>JAWNMW010000584.1:5000000-10000000 GCA_035043565.1 Drosophila robusta
CTTGTCGCTTGGTGAAGTTGATCCGTTACTTGAGTGACGTGTAGCTCGGCTTTGTCGTTTTTCATAGCTGTATTCACGCTTTCTTTCCCGAGAACGTGTTCTCTTTTCATTAGTCATCATTTCTCTAGATGATCCTCTATCATACACTGGTGATTTAAAGCGATGCCGTAGCCTTCCTGGTGATCTAGATCTGTGATGGCCTGGACTTCGACGGCGGTCTACTTTTTGTTTTTCTTTTTCCTTCATTATTCTGTTAAAAGCTTCTAATGGGTCATCTATGAGTCTGAAAAGATTTAAAAATATATTATTACATTAAATATATAACGTTAAAAAAGTTTTTAGCTTATACTTTACGATTAAACAATCAGACCGATATTTGCCTTGTGAGCATGGAACAAAAATCTTAACACTTTGTATATATCCAAAGTTACAAATTTTTATCATCAATAGCGCCGAAAGAAAATGTATTCATCCGGACAGACGGACGGACAGCATGACGGACATTGCACAAAGCTAATATACTGTTTTCACTTTGTAATCTGTATCAAGATTTTACTTACCCAGTGCCAACTTTTGCTGCTACTCCTTGATAAATAGAAGCCAAATTCGTTGATTGAAATGTTTGCGTTGGGTTGATATTTATATTTCCAGCATTAATATATGATGTGCTAATTTGAGGCAAAGGTTGATTTTGATAGTGCCCGAAGCTGAAAGTTAGAAATAGTTTTTTAAAAATAAACAAGTGCGAATGTTGCAGTCGAGTGCCGACAGCGCAATACTAGTTTACAGTGTAATAATAACTAAAAAATGTACCCTAGCAATATATGTAATAATAATAGTAATAATAATAAACGAGTTTAAGCAAAAGATATTGTATCTCAAGTCCGGTGCCCCACTAGGAGGTATCCTGAACCTAGCTACAAGCTGTCCTTTAAATTATTTAAATTCTACAAATGGCTTGACAAATTTGCCAAATATTGCCGGACGATTTCTTTAATTTTGAACCGAAACGGTTCAAACCCGGAACATCCATTATTTTAAAATTTGGAAGATACTTATTAAAA
This sequence comes from Drosophila robusta, assembly GCA_035043565.1. NCBI lineage: Eukaryota > Metazoa > Arthropoda > Insecta > Diptera > Drosophilidae > Drosophila > Drosophila robusta. Next base: position 5,001,065 of record JAWNMW010000584.1, read on the forward strand.
TATGGTTTGGTTCATCAAATTTTTTTACTTATACAGATTCACGCGTTCATACAGACAGACAGACATGGTTGACCAAGAAGGTATGTATATACTTTATGGTATATATGGCGACCCCATGGTCGGAGATGCCTCCTTTCACCCTTTTACATACATTTGCACTAAACCATTATACCCATGTTATGCATTTTCAATGGATTCAGGACATACTAATTATTCCTGTTCTTGTAACTTAACTTTAACTTACCTCATTGGCGGCCTTTGTGCTATATTATTATAACCATTATTGTATGGAGACATATGGAGAATTGAAGGACATCGAGGCATTTGAATATATGTTGGCTTATATAAGGCCATACGATGACCTTGGTCTGGATTTATTAAAGACTTGTCCCTTTGTTCGTTCATATTTATGTTTTGATATTTATGGTGGGTTCCAATTGGAGTAGGTAAGAGACTTCGTTCATTTTGGGGCTTAATGGTTTCGCTTTTAACATAGGGTAGCTGCTTTATTTCCATATCCGATTTATATTCAAAATTTAATTCCCGCCGATGAATTGCGTTGTTTGCATGAGAAGGTACGTATGAAGGTAAAACCTAAAATGTAAAAATATAACATTGGATTAGAAAATCATCACGAATCACACATACGTGTTTTTTATGCGCTTTCGTTTTTATACAATTTTCCGAAACAACCGGTGTTTTTTATTGATTATATCGTCTTAATTAATTCTCTTTTTACACGAATTTAATTTATTTAATTTTTAAACATTCTATGATTTTATGTATTCTCACCTGCCACAAATTACACATTTTAGCTTCGCATTATACACTATACTGAATTATCAAAAATGGGTAATACTATATAACCAATCACTACTTTCCCATATAGCCAATATCTTTTTTACACGAGTTCTTTTTACTCGTTTTTTTGTTAAGAAACTATCGTGTAAAAAGATCATTGTATCAACGTTAAAAATCTGAAAACCCCATATTGGGATCGAGATAATAATTTTTACTTACCTGTTCTTTATTGGTATCTGCAGCGTTGAAGTTAGTATCATTCACTTTTTGTGGCATTTTTATTGTTACATTATCTTCATAGTCTGCGTCTAATTTATCTTTTTCTTTTTCAGATGAGTCCGTTTTACTTGTAATACTTTTGCTTACGCTTTGTTCTTCAAAGTTATTGGTTTGAGATAAATCGCCTAGCTCCGCTTGTTCTGTGTGATTCGAATCATCTTGTACCTGATCAAGGTTTTCTTTTTTCTCAGCCGCTGTAATTGTTTTAGGGACTGAAAGCAAATAGATATATATTTTTACTAAAGGTAAAATTTTAAGTTAATTTAATTTAATTCAATTCAAGGTTTATAATTTTTGGCAATCTCTGATATCGACGAGCTCCTATTGACAGACATTTTGACTTGTCTCTCCTATTAACAATATACATTGTCATAATAGAAATAATAATTTATAGTTTAAACTAGTTTGATAAAATAAAACAATGTTGTCCACGTCCATAACCACTACCTATTTCTTCCATATGGTCTCTCTCACCAAATGCTAGAATAATGTAAGACCTTCGATACAAAAAAGGGGCCAAGTTTAGTTACAATTTCAATTTTCTCATAATGTGTATTCATGTATACAATACATACATAAATGTGTGTTTTACTTTACTAAAATCGTTGTATTACAAATCGTTGTATTAAAAACGGGTCATAATCATTTCCCGATCGATATATAATACATAGAAAGCTTTCTACTAAAACGTTTAACTTATTAGTTTTCTGTTAAAATAAGCTGGAGATGTTAAAATTCTATGTTCCCCAATTATTATTATTTTGGAAAAATATAGAATTTTTATGTTTCGTAAAGTAGCATCGATCGGCTTTGCTGAAGGCACCCGGGGAAGACAAAAAGCCTGATTTCGTTGCCCGTGTCATCAGATATTTGGTAGTTTTATTCTTAAAGTTAAATATTTTTGTATCTTACCAGATTTAAAAGCTCCAAGTTTATATCCAGTTTCATTTTTAAAAACATTAACTGAATTCCTTAAAAATCGATTTGGAATCAAAGATCCTGGTGAACAGTTTTTTTCCTTACAATCCGGACATTCACTATCTTCTGATTCGAGCAACGAATTTCGAACGCCTGAAATTATACAACATTCAAAAAGTTCGTGTTTTATACAAGTTTTATTCAGTTGAGCGGAAGTTTACGCGTTATTATAGTTATTAAAGTGCAAAATTGCGGCGTGTTCCTGATTGTGTACGCGTATACACGTTTGGCTCGGAACTCGGAGTATCTCCTAGCGGGCCACTCCCAACCAGATTACTCTTACTTGTTTACATTTAAAAACAACGGTATACACGAGTATATTCGAAGTGTCGAGTCTCTAACTTCATTAGCGTCACAAAATTTGCGTTTATACGGACAGACAGCAAGACGAACATTGTGCAAATTCTATATACTTTTTTCACTTCGAGTGTAACAAGTAAAATAAAAAATGTATTAGACCGTAACTATTTAAATTTGCTTGTTTCTAATACTTACAATCATCGCAAAATGAACTTCCACAACAAGGGATCATTACGGCATCTACAAAAATATTTCGGCAAATACCACATATTAAGTCTTCTGGAACCTCTTGATCTTTTTCGATTGATGCTATATAGTTTGACGTTTCATGTTCAGTTGAGCTTTAAAATAAAATAATAATTTATTAGTTTAAAATAAACCAGAAGTATAGGGTAAGTGATGTATGTTTATGACAGCACAGACTGTGTTAGTATCTACTGCATTGTTCAGTTTGAGGCTTTATTTAATATGCGTGCTTATGAATATTTCAATCTTGAGCCAGTTTATATTATTGTTTTTGTGCAAATGTATGTAACAGGCAGAAGAAGGTAACTCCGCATCAAGTAGTTTAAAAAATCTAGAAAATAAATAGGTAATAGGTGATAATACGAGTCCACCTATGCATTTACACAACCGATGTATAAAACGGTGACAACACTAAATTTTAGTCAAATACACGAGTTTAGAATTGAAGAAGTGAAAAGAAACTATTTCAAAGCAGAAGAAAAAACACGTCCGTTGCGAATTAGTAATTTCATTGCATTTGGGAACAATAAATAAATGGCTTAGGCAAAAATATTCATATCTATTTTTCAAATTATTACATAGTTTTTTGTTGTATGCTCATTTTAGCAGAAAAAATAAAATACGACTTTGGATATAATAATACTTACATTTCCGTTTTGCCTCTAAATGATCGTGGAATTCCAGTATTACGTTTTATTTCGAACTGCTCTTTTCCAGATGCAAAAGAGCAGTTTTTAATCCAGTGACCACCTCTTTTACATTTATTACATCGGTAGGAGGCGGGAACTTCCCCAATTTGAGACTGTCCTTTAATTCGGTGATACCTAAACAATTAAACTTATTAACTTCGTTTTGATTCTATTTTTTCTGATTTCTACAAAGATATTGTAAAAACAAGTAAGGGGTCTACTCGGGAGCTCCCGACAAATTCAACAAAATTAATTTTTTGTTGTATCGAACCCGTAAACTTCTTAAGAATTTCGAAACATAGCATTTAAACATTTTCAATATTTCAATACTTACGTTTTAGGATCATAATCCGCTGTACTCTGCATCATCATAGCTTGTATTTTTTCTTCTTCACTTCCTTGCATTTTAAATAAATCCATGTTTAGGTTATCTAGTTTGCTTGTGGACACATTTGAGATAGTATTATCAGGGGGCGGTTCCCATCCCTTTTTAACTGGATGGGCAACCGGTATTCGGGATATAATAAGCGTGGTATTTTTTGGTATTAAAAAATTTTCATCTTTATATTCTATAATAAAAATTGTATTTAGATATATTGATAATAATTTTAAAACAAATCATTATAGATTTACCTTCCTTTGTTTGGGCATTGGTAATTTGAAGATCAAAGTCAATTATTTTACCCAATCGTTTCTGCTGCACTATTTCTCTTTTTAAATCAGCTACAGAAATGTGAAGACCATCAAATGTGATTGTGTCGAAATTGAGGGTACTTTTAAATTTATAATGAACCGACATTTTGACATTTCTGAAAGAAATAATAAATAAATATTTAATTTTTCATAAAAGAAACTTTTGTCTTTTGCCTATGTAGATACAAATGGTCATTAAACAAAAAATTCGAAACATACAAATTTAATTTTATTTCAACAAGTTTGTGCAAGTTTGGGTAAGGTCTTAAATATCCGAAACATTCTTAATCTTCATATGCTTTAGGATAACAAATTAAATCAAATTTAATGGCTCTAACTCTTATCTATATATATTATGATTTGGCCTGACTTTTGGCCCTTTATTACCTACGTTTTTTTGCTCGTATTTACCTACTATTACCTGCTATTTCACTTGCAGTTTTATAACCCGCAGAAATATTGTCATTGTAAAAAATAAGTAAAAATGAGTCTATATCATGTTGTGAAGATCCCTATTACCCCACTTTAGAGGTGTTGATTCATTTACCTACTCATGTGCTAAGCACAGGAAGTAAAGTAAAAAGTAAAGTTAACACTAAAGTTAACACCCCATGATTTCGATTTGCAGGAGCGGGTGTTGATGTTGCCGGAATATTTTTGGTCTTGGTCTTACAGCAGTATTGGATTTCTCAAGATTTGGAAATAGCTTGCTTTCACAGTTTGGGCTTTGCTTTGACCACCAATTAATCAGGACAAACACATTTATAAAACAGGTGTATCAAAATCTTTAAATCAAGGAATGCTGTCTAGATCCTTAAATAAGTAAGTAAACGAGTAAATTTAATTAGTCGATCACGGTCCTAACCAGTACTAGAATACTGGACAGTGCTTGATCACTAGTTAGCCGGCAATTAAGAAACTTAAATCAGACTTTTCTACGTTGACAAATATATAAACACAGACGTATGGTACGATCGTTTTAACATGCCCAATGACTGGTATACAATGTCGTAAAGAGAACACAAATGCCCATCGATCCTTTGATGGGATATTCTATATCCTTCTATATTTATTGCTACGGGGCGTTAAATTTTGGGTCACAAACTGAAGTTCTGCAGGAATTGGTACACAGCACATAAGCTACTGCAACAAATACACTTTGTACATATTAACATACCGACAATTTTTACTCAGCTTCAAATAATTCAAACAGCCAACAACGAGCACACATTATAACTTTTTGGTGAATTTTCAATCAACACATCTAATTACATACAGACATGTACATACATACATTAGCACATATGCACATATGTACATACAAACAAGTATATTTAAAAGGAGAAACATCAATTTGATAAGATATTAAACATACTTACACTTTTTAGCACATAAAAGAATAGCAAGTTAAAAGCGCCTAGCGTTTTTTTGGTGAAATAAATGATAAGATAAAATTATATTATCATTTTCAGTTCTGTCACAACAACCGAACTAGTTAAATGAATTGAATCGAGCTTGTATTTTCAGAGTTGATTGTATTTACATATGTTTCCATTCACCGCGTTTAGTAGTCGTGTTATCGATAGACTTCCATTTCATTTTATTTTCTCGTTCCCAAAACTGTATTTCATACATATCGGTATATGTTTTTATCTCGTTTACACTTTTATATACTATTAATTTCAATAATTCTCTGTCGTCAATTTAATACAAAAGAATGGGATAATAGTTTCGTAAAAATATATGTAACAGGCCGACGAAAAAATCTCCGACCCCATACAGTACTGAGACACACAAAAGTATTGGAACAGCATGTATTTTTAACTTGCTGCTGTTATGCGATTCTATTGTAATCATTTAGTTTTCTAAAAAATCTATCCTATATATCTTAACTAATTTACCACCAAATACAGGAAACATATTTTAAAAATAATGATATTTATATTATCTAATTTAAATTTAAGAATCAGAAAACCCTTTTTCCTTCACATAAGTAATGGCACACATACTAAATAATTTGAAAAGTACTTTGTTGGAAAAGATTTTTTATTAATAACAGCTGTTAAGCGTTTTGGTAAGGAAAACAAAAATTTTATCATCCTTAAGAGCTGTTTTTAACTTCTATCTTGTTTAAATGACCCGTTCACCTTCTATCGAGCTCCTCCTACAAATGCTTAATGGGATTGATGAAAATAAACCGACTAAAAACATTAGTGTTTTTGATTTGTAAACAGATTTGATTCATTAAGTGCATGCTCTTGGCTTAAAAGTTATTTACGAACTTAGTTTCCATAGTGGAGCAAAAAAAGTCGATATCCAATGAATAAATGTAAAGTGTCGTAAAAAAAAGATGAAGAAATAGAGCAAACTCGTTTATGCTTTAAATTTTTCAAAAAAAAAAGTTTAAAAAGATACAATCCAATATAGAAATTTAATTTAAAAAAAAAATTAAAAGGAGAAAAAGCAGGAAAATGAAAACGTGTTGTTTTTATGCCCTGAAATAGAGCTGCAAAAACATCGATGGTCGATAAATAAATAAACCAATTAACATGTAGGCCATAAATAAACATCGATAGTTTCAATTATCGTTTCATATCCAAATGTATTATATAGTACGATGGTTGAAGAAAACATCGATCTATCGCACAACTGTAGAACCATCGATAATATCGATTAATAAATGGTTTTGTGAAAATGTATGTCAGAGCATGAGCGAAGCATATCCGACCACATAAAGTATATATTTTCTTTTTCTGCATCACTCATCGTTTCAATATGTGCCATGTGCCATATGCCATGTCCGTCTGTCTGTTCGTCCATCCGACTGTATGAACGCATCGATCTCACAGACAAAGAGCTAGAGTTGAAGTTTGGATTTTAAACTTTGCGTATACCATACACAGATTATGTTTATTTCGAAATGTCGATAACCTACCTCGATTTATTATAATCGGCAGCATTAAAACGGTTCTCGTATGGTCTTAAAACGATAGGTCCGCTTACAGCCTCGTCATAAAACGATCGGTCGCCTCACCCCTTTCTCCTCAAAAATGGTCACGTACCTGACTATTATTTAGGGTCAATAAGGTCATAAAGCACATTTTTCTGAACTGGTCTGGTAGGAAACAACAAGTGATGATTGACTCCATTTCAAATCTGGCACCAATGGGTTTTTTCTGAAGTAGAGTAGATAGGAATTCAATTAGTCTCACGTGATTATTTTGCGACAGATTTGATGTGGAGTGACAAATTTAGAACACTTATCTCGGAAAGGGAAGACTGGATAGTTAAAGTTCAGTTTTTAGGAACGAGAAAATTATACATGGTCCGAATGGTTGATGAAAGGATGGAATGGATGGAAGGTAGATGACTTGTAACTGGATTCCACGGATCCAGTATTCCTTTATTTATTATATACGGTCGCGTCCCCGCAGATTTCATCGGCCACCGGCTCAAAGGATCTATAAATGATTAACAAGTCGCAGCGTGTGCTGTCGCGTCCCGATTCATTGAACTTGCCTTTCTTGCTTAACGATGCCTTTCCTACGATGAAAGCTCCAAGCTAAAAAAAATACTACATACGTTTTTATATTTTACGAAAGAAATTAAGACTTTATTTATATTATAATATTATTTATATAATACATGCTAAAGGATTTTAATTTAATATTATATATTACAACCAAGGATGCCATGCTGGATCCATGCGACAAAGGTTGTCTATATTAATTGCTGATTGAATGAGCGCTGATACCTTTTTCTTTTCAATGTTGTCAAAATATGAAATTTTATTCAATCGCAATAATATAATATCCACAGCTGAATTTACAACTTTAATGGTATGTTCCATTGAATTGTTATCTTGACAAGGCTCATCAGATGCATCTAGTAATTTACTTTGCCTTAATCCTTTTTTTTGCAAAGTGATGATTTCATCTCTAAGAATAGTTTGTAAAATTGAACTTAGTTTATAGTTTGGTTGAATAAAACAACGGGCTGTTGCCACAATTGCCGCAGATAATAGCCCCGAAATTCCAATGTTTGTTATGAATTCTCCAATGTTAGGAGTTAATCGAAATGGCACTGGTCGGTGTTGATTAAGCTGTTCTTTATCATCGTTTATATCAAACTTAAAGTATGAAATGTTCATGAGTCCAGAATCTTGGTGAAGATACATCATATCTGGATTAAGACGAGTCAAATTGAGAGCATGTTCACAGAGATATGACAAAGCTAACTGAAGTGTTAACTGAAAATAAAAAATAGATTGATATTAATTTTAGGTAAATTTACTGCATTCAATTTCTTAAAAACTATAGAGTTCCGACTGTCTTAGATCTTCAAAATGCGATATGTAAAAAAACTATAACACTAAAAATAAATTTACTTAATAGAACGCATTAGTCAATATTGCTAGACTAAAATATTCCCAATATTCTTTTTGGTTTCTATCGTTTCTGCGCGAACGACCGTTTCCATTATACAAAAGTAAACGGTGGATGAAACACTTATCCAGGAAGCTTGGATCGTCAGTAAATAAGTTTTTGGATTGGGTGCTTACGGATACCATCTTTCTTTCATGCTAAGAGCTAGAGCTTATACTTGGTTCTCCTCACTTTACAGCAAAGATAATCTCACAGTGAAGGTGTGCGAAAGAAGGACCGTTATACATCTCTACCTAGCCTTCCCTGCTGAAACCTGACAAAATATTTAAAAATTCCTGCAGTTTATTACAAAATTCTAAGGTCTTTGTTAATTCCGATCAGGTGCCCTCCAAGGTCTATACGAAACTCAAGGTTCACACAGCAACTCAATCAACATCAGGTTAATTCACTGACCATCTCAAAGGAAAGATAATTTGATTTCATCTTTGTGCTTGGGATTTATCCAGGAATGTTGTTCGCGCCATTAATTCGATTTTTGTTCACCTGGGGGTCACATCCTTTGTTTTCGTAAGGTTAATGATCTCACTTGGCAAATTGATCGGTCCCAACTGTACATTTTTTAAGATACCGTAAACTCACATTTTGAGGTTTGCGTTACTCCTAATTAAACTCAAAACGAAATATGCATATTTTGTATTTCACAATAACGTTAGCAAACGAATTTAAAAATTTGACTTATGGTAATCTCTTATTAGCCTTTGAGTTCTGGTGTCAAGATAACATCCTACATGTTAATTGGTCGAAATGTAATTTAAATAGACGCTCAAATGTTATCGTACACGCTTACCGCTTGAATAAGCAAATTATACCGAGAACCCTATTGAAAACCTAGGTGACATACTCAACCATAACCTTAAATTCGACTCGAAAAAGGAATATATATATAATTTCATTTATAATATAATTTTTAACAGTATAAAAATATATATGTTATCTTACCATTTTTCTAAACTGCCAATAGTCCGTGGCCGCCGCAAATGTATTCAAGGCCCATTGCCTCAGAAGTGTTTTTGAAACCATGGTGCATTGAACTTCAGTAAAAATCTCTCTAAAATTGTGTGTGAAATTGGTGTTCCTTGCGCTTGAACTTCCGAAAGGCGCTCGTAATACCTTACAATTGGCATATCGTAGTCAATTTTTGCATTATTACAACATTTTTTAAATATTTTCAGTAATGAGACACTATTAGGGTTATCCTCAGCGAGTCGCATTTGTGGTGAAATGGGCACTACTCGTGGCACAGTAATATTTAAAAATCGACGACTGGTTTCCTTTTGTTTTTCTAAATAATAGTTAAGCATTCGCTTTAACTGTAATACTCGCTCTTCCCGGCGCGCATCACCTAGCCCCGAATCTAGCACAACTAGGTACGGGTAAATTTTTCCATTTGTACCTCGTATATATAATCTGCGAGCAGCAGTGTTATTTTTCTGAACAATTTCCACACGCGGCATAAACCGCGCAATACGCACATAATAATGAGATGATGAAGGAATCAGCAACTCTCCGGGTAGTTCAACTTCAGCGGTTTTTTGACTGAAGTTTGATAAAAATCTACATTTGTCTTCTATCAGAAAAGAAGTCGGTAATTTTTTTACCTTTGTTTCCAAAACTTTTATCCATGTCTTTAATTTTGATATCAAATTGTGTAATTTCATTGCACCAGGCTTAGTAAAATCGAAATCATTAGTGAATTGTTCTTTCATTTTTTGGAAAACGGGATCTTGGAATGTTACTTGTGCCCGTCGTGCTAGAGACTCTGACGCGGCCGAGTGTGAAATAGAAGAAGTGACAGATCCTGGAACATTTTCAATGCCAATACCAAAGGTTGATCCCAGTTTTTTGACAAAATGCAAAGTGTGTGGCGTAATGGTTGCATTAACAACAGTGCTTCGATTTTCAAATGCTATAGCGTAACATTTAATTAAACCTTGACGTAGCTGACGTAGAACTTCTTCCGTCCAACTCTCCCTAAACCAAACCATTTGGTCAACAATTCCTTCTAAGGAACTTAGAATAGTGGGATGAACTTCACGTTGCAGCTGCATTACTTTTGAACACCTCCACATAGGTGGTGTAGCTTTTATTGGGTTAACAGACGCAACCGTCACTTGACTTCTCCCACATCCTGAGGCGATATTTTCCAAATTCGCGGATGTTAATTTTCCAGCGAATACTGCCTGTTCAGCCGATTTATGCTTTTCCCGCTGTTCAATCTTTAAAGTCAGATATAGAGTTCGAATCGGGAAGTATACTGCCTGCGGATACAGTCGTCCAATCTGACTCAACAAATTTAATATAATGTCGCCCTCAAATTGCTCTAGACAGCAAAGAAGTTGAGGTATCCAAGGTAGCCAATAAGATGGAGGAATTCCAGACACGTATGTTTCGAAAGTCTTTATAAGGGTATCACTATCATATGACAAAAACCATAAAACCTTAGCTATGTATTTTCTAGTTTTACTTTCGTTTTGGTTTCGGCATGCGTGCAGATAACAGATTAATGCATTAATCGCAAGAGAAATTTGTTTTTCTTTTAAATATATCTGTTCCATATAGTCTCCCCACATAGCCCATGCTTTAGTAAGGCCATCGTGAAGTTGAACTGCAGCACTAAAAGATTTTCCTGCTTCATCTGTGCGGCCAATTTGGGCTAATAACAAACCTTTCAACGCATAAAATTCAGCATTCATTTCACCAGTAAAATACTTTAAATTTGTCGATTCAATAACTTCAAGTGCTTCGTTAATTTCATTTCGTCCAGATGTTGAGGGCATTTGTAAGTAACATTTAACTTGTTGACGTATTTTCTGAAAGCAATCAACTATTGGAACCGATGGTATAGTGTATATTCTAGATAATGTTTCCTGGCAGACTCCGGTGAGGTTATGTTTTCTAGCGATTTTACCAAATGAAATAATTGCTTGCGCTGAAGCATGCACTCCCAGCATTGTACTGCCTTGATCTGATTGTTGTTCCAAATGCTGAGTTATTATTTGATAGTGGTGTTGCCTCCATGTAAAAATGTCGCTCCAATGTGATAAATCATCCGAAATTACGGGCAATCTGTTGCGCCAAGTTTTAACTATGGCTTTCATGTCATGTAAAGATGAATTTCTTGACTGCGTTAGGCCCTGATGAATTTGGCTTGCTTCGTGTAATTCCATAATTTGTTGAGAAGCTTGCAGATATGGCAAGTGAATGTGTGATACAATTTTAGGTAAGCGCCGCCACTCTCGTATACATAAGCTGGACGCAATCTCAACATATCGCTCAACACTGGCAGCTTGTCTATCCTCTTGATATAATATTGATAAGTATCCCTTGTATAAATTTAATTTAAATCCATATTGCTTTGAATAACACTGCTCTGTTTTGGATAAAGCATTTTTCATAAGATTCCAGTCAGGTACTCGCCAAGAGCTTTCTAGAATAAGAAACATATTCTTTTCTCTATTTGTTTGAGCATAGTCCAATAGAATATCCCACTGATTAAGTTCCTTTGCGCAACGCATCCAATGTTTTTCCCACAACAATAATTCGCTGTTAACATCAATATTGATTTGACCGCTGTTTAAATCTTGTTTGAATTTTGTCATAGCCAGGTCATAAGCACCTTGTGCTTCTTCGAAAAATCCCATTTGTTCATATGAAATAGCTATATTTGTTTCTGGATAGTGTCCAAATTTAAGCCAAAGCCCTGCCCAAAGATCTTCCTCATGCATAGCAGAATACATTTTTGAGAGAGAGTCATAAATGTTATTCAAATTCTGTTGGTCGGAGTCTGGCTGATTAACATCCGCCATATGCATATCATTTCGCAAAGAGTGGTTCAAAGCCAAATCTTCTAATACTAATATGGCTCTGTGCCAAAGGTTATGAGATTTACCCAAATATGTTAAAAGATTTGGTGGAATATAAATGGAAGGAACACAATTAGTTAAGCTTTCCACAAATGTATTTAGAGTACTTGGACAACAATCTTTCTGATTGACATTTGTTCCAGATGAAAGAAACGGAATTAATTCCTTTGATATATTTATCCGTTGATCTTCAGTAAATATACTCCAAATGCTTGGAAAAATTGATAGCCAAACACTTTCGGCTAATTGTGTATCTATATGACATAGCTGTGATGTGGCAACAAGCATTTGTTCTGTGCGTATATTTCGATTTGCTTCTAGGAATTCCGCTTGCTTGTAAATGAGTTCAACTAACATTTCACGTCTTGTAGAAAGTGTTTGATGACAATCTTCTTTGCGAACGGATGTAAATTCAAGTTTTAAATCAATATCAAACACATCGTCCTTGTCATTAATATTTTGAACATTTTCGAATGATTCTGATTGTGAGGACAAAAATGATACAAATGCATTTTCTTGAGAGTTAGTTGAGTTAGCTGGAATCACAGAAGTTATACATGGAATTTTGAAAGCTTCATTTGAGCATTGGATCTGAGTCATAGTATTAGCTGTTAAAATAAGAAGCTCGATACATTGCTTTATCCAATAATGAGATCCAATTGTATCCCATGCTTGTGAGCATATTATGTATAGGAGTCTATCATGAAGCCTTCGGCGCATTGATGCATCTAAAATTTCAAAGAATTTCGCTCGGATATGTGGATTTTGAAAACGAAGACCATTTAAAAAGGCGCCTTCCAATTTACTTGTTAGCTCAGTTTGCTTCAATACTTCGTCACGATAGATAAAATTAATTATTTCTAAAAATTGAACATTGAGTTCTATTTCTTCAGTAAACTTTTTCTCCACATACTGCATTAACTTCACTAGTAGCGCAGACTTTTCTCGTATAGATGGAACTTGTGTTGAAATATTAGGTTCTTTACTTTTCACCCAATCATCAAGCATTTTAATAATACATTTAACAATTTTAACGTCAGAACTTTTTTCTATTAGGCTTACTAAAATAGTGCCCATAAAAAGTTTTCGAATTTCAACACTCATTACAACAACCCTGTTTTTTATTAATTCCAATGATAAGACCAACAGCTCAAGAGCCAGAGAATTAGAATCAGTTGGTTGCGTGTTTACAGTATTATTTGTGTTTATATTAATGTGATCTTTTGTAAGACGATTTAGAACTCTTATAAATTGAACTAGTATGCGGTCTATATAACTTGGATTGTTAGTAGTGCAAGCTTTCAAAATCATTAAAGTCCCAAATAGAGAAGAGGAATTCGGTTGTGGGCTTTTTTCATAAAATGTTAGATTGTCTGTAATCATTTTGCTAATGGCACTATACAAAACATCAAAATCATTATGTTTATGCTGCGAATCAGGTGGAAAAATAGCCATAAGTCGAGATAAGAATATATGCATTAAACGAACAATCCTTGTGTTCTGGTGTATGATACATAATGAAAGGCCGCGTTGGACTGGCCGTACAACAGATACCAATTGATCCGAACTTAATATTGTTGTTAGAAACGTAAGGAAATCGATAGCAGTGCATATATTATTTAAGTTATGATGAGGTGTCTCAATTGTAGTCAGCACTTTATCTAGCCAGTTAATTTTTATATCAAATGGTTGCGGCCAAATTTCTGGCCGCATAGCCAATTTTAACAGCATAACACACCTTAAATAAATAAAAAGTTAATAGATAAATATATCGAATTAATTACAAAGAAATACAAAGTTGGAAGTTGAAAAAAAAATTCTGGTGCAATTCACGACGCAAGCACCAAGTATAATTATCTTTACAAAGATACGGTATTTCTTTATTACAGACTAAAATACTCACCTCCTTGACAAATTTTCACCTGGGGATATGATTCCGGGCTGTGGATCATTCACTTGACATGCTAACCTTATAAGGAAATTAAGAACAGTATCGCAGTATGCCTTATCGATTGATCGAACAACGTCTTCAGGTTTTGGGAAAATTGCTAAGCCTATAAGTATATTTATTAGTTTGTACAACGCTTAATATATTTTAAATATACTTTCCTTGCACTGCAGACTGATTTGAGCACTCTGCAGATTTTTTTCGATATTCGGATGCTTCACTCCCCAATCGCTTAGTATGATGAATGTCTCTTAATTCCTCTTCAGATTCATCTGTTTTTATATCTCGTTCATCTTGTTTTATTCGATGAAGTTCCCATTTTATTATTACTTCTGCTAAATCTACAGCCAATTTTTTATGTTCAATAGACGCACTTGGAGGAAATCCTAAACGTTGCATATAATTTATAAGATGCTGCACCAACTGATGTCTTACAGGAAAATAAACCTATTGATTAAATAAAGAATAAAATATTTTTGTAAATTTTAAAAAATAATTTTTGGACTTGCCTTATAGTGACGAATAATCAATTGAAGAATGTGAAACAGCTGTTGTATTGCATGACCTTCTTCAACAATAATTTTCTTTGTCCAGTGGGTTAACATAGTGTTTCCGTCTTCCATGCGCAGTGGCATAGCTGGTGTAAGAACGTCTAGAGCCTGTTTAACAATAGGCCTTGCCTCAAGAGCGTGCCCTTTTAGCAACGAATGAAAAACTTGAAGCACAATTTTCTTATGAATGGCCAGTCTTGATATTATATGTGAAAGTAATAAATGACCATGGTATCGCGCAGTAGGGTCTACACAATTTTTACTTAGTAGGCAAGGCCAGGCAAATGTCATCAAACGTCTTAGTTTGTTACCTTGCCTTTTATTATTGGCATCGCCGTCGTGTATGTGCTGGGAAGCTCGTTCTACAAGCAGGCAAGCTAGTTGCAATAAAGCGATTCTCACAGCATCATCATATGTTTTTTCGGGATCAAAAACTTTATTGATAAACACCGAAACAATATTTTTCTCATCTTCTTGATAGGGTGTTGGCGGGGCTCCTATTAACTTATTACCTTCACCTTTGTCAAAACTTACGGTAAAGCAAGGAATTAAAATTGCCGTTATTATTTTCGCTTTTAAATCTTCGGAAAATATATTATTATTGAAATTTTCCACGAATTGGAAAAATGCAATTCTTTTCCAGTTAACAGTAAAACTTTGAGCTACTGTATTTTGTAAAAAATCGCGCAGATAATAGACATCAGGTATAAAGTGTAAACATAGGGCTCTTAACAGTTGGAAAAGTAAGTCAATATCATTTGTATTATTCGAAAAATATAGCAATAATATTTTTCCGACCAAATTCCATAAATCACAAGCAACGTTTTCATAACAAGTTGAGTATAAATTAGTGCGCCACATGTTTTTTAAAACATCTACAATATCCGGTTTAGTTGGAATCCATTGGTCATCTAACTCCATGAGTGTGAAAATTATAAGAACAGCTTGATGTTGCACATCATATTTGGGTGTATTACCAGCATCTGTCATCCAATTTAAGTATTCCAGTAAAATTGTGTATTTAGAGTTCTTAATAATTGTTCGGAATGCTTGTCCACTTTTATGCTTTAATAAATATATAAAAAAGCGATTCCATTGTGAATCTGTCATTATGGAATCCATCAGAAATAGGTCAACTGTCTCTAATGGAAAACGCTGTAGAAACAAAATTAATGCTTCGCGATACGGACTGGATGCCTCTATCATTAGATTTTTTTCGGTTTGTAAAACTAGTTGGCACAACTTTTCAATATATTTCGACGATGCTGTGATGTGGTAAAACATTTCAATGAGTGTCACAATTTTTTGTTCGTACTCTCCTCCCTTAGACGTGGCAAAGAAATTTACGTTTTCGTTTGTGCACTTGTATTGGCCGACAAATATTTCAATAATTTTTGCACAATGCTGCAATATTTGTTCACTGAGCTTTTCATTAAACATTTGTGGAAAGAGTTGAGTAAAATATGACAGTCGTTTAATTGCAGGAATAGATAAATTTCTGTGGTCTCCCAGTTTTAAGAGTAGAGGTCGCATGGCAGCGTGAACCTGTAAATATAATATTATATATTGTTATTTGACCAAAAAAATAAATTTAAATCTACTTATAGAGTTGAAGTCTCCAATTCTTCCAATCCTCAAAGCCCAAACAAGAAGGCACAACATATTGGACAAATAGACAGCAATAGAAACTACGCAACCTCTTAAAAGCGAAAAATGATTTGTTCCCACGGACAGAAGGTCGGACGGATACCAAGACACACATAGGACGAAATATATTTTCTTATTTTAAGAACGGAAAATAATAATTGCTAAATTTTTCCGTTTATTATTCTTGTGTTGCTGAACATGAATAAAGGTAATGTTTTTTTATCTTAAATCTAATATAATCTAATTAAATATATTAATCTAAATCAAGACGTGGAACTGAAACGTAAATATGTCCGTTTATGCGTTCATATTAGAATTTAAAGACAAATTTAACATACGTGCATACATGTTAGGAGCAGATAGTTACTTTACTTATTTAAAAACTGCTAAATGAATTGAATTTCGTGTTTAACTTACCTTATCTCTGTCAAGAGTAATCCCAGTAATAAATGTTTTCATACAAATATAAGCTGTTTCTTGTAACTCTGGTTTATCATTTTCCATGACTTTAAAAATAATGTTTATAATTTTCTCTTTACACGAATTATCATTTATGTAGTGACAAGCTGCCAAAGCTCGTAGCGCACTTATTCGCAATGGTATGAGGTTCGTTACATTTTTATAGCAATCCAATTTAGCTAGTGTAGCATCTTCTGCTTCACTTAAGGTGAGTAATTCGTGAAAGAACAATTTATGGTAAGTGTTTGACAAATCTGAAAAATTAAATATTTAAGTTACATGATAAAAAAGTATAATAAAAAATAAAATACGTACCAATTGTAAACAGACGTGGTTCCAAAGTAGTACAAAACGTATTACCATCCATTAATCCGATTTGTGCATTGGCAGGTTGATGTCTTAGTAAATGTTTTTTTGGCGGTATAATATCTGCCAGGACGTCTTTATGAGGGTCCATAACTTCAGAAACTGTTTTCTTTTGGATTGATCCAATGTGTTTTAATAACACCATGGATTCTTCTCTAACAATAGAATTAGGGCTTGTTATATGCCGTACGAGTTCATGTATTACTTCATACGTTGCCTTCGCTTGTAGGTCTTCCAGTTCATCATTTCGGGCATTTATACTTATGGGCGACAAGCAAATTTCTAACATGGTTTTCATGTAACTTTTAGTTATATCAAGCGCGCCATTAGATACATCGCCCTCCAGGTCCATTAACACAAACATAAAGGCTTTTAGGAAATTGAAAAGGTGCTGGTACAGAGCACGTAGAGACATGTGTTTGCATAAAAATTGAATAGCTTGGCAGCCGCCAACCTTCGCATACCATGGGCGCTCGTAACACAATGCAGTCATTCTCTCTGCCAAATACTGCATTAAAGGTAATTTGCAAGCTCTATCTTTATTTCCCATTATATTTGCAGCAGTATCCAATATAATTCCCATGCAAGCTATGCCGGGCTTGCACAATTCTTTTTCTTCATGTCCCATGCAAGCGGCCAGTGCATCAATTAATACCATCGGATCTATTCCATTAGATACATAATTTTTTTGTGGGAAAGGTCCCGCCTGTTGGGCAATTCCCACCATAGTATAGTGCCTCACAACGGCAGCCATAACAGGACACACTGAGTCGCGTAAATCTTTTGTGGCTGAAGCTACCAACATACCAATAAGAGCTGTTAGGTGAGTACCACGAACACTCGATACTTCAATTTTATTATGAAATATAGGCCAATTCATAATGTTACTCTCGACGAAGTCGGTATGAGTAAACAATTTCAACAAGGTATGTTTTTCATCATCTAAACTAATAAATGCAGCCAAAAAACAACGGATTACTTCCCAACTTTGTCGTCTATAAAACTGATCTGTAGTGTTGGAGCTCAATGCTTTAAAGGCTGACTCAATTGCATACTCGACGGGAAATTCAATTGGTTTCTCATATTCTTGGAAATATGTTACTATTGAGATTTTTGGCTTTTCATTTTGATCGTAATGTAATGTTTGCGGCTCCACCATCATTTTTCGGTTACCACCCCCAAATTTACCAAGAACCCGAAAGGCAACAAGCGCAGCAATGTCTTGATTGCGTAGTGTTTTCCATAGGGCCTGCATTAATGCTGCCCTTACTGGTTGAATATGATCATACAAAAAATCCGGTTGCAAGTTGTCGACACAAAGTTCCAAAGTTCTCAGTCCCTAAAAGTAAATATTTATTACAAAAAAACGTTTTAAATCAGTAAATTAGTGTACTTCACCTGATTTATGAGAGTAGGCGAACCATTCAAGGCAGACACTAAGGGATCCATGAGCATAGGAAGGTAAGGCAACAAAGATGAAAGACGCACTGGTACTGTTAGGCAAAGCTCTACGAAAAGGTCTCGCATGTGTTGTTTGTGAAATCCACTTTGTAAGCGGTTTAACCCTTCCAGCAAATTAGGTAACAGCGGTAGGAATTCTTGATATAGGAGATCATGGCTTCCACCGCCAATGGATCTAAATAATGCCCTGAGAAGCAAGAAATAGTTGTAGGGCTCGTCTGAAATTAACGCTAACTCCATTGAACGATTAACAATTTTATGAAGATGCGGCCGCAGCATCTGTTCGTTTTCAACAGGAAAGAGGCTTACGCTTCCAAAAACCAGTTTAAACAATCTGAGATATAAATTCGATCGTTCAACATTTGAGCCCATTTCTTCCATTTTTTCCAAAAGATATTCCACCAACACAGTTGCAAATAGTGGCGAAGTTGTGGGATTGGCTAAAAACGAATTTGCTATAACTTGAAGAGACTGATTTTTATATATTCGTTCCACCAAAAAATCAATTGTGGTAGCAAATATTTCTTGAAAATTCTGAGAATGCATCATGAGAAACTGAAAAAAGTAAAAAAAATTATTTTATTATTTAGTTTGTACGATATATCTGTATATATAAGCAGTCGGACGTAACCGATACTCTTATACTCTGACACCATTTCAAAACAAGTGAGGGTGTTCTAGTCGGGAGCGCGCATCTTATTATTCTTGTTTGATTGCTACGTCATATATATCGTATTTTATTTTTTTTTTTTGTATTATTTGTTTCTGATCTGTTACTGTAATAACTTTTTTAAAAACTTACAATGCCGCTAAAGTGTTCCAAAACCTCCTTTTCTTCTTTGCTGCGGGAAATCAACCCAGATGCTCGTTGTTGATTTGGGTTAACATTTATTGTATATATATCTAAAGCTTCCATTGCAAAATGCACCAAGTCAATATATATGCATAGTATCTCAGGATTAAATAGTTTTTCCTGTATTTGTAAACTTGGCTCTGAAACCTTAAAAAAATATATTCAATAAAATTTGTAATTGTTATAAATTATAAATCTTACCTTGGAGTTGAAAAATCCCCATGTAATTGTTTTTACGCCTCCAACTAGTGTTTTGACCAAACTTCGAAATTCAGCGACATTAACTGAGCAAACCGATTGTGTTCCAGGCGACAATATCTTATTTTGTTCGCTTCCTAGTTGATCCTTAGATGTGTTAAAATAAAATATATATAATGTGATATCAGAAATAGAACATTTTGATACAAAAACAAAAAACTATATTATTATTTTTTTATGACATTGAGTTTGAAATTATTCTGAGATAGCATATTAAAGTGAATACAACAGTCCAACTTATAATACTTACATCTTTTACTTCTGTCAAATGTAGAGCTGGTGAGGTAAATGAACCAATAGGGTTTGTTGATCCACCGCCTTGCGATTGTCCCTTGCTAAAAAAATAAAATGTTCCATTAGTCATATTAAGTAGATTGACTTATTAATTGTAGCTTTATTCGTACTTGGAAAACTTTGAAATCATTATTTAATATTGTACAATAATAATAAAATATATTAAATTAATTTACTTCACTCAGTAGCTAAGCTTCTAATTGACTGAGCCCCACTCTCTTAAAATTCAAACCCGTATAACTTCGACGTTTATAGTCGAATCTTTATGAAACTTTCTGAGATTAAATATGGCATATGGCATATGGCATATTTAAAACTGTTTAGTTTGGGTACGACTGCATGGTTACCCCCACAAATTGTAAATGATTATAACAGCTTAAAATAGTCGAAAACGATCTTAAGTACCATAGTTATTTTGAAAAAATATCGATTTTTGGAATATGTGGGGACGGCAATGATATATGATATGTTTTTGGAATAAGTATAATTAACTATTTTCTGATACTCCTAAATTGTTCGTAAAATGACTAAACAATTCTAATGACTTGAAGAATAACTATATAAAGTAGTATAAGTATATTTTTACAATGTGTGTTTTTATGTATATATGTGGATTAAAAGTGTTGCTTAAAAATTCATGCATTATTTTATTAAATTCTAACTACATTTGCAATAAAAACTTAACTATACTAATAATATAGTTTTTTTTATATAATAAAGTAATGTGTGACATAAAAAATTTTTATAAATCATACCATTTTTGAATAATCAGAGGAAGTTGAATTTGAGCAATAGTTTCAAACTTTTTTACGAACACTTTTAACAGCGTTCCCAGAATATTTCTAGAACGCTGTGGTTCAAGTTCGCTGTGGTGTCGTAAGCAATCTACTAGATTCAATAAAAGTTTACACGACATAGTCTGTATTCCAACAGCAAGTGTTTCATCGTGCACATTTCTGGCAAACAAATTAACTGCTTTTACCAGGACATCCAAACTTAAACTTTGACGGACATGGTGCGCAAGATCGGCTAACGTCGAGTATGCCAATGGGCGAATGGAGTCTAGGGTGACACCTTTTCCAATAAGTAAATCTTCATCAAATAATTTTTCTATCGACGGAATAAACTCTAAATAAAAATACACAGTTAATACATATGATTTTGATGTTCAAAAATTACTCGACCAAACTAACTTTGACGTAAGTCTGTAGCAAATATATGACGAGCAGCAATTAGAAGTTCCTTCCGTAGATTAGCAGCTTCTTTCGGGCAATGTTCCATTAAATTCAACATTCCATTTGATACTGATAATGAGTTCGCTATAACAATATCCTGGAAAATAAATATTTTATATTGTTGTTGAAAATTAAAACATTCAAATTACCTGATAAATTCGCACAATATATGCCAAAAATGAAAGTGTTTTTACTTGAGCTCCCATAAAGTCCACAAAAACTTCCTTTTGTGCAGAAGTTCTATCAATATAATAAAAAAACATAAGTATTATAATTTTTGGAAAACATAAGACACATATTTTATATGTGAGTAATTCGAATTATTGTCAAATAATTATTAAAACCTCAAGGGAGTGGGGCGGAAATGGACGTGGACGACTTACCTTTGAATTTCAGTTGGTTGTAAGTTTATAGTTGTTAGTATCAAAGGAATAAATTCGGCGACTTCTTGATGCACTGCATTTTTGTAAATTTGGTACATCAGTACTACGATAATTGGCAACTCTTGAAGAACTTTCAAAGACAAAATACCGCGAGGAAGAAGATTATACTGAAATATAAATAAAGAAATATATGTCATTAGTATTGATCATTCAAATATCAAAAAATTTTAGATTTAAGTCCGAAAAATTTAATTATTAAGTAATGGCCATATATATGGAATAAGTATTTATAAATACTCCTGCATATGAGCAATATCAAGAGAAATTTTTTTGTTAATTACAGTTTAACATAATAAAAAACATTTTTTTATTTGTCCCACAGAACAATTTTATATCCAGAATTTAAAAGAAAAACAAAACAAATGAGGAGCTCCAGTCGTAGAGCGCTCGCCTAGAGGTTAGAAAGGAGCTAGGGGTCGCTCTCCTAAGCCATTATAGCTTGGTTTTATTTATAAAGAGGAAATATTTGTGTTTGAAGCAGATAAAAATTTGAAATATACTTACATTCATTTGTTGAGGGTTGTGCTCTGACTTCTCTACGTGTATAGTTTTAGCTGAATATGTTTCGGGCAGAATCATTTCTAAATCCAAATCTTTTAAGTCAGTTATCTTAATTTCGTTTTTAGTTTCAAATATTGGTGTAAGGTTATTGGGAAGATTCGTATAAATTTCTTTAACAAACCCTAGGAAAAGCTGGATCTAAAAAAACAGACATAATTTTAAAAATTGTATTGAATAGAAAGGATGTGCCCCAGATGTTCCCCCTTCTTCCACATTAGTCATATACATTTTAGTAAACTATATAATGCATTGTTTACTTATGATCTTTCTACATACTTCAGGATTAAAAGATGGACGAAAATGTTTATGCAGCTCAATTATTATACGAAGGCTTATAAGCACATTTTCTTCATTATCGGTTTTTAATAATTTTAACATCATTGTTATTATTGATTTAACATGCTGTCTTAAATTTTCTGTTATGGGTAATCGGTGTATCATCTCCAAAATAAGCTTGCGAATCTAGAAATAAAGAACAAATTTAATACAAAATGAAGTTACTCAAGCATTTTGTTTTCATAGTGGTGGCCAAGCGCAGCTGCTGAATAAAGTATACAGGTTGCGGCGTGCGTTTGTGTGTGTGTACGAGTGATTTTGAGTATGAGTTGTGAATACAAGAGGATTGAAATGTATGTAAAGACAGAGAGGGTATCCCCTAGTCGGGCTCTCCCGTCTATAGCAGCTTTACTTGTTTTTTAAAGTTCCTTATGAATTCGATATACATTCAGTAGTGAATTCAGTACTCTTTTGTACTGGCTAAAGTGAACGTCATAAGTCATAGGACATGCTTTGGTTAAATTCTTAGATCAAATGCATGTACAGGAAGCTGCAGTTTCAGTATTGGTCCGTATAATTAATGGTTTTCACTGATTACTGATTTACTGATTCAGAGCTGAGCCTACTGACCAGGACATTGTATTTAAACTTAAGGCTTACACAAACGCTTTTATCATAGGCTAATCGAAATAATTTGAACTCAATCAATAAGATTCCAAAAACCAACATCACAGCAACTTCTTATTGTGAATTGTACAGTTCCAAGTCGCCAAACAATTTGGGGTCAAAAAAGTTTTGAATTTAAAGTTTGCAACTGGGCAGTATATATACGTACATCGTACGTACATGTACATATGTATATCCCAATGTATTTTTTCTTGTTTGGAGAGAAATTACAGTTGCTTGCCTAGCCAGATGATCTGTTTTGTAGTTGCTAGTATGTTGAAGTGACCAAAAATATGTGTAATACATTGCATCACATCTTTTATGCGAAGCGCCAAGAGAGTTATTGTCATCCTTGACTTAAGATCAATGGAAAATAAATATAGTATATAGAATGTAGCAGCGTTGGGTTCATTAGTAAGGTGCACTTTAATTTAAGTAGAATGAGAACTTTAGCAAGGACCGTTGCCAGTATAATAGAGAAGTAAAGTGAAGTGAATATGTTCAAATATCTCAGCACCACCCACAGTCCTAGGGATTTTATAAAAATTAGAAGTCCTCCTTCGAAATTAATGTCGAATATTGTATCTAATAGTTATTTGGCTATTTCAAAAGTTCACGTAAAAACTGTTGAGCTAATGTACATACTACAAAGTAGGTGTATATGTAAACAACTCCACACTGATATAAAGATATATGATTTGTGTACAAACATGTATATGTAATTGCAGCAAAGTACTTACGTGCTGAATTGTGTTTTCTTGTATAAATTGAGGTTCACCCTCTTGTAAAATGCGCATAAATATCTTGAGTGCGCTTTCCAAAAATGAAGGATATGATGAAGACTGCATGATCATTTCAAAATGTTCGCTCAACTCCTGAGTGGCTTTCAATTTGATATCGTCGGTTGCGGCCGGATCATTTAGTATATTTAAATAATTCCGGAATGTGTTCACCTGCATATTTTCGACTTGTGCCATTTTTGTTAATCATAAAATTAAATAATGTATCCCGCAGTACGCCCATCACCGGTGTAAACAACCAATATGTTGAATTTAACACAGGGTGATACAGAACAGTAAGATAGCGTCACTAAATATTTAAAAACAGAAATTCTGTATGCTAAGTATTCTTGAGTATTCGTAAGATATATAATTTCAAACGATAAAATCAAGCCGTAAAATAAGTAACGAAAAATATTGGCCGATATATGTTTTTCAGCGAATAAATACTACAAAAAAATATTCGACTTAATGAAGAACACGAATGCTATTAAACTAAACAGATATTATTTTTTTAAGTAAATTCGTTGTTAATAGTTAACAAGTATCAAGTGTTTAACATATTTCGTATTAACATTGTATGTTTTTTATGCGAACAAATTAAACAAATCATTGAAAATTAGCAACATTTTAATTAATGCGATAATCGATTTTATCTCATATAATATATACAAGACACATCAAGCTTTGCTTTTTTCATATCGAAAATAAAAAGTCGACACTGGACTTTGAATAAATACAAATTGGAATAACATACAAATATATAAGTTGGCATTATCGGACTAAATATCGATAGCATAGAAATATTATTTTACAAAAATGTTGCATGTTGCCAAGTAACCAGCTCCATGTTAACATTTTAAGAGAGAAAGAGAGAGAGAGAGAGAGAGAGAGAGAGAGAGAGAGAGAGACAAGCATTTAAACACTCCTGCAGCAACATTTAGTGCACGCAGGAAGACTGTAGACTCCGTAGACAGGAGTTACGCAGATGCCTTCATACTTAATTTATACAGTGTGCACTTTATTCTTATTCTTTACACAGCCCAACAGAACGGAAAGCTAAAACGTGTAGGTGCTTGTTGTCCTATTTTTATAAATATATGTAATCCAAATGTATGCACAAAGCAACAAAGCAAGATTTTACCTTTACAAGTGAATTTTATGAATTTTGTGGGAAACGGAAGTTAGTATACAATAAGTACTTTATTCTTAATATGTTTAGACACTATGCGTGAATCTGGCTCCAATAGTTTCTAAAACATTAAAACAAAAATTTACAACTGAAATCGAGCGCTTAAAATACTAAATGAAAACTACGTTCAAAAATTTGAATATTATAGATAAACTAATGGAATATAGTGAGTAAGCGAAGATGTATATATAGTATCGGTAATTATAATTATTATTATAATATTATTATTAATTTTCAAAATTTTAAAAATATTCCGAAAACGAACTTTTAGTATTTTTAATAAATATGTTCTGCTGTTTATTTAAGCTCTTGGTATTCAAATATTTTAAGTATCGTAAAGTGTTTCATTCCATGGACCATCAGCACCGTCAACAAGCAGTTATATATTTTTAGTATTTGGAAGCCGTTCTACACCTTTGCAAAACGATTATTATTATAAAGTAAATTTTATGAAATAAGAAATATTTCATCTGGAATATTTAAGTGGTAAGTTTAATCTTTTAGTAATGATGAATATAATTACTTGCAATTAAGTATTATTGCACTGTTTTGCGTTTGTTTCAAGTTGCATATGTATACGGGCGTTTTATTTTCTGCTATAACTCCAAGTACCTCTAGGTGTGTACTCAAGTTATATCTACATATGCGTGTATGTGTACCAAAAGTAATATAATTAGACAACATAAATATACATGTATACATGTTTACGACAATAACACTCTAACTTAAAACAATGGTAATCTGTAACGCTAGTTGTTTAAAAATGGTCTTTGGTTAAACAAAATTGTTTTAATTTTTAAAAAGCAGAAATTACATTTTATTGTCAATTTGAATGCGGTTATAGCTTTAACAATTTACGGTGCTCTTATTGCTATACTACGCAATAACTTCAAGCGGCGATATATATCAAACTATTCTATGCATTATAACTGCTGTGCTTTATTTCTTATCTCTGTACATACATTGGTATGTAGTCAGTATTAAGAGTAGTATGAATGTTATTTTATTAGAAAAGTAAAGTTGTTGACGCATGTATCCTATGTATATACTAACCTACACAATTATTTTCGTTCTTAGTTATGATTTCGTGAAAATGATCATACACCAAGTTTTAACCGTTTAACTAAATTAATTTTTCGTACCGACTAAATCAATAATCAATTTTTAAAAACGAGTAAGAATGCTCTAGTTGGAAAGTCGACTAGAAGATACCCTGTACCCTATCATGTGTATACATTAATGATTTACAAATATGTACGTTGCGGTGTGGATTTGCATCCGGAGCTACTGAGATTGCTTTAATCACGGGGACTCGATTTGGAGATACTCCAATTAAATACCCAATTACCCAGATACCCAATTAAAAAAGCCCTATAAAATTTTCTGATGCAAATGCACGCCGCACGCCTGGTGACGGCGCAACCTACTCCAAAACGATCACCGATTTTCTTTTGAACCATTCCTCTACTTTCCTGGTGGCGTGCTTAGCCATTGTCCTCTTGAAAGATCCATAATAGCGCAATATTATACTCTGAGTACGGTGGCATCACTGCGTCCAAAATATTGACACATACATGTTGGTCCATTATGGTTTTGACTCAATGTATTGAACGTACTCCTGATAAGAAAAGCAAGTACATACTTTATGCTTAGCCCTCCAGGTTTAATGGTCTTTGCAGAGAATTTTTGGATTGTATTCTAAGTTTAAAGAATACCACACGTTCGAACGAGAGCCTTTTCCACCAAACATAACAGTGAAACTCATAATTGATGACTCCAACTTAAAATTGTGGGAAATATTCATTTCATGATTGCAGGAGCGGTAGTAAATTTAACTTAGTTGCCTAAAAAATTACAATTATATTTTCTATAAAATCTTGTTTTAAACGACCACTAATTAAACGTATTATTTACAGGTTTAAAGCAAGAAAATGAGGGAATCTGCTCATGACATCAGTATGGATACGTGGAAGCTTTGGATACTTGAGGCGATTTCAAAAATTCGGTCTCAAAAGCAAAGACCGAGTGTTCAGAGGATTTGTCAAGCTATTGGTACACATCACAAATTCCATGAAGACATCGTTGCTGAAAAATTGGAAAAAGCAGTTGAGTCTGGATCTGTTATAAAGGTATACAATAAAGGCCTGCATTCATATAAAGCACCAATGGCGAAAAGACGAATAAAAGTTGATAAAACTACAAATCTTTATAAAGTGGTAGCTAAAGCAGTGAATGATTTAGGAGAATGCGAAGGATCTACCATCAAAAATATAGAAAACTATATTCAAAAGTTCAACTGTATTGATCTATCTCCCAATGTTGATTTTAAAGCTGTTATTAAAGTATCAATCAAAAAAGCTGTGGATACTGGCTTTCTAATACAGGACGGAAAGTTATACAAAAAGGGTAAATCTCTAACAACGCCACGAAAATCTTTACCCGAAACAGATATACTAATAAAAGGAGAAGAAACATGTACACATTGCTCCGGAAATTCTCAAAAAAATCTGAATGGAATTCCAGAACCTCTAAGCTCTTGCAAGCAATGTGGAATATCATTACATACGACATGTGCAAACATTGCGGGGAGATGCAAATCTCAATCTTATGTACTTCTTTATATGCTTGTTACTAAAGGATCTTTATGGAACTGCCAGAAATGTGCCGATTGTGTTGTGTGTAAAATACGTAATCGTGGTCCATGTCTTCTGCAGTGTTTTGCTTGCAAAAATCATTTTCATTTGACGTGCCTCGATACAATACCAGATAAAAAGCCCAAGCATCCATACCGGTAAGTAAATTAAAAACTTCAGTTTATACGTGAAATAAAGGGGAGCTGCTAGCTGTTATGGAAAAAGAACAGGCACACTAAAAAAGCAAGTGAGGGGCTCTAGTCGGGCGCGTATGACTAGGGTATACCCTGAAGCCTGACTCTCTATACATTTCAACACCCTTGCATTTATACACATATACACAGAATCACACATACACACACAAACTCACACCGCATACAGTGCGGTTTTCTCAGCCGTCGCGTTTGGCCTAACTAGGAAAACTTAATTCGTGAATAGCTTCTAAACTAATAATCATAATGAAATTCGTAATCGTAATGAAATTTTAATTACGTAATAAGAGCATTCAAACCTATGCACAAATAAAAGCGCAATTCTGTAGTATTTGAATTGGGTTTTTTTTTATGTATGGAGCGAGGAGGGGGCGAGAGTTATCCAAAATCTGAACTACTCTTAATCTGCATATGCTTCATGGGAACATATTGAATCAAATTTAGTGGCTCTAGCTGATATATATGAAATATGCTCAAAAAATTGGTTTAAAAATAAGAACAAAATGAGACGAGTTATCGATAATGTAAACTTAATCTGCGTATGCTACTCAGGAACTTTAAAAATCCAAGTTCAGCTTTCTAGCTCTTGTAGATTCTGAAATTAACGTGTTTATACAGACGGACGAACGGATATGTCTAGATCGGCTCGGCTATTAATGCAGGCATCGGAAATGTCTCCTGCCTGTTACATACATTTGCACAAAACCATTATACCCTTTTACCCATGTTTAATGAGTTCAATTAACTCTCACTTTAAAAAACAATAAAATAAAATAAATCGCTATCATTATTGTGTTTCTCTTTCAGATGCAAAACGTGCTTAAATGTTGATCATCCAAAATCGTTAAGGAGGGATACTGGAAATATTAAGCTTGAGCTTGGAAATGATAAGTAAGCAGTATTTTATATATTCAATATTATATTATATTTTGAAGTATATTTATGCCGAGTTTTGCAATGTTCGCTTGATTAGTCAAATTAATAGACACGATGTCTTT
Source organism: Drosophila robusta (assembly GCA_035043565.1). Classification (NCBI taxonomy): domain Eukaryota; kingdom Metazoa; phylum Arthropoda; class Insecta; order Diptera; family Drosophilidae; genus Drosophila; species Drosophila robusta. The sequence goes on from JAWNMW010000584.1 coordinate 5,030,191, forward strand.
TATATGTACTTTTGGAAAGCTCCAGCAAACATCACAGAACAAATTTACCACGCCACGTACATGATAGAGGACAAACCATGAAAAAATGCCTTCAAACATGAAAATCTGTTCAGCTTTGTCAAAGTTATGGGCGTTTGAAATATGCGAGCTATGGGTCCTAGAGCTTTACATGTCCAAATTTTTATAAATTTTTGCATGATTTTTGACAAAAAATTTGACCCCCTCAGAATCGGTTTTAATGTTGTTTTTTATACTTTTGAAATATTGAAAGATGTTTGAATAATTATTGTGACAGACCGGAGCGGGATATGTACAAATGTTCAAAACTAATTTAACAATGCTTAGTATTGTACAACATTATACTATTATACTATATATAGTTAAGTTCGTCTTATTCCAGTAGACGGCAAAGACTTTTAGTTAAAAAAAAACTTGTAAATAAATACATACCACCTTTTTTTCAGAATTGCTTCGTATCCTAATGTCTCCCAGAAACCGCATACCATTTGCAAACGACAGTTAATTAAAACTGAAGAACGTGTCGAAAATCCCTCAACGTCACAACAATCCATCAATGTTGTCGGCCACAAACAAAAAAAGAAGAATTGTGTTGTTCTTGACAAGTTTAATTCTCAAATAAAGCAAAAAAAAATATATCGTGATCAGATTGTAAATCAACTTAATCGAAAACGTACATATTCGGATTTATCATCTACGACTACTTCAAGTGAAAGCGATGATGAAGAAGATGATGATGATGAAAAAAACCCTGCATGCGAAGATCAAGATGAAAGTACAACTTCAGATTCATGTACTTCTTCCAGCTCTGAGTCAGATTCAAGCGATAGCTCAAGTGATAGTTCTGAATGTGATGACGATAATGATGAAGAAGATTATGACACGGACAAAAGTACATTAAAAGAAAATATATTTGAAAACGAAAAGAAAATTGAGTTTCGATCATCGGCAAATGATAAAGAAAGCTTACTTGAAGTGTCTTCTGAAAATTGGGGGTTTGCTGCAGTAGCAAAAAATCCTGTTGATAACAAATATATTAAAAATTTTAAATGTATGAGCTATTCAAAAAATATATCAGATATATATAAATTATCACCAACCGTCGAACCCAAAAAACCGAACAAATTTGATGCAACCGAAAAATCTGATGATCTTGCCGTGAACTGTGATTTGTCATCAAAGCGAATCCATGCAAATTTGGGGAAAAAAAGAACAATTATCTTAAAATCTATGCCTCTTGAATCTTCTAAATCATACATGAAACATGATGATGATATTCCATACCTTACTGAAGAAACTGTTTTAAAATGTCGAATGATTAATGCAAAAGAACAATTTGAAGAACCACAGAAGAAAGTTTTAGATGACAGTGTCTGCAACAGAGCAGACTATATATGTGTGGAAAATACAAAAGAAGAGAATATGAAGTTATTAAACCGGAGTAAACCGTTTGGTATGTTAGAATAATAATATTTACTTTATCATAAACTAATTCAACATAAGGGAATCTTTATAAATATATAGTTGTGATCGTTTTTAATTTATTAATTATCTGCACATATAAAACTCCGACCCTAAATTAGGACAATAAAGTTATGTTCCAACTTACAGCTAAAAGTGCACAAAAGTTGAAAATTGTTGGCCACGCCCACCCCGCCCCCACGAATTATAAAATTTCTATTGTTTTCCAAAATAACAATAACTACTATGTACTGTGAATAAGTAATACGCAGTCGGTTACGCCCGACTGCAACGATCTTATTTCTCCTTTAAAAGTTAGTGTTTTGTATTTTCAAACATTGCAACTATAAAAATTTAGATTGTATGACAATTTTCTGCATCGCTATCGAACAAAATATTTATCAATTCCATGTTTTAAAGTAAAGTCAAAAGAATTCCAGTTTAAAGAAGATAAGCAAATATACTTTACACGTGTTAATAATAAAAATATTTTATAGAAAATCAACATCTACCCCCTGGAGTTAATCAATTTGACGTTAATCTATATCAAGAAGTCCTACAGAAAGCTGTTATAAAAGTGTCGACAAACCATTCCGAAATGTCTGCTGAGAAAAATCGCTCACCGATATATTGCGGACAAAGTCCCAAATCAATTGAAATGGGAAAGTGGAATATTAAAACATGGTACTCAAGTCCATTTCCCCAGGAGTACGCAAGGTAAACTCATCATAACTACCTCACATTAAATAATTATTTGTACCCAAAAATAAATTTAGTCTGCTCTGCTCCGCAATGGTATGCTGCATGATTTTGATTATTTAATATTTTTTTATTTTCTTTTACTTTTAGGCTGTTGAAACTATATTTATGCGAATTTTGCCTTAAATATACAAAAAGTAGATCTGTATTGGACAGGCATCAAAATAAATGTATCTGGAAACAACCTCCTGGAACCGAAATTTTTCGCCAAGGCGATATATCCGTTTTCGAAGTGGATGGAAATGTTAACAAGATTTATTGTCAAAACTTATGCTTGCTCGCGAAGTTTTTTTTAGATCACAAAACTCTCTACTATGATGTTGAGCCTTTTCTATTTTATATATTAACTAAAAATGATCAAGTTGGCTGTCATCTCGTTGGATATTTTTCTAAAGAAAAGCACTGCTCTCAAAAGTACAATGTATCATGTATTTTGACTTTGCCACAATATCAAAGACAAGGATATGGACGATTTTTGATAGACTTTAGTTATTTACTTAGTCGAGAAGAAGGTCAGTTAGGAACTCCAGAGAAACCACTTTCTGATCTTGGACGTTTATCGTACTTTTCATACTGGAAATCTGTTGTATTAGAATACTTGTATAATTACAGGAACAAAAAAACAATAACATTTAAGGATATAGCCATTAAAACCGGGTTGGCTGTTTCTGATATTGCATTGGCATTTGAGCTATTAAACTTTATAAAGTTACGAAAAAATGATGGCGACATTAGATTTCAAATCACTGTTAAAATAGATTGGAAAAAGGTTTTGTTACATCAAAATAAACGGGCTGAAAGTAAAACGCGAATTATAATTGAAGCTGATTGCTTAAGATGGAGTCCGTTATTATCAGTTTCAAAATCTCCAAATAATAATATAAGACCAATTTCTAATCGTGAATATTTGAGTATTCATAGTGAAAATACAAATGACGAATATTTTTTTAAAAACAAAACAAAGGACAAAGTGGAGCCTCGAGTGGATCCAGCGGCTGAGTTTATTAAAGATTTTAATATTGATTCTACAAAACCGTGTAAGTCGACCTGTGAAAACGTCGATAAGAATGCAAGTTACTCTAAAAAGAGCATTGGCCCTGAATCAACACAATCAACACTAAATAGTATAAAAAGAGGTAAACGTACTTTTGAAGATATGATAGAAAATTCAGATTCTTCTGATAGTAAATATTCTAAAAAATCATCAGAGTCGTCAGAATATAATCTGTTGACTAAACGAGCATTACGTCTGGCTAAGCGAAAAGACTCGATTCCTCATACTAACAAAAGAAAGCATTTTGAACGTGAAAGTAATATTGATAATGAGGACAATATTACTGCAAACCCAATCGATAAACAAAATTGTAAGGAAAGTTTGGACAAACATTCTATTTTGCAGCGAACTGTTGCTCAAGAAGTTAATCGAAATATTATGAAACAGGAACAAATTGACAAACCTATTAATATTGTACCTAAGCTGAGAGGTAAAAAATCGAATGGAAAACGGGATGAAGAAACTAAATCTACCAGTAACAACTCCAATAAAATTACATTAAATGAAGTTGAAAATGTTGAAGTTGTCGAAAATATTAAAGAAAAGCCGTTGATTGAGCCTAAGCCGCAGTCAAATGAAAAAGAAATAAACTCCTCTGACCTCTGTAATGAGCAAGTGCTAGATGCTGTTGCAAAGAAAACTAAAAAGGCATTGTTTTCTGATACGACCTCATTTGAAACGAAAAATAGTGACAATATATCGGAGGAGTCTAAAATTGACTTAAGACCAGCTGATGATATATTAAATACTGAATCAAAACAAGGAGTCAAAGATTGTATTGATATTCAGCCGAACTCAAATATGCTGGCTTCTTCCGAAACAAATATCGAAGAACAAGTTATTAGTAATACAAACGTTTTTGAAAATGATAAAAAAGTCTTACCCATTGTTGAAAGCACTGAAATTAAAGTACCCGATGTAAATGATGAGAGCTTGAAAAAAGGCAATGATGTAATAAAAAGCAAATTAGATGATCAAAGTTTAAAAACTTGTGCCACATCCACTGTTTCTACTGAAAAATCGCCTGTCGTTGTGGCAACATCTGACTGTAATACTTCTCAAACCAGTGAATCGTGCACCAAAAAAATCAATGATATTAAAAGTGACACTAACGTGGCACACTGTGCTACTCCTGATTTAAGTGAATCCAATAAACCTTCTGAGGTGAAGGTTGCGAGTAGTTTGGAAAAACCGTCATATAATAATGAAATTGAGAAAGTTAATGTAATTAATGAAAAACTAAGCCCTGAAAAATCGGAAGAGCCTTTAATGCAAGAGGCAGATATAAAACAGAAAATAAATAAGAAAACAATTTTGGAATCTTCTACCGGAAAGTCAGAAAATATGAACAGCTTATGCAAAAAACAGGATGTTTCTCATTCAAATAAAGCGATTGTGAATGTTGAAAAGGAGACACAAAAGCCAACTCAATTACTTCAAGTGAAAGAAGAAGAAAAATCTAATTCACGTGCATCATCCTCTTCCTTGCCAGCACGAGATAAAGTTCAAATAAAGAACAACGACCATCCTCAGTTACAAAGCCCTATAACTTCTCAGTTCCCAATTAATCAAATGCCTAATTATCATCACACCTCTCAATACTGGCAGTGGGACTATTATAGCTACAATCTTTGTAATTTGGACCCTGCGTCTCAAAAAGGTCAAAAACAATTTCATAAAGACCTCGCAACAACTATGGCGTATTCACATAACTTTACACAAAATTTGTATCAGTCGGCTAACTTGGCAATGCATGCTGCTCACCAGATGCACCATACAAAGGATAAACAGAAGCTTGAAAGAAAAATTAGTGGGAAAAAAGATGATTTGTCAAAAGCATTGTCCAACATTAGCACTGCCAACACATCGAGAGATGTGGTAGTACAATCGCTTAATTGTCATGATTTTAATGTAACCCAATCCAATATTTATGACCAGAAGTGCGCTAATCAGCAAAAACAGTTTAAACCAACCGATCATACACAACAATTAAAATCTATAGGCAATGCTCAGAACAATATACCCAGACATACCAATTCTAACCAAACTGAATCAACAATATTATTATCGGGTTCATTAAATCGGGAGCCATCGTCCGTGCCTACAAAACAAAAATCTGAACACAATGTTAACATAACATTAGGTGCTGCACGGGAAGAAAAGATTAAAATATCTCAACCAATCTTACAATCCGTTAATCATTCGAATTTGCAAGTCGGCAGCCAGCCTGATGTTAATTCGAATATGGCATACACTTCAGAAACATCTTCTAATGCGCCCATACAACATTATGATTGTGGAATTAATGTGCAAATAAATATGGACTCTCCTGCTGGCATTGGAAGTACCGGTAATCATGGATCTGAAAACACCAATGGACTAATGCAGAGACAGTTTTCTGACTGTTCAATGCAAAATCAGTCAGCAACGACACCTATGCACATGTCGATCCAAAATTCACATATCCAACAACAAAACAATTTAAACATGAATTTAACTCCAGAAAGTTCGTCAAATTTAAATATAATAGGAAATTCACACCAACATGCAAATCGGAAACTAACTGTACAGGTAACATTCAAAACAATTATTCAAGCTATTATAAATGAAAAGTCCCATATCCGAAGTTTTTGTTTAAACACTGCATTTTTCTAAACTATTTTCTATGCATATTAAATACATCTCCGAACACATAATGAACTTGGTTAGTAATCACATTAACTAGTCAAATCTTTCTTGTTTTTCATTATAATTATCAAATTGATTTCAGAAATGATCGTATATATACATTTCAAATTAAATTAATAAAATGTTTGGTTTATTTTCAGCCGGATATTGTTGCAAGCTCCCCGACAACATCGCATCGAGAGTCTACCCCCAAGCAAATTCGCAATAGCAACTCGTTAAATAATTCTCAGCAACGTGACGCTAAGGTTCCAACTGTAACATCTACTCAAAATACTCACCACCAACACTCTCAGAGCTCTGTTCCAAATATTTCAAAGGGCCAGCAAGATGGAATAGGTAGCTTACAGTTTACGCAATCAAGTGGACAGCATAGTCATCAGCAGAATATGCAAAACTTAGATTATATACCTATTTCGCAAATAACACCAAATTTTTCGACAAACCCGTCAAATTATGACATAGTTGGAATGCCGGCAGTAATTCAGCAGAGGATGTCCCTCAATAGCTCAGTTCATTCCCTATCTAACTCTCATCAACGCATTGAGCAACCGTCGTCAGCTTGCGCTGTAAATAATTTTTATTTACAAAATAACATGCCATCAAATGAAATTGTATCAAACGCACCTCGTATACCAGTCTCCACTTCATTAGGTCCCCCATCTTCCGTTGCTAATAATGATCAGTCCATTTCATCAAATAGTAGCGGCACCTCAACAGCTCTAGTAGGAAATTTGTGTAGTCTCTCAAAACTTCAACAACTTACTAATTGCCTTGAAACACAGCCATGCAATACATCCCCAGGAGCTCAAGCGAATTTAACACCGTCGCCGCACCATCCTATTCCACCTAACTCCATGACCCCTCCGCCACATTTGTTAATGCAAAATAGAAATATTTCGACGCCGCCGAATATGTTGCAAACACAAGTCACACCTTTACAATATCATAAATACTACGCCAGCAATATGAACATTACGCCAATTACATCAACCCAGAACGCAAATAGAAATACTCGAAACACACCGTCCGCACCAATACAACATGCCTCAGCGGCAATTAGCACCACTTCAAATAACCGTACACCCAATGTTCACATCAGTCCAAATCTTATGTCCCATTATGGGCCCATTAACAGCTACAGAATGTCCCCTCAGCAGAGTCCACCAACATCCGCGTATAGTTCAGGTGGTGAATATCCAAATTCTCAAATTCCAATGCAAATGGGAGTAATGAATATGCAATCTCAGTACCAAGACGCATGTGTATTGCAAAGAGCTTCGCAATCAAACCCGATGTATCCAACGTATTCACCATACTTACCGTTAAACAGCTCTATACGCAGATAATAAAAATTTCCACTTCACACTATGTATTATATAATATGCTAACTACTTGTATTTCTTGTGTTGTGAATAAATATAATTTCTGCGTATTTAGAAGTATATGTCATGTAAACAAGTGTTTTCAATCATTTACAGCTAATTATTCTTATTACAACATTGACATATTCATCCGGAAACAATAGTTAGTGATAATGGCACTACTTTTGTGTCCAAATACGCCATCCAATATGTATGCATTGACGTCTGTGCACCGCAGTCAAACTTGGCCGAAGGGGTAAATAGGTCGCTTATCGCCACTTTGAGTCTATGTTCGCACTGATCAGCAGCAATGGGATATTTATCTACGTATCTCGGTCAATCAGATTGCCGAAATATTTGGTAAATAAAGAAACGTCATGCCTTCGATCAGTACACAATTGCCAATATTATATACTTCTCACGGATGCAAAAAATCGATAATTTGATTTGCGATACCACGTTTGCCTTGAGACTGCCAACTCATTTTCTTTGCAGCCGTTAAAGCGTCTAGTCGGGAGTGCCCGGCTAGGGGATACCCTGAATCCTGTCTTTACATACATTCAACCCCCTTGCATTCCTCTCATCCTGTCATTCATTCAACAGTTATTATTATCGTCAACAGGCTTGCTGACAACGAGGGACAAATTAAATATTAAACCAATGTACAGTTTTTCACTTACCTACTTATTTCAATATAGCTCATTTCAAATTATTGTAATCTCGCACAATATCACGAAATAATGATAATAAATATACAAATAATTGTTGAAATGATTTGTTCAGTTTTATTCGGCAATGGGTATAATCAATATGAGTATTAGAAGTTAATCAATATTATTTAGATCATCAATAAGTAACGTCCCTATTGGGCTGGGTGTCCTTGAAGATATGTTATCGTTACCAAAATCTTCCAAGTTATTATCAGCTGGAAAATAAAGTTTTCTTATAAAAAGTCAATCAATATTCTTTTTTAAATATATAACTTAAGTAAAACTTAAATCTGCAGTTAAGGTATTTATCTCGACACCGTTTTCGCACTGCGGGGTGGATTTCTGTGGACCAGTCAAGGTCTGCCGGGGCAAGGGCCCTCTGTAAGAGCTATTTTGCTATATATAATTGCTATTTTTGTATGTTTTGCCACAAAAGCAGTGTATATCGAAAGAGTGTGCGACTTGTCAACAGATGTTTTTCTGACCGCCCTAAGGCGCATAATACGAGTAACCATTTAACTGAGCCTCGCGACAGCCATCTGGGCACGTTAACGATCTGCAGAGACACACTAAGCGGACCAAGCACCAAACCAGTGTCTCTGTCGGCGACTTCTTTCTGATAAACGAAGAGGTGGATAATGGGACCGCGTGACGGCTACAGTTTCTGGATGAAATCAGCGAATTTAAGTAGCAGATATTCGGACTTCCAAGGGAATCATTTGTCGACCGATTCATGAAAGACATGCTTCTTTTAATGGGGTAGGAATGTTGGGGCAAACGCCGCTTAATTAATGGAAGTTATTTTGCTTGACACCTACATAAATTTGGACAAGCTGTGCTTGCATTTTACTTTAAGTCAGTACAGCAAGAGACATCAGAATAAACGGTAACACCTATGACTTGCTGAAGTTGATTCTACGGCTCGTGGTATCGAGGAATATCACCTCCCAACCCCCTACTTCTAATGCAGGAAATCAAAATGCTCCCGCCTCTACAATTATAAAAATTTCAAGAAGTCCGGAATTCTGGTGATTTTTCCGTTATGTAGTTGCCAGTTCTGCCAGATCTCGTTCTGCGTATGAATATATAAAGTAAAACACACCGAGTCCATGTCTTAATATGTTAATATGTTACGTCCCTCGATCGTTTCAAGTTTACGCATACAACAAATAAAAAAATATTATTTTGAATACATACCTTGATCAAGAAAGTTAGATTTTCTTATTTGGCTCACGGAATTTAACGAAGTTATGAGTTGTTTATTTGTGTGGTCAGCTGTTTCTAACGTAGTTGGTAAATCTAATAATCGTTGATTTTGAATACCATCACCAGGTCCCATATGGGAAATGTGGTTGAAATTAGTTGGACCAGATATCATTTTTGATCTTCGATCACTGAAATAATATTATATATAGTTTCTTAAATGCGCTGGGCACAACAAGTAACTACTCACCTTTTAACAGTTTTATTTATTTCTCTTATAGAAAAACGACGTTTAATATTGCCGACAACTTTTGGATCACCATCATAATGTTGCAATTGCCCCTCTATAAAAAATTAAAGTAAATATTTGATTGTGCTTTAAGAATTCATTTTTATATATTAAAAATATTATATGCTTTAATCTACTCATTTAATATAACAAGTGAGGGGCTCTAGTCGGGAGTGCCCGACTTGTTCTTCGTATGGTATACTCGAACTTAAAAAACCACATTTCCAATTTTTAGCTGTTATACTCTCTAAGATCGATGCGTTCATGCACGCAACCGGAGAAACTGACGGACTGACAGACTTATATGGCTATATATTAGACTGCTATATGCCAAAAATTGTATATTTTATATGAGCTCAAGAAACGCACTCAATAGAATTGAACATAATACAATACTATAGCTTGGCATATTGATTTGGAGCGCATATTAAAAATTTGTAATTGAGGTACTGAACCCTTGGGTAGAAATAAACGAATTCACACTAATTACAAAAAAGGCTCATGCATATTTCTATATAATACTTACTTGTATGAATATTCGCCAAGTATACAATCAATGGTGTATCATTGATTGATGTTAAAACAACGTTGCCTATATTGTTTAAAGGAAGTGACTGTTTTAAACCAATGGATTGAACCCAATCAGAAGTTTGTGTGTTGAATATATCCAGATGAGTCTCTGAGAATACCAATAAATGGCCATCGGAATATGCTAGAAACATTAAAGCATGAAAATCATTATTAAAACATTTCAGTTTTAAATATTAGGTTGGGGAAATACCCCCATAAGTTTTTAGTAAGTCAACTTTAGTATGTTATAATTCGTAGAGTATTTGTCAATCTTTTATGTAAAAAGCATTGTGAGAATCTCGTCGGCTGTCGTCGATTTATCGAAGATTGGGATTTGGACTGTTTCGTGTAGTATTTTTACCGCTGCACTGCCAACAAACACTATTTGGATTACTACCTGCAGTGGCTCGGTTGCTGGGTCCGACGGGTTTTGCTGCCTGAGGATGAGTTTACCAGATGCAGATCTGCGGATACCCTGCACATTGTTTTTCAGTCGGCAGTGATTTAACCATTTTGGTCACATCGGCGTCTTTCATTTTATCTGTGCACTTCACCAAAATCGCATCCGGTCAGTGTGGCTGGCTGCTTCCGTCTGGTTTGTTTAGTTTAGTCACTTCAGACGAAACCCTGTACTCCCGGCCAATAAATACTGACTTCTGTTTGAAGCTGTTTTGGATTTGTTCGCTCGGTCTGATTTCCGCGTATTTTGAGGCTCTACCGAGGCTGGTTAGGTGACGACGCAGCTTTCCGCCGTCAGCGTTGGCATATCGCATTTGGGAGGGTTTCCGCCACTCCTCTCAGACAGTCGAGCAGACATACAGACGAACATGGCTAGATCTACTCGGCTATTGATGTTGACCAAGAATAAATATACTTTATGTTATCGCAGAAGATTCCTTCTGTCTGTTACATACATTTGCACAATAGTTTTTACCCATTTTCAATGGGTTCAAGGTATAAATAAAAATGGATTCCCAGACAAAGAGGCGCAACACCGTCCGGTTTCATAAATAAATGGTTAAAATACTTACTTATATAAGTAGGAAACGCTGGATACATTATTTCTCTATCGCGAGACTTTCTTCCTTGTAAGTCCACATATATTGCTAGAGTTTGAAATACCAATAAGTATTCTCCAAAGGCTCCTCCGGTTGGCGACAGTATTTCGATTACTCTAACAGCATCAACCCCAGAATAATTTAAAAACGCGCATAACTGATTTTCTGGATGAACAAGAGCTAGAAAAAATTGAATGCTGATTAAAAAAAAATAAGAATTTTGTCTTCGACACATCGAAGAATAAATAAATATAATTGTATATATATATATTTACAGGTTTTATAACATATGTTTAAAATATTTGCTCTTGTTAAGTCCTGAAAATTTCATTAGGTGCAACGCGCGTTCATATCTGAGTGTGTATTTATGTGTGATTTTATGTATGTATGTATGAATGCAAGGCGATTGAAATGTATGAAAAGACAGGGTTCAGGGTATTCCCTAGTCGGGCGCTTTGCAATTCGTGTAAAAAGAGAATTATTATTAGGTATAAAAGACAATTTGATGGATACGTTTTCGATATTGGATGTGGAATTTAATTTAATATAAAGATTGGAGAAGGAATTGGTTATAGTTTTACTTTTAAAAAGGATAGGATATAACATCGTCGCATATAGGTATGTATGAATGTAAGATACAAAATTTACAAAGGTATATTGAGTGTGGGAATTTAGGTTTTGACTTACACATTGCTGTTGCCTCTCCTCTCAGAAAATATGCTGTAAATCCACTTTGATGAGCAACAACTAATCGCATATCGGACAATATTTGAAGATGCTGAGCTAAATATCCGATCGTAAACTCACAAGTTTTTTGATGTCTTGTTCGCGTTCGATTAATTTCGTAAACAATAATTTGCGTATGATTATTGGGTCGCTTTAATGCAATTATAAATGAATACACAATACTTGGATAACGTCGTATTATACCGGTACAAGCAGATATACAGTTTTTAGACTCAATGACTTTAATCCATTCAACGTCACTTGCCTCCAATGCTCTTATTGGTAGGAGCTTCAAATGTCGCTGTTTTCCACAAAGAATAACAATAATCTGTTCCTCTTCAATATACCATAATTGCAGAATTTTTTTTGTTTCACCAATACGTGCAATTTCTGCAAGAAAATAAATATATATATATATAAGGCTATAAAGGCTTGTTGTAACACTTAGTGTGCACCTCGTCGTTGGCAGTTTAGCTTTAAATTATATGCGGCTGCAGACTTTTGGACTTCGGATTGTTTTATATAAAAAATAATTTCGGGTTTACGGAAATGTCACTCACCATATTGATCCAAGTTTATGTAAAACAACCCATCTTCAGTTCCTAGTAAAATTTGATTCGCATAGGTAATAACAGAACACAAGGCGTTTCGTATGAGAGATAAAGTATTGTCTAATATTTCGTTGACTTTGTAAATGGCCGTGTTTGGTAAATTATTTCGTTTTAAAATTCGGTGAAGTTCGCCCAATGCAATTACCCATTTGGACTTTTCCGACTCATTATCAGCTAACATCAGAGTATTTAACGAGATTCCACTTTCAATAAGTGCAGTTTTTATCTGAAAAAATATAAAAATTAATAATGGATATAGTAAAATAGAAGTTACGAAGATGGTGGATGTAAACTCAAGACGAAAGGAGTGCTCACGGAGAAGACGCGGCCCGATGCCATAGTCATTGCGGTAAAGGGCGAAGTAAGCTATTCCAAGATATAATATATCATAAAGTTAAGCGCGACGAGAAACTGAACGGGATCGGAGAGGCCGTGGCTATAATTAGAAGAACTCAGAAGGGTGACCTCCTCACAGAGCCTCAGTAATGCGTGCGACTCATCATCTTGTGACTGGTGTAACGAGGAGATAAGCGATATCAGAAAGGCCTACGAACGAGCGAGAAGACATTGCCAAAGGTCACGATGCCGCCATGACCTCGGTTCCAGACTCGACGAGTTCCGGCTTGCCAAGTGAGAGCTTAAACGCATAGCAGGCCGATATCAACCCCTCGGGGACGGCCTAAAATGTTGAAAAGGCAGCGTGGTGAAAAGTATCAGTGCGGGAGGCTTTCCGATTAAGTCTCCTAATCGTTTTGGCAGTCGGGTTTTTACCAATTATGCACAGAATTGCTGTGTGGTCGCTTGCAGAGTACGCGTCGCGGATTTTTCATTTAAATATGTTTTTTTTTTATTTTATTCATTTATTGGCACTGTACTATGTTAACTAACTTATATATACGATTTGACAAATAAAGTATCCAGAACTGGACCTCCGCGGTGAGGTCGTGAGGTAATGCATCGCGGAAGCCATCGTCAATTCTTTTCATCTGTCCACGTTCACGTTTTACTCTGCGTTATTCAGTCATGACGAATGCCGCAAAGTCACTGCATGTCTGCTAGTTGGTGCTGCTCTCAAACATAAGTGGCACGAAGTTTTCCACCGAAATTTCGCTGCGAATGGTGTCGTCTAGTCGCTGGCGTTGGACTGTGAATCGCGCTCAGTAGAAACGAAGCCGTCGCCGCACCATGTGCAAGTGGCGATTGATTCATGACCACAGCGGGGTAGATAGCTTCGGAAATAGCCGTGTCCAGTTATAAGCTGGCCTTGCTCCCTGCTTATGCACGCATTTTCTCGGTCGTAGTTAAGCTTACCGTCTTGCTTTCGTGTGACCATAGATAGCACCTCGCTGTATGACACCTCACCGTTTGCACTTATAACCAGCGCAGCAGCTCGTGCCCTTATTGCTGGAGGTTGCCTCAATGGCCTGGTTGGCGTCATAGTCTGCATTTTTTGCACTGTGCTGATAGTGGTGCCGTCGCCGCATGGTCTGTGGAGCCAGCTGCGGTGCGCTTATCCAGTTTGTTCTTCTTCGAGGTCTCTATGCCTTTTGGGTGTAATGACGTTGGCTGGCTTACAGCTCTGGGCGTCATCTGCGTGCTTTTCTCCGAGCTCTCTACAAAGTTCTTTGAAGTAGGTAACAGGAGGTTGACCATGTTAATCACGTGTTCGATGCAGTTTGCCTTCTCCTTCTTGGCGAACGCGTGGTATAGTTTTATCGCCTTCGCCAGCTCATCTCTTATAAGCTGGTCTATGTGCCTTTGCCTCCTTCGAAAAGCGTATAAGACCATTAAGACCATTAAGACCATTACTACCCAATTGTTCAAACTTATTAGTTGGCAACACTAGATCCGGGGACGCTGGCATGGCTCTTGGATGCGCTTCATTTTACATTGGTGTGGCTGTAAATAGCTGGGGAGAGGAATTCAGCAGCGCCGAGCAACACAGGAATCCTTCCATCCTCTCAGTGTCCTGAAACCGCACTGGACAACGTAGCGGGACTTTAAATTCAACCTGGTTGCTCACAGTCTTGTGTTGATTTTTATGATTTTTCACGTAGGGGATTGGTGAAAAACTTTTTGTAGCTGGAGCGACTTAAAAACGCGACCGCACTATTGCACAATTCACCACTGTGCCATGTGTGTGTGTCAGTGTGTGATTATGTGTGTGAAAATACGGGGGTTGAAATGTATGTAAAGACAGGGTTCAGGGTATCCCCTAGTCGGGCGCTCCCGACTAGAGTCCTTTGCTTGGTTTTTACTTGCATAGATAAATTTAAAAAATTCGTTATCGTTGAACCCGTAACTTCTAGGACCATAATAGACATTGAGCAAAAGGGTCGGAGATGTGTGTTACACATCTTGCAAGGGTATTAACAAGTAGTTAGGCGACTCTTACCTTAAAAATACATGGGACATCTTTCTTAGCTGCATGAATTACATCACTTTCCCGAACGCTGCCAACAGAAAATTCGGGATCCCGCATATCCAAGACCTGGGATACACTTACACTTGGTAATGCACATCGATCAGTAGATATATCATACAAAAACAATTTAAAGTCACAGACGACTACAAATTGACGAATCCATCCCCGTTTTATGACTCCTGATTTGGGGACCTTAACGTAACCTTCATATGCTGTACCAATTCCTCTTGTAGGATCTATACCTAAAGGTCTTTTGGTTTGATCCATTGGAACTGGACATATTGTCGGAACTCTTTGACAGCAGACAGTATGACACGCAAATCCACAAATTTCACAAACAACACCTTGCCTTGTTAATCCGACCATTAAAGAAGTGCAGTGATTACATTTTGTAGGACTACTAAAAGTTCGCACAAGAAATTGGTGAATTGAAGCATTACCAAAATTTTTTTTTTTTGATTCCTCGTAGGTTAAATTACTTTCAGATCTAAATTCATCGTTAACGGATAAATTTTTCACACTTAAGTTGTCTTTAACCGTTTTTAGTGAATATTTCGAATCATAGTTAAACAATATTCCGGTATTGGAGGTTTGAAACAAATTCGATGCAGATGAAATACTTGCATCATTAACATACGGTTCCTCGGAGTCGATCACATCAGTGTTAATGGATATATCTTTGAAGAAAGCGTTGTTTTGATGCGATGATTTATTTAAAAAGGACTCTGAATATCCGAGATCTATTTTTTGTATATCTCTTAGTTCAAGTTCTTTTTTTAAATCATACAAAATAGATTCGCATCGCTTTTTATAATCACACACTTCTTTTTGGGTAGATATAAGTTCAGCCCTAGTTTGACTAAGTTCTTCGGCTATAAATGCCTTGGCTTGAATTTCACGTTGCAGAGCACTTTGCAAATTAAGTAACTCCATTTTATCCAGTTTTTGTGATCGCCTATTTCTCCAATTTTTATGGTCTACCGCATTATTATTTAACGTTCCAACATGTTTAAGGTATTCAATTTCTTCAGTCATTTTTGTAGCCAGCGCTTGTAAATAACTCCTAGCATCTCTTTCATCCGATACCCATTGAATTATCTCTGCCATTTGGAGCTCCCAGTGGTTTATTGCTTCGCGTTTTACTTGCAGTTCTTTTATTATTTGAATTTCATCGGCTTGTAAGTCTCGTAAATTTTTAGACTTTACGCTCACTTCTGTGCTCAACCGTTGCCTTTCTTCATGCCAAGCGGATTTTTCTAACTCATATCGTTTCTGTAATTCTAAAATAGTTTCTGCTGACTCAGCAACTGGATCAATTAGGGTACTTTTTAATTTTTCATGTGCTTGCTGCACCTCTTTAGAAAGTATTGCGTTGGCCGTTTCCAGCTCACCAATTTGTTCTCTTAAGGCTTCAAGTTCTAAATTATTGCGTGCTTGTTGGTGATTTAACTTTTCCGTGCACTGTAGTTCCATACGCTCTATTTCGTATCCTGTTATACCTGATGGAATATTTGTAGGAGATGTTGAATCAATATTTTGTACGGATTTCCGAAAATCTATTTGTAGCTTTCTACAACATTCTTCTGCGTGCTCTCTTATCCTTTTTTCTTTTGACGCTTCATTTACAGCATCTTCAATATGAAGTTCCAATTCTCTTCTAGTTTTATCAGACTTACGTAATTCGTTTCTTAAGCTATCATTTTTTTGGATTGCCGCATCAAGTTCTTCTTCTTTATCTCTAACCTGTCTTGAGAGTTTTTGTTTTTGGTTTCGAAGTTCAGTAAGTTTTTCGGTAACCTCCGAGTATTCCATCATTGCCACATTACGCTGAGAAATAGTTTCTTTGAGTTCCGAGTCTTGTATATTGAGTCTTTCAATAACCTCATTATACTTGGCGGATAATTCATTTTTTTCGTGTTTAGATATTTGTAACTGTTCTGTTAAGGTTTTTAACTGCTTGTTTAGTAATTCGCTAGATTTATCTGAAGCTTTATGTAGTTTACTACTCAAAAGGGAACTCTCGAGAGATTCATCAAAAACAGAGGTTTGATTTTTAGTGTCGGGCAGAAGGTCGACAGTTTTTAAGTCTGCTGAACAACAGTTTTGGGAAAAAGTAAATCCAATGAACGGCAAGTGAAATCCAGAAAACGCAGGATTAGCTGAAGGAGGAATCGAATCTATTAATCTCACATCATTATCGTCAACATCAAAATTGGATGTATCTGTTGGACTCGATACTTCCGGTATATAAGGTGCAAGACCTGATCTAATATTTTCCCAATCTATTCCATCAAACCATGGGTGTTCCATAAAATCACGTAATCCTTTTTGACCAAGCCTATTTTCAGGTATACATATTAGCTTGCAAAGTAAATCCTTAGATGCTTCGGATAACTTACAGTGCAGAGTGTCTTGCGAAGGTAAATTAAAGCAATTCTGATGATTCATAATTTTTCCATATGTTTCGACCAAACTTTCTGCATAAAATGGAGTTTCTCCATACAACATTTCATACATACATACACCAAGAGACCACCAATCACATTCTGTTCCATAACGTCCTTTTCCATCCTCCATAGCCCTTAAAATTTCTGGAGATATGTAATCAGGTGTACCCACGGCAACATTTGATTGAACGGTACCATCCTTATCCAAGCGTAAGCAGGATCCAAAATCAGCTAACCGAACATGTCCTCTTTTGTCTAACAAAACATTGTCTGGTTTTATATCTCTATGAACATACTTGAGTTGGTGAATACTATTTATCGCCAAAATCATTTCTGTAATATAAAATTTTGCCATATCTTCAGGAAGTTTGTCTTCAAATTTGCTTAATAATGTTAATAAGTCTCCACCGCAGTAATAGTCCATAACCAGGTACTAAAAAAGAGGAGAAACACACATATAAAATATTTTAATATGTTTGGTTACCCAGCGTTGCCAGGCTTGGTTTCCTTATAATCGAAATTCAATTAAATGATATTTAATAGACTAAAATTTATGTTTGTATCTATTGATTATCAATCTATCTCTGTTTATGTACCCATAAGAGTTTCAAATATTCGAAAACAGTTGTTTAATTATTTTAACCACAAAACAATGATATTTAAGCTGTGCCCACCTAAACATGGCGTATTAGTATTCGATCGAAAGTCAGTAATTTCAGTCAGTAATATGTTTGCTAAATTTGGTAACTCAACGCGAGCTGGCGTATTTCTCGAGCAAGATTCTATATATAACTTTTAACTATCCGTAACCTAATGTAAATGTGTATATGACTGTGTTAATGGGTTATTGGTGGCAGTTTAATTATTTTAAGGGACAGAGTTCCTGATCTCGCATCAATAGGAGTAAACATCATAGGTCTCACGATGGTGCGTGCGATACCATTTGGTGAAGTAGCACATAACCACTGCAATGTAGGATGTCGATAGCAACCAACTCACAGGAAGGCCTTAAGCCGCCCATAATGTTATATTCCGGACATGCACACCCAAGATTGTCACATTTGCACCTTGTCCAATTCAGTAGCATTTCACATTGGGTAACAATTTCCTGATGATGGAATGGCCTACGGCAATTATGTTGCGAATGCCACGTTGGATCACGTCAAATGGTTATGTCAACTGGGTTTCTTACTTATTCTTAGGTTTTAGATCTCTTATGTCTTAGTACAGGTTGGTAAGCATATATCAAAATTCTTTGACTTCCGTGCTCTAGTAAAAACATTCGCCTAAAGGGGTAGTTATAATAATACCTAATGTCCAAAGCTACTAGCAGCAATACCCACATTCTGAGACAATAGTTAAGTTATGCGGTGTTGAATGACTTGCTTCACTACTTCATGACTGCAACAAAGGTTCGGTTACCGAATGCGTATGATCAGAGCCACCAAAGTCAGGCGTTTTGTCCGACTTATTATCAAGTGGTCACCCATCACCTGTTAGAAAAACTCTTTTTTATTTATATTATAAGGCAAACATACCAAATTTATATTATCCTGAAAAGCATAGTGCAAGTTTGTTATCCACTGACGATCTCCAAGAACTAGAACATCTCTTTCTTCGCGAAAACAAGCCGTCTCCGCTCGCTTTAACATCTCCCATTTGTTCAAAATTTTCATTGCAAAAATATTTTCCGATGATAGCATGCGAACAACACACACTTCACCAAACGCTCCACGTCCAATAATTTTCAATATTTCAAAATCTTCACGGGTAAGGCGAAGTTTTCGTACAATGTGGACAAAAGGTTTAGCTGAAATTTCGAAAAAAAAAAAACATTGGATTAAAAAAATTTATTACATTTTTACCAGTTTAGAGCTGAAAAGAAACAATAACGAACAATTATATTCGGGGTGTCCGATCTTAATATGATTGTTACTGATATATAAGGAGCATAGTGATTCTGTCTATTCGTTAGTTTGGTTACGATGTCTTAATTAGTTAGTTAGTTTTTTTATGCAAAAAATAATCGTTCGAGTGATCGTTCTTATGAAAGCTATTTAGTTTGGTTAAGATGTCTTAATTAGTTAGTTAGTTTTTTTATGCAAAAAATAATCGTTCGAGTGATCGTTCTTATGAAAGCTATTTGATATAATAGTCTGATCCGGTTAATTCCAAAATATGTATGTGCGCTGCCTTCAGATAAATGACACTCCTTCCCAATCTTTAATTACGATAGTTTTCAAACTAAAAACAATAGTTTTCTGCACTTTTAGTTAGATAATCGACGATGGGAAATTGAGATTACATTGTTAACGGTTTGGAATGTGTAATCAGTCAAGAAAAACAGATATATATACATATGGATTCGTTGAGTTACGACACAGGTGCGACAGTTAAGATTAATGTAAGTTTTATTAAGGAACTAAGCTATTGTCACATACCAAGTTTAAGAAAATCCGATACACTTTTTTCTCTCCGAAGAGATGAATTACTGCATTCATCATAAAGTAAGATAAATGTATCCAGTAAAGCATCCATCGAAAATTGATGCCTTTTAAAATTATCCTCCAGGTTTAAACATTGATTTAACTTTTTATCGCCATTTGGTTCACTTAAAAATGACTCCAAAAGTTCGAGCCTCTTGTTGCAGCTTAATGTGAGAATATCTGAAAATAAATGTTCAGAAATTAATTCTTATTGAATTGAATAATTTTATAAAAATAAAACAGGCAAATTTTTGTTACTTATAGAAGAGTCTGATACTTACACTCATAAAATCTAAAATAGTTTTTAAACATTTATCGAGACAAACACAAAAACTAGTTTACTAGTTCCTAGTGGATGACTAGCCCACAATTAGTGTAGGGATGTTGAAGGTGAAATGCGAGCTTTAAAGGTCTGATCGCTACTTTCCGCAAAATCAGCGGTCATCTATGGATACTCAATTCAATGGTTTAAACCTATTGAGTGAGTCTTCAAGGCTCAAGAAGTCCAATACTCGTGATCCGTCGTTTCCAAGCGCTCTTCTTCTACTACTCCCCTTAGAGTTCTGAAGTTAACCGAATGTGTGGGACGGGGAAGAACAAGTTAGACGTGATAGTTGTCCAACTGCCAGCTATGTTGAACGCAGGACTGACCACCTTTTAAGACCTGATGACCCTATTTGCCATCAATTGTAGCCATTCAACTTTTAAAATATGATGCATAGTTATAACATTTTTTTCCATGTAATAAGTAATGCTTCTTCTGTTCTTATTCTTAAAACTTTAGTCCTTCGTCATTTTGTATGGTTAATTGTGTATGTTCACGAAAACATGAAATCAAATGCAAATTAAACCAGTTGACGGATCAATTATTCATTCTTAGTGAAAGGTTTTTTGTAAAACACTTGTTTTAGTAGATCGATAATTTTCTTCATTAACTTATGAGAGACCTTGAAAGAAAACACACTTTGACAAAGTAACATTGTCAAAAGTAAATTGAAGTCCAAAGGAAAGTCTGATATGAAATAAAAACACGTCTTCACGAGGTAACAATCAAGTGGGGAAAGCATTTCCAAGCCCTACAATTTCTGATATCACATATTGCGATGAAGGATATTCAATTTAATATTTAAACAATTCCAAATTATAAAAAATAATTGATGACCATCGCCACCAAATCATTGCCGATGGGTTAAATTGGTAGGGGACCACCGCGTTGGACCACCAATAACGCTATTTGTTTTTTATGTGAACGGGAAACACAATAGCGATACTGATTCCACATAGTTAATTCGTCGATTGCATTAACAGGGGTAGGAGAAAAAACCATCAAAGTCACAACCACTATTGTATTCCCGCTATCGAAGAGATAACGTTATCCCTGCGTGATCAGACGAGTGTACGATTGGGACGAATGTGCACCTCCGGTGAATAAGAGAGGTGACAGCAATGTTCCTTGCATTGTAGACTACCATACTGCAATAAAGGTATTATTAATATAGCTAATAGCTAATAATAAAACAATGAATTTATGTATATTTAGTTTTTCTTTATTAATTTATCAAAAACAAATTTATCTTAATTTTTATGAGTTTCGGTGCGCTTGATCTCTTTAGTGTAGTGGCGTTTTAAATAAAAGTAAATTATTGATCTCTTAGATTCCAACACACATTCCAGCAAAACTAGACAAAATGAAATATATATGTAAATATCGATAAATTTAATATATGAAGATCCATAGTATTAGAAATATTTTTGTATGTACCTATTTATGTACTTATATTTTATGTACATATATACAATCTATATAATGAACTATTTCATAATGAGCACTTACCGCTGACATTTTTTGTATTTTTGTTGTAAAACATTAATTTTGTTTGTAAAATTTATTCATTTTTGATGTTAGGCAGTCCCTTTAACACTTATTTTCACTTGCACAAATTGAACTAGCTTTGCAGCTCCGAAACGTAGTTCTCTCATCTCGTTCGTCAATATGTTTTTTTATGCACAATATTATGTTCACTTATTTACACACACATATGTCTGCACAAATTACTTTTTTCTACGCACCGTCAAAACAAGCCAGACAAAGAACTTGAAATGAAGAAAATAATTGACAAATAATTTTATGTTTCCCTGTTCCACTGAACTTGCATGGCGAACATGGTAAATGCAATAACAAAAACAAACGAAGACTACTTGGTCTTATCCGTTTTCTGACTGGCATTGCGTTGTATCAATCAGAGTTGATGTCGGGGACACCAAGAACACCAGACTCCGCCGAACTGCTGGGTGTAAGTGCACATATATTTATTTTGCTTGAATTAAGTGTATTCATACATTGGTTCATATACAGATTTGTACATATGTACATATATGTACATGTACATATCTGTCTGCAACAAATAAAATTTGTGCTCGTAAAGGTATATATATATACATATATAACCAATGACGTTTCAATTCATTAATATAGCTATTTATTAAGTTATTGAAATTACCACTAAGCTCAGGTAAGGAGATTTCATATTCCATTTTATATATTTTCGCTTGGTCAATTCATATCCACTAAACATTAAAAAACAATGTAAAAGCCGACTTATACTGCTAGGGATGGAATCTGGAATTTTCATATATTCGATTTTAATACTCTTCAAATGAACTACATTTTGAAATTTATCGAAACATATTCGATAATTTATATAATATCAAATCGTCTCCTTTCACTGAGTCAACTACAAAAGCAATTTGTCGATAAGCAGCAAACTATCCGCGATAAAGTTGTACCTATAGAAGTCAAGGGAATTAAAAGAAGTCAAAAAAAGACCTCTGAATGTTCATGCTATAATTTTTATTTACCCTGAGCCTTAAGACTGGTGCGGCGAGGCATAAATATTATTTATCTTAATTATTTTATGCAAATAATATTTAAAATATATAAAAAAAACATTTTTTAAATAACAGTCCCCTTTGTTTTAACCATGTCCGACTGTCTGTCAGTCCGTCCGTTTGTATGAATGCCTCGATTTCAGAGATTACAAAAGCTAGAGAGCTGAACTTGGACTTTTTAAATTCATGTACACCATACGCAGCGAACGCATTTTTGCTCCGCGTGTGAGCGGAAGTTCAGTCTGTTGTCTATCATGACTCCCAGGTATTTTATAAACTCCCTCGTGGTGATTGTCTCGGTGCCCATTCTCCATCCAAACTGCGGTGGCTGTTATTGCGGTGTTTGCGTCACCTCTATTTCCCTGACTTCTTTTGCCACTACTACAAGTGCCACGTCGTCGGCAAAACAAGTTTTCTCCCGGAGGCAATAATTATATGTCTCCACGAAAACGCCAGGTCTGGATGCTACCGCGACCGTCCGGTCCTAGGGTCTTACTATCTCCTATCTGTCTGCATGCCGCCATCACTTTTTCCCTAGTTGCCTTACCTTAAGCTAGAATGTGGACCAGATCCCCTCTATTTGCGCCGTCCTTATCCTGCGGAGCAGGCCTTTATGGTATCGCTTATCACCTCGTTCCATCAGTAGCAATGTGTTCGACGTCAGTTTGGTTTTCTTGTGGTCAAGGATAAGTCACTCATTACTAAGGCTCTGTGATAGCTGTTGTTCCATGTCTTCGGCTGATCCTTGGGTTGGGTTCCACTC
The DNA here is from genome assembly GCA_035043565.1 of Drosophila robusta. Taxonomy (NCBI): domain Eukaryota; kingdom Metazoa; phylum Arthropoda; class Insecta; order Diptera; family Drosophilidae; genus Drosophila; species Drosophila robusta. The sequence continues at coordinate 5,053,709 of JAWNMW010000584.1, forward strand.
GGAATAACCGGAAGTCCGAAACTGGCTGTCCCTTCATTTGGTTACGCAAGTCATAAAGGTGAGGTCAGTGATGTCCCAGCTTTCCAGTACGTAAGATTCTTTCCGTCATTCGCCAGCCCGACGTCCATCGATGAAAGTTGTTCAAACAAACAGGTTCCTCTAGCGTTTGTCTCTTTTCTGCCCCATTGTACGGCCCAGGCATTGAAATCGTCCGCTATCATCAGTGGTGGTCTGCCTCGCAAATCCTCCCTTATGTAAGCCAGCATCCTTTGGAAACGTTCTAGTTCCCAGCTCGGCGGAGCGTAGCAGCTGTAGAATGCGACACCTCTAAGCTTCACCCTGACGAACCCTTCACATTTACATCCTGTGGAAGACTTTCTAAAGCCCAAATAGGTGTCTTATTACGCCTACTAGCCAGCCAACCTATTCCTGGAAACAACTTAAGTAACTCGCAAATGAGAATGACGTCCATCCCCTTCTCTCTTACGGCCTAACTCAGGCCGGACTGTGCTGCCTCACAGTGGTTAATACTCAACTATGTGTACTCTATGTTGATCGTTTGGCGAGCGTGCTTTTGAATAACGCAGAACACCTGCCACTGCCGACAACGTGTTTCCAGTCCGTGCTCTTGCTCTTGCAGAACATACATTGCGGCTCTTGGATGCAGTTCTTAGCTACGTGGTTTTCCTTCTCATATCTCCGACACAGCTGTCGATCACACTCCAGTACTGCCTTGTCATGTGACCAAATTCAAGGCATTTGGTGAAGATTATCCTTTCCCGTAGTCCGAATCTGACCCAACCTACTTTCAGTGCTCCATTTGAAAGGACCTTCCGAAAGCTTTTCTCGGGCAGTCTAATGGTGGCAGTTTGTGTCTGTCCATAGGTTGATGTCCTTCGGTACAACCTCTGTTAGCTCAAAGTGACTTTTAGGCGCTACGCAGATATCGTAGTTCTTCGTGATCTAATCCAAATCCTTACACTCGCCCGTGACCCGAGGGATAAGTGTGCTTACCTCTGCATCGTGGTGGTGCTGTCCTTATTGCTATTGATGTTGATTTAGTTTCGGAGATAGTAATAATATACTGTTGTATAGATACAGAATTTTTTGCTGTTAAATTACGTATTAACGGTGTCTGCCCTGGCTGCTAAAGCACCTGTACTTCAGAGCCTCCACAGCGAGTTCATAAATTTCGGTATTGCAAAGCGTAGATCTTCAACACTACCTTCAACTGTTATTTTATTTATTGCTAAATTTATTTGCTTAATTTTTTCAAACGGCTTACAAAAGTATGCTATATCTTTATCATTTAATTGTTCTAGTTGCCTTTTTGAAAAGTTACGGTCTTATGAAATATAGACCTACTACCACTAACTTATTGGAATTAACGTCTTGTTATCGAAGGATCCCAAAATAAAATGCAAACAAAAGTTATTGACGCTGATTTCAGTAAGGCGTTTGACTCTGTTAATCATTCGAATTTACTGCACAAATTTAATATTCTGGGATTTCCAAATAAGCAAGTTCTTTGGATTCCTAACTATTTTACTTTAAGAACCCAAAAAATTTACTTTAAAGGTCTTGTTTCAAAGCCTGTTCAAGTCACATCCGGAGTACCACAAGGAAGTCACCTTGGTCCGTTGTATATGAATGACCTTCCTTCCGTAATAACTCACTCTCGGGTGCTGATGTATGCCGATGACGTGAAACTCGACTTGTCGACGACTAATTTTCGATTTGGTCAAAGTTTGCAAACTGATCTCGACTGTTTTTAAACCTGGTGTTAAGTAAATTTATCGAATCTTAATTAGAGTAAGTATAAATTAATAGTTTTTTTCAGACGAATGCCTTTTTAAAAAAATTTTTTTTAATGAGCGTATTGACTCCGTTGATGAGTTGGGTATTCTTCTAGAACCCAAGCTTAAGTTTAACAAGCATATTTCATATTATCGAGCTTTTGGATTCCTGGGATTCATAAAGCGCTGCTCGAAAGAATTTAACGATCCCTCATTACTAAGACTTCATTCACTTCAGTTGTTCGTCCATTTCTTGAATATGGATCTTGTATATGGTGTCCCTAATAAAAAGTTCATAGGACAGAATAATATCTGGTCAAAAATAATTTTTGCTTTTGCCCTCCGGGGCTTCAACTGGAATCCTAATTCTCGCATTCCTTCATACCTTAGTAGTAGTACCTTAGACTATTCCATATAAATTTTCCCTCTCATTCTAAAGGTAGAATCAGGCAATTCTTGTGTAATCTTCTTACATACTAATTGGTGGGAAAATTGATTCTTCCGAATCAATCAGCCATTTTAGTTTCGCAGTGCCTAGCAGAAGTACTAGGCATTATTTACTACATTCCCCCATTTCGGATCTTATGTTTTAATTATAATAATCTTCTCCACATAAGTAATGCTATTCTTAAAATGTTCGTAATTTAGACTTTTATTTTCAACCACAATTGATTAAAAACAGAAATTCCGGATTCTAAATTTTGAAATTTTTTTTTCGAAAATGCTTTTTTCCTAAAAAAATTTAAAAAAATTATTTTATAAAATGCATATATTTTAAATGCAGATTTGATCTAGGGGACAAACCATGAAAAAAATGCCACCAAACATAAAAATCGGTTTTGTTTTGATCAAGTTATAGGCGTTTAAAATATGGAAGCTATGGATCCAAGGGCATTACATGTTAAAATTTTTTTCAATTTTGGCATGATATTTGAAAAAAAAATATGACCCCCTCTGAATCACTTTTAATGTTGTTTTTTATGCTAATTGTGACAGCCACAAATCGATTAAAAATACAAATTCCGGATTGTACATTTTGAAAATGCTTTTTTCAAAAAAAAAAAAAAAACATTTTGAAAAATGCATATATTTTGAATGCAGTTTCAATCTAGAAGACAAACCATGAAAAAAATGACATGAAAAGCTGAGCGCCAGACCCTTAATACTAGAGAAATTAAAGTTCTGAGACCAGGGAAAATCCTATTTTTGAGAAAAACCATTTTAGAAGATAAAGAGCTGTAACTTACCGGTAAGACACACCAGTAGATCGAAAGCGTAAAGTGAAATACCGTAAAATGTATACCACATTGCCGCCAATGTACATTTTTGTTTTTGTGTATTATGCACAGGAAACAAAGTCAACGGCCACTAACTGGTGTATGTACTGTCGTGTTTCCTTTTTATATCATAAAAGCTCATTGTGCTTACCAGCTTTAGTTTGCATTTTACTGCAAGGATTAAAAAAAAAGCTATTGAAACAATATTTTGTAAGCCTGTCCAACTATTATATCGCAAGTATTGAAATATATTGATAATATGTTTATTATCTATACGGATACGAATCTTAGCACCTCGACATTTTTTATTATTTATGTTTTAAAAATATCAGAAGCACCTGTATTTTTGAATGTTAAAATTCAAATAAATAAAAAAATAAATTTGTATATTATAAAAATAATAATAAATATGATGAAATCAGTATAATCATATTAAATCTCGTTTCAGTCCCTTGTTTATGTTCCACTCGGTGTATTTAATTGTGTAACAAAATATACAAAATTCTACACGAATATTCTTATTTTTATTTTGTTATTGAATTCATATAGTCAGTGCGAAATAAATTACACCTATTACTTTTAACGATGCTAAAAATCCTAATAAGTATATATTCAATTAAACAGTTCAGTACAATAACTTAGTAAACAATATTTGTTCTTTGGGGTTTTATACATATTCTAAGGGTCTGGGGGTTGCCTTACATCTCAATTAAACAATTTATTTTAAGTTAGAATAAACAAAACAAATTTTTATTTTAACAATTTCCGAAAAATACCTTTGTATTTTTCCCCAGAAATTAAAAAAAAAGAAAGAAAAGGGGAGTTGAAGATTGAATACCGTTATACAGATAAAGCAGTAGTGCGAAATGCTTTTAACTGTGTTTTTACATGAAAAAGAAAATATTCGTTATTACGTGTTCCTCTGGGAGTCGTAGTTTCTAGACCGATATGATAGCCATATGACATAGAGGTCCGATTTGGGCGACTGCAAAATATGTACTAGTACATATTCTACTGGATCTCTGCAAAATTTAATAACTTTAGCTAAAAGTTGAAAGACGGGTTTCATAGAAACAGACTGTTAAAGCTATATTGACTGAGTTCGGCATGCTGATCAAGGAAATACACTTTATGGGGTCGAAGATGTTTCCTTCAATGCGTTAGACATTTTGTGACAAATTTATTTTATTATTAATACCCTATAACTGCCTTATTATTCAAATATAAAAACGCTAATACAGGGCGTGAAATAATAGGAAAGTGTGCAGGTTTATCCGGATAATTACCGTCGTTATTGTTGTCCTGGTAATTTAATAACTCAAGAACCTAACGAGTATATTTGTAAAAGGAAGGACACATTCTTAAATGAAAGTCTCCCATTCTTTTAAGTACGAATACAAATTTAAGCATGTAAGATAAATTGTTTGCGTGATCTTAAAGAATGGAAAATAGCGATGGGTTCCTTAAGCTTAAATATTTTTTACTCATAATTAATAAAATAATTAATTTGTTGATATGTATAAGTTTTGTTTCGCCCAAGAATTTGGCATCGTTTTAAAAATATATAATAAAAATTTACCTTACTTTTTCTTTTCACCACCTTAGAAAAATTATAAAGCCCCAGTAAAACAATTATTTTTCACCTCTTAGTTATTTTAAGAGTTATATAGTTAGTGAGTATATATAACTAGTAAAATAATAAACAAATAAATATACACTTTATAATTGTTTTCGAACCATTTCTGACAACAATGCTGAATCGTTGTTGGACATGACGGCTCCTGATGAATCTTTATTTCTATAAGATGAATTCGGGACCCGTTGAATTGTTCTATCCTCATAACGCGTTCGTCCCTGCGATGCCATTGGTCTATTGAGAGTATTGTTCGCATTATTTGGTGAACTTGGCGGGGTGCTATGTGATGCAAAATGTTTATTGACAAAATCCTGTTCTTTCCATGAATTTTTTTTATATACTTCACGCAGCTCGTGATGCTGCCACATTGTGTACAAAACTTGACTAGCAAACTTTATTACACAAGAAGTATATTGTTCTTTGCGTCTCGTTATATTCATTAATCTATCTACACCACCTGCATCCAATAGCGAACGCGCGAACTCTGGGTTTTTCTTTATAACTTCATTAATTGTGGCCAATACGGCTGTGATTGTGTCGTCTGACGTATTTTGGTCATGTTGAGCGTTTCCAGAAGGTAGTTTTTGAACTAAATCGCGCATCGCATACTTGCCAATCAACTCCTTATTTCGTTGGTCAATAGCAAGGTTGCGTAGAGCAGTGGCAACAGCACAAACGACACGATCAACTTCCATTCGTAAAAGTTCTACAAGAATCGGAAGGCCTTTCTCTTACGCACGGTAGCTCGAATATCAATGCTTGGTTGCCAATAACAAGCAGATAAATTTTGAATTGCTCCAGCAGCGGCCTCAAGAGTTTCAGGGTTTGAGCAACTTTGCAGTAAGGAAAGATAGAATTGTACCACTTCAGGTTGCCATAACTGTTCGTATCCCTTATTGGCTTTATTATTTGTGCCTGAATTCTTTGAATATTCTGTGGAAAATATGTAGTTCTGTTGGGGCTCATTTAAAGCCAAATCCTTTTTTTTTTACTTGTCCCGAAACAGCCCAAATTTTCGCCTAGAAATAAATATAGTTACTAAACAAATTTTAAATAATATATACTGGTTACCTTTTGAAGAAGATGGAACAGCTCTTTCTTGAATAATAAAAGGATGTTTATCATAATTGGGATCTTCAACTTCTTGGCATCTATACGAGAGATTACGAAGAATGCAAACGCAGTTTTCCACTGTTTTATTGCCAATGTTGTTTTTTTCAATAGACGAACGAACCACGTAGAGAAGAGATTCAACTAAGTGCTCGCAATTACGAAGGCATTCTCGTGCGTGTTCTCCAGCAGAACTGACATTTCGCAAAACTCCAGAAGCATTTCGAAATACTGTTGAAAAACATGTCTCGCCACAACAGATAGGATCCCATCCTGAGTGGGGCTTTATAACGTTACATACTATAGCAGCCAGCGCCTCATCAATAATTGACCGTTTAATATCTTCACAAGAAGACATGTTCCACAAAACTCCAGTTACCAATTCTTTTACTTCAGTTTCTTGAGACCGGCTTAGAAGGTGTACCAAAGCTTCTATGCCCCCGGCATTTTTTATACCACGTTTATTTTCATCATTCTGTCGTCCGTATGATAAATTGCGCAACGCACCACAAGCATTTCTATAAAAATGTAAAAGTACATATTTTATTAGAAAAGGGACAAATCATTGAACAACAAATAGATAAATAAATTGGACAGCCCCAGCCGTATTATATGAAGTCTGAAATTTTGGGTAAAAATAAAAATGAATTTCTTTTTCTCCAAACAAATATATAAATATAAAATTAAAATATGCCAAATACCCAGTAAACGTACCAAAAAATCTACGAACTTTTCTGATGCAGGTATACACGAATATATATATTGCAAGCCTTAATTCAAGTGAAATGTAATTGATTTTCAAATGATATTTGATACACATGATCTACGAAAGTATTTAATTTACAAGTTAGAAACGAAAGTTAAAAAAGAATTTTCGGTTCTGTGAGTATATTTGCAGGTTTGTACGTGTAAATGTGTGAACCCATTTCCGGTTTTGGCAAAAAATAAAATAAAAAATTATGTGAAATTGGGAACTTACTTATGGATTTCTGGAGCATCATATGACAATAATCGAATTAAAGGTGGTATTCCTCCCAATGTTCTAGTACGCTGTTTGTTTGGATCATCCATATAACATAAATGCTGAAGGTATGCAGCGGCATTCGCTTTTATAGCATTATTAGGATTACTTAGAAAGCTTATAACTTCTGAAAGGTTTGGATCGCGCCATCTCATTGTTGAACAAAGATCACTGTCCGATCCACCAATGAAATCTTCTTTCTCTGAAATTCTGGGTGGAACAGTGTTCAGTGAACTTGTGGCAAATTGTGCTAATTTGAAATCGCCTTGACTTTCAAAAGATCTACATTGTGAATCAATAGCTGATTCAGACCCATTAAGGTTATTATCAAACGGTCTCGAAGGAAACTGCTTTATATTTGCACTCACTCCCGGCAATCCATAATTAGCATCTGAAGTATAACCGTATGGTACTGCTGGTTCGTCTGTATAATGAGGCTCTAGGCCACACGGCGGTAAGCCCGGTATACCAAAATCAGTTGCTTCGTCAAACTGTGGAGCTTGTATGTATCTCACGGTTGGAACTAATGTGTGTCCTTCCATACCGGGCGTGGTCAATTCTTGAGGAGCTGTTTCTATTTTAGTTTGAGAGCCAATTGCAGAGCAATGAGGATTTATACGAGAGATAGTCCCAATGCCAGTTGGCTTTGAAATATATAATGGTGCATTTGAATATCCAGCAGCTGTGTATTGCTCAAAATTTTGAAAAGCAGAATATTGTGTTTGTAAATGCCCTGCTTCCGTTACCAACGACTGCTCAATATTTAAATTTTGTTGGGGATTCATTTTATACGTTGTGCAAAATCTGGAATGAAAGAATAATTCAAATTGGCGAATAAATATAAATATCATATCATATACAAACACTTTTTGACGAGTGTCTTTTTCTTATTTCCACTCTGGGCGGAATACCAAATTAGCATAAGGTTGAAAAAAAAATTAGTAGTAAAATCAAGAATTTATTTACTATGGTTTATTTACAGTGACTACTTCTCTAGTCCGAGCGTACGACTTAGGGATACTCTGACCCCCTTGCCTTGTAAACACATACACACAGACAAACTCACGCCGCAAGCTGTAAGTTTTTGTCAGCCGCTGGGCTTGGCCTCAACTATGGAAAGTCGCACAATTCGAGAATAACTTCTAGTAACAAGTATTTGAATTGTGTTTTTTTTTATATATATGGGGCGGGGGAGGAGGTATCCAAAAGCCGGAATAACCTTAACCTGCGTATGCTTCACGAGAACATATTAACCCAAATAATGGTATTGCAGTATCTATAGTCGAAAAGTGTTTGTATCTAGCTCTTGAAGTTTGAAATTCACTGCGTTCATACAGACGGACATTGCTAAATCGACTTAGCTCGTCGTCCGGATCGAGAATATATATATACTTTATGGGGGCGGAGATGCCTCCTTATATATATTATACACTATTAACCAATTTTCAACGGACAACCTTAGCTGAATTAAAATAAGCTTAAAATAAGGGTAAAAATATTGGAATTTTTTTCCCAACCTAATATATACGGAATAATGTGATTATAGCCTGAGCCCATTGAAAATGTGTAAAAAGGGTATAATGGTTTTGTGCAAACTTGTGCCACCTCCGACCGCACAAAGTATATATATTTGGTCAGGATCAACAACCGAGTTGAATATCCGTGTCCGTCTGTCCGTCCGTAAGTATGAATGCGTCGATTTCGAAAACTATAAGAGCTCGACTGATCGAATATTAGTTGCATATGGAGAATATAGAGTTGCATATGGTTTACTTCAATTTGTGAACGAGTATAAAAATATTCATGTTAACCAAACTTGGTGCCTCTGGCTCTCATAATATACGAATTAAGCTTAAAAAACTAGAAGTTTTTGTCAGAGTTATCGATCATTGAAATAAACTTGATCTGTGCCTATCAAATACGAGTCTATATTCGCAAAGTTCTAGTCTCTAGCTCCTATAGATTCGGAAATTGACGTTTTATCGACGTTGTTTAAATTACGCTTCGTTTATAGACGGACATGTCGATAATTATTATACATATAAACTTTATGGGGCCGGAGAGGCTTCATTTTGCCTGTTAGGTACCTTTTCGAAAAGTTATTTCGCACTTTATTACCAGCTTATCTTACCAATTTTTTTTATAGCAGTGTCTACCAATCTTCGACAAAACCGATTATAGTTCCTTACACTAGTCCTGGAGCCTGGATCCACATTGTTCATTTACTTTAGTTGATGAACTTTAATTTAGCTTCCGTCAATACGATAATCGCTCATATTTCCCACAAAATACACCGAAGCCGTAAATTTATACAATAATTTCATAATAGCGGTATGCACTGTAATGCAAACATATTATGTATGAATATTAATTTTCATGCACTTGTGCATCTCTTCATATGTACATGGTTGAATTTATATACATGTACATGTATTAGCACATTTAGCATTTGCATACACAATTACAAAGACAACGCCCCTTTGCATGTATGTATATGTATGTATCAACAAACATATCTGTATGACCATAATTTCAACGAGTACAAACTTTTACGAGTAATTGGTTGTATACACAAAACACAAACATATCGTTAAAAAAGTACAAGCTGTAGAAATAAAAAAACATAGCTTAAATAATTTTAAGTCGCTGTCTGGAATTTCACAGGGGATTTTGAAAATGTATATAGACAAATATTTACATATACATACTTAAAAGTATCGATTTTTCGCAGAAGTCACTCTTTGTCTTTTGCGTGAATCTGTTAACATTCAATTGCCAAATTTATAACTTCTAATCAAATTGTATTTACAAATATTCATATTATTTCAAGTCTAAATGTATTAATTACCTGACACTGAATTGATTTTAAAAATGTATATGATTTAGAGTTTTTAAGGCCATGTACGCACTTCTCTACATGCTGTACATTCGCGTTTAAATACACGATAAATACAAACACAAGCCTGATTTAGAGTTTTCGATTAGTATTATTACCTACCTTAGAAGTGCAAAAAATATTTATTAATAAACATATTAATATTAAAAGACGCGAATCTATCTTCGACCTTAAATCTCCTCGACCAATACCTTGGTAATATTATTCTTCTGTGAGCTACATCAAAATTGGAGTTGTTCCATTAGTTCCCAATGGGTTCGCTGTAACTAGTTCTTCAATAAAAATAGCGTCGATTTTGGATTCTTAAAATAAAAGAAAGTAAGTCTTAGACCTCTGAATAAAAAATGCAAGTTTCTTCGTGTTTAGTATTAACATATTTGAAATTAATAAAGGCTGTTTTTTTAAGTCAAGTTTAGGTGGCATTTACTTTAACTTCGCATTAGTTTTTCGCTTCGATTTTAAACTGGCGATGCACTATGTCGCTCAGCAAGAAATCGTAAAAATATATAAGTGAGCTGTTCTCTTAAAACGACTTCTTTGTTATTATCTTTGTTGTCAAATAGACTAGGCAATGTGAAATTTCCACTTTAGCTGGTACCAGAATTTTTATTAGTCTCGATATTGTTAAAAAATTAACATTTGGCTTAAAACAAATTACGAACTGTGTATTACCGGTCATATTTTAAACTATAAAACAATTTAAATGTCATACGATAGAGAACTCAGTCTCTGAATACGACTCCGACGATTCTGTGCTGCTTTAATTTATAGCTTCGCTAATATGTAATTTAGCAAAACTCCCAGGGTTCCCAAGAAATAACTCAAAAATGAACGCGAAGTAATTTAGAGCGATATTTGTAGCCGCAGTATCTAGTGCGCTAGCCAAACAAGTGACGCAGTATGAGCAGAAAGATAGAGAACTTTGGGAAGAGTTCGCGCGGAAATTAATAATCTGACGGCGCGACTCAAAACAAACACACCGCTTTAACAGAATTAAAAGTCTTTAAAAATGTACAAAGATGGCGTGGGGTACCTGCCCAAGTTTGAGGGGAATCAAGAATTCTATGTGTATTCAAGTCTTTTTTTTCGAGCGAATCCCGATGTTATGTGCAGCATCCCGCCTAACCGACCGAGCGGAGCTGTTGAAATACAAAAATGATACAAACTAAAAACGAAAAGAAATTAATACGAGAGAAGGATGTTTTCAAAAATATTTCAAACACGGATGATTTTTCCCGTTTTTCAATGTTTTTCATCATAACGAGAAAATTAAATAGTAAAATAAAATCTATAACGTAAACGGGATGTGATCAGATTATATTTCGCGCAACAAGAAGCTGGGCTAGATGTCGCTGTTCAAACAACTGTCAATCTGTCCTTTTGATCAAGCATTAATACCTGCTCAGTTAATCCCATCCACACGACGGTGGGATCTCACGACATTTTTCAGCTTCAATTGTGTTCAGTTTTAGATCAGACAATTTGCGACTTTAAATTAGTATCCGATCCAGTTCGGGTTTACGACTCGTACTTAATAAATAAATATGGTTTTACTATTCGTTTACGACTCGCACTTAATAAATAAATATGGTTTTACTATCATCAGTTTTCGAATGTTGTCGCAGGAGCAAAGAGTTGATGTCCCCTACCGCTATTTGACACATTTCCGCAGGTTGGATCGCTAGTGTGTCTGATAGTATACTGAACTTACCATGCAGCAGCGCTAATGCCGAACGTGCAAGGGAACCTCTATAGAATTCAGCCACTTCAATGCTACGACATCCGTGATTACGTCAAACCTGTAACTTTCCAGATAACATCGCCGATTCCTAATATACCAAACTATGGTCTTTTCTGCGCGAACTTTAGCTCTCATAGTTTCCAAGATTGACGCGTTCATACAGACAGACGGGCTGATAGACAGGAGAACAAGATCAACTAGATCAAATCGATATGTGATTCTGACCAATATATATACTTTATACTGTCGGATATTTTACCTTCTGCCTGTTACATACATTTGCATTAATAAATAAATTAATAAATATAATGTCGATTTAAAACTGAAGGTCATTCATTGGATATAAGTAATATTTTCAATAATCCGAGATATTAAATTGCATTTTAGTTAAGCGATTATATTATATGCGCAATATTTTCTAGATTCAGTACATCTCAAGTTTAAGTTCGACAAGCATATTTCGTCTGCTGTTCACAGAGCATTTCATGTATAGGGATTCATTATGAAATTGCCGATCCCCACATTACTAAGACTCCATATTCTGCACTCGTCCCATTCTTGAATCTGACAACCCGCACGGGCAGAGCAAACACTGCCAATTGGTATCGAAGCAATGATCATATCGCTACAGTAAAGCAAGAATTACTTCATGACGTTCATGCAAACCGCAATTCAAAACTCAGGCGAAGCCAAACTATACTGATACAATTGTTTGTATCGTCAAAATCCACATTACGGCTGTGCTACGGTTACCTCTGTGTAACGCAAATACCTACATCCATAAATTTGCAATCCAGTAGCGGCAGAATTACTCTGCCTGCAGTCTACTGCCACCAACGTCGCCTTTCGATATCTGAGCATCAATTTACGGGATTCTTCGACTCGCTAGGTGAGCAATTTATCGCAGCTGGTGTCTAGAATGCAAAGCACACACATCGGGGACATCGTCTTGCAAACCCAAAGGGAAGCAGCAGTATAATGCACTTATCAGGCCACGCAGCAAGCTTCACTATGCGTCTTCGGGTAATCCTACATACTCACCTGCAGATCCTAGAAAACTCGCTTATTGATCGTGCTGTCACCAAAAAGATCCTACGAAACGTGGTTACCGCCGACTCACTTCCAGACTTTTCAGCTGAGCACTGACCAATCCTTCTAAATTTCTTGCATTACCCACACATAGTCAATCCAGCAGATCGTCGTCTGCAAAGTACAGGTTGAAGGTAGCTACACGCAGGCTGACCTCTCTCTACATCATATAGTTTGTAAGATATGCCAAAAGCCAATAACTATCGATAAGGAAACGAGACGATTTATAGACAATTTGCAATAAACTTGAACTGCGTGTGGCATTTTATGTATAAAAAATTCAACAATTTGCATTAAACCGCACCGCCGCCTTTACTATCTTTTTGATTGTAACGCGTTTTTAATCTTAGTTTCTTCATTGTTTTATTAAAAAGACAATTTTTCATTTTAATTTTCTTTATTTATACTGAAAATACAAATTATGTAGAAAATTCTCATACAAATTGGCGATCTTGACCGGATACAAATGTTATCGCTGATTCATGCACATCTTTTAATTTAAATGCATTGCACAGACATTTGTTGTGGCAGTCTATTGGCGATCAGTAGCACGAAGCTTTTCCTCAACAGCTTCACGAGATGCTTCTGATAAGTCAGTAGCTTGTATATACTTTTGGACACCTACCAGTGATTTTTTCAAAGCATCAAAAGAGCTAGAATACAACATCTTCTTCTTAACCTATAATATTTAAAATTATAGTTACACTGTTTTTATTTGTGAATAGCAATATACCTTAGCAGTATCAGGACACCATGACATCAGGAATAACTTTTGTTTCTTTGAGCTCTCTGACGTGCCTTGGCATTGGTGCATATATTCAAAATCAAACAAGCCATACCTTAAAAAATAATATTTTTATATTTTATAATACATATATATGTATAGATATGTGTATATACACAGATTATCGAAAGTTTCAAATTTTTTCTTTGATATTTCAAATTAAAATTTTTGTTATAATTTTCATTAAAATTTTACTCAATTATAGTTCTAATAGTTTCTGAAATATACTCAAAAACAATAAATATCGATAAATAATAAACCAAACGAGACGAGTTATCGACATTTTGAATGAACTGTTCCCTGTTTTCTGTACTGAGCCTATGTCTTGAAGATCCTCATCACCCCACTTTCGAGTTGTTGATTGATTTACCTGCGCGGGTACCCTGGTGCTAAGCACAGGTATTAAAACCTCTAGAGCGTGCTCGCCAATTTCGGAAAACTGTCTCTGCTAAACCACATCAGTTTATAACCCATACTGACTGGTCTCGTCTTTACTTGTGTAGGGAAATGGATAATGCAATCACAATTTTTACTCCACTTTAAACCATTTCATGGGTGATGAGTATGAGTACGAGTATCTTTCTAGATCCCAAGTTTAAGTTTGACAAGCCCTGCGTAATAAAGGTTTTGGAGTCCTGGGATTTATAAAACGCTGGTCGAAAAAAATTGACGGTCCCTAAGTTACTAAGACTCTATATACTTCACTTTCGAATATGGATCTTGTATATAGTGTCCCCAGAATAGAATTGAATCTTTACAAAATAATTGCTGGTTTTCGCCCTCCGACGTCTTAACTGGAATACTAATTCTCTTATGCCTTCTTACCTAAGTAGACTATTACTAATAAATCTTCCCTCTCTTTCTAATGGTAGAACCCTGCTTGGTGTAATCTTCTTAAATAAACTAATCAATGCGGAAATTGGAATATTGGATCCGAGCAGAAACTCTAAGAATTTTGTACCGCTAAAATGTCTAATACAAACAATAACCATAACTCATAACCCATTTCGGATCTTATGTTCTAGGTTTAACAATCTTTTTCATTATGTATGTAATGTTTCTTCAATTTATATTCGTAAAACTTTAGTCCTATGTCAGCTGTCCATATTTTGACCTATATGTTGTATATTTTTCATTTCCACGATTGACTTACCGGCATTCTCCAGGACCGCACTTCTGGATATCTTCTAGAAACTGGTCGTACTCGCTATTCCGGTCTCCTACAGTTTCAACATCAATTTGCTTTTCATCACGAATGTAGAAAATAACATAGCGGTGTTTTTTATCCTTCTTTATTTCTTCGTATGTTGTTTTGCATACATCAGAGACAGTAACTCCAGAAGCCTGTCAAAATTAAAAATTACATGAAGCTATACTGACGAATTTGGCGCCAAAGTCTATAAAGACTTCCTCATATGAAACTGCAATATATAATACTCTTTCCTTAGCTTAAAGATATTGAGGTAAATCAAATAAATAAACACGACAGTAAACAAGTAAGAACGTTGCAGTCGACGGCGCAATACTCATTCCCAGTTTAACTAAAACGTGTAAATAAATTATTATAAAACAAGTGAGAGTGGAGTCCATCCGACTGACTAGGGAATACCTTGAACGCTGCCCTTACATACATTTCAACCCCTTTGCATTAATACCACACACACACACACACACACACACACACACACACACACACACACACACACACACCCATGTAATTGCTCGCCGTACACTGTGAATTTTTTTAGCCGTTACGTTTGGTCCTCACTATGGAAACTAAATTCGTGAATAATTTCTAAACTAAGAGCATGATCCTTATGACATTTTTAGAACTTAACAAGAACATTGAACTCTTTGTACAAACCAAAGCGTAAGTCTGGAATATAATAACACTATCTGAAACGAGTACACACGATTATATATTCGAAATTTTAAAGATCGGAGAGTAAACACTAATGTTATTTAGGTTTGCTCTTCACATAGTGAGCAAACTCATAAATACTAAGCTGAGATAAACTTGATTTTCGAAAAATTGAGAACAAAAGCGAAACCGTTATTCGCGCTCTTATAACTGCAGCGTAAAATGCTACCAAAAATTAATTGCGCTCGGCTCAGCAGTGCGCTGGCTTCGACTATCGAAAAAGAATTTTGTTAGTTTTCTTGCGCCGAGCCTAACATTTCTCAACTTATATTTATATTTATTTATATAGAATCTTGATCATTTAAACCGATTGTAATTTCTAAAATTGTATTTTGAATTTATTTATTTAATTTAAATAATAAAACAATATATATAAATTATAATAGTTAAATATATATAAAATAATTATTTACATTTTACAATGGGTTTACCAAACACAGAGTTTCTACCGACCAAACTGTATTAGGAACAATACATACACATAAATATAAATATAGGATTGGTCGCAGTCGGCACAAGAGACCTAATCAAAGTAGTTTTTCGGCAACCAAAGCCAATACATACTTATTGTGATGCTCTTATAATTTACACATACACAAATATGAACTCAAACGCCATCCGCTAAGAAAAATGCTTCTTTCCAGCACACATTGTGCAAAAATAAATTCAAAACGGACATACTTTGATCAGCTTTTGTTAAAACTTATTGCAAAGGGGGTCATTTTATGATTTTTTTATTTTTAAATTTTCTTATACAATTGATCAGTTGCAACCGAGAACAAGTCACGCGGTTCCTGTCGGACTCGCCCGACTAGGTGATACCCTGCAACCTGTCTACATACATTTCAATCCCCTTGTAGCAGCACTTGGCATTTGGTATGCTTCACGAGAATATAGTAAACCAAATTATTTTTATTATTAAATTATTATACTATAATTATTAATTGTAGTTTATTTGACATGATAAAAAAGCCGGGTAAGAAACCCCGATAAATATCGATAACAAAAATTGGATTGGCTATCGATAGTACGATATAAACTTAACCTTTAAAAAACCAGACTTCAACTCTCTAGCTCTTATTGCAGTATTTCCTGCCAATTGGCTTGTCAAATTTTACCATATGTTTTCTTTAATAACTTACTTGATGTCTCTAACTCTCATATCGATTTTAAGACACGGCGCACGCAATTTTAATCGTGCAGCAGTTTTCTAATGTTTATTGGGTGCATGACCTTTCCAAACTCTTCTTTAACGTAAGCAGCAATCTGTGTAGATGATATTCTTAGATCCTTTTTGATTTTTCGCAAGCTTTGGACATTTTCACGGTCAGATAATAATGGCGACGGGCCAAATGCATTATTATTTTCTCTACAACTCGGTTGTTTCCTTCGCCTACAAACTTATTGGACAAAAATAGTTTGAAGGTCACGCGACCTCTAATCAGAAGTCGACTACTATTCGTTGTCAGCTAAGGCGGCCCAACTTTTTTTACGAACGAGAACTCTTTATACTCGATCATGAAATGAAAAGTTCATACTACATTGGGGCTGTGCAAGGTTCGTCTTGCTGTCCGTCCGTTTGTGTATATGAACACAATATTTTTCGCCATAACTTAAGCTCGACTTGAAACTTAAAAGATATGCATATCTGCATCATAGTGTTAAGATTTCTTTTCATACACCCACTGGTGTTGTGTAATTCAAGGTAAACTATATACATGTACATATATGTAAATATCTTCCTTTAAATCCACACTTACATTTTTAAGATGTTTATTGTTGACATCGTCTACAGATCGTACCGAAAAATTTCGGTTTCTCCTGCCCCCCAATTTAAAAAAAAGATATTTTTTCAAAATTATAATAGTAAAAATCGTTCTCAACTGTTTTAAGCTGTTATTACATACATAATGTGTAATAATAATGTGAACGAGTATTGCGCAGTCGGTCACACCCGGCACTCAACGTTCTTACTTGTTTATATGCAGTTATTTCTTTTTAAATTTACAACAAATTTTTAAATAATTGTATATTTTTGTTCCCTATTATATTTATAATAGCTTTATTTTCATAAATTCCAGGTACGCTTCTTTTACTTATTACTATTTTTTTTCACTGTATATTTGCATGTGTATGTCGCATATGCTATATGAACGTACAGTCAAGTATTGAAAAAATGCCGGTAATTATAATAAAATAAAAACATGGATATTTTGCAGCATACGTACTCTTCATAATGGCAATATTTGTGTATTAAATTTTAAACAAGCAATTAACAAACTTTTACACATATGTTGTGTTCATTTTTGTTATATTTCTTAGTATAATCTGAAAAGCTCCGCAAGTCTAAAAATGTATATAATCCACTACTTATATATATATATATAAAACTATATACATATAATGAATCATATACACATATGTGCCTGTTCAACTATAGATAAATTATTAAACTTAGTGCAATTAAACTTAGTTGCTCCGATCTGTACAAGATGTATGTCACCGTAACTATTAATGTTTCATATAATTTTTGGAATATTACTCAGCCTATTCTGACTAATGTCTACGTAGGAATGTACATACATGTGCATGTACATATATCTACATGCATGTATCCATAATTATATGTATGTGTATGTGTATATTATATATATGTATATTTGTAAGTATACATACATGGCTAGGATGGATCCATATTTATGTATATATGCTTCTGCCTAAGCATGTATACATACAAATGGTTATTCTAAATTGGGCTGCCCTTCTGGACTCAAAAAATATGCACATTATCTCAAAAATATATTTTTAGTGTATTGCGATTAAATTTGTATAAATTTGGGCACACATGAATCATCGTATTTTAGGTATGTGCGCATGGATAACCTACACACATGTATATTTAATATCAAATGTCAACTTATATGTACTACATTACTTTTAAAACCCTTACCATTTTTTTTTTGCAAAATGCGACTACTTTTACAAAATGTGAGAACCAATTTTAATGTCTGTATGTTTAAGATCAAACAGAAATACTAGTAGGCCTTCTGACCGCAATGAAAATCCGGACTAATCAATTTGGGTGGTGGTTCGAAAGCATCCATGTATGTACGAGTTGCTTGTTTAATAAAAGAATGGTGGAACTCATGTACTCAGTTCAAGCGAAATGATGGAAATGGAACAATATTGAAGGCACACTATGCCCATTTTTGTGAACCGAAGCACTTTTTATTAATTTCTTTTGCTTAGCTTAGCCGGCCTGCCTCTAGAATGGTTAATTTCTAACCTATTTTCAACATATGCGCGTTATAAAATATTATAAGATTTTCTTAATTTCATGAAAAACTTTTTGCCCGTATTTCCTTTATTATAATAATAATAAAATTCACTGTATCAGGCTGTCGTTAACTAGGTTTACAGGCGTAGTTTAATTGGAACTTTTTAGCAATCAAACCTGCTAAACATCATAAACGATATTTTAATCGATATTCTTATGTATCTTCACTTAATATGAAAATACGAAAACTTTTTTATATTCTTCTTCGGATCCTCGCCAAATTTGTCGATTTGAAGTAGATATTGTATTTTATATATATATGTATTATGTATTATTACTTGTAAGTCAACGTGATATAAGTAGGAAAAACGAATCCTAACTTTTCGGTACAAATTAATTAGACACAAACTGGTGACCCCTGGATATTAGCAACGTGCAATTTACCCACTGGAGCACCAAAATATACACACGTGAATCTATTCACATACTATGTATACCAAATTTCAAATCGTGATGACATTGACAATTCTTAGAGATGACTGAAGAAAGAGATAATTCTGAAGTGTAAATGTAAATTCTAGTTTTGCAAATATGTTGTTTTCACAAGTCCATCCAATATTGAAAAATTTGTCACTAAATTAGAAAGCAAGTTACAACTACAAGGGTTACGTTCACGTAAGAAACGTAAGGAGCATACGCTTATCCCAAATATTTAGATCAAGTACATAATTTGGTCCGTAATAAGCCACAGCCTCTGCATCCTACAATCATTAACTGAAAGAATTTTAAAATATCACTGTTTTAAACGCCACAGCACCTAAACCAACCACCTTCAACCTTACTATTATGATACGATATTGTGATTAATAAAATTAATGCAGAAGCTACCAATTTATGTGATTTTATACTCACAGAAGATAGGAGATTCGGTGTTATGAACCGAGATAAAGAAATTACATAAGACAATAATTGTTGATTAATAATGCGGTTCACCATTTGTTTTTTACGTTTTTACCTATTATTAAAATTTGCATTTAATAGTTCGGTGACATAGTCGGTAATTTTAAAATGGTTTAAGTATTGTGTTTTTCTGCTTATGGTATTAAAATCAAATTGTCGTATAAGACCCCGCACGTCCATCATTTTCTGATTCAACAAACTCTGATAACATAGCTCCATAGATTTTATTTCTTCCAATTCCAAATAAGGTTTACCTAAAAAGAAATTAAATTGTAAGTATTTTTTTATATGAATTTATTTCATATTATGTAATGTGGTACCTTATCCTTGTTCTGTATGTTTTGTTGTTTTTGGCAATTGAGCTTGGCACGAAGTGCAAGTAAATATTGCTGCCAATTCTTTGCAAATTTCAAATTACAAATTTATTAAATACACTTTGAATATTATTTTATTTTTTGGAATTCGTATTGGTTATGTAAATACCAAGTATGTAGCAGAACAAGTCGGAATTATTTTAAACGGTATATTTTCATATACAGCGTATTCCGATGAATGTGAAAACTAGACTGAGCACCGGTGACTGTGATAGCCAGGTTTATATCTATACTTCTAAATGGGCAGAAAGGCTTAACATGTCGTTTTTATCTTTACCTGAGGTCAAAACTCCTTTTCGTTTGTTTGCTTGAAATTCTCTCAGGAAAGACTTTGGGCTGAAAGCGTGTGCTGGTCAGCAAATTATCACAGGTAAAACTCCCTGTTTAGTGTACTGGTTTCTCTAATGTTCAAACCGATACTTGCAACAGAGAGTTTTTACAATATCAGGTACCAGTACACGACATAAATTAGCGGCCGATTCTTTTGGTCACTGATCTGCTAATTTGCATACATGCATCCCCGCCTACATGCTCATCGATAAGAAGAAAGATAAAAGCACTGCCATCTGTAGGCGAACCCGAATCGGCGGAACGTTTAACGTTAGTGAGGGTTCACTAACGTTAAACGTTCCGTCGATTCGGGTTGATCCAAGCCAAGATTGCTCATTGACTGCATTCGAATGGGCTGTTTAACCGATGCTTACATACATGAATTTATAAATGAGAGGAGGTTCGCTGAACTGGCTGAACTCAGCCGTCCCATTATCGAATTCAATGATTAATATCTTAAACGACGCCCAATTAATGTAATCATGTAATTACACGGGTGAGAAACGAAATACATTTTATTTTTCAATTTTCGCCGAATTTTAAAGTCGAAAATCCGCCTAAAAAATCATAAATTTCTTAATTCAAAAATATATAGATGCGAAACCAATGGTGTAAATTTAAAAGTGCGTATGACAGATTCATTGATTTTTCAGTAATAATTTTTCAGTAATCATTAAAATCGCTTGCGAAATTCTTGAGCCATGATCAATAATGCAGGTTCACTTCTAAAAGAAAAACACTAAAATTAACAGATTTTAAAAACTTTTTTAAAAAATGTTGCACTACGGTAAATTTTTTAAAGTTTTTTTGACATATGAGGCATTTTATGTATCTTATGACCTTTGCGTAGAAAAATACTTCATGTACATAAATATGAACACCAACTACTTTTCCTGCATTTAAATGAAATTAGCCAACCATTGAACCAATAATTAACAGGTTAACAGTATTATAATTGCGTTAACAGCAACGCTGCCGTAGTAGAAGAAGGGTATTAGACAGAGTGGACTTTTGGTCATGTGTAGAATGGGTGCTTAAAATTTGGGTGGATTAAATTTGCAAGTAGGTAACAGATCAAAACATAATACGATAAAATATATAATTGGCTAATTGCGAATGTGAATATTAAAAAAGTCTTAATACAGCCGAAACTCTAAACCAATCCAATATTCGATGGTGTCAGATATG
This sequence comes from Drosophila robusta, assembly GCA_035043565.1. Classification (NCBI taxonomy): domain Eukaryota; kingdom Metazoa; phylum Arthropoda; class Insecta; order Diptera; family Drosophilidae; genus Drosophila; species Drosophila robusta. The sequence continues at coordinate 5,075,109 of JAWNMW010000584.1, forward strand.
AAATTTATACAAATAAGCAAATAAGTAATAAAAATAAATAACAAAAAAATGACGTCGAGCCACGCAACTCCAAGTGGCAATTATGCTCTTTCGTTCACATATTTGCCACCGGAGAAGTTCAACGACTCCTGCTTACATGGCTGTAAATGTTGATTATTTCGACGGACATTTGACGACATACACCGCTATTACGACGACTTCCTTGCAAGAAGTGCAAACTCCAACGTGGCGTAGCTCCACCAACATGTCTCTGCTAGCACAACAACAACAACTACAACCACAGCATCATTCAGCAGGGGCTGCAGGAGCTCTGCTTTTCCAGGCACAATCCATGCTGCAATTGAACTTATTGGAACACGCCCCAAAACAATCAATCCGGGTTTGCAGTCCACTAAGGGCGCTATGGTTGGAGGTCAGAGTTTGCGATGGATATATTTACCGTTGACCAGTTCCATGACAAAGTCAACGTAGTGGAGGCCGTACACTCCTTCGCAAAGATATGGGATATGGACGGGTGAAAACCATTTCTGTCTCAAAGTGTGGAAACTCAACATTTTTATGGTAAAAAACATCCTGGCGCACTATATATTTAGCGTAGAATTAAAGTTCGTTTACTGGCAGTTCAGAGTCATGCCATTCGGGTTGTGCAATGCGGCGCAAAGATAAGCGAGTCTGATGGAGAAGATAATACCCACAAAATTGAGGTCCAACAACTTCGTCCACTTAGATGACTTGTTGGTTATTGCTCCTGATTAAAAAACCCTCCTGAGACATTTGCGATGTATAGGGCGGTGTTTAAAGGAACCAAATATCTCTCTCCAAATCCAAATTGTGCTTCAAAGCACTGAAATTCCTCCAACTGCGCATGTTTAGTAACTCTATCGACGCAGCTTCGAGCTAAGCAACTTCGGAAAAGCATTCGACGCTAAATTTGCGTTAAAATTTTTGAAAGTCATGGTAATGCGTCGAGTTGGAAGCAATTTTTACTTTTTTAATGGATGTCGATGTACTAACGAAGAGTACATTCAAGTACAACGATATCTAGCTAAGGCTTGTTAACGCGCGGACCTAGGTAAAATGTCACCTACCTTCCACCAACAAATGGACAGATCACATAGAACTAAAGTTTTAAGAATAGGAATAAAAGATGCATTACTTAATTTATGGAAAAGATTATAATAATAGATTAATTAATATAGTAGAACATAAGACCCGAAAGGAGTTATTCATTGGATAGTTTGTATTCCACATTTTAAGAGAAAGCAGTACAAAATTCCAAAGATCTTACTCGCTCGCCAGCAAGTTAAGAAATGTAGTGTCTGCAATACTCGATTCATATCAAACGGAAAAATGATGACATGTGGAATTTTCAAAATACGAAAACTCTTTTAGCTCTTAGATAGAGCTGTTGTCGGTATTATTCTGCCTGGACCGCAGGATCCCTCCTGTGAGAAAAGCCGCACCTGTTTCTGTTTCACTGCTGTATTGGTAAGTGCAACGAAAGATGAATACCTTAGAAGATTCCATGCATCTAAGGCAAACTACAAGCTGGACCCAGATTGGAGCATACGCATCCATTATTGCGTTGTGTCCGTGGTACTACCTACGGTAAAAAGGTTAAAAGGATACATGTAGAAGTAAGGTGCATTGATTGATGAATATTATAAACATCTTACAAAAAAATATAATATTGCAATAAGTATTTTAATTATTCAATGAAATAATGTTTTAGTTTTATTGTGATTATAAATAAACCTTCATTTATTACTTGAGGGATTGCCATATCGTATCATTCCACTAAGGAAAAGCCTGTTATTAGTATACTCAATCCAATGTGCAAGTCACAAATTTATGTTATTATTTTGATGTCTAATTTTATATAAATTGAGCGTTCTCAAAAAATTGGAAATGGTAATAGATGCCGATGTTAAAAGGAATTTAATTTAATTAAGTAAAGTTTTTTCAAGTAGAATAAATTGGGTATATTATTGAAATTATTTTAAAATCTCAATTTATTATGAATGAATATGATAATTAATTTATTTAATATGAATTAAGTTTTTCTCATGTATTTTTTTTCTTTCAATCTTTAGATATATATTCTTATGCAAAATATAAAAATCATAGAAGAGAAACTATCTGGTGAAAGTATTTGTATTATTTCAATCACACATTGTGACGATATCTTGATGTGAGTAAAATAAAATTTCCCGTGCAACTCTGGGGTTGATAAGTGTGACAACCGGAAGGTGCTAAAAATATCTCTTTCCTTTTGACTACTGTTGTGGTCAATACTTGCTGGGTTCTTAGATTTCTAAATAACAATTTCATTGTAAGTAGAAGGGCAGAGGTAATTATATTGTAGGTGGTAATATGTTAAAATGTTCAATTTTCTAGATGCCACGCGAAATCAAAGAAGTTAAGGATTTTCTGAACAAAGCGCGGCGCACAGATGCTCGTGCTGTCAAAATAAAGAAGAATCCTACGAATACTAAGTTCAAGATTCGCTGCTCACGTTTCCTCTATACACTTGTGGTACAGGACAAAGAGAAGGCAGATAAAATCAAGCAATCGTTACCACCAGGTTTGCAAGTTAAGGAAGTCAAGTAATCCAACGCTATGTTAAAACTTGTATTGATGTACATGATTCTTTTAGAATTAATGGAATAAAACACATGATGATTGTAACGCTGTGTAAAATATAATTTTATTCGATATTTACCAAATAATTTATATTTAAATTTTTGAACCGTAAGTTTTATGATTTGGTAGTCCGGATCACTATATGTGACACGCTTAACGCTATTGTAAGGGTTCAATCCTATCAATCTGGACATGTACATACATATGTACATAATATTTAAGTCGTAGAACATGCAATTCAAAATGAATTTCTTTCATAAAACTAATTCAAAATAATTTTATCCAGTCGCAGCTTAAGTGATGTGCAATTGCATTAGAGAAAATTTAAAATTTTATGTTTTCGATAACTATCTGATAGACTTTCGATTTATTTTTATTTTGTGTTGAACAGATCGTTTATGCACTTAACACCTTAAAGGAAAACAAAAACAAATTGATATTCACAAATTTCTGATGAAATTTCAAATAAAAAATCATTTCCATGGGGTAACAATCTATTAATGTAAAAATATTTTTGGTGACAAAGAACCTTTCCCACTTTACACCTTCGCGAATATGGACTTGTCAATGACAGACGCAGATCAAGTTTATTTCAAACAATCGATAACCCACACCGTTTTATTAAAATCGATAAGAATCTACAACATAAAATTTCTTAAGCATATTTCGTTGATTATGAGAACTAGAGACGACAAATTTAGCTGCCATGCATTTTTTAGTATACTACGGCACTAAAATCGAATGCAAGTTCTCAAAATCGGTTAAGAAACACAAATTGTACAAGAAAACTTAAAATTTAACAAGCCAACCCGAAACGCAGATTGGTTGTTTAAGTTCGTGTGTAATATCAATATTATGGAGATCAAATTTATTTCGAATTATCGATAACGGGTTTTCTTATTGGTTTTCGAACGGGTTTGTTAAGCATATCTCAGATACTATAAGAGTTAGAGCTACAAACATTAGTTCAGTATATTCTTGTGGAGCATACGCAGGTTAAGAATTTAAGAATGGATGCCTTCACTCGGATACCATTATATGCAAAAAAAACCGAATTCAAGTACAACAGGCTTGCGCTTGTTGCTTTAAAAATGACCTTAAGGTTTTGGAAATGGTTTGGAAATGGCGACCAAATTCGGTTAAGCATAATCTCGTAAAGCACAAACAGATCAGGATTTTTTTCGGATTTTGGATACCTCCCCCACTACCCTCAAATATGAAAAAATGGTTTGTACATAGATCTGAATACCCTTGTTATAAGACCTACAATTTTTATAAAGATCACGTTTAAAAGTTATTCTCGAATTTAGTTTCCATAGTCAAGGGGCCAAGCGAGGCTACTGAGAAAAGTTCACAGCTTGCGGCGTGCGGTTATGTGTGTGTGTGTGTGTGAAACGCGGTAGATATGTATGTGAAAGGACAGTTCAGAGCCCTAGTCGGGCACTCCCAACTACCTTAAACGATATAAGTTTGTGTATGTGCATATATGTATTAACAAAAACAATGGTTTTAAACGAAATGAATAAGACAAATTAAATTTTTCTATTTATAGTAGTACTAATAGAGACAAATTTAATACATTTTTAAATTGTTTTAACTTATAAGCATAAAAACAAAATAATTAATAAATTATGGTTCCGTGCTGAATGCAAGATTTTTGGTAGCACGACATATGGACTTTCGATTAGAATAGAATTCTATTCTCTAACATAAAATACTGTAACACGATATATCGATATTTTTCCATCATTGTTTGTATGTATGTATATGTAATTATTAGCATACAGTTGATATACATATTTTTAAAGTGAAAAAGCAAATTTACTCGGAGAAGAAAAACCTTTGCCCAATAACTTTTAGTTTGACAGTGATTGTGCTTATAAACTTTTAAATACTTGTGCTTATCAATATCTTAACAACAACAAAATTTGGTCTAAGACGTTTAACTCGTCTTTTCTACACATATGTGCATGGTTGCATATGTAGGTGTTCACTAAAAGTTGTGTATTAATTTGAATCGCCGGCTACAAATATATATTGTATTTAAATAAATGTTGGATGTGTAATTTCACAATAATAAGCCAAATATCAAGGCAGAATCATTTTAATGTGAATGTAAAAGCAACGTAAAAAGTATTCTACAATTTATCGGAATTTGGTAGGTAGACAATTTTGTTCTTAACAGACTTGTAAAAGTAATAATAAACACAGAAAATATAAATTCCTTAAATACAGCTAAAAAAGTAAGTTAGTTAAAATAAGAAAATGACAATGCTGATTTGTGGCAAATCAGTTTTTACGATTCCAATTAATTGTTGTATAGATTACATATATATGTAATTGTGTATACTCTTGGTAGATAAAGTGTTAAGATGTTTACAATTGAACACTCATAAATAGTGTACATTGCAAAAACAACATTTTCCTTTGTTCGTTTTTCGTGCGTATTTTGGACAGCATGGCCCAAAACTTTAATATGCTCGGAGTTGTCTTCGTTGCTTTGAGAGAGAGATAGCGATGTGATATGATTTAATTTAGCTATGAAATTTGGAAGCCTTTACCTTATCCATGGCCTTTGTATTGTGTTCCTAAATGTGAAAAGATTTTTGATGTCTCAATTTTCTCGTTACGATGGCGTTTTTGAGGGACAGATATATTAATTGCACTAGTTACCACATTCATAAACCTGTTCAAATTGTAGCTTTTTGAGGCAAATAAGCCGAATTTGTTTGAAATTCCTCATCAATAAGAGGTTCTTGAAAAGATTCCAATTTGCTTTTGCTGGATTTGTTATTTTTATTTGTAATTTTTAAGGTTGATGACAGATTAAAAATATCAGATATGTGATCAGACGATAACCTATTTTTAACAGAAACCTCACTAAGCTCACGATCGCTAATTAGGATATTTTCTAGCATGGATGGCTTGGCTTTGTAGTTTGGGTCCTTTAGGATATAAGATGCTAAAAATTTCTATTGGGATCAGTTCCAAGCTCTGTTTTGAGAATCTCGGTCTCCTGCTATTAAGCAGTTATCTTCTAACCGCGATGTTTTGAATAAATCTGATTTATACAACCTTTTCATGTGATTTCGGTGTTTAGTTACGGTGCAAGAGTTGTAGATACAGTTTGTTATATAGACCGAACACATATAAATTCATCATATAAATTTAAATACCTACATTTTCTATTACATGCGTTTTAATGTTGTGAATTTCTTTATGAATTAATGCAACTCTGCCACCTCTGCTAATAATACGAGAATATAATTTTGGATTCTAAAACGATCATCAGTAAGCCAGTTTTCATTAATCAAGAATATGCGAATATGATTGTGGTTTAAGAAATTTAATAAGTCATGATCCTTCCATGCCAAAATGTAAGAGAGTCTAAGGGACTATTCATTTGAGTAGACAAACTTAATAGCAAGTTGAGTTATTATGCTGAATTGCTCGCTCTTACTAGTACAGCCTTTAAGGTTATTGAGTAACTCTGTCGTAAGAGCGCTGATTTCGTCCAAAAAGACGAGAACACTGTAGCTAAAATGAGGGTCCCAGTTTAATCCACGAAAGGCAAAGAGTAAGAATTGCTTCTGTACCGACTCAATTCAGTCTTGATGTAAAGTTTATTGAGAGGACCATACGCCTGACCCGAATTCAATAATAGGATGTGTCTTTGTTATGTCATCAAACTCCTTGGACCATCTTTTGATAAAACCAAGAACAGTCAGCCTAATTGACTATGGCCGTAACATGAGAGTCAAATTTAAGTTTGTGATCGAAAATGAAACCTACGTCTTTAATATTATTATTATCTTTATTATTTACCCGTTCCAGCGGAATGGCACCTAGCGTGTACCGAAACATTTAAGGAGTGTGTATAAAAAGTCATTATCTTGTCTTAGCACAATTAAGATTTAGTAGGTTATCTTGACACCAGTACTCAAAGGAGTTAAGATCGGCTTGTAAGAGATTACTAGAAGCCATATTCTTATGTGCAAGGCACAATGTTACATCATCGGCATACATTATCATTCGAGAGTGTGAAAGTACCGAGGGAAACTCATTGAAAAAGAAAGTAAAAAGAAGCAGGCCAAGATGGCTACCCTAAGGATCCCCAGGTATCACCCTGATACCTGTTAGAATGTGCATTTAGCAAGGAATGGTTTACTGAATCAAAAGCTTAGATTTTGGTCCCATAGTAGGCACAGGAGTACTTAAATCAATGACCATATCCAGAGTAAGATGAGAAGGGTCCTCAGGTGAATTCGAGAGATCTGTCTTTTGAGTTGCGCACAGGATAAACCTGAGCTAGGGACAACTCATGTAGACCATCAATAAAGCTATGTGACTTGGATGGATTACGTTGGGAAGATTAAAATCTCCTAGAACAACCAAAAGGTCCCTATCGGATAGTAACGCAGATATTAATTGTATGATGGAAAGCTAGTGTAAATAATCAGGCAGCGGGAGAATGTATGAGCATGTGATATAAATACAAATATTTACCAAAAGGGTGGCGCTGAATGGGCCCAGATGACAAAACGGACTCAATAGCTATAAGGGCACCTTCGCCAGCACAAGAAACTCACATCACATCTAATCTATTTTGATAATTAGTTTGGTTGGTTATTCACCAAAAAGACTGCTGGAGAATCACCGTTAGTTTTGCGTTAATAATGTGCCAAAAGTGTTTGTAGTAATGCCTAATAGGAAAGGCGGCAGAGGCAAGTAGTATCAGAGGCTGCGTGATCGCCTTTAAAATTTGCACATCTGACCATGCTCTCTTATCTGGGCAAGATGAAGTTGGGTGGGACTGCACAGTGTGTATACGACGTTTTGACTGCATAATTTCTAGATCCGTGACGCATCATTGATCAAAAATGTCAACTGGTGTGAATTAGCAAATTAAAACAAGCACTCTCAGGGGCCAATGTGGCAAATATTTTGATCACCATATTGTCTATTCCATTAGTGTTAGTGTTTAATTTACATGTTTCGTAATATCACTTTAATGCATTTTTCATAAAAATTCTTTACTTTTTTATTTTTAGATAAAAGGCAAAAAATTCTAATATGGAAAATGAAAATCAGTACCCAATTTTAATTGGAAATCAAAATATACATAAATCAGATTCGTGTTCAAATGTAATTAATTATCAGTCACCAATAATGTTATTAAATGATTCTGATGTGATTCGGAATCACCAAACATTAAATCCAGGAGAGAAAATTAGTGAATTAAATGAAATGTCCACAGTATTAAATTTAAACACGAATATTGAATGTGCGACTGGATCAGCATCAAGAGATTTGGCACAAAGTTCAATTGTTTCACCGCATGGACAAAAGCGTAAAAGTTCAACACTAAAAGATGAAAGTACAACCAAAAAAACGAGCATAATGACAACGGAAGAAAAAAAAAATAATCATCTCAGAAAAAATATAAGAGATGTCATGAATGAAAACAACTTAGATACAACAACACTTGCGGCTCAAAGAGAGGAGTCCGAACGTTTAGCTCGAGTTGTAGGACAGCAAAAATCCATGCGAGAAATAAGAAAACAAGTCGTACATAACAATTTTTTTCGCATTTTAAATTTAGAAGATTCTAAAGAAGATAACAGTTGTTCTGAGCCAAACTCTTTTAACAATACGGTTGTCCTACCCGAAGATGATTTGGCATCCGTAACTTGTGATGAAACAAATAGTAGTTTAAGTTGCAGTATTGATGATGTTCTAGATAAAGATACTTGCACCGAACCTTCAAATGAAGTGGTTACAATTGATGACAGTTCTGATGACGATTGTATATTACTATCGGAAGAAGGGGAAGATTTTAATGAAAGTGATGATGCAGCAAACAGTGGAATGCATGTCAAAGATTTGTATAATATTCCCGATGAATATGGGCGTGTAGTTGTTAATATTGCGCATCCTGAAGGAGAAGAAACATTGTATTTGGCTCCTCAGATAGCTAAAGTAATAAAACCTCATCAAATTGGCGGAGTAAGATTTTTATATGACAATATAATTGAGTCTACACGAAGATTCAAAAAATCGAGCGGATTTGGGTGTATACTTGCTCATTCCATGGGACTAGGCAAAACTCTACAAGTTGTTTCCTTCTGTGATATATTTTTAAGACACACATCGGCAAAGACGGTTTTATGTGTAATGCCAATCAATACATTACAAAATTGGTTAAGTGAATTTAATATGTGGATTCCACGACTGTCTGCAGACTTAAACATACGTCCCCGGAATTTCGAAATTTTTGTTTTAAACGACCAACAAAAAAACCTTACGGCTCGAGCAAAAGTCATATTAAATTGGGTGCACAAAGGAGGAGTACTTTTAATAGGATATGAACTGTTCCGATTATTGGCATTAAAATTAGTTACAACACGTAAAAAAAGGGGCAACAAAAACACTCAGATAAATGATATACTCGATTCTAGTAAAGATCTAATGAACTTGGTGTTTGAAGCTTTAGTAAAACCTGGCCCGGATTTGGTAATTTGTGACGAAGGACACCGAATTAAAAACTCTCATGCTGGTATATCACTTGCCCTGAAACAAATACGAACTCGTCGACGTATAGTTTTAACTGGATATCCCTTGCAAAACAATTTATTAGAATATTGGTGTATGGTGGATTTCGTACGTCCCAACTACTTAGGCACACGAACAGAGTTTTGTAACATGTTTGAAAGACCTATACAAAATGGTCAGTGTGTAGACTCAACACCTGATGATATAAAACTAATGAGATACAGAGCTCATGTTCTTCATTCTCTACTATTGGGCTTTGTTCAACGGCGATCGCACACTGTCTTGCAATGCACTTTGCCACCAAAATTAGAATATGTTATTCTTGTTCGAATGACTTCATTTCAACGGAAGCTTTATGATACGTTTATGACCGACGTGGTAAGAAAAAAAGCATTTCCCAATCCATTAAAAGCTTTCGCAGTCTGTTGTAAAATTTGGAATCATCCCGATGTTTTATACAACTTTCTTAAAAAATGTGAGACTGATTTAGATTTAGAAATTGATGAAGAATCTTCTAAGAGCACCATAAGTTCAGCCATCGATTCAAACCTTTGTGTCACCAATAAAATCGCACCAATCATACCAACATCTCCACAAATTACGAATGGGAACTATGACCCTGTACATACAAGCTCGGAGTTAAATAAAAATAACGCTGACAAAAGGTAATTTATTTTTAAATATATTTTATTATGAATATTTACAATGTTCGTTTTTTTAGTGGGCATTACTGTGCAGAAAAAGAGGATCAACTTAATTTTGGTACTTACAGCTCCGAAGGAAGAAGCAATTATTGGTTGGATGCAACTATACCTTCAAAGCCAAGTTATGTTGAAGTTATAAAACCAACTGATTCAAACATGGAAAAAGAATTTGAAACTATTACTGGCTCCTCCGAGATAGTTGATCTAGATACAAATGAAATAAAAACAGTTGAAAGATGTATTCAGTCGACTTCCATTAATCAACAACAAAATGTTGAAAATGTAAAGATAAAGCCTTTTGAAAATAGCAGTTCAAGCAAACAGAGCATTGGAAATATTATAAGCGACCCAAATAAAAAAACCTTAAAGCCAAAAAAAAATGATGAATTTTCATGTTCCTGGGCTCTTGATATAATGAAAAACTACGTATCTGGACAAATATCGAGTTCGCCGAAAATGGAAATATTTTTTTGCATTATGAAAGAGAGCATATTTATGGGAGATCGAATATTATTATTCAGTCAAAGCCTGTTAACATTGAATCTTATTGAAGGGTTTCTTAAATCAAGCTATGTACCATGCAGTACAAACTATTGGATACGAAACAGTTCATATTTTCGTAAGTATTTAATCAAATATTTTATTTACTCGTTCGTGATGTGAAAATGGTATATTGGGTTTGTGCAATGTATATTTTGCTGTCTATGAACGCAATATTTTTCGCCGATATTGAAGTAAGACACTTGCGTCAGATAAAACCTTAAGCTTTGTAGGCTACACCCACGAGGATCGTTTTAATCAGTTTAATCAATATTTTATAATTTGTGATCATAAAGAGCTAAACGTTTTTTTTGTGTTTTATACCCATTGAGAAGGGTACAACAGACGGACGGACAGACGGACATGGCTAGATCGACTTAATGATCTAACCTCATGTCTGCTCTCAAGGGCTCTCCACCACAGTCTCGCTTTTTGGCCTGAGGGGAGTTTTAGCAGCTGATCACGAGCTCGCAACCATTAGCTTAGCAGCTTGAGGACAATATCGGTCCTTGCTACCTATAGCTATAGTTTGCTCTGTGCCTGTTTAGTTTACGTGTACTTATGACGACTTAATATTAACTCTAATAGCTATATATCGCTCCGTGCGTTCTGAACACTATTATTAACTTTTCTATGTATATTTGTGGGCGGACGATGATTCATGATTAACGATTCAACATCAGATCACTATACAATAAAGTCTAGAATACCCACAGCCAGATTGCTTTGCGCAATGTTTATCGTTCTGTGGGCATACCAACAAACCCAGGCCAAAAACATCCACTTTTGCTGGAACAAAAATATCAAATATTATTATTTTTAGTTTGTAAGTAATTTATTGGTTTTAACAAAACGATTATGTAAAATCCATCTATCTTGATATTTTAAGGTTTAGATGGTTCGACTTCATCGCAAGAAAGAGAAAGACTCGTCAATGAGTTTAACGCAAATCGCAATATTAAGCTTTTCTTAATATCTACAAGAGCAGGATCCTTGGGTATTAACTTAACTGGAGCTAATAGAGTTATAATATTTGATGCCAGTTGGAATCCCTGCCATGACACGCAAGCAGTATATAGAATTTATAGGTAAGTATGTTCGCACAAGACGACATCACGTTAATGAAGTTGTGAAAACCAACATCATAATTGATCAAACCTACATTTATTCACTGTTTGTCTATATTGCAATGCAAATCCAAATTAATATTTTTAATTATGCAAGTGGCACAGTAGGTCTGTGAGTAACTTTCGCTAAATTAAAAAATTTACACAATCGAATCACAACAAATATTTTCATGATTTAACATAACTATTAAAAAACCACTTATCTGTTTTAATATTGTTTGTAGAAAAACCCCACATATTAATCCGAAATTAAAACAAGAAACAAATAAAAGTGCTATTGCCAATAGGACTTGAACATGATAGAAATAAAAAGATTACAAACATCAGTTTGGCAAAGTACGCAATCAAAAAAACTTTGTGGAACAAAATCTGGACCTATAGAGCAGCAGAGGGGGATGTAGTCAGGAGCGTCCGCCTAGGAGATCATATTAATTTGCTAGCATTTCGTTCATCAACGAAACCACAAACTCTTCATCCAAAAATGCGTAGAAGGAATGGTTCTTCCATTTGATTTAAATTTAGCGGCAAAACTGTAGAGCTAGTTCATTGTGAAGTTGTCCCTGTAAATCCCTGTGTCCTGTCGACGTTATGTACTTCAGAAGGCTTGTGCAATAATTTGTTAATTTTCTTAGCGTTTGGAGCCATTTACTAAAATCCCTAATGTTTTCGTGCCTCTGTTTTATCGAGCCCACTCAATTGAACACAAGTTTTTCCATCAGCGTTGGATTTTCTAAATAACTCTCACCCTCTGCTGCTTCTAGAAAATACGTCAAATTTAAAATTTTATATTTTTAGATTTACGTTCACGAAAAAATTGACTTTTAATTAGTTTCTCAGGCTTTTCAAATTTAGGCTTAGAATTTCTTCAACATTTTTTTGGATTTGGGATACAAGATGCTTACTGTTTCACATTACAGTTAAGCAAAGATAAGTTTATCGTCCAACTTTAAAATAAGTTTTATTTCACTTAATTAGCTAACCAATTTAAAATACAATTTCTTTTGCAGGTACGGGCAAACAAAACCATGTTATGTGTACAGAATAGTAATGGATAAATGCCTGGAAAAAAAATATATGACAGGCAAATTAAAAAGCAAGGAATGTCTGATAGAATTGTTGATGAATGCAATCCAGAAGCGCATTTATCAATGAAAGATATAACAAATTTATGTCACGATTATAGCTCAGATGACGATCACGTGGATAGTGAAAGTCATAAATCTAATGAAACAGCCAATCAAAATAATGAGCTTGGTAAGCCATCACCTTCAACCTTAGATAAAATAAAAGAGGAAACATTTCTCCCCTCATCGACTCATTTGGATCCAATTATAAATACAATCGTTGAGTTACATGCAAACTATATAACAAAAGAGCCCTTTCTTCATGAAAGTTTATTAGTTGATCAAAAGGATAGAAAGCTATCACAAGCTGAAAAAAGACAGGCTCACAGAAGCTATGAGCTTGAAAAGAAAGCGTCTGTAAATCAAAAATTTACCTATGCCTCAGGGAAAATGCAATACAAAATTCTAAATAATGATGGTTCTGTTATAACACGACCAGTAGCTTCGGTAAGTATTTTCTAAAATTGTTGTTCTTAAAAAATAATATAAAATTTACAACGGGCTGATTATCCCGGTAGTTCCTTAACCGTTAAAATGTGATTATACTCGTTCGCGAAGAAAAGAGTGTATTTGTTTTGTGCAATGTTCGTTTTGCTGTCCGTCCGCTGCTATTAAAGCTAGAGACTTTTCAATACATCCGTGTATACCTGTATCAAATAAAGTGTTAGAATTTGTAGACGATGTCATGAGGACACTGTCTACCGAATTTGGATCCAGCTCAAACATTTTAGGAATTGAGAATTTTCGTTTAACTTAAAAAACCATCAGTAATCTTTCTCTTTATATAATCACTTATATATATTAATCAGTTAAGACATCGCTCATTAAATAGAATGCGGAAATTATCAATTTTTATATGATGTTATACTCACCGAAGATTGTATTTTCGGTGCTTTTGTCCGAGATAAGGCCCTTAATGTGTAGATAAATGGTCATAAAACAATAAAAAACAAGTCAGGGGCTCTAAGCAGTTTCCTACAGTCTTACTTATCTATAAGAATATATAATTTAAATCTATCCAATTTTACATGTATTTTCATAAATTTTTAGATTAAACCACTGCAAACCAAGAAAAATCACGCTATTAGTGGAGGTCGGTCAACGCGTTGGATTCCTGCGGAAGTGTGGCAAAGACAAGGAATGACTGCACAAGAAATGACGTTACCACTTGGTAAGCACAGTTATAGAACTTTTTATATTACTAAACTATTATCAAGTCGCCGGATGTGACCGGTCATGGGTAAAAAGGCTATGATGGTTTTGTACAAATGTATATAATGTGCAGAAGTACCCTATAAAAATATATATATTTTCGTCCGTCATGCTGTCCATCATTCTTTCCGTCCGTCTGACCGTCTGTCTGGATGAACGCAACTTTTTTCGGCACTATTGAAGATTGACTTGGAATTTTGGATATATACTTGTAGTTATCTGCTTCAGACAAAATGTAAGGATTTTTGTGCCACGCCCGCGGGAGGCTGGCAAATGGGTATCATGACGATCGCAAATCGATAAAAGATGAATATTTGTAAATTTGCAAATCTAAAATTTGAAAAAAAATTTTTTTCGAAAAATCGGAAAAATTATATTTTTAATAATGAATATATTTGAAATGCAGAATCATTCTAGAGGACAAACCATGAAAAAAATGCCATCAAACATAAAAATCGGTTCAGTTTTGTCAAAATTATGGGCGTTTGAAATATGGGAGCTATGGATCCGAGGGCTTTTCATGTTAAAATTTTTTTTTCAATTTTGGCATGATTTTTGACCAAAAATGTGACCCCCTCAGAATCACTTTTTATGTTGTTTTTCATGCTAATTGTGACAACTACAATGGATTAAAAATACAAATTCCGGATTCTAAATTTTGAAAAAATTTTTTTTCGAAAATAAGTAAGGGGGGAGTACATGCTTTTTTCTCAAAAAATTCAAAAAAAATTATTTTCAAAAATGCATATATTTTAAATGCAGATTTAATCTAGAGGACAAACTATGAAAAAAATGTCATCAAACATGAAAATCAGTTCAGTTGTGACCAAGTTATGGGCGTTTGAAATATGGAAATATGGAAGGGTTCAAGAGCTTTACATGTCAAAATTGTTGTCAATTTTTGCATGATTTTGGACTAAAAACTTAACCCTCTCAGATCGGTTTTAATATTCTTTTTTATACTAGTTGTGACAACTACAATCGTAAAATTTTTTCGTAAATGAGGAAAGGAGAGTACATATTTTATCCAAAAATCTAAAAAAATTTAAAAAAGTTTCCAAAAATGAGTAACTACTCTGTACTGTGAACGAATATTACGCAGTCGGCTACCTCCGACTGCAACGTTCCCACTTGTTACTTTTTAATGTTGATCCAAGAAGTATATAATCTTCGAATTTTTGTAAAAACCACTCTTAATTGTTGGGGTGTTTTATTCTAATAGTTGTTATTCTTTGATCAAATAAAACAATTTCATTTTCAGATGTTGTCATACCTACAAACTCGTCAGAAAAATCTAATATTATACTTAAAGCCGGGCAAAGAGTTATGGTGCTAAAATCGGCAAAAGGAATATATATGCAATTAGATAGTGGTAAAATTATAGCAATCAGAACAACGTCCAAACGCCCAACTGAAGAAGTAAACAACAAAGACGACGTAATTGATATTACATCAGACTGCGATACAGATATTTCGAAGCCTAAATCACCAGAGCAAGGTAAGAACGTAATTTATTTAGGTAATTTAATTGGCTTTACATATCTAACAAGTGAGAAGGCTCCAGGCGGGAGCGCCCGTAACCCATTTCGGATCTTATTATAATGATGTTTTCCATATAATAAGTAAACATTCCTATTCTTAAACCTTTAGTCTTATTTAAATTTAATTTAAATTTACTTATTGATTTTCTTCTGGTTTAGTTGCAGAGAAAACGATCGATAAATCAACAGAGGAAAAAACAAATGACCTGACTAACAAACAAAGTTTACCAGTTGAACCATCTGAATCAACGTTTCCAAGAATAGGATTAGATGATCTTCAGCAGAACAAAAATCAAGTATTGCAAAGTAATAGTCAAAATCAAAGCTTAAACAGCATCCAAGCAAATCTGCATCAGACGTCAGAAGAATTGGAATACCAAAAACAACAAGCGTACAAGCATGAAGCACAGTTGCCTACTGTCGAATCTTATAATGGTTCTATTAATAATCAATCAAATGCATCACATCAACAAACCATGAATTCTGATTTGACGGAAAACACATACTTTTCAAGTAAAAATGTTCAACACTCATTTCCTCCCCAATATTATAATTACTATGACAATAAGAATACAACTTCAACAAGCAATTATCATATTAATAATTATGCACCCTACGGTCACTTTAATTTTGCTCCTTACCATTCAAACTTCCATGCATCGCCTGGATATAGTGGTAATTCCGCATCATATATAAACTCGAATGTATTTCCTAGACAGCCTTGGAATGCAGTTGGAAATCATCAATCAACTAATGAATCGATTCGTCAACAACAATATTTGGGAAGTACTTACTCACTTAATGAATGGTCTTCTCAGTAAAGACAGAAACCTAATTAAACTTATTTCTTTAAATAATTATTGACTTATTTATTTCTTAGATTAGAAAAATCTCTTGAGAAGTAGCACTATAAATATCAAATAAGAATAGATTGTCATTCCATGCAAATAAAATGTATATCTACTAAATAAACATAGTTAATAAAAACTTTGTAAATTAGTCTACTATATGTGAGCTGAAGACGTCAAAAATCCTCCTGTTTTTTTTAAATATACATATTAACTTTTCTTAGGAAATCGTGTAAATATCAGTGATTTGTATGAACTCCGAAATCGACGGAAACTGCAAAAGTTATAATGCTAAACCTGGTCTTCCATACGCAGATCAAGTTTATTTAAAATCATCGATAACTTGTCTCGTTTTCTTATTGTCGGTTGTTGAGTATATCTTAGAAATCATAAGAGGTAGAGCCACCAAATTTGCGTGAAACATACGCAGGTAAGGAATATTTCGGATTTTGGATACCTCCCTCCGTTCGCCCCATATATGCAGCAAAGAACGCGATTCAAATACTATGGACTTGGGTTTTGGTTTAAGCCTTCTCACTTGTTTTATTATAATGTAGTTCAGTAAATAACTAAACAACAATTGTTAAATGGGGTAGATATAGTGAAGTTGTATTTACAATTCTTTTAATTTGTACTGTACCTAAACATACGGAAACAATTATTTTGAACTATTAAAGTTATTCAAAATAAACTTGTCATTTAATACACATTTTTACAATTTCTTTTACATACTGTATTACCAAATCATTAATGAGTATTTTAAGAACTTCGCCTTCTCTGTTATGAAAGCATTGCCAGTGTACGTCAGAATTATATAATTCGTTATTTATAATTTGTTCAATATGCTTCTCGGAACAACCTTGATTGTCATACATCAATAAACTTCCAAGGCGCTTAAAATTAATTTTATCTATTAAACGCAATTCATGTAAACTTTTGTATATAGCACAATATCTCCATCGCAAGGTGTTAAGTGGTTTGTTTATGGTAAGGGAAGAATCCAAATTCGCAGGATTTTCCTGTGTAGTTTCTTTTATAATTTCAGAAGATATATCCAGTATTAAATTTATATAAATGAAAATTTCTGTGTTTTGAATGAATTTCTGGAAAAATATAAAAAAATTTGGTATCTCAGTCTTAATACAATAAAATAGACAGGTAAGAATGCTGTAGTCGGAAGTAGAATTACACAAACACACAGACACGCATACAAACTCACGCCGCTGCGTGGTGCGCTTGGCCCCCACTATGGAAAATATAACATATAACCATAACTTCTAAACTGGACGTCTAATCGCGGTTTTGTGAATCCTTATAGATCCCAAACTTAAGTTTGACAAACACATATCTACTGTTGGATTCATAAACTACGTTACTAAGCCTCTATATACCTCACTTGTTCGTCCAATTCTTTAATTTAGATCTTGTGCATGGTGTCCAGTACAAGGATCATCAGGATAGAATTGGAAATGTACAAGAACAATTTCTGCTAGTTGCCTCCGGTGTCTTAAGTGGAATCCTAATTCTCTCTAATTCTTTCCTATCACAGAACCATGCTTAGTGTAATCTTCTTACACAAACTAATGAATTGGGAAATTGATTCGAGCAGAAATACTACGTATTTTGTACCGCTTTCTCTTAGAATGTGTAATGCAAACTATGCTATCTTATGTTTTAGTTATAACAATCTTTTCTAATATTCCTGTGAATAAATTCATTTATTATCTTTGTAAGTGAACATTCAGTATATAGCACCGCGGGCACATAGGATTATGTAGTTGTTCCCCCAGAGCATGGGCACACCCCCTATAGAATTGCTTCTTATACGAAATAAACTCTCGATCAGTTTAAAATGTCTGAAAGCCGAGAACAAAATATAAAGCTTTCCTAGTAGCAATTAAATATCAGTAAAAAATGTGTAGTTAAACTTTCTTTACTTGTTGCTTAAAACTTAAACTTAATAGATAATGTAAAGACATTTAAGCGGATTTACTTACATCCATAATTATCCTGATCAAACTGACTGCAATTTTATTTTTTTGGCCACCTCGTGCTTCGCGTTTGAAGGAAACTAATAATCTGCGATTTAACAGATATATATTTAGCAATTCGTGATAAATTTAATAATAACTCAGTTACTCGAATCAATAAGACTTGTAAAGATTCCTCTTGATATATGACGCTTAACATTTTTTCAGATGTTTTGAATACTTATTGCTAAGGTGCAATCTGTGATTTTTATCTTTGAATTGGAAAATATTCTGAATCATACATGGTTTATTTTTTGATGGGTACATTATCGGTCTGATTAAATCATAGTTAATTAGTTTTGGACTCCATCGGCATTTAGGTATATAAGAATGTTCTACTGAATAACGTTCTTCTTCGAAGTTATTATTTTTATGATAACAAATTTTCTGCTCTCTCGTTGACTTTATAAAAATGGATTTGCGGGTAAGTCTTTTAAATGATTTTCCATTAACTAAATATACCTTTTGCATTAATCTGAAAATATTACAAGAAAGTGTCAGTGCAGGCGATATTATGTTGGAATAAGCTGAGATTGATCGGTTAAGCACTTTGTACAAAACATTTACATAAATACTTATTCTCATAAAAAAACCTTCTTTCGTTAGTTTCTTGAGTTATTTTTATACCTTGAACCCATTGAAAATGGGCAAATGTATGTAACAGGCAGAAGGAGGCATCTCCGACCCCATAAAATAAATTCAAGTAGGCTTTTATAAATAAATCTCCCCTCTCACAAATCGGAAAACTATGCTTGGTGTAATCGTTGTCCATAAGCCAATTACTGGCGAAATCGATTCAAATGGTTGATCCCTTGCGATGATTATCCCTAGTATTAAATCATCTCTCTTAAACTATTTAGCATGTAGATAGTTTGTATTGTTTTTTGTATTTCGCGACTTGTGTCGTACTAAAAGTTCAAGGAAACTAGATTTTTCTTGGATCACACTCGATATCTGATTTCTGGATCTTATTTCTCTGTCCTAAATAACCAATTTTGTGGTATACAGTTCCAGTGAGATCCTAAACGGGGTTTAAGGGTCATCAAGCTCGTTCCTCACCGGGATCTTATGGAATACCAGGCTTAATGCCTTTGTATAACCTATTCAAATTGTCTGTGATGTTAAGTTATTTGCCTAACATTTGGACGGAATCATTTAATATTCCTCACTCCTCAGAACTACAGAGGTATTTCTAATTTGTCGGCTATTTCTAAGATTTCTGCGAGCTTACCGTTTTATATATTGTCGTTCCGCCTCCATTTTAAACATTAGCAGGTGCTCTTTTTTCTTAACTACCAAAATTTGTGCCAGAAGTCCGTTAGATTTAAGACGCTCCTTTTGAACTTCAAACCATGAAACCAGACATTTCGTTCGATTTAAAAGTAATTGCTCGCGGAGTTTTAAAATTGTTATTAAGTTAATTAAGTGAGATCTATCCATATTGGTTAATTGTTCATTCTATACGAGCACAAAAAAACCGCCGGAAATAAAGGTTTGAGATCTATCTCTACACATAGAGTAATTTAGTACTTACCAATTTTTTAAATTGTAATTTCCCAATATTTCTTTTGCAAAAAAATTTTCGATTTTGCCTCTTCATTTTTTTCAAACGGTGTTGTCCAAACATTATTCTTCTTATGTTATTTATATAGTATAATATTTTCATTGGCTTGTTTGTATAAGCTTTAGTTGAGAATTTTCGGTTGAGAATTTTCCCTTTTGCCAAATACATACATTTAAAACTTTGCGAACTCTGAGGCAGCACATACCCTTTTGACCTAATATACTTATAAAAATTTCTTGTGTCCTGTGTGGTTAATAAATCTAAATGTTTGTCTGATTGGCTACAACATTTTTGTAATAGGCCACAGCCATATTCTTTTTTATTTTTCATCATTATAGAAGGTCTAGAGGATATCACCACAACTTTTATTTTATTTTGAATCGCCAATATAAAGTTATAAGGATACTTTGAATGCGATTGACGCAGCTGCAAAGAGTGCATTATGATAACAACCCTTACAACATTTTAAAAGTAAATAGTTATAGTTTAGAGTCTTCCACTTCTGTTTCTTTAATAATTCTGTTTATTTAATTAATATTATTTTGTGCCGCAAATAGCCAATTCCACGATGATTCCTTATTTTCTTTCGAACTAATATCATATTTTTTCTTTTTTAATTTACCTGCAACAGGGAAAAACAAGTAAGAACGTTGCAGTTGGACGAAACCGACTGCGTAATATTCCTTCACAGTACACAGTAGTTATTGATATATTGGAAAAAATATAGAATTTGTTTACTTCGTGGGGGTCAGGTGGACGTGGCCAACATTTTTGGGGTCGATCTTAAGAGGAGGTCACCCAAACACCGTCTGCCAACTTTTGTTTCGGAGATGCAATGCTGCGGTGAATTGGAATACGAAAAACAAATCGATGCAACAAGTACACACTCTTTTTATGCATGTGCACACTGGCATACATACATAAGCGTTTCTTATGTGTTTTTTTGTCTGTTTGCGTCGAAACCATCCAGACAGGAGTTCATCTAGATACGCTTACGGTACATTCATTACTACATACATACATTAAGGTTATAGAATGCCAATGATTCTGATGTGTTCGGATTGCACCAGGATTGCGTGAATGCTTTGAGACGTGCATTAGTGCAGTTAGATAGGCAGGGCAAACCTTTTAAGAATGATAGAAATTGAGAATTACTAACCTTTTGAAGTATTGTATAATTGTGTTAAAGCTAATTCCAATAAAATTGTAAGAGTTTCCCTTTCCTTTACGTTTAGTTTTAATTCCCGAGGCTTATATAGCTCATAATATTCTAAATTATAAATTAATACAAAAAGTAATTTTGAAATTAAATATAAAAAGAAATAATGTTGTTTACTTCATGGCCATCTAAGTGTAAAAAAATCAATTTTTAATAAGTAAAAAAATCTGTTTCGCTTTTACTCTATTTTACATGACAACGAAGTCGTAGTTACCAAAAATACTTATGACGGTTTATCAAATCCATTGTCCAACAGTCGATGGGGATGACGTACCTTATAATTTTCATAATTTTACTCTTTTACTTCGTGAACGAGTCTATAGCTGAGAGTTATTTAGTTGTATTATTATACACTCATTTGAATGTTGCCAAAAAGAAAATTTTTATTAAATATATGCTGCAAAGTGTAACAAATTTATTACAAAAATGTTCTTTTACTTTAAATATCGGTACAAATCGAAACAAACATTTACATATACATGTATGTATGTATATTTTTATGTATGAACATATAAACTTACGAATGTTTGTATGGAAGATTTATTTATATTTGTATGCATACACATTTTTAATATATACAAATGTATTTGTATATATGCATGCACAAAATGATTCAATATGGTATATTTTTACACACGTACTCATTGAGAATAGTTTATATAACAGGCAGAATGAAGCATCTCCGACCGCATTTTCGGTATATGTATACTCTTCGTCAGCATGAAAAACTGCGTCGAGCTAGCCATGTTGGTCTTTCTGTCCGTCTGTCCGTCCGTCTGATCATCTCTCTGTATGATTGCGTCAATCTCACATACTATTAGAAAATAATAATATATCAAAAAATACATTAACATATACACTCCGTATCAAAATTATATGACACTACAAATATTTTACTTTTAGCGTCGCCAAATCTTTTTGTTCAGGTGTTCTCATATGTTACTCCAAGCTGTACCATTCCCTCAATATGGCCTCTTTTATATAGCCAGAATGCCTTAAACGGTTTCAACTGAGTTTAAATCTGGTGAGTATGCTGCACAGTCCGTGATGCTTTTTTATGTTTATACCCTGAACCTATTAAAAGGGACAAAACGGTATAATGGTTTTGTGCAAATGTATGTAACAGGCAGAAGGAAGCATCTCCGACTCCATAAAGTATATAGTCTTGATCAGGTTGACGAGCTAAGTGGATTCACCCCTGTCCGTCGCAACGATCTCGGGCGCTCCCGACTTGAGCCCCTTACTTGTTAGGCACTGATTTTTTGAGTACATCTCGAAAATTTACTTACATATTAAATTTTATTACGAGAACCTACCGTACACACAGCTTAAGAACATTTCACATTTTTATACATTCTCCACAATTAAAACTGAGATATATATACCAACATTTTGGTTCCATATATAAAGACTGAAAAATTGCATTACGATCGGACAAGAAACACCGAAGTTATTAATAATCTGCGCAACTTGTGGCATTAGTTTGCGTTTGCTTAAATTTCTTTATAAGTACGTGTGTATGTGTGTTAGAATGCATGTTATGGGAGGTCAAAGCTGAATACATCTCCTAATTGGGCACTCAGAACTCAAGCACTCTAAGTTGCAGTATTTATTTTTGTTCTTTGCTCTAAATGCACAGCTTGAAATTACAAAGTTCAATTCAGACAGCGAAAGTTGTAATATTTGTCCACACAACATAGGGTAAATATCTGTGTAAAAGGTATCTTCTAGTCGAGCCATCTTTACCAGAATTTTACTTCTTACATATACATGCTTGCAAAACATACTTTATAGATATAAATATAAGCCATAATTTTTCATATGGTTTGTGCATAACTAGGAATATATAACAGATTGCAGTTAAATAGGTATACTTATTATTATTTTAATTTATTTGTTATTGTAGAGAATTAATGTATTGGGTTTAATTTCATATCAGTAACGTATAAGGCAATACAAAAGTTCGCTTATATTTATCACTTTATTGCCGCGTTTCTAACACAATATATTTTTTGTTGTGCCGTGTGCATCCACAAATATAGACTACCAGAGTACAGAATCTTTCCAGTTTAGTCGGCAGTGTCTTTGACATACAGGAAGTTCTTTACTAGTGTACCTTTGTTGGTGTGTACAATTGTTAAATGTATTTCGAAATCAAAAAGATCCTACTTAAAAAGTTTATATACTTTGAATGTTGCATATGTGAATCGCTTGCAGGCTTCGAATTGGAAATACATAGACATATAAAATTATTTAATCTTTTGCAGATATAGCATAATGCCATTCGTTCCGGTAGAGACACCCAAATGCCCAGCATGCG
This sequence comes from Drosophila robusta, assembly GCA_035043565.1. NCBI lineage: Eukaryota > Metazoa > Arthropoda > Insecta > Diptera > Drosophilidae > Drosophila > Drosophila robusta. Next base: position 5,098,533 of record JAWNMW010000584.1, read on the forward strand.
GCAAATCTGTTTACGCTGCTGAAGAACGTGTTGCTGGTGGCTATAAATTCCACAAAACTTGCTTTAAGTGCAGTAAGTATTACATAGTACTGTTGAAAAATAAATGGATTATTTTACATTACTTATCAAGGTATGTGCAATAAGGCTTTGGACTCAACAAACTGCACTGAGCATGAAAAGACACTATTCTGTAAAAATTGCCATGGTCGGAAATACGGCCCAAAGGGTTATGGTTTTGGCGGTGGAGCTGGATGCTTGTCGACGGACACGGGTGCACATTTAGCCGGAAAGTAAGGATTAAACAAATTACCGTGATTTTTAACAAATAACCCTAACCCAATTAAAAGTGGTAATCAATATATGCAAACGTATAATACCATATAACAGAAAAGGTATTTTTAGCTTTAATTATTGAAACAGATTTCTATGATTATAAGAACTACAAATATCGTTCAACACGTTACCACAAAAATTATTTAAAAAAATGCATTGCAAAATAATCGGGCAATGAAATTTCCAGACTTTTTAAAAATGTGCTGCTTTTGTCATGTTTGTGAATGTGCACATTTATTTAGACTTCATAAAATATGTACATATATAACTTATATATATATATATATGAATATATATATATATAAACATTTTTACATATATACATATATATATATATATATATATTGCACCACATTCTAATTATAATTTTATCTCTCACTGCAGTTGTTTACAAAATTGTTTTTTCTTATTCCAGTTAATATGGTTCTTTTCAACCACGGGTTGTTTAACTCAATTTTATCTTCGAGAGGTGAAAAAAATCAAGCCTTGACCCTATGTGCTATATGATATATGTGAACTTTATGGAAACCAAATATTTTTGTATTCATTTTCATTACTGACTGTAAATTAATAAATGAAATTAAATAAATCTTAGAATAATAAATGGATTTAAAGAAAAATCCAAAACATAGAATAAAGATGTTATAGTAGAAAACTTATTTAATCTATTACAATTACTATTCCACAATGCTACTCATTAACACAAGAGAGATAAAAAAAGTGTTGTAACAAAAATGATTGTTTCTTAACTGAAATTGATGAAAATTTGACACTAGATCAATTTAAGGATAAAGTATATACATTTTTGAACATATATGCAAAATTTAATATATAGGTTGTATACTCGGAGCGTGCTCAAAAAATGTAGGCAAAAAATTCAAACTTATCGATTGTGGGGACAACGAGCGAACATATAAAACAAATAATTTCCCACATGTCAAGTTTATTGACACATCGAATATTACTGCATACCCAGTGGCTTTTAGCCTGCATCATAAGTTTTCAAAAAACTGTCGAATGTTTTAATACTTTTTCTTATTTGGTGCTTCACCGAATTTTTCTAATTTACGAACTTGACGAAGACCTTTTCTATTCAGTGAATTCTAATTTTTGTTGTGAAATACAAAGTTGTTTGTTTGCTTGTTGTTCGGAAAAAATTAACATGTTTATTTATAGATAATTTTAGGGAAAAAAGTTTAATTACAAATAATTTAATATATATTTATTAAATCTGAGGATAAAACATAATAGTACATGCGGATTGGTTTTGTCATCAATCTAGATTTGCTTAACTTTTTTAAAATGAAATTCAATCGGAAGTTTTGGCACATCAATTGTGTGACCAAAACGCTTAGAACTGAAATTATTTTCAGCTGGAAAATGTTTTTGGATTATTGGCGATGAACTCTTTAAGTCTTTACCATAAGTATTTGATATAGTCATAATAGCAGATTCAGTTGCAAGAGTTGTATTTTCGCTTAAAACTTTTGTAGTTTCCGTAGGTAAGCGTTGACGTGTATTTGTTTTGTTTGTGGCTCGAAACCCTAAACTTGCATTGAAATTGTTGGGCTGTTGGTTTTTTAAATCATATTTGAGATTCGGAATTTTTGAATTAATTTTAAGTGTTTGATTAAAATCATTTGCATATAATACTGTAGCATTGATAGATATTTTTCGACTTCTTAAAAAAGTATGGTTAGTTAGGTTTCGTGTACTTTTAAGATGTGTGGATTCCGTACTGCTTGTGAACTTAGGAATAGCTTGACTTTGATTTAATGTTGGAAAAACGAATTTGTTTTGATTTGGTGTAAATTTATTTCTGACAGACAACTTTTTTTTAATTGTCTTCTCTACCCTGGTTTTATTTTTCGAAATGTTCGTTGAGTTTTTTTTCGAATGTTGATTAGAGTAACGTCCATCAAAATGTGTGACATTATTTAAAATTTTAAAATCTGAATTTAGCTGACTTTTTAAAGTACCTAAAGTTAGGTTCTTTCGGAGTGATAAGCTTGTTGGAACGGTCCAGTTTTTCTTAATTGATAATATATTTTGTATGGCTACCGGCAGTGTAGGATTTGCTGTTGAGAAGGTAGAAGTCTCTTTAGCAATTTCGGTATTATTTTGTGATATAATAGTTGAATGAGGCCATGCGGTCGTTGTCGGTTGCATCGTAGTTTCAGCTGATTTAATTGGGATAATTGTAGGCAAATCAGTATTTAAAATCTTGGTAGTTTGGTTATTAGAAATTATACTATCTTGAGAAGTAAAATGATTTTGTATCTGTGAGTTATTTCGTAATACGTTTTCCTGATTTGCTTTTGGTTTTAGTTTTTCGGGAGAGTAAGGAACTATGACATCATCAAGAGTAAAGTAGGTATGTGCTACATACGGTTCGTAAGACAAACCATTTTCCGACATATTATTTGAAATACTTTTAACAGGCCGAAAATGTTGTGAATCGCCTGTATTATCATTTTCTTCTGGAGCTAATGTATTATTTTTATTTTCCTTACAAATTCTAAGCTTCTTGTGGTCAGGCCGTAATGTATTTTCCAAATTTGTGATTTGTGTGGCTCTTAACACTGATGTCGAAAGTATTGGAGAAGGTGTTAAATATTTTATCAGATCGTTTTCCAGCAATGTAGAAGGTGTTAAATATTTGATCAGATTGGTTTCCGACAATGTAGAAGGTGTTAAATATTTTATCAGATTTTTTTCCGACAATGTAGAAGGAGTTAAATATTTTATCAGATTATTTTCCGACAATGTAGAAGGTGTTAAATATTTTATCAGATTGTTTTCCGCTAATGAACCATCGTATGTATGTTGAAAAGTGCTTCTAAAGGACAAAAGAAAAAATATTTACATTAATATTTGCTTAAATTTTCTTTTTGGAAGTAACACTCGACATTGGCGAGGTCAAATGTATTGAAATCTTAGTTTCTTTAAATTGATGTTATATTTTTATATCCTGCAGCCATTGAAAAAAGATTGAAAGGGTATAATAGTTTTGTGCAAATGAATGTAACTGGCAGAAGAAAACATATCCGACCCCAAATACTGAACAAATGTTCAGCATTGAAAGCATTTATTAAAACTTTCCTTACTTAAGAAAAAATAAATAAATAAATATTAATATTAATATTAAATTTAGAAATACCGTAACTGGTTTCCAAAATTTGCTCCATTTTCACGGGGAGCATTTCTATATCCGTGCGCGATTTGTATGTTTCCCGCACGTTGTTTTCGAACATGTGTTGTAGGATTTCGAGGCGCATACCAGTATAGTTTTCTAAATGTAGTTGGGTGGCTTATCCTTTTTTGATTATACACCAGAAAATGATGTGGATCAATAGACCAAGTCTGGAATATAAAACATAAAAATATTAACAAAAAATTTCGTACAAAAGGTTTGTTAATTTTGGCAAAAAAACGTGAAAATACAGATTCTCCTTTATTATACGCAGAAGCAGTTTATTATTTCTTGACTTCAGTAATTTTAATCTTAGTGAGACATCCAGTCTGATATGTGGGGTTTTAACGACGAAATACTTGATTTTTTTCTCTGTATATGTATGAATAAATGCTAAAAGTATCAGTGTACATACCCCTGTATTATATCTTGCATTGTCTGAGCAAACCCATGTGATAGACCAAATAAATATTGTTCCTGAAACAAATAAATATATATTATTATTTGAGGATTACAATAAGACCAAGAATTATTGAATACCTGTTATATTATTTATACCCTGATCCCATTGAAAATTGGTAAAAACGGAATAACTTTGAGCAAATGTATGTAAATGTAACAGGCAGAAGGAGGCATCTACGACCCTATAAACAATGAATATTTTTTATTAAGATGACTGAATCGATTTAGCCCTGTTTGTCTGTCTGTCCATCTGGCCATCTGTCCGGCTGCATGAACGCAGCGATCATAATTTCGGACTTTTGGATACTTCCCCCACTCGACCCACATATAAAACATGTAAAGTCGGGAGCAACCGACTAGGGATACTCTGAATCTAGTATTTTCCTACATTTTAATCCCCTCGCAGCTACTGCGCTTAAAATCTATGTACAACCCAAAGCCCAAAGTTTTTTCCTATTTTTGCAAATATGGCGCGAATGGGGGGAGGTATCCAAAAATCCGAAATACGCTTAACCTGCGTATATTTTAAATTTGTGGCTCAAGCCACAATATCGAGAATAAGAAAACGAGACGAGTTATCGATGATTTGAAATAAACTCGATCTGCATATGGTATACACGAACTTAAAAAGTCGAAGCTAAGCTTACTAAATTTAGTAGTCTCCGATACTGACTGAGGGACGGACGGACGGACGGACAAACAGACGGACATGGCATTTTCAATGGGTTCTGGGTATAATTATTGAATTCCTCAAAGTCATCATGCAGAGATATTTAAACAAGTTGATAAATTAATTAAAGACAACCGTCCAACCGTCTGTGCCTGAATATAATAGGCCCATCTTACTAGATCCAAAAGAATCCTTAACGGGTTCTGAAAATAAAAAATGGCGTTTAGTAATAGATTATCGCCAAGTATATAAAAAGTAGTTAGCAGATAAATTCCCCTTTCCAAGAATAGATGATATTCTTGATCAAGTAGACCGAGCAATATCTCTCGTGCCTAGACTTAATGTCTGGATTTCACCATCAGCAAAGAGGCATGTGGAGCAGTTTTAACTGAAAACTACAATGGACTTCAACTCTCAGCTTATGCTTATGCATCTCGAACATTCGCAAAAGGTGAAAGCAATAAAAATGCAACTGAACAGAAATTGGCAGAAATATCTTATTTAAGTTCGTGCATACCATGCAGTTTTCTGATCCGTTTTTTTGAGTATATCTCATAAACTATTAGAGCTAGAGCCACCAGATTTGGTTGAATTTGTTTTCATATGCAGATTTAAAATATTTCGGATATTGGATACCTTCCCCCAATCGCCCCCAAATATCAAGAAAACGCAATTCAAATACTAAAGCCTGTGCTTTGGTTAGTATATACATTTGGATGCATATTTTAAGAACCGAAAATCTCATAAAAATCATACCCATAGCTTAGAAGTTATTCAAGAATTGCGTTTCCATAGTAAGTGCTGCTGAGTAATGTGCACAGCCTATGGCGTGCGTTTGTGAATGAAAGTATGAATGCAAGAGTATTGAAATGTATATAAAGACAGGGTATCCCTTGACGGGCGCTCCCGACAGAGAGCACTTTTGTTTTATTTGTGTATTAAATTTTTATTAACAGGAACTTAGAATATTTAGAGCTGCGAATTAGGAAAAACGATTAAGATTGATTAACGAGCTACATTAATGTAAGTTATACATATATATATATATATACAGATAGATAACGGTTTTTCCTGCTCTACAATTGCGCAACGGACGAGGGATGTATACATGATTTCGTCTCCATTTCGGTCCACGTAAGTTCAGCAAATTCCGGGATTCTGCTGCCTTTTTATATTACCCAGATAATTAGGCGCCGGTTTTGACTGAAGTATTGCGCTTCCGACTCTTAACTAACTAAGCTGATGCTACCTATTGGTGTTGGTAGAGAAATAATTTAGTTGTATCTGCCTTTCCCCACGGGCCATATTTAACTGAGTCACTCAGTTCTTGCTTACCTCAACAAACCTTATCCCACATATGAAGTCACCAAAGCTCATCGAGCAGAAAGGTAAGAATTTCTGCTTGAACTGCAGGAGTACGTTTAATCACGAAATAAACTCATTATAACATGGGAGACCTTGACGAGCTCACCAAAAAACAAGAGATTGCAGCAGGTTTTGTAGAACAAGTAAAAATCACAGAAGATACTTGCAAGATAAAGAGCCTCAGAATATCAGAAATGTCGTTACACACACACGCACACACATACACATAAGTATACATATACCACACACATTAAAATATTATTAATATAAATATTTTATTTACCGATACAAATATGGACAATCCAAAGTTTTTGTAGCAGTTTTTCAAACATGCTGAATAACTCCGCACCACATAAGATTAGCGACTAATTAAAACAGCGAGTGAAATTTTGTATATTTGCTATCTTACGAGTAGTTTGATTAGTTTTAATACTCTGTTTGCATTGTAAAAATAGTATATTGGCAGGCATATTGGCTGCTGTGTCAGTCACTGTAAAAACTTTGAAAAATATAATTTTTGGAAATCATAGTGCGAAATAAAAAATTCATATGTTTTTCTTAATTTTATATATATTTTCTTGTATATATTTTTAATACCTGGTCTAGTGCGATAAAACTAATATATTTGATGAACTCATATATGGTATATTTAATCTCCTCACATCACATAAAAAGATTTTATTCCTTATACATTAAACTGTATATACTATTTACTAAAGGGGTACGTGGTATTAGACGAGAAAGAAAATACGAAATTAGGAGCTTGCCCATGCATAAAATGTTATGCTTCATGATTCAGACAAAATAATGTTTAACGAGGGAGAGCTCTCTATTCGAGAATGCTAAACCTTCCGATACCCAGTACCAATATCTAAGGAATTATTTTTAAGCCACACCCTTGCAAAAGGTATAGAAGTATTTCATTATTTCAGTTTCAGCTAAAAAGCTAAAATGGCAGCAAGGGAAAAGTTAATTTTTTCATAACTACAATTTTTAAATGTTGCGGTTTTTATATATATTTATGGTCATTATGAAAACAAAATTCATTTTCAATGTTGACAATGATACATAAATATCGGTAATTGAATGGATATTACATTTTAAGGCAATTATTAAATTGCCCAAAAATAGCCTGTAGTTTTAGTTGAAATATTAAAATTAAGAAATTTTTCATCCAAATACGTGGGATTTGACAAAAATTCGCCACAATTATGCAAAGGCTCTTCCTCACCGTGCATTCCTAGACGCTCCAAGATCCTCGTTACCGGATATGCAACGGGAATCGAATGTTCGTTGAGTTGATGATAAACCACGCGCGAGCGCCACTCGCCGGACTTTTACTTGACGGGGACGATCTGGGCGCTGTGTGGGCTTCTCGACGGCTCTTTAGCGCGCTCTTGTATTAATTCCTCCACACGCTCGTCGATGACGCGCTGCATTTCCGGGTTCCTCGGCTAATACCTCTAAGATCACCGGGTCTAGCATATTGGGCATTATTAACAACGATATCTTAACTTTCCGGCTAGATAAGCCAACATCGACCTGCAACATCTGCCTAATCTCTAATGCTGAGCCATTTACTAACCGTATCCGTGCCAACACCGACAGGATCTCCTGGCTCGCGCCACTTCTCATGCGCAAGCCTCGCTTACGCACCCTTGTCTATCGCGGTCGTCTTCCACTCTCAGCGGATTCGCTAATTCCGGGTCCCCGTCGTACCTACGCATAGGGCTGCCTCAAGTTTCGCGGCCGTGGGCACCGCACCCTCTACAAAATACGACCCATAAAGTATATATATTACCACCAGTATTCCTTCGAAAGAAAAGATTTCTGCTGGTGATTACTACTGACGTCTGCCCTGTCAAACCTGCAGAATCCAGTGTAGTTCGGGCACACGGACCGGCCGAAAGTCCGAAACGTTCGTGGATCTGGCGTTTTGCGGTCTCGTATTTCGCTGCCAGCTGTCAGTTGAGGTGGGGTGGTGAACTCACTTCTCCTTACGTACAACCGGTACTCTCCCATACCCGATGTAATTCCCTGGCGGCGGCCTTCAACTCTATCAAGTACTCCTTGAAATCTTCCCCCTCACATCCGCCGGGTGGGGATCTCATCCTCTAGTTTCTCGAAATAGCGCGATGATAAAAATGGACGACTGGGAAAAACCACCTCGCCACCAACCACCTCAAAACAACTTACGAACCTGTACGGCCTCTGTGATGACTCCTATGCCCTTCAGTCGGACACGGCGCAGGTAATTGGACATCGGCGGCGGGTTACGCATGTGGCCCGCTGTGTCTGCCCGCACCGCTAAAAACTTTAGTTCATAATCGAACTACCCAATATCGGGCTAGGAGTGGTCGGAACTGAGAACGACTGGTTTTCTGTTTCCCGATGCTGGCATAGTGCCCGATACTCTCGCCATTGTCTCTTCTTTGTACTAGGAATTTACGCCTTTTACCTCCGGAAAAAAATTAGATATGCCGGGCTCAGGAATCCGTGCGTACTGGGCCTCGCATTTCGCCAGCCGGGTCCAGCCGGTATACCCTGATCCCCCTGAAAATGGGTAAATCAGGGTATAATGGTTTTGTACAAATGTATGTAACAGGCAGAAGGACTCCGACTCCATAAAGTATATATATTCTTGATCAGCATCACTAGCCGAGTCGACCTCGCCATGTCCGTCTGTAAGAACTCGTCGATTTCGGAGATTACAAAAGTTAGAAAGCTCAACTTAGACTTTTAAAGTTCATGTATACCATACGCAGATCACGTTTATTTCAAATCATCGATAACTCGTCTCATTTTCTTATTATCGATAATTATCAGTGTTTTGTGCATATCTTAGAAACCAGAAGAGCTAGAGCCACCAAATTTGGCTCAAAATGTTCTCGGGAAACATACGCAGGTTAGAAGATATCCTGAACCCTGTCTTTTCATACGTATGCTTCATTCGAACGAACACAAAAAATGTATTTAAAAGCTAAATCATAGTGGTGTACTGTTCAAAAGATTTTGTATAAATTTTAGTAACATAGTGCAAAGGGCAATTGCGAAGATTTGTTAGCACATCGGGAAAAATTAAAAAGTTTTCGAAGAGTCTGATTGATTATTATGCTGTCGCGCTGGACAAGCGTTAAACTTATTTGATTGCATCAAGAGAAATCAACACATATGACCGCATCATAGTTCTCTATGCCTGCAAGAAAGGCCATTCTTCAGTACGCAAAATATAACTATTATTCTTGTTTTATTAGTTAATTTCATGTAATACAATAGGCGTATGAATGTATCGAACATTTTACATGTTGCCATTAGTTTTTTTTGTTATATCAATTATATAGGTTATATATTATATACAATAATTGTTTTTATCGCATAATGATTAACATTAACTTGTATTAAATTATTTAATGTCACTAAATGGAATATACATATGTTTTTTTAATCAACACTTATTTCACCCTCAAGCCACTACAGCTATGAACTTAGTAAAGCTAATGCAGCTATAGTAAGTAGTTGAATTTTTTATTAAGGCTACATTAACACAGACGCTACCAATTCAATTGGACAATGGCGTTGCGAAACAAGTTGGTATGAACTTAAAGATTCGCGCTTAAATATGCAAAAATGAACCCATATTCTATTTCATCGTTTCCTTAATACACTGCATAAAGGAGCAGCCACAGTAATATAAGTCCACCGCATTATCTTCGCTTAAAAAATGCGGAATGTCTTACGCCAGATTTGATTTTGCATGGTGTGGCTAAAAATAAAAACAAATATAAACTAAAATGTCAACTATAAATATATGTATATATGTTATTTACTTAGTTATTTATGCTTTGATTATCTTCACGTTCCTGTTCCATTGTTTGATCTAGTGCGTCATCTATCAAAGTTTCAGGCTGCTGATAGGAATCGGCTAACAATTGCAGTTCACGGTCAACGTTTTGTTTAGTGCTTTTAGTATCCAAAAAATCTGTAGCCATATCTGATTGAAGGTTTTTCGGTTCCATGTTGTTGTCCCTGGTAGAAGCTGAAGGCAACGGTGTGGGTGTTGGTGTCAAGGATGTATTGGAAATAGAGTCAATATCATCATCTTCGAATTCTGCTTCAGCCGCTTGCAGAACGGTCAGTATATCGGTTGGAGTTTCCTAAGTAAATAAAACATGCAAACCAATAAGAGATAAACTCAATGTTTCTATACTAAGAGCCCAAAATTTCGATTTTGCTTATATGTTAGGAGTGTGGTGTGGTCTTGAGTGACGGTGGTCTTGGGTTCTTTTACGTTATTGCATTTATTTACCTTTGTTGCATCAACTCGCTGACGTTCATGCATTGCACTTAAAAGTTCACGCAAATGTTGGTTTTCCTTGCGCAAACGCTCGCGCTCCATGTCGCGTTCATTTATTTTAGGCTTAAATAAAAATGATCTATAACATTTTGTTTTTTAAATAATGCGGCTTATGGCTTATACTTACCAAAAGAAGAGACATTTGCTCATTTAGCAAACTTACAATGCTGCTAAGAGCATGACATGGAACGCTTGGCTCTAAGGAATTTGCGTGCTGTATACGGTTGAGTCCACATGAGTTCCCTAATGCAACGGTGGATGCAGAGCTAGCTCCTTTTTCTTTTCCACTTGTGAACAGAGGCTGCGCTGTTTTAGTGGAATCTTCGAACACGGATAATGTTGTGTTATCTTTATTAAGTGCAGCCTATTAAAGATATTGATATTATTAAAATAAATTTTTTTTGGAAATATTAGGGCTATTCTATTAAACTAACCAAATTATCGTACACATCGCTGACTTCAATGTGTTCACTTTTGTCTGCAGATTCCACAGTTTGTGGCGCATCGATAGCATACGATTCTCCGATCTGTGGCGTTGTTTGATTTTTCGCTTTCGTTTCAACTTTCTGACTGTTATCGTTAAATTCACATATTGCTATAGGCACAACTTCAGTTTCTTGTTTAACCTTTGCAGCTTCAGGTATTGATAGCACCTCCGACTTATTTACATTAACACCATCGCCTTTAGGCAACTCATCAGCTAATTCTTCGGAATTGTTTTCTACGCCAATGGTGATCTGTCGTTTGGCTATATCAGCACTACTGTTGGTTGACGCAGCCAATGTTAAACAACTATCTGTGGCTGGAGCAATTGGAAAACTGAAGGGCGCCAACGGTGTAGACGCATCTGGAGACTTTGCGGGAATTGCAGGCAAACGTAACTCATCGATTTCACAATATCCGTCGTCATCTTCATGAATAGCCACCTCTTCTACAACAGGTTTTTTATTTTTTGATATTCTCTTTAACTGCGGCGTTTGCTGTTGGGCTTGCTGTTGTCTGTTCGGTTTTGGTAACGGCGGTGGAGACATTGCGATATTAAAAGATCTTTCCTTTTCATGGCAATGGTCACACACAGCTGTTGATACAGCTGATATCTCCATTTCCGAAGACACATGCATATAGTCATTAACGATTTTGGTTAACATCTGAACTTGATCATAAGCAGCTAATGCAATATCAGCGCTGTCTTTGGGGGCTTCTGGCATCATAGCAATATCGACAATCTCGTTGAAGTGCTCCAATGGCAAGCGAAAGATATCACAAATAATTCTCTGCTTCTCTAGTAAACCGTCTCGAATAGAAGCATCTAAACGACGTAATCGTTCACCTGAGGTCAGTACCGGCTTGGCGGTGTGCGCAGGGCTTATGCTAATTTGAATCGCCGTTGGCTCAACAAGAGGCGACTGCATGAGTAAAGTCCGTGTATTATTTGAGTTGGTGGAGCAGACGATGCTCGCACTATCACGCTTTGACTGTCCACCTACTAAGCCGTATATCATACCACGTTCCTCATTATTAGCCTCACGTGCTGATTGGGTGTGACGTAAAGTTACGGCATTCAAATCCTGACCGATGGTGGGATAGTTATTGTTAGATTCTCCGCAACTACGCGTAGACATGGTGCGACTTATAGATGCGTCTGTATCGTTTTGGCTAAGACGTCGCTTAGCCATGATATTGTAATACCCTTCATTATCAGTGTGTGCGCTTTCGCGAGGGTAAATACTAAGCTGACCACCATTGTCATAGTTATTAATCGTTGTTGGTGCTGGTGTTACTGTCGCTATCGGCAGCAGCGGTGCGAGTGGTGTTGTAGTTGCAATTGCAGTAGCGCTTGCGGGCTGCGAACGGTCAGGGGTTTGGTCCACTAATTCTCTGGCCTGTGACTGTGTCGGTGTAGAGATAACAGAATCATCGCACGGCGCATCCTGACTATTAGCATTTTTAGAACGAGGCTTATTCTGTTGGGCAGCAGCGTCAGATATGTGTTTAAACCACCTGAAAGTCAAGGGATAATATTCATATATTGTAAGATTTTAGCTATTATCTATTATCTGTCTATATTCCAATTCAAACTGACGCGACGGCATTCGTTAATACTTCTTTTTATTAAATAAATATGCATATGTTGTCATAATTAAAACACTTACGTTTTGCACTCAGAGCTGCTGGGCGCGCGAAGCTCTAGCATTTGTGAGGTTTTTGTCTTAATTAAAAAGAACGAGTTTTTATCAGCGGCTTCCTGACGCACTAATGTCTCCGAGTCAATATTCATAATGGGGCTGACAGGTTTATTGCTCACCGCTAGTGGCGTATGCAGGTTTTTTAGTAAATATTTATCGTCCTGTAAGAAAACGCATCCAAAAACCAGTAAGAACGATTCAGTCGGACGTAACCGTAACTGCGTAATACTCGTTCACAGTACACAGTAGTTAATATTGTTATTTCGGAAATATATAGAATTTGTATATTTGTTTAGGCGGTGGTGACATTTTTTGGCTCGATCTTAAGATGAAGTCACCCAAACACTGTCTGCTAAATTTGGTGACTATAGCTCTTAAATTGTGGGAGATATAGATTTTCGCGCCTTGCAGGGGCGGAAGTGGGCGTGACAAGACATGGAGTCTCTATCTTAAAAACTGCACCGAAAAAAGTTGCGTTCATCCGGACAGACGGACAGCATTACGGACATTTCACTAAGCCAATATACTTTTTTCACTTTGTGAACGAGGATAAAAATTCAATTTAAACAGAAATCGAAATATCGGCAAAGAAAATGGTATTTCGACTTACCTGTTTTGTAAGCAAAACTATCAAATTTTCAAAAAGCAATCCATGCAGCTGTATACTGGGATTCTTTTTCATTGTTAAGTTTCCGTCATGTACAAGACGATGTTGCGTCAGATCTAGTTTCTTAAACTCCTCCTTATCATATGAAGATTTGTCCAGCTTACGCTGAATGTTCTGAAGCCTTTTAAAAAGAGAAGAGTATTAGAGAAGAATATTAATTATTTTAAACTACTACGTACTTGTGAGCATCCTCGGCAGTCTTTACAGCCTTGTTTACTTCGACAAGAATCTTCTTTGACGACTCCACGGCGCGCTGTATGGCGTCTGCTTCAGTGGTGTTTTCGGGCAGAACTCGGACAGTTACCTTATATAGATTCTCAAACAACAGAGGATATTTGGTCAAACGCTGTAATACCGTGGGCAATAAATCCTTAAGCTCTAGTCGACGACAAGCCTTATGTGACTCCGATTTTTTAAGCAATTTTTGCAACTGTTCATCCTTATGTCGCTTTTCTTTTAGTGCTTCAAGGGCTATTTGCTGACGAGCGCAAAACTGAGCAGCGTGTTCGCATAGCACCTCACCAGATTGACCATCAAACATATCTGACAGCAAATCACCAATGTGTTTTACAACATGATTATGTTCTATGCGACGCTGCTTAAGCTTTTGTTCAAAGGTACCATGAAGCTCCCGCAAGGATAGCAGCGCAGATGGAAACAATAGCAGCAAATGGTCTTGGGAAAGTAGACCACTTTCGTAGAGAGGTAAAAAGAACAAACGATCTAACAATTTGAGAGTGCGGACATGATTTCGTTCAGTTTGAAAGATTTCTGCGGATGACATAACGTAATTGAAATTAGACGCCTATCTGATTGTTAAGCTAAGCTCATTATTTAAGCTTACCATTTATAATTTCCTGGCGCTTCTTTTCAGCATCTGATAGTGCTGCAAGCATTTCGGCTGCAACAATCGAACTCCAATCGGTTTCGTTGCAATCGTCATCATCGCTTTCATAATTCCATTGGCGTAAAGGCTGTCCGGCATTCCAGAAACTTGTGGTGCTAGCACTGCTGCTACTTCCCACGCTGCCTTGAAAGGAGTCTTGTTGGCTGTGCTGAATTGCATGCTGCTGCATAAGAATATGTGGATGCTGCTGAAAATTAGTTGCACTCGGAGTAACGTTTGTACCAACAGTTGCTGTGGCAATTCCACTAGCAACCTGTTCCATTGAGGTACTTGGACTATCAGAGCCACCTCCCGATGAAAGACTAGAATTTGAACTTCCCGTGTAGTTGGAAGTTGAAAGGCCCAGGTCGGCTTGGTCATCACTGTAAATTTAGGATTTTGTTTAAATTAAAGTTTTCTTTTCATATTTAGAGATTTTACAGTGATGTGTTTAAACAGTCTAACGGTCTAATAATATTATTAATATTTAAACTTTATATACGGCACTGGCTTATTGATAAGACTATAGCAAAATCAACCCAAAATCCATTTATGTTTGCAAAAATGCAATTGTATTTTTAAAAAGTTCTAAAGAAATGATCTGATGGCTATAGATATCCCTCCAGTTTATATATTCCAAATAAATATATATATATTCCAATAATGGAGCGTCTAGCTCAAAAACAGTGGAAGGTATAGCCATTGCCGTTTTATTAAGGCGAGGGGCGTTATAGTGGGTGTGGGCGGGATATCAAGGTCGCAATTTTGGGGGAGGTCACCAGCAATCTACATACCAAATTTGATGGCTAACTTTAGTATTATGGGAAATATTGATTTATTGATGCGATTTAAGGTGTATCGATTTGCCTGCCTCCCAGTGGACGTGGCACAAAAATCTTAGCACTTTGTCTGAAGCAGATAACAACACGTATATATCCAAAATTTCAAGTAACTCTAATATTCTTTATCAGATATTTGATAATCTCTGAGATCGAAGAGTTTTTTACGGTTAGTTTCCTTCTTACTATTACATATATTTGCACAAGTTCATTAAGCCCCTTTTCAACTTTTTCGATTGGTAAGTAAAGCGTTCAATTTCTTTTAGATAATATGAATTTTTAGAATCATTAGTTTGCATTAGCATAATCATCTCTTCAACCTTAATAACACATACTTGTCATAATTATTGGTAACTATTTCCTTCAAACTTTTACTACGATTGTAACGAACTTTGCTTTTCATGGTATTCTATGTTTTACGAGACAGAAAATGTTAATTTTTTGTACTTTTTTTCGATTTATATTGTATTTAATGGGACGTGTTTGCGTCACTGCAGCTCCGTTCTAGTTGAATTGAGCGCGAATACTGTCAGTGAATATACATATATAAACGAAAGAGGTGCAGCCAGTCAATAAGTCTAATTCGTAATGTTGATTTAAAGTTGGGGATTGTCGGTAAGATAATATCTGAGCCCCTCAACCGGTCAATTATTGAGACAGTTTAATAAAGAAGCGGAAGGAAAACTGATGTGATAGTCAGACGTGGCCCACATTATGCGGTCAGGGATTATAATAAACAGGCCACACAATGACCCTTAAAGAACGATAATATAATTGATTTCACACCTGGTGGTTGCTCGCCAACTGCACTTAATGCAGTACTCTGCTATGTACATTTGTGTGTGGGCACCACAGACACCCCTTCCTACACACAACAAAGCAACAACAAAGCAAACAAGTGAGAGGCTAGTCAGAAGCGCCCGGGATATCCTGAACTCAGTCTTTACATACATTTCAACCACCTTGCATTCACACACACATACACAAAATCACACATAGAGCATTCCAATCAATTTATATATGGGGAGAATAGGGAGGTATGCAAAATTTGATATATTCTTAATCTGCGTATCACGAGAACATATTAAACGAAGTTAGATGGCTCTAAATCTAATAGTTTCTGAAATATGCTCAAAAACGGGTAAAAACCGTTAATTATCGATAACAAAAATGAAACGAGTTATCGATAATTTGAAATAAACGTGTTCCACAACTTTTTTAAAACTAATTAAGAATTTCTTACTCGGGCAATGCCGTACTTAATTGTGTATGATATATGTTAGCTTTAAGTTTCCTTACTTAACACGTGACGATAAACTTGGGTCCGAAGTTTTTCGACGGCTATTGCGAATTCGCTTGTTTGATAAACGTTCCTTGTACGACTCTGAGCGATTAACTGACACTGGTGCGCTTTTGTGTTGCTGCTGAAAGCTGTTAAAAGTGAAACAATTTTGGCGATTAATTATTTTACGCGTTTCTTCAATGTTTGCACGATAACTTACGTTTCCTTCCGCACATCCTTACTCTCCGTTGATTCTGGTACATTTAAATCGCAAATAGAAGTCATGGCGATCCCACCTGCCAAACTGTTAGATGTTGTTGCAGATCCCGAACACGTTGTAA
Source organism: Drosophila robusta (assembly GCA_035043565.1). NCBI lineage: Eukaryota > Metazoa > Arthropoda > Insecta > Diptera > Drosophilidae > Drosophila > Drosophila robusta. The sequence continues at coordinate 5,115,111 of JAWNMW010000584.1, forward strand.
GATCTGAGACTCCTATAAAACTACTACTATTAGCACTCTCGTTGGCATTGCTGGCAGCGTGAAGAGAATTATGCAAATCGCTACTGTTAAGCACCGAAGTACTACTGGATGTATTGCCATTAGAGCGAAACGATATGTTAACATCAAGCCTGCGGTCTGATGGTTGACGAACTATTGATGACGTGTGCATGCGATCTGAAAAAAATTTTAAGAACTTCAGTATTATATATCTTAATTAGAAGAAGAAGTGAGATATCTCTAGTCAAGAGCGCCTGACTAGGCGATGCCCTGATACAAACGCACGCCGTACTCTGTGAACAGCTGCTGCGCTTGGCCCCCACTATGGAAACTAAATTCGTGACTAACTTCTATACTAAGATCAGGATCTTAACGAAATTTTCAGAGCTTAACCAAAGCACAAGTCCATAGTATTTGAATTGCGTTTTTCATATATTGGACGAAAGGGAGGTAGCCAAAATCCAAAATATTCCTAATCTGCATAATCAGAACATATTAAACTAAATTTGGTTGCTCTAGCTCTTATAGTTTCTGAGATATACTTATAAAACTTGGTAAAAAATCGATAAGAAAACGATACGTGTTATCGATAATTTTTATGTTATACATGTGCGATTTGAGGTGTTATCGAATTGCCAGCCTCCCAGTCGGCGTGGCACAAAAATCCTAACTCTTTGTCTGAAACAAATAACTACAAGTATATATCTAAAATATCAAGTCTCTATCTTCAATAGCGCCATAAAAAGTTGCTTTCATCTGGACAGTCGGACGGACAGCATGACGGAAATTGCACAAAACCAATATACTCTTTTCACTTCGTGAACGAGTATAAATACATGAGTATGTATATATGAATATCTATATTGAAATTTACGAATTTTTGTCAATAAATTTACTGGTACATCTTGATGCAGATACATACATATTTAAAATTAATTTTTGCGTTAAACGTATGATTTTTTGAAGCTGAATCATAAGACTATTTTTAAAACTTGGCAAATTAACTGTAAAGGCATATGTAAGTACATGAATGTACATGTATATGTAAGAGAATATTCCAAGGGCACTTTTGATTTGTATTCAAGTTTAAGGCACAACATCCTCCTTACACTTTACAATTACAATATATTACACACTTGTTCTTCCACTGTTTTCTACCTTATTCTATTTTTATTCACTACAAATCTATTTCTAGTGCCTTTTTAATATGTTATTACGCGTTTACAATTGTATATCCAAAAAAACAAAAGAAAAATGAGAGGCAAGAGTAAGAGAATCTAATTTCTTGTATTTTCAAATCCATATGATACACAAATCTGTTTAATTTCTTATGATTAGTCAAGCAAATTACTGTTTGACCTCAATTTATAAAATTAAACAAAAATTTACAGTTGATAAAAAATGCACGATAGAAACATATCTATACGGCTTAGCAAAGTAACAAAAGCTCAATACTTGCAACGCTATTATTAAACATATAAGGGAAAAGCTTCTTGAATTTGACAACTTTCGAAAATATGGTTTTTGGAAAAACTTTTTGATAGAATACACGCGAGCTTTGAAAGCTACAACAGTTTAAAATGTATTTACAATTCATATTACTTGATCTTTTCCCGTAAGCAGAGTTTTTATAAATAAATACATGTAGTTTGTCTTACATATGTGATTTCTACACAATTTACAGATGACAGCCAATTATATATCACACAGACAGACAGCAATACGGACATTGCACAAACCCAATATACTCTTTGTTTGTTTTAACACAACAGCACAAGAACTTACCGTTGCTTAAGTCAGCATCCATGTCCTCATCCTGACGAGCGCGCTTTTCATCTGAAATTTTTGAAATCAGTAAAAGGTAATAACAACCCATTTCTGTCGCAGTACAAACTCACTTGCTATAAAATCGCTCGTCCGAGGTCTTATTTTGCCCATAAATTTACTGATTTTATTATCGTTGTGTGGGTGTCGTTTAGCTTGAGGAAGTGGCCCCGGGCAACTTTCGTCTAGAACTTTCGAACAATGACGGTGAATGTTCAGTTTACAATCTAAAATTAAAACGTATATAATCCATGCTCACTTTACATTGTAAAACAGGTAGCACATTATGACTTTTACCTGTGCAATGATAACCTTGCGGGCTCACACCCCATATGATCGTTTGACAATGATTACAATGTGTCACTTCGTAGTATTGACGTAATACTAATGGATGACCCCGTACAATCATCTAGGGGAAATATTATAAAGACAAAATTGTACATAAAACATGTAAATGTTACGAACCAAGGTTTTACCCAAAATCTACGTTTAGGGATATGCAAAACCTAGTTTACAAACATTGGTCTTGAACGGAACCACCAACAAATTATTTTAGATATGCAGTTTTCACTAAAAGAGTATCGAATATAGCTCCTTACGTGTGTTAAGTATTTTGTGACAACATAAAATACGTTCTGCAAGGGTAATTAGTTTGACTAGTTGCATTTAAATACTAATTACATATAAATAAATAAATAAATATATATTTTTAAAACAAAATGAACAAACCTTTCGATTTTTACCCATTAAGCGCGATTTGAAACTCTTTTCGCGACTAACAAAATGGTGAACACGGTCCACTATACTGTTAGGGTGCGAGCGCGTAGTAAATATACGATGTATAACTGTTGAAAGAGCAGAACATAAGGCTAATTTCCGTGCATCTTCTTGTGACAAATCCTTTTCAAACTCTTCACTATAAGCAGTAAAGTTTAACACAATGCAAGAGACAGTGGCAATAGGTACTTACATTAACAACTGCAAGTTCGGCATCAGGTATTTATCAATAATTTGCTCCCTTTGCTTGTCACCTTTTGCCTCAGCAAGCTTGTCGTCGGTTGGTCCATAAATGGTACCCAGGCCGGCCGTGCGCTTCTGCTGAAATTCCCGTAACTGCTCACTGATAAGGTCCTTAGCTCGTTTGCGACTGCGTAAGAACACAGTTCGCAAAATTTCTACTTTGTCAAATTCCAACTGTAACACATTGTCTACTTCCCTTGCTAAAGACTCGTCTTGTCGATACCAAGAGAGCGGTGCGCGCGGTACAAGGAAAGTTGAATGTATTTCATAGGCCCACTTCCGCATGTCTTTGGAAGTACCCTCCTTATATAGTTCAGTTATTAAGTAGAAAAGAAGTGGCGCTGGTTCTGAATTCGACAAAACGTAGTTAAGAAATACAGCTAGAAAAACAACGTTCTCTGACTCAAGCAGCCGTGTTAAATTGTTAAATGGTCCATTTTCATCAATAAATGGTTCTTCCTGGTCTGAAGAGTTCTCATCCTCCATTGAAATAATTTCCTTCTGGGTGTCAGTTGATTGAGCCGCTTGTATCCGGCTGGAATGAAGATGCTGCTGCGAAGGCGACGTTGTGCAACCCATGGGTGTGAACTGATGCGATTCTATAAAGATTCCCGCTCCGCCACTGCAGTTTTCATTTGGATCTTCAGGTACGGGCATGTGTGAGCTGGTTAAGTAAGGCGGTGGGGGCGTACCCGGTGGCGTTATCTCAGTTTCTTTCTCCACGAGCTCCCAAGAGCCGGAGGTTGTTTTCACTAATCTATCTAAAATATTTTAAAACACAAAAATACCATAAGTGTTGTAACGAACTTCGCATCAGAAATTGTGCGGCTTTCAGAAATCCTTTTTTTATAAAGTTTTAATAGATAACGTAACAAATAACATAAACTTAAATTTACCCGGGTGTCTTGGATGCATGTTGTCCGGTGAAGAACCGACACGTCGATGTTTCATTTGATTAAGTTGGGGTGTTTGACCTAGGACCTATCAAATGAAAAAAATTAAATATTAATTTTAAAAAGAAATACTATAACTATGTGTATTCTTACGTAAATTACGAGACTACAATATATATATTTACTTTAACGTGCTATATTTAAAAATAATATTAGTAAATTAACACATACGCACACATAATGTAAGCTTTTCACCATCTTCATATTTATGCATTTGTATAGGTGTATATACACATATGTGAATTTTGCAAAATAAACAAGAAAATAATATATTTTCCTATATTAATGTACAGGTAATCAAAACTAGTTACTTCTTGAACATATTTATAACAAGTAAGAATGTAACCGACTGCGTAATTCTCATTCACAGTAAACGGAAGTTATTATTGTTATTTTGGAAATATTTCGAATTTTTATATTTCGATGGCCGGAGGTGGGCATGGCCAACATTTTTCGGCTTGATCTTAAGGGGAGGTCGCCCAAACACTGTCTGCCACATTTGGTGACTCTAGCTCTAAAAATGTGGGAGATATCAAGTTTCGCGTTTTGTGGGAGTGGGCGTGGCCAAATGACCGATCTACCTTTAAGATTTGGTTAATTTTACGCAGAAACTGGAGGCGTTCTAGTGGGCGTGGCCGGCCTCTACAAGAATATATTCAAAATTTCAAGTTTCAATTGAATCTTCAATAGAGCACTTTTCACTTTGTGAAGGAGTATAAAAATAATTTTTGGGCTAAAGTTCAGATTTCTTTTAGCCAAGTTTTCGTATAAATTAAATACTGACTGAAACCTTGCACGCCTGCCACTTCAAACTATCAATTTTAACCAACTTCTATGGAATACATAAAATTTTGTTTATATAAGTATATCATTTTTCAAAGTTTTAATGCCTTGAATGAAGAAATTTGTTATGTTTTATGGTTCTCGATAAATATGATAGCATGGCAAAAATTGAGAACGCGCAAAAGCTTTGAACACGTGCGCAAATGATAAAGCAAAATACTAAAGTTTCAGCATGATGTGTTTGCCGAAGAAGTAAGTAACGTAAAAACAGGTGATAACAAGTAAGAACGTAATGTGCGATCGTTAAAGGAGGTTATCAGTAATCTGTCTTCAAATTTTGTGGTTAACGCCCCATTGGGGAAAAACACAATATACTCTTTTAACTTTATTAACGAGTATTACAAGTAAACTGGGTGAGTAAGTCGACAGTGCCCGACTAAGCTATACCCTGTGCCCAGCCTCTAGTCTTCGTAAGATACATTAGTATTTAATTCTACATATATGCATAGAAAAGCACAAATACACACGCACACTTCACTTTTTGTGCACCGGCAGTGCTTATATACTGTTGAAATGTATATCCAGAAATTATATATATTTATTGATATTTTGAAACAAACATGATTTCTGTATTTATGCGGAACAATAATTATAATTTTGTGCATTTAGCTTTTAGACTTTTTAAGACGGGCGGACATAGCTTGATAGACTCAGCTGTTGATGCAGACAAAGCAAACATATATTTTTTTGGTTAGGAAACACCCCTTCTAGCTGTTTATACATTTGTACAAAAACGATTATACACTTGTAATCTATTTTTAATGGCCACAGGATATACATAATGAGTAAAAGCATAAATATTGGCGTTGTAGTGAATTAAGAGTGAGTTGCAATGAATGTAGATGAACTTTTGATTACTTTGATTACTTACTGCAGTGGACACACCACCAAGTGACTGGTGTTGTTGTTGTTGGTTCTGCTGCAATTTCTTTACTATGTTTGGACGTTGCGATAGTGGAAAGGCAGCCTTCATATTATCGCTTTGAATTGCAGTACATGTTGAAACAAGTGGGTAATTGTAAACAGAACCTAAAGAATTTGGTTGTGCACGCCCATTATTAACGTTCTGGCAACTGCCACGATTTAGCTCCTCCGACAACATGCCCGGCTGCCGTGGAGGCAGTGGCGGTGGAACAGATTCTACTTCGATACTGCCACTATAGCTTACATCTTCAGTTGCAACTGACCTATTAGTTGTTTCCATTTGTAAAAACATTTGCGTTGTCATTTTTGGATCCGATAATGCTTTAGTTTTGACTTTTGATCGCTTTGCCTTTACATTGCTGTTATTATTATTGATATTGAATGCAGTGCCACTGCCGTCGTTAGAATTCGATTTTAACTGCGGAGAACTGCGTTGAGGACTTCCAGCACGATCCAAGTCGGAAATCGGAGAAAACAGGTGAATACTGTTTGCATTACTCAAATCCAAGGTTAATTGCCGTGTTGGATTTCTTTGTGGTAGTGGCGGTGGAATGTCTTCCTCAATTAAACTATTTGATATTGTAAACATATTTTTACTCTTCGATCCCGATGCTGATTTCAAAGTTTCTTTAAAGCGTTGCTGTTGCTGACAAACATATTGATGTTGCAAACTGCGCTGCGTATTCTGTTGCATATTTGGGATGTTCGAATGGATGTGGTGGTATAGGGACTGCGACATTGGATTAAAAGCATCTTGAGTTCGTTGATGGGGTAACAAGTCCGTTGTATTGTTAAGTGTTGAAGTTAGCAAATCTTTGTCAATCTTGTTCTTTCGCGTGCCCAGCGAAAGCGACGAAAGTGAACGTGGCAGTAGCGATAGGAATGCGGGTGATGTGTGTTGTGTTGATTGCGACTGTGGTGTGCTAGCCTGTTGCTGGTGATGATTGTTGTTGTTGTGAAGATGGTGTTGCTGATTTTGATGAGGCGTGACGACAGACAAATTTTGAATTTGAGTGTGCATTAGTAATTGAGTATTTTTCTCGCTTGCAGCTGCTTGACATGTAATTGTTGGCGTATCCTGAAGTCAATTTATAAAATTGATCAAAATTCAAATTTTACACATATTAAAAATTAGTTCGTAAGCATATACATACATATGTATATACAAATGTACACATCAACATATAACCGTGCCAGTGGATTAGCATATGTGTTGATCAACACCCAATACAACGCTTCACAATGTCTATCTATGCACTTTTTTGAGTATTCTTTGTTTAAAAATAAACAATAGTTTGCATAATGTACGCATTAAGTAAGTGCTAGAACTAACACATTTTACAATAATAATCACTTTCTGTTCACAGTGTAATAATAAACTAAAACTGTCGAAAACGTTCTAATTGAATATTGTTTCCTCAAAGCAGTAAATTAGGAAACATCGAGCGGCTGGAGGGGACGTGGCCAAAATTTCGCACCTCCAGGGGCAGTTGCCAAAAAAACTTAACATTTTATTTGATGCGGATATACACAAGTATATATTTCAAGTTTCAAGTCTCTAGCTTCAATAGCGGCGAAAAAATTATGTGAATGGACGGACAGTTCACAAAACAAATATACTCTTATCGCTTCCTGTCCGAGTATAATAAGTGGCGTGTAGAAGGTTTTGAAGAGTTTAATTGAACAATCTAAATTGTACCCAGTGAATAGTTTTACATTTGCAACTAAAAGGAAGTGACGAATCGATAGTCGGATAGTCGGACGATAGATCCGACTAGGGGATACGCTGAATCCTGTCTTTACATATATTTAAAACCTTTGCATTCATACATACATACACAATTTCACCCGTACACACACACACATACGGATACAAACATTGAGCAGCTGCTGAAAAAGTAGGTTTGGTAAACAATACAAAAAAATTAAATTTTGTTACCTAGTGTAAATTAAAAGAAATCTAAAAAAATTTGAAAAATGTAATATTATTTGTTATGCCATTTAACTCGCAACACTTTTAAAACTATGCAAATAAATTAATGCGTAATTCAATAACAGCTTGAACAACACATGCGTATTTAATTTAATTTGAAGACAAATCTAAAAGAAAAATCTCTCCACTGGCAAAGGTTAATGAACGAATGGTGTATGCTGGCATATAAATTTACCATATGAGTTTATATATGCATTAGCGTAAATACATTTTTAAACAACTAGCAGACAGAAAACAATTTAAATGAAGTAAAAGTTTTCATAGGTAATATTACAATAAAAAAATTGCATACATGCGAAGATCGACATCAACAATACATACACATTACTATATAAAATTTATAGAATGTGTGTATATATGTACACTAATACGAACAGATACAGAAAACAAAATATTTCTGGGATCATTTACTTACCTCAGCCCCCACTTGACGTAGTTGTTCACGAAGTTTTCGTATGTTTGCCTCGGACAGTTTATAGCTGGGATTATTTGTATCGGCTTTAAGACGCTCCAAATTCAATTTCTCTTGCTCTAGCATTTTTTGTAATGTTTGTATCTTGTAAGTTTCCATCTCCCTTCGTTTGATACTCTGAGATTAAAACACAAATTTAATGACGGAAAAGTTAACATAAGTGATAAGACATATAGTTACTTACGTCGACAGGCTGGGGACCAGTTATGGAAGCTGTGCGATCACGTCCCGAGAGTACCGGTGTCGTTGGCACAATACCCACGGATGTAGGCCTAGCCATCTTCTGACTGCGTTTTACAGCCAGTTCAACAATTGTGGAAGCTTTAAAAAAAATTTCAAAAATCAGGATGTTTAGGCGTTTATAATATTGTCAAAAATAAAAATTTATCATAGAAGTTTATCTTTCCTCAAGAATCATTTCGATAATGGCTTTAACAACTTTTATAAAGTTTGTATTAACATGTGGACCGTTGTATTTAACCAAAGAGCTAGGTCTATGGGATAAACAACGTAATGTAACGCTGATTAATAAATGTAAGCCATTAGAAAGCGATAAAGCAGTTAAAGAGGACCCAAAAAATACGGCTAAGTGCTTGAAAACAGATAATAAGCCAGATTGTAAGTCTAAACAGGAAAACTCTTGGGGCAAAGAATTTACAGAAGCATTGCATGAATCTGTAAAGACAATTCAAAAACTTCCAGGTCACTGGCGACGCTTTGCGTCGCTCGTGCAGGACAGTCTTCGGCAATTTTTTAAGAGTGACAAGTAGGCCATGTAAATAATCCAATTTAAATTATTTTTTAGTTTCATCAAGAATACACATTTTTCAAAATCTTTGGCAAATTTCGTCCGCTACATAAAATTGTTAGCTATCGAATCAATGGTCATTATAATGCTCATAAAAATAGCTCTTGTAGCTGGTACAGTCTTGCTAACTAAAGAACTAGGTGTTTGGGATGGCCCTGATACGACAGCTGCAATATACGAGGATGTTAAACTTAAAATAAAACCGTATGCGGAGGACCTTAAAAATAAATATTGTTCTAAGTATTGTATAAAAAGCAAAGAGCCCACGAAGTCATGGCGGGAAACTTGCGTCGATGCCTGGAATGATACCATAAAAGAGGGCTTTCTAGCAGCCAACAATGCACCCAAATACTGTGATCGCTTCACAGACGATGTACAAAAGACTATCAATCAATTGTTTACTGCTGATTCATAGGAGTAGGCTATCGTCAAGCTGGCAAATTCAAAAATAAATTTAGACAATATATATATATGTATATATGTCGGTCTAAATGTAAATAGAAAATTTCGGTTCACTGGACATATTTAAATACATGACCATTAATATGGCATATAAATTTCTCACTCGGTTGGGCTTTCTCTCAGGAATTTTGTTCTATACCACGCACATAGGTGTTTGGGCAGAGCCGGATGTGGCCAGTGAATTGACTGAGCGTATGTCAAAACTGTTGAAAAATTGCACCAATACTTCTGGCAGTAGATTTGAAAATTCAGAAGTTTTCCCCGACGATAACTGCTGTTTTATAGCTCAACAAAACTATAATAATGCAATTAAGCGAGGATTCTACTTTTCATACCGCCTGCCCGACTGGACAAGTGAATTTGTAAAACGTACCGAAGATATACTAAGCGATAACATGTTTAAAATGAACAACAAAGAAATACATCGATCAACGCAAAATCAGTCATGGCTCTCCGCTGAAGACAATATTTTCCAGAACAGCATTGATATTGGATGTAACCCTGAAAATTACGCAACAGTAAATAGCAAAGACCAACGCCCCATGAAACTGCCAAAGATTAAAGATGACATAACTTGTGGCAAACGAGTACTTGCTTAGGCGGCTAAATATTTTTACTGTCAAAATTTAAAGTAGATATACAGATTAGCCCAACCCTTTCACCTTTTTTCAAAATTTTCGACCTCTTTCCTCAAAATGGCATTAGATTTTGTACTGCGCACAGGAGTCGTATTTGCTGTTATAATGGCCACAAAACGATACAACATTTGGGATTCATCGGACGAATCACAAGAAGTTTACAACTTAGCAACGAAGCGGGTCAGCCCCTATGCTAAGCAAACATGTGAATACCTTAACATTCAGGTACCAGCGCTGCCTCCCCAGAGAGAGATATCGTATCTTGGTGTTTACTATTATAACCAAACAGTTATAACTTTGGTTAACTTCATCAATATGTGTCCCACGTATATATGTGCCGTGTTAGAACTGATACCATACTATGTAAGTGAATTAGCAAGACGCGTTCGGGAGCAATACGATAAATATCAAAAGCAACGCGCCGAAAAAATTGAAAAATTGAAGAAAGACCGCCAAACATGTATTGACGAAAAGGCACTAGTGCAGCCTGTTGAACCATACTCTGATTCGAATCGCAAATACCAAGAGAAGCCAAAAGAGTGCCCTTGCCCGAAATACTCAAATATTCCGCCCTCTAATAGTTTGGAACCACAATACCGTCACACTCCCGATGAGAATTGCAGATGCCCCAAATGTGATAAAAGAGAGGCAGATGGTTGGTCGGATAATAAGCCCAAATGCCCAAAGCGTGCCTCTTCTGATAAATTGAAGCATTGTAAAATCTGTCCCAAGGAGCATTCCGGACATGATGAGGTTGGAAGCAAGGAGCATCTGCGAAAGGGAGGAATGTTACCCAAGGAGTCGTGTGGTAAAAGGGAAAAATAAACGAGTGCGATTTGCAGTACTGCGTAAAGATGAACATCCGCTGTACTTATCTAATGTACAAGAATATTATTAAATTATATACAAACCTTTAATCAAACTCACTACTGTCGGGTGTTTTTCTAGCCGCACTTCTTGTCCATTTACCTAAAAAATTAACAAGCGCATTTAATATTTAAATTCAAATAAATTCTTTGAAACTGTTGTTTGTTGTTCTATTAGGGAAATTGCATACCTTTAATATCATATCTCCGGCCACTAAACCAGCAACTTGTGCAGCTCCCCCAGGCTTAACGCTTTCCACATAAACGGGATTATCGCCAGAGACCTGCATATAATAAAATATATTTACCAATAGTATACAGCTGACCGGGGTCAAAACACAGCTCGATCAAAAATATAAATCAATTTTTTTTCGCAAATCGTGCAGTTAGTGACGCAATTTAACACTTAGAATGGGGTCGAAAAATTTCCCCCGCAAAGGTGAAAAATTTCTGTAATACGGTTGTATGAAACTTTATTTTTCCGATCGAACAACTTATAAATTACTGAAATGTTTTATTTATTAATTGGAACCATTCACGACCACTAACGACATTGCACAAACCGAATATACTCTTTTCACTTTGTGAACGAGTATAAAACGGTTAAATTGGGATACTTTATTTGTTGTCTACTCACCTTCATGCCATAACCATTCTCATCCTTCCGAACAGTTAAATTTAAATACTGAAAATTTTTTGGTGATGTTGGGTTTGGAGTTAGTGGCTTAGGCACTAGGGCGATTGGAGTTATTTGTAACTGAGGACGCGTTCCTGATGAACATGGGGTAGTCTCTAAACTCGTGCCGCCTTCGTCATCACCTGTGGCCGCTTGACTTGATTGGACACTACTTTCCATTTTATTGCTGTTGCAGGTGCTTTTCCACTCTGGATTATTGGTTGGTCCGACGATGCCAAGTGCAGCCACTGGCTTAGCACATGCACCATCATTGCTTTCCGTACCATTCATAGGTTTTGCCTTATTTTTATTTTGGTGTTGATAACTGGTCGGCAATGGAGGCGTCTGTGGTGGAACGTTATTATTATTGCTGTGAATGCCACTAAAGCTGCTTGCCAAACTGCTAAAGCTGCTCGCCAGAGACGGGGATCGTGGTATTTTTGATTTATTTGCTGATTTCTGCTTCTGCTTGTTCTTGGAATTTTTTACAGATTTCTGCTTTGGAGGTGGCAACTCTGGCGGCAATTCTTCAGTTGCTGTGCCGCCAACGCCAACGCTTGATATTGCGACAGTGTTGTCTCCAATATTGTTATTCTGTGATGTTGATGTTGACTGCAATAACTGATTGTTTGATTGCTCTGGTAGATCTTGGACCTCATCGTACTCATGGTCGTCGTTACCAAAATCAATTAATCTTTAATATAGACAATAAATAAATATATTTATAACAGTAAGTACATCCAAATTCCAATTAATTCAATATATTTGAACACAAATGTGTTTGCAATACTAGATGAGACTATTACGCCATTTCATTCCCAGTTGAATAAAAGTGCATAACAATAACATCTGACAACTTTTATTTGACATCGTACAATGCAATTACAGGGACCCTCACAGAAATCAAAAACTAACGCTGATGCTAGACCGAAATAACATTTAAGTGCTATTTTGTGTGTGCGGGTGTAAGTAAGGTTAGTAGTTTTAGTTGTGGTGAATAGACAAGAGTTCGCAATCTAGCAAATCATGCCTGTAACAAGTGCCACGGCCAAAGCCACGAGATCAACTCACCAAACAAAATGACCATTGTTTGACCTTTTTTAATTGAGCACAAATTAAATTAGCAATAAAATAGATACAATTTAATTTGAGTACATTTCTTTGTCGCAAAAATGTAGCGTACTATATTTAAGTTAAACAAGAGTGCTCTTGTCAGGAGTGCCCGACTACGGGATACCCTGAACATTGTATTTACGTAGACACACACATACAACACACACCGCAACCTGTGAACTTTACTCAGTAGCTGCGCTTGGCCTGCGCTTGTGGAAACAAAATTCTTATTTTAATCTCGTAAAGATAATAATCTTAGATTAGACGTTATTCATGAATTTAGGTTCCCTAGTGGAACTTTGTGTCCACCCTAGTGGACTTTGTTTATAAAGGTATGATTAATCTTCTTTTAATGAATGAATGAATGAATAAAAAAATGTATGTAAAAATAAGGCTCAGGGTATCCCCTAGTCAGGCACTCCCGAATAGATCACACTTATTTGTTTTTTATCTACTTATGACAAAGCATAACATAATATTCTGATCTTTGTCGCAATTATATTTTAATGTAACCCAATTTTTAATTATTTTTGATGCCATATATTCTTCCAAAGCGTTGAGATAATAATGCTCATAAATGGTGATGTCACCAAAGCGAAACTACTTGTTTGATTATGGAAGAGAAAATTTTACGGAGAGACGAAATTAAACTCCGAATTAAGGTTGAATTGTCGTACAAAATCAAATACACGCGTTTCAGTAAGACGACCGACTGCGCATAGAGTACTATTACAATGTTGTAATAGCCAGAAACAGATAGAAACGAGCCTTCGCCATAACTTAACTACATTCAAAGGGTGACTCTGAAATATGCATAACTCTAAACTCATTAAAATTAAATAAGTAAGAGGTTTTGGTTTTGTGCTAATGTATGTGGGCATGCAGAAGGAGGTTTCTAAGACCGCTATATAGATAAACAATAAGAGCGAGAGACTTGAACTTTATAGATTAGACTAACATCCATAAGAAACACAGGGGCTATTAAAGAAAACGTCTGATAAAATTTGACAAATTGGACAAGCCAACTGGCAACAAGTTTATTTCAAATTGTCGATAGCCGTCCCCGTTTTCTTATTATCGATATTTATCGTTTTTTGAGCATATCTACAAAACTTTAAGAGCTTAGCGACCAAATGTTGTTTATTTTTGATTTTGGATATTTCTCGCTACTCTACCAAAAATGAACAAGTAAAAGTGCTATAGTCGGAAGTGCCCGACTAGGAGGTACCCTGAACTCCGCTGCGAACTGTTACACACATTTCAACCCGCTTGCATTCTTAGATACACATTAAATCACACACACATACAAACGCATACCACATATGGAAACTAAATTCTTGAATAACTTATAAATTATAATTGAAGCTAAACTAACTTTTCGACTATATATTCGCCTATCTCATACGCCGAACATGTCTATTTTGCCCCGTTTTATTAATATCGATAATAATCGATTTTAGGAATTTTATTTTAGAAGTGATTTCCTAATTTAGTTTTAATAGTGAAGGCCAAGTTCAACTGCTGAGTAAAGTACAGCTTGCGAAATATCTTTGTGTGTAACTGTGATTTTGTGTATGTATGTATCAATGCAATAAGTTTAAAATGTACTTAACCACAGCTCCCATCTGAGTTTAATGTATTTCGTAGTTGTGCGCTCCCGACTAGAGCACACTTAATTGTTTTGTAATGCAAAGTTTTGAAAAATCCAAAATAAAATTTTTCTGCATTCCCTAAACGAGCTTCGGCGCTTTGGAAACAACTAATCTTCATATATACAACATTTCTTAGGTGTTTACTGTTTCATATTTGCTATACCCTTAATGCATTGAAAATGGGTAAAATAATATATATATATAATATATAAGTACGAATATATTTTAGGGAATTTTTGCCTGAATACTTTCTCTTTACTTGCGGTAAAAGACATTGTGTTTATCACCATGTTTTAGGGAACAGAATATGCCAATTAAATGGTTACACTTAAACTTACCGTTTTTTGATTGATGGGTCATCCATAGAGAGTCTCGCAATGACCTTTACAATAAGATATCCAAATATGGCAGCGAATTGCAATATATACTTGTAATACGCCGATAAAATCCGTATTCACATATGTGTAAAATAGTATTCAATATCCAAATGCCGACAGTAACATCAAGTGTCTATTAAGCTTAAAAGGCACTGAACTCGTCTGAAACACGATGAATATCCAAGCGGAAAATGTTTTGGGCAATTAAAATTTCTTTCAAAGCACGTCCCATTCTCTTTTACAGTGCAACTATTTTTAAATATGCACGCAGAATTTTTAGATTAGGTGTTGAAAATAACATATTATTTCTATAGAACAGCATAGTAAGCCCCTAGTTTTTTCAAATAATTTTACTCCAAAATTACAGTAGTCCAACTTTAATAATTAACTCTCATTGCTCTTAAATTTAAAGCTTTCGTTAGTGCAAAAGAAACATGCATATCGGGGATATCGAACACGATTTGAACACGAGCCACAATACGTAAACTAGGACTGATTGAAAGGATCACCAACTTGACACACACGACAACGGCTATTCATTTTTTTATTGTAGTATCTTTTGCCTAGTTTATTGTAATAAATATGTAATTTAAATCTATTTTCTTCAAATATATATAAAGTCGTGTAGTCTGATTTCTTGCTTAAAACAAACACGCACGCAATTAAATTTTCAAACACGAACACATAATTATTTGAACGTGTTGACGTCACGAAAAATAAACACAATATACTCCCTACGCTTATGCACAATGGCATTATATGTATGCAATCCATAGCGCCCTATTTTGTATGCTCTTGAACTCTCTAAAAACTTGTGCTAAATTTGCATTCGTTTTGGTAAAGTTTTGTTAGTTAGTTTTTGCTTAACGCAAAATGCTTTAAATGGAGGCGTGTCCCGCAGGGAACTGGTTTCACCGAAAAAAAAACGCTGCAGCCAAAGATTTAAAAAATACCAAAATGACGAGACAAATATATTAAAATAGATTTGTTACTATCTGGATTTGTTATTATGCGTTTACAATAGCAGAGACAGTATCAAATGCTCTCATGAATTGAATGCGTTGAATGAAGGACTCATTGCGTTTTAGGAAGCGAATTTTTTAATTGAAAACTATTGCACACACGGACGTTGTGGGTGTTAGTATGAAACAGTATACATACAAACATTTAAACCAAAACTCTATACGTTTCACATAGTTTTCCAAACAATTGGGGAGGCAAACGTGATCATCCAATAATTTCTTTTGTAAATATTAACTAAACTAGTACAAAAAGTACTCTTTAATCTGCATAGTTAATACGCTCCAACATCCAACAAGTGGCGGTGGCAGCCATATTGTTTTGCTCTGCTGTGTTGCTGAATCCAGAGGTGCGGGCGTGACGAATATTTAGACACGGAGCGACACAATCACAAAACATTAATGGTAACATATTTTATATATTTAGATTATTTAGATTACTTAAACACTTGTCAATGATTGTATACGATCAACTAATTTATGTTAGATTTATATTGCATAAACGTACACAACAGCATATTGTGTAGCGAATACAAGAGTACAAAAAAACACGACACGAACGCACCTCTGTTTGGATCATCACACTCACCAAGTAAATATGCATACATATATAGACACATATGTATTAATTCATGTGCTAGTTTATATACACTCACATTCGCGCACTCTTCTGTTGCCTTTTTCTTTTACGGGCTCGATTTAATACCTAGCGCACTGCGCATCGTTCTTATGACGCGTTGTAGAGCAAACGGTCTTATCACATGTTCTCGTATATAAACACAAATTTATATATTATTATCATATGTATAAACATTACTTTCTAAATTTTTTTTCAATTACAAATTGCTGAAAACCTTTTTCTGCTTTTGTCATACAGACCGAACGCAATAAATGCTAAATTGATACTGTTATACTCAAAATGGACGCTGTTATTAGAGATGTGCGATATATCGAAAAACTTTAAAATATCGGGGATATCACTACTGTTAAAAGTCAATTACATTTCCCCTAAAATTATTTGCATATGGGCACACCAATTTATGTTAAAACCCATTATTTAAGTACACATTATTTATTGCATTTACCTACATATCAGAAATTAACAAATGAATACTCGCTTAATATCAATAAATTAAACATATAACAAGGACTCAGGCTATTTAAAAATATACTTTACATTTCATTTACTAATCCTGCTACAATTGCAATTTTACTGCTCTTTTCTGTTGTAAGAAACAAAACAAAAAATAAAAGATTCCAGTCATAATTGATTTAGTTTTATAAAAATAAACTTTTTCGATTTTATTAACTTTCCTTAGAATTATCTTAAACATTTGGCTATAATTTATATATCATATCATATATCTTGTCTGAACGCTGTCTTTGTTTAAAAACGTAAAATTTAATTTTAATAAACATACATACATATAATATATGCATCGCTAGATAAGATGTCTGAACAACGAGGATTCGGGTTCGGATCCCAGGCTAGTAAATGGATGTAGTGTTTGTCTTAGCCGAGAGCAATAGCACCTAGTGTTTATTAAAAAAATAGTTACGTTTCTATTTTATAAATATTAACCCTATAATTTAATTAAAAGTAAATAGTTTATAATACATACGAAACTTATTTTATATAATATAATTAGTATAACCTTGCATCACGATAGCTTTGATTTATATCTACAATAATATATGTGCTATGGGGAGATCAGGCAATAAAACCCAAATTTCACTAGGATGTATACTAGTAGCAAGCCTATAAATACGATTTGGAAAAATATATAACTATTTTCTGTTCGCCAAAACGAACTATACAGTTGTTGTCCAATCACATCCGGTTGATCGTCAGTCTGTGTATTTATTGCAGATATGAAATTGCCAACGACATCGATGCCTTTATTATCTTGACTATCCACATCACCGATAGGCGGTATGAGATTTTCAGTCTGATTAATACTAGTTATATTATCGAGCTCACGCAGTGATTGTGTATTAGCAGTTGCATCTGTGTGCTGACTTAGATATCTATTACTTAATACCTTAAGGTGATAGAAAACCCCCTCGTCATCTATCGTAAAGAATTGAGAAAAGTCGGCACTCGTATAGAAATGAGAAGCTACGTTGCCGACAAATTGAATAGACGCCAACAACTCAGGAAGTTTGCGGATGCCCCGTTTATTCGTCCAAAGATGTGCTTTGCTTTTGTCAGCACTCTTACGTTCATGCAATGGTGCGGAATGCTTGACATATTTCAGATCTTCAGATGCGTCCGGCCAAGGAGACGCATCGACTTCTTCACAACCCGTGGGCTGTAACTGGATGTGCTTATGTCGTCTGCTGACGCGATAAGTTGTCGGTCGATTGTTAAGCATATGGTTGACGTTCCAAAAACACAATTGGTCTGCGCAACTTACAAGAACTTGATTGCACGGCGAGAAACGCAGTTTCATCTCAACGGGCTTTCGGGCCTGTGTTATAATATGCATTTGTTCTAAGTCAGGACCTTCATATATATAAATCTACAAGGAAATACGATTATATTAATTCTTAGGATATAAAAGCGTAGGTTACTGTTTTTACCCCAATATGTCCATCCTTAAAGCCAATGGCAAGTATTTTACCATCATTTGAGACTGCAAGGCTATCAATTTTATCTTGATTTGTAATAGTTTTATTGCATAGTAGTTCAAAGTTCAATTTTTCGGCTGTGGAGGCCAATTGATAAACCTGCAAGAATTTAAGTTTACTTATATGCTTTTAATCAAACCTTTATAATTGTGCAGCTTGTTTTGTGAGGCTTACCTTAAGTTTGCTGTATTTGAAAGCTAAAAAAAGAAGATTGTCTTTTAGATCAAATCCGACCAATTGATCATCGGGCCCAATTCGTTGTAGCTCGCGGGTACATAAATCTATATACTAATTCAATTAAAAGAACAATTATTATGTTCCATTTGAATGATTTTCGAGTACTTACAGAAACACCCATATCCGAAAACATAAGCAGAAAGCGCTCGTTAAAAAGCTGCGCATATTTTGTGTAAACTTGTAGTTCGACCGGACGGTCATCAGCTGACAATGAATTAGTCTCAAGTGATGATAAAGAAAATATAAAAGTAGTGTCGGTTGATCGACCTGACGCAAGTAATATTCTTGAATTGACCTTCTTCAAGTAGTCAATTTCCCCAGTAATATTATTCTGCTGTAGCTTTTTGTTTTCGTCAATGTTAAAGATAACGCCATTATTATAACCAGCATAAATCACGTTATTTTCGCAAACGTCTAAAGCAGTGATGTACGTATTCTCTCCCATCTGCGGCGTTTCGATCGTTGACCAGTAGGTGCTGTTGTAATTTTGACCGACTCCCGCTTGTATTTGGTAAATGCGTGATTTAGAGTCTACAGTAAATAGTGTACCATCCTTAGACATTATTAATAGTGGGCGCAGGTAAACATTAGGTTCAAGGTCTGATTGTGCATCAATTCCCAATTTGAGGGCATAATCTCGCTTAGCATTGTGAGCCCATGTTATATCATTGCCAATACCAGGAGAATTTCGTAAGGTATGCAAGTGTAAAAAATTCTTTTCAGCTGCACCACACAAAACAATGTATTTAAATATAGGACCGTTTAAATCATAGATATCCAAACAGACAATTTTCTCACTGACGTTGCTACGCAAAACAATATCAGACAGCTTTAAATCGTACACAATTAAACCCTTAGTGGTCCCTAGAACTAGGTAACAACCGTCTTTTGATAGCCTGCCACATGTTACAGATTTCGTACCTATATTTTGAATCTTTAACGCTTCTTGTAAAGTTCTAATAGTATTAAAATGGTCGTGTTTGAATCTCAGTCGCCAAACGCTTGATTTAAATATTAACAATAATATTGTGTATAGGCTGCCATCATTGGCTCGATCGATATAAGTTTCCATTGCAAGTGCTTCGTCATTATCAAAGACACGCTCCGCTTCCTTTGACTCACGGCATAGATCCCAAACAGTTATTTTGCATTTCACTGTGCACAGCACATAAAACCGATCCAAAATTTTAGAAAAACATCGCACCTGTCCCTGTTGTGTTTTCAGAATCGGTGTATACGATTGTTTGAATTTTTCTTCCTTATTTTCCCAATCACATATACAAATGTCTCCGTCGTTAAATGCTACATGTAGCTGAATTACGCTAATATCTTCTTCATCTTTTTCGTCAAGAAAAAATGCTGATATAGGTAGTTTCGCATACGTAGAAGTCGAAACTTTAACTGCGCTGTTAACAAGCTGCTCGTAGCACAACGATTTTGAATGTTTCAGTGCTTGGGCAATTTGTGGTCTCACAATTTGTGGTCGTTGTAGCAACTGCCGTAGCGACCAAAGCTTTAAACTTCCATTACTGTGCAACGTTAGGAGATGCATCTGCTTGTTAAATACACGCATTTCTATAATATCGCAGGGATCTTTCTCATCGCTTAATAAATATGTCGTATCTCTCTCCAATGACACATCGGTAAGCAATAGTTGCTGAGTGTTTAGTGCCATCAAACAAAAGTCATTGTCCAGATAGATTGCATGTTGCACTTCATCATTACCCAAATGTATGATCTGACGATGTTGGTGAAACCGTCCACTAAAATATCGTATTAAAAGAAAAAGGTAATGTTAATGTATCTATATACTTACCTTTCTGTAAACCAGACAAAATCAGAAAGTTGTTGCGCTTGACGAAGCGCTTCATCATAAAGTACACCATTCTCAGCAATTAATGCTATTTGCAACAGAGAAGTAAACTGCGACTTTATAAGCTTTTCTTCTGCACGCGGCAAAAAGTCCAGTAGGGCATTAAGAAGATTTTCATAGTATCTGTCATTATCTAGGTAGTATTAAAACATTTCAATTAGATGACGTATACGGCATAAATACTTCCATGTTATTTTTACCAACAATCTCGCTTCTGTAGTTATTTAGAACCTGCAGAATATGCAGAACAGGTACTCGACGATTCAATGTAATGTCATTGCGAATTTTTTGTTCGAGAAAACGAAAATCAAAAAATATTGTGCGAAAGAAATTAACGCACTCGAACTTATTATCCAGTTTACTTAAATGATAGTCTATATGGCTAAAAAAATAGCTGTCCAAATGCTGTATTGTCAGGTCGTTGCATTGTTCAAACAGTTGAAGAATACTAAATACATAAATTTTAAATTTTCATTAAAAAGCTAAGGAATCATGGTTTATATAACTTACTTGTAGAAATCAATAATTTTTTTGTTTAATACAGCTTCATTACTAATAGGTACATTCAACTCTCTATATAGGTCGGGTAGGGTTATTGTCCATCGATTTTCGTTATCTTTATGTTTTTTTACTAATGAGTATTTGCAGAATTTGTTGACGACGATCATCGGATCCTCAACTGACCAAACAATGCCTAGTAACTGTATAAGAATAATAATTATTTTCATGGGATAAAAGGGAACTAACAGTACTTACACGGATAGGTATATGAGCGGAGTCAGGAAATATAAATAGGGATTCATATTGTTGTCTTTCCTTGGGCTCTAATACATTTAAGGAGTTTTGAACAATGTCAGTCAATTTGTTAGACTTTATGCTGTTTCAAATTATAAGAATCATACCAATAAATGTATATACATATATATAAAAATATTAATATACTTACTGTTTCCAGTTGTCAAACGTACATATACCTTCGCGAATGCTGTTTGCGATTATACTGAGATGAAGGGGATTCGTTATGTTATTATAAGTTAGAACTGCCGTTAGTTCCCTGAGCGATTCATGGTCATTATCGGAAAGATATTTTTCAAATAAAGACTCCGTCTCTGATGGTGTAAGGGCATCATTGAGAGTGATATGAGTAGTAGTTGCTGGCGACAGAAAATTTACCACACTTTGGTTCTGCGTGGTCAATAGTATCTTGCATCCTAGGTTAAAGGCTTTCCATGTTTTCTTATTTTGAACATTGAGTAAGACAAGTAGACAATTTTCGTAAGACTCATCTTGAAGTTTTTGTCTCAGCTGAGATTTTATGAAATCAGTGCGTAAGAGCACGCTGTGGTCGCAGTTAGTAAAGAATTCTGGAGCAATTTTGTAAAGTAAGGACTGAAGCTTTCTCAAACAATTCTCTGGGGAAGTGCAAGTCCGTACATTTAACCAAAATATCTTGAAGTCCATTTTTCGCTGTATAATGTAAGACGAACAAACGTCTAAAACAAGCCACTTTTTTCCAGCCCCAAGAAAGCCCATGACCATAACATTTTTGGAAGGCCTTAGCTCACACAAAGCATTTTGCAATTCCAAGTATGGTTTAATCCTTAGGACATTGTACTGTGTGAATTCTTGGTTGTGATTATACAAGACGTCTCGTTGATCAATATAGTTTTTGGTGTACTCGCTGGGATTGCGACACTCGTCTTCAATGGGGGTCTTAAGAAACCCATAGTTGGTATCGTGTGTGTCTTTTAGTCCTTCGAGAAACTTTACGACATTTTCTTCTGGCTGATTCCGCAATATCCAAAACAAACGATCCGTTTGAAATGGGTGGGGTGTTTTCAAGATTTCATCGACTTCTTTTTTTGTAAATATTGTTCGTAATTTATCCTCGAGATCTTTACAATCAAAATCTTTTTAAAATGTTGTTGAAAAACCGGTATTACATCCTTGTAGCTGGGTTTCAGCTTACTTGTGTTGGAGGAACTCATTTTTGTTAAAACACCTGCAATGTCGACACACAATAATATAAAATGAGGAAAGAACATGTAAGAACGTTGCATTCGGACGTAACCGACTGCGTAATACTCGTTCACAGTCAACAGTAGTTATTATTGTTATTTTGGAAAACTATAGAATTTTAATATTTCTTAGGGGCGGGAGTGGGCGTTTCCAACATTGTTTGGCTCGATATTTAGAGGAGGTCTTCCAAACACAGTCTGCCATATTTGGTAAGTCTAGCTTTAAAAATGTGGGAGATATAGATTTTCGCGATTTGCGGGAGTGCGCGTGGCCGGGAAATTTTCTAACCCTTATTTAAATGGTGTTACCACTAAACTACGTATTATATTTGGTAATTCTAGCTCGAAAACTGTAGGAGCTATAGCCATTTCCGATTTTTTAAGGCGTGGCGCTGGGGGCGCGGCCGGGATATAAAGGTTGACATTTTTGGGTGACTAACTCTGTGTTGCGGGAAATATTCACCTTTTATCGATTTCAAGTCTCTAGCATCACTAGCGCCGAAAAAAGTAAAAATATCATCGAGGTGTCGAAGATTTATAATTGTAAAAAACGCAAGGAGGTTAATATCTAATAAATTCGTGAATAACGTGAAAATTTCATTAAGATCATGCCCTTAGTTTAGAAGTTATTAACGAATTTAGTTTCCATAGTGGAGGCTAACTGCAGCAGCTGTTTCTCAGTGTGGGACGTGCGTTTGTGTGTGTGTGAGTGTGTATGTGTGACTTTGAGAATGTATGTATGAATGTAAGGGGCTCTCCGGACTGTGTTCATGGTATCCATGAAAGTGGGTTCAGGATATTAAATTGTTTATATAATACAATATGTTATTATTATTTAAAGTATGGGACAGAGTTATAAATTATCAACCTAACTATTTTCAAAGACTACATCCATACACAACACTAGGCTGAGTTTCGAGCACGGATCGTCGATGTTCAGTTTTTCAAATACCTGAGCATTTAGACAATTCATCTACCGAGAACTGCTTAATATGCATATATATGTATAGATATTTATAGATATTATATTAATTATGATCAAAATATACTTTCTCTCAAAGCTACATCATGAAATTAGTTATTGCTGCTTTATATGGACAAACAAAGCTGTTAGCCAGGGTCGTGCTTAAATGTGACTTAAAACGACAAGGACTTTGTTTTATGCAGTTTCTAACATACCGAAAAAGTTTATTTCGGGGCAAACGAGTTACAAAAAAGATACATATATTGTATACAGATGAAAAAATGTGATCTGGCCAAAAATTTCATACTAGGCAAACCCTGTACGCGTTTTAAATTGTCACATACACACATACATACAGGTTACAGGTGACTCAAATGTGAGATTGTTAGTGGAGGTGAATGAACTCGGAGGAATTTATTACATTATTGAAACCACAATTTATATATTGTTAACATGTATACTTTTCACCAAAAACAAAAATAATTCCAAGACTTAATTGAATTCAAGACAATCGCAAAAAAAAGCGATGTTCACTTGGCCGATGTTAAGGAGAAACTAGCTACAGGTATTTTATAGTTTTTTTTCAATGTTTCGTCACTGATAGCTTTAAAGGAAATTTATTTGTTCAAACAGGTGATTCATCAGGAATTCTTTATAGGCACACAACATAATCAAACCTCTTTTTGTTTTCCTTGCACGGGGTATAAATAAGTAAGCTCAATGACACGAACATATATTTCTATATATACACATGTTTATTTTAACAATAATTAGAATGTCCCAACCCACTTTGTATTAGTTTTGGTTAAGTAAAAATGGTCACAACCTTTGTAATTATTGCACTGATAAATAAACAAATAAAATATATTCATATACGAACACTAGAGACACAGCAGACTCCAACTCCCTTCTCTATATACATATATACATATACATATACATATATACATTAATTAATTATACCACAAATATTTCGTGGTATTTCGTCTGTTTTTTATTTTAATTTGTTTTTGTACAATCAGAATATGCATAAGAATGAAAGAACAAAATAATTTCATTCACATTATCACTTGTTTATACATCGTTTTGACAGTGTGACCGAAAGTAAGTAAGTAAGTGCTACCACAAAATACCGAAAAATATAAATTAATAATTGTTATAGCCATAATAAAACGCAACTTAAAAATTTAAATAAAGGAATTATTTTACAGGGTTCTTATATATTTTATATTGCACAATCATTGACATACAATTTGGAACTCTATTAGTTGAGAAAATTACATCCTTATATCAAACCTCAACATATCGATAGAAAATCAATATCAACTCTACGTAGCTGTCGCGGTGAAAACAAGTTATTCGCAATTTATTGAACAAATTTCTGAAAAGGCAAAAGCTGCACTGGTAAGAATCACAATTCTTAAATTTTGTATGTATTCTATGAACCAATACATATTAAGGTTCTCCATAATTAATTCAGGTATAAATTTGTACTCTATATACACAAAAACAAGGAGGAATAGAAAGTTGAATTGGCTGCAAAAGGTGACGACGCAAGCAATACGAAGAAAAAAATAGCATCTACGTATACGTAAAATTTTTAAAAGACAATTAAGGTAGGCAATGAAAATAACATAACATAGATGTCACAATAAATGTTAAGCAAATATATTAGTCCAGTCATCGTTGATTTGGATTGGAGACCAGCTTTGTGCAAATAATAAAAATACAAATAATTTTAAAGCGAGGAAAACAAAATGTCCGCTGCTTTGACCGAATTAGCGACACTCGACGTAACCGCAATGGAGCGTGAATGTGATTTGCATTTTTTATTTTCACTAATGTAATGTAAATTTAAATATGTTTTGATGCTTAAATTTTGTTTTTTTTAGTTTTTGAGTCCGACGCCGCTACCGCCATGTCATGCCGTGCACCCTTTCAACCCGAGGATAAATACGAGCAGTTGCGCCGACCGAATCCTGGACCAGGTGGCGCAATGCCTACCGCGCCACAAATTTCTACCGCTCTGCCTCTAGAGCAACAGGCCCACCTATTTAATGAATTTGCTCCTGTTGGCTATGCTCCAGCAACATATGCACCCGGTCCACCTGTTGGCTTTGCAGCTCCTTCACAGGCACCAATTATGACCGACATGGCGGGTGGATATCAATCAAAGCTTTCGGCTACCGCGACTGTTTTTATACCTAACCAATCGAGTAACAGCAATATGGGTAAGCGTGGACCGCCACCGCAGCAGCATCAATATCAACATCAATCGTCGGGCCAAACACCTTACGCACAGCAACACCAACAGCGTTATTTGAATGGTCACAAGCAGCAACATCAGCAGCAAAAAAACTATAATCACCACCAGCAAAATCAGCAGTATAACAATGATTTGCAGAAGCTGTCCAACTCGGTGCAAGGTCGTCTGCATATTGGCCAACAGCCACCGCATAATGGTGCAATGAACAATTATTATCAACAGCAGCAGGTACAAACACTGCAACACCAACAGCACACACAACAATCACAATCGAAATTTCAACGTCATGCGCATTTAAATAATTCATTCCAACAAATTGCACAACAGCCGCAACAGCAGCAATATTATCACCAGCAACCACAACCATCGACTTCATCGGCTGCCGTTTCGACTTCGTCGGCCTCATCCCATCCCGACATGGAAACCATTGCTTTAGAATATCTCGATACTGTAATACATTGCCTTAACCAGGTAAGTTTAAATAATGTTACATTTACTTTTTCGAAAATGGTAAATTTTTTCATTTCCTAATCTATATTAAACCAGAATCCCGGACAATTTGACTCAATCGCATCTCGTTTCCTAACAATCTTTGATGGGATGGAGAGTAATAACTATGTACTCTCCATTGCCATGGAGGATATATTTGAAAAATCCATCGAGCAACCCAACTTTCGATACATGGGAGCTAAATTGTATAATTTACTACATATGCTGAATCTCAAGCCGGATTCTTTGTTCCACTCCTTGCTTAAATGTAAGTTGGACTATCACCAAGCGGAGGTAGCCAAGTATATGCAATCGGTCGAACAGCAGCAAAAAGTTCGGGAGACAGCCCTCTTTCTCGCCGAATTATACATGCAATTGCGTGGGGACGATGACGCTCGTATCCAACTTATCGCCGTAAATATAGTGTACTCTTTGAGAAAACTATTAGCATATGAGAGCTCTGAGAATGTGCGCTGTATTTGCCAGACATTGAAGCTGGCTGGTTACGACTTAAGTGCTGATTGTCAACAAGACATACAGTTTATAATTGCTGCATTACAGGCGATTGAATCCAAGTCACCTGGTAAATACGCTATGGCTGCAAATGTCATTTCTTTGCAACAAAACAATTGGGGACGAAAGGTTTCGAATGCTCTAGGTGGAGATGATGATGTTGTTGCAAAGCCACCAGAGCCACCACGCTTGAGCGATGAACCCGTGTTTTATGGCCCAGATGGGCATGAGCTTACTGCCGAAGAAACTGATTTTCTGGCTGCTGAAGATGATGCCACTGGCAGCGATGGCGATGAGTTTGATGTAAGAGATAATGATTTGGATCTCGACCCGGAAATGGACGAAGAGACTGAGCGTGCTTACAAGGACTTCTGCAAACAAGGAAAACAATCGCAGGCAAACAAGAAATCTTAGATTTTGTATGTGTGGAAACTGTGTGGAGTTGATTTGGCGTGGCAGTAAGGTTATATTTAAGTATACTCGCATATTTAAAGAGGATGCCTGACAAATTATTGGTTGTGTAGTTGCTATTTCCTTTCTTTTCCATTTTAAAACAATTTTTTTTATTTGGTTACAAATTATTTGTGATATATGATGTCTATGCTTAGCTTTTGTATTACATACATATTTATGTCCATATGGCGTATGTATGTTCATCAGTGGTTGGAACATTTAGAAGTTCTCAAGATTTTTAACACCTTGTTTTTATGAAATAGGTACACATTAAAAAAAATTCATAACTTTTTCAAACCGTCTGCCACGCCGGTACATAATAACACAAACACTTTTTGAGACTCGTACAAATAGTATTCGCATGCCTACACATCCATACACATATGTAGATTCATAATTGCAACACATTCAATTTAAAAATGCATTCTCTTGATCATATAAATCTAAAAACAACAGCCACGCTTAATTTTTTAATTAATTTTAATTAATGTTAAACAAAACGATTTAAATATATAAATAAACATGAATCGCGATTGTCATTCAAGCGAGTTTTTTCTTAAGAGAAATAGTGGGTACTTTTTTAGAGTAGTTGAATATATAGTCTGGCGCCTCAAGCCCCTGCAATAAGGTATCGATAAGAATCGATATATATCGGATCATTATTGCGTTTTGTAACTCCTTCTGCGCTCTTCGCTTTCCTGTGTTCTGTTTGGGTCTCAAGAATTGCAAGTTAACATAAATATAGTTAAAAATGTTTTAATAGGAGGGAATCAGTGCTGTGTGTTGGAATAAATGCGTCAAGGTGATGCTTGACGTTGCTTAAAGGAAATGAAAGCATAGAATAAAATTTGGCTCCAAACCAAGCGTGATGTCATAGTGGTGCTATATATTCAAGTACTCATGTACATATGTATGTATGTACTATAATACTTACGTATGCGTATTTATATGTATGTAATTTTTTTTGAGTGTTTGGCTATGAATTTCTGTGGGTGTAATATAACTTGCGTATATATACGTTTGTATAACTATAGGTGCATGTAAAAATATAACACCAATATGTTGAATATTTGTTTTATTTAAGAAACTTTCTGAAGAAGAAATGAGCAACAAACTGACATCTAAAGGTCACAAAATGTGCATTCTTAGACACATATTTATGCAAATATATATCCACATGTGTGTATATGTTCTAAAAAAGTTCAATAAAAGACAATATGTATATTGTTTTGCGCGAGGGCTTTCACAGACAAAGCCGATGCGTCAAGTTGATCGATGTAGACAAGTGGAAACTTATATGAAAACCAAAATTCGTGAATAAC
This sequence comes from Drosophila robusta, assembly GCA_035043565.1. Classification (NCBI taxonomy): domain Eukaryota; kingdom Metazoa; phylum Arthropoda; class Insecta; order Diptera; family Drosophilidae; genus Drosophila; species Drosophila robusta. Next base: position 5,143,535 of record JAWNMW010000584.1, read on the forward strand.
TTCTAAACTTAGAACATGATCTTAATGAAACTTTCAGGGCTTAACAAGAGCATTGAAATCTATGTATAAACTAAAGCCCAAGTCCGTAGTATTTGAATTACGTTTATTTCATATTTTTGCATATATGGGCAAATGCGGGGAGATATCCAAAATCCGAAATAATCTTTACGTTCGTATACTTCACAAGTCAAGCGCTCCCGGCTAGAGCCATTTGTTTATGTTTACCTTTATCAGATTTTTAAATTTCTTATCGCAAGAGTTGTTTGTCAAAAGTTTCAAATATTAAATTCTTTCAATTTTATTAGCAGCATTGAAAATTAAAAAAAAATTAAATAAAATCATGAGCCTTTTTAATATATATTGAAGAACAAGTAAAAATATAAAATATAATAATATAAACATGTTATTAAAATTTTAAATTTTCTAATATTTTCTGTGGTCATTTTCAGACGTATATTTTGTAGTTAAGTGAGGAAAATGGTCAGCATTGGCCCAAAACAAAATATATAAAAGATATATTAACTATTTCTGGGATAGAACAGAAAATACTTAAAGACCAATCATCGAATGTGGATTGCGTTTGTGCCTTAGCTTAGCAAAGATTTGATCTAAACTGCTACTGGGTCGCAATGGGCAGCGTCTGGAAACGTTTGCAGCGCGTTAACAAACGAGCGGCGAAATTTCAATTTACTGCCTCCTATCATGACCTTCGGTTGGAGACCACAACTAAATGGTAAGTGAGATTAGCTTGGTAGATCTAGGATCAATATTAACTCATAAGCATAATTTTATTTAATTGTATTTATTTTCGCAGTCAAGGGTTAGTCACGAAAAGTCTTCTGACAGTCATTTACGATATAAGAATAAGTTAGATTTTAAAACTATACTGATTATTATATTTCCTGTTGACTTGAGATACTACATTTTTCACTGTTCCCTTAAACATAAGCAACTTATATATCGTTGCTTGTGTAAAAGATTAAGGCAATGCCTATCTGCATGACTCTTATAACTTACTGCCCGCACTTTCTCGGTACCAGCAGCCACAATTTCAGCTTTTTGAACAATATATCCAATCGGTGTTATCAACAAATATTGTAACAAATACACATATAATACAAATACAAACATATATATATATATTATAAATATTTATTACTTATATTTCTGTCCGTATGAACAGCATTTAGGACTTGAAATTTAAAATGGCAGATGGGGTGGCAATTCGATAAAATCAATATATGTATATCCCTCAGTTTTAAAGCTAGATACATACAATTTAAGACAGATTATAATCAGAAATTACTTGGGCCGTGGCAAATGTCGCGAAAATCCATATCGCCCACTATTTTAAAGCTAGTCACCAAATTTGGCAAGCAGTTTTGTGATAACCTCCAAATGTCGAAAAATGTCGAGTATTGCGTAAACGGTTGCAACGTTCTTACTTGTTTTTTATTTATCTTCATAGGCGTCCTTCAAATCTTTCGGTAGTGTGGACGAGACGTTCGAGACGTGTTGCCAGTTCACCCTTGCCATGGGAGCCAGATATGATGAATCCACTGGTGGGAAACATATCGTGGCCAGTACCAGACAATCACACAATATCGGTAACATTATTCAAGGATCCCCGAACTCATGAACTTGAGGATAAAGACTGGACATTTGTAATCGAAGATGTGAGTACTCGCCTGCAGCAAATTTTAACGTCAATTGTGGCAATTTATCAGTTTGGTAAAAGATATGTGATTCGCTCCCGCGCTTCTTTATGGATATAGCCAAAGGGCATGTCTTAGCCAAAGCGCATAGTAGATGTTTACAAGTTAGTTATACCAAGGAAAATAATATACAATATAAAATTGAACAATATTGTATATTTTAATGGCTTTCATTTATATACTTTTATATGTTTAAAATTATTTATTTAAATCAAACATATTTATAGATTTCACTACTGGGTAAAAAGCGAGTTTTGGCAAACGCAAGCATCAATATGCGTAAATATGCTAGTATTGAGTCTACGCAGCAGAGTTTTACATTGAACCTGAAGCCTGTTTCTCGGAAAATAACATCCGCCGATTTAGAATTGACAATTAGCTGTGTATTTTTGCGTGAGGGAAAAGCAACGTGAGTACTGCTGCTGATACCAGAATTATCTTATCCCCAAAAATCAATTATTTGAACTTATAATTGCAGTGATGAAGATATGCAAAGCGTTGTGTCATTTATGTCAGTCAATAACAACTGTGATGTAGCGCCTCTTGACGACCTAGAGGACATACCAGACTTGGAAAACTCTGGAGACATCTCGGATAACTTATATGATTTCACACAGCAATTGGAGCAAATGACGACCAGCTTAAATGGTTGTACCGATGTTCCAACGCCGTTGAGTGGTGAGTCTATTTAAAACAACTAATTTCTTTTATTAGTATATATATAAATATATATATATATATATGTGTGTATATAATTATGTTCGTTTTTAATTTTGAATCAATTGTTTGATAAACTGTATATATGCACGCTATTCTTTTTACAATCAAATTTCTGCACAACCATGACCATATTATCTTAAAATGTTTCTTTTTTGGTGTTCTTATTGTGGGCAGTTCCTTCATTATCCGAAGATCCAACTCCACTGGCCGAGTCATTTAACCATATATACTTTGAATCAAAAGCGGATCGTGAAAACGAAAGGATACCCGAGGGATTGCAGCCTCCGTTAATTGTTGAAGCGGATGAAGCATTAAACACTCCTAATGCAGTGAATTCACGACCAGTCACTCTCAGGACGCCTACCAAAGTTACAGACGACGAACGGCTAAAGGAAGAGCAACAATTTTCTAGTGAATCTTTAAGATCCAACCAAAATGATAGGTTCAACGAAGTGCTTACATCCACGCCTGTAGAAGTAGCATCAAAAGCTACAGTAGAAATTAAAAAGAATAAATCGAACAGAGCTCTAAACTTTGACAAGCAGGATTGCAGCGCTGTAGACGTGTTGAAGCCGCAGGAAACTAATTCTTATGACGAAGAGTCAAATGCAGTCTTGACAGTTACTCTCCCCACCACTATCAAGACTTCTGAAGCAGCTCAGCCTTCTGTCGAGCAAACCAAATCTGTAGAGGAATTGGGTGTAGTAACCACAACGAAGCGCCCCGAACTTCAACCCTTAAATTTAAAGAAAAGTTATGAGACTACACCTGCCGTAAATAACTCTGCAACAATAAAAAATTCAACTTTAAAGCCTCTAGAAAAAATCGTGCTGAAGGATAATACTCCTGGACAAGATTTACTAGAGTGGTGCAAAGAGGTAACCAAAGATTATCCAAATGTTAAAGTGACAAATTTGACTACTAGCTGGCGAAATGGCATGGCGTTTTGTGCAATAATTCATCATTTCATGCCTCATTTGATGTAAGTAGTTAAATAATCTGCCTAAAGCGAAAGCTAAATTAAAACTTAATTTTGCAATCATAGAGATATGTCCAGTCTAAGTGCGCATGACGTTGTCGGTAATTGCCGTATAGCGTTCGATGCAGCAGAAACATTGGGGATACCACGTGTAATTGAGCCAAGAGATATGAATTTGCTCACAGTACCAGATAAATTGGCAGTCATGACGTACCTGCACCAATTGCGAGCACACTTCACAGGAAAGCAACTGGAAATTGAGCAAATTGGTAAGCTGTGCAATAAAAAAATAATTATCTTACTTAATTTGCCCATTATCCATATTAAGGACCGACATCGGACGAGTCCAGCTACGTCATCGGCAACTACAAATCTGACAACATGTCGCAGAACCTTATCAACTTTTCGCACCTGAAGACACAATTACTGCATCAAAATTCATTCGACGATGAAATTGTCGGTCAGCAGCAACAACTATCACCCACGAGTAAAAAAGACGTTAAAAATCTTATACTGACAAGTTCAAAAACTATTTTGGGTAAAGTTCTATCCCCAACGAAAGACAAAAATTCATTCAACGCAACGCAGACCGCAAGTCAGACAAACAAATCAGTCCTGGGTCGCCTGACTCCACCTGCTTTGGACAATAACGGCGATACAAATGAGGAAATGCAAAAGATCAGTAAGGAACCATCGTCGCCTTTATCGTTAGATGCCAATGCAACAAATGTAAGTTTAGCCATAGTCCGCCCGCCTTAAGATTTTTCAAGCTAAGGCCTTGTGCATAAAAGGTACATTATTGCTGCTCTACCGCGCAAATTTCTGATATTAATGAGCCGCGCGAATTTGGTTTATTGATATAATTTTCTTTTATATTATGTTTGTTCGTTTATTTTACTGCTATCCTTTAATTTACATTTATTGTTGCGTTTGCTTCGGCTTTTGCTTTCGTTTGTTTTTTTTGTTTTCATATTCGTAGCGAATTTTAACGCGCCACAAAGAAATGAGCGAAAAAGCTAAGCTGATGATGGAAAAGCTAAAAATTTCTAATTGTGAAGAGCGCCCCGATGCGAACGATGTAAGTACAGATGGACAGTTTTTGCACACCGCTAGTTAAGCTTTGCGTGCATGCCGTGTTTATTAATAATTGGGAAAGAAACAAACTCAACATATATATATTTTTTAATACCCTTTAACAGGAGGAGCGACAGCACCGATTACGGGAGCAAGCACGACGCCTAATATTAGAAACACGAAATAAAAAACCCGGGCCAGTAACAGTTGACAGTCCCATATCGCCAACTAAGCCAAATCGTTTTAACTACACTCCTGAACGTACCATCTCACCTATACACAATGGCAGTATCAGCGGGGAGACATACGGCGACATCCCTACAAATAAAATAGCTTCCACCCGGGATAAAGTTGAGCACTACGTTAACCACTCGAGTCCTAGTCATAGGTTAAGCGACGGTATCAGCACTCCTTTGCAATCCTTCAACGCAGTCGTGGAAAGGATCTCACCAAAGCATGAAAAAAGAGTTAGTAGTGGCTTACAATACATCTTACCCTTGCAGAATAACGTCAAACCTAATGTAATCGACTTAGTTTTTCATTATGTCTGATTCTCTTTAATGTCGCAAACGTTTTTTGATAAAAATGGTTTTTTATCAAAACATTTTTTTATAAATACTTTGTCCGTCTTGAACGTCCACTTCGCCACTATCGAAGTTAGAGATTTGAAACTTGGACCTCTTGTATACCAGCGTCAGATAAGCTGCAACCTTCTTATTTGTGTTTTTAACCGATACATTTTGATACGTTAAACGTTATAAAACAAACAAAAATCTGCAAGTGTGTCTACAAGTTTCGGCGTGCCGAAGATGCCATTGTATATTGTATTCCATTTGAATTTGTTTTTTGTTTTTCAGAATGATCGGCTCACTTATATTGAGTCTGAACTGGAAGCGCTGGAACGCGAGCAAGAAGCAATCGACCAAAAGGCTAGCAGTCTAGAGGCTAAACTTCGTGCGGTCATGGGCGGTAATCCAAGTAATAATCAATCTAGTACAAATCCTTTTCTTAGGCTAATACGCAATAGCATTGGTGGTGGTGATGTCATACGCATTAAGCTGCTTGACTCGGATGATGAAAGTTTATTTGGTAGTGGTGTAAGCAGTGCTGGCAATGAAAGTAATGAGGACGATTATGACGACGAAGGCACAATCAGTGAATCTTCCAACACCTCTGGCAACAGAGAAAAAGAACTCCGAGAAGGTTTAGATTTCGCGATACAACAACGACCTCAAGATCACACGATAAAGTTGCAGCCACGGCCGCGCGCCCAGTCTTGTTTTGTGAATGCAAATCCTAACTATTCACTGGTTCGTCCCACATATCAGCACCGCTTCAATGACCATAATTTTCATCGTCATCAGCATGGTTCAAGTCAAACTCCACACCACGTTCATCACGTGGGACCATATAGTCATTTGCTCGGTAACTCTGAATCAGTTGCGTCCTCCTGTGATAATATGCAAGTCAATGGTGTAGATGATGACAATGCTTGTGGTCATACGGCCTTCTGTCGGCGGCAACGTGAGGGGCATAAGAGCAGCCACCAGAAACATCGACGTCTACGTCCCCGCGGTTTTTGTGGTAATGTCGTGTCTTAAAAGCCGATTAAGTTGTTTACTGCTTTTGCCATGCCCGCAACAGCACGCCACAGCTAAACGCCTGCCCGCTCGCAAATCTGTGTTTATGTGTTTTTGCTTTTAACCGTTCAGTCAACGCGCTGCATTTATAAAATAATGTTTAAGCTTTGACATGCCTTGAACAAAATTTTATTCAAATTTTAACCATAACCACAAAGAAGAAAAATATTACTAATCACAAGTAAGCGCTCTACGACGGCGAGAAAATACAATCGTAATCATATTGTTTCTTATAATGGAGACTTTGTTCGAATCTAAAATATCTAATATAATTAAATTATTTGTTTATAAGAGATATTGAAGTAGGTCTGAACCATGTTTAACTTTCTTACAGAAACCGAAGAAACTGAGGAGCAATTGCTTTCACAGTGGTTTACACTTGTCAACAAGAAAAACGCACTCCTTAGGAGACAGATGCAGCTCAACATTCTGTAAGAATTGAAAGAATAACCCAACTGTAAAAATAAGTAAACTTAACTTTAATTGTCTTATTAGTGAACAAGAAAAGGACCTCGAGCGCAAATTCACCATGCTTAATCAGGAGTTGCGTGCTGCTCAGTCCGTTGAGGATTGGCGCAAAACGGAGGTACAACGTGAAAAGGAACGCCTATTGCTGGAGGAGCTAGTAACCATTGTTGATAAGAGAGATCAGCTTGTGCAACGTTTACACAATCAAGAAATAGCGTATGTCTTATCACTAGAAATATAATTGAAGTTTAACGTTTTTATTCTTTGGCAGAATCGAGGACGATCACGAAATAGCGCGTGAACTTGAACAAGTCGACATAAGCGGCGGAAAAGAAAAGTGTATTATACAATAAACATATAAAACAACACCTGATGTAATTCAACTTGACTGGAGATTAAACCTATACATTAATATATCTACATTATTTTATGGGGATATCAATATAATTTAGATGTATGTATAATTAATTATGCTAATGAAATAAAACGAAAGTTCAATAGTTCTAACCAATAGATATTGCAGACTGGAAACACATGGGTTAAAAATGACAGCGAAACGTCCGATAGGTACTAAGCAGATTTTAAATTGCATGCAACTTTACATTATTTAACTTTAAGAAAAAGTTGTAATGTACAAAAAAAACATAATTAATAATCGAACTATAAATGATAAAAGATTGTTTAAGTGCCATTTAATATTTCCTATTGCTTAACATTTTTCAATGTAAAAAAATCCAACTCAGTTCAATTTTTGCTTCTTTTTTATTTCGCTGGCATACGTATTAAGCATTACATGAAAAAGCTTCATCCCTAAGAATATGTATAAAATATTTTGTAAAAAATGGTTTTATTTAGTTTTTACCTTAATCTTATTTGACTATTGAATGGTGGTTTACTTATATGTGTTAAAATTGTCGGGATTGGCGAAATGTAAAGCCGATACTTCAATCAAATAAATCATAAAAAATACAATGCAAATAAATATGCAATAATTTAATACGTGGCTGAAAATAAAATTGTGTGTATAGATAACAAATACTGCTGATTTATAATTATAATTAAATAATTAACAGCAATTAGTTTAATATTCAAAATTGTTCGAATAGCAATATGGCATTAAAAACGATATAAGGCCTTATATAAGCAATATACATATTAAGTAACATATTCATCAGCCTTGCTTGAGGTAAGTGGTTATTTTAAAGTTTACAAATCAGTTTAATATTTTTTTCTTGCCAATTACTTAGTTTTAAAAATTTATAATTGCAAGTTTACATTTTTAATCGATTCTGATTGTCACAATTAGTATAAAACAACATTAAAACCGATTCTGAGAGTGTCAGATTTTTTGTCAAATATGCAAAAATTGACAAAAATGTTGACATGTGAAGCTTTCGGATCCATAGCTCGCATATTTCAAACGCCCATAACTTTGTAAAAACTGAACCGATTTTCATGTTTGATAGCATTTTGTTCATGGTTGGTCCTCTAGATTCATTCTGCATTTCAAATATATTCATAATTCAAAATCAAATTTTTTGCATTTTTTGTCAAAAAAAGCATGTACCCCTTATTATTTTTGGAAACATTTTTTTTTTCAAAATTTAGAAATGCAAATTTATATTTTTAATCGATTGTGGTTGCCACAATTAGTATAAAAGACAACATTTAAACCGATTCTGAGGAGGTCAAATTTTTTGTCAAAAATCATGCAAAAATTGATAAAAATTTTGACATGTAAAGCTCTAGGACCCATAGCTCGCATATTTCAAACGCCCATAACTTTGTCAAAACTGAACCGATTTTCATGTTTGAAGGCAATTTTTCATGGTTTGTCCTCTAGACTGATGCTGCATTTCAAATATATTCATAATTCAAAATCGAATTTTTTGTCAAAAAAAAGCGTGTACTCCTTACTCATTTTAGAAAACAAATTTTTTTTTCAAAATTTAGAAATTTACATTTTTATTCAATTGTAGTTGTCACAATTAGTATAAAAAACAAAATTAAAACCGGTTCTCAGGGGATTCGTCAGTCTATCCGGATGAGCGCAACTTTTTATATAAATTTATAAATTATTTATATAAATTGTAATGTACAAAGATAAAAAAGTTCCTTTACAAATTCAATTATTTATTTTTTTATAAACATGTATTTTCAATTATGTATCATAATTATTAATATTACAGGATTTATGTCTAAAGCTTCTAATCAACTGAGCTAAAATAAAGCTATTAATAGTAAAAAACAAAAAACTCTGTAGACCAATCCAATAAAAGGTTTGCCATGTTTTAAACTCTAACAAATATGCGGGTAGAAGCCATAAAGCTTGACCGCATAGCCACAGCAAAAATAGTGATATACACCGAGCCAACGTCATGCTCTGAACATTTTTTAAACAAACAGGCAGCATAGCCAAATACCAAATAAAGTACTGTGACGTAACCACCGAGTTATAAGTGACGATTACGAAGGCCAAACAGAATACACAAAATGGTAATGTCTGCCGGAATCTACCGAAACTACAACTTAAGTAAAATATAAGTAACAGCTGCGGAGTTACTATAAGAAATTTTACAAAGATATTAGATCCTTCAACTCCATCCGCATTGCTTAGGTATTGCATCAAGAAATGTAGTGAAAAATTGTGGCGCACATCCTTTCGCATAAGATGATAAAAGTAGGCTTCATACATATATTGCCATCCATACAGTGCATAAAAAGTCCAAGTGACAATTGTCAGTCCGAAAAATGTGCCGAGGATGAGACAAATTTGCTGCTTATTAGGAAAAATGATTTGAAAGTAATTACGGGATTGTTGTACTACTCCAGTAGATAAGCACAGATAGTAAGTTAAACTGAAAACTATTGGGTAAAGACGCAAGTGTATTACGAATCCGTGAACAAGACCAGCGCAGAAAGCAATCATAAATTTTGATCGGTGATACTCCACATTAATTAGTAGATACACGCTTAAAACCACAAAGAAACTGGTTAAACTGTCGCCATTACCACGTGTCGATATCACTGCCGCAAGCGGATTGTAGAGCCAAAAGCAAGCAGATATGCGTGCTATTTTTTTAATTTGTTTACATTCGTCTTGTGAATTAATCTGCATTGACTTACATTTAACTTGGGAACATTTGAGCCCATTCTGATACTCCGTTTGCAATTCGAATTGCACTAAAGCATAAATCAGAGCTCCAAGTAGAAGATCAAACAGCGCATAAATTACTTTTCCATATGCGGGATGCAATACAACATTTGGTATTTGCATATATGCCAGAATAGGGCTGTATCGATATGTGTGCCGTGCAAACGGGGTATCTCCGGCTAACACTAAACGAGCGCCGTCTGTTACCACTTTATAGTCAATGTCTGTATATGGCACTGCTGATTTGGCATCGTGTACTTGGGCGTAACAAATAAGAAGTAGTCGAAGTAGAGCAGAGATTAGAAGATGTGTTCGGAAAGTAAGATGCGTTATGTACTGTTGTGTATTCTGTAACCATCCGATATTGGGTGATTCGTTCTTTGCACACGACATATTGTGAATCGGATTTTAGATTTTACGTTTACAATTTTGTTTTCAGTTCAGTGGCGGTTTTACGTATACAGCTCAAAAATTCTTTGAATTCGGTTTCGCAAATTTTTTGCTGCACGTTAATATCTCGAGATACGCACGCCGCATATAGCGATGCCTTGTCAGCACACTTTCCAAGCAGTATTGGGTAGTTACGTAGTCGGATATTAGCTTTGCGGACAGATTCCATGCCTTAACGCTTATGTGGTGGCACAGGTGGACCCTTCAAAGGTAAAGGATCTGCTATAAATGCGTCGTAAAGTGGCTTAGAGAATAATATTAATAGAGATGTTGTTAATATTGTAATTTGAAACAACCGCGGGTTACGATTGATCCAAGAGCGTTTTGGTAGTACAGCGGTACGCTTGCGCAAATATGTTTCTTGTTTCTTGTCTAACAATTCCTGAATATCTTTAGGGGGCTTATATTGTGGCACCGGTGTTGGGGTTTGCATTATTTGTTACTATTAAAGAAGATATATATGATTATCAAAGATAAAATAAATGTACTTGTAAACATACCTGCTTGCAAGCTCTGGACTACTTTGTAGTTTCGGGTTTTGTAAATATGATTTTTTTAAATCAATACCGCTGCAACAAAGCGACTCCTTGTGCCACTTTACACAGCATAAGCGCATTTGCTCAAGGACCTCACTGCATTTATGCTCCTGGAAGTTGTTTCCTGCAAATATAAAGGTATGTATAAAAATTATCTCAATATTAAGCTACGCATTGCATAAGAATCTGGAATGCGACATTTACATACTTTCTAAACAAGCTTGTATGCGGCAAGCGTAAGGTTTGCATGGATCCTTACGAGCCTTAGACATTAAATTAAATCAATGTGAATTGTAGTTTATAATAAGATGAAATTGCAAACTGACGGATTGGCGATAACTTTTTATGTGATGTAAAGCATGACATTCACAACACACAGTCACAAAGTTGCCAGACTGTCTATTTATTTTTCTACATAAAATAAGCCATTCTCAGTTTTACGACTACAGGCGACGCTGTATTAATATAATAATTAAAACAATAAAAAGAAACATTTGAAATAAATGTTATACTTTGATAGATCTGTAAAATACAAGAACCTATGAAAAAATTATATTATTTTTCAAAGAATTTATAGTTAACATTTCTGGGTGAATGTGTGAATCCTGTGTCTCTATGCGAATTGTTGCCATTCTCAATACATCAACTATTGGAACTATTCTTGTGTAAAAAACAAGCAAGTAAAGAAATCAGTTTACTATTTTAACTAATATTATTTTGGGTTGGCATCAGAATCTAATTGGATAAAGTAATATGCCTTCAAAAAAGAAAAAGTATAACGCGCGGTTTCCGGCGGTAAGTAAAATTAACTTGGAATTTATGCTAGAACTGTATTTTCATGTGTAAATGTATTGCGTGCGACGATGGGTTTATCAGTTTGTTTTTGGTGCAAACGCGTTTTGTGCATTAAAATATTTATTAGTGGGCTTCTTTTATTGGCAGGGTCGCATCAAGAAAATTATGCAAAGTGATGAAGAAATCGGCAAAGTTGCACAGGCGGTTCCCGTTATCATTTCACGGACCTTAGAGCTGTTTGTGGAGTCACTTTTAACTAAAACGTTGCGTATAACGAATTCGCGCAACGCCAAAACATTATCGCCATCCCATATGAAGCAGTGCATTATGTCCGAGCAGAGATTCGATTTTTTAAAAGAGCTTGTACGAAATATACCAGACATCAGTGTCGCCGAGGAAGCTGCTTTCAATTATAATGACGACGACATGCACAGCTCGGAGGAACAATATCCAGATTCAGACACGCCATATGACCTAAGTCTGCCGTCAACATCAATACGAACGTTGCCCAACGGAAACACTAGTTATGCGCGCTCCGTTAGTTTGAATGGAGGGGGACAAAAAAGAAACCACTGTCCATCCACACCGTCAGTTATAATGCAAACAGCAACCGACTTAACACAGATTCACCAGCAGACTGGACATTTGTCCACAAAGTTAGCACGTTCAGAATCAACGCCTGCATATACTCCGCGTGGCAGGCCACCCAACATCAATGTCCACCACAGTAGTAGACAACCACAAGACACTGCCATACCTGCACCGATTTGCAGCTACGATTTGCTGAACAAGCCTGTAGTTAAGATCGATTATAGCAATGTTCAAATGACAACTACAGCTGATACCGGCAACACATCTAATGCCATGTTAAACCTTAACATTGCACCCCCAGTTATAAATATTGATCTGACTAATATTGTAGCAACTAGCGCGGTACCTACACCAACGAAGATTACCTATGGAATGTTGTCGCCGGACACGACCAGCGTAAGTGGAAATAATAACCAACCAATTACGAACATTGGATCGTCTGTCAACTATATCGCTGGAAAGAGCAAAACTCCAATCATTCCAAAGACCACTTCGGTATCAAAGCCAATAACTGAATCACACTTCGAATTAGATGAAGACTATGACAACATTTAAGTAGAATTTTGTATATTGCGCTATTAAATTATTAATAAAATAATATGTACTTTAGGTTTATTTAAGCAAGATAATAATTTTGGCGAATAAAGACCATAATGGAATTTAAGCTGTGAGTTGTTTTAAACATACGCAGTCCACCCGTGAATTTAGTGTCGGTGAATTATAATTAGAATTTGCGAAGGAAATTAAATGAAATGAAACTTGCCTATATATACATGAGGTTAATGTATGTAATTTACATTTACGAGAATAGTAAGACTATTCTGCTTATTATGTATATGGTCGGGTATTCCTCACAAAGTGTTACATGTAAATAAATGCAACTGAAAGGTTATAAAATAGTGCGCTTTTAGTAATACAATCACAGGTGTATTACTGAATATCAGGTAAAGATTTTTGAAATATAATTTAATTTTGATGACTAAGTAGTATTTAGAATACCATATGCACATGAATATTTGGCCAGTCTAATGTATTTATTAATGGGAGCAAATACGTCATACAATGTACTTGTTTACAAACTCTATTTAAGTACACTTGATTTATTAATCATTTACTCTAGTGATAACATACCACGTTATATACAACAATTAAAAACCATTACAAATGAGAGTTATAAATACTGCACATTTAATATTTTTAGATACTGTTTTTTAAGCCTATTTTTTTTAATACAATCATATTCACTAAAATAAACTATAATTATGTTGAATATTGCAAAAATTACATTTAAAAGTATTTATTAAATATTTTTTTCATTTGTCTTATTAATTAAAATCGTGTAAAATATTAAACAATAAAACACACACATTACTGAGGCACTTTTTGGTGTTTATAACAATGAAAAAGATAATTAAATAAAATGCTCATTTCGGCAACATTGCTATTACAATTTGCTATTTACAAATTAAAATAAGTATAACAAACAAAATCTTATTTGGATTACAAATTAATACTTATCTAATTGTATGTATATTGTATGAAATTTTGGCACGTGTGTAAGCTGTGTGTTTTATTAATTGGTTATTGTTTTTTTTGTTTTGTTTTTTTCCTTTTTAATCGCTTTACAACTATTATATTTGTCAGTAGTTTACTAAAAAGATTGCAGTCTGTTATTATGTTACAAGTTAATAATAAATGTCGTCGGGCAAATAAAACTTAACGAGATCGAAATACATATAATTAAGATTTTTAGCTAGGCTATTTACACGCGTCGGTCATTATGTTTCAAGGCTAACTAAACTAACACTAAAAACATAAAGTTTACCCAAAATACATTCAAATATATACAATGAAGTAGTCGGCAAGTTCGAAGGAATTCATACAATATTAGTACGAGTTATGCCTTGTTCATTGATGTTCGATATGACGTTATTCTATTACATATAAAACTCAAAATGTTACGTAAATCCGCGACTTGGTGATTGCACCGGCGATGGTGGCGGCGGTAGCGGTGAAAAATACGTAGAACTGCGTGACGACGGCGATGGCGGACATGAAGACTCCGGCACAATGCGCGCATCGCTGTGATAATGGGAGCGTGGCGTTGGCGGCGGCGGATACGGTTCGCTATCATAGCCAAACTGAAGACAGGCAGCGGCTGAGCTAGATGGTAACTTAGTGGGCCCACCATTACTGTTATTACTATTCGATTTGCTAGTATAGTTTGAGTCCGACTCGTCGCAAATGTCCGTGGAGCAAGGTGTGGGAGGTGGCGGCTGATTAATGATCTTGTAGTGTCTGTAAGGACGACGGGAACGCGTAGCCGGCGATGGCGGTGGATTAATAGGATAGGCTACCATGCTGCTGCCATTGGTCGTTGAGCTGGAGGCACCAGTTATATGATTGCGATCATACGAGTTCATACTGTTGCGCGAGTTGAGTGTCGACATGCGCACCGCATCTGCCACAGAGGCAATTTTCGAGACGCGCTGGGATTTAGTTAGGGTCGAGGGCGACAGTGGGTCTGAGGCCTGATCGTCCTTAGGCTCTGTGCGGCTCTTGCCTATGCGCGTACGACAGAATTGCAGCAGATAAACAATGGAGAAAATAATTATCATAGTGGCACCAATCAATATCATAAATACGCGCTTATCCGATGCGGGGGCCATACGACGCTGTAGACAAATATCCACTGACTCATCCGCTCCATCCGCACAGTTATCCCAGCCATCGCATAGCAGTGCAGCAGAAATGCAAAGCTGCAAGAACCCAAACAAAAATGAGTACAAATGTAGTTCGTAATAAAAAATCAAGATCGATTATCTGTTAAGCTATCTTAATCAAATGCTTTTAACATACAAGCGACATCTCAAGAGAGTCGAGTCGCTCTACTATACTATATAGTTCTTATAGGAACGAAACGTCATTCTGTTGTTTACAAAACAATATCAAAACAGACTTGACATATATATGTATAAAAGAAATCGACCTGACATATGTATATATAAAAACAATCAACGCAACTCTCACCTTATTGATAGGACACTGAAATTCGCCGGGCCTCTTGCAGCAGTCGGCTTCATCGTGGCCATTGGCACAGTTTGTGGTGCCATCGCAAACAAGAAGCTTGTCAATACACTCTCCGGACTGACAGCTGAACTGATCGGCACGGCAGGAGGGGCAGCCAACCTCATCGGATTTATCAGGACAGTCCTTTTGGCCATCACAACGCCACGAAGCTGGTATGCAGTCCTTGTTCATATCACTATTGCCGGCCACAGGTGCCGCGCAGGTAAAGTGATCCGGCCCACAAGCGGGCAATGCGCCGCAGTTCTCTCTGTCCTCAAGCAACATGAGATGTTTGGGACAGGAGCAAATATCGTGCGTGAGCCCCACATCTTCGCCAGCTGCTATACAAATGTGCGAGCACTTTGTATGACTGTGCAGACAGGTGTGATTGCGTAGCAATTTTGCTTCCGGCGTCCAAACGGCACGGATATCCGTTATCTGCGAAAGTCGCTGCAGTTCCGCCGAGCGGCGTTCACCTGTCACTGTGATACGCTCGACACCAGTTTTGTCATCCAGCCAGTACACAAAGCCACCTAGCGCCGCAATGCTGATAACCTGTGAAATATGCATGGACACCAGCGTTTTTCTGCCAGTGAAAAAGTACGTAAATTAATTGTAAATTTTATAACAACAAATTTACAACCTGGCTGAAGCAGCACTAAGCAATGATTTACTAGCTCCTTTTATTGCTCGGTGCTGCAACATGTCGGCAGTTTTCCAGTAGCTTTATTGCAAGCCCCGTTTTGGAAGAATTGACTTACATGTTCTTGCCATTAATATCCATTGCATCGATTCGCTTTCCGTGCGCATAGAAAATCATATCAGACTGCTGATCCAGGGCGAGCGTCGTAACACCCTCTAGCTTATACGCTAATTCCATGCGCTCATTGCCATCGACGCGCGCCCTAATAATAGCCTGATGGCTGCCCACGTCTGACCAGAATATCAAGCGCTTGATTGCATGCACGGCAATATTGCGCGGCTTTTCCGAGTCGCCGGTGTCAATTACACCAATTGATTCGCCAAGAAAACTGAAACAAAGTTAAAATTGCATTATGTCCAACTGAGGTGGCTTTGAATGTTATCTACCTGGTAACGTTGATGCTGTTGGAGTACGAGCAGGTCCAAAAGAGTAAGCGACCAATAATATCAATGGCAATGTCAAATGGTTGGCCGGTGTTCACGAGCACGGTTGTCTTGGTCCCATTGGCTAGAGACCTTTTAATGCTATGGCTGCGACCTTCGATCTGACAAGGCAAAAGGGGCAAACAGAATAATAATTATAGCTTAAATATATTGTGTAGAGCATTAAAGATTGCTTTAATATAATTTGATTTATCAATTTTTTGTATTCCGAAAGAAATTTCCTTGTTACTTCGCTTACCCAATAAATGTGATGCGTGATGGGATCGTAGTCAACAGCACGGATATTCTTGCCAGACACTGGCAATGGCACATTGGGGCAATCAGTGGTGTTCGGGAGCAGGCGACCAAAACTGTTGCGCTGGCTGAAGATGATGTAGTTTCGTGGTGGTATACACGAGACGCCATCTTTGGCAAGCTGGTAATGAGTGGGGCAGGCGCAGGTCATTCCACGTCTGCCAGGCTGAGCGAGGCACAAATGCGAACAGCCGCCATTGTTAAGCTTGCACGGATTAACGCCCGTCTGTCTTTGGTCGTTGAAAACCAGCAGCGAAGTAATGTATGTCATTCCGGAGTGCACCAGACTGCGATTGTGGCCAGTGACCTTGTGCACGCGTTCAATATCGCCGGTGTTCCAGTCGCTCCAATAGAAATAGTCTTGATACAGGGACACAGCATAGGGTTCGTCAATGTCGCTGCTTACTAGCAGCTGTCGGCGTTTGCCATCCCAGTCGGCACACTCAATCTTCGCCGGCCGTGACTGCGTCGCCCAGTAGAGACGTCTGGTATCCTGGTCGAAGGTTAGGCCGGCGGCATGATTAGCACCCGCTATAATCGTTTGCAGCTCGTTGCCATCCATTGCGGCGCGTCGAATGGAATCGGATGGTGACTCTGTCCAATACATGTAGCCACGTCGGGGTTCCAATACAAGCGAACGGGGCTCTTCCACGCCTTTCCAGAGCAGCACTCGACGACTACTGCCATCAAGACGAGCCACCTCAATGCGCCGCGCCTCCGCGTCCGACCAGTAGATGTTGTGTCCCAGCCAATCGACGGCAATGCCATCAGGCCCAATTAGACCCGAATCCACAATACGCTGCACATAGGAGCCGTTGAGAAAGGCGCGATATATGCATTTGGTCTTCTGGTCCGTCCAATAGATGCGTCGCTCAGCCACAGACACGTCCAGGGCATGAGCATCACGTACGTCTTTAAAGGGTATACGCTCATCGTTGTGATTACCCTCATTGTATTCAATGGATATCCGACCAATGTGCTCCTGGCGAGAGAATAGTAAAAACGCGGCTGGCACCACACAGGTGCGTTTGTCATTCGATAGCTCGTAATCAATAGCACAACGGCAGACGTAATCCCTTGGACGATTCAGGCACAGATGGGAGCATCCACCATTGCGTTCGGCGCACGCATTTTGGCCACGCACCTCACGCAGTCGCGTTACTTTCAAGCCCATTAGATCCGGATACTGATCAACGACCACAATGCGATTGTTCCCTGTTATTTTATGCGCCCGATCAATGGAGCGTCGTTGCCAATCGGTCCAGTATAGATAATCATCCAGGATGCTCAGTCCGAACAAATGCTTTAAGTTCTCACTGATTACCACACGTCTATCGGATCCATCCATGTTCGCTACTTCGATTTTATCGGTTTTACCATCGCACCAGTAAATCGTTTTGTGCTCGATGTCCAAAGCGATGCCATTGGGCCAGCCAAGATTTTCGGAAACCAGCACAACGCGTTCCGATCCATCGAGCGAGGCGCGCTCCACCTTCGGCTTGCGCTCGTTCCAATCGCTCCAGAACATCCAGCCGAGCGAAGGCGCCACCGCAATGGCGCGCGGCTCTTCGAGATGCTCGTAGATAAGCACCTTGCGCGCTGAGCCGTCCAGGCGACAGACCTCGATGCGATCGGTCACCGTGTCCGTCCAGTAGAGATTGCGCGCCAGCCAATCTAGGGCCAAGCCGTCCGGATGTCGCACTTCTGAGGTGACAAAGTCTGTAATACCGCTGCCATCCACATGCGAACGCCTAATCGTATAGGCCTCCACATCAGACCAGTAAATATGCTCATCGACGGGATCGTAATCAATGGCAATTGCATATTTCACTTTGCCCAGCGGCAGTGGAAAGATCGTATAATCCGGCGAATCGAGCGAAATTTTGCTAATCTGCGTACGCTGCACTATGAACAGCATTTCTTGGGAGTCATTTGCGCAACTATTGAAGGTCAAGAGCTTAACGCCCGTTGGGCAAGCGCAGCTGTAGCCCTGCGCATTGGTCGACAGTAGACACAGGTGCGAGCAGTTGCCATTATTCTGGGCACACGGATTATTTTCATATGGTTGCAGGGACGCTGACCAGGCACGCACCGAGTTCGGTGCCTTGGGCGTATCAATAAGCTCCTTCATCTCCTTGGTTTGCAAGTCTAAAGCATTTAGAGAGCCACGCAACCAGTCTGTCCAGTACAAGCGATTGTCGAAGTAGGTCAAGCTAAATGGATACTTTAGATTGTTGACTATGGTACGTCGATTGCTTCCGTCCAGCTTCATGACATCAATGAAACGATACTTGCCGTCCGTCCAGTACAGAAGCTCGCTTTGTAAGTCAACAGCCAAGCCGTTCGGCCAAAACACATTGTCCTTGACAAGCGTCATGCGTGTCAGTGGATCGCCATCCATGCCAGCGCGTTCAATCTTTGGATACTCGCCCCAGTCTGTCCAAATGAGTAGCCGCTTGGCGGGCACTATAGCTATAGCACGCGGCTGATCCAATTCGGTCCAAAAGAGTACTTTTTGGTAGCGACCGTCCATTGTGGCTACTTCGATGCGATTTTTTTCGCCATCCGTCCAATAGATCTTATCCGTATACCAATCGATAGCTAGGCCCTCCGGCTTGTCCAGGCCCTTCGATATCACAGTTTGCTTCGGCGCTTTAGACAGTGGCAGTGAGGAGTTGATCAGAGCACACTCTATAATCTCTCTGCCGCAGTCTGTCCAGCACACCAGGTTCTTAGCATGGTAAAAGTCTATAGCCATCGCCTCGGCCAAATCCTTGACAATCACATCGATCTGTGGACCACCCGTCGGCTTCGCTATGTTCGCCATTTGAATGTCGTGGCGTGTGGTAAACAATAGCGTCGCTGGTGTGTTGATGAACTGCTGGGCAATGGTAGACGTCGATACCGCCGAGGAAGATATTGGTGGCCCGTGCACTGAAAATAAGATAATTGACAGAAAGTTGGGTTAGGGTTTTATTTAAGATCGAAAAGAAATTGGTCTTATTGGAAGTAGTTCATATTTATCTAACGGAATCCAAAATGAGGTATCTAAAAGGAGGTATACTAACTTCCATTTCGCTATAAAATGCAATAATGCCACTTACTAGCGACTGATTGATTAGCCTGTTAATGTTGGCTAATAATATATTTACCTTATGTCTTCTTCTCCTTCTGCCTGTAACATACATTTGCCTAAAACCATTATACCCTGATTTACCCATTTTCAATGGATTCAGGGTATTAAAAGTTTGACATGTTTTAAAACAACTACGCTATTAACTATGTAGCAAGTGGTAAATGCAAATTGAGCCCGGGTAATGCTGTGTGGGCGTTATGCATATGCGTAGTGAGTCAAAGTTATCGTAGGCGTAGGCAGTTGCAGCTGCTTGCGCTGATTTAATGTAAGAATTATAGTGAAGCTTAAAGGTTTCAAGCATATACCATATATGTAAATGTACATTTAAATATCAAATAGAAACTATAATAGCTAGAACCACCAATTTTGGTTGGTTAAAAATATTTCGACTTTGGATACCTCGCCCCATATATGAAATAATAACGGTTACATCAATTTGAATGCTCTTATTAAGTTCTAAAAATGTAATGTAAGAATTCTAATGAAGCTTAAACAAACATATACTATATATGTAAATGTACATCTAAATATTAAATAGAAACTATAATAGCTAGAACCATCAATGTTGGTTTTGTTTAAACATATTTCGACTTTGGATACCTCGCCTCATATATGAAATAAAAACAGTTACATAGATGTACGTTAATTTGAATGCTCTTATTAAGTTCTTAAAATGTAATGTATGAATTCTAATAAAGCTTAAACAAACATATACTATATATGTAAATGTACATTTAAATATCAAATAGAAACTATAATAGCTAGAACCATCAATGGTGGTTGGTTAAAAATATTTCGTCTTTGGATACCTCGCCTCATATATGAAATAAAAACGGTTACATAGATGTACATCAATTTGAATGCTCTTATTAAGTTCTAAAAATGTAATGTAAGAATTCTAATGAAGCTTAAACAAACAAACATATGGTATATATGTAAATGTACATTTAAATATGAAATAGAAACTATAATAGCTAGAACCACCAATGCTGGATTTGTTTAAAAATATTTCGTCTTTGGATACCTCGCCCCATATATGAAATAAAAACGGTTACATAGATGTACATCTATTTGAATGCTCTTATTAAGTTCTTAAAATTTAATGAAGCTAATGCTCTCAGTTTAAAGGTTATTCACGCAGCGCAACGGCTGAGAAAAATGCATAGCCTGCGGAGTGCGATTGTGTGTGTGATTTTATGTATGTATGTATGAATGCAGATGAATGTAAAGACAGGGTTCAGGGTATCCCCTAGTCGAACGCTCCCGACTAGCGCCCCCTCACTTGTTTTATAACGGAATAAGTTGAGGCTGCGAAACTTTAAGTGAGCATTGCTTCCTGCTTGTTCATGGTTGGGCCCAAGCCCCTGCACAAGCCCCTGCCAAAGTCCACTCAAGCCATGCTAAGTGGGAGCATTGTAAAAAAAAATGTTGGTTGGGGCTCCGCTGCATCTGGTTGTCTCTGGCGTTGTGCTAGTTGCAACAGGAGTTGCTGCTATTTAAATGTGTTGGGGCTTGGTTAGCTAAATAGGCAACCAGCCGACATACGGACGGACAGAATCGGTGGGTGAGTAGAGGCCTGACTGCCGGTAAACTGAATGGTAGGTGTCCTCTTTTCGTTCCAGCGGCCATTGTTGAATATGTTAAGCTTGTTCTAGTTGATGAACAAATTGAAGGACATAATGCTGCAAACGTACAAAATGCACTGGCAAAAAAATACCCACGGAACGAAAATTGCTCTTGCAAATATATGTATACTTAATAATTTTTTAAATTTGTACTAATTGTTATACCCATTAAAATGAGTAAAAAGGGTATAATGGTTTTGGGAAAATGTAAGTAACAGGCAGAAAGGAGCATCTCTGACCCTATAAAGTATATATATTCTTGATCAGGGCGACGAGCTGAGTTGATTTAGCCCGTTCGCCCGTTTTTTCTTTTTGTTTTTTTTTTCCAAAAATATCTTCTCTCCCCTCTTACTTTTTTAAAAAACATTGTTTTCTTAAATAAGAGTCGCGTAATATTATTTTTAATCGATTGCGGGTATTCAAATTAGTATAAAACGCAACTTTAAAAGTTATTCTGAGCGGGTCGATTTTTCTGTCAAAAATCATGCAAAAATTGACAAAAATTTAGACATGTAAGGTTTCCAAAACCATACTTTTTATATTTCAAAGCTTCATAACTTTGTCAAAAATTATCAGATTTTCACGATGTTTACCGTTTTCTTCATGGATTAACCTCTAGATTGATTGTGCATTTAAATTTAATTCGAGTTTTAAAATAATTTTTTTCGATTTTTTTTTCCAAAAATATCCTTTACTCCCCCCTTACTTATTTTGGAAATATTTTTTTTTTAAAATTTAGAATCGCGAACTTTTATTTTTAATCGATTGCGGGTATTGAAATTAGTACAAAACGCAACTTTAAAAGTGATTCTGAGGG
The DNA here is from genome assembly GCA_035043565.1 of Drosophila robusta. Classification (NCBI taxonomy): domain Eukaryota; kingdom Metazoa; phylum Arthropoda; class Insecta; order Diptera; family Drosophilidae; genus Drosophila; species Drosophila robusta. The sequence goes on from JAWNMW010000584.1 coordinate 5,165,744, forward strand.
GGTCAGTTTTTCTGTCAAAAATCATGCAAAATTTAACAAAAATGTAGACATGTAAAGTTCCCAAAACTATACTTGATAAATTTTAAAGTCTCATAAATTTGTCAAAAATTACCCGATTTGCACGATGTTTACCATTTTCTTCATGGATTAACCTTTAAATTGATTTTGTATTTACATTTATTTCGAATTCGTAGTTAAAATTTTTTTTTTTTTTTTTTTTTTTAGATTTTTGTAGTATCTGATATAGCTTGCTTTCATATAGACGGACATGGTTAAATCGTCTTAAAACGTTGTTCTGATCAAAGTATATACTTTATGGAGTCGGATATGCTTCCTTCTGGTTGTTACAGACATTTGTAGCGGTTCGGGGTATACTCTGATGTACATACATATATTATATGTGTGTATATATACAATATAATATGACCAATATATGACCAAATCAATTCACCAGAGGCACAGACTAAGCGGAAAAGGGTCGTCGCTTAACGATGTGCTTGTTTATGCGTCGACGTCGCGTCGTCGTCACAGCAGGGCAGCCAACGAACAGACATTTAAAGTAGTTGCTAAAAGACAAGAACAACCACAACGAGAAAAAGAAAGGGCCAAACGCAACACATCGCAAACGCGCATACACATGTTTATATGTATGTAACTTGTTAGCAATGAATACATGGCTAAAGCAAAACCTTTTAAAAGGCTTGCTCTTGTTGTTTTCTCGCTGCACGCTGCGCTTCACTCGATTGTTGTCCAGCGCCAACGGCTATATATAGAGAGGACCCCTCTTCAGAAATATCTCAATATGGTGAGTACCTTAATTGCACGCCTACAAGTATAAAAACTATGTAGAAACTAAAATACTTTTAATCAGATGTTGTATAAATTGTAATATCTATTGTGATAAAAAATAAGAAAAAATATTGAGAAGAAACGGGTACAGGGTCAGATGTTTTCTTTGCGCCGCATATTAAATACCCTTTCATTTATATTAATTGCATCACTGGAAATACAGAAAACGCAATATGCTTTCTATGCTTAAAATCAACATAATTAAAACATTAAGTATAAATCTATAGTAATATGATATTGAGTATATATTAAAAGTGTGGGAACTTACCATTTTTATATTGCAAACTGTTTGAGATACAACAGCAAATGATAAGAAAGCTTATCAAATGACCAAAGATGCGATAGTGTCTACTATTGCTAATTACACATTTATTTATTATTTGGCACAATTGTTTTAACTTAATATTACTATGATCACTTCTGAATGACCCACGAGTCATTTTACACATGCCAGGCCGAACACTCGAAAGACATTTGAAGTAAAAAACCTGAGGACAAAGACGATTGCTCAGTGAGGCACCGAATAGTTTTTAATTTGCTAACCATATATATTTTGCGTTTTTATTGTTATATGTATATAACCGAAACATTAACCGTTCAGATAACTGCAAGGAGACCGAGAGGAATTTAAAATGCAATTATTGTTTTGTTCTAGTCACAATGTTGTCTCTTTTCCGTTCTGGCTTTTGTCAGCATCGCGCCACTGTCACAATGAAATATTGCGGGTGGGTTTCTTTTGGGTTGAGCACTAATTCTGCAGTTTATTGTATTGGCGCAACAAGCCGGCAACTGTCGCAGTCGTCTACCGACTACATTTCCCCACAGCAAACTCAAAAACAAATGTGCCAGGCGATGACAGTCACTCGGTAGAAAATGCAGACTACGCGATTCTATAGCATGCCATAGTTTTGTTGCGTCTGTTCGTCAATACGTTAAATATGTGTAAAAATTACACTTGGTTCGAACTTGTTTTTTACATCGGAAGCGAGTAACACAACCTGCAAGGTGATGAACATTTTTCACACTAGCACTGCGCAGGCAGATAACATCAATTAATTAAAGCCAACGACACTCATGTTTATGAAAAAGTTAACGCGAACGGGTAGCCATTTTGTTGATATTTAATTGTAAAACTTCAATTTCTTAAACCTTGTGATGCTTCCATTCCATGCTCGATACTACTCGATACTACTTGTAAGCAACCAAATGTCAATTCAGCAATTCAGCAGATATAACAGCAAAATAACTTTAACATTATATGATATGTTACTATAAACAAACATTTTCAGTTTACATTTTGCCTTTCCGTCTTGTTTATTTTGTATAGAATATATATATAAATAATATAAATATAAGTGCGCACTAATTGTTGTTGATTTTGTTACAGTCCAAATTACTCTGTTAAGTAGAGCACCACTGTTAAAGTCAAACCCGAGCTATTTCGTCTTTGCTGTTGAACTCAAAATGGCACTGTTGAATTTGCCCAAAATTCGATTACTTGTTTATTTGTGTTGCCTATCGAAATATTTTGTTTGATTTTTAATTTTTTAATTTAGAAAAATAATTATTATTAATATTAATTATTATTTTGTTAAAGCGAATGTTAGGCATGATTGTCCATAAACTGTATCTCCGACCACAGCAGCAAAGCATTCGGTGGCAAAGGCCGTGGCTGTGGCGATAGTAGCATGACAGACTGTCGATCCATGTCCACATCGGTTCTTTTAAAAGAAAATTAAATATGTTGAATAAGCTCGAAAATCACATTAATTAAACTTACACACAACAGAAGCCAGCAATATTAGTGCCAATAACATCGTCTTCCGCAGACTCTGCAAAGCTTAGCGTGAGAATATGATGTAGCAGAGCTGGCGTAGGCGTAACAGCCACAACTTTCTTCTTGTTGTCTTTTGCCTTCATACCAATGGGCATACAGGAGTCGGGCAATGGTGGTGCGCCAATTTTGTATAGGCGAAGATCCTGGAATTTTACTTCAAACGAAAACGGATAAAAAGGTGTGCGCGTATTGCCATAAAAATATTCCTTGATACGCTGCTCGCGAGATTCGTGGCGCAGTTTTTTACTGCGTTCTACCACGCCGCCACTCTTAGGCAACAAGACAACATGGACGTTGGATGGCACATCGCGCAGCAGATCATTGTACAAGCGTTCCTGATCCAAAACAAAAATCGCGCGAGCGCGATAGGCTCGTGCTGCGTGTAGCAAATGCTCATAGCCGGAGCCCTTCACCCAACCGCAAGTGTTGACAATGATACCTGAACTTTTGGCTGAAAAAACTCGTTTTCAACTTTAAACTTTTTAAGTGACATTCGGTGAACATACTGCGTTTATTGGCATCCAAAGACTGTAGCGTTACTTCAGCCATTTTCGATACGACTGAGTTGTAAAGAACACTATTCTCACCAGGCGACTTGTGGCCAAAATGATAAACCAGCGGTGCAGTCTTCGCAAATCCTTCCTCAACACTGGCTGGGCGTTCAATTAGGACAGTGGCTACATTGCCAGAAATTGAAATGGCGCCTTGACCCACATCGATATCAGCGTAAAGTGGGCGCCTGCCTACGCGGACTGCATAGTTTAACAAAATGCGGCACAGCGTGCTTTTTCCCACGTCCATTGGCCCTACAATCAGAATAACAGGACCGCGTTTGTCCCGTTCTTCGGCCTCGATGCGGAACTGCTCCAATGCTGCATGGCAGTTTATATATTGCACCATTGGTGTCTCCTTCGATATATAGCATACATCCATTTTGCCGGACACGTGCAGCACGCAGCCTTGGTATGTAAATATGGCCACTTTTGCACCCACACCGAATTCATATTTCTTTTTTTACCAACTCGGTGCCAAAAAGCTCAGCAAAACCACTGGTGAGCTACAACACAAAATAAAAATGTTAGCATTACCGAGTACCAATATTTCATACCTACATACCGTAACATAAACTTTGGCATCTTTTTGCTCGATTTCGAAACGTAGTTCGGAATCAGCCTCTAATGTGTACTCCCTATCTTCGGACATATGTATTTACTTGCAGAACTGTTATAAGTAAACAATATCACATTTATGAGAGAGAGACCGTATAGAAAAAATACTAAGCTATTCTGAGAAACAAACTTTTAAAAAAATATCAAAACAGTATTTTCATCCGCGGTGTCCTTTTGGAAAATGCAAATTCAGTTTTTCATTTGACTAATTATTTGAAAGTCATTCTGCTGAACTAAAATAACAGTATAATTTGCCTTAGTTAATACGCAAGCTAAAAATTAAGATGAATTTAAATCCAGTGCTCTATAGTCCGTGTAATATTTTTGCGTTTTGCAACACATACACAACGATGCGCAAAAAAGGCGCAAAATAGATTTATATGTGTAAGGGCGCACTTATTGTTCAATTACAACTTATTATTAACGTGACTTAATCATGCGACCACCCATTAAGAAGAACCCAGTTAGGAGCAAAGAAAAATCACAAACACATTTCGAAAATGATTCTTCAGATGACAGCAGTGCATTTCAAACACCGGACCGCGAGAATGAAACCGACTATGGCTTGGAATTTACCACAAGCCGTTTGACCGATTTAAACACACCTCGTCGATGCTCTACGCTCCGCCAAAACTGTCCAAAAAGCCATCATCGATATAGGACCACATCCAAGGACAGGAATGATGTGGAGAACCATCCACCGAGAAATACGCCAAAACGAGGGACGTCCCACATGAGTCCTCAACAGTCAATCGCAGGGCCCAACAATCAACGTGTTCCCTCTATTCAACAGCAGATGCCACTGTCGAGAGCTGCATCGAGACGAAAACAAAACAAGCCGGAACCTCGTATGAAAAAAATGAACCGTGACATAAAGTTTTTACAGAACCACATAGGTTTCATGATACCGCGATTACCTTTTTCACGTCTGGTGCGCGAAATTATGATGGAGCGTACTATAACACGGTATATGATATCGGCAGGTGCCCTGGAGGCCATACAGACCGCAGTCGAAATGTATCTAACGCAACGATTCCAAGATGCTTTTTTACTTACCCAGTTCCGCAACCGCGTAACATTAGAGGTGCGCGACATGGCATTGGTGGCATATTTCTGCAGAACTTATGGCAATCTTTAAGAATCCATTTTCACATATGCACACTTTACCTTTAATTTAAATGTTATTATAAACTGACTTCTCATTTGTTACATATGTACGTAGATATTTTTTTTATTATTAAAAGATTGAGATTTCTACATTTTCTACTAAACTGTAAAAACATCATTGTTACGTATTTTATAGGTGAAAACAAGCGAGCAGGCTTTAGACGGGAGGGGATACCATGAACACAGTGTTTTCATACATTTCAGTTCCCTTGCCTTCATGCACACATACACAGAAACACACCAGAACCAAATTTGGTTGATCTAGCTCTTATGGTTTCCAAGATATGTTCAAAAAATCGAGTCCGATAACTTGTGCACGGATTCGATAAGCAACTCAGAAACATTTCACTTATCCCAAATTAAACTGCTATAGAACTCGAGTATATTTTTTTATGTTACTCATTTTATTTTATCTATTAAAACATAGGATAATAGTTTTGTATCAAGTTGTAGATTTTCAATCGTTGCAAATTTAGCTCTTTTAAAGTAAAAACAATTGTTAAATAATAAACAATATGCTTTTTGAAATGATTCATCATTTAGAATGATTATTTTCAATGTACATGCTACACAAATTACTAGACTGCAGTAATGACATCGTTACATGCATAATATAATTATATATTCTCAGTGAGTAAGAAATTAAGCACTAATATTTCTACATAATTTGCAGTATAATAATGAAATAACATAAATAGATTATTCAGAATAAGGCGCACGTTCTAAACTAAATCATTAAAGGGGAATCCCACAAATTATTTGCCGTCTTTCTTTGACTTAGACTAAACCGTAAATTGAGCTTATTGCATGCCACAAATGTGAGTTCTTGGCATGTTTTTTATATATTTTTAATTTATTTTATTTGTTTCGCACTAAATAACATCTAGCACAGTATGAAATACTGCATACTACATCATTGTATGTTACAACTTACACGATTATATAAAATATGTTTATACACGTAATATATAAGCATATAATTGATATAGATCTGCCTCCAGTTCTTTTTTTTTTGGTTACAACATTTATAAATTAATTATGCTACAATTTGTTTTGTTTTAACATTTCGACGGTAAATTTTGTTGGGTTGAGTTTAAAATTTGTTAAACCTGCGCTAATGCCGTAAACATTTGAAATATTTATGAAAGCAATTGAAACCAATGCGAGATATCGCTCTAGTGCGCTTTGACTTTTGATTTTCGGTGTGAACTCCCACCATTTTTGTCGGTTGCATAGTTGCTTTGGCTGCCCACAGATGTGGTGTTCGAGACCTTCTGGCTATACGGTATTCTAAAAAGGTCGATGCGCAGATGCTGACAAATTTCTAGACAAACCTGCGCACAGTAACGCAGCAGATCTTGTGTACCCCAGGCTAGCGTAAACCAAAGCAGCCAAATCTCTGGTACAATACAATTAAAGTATTGATTTAGGAACAATAATGCAGGACCCAGTAGCGACCAGTCCAGATACTCCATCTCCGCTTTGGTCATGTGCGCTATCTGCATAAGAGAAAAGAAACAATGTGGATTTAATTGATTTAATAGTATCAATAATAGTAAAGATCTATTCAGATATTTAATGTAACACCAAAGGGTAAATTTCTTAAAAAGGTATAAAAAATAGAAGAAAAAAACTATAAAAACACTTACCACCAGCTTGTTGGTAATTTTGGCCGCTACCATGCCAAAAGCCAGAATAAAAACAGATGCGTGCTCCGTAAAAATATTCTCCGGTGACTTTTGTGCTATCATCAGCGCCGGCAATACGACTAGAGTCAATGGTATACTAGGCGATAATACACTTGTTCCCTTTATTTGGGTAGATGATAAATCAGATGAAAATACGTTATTTTAATTAGAATTTTTTAATTCGTTACCGCTGCGAGCTTGCAAATTGTGTTGTCTGCACACTGTTACCCTATTCACACGGGTTGGCTTAAATGTTTTAGAAGACACATTTTGCAAATTCGCAGTTGACCAAAAACAAAAATTCTTTTTGGCTTTCTCTTTATATTTGAAAATAATGTTACAATTTTTTTTAATTACATGGACTAACACTAAATTGTGGGTGTAAATGAGTGTTTGTTGGTAAGTGTGTGGGTGGGTATTTTGCTGTAGAAGCCAAGCAACAATGAAGTATCAATTATTTATATCAAGTCAAATGCCAATGCACAAAAGGAAGCACCGTTTAAGACATCAAATACCAAAAGAGTTTACAAACAGTAAGAACAATAAAATAAATACAAATGGCTACAACTACAAAACAAGTATTAAAGCAGCTAGAATAAACAGCTATTTTCGGAGTACCGAAGATTATACACCCTTGTAGACGAATTCGCAAATCACTTGTTTGATTGCAAACGAATCAAGCACTGAAGAGTGCGGTATGTCTTTTTACATTCATCATAGGCTTTATAAAATAGCGTTTAGATTCGTTAAGGTTTGTCATAATGTATGCAACGCAGTGCAAAAGGTTCGGTATATGTACAACCTACAAGAAGAAACATAATATATTTCAAAAACAGTAACATGGTTTAAAACATAGACAAGTATGTACAGTTGCGAAAAAAATAAGAGCACCACTGTGATAGTTTTTCTAATTCATAAAAAAATAGCTATTATTGTTGCGATATTTAAAAAGTATTCCTCCTATTTAAGATTGGATTCCTGTCTTATTCGGACAGGGCTTGTAATGGTTATAACTATTTCGTTTTTTTTTAATTTTAAGGGAAAAGGAATAAAAATCGAAAAAATAATAGCATCACTTACGCTTTCTTTATAGAAAACGTTAAATTCACAGAGTTTCTTCGACAAAGAGCACGTATTTAAGAGATTTGACTTCGATTTTAAGCTTTCGATCACCAAGTTTAAAATACATCAAAAATTATCAATACAATGCGCGTTGGGGAAGAGCGCAAAATCATCAGGAATTCGATGGATGGAAAATCATAGAGAAAAGCATAAAGTTCGCAAAGAAACATTTTAATTGGCCAGACCAAAAATGGAGGTCTACTTTATGGACAGATGAGAGTAAAATTTAAAATTTTAAGTGCATATTTGAAAAGTGGTGCTATTTTTTTTGTCCATTTTATTAATTTTTCATAAAATTCCTTAAATATGTTGAAAACGTTAAACATAATAATGCATTTTTTCATTTATTAATTTTTTTTAGTGTCTTCTACTTCTAAAAACATATTCATAAGTTCCTTAAACTTACAAAAGTAATTAAGACGCCTTTGAAAACATTGCTTGTACAGGTGGTGCTATTTTTTTCGCAGCTGTATTTACACAGAGGAATTACGACATAGATTGTTGACTTGATAAAAGTGCTCGAAAACTCCACCTTTAATGCATTACACATTTTGTGACATGATTAAAATACCCTCTGCAAGGGTAGAAATATACTGGACTATTTAAATTTAATTAAATAAAATGAATTTGGTCTAGTCAGGAATGCACGACTAGGGATACCCTAAACCCAACGGCGAACTGTCATTACATACATTTTAATCCCCCTACTTTCATACATATGTACATTAAATCACATACAAACACACGCCGTACGCTGCGGACTTTATTCAGCGGCTGCGCTTGGCCTGCTCTATGGAAACTAAATTCTTGAGTAAACTAATCGTATGATCTTTATGAAATTTTCAGAAATTTAGAAGAGCATTAAAATCTATGTACAAGCTAAAGTGCATATCTACATTACTTTAATTTTGTTTTTTATATTTGGGGCGAGTGGGTACGCTTTACGAGAACAAAGACAGACAGACTTATCTAATTCGACTCAGCTAGTGCTGTTGACAGAGAATATATATTGTTAATGGGGTCAGAGATACCCCCTGCTGACTGATACACACAAAAACATTATATATTTTTTACCCATTTTCAATGGGTTTAGGGTACAGGAACAATGACAATTACATCTTCCTATAGAAAGTCTCTCTACTTGTAAAGCGATCAAGCCAATTCGAATACCTTCGTGTGTTGTGCTATACAAATACATAAAATCTTACGGCAACAGATGATCCATTCTTGCCACATCCTTCGTTTAAAATGGATTTTGAGTAACGTAATGCTAAACTCAAGTCAATTCCACTGGCCATATAAAACGGCAAGCAACGTGTTTCACACTCAAAATATGGCATCTGATGAAATTTATACATTTTAGGAATTTTTGTAAACATTTTTAAAAGTTAAAAAGAAAAATATATATATGCATTAATATAGATATTAAAACATATAAATTACATCCTATAAATTTCACAAATTTCAATAGAAATTAAAAAAATTAATTTAAAGAAAATATTTAATACTGAATGAACTATTTACGTAAGAAAATATAAATCTGCCTTCTCGTTTAAATTGATATATTTGTCTAAAGTGTCTATAAATGTTATAGTCTTTAAAAGCGGTAGATAAGGCTTATTGCAATTAGAAATGGCAAATTACGATATAATATTAGGAATCCAGAACTATACAAATATTTTCACTTAATAATCGCAAGCAAGTTTTATTCAAATCTCATGCTGTCGTAGTAATGTTATTTCAAACTTCTAAAACACTCTTATCCAAACAAATTAGCTTACTTAACGCAATAGAATATATTAGAATGTTTAGTTAACCATTAACAACATTTGCGTATGGATTAAATGTTAGAACCCAGTGTCCGTGTGTCAATGTGAGAGATAAACTAATGAGTCAATCCAATAAATGTTTTTTTAGTACGATTAGTAAAATAAATTTTGTTTTGAAACGATTGGCGTTTCAAATATGGAGAGCAATGCTTACAGCAACTGATGAGCCGTTTTTGCCACTGCCGCCTTCAATAAACATTTTTAGAAAATTGATTATATTCAAGGTATAACCGAAAGTTATAAATACTAATATTGTATAATTCCATGAAACTCCCACGATTGGCATCTATAGTAGATGAGAAAAGATCACAGAACAAAACAAAAAAAAAACAATAATAACAATAAACAGAACAAAAAATGTACAGAGATAATTTCAAATTGATAAGTCATAAACCTAAAATTCTCGTATATATGCTTGTAGTATATGTAGTAATAGAGAAGAGCTAAAAAGAATAGACGGCGCTAATCGATGACAATTGATTATTTCAAGTCGATTGCTCTTTTGAGGAGGTCAATATAAAAAATAGTAAAATATTACAATATATGAAACTGTATAAAAATGACAGCACCGCGATAATTTTTAGCCCTTGTCTGAAACTAAATGACATTGTAAACATTCAATATGTTGTACTTAATGCTACTTCATAGAAAAATACGTAAATATTTACGGTTACATTATATTAGCTCAAATAAGAGCCCGTAGCCAAAAATATAGATACATACATAAATACAAATGAAATGTGCATATAAACGCCTTAACAGTAGTATTTTTTAGGCTAATAAGTGACAAAACATAATTCATTTAGACGCTATTGCATTTGGCAATTCATCAATATTAAAGCATGCCAAGAAAGATTCCATAAAATTATAGGTTTGTTATGTGTTAAAGCACAAGACGGAGAAGCTGTAGCAGCCTCTATGAAGCCAAATAACAACAACGACAACGGCACAATTTATAAGTATGTATATGTGTGCAGTAAGTACAGATAAATAAGGCAAGCAATTGAGGTAATAATAAGGAAAAAGAAGGACCCCACGCCACTCTCCCTCAAAACGACCACATTGGAAATAAATGTTTAATTTAGAGTTTTCGAATTAAAAGCCAAAATTATTTTTGTTGTGTGTGTCATCATCTTGTTTTTGTTTGTATTTGCGATAAGCACGGGACAACATACAATATTTCAGGAGTTATTATAAGTTACTGATTTCGTTGGCCAGCAGATTGGAATTAAATAATAACGGTTAGCCGTAATATATTGAAAAACAGATTTACTGTATCTTTTATCTTCGATATTCAAGAAGACTTAATATCTAATTTTTTTAAAAGAAAGAACAAACTTAAAAAATTATAAGGAATATTTTAATAGTATTTACTTTATATTTGGAACTAAAGTAAAAAAAAATTTGTCTGCTTGTAGTGTAGTTTATAATGTGCCTATTAAAGTGATAAGTATATTTTGAAAGTTATCTAGTGGTTCGAAATCAGTAGCTCATTTTTAACAAATAAAAATAAAACGCCAGAAAATTTGTATTCAATTCAGTCAATCAACTGCTGTGTGTTGTCACATTTCTGTATATATTCTTATATTTTGCGGTATTTGTTTTTTTTGTGTGAGTGTTCAAGACTTACAGCAACTGTGGAGCCATTTTTGCCAACACCACCGGCCACAACGACGGAAAATACATAGGTTAGGGAGAGCACACCACACACAATGGTCGTTATAGCGGGACCATACCAAAGCTCAATATTGCCAATGCCAATCTGTGTTTTTACAAATTGATTACGATTGTGTGTGTGTGTGCGCGAGTGTATAAAATAGTTGTTGGTTTTTTAGTAGGAGATTAGGCATTTTGTGTAGTTTGTGGCAGTGGTACGCAATTGTATGCAACATAAAAGTAAAAGGTATTAAGACGATTACAATGTGTTTTCGAATTATTGTCTTTAAACTATATATATATGTAGACAACAGAGCTTTTTCTACGAACTCAAGCTAGTTAAAAGTTAACATGAATTTTTGCGTTGCAATTTCTCTCAGCTTCGCCAAATTTAATGAATTGCATGTCACTGAAGCTGGTTAAATAAACATTTCGAATACAAATCTATAATTTAAATATTAAAGTCGTTTTTTTATTAAGGGTGTTAAGCACTCTTTAAATTCAACATATTTTACCGGTTGCTTGTTATCTAACAACCTAAATGCTCTTCAACAAAAATAGCATGTGTTGCTATCACTGAACTCAAAATGCAAACTTTGTAAACCAACTAACTAAGTAGCTCAATTAATCGAACCAAAACAAAATAAGTCGAACCAGAATTTAAGCAATAATTCATCGTTGTCTCGAATATAATTATAAGTCCTTATATAATAAACTTTATGTAGTACCTAAAACATTACGAACTTAAGCCAAGCTTAACAGCATCTTAATTTAAATCTAAGAAAGCATGACGAATAATGCCGAACTTAATTGAAACTTGCCATATGCATAAATATAATAAATGCCTCTATAATGCATTGGCTGAGAAAACTAAAAATTATATAACTATAATTAACTGCTGAAAATCTTGACTTTTAATGAAATCAATATTATTGAAGAATTATTAATATAAAATAAATTCAGCACTAGGCTAATCCACCCAGATGGCTTACCTTTGTCAGCCAGATCTCTGGACCCAGCGCGGCCGAAACCAAATGTATGGCTATAATGGAAAACTGCGCTTCAGTTACATCAATACGTCCAAAGCGCATCGTTCCAGAGACATAAGTTTGCCAGTGGGCACAATAAAACAACGCAATTGCGCAAAAGCACTGAAATTAATTTATATATGTATATATAGACTTATTTTGTATATTTTAAATTCAGGAACTTACCTGAAAGAACAGCCAGTTTGGATAGTGACCCAGTTGACAAGATATGCACGCTGACAGCGCCACAAATATAGTTGATATGGAATCACAGCCATGATCGAAAAGTTCGCCTAGCGGCGTTGAGGTGTTCGTACGTCGCGCTTGCTTGCCATCGATGGAATCCAGACTCTGATAGACGAACAGACCGAGAGCGCAAAGGAAGCAGGTCCAACGTGGTGGTGGCTCAACGCCATTTGGACTATAGCTGTATTGAGAAATTTATATAATTGTATTACTGAGGCCTATTGCAAGCTAAATCACTGAAATTAATTCAGAATTTTCGCTATGTAGAACAACTGTTAAAAATAAACTTTTAATCGACAATATATTTATGTAACTCATCGAAAATACAACCACTAAACATTGTTTCAAAATGTATACTTTAAAATACTGTCCGAAGTCCACTAACACTAGCAAATGATCAAGTGATCAAAGAAGTGATTAAAAGTGAGTCTTACTAGCTTGGCAAAAAATTTCGAGCCCCACACTTCCCCACCCTGCTATCGAATCGCAAGATAAGCATACCGAAGCAAACGTTTTACTGTCTTCAAGTTAAAAATTAACTCAAATTTATTGACGCCAACTGTTGATTTATTACTAAAAGAATCTATTTACAGCACACGGTTTCTAGTGTTTAACGATGCAGATTTGAAATAAATAAATAACAAAGATATTGGATGAGACAGCGGCTCTTTTGCAACTGAAAGCAAAAAGGTTCCCGTGTCCCGAGTTTTTTGTGTTTGACTAGTTGGAAAGGTCATAGGTCAACAATAAAGGCCGTAAGTTAATACATTTAATATATATTGTAATATATTTATATTTAAAAAAAAACAAATGCAATTACCCAAACTTTAAATTTAGCGTTTGTTGTGATCGACAGTAATTTATGGCATTTTATTCCTAAAATGGAAATCAATTAGAAATGCAAATTTGAATTTAATTCAATCAAAGCAGTCATCAATTGTATAGCAAGGAATATTGCAAATATTGTACTTGAAAATAATTAACTTCGAGGGTTAATTAAATTGAACTTTTGTGCACATGCGACCCCAAACAGTCCAGCAATATCTAAACCAAGCAGACGAATAATAATCAGCGGTACACCTAGCTGATGACTAGTGCGCTCACATTGATTTCTTTTTTCAAGAGTAGCTTGTTTGTTTTACTTAGTGCAACATGGAAACAAGCAAGATATAAAAATAAATAAGTAGCAAATAAGTTTCAACGTCGACGCGTTGACGATCCGTTCCTATCTTATCAGAGTCGTGGGACAAGAAACGATTTTTATCTATGGCCAAACAAAAATTTCTAAAAAACCAGCAAAATTAATGACTGCAAGATTGGAAATTGTTCGTACTGCACTGGTAAACTCAACTGAGAGTTAAATATTTATTGAAAGGATAATGGAAAACAACCAACTGGCGTTTGTTTACATTTTGGCAAATGTCTTATTAGCAAAATAAATATTTATATTTATATGATCACATTATTTACAGAAAGGCTCTTTCTAGAACTTTTTCCTATCAATACTGTATTGTCTGCACAGCCACAGACAATTCACATTGAGACAAATAAAAACAACAGCTGATTTTGTTCACAGTGTTGCCATCATATTTTAGCGTAAGTACATATGACTGCAGTGTTGGAAAAAAAATTCGCATGCATTCGATAGTTTTCTTGATGTCATAGTGGTTAAAATATTTACCGTTTAATTACAACATACGACAATCAGAAGCATGGAAGTTTTTCTAGAAACATTGATGGGCATACGGAAACGACTGCAAAGAAACTAGAAACAAATCTTAGAATTGGGGTCAGAGGACGCGTTTGAACAATATATAGGACTTTCAACTTCAACGTTCTGATATTCTCACTGCTTCTAATCACCGTTTCGCGTATCAGATTCCATTACATACATATGTATATGTACATATATGCAATCACTCATCACCAAAACGCAAACACGCCACCTAAGAATCACACAACGTGCTTGATATGCCTTTCCAAATTGAAATAAATGTCTGTAATATTCGTACATGTCTGTAAATTTGTAGATATGCAAACGTGTATGTACGTCCACTTGTCTATCGCCCACGACGAATGTATTTCAAAAACACTCACCATATTAATATCAACGTTGTCACAATGTTGAGTATTAGACCGACGATGGTTATAAGATTGGGCGCCAGCCAAAGTGGCGTTTGGGCGACCAACCAATTCCACCAGGGCTGCAGCAAAGGATCCAGCAGGCTTACGCTGAAGCACGAGTATTTGTGTTCGCTAAGCTTGCGCAGTTGCTGGGGACTGAGAATGTGGTGTTCCTTATAGGCAAGTAGCGGCATTTTTGTATAAGCGGGTGGCAAAGGTGAAACAAAAAAAACAAAACCAGGAGTACTTGACTGTGTGATAAGGCGCGTAAGTTACCGAAATTTCACACACACACCACGCACACACACACTTTTACTTGCCTTTGCAATTTTCACTCACGGTATATGTTCATACGTCTACGATGCGATTGTGTGTGTGCCGTGCGTCAAAATTTTTCTTGATAAGTCACATATAACAAGACCCAAAAGCTTAGCAATGGTGTCTTACACTAATACAACACGCCTGACAGTGAATTTTTTTTTAAATTTGAAATGATATATTTATATTAATACGTATTCTCTTTGCACATATCTATTTTAATAAAATTATTTCAATTCTCGTGCGCGTAACAACTACTCGCCTAACATGCTTTTAGTCGTCACTACGAATGCAGTGTGACCGTCTGCTTTTACAGGAAACGTGCTATATTTTTCAAGAAGATAATACCAAATTTACTTTTTTTATAAACTGTATTAGAATATTGTATTACTTCAAACTATATATATGTGCGATTATAGAACAGATTGCTTAGTCCTTTTACAGAATCGGGTTTTATTTGAAAATACAATTAATCAACGCAATACGATTAAATCAATGTTTTCGTATGATATTGCCATTGGTGAAAACCGATATAATTGGCAACGCCGATCAGAGCAGTTAATTTCAAGCCACGAACACATCACAAATAAAAACGCAATTTGGCTGCAATTATTTTTTATAATTTTATTCGATAAATCTATGTATACTCAAATTTACTTTGCTTCCGTTTTTAATGGTATTCTGTATCGAACTATTTAATTAATTTGTTTCCCACTCTAACGGTTTGGTTTCACATTCGCACGGTTTTATTGCGGTAACCTAGGTTTTTGAAAAATTTATCATATATACCTTCATATTAGTACAAAAATTTTGCGTATAGCTCATTTAGTTGTGCATACATAACTATAGGTATCAAATAAATTTTGACAAGTTTTTTATGAGGCAACTTCGTTTTTCGTTTAATTTTCGTGTATTTTAGGAAATACATATAAAAATATTATTTTTCGGTGTAATTACTGATATTGGCAACTTCATTTTTATTGTTATGCATAAAGTATGTAATGATAAAAATGTGCAACTACTTGTTTGTGAAATATTATAACAACAGAAACCACTTACATAAAATAGAAGAAATATTTAATAGTATATAGTCATTTAAAGTATGTATGTATTCCAGTATCAAAGTAGTTTGCTTTTGAGCATGTTTGTGGATATTCGCCAAATGTCAGTAACTGAATCAGAATTAAACAAAACTTATATGTATAAATGAGGAAGCAAATTTCACATAATTTAGTTATAGGCGCATCGAAAAGCAAGCATGTACATGTACAACTGAGGCAAAATTTATGCTTAATATCGATTGTTTAATATATGTAAATATATTATATATTAAGGTTAATTATGATAATAATTTAAATGTCTTCGATTTGAGACATTTAGGCAAAAATTGTTGTCATAGTGTTTTTTTTTGTTTTGTTTTGTTTTGAATAAGGGGTAGTTTTTTGTTGATTTTTATTGGTAATTTGTTATTATATATTTAATTATCATATATTTTCATTCTCATACACACATACACACACACACACACACAAAATAAATAGCACATTTAGAGTGGCGTACGTGGAAAACTACATATGATTGAACTTAAATAACATATATATGTATATATATATATTATATATATAAATATCTATATCAAAAATTGTTGTTTCGGTAATAATATAGTGCCATGTCTTATATTAATCATACAAGAGGATTCATTTGTCAGTTTAGTGTTTCTTGCGATATTGTTTTAATTTAGAATACGGCTGCTAACTTCTTGTCAATAAAGTAAAAAATGCATTCGGCTTATATGCTTACAATTTATACAATATCTAATATGTCATGCTCATGTCGCATTATTGAACAGTACATATATTAATGTGTTTCAAAATTTGTATTAAGTAGTTTATAGTGTGTGGATTTTGTTTTATGCTTATGTATGTGTGTGTTGGGGTGCACATTATTATGAATGATATGGCGTTACATAGGTTGCTGGAAAAATGCCTTTCCTATTGCCAATTTCGCCATTCCACCAATTTTCATCAGAACGATCTGTAACGGTGATGACATCACCGCGTCTAAAGTCCAATTCACCAGATTCCTGTGGCACAAAATCGTATAGCGCCTGAACGAGCATCTACAAAATTCAAAATTTTAGTGTCGAATTTAATTTGATCATGTTGTATTATTGTATATAATATATATATGCATTCTGCTAATTTATGTAAAAATATTTCTTAGTATAACCTCAATTAAATAAAATATATAATTGAACAATCCATACTACATTCTTAGTTTACAGCAGAAAAAGGTAGCTAATTACATTTTCTGCAATTTAAAATCTGCCTAATATAATTAACGTTTAAATAACTTATTGAATAACATTTCTTTAAATAAACTTTATTAAACTTACCTCTTCAGGTACCATATCGCGCAATTTTACGTCCTGTGATCGCGATACACTCGCTGTTCGATGATATTCGACCAATTCGTTAAGGGAATTAAATTTGACCACCCAGAGGAAGAACTTGCTCTGGGCATCGCGCAGTACTTTAAAATGTTGCACGCCATCAGGACATCTGTGAAAGAATTAAGAGAAGTTAGATTGTTATTAAAAGATTGTTTAACATTACATACTTGACGGATAAGGAGAAATCGCCGGGACTAGATTCGCTGATGCGTATTAGAAAAGCGCCCTCATGTTTATTTGACAGCAGCTTCTCCGCATCGGCACGGGTTATACGTCCATAGTACCAGCTTAAACAAATTAAAGGGTATAAAAAAATTAATTTTTGAATCTACTGAGATTTCCAGTGTTTCTGTCTTACTCATGATTTTTCATTTCTATATAATTACTGGGAATGAGCCCTTCTTTCCCATCCAATTCAGCGCGATACCAATTTGAATCATCTTCCATATTTAATATCTGTAAATAAAGCATATGAATTGTAACTTAACTATCAATGGGAAAGTGTTTTAGTTTACTTAATACTGCTTAATAAAAAGCCAATACACAAATATTTTTCTTAGGAAATTATTAAATTATTAGGATTTTAATCTGCTAAAATGGAAAATATTTACCGAAAAAAAGTGAGTCACTTTCGGGTGAGTAATTGTATTCGTGTACTAATGTATGTAGCCTCAGTGTTGTTTACTATTTTAAATTTTCTAAGCTTCTGTAAACAATTATTTTCTGTTTGTTCATGTATCCAAACTATGTCAGCGTGCAATCAACAAGAGCAAAAGCATAGAAAGCAAACATTTTAGTTAAATGAGTAAATTATATAAACGCGGATCTATATATGAAAACAGAAGGCATGAACTTGCTGATATAAATTTATTACAGTTGCAAATATACATATATACTATTTATATTATGCAAAAAAAAAAACGGTAAGAGCAAATGGCATAAAATAAATCGAAAAAATGGGGTTGGTTTCAGCTTATATAAAGAGTAATTAAGTTTGCTCATTTTGTACTGAGTGTAACATTGCATAAATTTAGTTTTTTGTTTATACAAAAAGTAATACAAGTTGTTTGCTACTGCTGCTGTTGTTATTGCTCATATAATTTCGCTAGCAGGCAGTAATAGTTCTATAGTTCTAATCATCGGCGTATTTGCTTTTTTCACAACACCAATGAATAGTTTTATTTATTTTTAGGTATCCGCTTTATTCATTCAAACATCACACACGAAATTCACATATTTAATACATTTTGTGTATACTGTGGCATCGTATTACAGAATAATCCTAGCTGAAATTTAGCTCAAGATTGGTCCATTGGCTATAAGGAACATATATTTAATACATAAAGGTTACGACTATTTTAAATTTCAAAATTTCTAGTAGACTAGAATATAGGATTCTCCTACATTAGAACTCTGTTAACTGGCACATTCCTTGCTGTTTATATTTTAATAAAACATATAATAAAAAAATATATATATATAATAGAAAAATATTTTAGTCAACAACTATTTGATTAATTTTATCAAAGAATTAAAAAGCCTTTTTTATTCGAGATGATTTATTTTATATAGAATATTCTTTATACACATTTAAGCATTTGATTGTATGACTACATATGACTAGGCGAGCCGGATCTTGTTATATTTATATCTCCTCTTTCCCTATTAATCAAGCCTCAATCTGGTTGGCTGGATTAATACTTTATCAGCTGGGACTGATAAGCCGCTCGCTTAACCATTTGATCTGACGTGAATGCAACTGATAAGCCTTTGGTAACCAGCAATAGCAGCTGTTTGATAAAGCTTAGTCAAAGTCATTGACATTATCAATCAAACATGAACTTAAAAGCGACCATGCAAGCAAAAAACAAATACATGCACGCTGAGTGACTAACCTACGACAAGAGCGGATAGACAGTAAAAAATAACAACAATAACTACGCAGCAGTCAACTTACACCGCCTGACAACAAAAACCTGAAATTTCGCCTGCCAAAACAAAGAGAACCAATTGCTTAAAGGGACCCCAAGTAAGGCAAGCGCACACCTGAGAGTTTTGGACAATAATGCAGTGGGGAAAAAACCAGATTCAGCATCAGAATTTGGGCCTTGGGACTCAGTCTCCAGCTGAGACAAATATAAGAGTATAGGGTATATACACGAAAAATGCTTTTCGCAGATAATCGCACTATTCGCTACTTGCCGTTTACACAGATGAAATTTCGTCTTATTATAAGTAAGTTCTTTAAAAGATTCTCCACAATTCAATATTGATAAGAACCTGTCTGTTCTAAAACTATATTCATTAATTTTCTTATTTTGTGCAAAACTGTAAAGGTGCCAGAATAGGCCGGAACTGTTTACTATATTTCTCACCTCTTTTCATTGAAGCGATTGATTGGTAAATTGTAACTCTTTTTAAGGAATCTTACGTACATTTTTTTTAATTGTTATAATTTTAGACATTTTTTAGGCTAACATAGCATATAAAATGAAGAAAGCTTGTGCAAGTATGTATGTAAATACAGGTAGAATACATTGTGAATGCATTCTTGAACCGCATACAAGCACCTACGTTTTCTAGCGACATTTGCTACAAATATATCTAACTTGGGAAAGAAATGTGGATGAACATGTATAACACCCGCGCCTGCGACTTAGTCAACAAATTATACATGCATGTCCTACTTGTATGCAAAAATGTAAAGAGGACCAGACGGCGATAATTGCAGTAGCTAGTGACTGGAATGTATACATAAACTAATGCGGCGATGTATAAAAATGTAAATCTAGCTTTTATTGTTTTTTCTTACCTTTAGAATTTGAGTTTTACGGAAACTGAGTTCATCGTCGGCAGTTGCAGAGAAATCATGTTTGGCAATTGCTTCCATTTTTTATTGGGTGGTTTGTGTTTAAATTGCTGCTCTTCTAAGTACTACTTGTTTAACGTTTAGATGATTTATTTTTTTATCAGCCTTGTTGCTCACGCACACACATATATACGCCCGTACATATATGCAATTGTTGTTAGTTGCCTACTCCCTTAGCGCTTTGTAGAAAAAGGTTATGATTTACGTATATTTGCACATACACATTTAAAATCAACACATAACGAAACTTATTATATAAACAATAACTCATATATACGATTGCACGTCTCCAAATTAGTACAATATTTTCAAAGCCACAGGCAGCAAGAAATGTAATTAAAAATACACCGACGACGATGACGGGGCCGCAGCCAGGCCAGCAACAGAGCAACAAACACGAAGTGATAGCGGCACTCACGACGAAACAACTGAAAATGACAGGCATATATGTGTGTGTGAGAAAAACAGAAAGAGAATCGGGCTTGCATAGCGTTGCCAGCAGCGTGAATTTTATTTGCTACCTATACCACTGCCTTGAATAATAAAAATTAAGAATAAGTTTATGGCATGTGTACTGCATATTCGAATTATTAGTATTTTTGTGACTTCAATGCGGCATTTAACCTGCATTTAAAAAAACAAAAACCATTTTGATAGAGCAGGGCGTGTAGTTTCTGCTGGCAATGCTGCTTTGCTCAGCGCTAAGTTGTTGTTGTTTTTTAACCCCTCTAGACACACACACACACACAAACTTCACACTCATATATATATACACTGAAATAAAGGCACATACATGTGCAATATTCGGCGAATTCTTTTTTATTTCGTCTCGTAGATTGGATTTTACATTATTGCTTTAATTGATACATAGTCATTGTATTTTAAACGTCATTTGTTTATTATAAATGGCTACATTTATCGAATGAATACGCCTTTTAAATTTATTTTAATATTTATAAATGCATCAATGTATTTTCGTGAGTATGGCAAAATTACGGTCACACCGAATCGCGATGTGTGGCAACATCGCTAAACCTCAGAGAGGCCTCAAATTTGTCATCGAAAACCAAACTCTAGTTGAAGTCTTAAATATTTCATAAAATTTATTCTATCTTTCTTAAACATAAATTTTTGTCATCTACGTACGGTTTAAAAAATCTAGTAAATTTTAAAATGGGAAATCGTAAGAACTTGTTTAAAGTGCAATCAGCGGTGCTAAACCCACGACATCATACAGAAATTAACCGGGAACGCCAGCGCGTTGCGCGCAATAAATTGCGCGACGAACTTTTCAAAACAATCGTATCGTAAGCATCAGTCCTACACCAAAAAAGAGGCTTACACAAATGGGCCAAGAAAATCTACCACTGAATGCAAAGGAAACCTCTACCAATAAAATGTCCAAGCGCCAAGCGAACTACTTGCAACGATTTCTCAAGTGGAAGGCGGTTGATAAGGACCAGGATTCATCAAATCCATTAACTGAATTAGATGCGCAGCCAAAACGTCGCTCAATATATTTGGTGGATTCTAAAGCACAAAAACCGGATTCTAATGCTACAAATGACAGAAAATTGCCAATGTCTTCAGAACTGGCCGTCGCGAACAAACATTTGTCGGTTGCTGCTGTTAGTACTGCAATAAAGCCTAAAAGATTGGCGATTAGCAAATCGACTCAGCCTTTGCCTACTGCTGATACTTCAGATGCAGTAAAGTCCAAGCCTACTACTACAATACAAGCATTAAAGCCCAACCAACTGGCTACTGCAAAAAAACCGATGACTTTGAAAATTCCCTCTTCGACATTGGTTTTGTCCTCTGGTGCTGCTGCCGCTGTTGCTACAACCGCAGTCAAGTCTTCAGCCATTGGCAAAAATCTTTTAAATGCCGAAACAAAACCTCATAGAATTGTACCAAAAGTTTTGACGAAATCTCCGCAAGCTTCAGCTGCGAAAGCAATAGCTGTGGAGCAACCAGCGAAGCAAAATCGAATACGATTCGTGAAAAGTCAACTAGGATCTGCTACTAACGCATCAAGGCCGCCGAATTTGAAGACGCAGGCATTCGAAGTACCTAAATCCGTCAAAGTCATTAAACCTGTGCGCGGAGGCGGTGGTGCAGCCCAATTAAAAACAACTTCGGTAGGAAAAATAATAAAAAGCAATTTGTCCTCACAGCTATCGACTCGCATGAAGGCCAAAAAGCCTGCACTTCCGAACAGCAGACAAAAGCAAATTAGACAAGCGCCTCTTATAAAAATGGACCTGCTGCAGGCAACTGCAGATTCACAGACACCCAGTACATCTCTATATGTAGTTAGCAGTAAGCATTTGTGTAAGGCACAGGTAAACTCTACTCAGTCCAATAATTGTAGTACCAATTTGTTGGAGGCCTACGGGGACATATCCGATATAATCCCTGACACAATTGACATGCCCAATGGAACAGTGTCTGTTGCTGAGTCCTCCCCAGTAACAGAGATACAGGCTGCGAAGGGTAAGTTTAAAAAAGAAGCGATTAATAATAATTCGTAATTGGCGGCTTTGAACATTTTCAGATAACGAACCGATGTTGGCAACGCCGCCGTCACATAACGCAGAGTATCAGTCAAAGGCTTCTAGTTCTTTTGTGACCGACACACGTGGAAAAGAAAATTGGCTGGATCCAGATGCGGCGGCACTGCCCGAAATTAAATCTAAAATGGTGCTTGAAACTAAACAAAAGCCACCAACCAAAGCAAGCCGTGACTTAAAGAGTTTTCTGCGAAGAGCTTTCGCAGACAACCGGAAAAATCAAATATCTGAAGAGCTACCAGAGGAGAGCAGCCAATCGAATCCGTCAATTTTGAAAACACCTGGAACCAAAAAACATGAAAAAAACGTTCTGCTCACGTTTCATTCAGCGCGAAGAAAAGAGTTCGTCGTTTTCAGTTCACCTTTGACGAAGTTAATACCAGTGGCGCTGATGCTGACGGTCGAGATGACAAGTTGATAGTCGACCGCGAAGAGAATATGTCAACAGAAAGAAACTCGTCGCAAGACGGTCAGAACGTGACTTTAGTTGACCCTAAAACAGAATCTGACGGAAATAGGTCAAGAACATATGTACTTCGTAATCGTTTGGTCACTCTAAGACCATCGTCAGAGTTTATGTAAGATTCAAAACATTCTTGATTTTTTATACTCTGAAAAAGAAAACACACGGTTCAGGGTATTCCCTGGTCGGATGCTCCCGACTAGCGCCTTCTTACTAGTTCAAAATTAACTCATTATTTGCCCATCATTGGGGAGTTCCAAATGTTTTATATTTTATTCTTGTGTTAATTATGTTTGAATAGTCCCAAATAATATTATACAGTTGCGGCAATCAATTTGTTAAAAAAAATTAAATAATAAATATAACTTAATAAACATGCTAGGTCGCAATCTTTTAGGGAGGTCACCAGCAATCTAGATTGCAAATTTGGTGACTCTAGTTTTCATATTGCGGGAAATGTTAATCTTATTGCATTATATACTTTATTTTATTAATATTAATTATTTACAAGTCTAAGAATGTCGTAACATTATATAAATAAAAATTATTTCAAATATGTATACTTCCCGCCAAATGTCTTCATAAAATAAACACTGAATCCACGAAATGGTTCATGTGATCTAGCAGCTCAACAGACTTATTAAATGAACTAACTGAGGTTTGTTGACAATTTTCTCTAAATCTGTACTACAGATCCCTTTTAAAAGCATTCTCTGTAATGTGAGATACCAGCCTTTAATGTGAAGTCAAATATTTTTACAACATTTTGTATGGGGCTGCTGCACCGATTCAAATGTTTCAAAAACAATTTAAGTAAATATTTCTGGAAAATTTAGGTGAAACTATACGCTGAAAAACTTAAATAAGAGCAAAACAAAAAATTGTTATCGGCCCCGGAAAAAATCGAACTAAACGACCGATATTTCTAGCGACGATGTGCGTTGGTTAAAGTCACAGTGACAGCAATGAATCCATATTTTAAACATTTATAAAAAATGTATAACATTTCAACTGACTGAAATGAATTAATTATTTTGTTAGTGATATAATTAGTAAGTTGTGTTTATACAAATGCAAACACGTTTTTGCTGTCTTTAACTTGTTCTATTCAGCATGGCGATTAGCCATCACCAATAATCATCGTATTAAAAAACTTTTGATAAGTAACTGGTAATCAAATATCGTTCATCTCTATTTTAACGCGTGCTCTTTCTTTCCTCTTGCTCCAACATGGCTGATCAGGTAAGGCAGCAAAAATGTGTTCAAAATTAAATAAAATACAGCACATAATGCGCTGCTATAAGATAAATGCATTGTGAAATGTGAAGTTAGATACATTGTGAACGTGACTGCACAAGCGCTGTGCAGCGCAAAGCTTTGTAAGTGCATTGTTTGACGAAGCGAGATTTACAGCCAGGCAAGCCAGCATTCAACATAACCACACTTGTGCATGCTGTGTGTACGCTGGTGTCTCACAATGAACACACTCGGGGAAACTTATTATTATTCTTATTTATGTAGCAAACGGAACGTGCATTTCGCAAACAACACTCTGTGCCGACAACGCGTCGCAAGAGCGCAAATGGCAAGAAACGTTTGCGTTTCCATCGCCAAGTTGGGCTGGGCTTTAAAACGCCCGCCGAGGTAAGAGTATCTGTGCAAATGTAACTAATGTTGCGTTCCCCTTGTTTTTTCATTCCATTACCTGCGACTACCACCCGCACGTATACCCTGTGTACCCCGTCATCCATATAACTTGTCGAATGCAATGCTAAACAGAACGAGCGCGCCTTCCAAAAGCAGTTCGGTGTTAACCTAAACCGTAAGGTGAAGCCCGGCGTCACCAAAAAGAAGGTGTTGCGCCGCTACCGTGATGTTGGTCTCGGTTTCAAAACCCCACGTGAGGTATGCATGCTCCCCGGACATAACCCGCTTGTCAAATTTTATACACACACCTATAAAATATGCTCTTTCTAATGATATACATCTCCCCTTTCCCTGCAGGCCATCGATGGCACTTACATTGACAGGAAGTGCCCCTGGACAGGTGATGTCAGAATTCGTGGCCGCATCTTGACCGGTGTTGTGCGCAAAACCAAAATGCAACGTACTATTGTCATTCGCCGTGATTATCTGCACTTTGTGCGCAAATACAGTCGTTTCGAGAAACGTCATCGCAACATGAGCGTCCACTGCTCGCCCGCCTTCAGGTATTTTCCATAGATATCTGCAGTCTCTAACTAAATCCATACTATGATGATAAAATCATGACGGTCTTCATAAAACAAATTGCTGAAGCAACTTGACTCTTTTTACGAAACGTAAAAATACTGACAACAATTAACAATTTATAAATTTGCTTGCCCTATTTTATTGAGCAACATTTAAATCAATTTATTTTCCCTATTCTTGCAGAGATGTTGAGCACGGCGATATCGTCACTATTGGCGAGTGCCGTCCTCTCTCAAAGACCGTGCGCTTCAATGTATTGAAAGTCAGCAAGGGTCAGGGCGCCAAGAAGAGCTTCAAGAAGTTTTAAGTGAGGACAACCACTACGGAAGAAAACAATATTTGTAGCATTATTCTTTCTGAATAAAACAAAAAAAATGTAAATTTAATCATATTCTGTCTAATTTTGTAGTGTTTCTTGTAGCTTTTTCAGCATCTTAAGCAGCTGTTTCTATGTTTTTAAAGGTGTGTATTAAAATTAAAATTAGTATTAAATTTATATTTGTAAAGCATTTTCTGATGATAAAATCATGACGGTCTTCATAAAACAAATTGCTGAAGAACCTTGACTCTTTTTACTTAAAGTAAAAGTACTGAACTTTATCAACCGATTTTTAAAAGCTTCTAGGAAACTTACATTTTATTCTAAACTCCATATCTTTTATTATTTTTGCAGTTTTTGCTGGCTGGCGTCAAAGACGGAACCGACAAAAAAAATATATTCTGTGAAACTTAGTTGGAATAAATGCGAATTTAACAATTTAATAACAACATTTCTAATTTATTTAAATGGTAGTAGTTTCAGATTATTTGAAAACCATTCTTAGTCTATAGGGTGAAATATTTCTAATTGGAATCTCAGATTTTGTATGTGGCGTTCAAATTGTGCGCCATATTACAACAGCAAGAAGCAGATCGAATGACTTGCTATTCGATAGTCTGGCAACGCCATATTCGCTCACAGCTGTTGCAGTGCACTGGCAACACTCTCAGACGCTAAACAAAAAGAAAAGCAAAAAAAAGCAAAATGGAAACAGCGGGACCTGGTGCAGAAATTGGTAAAAAATACAATATAATTACGCCGTCTGCCGGTTTTTAACAGTGCAGCAGGCAAAGTTTGGCCCAAGGCAATTGGTCGCCAGAATTGGCCACAAATACAAACTAAAAACTGTCTACGAATTTTTGCACTCTTTGTTTAGAGCTCCTCGAACGCGTTCTACTGCGTCTGGGCAATGCCGACAGCGATGAGAAGCTGGAGACCACTGTGGGCAAGTTTCTGACGCCCGTCATACTCAAAATCAATTCGCCCCACAATGGGGTGCGCACAAAGGTAAACTGAACCCGGAGGCGACATCGGCTGCATGACGCTGCATAAATTAAATGCAATTCTGACTAATGTGGATTGAATTGTATTTGCCCAGGTGGTTGAGGTGCTGACACATATTAAACGGCGCGTTACATCACGTGGCCAGGTGCAGATACCGGTGGAGGCACTGCTCGATCAATATGCGGCGCCAGACAGCACCACATTTTTGAAGAACTTCGCCATCATCTTCATCAGCATGGGCTTCCCACGGCTGCCGCTGGAACAGCAAACAGCGCTGGCCGCCAAGGTGATCGGCTGCGAGTGCAAGTTGGAGAACTATCAGGACAAGCTCTTTACGCTGCTTCTGCCAATTCTGAGCGAAATGAAAATTCCGGATGATCCGGCGCAGCGGGCCGAGTTACTTAAGATCAGGGATAAGCCAGCCATAAGCGCCAGTTTCTTGTCCCTGCTGCAGGATGTACTGCTGCTGCCGTACGGCATTACACAGGAGCAGGATGTGCCGCCGGGCCTGAGTCCGTATAGTTTTAAGCGCGTCATTGCGAACAATTGGCGCGCCGAGGAGCTGGAGAAGATCAAGAAGGGCATCGTGCGCTTCCTGTGCGCCAGCGTTTTCAGTGACAACGAGATCTTTGTGCTACTCGTGGTCGCCTCGGCCGATACGCGCTTCAGCGTCGCCACGCCCGCCATTGCCGAGCTGAGCAAGCTGTGCACCATGCTGGACTTTAATAGTCCGACTGTTACTTCCTCGCTCTACACGCTGTTCATTGGCAATCAGAGTCAGCTGACGGAGCGCCAGACGCGACCCTGTTGTGCGCGTGTGCGTCAGAAGCTGCTCCAGTATCTGATCAAGTGTCGGAGCAAGGCCATCAATGTGGGCAAGGGACTGCAGGTGATCTTCGATGGACTCTTTGGCACTAACACCAACCAGAAGTGCAAGGTGCTCGCCCTGCAGTTCGTGGAACTTGTGCTGAGAGAGTGAGTATAGATAAATATGTAGATCTAGCAAGAATGAAGCGACTTTGCCCGGCCAAATAATATATATGATATATGTATCTCTATATTTCTCATTTTACAGCGGTCCGCGCGAGGTGGTTTCCAAGGTATCTAAAGTCATGCTGACGGGCATCACAAAGGTCATCGGACGCGACTCTGTGGAACCGAACGATGTCCAGAATGCGGCCTATTCCGCATTGGCTCAACACGCACGCAGCTTTCCCCAGGATGTCAGCCAGGATCTGAAGCTTGTGCTGGGCTACTTCAACAATCTGGCCACTTGTGCACCCGATTTGCATAGCTCCATACGTGAAGCATTGGTCTCCATGGCGCCGGCTTTTGCCTGGCAAACCAAGACCAAATCGGATGCCATGGAAGTGGATCTCGATGGCGATCCGTCGCAGGTGCAGCTCGACGGGCAACAGCATCTGCTTCTGGCCATGTTGCTGGACAATGCCGAGTCCAAGATACAAATTGTGCAGAATGTGACAAGCGTCTTCCTGACCAGCTGCTATCCCGAGTTTTATGCGCCAGCCCGTTATCTATTGCTGCTCATCGCCGGCGAGCGGTATGTTTAAACCAACATATGAGACGTTATCCCGGCTAATAACCCCTTCTCTCATAGCAACTCCCTGCGCGAGAACGTGACCACCTACTTGTATGGCACCTCAAAGAAGGATCACGTCAACTACTCCATGCTCTCGTCCATTGAGCAGACGGGCAAACATACCAGCGAATCCATTAGCGATTTCAATCATTTGTCCCTCGAACAGCGTCGTGTGCTGCTGCCCAGTTTCCAGGTGATGATGGCCCACGTTCATGACATGGCCAACAAGCGCCTAAAGAAGAGCAGCGCCTGCGTTGTGGTCGGCCGCACCAAGTTACCCTACAGCCTGGAGGTGTACGAGGAGATGCTCGACTATTTGCGGCTCTGTTTGTGGTACTCGGCGGGCGTTGTCGCCGCACCGGGCGATGAGAAGCACACGCATGAGCTGCGCAAATACATCACCATCAACTACGACGAGGATGAGGCCAATGCACTGCATCAATATCTGCTGTTCGTGCAACGTGGCGTGGAGGCTAAACGCAGTGAGTTTTATTTAATATTCAAATGATTTTTACACTCGTTCACGAAGTGAAAAGAATGTATTGGGTTTGTTAGTGTTAGAGACTTGGAATATATAATCGTGTATACCTGCGTTAGATAGAGTGTTAAGATTTCCTGGCTCTGGCCACTGGGGGCGTGGCAAAAATATATATATCTCACTCAGTTTTAAAGCTTGATAGACCATATTTTTGGAGACAGCTTACAATTGTGCTCCCATATCTCAAACAACTATAACTTTGTCAAAACTCAGGCGATTTAGGTGATGGCTAATCATCTAGATTGCTGCTGCTTTTACAAAATGCTGCGAATATGCATTGAATTCATTTCACATAGGCATCGTTATTGCGATAATCTCTTATGTTTCCTATAAAATACACCGGACGTATTAAGCACAGCATTTATATAATAATTTCATATCAACTGTGCTCTATATGAGCGGTATGTACTGTGTATGCATTAATAAAGATTAGATTTTTGTGTTTTATTATTTTTGATGTGTACAAATAATGCTGGGTTTGTTTTTAATGCAATGATCTTACTTGTTATATCCAATTGTTGTTGATCTTTTGCAGCTGAATCCGGTCTGTTGTGCCTCTATGATCTGCTGAATGCCGCGCCCGAGCTATTCGCGCCCAAGCAGCTGCATCTCCTCGAGCCGCTGGGCAATTCGCTCAAGGACGTGTCCGAAGTAATGCGCATTAATGTGGCCCAGGTCTATGGTATCTTATGGGCCTACGGACTGACGGCTGACAAGTTTGATCTGGAGGTGGGCGATTGTCTGACCAGCCTGACGCAGAAAACGCTGGAGCACAAGCATGGCTGGCTGCTGGTGCTGGGACACACTTTCAATCGCAAGATTGAGCAGCTGAAGCAACAGAATTCTACGAAGGATTACAGCACGTGGCCGGTGTTTATAAATGCTGTCAAGATTTTTGGTGAGTTCACGAATATTAAATCCCTAAAGAATCGTTACATAATATGTATTTATCTATGCCTCGCAGCTAAAATGCTGTGCGAAACGCAGTGGCTGCTCGTCTCGGCGGCCGTCAAGTGCACCTCGATGATTGGCAAGACGGTGGAGATACCCAATGTGCAGGTGGAGATTCAGGTGCAGTGCGGGAACAACGACAACGACGATGACGACGAAGAGCTGGCCGAATACAAGAGCATCGAGGCTTCCACTAAAATGATTATATTCGGCGTGGTCTTCCAGCTGCTGCGCAGCACGTCGGCGCGCCAGAAGATACGCGAGGAAGCGGCCAAGTGTTTGGGCTATTTGGCCATCGGCGATGGTGCGCACTTTAGCAAACGCAATCTGGACAAGTTCTTAACGTTGGCCAAGGTGCAAAAGGATGCGGCACTGAATATAGCCATCTCGGAGGCGATTGTCATCACCCTGTGCGGCTACGATGTGAACAAGGGTCCGCCGTCGGAGAATTTTCAGAATCAGCACTGCAGCGACGCAGACTTTGATCAGTTCTTGAATGCCCTGATACGTTTGGTGACCGAACCGAATCCGCAATCGCGTCAGGCCATCTCTGTGTGGCTGCTGGCTGTGGTCAAGCATTGCAGCAATCGACCCGCGGTGCTCAAGAAGAAGCAATTGCTGCAGTTCGCCTTTACCGAGCTGCTCTCCGATGATAGCGGTGGGTTAAATTTAGTTTAGACCCGATTTAATAATCCTAAATCGTATTGAATCCCCTACAGAATTCGTGCAGGATGTGGCCTCGCGTGGTCTGGGTCTGGTCTACTCGCTCTCCGATTCGAATAGCCAAACGGATTTGGCCAATTCGCTGCTCGATCAGCTTATAGGCGGCAAGCGGCAGGTGAATCAGGTCTCTGGCGACACGGAACTCTTTGCAGAGGGCATGCTGGGCAAGACGCCAACGGGCGGCAACATTACCACCTACAAGGAACTGTGCTCCCTCGCCTCGGATCTCAATCAGCCGGACATGATCTATCAGTTTATGCAGCTGGCCAATCACAATGCCGCTTGGACGAGCAAACTGGGCGCCGCCTTCGGCCTGAAGACGCTCTCCGCGGAGTCGCGTCAGAAAATGCAACCGTATCTGGGCAAGATTATACCGCGTCTCTATCGTTACAAGTACGATCCGACGCCCAAAATACAGAACTCCATGATATCCATTTGGGATACCATCGTGAGCGACTCCAAGGAGATAACCGAGCAGTATTATTGGGAAATCCTGCGCGAACTGTTGGACAATCTGACCTGCACGGAGTGGCGCGTACGCATTGCCTGCTGTCTGGCCGTGCGGGATCTGCTCAAGCGGCCCAACGGCCTGCGTCTGCGCACCGAGGAGCAGCTGCCAACGGGTTCTACGGCCGCCTCGACCAGCAGCACTGCCAGTCCGCATCGCGTGACGCCCGAAACCATGGAGGTGGATGAGTTGCCCGAGCCGGAGCTCAGGGAGCTCTGGTATCAGCTGTTTCGCGTCATGGATGACATACACGAGGGCACACGGATGACCGCCCACGGCACAGCCTCGTTTCTGGGCAAGCTGTGCGTGCTGGCTGCCTCCTCGGAACATGGTAAATCCGGCACAGCTGTCGCTGCCTCCATTCTGCCCTATCTGCTGGAGACGGGCGTCGGCCACAAAGTCGCCGACATACGCAAGGTTAGCATTAAGACCATCTCGGATATGATTGACTCGTCGGGCGCACTGATCGCACCACATCTTGCCACGCTCATACCCTGCCTGCTGCGCGCCACCGGCGAGCTGGAGAACACCAAGCTGTCGTATGTGTCGACGCGCCTGGGCGCCGATAATGAGGCACAGGAAGCTGTCGACAGCTTGCGCGCCGAGGCGGCCAAATCGCATCACACCATGGAGACGATCAACAAGTGCGTGCGGTTCATTGACTACCAGGTGCTGGAGCGCATGACGCCCGAGCTGCTGGAGCTGATGAAAACCAGCGTCAATCTGGGCACCAAAATTGGTTGCGCACATTTCGTGTGTCTGGTAAGTGAGCTACGGGTTCCTGTTCCTGTCTTAATTCCTAGATCCCCTAAAGCGCTTAATTCCATATATGTCTGGCGTCCTTCCTTGTTCTTCCTAGAATGCTTATCTTAACGTCTCAGCTTATGAGAGCACTGGAGTTCTTCTACCTCTTCTGGAAGGACCTATCCACGAAGTCCTTGGATACGTCTAAGAATTTTTATATACATACTCCATTTCAGAATCTCCCTAAAATCCTTTAATCATTTCTAGACAGCCTAATACTTCTAGATACTTCACGGTACGACTCCCTTAAACATTCTTGAACAGATTTATCCATAACTTCCCTTTAGCCCTTAAAAAGGACTGCCCAATCATTAAGCTCCTTTTAGCCCACAAAGCACTTTTAGACAGTCCTTGATTTCCAGGTTTTCCAATTCGTGATACGCCTTAAGTAATATAGAGCTTCTAAACCATCACCAATTATAAATATCCCTAGAGTTCCTCAAGGACCTTGAGATACCGTCAATCCATAAACTTCCTATGTACCTCTAGACAGCCTAGTTTAGAAATTCCTTGGAGACCTTTCAGGGCTTCTAGACGGCCAAGTAGAAAACTCCTTGAAGTCCATTCATTAACTGGCAAATCCTTTTCAAGCACTTTACTTTCTCATCTTCTACGTTAACTTCTTCATTTTCTCGACAACATTAAATGATCCTTCTCTGATTGTGAATTCACCAACTATCCCGACAGGTCAGCATTCGCTTGGGCAAAGAGATGACGCCCTTGGTGGGCAAATATTTGGGCGCCTGCTTTGGCGGCATCAAGGATCGCAATGTGACCGTGCGCAAATACAACGCCAGTGCAATTGGACATCTTATGGGTCTGGCCAAGGTGAGACACAGATGATCCCCATCACATTCAAAATTAAACCCCCTCCATCCATTTCGCAGGAACAATCCATTAAGAATCTATTTGCCAAACTGGATGAGCTGTATATGGAGCAGCCCAGCAATCGTTCCGTTGCGCTGACCATACAATCGATTAACAAGCGTCACCATGAGCTGCTCAAGGATTACATGGACTGCATGCTGCCATTGATATTCTTTGCCATGCACGAGGAGCAGAACGAGGAGAACAAGGCGAACATTGAGCTGTGGAAGGATCTGTGGAGTGACATCAGTCCCGGCGATGCGGGCATTCGTCTCAATTTGCACGTGATCATACCCAAGCTGGAGTCATCGCTGACCGACGCCAGCTGGTCGCGCAAGGCACAGTCCGCCAACGTTATCCAGAACGTAGCCACGCGCCTGAGCAACAGCCTCGAGTCGACGGATCGTGTGCGTCTCATCAAGCTGCTGCTCAGCGGACTGCAGGGACGCACGTTCGAGGGCAAGGAGCGTTTGCTGCAGGCGCTGGCCGCGCTCTGCAAGAATCTCGATCGCCAGCACGAGATCTGCGCCAACATCATCGAGGCGGCAATGCGCGAGGCGCGCAAACAGGAGCCCATATATCGCACGATGGCATTGGCGGCACTGGGCGATATACTGGATGTGCTGGAGGCGGATCGATTCGAGGAGGTCTACAACATGATCTGGTATCTGCTGGAGAAGAAGGAGCTGCGCACAGCCGACTCCGATGATGATGATGAGCCCGGCAGCAGCAATGCCAGCAAGGATTTGACCGCTGATGAGCGCAACAAACGCGCCCAAACGCTCAACAAACTGAAGGAGGTCGTCTGGGAGACGCTGGGCAAGTCGTGGCCGAAGCACGCCATCGAGACCCAGCACAGGTACCAGCTCTTCTTTGCCGAAAACTGCACCAGCATTCTCAGCGAGAGCACGCGTCCCGTTCAGGTCAGCCTGCTGGCCGCTCTCACCAAGTACATTGAGCGGCTGTATATCTTCGATGAGGCGGCCAAGCTGCCCGGTTTGGCGGTGGAGCGCAACAATCTGGAGAAGAAGCCGAAGACCGAGACGACGCCGCTGCAGACACGCGAGGCGATTGTGCACAAGATATGCAGTGATGTCCTTGCCGCCGTCACCCTCGCCGCCGGCGTGCCCCATACCGGTCTGAAAAAGGAGGCTCTGAACATTGTCCTCATGCTGATCAAGCGCCTGAGCCTGACCAGAGATCAGGCGACGCTGGCGCTGCTGAAGCACAATTTCGAAACGAATCTGACCAAATTTCAGCGCGATTCGGCGCCCGAGGTACGCTGCCGCATCAAGGACATCGAAGAGAAGCTGGGCAAGCTGGAGAATCCCAACTAAAGCAGGCAGACGCGAAAATAATATCGCCCAAAATTTTTGCATGCAATTCTATAGAAATGCGATAAGTTAAGAACGTAAAATGAAAACTTTTAATCCGGTTAAGCAGGGCGTCAAATAAAGATTGGGTAAACAACAAATTGTTTAATATATTTTAGTTTTGGATACAGTTGTAAACTATCAAACTAACTTTTACAATTATCTACTTGGATTTTTGCATAGAACACACATTTTCTTCATACACTAGCCCGGAATTCAAACCCGGATTCTCATTATTTTTCGAGTGCTATAGAGACTTGACTCTTAAAACTCCTTTTCAGATATCGAAATTACTTTAAATCATTTGCGGTTTTATATTAAAACCAAATTGATCAAATTCGGGATTATTCCAAAGGTTTCTTACTATTATGTTTTATGAGATTAGAAAATGTTTAGTCTAAATGTTTTTTGATCTATCTCAGAGTTTCCCAGTCCGGAATAGAAAAAGTGATGTTTAATTTAAATACTGTGATCTTTCGAATTTTAACAACATTTTTAGACAGTTTTGATATGAAGACCAAAACTATAATAATCTTTGAAATTATCTAAAGAGGCTTTCAGGATTTTTTCAGGTTATATATCTCAATATCAATATCAAGGTGTTTTTACCCGAAAACTCAAAGCGATTCTCTCAAACTTTGATCAATTAAAATTTATTGGCTCACTAGATATCGAAATAATTATCGCCCAATTTTCAAACATGCAATAGCAAATGACCTTTGCCATTTAAAGTTTACAAAGTTATCTTGAGAATCTATATACATGTTAGTACATAGTACACATATTTACAAAAAGTATCGACCTTGCGTGTCTATTAACCCGATTCCCGTAACTTTCGATTTTCTTGAATTGACTTCAAAACATGCCACATAAGATAATTGGGTAGTACTTACATAAGCTTTAATGATCATTATTGTACGAATATCACAGCCGCTAAGCAATTGCTATATGTATATATATATATATATATATAGGTATATCTATATTGGATCGGCGCAGAAACGTAAATACACTTCATCCAAAGACTCGAGCATAAAAGTCTTGGGATTGAAGCGTATCTCCGGCACCGTCTGCTCACAGAACTCCACGCGGTGCGTTCTCAAGATGTGAGCCACACCCAGCTTCAGCTGCAGCAGGCCGAGGCGACTGCCTATGCAGCCATGCGGACCCGCACCAAAGGGTATATACGTCATGGGTATGATGCGTTTCATGTGCGCCGGCGCAAACCGTTCGGGATCGAAATGCAAGGGCTTGGGCCAGTACTGAGAGAGAGGGAGAGAAAGGATTAGAGACCGTTTCCAAAGGATTATCCACTTGCCAGCTCACCCGCGGATCGCGCTGTATGCCCAATATGGATATATAGGCCGGCATGCCGGCGGGTATCACAAAATCGACGTGCGGCTGCAGGGAGAAGCCGTCGGCGCGCGTGCACTCGCGATTGATGAAGGCGGCGGCGGGGTACAGACGCAGTGCCTCCAGGCAGACCATTTTCAGGTACGGCAGGCCAACTGCCGCTTCATAGCTGAGCTGGGCATGCGCCCCAAAGCCAATGTGCAGCTCCTCGCGCAGGCGCCGCTGCAGCGCCGGCTGCTTGGCCAGCTCGTAGAGCGTGAAGCCGAGCAGCGCGGAGGATGTCTCAAAGCCGGCGAGCAGGACTATGCCCGCCTGGGAGGCCACGAAATCGGCGTCCTGTGCGTAGTGTGCGTGTGTGCGCGTCAGCTGTAGCTGCTCCAGCTGTGCCATGAGATCACCCCGGCTGCACGATCTCACCAGGCGCCGCATGAACTGGGCGTATTCCGTGGAGAAGACCTTGGCGCGCACCAGATGCGTCCACTGGGGCAGAAAGAAGATACACATGAAGTCCAGCACTTTTCGCAAGCTGGGCTTGAACAGCTCCTTGGTCTGTTGGCGCAGCGCGGACGCGCCCCGACGCAGTCCACCCACATCCCAGCCGTAGAACAGCCTGCCCGTCACATCGGTCGTGTACAGCTGGCACATCTCGCTCAGGGGCAGCACCCGTGCCCGCTGCCCGCACATCTGGCGCTGCAGATGCTGCTCTAAATCCAGCAGCACCTCGCACATCAACGGATACATGCGCTGCTTCATCCGGCCGCTGGTGAACAGCTGCGCCATGCACTGGCGACTCTCGCGCCACAGATGATACTTGGCCAGGGGCAGGGTCAGGGCGCCCATGGGATCATGTGCAGCATCCGCGGCCTCATAGCGATTCAGGAAGCTGTTGAACTCCTTGATCAGCACCAGGCGTATCAGCTCCGGGTCGCGCAGCATTAGCGCGGGCGTTTGGAACACATAGAAACCCGCCAGCTTCGATTCCCGAATGCGTTCGTCCGCGTAAATATTCTTGAAGAGATCGCCAAAGGAGATGCGCAGCAGCAGCAGCTGCTTCAGATGACCCAACGGCGTCCAGGCGGACGCGGGCAGATGAGGTAGCTTGTGGCGACGGAAGAAGCCATAGCGTTCTTGCAGGTGGAGATAGCTGAGGAGTAGCGTGGAGAGCAGTAGCGCCAGGCAGAAGGGTAGCATGCTGGCTGTAAGGGGAGGAGAAGGTCTTGATTAGTAGAGAACAAGTAGGTATAGCTATAATGTTTTTCTTATATTTTCAAAACAAATTTACCGGAGATTATCCACCGTTTCTATGTTTAAAGGATAATATTATATAGCAATATCCCTTATTATCTGGTAAGTAATCTTTTTGAGCTAAATTAACTTATTTATATCTTATTACTCGACCCATCTATTACATAACCTAACAAATTTCGTTTCTAACCTAGCTTTTATGCAAATTGTAAGAACAAAAAAACCATAAAACAAAACCTTGAGCACGACAGAAACAACATTCATTCAGTAAAAATGCGGCCCCAAGAAGCAATTTGATAATAGTACAATATTATACAATTATCTTAATATTAATATTTTTAAATGTTTTCAATTTGAACCTAATTTGATCAGTTTCAATGTAAATATGATCATATCACAAAATTATTTGCAATTCTAACTAAATAGTAATATTTGTGAGCTCTTAAACAAACACAGTCTAAGAAATTTCCAAAAATAAAACTTTTTGAATATAAATAATAAGTACTCAGCTTCTAACCTTGCTTTTATGCAAATTGTAAGAGCAGAAAACAATGGAAACAAAACCTTGAGCACAATAGAAACCACATTCATTCAGTAAAAAGGCGACCCTAAGAGGCAATTTGTTATTAGTATTATATTATATAAATAACTTCTTAATATTAAATTTTTTTAAATCTTTTCAAAAAAAGTTCAACAAAATGTATATTTCAATTTTAAAAGTTTCAAAGTAAATATGATCATATCACAAAATAATATGCAATTCTAATTAAATAGTAATATTTGTGAACACAGTCAAAGGAATTTCCAAAAATAAAACTTTTTGAATATAAATAATAAGTACTCAGTTTCTAACCTTGCTTTTATGCAAATTGTAGGTGAAAAAAACAATGGAAACAAAACCTTGAGCACAATAGAAACCGCATTCATTCAGTAAAAAGGCGACCCTTTGTGACAAGCCGATGAACCCTTCGATAAACGCAATTTCAAACTTCTCCAAAGCAGTCGAAATCCTGAATGGAAACCCGCGAGCAGCAATCAGTAGCTCAACGCAGTTGCAACTCTAAACATGGCAATGGGAACGGTGCTGCTGCTCCTGGTCCTTCTCCTGGTGAGTAGCTATTGCTATCTGCGCCAGCACTACGCCTACTGGACACGGCGTGGCGTGCCCCAGCTGCGTCCCAGTCTGCTGGTGGGCAACTTGGGTGGACTGCTGAGTATGCGCAGCAGTCCGGCGGATTTCATCGGGCAGCTGTACAATGATCCGGCCGCACAGGATCAGCCCTTTGTCGGCATACATGCGTTCCACAAGCCGGCGCTGCTGTTGCGCGATCCGGCTTTGGTGAAGCGCATCATGGTCAAGGATTTTCCCAAGTTCACCAATCGCTACTCGAACTCCGACGACAAAGGCGATCCGTTGGGCTCGCTGAACATATTCTTTCTCAAGAATCCCGCTTGGAAGGAGGTGCGCCTGAAGCTGTCGCCATTCTTCACCAGCAACCGGCTGAAGCGCATGTTTCCGCTCATCGATGAGGTCGGCTGCAATCTGGATGCGTATTTGCGGCAGCAGCCGCTGCACAACGAGCGCATTCGCTGCTTCGATATAGAGGTGAAGGAGCTCTCTGCGCTGTTCACCACCGATGTGATCGCCACGGTGGCCTACGGCGTCCAGGCGAA
This sequence comes from Drosophila robusta, assembly GCA_035043565.1. NCBI lineage: Eukaryota > Metazoa > Arthropoda > Insecta > Diptera > Drosophilidae > Drosophila > Drosophila robusta. The sequence continues at coordinate 5,204,326 of JAWNMW010000584.1, forward strand.
CAGCTTCAGTCAGCCCAACGGTGAGTTTCGTCGAAATGGACGCGCCGTCTTTTCGTTTAGTCTCAAACGTGCCGCGCAGTTGACACTCGTCTTCTTTCTGCCGCAACTGGTGCCAATATTGGGCTGCAAGGTGGTGCCCGCCGAGGCCGCAAACTTCCTGCGCAAGACCATTAACTATGTGATAGAGGAGCGCGAGAGATCCAAGCAGACGCGCAACGATCTGATCGATCTGCTGATCGACTTCAAGCGCAGCACACAGCAGGCCAAGGGTGAGGGCAGTCAGGTCGCGTACGAGGGCGACATCCTGGTGGCCCAGGCTGCGATCTTCTTTACCGCCGGCTTTGAGTCCTCGTCGTCCACGATGGCCTTTGCCATGTACGAGCTGGCCCGTCATCCGGAGGTGCAGCAGCGTCTGCGCGAGGAGATCAAGCAGGCTTTGATTGCCAGCGGCGGACATGTGACCCAGCAGCTGATCGAGTCCTTGGAGTATATGCAAATGATACTGCACGAGGTGCTCCGCTTGTATCCCCCGTTGCCGTTCCTGGATCGCGAGTGCACCAGCGAGGAGGGTTACTCCTTGGAGCCCTTTCACAAGTTCCACGTGCCCAAGGGCATGCCCATGTATATTCCGATCTATGCCCTGCATATGGATCCTCAGGTGAGCTATATTAGATTGAACCTCATTCGAAAATAATTCTAAAAGTGCCTGTGATCGATACAATAAGTTCCAGTATTTTTCCGCATATGACTTGAAGTTAGTTTCTTTTCTAAGGAAATTAAGACTTCAAAATTAATTCCTCACAGGTCCTCTAAGATCTTTACTCTCAATACAGTTTTTTCTTAAATTTATATTTTCAAAGAAATTCCTTAAAAAAAACCCTTCGAAATTGTTTTATGTACAGACTTATCGGAAAAAAGGAGATTGAAGGGTTGAGAGTTAAGAAGGATATCCCTACAAATACGATATAATTTTACCCTTTCGAAACTTTATAAAAATCGTAGTTTTACGCTGATCCCTTTTCCCAACCCCAACTAATGCATGTTCCAAAATAACAGATCGATTTAAATTCTTCCTCGAAGGATGTCTTGTTGAATATTAAGCATCCTATGGAAAAACTTCTTGAACATTCCTTTTGGAACTAGTCCAAATCACTAGTTAAAATCATATTCAGCCAATGCTAGGTCCCAACTCTACCTACCTACTTTGCCAAGGCAAGGGATCGATTGAACTCCTATCTTCAAGGGGTTCCTTTAAAAAAAGCAAACTTCCTTTAGGAAAATTCCTTGAAAATTCCTTCTTTTCAAGAAGTAGTTAGGTTTAATGATTACTACCATTATGTACGCTTAACTCTTGGCCGTATCTTTGCAGTACTTTCCACAACCCAGGCAATTCCAACCGGAACGCTTCTCGGCCAGCAATCGCAAGCTGCACACGCCGTACACCTACATGCCCTTCGGCCTGGGACCGCACGGCTGCATTGGCGAACGCTTTGGCTTCCTGCAGGCCAAGGTGGGTTTGGTCTATGTGCTGCGCAACCATCTGGTGACCACTTCGGAGCGTACGCAGCGACGCATGAAATTCGATCCCAAGGCGCTTATTATCCAGGCAGACGGGGACTACACCTGCGACTGGTGCGCGATCCCTGGGAGTTTGAGCTGCACTTACTTGCGCTTGGTTCGGGTTCTGCTTCTGCTTCTGGTTCTGGTTCTGGGAGATTCGGTTAGATCGCAGCAATTCACCTGTCAGCGGCTGACTTAGCACTAAGTTCAGATTTCGCGTGTGCTGTCATTTTAAATTGTTTAATGAAAAAAAAACCGATGTCACATCTTCCAAATGCATTTTGATTGGCTTCTATATATTTGCGTGTCGATTCAAATTTAGCGAGAGGTGGAAGAAGTAGTCGAAGTGCTGTCTATAAACTCCCCGTTAACTGAAATTACCAAATAACTTGATTTTGATGCGCATAAAATCATTAGATCCAAAGTTTGTCTAATAGGACAGGGAGCGGGAGGTACTTTTGTTCTAATAGTAGAGATCTATTTTGTACAGGTACATAGTACACACTGGTACTGTACCTATTTATACCGTTAAAATAAGGGAGAAAGAAGAAAAGAATCGCTTGGGATCCTAACTTCGACTAGCCATAGGGCTTATTCATTTTTACTCGCAAAAGATTTGAAATATTTAGTTGAATAATGAAATGTTAAATTTAAATATATGTCAACATTGTGCTTAAAATAAAACTATTGTGCACTTTTTTCTTTCTCTCGTCATCTTCTGCCTTTTTAAGCAAAAGTACAATATTTTCTAAAATATACCTCACCTTTTTATTAGAATTATAGTCGCTGAACATGAATACATAGTACATAAAACTTTGTTTGGTGAGATATACTGCAAAAAATAATATAATATTATAAAAATATTTGTCTATTACTCGAATACCAAAAAAAAAAAACAATATCTTAAATGTACCTGTCTCCCTTTATCTGTATCTCTCTATCGTTATTTACATCTGTTCATCTTTCCCCTTATCTGTCTTCCATATTCCCTTTCGCAAGCATGTTTCTAATTGGCTTCGGAAAGTCTGGAAAAAGGGGTGGGGTAAGGGGGCTTATGTAAGAAAATAATATCGGTTAATGCAAACTTCAAGTTGTTCTCATCTTTATGCCCAGCAATGTACATTTAGATATCAATCAAGCCAACAATTTATTCGCACACTTTACGAATCTTATTTGGCGCCAAATTGCGCGTGATCCTAACTCAAATCGATATTTAAACGGCACTTGAAACACATTAAATGCCATATTTTATTATTATACGATTTAAGTATATACAAAATATGCACGCAATTTGCTAATCTTTGAAGATCAAGTCTCGGCCTGAACAAAACTGTCAGAGCTGGTTCCGAGCGATTTGATAACAGTTAATCAGTTCATCGTCTACAATCAAAGCGTTGTCTAAATTACCTACAATTATCAGAAGCCCTCAAAAAATAAGAAATTATTTAATAACAAAGCAATCAATTTTTACCAAGTATGAAAAAAACCGAAAAAAAGACGACGACCGATAATAAACTGATGATAAGATAGCATACAGTACATATATAAAAGATAAATCCTTAACTTTAGATTGTACAATTTGTTTATTATCATTAACATAATAACAACAACGTTATAAATGTTCCTTTACGATTACAAAGTATTAAATCCCAGCTATAAGTCTTTTCAGATCTTACAAGAGCTCAGCCTATATACGCCATAAAGTCCGACAAACTACACAGCCCTATTATCATAAAGCTTATCGTTAACAATCTCCAGAAACATGCCCGTATCCAGCTGCAGCACAAAGATCTTGGGATCGAATTTAACGTGCTTCGCGGTCTGCGGACAGCAGCGCACATAATGGTTCTTGAGGAAGTGCACCAGACCCAATTTGGACTGAAGCAGGCCAATGCGACTGCCGATGCAGTTGTGCGGGCCCAGGCCGAAGGGCTGATAGGCCATGGCCTCGATCGACTTGCGATTCTCCGGCGAGAAGCGTTCGGGGTCAAAGTGATCCGGATTCGGCCAGTACTGCAAGAGAGTAGAAAGATGACCTTGGTTAGAGCAAGACTAGGAAGACAAGTAGTCCACTTTTACCTTGGGATCCCGCTGCAGTCCATAGACGGGTATAAAGACGGGCGTCCCGTTCTCCAGTTTGAAATCATAGTAGGGTTTCAGCGACAAATCCGGTTGACCCTTTACGCTCTGATACTCGCGATCCAGGAAAGGCAGCACGGGATACAGACGCAACACCTCATCGACCACCATGGATAGGTATTCCAGGGAATTGATTTTCTCATAGCTCAGCTGGCCGCCCTCCTCCAATAAAGCTTCGTTGATTTCCCGACGCAGGCGATCCTGCAGCTCTGGCTGTTTGGCCAGCTCTAGGAGGCTAAAGGACATTGTCGACGAGCTGGTCTCAAAGCCGGCCGTAAAGAATACCGCCGCCTGAGCCACCAAAAAGTCATTGCTGCTGCCCAAATGGGGCTTCGTCGGTTCCAGGGCAGCCTCCTTGCGCAAACCCACCAGGATATCAATCAGATCATTGCGCACTGCGCCTGTGCGCTCCCGTTCCGACATTACGTGGCTAATACTATTCCGTATAAAAGTGGAATACTCCTTCGTAAAGAACTTGGCCCGTAGCAGAGACACCAGCTTGGGCAAAAAGAAGGTCACAAAGAAATCGAAACTACGCGTTAGGGTGGCCTCGAGAACCTTACGTCCTTGGGTACGGAATTCGGCGTCGGGATCGGCCAAGCTATTGGCGCGCACGCCAAAGGCAATGGTCGCAATCGAATCTGTCGTGAATCTGGCGCAAGTATCCTTCACTTCCGTTACAAAGCTGGCATCCTGGGCCGGCTGGAGTTTGGCCAAATGCGATTCCAGATCTGCAGCTACCTGGAATTTCAATTTAGGATTTTATTCTGATTTTTACGGTTGCCTACCTCCACTCACCTCCAGCATTAGGGGATACATTTGCTTCACCTTGCCGCTGGTGAAGACGGGTGTTAACTTCGTGCGAATCTCCTTCCACTGCGGATTGCGCACAAAGAACAGATTATTAGAGGCAATGGCATCGCCATGTGGATCACAGCGTCCGTAGCGATTGGAGAAACGATTGAAATCCTTGATGAGCACCGACTTAATGAGCTCCGGTTCGCGTATAACCAAACCTGGTTTGTTCATCACATAGATGCCCACGACAGCTTCATCCTGCATCCTTGGATCATTGTAGATCGCCGAGATGTGCAGGCCAAAGGAGTTCTTCTGCTGGAACACAGGCGAGGTATTCCCTATGATCGGCGTTGGCGGTATATAGGGCAATCCCTTGCGCTGCCAATAACTGTGATTGCGCTGGAACCACAGATAAATGGCGCTCAACACGCCCACAATCAGGAAAAGCGCCTCCGTCAAAACCATTTTGTTGACTGTAAATGATTTCGTTGATAACGTTTTTTAAGTATTGATATTATGAACTCTGAAATTGCGTAGCGCTATTCAGTCAACAAAAGCGCAATCTTTTATAATTATTAATATTATATTTAACATTGATAAGCCAAGTTATTTTCGTTTATATGTGGCCTATGCCTATTATATTTATATTATTAATGTTGAACGTGCTATCATTGCAATTTCATAAAAAATTTGTTAGTTAATTTAAAAATGCACGCCCAAAAAATTATTCAATATAAAAATCGTTTAGCACTTTTATAAATTCTGATATGCACAAAAACACAGGTTTTTTTTCTAAAAATTATAATTACATCTGGAACCGAACTCGCATAAATTTTTAAGCGACCACTGTATTACCTATTAGCTCTAAAATAATTATATTATGCTGCACTGGATTTTTTTAGAACTATATATTTTATTACTAAATCTGTAGTTAATATTCCAGAATTAACCTATTTCTTTGTGTTGTAAATCCAGAGTATCCAATAAATATTATTCTACACATTAGAAATCCTAAACTATAATCCACATTTTCTGCCTCTATAGATCCTTTGAGTGTCCTTAGAATTCGTAGATTTTCAGGATTTTTTCCATTCTACCACGCACTTCACTTAGATATTTTCCACATAACTGACCTAGTAGTTAGTTAATATAGTTAATTATTTAATTCCACATGCGGTCATGCGTCCGACAATTAGCCCGTCTAAAACAACACTTGAAATTAGTTGAAGTTGTGCGCTCGTTTTTATAGGCAAATCTTTGCGAAAAGATTACAAAACAGAAAGCGAAAAAACGCAAGGGTGCTCTAGTCGAAAGTGTTCGACTAGCAGATGCCCTCTACCTAGCTCGTAAATTCATATAGCTATTAAACAATTTTAAAAAAATATATATTCTAATATTTTTGTATTTTTAAATTAATTATTTATTATAATAATTTCCTCTTAAATTAAAAATATTGTGACGTACCTAGGTCTGACATACACGTAGGTTCCTTGATATGAAAGACCAAGTTTATGTTCGATTTGTGAACCTGCTTTTGGAAAATGATGTGGACATCATACAAACATAGCTAAATCGACTCAGCTTTCGTTCAGATCTAGAATGTATATATGCATATATAGTTTATGATCGCAGATGTCTACTATTGCCACTTATACAATGTTTGCACAACTTGATTATAAGATTCAAGCACTTACAATGCGCTTAGGGCACAACGAGCATAAGGCTGATAACAGAAATAGTACATCAATAGCTGATAGGTAGATTGTTCAGTTAAATAGTCAGTTTCCCAGACTACCAATTTCGCTTTGTACCATGCACTTAAAAACAAATGATTGACAATTTAAATATGAAAGCTACAAAATAGGTACTATATATGTGCATATATTTATTAGAAGGCTTTTAAGTCGTACATTCGCACGCTTCTCCAATTGATTTGAATATTAATCACTATATGTCAGAATCAAAGCGTCGTAGCATGTTTCTCGCTGGGCCCAATGCCGAGGTGATGTAAGCGTATTGATCGATCAATCAAATAGCTGTGGGGAAATCCATAATGTGTTCCATAATCCGTCACTACATTGTTGCCAAAGAACTCCTGCTGCGAGTAGTGCTCGTCTTCGACAATTGTCCTGGACGTGAGAGACTTGCAAGCAGGTGGACGCTGGGGATTTCCCCTTGCCTCGCTGATTCGTAATGTTCATTTTATAAATCAACAAAGTTCAGTTCCCATAATTGGCGATTTAGTCTTATAATTGTCCAGCTATATAAAAAATGCAAGAATTTAAACCAACATATTCACTCCATTTTATATTGTTTTGTATTACACTTTTTTGTACTTTCATTAACCAAATAAAAACAAAGATCGCACCGGCCAATCTTTCAAAATCCCATATAAAGCCATAAAGTTCGGGTATACTACACAGCCCTATTATCATAAAGCTTATCGTTAACAATTTCCAGAAACATGCCCGTCTCCAGCTGCAGCACAATGGCCTTGGGATCGAATTTATTGTTCTTTGGGGTCTGGGGACAGCTGCGCACATAATGGTTCTTGAGGATGTGCACCAGACCCAACTTGGCCTGAAGCAGGCCAATGCGACTGCCGACGCAGTTGTGCGGGCCCAGGCCGAAGGGCATATAGGCCATGGACTCGATCGATTTGCGATTCTCCGGCGAGAAGCGTTCGGGGTCAAAGTGATCCGGATTCGGCCAGTACTGCAAGAGAGTAGAAAGATGATTTTGGTTAGAGCAAGACTAGGAAGACAAGTACTCCACTTTTACCTTGGGATCCCGCTGCAGTCCATAGACGGGTATAAAGACGGGCGTGCCGTTCTCCAGTTTGAAATCATAGTAGGGCTTCAGCGACAAATCCGGCTGACCCTTTACGCTCTGATACTCGCGATCCAGGAAAGGCAGCACGGGATACAGACGCAACACCTCATCGACCACCATGGATAGGTATTCCAGGGAATTGATTTTCTCATAGCTCAGCTGGCCGCCCTCCTCCAAAAAGGCCTCGTTGATTTCCGTGCGCAGGCGATCCTGTAGATCCGGGTGTTTGGCCAGCTCTAGGAGGCTAAAGGACATTGTCGATGAGCTGGTCTCAAAGCCGGCTGTAAAAAATCCCGCCGCCTGAGCCACCAAAAAGTCTTTGTTGCTGCCCAAATGAGGCTTCGTCGGTTCCAGGGCAGCCTCCTTGCGCAAACCCACCAGGATATCAATCAGATCATTGCGCACTGCGCCTGTGCGCTCCCGTTCCGACATTACATGGGCGATGGTATTCCGTATAAAAATGGAATACTCCTTCGTAAAGAACTTGGCCCGTAGCAGCGACACCAGCTTGGGCGTAAAGAAGGTCACAAAGAAATCGAAACTACGCGACAGGGTGGCCTCGAATACTTTACGTCCGTGAGTACGGAATTCGGCGTCGGGATCGGCCAAGCTATTGGCGCGCACGCCAAATGCAATGGTCGCAATTAAATCTGTCGTGAATCTGGCGCAAGTATCCTTCACTTCCGTTACAAAGCTGACATCCTGGGCCGGCTGGAGTTTGGCCAAATGCGATTCCAGATCTGCAGCTATCTGGAATTTCACTTTAAGATTTGATTTTGATTTTTACTGTGCCCATTTTATGTCACCCACCTCCAGCATTAGGGGATACATCTGCTTCACCTTGCCGCTGGTGAAGACGGGCGTTAACTTCGTGCGAATCTCCTTCCACCGCGGATTGCGCACAAAGAACAGATTATTGGAGCCCAGGGAATCGCCATGTGGATCACAGCGTGCGTAGCGATTGGAGAAACGACTGAAATCCTTGATGAGCACCGATTTAATTAGCTCCGGTTCGCGTATAACTAAACCTGGTTTGTTAATCACATAGATGCCCACGACAGCTTCATTCTTCATCTTTGGATCATTGTAGATCGCCGAGATGTGCAGGCCAAAGGAGTTCTTCTGCTGGAACACAGGCGAGGTATTCCCTATGATCGGCGTTGGCGGTATATAGGGCAATCCCTTGCGCTGCCAATAACTGTGATTGCGCTGGAACCACAGATAAATGGCGCTCAACACGCCCACAATCAGGAAAAGCGCCTCCGTCAAAACCATTTTGTTGACTGTAAATAATTCAGCATGAATCTTATTTCATTGAGAATACGCTAAAAGTCAAGTTGGTTTGGGGACCAACCAGCTTGGCGTGTATGAAGGGACCCAAATGCTAATATATGGCCCATTTATTTTAATATATTAAATATATTTTACAAACAAACTGTTCTAAAAAATTCTCTACAGACTTTGATTACAGTTTAATATGGATGGACAGGTAGAAACAATAATATTAGAAATAAATGATCAATTTAATTTAGTGATTTGAATTCAATTTTTTTTAGGAGTTTACCGCTTATAATTTTTAAATTATTTAAAAAAAGTTAATGTGCCAGTAGAAATTATTTATGCAAAAATGAAATTGTATGCAATTATTTACAAATTATTCAAATGTAAAAAAACATGTAAAAAATGTGGGCCTTCGAAATTGTAATTCCTGAATAATTTAAATTGAGTATACTTTACTTGTAAAGATTATGAATTAAAAAAATAATGAATTTTGAATATTTAATGTCCAATAATGGGATTTTAAAATGATTAATTTAAGCCCTCACTATGAAAATAAATTCAGGTTACTAATTTTCAGGTCTTAAGAGCATTAAAATCTATGTAAAAACCAAAGCGCAAGTTTGTTGTATTTGAACAATATATTTTCACACTTCACTATTATACACATAACTGACCTATTAGTGAGTTTAGTTAGTTATTTTCTACACCCAATTGTACGACCGACAATTAGCCCGTCTAGAACAACACTTAAAATACGTTAAAGTTGAGTCCCCGTTTTTATAGGCGAATCATGGTGAAAAGATTACAATATAGGAAGCCAAAATTAACTAGTTGAAGGTGTTCGACTAGCAAATACCCTCTGTAAAATATATTTGGAAAAACTTTATTTTTAACTACCTTTTTTTGGTTCATCGCATAATTTTTAGTATGATAATTCTTCACCATTTTCAAAATCTCTAGATTATTAGTTTTTGAAACCCAAGCATTTATACAAACGAAGCTAGATGGACTTAGCTGGTCGTTCTGATTGAGATATGTATTTATCTGAGATATGTATTTATGTAAGACCGAAAGTGCCTACTGCTGGACCAAACTTGACTAAACACTTCACAAATAATTAGAATAGGTATGGAGGACAAGTCGAAAGCTGATAACAAAAATGATGATCAAATGATGATGGTGCAATTTAAAAGGGAATGTTACAAAAAAATGGCTGCAAAAATTGTAGAGCTTGTGGAACCCCATCTAGCGCTTGCTCTCATTTTTTACAACCGGCGAGAGTAAGGTCGCTGAAATCGCAAGCTAGAGAGCGAAATAGTTCCATGCTGTTTGGTCTCACTGCAAAGAATTAGAACCCCGTATAGTGTGTCTCGCTCACACTGCCTGCTGCTACTTGAAATCTCGAGGCACCCCGTGCATGTGTATGTATGCATGTGCACACAAGCTAAGTCACGAAATGTATGTATGTGTGTGTGTATGCACAAGTAGCAATGCACTGAAAGTCGAATTTTTCCTTTACACTTATATAAATATTTAAAGCGTTCAACATTGATTGTTGGTGAGGGTAACCAAGCGTTGGTGCGCATGCAAAACGCATGCTCGCACACTTACGCATTTTTGTGCATGTATGAGCATTGCTTGCGCTTGTGTTTTTTACGTTTATTTGCCCGCCTTGGGCGCAAAAAATGTCTTTGCTGGCTGGCATTTGTCGCGGCCGGTCATTTCAAAGGGTGGGAGTAAAAATAAGAGCGCTGTCCTTTAGAAAAGTGTGTACATATTTATTAAAAGGCTTATAAGATGTACAATTGCACTAATTGATTTGAATACCGATCAATAGACGTCAGCATTAGAGTGTCATAACTTGTTCCTTTGCAGCCTTGATGGCAACTATTGCATAGTGTCGTGGTGATATAACCGCATCGAACAAATCAATCAAGTAACTGTGCTCATAGCCCAGTTCCTTCAGGTAGAGCAATCGATCCAGCAGGATAACGCTCTCCAGCACTGGCGCAAATGACATGCGCAGCAGATAGAACAACGCCAGATACTGGCGATCCAGTTCGTGCTCTTGCTCTAGGGATTCCAGCTCTCTCCTCCACAGCTGCCAGCCACGGTGCATTGAGCCTCTCGGCGCACTTGCGCACATATTGAGGGAAACTCTCGAATTTGCGCACTTTGCCCACCTGCAGCTCGTTTTTCAAGTGCGGCGCATGGCGACAGACCAAAAGCTCGAGCAGCGCACGATAATGCAGCGTTATGTTGGGCAGTTCCTTGGTCGAGAGGGTGCGTTCAATGGACTGGGCGGCCAGCATGCGCGCATTGCGACCGAGTCGCACTTGACGCTGCTTTAAATAGTGGCTCAGCGGAAATCCAAAATCCGTTTGCAGCTCCATCAATGCCTTGTTGCCAAAGAACTCCCGATGCGAGTAGTGTTCGCGCAATAGATGATAACAGCAGCCAACGTTACACACTACTCGACAATTGTCCTGGGCATGAAAGACCTGTAAACAGGTGGCGGCCAGATTGCCACAGGTGTGCAGGCCAGTCAAGCATATGCTGGGGCTTAACTCTTGCGTCTCTTGATCGAAATGCTCTTTTAGTAAATCACCCAGATTTAGTTCTGTGGTTATAAATCTAGAAGTGGTCTTGTAATTGTCCGGCGATTTCGTATTAGTTGGAATTTCTCTTGTGGTTGGCTTTTTTCCGCGTCTTGGTGGTGTAATGCCTTGGCTCTCCAGCTCGGCGCGTTCCGTTAAACCATTCCAGGCGCGCTAATTCAAAAAAGAAACCAGTAAAAAAGTGGTGTTGATAATCGATTTAAAACAGCATAACACACCGCACACACTTTGCAACACTGAGCACTGTATGCGATCAACCCTGTCTGCAGCTGTCAAGCGTTCTTCTTCTTACCGCATACATGCACGACGCGAAAACGTTTTAGCGTTTTAAATACGAGTATTTCTTATTTTCATTCCAATAAAGAACTTTTGCAAATTAAAAAACAAACAAAATGTCGGCTGGCATGCCCATCAACCCGAAACCATTTCTAAATGGTCTAACCGGCAAACCGGTGCTCGTCAAACTCAAATGGGGCCAGGAATACAAGGGCTTCCTGGTATCTGTGGACGGCTACATGAACATGCAGCTGGCCAACACCGAGGAAGTCATCGACGGTTCCGTTACGGGCAATCTGGGTGAAGTGCTAATACGCTGCAATAATGTGCTCTACATTAAAGGCATGGAAGACGACGACGAGGAGGGTGAAATGCGCGATTAAACAAAAACAACAACAAAAAACCTGCCGCCAATTTCAATACAAAACCTCAAAAATCAACTTTAGCATTAAGAGTTTGAAAGTAAAAGAAATAAACATGTGTATTTATTTAATAGTAAACATACCTGCAGCTTGCGATTGCGCGAAAGGGCATTTTCAGTATTGGACGCATTAGCATCGATACCGAGCACCCGATGTCCATATTGTAGCGCCAGACGCGAGGATAGATAGCCTTTGCCATCGCCAGCATCAACAATGTAGCAATTAGCCTTGGCCCCGGCTGCGATGCTTTGTACTAATTTGTCCACCAACGCCGCCGTCGACTCCACCTGCGGGAGAGCACGTTACCATTTGCATTATATATGGGCATAATCTGGAACTGTAACATTAAGCCAACTCGATTCATGTTTGTCTGTCTGTCTTATTGCCAAGCAAAGCAGTCGTTGCATGGCTTCGACTTTATCTGTCTGTGGCAGATATTACAGTACAGACCACTATATCTATTATAAAGATATTTTGTATAAAAAGCGTTTGGTTTTATACACACATCTTTAATACATAAATTGGACAGATCAACATGCATAGTTAGTTCTCTTGTCTCAGCGCACGTACCTCATGGCACTTTTTGGCGCTCATAAACTCTTTTATGCTCAGCTGCGTGTGCGCTGCAGCGGCCAGTAGCTGTTCCAGTTGCTCCACGGTGGTCAGCAGCTGGGCGCAGCCGGTCAAGCGTTCGCGTTCGCCGGCAGCCAAGAACTGCGCTATTGCTGGAAATTGCTGCGAGTCGCGGTCCGTTGACCAAAACAGTGTTTCTATGCTTTGGGTAACAGCTTCCTCCGTGGGCAGCTCAGCCCGAAGTGCTGCGGGCACAAAGTGCTCCCAATGCTGGTCGGTCAAGTAGTTAACCATGTGGCAATTGACAAAATCCCAGTGCGGCTCCAGATATGCCAATAGGCCATCGAGGCAGCGCTGCAGCTGTGGCACGCCCACGCGATCCATATTACTGCCGCTAGAAACTGTAATCCTTGCGCTCAGGCGTCGTAGAGCCGTGTGGAGTGGCCTTCTTTGTGCCCAGCAGAGCGCACAGTCGCCGATGCGTGTTGCGTATGTGCTCCACAGCGCCCACGATGTCCGCCTCGGGATCGTTGTGGCGCGGGAATAGTTCGATCAGCTGCCGCAGCTGCTGCAGCGTGCGTTGCACTTTCTCGGTATGTGGCTGCTGCTGTTGCGCGACTACTTGACCGTAAATGCCGCCCAGTTCCTCGCCCAGTTGGACGCCCTGCGCGTAGCCCAGTTGATAGCCCTCCTGATTGCCCTGAGCACGGCCGTCGGCGATGCCCTCCTCGTAGCCCACGCGTGCGTGTTTCTCCTCGGTGAGCACAATATCGTCGAACAGATCGTTAATATCGCGCGACGCGTCGGACATTATTGAAATGTGTGTGCAGTGCGCAGTTATCGGAACCCAGCTTATCGATAATTGCAGTGAATGAGGTAAAATCATGATTGGGAGTGCCACAGGTTATTATTATTAGCTCCTCGCATTGTTGCGTCACAGTATCGGAATTTTGTATGCGCTAACGAAATTAACTACAATTTCGCTCTTAAAGTGTTACAACTACTAGAGTTGGCTATCTTTTAAAGATGTTTGATGTTCGGCCCCCAATGTTGTCCAAAAACTTAAGCACATCGGACTATAGCGTTTTTTTTTTGCTAAGAAATCAAACCGATATTGTGACAATAATTTCTCATAAATCGTACTCTTGTTTCATAATGCAACTGTTATTTGAGCAACCTCTCTCAATTGTGTGGTGAAATCATTTGGAAAGCTTTCGCGCAATTTGCAACACTTAAAAAAAGAAAAGTAATTTCTAAATTGTTATGCTCGATCTGCCCAAAATGGATTTTTTTAATAATTTTCTCTAATGCTTGAAGCAAGGCACATAGCTGGAATTAATTTAATTCTAATCGGTTTGTTACTACTCCTCCCAAGCGTCGTCATCGGAATTGCCCTCATCGCTGGACATGGAAGCTTTGCTCTTCGCCATCGGGCTCGCTATTATTTTCGACAATTGCAGCATCATGGGATTGCCAGCCTGATCCGCCTGATTTTGACTGCCGGAGATGCCCTTGCGACGTAGCATCAACTTATTGTGCAGATCCGCCATTAGATCACCGCCGTTCGGGGCGGCGCCCGCTCTGGAACGTGTTTTACCTGGATTTTGTGAGTCATCCACCACGTCCGCGTTGACGGGCGCAGCGGCCGGTGCACGCAAACGGCCACCGTGTGCACCGCCAGCGTTGCGTATGGCAGCCATCAGCTCGGAACGCGGATCGGCTGGCGGCGGTGCCCGCGAGTCTGGTATGTTCAAAGGTGTTTCCAAAGATGGTGATATGGGCTTGATGACTCCATCAGTTGGCAGCTTAGCTGGTTGCGCCGGAGGTGGTGGTGGTGGCGGCGGCGGTGGCGGTGGTGGAGGTGGCGGCGGTGGTGGTGCTGCTGCAGCCTGTATCGCTTCTGGTGGCACAGCCCGCGGGTTGCTTGTCCTGGTCATGTGCGTTTGTGCTGCTATTGCCTGTACCGTTATGTCCATCTCTATATGTTTGTCCGGTTCCATTAAGCCGGGCAACTCGGGCAAATCGACAAACTGATGCGACGGCGCAATGGGTGTCTGCTCCTCGACGGGCTCATACTGCAGATCGTTGGCAATGCCCGGCAGATCGGGCAAATCCAGTGGCACATCAATTGCCGGCGCCGCCAGCGCTGCTGGCGTATATCGCAAATCGCCGGCTGGTGCGGCCAGCTTGGTGGTGCCGTGGGCTAGCGAGTGGGGCGCCGGCGCCAGCAGCTGTGCTCCAATTGGCTTTGGCTTGTGGGCAGCGCGCTTGTAGCTTTGCGGCGGCAGCGTGCGCTTCCAGGCGTTGAAATCTTCGCTGCCACTGCTACCGCCGCCATAGGCAAATTCGTTGGTATTGAAACGCATCAGCGCCGGCACTGATTTTGCAGTGGGCAGACCACCCAAACCTGCCACACGATTCGTCTTCTGGCGCTCCATAACCAGCGGCGTCTCGCGTTTATCGTCACCGCGCACATGGAAGAATACGGAGTCCATTTCGGTGGCCGAGCTCTGTTCGTCGGTTGGATCGGCGTTGCGATTGCGACGCCGCCGCTGCATTTGCTCCGCTGCTGACGTCGTTGGCGTTGGCATTTCTTTTAGGTTCTGCACCACCTGCGGAAAGGTGGCCGGTATGTTGTTTAGAATACCGCTGCCGGGGAAACGTGCGGGCGCAAATATCTTGATTGATTTTTTGGAGCCAACGAGTGCATCAATTTTTGCCTGCGCACGCATGACACGCTCATTTATATGCTGGACCTTGGCACCATTTCTCTCCAACCGAGCATCAATGCGGCCAAAAATTGAGTTTATTGTTTTGTTTAGGCAGTCGAGCGACTGTGCTGCTCTGATTATAGTTTCCTCGTGATGTAGATCCGTTGGGATTATCGATACCTGGTAGGCGCTGTGCACGTAAGTCTCGCTCTCATCCATTTCGGCAGAGTTTGGATATTAAAATTTGGTTAACTCCTTGTTTTAATCGCTAAGAAGCGATTTCTATCCCCTATGTTGTTCCTATCAATCAACAGCTGGTTGTTGGGCGTGGCGTTGCCACTTATCCAATAGCAGCCTTAATGTCGATAAATAATTTAACCATCAAATATCGCGCTTAATGCGATAGTTTTTCTTCGCTGCGGAACTATCGATGTCAATGTGGGTATCAAACTTATTTTACATCACTAGTGCACACTCATTAAATTCATCGCAGTTGTTACGTGAAAAAGTTGTCAAAGGCTGATTTTGTTTAATTTCAAGTGCTCAATAAATATTTTTCACTGCATTCAAGTGTGTAAAAGTAATTGTACAAATGTATTAATCAAAAAAGGTATGTGTGCAGCGTGTTTTAAGCATGCAATATTGTTTTTTTGATCGAAACGCGTGCGCTTACAGTATAAACGTGGCTGCAGCAAAGAAATGTGTGGGGAAAAAAATGATAAGCAATAAACGCAGTATATATTTAATGTCAAAAACGTTTTATCGGAATGGACAGTGTGTGAAATGTGCATTTAAAATAGTCGGTTTCAAGAATTTTATGTTTTTTGCGGCAGTGAAAAAATGCGTGTTTGCCTGTCTGCTGGTCGCCATTTTGAATATTTGCTGAGAAAAAGTTTCCCCTATCCCCGTTGCCCGTGTGTTTATTGTTCGCCCATGAAAAGTGTGTGTATATGTATGGATAAATACATAAATATATTTAGTTGCGTGTGGTTGTTTACATGTGTGTTTTGTTTTTTGCCATGGCTGCAAAGCCACATCAACAATTATTTTATTTATGCATATACACGTATGTGTGTGTATGCATTTCTTTGTTGAATATGGCCATAAAATACATACAAGCATTTTTACGTTTGTGTGTGACCACATGACTAGGGATGTTATGGAAAATATATACATACATATACGCTTTAAAATACCAATAAATCAAATAAACACAAAATACTAATTAATTTTTTTCTTGCAATGTCCACTTGCAGCTTAACGACTGCAATTTTTTTTTTGAAAATCGCTCAAGTGATACCGGAATATATTCAGGATTCAGGAATTGAAGAAGGAAACCCTGAATATGGAGCAAATATTTCAATCGGAGGATGAGCGCCGCATTGGCGAGGAGTATTTATCGAGTCTAACGGATTTAAATTGCAATAGCAAACCGCTAATCAATATGCTCACAATGCTCGCCGAGGAGAATATCAGCTATGCCCATGTCATTGTGCGCGTGGTGGAGTATCACATCAGCCAGGTTAACAAATAAAGCATAATTAATTAAACAGCCACAACACACAAACAGAGAGAGACACACACAAACAAACACAAAAAGTGATCCGAGTCCTTGTACGAATGTCGTCGCTTGCACGGCAGTTGTGTGTACACATTGATCTCCATGTTCGAAATGTGTGCTAGGAACCTTAGAGACAACACGATAGTTCTTGGGTTGAGAAGCCATTGATAGGGATTACTACTTAAAGACTATAAAAATCATTATTTAAAATATTGATACTATTTAAAGCAAACTAAAAACAACACAATCTATGGCTCTTCAGCTCTATAAGACATTTGCGTTTAACGATGTGGGAATATCAACGAAAGCATTTTATTAAGCAATTATCAATTTCTCAAATCTTTTCTTTCTTTGATACTACACCCATCAGCACATGCTTTACATAAGCCAAATTTTAAAGATTAATCAAGCTACCAATAGATAAAGCAACTAACTATAATCCTTATCTCTATTGGATTGTGTTTAAACTTTGAAATTTTATGAACTATCGTTACTCAATTTTATATATTTGGGTTTTAAGCAGAGACTGATTTATCCTCTACAAGGTAAGACGTTAACTATATACTTCTATTCTTCTTTTTCCTCGATACCTTGAAGTACATAAAATACACAAAGAAATCGAAAAGAATATTGCAATAAAAGAGAAAATACTTAAACAATTGTCATCAAGTTGTCTTTTATTTTATACAAAAAAATAATAATAATATTTAATCTAAATAAATACATTGCTTCAAACGAGAAACCAAAACAAACAAAATAACTACAAAAACCTCACACGCAGCGATTTGTATATTGCAAGAGAAGAGAAACAAACAAAATAAAAGAAAAACTATTTGGCATAAGGACACTGAGGCAAAACAAATCAGTAATGTATTAAACTTAAAATAAATGGCATTTAATTATAAACCCCCCTTTCTTATCTAAACATTGCACTTAGGTGCTGTATTAAGAAAAGCTAAACTCAAAATCTACAGATTTATTAAGAAACCTAACTAAGAAGGATGATTTTTATATATTTTCGTATAAGTATTTATACAAAATTATTTTAAACTTGACACCAAGTCTAAAATGATAAAAAAAAAAATAATCTGCGAGACAATCTTAAAAAGTCGGGCAAGTTTTAAGTTTTTTTTTAAAGCAATTCCTCAAATCTTGTTAGCTGCCCCTTCAAAATATTGCACTTTTTTTATTTTTTTTTTTAATTGGATAACTTTGTTTTGATCGACTGCCCCTTTCCTACAATATGGAGATGCATCTGTGTCCAGCAGCTGTCGTTGTTGTCGTCGTCGTCGTCGTCGTTGTTATGATCGCAATCGTGACCAGGACTATGTGAATTGCTGTTGATAATGATGTGCCTCAATCTGTGTCCACACACTTCGCTAGCGACGTTGTAGAAACTTATGTTCTATTTTATTCTTACCTATCTTACCAAATCAAACAGGTGCCGCCCGAATTCAAATTACCCATACTATATTTAATTGATTCGATAATCAAAAATGTGAAAAACAGCTACGTCCAGCTGTTTGGGCAATGCATAGTCAATATATTTCTCAACGCCTTCGAGTCGGTAAGTTTCAAAATTAAATAAACGCATATAATAAAAACTAACGAATTACCCTGCCTCTAATCTGTAATCCCCAGGTGCAACACTCGCCATCGCAGGTGCTGGAGAAGGTGCGTGAGCGCATGTATCTGCTGCGTCAGACCTGGAACGAAGTGTTCCCGCCCTCCAAGATGTATGCGCTGGATGTAAAGGTCAAGCGTCTGGACAACAATTGGCCTATTACGGCCAAACCAAGTCAACCAAATAAAATACATGTAAATCCCGCCATACACGTAAATCCCGATTTTCTAAAGACGGTAAGTTATACCAGTGCACTGGAAAGCCTCTCAAAAACAACTAAATCTCTTATCAATCCACAGGGCATGGTATCTATGCCCGTGACTACGGCCCTACCAAGCGACATGGAGGAGATACTACAGGCTAAAACGCGTGAGCTGCTGGAGCTAAAGAAGCGCAAGCTGGAACTAGAGTTGGAACAGACTAAAATGCATTTAAAGGAGCAGGAGCGTCAGCTAAGTCAAGCCGCGGATGCTATTGCTGTGGCGCCTGGCATGGGTATGCCAGCGCCCGCCGCCGCACTGCGTCCACCGGGCATGGAAACCGTCACCGCTCCAGCTGTTGTACCGCCAATGTATCCCAACAACATGCGTAATGTGCGTCCCATGGCTCCTGTTGTGGCTGGCGGCATGGTGCCAGTAGTTGGCCAACCGGTAGGTTTTGTGGTTAAACAAAACCCAATTAAACTCTAGCTAATTTATGTTAATTTACAGCCTTTTGTCAATAAACCAAAGGTACATCCGATTAATCCAGCCATGCTCAGTTCGGTGCGACAGCGCGATCCGCGCCTGGCGCGCCAAATGCAGCCACAACAGGCGGCGCAAATGGCAGCGCCTATGCGCACGCTCGATCCACGCCTCGAGAGCCACAAAGCCTCCTCGTCCGCATCAACAGCAACAACACACAAGTCTAGTCGATCGCGCAGCAAGTCGCCCTTGCGTAATACGGGCAGCAGCCGCTCAGGCAAGAGCAGCAGCGCCGGCAACAGTAATCATCACAGCTCCTCCAGCAGTAACAACCGCAAGCGTAGCGAGTCCAAGAGCTCCACTGCCTCAACCTCGTCATCGGGCTCTGATGGCAGGCACAAGGGTGGCGGCAGCAGCAATCTCTCGCCGGTCAAGCGCTCTTCCGGCTCACGTGACAAGCACTCGAGCAAGGAGCTGAACGAGCGCTATGCACACAATGGCGGCTCCTCGCCAGCCTCCACCAAGCGCAAGAGCAGCTCACCCGCCAGCTCGCCGGCCAAAAACAAACGCAACACCACACACAAACCCACGTCGAGTCGTAGCAAATCGGGCGGCTCGAGCAATGCGCGTTCGCGCAGTCGCTCGCCCGTTTACAGGGATGTGGACATGCGCAGCGTGGAATGCAGCAAATCACCGGAGTCAGCAACTACATCAGCAGCGACCTCAACAGTCGCACCAGCAGCAACAGCAACAGCGCCAGTTAATGCAAACGATTTAGAGAAACGTAAGAAACAATTTTTAATTCTAATCTCACACTTGTTGGCCAAAAGTCAAGTCGAGCTCGACATGATTAGTAGTAATAATACAAATGACAAAGTAGTTGAAATATGCAGAAATTACAAACCAAATTGGCGGCAACCTGGTCTCAGGCAACAGGGGCAGGTTGGGGTTGTTGTGGGCGTGTGTTGAACCAGATCTCTCACATTGGAAAAGCTGCTACAAACAGTTGACTCCTTACTTGTCCAAGAAACAAAAGCAAAGTGCAAAAGGCTAACAGTTTTAACTAAGCTCTAAAAGCTGCTTAAAGCAAAAGTGTGTAAAAAGCTGCTTAAAGCTCTAAGCATATTTAATCCAAATTTTACATATAAATCTCATATTGAGTAACTTTTTGCGCTTTGCTTTGAAAACTTTTGGACATACATACAATCCGAAGGTAACCCTAGGGTTGTCACCTTTCCTGTCGTTCTGTGTTATTCTACAATTTTCTAAACACTTTCTTGTGGCTCGTATGCGATGTCTCGAATTGTTTGGTGAGTTTATTTTTCACTCGTTGCTTCACTTGAAGAAAAGTTTTTTATTTATTTATATTTCCAAATTTAAATCAAAACTATATAAACCTATAATAATTATGCGAATTTTTTTGTATACTTAAGAGCAAATACCAAAGTTCAAATTACTTAAAGATAAAAAAAAACGAAATAGATAACTAAAAACAAATCAAATAAAATGCGTTTGAAAACCTTTTGCATTCCAGTTGTTTTAATTAATGCAAAACGTAGCCAGTTGCCGCCTTTGGTGTAATTTTAAGTCTATTTACTTTGTGAAATTGTAAACAAACACGAGAAAGAAAAAACGTATAAATCGTGATAAAACACTTGTGATAAAATTGTAACTGATAAAAAGAATATGATATAGTATTTATATCAGTTTTGATAAAAACCTAAGAAGAAATAAAGACTGCAGTTTTAATTTGATGTTAACGCCTTGAAAAAACAAACCAAAACCTTAAACAAATCGTAAATAATTTTTAAACTTTTGACATAAACGTAAATATTTTATAAACAGCATTACAAAATAATTTATTTAAGCGTATGTTGTAGTTGTATTATGTATTATAATACAAGCCAGCCAGTTGTATTTGTATATGATATACGTCTAGCTAAAATATGTGTGTATATATATATATATATGATATAATTCATTATTTATTTTTGTATTTGTAGAACGGCACTTTTTTATTTATAAGTATATCTAATTTTGTATGACCCCTTTTTAAGTTTTTTTCCTTTCTTTAGTCTAACCTGAGTCCCTAACGGAACACATTGCAAATTTATTAGTTGTTTTCTCTTTTTAATTTTGTTATGATTTTCCACTAATTTCTCTAGCCCAATTGCTGTGCCTGGTGTTTGTTGATGACCCACATTTATTATTTATTTTTTTTTCTTAACTTGATTTTTAATGAAGTTTATTTCCCACCTTGGTTAGTTTTGTAATTAGGCCGTGTAATTTCTCATTTTTTTTTTTGCGTTTGCTGTAAGAACTCTGTTTTTGTTGGAAGCATAAAATACCAATTTCTAGATACATTTCACATACTTGAACCAGGCCCACGTCCCACGTGTCCAGCTGTTGCTGCTGCTAGCCCAACGCCGCATTTAGATGCATCTAGCCAGGACGTCGATTTGCGGCCATTTGCCAATTTGGCTGCAATGGCGTCTGTTGTCAAGCCGGCAACGCCGCCGCCGCCGGCCATATCAATCAGCAGGCAAGCAACGACTGCAACAGCAGACAGCAGCAACAACAACACCAGCAGCACAACAAATGCTAGCAGCGCCTCCAACGCATCGAACAGTTCCTCCAAATTGCCCACAAAAGTGTCGTTCAAAATACAAAAACCGTTTAATAAATTAGAAAAATCTACAGCGCATTTATCAACAGCAACACTGCTAGCAGCAGCAGCAACAACAACATCGGCAGCAACAACAAGTGCAGCGGCACCAGGCGCACTCGCCAGCAACAGCCAATCCTCGCCAGCGCCCACCACGTCGGAGGCACTTGCGAAGCTGATGACGCAGGGCGCCGGCGAGAAGCGCTCCGCTGTTCAGTTGCCGCCGGATGCCGATACCGATGAGGAGGATAAACTGCTCCAGCCGCAGCAGAAGCGCAGCAAATCCGCCAAACTGGACGCGTAAGTGCAGCTGAATCTCTATTAATCTAACTCCTAACTAATTGTGTTCTCATTTGTTGCAGTCTCTTTGGCAGCGAGGATGTCGACTTGCGCCGCGAGCTACCCGGTGTAAAGCCCAATATCATTGTGCCCGGGGGCATCATTATTGTCGAAGATGACTCCATGGATAACTGGGACGCCAATAAGGTGGGTAGCTTATTAAGTAGCACCTGGTGTTAACCGGCGTTGCCCGCCCAACGAGTTCGCTAGACTTACAATTTTTGCCCATTAACCCTCTATCTTTTGAAAGAGGTAAAAAAAAAAAAATAATTATTTAAAAATCAGCTGGAAGCTAATTGATTAAAATTTGCGAACCTTGCGGAAGTTTTAAAACCCTTTCTCAGCACTGACATCAAAAGAGAAAACTTTTCATCAATTAGTCCAAAACAAACTGTTCAGTATAAAGAAATTCAGCTATGATTCAATGAGCATAATTACAACTGCTTTTAATTTCCTTTAGCAAACTACAAAAGCACCTTTGTCGCCCGTCAAGAAGCCCACGCTGGACGAACTGCGCGCCAAGCTGGCCAAGACCGTGCGCCACAACAACAAGCAGCTGCCCAAGTCGGGTAGGTCCTAAGAAATAATACCATTAAATTGTAATTAATTGGAATCGTAAATCCACATAGACAAAACCAAGGAGCATCCCGTGGCCCAGCGGCTCAAGCAGCTGTCGGAGCTAAAGTCCAACGATGACTCGCAGGAGGCGCACGACGAGAAGATGCGCACTATTCTCAGCCAGGCGCAGGAGATGTTCGAGAATCATGGCATGAACCAGGAGCAGTACAAGGAACTAGTCAGCAAGGTAGTGGTCATGAGCGAGAGCAGCAAACTCAAAGAGCGCCGACGCGAGGTCGCTGCCGACGAGGAGGACCTGGAGCGCAATGCGGCACGCGATGCGGTGCTGCGCAAGCGCATACCCAAATTGAAGGGCAATGAGAACCACGCCTCCAGCTCGCCGCGCAGTGATGGCGAGCCGCGCTACGAGGATCAGCAGCAGCAGCAGCTGCCGGCGCAGTCAATCCCCGAGAAGTCGCAGCAGCCGTCGAAGCAGCAGAAGAACAAGCGCGATGGCAAGCGACGCAAGCCCAGCAAGTGGGGCGAGCAGGTGGATCCAGCGGCAGCTCAGCGTGCCGCCTGGCAGCTGGCCCAGAACAACAACAATAACAACAATAATAATAACAACAACAACAAGCGCATGCCGCAAGGCAATGTTGCCGCTGGCGGCGGCTTCCGTGGCATACCCTGGCAGCATCCGCCACTGGTCATGACCCAAACCGCCGTGCCGCCTCCGCCGCAGCCACCGTCCATGCTCGGCATGCCGCCCGTGCCGCCGGTGAGCATCACCAAGGCCATTAATTCGCTGGACAATCCCATGGCGGATGTGGTGCGCAGCATAACCATCGATGGGGGCAGCAAGGAGATACGCTTCTACAACCAGGTGGCCATCATCTTCATGGACGGCGACGAGCCGCACGAGATTGGCTTCCAGCACGGCCAGCGTGCCATCTACATTGATCACAACGAGCCGCTGGCTCTGAGCTTCAACGATGACTACAAGCCCTTCCAGCTGGACGGCCAGCTGCATCGCATCCGTTTCGGGCATCCGTCGCGTGAGCTGTACATCGATGATCACTGGTACGAGATCTACTTTGGCGGGCCGCCCGTCTCCCTGCCTATCGGCAACAAGCTGCACGTACTGAAAGCGGAGGGACCGCCGCCCAATGTGGACATTGGACGTGTGCGTCGGGATCTCGTTGTCGGCAAGCTGAACATGATTGTCGATGCGCACACCATTGTGCCGCTCTTCCTCGACGGACGCCAGCAGACGTTCCACTTGGGCGCCGAGCAGCATTCGCTGCAGTTCGTCGACAGTTTCCTGTATGCGCTGCTCGACGGGCAGCTCCAGAAGCTGGAGTACGGCGGCTTGCCCAAGAGCATGAAGTTGAATGGCGGGCGCAATTGTTTCATACGCTTTGGGACGCTGCCCAAGGGCGTGCAAGCGGGCAAGGCGCATGTCCAAGACATGGTGTACATTAAGACCGAGGCGCCAGCGGAGCCACCACAGCCGCCGCCGATGATTGTGGCAGCACCACCGCCAGTGGAGCAGCCAGCGGCGGCGGCATCTGCATCAGCAGCGGGTGGTGGAGGAGCAGCTGCTTCGGCCGTGCCCTTGCCCGTGGCCGCAGCTGCGCTAAGTAATCTCAACATTGATGAGCTCTTCCAGAAGCTCGTCTCGTCTGGCATAATTGGTGGATCCGCAACGGCGGCCGTTGCCAGCGGCAACAACAGCAACAGCACGATTGTTGCTCTGCCCTCCTTGGACGCCACCTCCAGCTCTAGCAAGGATGCAAGCGCAGCGCCTGCAGTCGCCGCCGGACCGCCCGCGGAGCCCATCAAGCGCATTGATCTCCACAAGCCGGACACGATCAAGACGCGACAGGCGGCCGTCGTAGCCACATTATATCTGGGCATGCAGTGCAGCAGCTGCGGCGTGCGCTTCCCGCCGGAGCAGACCATCAAGTACAGCCAGCACCTGGACTGGCATTTCCGGCAGAATCGACGGGAACGCGACTCCACGCGCAAGGTAACGTCCAGCCGTTGGTTCTATGATCTCAATGATTGGCGACAGTACGAGGAAATCGAGGATGTGGAGGAGCGCGAACGCAACTTCCTGGAGTTACAGGGCCAGCAGCTCGGACCCGATGCCACCGATGAGGTCTCGCAGCAACGTTCGCTGGACTCGCCAGTGCCGAGCTGTGCCGCCGGCACGGACGATGTGGATCGCAGCTGTGACATGTGCCACGAGAAGTTCGAACAGTTCTACAACGAGGAACTGGAGGAGTGGCATCTGCGCTCGGCCATACGTGTGGACGAGAAAATCTATCATCCACTGTGCTACGAGGACTACAAGACGTCGCTCAATCCACCCGCACCCACAGCCAATGATATCACGGCCAGCGGAGATGTGGAAATGCTCAATGCCACCGATGACAATGCCATGGATACGCTTATCAAAGTGGAGGATGATTTGGGTAAGTGTTTTTATTCTGAGTGCCCCTAATGCAGCCAAAGCCTTGCCTATTATAAACCTCCTTGCTAATCGTGTGCTCATGCCCTGCACAGATGATGCCAAGAAGACATCAACGACGCTGCTGGACGACGATGATGACGATGTCATTGTGCTGCCCAACGAGGAGCCGAGCGTAACCGAAATCGTGGACGACGACGATGATGAGGAATATGTGCCGGTCCCGGTGCCGGTGCCTGTGACCCAACCAGACACCGAGTCGCAAACGGAGAAGCCAACAACAACGTCGACAGCAGGCAGCGAGGAGGAGGCGCAGCAACCGCTGCAGCAGGCGCCAAGCAAGGAAAAGGAGCAGAATCAGAGGTCTGAGAATGCCAATGAGTCGGATGTGGAGATACAGGAGCCAAACATTCCCTTTACCGATCTGGACACCTATGTGGAAAAGGAGCCAGTGCCAATGCTCAATGTTAAAATCAAGGAGGAGCCCAAAGATGACGACGAGGAGGACGAAGACGATGGCTTTGAGGACGTGGGCACTGTGGTGCAATTGCTGCCATTGCCCGAAGATGAGATATCTATACATAGCAGTGGTAAGTATTACCTAGTTCTATATTCTATATATATATATATAATTATATATATGGCCAATGCTCATGAAATCGTTTCTGCTTGCTTGGACAGAAACCCAGACCCAGACCATCGATTCATCCGCCTCGCCCGCAACGCTAGAGCGACCAGCTTCGGTTGCATCGCTTTCGTTGCCGGCTAACGAGGATGAGCTGGAACTGGAGCCGTTGGCAACGGCAACCACCGAGGCTGATTTTAATGGTGAGAATCCGCAGGAGACGCATAACCTGAGCGCAGCGGGACCGGCGCCGGCGTTACCTTTGGCTAGCATAGTTAATAAAATAAAAATAAATATCACTAAGAATACAAGTAGTAATAGTCATAATAGTGCCTCAACAACAACAACGACGACGACGATGCCGGCGACAGCAGCAGCAACAGCGGCATCAGACTCGCAAGTGTCGGCTATAAGCGTCATTGGCGCCACTGGAAATGCCGATGTGCACCAACAGCAGCAGCAGCAGCAGCAACATAATTCAATACAGACCATTTCCACAATTCCAGTGCTGTGCGGAGGCAACACGTTTGTGCCGAAGATTGCCACCAGCAGCAGTGCAAATGCGCCGCCTGCCAATATTAGTTCCATTTCGGTTATTGGCAGCAGCTACGGCAGCAGCAACAACAACAATGCTAGCAGCAGCAGCAGCAGCAGCAACAACAATGGTCGTCTGCCCATAACAACAACAACACCAGCAGCAACAACAGCAACAACAATGGGAGCGCCAGCAACAGCAACTGGCAGCAGCAGCGCAGCGCAATCGGCGACAGCTGCACAAAAGTCCGCATCACCGCCGCCAACCGCTGCTGTTGAAGCTGAGCCGGAGCCGGTTGTCGAACTGAAGCCGGCGCTGCGCAACGTAACGCTTAAGAAAACGAAGAAAGTTCAAAACGGTGTCGAAACTTCGGGCCTGTGCTCGTTGATGTAGAACAATGGCACATATTATTCCTATTCTCACTTAATTTTTTAATTAGCAATCTTAAAATTTTAATTTAGAACGTTACTTAGTTTTAGACAATTTACAGACGTGCGAGAGAAAGCGCGTCTTTTGTTCTCTGTATAGGTACCATCAACAACTACCCACATACAACAACAACAACAACGCCTGGGCAGCGCACAGAGCGCAACACTTAATTTATTTTTATTACGATAATAATGCAAATAAAAAGAAAAACTTTTACACAAAACGAGAAATCAACGTATACATAATTTGTGATAATTTTATAACACCCGAGAGAACATATTCAGTTACACAAACCAAGCTCGATTCGTATAATATATCCATGTAATGTGCGTTTGCTAAATATTGAAACAATAAATGAGAAGCTGAATTCAAAACAAGCTATTTTGATTCAATTGATATTTATAATAATCTATATACTTATGTTTAAAATACTGCATTATTTCAATAAAGTTACAGGCAATAACAATAAATAACAACTTGTTTTTATTCCAAATAATTTATTCGATGAAAACGTTTACATGTGAAAAACTTTAAATATGGCAATGAATTTGGATTTGAAATGTGCGCAGCGTGCGCGTAGTCAGTGTTGAAAATATTGACAAGAACTATAAAAGCGTAGCAAGCAGCTTCTTACATGCTGCATGCCGTACAGCTGAGATAAACAACTGTGGCTAAAAAATACCAAGCGCATAATACTATGCACGTGGGCCCGTAGCATTTTAATTTACAGAATTTACAATTTTTGAAATGTCTTCATCGTTTTTCTTAAGCCGGGCGCCGCCAAACAAGCCAACAAGAAGCGCAAGGTAAGCTTGAGGAGTCAATGAAGTGCACATAAAACTCAACACGCCCATATATCATAGATTAATCAGACAAAAGCCAAAGGCGGCGCAAACCCTGGAAAAAGATCCAAAAATGCAACAGTACCTGCGCCAAAAAAACAACGCCGTGCCAAGGTGGACGATGAGGAGATTGCCAGCGATGACGAGGAGTATGACAGCGATGTGGGCGGCAACGCCTTGGCCTTCTCAACCGACGACGAGGAGGAGGAAACACCGCAGGACAAACGCTTGCGTCTGGCCAAGCAATATTTGTCCGAGATTGAGAAACAGGAGGCGGAGCGCGCCGAGGATCGCGAGTTGAGCCAGAGCGTGGAACAACGCCTACAGACCGAGTATTTGGACAGTGTGGGACGACTGCGTCGCAACATTGCCGATGGCCTCAAAAAGTGCACCATTCAGAACGTGCTGAAGCACAAGGTGCATCACACGCCCCTCTGCGCCCTGGCGCTGAGTACGGACGGCAAATACCTGTATACGGGCGCCAAGTCGCAGTTTGTGCTCAAATGGTGCACGGAGAGCGGCAAGGTGCTGGAGAAATGCGATGTGCTGCCGCATCGCGAGGAGCCCGAAACGAACAAGAAACGCAGATCGCATGTCATTTCCATTTGCCTGTCCTCGGACATGAAGTACATGGCACTGGCCGAGGGCGGCCCTCACATACAGATCTGGTGTCCACAGACGATGAAGCATGTGAAAACGTTCAAGGGTCACAGAGATAGCGTATCTGGGCTGGTTTTTCGCAAGGGCACCCACGAGCTGTACTCGGCGGCCAAGGATCGTTCAGTGAAGATTTGGTCTGTGGACGAGATGGCCTACGTAGAGAGTTTGTGAGTGCGACCCCAACTTCTGCTTACATTCCAATCTAATCACAGTTTATTATAGGTTTGGTCACCAGACTGCTGTCACGAGTATAGACGCACTGAGTCGAGAGCGTGCTATAACCGCAGGCGGTTTGGATTGCTCGTTGCGCATCTGGAAGATTACGGAAGAATCCCAACTGATCTATAACGGACACAAAGATGGCATTGAGTGTGTCAAGTTGATCAACGACGAGCACTTCGTGTCCGGCGGCGTTGATGGGTAATTATACTAAAAGGGGGAAGTGGAAATGGAGCTGATATACTTATTTATATTTACATTTTATTGCAGTGCCATTAGCCTGTGGAGCGCCTTGAAGAAGAAACCAATATGCACGACGCAACTGGCGCACGGCAAGGGCGAAAACGGCGTAGCGAACTGGATTACAGCGATTGCCGTGGTGGTCAATACGGATCTGGTGGCAACAGGTGCGTTTTAGGCACAATAATCAATTACAAATGATATTAATAACTTTTTGCATTTTAGGCTCTTGCGATGGCTGCGTTAGACTGTGGCAAAGCAATCCAAGTGCGCGAAAGCTGCAGGAGATTCAAGCCATATCCATTGCGGGCTTCATAAATGGGCTGACTTTCAATGGCGATGGCAGTAAGCTGTATGTGGCTGTGGGCCAGGAGCATCGATTGGGACGTTGGTGGCGGCATAAAGCGGCAAAAAATAATATAGTTGTAGTTGACATTAAGTTACAAAGCACAGCCAGCAAGTAAGTTAAATGTAAGCTTAAATAAAGTTGCTTGTAGAAATAAAGCATCGAGTAATTTGAATAAAAAAGCAAGCGTAAATCATTTTAAATAAGCGATTAATTGGGAGGCAACTCATCGATAAATTTAAAAATAAAATTCGATTTATTCTATCACTGCTATCTCAATAGTGGCGGCTGGCCGATTAGTTTCTGGTTACAAAACAGGCAAGCATGCAAAAGAAAGCCGGCAGCGGCCTTATGGGCTTTTTAAGACCGAAACTGGACGTAAAGTGGTATTCTACGCGGCGGGCACAACGACAGTTGGTCTGTTTGTAGGTAACTTTGTGCCGCATACATTTGGACTGCAATATTACCGCAACTTTGTGCAATGTTATCAGTGGGTGAGCACATGAATGCAGCATTGAGCCCATGTTTATAAATATTTTTCCCTATTCAAACAGAAATGGCATTGAGCGGGAGGTGCCGGAGGCAGTGCGGCATCGCGTGGACCAGGCCCTGGAAAAGCTAAATGTTGATCCGCGTGAGCGCAAGTTTGTCAAGCCCTTTACCGTTTTTGGCTTCGATCTGTTCCAAGCGGGCACCACAAACTATCGCTTTGGGGCCGCGCTGGGCATACCCGTAAACTATGGCTATGGCAGCACCGGGGACATCAGACGAGCGGATATACGGTTTCGCGATCGCCAAATCGATTGGAGCTCGGACAGCGGCACGCTGTTGGAGAAGGCCATCGTCTTGACGGAGGATGAGCAGGTGTTTGGCCTGAGCAAAGCCATTTTGCAGCTGCAAACCCATCGCGTGCTATTGAACTCGCTTTACCCCAGCGTTAGCTTCTTTATGGTCTACACCGTTGGACACTATTTGAACCTGCGCCTCAATCTATTTGCGCGTCATGGCAGCGTAAGTTTCCTTGCCTATGTTTGCAGCTGTTGTTGATAGATTTTCAATTCTTCTGTCACAGATGCGCTTCGTTTTGTATAGCATTTTGGGCCTGTTTGGCGTGGGCATCTGGTCCTTTATGAAGGACTTCAATCAGGTGGCCACCGATGCGGAAATCGATAAGAAACTCGCCACGTTGGGTCCACAGTTTGTGGCCGCCGGCATTAGCTTCTACGATAAGCACCTAAAGAAGAACATTGCATTGAGAAATTTGATTGGAGACGACACCTACACTGCCCTGGGCAATGAGAACTATATGCTGCGCCAGAAATCGATGCCACTGACGGCGCGCAAGTCCTTCTTCGAGGAGAAATGGCAGGAGCTGCAAAATGCACAGGCACAGGAGACGCAATAAACTTGTTAATAATTAATAAATATTTGTTTAAAAGTCTGTTGGCTTAGTTCAATTTTGAGGTTTTGAAGTGCAAATGGCTTTAACCTGGAATTTCAAACAACTTTCAACCTTAAGCCTTCAAGCAACTGCCCAAAAACCAGTCGAACCAAAGCTTATTTAAAAATAATAATAAAGCTGAAAATTGCGGAGCAGTATTGGTTTAAGCAAAGGCAATATAAATATACTATATAATCATAGAAACACAAATACTAAAATTTATATTGTATATTTATACTGTATACTATGTATTTATCTTGTTTTTTGATTAAACCGGAAGCCAAAATATCCACAATTTTATATTTTTGGCTTGCAGCATTTTTATTTCTGGCACAACTAAATATCAATGATATAAATTATGTTTAAAATCTTAAAATTAAAAAAACCCACAAATATGCAATATCAACCCAAAATATGACGATAACAGCTGTAATCTTCAGAATCTAAAAGTATTTCTTCACAATTAGCTGAAATGCCCATTAAAATTAATGTAAGTAACCGTTAAATTGAGTGCATATTATTGCCCAAAAATATTCTCTTTTAATGTGATAATCCTTTAGGGTGTTCTATATAATATCATAAATAATTGATATATCAGCTCGATAGAAGGATAAAATTGACTAGCATCGATCGGGCATGTTGTGGGGAATGTCAAAATTAGTAACAAATAAAAACTAAATAAGACTTACAATTTAAAATGTCTCCTCGCCAACCACATCGCTGATGGTGGCGACCAAGCGGCGGGCGTGCTCCACGGCGCAGGTGGCCGTAACGAGACCCAAATGAATGCAATACAATTCGTAGACGCGCACCTTGCCCGGCGCCAGCTTGGGAAAGCACAGCTCGGCCAGCTCGCTGTAGTAGTCCATGGGCAGGGCGCCGGGCTCAGCGGGTGATCTCTGGCCATTGCCGCCACCGCCGCCGCCGCTGAAGCCAGTGGACAGGAAATGCTGCTGCAAGTCCAGCGCGCATTTCAAGATGCCACCCGAGAGATCCTCGAACCACACGAAATACGAGTAGTGGAATGTGCGATCCTTCCACATGACCGTGGTCTGACCCTTCTTCAGATAGCTGCGCGTAAACTCCACCATTTGCCACAGCTTCGATTTGGGCAACAGTTGTGGATTATTTTGGCGCAAATCCGGCGCCAGCATCTGGCCCGTGCTGCGATTGACGTACATGAAATGCACCAGGCCCGGAAAGTCCTCCAGATAGGCATCAATGGAGATGTTGCGGGACGCCTTCACCGCCAGGAATTCGGCAAATTCCAGCAGCTTGGCCTCCACAACAGCCGCCGAGTCCGCCAGCTGGTCCAGCTGCTGATTGCCGGCGCTGTCGCAGCTGGCCAGCGAGAGCGTAAACAGCTGCTTCAGCTCCTCGACAAAGGCCGGCAGATTGGACTCGATGCGCACGAGCATCTCGCGCTCGTAGCCCTTGAAGAACTCCACGTACATCTTGCGCAGATTCTCCCAGCGAGCGGTGAACTTCTTCACACAATTATCCAGATCCTCGTGCTTCTGCTTCAGATGTCGCTTGAGCGCCGTCAACGTTTGGCTGACAAACGACTCGAGGCTCTCGTAGGCGGGCTTCAGGGCGTCGGCATCGCCCTGTTGCTGCACGGCGACAATCTTCTGGAGCACAAAGAACGTGTCGTAGATGGAGCTGGTCACCGCCATGTGTCCGTACTCGATGAGCTGCAGCAGCACCTGATGGCCGTGCAGCCGCGAGATGTGCACTATGGTGGGCACACAGCCCGAGTTGACGTCGTGAGAGACGCCCTGCAGGAAGACGGCGACGGCACGTTGCGATTTCTGTGCCTGCAGCGCACGCGCCAATATGGCCAGGAAGAGCAGATCGGCGGGCGCCAGAGGCAGCGCCTGGCGCGTGCTATTCAACGCCACCAGCTTGTGGGAGACCAGGAGCACGGCGTGTGCTCGCTGCTGCCCGCCCGATTGACGCAGCTGCTCCAGCGTCGCATCCAGAGTAACGTGCACCGTTCGCTTCAGCTCCGCGTTGATCAGCAGCTTGGGCAATGCCTCCAGCAGATAGGCCTGCTCCTCCTGGCACAGCTGCGACTCGTAGCAGTTGAGGCACTGCGTCAGCAGCTCCTGCTGCACGACCCCGGCCTGGGCGCCAAACAAATTGGCGCCGTAGCAATACCGGGTCAGCGTCATGGCCACGCCCAGCTGGCGCATCTGCTGCTCGATGTCCACCTGGCCAATCTTCAAGAAGGTGAAGCCCAACAGCTCGCCAAACGCCAAATTGAAGCCGCTCTCGCACTGGAAACTGGCGTACGCATTGTCGAACTGGCAGTGCATAATCCGCTGCGAGCTGACAATGGGACTGAAGATCTGGAGGAGCACATTGCTGTCGAGCGCGGCGCCGGGGGACGTGGCGCTTTCCACGGGCAGCAGGCCCTGCGTTATGGCAATGCTGCAGATCTTCTCGGCGAGCGCCGCATTCAAATTCTGATAGGTCACATCGTTGGCGCTATTGAATACAATTAAACCGTTCATTTTCTTATCAGCGCACATATTTATGCGACGAAAAAAAAACGGTCAAAACAACACACAATCAATAGCTTTTGTTTGGCTGTGCAGTTCCTTTGTGGTATAAAGAATTTCCTTAGCTGACACTTGCTAATATTGAACAATTCAGCTTCAGTGTGTTTTTAATAATATTTATACGTTAGAATATTTATACGTTTGTTATTTGTTGATGCAGAAAAATGTTTCAACTGCAAATCTTTGCGTTGTTACAGTTCAGTGTACGTTCCAATAAGAAACGCATTTATCGTTTATGAAGGTATCGATTCTTATTCCCGTGGGGAAATTTACTATTTACGCGCTAATTTTCGAAATTTGAATTAACATGCTTTTTTTTCAAAAATATGAAAAATAAATTTATTTTCAAAAATGCATATATTTTAAATGCAGAATTAATCTAGAGGTTAATCATGAATAAAATGGCATCAGACATGAAAATCGGTTCAGTTTTGACGAAGTTATGGGTGTTTGAAATATGGGAGTTATGGATCCGAGGGTTTTACATTTCAAAATTTTTGTAAATTTTTGCATGATTTTTTACAAAAAATTTGACCCTGAGAATCGGTTTTAATGTTGTCTTTTATACTAATTGTGACAACCACAATCGATTAAAATTGTAAATTTTCAAAAATGCATATATTTTAAATACAGAGTCAATCTAGAGGTTAAGCCATGAACAAAATGGCATCAAACATGAAAATCGGTTCAGTTTTGACAAAGTTGCAGGCGTTTGAAATATGGGAACTATGGATGCAAGAGCTTTACATGTCAACTTTTTTGTCAATTTTTGCATGATTTTTGACAGAAAATTTGACCCTCTCAGAATCGGCTTTGATATTGTTCCGACTGCAACGGACTTGTTACTATTACTTGTTTTGTTATATTGAAAATTATAACAGCACATGTCCAGGGTTAACTTACAATTTTTCTTGAAAGCAGACAAAAATAATCAAAATGTAACGGGTGTAGTGTGATTTCTGCTAAAATGTATTTTTTTCAAATAACATGATTTCGCACATAAATCCGGCTTTTAGAAATAAATTCTGTTTAGTGCTAGTAAGTGCTAAAAGTGTATGCCTAGATAAGTGCTGAGCATTGCCAGCTAGCTATGCACCCGTTTAGTTCACAGACAGGTTTAAAAACGTTCATGCTGCACTGAGTTAGTTCATTCAAGATGTGTTTATGCATAGAACTTAAATAATTAGTGCTTATTTATATATTAACAAACTGAAGCCTTACATTTTAAAATTGTTATTATGCCAAGTATATATATTCTATTTATTCTAGCTTCTAATTCACATTTTTAATTTGGTACAAAGATCAGAGCGATCGAATTAGTTCGGAGCTGAACACTTGACAATCATCTGTTTTCGAGCCTGCACACATGCAGTGTTATCAACAGTAGCGTACATATAAAATTAAATATATATCCCATAAAACTGCAACATTTTCGATATGGGCCGTCTTATTCTTGAGCACACGCTGCAGGGCCACAAAGGACGCATTTGGGGCGTTGCATGGCATCCTAAGGGCAACAGTTTCGCCTCCTGTGGCGAGGACAAAGCCATCCGCATTTGGTCACTGTCCGGCAGCACATGGAGCACCAAGACCATCCTGTCGGATGGACACAAGCGAACGATACGTGAGGTGCGTTGGTCGCCGTGCGGTGAATATTTAGCCTCGGCCAGTTTTGATGCAACCACCGCCATTTGGTCGAAGCACGAGTGCAACGCAACGCTGGAGGGGCACGAGAACGAGGTGAAGAGTGTTAGTTGGTCGCGCAGTGGCGGCTTGTTGGCCACCTGCTCGCGCGACAAATCCGTGTGGATCTGGGAGGTGGCCGGCGACGATGAGTTCGAATGTGCTGCCGTGCTGAACGCACACACGCAGGATGTGAAGCGTGTGGTGTGGCATCCGACAAAGGAGGTCTTGGCCTCCGCCTCGTACGACAACACAATCAAGATGTTTGCCGAAAGCGCACTGGACAGCGATTGGGATTGCACCGCCACGCTGAGCTCGCACACGAGCACAGTCTGGAGCATTGATTTCGATGCCGATGGCGAGCGCCTGGTTTCGTGTAGCGACGATGCTACGCTGAAGATTTGGCGCGCCTACCATCCGGGCAACGATGCAGGCATTGCCACGCCCGACAAGACCACCGTGTGGAAGTGTGTGTGCACGATGTCGGGTCAGCATTCGCGTGCCATCTACGATGTGTCATGGTGCAAGCTGACGGGTTTGATTGCCACCGCCTGTGGGGATGATGGCATACGCATTTTCAAGGAGAGCAGCGATTCCAAGCGCGATGAGCCCACATTTGAGCTGCTCACGGCCGAGGAGAGCGCACACGATCAGGATGTGAATGCGGTGGAATGGAATCCAGTGACAGCCGGACAGCTGATCTCCTGCAGCGACGATGGCACTATCAAGATATGGAAGCTACAGGAGTAACCATATGTCGATGTCCTGTGTGTTGGTTTTGTGTATATATTTTAAGTATTTCCTATTGTAATAAATAACGGTTACAGTAATCTGACGCTTATTTACTAAGAAAGGGCTCGTGCAGTGTTTTGTACAGTTTCTTGGCTTTGCGTGGTCCCAAGCCCATGACCTGAGAGAGCCTCTCCTCGCTGGCATTGATCAGATTCTCCAGATTGCCGAAGATCTGCAGCAGCGTCACTGCATCCGTTTTATTCACGGGTTTAATGTTGGTTAAGGCTGCCACAAGCTGTGGAAAATAAAAACCTTTAGAATTTATCTAAATGTATACGCTTGCGCTCACTTTTTGATGCGGATTCGATTCCACGCGCTCCTTAATCAGATCTGGTGGACGCTTCTCAAACTGCTTATACGTTTCAATGATTTTGCCAGCCTCCTCGGAATTCCAGGCCAGCATCATTGTTAGATCCGCCAGCAGCGAAATACGTGTTAGGCTCTTAAGCGCATTATGTGGCTCCGGCGTGTCCACCTGCACCAACAGGACACGTAGCTCATACATCTTGCCAAGCGCCTTGAGGCGTTGGCAAATATAATCCGGATTCAGATTGTGGTACTTGAGCGATAGGAACAGTATGCATGATGTGCGGCCCACCACATAGTCTGGTATAATGTCATCGCGAAACTCCAGGGGCACGTTGAGAATGGATTTCAGTACGGGATTACCGCGCTGCTTGCTGTGCACCAAAACACAATGGGGATTAGAGGGTAGCGGCGGCTTGGCATTGCCGGTAGAGGAGCTGCTGCTGTCGCTTGTAGAAGCAGCTGTTGTTGTCGCCTGTATTTTGGGCTGCTTAGGAGCCGTAGGCATTTCCATGGAAGCCAGGACATCGTCAAAGGAATCGTCGTTTAGGTCTTCCATTTGAAAAACTTCTTGAAATAAACAACCAGGATCAGGGTGCGTATCAAAGACAATTGTATATACTTAGTAGCAATAGGATGTTGTCTTAGCAAAAGACAATTGCTATTTAAGAAGTTATTTTGGTAGTTTTAAACTGTAATAAAAATAATAACAAATTTCTTGAAATACATATATCGATTATCGCTGACTTATCACTATCGATAGTTTTTCATGCAGTGTGGCAACTCTACTATTGTTTTGCCCTTTCCTTTCGAGTTGTCAATTCAGCGACGACGACGACGTGTGCGTGCAAATTTGTTTATTCTTTCGCTAAAATAAATAATTAAATATTTAATAAAGCCATGGCTTCACATCCGGTGTTTATAGACCTGTCGTTAGATGAACAGGTAATGTTTCAATAATGCCTAAATGCGTCGTCAGTGCCGCGCTTAACGTAAAAGTGAGGTTACGTTGTCAGTGGGTGCAAATACAAATTTGTAAATACAAAATTAAAATGAATCAATTTCATAAATTCTCAACAGGTGCAAGAGCTGCGCAAGTATTTCAAGAAGTTAGGCGCTGAAATCTCATCGGAGAAATCGAACAAAGGCGTCGAAGATGATTTGCACAAAATAATCGGCGTCTGCGAAGTTTGCTTTAAAGACGGCGAACCTGCGCAAATTGATGGCATTCTCAACAGCATTGTGTCCATCATGATTACGGTGCGTATATCCTATATAGCAGCTGTCATTCGATTTAACAATGTGCTCTTTTAGATACCCTTGGATCGTGGCGAAAACATTGTGCTGGCCTACTGCGAAAAGATGACCAAGGCGCCCAACCAGCCGCTGGCCAAAGTGTGCCTGCAGTCGCTATGGCGTTTGTTCAACAATCTGGACACAGCCTCTCCGCTGCGCTACCATGTCTACTATCATCTAGTGCAGGTGGCCAAGCAGTGCGATCAAGTGCTGGAGGTTTTCACGGGCGTCGATCAGCTGAAGTCGCAGTTTGCCAACTGCCCGCCGTCCAGTGAGCAGATGCAGAAATTGTACCGTCTGTTGCATGATGTCACCAAGGACACCAATCTGGAGCTGTCTTCCAAGGTCATGATCGAGTTGTTGGGCACCTATACGGCGGACAATGCGTGCGTTGCTCGCGAGGATGCCATGAAGTGCATTGTCACCGCCCTGGCCGATCCCAATACATTCCTGCTCGATCCTTTGCTGTCGCTGAAACCGGTGCGCTTCCTGGAGGGCGATCTAATACACGATTTGTTGTCCATTTTCGTGTCCGACAAGCTGCCATCGTATGTGCAGTTCTACGAAGATCACAAGGAGTTTGTCAACTCCCAGGGCCTGAACCATGAGCAGAACATGAAGAAAATGCGTTTACTGACATTCATGCAGTTGGCTGAAAGCTATCCCGAAATGACCTTTGACACACTCACCAAGGAGCTGCAAATCACCGAGGCCGAAGTCGAGCCCTTCGTCATTGAGGTGCTCAAGACCAAGCTGGTGCGCGCGCGTCTCGATCAGGCCAATCGCAAGGTGCACATCTCGTCGACGATGCATCGCACCTTTGGTGCACCACAGTGGGAGCAGCTGCGCGATTTGCTGCAGGCCTGGAAGGAGAACCTCAGCTCGGTGCGCGAGGGCTTGACGAACGTATCATCGGCACAACTGGATCTGGCACGCACGCAAAAGCTGATACATTAGATACGAAAAGGATACCGAAGTGGCGTCAAGAACAAATAACAGCAAAAAAAACAAGCGCCGGTAAAAAGTTTACATATTAAATTATTTTGAGATATGCGTGAAAAATCAAGCTTGAATAAATTTCTAAGTAAAATCAATTTGTGGTACACATAATATCTAATTAATTGCAAGACGTCCAAGATGGATTTGTTCCTGATAAATGCCGGGAATACATTCTAGCTTAAGACTACAAGCTATTATGCTATGATGACATTTGCTGCAAGTTAAAGCAAGCATCATCCTGGCATATATAAGCTTCAGTTTTAGAATTGTCAGAGATTGTCATAGATTTATAGCTCCTCATGCGCCTTGGACTGCTGGCGCTCTTTTTCTTTCGGAAAAGACCAGAAGTACGAGGGAAATCCGTGCGTGTCCCGTTCACGTTTCACAAATGCGCTGTACGATGAGATGCAGTTGCCTATAAAATGATTCGATTGTCCCAATATGGCCAAGTCCAGGTATGGATCATCCTCGGGCAACTTGTGCACGCTTATATCCATCCGACTGAGCGCGGAGCTTAGTTCGCCGATCATGTGATTCGCATCGGATGCCACGAAAACGGACTTCACCTCGTTCTTGGGCTGCGTTTGGCGCACATTCTTAATGGTGCGCTTCAGCTGCCGTACAATGGCCTCCTTGGTGGGCATGCACAGCTCCGTATACAGCTCGCCGCGCTCATTCTTATAGCCCAGACACTGTGGCGATGCGAATAGTTGTTGACTGTCCTTGATGTGCTCGCAGGCGCGCACCCAATCAATGCCGTTGCGCAGATGCAGGCCAACGAATGCGCCACGTGGCAGCACGTTGCGTATAAAATCACGCGCCGCTTCCCTATACTTTGGACTCCATTTCAAGTACTTTTGCAGCTCCCGGTTCTCGAGCTGCACGGGAAAACTGGCTGGTGCGCCGGTGAACGCCAGCACGGGCCACTTATCGGCCGGATAGCTGTTTTGCCACTTGGTTGCTATGGCGCTGTGGTGTACATCGAAATGCAGTGGACCATAGAATTCCGAGGCGACAAAATCAATGCTATACGTGTCCCAAAACGGACCAAATGGATTGCCATCCTTGGCATGACAGTTGGGTGCAGCCGGATCGTTCTTCTCCTGCTGCAAGCTCTTGCGCTCCATGTAACAGAAGGATATGCGTTCCGACTCGGGCCACACGTCAGCAGCCAGTTGGGACATGAAATCGGACATGAGAATAACGCGATGATACTCCTGCAGTGGCTCCACCTCGAAGTACGTGTCGAACGACACTTGCCGCGAGCGCATCTCACCCTTGCGATACTGCACCCAAGGCGGCAGTATAAGCGTGCGATTTAGAGCTCGCGCAAATGCCAAGGCGCCCAGAAAGTGATCCGCCTGGTTGCCAAACCGTCCTGTGCGCAAACGCTTATTAAATGGCTAACCACAAAATCCAGCACAACTTACCCATACAGGGACAGTAGGCAATGTAGCCATTGGGATCACGCTCAAACTGGGCGTTTGTTTTCCATATTAAAATCGAAATAAAATAAATTAATAATTGAACCCACTGCATTCTGCCGGCTTCGTACATGAACCGCTGTTAATCGACTGGCGGGCTTCATATTTATCGTTATCGTGTTGCCACTTTAATATTTCTGGTGTGCAAAACTCTGGCAGCCTTACGCATACGGCCAATTGACAGTTGTTTTTATTTGTCTATTTACCTTTTATCTATTTCATAATTGCCGGAATGTTCGCTTATTAATGCTTTAAGATAAGATCTTGTGGCGATAACTATACAAATGACGTCTCAGATCTACAGTCAGAAAAAGTTCATACCCACAGCGCCGGAGAAGGGCAGCTTTCCATTAGATCACGAGAGCTTGTGCAAGAAGCACTTCCTAATCTATGCCAGTTGTTTGCGGCGCAACGAGAACGACAACGCCAAGTGCCGGGCCGAGGCGCAAGAATACCTAGGCTGCCGCATGGAAAACAATCTTATGGAAAAAACAGAATGGAGCAAATTGGGTTTTCCAGCAAAGAAACCAACCGAGGAGGAGCAGAACCAGCAATAACAAGTATGAAACCGGAGCGTAATGTGCTCCTTGCGGCCACTGGCAGCGTGGCTACCATCAAGATGGTAAAATTAATATCACAGCTAAGCGACGATAAGCTGCCCTACAAATTTAATGTAAGCACATGTCATAGCTGCTTTCATGCTCAAATCAATTAACAATCGCTAATTGCTTACAGATCAAAGTCATCATTACGGAGCGGGCAAAACATTTTTTCGAACTAGAACAGGTGCCGGAGCATGTGCCCATTTTGCATACTCGCGACGAGTGGCTAATGTGGAACAAACGTGGCGATCCGGTGCTCCACATTGATCTGGGCAAGTGGGCGCACATGCTGGTGATCGCGCCGCTAAGCGCCAATTCTCTAGCCAAAATAGCCACCGTAAGATTCACTTATCTTGTTTAAATACAGTTAACTAATATAAAAATATGTTTTTTATGGCAGGGCGTTTGCGACAATCTGTTACTGTGCGTAGTGCGTGCTTGGGATCTGGAGAAGCCGCTGCTTTTTGCCCCAGCCATGAACACACGTATGTACGATCATCCCATAACGCGCGAGCAGATTGACAAGCTCATCAGCTGGGGCTACACGGAGATACCCTGCATTTCGAAGACACTCATGTGCGGCGACACCGGGAACGGTGCCATGGCCGAGGTGGACACAATTGCGGCGTTAGTTGTGTCAGCTTTTCAGTTGCCATTGTAATTATTCATATTTAAATAATTGTTAATAAATCAAATTATGGGCAAAAGAAATTTTTGTGAGTTTTTATAAAAGTGATGTTAATTATACTATTTTCATTTTTTTCTTTTTCAATTTATTTGTAATAATGTTTATTGGTTAATTTTGAGTGCATCTAGGAGCAAAATGATTTTCGTTTTTCCTTTCCATTTTTGTTTTTGTTTTGTCTTTAGAATTTTGTTCCTCATCTCGTTATAATATTTGTTGTTGCTTTTGTTTTAATTGCATTTTAGTTATCAATTTACATGAACATATTTTTTTTTGCCGTGTATATTTGTGTGAGTGTGTGTTTTATCAACAGTTTAATGCATTTAAATCATTTTTTATATGCGAGAATTACAATTACTTTTATGCGCTATATTATGTGTGTATGCTAGAGATGTGGTTGGTTTGTGTGTTTGGGTGTGTGAAGAATGATAAACTTAGTTTAGGGAAATAAAGAGCTTAGTTTTTAAATTACACAGTAAAATATATTATGTATGTATGTATTGTAGTTGTATGTATATGTATATTTATTTGCTTATGTATTTTAAAAACGAACCAACTGAATTATCATCACGCATATGCAGCGACAAATTATAAAAATATAGTTTTCAGGCATACGTCCAACCTAAGTTTGAAGTTTGTCAATTCTAGCTTAATCATAAATATATATTTATATTTATATATATATTTTTTCTTTTATAAATTACATTTAATATTAAACATAAATATGTACATTGCTTGTTTTGTTTGTTATTATTGGTTTTGATGCTTTTGCAGCTGCCTTTTCTTTTGTTTAAATTACAATGAGTGTTTTATTTAATCTGTTCATATCATCATTTCGTATGTGCCCTTGCGATATCCTTAAAAAAACAACCTCTTAAACAACGAGTATCTTAGGGATATGCAACAAGCACTAAATACACAACACTTGCTTGCATATTAAGCTTAGATTTCCCCCTCCGCCCAACTATAATATATAGTTACTTTGTTTATACAAAAGGTTTAGAGTTTACATGGGTTCTTTTTCTTTGCGAATGAAATTTAATATACATGAACTCCAAGCGATAGCTGCTGTGGGTGTGTGTATGTGTGTGTGTGCTCTCAAGCCTCTGCACTTGGTTTGCGTCTAATTAGGTTTCATTTTATAGTCTAGCTTACAAAGTTGTCGAGTAAAAAAAGAGTGATTGGTAAAAAAAGAGTCAAAAGCAACCAGAAATCAAAATCTTAATTCACAATTGTCTGCTTCTTCTAACTGACTTTTCGACTCGCCACACATTACATATTTATATGTATATGCATGTTAGCCATTGCTTCTATATATGTTAACTCTAGATATTACTATAATACGTTGTCAAGTTGCATCTGCAGGCTTAGCTCTCATCTGATCACACAGGACACGCACAGCTTCGACGCGCTGATGCAATCGTCATGGCAAAAGGCGCCGCATTGCTGGCAAATTACCATCGCGTTCAGTGCGCAGGCGCAACTGTTGTTCGTCGCCTCGTTGCCCGGTGGCGTATTCTCGCCACTTTGATGCAGTTGCAATAGAGGATGTTGCTGTTGTTGTGCTACTTGCTGCTGCGTTGTTTGTTGATTGAGTGCGCCTCCCCAGCTGTTGTTGTCGCCGTTGTCGTCACAATGTAGTTGTTGCCCGCATCAATGAGCGCTGTCGCCGCCGAGTTGCTGTTGTTGCTGCTGCCGTCAATATAGGTGATATTGGTACCTATTAAGTATTAATCAAATCTTTAGTATGCAGAAATGGTAACTTAATTAAAAATGATTATAAATTAAATTGACTAATTAATATTTTAAATACATACTTAAATACATTTGTTGCATTCACAGTTGAGTCTATTAAGAGCTGATATATGTTTAATATGAATTATGGAGTGCCCAAGTTCCTGGTAAATGTCTTACTAGATTTGTAACTTTTTTATCTTAGTCAAAAAATAACCGATTCTCATGTTTGAAGCCTTTCTTATTGTGTTTCTTCCCTAAAGTATTTAGGCATTTTTAATATGACTATTATTCTAAGCTTTTGAAAAATTATTATAAGCTTCTACATATTTTTTGTATTGGCCCCAAAATGCTGTTTTTGACTGCTCATGCCCCAAAAATATATCTATAAAACGTAATTTAAAAAGCAATTTTGAGACAAACATTAAATAGATCAGAGATAATAAAAATAAAAGAATTTTGAGAAATAAATCTTATATGCCTATAGAAATAACGTTGCTAGACTATAAATTACCAAAACTTTGACAAAGTGCTATAGGGAAAATTCTTTTTTATGGTTTGTAGACTGATTATGCACGTATAATTTTTCAAAACTAATATTTGTCTTCATATGAATGTTGAATGTATTTACTATACAAATTTGGAATTGGAAGACCTCAACAACAAGCTTTAATAAATTTCGAACTGTAGATCAATTATCATCTATATTTTTATACATTTCAAAGAATGCTAATAGAAAAAACAAATGTCAGACTCTTAAACTTTCCTATTCCATAACATTTGTTGACAAAGTTCCCATAAAATTATTTCAAAAGTCGATCTATAAAATCTCTTAATTAAACTCAAATGCGTGAATTTGAATTAAAAAGAAAACATGCAATTTACATACTCGAACAATACGCATACGCAAAGGGTTACGTGGAAACGAAAAAATAAATGAGTCAACGGAGCTTTTTTTTGGTTTGTCAAATAGGTAAATCTAACAAATCTATTGTGATAATTAATAATTATGGTTGCGTGCCAATTGAGGTATTGATGAATGAATTAATGAGTTTGTGGGCGGTGATTTGAAAGACGTACCTCGCTAACCACTAATAATACACCAATTTACCTGCAGCGATATTGCGCCGCACAATATTCGCGGCCGCGCTGACATTGCCCAAATGCTGTTGTTGTTGCTGGTGCTGCTGTTGTTGTTGCTGCTGCTGTTGATGCAGTTCATGATGATGATGCAGTACATCATTTGTTGCGCCATTGCCAGCGCTGTTGTTGTTGTCTACAGAAGCCGGACGCCCGCGTCCGCCCATCGTGATGCCATTGAGATTGTGCAGCGGATTCTGCACGGTGACAAACTGTGGGAAGAATAACGGATTATCGTTTTA
The DNA here is from genome assembly GCA_035043565.1 of Drosophila robusta. NCBI lineage: Eukaryota > Metazoa > Arthropoda > Insecta > Diptera > Drosophilidae > Drosophila > Drosophila robusta. The sequence goes on from JAWNMW010000584.1 coordinate 5,248,303, forward strand.
TTCAATTGCAGCTAACTGTTAAGGCAACTTACCTGATTTTGGTGCAAGGGCGGCGCGCTGGAGGCACGCGGCGCCTGATTGTCCGCCGCACCGACATTGGCGCGATGCACCAGGACATACTGACCGGTGCCATTCTGATGCAGCAGCTGCTCCTGTGCGGCCTGCGCCTGCTGTGCCACCTGCTGGCCCGCTGCCAGCTGCAGCTGCTGTGGACTGGACGCACCAGGCGCCGCGGTCAACATGTGCCGTATCACTGTCGTCGGCGAGGGCTTGCGCTGCACGTACTTCTTGCGCGGAAAGCCGCTCATGCGCGGTCCAATTACCTGGTTAACCAAATGGAGGACAGTTTGAATAGCTTATTTCAAATATGAAATCTTAGATTCCTACCTTATAGACGCCCGGTCTGCCCACGCCCATCACATTGGGCGGGATGCCGGCGGGCAGCGTTGGCGCTGCGGCTACGACCGCCGCACCAGCCACCAGTAGCTCCTCCTGTTTGAGCAGATTTTGTGCTGGTGCCGCAGCAGCAGCGGTTGCTGTCACATTGCCGCTCACCGTGCTCAGATTGCTCATGGGCGTGGCCGCAACGGTGGATACATTGAGTGCCGCATTGTTGACGTTGACGCTGCCGCTGCTGCTGCTGCTGCTGCTCACAGTTGTTGGCGTTGTCTGCTGCTGCTGGCTGAGTATGGCCGCCGGTGGACGCAGCTGCGCCTTGAGGTTCTCACGATTCGGACTGTTCTGTATGACTGCCTGGCAGATTTGATAGCTGCGCTCCAGATTGACAGCACCCGGGGGCAATCGATTGCTCGTCGCCTTGCGTCCCTTCCCCGTGGGCATCTTTGGCTGCAATCGCTGTTGGGCAATTGTTGTGGGCACGCCCGACGGCGGCAGCGTTTTCATCGTCAGCACATTGTTAACAGCTGCGACGGGCAGCTGCAGCGGCTGTTGTTGTTGCTGCTGCTGCTGCAGGTTGCTGTTGAGATTGACCTGTGCTGTTGCTGACTGCTGCTGCTGCTGTTGTTGCACTGCGGCTACAACATTGGCATAGGTGGACGGAATTTGTGTATTATTTGCTACTGCTGCTGCTGTTGCCACAGCTGTTGCTGCTGTTGCGTTGGGCGAGGCATTGGCGGGTCGTGTCATCGAAATAATATTCAGCGGCTTTGCTATAAACTTGGGCGGCACCACAGCTTGTTGTTGTTGCTGCTGCTGCTGCTGGTAGCTTTGCTGTTGTTGCTGCAATTGCTGTTGCTGCTGCTGCAGCAGATTGTTGTTGGCGGCCTGTGCCAGCAGCTGGCGTTGATGCAGCTGCGCCTGCAGCGCAAATTGCTGCAGCTGTTGTTGCTTCTGCTGCACCTGTTGCTGTTCCAGCTGCTGTTGTTGTTGCTGCTGGGCCAGCAAATTGGGCGACAGAAACTGCTGCGCACCATTGGTGTTGATCTCAAAGGGTTTGCGCAGCGTCACGGGCAGCGTTTGATGCGTTTTTTGCAGCGCATTGCTGCTGGTTGCCTGCTGGTGTTGTTGCTGCTGTTGCTGTTGTTGTTGCTGATGTGCGGCTGCTTGCAAGGTGAACTGTTGTAACAATTGCTGCGGTTGCATTTGCTGCTGCAGGCGTTGTTGTTGTTGCTGCTGCTGTTGTTGTCTGCAGCAAATAGTTGCCAATGATTTGTCTATTGGAGTCCACCAAAATCTGACGCTGTTGCTGCTGCTGTGGTGCAGCCGGCGGAGCAACAGCAGCAGCAGTTGCAGCTGCTGGCTGCGTTAGCTGATTGATGGCAATGCTGCTGCTACTGCTGCTGCACAGGCTCAAATTGTTGCTGCTGTCATTGCTGTTGCTGCTGTTGGTGACCACCGTGCTGGAGACTTCCATTTCGGCAGCCGACATGGGCACCGCATCGCACAGCAGCTCGTGGGTGATCTGTGAGGTGTGGAAAAGGGTTTTATTGGGGAGCAATTAGGCTTTAAAGGGTATACTCACCTCGTTGGCATAGTCGCTGCTGTGCGCCTGTGGCATAAACGAATGCTGTGTCATTTGCAGCTGTTGTTGTTGCTGCTGCTGCTGTTGGTGCTGCTGCTGTTGTTGTTGCTGCTGTTGTTGTTGCTGCTGCTGGTGATGCTGCTGCAGCTTGTCTACAATTTCACGCACAGCATCGCCCTCGCTGTCATCCATGACATGATCCACCATTGCACTCATCACTTCATCCTGGTCCTGTTGGTCCGCATCGATGCACTCAACGACATCATCATCCTCGTCGACAACATCGTCGTCCTCCTCTTCGTCATCCCCCACGGTCTCGCCGACGTCATTGTCCAGCAGATTGTGACACTCGACCATGTCATCGATCACCTCCTCCACCTCGTGCACATCCATCAATTGGATAGCCTCGTGATTCAGGTGCTGCTCCGCCTGTTGCAGTTGCTCCACCACTCCGGGAGCTGTGGCATTGCTGGACGCTGGCGCAGCTGCTGCCAGCAATTTGATGCCACCGAAATTCCAATCGTGCTGCACATGCTGAAACATTTCGCTGGAGTTCAACTCCACCGCTGGCGGCATCTGTTGCTGCTGCTGGTTCTGCTGCTGATGTTGTTCCTGCTGCTGCTGTGCTGTTGCTGCAGTGTGGCCACTGTGGTGAGCATGGCCTGCATATCGGCGAGCGTTGTTTCCGCGGCTGTGGCCAGCGACAGCGGCGTTGCTGCAGCTGCTCCCGCCGATGCTGTCGTTGTGGTGGCCGCTGTTGAGGAGGAGTTGCTGCTGGAACAGGACGACGACAGCGATGAGGATAACGAGGACGAGGCACAACTACTGCTCGATGCCAGCGAACTAGCAGGCGTTGTTGTGGCCAGCGATGAGCCCGTGGCGCTGCTAGCCATCGGCATTGTCATCGCCATCGTCATGACCGAATCCTCCAGCTGTTTATCACAATGATCCTCCAGTTTGATGATTGTCGCTGACGCTAAAGCAAATAAATAGGAAAACAATTAGTGAGAGAGCTGACCAACTTGGGTGTAAATGATAATTACAATGGGGCGATGATGATGATGAGTAGTAGGCGTGGCTGATGGCTGATTGATGATCGTGAAAGTAAGCTGCATGAACACAAAAACATGAGATGAAATTCGCATTAAATATAATTGGTTGATAATTTGAATGGTAAAAATTTTGATAAAAACTCACAATATATGCCAAATAGAGTACAAATATAAGACTGTTATATTTTATTACAATGTAAAAGGAAACAATTTCGAACTTTTGTTACAACAAAGCAGAATAAAATTTTAAATATAATTGGATAAAGAAAATATTAAATAATCGAAAGTTAGAAATAATTTGTAATATTTAAACAACGGTATAATTTTGAATAACAATAAGATCTCAACAATCTACGCATTATTTACATATATACATAAACAATAAAAATCAACAAATATATACATAGCTGTACAATTCAATTATTGACAGATTTTGTAATATATAATTATAATTATATAATTTGATAATATTTAAACATGAAAAAGAAATGTTAAAAACCAAATAGACCATCAAATATATTAGCTACATAAGTATAAGTATATACATATATATGCCACACAACAATAGCGTAAAAACTAAAAAGTAAAACTTAAATTTAGTCAACTATTAAAATTTGAACAAATAATATTTTTACTAAAATTCTAAATTCAATTTTTATAGTATTAAAAAGTGTTATTGAAATTTTATAAGAGGAGTAGATTTTTAACTACAACTACAAACTAAAACTAAAAAAGCCCACCAAATCCAAAAAATATAATTTAAATAAATTTAAAAGTAATATATGTTAAAAACCAAATATACGTGAAGCTACGGGAAACAATAAAAAAATTATAATAGAATTACATATAACACAAAAGCAAACAAGGCAAAAATACAAAATGCAATGCAGAATATATATTTTTATGTAGAACAAATAAACCATAACCGATTGTATATATAGCTTATGTAACTACATTTTAATTAGCATTTAATATGGTAAAAATAAGCTTACCATGATCAATCGTATCGGCAAATACAAAATCATGGGTGGTTGATGTTGTTGTCGACGCTAATGCTGTTGCCGTTGGCGCCACATTAACCGTTGCTTTGGTATCTAAACATGGAGAAATAACAAATACTTAATATACATAAAAAATTATAAATAATTTATGATTAACATACCTTCCACAAGCTCAACATGCTGCAAATAGCCCGCAAAGTTGTTGACATTCTCGGCAATTGTTGCTGCTGCTGTTGTAGGTATTACATTTGTGTTTGTCGCAGTTGCTGCTGTCGTTGTCGCTGTTGTTATTGTTGTGCTGAATGTCTCCGCATCAGGTGGCTCAATTTTATCACAGGTACTGTTGATAAGTGGCTGCTGGTTGGTTGTTGTTTTTATTATTGTTGTTGTTGTTGTCGTTGCTGCTGCCGCATGATCAACAACATCCGTTGCATTTGTGATGGCATTAGGAACAATCTCAGCTATTTCGCGGCGCATCTGCTTGCTATCCTTTGACGTTGTCGGCAGCTCATCGGCCACATCATTCTCATCCAGGATTATTACTGTGGTCTCACTGCGTTTGCGTCGCGAGGGGCTGCTCGACGGTCGCTTTAGGATGCGTCGCTGCTGCTCCGTTAATGTATTGCTGATGCCGCTGCAGGCGCTTGTTGTTTCTGCTATTGCAGCAACAGTTGTTGCTGTGGTTGCCACGACACTGCCTGCTTTTGTTGTATCCATGCTAGCTGCGTTTGTTGTTGTTGTTGTTGTGGTTGTCGTTTCGCACTTTGTGCTCTGCAAGTAATTGAGTTAATTTAAATAATTTCTATATAACAATAAATCACTATTAAATATATACCAAAAGTAGTTTTATATAACACAGTAAATCCAAAAAGCTAAACTAAAAAGTATATTTTTAAAAAGCATACTATTTTGCAACTTAAAAAAATATATTTTAAATTTTAGGACGCATTTTTCGTGCTGCTAAAAATTACATATATATTTATATAAGCTGAAAACAAATTAATATGGACTAAAATTATAGGAAGCTATGAAAAATAAAAACCTCTTTCGATAGTTTGAACTTCCTAATAACTAAACTAGTTCAACCCGTATAAATAAATACAGATCCTCAGCAATCTTTTTTTTGCTTACCATATTAAATTTCAGTTCAGTCTCATTATCACATGTTGCTTGTTGTTGTAGTTGTTGCTGCTGCTTCCGCTGCTGCTGCTGCTGCTGCTGATGTTGCTGCTGCTGCTGCTGTTGTGGTGGTGGCGCTGGTGGTACCGGCTGTTGCTGCTGCTGCTGCCTTGTCGGCTCCAGCTTAATCTTGCTGCTTGGCGGGTTTGAGTTCGGCACACGCTTCGCATTCTTCTCGCCCCAGTAGGGCTCGAAATGCTTGAGCTTCCATGGATCCAGTTTATTCTTTTCGCGCTCCGCTTCCGTTTTCAGCTTGATTTGATTCTCCGGCGTGAATTCACCTTCGCTCAGACGTTCACGCCACTCCAGGCAGGCGCGCGCAAAGAACTCGTTATTCAGGCAGGAGGCGCTCAGACGTATGGCTTCGTTGGAGGAGCTATTGCTATTGCTATTGGAGGCACCGCTTCCGCCGCCGCCGCTGCTGCTGGTGCTCGCCTCTTCCAGCTGCATGGGCTGCACCACCTCACTGGCCTCGCGATCCACGTTCGGCAGCAGCTGAATGAGATTGTGCTGATACAGTGGCGGCAGCAACGAGAACGTTTGCTTATTGAGCAGCGCGCGCAGATTCGTTGAGGCCAATATCGAGTCGGGCGTTTCCAAATCAATTTTGCCATCCTTGGTCTGTTCGATTTGCGCGGCCGTTGTTAGCTTCTTGTTGCTGCGACGACGTGGCTTAACGCTAAAACCCGGTATGGACGCCAACACCTCAAGCATCGTGGATGTTTGTGTGGCCGCTTTAGCGGAGTTTGGTGAGGCGGAGGCGCTGGTGGTGCTGGCGGCGGTTGAATTTGCCGCCGCGGCTGCAGCTGCTGCCGCCGCCGCTGCTGCTGCTGCCGCCGCTGCTTTGGCCTGCTGCTGTTGTTGTATGCGTCGACTGCTGATGCCGCGCACGGGCGCAATGGGCACAGTGGAGACGGCAGCTGTTGGTGGCACAGGCAGCGCTGGCGCGCTGGCGTCAGACCCGCGTTATGCAAGGCATCTTCACTGGGCGTTGACTTTTTCTCAGGTGGTATGGGTTTCACAATGATGCGTGGCAGGTGGCGCCTGTTGTAGGAAGTTGAAGAAATTGCATGAATAAATGTTTGAATAAATAATGGATAAATCGAATACGCACCTCAGACTATGTGTATGCTTGTTCGGTGACGCTGAACTGATGGCCGCCGACAACTGTTGTTGTTGTGGCGCCTCGGATGCCGCTGTCTGATGGTGCACTGCAGCGTCCAACGCCAGCGGATCCTTTTCATCATCATCGTCCACGAGATTCACATGCGCTGTAGCTTCCATAATCACAGGTGTTATGTGTTGTTGTGGAATGGTGGCACCTTGCGTGGCCAAATGTTGATGCAGTTGTTGCTGCTGCTGCTGGTGTTGTTGCTGCTGCTGTTGCGGCGCTGCTGATGCTGATGTATCCGGCGTTATGGTTTTCATATTTATATATATATATATATATATATATATTTATTTATTTTTGTTATTTAACTATTTACAAATACGCTCAGCAATGTTCCGTATTGTTGTTATTGTGTCCATGTCAGGCGGCAGTTTAATTGTTTTTTGCGAACATACTAAACATAAATAGCAATAAAAAACAACAAAATTAGTGGTAAACAAATTGAGAGCAAGCTGCACCCACAACTAACCTGGCCAGCAGCAGTTTTAGCCATTTCAGTGTGCGACGGCGGGGTGGGGGCGTGGGTGGGCGCTGCCACACAGCCCGAGCGGTATCCAAAATTTTCTCGTGCGTGTCCCTCTTTTTTAAGCGTACTTTTTACAATTATTAGTTGTCGTGTGTCTTAACGTTTTATGCTTATCCCTCTTGCGCCCCAGTCACTTTTCACATTTATTACACACGCTAATTTTCATTTGGTGCTCTTTGCCATTTCCTTTTCATATATGTGTCCGCCGTGAATTTGTTGCCTACAATAACAAACACAACAACAATCAAAAAAAAAAAAAAACGAAGAAACAGAAGAGAGCAAAGTTGGTTGGTTTGTTGCTTTTGCCCCTGCAGGAATAATACATATGTATGTACGTACACACATTCATACATGTATAATTATAATGCGCACACACACACGTACATATATACGCTCTCAGGCGCACGCACGCACGAATAAAAACTTTTTGCGTGGTTTGTTTTGGCTTTTGTCAATTGCGTTGTACTTAAGCAAGAGTACATAATGCACCCACATTTGCACTTGTTTATAGTTCGTCCTTATGCACTTGGTTGAAAATCAAATATTGTATGAATGGTTGCAAAGACACAAACAAAAGCAGAAGCAGAGAGCCACAAAATTTTGGATTCTTTTTCTGCTTCTTGTGCCGCATAGAGTTGACTCTTTCTTACGCAAGCGTTTGCATATTCCTTGGCTGCACGCCAACGTCCGTCTTTGTTACGCGCACTAAGCGTAGCTACGCAGCAAAAAAAGCTTGTAGTTAATTGAATGAAATTGTCCTTACATCGTTCACTAAAAACTAAACACGCATAAAAACACAGTAGCCGCTTTACATTTTAATATTAAATGGGTATTTATTTGATGGTTAAATTATAGTTATTGGGCTCCCAGTTTGAGAGCAATAGGGATGTTAAAAACTGCACTACACTAGAACTAGAGCTGCAAAACAATTGTCACACTATCGATATTTGGACAATTGCGCCAACAAGCAAACTTATCGTGCTGCAAGGCCATCGATAGTGCTAACTGGCTATATTTGTTGGATTATCTAAATTGGAAACGCTAAACGTTCCCTTGCTAATAACAAGTTAAATAGATTAATTTAATTCTTTATCTCTTTAATCAAGAAAATGTCAGTATGTATATATATTTTTCTCAGCTCACCGATATATTGTGCACTTACCATCGCTAATCGCAACTATCGAAATGATTGACGATAGTTTTGCATCTCTGCGGCAGATGTAAAAACAGATGTAAACAACGCCGGCAGCTTACTTGCGTTTGCTGAGTGGGATATGTTTTAATTAGTTATTGTAAAATAAAAGTAATAACCCGCCAATATGTTCTCAATGTGCAAACAGACACACGCAGCCACAGCGGTGGAATTCGCTATTTCGTGCCGTTTTTTCAACAATCTCGAAGAGAATTTAGTGGTGGCTGGTGCCAATGTACTCAAAGTTTATCGCATTGCGCCCAACGTGGACGCGGCCCAGCGCCAGAAACTGAATCCCACCGAGATGCGGCTGGCGCCCAAAATGCGTCTCGAATGCCTCGCCAGCTATGCGCTCTACGGGAACGTCATGTCGCTGCAGAGCGTTTCGCTGGCGGGCGGCATGCGGGACGCGTTGTTGATCAGCTTCAAGGATGCGAAGCTCTCGGTGCTGCAGCTCGATGCAGATACTCAAACACTGAAAACTCTGTCGCTGCACTACTTTGAGGAGGAGGATGTACGCGGAGGCTGGACGGGACGCTATCATGTGCCGGTCGTGCGTGTGGATCCAGATGCACGATGCGCCGTAATGCTGGTCTATGGCAAGCGGCTGGTGGTGCTGCCCTTTCGCAAGGACAACAGTCTCGACGAGATCGAGCTGGCCGATGTGAAGCCCATCAAGAAGGCGCCCACAGCTCTGGTCACCCGCACGCCCATTATGGCCTCCTATTTGATAGCGCTGGCCGATCTCGACGAGAAGCTGGACAATGTGCTCGATATACAATTCCTGCATGGCTACTACGAGCCGACGCTGCTCATACTGTACGAACCGGTGCGCACCTGTGCCGGCCGCATCAAGGTGCGCTCCGACACGTGCGTCCTGGTGGCCATCTCCCTGAACATACAGCAGCGTGTGCATCCGATTATCTGGACCGTGAACAGTCTGCCCTATGACTGCCGGCAGGTGTTTCCCATACAGAAGCCCATTGGCGGCTGTCTGGTCATGACCGTGAATGCCATTATCTATCTAAACCAGAGTGTGCCGCCGTATGGCGTCAGTCTCAACAGCTCCGCGGATAACAGCACCAGTTTTCCGCTGAAGCCGCAGGATGGTGTGCGCATCAGCTTGGACTGCGCCAATTTTGCGTTTATCGATGTGGACAAGCTGGTCATCTCGCTGCGCACCGGCGATCTTTATGTGCTGACCCTATGCGTGGATTCCATGCGCACAGTGCGCAATTTTCACTTTCACAAGGCGGCGGCCAGCGTGCTGACCAGCTGCATCTGTGTGTGCCACACTGAGTACATATTCTTGGGCTCACGGCTGGGCAATTCACTGCTGCTGCACTTTACCGAGGAGGATCAGAGCACGGTGATTACCCTGGACGATGTGGAGGCTGCCGTCGAGCACCAACAGCAGCAGCAGCAACAACAACTGCAACAGATCATTGAGCAGGAACCGCTGCAGCTGGAGGAGGATCAGGTCTACGATGTGGAACAGCACGAGGCGCCGCCACAGTCCAAGTCGCGTCGCATCGAGGATGAGGAACTTGAGGTATATGGTTCCGGCGCCAAGGCCTCGGTGCTGCAGCTGCGCAAGTTCATCTTCGAGGTGTGCGACAGTCTCATCAATGTGGCGCCCATCAATTATATGTGCGCCGGCGAGCGCGTCGAGTTCGAGGAGGATGGCAGCACGTTGCGTCCGCATGCCGAATCGCTAACCGATCTCAAGATTGAGCTGGTCGCCGCTACGGGACACAGTAAAAACGGCGCTCTATCCGTCTTTGTCAACTGCATCAATCCGCAAATTATCACCAGCTTCGAGCTGGATGGCTGTCTGGATGTCTGGACGGTGTTCGACGATGCCACACGCAAGTCGTCAACGGCACGCCAGGATCAGCACGATTTTATGCTCCTCTCGCAGCGCTCCTCGACCCTGGTGCTGCAAACGGGCCAGGAGATCAATGAGATCGAGAACACGGGCTTCACCGTCAACCAGCCCACCATCTATGTGGGCAATCTCGGCCAGCAGCGCTTTATCGTACAGGTAAGGTTCTATTAAACCCGGTACACATTGAAAAATTTGTGGAAAGGCAGCTTATATAAGGTATATATATTCTGGATGGGGTTTACCAGTGGAGTCGATATAACCATATCTGTCTGCCTGAATATAAGAGCTGATATTTTAAATGTAGCGTCCTTGTAGATCACATGCAGAACAGATTTAACCATTATTTCGATAACACATTTTCTAAAATCAATAAGATTATAAAACTTGGGGACACCAAATGTATTGTATAACTTACGTAAATCATGTTTAATTACTTTATTTTTATAAAACTCTTCGTTTTCCCCAAAATCGATAAATATCGATTTACCACACCGGCTTTTTTTTTGCATATTCTCGTAAAAAATACACAGATTAATCATATTTCATTTTTTCGGTAACTTTCATTTTTCAAAATCAAAAAGTATATCGATATTCTGTGCATGCCTTTTAAGCCTATTTTGGAGAATATAAGAGCTAGAATATAATAGCCCAAAATCGATTTTTCAATAATACGTCGCGTTAGCCCAAAATCGATAACTAGACGGTTTAGGTCCGTGCCATTGGGTCTTTCTAAATACATCAAATTAACTCCGTAGTTTACATCGATGAAGTAATTACAACTTTTAAGATATTTTCTCCATTTTGCTTAAAATCGATATATATTCAAATATTGAGGTCCTATTTTATGAGCATATCGCGCATATCATAGGAGCTACAGATACCTATAGCATATATAGATTAAATGTATTTCACTGTTTGGATAGCTTCCTTTGTTCTAAATCGATAAATATCGGTTAAAGCAACCTGTTTTTAGGGCATATTAGAAGAGCTACAATTACTTAATTAAATTCTCCTATAGCATATATAGCTTAAATGTATTTCACTGTTTAGATAGCTTGCTCCAAATCGATAAATATCGTTATCGGCAGTCCCACAATGTTTGGAAAGTAGATTCTTCCCACACGCCCATAATTGATAATTGCTTAGTGGTACAGACTTATTTTGCAGAGTAGGAAGTTAGTACAGGGTATTTTTTAGCCAGGCACAAATTGTAGACACCCTTTACTAATCACTATTTATATTTCCGCTCACCCCGTAGGTAACCACGCGACATGTGCGCCTGCTCCAGGGCACGCGCCTCATCCAGAACGTGCCCATCGATGTGGGCTCGCCCGTGGTGCAGGTGTCCATAGCCGATCCCTATGTGTGCCTGCGCGTGCTCAACGGGCAGGTGATAACGCTGGCGCTGCGCGAGACGCGCGGCACGCCGCGTCTGGCCATCAACAAGCACACGATCAGCAGCGCGCCCGCCGTGGTCGCCATTGCGGCGTACAAGGATCTGTCCGGTCTGTTCACGTGCAAGGCGGACGATGTGCTCAACTTGACGGGCAGCTCGGGCGCCGGATTCGTCAACAGCTTTGGCGGCTACATGAAGGCCGAGCCGCACATGAAGGTGGAGGACGAGGAGGATTTGCTGTACGGCGACGCCGGCAACGCCTTCAAGCTGAACAGCATGGCCGATCTGGCCAAGCAGTCGAAGCAGAAGAACTCGGACTGGTGGCGCCGCCAGCTGGTCCAGGCCAAGCCCAGCTATTGGCTGGTGGTGGCCCGTCAAAGCGGCACCCTCGAGATCTACTCGATGCCGGACATGAAGCTCGTCTATCTGGTGAACGATGTGGGCAACGGTGCCCTGGTCCTCAGCGATGCCATGGAATTTGTGCCCATCTCGCTAACGCAGGAGAACTCCAAGGCGGGCATCCTACACGCCTGTATGCCGCAGCACGCCAACTCGCCGCTGCCCCTGGAGCTGAGCCTGGTGGGTCTCGGCCAGCACGGCGAGCGTCCGTTGTTGCTGGTGCGCACGCGCCTCGAGCTGCTCGTCTACCAGGTGTTCCGGTATGCCAAGGGTCATCTGAAGATACGTTTCCGTAAGCTGGAGCAGCTGCATCTGCTCGACCAACAGCCCACGCACATCGAGCTCGACGGCGACGAGGCCGAGGAGGCCGAATCCTACAACATGCAGCCAAAATATGTGCAAAAATTGCGCTTCTTTTCGAACGTTGGCGGCCTGGCGGGCATTATGGTCTGCGGCGTGAATCCCTGCTTCGTGTTCCTCACCGCACGCGGCGAACTGCGCATCCATCGTCTGCTCGGCAATGGCGACGTGCGCAGCTTTGCGGCGTTCAACAATGTGAATATACCGCACGGCTTCCTCTACTTCGATACCACCTACGAGCTGAAGATCTCCGTGCTGCCCAGCTATCTCAGCTACGATGCTGCGTGGCCGGTGCGCAAGGTGCCGCTGCGCTGTACGCCCCGCCAGCTGGTCTATCATCGCGAGAATCGCGTCTATTGCCTGATCACACAGAAGGAGGAGCCGATGACCAAATATTATCGCTTCAATGGCGAGGACAAGGAGCTGTCCGAGGAGAGTCGCGGCGAGCGTTTCATCTATCCGATTGGCTCCCAATTCGATATGGTGCTGATCAGCCCGGAAACGTGGGAGATTGTCCCGGACGCGTCCATACAGTTCGAGCCGTGGGAGCACGTGACCGCCTTCAAGATTGTCAAGCTATCGTACGAGGGCACACGATCCGGCCTGAAGGAGTACCTCTGCATTGGCACCAATTTCAATTACAGCGAGGACATCACCAGTCGCGGCAATATACACATCTATGATATTATCGAGGTGGTGCCGGAGCCGGGCAAACCGATGACCAAATTCAAGCTCAAGGAGGTCTTCAAGAAGGAGCAAAAGGGTCCAGTTTCGGCCATCTCCGATGTCGTTGGCTTTCTGGTCACTGGCCTCGGCCAGAAGATCTACATTTGGCAGCTGCGCGATGGCGATCTCATTGGTGTCGCCTTTATCGATACCAACATCTATGTGCATCAGATAATTACCGTTAAATCGCTGATCTTTATAGCCGATGTCTACAAATCGATCAGTTTGCTGCGCTTTCAGGAGGAGTATCGAACGCTGTCGCTGGCCTCGCGCGACTTCAATCCGCTGGAGGTCTTTGGCATCGAGTTCATGGTGGACAACTCGAATCTGGGCTTCCTGGTCACCGATGCGGAACGCAATCTCATTGTCTACATGTATCAGCCGGAGGCGCGCGAATCGTTGGGCGGCCAGAAGCTGTTGCGCAAGGCGGACTATCATTTGGGCCAGGTGGTCAACACCATGTTCCGTGTGCAGTGCCATCAACGTGGTCTGCACCAGCGTCAGCCGTTCCTCTACGAGAACAAACATCTTGTCTTTTATGGGACCTTGGACGGGGCGCTCGGCTATTGTCTGCCGCTGCCGGAGAAGGTTTACAGGCGTTTCCTTATGCTGCAGAATGTGCTGCTCTCCTATCAGGATCACCTGTGCGGCCTCAATCCCAAGGAGTATCGCACCATCAAATCGGTGAAGAAAATGGGCATTAATCCGTCCCGCTGCATAATCGATGGCGATCTGATTTGGTCGTATCGCATGCTCGCCCATTCCGAGCGCAGCGAAGTGGCCAAAAAGATTGGCACCCGCACCGAGGAGATACTCGGCGATCTGCTGGAGATTGAACGCTTGTCGGGCGTCTTTGAAGATCGGACAGGCCTCAGTAGCCCACCTCCTGCTGTAAAGTTATCCTTAAGCCTTAGCCTTAAGTCTAATTTCTAGTTAAGTTACGCCAACTGCATGTAAACTTAGTCCAACTGCCCCCTTATCGTAGTAGCAACAAAGTAATTTGTTAAGACAACGATTTGTAGATTTCCCAAGACAAGAAATATATATATATATATACATATGTAAACTAAAAAAGTCTATATTTTGTTGATACAACTAGTATTGGGTTTAAGCAGGCAGAAAGTCTGTTTTATTTTGACTTATCCATAATCCTTTATCCTTGCAGTCACAAGTTAACTGTGGTTTAGATATATAACTATGATATATAACTATATCAGTGTTGTTTTTTATTTTAAATAGTACATGTTAGGAGTAATTTTCATGAATACAGCTTAAAATTTGAGGGATTCGTTTGTATAGAACAGACAGACACACTCTTTATATACTTTATAGGGTATGCGACTTTGCCTACTATGAATTTCGTAGTGCAATATTAATACCCTATGCAAACATCTACAAAGTTTTCCATGCAAGACTTAAACTTTCATCCGATTTGATAGCTAATGATCCACTACGAATAAAAGACAAATCTATGGAAAGTATCATCCAGATAGCTATATACAAGTTTGTATAGAAACCACCAGACATATTATGTATATTGGATTAGTTTATCGTCCTGATTAAAGTATGTCAACTTTATGATATTTCACATTTAATAAGGGTATTTCTTGGTTAGGAAGACTTCTTTTAAGATAAGGACTTTCCACAATTTTCCGCTTGAAGAGCTAAACCCTTAACATATTTAAGAATTATTTTAACTTATTTATATTATTCCTATTGAAAAATCATTTTAACTCATTTCAGTTCTTGCGACTTTGCACAAAATTCAAAATAATGTTTACCAAGTTCTCAACGGGTTTGCCAGATGAAATAAAAGATCTTAAACAGGCTAAAGAGTAAATATAGTATGCTTGAAAGAAAAAGCAATCCATTGAAATAAAAAAAAAACAATTCAATCAAATTTGTTTACAATTTAACACGTTTTGCTCGTGTGCATTTTATATATATATTTGTTTTCTTTAATGGTACTGTATTTGTATGCATCATTTTATGTTTATAATTAATTCATTGTATTAAGTAACAACATCATCAGTTAATTAATTAATTTCAAATGTGAAGGCAGCCAGCAGCAGCTCCAAGCACTTTTCGTACGTTGCAAAAAAAAAAAACAAAAATTAAGAAAAGGAAAATACACATTTCACAATCCGAAGATCATACGAAGTTTTCACTTAAAAAGTAAAGTTTAAGAAGTTACATGAATTTTCTTAAATTTTTTTTGTTGCTTGCTTAAATTATGTTATGGTATGCATATGGGTATGCAGGTCTGTGTGCATTTTATATAGATATATAATATGTGTGTGTGGGTGTTTGATGAAGCTGCTTCAAATCCGAGTTTTAATTCGGTGAGCAATCGAGGTTTAGAATCCACTAAACAAGGGCCAGATCATTATTATGGTCATATTTTTTTTTAAACAATTAATGCAAGAACAACTTATATCTGAGAGGGCAGGCGTGGGCGTGGCAAGTCACCGAAAACCGCCTCGCCGTGCACGCTCTTGGCCAAGGCCTTGATGCTCGCTGCAATGTCCACAGTATTGTCCAAAACCTGGTAGGTGAGAGAAAACACAAGTTAAATGGGGTTTCTTTTTATTTATTTTTGTTATCTATGTAAGCTTCACTCACCTCATCATCCTCTGGCTGAACGTGATGATTGTTATTGTTTATGTTTATGGCACGCACAGCCATCGGGGAATTGGCTATATCCACGGGCAGACTCCGGGCAAAACTGGTAAAGTTTCTCGGACCGGATGTACCTGGAGCGCCGCCGGCAGCGCTACGCATCGGTATGGGCATCGAGGTGTCCAAGTCGAGAGCATCTATATGAATGAAATGGGGAATTATAATCAATATTGATTAGTTAATAATATTTGCTGTTATTTATAAATTCATAAATTCGGCATTGAGTTGTCTTTTCTCTTGTGAATGTGTAAATCAAATCTTCTAATTTAAGGAATTTTTATATATAAGCAACTATTTGAGTGATCGGACTAATGATCAATGCAAAGCTGAAAACTGCTTTTTCCAAAGTAATAAGATTTTGTTATCTTAATAAATACTAAGAAGTGGTTTTGCAAGATTCCACGTTAAAAATGGATGGAAAATGATTTTATGAAACCTATTTTGTTTATTAAGCGGTTTAAAAGTCATTTTGAAAAATGTACCAATTTTGTTCACACTTTAAACTGTTGAGAAAAGCTCCCTGAGCAGAATTTGATGTGCCTCTTCCCTCTGCTTACCCTCTGCCTCATCGGCATCGCTCATGTTGTCCTGCTGCCGCAGGAGCAGCTGTTGCTGCTGCTGCAGCCGCTGGTATTGCTGTCGCTGAATCTGATGCTGCTGCTGCTGATAGAAGGACGAGCTCTGTTGTGCGGAGCCATCGACATCCTCCAGATCGAACAGACAATCATAATCGGCATCATCGGCGGCCGACGCGGCGGCAGCCGGCAAGGACATCAGCGGGACATAATTGGCGGCCGGCTGTTGCTGCTGCTGTTGCTGCTGCCTGAAGGTGGGGCTGTTGCCCACGCTCATGGGCGTGGCTTCTGGTGTGGCAGGCGGTGTATCAAAGTTGGACATTTTGCGCGCTGTTAAAATTGTGGCGCTGGGCAGCGGCTGCTGCTGTTGTTGTTGCTGCGGCTGCTGCAGTTGCTGCTGCTGATGCGGCACATCCTGCTGCAAGGCCAGAAAATTGGGCGGCTGCAGCAGCGGTGTGGTGGGCGTGGTGGGCAAACCCAACTCACGCCGGCCACTAATCGTATTGCGACGACGCGCGCCCACCCCGCCACCAGGATAGTTAAAGGCGCCTGTCACCTCCAGGGCAACGGGCATGGCACAATCGAGGAGCTTGCAGGCCTGATCCGATAGCTGCTGAATGCGACGCTCGAGGAGCGCCACCTCCTGCTGGCCCTTCTCGGTGAAGCACTGCAGCAGCTCGAACTGTTGCTGGGTGTAGCTCTCGACGCGCTTGTTCGTCAGAACGATCTCGTTCTGGACGCGCTCCTGCAGGCTGGCCCGCAGGTGGAGCAAACGCTGCTGCCGTCCGTCCAGCGGCACCTGACCCTGGCCCTGGTCCTGGCCGAAAGCCGAGCCCGCCATTGTCACCGAACTGGCAACGGCCACGTTGCTGGTCGGCGATGCTGCTGGCACGGCAGCTGGCGGTGTTGCCCCATTGCCGGGAGTCGCATCAGCGTCATCCGTGATGATCACCTCAAAGGCGTCCGAATATGATTTGTGCTTGCGTAGCTGCTCCACCGCCTCCTGGCTGATGAGCATCCGGCTATCGATCAGGTACTGGCCCTCATAGCCTTGGCCGTTACCATCTATCAGCGGCTTGGCAAACAGCACCACGTTGCAGTTGGTGCACACGTACAGCTGCCACGTGGGGGCCAGGGTGAGACTGAAGATCATCTCGGGAATCTTGACTTCCTTTATCAGTAAGGACGTCGTAGGGACTGCCTGGAAAGATAACAAAACGACTATTTTATTACATATTACTATGAAATAAGATGTCTGAAGAAAGAGAGAAAGCAAAAGAGAGAGCGGGAGTAAGAGCGCAAGGAAGCAAGCTAGCTGGAGAGAGAGAACATGTGGGGAAATAAGAGCCAGAAATTGACAGACAAAGAGAGAGAGAGAGTCAAAGAGAGAGAAGCGAGTCAACGAGAGAGAGAGCGAGTCAAAGAGAGAGAGAGAGAGAGAGCGAGTCAAAGAGAGAGAGAGGGAGTCAAAGAGAGAGAGAGAGAGTAAAAGAGCGAGAGAGACAGTCAAAGAGAGAGAGAGTCGGAGAAACAGAGTCAAAGAGAGAGAAGCGAGTCAACGAGAGAGAGAGCGAGTCAAAGAGAGAGGGAGTCAAAGAGAGAGAGAGAGAGTCAAAGAGCGAGAGAGACAGTCAAAGAGAGAGAGAGTCGGAGAAACAGAGTCAAAGAGAGAGAAGCGAGTCAACGAGAGAGAGAGCGAGTCAAAGAGAGAGAGAGAGAGAGCGAGTCAAAGAGAGAGAGAGAGAGAGCGAGTCAAAGAGAGAGAGCGAGTCAAAGAGAGAGAAGCGAGTCAACGAGAGAGAGCGAGTCAAAGAGAGAGAGAGAGAGAGCGAGTCAAAGAGCGAGAGAGACAGTCAAAGAGAGACAGAGTCAAAAAAGTCAGAAATATCACACCTCACAGTCCACATAAAAAATGAAAATAAATAAAATATATAAGGCCTTACTTGAACGCATGAAAATCGCAGAGGAAGGCGGCTTTTAACATTACATTTTTCTTTTAACGTTTTAACAGAAAAAACTAGCATTTTGCCAGTCAACTATTTTGCAAGCGAGGTGTAGGATATAAAAATAAAAATAAATGAAATATATACTGCCTTACTTGAACGCATGAAAATCGCAGAGGAAGGCGGCTTTTAACTTTACATTTTCTCTTAAACTTAACAGAAAAGACTATAATTTTGCCAATCAACAATTTTGCAAGCGATGTAGGATATTATAACGTTCGTTCAATGGCTGTTTAGTAACAAGCCCCCCACAGCTTATCAATTTTCAAACTGATTGCAAAAAAGGTGGCAACTACTACGCAAGGTGTTGTAAAATATCTATAGAAAGTAAAGTATATCGATAAAAATTTCAACATAATTGCTGATTAATTGAGTTTTTGCCTTTTCTTTTTCTGTTATCTACTGGTCAATGGCTGATTAGAGCACAGTTTTGATAACGATAAGCCATTTCAATTTTGTTGTTTATTTTTTTTCTAGTATATTTAAGCAATTGACATCCGCCAAAAATATATACAAATTAACACATTTAAGTACATATATTTACTTTCTTTTTGTATTTATATTTGTATATCGCGCACAGTAGTTCAAGTGCAAATTTGTCAATTATGTTTCAAAGAATGTTCACGTCAAGTGGGCGTCGTTGTCTGCGCCGCTTATCAGAGTAAAAAGAAGAAGAACAAAAAAATGGAACAAAACCAAACAAGTAAACAACAAACAATTAGTGCAATGGCAAAATGTTGTAGACCCCGAAAAGAAACAGCACTACTTGTTTTTTTATTCTTTTTTTTTGCAGCATAATTATTGGCACAATACGATCAGATACCCGTCTGGTACAGGCACACATATAAATATAAACCTTGTGGCAAAATTGATCGTGAATGTTATAGAAAAAGGCAAAACAAAACAACAGAGAGCAGACTGTCAGACAGAAATAAAGATAGCATTAACGCAAGCGCGACAAATTGTCTTTCGATTACAATGATGGCTATATAAATAAAAATACGATATACGTGTTTACCACACTATCGGCAAACTAGATTTCCGTTGAGTACCATTTTGTATCGTTACCTATTAAAATAAGATTTTAAGCTATAATATATACAAAACAACAGTGTGTAAAGCCCTAACGTTTTCTTTTATTATACCAGAAACCAACCAAAGATCTAATTAAGAGATCCTCATTTTTTTATTTTTATTAGTTCTTATTAAAAACCTCTTTCATAATTCTTTTCACATTGTACTCTGAATTGTAGTTATGCTCAATATTAATCGATTACCATTGATAGTTAGAAAATAGTATTAAAATATTTTAGAAAAATTCTTAGTTCAAAATAACATTTCACAAATTAAAACAAAGTCTATCTCAGCAATTAGTTGCTATTAAGTTTAACTATTGTCAAAATAAATTTCAAAAATAGAAATAGTCTAATAATCTTAGTTCAAATAGTTCCTGTTAAATTCCACTAATCTTTTTGTTTACTTTTGTTCAAGTTTTTTTAATAATCTGTTTCAATATCGAATTCTTCGAGTATTTCTCTCTTTTAAGTATCTTTGTCACCAACTTTTTTTAACCAATTGTAAAATCTACAATAATTTTATATTTTAGATAAAATAATTCATAATTTTCTATACAACGCACTGTATTAAATATGTATGTTAGAAAGGTTGATGGAATTTGTATACAGGGCATTTTTGTAGTCCACACACTTGCTATTCTAACTGTAGCACGTGTTAGCTGTGTGACAGCTATGCTAAATTTGACACTTAGTTTAAAATACAATACTCTCTTTCCCTGTATGTATAAATGTGCATAACCCGACAATGAACTAACCGAACACTGAGCGAAAATTAAATTGAATTAAGGTATAAAATGCAAACGTCAACACAAATCAAATGACAATGTTGTGTCTGGTTTTGGCTTTGGGTCTGCCCAGGTCAGCAATTCCTCTATTGAGTGTGTGTACTCACAGTTTTTGTGGCACTAGATTGATGCATGGGATATAAAACTAGATTATCAACAACACCAACAACAACATCATCATCATCAGGTGGAATTAAATGCATAAATGAAATAAACAACATGTCACAGCTGTCAGTTGATGTGTGGCTTTTATATTTTTGATTTATACTATATAGTCAACATATATAAATATTTTTTTTATTTGTTCACATCATTTATGTAGAGTGATTCGTATTATTCGGAGCATTATCTAAGCGCTTGTGCGGCACTTCCGCATTTGCAAATGCAATTGACCCCACTGAAAAAATTGTTTGTGTGTGTGTGTGACCAGACCTAATAAACAGTGTGACCAATTGAGCGTTGATTTGGGCACGTTTTGTCGGGTTGCCAAAAGTTAACACATCACCTTGACATATTGTCAAAGCTTATCGTTTTATTTTTATGGTTGCCTCTTTACAATTTTACCGGGAAGTTTAGATAGCAGTTAATTTCATGTCAAGTGGTTGAGATTTTTAATTTCATCATGAGTTAACTGTGACTATGTTTTTCAAAATGTCCCGTTAGAGTTTTCAGACTGTTAAACATTTCACCAGGCTGTAAACTTCATTACATGTTGGGGTGGCAATTTTACCAGCTGGGAATAGTCACATTAAACTATGTTTATTTACAAATAAGAGATTCTAGATGTCAGTGTCACCAAGCTTTGCCAGTCAGTTTATCTAGCAGTTAACATCATGGCATTTCTTTTACATATAATTATTGTCCTCAACATTCTTCTGTTTATGCATTTACGCATAAACAAATATCATCTTGGCATAATTCGCCATTTAAAATTGTTGTCTTTCAAGTGTGACCATGCCCTCTGGTGCAGTCTGTACACACACACAAACACACACACACACCCTCCCCACAAGTGCCACATGGTTGTTAAATACCGCACATAAAAATTGTTGTGCATGTAAATTGTATTTTATTTCATTTTTTTTAACGACTTGTTTACTTGGTGCTGTAATATCTAATCAGCCAAGACTATTATTATATTTGTGTGCAATGTTTTTGTTTTTGTTTTTTTGTTCAAACAACAACAACGTTTACAAAAACAAAGCAAATGCATTCATTAATGTCAAGTGTTTGTAGGTATTACGAATATTTTTGTGTTGTTGTGTTTTATTTTGTTTTTCGGATTTCTGTCGCGTCTTTAAACGCATTCATATATATATATTTTTATTGACCATGTTTTTGCATGCTTCTTCTTCTTCTTCTGGTTCCACTCACATTGTTCATATCTGTTGTTCAGCTGTGGTTATTTGATAATTTGCCAAGTCTTTGCAACTGCAGTTTTATGAGCTGATGTCATCGTAGGATAGTTTTTTCGCCTTTTCCCATATTTACTGGGGTTCTTTTTGTGCCCGCCCGCAAGTTCGCACATTTTTGTGTGGTTTGTGTTGTGTGAGAGAGGCCAATTTCGGCAATTACTTTTTTGTATGGTATACAGGCTAGAATTTTTTTAAAAATTTTTTTAACTAGCTTTCTTTGTCTCTTTAATCGGTGAATATCTCTTTCTTTTTCTTATTTTGAAAGCATATCATAAAGATTTTATAAGCTCCAGGCATAGAATTTGGCAAGATCAGACTTATCCCAAAATCGATTACAATACATTTTAAGAGGTAAAATCGCAATTTTTGGAAGGTAGAATATGCATATATAAAAATTCCATTTAAATGAAGGTTTTTTATGGCAAATTGTGGCTGTTTATAGGGTATCTCGCAACATGCTTTTGCTTATTATATACGCCTATATTTTATCGCCATTGCTAAAAGTTGAGAACTGCATCCGTTCTCTCGCCCGCCGACTGTTTGCGCAACTTGGCAAGTTGCAGTTGGTTTCTGACGCGCATCTTGTTGCAATGTGCAAAATGTCAATGACTTCCAAGTAGCTGCAGCAGCAGCGGTAGCCGCAGCAGCAATAACAATTGAAGCCCAACAGCAGCAGCAGCAGCAGTTGTCATTTTTGTTGTTGCCGCTTAATTAACACAAACGTCGTTGCAACAATAACAATTGTTGACTTTTTTTGTTAATTGAAACTAAATGCCGTCGCTGTCGTTGCTAATTATGTGTGCTGGCGCCATCTAGCGCCCGCGCCCTGCACACAAGTGTCTAATTAAATGGCCATTTATATTGACGCACATACACTGGGAGAAAAATTGGTATTTTGTGCTTAGATTAGGCAAAATATTTGATAAAATCAAAATTCAAAACTTGAGTTGAAATTAACATTTTTATTTCAAGAACGTTTCTTTTTAAGCCCAAGCAATTTTTGAAAAATATGACAATAAAATAGTACATAATATCGGAACATTTTTAATTTCATTACGATGATTTGTATTTAGCAGCTCTTTTTTTCTCTGAGTGTATATGCATATAAAAATATATAGCTATGTAGCACGGGTTTGTGCTATATTTATGGCTCATTTGATTAATCGTATTTGCTGTATGCCAGAAAACAAAACGCATGCTAATCGACTCATACAAAATAATAAATAAAACATCGCATGTTATTCTTTTTTTTTGTTGGCCACAGAAAATTGCAAAGAGCTGCCTTTTGGCAGAATGAAAACGGAAGAAACGTGCTGACGCGCACGTAATGCCAGGCATTACGCTGACTGGGAATATCGGAAATCAATAAAAAATAAAAAAGTACAAACAGAAAATAAAAAGTAAACGTTTTAAATGTACATATTTAATGCAAATCTTGCACAAATTGCGGTGCTCGACAAATTGTTAACAGCTGACATTATCGCTGAGTGCAGCTAAGTGCAGAATGCCGGCAATAACAGACAGTCGCTACTTCACATTTACTTAAATATGTACCATTAAAACACTCGCTTAACAGCGCTTAGCAAAAGGTTACAGCAGCTTGTACAGTAAAAGACAGGCGCTGTTAAACCACTGCCAAATGCTGTTAAAACTGTCTGTACAACAAGGTTTGAGTAGCATTCGCTTAACAGTGAGTATTAGACGTTTAAGCTGCTGTTACTGTTATTAACTTATGTAATCGCGATTGTCATATTTATTGCAAATGTACCAAAAGGGCGACTTTATAATTTAAATGATACACAAAACTATTGTGTAAAAAATTCATAAATAATAAGATGTAAATTCAATATAAAATTTAATTGAATATAAGGTGCCAATAGAGAAATGTTTGATTTAAAATCATCACACTCTACGAAACAGTTGCAAACAATTTAAATTGGCAATGGTTTTACATTAACCCGAAAGTCCCAAAAAAAAACTATTTTCAAAGTAACCAGCTCACTTAATATTTACAAGCTGTTTAAACTGTAAATGGCAAACCCTTAACCTAAAGTACTTCTCAAACTGTAGGAACTGAATTTTACAATTTGCTATCAATCTGTGTCACACTTGAAAACAAATAGCAAAATGCCTCAACTGAAAACAATTGTAATTCATATCAGACTGTGTCTGTAACTGCCGCCTACCCGCAGACGCAGACGCCGTCTCGCCAGTCGATAGTCGGCTAACAACAGCTAACTGCTCGGCCGGCTGCTGCTTATGCAACAACAAAAATTGCAATGTGCTATAAAAATAACAACTTCGAAATATTAATTTGCACATTTTGCATAATTTATATTGTTGTTTATGTTGTTGTTCTTGTAGTGGGCTTGCAAATTTAATTGATTGCTCCGCCATTAATTATAAGCATGGCGTTACTTTACTAAGTGGTTCTCAGACGGGGCCGTTGTCTAATGCGCAGCATTTCAATTAGCCATGCGCGACAACTAAAACAAAAACATGCGAATTAAACTGTAACGCCTATTGATTAGTCAGCAATTTCGTAACAGAGCGCTGTAAAAAGAAACATTGTGAAGCGCATACCGCATAGAATAGTAACAGAGTTAGCATAACAGTGATGGAAACGCCTTAACAGTGAGTAGTTAGCTGTTAATCGGTTACTGTGTACTTTTAACAGCAGTAAACTGGCTGTTAGTTGAAAACCTTCAACAGCAAGTTGTATATTCCTAACATATCTTTAGAGTGAGTTTGTCTGCATTTAGCTGGATATTAACACACGATTAAGCTTGATGTCAACATTGCTTTTAAGAGCGTTTACCTGAATAACTATTTAAGAGTATATTAACAGTGATTTTTTAATAGCCGCTTCAAGGAAGTACGTAAATGCTTTCATAACAGAGAAATCATAACAAATGCAAGCAATAACAGCAGTTTTTAACTAGACTACTGTTAAAGCAGCTTAGGAATTGTGCATTAATTTACATAAACTTTAACAGCAACTTTTGAAATTTTAATAGGTATGATATCCTTAGCTCCTCTCCTGAGTATAAATATAATATAATATAACATATGTTTAATAGATTGCGGGCGCACATAAGATATTTTAAAACCAGCTATTAAGGAGCTTAATTATTATAGCCTGATGATTTCTTAGCAGTAGATATGTGTGTTAAAGCTGGCGGATTTATTAAAAAGTTTTAACAGAAATTATAATATTTTAAGTTGGTAAACAGCAAGTCTGTTAATAACAGTTAAACAGTAGCAGCTTTTAAGTTGACAACTAGTTAGTATAAATAGAGTTATGAGTTAAAAAATCGAATTTTGACAGCAAAAAAATTATAAAAACACTTTACCAACAAGACTTTTGATAACAGCAAACAAGCTATTAATTCTCTATAAGCTCAACCAACTTATAAGTTAAGCAATAGTTAGTAAAAGCGCAGCTAATAAGCTGCATTTTTAAGCATTTTTAAGCAGCTTATGTGTTTATAGCTAGTCTGTAACAGCGCGCCACAAACAGACAGCTAGGTGGCATCTAATGGTTTTCTCAACTTGTTGCATGCCCCCAAATGCTGCCCCAACAGCAACTGCGACATGATAAACCTTTGGCGCACCTTTGTCTACTTTTTTTCCGCCTTTATTTCGCTTGACGTATTTATTTTATTTTGTTTTGTTTTTGTATTTCTATTTGCGTTTAATTTTCTTAATTTTTTTTTGCAGGCACTGTGATAACTTGGTTTGCTTCGCCTTGTTTCATTAGCCAAAAAGAAAATAAGTTGTAAACAAATCAACGCACAAAAGAAACTACGAAAAATAATCTTTTATAGATTTGCTAGACTTTTTTTGTGTTATAGACTCTTTTTTCCAATTGTATTTGTATAAGTAAGCGCTTTTTTTTCATTTCAGTTTCGGTTCGGGCGCGCGACTTAGTTCGGACCCGTTGCTCACAAATAATGCCATTTTTTGCTGTTTTCTTTTTTTTTTCTTCTACTTCGGCTCTGTGTATTTTGTTGATTTTTTGTGCCGCGTTATGCGGCTTTTTGTTGTTATTTGTTGTCGACGCTGGGGCCCCCATTATCATAAACAGACAGCTGGGGCCCGGGTCCGATGAGACCAGCGCCGGTGACGGGCCTCACGCGTGCGCGGGGGTGTGAGGGGCGGGGCATGGGCTTTTGCCTCTCGCGTGGATTACGACGAACGAATTGCCAATTCGGATTTCGATTCTTTTCCGTTGTTTTTTTTTTTTTTGTTTTGGCTGTATATTTTGTTCTTTGCTTTTTGCCTGTTATTTTGCTAAATTTTCCATTGGCTTTTGGTTCTGTCTTCGTTTTGAGATTCGTTTTTATTCTTTACATGATGACTCACACTTACAAGCACACACACACACACATACTGAGCGCATACTAACTTGGCTCTTTACATGTTGATGACAACAACAACTTGTTTATCACATAGATGGTTAGCGAATTTTAGACCAAGTCGGATTATTCTGGCTTTTGCCCCAGACATGTGACATTTGAGTGTGACTTATATGGGTGCTTATATTGCGGGCTATGCATGAGAAACTTTCTTACAATAAGAAATGTATATGGGGGAATTTGAAATTGTTTTAAACTTTGTTTTCAAAACTTGGTTGCAATATTCCTTAAGCAATTTCATAAGCTTTCGAAATCTGGATAAAAAAGGAATTCAGTATCAAATATTTCAATAAATTATATTCTTTTAAAAAGATTCCATTTTTTAAATATTAGAATATAAGTCTAAACTTTAAAGATTGAATTTTGCAAATATTAGAACAAATTTTATTTTATTAAAAAGATTAAAAGTTTGTCCAAATGTTATATACTTTAACTTTGAGCATGATTTTGCTCTTATCAATTTTGTATATTTTGAAAATATAAAGACTTTTGATAATCAAATATTTGCATATATTTTATTTATTTATAAGTTTATATATTTATTCAACGTGGAAAAAATCAACTTTGAAATATACTTTTCTCGTATGATGCTTGAAAAATGCTGAATAATCTTCACAAATTTAACAAATTTTGTATTCCAACGGAAGTCTTTAAATATTTCAATAAATTCGATCTATTGAATAAAATTTATCTATTTTATTTCCTAAACTTTGTTTAATTTCTTTGATTTTATTTTATAATTTTCAGAATTTTGGAATTTTATTATTGCTAAACCTTTTCGCTTGGGGAGAATTCTAATCGATTTCCTTCTGAGTTTTTCATTTTCCATTGCATTTCTGAGTTGCATGGCATTACCCATAACTATCTCATGTTCTGATCAAAGTGCAAGAGTGGCCGAAAATTGAGTAATACAACTTGAGTCATTCTCTAAAAAGTTGGAACACCTCTCTATTTCGTCTTACTTCCCCTCCTTCGCTGTTTCTGTAGTTGATTCGCTTTCTTATCAAAATGCAGTCCATGTGTTTGCGTTGCCTTTCAATGTCGTCTAGAAACAAATTAAAAATCTGATAAGCTCAACACCCAAACAACTCAACTCAACCCAGTCAGCCAATGGCCCCTGTTGTTTCCAATCTATGATTAAGTGTTTACATACACTAATATTTGCTAATATGAAGGGCTTGTTGGCTTAGTTAAAACGTGCACACGTGTGGGTAGGGCCCAGAGTTATGGAGTCCAGACGACGGCTCTGATTAGCCATATATGTATATATATATATATATACAAATATATATGAATATAATTTGTGAATTAGTTGTGTATATTAATAGCTAAAACGCATAGACCTGAACTCGTGTAGACGCTCATAACAGTAAATTAAGCACAACCGTGTTTACACTTTGGCTGCTCGCCGGGTCCGGTTTTATACCCTGTACAATATCGAAAATTGGTGAGGGAAGGGTATATATCGTAGTGTCTTACATTTTTGTTGAGTTCACCTCATAAATCATAAACAAAAGTCTAGTCTTGTTTTTTCGATAGGTCTCTTTAATTTCTTATATCAATAAGTATCGATATTTCTTTTTCGTTTCGTTGAGCATATACATGAAAATATAATATAAAATGCAAATTGGCTATATTTCAATAAATATTGATTTGCAATTTCGAGTTTTTCCAGCATATCTGGCATCAATCAATTAATTTATATAAACATATCTAAAATGAGGTACAACTTTCAACTGAATACAGAGTATCTACTAGTCGTGTGCACTAGAGCACTAATATTTGTTTTATATATATATATTTTTATTATTGTCTCGCCTAGCCCAGGTACACGAGGGCGTGGCGGGTCGGAGGTTCGGGCACGTTATCTAAAAACTTTGACAAACAATTTTTTCGTTTGACGTTCGTTGTTTGTTTTGGCGAGTTGGGCCTACATTGCCATATCTTTAGCACACACACCCACACATACAGTTGTGCTGTGTGTGTAGCTCAAATTATATATACAAACAGCGGCGAATTAAAC
Organism: Drosophila robusta; assembly: GCA_035043565.1. Taxonomy (NCBI): domain Eukaryota; kingdom Metazoa; phylum Arthropoda; class Insecta; order Diptera; family Drosophilidae; genus Drosophila; species Drosophila robusta. Next base: position 5,276,148 of record JAWNMW010000584.1, read on the forward strand.
GATGTGTGTGTGTGTATGTTTAGCTGTGCTCCATTGTCGCCATCGTCTGCAGTTAATTTTTAGTTTATAATATGAGATCATCTTTTGAGGTCTGCTCTACCGCTTTGACATTAGCTATACGCTCTTTTTTCAGTGGCTAACTTAAAATTTGATAAGCGCGCCTATTTATAGGTTTCCTTTTTCTTATTATTTGTCTTAAAATAAATAAAACAAATACATGCATAAAATACGAAAGCTAAGACAAGCCTACTTTAACAGCTGTTAAGCTAGGTCGCTGTTCAGTTACAGAGCTACCGTTTAACAGGCGCGCCATTTTACTTTTCACTCTCATTTATGTAAATATTGATATATACTTTAGATGTGTGTGTGTAATTCTAGGTGCAATTTATGCATGCGCGCGTGTGTATATTTTGAGTGTTTTATTTTTTTTTGTAGTTGTTGTTTTATGTTTATTTCTAGCAAACAAATCTCTGGCCGCACATTTGACACAAATTCAGCGCCATTGTTGTTGCTCTTTAGAAGTAAATATTTATGCGCCCAGGCATAATTGTGTATATCGCACAACCCTTCATCCCAACCCCTCCCCAAACCATCCCTTGATCAGGCAGCGTGAATTAAAAATTTTCTTGTTCAAAATATTCGAAAAATCTACGCCAAAAGGTGTTTTCGTTTTCTATTCGTTATACAATTGTTGTTGTCGTTGTTGCCGTTTATTTTTAGCCACCGTGAATTTATAGTTTTGTTTACATGCAAATTGGCAACACTGGCGTTGCATGTGGTCATTGGCTGCTGCTGCTGTTAACGAGCGCTGCGTCCCCTCCGCACAAGTCAAAGCTGTTAAGAGGTTAAAAGTTTAACGGCGCGCGTTTAACGCTCATTAAACGTTATAGCAACATTGGACAGTTGTCGCTGTTGTTGCGTTCAAGGTTATATTTGTTAAAGATTAACATTGGTTTTCAATTAAGTGACACGCGCTGCCGCTGCTAGAAAGAGGCAGCTGGAGAGAGAGAAAGAGAGGGTGCGTAGGTACGCGCGTTTGCGGGACAGCCGGTTGCCTTGTAAAAGCAGCAGCAAGAGCAGTTGCTGTCAATCTATAGCCTTGAATTTGGTCAATTGCGGTTTTTATACTCGGTCGCGAAGTGAAAAGAGTATATTGGGTTTGTGCAACGATTGCAACTTGAAACATATACTCGTGTATAACCCCGTCGGATAAAGTGTTAAGATCTGTTGGCTACGCCCATTGGGTGCGAGTCAATTCGCGAATATATATTTATCTCCCTCAGCTTTAAAGCTAACTATACTATCTTTGCAGATTCAAATTGACATAAATGTTGACATGTAAAGCTCTCGTATCCATAGCTCCCATATTTCAAACTCCCTATATACTATACATACATGTAAATGTATAACAGAAAATATCATCATCATTTTGATTGTTCTACACTGTGAACGAGGCTTGCGCTGTCGTTTATAGCCGGCACTAAAAAAATGCCAAATCACTTTACAGCTCAATTAAAATAAATTTGGTGTTATCGATAACACGCACAGGATGTATAATTTTTTATCGAACTCTATAAATAAATTGTTTGGTTCTTATTGTTTATTTTTAGCTGACTTATTATTGTCACAATTGCCATAAAAATATAACATAATTTAAAAATAAGATATATAATGAATGAAAAATGTATCTTTGGCTGACCGAATATTAAACCCTCTAGCAGACCGATAGTTGAGTCTAACTAAGAGTATATTTATAATATTCTATAATGCATTCTGTATACAAATACTACATACATATATTACTAAATATATTTAATATTATTTTTCAATACCTACAAATGTATGTATAGTAAGTATAGTTTACTCGATTAGCACCTGCATATATATACATATATTTCAATAGGAATTGCAAGTCTTGTAAATTTTGTTGCAAGTCATCAAAAATATAAACAAATTTTAAACAGTTGTTTATCGCTTAAATAACGTTTTTATACCGATTAGAGTATATGGAAATTATCAATTCAATCAATGCAATAAATAATGTGGACAGTTGGAAAGAAACAGTACTTATCAAAGAAATAATCAATACAACAACTACACATACCCTGTTCAGTTGAAACTACTTTTCATCGAGCTTCACAACGTAAAGTTTTGCAGCCTCAATACATGAACAGTTTTAAAGTTCGTGAATGACGTCGATCAGTTTACAGCGCGGACAGTTCTACAGTCACTGAGCTTTGCAGCTGCACAGACGCCGATAACAGCAGCAGCAGCCACATTTTTTCAATCTCCCTTTTCTTTCATTTTCATTCATTTGCACTTATCATTTTACTATTTTCATTATGTGCTGCACTTCTTACTTTAGATTTGATAATAATTATTTATAGAGCGTTGCATTTCTCTCCCTCTCTTTCCTCTCTAACGCTCTCTTTCTGATAACTGTTAAGCAGGCAAAATTGTAGGGTCTTTTGTAAAAGGTTTTTCTTAGTTTCGTAAGCCTCAACTAAAAATAGTTAAATTATGCATATGAAAATACATATATTTATATATAGCACATTTACATATTAATGTCTTTATTTTATATTTTATATATATCTTTATATATTTGTTTTTTATCCAAACTCGTTTTTATTCAATTGAAATGAATTATTTAACGTTTTGCCATGCTAATTAAAATGTCGCTACACATTTTTACAGCGACAGCGAAAATAAATTCGCCGTCACCTGCAGGTGCGGCGAATTAATTATTCAATAATTAATAAAGCAGAACAACAGAGGAAGACAACAACAATACACAAATTTGTAAAATGCTAAGAAAAAAAACAAACTAATTATGAATCTAATCATAAATAAATCAATTAAAACACGAACCAAGCGACAATCTGACGCGACGCGACGTCGGCGTCAGCAGCGCATATGTCGCATCATTGTTGTTGCTGCTGCTGCTGCTGCTGTCGTTTTTACCGTTTGATAACCTAGAAAAGCGAATGTAGCGTGAGTTTTGTGATTCCATGTGGGCGCGCACGCTTTGCCTGCTAAGAAGTGTTGAACTGGACAAACTAATATACTGATAAGAGCTGTGCACATGTGTGTGTGTGTATGCACACGTCTGTCTGTGCTTGCATGAAATAAAGCTGCGCTTGCCGGCAACGATTATAGCGGCAATTGACAGCTGTGCAAACAGTGCGACAGCCATCAGTTTATCTTAAAAAGCTTCTTTTATTTTTAGTCTAAGCCGCGCTTGCTGTTAGCATTTACAGGACGTTAAGCGCAAATTTACTAAAAGTTGTACTTTATTTATTTTAGGGTATACTGCATCTATTTGTTACATTATTATTAGTAAAAAAATTGAGCTGTTATATATTCAGGTTTTTTTATTTATATTTAGATTGATTATTTCAGACTTCATTAAATAAAAGCTGGTGTATTAAAAGTTTTTTGTAATATTTTTATGGTTATTTAAACTTAAATTGAACAAAAGCTGGTATTTTATTATTTTCGCTTCAGTTTAGGATAACATTAAAATTTACATTTATAAACATTATTCCATTACTTTTATCAAATTGGCATAAATGGTACTTTTTTTTATTAGAGGTACTAAATACTTGTTCTTAAATGTCAACAGTGCGCATGCAGTTTGACAGGCATCACGCACACTAATGCTGTAAGCAAAAGCGACACCTGACAAATCTGTGCAAATCGTTTAACAGGATTCCCACAGTTTTTTTTTGTCTGTTTGCAAAAGTATTGGGTTTTTTGTTGATACTAAGTTTTGTTAGATTTTTATGCTCTAAAAACTAAAAAAAAACTATAAAGAGTATATTGGGTTTGTCCATGAACGAAAATTTTGACGTTATTGAAGCTAGAGACTTAAAACTTGGAATATATACTTGTGTATACCCGCGTCAGACAAAGTGTTAAGATTTTTGTGCCACATACATGATAGAAGATAAACCATGAAAAAATGCCATCAGACATGAAAATCGGTTTAGTTTTGACTAAGTTATGGTCGTTCGAAATATGGGAGCTATGGAACCGAGAGCTTCACAAGTCAAAATTGTAGTCAATTTTTGCATGACTTTAAAAAAAAATTTGACCCCCTCAGAATAGGTTTTAATGTTTTTTTTTTTTTCAAAAAAAGTGAAAAAAATATTTTCATTAATGAATATATTTGAAATTCAAAATCAATCTAGAGGATAAACCATGAAAAAAATGCCATCAAACATGATCGGTTCAGGTTTGACAAAGTTATGGGGGTTTGAAATATGGGACACTATGGATCCGATAGCTACACACTAACTACTGTGTACTGTGAACGAGTATTACGCAGTTGGCTGCAACGTTCTTACCTGTGTTAATTGCAAATGTGCTGCTGGTATGTAAAACTGCGCAAGCGTCGCTTTTTTGACAGCTGTGCAAACAGTTTGGACAGCAAGCGTCTTACCGTCAAGCTGCGCTTGCTGTTAAACTTTGATGAATGTTAATATTGTAAATGTTTGCAGTCTGTAAAGCAGTGCCTGTTTTTTTTGTCAGCGATCAATTACGCAGCCAAAGTTAAGTGCGTAAGCAGTTTGACAGGATTCGCCAGCGCTAATAGCTGTTAATAACAGTGCTGTTGTCCTTTTCCTGCTGCTAAGCTTACTGTTAATACGGTTTCATTTTAATCGTAAATAAATTATTTTTTACTGACGCCCTAATACAGTGAACGCAATGCACACGTGCCGCACATTATTTTTTTCTCGTATGCCCTATTAAAGACTTAATAGCCTTGTTTATAACGCTACCAGACAACATTTTCTACAATTTTATGCATAATTCCATACTTAAAACAATCAAACAGAGGCCTAGGCCGCAGCCTAGCTATAAATAAACTAAAATAAAAACAAAGTCATTTAGTTGAGGGCTTGTTTAAAAAGTGAAGCTCAGCTTTTCAACTGCTTTGCGAGCGCTGTCCTGCTCTGTCCTACACCCTGCCCTACATACGAAGAGCCTCCCGCGCCCCCTCTCCCTCTCTCTCTTAACTGGCCATTGGTCGCATTTGGAAATCTCAAAAACTTGTTTATACAACAAAAATGTGTATAAACAAGTTTTTTCTGCTCTGCGCTGCCGATGCTTTTTTTCCTCTGTTGTTTTTTTTTTATATTTATTTTTCGGCTGCTGCTGCTGCCTTCCTTCTTTTGCTTCGCTCGTGTGTTTGTAGTCAGTTTCGTAATTTATTCTAAAAGCGTTCCGTTTTTGGCTCTTTAATATATATAGATATATATATATAGAGAGAGAAAATACATATTTATACATATGTATGTATATATATCTACAGAGGTGCTGATATGTATTTGAATACTCGCTTTTGCTTGTTTTTTTTTGTTTTGTTTTGCGCTTTGAATTATTCAAAACAAAAAAAAAACACTTTTGGTCTATTTGCCAAGCGCGCGTTTCTTCGTATTGTTATTGTTGTTGTACGCCTCAGCGCTTTTCAAGTGGGTGCAAAGCTATAACAATAACAATAACAACAGCTAAAACAAGAACTTTTGCACGATCTCCAGACCGCAACAAAAACAAAACAACAAAAATAATAATGCATAACAATTCAATTTCCATCAAAATAGACGCATAATGCAAACCAATACACCCACAACAGGGGGTGGGGGACTGGCTTGCGCAATGGGTGTGGCAAGCATATGTGTGTGTGTGCGCGTGCAGCTTATGCATACATATACTATGCATATGCAAATGTAATTGAAGCTGCGCTTCAGCTGTAGACAGTTAGAGTGTCACTGTTAGTTGCATTTGCAGCGCTTGTCAAACTGCGGCACGTGCAGCCGGCAATGAGCAGAGCGAAAAGACCAAAACAGAAACAGAAACTGAGCGGCTACAGCTGCTGTTGTTGTTGTTGCTGTTTGATTTAACCTTGAAAAACGACAGTGGGAGTGAGACAGAGCTAAGACATAGACACAACAGCAACAACACACATGCAAAGAGCAAAAGTAATATTTTTTTCACCTTTTACGCGTGTCTCGTCTTGTTTAAAGTATTTGTTTTTTTTTTAAAAATTTTTTTTATAGTTTTTAGCCAAGTCATCACAAAAAAAATCGAGCCAAGATATTCAAGTATTACTCATTGTCTAGAACGAACCGTAGCTGGTATTTAACCATATAATCATACGCAAACAGTGGCACACAAATGGGCACACTTATTTTTTAAACGATTTATTTTACTGATTTCTTTACCGTTTTATTTAAAAGACCTGATAAAAAAACGAATATTACAACAAATGAGCGACAATAAATGAAAACACGAAAAGTTCTTCAGTTATTGTAGATAATAAAAAACTATGCAAATTGCATGAAGTGGGCGCAGTGTAAACCTTTCTACCGGCCTTCTCACCCCTTACCCCGCACCAACATCGCTCAAGTAAAAAGCAAGAGCGCATAAATCATAAAGAAATAAATACAAATGAAATGTAAAAATAATAAATTACTTATGCCGCATCCCAAAATGAAAGCAAGCGGAAAAACTAAAAATATGGCGATCGCTTAAAAAGAGGCAGCAAAAAACCAACAACAACAAAAAACATATGAGTACAGAAAATAGGCAGACAGGCAAAGAATGCCTACAGGGTGTCGCAGGCGAAGGAGTAGACAAAACAGGTGTAGGGCAAAAACAAGCAGTGCACACAAGCACACACACAAACGCACACTGACCTAACTGTGTATGTGTAGAAGAAAAAATACACCAATTGCCAGGCTAAAGGCAAGTAAAGTAGAGAGTGAATTTTTTCGTTGTGCCGCAATTTCAATACCCTTGCATATGAAAGATTAATAGTTTACTGTGTTTGCACAACAAAATAGTTTTTCGAACGATTAAACCTGTCTAACAATCTATTATATATACATAGTTCGGTGTTGGTTTTATTTTGCAAATATGTTAGGAGCACAGTAAAACTGTTTTTTCTTAGGATATTTTGCGTTTTTCATACAAAGAGACAGACAGGAAACAATCTCCTATGATATAGTAGTCGAATTTTAATAAGATCTTGCAGATATATTAGGATCAAAGTAGAATTCCCGATTGTCAACTTTGATTAAAATATCTTGTTAAATAGAAAATGCTCCTTTTGAGCGTAATACATTGCGTGAGAAAATCCTAGTATCCTTTGCAAGGGTATTGAAAGCGCCGCAATAACAAAAGGCCCATGAATGACCCTATTTTTTGTTTCTTATTCCTGCCCCTCTTCGCACACTGCTTTACTTTACTGCTTTACGCATACATATTTATGCACATGTGTGTGTCAAGAATAAAAGAAAAAAGCGGCCTCGCGAACGGCCGGCACACAAAGCATAAAGAACGATAATACACACGTTCACAGCATTCGTATGCATGTGTGTGTGTGCAGTTGGGCCCTAGAATTGTTGTTGTTGCGACTCTATGCTGCGTGGAAAATGTTTATGCGCTGCGCATAAAGGAGAATGCGATAAAATGCTTAAAATGAAAAAAAACACTCGCACATAGTTGTATATATATATGCACATGCATGCTTATGTTAAATACTATAATTAAAGACTATTGCACTTACTTTGTCTAAGAAACCCTTAACTTCATTGTAGAAACTAACACTTGTTGGAACACGCTTCATAAGTAGATTTGCTAATTTTAACAGAACCTCCGTTACAATATCATTATTATTATTGCAGTTGGGTTTGCCACCAACATTGCTGACCTCGTGCATCTTCGAGGTGGCACTAAAATTCAAGCATTTGCAGGATATTTCCATGATTAGTTTTGATTTTTGGATTAAACTCGAACTTCTTTTGTTTTGTTTTTTTCAGTTAACTCTTAAAAATTCAATTGAACGTTTGCGTTTTTCTTATTTCTTTTCGATTTTTGTGCGTGACTTCCTCGTTCGTCCTCTTTTGCGTTTTGGGCTGAGCGGCGCGGTCGCGTAGAAAATCACTAATAAAACACCCACAACTAACTCAGTTCAGCATTCTAACGTCCGTCCCGTTCAATGTTGTTCATTCGAATGAGGCGTTCGATTATTGAATTGGCCCATATGTGTGAGCGTATGGTGCAAACATTGCGCAGCTAACATCGAGCTGTAAACAAAATGTTAGCTCCGATACCGGCAATGGCGGCATGGTACGGCACTGTTAGCCGAAAATCAAATGTTTTTATATAAGTTCAAAGCTAATGGGCAAAATTGTGATGAGGAGTTTTGAAAATAGTTAGCTATGTGTTGTTTTTAAAAGCATTTTTGAATTTTGTTTAAAATTTGACAGGCTGCGCAGTTTTATTGGATTTACATGTTATCGCATAAATGCGCCTGTTAACGCGCTAACATGCTTACGCAGCATGTGTACGTTGACGCAGCATTGAGTCTCTGCGTGCGCTGTTAAAAGCTATCGATATTTTGGATGCAGCGGACGGGCACACTGTTCAATCAGCTGTTTAGAAATATGGCGCGCAGTTTCTTTTTGCTTAAAATTTGGTTTTCTGTGTTAAATTTATTGTAAAAGTGTCTTATGATGTGAATATATGGATTTACTTTGTGTTTTTGGTCAATCGATTTTGGTTTTCTTATGTGCTATCATATGAAGGTAAGTGTAAATTCAGCTTTAATCTTTTGTTAAAAATTTATACTGCAGTCTGTTTTCAACCGGCTTTAAATATTTGCTTGCTGCGCTTATTAAATATGCATTTGATTTCGCTGCACTTGTTCTGCTTTGCATTTTGCCTAGTTTCTTTTTATTTTGATTAAATTCTAAACTTGCTTTGCCTGTTGCGGCAAAACATCAAAAATGCATGCAACTAGAAGAAGAAGAAGAACAACAACAACAACTACAGTAATAGCAACAACAACAATCAAACACGCCACAGAAATCATAAACACCGACACGTGCCTAGGTTAGCCTGGAGGCCATGTTCATAGTCCAGTTACTAGCCGTTTATACCTTATACCCATTGTAATGTGATCGCAAGAGGTATATTGAAATGGTGCTGAAGGATGTAATAGGCAGGGACCATCTATGAATATTCTCCAAAAAAATAAATTTTATACTCGCGCACATTATATAAATTGGAATTATCGATAATACCTGTACTTTAACAGAAATCGATAAGTCTCCTTAACTATTTGAATATTCAACAAATTTGTCAGGTGTATACCATATATATTAGGTTTTCATTTGGTTTTTCAAGAACTGATCAATAACCCATGAAAATCGATAAATATCAATTGTTAGGTCTATTTTTTTGAGATTATTTCTGCAAGCTATAGTCGTGTAAGCTTTATTTATTTTATCGATAACTCGCCTGATTTGTAAAAAATCAATAAATCTACATTATAACTATGTTCCTTTAACTTTGATTAACTAATTTAACAGGCATTATTTCTTATATTGTGTCTTTTATTACATTGTGCGATACGAAGCTGCGTACAGGATATTGTGTAGTCCAGCACTCTCTTTTTTATTATTTGCTTGTTCTTTATTTTTGCTGTTTCTGTTTCATAAATTATGCGTCGCATTTTGGCACCTGGAACGCTGCGGAAGGGGCTGGGGCAAGGGAAAGGGGCAGCTACCAGTTGAGGGCGCGTGCAACAATTTTACAGCTGCTGGAACATCAGGCTAATGAAAGTGTTGGCTACACTCAGAGAAAAATACCCAGAACGTTTTACTGTCAATCAAATGCAACGGTCGAAATATCTTAAATTGAGCACCAAATTCCTAGAGGCATTTTACTTGCCTTAAGAACATTTAACACTTGTTTTAAGTACGAAAATTCGAGCATGGAATATTTTCAACTTTTTTCAAGAATTTTGCATTTATTTATGCAAATATTAATGGCAGATATTTCATTTAGTTGTAGGGCTAGATACACTAAATTATGCACTACCTGAACTCTCCTAAACTTCGAGCTTATGCCAGTTTAGATCACGCCCCGTAAGGTTGTAAAGTACTTTAGTGAAAACTTAAAGTCCGCTTTTTATATAATTTATATTATAATGTGTTATAGAAGGAGATGTCACCGAGCCCATTTATTATATGCTTGATCAGTATTAATAGCCGTGACGATATAGCTATATGACTGTCTCTATGCAAATTAGCTTCTTTATTTGAAAGCTATAGACAGACTGGCAGATTGTATATACTGATATATATCCCTGCAGCCTGAAAGTATTTATTTTTTCTCATTTTTCATTGATTTTGAAATTATGATAATAAATTGCACTTGAAATTCTTAAACAACATTTTATTTCGAAATTTAAGACTTCTGTGAATTGCGCTAGAAATGAGTATGTCGTTTTTCTTCGAGTGTAGCTGCTATTTTTCTTGTATATAGTTTGTAACTAGCGACTATAGTTGGTTGGGCCTGTAATTGAAATTGCGTGGCGTGCGCGGCATTAAGTCATAAAAGCAACAACAACAAATGTTACAACAACAACTTGAACCAGTTTGTCACACTCTGAGGCCAGGCACGTACGCGCCAAGAGGTCAAAACGCACTTGGCTCTTGGATCTGGACACAGCGCCAGGGTCGGGCCCAGCAGGGCCCAAGCAAAAATTGTGAAATTTTCAGAGCCCGAAAAGAAACAAAAAAAAAAGAACTGTAACAGAATGTGTGTGTGTTTGTGTGTGTGTGGGTCATAAAAGGCGAACGTAGAACAAGTTGCCACAAAATTCTGGCTCAAAATTTAATGAAGGTCGCGAGTTCTGGCGAAACGTTTACCCAGCTTTAGTTCGGGGCATCTTACGTGTAAGTCCCGGCTTATGTAATGTCCATAACGCCACCGATTCACAGGGCGTACATTGACTTGTGCTCTTGGCCAGCTCCCAGCTGAACAGTCAGTGTCGAGAGTCTTGTCTAAATCTTCGCCTGAGGCTGAGCAGCTTCAGCTGACTTTTGAACATGGCAAGAGGCTACCGGAAGGAAGGCAACCAAGCTGAATTGGCTTTCAGAACCAGTTGAATTGAAAAACTTGCTTAGATTCTATAATAAATAAACTGGACTGTATTAAAGAGGAATCACTGAACAAAGTAGAAGAAAAATGCAATAAAAGAGTGCAAAATAGAAGATTAGCAAAAAGAAATAGAAAAATGTAATAGAAAAGCAAACTAATATAGCCCCATCGAAGGAGTTATTATTATTATTATTATTAATATTATTATTATTATTATTATTATTATTATTATTATTATTATTATTATTAATATTATTATTATTATTATTATTATTATTATTATTATTATTATTATTATTATTATTACTGTCTTTTACTCTTAGATTATAAATTAACCTTAAATCAAATCTTTTATTTTAAATAAATTTCGTTCACTAAAAACAAATAAATCGAATAAAGTTGGCAAATTTGTTTTATATTTTTTAAGGTAAATTTTATTATAAATAATTAATTGAATTGTTGTCAGAATTTAAAAATGACAAAAAATAGCTTCAGGAACCAACAAAAAATTGGTTCGATTTAATTTCGATAATTAGTTAATTTTTTTATCCGCTTATAAAAAATCGAGCTAAAATAAATTGATATAGTTAAGTGAGCTATGTGACAATGGAGTTTTAGTTCATCAACAGCAAAGTAAGACTTATGTGAGATATTTATTAACCTTTTTTATTAACCTCCATTGACTTCGGCCCCGCCTACAAGATCTGTTGGTTGTAGGTTCTTAAATAGTTTGCTGTCTTCTTAGGATGCTCACATCCTTTCCCAGCGCTGTTCACCCGCTCGATCTCTATCTCGCTCTGTCTGCCTGTCTCCCTCCCCTTCGCTCTTGAAACTTGATCCTTTTGGTGTGATAAGAAATGGAGAATAAGGCGCAGAGCACAAGGGCACAAGGAAATGCTTTTTGCTTGAAATGCTGCGGCTCCCTATTGTCTTTAAGGACCTTTTATGTAGCCTTGGGGTCCTGGCAAGGCGACCAAACTTGGGCCCTCTCCCTCTCTCTCTCTCTCTCTATCTTTTTGTGGTAATACAATACTTTTGCGCTGCAGCTCCTTTTTAATTTTTCGCGAGAATTTAAGGCGGAGGTGCCTTGGTGCCTGCTCTAACCGAGATCCTTGCGCTATCCTGGCTGCTATTATATTGTGTCAGCAACTTTATAAATTGCGCACAAAAACAAACCGCCCGCAAATGCCAACCCCAAATAAAAACATTAAAATTAAAATGAAAATAATAATAACCCAGAGGGAATTCGGATCTGTGGCCTGCGTCCTTTATTGTTGTTGCTGTTGGTGCTGCCTTGAATGGCAATCAATCAATTGCGCGATCGATAACCATATCGATTTACATAACGCAATTGCGGCACGTTCGAATCGCAGGAATTCAATTGATTGCACGAGAAGAAAAAGGAAATGGAGCTGAACGGGGAGAAGGGGAGAAGATCTTGAAGATCGCTCGCAGATTAATTGGTGTGGTAATTCCACACAATGCCTAATTGATGTAAATATTGTTATTATTAATATTGATAGGAAACGCGTCTGGGAGAAGGGGAATATTTTAAGTTTTTTATTTTTATTTTGTATTGAACTAAAAAGCAATTTATTCAAGCAAAGCGTTTATTAGTAATTAATTTGTAACTAGTAAATAAATTCTAATTAAAATGTAAAGCTTATAGCAGGCACTTTTTTATATATGTGTATATATTGCAGATATTCATTAGTCTAAGATTGGTTAAGTCTGGCAGTTTATAGAGCTTTGACATAAAATTACTTTAAAGTTACTTTGGATCGGCTTATCACTATTTTTATTTAATGTGGAGATACGAAAAACACCTCCATGTTCATTTCAAATTGAAGTAAACTAACATTTGCTGATATGGCCATACTTTTTAGAATGAATACATTTGACTCCTCCATGGTTATTTTAAACGTAGTCGTGTGAGTTAACTAAGATTTGATGGCAGTTCAAGCCACTTTATGGACTGATTAAAATTATGTTTGTCGTCTCCATGGTCACTTGAATAGACACCTATTTTATCAAATTTCTTGTTGTGTGCGGCTAAGAGTAAAAATCTGCTCGAATTTTAAATTTCATATTCCTATTTAAACTACTTTTATTATAAATGAAGCAACTTAGTTCTAACTCTTAAATTGCGTTAACTAACTAAACTAAACTTAGTTAAAAGCATTTTCTTTTGCTCTTCATTTGCTCTTGCATGAGTTACTTAAGTGCTGACCTGCTTTTCGAGCCCAGCGAAATGTATCTTGGCCACCCATGCCACGCCTAAAGATACAGATACATAAACGAGTGAGCCGATAGCTGGGCACGAATCTTGTACATAAACACCAAGCACACACACACACACATGTATGTACCTGGCCAGCCAATGAGACAGGCAGAAATTCTGGCATATATATATAACTGTAAATGTGGCTGTGGCTGCGTCTGTATCTGTATCTTTATTCGTATCTGTATCTGTGGCCACTGTATTGTGTCTTTTGGGTCATGTGGGCAACTATTTAGCTATTTAGCTTATATTGTCGTAATTAAGCACGGTCTTTGGGTCTACAACATATATAATTATATGCATATCCAAAGATCTTCTTATTAATAACGCGAGATAAACATCGCGCGTGCCAGTTGGAAGAATTATTAATTGAATTAGCGCCTACACGAGATGAGCCTGAAAATGCAATTGCAGCCGCGGGCTCATTTAATTAGTTAGGCGCAAGAGACAAATAAAAAGAAGCAGACATTAACTGTAAACTCAATTGAGCACAGGAAGTGACAGCTAATTGACGTAACTCCACCCCGACCCTTACCAATTTCCCAATTTAGACAGCTCCATTAGGCTTTGGATGGGCTCGAAAATTTGATATGCATATGACAGTTAAAAAGGATCTAAATGCACTGTGACAAATTGAGCTAGAGAGAAAGCTAGAGATAGTAAAATAAAGAGAGCATTTAACAAATTATTCAAGTTCAAAGCTATCTTAAATCCAAATTTGGTTTTTAATTTACTCAAAGTGAAATGAATAAAAATTTATATTTTTATTAATTTTAAAAATTAGTATTACACCAAGTTTACAAATTGTTAAATCGAATTTTTGTTTAAATTTTTAAGTAAATGCATGAAGTTGTAAGTGAAAAAATTAAACTAATCATTTTTAAAAAATTTAAAAAAATCAATTTTAAATTATGCGAAAGGCGAAAAAACTTTATAAATTATGGGTGAACATTTTTAAAATCATTGTAAAAGTTTTCCAAATTTAAAATTAAATTAATAAATTTCTACTAATAAGTGTTAAGTTATAAGTTTAAGGTACAGTTAATTTATATAATTATGCACTAGTTGTGGAGTTATTTTAAATCCAATTTAATTTTAACTTTCATAGTAAAATCAAGCTTATTTCGAAAAAGCTTCTAGATAAAGACTATAAGGCCTTAAATAGATGGCCACATTTTTTACTGTGTATATAATAACACATAAAGGTATTTGCAGTTTGACACATTTCCTGCAAAAAAAAGGAACTCGTGTAGCTCATCCATCAGGAAAATTCGCACGATATCATTAACAGCTTTATTGACAACGGATATGCTCTATGGCGCTTTAAAAGTCAGTTTCCCAGCCTGGCCACATCCTTAAGCATCCTTGAGCATATCCTTGAGCATAACAGACAGGCATCACCCCCATCGGTAAATCACGTTAATAAGCCGGTAATGAATATTATGTGTGTGGGGGAGTGAGTGTGGGGGAGTGAGTGTGGGGTGAGTGCGAAGTGAGTGCGGAGTGAGTGCGGAGCGAGTGCGGAGTGAGTGCAGAGTGAGTTCTTACTGCGTACCTCGCATGTTTGGCACACATTCACAGCGCAAATTCTCGTGCTCTCTGACCCTGTTCCGTATGCCATTCCAGGCGAACCGGAAGGAAACATTTGCCCCGGCTAAAAACACGGGACAGGAGGCGAGGGTATTGACGGTCGTTGCGTGTGTGGGAGCGTGTGTGTGTGTGTGTGCGGGTGGGGTCGCTACCCTTGCGAAAAACGGGGACTAAAATAAAAAGAAACAACAAACAGGAGAGAACTTCCTAAGAAGTGGGTTAAGCTGGTAGATACCCCGTTATCAGTTCTAAAATACCCTAACTTACAAATAATTATATAATAATTTTACTAATTTACAGGGTATTGAAAAAAAGAAAAATAACTACAATATCAAAACGAACGCATGACTTGACCTTGCGATTGCTTTTTAAGCCATGTTTCCTCGCGGCATTTGGCATCTTTCTCCAATTTGTTATGAAAAAATAATGTATAAATATTTATTTATTTAGCAAATTTCATTTTTCGATTAAATTCAAACGAATTCTAATTAAGCCTTTTTCATAGTCGGCCAATTTGTAGATTTCATAAGTAAAATTTGCCCATTGCTTTAAAATTAAAAGTTGGGATCTTTGGTTTGGCTTTTTTGAGCAATACGTTCTATTTGTAATTTAAGAAATATATTTTGTAATATTCTTTAACATTTTGTAATATTCTTTCCACAACTTTATCATGCCCATTTGATCACACATTTCTTACAGGGTATTACAAAAAAATACCAAAAACATTTTTCACTTTTTCGTTGTTTAATAAGGCGTGCGCAAAAAAAAGGCATTCGGCTCGGCTTTTTGCCCATTTTGCACAGTGGCTCCCATTCATCGGGCAAGTGGCATCTGCCCCAGCTTTATCATCATTTGTATCCATTATTAGCTGGTTTTGGTTTTGGCCAAGGTGTTCGTCCTGGCTTTTGGCCATCATCATCATCAGCTGGCCAAATATGTCTAGAAGCTGCTTCATTTGTCAAAGTAACGCGCGCTTTGCAACAACAACAACAACAATAACAACAACTACAACAACTCTTGTGGCTTGCAGCGCTTTTCCAAATGTTTTAGACGCTCACATGCCGCAATTGCAGTCGAGGGGCATGCGGGTCTGGGGGCAGGGGGCATGTGGCATGCCTGGCGAAGGCCAACACTTAACTTCAATGGAGCTGGCAGCACAGTGGGGAAATGCTAGAGTGTGTGTGTGTGTGGGGGGGGGGGATTAACAACAAGGAGTAGCTGCTAATGCGTCGCCAAACAGCCAAAGAGACGTCAAAACATGCAGCTGAGACCTCAGCTGCAGTTGCTCCACTTGGCATTCGAGTGGAGTTGAGTTGAGCCAAGTCCGGCAGACTTTCAAACGCCGCACAGTGGGCCAAAAGTGGGATTATAGCAAGGATAAGTAACAATTATTACAAGAGCACGCATTTACCACTGCAAAAGTGGATTAAATTTTCTAATAAAGTTCATTTTGAGAAAATAAATAAACCCCTTTGGAAATTGGAAAGTTTGAACTCTTAAAACCTAATAGATTTGGATTTGCTGTTTTACCTATCAATCAATTATGCATTTAAATCTAGAAACATAATTTTTGTCCAAATTAAAGTAAATATTCTACACTAAATAATCCATAATTAAATATAATTTTAAATTTAAATACGGGTACAGATATTACTCTGGAAAATCTCATATAGGCATGTATAAAAATTGTAAGCAATAAGAACTTTATCGAAAGTTAATCGATTTTGATAAGGAGTGACTTTCTTTGTTTGACTTGTAAATCCATTCTGCATTAATGTTTGGGTACTAAATTTTTGATCACAATTCATGTAAAAATTCTACCCTAAAAATCCAATAAAGAAATGAGCCCAAAGTTTAAACCGCACTTTTTTGTGAAAAAAGTCAATAATACCATAACTTTACCAAAATTAAATCGATTTTAATAAGGAATGACTTTTTCTCAATGATTGAGCCTTGTTAACAAGTCTGCATTTAAATATGGTTACCGAATTTTTGGTTACAATTGATGTAAAAATTGTACATAAGAACTTTATCAAAACTCAATCGATTTTGATAAGAAATTACTTTTTGATCTTTATCTGCGATTTAGCCTCATGGGTTCACAATTTTTGCTCAAAATTCAAGTAAATATTCGACCTTAATATTTTCTTTTTGTTCTTCCAAATTTTAAACTGCCATAACTTTGTTAAAACTGAATCGATTTTGTTGGGAAATGATTTATGGAGTTGTAAATCAATTTTGCATTTAAATATGGGTGCACAATTTTTTTTAAAATTTAGTTCAAATTGGTGTCCTAAGAAATTCCGTTTAGAATGGAATGTCAAAACTAAATCGATTTTAGAATGAAAATTACTTTTTGATCTTTGGCCTCTTAATTAATTTTGCATTTAAATATCGCCCTAATTAAACTCAGATATGCATATATAGACACCATTCCACTCCAGGGCGATGCTCACTTATTATTTAATTCACTTTAGTAGATACAATGCAATTGCTTTTGTACCACTGTAATTGCACGCTGTAAAAACCCGTCAAATGCCGCGAATACCAAAAAATAAATCGACGCGAATCGATGCGTGGAGCGATACTCAGGAGGTGGCTTTTGATTTAGATCCAATCGCTTTGGACATATTGGTGACGTTTTACGCGGCGGCGGCAAAAAAGAAAAAGGCAAAAAACAATTCGCGGAAACTGCGCCAGCGAGCGTGAGGAGATCGGGAGGGGGCGCGGCGGGCTGGGGAAGGGGAGTGAAAGGGGGCACGACGCGCCTGGCGGTCTGGGCGGCGAAAACGATCAATGAAGCTGCCCAGTTGGAGCTGGAAGTTGCCTAGGCTTAACTTTCAATGTTGTTTGTCAAAGTGCATTTTATGCGCTTACAAAGTAAAAGGGGCATATTGGTTTTCTGAAAAGGAACTTGCAATTTGGGATATATACTCGTGCATACCCGAAGTCATATAATGTTTAAAGATTTTTTTGGATAACTTCTCAAATGGGCAAATGCTACAAATCTGTTACTCTGACAGTTTTTAAAATTTAAAATTGGTTTTTTTTTAATTTAATTTTTTATTCAATAGGTTGACAAATCGAGTATCAACCTAAGTAAAATATATAAAACACAAAGAAATGTATTTGTATATATATAGTGTATGTTATATAAATATAACAATTAAGAGCTAAAATCCTAAGAGAATTATAAACAATTCTCAAAACATTTCATCTATTAAATTTGGCAGTTCAGCAAGAAGCCACGCCCACTGCCCCGCCTTTAAAACATCTTTTGCAGTTTAAAGTGCCTGCAAATCCTTGTTCCCAAGCTTTAAACTTTTGTGCATAGAGCATGGCGCAGTCGTTTACAGCCCGTTGCAACATTTTAACTAGTTTTGTGTTTTTTTCCTCAAGTTTGCCCATTCTGCGACTTCAGGTGGAGACGCGTTGGATTGTCCGGCATGGCGCTAATTAACTACTGCCGGTGTTTAGCGGTTGGCAACTTGAACCAATTGCTGATAATAAACATTTTTATTGATTTGTGATGATTGCCGCCAGACAACAACAATTGTCACCAGCACAGGTGCACAGGTGCCCTCCCGCTCCCTCTCGCTCCCTCTCTCTCGCTATTTATTAAATGCAATTTATTTGCAATTGCTTCTTAGAAGCAGGAGGTGCCCGATGCCAGCTCGGTTCAGCTCTGAGGATTAGCCCAGTGCATTGCATTCTAGGAAAAACAAGAGCAGCAGCAGCAGCAGCTTTTCTTATCTTTTGCCAGGCATAATTGCCACCGGTCTTACAGATAGGCATCACCCAGCGCCAATTTGTTGTGTCGCCTCAACTCAAAACAGCAACAACAACAACAACAACAACAGCGAATAAAGCAAAAATAAAAAACAAACCAAAATACGACAAGAAATCCCAAAACGAGTTACCCTCGCGCGCACCTTTTTTATGGTCGTTACGTGTCGCGGTCGCCGAAAACCAACAGAAAATAAAAACGAGCAGTACTTTCGGATATGGCACGACTAGCACATACCCTGTTAAGGCATTTACATCAACTTTGTGTTAGATTTTTAACACGTCTTTGAGGCATGCACGGCATAAATAGCTTAAAAACGATATTTTTCTAAGAGCCCTACTTATGACATAATGCACGACTAGCACATACCCTGTTACTGGAGTTTACAGTCATTTTCTGATAGACTTTCAGTACATTTTTTAGGCATGCGATTGCAAATAGCTCATAAAAAAGATTTAGTTGTACCTGCACGAATAGCAAATACCCTGTAATAGAACATTTGCATTTTAGACACTTGTATTTTACCTATAAGAGTCTTCATGCCAAATTTTAACGCTCTAGCGCTTGTTGCTGCTGAGTTCCCGGGGAACAGTTCAATCTATCAATTGTATATATTAGCTTTATAGGATTGTTGATGTCTTCTACAGCATGTTTTATGCATTTGCCAAACTTTTTAATACACTTTTTATATCTTTGTCTCAGTACAGGGTATAAAAACCAACTTGGAATATTTTAAAATTACCTGCTCGACTAACAGATACCCTATATAATGAAGTGACCTTTCTATAAAGCAGTAAGTTGTCCATCATTTCATATGTTGAAGCATTTAAGTTTCTGCAATGAACTGGAACCTGTGATTTATCTGAAAGTCCTTGAGATTTATGATAGAATCCTCAGCTAGAAATAATAATATAGGAAAATTACATATAAATATATTTGTATTTGCCGTCTCCTTTTACAAACCGTTGGTAAACCATGTTAAACGTTTCTTATGCCCCTTTTGATTGTTGCAGGGTATTAAAAAAAGCCACACAAAATATTCGCCATAAAATTGTTGAAGCGCCTGACGCAGACGCATGTCGTCAGCTTCCATAAAAAAAATCTTATCAGATTTACAGGCGAAACTTCTAAGTAAACCCATAAAAGAAATTACGCGAGGTTTTGTTATATTATTTTTTTCTGTTTTTTGTTTGGTTTCAACTTGTGTTTTCTTTTATTTACTCTAAATATTTTGTAGTGTGTGGTTTCTTTTTATATAGTTTTTATATGCTACACATTAAAAATGCTTGGTGCTTATGTAAGACATAGATCATAATTGTAGTATGCGAAATCATAAAATGTACATGGGTATATATGTATATATATTTAAATACTGAAGGGAAACGCATTGCGCCTTTAACTATTAACATAAACTGAACATTGGGCGTTTTTTTGTTTTATATAGTAATTATTATAATATACAAACTAGTTAGATTCATTTTTATCGTAGAAATAGAAAAATTCATTGTATTTATCTTTGAAAACTATCACACATAAAATTTTATTTATTTGTATAAAGAAAACTACACTAGGCGTATGTGTTAATATTATTTTTAAAATATTATTATATTAATTATGATGTTACTTAGCTAGGCATAGTTGTTATAATTATTATGTGATTATCGTGAGTTCATATAGATGTATATTTAATGCTTAACTGTTCCTTTGACATACAAAACATTGGGGCATTTAAATGATATCGGCAAGATTTAGTTTATTTAACAAAAGAGTATTTTTTGCTAAGCGAACTTTAAATAAAATAATTCCTGTATTTATAGAATGTTAATTGTAATATAATAAATAAATAGAGAATAACTTAGTTTAGTTTTTCTTTTCGAGTATTTTAATCGTACTTTCAAAGTACATAATTTACATCAATTTTAATTTCAACTTAAGCTTTTGTAAAAATTATGTGACTACTTAAGAAAAGTGGAAAATATTTTTAAAAGAAATATGTATGTTTCAAGTTTCTTCAGATTTACAATAATGATTTTTAGCTGGGTATTGAGCTGATATATTTATAATATTCATTTCAACAAATAATTAAAAATTTTGTTTTGTCAATTTAAATTAAAATCGAATTTTTTTATTTTTTGAAGAACTTTAAAGCATTACTGAAGTCCTTGGGGAATATTCGAAATTAGGTTAATTTTTGAACGTATCTATTTTATGAAGTATTTAAGTATTTTTGTAGGTTATAAATATTTTTTGAGTCAGTAAATGGCTGAAATTAAATAATTAAATAATTAATTGGCAAAATGGAAACTTTTATTAGTAAATTAGAAAAAGAAAAGAAAATAATTTGGCTCAAATGATATTTGTAATTAATTATTGATATAATTTGTAAAGAACAAATTCCAAAAAATCAAATGAATTTAAGAAAAGAATAAGAGATTAAAATATGATTTAATCTAAATAACATATGGAACAGTCTTATATATAATCTGTATAGGTAGCTAAATCAGCAATTGTTTTAAGCGGGAATACCACTAGTATTTAACTTCTCTTTTAACCTCCTTCGCCCCCTGCTATATTGTATAACTACTGGGTAAATAGATGCTTAATCTCAAGGACGCTAGAGTTTGTTTAAGATGCTTTTGAAATAGTTTGGTAATTCGATTAATACTTGGAGCCTCGGGGTCCGCCTAGGCGCTGCTGCTGGACCGTTCCGTGGCGTGGAGCTCGCCGGTGCGCTGTGTCTCCTGCGGCACCTGCTCCACCTCGATGTACTCCTCGTCGTCCGGAGCGGGCGGCTCGGCGCCGGGCGACGTGGCCGGCTCCGATTCGTAGAGCTCCTGCTTGACCGCCTGGAGCGGACTGGGCGGCGCCAGCGGCGAACTGGCCGCTGAGCTGAGCACCTCCTGCTTGGCGGCCGCCTGCTTGGCCGGCTGACGCAGCTCGTGGGCGCGCTGATGATGCTCCAGTTCGGCCCGGAAATAGAACTTCTCCGTGCACAGATTGCAATCGTAGGGCCGGGCGCCGTGCTCGGCCATGTGGCTCAGTAGGCCGGCGGGCGCGGTGAACACCGCCGAGCAGATGTAGCAATTGAAGCCGCGCTGCTCGGTGCCGGCGAACGTGTGCTCGACCAGGTGCTCCTGCAGCTTCTGGGCGTGCGGCAGCAGCAGCTTGCACAGATTGCAGCGATGCTCCAGATAGGCGGCCGGGGTCGCGCTGGGCGCCGATGCCGGCGCCGGCGCCAGGGCGGGCTCCTTGTGCCGCTTGCCGTTGAGATTGTGCTTGCGACAGCATTTGTCGCACAGCTTGGCGGTCTCGCCGGCGCCGGGCAGCGGCTCCAGGCAGAGGGCGCAGACGGGCTCCTGCAAGCTGCCGCCGCCCGGCGACGATTTCGTGTGGAACTTGGCGTGCAGGCTCAGCTCGAACTCGGAGTGGAGCGTCTGGCGGCAGCAGATGCAGGCCATCGGCAGATTGCCGTCGTTGCCGTGCTCGCCGAGATGCGCCCGGAAGGCGGCCACGTGCTCCAGCTGGTGGCCGCAATGGGCGCACTTGCCCGACTGGCCGACCTTCGAGTGCTGCAGCTTGTGCTCGGCGAGAATCGCCGGCGACGGAAAGATCTCGTCGCAAATGAGACACTTGTGCTTGCCGCTCGAGTTGTGGCAGCTCTTCATGTGCTGCTCCAGCTCCGCCCGCGACTTGTAATTGCCGGAGCAGTAGGCGCACCGCAAACTCACGCCCGTCTTCAGATTGTGGGCGAGCTTGCGGTGCGAGTGGAGCTCCGCCTCGCTGCGCAAATCCTGGCGCTCGCACATGCCGCAGCTGTAGTTGGCCGCGGGCGAGGAGGCGGCGGAGGCGGCAGCGGCGGCGGGTCCGGCTGGCGCCGGCGCTTGCGGCGCCAACTCCGGTCCGCCGGTGGCCCGCGAGGGCGAATTCGCCTTGGCCGCGTACATCTCCATCAGATAGCGCTGGCTCAGGCCGTACATGAGCGCCGGATGCGGCGTCTGCGGCGACGTCTTCGTGTCCACCTGCAGCGGACTGTAGAACTTGGCCTGGGCGCCGCTGGGCGTGGCCGCGGCCGCGTGCCCGCCCCCGAACAAGCCCTTGAACGCGACGTTGTAGTCGATGTGCAGGCTGCTGTTGTTGTTGGTGGCCGCCGCGGCGGCGGCAGCGGCCGCTGCCAGCGGCGGCAGCAGCGCGTTCACATAGAGGCTGCCCATGCTGGCGCCGGGCTCCTTGGCGGCCTTGACGCCTCCGCCACCGCCGCCGCCGTGCTGGCTCTGCATGTGCCGGTCCAGCAGGAACTCGACGTGGAACGTCTCCGGGCAGCTGGGACAGCGAAATTGTCGCGCATGCGCCGCCAAATGGAAATGCATCTCCAGCTCCGAGGCGCAAACGACGCGACAGAACATGCACTGCAGCGGATTGGCCGCCGGCGCGGCGCCCAGCGGCTGCTGTCCGCCCAGCTGATGGCGGGTCTTCACGTGCACGTGGAAATCGGCGTCGGAGCGAAAGAGCTCCAGGCAGGCGCTGCAGCGCAACAGCTTCGTCTCCTGGCTGTGCGCGCAGGCCAGATGGAGCTGCATGGACATGCGATTCTCGCACAGCTCCGAGCACAGGACGCACTTGAGCAGCTGCTGGACGTGCTCGCTGAGCAGATGCTGCTGCAGCTCCTCGGCCTTGGCGTAGGACTTGCCGCAGCTGGCGCTGCAGTTGAACTCGGAGCTGCTGATCAGAAAGTGGGCGACCACGTGGCGCTCGTACTCGCTCTGCTCGGGCAGACTGAGGCCGCAGTGCGGACAGGTCAGCTGCATGCCCTCGGCAATGTGCGACTTCAGATGGTTGCGGAAGCTCTCGAAGTCCGGCAGGCCGGCGCTGCACTGATTGCAGAGGAAGACGCCCGGCGGCGCCGCCGCCTGGCTGGCTCCAGCGGCGCCGGCGGCCATTGGCAGCGGCGTCAGCGGACGCCGCTTGTTGCTGCTCAAGTCCGTGGGCAGCTCCTGCTGCTCGAGCTTCGCCGGCGGACTGTCCGCGTCCGGCTTGATCGCGGGCAGCTCGAGCGCCAGCCGCGGACTGAACGTGCCCGCCGTCGCCAGGCGATTGAAGTGCTCGTAGTAGGAGTTCGGGCTGCTCAGCCGGTCCAGGTGCGTGGCGCGCATGTGCTGGAACAGCGCCGCGATATTCCCGAACTTCATCGTGCAGTACTCGCAGCTCAGCTGAAATCCGTTCTCCGGTCCATCGTTGGCCTGGCCGCCGGCGCCCGCCGTCGGCTGCTGCTGCTCGTGGGCGACCTGCAGATGCGCATTGAGCTGCTCGAGGCTGCTGAACTCCGCCGCCTTGGGACAGTAGCTGCACCGGAGCAGCGGCGTCGGTGTGGGCTGGGCCCGGGCCCGTTTGGGGAACTCCAGCCGGCTGGGACTGCTGTCGGCGGCGAGGGCCAGCGCATAGCGGCGCTTGTGCAAACTGCCGCTGCTCGAGATCGAGGCCGAGGCCGAGGCGGAGCCCGTCGACCGCGGACTGTAGTTGAGCGCGTTCGGATTGCCGCCAGCGGCCAGAATGGCCGCGTTCTTCTTGTGCTTCTGCATGTGCGAGGTGAGCGCCGCGGCCGTGTTGTAGCCGCGGTTGCACATGCTGCACTGGAACGGCTTCTGGATGTCGTGCGTCTTCATGTGGATCTTCAGGTGATCGCTGCACGCGCGGGAAGAGAAAGATCGAAGGTTGTAGGAAGTGGGGCTAGATTTGGCATTGGTCAAGTTCTTGCTCCTTTTCTCGCTGGGCTTATGGAAATGTTCTTCTTCTTTTTCACTTGCTAAACAAATTCCTAGGGTGAATACTCAAAAGGAGTTTACCCTGCTTACTCACACATTTCCTTTATTTTTACACCAAGTATTATTTTTATGTGGAAATACAAAGCGAATAGAGAAATAGCTTTCCAAAATGTTGAAGAAATTCATTTTAGTAATGGAAATTGTACAACAGTCTCTTTTTAATTTTGTTTATTGTACTTTTAGCTTTTTTTTAGGTCTAGAACCAATCTACTCTTTTTGCATTTAAGCCAATATCTTTATCGTGTAAAATGATAATTGGGTGAATATTATTTGAAAAAGTAAAATTAAGAAACATAAGTTATATACAAAAAAGTTAACTCTAATCTTGTTTCTTAACTTACTTTGAAAAACTTCAATATTTGTAAATTTATTGTATTAGACTAAAAAACTGAGTCTTTAAAGACTCTTTATGAGTATACAAGCAAATTCTAACTCTGTTTTTTATAACTATTTTATTTTAATTTTCTATTGTCTTGCTCTATTGTCTTTTAGCTTATGGAGACGTCCTTCATTCTCTAACTTTTGCTATCTACTGTTTAAACACGGCTTCTTTTGCTCGCTTTGTCCTTCTTACTTATTTATATGCCTTCAATATTTTTCCTATTCTATTTTGTTAGTCCACATTCTAACATCTATAGCTAATATTTAATTTAATAATTTACTCTTTACAATCTTTGCTAAATCTTTATTGCAATCTCCCAGTTCCTCGCCTCGACTATATCTTATTGCTGCACTTACCTTCTGGAGAAAGCCGCCTCGCAGTGCGGACACTTGTAGTTCCTCTCGTTCGTGTGGAGCTTCTTATGGCGATCTCGGGAGCGTTTGTGCTTGAACAGCTTGGCGCAGTATTCGCACTTGAAAGGCAAATGTTCGGCGTGACTCTGCAAGGGAGAGGGAGCGACGGGGGGGAGCGTGAGATTAGCGAGCGAATTCAACAAGTGTTTCGGCTGCAGTCAGAGCTGTCTGATATCTGGGCTTCCGAGGCATTCTCCTGGGCCTGGGGCCCGAGGCTGACTAACCTATTTGAAATTCTTAGAAGCTGTCGTGTCGTCAAGTTCTTGACTTGGCGATTCCTGTCTTGAATTTATTGCTGCACTGCAGCTCGGCTCGAGCTCAAACTGATTCTGAATCTGAATCCGAATCTGCATAGCAGGGGGTTGGGGACGGGAGGGGGCGGGGGTTTTGGGGTAAACGTAGGTGTTTCGCTTGCGTCTCTTTTGTGGCTTGTGGACAAAAATTCATCTAAATGCGCAACGCAAACGCCATGAGGGGGGCAGGGAAGGGGAGCAACTTCATACACACACACTCGCACACACACTCGCACACACACTCGCACACCCGCAACCGGTTTGCTTTTTGGGTTCTTTGGCGGTCGGCCGATTGCTCGCTGCGGTCGCTTCGCTTTGAAGTGTGGCGAAAAACGCGAAAAAAAAGAGGCAGAAATTAGCCCATTTGTATGCAGCCCCCCGATTTGAAGTTGGCTTATTGCACAATATGAGCCAAGTTAACCAAGTTAGCCCGGCCCGGCCCGGGCCGGCCCGGCTCAAGTTCTCGTGTCGGTTATGGTTTTTTAAACTGTCGCGCCAATCATCAACATCATCACCATATTCCCCCCATTCCCCCGGGCTGCCAAAGGAACGTGCGAGAATCCCCCCGCCTAGGATCAAAGGCAGCGCAGCATGTTAGAAATCCGCGGCGATAAGCGATCTGCAGTAGTCCTAAACACAGTTGCAATTGGGTTAACAAGTTGCTGATCTCATTTGGGCGTTGTGTAGCCCCCAACAACAACAACAACAACACGTTCGGGGCAGGATGAGACATACCTTCAAGTGGGTGAACATCGAGTGTTACGTGTTTTTTTTGCTTGCCTCAACTGCTACCGAAACTTTTGCTTTGACGGCTTTTTGCCGGCCTCTAAGAATGCTGCTTTATACCTAAAAGCATAAAGATATGCATCTCATATAGAATTCGGCTTAGAGAAACCTTCCGTCTGATGGCAAAATTTTGCACGCGTTTTTTTAAAATTGGGTTGAAGAATTTTGCATTTTTGCGGAGATCTTTATAAAAGAATCTAGCAAATTAACTGAACATTATACGCGGATTTAATCAATCTTAACACAAAATATTTTAAGTGCGAAAAATTCATAATTATCTTAATTAAATAATATTCTCTAGAAAAAGAGTGGCGTTGGTTTTGAAACTAAACTAAGAAACTATCCCAGGACATTAAAGAACTAGTCCTGTACTGGGTACGATTGGCAAGGCTGGTTAATTTTATGGTTAGCATAGCATGAACATGAAATATACATTTTCTAAACCTATACCAAGAACTTAGATGCCATATGAACATGGACAATATTATTTAGAACTTATAATGAACAATCGATGTATCAATATTGAGGTACTGGAAAGTTTTGTTCATATAAAGCGAATTAAAGGGATTTTGTCTAAGGTCCCATTATATAAAATATAAAAATTATTATAAATATATATGTTGAGCTCCTTTGCTTATTTTATAAATTACTCTATACTTTCTATTTACTATTAATTTATTTCTATTTCTATTATATATTTATCCAGTAAATCAGTAAAAAGTAAAAAATTAGTATAATGCAGTTTTGTTAGATTTTCATATATAATATGCAAAACTAGTTTTTCCTTAGCTAGCTTTCCCTCGTTTCTAAATCGATAATTATCGATTTTCAGCCTTGATGTTTTATTTATTTCTGCACTAAACTAAGCACGAATCCAATTTGGTGTTGGGTGCAATTTCATTTTATTCTATTATTTTTATTAATTTTATAAATAAAAAAGTATTCTCCATTATGTGGGATTTATTCTCAGGGATTTATATCTATTCCTAAAGAAGATAATTAGATTTTGTACAATAATTGACTCTTTATATAATTAAATAATTCTTTACTAGAATTCATGTTCTATTGTATTCCATTCCTCTTCCCTTCTGCTTAAATCTCAATTTACCCATTGCCTAGCTAATTTCGCTCCTGTCACCCAGTTTAAATTTTAAGCAACAACAATCGATAGCAATTTAGAAAATTGTGTCTTCGTGCCTGACATTTGATCTTTGGCTGTGCCCCAAGGATGCCGCACGACTGACACCAAACATTGCCGTGTCCCAATTCCGGGTACGCCCAACCCGCCAAAAACCGCAGAAACCACCCAACGCTGCGACATAAGCGCCTTAGACGATGTCAGGCGAGTGATTAACCCTTGCTGTCACCCTATTGGCAAGGGTGGCAACCCTGCCCCGAAAGTCGAAGCTGCGTAATGTAAATTTACCTGCACGTGATGCTTCAAGTAGCCGAGACGCGGAAATGATTTATCACAGAACTGACACTGATAGGAGCCGTCGCCGCGACTTTTAATGCCCTCGCCTGTCAACTTATCAAACTTGGCTCCCGCTGCATTGTGTCCGGGCTGTCCTGCGCCGCCCGATCCTGTGCTAGCTACCAGTTTCGCATCCTTATTGATTTTACGCAGCTTGTTGGCAATTTTCAGCGCCTGCTGATGATGATAATGATGGTGATGATGATGATGCAAATGTGCCGGCCGCTTCGGCTTGATGGGCTCCAGCTGCTGCTGCTGCTCCTCCGGCACAGACGCCGCCTCCCCATTCGCCTTCGTCTCCGTCGCGGCGTCCTCGGCCTGGGCCGCCAGCTGCGGCATCGAGTTGGGCGTCAAAGTGCCGTCGGAGATGCTCGGCGAGTAGCTGGAAGAGGTGTGCGTGCTGTACATATCTGGAATGGAGGGAGGGAGGGGGTTAGTATTGCAATTAAGTTCATGTCGTGTGGGCAGCGACTGCATCCTTATTAGCTTCGCTGGCGGCTTCTCTCTCTGTGTGACTAAGACAGGAAATCAACGCCGGTTAACAAAATTGGTCGCCACACTTAATTCAATTAGCATGCAACGTTTGGTGTTGCCTCCACCCCAGTGAGACACAAGTGACCCAGCCTCCTAGTCAACCCCCTCCCTCCCTTCCCCTCCCTCTCCCTGTCCCTCTCCCTGTGCGGCTGTAAATGAGCCGCACGTTTGTTTCATGCAAACTAATTGCGCTTTCGTACTTAAGAGCATTTTAATTACAAGTTCTTGCCACTTGACGCCTCACACACTTAGGCACCGGGCAATGAGGGTCACTCCAATCATACACTGAGCACAATATTTGAGGCTCTTTACTGGAAGCAACTGCTGATTACAATACTTTGAATTTTAATATTAATATTATTTAAAATTTGAACTGAAAGAGATTTGTTTAAGAGTCAGCCTTAAAATAAAACAAAAATCTTAAATTTCTACATTCAGCAACTTTTTCCAGTAAAATCAACTATTTCTAAGATTATCCTCTAAGCTCCTTTCTCATATATATTTAGTTAACATTAAACCACTTCTAATTTTCAAAGTTTATAATTTTAGGTGATTATCTGAAAACTCTCCATTTAAAACACCATTTTCCTTTTTTAGCATATTTTGAATTTTTTCAAATAATTAATTAAATATTGTCAAAAAATATTTTGCAAAATAAATCAATACAAAACCATTTAAAAACTCTATTATGTTCTCAGTACCAATATAAATTAGTTCTGCAGATATCACGCAAATAGATAGCAATACCACAAAAACATTCCTGATCTAAACCAATTTCAAATTGAAGTACTCAAAATATTCAAAAAAAATATTTAATATGTTATGTAATTTATTTCAATCCCTAAAAATATCTTAAGTTTCTTAAGTATCGTTTATATATTTATTTATTTATAATTTAAAAAATTATAAATATTTCTGAATTCACAATAGTGTGTTATTTTTTTCCATCATAGATTTAAATTTGTTATAATTAAAATCCTCAAATATTTCTCTCAGTGCACACAACTACTTCGATATGGCCGCTCATCTATCACCACGCGCCAAGTGTCGTCGGGTTTTTGTTTTCCATTTCTTTTTTTTTTGGTACACTTTCCGTTTTGGAAAACTTTAATTAAAGCTAATTGTGCCTGATCCGTCTGTATATCTATCTGTTTATGTATCTGTATCTGTTAACTATCCATCCTCTATGCATCTGTTTGTTTTGGCTGCCGTCGCTTGAACTCTGATCTGAAGTGTGGTGTCTTCTGTCAGCTCCTCAAACTACATTTTCTTTTAATTAGGAAACATGAAAATAATGCATCAAATTAATTATTATATATGGTAGCTTGAATTGAAAACTCGGCTTTGTCCGGTAATTAACGGCATTAAAGAGTTCCTAGGGTCAAAGAAAGTTGTAAGAGATTGAAAATCTTAAGATTTTATTGGGCTCAATGAAGAAAGATATCAGAAAGGGGTTGAACGGATTGCAGCTCAAATATTTGGGGCCGTTGAATTTGATTTTTAGAGCTTTTGGGAAAAGGTTCTGAAGCTATAATATATACATAAGGATCTTAAAACTGAGGTAATGCGATATTAGAATGTCAAAAAATTTATACATTTTCTAGTTTTAACAATATATATAGCATAGATTAAGGCTGAACCAACCATCATATAATGCATGTGGAATTTGGGGTAAAGAACCGAATCTAAAATAAATGCAAACAAACATGTTAATTTGTTTCCCAGCCAAAATAATTAATTTCATCAGCTATGTCAATGAAAGTATTATTATTTAGATTTAAATAATTTAGTTTCATTTAAAGATATTGCTTACTCTATTTACTTTTCAGACAATATGCCGAAAATTGGAAAACGAATTTTTCAGAAGAATAAAAAAGGAGTTTTAGAAATGTATGGGTATGTTAATTTAACAAATATTATGCCGTAAAAAGCATAAAAAACTATGAATATTTGATCAATGAATACATATTTTAATTTGATCAGTGAATATATATTGTTCAAAATATCTTTAACTTATACAAGATTTTAATAATTAAATTGAAAGCGATTTTACAATTGAAAAGTTTTTAAAGCCTTGTAGCAGAATGAATAAAGTATAATCTACTTTTATAATATAGCTCACTTATAGATTGTTATACTTTTATAATCACAGATCGTTTAAAATTATGAAATGATCTACAATTTATATTTATTTGCTAACAGATAGATGAAATCTTTTATGTACTCAAGCTAAAACTAAGCTCCTCTTATATAATAATCTCCCTACGATGCTCCTCAACCAATTCCCTGGTGACAAAAATTGCACACACATAAAATTCCATAAAATCTCTCACTAATTACCGTTATTCGTAATCTCCTTGGTGGCCTGAATCTTTTCAATTAAATTCTCCAAACGCGAACTGGGGCCGCGATACAACATCTTTAAAGCCATCATGGCATTGTCCGCAATCAATCAATCAATCAATTTAACAATTTGAATTGATTTACAAACATTAACAAAACAATTAGCACTAAACATTTGTCACTAAAAGCTTTTAAAAAAGCAACAATGCATACATATGTAAACAGCTTTGTTTTAAATTGAATTTGAAAACTTTTTCAATTAACACGCGACACCAAACGACGCCAAAGGATCGCAATTGTTGTTGTTGTTGTTGTTGCGCGTTGGCACGACAATGTGAGGACGTCCAAATGCCGCGAGCACCAAAATGTGACTAAATCAGAGCCAAGAGCCAAGCGCCGTAGGAAACCCGAAGCAGCAATCGCTGTCGCCGTCGCTGTCGTCGCAGCAACGGGCGTCAACGCCTTAAAAAAAAAGAAGCCAGCAACAACAATAACAAGAAATGCGAGTGCTTGGCGAACCAGTTGCCCAGCGCATGCGTGTGTGTGTGTATGCGTGTGTGTGTGTGCGCGCATGTATTGGTGCGTGGCCTGCCTTTTGGGATTCTCGCACCAAGCACGAGGCGTCGGCGTCGCTGCTGCGCTGCCAGCAGCAAATGAGAAGCAACAAAGCGAAGCATTAAATGGCGCCCCATACACAAACACAAGCGCAAACACACACACACACACACATGCGAATGCAAACGGAAGCCGAAACGCAGCCATGCGTGAGCGAGCGAGCGCAAGCCAAAACTGAGAGAGAGCAAGAGCGTAAATTTTGTTTGCCTATGCATACGCTTGTGTGTTTGTGTGTGTGTGTGCTGGCTATGTACAGCCAGTCAAAAGGCGGAGCATGGGAGCCCCTTGTGGTGCCGCTGTCACATTGGGCGTTCGTTCATTTAGCTTGTGGGAGCGCACAGGCCCGGAGGGGGAGGGTGGGTGCAGTTGAGCACATAGTTTGTTAATTTGTGCGCTGTGGAGCGAGGGCTGTACATTTGATACATATATATTTCATTTGTGTGTGCGAGCACAGCGAAAATAAGCAGAAGCAAAATGAAATATGCAAATTAGCCAAAATGTCAGGTGTTGTTGTGAATCTTTTGGAAAGTTTTTGTTTTCGTGTTTTTATTTCTATTTTATTTTATTCGTTTTTTTTACTGCTTTCCATTTGTGTTTGGCTTTTGGCAGGTAAAAAGTTAGTAGAAAAGGGTTTTTAATTTAGTTGAAAGCAACCTTTGTGTGCTTTGTGAAATGAACTGTGAAATAACTACCAACTTGTAATATTTTTATGTTAAAAAAAATATTTATTCAATCTTTTATATGGCCTAAAGCTAATAGTAAACTTAAAAAATGATTAAAAAATATCTGGTTTAAAAGATTTAAATATAACTTTCAAAACATATCTATTTTTGTTTAATAAAGCAAGCAACATTTTTTGTCAAAAAAAGCTATATTTGATAGCTATATGATACTGATCAATAATACGCATGTATATACTGTTTGGGCTTGGACACGTCTCCCATTATGCATTACACATATCTTGACATTAATTTAATACACCTTGCAGGGGGAATAATGAGTCGTATCTTTTGTAAGTTTAATTAGGACAACTCTTTAAAAATATATAAATTTAATAGTTGTAAGGAATTTTAAAAGTTAATTAATGCTCCACATACTTCACTCAGACATCACATTGCCACATAAGTCAAATTCGAATTTATTTTTAGCTACAAAATTGACAAAGGCATTAGCCAAGTTTTAATGTCAGGCTACCTCCTACGCCTACCGCCCTTGTACCCATCAATTTCCTTCAATTTGTATATACATTTATTACCAGTAAAAATCAGTAAACATCAACACATCACTAACACTGTCAATAAACCGCCGGCCAAAAAAAAAAAAAAAAAAATTGAGCAAAATTGACACAAAATGACAAAAAGCGCAAAAGCGCTACATTAAGCCAAAAGGCTGAAAAGGCCAAAAAGCCAGCGAACACGTTTAAGCCATTAGCGCTAAAAGATGGCAAATGTCGCCCGTCAATGTGGCAAATTGTGGCCAACAAAGGACAACAACAAGGACAAAAGCGAATAAAAGCAACTGGCAAAAAGTACGCAGAGTCAGCGCCGCCACAGGCTGCAGCAGCAGCCATGCAGCATGGTGCATGCCACTAAAAGCCAAATTAATTATGCATGCAGCAGCGTCAACAACAATGCCCAAAAAGTGCAGCAGCGTCAAAGTGTTTCTTTTCTTTTTTTTTGTTGTTGTATTCTCTGCTGTCAGCAGCACTCAACACAGCACGCCCACAGTGCCCATACACCGCCCGCCCAACCACTCGCAACCCCCTCAACTCGCCCTCTCGCGCTCCTTTAACAAAAACTATTAAAGCAATTAAAAAATCACTTTACACATTAGCAGCTTTTGTTGTTGGTTTTTTTTTTTTTATATGTGTCTCGCTGCGCTTTGCATTTCCAATTGGACGCGACGTGGCCAGCCAATGGCAGGCGGTCGTTGCGCTGCCAACGCATGCGTCGGTGTACGAAGCGAGACAGCTAGCTATACGCGCGCTGCTCTCTCGCTTATTTACTCGGCAGCCGTTGGGCAACTCTCGCGCTGTTTCGCTTGCTGTCCGCAGCATTTATTGACAGCGCTGTCGATTTCGGGATTTGCTTTTGTTTAATTTGCAGCGAAAGCTGCGCTAATTGCGGTTATGTGTTGAGTGTTCATTGTTGTTGTTATTGTTGTTGCTGTGATTGCTGTTATGTTCGCGTTTGCGCGAGTTTGTCGTTTGAGTCTTTGGTTTGAGGTTAGGAGTTGCCTAGCCTCGAATTGACTGTGCATTTTTGAGTTGTTCGCCTGTTTTCTTAATTGTTTTATGTTGGGCTATAAAATAGCTGGAATTTAAAGCCTAACAATTTTTATAGGCTTATTTGTATCAAAAAATCCGTTTGGAAATACTCTTAAATATTATGCTAGTAATATAATACAAAAACAAATTCAAAGTTCTTCTGAATTTCATGTTTGCTAAATATATATTAAAATTTAATGTTATATCCACAAATAATAAAAAATGAGTTATGATGGAAATTTATAAAAATAAAATAAATAATAATTAAGATTTATAGCGTTCATACATGACATCAAAAGTTGTTAACCTTTCAAAAATTTATTATAAAAAATTAATTACTAATTATTGAAATGTTTGAAAATAATATTCTTGGATAATACGCAGATAGAATGATTTAACTTATATTTTAACAATAGTTTTTTACTTACTGTACTTAGTTTATACCATTATATGATAGTAATAAGACTCTAACTGGCCTGTTTAGTAGATTTTTATCATTATCATTATTAAAGTACTTGGGATAATTAAGCCATGAACAGTCCCACAAAATTCGACCAAAAAAATGTATAGAAGTATCAAAATAAAAAAATATAATTGAACACCTCAATCAACCTTTTTTTGTAACTTTTATACTCTAACCCCTGCTTAACCAAATATCTGTTAAAAATGGATTGGCATAAAAACCCAGCTCTTCCACGAACTTTTCAATATTTCAAACCACCAAAAACTTCATTAAATAATGATATACAACCCATCAATCCGATAGAAACCCAATCTCAATCTTAAAACCAATTAAAGTTAATTTGGCGCCTTAAATTTTTAATGTTTGAACACGAAAACAAAAACTGGCAAAAATGTCAAAACAAAAAGGCAAGAAATCCAAATCCTGTCCCTGCCCTCTTTAGACGCCCAGTTGCTCTAATTGTAACAAGAAATTTTCCAAATTTGTTAAGTTAATTGCGAGTGCAATTGAAAATCGTGTAGCTAAGCGTTTTTTAGTGTACAAAAATGTGTACAAATTGTTTTCCCCGTTGCCCGTTGAAAATTTCAACTTGTAGTTTAAAAATGCAAAACTTTTGCCGTTGAGTTGGGATTTTTGGCTCTTTGGCTTGGCTTTTGTCTCTGTGTTAATTACGTTTGACTGACAGTTTTGTGACAGGCGCTGGTAGAGACCACGACCACGACCACGACCAGGACCAGGACCAGGACCACGCTGGGCACGAGCCCAAGGTCTTCTTGGAGGCTGGGGGTTGGTGTTTTGTGCTTTTGGCTCTGAATTTCGGGGTGTGGGCTTGGTTCGGTGGGTGAAAGGGTGACCAGGTAAGTGCGCCCTGGCAGTGATGAGCCTCAGTTTTGGCCCTTTTTAACATGCCCTGTGTCGCACGTTAGAGTGGGGTATGCTGAGTTTTCTTATAGGTTGTGCTTCGCAAGATTTCTTATATGCTGTATTATATTAATAGTTCTAGAGTTAAAAAAACCTTACTACTTGCCTTGATAATTTATGTATTTAAAATATTTATCAGAAAGGCTTTAAATTAAATTAAACAACATTTTGAAGACTCTCAGTGGTTGGATTGATTGAAAATATTTAAACTATATGTGAAAATGTTTGTGTACTTAGTCTTCTTTTGTTTTTTTAAACAATTTTTATTATTCAGTATTATTATAGTATAGAAAATATATTTTTAGGAACTCTATTTGATTAACTTTTCTTCTCAGGCGCACAAACCTTTAACTGCTCGAGCATGGCTTGTGATTACAGGGTATCTCCGTAGTCTTATGCTCTATAACGCTTATTTTGACATTCTAACTCTTGATTTCTGTGCATTTTTAATGCGCGGCTAATGTGACGCCAAAAACTTTGACTTTGACTGAGATTTGTTGGTCAGCGAGCGCAAAAGCTGGACGGGGGAGGGCGGGCGTATAGGCAGGTCCTGCTGCCAGGGAGCACTTGCCGTTAGCACATGTGTCAGCTTGGCTGCTGACAGCCAAAGGGTTTTCTTTTTTTAGCTGGGCTGACCCGGGGCTTGCCTGGCGCCCTCATGCATAATAGATAAATTATAAAAATAAGCACAACACATGATTTAGGTGTGCGGGTGTGCGTGTGTATGTGTAGATGGTAGGGGTTCGGTTGCGGGGTGCACATCAGCAACCTGTCAGCCATTGTCCTTCAGCGCAAGTGTCCTTTTGTTGGCACTCAGACGTCCTTCTCCTCGCTCTCGTTAGCGAGCAGCGCATTTTAAATTAGCCATTTCTATTGCCATTTGCTGCAAAAGTCACTCAAATTGTCACTTTGATGTTGTGACAGCTCAGACCCAAGGTCCACGGCTCGAATCCCGCTGCCCGTCCACATAAATTAATGCACGTGTATGCGTTTTTGTGTCCGTGTGTGTGTGTGTCTCCATAGATTTTGATCTCACACTCAGTTGGCCCTCTCGTTTTTTAACTGCACAATTAATCAGACGCTTAAGACCACATTTAATTAGAGGCTTTGCTCCTTTGTAACTGGTCCAAAAAAAAGGTTCTGTTGGGCAAGGATTTTTTTGTTGGCAGTATTTTGTGTACTAATAAAATTTTGCCCTGATATGATATGGGTATTTAAATCGTATTAAGTCAGAAACATGTATAATTTAACAAAGTTCTGCTGAGGGACTTATGCTAATTGAAATTTTGATGGGAGAGTCAGGAAAATATTTTCGTATTAGTCCGTGATAGATGTTGTCTAAGAATTCGGGTAAAAAATTCTGTTTAAAAGCTAGACTAATAGTATAAAATTATATCCCAATAATATGAATATTGAGTTAATTTTAGACTAATCAATAATAATCCACAAACTACAATATTATTAAACTGTTGCGAGCTTCCTTTTATTTTATTATTTATTTATATGGATTGTTTTGACTTTTATTTATTATTTTCTAATTTAGGGCTCTATTTTCTCTATATTTCTACACATTAAGTATCTATATAAACTATTGTTTGGAGCTGAAAAATGCTCGCTTTAAGAATGAATATTATAATATTTTTTTTATATAAAATTTAATTTTAATACATACAATATAACCCAAAAGTATTTACATAAGATATTGTTAAACAGACCATGTTTATAGTAACCTCTATTTCTGTCTCTCTCGGCCTTCCTCCTCCTCTCTGTCTCCCATCTGATATAAGAAAACTGCCTTGGGCATAAATAATTTTATTTACCTAAAGGTATTTGCATAACAACCATAATTCTTTTTATGCCCATAGTTCCAGTGCATATGAAATGCAATTGAAATTTGTCGCGAACCCTTAAACTTAAGCCGGATTCAATAGTTTTTGCGTACATATATAGTTGGTGCCCGCTGCTTATTAGTTAAATGCCAACGAACTGCCTTCGAAATGATGGCAATAAAATGATTTTATGTTTATTATCAACATCAAGAACACCGTGTGGGCATCGTAAACCCAATTTCGCCAGAGAGCGCGAACTGAGGCCCGACAAAATTGTCGACCCCTTTTTTAGTGGGCTGTTCCGTTAACAGCGGCACTTGAAACGCAGTCGGAGTTCTAGTTTCCGGGGTACGACAGAGCGGAAAAGAGAGTGAGAGAGAGAGAGAGAGAGATAATATCAGCAACCGGAATCGCCGCACACACAGAGAAACAAAAGCAAATCGGATGTGGCAATCGGACATGTTAATCTCTTTGCCAGCCCGGGCTCGAGATCTTGGGCAAACGCAAAATGCATTTCAATTGCGAGCACTATTCAAGTGCTTTAGTTCTTCAGTTCCAGTTCCCAGTTTCGGGTCTTTATGGCTGCTGGCACGCGTGGCTCTGGTCAAGTAGTGCGGCAGCTGCCACCGTTTGTGGCACACCCCAGCCACAGCTGCCCCACTCGTTTACCACAAGCTTGCAGCACGTGCCAGCCAAAGCCAAGGGGCAAGGAGGGGGCACTTACTAAGTCTAAGCTCCACTCTGCGGTTGGCAGGTGCGAAAGTCAATTATGGACGGTCAGTCAAGCTGAAATCAGGATAGAAAGAGCAGCTAACTGCGGGGTGCCGAATACTAAATACCCTTTGCACAGGTTATGTGTGGGTATATAGCGATTAAGTAACCCAGCAGATATAAAACGTTTTTATTTTAATTCAATTCAATTTATTGCTGCCCAATAATAATAATTATTATTTGTAAGGGTTGATGGGTTTTGTTACTAGGTACTTTTATAATTTTGGAATAAAGACAATATGACCATAAATAAATGTGTGGGAAATTTAAAATAAAATTTCCATAATTAAAATCCATTATTTCTAATTGATTAACAGCCGATTGTTTCTTTATCAACTATACAATAAACGACTCCTATATTTCACAGACCCTCATATATCTTAAAAATCTGAAGAGTCTATATTGTAGCTATATGTTAATTAGATTTGATTCTTTTGTATTTTAAGAGTCAAGTCGAGTTACATTTTGGCTGTTTTATTTAATAAACAAAAAAGTTGTTCACATAAAAATGATGAAATAAATAAATAAACTACAAAAGTATGATCTATGACAAATTTCCTCTAGAAGCAATTTATTTCCTTGTTTGCTTGTTGCTGATTATAAAAGCAAATATAAATAAACATAATGTAATATATATACTTTTGCAATTATATATTTCTTAAAAAAATTAAAATACCCCTTGTAAGGGTATACCCAAATCGAAAACCCTTTTCAATCGGTTTTGAAAAGGGCGAGGGTCAGAGTCGGGGCGTAAACGCTTGCCACCGCAGGACGCACCCGACACGTCGCCAGGCGCATCATTACCGCTGACAGGCGATCAAGATCGAGCCAAAAAAAAAAAAGAAAACCATCAATGAACTGAACTCAACTCAACTGGAACTGGTTCTACCTCGGCCCAAACTGAACTCAACCTGTCGCTGATTGATTTGTGTCAGCGCCTGCAGCCTGCAGCCAGACACAAATCGCGATGCCTGCTCCCTGATTGAGTTCTTCACTTCATTTTTCATTGAGCGTTTTTTTTTTTTGGAGTTTTACGCAATTTGACATTGAGCATAGCCTATTAGGGGATCATCATTATGTGCCCTGATGACTTGACAATATCTCTGGTGCTCTAAAGTGCGCACGGCTCGCAGTTCATGGTTAGATATCTGATTGTGATCCTAATTATTGTTTTGCTTTATCCACAAAGTGACTTTTTCAATGTTGTGAAAGGCCACGCAGTTGGGTTCCAACATTTCGGGGCTAGTGACAGTGGCGCCCACATAATTAGCCTGGCGAGTGGAAAAGTTGGACAGGGTTTGTTTTGCAGGAAGGTGTGGCTTAGGGTTAATTTACTACTATAGTGAAAATACTTTAGAAAAGACTTTAAAGCGCTTTACTTGTGCTTATTACTCAAACTAAGTGACTGGCGAAGTTAACTATAAAAATATTGACTTTGCAATTATATGGCTTATGTTAAATTAGGTACTTTAAGTTCAAAAAATTTGGTTCACACAATCGGTTTTAAAGTAGTTTTAATACTATTTGTGACAACCACAATCGATTAAAAATGTAAATCTGTTTTTCTAAATTTTCAAAAAAAAATGTACGAAAAAAAGTAAAGTAATATTTTATAAAAAGGTCCGAAGAAATATATTTTCAATAATGAATATATTTTAAATGCAGATTTAATCTAGAGGACAAACCCTGAACAAAATGCCATCAAACATGAAAATCGGTTCAGTATTGACAAAGTTATGGGCGTTTGAAATATAGAAGCTATGGATCCAAGAGCTTTACTTGTCAAAATTTTTGTCAATTTTTGCATGATTTTTGACAAAAAATTTGACCTCCCCAGAATCGGCTTTAATGTTGTTTTTTATACTAATTGTAACAACCAGAATCGATTAAAAATGTAAATTTGGAATTCAAAATTTTTAAAAAAAAATTTTTCGAAAATGAGTAAGGGGGAGTACATGCTTTTTTGACAAAAATAATGCAAAAAAATATTTATTCAATAATGCATATACTTGAAATGCAGAATTAATCTAGAGGACAAACCATGAACAAAATGCCATCAAACATGAAAATCGGTTCAGTTTTGACAAAGTTATGGGCGTTTGAAATATGCGAGCTATGAGTCCTAGAGTTGTCAATTTTGGAATGAAAAACAAAATTTTTCGAAAATGAGTAACTACTGTGTAGTGTGAACGAGTATTACGCAGTCGGCTATGTCCGTCTGAATTATATATTATTTAAAGTATTGAATACAGTTATAAACTGTCACCCTAAGTATTTAAAAATAGCACAGTCCTTTAGCCTTTTAGTTGCCAAATATGCGGATGGTTATGAATTATCATTATTAAATAATACAAATAGATAAACTCCCAAACTGAAAACTCCCTGTCTTGGCCAGCACTCGCCCTCCCTTCTCAACCCAATGGAAAACTGTGATCCCGCTGAGAAACATATGCAAAATATCCCCCTACAAGCAATTGCAATCATTTGCGCTGAGTAGCCGCTGAGCCACCACCAACGGAAACTACACGTAACCACGTAACCACCACCCAAAATAATGCGAAACATTCGAAAGATTTATACGGCAAGCCTCACATGAAAATAAACCCATAACAATACGTCCAAATTAAATCCTTTAAGGCCAAGAGCAGCTCGTGTGCGGCAACATTTCATCGTGTATTTCATTTAAATTACCAAGAATTTATCTTGTAGCCCCCCCCCCAAAAAAAAAAATACAAGTGAATCGCGAGATACGCAAATGTGTGGCGCATTGGTGCGGGGGCTGAGTGGGGGAGTTGGGGAGTTGGGGAGCCGGGGGTTCGAGGCTCGGAGTGTTACCCCTGGGAGCGGGCGGCGCGCGAAATTGTGCCTTGGAGTCGCATAAGACAAGCAACGGCGAAAGTGGCACCAAAAGTATGCACATGGGAGCCACCAAAAGGGGGCTGGGTGGGATGGGAGTGGGATGCAGGGCAAAACCAATTGGCGTGGAGTGGAGCAATGTGTGTGTGATGGGATGTGTGTGTGTGTGTGTGTGTCGTAAAACGTTCGCCGACTTTTATGCGAAATGAAAACGTCTTGCGCGAAAAGAAATATCAGTTGCTCGGCGCTAACCCCTCGCCCCCCTCCTCCCCTCCTGGGAGACCGGCAAACTTGGCCGGGCAACACCTAACGCACATAAATCATGCAAAAGGTGGCAACAGCCAGAACACAAAACGCTGGGCGTGTCATAACTTTGGCTCGAGTCCTTCCGCAGCTATCCCCAGGACATGGTCAGGCAGCCGCTGGCAGGACTCGCGGGAAACAGACAACGCGCCCGCGAGTCCAGCGTCTGCTGCTGCTGCAGGCAAAACTTGCTGCTGTGAAGGGTGCACGACTGCAAAATACCCTACCAAATACCAAATTCAATAAGCTCATTTAGCTTATTTTTTCATATATTTTTCACCCCTCTCTGCACATTTCAAATAGCGGCTGTGCTTCCTCTTTACAAACTATATATATTAATGTATAAATTACCTTAATACTCTATCTATTTTATATAAAAAATATTATACACATTTTGTTACTTGGTGTAATTATTGGGGCTGCTTGGTGGCATTTAAATGCGTGTCCAAATACCAAAATATAGATAATAGAAATTCAATATTCTTGATCTGTGTGTGGCATACGAGAACATATATGTATTATATATATACATATATAATTTCGTGTCCTTGGCTTTTAAAATTTTTAAGATATTCACATAAGACCGAAATTAAAAATCGATTTTTATCGGTAAATAGATGTATTTAAGTTCAGTGTATAATAACAGGAACTTAGAACCCTAGTTTCAAAAGCTCAAGCTCTTATAATCTCAGATATTTGCACAAAAAATCAAAATAAAATAGATGTGTATCGATATGTATCGATTTTGAAGAAAAGGAGTATTTAAATTCTGTCTATGACATACTGGAATTTACCTAATCTAAAGCCCTTTTCTTTAATAATCTGCCACACTCGATATTTATCGATTTATTTAACAAAGGAGAATTTCTGATTACAAGGAGATTTAAAATATAAAGTCTAAACTGGATCTGCCTTCTGCTTCTTGTACACAATTTTATTGTAAACATGCAATCAATATTCCCGTTTTCATTGCCTCCTTTAGCTTATCTGCAGGGTATAGCAATTGGTAAAAAGTAAGTCGCCACTTGGCGCTGCTGCAGCTGACAGGGCGTCGAGTGCAGCTACAACCCCATCCCCCTCCTCCCCTCCACCCCCTCAAAACCTCCCGTCACTCGTCTGTGAAAAGAACTTTTCCGAGTTTTTCGCACTTGTTTGGCTTTGGTGTCAAGGCGTTTGTACACCTGAGATTGTAAAGTTGCGTTTAGTTTTTCAGTTTCTGACTTGTTGTTTTGGGCAGTTATTATTTATGGGCTATACGCAAAAGAATGAAAACAGAACTAGACGGGGAGTTTCTACGGGTTAGAAAGATGGTGCGTTTAGCCATGAAACTCATTTGATGCGTGTTGACCCAATTAAATGCGTGTCTCTTTTTTTTTTTTCATTTGTTGGAGATCTCTACTTAAACGTGATCTCGGCCCTTTTGAGTGCCACACACACACACTGAGAACGGTTCATTAAACTGTACCATGTCATCAGCTGAAACTGCTTTAGTGACCAGTTTTCCACCAGAGATTTCAATCTAAAGCAATTTGCGTTCATTTCTTGTGAAAGCAACGGACTTGATTTTAACAAGCTGCCAACACTGTGAGAATTGGCACTTTAAGCACAAATCTCGAGCTTCCAAAATAATTAAGGCAGCTTCAACTAACAGTGCACGACACGCACATACCCTATGATCCACTTTAAAACAATGCAATTTATTCTAACAGTTCGCATTTACAAGCAAACGAGTCGACCCTATACACAACTTTAAAGTACTCCGAAATATTGATAAATCCAGCACTTTTAGCTAATCGAAGTGTTAATCGTTACTTTGCTCGAGAGTGTTTGACCTAAAGATACCCTGCATTTATCTTCAAATTACCCCAATTTACTGGACGACTTCAACTTTATGCCAAACTATTTAAAAAACTTTAAAATCACTGGAAATTGTTGTGTCTGAGACTGCTCGACTATAAAATACCCTGCATATTCCATCTTTTTTTGAGAAGACAACAAGTCTCTCCATTACACAACCTCTTTGTATGGCTGCGACACCTACAGGGTATAGCTGTTAATATCCACAAAACTTCAACACAACAGCTCTCTATTCTATGCTACCCCTTTGTGCAGCATTCAGGCCTGCTGGGTATAGCTGGTCCAAATGAAATCCACAGAGCTGTAACCCCTTTTCTTCTGCTTTTTTTGTGTGTTGTTTACGGAGACAAGAGCAATTATTTATGGTCTTAGACGCGGACATGTGAGGCGCTTGCTTTTTGCACTTTTTGCTGTATGTTTGTCTTGTAAGACAAATGTGTAATTAATTGCGTCGCATCAAAAGGAAACTTTGCAACGGAACGGACTAACTATTTGCATACACCAAGCTTGGCCCCCCTGCCGCCCACAGCCCCCCCCCCACTTCCCCGGGCCTGTCACTATTCAAAAGAGATGTAGAATTCGAGGCACTATTTGGCCACCGTT
Organism: Drosophila robusta; assembly: GCA_035043565.1. Taxonomy (NCBI): domain Eukaryota; kingdom Metazoa; phylum Arthropoda; class Insecta; order Diptera; family Drosophilidae; genus Drosophila; species Drosophila robusta. The sequence goes on from JAWNMW010000584.1 coordinate 5,319,290, forward strand.
TCCTGCCTCGTACACGTGCTATTAATAAATCAAAAGGACAAGTCTCCGGAAGTCCACGGCAGAGAGGCAAACAAATGAAATGACTTGGGTAAACTTTGACAAGGAGAGGGGGCGAGAGAGGCCGGCGCAAGCTTAAGGAATTGTACCCCAATAATCTGTAGCCTCCCCCGCCGCCCACCCTCGTGGCTGACTGGACGAGTGCAACTAATTGCATTTCATTGCATACATTTAGGCGCTGCAGCTGCTGCAGTCGCAGGAACAAATTTCACACCGCAATTTCTTCAAATCACATCGCCAGCCGTAAAACGTTTCAAAATTGTAGCCAAATAGCCATGGAGCCAGCGAGCCATCGAGCCACAGAGACTTCCATCGAGCCAGCCACACACACAAGTGCCTCCGATCCAAAGGCGGCCAAAGAAATGAAGCTGGGCGGGCGGCAACCTGGGGGGCGGGGCTGACGGAAAGATTGGGCCCAGACTGGCCAAGTGTTGAGTGCCGTGGTAGGTTAACTAAGTGGGTGCACTGCGAGAAATTAAGGGCACTGTTAGGGAGGCTGAGGTCAAAAAATATATACTGAACAGATTAAATAGTTAGCTACAAATTTGCAATTTAACTTAAAAACTGGAAAGAGAGATAAACATTTTTATTTTTTTGATTTGGAAGGGAACAGGAATTAGTTAATAAATTATTTCACGAATATGGGAAACTGAGATAGACGCAGTAAAAAAATTGGCACATACTTTTGACAAGAGATAATACGATGTACACTGTGGAAAATAGTGTTCAAGGTCTATCTAGAAATCGAGTTTAATATTGCTCATAGCTTAAAACAAAATCGGTCTTAATTATAATTGATTTTGTGGGAGCGGGAGTGGGCGTGGTCGAAATTTGTTGAATCGATATTTAGAGGGAGTAATCAGAAAACTGTCTGCCAAATTTGGTGGCTCTAGCTCTGAAACTGGGCAAGATATTGATTGACTGATTCCTAGGCCTACCCGTCCCCAAGATACATATATGGCCTTTTAGCAATTTGCCACGCCCCCAGTGAGCGCATGCAAAAACATTTGTGTGACCTCTAGAGGAGGTCATCAGTAATCTGTCTAAACACATTTTATGTATCTGGCTTTAAAACTGAGGGAGATATATCGATTTTATCGAATTGCCACGACCCACAAATTTTAACACTTTATCTGATGCGGGTGTACACGAGAATCTATTCGAAATTTCTCTACGAGTATAAAAACGAATGTATGCGATTAGGTGAAAGTCTTTAAAAATAGCTAAGAGCATATTGAACGTTTCGCGCAGTGTAGGCCAGCATAAGGAAACCCGATGAAGGCACTAAACCAACGCCAACTCAGTCGAGTTATCAGCCAAGTTGAGTCTGTCTGAATATGTGAGTGTGGCTGTGAATGAATGTGAATGTGAATGCTTGGCTAGCAAATGGACAGCCGGCCGCAGGACGCGACGTTCAAGCAGAAACAAAAAGCACAAGGAAGTCTAACAAAAAAAACAAGAGGCGAGGAAAAGCCAGAGTGCGGACAGAAGGTGGGCGAGGGGGGAGGAGGAGAGGAGGAGCACAACAGCACAAAACGAAACAAATAACACAGAAAAAGCATACGAAATGGCACTAGAGAGAAATGTGGCAAAGCTGTGAAGGCGGCCAAGAGGGGGCGGGGGGCGGGGGCGGGGGCGGGGGTGTTGCAAGAAGACAAGCGAACGTAGCTCATGATGCTGCCTCGAGCCAAGCGTTGTCGTTGTCGTTGTCGCCGCTGCCCCCCGGCCACGCCCCCTGGCGCCCGGCCGCGCTGTTCGACAGCTCGTAAATGGCAACGAGGATGTATGTGGCGAAAGTGAAGTGGCTTTTGGCTCCTAGCTTGTGTCTCTGCCCAGTGGCATGTGGCATGCGGCATGCGGCATGCGGCGAGTCGCCTCCGACTTGGTGTTGATTGCTGTTTGGGGTTTTTAAAACGTAGTTAGGCTGCCCCCGGCTCCGTGCGGCAGCATGTGGCAACGACACCCGCGGCACAGGTGTAGAGCACCCAGGAGTGTCGTCGCCGGCAGTCGTATAACACCCCGTACGGCAATTTCAATGGTTATAGCGAGGCACTCGCCGGCAGAGGGAGAGAGGGAGAGGGGCAGAGTATCAGAGAGAGAGAGGTGGCAACAACAATACTCCACTTCGCATATGTGACAAATGAAATATATGACTTACCTGAGTAGAAGCTGTCCAGACTTTGCAGCTCCTCGTCATCATCGTAGTCCTCATCGCCGCTAAGGCTAAGCAAGTCCTCCCCGTCCCCATCCCCATCGTCCTCCTCCTCCTCCTCGTCGTCGTCGTCGTCGTCCTGCAACGCTGCAGCTGCTTGTGCATTTATGTTAGCTGCAAGAAGAAGCACAAGTTAGTTGCAGTTGTTGTTGTTGTTGTTGTTGTTGTTGCAGCTTTGAACTGCGGCACGTTCCACACAGCCGCTAGCTGCATGCCACGTCCCCAGGTGGCAGGAATTTTGATTATGCTATGCCCCTGGGTGCCATAATTCCATGCCCAAGCAAAGCCAGCCAGCAGGCCAACAGGCCCCTGCCCCGCCCCCCCCGCCCCCTTTGAGCCCCATAACTCGACTATTTGCTTAAGAGCATTTAAGAGCGTGTCCTTGACGCAGGCGCCTCGGCCAGAAGTCCTAAGAGCGCAACTTGTTTTGGTTTTGGCCACAGAGAGCCAGAGAGAGAAAGCGAGAGAGAGAGAGAGAGCGCCAAACAGCTGTTGGCCAGGCTGATTTGTTTTTGGCCAAGCACGTGTTGTGCCTGCCTCGCAGCGTTTTTGGGGGCCTTCGGGCAGCTGTTGGCTTCGAGCCCGTCTGCGTTTTGTGGCTCGGAATGCGGGGCGCAACATTTTCTTGACATTACTCATACGCAATGTTTGACGCGGCTTTGTCTGGACCTTGATTTGTTAGGTGGGAGTGTGTGCGAATAACTGTGTCTCAGCTGCCAAGCGTCTGGCAAGCAAATTCATTGAGGTTTCATCTTAGCTTTAGCTGTTAAAGAGTGGAATGCTGTGGGCTTTAGAAAATTCACAGTTTGTTTGAGCCAAGCAGTTGGTAAATATTTGTGATATTAATTTGAATTTAAGTCTGGGGTTTCCTTGATAGCAGTATATATATTTAGTATATATTTTAGAAATTGTCAGGCCAATTAAACTTAGCCTTAAAAATTTACAAAGGCTCATTAAAATAAGTATAAAACAAGTAAGAAAGTTTTGGTCGGGTATTCAAATATGTAACCTAGCAGAACTTTTATATATAAAGTATAATAATACAAAAAAGAAGATTGTTTTTCCAAACGAAACAACACAATTTTATTTCCAGGAAAGCATATAATTGAAATTAAATCCATTTAGAGGACAAATTATGACCAAAATGCCATCAATAATGAAAATAGGATGATAAACAAAGTTACGGAAATTTGAAATATGGAAGCTATAAGTCCGAGAGCTTTGCATGTCAACACGTTTTAAAACAAAGAAATTCATTCGAGTAGTTCTTATTCAATCAAAGCAAAAATCAAGAATTTATAATGTATGTAATACATATTTTATAATATATATAATAATATTATTTATATATAAAAATGCATTGCTTATCTTAAAATATAAATTCCTATTTCAAAGACTTTCTTTTAATCCGAGAAAACAATATAAAAACATAAAATTTGGATGAAAATTTAAGAAACATTTTAAATTTATTTATATTGTAAATATATAATATTTTTATTTTCATATATTTATTATTTATACTGCTTTATTTGTATAACATTAACAGTTGCCTAAGAGACCAAGAAAATTGCAACCTTATTTGAGAATATTTAAGAATGAATTGTTGAGATTTTAGAAATATTTCGAATTCTATATCGCTCGTTTCTGGATTTAGAAAGTGCCTTAATAACAGTTATTGTATATATTGTTACTAATGGATTCTTCTGGAGTTCTCTTGCTGCGCTCTTCAAACAAACAATTAATGTTTCGGCTTCATGATGTAGCCCATAAATACTTGGAAATTATCCTAAGGGTTGTTTACCCTTCAAGTGTGAATTATCTTACATTCGAGCCTTTACCTTTTATAGTGCCCAACTTTACAGTTACATCACACATTTCTAAAATTGGCCATACCCACCTCGCATTTCGGTTTTAAAACCAATCGGATCAGCATAAACCCATCCATGGATCCCATCAACTAATTAGAGCCCCGAAATTAAGCCGGAAACATAAACCTGCCGCGAACATTCGCTCAGAGATACTTTTCGCGATGCGTTTTTATTCGTTTCGAATGGCAAAATGAAATTTTGGCGCAGCAACAGCAACGACAGGGTGACTCCTCCAGCCACGTTGCATGCAACATTCTAAGAGCGGCAAACATTTGGGGCGCTACGAACATTTCTTTGATGGCACCAATGTCCACGTTTGCTGACGATGTCGATGGCGACGTTTTTGACGAGGTGCTTTTATGCCACACTTTGCGTACGCGCATAAGCTAGCAAAGGGGGTTGAAAGGGGCGGGGGCGGGGGCAAGCGGGGCGCGCTGCAACAGCGAACGCTGCCACACGTCCAATAATCCTTGTCCTGCAACTGGGGAATACTTCATCAGCGGAAACAAAATTTTACGAATTTGACTGCGAGTGTGTGTTGAACATGTGTGTGTGTGAGTGTGTTTGTGTGTGTGGCATGTTGCTGTTGCACGTGCGCCGGGCGCCATCTAGCGGCGGCCACACGGACAACTTGCTACATGCCAAAAACGCAAGTGCAACGTTCGGCGACTTTGACACGCCCCCCGCCCTCCTCGCCCCACCCCCCACCCCCTCAGCTGGCTTTGACTCGCTGTTGATGATTATTCAACATGCGCTCTGTGGGGAGCCGTATGGCCTGTGCCCGCTGTTTCCCCCCGCAGCCCCCGCTGCCCCGCTGCCCCGCCCCCTCCCTTTGCTGTCTTCTTCAACTACAGTCTAGCTATCTGTGCTGCCCTCTCTTATTATACACTTGGCGGTGGGTGTTTTCCTCTTGCTGCTCAATTTGTGAAGCTTCGCAGAAGATCTCGTTAGCCCATAAAGTAAATATATATTCTTGCTAATTATTGACTTTCTCTATTTATGTGTATTTTTGTTGCAGGCGGTTTCTATTTTATTTATTAGCTAATTTTTTAATACTTTAGCATTAAAACTTAGCATTTGGGTTGGTGATTACTGAAACCTACTTTTAATAATATAAGCTTTAGATGTTGCAGCCAGAATGTTGCATATAGTCAGAAGAACTATCGGAAACTATTGGGTTGCTGTATAAAAACTTTTATGCTTCTCATTATATTATGTAACATTATTTAGCACAAATATAATAAACTTCGGTCTGGTATATAATATAGCTCACATGGTAGAATCAATCGATATTTTCATACCTTATATATTTTTTATTCCCAGTAGATTACTATATTATGTAGCCCCATTTTTTTTTGTTTTTCAAAATGTCTTTACAAAACTAACTTTTTACGTTCATAACATATGAGAAAAATCCTATTAAAATCGGAACTTTTTTATATATAAAATACGTTTTTGTATTTGAATTATTTTAATTACGAGCTGTCATTTATGTGTCTGTGTGCTAATTATTATTAGATATGGATGCAGATTATAATATAAACAAAATCTGTTTTTAATAATATCGCCCTACTATATCATATCCGTTTCCATTGGTAATCGGCTTCTTTTTTTAAATGGAATTTTAAGTATATGATATATATATATATATATATAATTTGTTATATATTTTTATATATTATTGCCTTTTGGTGTGCAAGGGTATTTAAACTTCTGCTTTGCGCAGTTAATTGCGTTTTCTTGTTCTCTATCCCTCTCTCTCTCTGCCTCTCTCTTTTGGCTATCTCTCTTGTGGCCCGCTGGAAAATTGGCTTTCGTCGAATTGTTGCTTTGAGTTTTGCAAATTTTTCGACGCCACACACCGACGCTCATTGCGTTTTTATGGCCAGAAGGGGGCGTGTGTGAGGGGGATCACGGTGTGTGTGTGTGTGTCTGGTTGTGTCTGCATTCATCAGCATCGACAGTCGCCTGGGCTAATTTTATGGCTCGCATCTTGCGCGCTCGTCATGTTAATGAAGCCGCTGCAGCGAGTGTGTGTGTGTGTGTAGTGTGTAGTGTGTGATGTGTGTGCCTCATAAATCGAACGAAATTTGCATATGATGCCAGCGCCATCTTGCGGCCATTAGGCGAGGAGCGCGCGTTTTTATGATGCCAGCGCAGACTTTTGTTGCTGTTGCTTGAACTATTGTTGTTGTTGTTGTTGTTGCTGCTGCCACGCCCACATATGCCCGCTGCAGCGCCTGCAACGCGCAGCGAACACTCGCGCAAATTTCCCCAAGCGACGCCTACAACAAAAGCAGCCGAGGCCCAAGCCAGGTCCAGGTCCAGCTCCAGACCAGCGCCAGACCAACAACAACAACGGGCACTTGGACACTGCAATGACTCCTGGAGTCCACACTGCGCCAGCGCGCCGTTCCCGCGGGAGCGACTGAAGCGGCCGCCGCCTGCCCCCAGGGAGAGCAGAAAAGACAGCGAGGCGCGGGAGGCACGGGCCGGCGGGTGGAGCCAGGCGGAGGCTAGTGGCACCACCAGCCATGTGACAGAGACTGTCGCTCTCTCGCTCGCTCTCTCAACAAATGCGACGCTCTGCGACGCGCTCTTAATTCGATTCGTTTGCCTCAGCCGCCGCATCCCCCCGGCCCCGCCCCCCGTCCGACCGCTTTCCGTACCTGGGGGAATTGTTGCGCAAATGCTTTTTGTGTGTTTCTCTGTTTGAAAATTATTGCAAGTAAAATATATAAAAAATAAATAAAACAAAAAGAAGAAAGAAAATACCAAACGAAACGATATGATGTACTATATAGAGATATAAGTATGTTATCGAAGCCGCCCGGGGGGCAGATAGGGGCTGGGGGCGGGGGTAGTCGGGTATTGGTTTCGGTTCGATTCAATATGTCTCTGATGCAATTAACGGGCGATAAATGACTTATGCAGTGCACAAAATTGTGCTCTTGAATTGGATTCCTCAAGCGGATTTATTTAAAGCTGATCGATATGTCATCGATTAGTATTAGGCACATTTCTTTTGAATATTACAGATGTTAAAATACAAGAAGGCCGCACTTTCTTGCATTTCTTTCTATTAAGAGCATAACCAATTTCTGTTTAACTAGCCACAGATACGTATATCGATTTATCGATATTAAATGCCTGTAGCTTAAGTCTTATTCTTTCCCAGACCTAAATGCAGATATTTCACTTGGGACAGTTAGAAACAGCCACATATTTGGCTGTTTTGAGGCTCTCCAGTTTAAAATATTATATGACTATATAGTATATAACTACTATTCGACAGTCAGTTTTGAAACGATTGCAGCTGATTATATTTTAAATCGATAACATATAATATATTCATATATTCACTTTTTAATGAGCTCATCATTTTAATAATTTACATAAAATTACCAAAATCCCAAGTTGATATCGATAACATTCGATTGTCTTATTTTCAAGCTGAAATTTCCAGCTATTTTACTAAAATCACACAATTCCTGAATATGTTAAGAAATTCTAAGGTTTTTTATTTCTTCTCGTTTCGATAACTTATAATCGATACGTTTACTATGTCAATAAAACGAACTCTTAAAAGAACATTTAATGTTTCGCATAGTATTAACATTTTAAAGCACAACAACTTCTCCCTAGCCAAGTTATCGATTACAATAATCGATAAGTTCAAAAACTATGCAAACTTTACTCCTAAAAATCATATTGTAAGGATATAGTAAAAATGTTGTCAGCCATATAATCGATATATCAATATTCAAAATACACAAACAGCAAACGATAAATTTATAAAATCGATAAGTTCACATTAATTCGATGGTCACATAATATTTACAACCACAAAAAAGTCGTTGCCATTTGCCACTCTGGCTAAATTATCGATTAATTGAAGGCACACTCAACTATATTCACAATCGGAATAATCATTAATCAATATGTGGGACCGCAGCCGCAGCTATTTGAACCCATCAAAATTTGTCATACCATTTGTCAAAATTCCAGACAACATCGAGGCACACACACGCACACACTCACACACACACACACGCACACACACACGCACGCCGACTCTATGCAATTCCCTAATCAAAGCCACTGAAAGCAATGAAGTTTTGTCATAAAATTTTACGCACCTTTCGTGCGTTCCCACGGGTCCTTGGCAAGCGTTCATATAGGGGTTTTCTGCACCTGATAATTTTACTACACATTACACACACTCAGCGTGTGGGCGTGAGTGGGCGTGGCAGTGGCGTGTAAGGGAGACAGATGATAACTCACTTTTGTTTCAGTTTTCGATACACAATGGAATAATAATGGCAAAATGAGCAACTTTGCTATGCAACAAGAAGATGTCTCGGTCTCAAGATGCTCCCCAATGAGCATACCAATAAACATGCCACACACACACACACTCAGTTGGCTCCTACAATTCCCTCCCCCTGGCCACATTGTGTCAGTGTTGTTCCCACTCGACTTGGCTGCTTATATGGCAATGTATAATTTTTATTCGCACCCAGGTTGCTCCCCACGGATGTGTCGTCCTCGTCTCGTGCAGAGCGAACCTAGCCAAACTGTCACCTCCCCCTCCCCCTCCTTTCCACCCCCTTCTAACCCCTTGCCAGCCATCGTTCGAGTGTGCAGCCACACAACCGAAATATTGCAACATAAAACTTTACACAAATATAATCTATAAGCAGCAAAACTCATATTAATGTCATAGCATACGAGAGAGACAGCAAGAGACAAGGAGAGAGAGAGAGAGAGAGAAAGAGGGAGATAAAGAGAACGCCACTCGTTATAATAGAGAGAGTGTTGGGTGTATTATGGCAATAGCCTTGGATAGCGAGCGCCACAAGTTTTAGGTCTGAGAGTGTGACACTTTAGCTTTTCACTCTGCACAGTGGGGCGAAATGACAAAAGGAAGCAGCAAAAACTGGTATTTAAATACAAGTTAACTTTTAATTAAAACAAATAATATTTAGCATTTTTCAAAAATAAAGATTGGAATCTTTATAAAATTTTACTTAAGAAATTTGATTTTTTGCCCAATTTAAAGTTATTTTATATTCTCTGGAATCGAACCGCTTATAAAGACGTTATACAAATATATAAATATTTATATAAAATATATTTTATTATAATATATTTCGTATGTAGTCAGAGAGAATTCCTTCTGGATTATTTTTTAATTTTAAGAGCAAGGTGAAATCGGGTCCTAACGATCAATTTAAAACAACTTGATTTATTTCTGCTGTAGGAGCGCCAAAATTGAATATTTAAGGTTAAGTTAGATCGTTTCGTTTGTTGGCGATATCTTCTCTACACGTATCTGTAATTTACTCCTGTTTATCCATTACAAATAGCTACAGCGTATAACAAAATTTTATTTCAAATTTCTTTATGCCAAAAAAAAAGAATTTTGCCAAAGTTTGCCTACAAAACATCTTTTTATAAATAAACAATAAATATATATTTATTTATATATGCATAGTGTATTATATATATATGCATGCAGGTCAATTCCCCTTGGAGAAGATTGTGGCTTAATTTCAAATAAGAAAAAGTCACTTTTTAGCCAGCTTCTAATGCTCATTTGATTTTCGGTGCAAATTGAGGCTTGAGGGAGAATTCTCCATGAAATAAATAAAATGTGAAGCATTTTGGTGCCACTGTGCTGGTGCCTGATGGTGCCTCAACTTGGGCCGTGTTGTTGATGCGCACAAAAGGGCCAATTCGTTCTCGCCGGGTTTCGCATGCCACCAGCAGCAGCAGCAGCAGCAACAGCAGCAACAACAACAACAGAGGCAGAAAGACAATTTTCGGATCCCCCAAACTTATCACAGCCTCTCGATTTCCCTTTAGAACATTATACAACACACTGGAGAGCACTGGCTGTACATGTGAGGTGGGGCGGGGAGGTATCGAGGGGGCACCGTAAACGAGGCGACGCAGGCAGCGGCAGCAACAGCGGCAGCGGCAGAGGACGCACTGCAGCAGTGTACTTGTCATATATAAGGCGGGCGAGGGAGACAGCGAGAGGGCGAGTGAGCGAGAGAGCGAGAGAGCGAGTGTAGCTGCGCGCACTGGTGATAAAGTTTGGCCCTCCATAGTGCCGTTAGTGGGGCCCGTTGTGCGAGAGTGAGGTTAAAATCGACTTGGCCAGAGCCACAGGCAAAACTTGAGCCCGCAGGTACAACAACAACAGCAACAAGAGCAGCAGCAGCAGGCAACAACAACGGCACCCAGACGTACAACATGCCACGGCTCACTCGTCCAGCTGCCTGCTGCATGCTCCCAGTGGCTGCCTGACTGTGTGTATGTGAGCGGAGGGGCGGCATGGGCAGGGGGGCGTGGCATTGGCCGCACTACGGTCTAGCCTGATGATGATGTTCTATGCCGCCGCTTGGCTTGTCTGTTTGTCCGGCGGGAATACGCGCCGGCAAACACAGAAAAGAGCAACAAATAATGAACACACACACACACACACACATGCAATTTGCCAGCGTGTGTGTGTGTGTCATCGGATTGTGCTCCATTTAAACAGGGCGCTTGCTTTATTATTGTTGGCTAAGCCAGCAACAACAACAACACCAACAACAACAACAAACCGTAACGAGCAGCGCTTTGAATCGATGGCTTTACACACCCAAGTGCCATAATCCAATGACGCACAGGAATATCAAATACAACAACAACGCACACGTGTATTGCTTCGCTGTGTGTGTGTGTGTGCGTGTGTGTATGTAAATGTACGCGTGTATGACGCCGCATGGACACATCAAACTTTATGCACCAACAGCAGCAGCAGCAGCGGCAACAACAGTTACAGCCTCCTGCCCCATACAGGGTGATTCGGGTGCGCTAAGTGTTATAACAAAAACTGTTGCCTACTTAAGAGCGCAGCGCCTGCAAAGTGCTTGGCATGCAAATTAAACGAATTTAAAGCGAAAAAAGCTTAATCAAGTTTAAGTTAAATGCAATCAGAAAAGCAAATGCATAAATATTAAAACATATTAAAGTATTTCAATTATAGACAATTTCTACGTACATATTATATACATATATGTTCAGGCTCGAAATTCTTGTTTTTTCTCTGTGTATACGGCACTGTGGGCGTGGCATACCACTTAAACTTATGTCTCCCACAGTTGTAGAATTAAAGTTAACAAATTACCAGCAAAGTTTAAACCAAAAGTCTTATGTGTATATCTATTTTTAACTGTATCAATCTAATGTACCTGTGAACAATATTTTATGGATATATTCGCTTTCTATTTAAAGATTAAATTATAAATTGCAACAGAAAAAGATAATGATCGACTTAAGGACGCATCATAAAAAATGACTATAAACTAGTTGACAAGTGAACACCCTTTAATGGACTGCACTGTAACATTATCCAATTTGCGCTCTTTTAAACAGCAATGGAGCAGAACCAGAACCTGGAGCTGGAGCCGGAGCCGGAGTTGAAGTTGGTGGCCACACGTAGCCACAGTTGTTGGCCGGCAAAAGGGCCAACAACAAGAAGCTAGCATTTGCTATTTATGAGACTGTCGAGAGTTATTAGCCGGACATGTCAAAGCCTCTTGGGGCATGCCCAAGACGATGCCTCGGACTTGAAACGTGGGCGAACACAAGCCATGTTCAAGATGTGTGTTTGCTCAGGGGGGTGCGGGGAGGGATTCTGGCTAAGGGTGAAAGAGGGGGGACTCAGCTTTGCTTTTGGTGCTGCAGCAGTTCATATCGCATAGATCTTTTGCCAAAAGGCAATAAAATATGCAAATTGAAGTCAAACTTACCAGTGGCAACGGCAACGTCTGCGGCGCCGCCGGACCTCGGCTTGCAGTGCCCATTGGCGTTGCCCGTGGCTGCAACGGTCAGAGACGCTGCCCCAGCAGCGTCCCCAGGGCGTTGTAGTTCTTCGGCTGCAGCTGCTGCTGCTGCTGCCGCTGCTGCTGCTCCGCCTGCTGTCGCTGCTTTTGCTGTTGCTGCAACATCAGCTGTTGGCTGCCAGTTTTGTTGCTGCTGCTGCTGCTGCTGTGATTCATTGGGCTGCTGCTCCTTTTCAGCCTCGTTCTCATCGCCGCTTGGCTCCGTCTCCGCTTCGTCCTCCTCTTCGCACTCTTCTTCGTCGGCGCTCAGCAGCTCTTCTTTGGGCTCGAGCAAATCCGACGCTTTGGGCGTCTTCGCTGCGTCCCCCCACTTTCCTCCTCCTTTTCGCCAACTGCAAATAATACAGAAAAAAGCAAAGCTAATAAATTGATTAAGCACAAAAACTAGAGACTCAAAGCAATCAGCTTAACGTAGTCGTCTGGGCAATACCCTGCATTGTTTGAAGAAAACAAAACTTACAAAATTATAATTAATTCATAATATTCATTATCATATATTTAATTTTTATATAATTTCTGTAAAGTTAATGCTAATCTAATATTGCGTAATTAAGTATACCCCATGCCGAATTAGAGTACAGGGTATGCTAATTGCTACTTATTGCAAAACACAAACATTCTAAGCCCTACCCAATTCAGGCCAGTTTCTTGCATAGTGGAGCATAGCCTAAGCACCACTTCTTTACAGGGTATCCCAATCAGACTCACATTATACCTAAGTATCAGGCAAAAAACTCATTTTCTAAATTCAACCCAATTTAAGCTAGTTTCTGGCCTTGTCCCGCATACCCCATGCAATGCTTCTTTACAGGGTATAACTACAATTTTAGGTCTCTTCTGTAATAAGGAATTCAATTAAACCCAAATTAAGGTTCATGTCTTGCTTAGTAGGGTATACCCGCTCTTAGATTCATTTTAAAGGGTATTGAAAGGGAACCAATAAGGAAATTAATGTTCAATACGCCTGCACCAATTGGCAAATGGTTGCCCAGCTCGATGGCTGGTTGTACTCGATGCTTAGACAGCGAGTACTTCAGCAGTCAGCACTCGCATTCATACTCATACTTGCACTCATACTCACACTCACACCCATGGCCCGTACTCATGCAGATTATGCTAAAGCACTCCCCGGGCGGCCATCGTGCCAAAAATTCTATTTACACGTTTTGTGTTTTATTGTTGGTGCCCGACTTTGGGTTTCAGTCCAAAGAAAACTGTTGCCAATAGCTCAAAAAACTCCAGTGTGTGCTGGTGTGTGTGTGTTGGAGTGTGTGTTGGTGTGTGTGCTGGTGTGTGTCTCTGGCAAAGCCGCACGTGATCGATGGCGCTCGCATGGCTGCTGCCAGTCTTGAGGGGGTCGTTGGCGTTGCCAAAAACAACTGCCTTAAAAGTAATTGCAAGGGGTGCACCAACAACAACAACAAGAACAACAACGACAACAGCAACGACCACCAAGAACAAGCACAACAACAACCGCACTCGCAAAGCTCATACGAAATGGAAATGTGGAACATGTGTAATTGTGCAATTAAATTGAATTTTTCATAAATTTTTTGTTGTTTGCTGTTTTTGTTACCACTGCGAGCTGCGAGCTGCCAAAGGCCAAGCAAATGTTGAGTTTATGGCCAACTGGGCTACCTGCAGGCGGAATATCATTTATCAGCTGCTGCCAAGCCGAAAGTAGCAACTAAACTGAAACTTTGCCCGCTTGTCTTAAGAGATTGAAACAATTTTGAACTGCTTGCTTAACTAAACTGCTTGCTGATCAACATAAACTCTGAATTAATGTGATATGTTAATAAGTGTAAAGGGTGTTATGAGGTAAAGCTTTGATAAAAAATAAACGATTGAATAAAGTCTCCGGATTCGGTTTTCGATCCCTGGCTCGTGTACATATAAGCCGAAGGCCTTAGCAGTTAGCCATATTTAAAAACAGTTGGCTTGATAGTCCTATGTCCTATGCTTTAAATAATTATAATAATAATAATAATAATAAATTAAAAATAAAAAATTGCCTAACGTGTTATTTTTGGCAGGCTTATTATATTGTTATTAGCATGTATTTATCATTCGCTTAAATTCCTCAAGAAAATAGATCGTAAACAGATAATTAAATTTTAAGCAATATATATTTTCTTTCTACATAGGCCATTATCTTCTACATATCTACATTATCTTTAAGTCATATATTTTTTTGACACGTCTGCAACGCTTGACGTGAACTACAAAATAACTTCAAGAGCCAGCAAAAAACTGGAATACTTAATAGAATTTAAATAAATTATATTACAAAATTAAATTTTTTAATTATAAAATACTAGCTGCAAAAACCTTATAACATTTAATTACATTTATAAGCATTTCATTGAGTAATTAAGTCTTCAATAATTTCTAAATTTTTTAAGGAAATTCGAGCATTTTTCAGCTTAAGTTTTTCTCACCCTGCTGATCAGCTAATTCTTTTATGGCTTCTGATCTCCTCTTACTCTATTCTAGCAACTTTTATCAGATATGATCAGCTTCTAAAATCACTTTAATCATAATATGCAATTACAAAGGCTTAAAAGAAACATTTTAACAGTCTGACCAACTTTAAATTTTGGTTTTGTGGACATTAAAGAATGATCTATTATAAATATAGAAACACTATCCATTTAATCTATATTTATACAGCATGTTTAAAGTTGAGACTTAATCCTAAACTAAAACAAGACCAAATTCCCTCACTTTTGACCTCATCCAAACGTATTTTGCAATGCATATGAAAAAGCCGCGCGAGTTGTGAATGATTTGCCCCAGGCAAAAAGTCAAGTTGCTTGAGGGTAGTTGGGGCTATGAGGGGGCTGGGTTGGGGGGGGGGTGGCATATTGGTGACCGCGGCAAGGTAACGGCTTAAAATATATTGCCAAAAGGACATGCCGGAATCACACCGCAAGGAATCGCCGCGAAAATCAACATTATGCCAAGCCGGACGATTGCCGGGCCCGGGCCCAGGCCCGGACCCGTGTCCTGGTCAACATAATAATGGAAAACGTCGACGACTTCGTGTCCATGCGAAAACATTTGGTTATTATTTCCATATAAAAGCCCAACGCTCCGGCGAAACGAACGAGCGGGCTATAAAAACGGAGCGCGAGCCACTTGTGTGTGAGTGTGTGCGAGTGTGCGTGTGTGTGTGTGTGTGAGTGTGTGTGTGTGTGGGCATGGGTGCCGCAGCTTTTGGGCATGGGGAATCAATGGCGAGGGGGCTGAGTGCCGTTTGCGGCGGAAGTGCCGCGTATTTTAAAATAAATGCGAGCCAGCGGGGTGTGTGTGTGTGTGTGTGTGAAGGGGGAGTGTGAGAACCAGTTATGGTCGTTAAAATTGTCGAAGCAACGCAACAACAACAGCAACAAGAGAAGCAGCGACGACGACGACGTAGTCAAGTTCTTTTGTGCAAGGCAGCAGGCAAGAGTGTGTGTGTGTGTGTGTGCGAGAGTGTGTGTGTGTAAGCGCCCATATGTATGCAAGCGATTTTCATTTTTGTTTAAAGCCCCCCAGAGTGCATTTCGCACTCGGTCGCTGGCAGTGCATGAGCGTGCGAGCTGGAGAGAGAGGGGGAGTGAGAGGGGGGCGGGTGGGGAGGGAGGGGGGCGTGTATTGGTGTGTGTGGAGCGCAAGTGCCCGCATGTGTGTTTCTTACTTGTTTTTCGGCGCTGGCATGTTTTTAAGCGTTTTACCCCAACCAGCGCCAAAAAGGTGCGCACTTGCTGCCCCTCCTCCCCCCACACCCCACACACACACACACGCACACATATTTGTAAACGTAATAATAAGCGCTGTCCCCTTTGACCCATCAATCCGTTGCCACTACCCGAAAAAAAGAAAAGCGCCAGCCGCTTGCCACTTTTCCAGCTCCCAAATGGCTACTAAGCGTGTGTAGAGAGCGCGGGGGGATGGGGTGGGGGTGTTCGTAGGGTGGTAGCTAAAAACAAAGCCAGCGCCTGCAACTTTTATAATGGCATTGGCATATACGTGCGTGTGTGTGTGTGTGTATTAAAAAATAATGAAATAACAAACCCGAAGGTGTTGTTAAAAGCGCCAACAATAAATTTCATCAATAGTTCGCAAGCGAAAGCCAAAAACAAAGTGAAAACAGCAGCTAAATCGATAAGCGCAGCGATCAGCTTTTTTTTTTGGTTTTGCAGGGTGACCATACGCTCGCACACAGCGAACGTTGAAGGAATTTTGCAAATTCCAACACACACTGCTTGCTTTAAGTGCAAGCGTAGGAATTTCCCTTGAGGGCGGCACAAATTCCCCAGCGTCTGCAGAGACAACAGAAAACATTGCGACGATCCCAACGCCCACAGCAAATCTATTTACCCAACTAGTTACCGTTAGACGCAGCATGCCCAAAGCCAATATATGGATAAATATATATATAGATGTGTGTGCGTGTGTGTGTGTGTGAGTGTATATAAAGCTATATAAAGCCACAGCAGGCACATAGGCTATGCCCAAAGTGCTGCTGCTGCTGCTATTTTGGCGCCGCGCTTTGCCTCTTTGCAATGTCATAGCAAATATTTTGCCAATACACGAGGGACGCGCGCACACGTTGACGATGGCGACGATGGCGACGAGGACGCCGCTGTGGAGCAGCAGGCAGCAGCCGTCAGGCAGCTGGCAGCGGGGCAACTTATGGCAGCCGTTCGGGCTAAAACTGTCGCAATCCTAATCGCGGCTGGGCTCGTGTCTGGCCTTCGGCCGTGACACGAACACGCAGCACGCAACACGCGTGCTTCGTGCTGGAAAATCACATTTTGTGCGATTTCAACTTAACACAAAAACTATACAAATATTGCACAACAAAAAAATCAAGCTACTAACATTTAACAAAATTAAAGCAAGCTTTTTAAACTATGTTCAACTGGCGAAAAAAAATTTTTCATAAAAACAAAACAATGAAAAATAAATTTAAAAAAATATGTGCTAATTTTAAAATAAAATAATTATTATTCATAATTTTTTTTTAAATCGAACAAGAACATTTATTGTTGGGTTAGCAAGGATTTAATGTCCTTCTTTCAATTTTTTAAATGAAATGACTTTTTACACAAGAAATTAAATTTTTCCTAACGATTGTGTTCCTATAGAAATTTGTGATATTTTGCATTATAAAGCTCACAACTGTCAAGATTGACATGAAAAACAAACGAGTATTTCACAAAAAAAATATATTTTTGACCGATTGTTCACATGGGATGATATAGCGTTGCCGTGTTTATCAGACTTCGCTGATATAATATGAGCAATTAAGGCGCATATCTTAAAAAACAAAAAGGTTTTCATACTAAAATTCAATTTTCGACCGCAAATTTCTATGGCAGCTATATAAAATTGTGTTTGGTTAGTAAATCTTTTAAATCAATTAAATTGTTAAATAAAAATCCTATATTATATAGTGCTCCGATTCGACCCGCTTTAACATATCTCCTGTCTGCAGTAAAAAGACCTATGCCAAGTTTTATGAGGACAGTTTTAAAACTGAGAAAATAGTTTGCATATAAATTCACAAAGGGAATTATGTTAAATCGACTATTGCTGCTGATCAATAATATACATATTTGATAGCCTCGGGATTGTTTCCTTTTATGCTCTACAAATTTCGTGACAGAATGAAAATGAAACAAACTCTGTAAGGGTACAAAAGCTTGTTGGCGCTTTAATTATGGCTTCGTGTCACGGCGTGTTTCAGAGCTCGACACGCGCCCATCTCTAAGGCTAAGCCGCGTCGCAGCAGCGGGAATTCGACGTCGACGACGTTGGCTTTTAAAGATTTTGGCTGCACATTTTTGGTAGGTGAAAAGCAAACGCATAGTTGGCCCAAAAAAAGGCGAAGAAAAAAGCCAAATCAAAGCAGAATTTTGAGTTCTTGTTGTTGTTGTTGTTGTTGTCTGTCAATAAGCGCGCACTAATACATATGCAACCGCACACACACGCACATATAAGGGAATTACATGCATATGCATGTGTGTGTGTGTGTGTGTGTGTGCCGCGTCAACGAATGAGAATTCCCCAGAGAGTTGCGCATGTTTCCTGCGCTGTTGTTGTTGTTACTGTTGCTGTTGTTGCTGTTGCTGTTGTCTGTTGCCTGGCGGCTGCCTGCGCCAATGCCAATCCCCTGGGATTGGCCAGAGCCGTTGCCGACTCCCATGAGAAATACATGGCAATGGGTTTTCTGTGTTTTGTGCTTTTTTCCACAGACACAAAGAGAGCGGCGAGCGAGCGGCTGGCGTAGAGGGGGGGGGGGGGGCTGCCGCTGGGGGCTGCGGGGGGCCGAGAGAGCGCAAAATAAAAAAAAGAGCAAAGCCAAAGTTCGCTACAATTTTTTTCCGCTTTTTTTTTATTTTTATTTTTGTTGTATACGTTGGGGAAATTTTATGCCCGCTACGCTGTGTGCATGTGCATGTGTGTGTGTGTGTGACTATGTGTGCATGTGTGTGTGTGTGTGTAAATTTGTGTGCGGCGCTGTCTTTGGGGGCTTCGAGCCGGCTGCCAGTTACCGCCTCACATGTGCATTGGATTTATTGTCAATTTTATTTGTTATCATTGTTGCTGCTCCCCTTTCCCCCTTCCCCCTCCCCCACGCCAACACTCCGCCTCAGTGTTATTTACACTGACACAATTTGAAATTGTATTAAAAATTAACGGCACTTTGGTTGCCCTGGCTGCAGCGCTCGCTGCTGCAGTCTAACTGTAAAAGCTGCCCACAGGTAACAATTTTGGGGCTCCATCGAACGCTTTCAGTGCCGGCTGCAACGCCCTGTGCTGCACCACCCTGTGCCCGCCCGCCAGTTAGGTGAAGCCGAGCCCCAGAGACGCCCCGCCCCCTTACTCCCCCTTGCACCTGTCACATTCTGCCTTTAGGGCTGAGCCTTGCCCCAAATCAATCACACACACACACACACACACACACAGTTGGAACTCTGGTCACTTGGGAGCTGGCGCTGTCCAGCGCCGAGCTCCAAAAACTTACGCTTCAAGCAGGCGCGCGGCTTGGCCTGTTTACGCCTGGACATTTGGCGGGCGGTTACAGTGAGCACTCGATAGGTGAGATTGGCGAAAGGCAATACGCGCACAAATTGACTTTGACTAAGAGGACGCGGTTAAAAAGCGCGCCAAACACGTGTTAGACTGCGTCGACGGGCGGGCAGCGAGTTAGTCCTGAATGTCCTGGAACTGCTTGGAGTTGATATCCTTGCGCCTGCAGCGTTGGCAACTGACTGAAACTTGGCAGTTGGCCCAAAATGCGCCCGACATGCCGAAACACGCGCTCTTCAACAAAATGGCAACAGAGAACGCCAGAGAGAGAGAGCGAGAGAGAGAGCGAAAGGGAGAGCGCGCGCAGAACAACAGAGCAAAGAGAGAAACTTCTGGTCGAGCGCGAGTGTGAGTGAGAGCGCAACACGCAAAGTCACCCAAGCAACCACCCAACAGCAACAGCAACAACAGCAGCAACAACAGCAACAACTGCAAACTGTTTGCCGGCATAACGGATTCCCTTGGGGGTTGCTGCCGCGACCATCCCCTAGAGGATCGGGGCGCACCAATCGGCGGTTGACGGCGCTGGGTGCCGCATGCTGCGCCAATGCGCCGTAGGAGACGCCGCCGCCTGTTGCAATTAACCGGAGTCGAGTCAATTATTTTTGCGCGCGCCCCTCGACTTTTCGCACGTGCGTATGGGGGGTCTGCGGCGCGGCGTTCTCTGCCAAGGTGCTGACAGCAATTTGTTGCTTTCTCAGCAGCGGGAGTCGCTCGCCAGCGCGTGAGAACGAGAAGGCGAAGGACACGGCAGCAGCAGCAGCAGCAGCAGCAGCAGCAGCGGGTGGCTGCAGCCCTGTTTATAATTTCCACTCAATCTCGGGAGCGGCGCCTTTTGCTTCTCAAATTCACCCTAAACTCAGCTTTTGTTAGTTTTGCAGTTGAGTGCACATCAATTTCTTAAGATTAAAAGTTTCTTAGATTATGCCTGCATGGGTTTGATCAAAATATTTATTTCTAAAGGTTTTCTTGCTTTTAAAGTAGAGGCCAAGTCACCCAGATATATATATTTTTAGTGATAAATCAGTCTTTGCGAATTTCACTTAATATTTTTCTTTGCAGTAACAGAAATAGGACAGCGAAAATCGAACTGAATCGAAAAATATACAAATATACATACATATATATATATATCTTTATATAGAAACTCCCTGCTTATTTTTTTGATTTCATTTATTCAGCAAACAGGCTGCCAAATACCCTTTTATCTGACTTTACGCCAGTAATAAGCACCATTAATATACCTAAATATTAATTTAACAAATTTTCGTAGTCTAACAGATTCTTAAAGTAGCGACGTTTATCGCTTGACCTTTACAGAAGGTCAACAGTATTTCCCTTTCACAATTTGGTGACTTAATTATACTTTATCTGATGTCAATATACATATATACGGTTTTATATTCAAAATATCATGTCTATGGCTTCAATAGGTAAAAATTGCGTACATACGGAGAAACGAGCGGGCAGCAATTAATTTTTAATTGCAAACTCTAACCTACAGCTGAAAATGCTTTTGAAAACAACTCCCGAGGCCTTCGCTTTCATCTATCCTTTATTTTGAAAATTATACACGTATTAAATTTGGAATTTTCTTTTTAATTAACATATAAATCATATCATCTATCCTTTATTTTGAAAATTATACAGGTATTAAATTTGGTATTTTCTTTTCAATTTACATATAAATGCTTAAATGCTCTTTGCCTCGATGTTTGTTTTCGCAAATGTTTTTAAATGTGCGCGCCTGAAGCAGTGCAAAGAAGTCCTCTGTGGTGTGAACTGCTTGTCGCAGTGTGCGATGCACTGCTTGCGAATTCTTTCCACTGCTTGCGCAGTGCAAAAAGTATGCTATGGTTAAATTCTAAATTGAAAACATTTCCGTTGCTAGAATTAAGATTATCAATTAGCAGATATATGTAGGAATATATAAAAAATAAGTAAATAAGTAATAAGTGAACCTTTAAAAATATATATTTAAATATTATATATTATTGCTATGTATATTTAATATGAAAATATATAAATAATATTTTTAATGATCAATATTAATATATTTACGTCAGTCTGATACTTAGAGCAGCACCAAAAAGTATATATTATATTATTATATGTATTATATTTACATCATTAATTTCTTTTGAGTTTTATTATATAAATATTTAGTTCAGATCTGTTGCAGCTTTACATTAACATCTTATCGACGTCAAATCTGACTTTTGAGCTTCCTTCGAGTAGCGTTAAAGAAAATCCACAAGAGGATGCCACAAACAAACCCATTGCCCCTGCCCCATGCGGAAGCCTTTCGTTTCCCGCGAGCTCTCCACCGGTCCATTCATCAATTCATTCATAAAGCCTCCTTTGTTTACTATGGAGTACGTAGTAAAAGTAGCGGCAAGCGGCGTCTTAACCCAGTCGAAACGAGCCAGCACAGGAAAAAAAGCCGAAAAAAACATCTGTCGCAGCAACATTTAAAATCCGGTTGCAAGCTGCAACATAGCCAAAGATGAGGCCAAAGTACGAGTTATACGCAGAACATATGATTGAGTTCCCAAAAAACAAAGCGAGGAAGCAACAAAAAATGCACCTTTTGTGCGTTTTGGAGCAGCAGCTGCCGCCGCTGTCGCCGCTGCTTGAGGATGAGAGCTAAATCCTCGACTGCGATGTGGATGCCGCCTGTTGCTTGCCTGCCACAGCAGCAACAACACACACACACATGCCACAAGTTGTTGTGTTGAGAACAACAAAAATAACAGAATGATGAGCAGGACGAGAAGGAGTGTCTCTTGTTGTTGTTGTTCTCGCTGTTGTTGTTGCCAAAAGGAAGCAACCACATTAAATTTGGAGTTCGTCGTTCAATTTTGTTGAGACAGCAGCTGCCGTGGATGTTGCTCGTGGACGCAGCTAAATGAGGCAGGGGCATCTGCACATTTGTAGATAGGTCAAGTTTTAATGCAACTTGTAAGATTTCGACATAAAAGTGTCCATCGATTTACATAAAATTCGCCAAAGAACACAATTTATTGCAAATCAGTTGAATTGAAATTGCCAAGTAAATTAAGTTAATGTTTGAATCTTTAATAATAATATTTTAATAATAATTTTGGGCATAGGCGTTATTTGAAACATAACTTTATTTTGAACTGCCGAAGATTAAAAACAATAATTTAATTTTCAAACACAGCAAGGTCCGTAATGCGTCTTAAAAGAAGCCAATTCAGCAAGTCAGTTCCCATCCATACAAGTTAAATTAGGGCCTAATATGATGCCTGAATTTGACCCTCAATTAAATAAAATAAGCCAAATAGAACCTGCTCAAAATCTGTTTTAGTTCTAATTTTCTACTACTGTGACAAACACAATCGATTACAAATAAAAATTTGCATTTTTTTTATTATTAAGAAGGGAAGCTATTTTTATAACCAATAAATTCAAAAAAGTATTTTTTTCAAATATGCGTATACTTTTAAATGCAGAATCAATCTAGAGAACAAATCGAGACCAAAATGCCATTAAATTTGAAAAGGTTAAAATGTGGGAGATATGTATGTCAAAATGTTTGCCAATTTTAATCCGTCTTTAAAACTGTGGGAAGTATTTAGATTTGAATTGATATATAGATTTATAGATTCGAATTACAGCAAATGCAGCAAATCTTAAATCTGTATCTGAGGGACAAGCCGGACAATGTAGAAACCCAATATACTCTGTTCACTTTGTAAACGAGTATAACAAGCTCGTAATTTCCAAGATTATTTATTTCAGAGTTTGTTTTTTATTGCTCAAAAATAATGCATATGAATTTAAACTGAGAAAATATAAACTATTTTAATCAACTTCTGTATGATTTGTTGCCTTTTTTACTTTTTCTAATGTAAACATTTTAATTCTTTTTACTTAATTAACAAAGACAATTGTTAGCCTTGGGGATCACACTCGAACTATGAACGTTCAACTATATATTAAAGAAAGTTAATTATGTATATCGCAATCTCTGCTGTTCACACATCTGGCAATGTTCTCGCTCGTTTCTCTCAGTGCACGAACAACGGCAAAAGCGAACAGCGGGCAGCAGGCGCACAAAAGGCAGCAAGGTAAAGGAGAGGCAGGCGGCAACAACAACAACAGCAGCAACAACAACAATAAAGAATAGCAGATGGAACTGCCCGGCAACAACAACAGCCCAAAGAGCGGCGACGCCGACGTTGCCTTCGGCTTCGGCTTCGGTTTGCGCTGCTCGGCTCTGGCTTCGGCTTGTGGCAGGCGAAACATTGCTGAGTTGCTGCCACATTCGTAAATTGTGCGTGCAACGCGAAGGACGTGCCCGTGGATGGTTTTTGTTGTGCCCGAATTGAGTGTTGTTGTTGTTGTTGTTGTTGTCGTTGCCACCCCGCGGCAAGCTCAGCGCAGCGCCACGCGTGACGTCAGAGCTCGAGGAAAACGCGACACACTTCCGCGAAGCGCCAACTGAAAGACAGCGAAACAAATCGAAAGAAAGCAGAACTCACAAATATAGCAACAATTGTCGTTGTCAAAGCTATTCGAATGTCTGCGAATAATGAGGCGGAGCCAGCGGCCGCTTTGGCAGCGGCGGCCTCCTCGTCGGCGGCGTCGGCCGCCTCCGCGTCGGAGTACCTGAAACGCACCTGCCTCATCTGCGGCTGCCAGACGAACCAGACGATCAACATCTACGAGCCGCGCTCCGGACCAAACATCGTGCAATTAATCCAGGCCAAATTCAAGTTTCAGGTGAGTCTCGCAGCGCAACGCCAACGAAATCCCGACCAAGAGCCACAAAAATCGATAAGCGGACGAAATGAGTCATGTGCACAAAACAACTGCGTCCTTCGTCTCACCCTCTGTGCGCGCGTGTGTGTGTGTGTGTGCGCGCAAAAGGGGATGAAAGACTGTGAACTTAGGGGCACACAACCCGTCGCAGCCCACTCCAGGTGGCTGCAGCATCCAAGCGTGTGCACTTGAAATTCGCGCCGAGAAAGGTTAGGAGTCGCCTCGGCAGACCCCTCGGGAGGGAGCGAGGGAGCGAGGCAAGGGAGCTCGGCCGGGGCATAGAGAACGGAATTCGCAATCCATTCACAGAGGTGTGGCAAGGCATTCAGGAAGCAAAATACTGAGCTCAAGGGAGGAAGACTATGAACTTTTTCTCAGTTAAGGGCAACTTGGGAAATAAACCCCGGAGTGTAGTAATAGTATGAAGTCTGAAAGGAATATAGAGCTAGATAAGGGATAAACTCAGCAAGGAATCCAGAAGGAACCTAACAACGGTGTATAGTTAAGCGTTGGAATATAGATAGAGAAAATATAATATAGAGGTAGAGAATATAGATAGAGAAATATAGAGAAATATAAATTAAGAAGCTCAAATTAATAAATGAAAGTCTAAGGAAAGAACGTAAACCTTGGTTAAGTAGAGAATCTAAAGGCAATACAATAAAAAATACTGGAATTTCTCGAAGAGTAGTAGTTATCAAGAATCTGATCTGAATCTAAACGACAGCTTAAAGAGTTAACACTTTAAAATATCTAGAAGCCCCCAATACCCAAAACAGGGTCTCATTGGGTAGCATTAGGAAAAGAAATAAAGCTATATTAGAAATTTGTTTTAAATTATCAAGTTGATTCAGTAGAAAACTCAACGTCAGTAAGGACTCAATATTCAATATAGAACTAGGTCAGCTTATGGCATCTCTAATTTATAATGTTTCTAAATATTGAATACACAAATAAGATAGGACTAACTTGCTAACATGGAACTTAAAGCTAAAATTAAAAAATGTGTTCAGAAAACAGGAATAAAGCAATTTTCGCTTCGTCGGGAGAAAACATCAAGCAAAGTTTGCTTTAAAATGAAGCTAAAGCAAAGACAGGAAGTAGTTATATATATATAAAGAGAGGAAAGAGAGAAGCTTCATAGATAAGTAATCAAGGTAAAAATCGGAATTTAATGTTGCAAATTGCCAAAAAAAAAAAAAAATTTCTAGGAAATTGGTTATTTAAAGTAACTAAAGAAAAACCTAAGCTAAGTGAATTTCAATTCTTGAAAAAGGACAAATACTTAACTATTTCAAATGGCAAGAAAATTGCAATAATTGAAAGTGGAACTATTATCGTTCATTAAGTTGCCTTGCCATATATATGAATATCGATTGGTCGGCTAATCCAACTGCATTGAGCCGAGCCCAGTTAGCGGCGCTTGTGTCCGTGTCCGGTGTGGCCGAGAGCCAAAGTGGCCAACTGGTAACTGGATAGCAGCTGCTGCATTTCCCTTTCGTAATTGGACACTTTGCATGTGGCACTCGAATCAATGCGTATGTCCTTTCCCAGTGCGTCTTCCCTTCCTTTCTGCGCTGTTGTCATAATTTTCAACAGCCTGTTCTAATTTAAATGTGCCATGGGAAAATGTTGTGCTGCGGCTGGCGCAAAGTGCGCTGCATATTGGATTACGGCTGGCGTTGTTGTTGCTGGCTTTGGCCTACCTGTCAGGACGAGCCTTGAGCCACTCACGAACCTGCTCCAAGGGGCAGCTGCTGCTGCTGCTGCTGCGACAATTCGTGCACATCTTTTGGGCAACTCCACGTCTCCTGCCTCCATTTATGATTGATCCAATTTCTGCGGGCTCAGCCTCTTTCACATTCGTGTGCTGTTGTTGTCTTCTGGTTTTCAGCTGCCTGCGACAGCAGCTGTATTTGCAGCTCTGCCACACACACACACGCACACACACACACGCACACACACATGGCGTAACCCGCATGAATGTGCCCTAAACAACTCTTGAGCCGCTTTTCGCATATCGGCTATTGTCTGCTCAGCTTAGGTAAACGCTGCCCTAGGTAGTCTCAGACGGGGTCGGATCACTTCTGATCACCTTTGGCGGCGCAATCAGTTGCGCACTCGGCTATCTTATCTAACAAAGGGATCGGGTTTTTTTGTTAGAGATCTTTTAGAGATATCTTCTGTAGTTTTTCTTTTATTTAGTATATTTTGCATTGAACGTAAAGTTAAAATAATTTCCATCCAATCTGTCCCTTAAATCGCTTCCTTGTGTATCATAACTTAGATTATTATAGGAAACCCTATTGTTTTCAGTTTCTAAAAACATATTCCTACTTTATTTATTTATTTATTTTTATTTAGTAGTCTTAATATGTTTATATAAAAGTTCTTTATTTACCAGAAATTCGGGATTAGTGTGTGATTTTCATTAATCCTAAAAACTTTTGCGTATTAATTCAGGAACTATGTTGCTTTCGGGGTATATACATATTTTTAGGTGCCCTACACCTCATGTTCAAATAATATTTAGATTTGATTAGATTATACCCATTAAATTCCTATTCTTTGACAGCTAAAATAAATATTTTGGCCATGAACTATGAATTTCTAAGCCACTTAAGTTGGTCTGGGAAACCACAGGAAACCTTAGAAACAATTACGAAAAATTCCACAGAAAAATGAGCACAAAAATTGGGGATGACAGCCAGAGTCAAAGGACTTCTTGGCTAGTTTTTGGGCGCATCTTCTAAGGTTTCACAGCGGAGCTGTTGTTAGTTGGATTGCAGACAATTGAATTAGTTTGTCGCAATATAGAAATGTGATAGGGGCTACGCGGAAGATATGAAGGTAGGCAATTGAACAAGATACAAATATGATACTAAGATAAGGTATTTACGAAGTGAAATAAGTATATTGGCTTTGTGGAATGTCCGTCTATAACTAAGGATTTGACATATGGCATATATACTCGGGCTTAAACGTATGAATATAAAGATCGAGCTAAGACGGAACTTGCACAAAACCAATATGCTCTTTTTAGTTTATGAACAGGGCAAAAAAACAAGCTATTCAATTTAGAAAATTGTAGAAATTGTAGAAGAAGGCGGGGAAAGCCGGGCTTATCAGTTTGTTACTACATAAGTATATAAGCATGGGTTAATATGTAGCCTAAAACTATTCTTATATTATTTAATAATATTAAAATAATAATTCATATATATATCTATAGAAGTTTATCGTAGTATACAGTCTACTTAGGCCAGTCAAGTCACATAAAATACTTCTTGTATAGGTAAAGATCGGTTGTTTGAGCCCACTTAGTTCAGTTTGCATAGTTCACCCTATTCAAATGGGTAGAAAAGCAGCGATCGTTATGGAAGGCCTTGTTTGCACTCGGCACCACCTGCCGCTGGCCGGTACGGCAGGCACCCCCTATAAATGACACCCCCGCTATAAAAACAAACTCCAAAGCTGAATGCCTGAATGACAGCGCCATAAAAGGCAGCAAAAACTTCAGTTTCAGTCATTCATCTGTCTCGCTCCCTATCCCTCGACCCCTACACACCCCCACACCCCTCTCCCTGCCTCTCGCTTTTTCTTTTTATCAGCTTTGCGTGTGGCTGTTGCCTGCTTTGCACCTGGCCTGCAATTTGCATTATTTTTACCGTTTACACGCGGCCTGCAAGGGATCGATTTTGTTTGTGTTTGGGTTCCTTTTTGGGCTCCGACTGCGACTGATCCTGGCTACCCTTCTAGCCCTCTCTCTCGCTCACCCAGTCTCCCTCTCCTGCTCTAATTCTAAGCAGCTGTCGCCTTGCGCCGCGTGCCTAATGTCATGTTTGGGTTATTTCATTTCATTTTATTTTGTTTTGTTTCTTTTTTATACTCGTTCACGCAGCGAAGAGAGCATATTTGGTTCGCGGAATATCCGCTGAAATATATATTCTCCCTCCGTTTTGAAAACAAATTAAGTATTCAACAATTTTGACAGTTAAAAACTTACATAACTTTGTCAAAATTGAGACGAATTTCAAGTCTGATGGCTTTTTGGCCATGATTTTGATTCGACATTAAAATATAAATTTTTGTTAAAAGAAATCATTACTCAATTTCAAAACAAAAACAACTATATATATTTTTAATCGATTCTGGTTGTCAAAATGAGTATAAAAGAGGCATTAAAACAAATTCTAAGTGAAAATTAAAATTAAATGTTGACTAGTAAAGTTTTCGAATCCATATCTCCCAATCAAATTCCCATAACTTTGTCAAAATTTAACCAATTGATTAACCGCTAACTTTTTTCTGCATTTAAAAATATGCATTTTTGTAAATAAAAAAAATTTTGTTATATTTTTATTATTATATTTCATGTGTACATATATTGGGTGCTACTAAGGAGTTTTAGTTATGACACTGCGAACGAGTATTGCGCTGTCGGTTACGCCCGACTGCAGCGCTCTTAATTGTCTTTCCGCTGGGTCTCCTTTGCAGCCGCTCGATAAGAGAGGCGCGTGGCCAAACGGGTTTGCCGTCTCGGCCTGGCCGGGACCAGGGACCAGGGACCAGGTGCCAGGGGCCTACGCCTAAAACCTAACCGTAACCAACAAGCCCCCGCCCCGAGCCCTTTGCCCGGTCGGGTTTTTATTGCTCTTGCCTTGTTTCTGTTTCATTTTTATATTTTTTCGGGCAGCTGCTGGGCGCAATTTTCGGCAGGTGCACGAAAAATATTATTGATACGAGGCATGGCCAAAAGCCGCTCCGCTCAAGCCCCTGCCCCGCCCCTCGCACAGATCTGGCGCGGTAATTAATATGCCACGGCCCGAATGTCGACTTAAGTTTGATGATATTTTTTGCACCTTTGACTAGGGGTTGGATCGTACTGGAACGCTCATTAGTGGTCAGCGGGCCAGTGATCAGTGATCAGTCGCCGGGCTAAGTTGAACTCCTCGGGCGTAGCCCAATTTGAACTGAACAATTGGGTTCTTGTGGTTATGCTTCAGTTGTAATTCGTTGGGCAGGACGCTCGCAAGGCTCTCAGTGCAGAAAGCCTGCCCAGCCTGAGCAGGTCCTGACTGTGAAAACTTCCTCTAGGCAATTCAATTATCATGTATAACTGCATAATAAGTCCAAGAAGCCGTACGTACTTTAAAACATATGTTATTTTTTTTATAAAGATCATGATATTTAAAGATGCTAGAAATTTTAAATTTTAAATTTAAAGCCGTACGTACTTGAAAAAATATTTTATTTTTTTATGAAGATCAATATTTAAAGATGCTAGAAATTTTAAATCTTAAATTTAAAGCCGCACGTACTTGAAAAAATATTTTATTTTTTTATAAATATCTATTTATAAATGCTAGAAATTTTAAATTTATGAACCTTATAAATTAGTATATTTTGAGCTGATTTTACTTTTTGGGTTAAATGCAAAGTTGACAAATTTAATAGACTATAATACCCAAGGTTCCCTTCTGAGACTTTGTTTTGCTTTCCACTAAAGGAGAGTAAATTTGTGTTGGTTAGGCGCTGTCTCTCGCTCTTTCTCTCTCTCTCTCTCTCTCTCTCTTTCACTTTCTCAATTGCGCACTCGCTCTTTTTATCTTGCTTCATCTTAGTCTCACCCCCGCTCTTAATTTTTAATTTCTTAATTTAGCGCTCTCTCTTTTTGTTGTTCCATCTCTCTCTCATTCTCTCTCTCTCTCCCTAGTACTAGATCTATTTCTCTTTCTCCATATTTTCAACAGATTTCGGTTTTTAAATTTATCGCCCTAATTGTCTACCTGTATCCATCTCTCTCTTTTCTCGTGTTCTCTTTTCCCCTCCCTTTTCTTAATTTAGTGCTCTCTCTTTTTCTCTCTCTAGCTATAGCTCTAGCACTAGATCTATCTTTATTTCTCTGTACTTTCAACTATTTCTACACATTTAGTTTATTCTCTCACTACCCGTCTCTCTCTCTCTCTCTCTATATGTATGTCTACCTTTCTCTCGGTTTTTTCTTCCAACTGTGGCTTTATCTCTAGAATATTTCCTTTAGCAGATTGCTTCGCTTCTCCCACTCTCTCTCTCTCTCTGTTAACCCTTATATCTATATCTCTGCTCTCTAGCTCTTGCTCTCCAATACTTCCACAAGTAATCTTCTTTCTCTCTGGCCTCTCTCTAGCATCTCTTTGCTGGCATCTCTGCTTAGCTCTCTCCCTCTGTTTCCCCTCTACATAGCTATAGCTATAGCTTAATCACTTTATCGATTCTTATTTTCAACTCTTTCTGTAGCCCTCTTTCTATCTCTCGTTTTGTGTTATTCTCTATACCCCTTCTCTCTTGTTTTATCTGTCTCTCTCCCTCTCTCTAGCACATAATCTCTCCATATCTTAATCTCAGACTATCAGTCTCCCTCTCCTGTCTTAATTAATTAATTAAATAATCTACATCTAGCTCAGGTTCTCTTTTCCTCCCTCTCTCTCTTTATATTCTATATTCACAAGGCATATTTTATTAATCCCCCTCTCTCTCTCTCTCTCTCTCTCTCTCTCTCTGCAGCCTCTGAACGAGGACAAATTCCTGTGCTTCAGCTGCAACAACTGGCTGATCAACTGGCACTCGCTGCAGGCGCTCAACAGCAATGACGCGGAGAGCGGGGAGAGTCGCAGCCAGAGCCCCTCGCACATGGGCAACAACAGCAGCGGCGCCCTCGTCCAGTCCCTGGAGCGCGCCAAGCTGCGGCCCGTGGCGCAGGTGCGTCCGCAGCAGCAGCGGCAGCAGCAGCAGCAGCAGCAGCCGCCGAACCACGCCCAGCCACAAATCCACCTGCCCGCCATCAGCTACAAGCGGCGCCGACGCAGTGCAGCAGGAGCAGGAGGAGGAGCAGCAGCAGCGGCAGCGGCAGCAGCTGGCCATGTGGGCAGTCGCCGTCCGCCGACGCAGGCGCTGGGCAAGCGCAGCTCGTGCCGCAGGTGCCGCGAGAGCGAGCTGAGCAAGTGGCGCGCGCTGCACCGGCGCAGCCTGGCCAAGGTGGCGCAGCTACAGCAGGCGCTGCGGCGGCAGCGACGCCAGCAGCGGGCGCAGCAGGCGGTTGCCAGGGATCTGGCGCTAGTCAAGCCCCATTACCAAAGATTGCCGACGCCGCGCGTCGACGGCAAAGTGGTGGCCATGTTCCGCCGGCTGGGCACCACGCTGAGCAGCGAGCGGGAGCGGGAGCGGGAGGAGGAGCAGGAGGAGGAGCAGCAGCAGCAGCAGCAGGCGGAGCCGCGTCCGCTGCGCATCATGAGCCCCGCCAAGCAGCGGCCGCGTTGGACGCGCGCGCTGGACGAGGATGAGATTCTGCTGGAATTCGATAGCGGGATATTCGAGGTGCTGTCGCCGGCGCCACGGGCAGCGACGGCGCGGCGCTGCCTGCGCTATCAGCTTACCAGCGAGGCAGAGGAGATGGCAGCGGAAGAGAAGGAAACGGAAACGGAAACGGCAAACCGCAATGCAACCCACCAACAAACCGAAATGAAGCTTGCGGGGCTGCACTTGCCC
The DNA here is from genome assembly GCA_035043565.1 of Drosophila robusta. Classification (NCBI taxonomy): domain Eukaryota; kingdom Metazoa; phylum Arthropoda; class Insecta; order Diptera; family Drosophilidae; genus Drosophila; species Drosophila robusta. Next base: position 5,350,723 of record JAWNMW010000584.1, read on the forward strand.
CAGGGACTGAGCATAACATTGATCTGAGCACAAGCCCAAAACAACAGCAGCAACAAAAGCAAACACCAACAACAACAAATACATTATAGTCAAATGCGAGCATTCAAATTAGTCTTAATTATTATATAATTTATGGTACCTCGTTTCAATTTGTAATTGTTAGTCAAAATATTAGCAAGAAATTAACAAAAAAAAACACAAGACCTAAGAATGTTAAGTTAAAATATGAACAAAAATTATATTAAATATACAATTATTAGACATAATTAGCAAGCAACCCATTAAACCCCCCTCCCTCAAAAAATCAAAGAAAATCGCGTTAAAATCGTAGTTGAATTTGTTTGCATTTGCCATGTTATAGCTACAAAAAAACATATATAGAAAATAACAAATAAAAGTAACTAGCACAACTACAATCAAAATAGCTACAAAACAAAACAAAACCTAATTGACTTTTATTTCAAATTTAAAATTAAAAGTTAAAAACCGCCAAAGAGTGGCAACAGTTGTACAACAGAGGCGCCACGGCTCACTTAATTGCGCGTTGCCAACCAACTGTCCGCTAACATAGCACTAACAGCTGACTATCGACATATTGGTGTTGTTGCCGTGTGTGGCCGATATATCGATAGCTGGGCCATGCCTTGCATTTCTCACATTTTTTTTCAGTCTTCTTTTCGTTTTTCTTGCGCATGGTTCGTTGTTGTTCTCGAGTCTTGGCATTTTTGCATCAAAACGCGCTCTCGGCGCTTGTGAACCAACAAAAGTTTTACTGTTCTGCAAAGTGCAGCGTGCTTGGCTGGTAATTATACCCCCAAATAAAAACACATAATTATAATTTGTGTGTTACGTGCTTAACTAAATTTAACTGCTTAAGAATAAAAAAATATATATATATGTACATATATAAAGAAGCAGTCACAAGAAGTTACTGAAAGCGAGTTGACATTGAAGTGCGCGCGTGTGTGTGTGTGTGTGCGAAATTCTTTTGTGTTTATATTCTTATTTAAATACGCGCAAAATAATTATTGAAAAGAATAAAATAAATACAGAGGAAGCAACAGCAGCAATTTAAAGCGGCAGCTCGTTTTGCCTGTGCTTTTTGATTTTTCATTAGCTGTTGCATCGCATAAAAATCAATAAAAAAGCTGGCAAATTGTTGTTGCTTTTGTTCTTGCTGTTGTTGTTATTGTAGCCAGGAGTTTGTCGTCGGCTAACGCTTCCGTCAACAAGCCGCAGCAGAAAAGCTCGTTTGTGTTTAATTTTTCGCCATATCGTGTTATCTTGTCTCTTTATTTTTTCACCGCGAAATAAAAATAAATAGCGTTCGAGCATTCTGTACAAAAAAAACTTAATTTTACGGCTTATTTTGTTTATATTTCATTTATTGGCTGCACTCAGGAAGGAAAGCTTTTTCCAAGCTGCATTTCGAGACAACAACAAGAACAATACCAGCAGCTACAAGATAGAGGCACGAAGGTAAGCAAATTATGAGTATAACAAAATGGCGCCTGGGCAGCTGTCAATTTGACAAGTTCAATAATCGAAAGTGTATTGTGTTCTCTCTCGCACGCAGGCAAATTGATATTGTATAACGGTTCATTGCACCGTGCACTGATGTCTGTTTGCCGCGTTTGATTTATTGCTTGTTGTTGTTGTCTCCTTGTCGTGTGTTGTTGTTGTTGACGTTTTGCTACACTTCCTTTCAGCTGCTGCGTCAGCTGCGCAGTGTTCCGTTATACGGGTTTGTGACTCAAATAACTGCATTTGTTGTTGTTTTTATTTCTTTTTTTTTTTTTGTTTTGTTTTGGTACGGGTTAATTTGCCTTATTTGGTACAGCCCGCAATTTGTTTGTCTCAAATTTGGCGTAATTAAAAATCAAATTGATTTTTCCGTTTGCAAATAAACACACGAAAAAAAGCCAATCAAATTGTCAGTTAGCAACAACAACAACAACAACATGGACAACGATTGCTGCAACAATGAAAAAGCAATTTTCGTATTAAACAGCTAGAGAGGAAAAAATAAAACTCAGTCAAGGCATTGTCTGCTTATTGTTGTTCGTTTGCCACACGTTTGTGCCGCGTGTTGTTGTTGTTGTTGTCGTCGTTGTGTGTTGCAACAATGAGCATGGCTAATTTTCGTTTTAACAAAAGTTAAGTACTCGACTCTTTAAGCTTTGCCGTTGTTAACGAAATGCTATTTGTTGTTTTTGCAGCTAAACCAACAACAATGACAACAACCAAGCGAAGAAGCAACAGAAATGAAATAAAGTTTATTTTGCTTTCGTGCTTGTTTCTTTTGCGTGGCGCTTAGGCATTAACCAACACTATCACGCATAACAACCAATAAGAAATGTTATTGCATTAGATTGTGTTTACCCTTTTTTCAATCCCGCGGCCAAATTGGACAATTTCTAAGCGTCTGTGATTGTTTAGATTAGCCAACATTAGGGTTTAAGTACTCAAAATATCATTTATGATAGTTAATCCACACAAACGAACTTAAATTAAAGCTGTAACTATAACGTTACAACTAGAATCTAGTTCTATTTATTTTGGAGCAATCAAATTTCAACTTCAAATATTGAAATTAAGCTCTTCCAAAAATTTAATTTTAAAAAGTAAAATAATTGGTACTTCCCATACCGGGAATCGAACCCGGGCCTTCTGGGTGAAAACCAGATATCCTAGCCACTAGACCATATGGGATTATATAATCTGGCAGGGAATAAACTCAAGAAATAAATAACACCCTCAAAAGTAAAAACGCCCACACCAAAAGTATGAACAATAAAGTTAAATTCAAAGATTTTAGCCAGACAGAAAAAATGGAAAAAGAATTTTCAACTGCCCTGCAAACAAGTCCCATATTGTCTAGTGGTTAGGATATCCGGCTCTCACCCGGAAGGCCCGGGTTCAATTCCCGGTATGGGAAACTTTTTGAGCCAGAAACTCAGTTTGTTTTATTTATGTACAGTCGTCGGCATAAATATTTTGACAAAACTATGCGCTATGTTCTTTCTTTTTTCTTGAAAGAATTGTAAAATGTAACGGTTTCATTATCTACTGAAAAGTTAAGTACATTTATGCAAAAAGGAAGATGCAAAGTATTTTTTTAATTCCTTTATGCGTTTTCTTGTTTTACGCATTCTTATCTTTCGCAAGCTGATAGCAGGTGGACAAAAGTATTTTGACATTTGCTCTATTCAGTCGGTGTTAAACTACTATCGATCTTAAAGCTAAGCTACGCATCTAATAATATTGTCTACTGATTCAAAGTGCTGATAAGAACAAATTTGCTTCATAGATTTGCTTAGCTATGGGTAAAACAAATGAATTAAGCGACTTTGTCAAACATGATATGGTGTCGAAGTATAACTCTGGTATTTCTGTAGAAAATATCAGTAAATTATACAAAGTACCTCGCCAAACTGTGTATTATCAAATTATTAACTATAAAAAAACCACACCACACAAAACTTGGCTCGTTGTGGCAGGCCGCGTAAGACAACAGGTCAGAACGATCGTTTGATTCTAAGGAAATTTAAGAATAATTCTTTAGAAAATCCTAAAACTGTGGCCAAGGAGCTTTCTAATTACTTCAACATTAACATAAGTGAAAGGACAATTCGCAGACGATTAAAGGAAGCTGATTACGGCATTTACATAGCCAGAGTTATTCCTCAAACAACCATGAGAAATAAAATCAAACGCCTTGAATTTGCCAAAAAATATGTAGGCAAGCCCCCATCCTTTTGGCATAGTGTTTTGTGGACTGACGAAAGTTTTTTTAATTACCACTGCTCTAAAAAAGGTTTTCGTAAGAATGCCAAGAACAGCACATAAAAAAAGAGTCCCCGTTTGTGAGAGAGTAAGCCATGGAGGTGGAACCGTAATGTTTTGGGAATGTGTTGCATATAATGGGGTAGGAAACTTTGTTCCCATCGATGGAACATTGAATAAAAATAAATATTTACATATTTTAAAGGCTTACGCTTTCCCTTCTGGGGAAAATTTGATCGGAGAAAACTTTATATACCAGCAGGATAACGCGCCGTGCCACAAGGCGAAATTAATTACTGAATTTTTAAGTGAAGTTGGTGTTAATACGCTGGATTGGCCACCACAAAGCCCCGATTTAAATATTATAGAAAATATATGGGCTTATTTAAAGAAAAAACGATGTCCAAATCTATCAAGGACGCGTGAGGAAACAATATCAGAGGTAGAAACACTCTGGAAGGATATTTCATTGGACTATATCCGAACTTTGGTTGATTCCGTTTCCCGAAGACTGCAACAAGTTATAAGTGCTAAGGGAGCTTATATTTTTTATTAATAATAAGTAAAATTATCTAAAAACATGTGCATTCAAAATTTTTTTAAATCTTAAACAATATGTAAAAATACTTATGCCACCATACATTTCTGAAAAATTATTTTTGTTTTTGTTATTAATATATTCATATAATATTTTTTTATATATTTTGAAAATAAATTAACTCATCGTTACACCATATTTATTTTAAATTTTTTTAGTGCTCATTTAAAAAGTTATTAACCGAAACGCATGGTAACTTCTTTGTCAAAATATTTATGCCGACGACTGTACTTAAATTTATTGTCATTTTGATTACATGCGCTTGTACGGGAGAGCCTTTTGATTAATGTGCCATTAATCAGCTGTTTTTTTTTTGGTTATTTCTTAAACATTTCCTCAAAAATGAAAAATGAAAAGAGGAAAAAAATCTCTTAAAGCGCCCACTTATTGTTGACCTCTGCTGAGCTGAGCCAACTTAATTGAAGTGGCTTTTTAATGAATTATCAGCTGAAAATTGCCGCCACTCATGATCCGGCTCAACGAACTTTTCTCTTCTTCCAGCTGCAACTCAATTTCCAGCTGTAAAAAACTGGGTGGAAAAAGTAGCTATAAACGGCTAATTCATCAAAAGTGTGGCAAGCAGCCAGCGAGCAGCGACAGTGGGCCATTGTTGCAGTTGTTGTTGTTGCTGCTGTAGCTGTAGTTGTTGCCTTAGCCCGCCCACTTTTTGTTGCCTGCCACTTTCAAAAGCAATTGAAACTTTGTTGTCTTTTGGCTTCGTCTTGGCTTTTGGCTCTTTGTATGCCATCATCAGCCCCTCACATCGTCATCGTCATCTCAACTCAGACATTAGAAGCGCGTGTGAGACGATATGCGATTGAGCAAGAAGCAGAATACAAAAAAACAACAAAAAAGGCACAGCATACAAATTAACATTTTTATAGTGCTTTTTGTTGCCAGCTTTTGCTCAAAGAAAGCCAAGCCCAGAGAATCGACAAGAGCAGCAGCCGCAACAGAAAAAAGAGACATTCAACTGATGTATTTTTTCTGTTTCTGTTAAACGTCAAACGTAACGCCAACGCCAAGACACGCTGCGTTTGTTTTTATTGTTAAACCAGTTGTGTTTCAGCAAGAACAAAAGAGCAACAGCAGCAACAACAACAACAACAACAAGAGCAGCTGCCATTACCCTCGCGCCGCTCTCTAGCTTCAGCTCCTAAAGCACGCTGACTGCATATTAAAGCTGCTAGCTGACTGCGCGCCGACGCTGTCAACGTTGTTATTTTTTTTCCTGTTGTCTAAAGCTTTGTTTGTTTTGCTTTACTTTGCGATTTGTCTGCAGTCCTTAATCCGTTTCAAGTGGCGGCAGCACGTTTCGTTTCCATTGTGGTTCAGAGTGATCCCATCAATTTTTTTCATTTCGTTTCCATAATGTATCAAACAGTTTTTACCAATCCAGACTAACTATTAAAGTTCCATTTCTACTTATAAAGTATATGTTCACGTGATGCATTAAAACACGTTTTTCAACAAACTTTATTTCAATTTAAATTACCCTATTGATTATGCCTCTCTTATAAATGCAAACAAAATAATAGTTTTTTTATATTTTTAATATTTAATATTATTGCATTGTACACAAATGTTTTCCATAATATCACAAAAATTAATCTGTATCGATATTTTGATATAATATCAGCAACCTTAGTTTAAGCAATGCTTTAATCAATTTCATATTCTACGGGCGCAAGCGTTTAAATGCAATGCAATTTTAACAGCAGCTATTGAATACATTTCATTTTCACTGCGCAGTGCGCACTTGTCAATCAAAACTACCATCAGCATTCGTTGTGGCAACTCCAATCAATTGTATATGGCAGGGCGCTCAATGGTGTACCATGTAATTACCTTCATCAAGCAGCTTTTACAAGAGTTCGTTTCGTTTTCACTGCGTAACGCAGCGAACAAGCCGGACTCAAATCAATTTCATGTGTCAGTGGCGCAGGCGCATAATTACCAATAAAGCAAATTTCTATGGCAAGTGGTCGTTGCACGACTTTGTTCAATTTTCACTGCGTAGCGCATTTGTCAAGCCCAACTCGAATATTTTTCATGTGCACTGTGCTTAATTACCAACAATGCAATTAACATAGCAACATTGTTTCATTTTCACTCAATTCCATGTTGCACCATGGCAATTCCTACGACAAGCAGTATCCGTTTCGTTCTCACTGCGTAGCAAAACCTCCAATGAAGTACTTTATTAGCTAGATTGCAATTTCTACAGCATCCGTTGTATGCCATGCCGCCTATATAGTTCGTAGTTCGAGTTCGTAGCGCCAGCCGAAATCCAATCAATTCCATGTGCCATGGGCGCAGTCGCCTAATTACCTGCGTTATTAGCTGCAATTTTTACAGCTAAATACCTTTTGGCGCTTTTCTTTTAGCTGCTGTTGCAGCTGCAACCGTTGTTATTGTGACTTCTGAAGCGTGTGACCGGAGGTGAAATTTCATTTTTGATTATTTCGGCTAAACTGCATGCTACAACTACGACGTCAAACTGTCTAAAAGTGGCGATAAATGCGCGCAGATACTTCGGCGTAGTTTGGCCGCGTTTGCAATTCGAATTCGCATTCGATGCTGCCGCTTTAAATGGACAACTGGGAGTGGGTCACACAGCTGCAAACTGCAGCAGCAGCAGCGCAGCTGACGGCAGAGACCAACGTAGCGATTATAGGGATGCGGATGGATACCCACAGACACACAAAGCCAGAGAGACGGAGATCAGAGACGGAGGCGCAGACGCAGACGTAGCCAGATCCAGACTCGAGAGACTCCCAGACCGGTTGGCGCGATTTTTTCTTAGCCCGTTCGCGTTTATACGTTCGCTCATTCGATCGCGTTGCGGCATTTTTTGATTCTTGAGCTCAAAGCGTAAATATTTCAATTTATTTATTGGTCATGCGTCTCTGCGATACCACTTTCTACCCGCTAGTCTGGCAGATGTATCTACATGTGTCGTGTCTTGACCAGTGTCAGAGAGCCCGGATTCAACGCACGCAACCAACTATAAATCTGTGTCAACGGCCTTTGACTTTGAGCCGGCCCTTCTTGTAGCTGGGTGCCAGCAACCCGCGGCTGCCGCAATAACAGACAGATAGTGGGCGTGTCGCCAACCTCTTCTCATATGCGCATTTTCACGAACATGAAAATGAAATGAGTGAAAACGTTTTGCACTTTTTCTCGTCCGTCTCATCAGTCCGTCTGCTCAAACAAAGCCAAAGCGAGGTGTGTACGACAATTCCAACTGCAAGCCATGCATGACCCGCGTGTATTATTCCTCTAGGTTAGGGGGGTAACGGAAAGGGGTGTACTAGGCATGGTTAGTTGTTGTCTGATTGCCATGCTAAATGGCTGAAGAGAAAACTATGGCAACGGACGACTCAATACTCAATACTCCCATAAAACCAACCACGCCAAGTTGTTATTTGTATAAGTTCTTTACTAAAAGATACCCTATAAACAATCAAAGTAAACTAATAACGTAAATATAATTTAAATTAATGAGTATCTCAAAGTTTCACTTGAAAGTTTTTACAATTTATTAGAAATATTTGATGGATTAGCTCAAACATCTCTTTAAAACCCGTTTTTTCTAAACATTCTCTACATTGTACACCCCCTAAATTAGTATGCGTGCAGGGTATTTGAAAAGAAAAAACACTGCTGCCTGCCCTGTCGAAATGAAATTTACACGTTTTCTTAGCTGCACCTCACGACTAGAGTCCAACCATTCGAGACTCGGAATCGCAGTCGAAGTTGGAGACGAAGAACCGAAGTGCGTGAGTTTTTTAATGGATTGATTGTCTCGAGAAGTTAGCATGCTAATTGGGTTGTATATGCCTTGTGTGTCGTGTGTAAAACGAATGGGTCGCACTTAAAAACACTACACTACAACCATAATAGGGTTCATTGAAGTTCACTTTCGCCCGGGGCAACGGTTCAACTTTAAAGGTCAGCATTTGATAGCTGGCTCGTTTAGATAGATAGCTGAAAACCATATTTATGGGGCCGTCAAGCTGGCAGACTAGATAAGGTTATTTTATTGCCTAGAACCGAGGGCTATAACCTTTACAAGATATATTTAAGTGTGCATAAATGTAAATTTGGTAACTGATATTTGACTAATGAGGTTTTAGTTCATTTTGATTATATTAAGAGTTATTAACCAACAAACATATATATTTTTGAGCATTTAAGTAAAATGAAATGCAAAAGAATTACTTCCCATACCGGGAATCGAACCCGGGCCTTCTGGGTGAAAGCCAGATATCCTAGCCACTAGACCATATGGGATATGGAGGACTGAACGCTTATATTCTGTAATGTAAAACAAGGAGTGCATACTAAAAATTTTTTAAATATATGTTTATATTTAGACTGCATATTTAAGAATGTTATATTTAGATGTATCTATTCTATAAATAAAATTTGAATATTTATCTCAAAATATCAGGTATTAAAATGCGTTTTATAGTACCAATTTATATTATACTTATATTTGCTTGAATTATTTTTTTTACTATTATAAATAGACACATTTTGCCATATTTATACGCTTACAATTTGTCTGTACCCACTTTTATAGTATCATCAACGGGTATAGCTTAAAGTGAAATCCAAAGTAAATATCTTGATTGCCGGCATTGTATCAACTACGTATATCGCCACAAATGCTTTATCCATTTCGGATCGTAATTTTCTGTTTGACCATTGATGATTACTTCAGGTTCAGCCCCCCTTCGCTGTTCATCTCGCCTACTCATGATTTTTTATTAATTACCAAAAACAAGTATTTGAGCATTGGGCCCGGTTTTTCGTTGGTGGTTTTTTCCTTCATTTTTATGTCAGCTCGTGTAAGATAAATTGAATGAGTCTCCGCCGGCTGCACTTGAAGCGCACATCAAAATTGTTGCCTGTCAGCGTATGGTGTTCCCCCTCCACACCCTCGACACCTCTTTCCCCTTTTTAGCAATTCAGCTAAATGTCTTCCTGGCTTTGGGGCGATCAACTACCGTTGCAACTGTGCTAATGCAGTGAAAATCTTGTAAACTTCATTTAATTTACTGACTTTATATGATGAATCAATCATTGGGTCTGCTTAGCTGCGGCGTCTATTCAAATGAACCGGTTCGCACCATCTCTCCAAACAACTTGTCTAATGAGCGGGGCACTTGTCTGCCCGCAGCTAGATAAATATATATATTTATATAAACGTAACTCTGATGCGAAGCCAGCACTTTCATGACTGGGCAGACTGTCTGTCATAAGGTAGGGTTCATGTTTTCTCCATGGGTATTGTGAGAAAGTCTTAAAAAAAAATTAATAAAAATGGAATAAATATCTGCCTACAGTTATGTGGCGCTTACACGTGTCTCAAAGGCTTACGGCTTATTACAAATTTAATTTATTAATTGGGTTGATGCACCATGTAAATGTTATTGGGCATTTAATTAAGAGCAGCGCAGTAGTTAAACTAACCAGTTTATGTTCGACCAAGTTGTGTGTGTGGGTAAGAGCTTGATTGGGGTTATATTTCTTTTTGATTTCATCAGATCTCTGCCCAGGGCCAGTTTACCCGGGTAACCCATTTGCCGGACTGAACTGCACAGCTCTTTTTTTAAAGGTTTCTTCTTGCCCAGAAAACGGGTTCGTTTTCTGAGAAACGCGCCACCATATGGAACCATAAAAAAATGTATAAAAAGCATAAAAAAAATTCCTTCTAACTCAAATTTAACCCCAAAATTAAGTGTAGAAAAAACTGTATGATGATGTCACCGAAAATGTACCACTCACGAGTGCTTTGCTCTTGAAAGAAGTGCTAGAATTGCAGTTTCAAACTTGTCTATGAACTCATATTACTCACATATCATTTGCTTGGCAATGTCTAGAAATACGACATTGCAATTTGAGTACATTCATATTTCAAGGGTCTCTTCTCTCTGTCTGGTCTCTCGCTTCATTTGCCACAATTTTCAATTACATAGCGCTTAAATATCATAACTGTTTAATTAGCTAATGTTATTAGCTGAAATAAGTTGCAATTTAACAAATGAAACCTCGAACAAAAGCAAAACTCGAATGTGAATGAGTCAAAAAGAAATATGAGTTATATTTAAGAACTGAACATTAGATGGGAATTTGATTTGATATCACCGAGTAAACCCAGTTGCTGTGAAGGTCTTCAATGAGGCGCAGCTCGAGACTAGCTAATTGTATACATATACATATATGTATCTACAGGTTAGACGAGTATACATTAAGTCAGACATTTGCTGCTTCTTTACCCTAAAAACTAATAATAATTTATATGTTTTTTTTCGCATTGTTCTTATTTGGCTATTTATTTAATTTGCCAATCCTTAAGTGCTGAAACCTTTAACCCCTTGCACAAACCTCCCCGCTGTGGTTTCAATTCAATTTGCAAATCATTTTCGTAGTTTTGTGTTTCTTTTTCATGTTTGCCAAATCTTTTATCATTGTGTCAGTTCCAATGTCGCGAGCACACACACAAAAGAGTTGAGGTTAGCGCTAGGACAGACGGAAAGAGCGGCATGAAGTTTCTGGTTTTTGCTTTTATCGCACATTTCGTTCAAGGTGAGGCGCGTGTACGCTAAGAGACAATGAAAATGAAACAGAAACAACGCTTGCAAATTGCAATTAGCTAAATACTTTCGTTACTTTGACTTGGGAAATTAAACAACACCAAGAATGCATTTTGCAGAGGTAGAACAATGGCAACATGTTCATTAAGTTAATTTGGTATATTGATCAACACTGTAAACATAGAGGAGCTATTAGGATGGTGGAACATAATAAGCACTTTCGTTAAGTTGGCTTATTTTGAGGCGCTTATTGTGAAACAATGGTCATCAAACAGCAGTTGAAACAAGATTTGCAAATTGCAATTAGCTCGATCACTTTCCATAACTGGTTTTGTCGTGTTAACCAACACTGTAAATTGGTACGCCATTTGCCAATTGTTGTCCGACACTTGCAGTCAGATTGGTCATTACTTTGTAATTACCTTTTTCTGCGACATGCAATTACTTTTCAATTATACATTTATTGCCACCATCATCTTCATCAACGTGGCTTGTTTTATGCTCTTTTTCTTTGCTTTTGTTTTTGCTTTATGATTACTGCATTCAATTAAATTAATTGCTTTGAAAATTGAGTTTGAGTTTGTTTTCTTCTTCTTCTTCTGCTGCGCCTGTCCGACAAACTTGTTGAACATTGAAATTGATCAGCGCGTGAGGCTTGACTCGGCTGCCGTTCAACTTTCATTTTGTTTATGGGCTTAATTTTAACTATTTATAATAATTACCATGGCAAATAAACCTACAACAAAAACAATACAAAGAAAATCAGCAAACAGAAAAACTACAAAAATGAAGCGCCAACTATAAAAAAGCACACTTTATTGCTTGTCATTTTTTTTGGTCTTTTTTCATCTTTTTTTACTGTCGCGCGTGAGCGGGCAGAAAGTTCAGACAGAAGAGTCAGAGGCTGTGCGCAGCTGAACTGACCAAAGCTACCAAAAGCCAGCAACAACAACAACAGCCGACAACAACAATGTTGTCGTCTGCTGATCAGCTGTATAGGCCGAAGCGGACGCACCGCAACTCAACGCCTGCCGCCAAGTTGACCCAAAAAAAAAAGAGAAAAAGTTTATTGCTGTGCTTGAAGTAGTTAACTACCAAAAATAATTTGTGCAATGCACCAAACTGAAATGCGAGTGAAAGGGCTACTAAAACGTACAAAGGTGCCACACCTAAAATACTTAATTTGTAATTGTGCGTTGCCTCAACTAGGATATTAAGGCCGAATTCCACTAATTTCTGTATATACTAGTTATTTGTATACGACTGAAACTGGGTTAGTACACTAAACGTAAAAACCAAGAACTTTGTACCTAATGCAATTACAATTACGTTGTCAAAATAAGGTCAAGGTGAATACTTCTATACTAATTTCACAATTCTTTATACCATATTCAAATATAGTATTTCAACAAATGAACGTTTTACTGTTATTTTAAATACAAATATTGTTATAAATTCAAAACTAAAATATATTTTTGTGTATTAAAGCGTTCTTATTAGTATTGTTTTTATGATTAGGACAATATTGCATTTGTTAGCATACATTAAAATCTAATAAATCGTGTTAATTATTCAAAAGTTAAATATACTCTCTAATCCTCAAATATATATATCTAAACAAGTAAAAACGTTGCAGTCGGACGTAACAGACTGCGTAATACTCGCTCACAGTACACATATGTTATTGTTATTTTGGAAAAAAATTAAATTTTAATATTTCGTAGGGGCGGAGGTGGGCATGGTCAACATTTTTCAGCTCAATCTTAAGTAGAGGTCACCCAAACACTGTCTGCTATATTTGGCTCTAAAATTTTAGGAGATACATATTTTCACAATTTGCGGGGCCGAGAGTGGGCTTGGCCTGGAATTTCCCATATTTTAAACGCCCATAACTTTATCAAAACTAAACTATTTTTCAGGTTTGATGGCATTTTTTCATGGTTTGTCCTCTAGATTGATTCTGCATTTAAAAAATGTTAATTTTTGAAAATAATTATTTTTTTAATTTTTTTGGAAAAAAAAAGCATGTACCCCCTTACTCATTTTGGAAAAAATTTTTTTTTTCAAAATTTAGAAATCGGAATTTCTATTTTTAATCGATTGCGGTTGTCACAATTAGTATAAAAACCAACATTAAAATCGATTCTGAGGGGGTCAAATTTTTTGTCAAAAATCATGCAAAAATTGACAAAAATTTTGACATGTAAAGCCCTCGGCTCCATAGCTCCCATATTTCAAACGCCCATAACTTTGTCAAAACTGAACCGATTTGCACATTTGATGGCATTTTGTTCAGGGTTTGTCCTCTAGTTGTAGTGATTCTGCATTTAAAATATATTCATTATTGAAAATAAAATTTTTTGAATTTTATGATAAAATATTATGTTCCCATGTACTCATTTTTTCGGGTATACACGTGTATATATTCCAAGTTTCAAGTTTCTTGCTTCAATAGTCAAGTTGCATTAATTTTAAATAAATACATATGTGTATCTTACAAAAGAAAGAATATATATCACAGGGTTAAGTAGTTATGCCTTACTTAGCATATCTTTAAGAGCATGTTGATGGACAACTTTATTATATGGATTAAAAACAGACTCAAGTCAAATTCAAGCTAATTTGCCTAACAAGTTACTTCACATGACATCAAAAAAGAAGTCTAAAAATATTTCCTAATCTAGATAAGTTATAAAAAATAAACCCAAACGTGCTATGGTCTTACAATGGTTACTAAGGTTTAAATAAAGTTGTGATGATTTATAGTGTTTAGCTTTGGGCTGTGCTATCTCACGGCTATTATAAAGTCCGTTGGAGAGCTTTTTTTCTTTGCTGCGGTTTTCCACTACACTTGTTCTTTGGACCGCTTTCAACAGACAGATATATCAGATTTCCAAGCGCTACCCCAACTCGTCCTCCGCTCCACACACCTTCTGCAGACAACAACTCAGCTGTCAGCATCTTGTTTTTTTTATAACCCGACAGACATTATTTTTCTTAGCTTTTTGTGGTTTATCTAATTGGGAAATTATGTTGCTACCAGAAGATAGAAATGAGTTGATATTTAACCTACAGCCAAAGTACGTGCTACAAATTGTGCAACACGATTTTGTGTGCCTCTTTGAACCTCAGCTAAAGTTGGCTGAAATAAAAATAAAACTCAAACTCAAACATGGCCCAAACTGTTGGACAAACTTGATTGCCAGCCCGTTGGCTACTTTCGCCTCTAAAAAGAATTCGTTTAACTGCCTCTGATTTATGTAGTTGCATATAGTTTTAAAATGCACACGAATAATTTGCTTCGATGTTGTTATATTTTTTTTTTCAGTTAATCACATGTTTTCGTTCATAGCCCAAATGCTTGAGGTTGAGGCTTTTGCGGTTTGTTGCTGTTGTTGTCCAGCTTTGCGCTTTAATAACTTCATTGTCAATGCAACGAACGGGTGCACAGAGAGCAAATGCAACTGCAACTGCAGCAACCATAGCAAACGAAACATGTGAGAATGGGTAAAGCTATTCAATGACAAGACTATAGATATACCCTGTAAGCTGACCTAGAAGTAGTCCTGCTGTTGTGAGAAGAATAAAGATTTACTTTGGTGGCACATTATATCTTGTTTTTGATTAAATATAGAAAATAAAATTATGGAAAGGATATTCAGCTATTAATTTACAAAGCAGTTGTAAAAAATGATGAATTGAAACAGAATAAAATTTAACAACGTTGTACTAATAAATATAAAATTAAAAAAATATTAAAATATAATTATAAATAATTTTAGTAAATAACAAAATAATTAAAATGCTATGAGAGAGATTCAGCAACTAAGATTCAAATGTTAAGGAACAACGTATGTATTTTTTTCATCAGACTTAAATAATGATCCCTCAAAATATTACGAATTAAAAAATTAAAATCTGTAATTTGTAGAGGCCGTGAATTTAAAATTCGCCTATTTAAGAAATTTTCAATAATTTTTTTCTATTTTAAAAATTACAAATACACAAATTGCCATCTGTAACATCTCATGTAACATACAAAGTAAGCAACTTGTATACCCCACCAAAAAAAATACAGAGTATGCCCAACAAACAGTAGTGAATGTTACCAACAGCAACAACAACGACAAAAACAAAGAGTGCAACAGCGCTTGACTTCTTTTCTAAACGCTTATTGTGCATGCTCAGCCTGCGGCCGGATTGGTGGACCTGATCTAGATGCGGATACGTCGACCACTGGCGTCCACACAGTAGTCATAGCGATGATATCGTGATCGTGAGCGTCATCGCCTGCCAGATTTATGGAGCGAGGCCACAAGGAAGCGGCTTGCAGCTGAGTTTAAAGAGTGGGGCTAATACAAAAAAGAGAGTAAAACGGGGGCAGGAAGAGGAGTTTGCTAGTAGTCAAGACGATTTCACAAATCAGAAACGCAATAAAAAATGTCTTCATTGAGATCATCATCCGCCTGCCTGGCTGCCTGGCTGGCTGGTTCGTTGCTTGGCTCTGATCTTTAGCTACAGGTTTTATGATCGCATTGCTGTTACGATTGATGGTGGGTAGTTTTTATGTGACCGCCAGATCAGACATCGGGCCACAAAGCTGACTTTGCCTTATTTAGTTCTTAGCTGTATTTTTGTTATTTTTTTCACTCTTTATTTGATTTTAGTATTTATGGGTGCATGACTCCAAGTCGGCGTCGTCATCGTCATCATTACACCCGCACAAGCGGCTGCTCCAACAGATATTTATTTTTTGCAAACCTTGATTAGATTAGATCTGAGACAAGACAAGAAAAAAGATAGGAGGAGAGAGAACGGAGCACTGGCGCTTGAACTTCGGCCCTGTCAACAATCATTTATCAGACTATTTTTTTCCTCACTGCAGATGAAGATAATATAGCAATGAAATTTCTTGGAAGTTTCCTTATGCTTTTAGCTTGAATTCTGTGTAAATTAATTTAACAGTCGTATATAATTAATCATTGAATTGAGTAACTCACTGAATTGAAATGGTGTGATTTATGCGCAACAGTCAACAGCAATTGTTAAATAAAAGGAGCCTTTAAAATCTTTAAAAATAAAACAATCGCAGATTCTTACTCAGCATAAAGCATGCAAGAGCTTTCACACAGACACCACTCACGTATGCATGGAAGCTTTCAAATGCAACAGCTTTTCATTGCTGTCCATGCACATTGCCAAAAGCTCACCAATACTCGAGCGCAGCAATCTAACTATAAAAGCGCTTCATTGTTTAATCTGTTACAACAAAAGGGAACCCAATAAAATGTTGGCCCTAATCAGGGCGTGTCACTTCTAATGCCATTGAAAGCACTGCCAAATCCGTGTAATGCCGCTTGACAAAACTCATGACCGCAGCATAAACCGACCCAGCCCAGAGAACATTTACAAAATAGAAGAAAAAAAAAGAAATACAAAAAACCACACAAAAATTACACAGCAAAATTTCGAAATTTACATTGAATTGATTTAATTTATGCGCCGAGCTGAACTGAAATGAACTGAACTGAACTGAAGGCAGCGCGTTGATTAGAAACGGGGTACGCCCCCCACAAACATAATAAAGGCCCCCGCGGGTGTTTGGAGCGCGCCCTGATGCTAGATTTGCTGTTACAGTAGTCACTCGATAATTTGAACTATTTAATGCGAAACGCAGGTTAAACGATAAATAGTTATAATTAAAAAATTAAATTTGTATACATTTTAATCGAACCAAAAGATAATAAATTGTGCCCTATTATAATACATAATAAATTTTAATTTTTGTCTACTGAGCTTACGAGTAATTTTTATCAAAAATAACACATTTGTTTTCTATACATATATATATATTTTTATCAAGCCAAAACAGTTATAAATATTTTTCTACATCTTCTTGATTATTGGACTAACCTTACAAGAGTAATATGTTAAATATCTTCAAATATTGCATTTAAAAGTATTCAAAGCTGATTTTTAGAGAATATATTTAATTCCAATATTTAGAGTTTACTGTATTACAAAAGTTTCAAACTATTTCAAGCAGTTCCAAAAACGAACCAATTGCCAGCTGCTTACAAAGCGATGAATCAGCATTTGTTGTTGTTGTTGCTGTAACTTTTACAGGCACAGGAAAATATATAAAAACAAAAAAATAGAGAAAATGAAAAACTACATGGGACCATTTGTCTTTGGTTGGCATATCACAAAAATAGATACATTCCCACGCCCACGTGTCTATTTCTACTCTCGATTGTATTGTGGGTTATTATTATTATTGTTATTGTTATTATGGTTTCATGGCATTGCATTGTGTTTTTCTGCTTTGGTTTTTTTCACTATTTCACAGATTGTGCAATTTGGCGCGTTTCCACTTTTGCTTCCTTTTTGCTTCTTGCTTTTCTTTTCTTATCTTGTGCTCTCGTTTTTGGGCACATACTCATGGCTAATACACGCCCCATTTGGTCGAGGAGGGGGTGGGGTGGCACTTTCCTTTGCAATTTGCTGCTTGTGGAATTAATTTGTGTTATTTTAGGCTGCTCTCTTTTTGTAATTGTTGCCACTTACCGTTGTTCCAATTCCGCGCATTCCCCTCACCAAAATTTGCTTTTGCCGGCGAGTGCCGTTAGTTTCGATTGTTTATGTTGTTATTGCTGTTGTTGTTTCTTCTCCTTCCGCAACACATAATCGCACTCGCTTTTGCTTAACCACTCGTCGATATTGGTTATACCCTGCCGGCGTCGGTTAGCAGGGTATATCAAAATATCAATATCAATCAGTATACAGTTCTTCATTTTTTGAGTACATCGAGTGCCCTTCCGAATTGCCAGAAAGCTCCTTGAGATCCCTAAATATTGTCTGCTTACCTTTGATTTGGCCACTGGGTGTCTTCTAGCCAAGCACTCCCGCCTAGATCTATGTACACATTGTGTGTAGATATTTATATTTGTGTTTTCTTTTTATAAATTTTCATTTTTCCGCAACACTAAAAATAGCCGCACACAAACACCAATACACACGCATACACATACACGCCTACATTTTATTGTGTATATAAAGTGTAAAATTTATAAACTTTGCAAATTTTGCACAAATTTTTCACTGGGCAAATATCATCACCACCTGCTGTGAAGATGGCACAGTGGTGCAAGAATGGATTAAAAATATATATCTTTTTAATTTGTGAATGAAATGAGGCAGGTCGTGAATTTAAATTTATAAAAAACCATACATTATATAATTGATTCATTTATTTACATTTTAAAGCTAATTATATATAAATACATTTATTAAAATGCATAGAACTATAAAGGCATCCGAGGAAAAACTATAAAACATATAATTTTGTAATACAAAAATAAAGAATAATATAAATCTGAGCATTTCTTAAAATGTAACGCGTAAAATGTGATAAATTTAAAATCTTTTTAATCATGAATATTCGCATATTTATAGCTCATTTGAAACGGTAATTCCCAACGAGTTTACCATAGCATAACCCACTGTGCGACGGCGTCAACGACTCACAGAGCGGTTGCTGCCCTCCGCTTTCCCCCTTAATCTCGCACACCTCATTCCCAAATGCTCGCCGTAGAGTGCTAAAATTAAATATTCAAATTTGTTGCCTTAACATTTGGTTGCGCTCCGCCGCTTTGCTGCCTCTTAAAGCAAGCGGTACACATAAACTTTGGCAATAATAAAATACACAAATATATTTATATTAAATGAATTTATAATCGATAAATTTTTGTCGGTTTTTGTGCCGAAAATATTGGTTGGCCAAAAAAGCCAGTTAGTACGTATTTTACCTAATAACAAATTTCCGTTTAAATCTATGAATCACATTTCGTCGATATCGCTGCAAAAAAGGGGGTAAACTAGTAGAAATAAAAACCACAACAATATTTGCTGATCTCTCGGAGTCATCAAGCTTTTGTTTATCACATGCGCCTGAAGCGGTTGATAAGCAACTTTTACACGTCGGACACACACACATTCACACTCACGTGTGATAAAAGTGCTGCAAATTTTGCAAGAATTCGCGTAATAGCTTCCGGTTCAGCCAGGTACGCACCAACAACATCAACAAGAACAGAAAACTACAATGAGAACAAACAGCATTGACAACGCATCGGCTCCGAGCACTGAGAGTGCTCTCACGCGCGCTCTCACTCTCTCTCTGCATAACATATGGCAATCAGTGTTGTCAGAATTTCAAAGATAAAAATAGCTAATTTGACAAACACCAAAAACTGCTAGAAACAGCTATAATTAAAATTTACACAAATAAAAAAATGTTTAATTTGCTTAAATAAAAAAATAATAGGTAATTGAACTTTTTTTAAATGTTATTTAATTTACCACTTACGCAAACAAATAGAATAAAAATATTCCACATATATGTATAGATATAGATTATAATATATAATATATATATTTGTTTTTATAAAACAATCTACAAATGTTTAGCATTGTTTGTAAGCAATGCAATTAATACAAAATTGTGATTTGAAAAGTTTTATTAAATCCAATATAAATCTAAAAATTGAAACTACCACTTGATAGAATTTAAAGTCTTAAGTTGCATACAGTTTTTAAAATTTGTGTTCACCAAGTGCATTTGACGTTCGAGCTTCGCATTATCAAAGTAATGGTAATATAATGTAATATGTTATGCCAATTTTGTAAAAAAGCTAAAACTAGCTATTAAATAAAGCTAATATGCCAGCACAGTTAGCAGAACCGACGCGCGTCTCGCTGCGTCCGCTGCCTGCGTTCAGTTCTAAACGATTCATTGTCGCGTACGTGCGCGTTTTTAGCAGTGCTTTGATTTTCCATTTCGATTTTGTTTTTGTTTGCGATTTGAATTCAATTTATATTTGTTTATAATGTTCGTGCAACCAAAGGCAACAATAATAACTATAATAAATACGACTACGACAACAATAACGACGATTGCAACCAACGTTTTCGCTGGCTAATGCAGAAGTGTGAGTTATCCGCTCTCTTCCCTCTCTCTCTCTTTCTTAGACTACGCTCAGCTGCTGCGACTGCGACTGCTGTTGCTTGCGTGACTTTCCTTAGGCGCCCACCAATACATGTTAACATATAGTATGTATCTGAGTGTAAATGCGCAACGTTTTCTTATCGCGCGTTTTGCTTTGCCTATCAGTTTTCATTGCGTGCGTGTGTGTGTGTGTTTGTATTGATATTGCATTTGCACAAGAAGTAGGTTATGGCAAAATGAGCAATACAAATAACAAACAACAACAACAACAAAGAGACGTGGAAAATCAATCAGCAAAAGTGGCTCAGCACGCAGCTCATGTAATTAACACGCAACCAACTGTTGCCTGCTCTGCTCCTCTTCCGCTTCTTAACTGTTACACACAGCTGATTGTGTCTTGTCATGTTTGCTGCCTTGATTTCTGTTGTTGGTGATTTGTTATCAATGCAACCGCAACACAATTACGCTTTAATTGAGTGCGTACGAGCAGCAACAACAGTTTATAAACAAACATGTTGCAGCAAACCAAATGGAAAGTGTGAAAAAAAACCTCTTGTTCAAACCCGCCTGTGTGTGCATATGTGTGTGTGTCGTCTATGCGGAATTCGTTTATCGATTGATGCTGTTGCCGATGGCGGTGATGTAATTTGCATAAGCAACACCACCAGCAACAACAGCTCTGCAAGCAACCACAGCATCAGCAGCAGCTGGCAACCACATACTACATAATTTTTGGAGCGGTTTTCAGGTTTGATGCCCACCATTGCGTAGGCAGCGCAAGCGCAGTCAATTTTTGTTGTTAAAATACACTACCCCAATCGATGGGGTCCTTACAACTATCGGTTGCCATTTGTCGAGACTAGAAAACTGAAGAAAGCCAATTTTGCCAGATCGAAGAGAAAGACCTCATCGACATGCGACTTCATCATTCAACCTTGTTGAATGCTATTAGACGGAAAGCATTGATTTCGATAACAATAACTTACTCATACCTTGCGATACCTTTAAAGAAAACTTTATTAACAATAAATTAATTGAGAACTTTTGTCTCGATTAAACGTTCCATGAGCGGGAAATCTTTAATGTATAAAATTAAGAATTTGTTCTTTGTACGAAGCAAAGACTTGTCCCTCGTTAACCAAGAAATGTGTACAGAAGGCCATATTTTGTGAAAGATGATAAATTTTATGATTTGAATTCAACCATTTTTATCAATTTTAATTTGAGCTAATTTAATTTTAAAGCTTCTTTTATGAGTTTTGCTAATTATTGTTATAAAATTTGTATGTTGAGCAGCTTCTTTAAAGTGTATTCAGATTTGATATTATTTTCTCTGCTTGTCAGCCTCTTTGAAATGTTTTTTGCCGGCTAAGCTGAGTGAGCCAACGAATAATAAACAATCAAATGCCTTAAATATTGTCCCGCCCACTCCGCTGGGCGGATGGTGTACAACAACAACGGCAACAAATTATCGCAAGTGTCGACTGATGAGATAGTCGATACGATTTGCTGCTGCGATTTGAGTCAGCAACAACTGTGAAATCCAAGTCACCAGCAGCAGGTCTTCTCAGACGTCAGCGCCTTTTGGTGGCCCCCCCTCCCCCTTCCTCCTCCACCCACTCGGCCCGTGTCACCCTCTCAGCGAACGACCGGCGAGACGAGTGTGTCATGCGGCCTGGTCTGGTCTGGCTAAGCAGCAGCAACAGCAGCAACAACAAACTGTTGAGAGTCGAACGACGTTGTCGTCGTCATTTGCTGCTTTTAGACAATGCTACAAGTTCCTACACCTACGACCTAGAATTTGCCGAATATGTCAACAGGTATATAGCCAGTATAAACATATATATTATATATGTATACCCGCATATATAAATTGTTATATAAACGTAGCAGCGCATGTCACTATGCCTATATATTTATATATATTTATTTATATATAGGCGGCAGCAATATGTTTTTATAGCAATTGAGAAATTCACATATGCGCTTTCAGCATATTGCAGCAAATTTTAGTTTGTTGTGACATTTTATATGACAAAAAAAAACTTAAAGCAGGCGTGGCATTAGCTGACCTTGAACAATTGTATATAAATATGTACCTATATATAAAATGTAATATAGTAAAAAATGAACCAAAACTGCCAAAAATTTCGTCTGCTCACTATTCACTACTACTACACTACTGTTACTTTTCAACTCCCTCTTTTGCACCTTTGACTCGCTTTGAACTCGCGACCTTTTGGTTTTCAAGTCGAGCGCTCTATGCTCGACGCCATCGCCGAAAGCTGTCGTTGGCTGTCGAAAGTCATGCTGTTGTGTTCAGGTTTGGGCCACCTCTTTTATGCTGAATCACAGCATGCGCAGTGCGTTGCTGGCCGCTTGAAATGGGCCAAGTTGGGCAACCCGGGCAAGTTGGTTCCATGGTGTAATGGTTAGCACTCTGGACTCTGAATCCAGCGATCCGAGTTCAAATCTCGGTGGAACCTGGCTTGCAATTATTTTCCTCCCTGTTTTATTTTTTATTCAATTATGAAAGAGTTTACAATAAAATGTATAATCTACTGTAAATTGTGACGCACTATATTGCATATTTTATAATCTCGGAATGATTCAGTGTTTGTTCTGAGGGATAAGCACATTTAATATTACGAAACTGGATATGGATATTGCTTTTGTAATGTCTTATCAAACTGACTTTAAAATATATGTAAACATATATAATATCCAGATAGGAGGCCGTGCGCACACAAAGTTATATACATGAAGAACAGCTCTTGTAAGTGAATAAATATTAGAACGAAGAAACAAGGGTGTCCTTTATGGTGCACAAAAGTATGCTACGTTAAATTCCAAAGTTTACAAATATTTGGGTTTATTTGTTGATTTGTTGGGCTACCTTCGTATGAGTTTTTAAATAAATAATTTTCAGCAATTATAAAAATTACTTATTAATATAAATGTGTAAACGATTGATTTTCGGATTTGTTTAGTTTGTTTAGTTTTACTTACTTTATTAAATTACAATTTATTTTCCTACTTAAAAGAATAGTTGAGCGCAAAAAATAAATCTTAATAACAGCAATATAGGCAATATTATACATCAATATTTAATTAACAATGAGTTTTCTAATAGTCTACGTTAAATTTAATTGTACATTAAAAGTTCTCATACTTATTCAGTTTGTTTTGCGTGAATGATTAGCCAGGTGTGTCTATTCTCTTAAACAAAAATAGTCAGAGATAGACAGAGCTTTATGTATATGTCATATGGATTAAGTTGGGCAATTTGCTGTCGTAAATGCGTGGAATTTATTAAATTCAATAAATTTTAGAGACACGCACACGCATCTAAAATGTAGCCATAAATTAGAACAAAAATTGAGCAAAAAAAAAAAACCAGAAAAATTGCCAACTAAATTATTTAAGAGCAAAATAAACACATATACACACATGTTAAACTTGTGATTGAACAAACGCCCATAAGAACTCCGTAAAGCAACCCACACAAACAAAAAGCTGCCAAAGCTTGGCCCAGTCAGCAGACAGCAACAACAACAACAACAACTCACTCAAGTGTCGGTCAGTCACATAATGTTTGTCATTTAGCTCGAGGGGGGCTAATTTGTGGCGCACTTTCGTTGGCAACATGTGGCAACACCAACAACAATTGACACAGATTAGCGCACAGCACAACAACAACGTAGCTAAGTGCATTGGCGTTGTAATTTTATTTGATAAAGAGAGAGAGAAAAAATTGTGTCAAGGGGCTGCATGACAACCTACAACAACAATACAAATTAAATAAAATTAGCGAGTCTTTTGCACGAAAATGTGTGTGAATACAATGGGGCAAAGATGGGCGCCAAAAGCCAAAGCACACAATAACGAAAAAAAAACACAATAAAAAAAAATTACACACGCGTGAAACGACTGCGATGCCAGCAGCGCAGCCACCGTCAGTGCCGGCTGAACGCCCTACACATGCGCGCTGCCGCTGCGCTCAGTCTGCGTCGCCGTCTTCCTCCTGGCCTTTGGTGCTCGCCTGCTTGTGTGTCTCTCTCTCTCTGCCTGTGTGTGTGTGTGGGCGAACGCGCCGCATAATGAGAATGAGGTTTTCGTACGACATTGAACTCGAAATGTGGGGCTGAAGAATAGCGAACAAAAAATAAAAAATGAAACAAGAAAACGAAATTAAAGCAAATATCGTGCTGTTTGTGCTTTTTACCACTGTGTACATGTTGTTGTTTTATAACTCTTTTTTATACCCTGAACCCAGTGAAAATGGGTAAAAAGGGTATAATGGTTTTGTGCAAATGTATGTAACAGGCAGAACAAAGCATCTCAGACCCCATAAATAACCCACAAGGGGAATTGAAATGTGTGTAAAGACAGGGTTCAGGGTATTCCCTAGTCGGGCGCTCCTGACTAGAGCCCCTTAGTTGTTTTTTTTTATTTTGTATTTTGTTTATGTTGCTCCATTTGTTCTCAGAGCCTGCCCTGCGGCCAGTAGGCATTGCCTTGCTTTTCAACAACAGTAACAACAACAACAATATAGGCAGTTAAAAAACCAAAAAAGTAATAAATAATTTCATTTCTTGCCAAATGCTGCCTGTTAAACGGTACTTTAAGTTCCATTCCTTTTGTACACACTTTATTACTTTACTAATTTCACATTATGTTTATTGTCTTTTACAGTTGCGCTTGAGAAGTTAGTGGAACGAGAAGCGATTGTATTGCAATTGAGATAAGCAACGCAAGAGCAACAAAAAAATAACGGTTAATTAACAATAAACAAAGCCACACACATACACACGTTTATACACACAGCAGCAAAATGGTGGACTATTACAAAGTATTGGATGTGGCACGCGGCGCCACCGACAGTGAAGTGAAAAAGGCGTAAGTATTTGAAAAGGAGTTGGCGCTCTCTTAATTACTGCAATGATTAAGCGTTAAATGCGTTCACCGCGTTCTCTTTGGCAATGAGTGGAAATAGATTGCAATGCAGAAAGGAATGCGATTGTGGAATGCGAATGCTTTAAGCTCTCATTTATTTGCACAATTAAGAGAGCGCTTTACTGCTATTAATCTTTTTGTTTGCGCTCTATTAAATTGCATTTTTTCGCTCGCAGCTATCGAAAATTGGCGCTCAAATGGCATCCAGACAAGAATCCCGACAATTTGGAAGAGGCAAACAAACGTTTTCGCGAGCTCTCCGAGGCGTACGAAGTGCTGTCCGATGGTAAGTACTCAATCCCACAGGGTTGCCCATAAGTTTGGAAGGTTTTTTTTTTCGTTTTCGTAGTTTAGGGCACATTTGAAACTCTGTTGTTGTATTTAGCTCGTAAGCGACGCATCTACGATGCGCGCGCCACGCTACACAAAACGTCGGCAAGCAGCAACAGCAGCTCCACAAATGGCTACTATTCCCGTTATCGCAGCAGCGGCAGCGGGAGCGGCAAATCATCCTCGAGTCGTGACTATGACTATGATTATTATCCCAGCTATGGGGGCAGTGGGGCTGCCGGCAGGCGAGGCAATCGCTATCAGGCGTTTACCTTCCGTAGCTTGTTCGAGGACACGCCGTTTCACAAACTGTTTGGTAAACGAGTCGCCAGAGACATGCATATATTTACTTTTTGTTATATTCTTTATTTTTTTAAGGTTATGCCATTGCTATCGTTATGTTAATTTTATATTATTTTTTTCCCTGTACGCATTGAATGTGGAGTAAAAGGGGTATAATTAATTTCTGCTAACATATGTGGCAAAAGCAGAAAATAACGACCCCTTAAAATTTATGTATAAATATCGGAGGGCTGGAATTTAAGTGGAAAAGTAATAGAAACGTGATGTTTTTTTCGTACATTTCAAATTTTTCTGTGATATTAAAATTTATAAATTATATTATAATTTTTATTGAATAATTATTGAATTGTTTCAAAGAAAGTGTAGTCAGAGAATGCATTAAATTTTTTGGGGCTGGAAACAAGAAACTTAAAATTATTAAATGCAATTTTTCTCTTCAAAGCCTTCAATTGAAGGGTCATCGGGACAGACGGTCAGACGGACAGCATGACGGATATTGCATAAAACCAATATACCCCTTTTCACTTTGTGAACGATCTACTCTTGTATGTACTCTTATCAATGAATGTTATCAGTTGGTTTCATGCATAAAATTAGCTTATACTATTAATAAAATGGTTCGAAATGTTAAAGTGCATGTCGTTTCTATTATTTTTTCCTTGACTGTAGATTGAAATAGTTAAATTTTCTAAATAACTTATCGTTTGCTTAAAATCGATTTATATGATTTGGGGTTTTTGAACCCATCTCATAAAATATTGAAGCTAAACTTTAAAAAGGTTGATAACTAGTTTCCTTATACCATACGCAAATTTAGTTTAGTTTAAGTTATCGATCACTTTTCACGTTTGTCGAAGTTTTTAATTTTTAGCTTGTTTTTTTTAGCATATCGGAGATATTTGCAGCTACAGCCAATAGGTTTGGTATGTCTCTCCTGGTTATAGAGCTCAAGAATATAGTAAAAAAATATACATATATAAAATAGGCCTATTTGACTTAAGTTTAGAAGCGCGTATGAACGATGTGATACCCGCTCGCATCTGGGTACAGGGTATCAACTAGTCGGGCGCACTCGACTAGAGCACTCGTGTTTTTGTTGGTATTTTCTTTTGATTTTGGTTTTTGTTGAACTGACAGCCTTGACGCGCACGTTGTTTCTGTTCGTTTGTTTTTTGCATAAGCGCGCAACTAAAACCGCCACCCACCAGCCACATTCTCAATATCATCATTATAAAGATCATCATCAGCAACAGCAGCAGCAGCTTCATCAGCTAGTTCATCAACATCAATGTTTAGGCCTTGTCTAATGCTCAGCTAGCGTGTTCTCTTGACTACTAAAAACAAAATATGGAATCACTTTAACAATCAATTTAACCCCGTTTTCTTTGCAGAGAAGAAGCGCCGCATTTACGATGAGTACGGCAAGGATGGCCTAGGGGATCGGGCCCAAAGCCGCTCACAAGCCCGTCATCATTACACACACGACTTTGATGACTTTGACATCATGGGCGGCTTTCCGTTCGTATTCCGACCTCCCGAGGAGGTGTTCCGTGAATTCTTTGGCGTGAATTCGCCCTTCGCCGACTTCTTTAGAGGTAAGCGACGTTGTTTTGACTACGTTAACCATTCGTTAAACCAAATTTTATCCTTTCGCAGATGCCAATGGTTATCCACAGTCCAATGGCGCCACTAGCAGCAGTCGACGTCATGGCGGACATACTGCTCATGGCAGCGTCAGCGGCGGTGGCGCTGCTCGCCACCATCATCATCACCATCAGCACAAATTGGCGAGCCCATTCGGTGCGCCCATGCACTATTCAATGATGGATTTTTTTATGCCCACCAGCGGTTTCACCTCCTTCACTGCCAGCAACAACGTCGTTGGTGGTGGCGGCCATCACAGCAACGGCGCCATTAAGCGCACGTCCACCTCAACGGTATTTGTCAATGGCAAAAAATTGATGACCAAACGGTAAGTCGGGTATACCTCGCATGATTCTATCAAAACGCCAAGGATTCTTATGCCAAAGGATCTTTTGACCATGGTTTTTTCTTTAATATCATTTTTTATTTTTAAAAGAATTGGTTTGCACATGGTTTTTATATAGGTTTTGAAATTCAAGCTAAATTTTGTAAGTCTCAAGCCATTTTTTGGCAACAATAAACAAACGAAACATTTCATGGCAAAAATATTAAATACTTTTACTTTAAGTTCTAAAACCATCAAAATGTATATGCATTCTAAATATTTGACTTGGTTCAAAAATAGTAAATAATGAACTTAAAACTTTGCCAAAACTTGATTAATTTAAAGCCTTTATTTTAGACATAATTCGTCATTTAAATTATTTCTGTAATTTTACAATTTTATCAAACTTATAATATTGATATAGATAGACACGCCCAAATTCCCAAACTTCCTACTTTCCCTTCATAATGCCTTCAAAACTTAACCAATTTCCATGTAATAGTTTAAACAAACACAGTTTTTACAACATTCTCTCATGTTTTCCCTTTCTAATTTTCCTCCGCAGCGTCGTCGAAAATGGCAAGGAAACTGTCTTTTCATATGAAAATGATATCCTTAAATCAAAGACTGTGAATGGAGTATCCCAAAAGCTCTCTTCAATAGCGAATTAATTAAACAATTTATTCAATGGGAATCACACAAGATGAAAAACAAAGTTATTCAAAAAAGAGAAAAAAGTAAAAGTTATAAAAAAATACAAGAACATCAACAATTCAATACGAGCGAGGTAGCAGCAGCGCGGACATAACAATATAACATTAACAAAGAAAAAGTCATAAATTTAAAAGGAAAGAACAAGAACAAGAATAAGATGATGATAAACGGTAAATGAACGCTTTCTTAATGCTTCGTTGATAAATATGTTTAAAGGAAATTGTTCTACATTAGAATTTAGTTATGTTTTAATGCAAACATTTACTTTTTGGCAAAGAGAAGGAGAAACAACAAAAACAGGCAACAGCAACGGCAACAACAACAATAACACCATCAGCAGCAGCAGTTACAGCAACAACAAAAGGGCCAACAACAACAACAACAGGAAATATGGCAGTATAATTAAATTACTTGTAGGGCTTATATTTATTTCAATGCGGTTTGATTCGAAATTCTGAACAAACAGACAACAAATTTATTGTCAATAGTTTCGAACAAAAGGCATAAAATATTTAAATATATAAAAGCCAAAGCAAAGCAAAAGCAAGCAAAAATAAATCAAAAAACAATTGAAATGCCAATGAAAGCAAAAACGCTCGAGCAATTTAGTTGAAACGTTTTCTTTTGGGGCGGTCTCAGATTTTATGCTGTCTAGTGTATGTGTTAAGTGTTTTCATGTAGTTATCTACCGTTAGTCAATTAAGTTGCCGCAAAACTTACTACAAGAATCAACAAAACAAACTACAACAACCGGCAGAAATTTAGCAGCAGCAAAATGTGTTTGTGTTGCTTTTTGTGTATATTATAGAAATGCATAAAATAAATATTAAAAGAAAAAAGAATTATATATACATACATATAAATATAAATATATATATATAGTTATAATATTAAATTAATGGAAACATACATTTCTGACATTGAATGTTTATATTTAATAATAATTTAAACTTTTCTTTCATAGTCTGTAGTCGTTTTTTAAATGCTTAAGCTTAAGATTATTCTCACATAACCTACAAAAAAATGAGAACAAACAAATTATAAACAAAACACAACGCATTGAACAGAAAGAAACACACATACACAAAAAATACAAAAAACAAAACCAACTAATCATAATCGCACACAATTTAATAATGTGTTTTTAGTACATCATTCTCAGCTAAAACAAAAATAAATTGGAAAAAATTAAACAAAACAAAAAAATTATTAAAGATAAAAACAATTGCGATCAATGACTCTGTAAATACTTGTTTTATTACAAATGTTCGAAATTATTGAAGGTAGCGCGCCCTAAAGCCGCAGTTCTGGCAGCGTTGCCATCTTGCGAAAGCCGATAAATGCGCTCGCTCGATAACCGCCCAGCTGACGATCTCGATAACTTGCTGATTGCTTGCTAGTGTGCAACACTGCACATTTTATAAAGTACGCTAATAATTTTGTTTTATTGATTAAGTTTATTTTCACACTTTGAACGGTATTACAAAACATTGCATAGACTCTAAATGGCAGCAAAATGATACGTGATGATCAAATGAAATGGTACCACGGCCGCTTATCACGCGAGGCCGCCGAAGATTTGCTTAAACAAGGTGCGTAGGAGAATGAAAAAAATAGAGTAGGAGACTCGCCCAAAAGAGATCGACAAAATGCATTTAATTGCAATTGCTCTATCAATTATTAATTGCTGCAGGTTACGAGGATGGCACATTTCTGGTGCGCGAGAGCAGCACGGCCCCAGGCGATTTTGTGCTAAGCGTATTTTGTCAGGTAAATGACGCACAACAACAACAACAAGAACAACAGGTTGTGTGTGTGTGTGTGGGTGTATGTAACAAATTGCATTTTTGTAGGGCGAGGTCTGCCACTATCAGATCCGACGTCACGGCGAGGACGCCTTCTTCTCCATCGACGACAAGGGACAGACGAAGATACTGCACGGCCTGGAGACGCTGGTCGTCTTCTATCAGCGGGAGCCGCATGGACTGGTCACCAAGCTGGCCACGCCGCTGACGGGTGACACGCCTCCACACAATACGCGCAGCCAGGGCGTCACCAATCTGCTGCATCGC
This sequence comes from Drosophila robusta, assembly GCA_035043565.1. Taxonomy (NCBI): domain Eukaryota; kingdom Metazoa; phylum Arthropoda; class Insecta; order Diptera; family Drosophilidae; genus Drosophila; species Drosophila robusta. Next base: position 5,381,063 of record JAWNMW010000584.1, read on the forward strand.
GCCACCAGCAAGAACGAGAGCGTGGTCGTCTTTGAGCTGCTCAAGTGCGGCAATCGCAATTTCGATGCCAAGAATCAGGATGGCCAGACGGCGCTCCATTTGGCCACGCTCAATTGCAACGAGGATATACTCAAGCTGCTGCTCGATGCGCGCGTGCAGGTGAACAGCTCCGATTCGTTTGGCTGGCAACCTTTGCATGTGAGTAAATCAAATTCTGCTGGGCATCCTCGCTAATCCTCTTTCACCCTGTTAGTACGCGTGTCGGCAGAAGCCCGCCAGTTTTATACGCACTCTGATTGCCGCCCAGGCGAACGTGCAGGGACGCAACATTGAGAACGGCTATGTGCCGCTGCACGAGGCCGCCAAGCATGGCAACCTGGAGGCGGTGCAGGAGCTGCTGGCGGCCCAGGCGCCGCTTCTACCCGGACCAGCTCCGGCGAGTTTCCCTTTGATCTGGCCAAGGAGGCGAATCAAACGGCCGTCGAGCTCTTTCTGCTCAACTACAAGCTGCCGCCGGCCAGCACCACGCGCGAGCAGTGGTACCATGGCACCTTGACGCGGGACGAGGCCGTCGCCATACTCAAGCAGTTTGCCCAGCAGCTGCAGCGCAAGCAGCAAGCCATGGGCCAGCCGGTGGACACATCCGGCTGCTTTCTGGTGCGCTACTCCGAGTCGCGGGCAGCGGCGGGCTATGTGTTGACGCTGCTCAGCGACCAGGTGGCCAAAAACTTTCTCATCTCACAAGCAGATCTCTATCGCAACGGCAACAAGCTGACCCCGGGGGTAAGATGCAGAATTCCCTGCCGGTCACAGCTCCTTTTGTATTAACTTTATTTCTTTGCAGTCGAAATTCCTGTACATTGACGATGGCCCGTATTGGCCCAGCTTGGAGCATTTGGTGGCGCATTTCATGCGCTTCTCCTACGGCCTGCCGTCGAGCCTCAAGTATCCGGTGCCGCCACAGCCCAAGCCGGAGGTGCCCTCGTTCGACACCATACCGCGGGCGTCGCACAAGCGCGAGAATCACAGCGCGCCCAGCACGCCGCTCAGCCCGCATCCGAGCAGCTCGGCGCACCAGACGCATGGGCCCGCCCTGACAATTGCCAAGAAGAAGCAGAAGGAGAACAGCAGCTCCATGTTCAACACGCTGCGCTTAACCAGCCCCAAGAAGAGCCTCTTCGACATGAACAGCCTGCGCAAAAGCAAATCGAAGAGCAAACGCAGCGATTCCGAGAGCAGCGTCAGCATTGTGGCCGCCGCCCGGGCCAATGAGGAACTGCAGGCGGCCGCGCCCATGCTCAAGAATCTGTCCTTCTCCACGGACTTTAGCAATTTCAATGTGGACGCCGGCGAGCTGTACAATGTGCCGCAGAACAATACGCCCATTGAGCTGCCGCCCATTGCCAATAAGACTGAGGCCGAGGTGGAGTACTTCACCAAGAGCGATGTGGCCATTGAGCGGGATCGTGCCGCCGCACTCACAGCCAACGGCTATATGCCCACCATGGATGTGCACATGCTGCTGGATCAGCCGCTCAAGCAGCTGCCGGAGACGGGCGGCAAGCAGGTGTCCCGTCTCGATTCCATCATATCCACCGGCTCCACGGAGAGCGAAATGGCTGGCTATTTGCAGCGCAAGTGCTCCGGCGGCGGTGCCATTGGACTCAACAGCGTCGAGCTGGAGGCGGCCAAGCAACGTTTCTTCATACATCGCGATCAGCTGGAGCTGGACAGCGAGATTGGCGCGGGCGAGTTTGGTTCCGTGTACAGGGGCTGGCTACGACGGCCGGGCGAGCAACGTTTGGAGGTGGCCATCAAGACGCTGCGCGACGAGGAGCAGCAGACCATCAACAAGCAGGAGTTCCTGCGCGAGGCATCCGTCATGATGCGGCTGGAGCACAAGTGCATTGTGCGCCTGATTGGCATATCCAAGGGGGACATGCTGATGATGGTCCAGGAACTGGCACCACTCGGCTCCATGCTACAGTTTATACTCGATCACAGTGACGAGCTGAAGATCAACTACGAGCTCAAGTTGTGGGCCTCGCAAATCGCCTGCGGTAAGCCGGATTAACATGTGCTATATATGCTATATAATAACGTACTAATTTCCCTACAGGCATGCATTATTTGGAGACGGAGCATTTTGTGCATCGCGATTTGGCCGCACGCAACATTCTGCTGACCTCCAGGCAGCAGGCCAAGATCAGCGATTTTGGGATGTCGCGTTCGCTGAGCGCCGGCAGCGATGAGTATCATTTCACCCAGGGCGGTCGCTGGCCCATTCGCTGGTATGCGCCGGAGAGCTTCAACAATGGCATCTTCTCGCATGCCAGCGATGTTTGGTCCTTTGGCGTCACGTTGTGGGAGATGTTCGCGCTAGGCGCACCGCCCTACGGGGATATACCCAATGCGGAGGCCATCAAGCTGGTGGACAGTGGAAAGCGCTTGCCGCAGCCAAGCGTGTGTCCAGTGTACATCTATGCGGTAATGCAGAGCTGTTGGAACTACCATCCCAAGGAGCGACCGACCTTTGCCTATCTCATGGAATTCTTTAGCCGTGATCCCGAGTACCAGAATCTACCTGAGCTGGTGCAATCGGTACAATCTGTGCATATCTAGATCAACTGCTCCTCATATTCCTTAAGCGTGCAATCTGTTTTTACACCTACTCCGTGTATTCATTGTTGGCCTGGTTAATTCCAACCATCTGACGTATTATTGTTTTTCTAGCGAGCGTCTCGGATATTCAGCTTGCATCTCTCCAAGCATAGGCGAGCTGAGATCCAACGAGCCTCGTCTATATATATGTATATGTACCTACTTGTACCATATATTTATACATGTATATGTATATTTTTATATCTATATGAAATTTGTGTGTCAAATAGCGAACAAGTGCCTTACATTATATTATTATATATTTTATGACAATTAACCGTTATGCAATAAACTTTTGTATACATACGTATTAAAGGCGTCAGTTTTATTAAGCACATTTTTGACCGAACCCTGCGAATAATGTTGCAATTTTTTGTTTACAGGTGTGTCAAACTACTCTTCTTTCCATATGTCGGATTCTTAGATGAGCCCATATTTTTGTGGTACCTATAAGTCCTTCGAAAATCATCAAGAATATGACTGATTATATATACCTTTAATTGTCTTTTTATCTACGTACAAAAGTATGCAGTGAGAATAAATCATTGGCAATTTGAAGATTAGCACAAAAGTATGCAACGCTTTATTTATGCAATTGCCAAGTCTATAAAACCGTTCCCAAAAAGAAAATGCTGGTAATACATTTTATGTAACGCATTTATTGCAAATCGTTCGATATAAATTGTATAGAAAACATATAATATATATAGAAAATGTTAATGCTCTTAGGGGCTATATTAGTTCAGTTGTATAGATCAGAATATATATCATAATGTAACTACATAAAAGAGCTACAACAGAGGCAACTTTGAATTGGATCTGCTAGCAAAACAAAACTCAAATCGAACCGTTCATCGCCTGCTGCACATTGGAGGTGGAGACCAGCTTGAGGGCGTCCATGATGCCATTCAGGTTTTGCTCATTGTAGGCCTGGCCCTGGAGCGGAGTGACCACTGGCACCAGCTGTTCGCTCTGCGGCAACTGTATGCCTATCTTCGTCATCAGGCCCTGCAAGGATATCAGAATACGTTAGCTGTTTGCAGTGGGTCAAAGGATTCGCTCAGACTTACAGCTTCCACTTCGACATTCAGCTTGAGCTTCATGCCGTTCGCATCGCCCTTCAGCTCGAGCTCCTTTTCCACTGTAAACTTGGGCGTCTTGCCAATAACCCAATCCCAGGAGCTATAGTTGGCGCGCAGCTCCTCAATGCCCGGGAACCACTTCTCCGTGGGATTGATCAACTGAAAACCACGTTGATTCATTGTCTGCGTGCTGCCGCCATCCTCCAGCGATGTGGCTGCGGTGCGCAAATACTCATAGCCCACGGCGGAGAGCAGCTGCGGCACATTCACATTCCGATTAACATCCACCAGATTGCGTATGGGCGATGGCACCGAGGCGGTGGCACGGCTAATATAATTGGCCGGCTCCTTGACCAGCGACTCGCCCAGATGCAACTTATTGGCGCTGGCCAAAATGGTGCAGTGGTGATAGGCATTGGGACGTCCCAGCTTGGCGGCCGTGCCCGAAATCTGAAATGCGAAAAGGTGAATGAGATTAAAATATCGATGCAAAAATAGAACTGCAAATCAATTAAATTGCAAAAAAATGGAAAATTTCACAAACTATTAAATAAATAGCTTGTTTTCTTGAAGATAATGAGATGAGGGCTATATACTAGGCGGGGATCAACTGGTATCAACATCTGCCTCAGCAGATGTTGGTCAACATAAGCTGATAAGCGTTCCAGCTTCGGAACTTGGGGGCATATGTCTAACCTTTTTGTTGGCGATAACAATATCGTCGCGATCGTTGATCTCCGTCTTGATGGCCCACTCACGGAACAGCGCACGCGTCACAATGTTCAGGTTGTACTTGCGATCGTAGCGCTCGCGGGGCGTGAAGAAGGTGCAGTTGAGATTGCCGCGATCGTGATAGACGGCGCCGCCGCCGCTATTCCGACGCGCCAGCGTAATTCCGCGCTCCACCAGGCGTGAGACGTTCGCCTCGGTGAACGGATTCTGGTGGCGGCCAATGACAACGCACGGCTCGTTGGCCCACAGCAGCAGCACATGATGATGGCCGAAATCAAAGTTCTTGTAGAGCCAGTCCTCCAGGGCCAGATTGGTGAAGACATCGTACGATTGCGAAATGAAAACCGATTTCTTGATATCAGCGTCGGGCACGGCAGCTATCATGTTACGCTTGCCAGCAGCAGTAGCAGCAGCTGTTCTTGTTGTTGCTGCTGCTGCAGTTACATTGTTGTTATCAGTCGAGCTGGATGAGAGCCGCGTGACTTCTGTCAATGTTGCGCCCAGACGGTGCAGTAGGCGCAACTGGCTGGAATTGCGACGCAGTAGTAAGCTCATTTTTAAATATTTAATTTCTGATTCTGGCCAATTGAACAGCTGTTGATTCGTTTTGCTTTTGTTGCACAATTCACAATCGCTGTGCTGTTATTGTAACTGTTCTTGTTGTTGCGCTCTTCTTACAAGGAAGTCAATGGGCACTGTTGCTATGTCGCTCTCTGTCGTACTTGCTCTCGCTCTTACACTGTGCTCTCGTTCGGTGTCGGCGACAATGCACTTGCTCTCACTATTTGCGTTCGCTGTTACAAACAAGGTCAACGCCAGCGACGTTCGCTAATTGATTTTGTTGTTGTTTTTGGGCAGGTTTTTAACGGCCGCTGCAGCAACGTTTCGTTCTGCTTGCTTTTGTGGTTATGTTGAATTTGAGTCTATTTGTATGTGTGTGTGTTAGTTGTATTAATTATTATCTCTAGCGTTTCAATTTTAGCTTTTTTGCTTCGGTTCTTTTGTTGTTGCTCTGCTTGTCGTATTCCTTTTGGTTTATTGCTTATAATATATGTTTTTTATTTTTATTTTTTGGCTGTTGTTTTGGACTTTAGAGCGTAGTGGACTCGGCTGCTGCTGTGTTTGCGGCCACGGAGCTAGCGGAGATGAGGTACTCGTGGAGGGCGGGCGTCTGGTGGAGCCACTTCCAGGTTTGATGCAATCCGCAGACACGCTTGCGAAGACCCAAACAGTCCTTGTTGCTGCACCAGTTTACTTGCATACTACGCCTCACACCCATCCAAGAAGGAACGGTTAAAGGGTCGACAGGAATTTAGACCAGCGCGCTGATCTGGCCAAAAAGAAGCGGACACGTCTGCTACGCAATTTGGCAAAACGTACGAAAAAAAACGTTAGCAAAACAGATTGTGGGACTCTGCCTTGAAAACTGAAAATTTTCCACTCTTTGTTTGTGCCGTGCGACGGCGACGCGGGGGGCGGCGGAGAACGAACGCGGTGTAATACAAAACAAACACAGACAATGTTCGGACAGTGGCAACGGTAAATGTTGTGGGAACGAGAAATCACGTCTGATTTAAATGGGCGCAAGATAAGCACTGAAACCTATTGGAATGATAATTCCAAGCACTATGTGCACTTAACATAGACGTTTAACATAGTTGCTCCACACTTAACAGTAAGCTTTTCGCAATTCTCTTGTCCCATACAATTTTGGTATCCCGCTGTTTACAGAGAGTTTATGACAATTTCATGTAATTTAATTTACTTCACCGAAATTTACATTTTAAACATATGTTAACACTGGCAGCGTGCCGATGTGAACGTCAAAAACAGCTGGCGCGCATGTTACAAAAAATATATTACGATCTTCACAAAAGTTATTCGATTGCTATTGTAATAAGTTATTTCAAGCAGTTGTTTAATCGATTGAATTGTAAATTCAATTGGGTATTCCGCCATTATTGATGTATTGTGCCTCTAGTGGGTCAATTGGCTTGCGGGCAAAGCGTGCAGGCAGTTCCCAGTCTTCAATTGCCGCTCCACCAGCCATCTGTGGAATTATAGAGCAAAACATTAGTGCCAGAAATGATGATACGATCCCTTGCAACGACTACTGTATTGTTGGGTTATAGAGTTAACCTTTTGGCCTGCGATTTCCTTTGAACTTGCCTGTGGACTCGCGCTTGGTGTGTTGCTTGTCTTTGCTGCGCCGCCCTTGCGGAATTGGATAAGAGGTACACGTTTCGACAAGGCTACTAAATTTACACGCACCATATTTAGTTTTAAGTTGAGCTAACTTTGCTGTACAGAAAAAACTTCAGTCGAAAGTTACGTCAAAACAGCTGAGTGTAAATCCAAAATAATATTGCCACACTGTTTAAAGCAGATTGTAGTTCACACAGAACGTGAACAAGTAGAGCGTTGCCACTCACAGGCCTGCGGCGCAAGAAAACAAATTTGTTTGCATTTGATAATTGTGGAAAAAGTTTTTCGAATATCCATTCTTCAAGCTGGCCAGCGCAATGAACGTCGCGGGCGGCGGCACCAGCACCACTGCAGGCAGCGTCGGCAACAACAATGCACTACCCATGGCTCAACTAGCCGACGGCTGGCTTGAGCTAGAATCGGATCCGGGCCTTTTTACGTTACTGCTGGAAGATTTTGGATGTAAGTCAATTCGGATTCAATGTGTATAATTCAAACATCACTACAGACGTTCATTGCAGGCCACGACGTGCAGGTCGAAGAAGTTTACGACCTGCAAAAGCCCATTGAAAGTCCGTATGGCTTTATTTTCTCTTTCGCTGGATCGAAGAGCGTCGGGCACGTCGAAAAATAGTGGAGACAACGGCGGAGATATTCGTAAAGGATGAGGAAGCCATCTCTAGCATATTCTTTGCCCAGCAGGTGGTGCCCAACAGCTGTGCCACCCATGCGCTGCTCTCCGTGCTGCTCAACTGCAACGAGAACAACCTGCAGCTGGGTGAAACATTGAGTCGTCTCAAGGCCCACACCAAGGGCATGAGTCCCGAGAACAAGGGCTTGGCCATTGGCAATACACCGGAGCTTGCCTGCGCGCACAACTCGCACGCAATGCCGCAGGCACGGCGTCGCCTGGAGCGCACTGGTGCTGGTGTGGCAAGCTGTCGTTTCACCGGCGAAGCCTTTCATTTCGTCAGTTTTGTGCCCATTAATGGGCAGCTGTTCGAGCTGGACGGTTTGAAGCCGTATCCTATGAATCATGGCTGCTGGGAGGACCATGAGGACTGGACGGACAAGTTTCGACGCGTCATGGCCGAACGTTTGGGCATTGCGACGGGCGAGCAGGATATACGCTTCAATCTGATGGCTGTGGTGCCCGATCGACGCATCGCCATCACGCATAAGCTGAAGATGTTACGCACCAACCAGGCCATTGTGTCCGGCACACTGCAGAAGCTGCTCAAGGCGGACGAGCAGGGCGAACGCGATGAACAGCAGCGTCCGGATACGCCCAACACGCTGCTCGAGCCGAGCGCGTTTACGGCGCGTGATTTGCAATCGCTGCTCAAGAATCTGGACACGGAAATAGCCATCAATGAGCAGCATCTAGCCGATGAGAACGATCGTCGGCAAATGTTCAAAGTGGACGCCAGCCGTCGCACGCACAACTATGACAAATTCATTTGCACGTTCCTCTCCATGCTGGCACATCAGGGCGTACTGGGCGAGCTGGTTAGCCAACACCTGCTGCCCTCCAGGAAGATAAGCGGTCAGACTGCCGCCAATCGCCTCAACAGACAAAGCGCTAGCGCTGCCGCAGCCGCCCATACGGCCAATAGTGGCACAGCTGGCAACGCAGGCGGCGCCAAATCCCAGCAACAACAGCAGCAGCAGCAGGCACAACAGCCGACGACGCCCAAGAATGGCAAGTCACCGGGCAAGACGCCGGGACGGCGGCGCAAGGGACGCAACAAGTGCAGAAAGCGCAAGTGATGTGCGTTGTTTCATCACACAAGAGACTTAATTTAAATCGCAATTATCATACATATACATATATATAAATTCCTATATATATCCTTAATTTAGTTAGCTGCTAAGTTTAGTAATGGGCATCGATCGCATTTTATGATTCTTTTTTATTTGATCATTTTTTAATAATAAAAAACATTTTGTTCATGTGATTAAATGTTTCAAGTCCTTGTTGGCATTTTTAAGGACCCAAATGTGTGTGTGTGTATGCATTACAATGTGTATTTTGTATATATATATATATTTCTATATATCTATATGGTAATTGTATAACAGAAAAAAGAACCATTTCCATTTGCTTTCTCAAATTTCATATTCTTTGTCGCTTCTCTTTCAGTTAAGCGCAAACTTAAATTATGTAAATAATGTTGTAGTGATCAACAAAACAAAACAATGCATACTAACTCTATATATATATATACGCAAGTGTATAATATGTTTTCATATGGTTTGTATTTTTATAAACTATAAAATATAAGGCATTTGACTGGCGCCCATCAAATGTTTAACAAAAAAAAAATAGTTGTTTACTACAGACAATGACAATTGTTTATGTTTTTGTTTTTCTTCTCTAAAGCTGGTGATGATTAGGAGGATGCTTGGTAGTGTGTTTCATAGTTTGTTTTGTTGTTTTTTGTTTTGTTTTTGATAGACTAAAGCTAAAATGTTTTCAAGCCGTTTATCATCTAAGGATATGGCCGTACATGGTATTTGTATATTAATATTTAACGTTACATATGTGAGCAGTACAAGAGCAGCCTTTAGAAAAACATAAATAATTATGCTTTATTTATTTTGTTGTTTTTTATATTCATTTTTGTTTTAAAGATTGTTATTCTCTTCGGTTCTTGTGTGAAAGTAAAAACACTGTTGCTAATTTTGCTCAGTCCCCGAAATAAAATGAAACGTTGACAAACAAACAAGTTGGACAACAGTTGACAATTTTGTGACGTTCATGTAAGTTTGTGTGTATATGTGTGTGTGTATGGTATTGTAGTTTTTTTTTAAAAAATTGTTAATGTTGGTTTGTGTTTGCATTCTTGTTTTTGCTGTTGTTTTTGTAGCGGCTACATTCAACTCGAAACCGTCGCAGTCGCAGCCTCCTCGCTGCCATTTGTTAGCGGCGTGGGCGTGGCTGCGTCTGCCTCCTCTTTGGGCTGCTCAGTCTCGGGCGCATTCTCATTACTGCTGACAGCAGCCACAATCGTTTTGACTGCATCGTTTATCTCATTCTCATCGGTATTCGTCTTCAAATGCTTTTCAATCTCGCTGCGCACCTTCACAATGTCCTTTTGGCTGTTGAGGAACAGTGGAGACCATTATTAGGATTAGATTACATTACATTAATGTAAATTAATATATGCCCACCTGATATGCACAAAGAGTATGCCATTGATTGTGTTTAGCATTTCCAGGACCGAGCCCATCGAGGGCGGCGTTATGTGAATGGGCGGCAAATCGCTGGTCAGCTTGCCATTGGAGTAGATGTCGTTCATCTTGCGCTGCAGCGCGACAGCCTCGTGGGTCAACAGACGCAGACACTCCGCCGACTCGCGCGTCTTGTCGTGCTTCTCACCCAACTGCAAAAATGACGGCGTTCATTTAAGTGCCGCTTGCCCCAAAGCGATTCAAATCGTACACACCTGTGACTTGTAGATGGAGTAGGTCTCCTTTTCGTTGTTCAGCGCTGAGCGGAAATCGCCCATGCAGGACTGTGTGCGCGCCATTAGATGATAGCTGACGGCCACATGCATGGCCTTGTTGCCAAAGTACTTCAGATTCAGCTTCAGTGCGTGCTCGATGAAGCGCAGCGACAGCTCGTACTCGCCCAGCGCGTGCAGGATTAAGCTGATGTTGCTCTGCGTGGATCAAATACAAATGTGATTAGTTCATCCACAGCGCGAATCTGTTGGTGGCTACTCACATCGATTAGTGCCACCTCGGGATGATCCTCGCCGCAGATCAGCACCAGCAGATAGCGTGCGCGATAGAGCAGCTTCAGGGACATGCCCACGTGTCCATTGGCAAACGAGTAGAGCGACAAATGTGTCTGTGGGCAGAGAGTTTATAAGAGAATGTAACGTATTTAAGGGGTTTAAAACTAATTTAAACAATAATTGTGTGTCATGATTTAAATGCACGATTTGAGGGCTAAAAGGGCATTAAAAAAGTCATTCTTTATCAAAATTTTAATCAAGATTTAAATGCAGAATTAATCTAGAGGCTAAACCATTACTAAAAAGTATTCCTTTTCAAAATTGAGTGACTTTTGGCAAAGTTATGGTAATTTAAAATTTTTTACCGTTCGTTTTTACATGCATTTTGACCGTAAATTAAATGAGTGCATTTTAATCTAGAGGCTTAACAAATCAGTTCTTATCAAACTCGGTTGAGATTTGGCTAAGTTATGATAGTTTTATATTTTTAATAATGGTTTTATGCAGTATTCAGCTACAGATGAAACCAAATAGAAAAACCCTTTCTTATCAAAATCGGGTAAGTTTTGTCTAACTTATGGTACTTTAAAATGTTAACTCATGGCTGTATTTTTAAATAATGCAACAAATTTTGAAAGAACGAGTGAGGCTAATCTATATGTTTGACAGACAAACTTGCAGCCAATAATTTAGATTTTGCACGGAATGTCGGGTACTTACGTATTCCAGAATGGTAGATGGATGATCAATGCCATTGACGCGCTCGCTCATGATGACCGCACGCTGCTGAATGGCCAGGGCGTCCTGGGCGTCGCCGAGCAGATAGCTGAGGCGCGCCAGCATGCGCAGGCAGGAGCCGTTCTCCTGGTGCATGGCGCCGAACACGTTGTTCAGCAAGTTGAGGGCCTCGCTGATGAGCTCGTAGCCCTCCTTGAGCATGCCCTGTTGGATTTTGGCCTGGCCCGTGGTGTAGAAATTGTAGGCGTCCGTGGCACGTGGACTGATGTGCTTCACCACGGGGAACACATTGACGATATCGTCGTCGCCGAAGGTGGGCTTGTGCTTCGATTCGAAGTTGTATTCGCGCAGCAGCACCTGGATGCCCACCTTGAGGCAGAAGGCGCGCAGCAAACTGATGCGCAACAGTCCGTACTTTGTGCCGGCGGTCTCAATGGAGTCGCAGTCCAGCTCCCAGTTCCAATAGACTTTCACCTCCTTGCGTATCTGCTGCCACAGCGAACGCGGCGTGACCAGCGTCCAATCGTAGCTGCCGCTTGAGGCACCATTATTGGATGCGGCACCACCTGCACCGCCGCCGCCGCTTCCGGCGGCCGTTGAGCTGCCATTCTGTGCGGCGGCAGCAGCAGCAGCGGCGGCCGCTTTGGCCGCCTTGTGCTTGTTGTGCTTGCCGCCATTGTTGCGCGACTGCTTCTTGTGGACCTCCTCGCTGCTGACGGCGGGATTGACCGGTCCCGTGGTCAGCAGACAGTTGAGGAAGTGACTGATCGCCGCCGACAGATGGAGCGGCTCCGTGCTCTGCATATATGTGTAGTAGATGTGCTTGGTGGCGCGCACGATCAGCTCGAGTATGGCGATGCGATGCAGGTAGTCCATGCGCGGCATCTGGCCGAGCATCTTGATCACCTTGCCCAGGTAGCGCACATTGATGCCGTGACTGTGCAGTGATTCGGTCAGGCTCTGGCCATCGATCGGCGGCGACGAGTGGGCCATGTGCTCCTTGATGAAGGCGGGTATTTGCTTGAGCACCAGAAATTCGGCAGCGTCCTGGACGAGACGCTTCTGTTTGGTCAGCGATTGGACGCCGCCGTCGGGGCCATCAATGTGCCGAATGCCCGGCGAGAAAACGTCCGGGTTGAAGCGGAAATCGAACTCCTTCTCCTTGAGCGAGCCCACGGCGGCGCAGGCGCGCTTAACCACCTCGGCGGCCTGCACCTCATTGGAGACGGCCACGTTCGACTGGGCCTCGCGTATCGCATTCACCATGGCCTCGGCGGTCTTGGTCTCGCTGGGGCTGGGCTTCGATTCCTCCTTCTCTGGCTGCGCTTCGGCTTTAGCGGCAGGCTCGACCGGCTCCTCCCCCACCGGTTTCTCGGCAATGGCGGGCAGCTCCTTTTCGGCGCTGGCCGTGGCCGCCTGCTTTTTGGCATTGAGCTGCTGCAGATGCACTGCAGCAGTGCGTATGAAGGTCACATAGCGATCCTCAATGAAGGCCTCGAGCAGCTCCTGGCGCAGGCAGCACAGTTTATGGCGATGCTCGATGGGAAAGCCCATGTCGGTGAGCTCCTTGCTCAGCTGCACATCCTGCAGCTTCAGGAAGTTCACATCCGGTGGGAAAGTGCGCAACAAGTCGAGTATATAGTGACGTCCATCGTTGCCAATGATGCCCTTGCATTCGACCGAGGAGCACAGCTCCACCGGCTCATCCCGCTCATTGAGCACCGAATGCGGCAAGATCTTCAAATGCTTGCCCGCCTGACGCAACAGCTCCAGATACTTGGGATGGCTGAGCACCGTCTTGCCAAAATCTATGGAGCCATAGACAACGGACTGCTCCTGTTCGCGCTCCAGGATGCCGGGTATGATGGACTGGGCGGTCACGCGATAGCCACGATAGTCAATCACAACCGTGCCCAGCGTGTAGAGGCCCTCGATGTCGACCGCATTGTAGACGCGGACGCCATGCAGATCGTAGCGTGGCGCCACGAATGCCGCATGATCGCCGCCCAGCTCCTTGTAGTGATCGCGCACATCGAAGCCGAGCGAGAAGAATATATTATTCCAGATGAACATTTGCATTTTGGCATCCTCGCCGGGATTGATGGCCAGCACGTTGCCATCGATGACGGCCATGGCGCCGCGCGTTGCCGCCGTCACAAAATCACCGTGCACCTTGAAGATGGCGCGCTCGCGCAGCAAGCGCTCCGGCAGTGTCTTGCGTGGCAGTTCCCTGGTCGTCTGGAGCTCCTCGTTCCAGTCGCGCGTCTGGCCGGGTATATGCTCCTCGTAGCTGATAGAAAAAATAAAAATAAAAGAGAAAAAACAAAAGAAATCAAATCTAGATCTTCTGGGCCAAATCTTGTGGGAGACTCACCCCAGCTTGGAGCTAAAGGCATCTTCGGCACGTATGGCATCCACGGTGTGCTCCAATTGTGGCGACGACCATTGGTAGACCTGATAGGGCGTCGCAACGCGCTCAAAGGCATGGCGCATGGTGCGTCGCTTCTGTATGGCCTGGAAGGCGCGCCGGAACGATGGCGAGATGTGCGAGAGTAGATCGATGAGCGAGTGGCTCAGGTGGCTGGGGTTGTCCGGCTTGGGATTGAAGGTGTCGTCTGTGGATTGGTTAATGTAGAAGCCCTTGGAGCAGGCAGAGATGTGAAAGCGTTTGTCCTCCATGGTGACCACATACAGGTACATCAGATCACCATGTAGCTTGCGTGGACCGGGCGGCGGATTCCATGCCGATGTGGTTAGCACCTTGAGCGCCTGCGGTCCCTTCGCGTTCTTAATATTTGGATGCAGCGGCAGCAGCGGCGGCTCACGCACTCCGGGCGTCACATAGTCGGGCGGTGTGCAGTCAACGGAATCGGGACGCGTCCGTTTCTTGTCCAGCAGATCGCCCTGTGTTATCGTATTCAAATACGTTAGCGAGGTGCAATCGATGCCATTGTAGGCATCGGCCGGATCCAGATTCTTCAGCAGATCGCGCACATGGCGCACATGGATGCGCGCCTCGCGCATTGTGTACGGCTCCTCGACGACGCGTATGGTGGAGCCCTGCTCCAGCGGCTCGATGGTCTTCAGCTCGGCAAAGTTGTCCAGCGTCACGTTGTCCAGCTGGAGGGAGAAGCATGTCCGGTGGCATGTCTCCTCGCGGTCCATGAGCAGCTGATGGATCTCCTGCACCAGCTCCATGCTCGACAGCTGCACGGACAGCACATCTGTGCCGGGGCTGCTGATGTTCACCGTTATGCCAATATCGTGCAGAGCATCCAGATCGACATCCTCGCCAGAGACAGCTGCTTCGCCCTCGCCAACAGCACCCTCTGCGCTTGCCGCATCCTCTGCACCATCGCCCTTCTCGGCCAGCACATTTGCATTGGCATCGGCGACGTCGCCATTAACCGCTGCCTTCTCCGCATGCCCGTTGCTTAGAGCGGCGCCAGCAGCCTCAGCTTCGACTGCGTCTTGGGGCGGGCTTTTGTTACGATTTTTCTTGCCTGCAAAAATAAAGGCAATAGAAACAATTGTTATTTAAATTGTGGTCAAGGGCTTATCGGGCGTTTGTATCTTGTATCAAATGAACAATTGTTTATGCATTGTTTGAAGGCTGGGATTTCCCAGCGAGAATAATTCATGAACTAGTTACGTGTGACGAGTATGCAGATTGGCTTTTTGTTTATTATTGCTGTTCTTAATTAGGTATAGCTTTAAAAAACTTTTTACACAATCTACTTAGAGATTCCAATGAGCTGAGTTTTGGTTCTGAACCATTCAAGGTTTGTTTAAATGTTCCAGTTCACAAAGCGATGATGAAATATATTGATATGCTGTACAATCGTGTCTTAATTAATCTAATAAATGTGTATCAGGCATGAAATGGGCAATACGAAGGCATGTCAAACCGGCTGTTTTATAATTACAGTGGTCCCTTGATAACGAAAACTTGTCGAACCTTCAGCACCAGAGAAACTACAAAAATAATTAAATTTAACAAATATATATATATATATATATGTTATTTTACTTGTGTTTTTGCACACCATACGATTTAAAACCACTGCAAGCTAATTTGCGAGCCACGACTGTAGTAAATAAACTTCAAAGTACAAAGATCAATTTAGCCCAAGTTTGCGAAAACAAAATGCAGAAAGTCAGTTCCAGAATTCGCTAAAGGGCAATCACATCGACCTGACCTCACCTACTTTAAGTTTGTACTCACTTGTTACATAACAATGCTCAGTGTGCGTTTACTTTTGCCATTCACTGTAACCGGCTGCAAACACACACACATGGCAACATGTCTGCATGCATGGGTGTGCGTGTCGTGTGTTGTAAAACAAAACAAGAGAAAAGCAAACAGAGAAACCGCTGATAAGGCAGCGCTGCCAATAAGCAACGGTTAAATTCAACTCAGAACTATGTATACTCAATAACCAAGCATCTTTTTTTTGTTCACAGAACCATGCTAATTTCAACAGCAATGTTCGAAACTACAGCAAACCCGAATTTGATAAACAAACCAAAATACATTAAGAGCAGCAGGCGAGAGCCAACCAAAAGAAAGCCAGTGAGAGAGAGCATTGAGAGTTATGCTTGGGAGCAAAGTGTAGGTGTAAATTGAAAAGCAAAAAAAAACATGATTTACATAATTGACTGTGCTAGAATGTTTGTGTGTGTACGTGAGAGACTTTGTTTGTTTGTTGCATGCAAGTGCGTTAAGCGGCAAGCACGTGGTAATTGTAGGTTAAAGAAACACTTGGTTGCAAACTCTGCTGGGGGTTAATGAACAACGGCCAACGACATATGTATGTATATACATACATTTACACAAAACATGTGTGAGTGCGTTGCCATGTAAAAAAAAAGAATAAAGAAGAAAACGCATGAGCACAAATACTCACGCACCGCAATGTACGCTATATGTAACTCCCACTTATACAAATGCAATTGAAACGCACGCGGTGCTGCTGGTGCCCGTTGGGGGGCGCCCAGCAATAGACGGGCAGGCCGCATTTAAAGCATTATAGAAAAAAATACATTACGTAACGTAAAAATGTTATGTGATGGACGTTTTTTTCATAGCAAACATCACACTTGACAGTAATTGCCATTCACTGGTTGAATAGGAACAATTAACACATTGCAAAGAGTGGAGAGTGGAGACTGGGGTGGGCTTTGATCGAAAATGTCATAGTTAACGCACCTTTCTTTTTTGTTGCGGCGCTGCTGCCATTGACCAAGTTCTTTTCGCCGGCTGCGTTTGCGTTGTTGTTGTTGTTGCTCTTGTTCTCCTTGGCTTTGGCCTTGCCGGTGGCACCAGCATCGCCAGTCGCTGCCGCATTTTTTGCATCAATCTCGAGCGCCATGCTGCTGCTGCTGTTTCTGTTGTCAGCGCACAAAAACCAAAAGCCAAATCCAAATTCGATTACACGTTCACGTTGCCGTGTTACACAACTCTACGCTGCTCTGGCGACTGCTGGTTGCTTGATTGCCTTGCTTTTGCTCTCTGCTCTGCTCACTGCGCTCAAACCGATTGCGCGTACGTGATTTTGATTTTTAACTAGTATATCTAATATAAACGGGTAATTACTGTCCGGGTGACTTTTTGTAAACATATGACAATTATATCTTTGGCTACGCTAGCATTAGCACAGTTACGAGTTACGATTTTTCGAGTCGTTAAATTAGAAATTAACGCGTTGTTTTCGGCTAGAACTCGTCAGTGTGACCGAACCAAGCCAGAGCCAACATACGCAAATATGAGTTCGGTATATTTTTGGTATGCGAACAAAGAGCCACCAGCGCACGTCAACACGCGAATGGCTGAAAAGATACTTTAATTTCCTTGGTCAACAAACATGTCGCTAATAAAAAATTTAGTCAAAGAAACAGAAAACAAACCGCGAAAGAAGAAAAAGAATGCGGGCTCTGACGACAGCGATGGGGAGAAAGACAAACCATTGGGGCCGTTCATTAAAACGGCGACAGATCTACAACGGCTAAAACTGGAAAAACTCATGAAAAATCCTGTAAGTAAAAAGACTTCAGCCGCTGTAAACAATAATTAATTGTGTAAATATTGACAGGAAAAGCCAGTTATTATACCGGAGCAGAGGCGAGAGCGCGACTACATGTCCTCGGTGCCCACATTTGTGCGCAATGTGATGGGTAGCAGTGCTGGCGCAGGTTCCGGCGAATTTCACGTCTATCGACATCTGCGACGCAAGGAATATGCGCGCCAGAAGAACATACAGAACCAGAGCCTACGCGAAGCCGCCGACGACGCCTTCCAGCAGAAATTGGATGATAATAAGCGAGCCGCCGAGGAGCGCACGGCCAAAAAGCGTGCAAAGCGTTTGAAGAAGAAGCAGCGTGCAAAGCGGCCGCGCGAACAAAAGCCAAACGAGGAGAAACAGACAGAAAGCGAATCTGAGGGAAGTGCCTCAGAAGCTGAGGCTGAGGCAACAACTGCAGCTGGAAAAGAGGAAGCGGAGGGCAAAGAGGAGGAGACGGTAAACGAGGAGCCGCTCCTAGCTAATCCCGAAGAAAATGCTACTTCAGCTGAAACTGCAAAATCTGATGCAGAATCCAAAGTAGTTGCTGATGCAGATCCAGAAGTGTCGCCAGCAGCAGAAACTGAAGCCAAGCAACAGGAGACCTGACTGAATTTGATCATGCATATATATGTAAATAAATTTACATTTATCATATATATGTAAATAAATATAGTTGATTTATTAGTGAAACAAATTTGTGGATTTATTCATGTTATGTATGTATGTGTATATATATATATATATATATTTATATATTAACCATTTTCTGTAACGATAAAATTGCCATTGTAGTTATATATTTGGCCAATTATCGTTTGCATGTTGTGGTTTATCGGTTTATCTTGCTAATAGGCCATCGATTAAAGCAGCTTTGGTGATAAGAAAAGCGTTTTGGAAAATATGCAGTTTTTTTGTAATGTATTTTGTTCGTGTGTGATAATGCTTAAAATACATGTATGTAAAGGTGCATTAAATACGAGCACTACTTGAGAGTACGTTATATGAATGTGTGCACGACTATGCAGTACCCTGTACCCCAGTACACATGCACGGACCTGGCGTAAAATCAATTATTATTAGGATTCATTGTACCATCCTTTGGGTACAGAGCATATAAAATGTCAACGATTGTTGGGTTTATGTTTTCGTTTTGTTTTTTGTTTCTTGAAGAATCAAATTTTATTGTTTACAATTTGTTTTTTGTTTGTTTGAATCCACAATCCTGGTGTGTTCTTATCTTGTGTGTGTATATACGAAATTTTCAATGTTCCACAAATAATTAATAATGTATACATATATATATATATACTACTATATTTTGCCTTTGCACTTATGAACAGTTAATTAAAATTAAATTTGCAGCATTTCTACTAAAGTAAATCATATTTTGAACTTAAAGCAAACTTAAACTTGTACACATTTTATAGATTTATTTGTATCGTTTTCTTTTTGTTTAGATCCTTTAGCAAAAAAGAACACAAAAATCTGAGCTCGTATTTGTAAATGATTGTAAAAGCGTTGTTAATTGTTATTTTTAGATTAAAAATTACCTCAATTTCATATAAATAAAATTTCAAGTAATTCTCAATAACAAATTTGCCTTTGTTTATAAATCGTTCGCTCTGCGTTTTTAATTATAGTATATATATAAAAAAGGAAAAAAATACTTTTATTTGTTGCTGCTGTTGTGGTTGAATTTTTTATCTTCATATTGCGCGAGGGCGTGGCATATATTTGTCTATTAATATGCGCTTATTTGCAACAATATTCAGAGCTATATAGAATATGTATCGATTGTGAGAGTGCTTTTAACATTTTCGATTATTGACAAAAAACATTTTTAGTCGTACAATTGGTTTTTTTTTTGTGTATGTATCTTTTTTATCTCTTAATATTTGTTTTTCAAATGGTTTTCCCACTCACAATAATTCCACGAAAATTCAACTACAGATCTTATGTTTTTGTCGGCTAGCGAGCGTGCTTTGTGGGCGTTTGTTTTTTGTTTTCTTTTTATATTTTTGAGGTGTGGGTCTACACAGCATTTAAATTAACAGTAATCGTATGTATATTTAAAGGTATATATAAATATGCATGTACTTTGTATATATAGTTGGTAGGTAGGTAAGTTAGTTAGTTAGGAGGCCGTATATTAAATAAATATTTCGTTTCTTTCGCTGTTTTTTCTTTCTTTTCTTTTGCTAATTGTTGCTTGCTCGGATTTAACTTTAGACATACATCATATGTATACATACACATACACATATATATATATATATATAGATATATTTTGAAATATACAAATGTAGTTTGCATTAACGCATCTGGTAAAGGTGGCTGAGACTGTGTGTGTGTTTTGCATACTCAAATATATATGTATATATATATATATAAATATTGTAGCGTTATTAATTATGTTTAAATTGAGAAGTAAGCAAATATTTTTGCTGAGGTCCTAACGACACTCCCAAACTTTAACTGTTTGATCCACGCTGCCGGAAATGACATACGGATGCGCTTTGTGAAAATCTAAAAAAGAGAAGAAATTGCGTTAAAAAGAATAATTTTCTAAGTGACATTATTGTGGACGCACCAATGGATGTGCAGAAATGCTGATGCGCGTAAAGCGTCTTCATGCATCGCTTGTTGCGCAAGTCCCAGACCCGTATGGTCTTGTCATCACTGGCCGATACCAAATATTTGCCACCCGGATGGAATGCCAAGCCCCGTACCCAATTGTCATGCCCATTCAATGTGAGCAGGCACTGTCCAACGCTCACATCCCAAATGCGAATGGTTTTATCGCGCGAACCCGATGCCAAAAATGGTCCCTGATGGTGACCCTTCTTGTTGTCAGCGCCGGCTGCCTCATTTATCGCTGAAGCGGCCGCTTCGGGCGCCCAGGCAATGCACTCCACCGTATGCTCATGATCGCGTAATTCAACCTGTCGATGACAACCAAATGTTTCGTTATACTTTACTGCATTTTACATAAGGCCTAATATTACTAAATGCACGGGAAGCCATATAAAAATAGTTGATTAGCACATGACCAAACCTTCAATTTACATGGCTTCCTTCCGGCTCCTTTATTGTGCTGATTTTATATGGATTCTAGCATGTTTTGTTTGCTTACCTTGCAGTCTTTTGAATTCGTCAACCAAACGCGTATTGTGTGATCATTTGAGCATGTGGCAAAGATGCTGCCTTCAATGTGCACGCGCACCATTCGCACCCACTCCCGATGGCCGGTGTAGGTTTTTACGCAGTAGCTATTAATAACATATGCCCAATTAGGAGTGGTATGTAGTGCATTACTTTTGACAACTCACCCCGTGGCCACTTCCCACATTTTGATGGTGCGATCACGCGATGCGGATAGCACATAGTCGCCGGCGGGCACAAAGGCCACCGAGGAAACATTGTGATCGTGACCATGCATGGTTTTGACACACTCGTAACTCTGCTGGAAGTCCCACAGTTTGATGGACAGATCAGCGCTGCAGGAGGCTATCGAAAAGTACAAAGTTTAGCGACTTTATACTTGTTAGCTGCTAGGAGTTAATTACCTAAGAGCTTGCCCTGCGCATCGAATGCCACATCCTGCACAGAGTCTGTGTGTCCTTTGAGACTACGCTCATATTCGCCAGTTTCGAAATCCCATATCTTGATAGTGGCATCTTCCGAAGCCGAAACCATGAGTGCGAATATTGGATGAAATATAACCTGTGAAAAGGAATTGATTGATTCGATTGATTTAACTTATTGCTTGCTTGATTGCGCTTACCCTCGTTATGCTGGCGCGATGACCTGTTAGTGAGTATTTCTCTGGCGGCCTGGGTATCCATTCGCCAGGCGTGCGTTTATTCTTTGTGGGCGCACCCTCGATCACCTCCTTTTCAGCTTCCGTTAGCTTAGCCTCTAGTTCCATGACCTTCTTTTGCAGTCGTATGACCGATGTCCATTTCTTTTCCAGCAGGCCGCCAAACTTTTTTTCCGCTTCTGTGCTGATATCGGCCTCTTTGCGAAAGGCCTCCAGTGAGTCGGGATAGCCATTTGAGCCCAAATAGTCGGCAATCGCTTGGTTACTGTGCAGCAAAAGAGCTAAGATTTAGTAACTTTCTTTTAACTGTGTGACATGATTATAGCTACTTACAGCTCCTCGCGCTGCCGCTGCGACAACACCATTTTCATGCTGTTCTTCGGTTTGGGCGAGCTTCAATTCTTTTGCTGTTTGCCTCGATTTGTTGCTGCCTTCTTGTGCAATGCTGCAGAAACACAAGAAAAATATTTAGATTTATATATATGTAGACTAAAGTATTTCAAATGAATGAGTGAACAGGAAATTAGTTTCACAAACTGAAAAGACAAGTTTCGCAAAGGGGCAAGTCACCCACATCATTTTTATTTTTAATTTTTTTTTTTTTGGTAATGTTGCCTCAAGACGCATCATCTTCGGCATGCATACTCATCATTCTGCTACTACTTCTTCCACTTCATCTTCGTTGTCTTCCCCTCCTTTCATTGTTTCGCAGCGTGCAGCATGATGATCAACATAATTATCATCATCAGCCTCCGAAATTGTTTCGTTTGTGTTTCTGGCACAAAAAAACCGTTTCTTTGGTTCGTGTGGTCGCCATTAAAGCGCGCATTGTCTGCGAAAACTTAAAGCTCAGCTGTTGGGCCAATCAGGTTGCAGCAACCTATTTTGAACTTTGCATATGCTCAAATGCAACCCTGCTTAGAATTGATAAAAACACTTTCGACACACACACGTACATCGATCGATAGCAAATATGTACTCAAATATTCCAATGCAATAATCAACAGCTTCCAAAAATAGTCAAAGCAGCATTGTACGGAGCAGCTGTTATAGTTATAGAGTAGTTGCTTTAAATAGCCAAGCCATGATGTACTTGTTGATAGTTATGGCAAGAGCAATTCAATTAACTCAAGGTGGTCACCACATAGGAGAAGGAACAGCAACAAGCAATAACAAATCACAGGTAGCATTCAATAAAACAACGAATCGGCGAAAAATCAGCGAAAGCATAACGCGTTTGTTTTTTTTCTTTTCTAGATAAGCATTTGACGACACATTTGTGTGTGTGCGTATGTACCACGTTGCCAACTATCGCAAAAGTTACACGCAGCGCTGACAAAGCCAATTAGCAAGCTCTAACGGTAGTTCAAGCAACTTCTTATAAGTAAATAACGCAAAACGAGAGAGACGCATAACAAAGTCCAAGCTTACACTACACATACACACACACATACTATATACACACCAGCACACATACTCGAAACAAGGAAATGACGTTTCAGATTATTTCTGTCCGCTTAACCATTGCCAAATATTTAACGATTTTTGAACTAGCTGTTTAACACAGGGCATACATTTTGCTAAAAACCGACCAAACGAGTTCATGCGTTGAATTTTTTTTTTAATTTTTATTTCCAACGACGCCGACGTCGGCATTGAAACTAAGCATGAGTCACGATTGGAGAGCACTGCGAGAGGCAAAGTTAGCCTTTATCAGCTGTTGGGTCATGCCAGCACCGAAGGGGTGGTCGAGGGAGTACGGCAAAAACTAAAATACACGCAGCACCCAATTAACTGCGCATCTAAATATAAAATAAAAATCAATATATATAATGATAGAAAAAAGACAGCGCTCACGTCACGAGTATTAACGCAACACGCGTGGGTTTATGGTTTTGGTGGGGGCTTTCGGGCAGTCGGTGTCTAATGCCGGACAACGACAACAACCGTTGTGTTGTGGCAACCAGGCGTGCGTTTTGTTCTTATTGAGGCCAGCATTCCAATAGACAGGCATGCGCCTTGTAACTTCCAGCTATGTAACTGTGTGGGTAGAGCTAGTAACGGTATCCCACAGCAATAACAACAGCAGCAACAACAACAAACAAATACAGCTAGCTACAAGGGGGCGTTTGGGTCACACGCTGAACAAGATTTGAAAGGCGTCCACTGACGGCAGCAGCTGCGCAAAAAGGGTTACCACCGTTAACACCCACACAAATTAATATATATGCACTTGCATACACACACACACACACAGACATAAGTACACTCTTGTCTGCCAAAGGTATTCCATATTCCAATTTGAATTGTAAATTAGAAATGTATATGTAGTTAGTTTTTTTATGCGGCGATTACCTGTTCAAAAAGCTCTTGTGGGCGTCTGATGTCAGCATCAGGGCTACATACACAGACACACATACACATGCTTGCATGCATAAGGATGCAGGCAAGCTCTCTCTCTCTTTGCGACTAAAGCGCTCAGAGAGTAAAAGTGTGCTTGAGAGAGACCTTGCACTTGGCTGTGCACTTGGCTGCCTATTGCGTGCGTTTCTCACGCTTTGCCAGTGTTTGCAATGTTACACTAAATTACGCTCACCCGTACACACACACACTGACAGGAATTTGGCAATGCAGCGAATTAAGTAAAAGTTGCGAGTACTGATTAGGAACTACACTGACTAACAAATGTCTAGACCCGAGACAGTTAATTCGCAATAACCTTTAGCTGGGAAAGTCGGACAAACACAAACCCATGCATAGATTGTATATTGTAACACTGTAAAAGCTCGTGAACAGGCATTTAGAAGATAAGGCAAGTGATGAAAACGCAAACACAACGCACGGCGTGAAAAAGTAGACATACAACAAGAAAGACAGGGCTAAAAGTGTCAGAAAATAGATAATGGCAACAGCAGCAGCAATTTGTGGCCAATTTGCACAGTCGGTCTCAGACTGGGCGACTCCAGACTGAAGAACCAGCTTAGCTCAGCAAATTGCACACGTTCTGGGAATTGCACTGCGGCGAGCACTGTTAACATTTTTCTTTTTTACAACTATATACGGGGCCCAAATACCAGAGTCAAATACATGTGTTTTTTTACTGTATGTGCGATGGCCAATGCCAAAGCAGCCCAAAACGGAAAACTGTAAAACAAAAATGAAAGAAAAAAAAATAAATAAAAACAAGATTTCTAGCAAGCTGCATTTGCAGAACTGGTTTCTTTTTTTTTTACTTTAACTTTGGCCCATGTAAAAAGCTGTTAGAGACTTCGGCCAGCACCCAAGGAATTGAAATGCGCTGCTGGCATTTGTTCTATGTAAAAATCGATCAATTCCATAGTAAAACTGGAGCAGGGGTAAAAGGAGGCGAAGGAGGATACATGCGCAAAAAAAACACACACACAACCATAGATAAACAGGCACACTGACACAAAACTGACGCAGGGCGATGTGTCATCGCTCTTGGTGGTTGGTGTAGCAGAGGAAGAACTTGAAATTGTTTTTGTTTTTGCACTTGCATGTTTTGTTGTACATTTTTTAACTTCAGTTCAGTTTACACTTTGCAGCATTATTTGCATAACTTTTGCTTGTTGGCTTTGCTTTTCAATAACAATGCACACACACGCACACATACAACATACAAGCGAGCACTCACACCAAACACAATAACAACAACAGCAACAACACTGACACTGACGAAAAATAAAAACTGTTACGACGGCCATCTTGAAAGAGCAGCGCAGCCAGCGTCGCTGCGACAGCGCTTAAAACGGTCCAATATGCAAAATTGAAAAAGGCCAATAGTATCGTAAAACACGCACATTTGTCACAAAAGAATTGCCTTTGCAAAAGGGGCTTTAATTTCTTTTTCGCATAAGCGCGCACCAACACACTGCCACTGCTCATACATATGACAAATTTTTCTTTTTCCCCATTTGCCCATTACATACACTTCGCTGCTGCGTTGCCGTCGCGCAAACGACACTTTGCAAAATGAAGCTTTGATTATGCGTTATAGCGCGTGTATTTATGATGACGTTTTACGTTTTCTTTCAAGGCGCACTACACATACTTACACAAATTGTTATTTTATATATTTTTTAATTATATTAATTTTAATTAAATTGGGAAATAATTACGCAGAAGTGAAGCGCGGCGAGAAATGCTTCCAATACCTTTCGATGCTTTCAACGTATCGATGCCAACGTTTTTGTTTACCAGCACTAGTTGCAGGGTCACCATGTATTACAGTTATCGATATTTCGTGGCGGTCGTGTCTATCGATAGCTAGGGTAAGTGCTTTCGACAGCTGTTTGAACATTTTTGGCGCATTTCATAGACTTTTCAAATTTATAAACTCTTAAATAAATTTGTAAACGCTTTAAGCACTCGCTGATCGCATTGTGCAACACTGTAAAGTTCATAAACATGACAGAAATACAATTGCATGCAAAATGCATTGTTTTTTATCTTGTACACACGCATATACACACACGCAGACGCACACCCTCCCGGAGTAAACTTTTCCTTATCAGTAAGAAGCACAATGATACAGCCATGTGTTATTAATGTGTACGCTCAGTTGTCGACTAACACTCAACGGAAACGGTTATTCGTTCTAAAGAGTAACGATATTGTTGCGCATATTAGAATTGCAATTTAAGAAACAATTCGATTTCGCTCGCGCGTATTTGAAGCAACAACAATAACGATACAAGTCTCATACATTCATACCCCTACAGTGAGTGCTAAAAAAGTGTGCATTATTAATTTATCAATGGCAAGCCAATTTAATGAGCAAATTGCCAAAATATGTAAATGATTCGCCAATTATAACTGGCAGGTAGGCGTTATCAAGCCGAAGTGCGATTCTAATCAGCTGCCTGTTTGCACGGGCCCGTTACACATGCCACCGTGATAACGGCTTTCGAAATTGAAATCAAAAGTGCTGCCAATTGTAAGCAATTGCACTGGGCTTGTCTATCGATAATTCGATTTGTAACAGAAGCGCATCCTTAATACAAGCCATAAAAGTTTTTATGGAATATACAACTGTTTGCATATGTGTGTGTGCGTGTGTGTCTATTATTGGAAAACAGTTTATGGCGCACAGTGGACAAGATTTGAACGGCTTCATATGCACATTGTTATCAGGGAGCCGCTCTGATTACACTATATTGTTGATATGATAAAATACACACAGGCATTTCCAGCGTTTACTTTCTATGACCGTTAAATTGTTATTATTGGGTTATTTGTTGTTTGCGTATTTGATTTGTGGATCCCTAAATATGGAGCATTAAATTGTTTTGTTTTTTATTCCGTTTCGCGATTTGTTTAAACATAGGAAATTGTCGCCAATACAATTTGTCAAGTAGATAACAAAATATGTCAATAGCTCTTCACCGTGCTATTAATAAGCTAACGATAAAATGTAATTTTATTTGCTTTAAAACGCTGTCGCGTTTGAGCCAATGAAATTAGTAATTAGTGTTGTAGTTCTTTGATTAAATACACACACAAGCACACTCACATACACATACACCCGCACACTGTCGAATCAATAATGATGAAATATCAATTGCTTCTATGAACCGTAATGTACAACAAGGGAAAAAATAAACCAAAATTCTTCAGCAGCTACGTGATAAGCTGAACACCTTTGTGTTTAACCCTTATATGATGATGCGTTTATGTGTTTATTGTTAACAAATCTGAAGTTGGTTCGATCTTTATCTTTATAAATAAGTGTGTATTGCGTCTGCTTGAATTTTGTGCTTTTTGGGTTTATGTGCTAAAGTATTCGCATTCTCCATTAAGTGCCTTGATAAGCCCTTGCCCAATCCCCTGGACTTGGCATTGGTCAAGTGTGCACTTTATACGTATATAATACATACATACATATGTTTGTATACGATTTAGTTGTTTTTCTTAATCGCGAATTCGACTTTTGCTCATTGCCAATCCCAGGAGCTCTCAATTACACAATGAAAACTCAAACTGCAAGGCTTTGTCAAAGAACTTGAGTCGTATTTGCACTTCGATCAGTTCTTGGTGTTTTTTGTATTGTATAAGGCTGTCTACTTTGTTTTCTCAATTTTTTCTATTAAAAAATCAAGATAAAAAATTAAAACTGACTGTAAAAGTTTCCAACAGTCATAAATTATTCAAGGTTTCAAATATTGACAAATTCAATTTGCTGCAGAAATTCCTTTTGTTTAAGTAGAAACTATCTAACGATAACAACTGCTATGCCCTATATGCCCTATATATAAAAGAATGATAAATATGCTGCACTCAGCAAAAATATTAAAGCAGACTTGAGTTATATTTGAGAGTATGAGTAATATTTAATATATTTAATTGTAAAAGGTTAAAGTTTTATGTATATCATGCTCTCCCTCTTGCTCTCGCTCCCTCACTGTCTCTCCTCGGGTCAAATACTTAACGTAATTGTATAATTATTTCCTTTGTTTATATAATTAATGATACTCAATAATTGACACTTGCGCTCAGGGTGAGATGTTAACCTGGCCAATACATATATAAATCACGTATCAGTCACAATATTTGATATATATGTATGTATATGGTGTATGTATATTTTGCATTTAATTTATTTTTATATTTTGTTGTGTTTTCGCTTTTTATTGATTCGTGCCTCAACTTTATTAATGTGCGCATTGCACTTAAACGAGCTGCTTTCTTATATGGCGGGGTTAATACTTTCGATACGTCGTTAATATAATTCTGATCTTCGTTTTACTTTTTTGTTTTTTGGGAAGTATTTGTTAACCGGTTATGTTCGTTTGGTCGACATTGAATTTGTTGTTTCTTTACACTTCCGAAATTATTTGCTGCAGAAGCTGGTGGCAATGTGGTCCTAAGATGCGGTACAACAAACACGGCAAGCCAAGTACACGGCTTTATGCACTGCTCTGTGTACCGTTATTGCTATTGGCCTGGCCAAAGGCGCAGGCGCAAACATCAACAGCGATCACCGAACAAGATCTAAATGATGGTGAGTACTGCTTAATTTATTTCAAATCTATAACAAATATTCAAACAATTTTTACTTGATTAAAAGATATTTCAAGTTCTAAAAAACATTTTTCTTTGAATCTTAGATTATTTAAAATATCTTATAGTCTGCAATTTTTTATTGGTTCTATACTCCATCCAAGTATTAGCGATATAGAATTCGTACCGTTATGTTCTTTTAATTTCAAGAATACTGATTTCTTAAATACTCTTGAATAATAAACCAATTTCCATTCATCATACAATACATAATAAATATTTGAAACCCCATTCTAGTGGTTCAAATAGCTGTGGTTAGTACGCCCTATACGCTGACCTTTAGCGTGGGTCCGGAGGACAAGGATAAATACATTATAGAGAATGTCACGTGTCCTGCGGGCAGCGGCCCAACAAACCTGGGCGATGATCAACTCCTCTGGTAATGATCTGCTAGAACCCTAAATTTAGTCTAGAAATATTTAAATTTTCCATTTCAGTGAAAATTTGGATCCCTGCACGAGCTATACGACCATTGTAACGCTCAGAGGCACGGGTGAAGGGTCCACGCCCTTTGAAAAAATCGTTATCGCCTATACCGATTATAAAGGTGAGTGACAAAATTTACTTTGACTAAGGCTACCAGATTAAAAACAAAAGAAAAATCTTTGGCTTTCATACAAGCTTGTAATGAATATATATAATTTTAGTGATCAGATAAAAATATATATAAAATAATCATTTTAAAAATCTTTAAAGATTAAAAATATTTCGTTTTAACTGATAACAATTATAAATTAATCATTTTAAAAATCGATCATATATATTTTTCTGATTGGCTAACGAATTGAAGAATACAAAACTTTTTAATCGAGATCGAGAAGTTTTCTGCACTTGTGGAAATTCGCTATTGCAATATGATCAAGTATCATATAAAATCAACTTTTTTTTTGTTGAGTGCATTAACATTTTCCGCTTTCCCTTAGATCCACAAACCAATTTAACCTCCGTCGAGACCACGGAGACGACCATAACCGTGACGTGGGAGACCAGCGATCGGGCGTGTGTGAAGAACTTTGAGGTTTCTGTAACGTCATTGGAATTTACGAGCTCCCGTCAGCTGTCAAAGGAGGAGAGCACTGATACCGTGGAGAATGCGTTCCCCTGTCGCCACTATAATGTCACGCTGGTGACGAGGAACAATGCGAGCGTCGTTATTGACAGGGCTACTCAGTTCGTGGACACGGGCTTTCTGGAGCCCGGCGAGCTAACACTAACCATCGAAAATCGCACCAATGCCGACACGGTGATCACGTGGGGAGAGCCGGAGAACAAGGACTGCATAGACAGCTTCACGTTCGTTTGGCGACGCGACGGTTGCGTTCCGGATGAGGATCCGGAGACGACCACAGCAATTACGGACCCGCCTGAGGAGACGACGACAGCAAACACAGAACTGGACGAAGAGACGACGACAGCAACCACAGAAGTAAACGGTGAGACAGACGCAACCACATTGTCACCGATCGCGGATATGCAAACGGAGCCGAGGGGTGAGTGCTGCGATCTCCGCATTGGGAGCTCTCTTCATTTTGAGCCCCCACCTCATTTGCTTGCAGTGGAGTGTGGGGGCAGCGGAACATCTACAGACAGCACATTGAAGTTCTACACCATCAGCGATCTGCAGGGCTGTGCCCTCCACACCATCGAGGTCTTCATCAATATGGAGCGCAATGCAACGGCCAAAGGCACCGCCGTGTTTGTGTCCGCCGAGAAGAGTGAGTAGCCATCGCTGCAGTTCTGAAATCCTAACTAACTGGCCGCCGTAAACAGTCCCCAGCGCCGTGTCGCAGCCCGTGCAGCAGATCAACTCGACGGAGCTGCTCTGGTCGTGGTCACCGCCCAGCGACCATGCCCAATGTGTGGCCAATTATCGTGTGAATCTGTCGGGGCCCACACAGCGGCTGGAATATGAGAGCAAAGAGCAGGTGACCAGCGAAACCTTCGTGCTCTTCACCCAACTGGAGCCCTGCGGCAGCTACAATGTGCAAATTGTGCCCATCGCAAGTAATGGATCCACGGGCGGCACATTCCACGCTCAGAGCACGCTCAGCGAGGATCGTAAGTTGGCCACAATTGTGATTATATATGTATGCGTCTATGTATCTATACTCTTTGGTAGAGCCCACGCAGATACGGGAGCCGCAGAGCAGCACCGGGCCCTTTGCCATCGAGCTGACCTGGCAGATACCAAACTACGCTGATCTCTGCATCGATGGCTATCGCATATCCGGCTGGATGGACGATGATAAGGATGTGGACGCCCTGACCGTGAGCACACAAAATACGTCTGTGGTGTTCGAGAAGGATCTAATGGCCTGTCAGGTCTACACCATACAAATAATACCCTATACGCGGGAGAATCTGGATGGAGACCTGCGACAAATTCCAGTCGAGACGCAATCAGCTATTATTAACTCCGAACAGGTTTGACAATTAAGTATAGTTATCGGATATTGTCTCGGGTGCAAGAGCCGAAAAAAAACAAGTGAGAACGTTGCAGTCGGATGTAACCGACTGCGCAATACTCGTTCCGGTGGCATATAGATTTTCGCGGTTTACCAGCAGGATTTCTTCGGTTTGCCGCCCCCATGGGCGTATCCGTAACTTTTATAGTGAGATCTTAAGAGAAGGTCATCAGTAATTTGCCTATAAAAATTGAATGTACCTAGCTTTAAAATTGAGAAAGATATAACGATTTTATCGAATTGGGCGTAGCCAAAAAATCGTAACACGAGTATATATTGCAAATTTCAAGTCCCTTGCTTCAATAGATGCCACATTGCTCAAACCCAACATACCCCTTTTACTTCGCGAACGAGTATTAAAATTAATTTTCTAGGCGTGAACCCGTCTAAATATAATTTAACCCTGGTCTTGATTTAAACCTAAATTTTGTTAAATTTAAAATGAAAGAAATGCCAGCAAAAAAAAAATGATGTGCAGGATTCGAGCCCTAGTGATTTGGACCGCTATAAAGACTTTTGTTCTTTGCAGATCGATCTGAACGTGGTGAACAATGGCCTCACATCGCACAGCGTGGAGCTGAATGTCAACAGTCACGACTTCAGTAACAATTGCCAGATTTTCTTTGCGCACTTTAATTGCTCCACGGATGCGGAGGTGCCCCATAAGTATGTCGAGAAATATGTGGAGAGCTATCGCGAGGGCGGCTTTCAGACCGTAATCGCACCCTTCTCGCCCTACACGAAATACACGTGCACCATGGTGCTCTACAATGTGGCTGGCGGTTCGAAGCCCAAAATATGGAGCGACGTGACCTTGGTCTACTGTATGTGCCAGCACTCAGAGCTCCGTTCCGTTCAGTTCAGTTCGATACTAAGCATGTCTAGTCAATTGCAGTTCCCGAACAACCCAGGAATGTGTCGTTGCAAAACAGCACCAGGAGCAGCCTGACCTTCAGCTGGGACCAGCCCAAGCTACTAAATGGACCCCTCAAGTATTACCAGGCGTTCCTAATGCGCTACGAAGCCGATTACTTTGTGCCGAGCATATGCGATCCTATAAGCGAGGGAAGCAAGACCGATACCAAAGGTTTGGCTTCATTGTTTCTAATACTAATTCATTTCGTATCCTTAATCCAAACATAACCTCAAATTATATTTACCTTAGGCGACACGGCCAATACCTTTTACGATCTTGCGCCCGCCGTCAAGTACATTATGCAAGTGGCTGCTCAAAACGATTTTGGCTTGGGGCAGTACACGGCACCTGTTATAGGCACTACGCAACCTGATGGTAAGCTAGTTTCAAATTTGACTCAACATAACCTAAAAACCATATTAACAACAGTGTCGGATTCGGTAACGGATTTAATTGTCACCCCTGGGGCCCCCTGAAAGATAATCTCACCTATAGCGCCAATGCGACCATCACGTGGACCATACCCTGCAAGTCAAACGGTCAAATCGAGTATTTCGTCCTGGACTTTAAGGGAAAACGGAATGCGCATGAGATTAAATTCCAGCGAAAAGTGCTGCCCGAGGGGCATGACAAAAAGGGACGCATGTCCTATACCGAAACAGATCAACAGCCAGAAGTGGACTACGCCGTAGAAGTGTTCGTCAAGACTCAAAATGTCGTGGGCTTGAGCGCGAATGCCAAAAGGAATGGAAATCGCCCTCGGGCTGTGAGTATTGAAAATTTAAAACAATTAGACTTACCGATTTTGACGATGTTGTGACAGCAAGTTATTGTTAAATTCAAAAATGTTTGCGTGCGTAGTGTTGTAACACGGCGGTTAGTGTTGTAACACGATTGAGAGAGCCACAGGTGCAAAGAATACTGAGTTCTTAGACATGTGATGCAAAATTATAGGAAAATAACGACAATGTCTCTCTTAGAGCAGCATAACGGCTAAACGCCACTGCTACACAATGTAAACAAAGCATAAACCGATAATGAAGCTGTTAAATCGCGCTCTTTTGTTTCAACGCAGGACAGCAGAATTGTTCCTCGCGCAACCTTTAGATCTTCCAATTGCGGTGTTGTAAAACTACAAATACGACATTTGCTCATATGAGCTTTAACACATAAAGTGCTAAAAATGCCTTTATTGTGAACGTTTATGTGCTGCATTTTGCAGCACTAAAAAGGCAGCTGTTGATTTTGAAGCGAGCATTATTATTCATGATCCCGATTAAATAATATTTCTCCCCTCAGTGCCCGCTGGGCTGGGTGAGGATCTGGTGCGTCAGATGCGCGTCAGTGCCTATGAGACGAATCATCCAACCAGTTCAGCAATTGTGCGTCTGCCGGCCAATATCTTGAACTCCGAAGCGGGCAACATAACGTATTTGGCGCTCCTGCTATCCCAGAAAAGTTGTACGGATCCGGTGCTGCAGTACGACGTGCTCAACTCCGACGATTGGCCCTCGACCGCGTCCTGGGATGAGGTGGGCGGCGATTGCATTTATCAGTATCAAACCACGCCCGTACGCTGGAAGCCCTTTGAGAGTAGAAGCAGCAGAAGTAAACGCGACATTAGCGAGGATGAGATTGTCTTCACCATTGGCATTGACAAGTGTCCGGATCAGAGCAAACGCTACTGCAATGGACCGCTGACAGCCAATACGGAATATAGTTTGGTGGTGCGCCTATTCACCAGCGCCGGCTACAATGATGCCGCTCTGCTGGAGTTCAAGACGGATGCCGCCATTAAGGTGACGCTGATCTTGGTCAGCGTCTGCAGTTGCCTGCTGGTGGCATTTCTGCTGGGCCTGGTCGTGCTCTGGGTGCGCAAGCGCATAGCCTGGTGAGTGCTTGGGGATGGACTAAAGTTGGACTCTAATTATCACGCTCCTTTGCAGGCATCGCGACTCTGGCCAGGGCATTGAGGATCCATTTGGCAACGTGATAGCCAAGAACTTTGCCTTATTCTACCAGGAAGTGGCCAAGCCGGAGAAGCTGGCTCGCGAATTCAAGGAAATAACCATTGTGGCCTTGGAGCTGAGCTACTCGGCCTCCGAGTTGGGCTCCAATAAGAATCGTTATGTTGACATATATCCATGTGAGCAGACCTGGTTCTGGTTGGGCCTGAGCAGGCTCTATACTGATATTTACGTTTATTCCAGATGACAAGAATCGCGTGATACTGGACATAGATACCGAAGGATCGGATTACATCAATGCATCCTTCATTGATGTGAGTCCTTTGAGCTTTTCCATGGCATGTTTCTATATAAATCTTTGTTTTTCAGGGCCACACACGCAAAAAGGAGTATATAGCTACGCAGGGACCCAAGCCGGAGAGCGTTATGGACTTCTGGCGGATGATCCTGCAGCACAATGTGCGCGTCATTGTGCAGGTTACCCAGTTCCGTGAGGGCAATACGGTGAGAAGGTTTCTAGTCAATACATTGCTCAAATTGTTTTATACTTTCGAAAACCCTTGCAGATCAAATGCCACGAGTATTATCCGTATAATATGCGTGGCGTTAGCGTCAGTATCAAGCACAAGGAACACTTTGAGATCTACGATCGCACGGAACTCTGTGTGGTGCACGAGAAATATGGGCTCAAGGAGAAAGTTATACATTTCTTTTCAAAAAATGGCCCGATCACGGCTGTCCTGACGATCCCATGCATTTGATTACCTTTGTGAAGAAAGTGAAGGCAGAGAAGCGTCCAAACTACTCGCCCATTGTGGTGCACTGCAGCGCAGGTGTGGGACGCACGGGCACATTTATTGGTCTGGATTTGATAATGCAGCGTCTGAAGAGCGAATCGAAAATAAATATTTTCGAAACGGTCAAGAAACTGCGCTTTCAGGTGGGTTAAAACTCGGTCACCAGCCAAACTGTGACTAATTTTGAGATTTATTTTGAATTGTGCAGCGCATGAAGATGGTGCAAACACAACAGCAGTACACGTTCCTGTACAGCTGCACCTATGAGCTGGTGAAGCACAAGATACCGCGTGCCGCACTCAAGCTCGATGGACGCACCAAAACGGATGCAATACCCCCACTGTCCAGCCCAAAGAAGGTCAGCTTTCCGGATACCGATCTGAGCCGTATGGAGACGGCCGTGCTGGACACACCAGATCCGGAGTTGGGCGAAAGCGACAACACTGCAACAGGGGTTCAACTGCCATCACGCTTTGGCGGCCTGCGCCGGACAAAAGATCTGGACTCGTTGTACGAGCAGACAGAGTGGAACAGTCACAAGCGGCAAAATGTTGGCAATGGAGAGTGCGCCATATGACATTTATGAGCTTTTTGTGACATCATACATGAGAATGTGTGTGCGTGTGTATTTATTGTATTATACAAATATAATTTAGCAGCAATAATAGCCAAAGAGCAGTGTTTATCGCTGAATCATTGTACTGTGAAAATAAAAGAAATATATGAGAAATCTTAAAGGGTGCTGGGAATGCAATTAATATTTGTTTTGCAATTTGTGTACAAAGAAATGACAACTAAATATCGAGAGGGAAATTTTGAATGTTATTTATAACGTAATTGCGTGCGTCTTATCGATAAGCATTACGTTCTTATCGAAAATCTATCGGCATTGAACCAAACCTATCAGCCAGATGCAACCTTGTAAATAGTCAATGTGAATGGCAAAGGGAATAGAAGTAGAAGTAAGAACGTTTATTTACATTGCCGAAGTTTTATAGTGCATAAATAAAATGTCTGAGCGCAAAGTATTGAACGTAAGTATAATATTTCATTATATGATCACAGGGCAACACCACTGTTGTAACTGTGCAATACAAAATATCATTGATGCCAAGTTACATGCACCATCGAGTTGTTCCAAGCACAAATAAAATTAATAACTAATGTTTTTTGTAGAAATACTATCCGCCGGACTTCGATCCGTCGAAGATACCGCGCATGAAATTGGCCAAAAATCGGCAATATACCGTCCGATTGATGGCACCGTTTAATATGCGTTGCAAAACCTGCGGGGAATACATTTACAAGGGCAAGAAGTTCAATGCGCGCAAGGAGGATGTGGAGAATGAAACGTATTTGGGCATACGCATCTATAGATTCTACATTAAGTGTACGCGCTGCCTGCAGGAGATCTCCTTCAAAACGGATCCACAGAACACCGACTACGAGATCGAAGCGGGCGCCACGCGGAATTTTATGGCACTGAAATTGGCCGAGGAGCAGGCGCGTCGCGAGGAGCGCGAAGCACGCGAGGAGGAGGCAAACAATCCCATGAAATTGCTGGAGAATCGCACGCAACAGTCGCGCAATGAAATCGAAATGCTCGAGAGTCTCGAGGAGCTGCGCGATCTGAACAGGCGGCAACATACCGTGGACTACACGACCATGCTGGAGCAGTACAATCCGGCGGAAACGGAACGTGAGCGCCTGGAGCGCGAGGAACGCGAGGACGAGGCGTTTGTCAAGTGAGTAAGCAGCTGATACAAGTTTGATCGTAAACTAAAATACCTTTTGTATGCTTTTCAGATCTGTAAACTTCAAAAACAAAACGGAGAGCGGCACGCGCATTATCTCGGAGGAAATCATTGAGGAGCTGAAGGAAGAGGATGCAGCATTACCGGCGCCACCACCAGCTAAATTTGCCAAGCCCAGCGCTGCGTCAGCGCCCAGCAAAGCGACGGCTCCACAGCCGCTAGTGAAACGCAAGGCGCCCTTGGTGCTGGTTAAACCTAAGACAACAAATGTTGCTGCGTCCTCAACGGCAGCAACAGCAAGTGTAGCTGCATCCTCAACAACTCCCACAACAGTCGCTGCAATCGCTTCCAAGCCAATCATTGCAGCAGCAGCTCCAACTTTAAATTCTACTGCTAAACCAGCTGCAGCTGCTGCTGGCTTATCCCTTTTGGCTGCCTACAGTGATAGCTCCGAGGATTCCAACTGACCTTTGCATATTATTAGCATTAATGCCAAGTCCATGTTTATAGTTAAATTTGATAAAGCACAAATAAATATGATATGAATAAATATGATAAATAAATACATATGTATATATATAAAATATACAAATTATTTATTTGTATGTTACCTATTCTTAATTGCACTTTAAAGATAGTTGATCCAGAAATCCTAGTGGCAAAGATGCTCAATTAAACACATCTGTCATATAGTAAAGACTTTTGACAGTAACAAGGACTCATTTAACTTTCTTTTATGGAAATTCAGAACCACTCCCGACATAGCAACGCTTTTTAAATTGACGCCTTTCTCTATGCCAAAATTATGCAAAAGACCAGCATTCTATATCCATACCGCAAGAATTGACTCTTAAATCCATAAACTTAACTTCAAAATCTTCTGTTTTTTGTAAAATTAATAGCTATCATTTGCAAGCGATTCCAGTATTTCTATTATATTCATTTTTATAATACATATTTTATATAAACATCCCAACTTTTTGTTTCTAAAGAAAAATTAAAACATAATTTTAATTTTGTAAACTGTACTTTTATTATCATTTGTTGACTTCATTTTGCTTCAAAAACTGTTTGACTTACGTTGCTAATTTTTTTAAATACTATATATATATAGTCAAGGCATTAAGCATAAGGCAAATCAATTTACATACACATATATCAAATTTCAAATAATAGCAACATAAAACTGACTAAATAGATATATAAAGCATTCAAGCATTATAGATATACATATATGTATACATATTAGCAATTCATAGCCGATTTCGTGGCAAATGGAAACTTAGGAGCTGCATTATAAACTAATTTCTAGATGCTACAGGTGCTATATATATGTACAGCTGCAAAATGTTGATAATGCTTAGGCAATCGAAGAAATAATAATAATAATAAATAATATCACAAGCGAAATAAACAATTAGAAATTATAAATATAATATATGCTTAGTGTAATATATAACTAATCTTTCTTTATGTTTAAATATAGGTAATTAATAATAAATCCATTTGATTTCATAAATTACGAAGACACTGGTTTGTGCTATATACAGCATATATATATAGTATATATATAGATATATGATATATATCTCTGTATAAGCAGCTGCATGTTCTCTTTAAGGCCGCCTTCTGGCAAGCATCGTCACATATTTTACTTTCCTTTTACTTTTATATATTACGAGTAACAGTCTTTGTTCGTTTGTTAGTTTACTTTTCTTTTCTTTTTGTTTTTGCTTTTTTTTGGGTGGCGGGTGGTTTTGGTGTATTTTGGGGGGGCGTGGCAGCCCACCTATTTGTTTACTTTTTTTTTGGTGTGTGCATTTTGGTTTTGTTTGCGTTTTTCTTGGCCTTGGCTAGAAAACTTAAATGTCCACCACGTTGGCTGCTTTGTAGTCAACGCTGGCGCTGCATTTGCGGGGCGGCGCCAACGTTGGGGCCGCAGCTGCCGTTAGCACGCCCACGCCACAGCCCCCACCATCGTAGTTGCGATTGTTGTTGCGCAGAAAACGCTGCTGTTCGTCGGCGCTGTGATTGAGCGCATAGAGCTCCATGTCATCGTACTCGGAGATGCCGAGCGCACGCGTCGGCGCAAACTGCAGCACATTGTCATCGTCGGGGTCGCCGTCATCGGCATCGTCATCCTGCTCCTCATAGCGGGGCACCACGAAATCCTCCAGACTGCGCTTGACCGCCGCATCGGAGCCTGTGCCGGAGTCCTTGCTGGACAGCTGATCCAGTTGCGCGTCCGCGTCCGCATCCGCGTCCGACTGCTGCAAACAGTTCAGCGCCAGGCCCTGCTGCAGGCAGCGCTGCTCGTACGACGGCGTCGTGGTGACAATCAGGCGACACTTCGGCTGTCCCTCGTCATACCGCAAATCCGCCAAGCTGAGCGGACGCAGCCGCGTTTGCTGCTTCTGTGTGTCGGCAGGGGCGCTGGCCAACAGCTGTGTGCGATTCATCGTTATCAGCTGCATCTGGAGCCTGTTCTGGCGCTGGCTGATCTCGTCAGTGCTTGTCGTCGAGCTGGGCAAGAGCTTGCGGCGCTGATAGCGCAACGTGCTCCAAATGCAGCAGATGGCGACCAGGGTGCAGATAATCGTCACCATCACGATGCACAGCAGCATCAGATTAATATCCATGGTATCCTGGACCACCAGCAGCTCCGACTGCAGCGTCAGCGTGCGCAAATTGTCGCTAATCTCGCAGCGATAGTGGCCCGCATCGCCGAACTGGGCATTCACAATGACGAGCAGCTCCTTGCTCTTGGTGAAGTAGAAGCGTTCCGCGTCGGGGCCAGTGGGTGAATTGTGCAGCAGCTTGTTCTCCTTGTACCACTCGCGATGCGGCTGCTCCAGCTCCATGTTGATCGTCTCGCTGAGGCACTCCAGCACACAGGTGCGCCCCAGCACCACCTCCTTGTGGGCCAGCGGTATGCTGGGCAGCGGTTTGTCTGCGCGGGAAAACAAAGATTTGAGCACATATGCATAGAGTTGAAAGTGTTTGCCCTAACTTACCATTGACGAGCAGCGTGGCATTCACTTTGATCACGCCCGCCGGACTCTCCGCCGTGCACGTATATATGCCCGAATCGCTGGGCTTTGCATTCGTGATGAGGAAGGCGTTCTCCTCGCGTATGACCTGCAGCCGTCGCTCGGTGGCGGCCGGAAAATCGCTGGCGCCAAACTTTTGCAGCGCTATCTCCGGCGTGGGATCACCGCTGGCGGAGCACACCAGACGAGCGGTTTCTCCCGCGTCCAGCGTTAGATTCGACGGCACATGCAAAAAGCTGGGATGGACTGAAAGTAGGAAGAACATGATAAGAATCGCATATAAAAATAACATATGATACTAAGACTAATCTAATAATAGTGTGTGGTGTATTACGAATTGAGCTGAGCCAAGTTTTACTCAAAATATAATTGTATTAATAAACTATTTTCTTTACGTGAATATAACATGGGTATTTCAAAAGTAAATTCATTAGGTATTTTGAAAAAATAAAACAGAATAATCGGATATCTTTAAAGACAAAAAAATTGTTCACACTATATGATATAAAAGTTCGATCCGTCCGACATGGACATATATACTGCCTGCAGCAAAAAGTTTATTGAGGAAAGCTTTAACACTAAGAGACTAGTTTGCATAGAAATATGCAGACTTCGAGCTTCGGATTATAATGTTATTGGTTCGAAGCGTAAACCAAAACACGGACCCCTTCTATGGTTGGATTTACAGTCTGGATACATAGCAAATGCATTTTCACCTATTTTTTACGCTTGCGGGTAGAAGTAAACGAAATCTTTACTCAACGAAGTTATAAAAGTAAAACAGAAACTACTGTGAAACACCTTATCTACTTATAAGTATTTCACAGTTTCTTTTGAATCATATTTTCCACTTACTGCCTATGGATATTTTGAACTTTTGCGCATAGGTCGTGCCAAAGGCATTGGAAACCACGCACTGGTAGCGTCCGGCGCTCTCGTAGCTGACATTGGCCAAGCGCAGAAAGCCACCGATGGTGGTCAGATTGGTGGTCTGATCGTGATGTATTTGGGTCTCGGTGCTGGCGCCATCGTGTTGGCTTTGGCGATCCTGCACGTGCTGATTATCGTGGCGCCATTTGATCTTCAGCTCATCGGCGGCGGCCAGCGAGGCGGCAGCTGGTGAGCTCGCTATGCACTCCAAGGTGATGTTGGCGCCCTTGACGGCCAGCATGTTGTTGGGCTCTTGCTGCACCACCGGCTTGGGTGAATCAGCTGCAAGCGAAAGAATTACAGTTGTCGATTAAATGAATACGATTTCGAGTTGGGCTAAAGACTTACAGCACACCAGTACCGCTTGGGTCAGGTTGAACAGCTGGCGATCGAGCAGATGCTCCGGATAGCCGCAGATCACATTGGCGAGCATCTGTGTGGCGTGGGCGGCAAAGCGATCGAGCAGCCATTGGCGGAACCACAGAAGCTCGCAGTCGCATATAAAGTTTTCCGACTTGAAGATCAGTTTCTGGAGCCTCAGCATGTGCTCGAAGGCATTGGGCTGTATGCTGGCCAGCGCATTGCCGCCCAGATTGAGCAGCTCCAGATTGTTGAGCCCGGTCAGCGCCTTGCTGCTAATCTGCTTCAGATTGTTGCCGTAGAGATCGAGACGGCGCAGTTTGCGCAGCGCCTTGAATGGCGCCACCGCCGACTGATCCTCGATGATCCAGGCCAGACGATTGCGTCGCAGGTTTAGCTCCTCCAGATTCTTGACACAGTCAAAGGTGTTCTCCGGTAAATACTGAAGCTCGTTGTGGGACAAATTCAGCTGCTTCAGCCGCTTGAGGCAGTCCAAGTGCTGTGGCTTAAACTCGCTGATGTGATTGTGCGACAAATCCAACGATTCCAGAGATTGCGTAAACTCCCACGTGTCCAGCTCGATGCGCTTTATAGAGTTGTTGGACAGGCTGAGATGATGCAGCTTGGTCAGATTGAAGAGACCTTGGCGAGACAGCGAACTGATGCCGTTGTGATCCAGCTCGATGCTCTCAATGTTGCGCATCACATGGAAGACGCCGTCCTGCAGCAACTTGATGTTGTTCGCCCTCAGCTGGAGATGCTTCAGCGAGAGCAGTCCACGAAACGTGGACCAGTTGATCTCCAGCTGATTGTAGTTGAGGGTGCTGCAAGCGAAAAGACTAAGTTAGAGCGCATATAAACAAGCAAATACCCTGTACTAATTTTTGAAATTTTAGATAGTTTTTGCTTTTATTTTCATATACTTATGAACTTTATTGGGTTTTTATATAACATTTAAATAAATGAATATACCAAAATAAAAAACACACTTGCCAAAATATTTAATTTTTGATTGGTGTCGGGGAGGGTATTCAAAATGTGCTATATTTTTGATGGTCTACATGCCAAAATAATTGCGATATAAGCTCGACAAAATGGGTTGCCATCGATATTTATTGATTTTGTAACGAAAACTAATTTCTTAATAACTCCAGCGTATATTATCAGACAGTTATAAAATTGCAAAGGGTGTTTTAACTTTTGTATAACTGACCTAATTAAGAAATTTGCTCTATCTGACTCTTATAATCTTTGAGATACGCTCAAAAAGCAGAACTCTAAATCGATATTTATCGATGTTGGGCAAATATTAAGTGCTATCGAAATAATTAATAAGTCTATTGTGCGCATGATTGAAGAGGAACTACATTCCGAATTTATAGTCTATGAAATCAAATTAAGATTGTATTCCCCATCAAGAGCAAACTTATATTATATACAAAATACTTCATGTATTCGTGGAGGTCTACTTTTGCCTCTAACATATAGATTCCAAACTGATATATACTGTTTTCTTCGACACATTCATTGGCTACAGGGTATAAACAATGATCTCGCCACAACTTACAGGTTCTTCAAGCGATTCAGATTCTTGAACACGCCCCCTGGCAGACTGCTCAAGCGATTATTGCTCAGCTCCAGATCCGTTAGATTGCTCAAACCCGCAAACGCCAGCTCATCAACGCTGGCTATCTCATTGGAGTTGAGTATTCTGTCAGTGGAAATGATGGGTAACAATTAGTGGAGAGTTCTGTTCCGATTGCGGCTAAAAACCTACAAGTGCGCCAGACGATTGGGGCCGAGGAATACGTTGGCCTCCACGCTGACCAGCTGATTCTTGCTCAGATCCAGCAATTTGAGCTTGGGCAGCCGCGACAGCGCCTCGCTCGAGATGCGCGTGATGCGATTGTTGGCCAAGTCGAGCTGACGCAGCGACTCGAGACCCGTAAATATGGGCATAACATCCAATTGATTGCGTTTTAGAGAGCTGTGGAGAGAGTAAATAAAATAAAATGATATTTTTATATAATAAATTATAAACTTTTTTCTTTATTTTAAACAAATTATTTGTTATTTAAATAAGGCTTTCAGTTCTCGAAAACCTTATCTGAAACTGTCAATAAAAAATTGAAACCATGTTAAAAACACATTGCCTTAAAGTATAATATTAAATATTTCCACCGATTCTATGTTAGCATTTACATAGTAAAATACATTTAGAGTTTCGTACTATGTTTAAATTTGTAGCTCTTGAAAGCTTTATGTAAAATTTAGCTATATAGTCTAGGCATAAATTGACAAAAAAAATCACAGATGGCTTTCTTATGTATTTAAAAATACTCGATTTGCTAACAAATTATACAGCGTTATCTATTTTAGATAGCTGCTCGCAAATGGAAAAAATATATCAATATTTAGTTGTTGTTTTTACTTACAGTTTATGTAGCTGGGGCAGATTTCGTAGTGCTAAAACGGTGCTGTCGTTCAATTTGTTGCCCGGCAAGAGTCTGTATTTTGGGAAAAGAAAGTGATATATCAAGTAAAGTACATACATATAAATAAATGTACAAAATATTTTAACGACTTTATTTTTTAGATGATTTAAGCTTTTAGTTGTCGAGAGGTAAATTGTGAAAATAAAGTATATATAAACAATAAATTCTACTAAATGGAAACTATGTTAAACTCACATTATTAAAAACTAATATTTAAAATATTTCTGTTATTTCTACGTTTAAGCTTTTAGCTCTCGAGAACTTTATCTTAAATTGAGCTATATGGTTTAGACTCAAATTGAAAAAATAACCAGATGGCTTGCATTTATAACTTATAAATACGAGTATCTAAAAATACTCGCCTAGCTAACAGATTATACAGCATTATCTACTCTAGATAGCTGCCCGCAAATGGAACAATTAATTCAATATGTAGTCGTTGTTTTTGTTGTTTTTACTTACAGTTTGTGCAGCTTGGGCAGATTTCGTAGCGCTGAAACGGTGCTGTCGTTCAATTTGTTGCCCGTCAAAAGCCTGTGGGGTAGAAAAAATGGAAAAAAAGTTTCAGAAAATATGGCAAAACAATGTTAGCTGATTGGATTTTCGAAGCCTGCAATTAATGCGCCGCAATTATGCTACAATTTGGCTGATAAGCGTGC
This sequence comes from Drosophila robusta, assembly GCA_035043565.1. Classification (NCBI taxonomy): domain Eukaryota; kingdom Metazoa; phylum Arthropoda; class Insecta; order Diptera; family Drosophilidae; genus Drosophila; species Drosophila robusta. The sequence continues at coordinate 5,424,579 of JAWNMW010000584.1, forward strand.
CACAGTCGTGCAATTATTGATGCATTGCCGTCGATAACTCAACGCGCGGCACTTTTTGCATAATTTTGCAGTGCATTAAATTGATTAAAAGCGCGACGATAAAATCGCAACCCCCAAAAAAGCATAAATAAAAATGCTGCCCTGGTTTAGTTGTAACTGGCTGACAAATACCCTGTATAATATATAAATATATTTGTGTTTTACGTTTTGAGCATTGTCAAGATAATTTGCTATTTATTATTATAGTTGACCTACCTACCAACTTTTATAGCACTAGTTCTTATAGTTCCCTAGATTGTTGGGTTTAGACAGATGAATACTCTTAAGGATCCAACATGTCTTTATTTGCAGTACATTTTAAAAGGTAATACAAGATAATAATAATAAATTTATTATTTAAATAACTTCACATTATCTATTATGTCATTCCTTTTTATAAAGATGATAAGTTACTTGTCAAATATTTTCATATTTTATCATATAGGCACATGAGTATTGTATTTAAAAAAGTAGATATCATATTTTACAGCTCTAGCGCTGATAGTATAGGAACTCCGGAGTTCACTGGGTTTATAAAGATAATTGGGTATGTGCATATGTATATGTTTAAACAATGAATACTAGTTTGAATTTAAATTGTTTTTTAGGGATACTCGAGCGATTAATTTGTATTTCTATTTATTGTACTCATAAATTATTTTAATTTTCTATTGCCAAAATGCCACCTATAAAATAATTAATTAAAAATACTAACTTCAACTTCAAAGCTAACTTCTGGGGGTACAGAGTATGCCCTCTTCCAACCTCCTACTATTATAGGGTATACTCAAAAGCAAATTGTAACTCCACACTGCGAGGGTTGTTGCGAATGTTCCACAATATATTCTTTTTGTGCTATGGGGGGGTTGCAATGGGGGTTGATCGGTTTACTTACAGCGTCCGCACATAGCTGGGCAGCACTGGCACTCGCTCCAAGTTCAGCTTTTCGCATGTGAAGAACTCGTTCTGGCACTTGCACTCCTTGGGACACTTGTTGTTGTTGTTATTATTGTTGTACATATTATTTTTGGCATTTGCATTTGCCGCTGATTCGGCAGCTGCCAGCTCCCTTTTTGCCTGCTCGTACAGCCCACCATCGTCGGCGACAAAGCCGCGCGTTTCCAGCGAAGCGGACGCAATGGAAGAAGTCGCTGCCGAGATTTCCATTGGCATATGCCGCGTAGCAAAATCTTTATCCTCCGATTCGTCGGCGTGCAGCGGCAGAAAACGTGGACGCTGCCGTTGATGCTGATGCGCCGCTGCTGCCGATGCCAGCGCAGCCGTATTTCCGCCGATGCCAGCTCCGTTATTCTTTGCGAGCATCGCAAAGAGTTGTTGTTGTGGCAGCTGTTGATTGTAGGAGGCACCGCCCGATTTGAGCAGCGCGCTCAGAGGCGACGTCGACGCCTCGCCGGACTGTGACGTCGTTGGTGACGGCGCAGCGGCAGCGCCTGGTACGTTGCTTTGACAAATTGTTGTAGTTGTTATCAGCAGCATGCACGTAATTAGCAATAATTTATTGATTTTATTGAAATCATTCGTACGCATTGTTGTTGTACTACAATAATTGCAATTATCATTATGCATTGTTGTTGCTGTTGTTGCTTTCGCAATTGCGTTGTTGTTTTGCTGTTTGCGTCGCCGTCGGCGCCGTCGCCACTTGGCACCCATGCTCAGTGTTGCGAAGCGTTGCAGCAGAATTGACGTCGTCATTATGAATTTGCTAATGTAGTTGTTGTTATTACTGTTCATATTCTCGCTGTTGTTGTTGCTGCATATTCGTCGCTTTCGATAATTATTAAACTTTATCGTTGCACATGCATCCTTTGCCCTTTCCTGTTGTTTGCTTTTAATAGCCGAAACGTGCATTTTGCGTTTTTGCAGTTTAGTTTTTTAATTTTCTTTGTTTTTTTATGGTTGATAAAATCGTTCGTTTGCACAGCTTTCCGTTATTCCTGCGCAACGGCAGCGGCGTTAGCCTCGCCGGCCAGTGTTGCAAAGCACGTTCGCATTTTTGGCGTTAGATGTTGCTGCATGATCAGCCTGCAAAGTGAAGAGAAAAAGAGAGAGCATGAGCTAAAGGATGCCACAGTATGGAAATGAATGTTAAATATACTCAATATGGGGCGTACTTAAGTATCGATTATATGTTGGAAGAACGCATCGATGCTGATAGCTGACCATAAAACAAATTGACTATTTTTTTTATTTTGAATTATAATAATATTAACATCCCTCTAGCTGCGACTTCTGTTGCAATTAAAGCTGTATATATTAACGTAAAGGAAAATAAATAAATAAATAAGAAATTATAAACAGCGCAGGCAAATGACTGTGGCAGTGTGCAAAATAAATGCTCATTAAATTAAAATACGACCGGATGTTTTGGTGCGAAAAAATAAAACACGAATCAAAAAAATAATAAAAGAGCCAACGTTTTATAACACAAATAACAACAGCAGCACCAGCAGCAGCAGCAAAAGACGCACCAGACAGCAGCATCAGCCGCAAGCAAAAAATATCTTTCAACTTGTTGAAATTGTGCAGCGTTTTGCATTTTGTACTTTGCGCTTGCAAAAAGTCCAAAGCACACAGACACCCCTACATACACTCGCGCAGCCAGACACACAGCGAATTTAAAAGAAATTCGGCGACATTCAGATAAAGCGAATGCTGCGCACTTTTTCCGCTATCAGCTAAATTGGGGCGTGTACGACATTGAGATGCCCAGCAATCAGCTGAAGTGTGCAAATAAGATTACGATCACTGTAGATAAATGTTATATAGGCATTAAATAAACATAAAACTACATATAATCTAGTATTGTGACTGGCACAAGTTGATTAAATAAAATTATTCTTTAGATTTGTTATATGATCTCAAGGAGCTCATAAACTATATGCCTAAGACTTGTGCAATTTTGCATACACTCCCTGTCAGCAAATAAAGGCTTCTAGTTTAGTTATTCTTTACACTTAACGTTTATAAATGTTATCAGCTTTATAAGAAAGTTCATTCTAAATATCAGAGTTACTGCAGGCTTAAAATTTGATAAACTAAATTTATTTTTCAAACAAAGTTACGCTTATGTTTATCACAAGCAAATGCTGAGATCTACGACATTATGAAGTCTATCTAGATTATAGTCTAGTATATGGCATTGACTGTCTATACGAATGTCTATATAAATATATTTGATTTTTTTCGAAAATGAGTTTTAAGTTATCAAAAAACCCAAAAAAAATTATTTTCATTAATGAATATATTTGAAATACAGAATCAATCTAGAGGAAAAGCCATGAAAAAAATGCCATCAAACTTGAAAATCGGTTCAGTTTTGACAAAGTTATGGGCCTTCGAAATATACGAACTATGGATCCGAGAGCTTTACAATTTTTATCAATTTTGGCATGATTTTTGATATAAAAATTTACCACCTTAGAATCTGTTTTAATGTTGTTTTTTAACTAATTGTGACAACCAGAAAAGATTAAAAATGTAAATGTGCCTTTTTAATTTTGAAAAAACAAATTTTCGTAAATGAGTAACTACTGTGTATTACGCAATCGTCCTTGTTCGAGTTCAACGTTCTTACGTGAAGTGGAAAACCCACTAACAAGAAGTATAAAATCATGTATTTCATTTTTCAACTAACAAGGGTCCTAAATTAAATATTTCATTATTTTAAGCAGCTTCCCAAGCCAAGTAAGAAATGGAAAAATTTTGTTAGTATCAGGACGAGCCAATTTACCAAATAAAATAATTGTAGCGTTCACTTTTAGTCTCATTTTTTAAATGAATAACTGATGTCTACAATAATTATAGTTGTTTATTAAATTGTAGCTCGTTTTAGGCTTTTTTTTTAACAACATTTTCATTAGCTCACAAATCAATTTATAAAGTTGTAATGCTCATTAACGTTTGCATTGACCTGTTGCTCAAATTTGTTCTAAGCGAATGTAACTGACGGCATTGCTAAAACAGCTTATAGCCATGTTCAGCTAACAAACATATTTCCCAGGCCAAAAACGAGAGAAAAAAAAAACACCCACCAAAAAGGGCAAAAAGCGAAGGAGGCGGGCTGCAAAAACTCAGCAATAGTCGCAATTACCGCACCAGACATGACCATATATATATATATATATAAACTTATATATAAATGTATTTGCCGAGTACGTAACGTAGAGGCTATATAGAGAGGCGGCTTTTGCTGGCCAGGCTACTAAAAATGGTCTGGCACACACACACACACACAGATACACCAAAGAGGCGCGTTAAAATGCCCAGACAACCAAATTTAGTAACACAAAACAACAACAACAACAGCAAAGAGCAAAGCGTAATGAAATCAAATAAAAAAGTGCACGCCAGCGGGAAAAAGCAGCACAAAGCGGCAAACAGAATCCGCTCGCTTTACCAAGTTGAAGATATATAAAAAATTCTTCTTGTTTTCTCTGCCTGCTTCAAAGAGTTTTTCCACAAGAAGATGAAGAAGAAGAGGCAGTAGAAGCAGCACATCAAAAATGAAAACGTTTTCCCGCAACTCCAGACTCTTCTTTCTATATATAGTCAGCAGTTTCTGGCGAGTTGCAGCTCAAGTGTCCGCAGTGAAGTTCTTTTGATTAGTTTTAGTTGCCATCGATAATAGCAAGAACAACATGAAGTATTGGCCTCAATTCTGTCTAGCACTCCCCCTAACTAACTGACGAAAGTCTGGTGTCTGTTGCAGCAACAACAACAGCATAAGTTTGGTCTCAATTAGATAATTTTATATTGGGGTCCCTGCCATACATACATATACATACATATATAGAGCGAGAGAAGTACCACTCCATGCAATTATCTAATCAATAGGTTTGCACTGTCTACGATCGTGGCACGATCGTTGTGTCGGTATCTACAGAGGAAATCATTTTTATATGCCGTTCTACACATATCAAATTTATTGAGCAGTTATGTTGAAAAAACAAAAAACTTGTTCATGGTAAATATTTGAATTGGTTGCGGCAAGTGCTTGACTCAAAATTAACCACGATTCCAACAAGCAATAGGAAAACAAGGTGTTTACCCAGTTTTAGTGTTGATAAAGCGGAGAAATTCAAGAACACTTTATAAACTTTACGTAAAGCTTTGTCGACACTAAAAAGGGTTAACACGTTGCTTTGCTATTGGAATATTGTGCTTTTGTTGTTATATTTGAATAATGTATCAAGGATAGTTTATTTGTCAAGTTAAAAACAAACAAAACGCGCATTTAATGTAAAGCTTATAAAATGCTCTTTAATTTCAACACTGAAACTAATTTCTAAATTAGTTTATATATCTGAACTATGTAACAAGAAAGGTTGATTTTACACAAAACGCAACATTTTCGATAATCCCAGTGATCTACGTGTGGTATATAGTTAAAAATGGCCTAGCATTTAAATGTAAAGTAAAAATTACATTTTCAATATATATAATTTACAAGAGAAAAACTAAAAAAGTTGATATTGTATATATTGCATATTAGACAAACGCGAGCTTATGAAAGGTTTTTCGCAATCTGAGTCTCAATTAACCTAAACCATAAATTTTACATTTATCATTTAGCAAGAATATTTTTATAAATATTCAACATTTATCTGGGTTCCGGCTCTGATTGCAACAAAAGCCACTTAATTTTTTTAATTTGACATAATCTCCTAATTTCATAATTATCTCCACTTAAAAATTTATATGTAAGTTCAAAGCTAAACTTATACCCAACAATGAAATATCTTTATAAATATTCAATATTCGAAAAGCACATCAATCTGAAGCGCCCGTTTGTTTTTTTCAGTTGATTTGACAACATGATTTTTCAGAGAGAGAAATTATAAAATACCATCCAACACCTTTGACAAGCTTTTGATAAGACTATCGATCAAAGGCTGCTGCTGTTGCGGGTGGCCGCCAATCGTAATCGATGACAGTTTGCAAACGCTTGTTGTCTATCGATCAAGATATTGAAATAAAAAAAACAATTTTTTTATTATTTCTCATATAAATTAGTTGGGTATTGTCTCTTTGGTCAAGTCTTGTGCTACAATTTTCACACACCAATCAGCGACGATTCAGTTCTCTAATTTCCGTTGTTGTCCAAAATTGGCGGCCATTTTGAATCAATTTGCATGCATAAAATACTAACTAAATCGCATATTGATTAGCATAAGTTCTCTCTTTAAGATGCTGATGAAAAAAAAACCCAATGTAAGGGCAAAACCCACGCCAATCAATTTTATAAGTAAACATTTGTTGTTTAAAGCTTTCGCTTTGAACTCATTTTTATTTTTTTGTGGATACCGACAAAATTTATGATGAGCAAAACAAATGCAGATTTTGTCGAGATTTTTTTAGTTTTTTTGTAGTGTTCGTCAACTCCCTCACAATTTATTAGATAACGGTACGAGCATGGGCGAGTATTGTTTTCTTATGAAAACGACAAAATGTCGACGTTGTTAGCTGTCGATGGCGATGATATGATAATGCCGCACATAAATATACAATAGACGGGGTAAAAAATAAAAAAAAACACTCAGGCTACAAGCTACATGTGACATGTGTATATGTATATTTATTTGTATGGGTGTATCTGCCTTGAAAATCGTTAGCTGCACAAGAATAACATCATTTTTCATTTGATTGGAGAGCAGATTGTGCCGATAAATGAAAGAGAAAGACAGAGAGAGAGGGAGAGGGGCTAAACCTACAAATAGTTTTTGTTTTAAATTAAATTTATATAACATTTTTAATGTGTTTCTCGCTTGCTGTAACATTTTTTAACATTTACTTTTTCTTCTGTTTTTAAACATTTTACTTGGAGCTTAATAAATGCCTGAGGCTGCATTTTTATTGGTCTTAATTTTTACCTGCTGCCTGTTGATTTGCTTTTTAACATTTAAATTGGTAATTTTTCTTGTTGTTGCCTGTTTTTATTATTATTTTTCTGCTGGCTCGGTTCGTTTCTTTTTGTTGTTGTTGTTTTTGTTGTCGCCCACTGCTTGTGTTTTCTGGTTTTTTTCTGTGATGAAAACGCTTCGCCCAAATGTTTTTTGTTGTTGTTGTTTCTACTTGTGTCGTTTTTTGTTGTTGTTTATTGCCTTTGCCAAATGAATAAAAATATATACAATATTTTGGTGCGTGTGTGTGAGTGACGTTTGTCGTTGGCGTAAAAATACCAAATATACAACAACAACAAAAAGAGGCAAAACCAAAAAAGTCAAAGCACATGCTGTGGGCGGGCAGTAATTTGAGTTGGAATATGTTGAGGTGGGCTGTGGTGAGGTGAAGTTGAGTTCAAAGCAGCTGCAGCTGCCGTTGCCAAAAACTGCAGATGAAAACTTACAGTGGTATGCATAGTTAATTTTAGAGCAGCATATATAAGTACATTAAAAAAATTTTCAAATTGAAAAAAATAAAAAATTGTAAGGAACTTGGCATCTGCGTTCAATTTGTTGGAAGAAAATTCTGATCAAATATTAATTTATTCTTCTTTATTTTTATTTAACATAATATTATATAAATATATTCGAATACAACTAAATTAAATATTGGGGTTGGTAAAGAATATAAAAAACGCAAGCAATAGCATTGTCTTTTAAATAAGCGTAATCGTTTCCAATATTGAACTTTACATAAGTTTGGTTCTTTTATTTATCTCATGAATATACATTTTCCAAAAACCCCGCAACATTATTTACTTTTTATATCTTTTCTCAACTTTAGATGTTGTTAGCTTTCAGCACGTAAAGTTCATTAACTAATAAAAAGTAAAGATATGTAGTTATTTCATTGACGTTTTATTCTGATACATGCAATGAATATAGCAACAAGTCAAAAGGTAATATCCAAGTTCCCACTAAGCCGCTGCGCCACATCCGGCTATACTGCAAATGTAATCAATTGAATTTAATTGCTTATAAGCTGGTTCGCAAAATGAAAAAAACAACAACTACAGAGCTGATCAGTTGTCAAAGTGAACGCTTATGCTAGTACTTAAAAGTATGCAAGTGTGTATGTGTGTGTATCTTGCATGTCTAATTTGTATGTCTCTCTTTTTAGTGTAATCGATTCGTTTCGCCGTGATCAAGCAGCTATTCAAAGGCACATAAAATTTGCTCGTTTCCATTACACCCCACAATTTGTCTCTCTCTCACACACAACTCTGCAGTTTTTTTAAAAACCTACTGTCTACAGCAGCAGCCAACAACAAGAACCGCAAAAGCAACAACAACAAAGACTGAAGCTGCGTTTGTCGCGTGGTCTGCGCTGTCCCTCTCTGCTGCTTGCTGTGCGCTGCTCTGCACACTACTCACACACTACATCTCTTTGCCACTGCCTCTGCCGCAACCCCTCTCGCTCGCTCCTGCTGTGTAGCTGTGCTGAAGGTGCGTGGGCACGAGAACGGAAACAGCGCGCAGTCAGCGTCGGCGTTGTCTGTCGCAGTTGACGTTACGTCAATGTGAGATGGGCATGTGTGAGTGTTTTTCTGTGTATTTGTTTGTGTTTGTGTTGGCCTATGGCTTACAATAACAACATAAAAGGTAAAATCGTTGCCTATTGCCGCGCTGTCTGCGGCGACTAATTAGGTAACGTGCCAGCTACAACAACAAGAACAACCCCCTCCCTATGATAAGAGCAGCGCAGTTGCTGCGCAGCAACAACGACGCAAATAGCAACATAAATTTTGCACACATACGCACACTCACACACATACACACACATCTGCACTAACAACAAAATCCAATAAGAAAGCAACTGCGCGGCCTGCCAGGCTGTCTGTGCCAGCGGCTGCCTCGTCGCGCTGCCGTGCGGCTGTTGTTGTTTTTTTGTTTTTGTGATGTTTTTTTTTTGCAAAAATAAATTTAATTTTGTAGCCATTAATTTTCCACTCTAGATACGAGCGCGAGACGCTGCCACCGCTGCCCTCTCGCGCTCTTGTCTGTCTATCTGGCGGCTAGCTAATTAAATAACTAAAAAGAGTTTTTATAATTGTTGGCTTATTTCATTGCCTTCTGCTTGGATGCTTTGGACTGCACAGCTACTGCTGCATGCAAGCACGCTTATAACGGTTTATTAAAACGAATTCGCAGCAAACGGGGCGTCAAGTTGGGGAGTGAGAACAGTTCGGCACAAGAGCTTTAAAAGCTTTTCTTTAAGTTATACACTTTTTCTTTGCGTGTGTTTTTTTTTTGCACAATTAACGTATGCATGTATATGTAAATATATGTACTCATACATACATATGTGTATATTTATGTATATATAATAAATTAACGTATTTTTTTATCGCTTTAATGATAAACCGTTTTGCTTGATTGGTCTAAAGCGCATAAATAACAAATAAACAAAGCGTACAAAGTGTTATTGTTATTATTATTATTTTTGTTGTTGTATCTGCTGCTGCTTGATAAGGCTGAGGGGTGGCTTGTGATATGTGATATCATATGCCAAAAATGTGCTGCCCCAGTGGAGGGGTTGGGTGCCCAGTCAGGTGGAGTGGACTTAGTGAAATAACCTTGAGAATGTTCGATAAAAAGAAGAACAATTGCAAAATGAGTTCAAGAAAAATGTAGGCGAAGGCTGGGGTAGATAAAGAAATGGGTGGGGAAAAGGTGCTTATAGTTCGTAGACAGAGAAATTGTACTAAAGATGTTAAGAGTCTTCAATCAAATAACTCTGGAAATTATTTAACATAATATTAAGGATATTTTCGTGCTATATCTTTAGAAAATTGAATCTTAAGTAAGCAAAACATATTTATTTTCGTTTATTGTATAAAAATTGGTAATAAAAAGTGGTTGAGTTTCTTTCTTCAGAAAATTACAGCAATATTAAAAAATACATTAGCACAACCTTTGATTTTAATTAGTTCTCAACAGCTGTTGAAATATATTTTGAGATATAAATGGATAAGCATGCTTTATACGAAAAAAAATATTTCTAAACTGAAAGTATATCAAATATTACACTGGAAAGTAGGCGCTGCTTTAAACTTCACCCTTAGAACCTAATAAGCCCAAACACGTTCTCAGTCAATACAAACTAAAACATTGAACGAGTAGACGGGCACAATATGACTGTCTTTATTAGAAAAATAGTGCGAACATTTTCTCAAACGGTAAATATATATATATATATTTGTATATTCCTAAAAGGCCGGTTCAATATTATCGGCTTACACATATAGCTAATCGCATACAATACTTCAAATCCCGAGGAGTCTGCCATGGAGACCACAGAGACCTTGGAGACCGAACAGACTGTGGAGACTGTCGGGCCGGTGGAGACTGTCGGGCCGGTGGAGACTGTCGGGCCGGTAGAGCCTCGTCGCAGCGCTCGTTTAATAAACAAGCGGGAAATGGAGCGCCAGCAGGCCGAGGAGAAGCGCAAGGCAGAAATGGAGAAGCAGTTGGCGGAAGGCTCCGTCGAACAGTTGCCACAGCAAAGAAAGGCCAAACGCGGCAGACGCGCGGCAAACAAAGTCCAGCAGCAAGTGGAGGTGGGGCAGCAAGTGGAGGTGGCGGAGCAAATGGAGGTGGCGGAGCAAATGGAGGTGCTAGGAGTGCAGCCTTCACTGTGGATGCTTCCCGTTCCTAAGCCATATCGGAAGCGCAAGCGTGACAATGGCCAGAACCTTGACCTGACCCAAAGTCACCGCTGCGTCTGCGCCGAGTTAAATGGTGATTTCTTCAAGCTCTACGATTTACCCGATAATGCTGTGATCACTTTGCCGAAGTAAGCACGGGGACTCTGAGATTTGAAGCGGTTTAATTTTGAATTTATTTGTAAAATGTAAAAAATGTAAAAAATTCCATGTTATATTAAAATTGATAAAATTAAATTTTAGATTTCTGGTTATTAAAAATGGCCAAATAAAAGCTAAATACTTCATTTGTGAACTGCACTGCATAAAAACAACAGCTTGATTCTTTAGCTGATACTAAAGTAAAAAACCAATTTGATTAATTTCTCTTTAACCCTTTACCAAGTGTCTGCCACTGCCGGTGACGCCCTTTTCCACATAAAGAGGCGTTCATAGATCATAAATCAACTATATTCCTATATTCGAATTCATATCTCGTTCGATTCCGTAGAAATACGTAGTTGTTTTATAACCGTGACATCAGCTGCATGACGGACTTGCACAAATTTAATTTGCTTACGGTGTCTACAAATTTATATACCCTATAAACAATTGTTGCTGGGGTTTGCTGACTTGGTAGGTGTTAACGGTAATTTAAAACTCAATAGGACTAGAGAATATTGAGTGTTATTGTGGTAAAATGGCAGTTAGGCAAAATGGGTTTAGGCATTTATATGTATATCCTGTAAATGTTACGTGATTTGGGGAAAAGAAATCTATAGAGAAAAACGATCATAACACTTATCTTATGCTTTAAAAAACATACTGACCATTCCTTTTACTTAGGCCATTTACAGGGTATAGCAAGTTCAGTCAAATGTATATAGTTTAACTGTTATCTATTTTTACTATTTGTTAAAGTTGTTTATAAATATGTATACCCTGTGAAATATGTGTACGGTATACTGCTTAAGTTAAAAATTACTGTTAAAAAAGCGACTGTTTCAACTAAAATAATACATTATATAAACGTTCTTTCAAGTCATTTTCTGTTGGCTGTAATTTATAGGGTATTTTATGACAGTTGTGTTTTATCTGAAGTACTTCTGTTTGTTATTACTAAACGCGTTATCAAACGCAAACGATAAGCAGTCAAACGACAAACAAAGTTTATTGCTGCGACAAACCAACTTGGAAAGGCCCCACCAGACTTATGGGCCCTACTATTTTCAGATAATGTCAAGTGGAGTTAAATTTTTATAATTTTTTTTATTTTTTTGCCAGGGTTCAGTTCAAGAAAAGCGGCAAATGAAACGCAATTTCTTGGCAGCTTGAATTTCTCACCTTGAACCACAACGGTGACTTGTAAGTTCGCAATTTATGTGGCCCATATATAACGCTTACGGATGCAGATCAAAAGAAAACGATGGAAGCTGCAGAGGCGTAAGCGAGGGCGTGAGCCCTGTGGCGGCAGGTCACATGGCATGCCCCACAGCGGCGGCAGCGGCGGCGGCAGCGGCATACAAATTTAATCCGCAGCGCAATAATTTTTCGATTTAATTTTTGGTCTCTTTTAATTTTGTTTTCTTGCTTAAAGCGGCTCAAGAAAATCTTCGGGCATGTCAAATTGAGTTCCATTCAAAAAAAAACAAAAAGAGATCGAGAGAAAAATACAAAACAAAAGCTATAAAATGCGGGCAAGTTAAAAAAAACAAGCGTGCTCTGGTTGAGGATGCCTGACAAGCAGATATCCTGCAATATCTATTATTAGTTAACTTTACATATATGGAAGGATAAACAATATTTAAGCGCATGCGCATGCGCTTAAAACTTTTTGTAAAATTGATTCAAATATTTTTGTGTTCATTGCCAAAGGCATTAAACAATTTTCAGCGCTCAAATATGGGGTTTAAATGGGTGCTCATATCAAAAGCAAATAAGAAATACCTTTTGTTGTGAAGATTTGAGGGAAATAAAAAAATATTGAAAAAAATGTATACAGATAGACAGACATGTAGGAAGCTGTTGATACTGGTTAAGAATATATACTTTATAAAGTCAAAACTACCTCCTTAATACCTATACTCTATTGCTTTATAGTAACCTCCTAAGGAACCCATAGCTCGTACAGCCAAAGATGCCTCCTTCAGCCAGTTGTAAACATTTGCCCAACTTAATGATACCCTTTTGTGAAAACATTTTCAATGGGTAGCAAAAAAAAAACCCAATGCGGCTGTCAAAAGATCTTAACGATGAAAAAAAACCAAAAATGCTGAGACAAAAAAAAAGCGATCCTGGCAGGCGAAGACTTACAAAAACGCGCAGAAGGGCTGTCAGTTTGCGCGCTGCCAAGTTCGCAGTTTGCAGTCTCCAGAGCTGCAAGAGACACACACACACACACACCAAGGCACACACACACACACACACAGAGGCCATGTACTGTGTTCGGGCCAAGTGAGAAAACCAAGCGCGACACCAACACCAAAAACCGGCTACGACCGCCGCTCGGCGTCTCTTCTGACGGCTGTGGCCTGTGGCAAGGGAATTGAATTGAATTTCCAGTCGGACGTTCAAAATTTGTGCCTTTGCCTTTTTGAAGGTGTGAAGAAAAAATAAAATACAAAGCACAGCGGAGACGGCACAGCACGAAATTCTGAAAAACTTCAGCGGCAGCGGCAGCAACAACAACAACAACAGCAACAACAATGAAACGAAATCAACTGCAGATCTGCCAGAACAGCAACTAAAGAACAGAGCAGCAGAAACCAAAGAATAAAAAAAAAATAAAAATAAGAAACTGAAAACTGGATTGTTGCCTCGTTTTCCAGTGTGTGGCATGAGATGTGAGATGAGGCATGGGGCAGACTCTTTGGGATTTCACAGAGGGTTTCAGCATTGTTGTTGTTGTTGTTGCCCTGGCTATGATCTCTCCGCGTGTGTGTGTTAGAAGCATCTGTTTCTTTTGGGTTCGGATTCGGTTTCGGGATTGGTTTTTCGTGTTGTTGTTGTTGTTGTTGTTGCTTTTTGCCACTTCGGCCAGCTCTGACAGGCCTCAAGAACTCAAGGTGAAAAGTACTTATAATAAGGAAGCCTGACGGCTAAATGGGCGCATTAAGATTACGGTCCCTTCAAAAACGCTTACGGACTACCCTACAATATGCTTTGTGCATGGTTGATTTTGTTGTTTCGTCTTTCAAAAGAGAACTGTGAGTTGACTTTTTGCTATTGAGCCCTATGACAAACGCAATTGTAACAAAAGTTCTTTTCAATAATGACCCGGTCGAATCGTGTATTGAATTTTTTTGGTTTATATTGTTCAATCAGGCATGGCAAATGTTGGAAATATTTTAAGAGGTATTCAAAAGAATCTACACCTGAACAAAGCGTACTTTGCATTCTATAATTGAATGCCATGCTTTTGAGTGTGGAACTCACTTTAGCTTCGGTAAATGAATTTTTAGAAGAAAATAACGAACAATGTCCACAAATGTTTCTTTCAGATAAATCTTTTTATACTACCATTCATACTTCAAAGTTGACATTCTCATGGTGTTCTATACAACTGGTTAGATCTTTTAATCATCTTTAGAAATATTATCCAAATATTTTTATAGATTATGTGCTTAACTCAAGATTTGTGGACTTTTGAGATTTATTTCTTTTGATTTTTATTGCTTTGTATTTCTATTTAAGATCTTCAGAATTTAAATCTGTCTTTATATTATTACAAATATTATGATTTTCTTTTAACTATATTTCTAATACAAATTTGTCTATAAAACCTGGAAGGTTTAAGTTTGCTTTTACACAGTTAAAACATGTATATTTAAAATTTCAATAAGATGTATTTTTTATTATTATACAATAAAAATGATATAAGAACTTGCTAAAATTTGCTTGTTACATTTTTATAAAATATGAATGAATTCTATTACTAATGTATAAATCCCCATTTTATAATCATATATCAAAATATATCTTTCAATGGTTTTTTAATAACTATTTTAGGAACATCTAAAAGCCTTGATCAAATTTCAAATCTAAATCTTTTTTATATCAATATGATGGCCTATTATTATTATGTATTTCTAATTTAGTAGGGTTTTAGATTTAGTTTTACATCATATCCCTAAGATTGGCGGATTTATTTTTAAATATCTTCAAATATCTTGTATTAAGCTTTAAATTGAAATATTTAGATAATATTGTTATTTTGTGTTCTCATATAACACGACTTAACACCTTGACTTTCGGAGAACTTCTTTAATTTTAATTTTCTTTCAAAGATATTCTATATGCGAGAATTGGGCATCTTTAACATGATTTTATTATTGTGCTTACTATAAAAAAACCCTTAAAATAATTTAAATAAATTTAAGAAACATGTTTTGTATATCAATAGATCTGTAAACCCTACCCTAGAGAAGCCAACATTGGGTCTCACAGGCGTGCACGTAGTGCAAGCACACACACAACAACAACAACACATACACATGGAGCATAGAGATACCCACATAATAACAACAACAACAACAACATAACCGACAACTATTCAACTTCGAACCGAATCTGATTTCTGAAACTGATTGTGTATGCGTTGCTGTTGCTGTTGCATTTGTTGTTGCTGCCGCACAGTTGACGTTTCTGCCCAACGTCAGTTCGAGTTAAAAAGAAAGAAACCTACGTGAAATCCTCCAGATACACAGACACACACACACACAGGCACACATGCAGCGGCTGAGATACAGATACAGATAGACGACGCACCGAGCCACATGGAGGCGACGCGTCGGTTGGCTTAAATTGGTTTTTATTGTTGCTGTTGTTGCTGCACATGTCCATTGTTGGTGTTGCCGCATTCGTTTTGACCATATTTCTTGTTCTTGTTCTGCTTCTTCTTCATCATCATCATTTTTTTACCTTTCTTTGAAGTCGCATTTAATTCTTGAGCTGCCTTTTGTTGTGGAGTCTCCGCTGGGGCCGCGCAGCTCCGAGGTGTGAAGAAAAGAATTTTTCTGTGCAATAATCTTGATGCCTTTTTAAGATTTGTTGCAGGCTCCTTAGTTGGAGCTGGACGTGGAGCTGCATTTTTTTTTCTGTTCTGTTCTCTCTTGACTTTTTTTTTGTACTTCTTCGTCGGGGCTGCTTTTTGTTCGTTTCGTTTCGGTTCGGTTGAAAAATGGTTTTCGGGGGGCTTAAGAAAATTTACGCCATAAAATGTGAAAATAATTGGATACACTCGCATCTCCTTTTTTGAATGCATTTCAAATTGCTAATGATGAGAAGAAGCAGCAGCAGCAGCAGCAGCAGCCAAGTCGCAAGCAACAGCAACAGCTCTTGGCCAATTGCCGCATTTGCCACAGATTCCTTCCGTGAGACAAGCCAAAACGTATTGCATGGACAGTTTGTAAGCAGCCCGGCTCATTGCCAAGGCTTAAAGGCAGCGCGGGGCCCAGCCAACCATTAAATGCATTTATTTATGAGCTCTCCCCTCAGCTCTTGATATAATCTTGGCTAAAATTGGCGGCTCATATGCATACGTGCAACTCGCATATGATGCGCATATTCCGATATTGAATTTAACTAGAATTCACACCTTGAGGCCAGCGCTTGATATTCCCCCAACACCAAACCCCAGTCCTATCTCCATCTACAACAAAAATAATATATATGAGGCCAAGCCGCAGACCGTTTCGCGTTTAGCTGGAAAATTTATAAACTGCGCTAATCAAAAAGCAACTCAAGTCGAGTTAAATGATATGGAAAATGCCAACATTGAATCGCTACAAGATTTTTACGTGAATAACAATAATTATAATGAGCAATAAAGCCACAATTCCATATCAAGCTGTTTAAGCGGAATAGCTCTGAGACAATTTATATGAAGAGATAAATTCATATAGCGTATAAGGATTTCGAAAGGCTCATCGCAACTCCTTCAATATTTCTTAACTATTTTTCTGTTTTTGCTCATCTAAGCCTATCCCTTTTTTAAGAAGGAAATAATAAATCATATTTAAGCCTCTTAGCGTAGGCCATAAAATGCTGAAAATATGAATCATATATACCTATTATACCCTCGCAGTGGCCATTCACAAATTGTCATGAGATATGTAACGCACTGAGGCAGACAACTAGTACTATATAGACATGTCTCCTGCTCTCAGTTTTATAGCTATCTTAATGAAATTAAGAAGATATCATGAAAATCATAATTTTTAACTGGCTGGATTACTAGACCCATATAAACAATTCCTTGAGTTTGTCATTTTTAATGACGATATCTTAACCAATTTTACCAATTTTATTAAGGTTATTAGGCTCCTTCCATTTAAAGGAATATTTTGTTATAAATAATTACCATATATTGTAGCTTCTTATGAACAATCGGATCGGAAATACATTGTTTGTATAAAAATTACTTTAATTTTAATGATATCTCCTTCAAACTCATCGGTAAAAATCCTTTATACGCTCCTCTTATTAATATATTATCTTATCAATATTGGATTGCTATATCATATACATTAGCCATTGGATATAATCGGTCAAAAATAATTTTATATAAAAATTCGTTATGCTGTATAGGTATCAATATGTGTACATCCCACATCTGCTACGTCAAGTTTATTTTATCGGCAACAACCCAAAGATAACTGTTCTTTCTTGATTTTTAAGGCATTTTATCATATCTCATTCGTTTCATAAACACACCTTACAACCCTTGTATATATATTTATTTTTTACTTAAGATAAGAATACACAATATAAAATTTTAGGGTCAAATATTTGGATAAAAACTTCAAAAACAACAATTTTTAAATGAAAAATATAAAAATATATACTTTAACTACATTAAAGATTATTTCTTTGTATTATTCAGTTTTCAATGGAAACGGGTATACTGATATATAATCTACTACCCACTTATCACAACTCGCTTAACGTTTCGCAATCTTTATATCTGAAACGTGGCGTTTCCGCTAATTCATATATATTTTAGCACATTACGAATCTTAGTCGAGCGCAAACAATATGCAATAAAAATAAAATAAGCAAGAAAAAAATAAAAAAGTAAGCAGCAAAAGCAGGTACACAGAATGCAGTTAAAATTATCAGACCAACTGAAATCTACAAATACAGAATGCATTAACACCTCTCGTGTGCTCAATAGCAGCTCCCTGGCGACCCTCCGCTAACACCCCTCACAACCCCCTTATCATATGTATGTGCCAAGCCCTTGTAACGAAAAAACGTTTTTTCTAAAGCTTCAACAACAACAACAACAACAAGTGCAACTTGCACAAATCGTGAAAACCCCCCGAAGAGAAAGAAACAGCAGGCAAAGCGCGGGGAGCAAGAATAAAACCAGCACGAACATTGGCACAACAAAAACAAAACGAAATGAACAAACAACAAAAAACAACAGAGAGCCCCATAACTAAATTGCATTAAGTGTAATTATAACTAATTAGAAAAAATAAATAAATAGAAAACAAAAAAAAAGTAATGGCAAAAACAAAACACAAGCCGCATAACTGGCCCATAAAAAAATTACATTTTTTCAAAATTGTTTTCATGTTTCTCTCGACCATGGAAAATGATTAAAGCCAGTGGAAATGCTGTGGAAACGATATGCAATTAGTAGCCGGGGCACAAATGAAATCCCCAACAATAAATGAAATAATTGCGCAAATATTCGAGTCACCTGGGAAATGGCATCTCAATTGATCAATACAACAAGCCGGAAATAACTGGGGATATATGCAAAAGATTACAACTACTGAAATATCTAAATAAAATTAAAACGTGAACAGTCTTTTAGAAGATAATAAAAACATAATAGAAAAATATAAATTAACTAAATGGCAAATATTATAAATATATTTATATTGCTTCTCCTAACCATTATGCACAGAATATGATATGTAAACAACCAGAGCTGAAAGTGGCTCTAAATCTGTTCTAAAAATGTAAAAGTTATTGTTGGTAGATTACTTTTAAACAATTTATTTATATTTAAATGAAATTTTTGTATTTAATAATTATCAATTACAAGAGACTTTAAAAATGAATACAAATCTGGTTAGAAAATGGTCTCAAAAAATATTTAACTAAACAAGTTTAACTTAGACAGGAAACGAAAACGGCTTTTGAAATGATTTAAGCTTATAAATTGAAAGGTATTTGTTGCATAGAAACTATATACTGAGTAGTTAAGAGCTTTCTATAAATGAACTATATTAAGTTATCTAAACTATCTCCAAGGTAAAGCTTTTATGCAGCTAAAGTGCATAAATGAACTAAACTCAATGTGATTTAAACATTTTGAAAACCCTCGATTCGTTTTGCTTGTGGATCTCAAAGAAAAGATTTTTTTGATTTTGCTTTCAGATTGTGCGCTTTTTATTAAACTAAATAAAGGCGCAGAGTTGCGACTGTACCGGGGATTTGTACAATTGGTTCTTCAATTACCAGAGCCACAGCAACAAAAACAACAACAACAACAACAACAGCAACGGCAACAAAGCAGAGCAGATTGAAAGGCAGCATAGGCATTAGCATTAGCCCATAGATGGATGCCTTTAGCTACGGTCAAGAGATGCAAAGCGAGAAACGGGCACAATGAACCAGAGGCCAGAGCAGCGCGGGGGCATTGAGGGCACACAGGGCAAAGGGGAGGCTGGCTGGCAGGCAGGCACAAATAAATCATTTAATATAGCGCGCTATTTATCATCTAACATTGCTGCATATCATTCTTCATCTTGGCACACACACACAAACACGCACACACTCGCAAACACACACAGTTGGGTGCCTCAGGAGTAGACAACAACAAAATATATAGAAGTGGAAGTAGAAACTAGTAAGAGTTCCGTGGGTGAGTGTGCACGACTAGCAGATACCCAGTAACGTGCTTCGCTGCTGTCTTAACAGAAATTTGTAATTAATTTGATAAAACTCAAATATTTAAGATAAAAACTCACATATAACAAATAGTGGGGTTTCTTCCATTAGCCCCACATTATGATAATTTCCTTCTTTAAATCATTTTTTTGTGCTTTATATCAAAAATTGAAAATATACCTCTGAAATATCCCAGTTTTCCTGACTATAAGAGTATAGAGCCTTTAAACCCACTTTGGTAGCTCTAGCTCTTTAAATCATCAAGATATGAAAAAAGTGGAGTTTTGAAATTAACAAGACCCTATATAACAAATTTGGCGTCTTTAGCTGTTATAGTTAGTTACAATTTAGTCTTGACAATCGATACTTATCGATTTTGGAGGAAAACGAAAGTTACCCATCATTTAGGATAAACATTATTTTTGGGTATGATATATAAGAGTTAACACACTAAATTTGGTGTTCGTAACTTTTTTAATTGTTGCGTTATGCTCAAAAAACGGAAACCATAAATTGATTTTGATCGCTTTTGGGTAAATAAGGCTAGCAATATTAATTTTGCACAATAAAATAAAAGAAAAACTACAAATTTGAAGTCTATGTATATATTATATTTTTAAAAGTTTTTATGGACCAAATGACTCGACTATCAAAACTGAGTTCAGAGTTTCGCCCCTTCGGTTACTGTTACCTACATTAGCACAGCTGTAATATACCCATTGTTTTTTACAAATTACCACGGGGTATAAAAATAGAAGTGAAGGCAAAATTAGCGTGAATGAAAACTGATGGCTGAGACGTGTGGCGATGGGAGGGGCGGTGTATTGGAGGTGAGGGAATTTACACACCTATCTAGAGGTGTGGGGGGCGGGGGTCTGCGGCTGCACTCATATAAACAAATTGCGCGAACCGAGCAGCCAAAATGTCTGCTGTGGCTATAAAGTCACAGCGTGTGTGTGTGGTTGTGTGTATGTGTGAAAGAAATGTACAAATGTTTGGCCGTTTGTCTGTCTGTCGATTTGTCGTATCTTTTCTAGTGAACGATTCTCTGTTGTTTATTCGTCACTTTAACACGTTCGATGCTGACAGCGACTGAGGCAGCGGCAGCGACAGCGACGCAACGTCACTGACACCGACACACACACACACACACACAGCCAAACAGAAAAACAGTCAGACACACAAAAACAAACGAAACGCAGCGGCAGAATTTATTTTTATTTAATGCGCGCCTCGCACATATGTGCATACATACCGTACATATGCGAGCGTGTGTGTCTGTGTGCGTATGTTTGTGTGTTGCATGTTAGGCCTATCAAGATTGAATTTGGATTTACGTTTGATTGTTTTGATTGTTGCCGCCAACATTTGACTAACAGCAAAAGCGTAACAAAACAAAACGCTGTTAAAGTTACAAGAAAAAAATCTTTAAAATCTATGTTGTGTACGTACGTATATGTGTATGTATTTATTTTGTTTTGCTGTGATTTTATGCTTGCTCTTGCAGGCGCTCTCTTGGTCTCCCTCTCTTCCACTTGAGCTCTCACTTGCTTGCGCGCTATTAGAATTATGTTGCTTTCCAAAAAAAGGACAATGCGTTCTGGTTATTCTGTGTTATCACACACATATGCTGTGCACATGCATTGAATTTTGTTTTCTCTATATTTTTTTTTACTTAGTTTTGTATTGATTTGTAACACACACGCGCTTTTGTTTTCGATTAATTAAGCGTAGAGTAGTGCAAACACTTTGCGCGACGCGAATACCTTACGCTTTGACAACTGAACGAGAACTGATTGTAAATAAGTATGTTGTATCGATAAGTTGAGAGCAAATGTTCAGCTGCGCTGCCACAACAATCAGGGCTGGCAGAAGCAGTGTTGGAAAAGTCAATAAATAAGTGAGTATATTAATGTAAATAGAAAATAGTGCAAAATATTGTTCAAAAATGGCTAAAACTTCAATAATCGCAAGAACCTAACGGTTGTGTGCACTATAACATAAAAAAACAATATTAAATTTTTCCGCCCACTCGCTCGTTGGACAACAGTGCTGCACAACGAGCAGTGCTGTGTGTTTCATAAACAGCTGTTTTGTTTTGGCAATGTCGTTTTTACATACAATTACAAAATCACTATCGAAACGGCTAATATTACAGAGCGCCGGAATCGGCATACAGCAAAATCGTTTGCATCTCGCCGCCAAACCCTATACAAAACCTGCGAAAGTATGTACGTTGCCGGCGCGCAGTTTATGGGGATATGTGGCCGTGGCCTTCAATCAGGTGGATGCGGATCGGCTAGCGAAGGTGGGTCCGAATCGCCTCTGTGCCGAATGGGTGGTGAAAAACGGCGGAGGCGTACGCTTCACCGAGAATCCCAGCAAGCTGTGGAAGGACTACAACCAATTGCCATTGGAGAATAACGCGTTTCGCATTAAAGTTGTTGACGCCTCCAATGCGTCGGTCATGAAAATTGGCCTCGAACACTTCAAGGGCTGTGATGATATCGACACGGTTATCTTTCACAACTGTAAGCATCTGGAGAACGATAGCCTGCAGGGGCTGGAGCACATCACAAAGTCGCTGACGCGTCTACAGGTGTCCGGCTGTTACAACATCAGCGACTCGGGCCTGGCCTTCATCAGTGAGCTGCGCAATCTGAAGCAGCTGCTCATCTTTGACATGGTGTACGTCAACGATATGGACGGAGTGGCGCGTAATCTCAAGGCCAGTCTGCCCGACTGCGATATCAAGGCCACCAAATTCGCTGTGCAACTTAAAAAGTAAAACTCCATCTTCCCCACACTCCTACTTTTATTGTTATTGTTGTGTGGGAAATTAGTTTTCTAGAAATAAATGAACGCAAATGAGCGCATACGCATACATTACGGGGGCTTCCTGTTATTGACCTAGGGAATGGCTGCGACCAGGTCTAAAGCACCAAGATCTCTGTGCTAGAAATGAGTGAGTAGCATTGAATTTTTGCTTTATCATGTAAACTATATTATGCTCTTTTTCCAGAAATCCTATCACCAAAAATATATTAGGCTGTGATCGCTCCGAATTTAGAGTTTCCGTAAAAGTGAATCTACATTTTTAATCCAATAAGGCTTACATCTGAAATTGAGAAGCCTCTAAGTATTTTTACTGTAAAATAAATGCTATGCTTTATATTTAAGAACTTTTATAGACCAAAAAATTTCCTAAAATTCTGAATATTAAAAAAAAAACGAAAAATTTTAAAATTGTGAAATTGTTCTAAAATCATTACATTCAAAAAAGAGACTATATATATATAATATATCTTATTAGCCTTTAAAAAGCATAGCCTTTAAGTATATAAATCTACCGAACCAGAATTTCACACGAATATGATGCAATCATTTCCGAAAAAACCTCTTGAACTTAAGAACTGCATTGATAAGCCTTTGTATTTTTCAGTATCAGGTGTAATTGGTGCTAGGCAGCATATTTTAAATGCCTTATATAACTTATGCGTACTATTTTTGGTGTTGTTCAGTGCAGTCTATTCGCTTGCTTAAGTACTAATCGATAAGTCTAGGAGGCGGCCAGGATATACGGGCGTATATCCTCCACATCGAGCAGCTGCTCGGGCGCCACATGCTCGCCGCACATCGGACAGACGCCGTTCTCCGAGAGTAGGCTGTAAATATAGAGTATCAATTGTAGTACAAGGCATTATAAATATAATAAAAGCTCACTTCTCCATCTCGGCGCGAAAGCAAAGGAAATCGCATTGCGGACAGGATGTCATCAGCTGTTTGATAATGTGCTGGCCGGTCGCAATGCAGATGGGGAGCGTGGTCTTGCAGCTGTAGCAGGTGACCTCCATGTTGGCCAAGTTGGCATCGCAAATGGGACACTCCATGGTCTCGTCGTCGATCTCGTCGCGCAGCTGTTTAATGCCTTTGGGCGCTTTGCGCACAATCGACTCGATCTTCTTGATGTAGCGTCCGTCCAGCTGGTTGCGATAATCCGGACGCATCAGCATGGAGGCGTACGTGAAGGCGGATTTCTTGAAGCCAGCGCGATGGCATTCGATAACCGTGGACGTGAGTATGGGCACGATATCTAAAGGGGACTTATTATAAGTAAATTGAAAGCGTTACAGTTCCGCGTCTACTCACGCTCCGGAAACTGCGAGATGCAGGCGGCCACCTGGACGAGCAGCTTGGCGGCCAGCAGATGATTGCCCAGCTTGACATGGAGACGCACCAGCGTATAGCGATGCAGCAGTATCAAATTGTGGCGCATCTCGGCCGTGACCGATAGATTATTGCGTCGCAGCTCCTGGTACATGGAGTAGAGCAAATCCCGTGCCGACTTGTAGTTGCCCGCCAGCTGCTCCTGATTGGCGATAATCACAGCCGTCTTGGCCGCATCCTTGTAGTGCTTGCGCGCCATGTACAGGCGGAATAGATAGCGCGGATCCTTGGGCACGCCATCCGATTCGCCGAGCAGGAACTCGATTAGCTGCGTGGCCAGCTGCTCGTTGTTGGAGGTGGCCACACAGTCAATGGCCAGCGAGAGCGCCTGCGACTCCTCATTGCTAAATGCGGACGCTTTCAGCAGAAAGCGCAGCGCCTTGGTAAACTCCCGGGCCAGAAAGTAATATTTGCCCGCCAGCAGCGTATACTTCTCGCTCTCGAAGTAATGCGCCAGCGCCAGATAGTCTGCGGATTTGGCATTCTCATAGCGCTCGAGCAGCTCACCATGGCGACGCAGCTTGTTGTGACGTTGGGCCAGTGCAAACGCCTCCTCGACGCAGCCGCAGATGACCAGAAACTGCAGCGCCTGCTCGATGTCGCCAATTTTCTGATAGAACTTGGCCAGCAGCTTGGCCGCGTCCATGGAGCGTGATTCGAGCACAATTTCCGAGGCGGCATGCGGATCACACAGATGATCCAGATAGATTCTGACGCACGCATCCAAATCGCCGGCTATACGATAGCTGCGTATGGCCTCCTCAAACTGGCCATCCGATTCCTTGGCCTTGGCATAGGCCGCATGCAGTTTGCTGCTCTTCACATGGCCCAAAATGTTGTTGGCCTTGTGCCACATCTTCAGAGCGATGTAATGGCCGCAGGCCTCGTCATAGTAGCCGCCGCGTTCGTACAGGCCCGCCGCCTCAGTCAGGTGGCCCACGGTGGCGAGCAGTTCGGCGCAATCGAAGAGCAGCTGCTTGTCCTGCAGCTCCACAGCGTATTGGATCTGGCGAAAGGAACAGAGAGTTTAGAGATTGGGGATTATGATAGGGACTGGAGGAGCTCTCACGCCACGTCGAAAGTCGCCAGCGCGTATGGAGGTGCGCGCAATGCCCATCTTGCACTGACGCACATGCTCCTCGTATTCGGGCGTGCTGTGCAGCAGCGTTGGCGGCTCCGCATCCTCATTGTTAATCAAATCCTCCTTGTAGCCCTTCTCGTAGTGATACAAGGCGTCCGCATAGTTGCCCCTAGAAATAAAAAAGCCATTTAATTTTGAAATCTTTTCGAGAACTTGTGGCACCCACGTGAACTCCAGCTGCTGTGCGTACTCGCGCGCTATGTAGGGCACCTCCAGGGGCTCGTATTTATGGGCCAGCAACAGCGCCTGGTCCCACTGCAGCAAGTCCCGGCTGAGATCGAGCGCCGCACGCGTGTACACGCCCTTGAGCAAATACTCCTTGGCCTGATCGTACTGGGCCAGCAGCATGCAACAGCAGCCGCTCAGCATGTGCAGATCCTCCACAAAGCGCAGCTCGTCCAGCGCATTGACCAGCGCAGCGTCGCCCAGTTGGCGATAGGCGCGCAGGGCTGCGAGTAGAAGCGATAGAATGTGAGCATAAATGGGTGTTGATAGGTCATCGGCCATGCCCACCAATTTCCGGCTCCAGATCCGCTATGGCGTGCTCGCCAAACTGCCGCCAGGCGCTGTCCAAGTGCATCTGCTCGCACAGCTTGTAGGCCTCCTCGTATTTCTTGAGCCGCAGCAGCAACAGCAGATTATCCGATTGACTGTTACCGGGATTGACGACATGCGTGCTCAGGGATTGTGTGGCATACTGGCCGCCATCGATGTGCAATGCCATTTCGCCGGCGCACACGAGCAGCGGCACCTGGCCGGGATTCAGCTTAGATTCGCCCACCTTTTGGGTGTGCCGGCCACGCACCGAATGCCGGGCAAAGACATGCGTGTAAACGGTGCGCGAATCGTAGCTAATAAAGATGTTGGACTGCGTCAGATCCCACAGGCAGCCCACGCACTGTTTGGGCAAATCCGCTATCAGCAGCGCCTCCTGGTCCAAGGCGGGCAAATAGACAAAGCCCTGGCCATGCTCATCGATGAAGATCGTCTTGGTGCCCTCGACGTCGGTGAAGAGCTGGCGAATCCCGTTGCTGTGGCGATAGATGGTGCAGGTGTCCCACTTTTCCAGCGAGTAAAAGACCAGGTGGCCAATCTGCAAGAGAGAGAGGGAGAGCGATGAGTCCCACACCAAAGAGAACTGCAGCTCACGCACATCCGTGGCAAAGATGAGCAGCTCCTGGCTGAGTGCAAAGCACGTGATGACCGCATCGCTGGGCATGGTGGGCAGCGCGCTGGGAAAGCACGCCTGCAGCTTGTCCTTGCAGTTGGGATTGTCCGCGGCAATCGCTTGCAGTATCAGTTGCGGCGGGCAAAGTGCGGCGCAATAATCCGCATTCAGCTTCATGGCAGCTATGTCATGTGGGAAATCGCGTTCGCTGAGCGGACGCGGCTCGTCGCCCAGACTCTTGCCGAGATCATAGAACCAGACGTGTTTGTCCAGACCGGCGGCGAAATTGTACGGCCCAATGGCCAGAAACGTTGGCTCCGTTTCCAGTGGCAGGCGAAAGGGCAGCGCCTTTGACTTGTCCGGCGCATAAACGTAAATGGAGACCTCCGCCAGGCTGCTCAGCATGACCAGGCGTGGCGCGGAGACGGCGAACATGTGCGGCAGCTTGGTGACATAGGTGTAAACGGTGCCGCCGCTGGTGGTGACCGCCAACAGCTGCCCATCCGGCGACCAGTCAATCATTTGCACGCTCGCATGATCCGGCACGGTAATAATGCGTTCCGTTTCCTGCAGATTGGTTATCGAGTGGATTTTGATGCTGTGTGGAGGACAGAGAGATTAAAGATCGGCTGGCAGCTGTTTAGAGTGTCCACTAACTTGTCATCGCCGCAGGAGGCGACAATGTCCAGCGTTGGGCAGTAGGCCAAGCCGGTTAGCGTATCCTTGTGATTCCGCACCTGCCACAGCTCCTGGCCCACGTCCTTGGGATGCGTGGAGATGGCCACCACATGACCATTGGAGAAGCCCAGCAGAATGTAGCCGTCGCCAAACCATTTGTGCTGCAACAGCGAACCGTAACGACTCTGAAAGCCCAACTCTGTGGGATTCTCCGGCTCCGGCAGATAGTACAGAAACAGAGTGCGCTTGCCAATAATCATGCTGATGGCATTGTCGCCCGCGATGCGTTCATCATTGGCCATCTCGGCAAAGTACATGTCCGTGGGCACATCGCGCAGCTGGACAATGCGCACCGTATCCCCATCCTCGCTGCTCAGCGAGAAGCTCTTGTCATCGGAGCCGAGTGCTAGCAGATTTTGCGCCGACCAGGCGCCGCACGTGATCCGCTTACTGTGCTTGCCCAGCACCGGAGTCCGCTTGCCGCTGCGATGATTGTAGATCGCCAAATTGCCGCGACCCGTGCCCACGGCGAGCAGCTGTTGCTGTTTGGACCACAGAATGCAGGTGAGCGGATCCCGCAAGCCCGACTCCACGGTCAGCTTTTGCTGTGTGCCATAATCCCAGAGCGTTATGTTCGGCGAGCTGCTGGTGATGATGCCCAACAAGTCGCCCTCGCAATCCCACGCAAAGCCCGAGCACAGACTGAAATACACGTTACTTAACTATGATAGCCGAAGGAGGGGAAAACCAGTTCATTACCCGGCCAAGATAATGCGCTGCACCAGCTGGCCTTGGCGATTGTACAATGCCACGGAGCCGTCGGTGCCCGTTGTGGCCAGCAAAGCGCCCGCGCTCTTCTGCCAAATGAAGTAGACGTCGCCAATGCCGTGCGGCTCATCGTACTTGTACAAGATCTTCTCAAACGACATTTTGCTACGTTCAACTAACAATCAGTTCATGTTTTCTCCACAATTATTGCACTCATGCTGCATTTGGCAATTTTTTCGCCTTTTGTTTACGCTTTTTAAGCCGTTGCTATGACAGCAACAAGTAGTTTTCAAACGATGCTACTCGATCGGGTGCACAGTGTGACCGCGTTGGCTGTGCGCACAAAATACCAAATATACTGCGTTTGTGGTGCGTGCAGCATACCAATCGGAAATTATTAACAGCTGTAATAATCTTCAGTGAAAAGTTCGCTCTAGTTCTAATACATTTAATTAGTTAAGCACAAACATTTATAAACGCTAAATAAACATTAAATAGAAATAGGCATTGACCATGTCCGATGATCTGCCTGAGGAATTCGATTTGATTGTCGTAGGCACAGGTAGAGACCGTTCTCTGTTATTGTTTTCTTTTTCCGCCCAC
This sequence comes from Drosophila robusta, assembly GCA_035043565.1. NCBI lineage: Eukaryota > Metazoa > Arthropoda > Insecta > Diptera > Drosophilidae > Drosophila > Drosophila robusta. Next base: position 5,452,716 of record JAWNMW010000584.1, read on the forward strand.
CTGCTTGATGACTCATTCAATCTTTGTCAGGTTTCACCGAATCCTGCATAGCTGCTGCGGCCAGTCGCATAGGGAAAACGGTGCTGCACATAGATGCCAATGACTACTATGGCGACGCTTGGAGCTCGTTCAACTTGGAAGCGTTCAACAACTTGTTGGAGCAGCCTGGCCGCAGCCTCCGTAACGGACGCTACACCTGGCATGAGACCACTGAGGAGGCGCCCAGTTGGACACGTGAAACGCTGCTGGAGAAGTCACGTCGCTTCAGTCTGGATTTGAGTCCACGTGTGGCGTACTCCGCCGGCGAGCTTGTGCAACTGCTGATCAAGTCCAACATTTGTCGTTATGCGGAATTCCGCGCCTTGGATCATGTCTGCATGCTCTATAACGAGGAGCTCGTCTCGGTGCCCTGTTCGCGCAGCGATGTCTTCAACACCAAAACGCTGAGCATTGTGGAAAAGCGGCTGCTGATGAAATTTCTGACCGCCTGCAACGATTACGGCGAGGATAAGTGCAATGAGGATGCGCTCGCCTTTCGTGGACGCACTTTCCTGGAGTACCTGCAGGCGCAACGCGTAACGGATAAGATTGCCACGTGCGTGATGCAAGCCATTGCCATGTGCGATGCCAGCAGCAGCTTTGAGGTGGGCATGCAGCGCACGCAGCGCTTCTTGGGCAGCCTGGGACGCTATGGCAACACGCCCTTTCTGTTTCCCATGTACGGCTGCGGTGAGCTGCCGCAGTGCTTCTGCCGCCTGTGCGCGGTCTTCGGCGGCGTGTATTGCCTGAAGCGCAGCGTCGACGACATCACCTGGTCGGCTGTTGGCCAGGAGCTGCAGCTGAGCAGCGCGGGAAAAACGCTGCGCGCCAAGCACGTTGTCTGTGCGCCGGCCCAGCTGCCGGAGACGCTCAGCAAGCACTACGGCGAACTGCAGCCGCATATTTCCAGGGGCTTGTTCATTGCCGCCACGCCCTTGGGCAGCGAGGAGTTGAACAAAGGCGGCGGCGGCGTCAACCTGCTGCGTCTGCTGGCGGACGAGGGACAGCGCGAGGCGTGCCTCATACAACTGTCGCACTATTCGGGCGCGTGTCCTGTCGGCTTGTGTAAGCATATGTTGACCAGCCTTAGCGCCTATTTAATATCGAATTTCTTTCAGACATACTCCATTTGACCACGCCCGCTGTTAGCGAAGATCCAGCTGCCGATTTGGCTGCGTTTACCGCACAGCTCTTCGAGAAGAACGCGCCCCAAATACTCTACAGCGCCTACTTTACCATTGTAGCGCCAGCTGATGCAAATGCCAGCACTGCCACGCCCATTCACTGCACAGCTGCGCCCACCTACGAGCTGGACTACGATGCAGCCATTGCCAATGCACGTCTCATCTTTGGTAAGCTCTACGAGGACGCTGAGTTTCTGCCACGTGCGCCCGATCCCGAGGAGATTGTTGTGGACGGCGAGGATCCGAGTGCGCTGAATGAGCACAGTTTGCCGGAGGATCTGCGCGCACAGCTCCACGGTTTGGAGCAGGCGGCACAGGAAATGGAAATTGCCGAATAGTCGGCCAGAAAAGTCCTTTAACTTTATATATCATCACTTTATTGAAAACTCAAAAACTAATTTCGAAATTCTATATACATGCTAAAATGTCATTTTATATATACTATATAATGTTTGGGACAAGTTGAATTTCAAAGAACTAAGTTTTTCATTATAGTTTATAATCAAATAATTGTTTGCATATAATTCTTTATATATATTTATTGTGTAAATTATTTATATAAACGCTAAAGTTACTATATATATGTTTATATATTTATGTATGTGAGTGTTTGTTGTGTGTGATTGTGTGTTTATATATATATATATATCTTCGAAAAATATGCATTCCAATGCGTTATAAAAATTGTGTTTCTTTTTTGTTTTTATTGCTTGACGGTTTCTTGTGGTTTCCTTTTTGTGATGCACTAAAGATATTAGGTATAATTTAAAGAAAAGCACAACGTGTTAATAAGGTAAATTATAGTAGTATACGTATAGTTTAGTTAACAAAAGGAAGAGCGCACCAATTTAGTCTTAAAGTTTAGGGGAGCAGGCTTTTGAGTTGGGGCTTCAGGGCAGTTGAGATGGCAGAATCGAAAACTCATCTAAATTATATGCCACTATTCGAATTTGAAACGATAAACGTGCTTAAAGCGTGCGTTTTAGAATATGTTTGTTTTTCTCACTACTCTCCGTATCATTCGTTATGCTTATACAAATATATAAATGTAGATGTATATATATATATATTTGCCTTGCAGTGCATTTTACAATAAAGCTTTTACGTTCTCGTTTCACTTACAATATCAGCTGCGGTTCAGTTGATGTTGCTTTTCTTTTTTTTTTTTGTTTTGAATACATTTACTTTGCTTATATCTTAATCAGATTGTTGTTGATATTCTGTTGGCGTTTGCGCTTCGCGTTCATCGCATCGACAATGGGCTGTCGTTTGGCATTGTATTTTTTATTCAGCTGCTCGATCTCCAGCTCCATTTCGTGATCAATATTGCTGAGCCTTTGATTCAGATCGTCGTAGGTGAGAAACTTCAGAAACTCAAATTCACCCTCGACATACGCATGCGATTGTGTGTGCAAATGCTGATACTGATATGCGGGCGGCGGCTGTGCGGCTGCAGCAGCAGCAGCAGCTGCTGCTGATGCTCCCCCTCGCTGCTGCTGCTGCTGCTGTTGTGGCGCTGCATTGTTGCGCAGTAAGTTCTGCTGATTGTTGAGCGCAATCAGCTGCTCGTTCATCAACGGGTAGGCCATCAGCAAGTGCTGCTGCTGCTGCTGTTGCTGCTGATGCTGCTGCAGCCCGTACTTGTTGATGGCAGAGATTTGCTGGAATTGCATTTCCATGTTGTGCTCCCAGTTGTTGGCATCATGCGCCCCACTAGCCAAATGTTGTTGCTCCTGTTGCGGCTGCTGCTGGTGCTGTTGTTGCTGCTGGTGCTGCTGTTGCTGCTCCTGTTGCAGCTGCTGTTCCGCTGCCGCCGGCGAGTATTCGGTGGGCGTGCTTGCCGCCTTCTCATCGGCGCGCGCATCTCCCGCATTCTTGCGCTCAAAATGATCGAGGAACTGTGGACGATAGCGATAACGCGGCTTCTGGTCATCGTTGCGCTTGGCCGTGGTGGAGTCATCCGAGTCCGAATTGATGACCATGGTGCCTGCGGAAGGGCAAGAGCTGGTTACGAATGCTTGCAAACAGCTCGAGATAAGCCCTATCTGGCCGTCTGCTTCTTTTCTCCCACCCCATCATATTATCTACCCTAGCCTAGCCCCTGCACTCACCCAAATTCGACTCCAGCTCGACCATGGTGCCGCTGTCCACGGTGGCCACATCGCCGCCCGATGAGCTGCCAGCTGTTGTTGCTGTTGCCGCAGCCGCCGCCGCCGCCTTGGCGGCTGCTTTGGCCATGCCCGCGCGTATGCCGCCGGGACCCAGCGTGCCCTCGTCCATGTCCTCGGGATGGGCTATCATGGTCGCATCCGACGCCGAGTTCTGTTGGTATTCATTGAATTTCTCGGGCACAAGCGTACCGGGATCGTCTATAAACGTTTTCACCGTGCCCGAAATGAAGGCGTTGTCCTCATCGTGCAGCATCAGGCCCGACTCCTGGGTGGCCAGACTCTTGGCCTGGCTCATGGCCACGCCGGCCGCCCGATTGGCGCGCTGTTGCTCCCGTATGGCGCACGTCTCCTCCAGCATGTTCTTCAGTATGCTGCGATGCTTGGCATTCCGTATGAACTCATGCTCCAGCAGCTCCGTGGCCGTCGCACGCTCATCCGGATCCTTGACCAGCGATTTGCTCACAAAGTCAATGAACTCGGTGCTCCAGCGATCGGGCTCACGGAACGAGGGCGGCGGCTTCTGCGGTATCATGAATATGGCACGCATCGGATGTATATCGCCGTAGGGCGGCTTGCCCTCGGCCATTTCCAGTGCTGTGATGCCCAGCGACCAGATGTCCGCGACACAATCGTAGCCAATCTCCTCAATGACTTCCGGTGCCATCCAGAAGGGCGTACCAATTACGGTATTCCGCTTGGCCATCGTGTCCGTCAGCTGCCCGGCGACACCGAAATCCGCCAGCTTGGCGTAGCCCTCCGTGTTCAGCAGTATGTTCGCCGCCTTGATGTCGCGATGGATCTTGCGCCGCAAATGCAAATAGACCAGACCCTTGAGCGTATCCGACAGAATGGTGGCGATTTCGTCCTCGGTCAGCGTTTTCTTACGCAGGCGCATAATATCCGAGACGCTGCCGGCGCCGCAGTACTCCATGCATATCCATAGATCGTACTGCTTGAAATATGAGCCATAGTAGCGCACCACATAGGGCGAATCGCACTGTTGCATAATCGAGATCTCCTTGATGATCTCATGCAGATCGGATTCGACCGGCACCAGTTTGATGGCCACAATCGAGCTGCTCTCCTTGTGCAGCGCCTTGTAGACGGAACCGTAGCTGCCCTCGCCCAGCTTGTACATAATGTCGAACACCTTTTCCGGCGGCTGCAGCAGCGATTCCTCCGATAATTTCTTCAGCTCGCCATTGCCATTGGAATTGGTATTGGAAGACATGTTGATGCCTGTTGTTGTCGTTGTTGTTCTAGCTCTGCTAATTGCATATGATCCAGCACAAGTGCTAGTTGTGGTATATTGGTTATTAATTAACACAGTACCTGCGCCACGATAATTCCCAATCTATAGCGACATTTTTCACATACATTTGGTTCTTTATTCATTTGCCCGTAGCGCTGGTGCAGCAAAACTGCGAGTCACTGGTATTTTACAGTGACAGCTCACAGATGTAACAAAAAATATGCATCTGGTATTAAACTATTGTATTTTTAAAATACTTCTAAGCAAATTATTATTTAAATTTAAATAACATTTTTAAGTGAAGGCGATAGTTTTCATACTATGCTAATTAACTATTAGAATAGATGAACAAAAAATTAAAAACTTTTGAATGCACTTTCTAAACATCAATAGTTCAAAAATAACCCACATTAACACTTGCTGCTTGTCTTGTCAGCGCTATTTGGTATTTTACATTTGCACTTGATTAAAATAAGTAATAGATAAATTCTATTTATAGCCTTTTTTTCGTTTTTTGTTGTGTCTTATCGTTATCGATAAGTTGTTTATGGGCCGCACTTTGGCGCTTGCAATCAAACATAAATAGTGCTGCAGGTGTTTCGAAGAAAGTTTATTGTTAAATGTTGGCGTTGCCAGGCTGAGACGTTGCATATAGTAAACAAAGTCGCTGCATCGCTATTTGGATATTTTTAATATTTTGAACATAACGGTGGTAGGCAAATAATATTTATAATTTTAGTTTTTATTATAACAATAACACCGACAATTACCGATCCCTAGTATGGATTTTTTCTTTATGGGCTGCACTTTAAAGAGTGTTGTAGGTGCAGCGAAGAAATTTTATAGTTTTTAAATCTTTGGGCTGTTGTTGCCAGACAATGTCGTTACATAATAAATAAATAATACATAAATAATACAAGTATAATATTTTTCTTTATTCTTCTTCTTCTTCTTTATTATAATACTCAGCCGCACTTTGGCGCGTGCAGGCAAACATAAAAAGTGTTGTAAGTGTTTCAAAAGAAGTTGATAATTTTATGTTGGGCGCTGGCGTTGCCAGACAGCAACCAAAGTTGTTCAGTGCAATTTGGCGCCATTTAAAAATTTAAAAACCATCAGATAGTACAAATGGTAACAGCAAAACCATGCATAAATGCCTTCAAATGCGAATCGTAAACATTGTGCCTTATCAGTCACTGCGCTTTTGGCTGCCCTAGCAACGGCAGCGCCATAGTAACGCCAGCGATACCAACACACGAAGTGAAACCGCCGACTTTGGGGGCTAGAAAATTCCTGCACCTTGGTCGGCAGTTTGTTGTTTACGCTACGCGAGTCCTGTTCGACGATACGCTGGCTGCGGCGCAACCACACAAATGTCTCAAGCACGCATTACCACCGCTTATGGAGCGCGGGCGTCGCACGATTTGCATACAAACTCCATATCGCTGAAGCAACGTTCCAAATCCGCAAATCCACCGCAATTACGGCCATTTAGCGGTGTGCAGGGTTCGCGACCCCGTTATGTGCCGCCATTTTCCATACAATCGCAGCAGAAAAACACAGTCGTCATTAACGGACCCATACACGAGCCCCCGTCACGGCGAGCGCGCGCGGCAGAGCGCCGAATCCCAAATGTGCGTATTCCCCAGTTGTCCCTTAAATTCTATTGCCTGGCTTGCCTGCCATTGCTTGCGTTTGTTTTGATTTAAGGCCTGAAAAAACAACAGAAATCCATTTCGTCATGCAATCTGGGTGCCAGTTTCAACGCCTGCACGGCTGTCAAAAATCCGGGACGTGGCACGTTGTTTCGCATGTATTTCGATCGCGGGGACTTGCCAATTAAAATGGAGTATCTTTGCGGTGGCGATAAAATTGGCTGGACGGTGAGTGTGGCTTTGCAAAGTGATTGTAGGGAGGAATAGGGGCGATGTGAGCTTAATCTAAAGTGTTTTAAGAAATATCTCATTATCTACTAATGTTATTATTTGGTATAGGGTAAACATTTAAACCAAAGCAGGCTAGAATACTGCAGTTGGGTATAACCAACTGCGCAATGCTCGTTCACAGTAAATAATTTTGAAAAATATCGATTTTTGTAATTTGTGGAGGCGGGAGTGGGCTCGATCCTTACAGGAGCTAATCATAAAATTGTCTGCAAAATTTTGTGGCTCTAGCTCTACTCCTTTAAAACTGAACACAAAAAATCTGCACACTTTAACTGGTGCAGTTATATTCGAGTATATATCCAACGATATAAGCATCTACTTTTAGTTCAAACTTGCACATTAGACTCTTTTCTCTTTGTGATTGAGTATAAATAAAATATCAAATAGAATTTTAAAGTCTGAATCGGTTTGGCAACTCCACAAAAGTGTGTGCTTAAATCCGTATCGGTCTGGATAATTATTATCGTAAATCATGATTTTTTTGACTATATTGAGAACCGTTCCTTTCTTTTGTTTGAGTTTTTCTCCAGAATAACATAGAATTGGCTTCATTCGCTACAACTTCAGGCAATTAAATCGATTCTAGACTTTTTCAGTTATTTCTAACAATTTACTTAATTACAGCCCTGCCTTATTAGTTTTTGGTACTTAGTACCGTGATTACCTGAACTTTGACCCGTAAATTGCCTGACAAGCGTCAATGCCAACTAATTGCCAATAGGTGTTAGACCCAATTCCTTCAACCAGCTGCACACCTGCGTGTCCAATTATTTGAAGTGTTGGCACCAAAAAGAACAAGAGCTCTCACTTTTTTCTTCTGTATATATAATATGCCACTGTCTATTTCCGGAATCAGCAGCAAACAAACGGACTGACTCCGTTCGCATTCAGGCACTCCGAAAGGCCGTGACGTCCAGGTGTCAGCCAGTCAGTCAGAGCAAAAAAAAAAAAAGTTTATATATATTGGGAACAGAGAAAGGCGCCTCAATGTCATGTGTCTTGGGAATTATTTTTGCGCATGGTTGGTCTGATGCTCAAGTGGGTGCGTTTGTTTATATAGCCATGCGGCATTTGTGACAGCTCATTTACATATGCGCGATTTCTGAGTGACACTATATCATTTTGCGTCATATGCGAAATCGGGCTGAAGGTCAGACTGAAAGTTACCGAAAAGGCTTGGCGTGGGAGTAAAGGGGCGAATTGCAGTGTAACGGCTTTTATATGTATGAGAGATATTTGTGGGATATATGTAAATTATTGCGAAATATACATATGTGCATAAAAAATATATTTAGATAGATTGCAAATTTCTTTACTTTTTATCGGTAAGGAAATTTTCTATTATTAGTATTGTATTGATATACTATTGCATAGAAATGGGAAATATATTGACAAAGCTTCTGAAAGTTCTATAGGAGAGAAGTTGATGTTTATTTAAAGTATAGGTTATATTTATAAACAATCAACCTAACTTGTTTTGAGGGAGCTGATATAACTGGTGTGGGCTTGTTGTAGAGAAAATGGTGGATGTGAAGCTTTTTAAAAGTTAGATAAAGAATCCTAACTACGTTTTTAAGCAAGCTTAAACTCTTTTAAATTATAGGACACTGAACAGACCAGAAGTAAAATCAAAGTATTGCAAACCAAAAATATAACAGAAACTTTTTAATCATAAACAAAAAGTGAATTAATAAATTGGCTAAAAAGTTTTGGGCGCTGCACAACGAAGTAAATTTGGAATTTTCTAGCTGTATGCACAGCCTATACTATATATAGTACATTTGTGTGACATTTGGGTAACTTTCCACATTGACAAGCTAAATAAACAAAAAGCATCTTAATAGAAATCAGTAAAAATAAACTTAACTTGGCATCGCGTGCAAATTTACACCTGCACAGCGAAGCAAAGTAATCGACACACCCACACTGAACGGAACTCCAACTTTCCCACGCTTGCTGCCAATAATCCTTTTGCCCCAATCATTTTCATTGGCCAGGTGGACATTGACAAGCTGGACTACAGCCTCTACTTGCCGCTGTTCTTTGATGGCCTGGCGGAGCCCAAACATCCCTACAAGACCTATGCCCGGCAGGGTGTTAGCGATCTCCTGCTCGCCGGCGGCGATAAAATCCATCCTGTGGTACCGCAATTAATATTGCCGCTGAAGAGTGAGTACCTGCCGGCGACGGGGGCAAAACCCCAAAAACAGAAAGAAAGAGAGGCCAACAATTTGTCGTGGCACGCAAATGTTTTTGCCTTAATTTGCACCTGCGACTAGCTTTTTTGTGTGCTTTCCATTTGCAGACGCATTGAGCACTAGAAATGTGGAGGTGATGTGCACGACATTGAAAATTATACAACAACTGGTCATGGCCTCGGATATGGTGGGACCCGCTCTGGTGCCCTTCTACAGACAACTGTTGCCCATGTTCAATGCGTTCAAAGTCAAAAATTGTGAGTATATATGCCAAATTATCAAGCAGGAATACTTAAGCTTTAAATCAAAGAATTATCAACAACAAAATTCAAAGTATAGTATTAAATAATGCCGAATCTTTACATAAAATAAAATAAAAATCAGTTAAAAATATAAGTTAGGATTAAATATAACTTTAGATTGCAGAAACTTCACTTAAAACCAGACACTTATCAAAGAAAAATTTAGCTACAGAATTTTTAATTTTTCCTGAGGTCATAAAATGTTTTCCTTAAAATTGAAATATTGAGAAAAACAAAATATAAAATATATTTTTTTAAGTGGAACAAAACATAGTCCAATCTCTTTTTCTAAAGAAAAAATTTAAATTTGTTGTGAAAGAAAAACTTTTTAAATTGATTCTAAAACCATGATTTAAAATTGTATTGGTTGATAACTATAAAGCATATAAGTAATTTCTTTCATCTATAATTGTAAATTTCACATTATGAAATCTATATTAAATAAGTGTTTCTTTTAGTGAACTGCGGCGATGAGATCGACTACGCGCAGAAGAACAATTTGAATCTGGGCGATTTGATTGATGAGACTCTCCAGGTGCTGGAGCTGCATGGCGGCGAGGATGCCTTCATCAATATCAAGTACATGGTACCGACCTATGAGTCCTGCTATTTAAATTGATAAGCTAATAGCCACAGCCCTGACATCGTATCATCAAGAAAGCTTTTCTTACATGTTTTTTGTTTCATATACATATATATATTATATATATGAACATATCACGAGTATTTATTGAATTTTACATAGATGCGAATGATTAAAATTGTTGTTCATAATTCCCCTTTTTTTGTATGCACTGGATAGGTGAGTATATATGTATGTATAGACTATATATGTGTGTGTATATATATAATATATCAATTTGTGTGCGGCGAGCACAAAAGCCAATACCCCAAATACACGGGTAGTTAGGTAGTGGCAACGGAGGGGCGCAACAGCTCGAAAATAGCTAAAAGTTAAAGGGAAAAATTGTAAATAATATGTGTATATAAAACCTATTTATTCTACTACTTACAGCTGATGCGCCGCCAGATTTGTTTAGAATTTTGGTGGGGCGTACTCGTTCTTCTTGACATTGTGGGGTGAATAACGATTGTACAGACCCCAAATCGAATTCATCAGCTTATCATTATACTTGACCGGCAAATATTCTCGTTCTAGAAATTGAGCAAAACAATAATTGAATCAGTTAAGCTCAACCTGCAGCTGCATCTGGAACTTACGCATATTGTTATCAGCCTTGTCGGCAATGTTGGCAGCTCGCAAACGTGACACGATCATGTCACGCTCCTGGAATTGCTCGCGTACCTTGCAGGCGGCAAAGGCTCCCTGGGGCAGAGCCATGTCCGCAACTTCGAAAAAAAACAATTTAAAATTTTTAATACAGATTTCTAGATTTGCATGTTTTCCTGTCACACTTACAGTTGAAGTTCAAATTATTTAGGAAGAAGAAAAGCTGTGTAAGCTGCAGATTGCTTAGATTGTATACTTTTTGCCAGACGTTATTCACGTGTTGATCAATTTTCGAGTTTTTGACTCGCACTTGCAGCAGCACCATTCAAAGTTTATAGCTTGGGTTTAGTTTTTACAAAATTTGTTTGAAAATATGCAAGAAGTATTTTCAAAATACTTTTAAAAAATTTACTTATTATAAGTAAGGTTTGTAATGGTTTTGATTGCACAATTGTTTTTGTACGGCATTGGAAAATGCCCGGCTTTTGATGGTTTCCACGCTATTTGTCACAAGTTCTCGAGAGCACACAACACGAACAGGTTCAAAACTGAACTGAGTTTCTGGCTCGGCTTCGTTGGAAATTTATAGAACCACAGACAACGAAGTCTATTAAGCCGATAAGAGAGAGACAGAGATCAGCTAGGGCGCCATTTTGTTTACGTACAAGGTGTGTGTGCGTGTGTGTGTGTGTGTGTGTGTGTATTTGTGCAGGCAGCATGGTCTTGCTGGATTTTTCTTTGACTTTTTTGAATATAGTTTTTCAATAAACACAATTGAACCCATTTGATCCCTGAATTTGAACCCAAATCGCATCGGGTCGTTTACGCTAACAGATAGCTGAGAGGTTTAGACATTTTGCCGGAGCTGATAAGCGCATCGATTAGAAAAGTTCTAGTCACTTGATTGAGAACTGCGCAGTTAGTCAAAAAAAAAAACATTTTTGTCAGACATTAAAAAAGTGTTGGCTTAACAAATAGTTATCGTTAAATCTTGCAGATAACCATAAAAAGCTATCAAATAGTCAGGTGCCTGTGCGTTGATAGGTATATATTAATAGGGTTCTTAGCCCAGTTTAAATTGGCCCTGAATGCGGATTTAAAAGCACTATCTCTGAGGTTCTTGGGTTCATATGATGTCAACAACTAGGCCGGATTTTACCGGTTTGCGCTGTCGCTCGGCAATGCCGATGTCACAGTCTGTCTTAAAGATTGGTTTCATTTTGTACGTGTATATTTATATAAGTTGCAAAAATCTATACATTATATATGTGCACCTGCTGATGCAATTACTGACCTTACTACTGTTTATTGTTTCGTTGAGTTGTTTACAAACAGTCATCGAGACATAAAAAAAAATCATTTTAAATAGCATAGTATAAATCAAACTATAGTAAATTACTGAATCACAAGATTTTACATTAATGTGAGATTAGAAACTATTTAATTAATTATTAATTAAAACGACACACGTAAGAAGTATTATGCTTCCTTACCTTATCTACTACTAATTTACGTGTGAAATGAATTTCTAATTGAGCTGCTAAATGGTTCTGTTCGACTCAATAAAATGTTCTACTCTCATTCTCATACATACATGTAATAAATATGAACATACATCAGCATCTTTTTTTTATTGATTTGCATTGTTCACGGCTGGATCATCTGTTGCCAAGCTAATAAGCAATGGCAATGCTTTGTAAATGCTATATTTGCATTTTATTGAGAGCATTGTAATGAAAATTATATATAAATTGCATTAATCTGTGACGCATGATTTGTTTACTATATAAAATGCATTTTTCCCTCGACTGACATCAGCTCAAACAAAATACCCATTTGCAATCATTTCAACGAAAAATGAATACATAAATAATAATAAAAGTCGAAAAGAGGTGCCCAAAAAAACTGACACTCAATGACTTGTCTAGCCACGAGCCTCTGAAGTCACGTAGTATGATCTGTTTCGCAGATTATACAACAGCGTGTGTTTCCAATAGATTATGTGGACTTTATATTGGACAAGGTTAGCGAAGTTAAAGTTAAATTAACTTCTTAAGATTAAGGAGAGAGCATATCTGATGGCCTTCTAAAATAAAGAAACTATAATAATAATAAATAAACAAACTAAAATAAAAGTATTTAATTTTAAATGTCAAGTTCGAACGGATTTTGTACAAACAAATGATAACTTATGTTTGAATTTGAATATATTGTGTGAAATTGCGCGGGCACTGATAATCTGTTAAGTTGGCTGCAGTTCTGTTGAGTGCCCAGCAGTGTTGTAAAGACACAATTATCGGGCTGTTGCTGCCTATCGATTGTTCGTCGCCAAAATTAGCTAACAACAAAAGAAAAACACGGGAAGTTGTTAATTAAAAAGGTGACCCAGATACGAAAACACAACGTGAACGGCCGCACAGCAACGCCATGTCGTGGAAAAAGGAGCTGCGCGTACTCGCCAAGCCCTATTATTGGGTGAACATACTGCTGGCCATATCGTATCTCATCGCGAAGAAGACGAAGGTTATTTGCACGCGCCTTTTCCAGCATGCCGACCAGGAGGACGTTTGCGATATGGACAGCCGCGAGGTGGAGATACTGTTCTTTCTGCTTATCGTCGTGATGATACGCTCCCGCAAAACGGGCAGCGTCACGATGATCAACTATCTGACGTCGTCGTTCCTCTACACGAAGGTGGCCAACATGATACTCTGGGCGTATGCTGATTTTCGGTATGGATTGGGTTTTCTGCTGCTGTGCGTGTTGGTTGGCATGCTGCTGCCGGAGCCCTCGTATCGTGGGCCCGAGCACATCACCTATTTCCGCAACGCCCAGGTTTTCGAGGAGGAATTGGCACGCGACAAGCGCACCAGTTGGCTCATTTGCTTTTATACGGTCTGGAATCCCAGCTGCGTGAATTTTGCGCCCATTTTTGCCGAGCTGTCGGCGGAGTACAATACGGAGCTGCTGAAGTTTGGCAAAATCGATATTGGACGCTTTCCGGACGTGGCGCAAAAGTTTCGCATTTCGGACAGCAGCTTCTCGCGCCAGCTGCCCACGGTCATACTGTTCCAGCAGGGCAAGGAGGTGGATCGCCGCCCGTGCGGCGATGCCAAGGGCAAACTGCAAAAGTTCTTCTTCTCCAGCGACAATGTGCGCGCCACCTTTGGCCTTAATCAGCTCTACAAACAGGCCGTGGAACGGCTGCCGGCCTCCAAACAGACTCCGCTCGAGTCCAAGAAATCCAAATAGCTGATTGAACTAAACAATTTGTCATCTCATTTGAATGTTTGTACGTGCTAACATCTGTTAATTGTGTAGTCTTTAGTTATAATTTATTTTGTCGTTTTGCACAAGAACGAACGCCTCGAGGCACGTACTACATAAATACTATGTAAAAGACGCCCCGAAATCGTTGCCATTGCCTAATTTATTACTGCATATATCTAATTTGTAGCTAAATTCAAGTCATAAATTGTAATTAATAAAATTCGTAAGCTGTTTAAGTGCAGTTCAAGCGTTCTATGTACTTTGGTCTCCGTCTTGTGTGTTTCTTAGCGCTTAATTAATTTCAAGTAGCATTTCCGTTGTCATACTCTTTACCTATAGGGTATATACAACTTGTATAGAGAAATATATACATTTTAATTTTGGCATTTTAATTGTATTTTATGTTAATGACATTAATTAATTTATTATCTTAACATCCTGTTTATTTTTACAGCCGGCTTAGCATATTTGATAGCTTGGCAGCACTGTTGTCAGGTTCAAATAGCATTGGCCAGTGTTGGCTAAGGCAACTAGTTTGGCGCGCTGGTTGCTGTCCCGGCTAAGCGTTTGAATGTGTTCGTTCTTGCAGAGTTGAAATATTCCGCTTAAATTGTGATGCTTGCATATAAGTAATATAAGCCAGGTAAAGCTTTCCGAAAATCACAACAAATGCATATGGCTTTCATATTTTGCGTATTTTATGAACCGCCAAAAGCGCAACTAGCTGCGACTGTCGAATGGTTCATAAAACATTCAGTGACAGCCTCTGCCGTCTGCTGCTGCGAATGCGTTAAATGAAAATGTGTAACAATGAAAAGAGAACAACGGTACACAGTGTTTCCGCTGCGTTGGCTTGCCAACAGCTTGGGGGGCGGGGGAGGTTGTAGGGGGAGAGGGTGTCAGTGCTCAAACGGCCAGACGAAACACGAAATAAACGCAAATCCCTTTTATCCATTCAATATGCATATTTACAAACATACGAATATAAATGCACGCACACAGCTACAGGCGAGTGCACACACACCCAGTGTAAGAGTGAGCGAGACAGAGAAACATCGCTTTTGTGGTTATTATTTGCATTCTTATTTTATATTCAATGAAACGGCATGGAAATGGCCATTATTTTGTATTGTCTTGCATAATATAATTGTCTCACGTGTGCATGTGTGTGTGTGTGTGTTAGGTGGCATTTATTTGCGTAAGATATGCAATTCCATAACAAACAAATGCGCGTGGCCTTAAATTAGGTGAATCCGTTCTGTGGGCCGTGCAATTAAATCCGTTGACAAATCGCTGCTTGGATGGCAAACAAAAATTCAACTCTTGTGACAGCCACCCCCCAATGGCCCGATATTGTCAACAGCTACTCACAGCGAAAATCCAATAAGCAGCTCCTTGAAATCAACAACAACAGCAGCAACAATAAAGGGGACCAAATAAAACGAATTGTTGTCGCCATTTCACCTTCGTATTCCATTTGTGGCGCTGGTCACATTGAATTGATTTTGAGCGATTTTTCTCTACTTATTGAAAGGAAAAATATAAACTAGAAGCACATTCACTTTGTGGTTGAGATGAGTGTATTTTCCTATGGATAAGTCTTATGAATTTTCATATTATTATTTCACAGGTGCAAGTTTTGTAAAATTTAAATTTATAAGAATGTGTTTTTAATAAATAGGTAATATATTAAAGCAATGGCTGGGGGATTTTAAATTGATCGTTTTTTTCATACTATTATTTCAAGCTTATATTTTTATTTTTTATTTTAAATAAAGCGTTTTTAACTAATACTTAATACAATAAATACATAAAAAATCGTCAGTGTTATTGGTTTAAACTCGTGTTTTTGATATAGTTCTAAAATCAGATTTCCTACACTTTTAAACCCCTTTTTATATAAAAATTATTTTGCCTCGTTCGATTTCGGGTTTTTTAAAAAGAATTGTGCATTCAAATGATGCTTTATTCAAAGCTTTATTTATGAGTATCATTACAAAGCAATTGAAATTTAATTAACAATTTAATTATGCAATCACAAGTGAGGTATTTTCCAAATAGTAATAAAGGTAGTTGCTGAATACTGCAATTAAAGGGTATTACAAGGAAATTAGTAAGGCTTTATAGTGCATTTGAGATTCGTCAGTTTGGGGGCCAAAAAGGGAAGTACTATTACTCAAGATTCCCTTAGGTTTCGGGACATTTTTTATTGCATTTTTATGTCAACGACAGCTGCTGCCGCCTGCCTCCTGTCGCCTGCCGCCTTAATATCCTTCGGCTGGGAGCTGGCGTCTGTTTGTGTACTTCTGTCAATTGCGTACAATTGAATTAAGCTTGAAGTCAGTGGCAGGTGGTGCCGCCGGTGGCTGTATCGCCGCTCACAGGCCAGGACCGCAGCGGCCAGCAGCCAGCCGCAGAGGAGCACAAACCAACCCAGACGCAGCGTGTCCAGATCCAAGGCCTTGAAGCCGCACGAGTTGTCGATGAGATGGACATAGCCGGCCTTTAAGGCGTCGTTGAAGTCGGAGACGACCCAGTGCTGGAAGAGGCCGATGCTCTGGATGCGCATGATGAAGTGCTTCAGCGGCGACTCCAGATGCGAATCCTTGCGCATGGGATAGCCAATGACGGGCGCGCCCAGGCACACCGAGGAATAGCGATAGATCGGCTTGTCGGCGTACTGCTGTTGGAGCGCAAAGAACTCCCAGCGCTCCACGGTGAACGGATACGAGTAGCTGGTGTTGAAGTTGAGCAGGGCGCTCACCTGTTCGCCGGCCTCGGCGGCGACGATCAGGTGCGACACCTGCTCCTTCAGATGGGGCGGCACCTGCTCCAGCACCATGGGCACCTCGTGGTGTTTGGTCAGGATGCGCTGCTGCTGGGCGATCAGCTGCTCGAACGTGTCCACCTGCTCGCCCATCAGCGTGGCGGTCAGAAAGCTGCTCAGCTGATTCGAATACCAGTTGGTCACAAAGAAGCCCAGCACGAACAGCTGCAGCGCCACCAGAAAGTACCGCACGCTGGGCGCATAGATCCGGTTCGGCGAGCTGAGCAACAACAGCTGGCAGATCGCCTCCAGCAGGCTGTGCGTGGCCCGCGACACCCGCTCGCGACTCTCGCCCAGCGCCGGACTCAGCCAGAAGAGCGCCAGGCTGATGTAGAGCACGGCGGCGAGCAGCAGCAGCCAGCTGCTCCAGTGGAAGGGACGCAGCAGGTACATGAAGCGCGGAATCTCGTTGCGCACGGGCACGATCAGGCAGTTCTGGGCGATGTGCAGCGGATAGCTGAGTATGCCCAGTTTGCGATTGATGCCCACGTACGGATGCAGCGAGATCTCCAGCTGCTCCTGCCCGATCAGCTGCGTGATGCGGCTCATGTTGACGCTGCTGTCCACGGGCAGCGCCTGGCCGGCGTTGCTCACGTGCAGCACGGCATTGTGGCGGCGCAGGAACTCCGCGAGGATGCGATAGCCGTAGCCGCGTATGAGCCGGCCGCCCGTGCGCGGATCGCGCATCAGGAAAACGCGCGGCAAATCGTTCTCCGCCGGCGTGGACACCACGTAGCCGTGCAGGTCGCGCGACCGTGCCGGGAACAGCAAACGCTCCGGCGGCAGCTGGCGGTAGCGCAGCGTCGGATACGGCGTATACGCGTAGATGCGCTGCCGGTGCAGCACCAGAGCGTCCAGGAACTGCAGACGCCACAGCTTGGCGAAGATGTCGCGCAGCGCGAGCTCGCTGCGCTGCGGCCCCAAGGAGACGATGAGGCGCGTCTGGCGCAGCTTGCGCAGACGCTCGTCCAGATGCCACCAGATCAGCTCCTCGCTGCTGTGGCAGAACAGCAGGCTCAGCGCGTCCGTCTTGATGTGATTCCGCAGCGGATCGTACGTGTCCGGCTGCTCCTGGGTGCCATCGAACACGTAGCTGGCGCTGCTCAGATTGTTGTGCAGCCAGTTGATCAACTGATTCATCTGCTCCAGCTGCACATGACGCGTGAGGAAAATGGGCGTGGTCGTCCAAGGGTTCTCGGTCGCGGCGCGCTCGAGAACGCTCTGCACGAAGCTCAGGTTGTGCGGCTCCAACTGCTGCCGCGGGTGCAACGTGGCCAGCAGCAGCAGCGGCAGCGTCGTCAGCTGCATGGCAGAGTGCTGACTGTGCCCCAGGGTGCTGCCCGTGGCACACTTTATAGTGCAACGCCCCCTAATTGATTTAATTCAATTTAAGCGCTGCTCTGATTGGACTTATCTGCGTTCGAGATGCGAAATTGGCTCTAAGTGGAGCCAGGACAAAGGCTGGGCCACTTTGCCAGCGTAATAACTGCTTCAATTGTGCAGTTAGCTGCATTAACACAAATTAGTAACTCAAATAACTTTTTATTTATTCACGGCCAGGAGTTTTGACCTTGAATTAGGCACCCTGGGCTGACATTTTCTGAAGTAAGAATAAAATTCTTCTTTCGAGTAAGCTAAATACAGCTCTAAATCTAATATAATCTAATATCTTAAGCTATAAACTTGAACATTTTTCTGGTGCATATTTTGAATTTTATTGAGGAATGTTGTTCGTTTTATGCATTGTAATTTAAATAAATTTCTTGATTTTGTACTCGAACTCTAGAACTTGAAATAAGTTTTTGGACTTATAAACAACTAAATTTGAGTTTTGTCAAGTTTCTAATGCCTTTGAAATTTATTGAAATGTTAACAAATTTTGTGTGTATATGCCTTGACTTATTTTTAGAAAATTATTTGCTTGTCAGCAAATTTATTTTTAGAAATTAGAAATTGTCGACAATATTATTAAACAATCATTAACACACATTTTCCTCAAAAAAAGATAGTATGAATTTGAAAAAAGTAATAAATATAAAATATGAAAAACAATTTAGATTATTAATTATTGAGAATCTTGTTTGTTTTAATATATTATCAAACATAATTGTTAAGCACAGTTAAGAAATATAAAAAAGAAAGTCTTCTCCGTGACAATGCATATTGCAGCATTGCCGTGACCAGGATTCGAACCTGGGTTACCACGGCCACAACGTGGGGTCCTAACCACTAGACGATCACGGCTATTGAAGACGCTTGAAACGACATGAAAAAATAGCGCATTAAAGTGGAATATATCAGCGCTTGGTCAAGCTTTGCCACAGTTTGTCTAGATTTCTGGTGCGCTCCAAACAACTTGTTTATGGAGCAAGTACGCCAATAAC
This sequence comes from Drosophila robusta, assembly GCA_035043565.1. NCBI lineage: Eukaryota > Metazoa > Arthropoda > Insecta > Diptera > Drosophilidae > Drosophila > Drosophila robusta. Next base: position 5,471,520 of record JAWNMW010000584.1, read on the forward strand.
GGCAACAATAACAAGCAGCAACAGCAGCTGCAGCAATAACAATACCAACAACAAGAGGCATAATAAAAAACAAAATATAAAATCGGCGGTGAAAGGCAGCTGAGAGAGAGAAACCCACCCAGCCAACAAGCAGGAAAAAGACAGACCCAAACAGCCAAACAACCAAACAACCAACCGACCGACCGACAACCAATAAACAAGATTTTGGTTTATGAATGAATTTAAATTTCGACAGCAGCAGCGATAGAGCAGAGAGTGGCAGGGGCGCGTGGGGTGCGTTGCGGGGCAGGGTGGGTGTGGCAGGGCGTGTTGCTTGACTTGGCATTTCAATTCATTTTGCTATCAGCAGCAGTTTGTGGCTCTTGCTCTGTGCAATTGTAGAACCGAACTTTGGGGCGACTTTGGGGAACATTGGGCATTCCCGCTGCCAGCGGGCAAATATGAATACGAATAATAACTTTAACCAAAATAAAATTTGGAATTTATTTAGAATGTGGTACATACATATTATGTGCTTATTCGTGCATTTTTGTACTTGTACTTGTTTTGACTCTAAAAATATGTCATATATATATATTTTTTACTTATTTGTTGTATGTATATTCATAGTAGCTGTAAACTGAGCTCTAGTTTTGATAAAACAAGTACGCCTTAGCCAGGGAATTCAATTTTGTTTTAAATCTGGTTGACAAATATTTAATTGAGTGTACAAAAGAATATCGATCGTTTAAGTTCATACTCTAATTATTGTAAATTTTGTATTGCTTTAATTTTATATTAATAATTATTTTTAATATTCATATTAGCATTATCGCTAATACTATTATTTCATTTATACTATGAAAGATATTATTGTATTCGTAATTAAGTTGGCATCTTGAAATATTCAAATTATGTTATTTGTTAATATTAATTATAATTTTTACATAATTATTCCAATTAAAATTAATATTCACGATGAATATTACTTTAACTTTATTTTAGGGATTTGGGATTCAGATTCTCGATATTGCCTTTAATAGCAATTAAACACATTTTAATGATAATATATAATTTCTGCTATGCTTGCCAGCTTTATTCGAGTCACACACGAAAAAATAAATGCACTTTGCTAATTAAATACATTTAGCACAAATTAAAAATGATTATTTTTAACCTTTGGGCATACTTTTTAATTTATTCCAACCTGTGTTTTAGCTCCATTAAAAAGATGAAAGCAATTCCTTTGTGTTTACCATTTTACGTTTGGTTTTGTGTGCACAATTGGATTTGTCCCTTTTTTGTGATAATCATTGCATGTTAATATCATTTACCAAATAGGCTTAAGTGCTTAAGTCGACTAAGAGATACCCCGCATCTGCATTAAATAAAGAGCGTTGTTATATTTTCCATCATATTAAATCACTAAGCTCTTGATCAAAAATGCTTTTAAATGTTATGTGGTAATTAATATTTGCTTTGTTTTATTTAAAGAAGGCTTAATCAAATATACCCTTCCCTTAGCTGGGCTCGGTATACAAAACGAACTCAGCCCATAATGAGGTGCTGACTCCCCAGAGGCATTTAAATGAGTTATATTTGTTTCCACTTAAATACACGATTTGCTCGGCAATTGTTTCACAAATTGAATCAATTTATGGGCTTAGAAAAAGCTTTTTCAAGCGATGTTGCCTTATCGCATTTGTTGCTTGGGGTGATAAGCAAGTACAGTTAGGCTTATCAATTATTTTATTTGATAAGCAGCGTGTAAAATCTGATTTATGCAGTTGCTTTGAGCATTTGAATCATCTCATAAATATTTATATAAATTATTTGAATTATGAGTGGGCCACAGATTTGTTTTATTTTTATTTCAATAAATCACTATAAAATAAGTTTTAATGATAAGAGAAATAAGCTGGCTTTGAGTTGCCCAAGGTTAAATACCCTACAACATTATATTTATATATTATATAAAGTAAATATGTGTTATTAAATATATATTTAATTGAATTATAGTTGAAGCTTATTTAGCCTTCTTTCCCACCTTCAAACTCATTCAATAAAAAAATGTAAGTTCAACTTTCAACTGCCTGAGCCCGCAATTGCAATGATAAACAAGTTTCAATTGCCGACAACTTAAATACACTGCAAATATCCTGTTGAATCCAGTTCTCGTATAAATTTAACATTTAACGATTTTGTAATTACCCATAAGTATTATATTATTAATGGTACTTTTTGCTTTTATTGTGCGCCATTTACAAACACAACTGCTGCGGAGAGGATAAAGTCAAAATGGGTTGGGCTTTTAGTTTTTTTAACACCACTTTGGCGTTACGTGCGGCAAGCCCTTTAAATAAAAAAAGAGTAAAGTGTTTACATGTAAACTGAAAATTTACTCACACACACATATACCTCACCTCACACACGCAACTCACACAGAGACAACAGCCCGTGAAAATTTTGCACGGATTTAATTTTTTTGCAATTTTTGTGGCCTGCTTTTGAAATATGAAAAAAGCTTGCACTCCTTTGTTGCACGTGTGAGTGTGTGTGGGTCTGTGTGTTTTAGTGTGTGTGTGTGTGCTTTTTGTGTGTGAATATTCGCGCTCCAATAAATGTGCAAAATAGTTGGGCTATTTACAAGTATTGACCGTATGACTATGAAATAGGTAAGTTTCAGTCCCGTATTTACAAATTAATTTTTGATAGCAAACATCATAAAAAGCTCTAACACACACAAACACACACGTCCCCAACCGCCCTCCCCAACTGGCCCATTTGTGGCTCAGCTGTAATGTGCATGTTAATTTAGTAGAGGTTAAAGGGCAGCAAAAAACTGCATTCAATAATTGCCGTACAGTGGTTGAGATAATTGAAAAAATAATATAAAAATAATATTTTTTGTAATTCTTGTACAGTTAGCTGTTTTTCTTATTTTAGAATTATCAATCCTGCATAAATATTCTGGTAATTATCTAGTAGTATTATTTTTACTGCTAGTGTTTACTTTGAATTCATATTTCACTGTACCTTGTATAAGATCTTCACTAGAAATGATTTTTTTCTTTTAAACTTAATGTTTTAAATAAAAGTGCTGATAAGCTTTATCAACAAATTATTTTACATTCCATAGTTATAAAGGACTATGTAATTTTTATATAATTACAAATAGGCTTGTGGCTCTCGCTGTTATAGACCCCGAAATCTCACAAATGCAAAACTTGAATAGAGTTCTCTTAGCAGATTTGCATTATGATTTGCATTCGATACACTGAAAAATTAATTTGACATATCTAGTAAGATTAAAGATGTCTGGGACAGGAATTGGTTTGAGCTAGAGATGGGCGCGTGCTGCACGAACATGAATCACAATTGGGAAACAGGCACGTAGTACTCATCATCCAAGATATTCACAATACTATAATAATTTTATATCAAACTATTGTGTTAACTAACTTTTAAAGTTTTCATTTATAGTTAAATGTTTTTTTTAATAATATTATTATGTTAAATTTCTCATATTTCCATGAAGACTTTAGCGTTTATCAATAGTAATATTTAAAATATGATAAAAATACTAGTCAGTTATTCACTATTTTTGCTTTAATGCAGTTCTCGGTAGATAATGCCAAGCTAGTGTATTTGTTCGTATTGGTTTGTCTTAGCCGAAGGCCATAACTTTTTAAAAATCTCTTAATAAATTATTATATAGTTTCCACAGTACCTGCTTTGTGCTGCCGCCAACAAGTCTGCCAATGCTCAGGGTCACAATTGATCCGTTGATATTGTTTTATTTGGTTTTTTGCAGTCTCTGATTGTCACCGTGTTTTGTGCTCCGTTAATTGGCAGTTGCTCGGCGTTGGCAACACGGGCGCTGTTGCCGCCCAGTTAGCCGAGCCAAGTCGCGCTCAAGTATAAATATGGCTGGACACACGAGGCCTCCGAATAGTCGCTGGCAAAATGCTGGAGGAGAGCATTCAGTCGCCCTACAGCCCGGAAGTGCCGCACGCGTTCATTTACAATGACACGAGGAGGGCGAGGACCTTGTACTGCGGCCCCTATCTCCGGTCCGTGGAGAGCTTTGCCCAGGCGTTTCGCTACCAGCTGCGGCTGGAGCACATGGAGGATTTGCCCAAGAGGACGCAGCTGCTCCAAGAGGTTGCGGTCGGGCAGTACAATCTGTCGCTGCACGGCGTGAACGTGAGGTCCATGGCCGAGGATCCCCTCTCGAATCTCACCGATTACAGCTATCCCATCGAGGTGATGAAGTTCTGTGTGATGGTGCCGCTGGCCCCGGAGCTGCCCAAGTGGATGTACATGGTGTGGCCACTGGGTCGCTACGTGTGGACCACGCTCTTTCTGTCCATCTTCTACGTGGCCTTCCTGCTGCGGTTCATACACCGGGGCCAGAAGGTCGCCCGCTCCTACACCGGCAACCTGCTGCACGCCATGGCCCTCATCATGTACAGTCCCAACATGAATATGCAGCTCAACCAGGCGCCGCTCCGTATGCTGGTCTTCTATACGCTGCTCTACATCCAGGGCTTTATACTGTCCAATTATCATATCAGTCACATGACCTCGTTCGACATGAAACCGGTCTTTGTGAAGCCCATCAATACGTGGTCGGATCTGATAGAGTCCCGGGTGCGCATCATTATACCGGACACGCTGCTGGAGGAGCTGCGCGTTTTGCCTGTGGTGGACATTTCAGCGCTGGACGCACAGTTCGAGCCACGCATTTGACAGGACTACCAGAAGCTGATGGTGAAACCGTCGCGCAAGTACGCCTATGTGGTCACCCAGGATGCGTGGGAGTTCCTGGAGCGGCAGCAGAGCGTGCTCATCCAGCCGTACTTTCACATGTCCCAGGTCTGCTTCGGCGGGCTCTTCAATGCGTTTCCCATCCAGAAGGACGCACACTTCGGCCCCGCCCTGAATCGCTTCATTTTGTATGTGCGCCAGGCGGGACTCTGGCACTACTGGGAGGAGATGGCCTTTGTGTACGCGGTGCGTGCGCGCTTTGCGCAGGTCTACCTGGACACCTATCCCGTGGAGCCACTCAACTTGGAGTTCTTTAGCACCGCCTGGATCGTCCTGATCTGCGGCTTGCCCATCAGCGCCGCGGTTTACGGCCTGGAGCACTTGTGGGCCCGCTGCCAAGCTGTGCGCAGATACAACAGAGAGCGTAGGCAGAACTAGCTATATATGGTATATATATCATTTTTGATATTTCAAATTTAACTGCTTGCCATTCTTATTGAAGTTAATCAGTTGATTCTCGCACAAAAATCGATCAAATAAAAGAAACAACCAAATTTGTAATGCATTTATTATTTAATAAAGTAATTTAATTTAAAGAAATGTTATTTAAATATTAGTTAAGCTTAAATTATAATAACTGTACAAAAATATGAATATTAAATTTGTGATTTGCCATCTAAGCGTATTTATAAGGGCACAAGAAAAATCTGGTTGAGTTTTCAACTGAAAAATATATTTTAATGCACAGATTTTCCTGTAACAGCTAAAGTTTTGCATGATATAATTTTCTAGCCGCTTTTGGGCCTTGGGGATAAAAGTAAGTAAAGGACCTGCCTGCTTTTGGAAAATATCTTTATAAATACGTTTACAGCCGATCTTTCTAAAATAAAAGCAGTATAAATCATTATAAAATTGCATGACAAATTGCATCCATGCCTTAATTTGCGATTTGGCAAAATTTCACTTTTAAAAATGTAGTTTTCCGCTAATTTTTTATTTTTGCAGTTAAACTTGCAAGTACAGGGTATTTTACAACGTGCTCTGTGAAAGATAAAATCATTTAATTTCAAGTTAAACTAAACTATATTAGTTTAAATGATCATATATAACGCTTATAACGCTTATTTCTTCTGTTTGCTATTGTTCTCGTAATACATTTTGTATTATGTGATAAAAGTCTTAATTAAGGCGAATATTTGTATTTCTATTTATTATAATTGCTTTGTAATCGATGTTTGCCATGCGTATAACATGGTCTCCCTTGAGAAAGACTATTAAAAGGTCAAGATGTCCGACAAAACGTAGACATTGCGCATACGACCTGTGAACGTCTCGAAGTGCAGTCATGTATAAGACGTTGCTGCTCCTGGGTACAGTTGTGTTCGTTTTGTTGCCCTTCCAATGGGTTTGTGCATGGAACTTAAAATACATTAGCAGTATATTGATAGCCTTCAACAGAATGGGCGGATTTCAGGACCTGGTGTGGTTCATTAGCCCGCAGCTGGAGCCTGAGCAGATGGAGAATATGGAGAAGTTCATACGCCTTATAGACGAAGCCTTCGGCCTGACCCAAGTGGTCGTCTACAGCAACTCGGAGATGCGCATGAGTCTCTCGGCTGTCAGGCGCAACCAGGTGAGCCTGGTGTTCACCACCGGCCCGAGGGACCCCATCATGCAGGTGGCCAACAAGGTGCTGCTGGGCAAGCATTACTATCTCTCCGTTTTTCTGGTCCTGCACAAGGTGCACGATGTGGAGCCGATGTATGAGATCTGTCGCTTCCTCGCCGACAATCAGTATGAGAATTCCTTGCTCTACTTCGAGACCGCGGATGGCGTCAATCAGCTCTTCGGTGCCAATCAGTATCCCGTCATGGAGATTGAGAACCGCACGGATCTCGGCTTGTTCAGCAAGAAGCGCATCAAGCAGGTGACAAATGCCATACACGATGTGGGCGGCTATCGCTTTGCCACGCCCATGCGCGAGGATGCGCCACATTTGTTTAGCGCGGGCAAGAGCTACCAGGGCAGCACCTACCGCATCATCGACACCTTTGTGCAGCACCTGAACGGAAGTTTCCAGGACCTGCCCCTGGCGCCGGACGCGCTGGGCGGTCGGGCGGTCAACATGAAGCAGACGCTGCAGCTGGTGCGGGAGCGGCGGGTGGAGTTCTCTGCCCACGCATATGCGCTCTTCATGCCGGACGACGAGCTGGAGAAGAGCTACCCGCTGCTGGTGGTGCGCTGGTGCCTGATGGTGCCGCTGTACAACAGTGTCTCCACCTACTTGTATGTGGTGCAGCCCTTCGACTGGAACGTTTGGTTCTTTGTGCTGGGCGCCTTCGTGGTGCTCGGCCTGCTGGAGCTGCTCTGGCTCTGGCTGGGGCTGGGGCTGGGCTCGGCTCATGCGGCAGCTGGGCCCACGGCCGCCTTGCTGAACTCCTTCTGCTACATCATCAACATTGCCACGGGGCGGCAGCTGCTGCAGCCGTCGGTGCTGCGCTTCTTGCTGCTCTGTGCGGTCTTCTTTCACGGCTTCTTTCTGACGGCCAATTACACGTCCACCCTGGGCAGCATCTTGGCCGTGAATCTGTTTCACGCACAGCTCAACAGCATGGAGGATCTGCTGCGCGCCCAGCTGCCCGTCATGATCATTGACTACGAGATGGAGTTTCTCCTGCAGCTGCACACGGAGCTGGAGGAGGAGTTCAGGCAGCTGCTGCGACCGGTGGACAGCGGCGTGTTTGCCGAGCATCAGCTGAAGTTCAACAGCTCCTTTGCCTACTTTGTCACCGAGGATAGCTGGCAGTTCCTGGATGAGCAGCAGCGGCATCTGAAGCAGCGCCAGTTCAAGTTTAGCGACATCTGCTTCGGCTCCTTTCATCTGGCCTACCCCATGCAGAAGGACTCGTCGCTCTGGCGGGACCTGGAGTACTACACGTTCAGGGTGCATTCGTCGGGGCTGCTGTACTACTACGCCAGGCTCAGCTTCGAGTCTGCGCTGCACGCGGGGATCGTGCAGCGCCTACAGGAGAATAAGGTCTACACATCAGCGGGCTTGCAGCATTTGGCTGTGGCTTTTATTTTCCTCTTGGCCATGTTGGCGATTGCATTCGTCGTGTTTGCTTTGGAAGTGTTTTTCGGACGCAGTTGGCGCCCGAGCAGGGACCATTTACGAACATAATTTCATCATAACCTCAATTTGGAAGCATCGACCCAGCGGGGACTATTTTTGTGTTTAAATTTCACGTTGCCTGTCACCATATTTTAATCTCTATTTCGCACAAATTGAATATAGGAAATGGGGTTATCCCCAGAAATACATTTGGCGCCCGAGCAGGGACGAGTTTCGATTTTAATTAACCTCGAAATAAATTTGCACACATTTGGCGCCCGAGTGGGAACTATTTTTGTATTTAAAGTTCACGTTGACTGTCACCTGATTTTAACCTATATATATAATTATGGCGTCCGAGCTAGCAAAAGTTTATAATTGGAAATGCTATTAGCGGAAATAAATTTAGCGCCCGAGGAGCGCGCCAATAATTTGTTAGGCTTAAATACTTTCAACACAACACTTAATAAAAATCTATAGTAAGTAATTGTTAAAATCTAAAAATGAGGAATATCATGTATCCCCTCTCGGACCTCTCTCGGATCCATAGCTCCCATATTTCAAACACCCATAATTTTGTCAAAACTGAACCGATTTTCATGTTTGATGGCATTTTGTTCATGATTTGTCCTCTAGATTGATTCTATATTTAAAATATATTCACAATTGAAAATAAAATTTTTTGCATTTTTTGTCAAAAAGCATGTACTTGTATTTTTTTCAAAATTTAGAATTGCAAATTTATATTTTTTATCGATTGCGGTGGTCACAATTAGTATAAAAAACAACATTAAAACCGATTCTGAGGGGGTCAAATTTTTTGTCAAAAATCATGCAAAAATTTACAAAAATTTGGACATGTAAAGCTCTCGGATCCATAGCTCCCATATTTCAAACACCCATAACTTTGTCAAAACTGAACCGATTTTCATGTTTGTTGGCATGTTGGAATGTCTCCAAAAGTCGTAGAATTTAAGTTTCTTGGTTCATGATGGTAAATAAGTCCACAAAGTTTCAAAAAGCAACCTCAACGCTATCATACATATTTTATCTCAATTGTGGGGAGGCTCAAAAACTTAATTGTTAATATCTTTTGGACGAGGATTGTGTGAGGTATCATTAGGTACCATATCTGTCTGAACGAATTCCTTAAACCTCCTAACGGCCCAAAAATTTAAATTTCGGCTTATCACATGTTGTGGTATGTTTTTCGTATAACTTTCTTATATTGACTGATGACTATCCTCAACCGTGATTATGGTAATTAATTTCGTATTATATATATTACTTATATCATATAAGTCATAAATTAAGCAATTAAGCATAAGGTAAACAAATATGTTTATATTAATTATAATAGCTTTGTAATCTACGCCATGCGCCTAACATGCAGTCCCTAGAGAACTGGTCTGAGACTATTGACTTCACGTTGACTGTCACCTGATTTTCACCTTTATATAATTATGGCGTCCGAGCTAGCAAAAGTTTAATATTGAAAATGCTTTTAATCTCGGAAATAAATTTGGCGCCCGAGCAGGGATATTAGCTCAAATTGATTTAAGCCCAAAATTAATATGCAACCTCTTGGCTGTCGAATGGAAATAAAATGAGGAATAATAATTATTCGAAAAATGTTAATAACAAATTGTCAAAAATATTTTGCTAGGTTTTAAATCACAAACACTTTTATTTTCTTAAGGGAAATCTGAATGAACGACATCTCATTATGAAAATACAATTCGGTACCTTTGAGTTTCTATTATTCTAGCTTTAAGCCTTTTACTTAATGAGAATAGGTGTGCTTAAAAGTATTTAAAGGTGAAATCCTAATGAACGACATCTCATAAAAATATAAGAAGATACATTTGAGTTTCTATTATGCTAACCTTAAGCTTTTTACTTTCGTCTAAGGCTTCTGCGTCTTTTTAGGACTCTTCGCAGGCTGTGCCGCAGCTTGAGGCAGTATTCGCTGAGCACATGTGGCTGCCACTTCATCTCGATGACAAAGGTCAGTCCGGCGAGCACCAGGCCCAGGCACCAGGTGCGCATCATGCTGGAGAAGAAGTTCATGCTCAGCGGCTGGGGCTGCTCGTGCACAATGATTAGCCGGATGACGCCCATGTAGACAGCCTCCCAGAAGGCCTCCCACTTCCAGTGATGCCCCAGACCAGATTCCTGCGAGATCAGTATGAAGTTCTGGAACGGCGAGCTCAGATGCGAGTCCAGGTGCATGGGAAAGACATGGTAGAAGGGACCCGAGCAGATCTGCGTCAGCCTGAAGACGGGCACGCGCAGATGCTTCTGCAGCATGACGATTATTTCCCAGCGATCGCTGGACACAAAGTAGCCAAAGGTGCCGTTCATCATATCGCGATGATTCTGAATAAATGCCGCGTCCGCCACTAGCACCTGCTGCAGGAAACGCAGCGGAAACTGTTCCGGCCGACTGGTAAGTGCATCAAACTCGAAGCCCTGCGCCAGAATGCGCAGATTGGCATCGATGACGTCCTCCACGGTATCCAGCTGTCGCTCCGGCGGCGCGGCCGTAAAATAGCTGGCCATCTTGCTGATGTACATGTTGGAGGCGACCAGGCCCATGATGGTCATCACCAAGAACAGGTAGCGCATGCGACGCGCCGCCGTCCGGACAATAAATATGGGCGGGCTGTTCGTCAGGCTGCAGATGCACTGCAGCAGGGCGGCGCTGGGCTCGCGCGGACGACGCGGCGAGCAGAGCCAGAGGGCGAAGCCCGTGTAGAGCAACGTGAAGAACAAGAGGAGCCAAACGTTGTCCTGCAGCGCCTCCTGCACGTAGAGCTCCTGCAGCGAATCGTTGCGATAGGGCACCATCAGGCACCAGTCGTTGATGCCAACGGGATAGCTAAAGCTCACCGAATAGTTGCCCACCAGATCCGTGTAGGAGTGTATCAGGGTCTCATAGACACCCTGGGCCACCAGCTCCAGCAGATTGGGCAGATCGAAGATCTTCATCGTCAGATTGGCGCTCGTGTCCACAATCGAGGCATTGACGAAGTCCAGAAAGCCCAGAAATAGCTTCGCACTCGTCCCATAGACGGTCTTCTGATCCGCGCCCTTGAACACGCGCGGCATATCGAAGAAGATGGGCGTGCTCAGCTTGTAGCCCATCATGTTGCTGAAGTTGGGCCTGAAGAAGTCCTTGGTGCGCCAGTGCTGGGTCTTGTTCACCACCTTGGGCGTCGGATACGGCGCCAGCTGGTAGACGTTGTCGTTGATGGTCAGCAGCAGGGTGTTGGTGAACTGCTTGGCCCAGGTCCAGTGCAGCACATCCTTGATTATGCCCGTGAACTGCGTGAAGATGTCGAAGTTGTCGTGATACTCGCTGCTGCTCAAATACGGAAAGAGCACGAACATCGTCTTCAGCCAGCGCATGCCCCGCAGCGCCTGCGAGGCCACCTCCATGATGGGATCGCTCTGGTGCGTGGTGAATACCATCACCAGCGACGGTGTGCTGATCAGACTCCGTATCGAGGTGTTCGAATGGGCCGCAATGTTGTTGTTGCGCATTATTATGCGCGGCACCAACGGAAATTTCAACCAGACGCGATTGAGAAAATCGCTGCCGCCGCCACCATTCAGATTCAGTTTCTCCGAAATGTAGAAGATGAGATTCTGAAAATGATAGACACCATCGAGCCGCTCGATAACGTTGATCACAAACTTGTTGTTGATCTCCTGCAGATGTCGAACCACGGTCGCGTTCGCCTGACCCTCAGCCGCTGTTGCCGTCGCCGTCGGCGTCGGCTCCACTTGGTCCGGCAGGGACAGCCGCAATATGAGCTCAGCTGCCAAAGTGTCCATTTTCATGGAACGATTGTCGACTCGCAACTGAAGTCGGCACCTGTGCGCAATCCTGGCTGCTTTGCGTGTGGTCCACTTGTGGTCGGGAGCTGGACTGGGCACTGAGCCCGATGGTGTTGTTGATTATTGCATTCCAACACCGAGTTTGACATTTTGGACAAACGCGCAGCCCGCAACGGACACTTTATTGGCTGGCAATCAAAATGTTTACATTGGATGACAGTTGGATTTGCAGGAGCGGAGTTGCCCTCTCAAAGGGTGATTGAAGGGGGCAAGGCGACTCAGCGCTTAAGTAGACCAGGACCTCGTACACGAACTGAAGTGAGTTTGTGCAAGGCCTGACAATTCCAGCTTTCACGAATATATTTGCTATCAGTTTAAAAGCTAAGCACCAAATTTTTGCTGACATAATTAATATTGACAAATGCTGATAAAACTCCCATAACTTTCTCATTTTGGTTATGGATTGTCCTCTAAAATTTATATTTTAGTTTGTATTTTAAGGAGTTCCAATTGTGTGCCACAAATCATGCGGAATTAAAAGCTCTTGGATCCATAGCTCGCATAGGTGGAATTATTAATATTATTTGAAAAACTCAAAAAAAAAACAACTTATTTTATTTGAAAATAATGAAGCGAAAAACTAATTTTTCATATAATAAGTTTATGTCTTTGTAACTTTTGCAATATTGATTGAAGATAATACACAATACCCAAACACTTTGTATACTATTTATTCAATTTACTTGCCTATACAAATTCGGGTTGCGCTTTTGGGCCTCATTTACACTTGCGGCGCACCTGGCCAATAAATAAGGTTTAACAACATGTTGTTTAGTGTACATGTTTATTGACTCATAAAAACCGAAAACCCCCTTTTTTCTCTTTAATCTCAAGTGCAAATCAGTCATATTCGCTATTTAGCCGTATTTATGCGGAAAGGTCCATATAATTGGACAAATCGTTGCAGGACATGCGATGTCGGCTCGCAGGACGCGCTCTGCCAGCGGCCTGGCCGTAAATCGCAGAGCTTTAAAGCCTGCTGGCCACTGATGGCTTAAAGTGTCATTATTGTGGCATATGGATTTGCTGGCGCTGCAAGAGCAATTAAAAATCACGCATACGCATCGTGCCACGTGCACGCATATGAATTTCCCGCCAGCATTTTCTGTTGCCTACTTTTCAGCGTGCGGTTGCTTGGGGCTGGCGATGGAGAATGGGGTGGGGCTTTAAATTTCTAAGCGTTTGCCCGACATTGAATGCCGTTGAACGGGCACGCGTTGCATTCTTCATTAAGTTTTAATTGCTGTGAAATTCCATAATTGAGCTAAAATGCCACAAGACAGGGCCGTAAGCACGGCAAAGCTTATCGAGTTACGTCTTGGTTTTCGGCCACAAAATGCAATTAGCCACAATACAACGCACACACACAATATACACACACACACAAAACGGAAACCCGAATAGATACAAAGTCATCCATATTGTTGCTGCTCGGCGGCTTAAAACCTTTATGATTGATGCTGGCCAAAGGTTTTTCGCTTCAGTTTGGCCTTAATGCCATATTGACAGCATTTGCTTTTGTTGCTGGCCTTTGTTTGCTCGATGATTTGTCAAATTTGGCAATTTGATGCTTACGTAATTGTAATGCGCATTACTGTAAGTCAATTCTCAGCGCAATTGTTGTCACATTTCTCCAAGCACCCACATTTGAGGCCAAGTTTCGTGCGAACTGAAGCAGCTGGCCAACACCTGAAGCTACACTTCACTTGGCCAAAACTTTGAAAGCGGGGGTGGGGGGTGTATATGTGTGCCGGGATAAAAGGCATATGCTTAGGCATAAGACAGCATTTCAGCATTTCATTTTTTGCTTTTTCTTTATTTTTATATTTTTATTTTCTGCTTTTTGTGGTTTTAATGTGTGCGCCGTAGGCGCTAAAATACATTAAGCCAGCTTGTTGAGTCGTATTCGTTTTTTATTTATTTTCCACGTTCTTTTAAATGCAGCGCCTAGATGGGGTGTATGGGGTGTTTAGTGCCTGAAAAGTCATGGAATGACAAATAATATCGTTGAGCTTGTAACCCTACAACAAAAATAAAATTGTGCGTAGGTTTTGTAAAGTTTTGTTTTGAATATTGAATATACACCAAAATATAAATACATTTAAAATAGTATACTTATATTATATATCAGAAAAAACTAACGTCTTTATAAAATTAAAAATAAAAGAGTTTATCAAGAGTTAGATAATAAGATTATATGCGTTAATCATCGGGCAATTAAACAAACACCATTAGAGGTTTTTAAAGCCAATTACCATAGTAGTCAGTGCTTTTTAAAAGTTAAGTTAAAAGGTAATATAAAAAATAAACTGTAAACTTATCTATAAACTTAACTTTGCTTGCAACTCGGAAAAAGCTTTTAGAAATCACACAGCTATAAACTAGCTGCTCTATTATAAAACCCACCCAAGCTAACAGTCTCAAAATTGAGTTATAAATTTGCCAGCTACATTACATTTATTTTTTATATTTATCTTCTACTTTTTGTTTGCATAAAGTATCTTATTTCAAATTGTTTTAGTTACACTATTTTTTTTGCCAGCACAAGTCTAAATGTATCATGTGTAAATGTTTAGCTGTGTGTGTGTGTGTGTGTGTGTGTGTGTGTGTGTGTGTGTGTGTGTGTGTGTGTGTGCGTGTGTGTGTGGTTGTTGTGTGTTTTTGCCATTTCGTAACGGAAGCAAAATGTTGCGAGTGTGCAAAAGTAGTTGAACGAAGGCCCTCGAGTTGTTTCGTTGCCCGTTGCTCATGTCAAGTGCCAGCTGCTGGCCTCCGTCCTGCGTCCTTATGTGCACGTGTCCTCCATCCGACAGTTGGGCTGCACTCTCGACATTTAGCGCCGCCCACACGCTTACCGCCCAACCGCCAGCCACCCAGCCACCCACCTCGTGGCAACTGGCGAGCAGGTGTGTTTGACTGGCACCGCAGCATGTGTCGAAACATTGCCAACCGCCAGCCGCTGTGTGTGTGTGTGTGGGTGGGTTTGTGCGTTAGCAGCAACTAACTGTTAAGCGAAATTACCGCAATCTCCGCACGTCGAACCATTTTTAATGCTGAAAAATGTATTTTCTAATTTTCTCTCGCCAAAGTGTTTCGCTTTTTTTTTGCGCCCTGAGTAAGTTTATTTTGGTTATGTCAGTTTTGTGGGCAGTGTGTGCGGACAACAGGTGTAGGTGATGTGTGTGTGTGTGTGTGTGAGTGAGTGTGCTCTCTTAGCCTGCCAGCTATATTAATGAAAAATAATTATTTTGCCATTGAAACTTACTTTTTGCTGGCGTTAGCTTTGAGACTTTTCAGACTTTCCCCAAGTGCAAATCGTTTTTTTTATAATTTATTTTAGCATTAAATTTTAACGCAATTTTTTCTTTCCCTTTTTTTGTTTTTCTTTTTTTACCTGGTGGATGCGCATCACTGGCAAATGCAATTTGCACATTAATATCTGAGCGCAGCTAATTTTCAATATGAAACCGACAAACTTGCAGCTGGCGAAAGCTTTGCAAAAAAGGCAATTTCCGCTTTTTTGATGCATTCTTTAATGGGCCAAGTTGAGTGGATAGGTGTCAAGAGCGGAGCGCAGTGGATGCCAGGGAGGGATATTACGGCAGCGTTGCCGATATGCCATTATGCTAAAAGTTTGTGTGCCAGGAAAGTGTGTGAAAGAGAAAGGCACTAATAATGTTATTCGATACGAAATGTGTGGAGCTTGACGCTAAGAGCGATAGAAATTACGTTATGGCATTACGTACGAGAATTTCCTATACGCTTGGATAGGGTTAACAACTTATCAGAATAGAAGGAGGAGCAGGGTTAAGGGTAAGGGTAAGGGTGTAAGGATTGCCAGCATACTTTTCAATGTAAGAGCTAGAAAATATGTGTGTATAAGTGCATACAGTAAGGAATATACAGTAAAATGATTTAGAAGTATTAGATAAATTTAGGAATTTGCGGATGATATCTTTTTATTTATTTACAATGACAATAAAATTATTTACAATAATTAGGGTAATAATAAAATGGTTTTTGAAAATAAATATCTTGCTTTGAAAATAAAGCAAATGGCTTTAGTTTATATAATTGTCATTATTTATCTGGAAAGAGAATATTATGCCTCTATATACCTTATATCTTCTCTTTTCTTCCTTCTTTTCTAAAGGTTTTGAAAAATATTTTCTTTTAAATTTATAGCCAATGGTAAGTTTCAGCGTTTTGTCTTCGTTCGAAATATGTATGTTTATATATGCCTTTAAAAATATTTTCCACAGCTAATTACGCAGCTGAATTTTAAGCACTGCGTATGCACTTGACTGCCCTTAAGCTAAATACGAGCTGCTGATTAACTTTATTATTTTAAGCAGTTGGAAAGTTGTTAAGGCTTTGGCAGCTGCTCTCTTAACCGCTTGGCATTTTTGCAGCTGGCAAAGATTTCTTCTCTGGCTGCCTTTTCTTACTGTATAATTAAGCCATTTTATGCAGTAGGGAAAAATGTAAAAAATAGTAGGCAGAGCGTGGGAGTGAGAGGCAAGAAAGAAAAACGTGGCTGTGTTTTCACGCCATTTTGCTAGCTTTTGCCTTTTGCCTCATTATCTGCTTTGGCCGAGCAACAATTGTTGTTTGCTGGCCGGGCAAGAAACGTTTGCTAAATGAGTAAAATTCGGTTTTTTTCGGGGTTTTCTTGCGTTTTGGGATGCTTTCTCGGCTCTTCAGTTGCAGCAGCTACGCGTTGCACGCTCATTTAAGTGCAACTTTTCGGGGCGTACTATAATAATGTTTGCAATTAAACTAATGAAGTCATTTGCTGCCGCTGTTCTGACCTTTCTCCCTTTGGAATCTCCCAGGCCCTCCACCTACGCGATTTCAAAGTCAAAGTTTCCAATTTGTGCGCAGTGCAGTGCATAATTGAGTACTATGCCAGGAAGTGAAATTCCATTTGATAAATTTGTTCACCATGTGGTCGCAATTTCCATCCAGATTGTTTTTCTTTTAACTCTTTATTTTCCGAATTTAGTTCTGCAATCTGTGCGGTGTCAAGTGTCATATTTTGACATTGAGTAATATTAATTGAGTTTTATTATGTTTGGTTGTTGTTGTGCTATTGTTGTTGCAGCTGTAGGTTGCAGCCAAACATACTGACAAAATAGAATACATTGAAATCAATCGCTGCTAAATTAAGTCCTCAGACTGTTATACCTTGTTAGACTTGTACGGAACAGGACTATCGATTGGCAATCAAAAATACCCATTCTAAGAGTTGACCAAATGTTACAAAAAATGGTAAGGGGCCAAAATTGGGGTCAATTCTGAAATAAAAAGTTCATTTGTCTTTCAGATGTTTAAAATAGCTTACTTTTTCAAGATCGGACTTCATTAAGTCAAATATTTTGGTTTTCGCTCAATTTTCCATATCTCGACTTAAATTAAAAATTTTCAAGCAGATTGCAGATAGCTGATATTTACAAGGGATTACATACTTATCTTTAGTGTCTGTCCTAGTTGGCTTAAAGCTTTAAGACTAAAAGTCGCAATTAATTTTAATTGCGATCTCGCTAACTTGTTGTGCCACCCTCGCATTTATGCCCGTGTTTTTTGGCGACCATCATAGCTGTGCCACATGAAATGGGGATAAAAACCAAAGTTGCCACAGCGCGTTGCTGTCAACAGCACACATTGTGCAGCAACAACAACATCAACATCAACTGCAACAACTTGAACCTGAAACATACGGGATTTACTGAGCGGATTTATAACTAGCAATAGATTCAGCTTTGGGGGGTGGTGTTTTTTTACACTTTGTGTCAGCGAGTGTTGGGCGTGAACTGAAAGCTGTACACAAAAAAAAATATATATATATATGCGAGCGCATGTGAGAGTAGAGAGTTGAACCACCCAACGTAAATAAAAGTTTGCCTTTTTAATTTAATATTTAATTTTAATTGTTATTTATTCGCATTTCGGTTTGCTTTTACAATATTTTTTGTGTTTGCATAAAGTTTTCATTATAACTTGCCACGGTTTACAATGCTTTCGTATTACTCTGGTAATTGTTATTATTGTTTGCTGTATTTAAATGTTCTGGTTTTTTTTTGGGTTATTCTTTCGCACATATGATATTAAACGTACGAGTACGAGTACGTGCTATGTATGAACATTATATAATTATCCAAATCGGTTTTTCCTCGGCTTCGCTTTTACTAACGTTTATTGTTATTAGCTTTCTCAATTGTTGTCTGTAGTATTTGTTAAATTATTTTTCGTTACTTTTTTTTTAAGATTAGACAACATTGCTTTGGGCCTCAAAGTAAACATTTACCTTGCTTGTGTTTTCTTTTGTATTTTTTTGGCATTTCCTTGTATTTTTTCATTCATTAAAAATTAAATAAAATCTCATAATTTTGTTAACAAATGTCGCAATGCGCTTAACTAAATAGTTTTATGTTTCTTTACAATTAAAATTTGCGCTAACAGTTAAAAATTGTTTCTTGTCCTTATAGAGTGTTTTTTTTATCAAGCAATTACTTTTTATTTTCTTTCATTTTTTATTATAATTACAATATTTAGCTAATTTGACACTTAAAGCGGAAAAACTTAACAACTTTTTGTTGGTTGAGTTGCCATTTTTGTGTTTTTTTTTATTTATTTATTTTTTTGTTAGTTTTGCAATGATTTTCAATACACACTTAACAGCTATATAACATTTATTTATTATATATATTTTTATGTTAATTTTGTTTTTATTATTTTCATTTTAGCTTGTATTGTATGTAGTCGTTACTGTTAAATTTTGCTACTAATAAAATATATTTGATGTATATTATTAATATTATTATTAGTTTTATTAATACTATTAAATTGTATTTACTTGATGTTTTTTTCTGTATACATGAGCCTCGCTTTGGAGTCCTACAGGCTGCAAATATGTATATATGCCACAGAGACAGTTTTTACGCTTTAAAATATATTCAAGATTTGTTTAAGTTTAAGTTTTATTTATTTTTTATTTTAGTTAAATATGGTGGTATTTCTGCAGTCAGCGTTGAGAAGAGCATCTCTTGTAGGTGATGGCAAACATGTCTTTAGATATTGATATACCCTACATATAGTATTTATATGCATGCATATCATTTTGCATTGGAAAAGGACTTGTATAGTTTGGTTTTTTTTTTGTTGTGTTTTATGCATCTTGTTGGAAGAGCAGCTGGTGGGAAGTTCTAAAACATGATAGATACAAAGTTATAGATACATTTATGAGATACATTAATGCTGTGCTGTTAGTATGCTTGAAATTATCTATGAATTCCCAGGCATCAAATGCAAGACTTGTTCAAAATGTACACAGTAAACCTCCCTTATCATCAGCACCTAATCAGTTAAAATAATTCAAGATTTGTGCTTAGTTTTTGTTATTTCTTTGTGGAATATTGAAGCAGCTGTTAGCCTATTGCTGTTGACAGTTTTGCATGGGTTTTTTTATAGTTTCTGGAAATTTATGTTTTGTTTATTTTCTTTTATACTCGACCAGGTTGCACCACAAACACTTACAAATTTTCTACTTACAAATTTTTTATTACACATGTTTTTATTATTTAATTCATTTATTTTTTTCTTTTGGTTAGTTACTTGTCGTTTGTTGTGTGTGTTTACTGTATTAGCAACATCGAAAAATTTTTCCAAAAAGGATTTTTGCATATGTATATATATATAAGATTATCCTGTATAAGTACATATGTATATATCTATAGTATATATAGTATTTAATAGTTATTATGTATAATGTGTATATGCTGTATATAAGTATCTTTTAGTTACAAGTAC
The DNA here is from genome assembly GCA_035043565.1 of Drosophila robusta. Taxonomy (NCBI): domain Eukaryota; kingdom Metazoa; phylum Arthropoda; class Insecta; order Diptera; family Drosophilidae; genus Drosophila; species Drosophila robusta. The sequence goes on from JAWNMW010000584.1 coordinate 5,491,093, forward strand.
GAGTACATGCATGGTACTCTAGATGTACGTTAATAGAACTGACATTATGTTTAATGTTCTTGTTGTTTTCCTTGTTGTTATAGTTACAGTTATATAGCATAGACACAATTTGTTCACAATTTTCTCTAAGTTTATTTTTAATTTTTTTATTTAGATATAGAGGCGGTGGCTTTTACTTGGACTCCATTTATACATTTAGTCAGTGAAATCAAAAACAAAATAAATTATAGAGCTAAAGATATTGAGCTAAAAACTGATGTAAATTAAATTAGACAGCTGTTTTTGAATTGCACTAAAGTAAATTAAAATTCAGAACATGGCTAAGAGTTAAAATTAGTCTAAAATTATGCTACAACAATCTTTTATTCAACAGTTTTGCTTTATAAATAAATAATAGCCATAAATTGTACATAGTAAAGTGCAATATTTATTGTATATATAAATGTTCTAATATTTTTCATTATATATAGCAAAATCACATTTGATTTGGTGAGAAAAAAAAAACTACATCACGCTTTCGAATTGCTTTTTTCAACTTCCTTTTTTTTATACAATGTACATAAATGTGAGTTTAGCTTGCCAAAGCGGAAGTAAAGTAGTGTGTGTGTGTGTGTTATGTATGTGAAATTGATTTTCGAAGCAATTTACGACGAAGTTTTATGTTTTTATGTTTGCAACTACTACATAAAATACCTTTGTTTGTCGCTAAAGTAACTTTTTTGCACATCGAATTGTATTTGTTTTTGGCTTACATATTTAACTGGTTTCTATACATACATACATATATATATAGTATATATAGTATATATATATAGTATATATATAGTATGATTACACAACTACAGTTAAGTTTAACTTGAAATTGACATTAGGATCGTTTTGTTCGCACGCATCGGGAAATGCATTCAATCGAACTTCTTCTTGCTTAAATACACAAAATTAGACTTCTAATTACACCCGAATTTTTGTAAATGATAAATTGTTGTTAGTGCATTTAATCTATATATAAATATGTATATGTATGTTTATACTATAAGTATGTGTATGTACCTTAATATAATTGATTATTGTGCAGTTTTTCTACGTTTGACCAAAAATAATTGAGAGACAATTGACACTAAGCTAAGTTTAATTGAAGTGCGTTTACATTTAATTGGTGTAATTTATTGTTATTGTTTAATAATATATGCTTTTAAGAACTATGTCTAATCTTACGCTAATGTTTGTTTTTTTCTTTTCATGTCACAAAGAGAAAGAAAACTAGTCAACCACATGTTAAAGCAATTGAATCTATGAGCAAATTGTTGAACCTTTCATTTCATTTAATTTCACTTCATTTTCATTTCTTAACTGGACCTTTTCGCTTTTGCTACTGCTTCTTCTTTGAATGTAAATTATTGTACCCATTTATCTTTTTTTATATATTCTTTAAATACAATTTGCTTATTTTATATTCATTTTTTGTTCTTATAGCAACACATTTATAAAAATACAAAATAAATGCGAAAAAAGCTAAGGAAAATAATAAAAATTTGTTTTTAATTGCCTTATATAAATATGTTTTAATTAAATGTTTAATTTACAAATATGTTTAAATATATCTTTGTGGTTCTTACAATATTTTATAATGTATATATTTTTTGTTTTTTGATTTATTTACAAGTTGACGCTTTTTATGAATGCGAGTATTGTGTAAGTTTATAGGTCTGTATTATATTTTTAAATATTTCCAATTTTATTTTAAAGTAAATTCTGCAATATTTTTTATCAAGGCTATATGTCAAATTTGAAGTTTCATTATTTTCGTTAAATATTTATCTTTATTATGTTTTTACATTAAGCAACAAAGGTGCTAAAAAGCTAAAATAACAGGAGTTTTTTATGAATGTTGTAAAAGAAAAAAATAGTTTATAAAAAATATGAATACAAATTTCATTTAAAAGCAACAAAAATTTGGTCCCTTTTCCATTTGAAAATAAGCGCAATTCCAAAATTTTTATTAGGAGAAGAAAACTTTCGCAGTATTTCTTCATTCGTCTATATCATCAAATCGGATCTTAGAACAGAACTAATTTTTTCAGCTAAAAGTTGGTGTTAAGATATATGTATTAGGTATTAGGTGTAGTTTTCGTAAATAAGCTCTTAAATTGTTAAATTTCATCGTTTTCATGAATTTCGAATGACAAACTTAAGATTAAATGGAACCAAAGCATAATGCAATAAACAATAAATATTATAAATTAAAATCTAAAACGATACCCAAGGCAACTTGTAAATCAAATTCTTCCTTGTTTAATGCACATTCTCTAATAAATTTTATTTTATTATGTTTTGGTATGTTTGGGTATTTATTGCATGATGTGGTTGGTCCATCAGCTGCCTGTGGCTAAATATTGTGGCCATTATTATTGGTGTTCAAACAAGAGGTGGGTGTTTTGTTTTTAAGATAAAATCGCGATGAGCATGAGCTCAATTCAATACAATTATTTTGCTACACGTCTCTAGCCGCAACTCTGGCAACTGTAATCAATCAATGGTCAACGAATTGGACAAGCAATTTAACGCCAACTATAAAAAAAGATAACTAACTAAATGATAGAGAAAAAAACTGTTCAAGCCATAGAAAAAAGCCAATGAATAAATAAGAAAACAGCAGCCAATTGTTGTGGCTACAAATAAAATAAAAACTAAGTAAATAGAGCAAAGATAAATAGGGCTGGTCAGCATAGAAAGAGAACTCAAACGGAATGACAATGGCAGGCAAATACCAGGGATAAAAACCTTTAGCCACATTGGACCTCACCCTCCACGCCCCCGCATTCCTGCATGCATTTTAAATGGAGTATTTATGTAAGTCGGTTCGGTTTTGCGTTCGCAAATGAAATAATAGACAAAGGATTACAATGAGACCGAATGCAATATCTGCTGCTTTACATAAAACTTAAGCTTAAGTAAATTATTTATTGAGCCCGCCAGGGCTTAGCCTGAAAGGCTGCCCTTCAAGGGTTGTGGCAATTCTGAACACACACTAGAAGACAAACAGACAGACACACAGACAGACAGACAGTCATACATATGTCACAGGCATTTGATAAATTGAGCAAATTGAACCCTTTTGGGCGCTCGTTAGGGATAATCTGAGGGCAGCTGGTTGCCAAAAAAAGCAAAGTTGTTGGTCCTAGGCTTAAACCAACCTTAATTAAACAATATTAAACGCAATTTCTTGAAAAATTATTCAAGCGTGCATCAATTTTGACTGTTGAAACAAAGTTTTACCAGGAGTAAAAATAAACATTGGGAAAACTTGTTAAGTAAAAGTTGGTAAATCAAAGCGAAAGAGTTTTCTCTTAGGCCTCTTGTAAAATTGCCCATTGAAACGTACTCTCAGCCGTGCAGCTTTAAATAGAGACAAACATTTGAGCGCCACAAAATGTTGCACTTCAACCGCTTAATTTGATTTTGGCCATACGACCAGCGGCATTTTCATGCACAGCATATTTATATGCATTTGTCGAAATTTTTGGAAAGTTTAAACAATCGTTGCCCTGTTGTCAACAATTTAATATAAGAAAAGCAGTTTAGAAATATTTAGAGTCCGTCAGACCTATGAACGGGGTATTTTTCCGTCGAGCACTATAATTGTTTCTACATAATTTTCCACATTGCTGCATTTCGCTTTTGGGCTGCTATGTCATGGGCATTTTATTATTGTTTATTTGCTTTATTTGTTTATTAGTATTGTTCGTGCACTAAATTAAATTGTTGAGGCGGCTTTCAATTTATTTTTGTGGGTTTATATCCGATTTTGTTTTTTTTATGCATTTGTTGGGTTCAATAATAAATTCGATTATAAATGAAATTAATTTAATTTTACAATTCAATGCGCTCCATTGATTATCAGCTAACCCGATGTGGGTTCGAAATAAACAAATAAAACGGGGCCAACAAAGAGTTAAAGATTTAAGGTCAGAGATAATTTTTGGTATTTTGCTAGACTTAACTAGAATTCGTTTGATTTTAAAGAACGATCATGAAAACTATTTGACTATTTCGTTAATTTAGATTATGGTAAATGTACTTAAAAATCCCTCTAGCTACTTGAGTTACTTACCGCATGCAGCAGACAGAAAGTTATTAAAACAACTCGCACTCAAGATACTAGGATTTGACTGAACAAACTATGGAGATAAAAAAATATTTAAAATCAACTTTTTAAACTAAGGGAGTATTTTTGTTATTACACATTGCTTTGGGATTAGTTTTAAAATGCAGGGCATTATATTATTTAAAAAAAGCTCAAGCAAATTAAAATAAATATAAAAAAGAATTCAATTAGAAAATGGAACACTATTAGAAATTAAAATCAAAGAGTGTATTTCGTTGCGCATCTTATTGGAATCCACAATTTTAAAAATACACTATAATACCTGAGTCTCAGGATTCGAAAATATTTTTGAATATAAAATATATCTCGGTCTAGATATCTTAAATCTGCTCTCGCATGCATTTAATATACAAAGTGCTCTTGTTGTCGTTGTTCTACATAAGAACGGCTAGGAATACTTTGGTTGTTATACATGTTCTAGTTCTTGTAATGGAGGTGGTTGTTGTTGTTGTAGCTGTAGTTGTTGTATTTTGTTGTTGTTGTTGAAGACTGTTTTTGGACTTGGTGACTGACTGTAGTGCTTGTTGTTGTTGTAATGCGGCCACTAACTGTACTTGTTGTTGTTGTGTTGTTGTTGTTGTAGTTGTAGTTGTACTGCTTTTTGTTAACTGTAAATATGATAAAAGTATAGGTGAGTTCTTTTTTTCTTTTTCTGTAGGTGATTTAAGATCGATTTTATTTCTCTGCTAATTTGTGGCTGTTTGTGGGAAATAAAACAAAGTTTTTTGAGTTTTTTTTCTTTTTTTTGTGTATAAGTTTAAGTATTTCATTTATTTGTTTCGCTCAAGATCAAAGAATTGTATTATGTATTGTTTTGTATTTGTTGTATTGTTGTTGTGGTTGTTTAAATGTATTTCTATGAGATATTTCGTTCGCATCGAATTTCTCTTTTGTTTTGTTTTTTTTTTGACTGTATTTGCGCTTAAATTTAAATAAGTTTTTAATGTTTTGCTTACAATTTTTCGTTTTTTTTTGTAATTTTTTTTTTTTTTGCATTTGCACTACAGCGTTTTTTTCTTTTTGTTTCTGGTTTTTATTTTCGAAATGCTAACAACATTTAATAAATAGTAGTTTTTTAATAATTGTTTATAATTTGTCATACTGTGTGACTGTATATGTATAAGTGTGTGCATGAGTGTGTGAGTATATGTGTGTGTCTGTTTGTGTGTGTTTATATAAACAAATTTTCTGTGCTGTGATATATTTTTGGGGTTAGTTTGTAACTGTTTTTGTGGGTTTGGTTTATTTTTATTGCTTTTGTTGATGTTTGTATTTGTGTGTATGTGTGTATGTATACGAGATGCAGAAACGTGTTTTCGAAAAATTTGTTCATAAACATTGAAAAGTTATTATCAAAAGTTGTTGGTTAGTACGGATTGTGTGGCATTCTGTAGGCTTTTGTTTTTATGTATGACTGTATGTGTATGCTTGTATATATGTTTGTGTGTGTATTAAGTATATAATGTAATGTATCATATATATGTATAAATGTATGAAATGGTTGAGTGTAAGTATTAAGTGTTTCATTTGGTTTTTTTTTCTCTAAATTAATTACGTTACGTTGTTTTTTTTACGCATTTTCGACTAAACACTTAGAAAATTCAATTAAAATTTCTTGCTATGTTGTTGTTTTTATTGTTAAGTAATTTGAATGCGCCCTCAAAAGTATGCTGCACTATTCAGCGTGTCTTGACAGTCGCGGCATAAATATTAGTACTACTAAAAACATAAAATCTGAAGCGAGCGGAAATAGTCGTGTTTATTTGTGTTTTGTTTTTGTTTTAAAATTTAATTTAATTAAATTTAGTTAATGAGATTGTTTTTTATTCGGTGGATTAGTTTAACAAGTGGCTATGTGTGTGTGTGTGTGTGTGTGTCGCTGTGTTGTTGAAATTATACAAACTATTTCCGCCGTATACAATCGAGTCTAAAATTAAATTTATGCATTAACTAAACTAAAACGTTCAACGCAAATTCAACTAAATTGCATATTAACATTGCTATTATTATTAATTATATGAATTTGTGTTAACTAAACACAAGTCAAATTATATATATTGCACACGCCAAATTAAACAACTTCTCCGGGACTCTACGCTCTCTCATTCTAGCCCTACATCTAAAGTGTGTTTGTCTTGTGTTTCATTATGTTGTGTGTACAGTATGTATGTGTGTGTGTGTATCTGTGTTTGTGTAAGTTTACAACCGGTCGATGTCCTGTGCTTTTCGAATAGACATAAATCTAGGAGGCGGTCTGCAGCTCGTTTTCGTCCACTCTGCTAAATTAGATACCAAATATTTCAAGTGAGCAATTTTAAAACGAAGCGCTTAACGCTTTCAGTTTAGAGCTGTGGCTGAAAACTTGCGATAACTTGTCGATAATATCGAAAATAGCTGAATTTACCTCAAAAACTTCAGAGATCGTCTGCCGATAAACTGCGGTGAGTTTTGCATAAGATTCCATGCTACTCTTACTGTTGCGCTAGGTTGTAGGATCAACAGCTCTTATTAAAACTGGGAAAAGGAAGGTTAAATGACCGAAAAGCTAATCAAAGAAGTTCAGAGGTTTATGTTCTTTTATCGCTATGGAAATTGGTGCGCTATTCAACACCACAGCATCGCTAGGGGAGTTCAAAATTTGGGTCTTCCCTTTTCTAATTTTAAGCACAAAGAGACGTTCACGCACACCAACTTATAGGAGCTTCAAATGTGTACAATTATTACCAACCCAAAAGCACACACACGTACACACACACCACACACCCAGACCCACATGTAGATAAATCGCCTGCGATTAAAATGAAACAATAAATTATTTGTAGAGTGCGCTCTAAATCGCAAGCAGCTCCCAACTGAGAGTCCCAGATGTGTGTGCGAGTGTGCATGTGTGTGTGTCTGTGTTGGGGTTCGTTCTATACACATATTGCAATTATAGGGAAAACTAATTACTGTTCGCTAAATTCAATGCCTAATTTGCTAATACACTGAAAAAAAATACCCTCAATTTTCTTTCAAGTTTCTAAATACTTGTTTAATATCTTCGTGTGCGCGGAATTAAAAAACTTGGATGCACACTTAGAGATATTTAGGAATGTTTCGCAATATGCTATATGTATGTGTGTGAGTGTCAGTGAGTGTTTATATATTAGTGTGTAAATAACTCTAGTATAGACATCTATTGGGTTGGAGTGGGGTTCAAAATTCATAGCTGCTAAGTAAATGTAGCAATTACAGTACGTTGTGTAAGTTTATGTACGAGTATATTATTATTTGTGTTTGGGTTTTTTCAATTTTTTTTTTTTTGGTTTTGGTTTTTCTTTTTTAATCATATTTTTTAAGATTTTTTCAAAATTATCACCAGTAATTACGCGTACGACTACACTATGCAGTTGTCCTTTTCCTTTATTAGTTTTAAAACTTCGTTTTGTCTGTGTCGGTGTCTGTGTCATGTTTGTTTGTCTGTGTCTGTGTCTGTGTCTGTGTCTGTGTCTGTCTTTGGTGTAGTTTGTGTAATTCGTGGTGTAATTATGTATAAGTTTGGTTATGTTTCCTCATTATGCCAAAGCGATTAGATTTGTCGCTTTTTGTTTGAGATTTATTTTTGCTTGCATTAAAAATTGACACGCGCTGCTTCATCTTCCTTTTTTGTTTTTGTTAAAAACTATATATAGGCATATATAGATATATATATATAATCGAATATATACATATGTATATGTACATATATGCCATATATCGTGTGTATTGTATTACTATGCGTGTTTATGTACTCTGTTTATATATATATATAGATATACATATATATATATATATATATACATATGTAGTATATAGTTTATATGTAAATATTTGTTTAATGTATATATAAGTACTTGTATGTATGTGTATGTATGTATGTAAGTATAAACTATAGGCCTATAAGAATATAGTTGTAGTTGTATCTTTTATGCATTTTTCATATGTAGCTTTTTCGTATTTTTTTTATGTTTGTTTTTGTTTTTGGATTACTCTCAATATGCATATTCATCATAGATTATTATGAATTCGTTTCGGTGTACAAAGTTGTTGGTTTTGTTTTTAGTGTTGTTTTATTTTCATTTGCTTTGTTTTTCTTTTGTTTTTGTTTTGCTGGTAAAACCAAAATCATAGAAAAATGTTCAGCAAGTAAAAGTTTATTTTACGTTTCTGATTTTTCAGTTAGCAAATAAAATGTTTTCCATTGTTTAGCTTTGTAGTTGTAACTCGTGTAAGCAGCATGGTATTGAAATATATATATAAAAACCGCCTGTGCGACTGAAAACGTTTTTTAAAACAATCTCGACAAGTTTTTTCTGGCATACTCTTAGGCGTCGTCACCTACCCTGAATTTACACAATTAAGTATGCGAAATTGTGGCAGAGGGTGGAAATTGCCAATGCCTTTCCCTTTGCCTATTTTTTTTTTAGGAAGTGTGTTGTATGTATCGATAATCGATTAATTGGTTAGAATTGTTTCAAAACACGCATCGCAGCAGGCGATTATTAGGTTGTATTTTTGTTGGATAGCAGTTTTCAACTCGTGTGTATGGTGTCTGGTGTCTGTCATTGCTGTTTCATCATAATTGGACGGTTTCATCAATTTATATAATGTATATCATTTTTTTGTTTTAAATTTAATTCTTGGTGGTTGTCAATTCAATACTGAATAAACTGGTCCATTTTTTGTTGTTGTTGTGGTTGTTGTGTAATTGTTGTGTATGCGAATTACAAGAACTAAGTAAAACCGTTTCGAGCATTCTGCAAACATATCGCTCGAGTCAACAGGGTGTAGTAAATTCTGTGAAAAATCGTTCGAGTTATTTATAAACAGCACCTACCTTGTGCCCCATGCGCATTTTATTTAGAGTTGAAAACTACGCGGCAATAAAAACCAGGAAGTGGATAAAAGATTTGCGAAAAACTGCTACATAAAACATGAACAAAAAAATGCAAAATTGTGCAAACTAAGGAGCATTTTTTGCTTTTAACAAATTCAATTTGCTGACAACCTTAATTTAACATAATTAATTTTCTTTAACGAAATTTTTCTAGTATTTAGTATTTGATTTCGAATGCTTTGAAATAAAATTTAAAGGATTGCGACTAAAGGTTAAGTTTGCTTTTGGCTAATTCTCGAATTGTTAACGCAGGCAAATCAAATGAAAATAATTTGGCTAGTATTTTTTCATTAGGTTCTCTTTTAAAATGATCCACACTAATCTTAACTCAACATCGCTTAGGTCTAGCATTGCATATTTTACATACAATTGTTTTGCTGGGCGATTTTTCGCTTGTTTTTCTTGTTTTGTTTTTAACAAATGGATTATGTTTTGTTAGCAGTTTTGTTGTTCAATGAAAAAAGTATTCTCGGATTTTTTCCATTTTTATCAACATTTTTAATGCCTAAATTGTAAAATCGTTTAACTTAAACGGCCTTATAAATTTCGATATGTTAAAAATTCAGGATTTACGCTTTAACAATTTGGCATATCTTTTGGTATAGTGTTTAGTTCTTTGTTTATTATTGTATTTTTTATTTTACAAATAAAAAATAAAAAGGGCGTAGGGCTGTGCGTTGCTAGGATGTGGCTTCTTGCGAGTTTATCTATAGTTTCTCTTTAAGCAAATTATTTGTCACGTTTCAATTCCTGTAAAAACATATAAAAACTTGTTTCCATGTCTTGATGATATAGAGCTTGAAATAAATGATAAAATAAGCAAAAAAGACAATTGCTAAATAATTTTACATATACATATATATTTATATCAAAAAATCGAGCGCGCATATTACAAACTTTGGGCACACAATAAACGCGTTAAAAAATAACAACAAAATTTAAATATTAAATAAAACAAATTATGATATATATAAACTATATTTAGAAATATATATTTTTTGTTTGTGTTTAACTCATAAGAAAATTAAAAATAAAATTATACAACGTTGTAAAATGTTGCATTTCTTGGATTAATATTTAAAATGTATTATTAATGGTTTCCGATTTATATATATATAAATTATATAGCTACCAAGTTGTGTTGTATTATTGATTTTGTTTTATACTTTATTTTATTTATTTGTTTATGCACTAATTAGGAGCTTCAAGATCGTTGTTGCTTTAAGTTCTTAAGAAAATAAATGTATGATTTAATTAACGAGATTTTTTTATCTTCTGTCCATAAATCATTATATTTTAATTGTTTAAATTAAGTACAATTATACTTAATTATAGAAAAATATTTTACAGTTTACGATTTACAACAATTTACATAAGAACTAAGACGCATTTGAAAAAAGTAGAAATTAAGAGATGAACGAATTAAATGAACAGAAAATTGCAAATAAATTAAATAGAATTAATGAAGGTGTTAATTAAAGCAATAATTGCACATAGTAATAAAAAATGATTTTTATGAGAAATATATATGCATTCGTGTGTATGTATGTGAGTGTATGCATGAAAAATTCGTTTAACGGCTCTATATAGCATATAGTATTCGTTGATTTGCATTAAGAACAAAGATGTTACATAGAACTTCGCCCTGCTTAATGTACAGACTGTCTAAAATTAATAGAAAATTTTTTAAAACTAGCTGCAGTTGCTTAAAAATTAAATGAAATTATTTCTTTAATGTTATTTTTATTTGTTTATTAACTTTTGTTATTATATTTAATCTAACATACGCCTTTGATATGGTTGTTACTGTTGCTTTTATTGCTGATATTTTTTTATTATTAATTAGAAAGTTCTTTTTATATGCGTCACGCCAAAATTACTTGGAGTTTTGAAATGTTTGGCTCTCTTGTCTTCTAAGCTTAAAACGCCTCAAAAATATTTTTATTTTTTATATTTTTATTTTTTTGTAGTTTTTATGTATGTATGTTTGTATGTATGCTTTTGCCTGTCTCAATTTCGCTCTGCACTTAATTATACTTTATAAATTTAATATGCTTTTTTGCTTTAATTGTTTTTAATTATTATTAATTTACTTTGTTGTCGCTTTTTACAGGTAGTGTAAAATTATAATTAATATTAATTTAAATACATATACAGCTCATACATATAAATTTATGCCTTTTTAAACCTTTGTAAATTAAGCACAAAAATTATGTTAATGTTCTTTTGTCTTTTTGTCGTTTGTTAATAGTTAATTTAATGAAAAATCATACAATTAAAAAAAAACATTGGCTTGTGCAAGTTTTTCTTCTTCCATTTTGTTTAGTTTTAGAAATTTGCTGAAATTTGCATAAACTAAAATTAATAAATTTGATTTAAAATTGCTAAATTTTTGGTTTAATTTTACACGTTTTGCGCTCTCGCATTTGTTTTTTTTTTTTATATTTTTGATTCAATAAATATTTTGTTTAGCATCAGATTTTGTCTCACACGTGAATACTTGTCGAAATATTGTCCAAAGAAATTTGTTGTTGCATTTTTGTGTTTTGTTTTTCTTTTTCTTCCCATATCGTATATAACTCTAAATAAATGATATAGAATTAACTAAAATACATATATGTGTGTAGATATATATATATGTATATATATGTAGTTGAAAGTCAGTTGATTTGTTGTTGGTTTTCTTTTCTGCTTTTCCGTTTTTGTGTGTGTTTAATATATGTTTTTATTATATATTAATTGCATATTACATTGTTTACAATTTGTTGTTTGTTGTTTTTCTATCATTTCATCAAGTGCAACACACACACGAGAAACTTTACAAACTCAAAGCAAGAATAACTAAACATTTGTTTATCAAAGCAAGAAAAACTAAACATTTGTTTATCAATGTTTTTTGGTGTTTGTTTTTGTTTGTGTTTGTTTTTATCGTTTGAATGCAACTAAACAATTTTTTAACCTAATTTTTTGCTATTCTTCCACAATTTTAATAACATTTGTAAGTATTTTCTTGTAACGCAAACGCATGTAAAAGTGTGTTTTATGTGTATGTGAGGTGTGTGTGTGTGTGTGTATAGCTTTTGAACGCCGCCATTTTGTACATGAATGTGTTGGGATTATGTTTAATTGTGAATCGATTTTATATTTTTTAAATATAAGTAAATGGCGCGTAAAAAAGTTACATGCGTTTGCGAATTGGGTAATTTTTTTAATTTTTGTTTTAGTTTAAAGTTATTAATTTGTTAGTTATTTTGTAATGTGTGTGTTGTGTGTGTGTCAATTCAATTTAAGCATAATTATGTAATCATCAGTTTTGTTGACTACTCTCCGTATGTTGTGTTTTAAATATTTAATATGCTTTTATTGTTGTTGTTGCCGATGTGTACGTCTGCCTCTCTTCTCGTCGCCATTCCAATATGCTCCATTATAATTCCTCTCCTCCTGTTCTGTTCTGTTCTGTTGTTGTCTGTGTTTTTGTTGCAGTTATATTGCTGGTGTAGTTCCTGTTGTAGTTGCTGGTGTTGTTTTATATATTTGTTGTTGTTGTGTCGTTTAGCTGGATGTTGGCTGCTTACACAATGGTAATCAAATCTCAATTGTAAATCTCCACCTTGACGTCCCCGTCATTCTCCTTCTCGATCATGCCCTCATTGGCCGCATTGTTCCAGGCGCCGTTCATGCTCTTCGACGAGGAGAAGCACAGCTTCATGATGAATGGGAATTTGGTGCCTAAAGTGCCGCAGAAGGGAGGATAAATGTAGAGAAAAAGAGGGGCAGAAAGAAAATGCATAGTTATAGAATAAATGGGGTTCCTTCGTTGCTAATAAGATTTGTTCTTTTTTCTTCATAGTATTGTTGTAGTAATGTGTATAAGTGTTGTATATCTGAATCAAGTTATTTGCTTTTCGCAGAGTTTCGTGATGGATGGGGCGGAAAAGATGAGGGAAGAGGGATGGAGAGGGAAGAGGTATGGACGGAGGTGGTTGGTGGGTTTAAAAAGGCAAATGGGCGTTTAATTTCCACTTTGTTGCGCAATCAGAAAAGTTGGCCATGTTTATGACCTAAGACCCATTGACCCTGAATTTATATGACGACGCGTGCAATTAAAATCATTAAGACCCTAGTTAAGTACAATAAAAAAAATGGAAGTGTTCGACTAGATAATGCCCTGTAAAAAGGCTGAAAGTTGCAATAAGACAGGTTATATATCTTAAATATCGCGTATACATTACTGCCTAAGAATACAGGGTATTGCAAAAGGACCTCAATATATCGTTAAGGTTCTTGGTAAACCGCCTAACCGAACGGCCTAAGGGAGTTTTATGTGCCAATTAAATGCGGCAACCATCATAAAAATACTTGGGGCCAATGCAATCAAAATCATTCAAATGTAAAAATTGCCAACCATCAGCATAAGGCACACATACATAAATATCTGCGTGTGTGTGTGTACACCAACATGAGAGCGTGTGCGTGCGAGAGAGCTCGCAAAATATTTTTGCTAGATGCATAATTTCACAGCCTGAAAGTATGCAACGGCATCTGTTTACATTTAGCATTTGCTGTTTGCACGCGGCTGCGGGCGGAGCATGTGTGCGTGTGTGTGATGGTGTGCGTGTGTGTATGCCGTTCGAGTGTATTTGCATCCCTTACATTTTTAATTACTATTTACCATGCACTCGAGCGAGCACTCGATGCAGCAACAGCAGCAGCAGAAATGCATCAACAACAAATATGCAAACAACACCCACCAAAATATTGACAAAATATATACACACCTGCACATACACACTCACGTACGCACTCACATACACACACATACTCGCGCGTAAGTGCAGGCTGGCAATGTCTTCTACCCATTTCCCCTTCTTTCAAACTTTCCGAGCTTAGCTATTTGCATAAAAGATTTTTACACAAGGTGTAAACAATGATAGGCGAATACTTGCTGCAACCCTCCGCCTGGCACCGCATTGCACCACTCGACAATGGCGGCACCACCACCTGTGAAAAGGTATGCCAATGCCAGGCCAATGCATGCAAATTATTCGGGACAGAGCATTACGAATACGAGAATGCAGAATGCCAAACAAATATCGACAGCACGCAGCAGGCAAATGGGTTAAGTGAATGAATGAACGAATGAATGCACGCATTCCACCGACTGAGTGTTGATAACATTTGTCGCAAGCTGCTGACTTTTATTGGATACTTGTACTGTTCTAGAATGAAAACCCTATAATCTTCGATTAAATCCTACACAGTGCCAGGTGAAATATTTATGCAAAATTATATATTTGATATATTTTATGTTCTTCCAAAAACCTGTTTCTATCAAGACGACCTTAACTGTAGACATTAGCATTAGCAGCAACAAAAAGCGCTGCAAATAAGAACTTTGGCCATGACAGCGACTCAAATTTTCCAGGGGGAACAATGAAAAACACTTGCTCCAAATATGTTGCACAGCATTTGTATTAATGTCAACAACTGAGAATTGAAAATCGAATGTTGATTATTTTATAAATGTTTTCTGAAAATTTATTAGGCCCATGATGTTGACAAGGTAAATAAAACGTGAAAGCCCAAATGTAAACATGAAAATAATAATCGTGCAATACCGAGCCGAATGCTTTAAAGCATTTATGGCCAAAGTTTAATGGGTCGTCAAGACTTGAAAGTCTCCCGAAAAACGAGGTAAGGGCCACAGAGTAAATGTTATAATAGCTTATGCTGAGGGTTTCCTGTTGTGCGGGGGGCGCTGAGGGTCCTATAAAATAACTGGCTACCGAAATTGTTTATCTTAATTACCAAATTAAAATTTTCAACGCGACTCTTAACTAAAAACTTTTGCACTGGCCTCCTCCGCCGACTTTACCCCTTGCCCCAGCGAAAGAACATGAAAGTCTAAAAGTTTGCTGCGGGGGAGGTGGTGGTTGAGTGGGTGGGTGGGTGCGTGGGTGGTTTGGTTTGTCAGGATGTTGGGGCGTGTGCTGGGGATTGTGTTTTTTTTGGTGTGATGGTTCAGCGGGCCGGCTGCAAAAGTCAAAAGGCCATTGCGAAAATAGCGAATGGCGCCCCAGCTTTTTGCATATTGCCTACTTTTTCGGGGTTGTGGTGATGGTGGTGTGGGGAGGTGTGGATTTAATTTTTTTTATGCGAAAATTTTGTGTAACTTTTTTTTTAACAAATATCTTTTTTTTGCATTATTTTTGACTGGCCATATGTATACAATTTTTGAATAGCCAACTTTGAATTTAACGTTTTTCTTCTTTTTTTTGGTAAAACACTTAAACACAACACTATCTCACCTTTACCCTCAATAGGCAGATGGTTGCACTTCATGATGGCGAGCACGGCCTGGGAAATGTTGGGGAACTCGATCAGGCCCGACGACGAGCGCTCCGTCTTCAAGGGGAAGAGACGCACCGATGTGGCTGGCACCTCCTTGATGTTAAATATGCCAATGAGCTGGTCCTCGGTGAGGCCGGGCGGTGTGTTAAAGAAGTGCAAGATCTAATGGGGAATTATCGAACGATATATAACGATTATTACATTTATATTTGTGTTTTTCTTTTTTAAAGCTTGCACTCACTTTGCTCGGTGGTTGAATGCGATTCTTGCTGGCCTGTGCCGGTGATAGGAAACGATTGTTTTTGGAGCCGGTATACTCCTTGAAGCTGGGTGTATGATCCGGCAGCAAGAATGGATTGATCACCTCCGATAGGAAGTTCTGCTTTGAGAATGCAATCTGTATTTTGCCGCCAGTGCCAACGGGAATGTTATTCAAGTGCTGCACGCAACGTTCAACGGCCACCGAATCGCCCATTTGTACCATGGCGGTGCCCTCCTTTGTCTTCAAGAACTTGATCTGAAAATATGCAAGATATGGAAATAAATTAAATGCTCATATATATATGGATGTATAGAAATTCAGTCGGAATCTCAATCTCTATCTCTATCTACTTCTATTAAATTCTTGCCATTCTACCGCAAAACTATTTCAATAACAACTTGCAACAGTTAACACGAAGCTGCCACTTGTCAGTTGCAACAGTCACCGCAATTTGTGTCGCAAATGTAAATAAATGCAATTATGTGGCCGACGTGCACTTATATTCAATTCTACATACACACACACACTACCCACCTGCACAACATTTACACACACACTCGAAACACTCACCGCCTGTCACAGACGAGTGTTGACCTGTCGTTTGCCATTTGATTGAATTTTCTTGCGGTGTCGTCGTCCTCTTAACCCTTCCGCCCCTGCCCCCTTAACACGACCCCGCTGATCCCGAACATGTGCGTGGCAACAAGGCAAGCTCAGCTATTTTTATTGAATTCAATTTAAAATTTACTTCAAAATGAAATTATCAAATTGAATGACGCCCTTAATTTGCCGGCCATTGTGCGATCTCAATGTGCCACATATATACATAAATATATATGGCAATATTGTTCAATCTCAAATATATATACATTTTGTTGTACGTGACAAATTGCCGAAAATTGCTGTAGAGTGTACATACCCTGTACTAATCGACAAATGTGGTTGTATAGGAGATAATTGCATTGCCGTGGAGAATTTAGAGCTAAGGGCACTCGGGAATTTATGATTTGATTTAATTTTGGTTTAGCTATAGAGTATGTTCCAGTTTCAGTTAGTTTTCAAACCATAACAAAATTGTGTTTTTTTAATAATCGTGGGACATTTAACAGCCCTAAAATACGGCACGAGAGTGTAGTTAAAATTCAACGTCAGGTGCGTGACATTTAAGGGCGTGGTCTCGTCAATTAAATGCGCTTAGTTTGACATTTTGTTTTTAGAGCTTTTAATGACATGTGTGTGGTTCATAAAGTTTATTAATGGTTAGATTTAGGTGGACTTTCCCAACTAATTGTATAAGCCCTCAACTATTTTGTGGCTACAAATTAGCCAAGTCTTTTGGCACCTCTTGCGGCAACAGCAGCCGAACAGCCTCATAAAGTTAATTAACCATAATAGCCAATACGAGTGCAATAATAACACAAAAGCAACGGTGAAAGTGAAAAATCTATGGAAAATGTTGCAGGTTGGGCGGTTGGCTGGCTGGTTGGTTGGTCGGTTAGTTAACTTGGCCGTTAGTTAACTTGGCAATTGAATTTGCAACGCCGGCTGCTGCTGCCGCCGCCGCTGCTGTGAGGCATTGAACTCAATAAGTGAAAACGAGTTTTTGCACCTGCACCAAAATTGTTTTCAAGCGGTGCGCAATTTTTGGTTTTATTTATTTCGCTTTTTTTTCAATTGCTGCCAATTTGGTGCATTTAAGCCAAGTTTTCCATTGATTTTAAAAAATAATACGCATAAAAAATGCGCTCACACGAATGTCATTTTGGTCTGTTGTTTTAATTTTTATTTCGTGCTGTTTTTGATTTATTTGTTGCAGTTATGCTGCGGCTTAAAACTGCCCAACATGGCTTGAAGTTTGGGTCGACTTCAACAACAACTGAGTTATAACTGCAGGCATTTAAGCCAAGTAATTGCAGGCTGTCTTTGTGTTATGGTCTTGGGCCAGTTTTCCACTTGAAAGTGACAGGCAAATTGTTTGTTGGGTTTTTGTTGCCAGCAGCAGCAGCAGCAGCAGCTACAGCAGCAACTTCCCATTCAACAGCAGCAACAGCGGCAGCAGCAAAAATAACTATGGCAATCAAGTCAAGTGCCGCAATATTTTTTCAACAAGACATTTTTATTAAACTGAGAAACAGCTTAACGAAAAGAAAATACAAAAGGAAATACTTGAAAAACGCAGAGTTTATTCCAAAGCTATAATAATTATGAGAAGACATATTGTAGCCCTTTTCTTATTTTTCTTATTCTTCTTTCTTTAAAATTATTTAGAAATGTATTTTATTTATTCGAAATTTACAAATAAATTTTATTTCAATTGAACTTTAGCTCAGATCAACGAATTTATTAATTAAACATGTGTTTGCCTTTCAGCAGGTTATTATTATTATTATTTATGCACATATATAGTACATACTGTTTGTTTTGCATCAAATTTTGATCTGCTTTACCGATTTATCCTGCCATAAAATATGCATTGTTTAATTTGCAACTTAAACCACGGCCAAACAACAAATTTGCACATAATTAAGTAGTAAATAATTTAAATAGTACAAAAGCTCCGACCGAAAACAGAAGGCAAACAGATTATATAGTTCATGTGTAAAAATTGTGTTGGTAAATTCGTTATTAAAATTTAAGAAAGAAGCTTAAGCGAAAATTTGCTATCAACCGAACGCAGACCCAGCTGGCGTCCATATATAAGTTGATGTATGTATTTATGTACATATCAAAAGGCATACGCTTGAATGAAACATGAATGCGAATGAATACGAATAACGAATAAGAAGGCAGAGAGTGAATGAAAACTAAATGAGGCTTATCGAGAGAGGTAGGCCCCATCCATGCCAAACAATAAACCAGACACGAAACGCTCGGCTAGAAATCATATAAAAATAAAGCCCAAAAATAAAATTGTATATAAATAAATATAGACCATAAATCAGTGAGGCAGAAAGCGCGCAGATAGGCCGCCAATTCCCAAGCAGCGAGCGGCTAAAACAAAAGGCATTTATGAAAGCACAGAGGAAAGTGGCCGAGGTCTGTGCCCCATACGGCGACGGGCGATGGGATAATGCAGACACGCAAAACAGGCGCCAGGACATTCACAAATCAAAGAGTGCTCTTCATGGCTCACTGACCACTGGTCTGTAAGGTCGGCGGCGCAGGTTCCCCGGTCGGTCTTCTGTCTGCCGGGCAGGTTCCCATTGCGAGCGGAGCGACAAACATTTGGTGCGTGCCTAATGAGCTGTGCTGTTGCCCTTTACCCGCGGCCAGCAACTCCCAGCTCCCCCGATCCACAAAAAGCGGGTTTCTACCAACATCATTTCCCCATCAGATATTTTCATGCGTATGTTGCGTTAATTAAAACAATAGAAAGAATGGAGACAAAGCGATTGATGTGCTGCGAGCTACTCTACTTTGGACAGAACGAGAAATATTTTAATATTAAGTATTCTTAAAATTTCATTTCATGGTATTGCTCTCACTCCTCACTTTATCCTTCTATTTTGTATTTTAAAGAATGAATTCTGTGAATCTACTATATTAATTATCAGCGTAAATATCCTGAGATATTTATATTGAATTTAAACCCTGCTCCAATTACTTACAGCCCATACAGCCCCTCGATATACCCTATGCTACCCTATGAATGTGCTTTGTTTTGCTGCTCAATGTGGCGTGGCGTCTGCTGCCGTTTGATTTAATTGCTCACGCGCTGGGCGGCAACAACATGGCCAACAACAATGGCAACAATAGCAGGAATATTGGCTGCACTGGCGGCCCAGGATTTCCCAATCCCCAAAGCGTACATCCTCAATTCCCAAAGGGCCACCAGCCCGAAACGAAGCAAATGCTTTTTTAATGCGCATTTAATTGAGTGCGTGTGATTGTTGTTGTTGTTGCCAGTTGGTTGTTGCTGCCTTTAAAGACATTACCAATTTGGCCGTGTGCAACATTTGCGACGTCAGCAGCGCAGAAGGTGGTGGGGGTGGGGGCGAGGTTTTTGGCCTCTTGCCTCGTTTTTGTCAAGCCATTTAACCTGAAAATCAATTTGGGCGATGACTTCATCGCGCTCCTAAAAAATAATTAAACCGATTGACTTTCAATTTGCCAGACCGAACAATCTGGCAACTCTGAAATTCTGTTGCTTGGCAAAAGAGGCGGAAAGAAAAATACTTAAAATCAAATATGCAACACACATCGCACCCATCAGCAAAATGTAGTGGGATATGAGCCTTGATGTATGCTTTAAAAATTACAAAACTCGGAGAGAAAAACGCACACAACACACACATGTTAGTCTACACCCAGGCAGGTGTGGGAGGGTATAGCAAAGCCTCTATATATAGAAATAAATATATGCACAGGCAGGCATCTACCTCATCTCTTGGTTGATTGCCCCTAATCCAATGGGATAATCAAATATATTCTTTTTTCTTTCGAGCCTGGCCTAAGTTAATACCGAACTCTATGAGGCTTGACTTATGGCATGTGCGTGATTTTGTTGTGTTCTAGTTCGAATTTAATGTCCCCTGTATTTAAATAGATAGAAGTTGTTTCTATGCCAGAGATTAGAAGACGTGAGCAAGGATAAAATTCGAGTCGTGCAAAATTAATATGCCACCATTGCTAAATTTAAGACTCCGAGCAGAGCATTTGCATTTCGTATATTTCGCATATATTATTTTTATCGCTAATCTACAGCACATGCCATTATGGGTGGACGGAGGCGGTGGGTGGGCGGAGGAGCTGTGCCTCGCCAAGGGACGCACATTAACACCAACAAGCAACAGAAGCAGCAGCAGCAGCAGCAACAAACATCCGCCTCAAGCTCAGGCAGCACTTTGATTGAGTGCCCATCAATTTCTCATTCGCAATTCAAACATGTCGGACATAAACTGATGTGAATGCACACACGCACACCACAGGCACACACACACACACACATGTTAGTTTATAATGAGGCTGGCGCAGCACGTGGATGGCTTCTTTAGCGCGAGCTGATAAAAAGAGGAGCAAGGAAGAGAAAAGCGAGCGAGAACCAGAGATTGGCTTGTGTGTGTGTGTGTGCAGAGAGAGCAAGAGTGAAATGCATGTTTTGTGGCTTAGAGGGCCACTGTGAATAATGTTTGCGCATAATCATTTTTAATGGCTAATGAGTAGTTTCCGTCTCGGACAGGAAGTTTGTAATAAATCTCAAGCGGGGCGTCGGCAACAACAATGAGAAAAATGTGAACCAAATTGCCTTCGCCTTGAATTATCGCCCTACTAAACCCAAGCAGCTAGCCAACTATCCAACTACTTTCCCGACTGCCTTTACCCTATCCCTCCGCCTTTGGCCAATCCCGTTGACCATCGTCCATCGCAAATTGCATTTAATTGTAGATGGGCGTGAACCAGCACACTGGGCTGGGCTGGGTGTGTGTGTGTGTGTGTGGGTGTGTGTGCGTTGGGATGTTGTGAAGCGCTCTGAAGGCTGTTAAATTATTGGCTAATGGAGCGCAATTGTTGAAAAATTGGCGAGTGGCAAATGCTGCGATTTATGAAGTGGAAACTACGCTTTAGATAAAAAGAGTTGCCATATGGCCAAGATAAGCTAAGTACTGTTACAAAGTGGGGTTGCCATATGTTAAAAGGCAAGCTGTGCGCCATATGCTGAACATAGTTTAATTAGCAGTTATAATTGGCGTTGCCATATGGCTTAAATAAATTATATATACAGCTTTTGTTAGCGTTCTTTCAGATAGTATTAAAGTTTACCAATATTAAACAATATTACTAACTTCAAAGTAAGTTTACCTTAAAGAATAACAAAACAGGATAGCTTTCACCTATTCCCAGTGCCATAGATCCGAATTCAAAACGCTTAGCGACTTTTTGCCAACTCCCCCGTTATGCTTTTTGTCCAGTTTTTCCGCGAAAACCTCAAGGGGTGCGCGCTTTGTTACTGGCATTAAAATAAACAAAAACCAAGTCAGAGAGAAAAAACTGCACACAACTGAACTGAACTGAACTGAACTCAACTGAACTGACTCCGTTTTGTGCTGGTTTTGTGTTGTCCTTGCCCAGGCGCAATTATCAAAGGACACACAGAGCGAGCAACTTAGTGGCAATAAAATGAAAGCGAGTCCTGTTGCCAAAGGAACTTACTTTTCGTTTCTTTCTTTTATTTTTCACGTTTTTTTCGCCAACATTTTTTGACTTTGATGTTGCCGCGCACAGTTCATTTTCATTTTCTTTTTAAAATTCTTTTTATCGCTATTGTTAATGGCAGCCGAGTGTGTTGGGCGTTGGGGGCGTGGTCCACAATAGTTGTGCTAAATGCTCCCCAAGCGCTGCGCTCACAATGGACGGCCATTTGAATTGTCATTTGGCAAAGGTATTTGGTGGAGTTTCTCGGTTTCTTAATGGATATTTTTTTCGGCTTATTTTGATTTATTTTTTTTTTTAGCAAGAGCTTGCGGCACTTCAAAATGGAATCAATTTCTTTCGCATTTTGTGTGGCCAGCTGATGACGCTGCACTGATTGCTGCCTGCGGGCTCCTTAGATGCGCCTCCCTCCCCTGCCCCCGGCCGCTCCACACCCATCGCACATGTCTGGCATTAATCTAGAACGCTTTATCTAAATGTGTTTTGGTCGTGGACCAACTGTCCCCACGTCGCGTACGGGCCTGGGGGCTTAAGCAATAGCTAAAGCTTGTCCTTTGCCTTTGCCTTCAATTTTATTGCCTTTCGTTTTATTTGCACATTTACAAATGGATCACACATACACACACACCCAGTCATGTACACACTCACAAAATGTCTTGCGGTTTTGGGGCTGCCAGCAACACCTTTTTTCAAGAGCCTCAAACAAAATTTTTGCTGACAACCCAACGGGAGGCGTGGAAAATGCTTTTTTGCTCATGTCATGTGGCTAAGTGCAAGTTTAAGAGACTTTCCCGCCCCTGCTCTACTAAAGGTCAAATATGAGCGTAGAGAGCGTCCTACTAAACCCAAGCGCAATTGCAGTGATTTAAGTTCAAGCAATAAAAAAATATATGTCAAATTTAATATACAACAGGGAATTCAGGCGTACTGCTAAATTTTAAATGTTTTAAGACCTTTTTATAATAGGTTTAAGCTGTGAAGACATTCGCTAAGTTTAGCACAGTGGCAACGCCATTTACTACAAATTTAAATAAAGTTTCATAAAGCTCATTAGCGCAATTTGCTTAACAGCGGTACTGCAAAATATTTTTACTGCTCTTCGTCGTATACACTAACTTTGAGTTTGTTTACAGCAAGTTTCATGTGCCTAATTTCCGTTTAATTTGGATTAAATTCCTTTATTATTGCCTTAAATATTTATTTTAACGTTGTTGTACTAATTGCCACTATAAACTATCAAATTATTCATTAACTCTTCATAGGCTTATGCAAAAAAAAAGAAACTGAGATTCCGTTTTTCTGTGTAATATTTAACAAATTAATTGAGTGGGGAAACTTACCCGTGCGACATTGCCATAGAGGCAGACCAAATTGAAGAGCTTATCTGTGTTGGAAGTGTCGTGGTCCATGCCATAGACCATCATGACAGCGCCCTGAGGATGCAAAAAAGGGAAGAGAAGAACGCAACAACAAATTAATTAAAATGCTGTCCGGCAGATGCAGCAGCAGCAGCATCAGTTGATGCAGTCGCAGCAGCAGCTGGCAGGGATTTGTGGGCTGTGGCTTTTGCCTCTGGCGAGGTTTGCAGCGTGCGCAGAAATTGTAAATTAAAATTAAAATTATATTTATATTTATGAAAAAATAAAGTTGCAAGCCAAGCCAGAGACTAGGGCCAGTTGTGGGTGGGCGGAAAGGAGGGGGTGCTGCTGGTCTACTCACCTGAGCCTGTCCTTGCTGAGCGAAGGCGACTGGCGCATTGCGTCCGGCAACGACGCCGGTGGGCTCCTTCATGAGGCCAGTTGGATGGATGGCGGCGCCCTTCCAGTTGTCCGGCTGGGTGGGATGGTATTCGGGTGCACCGAATGGCGGGAAGGCGGTGCCTGGTCCCAATAGTGGTGGCTCTTTAAATGGAACAAGATTGTGCGTTTGAGCTGGGGCAACAAGTTGTTGTTGTTGATGGTGTTGTTGGTGGTGGTGGTGATGATGTTGTTGTTGTTGTTGTTGGTGGTGGTGGTGTTGTTGTTGGTGGTTGTTGTGGTGGTGGTGGTGGTTGTTGCGATGTGTTTGTATTGTTGCAACTACAGTTTTTGGTGCAATTGTTATACAACAATTTGTTATTCACATATTGCATGCAACAACAATTTAAACAAGAATCGAAACAAAACCAAAGAAAAAAAAACAAAAGAAAAAAATCATAAAAATAATGACGAAATTTGTTATTAAAATAAACTTAAAATATACATTTTATTTAAAAATTAACTATGCTAAAATTAAATTTCGTATTGTTGTTGCATGCAAATGTATTTTTGTTGTTTTAATTGTGAAAACGAGTCGTTGGCCAAAAGTTGCGGTACAAATTTGTGAAAAAAAAAAAATGGTTTGTCAGCGCTTTTATAAAAGCCAAAGGAGCAATAACCAGGATTGGTTGCATAGAGTCGAATGTAGGTTCTTTTTCATAGCAGTTGCGGCTTGGCAACCGAGTTAATTGAATTTTTTCCGGTGCCTACAAGAACAAAATAAAAAAATATTTCTATGCTTTGCTTTATGGCGCTTGCAACGAGCTGCCAACTGAAGGCGACCAAAAGCCGCGGCACAGTGATTGTGGCGAAGCACAAAATGCGGATTGCAATTTAAAGAGCAGATGGAATGGTCTCTGGTCCCAGCAGTCAGTAAAACGTTTCGGGATATGGAATGCAGAAAAATGAGAAGACAAAGATGCAAACAAATACAAATACAAATTAAAACTAAAACATTAATCGATACAATTTCAGCAGCAAATTCGCTTTTTTCGCCCACTGTACCAGCAGTTACAAATAACGGTTTTTGGCCGAAAAATTGTCAACATGTAGGACTCCCACAAAAACCCATCGACAGGCCAATATAACAAGGCAACTCTAGCAAAGATTTACCGCCCACTCAAACCAAGTTCTGGCTAAAACCGCGACACACTCGTAAAGCCAAAGCCTCGCACAAAGCCGCATAGAAGCAAAACTCGAGCGTTATAATTAAAGCGAAAAGCGTAACGCAAACTGTCAAAAGGTCGCGGGGCAGGCAGCTAGAAGGGGTAGGGGCAGCCCCTTGTTATATGGCAAAAGTTGCCAAGGCTTTTACTTAATTAACTTTCAACACATGTACGCAGTACCAAAGTCGCATAAGTTGTTTGACGCCATTTAAGCCCGAAACACTTTAAACTTAATCAAAAAGTCGCCCAAAAGATCTCCAACTTTATCAATGTCACGTCAGCTACTCGAGTTTGCATGACATTCACTTCCATTTTTATGTTTTCTATACTTTTTTCGACTCGCTGCTCGCTTCTCCTGCCTAAGCTTTGTTTTTGTTTTGATTTGATTTAGTTGCCGGACGCAGGCAACAAAAAAGAGGAAAAAGCAATGCCAGCGGCAAGTGTTGATTTTTGTTGGTTCCGAACGCTGGTTCCAACGTCGCCTCGGTGCCAAACTACCTGACAAAATATTTATAATAAAAAACCCAACAGTTGATGCTATTTGTTTGCTTTTTATGTTAGTTTTTTGGCGCTGGCCATTTTGTTTTCGTACAAATTGGACGCAATCTTTCTCGTTTTTTATAGCCTTACAGAGAGTGGCTTAAAGCTGCCGTGAATTGCGGTAAGGTGGCAACTCTGCGCGTTTTTGAAGCCTGACACGATTTGTGTCATGATTTAAATGCAGTTGTATTTTGCATACAATTTTAGAAATAAATTTATCTACGGCTAAGCTCCCATTTTTTTTATATCAAAGCTAGGGTATATATTTTTGAAAATACAAATTTAAAAATATTTTTTGCATATGCACCGTGCATATATGTATATATATTTAGCCCTGGCACCTCTTCAGCTGTAACTAGAGTTGCCTGCGGCTGTGGTTGGGCAGTCTGAACTGCCAGTTTGCCCAGATAACTGTTTCATTGAGTTTTTTGTGCTTCATTTTAGTTTTGGTCAAAAGCTTTTAATCCGTTTGCGAATTTTTGTGGGGCTTTAAAAGTGTTGCGTACGTTTCAATTTAAAACTTGGCCTTAAGCAAATAAGCCATAGATACTACATATATTTTTGGGCTAGGCTACTCGATAAGTGCTCGAAATTGGGAACGTGCCACAGCCGGAGGCAACCTTCAAGAGCAGAGAGGTAAATATAGTCATCCATTCATTTTAACTACGGCGCGCACCGAGCTTTAATTGAAACTCACAGACGGGTCGCTGATTTGTTGCCCGGCGCACGGGGCGTATGCGTGACGCGAAGCTCAAGTTTTCGGTCAGGTCAAGAAAGTAAAAGAATTTCATAGCCTCGGGCAGAGCAGCATGGGGGCGTGGCGTGGCGTGAGGCGTTCGGAAGCGTGCCTAAAATGCTTAAGCTGTGCGGAGTGCGGCGGGCGAGAATTGTTGCATGCAATTGCTGGAAAATTTTCACACGCAAGGCGACGACGACGACGACGAGCAGGTGTAAATTTTCCGCGCGCACAAAATTATTTTAGATTATGAACCAAACGCCACCAGGTGAAAGTGAAGTTCGAGAGCTCGAGTTCCGGAAGTTGCAGTTTAGTTTTTATGAAGCGCGAAGTGCGCGCGATGGCAATTTAACTTCATTTGGCTTCGCTAGGTTTATTTGCATGCGAGTTACTCATACGACATGTGGTCCACAATTAAGTGCGGAAATTGCAAATAATGTAAATTTATGAAGTTTGGCAACCAGGCGCCTGCGGTAAGCAAGCGTAAATAATTGCCGAGAGTTGTGGAATGTTGAAAGTTTCCACATTCATTGCGACAATATTGAAGGGAATTTCTATATAAATTACTTGCAATTAGCGAATGCTCTGGTGAAGTCGTTGCCTGAGAAGTTTGGCAACAGCGCGTGACTTAACTTAAGTAAACAAGACAGCTGAAGAAGTTGGTCCTTGGCGCGTATTGTCCGGAATATATAGAATTTGGTTTCGTTAGGATGAAGTTTGGCACCCTTGCATACTGAAGTTTGGCAGCATTGCAAACTGAAAACATCTTTAAGCTGTTTCGTTTCATGAGAAACTTGATGAATCGACTGAGCGGCATTTTTATGACATAAGCCGATTGTGAAGTGTGGCAACAGCGCATTGATGCAACAAACTGCCATTAAAATGCACAACTAAATAAACATAAACTCAACCAGGCGCTCTAACATTACCACCAACACCACAACAAGCCAGTCATAAACACTAGACTAAGCCCCCTAAAACTCGTATTCCCCTATCCCTCCACATGCACCTGCCGATGTGCAACCTGGCAACGTTGCTGCTGCAGCTGCTATTGCCACTAGTGAAAAATGGCTACAAATAGGGGCACACATAGATCCATTAAAACTGGCTTCAGCCATTTGGGGGTGCATGAACCAAAAGCTAGAAACAGCACAACGAAAAAAAAACCAGGAAAATAAAATGCAGCTCGTTCGGCATATGCAACATTTATGTGGCGTTTATTGCAAACAGCGACCGAGAGGGACTGAGAGGAAGCGTACAAAGTATTTATGCTGCAAATTGTTGCATACTTTGTGGCATATTGGCGCACTTTGTCGAGCGGCAAATGGCAATGGCAACGGCTGCCAGTGCTGAGAAGGGGGGCTTTTTGAATATCGCATAGCCAAACAAAGCATTGTGCCAACGTTGGCAACCTTAATTGCAATTTGCTTAAATGTATGCTACACTATTTTTCACTAAGCCACTAACTTCCCCACAGCCCCACCCACCCACGCACACACACACACACTATACACCCTCAGCCCCCCTGCTGTTGTTGCTTAGGTGCGCATTTTACTTTCGCTGTTCAATGATTTTCAATTTGTCAGAGTCAACTTTGCTGTTCGTTGCGCAAACTGTACCAAGAGTCATGGCACACAAACCATCGTCCCCCGCCCCCTGCTACACCCCCATTACCCCTAGAGCTGCTCGCCAGCTTGTTTATCTGACTAAAATGCATTGCTGCCACGCCCTGTAGCACGCCCTTGCCTGTGCGCACTTCCTCTCTGCCGTCATGTGACATTAATTTTTTTTTTTCCAGAAATGTGGTGCTGCCACGCCCACCCTTGCCCCATCCCGCACTGTGACTGGGTGGGCGTGCCGCCCGCTCCTCGCACAGTTTGCGCACGTCTTGCATAAACATTTTCATAAGCAGCTTCCAAATTGAATTTGTTTTCATAAGCCAAAACTATTATATGACAGAGTTTTGGCCGTCTCTGCATGCTCCTCTGATAGCGAGTGAAAAATACAACAGACTTCATAAAAAGTATATATTATAAAACATCTGTGTTGCGTATGTGTTGTGTTGTGTTTGGGCTGATTGTGTGACAATGAGTCTGATTGGATTTTAATGTTGCCAGCATCAAAGCACAACAATATTTTGCTTTTTTTGAAAATACATATAGATTGCGCAAGCTTGGCTGTGATTAGGACAAGTCGATAAATAGAAAAAATATTTTTGCAGCCGATACATGTAGCACAGCATGTGTAATCATTTGGCTTTTTTAAATTGGCCGAATTGATTCGGCAACTTAGGGTGCTAATATTTAATCTATTTATTGAAATGAAAATAAACTAATTCTTTAACTAGAAAAAAACGAAGCTTATTTTTCAATCCAGTCCGGAACCATTTTTAAGCCCGGTGAAAGGGACTAGCATCGATTTCCGCAGCTTCAATTTCAGCTTTTATATCTGCCTCTCAATAACACTTATTTTTTTATATATATTCCACTAAAAAATTCCCATAATTCAATCCATTCAAAAAAAAAAATGCAAAATACGCAACAATCAAGAAAACGCGTGAGGAGTGCAAAAGTGTAAAGAAGAAAGAAATAAAAAAACGCGAAAGCTTATCACAGAAAGAAATTACGGCACACAAGGAGCCCGCAATGAGCCAATTTATATGCGACACGCGACCAGAAACCGAACCGTAGACCAAATTCCCCCAAGTATTTGACTGAACATCCCACCCATGCCTCGTCCTACCCCTACTAGAAATTAGCCAGAGCGATAAGAGGAGTAAGTAGCGGCGAGATAGGAGAGGGACAAGGACTTTGCGAAAGGATTTGCGCGTGAGGTTTTTTGTTGTACGCTTAACGAGCTTCGCTCGCTCGTCCGCTCGGTGGCAAAATAAATTTACGTTTAATTCTCATGAGCTTAATTACATTTACGGTCGGATTTGAATAATACGAATAAACGCGTGTAATTGTTGTTGTTTTGCCCCCAAGCTGTCTCTCTTTCGTCCATTCATTCGTTCTTTTGGCAAATGTAAACAGTGCCAATGACAGGGTTGCAAACAGGTTGCAACCAGGTTGTAAACTGAATGAGTTTATAAACAACCTAATTAGAAAAGCACAATGACATCGAAGGAGAAAGGAACAGACAAATTGCGATGAAGTCACGTTTATAATTCATAATCAGTTAAATAAGTGTGTGTGTGTGTTCGTGTATATGTATGTGTGCACAGCAAATTGGCGCTGAGTTTGGCTTCACTTTGGCTCAAGCTCTTTGGGCTGGTCTAATTAACGCATTGGGTAAACATTTTCATAGCCATGGTCAACGCTGCACTTTAATGATAAGCAAACACACGCAGCTCACACACACACACACACACAAACACACTTGGGTATGTGCAATCAAGCCACACACAGCCAGCATTTGAGCACATTTGTGCCATCAAAGACTTCAATTTGGTCTATCAACATTCCTTTCCGTAACAACGTCATCATCGTCGTTATCGTCATCGTCATCGTCATTGACTGGAGAGTTCTTTACGTATTGCACTTCAATTTTTGACAATATACTCGCTCGCTCTGTCACACATTTGGCCAGCTGTCTCGTTTCACTTTTAACTGCTTCACATGCCAATCGAGTTGCTACATTTGGCCAAAGGAAATGCCAAGAGACATTTGGCCAAAGCATTCGAGTGCTTTGAAAAACGATGCGATGCTCTACGATATCATACGGAAAAGGGGTAGGGGGAAAAGGATTAGGTTGGGTTGGGATAGATTGTTAGTTGTTTGATAACATGGCGTGTTTTGTTTGTTTGTGGGCCCAAACTAAAACCCAGCCCAACGGCCACCACAGCCACACTCAGCGCTGCGGTGGCTGTGGTTTGATGTATTGGCTTTTGTGGGGTAGTTGTGAGCAGAAACAGTTCCTTCCATTTATTTTGGCCGCTTCGTTTTCCAGCTTATGACATTTTCAGCTGTTTGTTTTTGCGACTTAATGGCCATCATTTGTGTGTTCCTAATAAAATACAGTGAAGACTACGCTAAGACAACTCAATAAATTCTTTTTAAGTGGCAAAATGGAAATACGATATTGAAAAGTACAAGTATTAAAATAAAGCTCCATTAAGAGAACAAGCCATAAAAGCTGCTTGAAGAGCTTCCATCGTTTATAACGATTTTTATTTGATTTTTCAAAAAGTTTTACCTATATACCTAAATTAGCGCAACTGTAGCACTTAACGAGGACACACTGTAAGGCAAATATTGTTTTTATTTATTAAACAAATTGCGCAGCAACGGGCCAAGCAGTGGGCGACAATTTGCTTTGGTTGCTTAGTTCGGTCCTCGGGTTCGATTTGATTAAGTTGCCCGCATTTTTTTTCACTATTTTTCTTGATTTTTTTTTTTTTGTTAGTCTGATAAGTGGCAGGGCTGTAAAAGCGAAAATCGATAATGCTTTTTGGCATTAGCATGCGCTGTAGTAAAAAAAATGAGTAAGCGAAATTGATGGACAATTTTGATATCGCAGTTTGTGAACTGGCGCAAGCTGCAGCAGTGGCAGCTGACAGCGCGTTGCAAGTGGCAACTTTTGTAAAATGCCAAACGCATTAGTTAAATGCAAAATTAATTGCCTAAAAATAAAAACAAATTGCTGTTTAAACAAAAGTTGACGCACTTTTTTCTCCTAAGGCCAGCTGCGAAAATTAATTACAAATTATTAGAAAAAGCAACAAGAAATAGAAGAAGCAGAGATGCCACAACAGCAGCCGCAGCCGTTGTCGGCATAAATTAAGCAAATGTGACCAGAAACAGGCAGCTATGGAAGGGGTGCTAGGACGGGGGCGGGGCTGGTACTTCGCCTCATAAAATTATGAAATGGAACATTAAGGAAAATCATCAGCAACATTTAGCAGCAGCAGCAGCAGCAGCTAGACAAATTAAGAGGCTGCTGCACAGTGGGTACATGTGGTCAATTACTTTTGAGCTATGGAGAGCACAGGTTGGCGTGAGGGGAAGTGGGGTAGATACTGTGCAAATTGTTGATTATGCGCAACATTTAGACCATAATTTGTATGCAAATGAATTGGAAGATGGAGTTTGCTGTTGCAATAGAGAGAAATCGCCAAGATGGCTCAAGCAAGGCTAGTGCAACACCTTAAATTATATTTTAAAAATATATATGAGCAGCAATCGAAAAAGGAAAAGAAGAAGCTTGGCAAACAAATACAAAGATTCTTCAGTTGCTCTCAACTTTTCTAAATTTCCATCAATCTAAAAAGATCTCATATTGACGCTGATGAATTGCACTTTTAACTAGTTCTGCCCAAATACTTGAGTAAATTTAAAGCAGCCGTGATATTAGACTTGGTAGTATCTGCTGTACGGTCCAGTTGCAATCATCAATCACGTGCATTTGATTGAAGATAATCGACGCCATATTGCGTGCGCACAGCTTCAGTTGTGACTCCACCTTCCCTTCCAGCCAAAAGTCACTTGAACAATATTTTTGGTTCAATAGATTCATTTTCTTAGACAACTTACGCGGGCGACGCGGTGGAATGGCGTTATATCCCATTAGCGCTCGTTAGTGCTATGGCCAAGGAGGAGATTGGGTTGGCGCGGGTTAGTCGAAAAGTTGGTCAGGCGATGACAGCGACATTCTTCTTGTTCGACACGCCATCTAGCGACAGGCGGCAGCGACAGCAGCAACATCAGAAGCTGCTGCTGCTGCTGATTGTTGACAACACTTTGATTGATCGCTTTTGATTGATTGATGTGAGACAGAAACAGAGGGGGAGAGAGAGAGAGAGAAGCGCCACAACTTTAAAACCATTACGCATTGGCAACTTTTATTGTTCCTCAACATTGATTTAATTATGGGCCTGTCCATTTGTATTACCACATCCCTGGCTGCCTCCGGATTTTCCATTTTGTAGGGCTATTCACGGCACATTGAAATGACCGCAACATGACACAATTTGTCATTTTCAATTTTATTGAATTACCATAAAAATGCAGGCGACACAATTTATATTTATGTTTGGGATCTCCAAGCCCCACCCGTTTCTATATGAATGCGGTTATCCGAATGTTGTTGCTGTTGTTTCTGGTTGTGGTCGTTCTTGTTGTTTACGGTATTTCACTATGAATTAATTTATTGTGAGAGTTTTTGTTGGATAGGCGCACATGATTTACGAGCGACAGGTTACCCAAACAGCGAAGGATTGTTCGAAATTGTTTTTTCGGGGTGTTTTCTTTTTTGTTGTATAAGTCGAAATTGTACGAAATGGGGAATAAGAGTAAAGCTTAATTTGAGCTTGATAAAATTAGATATCGCCAACGTAATTTATGGTACATTTGTCAGTTGATTTCAAAAAATTGTGCTACGGACTGTAAAAATGGAAAAATATTGGCGAAAAGAATTCTGTTTTTTATTAAGAAGAACTTTCAGTATTTTATCCCTCTAATCCCTTAAACTAATTAACAAAAAAGCGGCGCTCACTTTTTTCTATTTACCCAAGATTTCCGAAAAGAAAAAACTGCTTCTCAACCCAAAAAAGTTAATTCAATTAATTTCAGCTGCGACTCGTTACGTAATAACTATTGCATTACGTAAGTAAATATGAATAGCAGGGGGCCGAAAAAAATTATAATGAAAATATGTACAGGAAAAACATACTATATTTGGAGAGAGAGAGAGAAAGTGGACATACGCTGCCAATCAGCAAAAGTAAGCCACAAAACAAACCAGAAGGCAAATAAAGGCAGATTGAGTGGCGAGCAGGAGCGGGCAGAGGGGAGAAGGGTGCGGCGGGGCCGTAGAGAACTAACGGCAAACAACTTCACACCTACAACGCATCTGAAATTAAGCAAC
This sequence comes from Drosophila robusta, assembly GCA_035043565.1. NCBI lineage: Eukaryota > Metazoa > Arthropoda > Insecta > Diptera > Drosophilidae > Drosophila > Drosophila robusta. Next base: position 5,524,038 of record JAWNMW010000584.1, read on the forward strand.
CAAAGTTGGGCGCAAAAAAACATGCTCATGTGTGTGAATAAATACATATATATATAGAAATATGTATATTCATATATTTTTTTCGTATATATGCTTTATTTTTTTGTGCTGGGTCAACAGCTGCGCACAGGCGAGCGCGCAAGATAAACAAAAATACACAATTCAACTTTGCCTTTTTGGCTCTTTACCACTCTGATAAGGCCTGACAACCCTGGCCGAACAAAAATGCCGAAAAGCAAATAAAGTCGCGCATTTAATTTACATGCGTGTGGCAGCCGTGGGGCAAGTGCTGCGCGGGGTTGTTGTTGTTGTTGTTGTTGTTGGGGGCTTGCCGCTTTTAATGAACACACGCATAAATCTTCGAGTGGTTTTGATGTTGATCCCTTTTGGAAAAGCCATCAACATCTGACGAGAGAAATCTTCACACGGGGTTGCCACAGCCATAAATATGCCAAAATATTAACACCACTCAGGCGCCGCTCCCCGAACGCCCCCACATCGCGAAAAGATATAGCCCATTGGTATTTTTATGTATTTTTAAGTGTTTCCTTCTTTTATATATCTAATATATATATTTTTTGTATTTTTTGCCATCTCGCCACCTGCGACATTTGCCTTTGGGGCAGATGTGGGCGTGGCCAATGAATCGCATTGGCTACTCGAAAGCGGAACAAAATTCTTTTCTAAAATAAATACAAAACGCTCAAGCGAAGGCGCGAGAAAGAGAAGGGGAGAGCGAACACGAGTGCGAGCATTTTAGCTATTTATTTTTAGCGGCATTCTCAGTGTTGCAATTAAAATTAATTTATTTGGCAATTATTGAGCATTTGAAAACATTTATTTTAATTATGGTGCAAATATGTTCGAGCAAGAGAGTCTGCTGGTTGGTGCGTGTGTATGTGTGTATATAATTATTTAAATGGCCATTTCATATTTTTATGACATACTCTGACGAGTTGGGCGTAAAATTTTCGTTGCGGCCTATTAAGAAAATTGCAGCAATTTGTTAGTTGAGCAAATAATGCGTGAGGGGAATTTTCCATTTAAGAGAGATTGGAAAATTCAGCTAAGAATATTGAAATGGAGAAGGTAATAATAATGCTTAACGCAATTGAAGTAAATAAAATTGAATGCAATAATGCAACATCAAATTTAGGTTTTTCCTTGAATTTCTTTTAAATGCGCTTAAGAACGAAAACTTCAATTGGAATGTTTTCAATGCATGCTTTGATAGCAAAGCACTAAAAAGCAAAGAGCTCCCAAAAACAAGACAATATGCTGGTTGGTTGTAAAGCTAAAATTCTATTACCCAGGCACGTGCGTTGTCTCTCTGCCCAACTAATCGATACCCTACCAAGTGCTCGACCATTGAGTTTTTCCCTATGAAAATTGCGTGTGCATTGAATATTATGCAAATTGCAAAGGCAACAACAAAATGGAAAATTCTTAGAAAATAAAAACTGATGGCGTCATGAACGTTATAGAAATTTAATGGAGAGATGACTATATATATTTATATAAATATATATACACACTCAAGAATTGTGCAAAATGCAATTGAAAATTCAAGACAAGACAACAAAAGAAAAAGGAAAATTATTTCAAATTGCATTGCAATGAAAATTGATAAATAAAACAGCAAAGTTTTTCCACAAAATGCGAAAATGCATTAATTTTTCTGGCTTGGCAGCTTTTTGATCTTTTGTGGGGAATTTGATTTTATTTAATTTTCTTTTCTTGTTTTCTATAGTGCATTATAATGGGTTCGCGCCTTGAAATAAATAGTAAACGTAAAATTGAACTTCATTCGACTCGAGCAACTTTTGGCCTTAAGACTAAAGGAAACGAGTGTACTTAGGTGTAGAGAGTGTTGAGTGTAGTGTATTGTGTATATGTATACAAATGTATTGAAGGCATAAATATATATAAGTGCAATAAATATGTATAGAATTGTGATTTAGTTTTGAAATGTACTTACGGCTCTCAAGCACAACAACATTTTCAGGTATAGAAAACAGCGACTTACCTGCAAAGAGAAAGGAAGTGGAAGAAAGAAAATAACGTTTAGTCATATTGCTCAAGCGTTGGTAATAGAAAAGATATATATTTGTATATAACGTTATAGAAAGACACCATTCAAACAGTGAGTGAGTAGTAAGTACAAGAATTCAATTTGGAATTAGCTATTCAATGTGTTTAGCGACAAATGTTGTATAGTTTGGGAAGGGGTAAGAGAATCGGGAGTTTCAAAAATTAAATTAAATATTAAATTCGTAAAGCGAAGAGTTGCAAGGCATATGAAACGCATTGCAACACTGCACGTTGGCAACACTGCGTTGCCAGCTGTATGGCAACCTTGGGCCGGCTGACACTTGCTTAAGAAAATTCTCTCAATCCCCTCGTTTTTTTTCGCTGCATCATTGTCAATCAATTTATGCAAATGCAAAAGAGCAATCGCAACGTGTGGCAAGTCCTGCTTACCGTTATGCTGAAAGCCACCGGGACTGTAGCCAGTGCTCATTGGCTGGCGCTTGCGATAGCCATTGGGATTGGGCGAGCCGAGCGCCATCAGCTGGCCGCCCGGATTGCTGCCGCCCATCATGAGGCCAGCGGCCGCCTGCGCCTGACCTTGCATATAGTTGTAATTGTTTTTGTTGCTGGCGAACCGCCTGACGGGCTGCGAGAGGCCGCTGAGCAGCGGCGGCGGCGGTTGTTGCGGCGGCGGCGGCACAGACGATTGTTGCATTAACGGCGACTGCGGCTGCTGCGGCGGATGCCACAAATAGGCGCCCGCTGTATTTGCCTTCAAGTTATCCATGTGGCCAAGCACAGAAATAAACACTTTGTAGTTTAGAAAACAACAGCAGCTCTTTGGTTATGGGTATTTCGGTTTTCGTTTTCGTTTCCGTTTCGATTGATGGTTTGGGTTTCGCACACACACACACCCATTCACTTCTGATAATAATTATTCACACTTGTCGAGATTTGTGGACAGCTAAAGCGAATAGAGCGCGGACACGTTGGAGCTTTGGAGTTGATTCAAATATTTCTTGATTTAAATTTAATTAATTTATTTATTTTTTTTTGTATTTTTGCCGAGATGACTTGAAGTAACTCTATTCAGTAAGCCGTCTCACTGACGAATGACTTGACACTGCCTGTGTTCTGTGGGCTCAAAAATTTACACAGCCTTCTCGGATTCGATTAAAGAATGTTTGATTAATTCGTCTTGTGGATTACATGATATGCTGCTATAATAAGGCAAGGCCTGCTAATGTTATCGCATTATCGGACACTTAATAGTAATACAGCTTTGTTTTCTTCTGATTTATCGATAATTGCTTAATTACTTTTAGTAGATGGAAAATACTGGGTAAGGTTACTTGTTGTTTTGTTTTGGGGTCTTTAATAATGGCAGTTTGTTGTGTTTATCAGTGAAACAGTGTGACCAACTTTTTCGACAGTTCTTTTAAATTATTTAAGCTATGCCCAAGGTTTCTGTTTAAAAATGTTGATATTATTAAGGACATTTAAAGAAACAACATTCTCGTTATATTTAGTGTAAACTATGGCATATTTAAAACCAAATGCATTAAAACCAATTTTTTTTAAAACAAACAAAGTTGGCACACATTTTTTTCAAAGTATACAAAACTTTAAAATTAAAATTAAATTTAATATTCTGTGAAGTTCACTTTATGCCTTTCACAAAAATATTTCCACATATTATCCTCTCTTTCAAATAAAACATACTTTGAGTGCTCAGCATATGTCCCTACACAGTTTGGCTCTAGTTTCACTAAAACTCCAACTGCGCATTTCTGAGTATAACATTAAAAGTGCTTTAAGTGCATTATGCCCATCAAAGGAAAAACTCATTTGGAACTCGCCATTTTTTTATTTGAGCTAACTTCCTTTGCGAACTAATTTTGAATGCTTTTTGCTTAAATGCTCTGCCCATTTTCAGAGTTTTCCTGGTTCACATCAAGCAGTAAGTTCGGGATCGTGTTCTTAAACAAAAGACACTTTGCCAGAGCAGTTGGCAAGTCAGAAAAAAAAGAAGAAATATTGCACATGACAAAGCAAAGTTGCAGGATGCTGTTGTTGCTGCTGCCAAAAAGCTTTAACCATGCCCACCAGATGCGTGCCGCCGCCCCTTTTAAAGGTCCACGGCATGGAACAGTGCACAGAGAGAATGACTCGACATGTGTGTGTGTGTGTAGAGTGTGTGTGAGTGCGGAACGTGGCCATTGTGGCAAACGCCAAAAATATCAGAGGGAGAGAGAAGGGGAAAGAGATGGGTAGCTTGGCAGCCAACGCATTTGTAAAATGTTGCAAGAAAATTTGCAATGGCCAAAATAATAAAAAACGAACTGAAAAAAGGCAACGCAGGAAACTTTAACCACAATTGCAAATGCAAAGTTCTTTTGTGGTTCTTGTTGTTCAAAATCAACAGCAGGTGACGCAAAAACATCAAAATTGCATTAAGTGCCAGCACATTACAAGTTCTATAAACAAAATAGCAAAAAACCCGTAGAAAAAAACAAAAAAAGAACCTCTTTAATTGTATGCAAAATTAACAAAGAAGAGAAGCAGCAGGAGGCAGCGAACAGGGACAGATACAGATAGCATGGGCTGGGTAGTGCACATTCTCAGGTTCATTGAGGTCAAAAGGTGTGTGAAATGATGTTAAAGAATACAAAAGAAAAGCACTTTAACAACATGTTATTTTATTATTGTGCAAGAAAATTGCTTTTACTTTGCGTTGCCAGGGTTGCCATTACGTTTTATGTCGAGTTCATTGTCATTGTGTGTTGCGTGCTGACAACATATTGTGTTGACTGCCAACTAGGTATGATATTTAGATTTAAGAATTTTAATGCATAAATTTATGTAAAAGTAAAGAAATTTTAATTTGTTGGAATTTAAAAGACGTTAATCAGTTTTTAAAGTTGACTGCGTTGAATGAATAGTCTTTTAAGTCTTCAAAAAGGAGCTTTATATTTTAAAAGCTCTTTTAAAAAGTTTATTGATAGTTGAAGTGGTATAAGTAAAAATTTCTGCTTTACTGTTTCCAATTTTCAAAAATTTAAACATGGAATGAAAAGCACAAGTTGCTTGATATTGAATGGGATTGCCCAAATCCTTGGACCTTAGCTTAATTTCATGCCTATAACCATTTTGGCAATCAATGCCCCAGAATTAACGAGCTTTTAATGGTCTAGTATGGCTTTGACATAACTGTACTTCCCCACACAAACACACGCGCACACGCGCACACACGCACACAGAGACATTTACCTTGCATGTTTAAATCACAAAATGGCCTGCCTAATGAGAACTGAAATGCATTTCATTAGACGACTACGAAGTGCCAGGCACTTCAAAAACTTCAGTTAACCCAGCAGCGCCCGCTCGCTTCCTCTTCACGTCGCTGCGGCCACACACTTGACCCAGTTTATGTAGCTCAAAGTGCGTTAATTGCTGGCCTGCCGGAGGGAGGTGGTGGCTCGGCACTAAATGAGCTGACAACAGGCGACAGGCTGAAGCCGTTTTTAAAGAGGGGACGTGGTGGGGCGCAAGTGTCGCTTGTTTTGGGGAATTTGATGATGAATTATATATTCCTTTTGGTTCTAGATGCCACCGAGAACCTAGGCGCATAGATCACTTACAAGCCATTAAGCAGGCATTGAGCCCGACGGCGAGTGACATGCATGTATCTTATAGATACATAGATACACGAGTAGTTTTCGCCTCTCTTTCCATTGCATAACTATGTCACAACATTTGCGCCGCTCAATCAACAAATTCCTCGAGCAGACCGAAATAAATAAAAGCAAAAGAATTAACAACAATAGCAATGGTCAGAAAGCAAACTATCTAAAACATTTTTAATGAAGTGTATCTAATATAGAAATTAATTAAACAGACAGAGGCAAAGTATCTCGCGTTTCAAGATTTGTATTCGGCACATGGCCTCATCCCCTGTTCGCCAAGTGGTAGAGGGAGGGGTGGGTATGTGGAGGGGGCTGGCTATGTTGTCATTGCCTTTACAGGTGACAGCACAAGTTCAACACGTTGAGCGAAAACAGAAACTCAGCTGGTTGCCTTTCGGTTGCTTCATTCATTATGCTTATTAGATTTGCCTGTCAGCATAGAGCAGGGTGAAGGTTGGGCGGGAAGTGGGTGGAAGACAGGAATGGACCATTGTTATTTTGGCATATTTATGGTGCACACACACACACACAAGCGCACAGCCACACTCACCTCTGAAACTAAGACATTAGACAGCCACACAATACATTCTAGACGCTGTGCTTAAATTTAATTAGTTTAAAATTATTTTCTATTGTAATTTGTGCGTCTGGTATTTGAAAAATGCCTTTGTATATTCTTATTATTTATTTCTCTGGGTCTGAATAATGGTCAAGGTTAAAGAAACAGCAGACTTTTCGTATAGGCGCAAAAAAAATATCTAAAGGAATTTGTAATAAAGAACGTAACCCTAAATATCTTAATAATAAAGTAATATACGACATATTTAGTTTCTAATTATTTACTTAACCTTTTCATCGCCCTTTCATATCTCTTACTAACAACAATGTTTGTCATGCACAATTTCTGACTAAACTCTGTTCTTTTGATAATCAATTTAACATATTTAATATTTTGCTTGTTCCAAAAAACTTCAATTTAAAATGACAAGTTTCAATTTAGACAAAGTTTCATATAATATGTTATTTTTGCCATTTTTGCTCAGCTTGAAAACTGTGGATTTTAGCCAACACTATCTTCAGCATTGCGCTTTGCAGTGTTGGCCAAAGTAACGTGCGATTGGCAATTGCTAAGCTTTTTATGGCAAGCAGCGACATTTATGGCCAAGAGTGCTATCAGTATCATAGCGATAGTCACAACCACATATCCTCTCTCTCGCCCGTTCTCTTTATCGGTGTGTGTGTGTGTGTGTGGGCTAGGGCAACTTTCGCTGCAACAATGTTTTGATTTTGATTTTCTTTTCCGCTTTTGCGGCAACTCTTACGCATATTTCAATTTGAGCTGCTGCGAAAATAAACAAATAAAAGTCATGTAGCGCCCCTCGCTGGCTTCTTGCTTACATAACACGCTGGCTAGATGTGGGTGCGTGTGTGTGTGTTATGGACATTGGCTTTGATGAGCATGGTTCAATGGCTCTATGGTAGCGCACACACTAAAATTGATTTCGATTTCGTTCGCAGCAGCAGCATCACACAACAACAACAACAACAGCTGGAAACACGTTCAATTGGCGAAAACCACTTTTGGCTGGCTGATTGTTGCTTTTATTTTCAGCAGCAGCAGCAAGATTGGAAAACTTGATTTTCCAGTTGCGGAAAACGCATTTTGGCCAGCAGCAACAGCAGCAACAGCAACAGTCCGAACAACGCGAATTTCCCAGAGCTGACGTCGTCGCTCGTCATCCACGTTTGGCCGCATGTTGCTCTAATTGCATGACAAACTCTCGGCAACTTTCACACACATTTTGGCATTATCTTTGCCGAGCCGAAGGCTAAAGCCTGCCTGAACTGGGCTCCGGTCAGTCAGCTGGTCCCCCCTTTCTCATAACTGTCTCATATCAACGGAGAAAAAAGTGAAAATCTCTGGCATCGCAGGCAGGAAATTGTTGAGCTGTTTACCCCTCCCCCTCCACTTCGCCGGCATGTAGGCAAAAATCTTATGTAAGCTCTGCTTGAGGCGCAGTTGGAAAGGCGAAAAAGGAAAAGGGAAAAACTGTCACGGTCCTGATTGAAAATGGAGACAATTAAAAAGTGAGTGTACAGCCTGGAAAAGGGGAGAGAAATTTCATCATTCGTTTCAGGCAAAGATTGACGTTTACATTACTTGTGTATCTGTACTTTTCTTTAACTTTAGGTTTAGTTTTTATAAGTTAATATTTAAATTATTCCCCCATTTTTCAATTATAAAATAGCAAAAATTGTTTAAATAAGTTTTTATATTTACATATATATTGTTTTTTTTAATTAATATGTTTTCTTTTATTGCATTTTAGGTTTTGGCAAACGTAATCCCTGTGTACGTTAAATCTCATCCCTTCCTTATTCAAAATATATAACAAATTGAAAATAATTGTCTAGCAAGTTTGTTAATTTAGTATTTTAAATTTATGCAAGTAATTTATTATATTCGCACCTAATTCGCACCACATCACCCACAACCGCGCAACAAATTGGCAGTGAAATCCGTAGAATCACATAAAATAGATTTGAATGGTTTATCGAATAAGTCGCCTACATAAATCTGTGCATAAATATTTTGCAATCATCTTGCTGTCAGTTTAAATGAATACATTAATTGCAAAAACAGCAAGGAAAATGCATAAATATTTTCGTGACATGTGAAAATGCATAAGAATATTGCCAAGAGCTGATTTTGAAACGTGTCATCAGCAAATACAAATATATAGCTAGAGATAAAGATATAGTATATACATATATATATATATATAAACTTAGCATACATCATTGCGATTTAAGTGTCTGCATATTTGCCTTGCCAGCAGCGGCCGCAAGTAAACAAATGGACAAATAAACAAATGGACGGACTTGCATAATTTGCCAGTTTTATTTGTGTGAACAATTTCATTGAAATACCAACAAGTGAGAAGTAAATGCGACTTGAAAATACCCTGTAGACAGTGTCTTATTATAAACATGCAACCGATTTTATCCAACCGAACTTTCTTAACTGTAAATTTAATTATAATATACGAAATATATGCTACCATATTTATCGTTTTTTTTAATTCAAATATTTATATAAACTTGATCTTCATTTTGGCTTACCAAAATTTGCCAACTTTAGATAAGATCAGTCAATAACCATTTCATGGCTACAGGGTATGCAAAATAAAAGCGCTCGCAAAAACTATCAACAACAGAATATCATATTCAATTTATAAACACGGGCTACGAAAGCGAACATTTCGAAATTGAAAATTGCTTTCGCTCTGCCAGCAGATATTATATTTATGATGCAGACCAGGCCAGAACCAATTCCAATACGATTCAATTCAATTCGACCTGAACAGCAGAGGCCAATACTGTTTTCATTAATTGCATTTTCATTTATTTTTTTAGTTTTTCACGCCGCTAGGGGGCGCCAGGAAAGCAATTTGCTTACACATTGCGATATGGCGGTAAGGTCAATGTCAGTGAATTATTTTTAGTTTGTTCAGAAAACAGGAAAAACTATGCAAAACGGCATTAAAAGAAAACATTTATATTTTCTGTATATTCGGTATTGGAAATAATATTAACGCAAAAAAACCGATTTTTTATTCAGCCAAATATTATATAAATTTATAAATTGTTTCAAGAACCTAATCTGGGCAAAACAAATTTTATAACCGTTCGCCAAACTCATTTAGTTTCTTAAAGAGCAGAGAAAATTGGATATGAGACGCTATGAAAAGCCCGTTTTCAATTCCATTCTACACTTTATCGCTATCAGAATTGGATGTGGTATAAACTGTGGAATAGATGAAAATATACGTGCTGGAATAGGTGGTGGAATAGGAGCCTCTGGAATACATGGATATAAAGGTGCTGCAATTGGCGGTGGTATCGAAAGATGTTAGATCAGCTGCTATAGAGTGGTATAGAGAGTGCCTCTGGAAATGGGAATTACTCTAAGTATTATGCCCGTAAACACAAAAACATTAAAAACAGTACAGAAACAAACCAACAATGTATCCGCAAAGAAACCACTTTAAAAGAGAAATTTCTTAATGAGGAATTATGTGACAGACCCGTGCTAAATTTCAAGTTAATTAGCATAGAAAATTGAATATTAGGCACTACGAAAGGTTGCTGCTAATTTCATTCTGTACTTTATCGCAGTCAGAGCAGGAAGACAACGATTGTCTAAAGAAAGTTTGAAGGATTTAACAGAAAGAATGGTAAATACTTTTGTGTGAGGACGTTATCAACGTAATTTTCGAGAAATTCATTTCCCTACTCTTTCACTCGAAGCGTCTGTTAATCCTCCTCGTTGTGTGGGGCGCAACAGTTGGTATAGTGGCCACACATTACCACGACGACGAAGAGTGCGTGGTGATGACCGATAAAGAAGATATTTTGCAGTTGTCCATCCTTGCTGCCACAAAGGTGATTCTAACGAATGTGGTAAAGTTTAACGATGGAATTCCAGTCACCACGCAAATGATATCCGATGTCAGTGAACTTGTGATGAAGAAGTTTCTCGAAGGCGTTTCGATTAAGGAATTGATTTTGAGCGTAGAAATATGGTGTGACGTTAACTCTCCAAAAGAGTTCAACTCTGAGGAAACAGACAGTAGCGAAGAGGGACCTGGCGAATCCTCAGGAGGTACAGGAGGGCATGGAACTGGGGGTTCTCCACATGGTAATGGAGGACACGGATCTGGCGGTTCTTCAGGAGGTACAGGAGGGCAAGGAACTGGGGGTTCTCCACATGGTAATGGAGGACAGGGATCTGGCGGCTCTTCAGGAGGTACAGGAGGACATGGATCTGGGGGTTCTCCACATGGTAATGGAGGACAGGGATCTGGAGGCTCTTCAGGAGGTGCAGGAGGACAGGGAACTGGGGGTACTCCAGATGGCAGTGGAGGAGAGGGATCTGGCGGCTCTTCAGAAGGTACAGGAGGACAAGGAACTGGGGGTACTCCAGATGGCAGTGGAGGAGAGGGATCTGGCGGCTCTTCAGAAGGTACAGGAGGACAAGGAACTGGGGGTACTCCAGATGGCAGTGGAGGTGAGGGATCTGGCGGCTCTTCAGAAGGTACAGGAGGACAGGGAACTGGGGGTACTCCAGATGGTAGTGGAGGAGAGGGATCTGGCGGCTCTTCAGAAGGTACAGGTGGACAGGGAACTGGGGGTACTCCAGATGGTAGTGGAGAAGAGGGTTCTTCAGAAGGTACAGGAGGACAGGGATCTGGGGGTACTCCAGATGGTAATGGAGGACAGGGAACTGGCGGATCTTCAGGAGGTACAGGAGGACAGGGATCTGGGGGTACTCCAGATGGTAATGGAGGACAGGGAACTGGCGGATCTTCAGGAGGTACAGGAGGACAGGGATCTGGGGGTACTCCAGATGGTAATGGAGGACAGGGAACTGGTGCAGGAGGACAGGGATCTGGGGGTTCTCCAGATGGTAATGGAGGACAGGGAACTGGCGGCTCGGCAGAAGGTACAGGAGGACAGGGAGCTGGGGGTACTCCAGATGGCAGTGGAGGAGAGGGATCTGGTGGCTCTTCAGAAGGTACAGGAGGACAGGGATCTGGGGGTTCTCCAGATGGTAATGGAGGACAGGGAACTGGCGGATCTTCAGGAGGTACAGGAGGACAGGGATCTGGGGGTACTCCAGATGGTAATGGAGGACAGGGAACTGGTGCAGGAGGACAGGGATCTGGGGGTTCTCCAGATGGTAATGGAGGACAGGGAACTGGTGGCTCGGCGGAAGGTACAGGAGGACAGGGAGCTGGGGGTACTCCAGATGGCAGTGGAGGAGAGGGATCTGGCGGCTCTTCAGAAGGTACAGGTGGACAGGGAACTGGGGGTACTCCAGATGGTAGTGGAGGAGAGGGTTCTTCAGAAGGTACAGGAGGACAGGGATCTGGGGGTACTCCAGATGGTAATGGAGGACACGGAACTAGTGGAGGAGGACAGGGTACAGGAGGACAAGGATCTGGGGGTACTCCAGATGGTCATGGAGGACAGGGAACTGACGGATCTTCAGAAGGTAGTGGAGGACAGGGAACTAGCGGCTCTTCAGAAGGTACAGGAGGACAGGGATCTGGGGGCACTCCTGATGGTAATGGCGGACAAGGAACAGGCGGCTCTTCTGGAGGACAGGGAACTGGGGGTACCCCAAGTAGTAATGGAGGACAGGGAACTGGTGGAGGAGGACAGGGTACAGGAGGACAGGGATCTGGGGGTACTCCTGACGGTAATGGAGGACAGGGATCTGGCGGCTCTTCTGGAGGACAGGGATCTGGGGATACTGGAGGACAAGGAGCAGGCGGCTCTTCAGGAGGTACAGGAGGACAGGGATCTGGGGGCTCTCCACATGGTAATGGAGGACAGGGATCTGGAGGCTCTTCAGGAGGTACAGGAGGGCAAGGAACTGGGGGTTCTCCACATGGTAATGGAGGACAGGGATCTGGCGGCTCTTCAGGAGGTACAGGAGGACATGGATCTGGGGGTTCTCCACATGGTAATGGAGGACAGGGATCTGGAGGCTCTTCAGGAGGTGCAGGAGGACAGGGAACTGGTCATGGAGGACAAGGATCCGGCGGCTCTACAGGAGGTGCAGGAGGACAGGGATCTGGGGGCAATTCAGGTGGTCACGGAGGACAGGGATCTGGGGGCACTTCAGGTGGTCACGGAGGACAGGGATCAGGCGGCTCTACAGGAGGTACAGGAGGACAGGGATCTGGGGGTACTCCAAGTGGTCACGGAGGACAGGGATCTGGCGGTTCTACAGGAGGTACAGGAGGACAGGGATCTGGGGGTACTCCAAGTGGTCACGGCGGACAGGGCTCAGGCGGTTCTACAGGAGGTACAGGAGGACAGGGATCTGGGGGTACTCCAAGTGGTCACGGAGGACAGGGATCTGGCGGCTCTACAGGAGGTACAGGAGGACAGGGATCTGGAGGTACTGGAGGTGGTCATGGAGGACAAGGATCCGGCGGCTCTTCAGGAGGTGGCGGCAATATAGATTATAGTGAATATGAAGACCAGGGAGCTCCAGACGATATCGGTTTCGACGGTTCTGGATATGATGGAATTTCCAGCTACCTTTGCATGATAGAAAATGATCAAAGCAAATGCTATATTTATGTATATAGTCCAGATGAAGATATCTCTGTGGTAGAGCACCACACAAAGACGTCAGTAAAATATCGTCGTAAGTCTGAAGCAATACCTCACAACAAAAATAAAGGGCACAAGAAAAAAAATAAAGAGGACGAGATAGAAGAAAAACAACGATCCCCCAAAAAAAAACCCCAAGACACAAATAATAAACCGCGCAAAACATCTGTACGGTACATGGGTAACTAAAACCCTTAGTTGTTTTAGAGAGTATACTTCCATTATTTTAATTCAAAACTTAAAATGAATGTTAGTCTCAATAATCAACGATTAAATGCAAAACCTATATGGATTTAAGACTAGAGTTTACAATTTGCTCGAATTCATTGTGTTGATAAATAATAAAAATGTACAAAATATACTATAATTAATTTGCCAAAATTTGTTTACAAGTTAATTGTTGGTACATTTTATTGAAAATTGTAAAGGGTACCAGCACCTTCTGTATCCCCAATCAAACTAATTCTATCAATTTATTTATGGATCTTATCTTACCCAGCTTATAGTAAAAAAAGGTGTAATATCTCTAGAAATCTGTGCTAAGAATACTTGCAGCAATGCTCCGTCAATATAGCGCAGCCTATGCTCCATTAAGTGTTCATTTTATAGCCGGCCATTCATCAAATGCTCAGTCAATGTGGCCAAAAAAGCAGCTCCTGCCAAGACGGAAAAACCAAACTTGGCCAAAAAGAGAACGAAAACCAAAACTGGCGCTGAACATTTGCCACGTAGGCAAAAGCCGCGTTTGTCATAATAAAAGTTACTTAAAAATTGCAACGCGAATATCTGAGCGCACATAAATCAATGAATGTGGCGCGCAAACCGCGGCGTATGCGTGATTTATGTGTGTCGAGTGTTGAAACATTTTGTAGAATGAAAAAAGAAAATGTTTGTTCTGCCTAAACCATCCGCCAAAGAAGCAAAACTGACTAATTGCGTATACGCCGCATGATCTTTGCAACTTGCTGGATTTTAATTAGCTGCCATTTAGTGGTGAAGGGCAAAAAAGTGACGCATTTATTTGACTTTAGCACCGCAAATGAAGAAACTGAAGTCAAGAACTGCCACTGCTTGATAAACATGAGCTTCAAGTTGCGCCTCTTGCAACTTCCGGTTTGTTTAGGCCAAGTGCATACGGCGCCCAGCTGTGTGGCCTACGTCTACGTCTGGGGCCCATTATTTTGTGGGTTCCTGAAAATTTATTGCTGCGCTGCGCCTGCGGGCTATCAAAAGCGAAACAAGATGGTGAAAGTTGGCAATCTTTGGACTTGCCGAAGATTAAATACCCTTTGTTACACATTCAAATTAATTGGTGTTCTATATACTTATTATTCTAGTCGGAATCAGAGAATTAGCCATTAAGCCATTTTTTAATTCCGAATTATTAAAATATTTTTATTCCATATTTCTTATTTCAATTGTCTGATAATCGTCAGATTTTTAAATTATTTCCCTTAAACTAGCAAAACTATAAAAACAATTTCTCTAGCTATATAATTTTAATTTCTATTAATTATAAAGCAAAGTTTGCTTTACCTTATAAATTATATAAATTATTATAAAGCAAAGTTTGCTTTACCTTACTTTACTTATGAGTCAGTTTTATAATAAATGTCAGCTACCGTCAGCAAGGGTATTTGAAAAGCATTCGCTGCTCTTTGATATTTAATTGCGTCGTCCTAGTCGTCGCAATGTTTATGAAATATTTTTGTGTCAGTTGCAGCAGCTACGCCTTCTGCGGGCCCTTCTTTCCCTCTTCACACACCCCACTCACCCCTCCTCACTCCTAGCATATGTGTCAGCGATTTTAATAAATGGCGGCGCTGCCAACTAAACTAAAATCTCTGGAGCATTCAGTGGCCTCCAGTGGGAACAAAAGTCGATAAGCCGCAGTTGGAAATGTGCTATTTTTCATTTTATTGAAATGTTGCAAAATTTTGCCTCATTTTTTTTTTAATTTGTTGATTGCCTCCGACGATGCAGCAGAGAGCTTTGGTAAGGGGTGGGAGGGGGAATGGCGGTGAAACTGAGCAAAAGCGAAATGATTGCAATTTTCATGCTATTTTTGGGGCGTGTAATTGACTTTAGCTGTGGCCATGTAAGTAGGCAAACCAAATGCGAGAAAACGGCAAAACAGGAAATCAGCAATCAATACTTAAGTCAACCACAAACCGAACAGTTGTGGATTTCACAGATCTGCATCTGTCTATAATGTTGGATGGAATATATCGGAACAAAATGCTATCAGAGAGAAGCGATTAAAGAAGTGTTAACAGAAACCATTGGAGTTAATAATAGACAAAGTTAAGAGAAGAGAAATAAAAAAGGTAAAAGAAGGTAATCAAAGAAAAAATTACGATAAGACTAAGGAAAGCACCGAAGAGAGATGTTATAAGAGAATTAATACTGAATAATTCTAAAAGGGTTGCATTGAAGTTTCATCATTCTTCTCTTAGCTCGACTAAACAGCGAGAGTGGCATATAGATATAGAAAAAAAGAGAAGTCAGAGTGCCAGTAGATGTTGTCTGACTTATCTTTTGCGCACACTTCTGGTTTGCCGGCAGTACACTAAAATTAGGTATTTTTATTGCTGTTTAGATATATGTAATATGTGTGGTTCTATTGTGGCTTCTTTTGGCGCTCGCTTCTCGCTTCGCTTGCTTTTAGATATCTTTTGGAGTGATCGCACCAGAAAAAAACATGCTGTGGTTGCTGCTGTTTGCCTCTTAACGCTTCGTTTCGCGCTTTATGGCTCGTTTCGCTTCTTGTTACGTTTCTCACATCATTTCTTGTAGCCAGACTCTGACAATTTTCAAAACTTATATACCCTTTATGTTGTGCTCAGTTCTTAAAAGCAATTAAAATAAAAGCATTTTCATTTTATCTGTTTTCACTGAAGTTCCTTTCAATTGTTATGTTTAAGGATTGTAAATATTTTATTCACAAATTCCGAGAAATCCTCTTTCTTCTTTCGAATACTTAACTGCAGACATTCTTGAGCTGTGCCACTTGTTCGATTATCTAAAGGCACTTTTAAAAGTGAATTTGCCAGCATATGTAAAAGTATGTGAATTTCTAAGCTGCTGGCAAATTTGTGGCCAACATTTTCGCATGAAAAGTACAACCAAATAGCGCAAAATCCCTCTATACACAAAAAAAAACGTTATCCTACGCACTTGCTTAAAATCTCATTATGTAAAGTACAAAGGCAGAGATAGAGAAAGAGACAGAGGGAGAGAAAGGCACAAAAACAAAGAATTGTGCAAAATGATTACCACTTTTACTTGGCATGCAGCAAATTGAATTGATTTTAATCTGCATGCACAGGGCTTGAAGAAGCTCCTGCAGGAAACCAGCCCAGAGTCCCCGGGCGTCTGCCTATCACCAGCCTCTTTTCTCTTTCTTCTTGTGCCAATAAAATTTGCATTTGAAATCGCTTTCAAAAAAAAAACGCACAGGCGCAGCTAAATTCTGCGCAGTATCTATTTCATGTGTGCAACTGTGTGTGCGTGTGTATTTTAGGGTGAATTAAATTCAGGCCAATAAAAAAGTTTAAAGAAACAAGCAGCAACTTTTATGCGTGTGCAGAAAACGATAAGAGTCCCAGCAACGATGACTAAGAACAGGCAGCTGACGGAGTTTATCTGCTTCCTTTTTTTTTGGCTGGTTGCTGCTTGGGGGAGAAGTGGATGCTTGTGGGCTTGTTACGCCTGAGCGCAAATAAACTTAAAAGACATATGAAAATCAGTTTTTGAATATTGGCACAAGCCAAACAAACTTTGCTGCCAGATTTTAGTCTGTGCGTATCCTGCAGCAGCAGCAGCAGGAGCAACGCTTCACTTGAGTGCTGGCATGTGGCCAGAGGGGGGACTTGCCTCATGGGCAGATCATTACAGAGTGTAGGGTGTGTCTGCGGGCAAGGAGGGGCGGGGCCAGCGTTGATGTGTTTGCTTAACTGTAGCTCTAGCCAAGAAAACAGCAAGTGTAATTTAGATTTCTGCTTCATTACTTTTTGTAGTTCAACTATTCATTGAGTAAATCGAAGTTTTGTGTAGTGGGTATACCCTGTAAACACAAATGGTTATAGAGAGGGTATATTGAAATAACACGAGTATTTTTGGGGTAATACGAACTTGTTTTAAACTCTAAATTATACTTATTTAACAACATTAAGACATATAATTTATTAATACGTGTAGGAACTCTTAAAACTCAGCGGTAGCTTAAAAACTTATTAAACAGTATCTACTGCTAGTCGAGCACCCCCGCTTACAACCTTCTTACCCATTACTAGCACCTGATCTAAATTCCAGCTAGAAAATGTTCAAACAGTTTTAGCCTTTCACATCGTTCAGCTGATTGGCGGCACACGGAAAATTGAATGGAGATCCCCACATAGCCATTGGGGGCAGGAGGGAGGAGGGGGGCTCTAAATGGCATTGCGTCTGCGGCATATTCCGGCACTTTTGGCGCATTATTCATTGTGCCAAATGCCACTTAAAGCGCAATTACCGCAACCATACAAAAAGTTGAAATGTTATTGCGAACAGCCCACGCATCGTTGCTGAAAACATTTTGAAAATCATTTTGGGAACACAAAAATAATATATATATTTATATATATATATATGTACTGGCGGCCGCAAGTGAAAATCATTTTCAATGCAAATTGCGCGTGTCCAAATTATAAAGTAAATTCGCCACAAATTCGAAACTAACTTAAAACGAGCACGATAAATTAGTATCCAAAGGAAATAAACGCCTGCAAACGCGTTTCCAATTACAGAGAAGAGATAAAGAGAAAAATGAAAGGCCAGTTTTCCTGGCATTTTTGTTCATATAAAATTCAATTAAACTATCATAATTTAAAAAGTTTCTATCTCAATTATTTTTCACATTTTAATTTTTTTACCATTTAAATATTATATATTTATACTTTATAAAAAATCTCACAAACCTGTAAACTGTATAAACCGTAGAAAACATTTAACCCAAAGCTCAATTCATTAGCTAAGAATTCACTTTCAGTTCGTGGAACTAGTTCGCCAAGCGACGGGGGCACGTCATCAATTAAGAAAACCCTTTTGCCAAAATTAGCGCACTCAATTAATTTCCAAACAGTTTCCCCAGCGACGAGCAACGCCAACACTTTAGTTTACAGTGGCCACGCCCCCTCCCCATACACACAGACAGCCAACTACACACAAACAGACACACACACCTTGACAGTGAGTGAAATTTCAATTAATCAAGCTGTGTTCGGATGAGTGGGAAACTGGGTAAAAGCTACACATTGGGCACAAGGTGAAAAGGAAACGCGCTTTTCGGTGGAAGAGGGTTGGGGCTGCTGGGAGGGTTTTAGGGACCTGGTGGGGGTGGATAACCCATGTCGACATTTAAGGTATAGCGAAATTGATGGCAGGATATGAGGTTGGTCGAAAGCAAAGAAACGCATAGGTGTGAGAAATAAAACAAATAAGTAAGAGGAAAATAAGTGAATAACAGTATACGACGAGCGGATACCCTTTAACGTTAAAATCTTTAAAGCGAAGCATTGAAACGGCAAATATATACACAATATAGCTATACGTGTAAGTCTTGCAAAACATACAAATATATTTAAATGTAAAATATATATAATTAAAATAAGATTGAAATATACTATTACAATATTATTATTATTATTATTATTATTATGACTAGCTTGTCCAACTGTTTTAAGCATTTACTTAATTTAGAGGGTATTCAAACCACATAAAATACCTTTCAATAAGCTACATGACTTTCACACTATTTCTATTGCTGGCTGCTTCTGTTTTGCAGGTGGTGATTAGTCATTATTTATTTTAAAATCAATTAGTTTGCCTTGACGCTGCACCATTGCTCAGGGAGGTGTGCGAGGGTGCCACGCAGACATAAAATTCACGTCTCATTTACAGGCAAAAAGCATTTTTGCACATTATTTTGTTGGCTTTCGTCGAGGGGGTGGCAAACACTTTGTGGGTCTTTCTTTGCTGAGTAATTTTTCGGTTGCAAAATATTTCTACATTTCCCATAAGAATTTTGAGCTTCTTTAATATATCAAATAACCAAAGTTTTAACTTTGCACTAATTGGCAATTAGAAACGTTCCGTCACAATTTTGATCATATACAACGTATTGGATGGAAAAACTAATTAAATTCTAAATTCAAAGAAAATGTTCCCTCCGGATGTATTAGTAAAATTGACAGCTGCCACAAGAAAAGAAATAAAATAGTCAAATGCGGCAAACGTTGTGCAATTCTAACGAATGAAGAAATTAATGCTGCATACGAAATGAAGACATCATCATCATCATCATCATCATCCTCAAGACAAAACTTTGCAAATGCAAATGCGAATGTCAAGAACTGAATACTAATACTAAGTAAAACCCAAATAGACAGCCAATGAAATGCCAACAATTGGCGACAGAGCAAGAGATAAATAGCTACTAAGTAGAGAAGGATAGAAAGTGAAAATGCTCTCTCTCGTTCTCTCATTCTTTTTCTGTTGTCAACGCCCAGCCGCCCACGTACTCAACCAACTGAGCAAAAATGTAAAACAGGAAATTAAATTTAAAAGAAATTGCGTACAAAAGCCAAAATCAGGGAGAAAAGAAACTGTTGCATATCATCTGTTAAGAGGATTCAACTGAAAAGAGGGGGGAGAAGAATTTCAGTTAAAAGTGCTCACAAATTACACAATATTGTGGTTAAATTCGAGAGTACTTGAATTGGTTTGACATTTGCTGTCACAGAGCGCAAATCAGTTGTAACAGAATTGAAGTCCCAAAGCAACTATTGGCATTTGAACTACATTGCAATGTAAATAATGTAAATGATATGCAACTAAGGGAATTTACAAGCTGGCATCACAGCAAAATGAATAAGGAATTAATCAAGAGGTGACAAAAAGTCATTTCTCATCAAAAATGAGTTCAGCTTTCACAAAGTTATGCTTGCTTACAATTTTAACCCATTTGTATAAAATGTAAAAGTTTAACATGCATTTTGTATCAAAAATTGTGTTTTTCAGATTTCAATGCAGAATTAACCACGATGTCAAACTTTGAATAAAAAATATAGTTTTGACAAAATTATGGTAACTTCATTTGGAAATTTTTCGTTAAAAATAAAACATGACTTTTGACCATAAATTGTGTCCTGTGAATGAATTTAAGAGCTATGTGCAAAATTCGTATCAAAATCGCGTAGGTTTCGCCAAAATGAAAATCATTATACGGGTAAATTGTATCAGAATCGTTTGAATTTTGACGAAGTTATGAAGTTATGGTTATTAAAAATGTTGTCTCTTGGCAAATTGAATTATTTAGGGTGAAAAGTTCGACAGTTCCTGAGACAAATCTAATCCAAATTTAAAACTCATTGCTAAGCCGGATTGACCACAATTTAGGAGTAAGATACGCGTTAACTTTGTTAAAGAACAAAAATTCAAACTAAGCTGAATGCGATACGATAACTTACTTTCTGTCGACTCTGCCTACAGATTTTGGGCTCTTAAGTTCAATTCGCATTTCATTACAGAAAATCAGTTGAGCTTGATAATCAGATTTTACAGACAATGAAAGCAAATGCTGATTGACAGAAGCACAGCAGGAGCAGTTGCCAGATATCAATCACAATAGAGTTTTGACGAAAGCATACCCAAAATTCAAATTGTTCCGCCAGTTGCTAGGGAGAGGAAGTGGGGGCCAGTGCATTGTCTACATTCCTTTGATTAGCTTGTTAAAAGGCAAGAACTGCAGTTTCGAGCACATGGACAAGTTTGTAAAAGCAAAATATTTTGCAAAAGAATTTTAAAAGCTGGGCGCTTAAAGCTGTGATAAAGGCTCGACAGGAATCTTGTTGTTGTTGTTGTTGGGACAATTAAGAGCCAGCTGCACGGGCAACATGTAGCAACTGTCTTTTCTGTGGCATTGTTAACATTGCCAGCGCAAAATTAATCAAATGAGGCAAGAGTCAACGTTGACGCGTGTGCCGCATAAATCAGTCGCGTCCGGAAATAGTTTTGTTTAAGCAATTTGCCCGTCACTTCTCTCACCCAGCGCACACAGGGTCAAAAGTTAAGAGTGCAACATACATCAGAGTCTGGCAGCCGGAGTTGGCAGTGCTGCCAGCGTTGCCAGATTGCAGTGCCGTATAATAACGCACTAATTTGCATGCAGCTATGGGCGAAACGGAAAAAGGACAACAACACTTAGGGCGGGAGTGAAAGAGAGAGCGAGAGGGGGACATTGAGGATGGGAGCAGCATTTAAAACCCATGTCACATATGTTGACAGTCTGTTGCACTGGTGCCACGCCCACGCACAGCATGTGGGCGTTTTGCAGCAAATGAAGCTGCGCAGAGCAAATATTATATTTTTAATGAAATTCCATTTAAAAACAAAATTTATGTTGCCACACACAGTTGGAAGTCCATCCAAGGTTTGGTTGGTTAGCCAAGCCAGGGGGCTTGGGGGAGGCCAGGACTAGGCGGCAGGAACTAGGAGGCAAGGACTAGGAGCTCCGGAGCGGAAACCAGCAGCAGACAAAATTAGAAGCATTTGCTATTAGGTCGCGCGCAAAAGTTTAATTGAATAAGTTTTTTGTTGTTAGCCAAAAGGCTGTAAGGAGAGGGGGAAAGAGATAGAGATAGTGACTAAAAGAGAGAGAGAGAGAGAGAGAGAGAGGGCGCTATGGGGCAGCGAGTGAGCAAGAGTTGCAGTTCTTGGTTTTCTTTACTACTTGTGCAAGTACATGCAATTAATTTGAGTAGTGCATAACTGTAAAAAGCCATATCAGGTTTCAGAAAAGGGAGTGTACGACTAGGCGAGTACCCTGCAAATGGCATATACAAATTATACCTAATTTGCCACAATAGTTTCATAAGAAACTTTCATATTTTATCTACCAACTTTCCTGAAACATAAGGAATATAGAAATGGCGTGTTAAATAATTTAAATAAATTGACAATATGCCAGAAAAATAAATTAAAAGTTGTATATAAACTTGACATATTTAACGTAACAACATGATTAAACAATAAAGCACTTTTAATAGACGAGTTCAATAAGATCACATAGCAAGAAAAATTCGCATACGCGATTGCTGAAACCATGCTGAGCGCTTCTTACACGCACTTTCACAGCTCGAAAATACCCGACATGGTTGTTTTAAGGGAACAGGGTATTTTAAAAGAAAGCCCTATAATGTTTAGCAGTCAGTTTTGGTGCAGTAGCTGCAACTGACTTGATTTGATTGCGAACAGCGTTGATTTTGGTCTGAATTCACTTGCAGTCGCCGTTTGCCGTTCGCAGTTTCCCAGCTAATTCAATTTCCTGGCCATTTGGCATTGTGTTTGGGACAAGTCTTGTGTTGTCTTTTGTTACAGTTACAATTTTCCCAACGTCAACAGTTAAACAGTTTGCATATTGCGCAACGAAAACAATTACGAAAAGTAGCCGCCGCCGCTGTGCGGCTGGAGGGTATATTTGCTCTTGTTTTTTTGATTTTTTTTTTGTCTTGCCACTAAAATTGTCGTCGAAATTAAATGCTTAGCTGGGCTGACAAGCGCCGATGACAGTTGCACAATGTCCGCTACAGTAACAATTGCCAGCTGGATGTGTGTGTGTGTGCGAGTTTGTAAGCGATGTGGCAACGCCAATTTATGTCGCATGCATCTTTGAACGCTGACAAGTGGCATGAGAAAGGCATGCGAAAAGCTGCATGAGAAAAGTTTTGCAAGTGATTGCTTGGGGGCCTGCATTTTGGGATTTGATGTCACCCCAAGGCTGCCACAATATGTAGGGGCAAAACCGAGAAGGGCAAAGGAGGGTGAAGCCAGCGTGGCATTTGGGGAATAGTATTGCATTGGGCAAAGCGACATATTGTTTAATATGAGTGGCTTTTTGAGGTCATTTGTGAATTGAGAGCATACTGTAAGCAATTGCATTTATTGGCAGCCAGTAAAAAGTTTACGTAAGTGACACAAATCAGAAGAGTTTAAATAATCATGCCTTAAGAGCGTTAAAAACTAGTGCAGCCAGATAAACGTTTACGAATGCTCTACGAAAAGAAATTAAAAAAATTTTAAAAATAAATTCAGTTGAAAAGTTCTAAAGTCTTTAAAAGAAGAACCAGTAATACGTTTACGAAAGTGATATAGAGGAATTTTAAAAGTTATGTATTCTAAAGAATATGGAACATATGTATTTATTTATAGAAATATACTACTACATATTTATAACAATTGGATGTAAACCTTAATCTACTCAATTAGAAAGAACTAGAATCCTACTCAATAAATAAATACATAAGTAAGTTGTAATAACTTTGCACAATTACTTCTTGCTCTTGGAATTTACTCTAGTTTTCAGAAAACCAACGACTCAGAAAACCTTTAATTGGAACACAAAAGATCAACAGTTCAAGAAAGAAAACTTTGAATATGAATTCATAATCATCCATGGAAAACGAAAACATTTGCCCGACAAGCGAATTCCCATTAAAACATTAATGGAAAACAGAGAATTGCACATTTCCACAGAATCCAAAACTCTCTACAAATTAGGCGGCAAACTGTGTGCAGTAAATATGACAAAATATGTCAAAGTCAAAAACTACATACGAACTGAACCTTCATTTGCTCACTTTCGCAGCAGGAGGCCGCAAGTGCCCCGCCCTTCCCCATTTTGACATTTATGTATATTGTTTGGTCAATCAGAAAAACTGTCCTCGGTGGACAGACGTCCATCTGTCAGTTGAACTGTGGGCACTCAATCAAGTTTTCAAGGGGCATCAATGCCACTGGAAGCCACACTCAATTACACGCACTTAACACAATGCCAGGACACACGATAAACGATATTGTTGATGATAAGGATAAAATTGCCTGACGATATATGTATATAGTATATTTTTTGTATATTTGTCAGCAACATATATGTTTGCCAAATGGGCGCTTGTCACAGATGAAGATCTCAGCTTGTGATATAAAAAGACAAAAAACTGCAAGTGCCAAAATGCGCCAATTATCACAGATGCAATAACAAAGGGACGCCAAGAAAAAAATAATAAAGCAAAATTATTATCGGCTCGGAACAACAATGAGAGATGAAGCACAGCTGAGCAGCACAATTGGCTGTGAGGCTGACAAAGGCGCTAACAACAATGTGGCAGCAGCAGCAACAACTGTTGCCAATATTTTGCAATAAAATGCCCCAAAAAAGATGATGTGCTGATGCCAGCTACACACGTACACACACCACCAACAACAGCAACATATCATCAGATATGGCCGTTGAGAAACTTGACAACAATTTGAGGTATTGTCGGGAGCAATCAGCCACGCCCACCGTTTGCCTGCGGCTCACCAATTGGAAAACACTCAACCACTGAAATCGAGCCCAAGTAAGTAACTTTTAGCTACAATGCAAAAAAAGAACAGAAAAGAAACAACAAGTAGGACATGGACGGCTTGCTTATACCCTGTCTTAGCTTTTATCTTTAGTTTTCATGCATTTTATTGTATAACTTTTAGATGATATGGTGAAATAAATGTTAAAGGGAAATCAAGATTTTTTGCGTTTATTTTATTATTCTAAATTAAAATTAAAATTAAAATTTTTATAAACCTGCAAAAAAATCAAAATCATGTAAAAGAGTCATATCTACACATTTTCTCATCTGTCTAAACATATCTAGCTCTACCCATGTTGATTGCCTACAGGGTATTCCGATTGTATACTGCAACAGCTGCTGCTGCCTTAACAAAAAAATGAAACAATTTCTTTATCCATATTTCTAGTTCTTTACTAGTTTTCATTCTTTTCCTTTATTTCTTATTTTTCATATTTTTTCTTTCAGCTGATAACTTTCAAATGCAATGCCGCAGGCTGTTATGGCACGGCAATAATGCAAAACACAGCAGCAGCGGCAACAGCAGCAGTGGCAACTGCGAAGATGTAGAGCGGAGATGGAGTTACAAGTGGAATTGTGGAAATGGAAATGTAGGGGACACGGCGAGAGACGACGACGCTGACTTGACGTTCAATTTCTCATAAAACTTTCTGTGGCAGCTGAAGCAACAGCAGCAGCAACAACAACAACGGCAGCAGCAACAAAATATATGACACACAATTCAAACTTGAGAATTGCATTTCATGTTGCTGCATTTTTGATAAAGGGCTCAAATCGAAATGGCGAAAAGGAAAGAAATTCGACATGTTTCATAATCAAGCGAAATGCGTAGCAATCAAAATGCATACATTTTATAATATTTCATGTTTATGCATTTATTTTCTTTTTATTACTATTACTGCAATAATATTTAAAATGAATATTGTAAATGTTTCTAAAGACTTATTTCGTTTACATTTGAAATTCAGCTTTAACTATTGACTAAATTTATTATATTTAATATTTTACTATTTAACAATTAATATTATTCTTAAAATTTTATTTTAATATTTATCACTGAATTGTCTTTAGTAAAAATGTAGTTATATATTTTAACTTTGCTTTTTATTTAGCTTTCTCATTTAGGCATTATTTATATTATGTTCTTCATTTATTGTTTATATTGTATTTAATATTTCCATCCGCAATATAAGTTTTGAATTAGTTTAAATCCAACCAAACTTAAATAATGCCAGTTTGCTAAATACAATTTGTAGTCGCAAAAGTAAGCCCTGGTAATACGTCAATTCTTTTTATTATAAGCAGGATAAGCAATGCACAACATAATAATAAAAGCGACTTTTCGCGGGATGTAGAAATATGCACATAAATATATAAACACATAAAAAAAAAGAAAACTGTGCAGCACTTGCATTAAAATTAAAAACATTTCCGACTGAGGCGGAAACAGCTGTAAAAAGTGGCACAATGCGACGACGCCGTCGCACTCGCAGCATCGTTGTCAACTTCCGGTGCAGAGAGTGATGACAGGGGGTACGAGGGGCAGCCGGGCTTTTGGCCATTTTGTTTTCACAGGCTGGGATTTGCGAGCCCATTCAGACAACGAGACATTTTGTTGCGGCCCATTGAGTCAGTTGGGTTTTGCAGCCTTAACGCGTTGCCGTACCGACCCCCCCGCGGGACTCGCAACACAAAGGCGGCTGGGGCAACAGGGCGGGGCGCGGGGCGAGGGGCGTGGTGACAACGTTGACAGTTGCAGCTTAAAGGTGTGAATGATTGCTGGGCGACAGAGAGACGCAGCAATTGTTTGGCATTTTTGATTAGGCACGCAGCAATGTCCAATGGCCCAAGCGTCGTCGCAGGCCATAAATATGTTAATGATAATGAATTGCAATTGAAATTGCGTTGGGGCTAAGAAATTGGCCCCAAGGATAATTCACTTTTTACAGCAGAGAGAGAGAGAGGGAGGGAGAGAGGTAGAGAAAGAGTGTATATGTAACTGAGCCTGTTCTCAGCCTGCATTTTAATGCACTGTAATTAACTTTTGGGCAACTTCTCGCATTTAAAAAGCACACAAAAATATACAAACAAGAACAACAAAAACAACAATTTCAATTTAATTAACCTTTAGCGCGCATCTGCATAGCGAAACCGCAAAATGTAAAGTTAAAGCAAGCAGATTAAAAAGCAAACTTTTATTAATAAAACAAAATGTACAAAACTTTTAATAAAAATCACTTAGCATTTCATTTGCAAGTTGCAAAAAAAAGAAGAAAATAAATATATAACGAAAACTTTGTGGTTAAATTAAAAAATACTTTTCTGTTACAGCAAATAATGAGAACGGCGTTGTGGTTAACAGCATGTCTGAGAAAATGGCCAAAAGGCAGCAAATGCAGCAGAGCTTCGTATAATAAGAACTTTATCGAAATTTATTTGTATAATATAAGCACAAGAAAAACATAACACAAGAACAACAAAAAAGCAAAGCGTATTTGCATATTGAAGCAAAAGGCCAAAAGAGCAAAATTAGAAGACGAAATGCAAGGGAAAAAGACAATAAAAAAGAAAATAAAACATTTGACGGCCTAAACAAAGAGCAGCGCAGACGAGCAACCGCAAAAGTAGCCAAAAAGAAAAACTTATAAAAAAATAAAGAAAACTGGCAAATTTGGAGAGGGGGTTGGGGGTTGGGGTTCCGCCGCATACTAAAGTGAGTTCAAAAAGAAACGGATTCACTGGCAAATTAAACACGAAATTGAATTCTGCTCATCATAATTTCCCCAAGGATGCTTATTAGACCAGGCCAGGCACAACAGTGAGTGGGCGGGGCCAAAGAAAACGCAGCACAAACAAAGCCCCCAAAGATTTCACTTGACGAGTCAAATCCTCAAGCTGGCAGGCATCCAACACCCCCTCCCCGCCACGCAGCACTCTGCCCAGCCTTCACAGGCAGCCTGCCTGCATTGCCATAAGTGCAACTGAGACCAAGTCCTGATATTATTTCCTTGATTAGGCGTGGGAGCGGCAGCAGCATCAACAACAACAAACTGAGAAAAACATTCAACAAAAGTCGAGCGAGAAAATATCAAATATGCATAAAGTCATTTAGTGCGCAAAGCAGGCAAATAACACAAAAGCTAAGAATGAAAATGGAAAATTCTTAAATAAAGCATGAAAAATTAATTGACTGTGTGTGTGGCATAGCTTAGCTAAAAAGAGTTTTGTTTAAAAATTAGAAAAGCTTGAAAATGAATTTCTTTAAAGGATGGGAAAACGAATACTCTTTTTGTTAAATATATATTATTGATTTCTCCTTAAAAATATCTAAGAACTTGTTAATAGATTTTAAAAGAGCATACTGGGTTTGTGCAACGTCCGTCCTGCTGTCCGTATGAACGCAATTTTTTTGCCACTATAGAAGCAAGAGACTTGAAACTTGGAATATATACTCGTGTATTCCCGCGACAGATAAAGTGTTAAGATTTTTGTGCCATGCTCACTGGGAGTCTGGCAAATCGATAACAAGACGATCGCAAATTGATGCAAATTGCCACAACAATCAAGCTAGAGTCACCAAACTTGGTACGTAGATTGCTAGTTTGGCCCCCACTAGAACGCCTTTCCCGAAAAAATCGGAAAAAGCTATATCTCCCATAGTTTTTGAGCTCCACTTTTGGAATACATACTACCGAAAAGCTTTTGCAAACCTCACAGAAAAACATTCCCGGCCACGCCGCGTACATGATAGACTACAAACCATGAAAAATGCCATCAAACATGAAAATCGGTTCAGTTTTGACAAAGTTATGGGCATTTGAAATATGGAAGCTATGGATCCGAGAGCTTTACATGTCCGAATTTGTCAATTTTGATTTTTGACAACAAATTTCACCCCCTCAGAATTGGTTTTAATGTTGTTTTTTACACTAATTGTCACACCCACTCTATTTTTTCAAAAATGAGTAACTACTGTGTACTGTAAACGAGTATTACGCAGTTGGCTAGCTACGTCCGACTGCAATGTTCCTAACCTTTCTTTTTTTTATAGTTTTTAAAGCAAATTAAACATATAATTAAATTATCAAATTTTCACACTTCTTCCTTTTCTATTTATACAAAAAATTCAATATTTTCCAAAAGGAAAACTTTGATTTTTAATATACTTTTGGTACACCTCAAAACAAGCCCAATTAAAGTATTGTGTTTGTCTGTAAGCAATTAAATTTTACATGTTTAACAACAATATGCTTTTGCACAACCAACGTTACCACAAAAATATTGCAAGAGTTTAAACGGAAAAACTACACGCAAAACAGTGTAGACCACAATGCATTTAACCCCAGGCATGTAAGACACACAGACAGATAGACAGACAAACAGACAGCAAACCCCCGAATCCAAACACAAACCAATCATAGTGAAGCAAGACTGAATACATCACAAAACGGGGAATGAAATACCGCATGTATTCAAAAACTTCTAAAAACGAATACAAAAAAAGGAGGAAAACAAAACTAAAATCAATTGAATTTGACTTGTTGGGTTGCGCTACAAAACTTTGACCTGGACACCAAATACAATGGCAAAAGGCGTGGCCATAGCCAATTATCAGCATTGAGTAAAATTTGCTTGCAAAACTTTGCGCTCAGCTACTATCGAAAATCAAGGAAAATAACTCCTCAGTAAGAAGAAGAAATAGCAGTGTAAGAAGAAAAACCAACAAGAACAATAACAAGGCAAAAAGTTTTGCTCAACTCCCCGCAGAGCAGAGAGAAGAGCGCAAAAAGAAAACACACAAAACAACAAATACTTGACATAGGGGAGCTATGTGAGTTGTGCAGATACAAACTATAACCGTAGTTAAGATACAGATACTTACGCATAGATACGGCCAGAATTGAAACCCCAGCCCCACCGCCATCAACTTCCTTGGCCCGGTTCTAATTGAAACCAACGGCAACGGCAGAACTTAAGTTCAACTTTTGCGTCGAATGCAATTAAAAGCAGCAGCCGAGCGGCAGTCAGAGACGGATTTTTGCTTAATCTTTTTACATCAAGAGTTCTCTGTCCCCAAAGTACAACAACAACAAAGTCATGGCAGAAAACTTTTCACTTGGCTAATGCAAAAGCAACGCAATGCTTAAAATTGTATTTACGCACAAATTAAAATATCAAGGCTAAGAAAATGCTCGACCCAAAATTATGAACGAGCGCACGTCGCGCCTAGAGGCAGCTTACATAAGTTTGTCCAGGGGGTGGTGGTAGAAGGGAGGCGGTGGGGTAGTTGCGAGTTGTGGGGTTTTGCGGTTTATAGTTTATAGTTTTGCGATTTTTAGATAATGCAAAAGTTGTAACTAGGTGCGGCCTCGAGGCGCTGCCTGGTTTTTATTTTTTATTATTTGTATCTCATGGCCTTGCAAAATGAACCCCAACGAAGCAAGCTTGGTTTGCAAAAGTTTTTTTCTTTTCGATCAATAATTTATATGGCTACATTAGTTAGCTGATAAATAGCCGTGGGAATATGAAAAGTTTGAGGTGAATATTTGGAATTTTAAGTAATTTTGTTAAGACTTGGTTGGAGTTGAGTGAAACTCTTAAGCGCAAAACTCCTTAGATAAACTTAAAGCATTTGGGAATTTGAACATATGAACATTGTTAAAAACTTGCTTTCGTAATTAATTTTGAGCTATTTGTGTAAGTAAAACGTGCATAGAGCTCTTTTGCACGGCTTCCCAATTAATCTTAAGTTGATAAGTTAGAGAAATTTTATTTAAACTTAAGAGAATTCCACATTCAAAGGATTAATGCTATTTAACTCTATTCCCATAGCTTAAGATAGCTTAAGATCTAGTGTGACCACTTTATCATATTATAGCTTAACGGAAATGAAGAACCCGAATACCTCAGAGTTGCCGCAACAAAACGAAAGCCACAAAATTTCACAATCAACTTGAATGCAATTGAATTCGAAGTGCTTGGGCCATAAAAAATCAATTAATTTTTACTTCACACGTGCACACACACACACACACGACACACACACACATACACACACATAGTTGCACACAGCTGCAAATCGATTACCACATTGGCAGCAAAATTAGTGGGCGTGTGGAGGGGGCGTTTGGCAGGCCACAAAGTCAACGAGAAAATTAATACACATGTTCCATGCAATAATATGCGCTGTCTCTTTCTATAGCCACAACACCCACTAACTACTTCTCTCTCTCTCTCTCTCTCTCTCACTTTACTGATATTTTCTGGCTTTAGGGTATTGGCGTTTCCTTTAGCCAATTCTTTGCGTTTGACACAATTTTCGGAAGCCAATCGGCAAATACTCAAACTCAGGGACTTTGACCTGGGACCGCCTCGTCCCACTGTACTCTTACCCTCCTTGCGTTTAGTCAAGCACATTGTCACGTTTAAGGACCTTTATATAAAACGTGTGCGCTTCGATTATTTGTGAACTCTGAGATTATATTGCAGCTGTTTTTGAAGCCTCGGCCTTAAATTGGGTCGAGTGCTGTACGAATGTTGATTTGCTATTTCAGTTTAACTTTTGGCCAAGTTAATTAGTATTATATTTTGTTAGCTCTTAATTTCTTTTAATTGCGCTCATGTCACATAAACACACCGAAGAAAGTTCCTAAAGGAAAAAGTAAAATGTAGGAGCACACACAAATTGTAATGATTGCAATTTTATGAGGGCTCCTTACGTAAGACACGCTCAAGTGCCAACAATTAGAAAAGTTTTCCAGGTAAAAGAAGAGAAAAGAAAAAAACCTCAGTAAAGTAGACATTTTCTTTACTCTCTAAGTGCAAGAGTTTGGTATTTGACATACTAATGAATTTATGTAGACAATTTGCTAAATGGCTGTGAACTGCTTTAAGAAAAGATGTGGGTGGGACAGCAAGAAGGTGGGGCAATTTTAACTAGTACATAAATGTAACCTAACTCGAAGAAGCTAGAGGAGTCGAATTGTAGAACATAGGCGCGTAGCTTCTTGGAAATTGATTTAATTACTTGAGTAATTACTTTTAGCAGGCGCAATTACTTGGGTAATTGTCAGTTTATTTACCAATGTAAGCGTAAATATTATTTCGGTATTTATCGTATTTATGTTGTAATTACTTTTCAGGCACAATTGATTAAGTAATTGTAAAAGCCACTACCACAATGACTTTTCCTTAAGTTTTTATGGTAATTGGCTTTGTTAGACATGAGCAATCAAGCAATTCTTTACAAAACATGCTGTAACTACTAAGTAATTACCTAATAATTACTCAGTAATATTAATTTAATTACTGAAGTAATTTTAATGAACAGAATAGTAATTGGGTTAGAGAAACAAAATTTTTAAAATTATTTGAGTAATTGCTTAAAGAAAGCAGAAATTACTCAAGTAATTAAACCAGTAATTATAATTGTATTTTCCGTAATCAAGACAACTCCATTCAACCAAACTATTGTCCAGTTCAGAATTAAAGTCATCAACAATTAGAAAGTAAATTCACCTACCTCTATAAACGATCCTAAGCCCAAAAGTAGCACTAAATAACCAAACAAATTGTAAATACGAAATAGTAAAAACATAAATCAATACAAAATTTGACAACCTCAAACACACACACACACCCCACACCATATTAGGGGTTAAATGGGAGAAGGCGTTGGGGTTTTTGGGAAGAAAGAACAAAAAAAAATTTTTTTAAAAATGTAGGGTACAACATTTGTCAGCTAAACAGAAACTACAAATGAATAGGCGCCTTCTACTCACTGTAGGGCTGAGGTCGTGTACCGTAAAGAGGCTCCTGCAGTAATGGTGAGCGACCATTTCCAATCTCCTTAACTGAAATGAGATAAGAGCAAACGGCAAACAATTTGCGCGTGATAAATGTTTCCACAAATTTGTTGAATTTGTTGGGTTGTTGGATTGTTGTTGGAGTTGCTTTTGTTGTTGCATTGATTTGGATTTGAGTTGATTTGTTGTTTGTGGTGTGTCTGTGTCTGAGAATCGTATTTTTCTTGGTGTTGTCTGTTGTTGATCACTAAAATCTAACTAAGAGAAACTGTTTGAGAGTGTTGTGTTTGTTGTTCAGTTAGAGAGATGGTTAACAAACAAACGAAACGAGGGGGGAATAAAATTATAAACATATATATGTTAGCTGTGTTCTTAAGTTCTCGAACCCGGGACCAAAAAAATTGTATCACGTATTCAAGTCATGTTCCATATTTTTAACCAGCTGCGACTCAACAGAGAAAATACAACTCATCAGACAGGGAGAGAGTGAGAGAATCGGGCAGATCATAAGAGAGAGAGAAAGAGCGGTTGAATGAGAACTGATGCATAAATATATATAATATATTATGGGTCATTCGCTCAGTTCAGATGCTGACTCGTTATTCATCTCTTTTTGCATGTCAATGAATCAGTTTTTTTTAGTGTGTATATGCCATATAATAAAGAATAAAAAACAAAAGAGATAAAAAGAACAAAATATATATACGCAAAAAAACCTGACGCAACGTGTAGGCAACTAATTTCATTTCAGTTTTGAGGTAGGTCAGTACACAAAAACAACAACAACAACCATAACCATAACAACAACAACAAATTGTGAGCAACGCGTCGTGTTGAATTTAAAATGCGCCAAAAATTCTTATGTAACAACATTCTGAAGTGGATTAATTTATGACAGCCAAAACATTTTTAGCTAAATTAAATGAATCGCTGACAATTTTTTTCGGCTTTCATTTTATGTGATTAGGGGGCTTAAAAGACAATTCTGCAGATTTTGTATAGATATGCAAATCGAATTTGATGGACAGCTTCAAGTGGAAAGAGCAAAAGTCAATTGGGGGTTTTTAGAAAATAGATTAATTGGATAAAAGTGAAATTCGAAACAGATTTTCTAAATATATCATAAGACATCGAACAGCTATTCAAGGGCACTAAAGCGACACCTAGCGAGTGCTAACACAACCACAACATTATCAATACATATCTATATTTACACAGCTTCGCGCTCCAACACAAGTTTTCAGGGCCAGCCAAACGAACTGACCAACAAAATTTAATGCGACCCCAATTATTGCAGTTCTCCATAGCTTGTTTTGGTTCGATCCAACGAGTTGTTTAGAACCTGTTCTACAAATGCTTCGTTAAAATGCGCTACGTTTGCACACAACAAAAAATTAATTTTTATTGCGTTTTTTTTTTTTTGCTGTTTTTTAATAGACTTTTATGGTTAAGTGGGCTAATGTCTTGCATTGGATTCAAAAAAGGCATAACATTTAAAGATAATCGGCTGGCAATTGCGTTGACAGTTGGTAAACATAGTTAACATTTAATGAGTTCTTATAAAAACGAATTAATTTAAAGAGAAAAACAAACTATACACTAACCATGAACCACAAAATTATATGGTCATTCTGAAATCTTTATTTTATGAGCCATAAAATGGTATAGTGCTTGCAAAATTAGCTTTTCATGTACCACAAAATTATATAGTCTGTTTTTTATTGTCAATAAATGATATACTAATTGAGGACTATGGGGTCCATAAATTACGAAATAATATAGTCTTCTAATATGCTCTCAATTATACATTATTATTATTCGGATTTGTGCTACAAGTTACGAAGTTGTTAAGGTTTTGAATACACGGATAGAATAGATGGCAAACACTATTTCATACAAATTTCTAAAAACCCTTTCGGCCAGTATTAGAGTTGAAAAATCTTTAAAAAAAAATAATTTTTTAATCGGTTTCTTAAACATAATGTATTGCGTACTGAAGCTAGAAACAAATCTAGATAATGATGGTAATGCAAATATCATGGGAATAGTGATATTCGATGTCCTCAAGTTGCAGTTTAGTTGGTGCTTTTGCTTAACTTATGCTTATGCTCTTGGTTTAGGGGGACGCTTATGTCGATTTATTGCACTTACAAACTATGATATCGTACTTGGTAGGTAGTTATATTTAGTATAGAGTGCTTCAACTGACTCACCTCCGTCACAGTAGCTGTGTGTGTGTGTGATAATACGCGACATTGGTCGACGTCGTTGTTTCTCATGACGCGATCTCTCTCCGTAGAGCGGTGCACAAAATTTTTATTTATATATATAAATATATATATATATATTGTTTTTTTTTTGTGAACCGTCTGAAACTACATACATAGATCGACCGACTAATACCAACGGGTCGTACATACAACTTCTCTACATGCCCCAAAAAATCAATAATATAGAGCTATATAGTCACATAACTTTGAACAGATCCCAATGGTAAATGTTTTTTTATATACTCTTTTTTTTGGTAAATAAATAAAATTGAAGCTTGATTTTAAAATTGTGGTTCATGGTATGATATACAGAACAAAAATTATATTTATATATATATAAGCTATATATATTTGTGGGGAAAATAGTTCCAAGCATAATTAATTATTCATTGATTCATTTTTCATAATTTTCGTGATGGATTTCTTGGTTTTCTCAGTTTTTCTCTTTGGCAGCTGGGGAGGAGCTTCAACTCGTCGGATTGTCAACATCAGGCACAGCAACAACCACAATTGGCAACATTTGTTTCCGATAACGCTTAGCGATAACGATAGATACATCGATAAATCGCTGCTTTCTGGTTTAAGGTGTTATTTTATTTTTATATTTTGGTTCAGTTTTATGCAAAAAATTCAAAAACTTTTCAGCGTACGCCGCTCAAACATTTCAAGGATCTGTTCAAATTGTACGTTCTATAGCGACTACTTATTGGGGCTATAGTAGCTGTCGTAGTACTAGCAGTTCTGGTAGTAGTAGTAGTCGCAGTTGTCGTTGTCGTTGTTGTAGTCGTAGCATTTATTATGACATCCATTGGGGTATCCCATTTCCAATCCGTTTTCGTTATGGATCCCACGCAGACAACATCATCATTTACATCATTATCATGATGCTGATCATTATCATCATCATCATGATCGTCAAGTCCAACAACAACAATTCTTGTGAGTGCGTCTGCGTCGCTGCCCGTGCCATGCATCCCTGCACACAGACAAACACAAGCGAGATAGAGATAGATAGTAGAATAGTGTTGGGTTTTTGTTTTGTTTTTTTTGTGATTTTGAGATTGTGATTAGAAAGAGATAGAAAGATATACTATATAGAGAGACAGTGAGAAGACATATACTGAATTCTTGCAACATTATTTAAATTATTTTTATTTTTTTTGTTGTATTATATATATCTTGTCTGCGAGTTTTGCGTTTTTTGTTGTGATGCTTAGTCCTGCCCAGATACAGAGTTTTGATATATTATCTATATATATATAGATAGATATAGATATATATATACTATGCTTGCATTTTCGTGGTTGGTTTTTGAATTTTTTGTATAGATTGCATAAAATTGAATATATATTTTTAATGTATTTTTTGACTTTTGCTTAAATTTGGTGCATTCTTTTTTTTTAGTTGCATAACTGTTGTTGTTGTAGCTGTTGTTGTTGTAGTAGTAATAGTAGTTGTAGTTGTTGTTGTTGTTTTTTACTGAGGGAATATATAATATATATATTTTTTGGGTTTCTTTCTGTTCTGGAACTTACACACGCACAACAAAAATAGTAGTAGTAATAGTTTTACTTTTTTTAGTTTCTTCACGGGTTAGGCAATAGAATTAGAAAGTAAGTTAGTTGGGTAGTCAGGCGAGCGGGCAGGCAGGCGAGCGGGCGTGGGACGGTTGTTTGTTTTGTTATATATATTTTTTTAAATGGGGGTCGGGAGAGCTATGGCAACGCTGTGGTATTAGCATTTTTATTGTTAGTGGGCGCTTATATATTATATATATATATATATATATCGAGGTTTGGGGTTGGTTCCGTGTGTTGTTGTTGTAGTAGTAGCTGTGGTTGTTGTTATTGTTACTACCTTTTAAACACTGCCATAAAAAAGAAAAAAAACATGAAAAAACATAAAATCCATATACAAAATAAAAATATTAAAATTAAAAATTAGCGTACAAATTTGTTAGTGGTTTGTTTTTTTCTTGGCGCGGTTTTTTAGAATATTTTTTTGTACAGTGCGAGCAAAAAGCTGTTTACATCGTGGTTTTCATGTTGTTGTTATTGTTGTACTTGTTCTTGTTGTTTAATT
Source organism: Drosophila robusta (assembly GCA_035043565.1). Taxonomy (NCBI): domain Eukaryota; kingdom Metazoa; phylum Arthropoda; class Insecta; order Diptera; family Drosophilidae; genus Drosophila; species Drosophila robusta. The sequence continues at coordinate 5,560,547 of JAWNMW010000584.1, forward strand.
GGACTGAAATAATTGTTGTTGTTGTAGTTGTTGTTTCTGCTGCACTCAATTGCCTTTTGCGTTTTGTTAAAATTTGCTTAAGAATTCTTTTGCAAGCTTTTTGAGCTCTGTTGATTGTTGTTGCTGTTGTTGCTGGCTTGATGTTGTTGTTGTGGTATTTTGTCATATTATACACAATGTTTCTTTGTATCTGTTGTTGTTGTAATATAATACAGTGTATTCAATTTAGTAGTAGCGGTGAAAGATTTTCAATTTATTCAGATTTATTTTTGATAGTTTTGTTTTGGTATTTTGAGGTTAATTGTATTGTTGTTCTTGTAGTTGTTTTAGTAGGCGCTGTGTTGTTTTTGTTGTAGTTGTTGTTGTGTGTTGAATGTTGTTGTGGTTGTTGCTGGCTTGTTGCTGTGGTTGTTCTTGTTGTTGTTAAATGAGAGAATTTTGTGTTGACAGGATAAAAATTTGTACGTTGAAGTCGTAGCTGCATTTTATAGAAATTTCTTTTTTGGTTTTCACTGAGTTTTTTTTTTAATTTAATAGAAAATGTTGAAATATTTACCGTGTTTATAGTGATAAAATTGCCTTTCACAAATAAATGGACAAATTTCAGAATTTATGCATTTATTTCAAAACAATTTTGTTGTGGGCTTCCAAAGATATGTTTGTCAAAGTTTTAAAAGCTGAGAGTTTAGAGTATTGCTTATAAAGCTAAACTAAGCTTAGGTATAGAGATTTTATGGCTAGGTTTATTTTTGGGTATAGCTGTGTGTGTGGGCGAATGATTCTGTGTGGTGTATGTGTGTGTATGTCAAATATGATTTAAAAAGTTGAGGTTAGTAAAGCCGGTAGAAACACAAAAAAAAGATCAAGCCAAACAAACAGATTTAAAAGACATTTATTGTCAATCATGTAGGTATTTAACACTAGTTTCGATTATTTCCTTGATGCTGTGTTTCTATTAATGTCAACTAATTTGCTTTTTTCTTCCGGTTCAGCAATCAATCAATAAGTGAATCTTTAGCTTTGTTTACTATTCACTAACACATCAATCAAACAATCAATCACTCAATCAAGCTTGCATACAATTATTTTACATGTTTATATTCTTAAATTTTAGCTAAACTAAATTGCATAGATTTATTAATGTTAGCTGATTTACTAACTAATCAATCAATCACACAATCATATGCATTGTTTCATAGTCCAATTACAAAAAAGTTCTGTTTGTTTGTTTCTAACGTAGGTTTTAATATATCAGTCAATAAGGTAATTAAGTTTTTACTAACTAGTGGAAAACCCTAACAACAAGTGTGCAGTAAATGTCTTTTAACTTACTAATGTGCTGCTTGTCAATCAATTAATGTTCATGAAGCTTTTCAACAATTGAACCTAATAATTATTTACTGATAAATAATTGAATTGAAAGTACATTACTCATAGTTCAACTAATTCAATAGTTGTGTTTAGTTTTAAATAGTTTCTTCGACAAACTTGTGCAATCAATCAACAAAAGTTTGCTAAACATTGTAATGCTTGCATCACCGATTTTAAATCCAACCATCTGCTCAATTTAATCTAATGATGGGTGACAACCTCAAGAGTTGACAGCACTTTCGATGCGCCACATTAGGTTTGGGTAAAACAAAAATCATGTAACCAGATTAGATGATGACCAAAATGTATTCACTGGGCACTAAAGTGTCACTCACAGAGCTAAAAAGTTGCCCAACTGAGTGTGTGAAGGAGACGTACACACACACAACACACACATACACATAGAATCTTCCATTATATGTAGAGGGGTAGGGAATGTCATAAAAACCAATTTAATTGGATCTAAATGCTAAAGTTGACGCCTACGCTGGGACCATATGAAAGGCAGTCACAACAATTATACCAGACAAAATATCATGGGCCAAAAAATGTGGATGCTAGCGGGGATTTTTGGGTGCGAAGGGTTGCGCTATTTGGCTGGCCATTATGGCAAAAGCAAATAAAATGCCCATATCTGAGAGGGTATAAAAGCAAATTATTCACACTGATTACATGAAGTTTGCCGCTTGACATAAAGTAAGCCACGCTGAAAAATAAACCGTTATAATTACGTTGCATTATATGAGGGTGGAGGGGTGACTATGGCAGCAGCCCCTAGCCCAGCATATGGCTGAGCAGTCTGGGCAAATGTGCCACTAAAAACAAATTGAGGATCCAAAATAGCGCAAGGCTCTAGATAAAACGAAAATAATCAGCAGGCAGTCGGGCCGAAGGACTACGGCCCCCTACCCCCATACATACACACACACACCCCAGAAATTGTCGTGTCATAAAAATAAAGTGCCTAAGAAACAGCGAAGAGCCTTGGGAGTGCCTTGGGAAAGGGCGGCGGGGGAGAGATGAGGCCTGCCTGTAGCACTCTGCAGGACTTGTCCATGGCTATGGCAACGGAGCAGGCAAACAAATGTTGATTTAGGATAAGCAACCAGTCGGGGCAGATGAAAGCCCGAACATGTCTCTTATTCCTTTTACATCCTTCGATTGTAATTTAAATAAATAACAAGTGGAAGTGCTGAAGTCAAGTAGTGCTCGACTGGAAGATACTTTCTACATGGAAGTTGAGGGCAAATATGTAACTTAAAATAATTTAAACTTCTCCGTATAGTCTGGACTACGAGCATTAATATATTCTACAAAAATTTCAAAATCTGTGACAGTCTTTATTTGTTGTTTAAATTAATGCCAACTTTAACTTACGAAATCCGAGCTTAACAGGAACATACAGCTAAACAGATGGAGAATCTTGACATAGTCTGAATAATTGAGATCTAGATCGATATAAACAATCATATGTTTAAGAAGAAGTGTTTTTATCAGTTAAATATTTTCCATATACCCAGATAGCTGCCAGAGTTGTCACCGCCTGTCCGTTACATACTTTATCACATGTCTGACACAACCAATTACCACACACTTGCTACACACAGGGTATAACGCCCACACCAGCTGCCCCTTCAGTTGAATGGCGCTGGCATAATTGAAATCACAGGCGCACACACGCATACACAGAGTTGCCAACGCAACGCATTAGGGTTGCCATTGTCATTTGCATACATGGTCGTTTGTATGTGCACGTGCCTGTGTGTCTGTATTTGTCCCATATGAATTATTTATGCTCATTTAATTCGATAGTTGTGTGCCATCGCCTGCTGGTCACATCATAAAACTGGGTACACCTTTTCCACCCCCCAGCTCTAGCTTTCCCTCTTCCCTCTTCAGGCATGATTTAATCATAAACGTAAAATAGTTTTGTCATGTTTTATTTCATCTCCCCGCGCTCCTCTCCTCTGCTCCTCACTATTGAAATTGTTCTATTATGCGGCTTTTTAATGTGTTTCGTGTTTTTTGTTTTTATTTTTATTTTGTTCTTCGTTATATTTTTATTTTTCTGCTTTTGACGACTTTTGGCATTTTGGTTGTTATATTTATTTGTTGGTTTTTGTTTTTTATTGTAATTTTTGTAAATATTTCGTGTCTTTGTGGTTAATGGTTATACCCTGTGATGAGGGGCTACTAGTGGGAATGGAAAAATAACTTATATGTCATTATATTACATCCCACTTAGCTTTTATATACAGAAGTACAAATCAGATGATATGTTGAGTAAATCTCAAGAGACATTAAGTGCGTTAATTCAATAAACAAAATTAGCATATCATCTTTCGAATTCAATGACGTTTCGTGGATAGTCAACCTTAAGAGAAATTTTTTTTTATAAAAGAAACAAACTCTTGCTGCTTGAAATTTAATTCCTACTCAGTTTTTATACACAGAGATGTAAATGATATCTTAGGAAAATAAGCGAGCTTCAAGTGCGCTTATAACAAAAATTTGCGAACCATTTACATTTAATGGGTAACCCATAGTCAACCTCTGTCTGCTTGCTTTACTGTGCTGCTATGTTATTGTTATTGTCATGCATTCATAAATAAATAATGACATCCATTACAATGCAGGTTTTTTGTGTGCTGTGGTTGTGTACACCGAGGCAAAGGGCTCTGAGGTCGCTGCTGCCAGTTTTGTGGTTAATTATAGCATAGTTTTGGGGGCTGACATTTTCTCTTTTTTTTTGTTAGCTGATACGATAATAGCACAAAATGGCGCATGTGTCAGCTGTTATGAGTTTCCCGGACTGAATGTTTACTTTGGACAGCTTTGGATAATAGTGATTGATCAGCGAACAATGGAATGAGAAGGAAGGCTGGCTTGGTCAGAGATTGAAATTATAATATTTACATGTAAATAAATTGTGTTATTTAAGGAAATTCTGAAAAACTGTCAAAAGGTATTACAAGTTTCATAAAAAAAATAAATAAAATGCATAAGAACACTTTGGAAATATAAAAGAGTTGCAAGTGTTTTGTCATAAATTATTGCAATTTATAAAACGGGCAAGTTTCTCTATTGCAACGAAAAATATAGATCCTAAAGTACCCGAAAGGTTAAATATCTCCAATTCCAGCATGATCAAACGATTTGTACAGTTTTCAGACAGTCTTAAAATGTATGTTAACTTTAATTAGATAAGTTTTACGCTCACACAGAAACTATAAATAAAGAAAAGGCAACCACAAATAGATTCGCCTGGACAACTGTGAGCCTTCTCTATTTCTATTGCTTTTGTTGGGACTGCAATCAAGTTTGAACAGCCTTCACGTGGCTAAAAAGCGAACCTAATTAGCTGACAGGGGCCAAGAGGCCGGCAAAACGAAAACTGTCACTTTACAAGAGTCGCAGCGAAAGAGCAAAGTGCAAGAAATCGCATTACGTATACGTATTTGTAGGTTTGTCAAGTAAAACTAAAAATCGAACGTCCTTGGGTCAAAAAAATAAAGAAAAACGGAAAATAAAAAACAATTTGCAGTCAAATAAAGAGAGAACTACGAGGAACGAGTTTTGCCCACAAGGAAGCAAAACGTGGCAACACACATCGCGTGACAGCACGAACGAAACAAGCCAAATGCGATGAGCATAAGAATCCATCTGAATACCCCTGAACCCAGACAGGATAACGGAAACGGAAGCAGCAAGGAGGGCCGGCGCTGGGGCTGGAGTGGTGTGGTTGAACAAACCGCAAGTGGGATGCCATGGAAAATGAGTGGAAAATTAACAAAACGCCAACCGCGCATAGATAAAATTGCACGTGAAGTGACTCGAGGCTGCACACAAGCCACTCGTAAATATGCAGGACCTAACTCCCCCCACCCCTTCCCCATCGCCCTGCACCCAAACTAGACACCCTTTAAGTAAATATACAGCTGTCTGTCAGCTTGGTTAGCCAGCGGCGACCCTGACGCTTGGCAAATGCAAATACTACACAAATTTTCTTCTGTTTTCTTTTTGTTTTTCCTTTTTTTGGTATAATACTTGATAAAGTTAGTTTTTCGCTGAAAATGAGGTTAGTTCTAGGTCTGTTTGTTTTGCAGGTTAGTTTCTTGGTAGCGCTGCCTGCAGTTAACTTGTTTGAGCAACTACTTTTGCTTGGCTGCCACTTTGTGGAATACTTCACTGTTTGCCCAAGGCGCAGTGCAGGACAGTAATTTATTTATTTTTTTTACTTTTTTTTGTTACTTTTAAATCGATTGTCTGTAGTAAGCCGCAAGCCCCATTTCTATCTATAAACCTTATGCAAATAATTTGTTTGCATTTTTCACTTGATATTTAACTTGTTATCGCTTCTGTTTTGTCTTTTCCCTTTTATTATTGCTGTTGCTATTGTTATTATTGTTGTTAGTCATGCAAGATTTATGGTTGTGCGTCAGTTGTGGGCGTGGCCTGTCACCAGCAGCAGCGTTTTTAATAAATTCTATTGATTGCCCAGACCCAATGCAGACCAGTTTATAACGGGCTGTCATATAAGGTCGAAGGTCAGCGCAGTTGACTTGGCGTGGGGGTGGTTAAAGCTAAAAGCTTGAGTTGCAAGCAAACGGTAAAAACTCTTTGAAAAGTCATTTATGGAAAACTGCTAACTGCTTGTTACCATATTAATTTGCATTCGATTGTGCCCAGTGGCCTAGGGTAGGCAAGTTGAATAACTGCTCGAAACAAAACGCAACAGGCAAAGTAATTATTATAAATAATTTAGTTGAACTATTATAAAACTTCTAGGAATAAGTTGAAGCATGAAGAAAATTGCTTTTAATATTTTATTTGACTGTTGGATAAATTCTAGGAAACTTGTTAAAAAATATTCCTAGCTTAACATTTAGTCTGGATGTTTCTAAGAAATTTGCAATATTGAAAATTACATGTATGTAAAATCCATACATGACGATTTTCCAGAATTAATTTCTTGGATAACAATGAAAATTGCTTGTAAGGCTTTGAAGAAAAGGTTCTTCAAGTCAACAAATTTTTTGCATGAAAATGCAAATACACGCAGCTATAATTGAAACGCTTATAGAATTAAATAATTAATACTTGGAATTGCAATTACTTGCAAGTGTTATTTGAATAATTTATGTATTGTATTAAGTTTTAATTGTAGTTCTGAGTAATTATGCCTCGAAATTGATATCACTTGTAATTATAATCGTAGTTTTGGGTAATTGTACTTCGAAAATGCATTTACTTGTAATTATAAATGACACTTGGAGTCATTGAGGGGCTCAGTAATCCAATTTACACTGTTCGTTAAATTTAATTACTCAAGTAATTATAAGTAATTTTGATACAATTTATAGCTTTTATTTAGCTTTGGTAATATAATTATTTATTTGAAAGGTTGCGCTTGTTAAACAGCAATTAAAGTGTTCATTTAATATGGGCAGATATCAAAATAACATGGAAAATATATTCAACCGCTTGAAATCGTGAGAGCTCGTCTAAACACGCATCAAAGTCAGAGCACTCCACCGAAATGCAATTGCATCTAACCAAGCAGAAGAACACATCAAACAAATAATGACCACAGGCACTGACAGAGGCACAAATACAATCAGAAGCGCCACCATCAGCTGCAACACAGGCACAAGAAAAAAGAAAAACAGAAATGTGGCGCCGCCTATGGTCACAATTCAATGTGGCATGTTCATTATACGTCAACCAAAGAGATGGCCTCTGTGTCCGGGCCTAATTTACACGCCCACATAATGTGGCATGCAGCAGCAGCGGCAGCAGCAGATGCTGCAACTACTGGCTGTCTGCCCGTTTGCCACCAAGTTCATTCATTCTGGCATTCATTGATGGCAACTTTTGCCGGGGCAACTCGACGCCAACTGGACTTGCTGCAGGTTCATACGTTTGTGGCAAAAACAAACAAAACGAGAAAGAGAGAGAGAGAGAGGCGCGGCAAAGAGGGGGAAAAAGAGCTGAGTGCTGGCTGCGACGCCAACGCAATGCAACAGACACCAAACCAAACCAAACCAGACGCCCACAAGCTCCACCCACCTGCCGTCTCGGCATGCAAATGCAGTGCAAACAACAACAACGACAAGCAGATAAATGCAAGGGACTTGCCACAGCCAAAAGTTTGTCCACCAGCAGCAGCAACAACAACAAAAACAACAAAATATGACAGTGGGCAATTTGGCTGCTGTCTGAGTTATTGTGGCTTTGGCCACTCCAGCAATTTGTTGCTGCTGCTGTTGTGGCGTTGACACTTGCAACGTTGCTGTCACAGCAACAGGGGTAGTGCACGGGGCCGGGGCAGCGTCGAGCAGCTGGCAGATTTTCTGCAGTTTGTCGGCCTTTTGAAGTTGCTGCGTCCGTTGTCTGACGACCCAACTGCAGGCTGGGGCAAATTGCACGACAACGTTGCCGCCTCGCTGTCTGCGACAACACAGCAAAAGAAGCAGCAGCAGCAACAACAGCAACAACAACGACAACAGCAACAACACCGACAAACTGACAACAACCGGTGCCAGCAACAACAACAACAACGAACCGGAGCGCGCACAACATTTAATTTCATTTTTATTCAAAGTGAAATATAAAAATTAAAAATGGCATTTAACGCGCAACTTTGTCGACTGTCATAAAGCGAGACATGTGCCACGGCGCAGCGACTGATTGCAGAGGGGCTGAGGAGGGCAGCGAAGAGAGGGGCTGTGGTGTGCCAAGGGGTGCCAGGTGCTGCAGCTTTCATTTGATGTGGCCAATGTGGCCCGTGTGGGGCGTTGGCTTCTGCTTTGCTGACTTTGACGCCACGCTCGAGTATCATTAATGTTTGATGTTGTTGTTGTTGTTATTGCTGCTGCTACTGCTGCTTGTTGTTGTTTGCGTCAGTCATGAGCTTGGCAGCTTTGGCGGTGGCAATTAGAGCTGCCACACAGCGCTGACTTAGGCAAATGGCATAAGCGACCAGACAAGGCATTAAGTATACGACCCATACGACAGGCTTAAGTCACCCAAAGACGAGACAAACAGCAGCTAAGAACACAACTTATACGAAGTACAGGCTACTTGGCTTCTTCTAATAGCTTAATATATTCTGTTAAAAAAATACCGAATATACGCATGTACGTCATGTGAGTAAACCTTAAATTGGATTTTTTATAAAAATTTGCCTTTAAAAATTTATGAGACGCAGTGAAGTAGTGAAATAGGCGGCCTTAACTTTGAGTATGTCCAGGAGCAATAGATAGATATACATTTATGTACATATTTATTAATATATATGCAACGTAAAATTTTCTTGCATATAACGTATACGTCAAGTTAGCCGTGATAAGGGTCAGACTTTCTTACAAGCGTGTGAAAGGTTGCCTTAAAATATATAGCATCTGACAGGTGATCCAAGAGCACAGCCCAAAATTAAGTATACGCCCTGTTAACATTGATAATATAAATAAACAGAAAATACAAAATTTAATTCCAAATAAATATTAAGCATACGCCAAGGCGTGCCATTTCTCTTAGTTTCGTAGAGTTTTCATTGTGCACAAATTCTCATATACCAAATATTAAGCATACGCCAGGTGGCACAGCATTACCCCCAGAAAATATGTATACGCAACATCTGCGCTGCGCTCAAATGTTTATACAGAAATATATTAAAAATGTTTTTGGTTTAAAGTTTACTGGCATAAATCCCAAAATTATTATAATAAGTACATAAACCAAAAAATTAGGAGGTAAACAATACAATTAAAAAATATATAATGTAAAACAAAATTAAAAAACACAAAATTTAATTAAATACGAGCACTCATCAATTAAGACCTTAATTTGTTTTGAATTACTTTCTGCACATCGTAATTATATTGCGCATACGCCATGTCGTACATGACATTTATATATGTTATTTAAAAATTATGACACCTGCAACACACAAGCACACACATAAAACTGAGTGTCAAAGTTTAAGCGTAAATAAATTAAAAATCTAAATAAAAATGTTTGTGTATATGGCAATTGAAAAAGTTGAAAAGTTTTATGTGTTACCTAAAAGTTGAGACGAAACTAAATAAAAATTATAAATATTAACAAACAACATTTTTTAGATAGCTAACTAATTGGCAAAACAGAGTTATATATAATTTGTATATGTACATAAATATGTATATATATGTATATATTCGCAACTCTCCACATGTGGGCAATAAAAAGCACGTGTGTGTGTGTCTGAGAGTGTGTGTAAAAAGTGTATTTTATGGGCAAATGCATATGTTGTTTTAGTGTACTCATGATAGAGAGATATAGTATAGTATAGTATAGTATACTATGTAGGGTGCATAGGTACACTTATAGACTAGTAAGAAATAGTAGTAAAAAATGTGAACGCACTTGGTTGAATCTCACCTGTGCTCAGGGTATAATCCCAGCTGGTGTCTGTCTCATTCTTATAAACATTCAATTTCTCCGGCTAAAAATGGTTGGACAAATAGTTTAAATATAGCTAGCTAGTTTCATGATTACCCAAACTTACCTTGGCAAAATCAATTTTAAGGGTGCAGCATCCAGCATAGATGTCAGCTCCGTTGAGATTCTCACGTGCACGTGTTGCCGCATCGAGACTATCAAATTCGACCATGGCCTGTACGCCGTTCTTTTTGAAGATAACAATGCGCAGCACTTGGCCATGTGGATTGCAAATTTTATGCAAGACATCCTGCAAAAACAGAGAAAAAAGGAAGATGAGAGATTGAAGCATGAATTAAAATCAAACTGGAAAGCCTCCGTGTGCTGGCAAATTAAGAGCCATCCTCCTGCCTGGCACCCCAGCGCTGTCATTTGCAGGCCATCATACAACTCGACCTCAAAAACCCGACAAAAACAAGCCCAAAAGCGGGCAACGAGTTTTTGCTGCCCCACTCCCGCATTGTCCTGACTAATTAATAAACGAGCAGTGAACACACCAGCACCACACACGCAACAACAACAAAAAAGAAGACAGAATGGCAATGAATGCAGTCACAAGCACACACACACTCACACATATCAACACACACACAATAAAGGGACTGACATTTCAGTCTGACCAATTTTCAGTCAGCTTTTTATACCCTAGCGCTGGGTCATCTAATATTGTTACTAAATGTGTAAAGTGTTGAAAAAGAGAATTTTAGAGTTTAAAAATAGTACTGCTTATTTATATACGCATACAAGTCTCTGGGTATTTAAACAATGCTGAAAACTTTTATGGATAAGTGTTTGGTAAAATGATCCCTACTATTATCTAATTCCTACTCTTATGTACAATTTTTATGTGCTCCATATAATGTGATTTTATTAAATTAATACCGAACTATTCAAGCTAATGCACTAAATATTTACTGATATTAATTATAATATTTATATTATAGTTTGGCAATGGCCTTCTAACGATAGTTTTTGCTGGAGCAATCGGATGAATATTAAATTAATGAAAGAAAATTTTAGCCTTGACCAAACTAACAAAATACAAATTTAACTATAATTTATTTTTATTGTATCTTTTAATGGTTTCATATATTATATTTCTTTACTACAAAGATGTATTAGTTGTGCAAAAAGAAAAGTAACACCATATTGTTATGATTACTTATTATTTATTTTATTGTTGTATGGTAAAAATCGTAAACTGATTTATTGTACAAAAAACTCGTCTGCTATTCAAGATATATATTTTAAAAACGTACTATAAAGAATGAAAGACTAAACAAAACATAAACAAAATCAGATTCCAATTTCATATATTGGAAAAACGAATGAATATTGATATTTAATATTATATTTGTTTACTCCAATTAGCAAAAACATCTTCAATAACCGAAAATTAAACCTACGATCAGATTACAGATTATAGATATTAGATTATAAATTCGATCCATAACAGTAGCAACTGCCAGTGTATTTCAACTTCGACAGCTTGTGGTAAACTGCTTTTTAACTGCGCTTACTTTTGCAGCAGCTACTACTGCTTGATAATTGGAATTTTTCGTTTGGTTGGTTTACAGTTTTCCTACCCCGCCTACCGGAAAAATTGTTGGCATTTCACTGACAGTTGGCGCAGCAAAACTCATTAGCATAATTTAATAAGCAGTTATTGTCTAGGGCCAAGTGCGAGTATTTCAGACAAGAGCCGAAAGTACATTTTCCAATTAACATTTATAAATTTTCGAAAATTACGTTAATGAGTTTTCCAGAAGCCGCCAGCAGCAAACGTGTCTTAAGTCTTAACAACAACAACGAGAACCCAACAAAATACATAATTCTATATATAAAAATGCGTATATATATATATATATATAGTGGAACGAAATATATATATATATATATATATGTATGGGAGTGTATGGGGAGTTCAGCAAATTTATGGCAAATTATAATGAGTCGCTCTTGGCATGAAAATTTATGGTAAATTTAAGCTGCGAAATTTTCGTCTTCGTCTCATTTCGTTGCGTTTCTATTTATTCATTTAAGACGGTAAAATATTCAAAGGGGCGGGGCGTTGGGATTTGGCCTGTAATGGGTTAAATGTTCAATTTGTACAAGTTGTTGGGCCAGGAAGTGGAGCCTGATTGTCTTTGGACCGAGTCCTGGCGCATAAATCTTGTGGAGAGCTGAGGCTAAATATATTTTGTTATTCATGAAATTCATCGATAAGTCGGCGCAACAAATTTTCTTGTTGAAAATGTTTGCACAGATTTTCCAATACACAACGGCTTGGGGCGTGCCAGAGTGCGGGATTAGGGTGGGAAGCAAAGGCGGTAATTGACAGCATCCAAAGAATGGTTGGGCGTTGAAAATGGAAGCTTGATTAAGTGGCTTATAAAGGCCTACAGAAATTTTTGTGTATTTTGATTTTTTTTCTTATGTGGGCTTAGCACAAAGCGAAGATTAAAAGCAGCCTTGAGAGGTTCTTAGGGTGCGTGGGTGTTGATTTTTTAATAGGGTATGTTTTCAATTTGTTGCTTTAAAAAATGTGTTGGAATTTATTTAAATTTTAATGAGGCTGTCTGCAACAGAAAGAAAACAGCTGCAAGAGTGAAAAATGGTTGTAAGAAAATTTTACCATTTCATTGAAATATTTTACTAAAAATGTATAATAATCTTCAGTTGTGTATTTATATAAATATAAGCTATAGATATTATAATTATGCAATTGCAAGGAAATTTAATCTTTGATACGCCGAAAATAACTTTCTTTCTTTATTATATGAAAACGGGGCCTTAATCCATATTGATTTATATGATAACAAACCACCCTTTTCTAAAGTGGGACATAAAAATATGCATATGTTGTAAACGAAGCTTAGCTCTGCAATCTTATGACTACTTCAGCAGCTAGTTTGTTGGCATTATTTCGACAGGCAATAGCTCTCAAGTGTTTGCTATGCCAACGGAATTTGCTTATGCCTTAATTAACGTTACCAAGCACACGCACACACACATATACACACACTCCTATGTAGTTGTAGCTGCACTTGAGTCATGCTTAATCCTCTCCAATTACCAACAAACAATGTCAGAGCGGTAAATGCTCTCAAATTACAGAGCTGACGTTGGCTTCCTTCACTGATATGAAAATCACACAGCATTTGTCCCTGCAGGGCAATCCATTATCAGCAGCAAAAGGTCGGACAGTGGCATGCGAAGACAACACATTGCCTTTCATCGGGCACCGGCACGTGTCAGCATTCATTTATTCATTCATTCTCTCATTCAATAAGCTGCACTCATTAAGAGTATTTAATTTATTTTTCTTTCCCTACTTTCTCATTTTCACGTTGCGCTTTCCTCAGTTGCTCAATGATGGCGACATTTACAATAATTGCGAACATTTCGAGCATTATTCAGTGGCCACCTAAATGTCCAGCTGCAAAGTTGGTGCAGAGCAGAGTTGGTCTAGACTTGGCGACTTGGCGTCTGCTACACGCAAATTGTAATAAATGCAGGAAAAATTGTGAAAATTTACCGCTGACCTAGCTACGTGCACCAACTACTTGCAACTTCCCATTGCCAAGAAGTAAAATGCATAACTATAAAGCGCACTGTGCGCACAAAAACTAATTAGAAAAGTTCTGCGGCAAAAGAGCCAGCAAAAGGGATGAGGGGAAGGGGAAACTTGTGTTTCTTGGAATGAAACAAGCTGTGGACATCACCAGCTGGCAAGTGTTAAGAGTGTGTGCATGTGTGTGTGTTTGCGAAGCGATGAGCAGGCATTATTAATAATTAAGTAATAGAACACACACTTTAATATGCTTGCTGCTGTGTGAGTGTGAGTGTGTGTGTGTGTGTATGGGGGGGCGAGTAAATGAAAATAGGGCTCATAAAACAGCGACAAGCTGACAAAGCCTTAGGGCCATAATGTCACAGTATGACTTTCAAGTTATTAAACAGTTGAGATAAGAAAATGCCAGGCGCTAAAAAGCTGTAGAATGAATTTAAGTAATATCATAAAAAAATCCATTAAATTTGAATATTGAATATTATGAAAATTGAAACGCCAATTACTAAGAGACAAAACAATGTTGTTAATTTAATATAAATAATAGAAAGCTTCAAAAAAATATTTTTTATATTTTTTCATAATGTGAAAGAATTCAAACAATTTGTTTAGAATTGCAAATTTAAATTTTTAATCGATGTTATCAAAATATGTTGATAAAATAAATGAAAAGAAAAATATCAATAAATAAAACTCAGAAGTAAAAAACGTTATTGAAATTTCATTTCATTTGAGCAATTCAACTCTTTAATCATTTCCACATAAATACCTTCTTTTTTTCGACAGATTATTTATTTTAACCTCGCGCCTGTAGCTGGCCATAAATTAAGTACAATACTAAAACAAAAATTCATGGAAAACGCCAGACAAAAGCAAATGAAAAACATTTTCAATTTCCCATAAAACAGAGGGTGAGCGAAACAAAACGTAAGCACACTCAATTTCAGATGTTGTATAGTTGTTAGGGGCCGAAAACTTTACTGACCCACTGTCAAAGCTGCAGGCGTATAAAAAAGGAAACGAATAATAAAACAAAAAATCAAGCACAAGCCACGCGCTAAAATTAATAAACAGAACATAAGTAAGGCAAAAGGCGTTGAAATAAAATAACAAGAAAAAAAGAAAACACCAAAATATAAGCGAAAGAACAAATAAAACGCGTCAAAATGAAAATATTAATAACACACACAGTGCAAATATGGCGAGGGACTGTGGGGGAGGCTGAGGGTGGCTGTGGCAAACACGAAACAGTTATTTAAAAATAAGTGCTCTCTGGCGCGCTAGAATACATACGTACAATTTTATGAGGCACTATAACTGCGATGCAATAGCCGCAAGGATACGGCGCAACCAAAAACAGCGCAGCTAGAGGGGGCGGGAGGAAGAAGAGCGAAAGGGAACAGCAAGAGAAAAAAAATATACAAAAATAAATTAATATTTTATCTAGCGCAGAGATTCCACATGCAATGCCAAGACCACGCCTCCATTCCCTATCCGTCCCTCGTCCGTCACGTTGCCGCCCACATGCATTTTGTTTGGCCATTTTATGGCCATCATCAAAAGCGCATTAAAATTTTACTAAGGCACAGCCCCCCTCTCTACCTCCACCCGCCACCCCCCACTGCACTCTGTTCAGCTGTAGGCGCTCCTCCCCTGAGGTCTGTGTCCAGGCGTGCTAAATATTAAATCAACCACAACAACAACATGGACTGGGGCGCACAGGTGTGGGGGGACCTTAGTGCAAGCAGCTCGTGCAACCGAGCGACAGGCAAACAATTTAAGCCGCTTTACCAGGTTCGTCAACGTCCAGCGCTATCCCCACACGCCCCACTCCACCCACCTCTTTTTATACTCCTCACCAATATATTTCATTGTTTTGGTTCTGATAAAAATGCCGCCTCATAAAATTTGCAGGCTCTGCTTCTTCATGATTTCATTATATTTGGGCAAGCGCATTAAATATTAATAATATTGTGTGCTTAGTTCTAATATCAACATTTTAGTGGTCCAGCCTGGCCCCTTTATTTGATTATCACTTACGAGAGAGCGAATGTCATAAAGAATTGCGATTTATGTCATATTACGAGCCAAAGTGAAGGTCTACTCGGAATCCACAACAATGGAAAAATGTTAGGATAGTAATAATCTAAGCTTTACGATTGAGAGCAGGAGGAACAATAGCCAGTTAGTTTAGTCGTGCTTTGGGCGTCAAGTGAGTTATAAATAATAATGAAGCTCAATTTCTATGCAATCCGAGCTTCATAAAAACGATCGGGAAGGAACAATCAAATGAGTTGAGATTTAGAGAGAGAACTTAAAATAAAGTTATCTGCAATCAGTTAATAAGATCCAGAAAGTAATTTTAGCCTGTTAGCTGAGTTTAAGGCACAGTTGTTGTTTTAGCTTAAAATCCAAGTTTATAGCTTAGATAGCTCAAAAGAATAACTAAAGGAAAGTAATTCTAGCCTAATTAATAAATTAAAAGCTTTCGTTACCGATTAACTAAAAAATGTTATGCTATACGATGAACTTAAAGCTTAAAGCTAGCGCAGAAAGTCAAATTTAATAAGATGTAGAAAATAATTTTAGTCAGATCGCTGAGCTGCAAATTTTTCGAAAGCTCAAATGTATAAATAAGTTTCGTAAGTGAATTCTCCTTCGGGTGGAAGTCAACATAATTTTATTCAAAAGATATACATTAATAAATGTCGTTCAAAAGAAATGTTATTTGTGAGCTAGTGAAGCTTTAAATAAATCGTTTTAGAGTTTGTCTTGACAGACCATTTAAAAATAGCTGTAAAGGATAACAAAACGTAAAGTGAAAGTGCTGTTTGGCTTTTACCGATTGAAGCTATTCAATTTTTGTGCTTAACGTTCAATGTGTCGTAATGATTTCCAAGAGTTACTCGAATGCAACACGAACTTTGCCTTCAAAAAACTTGCCACACCAGTTAGCCAGGCTGTCAAGTGGTTGGCTAACGACTAACGGCACTTGGCAGCATATATAAAAAAAGATGAAGAAGAAAAAAATCAGCCAAAGGCAGAAGAAAAAGGCAATGGCCCAAACGTAGACGCAGTTACTCACTGAGCCATGGCCGAGGCTGCGAAGACTGAGGAGCGACCTTACTGCTGCTGCTGATGTTGTTGTTGCTGCTGCTGCATTTGGCCAAAAGTGTTGCAAATTACTCGTAACCGGTTTTTAAAGGGCTTTGAACGAACGAGTCTGCGGTTGCCCAGCGAAAATGGGTCAATAAGAAATTCAAATCCAGAAAAAACAGAACTCGACAAAAAAAAAAAAGATGAAAACAGAAATACAGTGTCTCGGCTTCCCCCGCGCTGCCTGATGAATTTGGTGGCAATGCCTGTGGGCAACGCGAATTTCAACAGTTCATTGACTTCAAAAACTGAAACATGCTCAACATTTAAGCGAAATTAGTGCAGTAAAGAGAGAATAAGCGAGACAGAAGAGCAAGCGATTCAAACGTGTTTCGCACAATGCAGCTGGCCCAAGACAAATGGCATAAAATATCAAGGCTAAAAAGCGTTTGCGTCGTTGACAATGCCAAGAAGCTGGCCATGTCAGCAGCACATGTACAATTTATATAGCCAAGATTTTGTGACTATGAAAGTCTGCATAAAAGTGCAGATAAAATGCAGCTTTGCCTGTGATACACACCGGCAATAGGGTTGTCAAATTGCGCATAGTGAAAACAAAAACCCAGCCAACGTGTGCAAACTTTGCGATTTAAATTTTAATTAAGTGAGTGCAGCTTTTACTGTAGTTTTAAGAATATATATATTAAATGTCAGGGCCATAACGTAAAGCCATAAATTATATGTCCTATACAAATTTATGTTTTAAGGAACTTCATCTCAGTATTATTGGAAATAATATTTTTAGGAATCGCTTTTAAAAGCAGCTCAAAGCGCATTATAATTTGAAACCATTCAAATTCATTGAGTATTGGGTATTACAAAAAAGTATTTTAAGGCTTATATAAAAAATAACTGAAGCGAAATTCAATGATTAAACTGTTAAAGCTCATTGAAGTTCTAAACTGTTTTAAATTATTCAAGTTATATTAAATATTAAGGCCAACAGAAGAAGTAATCCCGAAGGGGGGTTTTAAAAATCGTTTAAAATAAGTAGGAACGTTTAGTCGGACGTAATACTCATTCACATTTCACAGTAGTTACTCGTCATTTTCTAAATAATAGGTCGCATATTTCAAACGCCCATAACAGTGGCAAAACTGAACCGATTTTCATGTTTGATGGCATTTTGTTCATAATTTGTCCTCTATATTGATTCAATTCATTATTCATAATTGAAAATAAATTTTTTTGCAATTTTTGTCAAAAAAAGCATGTACTCCCCCCTTACTCATTTTCGAAAAATTTTTTTTTCAAAAATTAGAAATGCAAATTTACATTTTTAATCGACTGTGGGTGTCACAATTAGTATAAAAAACAACATTAAAACCGATTCTGAAGGAAAAATGTACAAAAATTTTGACATGTAAAGCCCTCGGATCCATAGCTTCCATATTTCAAACGGCCATAACTTTGTCAAAACTGAACCGATTTTCATGTTTGATGGCATTTTTTCATGGCTTGAGCTATAGATTAATTGTGCATTTCAAATATATTCATTATTGAAAATAAAATTTTTGGGATTTTGTCTGTCGCAGATATACACGAGTATATGCGTTCATGCGGACAGCAAGGCGGACATTGCACAAACCCAATATACTCTTTTTACTGTGTGAACGTGTATAAAAACTTCATAAATTAAGCACAGCACATTAATCTTCCTTTAGGCATAAAGCTCTGCTCAATGCATAAAATGCTTCTTTAAAAATAATGTGTTATATATTATAAATTGCACTTAAAGCTCGCGTGACTAAATTCAAATTTATAGCTAGATATCAAATATTAGATATAGAAAAGTATTGTTAAGTAGACAATAAAACTTAATTTATTGTTAATTTACGATTTTAAGTAGCTTTTACTGTCATTTCGCAATTTTCCCACAACAAAGCGCGCACTCGTTTCAATTACAGTCAAACAGTTTGCGCAATTTGTAAGCTGATATCGGAGGCATTCCCTGAGGGCAATTCGGCCAGACACGACAATACATCAATCCTAACAAACTGCCAGCTTCTATTTGAGTATCTATTAGCATTTCATGGAGCCATCTATGACAGCGGCAACCTGGCCCACAAGCGACATCACAGAGCGCTGTCTCAATTAAGTGTTAATGGTGATACTTTATTGCCGTCTTTTGCAACTGGCGCTCATTTCCATTTTGTCAGCGCATTTCTCAATCTAATAGCGCCGGAAATGTCTCAGTTTTTCCCCCACGCTATCATTTTCTTCCGCTCCTTCTGTTTTGATCGCCTTGTAAGTCCATTTTCTATTTTTTTTTGTCGCTTTTCTTTAGACTTTCCCAACGCTGACACGTGTTTCCAACATTGTTGCACGCCTTGCGTCCGGTCACTTTCTCGGGCTAACATTTTTTTCAATTATGGTTTTCCTCATATTTTTTTTTTTGTCAACTCTATTTATGCACATTTTGTGTCTGGCCTCGATTTTCATTTTTGCCTATTTTCATAATTTGCATTATGCTAATTTATAGTTAGCCGAAGTTGAACACACGGGGCGTGTCCGCGCAAATGAAATGATACCAAAATACAAATATTTGCTGGCATTATGATTTGTTTGCCATCGTGACAGGGGCATTGAAAATTTTCATTTCATTCTATGTAAATTTGTCAATTTATCGAAAATGCGAAAGGAAATGAAGAGAAATGCCGTTGGACATTTTAATGGAGCGATTTAATGTTAGGGATTTGCATAATTTTATAAAGTTATTCGATTTTCTAGTTTGTAAATACTTTTTTATATCGAAAAGTTCTTGTGCTGATGTAAATTTATATAGAATTAAAGCTAACTTTCGCTCTAACTAAGCCTAATACAGTGCCTGATATTTTTCGTTTAATAAATGGATTTATGAAATGTTGGTCTTAAATACTTCCTTTCCTTTTTTATTGGAAATTCATAAGGTTTTTTTTTTGCAGATTTTATAAGCAAAAATATAGAATTCTCGTAATGTCATCTGTGCGGTGTTTCCTTAAACGGTTTTATAGTTTTTTTTTATTAACAATCCTGAAATCTGGTATGCTTCCTGTTTCCTTACACAATTATAGACCTATTAAAGAGCCACCAGCTTAGCGCGTATCTTCAACAAATTTCTTTTGTGCTGTATTCTTGAGTAATTTCATAAAATATTTTATTGCAGGCTTATTATATTTTAAAGGTTTCCGCCTCCGTTTTATATATACTTTCCTTTTATTTTCTTCTCATTCTTATTTTTTGACAAATGACTTCCTGCATTTACAGCTCCCCATTGGATTTTGTTTGGCTTTTTCTTGATTTCATTTTATGTATAAATATATATATATTTTATTTTTTCAATTTGTATTTTAATTAAATTTGAAATGCAAATGACTTTCATGTTGCGACACCCCTGAAAATCGGTGTATGTGTGTGTACCCATAAATATGTAGAGTATAAAGCCCAATGACCCGGCGGACATAAAAAAGAGAAGAAAAAAAAACGCAACTCGTTTAATTTGCCAAATACTTTGGCATCCTTATCGCACCTTATCGCAGCTCTTAAGTAGCCAGGCAAAGAGACTGCTAATTTTTTTGTAGTCCTGCGCACATTCCCCCTCTACGACCCCTTGCGACCCCAACTCCTCGTCGCTGCCAAAGTGGGTTTTACAACCAATAAAAAGAATTTTATGACCACAACATTAAAATGTTCAAATTGAAAATGAGCGCAAAACAAAGCAAAAGCAACATGAAAAGAAAGCAACTACAGGACAAGCCAGGACCAGGACCAGGACCAGGACAGGAACAGCACCGAGCCCGGGGCAGCGGATGGGGGCCTGGGGAAATGTTAGCCTCAGGCGCAGCAGTGCTGAGAGTTCGAGAGCACAAGATACATTTTAAACCAAATTTATGTGGCACAAAGAGGCAGACCGAGCAGAACAGAGCGTTGAAAGCATAGGAAACGGAAGTGGGTCTAAGAAAGGAAAGGCGCTCAGCTCAGTTGCAGTTGGGGAGAAGGGGCAAGTGGCCGGGCCGGAGCAGGTTAGCTGGGGCCAAAGTCGACAGAGAGCCCGCTTAATGTGTGTGTTTGAAGTTGGCTTAAAACGGCTTGAAAATTGCAGCACAAGAGGCGAATTCGAGCGTGAAAATGTAAACAAGCCGAAGGCACAAAAAAAAAAGAAAGAATAAATAAAAGCACCTGAAAATGTGTGTCGCACAACGGATCGACAGAGCAGAAAGAGAGGGGCAGAGAGTGAAGGCAAGACAGCAAAATCAACAGTTAGCCAATGAGCCTGAATGTGGGCAAGATGCAAGGACGCGGGGTAAGAACAGAAACACAAGCCGCTAACAGGTAAGCAAAAGGTGAGTAAGAAAATAAAAACGAAGAGCGAAAGACAAAGAGAGCACAAGAATACATAAAGAGCAACAGCTCAAGCAGAATGAGAGAGAGAGGGCGAGAGAGAGTAAGAGCGGAAACACACGCCTGTAACGACTGCTTGGGGCATCTATTGCCCAGGGTGGTGTTGGTGGTTGGGTGGCTCTTGGCACAGGACACAGGTGGTGCCACCACATAGCTGTGAATAACAGCAGGACGTTGGCGTTGCCAGAAGTTCCACAAGACAATTATAAACGTAATGGCAAGTAGAAGTAAATGTAGAAAAGGAATAAAAATAAGGAAAAGTAAAAGAAAAAGACGCAAAAGCAGCAGCAGACTCAGAAGAAGAAGAAGAAGAAGAAAAGTATCGTTAGTCCGCTGTGAACGCAGCTGCTGAGCGCATAAATTCTGTTTAACAATGCGAATGCGATGGACACGAGCCCCCGACGAGGGGCGCGGCGAGGGATGCGCGGGGGCTGGGCTTATAGCTAAAGGTGTTGCGTCGGTCGTTAGGCTAAAAAGCTAACGCAGATAAAGTTAAAAAGGGGATGTGCTGTGGGTGCAAGGAGGAGTGTGTGTGTGTGTGTGTGTGTGTGCACAACACAATCTACTACGGGACATTAGAAGAAGCTAAATGTAAATGCGGGCAGCTGGAGTAGAGTTAGATTGCGTTTTGGCCAGGTGTTCTGGAATAGCAATAACAGAGAAGGAGAGAGAGCGCAAAGAATTGAAAGAGATTGTAAAGGAAATTGTAACTATACTATATAGTTATCGGATGATCTTTGCATTTGAATGGCTTAAATTCTTAAGTTTCTTAAACCATGTTATAGAAACTATCGGTCGGACTATAATTTTTACACAAAATAAAAATCAAAATTTAAGAAAATTAAAAATTAATTAAAATATGTTTATAAAAGATAAAAATGAATATATGTTTATAAAAGATAAACATGAATAATACAATTACTAAAAAACTAATTTTCGCCAAATTCTTCGTATGAAGGCTTTATTATATGGAAGTGCGAGAATGATCAGAGCGAACAAAAATGCAAAAAGAAAAACCTAACGGTTGGGCTGAATAACTTTGTAAAAATCTAAGTTTTTCACACAACAACTTAATTTTTCAACAATGGTTCCCTTGGTAGATTTCTGCTATAGTGGTCCGATATTGACACGTTTTGTGCTGATAAGTTATTGGCATAGTAGCGCTTTTAGATCGTGAGTTTATTAAAGATATTCCAACAAAAACAAAATTTTTTTATATACAAATGAACTATTTGGGCCATTTTATGATATAAATATCCGATCTGACTAACTTTGATGTTTTCGTTGAATTTCCTAGAAGAGCTCTTAGATAAACGTAAACAGGCCTAAAGCTTGAGAACCCTGTGACAACTCAGTCTTGCATCTACTGAAGCGTGTGGGTGCACATTATGCAATTGAGTGTGTGTGGGTGTGTGTGTTACGTTAGTTACTTCCAGTTTTTAGATGGTAACCCCGTTGACTTGTCGTGCGTGCCGTTGCGTGCGAGGCAGCTGGAAGAAATTAGCAGGCAAACACGAGCATAAGAAATAAATAAAACCAAGCGACAACAGAGGAGAGGCAGACACAGTCAAAAGGCGGGCGGGGGGCTGTAAAAATAAAAAGGATAAACAGCGAAGGCGATGGAGAGCGCAACAAGAGGGAGAAGCCATATCCTGGCATTCCAGCATCCAGGCATCCCGGCATCCGGGCATCCTGGCAACAACTGGCTGGCGACGTGCGCCCAACACTTCTTCTTGAGTAATTCATAGAAAAGGTCGTAAAAGTCGAGTCAAAGTAATTATGCGAGAGGCAACAGCACAAGTGAAGAAAAAACAACAACATCAACGGGGTAATAACAAGAACAAGAAGAAGAAGCAGAAGAAGCAAAAGACGAGTACATGCCAACCAGGCCGAGTTCCGGCTGCCAGTTTCAGGCCCGGGCAGACCCATTTGGATTGTATGCAAGAGTTGTTAAGACAAATACAAGCGTAAGCAAACACAGCTCCCTGCGCCCAACCCCCTTCTGAGTACGCCTCTGATGAGTTGCGTTAATTGAGTGGGTCATATATGTATGCGTGTGTGTGTGTGTGTGTGTGTGTGTGTGGGCGTGCGCTTTCAACTAGGGGCGTGACTGTTGCCTGGGCGCGCTAAAGTGGCAGCTGCTTTCAGCTTCGCCATCAAGTGGCAAACGACGCCTTAGAATATGCAATAATTTGATGCAGGCAGAGCTTGTGGATTGGTAGCGGGGTAAGTGTACATAAATATACCCTGGTAATTACAATTCACTTTTAATTCTATAATTTGTGGCCACTGACGCAAATTGACCTCTTGCAATCAGTAAGCGATTGTTGAAGGTGCGCCATTAGAATTATTTACGGTTTAAGGATGCGTTCAAACCAATCCACAGCGTTATGAAAACAATTGTATATAATTTGATGAACTTGTCTTTATATACACATATTTTCTTATCTTAGATAATTTTAGCCTTCAGGTTGAAATCACAGGCAAAACTAGACTTTACGCAAGTTAATTTCGTATTATTTAATTTAATATACATATGTGTACGTTTAGGACAAGAAAATATTATTTCTATATTTATTCATCATATATTTATTATCAAAAGTCACTTTAATATACTTTATAAAAATCTTCTCTAAATCTTAATGAGTTAATTTCCGAGCTATACTCATATATCTCACATATTATAAATAAGTAGAGCTACCAAATTAAAACAAATAATTAGATTTCCATTACAATATTTCATTTGCATCAGCAATTCAAATTTTAACATTAATTATCTCAATTCATTGAGAACAATGCTCGCCAATGTGCATTATGCCCAAATGCATAGAAACCGAAAACCCACTTGAATTTCGAGCTAAGGCCCATAGATAATCCTTTAACTCAATTAAATAAGGTAATGGCAAAACCGAAATTGCAATATCGATAAATTTGCGGCAAATTAAATTGCAATGCGGCGCATTTAGGCATTGAGATTATTTGTTGTACTTGATGCAATTAGTGCAACAAAAGGACATGTGAACTCATGCAAGGATATATGCATATATATATATGTATATATGTGCTGCAAGCAATATCGACGCATATTGACATTAATTGAATGAACCAATATGGACAGTTAGTTATTGAAGTCAGCGGGGGGTGGGACTTGACAAAGGGGGCCATATATCAGTCAGTGGGTTGTCAGAACGGTGCTGCCAACTTGTGTGAACGAACATTGATTTGCTCTGACACTTGACATTTGAGTGTCGACATGAGAGAGAGAACAAAATAAAATAAGGAAAATCACAAAGTGTGCTTCAAATTTGACATATTGGATTGCTGATGACAAAAACCCCCGGCCCGACCCCGAACGCCTTTGGCGGCTTGTGTGTTTATGCTAATGCGCGTAAAAAGCATGCAAATTTCTTTACTCTAGACAAAAAAAATTAAAAGAAATTGTTGAAAAAACATTAAAGCGCAGCCATTGAATGTCCTTCGGTTTTTCTTTTTTTATTGCATGGCGTGCGAGGATTCTTTTCTCATTTTTACGTTTGGTTAACGTCCTGCGGTGCGTTGCCCACATCCTGACTACGATTCATTTCCACGCCGCATATATGAATATAAATGTTGCAGCGGGGCGGCGGCTCGTCCTTGTTGCGGTGAATCGAAAAAGCCTCACGCAGCTATTGAGTTATAATATGAACTGGGCAGACGACGCGCAGGTTGGATTCCTTTTTCCATCTACGTACGAATATATAAAACATTTTCAGGGGGCGTTCGGCAATTTAGAACGTTGTTTGCCTCGTGGGCGGGCAAATGGACAGTGAGCACAACTAGAACAACAATAACAATAGAAACAACAACAGCGGCAGTGGCGCTAAATAAACTATGCCAGAAATCTATGCAAATTTTATGCAATGTTGAAGCATTTAAAAATGAGTACCTAGCCCTTGTTGTGTTTGAGGCGTGGCTGTGCGCAGTCAGCGGGAGTGTTATAATAGTTAGGCCAAAAGCTCAGATAACTCAGATATGCGTGCGCCAGCAATAAATGACAGCGAAAGGGGTTAGAAGAGCAGCCAGCCAGGGAAAAGAGTTATGCAAAGTCGTAAAAATTGTGAGAGACTTAAAGAGCGCCATAAAGTTGGACGTAGACTTGAGAAGAATGAATGAGGTATTTTGAACTAGGCAAAAATGCCAGTAAAGAATCTTTACAGATAATAATGGAATCTTAAATGAAGTGTAGATGTTAAACTAACAAGAAAAGCAAAATATTTTTAAAATAAAGAAATAGTTCTACAATGTTTAAGCACATAAAAAGCTAAGAAAACAGATATTAGTCTTCATTAGGACAATCATTTTCGATTAATTTATTATATATTTTCATATTTAGATGCTGTTAACCTTTTGTTGACCTTTTTACTAAACTTATTTATGTAGAGAAATTTAAGATAAAGTAGCTATGTAGTTTAAAAATCACTTACAAAGAGAATAAATATTTATGGAAGAGAGAAAAATTGCACTTAAATAAAATTTGCTTATTTATGGTCTGTAACCAACAAATCTTTAAAGATTTGCAAGTAAAATAATCTAAAAATAACATGCTTAGCAGCAATCTTTTGTTAACCTTAACACTCCCACGCATTTTTGTAGCAAGCGACTTTTGTCAGTCACACCCACTCTATCTCTTTCTCCCTCTGTTATCCCTTTTCATTGTCAATTACATAACTCGTCGTACAATCAACAAAGAAGGAGAATGCAGCAACCACAAACACAGCCCCCTGCCTCTATCTTTGCAGCCTCAGCCTCAGCCAAACGCCAATTATGTTGACCATAACAAATGACACAAAGGGTCACACTTTAACCCTAAAAGCATCTTTTTTGCATCTGACTTGCCCTCAAGTTATGTTTCTTTTTTTCTCTTGCTTCTTTCTCTTTGTGCAGCGATTTTAAAGCTGACCAAGTCAAAATATTGCACTGGTCAACTATTCCGAACTGCGGTCAGAGCAGACGCCCCTTCACTCGGATAAGTGTACTAAGTGGGGGTTACTCCGGCCAGGGTGGAGGGTGGGGGCTAAAACCGCGCTTGCTGCTGCGGTTGCACTGCAATTTGTGTTGCATTGTTGAAAATTTTTTGGTAACAAAGACTTGAGCAGCAGTTGTTTTTTTTTGGGTGTATTTTAATATCCTGTAAAAAGTAATACATATATATTAAAAAAACTGCTGGAATAAAGTTGTATGTATGCAACAAGCTCTTAAGGACATATATTCGATATGCTTATAAACATTTGTTTTGTAACAACGAGAACATATATCGAGCAACGTTTTTCCTATCCGTCTATTCAGCCCCTATAAGAGCTAGAGTAAGAAAATGTTGTATGTAGGCTCCTTTTACTACAAGTATCTCCATTATATAACTATTCTTATTATTAAAGTAATTAAAATATATTTTTTGATTGGGAAAATATAGAAAACAGTTTATAGGGTACTTCTTAGTTGAGTAAAATCAACTTAAGCTAAACTAACTTGTTTTTTCGTGTTTTCTTTGGAGATGCGACTGTGTCTAAAACAAATGTTGCCTTAATGCTGCGGTCAGCTGACGTTGCCAGTAGTTGTCCAAGAGAGGAAGAAAGCAAAAAGAGAGAGAGAGGCAAAGGGAGAGGCAAGACTAGACTGCTGCTCCTACTCTTAGCCGCTGTGGCTTTCATTTCCGGCTGCCAACAACAAAAACTATCATGCAACTTCCTGCTCTGGCGTTCGCTTTGGCTAATGTGATTGCAAAATGGCGTGCATCCGGTTGGTGCTGCTGCTGCAGCAGCTAAAGCATCTGCTGCAAGTTGACTCTTCAAGTTTTAGCCAAAGCCACTTCCCAATTGATTCTCGAGTAGGACAGCACGTAGAAATGACAAAGAACCAATTTGTAGCCTGGTGCTGCGTAAATTACCCGAACACACTCAACCTAATACCCGAGGGAGTGCTAACTAATGCGTGTGTCTTGGCTTTGGCTCTGGTATAATAAACATTTCAGAGATTAATTGTTTGCATAATCAGTCGTTGGGGGGGCTGGTTGGCCAGCCTGCCCCCTTAAGGCTACTGATTTACGTGTCGTATGCGCAATATTTATGGCACATTCCATTTAATTGTGCGTTAGAATATTTACGCACACTTCTGGCCACAAAAGCCCCGACACTTGAATTATTAGCAGACATTAATTTATTTTATTTTTTTTTCTTTCTGTGCAGCCCCCCCTTGAAAAGGCTTAGCCGGTATTAGGCATTAGTTGGAGCGTTGGGACTATCTCTCCCTGTTCGACCCTCCCCTCTTTTGTTGCTCCTGACACTTTCGAGCCTTGTCGTTGATTGACCGTAGAATTTCAGTTAGGTAGAGTTTTTGGCTAAGGGGACAGCTTTGCGGTTTACGTATTTATGTTGTGGCTCACAAAAGCGTACTAAAGTAGGTGAAAAATGTTTTTCTGGCGACCAAGGCGCCTGCCATAGACCTTGATAAGCGTTGGCTACCTTTGGGGCATAGTTTTGGAAATGGTCAAAGATAATGACATAAGGGCCAAAGGTTAAAGATGTGCCCGCTTATAAATAAACAATATTTATCTTGGCTGAACTTATTTCTTCTGAGTGCGTGTGTGTGTGCTTTGCTCTTATAAAGACAATGTTTATATTTAATTAAAATATATAATAAAGGTGTTCTTGTTGTAGATAATTTGTTATACGCTTCATTTTGAATTAATTTCATAATGATTTGTGCCACGTCGAATTTGGGAATTTGTTTTTGAAATGAAGACACAAAACTCATATCGCCCGAGCTTGTATCTTAAAAGGTTTACAAGAAATAACGCCCAACTATCTCTGAACTTGCTGGAAAAACCAGTATACTCAATTTTGGGTTTTTTCGTTACTTATTACATCTGCGATAAGATATGGCGAAGAATTTTTAAAACTCACTGTACTTATTTAAAAACAATTGTTTTTTCTTACATTAATTTTCTTCGTATTATCATTTTCTTTGCTTCATAAGCAATTACACTAACTAGATTTTAGCATTATATTAAACTGCAAGCCTTTAAAACTTACGAAATCATAATAAAAAATGCTGAACCACGTTTGAAGCGTGTCAGATGCGCATTTTAATGCCTTTTAAATATGTTTCCCTTCATTGTTCTCAATTTAAAATATAATTTTACAAATAATTTTCCCCTCTTTATCTGCACACACAACATGAAAAATATATTTTGTACTCGCTAAGCCCGCTGGGAAATAAATGCTAGAATTTAATACATTTTTAATACATTAAATATGCCGCGTTTGCCGCTAACCGCAAAGCCTCTTACCAAACTGACCAACCAGATGGCCAGCTGGGCAGCCACTCTGTCCGTCTGTCTCCCTGCCTGTTCGGTTGGCCAAATTAACCAAATCAGCTGAAAGGCACACAATAAATGGGCTTAAAATCGCAACTTAATCAATGGCACCAAACAATTGGCATGCGACAAACTTTAATTTGGCTAATTAAGAGCGCGAGAAAACAGCGGGGGCGGTGGCGCCGCGGGAATGAGATTGGAGTGCGGTGGAGGGCGAAATGGAAATCAAATGAAATAAATGAGCAGCACTAATAAATGGTTTAACGCCGCGTATACGCAATGTGGTTGATTCACAGCCTTGGCGCTGTTTTAGCCGGTCTCCCATTTACATTTGGGACCGGGTAATTAACTGCCTGGGTGCATAATTAAAATACGAAAAATTTCACTGCCGGTTGGATATGGCCAACAAGGTGCATTGTTTGAGCCCGCACGGACCGACTGACCGAACCGGCTCACATGTCAGCCAACAATGAATAAACCCAACCCTGCACTCCCCCCCATTCCTGCCCCAATCCACATACACACATATTGCCCGCCACAACTAGGCTCAACTCATTTGCCGACTGACTTTAGCGCTTGTTATTAGTTGGCCATGGTGACCATTTGAGCCAAGTCGTGTGAGTGATGCATATCACATATCATATGGGTGTGTGTAGGGGTATGCATGTGTGTGTGTTTGTGCTTGCACTATTTGCGGTTTTAATTATGCGCCCAGAATGGACACAATGGCACAATGAGTCGCATGCGAGCTGCAGCTGCAACAGCAAAATGATTAAAACAAATGTTGCAGGCCAGCCAATAAACAGAGCTAAATACCCTGTAGTATTACAAGTGAAGTGTAGTATTAAGTTATTGGAGCAGGTATAGGAAAATGTTGGCCTGTTTCTCAATAGGCAAAAATGAAAGCTATAGAAAGTAGTCCATAATAAAATTATTATTATAATTACTTGTTAAACACATTTCCCTCCCTTTAAGATTACATTCTAATTAAATATGTATAAATTTAGATATTAATATATTCTAGGCTACCTATTGATTCACAAAACTATTTACAGAGTATCATATTCTGAACAGTCCAACGGCATTTGTATAATTTTCGAAATTTCGGCCAGCTTGATTAATGACAGCAACCAGAAGGCGGGAAAAGGGCCTGCTAATGAACTATATTGAAAGTGGGCGCTGACTGATAACCGAAATGTTTAGCAGAGCGCATAATTTTTCATTATGATTGCGCATTTCGTACAGGAAAACACAATGGCTGCTGGTGCAATTGCAATTTCACATCCGGAAAAACAGTTTTGTATAGAAAATATACCGAAAACCAGTGGGAAATATTAGAGAAAACTGTGAGCGAGATATGCAAAAGACTAGAAAGTTTGCGAAAACAATAATAAAATGAAAACCTAAATGAATTTTGCGAACAGTTCAAAGTTTAACGGCGAAAATGTTGAATAAATCACAAAAATATAAAATATTTTCCAAGAAATTCTTCAGGCAAGAGTTTAAAAAGAGATTTATGCAATCTCGAATTCTAATTTCAATTAGTTTATCTAAAACTTGTATACAAAGCGATTTTTTATGCAAAAGCATATCATCTAATTACAACTAAATAAAAATTCTTTATAATAGGGAAAGAATATATGAAATCTTTCTCAAAAATGCATTAAGTATTCAAAATGTATTATTAAACTGGTTTATAAACTGTATTCAGTTTTTGTAGTTTTTACAAATAGTTTTCAATGCAAATATTTTAAGAACCCCGATATTATTGTAGGACTGTTGCCAAGACATTTATTTGAGTACCCGACCGAAAATCTCTTGATTTAATGCCAATCAGTCAGAAATTTGTGTTAATTTTGACATTTCAATTGTGCGAGTTCTATATGTATATTGAGAGACCAGCAATGTCTGCTTTTGCACAAATCTAATTTTATAAGGTTTTTCTTTTCTTTAGGCATTTTCAATAAATTTTCATGCGCCAATGGCGTCAAATAGCTCTCAGCGCCTCTCTTTCAGCCATCTCTTTCGCTGTGCAGATGTCATGTCTATGTCAAATAAAAAAGAAAGAGGAAAAATTGTATTGTGTTGACTTGCATTTGACAACTTAATGAATTTTCCGCCCATTTTCATGGGTGGCAATGCGCGCATAACATTTGAAAAGCCTTGCGCCGCAATGTAATGACATTTTCGAGTAATTCATCAGCATAAATCATTTCATTTCTATTTTTTTTGGTTAGTGGCGCCCTCTGCTGTTGGACATAGCAAACTCATAGTTTAACCCTAATACGTGCTATATTTGCGCGCGGTTTATGAGAAAAGTTTTTGCTGAAAAAGAAGAAATAGAAAAGAAGAAAAAGAGCAAAAACAAAACCAAAAAAAAAACATACAAAATAAAAAAATGGCCGTTACGTGCGCCAGACGAACGAAAAAAATAAAGAGAAAAACGAAGGAAACACACGTCATAAATGTCTGGCAACACTGGCCGGGCTGCAACATATTTTCGACAATGTGCAAGTTTCTTTTTCTCGGCGGAAAAACTTTTATTTTTATGTGGGGGCAAACAACAACATCTACTCGAACAATCTGGCATCACATCAAGTGTGGCAGAGTTGCCCTCCTTTCGGAAGTATGTGTAGATTTTACTTGTAATTTGCTTTTATGCTTTATCGCTCGCTTGATTTTTATTATGATTATTATCGTGGGAATTACGCAGCAAGTTTTGGGTCCTTATTTCAGCTTTTCCTCTTCTTTTTTGTTGTTGTTTCCCCTGAGGGGGAGCCTAAGATTGTTTTTTTTTTGGTTTGTTGTTTGTGAGAAATTTTCTAGTGATTTATTGGGTCAGAGTTGGATTTGTTGGTTGTTGTTACTGTAGTTATTTTTGATGTGCCTTTGATGGCTTAAGCCTGGCAGCTTGTGTAGATAAAGAGCAAAGGGCAATTGATTGGATGCCTCCTTGTGAGTGTCTAAGTTTTGAAGTGAAGATTAACTAGGCAAAGCTAATCACAAATGCCAAGGGCTGGACACACTAAATAATTCTCTTATAACTAAAACTCACGCACAAATTAATAATCTATGGATGAACATCTTTGAACCATTGGAAAACTTACCTAAAACGAGAGAAAAGAGGGAAAACAGTTTTAGTAAATAATCTGAAGTAAAGTAAGAGTATATTTAATTAATATAAGAGCATGTAATGCGCTAGGCGTAAGTGATCGACTAACAGATACTACTGAATCATTTTTAAAGTGATTTAATAGTTTTCTGTACAGTTCAAAACACCTAAGCTTAAGTGTATTTATTAATAGTGCTATAGTCGAAAGTATTCGACTAACAGATACCCTGTAATCATTTCTAAAAGGCCCTGTACATCAAACTAATATAGTTATATACGCCACACTGAAGCATGCTGGACTAAAAACTATCCTTTCCTAGGAATGAAGAAAATTTTGGGGATCGTATTGAATTTGTTGGAAGTCACACCCCTTTAAAAAAAATCAAGTAAGCATACAATTTATTCAAATTTATTCTTGAAATATAATCCATAACGATAAGAAATAAAATTTAATGATGTCTAAAAACCTATAGCAGAATGCATGTGATTTGATTAGGTTGAGTTCCGCCGAAAATTAGTGTTTGACAGTTGAATTCCAAGCGGGTAATATTGGGTATTGTCGGGGTAGTTGCTGCAGGTGTTGTTGCTGTCGTTGCCGCTGGTGTTGTTGCCGTCGTTGCTTCGGGTGTTGTTGGTGTCGTGGCTGCTGGTGTTGTTGCCGTCGTTGCTTCGGGTGTTGTGGCTGCAGGTGTTGTTGCTGTCGTTGCTTCGGGTGTTGTTGCTGTCGTGGCTGCTGGTGTTGTTGCTGTCGTGGCTGCTGGTGTTGTTGCCGTCGTTGCTTCTGGTGTTGTTGCTGTCGTTGCTTCTGGTGTTGTCGCTGTCGTTGCTTCTGGTGTTGTTGCCGTCGTTGCTTCGGCTGTTGTTGCTGTCGTCGCATCTGTAGCTCCCGACACTTCGCTAGCTAATGCCGATAAGGCTTGAAGCACATTCTGCATGCTATACACTCGTAAGCCCAGTTCCCTGAACAGATCTTGGCTGCTATCCGCACCGAGGACCAAAAAGGCGATGAAGCAGAAACGTAAAGAGAACATGTCAAGGCGCTGGAAACTATGGACTAACTGTATAGTCTATACGACGACCTCATGCCTTTTATGACGGTTAAGAACAAAGGCTAAGAGAATTCCACTTAACATAACAGAGCATGATTTGGTCCGACTGCTATGCAATAGTTTTATTGGTACGTGTTTTTCGAATTTAATTGCTCAATTTTCCAATCGTTTACTTTCACTGGGGAAAATATGTATGGCTATCAATCGAAAACGTGCTAGTCGTTGATTCTTTTATATAATAATACCATGAGATCATTTTGCTCAATTCATTAAATCATTTGTATTTAACAAATTGAGTGAGTAAGTTGTGAGCTGCTAGCAGACGAAGTTTTATTAAACTAACTAGTTTTTGAGAAATTGATTTTAATTTTTTTCAAAAGTAATTTTTTAATTTGCGTCAAACTTATTTATTTTATTGTAGTGGTTTTAAATATAATTATTCGAATTAAGATAAATTTATTTTTTTTTTGTGAATTATAAACTGTGTGTTTAATGTTGCATCGTTAAGCTATCTTTTGATCGTTTATCAAATTTTCATACTGGATTTCCATTTCCATTTCTTTTTTCTTTACCATTTCCATTTTTGCTAATTGCTGCACTTTATCAAGAGCTGTTTGTGATGCTTTTCTCTTTAGAAAGATATCCTTATTGCACTATATGCATCTAATCGATTTCTCAGTACACAACAAGTCAATTCCGCATTTTCATCTGCGGCACAAAGAGCCTAAAAATCATTTTCCTTTTTTTGTTTGTCTTTTTGCTGTTGCAATTGCCATGTGAGAAGCGTAGGCGAAAACCACTAAAACCACAAAAGGCTTAAAATCGTAAGTAAAACAAAAACAAAAATAAACTTTTACAGGAACGCCATCCAGCGGACGTTGTTTAGCACTGGCAAAAGTGGTTCCAGTTCGACGGAAGCAGTGTGTATGGTGTGTGTGTAAAAGGCAAATGTGTGTAATGTGCTGCTGTGTGTGTGTGTGTGTAGCATGCAAAAGCACAGTCAACCAAGTGAGGAAGCAGCAAACTAGTCGCTGCAGGTGGAAGCTGCCACACAAAAGGGGCCACTAAAGAGCTGCACACATACACACACACAAAGGCATGTGTGTGTTTACATGTGTGCACAGGTGTATCTGTGTCTGTGTGTATTTAACAGCAAAGTCAAGCACTTGTGATATGCACGGCACAAAATCCAAATTTAATGACCAAGTAAAATAGACACCAAAGTCGAAGCGAAGTGGCAGCTGCAGCAGCCAAAGCCGCATGTATGTGCGTGTGTGTGTGGGTGTAGGTGTACTGGTGTGTGTGTGTTTGAGGCGTGGCACTAATGTTAGTTGAATGTTTGCGTTTGGCTCGACATACGCTTTGTTATCGACATGCGTCCTCTTGTCGTACTTTCTTTTTTATTTCTTTTCGTTATTTTTTTTTTTGCAATTGGATATGGCTTTTTGTGCCTCACGGGTCTGTTAATGTTGACAATGCGCAGCCAAGGACATGACACGAGGCAGCTACAGGGACGAAGAGGGGCGGGGGCTGGGGGGCTAGGAGGGGTAAGAGAGCCACGAGCTGGCTTGGCTGGCCTGCCTAACTGGGCTGCTGTCCATGTTGATGGAGTGTTGTCACGGCGCATCGTTAACTTTGCAACTAAGTTGAATACACACACACACACCTACACACACACACCGCCTCGTGTGGCTTTTAGTCCTTTTGGCCGCCAGGCAAAGGCCAAATGACATTGACATCGACATCTCGACATCGCCATCGACATCTCGACATGGACATGCAACATCATCAGCATCCACAGCAGGGACAGCTTCTGTTTGCTGCCCCTAACGCCCCTCCCACCGAACTGCTCTTGTGAGTGGCAACACTCACACATTATGGCAAATTATGACATTGACAATGCCCCAGCAATTCTACCTGGCCATAACGTGTTCTGCTACTCCCTCATCCTCATTTTCCTTACTCTGCATAAAGGTGTCACATTTCTTAACATGACCCCGTTGCCTGCCATCATTTTGCATGCAATTTGTTGCGGCATGCCACATACATTTCCGTCACATCTAAATAAATATTTCATGAATACACTCTAAACGAGCCAACACAGCTCAGAATATAAAAATTTTGAGCTTCAACTGCAATTTAAAGCTAAACTGAACGAAAAATTATATCTGATTAAATTAAATAAGCAAGATCAGATTATAATAAAAAGAGCTATGCTTTAAGTAAGACCAAAGATCAAGCAAGTGCTGAATTTTCAGAAAGTTTACATAAAGACATTTTATTAGTCATACTAAACATTAAATTAATTAAGTCAAGTCAAATGCAAATCAATTTGATTTGAATTATAATTATAAAAAAATTTAACCCTTATGAAACACATAAATATTTTTAAAAACTAACTCAACAATTTGATAAGGTTGGAATATATCACGTCTTGAGGCCAGCATAAACTATATGTATAATAATACATAAATAAGATATGAACCCTCCCCTCCCCACAACACATCGCTTACGTTCTTTGGTTTTCTACATGAAAATGTGTGTAAGAGAAACGCAAAGTGTAAAAAGTGCTGCATACTTAGCAGCGCGTCTGCCACTTGTCCTTGCTGTCGTTTTCGCTGTTGCTGCATGCCTCTTGCTGCTCAACTGCTGGGGCAGTTGTTAAATTTTATTTTCATTACAAATGCGTTGCTTGTTTATGCGCTGCACACAACTAAAATAAATACCGTAGAATAAAAACAAAAAACAAACATCACAACACACAAAACTCAAGTAAAAATTGTGTAGAAAAAAATAAAAGGGAAAAGATTTTCCATTTTAGAACTGAGCTTTTGTTTTGCTGGCCACGTTTTTAGTTTTGTTTCTATTTCACTTGCTGTTTCGCTTTGTTTTGTCTTTGTTTTGCATTACAAATGACCTTTTGTTGTTGTTGTTTTTCTGTGTATTACGTGCGAGCATTTTAACATTTCAACATTTTCATTGCGCCTGAGAGCTGATGAAATTTATGTGCATATATTTTTATTCCTGGGGCGTTCATTCATGCGTTTCGGGTCGAGATTCAGATTTCGTACCGCCCACACATAGCCCGCCCCAACCCAGGCGGACTCGTTGCAGCAGCAGCAGTTGATTTCGTGATTCATGCATAATTACGAGTGTAGTGAGGATATATATATATATATATATATATATCTATATATATATCTATATATATATATATATATATATATATATTCATAGAACGTATATTCGCATGCCTGGCATATAAATAGCCTGCGAGTTTGCCAGAAAACACACACACACACACACACACACACACAACAAACAACATTCAACGGAAGTGCACACAAATAACAAATGTCAAAAAGTCCCATAATTTGACTTTACTGTCATGTTGAGTTTAATATCCCTGAATCCCGATATTCTTGGCAGTGGGATTATTTCATTAAGCCCACCAGGATTTTATTTCATGTAAATAGTTTTGAAATTTTATTTAATGTTATATTTTATTGCTTAAAAATGTGTACACAAAATATAAAACCGACTCTAATCCGAACTCAGTTATATTTATAGCTTTTGTATCCTAGACAGATTCTAAATAAAATCATAAATCATAAATAAAAATATAGAGAATTCAATAAATATTTTTGTTATATTTAAATGAATTTTATCAGAGCAACTTTTTACTTTAGTTGATTTGTTAGCTTAAAGCTAGAGCTTGGTTGGAAAGGCAACCAGCTAGTAAACGGGTAAGTTCGAGCCCCCAGCCAAGAGAGAGGCTGAATAAAAAATATATAACAAAGCTGGCTAACGAAGGACCCTGGTATTACATAAATATTATTAAGCAGACTTAACTTTTCTCCTTGGATTTGCACAATAGAGCAAAATCTATAGGAGAGTTTTGGTATTGTGAATACATAAAAGAGACTTTACAATTCTCATTTGATGTGCACAATAGAGGTTATTATATTGTTGCATTTTCATATCCCAGAGTCAACTTCATTTAAACTTTATCTTTAATCTACAACACGGCCATTTAAGTGTTTTAGTAGCTATATATTCAACTAGACAGCCGTTTAGTGCAGTTTTAGTATGTTCTTTAATGCCATTAGCAAAGTTTCTGCTCACTTTACTGGACAATTTTTGTTTTTTTTTTTCTTTTTGGTTGGGACAACGCACAAAAACTTTTGGCATTAAAAGCGACCACACCGCTCTCCACCCACACTCCCCTGGCAAAATGTTAATGCTTTAAGTGTAAAGCGGTCAAAATTCAATTAAAATCAAATGTGTGCCACAGCTATTGTTGCGTTAACTTTATGTCTAAAGTTTTTGCGGGTAGGTCAATTGAAAGCAATTAAAATCTGGGTGAAATATTCTGTAAATGTGCGAATAAGCCGAGAATTGTGACAAAATTCCAAAAGTAAAATGTTCCAACGTTTTCAAGTTGTAGCTGCGCTAAGGATTAGCGCAAGTTGTTAAGTTGGGGGCGTGGCGCTAAGCAGCCCATGTGCTTAGTGCAAGTTTTTGAGTTTTGCTTAGGGCTTTGGCTTAAAATCAAGTTTTAAGTGAGCACAAAATTGTTAGTTGTTATTATTATTACAGCTGTTCCTGTTGCTCTTTGGCAGCTCCCTTCGCTTACATGTGTTATTATAATTATTATTTGCTTAGGTTTTGCAAACTGTTTTGGTTTTGTGCACGTTTTTGTTGCATACTTATTTGCGGCCAGGCGCCTGTTGAACCAGCTGCCACACAAAATGGCCGCCATTGCACAAACTACACACAAAATGGCCACCGGCAGCCATCTAACAAAAAGCAATTGCAGCCCATGAAGGCGTGGCCTCGGGGCGTAACTGCAATCATTGCGTGCGGGTGTGTATTGTACAAAGATAGATGTGGTATATATACACGTATATCGTTGGGAACTACGCGTAATTAATAGCTGCAGCGCACAAAAGCTCGTAAGCACACACCCAACCTAGAACACACACACACACTCACCCACCCAATGCACAAACATTGTTGTTTTAGTTATTGTTGTTGTAGCTGGGCCCAGTAATTAAAAGATTAATTTTTAATGCGCGCTTAGTGCGAAGCAGCGCTAGAGATTTCGAGAGGTTGCCGCGAGCACATCCAAATAAAAACGGATTTCAACAACTGGCATTACGACTTCTACATACACACACACACACAAACACACACAGCTACAATGTGTGTGTACACATTGTAATTTATGCTCCATTTTGGATATTTTTTTCAACTGCCCAAACTGCAACTTTATGAGCCACATTTTTTGGTGGTCTTTTTTGCTTCCTGTTGCACTGCAGCTATTCCTGATTTATCTATCTTTATTACTCACTCTTGCTCTCGCTCTTTCTTTTATCTTTATTTTCACTCCGCCGCCGCTTGTATATTTGTACGGTTTTGTTTAATTTTTTATTATTACGCGCTCGAGCTCGAGGTTTCTGCTTTTTTCCCCTTTTATTATTTTGCCTTTTTTCTTAACTTTTTTTATTATTTCGCTTTTGCTTGCAACTGGAAATTAAATGTGCACACCTTTAAATTTTTAATGTAGTTTGGCATAAGCTATTTTATATTTTCCTTTTTTCTCTTTTTTGTGCCCCCACTTGATTAAAAAATCAGCGAGCGTGCAAGCACAAGGTAGTCAATTTAATATTTAACAACAGAATAAATATACTTAAAAAAATAAATACAAAATTTGTTTGTTCAAAGAGCACAGCGCGCGTTGAAGCGCAATTCGATGAGAAAATTATTATTATAAATAATTGGTACGATTTTTTAATTGATTTGCGATTATCGTTTGAGCCAATTAGTTGGAAGTAAAATACGGAAACATTAAATATTAAACAAACAGCAAATGGTTATTAAGAGAGAAATATGCAAAGAAAAAAAAATGGAAGTCTTTGATGCAGTTCAACATGAAATTTAAATATACATAAAGAGTAGCTGTACTTAACATGATAAATATAGCAAATTTATTCGATAAGGTTGTTGAAATATGTAAATATAAAACATATAGCATATTTTGTCAATTATTTCATTGAAGTCATCAATTTATGCAAATGACCAACACAGAATAATAAATCTGTTGATCACTGCTTTACACTAAAAATATATCCTAATATCAAAATATAATTTTTGATAATAAAAGTTTTAAAAATTTATTGATATATTCTTCGGCATTTTTCAGTATAGAATAGATGAGATACGATATTTATGCACACAAAAAAATGGTTCTCTCAATATTAGTTCCTTTACTATAAGAAGTCAGCTATTTAAACAAACTATATAAATATATAGCTCTACTTTACCATATATACCATTAGAAATTTTACTGTAGATTAT
The DNA here is from genome assembly GCA_035043565.1 of Drosophila robusta. NCBI lineage: Eukaryota > Metazoa > Arthropoda > Insecta > Diptera > Drosophilidae > Drosophila > Drosophila robusta. Next base: position 5,599,378 of record JAWNMW010000584.1, read on the forward strand.
AATTTCACTTTCCACAATTTGAAATAAGCACATTAATAAGCATGCCAACTTTTTCAATCTAGTCGAAATGCACAACTAACCCACTAAAATGGCGCACCACACCGCGCACCCTCTGCACCACTGCCAGTTGCAACTTTTGTTTGAAAAGCATTAATCGTCATTTAATGGTCGTTTCTCTGGGGCTTATCTGTCTGTTGCCATGGCCAGGACGCCTGCCAGCATCCTTATCCTTATCCGTGTCAACGGAGGCAGCTGCAACGGCGACGCCAGTTTCTCTCTGTGCGTGCACTATCATTAATATTTGAAAATGCTCAAAGTAGCAAACACTTTTATTCTTTGTGTTTTGCTTTCATTTATTGTTTTTGTTTACCCGAAAAAAAGTTATAAGAAGAAAAAACGCCAGAGACAAAGCGCGCATAATTAGCAACAATACAAAAACAAATAAACAACAACAACTAGCTGGACAGCCAATTAGTGAGCTAAAGAGGGCGTGCCCAAAAAAGAGGAAAAAAAACTGAAGAGACTGTATGAAAAAATGGAACGTCGCTCAACCAAATAAACTTGACAAATTACACGCTCCGTTTGCGTAAACCCCCACCAACGAAAAAAATAAATAAATAAAAAAGCCCACCTTTTGCAAAATGAGGCACACACGCACTGAACATATTCGTAATTTGATACAGCAACAGACAATGACAAAAACGAGCCCAAAGGCAACTGCAATGTGCAACCGCTGCCTAGGCAATGTGTCCGTGCAAGGGAATTGTAATGGGTTAAACTGGGTGACAATCACGCGGCTGCTCAAAAGTGTCGACCCAAATGAAGCGCTTGTTGCTGTTATTGTCATTAAGTTAACCAAGCGTACGAAAACAACAACAGCAACGAGAGATACAAATTTAGTTGTCATGTATATGGCTTATGATTTGTGTGGATTTTTTCTTCGACATTAACGAAAACAACAACTGCCTGAACTAATAACCGCAAAAGCCTAAAACTTGATTAAACTGCGGTTAATGAGGCACTCCGTAGACATGCCCGGAATAAACTACAATATGGCCATTAACCGACGACATCGCCCTGCCCCAACTCATGGGGCATATCAGCTATCGCAGCGAAGGTGTTGCACAAGTCGATGTTGTGGCTGGGAACGCGCGCCCTGACTTTGATAGTTGGCGAAACGCGACAAGTTGAACCGCAGCCGCAAGATTTGATCTCAACTGACAAGGCAGTTATTGGGCCGGGGCACAAGTTCAGCGAGCTACCGATTAAGCTAACGACAATGAAATGCGGTTGAAATTTAGTTAAGGTTTCAGCGGCGAGCTGACACTGAGCCGCACGCCTGACGTCAGAATTAGCGGCCAGTTTGGATATCAAATTAATTGAAACTGAGGTTATATTTGGGTAGGAAATTAAATGCAATTTTATAAACAAATTGAATAATAGCAAAAACATTGAAAAATGTCCGCCACACTTTGCACTCAACCTGGTTGGGTAAAATTGAGAGGACATAGGGTATACAAAGTATCAATCAAATATTTCGTTTTTATGTCAGTAACTTTTCTATAGAAACAAAAAGTCTACCATCAATTTCTGCTCACAAAAGCTGAGAATTTGCATGAAACAGTCAATTATCATTAATTTTAAACAATTATCTATATAATATTTATTTCACTAATAATAAAATGTAAATTTTAGAAATTATTTAAAAACATTTTTATTCATTTTTATACAATTCAAAATTGCAAGCGTTACTAAAGTTTCGACTTCTTTATACTTTAAAACGTCGTAAAAATGTTATCTGATTTCGAGGAAAAACATAACTGATCAGAAGAAAAACTTTTGGGGGAAAAAAATGATTAACCCATTTCATTGGCATTTGTTGTCATGCATAAAACTGACAAAATTTTAGGTACTCGCAACTTTTTTGCTTTTACATAATTTCCCAGGAAACGGTAATATAATAATAGAACGCACACGACCACAGACGCATCCAAAACTAAATGTCGCTTAATTAATTGAAAACTACTCTTTAGATGACTACCATACAAAATTACAAGTCAAAGAAGGTCTCAAATCAGTATTCACGGTATTTCGAAATAAAAAAATTATCAGCTAAACCCAAGAAAAGCTACAGACTGGACGAATTTAGCAGAGATACCAAACCCAACAAGAAGCAGTTGGCGAGGATTATCCGGCCGTCCGATAGATATATGTCGCCAGCGATTCAATGGCAGCCCGTAACCAATACTGATTATATAAGTGATGCGCGAGGTAGTCCATACATGCTACTCTCCGAGGATGAAACGCTGGTGAACAAGCCCGGCACCATTAAGCGCCGTGCCCCGCCCACCTGCCACAATGTGTTGCATGAGCCGCGACTGCGGCTAGATTCACCAGATATTGAGCCACTGATCCGTGGCACACGCATTAGCATTTGCGTGGAGCATACACGGTTTCCCCTCATCGCCAGGATATCGAGGGGCATGGGTCTCAGCCATGTGCCCGAGCATCGTCTGTGGAATGTTCAGTGGTGCGATAATACGCCCCACTTTGATCTATTGAAGAGCATGAAACGCTTCCAGCAAATCAATCATTTTCCCGGCATGAGCGAAATCTGTCGCAAGGATTTGCTCTCGCGCAACCTGAATCGCATGCTCAAACTCTATCCGGGCGACTATCGCATCTTTCCCAAGACGTGGCTACTGCCCACCGAGTGAGTGCGATTTATCAGATGGATTTACTCCCTTCATATTTCTCAATTCTTTAATAATGTTGTTCTAGTACCTACGATGTGGCCATTTACTCGAACAAACACAAGCGCACCTTTATACTCAAGCCCTACTCATCGGGCCAGGGGCGTGGCATTTGGCTAACGAACAATCTGCGCACCGTGGGCAGGCAGGAGAAGCTCATATGTCAGACATACGTTGATAAGGTGAGTGAGACACACACATTCCTATATATTAGTATATGTAGAGGAATGAGCTGTGATACATCTCGATATATATTTTATATGAATGTGGTCATAAATCCTTGTTTCCTTCAAGTAAAATTTCTCCTACAAATTAAATTTATAATACTACAAATAATAAACATAAAATAAGTAATAATAATAACGGTAACAACCGTTATACTTAAATAATTAAATTGGGGAGACTTTCCCGCTTGCATTTTTCAATTTTAACTCAACTAACTAGAAAAACTATATATTTTCTTTTATGAATATATGTTGATTCTGATTTCAAAACCTGCTAAACAACGTTATTTCTTTTATGTTCAGTTTGTTTTATTTGCGGTCCGACCTTTTTTGAAAATATTTGATCCGATTTCCTAGCATAGCTCTTTAATTTACTTTGATTTATTTATTACTGAGCTTTTCTCATAGTTACCCACAATTAGCTTTTATCACCTCAATTTCTCATCCCTTCGATTAAATTCTTTATAAGTATTATTAAAATTCACGACATATACTTAATTTACAATTCACTGTTCGATTACATTTCTCTCTTGTACCCACAGCCTTTGCTGATCGATGGCTTTAAGTTTGATCTGCGGGTTTATACACTTGTGACATCGGTGGATCCGCTGCGCATTTTTGTGTACAATGAGGGATTGGCGCGCTTTGCGACCCAGAAGTACAGGCCACCGGCGCTGGGCAACAGCAACAATATGTTCATGCACCTGACCAACTACTGCGTGAACCGGCGGAACTCGAACTACGATGCGGGCACTGGGGACAATGGTGGCTCGAAGCGCAAGCTGAGCGCGTTCAACAAATGGCTCGTGGCGCACGAATACAGCGTGGATGAGTTTTGGGCGGCGGTGGATGATGCGATCATCAAGACGGTGATCAGTGCGTGGCCGGTGCTGAAGCACAATTATCATTTGTGCTTCCCGAAGCACGACAAGATTCAGGCATGCTTTCAGCTGCTCGGCTTCGATATACTCGTCGACTGGAAGCTCAAGCCGTACATCTTGGAGGTAAATCATACGCCAAGTCTGTCCGGCGGTGAGACCGTCGACAATGAGGTGAAGCGACCGTTGATACGGGATACCTTGAATCTGATCAGCACGCCCCTGGTCGACAAGGAGGAGATCATACGCGAGGATCGCGCCGCGCTCCGCGATCGCCTGATGAAGCAGGTGCATCGGCGGCGCGTGGCGACGCCCACCAAAGGCCAGCCGCCAGACGAGAGAGCCGCCGGCGGCGCTGAGCTCAATCAGGCGTGCTCTCTGGGCGCGCTGGCGCAACAGATTGCCTGGGAGGAGAGCCATCTGGGCAACTATAGACGCATTATGCCGCCCACAGATACGGATCGGGTCAACTACTATTTCAAGTTCTACAATCAGTACAAGGAGGTGAGCATGTTCAAGGAGAACAATGCGAGCAAGGGTCGCAGTCGGCTCAATCGCGAGCATCTGAAGCAACAGAAGCTGCAGATGCAGCTGGTCACCGAACAGAATCAGCAGCAACGTTTGGGGCAGCGCAAGGAGAAGCTGCAACAGATGTTCTTGCAGAGCAGCAGACAGAATTTCACCGCATTGCTGCGAGAGAAACGGGCGGAGGCGCTGGCCAGAGCCAGAGATATCCATTTTCAGAAGGCCAAGATGTTAGAAGCGAACAAGTCGCAAGCAGAATCAACGGTAGCCCTGTTGCGGATGTCGAACTATAAGCAGAGGGATAACAAGCAGCACCACGGTGAATCGTCGTCTAGGAATTCCAGGATGTTAAGGATGAGAAAGTCATCCTATGTGCCCAAGGCGCCATCGACTGTGGTGCCGCCGTTGCATCGTGTTCGAGGGAAACACAGCCTGACCATTGTCAAGGCGCACCGACGCACCCAACGCCGCCAGCTGCAGCGACGGACGAGACGCGCCCGCCGCCTGGAGAAGGAGTCGCGTCTGGATGCCGAATTCCTGGTCAAGCATAGTGTCAAGCGTGAGGCGGGGGAACGCCTCTTGGCGGGCAGCTCCAAGCTCCTCACCTGCAGCTCCAAAACGAGCAGCTTCAAAAAGCAACAGCAGTCGAAGCTTCACAAAGTCAATGCCAATGCGCAGGCAAAGTCCAAGCTAAAGCCAGTCAGAAAGCTTCGGATCAAATCAAATCTTGCAAGGCAGCGACAGCCATCGGTGACAGCGAGCTGTCCGCAGCAGCAGCAGCACCAACAGCAGCAGCAGCAGCAGCAGCAACAGCAGCAACAGCAGCAGCAGAAGCAGCAGAAGCAGCATCAAGAGCACCTCAGGGATTGGCTGCCCGAACCAATCTACGAGGCGGACAAACAGCTGCAGGTGGAATGGCGCTCACAAAGAACAGCGGCTGTCAACGGCAGACAGTTCAAGGAAGTGGTAAGTTAACAAGGGACGTTGGTTAGTTAATGACAGTTCATGATGTAACAAGCCGTATTCTCAGAATACAGAATACGTATTTATTTTATATAAATTATAACTTTTCCACTATTGATAAATCTTTGTTTAAATGGCCCAAAAATTAAAAAAAATAAAACTCGATTTATAGCCGACTTTGCAGATATAGTAGGATCATACTGTATTTGTCAATAGACAAGTTTGGATATTTAAAAAGAAAAAAAAACAGTTTTCCAATTTTCAATCGATGACAGCTATATCAATATAATTGTCCAAAATATAAAAAATATTGTTTATCTGCTAAAAGCAAAGCAGGGCTTAAAATTGCTAGCATTTTTCAGGATATCTTAAAATACCAAATAAGTTGTTTATCCAAAAATAAAAGATACAAACGACAGCTATATGAGGTATTGTGAACCGATCCCATGGCTCCAACATATGAACTACCTGCACACAAAACAATTCTTAATACTTTTTTAACCTTTGCGAGATCAGCAAAAAACTCATATAATCCCATGTTTTATTTCTTTAGCTCTTTCATGAAATGTACGAACGTGGTGATCTAACCAAAAATGATATCAAGCAATTTCCAAATATTCTTTATCGTATATTACGCAACGAATTGAATACGAACGCGCAAATAGAAGAAAAATAGGCATAATTGATGATTGTCCTATGGGAATTACTTGGCTAGAACTATGTTAAGTATCAACAATTTTGATGTGTACGTAATACATCTTTTAATATAAACATAAAACGAAAACAACAAAAATATATTTCCAAATTTCTAGATTTTCAGTCCAAAAATAGATCGGGATATGCTGTATATCTTGTGATTCCTAACAGAGACGATTTTTTTTGTTGGCTGTGGTTACACTGAAAGAACAGCCTTGAATGTGGTGGCTTAATTCTAATAGGATTGGTAAGGCATCATCGAAATATTTTCCGTATTGGGAAATTAAAATGCAAATAAACAAATTAAACAAATTTAAAAAAAATTTAAAATGGATTAAAAATATTTAAAATAGTTATTATATACAAAAAAAAAGTGTAATAAAATTCAACAGACAACAGTGATGTGAAATAGAAAAACATAATAATAATAAAAAAAAAAAACAAAAAATTATAATGTTCTAAACGAACCAAAAACTATTTTTTTTTGTTGGAATATAGCAAAGTTGATTACTTCTATGTTAAATATAATATACTCTTTAATATTTACATAGCACATTATCTTTCAATATAGCAAAATTGTATATATCAAAACAAAAACTTAAAACTATTAATTAATTAATCAATAATTTTCAAAAAATATACCAATGTTGTAAAATATAATATATATCATATCTAATATTAACAGCAACAGCAAGAATTTTAGTTATGCTTTCTAAAACTAGCTACCAGCTCACTTATTTTATTCTTATTCCCTATATCTATAACAGATATATATTTTATCAACCCCACAAAAACAATTTACATGCAGCAAAAAAGCCCCATCGATTTGTCAAAGTGCTCGGCAAAAGACAACCTGCGACAATACGACATAACCTCAAACTTCAATAGCCCAACCCCTAACAAAACCCCTTAGCCCACGCCACTGCCCCTGCAGCAACCCCCTCTAAAGCTCAGCCACTAACATCTTGCGCTTTGATGCCGTCGCATGCATAAACAAAATGCAACACAATACGCGACTGGCAGTTGAGCATGCAAGGGCTTAAGGGGGCTTAGGGAGAAAGGGAGGGGCGGGGTTATAGGGTTGGACGAGCTGGTTATAGTCTTCAAACTTGCATTATTGAAAATTGTAGTACGGTTCGCTTTTAGCCGCCGGCATATGCAAAGCAGCCGCCATATTTTTTTTCTCTTCCAACTCTGCGTCCCCCGCAAATCGCGGCTGCCAAAGGACCTGCTCCGTCTATGGTCTATGGTCTCTATGGTCTATGTCTATGTCTAGGGCTTTGGCGTTGGCTTTAGCCGTCAACGCATGTCCTGCATCCTCTTCTTTTTATACCCTGCACGACTGAAAAATGCGTAGGAAAATAGCGGGTGTAATGCTTTTAAGCAAGTAAAAACAAAGTAAATAAAATAAGTAAATAATATAAAGAATATACATTCCTGATCAGTATCTTTTACTGTTATATCTGTCTTTTAGTCAGTCGATTAAGAAGACTATTAGAGCTGGCATTTTAAACTAAACTTCTATAGAATACGCATTTCAAGTTTATTTTAAATTATCAAAAACTCTACATATTTCCAAAATCGATAAATATCGAATTACAGCCCTGTTTTATTGAAAATAACTCGTATATTTTGAAAGTTTATTGGAACCGCGATACAAAGACCAAAATTATGCATAAATTTATACAGTGAGACTTAGAGCAAAAGAATTTATGTTACAGCAACTCAAAGCGGAGTACAGGGTAACATCTAGTCGGGCTCTTTTAACTAGAGCACTTTAACTGGCTTTTTTTCTGTGCTGCTGCTGCTGCTGCAACTGCCTTTTGTCAGGCTGTCGCTGCTGCTGTTGCAGCTGCCTCTCCATGTGTCACATATTGAAAATTGTGCAGCAGCCGTCGCTGCATTCTGGCGCTTTTGGCTTATGGCTGGTTGCCTTTCGGCCAACAAAGTCGAGCAGAGCGCTCTGATAAGCCATTTCAAAGAGGGTTTTACATATGCCAAGCCCAGCGGCGACAACCAACCCCTCCATCCCTCCAACCCCACTACCCATTCTCTATTCTTCACGACGCATTGTGGCAGTTCTTGCCGCTGCTGTTGCTGCTGCTGCAGCTTCTGTTGTGGCACATGGGGCACGCTTAATATTTGATTGAACATTGTTGCGCCTGCTGCTAACACTTTTATTGCATTCTATGCTCTCCTTCTTCTTCTTCATCTTCATCTGCATCTTCTTCTTTTCTGCTGTTGTTGTGATCAGCTTAAAGTTCAAGTTGTGCGCTTACCAGCTGCTGAAAGTTTTCCGTGCACTTTTCCACATATGCAGCAAAAATTTTCCTTTTGATGCTTTTAGTGTCGTCTTATTAAAAAGTTTTTAATCTTATCTCCGCTGCCGCTGCCGCAGCCACTGAAGCTCCTTTCTATAACACACAGTGCTGCGCTTTTTGTTCCCTCGATAAGCTCTCAAAATTCCTACCATCTATTCTTTACCCTCCCCCTTTGCTTTTCGTTTTTCTCTCTCCCTCCTCCCCCACATTTCTAACAAAGCTGCGGAAATGAGTGAAGCATTGCAATGGCAAAAGTTTAGCTCGTAGTACACTCTGCTTTTTTGGCATATTTGTTGTCGCAGCGAGTCTGTGTGTGCGTGCGTGTGTGTGTGTTGGCGTCTACATTGTTGACAAAAGTTCAGGCTGCTATTAGAGGTCGTTTAGCTTGCGATTAGTTCAGCTAAGTCAGTCTACGATGCTCAAACTTGCTGCCTACTTTTCGAGTTTCAAAGTTCTTTTGAATTCGGAAATGTCTCAATTTGAAAATGTAGGTGCTTAGGTACTTCAAACTTAAAGTGCTTTAACACACCAATTGCGGCTGTGAATGTTCGCAGCAATCCATTTTTCTATCAATATTGCAACACATTGTAACTCGGCCAAAATACAAGCGATATTTATAATTAATTCAAGTAATCTGTCGTAACTCACATTATACTCAAAAAAGTCTTCGTTTACTGCTTCTGAAATATACGTTTAATATCAACAAGAAGTAAAGATCTAATAGCTAATTAACCTATCGTAACTCAACTAAAATTCAAGATATATTTATAAAGTCTTTTTTTGTTGTTTATAAAACACACTGTCAATATCAATAGCAAGGAACGACCGAATCAACTTAACGTATCGTAACTCAGCCTAAATTCAAGATATATTTAGCCATAGCTCCCATATTTCAAACGTCCAAGCCGTCGGATCCATAGCTCCCATATTTCAAACGGCCATAATTTTGTCAAAACTGAACCGATTTTCATGTTTGATAGCATTTTTTCCATGGTTTGTCCTCTAAATCGAATTTGCATTTACAATTTTTGCATTTTTGAAAATAAATTTTTTTTGATTTTTTTGACAAAAAAAGCGTGTACTCCCCCCTTACTCATTTTCGAAAAAAGTTTTTTCAAAATTTAGAAATGCAAATTTACATTTTTAATCGATTGTGGTGGTCACAATTAGTATAAAAAAACAACAATAAAATCGATTTTGAAGGCGTCAAGTTTTTTGTCAAAAATCGGGCAAAAATTGACAAAAATTTTGACATGTAAAGCCCTCGGATCCATAGCTCCCATACTTCAAACGCCCAGAACTTTCTCAAAACTGAACCGATTTTCATGTTTGATGGCATTTTGGTCATGATTCGTCCATCGTAACTCAGCTTAAAGTCAAGATATATTTATTTAAAAAGTCTTCATTTATTAGGTACAATAATTTCTATTAATTTAAATAACACAGAAAGCTCTAGCCACCCACTTACCCGTCGAAATTTTAGATATAAGTTTACAGAATGCCTACAATATATTTCCACATTCTTCACTTTACCTCCTACAACAACTACTCAAGTTGTAAGTATCTCAATGCATATATTTGGCATATTCACCTGTATACTTATTGAGGTGTCATGTCAAAATATTTGCACTGTACGTACATCTTATATAATAAATTTTTATACTTTCCGCCTTATCAGCCATAAAGCATAATGTGCACTTAATCTTCATTTGCACTGAGACAACATTACGACACAGCGCTACGAAATGCATTCGGAGAAAGGCAGAGAGATAGAGAGGTGGACATATAAAAATTCAGTCGAGGGTGAGGTAAAGTGGGGGGTTTACTGCAGCTGTAGAAGCCTTTTAATTTGTGTCATAAAGGCAAAAAGGAATTGCTTAATTCCATGACAAACACTCGCAGCGTGAGTGCATATAAAGGATATGCGAAGAGGAGTGGAAAAGGCAACTCTTCCAGCAGGAAGAATCCCACGGCGATGACTTAAATCAACAAAAGATTTATGCCAGACAGAAAAAAATGCACAGACAGGAAAGGGTTGAAGGAGGTGGCAGTAGAAATATCTACAAACAGGCCAGACCAGGCGCATATAAATCCAGCAAGTCGGACTTAACGCCACACTGAATACGACAACAACACCATCAATTGGGAAAGACGAAAATAACGCCCGGCTAAAAGTCAGTCAGTCAGTCAAAGAGTGAGGTGGCCCGGAGGGGGATTACAGCATTAAGGGGGCTGTTGCAGCACAGTAGCTGCGACAGCTTTTGCTTTTGCCATCTTTTTTTTATGTTGTTGTATGCGAATTAACATGTCTGGTCTGGCTGAAAGACGGTGCTCTATATATCCCAAGCTATATCCCAAGCTTTTTACACATCTATATCTTCGCATATATATATGTACATATATATATATAAGTATACATGCATATAAGTGCAAGCTCCTCGCAAGCTGACGACGACTGGCACAAATAATTTGCAGTTCTACAGTTTTTCACCGCTTTTATGCTGCATGTTTTCCACTTCACAGGATTTTATGTGCCACTACGCTCGGCTCAAGTGTTGGAAAATACAATTGCCAGCACACACACACGCACATACACTGGGCGAAAAAAAAAACATTTCCGCATTTTTGTTGCTATAGTTTTTTTCCCCTCCTTTTTGCTGTTGTTTGTGTTGTGCCGCCAAATGTTTTGCCTTTGCTAAAAAAGACAAACTGTGTCAGTGCGGGCCAACAAAAGTGTGAATGTGCGTATAATGTATACCCTGTACAGGGAGAATGAAGAGCATATTCGTTTTGAGTAGTAGCAGCTATAGCTTTGGACATATAAAAACTCTCTGCAGTATTTTATATAATACTGTTCTTGATATTTTTGTTAATTTTGTTAAAAATAAATGACAATATAGTAAAATTATTTGTTTTTGCTATTTGTATATATTTTTGTTTTTCTTTCTATTATATCAAGAAATTCATTGGTGAAATTTATTTTTCAAATCTTCCTGGAAGTTTATATATTTTATTCTAATTTTCATAAAACTTCTCACTCCAAATGCCACTTAATTCACTGTTATTGACAGGGCATTAAGAAGTCGCTTTAAAATGATTTTATTTAACATTCTTAAATACATCTGCAACTGTATTTGTTTTTCTTGCATCTGTATCTGTGTTGCGTCTCACGTTTTTGCAGCATGGCAAACACTTGAGTACTTGATGCATTTTTTATGCTTTTTTTGCGATGCATTGTTTTTTGCAATTGTTGTTGATTTAGTTGTTGTTGTTGCTGCTGCAGGTTGTTGCACGTCTAACAATGCACTCTGGCTAAACACTCAGCTACACAAATGCTTAAACACACACACAATCTGTGCGTGTGAATGTGTGTGTTTGTTTGGGCTATTGCATATTTGTTGCCGCTTTAATATGTCACACATTTTCTAGCCAGTTTGTAGCTAAAAAGTAACATATATATGGCCACAAAGCCACTGAGCGAGCCCCAAGTGTCCACAAAAGAAAAACACAAACACACACACGTGCCGCAGAGTCAAAATAAAAACCCCCTTGAAAAAAATAACAACAACTCGAAGCGCCCTCCAGCCGCCACTCTCTAGCACAATACAAGAACAACAGCACGCCGAGAGAGGCAACAGTGTGGCAAATAACTGTTGTCACACCATAGACCGCATACACATAATATATCTATGTATATACGTATGTATATATACTAAATATATCCTTCTTGTTGAGCTCTGCTCAAGTGTGTGACAAGTTTTTGTAGCCACTCACAACAAATTGCCATGGATTTCGGTTTTTCATCGCCTAGCCAAAAACTTTGCTACAAAGTGAAGCTTAAAAACTGTTAACAAAACTATCAGTGACTTGGAGTTACCCTGTAATTAACTGCATTTTATTTTTAGGCACATAAATATACACATTTATTGGAAATTCGGTTGTCATTATGCTTTTCCATGTATTTTATGTTATATAAACTGAATATATTATTTTATTTTTTAATTATATTTTTTTATTCAAATATGATTGTTATATATTTATTTTGATTTTAGTTGTACTAACGTATTTAAGCTTGTTCGATTTTCTGGATATTTGACAAAAATATTAAATAATATAACAATGCGCAACATTACACCCTTGACAAAAAGCACTATGATTACAGGGTATACAAAATCTTTTAAAATTTATGGATCACAATATGCAACAACAACAATAAAGATGATGATAAGAAGTACTAAAGTATAGTAGATGAAAGTAAAATATATGTCTATATACTAGATATTTTTATATATAAAATTCTTGTGTGTACTTACAACTGTGATGGGATAGAAGGGATTTATGATAGTGAAGAGTAGAATGTGATTTGGCCGTGTAGTCTCAGGACGCTTTCTCCTTAGGTCGTCGTTTGACTTGTTCAGTAGTGCTTGCTGCTGACTCTGATTTTGTGTGGACTGTAAATAGTAATATAGTCAAAGATATATAAGTATTTCATGGTGTATGCGATAGTATAAAGGTTTATAGTATAAAAAACAATAAATAAAAGACGATACAAGTAATTAAATAATTTGAGATATATTTAAATTAAATTAGATACTGGACCAATTTTGAATCTGCAAATTTTCAATACACACAATTTTTAAAGCTGAACTCAAATTAACGCATGACCCTCAAATTCCTTTGTCATATATGAGCCCAGCAGAAAGATAATGGACGATTTAAAAATCATGCGATAAAAATAGTCCTGATTTGCAATGTTATATATGTAGTTCGCAACTGATTTGTACTCCATAATATAGTCCCGAATGCTGCAATAATTTGAGGTTTGTTTACATTTAAGAATTGGTATTATTTGATATTATTTACCGCGTTACAAAAAACATTACTGATTCCTTATTTAAAATTGTTGTTTAAGCAAGTTTAAAGGCTCGAGAGTAACTGATGTTGTTATGAATAATGTTGCTTAGGCGTATTTTTAAATGAATTTAAAAATGACTTGAGAAACGTAGCACTACGGATAGGAATTTTTCTTCATTTTAACATTAAGTACGTCACGTCATATGACAAATTCCTTTAAGCATCATACGCATGCCTCTGGCTATTCTTACTAGTTCTTTTTCTCTCTTTCAAAAACTAGAAATCAATGCATTAAAAGACTTTGGCCATTAGTTGCCAGACCGCATGTCAAATCAGCTGCCCGGTCTGACTGCCTGTCAAACGCTGTTGTTGTGCACATTTTCAATGGGCCAAAATGCAAACGAATTGATTTTTCAGGTCTTACAGTTTTTCTGGCTTTAATGACGTTATTTAGTTGTGCAAAAATTTCAAGTCAAAATAAAACAAAGTTTTTGCATAAGGTTTTCACGTTAATTGACGCTGTCAGCAAAATGTTTAAAAAATAATGATAATAATTTTGAAAATAAAAAAAAAACAACAACAACGAAAAGTAGGGCTATTTTGTTTTTGTGAACTAGCATAATTTGTGCCATGAGGGGCCTCTATAAATAATTGCGGAATTTAGGTAAAACATGTTCATGTCACGTTCAAATGTCAATCAACGCTAGCGAGAAGCCAAACGGCCAGGCGGAAAGGGGCGGGGAGGGGAGGGAGGCAAACATATTCAATTTTGGCGCTTAGCAGGTGAGAAAAATTATTGTGCGCTGCACATGCAAGAGAGAAAGAAAGGCCGATAGAGACTGCGGGAAAGGTGGGAGAAAGGGGAGTTAAGTACATTTGGACAGGTGGTGATGGGGCCGGAGAGTGTTTTGGCCTCATAGACTTGACACCAAAATGCCAGACATGCGCCGATATTTGCACTAATTAACTGGGGAATATGGCAGGAAATGGTGGAAATGTATCCGAAAATGTATGTTTTCTCATAGGAAGCTATGCTGTTAAATGCAGAGGTATATAAACAGTATCATAATCTGTAGTTTTATAATTTCAATTTCTAAAAACTATAAAAATATTCTGAGTATTTATGTATGGTCGCATTTTGAGTAACATAGTTTTTGCAGGCAGACAGCTTATGTTAAAATTCAGAATATCTTTCAACTCGACTTTTTCATTTTCTTGAATTTCCTTTCCTCTTTGCATATCTTGCATAATTTTCGTTGTTTCTTTTCCAGTTACTTGCACCAACTGATTAACTAATTAGCGTTTGTCATGATTAACTTTTCCTGTGCCATTTTTCAACGCCTCCGCCCGGTCGCAGATATTTCTGCTGCTACTGCTGCTGCGACATTTGATGCCACTTTCACGTGTAATGTTTGGCTTTTTATTTTTTTAATTTGCTGCATTTTTTCACAACATTTCCGCCAGAGCTCGAGTCGAGCTCACTTAACCTTTTTTATTTTTTTTTTATTTTAAATTATTTTATTTTTATTTGTTGCTCTTAAGTAGCTCCCATCTGAAGCTTTGTTTTCTTTACCTGAGTTTGTAATTAGGTTAATGGATCGCTGGCTGCTGTGATGCATTTTTAGCACCCAAAGCTGTTGCTTTAATGGGCCAAAGGGTTGTCGTGTTACAATTTAAGATGAGGGGAGAGCTTCCTTAAGGTCACGAGCGTGCCGTAAATTGTAGAAATTATTGACATACTAACAGCCGCGCCTCATAATGAGATTGAGAAGTCTGAGAGACTGGCGTAGGCAGAATTTTGTCATCTCTGTTTTATGTCTAGCTAAAATCATTGTAAGGAATTTGAATATGTATAGAAAGAATTTCAAGTTCATCTTTCAACAGTTCTTAGAGTTGTCTCAAAATTTCAAGATATTCTTTTTTAATTCTCTAATAACTGCTCTATTTTTAAAAGAATCACTGTAAAAATTGTAATACAACCAAACTTAGGCGCAAATTCAACAGTTTCTAAAATTTTGTCAAGTTTCGATAAGTCCTACTTAAGTAACTCAACCTACATCTCAGTAATATAATATACCAGCACGAAAAACGTCAAGTACAAAGAGTTTATCATGTTCTTCACAGCATAACGAAGAACTATCATTAGCAATTTTCAATAATTCCACACAGAATTCGGTTTCCCCAATGACCCTGACGACACATAGGCATACAAGTGCCGACAAAAATGTTTATTTACCTTGTAACATAATCTAGCAAGCGACAACAGAGGCAGCTCGTGAGGGATTTCAATCAAAAGTGAAGAAGAAAAAATGAATACGAACAAATCTCAACAGCTTTGACGCACAATTTGTATGAAGGAAAAACCCCAAGGCAAGGCTACAA
Source organism: Drosophila robusta (assembly GCA_035043565.1). NCBI lineage: Eukaryota > Metazoa > Arthropoda > Insecta > Diptera > Drosophilidae > Drosophila > Drosophila robusta. The sequence goes on from JAWNMW010000584.1 coordinate 5,614,974, forward strand.
AACATTTGTTTTCTGTCAAATTTGCCTTTAATAATAATAAAGATCATATATTTTCCTGTACGCCCACCCGTAAGGAAAACCCGACGACACTGGAAACTGTTGATTAAATTACATAAAAAAAAGTAAATGACGAAAAAATATAACAAAGTGGAAGCTGTAAGAGAAATGATTGATGGATGTATGCCTGGCCGGGTTGGGTCTTAAGTGCATGGCAACCAATAAACAAAAAAAAATTATTTTAAATTTTACTTTGTTATCTTTTTTCAGCTTTCAGTTTTTTCTGCCTTTATATTTTTTGCTAGGCATACAAATAGTTCTATTCGTATTTTGGTTCTCTTTTTTTTGTATTTTCGAAAAGCATTTGAAACATTTCTGGCACAACGGCGCGAACGATTTGAAAATAGCCGCGCGGACGGTCGCTGCGGCGGTGTCGCGACTGCATACCACGGCGCATTTCAACTCGAACCGCAACGAAATGAAGATGAATTACCCACGAAACTATTCGCTAGGGATACGCGATGAGACGACGGACGGATGTACAGTGGGATGGACGAACAGACAGACGGACGCGTCAGCGCCCATCGTCCGTTGCAGGCAAATCACAAAATAAGTTTTGCTTCGAGCTACAAAAATTTGCACTCAGTTGATCATCAAATGGTCAAAACACACTATAAAGTGCGGCGACATATCCAACGGATATGCAGCTAGAGATACAGATACAAGCGACAGCTAAAGAAACAGATACATTTACAATATGCTTAAATGCGCCTTTGCCAAGAAATTTACGAAGTCGAACACAAAAAAAAAAGAAAAAGAAAAGCAAGTTGCAAGTTGAACTGCAAGTTGCGAAATCTCAGATAAAGAATTGAGGCAATATAAATAGCCAAAGATATATGGGCAGAGAGTCAGTCTATCATGCTGTCAGTGCGCTTGATGTATTGACATTCATCAAACTGACTTGAGCGTATGCAGATCTATAGCCTGAACTGTACTCAGGGTGATAATTGCGCATGTCAGAGGTGGAAATATTTTTGGGTGGTGCGAGAAGAGCAATCGATGAAAAACAAAAGGAAATTTCAATGAATTCACAATAAATAGAAATGAGATTTAAAATTCTGTTATTGAAAGCTGCTTTATGAAATAATTAATGGGATATTTCAATAAAATACATAAGTATTAATGGGTATTTTAGTTTGAGATTACAATTAGTATAGGAAAAAAAGTTAATAATCTTTAATAAGGCAAAATAACAAATCAATTTGTTTGAAATTTTTTTAGTTAATATAAAAGAAACAACTGCTTCTTCATTAATTTATTGCTTCATTTAATAGACAAATATACATGATTAAAATAAATTTAGCCCTCAAACTGTTTTATATGAACTACATTAATTTTTTATCAGGCTTAATATATTTTTACATTTGCTAGACAAAAAGCAATATTAAAAGTAAAATCCTTCTTGATTTGTTTTGCAATTATTAATCGTATTATAAATAATAATGTCTTCTACTTTCAACAAAAAGAAAAGATGCATTAAAAGTCGCAGCTCATTAGACTTGCCACAGCAATGGCTTGCCTGATGTCGCACATCTGCTGTCGACTGTCTCAATAACTGACTGAGTGACAGACTGACTGAGTGAATGACTGACTGACGCGTAGTTTCTGTCGCTGTTGGTTCCTAGCCGCATGCTAGGCACATGCTGCTGCCCTTCATTTTGATAGGCAACGCGCAGCCCCAAAATTGTTCAAATGCAAATATTATTTTATTTATTTTGGGTGTTTTTCTTCCTCTTCTTATTTTGGCTAAAACTGCATCGGGCGACAGCAACACGAGGCGGCATTTGTTACTCGCAATTAGTTGCACTGTATTTTGTCAGCAGACGCAGCGTGGCCCAGCCACCACGCCCCCCTCTCCCGCCCCTTGCCGGCATATGTGTGTGTGTGTGTGTGTGTTGTGCGCGAGGCCGGCAAATGTCGAACGAGAATTGCACATGAAATGCAATTTACAAAATGTTTTCTTCAACGTTTGCGTTGCGAAATTTAATTAAAACACAGCAGCCGCAACAACAACAAATAGCAGCAGCAGCAGCAACACCAGCAACAACAACAATGAAATTAAATGCTGCAGTTGAGTGAGCGACAAGAGCGCCTGTTTGGGGCAACTGTATTTGGCCAAGTCTCTGCTTTTGGGCCAAGTAAAAACATCAAAAAGTCCAAGTCAAGTGGCAGCAGGCCAGCAGACAGCCCTGCCCCAACCCCAGCCCCAACCCAAAAATGAAAAAAAAACACAATTTTTACAAAATAATGAAGCAATATGTAAGTTGTATAAACGCAGCCGCAGCATTCGTATCTCTAAGATACAAAATTTGTGTATCTTTAAAAAAAAATGCCAGCTACTTGCGGCAACAATCAATCATGTAGAGGAGCTGGCAGGGGAGGCTGGGGGGTCTTTAAACAAACCTTTTAAACAATATCATCTAGAGTTCGAGACCATTTTCGTTGGCATTTTATTGGCATTGCTCATCTTGGCCCATTCACTTGTGCAAACTGTCGAGTTTTTTTTTTTATTTTATTTTGGTTGTTTGGCCAACAGCAGCAGCAAAAACACGTCAGAGCGAATTGGCCCGCGGTCTCATCAATGACATAAGTACAATACAGGCACACATACACATATATCAATCCATCTATCTATACAGTATATACTAAATGTATCTGTATCTTTTAGTTGTTGTTGGTATTCTGCCCGCCATTTGGCACAAATCTTTTTGGTGCTACTTGGAAACATATGCCTCCCCAACCGCTCCACATTTGCGCTCTTCTGTTCCGGCCAGTTCATTTCTTATCTAAGTCGGCAATGCTCATTAGTCACAGCATGGGGGGCGGCACGTTGGGGGGGCGTGGTAACGTTACCGCGCAACGCGTGAAGCATTGAAAATTGTCATTAGTTCAACGTTGGATTTTTTTTCAGTTTGTTTTTGTTTTTATATGTTGTAGTTGCTTTGCCGCTCCTCTTTCCCCCTCCCCGGCAATTGTCTAGCCTCAGGAGAATTTTTTCGCCGGGTGCTGTGCGAGGGTGTTTATTGTTGCTTATGTGTTTCTTTTTTTTTATTTACTTTCCAATGATTTTCAATTAGAGTTCACAGATTGGCGACAGTTTTCCTCGCGAGCAAAAGGCGTGCAGAGCTTTAGATTGTCTCTGATTTAGCCGCAATTGGGATTTATGTGACGGCTTAAGCCTCACCATTTTGATCAAGACAATTACGAATTGCGGTAAATGAAGTATAGGTTAAAGTTCAAGCAATAGACTTTAAAATTAGGAAGTGAACATGAAGAGAACAATGCAAAGATATTAAATAGTTTTCAAAGCTGAAGAAGACTTCCTTTTGTTTGAATAAATATTGGAAATAGGCTTAGAAATTAATTAGCAGAATATAAAGCCATTTTAACTGAATTGAATTCACAAATAAATGCTTACTTAGAAGCTTAAATTGATTTTACTGCACTGCCATCTTTTTTTTGCAAATTATAAACCCTTTAACCATTGTTAAATTATACTGATAGTATAAAATGCAATAAACTGCTTAGGTAATTAAAACCCTTTAAAATTGATTCCCACACTCAACCAAAAAAACAAAAACACAAACATAGAGAATGTAATGTAAACAAAACTTTCAAAAGTAAAATTTAAGAAAAACTTAAAAACAAAAGCTAAACACACACATAAAACTTAAAGGGAGGGAAAAGCAAAAAAGACAAGATATTTATAATCAAAGATAAGAGAAATTGATAATGCAAGCAACATTCAGCGACACGTGACACAGTATTTACCCCTTCCCTGGCCCACACGAGCTCATTAATATAAACAAAAGCTGTAGACAGCAACCCTTTTGCCAAAAAGGTCACTCAATTACAGCCTGGCATAACTTAACCCCTTGACCGCAGGGGGCCAACCACAAAAGAGAGCCCCGAAAAAGAAAAATGTTTATATATAATAAAACGAAAAAATAGAACAAAAAGAGAATATCTAGAGATGGTCTCGCCAGGCCCCAGACAAGCCCAACCACCCACCCAGCAACCGACCCATGGCCCAGCCATAAATCCATCCATCTTTTCAACAAACTGAAATTTTTTCTCTATTTTTCCTCGTTTTTTTTCCTCTATTTGTTGTTTGCCGTTTGCTGTTGATTTGCGTTTTCGTCATTTTGATGTCAGTTCACTTGACGTGCCCAGAAGCAGAACAAGAAGTAGTAGAAGAAGAAGAAGGAGCATACGAGACTCGATATAGACAGGCCTGAGGCAAGCGTTGATCACTTATGACAACAGTTTCTATCCCTTTCACTATCCATCTCTTTCTCTTACAGCCTATGCCTCCCCGGCGTTGGCTCTTCATGTAATTTATGTGGAAAATTCTGTCGTGGCGTACGGCGCAACATAAAACAATTTTCATTTCGTACACATATCTGTCCGTGCTTCCTCTTCTTCTTGCTTTTTCTCTGCGCGTAATTTACGCGCCGCTTTTCATGTGAAAATCTTTACTAATTCGTCTGTTGGCTTTTTTCGCTTTTCATAATTTTTATTTATGGAAAATGCTTTTAAATGCGCATAAAAATGCCGGCACATGTGTGTGTGTGTGTGTGTACAAATTGATTTGCTGTGCCTCAAAACAACAACAAAAACAAAAGTATCTGCAAGAAACAATACCTAATTGAGCCGCCCATTCCCGCATAAATCATTTAATTAAATTTAATTAACTTAAATTCGAGTAAATTATTAATTTTATTGTGCCTTAAAAGGGGCGCGAAAGCCGCACAGTAAACAAGGAAAATTATAGTGAAAAGTCACCGCAACAAATCTCTCAGATTTTCACACAATCTGTGACTGTCATGTGTTGTGGCAGGTGCGGCAAGTAGGGGAACGTGACCTCCTCAGTCCGCCGGGGGCCAATGCGTAGTCAGCGACAACAATTGAAATTTAGCTGTGAATTGTTTTCTCCTCATATGATTTCGTTGTCGTTGTTGTTGATCTCAAGGTATTTCAATTTCTTTGTAGCTTCAAGATGGATTTTCTTTTTTCTACAGATTTTTTTTTTTTTGTTAGGCATTACTACGTCAATGCCTGATATATGCGCTCTATTTCGTTGACAATTGGCAATGGAGCAATGGCAAAATACAACAACAAAAATTAGAAGAAAAAAACTAATCATCTACGTAATTGAGCTACCTCAAGAAATTTGTTTAAAACATATTTGTTTTATTATTTTTTTCTTTGGTCTGACAGTAAATGAGCATTACGGATTATGTTGAAGTGTCTTATATAAATCTTGGGCACGTGTCGGCGCCCACTTTGAAAATATATGTGTTGGCATAGTTTTATATACAGATATATAAATTGAATTTATGTATTCATTTATATTGTATGTTTATGCTACTATATCAGAAGGAATACTTTTGAGCATTTACATATTTTTCACATTATTTACAATATCATTTATCTGGATTTATGCCTAGGGTCTATTACCTAAATTTGTGTCTTTATCTCCTACTCTTATACTCGATCATCTGTCTTGAATACATAAAGTCTGCTTAAATTTCTCATTCATATTCGATCTCATATAGCATGTCTGGATATTCATCAGCACTTATTTATATCGTTTTCAATTTCATTTTTCAGTTTTCCAATTCATACGCATTCAACGTTTCTACTACTACTAGAAAAATACATTTTTAGCCTCTTATGGTCTTGCCGTCTAGGCTCCTTGCCAATTTTTATACATATACAAAATATGTACATACACATATATATCTTTTATGACTATGTAAGCAACAGGCAACCATTTCATTTAGTTAAATGATACGTTAATGGATATCAAAGCTGAAATTTCTTCAGAAACATATTTTCTCAAATTCCACAAACAATAATTGATTTAGTTATGGGTATTTCGAGCACATTTCTCAAGTGTTTGCTAACTATGAATATAACTCACAAAATAAATCATTTAAAATTTCTGACAAATTCCAACATTACACGCAGATTTATCTAATATCTTTGTAATCCACTCGACGGCTGTCTCGTTAAAAATTAGTTTACAAAGCCTTGAGGCAAATCTTTAAAATCTTTATTTAATGCGCTGCTTTCTTTATTTTGTTGAAGTTGATCATCATCTGCATTTGCCCACTTGGCAACTAAACAAAAAAAAAAACAACCACTAAACCACACACACACACACACACACACACTTGTCAGCCAGAGCATGGCCATAAAGACGGCACACCTCGCACCCCACGCACGCACACACACACACTTTCCGGTAAAATCTGCTCTGAAAATACATTTTGCGGCCACGTTTTCCAAGTGGGGAAAACTGGCCAAAGCATGGCAACAGAAAATTACTTCACGTTGCGCTGCGCGAAGAAAATTTATAACAAAAGCAATTGCAGTGCTATAAAAATTACATTTAGCCCGAGCCAAGTGGTCGAGGTTGAGGCTGTGGCTGAGGCTACGGCATAGAGCCCATAATAATCAACACCACCTGCGACGACGGACGAGACGAACGACTATGCAAACAACAACGCGTCCCTCCCACCACCCCCGCTGCCGCGCCACCAACCCACTTTCATCTCTCAGCACCCACTTTAATAGCCCCAAAAGTGCGAAGCGCGTGCTGGGCGCCCCCTAAGGAATTTGCTGTACAGCGCTTTTTTAGGTGGCAACAATGCGGGGCAGGGGGGCAGACTTCGCCACATAACGCTATACAAATGTTTACTTATGTTGCACAGCCCCTAAATTAGGTAGCCGCAACTCCGCAACGGAATTTGAGCCCCAAAACGGAAACTTTAAAATGTGTTAATCATCAAATAAGCTGCAGAGCAAAGTGCAGGCACACTCCCACACCCAAACACACACTCGTTCACACACACACACACACCTGTGTGCCCCGGCGACTTGCATTAAATATTTGTCAGCAATTTACCCGAAAAGTTTGTACTTGACAACTCCCCTCCCCCCGTTCCAGCTGACTCGTTCAGCAAATTAACACATGTCTCTGTTTGTTCATTTCTTTTTATTTTATTTTGACTTTTGCTTTCCCTCTTCTTTTTTGCAACATTATTCCAGCTGTTATTGTTGTTGTCACTGTCTGTTTGTCTCTTCGGCTATTGTTTTTATCAATATTTAAATATACCTTTTTTTAATGTCTTCCACTTTACTCGGATTGTTTTCTTTGATGGTAATTTTATGAGGTTGCTTGGCTCAATAAGTATTGAATAATTTAATAGCTTTCAAATTTAAATTAATATAGAATATCTAAATACCCCTAAATGCATCCAATTATAGAACAGCGTAATAAATCATAACATATCAATCATATAATATAATATTTAATTTGATATCACATCATGTTTTTCTAGCTTAAATCTAAACTAAGTCTTTGGCGAACTCTTAATTCAGTTTTAAAACAAATTAACATGACAACCTTTAAAAGCTTAAAGATTTATCTTTAAATATTGTTCAAAATTTCATAAATTTTAAATATTTTTCCTTCCATTTCCCTTTTATTTCCAATTATTCTCTAGCCATTTGCTTATACTTCAAACAATAACAAGCTAATGAATTGCATTCTTTATTTTAAAGAGCATTCCAAAGGCTTCCAAACCGCCCCCAACTCTACCCAAAACTATTTAGCCAACTATTTTACCACTCCACTCGACTCACTTCAGAGAGCATTTTATAGCCGACTTTTATTCAGCTCACATATTTGGCCTACACACATAAATATATATAAATATATATATATTTAGATTGTTGTTTTTATAGGTGTTTGTTTTGCATGCCAGTTGTTGTTTCTGTTGTAAATTGTTTTTGTAGCTGTTCTTGTGAAATGTGCTACTGATAACACACACACACACACACACACACACACACACACACACACACACACACACACACACACACACACACACACACACACACACACACACACACACACACACACACACACACACACACACACACACACACACACACACACACACACACACACACACACACACACACACACACACACACACACACACACACATACATATGTATATGTATACACTGGAGCTGCGGCACAATTTAAATATTTTACGATAAAAGAAAAAAGTGAAATTTTTGTTTGTTTTTTTTGTGTCTTCTGCCATTTGGTGTGAACGAACTGTCAATCGTTGTTTTCGTTGCAAAAGTGCGCTGAATAAATAAATACTATATCTTTTATCACAAAATTCTCCATCTGCTTATGTAGAGAGCGAGCATCACACACACACACACACACACACAGCGTTTGCCATGGTTCGCTACACCAAATGCAATCAAAAATCAAAACGGTGCCAAGCATAAAATAAGCATAGCAAGTATATGTAAATATATGTGTGTATATATCATATATTATTATATCGTAAAAAAATATTGTCTTTAAACATATGCCTGCTATCAGCCAATAGTTGAGCTTATCTTATCAGCTAAAAACGTGAGCGTACGCAAATTTAGCAATCGCTTCCGCTAGTTGCAACATGTTTACCCAGCGAACCACCTGTCAGCATTGATAAAAACTTAAACTGGAAGATAAAGCTTAATAGGAAATAGCCATAAATCGTAGCGAAAAAAATGATATATATATAGGATTCGCTATGGTTCCCTCATAATCAATTCAAATATATCCGACTTTGCCGAAATAACCTTAGAAATTTAACATTATCGCTACCTCAACCTCATTCATGTTAACACGAGGACCCAAATAAAGAAATCAAAGATCAGCACTGATTTCTTGCTAAACTAAATTGTCAAGGGAGAAATTTTGTAATATGACCATGGAGGACATAAATAAAACCTAATGAGTTATCAGCATTAATTGCTGCTTTCCCAAACTTGCAAATTAGCAATGAAGCTTTAAACTGTTGGAATCTAATCTATTTGTTCTGCAAGAGTAGATTCTTACCGAATTTAAATATATAAAATAATATGACTGTCCAACAGATATTTGTTGGAGCACAGAAAAAGAAATGGCGAAAGGACATTAAGAAAATAGTCTTATTTCTGCATTTATTCTTTAAGAAAATTATGTATAATGTGATCATGGTGGATCCAGAAAATATGAAAATGGGTAAATTTATTTTTTTACCACTGAAGATAAATGGTTGTCGGAAGGATATAAGTATACTGTTAAGAAATAAAATAAGCATGGATTGAATTGTAAAACAGAGAAAGCTCATATGAATACTAAATAGAAATTAAGTAGATTATTTTACGTTACATATTGTGTATTTCAGTATTCAACATAAAAGAATACCGCATATAAACATCAATTAATTGCCTGGTATTCGTTACCAACACAAAATATAAAATAATAAACTCCTAATGAAACCACTGCAATGCACTAAAATATATGCGTTTATTTTTTTATAACATACCATAAATTAGTTAACATCAAAAATGACAGCGTGGAAACTTACCTAAAAGAAAACAGAGCAGAAAGAGAGAGAAAATCAGTAATTAATAAAAAATTAATATTATTCAACATGTGCTTAAATGATAATAAACAATGTTGAACATTAAATGCATATTTAACATTCTTTTATTACTTCAATTAATTAAACAATTGAATTATTGCTTTAAATCACAAGAGGTCAGAGCCTAAAAAAATGTATTTATACATACATATGTACTTTATATATGTATATGTTAAACCAAATTCCCGCTGACCTCAACAGTTAATCAATTTGGCACTTAGCGAAACTTTTTGATTAAAATTTTATTTATGGGCCGCCTTTTTTTGTGTGGCATATTTGAAATGTGCGTGGCACGTTTGAATCTCACGCGGATGACATTAATAACATGATTAAGTAACGCCCATTTGATCTCCCGACTGCGTAGCACAGAATATATGGTAATTAATCGTATTCGTAATCAATTGCAATTGCACCCAACCCAAAAATAAATCCAAGAGAAAAAGTCCACCTTTATATAAATCAATGGATTTTTCATTGGCCATGAGCAATATTTTTTCTGCCGATGCAGCAATAAAAATTAAAAGCTAACAAAAAAGAAAACATATATACAGAAATTGCTTAACAATTTATGTATGTAAAACAGAAATAAATGGAAAATGCTTTAGACGAAACTGTACGACTAGAAGATACGCTGCAGTTAAATTAATAAGCATCCCACACAAATGCAAATTTTGAATTAAATTATATATCAATAAAATCAAAAATTTTCAAAAGAAAATGTTACGAATACAATATTAATTGTAATTAAAATGCTTTAAATCTCCATGGAAGCGGACAACATTTTAAATAAGTTTGATTTGCCTTTTATTTTATAAAAGTCGTTGGAATAATACAGACAGAATATACATATATATAATTTATAGGCTCAAAGAAATATTTACGACATGTCACAAACAAATGCCCACCAATATTATACCCTTATTCACACTTTTAATATATATATATATATGGTATCAAAAATAAAACATGGCGCTTTACACGTGTCCACAATGGTCCTGAGTATGTTGTGTGTGTGTGTGTGTATGTGTGTGTCTTTGCATGTATTTTCTGTCTGCTATATAAGTAAAACAGTTTATTGACTTTTAATTTAATGCCAAAGCAGCAAAAATAAGCAAGAAGGCAAAGGCAACACATTTGATAATTCAATTGCCAAAAGGCAGTTGAGAAATGTAAATTGAATTTTGATTTGCGACCTGAAAATTGTGCAATTGTAATAATTCAAAATTAATCAGATTAATTGCTGGCAATGTGTTGCATGCCTCAATTATGGAAGAGCCTCAGGTGCGGCTGTTGCAAAGGTAACAATTCCCTCAATTGCATTTCTTATTTAAATGAATTTGAATAGCTTTATTTATTTTAAATATTTTCATGCAAATCGATTTTCAATGCGCTTCAATAAACGAGTTAAATAAAATATATATACATATGCATATATATTTTTTGCAAATAAAATGCCAACGTTCGATTTGGTGCAGACTGTGAATTGGGTCAATACATTTAAAAGCATGCAAGAGGAAATGAAAACCGTACACCGATTTGTTCTCCCTCTCTCCCTTTTTTTCGGACAAAACAGCAAAAACGTCGCCAAATAAAAATGCAACAAAACCAAAAAAAAAAAGTAAGAAAAAACGTTTGAGGTATGAAATGTTGGGTTAAGAAAGTAAAGACGGCAGGCACGCAAGGGAAGAGAGAGTTACCACAAACGGGTGGAGCAGATGCCAATGCCAGAAGCAACAATGCAAACAGACACAGAGTGTGAGAAGGAACGAGCGAGAGAGAGACATGCACATAACTTAACCCTTTAAGTATCAGAATTTGTGGAATTTTGTAATTTAAGATTGTGAAGTAATTTATGATATTTAATGGAGTTCGCTTTGGCAGCGCAATGCCTTTTAAAATGAAATGGAAATGTGGTAATTCGGTTTCTGTATTGCAATTAAATAATATAAATTGATACAAATTATACATTAAGAGCTTCCTTTTTTTCTGCTTAAATGGCTATTTAAAAATGGCTTTGAACTTTTGAAATTTATTTAAATCTTTAAAACTAGGTATTTTTAAGCAGCTTATGAACTGTTACAAATTAAACATAAGCTTGGTTTGTGTGTTATTTTAATTTAGTTTCAATTATTTGTTGGTTTTTTTTTATAAAATCCTTTTGAGTGTAAATACATTTTATTTCAACCCACTCGTCCGCATTATATTCCGTTTCTTTCTATACCAAAAACTTATATCTTTTCCATTATTATTTAATTCCCACTTCCCCTGGATTCTACAAATTGTATAAAAATGTTACCACTGTAAACTTTATAGTGTTGATATCTGTGTCCTCATCACTTGCAATTTCACAGCTTGGCAGCAGCAGGTAACGGGTTAAAAGCTGCGTCAGGCATTATTGCATTTCATTGGCATTTTCGCAAAGCGCAGCTTCGAAAACATGTTTATATGCGCGCGCACACACACAGACACACGCACACACACACACGCTCGCTCACTCACACAAAGCATATAAGTAAAGCCCCAAAGCACCGTTAGCAACACCAAAAATAAAAAGACAGACGAATAAAAATGGCCAACAAAGAATCGTTGCCATCAGCAGCAGCAGCGAAAGCAGCAACAGTCCCGAAAATAAAACCGTAAGCGGCGTCACTTTGCCAAAATGCAGTCGCGACGTCGACGTCGACGCACCGCCTGCCAATGCACATGGCACCAGCGATGTGCGCTTGTTTCTTTGCTATCCCTTTTTCGTGCATTTTATGCGTGCTCACGCGTCTTGCATTTCAAAAATCTGAGCTTAGCTTTTATGAAGGAGAGAGAGAGATAGAGAAAGACGCGCTGTATTTGCTCAGTCACTGACGTCGCAGTCACTGCGCTGCTTTGCTTTGATTTGCTTGTTGTTCTTGTTGTTGTTTGTTGACATTTGTTGTTGCCTTTTATCTTTTGAACTGCGCGCGATCGTCAGACACAAACACACACACACACATAGATAAATACATTGAAGAGCACTCACGTTTAATTATATTTGGCGCGTTTTTACTGTTCACTGTTGTTTGTAGTTATTATTATTTTTTATTTTTTTAGTAGGTCAGCGAAATTGTAATTTGTGCGAAAACGCTGCTGCGTCAGAGTCAGAGTCAGCGTCGACGTCGCTGTCGCTGTCGCTGCGCTATTTATTAAAGCTCAGTCGCTGCAGCTGCGCAAAACTGGATTTCAAAAGCAGCAACAACAACGAGAACGAGAACATTGCATTGAAGGCAAACCGGCGCATAAAAAAATACAAACGAACCATGATGAAGAAGCAGAGGTAAAAACTGCATTGAATTTGTATTTGTATTTGGCGAATGCATCGCCAGAAAAAAGGCTAAAAACGTGTTTCGGACTGCAGCAGAAGCAAACGAGCGAAACAACGGACAACAAAAAAAATAATAAAATTTTAAATAAAGAAAATTTCCATAAAAAGAGCGCAAAGGCGAAAAGCTCTCCGAAGAAGTCGACCACAAAGTTCAAGCACCTGCCCAAAAAAAAGATATATATATATATATATATATATATATATATATATATATACATACTCAAAACGTTCATTAAATAAAGAAATAAATGAGTAAATCAACAGCAGCAGCAGCAGCAGAAATGCGGCTACCATAACAATTCCATTTATTTTATCTACGTACTTAACTGAAAAAAATACCGCTACAACTGCGACGCCAAAGTCGGCGTTGCTGTTGCCATATGAGCAATTGAGTAATTACAATCGACAGCGCAGCAACCAACCGCAGGAACAACGAAAACAAAAGCTACCTCCACCACACACACACACATAATCGCATGCCTCAACATGCAGACCCTATAAATAGCAGTGCAAAGGCAACAAAAGAACGCAGCAAGGTTTGTTGTTGTTGTTATTTGCTGCTGTTATTTTAAAGAGATCCAAGCAATTAAAAGTTATGATAAACAATTTTTCCATTCGCACACGCACGCCAAAAGACAAGCAGAGAGCGGCGGCGCACTAAGAGCGAAAGAGCGCAAAGAGAGAGTGGGTGAATGAGCGCCAAAACTTCCCGTAGGAAAGCCAGCACACACAAAGAGCGCACGCGCTCCTGAGTGGGAGAGAGGTAAAAAGAGAGCGGCGTGTGTGTGGATCGTCAGCGTGAGCGTAAGCGTAGAAAGCCAAGCGAGCGTGGCAAAAGAAAGCAGCAACAGCAAATACAACAAAAAAGTGTATTCTGCCAATGACGAATTATGCAAAGGGGCATGACTTGAAGCGGCGAAGCCAGCGTCGCTGTCAACGCCGCCGCTGCTGTTGCTAGCAAAGCGATGAGTCAAAGTAGCCAAAAATTGCGCGCCAAAAATAAGCCCAAAGAATTGGCATTAACAAATTGCTCGGCAATGCCAGGCACTTTGTAAATAGCAATTGTAATAGTCATACAAGCAAGGGCGAGCAGAGTAAAAGGAGATCTAAAGAAATAAGCTGAAAATGTTGAAAGAAAGAGCAAAATAATTAAGTGAATCTTTTTGAAATAGCAAATACTTAAAGAACTTGTATTTATAAATTTATTTAAATGAGTTTGCAATTTTAAATAAGTTGAACTAGAAGAGGAACAAAGAGAAGGAGATTAAATAGGAAATAAATAACAACGTTTCTCAATAAATAACTTTAGGTTTTAATTTTGGAATAATTATTGTTGTTTTTGATTGCTTTTAAGATAAATTTTAAGTTTAAGAAATTTAAAATGTGCGTAAAACGTGTAAATCTCTCTTGATTCATGGCCTTTAAAAAGATGTAACAAACGTATAATTTATTAAAAAAATATATGTATGTACATATTTAAAATATTATTGAATTGATTTCCATAGTATCTTTGATTTGATGATCTTCACAATTAAAATATACAATATAATATTATAAAAGTGATTTTCCGATTATGAAAATATTTAATAAATCAACTAATATTATGTGTTTAAGCACACGGAATAATTGCAATATGTATTATTAATGATAACTGTAACTGCTTTCGATTTGTTTGTATCTATGCTGCACGAGTATCTTTTGCAGTTTTGTATCGTTTCTATTGTTTAAAACAATTCTTTTATACTTAAGATGGTAACAATTGTCTTATTCTCAGAAACATTACACAACGGAAAGTTGGCGTAGACACAAGCAGACACACACACACACTCACATAATCAGAGAGACATTCTCAAATGTATCTGCAAGTAGTGCTTGTATCTATGCCCGCTCTGTTGTATCTACAAGCTACAACTACTACCTGTAACGTGTGCAATTGCCAACTAGAACAACACGTTCACCTGTGACAAAGTGCACGGACAGGTAAATAAAAAGCGGGCAACAGAGAGGGGGTTAAGAGAGTTGGTAGCAGAGGGGTCTATCAGGGGGGGTCACAGCGATAAAGTAAAAACGTGTTTTGTATTGCAGCCATCGCCGCTGTACGCTATTTATCGAGCTGCCCCCCCCCTTCCTCCCTGCAGCCAACTCTAGAACCCCATTCTTCGTCTGCTTTAACTGAGCAGAAAACGTGCTTTTAGAATGGCATGCCACAGCAACTGGAAATTGTATCTAATTAGTCTACCGGTCTGCGACATAAAACAAAACAAAACAAAAAAAAGCAAAAACCAATTGCCTAAGCTTTACATCTAGTTACCAAGCTCATGCCCTACCCTATCCCCGCCCGCGTTTTATTGCCCCAGCCTACTTAGCACTTGCCACTAGTGCCCCTGTTTTTATTGTTTTTTTTTTTTGAGAGGTAGGGAGGGGCGCCTACTAATTTGTACGCCCCTCATTTCACGTTTTCTCGCTATGCGCTGGCCCAATAAATAAACTTAAATGTGAATGCGACAACGTTTTACAGTATCATAAATATATTCACACCCACAATAAGCACAAGAACAACAACAGCGTCAATTAGTTGTCAGCTTGTCAGCTAAATGGCATTGTTGTATCAAAATTATGCATATAATTATGCATATTTTTTGTTTTGTTGACGCTGCAATTAATTATGCTGCTTATTTATTTATTTGCACTTGATTTGTAATTGAATTTGTTTTTATTTATTATTCATTTTTAATATAGCCGCACGTTTTGTTTATACATTGTTGTTGACCTCAACAAATTTTACAATTGATTGCACGGGCTATAAAATACAAATGCATTGATGCAATGCAATTAAAAGATTCGGAGCTTTAAAACTGGCAGAAGAATTGACCAAAGTGGCATTCAATATTTTTTTCAGCATAAACTCCATTAATTTCAACAATTCTCAATGTTCTTTTTTTTATGCAGCAATTGAGCTTCCTAAATTGCGAATATTTAAACTTTTTGAATTTGAATCTGAAACACTTCCTCTTTCATTCGATGCATTCGATGGGAGCTGATGAACCATGCAGACGTTATCTACCCGTTATATCTTTATTGTAGTTTTATATAGATTGTCGAAGTCAAAGACTTAAGTATAGCATCATAAATATTCACAAAATTAATGTTTCTTGTTTAAAGCGCTTCCTACAAATATTAAAGCTATTTAACCAGAGCAGATTTGGTCTTAAAAATATTCCTGTGTTCAGCGAGGCGTAGCTAAGCTAATGATTAATAGACTCTGTTAAACATAAGATCGATTCATCAATGAATTTCCGCTTTTGAGCTGAGGTAAGAACCGAGTTTACAGTTTCTTACCCTCTCATTCTCTCTGCCGCTCTTTCACACTTTCTTCTTTCTCTTTTCTTTCTTTCAGTTAGCTCCGTCCGCAGCTGCCGCAAAGCAAAATTGAGCAACAGCTTGAGGTACAATTTCTGCAGATCATTTGGTTGCTTGGCTTTAGGCCGTGATCATTAACACGGCTCAAATGTTAAGCGTTGCAATGCACAGTCTGCTCTGCAGATACAATAAACACACACGCACACACGACAATTGACTAACGTCAAAGCGAGCATTAAAACGGCCCGCAAATACATAAAAAATAAACTCAAAAACAAAACAAAAAACCGGGCAAAAGTCAAGCCAGAGACGGGGCCACACGTCACTTGACGACGTTCAAGTTCAATAACCTGGCCAACAGTTACACTCGCGCGCACACACACACACACGCACACCAAGGCAATTACCAAATAATGTGCCACATGCACATGAAGCAAAACGCCGGCAAGGAAAAGCAACAGCAACAACAAAAGAAATCTCAAAAAACTGAAACCCAAAAAGAAGCAGGAGAACGCAGAAAAATAAATGAAATAAAATAAAAAAATAAAGTAAATTGAAACAAAATATGCGCCGCGGCTCCGCCGACTGCTTACATAACAGCAAATAATGTTAAAGCAGCGGTAAAGCAAAGCACAACAGCAAGACAGAGCGAGAGAGAGGGCGAGCGTGAGCAAGAGAGAGAGGGAGAGCAGCAGGAAGACTGAGCGCGCGAGTGGGAGAGCAAGCAGTAAGCTCACATAATGACAAACAAAAACAAAAAAGTACGAGAAAAAAAACGTTTCCAAAAAAACACAAAACGAGCAATCGAAATTACATTCGAAAAGGGGCAAAGCCGAAGCACACACAAAACAACAAAAACCAAAATCTGGAAATAAAACAACAAACCGAAAAAAAGTGATCTGTATATGAAGAAATTCGATTTGTAGCGCAGCTACATATACAGATACAAAATACAAATGTATAAGTATCTGTGAGTTGCTTTGGGTTTCGCATTTGAAATTGTGAAAGATACCCTTTTTTGGATCGCTCTTAAATAGATGTTAAACAACTCTAAACGATTTAATCACAGGGCAATCAATGAGGCAGTTGATTAACACATTAAGTTAAAGTATCTGTCAGATACAAGCCGCATTTGCCTAGAAAAAATCTTTAATGGCCTAACAGAAAAGTAATACAAACAAAGTAAATGCAAATTACCAAAGTATCTCAAAGATGCGAAAGTATCTCAAAGATGCGAAAGTATCCAAAGATGCAAAGGTATCTCATTGATACAAAAGTAACTCAAAGTTGAAACAAACTGAACGAGCCCTCCGTGGGTTCATTAAGAGTGAAATTAACTAAGGAGTCGGGTAATTACAACTGTATCTTTAAAATACAAAAGTATCTACCTGAAATGAAAAAGTATCTTCAAGGCAAAACAAAATTATAATACCCTCAAAGGGCATTTTAAAAAGTAAAATATACAAATAAGGCGCCTAAAAAGTCCAAGCCACTGCAGCTAACAAAACTATCTTACAACTATCTTTAAGATACAAAGGTATCTGAAAGCAACAAAGGGGTTTTCAAGTCAAAAATATATTACAAATTCTTTTGGTGCTTCTGAACTGAAGATTATGTTAAAGTAGCTACGTAAGTTTAAGATACAAAAGTATCTTCAAGTCGAAAAAACCGTTTTAATATGCAGCTGAGAGCATTAAAAAACTATATGACAGACGTATGAAGAGCTTAAATGCAATTCACAACAATCTCTGGGACTTGACAATGTTGAGCGCCAAAGAAATGTGTGTTGCAACACGCAAAAACGTATCTGACAGATACAGAACTTCTAGTTGCACTGCCGTTTGCAACAAACAAGATGCATAAAAAGTTTGGCAACAACAAACCAAAAACTGTTTCTACAGTTTTACCATGGCTGAAGGCAACCAACACAAAAGCAGCTCAAGCTAGAATTTATGGCGCAAAACGCATCTAACACTTAAGACACGCCACACACACGCATGCCACAGATACATTTTTAGCATTGCCACCATAACTGTATGTGTGCCTCCCCAGCGGAAAATTTCATTAGTCAGCGGCTGGCGCTGGCCAGAAATAATAATTAAAAATTTAACAGCAAATCAAACTGTGGAGCTGCCTAAACACAAAATTTCAACGCAAAGAGGCGCCGCAAACTATAAGATACTTTTATTTGGGGGCACTGGAGGAAACTCCAACAAACTCAAAGCTCATAATGCGTAGAGGCAAAAGTTTCGACTCCCTTCTATTTTTTTTTTTTTTGGTGGGCATGGACGGGGCGGCAAAGAGCCCGGTGGGTGCGTCTTTTGTTAGCCAGGGGGATATATTTCATGGTATTTCACTCACGAACTTCATTTCGACATAGGCAAAAATATTAGAATTCTTTGAACGTAGCAAATAAGAAATGATGGAAAGAAGGAAAGCAAGGCGGGCAAGAGGAAAAACGTGGCACAAGCAATAATCATAATAACAACAAGAGAAAAAAAATGTTTTCGGCCAAGAAATGTTGTAATGAGTCCAAGTGAAAATAAACTGGATAAACAAAGCCCAAAAAGGGAAAAGGCGAAATGGCAGCGGGTAGGGGGTTGGGGAAAGCAAGTGAAAAAGCATGGCAAATGAAAAACTAATTGTAGCGTAGCGAATTAGGCAGGCATCGAAGTTGCTAACAGATGAAGAAGGAAACGGAATTGAGAGAAAGAACTACGACGGCGACAGCGACGAAAATAAAAAAGTACATTTCTATGCAAGTCACGGCTTAGCCGCGGGGTGCTCCACCCCCCCCCCCCCCCCCACATACACACACACACACCATCCCCACCCCTTCCGCACACTCGCAAGCCTGTAATTGACGCAAGTTTCGAAAAAGTGCTGCAACGGCAACGATTGGAAGGGGGCGGGGCAGGGGCGACTGGTTGCCGGTCGTGTGCGTGGCATATTGAAAACAAAAGGCAACGACAGTCAGTCACAGATAAGGCGAGGCAAGCCGAGGTGAGCCGAGGCGCGGCAGGTAATAGAAAACCGTTAGCAGCCGCTGGTAATTGGCATTTAAAAGTATGTCGCACACCAAAAAAATAACAAAAAAAAACAAAACGAAAAAAAGAAAAGAAAATACAAAAAATGAGAGAGAAAAACAAAAACCCGATGAGCTGTGCATGTGAATGGCATGAAATGGACATGAAGGTGTCAAGGCAGCCAATGAGGGGAGGCGAGGCGGGGTTTTCGTTGGATACGAGCTGACAAATGGGGCGCACTTAACTATGAGATATTTAGAGGGTGTTTGACTCGGTGAAGGCAAGTGTTACGGGTCAAAATATACACTTGACATGACACAGATAGCAAAGGGCAAACAATTTATGATCGCAGTATGTGAATTAGCTTGAGTTAAGTTGTTGATCACAACGTGATTACTCACTCAAGAAAACTGTGATGCCATAAAACAAAATATTTTTGTCTAGATTTGCAGCCATGTTTTTGTCATTATGTATATAATATATAAATAAACATATATATGCATTTTATATAAGAACATTATTGTCAAGTACTTAAGGCAACTTAACATTAACTAAACTAAAGCAAATATCTACCCCATTCCCTCTGACTTTTTTCAAGGTGCAATTGTCATTCAAAGTATTCAAGAAACTTTTCTTTGATTCATTTACAACATTCCTTATTCAATTGCAACTCACACACGAGTCAATTAGTGTGTGCACACTCGTGTATCCAAAAAGGATGCAATGCAGATGCATTTAATTTGAACTTGACTTGTTTGTCCTCTGACCTCAAACGCAATGCATTCAAACATGCTGGGCTCAAGAACACACACACACACACGCACACACATTTGTTTGCAACTGAGTTAAGCTTTCAAGCAGTTCTACACTTCTTAAAACTGCACTTACCAGAACACAAGATCTCTTCACAAACCCCCTTCCCCCCTCTCTCTCTCTCACTCTCTCTCACCCTCTCAGTCACTCTTTCAGTGCAATTTTCCTGCTAAAAATATTGCTTCATTAATGCAAGTAGGATGACCTCGTTCAACTGTTCCATTTCACAAGCAATTCGCCAGCATCTTATCCGAGCTTTTGCACACTTTCCATTCGCAGATACATATATGCGACAGATGCAGATACAGCTACAGCAACAGCTACAGATGCAGATACATATACAGACAGATGCAGTTGCAGTTGCAGATACAGTTGTTGGGGCACCAAAAACAATATATGCGGCCACATGAGATGGCAAACGACAATGCGCCATATATCAAATTATATAAACGTGTACTTAAAAAACTACACTTCCGACCTTCGAGAGAGACCCAGCATGACATCCGGGCAAATACACGACTCGCTACATCATCTACACAAATGTATCTAGATACATATTATAGCTGCGCGCGCGTGTGTGTGTGTGCGTATGCCTTGTAAGTAAATGACAAGAATACAACAAAAAAAGTATGAAGAAAAAAGAACAAAGTATAAAAGAAAGCGGCGAACGCAGTGTGGGGTAGTGGGGTTGAGCGAGGGTGCGGAGATGGGTTCCAAGGGGGGTGGGGGCCAGCTGCATAACACAGCGCGACATAAATTGAACTTTTTGCTGAAACTTGTCGCAAACACAAAACGCGAGACGTTTGAGCAAAAGAACAAACGACAACTGCAAAGAGAGAGAGGAGAGAGAGAGAAAGAGTAGGCGAAAGGGGGAGGACAGTCATAAGAGAGTTTCCTCTCGCTCTCTCGTTCTTTCTTGCTCTGCTACTTGTGCGTCGCTTAGCACTTGAGGCACGACTCATAATTTGTTGTAATTGAAGTTTAAATCGTCATCCCACCGCGACCTCCAAACAAAGTTGTTAAAAAAAAGGGAAAAACTTGAGCATCTGTTTTATTTTTCGAATTTTCTTTTGTGTTCATAATGGCACATCATTTTCTGGGCTTGGAAATATAATAAAAACGTGTTACAATTGATAATTCCAACTAACAGCCCATCAGAGTTAAAGGCGAGGAAAAACAACTTGAGTATTTTAAATGAGTTGTCAAACAATTTGACATGGGAGGAAAAATATAGCACAAATTATGCAGACTTAATTTACGTTACTTATTTCAATTAAAATGTTAGAAAATAGTTACGATTTTGGATTACTCTAACATTTAAAAACAATCGGTTGAATTTTAAGTTTTTATTAAATTACATTTAAACTTTTTAAAATTTAGAAATTACGTATAAGAGTATTCCTTATATTTTATAATTACTCTAACTTTTGTATTAAAAAAGTTGCACAATAAACTTTCTTAAAAGACTTTAGAAAACAACAGAAAATACCAAGAATTTTCGCACGAACAACATAAAAACTCGGCGAAAACTTTACGACTTTCCTTGCAACCATTCTTTTGTGGGTCAAATTGAATAAAATAATATTATTCCTAGCTGCAGCTCATGAATTGTCGATATGTGCTGACCGAAATATGAATGGAAATTAATTTGTAGACACGGCGAATACCACAACTCTATAAACTGTATTTGCTGTTGACCAATATGGAAAGCTACAGAAGCAACAGCAGCAGCTGCTAATTTCGTATGCCAGTCAGGCATGAAATTCATTTGCTACTCTCCCGTTTTAAGTGTGACCAAAGCAACAGAAAAAGACAACAGAAATTGTAAATAAAAAAAATCAAAGTAGAAAATGCAATCAGACATCGATACAAAAGAGAACAGCAATCATATCGTCAATTGGTGGCTTCGAATACCAACAAAAATGTTGGCAACCGAAATGACCGCAAATATAACACACTCCATTTGAGGTTCTCTTTTCTACATTTTTTTTGCAGTGCACATACATATATACAACTTTATCCCAGTATTATTTCACTCAAAGACAAATTGCATGGCATTTGATGATGATGGCAACACTTTCATTAAGCTCCCAACTGCAATCGATACAGAATATTTTGCTAGCACTGAGACTTAGCTGGGCTCTTTGGTATTAACTTGGCTTCAACAGACGTGAATTTTGGCTTAGTTTTTGATCATATAATCTGCTGAGTCGTCAAAGGTATTTTGCCAAGTCATTCATAGCTAAGCTGGCACACACGAATGCCTTAATTATCATTACCATCATCATCATCATCATCATTTGCAGCATCTGCAGCAAATTTCAATTAGCTCAATTACAATTACTAACGCCAGCAACAAAATCAAAGGGTGCAATCTACATATGTAAGTGTGTACACAAATCAACCCTTCTCCTCATGCACAACCCTCGACTCTAAAAACTTATTGGCAATTTAAACTTTGAAATGAAAAGACAATAAAAATCAATTATTGTTAATAACAGGCGAAGCATCCAAATTAAAAATGCAGCAAGACAATAAAAGGAATCGAGGTGTGCACAAAGATACGAGTTAAGAGAAATTCAATAGTAACTAAAATTGCTTTTAAAAGCTCATTTTAAAGTTTCAACAATTTTTCTAAGAAATTGATGAACGTGGTTTTCAAATTATTTCCTAACTTTAAATATTGTACACTTTTGTATTCTATAAAAATATCACAAAAATAACAATTCAAAAATAATCTTAAAGTTGCATCACCTTTGAATGAAAAGGTTTATATGTTTTATAGCAATATTATACCAAACATAAGCAAAAATAAAATCCTAAATATTTAAATCCACGAACAGTATTTAAAAAATATTTTAAAATGTCTGACTATATTAAGTCACAAATTTTTTGAATCTGTCAATTTCTTGATAAACTGAAACATATATAAATATATCTAAACAAAAAACTAGTGATAAAAATGTTTTCTTTTTATTCAAATATTTTATTAAACGTTCTTCTCTGTCTTAAAATATTTTATACTACTAAAGGACTTCAAGATTTTAATTATCTTCCCGTTTCACCAGTCTAAGGTCAAGATATAACAAATTTACTGTTGTTTGAACACCATTTAAAAGTATCAGTATATTTGTTGGGATTTCCAAATAGAGTTTGGAGTTCAGAGTTTCACTCCAAATTTAAGTTAACTCGCGCATTTCGTTTTAAATTTAAAGAGAGCGAGAGGCAACTGCCAAAACTTTTTGTAATTATCAATTACCATGAATGCAAGCACTCGAGCAACCCTCGAAAAATGATGGAGTACAATTAATGCCACCCCTATATATATGCAAGCCAAATGATGGTCAAAAAATGCAGTCGAGTCCGGACGTTGCCCGGACGATGCATTTAATTAAAAGGAAAAAAGTTGAAAGCCCGCAAGTAAAGGAAAGGCGAGGTGAGGAGCAAAGAGGAGCAGAAAGGCGAGAGGTGGCGCAGGAAACGCGCTAAAGAGAAGTCCAATGACTGATGCATTTCTGAGTCCTTGGACGCACATAATTTCCAAAGACCTTGCGGCATTTCGATGGGTGGTTTTGGGTGGTGCGGCCAGGTAACCAAAATGCTTGCAGTCAAATGGGGAAAATTCTGAAAACTGTGCAAATAGGGTGACATTTCAACCGCCGGCCTCGAGACGCACCACCGAAAAACGCACTCGCACATGATTACTTAACCAGGCCAGGTGGCAGGGGCCGAGTGGACGCTGGACAGTAAGCACGCCAAAGTGGGCGTGTGGGCCGTTGAAGGCTGTCGCTGACTAAGCTCAGGCACAGAGCCCAGTGCTAATGCTGCCTCCACGTCGGTCAGACGAGTATGCAATCTATTTTTAACTGTCTGGCGGGGCATCTGCTCGACGTAGCGGGGCAGCGAGTGGGAGGGGGCGGGAGGAGGCTGCTCGGGTTGGGGAGGTGTGTGTGTGCAGTGTACGCCGACGCTGGCCGGGGAGCATGCAAAATTTATTTGCCATGGCTGTTGATGCCACTGCCGCCGCGTGCGTCACGCAGCCAGACGCAACGGCGTCGCCTGCTGCTGCTGTTGCTCATGTTATGCATTTCTGGCGAGCCTGTGCCCTGGAATTGAGCCGCGGTGGGCGGGTCTGTGGGTGTGCATAACAGCAAATTGCAAGCTGCGGTCAAAAATTGGTAGCTTCGGCAGCAGTTGCGACATGCAGTCAACTGTGGCACCATCATGCAATTTCTTTCAGTCACGGCGCATTGATATGTTGAATAACAAGGATGAAAAAGGAGCGTAAGGGAGCTAAGTGAAAATTATAGCTCTGATAAAGATGAGGTATATTTTTATTTATTGAAAGTTTGAACCGATTTAACATGATTTTAAAGATAAGCAGATTTTTTAAAATGTTTACATTTAACAATTTACTTTATTAAATTATTATTATTCACAAATTAAAATGGGGATATACTATATATCAAATGCTTCAAATCTAAAATTCGTGCTGAAAGCAAATTATATTTTTTCACATTTGAATATCGATTTTTCAAAAGCTCTCTGGCATATTTTAATAAATGTTTAAATTGTTCTATACTTATAATATTTAAAATTTAATAATCTAAATATTAATATATCACAATTTACCTGCTTTAGAATATATCTATTTTGACTCGGTTATTGCAATTGTATAGGAACATTTAGCAATAGTCTATATTCTATTCTATATATATTTAAGATTGCTTAAAACTCACTCTCACTATATTTATATTGATTTGTTTATAGTTTAACTACATTTACTCTTACTTATATCAGCAAATTTGAGATGTACATTTCTGTTAGTAAAATAATACAAATCATTAACTTGTTATGAAGTTTAAACAAACGATATTTTAATTCATCGATCATTGAAATTTAGAACTGCCGATATTTTAATTTACTGTTTTTTATGGCTCATCATACGATAGTTTTAAAATTTTGTTCGTTTGAAACGAGACTAAGATTTCACAATTGTGATTTAATGCTTAGTGACTTTTCGATTTATTATTTATTATTTAGAACACCTTTTCTTTTGTATAAGATTAAGTATTAGAAGCTTCATTTAATACAAATCAGCGCCCATATTTAATTACATAAGTATGAAAACCAAAATTAAAAGTATTTTCTATAGACTAAAAAGAAGTCTGGCCCAAAACTTTAATAACTTGCACCCAAATGGCGTCTGACGTCGCATTTGTTGTCATTGCGTCGCCTTTTGGGCCATTCAGACAGGCCCCAGACCAAAGGCCACAGCTCAGTTGTGCCTAGACGCTGAGTAGAGAGCTCAATAGCCCAAGAGCCGGCTGTGCCACATGTTGAGGGTTGGAAAAATCGATTTTGGCCATTGCCAGTGGCGTCTGTTAAAGCAGAATGTTCTGTTTCTGTTGCTGTTGCTGTTGCTGCTGCTGCTGCTGCTGTTGTTGCCATTGTTGTTGTCTGCTTTTGCCGGCGCTTTATCTCTGCATGCCGATAAAAATATTTGTTGTTTGTTTTTGTGTGTACTTTTCCGCCCATATATGCAGAAGCGCCAAATATAATAGAAATAGAAGGCAAAAAAAAAGACAGCAAAAAACAAAGAAAATAAAGTGGAAACCAAATGAAAAACTGTTCAATGGGCCGCGGCACATTGGGCTGAAATGCGATGCGAAATGTTGCTTGTTTATTCGTTCTTTGCTTGAATATGACGATATTTTCTTTTGCCACTGCTGTTGTTGCTTTTGTTGTAGGGAAATTCTTGGGTGGCTGTTGCTGTTTGAGAGGAAAATTGGTTGTTGTAGCGCGCAAAGTATGCAACAAATTTTCTCTTGACGACGCTAATGGTGCGTGTATGTGTGTGGGTGTCTCATTTGGCGTTCGAGCTGTTGCTTCCGTCTGCTCTCAGCACACATACACACACACACACATACACCCACACACACTCACACTTGACTTGACAGCGCAATTAGCACATGAAGCATCTTCTCGTCGTTTCAAGCGTTTTGGCCATGTTGCTCTTTGGCCCGCTTTTGCTTTAGTTAAGCTGTAGTTGTTAGGTTCAGGCCGCCGCTTGCCACTTGGCATCGTTTAAGCCTTCGCTTTTGTTGTTTGCCTGCGGGCGCCGCGAGCTGCGTACGTGCCTTAAACAGCAGCGCGTCTGTCGCCAAAACGTGCTAAGCATGAACACCTGTCGTCCTATTCAGCCCCAGCCCCCACCCCTGCTCAGCCATATGCTCCGCGCGCCCCATCCTGACCGTCGTCGTTTTGGCCAGCACTTCCACGCAATTGAGTGCACTTGGCCTGCTCACAAAAAGCAAAAGAAAAGAAAAGCGTATGCAAAAGTTCAACACGCTTAACTGCACTGGCAGCGGGCTAAACGTTTTACGAGCCTTAAACAGATCCGGCGAGTGGCCGGATAAGCGCGAATCAGCATTGAAATAGGCTCCGAAAGCGAGCCTAATGAAAGGAAATACGCCTTGGGTTTAATCAATTTGTTTTCAAAGCAAAGCAGCATAGGTTAAAGGCCAGTTCAGCTTAAAACTCCTGTATCTAAATGCCTTATTTTATAATTTATTACACAACGATTCTTATTTTTAAAAATCGATACATTACCATTACCGAAATATGTTATTCTATCGATTAAATAAGTTATTCTCGTAAAGGCTCAATATGATTTAAAAATTTCAATATTAATTACACAAATTTATTAACTATTTTTATTGATTAATCAAATTTTAAAACAAAATTAATTTTTGAGCTTTCACTCAGTTCCTAAAGTAAATTGCTTTATTTTCGTATGTTTAATTTGAGATATATGTTAAAATTTAAATGGAATGTTCAATTGTTTATAATTTTGAAATATCAATAATTTGTAAATCGTTGGATCGATATATCTTTCGATAAAATTAATAATTTTCATGGAGCTTTCACTTAGTTCCAAAAGTAAATTGCTTTATTTTCGTATGTTTAGTTTGAGATATATTTTAAAATGTAAATGGAATGTGTTTATAACTTTGAAATATCAATCATTTGTAAATCGTTGGATCGATATATCGTTCGATAAAATTAATAATTTTCGTGGAAGTATGTTTTTAACGGAATAGTAAACTAAAAAATATATATTACTGACAGTAAAAATTCCCTACGGTAGCCAATTATGTATAAACCAGCCCAAACGAGATGCAAACCAAAAGTTGATAATAAGCACTGTAATATTGTTTCAAGTTATCAAAGATTCCTTTTGGGAACACAAAAATCACACACTTATCACAAGGAAAACAGTTTCCAACGTCCTTGGCAACCGTTAGGAATCGAAATCAACTACCGTACACCCTTTGCGGACGGACAACACCCTGCTGCATGAAATGTAATTCATTTGACAGTCGAAAGCACGGAAAGTACGCTCGCTGCTTGATAACCTTAAGAGCCTCTTGCAAACTGCACTTCAACCCCCAAAAACCAACAACAACAGGAACAACGTCAAGAACAGCAACGAGCAGCGGTCGAAAACTTTATCACGAATATTCTGGTTCTGGTCGCCATCCCCTTTGATTATCGGCAGCAGGGTGCGGGTACTTGGCGCAACTTGGGGTGAGCCTTTGCTCACCGCCCCCGCCCCCGCCCCCAGACTCCCCACAAAAGTGATTGAATAGACCAACTAAACCAATAGAAGGCCATAAATGTGTGTGCCTTGCAACCATCGGTGGCTGATAGGGGTGGCTAATGTGGAGCCAAGGCACGCGAGTGTACATGAGAATTTCCACAGGTAATTATGATTAAATTTTGGCGGGGTGGTTGAAAATATGGGAAATATTGCTGTTGACAGCATTGCAGAAAACAACTCAATAACGATTTAATGGAATAAATATATATAATAATATATATATACTGTGTACTGCCAATAATGAGTTCTAATGATATCGATACAATTTATCGAGAGCAAATCAATCGCTTCATACATGTGCGTAATTTATTGTCGATAAATCAGAAATGCAACAACATTAATTATTATTATAAAACCATTCCAGGCCAATAGCTAATCATAGCTATTTAAATCATAAATCAATCGATAACAAACCCGATTAATTTAATTTAATTTTGTACATTTAATACATAGAACAAAATGTAGACAAAAGAGAGAAAACTAACTACATTAAAGACAATAATAGGAATATTTTAGGCACTTGGGTTTTACAATATTCTGATTCGATTTATCGATCTCACAATAAGTTGTTCATTTTTCTCGACTTAAATTGTTACTCTAGACAAGAAACAATAATCCTTGTCTTTAAAATATTCAAACAATATATGTCACATACTTGTTATCGATAAATATATCGTCAAATGATAGCAAATGAATTTTAAAAATCCATTAAAAAATTCTGAGAAAAATTGCAACGACACTGCCGAAATTTATTAATATATGTTTTATTAAAGTTATCGATAAATATATGGACCCCATCTGCAAATAGCAAAAGGGGATAATAAAACTCTGTTCATTGATCTATTGATCAAAAGTATTATCACTACATTACAAGCATAATTGTTTTTTTGTTGTTGAATATTTGGAAACTATCGATAGATTTGTTATCGTACTCACCCTAGCATGCATGGTGACGTCGTTTTCGCCGGGCTGGACGCCGGTGCGTATCTTTTTATTTTGGGGTCCCTCGCTGACGACGATGGTGGCCCCGCCACCACTAACACTGCTGCCTGCGACGGCACCACCGACACCACCGCTGCCGTTGCTAGCACCGTTATAGGGCATTGTGGTCGCCGTGTTGAAATTATACGTAGCCTCCGTCGTGCTGAGCAGTGTTTTTTTCGATAGAATCTTGACGTTGACTTTTGGCCGTAGCCTCTCTTTTAACAGCACAATTTAGTTATTGGACAAGAACGTTGAACGTTGCACGTTGATTACACTAACGGTAGTGGTGTGTGTATATGTATGTGTGTGTGTTTGGCTGATTGAATGCGTGTGCTTGTAATGTTGTTGTGTGTATGTGTGTGAATATATATATGTGTGCGTGTGTGGCACTCACTTGAGAACGAAGAACGTAACACAGAATGCACCGGACACGAGTCTCCGCAAAAATTTTCTTTTGGGGAGAGAGGGGAGACAAAAAACGATTGCTTAAAATGTTGATTTAACGCGCGCGATTTCAAAAGCAGCTCCTCAATTCCGAAGAGTCGTGAATATATCTCAGATTATATATATAGCATATATATAAATTTGCTTAAGTGTTGCTTTTATTTTCTTTTTGCCCCTTTTTAAACACTTGCTTCAACTTGAACTTTCAACCGCATCTGACGTTTTCTTCTTCTTATTGCACTTTCAATTTGCGTGTTGAACGAGATTTATTTTTTATCGCTTGCTTCTTTGTTGTGTTTGTAGAATCAGCTGTAAAATGGAGGAAAGACAGAAAAGAGGTTAATAAAGCATGTGAATTAAAAGAAAATAATCTTAAACAGCAAATTGAGTGAAAATTCTGTATGCAAATTGTGGTGAGTGCGGGGAAAAACTTTCTAATGCAATCAGAAATTAATTTAACGAGTATTTTATGAGTGTTCAGCAAGTATTTATTTAATACCAAGTGAAATGCAAACAACTGTCGGTACAGTAGTCGCTCGCTAAAATGGAACGATGCGGTTTTTACACCTACTTTTCTATAAAAAAAAGTGTAATAAATATACATATATAATAGATTCAAATAATTTCATTAGCGTAATTGTATGGGAAAAAATATTAAAACTTTTAGATTCAAGACGTTCATTAAATAAATATGTAAATATTCATTTACAACAGTTGGAAGCTGTTTTAAATAGAAAACTATACAATTATAATAGAGTTTAAGAATTGACATATTTTTAAATGCAATAAAAAAGAAAACTAAAACTGAACTAGTAGTAAAAATTATTTTAAATTAAGAGTGTTGTAATCTGTCTATATTATGCTTGCAGCATGCCAAACATTTGAATGTTCATTCTATTGGATAAAGTGCTCATAAAACCGAAAAGTTGAAGCATCGCAATACATAATTGAACTAATTGTGCTATATACTAGTGTAATTTATCTTTCAGTTGCGCATTTCGTTTTTATCATGGAATTGTACTCAATTAGACACTAAATTATCAACAATCATATCGATTGGCTTTCAATAGGCAAATTTTTACTTATCAGTAAAATAAAAAAAAAACAAAAAAAGATATATGGCAGACAGATAATTTTGCCGGTTTCGTAACGCATATAAAAAGAAAACATATGGAAACAAAAATTAATGATAGTTTCGGCAAATAAATATTGCATCAGAAATCAGAATATATTTAGAAAATTAGAGTTCGCTTTTTAATGTGAACGGAATTGAGCAGATTTCAAGCACAGAAAAATATAAAATTTTATATTATATTATCGAATATATGAATCAACTATTTGAAATCAAAGCACACACAAAATTTAAGCTTGATTTAACAATATTATAAAAGATGTGTTTTCAACAAGAAGCTAAAATTTACAGTGGACACTCGATATTAGAACTCTCGTTTTTAGAACCAGCAAATAAATAAGTGCTCTAAAATTGGTACTTATAGGTATAATTAGAGAAGTAACTATTTTTAAAAAGAAATGTCAAGTACTGCGAAGAAAGAAAGTAGGTAAATTGCAAATCTTATTGTCAAAATGACAATAAGTAAATTCCCAATTCATAAATTTTAAGCTGTAAATATATTTTTACAAGAAATTTCTCTGATTACTGCACAAATATTAATTTTGAATAAATAATGCATAGTTTAAACACACTTAATATATTATGGGTTTAAATAATATTGTAAATATAATGTATTTTAAAGATAATTTTGGTAATTCGAGATTTTTTGATCATTTGAACTGTCCAATTTCAACATAATTTCTATGTATTGAGTGACCACTGTAATACAATACATATATAGTATTTTTTGGGGGTTATATTTATGTAGCCAAATTTCTTTTTTTCTGTCTGCAAATTATGATATGTTGCAACAATGGGGAACTCATTTTAATTGGAGAGCTGAGCGCATAAATCAGCAGCAACACCAGACAAAAACACAATGCACAAACTCTCGCACACACACTCGCACACACGCAGCCAAAAACAAATTGCAGAAACATCCCTCGTGAAGCTGTCGACAAGAAGCAGCAGAAGCTGCCAGCAGCCAAAAAGCGCCGGCAAAACAGCAACGGTAAAAAAAAGGAATATGGTCGAAAATGTCAAAATGAAATCAAAGGACAACGCCAACAAAACGCACGGACGGACTGACAAGTGACAGCAGCGAATGCGAAGCGGAAAAGCGAAATGGAAACGAAATGAAAATGAAACACACGGCAAAAGTTTAACAGCGGAAAATCGCGTACAAGTAAACTTGAAAAAGTTGTTTTTCTTTTGGCTGCTGTATTTGTTGTTGTTGCACGCAACCCTTAAGGGGGCTAGCGGGAAAAATAGAATTGCTAGAGAATGGAGAACGGCGCAATGCTTGCAGCTTGCCGCTGCTGTTGATTTCTGCTTTGTTTGTGGGGGCGCGCGTTGGCCCAAAATGCCGGGGGTTGATTTTTCATTAATGAAACAAAACGCCGCACGGCGCGCGCTGGAAAAGCGAACGAACTTTTTTCAACACGCACGCTGTCCGTCCGTGCGCTTTTCCCGTTTTTTGTTTTTGTATGCGGCTTTTTATTTCTATTTTTTTTGTATAATTTTGCATACCGCGCTTTAAAATGGCGGCCAAGAACAACAGTTAGAAGCTCAGACAGGGCCTTGAATTTTGGTTGAAACTGTTTAATTTGTCAATTTATTGTTCACACTCTATATTTGTAATATAGCTTAAATTTTTTTAGTTTTATTTTAATTTAATTATTATTATTTTTTTTTTGTTTTAATATATTTAAAACTGTGTGTTGATTTTTGCTATTGAATTTATTTAGCTGCACATTATTTTTTTTTAAATATTTTTTTGATTTTTTGAGGAACTGAGTCGATGCGAAAGAAAAAAACTGCACTCTGTAAATTTGAAACTGTCAATGCCCTTTGAGCTAAATATTTTTTTTGCTTGCAATTGACAGTTTGTTAGACGGCGCCTACTTACATTTAATTTTGACAATTGACAATTGAATTCGCTCTCACGCACACAAACACGCACTGTGAAGAAACAAATGTAACTGATTTTTGTTTTGTTGCTGTTGGGAGCTGTTGTGTGTAAGTAATTTTCATCCGTTATATTGAAGACTTCTGCTGTTGTACACTTCGGCGCCGCGCTGGCGAATGACGGTCAAATAAGAAATGAAAACCTGTGAGAGCGTAAAACGTCAGCGTCGGCTCTTTTCGTCGTGTGCAGCAGCAGCGGCAGCAGCAGCACCAGCACACACACATACGCACGCAGCGTCGACAGAGGCAGCGACGCCGCGACGGTACAAAAAGAGAACAAGCACGCACAGGTAGCCGCTAGGCAGTAGCAGCTGCACGCGTTTTAATAGGGGTTGCAATGGGAGAGCCAAATACAAAGAGAGTGAGACTGTCAGAGCGTAAGTTTGTGAGAACGTGGCGTGCAGGCAGCAAAGAGTAAATGTACCTTGTACGTTTTTGTGCGGCCCTTTTTGTTTGGCTATTTCGTGGGTGGCAAAGCAGCACCTACCGGTTACGTTCTGTTGTTGTTGTTTTTGCTGTTGCTGCTGGTGCGAAGCAAAACAGCAAAGCAAACGACACGCTAAGAAAACTTTTTATACAATTTTGCTAAAAATCAAAGCACACACAATACACAAAGAAACATGGACAAACATATATTTATATTTATATATTTATATGTATATATATACATATGTGCAATGCAATGCAAGTGCAGACACAGTACAATGAAACGGTAAAATAACACTTTCACCCGTTAGGCGTCGGCTTTTTATTTTTGTTTTTATTGCTTACCTTGTGTTTGGGTTTATTTGCTCGTTTGCTGCACTTCAATTATAATTAATACAAATATTGTTTATAATTATGTTGCGTTTTTGTTGTCTAAATTCGCATGGAAACGATTATTTTTATTATATTTTGTTTGTTTGCTGTGTTGTTTTGTTACTGCTATCGCGTGTCTGCTTGCTGCTTACTTCTCGGCGGCCCTTTTTAATACACAAACAAAACGTATGCGGCGGGCCAGACAGAGAGACAGAGACAGAAACAGCGGCAGAGCCAGAGCAGCGGCAGTGACACAAATGACAGAGATAGTTGGCACTAAAAAAGCAGCGAGAGTGTTTCGAGAACGAGAGCAGCAACAATCGAGTTCGACAGAGAGAGAGTGTGTGTGTGTGAGTGTCTGGTCTGTTTGTGTATGTTGAGTGAGCGTATATGTGACGTCGACGTCAATGCGGCGAGGCGAGAGAGCGAATACAGCGCACGCAATGGAAAAACTGGCGCGGCGACGACAACGACGACGACGACGACGCGCGGAAGTATTTAATTAAGCCAAAAAAGTATTTAATTTAAATTGATGAATATACGTGAGTATGATGCACATGTACATGCAAAATGCACACAAATAGAGATACTTTTCTGTTGCGGTACACACACACAAAAATACAACAATAACAATACACAATTTGCCGTCTCTCGTTGTTGGTTTGATTTTGTGTGCGCTTTTCTGCTGCTGCTATTGAAGGTTTTCAACCGTGCGCCACAGAGTCTCAATTCGTACTGAGAAAATGAGCGGCGCGCTCAGCGCTAAAAAAACACGTCGTTGCCACATTGTGTGCGAGCAGTTCGGCATGTGAGCTCGTGTAAACGCGCTCTCTTCTTACAAGCGTGCGCACCTCGGACGAACGAATGTTCAATCGAACGAGCGAACACACACATACACACACACACACACACACACACACACACACACACACACACATACATACAATCGTACGCACGCACCGCAAGTGCTTCGACTGCTATTGCTGGGAGAGTAACCGGAGCGCGCAAGTGAAATGTGCTTTGGTCTCTCGCTCACACTCTCCCACTCAGCGTTGTAATGAGCGGCGGACCGTCGTTTTCAATGTA
The DNA here is from genome assembly GCA_035043565.1 of Drosophila robusta. NCBI lineage: Eukaryota > Metazoa > Arthropoda > Insecta > Diptera > Drosophilidae > Drosophila > Drosophila robusta. The sequence goes on from JAWNMW010000584.1 coordinate 5,649,124, forward strand.
CATAAACATACGCGTGTATGTGTATCTTATGTGTGCGTGCGCGATTTGCTCGCCGCATTGTTTTTGTTGCTTGTGACTGGCAAAAAATGGCACAGTGGGTAACGATACCTGACAAAATAAATACATATGTGTAATGACAACTAACAAAATAAAAAAATAAGTTTAAATAAACATAAATAAAAAAATTGTACAAAAAGGCGATATTAATTAAATTTTTAACTTGCTTGTTATTATTAAAGAAACTGTATGTGCGCTTATTTAAGCTTTTTTGAATATAAATATATTTTAATTGAATTTAGAAAATAATTCTTACTTTTTGTGTGTTTTTTTTTAATTTTAACTCGTTCAGTTTTTGCAAACATCAGTTTTCGTGCAGCTGTCAAGCGATAAGCGCTTTATCGATAAACATTCTGATTGTCAGCTCGTACTTCCAACTCAGGCAGTTAAGAGCGCATGTATTTGTTGCTCTTGTTTATCTCTTGAACGCACGTTTCTCTTACATTGCGCTCTCGTTCACCCACGCGCAACAACAACTGCGTTTGGTCTGCTCTCAACTCTCGTTGCATTTTCATGCAATTATTGTCTTTTAACAGTCGCCACGAATTCTTGCACAGCCCGCTGTTAAGTAACAGCACAACTGAAGTAACAGCAGTTGGGCTTAACATTAACAGCATTTGTGGCAATGTTAACAACACTTAACGTTATTTTAAATTATTTAAACATATGAGAAAATGGAATTAAATGATTTCTTAAAACAAATAAATTTTGATCACAAAAATATGAATACAATTCAAAATGGCTTTAGGGCATATTTCAATTTTGATTTTTAAATAATGTGAATATTGCAGTTTCAAGTTCAAAATTATTTTTTTTAATATAAATATTACAGTTTTAATTCAATTGGTCGATCTTTAATACTGTTTAGCTGCAGACTGTGGACGCATCCACGGACTGCATTAACGCTCCCCTTATCAAATGTGAAACACTCAAAAAACAAAGTAGTAGAGGAAAATGGCAAAGGCATGAAATACTGCATACTTTCTTTTTCTTCTTCCTTTTTTTGTTATTAGATTTGAGATGCGGGTGGGGTGCGTGTTTGAACTGGTGCTGGACAACAATGGCAAGCAGGACAGTCAAATAGAACGACATGTCCACGGTCCCCTTCTGCCCCTTCCCTGCACCTCCTCCTTCACCTGCGCCTTTCCCCTACGCCCGCGCACTTAAGTCGCATATATGGCGATGGTTACGTGTTTTCCACTTCACTCCCCGCGCGCTTGGCATTGGCATCCTTTCGCCTCGTGCCTGTCCAAGGCTCAACGTTTTGCTTAATGCCAAAGTGCAGGACAACAACAGCAGCAGCAGCAACAGCAGCAGCAGCAGCAACAACAAAGGCAACTGGCTGCAAGCTGCCTGGTAAACAACATAAACTATTTAGTCTATGTGTGCGTGTCTTGTACGGGTGTGTGCGTGTGTGTGTGCGTCTATGCCTGCGTGGGCGTGGCCTAGCATTGGCATCAAGCGTGGGCTTTGTCGAGCTGCTGGCCCATACCCTTCAGCACAGCCAGCAGCATCGGGTGTATCCAGTTGATTTTTATATACGCAGCAACAGGCAGTGAAAGATTGAGGAGAATATTGGCAATTGGAATTGGAATATTCAAACCCTTTTTCTATATTTCTAACTCTCTTTATTTAGCCAAAATGAAGCTAGAGCGTTGAAATTTGTAATATATACTCGTCAAATAAAGGATTAAGATTTTTTAGCCACGCACACTGACTGATACTGAAATTTGTTACCATCAAAATTGATATGCAATGGAATTTTTATAGGAAATATCACTTTGATCATGACTGAGCCTGTTTAATATTTTTGCCATTCTCAACTATTTTTCTTCTTAGCACTATTTGGGGTTATATAAATTAACAAAAAACCTTAATTTGTATTTTTAATATATTTCTATTCAACAAAATTAATTAAAAGTGTAATTTAAAAGAAGATGCCAATTACCAATTATTTACTTTGATACAAAAACTGAACCATTTGCAAATATATTAATTTGTTTATAAAGACACAAATATCTGTTTTCTTTTTGACCCCTCTCGTTTCCATTATAAGTTAACATTAACGTGTTTTTACTTCCGCATTGATGAATCATTTTGAAATCTTAACTGAGACAAATTTATTTAAACTATAAAAAATAGAATTATCTAACCAACAAGTGTCAATAAAAGTATACATATGTAGTACCCTGAAACTATAATAGCAAATCGACTTAAAATTAAAGAAATACGGATTTTTAGAGTATTTACTCACATTTCGATTCTACATTAAAGTTTGCATTTAATTTTAGATAGAGTCAATTGGGCTACTGTTCGATCCACCCTCGTTTCGTATGCATTTTACGTGCATGAAAAATGTATTTTATCGCCTGGTTTAAATATAGTTATACAACAGCATATCTTCATAATTCAGGGCCAAGTCGAATGAATGTGAAGTAAATCGAATGCGATTAAGTTATCGCCCAAGGGGTATAAATAAACGCAGATGCTGATGCTGATAATATACAAAATGGATTTGCGTTTGGTAGTTGTCTTCGTAGCTCTAATCATTGGAGGAGCTATGGCCCGTCCAAAGGGAATCAAAATTCATAATGGATAATGTTTCAACTAATAACCTGATGATGAATATTACGCAAAGGATTTTTGTTTTAATTTCTAATCAAAAGTCAAACTTTCCATATTTCATCTATTAAAGAAACTCATGCATTGAGTTGTGTGAAACTGAACAATCTGGCTTTGATTATATGGGAATGGTAAAGGGTATCCAGGGGTATTCTTGGAGTATGGAGTTGTTCTTTTTTTCTCTAGCTCAATTTACTAATTTCTAGACGACTTTAGGATCCTAATACAAGAAAATGTTCCTGGTAATCTTTAATTTACTAATATTATTAAAATTTTTTAGTAAAATAAACTTTTCTCCGAGCCTTTGCTGCCTATCTAAAGATAAATTTAGAGTTTAATGTCTATTTGACCAAGACTTTGTATTCTTAGGGATCAACTAATATGGATAAACCTATAACAAATTATAGGATATATGCAAGTCGGCACTGGCTTGGCTTCAGTCCAGCCCCTTTGGCAATTGGCAAAACACTCGTTGCCAATGTTTGCATCATAAAATATGGATTTAGTCTTGTGTGTGTGAGTGAGAGTGTGTGTAACAGTCGAACGCACTTATCGATGGAAAAGATGTTGCTGCTCTTGTTGTTGCCATGGTTGCCGCACTTGTTGCAGATTGCATTCCACATACATTGCGTTTTCCTCTTACGCACACAATCAGAAATTGTAGAAAATATGAATTCAAGCAGTTTTCTTAGCCATGGCAAACATACTTTTGTGCTTGCACCTACCAGATATTTATTGAGCAGTTTCATAGCAAGCAGCTTTGTGCTATGCTAGAGATTAAAATAATGAAATGCTTCAGTAGTTAAAAGGAGGCGAGAGATAGAGGGAGAAAGACAGAAATAGAGCGCGAGAGATAGGGACAAAGAAAGAAAGCCGGAAAACCAAGAAAGAGAAAAAGAACTGAGAAAAAGAGATAGAAAAAGAGCTAGAATAGAAAGACTGAGAGCTCCAGTGAAATGCAAACAACTAGAGGCAGTGTGAGAGAAAGCGAGACAGTGAAAAACAGAGAGAGAAAGAGAATGAAACAGAAATACGGAATGAGAGAGATACAGAGAATTATTAGAGTTAAAAAATTTGCAACGCTTTTGATAGTGTTAAAGAAACTCCGTTCACTTACAAAAAAATCTAGACCGAATCGAATATAATTAGCTATTCATAAATATATGCATATGTTTCTTCCCCAAAGATAGTTTTTTAGATATGTGTCTTTTTTATACTCCTAATTTTTTGCACCGTTGTCAACGTTCTGGGAATTTCCTACCCTCCTCGCCAATGACTGTTATTTGTATTTTAAAAAAAAGGCTGATTTCAAGAAAGATTATTATCTAATTTACCTTGCGGCTTGCATGTCAAAACCGATCGGAAAAATCGGATTGTTTAAGCTTATAAATAAATTATAAATTAAACATGAATGAGTATATGGGTTTCCAATCAACCAGTACTGAGAAAACTTTGCTTAGTTCTTTGGAAAGACTTCACTTGTTGGGATTTCAGCACAGCTGGTAAACTTAAGATGGGGAATAAAATGCTCTTCCATGAAATTTCGAGCAATTACTTTCCCATCTCAAGCATAACGATAGCTAATAAGATTTTCATGCATGTCAAGTACATCGAAGTTGAATATTGTTATGATTACATAAATTCGATATTTGTGTAAGACGTATTTCTTAAAAGAGAAAACAAGTTTATTTAGTGTTTTGCCTCGAAATGAAGATAATTTTCGTTCTTTTCTTTATTTTTGCTATCACAGAAGCTCAGAAAGCATGTCCACCGAATCATATACAAGTTTTTCGTGATTGTATTCAAAGACGAAGCAAGCCGAAAGCAATTGTGCGATTTAAGCCAAGACGGAACCTTTAAACATCAGCTTTGCTGAAATATATATGAGGAGAATTCTTTTGAGAATATGTCAACATATATAAAAATTTGCCAACTTGTGTTGGAATAAATGTTTCTTGAAAAATTCTTTTAAGTTGGTTTTATTTTTTTTATGGAATTTTATGACGTTATAAATTATCTATTGAAGTCGTCGATAGCTGAGTTGTCTAAATGCCCACGCAAATATATTATATGTATATATATTAACCTTGTGATTATTATATTGCACTTTTTGCAGAAGGAAAATCTGTAAACAAAACCCTATGCAATTATTAAACAATAAATTAAGTTAAGCTTCTGTTTAAATTCAAAAATCGAAACGTTTACTATTATGAATAGAAAAATTGAAATCTTTTGAGTTATTCTTTATCTTTTATCTAGCCTGTAATATCTAAGAGTTTCTTCTTTCGCTTTAAGATTATTTGCTCGTATTTTTTCGTCACGTGTTCCCCGGATTCCAGCTTAAAATAATAAACTTAAGTCGTTGCGAGCGTTCAAAGCTTAAGCTTAAAGCTTATTTTGCTAACCCAAATCGCCAACTTTCACTTGACTTCTAACTGCAACCCCCTAGCCCTGCTCCGCCCCCAGCCCTGCCCCTATCACCTCCCCCTTCAAGCTGTTGCAATGCAGCTCTCACATGCAAATGCAAAATCTAAAACATCTTTAAGGTTGAATATGAAGGGTGGTCGGTTTGGGGGGGCGGGAGAGGGGTCCTTTGCCGTCTCTAGTTGGCGAACCTGCAACCCCAAAGCAACCAGGACTGGCGCTGTTGCTGTCGCTGTAGCTGATAAGCTGCTGCTATCAGCGACTTACGCCTACAACCTCACGCCTGCACCCTACCGCCCCCCGCCCGCTGCGCCCTTGGTGGGCAACATCAAGCAGCGCAGCATCCGTTTCCGTTGCGCTGCAGCGTCAGCTTAGTATCCTGTTTTGCCAGATTTACAGCTGAAACTCCTTGAAATACCAGCTGTATATGTGTGTGCGATTGTGTGTGTGTGTGTGTTTATCTGTGGCGTTGCCGGAAAGTGAAACGTTTATGAAAACGTCCGGCAAGCACACACACACACACACACAACATATAAGGGTATATACTCCTCTCGGGCGACCTTCTTTGGCTTCAGCTATGCTAAATTTCATATTAACTTTTGTTTCTGCTAATTTCACACACTGAACAATGCTTCAAGAATTTAATATCCATGCGCTTCAAATGACCAGCTGGACGTAGGCAAAGTGCGAATTTTTAGCTATGAATCCTTTGCTTTCTTTCGGCTTGGGCTGCCTCAGTTTGCTTTGGTCCTGATACTCTGACTCTGGCCCTTGTCGCCAAGATAAACAATAAGTCTTGACCTAGTTCCATGTTGCTCGTTTGCCTTGCCCTTTGTCATCATCATCGTCAGCAGCAGCGGCAGCTTTGACATGGACAAGGAGCCAAAACAAAAAAAAATAACATAAAGGATGAATGCTGTAAACTGGCATAACTAACTGGTAGTTACCCTGTTAGTTACATAAACCGAAAATATCTTTTCAGCTGCAATTCCAACTAATTTCTTGAATAACTTTCGCTAATATTATAAGTAAACAATAAATATATATATATAAGTAAACAATAAATAAAATAATACAAAATATTTGAATACCATAAACTTTTTATATCATTTTTAATCGACTTTCCAAATATATGAACTTTGTGCTTAAATATAATTATCAAAAAATGTATATCAATTAAAAAATTTAAAAGAACAAAAAAAAAACACGAGAGATATATACTTAAATAGTATATATACATAATCTAAAAATTATTATGTTTTATGTTTTTATCTTTTAAAATTCCTGACGATAAAACCTCTATATGATAGAAAAAGGGAACATTAAATTGTATATAAACATGATCTTCAAATAGCATAGAACCCACATACCAAATTGTATGTCGTAAGCTCTCACAATTTCTGAGTTCAATGGGGACATCAAATATGATAAAGCGTATTCCTGGATCAATGAGTACATAATAAAAGACATTGAGCCTAGATCCCAAATTTTATGTTTCCAAATCATATAATCTCTGAAATCAATGGGAACATTAAATGAAAAGCAAGGAAGAAATAAAGCGCTTAACTTATATGTTGATACTTAAAAAGAATATTTCGTTACACAACTTTAAATTACCTTTTTCGAGCCCTTGATGTGTATAGGGTATAAGCAAAACTAAAATTCTTAAGAATAGGGTGTAAAATGCGCCAACTTTACATACAGAAATGTGTGCTAACCCAAAAATTGAGACAGCTTTACCCGTCTACACCCACACATACACACATATATAACCTAATATATTTTACTGTATATCGCGTTTTTTTATTTGCTGGACTAAGGGCTGTGCATGCTATGTGTGGGAATGGGGGTTGTCATGGGGGGTTGTCAGGGCTAAAGTGCAGTCAGACAGTCATTGGATCATTTGTCTTGGCATTGTTGCCTTTTACAGATTTCTTTTTGCCCTCAGCTTTTTTATTGCTGCTGCTGTTGCATGCAAGTTTCGGCAACGTAATGCTGCAATGGGGCTTATGGGTTTAGGCAGCTTATATGACAGTCAAGTTAACAAAAGCAAAAGCAAACGCAAATGCAAAGGAAAATGAAAGTATGCAGATAGTACTTGCTAGTTGGCTAACTTTGGAAGTTAGTTAGGTAAAGGAAATTCAAATAATAGACAAATGCATTTCAGAGTGAGTAAATAAGTATTAGAAACCGTTCAATGATTGTTGGAGAGGAAGAAGAATGAAAATTATCTACAAGTGCAAAAACTTTATATTTAAGTAGAATAAATATATACAGCAATACATAAAAAATATATCTACACGGCTATAAAAAGGAAGAACAGAAATATCTAAGCTAATATTAAAATTAGGCAAAAACAATCTTTAATTAAAATTTGTTCCATCTTACATCACCATTTAATAGTTAATATTCAATTTTATTGTTTTAGAGTGAAAAAAACTTTATTTTAGAGAAAGTACTGCAACAAATTTTTTAAAATAAATATTGATAAAAGTTTTATTGTTTTGAAAATACACAAAATATAAAAAAAGAAAATACAAACACGATATGCAGGAAAGATTATAAAAATAATATAGTAAAAAGGTTATTTAAGAAAGGTTATTAAAAAACCACGCGAGCAGATAGAAGTAAATTCAGGTAAAGCAGGGTATCCGACAAGATTTAAAAGGATAACGAAATGAAAACTCATCCATGGGAAAAAAAACTAAAAGAGAAACTTCACCAAAAATTACGCTATCAAATACACACACACACCCACGGCTTTGCCAACGATACGAAACAAAAAAAATTGTAAGAGAGCAACAGAATCACGGGCCTGACTCTGACTCTGACGCTGGCTGAATGTTCGGAGCAAATGAAGGTGTCAAAATGACAAGCAGACAGCAGCAGAAAAAAAAGATACGAAGCCCCCTGACACACACACACACAAACACACACCCATGGCCGCCTGCCCGGTTGGACATGCAGTGGATGGATGGATGGCTGTACTGCAGTGGATAGGTTAGGACCCGGGTCTGGTCCGGACTGGCTGTCTGCCCGGCTAACTGTATAAACGCCAAAACGACAGCAGCATTTGCTAACTTGCACCATCAACAAAAAGAAAAAGTAAAAGAAAAAACAAAAACGGTAATAAAAAAACACTCGCATAGAAGTTGCAACAACAGAGACTACATAATTGTATCTGTATCTATGTATCTACACGCTGGACCCGTGCATTGTATTGCAGTTACGTGCTCGATGGTCCAGCAAAATGGCGGAATAAAAAGAGAATGAATGGAGACTAAAGCCATGGCCAAAGAGAAATCCTTTCTTTTACTGGTAAAACGAATAGCTAATACCCTTTCTAGAAATATTTTAGAGAACATAGCCAAAAAAAGATATGTGTGAATCTCGAAAAGACTTTTTGGACTACTCCTAAAATTAAAAACAAGAGTCTCTTTAAAATTCCATAAATTTCCCTGTTATGCTTCGATAAACTAGGTTTTCTTGAAATGTTTTTGTTTTTAATAAAAGTTGTATACATTTTTAAGTACGTTTTAAAAAATGTTGAATTTTTCATAATTGTCAACCTTTCTAAATTTTTATTATTGTAAAATTAAAATTTGGAGCGTATAAAATGTAATAAAATTCTTTTAAATATTTGCAGGATCTTTAAGGACTGTTGTAATCATTATTTTTGTTCTAGATTTCAGACAACACATTTGCAATTACATCGTGTTTATACCGTAGTTTAAATGAACCCTATAAATCTCTTTAGACTGTAACAGAAAAAAATAAATGCACCCTGCGCTCAATAAATTATTTACCTTAGTTACTTAAATTTTGTTAAAATAACCTCAACCTCATCAATCTTTTTTGGCTAGCCACCCCTAATATAGGGTATATATAAAATGGCAAAAAAAAACGCTTAAAGACTTTGGCGATGGCCAACTACTGACATGATGGCCAAATGCCAAAGCGGATTTAAGTTGTAGCGAAACTTTAAATGAGTTCAAGATCGTAGATTTAGTAGCGCTCCGCCTGCCAGTGCCACGCCCCCATTTGATGGGCTGTGTGTGCTCTGATGAAGCGTAATGATGATGACTTTGTTCGATTGATTGATGGCTGACAAAGAGATTGGTAGGGGGCGACAGCGAAAAGACAATTTACAATTTACACTTAAAAGTTTCAAACGAAGACCACAAAAATTCCCAAAGAAAAATTGCGCATTGCTCATACGCCGCATTAGCCGCACGTTATAAATATAGAAGAAAAAAAACGCATCTGACGCTGTAGATGACCAATTAAATTTTTGTAAAATATTGTGGTACATTTTATTTATTTATTTTTTTTTTGCACTTTTTTATGTCACTCATGAACCGGAAATGCCGCTAAGGCTGTCAGTTCAAGAGAAAATTGTTGCCACAAAACTTGAGGCACAGTCGCAATGGATCAGTGGACGGGCGTGCATCGGGCGTACATAATACGCGCCTATTATAGAAATAACGATTCCATAAGCACAGCGCAGCGAATGTTTAAAAAACAGTTTAGCATTTATCAAATACCGCCCTCAAATGTAATCAAATCCTGGCTGCGACATTTCGAGTGCACCGGCTCCTCCCAAGCGGGCGGCTCGATAGCGCGTTCCTCCATTCCTGTAAGTTCCGAACCTAAGTAGCTTGAGATCTTTTTAAAAAATATTTATTCATTTATTTTCTGCAGCAAATTTTCTGCACCATTTGCAATCAGTGCTTGAGCAATGAGAAGAATTTCAGCAGCTCCATCAAATAACTGTAAACCAAAAAATTACTTTGTATTTTATCATAAAGTATTATTTTATTATAATGGTTTTTTATTCGAAAAATTCCTTTTTATTATAGTTGCAGACTTTAGTATTTTTAAATAATAAATGCACACTTTTTGTTGCTAATTAACAAGTTTGTTGAACATTATAAATCAACACTTTTGAGTGCCAGCTTTCTCAGCATATCAAACGCTCGACATTTTTTCGCTTTGGGGGGTTCTCGCACATTTGTTTGTCATGCTTGGCTAAAGATCTTCGATGCGGTTGGTTTGTATTTAGAAATTGAAAGAAAACCCAAATTCTTTTTGTCGAAATAACACAAATTGATATGAACATGCGTTATACTTTATTGTCATCTTTAGATCGGCAATATAAATGTGCATTAAGCTTTATAATTAGCACAAAAATATTTATTTATAATTCACTTACATTTTTTTAAACCGTTTAAGAGTGCAGCGAAAAGATTCATTAAAAAGTGAAATGTAAAGGCAAAAATTTAAGTTCAAATGATGCCAGTAATTTTTATGTTCGTAAACGTTTTATTACTACTTTTAAAATGGATTAGCATGTATTTTTTTATATTAGTTCATGTTCCTTCGCTCAATAAATCTTTGTCCATATGTTTATATTATTTATTCAAATTGCAACATTTTCTCTGTTAAAAAAAAACATTTTTAAATTAGGTATTTTTGCTATTTTCGTAAACGTTTTCTTGCTAGTTCAGATTAAAAAATTGAGATTTCAACTTTATGTTGTTTTCACCTTGATTCCTTTTATTTATTTTTTGTATCGCATTCGTAAACTCTAAGTCTTCACTCTTCGTATTTATAATAAGTATAAATCAGAAGTAAACTTAAATCCCAGTAGTCAGGATCTCTTTAATCTATTTCAATATAGGTTCTAAGCTTCAAAAATTAAACGACAAGTGCTCTGTGAGGTGTAAATAATTTTTGGTAAGTCTTGAAATGCCTCTGGGCCTAAACGAATACAAATTATCTCTTGCGCAGTTGGAGAAAACCTTTCAAATTCCATACAACGAAAACCAATTAGAATGTTGCCATGGTATCGTCGGCTTCCGAAAAACTGGATACATTTTCTATGCAATGACTCTACAACTGGAGAGTTCCTGAAGTGTAGCATGCTCTTTCTGTGTGGCGTTCTGCTGCTGAGACGTTTGGGGCGTGGTTTGCCCAACTTGGCGGTTCGTGTTGAAAAGTTTCTAAATTCCTAAGAAAGTTGTCTGTGAAATGGCTGGACGTATGGTATTTTAGGCATTTTTAATTTTGTGCTGCTTGAAGCGAAATTTGTGTGGAATAAGTAAAATTACCTTTAAGAAAATCTTAAAAATTAGTTGGTTTCCTTTTTGGTAAGGTGTACAATGAAAGACATATCCTTAATGGTATCTGTCCTTCTAGCTTTAAATTATTTTAATGGTATTTTCAAATCACCTGCTCATACCGGCATCCTTGAAAAAGGACAAGACAAAATACAGATGCCAACTTTAGCTATAAGCATGGGGTTGCAAACTTAAAGCTTTTGGTTTCAGCTCAACTAAGCACTTTTAAATACCTTTGAAATAGTAAGTTTCGCTCCAAAAGATATAAACTTTTGATTTAGTGTACTTTCTTTTAAGCCATGTTTATATTTAAAAGTAATACATAAATTGAAAATTGGGATTTTATTTAACTAATAAAGCTGATAAAATTGATATCAAATTGATTTTAATATAATTAATTTTGATATACAATTATTTAAGTATTTGTATCAAAAATCTTGGTCTTATATCATAAAGGGCTGCCAAGCTTATGCATTAAACACAAGTTGGCTGCCTTAACCATTAACTTTAAGAATAAGCTGTTTTTGTGTTTAAATGAAGTTTAAATAAAATGCTGTGACTCCATAAAGACTACCTTCAAAGTTCACCGAACTTCCTTAGGCAGTGTGTATTTTTCCGGACTCTGTTTAGTTAAGCTAATCAAAGTCATCAAAAGTCCAAAACCTAAAATGTCACGGCTTTACTATTTAAAGCCTTGCTGGCCTCCACCAGAACCTTCGCACATTCACGCCTCCTCTCATCCACTTAGCAGCTGGGCAGCTGTCAATTTGGAGTCAACTAAATCCCATATTAACTTTTGCCATCAACAGATACTTCACATGTCATGTTGTTTTGCTTTTATTTTTTTCTTTTGCTTTTTTAAAAACTGTCCACTTGAAGGCGATGTCATCAAGCTGTCATCGTGTCATATCAAATGTGAAACATATACATGTTTTTCGCAGCCTAACGGTTATTAACGGTTAAGTATTATGTATTACGCTTACAGATTACAATCGGAAAATGCGCATAAGGTTTTACGATACAGCCGCTGGCGGCATTAGTTTGAGTTATATGTGGGCGCATATTTTGCGCGAGGTAAATAAAATTAGGTGCCCCCAACTTTCCCCTGCACACACACACACCACAGACTTTCCCGCTGACTGCCACATGAAACATATATAAAAAATTCCCGAGAGAGCGAGAGAGAGAGAGAAGTAGGAAGGATGCCGGAAAGCAACGTCAACGGCAGCGCCAACGGTTCTGGTATCATAATTTCGAAATGACAGGTAATTTGGGGCAACAACAGGAACAACTGGGTTGGGGCGCTGGTGTTGCAGGAAGCAAAGAAATGAAGTGCGAGCGCCAAATGGCAAAATGATGCGAGTTTATTAAGCACCGTTACTCAAAATGTACCAAAATCCTCACAAGAATTTATGATGCGCAATTTCCAAAAAAAAAAAAAAAGATGGAAACAGCCAGAAAAAAACGCAAAACCTAACAAATTTATATTGTAAATATATAAAGTGCGCAAGTCTTTAGCTACCGGGTGTGTGGGTGTGTGGGGCACTCGCTGTGCTATCTCTAAATGATTTAAGCACACGAACATGCAACTAATGAGTGGAGCTTCAGCTCGCTATCAGCCCCCCACCCACCCCTTGAAATCCCTCCCTGTTCAACTCTGACGGCACACTAGCCTGCCATAAACTCAATTTCGGTGTGTGAGGTCTGAGCTTTAAATTCCAATTGAAATTTAGAGCTCCACTACGTGTGAATGGAAAATAAAAGAAAATTGCCTGCTATAGTTGCTAGTGCTTCAATTGTTTTACAAGTGTTGCTTTAAATTTTACAGCCAAGAGTGAAATGGAATAGAAAGCGATGAAGACGAATGTAATCTAGGGCTTTACTTTTATCTGGCTGCTGCAAGTTATTGATTTAAGAAAAGATTTGATTTGACTGCTAAATAAATGACTTTGTTTATTAAGAAGTATTTTGGAATTTATATCAAGAAATGTTTGGAAGAACAGAAAAGGATGCCTCTCTCTCTCTCTCTCTCTCTTTATTATCAACTCCATATAAGTAACTCTGATTTAGCTAAAACAGCATTTATCTGAGCGCACTAATCCTATCCTACTTTATTAATAATTAATAAAAGTAAGATTAACTTTTGTATACTCTCTTAATAAAGAGAAAATCAATTGCAACACATTCTTGGGACTTAAATGAAACAAGAGACCTCACATTTTAGATATATCAAATTAAGTGTTACAATTTCTCGATCGAGACGTTTCCGACACCTTTAAATACATTTATGGGCATATCCGTTTGATTGTCTGTCTGTTTCTTTGTGAATTAATATTTCGCCATTTTAAAGCTATCATCTGGAAATTTGCTGTATTTTTGATTCAGTAAAATTTAATTTTATTCTGAGTTTGCCTTCATTTTATTACAAATTTCCTCAACTTGTAGCCATATATTTCATTCACTTCCTACAACGCTTGCTTTCAGCTCTCACTTTTATCTGTAGTTAAATATAGCCCCAGTTGCCTTTTGGTTGAGCTCAAGTATTCCCAGAGATTTTCGCTAAGATCAAGTGTTAGCCCCAACCCCTTCGCCATATATCATCATTATAAACCACATTCTGTTCTCTGTGTTCAGCGAGTTGCCATTAAAAATCTTTGCTATTGATGCGAAAATATTTATTGTAACATATCTTTTCATAATGTAGGATTATCTAGGCACATGTCTTGCCAGGATTTATGTGTGTCAAGAATCAAACACACACACACACAATACACAAGCAATACTCACACACACATGCAAGCATTAAAACGACGAGCAGGAAGTGGCAGCTTTAAGCTCTTAGGAAATTGAATTCTTAAGCTTTATTGTTTTACTGGCCTCCCCTCCTGAAGGAGGCCAAAAAGGAGCGCATGCAAAGCAAGGACCTCCACGGCGAGGACAGCCAAGTGAATAAAACTGCAGCAAAAGCAATTTTCATAAATATTTAATGGATAACGGCGCAAAAAAAAAAAATTTGGACAGGGGGCCCAACACAGGACTCACCAGTCCATATGGATATAGCTATAGATGTCCTGTGGATGTATTGTTATGTTTCGCATAGATATATGAGCTGCACATATGCCACATATATGTATATATATACGAATTGTGTATATATAAAAATATATACTATATATAAATCTCGGCTTTTAGTTGGTATCATTAAACGGGATTTCGCGTTGGCTGCGCGAGCTGGCCAAAGTCCTTCAAGGGAAGGCCATTACAGGCGGCAAAAATCATAACAATAAAGGAAGACAGCCGGCCAAGGGGATGGGGTGAGGGGAGGGGGTGTTTGAGTGTGGGTGTAGCTGCTCGTACTTAATCGATGATGATGAATAATTGATTCGTGCGAAGCGCCCAAGCATGGAAATGAAAATGTCGGTTGCCTGGTAGATTGCGCCGCTGCCTCTCACTCTGCCAGCCTCCCGCTGCCCGCTGCCCCTGCCCCCTCTTTCTCTCAGTCTGTGTAACGAGTGGCAAATTTCAGGAAACGGAAATGGCAATTGCAGGCAACGCAAATGTGAAGTTGTGCGCTAAATGAAATGCCAACACAGCAACACGGCAAGAAACACGGCAACAGCAATGTGGACAGCAAAGTTACAACAACAAAGGGCAAGTAGATATGCGGAAAGAGGCAGCGAGATAGCGAGCTGAGGGGCAAGCGTAGGACGCAGGTAGTTCTGTGGGTAAATCGGAAAAAAGTAGACAAGACGAGTGCCAAGTTACAAAATTCGTTGGTATTTAAATTTAATTCTCAGCTTTTGCATTTAAATGATTTTGAGAAGCGAAGAGGAGAGCGCGAAAAACGAAATGCAGCGACAGTTGTTAGATCATGTTAACAAAGAGGAACGAAAAATATGGTAAAGAAAAGTGTTTTCCGCTGTTATTACAATTCGATTTCCGAGTATAGAAATAAATGGAATTTAAGTTAAAATTGAAATAAAACAGTCAAAAAATGTAAGTAGGATGTTTAGTTTTTTTGTAGTTCGGAAAATTGTGTTAGTAGTAAAATAATTGAAACTTTGCCTTTGGTATGACGAAGATGCAATATCATTTATATTATATCATTATATGGAAGATATGTCCGATGTATCCGACATAGTTATATATTTTCTTGCAAGATAAATCAGATTTTCATCCAAAAAATCAATTTTGACCTATCCTTTATATCATTTTTATTTAATTACCAATATTAATTTGGACATTTTGAAAACTACAGTCTCTCATACTAAATTTTTGACCGCTCGTTGCTATGAGAGCTAAATGCTCTAGGAGTACAATAAGATAAGTGCATCGTCGTAATCAAGAATGTATATATAGTTTCTGGTGCCAGAGACGCCTCCTTCTATGCGTAACACATTTTGTAACACAATTAGAATGCCTTTTGCAATTGTATAATCATATTTCTAGAGTTAGCTAAGTTTCCGGGCAAGTGCTTGCGTACTCCGGAATTTCTTCGGAATTTGATATGTCTCAAATATCTTGCATAATAATATACGCTAAGGAACATTTAATTTAGCAACAAAGTGCCACATAATATGCAATTAATTTGTGATGCAGAACACACGAACACACTCAGCAATGCAAGAACACAAGAACAATACATTTGGGTTAGGTAATGGAAGCTAGGAGCTTGAGAGGGATTGGTCAGGCATACTGCAATCAGCAGCAACAGCAGCAGCAACAGCAACTGCAACAGCAACTGCAACAGCAACGGCAACAGCAACAGCATGAAGATAGATGGCATAGATATGCCGAGCGTTGCTAATAATACGCATTTCGCTTTAACGGGACATTGGGGGCAAATCTGGCATGCAACTTTTGTATGCAGCAGCAAGCGGTTGCTGTTGCTGTTGCTGCTGGTTGCTGCTGATTGCGGCTGTTGCTGTCGTCGTTGTGGAAAGGACAACGACAACATTGCTGCCGCTGGCAGCGACTGCCTTCGGCTCTTCGCTCAAAATAAATTGCAATTTTATCGCGTATAATTCAATTAAATGATTTGGTTTTTGCTTTCGCTGACGCTGACGAACGATTCGTCTGCATTTCGCTGGCTGCCTTTTTTCACTTTTACGCATTTTCTTTTATTTCACATTGTTTTTTTTTTTTGTTTTCGTTTTCGCTGCCTTTTTTACAGTTGACACTCTCGCTGCGCTTTTTGGTGATTTATTGTGCATTCGCTTTGTCTTCTCTATTGTGTCTGCTATCTAAAAATAAGCTTCAGCGCCGCCGCACTCGACAGCATATTTAAATTGTTGGCTAAAAATCGACTTGCAGCCAGTCTAGCCACATCCCTCCCCCACACTCCTCTTAACCCGTTTACTTGGACCCTGCCACAGAAATTAGATTTAAATATTTTGGCATTTTCCATCAATTTTTATATAATGCAAAATGGCTCTCAGTCTGCTGCCGATGTCAATTCGACGTATGTGAACCTTTTGTTGCATGCAAGAATGCAGCATGCTGATAGCAGCCGTGCAGGAGCATTGGCAGTAGCCTTTTGTGGTAAGAGTAAAGTCGAGCCACCAATCGAAGCAGCTGACAGCCAATCCTCATCTCTCTACCGCCGCCGCCCACATATTCAATCATTTATGCAGCAATCAGTGCCAGCTTCTTTTCCACACGTACGATTACTCACTTTTGCTACACCCAGCAATACCCTACACACTAGGGCAAGGTGAATGTGTCAGTCAGCCAGATGCCGTGTTTGTATTAGTTATCTTATAAAGAAAGCTGATATATTATTAAATATATAAAAATAATTATTCTACAGTATTGTTTGATAACTTAACTTGTTTTGTAATGACATTTGAGGTTATCTTTGTATTTGTAATAATATAAAAGACGTTTTTCTATAACTTCAGACGAATTCAGTCTTGATGAAATTATAATTATTATATATATTTTAAGTTAGAAAATGGAAAATCGTTGCAACCGGAATGACAAATTTACAAGGCGCATAAGGAATTTTCAAACATTTTCCTCTTCCTTTAAACACACTTGCAAGCCACTTGACAAAAGCTGACTGATGCAAGATTATTGTAACTCTCGTGATAAACTATCGTGGTGCATATCGTATTTAAAATTAAAAATGTTGTTTAAAGTATATATATTCATTTTTATATCTCTATTGAATTTTGTGTAAAGAAAAATAAAATAATTAAGTTTTACTCTTCAGCTCCTTATGCCAATTACAATGAATTTTCAAAATGTTAAGAGCTTACTTACATACATTAGGCATCATCAAATTCCTGAACTGAAATTCCTGAAATGAATTTTTGTTCCAGAAGTCTAGATGCTAAATCGATTAAAATCACACTCTACAAAATTTCCCATGTCCCGAAATAGCAAAAATAGTATTCGAAACACACACATTCCACACACACACACACACGGTGGAATTTGTAGTGTGTTCAGACACGCAGCTTGCCGCAAGCCGCACTGCGAAAAGAATTCAATTCTCTGATTTAGAGGCCAAAATCAAATTAAGTCAACTGCATAAATTGACTTTTAGTGCATACTAAAAAGACTGCCAAATGCCAACTCAAATATAAAAGTAAAAAAAAAACAAACAAAAATTGAAATGCAATCGATAATAACTGACATAGATAGATGGATATATTTTTGTAGTATAAAATGCAGCATATATAAAGTGAATATTTGCTTATTGGCTGTTGTATTTAATTGTATTTGGCGACAATTACTGAAACAACTAAAACAAATAGCTGGATAACTGTTAAATAACGCCGATTAAATACCCTTGAAAATGCATTCAACTGATTTTATTTGAGGTGTATTCTGGTGGAAAAAAACATTTGCAAATGATAACTTGTTGTTCTTATTAATAATTAGTGACGTAACCAAATTGTTCCTTAATACGTTACATAACTGATACCAAAGAGTAATACCCTGTGCAAGAGTATTAAAATATGCATAGCCTTATTCAATAATAAATCTGGCTAAAAGCCACCTCAGTGTTCATGTTTTTGTCAATTGAAATGTTTGTTATTATTTATTAAATGGAAATTAAGATATATATTTAATTTGAGAGCATCACAAAAAACTGAATATTTTAAACGAGTGACAAAATTTCATAGATTAAACTATTTTCCTTTGATTAAAATGTTGCATACTTTTTGGCTAAATTGAAATTCTGTAGTCGAAAAAAGCAAATAAATATAAATATACATAATGGGTATAATATATATATAAAAAATAGATGATATAATATGATAAAAAAAGGAATAATTCTGATAAAATAAAATAGGAAATTATGTGTGCGAATTTAAATTTGTTTTAAAAATGTGATGAATTCATATAAAAGCAGGCCTTGAATATTACATACCTGTTAAATATAGAGGGGGGCACTCCTTTAAAAACCAGTCATTGTAAAACAGTATTTTGAATTAACTACAAGTTTGCTCCACCTAAGAAAATATTTACTTATTCGAGTTTGAAGCATGGGCACTTCTAATCTGGAAGTACCGGAACTGATTTCCAATAACAATCGTACCGATCATTTGGCCTTGCCCGATGTTAAACGCATTACGGACATACGCAAATATATGGAATCGCACAGTTTCAATGGCAGCGTCGATAAATTAATGGAATTCATAACGGGCCAGGAGCAGCAATGCCAGGACATAATCAAACTGCTCAAGGACCAGGTGCAGCTCAAGATGGATGCATTGAGTCAGGTGAAAGAGGACATGCTGGAGCTGCAGCGCCACCTGAAGGAGCCGGATGCCTGCCAACATTATTACAAAGGTTACAGGGTTCTGGTCAAGTTCTTCGATGAGACGGAAATTAATGAATACGAAGTGCCCGATGCTCTGGCACGTTATAGCCTCAAGATGAGTTCACTGTACGGTGAAATTCTGGCACTGGACAGCGATGTCGACTATGTGGGCTATTTGGCCAGCATTGCCAGGGTCAATAAGGAATTTGTCCAGGATTGGTATAGACGCGAGAGGTTCAGCAGTACCAAGCAGACAAATACCTGGAATAAAACCTTTGGCGATGCCAAGTAGCTTTGTTTCCATCTCGATATCAGATTTCCAGAGCCATACCCTTATATTTTTTATTTTTTGCTTTGGTGACGGAAGTTTTAGTTGGCACATTAATTTTAATATATGCGGGCCAGAGTGGTACCATATATCCATTATTAACTAAATTGTAGGTAATTGCAAATAAAAAGAGATTGGGACCATGTCAAATACTGAATTTCATTATGCTATAACTTAGACTAAATTGAAATGCTTTTTATGCTTAAATTTAAATTTATTTTAAAACATAAAAAGTGATTTCAAAATTTATTATAAATAATAATTATAAATTTAATTTTACAGATTCACGTCATAATCGTTATCTTTTTGTTTACTTAGATTTAACATTGAGCACTCTTTAATTTTGTCTATAAGTTCCATCATACAAATAGGGTGAAAGGTCACTTAATATTGTAAAATACAAAAATCAAAACTAATTCCACTGACAATTATGAGAGATATATGTAATTTTTGTTTTGTTATATAGCCTATAAATTTCAAAAAGGTAACATCTTTAATAAAATTCTTCACGTCTTCTAACACTTTACACGCTTAAAGCCGTTCCATTATTGGGACACGGGCACATGCAGCTAGTTTGCCTGGCTGCTGAATTTGCATGCTCTATTCATGAATAATCCGTGTGACACTTGCGTTTTATGGCTTTGCATACTTTGTTGTTGTTGTTGTTGGGAATCACAACGAGGAAGCAGGCAGGGTAGTAGCGAAGTAGCCCAACAGGTGGCGCTGCAAGGCACTTTTTCATGCTGAATGCCGGTGCTGATAGCGAAGTGTAATTATTATGCTGGACTCTCGGCATGCATAAGCAACGCCATAGTGGAGGGTGCTGGGCAGGGAGGAAGGGTGCAGGGAATTGGGTTGTAAATGGCTATGGAAATACGATTGGACTAGTTCTTGTTGGTGTTGTTCTTGCCGTTGCTGGGACGCATAAACGCCTCTAGGTATGCAAATGGATAAACATTTCGATGCAAACTTCACAAGAATGTTGAGTTATCTTTCGATTGCCGAAGTTTAAAATACCCTTGATGTACTTAATTTGTGATAAATATTAAAAATATTGTGCAAATATACTCTGAGCAGCGAGCATTAGTTGGAGACATCTTGAATAAACAAAAGTGTTCTAATAAAGGGATTAAAAAAGCGATAAAGATAATGAAATCAAAAATACATCAACTAAAATAATGGAACGTAAATATATTATAATCTAAGTGCAAACGTTGCAAAACATATTATTATAATAGAAAAATTACTTAAAAGTTTCATCTAAATTATAAATATAATTAAAATGTTAAAAAATAATTGTTTGTAGTTTGCAAACTAATTTAGATGCAAACATGTTAAAAGCGAGAGAAGAAAAACCCGTGATCAAACTGGTTAACCAACTGGCGGCCATGTTTGTGCACAATTGCAAGATGGCGTCCGGCATCCGTTATAGCGCCAGCTACCTAAACCCCAGTCCAAGCGTCCCTTTTAGCAGCACTTCCGCAACACTTTCGCTATAGTTTTCGCCCACTTGTTGTTGTTGTTGGGTGTCTGCTACAATTCCGCTTGGGAAAACTTTGCCAAGCCTTGTTGTTGCTATTGTTGTTGTTGCGTGCTCGTTGTTTTTGGGCCCAGCTTCCGTTGTCGCCAGGCTGCTCAACTGCAACTTCCTGGTTGCCCCGTCCCGCCACCATCCACGCTTCATTCTGCCTGGCCAGCTGGCTTATTTAGCTTTGGTTTAATTTGACAAAACAGCGCATTTAAGCGCTATGTAATTTACGTAGCTGCTGTTGCCGCTGCTGCAATGGCACTGGTTAAAAGGTCAAAGGATAGCGTGAATAATGCAGCAAACAACAACAGCGACTGTGACAACAACAACAACAACAATAGCGACGGCAGCAACAACAACAACAACAACTTTGTTGCCCAGTTTGCAGAGTGCCGCTTACAGTTGCTAATTGAGTTGCAACGCTGTGCAGGTTGCCTAATGTAGGTAATTAGTGTTGCAAGTTGCCAAAAATAAAAAGAGACGCTGGCCAAGACAACAGCAGCGGCAACAGCAACAATAACAACAACAGCTGCTGTCAATTTGCATAATCAGGCATCTGGCAGCGGCAACTTTGTCTCTTTTGAGGGATTACGTGTATTTCGCTGACTGCACTGCCGAATTTTCAACACGAGTCTAACAAGTAGAAGATTACAATTGCAATGCGATTTGCATTCTTAAGTAATTTTAAGAAAATTTAGCCATTCAAAATGGACAAAAGATAATAATAAAGCTGTGCAAATATATTTATATAAATATACAACAGCCGAGTTTTTTAAGTTTTCAGACATTTGAGTTTGAATCCTAGGCTAGAGTCTTTGAACAGTTTGCTTGACTAAGCGAATTATTAATATATTATACGGACATAAGAGAGCATCTCTCTCTCTCTCTCTCTTTTTAATCCCATAAATTTTAAATATATAATATACACATAATATATTCATTGTCCAGAACAGTCAAATAGACAAACAAATCTATTTAGCAGCCATGTCCGTCTGACTATCGGTGTGAGCCAAGAGAATTTGGAAAATATTGACTGCAAAAAACATACAAATATAATTGGTGTTTCGGTTCATGGTTCGAACCAATTAGTCGTGCCTAGTTTTGGTACGGTGAACCTGCATTTTCACACCGATGAAGCCTGATTTTGGTGTAAGCCTTTATTTGTCAGATTCTTTTAAACTTAATTTAAAAACGTATTTATCATTTTTAAGAAAACCAACAATGTTTTTTTTTGCAAATTAAGAGGTTTACTAGAGCGAAATCTCATTAATAACAAATCTGAGGAAAGGCAATATGAAATTTGGCGATTACAACTTTTCTTAGCTATAACAAAAATAAACCAAATCAATTTCATTGCAAAAAACGTTTGTTCGAGCTTAGGCTCGACTGATTTTATTGATTCGGTTCAGGACTTTAATAATATTAAAATTTCGGATCCAAACCGGTTATTATTAAAAAATATGGGAGAATATGAGCTAACTTTCATAAAAAAAATGTACTTTCTGGAATACTTTTAATTTAGTTTAATTTTAAATTTGATTTTCGTATGTCAAAGTAAAACTATGGATACTAAATGGTTTAATATAAATCACAAAGCCGTATTCTTATGATAACAGGCTAACTGTTAAGTTTTGGAAAATGGTGAAAAAGTTTTGCAGCTCTGAGCAACAAGGCATAAAATATTTTTCATGCATGATAAAATTTAAAAGCTGGACAAGTTGAAATTAAAGTTTTGCCTGGCAAAAGTCCTCAATTGGAACTTGCACACAACACCACAAACACACACCCGCAGAGACCCAGTTGTTGTTGTTGTTATGGCAACAAACCAAATTTTATGGTTATCCGAAGAGTACGTGCCGTAATTGGCTAGCAAAAGCAAAAGCAAATGCACGTGAGCAATGGGCCAACCAAACGAGCGCTACTTGCCACATGTGGCAAATTAAGTTAAAATTAAGCAATTAATTTAATTAGTGCGCTGCGTACGGGGGACACACACACACACACACACCCACACAGGCGGCCCCAATCCCACTTGCCACACATGAATGCAACAGTTGCAATTAAGCAGCGCTTACAAATACAGTCACAGTTGCAGTTGCATCTGTCGTGTTGCAGTTCCAGCTGCCGTCGGCCATTTGCAATTGCGGAAATTACAAACACAAATTAATGTATACACGTATGTGCAAAAGGTGCACACACATACACATATAAATGTACACATCTATAAAAAATCATTTTACGAGCATGTATATAAGATGAAAAATGATTTTACGATGCACCATTGCGCCTTCCCTGGGGGATGTGGGAAATGGGTGTTGCTGTTGTTGAAGAAAAGTGTTGCGAAATTCGTTTATCAATACAAAATGCAATCGACTCCTTAATTAAGCAAATAAATGCAACGGCCAGCACAATTCATCAATTGCAATTAAAGGAAACTTGCAACAAAAAATTGCATTACATAAAAAAGAAAATATAGAAAATGAAAATGCGCTCTGACAGCAAACATTGAAAGTGTTTTAAGGTCTAACGGAAATCCATTTTATTGTAAATTAACTGTTTTTTTTAAATCGAAATGAAAGTTAATTCGCAGCAATTTAAAACTTTTTAAAGCAAAGCAACCTTAGTAAACAAATGCAAACCTGGTTTGAACCAAACCGGCTCGAATTTTTTAAATGTAAATTCAATCTAAATAATAAATAAAAAATAATAAATCATGAACAGAATGCCATCAAACATGAAAATCGATTCAATTTTGACAAAGTTATGGCCGTTTCAAATGTGGGAGCTATGAATCCGAGCGCTTTACATGTCAAAATTTTTGTCAATTTTTGCATGATTTTTGACAAAAAATTTGACCCCCTCAGAATCGGTTTTAATGTTGTTTTCTATACTAATTGTGACAACCACAATCGATTAAAAATGTAAATTTGCATTTCTAAATTTAAAAAAAAAAAATTTTCGAAAATGAGTAAGGGGGAGTACATGCTTTTTTCCAAAAAAGTTCTAAAAAAATTTATTTTCAAAAATGCCTAATTTTTAAATGCTAATTCAATCTAGAGGACAAATCATGGAAAAATGCCATCAAACATGAACATCGGTTCAGTTTTGACAAAGTTATGGCCGTTTCAAATGTGGGAGCTATGAATCCGAGGGCTTTACATGTCACAATTTTTGTCAATTTTTGCATGATTTTTGACAAAAATTTGACCCCCTCAGAATCGGTTTTAATGTTGTTTCTTATACTAATTGTGTCAACCACAATCGATTAAAAATGTATAATTTTTAACTCAAATTCAATCTAGAGGACAAATCATGAAAAAAATGTCATCAAACATGAAAATCGGTTAAGTTTCGACAAAGTTATAGACGTTTGAATAATGGGAGCTATGGATACTTGTCAGTAAAAACTACTGTATACCATGAATGAGTACTAATCAGTCGGTTAGGTCCGACTGCAATGTTCTTACTTGCTTTAAAATAATTTTCTTAAAGTCTAGTTAAATCTATGGTCTATTTACACGCCTTCTTATGTACATCCTCTATGTATATGTATATATATTCTCACGTCAATCAGAGCTCGTTACTCAAGTGTCGTAACTATTTGCACTTGGTGTTATCTGTTTGCCCTTATGATTATATGCAGTTGGGCATTCGTTGGTTGTTGGTTCATTTCATGCTGACCACTCAACTCGAATTACATGGGTACACATTGCGTGCGGATGCCCCTCAGTGTGCCCTTAGTGGCCTCAGTACCTCTCGAGAACCTTTAAGATGGCGTTCAAGTGTTTGCATTTGCATATTGTGCATGTAAATATTGCGGCAGTTTGTGCATTACCGAAAAGGGCTCTAAACGGTTAGTTTAGAGCAAGGTGTTGAAAAGTAGAGCTTGAGAGAACAGCTAAGACTCGGGCCAAGTATATGAAAGGGGAAACTGGTTTTGGCTATCAAATGGAACTTGAGAAAAGTGGCTTAAATTTTGAAATAGGGTTAAAATCTTTATTTTGCATATCAATATATATTTATTTTAACTGGGAAGCAAGTTTTTAACCCAAGCAGTTGTTATAAAAATGACCAAGCGATAAACTGCCTCACCTTTAATAAAATTTGAATGAGAATTATCTTGAAGTTTCAAAAATGTAAAACATAGCACTAAAAAGTTAAAATTTTCATTTCAATATTTTAAAATAAAATAAAAAAATGTTTTAAAAATAAAATAAAACATTTTTAATAAAAAATCTCATTTTAATTAGCCAGAGCTTGGGTTTATCGATAAGAAAATCAAGTTTACGAAACGAACGTTAGTGAGAGGCATTGGTTCGAGCCGTAACCCGAACCATCAATAATTACATTAGTTAAAGTAATTTAAAATAAATGAAACGAATAAAACAAAACATGTATCGTCTAATAAAATTTAAAATATTGGTTTATCTACATTTAAAATTGGAAATCGTTGTGAAGAACCAAGGTCAAAATCCTGGTTGATGCATATGGAAACCAAGTTCACGAATCGAATATTAAGCCATGATACAAATTCTACATAACATATTAGTATATATTATATTAAAGAAATAAGAACAGATAAGCCGGATTCCTTAATTGGGTAATTGAGCATTATCTATTTTGTACTTTTTCTTGTCTGTCTTCTATAAATTCCAACTAAGCTTCCAGCTTAACACCTTCGTTCCATGCCCAATTGTATTAACACATCATCTTCTTCTTAACCAAGTGCGCGCAGAACTTGTTCAAGAGCTGCTGACACATTCGGTGATTCTGGCAGCACCAACAGTCAACACAAAAGATACTTGCAGCTAACCATAAGTAGGTGCCATCGCGCAAGAACCTTTAAGTAGAGCCTTCGATGCCACTGACCAGCTCAGTTGCTCACGCGCCGTTCAAGCACAAACATTTGCTGCGAGTGCGGAAGACAATTGACTTTGGCGAAGAATTTCAAGAACTGGTTTCTCGGCATCAATCTCGCGGTCGGAAAGGGAGCCGAATAAAGACAACAGAAATGTTGCAGCTGTCGTTGATGCTGATTGTGTTGAGTTCGCTGCGCGTCCAAATGCAGCCCGTGGAGCAGGCGGCACCCTTGGCCGAGG
Source organism: Drosophila robusta (assembly GCA_035043565.1). Classification (NCBI taxonomy): domain Eukaryota; kingdom Metazoa; phylum Arthropoda; class Insecta; order Diptera; family Drosophilidae; genus Drosophila; species Drosophila robusta. The sequence continues at coordinate 5,675,075 of JAWNMW010000584.1, forward strand.
ACAGTGAAGTGGCTCGTGCGCTCTACGATCAGCGGCAGACGGGCAAATACAATATACACGTGAGCATCAAGGATGTGGCCATCATTGAGGTGGATCAGAATGAGCTGGCAGATGTAAGTAAACGGAAGGGGAGGCTTGTGCTGGGAATGTGGCCAAAACAAGTTAGCTAACGAGTCCACCAGTCGACCAGTCTAAAAATAAACTCTTTGCATTTCATTAGGAATCGTATAATGGCGAGGACGATGATTATTACTATGATGATAGTGCGCTGACCATAAAACCCATCAAGTTTACAACCGAAGCCAGCACAACAACAACAACAAGCACAACAACAAGCACAACAGCAGCGCCAACAGCAGCAGCAACAACAACAGCAAAGGCAACAACTGTTGCTGCTGCTGCGCCAATACCAACGCCCAGCAGCAACATCAGCGCCTACAGCGCCCAACTCTTGGCGGACATTGCCGCCACGCATCGTCTGCGACCCAAGGCGAACAATTTAATTATTATGGAGACGCCCATTGGCGGCTCATCAACGTTGTTGCCCAAATGGCTGCACGCACGCTCCAAGGATGAGCCCATTACAACAACACAACAGCGGGAACGACACCTGCCAGTGTTTTGCACACCTCGTATCCTGCCAATATAGAGTATACGCCGGCTCAAGGTCAAGACTCGCCCATTTTCAAGGTCAAAGTGCAACGTGCCGCGCCCGCCGAGACACCCACACGCTGTCGCACCCATCAATATCGCGACGCTCACGGCAAATGCCGCACCAAGCGCTCCGGTTCCATCTTGTAAGCTTGTTAATAAAATCAAAAAAAAAAAACTGCAACTCATAATCAGCTTATCACATGCGTCTTCTCTTACCCCTCTCCCTCTCTCTCTGCTCGTTTGTTTATCTCCTTAGAAGAAAGCTGTTCGGCATGCTGGTGTCGCTGCCCTTTGCCGGCAATCGTCATGGCAATGGACATGGTCTACAGATATCGCCTTAAGATGCGGCTCCAACGATGATTGCGCAGTTTTAGTCCTAAGTACTCTAATTTGGTATTATAATCATATTTGTCTCTAGGTAAAAGTATTTTAAGTGCCTCCAATTACCAATTTTTTGGTTGACTTACAATTAAAGCTTAATACACTTTGACTGATTTTTCAATCGTTGTTTGTTGTTGGGTTTTAACTTATCAGTCTTTATAGTCCTTTTGTTTTGGTTTTGTTTTCAAATTGCATAAAATTCTGAATTTTAAAAACGAAAAAGAAAAATTAATAAATAAAATTTGCTACATTTTATTTAAGTCAATTTCATGGGACATTTTAACTTTGATGTTTTTGAATCGGAGAAAAAATTAAAAATAGAAGTACTTAATTTTTGACTAATAATTCCTGTGGCATATATATGATAGAATGAAAGAAATGTTATACTATATTTCTCTCTACATCAAATTTATTTGAATAGTTACCTCACTAGGCAACTCATTAATCCATTTGTTTATTTATGTCTTTATGTTAAAATAATTATTTTACTGATAAATTTAATTCTCTTTATACTTTCCACCTATTAAATCCGAACAATATGAAAATAATCTCCTGCATGGCCAAGCGTATTAAAGCAAATATTTGATGTCATGTATTTTGTACATAATTTTGGTACCTAATTAGGCATGCAAAATACGGGCCAGGCAATCAAACGGCTACCAGTGTGCACAGCCAACCAGTTAAATATTATATAGTATACACCCTGAACTGAGCTGAAGGTCCTTCGGCATTTACTTTGTTAATTATGTAAGCAAGGTCCAGGTAGTTGCATATTTATATAGGTATTTAAATATTCAATTGCACATTGTATTTGTACATTAGTAATTGATTGTTAAGGAATTTAAACATGCATTGCATAAATTAAACTATAGCCTTGACAAGTTAAATTGTGCGGTTAACTTAGTTGTGACAGCGTTACAGAAATTAAGAGAAAATGCATTTGTAATTTAAATACTGACAAAACTATTAAATGTTAAGCAATTAAATAAACTTCACTACAAATTTTGAAACGAATCAACAAATTAATAAGGGATAGTCAATTAATAAATACCTTAACACTTTTTATATTTTTTCATTAAAATAAAAATATTATTTCTATATATTTGGTTTTTAATTTTTTAAAATTTACATTTTAATTAGAAAAGCAAATTATAAAAATTATAAATTTTTGTGCAATGTATTTTAATATTTATTTTATAATGTATTTGCTTATTTACAATGCTTTATGAAATCAAATTAATACAAATAAATACATAGTGTTTACCTTAGTTCATACAATTAAATACTGACTTTAGCTGAATATAAAAAAATAATAAATATGAGTTGTATAGTTTTGATTACAATTAAGTTGAAAGAATGCCCAACCTTTTAAATAATTTTAATTTCATTTATATTCAATTGGCATTTTATATACGAATAATTCAATTATAACAAATATATCAATTGAAAGCGTATTTAAATAATATTTAAGATACAATCTAATTAATAATTTAAATTGATTTAATTTTATTAAACACAATTCACTTCAATTATAGTTTGTTTAAACAGAATTCAACAAAACAATTTAATTGTGTATTTAATTAATTCAATTTTGAAATTGAAATTGTTAGCAGAAAAGCAAAAATTATTTCCACAGAGCGAAATTGTGAAATCGAATTTGAATTGTAGGCTTTAATTTTGAATATGCAACATTCGCTATGGGCTAAAATATGCTCCCAATCGTAATATATGCGTGAGACGGGCCTATTGTAAGTCCATTACGAACCACCTGGTTTGGCCACTGAATATGCCAACCAGGCCAAAGGGGAAATGATTTGCATGATGATGAAGAATATTCAGATGGATTGTGGGCGTGGCAGCCAAATTGGTTGTTGATGCGTTGGCCAACTGAGTAGCTCATTTGCATGCAGAAGCGAAACGCTGAATTCGGAATTACAGGAATGGAGAATGCTGAATGCAGAATGCAAAATCAGCATTTCTCATTACATGCAAGAAAATGCACTAAAAATTAGATTAATTTGAAACGAAATTGCAAGGCGAGAAGGAAATTTTCTTTGCAACATTTAGACTAGACGTTTGTTACAACTTTGTGGTTAGTTAGGGGGAGATGGGTGGGGCTTGTCGCATTTGTAATTAGTTTTAGCCGCAAACATTTCAAGGCTTAATGCATCGCTGCGAAAAACTTGAAATTTTAATTTTTTTTGCTTTTGGGGTTGCCCTTTTTTGGACAATGCCGAGCTCAGCAAAAAGACTGGACAGGCGGCTGCTAAGAAGTGTGGGGCAGGGTATGGTGCTAGTCTGTGCCGCATATGAAGTGTATAAATTGCACTTCATCATGAATTTATTATCAGTGCAGCTGCAGCTGCCACCGTTGCAGCTGCTGCAGGGCGGTGGCTCAGCAGAAGACGTGCAAAAGCTTACAATTTCCTTGCCAACAAGTACACACACACACACACACACAAACACAGGTGCTGGCAACAACAGCAATAGCGAGAACCTCTGCTCTGCTGACCGTTTTCTAGTATGCATTTTTTGCGGGTCGCGCAGCCAACTTGAAATTGTGCTAAATCAGCGCGAAAATATTAATTCTAATTTCTAAAGCCGAGCGCCGGCTCAAGGACTCGCGCCTCCTTTGTTAGCCAGCACTTTTGCTAAATGGCTGCCATTTTCAGGCATTTTTAGCCACATTTAGTCACATTTAGCCGCTACGGCTGCACCTTTAATTGCGCACAAAGCGTTTGAGAAATGCTCAAAGATTTCGCTTGACAGTTGCCGTTGCCATTGGCTTCGGTAAAAGGCTTTTCCATTCTCTTCGGCCATTTTGTTCTTCACTCATTTTTTTTTTTGCATTTCTGCTGCCTTTTCTGCCCACACGCGCCATTTGCTGCTCATCAATTAGCCGCTCGGTAAAAAACTGGCACTGTAAACGTTGTTGAGTAGCTTTTAGTGTGGAAAAAGGCTTAAGCGAAAACGCTTTTTTATTGCCTACTTTGAGGCGTTTACTCCCTGGAACGCATCTAATTGCCAGTTGGGATTTTAGGCTCTCGGCTAAGCTCAGTTTGAGTATGAGAAATTGAGAATCTTTTCATAAAAAAAAGAAATTGTGTCTTGCACTATGCAGGTGACAGTTGGAAAAGAATCGGGTTAAATATGGCTTTTGTCAGAGTAACAAATTGTTTCTGCCCGCTGGACATTTCAACTTTATTGGTTTAATTACTTTGTAAATACTCAAACAAATGCCATGAGATATTTTTTGCATATTTAATAAAAAACCATCATTTATTTATATTTAAACAAAAATGTTTTTTTTGGTTTATTTATATTGTAAGTCAATAAGTAAAATTTTTAAGACAACATTTTATTATCTATATCTCTAAGAATTTGTATGTTTTAAATAAATTTAAATTTTTGTTGCTTCCACTCTCTCTATGAAATATTTTTTTGCAATAAATATAGTTTACAAAAAAATCAAACATTGTAAATAAAAAATCAATTTTGATAAAAATAAGCAGATATATCTATAGAAATGTAAAGTAACTGCAACATTATCACCTGAAAAACTTAAATTTTCGCCATAGCCCTTAATTGACGCATATTATTTATTTGCTTTATGTTAATGCTCTTGAGCCCTTAAATTCTGACAGCAGCAACGGCAGAAAGTCTAAAAAAAGTGAACGTTATGCAAAATTTAACAGGATGCCGTGCAGCGTTTTAATCTCTGCGCTCATTTTGCATATTAATCACTTAATTAGGTTAACATTATTAAAATAAACAAGTGTCAGAGATTGTGTGTGTGCGAGCGTGTGCGTGTGTGTGTGTATGTGTGTGTTTGCTCGCATTTATCAGGTAGGCATACAGCAGAAGGATTCAGATACAGCTGCCCTCATATATGACTTCATTTTATGTGTCGCAGGTGCTTAAAATTGTGGCGGAGAGCGTTCAAAGGGGAGGCTAACTGTGAGTATGAGTGTGTGTGCGTGTGCGTGTGTAAATTGCATTAATTATGCGACACACTTAAAGCCAACTATGCACACACAAACACAAAGCGTCTCTTTCGAAAGCCAGTTGGAGTGAGTTTAAAAAAAGTTGCCGCATGCCGCAAATGCCAGCGATTAGATGCGTTGCATAAACAAAGGCGGAAAAAGGGAATGCTCTGAGTAAAAGTAATCGACTGGGAGATACCCTATACCGTAGCCTAAATTGCCAATAATTAGTTATGCATGCATATAGAAGATATATAACAAAAGAAAAGTAAGTCGTATTCAATAATCCTGATTAAATATTAAACAAGCTATATTTATAATTTTCTATCATTGTGCTCTAAAGTTACTCACATGACTACATCTAGATTGATCTGTATTATTAAAGGTGTTATAATGAACATGTTTCATATTCTGTGACAAAATAATGATACCCTATAAAAAGCCCCTCCAACTTCTCATATGTTTGCATTACGGCGAGAAGTGTCTCCTTATCAAAGAGCACATAAATATTATTTATTGTTTTTTATGGCCGCGGAGGCCAAGGTACGGTTCAGATCCCGCTTTCGCCTCTTACTCCGGGCAATGGAGAAATATTCAAGTGTTGGAAATATTTTTCAAGACCCTGCTATTCCGCACACCCCCAACCCTAAGGCACATCCTCCCCCCAATGCCGCCCCACGGGTCACACGCATTCCAAACAGAATGTGTTCATTGTGCTTTAATGAAATGTGCGTGTGGCGGGAATGGAGGTGTGGCAAAAGGTGTCGCTGTCACCTTAAAAAGCGGGACACAAAAGTATGCTACACTTTTTAGCGTACAAAAATAAACACAATTTATGTCGCGCTACCTTTTTTTTGGGCGTCCTTTATCTTGACAAAACATTTGTGCAATGTAAACTTTTCGATGAAGCAATTTTAAAGTTGCCAAGTTCATGAGTAATAATTTTAAATTTTTCAGCTAAACTCTGACATTTGTTATTAATACTATTCGAAACTTTTAAATAAGCTGCCAGCGTGTGGCACATGGCACATGGCATTGTATAGTTCATATAGAGTGTATGTATATATAAAGCCAAACAAACATCCATCAACATTTGGCATCAATCATATTCGGGGGAGGGTATTACATAAGCAAGCAATTGCGGTTGAATAAACAGCGCTGCCGTCTACAAAGGAAGGGAGCACATTTTTGGGCGGATATATTGGAGATTATATAGATTGCTTTGGGGCACATAATTGACAATTGATTATTGATATTAAAGTCAATTTACATTTTGATATAAGAAAATATGTTCAAAGATATTCAAATACATTTCGTAAATACATTATTAAATAAGCTGTTTTTAGTCCCAGTTCTTTAGGCAATTTATTAACGAACTTCTGGGATTAAATAACAAGCAATTTTGATCGTTTCTAAAAAAATGAATTTTGTATTGAAATTCATTAAAAGCTTTGTAAAAAATTCTAGCTATGAGTTTTTGTATGTAACATGTATTTTAAGACTTTTAATATATATTATGCCCTATTGAGCATAATAAACATGTATTAATTATATATGTATATATGTACTTATTTATTTATATAAATATTATATTTCTACAAATTCTCTTTTGCGTTGCATTCTTAAACGTTGAAAAGTGAAAAAAATTGTAAATAAATGACTTTATTGTTAATTTTTTTCAATCACAGCTTGCAGCCAAAATTCATTCCCTTTGCTTACTTTATAACATCATACTGCATATCGGGGAAATGGAAAGAAACGCCGGAAAGTTAGACATGGATGCTCGTTGCATATCAAAGTAAAGGTAAATACGAAATTCAATTTAAAGCAATTGAAGCTTGGGCCTCCACACGCCTCGCTGCCTCCCAGCCACCCAGCCTGCCTGTCTGCCTGTTCGATTTTGTTGCCCGTCCAGGGGTAATTCACATAGCATACGTTCTTATCTGGCCCCAACTTGGCCGCAAACAAACTTCCTGTATCGATGCGACCACACGTACAGCGGCACGCCCACTCCTCACATCCCCCCAGCGGTCCAATATCTAAGTGAAAACACAGATCAACAGCACGACAATCAGCAAAGGCAGCAGGCAGCAGGCGGAGACGGACCGGCTCTGGACGAGCTCTGGTCCCAGTCGTGCCACCTGCTACGTAGGCAGCTTCAGACAAGGTAAAGACATGACCCAGCCCGGAGGCATGTCCCCTCGATTTCTCTCCCTCTCTCTCTCTCTCTCCCTCTCTCTCTGCTTAACTCTCTGCACTCTGGTAGATTGTTGAGCGGCGCACAAAATGCAAAGTATCCGGCATATGCAGGATACAAATTGTGTAACCTACGCTGCCTCCCATGCCACGCCCACTTTGATTAGGGGTGGGGGTTGGTTTTCTATTTTTGCCAGTTGCATTTCTTGGATTGCATTTAAGCAACATTTATGCATTTTTAATGTGACAGCTGAAATGATGAGACCGAGGCAACTGCAGTGCATGCGCTCTCCTTTCCCGGTTTGCCCTGTCCCGGGTTGTCCCGGGTTATCCTTTCACCTTCTTGGCCTATGGTGCTGACATTTGTGCATTAGTGATATAGTTCCATATATACCACATACGAATCAAGTGCGCATTTTCAGCTCATGCAATTTTCAGTATTGTGGAATTTCACAAAACTGTCGCCGTTCAATCTCCAGCTGCTGCTCCTGGTCCTGATCCTGCTCCTGCTCCAGCTCCAGCTGCTTCTTCCTCAAGTTGAGACAACCGTAAATCATTGGATAATGTGTGCGGATTTTGTGGGCTCAACATTTGTATGCACACGGGTAATTTTTGATGTATACTTTTTCGGAATCTTGCCATGAATTTTTAAAATTAATTTTCGTGCCACAAAGTGAAATGTTTAAGTGAAGTTTTGGCATGAATTTAAAAAAGAAATTGTCTGGAAATGTGCTTGAGTATTCGGTGTATAAGAGCTACAGAACAATAGAGAATAACAGGAAATTTAAAACAAATAGAAAGAGCCAGGGTATATTCACTCGGTTAATACAAATCATTAATACTGATCAGGAATATACTTTATAGGGCTTCGGAAGTCTTCTATGCATTACACATTTTATGGCAAATTTCAAATACATTCGTGTCTAAAAAATGTATACAAATAAATTAAGAAGAATACATCATCTTAGATGGGTTATGATTATCATTTGGTTTGAGCGAATTTAAAATCATGAACCGAACTTTGAACCGAACCAAGTGCACAGAAATTTAGCTAAGCCTTAACATGAACCACACTCGACTTTTCCTTGAAAAAATAAGTGGTTTAATTTAATTTTTTTGGAAATTTCAACCCCAAAAGTATATATTGCTCTAGAGCACTCTACAGCACTAACTTTTAATTGAAAATAAAACAAACAAACAAAAATACAAATATTAAATATAATCATTTTCTTTAAAATGACGAACAAGTAGGTTTACGAACCGACCCAAATGCCGACACATTGGTTCCAACTGTGACCGAAAATAAATTGAAATCTATTTATAGATAAGGTGTACTGATTCCGTAAATCACACCACCTTCAATATAAATGCAATTAGCTAAAATTTCGATATTTAACCTATCTTCATTGCGAAACTTTTTAACAAAATTTGTAACAATAGCTGCAAAACAACAAATAAGTTAATTTTAACATCAATTTCGAGGCCATACAAATACCACAAATTTCGTTATAGCACTTTTGGCCAACTGGTTATCGCATTCGCTGCCAGCATTCAAAATTCGCAAGCTCCACTCAATAACGGGACCACTCGAAATCGCACTAACCAATTGGTAATGGCAATGGCCAAGTCACAATTGACTGCCAAGTGCATAATCAATGCAATTTTGTATGATTTGCAGCAAAAAGCCGCAACGGCACAGGCTGAATGCAAAATGTTGCAGCAAAAAGCAGCACAAGTTGCCGCCGTTCTGAGTATGCAATGCTTTTTGTGGCAGTTGCCACTCGCCACTCGCCAGTTGCCAGTTTCTAGTTGACCAATTGCAACTTGGTGTTTATTAGCATGATTAGCTGCCCTGCAATGCCACACACACAAATTGTATGCGCATTGAATTTGGGTCAGCCGAGCGGAGTTTACAGGGTAGGGGCAGCGACAACGGCCATGGGCAGGGGCAGGGGCCGGGGCCGGGACTGGGGGCTGGCCAGGCTGGGGACGGCGCTGTTTGAGTGCATGGAGCAAACGGCAGAAGCATCTTGTAATTTGATTTCAGCGTCAGCGTCCCGACAAACGTGGCTGCAACTGCCGTTTGTTTGTACTTACCCCAAATGGGCATCAGATTACACTGAATTGCACTGTGCAACAAGTTATTTGAAATACACTTTTCTTGAGCTGACCAAACAATAAATGCAGCTGAAGTTTAATATGTTAAATCCACAGCTCTCAAAAAAATTTAACCACATGAAAACTTCTCTTAAAACCAATCTGAATAGGAGGAATTGAATTTTTTAAGGCATAAACCGAACCCTAAACCGAACAATTTTCCCAACATTTTACCGAAGCTGAACTGGAGCCGAACCATTTTCTTTTTGGTTCAATTTCAGTAATATACGAAAATTACAACCCTAACAAAGACTTCAAAAATGAGAATTCGCTAAAGCATATTCCACCACTTAACTAAGGACAACGAAATATTTTCCTATAATTAATAAACTTAGTAATTTTCTTATAAATTAAAAATAATTTATCTTGGTTCCTCAAAGTTCGAACCATAAATCAAACTAACGATAACTTTTTTTTGTGTTGCAACCATGTTTAAAATATTAAAATTAAATTAAAAACTTGAGTTTCATTTTGAAAAATGGTTGAAAAACAAATACACAGTTATAGAAAACAAAAGTAAATTTTGTTAATTTGCTGCACAGTGTCATTAGCTGTGTAAATGGTAGCCGAAAGTGCATTGCGATATTGAATTGGAAAAGATGCGCGCTTAAAGCGCATATTAAATTGGTTTCCCATACACTTCAATATGCGACACACGAACTTAAGCACAAATACAAATACACACGCAAACAAACATGCACACAAAAATCAAGAGAAAAGAGGTGGAATAGCGTCGCACTTGGCTTGTTTCGTTTCATTTCCGGTTAACCACATCCTGCGTAATAAGCGCCACTTCCGGCCCAAAATAGACTTAAACTGTTTTGTGAGCTGTCATTGTTTTGTTTTTATTGTAAGGCAAATTTTGCGTTAGCCACAAGGCAGCCCCTAAAACAAAAGAAGCAGCAGCAGCAGCAGCAGCAACAACAGGAATTTCGTCCTTGGTGCTGGTGCTGGTGCTGGTACTGCTGCTGCCAGGATACTGCTTAGGCATTTCCGCCCTGCGACTCCTGTAGTTGCCACACTCAAAGTTTTTGTGCTTTGCATGTGAATTGCACGTTTATGGCCACTTTTTCGGTGCTGCCTGCCATCCTGCCATCCTGCCATGTCCTGCCATGGCAAAATGTTGTCCTCGGCCCAAATTGAAAAGCCACAACTGAAGCTGCATTTTTATTTGCACGCGCCCCATTGTTGTTGTAATTGCTTGTGTAGGACACGCCACTTGCTTGTGGCATTGAAGTTTTGTGGCAATCCCAAAAAGTGATTTGAATATTTGAATGTGTTGCTTTTTCCCTTCATTTTTAATTGGGTAAAAACAGTTTATCTTATGTGGAGTATGTGACGAAAATGTAATGCCCTTTAATAAGTTGGCGATATGATTACTATACCATATAGTAAACTAAACTTGATTAAAAACTGTTTATGTATATGGAATGTTTATTAGTAGTAGAGATAAATTACAGCCAAAATTGGTTTCTGAAGTAAGACTTGTTTTGAATAAAAAATAATAATAAATTTCCGAATTTTATGGGTTTAAATTAAGCCTATGAACCGGTTTTTAACTTAACCGGTTCGTCAGTTATATTTTATAGTAAAAGAATTAGTATCTATACCTATTTTCAATATCAAAATTATATCATTCCAGTTCAATATCCTGATTACTTTCTGTACAGAGTAGGAATTACTTTCTTCAATGCATCACAGCTTTTATGACAATGAAAAAATATACTTTAACGTTTAAGAGCACAATAATTCATAATTCAATAGTAATCATAATAATCTCATCATTTGTGTCAATTCAACAATCGAAACTTAAGGAAAATGGCCTGCCACAACTAAGTTCAACTAATTTGCATTTTTTAAATCTATCTAAACCGGTTTTAACTTTTCAGCTTAATTACATTTAAATTTGAATTATGACAAATGGCAACAGTTTAATTTGCTTTACACTAATTGTTGACATAATAAACCAAGCCTCAGACCGAGCCATGCCCCAAAAACCCGTTGCCATATTGTGCCAGCCAAAATGTTACACAGCAAAACAGTTAAATAATGTGAAATTACAATTTAATTGCATTGCAAGTTTGCGGCGAGCGAGCGTAAGGGCAAGGGACAGGGGGGCGGGGCGGCAACTGGGGTTGGCTTGGGGCAGCTGCTTGAGCACAAAGTGCGCCCATATGCAAGGACTTACTGTGACTGTACTGCTCGGAATAATAGACCCACAAGCGAACCAGCTACATATGTTGCACAATCATTTTATTTGCACGAATTAAGCAGCTCGAAATGCGCCCTTGCTGCACAGTGGTAACAGGTGCGGAAAATAATTGTGTTAAATAATAAAAAATATTTGCATATCATTTTTAAAAATCTTGTATATGTGTATAATATAATAAATATGATCATATAAATTCAATTGACTTACCTAATTTTTATATCTTATATATAATATTCTTATGTTTAAGAAATGCATTGAGAAATAAGAATAACTGTTGTTGTTTTTCAAGCGCATCTCACTCTCGGAAAGTATGAAGGGCAATAAAATGTCGGAGTCCAACATCGCCTCTTATTATTACTCTATGGTATAAACTGTAAACAGATCGAGAGAGCTTTTGCAGCAAACAGCTCTCTCCCGTCAGTTTCTTTTTATGCTCATTTCGAAGTCCACATGTGTGGATTAACTTTAACTGCGGGCCATCGCCAAAACATAAAGAATAAAACGACATTTTTATATCGCTATTTTAACGGACGCACAAAGTATGCCCGACTGATATATGCAACACGCGACACGAGCTCAGATGTAAAACGCCTTCTTAAATATTAATTGAAAATAATTTCACGCACACCCGCGACAAATCGATCAACAGGACAGACGCGCCTAAACTAAATCCACTAATTAAGCTCGCTCATGCACTAAGTCAGCATGAATACAATAACAGCTTAGAGCATACTGTCAATAGAATTCCCACGCTCGCTCCATCTCAAAGCGCTCTCTGACGACGGAATGCACAACTAAGATAAACGCATTGTTAATTAATAATTGAAATTTCGTGCACACCCGCGACAAACACAACCGATCAACAGGACAGACGTGCGTAAACTAAATCCGCTAATTAAGCTCGCTCATGCATTAAGTCGGCATGAATACAATAACAGCTTAGAGCATACAATCAATGGAATTCCCACGCTCGCTCTATCTCAAAGCGCTCTCTGACGACGGAATGCACAACTAAGATAACGGGATCATAAGCATTATTGTTTTATTAGCTGTCCCGCTCATGCGGTCCACAATGCCTCGCGCTCTGAATGCTTTGCACACCTACAACTAGATTGAAAACAGCAGCCAATCTGTCAGCAGTGGATAAATTATTATCTGTCACGCTCACACCATCCACAATGTCCACTTGGTGGATAAGCGCTTTACGGCAGCGCGGTTATCCGCGGAAATCACAATGACGCTCTTCGCTGATTTAAATGATATTTAAAATATCTTTTAAGGCAGCTACTCAATACCCTTTAAATAATGATATCGGCTGGCCCTTTTTGTCAGTGTGAGGTAACTGTGCGTGGGCGGATTGTGATTGCCGTCCCCGTCGGGCCATTGCATGGCTTCTGTGGCTGCGCTGCGGCTGCGCTGCGGCTGTGCAATTCTGCGTGCAGCCTGTCAGTTCGTCTGCCGCTGTCGCTGCCGCTGTCTCTGTCTCTGCCTGCGCTGCGCCATTAGCATTCATGTGCGTGCGCGTCGGCCCGAAGGGGGCCCGGGGGTGGAGCGGTTGCTGCCAGATCTGGGTTTGCTGCCGAAAAAGCCAAAGCCATTGCTGCAGCTGACGATGAGGACAACGTTTGGGGTTAACTGGCATTAATGTCATGCAGCCATTCTGGCATTTTGTAGGTGCACACACTTTGCGGTTGTTGCAAGACCCAACGAACACTCAACCAACCAGACACCAGTATGCCGCCCGGTCCACCCACTTGGAAAATTGCTCGAAAAGCCATTTAAAAGTTTGCTTGTGTATCTTAGGCTCGCATATCCGACTCGACATTTGAATTTAAACGCATCGCATTATTTGGCTATCCGAGCTGCGCCTGTTGCATGCCACATTGCCAAAGAGCCCTCAACTATTTAACAAGAATTTCTCTGTTTTACTTGCCAGCAAGCGTTTTTATCGTTTCTATATAAATACATATTTACCATATACCAACGACTGTCTTGTCATTTCGTACACTTTGTATTTTAGTCAATTTCTCAGAGCCCAGAACTTCGCGTTTTATCGTTGTTTACATAAATTTCAAGCTTAATCAGATATTGAGCAAGTATAAGTACAGGTGCTTATCATGGAGGGTGAGTAAGCTATGCTAAGATGCGCTATGTTTAATATTTTATAAATATTTACTCATTTAATTGCCTGAAATAAATGCACCTTATATATGTAAATTTAAATTGTTCAGAAAAACATACACACGAAATTTGCTGACTCCAGTTTCTATAGTTTTTTAGTTCCTATAGATAAATTCGTTCAATGACGCTGGAAATTCAAATAAAAAATATCTTCACGACTATTCTCACTCCTCTGTTCTTTTGTTGGTCTCTCATAGGCTTACCTATTTTGCCAGACTTAAGTAGGAATCGAGTAAAGCACACCCCTCATAAAAAAATCTACAAGTCTCTATTAAATATAATCTCAATTTATCTATGATTTTTATCGTTTCTTGATATTAGGATTTACAGATTTTTAAAAAGTTGTACACATATTTAATATAATATGAAATGAAAGAATCTTATATTGATAAGGCAATAAAGAACAACTTTTAGTTACATTCTTTATACTTTAAAAGAGATTAATTGAGAATATATGCTATTTTAAAATATGAACCTTAATATCCATATAGCCCATTACTAGAATCGTTTAATTATCATAATTGATATATAATATATAATGTAAATTTTATTATTAAATTTTAAAATATATTTTAAGAACATAAAGAAATAAATGATGATGATGGGAATTTTATTAAACAGACTCATGCGAAACTATAATCTTTTATCGAAAACTAACTAAGAGCTGTTTGCTTTTTTATTTTACTTAATTTTTCTCTTATTTGTTTACATAATAATACGTATACTTAAATGCATTTTTTATATTGTCAATATATATAAATAGTTTTGGCCAATTTTGCTATCAAAGCCTATATCTGTCAGGTTTATTAAATCGTTTCTGTCACTACCAATATATATGTGTATATGAGCCCACAGCTATATCAAATTGCAAATATTCCCATCAAAATCAATGTCGAAAACACTCCGACCCACATTCAAATATTATGCGCAATAGTGCCAAAAGTTATTAAAATCATAAATCAGAGCAAACTGGGTCAAAGTTCAGGAAATAGAACGCTGACGTCTAGACGTCTGGGAGTATAAATGCCGTTAGCTAATGCCGCCACGCCGCATAGACACACGTTTATCTATATTGATTTTGAAGCCGCCAACGCTTTGATGATTATTGATAGCGGGTGGGGGTGGGGTTTGTTGGGATGGTACCTGGGCAGGTGCGTGCCATGCGTGCCATGCCCTTGCCGTCAGTCAGCGCAAATTGTCAGTCGGTAATCGACAGCGGCCGTGTCGCCCATCAATTTGGCCAGGGCCAGGTTTCAGTCTAGCGACGACCGCGATCCACGATGCGTGCACGCCAGCCAAACGCCCAGGAACGGGAGCAGCTGCGGCGCCAGCGCTCCGAGACGCGCATGATCCTGGCATGCTGCCGGGCCAGAGGTGGCATCCTGGTATCAACGCTGAAAAGACGCCAGCCTCACACAGATCACACTCTTTGCAGGCTTTGAATATGTGGTCAATCCGGTGGCCGTGCCCAAGGTGGCCTTTGGCACCACCATGAACCGTGACGTGATGCCAATGAGCGGACCCTTCGTCAGCAGCTTCATGAGATCCCATCTGCCGGAGGGTCGCGAGCATCCCAGTCCACTGGATTATGATTGTGCAAAGCCCATTGGCTTTAAGGTACGTTTGGCGAAAACTTTCTCTCTCTGGCTTTTTTTCATTGTGCTCTGTCATTTGACAAATTTAGTTTATATTTTACCTAGCAGCCTTTTTATACCCTGCACCTATTGAAAACTTGCATATATTTCACTTTACTCTGCTATTTTTCTTAAGTACTTTTTTTTCAATTTATTATTTTATTTTTTATTTTAATATTTCACACCATCTATCTTTCTTTGGCCTTATATCTTTATTGATATTTTTACTCATTTCTCTTTAATACACTCTCCCACTTTGTCTCCCTCTCTCGCTTTCTCTCTCGCTCCCACTGCTTGCTTCTATTTCTATCCCCTTCTAATTGTCTAAATTTAATATTTCTTTATCTCTTTCTCTATGTCTGCTTCTTTCCCTTTCCATTATTCTTTTTCTCCATCCTCTCACTATTTCTTTGTTTATCCCCTCTATCTCTCTATCTCCCCCTTTTTCTCCCCGTCTCCCATTTGCTCACTCTCTCTCTCTCTTTCCACTTCTCTAATCCCCCGCAGTATCCATCCAACGCTGGCTTCTCCGCTCTGGCCAATAAGATGCCCCGCCTGCCCTGTGTCCGGGAGATGATGTGTCCGCCCATGGGCGCTTATGAGGCGTCACCCGGCGTACTCCGCGCCGGCTACACCTTCGACCGTCAGGTGGTGCCCGAGCCCAAGTGGGTGACGCCCGGGTAAGTATCCACATACGCACACTTGATTCACATTATAAACACGAGCTCTGCAGTCCCTCCACCTATTCGACCCACACCAAGTATCCCAATTGGAAAATGGAAACGGCTTTTGGCACCTGCCGCATCATCTGGCCCGCGGTGGCCGTCTTCTGTGGCCCCACCAACGTGGCCCAGTGCGTCGTCTGCCACGAGCGGCCGAAGGGCGACTACTTCCACAGCTTTGCCAGCGACAAGGATATGTGCCGCAAATGCATGCACGAGGAGGTGGCCACCATTCGCCACTGCGCCCTGAGCGTGGTGGAGCGCTATCGCAAGCGTCTGCATGTCAAACAGTTTGTGCCGGCCCGCTATTGTGGCTTCTTCCACGATCATAACGGCACCACCGCCGCCACGGAGTCCACCTCACGCAAGGAGCTGCGCAACAAGATACGCGTCGAAAATTATTTGTATCGCTTTGCCAACAAACCAGAATAAGGCACTACGAATTCCAGAAGATTCATCAATTTCCTTAGTAAAAAAAAAACCAAGTGAAAACAAGTCATAAACAAACATTATTATAACTTATTTATACAGCACTTTTAAATCATTTTAAAACCACAGAAATAGTTAAAAATTTCAGAAAGCTCTTTGATTTCAACTGTGAAAACATTGCAGTCGGGTGTAACCAACAGCGCAATACTCCTTCTCAGCGTAGTAACTAAGCATTTAAAAAAATGAGAAACCCAAACAAAAGTTTCACCTGTATTTTACACATACTAGAATTGTTCAAATTCCAATCAAATTCTAATAATTACGCACACCAAAAATTCTTGCGCTTGGTTACAGAAGATTTACATGTCTATATTTTTGTCAATTTTGGCATGATTTTTGACAACAAAAAAATGTTGCCTCTCAGAATCTGTTTTAATGTTATTTTTATGCTAATTGTGACAACCACAAATAATTAAAAATATTTGTAAATGAAGAAACGTATTTTTTAAATTATAAATTTTAGTCTCATTAAAAATAGTAAAACCGTTATTTAATTCCAAGTGTCAAGACGCTAGTTACGGTCAGACATTGCATAAATCCAAAATACTCTTTTCACTTCGTAAACGAACTTAATAATTAATATATGATATATATTAAAAAAATATTTTTAAATTTAACTATTCAACACATTTTAAAATTTTAAAAATTACAGAAATCCTTTAGTTACAAATTTCTTAAGTGTCACTACAATTAAAAAATAAATATAATTTATCTAAAATAAATATCAGTTTTAAGTAGTTATGATCAAAAATTTTTAATAAACATTTTTTTCGCGATTTAAAAACTAAAGCTTTAAAAAAATGTATCTTGGGTTAACTTAAAAAAATCAAAAATCTGCTACCTTTTTTGAAAGAAGTGCAAAAATGTATTTTAACTCTTTCTAAAAGCCCCTTAAAGCCCTTCGATTGGCATTGCAAGTGCCACAGATGCCACGAAAAGTGCGACACAACGTGTTTGGCAACAAACTGTGGCAAGCATGTGGGGCGCTTTGGGGGCGTGCCCAAGGAAAATGACATTCATTGACAACCAGCTACCTGCCTGCCACAATCACACTCACACACACACACCTGCAAACTAAGCATAACGATTGTGTATAATGGCTGGCAATGTCGACGCCATTGTTGCCACCAATGCATGCCACATGGCTACACGTGCCTGGCCACATTGTGCCTGGATAACGGAATCGGTATAGGAAAAGGAAACTAAATGCCGGAAGTACGAATAAAATGTTCCACTAGAAAAATTACAAAACTCATTGGCAGCTTTTCAATGTGCGCCTGAAAATTTTTATTAACTCAAGGTTGCAATACAAAAGTTTACTTTTATTGTATTGCAATATATCTCGGATATATTCTATATATATTCTATATATATATTTTTTTTGTTAAGATTGCTATGAAATAAAATAAAACGAAATACTAATATAGCCATTTTTATGCATATGTTATAATGTTTATTTATTTGATTAAATGTAGAAAAAGTATTCACATACACAAATTTGTTATATCAAAAATTAAAAATAAATAAAATACGAAATCTTTTTTTTAGGTTTATTCAAAAAAAAAAATCAAAGATAAAAGTTTATTTGTTAAAGTTGAAAAACTGTTAAACAAAAAAGAACAGCCACTGTGATATAAAGTGTATAAAAAACGACTACATCAACAGCGAACGTTCTCTTCTTTTTAAACAATTTACGGGCGCAGTTAAACTAAAAAATTACACACACTTGAGAATATATTTAAGGTAAGTTCACAGACAAATTGTTGAAAATTGCAATGTAACCAAAAAGAACAGCCACTGTGATATAGAAAGACTAAAAGGTTTAATCATATAAAATATATCAGCAGCAGCAGTTCCCTGCGGTTAAACATAGCATAAAGATTTGTCACCAAATTGTTCCATTACAAAATATTTATATATATATATTTGATAAATAAAATGTTGTATGGCACTTTAGGTACAAAAAGAACAGCCACTGTGATATAGACAATACGTAAAACATACAGCACAGCGTCTATTCTCTCTACTCTCAAAGGCTATAAACAGAAATGGGGCTGAAATTTGAAAAATATAGATAATATAATGTATTTGGTCGATTTTTGGGCATCACGCGCTATAAAGGAAAATCACTGTGATATGTAACGGTAAGTCAACGCATATCACAACGATCGTTCCTTTTAGCGCATGATCCATTTACATAGAACAACAATTTTTTTTGTTTAATTATAGTATATATAATACATAGTTGCTGCGCTGCCACAACGAACTTCAATGGTTGTCTAGCTTTATGATAACAAAAATCACTTAAGGCTGGACGACCAAAGAAAATAATTGCAACCTCAATATGATATAGATATATACACACTTGTTATATATTTTTTTTCATATATGTTGAACATTTTAAAATTATAGCACGAGTGTTCGGTCTAGTCACTTTATATATAGTGTAGTTGGATTGCTTTGAAAAAAGCGACTAAACCGACAATCGCCATTTAATTTTAAAAGAATGAAATTTCACAACACTGTTACACTGAAATATTCGAATACTGTTTTAAATGTTCGCCACAATTTTGAGACACACTTTGCCCAGTGATGAGTTCACCAAAGCAGACATAACTGTACAAAATGCATCCCAAAAGCAGAGCTACAATACCCTAGAACTTGTATTATTATTTTAATTATTATTATTATTTTATTTGCTGTATCATTTGGATTATACGACAAACTTTACCCAGTGATGCGCACAAAAGAACTTCGGCAAAACCGAACAAAGTTTGCCATATAATATTTATTTATTTTTATTTTTTTATTGTTAATATTTTTTTTTATTTTCACTATTTAAATTTTCTTTATTTTCACTATTTAAATTTTCTTTATTTTCACTATTTAAATTTTCTTAATTTTCACTATTTAAATTTTCTTTATTTTCACTATTTAAATTTTACTTATTATCACTATTTAAATTTTCTTTATTTTCACTATTTAAATTTTTTTTATTTTTAATATTTTTCTTCTTGTTGAGGCGATCTTAACACTCTGACACTCAACTGTTAACTGATGATTTGTGAGGTCTGCAGCTCGATCTTATATACCCGTTTTTGGACTATACCTGAGCTTGCCTGTGGGTTGGCTTAGCGCTCCTACCTGGATTTACCTGCGATTAGCGGCACTTTCCATGGAAATCGCAGCGGATCGTCGTGTGTAAAAATTTTTGCAACTTAATCCGTGGCCATAAACGGATTAATCCCACACATTCTGGGTAAAAACGCGCAGCTGTGTCGCGCCATAAATTCGCAGAAGTGCAATTAGTTTGAGCCAAAAGGACTCGGCCAAAAGGATCGACGCTTGGTTAATTAGCCAGTTAGCCCGAAATGCTATTGTTTCAACTTTCCACCCAACGCACTCTTCGGGATTTTTAAGTCTGGCTGTACACAACTGTGTTTGTGTGTGTGTGCGCCATATGCAGATCAGCTACGAGAAGTCCTTTAGCGGTACTCGGCCGGGATGACCCTGCGACCTCCTGTTGTCAGCGAATTCGCAGCCAAAACCGCCAAACTCAAGTTCTTTGAAATATCTCAGGATTACCTTTATGGTTTCTCAGGAACAGTTGCTCACTTTTGATTGCTTTCTAAGCATTTTCGGCATTTCTGTCTTAAATCTGGATAGATTTTATTATAGCCCTACGATAATTATAGTTAAATTGATAGTTCACTCTGCTTAATCGATTTTTGAGCTATAGATCATGTTCGCATTGTTCGTTCATTGCACTATTAATCTGTTGATCCTCTGTTATCCTTTATTTATTTAATATACTTTAAAATTTACTGTACTGATTATTCCCGGTTTTCGCTTTTCATGGAAACCAGTGGAAAATTCTGGTATTTTAAAATTTTGTGGAAATTTACAGGAGGGTTTTTCAAACTTGGAAAGGAGGAGTAGCTATGTGAACATCTGTTAGTTATGCTATGATCTTTTAGCTTCTTTGGTAGTGAGCTCAGAAACTTCCCGTTTTTTCCAGCAGATATTCCAGCAACGCAAAGGAAATCTCTCGTTAATTATTTTATATATTGGATAATTTAAATAGCTCCATGAAAGTCAAGTAAAAGCATTGCAGCCAAATGTAGCCGACAGCGCAATACTCTGTACACTGTGTAGGAACTGCTTATAGCGTTTTTTGGGCACCTCTTGCCAATCGTTAGCATATCAGATAGCTTTAACTCCATAAAAAAAGAAAGAAAAGATAGAAAGAAACTGCAACCGATTTCCCAATACTCTGTTCACAGTGCAGGAACAGTAGGAGTAACATCTTAACTCGATCTTTGGCACTTCTTTATTATGGCCCAGTCTTTGAACGAGTTTGTCTATGTTTCAACTGACATATTAGGAGAATCTAGCCCCATAACTTTACAGATTGAGGCACAGATTGTTTGCCCAGCTTCTAGTGGCTGGGGCTCAATAATTCGAACAGTTTTGGAAGATGGTATCTATAAACATATACACCATATTCCAAATCTGTAGTTTCAACATCGAACAAATTGTGTTGCCCACGCATATGCAGCATGATAAATATTGCGCAAACCCCAATATACTCCATGGCACTTTGTGAATAGTGTGCAAAGTTCAATAAAAACAAGTATTTCAATTAGGTTACATCAAATTTATTTCAAAACTTTTTATTTTTTCTTAAATTCATTTATTTTCTTATCAATTAATTATTTAAAACATATATTACACATTCAAGCTAGTTTTTTTTATACTTAAAAATATTAAACCAAAAAATCGTTACTATATTATCAAATTTTTTAATTTTAAATAAAGTATGGTGTAGAGATTGTCATCAAAATTCTTCAAAAATTAAGTCTTCAGATATTTTGACATTTTTCACTAATCTTCCAAACCTATATCTACTATATTTAAAAAAGGCAGCCTTAATAAAAACACATTTTCTTTTTTTTTGTGGCGTTCGCCATGTATTTTTCTGTTTGTTTATTTGGTAAAATTAAATCAATATTTTCATTTCAATTATATATTTTTTGTTATTACCTTTTTTCAGTTATTTTTCTTAGAAAAACGAACATAATTGTTTCAAATATTCAGCGTACAACTAGAAGAAGAAGAAAACAAATATTGAAAAAACAAGATGAAATTGTAAATCAAATAAAGAAATAGAATAGTAGTAGATTCTAAATTCATAAGTAGGTTCTGTTCTTGTTGTTGTTGTTTTGTTTCTTTGATTCATTCATTTTGTTGCTGTTGTTGTTGTTTGCCAGCCGCTCGCACTCTCTCTTACACTCACTCTTACTTCCTATTTACTTCTCTCTCTCCTTTTGACACTCCTCCATACCAGCTGTGGGAAGTAAAAAAGATGTACAACAATATTATTGGGAGAAAACATTAAGACAAATGTTAGCGAAATGCTTTCTTCTGGCCGCCTCAAGAGTTGTTGTTGTAGTTGTTCTTTTAGTCATGTATTTCATGTTTGTTGTTGTTGTCCGTTTTCTATGGTATGTATGTATAATTCAACGCCTGTTGCGTTGCAAGATAAAAGTAAAAAAACTCTCCAGCTTTAAAATGGAAACCTGAAGGAATAGTTATGTTATTAGCGGATGATTTTCAGAAAAATGCAATTCCTCTTCTATAAACTTACCGTTTTGTATAAAATATATGGGCTTCCATTCTGTTTGTGACATCAAAATGCCAAGCCAAGTTAGGTTAACTATGAAAACTAAGCCTTAATGGTACATGTAATAGCTTTTTACACTGCAAATACAAAAAGGTATAGCATTTTTAAAGATTTATTAGAATATCATACGAATTTTAATTAATTCTATTATGTATATATGTTCTTCCCTATATCTATTTATAATTCATAACAAAAAAAAAGTCAGAAAACTGAATTTAACCCTAAGGACAAACATTTGAGTTCTAAAAAGGAAAACATCTGAAAGAGCCTGAAAGAACGTTGTTTTGTTCATTAAGTCAAAATAGTTTGCGTTTTGCTTATGTATAATATATATTTATTTTTCCAAAAGTTTAAAATTGGCAAAAAATTATAATTAAAAAAAATATTCTCTACTTTATATTACTATCTAATTTATTGTAAAACGCTTATGTAAATTTTTTTTTATATTTTATGCTTTATTATGTATTGAGAAATGCCTGCGAATAATTCTACATTTTTTATTTTTGGTTATATAAAATGTGCTGAAAAATGATTATGTATATTTACATATATATTTCAGTGAAGAAACCATAAAAATTATTTGCTTATTATTACACTTAACACAGAAAAAAAGTGGAAAGCGTTGATGTTAATTCTAAAAAAATTTATAAAATAAAGATAAAGACATAGTTAAAATACACACACATATTTTAAATTTACTTAAAATAAAAATACCAAAAATGTTTTTTTGTTTTTTTTTTAATTTTTTTTTATTTTTTATTTTTTTTTAAATTTTTAAATTTTTTTAAAATTTTTTTTTACTTTTTTTTAAATTTTTTTTTTTTTTTTTTAAATGTTTAGAATAAATGTTGTCCTTAGAAATCGTGTTTAATTATTTAAAATTCATTTGTTTTAGATCTTCTGTTTATACCAGGTATCAGGTAGTTTTATTAGATAAATTGTAAAATGGAGTATTTTTTTTTGTTTAAGCGTAAAAAGTTTTTTTTTACATAGAGGTAAAACAGTCTTTTGTGTTACAAATACTTGTACATAATACAAAAGGAGGAATAATAAAAGGCATTAAGAGAACTTACAAGAAATTGTCGATGCCGCTGTTGCGGCTGCTGCAGTTGTTGTTGATGTTGCTGCTGCTGCTGTTGCTGGCATCGCTTTGGCAGCAACATGAGCTGATTGTTGTTGTTGTTGCATCTGTGGTTTTGGGATAGGTGGTTGCTGTTGCTGCTGCTGTTGGTTGTTGTCGTCATCATCATCAATATAGTAGCATAATGTTGTGTTGTTGCCGCCACCGCCGCCATTTTTATTGCTGCTGCTGCTAGCAGCAACAATTGTTGCCGTTGTTGTTGTTGATGCGGGCTGCTTGCGCTTGTGTCCCGTTATGCTTAGAGCGGCCGTTAGACTGGAAGCCGCATGCAGTATTGAACGCTGGTTAAAAATGCTATTGGAGGCAGCCGCCGCGGCAGCATTGTTGTTCTTCCGAAATTTATGATGATGATGCGACGGTGGCAGCGGCGGCGGCGGCGGTGGATGCTGCTGTTGTTGCTGCTGCTGCTGTTGTGGCGGCTGCTGTTGCTGCTGCTGTTGCTGGTGTTGAGCTTGTGGCATCGGCGGTTGTCACGAGCAGGCCACCTCAGCTGATGTGGCGTTGTTGTTGCTGTTGGTATTATTGTTGTTGTTGGTGCTGCCGTTGGCATTATTATGCGGCACGGACGCTGTCTGCTGCTCTGAGGTGTCGATGCAGCTCTCCGTGCCATTCTTGCCCGTTGCTTTGAAACTGGGCGCACTTATTTGTGCCGTGGGCGTGATTGGTGTCACGCCGCCCGTTTCGCTAGAGGCATTAGAATTTTCCTCATTTAACTAGGGTATGAAAATAGTTTATACAAAATTAGACCTTAAGTAGACATATTTAGTTCTATTTACAGATACACTCAGCCTTTGCACATTGGCGGCGCTTTCGCGGCCACGTTTGACGCTCGGCTGCAGCGACTCCTGCGATTGCCCTAGCTCCGCGGAGAGACGCTTGCGGTTTGCCTGCAGGGCATTACTGAAATTATTATGACTCTCCATGGATTTACGCTCGCGCTTAAGAAAGTCCGAGTCCAGGTAGAGCGAGAGCTGCTTACGCTTAACCGAACGCGCTTCGATGGTCATGCCCTCTTTCAGCATTTTGATGTTTACCTGTAAAATATGCACAATTTAGGTAAAGAGGAAAATAATCTGGGTTTTTCCAGTTGCTACTTACACCATGCATATTCACATGCTCTGTGAAGTTTTGTATGCTCTCGGTTAGATCAATGTTGCGATTCTCGCAACGCTCAAACTCCAGACCAATAAACCAAAGCGAACAAAATGGCGCAGAGGTCATATTGGACTGTGGCGACGGCTGTTGCCGCGGCTTCTGCTCCTCCTCGTTGCCGCTATTGTTTTGGGAATTGTTGGCACTGGCTGTGCCCTTCTTTAGCTCGAAGGACTTTGGATTTACGTGGGCCAGGGCAATGTGCGGATTGCGCTCCAGATTGCCAATGAGCAGACGTACCTTGGACTCGACCAGGCCGCACCATTCCAAATGATCGTCGGCCGTCTGTGAGTTGACGAGCAGAACGATAAAATGACGATATCTATAAAAGAAGCTGGGCGCCTCAAAAAGGCGATCCCAGCTAACGCGACCGAGCATGATTTCATCGGTGATGCTCATGCCGCGGTTGAATTCGGTCAATATGACCTTCTTTGTGGACTCGGATACATTGAATGTAGAGTTTTGTTGTGGATATGCGGGCGTTATAATTGGCATCAGATGATAACGATCCGAGGCATTAACACGCGGATCCCAGACCTAAATAGAATATGCAATTTATATAATATGAATATATAACAGGCACATTTTGAAGGTGTCTTACCTGAAATCTTAGATTGACATTATCCGGATGCTTGAGCAAGACCGGATTGGGCCACTTCCAGCGCGAGAATACCAAAAAGAACTTATGCACCAGCGTGGCGGCAGCGGCATTCGGATACAGCTGACAGGTGCGGGCCACCAGCATTGCCCAGGTGACGCCGCCAAAATAGCCCAGCGAATTTGAATAGATGCCATGTTCTGCAAAAAAATTAAACCATATAATTATACATATATGCATAATAATGTTATGCCAGTTACACTCACTCTTTGCCCACAATTTGATGGTGCGCAGTGCCAGTCGGAAGTTCTCAATGTTGGGCACCAGGGCAAGTATTTCGTCGGTGACGCGACAACCGTTCAGACTGCGCACCGAGCGTGGATCCAGATTCTTGAGCAGATTATCGTCGCGCAGATCAAAGTCATCGGGTATTTCCTTGAGCGAGAGACGCGCAAAGAGCAAATCAATTTCGATGCCATCGAAATTCATTTTGATGACCGGCACAAAGGCCTCCTCCACGGCACGGCATTCGGTCACCTCGGGCTGTTTCTTTAGCAACTCAAAGAAGCTTTGGAAATAATCGGAGCGCTCAATATTGCGTGGCGCCACGCAGAGGGCATCAATATCGGCACCCTTATGATGCACGCCCAGGCGATACGAGCCGAATGTGTAGATTTTGCCGCCCAGCCTCTCGGCCGCCGCCTCGGGCATATTCTTGCTAATGGATATGTCTTTGATCCATTGCTTGACCAGCGTATTAAGTTTTGCCAATATTTCCATGCGATGATTCAGCTCATTTTTGCTCTCAAAGACATTGTACGGCTGGAGACATTTGTTCAGCTCATCTGTACGCTGCAGATCCTCTATACGAGGCTCGGCCAGGCTAATGGCCGATGTCATGCCCAATTGTTTGGCTGGCTGCGCGCCACCCGAGGTAGTGTTGCCATTATATTGTTGCTGTTTTTGTTGTTGCGACTGCTGCTGCTGGCGATGTGTTGGTTCGGAATTCCACATGATGTTCCTAGGTTTAATAACTGCAAAGTAGATATGAAAAATGCCAAGTTAATTATGCAGTTCTATAGGGGAATCAGTTAAAGCACTCATTACTTACCTATCTAGTCTTAGAATTAGCTCCTTTTTTTCTTTGTTTTTTATATTACTTGTTTATAATCTTAATATTTAGGTTGCAGTTGCAGTTGCAGTTGCAGTTGCAGTTGTTGCTTCTTATCGTTGTTGCTGCCGGTTTGTGGTAGCAAACAATGGAATTACTTATGTTGCTGGCTCAGTTGCACTTTTTGGCGCTGCGCACAAAACTAAAATGCTGCAATTGAAAGAAAAAACATATGGATCAAAATTTGTTCATTTTTTTTTAGTACAAAAATTCATTGACATAAAAATAAAAATGAAAGCTTCCGGTTATTGCTACACGTCTGGTTCTTTCTCTGTCAGAATGCAATTTTTTTTCTTTTCTTTTTTTTGTAAACTGCGATAAGATATTTGGCATGGCCAAATAGAAAACCAAAAAAAGCACAAATAACAATATAAACAATCAAAATAAAAGTCCAAAGCACAAGCACCATTAACAAATTCTTTTAGAGCTGCGATTGTTGAAAACTAACCAAAAAAAGCTATAAAAACAAGCGAAATAAATTTCTATTTAAATTGAATTCTTGAAGTTTTTTAGCAAGGCTCATTACATTGAAGAATTTTTTCATGGATTTTTGACAGTTTAATGATTTTTTCACTGATTTTTATAAACACTTGCTCTAAATAAACGAAACATGAGCCGCTAAATAAGCTGATCACGCTAGACGAACAAACTAGCAAAAAAAAAGCTGAGAACAGCAACACTGCCTGCTCGTAAACCTGGGCACACTCAGCAAAGTGTAAGTGAGAGCTTTTCCCCTTTCTGTTGTCGTTGCTTCTCATATAAACAAATGCGTAGAAATGTTTTTTTTTTATTTTGATAATGGCAAAAAAGTGCAAGCTAATTTTCGACCCATTACAAACATAAACAAAAAAGCAACAGTACAAGCACATCAAAACGGAATCAGAAATCAGAGTTAGACACCCACACTCACAGAATGAAAAAACTCACGCGCATACGCACACACTTTAACACCCACAAACGCAAAGTTTGAGCATACAAACAAGAAGAAATTTTATCTACCGTTTGTTTTTTCTGTTTACTGCCGCTTACCTGCGCTTTTTGTTGTTGGGCTAAGCTAAGGTTTTCGGTTTCGGTTGTAACTGTTGTTGTGGTGGTAATGTATGCGTGTGCTTTGATATATGCATATGAGTGCATATGTATGTATGTATGTATGTTGGGAGCCCATTCATTTGTCGTTCCGGCTTTATTTATATTTGTTATTTGTGATTTATTCGTCGTCTTCGTTGTCTCACGTCGTATTCTTCATTCTACACATCTCTTTCACATCATATACGCTTTTTTTTGGTACCCACATGTAACTTTTTCTTTCCTGGCCTGCTTCGCTTTTTATGCTACGTGACGACTGTGACGTGCTCGTTTGCTCGCACACTGACAGGCACACGACTTGCACAATGTAAATCACTTTTCATTCAATTATTTATTTTTAAATATTTTGTTTAATATGCACTCGACTAAGTTTGATTTGCGCGTTCGACAAATGAATATGCTTAATACCGCAACGACAGATACGAACGTGTGTGGATGACAAAAGAGAATACGACAAATGCAGAGTTGCTGCCCCTTTTTATATCGCTGAGCGTTCACTCAGATGCGATGCAGGTAGAAAAATAATACCAGCACCATCCATATGCTTGTCGTTTTATTGCGGCGGATTAATGCGATGCAGGTAGAAACTACAAACCCAAATACCAGCACAATCCATATGTCGTTTTATTGCGGAGGATTAATCCGATGCAGGAAGAAACTGCAAAACCGAATACGAGCACAATCCATATGGCGTTTTATTGCGGCAGATTTATGCGATGCCGGTAGAAACTACAAGGCATATGTTTGTCCTTTTATTGCGGCAGCTTTATGCGATGAAGTTAGAAACTACAAAACAAAATACCAGCACAATCCATATGTCGTTTTATTGCCGTAGGTAGAATACTAAAAGAAAAATACTGAAAATACACAAATAAATAAATAAAATATAAATAAAATTTATATAAACGGTGCATATAGTAATAAAAAGATTTAATATGATGATATTATGGTTTAAAATTATTATATTATGATAACAAATTTTGTGGAACGTAAATGTGCTCGATTAAACAAAGTTTGGCTCGATAAAATTCACAAAACATTCCCCGATGTGGCAACACTGCAAACAGCTGTGCACTTTATTTGTATTTTGATGAAAAATTGCAAAAAACTGAAACACAATGTAAAAATCGAGGCAACGGACTAAATGGCAGCCACAATATGATACCCTGGATGCGCGAAAAGTTCAACGAAAAGCGCGCCAAGTGGTTAGCACGCAGCAAACAGCGCGGTAGCGAAAACGACACGGGAAACGAAACCGAAACAAACTCCAATTCCAGTCCAAACAGCAGCGCCAGCAGGGGCAGCGCCAGTGGCAGCAGCGGCAGCGGCAGGGGCAATGGACGAGGCAGGGGCAGAGGCAGCGCTCGGGATGCAGGCAGCAGCCTCAGTTTGCATAGCGGCAGCTCCAATATTTTGGTGCATGTGCACACAACGGAAACGGAGACCCAAACGGACATTGTTGTTGGCGGCGGCGGTTGCGTCCTGCGCACGCCTTCTCCCGCGCGCCGTCGACGCATTCAGTTGGAGGTGCAGCTGCAGGAGGAGAAGGCAAGGCGGGCGGAGAGAGAGCAGGCGAATGCGTAAGTTGCCAAGCGTTCAATTCGTACTGTAAACGATATATATTTTCTTTAAATTTTTTTCTCTTTCGAAATTCTCTGTTGGATAAACGCAACCCCCATCCCCGCCTTACCCACCAAAAAACCCAACCTAACAAAAAAACATCAAACAAACTATGCACAAATTGCGCAGTTTGTTTCTCAGGTGAGCAAAGTGCCACAAGCCGTTGCAAACACTGTAAAACTCATTGACACTCGTTCTGTTTTTTCTATAGGAAAAACAATGCCCGAATCACAACAGTCTCGTCAACGGTTGTGGCCGACACGGAGACGGTCAAAGCAGGCGAAACCATCACCGTGCGCGTCATCTGTCCCAGTTCCCGTGTGCTCATCTTCAAGACGGACATCAACAAGCGGCTCAACGATCTGAAGAGCGAGGTCATCCTCGAGCTGAGCGACGATCCCGACTCCATTCAGCTCTTTGCGCCCGATGTGCGCCATCTGAGTCCGCGCTATCGCCTCTACCGTGCCGAGTATTTTGGCGGCGAGCTCAACGAGACCCAGACGCTGGCCCAGCTGCGCGTCCGGCACAACGAGACGTTCATATTGTCGCCGCGTCGCAACACGCTGCCCCAGACGGTGACGCGCATCCGTGAAGTGCCCGGCCCCAACGATGCGCTGCTGGAGAGCGCGACACGCTTCGTGCACAACAACACCAACTCGCTGCCCATCATCGACATCAACGAGATCTTTCAGCAGTCGAACGTGAGTGGAGTTCCCAAACAAAAATCATGTTGTATCCTGCACCCATTGAAAATGAGTGCAAAAGGATTGTGCAAATGTGTGTAACGGGCAAATGGACCTTCGAGCCCATGAACTATATATATTCTTGGTCAACATCACGAGCCAAGTCGATCTAGCCATGTCCGTCTGTCCGTCCGGCAACTTTAAGAGCTAGTTTTAAGTTTCATTTCGAAAATAGTATCCAATTTTAATACTAGTTTACAAAATGAAAAGAGTATATTAAGTTTGTGCAATGTCCATCTTGCTGTCTGTCCGTCCATCTGTTCGTATGAACACTATAACTAGATATTTGCAGCTTGGAATATATACTTGTGTACAACTGCATGAGATAGTGTTACGATTTTTTGGCTGCGCCCACTGGGGACTTGGCAAATACATTTAATCAGTATATCTCCCTCAGTTTTAAAGCTAAATATATCAAATATCGCACAAGAGATATTTTGTATATGCCCACTGGGAGTGGCACAAACCGATCAAATTTATATATCTCCCATAATTTTATAGCCAGTTTTCATGACATTCGGCACCAATATCTTACCATAACATATTTTTCCAAAATAACAATAATAATTAAGACAATTTTCGGCTGTTGTAAGCTGTTATTATTATTCGAATACAGCCGACTGCAAAGTGCTTATTTATTTGTTTTTGTTTTTTGTTGGCCAGATTCAATATGATGTGCGCAAAGTGTTGATTTCGCTTGCCCAGGCCTCGGCGGCGATTGTTGGCGCCGGGCCGTATGCGCCCCGTTTGATCAGCATGCTGAAGCAGCGTCTGGTCAACCGGCGCAATCATCAGGTGGACACGCTGCAGTGCCTCATCGACATGGGCTTCACGCGCGAGGTGGCCGAGCCGGCGCTGCGCAATAACAATGGCATCTACTCGACCACGCTGGAGTGGCTCATACAGAATCAGCGCGACGAGGAGGGCCAACAGCCGCCGGAGATGAATATGCAGCAGAGCGTCTCCTCCATTTCACCCTCAACCATTGTCACCGATAACGTAGCTATATATATATATATATACATTTGACTCTTGTGTTCAACTCCTTTATGCTTATCACTTCTCTATCACGGATTTAGGAGACCATTGAGAACACCGCTGCTCTGTTGCAAATTGTGCGCATTTACAGTCATCGCGATGTGCCGCCCAGCGATGAGATTGTCGAATCGCTTACCGATATGGGCTTTGACGAGGCCGCCGTGCTGGCGGCGCTCAAGAAGACGGGCAACAACAAGGCCTCCGCCTGCGATTGGCTCTGCGAGAATCGTTCGGCCAGTGTTATTGAGTTGCGCGAGGGTCTGTCACCGGATTCCCCCATTTTGAAAGCCATACTCGAAATGCCGCAGGTGCAATTGACGCTCAGCAATCCAAAGACCTTTTTGGGTAGGTGTATTATAGATAGATATTTGAAAGTAATCCAAAATCAACAAAGCTATAAAGTAGATCATTATAGGCAACTTTCTATTTCTATTTAAAACTCCTTTTATTACTACGACTTTTTAAGCTTAACGATTGTTTAATGCTTCATATTGTACAAGTTTTTAAGGCTTTTATAAGTAGTGCTAAGATATTGTTAAGTCTTATTATATTCATTTTATCGAGCTGTAAATCTACGACCAAAAAATTATATCAAACTCTGAAAATGATTAACAGAGTAGATGAAGCTATAGATAACTAATATATCAAAAATAACAGTGCATGTGTTGGCTTTACACAAAAAAATAAAATAAAATATACCATTAAGCAAAATATTTAACTATTTTTATGAGATAGATTTAGGATCTTATAGAATATATAACATACGTTTAAAGTTTAGATAGTATTGAAGGACTATTACAGAAAAATGTAAAATTATACTACAACGCAGATTGAACAACATTTATCATGTATTTTATGGAAAACATTTTAGATATATATATATAGATATTAGAAAATATATAAATATATCGGCATAACTACTGTAGATAATTAAGCATTTTTTGATAGTCGACAGATCTGTTTTAAGCATATGGTTTTATTGTTGCTTTCAAAACTAGCATTAAGTTTTCAACCGTATATGTAGGTTAAGGATATGCATATAATATGTAATTGGAACAGAGTACAAAAGTCGTTAAATAGACTTAAATAGGATTAAGGATTATTTAGTTTACTGATCTAGTTTTAATCATATGCCTTTATATATACTTTCAAAATAAGCAAACATTTTTTGAACTATATATTTTAAGAAATAGAAAGCAAAAATAATTTTTCATTTAATTTAAATACATTGTATTTGACATTCTAGTTTCTTATAAAATGTTGCCATATTTTAGTTATAAACGATAAATTTTAATATTCAACGTTTTTGTACTATGGAATCCTTAGTTGATCTCAGATTTTTTATAAGCTATTTTCCCTTCTCTCTATTTATTGTGTAGCCTTTTTGGCCATACTGGAGAACGAGAATGCGATACGCGTGTGGCGCGGCGACAATGACACCACCTCTGTTATCACACATATCCTGCAAAAGTATCACGAGGAGAAGCATGTGATGGGCATCAATCAGTTCTACATCAATCGCTGGTGAAGGCGAACGCTTCAAAGTGGCCTAATAATTGAGATTAACCAAATTATATTTATACATGCATATACATTCACCAAACTTATACATTATACATATACATTATACATATTTATATATATACAAATGTATATATAAGTATATACACTCACATTCATATACATAGGCACATGGAGTGCATAGTTACAGTTAAGCGCGTTTGAGCCTCATAAAAGTATTGTATGTATGAAACGTATTTTTGTAGCCAAAAAAAAAAAAAAACATGAAAAAGATAAAGATAATACCAAAAACTTAACAGTAATAAAATGCACCAAGCCAAAAACAAATAAAAGAAACACGCAAACGCTTCGCTTTCAGAGCACGCGGCTGCAATCAACAAACGCTTACCGATCAGTACGAAATGCATTATGTAGTATAAAATTAAAAATAGTATAAAATATCATTATCATCTAGTTCTAGTCATGTTTCTATATACGTTTGATTCATTATCAAAATCTTATCAAAAATCTCGCACAAACACCTAACTCTTAACTATATTTTTCATAACCGATTCGGTGATATCTGTGCGTTGTATTACACGAGTTGTTGGAAATTATAAAGAGTGAAAAATTCAAGTGAAAATATGAGACCGCTACTAAACATAAAGTATTATTTTGTGAAACAAATATTGTATTTTTATTGTTTATAAATAATAAAAATAATTAGTTTTTTATATAAAATTTAATGTGTTTTAATTTAAATGCGAAATACATAAATATATCTATGGGAATAATTAGGTATAGTGAAGTTAAACTATATATGTAATCCTTATTTATACTTTTAAAGCTCTAGACTAGAACTCTATATATACATATATAAGATTTGTTGTTTCCATAGCTTTTTTGTTATCAAATTTTCACTACGATACGAGAAGAGTTCATTAAAACTTGTGATTATTTTCAGATAACAAAAGAAATAAGTTGCAATTGGAATGGTTGTTGCTTCAAACACACTGTTTTAAATCCAAGATAAGGAAAAAACTCTAAGCAATTGATAAACTTTGCTTTAAATCGATTTATAGCCCCCTCGAGTTGACAAACCTATTACTAATACGCCCCATTGGCCTATCAGCTAAAGCACGTCTAATCAAATGTGTTTGCTCCATGTGAGTCACATTTTAACCTCGAGAGCATTAACTGTAAATCAAATGAATCATTCAAAAATTTATTGTTTGGCATTTGATTATTGATAAAGGGAAACCTCAATCCTTATCAGCCATACGTAACACATAGTTTTTAATTAAGTTCATTGAATGGAATTCCTAGTTTTTAAATATCAATTCTAAAAATATATATGTAAGTATGTATATATATATTTTTTTGCACAGTATTTTATTTCAAGTGTATTTTCGTTAGTATATTTTTCTACTCTATGTGAGAGCATTTTGTTATTTTGTTATGAAATATGTCGCGAATTTCAGATCAAATAAGTAGGTTATGTCTTTCTTTTCTACAGGTTGGACATTAATGTAAACTTGGCGTGTATAAAATAAGATAAGATATTTGAACTTAACTTAATACATACTATTTAACAAATTTATTTATGTAAATTATATTTTATTGACTTCAGTATTGAACATTCTGATGAAGATTTAGCTATATGATTTTATAGCATTTTGAAATATCAATAACCTATATATATATATATCCTTTACCTATTAATGAAACAATATTTACACAAGAGCATTTAAACCTCGTCTATCCCAAATATAACTCTTCATCTTGTTGACTAATTTTTCACACACACACACACGCACAGTACTTGTAACTCCCGCTCGTAATTTCACGCCCCTTGAGGTCCTTTACTTTTTTGTGCATATGTTTTGTTCAAAATGTTTTGCAATTTGTTAAATTTGATAGAGCTTTTGTTGTTGCCTGGGGGAGATGCACAATGAAAAGCGAATAATTTAACAATTGCACTTTTAATGCATTACAATTAATTTTCCGAGCGACCGCACATTTTTCAATTCATTATTCTCGCACTCGAATTACAACTAAAACAACTAACTAGGGAGTTTTTTTTAATGCAATTTTGGATTTATGTTAAGCGCGTTTATTTAGTGGTTACGCATCCACTAGATACATAGATACATGGATACTCAGATACATGGATACATGCGCCGGCGAGTGGCTTTTAATTAATATTTTGCGCGCATAATTGTTTAATTGTTTAGGAAATGAGCAAAGAGCAATTCATTTATGGTCAGGGAAATTTCCCCCTTTTTTTGATTTGCATTAAATGTTGTTGCGGCAAGTGGCAGCTGCAGCGTTTGCCTAATGGTCCTTGGCCATGTCCATGCAAATGTGCGAGTATCTTGCAAAACTTGATGACGCATGCAATGCGAAGGGGATGGTGAGCTAGAGGGGTAGGAGGGGGAGAGGGGGGGGCTGCTGCGTTACGGTATAATAAATCATCTGCTGGCAGCATCAACCAACTAACTACTAAGTCCGCTACCCTCGCAAGTGGCCCAGGCAAATGAGTTTTTGATATTATCAAAAAGAAATGCATTGACAAGCAGCAGCCACTGCCCCCCTCCCCCGAACTCCTACCCAACCCACTCACTCTCTTAGCCGCAGGATAACAGACACACGCCCAAGCACTCCCCAGCAGCCTATAAAGAACATCAAGCTTTAGCCTTAGGGCAGGGGTTTGGCTTGCGGGGGAAGAGGGGGTGGCTTTTACTTGATATTGTTGTCGTGTGGCTTTGGCAATTTCCGTTGCACATTTGCAGGCGCCGCACAATTTATGAACATTATTATCGACAACCAAAAAGAAAAACCCACAAAAACCAAAAAACCTCTAATACCAAAACTCCCCCACCCCCCACCTCCGCCCACAAAAAACAATACGATGTTGCTGCAACAATTTTGGCGCACAGAATATTTCGCAATTTGTATGAAAATGTTCATCATTTGAAATTCTTGTCGCATGCGAATTTTCTTCGAGTTTTCCTATGTTTATATTTGCCGTAAAAGCCCAAATAACTCGATATAATGCGCTGGCTCTTAAAAATTGCATTAAATATGCATTAAAATTGCCGTCGCATCGGATATCATATAATAAAATATTAAAATTGACTCAAGGAAATGGGCCAAACGACTTGGCGATGCCCTGTAGACAGATTTGAGTTTATAATTTTATAATATTGAACGGATGATGAGGATGCCTACCAAATTGTTGGATTTTAGTTCCTACAGCTTCCTTAAAGTCATATTGATTATTTGATAGCTAACAGCACTAATATATAACAACATATCTAACAATTATATATGCATTATACAATTTTCATCTACTCAGCATACATTACCACCAATTTATCATACCCTTTCAACACATTTTTATTACCTACAGGGTATATAAATATACAAGACGTGCACATTGTCTGATTTTCTTTGAAATCATTTGCTTGGAGTTTGAGTTAAATTACATTTGGCAAATGAATGCAATGAATTTTTGCAGAGCGGTGGTTGGGGTAATGTGTCTCTCTAAGGGTTTGATTTATTCATAATTTATACTTGATTTTCAATAGTAATTTGCTGTTGATTTAATCTACATTTTAGTCAATTAGACAGCGATGTTTGTCATTGTATAACAATTTACATTGTTGTAAATCGACAATTGTTTGTGGGTTTTTATATCTATTGGGATTTGTTTGCATCGATTTACAAAGTTATTGTTTGCTATTTTTTTTAAATTCATTTTACGTTAAAGTTACTTAATATTCATAAAATAATAAGTTGTCTAGACTTTTTGTAATTTATAAAAATAATAAAATTTTAATTTTAATTCAAAAACAAAACTTCCTTAAATTTCCTTAAAAACCAGAGAACTGAAATTTACTAAAAAAATGTGCTTAATACTCATTAAGTAATAAATTGTCTAGACTGTTAAGTTTCTTAATAATAATTACATTTTTAATTTATAAAACAAATTTAAGGTTCCTTAAGTACCAAAAAGTACCAAAAAAGTTCTAAACTTGTGAAAAAGCTATTAATATTTAATAATTTTTAGAAACATTTGCTTAAAAAGCATTTAATAACATTAAGATGTGACTATATTTTTGACTAACTTCTTTATATAGATACCAACCAATGAGAAATAATGTTCCACTATTTTCATCCACTTTCCCTATACCCTTCCTCTAGAAAACTCACCCTCCAATTAACCATTTAAAAGCAAATCGAAGTCCTTCATTAGCAAACATTGCGAAACATGTTGTCAAATTTGTATTCCCCCTGTTAACTTGCAGCACTTTGGGGCACATTTCATTTATATGCCATAAATACTTGTACGAAAGTTTCAACGCGACATGAAAATTAAACCCAGCCACGCCCCCTGCGCCCCTCTGCAACGGCAGCAAATAAAAATTCGGCTTAAACGCATGAAATCACACAAAGATACTAAAAATTTGAGCATGCAAACGGCATGGAGTCTGTGGCAAGGATAGAGTGTGCCACACACACAGCCACCCACACACACATATGCATACAAAGCAGCAACAATAACAACAACAAAGTCAACTACCCTGTGGCAAAGCAAAACTCTACAGTTTATGACGCAGTAGGCCAACGTCCCGGTCTCATAAATATAAAAATTAGTTGCTGGTCAGTTAGCAAGTGGGTGGCCAAAAGGCAGACCGCTGGCTCAAAGGGGGAGGGGGGCGGTTATTAGGGGGCTACGGTTGACCGTGGTATCGTGTGGGACGGCCCAGACGACGCTTTGGTCTTGGCTCGAAGGCTACGGTGGCCGCCCCACAATTAATTAATTAGTTCAGTTGACAAAAATTGGTGGGGCTTGGACCGGACTACAACTGGTTGAGCAGCTGTGCGGGGGAGGGGGTCGGCTACTGTGGTTAGCCCCGGCGCGTGTTTATGATGGGGAAAACTGTGACTGGGTCGAGCAGTGTGTATGAATGTAACAGCGTGTGTGTGTGTGTGTGAGTGTGTGTTTAGCTCTAATATAGTTTCAGCTATGTTTACACGACAACACTTTTGGTGTTTAAGCCAGCAAGAGCGAGTGAAAGCTTAAGAGAGTAGTTTAGGGTTCCTCTTAAAATCTCCCTTTGTATTGAAAAAAATTTAATACTGTGGATCACGATTGAGAGATTTAAAGATTGCGCAAAGAACACTTCTGTTATTCGGCGCTGAAACGTGAGAGCGCGAATTTAGAGAATCGGACGTCACAAAATCGGTTTGTGCTTTTGCATTACATTGCATTGCAATTGGAATGCGTTTGATTGTTAGCTTTAAATGTGAAATTAGATCAAAACATCTTTAAAAACAAAAATGTTGTGTTTTTATCCGATTATTCATATTAAAGCTATATGATATAGTGGACTGATCGGCACAATTTTGATAGATCTGCTGTGGGATCTAATAATATGGATCTATGCCAAATTTCATTTAGATAACTAGTATACCTTAGTCGTTAAAGCTACTTTCAGACCCAAATTCTAATTATTTGCATACAAGCATGCTAAGAGCTCAGTATTCCCAACATTACTCTCTCAATCGTGCCCACTGTTGCTTTAAGTGCCGTTATTTTAGATCTGCTCTGCCCACTTAGTGTGGGCTCGAGCGCTTATCCAGAGAGTGGACCTTGTGGATTGTGTGAGAGCAATGGAATCTAATTTTATCCATTACAGATGGGTTGCGTTTGATCGTATCGTATTTAGTTGTGCATTTTTCGGGATGGAGCAAGCATTGCGAATAATGTGAGCGGGCGTTTCATTTTAATAGTTTGCGCTGAATTTATTAATTAACTGGTATTATCAATGTTTTTGATCTTCAACTTCTTTACGCTCGTGGGTGTTTGCTCTTAATATTGGCACGAAAATATGTGTCAGCGAAATTTATTGATGAAATGGCGCGTATGTAAAAAAGGTCCACATTGGTGAGTTGTGGATCGTGTGGATGCTGCTCGTTTATTCTGTGAGAAGAACTTTGAGAGCGAAAAGTGGAACGAAAAGAAACGAAAAAATAAAACTCCGCGGACATAGAGTAATAAAAATATAGAGCGGAATTCGTGATCACGAGCTTTGACTCAAAATGGTTCAGGCTAGCCAGTTAGCTCGCAAACACAAATGCAAACTCGACGCCCAATTGTCTATTGGCCCATTTACTGCGGGTAAGCGAATTTTAAAAGCTTTATTTATACTGATATTATTTTCTTCTATAACCAATTCACGAATTTACGTAACGCATAAACGCGGCCTATAATTATGTATGTATGCGCTGCCTATATGAGTGTGTGTTTGTTATTTTGTGTGTCATTTTAGTCAAGGGTCATGTGGCATGCGGCCAACTGTTTTCATAAGCGTAGCAAATATTTTCACAAGCCCAATTAGTGGACAACCCCAGCTGACCGCTGACCACACAGCTGCCGAGAGTTGTTTTTGTGCTTCTTCGTCTTATTGTTGTTGTTGCCACACAAGCTCAAGTCCGAGTCCGAGTCCGTGTCCGTGTCCTTCTAGCAATCTTCAGCTAGCATACTTATGTTGGTCTATATGTAGGGGCTCTGTGTGCCCCTCGCCCTTCCCCCCGCTGACTTCTAAAAATTAATAAAAGTGCAAAACTTTCATGCTTTTTTTCGTTTCTCTCTCTTTTTTGCCGTTTTGTCAACGCGCCTCGTGTGCAACATACTTGCGAACAAAAGTGAAAAAGCCAAAAGCAATAAAGTTTTCAATTGTTTCTCTCGCACTCTATGCAATACGGTTCTTCTTGTTCTTTTTCTTGTTTTTTTTTTTGTTATACTCTTGTAAAGGATATGCGTATTTTGTTGTGTATTGTGTTTCTATTTTATTTAATCGAAACTATATTATATAATACAAATCCGCAAACTGGACTTTTTTATAATACAAAACGTTAAAGTAAATAAATATATCTTTCCTATTATTTAAACTGATAACGGTTTACTATATCAAATAGCTGCTAGAGCTCGCTGAGTTTTTGAAGAAACCCGTTTTTGTTGTTGTAAAGATATTTTTAAGCTTTTTATGTAATTGAATTAAGATGCTTTTGCTCTTTCTATAAGTTTAATTTAATATCTAAAAGGATTTGTCAAACCTTTTTTCTTGGGCTTTTTTATAAGTCAAATTAAATTTCAACATAAATTTGCTTATCTATTTTAACGATATTTTATGATTCAGCTTATAAAATATGGTAAAAGAATACCCTTAGGTCTTATATTTATTTAATAAAACATCTTCAGGTTTTAATAAATATTACTTAACCTTTAAAACAATAACAAACACAAATAGGTTCGGCCAGCAGCCGAATAATAATTGTATCTTGCAGTTTTTTCAGGGTATACTGATTTGTAAGAACCCGGGTTAAGTTTTCTTTCTGCCAATATTTTTTTAGTTTTTTCTACAGTTCTTTTTTTCGTTCTTTGTAGTCGTTGGCTTCAAAGTTTTTAACTGGCGCTGACTTTAAGTGCAATTCAGTGCCGAGGCAAAAGCGAAAAAATGCTAAAAACTTTTCCCTACTTGCAACTGACTTTTTTTGTTGCTGTTCTTGTTGCTGTTTTTTGTGGCTGCCACATTTCGTTTTGTATTTTGCAGTTTAAAAACGCATTGCCAAATGTGTCACACAGAAATTGTTGTTGTTGGTTTGCTGCTTGGCAAGTGACACAATAGCAGCTTGCAATGGGCGGGTGAATTGTGAGAAGGGCGCAGCGGGGGGAGGGAGGGGGGATTACTGTTCGGTATGCGGTTGCTTTGTCTTATGCATTGCACATTTTGCACTTGACATAAAACAAAAGGCATCGTCACATGGGCGCCCCTGTAGAGCCCCGTCGAACGGCACTTAGCGGGTCAGCTAACTGGGTGGTGCAACTCCTCCCCCCCACACCCTGCTCCACCACCCAGGTGGGCAAAGGCGTACCACAAAAGGAATGCCAAATGTAACTGGGTTGAGCATGTTAATGGTGACATTCAGGCTTTTGAAATTCGTTTCTGTTGTTGTTTTTAGTGTGAATGCAAGTCAAAAGCAAGTAAGAGTGCTCTAGTCAGAGTGTGCCCAACTATGATATACCCTCTAATAACCTGCAAGCAGCTCTAACATATGGTTGAACTATTTTTTGCATGATAGTGCACATTACGATTTTATACTCCTTCACAAGGTGAAAAGAGTATATTGGGTTTGTGCAATGTCCGTATGAACGCATAAAATTTCCCTTACACGCCACGTACATGATAGAGGGTAAACCATGAAAAAAATGCCATCAAAAATGAAAATTGGTTCAATTTTGACAAAATTATGGCCGTTTCAAATATGGGAGCTATGGATCCGAGGGCTTTACATGTCAAAATTTTTGTCAATTTTTGCATAATTTTTTACAACAAATTTGACCCCCTCAATTGAAAACGTAAATTTGCATTTCTAAATTTTGAAAAAAAATTTATTTTCAAAATGAGTAAGGGGGAGTACATGCTTTTTTCCAAAAAATTCCAAAAAATTTTATTTTCAATAATGAATATATTTGAAATGCAGAATCAATCTAGAGGACAAACCATGAAACAAATTCCTTCAAACATAAAAATCGGTTCAGTTTTCAGAAAGTTATGGACGTTTGAAATATGGCAGCTGGGGATTCAAATTGCCAAAAGTACAATACAATTTTTTTTTTCGAATTTTTGTTATTTAATCAAAGTTCTTACTTATCTTTAAACACACCAATAAGTATGCTATAATTTATTGCGTTCAATTGCTTTGTTAGAAAATGTTAAGCATATCTGTGAAAGAAAACTCGCAACCAAATCTTTTTTAATTACTACCAAACAGTACATCTGGACTTAAGATGACTAGTCTATCGTTTTCGCTACTAAGACGGCTTTGCAGCCCCTCAGCTGACGTTAACAAGCTGCGTTTTGACCAACTACTCGGACATTGATAGCCCTAACATGGCCCTATTAAAATCGCTGGCCATGACGGATTTACTTTTAATGAGTCTCGCCTGGGCAAAAGTTAATGAGCCCGGGCACAACAAACCGCCCATACGAAACGAAGGTGGGCGGGTGGTGAAAATCTTCCACGTGCGTGGCAAATAAATCATCATTGCTCGAAAAACCAACAAATACAATTGCAATTTTGTTAGGGGTTTCTGGGCTCAAATTCTGACAAATGAGCGAGAA
The DNA here is from genome assembly GCA_035043565.1 of Drosophila robusta. Lineage (NCBI taxonomy): Eukaryota > Metazoa > Arthropoda > Insecta > Diptera > Drosophilidae > Drosophila > Drosophila robusta. Next base: position 5,716,610 of record JAWNMW010000584.1, read on the forward strand.
TTTCAGAGACGCCCAAGCAGAGGAACATAAGATATTAACGTGTATTAAGCAGCCATCCCCTTTCTCTTACCCCTGCCAGGCAAATGCATTAAGTCGCTGAGTAACTACATAAACTACAATACAATCCCGTTGATGCTGTTGCTGCTGCTGTCGTTGCTGCTGCATTGGCGTCAAATTTGCTGCTTCATTTATAAGGATTACAGCCCTTACAGTAAAAACTCATAACGAAATTACTTGCAGGAAATGCAACAAGCACTGCCAACAGTGGCACAACAACCACGAGTATCAACTGTGTGTATCATGGCCACCCCTAAGCGTCTAATAAGCCGCTGGGGTAGCAATCTTGCTGACTTCTTCTCGCTCTCCATTGACTTGGGTTTTTGTTGGCGCACACAAACACGAATTATGCATTAGTTTCAACTTGTAGCGCATGATTAGATGTTTTTATTTCCTTGCCTGTTACTTGTCACAGTTTCGAGGGCTGTTGCCTGACCCAAATGTATTCGCCTAAGCTGCTGACATGGCTAAAGAAATGCGTATATAGAAAATAATGTATATAACCGAACAACCACAAGAGACTGTACCATAAATTAATTGGTATGCGGGATAAGTGGGTGATTAGAATTCAACTTAAATATTCATTTCACAAATAAATATAACATTAGATAAAAGTAAAGTAGAGAAACTAAAATAAATTAGATATTAAATACTTGCATTGCAAACTTTACTACAAGTTTTAATTTAAAATATTATTTCGGGTTAACATTTAGATTAACTTAAAAAATATTATATAAATTTTAATTTTAAGAAAAATCTGCCACATCAATTAATTATAATTATAATATAGTATAAAGTCAAAAAATATTTTATGTAATAATAATCAATAGAAGAATATAACCCCTTCTTATTGTACCTTCTGTTGAATCTTAAATTTTTGCTCGTTTTTTATACAATTTTCTCTATATTTTAATTGTCTTAAGTTTTCTTAAAAATATAATGTTTGCTATTGTTTTATACCTTAACTCCCTGATGGGCCCTACTTAAGTATTACGCAATTCTTGTCGCTACTACCCCCTCTTAGCTTTCATATAAATAACAATCATAATAGATTTTAATTTGCTGCATCATGCCGAATTGATAGCTATACTTTTGTGCATCAAAAGGGGGTACATATTTCCAGCCATAACTTAGGCAACTGTCAAACAATTCATGTACTCGCAGCTTGGCAACTTTTTCGTTTACTTCATTTTTAGACACTACGAAGACCAACCCTGAAAAACAAAAAAAAATTAAGAAAAAACCAACAACACCAACAAAAAAGCCCTTTCCAGTTAGCTGGCTTTTAATAAATATAAAGCGTTAATTTGCTGCATAATTGCGCCGTGCCACACCCACCCGCTCCGTGTAGAGCATTCGTGTCTGGCAGCTCGTTTGCTCCTAGTTAAGTAGCACAGCCTCCCCGTCCCCTTGACTCGGCTCAAAGACAGGCAAACGTCAATGGCAGAGCCCCGCCCATTTGGCTTCACACTGGGCGCCCCCTTTTTCATGTCTTCAATGACAGTTATTTCATTTTTCTTGTTGATGTTTTTCCCTGCACTCATTAAATCAAGTTAAAAAGGCATATAGCACTCAGTTGTTGTTGTTGTTGTTGTTGCTGCTACTGTTGTTGCTGGCCTGTTTCCGTTGTTAGCCAAGCTGTTGAAGTTGTCCTGGATATGCTCCTGGTTTTCAGCTGCTCGTTCGTGTTTCCCTTCTTGTCTTGTTCTTGCGGCAATGTCGAAGACAACGCACAAAATTTCAAATAACATTTTACACAGCCCCACAAAAAAAAAAACAAAACCGAGACAAGGCAGAAAGAAAGGACTTAATGTCGCACTCTGCGCTGAGCTGTACACGACTTGGCTTTAATTATTGTAATAACTTGGCACACAGGGCGTTGGCTTTAATGTCCTGGCCGCAAAATGATATGGTTCAGCCTGCGACAGGCTCTTACAAATTTCAATTGCGCATCTGCCTAATTTGAGGACTTACGACTGTTGCGCAATGGAAGGAAGCTCTAAATACTTATATTTTCTTTTTGGAAATTTAAGGTTGGTAATTAACCAAAAAGAAAGATCGAAAATTAAGAACTGTGCAGAACTCTGATATCTGTTACGGAATAAGCTGAATATTTAGAGTTAAATAGCTATCAGCTATAAATAGCTATAACTTATTATAAAATGGAAACAAGTTTGGTCTGCTAGGACTTTAGAAAAATAAATAAATATATAAATTACGGAAAATAGTCTAATCAATTTAAAAGAAAAATTGTTATATTTCAAAAGTAATAATCACATTAAATTAATAATAATTTTTCGGCGACTTTTTAAATTTCGATCATTTTGTTTTTTTGAGCGTAATTAGCAAGACCGATTGGCCGTCAAAGCTTTTAGATATAGTTTTTATAAAAGTTATTAGTCATATTGTTAGTTTAAAATGTTTAGGAAATTGACACAAATTTCACCCATGAATCACAGCTCGTAGATCAGCAATATTTGCCTAAAGCATGTTATTGTTGCTTTTATTTAGGAACAAGCTGGCTTTACTTTGAACTCAGCTCAAGAGTATAAACAAACACTTTACTTTTCGATAATATATTTAATATTTATTTACAATAGAAATCCCTAAACACTCATATAGCACTTGTCCTAAATTAACATCGACTTTTAGTTTTAGTGCTGTCGTTACGATATAACACACAGGCCGCACTCTTCCATTACACAACAGGCGCCCAGCATGAGGCAGCATTCCATTTGCTCCCGCGTTGGACCGTTATTCTCCTCCACATAGATCGTTTGGGGTTGTGCGACGACCACGGGGGGTTGTGTATATGCCGGTTGGGGAACTACTTCAATGATCTCCACAGGTGGGGGATAATACGGATCAATGACGTCCACCTGATAGCCCGCGTTGAACATGATCCTTGCGTTTGAGAGTTCGCCGAGTGACTAACTAAATTAATTGACTAAACGTTATGCTGTACGGCGCAATAACTTGTTTTAAACTAAAATTCCGGTTGCCTGAAATGTTTTTCCAGGTAAAGTTTGGCTACCGCGTTGAAGTTTTATCTAAAGCCCTGGCATTTGATCAATGAGCTGTGATAATGATATACATTTTGTGTAAGTGTCAAAAATGTACAGTACCCATGGCACATTGGGGCAATTTAGATGAGAATGAAAAATTTTAATAACTGTATAAGTATATATTTTAGATCAGATTTTTTTAGTTTTAAAGCAGTGATAACGGATCAAAAATGTTTATAAAATGTATATAAAAATATAAATATACATTTTTTAAGCTGCAGCCAATTTGCTATACATTATTTGAAGATATAGTATATATGTATTATACTATAATACCCAATAGTACATATTAAATGTTATTTAATATTAAATTATATTTTTATAATCAGAAATAACATAGAAATATTTAAGAATCTAAATAAGTTGGCATTTCTATCAATTCATTTCTCAGTTTCTCTAATCATAACAAATTTGCAAACATTTAAGAATATTTATATAATATTTAAATGAGCTTTAGCCACTATGCCGTGCTCCACTGTGCGGCGTCTGGCATGCAACAGTGCGTATGAGTAATATGGGTTTCGGCTTTAGATAAACAACAAGCAAAAGAAAAGTACACACAAATTACGCTGAACGGGTTACCCAACAAACCTTCTGTCCCTCACTACCCCTCCCCGCACTACCCCTCCAGCAACCTACCCTACCTAACAAACACCCGCACAGCGAAACCCTCGTCACAAAAACTTTTTGGCGCTGCGGTTGCAATACGAAGAGAGCTCAAAAGTCGCATAAAATGTTTTATCAAATGGCAGCAGGCGGCACTTTTTGACACATTTTCGGTTTTATTGGCAAATTGAAAAACATATAAATAATAACTTGGAATGTGAACTAAGTTTTCCAGCAAGTGTATGTTATGTCAAAGGGGCTGCCAACCCGCTCATAAAACTACAAATTTTTGCGGTTTTTTGCCCAATGTCTGTGTGTAAGTGTGTGTTATTAAATTTGGCTTTTTATTAGACCAGGCCAAAAACATTGAGATTTATGCAAGACAATATGTTGCCCGAGTTCAACCACAGGCCGAGCATCAAAAACATTATTTATAACAAATCGTAAAATTTTATTGCACGAAAAAACTGTGTATGTGTGTGTGTAGTTTGTGTGTGTGTGTGTGTTTCACGAGCCCAACAAAGCCATAGAAACTTAATTTAACGTAAAGCATTAAAGGATTTGCAGCGCCTTTGTTTGAAGTTTCTATTGTTGTTCTTCTTGTGATGGCTCTTGTTGTTATTGTTGTTGTCAAATGTTGCTCTACATTATCGTGCAACAGCAACAGCAATCGCCGCAGCCACAGCAACAGGGTAAACAGGGACAACAGCAACAGCTCTTATCCTTGGGCGCCGGCTGCTGCACAATGACCGTTGTGGGTCCCGATGGCGGCGGCACATTTATCACCTCGACACGTGTGCGATTATCCATTTTTCAACGGTATTATATATGTATATATTTATATATATAAAATATATATATCTATGTAAAGTATATATATTAATATATACTTATTTTTACGTCGAATTCCGATCGAGTTTTTGGGCAGCGACTTGTTGCACGTTGCACGGACCGTGAGCTACTACATATAATGCCAGATCGCTCTATTATAGCTTTGCTCTTGCCAATCTCTGCACTTACTCATGCGTGTGCTGCACTGCTAGAGTAGTGTTATCTGTAGATAAAACACTATCGCGCTCTTATCGCTCCGTTCGGACAAGTGAGCGGTGTTATCTGCACCGAGCGTGTTAACACTTTTGTTTTAGTTTTTCATACAAAAAATAGCCCAAACGAATAATTTATATACAGGGCTGTGTACGGTGAACTAGTTCAAATGAGTTGCTCACATGAGCCTTGAAAAGCTGATTGAAGTTTTGATAAGGTGTTATAAAAAATATTTTATTCGCCTCTACATACATTCTAGATATCATTTTTTGTTTTATTTATATTTTTATTCAAGATAATCAACATAAAGTTGCCTAAGCTTTGGGATTACCTTGAATTTTTATTATATAAAAAAATGGCACAAAAAGAAGGCATTGGACCTTTTGGCTATTCCATTTATATTTGTCACTTGTTGCCTGACCGCTTCTCAAATTGCCATATAAAAGGGTTGAAGTATGAGTCAGGGCTAAATCGAATCGAGCTGTTATCAGAACATTTACTTTGAACAGGTTTCTATTTTAGATTGACAGTTATAGCCATGGCTAAGCGCACAGGGCTGGAATGTATGGAAACAACTTTAAATTTGTAAACTGATTAGGCAACCCAATTCTGCAATTTTAGTTATAACAATCAGTTTTGATTAATATTTTCTAAAAATTCTAATACAAAAACAAAAAGATGACCGGAATTTGTGTTTTCAAAACGTTACCATAAATTCGTTCAGACTGGTTCGCTTTCAAGCTACTTAAGTATTTAGAACGGATATATATTAGAAAAAGTACCGGACCTGCATTGATTTTGCTGCCTTTTTATCTTTTTTCTAAGTACACACAAATTTTGCCAAAAAGTTCCCCATTTTTTTCAATAGCTAACACTCGCCTCGACTCAGTTAATCTTTAATAATGCAAATAATACGGTTCGAATGACTCATATTAAAGGCCATTACTATTACCACAATGTGGCCAAAGTAAAACATATAACGGCTAATTATATTGTATCTTATCTAATCTGATTATCGTGCAGTTATCAAAGTACCCAGAAGTACGCAATTTACATGCAGAACGCAGCGCAGCATTCAATTTATCCAGCTGGTGGGGCAGTCAAGGCGTATCGTATAGCCAGATCTCAATTAAAAATTTTACACAACTAGGGGTAACTTTGGGGATAGTGTTCGGGTGGGAGTGGGGTATTGCAAGGGGAGCTTGTGGGCGTTACCTTCAATGCCCTCAATGAAATTAATAAAAATATATTTTTGAGCGCGCAATGGTGATGATAATTAGTGTACGTGATTCTATTTACTTGAGCAGCAGCAGGACCCAAAGCCAAAGCCCCCGCACGCTGGAAAAACCCCTCCGAAATAAAAGGGGTGCTTTGCGTCAACGTTGATGTTGTGGCTGCATGTGTGTGTGTGTTGTGTGTAATATGATATGCGCGTAAAAAATATAGTACGTGTGTGCGTGACAATGGCAACAACGTGCGATGACAGGACTGAGACTTCGAACAGCAGTCGGAAAGCTGGGAAAAGGAGCCCGGTTTGGAGCGCGGGTCTCTGTCGGGTGTCAAAAATGAAACAACGCCTGCTCGGAATTTTAAAATAAGCAAATGAGTTTTCGCCTGAAGTAAGTCAGCGAAAGCAACAACAGCAGCAGCAGCAACAACAACATGCCCCATAAATATTTATAAACTTTGGCCTGTCATATAAATACAGGGTCATTAGTTGCTTGCACACCTTTCGCTCCACTCGTGCCAACCCCCGTAGGACAATAAAATCCAACTAGGCGGTCATTTAAATGGTTATGGCTATACACACACACACACACTAACTGACAGCGGCTCGATGGGGCTCGATGGGGCTTATTAGTTTAACACACAACAGTGTAAAGGCAAAAAGGGTTGTCAAAGCAGTTTTAGGGATTCAAGTTCGAAAACTTAGTGTTAAGTTATGAATATAATAAAAACAACTCTTGACAGGCAAATCGAACGGGAAAAGACAGGCATTTTTGATCAGCCATCAAAAAAATATATTTTTTATTTAACAAGCGTGGTTGAAGTAACAATAACAATAAATCTTCAATTTATACAAAAAATATAATCAAATAGTGAGTGCAATTTAAACGAAACAGCTAAGAAACCGAATATTGCTTAACAAAAATTTAAATTTCACGAATATGGGTGAAAAATGCGACTTAAGCCATAAGTGGAAAATGGGTGGAAAGCAAAAAATCGCAAGAAACTTTATAATTCTAAATTAAATATCATAAAAAATTACTTTGTTATTATTTTGTAAAGTATTTAGGTTTGAAACTGCCCAACAAGCTATTTCACGAAAAAATAAAGTGTATCTTTCTTAATTTTATTATCACTTTAATAGTAACTTGACGGTTTCCTTAAGACTCAGTTACACAATCAACTAAAATAGATTAAAAGTTAATATAAGTTTAATGCACTTGCAGCATCCTGTGTCATATCCTTAGGCCGTGAACCCCGAAGGGCATTATATTGCTGGCGTTTCCCTGACTGTAATATACTTATTTATAATTTGGCGTGGGCGAGGGCCACGCCCAACTACCTAGAAACAAACATATAAAAATGATAAAGCAGAATGGCGAAAAGTGGCAGTAAAAAAATAAAATGCGCTGCCGCAAAAGTGCCATTTGTGGCATAAACACATGCGCGCCAAAGTTTGATAAGACAAAAGGCGGCGGCAATGGCGGCACATAAGTGGGTGGCTAACAGGTGAGCTGTGCGGCAGGTAGGCCAAAAACTTTGCCAAGTGTGGCGCCACACACACGCACACACACACTGGCGCCTAAAAAATACACAACAACTGCGACAACAGCAGCGGCAACGTGGCAATGTCCCAAGGATGAACTTCTGCGACGTCGTTGGAACCGCAATGTGCCACTAAATGCTGCCACTAAATGTGTGCCAAGTATTATTGCAGGTGCCTATCTATCTGTGTGTGTGTGTGTGTCTGTGTGTGTGTGCCGCATACTCTTAAGGAGCTGCCTCAAGTCGCGCTGCTTTCCTTCGCTCGCGCATAAAATTAGCACAATAAAAACCCATAAATGCGACACAAAAACATGAAAATCCACTTGTTATAATTTAATCGAGTTGATAGAATTTTTACGACTCCGCTTTTCCAGGTAAATTTTTCTCCAAATGTTCACATATCCGCATGTGTGTGTGTATTTTCGCTTAAAATGTAGGTTAAAATAAAAGCTGTTATCACACGAGACCAGTTTATGGGCGCCCACAAAGATAGCGCTGCCATAAAACTAAATCTGAAAAAAGCTAAAACAGCTCCAAATAAAAATACATATTACGCACAAAGCTCCCACATCTGACCTTGCGTTGCCTGAAATGCCTTCATCTGGCAAGTATAAGGTGCACTTATCGATTATCTACATAATGGCTTGAACAAATTAACTTCAAGCCGGATCGAATCCAGGCATTATATATTTATAAAATCATTAAGTGAACCAGTTGCCCAAAAAATCTGTGTTTCCTAAACGCGAAACCCGCAAATTTTCTTTTAAAATGATATAGCTATTAATTAAAAGTCCAATAAATAGAGGAAATTGGGAGAATACCTAGGCCCAAACAAACCCAGATTGATTAATGTAATAAATCAGGGTTTACTAACTGAACCATAACTTCGAACCGTGAATTCGCTTAAAAAATATTACAACCACACTGTCTTTACCTTTCACGCAGTAGTTTTATTTTGACTACTTTATAAGCTGGCTTAAGACAAGCAAAATTGTTGACGTTTTAACGCTCAACACTTTGCGCCGAGCTTCTTGTGGAAGCCTTGCTGAGCCGTTGGTTGGCCAACGAGCTCATTTTTCTTTTATACTCATCCTCAGTGCAATACTGGCAAGCTTCTATAAACTTGATCAGACGCGGCGATTTAAGCTGTACGGCAATGGGCATAGCCTCGTCCAAGGACTCTTTAGTCCTTTCCACCTTGTGCTGCAATGCATTCGCCTTGATTATTTGTATAACGCTTAATATCTTCCAGATCAAGCTGCCGCTGGTTTGACACTCTAGAAATATTGAAAAATCGTATAAATCGATCGATATATAATATATAGAATTTATCGCACCTTTAATGGCCCTGCGCGCATTGAAACAGCATTCATCGTAGTGCAGCTGAGATAAATGTACGCTGGCTATCTGATGGAGTAGATAACATTTCTCAATCGAAAATTTTGCGAACCTCATGCGCCTGTCCAGGCGAGTTAACATTTTTCTATTTTTGAAAATATAAAAAATATATATATGTATCTAAATGGGTCACTCTTTCTGCATTTACCTGGATCTTTTGCCCTCACTATCGTCTTCGCCTTCTTGGTAGGTCGCACGATTACCGAAGACAAATGGTACAATATCCTTTACCTTATCTGATGGCAGCTGCAGCAATTGAAATATGGCATTCGGATCATGCATGGCGCGGCTCGGTGCTCGATACTGTTCGCATAGAGCCAGGGCTAGGCTATTGTAAACCTCATTGTGAAATTGAAATTTCCAGCACATGACACGATCTGTTTTGGTCACATAATAGTCACCCATGACTTTCTCAACGTACGCGGCGAGGCTCTATTAATTTATAATTTATCAGTAAGTTGCAGTATGTTAGGGTACCCAAAGATAACTCCCTTACCTTAACGTCCTTAGCTTTTCGCAACTTTCGTATCTGCTTCAGATCTGCAACCATATTACGATGTGTCTGATACTGTATGCGAAATAGATATGCCTCTCGGCTCTTGTCCGACATTTTTTTGTTGGGAAACTTTAAGTAGCTCACATGATACTGGGGACTACGAGATTGTAACATTTTCTGTAGGGAAAAAAAAATTAAACTTAGTATGGGATTCTCGATCGCAATACCGACTATAAACTGTTGAATAATCTCGTACTGCTTGAAGCATAGCGTTCGCAAAAACGTTTTCGAACGTTTGCACTGATCCAGCAACAAGGAGGGATTCCGGCGCAAGTTCTTCGTGAAGAGCACATCATACCAGGAATCGTTCAGATAATTCTGATGTATTACATTGAACGCACGCGCCCGACGCGCTACTTCCAGGGGCGACAGAATCTCTTCCTAAATGGAAAGAATTTGTTTTTGTAATAAAAGTTGCTCATTGACGAGCTAACGAAATATACATATGTTTCTGGTATGCTCAGCACATCGCATTTCTTCTGATCTCTCAAGATCTTCCATAGCGGACGACGATCTACAAATTCTTTAGCTTTGTTTATCTCTCTGACCCGTTCGATTAGTTTCAGGTTTTTCAAAAAGAACAAGGACATGGATTTGCCAGTAACATCTTCGATGGTATCATTCACCTAGGTTAGATCAAATGCTTACATAGTATGTATATATTAATTCTGTATTTATCCCCGTACTTACCACCATGAGCCGTGTCTCAAAGTTCTTGGACCTTACACCGATAAAATTGCGAATATTATCCTGCACCTCACAGGCGCTGTTCTCGAACTGGTTCAGTTCAAAAAGCGCATCACATATTTGCAAATTGATGTGAGAATTCGGTCCGCGCATGACCAAGCCAATTCCTGGGAAAATCCCCACATGCAGTTAATCAACGACTTTCACTCCTCCCCCTATCCCCACCGAAACTTACCTCCCGCACTGCGTGCATCTTGGAGCGCCTGTTCGATTCGCGCCGCCTTCCGCTGCACTTGACTTCGCCGATAGAGTGTCATAAAGTCGGATGGATCAATTTCCAATGCTTTGGTATAATAATACAGGGCGAAAGTCTCCCGGCGTCGATTGAAATAGTATGTGCCCCAATCTCTATATATATCATGTTGTATTTCCTCACTCCAATCAAATTTATTCCATGCGGATATAGCGCCATCAAGCCCAACGGGCGGAACGTGGCCCACAATTGAAGTCATAATTGATTCTCAGTGAGTGTACAAAACGTGGATAGTGTAAAATTGTAAAATTATATAAAATTAGCTCTTCGTTTTTTTCTGGTGAACGAACAGTTTACTTTTGTTTGTGTTTTGCAACTGAATTATTTCCTATAAGATCTGAATAAATAGCTCTCTGAAACCTCACAGCATACTAGATTTAAAATATTTTAATATTTTTTTTGTATACATTAACATTAAAATATTTCCAATATAAAATATATTTTTTAATACCGTGAACCCATTGAAAAGGCGCAAAAGGGGTATAATGGCTTATAATATTTTATGGGGGTCGGAGATGCCACCCTCTGCCTGTAACAAATACTCCGTGACTAAAAGTTGTCAAAACTAATGAATCATTTACTTTATGCCTATATGTATTATATAAATAAAACCCAAAGTTTGCATTGCAGAACAATTGTTTGGTTATATATTTTACAACACAGTTGTGCACCATTCCATAGTAGGAATCACAATGTGTAAATGTAATAACATATCAAACGTGTATGACTTCGTAAGTTAAACTAAATATCAAAATTGGACATTCGACCCAAAGCGGATGCTTTACTCGAGCGCTGAGACGATAGCAGGCTTAATTTCTTGGCCCTCTCATCATCATTGCATGCGATACATGCCTCTAAAAACTTGATCAAAACTGGATTCTTGAGCTTGATGGCTACTGGCATAGCCTTTTCCAAGGCATCTCTAGTTTTTTCCACTTTATGCTGCATATTATTGGCTTTGATAATTTGAATATGACATAGAAACTCCCATATTTTGCTGTTGCAGTTCAAGGTTTCTAAATCAAAATTATAATTAATATGAGATTCCTATAGATTGGATTGATTATTCAGATCGAACCTTTGGCAGCTTTGCGAGTGCTTAGGCAGCACTCGTCAAAACGTCCTTGCGTTAAATGAATGTTCGCAATCTGATGGAGTATATAGCATTTTTCGATTGAATATTTTGTAAACATCATGCGTTTCTCTAGGCGACTTATCATTTTCCTATGTACATAGAAAATGCTTAGTTTTTATTTTCGATATTGGATTTAAGATTAGATTTCAATATTACCTGGCACGTATGGCAGCCGGATCCTGAACGTCACCATCGTGATGGGTCGAACGCTCCCCGAATACAAATGGTGTAATATCTTTCAGCTTATCGTCTGGCAGGTCCAATAGCTTATACACTGTCGTTGTGAAATATCGAAAATTTTTGGGAACATGATATTGTTCACAAAGTGCCAGAGCTAAGGTATTGTAAACCTCATTTATGAATTGATATTTCCAGCACATAATTCGATTCGTTTTCGTCACATAATAATTACCCATTCGATGCTCAATAAATTGGGATAGTTCCTATAGATGTCATTACATAAATAACAAGAGTGCACGACCAGAAGATACCCAGTACCCATTTTTTCATTTTTAAAATTTTTTTGAAGGAAGAGGAAATTGGAAATTAAAATGTAATACATATTTTTCATCTGTGTATATGAAAGCCTAGTCCAAGAATGTATACCCGAAAAACGATATTTATCGATTTCACGAGTTATCGATAATTTTAAATGTGTTACACAGGAACTTATATTCCATGTTATCCCTTGTTCGAACTTTCAGAATGCTATTCATACAGACAGACGGACTTGGGGCTCGGTATATAAATGGGTGCAGGGTATATAAATTTAATAATAGTCTTAATATACCTTGATCTTTTTCTCCTTTCTAAGCTTACGAATTTGCTTAAGATCTGCAACCATATTGCGATGTGTCTGGTATTGCACCCGAAATAGGTGTGCCTCCTTCGACTTTTCCAGCAATTGCTTATTGGGAAACTTGATGTAGTTCATATAATAAAGCGGACAGCGAGATTGCAACATTTTCTATAACATAAGTAATGAAAAAGTGTAATTGTTAATCTGGGGGAAAGCTAACATTGGTACTGACCATAAACTGCCTGACGACGTCGTATTGTCCATCAGACACATTTTTCAGTGGGTCTTTTGAACGCTTGCAATAATCTAACAGCAAACAGGGATTTTTGCGTAGCATTTTCATGAAAACCACATCGGTCCAGGAGTCATTTAAATAGGTTTGATGAATGACTTTAAAAGCGCGCTCTCTGCGAGCTTTTTCCAATTTCGAAATAAACTCTTCCTAATGGATTCAATTGTAATTCGAATATATACAGCTTAAACTACTTTTTTTACCGTTATTTCTGGTATACTAAGTATATCACATTTTTTCTGGTCCCTTAATATCTTCCATCTGGGGCGCGGATCTGTTATTAGACTAGCTTTATAAAGTTCATTCGCTTCTTGAACCAACTTCTGATTTCTCAAGAAGAACAGAGCCATGGATCTGCCCGTGACATCTTGGATGACTTCATCCACCTACAACATTTGGGAACATAGATTTTCAATAGTTCCAAGTTTAATCGAAATTACTTTCATACCACCACACGACGCTTTTTGAAAATCGTGGACTTGACACCTTTGAAGATGCGAATGTTATTATTTAATTCAGCGTTGCTCATCTCAAATTCGTTTAGCTCAAAGAGAGCATCGCATATTTGGAGGCTAATGGGCGCAATAGATACCTTCAACTCACGAGCAAGTTCTAAGATAATTTATATATCTATATTTGGATATATGAAGTTTTTGTCATTAATATTTGGATTTACTTTCTGCATCCCGTGCATCAGTTAACGCTTCCTTAATCCGTGCCGCCTCCCGGTGCGCCTGACTTCGTCGATATAGTGTCATATAGTCCTCATCGTCAATTTCCAATGCTTTGGTATAGTGGTACATTGCCGTATTCACACGGCGTCTACTTGAATAGTATGTGCCCCAGTCTCTATAGATATTATGCTGCACATCCGGGCTCCAGTCAAATTTCTGCCATACAGGCACCGCTTCGCCAATGCCCGCTGCCGGCGGCGCATATCCCAAAATTATTGAAGTCATATTTGTATTGTTTTTTTTTTTTGTTTCTTTTTTAGATTTTTTTTAGTTTTTTTAGTTTTTAAAATTTTTTTGGGGATCTAAATCCCACTGGTTTTCCTATGCTACTGATTTTATTCACCTTAGCCTTGTGAGGGCACTTACGTCGTTGCACAGGCTGCTTGATGGCAAATTTACAAATTTTCAAAATTTGGTTTTTTGTTAAACACTAAGAACGTAATGTTATGAGTTTTCCTTGTGCTGCATTCTTTTCATTTAATAACAACTGATGAATTTGCAGTCGGGTCTAACCGACAGCGCAATACTCCAATATAAACCAACATGGGTTTTTGGTTGCGCCACCTATTGATGAACTAGCGAACTATTATTATTATTCACACAAAGACCATTGCGCTTGGGTGGTTTCTAAATGTACTCAGACATATTGATTAAATCGAAATGCCACGCCCTCTGATACGGATATATACGAGCATATGTACATTCCAAGTTTTAAGTCTCTACGGACAGACGGACGAACAGCGAGACAGATATAGCGCAAATCCAACATATTTTTTTCACTTCGTGAACGAATAAGTTGATTTACTCTAAAAAAAGGTTGTTGTGAGCGTTGTCATTTTGATCATTGATTTTGGTTTTATAAGATGGACGCTGTATCACATATCCTTACAAAAAGAGAGTTAGGACCTATAAGAAATTTCTTCTATAGTTATTTATGACACTCGTTCTTTGCTCTGCAAAGTTGATACCATTCCAAAAGGTACAAAAGCATTACTTAAAATAATTTTAACTAGTGAAATTTAAAAAAAAAGAAATATATTTAATATTAACATATTTCTTTGTCTTCGCTTTGCCAAAATTTTTGGATTTTAGTGCAATAAAAGCAAGAAATAAGTAAAGACACTAATAAGTAAATCATTTTTTAAAATACCTTTATTATATTTTTTTATGGAAGATAGGAAAACCATCTATCAAAAATTAATCGTGATTTACACTATTTTATAAAGTATATCTAATTATTTCCAATGTAAACCGATTCGGAGACCTTGCTGGACCGTTGGCTGGCTATCGACATAGCCTTCTTGCGGAACTGATCCTCGATGAAAAAGCGACAAATTTCCATGAACCTTATAAGTTCCGGAGACTTGAGCTGCACGGCAAGGGGCGCTGCCTCATCCGCAGCCTCTTTGGTCCCTTCCACCTTGTGCTGCAATGCATTTGCCTTGACTATTTGTAAGGTACACATGAACTTCCATAACAAGCTGTTGCAGTTTTGACATTCTAAGAGTTGAAAAATCTGATAAATCGATCGATATATAATATATAAAATTTATCGCACCTTTAATTCCTTTGCGGGCATTAAAACAGCATTCATCGTAGTGCAACTGTGATAAATGAACGCTAGCTATCTGATGGAGTAGATAACACCTCTCAATCGAATATTTTGCAAAAATCATGCGTTTCTCGAGGCGAGTTATTAGTTTCCTTTAAATTTATAGTTAGGCTTACAATTGATCGATAGATTAGTTTTCGATCTTACCTAGCATTTAATGCAACGGGATCCTGGACATCACCACCTTGATAAGTTGAACGATCTCCGAATACAAATGCTGAAGTCTCTTTATTCTTATCGATGGGCAGCAGCAATAATTGCAGCAATGAAGTGTTCACAATTCTCAATTTTTTAGGCAAATAATATTGTTCGGCTAGGGCCAGTGCCATAGTATTATAGACCTCATTGTAAAACTGAAAGCGCCAGCACATGACACGATTCGTTTTGGTCACATAATAGTCACCCATGATTTCCTCAACATAACGCGCGAGACGCTACAGAAATAATTTAATGCAAAATAATACAAAATTATATGAGAATAATTGTAAAATACCTTGACTTTCTTCGCTTTTCTTAGCCGACGAATTTCTCTTAGATTCGCAATCATATTGCGGTGTGTTTGATATTGTATGCGAAATAGATACGCTTCCTTATTCTTTTCTAGCATCTTTTTGTTTGAGAACTTCAAGAAGCTGACAAAGTACAGTGGACTGCGACAATGAATCATTTTCTGTTAAGGCAAAAGCTCAATTAGTTCACTGTTTTTTTTTTTGCATGTATAAACTGATACTAACTATAAAACGACGAACAACATCATATTGTCGATTTGATAGATTTTTAGAAAAAGTCGAGAATTTTTGCACTGTTCCAGCAGCAAACTGGGATTCTTGCGAAGTTCTTTCATATATAGAACATCATACCAAGAGTTATTCAAATAGTTCTGATGTATAACATTGAAGGCGCGCTTCCGGCGAGCTATTTCCAGTGGTGACAAAAGCTCCATCTATTGGAATACAATATATTAAATAGAAATATTTTCAAATTACTTAATAGTAATAGTCGCTCACCTCTACTTCAGGTATGCTAAGAACATCACATTTTTCCTGATCCTTCAATATCTTCCACATGGGACGATCATCTATGATTTCTTTCTCTTTAAGCATGGCACTCACGAGTTTGACTAGTTTTTGATTTCTCAAATAGAATAAAGCTAAAGCTTTGCCAGTAACATCTTTAATCACATCATCCACCTGGAAGAAATTATTTTTAGTATACTACATATTTACTCAGTATATTTATGAACTTACAAACACGCGGCGTGTTTCAAAATTTTTGGCCTTGACGCCCATAAAACGTCTCATATTCATGTATATCTCATAATTACAGTACTCGAACTGATTTAATTGAAACAGTCCATCGCATATTTGTAGGTTAATGGGACAAGAGTGTCCGACTTTTGGTAAAGCCATGTCTAATGAACATATATATGTATATATATATAAGTTAAGGTTTTATTTATTACTATATGATATATAATAAGATTTACCAGCCGCGTTCCTGGCATCCAAAATTGCGTTCTCGATCTGCGCTGCTTTGCTTTTGGTTAAACTACGTCTATAGAGTGTTGACCAATCGGAATCATCCAGTTCCAATGCTTTGGTAAAGTAATATTCCGCAAAGGTCTCTCGGCGCCGAGTGGAATAATACGTGGCCCAGTCCCTGCAAATATCATGCTGCACTTTTGTGTTCCAATCGAACTTCATCCATGGCGGTAATGCCTCTCCAGCCGCAAGATTCGGCACATAGCCCACAATTGAAGTCATTTTGTGGGACTCAAGTTAAGATCGTCTAAAATAAAGAGATTTTATATAAAATTATATGTTTATCTAGGTTTATATATTCTATTATATAACACAAAATTAGCAAATTCAGTTGTACTTTTTAAATTTTAGGGCTTCACTTCTGCTTTATCGCAGGAATATTTCTTCTTTTTTGGCTTAAAAAGTCGTTCAATTTTTATTTTCACTTGTGCCGCATAAAATACACGTTTTCTCACGACACTTATTACACTTACTTCAATTTCCACTTTAAATTTAAAAAAAAGAACATGAAAAATATAAATAACAAAGTTTAAAAGAATAAATGAAATTAGAAAAAAAAGTTAACACACTGTTGCCGTTCAGCAACTGAATGAATTGTGAAATACACAAATATGTTTGTGCTGACATCTTAAACATCGGCATGAGTAGAAAATATTTTAAAAATATTTTGCGACGTTAGAAATCAGAGAAAAATCAAGTGTTTGGTAGCTAAATCAAGTACAAAGGATATTGGAATTGGTAGAAATTAATAAACTTAGAATCTAAACTATTTTCAAAGACAGTATTTTGAATACGCCCAAAAGCCTTATTATATTCAAAATACATAGATTTTTATCCTACATTTAACTACAGAAATTGTTGCTATAAATATTTTGTAGTTAACAAGAATTTTCGGGCTTACATTTTGTATTTATTTAATGAAATAATAATTATAAGTTTCTTTTTACAGTAATCAAAAAGGGGCTCACTCATTTAAAGAGTATTCATGTACGAAATATTTAAAAAAAATCGAAAGAAAACGTTACGAATTTTATTTAGCTAATGGTCGTTCATGTGAGTCTATTAATGTTAGTTTTATGGGCCAATCTAATGGAAAAATGTATAAATTCTCTCAATATTTGCATTTATAGAGTTTTCAACTCTTTTACTGATTTCTGATTAACGATAATTATTATGTTACAAGGCAGTCCAATTCGTTATGCAAGCCCAGCGCTGCGTGTTGTGGGACAGGCGTGCAGGTTTCCGTTTCCGTTTCAACTTTGAATTCTGTCACACTTCAAATAGGCACCTTGCAACCGGCCAGCTGTAAGCCACGCAAGGCTGCGCAACATATTACTATTATTAAAAAAAAGGCAATATTCACATTCAACCGCAAGTCATGTGACAGAAGTGGCACACTCACACCCACACCCACACACACACACACACACACTCACAACGGATTGGCTTCATAATAATAATTGTGCATGCCCACTGGCTCAGCCAAGTGTAAGAAATCACTTAAAACACACACCCAGCTAAAGTTACAGCTGGGGATTACGTACATTCCCCTCACCCGGCTAACATTGAAATTAAAGTCACAACAGCGACCACAAAAGGCGCCAGTGATAAGTGTTAAGAGTCGTAGGCGTCGTCATATATGTGTGCATGTAGTAGGGGCAACTCAACGCGCACATAAATCTCATTTCTAATAAATTTAAATAGCGATTCCATGCAGAATGGCAACTCAAGTGTGGCCAGTCCCTCCAGATGCCCCTCCACTCTCCCCCTCAGTCAGCCCGCTGGAGCCGCCTTCATCATTTTGCCTGTCTCACGCACACCGAGGCCGAGCCCGACAATGACTACACTTTAGCGGCAAATTTGTGCGCATTGTCGCCGTATTATTTGCTATTATTTATGCCTTTTCCACTATTTACTTCCTTTTTTTGTTATTGTTGTTGCTCACACGCCATTGCCGTGGTATGCAAAAGTGGACGCGAGCCACGCCCTATACTCCGCCAAACCAGCCCCCAACCGCTGCTTGTCATGTCCAGTGGCGTGGGCCCTTGATTTGGGCGGTTAAAAGGAGTGCTGTTCAAATTCAAATCTTAGATACTCATTTGATGTATTAGCTTTAACTGTGAAAACTAAAATATAAATGATAGTTCACATAAGTCCAGATTTTAAGGTTTATTCAGATATATTGTTAAGAAATAAATTGTTTCCATAATATCTTATAAAACAGTCAAAATAAGTGCTCAACAGTAATTCAAATATTTTGTTTTTATTTTAAATTAACACAATTTTTTTTATTAGTAAAATATATACCATATAATTCCCAAAAATACTAAAATATTCATAAATATACTCATTTTAATTGTTATAAATAAAAATGCTTCTAAATGGTGTGACAAAAGTGATCATAAAATGTTTCTAATTTTATTCTATTATTATTTTGTTTAATAAAACAGTTTTAACAAATTTCAGGTTGGCCTAATCTGAAAATATCCACTCCCCTATGCCTTCCGTCTCTAAAGTATATAATTTAATATTTATCACATATTTGTTTGTAGGGATTTTATTTTGAAATACCCACTTCGACCCTCCTGTCCACGCCACTGTTCGTATCCACTGGCGTGCTAAGCATTTGCGCTCGAAAAGCTCGCGTGGATTTTAAACATTTTCACACAACATTCTCATATTTAGACGGCACACATCAGCGACAGTCGAAGGGCAGTACCCCAGTTGCCCCATTACCCCAGTGCCCAGACCCGAACCGTTGGGTCCCAGAACTTGGCGGTAATGTAAGCTCCATAAGCCAAATAAAGGACACACACTAATAGCATGCAACACACGCGACCAAAGCGCCCCCGAAACGTAAATCTGTGAAATGTAATTGTTGCCATGAAGAAACGCGCCAGAGCCCAAACCCAAACGTGAACCCAACCCCAAGTTGGCACCCCCACCCCCTTTGGCTAAGGGCATTTTAAGTAAGTTTTGCTGGCGTTCTGTGCCATATTCGCATTTTGATAATCGTTGAATCGTTGGGCCTCCATCGTAGTCCGTCGCTGATATACAAATTGGCTTTTGCAATGACTTTACGAGCAGCAGCAGCGGCCCTTTCAAGTGAGTTTTTTCTATTTTTTTTTTGGTTTTTTTTCTTGTGGGGTTTTATCGGCGACTCGTTCTTGTGCTGATTCTTGTTGCTCTGGCTGTGTGTGTGTATATGTATAAGTGCTTGGCGCACTCTGATGCGATTATAAAGGCTAAATTGATGCAGATAAAATTAATTGAATTCAAAAAGCCAAATCCGTTGCCCTTTTTTCCTATTTTTCCTACTTATGTACTTTCGAGTAATTTTTTTTTGGAGTTTTTCTCTGAGCTGATTTTGGCAAGTGGGTCGCACTTTTGCTTTTTTCTGCTTGGCTTTCCGATAGTTTGGCTAGTTAGTTGGTTAGGTCATGCGAGAAAATATCTGGAAGCAGGCAAATGTGCGCTCAATCGATCCACATCCTCAAATGTGGAGCATACTTTTAGGAAGTTATCTTTAAAATCAATTAAAACGAAAGCTGATTTATATGAGTATAAGAAGATTGGAAAAATTAAAGTAGGAAATTAAGCCAAATTGTTATTTTGCATAGAATATAATTAACAATTATAGCGCAACAAGTTAAAACAAAACAATTTTATATATTTACTAAAATATGATTTAGCATTCCACGCGTAAGTTGATATCAGAAAATTTAGAAATACAATTGTTTCGAACTTATAATAATAATAATAAAAATAATAATAATATTTTAAATATCAAGCACATATCTCAGTATACTTTTCACTATTTCAATCTAAAGATAATTAAGGATAGCATTAACAACAAATATATTGAATTCAGGAAATCATTTAAAACTGTAAGAAATGATTAATCGACGTTTAAACAAAGCTGATAATAACCTACATACTCATCAAATTTTTCCAGTTCACACAAATGTTTACCTTTAAGTTTATCTTTATAAGTACTATGCCACGCTAAAAACCAACTTTCGTAAACTTTCCCAACTTTGACAGTTAACTGGCGTCCAAAAAAGCTTTGGCATGATATAAATATATAATGAACTTGGCAAAATCGATAGGGTTGAGTCGACCACAGCAAAACGAACATTTCACTTTTCAATTTTTAAACAACTTAAAGTCAAAAGAAATGCCTTCACCACCGGGACCACATGGACCACATGGACCAGGAGCACATAATCCTGGCGGACACGAACATGGCCCGGATCATGGACATAAGCCCAATCCACCACATCATCAGCCTCCTGCACCACATCATCATGGACCGCCAGGACCTCCACATCATCATTGAAAAATGATTCTCGATTTGTGCACATGGAGAAAAAGCTATATTTATTTAAAATATTTCAAAATGTTTTAAAAAATAAAAATATACTTTAAACATATGTAAATCCAAATTTAATTTCAAGATAATTAGTTTTAAAATCCCTTTAATGCCCTTAAAATGTTTTTAAACAATAAAAACGAGTTTTAAACATAAATCCGTCTTTATTTTCAAGAGAACAACTTTTAAAATCCTTTCAATAGCCTTAATTTTTTTAAAAGCCAGTACAAAGCAATCAAAATTTTTTTTTAGTTTCGGACTTCTATGTCTAACTAAAATAAAAATCTAAAATACAATCAAAGATCGTTTAACTGCGTAAATTTTTGGGATTCCTCATTTATCACGTCAAAATTGACTTTTTATGGGGATTTTCCCAAAAAAGCCCAATGAGACAAACGCCAATATTTATTAAACGTTGCTAATAAACATGACATAAACTGAACTAGCTAACTCAATGACCAAACAATAGATTGGGGCGACCCAACCCACGTTGATTAGATAATTCTTATCTCAAGACCATAAAAATACTAAGTGTAGTGTAATATTATAAAACTTGTGCAGCCAGCCAAGTGAGTTCAGTTGAGCCAAGTAACTCCGATTGTGCGCTGTTCGAACTGATCAAGGCCAAATCCGAAATCTAAAATTCAAAATGCATCCGCACGGACCTCCGCCACACCATCACGGACCACCGCCACCGCATCACCATGGACCGCCACCACATCACCATGGACCTCCGCCACACCACCATGGACCCCCACCACATCACCATGGACCGCCACCACATCACCATGGTCCTCCGCCACATCACCATGGTCCTCCGCCACATCATCATGGACCTCCGCCGCATCATCATGGACCACATCCTCATCCTCGTTAACTTAGAGGAATCCAAGCCAATCTAGAATGTGATTTTTGTAAAACTATTTGCTTTGAATGAAATACCATATATTTTATTTTTGTACACAACATATTTCATCATTGCTTCATTATCGAGCTCTCAAACGTTGTTTTGTTTTTTTAAATATTGTGAAAATCAATGAAAACTCATTTTTTTATATATTGAGGCCTTATAAATATACATAAATATTGCATAAATGCGAACTAAAAAATATAAAAA
Organism: Drosophila robusta; assembly: GCA_035043565.1. NCBI lineage: Eukaryota > Metazoa > Arthropoda > Insecta > Diptera > Drosophilidae > Drosophila > Drosophila robusta. Next base: position 5,738,710 of record JAWNMW010000584.1, read on the forward strand.
AGAATAAAAAAACTAAATGTAAAAAGCATTCTTTTTATTCATTATTAATTTTTTGGTGCTTGCCAAAAATATTTTTGGATTAGGAGTATTTAAATTCCAATAAATACAGCAGTCTATTATTCAAACATATTACACGACTTGGGATATTTAAACTTTCGTTTTATTTTATTTGTAAACTATCAAAAAACTAATTAAAAATTTGTTTATTTAGTTCATTTCGTACTATATTTCTTAATGGTGTTTTAAAATTGTAGTATATGTTCAGTTCCATAGAACTTCAGTGATTCAGTTAAAGCGGTTTTTTGTGTTGTAGAATTTAGCATTTCACTAATTTTTTTCCACAGTATTTTTTAAATTTCATATTTTCATTTTTATGACTTGACTAAATGACGTTCTATGAAACTAAACATATACTACTATATATCTATATAAATGTTTTTGAAAGACATACTTTATATATTTTTTCATCGTATTACTCATGATAACGTCAGTTTTAAGATAAAGTTGGAATAATAAAGCTCCTGTTATAAAAGTCATATATATGTGTATTATTAGTCAAACATTGATAAATAAATATCTTATTTATGACCACTATTTCTTATCAATTTTAAAGGTTATCTAAAAATCAGTTATTTTTACTGTAGGGCTTTCCAAACTTTTAACTGCGTATGACTAAAATATTTACATGCTAAATTGCTATTACTCATGACAGTTTACCCAAATATTTGGTATATTGATTAGCAAAATATTATACTTGAGATTAGATAAGGCTTATCTACAAAAGTATATGGGCTATGAAATCATGATATGGTTTTGTGGCAGCCATCTGAAGGGTTTAGTAAGCGCCAGAAATTCGGCCATAACGCACGTGAAGTCTTTAGTCTATCAAAAGTTGAGCAAAATGCCACCACCGCACGGAGGACATGGAGGAGGACATGGCCATGGTGGGCCACCACATGGCGGACACGGGCATGGACATGGGCATGGACATGGACATCATGGACATCATCATGGACATGGACCAAGGCCTTGCATATGCTGCACCATATTATAAGACGCGTACAACACGGCGTATGGAATTTAGATAAAATACTATGTAGATTTAATGTGTCAACAATACAGAGAGAGAAGAGAGCGCGAGAGAGATGAAAATAAAACAGAAGAAGTGGCTGTTAAACAGCTGTTTAATTAGTCAAATCAAGTGGCCTTAGCAATAAATGAGTGGCTAATCATTATGCCTAAATACTTTAAAACCACAAAAGCCGCTTACACGGCGGTTACTTCTATAAACATATATAAATTATATATATATATATAATAGGTATGTGTGTTGGTGTGTGTGTGAGTGTGGCCTTGCGTGTCGATTTCAGCACATGTGTGGGTGGGCGCGGTCCACACACACACACACACGCACACACACCGCTTTAATTTATAGCAGTCAAGTTGGAGCAGACCAGAAGACATACAAGTGCCATAAATTTTGGCAAAGGAACACATTATTTATACTGTCAACTGGCTATATTTGAAACGGAATCCAACGCTACAATATACTACCTATAAATAAGTGCATTACTCCGCCAAAAAAGGAGCAGAAGAAGAAGCAGCAGCAGAAAGCAAGCCGTAACAAGTAGCGCTCATTTTGGTATAAGTCTTCATTAGCGGTTAAAAGGCTGACCTACAATGGGGGGCAGCTAACTGGCGCTGCCAATGGGTTTTTCATACGCATTGAACTGTCGCCGCAGCGTTAAAGCCGGAAATGCCCAAAACAACAACGGCAACAACAATAACAAAAGCGTATGCGCTGAAAAGGACGAGCTAAAGGAAGGCAACAACAACAAGAGCAACAACGACGACGAACGGCCAAAAGGAAAATGCTTAAAGTTCAAATTAAGCACAACAGCTGGCGAAAAATTGAATTGAAGGCTACAACAGCGGCAGCAACAACAACATCCACAATGTCGCTGTGCCCCCCGCGCTTGCCCCTGCAACGTTCAACCCAAAGCATTTGAACGACAACAGGCAACGAGGCTGCTAAGGAAAAACCAAATAAAAAATATATATACATATGCATAAACATATATATATATATGAACATATATATGTATGTACGAAAAAGGAAAACCCGAAGCATGCTTTAAGGCGCCGAGGCGGCAAATATACGAGCACAACTCGTGCCAACAGCTGGCCAAGAGCGATAGAGAGAGCGAGCAAGTAAAAGAGAGCGCTTGCCAGTTATCAGAGAGCATTGCACAGTGGCGCCACTTGCTGGTGCGGCGTTCAATTTACGTACTAAGCAACGCATGCGCCCCCACTTTGAGTGAAATATGTAAACAGAGAGAGTTACGTAGTATTCGAAGCAAAAATTGTGCTTTAGTGCTTTGCAGAATGCTTTGGGGTTTGGCTGCCGATTTTCATTGCCAGCTTGATAAGAAGTCGTTATAGTTATGCTTGAAACGAATACGAATACGAGTAAAATTGCGAGCACTTATGTAGCCGGTAAAACCCAAAAGAAATCTTATCGCTAAAAACGATTTCAAGGGCCTCAAAGTGCATTTGTTAGAGATAAGTGCATTTTGTGTATAACTGTTGGGAGCTTAAGGAATTAGGCCTTTAACTTTACAGTTATATGAATACATTATTTTGTTTTATGATTGCTGGGTGTGATTGTTATTATATATAAAATTGGGTAACAACAATTGGGCTAACAAATTATTGTTTGTGGACAATAATTTCCTTGTTTTATTGCTTTATTGTTATTCCAACAGATTTTTGAATACTGAACAATAAATAAGAGAGATTTTAAAGTCAGGAATTACAGTTATTGCTTAATGTATAAGTCTACTAGCATTGAGTATTATAACTTTATATGTTTCCTTTTTATTTATATTTATACAAAAATCACTTAAAATGATACTTTTTGCTTTTTTCTTAATTAAGAAAATGCCAAGCTAACTTCAAGTCTATTGCAGTTTTTTGTGATACTAATAGATCATAAGAATATTTCCTAATGATAGCTTTCAATATAATATTAGAAGTTTTCCTTATGTCAATCAAAGCTGTTGATTAAATTTAAATGTATCTATAAGTACAGGGCTAAATTAAATATTTTATCCCAAGTTTGATTACACTAGAAGTATTCCTTATGTCTGACACAACATAGCTTTGCCTCGATTACACAAAATATATTGCTTTTTTCTGAGTCAATATACCTATAGCTCGATTACATTAGAGGTATGGCAATGCTTTGTCTTTACGCAATGGAAATTTAATTCTTCATTCATTGTGTTGTTTTAACATTAATTTGTTTAATTTTTGATATGTTTCCCGTGATTTGCTTCATTTGCAGTTTTTGCATTTAATTATGTGCTCGGTAGTTGCATAATGTTGCAAAGTGCTTGGCTATAAAGCTGGCCATATCCTAAGCATGTAATTATAAATGTGAGTGTTGCTAAGTGTTGTTGTTGTTGGCCTGCCACGCCCACTGCTTAAATAACCGGATGGGGCTGGCGGGAGGGGGCTAAGTACGGGTTGCTAGCTGCAATGTAGTGCATAAATTATGTTAGGCCAAAGTGCAAGCAAAGTTATTTGCAACATAAACCTTGCCACACAGACACCGAAACACACACCAGCACACACACCGGCACACACATACACATACAGAGACATGGAGCCTTGGTTTGTTAGAAAGATTAACGCGAGCATTTTGTTTTTTATGCCAACAGCTCATAAAAACACACACAAGCCAGCACACTCACACACCACACACACACACACCACACACACACACACTCACACATTTAGAGATACTTATACTAAGCCGTCTGCGCGCAGAGTGAAAAACAAACTGCAACGGAAGCTGCGCCTCCGTCGTGTGCTCGGGCGTTGTCACTTTTAGCGAGAGGGGCCAGCGGGGGCGGGGGCGGGGGCGGCACGGAATGCTGCAACTGAATGAGTAAAGCAGCGACTGCTCATGGCGGCCACTTCAGCGACAATAATAAGCGCCACAACAGCAGCAGCAGCAGCAACAGCAGCAGCAGCGGATGCAGGAGGCGTCGGCCGCTCGGAGAAGGTGCGAACCGTGGCGTCTGTTAATGATAATGATGACAGTCTGTCGCCGGCTTTGCTGCTGCTGCACTTGCTCCTTATGCTGCTGCTGCTGCTGCTGCTGTAGGACACTCGGCGCGCTAGTTAAAGTTTTAATTTGGCATATTATAGTGGCTGTAGTGGCGCATCGTGCGCTCGTTAGATACGGATATGGATATGAGCATATGGTATTATGCGAATATAAGTGCGCATATGGAAAGAAGCTGACATACCACACACAAAAAGTCATCAAAAAATATAAAAAAAGAACCAAGAACCACTTGAGCTTGAAAGTTCTGGCATTGAACTCGAAAGAGATGAGTGGCCGCTTATGAGCATACTTAACCAATGGCTTTACAACTAGAAAAAGAAATAACCCACTCCAGAACTCAATTAAACTGAAATCTTATAACTAGCAGCTATTATCATCATTATTAAGTCCAATGGATTGCAATGCTTAATCCCATATTAATTTTTGTTCCTTTTGAATTCAATTATTTTGTTAAATTTTTTATTATTCAACATTTTGTCTATAAATTGAAAACTGCAAAATATAAATATCTATAAATTATAAACTGCATTTTAAAAAACATGAAGATGGTTTAAATTTCGTACATCCATTGCCAAAACTTAACACTTTATTTTTTTATGTCATTTCCGTCATGGTTTGTTCTCTAGATTGATTCTGCATATAAAATTTTATTAATTTTTTTAAACATAGTTATTTTTCAGATTTTTCGGAAAATAATCAAAAATTTCAAAATAAAGTTTTTTTAATTTATAATCTTGAATTTTTATTTTTATTTTTATTCGCTTGCGTGTATCAATGGGTATTAACAGTCATTTTAAGGTTGATTCTAAGCAAGTTAATGTTCCAAAATCTCTCCTTATAAAATTGTATACTTCCATAACTCTCATGTTTGATGCAACTTTAGTCATGATTTGGCCTGCACTTTCCAATACTCTAACTTATTTGTTGGTATTTGATAATGGTTTATTATTGAGATACATTTTATATGTGTTACATCAATATAAGTGAGAATCAATTCCAAAAAGTTCAGAGCTCATCTCCAAAAAGATATAAACATATATCATTGCTCAAAAAAATAATCCTAAAAAGAACAGCGAATTTATGAGCTCTGCCAATTAAATTAAAAATAAAGTTCCGAATCTAACAATTCAATTATAATATAATTTAAGCAAAAGTCTTTTGCTTAAAATCTCTTGTTGATTTGTCTCGGGTCTTGGTTTGGGGATTTCAATGGTTACACTTTAAGCCATTTAGCAAATTATGTGCGAGTTCCTGTTAACCCTTAAGTAAAAGAGCGCACAAAGAAGCGGCAAACGAAAAGCAAAGGCAGAGGCAACGAAAAAGCTAAGACCAAGGAAATGTAAGACTGGGAAAATGGGGAAAATTTTTGGCAAGCATTTTCAATTCAATCAAACGCCCACTAACAGAAATGCAAATACCCAAAAGACAGACATACACAAAACACACACACACACGCACACATACACATGCGTAGAGAAACAGACACAGGCAAATACACACACACACACGCACACATGCATAAGTTGGCATTTAAATAAAAATAAACATGGCAAATGGTTAGAAATACTTTGAAACACTTTTAAGCATCATTACATTAGCAAATTTTTCTCTTGGCTATGCAGAAAGGGGCTGAGCTGGGGAGGAGGAGAAGGCTGCAACCGAAGGGGAGGGGTGGCACTGGCACCATAAACACAAAAGCGAAATGTGAGCGAAAGAGATTTTGGGCAAAATGTGGGCGTTACTTTTTCTACTTCTTTGCAATTTTATAACATTTGAAAAAGGAGTGTGTATGTGTGTGTGGGTGTGTGTGGTTTGTGCTTTCTGGTGGGCGTGGCCAGCAGCCATAACAACGTACGACAACACACATTATGGCCACTTCTTTTTCTGCTGACTTTTGTGGCATTTTCTAATTTACATTTAACACAAATGTAATTATTGACAAACGGCAAAACGCTCTGACAACACGTGAACCGCTATGCACCACAACCACCATCAGCACCACCAACGTTCGCTTGCTTTCTATGTAATTGTCGTTATAATAAATAACTTCAACTGTCCAACACTTGACACTTGACATCAACTGCAACGGAAGCAACACACAAAAAAGTACGAGACTCAGCGATTTCAATTGGTAAACTCTTTTTCAATATACCCTGTAATAATTGCTATAGCTTTACAACCAATTTACAGCTTTGTACCTAAAACTGTCTTTAATTTAAAATATTAAGAATGACTAAATATCATAGAAATATATTTCAAAAATCGTAAAAAATAATATTTTTCTACAATTACAATTAGGTAAAATGTTATTTGAAATACCTTTGATTGAATTAGAATACCTGGGTAAATAAAATAAAAATAAATTTTCTATCAGCTTTCTCAGTTTTTCTTTGCTTCGCCAGCCTTTCTTAAGCACAGCCGTAACACAGTAGACCCCTGCTCCACGCAGCCGCAGGGTATTAAACCGCCAAACTCAACTCGACCGCATGCAAAGCGCCAGAAAAACAGCGCCGCATATTTCAAACGGGACACATGTAAAAATGCTGAAGCGCTGATAAGGACATTAACATTTGCACAAAACACATGATAGAGGCGAGGAGCAGAGGGTCTAATGGGGAGCTCCGAACTTTGCATTCGTATACGAAACATCAAAAAAAATATAAAAACAACTTTACCGCGTCGCTTTTGACACGCAAATTTATAACAGCAGCAACAGAAACTTGTGGTGCCCAGTGAAAATGCACCCACCCACCAAAAAAAAAGAAGGAAAATGGAAAAAAAAACCTTACCGAACTGAGAAATAAAAGTGGAAAATAGAGGTATAAATAAAAGGCAGCAAATTTTTAACGCATACAAATGCAATTTAAAATTTACTTATTTAGAACCCCCGGGAATTTCAAATTATTTGCCTTTTCACGCAAATTTAGCGACCATTTTTCTCAGAAAGCAAAAAATAAATAAAGAGGAGGCCCCCTCCCTTTAAACAGGTGGGCACCCAATTGGAGTTTACATAGTTAAGCCGGGAGGGGGGGGGCACCCCCTCAGACATGTGCTGCACAAGTTTTTCGGCTGGGTTTTTTGAACGATTAGAAAATGCTTCAGAGTAAAGTTAGCCAAAAGGCTCTGACAAATGCTCGGGCTAGCCATGTTGTTGTTGTTGTTTGTGTTATTGTTAATGTTGTTGTTGTTGTTGCTGTTGCTCCTGTGGTGATTAATGACGTCGAATGCTGTGCAAGCAGTCAGCGGGGCGTGCGGGTGGCCGCCTGCCTTGGCAGCTTAATTTAAAATGAAAATTGTACTTAATTTCTAGCGTAGCTTAGCAGACGAGTTGGGTCGTCGGCTGGCGAGGCGGGGAGGGGCAGGAGAAAAGACATCTGCTCTTGCCTGTGAGAGCCAGAACGAGAGCGAGGGGGAGACACCGAGAGAGAGAGAGAGAGAAAGCTTATAGAAAAGCCATTCGGCAAGTCCCTTGCCATCAAGCAGAGCTCATTGTCTGGCTATGTTTGGATGCCTTGACTCTATTTATAACGCTTTAGAAATAATTCAAGCGTTAAGCATAGTACATAAATTGATGCTAGGCTTCACACTTAAATCTGTCATAAATGGAAAATATTGAATTAATGAGGTTAGCTTTTAAGGAGAGCCGCTTTCGGATGTTAGTAGCCTCACTTAACATATTTTGAAACAACAAAAAATATGTATATATTAATATGTTCATTTTATTTATAAGAAAGTTTAATTTTTTATTTATTTATTTTGTTAATGATCTTTAACACTCACATAAGATTTTATTTCATATGACATATTTCTATATATGTATTTGTTAAATTTTATTAAATTAAATATTTAGTACATTTAGATATTTGGTTTTCTATATATTTTACTATTTAATTTTCTGCTGCATATAATCATTTCAATATGTTATTTTTAAAATGCAGTTTATTTTATTTGCCTAAATATTTTATGTTAGTTATATTGTTGTTAATTTTTTATTTTTAGAAAATATTAATATTCATTTATTTATTTTAATATTTTACTTTTCTTGCATATTATTTACAATTTAATTTTTTACTTATTCATTTGTTTTAAGTTGGTTCATTAATTACCAATTAAAATTATATAAGCCACACCTCAATTAAATATTTATAAACTTAAAATAAATCTTTAGCATTTAGTATTTACAAAAACTAATGCATTGTCAAATTGCGGTAAACATATGTCACTTCCATGAATAAATTTTTGGCTTGACTTTCGACTTACGAGTTTCAAGTTTGTGGGGCGAACCGCAAGCAAATTGAATTAAGATTACCACGTGAGGATTTCAAAGAATTTACACAAAGTCAAACAAGCTTTAGTTTATTATTATTATTATTTCGCAGCGGTTGAATGAGAAAGGAAGGGGGCGTAGTGGGGGAGCAATGGCAAAGCGTTGGCAATTTTCAATCGCAATCTTTTTTGGTTTATTTCTTTGGCGCAAAAGCTACTTTATTTTGACAGCAGACAAACAAATGTCAGAATTGAAATTAAAAGGGAAGCAGCGACAGGCAGACAAGAGCGGGAAAAACTTGGTGAAAAACATGAAGAAGAAGCAGCAGCAGCAGCATCGGCAACAACAGAACCAGCAACTAGAAGTGGCAGCCGCATTACGCATCAGCGACAGCTCCTCCGCCCCCCTCCGCTCCCCCCAACACCCACACGCATTGCTCTGCTGACTTTCTTGCATTCCCGCATTCGCTTTGGTTTTGCTTTCTGTGTGTATGTGTGTGTGTGTGTGTACTTTTTTTGTTGCTTTTGTACATTTCACACAGCGTGAAATTTTCTAAATGTCATTTTGCTGTCATCTCGTGGATAATAAGATTACAACTACGTTGAAATAATAGGATTCAAATGAAAAAACTTTGCCGTCGTCTGTCTTTTACTTCTGCTACTGCTTCCTTTACTTCTTCACCTTCTTCTTTATTTTCTTTGACTTTTCCGCGCGCATCTCAACTTTCAATACGACGTACACCTCGCTCGCTCTCTGATATATATCTCTAAACTCCCCCAATCCAAAACTGCCGGCGACTCTTGGCAAAGTGCAAAGTTTTCATTTCGGTCGCGCTGATTGAGTAGTGCGATAATGATTAAGAAGCTGCCAAGTAACTCCCCAAAAAAAAAAACAATAATAATCTAATGTACACACATACAAAATAAAAATAATTTGTGGATTGGTAAAAGCTAACTTATGATCTTGAGACCACACTTCAGACGTCTGCACAATAACTGTCTGCATGCATAATTGATTCGATCGTTCGTCCCAAATGAGCCAAAGCAAAACTAGAAAAAATAGTAAACAAAAAACCAAAAAATAACATATATAGGTTTGCTTTCATAGATCCCGCCCGCAGGCTAGAAGTTGACGAAAGTACTTGCCATAATGACAAAAAATAAAAGCAAAAATAAAAATGTTTAAATAAAACTACAAGATGGTAAAAAAGCAGGCAGCTTGTATAGATCACAGCCGCGGGGCAATTAAAAAAAACCGGCTTTCATTACCGCAAAATTCGACTATAAAAGCTCAACGCAACGCTCCACAAACATCAGAACTTTTTCAGCGTTCTAACAAGACATCATTCAAGTCAAAAAAAATAACATGAATCCCATTTTTGTGATCACTTTGAGTGCTGTTTTTCTTGCTCTGGCTGTGGCATCGGTAAGTCAAATTTCTTTGAACAAAAAAACGTTAAGTCAAGTTTTAGTTTAAGGACAGACACAAAAAAGGAAACAGAAGAAAATTTAAAAAAAAACAGAAATATAGGTAAAAAAAGGATAAGTAAGACAAATAAAAAGTGTAATGATTGAAAAAAACACGAAAAAATTTAAAGAAATTAAATGAAATGAACAGAAAAAAATAAATATCAGACGATAAATTGACGCAAAAATAAGCAAAATTTAAAAGGTAGTTACAATCATATAAAAAACTAGCTTACAGATAAAAAGGAGAAAATATATCAGATATAACGATTCTAAACTCTGTTTTCAAATAGTTATTCTGATAAATTCGCCATCTCAGAGATATAGAAAGAGAATCAGAAAATTTATAGATTTTATACTCTCCTAAACAATAATCCACAGCCGGTTGAGCTGACCGAGGATCAAAAGGCACTGACCAAGCAGTATGGCGAACAGTGCGCAAAGGAGGTCAACCTCACCGAGGAGGAGGTGGCCAAGGTGAAGGCCAAGGACTTCAAGAGCCCCAGCGAGAATATCAAATGCTTTGCCAACTGCTTCTTCGAGAAGGTCGGCACACTCAAGGATGGCGTTGTCCAGGATGAGGTCGTTCTAAAGAAGCTGGGCGCTCTTATCGGCGAGGAGAAGACCCGCGAGGCGCTGGCCAAATGCGGTAGCATTAAGGGCGAGAATAACTGTGATACCGCAACCAAATTGCACGAATGCTTCGAGGCCTTCAAGCCCATCGAGGTGCAGGTTTAAAGCAGCTGCTGCACATACTGACAAATTGTAATTAATTTATGCTTGCATTGAAAAACAATAATAATAATTTCATAATAGACAAAACAAAAGCGCAGTGTTACATTGATGAGGGGGAGGGGGTGGGGGGCTGTACGTTGACCCAATTGAACTTTGTTGCTCCCTAAATGCACTGCCCGCATCATGTTATTTTGGAATGCAATTTTGTATTGAAAAGTCAAGCTTGAAAAATAACTGATTTCTGCAGCGAACATTTCATGAGCTGTAAGCAACTATTAAAAAATGTATCTGATAATTTTTTATGCGTAATCTTTTTGTGTTAATTAAATTAATTACAAAAAGAGAGTGAGAGCGATAGAAGTATACAGAGAGACAATCTCTTTTGTACTTTACTTTTGTAAAAGAAAAAGAGAGAACAATTTATATACATTTTGATTTATAGATAGTGATCGTGATAGAGGGAGAGAGAGAGAGAGAGAGAGAGAGAGACAGATATAGAGAAAGAAACACTGTCTTTTACTTAATTTTTCTTAGGCACCCATTTCTGTTTAATCTTGCAGAAAGAGAGCAAAAAAAAAGAATGAAAGAGTGAAATAAAATTGTTGGCAAAATATATTTCGTAACTGCTGACTCCGACACCGGCATTTTCATGAACTACAGCTTTTTTGCATTACAATATGGTGAGAAAAGCACGTGTTTTACGGCTTTCGCCAATATTTCGAGATTTCCATGCAATAATTAAATTGTAAGTAATTATTTTGGGCGGCACAAGCTGCCCGGTCCACCTGGGTACTCGCACGCACTCGCTGTGATGCGTCACCGTTTATCACAGCTTAATTGCAGCTTTACTGGCCTCTGGACTGGGCACAAGCCAGCAGCTTAAATGGATTATGTATACATATTTGTACATATAGTATATATCTATAATATGTGTGTGTGCTTGTGTATTGGCTCATTTGCCATTTTCAATTTGCATAATTAAATGCACCACCACCACTACGATTATGCAGCAAATGCGTTAATATTGTAAAATAACTTTATTATTTAACGGATTTTGCTGCGTGATTGCCATATAGCTTATCATTTATGCAAAGTGCAGCGCAGCTCAATCGTTCACTCCCTTGCCCGTCTAAGCCTTGAGTGCCTTTGACATGCACTGCTCAAAGTTGTAGATATAGTCACAGTTTGTGGTGCCCTTTGGGGTGCTTGCACCACAGCTGGCCAACTGGGCCTTAACCTTGTCCACCGGCGCATTCTTGAAACGCATCTGGGCAAACTTGGCAATGGTCTCATTGTTGGGCTTGCCATCGGTCGTCACCAGGCCCAGTTTCTTATATAGACAGCTGTGATAGCACTTATAACCCTCGGAGCCATTGGCCACATCCTTGTCGGCCAAAATTTGGGTCGCCTCGGCGGCGGGAATCTTTAGCTCGCTAATGCAGGACTGCTGTTTGCTCTGATACTCAGCCAATTGTGCCGCAGTCTGCGACTGTATTTAATAAATAGGTTTATAATTCAAATACAACCTGGTTGTATTCCTCAAACTCACCAAAACCAGCTCATAGAGTGAGCACACTATAAAAACTTGCACGAATATGCCAACTTTCATCTTGTCGTCAATTTTTCAAACTGATTTTTGCAACTATTTCAAGCTGCTTAAATAGCCAGAGCTTCAAATATTAACTTGTTATAATTTACACAAAAAAAGAAACACAAATTTAAAACGAATTAATTTAATTAAGTTATTAAATTTCAATTTTTTAATTTTCTTGCCATGCAATGAAACCTAGCGCTAAATTTGTTTTTGCACATTGGTTTCTTGATTTAATAAACAATATCATTATTTTAGATTTAACAGTTGCCATTTTTTTTAAATAATCACACTTTCTAGTTAAATGCACTTTGGAAAAAATATGTACATGTTTAATATTTAATTATTAATTTTTTTGATTACATTTATATAAGTTACATAAATGTAGGTTTCAAATAACAATATCAGTTTATTAACCCACAAAAATAATAGTTGTATTTAAAGTGCCGAAGATTAAATACTCTTTAGATGTATAGAAGATATAATCATCAAAAATAATCTGAACTGTGTTTTCACGCAAAAACTTTTACCGATTGTTTTTATTGAGAGGAATTTTTTAAAGTAAAGCAAACAATTTTATTCATACAAAAAAACTATTTTTCTGTCGATTGCTATTATATAGCAATATAATATAATAATTTATAATAGAAAACCACAATTCTTGAACAATAGTTCCTATGCTCAATTACATTGTGGTCCCATATGGCTGAGACAGATACAAGTGCTGTCTACAACTAAAATCCCAATTTATGTAGTTTACACTAAGTTCGATTCAGTTTGATCAGCTCGACTGAAGCCCAAAACAATGCAATAGATTTATATTTTACACAAAGCAACGCCTGAAAGCGCGCTACACAGAATGGTTTATTAGAGCAGTGAAACATATAGCTTAATACACACATGTCAAAAATAGATACATATAAATATATAAAGTAGTTTTTAGGCTGTTGCCGCAATTTGTTCGCTGAACCGCTGAATGGCATCAATGATCTCATTGGCCTTGTCCGCACCCCTGACAACATTATCAACCTCGTTATCATTCTCATTCTCTTCGTTGTCGCTGCCCGTTTCGCTCCGCTCGAGCACCTCGCGCAGCCGTTGCTCCGTCTCCAGATTCTTGAGATGATTGTAGCACAGATGGAGCTTGTAGGCGGCCTCGCAGCGATTCTTGCTGCTCATCTCGCGGCACTCCTTCAGCTCGGGCTTCAGGCGCTGCATCAGACCCTGCAGCTGCATGCGGAACGCCTCCTCCAGCATCATGTCGTAGTGGACCAGTCCGAGGCTCTCGTATAGGCAGCGCACAAAGCACTGCAGCGGCTCGTTGCGCTTGAGGTCCAGAAACGGTGACACATTGCCATAATCCAAATCGGGCAGATTATTGCCCCTATTCAGATCAGCATCACTGTCGCCAGGGGCCAAGCCCAGTTCGTTATCGCCGTTGTTGTTATTGTTGTTTTCGCTGTTCTCGTTGAAGAGCATGCTGAGCCGAAAGAATTTCAGCTGGGACATGGAGACCTCCGTTTCCCGCATGCACGACTGCAACACCTCCTGGCTGAGCTTCGTCGTTGGCTTTGTCACATTCTGTTCGTCCAGTACGCTGCGAGTCAGCGACATGTTCAGCGACACAGAAACCGAGCGACTCTGCAAACATAGAGTGTTGGAGGGAAAGAGAAAAGAGAATCAACTTTTGTAGCATTACCCAAGTCGCTTGCGGTAGTTCACTAATATACAGGCACAGCGCCAACAACAGGGTGACTCGAGTATACATTAAAATATTTAAAACAGCTCCACTGCGTATATTCTGCTTTTCAAAACCTGCGGTCAACGAGACACCTATTTTAAATAAACGCGCCAGATGCATGGCCTTTTATAATGCCTAGTTTTTGACTAATTATAAACCTTAAATGTTATTTAATAGCTACTAAATTGTGCGCACTTCAATTTGTATACGCCTGAATAGACGCAGATCTTTTATAGATCTAGCTATCGAGCTGTTTAGAGTAACCCTAATTATTGCTATAATGTGCCTCGCGAATTTCATGCTCAATGCTTTCAACACCAAATTTATGTGTATTTCTATTTTTGGCAATTATTTAAATTATAATGACTGCGATGAGTGCAGATAAATATATAAATGTATTATATGCATATAATTTAAGTATCTAATGTTTTTGCAGGACATGCCTCAGTGCGCAGCCACTGATTATTACCAAAGCAAATATCTATATAGATAAATCACAAATACAGCCTAAAATAATAGTTAAAATATAAACTAATTAAAACTATCAGAAATAAATAAGTTTAGCCAGTTTATACAGTACAGCCAACTTGTGCTGTAACTTACATAACTTTGTAAGTATCTTTAGCTAAAACCACTTAAATAATTTTCTTATTCCTAATTAAGCACACTTTCTTTTATAAATAAATTTTCCCAGGTCAATTACTTCAATAATTCAGCTGGTTTGAACTGTTAGTCACAATTATTCAAGTAATTGAATCCCTTATTACTCATGTAATTATAAATTATGGTCGGGTAATTGCATTACACATCTTATTAATGAAAGATTATAATTTTAAGGATTTAAATCACACAGTCATAATTACTTAAATTATTTAAATTGCAGTAATGATTGCTTGAATTTCTAAGATCAAATATTCTCAATAACGAACGAGCCAAATTTTCTTAACCAATTAGACAAATAATTGCAGTAGCCTTTAAATATTTTTCAAGAATCTTAAAGATAGAAAAACTTGCGTTTTTTAAGTCGCCGCCCAGTTGGCTGGCGTTAAAAGCAATTCCTAATTGATGAACTCCGTGGCAGACATGTGCTGATTATCTGGAACAGAAACAGGAGCAGAAACAGGAACAGGATCTGGTCGCCTGGTCGCATGTATGTCTTTAAGATCAAAGTAAAGACAGCTGAACTGTCAATGCCACAATGCCAATATATATAACAACCCCCAGAGCGCAGGTTTTTATAAAATTAAATTACATTAATGTGAGAACCGCAGGCAGCTAATACCTCCCCCTCCCCCCGCCGACCATGGCACACCCAATCCCCGTTTTGTACAAAAGACCAGATTCATTGAGCCAACTAACAAGGCAGACAAGACAAGCGCAATAAGAAAAGTTGCTTGGCTGCTTGGCGGTTCCGTTCCGAGGTAGCTGTCCGCCCGTCCGTCCGTCCGTTCGCCCGTCCGTTTATCTGTCAGTCAAGACAAAAGGCTAGTGAAGCATCAATGTGTTTGTCCCTTTGGCAGCGTCCACAGAGCACGCGTATGGTTTGTTCTTTGACAAGCCGCCAGCGCAGAAACCACGAGCTGTCTACTTAAATGCATTAGCTGGGCAGCGGGAGTTGTGTGTGTGTGTGTGTGTGGGGCAGGGGTGGTGTGGCATGTTTAGAGGGTGCTTTTTAATAGACATTAGTAAACGCATCAGTGATTATGCCAGGGCTTTTGTGCAGACAACTGCAACTGAAACGGATGCTAAATGGAAGTGACAGAACAGTCAGCCTCGCCAGGAAGTGACAAAATGAATTATAGACGCCAAGCCAGCCAAGCAATCAGTCAGTCAGTCAGACAGTCAGTCGGTTTGTCGTTTGAGTCGGCTGAGGCCCAGCTAATGGGCTCCAAAATTCCCCAAACGCTTGTCCGTTACGTGCGTAACGCGCAACCCTATAAAAGGTGGCTACCCCGCACCACTCACGCACACTGACCCACTGGCAATTGCAATTGCGCCACGTGCTCAATGAATGTTTAATGATTTGTTAATTGGATTTTGGCTTTTGAACAACGCCAACAACAACGACAAAGGGTCAAGCTCCAATCTTGTGCCTATTCATTTGTAACAAACATTACGCATACGTCGTGTGCGCCACCTTTTGTCAAAAAAAAAGTAAAGCTCGGAAATAACCGGCTTAGAATTACCCTGTAGCCAACTAAATCGCTTGAGTTTTGGTTGCAATTATGGAAGCTTCAAATGTGATTCTATATGGCAATTTATAGGGTTACATTCTTATATGAATTAATTGGTATTAATTGTTCATAGATCTGGAAAACAAATGTTCAGACCGAGGGAATCAAAATGTCTGTGAATTGTTTTTAGATAATCAAGAAACCATGAACAATTAGATATCTCTTGTTACAAGCGCCAGACTATGAGTTATCCCGTATCAGCCAATTATTGAAATTTACAATATTGAGCCATGACAATATAGAAATTTAAAGAGTGCAATTTTTAACATCAACTTTAACTAAAAATACGGTTTCCAGATTTTTATGCAAAATTAATTTAAATTAATAAATGAATTAACTTAAATTCAATTGCAAGGACTCACTAACTCCATTTTCAATAGTTACAGGGTATTAAAAAATTAAGAAAATCGAAAGTTTCCAAGCGAAACTCATCAATATTTAAGCATTGATGTACCACGTGCAAGTACCTTTGGGACCAGGAACTTAACGCCTGACGACGGTCTGACAGCCGCCCTCTAATGATGGCCAACTGTTATGCAAATGACCTGTGAACTCCAACCCGAGTATAAGCTCTAGCTATAAAATAACACAGCAATAATTCAGAAATGTTGCGCACTCTTAGTGCTCAAATTTATAACTATAATTAATTTGTATAAATGAAAATTTTATGGTGGAAACGTGAACAAAATTCTGGAAGTGAACTTAAGATCAAATGTAAACATTTATAGAATATATAGTAAGCAAAATCTAATGACAGGGTTTCTTTTTGGGGTCCTAGCCGAATTTATCGGAATTGATATTTACAATTACAACATTATGGCGAAAGTAACACTTGTTCACCTCCCAGGCGGTATCGCACTTATTGTCATAACTGATCCAATCGCAGTTGGCTTGGGCGATCCGCACTTTATCATTGCCAGCAATGGGACCCATTATTTTGAGCATCACATCGGGCTGGATCTGACCATCTACGAAGACGCCCATTTTCTCCATGAAACAGTTGACAAAACACTGAATGGTCTCCATGGCATCAATTAACATTCTGTAACAGTTAGTCTTGTTGAAAGTTAATGGCGTTAACGGTATTTTCGGATTCTAAATAAAAGAGGAGTGTTTAACAGGACGTAAGTTATATATTTTTTAATGGATCACATTGGGCTTACACACGCAGCAGAGAGCGCCACACAAGAGAGCAGAACAAGTAGACATTTCATGCCTCTTTCATTTACTTTTCAATCCAGAGAGTATATACAACTTTGTGATCGATTTTAATACACTGTTTTATTAATTCGGCATTCGATTCAGATGTTTCGTCTATGTCATCGTATATGCCTGGTTTTATTTGATGCTCCTCTGTTTAATGAACTGACTTGAGCCTGGTTCTAATGTTCCGGTATCAGTTACAGATGCTGCAGATAGTTAGAGAGTTTAAAAATCAATTGGGGCTTTATTTGTTAAGGTGCTCTGGGAACTAAAATAAACTTTAGCTTTAGCCATTTAGGCAACCAGAAAAAATTGTTGTTTTTGTGGGATAATTGCGTTACATTTCAATTATAACTGGTTCCGTTTCACCACTACAGATTTGTAGATTGAATTGAATAAGTTCCAACTTGTATTCCCTTTAACTTATGGGGAGTTTAATTTTTATATTAATTTTTTTATTTATTATTCTAGACTGTAAAGTGTTATTGTTATGTCTTATTTAAAACTAATTAATTTCAATTTTAATATTATAACTAATGCTGTTCTTATAATTTTTCTATATAATTTGCCTGTGTACCGAACATCTTTTTTGTCAAATCTTTTTGTTATTTCAAATTTAAAGTTGACTGCAATATTTTTAAGAAGAAACGTTGGTATTATTATTTAAATTTTCATTGAGTTATTTATTTTAAAAATTTCCATTTGTTTTCCATTTGTTTGTTTAGTTCGATTTGCAAATTGACGTCACTCTTAAAGTAGCAGTGATACAGCTTGAAGGCTGTGTCGCAGTTATCGCTGCCCTTAAGGGAATCGCACTGGTCCTGATAAGCCTTGACATTCTCAATGCCAAAAACCGGACTGAGCTTCTGCAGCACTACATCGGGCTTGATCTGGCCGTTGGCCATATAGCCGGACTTCTCCAGAAAGCAGTTGATAAAGCACTTTCTTTTGGCTTGTATATTGTTGATCTTGAATTTATCCACCGTCCGAAGCGTATCCCTGGGGATGTCCTCCTGCCTGAGGCAGCCAGCCATTATATTGTGTTGCTCGAATATGAAGTCAAATTCCTATATGGGTTCGGGATAGGTTTAAGTCAGTTTGCAGATAAGATGTTCTTGATCTGAAGAACTTACATTATCGGCAACTATCAGAGCCACACACGCCACGAGAACAATCAGAAATTTCATGGTTTTTCTATTCAATTTCAAGTTAAAATCCTGGAATTAGTTAACACTATTTATTATATGTTTTAATCGCTTACTTTTATAGGGTAGATAGAGCTTTGATTTGACTTTTGTTACCTCAGTGTCCTTAAAGTACCAGACAATGTTCTTTTGTAGGATTCAATTTGATTCATGGGCAAGGGCCCTGTTATTTTATTTCTGGATCAGTTTGGCCTGCTGCAGCAAGTGAGAGAGTTGAAGATTATTTTCAGTTTTATTTTCCAGGTGTGCATAACAAACACAGCAGCTGCAAGGCAACCAGAACAAATTAATTAATAATTATTGTCGTACAATCGTATTACTGCTATATTTTCTTTCCAGAGAATAAGTTTTTCTTTTTAGTAAAAAATTGATCATTTATGATTGGGCATTTATATAAGGCTATTTGAATATTCAGTATTCAACAATTAAGAATTAAGCAGGTTCTGATATTTATTTGTATATGTACTTTTACATATTATTTTTTTGATGGGTCGATTAACCAAAGCTTTCTGGTTCGTAGCACCCTCTGGTTGACTTAGATCTTGATGTTATTCTGAAAGTAGCACTGGTACAGCTGGAAGGCTGTGTCGCATTTATCGGTGCCCTTCAGGGAATCGCACTTGTCCTGGGCAGCCTTGATCTTGTCCACCCCGAGAATTGGGCCAACCTTCTCCAGGATCACATCTGGCTTGATCTGGTCATCAGCAACCAATTCGAACTTCTCCAGGAAACAGTTGGTAAAGCACTTGATATTCTCGTTTGAATTTTGAAAGCTGCCTTCACGCAGTGCCTTGATCTGATCTATGGCGACGCCATTCTGGTCGGCGCAGGCAATGGCATTGGCCTTTACACGGGCCATTTGCTCATCTGTTATCTGTAGTTGCGATATGGTCAAGTTTGAAGATGATTCCATGTAATGCTGATATCTGTGGTACTTACGTCGCCGGCAACCAGTGCCACACAGGCAACGAGAACAGTTAGAAATTTCATTGATTTCACTAACTTTACTCTCAAGTCCAGAGCTGGAGTTGTTTCAGACTGTTCATTGTTGGTTTCGAACGTTCGCTTTTATGGAGTAGGATCTGCTCTAGACAGATAGAACCATGCAGGTAACCAGAACAAATGGATTTTTTGTGCGCTAATCTTGTCACTTCTCTATTAGAACTCTGTTATTTATTCTATTCGAGAAAGTATAGAAATTTTATGGTTTGTAAGCTTCCTAAAAGTTACCAGAATGCAATTTTTTTCTGCTTCAGTTTCATAATATGTTAAATATGATTTAATAATTTGAAAAAAAACGCATAATTAAATTCCAGTATGCACTAAGGAAGCTCTGATATTTATTTTTATATGTTCAAGAAATTATTTACTTTTGTATTTACACTTTAATTTTTGGATAGGTCGACAATTTATTGCTGACAATTCACAGATGCTTTTAGGTTCATAATACCTTTTGGTTGACTTAGATCTCAGCGCGATTCTTGAAGTAGCACTGGTACAGCTGGAAGGCTGTGTCGCATTTATCGGTGCCCTTCAGGGAATCGCATTTGGCCTGGACCTCCTTGACCTTGTCGACGCCGGCGATTGGGCCAAGCTTCTCCAGGACCACATCGGGCTTGATCTGGCCATCGACCAAGAAGCCGGTCTTCTCCAGGAAACAGTTGGCAAAGCACTTGACCTTCTCGTCGGCATTCTCAAAGTTTCCCTGACGCAGTGCCTGGGCCTGCTCCTTGGTGATGCCCTCCTGCTCGGCGCAGGCGACACCGTTGGCCTTTGCCTTGGCCTTCTGCTCCTCCGTCAGCTGCAGTTTCTATATGGGCAAAAGAAACGTTTGAGTATGTTTGGAGATAAAATATTTTTAATTCTGTAATACTCACGTCGGCGGCAACCACAGCCACACAGGCAACGAGGACAATTAGAAATTTCATGATGTAGTACGTTCTGCTTGTATTTTGGACTGTTTGTTTGATTCATCGAGCGATACGCTTTTATATCATTTTACCTGCTGAACTTTGTCCGAGATACGAGCCGGCTTTATTATTGTTGTTATTGTTGTTGTTCTCTCTCTCTCTCTCTTTTTATAGCTGGCTGATCACACGCACACATATAAACGTGTAAGCGCATTTATAGCAGTAGTTTTTTTTAACTCGCGCTTTATTTTAATGATGCTCAACGTCTGTCGACTGCTCGTTCTATGTGTCATGATCTTGCCCCCACTCCCCCTACTTCAGGGCGTTGCGAACTATGAAGATTTTAAATTTAACATTTTGTTTTTTCTCTCTGTTTTCGTTTATACACTTTGCGTGTAATCTGACGACCTTAACAATTATTGGATCCAGTGATTTACCCAAGTTTAATTCGCCTTTGTTGTTGGCATTACGAGCCCAACGCTGAACTGTTAATTGCTTTTTGTAATTTGTAAAATTAACATTAATGTTAATTTGTAAGGCTTTTAAGTAGTTTTTGTGTGTGCCGTTGAGTGCAGCGATGCATCAAGTTTTTCACTTTTTTGTTAATATTTTATTTATTGAATTTGTGCCCATTATTCAGGGCTAATTCGCCCAATCAGGCTGCTTAATGAGACATAATTGTGATCACCGAAATGAACGAAAACAAAGTACGCATTTGACGTAATTTAAATCATTTACTATATTAAATAATAACAAAAATATCATATTTTACATGACTTTAAAATACCCTGTACATTTACATTACAAATTTAAAGTCATATATAAAATATTGTCGATATTATCGAAAGCGATAGTTAACTGATGATATTTATATCGATGAACAACTTTCCTTCCTCTTTCTCATATATGAACTCTTATAAATATGTACATAATAGTAGCTTATTAAATATACATCAATTTCTGCCTTTCTTAATTGCACTTTTTCCTATGAATTAAATTGTGTAGAATATTTAGCTATACTTAAAAAGTACAATAATAAATATAATTACGCTGCATTTAGCTATTATTGTCGCTGAGATTAATCTATAACAATTTGTTTCTAATTGCTGTTTAAAATTTCTCAAGCTTCCAGATATAGCTTTGAATGACAGTTCATAGGCATCATTGAGAACTAATGTTCGCATATGTATTCAATCAACATATACTCAATTATCAAATCATTATCCCATAAGTTTCGCCTCTACGCCTTCCAACGTATCGTAGTACATTTCCATAGTTAATCTACTGTAAACGCGATGCGGCAGATTCATGCAAGCAATCTTCAGATTGCTATATATACATATATAAAAGTAGTATAAGTAACATACCGGTTTTCTAGTATATTAATAATAAGCCCCTGGGGCAACCGCTATCTGTGATTGAACTCAATTCGGAGCAGCGGCTGGTGCCAAAGTCCGCAGACAGAACTACCTCAAACTAAAAAAAAACATAAAAGAAAAAGTAAAGTAAAATAAATAAAAAGCCAAAGTCCAAATACTGAAACTGGTTTGCCAAAAAATACACGACTCTTAAAGGCACTTGATAGTCACATTTTGGCAATTAAAAATCCATTCAATCCATTTGAATCATTATACGATGGGAGTTAAGAGTGTCTGGAACCGAATGGCTCAAAGTTTATGTATTTATTTATTTTTATTTTGTTGGGGAAATTTTCCAAGCAAGTCGTGCAACAAATAACGTTATATCGTATATATTACAAATATTTACTGCTGACAGCATCGATAATTCATGACCTACTCAAACTACCTCTAACCGTGTGCCACTGTTAGGCAGGAAAACTTACCCAGACAAACTCGTAAATAGTTACGCACGCCAACCCCAACAAACAAAAAACAATCCAAAAAAAATGGAAAGAAAAAAAATGAAAATAGAGAGAAAACAAAATGTCAGAACTCTCTGGCAACGCTTATTGGGTGCCATCGTCGCCTGTCAGGGACATAACAAATATAAAATATTTAAATAGTAATAAATTCATAATGTCAACGTGTTGTTGCTGTAACTGCCATAGATTTATAGACAATAATAACGACAAACACGAAACCCGCACCCCAGTACCCAAAAAACCAAAAAACCTGTGACTTAAGTAGCCAAAAAACAAAAGCAGAAGTTTAGCAAAAGTTTGCGAATAATCGATACTCTATCTCTTAAAAAAAATTTGAACGAAAGTGGGATTGAACTAAAAATGTTGGTATAAATCTTTAAATTATAATTATAATTATATATATTTTTGTGTATAAAACATTGCTTTAAATGTGTTAGGGGTAAATTTTTTTCTAATCTGTTAAAAGTTCGAAAAAAAAATGTTTTTAAAAATATATTATAAGGTTATGAATCCATATTTTAAACATACTGTAGCTGGCATTTAAAAATTCAAAAAAAAAAACTTTGTTTAAACAGCAAAAAGACGTACAAAACCAATCAAGCAATAGTCTTCATTGATAAAAGAGTATAAAAAAGCAAAAACAAAAGTTAACTGTGCAAAAAAGTAGAAGAAACATGGAAATGTCACTCGTTTTATAACTTCATATAAGAAAATAATAAAATTCTCTTTATTGTAGACATGATAGACTGTTAGTACTAAGGTGAGGGGGCTAATAGCGCCATGTACCATACCAAATATATATATATATTTATGTATATATATGTAGGTATATATATATTATTGTATATACTATATTAAATACTATATGGCATGCCATAAAAATATAAACAGCACATAAAACGACTATGAAAACAATGCCACACGTTACACTACAAAAGCAACCAGGGACCGGCAGAGAGAGTGTGAGAGAGAGAGAGGAGAAGGAGAGGGGGAAGTCCTGCGAGCTAATGAAATGTCATTGGACCCGGGAGGGGTTTCGGGATGTCAACCTAAACTGAAATGCAAATGTCACGCGAAAAACTATTTGACGACAACATTACGTTGACATTATAATGCGATATGACCATATTCTTTATGCGGCCACAAGAGACCCAACCAAACACACACACACACACCTTCACCTATTCAAGCTCAAACTGAACCGACCTATTCCTTCGCGATTCCACCCGAAATGTACTTAAGGCTAAAGCTATGCTAACTATTCGCAGTCATATGCAAATTTTATGTGTTTTTTATGTCAAGTCATGCAAGTAAATTTATTAACTATGAACATTAAAAAATGGAGAAACCAATTATAAAACTATGGAATCATAATGTTTTTTATGGCCAGCACATTAGCTATAATATTATTCAGTAATACAATTTGTCACCTTGAAATAATAAAAATTAATATATTCCCAAATGGTTATTCTCGTAGTCTTCTAGTTTGTTTTATAATAATTTTTAGATGTAACTGTTATTAATAGTTTTGGTATAAAATTCACTTTAAGTAAATATATTATAATAATAATATTGCCATATTAAAAATAATATTACCATATTATTTATACATATTGTATTTATCTTCTTCTTCTCTGCTTCTTCTCTCTCTCTCCCTTTTCTGATTTTTTTTCTCATTCTTTCTGTCTGTCAGTGCACCTATGGCTAAATTGAAAGGAAAATTGTTTCTAGGATATGAATTTCCTTCCTCATGAAGCACTTTTTTCCAAAACCTAGTCTTATCCCATTTTAACTCGATTCTACTCATTTCAATCATTTTATTGCAGTATAAATTCTTTAATTAGAAATAAAATGTATAATAATTATAAATTTGGGTGAAATGATTGCAAAAGTAAACCTTTAACGACCGAATGGCCGATATATCATTTATTACTGTCACGTTGTAGAGGGGCTTGATCTCTGGGCCAGACAAAAGCCTACAGAAATTCAATTAGGCTTATCCCGTGCAACAACAACAAAGAACAGCAGGTATAATGGCTGCAACACCTGCGCAATTAATTAGTGTTTGCCGCATTAATTTCACAAAAAACTCTGAGGCTCGCATAAAATCCACAATCCCGAACCGGTAGT
This sequence comes from Drosophila robusta, assembly GCA_035043565.1. NCBI lineage: Eukaryota > Metazoa > Arthropoda > Insecta > Diptera > Drosophilidae > Drosophila > Drosophila robusta. Next base: position 5,763,209 of record JAWNMW010000584.1, read on the forward strand.
GACTGAAATGGTTGTGGGTGTGGGCGTTGGTGTGGGCGTGGGCATGGACTCCGGCGCTACTCTGGGGTCAAATGCGTAGCTCGACCCGGCTGGCTAATAAATTCAAAATGTGCCTAACATCAGCATCGTTCGCGTCCAAGGACTACTGCAAAAGGCTTATCTCGGCCAACTCAGTTTTCGGGCCACGCAATTAGAGCGAAAATATGTACCAAAGTCGGCAATGGGCCGGAAAACCACTGAAACACTGCAAAACACTAAAGCAGCCAAATCAAATAAAGCAAATTCAGTTAATTTAAATTATAATGAAGGACAGGCTGGGCACAACCTTTACAGATGCACAGATAGAACGTGCTTTGAAGTGGGACGTTTTAATCGCACTAGATCTTACCTAAATATAGTCCTTTTAATTTGCTGCATAGTTTTGTAAACCATCTGGTTTTTATACTAATTTTACAAAGAATAAACATTTTTGGGGCTGTTTAATAACAAAATCAAATGTTAAAAATAAAAAATAAATAAAAAATATTTTCTAAAACTTATCAGGCTTATTGTGGCTATGAAATCTAAAGTTGTCGGTTATGTCATGCTTATGTTATGGGAATTTGAATTTTGTGAGGGGATTTACTATCAAATTTCTGCAGAATTTGTATACATTTATTTTATTACAATTCACATAAATATTTAAATATAATTTAGCTCCTTGCCATTCCATTGGGGCTGATAAAAATCTCATCGGAGCCCATAAAATGTGAGCGACCAGGTCCGGCGAGAGATATCATAATTTCCACTTCTATAATTTGTTTATGATTATAACCGCATGCAAAATAAAACGCATTTAAGTAATTAAGTCATAAAAAAAATGCGTGCGCTCGTAAAAAAGTCGCCGCATTGCAATAAAATGCCAGAAACAAAACAATTAGGCAATTAAATGTGCTCATATTACCAAAAATTTTCGTTTTGGTAACAAAACGCGTCATAAAATTCGGCCAAGGACTCCCAGGCCTGAGGGACACTAAAAAGGGTCACAAAATATGCGTATAAAAAAATAGCACAAGTAAAATGAAAATAAAAAAAGAATTATGTGAAAATGCTGTTGATTTGGTTTTGCCAAAGTCGATTGCGGAGTGTTTTAGTAATATTTATTGAATTCCAACAAAAAAATTGTTCAGGGACGAAGCAAAAAAAGGAAGCGATGCTTACAAAAGCAGCACAACGCATATTTTTGCCCAACTGCCGGGGCAGAAATTCCGAGCGCGACAAAATGAATTCTTTTGTGACAAGTTCGGTTCAGTTCAGTTTAGTTCAGAGGAGCCAGAACTTCAAGAACCCCACAGAAACGCCAGTTACGGGCACTTCATATGGAACTGCGAACATTTTGTTTTTTTTTTCTTTTGTCGTTTAGCGAGGGGTTTTCCTCGTCTTTTCTTTTGCTTTATATAACGCATCAAAGACAGTCAGGTGAAGGAATGCCGTAACCGTTTTGTAAGAAATTGAAAAATCTAAGAGAGAGAAAGAGAGCTTTGCAGCTTGAGGGGAGAGGAGCGATGGAGAGGGTGCGAAAAATCAGCAGAAAATGCGCTGCTTTAGTTCACATTATTGTCATGGTCCTTGCGGATATTTGCTTGTGCATGGAATTTTTTAATAAACGTTAAAGTTTATAACATTCTCCTAGCACTTACATACGAGCTCCATATCGACATGGAACCTACACTGAAGCTTTATAGAGAATAGGTGGGGTTCTTTTTCGCCATCTAAAAAGGTAAGCCAAAGGCATAAAGAGCCCTCACATAAAACCAACTAATTAGGCAAAGCATCTAATTAGACACACAACAAGCAGCAGAACCTGATTCTCTACCATAACAAGGATATGCGTCTTTTGCGCCGGCTCGTAAAAGCCAAAGCCCCAAAATGACAGCGTCGCTAAAAATTCTTATCGCAACGCCAAAAATTAAGCCCCTGCACACAGTCAACCAAAAAAAAAAATGAGAAGAGAAGAGCCCCAAAAATTTATTGTAGCAAAGGTTAAAGATGCGCCATGTTAAATGTGGAAATTGTTTAATCCAGAGCTTAGCAATTACAAGGCACAGCGCTCGTGGTCAGCTGTATGAAATTGGGAGCTGACAACGTTTACCCAAACAGAAAAAAAACAAAAATAAGATAGACTCAACTATACCAAAGCGAAGTTTGAATACTCTTGAAAAAAAAGACCAAAAACGCTTTACTGTAATGTAAAGTTTTCTGAGCTTTAACAAATATCTGTTAGTTAAGGGAAAATTGAGTGCATAATTTTTTAAGAGTAAATGGTTTTTGAATGTTTTATATAATAATCAAAATTATATATAACAGATAACAAATATTTCGTCATAAGTGCACTTAAGATCAGTTTTCTTTAGATATATATTCATTTATGACAAATTCAGTTTGTTTTATTTTGTTTATATATATTTTTTCGTATTTAATACTTTTTATCTTGATATAAGGATATAAATTAATAAATATAAAATAAAATACTCTGAGACTTTTTGCAAATAAATATAGCAAAAGAAAGACATTTGTTCTGTAAGAATTTAATTTTCGACTGAGTAGCTTTATCATCTCAATTCTAACCGATAAAATCTATACTATATATAATATATAACTGATAAAGCAAATGAGGTTTATGCGCTGCACATAAAGTTACTAAAATACGATACCCGCTCTTTAAGAGTATACAAATATGTATGCACAAAAAAATACCTCAGTAAAAGAGGAAAGAAAACCTATTTACATTTTATTTTCTTTGTAATTTGCTGCTCGATTGCCTTTTTAGTGTGTAATGAGCTGGGCAGTAAATGCGTTTTATTTTGTCGCAAATAAAGGAAAAAGTCCAAGTAACTCTCGCATCGCAGGTGCACTTTTACTTACGAGAGAAAATACTCGATACTATTTGTGGGAATTAGTTTTGGATAAAAGCGGAACGCTTAGTTGATGACCTATTTCCATTTGATAGGGGCTGTTGGTTTTTATATGCTTTGGAAAAACAAAATAAATACTAGTTTTGAGATTAGATTTTATTAAATTAAATTGCTTGCATCGCAATATAAATAATAAGCAATAATTTTAATAAAATAATTTACTGTTATACTTGTACAACTTTAATAAAAAGCAAAGTGCTTTAATTTAAACTCTTTTCTCAAAATTAAAATAAAATTTTCTTAAAAGAAAAGAATAAGTATTTACTCATTTGTTAAATTTCAAATTGGTTAAAAACTTTAAGAAAACTTGTTGGAGCAACAGACTGAATCGGTTTATTTATAAAATTTTTATTTTAAATATTTCTAAGGGTTCTTATTTGCATTACTTTGCACCTATTTTAACATACATATTTTTTTAATATTTTTCTTCGAATTTTCACCTACTTCAAAGACATAAATTATATTTAAAATGGTAACCCAACCTCAAGCCAACTTAAAATCATATAAAAACAGTAAAAACAACAGACTTAAAAGAGTTTAAATACAAACAAATGTATTTGTAGCATATTTTCTCAGCATTTTCGACTACTACAAAGTCATAAATTGCATTTATTTCTTGATTGCCACTCAAATTTGTCTCTGGCCACACGAATTGTGTTTTATCTCATTGTTTTATAAGCCGTAAAGCGACTGTTCTCATCATAATTTCCATTGCATGGAACGCACGAGTGCATTAGCAACACCCTGAGAATATTTAGGCACTTCAATTTGATCAAAATAAATTGCATAAAATATTCTATTTACGTACCCACAAACCAAAAGAGATGGAGAGAGAGAGAGAGAGAGAGAGGGAAAAGACATCGGGCAAGTAACCCAAAAATTATTTATTATATCTAATGCAATCAAAAATGGTTGTAACTGCAATGCCTGCAGGATGGATAAATCAGTTTGGGAAGGGGAGGGGAGAACGAGTTCAGTCGAAGGGGCCAAAACAATGCGCATTTTGGTATTAATTTGCTTTTTGGCTCGACGAGCAAATTTTCTGCTTTGAGCTATGCTTGGAATTTATGATAAGCTATGCGGATTACGAATAGCTCTCGACAGTTATTGAAAGTGCCAGTTGAATTCCAAAGCTAAAAGAGTTAAGCGAAATGAAGATATTTCTAATATATATAAATGTAAACTATAATATATATTATATGTTTGTAATACAAGTTCAAGCTAATTTATTGGCAGTTGTATATTAATGTCAAAAGAGTTAAGCAAAACTAAGATATTTTTAATATTTAAGTACAAACAATAAAATATTTACATATACATTTATATGCACTATATAAATAAATACGTATACATACCTTCCTTTCAAATTAAAAGCTAATTTATTAGCTACAGTTTAAAACTTTATTGTGTGTAGCTTGTGTAAACTCTTAATATAATTAAAGGTAATGTCGGCAACTGTTGTGGAACACTGCAAAAAGACTAAATAAAGCAGATACTCTATTTAATTATAGCAGAAAGAGCTTTATAAAATTCTAATGCATTATGTAACGTGAATATATTTATTTAAGCTTGCATTTAGAACTTCATAAGGCTTAAACTATAATGATATTTGTAGTAGTAAGATAAGAAGAGTTGAATCGATGGAGTCGATTTGCAAACTTATATTATATAGTCTATCAATCTACATAGACTAATGAATATTGGTACAGATTTTTCAATTTATTACATATAAAGCTTATTTAATTTTCAGCACTTCGAAGATAACTTTTGATCAGCTGTCAAACATAAGATAACTTGCAGATAGTGTATTCAATATTCGCCACGCCAAACATAACTTTTTTCTTCTTTCGGAGTGCAACAAATAAGTACATTATTTATTTAACAAAGAGGCGGCAACACACAACGCACACACACCCGTATTGGTGCGTTAAGTTTTTGTCACGTGTATTTTAATTTGATGGAAGCTGCAAAAATATGCAAATATATCAGTCATTAAATTAATTAAAACGCATTTCACCTACGAAATGACTGTGCACAAAATTTTACTACACGAAACTTGCGCCATTTGCATCTGAACTTTGGGGCCAACTGATTGGGAATTTCTTAAAGTGTTGAAACCGTAGAAATCTGGCATTAGTTAAGCCTTAGCAATTAGTATTAAGTGTATTTTGATTTGCTTTTCCAATAATAGCACTTGAAGCACTTAACTAAACAGTTTCATTACATTGAGCTTAAGGCTTAAAAGTTCGATAAAAACTTCAATTGAAGTATGCAAATAAATTTAATTATTATTTTAAATGATACTTGTCTTAAGTGAGCTGGGATTACGCAATTCAAGATTTTATAAGGGCCTTAAATGAATATAAGCATTTTTACTTATTTAAAAATTTTGACATGTAAGCCTCTCGGTTCCACAGCTCCCCTATTTCAAACTCCCATAGCTTGCTCAAAACTGAACCGTTTTTCATGTTTGAGGGCATTCTTTTCATGGTTTGTCCTCTAGATTAAAGTTGCATTTAAAAATTATCCATTTTTGAAAATTAATTTTTTATAATTTTTTTTGGAAAAAAGCATGTACTCCTCCCTTACACATTTTCGAAAAATTTTTTTTTTCAAAATTTAGAAATCCAAATTTCCATTTTTAATCGATTGTGGTTGTCAAAATTAGTATAAAAAACAACATTAAAAGCGATTCTGAGGGGGTCAAATTTTTTGTCAAAAATCATTCAAAAATTGACAAAAATTTTGACATGTAAAGCCCTCGGATCCATAGCTCCCATATTTGAAACATCCATAACTTTGTCAAAACTGAACCGATTTTCATGTTTGAAGACATTTTTTCCATGGTTTGTCCTCTAGATTGAATTTGATTTAAAAATTATGCATTTTTGAAAATAAATTTTTTTAGAAATGCAAATTTACTTTTTTAATCGATAGTGGTTGTTACAATTAGTATAATGCGGTCAACATTTTTATCAAACTTACTTAATTGATTTTGTTTTATGAAAAATTCTTTGATTTACAAAAAGTTGTAATAATAAAAAAAAATTTTATAGTATCTAACGAAATATAGCAAATTTGTAAGAAAACACAACACCACACCGCATCTCGGTACAAATCCACCCCTAATGTTCCCTCTATGTTACTTCGCGGCTCTTTTATTTCGCTGGCCGAACTATTCACGCATTTTGCCATCTGACCCCAAAAACGTAGACCAGAGTTCAACAACCTGGCGCCATATCCCCAATGGAATTGTCTCTGATGAAGCTGTTTTTGAGGGAGCTTATCGAAGACACACATAAACACACACACACGCAGCAACACACACTCACACACATTTCTAGGGAAGCAATAATCATAGGCATAAGATTTACTAATAACAATGATATAAGACATTTGCGCAAATGAGTATATAATAAAGCTAATGGAAAATTATGGAGCCAGCTGCCTGAAGGGTAGTGTGTAGAGGGAAGGGAAATCTGAAGTCTGAGAAGCTGGCGCCACTTTGTTTCCATATGAGTGGGTGTGGCAATATGACTTTAGCTAAAACTAAATGTATATATAGGATATATGAGTGAAATAAGTAATTTATGTATGGCTTTTTAAATGGGGCAAGTAGGGGTAGCTAAAGAAGAAGAAGGGGAACAAGCAGTGAAGTGGTTGGCAGCAACATCAATTTGTATTTGGATTTTTTAACACTGTTTAACAGCTACAGCTGCAAAATATTTCCTACCTCTATCTTATCAATAATGCAATAGAAAGTCATATAATTGATTAAATTTACCTTTATAAAATTTATGGGCTATCTGAAATTAAATGCGAACTTTTAATGTTTATTACCTGCACATATTGCAACTAAACCTTTTTTAAAGGCTGTGGGGAGTTGGCCTGGGCACCTTAATGGCCTATTAAGGTGTTTGGGTTCGTGTTTGGGCCTGCGATTTAAATGCAATTAAATTAAAATGTCTTTTTTGTATACCCTGTAAATTGACCAATCGAGGAAGTGGACCTAAAATGTATTGTGTAAATAAATTTAAGTAGCGGGGTATAAATTACATAAATATTTAATTAGCAACGCGAATCGAGATAAACTCGAGAACTATTTGAGCAAAGTTGGTCTATATCTTCATTTATGATTTTAAATTTTATTTCACTTTATTTAATTGCTTCGCTTCTCAGCCGCTTCTCGAGAAACACACAAAAAATCATATTACGACAATACAAATTTTTGCTGAAAATTGTATCTTTTAAATTTTATAAAAATAAATCGATATTAGCATCTTATTAAAATGTTTCTTATAAGCACACAAATAACAAAAACTAGTTTAGAAATTGTTTTTACCTATGTTGGGGTACTTACAGCCCGTTTACAGAGTATCTACCAAGTCCCGCACTTTCGCTTAGCGCAGTTTAACTGTTTTCGGACACAGTTTATGGCCACAGCCATGGCCCAAAAGGGCTGTGCGTTTACTTCAATTAAAATAAATGAAATTGCGCATACCCAAAAAAAGTAAGTGTTGGGTAGTGGGAAAAACTCGTAAAAGCATTTAACACATTAAATGAGGACCCGCTCATCGATGAAAAGCAGCCAGCATTTATTTATTAACAATAATAACTTTTCAAGCATTTAATTTAGCTTCAAACGCGCCAAATACAATGAACCACGCCCACGCCAAACGCCCAACGTTTTAGCGGTTTTTGTGACACACACACAATCACACCCACACACACACACACTCCGTGAAAATGTCAACCGAAAATTGTCAAATGCACAGAATTTTATGCGCCATACATTTATGTTGATGCGGTTGCAAAGTTTTTTAATTACATTTGCGACACCCAACCCTGCCCCCCTCCCCCCACCAGCACCACCTGCCGCTGTGTTTTGTTTTCCCATAGAAAATGTTTATATTATATGCTTTATGATTTGTGTGTGTGTGTGTGAAAAACTCATTTAATGTTGAAACAATTTTTGGAATGATAAAAATAATTTCTTATCAGCATGCAAATATTATGACAAATATTATAGAGAAAGGGTTTTAAAAGGGAATTCAATGAAAAATAGAACATAATAGATGTCCCAACTATTCTAAACTGTTAAGCATGACTAGCTACATTTTTGCTTATATTTGCATTGTGCGTAGGCCCATTAAATTTGCGTTGCCTTGGCAACCCTAAACTGCGCCGCAACCCACTTGTCACGCGCCTGTCAATCATCCATCAGTATGGGGCCCCATGCAGAGTAAACTCTTTGCAAAACTTGGCTACTTATCTATATGCCACATTGAATGCACACAAAAAACAAAAACTAATTGCTGTAAGGCCGCTTCTTGAGCAGTGTGGATTATGTAAAGCCCAGCTGAATGACAGCAGTATAGCCTATCTCTAACCCTGAATCATAAAAATGTTTAGACAACACACACACACACACGTACGCACACCCAAGTACACACTGAGAACTCATCATTCATTTGCTGTTGCCTTTCGAGTTAGCAAACATGGCCAAATGGAGAAAGTGCCTGCTTAATGTTATCAGCCGCATGCGATCTAATGTGACCTAAATATATATGTATATATATGCTGTATGGTTGTAGGCATGGACATAAGTAGCTGCTGACCAAGGCAAACAAATTTAAAGCAATCTCATTGGAGCTTTGGCATGTAGGTCGCATGATTAGCCTGGATGCTGGCCAAGAAAGCAAGCTAGTGTTGGCTGTAGGGTCCCCGAGAGAAAACACGACTGGAAGATGCCCTACAGATCCCTTGCAGAGGGTATTAAAATTGTTATAATAGAATATATACATAATCAATATTAGCAGCCGAGTCCATTTAGATTCATCTTTTTGTTGCAGACAGTATATATTGTTGGAATCGAACGGATCAGACCAATATAGTGTAAGGTTGACGTTGGAACATTTGCTAGAAATTTCTGTTTTTGCTTGCTAAAGTAAACTAAATCTAAATATTATCAATATCAGACCACTATATCATATAGCTCTAATAAAACAATCACTCAAAAAATGATTTCTTCAATAAAAACACCTTTCGGTGGCTATATAAAACTAATTGATAGAACAAAAAAAATTCTTTTGACATATTTAGTTATAAAGCTTGACAGCCAGGGTAATTAATCTTCGGTACCCAAAACAAAAAAAATTATTCTTGTTATATGTCACAAATATTATTTTACATATTGGTTTCAGTTACAAGCGATCAACTGAAAACGTGTTAAATTGAATTTAAACTGGATTCGAACCCGGATCCTTAAAATATACTTTTACACAATATGCCTTCATACCTTCTACCTTTTGTCATGTCATTTTATGACTACAGGGTATATTAAAAAATTTCATTTTATAATTTATATAATTTAATTAAGTCAACACAGGAAACAATTAAATGCACAAAAAGAACTGTATAAAAAATTATCATCATTATTGGTATTATGTTGATGAAAGATAAAAATTAAATGAATGCAACAGTTGCATTTAAATTTTTTGTTCATAAAAAAAACGCAGTTAACAACTGCAAAAATCATATAAAAGAGAAACGCCAAGTGAGCCCAGTTAACAGAACGAATATCGAAGAGGTTCGAAAGCAATCCATATATAAACTAAAAATTATGAAATATCTGGTGGTACTGCTTGGCTGTCTGACTGTGGCCCTGGCTGCTGAAGTAAGTAAGATGGAATGCTGTTTTTTTTCCAATACTTGACGATCTCTTTTTCAACACTTTTAACTGACTCAGATAACTGAGGAGCACAAGGCGGCAATTCGAGCCAATGCCATGCAATGTATGCAACAGGAGGGCAGCACCAAGGAGCAGGCGATGGCCCTGCGCCATGGCAACTTTGAGAATGTCGATGAGAAGGCCAAATGCTTTGCCAACTGCTTCCTGGAGAAGGCTGGCTTCATTGTCGATGGCCAGCTAATGGACGATGTGGTGCTGGAAAAGCTGTCGCCCACTGTCGGAGCTGATCAAGTCAAGGCCGCTTTGGCCAAGTGCGAATCCGTTAAGGGAGCGGACAAGTGCGATACCGGATTTCAGATCTACAAGTGCATGCATATGAATCACGCTAAGGCTTAAACTCTTTTTTGGCTTATCTTTGTTCCTATTGATAAAGCCGTCCTATAAATAAAGCTTTAAGAACATGAAAAGAAATCCTCTTAAAATAAAGCTAAGCCAGGCAATATCTTTGGTGAATAATTATATAATATACATATTATAATTTTTTCTTTAACCCATTTAAGACTAATTAAGAGCCCCTATATAATATACATGCTGTTTATGTGTGCTTACAATTTTTTTATATTTCAGTTAGTACACATAAAAATTACATAAAAAGTATGTGTATTTTTGAGAGTTCTAAAAAGTGTTCCTTTATACTAGGCCTTGGCAAAAACGTCAAATCAACCTGCCTTAGACTAGTTGTGCCTTATTCCGTAACTCATTTTGTACAGTCTAGTGCTTTCGATCAGACCAAAAAAACTTGACAAAATTTATTTTCAACATGTCGAAAATTAATTCCTTTCAGTTAAATCTCTTGAAAAATTTAGCAAATTCGTCACTAATTTTCAGATGCTATGGTAAGCAAGGAGTAAACCGATCCATATTCGATGTAGCGAACATGTTAGAATTTGAAAAAAAGGTAAAGCGTTGCAAGACACCTGTGTTGGTAGACTTTTATGCAAGGTAAAGTAGATATCGGTCAGAGAAGAAGTTATAGTCAATATATATGCCTGATTTTAGTTGGTGCACACCGTGCAAAGCGCTCGCTCCCCGCCTCGTTAATATTGTATCACAACAAAGGGGTCAACTGCAACTGGCCCGTGTCGATATCGATGAGCTAACCGATCTGGCACTAAATTATAAAGTGGGTTCGGTGCCATCGCTGCTGGTAATGCATAACGGTAAGGTGCAGAATCGTTTGGTGGGGCTGCAGACGTCTGAATATATACGAGATTGGCTTGCCAAAGTGATCAAGAATTGTGCACCTGGCTATAGTTTTATAAAATAATAAATTTTTGTTTTTATTTGCCGTAAATAACACGTTTTTAATTAATGCTCCCCCATTTTATCAAGCAGCAGCAACTGCCTGTCTGGCGATTTACCAGTGCAAATATCGGCGCCGGCAATTCAAAATGCAAACACAAAGTCTCATCTCAACTCTACTCACTTCTCGTGTCTCGTTTCTCTTGTCTGGTTCTCAAACAATTTGTGAATCAGCGTCAGAGTTGGGTGAACCAACAACAAATAGAATGGCAGCACAACTCGTGTATTCTCAATTGTTTGTTTATTTGCGCTAGCCAAAAACAACAAAGTTACTGAAACTCTCCCTATCCTATCAGTATACACATAACCATCTATCTATCTATCTGTGTCCTATGTATCTATCCATCTCTATTTGCCTTTGCTGGTTATGTGCGCCACTGTCCTGTGCTTGGGGAATACTCTCTAATTGATTTTGCTAATGTTGCTTTTTAATGAAGTGTCAAATGTGTTGCTTGGGTTTGGGTTTGCGTTTAGGTTAGAGCATAGCTACAAGATGCATGTCATCTCAGAACAAAGGATGAACAAGCATTAGAGGCAGCATTGGAAATGCAGCCGAAATGCAGCTTTAAATTGACCGAAGGCTGCAAATAAAACTATGCAGTGTTCTTACAAAATAGAAGCTGACAAATATTAATTATAAAGGTATTTTCACATACTTCAATTTAAAAATGCATATATGCAATATAAATTACATTTTCAAGCTGCTTACAGATCAAATTAAAATAAAATAAATAAAAACACTCCCTGAAATTAAATTTATAAATACTTAAGATACTATGTGCCAGCAGTGACATTCACCCACAAAAATAATCTAAGAAACCAAGGTAAAAATAATTATATATAAGCAATAAATGCATTTAAATTTAAACAGCCAACGCCCAAAGCAGGCGGCGTCCACATTCTCTACACATGCTTTAAGTTTACCTATGCTAGTACATAATTTATTTTAAAACTTAAAATAATCTTATCTCACCTATTCAAGAAGAGATTATTATAATAAATATATATCGACCTTATAAAGGCCGACTGCGAAGATTTTGAGTAGCTCTCCGAGCTGCTTATTGTCACAACGGCCCATTAGCTCAGCTGGTTAGAGCGTCGTGCTAATAACGCGAAGGTCGCGGGTTCGATCCCCCCATGGGCCACATACAATTTTTTGGTTATTTTAAATAATAAAAATACCAAGAACTATTTTAGTAATTTCTTCTACTTTTAGAAATTTTTTAAAAGAAAAATGATTGAATTAAAAATGTATCGTTATCTTTTTTGCTCACATTTTAATATTAAATTTTGTGCTATTTATACCAATAAAATATTTAAGAACTGAATAAACCACTTTGATTTATTTTTAGCATTTTTATACCATATGCAAAAATCTCTGTTTTAAAAACACAGCTAAAATAAAATTTATGACAAAGTCTGCAAACTCTACCCTGATACGATATATTTCTGAAATATCGCACATCGCATTGCCCGCATTCAAAATGTGACAGACTAATCCCTAACCCTTTTGCCATATCCACACGCCCATTACCATAACCATGTTGTTAGCTGATTGAAAAAGGGTGATTGTCTAAAGACCGACGACACTTATGGCCATAAACAAAATTGAAATTATAAAGTAAAAGTGTTGGACAATAGCCAAACTGCAAAGAAGAAGCAGAGTTTTCATTAATTTTTTTTTTGAAGTGAAACTGTTTGCGCTGGGCCCACAAAATAGATGTGCCGCAATGTAATTGAGTATTTGTATTCAATTAAGACTTATTTCAATATTTGCATACAACGGATGCAACAGTCCAGACACTCAACACGACGCCAGACAACACTGAGCAAACCAGTGTTGCCCAGTGTTAATCCCCTCCATATGCTGGAACATAATTTGCTGAAACGAAACTTGAACAAACAGAAGGGCTGGACACCAGGAGCAACAGCAGCAGCAGCAGCAGCAACAGAGTCCAAATCTCTGGGTTCTGGTGTTGAAGCTAGGGGTTTTTTGTTGGATGTGTGCAAACTGTCTGAATTTGACAGCCCGCATAAAGCGGACAGCAGCAGACAACTCTACTGCCACCGCCGCCGCCTAGGTAAACAGGTAGAAGAGATGGGCGTGGCCATAAATGCATTGCACATCGCTTGGACTTTTAGTGTGTGTTGTCTGCATTATGTGAGCTGTGTGTGTTTTATGTGTGTTCTGTCCTCTGACACAAAATGCAACAAATATTAATTTTTATTATGCAAACATTGCTTTAATTACATTATTTTTGCGTATGGCCTAGCGGACAAACCAACTTGACGTGCGTCCGTGTATGTGTGTGTGTGTGTATGTGTGGTTAACTACCTCCCACCACTAGCCCCATCTCGGTCGCCCTCAGCTCTGTGTTTGTATGATCAATCACTGGAAAATTGGATTTTCATATGGGCCGAACTGGTGTGGCGTTTATGCAATTTCCCGTGGCCGTGGCCGTAGCCTTGTGGCTGCAAAAATCAATCGGTTGCCCACGTTTAAACGCCCCGCACAACCCTCCCCTCTCTCTCTCCCTCTCTCTCTCTCCAGCCCTGCGCTTGACAAGCACAAACACAAACTTAATCAGCAGCCATGAATTGGTCAATAATTTTTAAATACAAATCAAGTGTTAACTGCGGCGCTTTATGCCCAGCATCAAAAGGCAAATGCTGCGAAGCAGTGGGCGTGAGGGCGTGAGGCGGGTGGTGAAAAGCTGTATGCGAAACGGTTTAAAAAAGCGTAAAATGATGTATGGGGCTCTCGATGGGCTCATAAGTTCACTTTTAATGTTACAGATTGTTTATCAAGTAGTTGATTTACGTAATTAAATTATACAGAACCAAATGTCTGGTAAAAGACCAAATTTATGCTCTGTTAAAGACTATTTAAAGAGTGTGCAGTATGAGATTATTTTATTATTATTAAACAATTTGATGGTAAGTGGAAAGTTAGGTTTATAGCTAGGGTATGAGTATAAATTAATAATAGAGTCTCTAAAACATTGAAAAAAGTATAGTTAAAAATAAGATTTAGCTTAGGGAAAATAAAATAAGAGTAAACTTCAAATAAATACAACGCAAAGAATTTCGTCAATGCAATCAAATCTGAAAATTAAATATAAATTGCATAATAAATTTTCTATCATTTTTTTAATAACGCTGAGTTATATTGCATACTTACAACCTAAAGCTCTACCCTATCGAAAAGTTTCATATCATGCCCTAGGAAATATTAGTTAATAATTTTTTTTCACATTTTAAACACAAAAATCTAACAACTATATAAAATAGTTCCAATAGAAACAAGTGGTTTAAAATTTAGTTTTTTTTTGTAAAGCTAGTTAAATGTAGAAATACAGCGCACATCTTTTATACGTCTACAAGAGTATTTACGGCTCTGCAACCCAAAGATAATTGTTTTTCTTATACTTTTTACACATCTGCCCTTCTTCATCCCTTTGAGCGACTGTGAAATAATATTCCAATCACTTCTTGATGTAATCCCGTGAACACGTTCCAGGTTTATAACCATATTGAGCGTCATTCATTTGTCTTCTCGCAAAACTTTGAATCACTAAAACCGCAAATGTCTCGTAACGCTGCACACACACACACAGAAACATACACACACACACACACACACACACACACACACACACACACACACACACACACACACACACACACACACACACACACACACGAAACACACACACACACACGCGTACAGAAAGGCAATGTGGGATTTTGACACTCAAGCAGCAGATACTGTATTCAGCCGGAACCCTTTTTGCCGGCTCAAACCATTTGGCAATCAATATAAACAGACACAGAGCTGTACATATGGAGATGTTCAGTTTTATATATTTTTTTTTACTTTTCGGTTTCCATTTTTTTCTTTTGGCAACCAAATCCATCGTCTCTCGTCCGGCTTTGGGCTATGGGCTGTGGGCTGTGGACTATGGGCTGCCTGGCGGAAATTCGATTTATTTTCATCAATATTCAATGTCAATGCAACATCTTCGTGGCCAAAACCAAAAGCGTACATCAGGCATGTCGGCCAGCAGCAACTGCAACAACAACAACAAGAGGGTGAAAAAGGCGGGAGGTGCGAGGGGTGCTGTTGCCGTTGCCGTTGCGCCATGGAAATGGACTTTGTGGCTTGAACTTTTTGGGGTTTTCCTATTAAAATTTGATGCGCACGTTGTCGTTGTCTCATGTCGCTTGCTGCCGCAGCTATCCGGGCGCCTCACTGCAGCACCACCCGCCCCCATCCCCACACCTTCCCCACTCTTATCAGGTGGCGTTGGCAATGCCGCAGTTTTAGAGTTCCCGTTACACACACACACACACTTGACGCTTTACCATTGCATATTTAAACAAATTTATTTGCAATTTAGTGTTTGTGGTCTCTGAACATTTCCCATTTGAAATGGGCAACGTGCGCAGCCAGAGTGGGGGCGTGGCTGTTTGCGTTTGTGCACTGCAGTAGCTGCCTTTTAAGTGGCGCGCGAAAATTAATTAAAATTTGGAATTTATTGACAAATATGTCAATTTTATTTCGATGCCCAACCAACTGGTTACAACTTCTGTGTATTCCAATCATATTTACGCTGCAGTTGAGCCTCATTGTTTGAAAAGTTTCAACAAATATGCGTATAATAAATATGACAAAATATTATACAATTTTGCCAAAACGCGCTCAACTTGTTGAAATTGAATTGATAAATGAGATTTTTTGTAACATTTACAACATTTTTCATTTTATTTAAAATAAAAATTAATTAATAGACAATTGAAGCTAAACAGTAATTGGGGTTTCGAACCCCAGATCGGATTTCAAATGTAAACCATATTTTTCCAAAAAACTAAATTTTTGATCATTTTTAAAATATATAGAAAATATATGTATGCATATTATGTATATGAAATTACTTTAATTAATACATAAATATTTATATAAAATTCCCAATAAGCAGTTTTTAGCATATTTAATGTTAACTTTAAGGTCAGTTTGCGGACTTTGTTGCCGCTGCGAGCAAAGCAAACAGAAAAGTCAAAAACCAACAGGAAAAGTGCACGCGGCGTGCGCGGTTATTAAAGCCATATTTGTGCCAAAGGCAAAAAGCGTTGCCGCAGCGTTGTATAGAGGATGAGGGTAGCGACGACAGTGGAGAGCGCAAGCAGCGCCCGCATGCAACGTGGCGATAAGAGTCGTCAACGGTGTGTGTGGCCACAGCTAAGTAAATACGTAATCCACGTGAGTCGTGGTCGCCCACCGGCTGCTCAGTGTGTGTGCGAGTGAGTCAGAAGCGGCGAGAGCAGCGTTGTGGGAGAGAGAGCGAAATATTACGTCTCAGTGTGGCCTAACAAGTTTCACAGCATTCAGCTTGTTGGTGTTCTCTGGCTTTAGTTTGGCATTTGTTACGTTGCTCACAACAAGCAGAGTGGCGCAGTGGAAGCGTGCTGGGCCCATAACCCAGAGGTCCGAGGATCGAAACCTTGCTCTGCTAAAGTGTAAGAGTGGAAATTTGTGAGTTCCATTTTTTTTCATTATTTGTGAATGAGTTGTAAAAATTTATATTGTAAATTTTTTTGTGTTATAACCATTTTATGAGGCCCTACAAAATAATACTTATTTGTGTTTGTTGTGTTTTTTTTTGAAATACATAAAAAATTACTTCCCATACCGGGAATCGAACCCGGGCCTTCTGGGTGAAAGCCAGATATCCTAGCCACTAGACCATATGGGACTGAAGTAAGTTTTGCCAAATACCATATTTATATGTATTGAATGAATCAATGCAGCTAATTTTGAAGGTCGTCTGCTTTAAAATAGTTAAGTTTTTATAAAACGCTCTATTGCATAAGAAGAACTACAGCCATTAATAAAATGTTAGTCCGTATCGTTATTATCATATTATAAACATATACAAAATCATTCAAAAATATAAAATTAACACTACAATTTGTGTTTCCCATACCGGGAATTGAACCCGGGCCTTCCGGGTGAGAGCCGGATATCCTAACCACTAGACAATATGGGAGATGTTCACTGTGTTGACAGGTTTGGTATTTAAGCTGCAGTACAAAATATTATGGAAACATTGTGAATGAATAAAGCAGATGTATTTTGAGTACATCTTCATACACATGTTTGTATAATTTCTGGTAAGTGATGCAACAGACGCGTCAAATAATACGCATACAAATAATTAATTCGAATTAATTTCAAATAAGCTCTTAATCGAAAATTGTTGTTTAAATTATTTTATTACTCTATTATATTAGATTACTTGTTATAAGACTATTTTCAAAGCTTTTTTAAATTTACGTTAGTGAAAAATATTGCTTGCTATTACAAATGTAATAACATTTGGAAATAAAGCGTTTTAGTTGGCGTAGCAGCCACGGTTAAAATGTTCCTTATATTTTCAGCTGACATTGTGCCAATATTTTTCTTTGCAAAACTAAACTAATGTCGTATACGCCAAGTCAGTAAAAATGGTTGCGTGTGTGTAGATGTTTGGTATTTACTAACTGTAAAATCAACTCCCATATTGTCTAGTGGTTAGGATATCCGGCTCTCACCCGGAAGGCCCGGGTTCAATTCCCGGTATGGGAAGACAGTAAAATGTGATTTTTTTTTGGTATTACAATTTTTGTTTATAAAACAAATGTATTGCATTTGTTCTAAAAATTAAAATATCAGCTTTGGCAAAATACATGTAAATTTTTTGAATAAACGTCCTTTATGATTTCAAAAGCAACATCGCACTTAAAGCATGCTACGCACGATGTGTTGCCCAAATGTAACAAAACTGTCATATGCTGATTCTAACGGTGTATCCCATATGGTCTAGTGGCTAGGATATCTGGCTTTCACCCAGAAGGCCCGGGTTCGATTCCCGGTATGGGAAGTAATTTTTTGTTCTTTTTTCCTATATTTTTTGTTTTAAATATTTAACAAATACATTATAAAATATCTTTGGTATATTTAAAAATAAATTATGTTATTTTTCGCAACAATAAAAATATGTTACTTAAAAATGCAGAACTTTTACGCTTTGATCGACACGTGTTCGTTTTTTTTCGACTTTTTGCGCACTATAATTCTCAACTGATTCTAGCGGCTAGCAGTAGGTGTGCTCGTTACTTAGACTGGCAAAATTGTCATTAGTAGTGGTAGACTGACGTTCTACCCAAATACTAAAAGGCCAGTTGATGATACAAAATTATGACACTTGTGTGATTATAATTGAATACCACGACTCTGACGGGGTTGCTCCTGCCTAGAGTTGTCGGTCGTACTGATGGTCTTTCAACTAATGACAATTTTTCTGAATAATCAATGAAATTTCTATGTTTACAGTGGGTTGGGGGATTGAGCGGAAGAGCGCCCACTGTTTGACTAAGTGCTTCGCTTGCGCTTTTGAGAGCTGTGTGGGCGCCTCTCCATATGGCATATTGCCACTTGTCGTCTGTGCGCGCTTATTGATGCCGTGGCCAGTCGGTCTATATATCGGCCTGTGTCTGTCTGACTGGCGGGACTGGAGCTGGAGGAGCTGTAGTGGGTGCGGCGTATAGACCGTTTGTCTGGCCCGTGACCGTGGCAACGAAATCATCAGAACTGTTGCCTCGCTCGTTATTTTGTCTGTGGCTGTGTGTGTATGCTGAGTGTATGTTGTGGTGTGTGTACTATGTTCTTTTTTCGGCGAAAATTTACATAAAAATCGCATTACACTTAACATCCACTTTGCTAAACGAAGCGCATGAAAGCGGGCACCACGTGGTTTGAGTTGGGTTTTCGGTTTTTTCCGTATTGGGCGCTCGACGCTTCAACAGCGCTTTTGTAAGCCGATGATGATGTGAGTAGGTGTGTGTTGTGTGATGTGTGTAGTGTGTTTTTGGTCTCTGCAGAGCGGTTTGAAGTGCATGGCAGCCTACGAAAATTAAATTAAAAAGCGCATCCAAAAACGAGCAAATGAAAGCAGTTTGTGTTTTTTCAAAAAATAAAAATGTCAAAAAAAAACAAATTGCAATTTGTCGGCAACCATCTATATTTCGAAAGCAATCGCTTTTTATAAAGAAACCAAGGGAAAACGGTTCAAAGGAATAAGAAAAAACAGTTTTCTTAAAAGAAATAATTTTAATTTATAATAAGGAAGAAATATGTAGATATATGTTTATATTAAATATTTATATGAATTCAAGGGGAAGAGAAAATAAAATAATATTTGTTCTATTAAGATGCAGTAAATTTAATTCAGCTTGAGAAAAATAAAAATAAATTAATAATAAGTCAATCATCACAATTCGAAATTAAGTTGTATTTAAGTGACGTTTTCAGCTAAAACTTAATTGAATTGCCTAAAAAAAACTCTTAAATTGCGTATATTTATTCGGCCTATTGTAGTAGTTGGCTTATAGCTGACGTTAAGTGTTTGGGCCATTAAACATTTATGGCGCATAGTTAAGGCGACACACGCTAAAAACTTGGCCAGCTGTTGTGTTACGCGCCTGGTTATTAAATATAATTAACGCACGGCGATTTGTTCTACGGCCCCATAAAATGAAGTTGTAGCCCGAATGTTGAATGCTAATCATGATGAGGTGCTGGCGGGGGCGCCCATCTGTTGTCCCGAAATGTGCAGCGAAGCTTGGCTAAAAACAAAAGTCAACACACAAATTAGTTTGTTTGAGGGATCCTCTGAGCTAGCTGCAGTCGTTGTCCTCCGCCCAGGCGATACTCGTAATACATATTTAAATGCAACTGATTAATCATGAATAAAGTTGTTGTGTGTGTATGTTCACAGTTGTTGCTGTTGCCGGTCACGTGACTGAAAACAATTTGACTTCAAACACATTAACAGTTACGGTCGATGTTAAAAAACAAAAAAAAAAGCTACAGAGGAGAAGCGTGCACGCAGGCAGGCTGGCAGGCCGGCGAAGGGCGGGGCCGGGGCCGGGCGATACGGACGGGTTTGTCACCAACATTCTAGGAACAGCCACTAACTTGGCTAACTAAAAGTTTTCATGCATTGCCGTTGACAGTGCAATAAACATGCCAAAACAACAACTGCAGCAACAACAACAACAACAATAACAAATATACAAACAACAACTTATGAAAACAATAGCGTCAACTGACCCGCCCTTATCAACGCCCCCTGGGCACGCCCTCGCCACTGCTTGAATTCTTTGGGGTGCGGGTCAAAAAACTCTTTGAATTGGACACGTAGCCAGTAAAATATTTAGTTGGATCGAATGTTGGATGCATTAGGTCCCAGGAACTAAAATAGTTGGCAGCTCTTTTCTAAGAATTTTAAAGCATTTTTTTTATAAATTTTTACAATGCATTTGTCAGCGGGGGTACTAGTGACTGATTTATGCACTTAACATGCAGTTTGGAGAAACTCTTTAGGTAAACTAAGGCTGATATCTGGATAAACTGAATAAAGTTTTTGTATAACGGCAAAGAAATATTACGGGTAAAATAAAATATGTTTATTTATTTAAAAAGTTTTTTGTACAACTTGGGCTTCATGGACTTCACTTTACAAGAGAATAATAAAAATTTAAAATTTTTTATATTTATTCTATTTATATTTATTAATTTTTGTGACGATAATTTCTAGATTTTAAAAACAACTATTTGTAAGTCTCCCTGTTTTACATTTTAACAGTATTTTTAGTTGTAGAAATATTATTAAAATGTTAATTTAAAAATAATAATATTTCCAATATTTTCAGTGTGAAATTCTTTATTCATATTTGGAGAAGTGCAAATTTATCATGCTGTCATTTATCTATTTTTTTCCTGCATTCAGTTCCTTTTGCTTTTGCAATCAAGAAATGTTGGCTTGTAATGGAAAATATTCATTACATGTGTGCAAATTTGCTCTCAATGGCAAAATTTTAATATTTTTTTTTGCAAAACTGAAAAATAGGGTGACTAATTGCCCTTCTCAAGAGCTTAGCAAAGAGGGTTGGCTGCACATGTGTAGTATATTCACTCATATGGTATGCGTATCTAGGGGAGTCGAATGCATGACATTCATTGTGTTTAATGAACATCCATTACTCGTGCGTTATGTAATGTCATAAATAATGACGAAACGTGCAGCGCGGCGAAAACCATAAAAAATTTGCCAATATTGCTAAAAATAGCCCGCAACAGATGGCAACAATTGGACTCGGCGAGTGATTCGCAGTCTATTTATAGATTTTCATTGTTCCATGCACGCAGTATCAAAGGCGCAAGCAATTACATCAGCGTTCAGCAGAAAACTAAGTTTTTGTCGGTCGTTGTCAACAATCCTCGATAGTATAGTGGTTAGTATCCCCGCCTGTCACGCGGGAGACCGGGGTTCAATTCCCCGTCGGGGAGGTTTGTGTAAACATTTTTTTGCATTTAAATTTTTACTTTTATATTTAAAAAATTTTTTTTTGATTATGCACTTTAAAGGCTATAATATCTTATTATTATGTTTAATACAATTTTATATATTATAAGCAATACAACGTATATTTATTCATGCCTTCGCCGCGTGCCTGATTTTTGTACGCGCAATCTGGGTTCGAATTCCGTTCGGGGAAAATTTAAAATTTTTTTTTTATTTCTAATTAATTATTATTGACATATTTATATATTTTATATCATAAGTTAAGCATTGTTTAAGCAAACAAATGGAATGAAAAGGTTTGTTTTACATCACCAAATATTCAGAACTACTTAAAGACCTGTAAATTATGTATATTTTTAAGGGACATATTTGTTTGCTAGCTATATGTAAAGACTCAAAAGTGTTCCTTTGTTTCCATTTTTTGTTTCACATCAACAGTTCACTTTTTCAGAGATGCGTATCTGAACTGTAGAGCAACCCTTTGTTTTGTTTGTCGCCTGTTAAGAGTAGTTGGCACCCCATACGCACCCTTCCCTTGGTTGAGGATACCTGCCATGGCCCGAACCCATTAATACTCATTAGTATCTGCATTTTTTCTATGTGTTACACACAGTCGGCAGAGCGAGAGAGAGGGAAAGAGAGACAGACACTTCAGCGTGCGCCTTTATCAGCCATTTAGCCACTTTGTGTATATAATCCTTGGGACGCGCAACAACCGCAACAATATGCGTGTTTATTATTGTTGTTGACTTGGTTGGCTGGTTGTTGTTTTGAGTGCGGTTCGGCTTTATTCCTTTTGTCTATACTCTTAATATTATTAAAAAATACACCCAAGGGCACAACAATTTGGTTGATTCGGTTAGTTTTTGGTGGTGGCTTGATATATACGCGACCGTTTCCAATATACCGTCGACCAGACGCATAAATTCAGCCCTAGAAACCCCCAGACAATTAAGAACTAAGGCAGCAAAAATTGTGGTGGGGCGAGAGTGGGTGGTTTCCGGGTCTCTGCCAGTGGCATGTGCATACTTACGGCTGAGTAAAAACTGCAAAAAACCATTTTCTATATATATACGTATATAGCATATCCATTGAAGGAATACAATTTAACAATAAAACACAGAATGCGCCTGACATTCGCTTGCCAGCGTGAGACGTAACTCAAAAGTGATAAATGATGTTGCTTGTTTCTGCCATTGGCTTTTGAGTAGCAGGCATCACGTTTATTTGCGCTGTAAAATGTTTTAGCATTTTGCCAACTCGTCTGTCTTGCCTTTCGCCTTTTTTTTTACACTCTACCACTCCGTCTCACAAATGAATTGCAAGCCATGTTAACTGTCATGTTAGCCAAACGACGAGTTGACAAGCGCAACGGCATTTGATTAGCGGCAATAAGAGAGAGCGAGAGAGTGAAAAAGATTCTAATACAAATGGGAGCTACGCAACAAATTGAAGTAACTGTAAGCGCCACGCATAATCTGTGAAAAAAGAATTTGAAAAAAATTAAAAAAAGAATTTAAAAAAAAAATTAAACAATAGCTGCTCAATGCTTTAGCACAACGGCTTACATCTAAGAAGGTCTTCAGATTCAATTCGACCAGCAGGGCGCGCATCTTCAACGGCCTGTGGGCGTGCATCATCATAAAGAGCAGCATCTTTCGCACTGGCAGGCTAAAGTTGTACCAATCGCCGGAATAAAAGGCAAGGCACAATTCATTTTGCTGCAATTGAAATATAATTCCAAGAATCAAATAATGTATATGAATGTCAAGTCAACTGCCAGGACAGAAATCAGTGATTGATTAAAGGTTAAATGAAAAAATTGCGAAAGAAAAGTCTATAAGAGTTGTGCGAGTTTTTCTCCGTATTATATAATTAAATAGATATTTTAATGGGTATAAAAAGTTTGCTAAGCTTATAGAATTTACTTACTACTTATTAAAAGAAAAGTGACTAATTGTAATAGCAATTTTTGCTTATTTTAAAAATGTTGATGTTATGGTAATTTAAGTTGTGAAATAATTTGTTTTTAAATATAAATAAAAGCTAACAACCAAAGAAAATGTGTGTCAAAATGCATAAGTCAAAATATGCCATATTAGCACATTTATATTTTGCTGTATCAGACAAAAAAATCTCATTCCATAGTTTCGAGCACATGCCCAAAAGTATTCCACATAAAATATAGCAAAAATTAAATCTAATAAGAATTCAGATTTGTTTGCACCAATTGAATTTAAGTTTTCCAATTTAGAGAACAATTATTATTAGCTCCAAAAAATCTGCTATAGAAATTGTTGTTATTTCAACCAATTGGAGAATGAATTAAAAATTGTGTTTCTATTTCGTACTAAAAATGAACTTAATTTTTAACTTACACCTTCAACAATTAATGTGGCATGCCAGTGATAAATCCACAAGATCGCTGCCATGACAAACAGATAAATAAACATAAACGAATAATCCATTTTGCTGGGTATCTAAAGGGTATAGAAATTAACAGACAGGTGAAATTAACAGACAGAGAATTGGTTTAGAAACTCACGCCCACAGTTAGAGCAAAAAATAGAAAACACATGAGTACGGAGAATATTATAAAATCGGCAAAGACAGGCACGCGAATCAGTTGCTCGATTTCCTGGACAAATTTGCGTATCTTGAGCTGTTCCCGCACAAAACACTTGCAGAGCGCCAACTGCCAGCGGATGAGCTCGGCCACAGATAATTCCTGCACCCGTAGATCCGGCTTAAGACGTTGTATCTTTGAAACAAAAAATAAAGAAACCAGAACTAAGTGCAACCGCAGATACTCGCCATCTACTCACATCCATGGCGCGCACTTGCTTGTCGAGTATCTGCAGCTTGAGGGTGACATACTTCATGAGGCACGTGATGAAGGTGTGCCACAGCGGTATGGTGGTGATGCCCAGGCTGAGAGCGTACATGGGACCCAAATAGCCGATAAAAAAATTATCGCACAGCTCGCCAAAGGGGAAGAGTTTAAAAAGCAAAATCGGTTGCGCCTCGCCGCGCAGCACGGCGGCCGTGTTGAAAACGGTTTGCGGCAAGAAGATGGTGCGATAAATGCAATCCGACCAGGCCATAAAGCCCGCCACCACCGACGGCACCCACAGCAAGAACGTGATGGTGCGCACATAGCGCTGGGTGGTGCGCAGCAATTCCAGCTCCCGATCATCGGCCTCCAGCTGCAAACGCTGCAGATCCGCGTGCGCCAAGCGCAGCATCTGAACGACACCTGGACGCGGACGGGTAACTACGTGAGCGGTGTGGGCCACGTAGTCAACATTCAATTGGCTACTCACGCTCCCGCTGCACATAGGCATTCAGAGTGGCGATGGATACCGCAAAGTATTGCACCGCTGTGGCCCAGCTGGTGGCGCCATCGTTCAGCTTCTCATAGCCACGGGCCATAAACAGGCGCAACAACATCAGCGCACAGCTCAGCCAAATGGAGGCCGTGAAGATGGTGCAGCGGACCAGCGCCAGCCACGGATGACGCTGCTCAATGGAGGCCACGTAGCCGTACCAGCGAAAGCAGCGCAAGTGTATCCGAAAATGGGATTATCAAAGCTGTCCGCCGTCAGTTGCAGCTCCTTCACCTTGTACATTTTGACTGTGAGCTGGCCGGGCACAGTTTTGGCTTTTTATAGTCTCTATTATTTACCTATATTTACATTTATTTACATTTATTTACCCATATTTACCTGTGTGTTAACGCTTTCATTTCGTTCGATAAGTGGGCTGCAATTTGAATATCTAAGGTGCTGGAAATTGCATAGTCCGTAATTGTCATTTAATAGCTGCTATTTAACTATATATTTTAACAAGTACTTATTTTTGTTGACAGCTGCTACAATTCTCCCACCTAAATGTGACAAATCGCGCAATTGTCGTTTTAACAATTAGAATTTATCTTGAAATTTAAATAACAAATTATTATTCAATTTAAGTTGGACCAGCTCTTGTATATGTTAGAAATGCAACTTAAAATACTGAATAATTATATGATCATCAGTTGGACTCTCAACACATATACTTGGTAAATTTTAAACAATAAAAAAGTTAGTTTCCGAAAACATTTCTCAATTAATGTAACCGCGTTGGGTAGAAGAACATTTCTTACTTTGTTGATATGGCTAATTAGATATTAGAGCTGCATATTTTTTAGTCAGATAACTGTATTTTTTCTATTTTTATTTAAAACATTGGGTAGCAACGAACTAAAAAAAATTATGATGGCTTTTCTTTTTATTTGCATTATTAAAAGAATATTCAATTATTTAATTTATTTATATAAATAATATTTGTAAGCAATTAAACTAAATAGTGAACAAATTTCATTTTTGTATCTTAAGTATCAAAAAAGCTAAGCACAGAAACTAAGGGAATAATACGAATGGAATATAAATTTGAGTTGGGACATCTTAGTAAAAGT
This sequence comes from Drosophila robusta, assembly GCA_035043565.1. Taxonomy (NCBI): domain Eukaryota; kingdom Metazoa; phylum Arthropoda; class Insecta; order Diptera; family Drosophilidae; genus Drosophila; species Drosophila robusta. The sequence continues at coordinate 5,789,078 of JAWNMW010000584.1, forward strand.
CTTTAAAAATGATATAAAAATTGCTAAATTCTGCTTCTGAAATTAGATTTCTAAGTTACATTATTTGTATCCAAGAAATTGTTGTATTATCTAAATGTATTATTCATTCAGATGGCAAGCCCATACGCAAGTCAACCCCTTCCCTCCCTCACGTTGTAAAATGTTGTTCCTAACTTGAAAATTAGATTTGCATGTTACGCTCGCTGGCACCTTTTTGGGAAAACTTTGTCCACATGTTCGGGGCGAGAACCAACTGAAGTATCTAAACAAAAGTCTAATGTCAAATGGTTTTAGTGCACAGCATCTGCATGCGAGTTAAATTTCGTTACTGAAATTCAACTTTATGAACTTTTCTACAAGCTGTGTGTGTGTGTTTTTTTTTTTTTTTTTTGGTCTTTTCTTTGCCTTGAGGGTGTGGGACAGTTTTGTGTTTGACATGTTTTTGACAATGTTTAGTGAGCAAGCAATTGGCGTTAACTGTATAAGCAATTTAATCATAAAACATGATATGGGTATGATATGAGATGTAGAATAAATTAAAGCATAAACATTTATGTATGTCTTAAAAGGCTAAAGATTGTGATATGGCACGAGTAAACCAAGAGAATACTAAAGACTTCGTCTAAAGATGGAGTGAAGTGTTAAATTTGATTTTTCCGTAAATTATCGTTTAAAAGTATCTGCTTTGAGGTTACATTAAATATATGGAATGCTTCTTTTCTATTCTAAGTAAGTGCTACGCTGTCAACAGAGTATTGCACAGTCGGTTACATCCGACTGCAATATATATAAAAATTTGTTTATGCATAAATGTGAAAATCTCATTGAGTTTAACTAGTTTTTAAAATATAATGCTCGTCCTAAAGTTCCAATCAAACTGTAATACAATCAGAGCTGTTTGTAGTTACTTTGAGAACGGTGCGGGCCAATTTGTTGAGTGGCTTGTCAAATGCTCAGGTTCCTAACTAGCCACTTGAACTAACTCCCTTCCCTAACTACTCTCTAACTCCCCTTGACTGTAACTGGCAACTGGACTCAGTTGACTTCACATGAGCTGCACTTTGAAGCTGTTGCTGTTCCTCTTCCTGTTGCGCTCTCGTTAATGGCATTAGATGAAATGAGATTCTTTGCATTTGCAGTCAAGCGGCCAAACACGCACACACACACGCACCCACACTGGCACAACAAAAATGGCCAACCTGCGAATGCATTGTCAATGCGACAATAATATGCAGCATTTGAGTTATTCGTGGCATTGAGTATTGGGAGAGTTGGGGCATCCAACGGATATTGTATCTATAGAGCTGGCCGTAGCTGTTGCCGTAGCCGTAGCCGTAGCTGTAGCCGAGTGTCGTCTATTTCACAATTTGCATTTAATATCCTTGTGTGAATAATTTACAAATGCAATAAACGTAAATGCGTTCCAGGCAACGACGCACTCAGACATGGCTTTTCACATATAGAATGGCAAACTGAAATGGAGCAGACCGAAACCGAATCGTATCGCAGCATTGAAATGCTTCAGACAACACACACACACACACGCACACACACACGCTCCAACTGGCTGCAGGGCCCAGCTAGACCCGGGCTCCTGCCGAGGATCCCTGCTCGGGCGCCGCTTTGCGCTGTACGCATATTTGTTGTTGCATGTTGGCAACTGTCTGTTATGTTAGTATTTGTGTGTGTGTGTGTGTGTGTATGTTTGCAAATGTGTAAATGCATTCGCATTTGCCCCGCTGCAGACTCCCGTCTTGAGTCCCGCCCCGTGTGGGGGGCTGGCGTGAAATTTGCTGTAAGCAATAAGCCTGTAAGGATATTGAAAGTCACTCGTTTCTGGTATTTACTTATGCATTTGTTTCATGTTTGGCAAAATGATGCCACACACACTCACACACACACACACACATGACAGTTGTGGGAGTGGCTGCGGAGCGCGTTCTTGTTGGTTTACTGTCCTGAATTGGCTTGCAGCTTTTCACGCTACATTGCCACTTTGGCCTTAGCCAGTAATCGGATATTAGTTGGTCTTAGTTATTGTTATGGCATATTTATTGCCAGTCAAAATTGCAACCGATAGTGCGTGCACTTTGGCGAATGGCCACTGCTTAAAGTGCCACACATAACTTGGCCAGATAAGTGTTAACTATGGCAATATGGGGCTGCCTCCGACAGGGGTTCTCAGTTCGGTGTTTCTGTGTGTGTGTGTGTGTGTCTGCGTGCACTTTCTGTGGTTTTTTGACTCTTGTGTATGTGTGGGATTTGTGGTCAAGACTTTGCAACTTTGCAATTGTTTAATGCCAGCTGTCCGTATTGGTAAGCAATTGGAATTCCAATATCACATTCTCAGTTCATTTCGTACAGTGCCAAAGAATGTACACAAAGCAACTTTGGAAAAACAATGCAGCAAGATGAGTTACTTTTGTAATCACTTTTGTTGTGCACACCAAAAAGATGTCTTGAAGGCTTTTATTGTTTTCGTTATTGTGGACTTTAAAACTTTGTCTCTTATTTAATGAAACATCCTATATATTGTCAAGTATAACGTTTTATTTTTAATTGAAAAAATATAGATAGAAATTTGACACTCCCATAACTTTGTTAAAACTCAAAAGGTTTTCATACGGAATGACTTTTAGTTCACTTTTATACATAATTCTGTATTTGAATTCTGCAAGTTTACTAGAAAATAAATTTGTTTAAAATATATATTACATATTACTTGAATTCCTTTATTGATTTAAATTGCAAACTTTCATAATTTTTTCAAAACTCTTGCATTCAAATTAAAAAGGTAAATATTTTTTAATTTTTCTCAAATAATATATACCGCTTATAAATGCTTAACTACTAATCTTTTCTTAGCCTTGTCATTAACATGTTATAAAGGTCGATTTCCAAAAATCGATTGATTTATTTCGAAACATCGCGAAAAGTGAATATATAGCTAAGTTCGGTATTTATTGCTTCGCTGAAAATCGATACCTCAATGTTTCGTCGTTGTATATTACATCACTTTGCCATCTGCATTAAAGTCAGTTTTCAGGGCTCATTTGACAGCAACTTACAAGTTTGTCTATATACTTCCGGGCCATGAAATATTGTTATATTTAACCTTAAATCAAGTCTTTCAAAAGTTCATAAACTTAAAGCGCAAGAGGGGATTGAGCTGGTCTTGAGGGCGCACAGGAAGCGCCAGAAGAATGTGCATGGTGCCTGGGGGTGAGGTTGAGCTTGTGGCAGAGGGAGAGGGCGAGGTGTGGGGGCGCCAACCAGCCACTAAATTGTTTACACGCAATTTCATCAAAACAATAAATCATGCAGTTGAAACGGCACAACAAAGGCGGCGACATTGCCGACGCCGGCGTCGCTGTCGACGTCGGCGTTCGCGACGTGACGTCAAGTTGACATTTGGTGAAAATCAAATCAAAAGCATTTTTCCGCACAGCGGAAGTTGGCGCTAGCTCAAGCTCCAAGTCAAACTTGGCAAAACACACATTTATAACTAGAGGGTGGCACACACACACACACACACACACACACACACGAGCGCTGTGTGTGTACGTGTCGCTGGCAATAAACTTGACGGCCATAGTCATCAATCCTGCTAGCACAAGAGGCAAAAGTTTCATTTTTTTGTTGCCTTTCCTTGTTGTTTTTGTTGTTGACTTTCTTTGGGCGCTCACATTTTCACATTTTTATTTAATTTATAAGTATAACATTTAATATTAATTATACGCCATGTAAGCCCATTGCGCAGCGCGCTGAAAAGCCAAGCGCTTAAATAAGTATTTGTGCATTGGCCAGGACTGCCATCCGCTTTTCATTTCATTCATAAACTATGCATGTTTATTTGCACTGCAGCTGGCCACAATGGCCAGGACATAAAGGACAGGGCCATCTACAGCAGTTGTGTGTGTATGTGTGTGTGTTTTGGGGGGCGAGTTGGGAGAAGCCGGTCAAGTACTGTGAAGTTCTTTTTTTAACCCTTTTCACTTACCCTTTGGCATTACGCAAGAATTAAAAAGAAAACAGTAATGATCGGTTCGAAAGTACGGGACTAGTAGATGCCCTGTAAATTGATTTATGTAGCATATATAAAAATAAAATTAAAATACACTAAGCGTTTGAATTTAAAAAGTAAATTATGATAATGTTTTACTTGTAACTTACATTTATTTTTATTTAATTTAAAAGATTTCTACAAACTTTATGTGTGTTTTATATATCGACCCCTATATACTAAATTTAGGCTATCTAACTTTTATAGGTTTAGGTGCACTTAGTTGGACATTCCAACATACCAATCAAGCACACACATATATACTTTATAAAGCCAAAGTTGGCTTTTATATATCCTGCTTAATATTTATGTGTACAGGGTATGATAAAAAAACAGAACAATAACAAGTTTAATTCTGGTTAGGGAAAGGTCGAAGATGTTTTGCCCTAATATGAATGTAATCCTAATTGAACTTTTAATGCTATCTATAATATTAATTTATTCAAATTTATTACAAATAAAATCTAGCTTACGAGGTTTGCGTTAGTTTTTATATTTTGTTTATATTCAACTTAAGGCTGAAAAGTAAATATTATTTACGTATTTTCTTCAACCAAAATACTATGGAATTGGAATTACTTTTCAATCAAAATACTATTATTAACACAATTATTTTTACTTTTTTTCAATATTATTAATTTGTCAGGATGAACTTCATAAGGCAATCTCTTCCAAAAATAGAGTATTTAGACAAATGAAAGAATAAGCGTAAAACGACGCGCCCAAGTAAAATTCCATAATGTTTAAATTGTGGCTGGTTTTCACACACACATAGACACACACACACACACACGCACACATAGAGCAAGTGAAAAATCAGCTCCGAGTTTTTATTTGCATTAAGAAATTATAATTATGGCAGCTGGTTTGCAAGCTGGCTCGCTCGCTCGCTGGCCTGGCTGGTTACTTGGTTTTATCAGCTTTTGGGGTTACTTTCGCCCTTTTACTTACCATACTTGTCCGCCCTCCTTGGGCCCTGCCCGACGTGCCGTCTAGTGTCGACTGGTGCCGGGTTCCTGGTGCCTGGTGCCGGCTGCAGGCACTGGCTGCGTGGGGCGCGCACTTTTTAATTGAAAAGTGCAAAATAATGTTAAAGAAAAGTAAAAAGTAGTCGCGAGCACAAAGTATGCGCCCAAGTATCCCACCATTCCAACTGGATACCATACTCCAGCCCATTCCCGGTCCCATTCCCATTCCTGATCCCGTGAGGCATGCCACTGTTTATACTGTGTACGAGGATTGTGAGCCCGGCCAGATGAATGCAGTTTTTTGTTCAACTGCGCAAAGGGGTCAACAGGGGAGCACCCAGCAGCAGCCTGAGAAGAGGCTACATGGGTCGGCTGGTTGGGTCGCTGGCCCTTCATTCCGCTATAAAGCATAAATTCTGACTCTTACCCGGAATGAAACTGAGACTTGGGGAGTTACAGGCCAGCGGCTATCTAAGACTTGTTTAGCTTTTATGCCAAGCCAACAAAAATAACTCAAAGTACAGTTTTTTTTAACTATAAAAATGTTTACACAAATTATTATTTTATGAACAATCAATATGAAATGAAATAAAATACGAGAAATTGCAGAAATATTTTATAAAAGCCCAATAAGGGAAACAGTACACAAACTTTCATGAAAAACACATTTATACAAAAGAAATTGATTGAATTTGAAGTGGAAAATGTGATTAAAATAGAAACCTGTTTGACAACCATTTCAGTGAAGTCGGTATATCGTATCTTTAAGCACAATTAAATGCTCATAAATTATGTTGTTCAATTTAAAACGTTTTTCACTTCAAAAAAACTACGGGGATCCTTGAGAAATATCCATTTTTCCACATATTTATTTGATAGAAATCGGTTAAAATATTTAAATATAATATAGAAGACTTCTGAATATTAAACCTTATTTAAATTGGTTTAAGCTCGGCAAAATTATTAAGCCTCGTTTTATGAAGTTCATTTTCAAATTTAAATGTAGAAGCTAACCGAATTGATAACTCGCTTAAAATTGGGAGGTTTAAATTGCTAATATTCTTGGGAATTATTTAAGCTCTAGTTAATATCTAATGTGCTCATCACGACGCTATCATGGCGAAACGTTAAGTGGCTGAATACATTCATCCATTTATCGATAATTACGTCACTTCCCAACACTTGCAGCTACGGTTAGTTGAGTGCGCTTTACTTAAAATGCATAACATTTGCGCTACTTATGCAAAACATAACCAAAGCTGAGCTGCATTCCAGAGACGCCGCTTACCTGGCCAAGATTGCATTGGCTCTGGTTGTCTTAGCCGGCTGCAGTTGTTGTTGGCCAAATGAAGCATGTAATTCGCCTGAGCGGACCAGAGCTGAGCTGGCTTGAGAGTTGAGCGCTGAGCGGATCGCAAGTAATTTTTAAATTGATGGCGCGAAAATTACGACAAACGCCGCGGGGCTAAAGTCAAGAAGCCACGTTAAGAGCTGAGCGGAACCGTTAGAAAGGCGCAACTTGCGCCAAGTCAACTGTGAAATAAGCCCCCAGTCAACTGGCTGATGATGGCTAAAATGCTGTTGCACAACGCATTTCATTTTATTTGGTATACCCTTGCAGATGGTACTATATTATAATTTTGTCACGGAGTGTGTAACAGATGGACGTTAACTTTAATTCAATAAAGTATATATATTCATGATCAGTATTAAGAACTGAGTCGCTAGAGCCAAGTCTGTTTCTAAAGATGGTAGCCTCTTTTTTGGTAAGGCAACTTTACAAAGCTACTCATTATGTCTGATTCGGACAGATCGGAATACTTTATCATATAGCTCCCATAGGAAGGATCGGTCAAAAATCGGTTAAGATATTCTGGTCAAACTGGGAAATTTGGAATGCCACCATGCTTCTAACATATCAGAAAAGAAATCAATAATGGGGCATTATATCACATAGGTCTCATAGAAAGAATCGATCAAAAAATCAGACAACCGTAATCGCCACTATCGGCAACATCGAACTGCTATATAATATTGATTCGTATAGGAACAATCAGTCACAAATAGACTTTTTACTAACTATAGAAATGTGTCATCTTCTATATATCTGGTAGGGTATTTAAACTTCGGCAAACCGTAGATAAATATTCTCTTCTTTTTTCGTTGTTGACCCGTCCAAGCTAATTGTGCGCACAATTGATGATCGCTGCCTGTGTTGTGGGCGTGGCAGTGCACTACGATTTTTGCCCAGCAGCCAAATGAGCGCTGATTGAGCGTGGCCGAAGAACTTGGTGTGTGTGCGAGTGTGTGTGGCGCCTGTTAGTTGGCCTTAGTTAGCAAATTGGCCTACAAACTTGTTACCATTTATCACACTCAGTGTCAGCGTATCAAACGTGTAAAATTTTTTGGCAAAAACATCAAAAACTTTTTGAACAGCGCTTGACAAAAATGCGTGTCGAGAACACCAAATGACACTTAAAGGTACGTGGTATTGTCAGGGGGGGGGGGGGGGGGTTGTGAGGAGAGGTGCCAAGCATATATATGTATGCTGCACACTCAATCAGGTATCATTTAGGCCGGCAACCATCAATCTTGAGCTACTTTATCCTCAATGACATGCAGACATACTCGATACTAGATGCTCACACTTATAGATATCAGCCAGGGTTGCCAGCGTCGTCTGATAGGCAAATGTATTTTGGTTGTGCCAATGCCTTTTGTTTGCCCAACAATAACAATTGATGTCACCAACAGCAGCAGCAGCAGCAGCAGCCCCAAAAGCAACTAAACCAAAAGCCCAAAAAGTAACAAAATAACGCATTTTATGTCGCATACTTTTAGGCGTCGACAGAAAATTGTAGCAAATTTGTGGGGCGAGATGATATATCTATAAATCTAACAATGGCTATAGACAGGGTGTCTGCTATAGACACAAAGTCTCTAAGGTAAACACTACAAGATACCTAAGATAGATAGCTTATTTGAACTGCTCTACAAAAGGACTCTAAGTACATTAAGAACTTATTGATTTAGTTAAGGCTACAGACAACTATTCTTGTATTAAATCAAACCACTAATTTTTTATGTTATTTCTTTTGTGAAAACCACTTCGAATACTTTTTTTGGTCCTTGACAAATCGTATAATATTAATTTTATTATTTATTTTTGGGTACATTACTATGGATTTATATATATATATTTTTAATATTTATTGTTATCTTTATTATCTTAAGCAATATTGAAAAAAATTTAAAAAATAAATGATTGTTTATATTGTTTATAACAAATTTGATGATTCAACATTATAAAATCATGGTAATTATTTTTACATAAAAACAAAATAAAACACTTCGTTATGAATTTAATATGAATTCCATTTTGCAGTCAAAACATTTTCTATTTATATTATTTATTTTATTTTATATTGGATAATATTGTAATAAAATATCAACAAAATTTAATAGATATGCAGATACGTTTTTTTCAACGACGTGACAGATTCCCAAATATTTCTCCTCCTTCATCCTAACATCCTGTTGCTGCTTTTTGGTATCCAATACTAGAAATAATAATTTTCATCATCAAGGGTAATTTATGTGAAGCATATGTGAGTATGTCAGTTATTTCCACAGCTGATTTTGACAGGCACTTTATGCGCTCGCCAAATGTCTTGAAGACTCTTTAACTGCTGCTGCTGCCCCTTCTTGTGGCAGCAACCCTTCCGCAAGGGGGCAAGTGGGTTTTGTTCAACTGCAACACGTATTCGAGTGCAACGCGTTTGGTCTTTGGACATTTCGCATAGCTCACGCCTAAGAAAAACGTGCAAGATTTCAAGAAATTCCTACTTATTTTTTTTTGTTAGCGTTACCCAAACCACAGAATCTGAACCCTTTCAGGGTAACCGGGCAAAAAGCCATTGACACTGGAAGCAACACGCGCTTTTGTGCGAAAATATGCAATTGAAATGTTAAATAAATAAAGGCGTAAATACTTGAAGGGCAAAGCAGCGACAGCGCACAACATTCAAATGCTGTTGTGTGTTGTGTGTGTTGGACGTTATGGATATACACGCAAGTACATATAGTAAAAATAAAAAGAACGAGGAAGCACAGTTAACTTTGGAGCATCGATATTTAAATACCCTTGCAATCATATATCTATATATATTTACAATAACTAAATTTCCAACACCTTTTAACATCATTTTTAGATAAACCCGACGTTTAACCTATTGTGCCCAAAACTCTCATTTAAAGATTGTATATAACGTAAACCAACCATATGAAAAAGCTTAAAACCCTTATTTAGGTTGTTTATTGATTAAATCTCTTAAAAAAAGAAGTTTTCACATAAAATCTTAATTTTTGACTGATTATTCCAATGCAGCTATAAAATATAGTAAGCCGATAAGACGGATTTCGACATATGTTCATATACCCCTAAAAAGAAGAAGCTGTAAGAAATTTCATCAAGATAGCTTCAGCATGAGCCCAGTTCGCATAGGCTTAAACGATAAATCAAAGGAATTGTAGTATATACTATATAAAATATAGTTAATGGCGCTGTTATACAGCTTACAGCAAATTTAAAATACCCTTTTCCAGTGGTTATCAAAAAAATAAGGAGGGAGCGACCCGTTTTGCATTCCATAACTTTGGAGTCGTCGTCAGACGTTGACGTTGAAATGAATGAATGAAAATATGCAGGCAACGTGATTCTCGGCGACGCGACTGCGACGCCATCTTGCTTGGGGGAGTGGGGGTGAATGTTTTTCCGGCCAGGGGCGTCGATGGGAAACGTAACCGTTAGCAATGGCATTGGCAGAGCACGGTTACCGTTACCTCTTTTCCCCCTAGCTCAAGAGGGTGGGCGGAGGGGCGGCTGGAGAGGGAATAAGGAGGGCCGCAGAGCAATGTTCGCATTTGCTCGTTGGTATTTTCTGTTGAGTTCAGCGTAAATTCATTCATTTCCACTTGAATTTACAATTATGCGAAACTGTTGTTGAATGGATTTTGACTTGCTCGGAGGTTTTCGGATTGGGTGCTCGCAGTTTGGGAATTGTGAATTGGGTGTGCGTGTGTGTGTGTGGCTTGGTAGTTGTTGGTTACGTTTATGCATATTTCCTGTATTTGCCATTGGCAGCATCAGCAGCTGCAACAACAACAACAACAACAAGCACTACTCTATTTAGCTTTTAATTAACTATGGAGTGGCTGAGACTGCAACTGGCGCTGCCCGTAAGAATCTCAGCTCGTAGCTCCACATTGCCAATTGTCAACAGCAGCTGCTAAAAGTTAGCTGCCAAGCGTTCCCAAGGTGAGTGGCTATGTGGCATGGAATTCTGCATGATGCGATTTATTTACCAAATGCTTATGGAATGTAATTAACTTTATGAGGTGTGCAGGCTAAAGCTGTCAAGGGCGATTAAATATTGTACAGTAAGCAATAACATTAGTGTCGAGCAACATGAGGAAGAATTTAGTTTAATCATTTTAGATTGCTTATGAAAAGTAAGAGCTGAAAAAATAGTTGTTTCGAATCGGAAAAATCTGGTTCGACAATCAATTGTAAGTCCACAGAAAAATGTAAAATAGATCTAATAGAAAAGTTTCCTAATACAAATTGGCACTTGAAGTAAAGAAGATTAATTGTTGGAGTTTATTTACAAGTAATATAGATCAAACAATAATTAATTTATAAGGATTTAAGCTGACTTTTTGTCCCCTCAGATAATTTAATAGGCTGTTGAAGATTTTCGATATATATTAAAATATATTTTTTAGTTTTTAAAATTCATAAGTTACATATAACATAAAATAATAATAAGCAATTATATGATAAATTCTAATATTTATTTTATCTAAAATCATTTATTTCTTACCTAAACGAGCTTACAAATAAATTAAGCTGCATTTCTTAAGCACGAATCGCAATTTAAATACATTAATCCTCCAAATACATAATAAAATTTCCCTAGAAGCCAAGCACCTACTTCTAATCAGCCGTGTGTCCTATAGATGTTTTTGTAATAAAAACTTTGAAGGAAAAAAAGAACTTTTCAAATGCCACTTCTAGAGGGTGGCAAACTTTTTTTTAGGGGTTGCCCAACTGCAGGGGCACTTCAGCTAGTTGCCAATGCAATTCAATGTCATATCCTTGAAAGCTAAAAAACAGCAGGGATATGGACAACAACAAAAATAGAAAACGCCAAACTGAAAGTTTTGTTATTGAAAGTTCATCGATGAATGCGAAACAGTTGGCAAACCCAGTGCCAAATCCAGTTGCCGGAACACTCGACTGACTGCAGTTGTTGGCCTGTTTCCTTGCGGCTGCTTACAGCCCATTTCCTTTTGGGCCCTTTACAACGTTTTTTTTCTTCTTTTTTTTCTGCAATTTCTTTTGTATATGCAATGCCACATTGTAAGCAGTTGTCCTGCGAGCCGCTGAGCCTGCAAGCCAGAAGTCTAGAGTCTGGATTCTGGAGCCTGCGTCCTGAGCCAGCTCTACTAATTTCCTCGGCCAAGTCCAGACGTCGTCAGCGGCATATCCTGGCAGGCAGTCAGGCTGTCTGCTTAGCCAACCAGCATTTGTATGTGGGCAGTGCGTTTGGGGGGCCCGTTGTTTGCATTTTTATTTGTATTTCATTTTCAATTGACTGGCAGAGTCGTCGGCCGCCTACCTTGGGGGCTACCTGGGCCAAAGTTCAGGTATGCGCTTTGTGTACTTCAGTCCATTCATCAGAGTTATTTACTTTTTAACGAGTTGATTTCATTCAATTTGTTTGCCCAGGTTTCAGTGGCTATTACAGGCAAACAAGCAAACGGCAGAAAAGGGTTGCCATCACATTGCAATGCTCTTGAATATTTTCGTGCAGCGCCGCTAGCCATACTTTTGCCAGGCTTTAAGCTGCATCTTATACTGGCCCCATTAAAGCTTTTCAATATTGCGAACTTGTGGGGCGGCAGACCAGGCAACAACTCCCATTTTCCGATGTTTTCCTGTTTTTCTTTGGTCTTTTCATACCCTGTACTTAAAAAATATTTAAAAACAGTATAATAAATATGATATATTCATATAATACGTTGAAGAAACAACTCTGACTCCAAAGAGTTTATGTGTTGTTTATTAGTTTCAAAACAAACTACGATATTTCTTTCGTTCTGCCTTTTTATATGGATATGAAATTTTGTTCTTTGACTTTTGCTCTCAGGCAAAGTTAAAATTTCTCTATCATTTATTGTATAAATAAATTCACCTAGATGTATATTGTAGTTCTACATTTTGTTAAAAAAACAGGTTCTATCTGTCCAGGCTTACGAAAAATTTATTTAAGCGCAGTTGTTAAAATAGTACTATCTTATTTACAGGGTAACTCCTAGTCAATCACATTTAACAGAATTTATTATATTTTACTTGTTTATTTTGCTACATCCTCGTCTTGCACGCTCGCAAGTCAAGTTCTTGTGCCTTCTGGCGTTTTTTCGGTTTCAATAAATATTTTCGCAATGCACAAATTAAAAATTCTTCGAAATAATAATAATAGGACATGACGAGAAAATGGCGGCCACTCAGGCCACAAGCTGCCAAACCGGCGTTGTCTATTTAACAAAAAACTTTGTATGCCTTCAGCCTTCCGATAACAACAACAAGAGCAACACCAACAGCAACAATATCGAAGTGTCCCGACCCAAGCAATTCGATTGAAATTGTTGCCAGTGGCTATGTTTTTATGAGTATTTCGTTGCGTCTTGAGGAAGCGTTCAAATATAATTAAATTGTTCGAATTTTACAGATGCTTTGAAAATATGGTAAAAATTAACCAAGAAAATGTTCAAGTAATAAGTGGCGCCATCTGTAGAACATCAGCGACGTCTAATCGAAATGAGTTTGGGGAAGCTGCAGCAAAGAAAAATCAGAACTCAATTTAACTAAATTTTTGATATTATTAACTAAAAGAAAAAGAAGACAAAAACTTAAAACTTTATTAAAGAAAGAAAAAATGGAATTTCTGTTGGCGCCATCTGTTGGTCATTTGTATGAGCTCAATTGCGTTTGCTAAACCAGAAATTTTAATTTAAAAAAACCAAATTTAGCTACTTTTTCAAAGTTTGTTTTATAATGTGTAGCTATTATCGATATATTAAAATAATAATATTACAGTTTTGCATGAGGAAATGTATTTATTTTGCTTGCATTTAATTAGATATTTAGTGTGGAGTGGAGCTATTTTTTTTCGGGTCTTCTAACTAACTTCTGTACGCGACTTGGGCTGCTCGTATTCCATACAACTCATCCTCTCTACATCTTGACCATATCGCTGATATGTTTTTCCAGGCAGCTCATGATTTGGAAGGCCGTATCGCAAGGATTGGCGCCGACGACACTGCCGCAGGCTTGCATGGCCTTTTCCACTTGCTCCTTGGCCGGCGTGTTCTTAAAGTGTTCAATGATCTTATCGTTTAAGAGCTGGCCTTTGCTATTCATAAAACCGAACTTGGCCAAGATACACTGGGCGGCACACTTCAAATTATCCTTGGCATCCTCGGGCTTCGTCTTGCCCGATTTCAGATCAGCAAAGTCCTGTTCAGAGACACCATTCTCTGAGAAACAGGTTTCCACAACCTGACGCGCAATGTCGGCCTCGTCTGCCTGAAGGATGAAAACATAATACTTGGGTACTACACTGAGGTTTCCTGTGCGTTTTCCCTTACCACCAGGAATCCAGTTAGACAGCTCACGAGCAGCGCCAATGCAAATGTTGACTTCATTTTGCACTAGTTTCGAATTAACTAATTGACTCTCTGAACTCCCACTGCACTTTTATAGGTAATCGCCAATTTGTAACTGCATTTTACATGCCTTCATTTAGTTTTGTTTTTGTTTGCAATGATTATCTGCAATTGGTTACGCTGAGTGCACATATGAGTACAGTGAAGCGATTGTCACTGTCATGGCCCCGGTATTTCGTAATGCCGTATCTTAGTATGGGTGTAATTAGTATTAAAATCATTTGTGAGCTGTGACAGATAGTAACTGCTGCTGTCTCATGGTAATTGAAAGAGTCATTTGTAACATTTTCATACATTTCTGTGCCAATCTCTTAGACATCAGTTGAAATTTGGTATGTGGGCATTTGTATAGCAGGCAAAGTCAGGCAAATCTTGCACCGCAAATAAAAAACATAAATAAAAATATAAATTACATTACATTACACTACATTCCTCCATTACAATATACAAAGTTCTGTTTTATCAATCTTAAAAGAATGTAAAAAAACAGTAAGAGTATTTTAAACTCTCTTACAGGGAGATTATACAAAATATTTAAAATGTAAAAGATTCCTTTAAATAAAAGCCAATGTTTGTATTCTTAAGTTTATTATTTAAAAATAACTTCATCTTTTCATCGAACTGCATTAAATAACATTCTTAAAATATTATATGCCGTGTATATAATGAAAATAGTATATATATAATATATATTTTAATAGACTCTTTTTATGGATACTTCATTATATTGCGCATTTTCTGTATTTCACTAATAATTAGTCACCAGATTAGTCTAATTATTTTTAGATTAAAATCTAAATTTTCTAGTTCATTTTCGCTCGAATATTATCAAATTAAATTGTTTAAGCCAAATGCCCCGCAGGTGTCCATAGAAATGCAATAAAGTGCTTTAGAATTTTGTTTTTCCCACAAAATATCTAGATAATTTTTATTTATTTATATTTTTTTTTGTAAACAATTTATAAACATGCACGTCAGTGTATGCGTGCATATTAATTTTAAGCGTTTTATTGTAATTGTTTATACATTGCAATTATCAATTTTTTCTTCCACCTTATGCTTCATTATTTTTGCATTATTATAATGTTAATTGCATTTTTACGACTTTGTGTTAATTGGCTCTGTTTTTGTTGTTGTCAAATTGTAATTTGTTGTTGTTGGTAATTTTTTCAATGGTTATTTAGTTAGTTATTTTTATTATTATTAATATTATTATGGGATCCCATACATTTTCATTGAGTTAAACATGATTTCCAGCGCTAATTGAAATCCTTTTAGAGTAATTAGGAAAATGTTAATGCACTGCCACAAGAGATGAAAACTGGCTGCCAGCTGCCCCTCGTTTTGTGGTGTAGTTAGGAAAAACAAACTAATTTAGTAAATTACTATTTAGTGGCCCCTTTCATAGGGCCGGCAAGGACGGCATTGGCCACCTGGCCGCAGCTTTTGGCCACACACAAAGGTCATTTTCGGGCTTTGAAGTTGAGCTTTGAAATGCGCCAAAGGACATTTAACAAATAGCATGCTTTGTGCTTATGTGTGTGAGTGAGTGTGTGTGTGTGTGTGTGTATGTGAGCGAGTGTATGTATGGGTATAGTGGTTGTATACACGCACACAAATCCATTGCAATTGCTGTCGGAACATCAAAGCAATGCGAGTTTTCCAGTTGACTTCATCGGTAGATTGTGTGAAGTATGCCAAAAATGTGTTGTAAACTGTCCAACAACAACTTTTTTGTATACCCTGTGAAGTGGATTAAGCGGCATATTAAAAGTTATGTAAATATGTGTAGCATTATATATTTGTATTCAGATAAAGTTTATTAATATTAATCTAATAATTTTCTAGTTGCCTCTCTATATGAACTCTGTTTAATTAATATCGAGAGCTAGCAAAATTTGTGTATACGCCTCAATCTCAAAAGAATTGCAAATGAATAAACTCTATTATTTAATTGGGTTCTTTCTCATAATAGCTTTACAGGGTATTCGCTAAGTCTAGCACTCTTAACTAGAGCACAACTTGGTATTTTTTTTACTGCGCTGCAGCAACTCTCGTACTTGGCCTTTTAGGCAATGGAACTTAAAGTAATGCCATAAAATCGAATGCTTAACAAGCTCTTTGGCTTGCGGCACGTGCTGAACCGGCTCTGGACTTTAGCGCTTACGCGATTTTTACACGAATCAAATGTATTGAAGAGTAAAACAATATTGGCCAAGCTTTTAAAATACATTTTACATGCACTTCAGTTTAATTGACGCGTGGCCTTCCGTTCAAGTCCTCTACTATGATGTACATTGGAAGGCTGGCGAAATTTGAGATAACGAAGTTTTAAGAGTGAGCCATTCAATTAGTTTAACACCCCCAAGGCATTAAAATTGGGTGTTGTGAGGGCGGAAGACAACAATTCCATCTCATCTTACATCAAAAAGGGGCTCGAGATACTTGAAAAAGATACAGTGACAAGTCAATGAAACTAGAGATGCATTAAAAGGGGCCTGGTCAAAAATTGTGGGTAGATGAAAATGGATATGCAGGAAAAATTTATAATTAACAATTTTGCTTAAAAATTCGTATGGAGCTTGAAGATAATTACAGACGCCAAAATATGATATTTCCTATACAGAAAACAGAAATACAGAAAACCTAAAACTTAAAAAAATGTTTTGTAAACAGCGGCAAACTAAATTCTTATTTAAATTGACTTAAATTAGTAAATGAAAATAAAAGGATATTAAATAACTTTCTGCATCCTTGGGAGCTTTTATTAATGATGCTTTAAAAATAAAGTAAAGCTGGAAAACGAAAGACTGTCTATAGAATTTCTATAGAATAACGTAACTCATATTAAAGAAACTCTGACCTATTTTAATTTATATTTTTTATAGAATCATAAAGTAAATTTATTTCTATATCTTTTATATCGCATTCTATGGACATTGCTAGGAAATTAAGTTTGATGTTGCTGCCAATGCTTGTTGCTCTTGTTGGGCCAAAGAAATTTGCACAATTTACAATGCTTACCTAGTAAAGCATTCACAAATCCCCCTAGCACCAACCCAGACACCCGCACCCCCCGGCCAGAACCTCTGTAAAGCCTGGCACATATTACGAGCGGCAAAAAAGAACATAAATACAAAATGCAGCCAGGCATAAGATGCTACCACAGACCATTGACAACTACGTGAATACCTATGCCACCATCCCAGCACCCGCCCCCGCCCCCACCCCCTCCCACACATTGCCCTGCAGGCCCTTTAAAATGGCAAACTAGACCGGGCAATGGCTCCACACTGGCTACGTAATATGTCCTGGGGCTTAGTTCGCATGTGTTGCTGTTGTTGCTCTTGTTCTCGTTGTTGTTGTTGTTGTTGTTGTTGTCTATTGTCTGACTGAGGGCTTTACAACTCATAAACAGCAGCCCCTCAGCTGCCTAGTAATAACAGTTTAAGCTCGAGGCACTGCCCGAAAATTGTCCACATCTCGTTGTTTAATTTTTTTTTCGCTGGCTCTTTTTTTGTTTATACACCCTAACTAAGAGTCGTTCAGCATAGTTATTAAACTTGCAGAAACTTGTTTAAAACTATATCAACTATGTTGGTTTAAAAGCTTTTGATTATTTACTTCATGCATTTTTGAAAGTGAAATAAATTATATTTATTACATAATATTAAAAAATTTTGAAAATCATTTGTATACCTTTTTCTTTTGTACTAGAAAAAAATATGGTTGGCAAAAATCTGAAGCAAATGTTGAAAATATTAGTTAATTAACTTTAAAATCGATCTACTTTAAAATTGGCATTCTTAACAGCAAGAGTATTTACTCGTCTGCATAACGCAGACAGCTGCCTTATGGTATTTCTATTTTTCCTTTCCTTTTGATAACAAGCATTTTTACATGTGCTAAAAAAACAAGTAAAGCCCAAGCCCCCGCAGCCACCATCCAATTTCAAGAAAAGAAACCCGCGGCATCCCCCAATTTTTTGGCCTGGCTGCATGTGCGTTTATGACTTCATAATGAAAGCTAGACAGGAGCCAGGACGATGACTTTGGGGAGGCATGGGCCGCATTAACAGACCAGCTGAAACCCCCAGCCAAGGCCCGCCGGCCAGCCGACAGCTGCATTGCATTGAGCGTGGGAGGGGGGAGGGGTTTGGGGTGCCTGTTGTTGTTGTTGCTATGGATTTGCGTAGGCGTTGCGTTAACATGCGACTAAGTCCTTTTATATCCTGCAGCATTCGCTTTGGCTTTAGCTTTGGCTACATACATATCTTTAGCCGGAGACTATCATCAATTGCTGTCCCCATGGTGTAGTTAGGCTGGCCCCATGCCCCTCCCACTTTCATTTCTTCTTATATAGGCCAACCAAGAGAATTTAATGCCGACCTCTGGGAGCTATTGTGGCCGTGGCAGCCTCATCTTGGCCGCGGCCCGAGCGCCCATGCAAGTTTATGCTCATATGTGTGTGTGTGGGGGGGAGGGGGGTGGTTGCGCTGGGGTTGGGGGTGCGTGTGCTGCTATTTTATAAACAATTTTAAATTGCTGTCCAAAATGGTTTTGGCCCTTTGTACGCAAATTGTTTTATATGCGCCTGGGTCTTGTGCAGTTTATTGACTTTGATGGGGAAAAGGCCTGGGCGGGGTCTGGCCCCGGGCCGCATTACTTTGCATAATCTAAGCGTAACTGAAACTATGTGGCTCCATAATGTGCCACATTAACTTTGCAGCGCACACAAAAATATATGTAGACATACATATATCGTATAAATCACGGTGAAAATAAATAAAAAAACAAACCCAAGATAATGCGCAAAAAATTAGAAATAAGCGCAAAATAATAAACCAACTTCAAGTCGCAGAGAGGCAAAAAAACAAAAACAAAAACAAAAAAAATAATAATAAAAACAAAAATAATATGAAGAAGCAAACAAACAGTCGAAGTCGCTGCGCCATGTGGCAATGTGTTTGTGGCACACATGTTGCAACCGCACACAGCAGCCCCGGCATCCAAGCAGCGGGCCAGGCAGTTAGCCCATCCACCCATCCACCCATTCACCTATCCACCTGTCCAACCATTCAACTCCCTCCTCATTCACCTAGAGAGCGAAGCGTCTCTGCAACGACCGCATGATTTCATCTTTCGCTTTCGTGCAGACAACTTAAGCGAAAAATTGAATAAATTGGGTATGCCATAACTGAATACCCTTACAAAAATAATGTAGATAAGTAAAATAAAAATGTATAGAAAATAGAGTATATATCTATATATTCGTAAAATTTCATTCAAAAGATTTTTACTTATCTTTCAGTTACAGATTCCACTCTTAAAAATTTTAATAATTGACAATGTTCTACAATTTATATATGAATATTATATTGGTAAATAGGTTTAGAGTTGTTCAAACCAGACTATCTCAACTTAAGCTGGCTTTATAATAAATATTATTAATAATAGTAAATATAAGATATAGTATAATTTAACTAACAATAGATATATTAAGTATTTTAAAATATTAGAGATAGTTAGTTCAAAAGCTTTTCACTTTATTTTATCAAAGAAAATATTTATCTTATTTTTATTTAATGCATAAAATGTTCAAAACATCTAACTATAATATTTTGTTAGCCAGAAAATGATTTGAAATTATTTGTATTTATTGTAATAATTTGTTTTTAAACAATTTGTAGGATTTTGCAAATATAATAAAATTGACAATATTCGAAAGGGTATTTATGGCTCGTTTAAGCCCAAATATTCGGGTTTCGGATTCGCATTTTTCGCTTTTTTCATTAAATTCGCCTAAGCAAAATGTTAGCCCTGCCGTGTGTGTAAGATGATTTATGGAGCAGACTTCATAAAGTTCATAAATGTCGCGGCAAGCAGGCAAGGCGCAAAAGAGGTGTGTACCAACGCGTGTGTGTGAGTGTGTGTGTTGAAAGAACTGCGACAGACACAACAACGGGAACAGTCAACACACTCGTGCAGTTGACACTTTTGCCTAGCTGGAAAGGGGTGTGGAGTGAACGGGGAATGGGCACATTTTTGCGCATTTAATTAACTAAAATGCTATAAATATGATTTTAAATTAATTTACTTGCGTGCATTATTAATTTACAAAGTGTACGCTTTGTTTGAACGGAGCACTTCATGTGCAGACGGGCGGAGTGGAGGCAAATCGTGTGCGCCCTAGATGGCTGCCAGAGATTTATGGAAATAGTTCTCAGGGCATTGAAGAAAATTTGTTATATTAATACGCAATATGTGGGGAATTGAACAGGCCGGACTATAAATCTAAAATAGTATTTATTAATTATTCTAATTGCATATTGTTTAGACAGTGCAGTTTATTAAATAGAGAAAATATGAAGAAATGCTTAAAAATGTTTATCTCATAGCATAAAACTGTATTGGTACTTAATATCTGCCTCAGGGAACATGCACCGTACTTTAAACAAATTGTTCTTCACAACACTCCCTGAACACTTGTATATTAGCTGTGCTCATGCATCGCTGATAATCCCATTCTTATGAGATTGCGAAAAAAGCATTTGAAACTAATTTCTTGTTGCCCTGACACTTGCCACTTTGCACTTGGCAACCCCATGAGGAATCGCGACACAGAGTCAACCGCCGGCAACCGGCGAAAGCTGCCAACGCATTTGAGCCCTGCCGTCGGGCATTTTCGGTGGGGTATTAACTTGTCTGGTCGCATATCGCGACATAGTCAAATTTCCGTCGCCAACTGCAAATACAGCTCAGGCGCAATCTCCAATTTCAATCAAAAAACCGCACGCGCTGCGCGCTTTCAGCTCCGTCCTCAGCCTCAATCTCGTCCTGGTGGGGCTGCTGCTGCTGCTGCTCGTTTGACATGGCCGGGTGCATGGATGCGACCTCAAAGCTGCAGCGAAATGAAAGTCAATTTGAAGGTTGATACATTGTGGACCCGTTGCCATGAAGCTGGCAGCTCTGCTGACACATGGAACAGGTGATAAGCCACTCAGTCGCGCAAGCCGATGAAGTGTCTACTGCATGCGCTCTGGCGACGGGCTCAACAGCTGCACTGACCGGCTGTGCGAATACCCTGTAAGGAGAAAACTAATTGGATTTGCAGGACATAGTCACTGAGGTATGTGGCCCTAAAAAGAAGGAGATTTTTATTTCTGTTTAACATGCATGCAAATAAAAACGCGCTTATTCTCATGCCAAGAGTTCATGTTAAATGCACTGAACTCTACAATGCATAATCAAGTTATCAATATATATATATATACAAATATATGTATACAATCCTTATTATGCTAATCAGCCATTATCGCTTCACAAATTCTTATCGAATTTAATATTTATACTTTCTGTTTTCTCATTGCTTTCTTACTGACATAGAACCAGAGTACTTTTGCTTCATTAAATTAAAAATTACATTCATAACTTTTCCTACCAAAGTATATGTCAACTTTTGAAAATTACATTCATTACTTTTTCACTCGGTCTCTGTCGCATTTCCCCAACCTTATTCCTCCTACTTTGCTGTGTCTTATTGCTTCACAAAATTTATCCTCATTTGTCAGAATTGATCACACACTAACTAGCCGCGCTGATTGACAAACGCGCACAGCAACAAAAATATAAATTTTGGCTCATAAAAATTTCGACAGAATTTTCATTTATTTTGATGATTAAAACCTAATTATGCCGGAAAAAAGTAAAAGAAGGAATTTTAAATGTGTTTTGAATATTTATGATTTCGTTAAGGAACAAAAACAGACAAAACTCAAAAAAAGAAGAAATAAATAAAATAAAATGAAACGAACGCCCACAAGTGTGAAAAGTTTGAGAACAAAAAGAAAGTAAAGCCAAGACTGATATAAAAGAGGCGAAAATATTGTCAACAAAAATTTGTTGTTTGGCGCGCGCAAAAAAAAGAAAGAAAATAAAGGAAAATAAAGCGAAAAAGGCACCAAAAATATCACGTAATATAAAAACCACTTTGATGAATACGCCATGTGCATACAAAACAGCTGCTGAGGCGGCTGTCAAGCTTTTGGCTAAAAGGGCGGACTGGCCCAAGTGTCGCTAAGAGGTGCTGGTGGGCGAGGGGGCGTGGCGCACAGACGAGACGCGGCATCGCGTCGCGTCGCCTTTGTGCGGCGCTGCTGCTGCTGCAGAGAAAAGCGACGTCAACGTAATGAATAGCAAGGTGGGTATCTGACTGGAAGCTGGGATCTGGCTGGGAAGTGGATGCCGGTGGGTCGCGGGTCGCGGGTGCTGGCTTTGGGTTTTTGAGCAGAGCAGTTGTTGTAGTTGTTGTACTTGTTGCCTTGGCACTTGCTGGCGAGGCGTTGGCAACGCGGCTTACGCGGCGTATGCGTAACGCCATTGATTGGCTCAGATTGAGTTTGCCGGCAACGCTGCCTCAGGTAAGAGCGGAAGAAGAAAAAAAAGTTGGGCATGCGTCAAATATGCTCATAATTGCACAAGCTGGCAAAAGGGATAAGCTCGACGACGATGTCGCCCTTAAGCAGGTGGATGTGGGCGTGGTGCAATTGATAAAGCTGAAGCCGAAGAAATTTGTTGAGAGTTTCACAAATTGACAAGGGGGTGGCGCATCAGCTAAAGAATTTTGATTGAGACAGTCTAGTGGCATGCGGCCAGGGGGGCGAATTACGCGCATAAGTTTGAGATGAGCAAAGTTTGGGAGCGTAACAATTGTTAAAAGGTTACACGAGGTGACTACCATATGTAGTAAAAATAATATAATATATAATAAATATTTATAGCTAAATATGATCATTATTATATTTATGTATATTTTTATACATGTTTTTATACTCGTTCACGAAATGTCAAGAGTAAATCGCTTTTAAAGATAGAGACTTGAAATTCAAGATATACACTTGTAGTTATCTGCGGCAGAAAAAGTGTTAAGATTTCTGTGCCACACCCACTGGGAGGCTGGCAAATCGATAATATGTCGATACACCTCAAATCGCAAATCGAGACTATATATAATATTTCCCACAATATTAAAGTTAGAGTCACCAAATTTGGTACGTAGATAGCTGGTGAGCTCCCCAAAAAATTTCCCTGGTACGCCACGTATATGATAGAGGACATACCATGGAAAAAATGCCATCAAACATGAAAATCGGTTCAATTTTGACAAAGTTATGGGCGTTTGGAATATGGGAGCAATGATATTTTAATCCAAAAACATGCATTTTCAATAATATATATTAGTGTTTGGGTAACCTCCGTTGAAGACCGAGCCGAAAAATGTTGGTCAACATCAACTTCCGACCGACTACGCCCGACTGCACAGTTCTCACTTGTGTAAATCTATTAAAATACAAATAAAAATATTAATATATTTGAAGTATGTATATAAACTTTTTAAAATTTAACAACATAAATATTATAGATTGATAATAAGTAAGTAAAAAATAAAGCATCTAAATAATATGTGGTAGACGTTTTCTTTCATTTAAAACAAATAACATTATATTCAGTATTTACTTAAAACATATTAGTATCAAATTAAACTTTGTCCAAAACTAAGATCCTTTTTGATTTAATATTTTATGCAACATATTGAAACTCCATGCTTTAAACCGAAAATTAAAATGCTGTTTACGTATTTAGTGCGAATTTCAACCCTTCAGAAATTGTTCAGAGAAGCATAAGCAATTCACACCTTCCATAATAATTAACCCTGGCTGCAATGCTGTTGCCTAGCTTCCAAAGCCACACACACACATACACGCGAGGATAACTGAGTGTGTGTGGGAGTGTAAAAACGCAGCTTCATCAAAAATTCCAAAGCAATCAGGTTGAAAATCAGCGCAACTACGAGAACAACCCGAGAACGACATACACTACTTAAAAATTCCACCTGCTCATAAATTGGCCAAGGGGGAGGAGGTGTGCGAGTGGGCGTGGGAGGGGCCCCCGAAAAGTATGCAATTGGGAGCCGTTGCCGTTGCCCCTGCCACAGTTTAGAAATATGGCAAACAATTATGCGCTTGAGTTTTATTACAAATGCCCGGCAGTTATATAAGGAAGGGGGCAGGGGGTCAGAGCATTGCAGGCGATAATAACCAGGTTTCATATGCATTGACGTGGGGTCCGTGCCGTACCGCATCACCCTGGTCCCGTTCCCGGCCCCGCCCCGCCCCGCCCCCGGGTTGACACTCTCCACTGTCAGCGTTGTGACAGGCAAACGGAAGCACAGGAAATTTGTACCCTTTTTTTTAGCCTTTGTTACTTGCCGGCATTATCTTAAAATAAGTAAGCTATGCTCATACCCTAACCTCCACCCGGCCCGTATCCTTCCTCAGATATAAGTAAGTGCTATGCATGCTATAAGGCGGGGCTGCCGCCTCGTTTCATATTACGTCTTGGGCGGTTGGACATATGACTGGTACGAACACAACCCCAATAACATTGTCCCCATTGCCTTCGGGGGCTCTCACGTGGCAGGGGGTGTGTGAGTGAGAGGGGTCTGGGCTTCGAAGGGGAGTCATGCGCATATTTCAGCATGATACGACAGCTTGACAACATTAAATTTGCATTGCTCTTGCCGGAGTTTGTTTATGGAAAAAGTACGCCCGTCGGGTTGGTGGGCACTGGCGGTGGGGGCCGGGGCTCGAATCGGGACTGACAGTCGGGCAGGCACAACATATGCCCGGGCCAACCAATACTCTAACATATACCAATGCAATTTGACGTATAGAGCCCCTCCCCTGCGGCGTATGCTGCCGGCTGCTTACAATTAAAGTGATTGAAAAATATTTTCCAAGCCATTTTCTGCGCAAAAGAAGAGGCAAATGTTTTTTTCCGCTAAACACTGGATACAACGTTTCTGTAGGGTATATCGACTAGCGCGTGTTCGTTTGGACAGTATGTTTTGTTAATTAGAAATGTTAAATACGACAATTTACAGGGTATTACATAGTTGATTCCTTGTCCTACTCCTTTAATATTCATAAGTAAGTTTCCAAAAATATTTCCATTTAACTTTAGAAGCTGCCAAGTAAGGAACAAACATTTTTTAAACTATTTGCTGGGTATTTTTTGTCAAAATGTCATTTGCAGACTTTAGGTCTACGTCAAATACAATGCATATATACATATATGGCCAAAGTATTTTATTTTATTGAAGGTTTAAATAGTAAAAAAATGTGTTTCAATTTACAGGGTATTATACAGTGATATAAACGCTTGTTAAACCTAGTTCTGCACATAAACCACCATATATTCATATAAAATTTCAGTTTATTAATAGCTTATGACTTAGCGCCAATGCTTAAAACCCTTTCTGCAGGGTATCTCATACACCAGTTGCCACTATCTAAGTAAATTTTTCTAAAAAACCAATATGAGACTTCGGCAACTGCAGAGACATTTTCTTAGACATTTTTCTATTAACAGGGTATGCCAATAGCCTAATTGCTGTTTGCTCCATTGCATTTCAACTTTCTCTTTGCCGCCGTTGCGAAATTAACTTGGAAAAGTGCAGCCACGCAAAGTGGCTCGAACTGCGGCATTGCTTTGTGTGTGTGTGTGTGTGTGTGAGGGGGATTTGGGGGGTGCTGGTATGGGCTGAGATGTTGTTGCATGCATTCAAGCGCAAAGTTGCAGATACAAAATTGGCTAGCGGGTAGTAAAAAGTGATTGCCAGAGTTACCCTCCTCCCGTCGCTCACCTCTTCATTGCGGCCCTTATGTCATAAAGGCCAATTATGTTAAAATGTTGCTGTTTGGGGGGAGGAAGCGGGCAAAGAGTAAGAAAAAAGCGTTGAAGTCGCGTCGCGACAATTCCGTTTACTGACAGCTAATAATGTCGCAATGCCTATAAGGGCCAGGGAACGTAAACCCCATCCAATCATCCAAACCACCCATTCGACCATCTATCACACACAATAACTGTGCTGCGTATATTTTGCTGGCCTACTAGGCCCACGATTCCGGCGTGGTTCCCCGCCCGCAATCCGCGAGTGCATTGTCAACGCGTTCGCCTGATGTACGGCGCTTCCTGTGTCAGTTCCGGCCGTGCACGCGACAACCTTCCATTCCATTCCGTTTCGTTTCGTTCCATTGCGGTGCTCACTAAAAGGTCTCCACAGCCACAAAAAAAAAAAAAGGAAAAACAGCAGGAAAAAGTTCGCGTTACACTCGAATGCATCGAATGCCCATCCAGAACTGACAATAACTCAAACACTAGCCGGGCGGGCGGGGTGGGGTGGTAGGTGTTAGAGGGTGGGGGTTGTGTCTGGACCTGGAGCTGGCCCTCAATCGCTTAGCAAATGACTGTGATTTCCCAGTTTCATATCGTTTTTCTTCTTTTTTTCCTTTTTTGCCGCCACATTTGAGACGAGCTGAGTTCTTGTGATTAATGTTACGGACGTTCTGTGGTAGGAGCAATTAGAGCATTGACAGGCCTTAAAATTTCTGTGATTGCTGGGCCAGAAATCATAACAGCTGCGGCGACAACGACAACAGCAAATGGCATGTAAAATATGATCACATGGTTACAGACCTTCACTTTGTTAATAAAAGTCCTTGGGGTTCTCTACTAAGTAAAATTGGTTGTTCGGCGTTTTAGGATGGGTGAAGCGCGGATGGGAGTGGAAATTTACTTAGGAAACTATGAATCAGTAAAGAAAAGTTGAGGAATTGTATCGAATTGTATCAATAAAAACAAGTAAGAGTGTTTTAGGTGCGAGTGCTCGAATAGAAGATATCCTGTATCTGGCTGCGGTTGCCAAAATAAAGCGCAACGAAAAGGGGGCGAAGAAATATTCTTAATCCGTGTATACTATACATTTCAAATTGTCTTCAGGTCTTCTTGTCTCCGTGAAATGTTAAGAAAAAACAATTTGCTAAGAACCAATATTTATTGATTAAAAAAAGTAATTTTTTAACTAAAAACTGAAAAAATTCTTGTGTTTGATTTGGAAGTCATGTTTTATGTTATTTGAACAAAACCTCTATTCTATGTTTTGCTCATTTTTAATGGCAATAAGGGATAAAAATATGTATAATAAGTATAATACCAAACTTTTCGTATACATCTGATATTTAATTTTTTTATAAATATTGTTAATCTGGCGATTAAAACAGTTGTTTTCCGAAACTAAAATTTTTTAATATTCCTTAAAGCTAAATTTTATTAGTTTTAGAAATGTAGATGAAATATTTAAAATTTATTATATTTGCGGGCCAATTGTGGTTACACAGAGTAGTAAAATAACAAAATAGTAAAAAATAATATAAAATAACAATGTGTGTGAGCGTTTCACCTAATGGAAGTGTTATTCAATATATCAATATTTCATAATATTTCAAGCTTTTAGCTTAAATTGCCAAGGCAACGTGATATTTATATTTGCTGCCCTCCGGCCCCCTCTTGTTTGGCATAGGGCAAATTAAACTACGCGCCAATATTCATGCCGCATAGAGCAACAACAAAAGCCATTCGGAGGCGAACGGCAAAAGCCATTTGCCGTGCCACATTGAGGAGCACGCGGAACAAAACAGTCGCATTATTCCCTCGACGTGTTTTCGGTGTGTGTACATTTTTTAATCAAAAGCCGCAAATTGCCGCAACGCAAAAAATGACAATCAACCCACCCCGTCGAGCGGAGCGCTACCCGGAACCAGACTCCAGAGTGTGTGGCCCAGCGCCCAGGCAGACAGACACCAGGCACAGAGCACTCGCTGCTGTCCAATACATTTAACGCCTGTACCGACAAAAAAAAATAAAAATTGTTAAAAAAAACTGCAGAAGAAGCAGCAGCACAATCTGAAGCGTAGGAAATGGCTCTGACATGTTGCCTTTGACATGCATTTGACATTTGACAGATCGCGCATAGTGCAGACCCCGGCAACCCGACAAAACCCCATT
This sequence comes from Drosophila robusta, assembly GCA_035043565.1. Classification (NCBI taxonomy): domain Eukaryota; kingdom Metazoa; phylum Arthropoda; class Insecta; order Diptera; family Drosophilidae; genus Drosophila; species Drosophila robusta. Next base: position 5,816,803 of record JAWNMW010000584.1, read on the forward strand.
CAAAAACCAGCAGAGAGCCGAGCAGAGGCAGAGGGAAACCCATCCGAGCATTTCAAATGAAATGACTAAATTATGTGCCAAGTGGTGGGTAGTTGGAAAACCCGGGGAAAAAAAAAGACGGCCAAAAAGTCGAAAATTAAAAATGCGTTTTGCCAGGTAAAAAATCGTGCACGCACTCGAGCGTCAACATTTAACTGTCATATTTGACAATTGTATAAAGTGGGCAAAGAGTTGGGCGCTGGAGGGGGATTGCAAATTGACGTAGACTCGGTCGCATTGTGCCTGCAGCGTCTTCTTATCAGCGTTGAGCGTCGAGTGGCACTCGAGGATTTTGGCTCGACGTTTTCCCCATTCTCGTATGTGTGCAGAGGATGGCAACCCTTTTCTGATTGACAGGCCACCACCAACGACAACATTATCCCCATGATGAGCGGCTCATGAGCGGCATATTTGAGCCGCATATTTGCTCATTAATAGCGATAAGCGATAAGCGTGTTAAAGTTACAGTTAATGCGTAGACAGTAACCTCAGGACGTAGACAACAGCAACAACTCCGATTACCAATGCAAAACTCCCACAGGCAGCAGCCAACAGTGGGATGGAGATAATATGGAAAAAAGAGTGAAAATTGTAAAATAGAAAAGTTGTAGTTTAGAATGATAATCGATTTCCAATATTATATTATTATTATTATTATTATTATTATTATTATTATTATTATTATTATTATTATTATTATTATTATTATTATTATTATTATTATTATTATTATTATTATTATTATTATTATTATTATTATTATTATTATTATTATTATTATTATTATTATTATTATTATATCAGAGATTGGGCTATTACAATTTGGTTATTCCAATTATCTATACATCTAGATACATCGAGCAGCTAAATCGGTATTAATAAATACTCAGATAATGTAATTATAAAAATACGTTAGATTTGGAAATAATGTTATATAATTATTTAATACGAAATTTTCAAACAGATACTGAGTCATAATTAAGCAATAGCTTTAGATAATAAAAAAAATGTTATATTCATTGTAAGTATATAAAGAGGTAGCATTAACTAGATGCAATACTTTAAATTATTAGATTACTTTATATTTAGCAATAACTTACTACTACTAATTATTATTAATTATATATTAATTATTATACTTAAGATTCAGAAATATAATTACCACTTAAGAATATATATTGAAAAGAGTTTTCTATTCAAGTTAAGATAAGAGCTAGATTTGGATAAAAAAACAATTTCAATTTTCAACAGTTGTATTTTACACGCTAAAATTATTATATTTTTGTTCTTATTTAAGAAACAGTTTAGAACAATAAACTGGTTAAAACAACATTTAAAGCTTTTTTAACTAATTGTTAAAATAAAAAATGAATTTGCATAATAATTTAATTATTTGCCCAATAATTATTATGGGGATTATTCGTTAAATACAGCTTTATTTTGTATAGCCTAAACATATGACCTTGCCCCACTGTGCTCTGTGTTGCGCTCAACCCTTTCAACACGCACCGTGCACGCAATTCATTAAATTGAAATATTTTGCAGATCGATCATTTGCTGTTGAGAGCCGTGGACGAGAGTCCTTTGTGCGCCTTCCCCCGCAGACAAATATGCAAGCCTTTTAGGCACCAATTATTGTGCATACTATGTGACTGGGCACGGCCAGCCAGCTCAGCCCGGCCAGCTCAGCCAGCCCGGCCAGCCAAGCCAACCCGGCCAACCCGTCCACAGCCCACATCTATTAATCTCTTTTATTGTTGTTCAAAGCGCAGAGCATGGAACACTTGTGCAAATAGCAGCAGCAGCAAAGACGATGCCAGTTTTTCGGGCATGTGCAAAGTCAATGCACAAATATAATGAGTGCGAGCAGGGTAGCCCCAGACCGCGGTGTCCTCGTACCCAATATCCTGTGCCCAATTCCAGAGACCGTCAAAGATGCCGCGCGTGTGTTTTGGACACGCGTTTGCCGGCTTACAATGCCCATTGTACTGAAGTGTGTGTGTGTGTGTGTGTAAGGGTTGCATGCAATGCTGGTGGGTGGTGTGGGTGGTGTGGGTGGTGCATGCACACACACGCGCATCTTTGCTGATTGCATTCCCGGGGCTTACCTACTCACCTTGTTTGTCGCACAGCGGGGCAACTCCTTTTGGCTTTACCACGTGCGGCGACTACGTGCCGCCGTATTGATGTGGGTTATTGTTATAGGCCTTTTACTGTTATTAACGTTGCGCACAAATTGGTATAAATTCTGTGAAAATGCACGACATGAACACACACACACACACCCACACAGACCCCACAACACAGGAAACAGGTTGCATTGCCGTGTAGGCGCAGTCAAGGATAATGGGCAGGGCGGACTCGCACACACACACACACACATGCTGTGCCCCCTAGGGGGTTGTGGTTCTCGATTATATGCAGGCTGTCTGCATACAATTGAAGTTCCTTTCCAGTTGAAGTAGGCGTCAAGGAGCACAGGACTCAGGAGATGCTTTGGTCACAGGGTTGCATTTGGACTTGCTCTGCACGCATAAGAAATACTTAATTTTTGCATAATAATCAAAGAACTTAACCACAGTACCCAGCAGCAGCTTTATATTGATGTTTATCGAAATAAAATTGATTGCGAATTTTATGAGTAGAGTTGAAAATTAACTTGAATTTATCAAAGAAGTTTGGTTACTCAACATAATCTGTACAGGTAAAAAAATATAAGGAATATATAAAAATAAAAAAGAGTTTAACTGAAATTAAGAAAAGAAAATAGTTCGGGCTTAGATTTTTTATTTTTAAGGTTCGGTTCAGAATTTTAAAAATAATAATAATTACGAAATTTAAGAAATACTTTAAAATAATAGGCCCCACACAATTCTCTAGTAGCAAACTCCAAAACCCAACCCCAAACACCCAAAAATAAGAAAAGTAGGCGTTTCATTAAGTCTAAGACTACCATCATCAATTATTTTCTATTGCAGTGGAAACTGTGCCGCATTCTTTTTAAGTATGATCCCAGCTAAGATTTGGTAATTTATTTTGATGTACCACATGCAGGGCTACAAAAAAAAAACAGCAGAGAAAACAGGAGAAATATGCCGAAATGTGCTAGGATTACCAACGCTTCCTTCAACAAATTTTCTCACACAGCCGGAGTTGACATACGGTTTGGGTTTGGGACTTGCTGCTACGCCCTAATTTCAGCGATTTTTTAACGAGGCGTGTGTTTTCACTTTTCTGGGCCAGCTCTGAAATTTTCAAGTGATTTAGTGCAATTAGTATAATTAACACAGCGCGTAAGACGAGACTAAGGCGACATTTGACAATGACAATGAGAATGAGAATGAGAATGAGAGTGAGAATGTGCGCCACATGTCTTTTAACCAAGTGAGTGCCGAATTTGAACCTGAAACCCAACTCGAATTCCGAGCCAGAAAAGGATGCTTAAGCCGACATGTGTTGCCGCCTTAAGTAGCAAATGATTCCCGGTAAAGAGATGTCCCGTAAGTGAGCAATGAGCTCGGCCCAGTGTGAATTTCTGGAAATCATTTTCATCGCTCTCTTCTTTTCCCACTACGCTGAAAAGCGTCTTGCAAGGACCAGCTTAAGGCTCACTGCAAAAAGTCGTTAGACAAATAAATACTTTTCAACTGAGAGTTGGGCGTGTTCCGATGCATGGGATTAAGTACGTATATATGGGATAATTAAAATGGAATTGAAACTGAAATGCGAGAGGGTTTGATTGACAGGAAACTTTAAGAATAAGGTTACAGTAAAGCTTAATTTCCTTGAGCTTACCAATTAAATTAAATAATATGATATTACAAATAATTTTTTATTTTGGAAAGAAAAGGATTATAAATTATCAAAAAATATTTGATTTAAAAGTATAAAAATATATAAACCCAAAAATAGAAAAATAAAATTATCTTAAAATAAGATGTTCAAAATAGTATTTAAAGCTAAGAGAAAGATTGAAAAGTGGTCAAAAAATAATAAAATAAAATTCCGATAATAAGCCAACAAAGTGGAGAAATAAAATTGAAAAACATAAGTGAGCAATAACTTACCACAACATCAGAATCATTAATATATCATGGAATAAAGTTCGAGCTGCTAGAAAATAATGTTATTAAATCAAAATCCCCCACAATAATTTAGTGGGAGGAGATGTCGGATGAACAGGGCGTTTTCTTTTCTATGGGAATATGGAGCTATATCTATTTGATTATGGTCATCAGCGCCATATGATTAGCTTAATTTAACAGTAGCACGTATCATATTTATTTGGTATTGAACTTTAGCGGGTGCGGGAGGGGGGCTGGGGCCAGCAAAATGAAAGCAATTTGTGTGTACCTAAAAAATAATATCATAGCTATAACAATAACAAAAGTGACTGTGTGTGTTTACCTACGGAGCTGCTTTCAGTTGGACTATTAAACTAATTTCCAGTTGTCATTGACAAGCACGCACACGTCCTGGACTGGGTTGAGCTGTGCTCCCCGCTCCTCCCCTCCCCTCCCCCTGCTCGCAAACAGGCCACGCACGGCAACAGAAAGAGAGAGGCCTATAATCTACAACAACAACAACGACTGCAACTACAGCAAGTAGAAGTTGAAAAACATTTCAACTATGTTAACTTCGTATTTTGCCCGCCAGCTCCTAACTGAGCAGCTAGGCAGAGTTCACTCTTCCGGCCCCAACATCCTGTTGCCATTCACTCTGCATGCTGATGAATGCTGCTGATGTGTCGCATCTCCGCCTGCCACTGCCACATTTGGCTGCTGCAGCCTTGACTTGCAAATGAAGTTGACTTTGCTGGCAGGGCGACGGACAGAGTTACCTGAGCTACCTTTGCCTCGTAGGCATTTTTGGGGCCAGTGCCATTGCACAAATTCCATATTTACTGTCAATGTTAATTGCTTCGAATTGCACTAAAGTGTTGACTTTTGTGCCGCACAGGAAACTTGCGTTCCACATGCCACACATAGCATCTCTGACTGCGTGTGTGTGTGTGCCAGAGCTTGAGGCTAGAGCTGACTCATGACTGTTGCAATTTGGTCAACTGTTTAATGACAAGCTACGAACGTATCGGACAGCACTTCCAATTATGCTATTGTTTGTACAGGGCCCCCTAAAAATTTTGAGTGGCTCTCAGGTTGTGTTTTTACTATTTATAGGTTAGAAAGTACTTTTGCGACTTTGGGAGTAGTATTTGCAGACTTTAAAACGAGGACTTTCTGAAAATGTTGTAGGCTTTAAGAAGAGTTTGTTTTCCTGTTTTCATAACATTTTTATTTGTTTTAATTCCAATTAAATTAATCAATTAAAATTAACTCACTTAATATAACAAAAATAATTCTAGTTCTTACTAGGCTTTCATTATTAAGTTATTGTTTTTTTTAAATTAAAAAAAGATATTTAGTCTTTGGTATGTATGTCAGCCAAACTAAATTGTAGTAATGTGCTTTCCAATTATTTTAACTGTTTCCAAATTTAATATTTTAAATGTCAGACAATAGCTAAGCAACCATAAGCAGGGCTTCTAATGAAATCAGAATTTGGAAAAAGGAAATTTAATAGCCTGATAGGCTTAGGGTTGTCATAAACCACCCGCGAGGGAAAATGGGAAACTGAAATGCGCAATGAAAATTGTTGACATCAAAAGCATTTCCCAGTTAATAAAGCGCATTGAAGAATTGAACTGAATTGTACTATATATGCGTACCATTATTTATGGCATTATATGCCAATAAGATGAATGCTAATTTAGTAAACGCGTAGAGCAGAAAATGCGACTGGACAGATACGGATTGTGGATTGTGCGTTGCGTACGCTTTCCCGTTACGTTTTTAATCCAATTTGCATATAAAATGACACAAAAGCCCGCTAAATGCAACCCTTAATAAGTCACCAGGGGACCCGAACGGCGGTCGCTTCACCGAGGCACTTGAAAAATATTGTGTAAATCCCAAAAGCAGCCCACAATGCAGCAGCAGCACCACCACCACCACCATAGATGCTTCCTTTCCACCACTTTACAATTGTCAAGGTTGGGTTTACATTTTGTTTTTTTCGCTGTTTTTACCCCTGTACCATTGTCAACTATAAATATGTCAAAGTTTCTGGTTACCATGGCCCATTGGCCGCCCTCGCAGTGGTGCAGCTACAAAAAAAACAGAAAAAATTCTTTAAGTATTGTCAATATTAGTAAATATTAAAAGGTATAGGGTGGCACACGGCAATTGCTGGGGGTGGTTTGCGCCCGCCTAATGAAATGCTAAATTTCTGTAAGCCGCAAGTATTACAGCGTTGGCAACTAAGTATTACCCTTCTTGTGTGGGGCATGTGGCACGACTGCCTGCCTGCCAATTTTTCACTTTCCGCTCTCATATGCGACGTGTGTAATTTTTTATTAAAGACATTAGTCAAATAAGTGCATATATATTTGAACGATATCTGGCTCTCGTATAGCGCCGCTGGGCATTCCTCTTAAATTGCAAACGCCCAGACCCGTGCAGAGCCCAACCCACCCAGCTGCAACAGCGTGTGCGTCATTTGTTACATTTATTATTGTATTTTTTTTGTGTGTACCCTGTAAAATTGGTAAAACGCAAATGTGAAAGATATGTATAGTTTAAAAGCCTATGAATGCTTAAACCTATCTATGCTTTTTAAATATATTCGCCCAAGTTGGGAAATGTTTTATGCAGATTTTGTTTTTTTAAACCAGAATAATTTTGAAGCTTTGAATTCTTGTATATGGTAATTATTATTTGTGAAAAATTTGTAAAGTTAAGCAAGAAATTATGAAAATATAAAAAGGAAGCACTTAACATAGTAACAAAATAACAAAAATTAATAATTAGTAAAAATATATTTCATTAATGTTTAACTTGTATGAAATCAATTTCAATTTTTAAAATACCATGTCTTATTAATTTATATATCCCAGTAAACATTTTTCGTTTCATCACCAATTTCATTATAGGGCATCTGCTAGTCTAGCTCTCGTTCTTAACTATATTACTCTTTAATGTTTTTTTTTATGTTTTTTCGATCTAAACGGATTTGGTTACCCGACGTTGTTGGGCGCCTGGAGAAAATTAAACTTTTCGCTACGCTTTTGTTGCAAAACACAAAAACATTTTATGCACTTATGACACTCGCAACGCCCACCACCCCACCACCCCACCGCCCCGTTACCCTCCCAACTTCCCACTACGAACTAAACCACCCGCTAGCCACCCTGCAGCCAGTTCGCATGGCACAGCCCTTTTTTCGGGCACGGACTTTTTGTGCGTGGACCGAGCCCAGTTTTTATTGTAATCGCAACTCTGCTCTATATTGGCTTCATTTTTAGTTACTCAGCTGTTTCACAGCTTTCCCTGTTTCTTTTTGTTTTCCTCCCCTCCACCCGCCAGCGCCTGCAGCATTCGAAGGGCAGTTGCAACAAATGTTGCTGGGGTTAATGTTCCGGGTTGGGTGTATGGTTAGGATGGGTTCTATGGCTTTGTGTGTATATATCGTATTATTGTTGTCACGTTTTTCACATATTTCATAAATTCAGGCATATTGCTAATTTGTGCTCTAAATTTGTGCAAATGCGGAAATATATTTGGTTAGAGCTCATTTCGGCGCTTTTTTTATTGCATTTATTGGTTTCTATTTATTAAATTGGATTTTCAAATGGGATTAGCTCAGACACCGAGCTGCAGCTTATTTGTGCTTATGTGATTTTGTGGTTGCACTGCGGCCTTAACCGAGATTCAAAGTTGGCAAACATTGCTAATCCAGGGTCAGCAGGCAACAGACTTTGGTAACAACAAGCGTAGCTGGTCGGAGAATGAGTTAAGTATTTTTAAATTTATTTCTTATATCAGCTGTGCGAATTTAGAGAAAAAATCAGATATAACGTATAAAGACAGAGAAAGAGGACGGAAGAGGAAGAGAAAAAAGAAATAAATACAAATTTAAATAAAACAAAATTACTGCAGGCGGAAGCATTTACAGTCGAAAATACTTTACTTGGCTTTTCTTTTTGCCCAAAAATTGGCAGAACTTCATGATATATACCTTTATGATATATACTTCTAATAATTCTAATTTTCAATAATTTTAGTGTTGTCAATTTAGGCTACATCTTAAATGTTATTATCTTGGAATTAATAGTCTTTGTGCCAACGAACTCGAAAATGTATAATATTTTAGGATGCGACCTTTATTTTTTTCTAAATTATACGTAATCATAACTTGGGCAAATTAAGTCAGATATATCGTTTCGGACTCGTGGTAGTCTATGGAATCACTTATAATCCAAATATCTTTCTTTTTAACAAAATTCACCGCATTTAGGTTAAAATTTGGACTCTGGACTCTTGGCCAATTTCGTCAATATATTTTTTTCCTTATTTTTAAATTATATACGTTTCTTCCGGCTATCATCTGCTCCTGAAATATGATATTGATTTTGTATTAGATAAACTAATTGCATAGCTGGAAATAAAATATAATTACGTATATTTTCCTAGTCGTACAGCTGCTTTTGAAATCAATTTTTCTTTATTATTCCAAGTATATGATTTGTTTTATTTCTAGCGATAGCATTTTAGCACTTGTATTAACGCAGGTTCCAAGAAATGAGATGTGAGCTACTTTCACGACCTTCCACAGACCTCTTAGTATCAGTTTTATCAGCTCCACGTCCTCTTCACTTTTGCAAACGGAAATACCAGAGACCCCTTAACCATAACCCCCAAAGAGCTAACCCCTAAGTCCTCCCACCCACCGAATTGCTGTTGATTTATGCGGCTGCAACGTGAGCGATTTCTAGGAATACATCTATCTATTGCATTCCATTTAAATGACGGCCTCAACGACAGACGCCAGTTGATATTTGTCGGGCGCTGCGTGTCCATTGGCAGGACAACGGCCATATGGAAATAGGGGAAAGAGGGAAAAGGGCCTGCAGCTTGCACTTCCTGCACCTTTTTCATTTCGGTAATTCCTCCACCAGCAGGCTCTACCAGCACTAAGGTCCTACGCTCATTTGACTGCCTGTCACAACAGCATGTTAATGTCCGTGGCATATTAATGGCTTTTCGAAATTATCCTTTTGCCACATTGTACATTAAACAAGGGAACAACATTTATTTATGCATTTCTATGGGTGGTTTTCCAATTATTTCCATTATTATTGTTATCATTATTGAGGTTTGGCTTTGTACGAGTGGTTGACCCTCGACTACCTGGTCGCACAGAAATCACACAAAAATTTGTTTGCCAACCCTGGCACACAACTAATCTTGAAATCTTGAGTCTCTACAAATCGTGTAACTCAATGCATTTGATACTGAACTAAGCCATTTGTCAAAGGGCGCATCGCACGCGGCTGCAGATTGTAATACAAGACCCCAGAGGGAACAGAGCGAGAACCCTACCCATATGCATAGCCTACCCCTACCATATTATAACAGCTACCCATCGAAAGTGCGTGTTTCCAACACTTTGTTGCAGATTTTGTGCATTTATCATGCATGTGGTCGGTGGGTCGTGCGTACTCCAGTGTTGGGTTTCGCACAAAAAAAGGGGAACAGGGTGCGCGTGCCGTGGCATGTGGTTTGGGTTTTAGTATTAAATTGTTTTGCGGTCGGTCTGATAATCAGACAATCGTACAATATATTTTATTGGAGTGCCTTTACGGCATACCCTCCCCCATCTCTAATACCCTCCCTCAACGCACTCTTCTTTTCCCGTTCCCCAAAGGTTATTCACATTTGCTATTTGCTTAACTTTTGCTTATATATAATTTAAATGAAATATTTCCTACGATTTCGGGCATTCGTCAGACTAACTAGAGGCATTTGCAATATAACTGTAGCTAAATAGGTGTAGCACATTTTATTTATAGTCTACTTACACTGAGAAAAATGTGGATTGAGTTTACACAGAGAATACAATAAATAAAAGCCTTAAATAGAATTATATACTAACACATCTAAATATAATTAATTATAATTGTAGTATTTATTTATAAAGGAAAATATCAATGAGTATTATATAAGAGATATTACGGAATTTGGTATACCGTATATTATAGCCAACTTTTCAAGCCTTTCAATCTAACTGCCTTTTAACATAGCATTAATAACTTTTAAAAACTTTACCTAGTTACCTAGTTGATTTGCTCACTTTTTCGAGTGACAATTTCAAAAACCTGAACTTTCCCAACACTGAATAATGCAAATGACCCAACATTTGTTTAGTCATAGTGGCCTCTACCTCTACCGTTATTGATCAAATTTTTTGGCCTAAAGAAATATAACCAAAACCTTTGCCCACTCATAAAGTACAAACAGAGTGTCCGGCCGAGGTCTATGATAAATTTGGCACTTCCGCTTTGGTAACTAAGACATCGGCAGGCAAATCAAGTCACGGTCCTAGCAGCTCCCTAAAAAAGAAAACAGAAGTGAAGAGAAGAGAGTAATAGCTGCAATGCATACGTCATTTAACCCCTTTGCGCCATATTTTTCATAAGCCGGCCCCCTTGGTGGGCTCTGTGTTTGGGTGCGTCTGCCAAAGGGGGGATTTTGATATATTTTGTATGCCCTAACAGAGGGTATTTGAACTTTGTTGGGATTTGTGTTTTAGAACTAATGTTTATTTTTGTTATATAGCTAAATTTAAATTTATCAAAACTGATCGGTTCGGAATGTAGTATGATATCGTAAAAATGGATTTGATATTTAGTTTTTTAGATTCTCTAATTAAACTCTCTGAATACATACACATATTTATAAAAATATATATACATATCTGTGGATCTGTGTTTTCGAACTAATGTTTATTTTTGTTATATAGCTAAATTTAAATTTATCAAAACTGATCGGTTCGGAATGTAGTATGATATCGTAAAAATGGATTTGATATTTAGTTTTTTAGATTCTCTAATTAAACTCTCTGAATACATACACATATTTATAAAAATATATATACATATGATTTCTACCATATCTCGGAGCTATAACAAATAATATAAGAGTATTTAATTTTCGACTATACCTAAATTAACATTCTTGTTTTTTTTTCTGGCTTGACAAGTGTGCTAAATTTGAGCCGGCCAGAAGGATGCGTCGTCTGGCGTCGTCGTCTGCTGCTTTTGCTGTCCTTCGATTGATAAAATATATATGCGTTGTATGTAGGGGGAGGCCCTGCCCGGTTTATATAGAGACATTTATTGATAGATAGCAAACGCATCGCTTGAACCCTTTTACATTTGATGAACGTATCGAATTCCCCATATTGCCCAAACGGCGGCAAAATTTATGGCTGTTTGATTTATTTTAACTTTTAGCACGCCCAAACAAATGCTGCCAATGAGGCGCACAGAATTCTGAGCGATGCGGGCGGGGAAGGCGTGTCGAATTTTACTGGGCAGTAAGGCTCCAGGGGTAGACTACTATGTTTTGATTCCGGGCGTAGGGTTGCCACTTTGAACTTAGCGCCACAAATCTTTACAGAGCTTTTAGGGTGCCTGAATCTAAGGAGTTATGTCTAAAAGAAAAAAACGGATTGGAATATTTATGTGGTTGTTATTGAATCTTTAAATGAATTTAAAAAGAAAATTAATAAAAAATGTTACATGTATTTAGTTTTTTAGATTTCAAATACTTTAAATATCATATATTAGTTTTATTACCTTATGGTTTCCTACAAGTCAGAATATTCAATTGGAATATATTATGGGCAATGTCAAAATCGATCCCATGTTCATTAATTTTTGAGTTCTCACCCTTAAAAATGTTTACAAAATAAATGATACTGCCCTCACGAATTTCAAAAGGTATTATCTCAAAAGATGTGACTGTTCAAGTTTTCATGATCATCACTCATTAAATTTAACTTAGATTCTGAAAAGGTGTCAGTCTATAAAATGGCATTTAATTCAAATCTTTTGGTCTCGAATTTATTTTCTATTAGTAAAATATTTTTCATGCCTTAACGAAAAATCCAAAATAACATAATTTTTGCTTTGCTTGATTTTTAAAAATTTTATCTTTTATGAAATCTTTTCCATTGTATAAAACTCTTCAAGCCTATAGAAAATCAGCTGCACCCGCCACATTTTATTGGTTTTTTTGTGCATAATTATGCTGTTTACCTTAAAATCATTCAATTGTGAGCGTGGCAGGCCATAAACCGCAGTTTACTCTCTTCCCGCCGCGTAGAAGCCGACTCACCTTGTCATTTGCTCTTGTTGCCGTCTACCCCAATCAGAAAGTCCACATCCATTTGCGTATTACGCTTCATTATGCAGATTTCTTGCCGTTCAACATTTTCTCTCTTTTTTCGCATTTGTTATTGTTGCATGGCTTGCGGCTTGAAAAAATATTTTTATTTAATTTATTTATGAATGAAATGGCAAGCGGCGGCGGCGGGATGGAATGCTACAACGCCTGGTAGGCTGGCAATAAAAGCAATTGCCACACACACACACACACACACACACACACACACACACACACACACACACGCTCAGCGGCAGCCCCGCCCCTGGGTGCCTACCGCATTGTCACATAGATAAGCCGCGTCTGGCTTAACTCATAAAAAAGTGCCAGCAAAAGGATAATAAAACAACAACAGCACCAGCTACAGGAAGAGGCAAAAATCTGAGCGCGTGCGGATTTAAATTTTCAACAAAAATAAACAGCAAATATGGAAGGCGAGAGTGAACGACCTGGCATATGCCCTGTAGCTAGGGAATATATAATCCTATAAAAAAATCAAGGCATTGTAATTCCTTTTTCGCCACTTTGTGGGAAATATGCCTTATGATCAAATCCTTTAAATACAATTGATAAACATATGATTTAATAAGCTTGCACACACAATTTTCTTAATATAGCCTTATATATTTATGTGTTTAAAGCGGTCAGGAATTCTTAATATATCATATATATATAAAGCAGAAAATGAAATTTTCTGTCTATCATAATCATTTGGCACAGCTATATACCGCGCCATTTACAGGGTATAGCTAGTCATAAAATGTTAGCTCGAGTCTGGGCGTGAATTTCACGGCCATGGTGGGAAATAACTCGAGTATGAAACGCCTCACACACATGACTCCACATAAAAAGAATACTCGTATTTCCAAATGGTTTTGGTTCAATATATAATGACAATAATCAAAAATTCTCAGGCTACCCATTTGGCTTTTGTAATTTGCCGCACCACATACCCCCCACCTTCAAAATACCAAAAAATACACAAGAATCCGAGACTCCGGACGAGCGAGAAATGAATTTAAAAACAATTTGCGGTCGGGCAAACAACACAAAAGCAGCCATGAGGTAAAACCGCAAAGACAACAATTAAGCGTTACAAATGATTATGAATAACCATTTTTTTTTTGTTTTTTTTTCTGACTCTATGCACAAAGTTTCGTGTGTGTAGTTCTCGTTCTGGCACCTCTTGGCGGCTCTGAGAAACGGAACAGAATTGTACTCGTAATGGAATTTATGCCGCTGGGCTATTTACCCGTCGTACTTCCCTTTTGTTAGCTAATGTCTGCGAAGTTCTTCAACGAGAGCTCTGTGAGAGTCATTTGTTAAATGTTTTATGAATGAAAACGTTGTGACGTTGAGTTTTGTTGCATAAAGTCCGTTCCCATATGTGATTGAGTGAATATTAAAGAAGTATTAGATTATATATATATGTTTTATATTTAGATATATTTAATTATAATTTTTTAAGCATTTATAAATCAATTAATATAAAAACAAAAATACCAATACCTCTTAGTCTACCAAAATAAATACGTTTTATTTATAATTCTAAACATAAACATTTCATATACATACATATGCTTGCAGCCATGTGGGGCAGTGCTAATGACGCATTAGCGATCCCGCTCGCAAGTGCCCGGCTAGCTCAGTCGGTAGAGCATGAGACTCTTAATCTCAGGGTCGTGGGTTCGAGCCCCACGTTGGGCGAAGCACACTTTTTGTTTAATTTCACTAATAAATTTATGACAAATTTGGTTTTGTGTTTAAACTTCATTTTATAGTCGTTCACAAAGTGAAATGAGTGTATTGGGTATTTGCAATGTCCCTCTTGTTGCACGTATGAACGCATAGGAATCTGGCAAATCGATAACATGACGATCGCAAATCGATAAAGGGTGAATATTTACCACAATATTAAAGCTAGAGTCACCTAATTTGGTATGTAGATTGCAGGTGACCCCCTCAAAGATAGCGACCTTCACTTCCTGGCCACGAGTACTAGAACGCTTCCCCTAGTGCCCCGCCTTAAGAAAACGGAAATTTCTATATCTCTCACAGGTTTTAGGCTAGAGGTTCCATATTTGGAATATGTACTACTGGAAAGCTCCCCCAACATTACAGACAAAAATTTCCCGGCCATGCCACACACATGAGAAAAATGCCTTCAGACATGAAAATCGGTTCAGTTTTGCCAAAGTGATGGGAGTTTGAATTATGGGAGGATTTTTGTCAATTTTTTGATAAAAAATTTGTCCCCCTTTGGAATCGATCCTGCCAGGAGTCGAACCTGGAATCTTCTGATCCGTAGTCAGACGCGTTATCCATTGCGCCACAGGACCGCGTATTAGTTAATTGTTATGAACTTTAAGAGAAAATTGACATAAGTTCTTTGATATATTTATGTATATCTTTGATATATTTATGTATATCAAAGAACTTAGGATATTTTATTGTTTTCAATTTTGTATTTGGGCTGCTAATATAAAGATGTTTTATTTTTAATGTCAAGTTAGTTTAACTTTTGAAGAAACGAAATTTTTGTTTTATTTGACTTTCTATTTCGTGTATTTTATTTGTTTTATTTTTGTGTCAAGTTGGTTTAAAAAATGTAAAGGAATATGTTATTTGACTTTCTATTTCGAAGCTGTTCTAAAATGTAAAAATCGTTTGTTGCAGCGACCTTCAGCAATGTGCCTAGTCCAATAGACACCTTGAACACACCCACATCCACACGCACATATGTACATATACATATTTATGTAAACATACATACAAACTATATGTGTACACATATTTCCGCACATATTTTTTGAAAAATACGCAGTCTGTAATAAAAATCGAGAGCGAAGGGTCCGGCGTATAGAATTTTGGCCCTGTGCCCAGCCGCAGGACAATTTATATTACAAAAAACTGCACGCAGAAGCGCGCTGGATAAACAAATAGAGCAACACTGGCTGTGCCCCAACCCTATCCCCCACCCACCCACAAACACATAGCCCTTGCATTTCAGTTCTTTGTTGAAATATTTTCCACATGCAGTTAAAAATTAGAAGAGGGGATAAACAAATACATTTATTACATGCAAATACAACAACAAATGACGATGCCAGTGTTGGCGTCGCAGTCGGCGTCTCTTTTGTTGCGTCAGTCTCGCCGAAACACACGCCTCCAACTCCGGTACCACCTCCGTCTCCACCCAAGTGCCGGGGGCAGCGCGCACACACGTGACTTTAAAGCTCATGGGATTACATTCAACGCAGTTTTGTGCGGGGATTTTTGGGTATGCAAAAAAGCTTAGGAAATTAATGCGCCGAAGGAAATGCATTTAAATAATGTGGGCGAACGTTTCAAAGGGGGGGTTGGCGGGGGCTTTACGACCGCGGCTTTTCCGGAGGTGTCCGCTGTGACAGCCGCAGCGCCCGCCTCCGCCCGCATTAATTTATAATTTTGCGCCGTTGGCTTCGGCTTCGGCAACGGCGTTTAACAAATTTAATGGCGGCTTTCACAAATGAATACAAATTGCAATTTGAACTTTTGAGTTTTACAATTTTGTAATTAACAGCGAAAACATTTTGCAGCATAATTTTCTTGAGTTGCGGGCCCCGAGAAAAAGTATTTCGAAATTTAATTAAGTTGCATTGGCCACGCAGATTTGTCCCAGCAACAGCAGCAGGGGGTGCGCGAGAGAGGGCGGGGACGGACACAACCCTTTGCGCAAATGAAATCTTCGGCAAAAGTTTTTTAATGCCTTGGCCAGACGGCAGAAACACATAAATTTCCATTGCCCGGACAAATAAACATTATGCTGCACTTTTTCGTTCTCTCCCGTTTACTTACAGGCTACACTACACAACATGGCATACGACATACTTAATACTAGCCTAAAGGTAATTGTTACGGAATATATAAAAATAATAAAATACCAATAAAAGTATTTTCTTTTTGGTTTTGCAATTTTGTGATATTTTACTTGTCTTCACTTTGTGTTGGTCAGTGTAATCATTGTTTATCCTGTCGAGTTCCTGTGTGCGTCCTGTCCTTCCTGTGATTTGGCGCACCTTCTGCTGACGTTTGACATTGCAGCATCAATTGTTGAGAATACACGTAATAAAATCGTCATAACGAGTCGACTCGTGCGAAAGCCCCTGGCCGCGGTTGAGGGCGAGGCCGCTGTTCTTGGTCATTAACGGCGTTAAGCCCCGGCCCTGGCGTCGGCCACGGAAGGAAGTTGTGGCTGGGTGACGTGTGTGTTTGCACAATCACCGCGCACACACACAAGAAAGACACACACACACACAGACACACGGGCAGGCATTGTCATTAGCGCCGTTATCCCTTTTTAATAAGGTTTACTCAGCATTTTTTCTGCCGTTGTTCGCTGCAGATATATTGTATGTTTATTATGCGAGATTTGGTTTTTGTTATGTGCAAGCAATTGTGCAAGCTAACAACAACATTTTAAAAAAATGCAGGAGTGAACTTTGATTACGTTTCAGGGGGCTTAAAGCGCAGCATATTGAAAACCGCAGCTCAAAAATGTTAACAATAAAAGTATGAAAGCCGAATAAACAAGCTCAACAGTTTTAATTATGCAATCAGTTTTGTTTTTGTGACGCTTCAAATTGGCAAGGAGATTTGTACTTAGTCTTTGGTAATTTTCAGCAGTAATGCTCACATTTTATATTATATCACAATTCACATCGAATGATAATCAAAGTGATTTGCTACTTTTATTGTCACAGTTTGACACCTGATCGCATAGTAAGTCACAAGTATTTTTGCATAATTATCGCTTTCTGCAATTTGGTCACACTCTCGATTGTAGCTATTTCGTCACGCGTGTTTTGCGCCAGTTAGATAAAAGTGAAAAGTGTTTTTCTTATTGTTTGTTATTTTTCCATTTCAAGATTTTTTTGTTTTTTGTTTTTTGTTTTTGTGTTTATTAAAATGCAATTGCGCCAGTGTTTAAAAGAATATATATATATATAAAATATGAAAATATTGCGCGACACCTGCTGGACGATTAGTAAGAAGAAGCAAGCACAGGCGGGAAAGTTGGTAGGAAAAGATTAATTATATGCTTAAATTACTTTTGATGTGAAGTTTTTGTATATATACAGCATGTATGATACGTTTAAAGGTATAAAGGTATGATACGTTTAAAGGTATAAAGGTATGATACGTTTAAAGGTATATTGTATTTAATATCAGAATCAAATATCGGATATCAAATACATACATACATACATACATTTTGTAACAAAAATGAAAAACAGTTACATTTTATGCTGTGTTTTCTTTGTCTTTCCTTCTTTGCTTGCTGTGACGTCACTGGCGTCCATTGCAACATTTGCTTTGACGCCATAGTCTTTGCTTTTCGTTGGTACCGTGGATCTGCATTCATTTGTTATTAATACAAATATATAATAAAGTTAAAAAAATTATAATAGAATAGTAAATAAATAAAATACAATAATAAAATAACAAAAAATAACTATTTGCACTATGAGCAGGGACAACATTTTGTGAGCGAAAAAATTAATCATAAATAATATGAATATTATACTTAATCTTAAAACAGAGTAAATTAATCTTGTCATATACCTTTCAGAAAACCACTTTCGGGCTGTGCAATAAATGAATTAATTAAACCCTTGTAGGGTTACCAAATAGGAATTTCTGGTATGTACAAAATATATATACGTTTAATCAATTCTTGTGTCTGTAACAATAAAAATCTACATATTTAAGTAATTTTAAATGATTAAATTAAATATTTTAAAATTAAGTGAACAAAAATTATTTTTTTATCTAATTAATATAACTGAAAACGAAGCTTTCATCTTTGTGAACGATCACTGTACTAATCAGAAGTAGCTGTAAATCTCTCTACTTTTACGGAGGCTGCCATCTCTTTTTTCGCTCTCTTATAAATGTACTCTCAATTATGACAAAAAAGTATAATTTTTATTGCTTTAACGGCTCCGCTTTGGATCATTTTGCCTTTTCTGTCATACCATGAACCATTAGCCAAACCAAGTATGTGCACATTACCTTGCTCTCCTTAGATGCCCGCTCTCCCCACCCGCCGTGCTCTCATCAACTAATCTGCCTACGTGCCTTGCACACCACATTGCATTATCTCTCGGCTAAATCTTGCCTGAGAAAAAAAAGAGAGGGAAAAAAGGTTGTGCGTGCACTCGAAATTAAATTGTTATCAAATCGATCAAAGCCGCAGCATCATTATCTGCGCATTAGTCGTGGCTGGCCAGAAAAAAACAACAACAACAAAAATACACCAACAAAAAACTAAAGGAAAAGCTGTAATTTGCAATAAAAAAAGGTTGAGGGAAAACTAGCTCTTGATAAGCGAGTTTTTTGTTGTTCTTGTTTTTCCACCTCGTTTTTGTTCATGGTCGAGTCGCAAGTCTCGTAAGTGCAGTGCACACGGGGCGCAAGGTGTGGGCGTGGCCGAGTGTCCAGTGTTTCAGCCCGGGTGTTGAGTGGACCTATTCGTGCGCTGGCGCCTGGACTGTGGCTGTGGCAATAACTTCTAATTAATACACGAAAAGCATAACGAAAGCTAATTATGAAACTAATGAGCTTGTTGGCAATGCAAGCACCAAGCAGCGGGCAACAACAATAACAGCAACAGCAGCTAGTAACAAGAGTGCTCTAGGCGAGTGTGCTCAACTTGGAGATACCCTGTAGTCAGCTGCAATTTATTATTTCTTCTTATCTTCTGGCTTATAGATTACCGATTCTTTTATATAAACCTGATCGAACTATGACCTAATTTACATTTTTAATATAAAGTTTCAGACTTACGGACAGTAGGACGAATGGACGCACGGATGGTCTGACTGGCATTTCGGAATGCAGACGGGAATGGCTAGACTCGATTCGATTTTTGCTAATGTTTTAGATATAGCCTCTTTTGTGCCAGTTAGCGATTATTGCGCAACTGCAATCTACCCCTTTTTAACCCATTTGCACTGGGCACAGGGTATAACAACCTTAAGTGTTAACGACGCTGTGCTTAACAAGGCGAGCGCCGCCGTTCGCAGCCGCCGCTCCAGGTGCGAAATACCATGAAAGAGTAAACGCGAATGGTCGCTGCCTACCTTGGGACACAATACACACACATAGAGGTAGTATATATATATATATATATAGGTATATGTGTGCTTATGTATGTACATATTTCATTTCAATTTCCTTTTTGGTTGCGCGTCTTTTTAGCATACTTGATTATGGTCTTTGGGCAGCGACGGCAGCAGAGTCTGGGGCAGCAACAACATAAAGAAAGGGGCTGGGCGCTGGACGTCGCCGGCCATCAGTCACTTATGCGCACGGCACGTCACTCAAAGCGAACACACATACACACACACACACAGCAACACACACCCAGCTAAATAACAGAGCGGGGCACAACGCGGGCAACTTAGTTGCAGCCTCGAAGAGCGTCACCCAGTCCAGTCGCGGTCTCAACTAAACTGAACTGAAGCGACTCGTCCGCCGCCGCTACTGTCATTATCTTGTTAACTCGTTGTTACGTCAGCCGTTCAGTGAGTCTGCTCTTGAGCTTGCCTGTATACATATAGTTACTATATAAGTCTTACATACTCTGATGATCATTTGATTGCTGACAAAACAGCTAGCGGCAGACAAGGAAGTTTAACTTTATTCTGACACAAATTCTTTATATTGTGAGATTTTTAATATGTGTTTAGATTGATTGATTTCAAAATGCTACACTTGGAGGCTTGCAGAGATTCTTAATTTTAAACTGTAGTATCGGATAAATATAGTAGGGAAGAGCGTAAGCTCGTTTAATTATACACTCAGATTTTGCTAACAAAAACCCTTTTTTAAATGTGAAATCTTTCTTGTTAAAGTGCTCTCACAAAAACTTGTAGTTTTTATCGATGTATTTTAAAAACAGTGATCGATTAATTTTACAAGCCGAAATTTGCGCTTCTGCTTCAAAGTTTTTTAAATGAAAAACGTAAAATAAAATTTTTTTGGAGTATTTAATGATATTGAATGAATGATGAATGAACAAACAAAATTTTTTATATTTTATTCCTATAAAAGCTTATCAACTTTATAACAATCAATGTAAGTTTTTTTTGGAAATATGAAATAGAATATTTCTGTAACTTCGTTCCTAGCGAACATTGTGTAATATGATTAATATTTTTTATATATTTTTTGCATTTTTTTAAAATCAAACAAATGCAAATATTTTTATCATATTTATATTTAAACATACATGTTGTAATATAAGTTTTGAAACAAATTTATATTCCAAAATATTTTGTTCATAATTTTTAGTTCTTAAACAAAAGCTATATTTTAATATCCCGATGATCTAAAGCTATGAAAAATACTCTTTAATAGTTACACGTGTGTTTTCCTTTAAACACATTTCTTAAAGAAACTTTTTTTGTATAAGTTCTTAAGCTGTTTCTAAACACTTGCCCCGCATTGTTTATGATATTCTGCTCATATGCTTGGGTCCACATTAGTGGCCACTTACAACGTGTGCATCTTGCTTAAATTCGTCTGGCCAGGTCCAGTCGCAGGCCCTTGCCCATGCCCATACCCATGCTACTCGTGCCCCAGAACCCGCTGCCGCCTGTCCCTTGCCTTGCCCCAATGCCCCATGTGTAATAATAATATACACACAGGTGTCCCAGGCTTTTGGCCGTGGGGCAACGTCAGCTTCGTACTTCATCAATAAGCGGCTGGGGCGATGGCGCTGCATGTAGCACATGTAGCGGCGATTACGCGTAATAATCATCATAATCAAAAGTCGCAACACGAAATGAGTTTTGACTTGTTGTTGTTGCTGCTGTTGTTGGTGCACAAGGATAACCAGTTAGGGATTGTTATGGTCCAGCAGCGTTGCGCGCGCTCCATATAGAATTGATTAATATTGGCATTGGGCATAGGCATTGCTCCCTGGCGTTGGTGGTTTTCGCCATCTCATTACAACGTTGCGGCCCAGTGAATTTTGTGGCATTAGCCGCGCAACGCGGCGGGGCGGGGCGGGGCAGCGGCATACACCAAATTAAACTTGGACTGCGGCCCATCGTAAAAAAACTTTGTTAATCATAAGTATAAAGGAAGTGTTTTCCTCCGGATGGAGAACGATGTTTACCTGATGCTAGGTTAAGGTTCAATTTCAGTTTCGGGTTGAGGCTGCTGTCGGCAAACCAGAAAATCATTGTGGTAGCTCATTTCGTTTAAGTACTCATCCTGCGTTAAAAGTACTCATAAGTACTCATATTTGAATGGCATACTCGTATTTCTGGTGGGTTTTTCGCTTAGTGAAATGTCTATGATGCTTAAAAACAATGTGGTTAGGGTTTGGCTTATGAATATGTGTTTCCTTACAAATAAGCCCAGGTTCCAACCTTCCAACATTCAAATTTTAAAAGGAAAATGTTCTAGTTTTTATTTTTTGAAAATTGATTTTTGTTTATTTTTAATTAAAAGTTTTAATTTGAATTAATAGAGTCTAATCAATTTTGTGGTCTAACATTTTTCATTGTACCTAAATTAATCGGTTATCTTTTAGGACAACTGTTTCGTTTCAAGGAAGTGTGAAACGAATACAGAAGTAAATCACAAAAAACGCGCAGGAAATCAAAGGAAACTCGTGGTAGGAAAGGTCAGCAGGCACTCAAAGCGAATCTCCTAATCTTCCACTCCAGAACTACTTTACTTAATAGTTTATAGTTAGTTATATATCCTTATTATGCCCGTTCCCATTCACACGCATCATTGTGCTCGTCATATATCTTGTTTTTACTGTATCTCATGACATTCTAACCCATCACATTCCGTCAGTAATTTCAAGCCATTTTTATGGGACACATCATAACCAGCTGGCCCAGTCATAATCTATTCTTGACTCACCGAAAAGCCAACCCAACGCAATCCACCTAAAAAAAGTAACCCTCTCTGATTTTCGATGTATATCGCATGCATATTATGCGCAACATACAGTCGGGTACAGAGCTCTCTATAAACACAAAAAATAATAATTAACTGACCATCAAATCAACAGCACGTACTCCCTACGTGAGCATCATTTTACGAGCTGGAGCGCTCTGTAGCCTACATCTCCTCTATACCTGCTTGATTACTCATTTGCGATATACACATACATATATATCTGTATTTATGTGTGCATGTGCTGGATAAGTTCGGGTCTAGGGCTGGACGTGCGAAAATGAGAACTACTAAAACTTGGCCAGGTCAGAAACTACAATCAAAGTCAATTGGTTTACGGGGGAGGGCCGAACGCTGAGATAACTGTGAATGCAAGCGGTTAAGTGCCGGCTACCGCACTTACCGCATAATTAATATGGCGAAATGCAAGCCGAACAGTCGGACAAACGGACTGGACAAACAGAAAAGGCTGGCTGGACGACATGCCGGACAGACAGGACAATGCTGTCCGTGCAGCTACAAGCGCACGACATTTGCATTTGATTTACGCACTTGGCAATCCCTCAGAATTCGCAAATGCACTCAACTAGAGATGAGTGCGTGAGACGCGAATAAAAAGGTTATTTATTAATTTTGTCATACTCACAAAGAGTATGATCGTATGTATATATTTTTACATATGCCAGCAGAAGAAGCTCTCTTGATGATCATTTATATAGATTCCGTTTTGGACCATTATATCGTTTAGCTGCCATAGGAACTATCGCTAAATGTCAATCCATTTGTATTTTTGGTGGCACACTTTTAGTTTCTCAAGATCTTAAGCAAATTCATCAATTAAGAACTCCCATTATAATTGATATAATCTGATCTAAATAAAATCTTTGTGGGGATGCTATATATACCATGCCATAAGAATACTAGAAGAATATTGTATTTAGTTCCTATGGGAACAATTGGGATAATTAGGACGTGCTCTTGTAAAGTCGTGTGAGGTCTTGTGGACCCATAGTTATTCCTATGAATATTGTGTTGAGTTAGTTTGTCAAAAATTAAGCTTTTATAAGTATAATTTTGGGTTTATCAAGATATCTTTGCAAAATTTACTAAATACTAGTTTTTTTTTCTAATCTTAATATACATAGAGGAAATACCTTAATAATACTTATTAATAAAATACCCTAAAAATACCTACTATAGCAATAATAAGTTGTGTTACCTTATTTAAGGTCCTGCAAAATAATGGGGAATCGTGTTAACTGGGTTGGGTATTGTAAAGTCGTTTTGGCTTCTTTTTTGATCGATTCTAAATCGTATTAAGGCTTTGATAGAAGTTTGCCTATTTTTCGAGCTGTTCTAACCACAAACACTTCGTGTTTACTCTCACATATTCGTGTCACGCGCTCAACTCTGCACGCAGCGCAGCCTCCAGGGCACAGGAGGCAGTTCGACTTGCCCTTAAGGCAGAGTCAAGCCATAAAACTTTGGCTTAAGTGCAAATGCGCTCAAATCTGCACTTAGACAACTGACCGTCTCTGCCTCCTATGTGTGTGTGTGTGTGTGTGAGAGCGAGTGTGTGTAATTTTGTGTGTAACTGTGTGTGTGTGTATTACTATAATTAAATTGAAAATTACTGCCAAGCAATTGCAATTGTCCACACGACTGGACAGTGCACCCCGGTCTGCAATGTTAATAATACGTTTGTTTGTGTGCGTATCTGCGTGTGTGTGAGTGAGTGTGTGTGTGGGCTCTAATCATTGTCTGTCTGTGCATCTGTCTATGGCAAAATGTTTCGGCTGGGAGGGGTATGGGGTCCTGCCACGCATAAGTTATAAATTATGCATAGATGCATAATTTACAGCTCGTAAGGTCAGACAGTTGCATTTGCCAACGGGCCCCAGGCGCAACCCCCAAGGGCCGCCAACAACTAACATTAGTTGGCTACTCCCCGGCAATTGTGGTAATAAACCTAATGTTGGTATGTTTCGTAACGCCCAACTTTGAGAAGCCGTATCTCAGAGATAGAGAGCTACTTCAAAGTGTGCAAAATATTTATCGTAAAATATCATTATTAGTTGAGCTCTATTCCGCTCATCAATTGAAATTTGTGTGTCCATTGGAAAAAGGCTAATGTTTACATTTAAAGTCAAATAAATATTGCTGCAAATTCTGAATGTATAAATAAATAAACATATAAAATAACTTATCAACGTGGAAATACAAATAGGCAACTATAGAAAGATAATTGTTCTTTCTAGTCTCATATCAGAGAGAGATCTCAGCTTGAGTGTTATTGACGTGCTTATTTTGTGCTCCAATATTTTTATTTATTTCTGCATTAATAATCTGCCTTTTTTTTCTGCATTTAACTCTATATTGGGCTTTATTTTGAAAGCTTTACTTTTTTCTATCAAAGTGCCTTCTGTTGTGCAGTGTAAGTCTTTTAATAAACTTATTAATTTTAACTAACGCGGCGTCAGTGCTGTGTTATTGTTATTGTCTGTTTTGCTTATCGCTATCTTACGCTCTTCATTGATTGCTTGGTGTGTGTGTGTTTCCTTGTGAATCACGCTCTCGCAACTCTCACTGCTTGTTGTCCGTTACAAGAATTGTTTGTGTAAAACTTTTTTTGTTTTGAGCGTCTGCCTGCGCCAGTTTCGTCTGCCGTTGTTTTATCTGCTTTGCGCTCTCGCACCTAATTTGTAATAGTTTGACCCCTGTTGTCAATATGCTGTGCTGCAAAAAAGCTTGCAATTTCAAGCAGGTTGACAATTCTGCCCCACCGCAATTTGTAAGTTGTTGGTTATGCGAGAATATGATGCATGCTAAATGTGCAGGCCTTACTGGGCGTGATAACGACAAAATATCCGCTAATCTTAAAAAAGATTGCGGTGGACTTCGTTGGTCATGCCCAGTGTGCATAGAAATTCAAATTGACTTCTCTCGGATGTATAATTCTATGAGAAATCAATTTTTAAAACTTAATAATGTTGTAAAGCAGCTTTCGGGTGATTTTGACTCGGGCATACAGCTGCTTAACAACTTTAAATTTGAGACACCCCCTAATCGCCAATTAGCGTCTCAATTTTTAACTGTTCCCCCTAATCCTGGCCAGCCTTCCTCCCCTGTATTGCATACTCCTCAACCATTTGATACATCTCCGATGTTATCACTCTCGCCTTCTCCAAATGATTGCCCCATTATTACTCCTCGAGCCTCTCCTGATGAACCGCCCATTATTCCATCGGTTGAACCGGCTCTTCCTAGTACTTCTGGTAACGCTCGGGTAGTTCCTGGTCGCAGAGGCAGGCCGGCTCGCATTCTAGCTCCAGCCTCTGACAGCAATCATGCTGCCCTTGCTTGCCCCATAGTCCCGATTTTAACTGTAGTTCCGCCTCGAAAACAAGTCTTTGTGTCTAGACTTTCGTCTGACACCACTTGTGACTCTTTGGCAACTTATATTGCGAGCAAATCTGCTGCCAAAGTTACAATCACAAAATTCAATTTCTCCACTCCTCGAGAAATTGCATCATTTAAAATTAATGTTCCTTATGATTCTTTTTCAGTCATTTGCGACCCTAAATTTTGGCCACCGCACATGATTGTTCATGAGTTTAAGCCAGCCTTTAAAAAGAAATTTGCCTTCGCCTGTTTCCCTTCCAATCTCCATGCATGCACCTACTAGTTTGGGAGCAAAAAACTAATTTCTTCTCCTAACAATTTTTTAATTCAATATCAGAATGTCAGAGGTCTGTTATCCAAACTCAAAACTCTTTTCCTGAGTAGCCCTTCTTTTCTATCTGACATTATTGCCTTTTCTGAAACCTGGTTAAATCCTACTATATCTGATTGTGAAATGTTCTCTAATCATTTTACGGTTTATAGACATGATCGCCCAAATCGTCGTGGTGGTGGGGTATTAATTGCAGTTAAATCCTCACTACAGTCTGAACTTTTTCATTTCACTGCACCTACCGATGCAGAGATAATCTCTGTTAAAGTAACTCTCCCATCCTGTGCTGTTTTTATCACATGCTCCTATATACCCCCTTCCTCAAATATTGAGGTTTACTTACAACATCTGGCCTGCATTAGTCAGGTCTCTTCTTATGTGCGTGATAATGACTATTTTGTTGTGTTGGGTGATTTTAATATACCGTACAACACTTCATGGTCAATATTCTCACCCACAAATTACCTTGTGCCATCTACCTGCCATGACTTTTTAGATGGTATGCTCGATCTCTCGTTGTTCCAGATCAATTCCATTTCTAATCATTTGAATAGAACACTTGATCTTGTTTTTATCAACGATCATCGTATTGCTGCCGTGTCCAGGTCATCCCCGCTATCTGTCCCTGAGGATATATACCATCCCACGCTTGAAGTGGAACTGTTCGTTTGCAAATCCCATAATTTACACTCGATAACGCCTATTAAGCCCCGCCGCTGCTTTCGTAAAGGAAACTTTACCTTGCTTAATAAACTTATTTATGCAACCGATTGGTCTTTTCTTTTCGACGCGGTTGATATAGATAAGGCTATTAACTTTTTTTATGAAACCCTAAACTCTCTTTTAGAAATCTGTATCCCTATTTGTACCCCTATGCTTTGTTCCTTAAAACCCCCGTGGTTTACTCCCAGACTAGCAAACTTAAAAAACATTAAGTCAAAATGTTTTAAAAAGTTCAAAAAAAAAGTCTGGTTCTAATGTTGACTTGGCGAAATATTCCATTGCCAAATCAAACTTTTTTATTCATAATTCTCTGTGCTATGAGAATTATCTTGTCCGTTGCAAAAGGCAATTTGCTCGTGACCCTAAGCAGTTTTATAGCTTTGTTAATTCGAAGCGCAGGTCTTCTTGTTTGCCTTCCTCATTTTTTCTAGGGATTGAAAAAGCAAGCAATGATTCTGCCGCTTCTGATCTCTTTGCTAATTTTTTTCAATCCACTTATTCCGCTGCTTCTTCTATTAAAATGCCTTATCCTTACAACATAGTTTCTTCTAATTTCATATCCGTACCTATTATCTCTGAAACCTCCCTTCTTTCTGCTCTTAATTCCGTAAAAATTTCATACTCTCCTGGGCCTGACGACATTCCTAGCTGTCTACTCAAAGAATGTAGTGCTGCTCTTCTTCGCCCATTGCTAAGGCTCTTTAATCTATCTCTTGAATCTGCTGTTTTCCCATCCCTTTGGAAAGAATCCTTTATAATTCCTATCCACAAAAAAGAAGGCGGTCGGTCCGATGTGTCAAACTATAGGGGCATTGCTAAACTGTCCGCTATTCCTAAATTATTTGAAAAAATAATTACCTCCACTTTGCAGCACCTCTGCAAATCCATTTTATCCCCTGCTCAACATGGCTTTGTAAAGAGTCGGTCAACAACGACCAACTTGCTTGAATTCACCTCGATGGTAAATGATGCTTTCCTTACTAAAAAGCAAACTGATGTCATTTACACCGACTTCAGTAAAGCATTCGACTCTGTACACCATGAACTTTTATTGCTAAAACTTGACCTTATAGGTTTCCCTCCCTCTCTCTTGGCTTGGATTTCATCTTATTTAAAAGGACGTACCCAAAGAGTTTTACTTAGATCCTCAACCTCTAAGCAAGTTCATGCTACCTCAGGTGTACCCCAAGGTAGCCATCTTGGACCTTTACTCTTTACTATTTTTATAAATGACCTCCCTTCTATAGTTTCACATGCTCGCATACTTATGTACGCAGATGATGTGAAACTGATTTACTCCTACACTGATTCCCACAATATCACAGTCATCTCCAAGGCGATCTGGACTCTATGCAGCTTTGGTGTTCGGACAACCAGTTGCACCTTAATTGTTCAAAATGTATGTTTATGTCTTTTACACGTTCTAAGCCATATCTGGTTAGTTATACAATTGATAATTCTCAATTGAAACGTACACTAACAGTAAAAGATCTTGGTGTTCTCTTTGATTCAAAGCTGAGCTTCAACATGCATATACATACTATTGTAAACGAGGCTAAGGGTGTACTTGGCTTTATTAAACGTTGGTCGAAGGAGTTCAATGATCCCTTCACTACTAAACTTCTTTATATATCGCTTGTACGCCCAATCCTGGAATACTGCTCCTGTATCTGGTGTCCGCAGTACAAAATCCACCAGGATCGAATTGAGTCCGTCCAGAAGCAATTTCTGCTCTTTGCCTTACGAGACCTAAACTGGAATCCCAATCTTCGTCTTCCATCTTACTCCAGCAGGCTTTTACTTCTTAATCTCCCGTCACTAATCAACCGTAGGACAATCCTTGGTGTAGTAGTATTCCTACACAAGCTGATCAATGGCGACATTGATTCTGCCTCTCTTTTAGGTCGCCTGAACTTCTCGGTTCCGTTTAGACCTACTAGAAATTTTGTCCCCCTACTCCTTCCTACATGCACGACAGATTACGCTTTGCATAATTCGTTTCATGTGTTATGCCAACGCTATAATAGCCTTTACCACGTTTTCTCCTCTGAGCTCTCTCTTCCCCTAATAAAGTCTTTGCTTTCAGGATATCTTCGGCAAATCATTGACCACCCCCAACTGTGAGCAGGGGCACAGTTTGCCGGACGGGCTAAATCTCTCCCCCATCGGGTCAATGATTTCCGTCTCTGTCTCTTTCCTCTTATCTATTTATCTAATTCTAACAATTATTATAATTAATAACTAAAACTGTTCCTTCACTTTCCTTATTTTATTGTTTATTTATAGGAATTATATTTAAATTGTAGAATATACTCTTACTACTAACACCTTCTCTTTAGCAGTAGAGTCTCTTAACGTCACTGACAACAACTAGCTGTGATTAGAGGCATAGCTAGCCGGACTGGCAAATAAAATACCCCATCGTGTCGGTGATGTTATGAGTATTGTTTATAATTCTCTTAGGCTTTTAGCTTTTAATTGTTTATATTTATTTTCAATGTATCTCTTAGTTTTTATACATTTTACTTAGGTTGACACTCGATCTGTCAACCTATTAAATAAATAAATAAATAAATAAAAATAAATAAATATTAAAAATAATATACTACTTTGTGGTATATTTTTAAGGTCTATACTTTTCTTCCTATATGTATATATTTATCTTCTTTCGAACTGCAATTAAGCTCTCTGTATTGGTTTTTTTTGTTTATGTTTAAAAGGTCATATGAAGCAAGCTGTTTAAAACAAATCTAATCAGTACATTGCATCTTTAAAACTATTATTTTTTAAGTGAAATTCTTTGCATTTCTTGACTCCTATATGTAACCCCTTTGCGTTTCCCTACATCTTCTTTCGAACTGCAATCAAGTTTTCTGTTTTGATTTTTAAACACATTTGTCTGACTTTTGCCTGCAAAAAATCACGAACACCCGAACACGGATCCACTTAAAATAGTCGAAGCACTTCGATAGTAGTTCATTGTACCATGCAGCGCAGTTTTCCACACTCACACACACACACGTACATACACACACACACTCTACACACAGCTCAGACACCTCTTAACCACTTGAGAACTTGTTTCTCTTTTCGCATTGGTTTTAACCGCATCATTTTGATGTATTTTGTGGCTTGGGTTGTTTAGCGCTCGTTGTTTTTACTGTATCATCATCACGAGTTACACGCACGAGCTGCGTCTGCCAGTTTTGCATATACAGGAAGGGATTGCAGCTCCGCTTGGCAGAGAGTGGGTCGCTGGCGGGGGGCAGGGGGTGGTGAGGCAGGTTGAGATGCCCAAAGTGCCGACAACAACAATCGACGGTTACAAATTATCATGCATGTGTTTGTCTTGATTTCTTTGTCTTATTGCATTTTATTCAAATTTCCTACCGTGCGGTTTTTACGTTTATATCGTCGGCATCGATTTGCAATTCGCAATCGTAATCAGCTCGAAGGCAACTTTCTAGAGGAATACATATTGGTAAGCTATATGTACATATATATATATAAATATATATATATCTCTTGCTGTTTTGTATTTGTATTTCTGTGCTGTGGTCCGACGATGACAGGCAGACAAAGAGGCGGTTCCCAGCAGAAATGTTTACTGTGAGTGCTGTGTGTGTGTAGTTTGTTGTGCCAGTTTTCAACAGCTGATGGTGAATATTTATGTTTTGTTTGGTTTTACAAAATCGAATAACTGAATACAATCAAATGCGTTGAATAAAATGCAAGCTCCAACTATAAATTATCACAAGGCATACACATATAAAAAGGATTTCATGTCGTACTTGGCAAAGGCTTAGAAAGGAATTTACATGCCTTTAATGTGTTCATTCTTATGTGATTTAAAAACTTACTTGTCTTGCATGAACATTTCCTACCCTATAAAGATATATTATTAGGTGATTTAAGGAACATCGATTTGATTTTTTTTATTTATCTTAGTTGATGTGAGGACCGCAAATTTATATACTTAGTTTATTATAGACATAAAAACATATATATATTCTTCCAAAACAGAACACTTGCTCAGGAGGAAGTTTGTCCAGATGTGTTTATTATTTATTTGTATTTCTTGCTCAAAGGTTGGGTCTAAATCCTTAAATTCCTTGTTTCTACAAATTTAAAAAATGTTAGGAAATATTTTAAATATGTAAGTAATTTTCAATTTTCCACAATGTAAAGAATTTTGTTTTGTGAGTTTAGCTGAATTTAAAGATATTAAAGATTTGTTGGCCATGCAAAATGTAAGCAAACAATTCTTAAATTTATTTATTTATATATTTATCTATTTAAAAAAAAACCTATTAACAATATGATAGTTCTATTCAAAAACCCTCTCTCAAATTCAGCTCTTCTCTTACTTCCGCATTGCCTTAACACAAATGGCAACCGCACATAGTTACAGTTCTTTTGTGATCAACAGTTGCAGCAACAACAAGACGTAAATATTTATACAACTTTTGTAATGGCTGGCAACGATATTTGCATTGGCATTCCACTTGAACCTTTTGACCACCCATGAAAATACCTAAGCATTTTATAACTTGAAGCCGCATTATTTTAACTCTGTGTATGTTTATTTTTTTCTTGTCACGTGTTCTTCTCCTCGCTCAAACGTAATTTTTGGGGTAAGGTAGAAAAACAAGTAGTAGAAGAAGGAGAAAATACCTTTGTCTTTGTCTTTTAGTTTATGGCCCGTAAGGGTCGACAGCTGTGTTTGTAACCAATTTGCTACCGTAAAAAAAAGAAAAACACACACACACACTTGGCTGCTAGGGAGCAGCCAGAGATCAGACCCCAAGAAAACATATTTTACAGCACATGTAAGTGCGCTGGCAGCCAGCTCAAATTTTGGCATATTTTAAAAAGTTTTTCATTTGCATTTAGTGAACATAAGGGTTAAGAGCTGAACACAGCAGAACAGACAGCGACGGACAATGTCTTTCATAACAATTTTCACCTGTCCCGTAAACGTTAAAACTGGCAATTAGCCTGGCTAAACAATGAGCCAAATTGTAAAGCAGCAGCATGCCTAGGGCAAGTCCATTGCATTGATTTGCCTTGGCCTTAATTTGATGACTATCTAAAATAGAGGGGCAGCGGGGAGAGTTGCGGCAGCTGCGTGCTGCTGGTGACACACGCACAATTGCTGAGGGGAACGAACGACGCTCAAAATTGCTTATCAAAGTTGCACAATCAAAAAAAAAAAAAAAGAAAAAGAAGGCGGAAGAAGCAGAAGCTGAGGCAACAGCAAATGACGCACCAGCATAAAATGAGGCAAGACCCGGAGTAATGGGTATTGGGTATATATGTGCACTGAGTATTGAATATTTCAGTTTGAGTTTGGGTATCGAGTACACTCACCGAGGGCAACTGTTGACTGCAAGTCATACGCACTCGAATGGAGCTGAGGAGCTCGGTACGTGGCATAGACAATCAAATTGGTAATGTGTGCAAAACAAATCAAGCAACAGCGCTCAGATATAATCAAAAGCGGCACACTGCCACACAACAACATCAACAACAACAGCAACCAGGGATAGGTGCAGTAAAGAACATTTTACACGAAATTGCTTTGCTTTATATGTTAAGGTGACGCTGTTAATGTTAATGTTAAGCTTATGTGCAGCTTGTTGAGCTTTACATACAAATCGTGGTAGAAGCACGTCAATTTAAATTAAAATACTTTTTAAACTTGGAAATTTGTAGATTTTATATAAAAACATTGTTCAAAGATTTATCGAGACTGCTTTTGCGAACTTTACTGATACGAATCTTTTGAAATACATTTGATTATATTTTCGAATTAATATATTTTATATTCATTTGTTACGTTTTATTTAGGGTATTACCCCTAATTTAACTGTTATGTTATAATTTTCATATATATTTTTATATATTATATTTTTTTATATATACCCACTAGCTTAGTATTTTTCATATCAACATTCATAATTTTCGTGTTCCTTTACTACCTCTATTTTAGTGTACTTGTAGTTTAGTAACTATTTACCAACACTAATATGACATGCTAAAAATGTCGTTAAATAAATTTAAATTTAAATTCAACATTTAATTTTTAAACTAAAAACTATGCTAATATACATATTTGATTTTTTTGATAAATACATATTTTTAATAAATATGAAATTTATCAACGCTGTATTATTCGCAAATCGGTAGAAAATATCAATCTGAAATATAATACTTTATAGTTGAGTTCCACTTTCCTTTGTCTTAAAACTTCCCCAAAAATCAGAGTTGAGCCCATCCTAGTTTTAATACGGTTTATGGGCATATCAGAAATCCATCTCTTTGCCTCTTCGCTGTTGTCGCCGCAGGCTTCTAGCTGCAGGCGTCGGCGTCTGCGTCGCCGTCGTCGTCGCCGTTCTGTCCTGTTCGTCTTCGCACTATTTTTCATTTTATTGCGCCGCTGCACATGGCTGTCAACTGTCAGCAGGCAGCAGTAGATGCGGCTTGAGCCGTCTGCAGCTGCAGCTTCAGCTTCTTCGCAGACATCGAAGACGCGCGCCCGCATATCGATTTCAGCGCATTGTGCCTGTTTGCATACAAATATCCTAAGGACATGTTATAGAGCGCTGACTGCCTTATCCTGCCACACGTACGCATGTAAATTGTATTTGTGCGCGCAGCCCTTGTCGTCGTATTTAGTGGTTCCCTGTGCCGGTCCCCCCCAACCCCCAACCCCCGCTCCCCTCTCCTCGGCCGCGCTTCCTCCTTGTGCTTGATTTCATTTGCTGCTGGGGCAATTGTCTTCGACGTTGGCGCTTGCATCGACTTTATTTTTGGCAAAAAAACTTTGAAGCTCTCTCCATGCCACAATTCAAATTCCTTGCTCTTTTGCAACTTGTCAGCCAAGAAGTGGCAGCCATTTTTTCCTCCCCTCGCTCTGTTGCATGTGGCAGGACTTTTGCGCTTTTGTGCGTGCCTTGGCCTTCGCTTTTCGCCTGGCGCTGACATTTGATGTTTAATTTCAATAACTCGGTGCGTTCGCTTTTTAATCTCCTTTTTTTTTCGATTTCACTCGAGTATTTGTGTCTTTGACTGCCAAATAGCTTCAAGTGCTGAAAAATGTTCAAATACACACACACACACCTTGCACATACACCCTATTTCAATTACAGCTGCCAATGGCGAAAAGTGTTGGCTGTGAATTACGTAAATTACATTTTTCAAGTGTACAGACTTCAGATGTCAACGCTTTTAGCTGCTCGAAAATCTAATAGAAAGTCCAGAGGAAAATGGATTATCAGAATTTTTGAAGGAATTTTCGTGAACTTATCTAGAATTAATTTAATAATTTTTTATATGATGGAAATTATTTTATTTATACGTGTTATATTGGCTAGTAAAGAAACTTAAATATTGAGCAAGAATTGTTTATATATATTGACTAAACAAAGCTTTAAAAATAATATATATTATTTAATATAGAAAATAGAATAGGAAAATAGAAAATAGGAATCTGACAAAAAAAAATAAATCCGGAGGTCCATTTTTTTTTAATTTTCGACACCCCAAAGTTCTGTTCTGTTTTCTCATCACATTTCTACTCATCTATTAGGCATGGTTCTTCTTTTATAATATTATTTCCGCTCAATATCCTTCACGCAAATTTCCTTTCCAATATGCGCTCTGCTCTCGTATGTAAAGAAATTGGACTGAAAAACCAATTACTCTACCACAATGCCCAAAAATAATTTTGATTTCATTTCCTGCTGTCCGGCACTTTTGTGGTCATCGCTGTTGCAACCACTGCAACATTTACAACAACGACAACAAAAGATAAAAGAAAGAAGAAATGAACAAAAACCTTCGCAACATGAGGTGCCTACAACACCCGATTGCAGCGCACAAAGGGAACTCACGTGGTTTGGGCAATTGTTAAAGGGCCGCCGAACATTTAGAGGGGTTTTTTTTTTCACTTTCCGTTTTATATGTATATATATATATTTTCATTTGGTTAAAAAACACACACAGCGGGTGTTGTGCCCGCGGTAGGTGTGAAAAAAAAAACGCTAGAAGAAAAAGGGAGCAGTAGGAGGTTTAACAAAAATTGAATTATGAGTGCTAAGGAGAATATGGTGCTAGTTTAGAGCCCGTTGCGAGCATCAAAAGACACCGACGGGGCTAAAAGCCACTAGGTAGAAGAGGGGGTGGAGGGGGGGGGTGAGTTGTGGAGCGGTGCTGAGCTTAATACAGTTGTCAGTTGTTTGTTGTCTCGCCAGCTGTTAATGAACATTCAACTGGCTAATTAATTTTATACATTTATTAAACTTTTGGCGCCCCAACAGGAGGTGAAGAGCGACAGGAACGGAAAGACAGGGAAGACAGAGACGGCAGGACGACAGGACGACAACTGCTGCCAAGCCACGAAACTATTTACCATACAAATCTAATTTTATCAACTTTGTCTTTTTCGCCTGCTCCTCACCCTTAGCCTTTTAACTAGCTACACGGCCTGGGTCCTGTGGTCCTGCTGCCATCTGTAGCTCTTTCTATGCCCGCCTTTCGCTCTGTCTCTTTGCTCTGTGTCAAAACATTGTGACACAGTTCTGCTTTCTTACAATTTGCGCCGTTTCTATTTTGCTTGGGCGTAGCGTTTGTTACGGCTCGCGCCGTTCTCTTGGCTCATTAACGTTGGCCTTTGTTTTGGCCCTGTCATCGGCGTCTGCTGGGCTCCAGGAAGCGGTCGCCAATTCGGTCCTTTTTGTAATTTATAAATGTCCAACAGTACTCGGCTCACACTCTCTATCTCTATCTATCTCGATCTTTCTCTATCTCTCTCTTGGCCATTTCTAATATCGTCCTGTAGCTGGGTTCGGCATGTAAATCAGGTCAAAACAATGCAACTGACAGTGAATTGTGCTTCGGTTGAGTTTCGTCCTGCCACAATGACACATTCAGGACTCTAGCACAGTTTAGTTCATTATTGGTTACTCAGCAATTCATTCACAGGACACACCTTGTTGTTGGGACCCTGGACTCGCCTCACTCGCATTGCCCTTTTTATGGCCATGTCCTTTTGCTTATCCCTGGCTGACTAATGACAAGCAGCCAGCAGCACGTTGCCAATTCCTGCCGCTCCCCGCCTTATCCCTTTTGCCTTTTGTCAACGACTCTTACTCATAGTCATTGGCCAGCTTAACCAACATCGTCTCCGCCGCCGTCGCCGTCGCCGTTGCCGTCTCCGTTTCCAACTCCATTTCGCATCTCCATTTCAGTTCCAGTCTTTGGCTTTAATGGCGTTTGTCTTCTTGCTGCCTGGTAAAAAGCCAACTTACAAGCAGTAGCAGCAGCAACTACTCAGGGGCTGCACCCCGGTTCGTCCAATGGGCGTGACAAGTGGCAAGGGCCAAGAGTCCACAGTCCACAGTCCAGAGCAGGTGCACATTTTATAACAAAGGCATAAATTATTTCCACTGTCAGCATTGCTTTCGCCATCGTCGTCGTCGTCGTCGTCTCGACGTCGCCTGTAAATGGCATTTGCCTCAACTTATTGTTTGGCCTATTGATTTGAATTTGCCCAAAGTATTAGACAACTTATATTTCACATCTATCTATGGGATAGTCAAGGTAGCTAAGGTAGCTGTGTGGGCGCCACACGCTGCTCGTTTAATTGTTTTTTTTTATTTTTGTGTTTCGTTTCCATAGAAAAGACTTTGATGCGATTTATTTACACAGATTGAAAGTACACAAGTTATTCCATGCAGAATAACCGATGAAAGATATTTGATAAACAAGATACTTATTTACACAAGTTTAAGGGCCCTGAAAATATAAGAAAATGTGAAATAATAACAACTGCCAAACTAAATATAAAATATCTCAAAGAAATTAAATTGTTGCTGACTTTATTATTTATTTAATAACCCAAAAACATTTTACATTTCTTTAGGTAATGTACACAAATTTATTTTTTGTAACATTATATGTGCTGTAAATAATTAGTAATTATATTGACACATTTTAGACACGTGTCAATTAAAGTCTACGAACCTTTTTAGGTAAAATAATTGCTAATCATGTGATTTGCTGAATTGTGAAAAATAAAGCAGAACAGTTGCCACCTAACCATGATTAATAAATTCGTTAATTTGCATCAATCAACATTAAATTACATCAACTAATAATTTGATATAAGAAACAAGAGACAAAGAGAGTAAGAGAGAGGGGAGAATATGTGTGAGTGTGAGCTCTGATAATTTTGTTGATTATTAAATAATGACCTTGCCAAAAATTTGAAATTCTCAGTTGGTTAGACGCTTAAATCATCGGCGGCTTTGTTGGTCAAATGTGCAAAAAGCGTACAACAAATTGTAATTTTCGTCCAGGTAACTAATTTAGACAAAGGCTTAAACAAAAGCTACAATTACCAGGTCAACACACGCACAACAATAAATAAATAATTGATTTGTCGTTGTTTAAGCAAAAAACTAATTGTGCTTTTGTGTGTGCACACTCACATTTCTATTTCTATTTGTGTGTATCTGTTTATTGGTGGTTTTTCAATCCCAGTCTGCGGCAGGTATATGGCGTTATAGATATAGCTGTTAATGTTCTAGGTTGCTGTGCTCGACCGAAACTTTACCTGTAAAATATAATTTTTCATAGAAATTACAGAAAAGCTAAGTAGTAGGCTGAGATATTATTTTAACAGAAAAAATGTCTATATATTTTTCTATTTTGATTGATTGAAATTGCGTATATCCAGGATAATATACTATCTGTCATAAATTGCCTAGCTCTAGCTTTTGTATTCTCTTGGTTCAATGAGTTCAGAATGTTCATAAGAACAAATATGTGATGGATAGCATATATCATAAATATGCTCACTTCTTTATCTCCTTTTCAATGTTGCCTAAATTTTTCACACCATTTCCAACACCCTTTCTGCCTATGCTTATGGCTATTACAGGGTATTAGTTAAATGAAATTCGATTATGCAATAATTGAAACACTGTGCGTTATCATGATGAAACAGTAATGAAATAGCTGCAAAAACTGTAATTGCTTTAATTACAAGCACTTGTGTAGGCCCTATAAAACAGCCGCTGTTTCACAGAATCCGCAACAGTCGTAACCGAAACATCAGAGAAAAATGAAGGCAACTCTATTCGCAGCAACCCTAGTCATCGTTTTGTCGGTTGGCCAGGTAACCCCCAACAGCTAATCTTTCAGTGGAACTAGTTTATTTGGAGCTTCGGCTTCTTCGACTTGTATTCGCAGTGCAATCCAAATTTCCAGCAGCTGATGAAACAGTGCATGGACGAAACCAAAATGACGGAGGCGGAGCTGAATGACTTCATGTCTAGCGGCATGAAGAATAATCCCAACGAGAACCTTAAGTGCTATGCCAAGTGCCTGATGGAGAAGCAGGGTCACATGGTCAATGGACAGCTAAACGCCGATGCTCTGCTCAACACCCTCAAGAATGTGCCCCAAATGAAGGATAAAATGGATGAAATCTCGTCCGGTTTGAACGCCTGCAAAAACATGAAGGGCACCAACGATTGCGATACGGCATTCAAGGTTTCCATGTGCCTTAAGGAGCACAAGGTGGCCCCCACTAATATAACTAATTGAGTTATCCTCAATCTAAATTCAGCAGGGCTTGGAGATATTAGATAATTGGTGTGAATAAATGTTTGTTTGTCCTTTCACATGATGCATTAAAGGAAATATTATTGGTGTTGTGTTGTAAAGAGAGAAATGGAAAAGTGTTTTAACTGAGGGAAAGTGGAAAACGGATATGCAAAAGGAATTTCGAATTATAAAGGTTTCATAAACACAAAGAATATAAAAATCTCGCAAATTTCAAACGTCCATAACTTTGTCAAAACTGAACCGATTTTTATGTTTGTTGGCATTTTTTCATGGTTTGTCCTCTAGATTCATCCTGCGTTTAAAAAATAAACATTTTTGAAAATAAATTTTTTTTTCATTTTTTCTGAAAAAAAGCATGTACTCCCCTTACACATTTTCGAAAAATTTTTTTTCAAAATTTAGAATTCCAAATTTACACTTTTAATCGATTGTGGTTGTCACAATTAGTATAAAAAGCTACATTAAAACCGATTCTGAGGGGGTCGAATTTTTTGTCAAAAATCATGCAAAAATTGACCAACATTTTGACATGTAAAGCCCTCGGATCCATAGCTCCCATACTTCAAACGGCCATAAGTTTGTCAAAACTGAACCGATTTTCATGTTTGTTGGCATTTTTTCATGGATTGTCCTCTAGATTGATTCTGCAATTCAAATATATTCATTATTAAAAATATTATTTTTTCATTTTTTGAGAAATTAATCACGTACCTTCCCCTTCTCATTTTTCGAAAATTTTTTTCAAGAGCGCTTGCGGTCACCTGCAATAGTATTGTGGTAACTATTCACATTTTATCGATTTGCGATCGTCATGTTATCGATTTGCCAGGCTCCCAGTTGGCGTGGCATAAGAATCTTAACACTTTGTCTGACACGGGTGTTTATATGAGTATTTATTTCAACCCGCTAGCTTCAAAAGCGGCGAAGAAAATTGCGTTCAAACGGACAGCAACACGGACAGTGCACAAACCCAATATACTCTTTTTCTTTGTGAACGAGTATAATTAGCCGAAAATACAGTGAATATATATCTTTCGAAGCAAAACTAATAAATAACAAGTATTAATAATAAATACTAAAGGAATATGTTGTGAAATATACATAAATATTTATAAATAACAAATAAACATATTATTGAGAAAGAAAAATACTTAATGGATTTAAATGAATATAAAGGATTTTCTTAAGGATTTTCTACTGAGACAAAAATCAACGTTTAAGTGAGACAAGGAAGAACAGATTATACATTCTCTTGCAGACTTTAAACAGATGGGCGATATATTTCTGTACATAACTATGTTTGTGTACAACAGCTGAATTGCTGGAAACTTTTAATACCTCCTGGAAGAGTAAAAAAAAATGCAGAAAAGCAAACTTAGCTCGAATGAATTTGCTTATCTAGACGTTAATCGATGTGATTGTATTGTGAGATCAAATTCAAATTCTTTGTGAGATCCAAGGTGTGTTCCACAGATAACCTGAGCCAAGCCCAGCATCCTACAGACAGAGGGAGAGATGACAAGCAGACAAAC
Source organism: Drosophila robusta (assembly GCA_035043565.1). Classification (NCBI taxonomy): domain Eukaryota; kingdom Metazoa; phylum Arthropoda; class Insecta; order Diptera; family Drosophilidae; genus Drosophila; species Drosophila robusta. Next base: position 5,856,711 of record JAWNMW010000584.1, read on the forward strand.
TCCACTGACCAGAGACATTTATCCCCCGCAGCAGAGCTGCTGGTAGTTGGTCCCCAGTGAAGCATACCTCAATGCTGCAGCAGTGTGTTGCACGGTGAGTGTGTGTGTGTGTGTGTGATTTATCAAGAGTCGCTTGAGAGCGCGCACGCACGGAGTTCTAGGAAGCAGCCATTGACAACCTGTTTCCTACAAGACGACAGCGCGATGTTGTCTACGAATATATCATTTGTCAATTTTAATAAGTTTTAAAATCAAGATAATTAAAACAACGCACAGAGCGTACAGAGAAAGAGTGAGAGAGAGAGAGAGAGAGAGTGAGGGGGGGGGGGGCGGGGATAGTACAAATGCGGGACATGGTGTCAGCCGAAGAACCTGGTCATGGCCATGGGCAATGGGATATGGCAATCCTTTCCTTTTTCTTTGGAACATTGTGACACCAATTACCGCTAATAAATCATTTTCACATGTGCGTGTGCCCGCTCCCTCTCATTCTCTCTCTCTGTCTGTAACATATGAGCTGCGCTTAATGGCTACAAGCGCAGTTGCGCTGCTGCTGATGGAGGCGGGGGAATCAAGTCGAAGGGGGGCCTTTTGGGCCAATGTAACCATAGAAGATGTAACATAAATCAACGCCGCCAGCCTTGCAACGCGCAGTTCATTGCACTTGCAATGGGGTTGACAAGCTGCAGATGAAGAGACGTGAGAAGAAAGGGGCAGGGGGAGGGGGTATCTTCTACTCTGCAGGTTGACAAGCCCAGGCGACATGAGACAACGAAATTTTGTACATATGAGTAACAAAAAGAAAAAAATATAAAACTAAGAAAGAAAGCCAAGAAATTCTTTGAAGGACAGTGAACGCGCGAGCCCCTCTATCCCCCTCGGCCCACTCCAAAGCCAATGACAATTTGAAAAAAGATTCGAGAGGAGTTCGCTTCAGCTCGAGCTGAGCTACTTTGAATTGAAAGGAAAGGTCGGGTCGCAGTTGGAGTTGAAGTTCGGCCCAAGTCCAGGCAGAGGCCCAGGCCCAAGCCCAGGCAGGCAGGCGGTAGCCATGGCAGCCGTATGCATACAAATTTGTTGTGCAGACCCCCCATCCCCCGAAAATGTGCCCCCTCGACCGAACCTGGACACAGCGGCACTTGAAATTGTGCAGCTTGGCCATGCATATAATGGCTTGGCCTTTTATCAACTAACAAATACAGACAACAACAACAGCAACAAAAGGAAACTTTGACGATGGATGACTACAGTCGTCGCCTGCACTGGAAAACTCAATTTGAATATTGTTGAAACTGAAAACAACACAAAAAATGTGAACGAAGAGATAACTAAAGGATGACAAAGATCAAATGCTCTACCAAATAGATAACAGATGTAACATATAATATTCTGATAAAGATATTTTTCAAATGTGAGAAGTGCAATGAAAAGTCGTTATTTATGAGTTTGGCTACCTTGCAAAATCGAATTTTAAATTTAGCTAAATTTTTAAGCGATCTACGAAAGTTATATGATATAGTTGTCTAATTTTTTAACCAATATTTTGAGCATGTCTTTAAGGAAGTTGACTATTGATTTTATTTAAAAAACGTAAATAAAAACTCAATTTTTGGCTCAGGTTGAGATATTCTATGCCCGTCGTAAACTCTAAAAATTGTTTTTTGGAAACAGTAAGGGAGAGAGGCTTCTTTATTATTTTAATCAGCATATTGAGATCATAAATAATGAATGTACTCCAATATATTGCAAGTATCTTAAACATAGCAACATAGTCCGTGACAAAAATATAATACCTTTCTGCAAGGGTAAACAAAACCAAAGAACCAAGCACCAAGAGTTGAGTCCAAGACGAACAAGAAGACGGCAGCAGCAGCAAAAGAAGAAGAATACGAAGAAGAAGAAGAGATGCGCTCATGTGCCACATGATGAAATGCAGTCAAGTTAAAAAGTGTCACTTGAGTTATGAGTTCATTGTTTGTACGTAGTTACGGTGCTCAACAGGGGTGTGCCGTAAAGGGGTGCGGTGGGGGTGGGCTTGAAGTCTGCCATTCAATGGGGATATATTGTTAAAGTTGCTGTTGATTTGGTTTTAGGCTTTTGTTCAGCCTCGACGCAAAAGGGTTGCATCCATCCACAGTTGGGCGTCGACTTCGACTTGCAATTTGCTTCCCAGCGGTTGCCGGTGGAGACCAAAGCGCCGTTGAATGACTAGACAAAAGTATTGGCAAGCATTTTTGCAACAGTTGTTGTTTATCGTGATGAATAGTCTGCGGTGATTGAAAATGCTGTGGATAGACTAGTTATACGTATATATTTTAAAAACTATTTTTAATGAGCAAACGGAGTTTTTATAGTGGCACAGTTATATCTTTAAAGCAATTTCTTTATTTTCTAGCAAGCTATGTTAAGATATATTATAAAAATGTATATAAAAATATAATGTCAATTTACTGAACAAAAAATGCAATCTGCATGCAAATCGGTTTAGTTTTAAAAAAATTGTTGTTTTCTACTTTGAATGCAGAATTCTTTTCAAAGCCAAACCATAAATAAAAATTTATTCCCTATAAAAATCTGTTCAGTTTTCACTACATTTGCATCCATGCCAAATGGTATTATTTAGAATAGTATTTTCACAAGAATTGAGACCAATATTTGTGCTTCCCGACTAAAATGCACACGTATTCTAGAGGTCACATCATAATTGTTTTGCTAGCTTACAATTTGGACCCAATTCCCATGACTTGGTTGGTTATTTTCCTATAGCCGGCAGTTTTGCCAGGTGCCGATTGGTAGCTGCCAGAGCTGGATATATAAGCCCACGATAAACTTGCATTATATACATAAATCAACTTTGCTGCTGCTGTTGCGGCTGCTGCCTGCGTTCAAAGACCATGCACAGCAAATTGTTAACATCCGGGTAATTTGAATAAAATTGTGTTTATCACTCGCGACGCGCCGGCTCTTGAATTCGGGAGATAAAAATAGACAACGGAGGGGAGCAATTAAAACTCGGTATTTGGGTTCTTTTTTTTTGGTATATATTTAGGCGCGCTTAATTATGGCAAGTCGGCCGAAAAAGTAGGCGTCTGTAATGAAGGTATTGAAAAGGCGGTGACATGCAACCAATAATTAAATTCTAAATTCTAAACAGACCTCGACAGACACAGTTCCCACATAATAAGGATTTAGCAATAAAAAAAAATAAAATTGTTTAGGTGCATATGTAAATTTTTCCGAAGGGGTCCGTGCAACATTTCGTGTTTGTGCATCTTGAGCGGGCAATGGGAACAATTCCCAGTGTTGCCTAGTTCCCCAGTTGGCAGTTCACAGTTCCCGGTTCCCAGTTCCGTTACTTTTCATAGAAAAAGGCAAACGTGTACCCGCACATAATGTGAAAAGAATAAAAACTAAAAGTGTCAACGTCTGCCCGGCCAACCCCTGCCCCTGGCCCTGCCCTGCCCCTCCCACCCTCAACTTCGCTCCTCGTCCCTCGCGCGCTGACGCCTTCTGCATTTGCTTTCTAATTTTGGGCGCACGCTGAGGAAACAACAAAAGGGCCAAGTGTGCGAGTGACGAGTGTTGTTAGAGGAGGGGGAGTGGGGGTAAAATGGCATTTCCGTTTTTCACACAAACATTCGAAAGGCAATTTTTCAAAATTGAAATTCACTTTATATGACCAGAGACCAGAGCAACAACCACGCCTGTCTACGCATCCATTATTTCTCATATCTGGCATTCGTATCTATGGCAATGCATCGCTCGGAATAAAGATCGTTCAGTGTTGATAATGCTGGTGTGCCAGCAAGTGTTGTAAATTGCGCCAAGGGGTGCACCGCAGACGGCCGAGGGTGTGAGGTGGGGGCGACAATTCTCAAGCCAGCACCAGCTGCTGATAACTGGACGCTCGCTTGCTGTCTTATAGACCTATCTTCAAATTAGTTCCAGGGCTGTCACAAAAATGGCTAATTCTCTGCGCATTCCTATCAACATATTGAGATCTAAATAATGCCCCGAAATGAGATTTCGCTTAGGCTATGTCGCATGCCAACTGATTTTAAGATATATTTTTAGCTGCATTTGAAACGTTAAGTTACCAATTGGATTAGAAATACTAAGGGGTTTGAAAAAAGAATTTTTGAAAATTGGAATATTACTGTGGCCAAAGAAATATAAAGTTCAGAGAAAAGTTAGGCTGGAGGAAAAGAAAAACCTTTACGCATAAAAAGTAAACATGGATGCAGTTTTGTTAAATGGAAGTGTACAACAAATGTGTTAAAAGAAATTATCTGAAGAACTTGCAAAGTTTTTCCTGACACAAATTGCATTTACTAATAAAGTAAACATAGCGGATGGCTGCTTTAATTATTAATTTAAATTTTATATGTTAAAAAGTGTAGCTCAATTTAAGATTATAATTAAAACTACGATTACTAAAGCGCTGATCGAAAATGTATTGGAATCTTTTACAAATCAGAACAGGGAATTATGACTTATTCGACTTTATGACGCACTTAAAAACACAAAAGTGAAACCAATTCGATTTGGAAGCGTATCAACCAAAACCATGGGAAAAGGGCAAAAACGAATCGTTAGGCAAACAGTTTTTTTTGCACAGCCAACCTCAAACAGTGACATTTGTAACAAAATTAAACCAATTTCCCATGCTCCTAGGCAAAAAAGAAAAGGAAAAAAGTAATACAATAAAAAAATAAAAGAAAAGCAGAAAGAAGAAGCAGTATCATAGCTACAGAGCAAAAACCTGACCCGAACACACTCGAAATGTAAACAGCGTACTTTTTGGAAAACCCCCAACAATTGACTGACTGACTGATGTACGAACGGACGGATGGCCGGACGGACTGACGATGGAGTGGGAGACGGACGGACGTGGCTTGTCAATCAAATTGTCGCGAGGGACGCACACGCAAATTTATTAAATCGATATGCCGTCAAAATTGAAAGTGGTTGCTTTTGCATGTCTGGGACCTTGACAGATACCGCAGAGGGAAGAGAGAGACAGAGAGCGAATGAGAGGGGGAGAGAGAGGGACAGGTTAACCCCCATAGTAGAGCAGACAGTTAAAAGCCCAATATAAACATTTGCATTGATTGCATTTCATTGAAAAGTAAAGATTCTCAATTCGCTTTTTTGGGTAAATATTTGAATATCGTGTAAAATTTAACAGTTGTCGTGTTGCCATCAAGAAATTAGCCAGACTGCAAAAGATGTTAACTTTGCGGAGGAAGGGTGCTTGTAGAGGGGTTTGCGGGTCGAATCTTATATAGTCAAAAAATTTATTGTTATTACAAGCGATTTTGCGAAAATAATTAATAGCAAGTGGTGCGACGGCGCCTGTCACGACCAGAAATTACAGAATTTACAGGAGAACAACAACAGTTACAAGCCGAACAAAAGGCAAAATGTTACGGGCCAAAATAGTGAGGGAAAGGGGGGATGGGTGTCGAGAGGGACAAAGGACCAGAGAGCAATTGTGCATTTTGTCAATGGGAATTAAATTGGCAGACGCTGAGACGCGCGACAACTCGAAATGTCAACTGGCATATAGGTTAGGCCAGTGCTGTGTTAGTCAGGAAACGGCAGGAAGTCCAAAAGTTCCCAACAGCGCAAAAGAGGGGCTGGGAAGGGAAAGGAGGGGAGGGGAGGGGTAGTCCCGGTTCGAGGCACAATTGTGGGCATGTTGAGCGGTCGGTCAATGGGATTGGATCGCTCAGTTGGCTGGTCATTCCCATCATTAGCGCCTGTACGTGTCAAATTGATGCTGTTATTGTTGTGCGTGTGTACGACTGTGTGTGTGTGCGTGTGTGTGTGTGTCTGTGCGTACTATTTGACATTTAGCTTAGCCGCGGGTGACAAATTTAATGGACGCACCCGAGCATCTTTTGTCAGCTCACGGCTCGAACGGTTCGGTGGTGACTGCTATTGATTTTTGGTCCGCGCGTCGAGCTATTTGACTATCTAATTACGGCTCTATAAATGTATATATATCAAATATATATATGTGTGTGTGTGTGTGCAACCCAACATTTGGCATAAATATTTTGTAAATAAGACAGTGCAAGCCAGGCACAATAAACTCTTTGTGCCTTTGGCAGCTGCCAACATTTTGCACTCTGCGGCCACAAGATAGAGGAATTAAACAGATTAAATATACTAAAAACAAGCTTATGCCTCGCAGTAACTCCGGCCAACCCCCTACCACAAATATTTCACCCTTTTGCCGAGGACATGTGTTAAGGCGCTGAAAATGCTTATCTTTAAGTCGTGACAGTCGAATCGCACGTAGCCAACATTTTCATTTCTTCTTATTATTATTATTATTTTTATGGCTCGAAGTAGTTTGTTCTTTGCAAAGCGGAAAGAATTTGAATTTAAGCAGTCTGTAAGTTAATATTTAGATTTCATTTATTAAGCTTTGTGTAGTGAAATCTAAAACTTTATTTTAATTTCATTCCGATTTATATGGTGATATATTTGGAGGTGAGCTAACATTAAAAGCTTCTTAGAAGCTAAAAGTATGAGATGGGATTTTTTAAAATTTAGTAGAAATATTAAGTCGAATATAATTCTATTGATAAAATATTTTTGATGTTAATACGATAATTAAATAATAATAATTATATATAACATAGACTCGTCTTCTGTTTTAATGTCTTTTATTTTAAGTGGGAGTTTAAGAAGTAAAAATTATGTTTTAAGCGTATTATTCTCAACAATTTCAATATTATTATTTTGCTTGCTTTCATAGCTTTTATTATATGGTCTGCCTTTTATAAATCTATATTTGGCAATTGAGATACTATGTGTGCGTTTTCTGTAGTATTCATCTGTAGATACATTTTTAAATTTTTTAAGCATACATTTTTAATATTTAAACATTTATATACATTATAGTTTGCTTTTAAAATATTTATTTATTTAATATTAATATTTATTTAATGTTTGCTATAACTCTAGTTTACTCCTGTCACTGCCTCACAGGTTTTTCTATTCCACATACTTTTCTTTATGCATATTTACCCACTATTCGACACGTTCAACTCCGGCCTGCAATAAATCAATTAATTGAGGACAGGCTTCTGTAAGCAAATCGAGCTCGTAAATTATAAAGAGCAATTGTCATGCATACAAAAAAAAAAAAATAAAAATTTGAACACCTTTCGACAAAAAAAGTGTTGCTACGAAATGCATTTTGAGTTTTAAGTATTATCAACGTGTCTTTGGGCAGTTCTTTTCAGCCCAGACCCAGGCATGACAGTCACCATTAGCCCCATAACCGAAACGCTATCTCAGATGTTGAAGCCACGAGCTTTGGCCATGGCTAAGACTCTGGCTTTGACTGCTCTCATATAAATTATTTTTGATTGATGTGGTTCGTAGTGCAGCACGTGCAACCAGCTCGTTGAAATTCGTCAAAAGAATAAGAATAAAGGAGACAAAAAAACAAAAAAGAAAGATATATATATGAACCTACAGAACTAAAGAACTGTTGGATGATTAAAATGCAGCCAAGGTTACGTGCGGCGTTTTACCAGGAACGAAAAAACAAAAATATGCTTTAATTGTCTTGGTTTTTTTCGGTTATTGTTCATACATATAAATATGATTTTTGAGTTTCGTAGAATTAACGAGCTGCCTACGTGCACGGCATTCTCTACAATTATCATTAGATTTTCAGTTATGTCTTATGCATGACAAATTTTCTAAATATGCCCATCTATATACATACATAGATATGAGTAATTCTTATTGTACAATGTTGTTTTTTTTGGTTAGAAAGCATTTACCGTAAACTAGTTTAGACGCCTGGTAAGAAATTCTAGGAACTCTCCTTCACTAACTGAATGAAAAATTGTAAAACGCTCAAGACTTGCACGTGTCCAAATTGAAGGCACACTCCCGTTGATTAGGGGGCAACTCTGTCAGTTAGTCAGCCCGTCGGTTGGTCGTTCGAGAACTTTGTTTTATGTATTTACCGGGGCTCTTAAAGTGCTATAAACGCGCTCAAGTGCGCTCAGCTTGCCGCGAAGTTGGCCAAGAGGCGCTTGTTTTATGTAATGCTGCTGCTGGTTTTATTAGCCCGGTTCGCTCATATGTAATTGCTATTATTTATTTTTTTTGCAGCTGTACTTTATTCATTTTCCAAGAATTATTGCTCTCTAGCTGCTGCTGCTGCTGCTGCCTAACTTTCACGGAAAGGCGGCTTAGTTTTTTATGAATGGGTTAACTACTAGTTGGTGGTTTTATCTGTGGAAATAGATAAACGATAAACGTTACTTTTTTCGTTTCGTGTAAAAAAGTGTTGGGCTCAGATGTGTTAGATTGAGTACAGCATTTAGTTCTAGAAGATAAAGAAAACCTTAAAAAATGGTCATGATGAGGCTTAGCTTTAATCTGAAGAATAAAAAACTGGTTTGTGAAATGATTTTTCCCACAATTTCAATCATAATCTTTACTTTCCAATTAATTTGTTATTTAAAAATAAAAATTCACGATTTTAACATAGTTTTAAAAAGGATATATAGGCAATCATAATAAATATTTCCTTTTTAAATTTTAACTTTTAAAAATATCCTATTTATTTATTTTTTTTTTTGCATCTTAATGCCGCTATTCAAATTAGTAAGAAGAAGTATTTAATTAACTCAGAAGCAAATCATTTGAAATAATTCAACGTTGTAAATCCTTGCACTTCAATTTCAATCTGTAAAACAGTCGGAATCTTTGGCTCTCAGGCGCTCAAGCTTACCAAAGGCTAGAAAATGCATTCTGGGTAACTGATTGCAGTTGAGGATTTCCTCAACACTTGCTTTTCTACAGAGAATGCAAAACGCGTGGCGAAAAGACACAAAGCTGGACTTGTTCATGTTTAATTGGAAAACGCAAAATGCAATATTTGCTGAAAGCGTGAAACACACAAAACAAGCAGAAGAGGCAGATGTGAAAGAGGAGGACGTGGAAGAGGCAAGAGTGGAGAAAACCCATCAATAGATCAAAACTGCACAGGACGATGGCCAGCACAGTGCATCCAATTGCAATCATCAAGAGGCAAAAAGGAAAGCAAAATATTGTTAAGCAAGCTGAAAGCCGCAGAGCGCGCGCTACAAAAATAGGCCTCAAAAATCAGGCAAGGACGACGAGGCAAAAATCAACAGAGCCAGAAAGAGAGAGAGAGAGAGAGAGGAAAAGAGAGATGTGTAAAGACTGGCAACAGGAAACCTACTGGCCACGATGGTTAAACAAAGTTAGACAAGATTGTGCAGCAAACAAAACGGGTGAGGATGATGGAGAGTGAAAGGGGGAGGGGCCGCTTGAGGGGCAAAAAACTGCAACTGTGGCTATTGCATTGTTGTTCTGGGGCGTTCTCTCTCGATTGGAGTCTTAACTTGCCGGGCTGCTGCTGCCCAACCCACTCACCTGTTAGTGTTGCCGGCTTGTTGTTGGTCTCGTCTTCAGTTACCGCCCCCACTCTTTATTGTGTCCCCCTCCACACTTTATATGGAGCTGCTGCTTCTGCTCCTGTTGCTGCATTTCCAGCTGAGTTGGTTGCTGCTTGGCGAGTTTCGCAAACTTCTGCCGTTGTGATTGTGTGGGGCATAATTGCATGCGATTATGCTGCCTGCTCAGCTGTGCAATTTATATCATGGCTGCAGCACCATCAGCAACAACATCAACAATAACAATATTAACAACAGCAGGAGGAAGAGGAAGAGGTTGAGGTAGCAGCCAGAACTACAGCAGTCCAGCAATCTTCACACTTGCTGCGATGCCCCAGCAAAGTGCACAGCGCACAGTGGTACGCAAAGCAGCAATGGAAGACGTAGTGAAAATAATTCCAATACATTTCTCAGCAATGGAGCACTTAGTAATTTCAATTTTATTTTGACATATTTTAAAGATTTTATTCAATATAAATTTTGGTACGCAAAAGAGCAGGAAAATTCATTAATAAACTGAGTTGCAACAAAAGTTTATTTTACCTATTGCTTAACTGTTTCGCTATAAGAAAAACATTTTTAGACATGTCTGTCTAGATCAATTTTGGAAAGGAAATTTTTTTTAATTTGACTAATAGAAAATGTTTTGTTTTGTTGGAATGGAGTTTATTTTAGAAATATAAAATTATATTTATCCAGAATTAGGTAGTCTTGATTTTTTAGCTGATTTAATTAATTTCATTTTTCTATGCCACTGTCCCACTGTGCACCGACTGCTCCATTTAGTCACATCCTGTGCACCCATCCAATGCAAGCGCCTGTCAATTTCAGCTGCTGCTGAAATTTGTTTTTAGTTCAAAATTTTTGGTCGAAATTCTGTGTCCGGCCGTGAAACTGGGCCCATCCTGGCCGCCTCGATTCTGGTCTGGTCAGGCATATTTTATATCAGCTCTTTGGCTGCAGCATTTGCACAATATTTTGTTTGTGCTTGATGACAAATTCCCTTTTTCCAAATTAAGTGGGGAAAGGGAGGGATCTGATGCTGCACTGAACTTGATAATGGAACCAAATAGAAATATACTCGGTGTGCTCCATTGAATTGGAATCGCTTTGGGGGACCCGCAACGGCGCCTGTAATCGAAAAATTGCGCCACGTTTGTCGCACTTTTGGTAATTAAACTTTGCTGCGATGCATTTTATTGCCGGCTCTCTAATTAGAGAAAGCGAGAGAGAGAAAGCGTTGGAGAGAAAAAAGGGTGAGCGCTCTTTCTCTCTCTTTCGGTCTATCTATTGCCTGCTCTGTCTGTCTCTACACCAACAGCTGTTAAATTTATTACGCAATTTAATGCACATTTAAATGTATTGCTTGGCCATAACACAGCCATAAAATATGAACTATAAATTGAAATATAATACCAGCAAAGTGTCCATGCAAGAGCTGTAATATCAGAAAGAACCAGCAGCCGCAGCGGCAGAGCGACAGCTGATAACCCCTCCACTTGTCCCTCAGCACCGGCATAGAGTTGTCTTTGTACTCAATGTGTAGTACAAGCAGCTTCTACAAGACATTCTCCGGCTAAAGATAATTCAGGGTGGGCTTGAGACTTCAGACTGTGTAGTAGATATCAACAGCAGCAACAACAGCAAAACACAACACGCAAATGAGACGATTGTTGTGGTCTCCAGAGGTCGTTGGCGTTGTAAAAAATTTAAATATATACAAAATACTATGGATGTGTTTATATACGCATACTGTACATGATTTATACATATTGAAATTATATTTCCAGCAGGCTAAAGTACAGCTTAGGGTTTAAGGCAAGCGGTAAAATTGCAGGGAAGTAAAAATCAAATTAATTAAATTTTTTTGTGAAAAATTGAATCAAAGAAAAATCTAGGGGTTTGAAAATCGATTTATTTTTATATGATTTGTGGTCATTTTTTGTGGCTCTTTAAAATATCATCAAAGATAATAAAGTAAAGTGTTTTTTGTGTTTATATTGAAAATTTGACCAAAACATAATAAAATATAATAAACATAACAAAACAAAAAAACATACCAAAATGGCAGCAAGCATGTGAGGCGGGTAATTTTTCACAAAGTAATGTTGAAAGATTTGTAAAGCCGAGATTATGTGCATAATAATGTATTTAAAATCTTTGGCTAAAAATTCCAAAAATGTTCAGAAATAAACTAGATATCAAACTATGATCCAAATAGCATGGATGAATAAAAAGCAAAATATATTCCTTTTCACTTTGTGCCCCATTCTCTTTCAATTTAACGTGATAATGCCCCGCTTAATAGAGCTTACTTGTTGAGAACTAACTGCAGGGGCTCACCATCGCTTTTTTGTCGTTCGGCGAGTGATAACAAAAAAGATGTCCTGCGGGCTGATGCAACAACCAGAGCAACAATAACAGCAACAACAACAACATGCATCAAACAGGAACCCCGGGCAGCCACTGCTGCCTGTGCTACACACGCCTAAATATGAGGTAGCATTCTGCGTTGTTGCTATTTTTACAGCCTCACACACGCACACACAACACACACACACACGTGAGATGAAAAAATAGTAAAATGGAAACAAGTTGAACAAGTTTCCGACACCTTAGCACCAGCCAAAAAAAAAAACAGAAAAAACAATGGCAATGTGTTGGGACTTTGTCTTCGTCTGCGTTGTCGTGGAAGCGGAGTCTAAAGAAGAGCTGGCCAGGGAGGCTGGGGAGGAGCTCTAACTTAGTTACCGTGGCGCTCCTGATGATAGGAGAGGGAAGAGGCCATCTCTTTGCCCCCTCTCTCTCTCTCGCCCTTCCTTCCTCTGCCTTTTGGCAATTCACTTTTGGCTTTGGCCATTTTTTTCTTTGCTAGATTTGTTGCCGATGACGACTGGCAAGGACTGCGAATGGCATAGAGAATGGGCCAGCATCTTCCGGTCATGTGTGGGCGCTGTGGCGTCAGTTAATGAAAAAGTTGGCATGAATAATAAATGCATTAGAGGAAAAACTTAATGCATACAAACAAAAGTTTTCTGCCGCTGCAGCACATACATACAGATGCGATGTATAAATAATAAATTTTGAAATGCCAAGCAGTGTGCCACACACTCCCTACTGCGCCCCTCTTCGCGCCACTTGAAATTTTGTGGAAGACGGCCTTGGCCTTAAAGCAAAACAAATACAAAAACAACACAAATGCAAAGAGCTACCAACCGAAGATACTTTCGGTATATAAAGACAAAACCCAAATGCATTTCACGGCTTGTCTAAACAATGCCTGCACTAAATATAACTTTTGGATCATTTGCTCGCTCACTTTCTCTCACCTTCTGTCTCGCTTCCTCTTAGCACACGCTTGAGCTGCAGGCGAATTGCCTAATGTATCTTAAAGTGCGCGATCCTCGGTATCTAAATGTATCGTTATCCTAGTTGGCAGTCGGGCAATGTGTTAAACATCTTTTAGCGTTGACAAAATTGCCAGTCAGGCTGCCTGCCGCTGTCCCTGCCCCTGCCCCTGCCCCTAACCCTCGCACGATCCGCCTTTGCATTGCAGCTGCAACAATTAGAAGTTGCCTCGCAATAGGAAACGTATCTGACGGATGCGCCTTCAAAGTTGTTGCTGCCGCTGCTGCTGATGGCGGCGCGTGTGAGCTAACGGCAACAAGAACAGCAACAACAACAAAACGCAATGCAATCGAAAGCGGGAGAGAGGCAAAGATGGAAGAGTGTTGAGTGATATTGAGCTAAAGAGCGGAGGTAACTGAGCGAGATGTAGAGAGATGTGGAGAATAGAAGATCAGCTTACGAAAATTTAATTCTTAATTGTTGACGTATATTAGGTGTAATACCAATATTTTAGCATACTTTTCAAAACATAAATGTGATGAAAGCTATTTTAAAAATGTTTAATACTACACATAATAAAGCAATATGAATAATAAGTAAAACACTTAGTATAATATATAAAAATATAATATATAAAAAAAGTTATATTAATTTGATCCACACCAAAAAATTTGTACCAAAGTGATTATCATTTATAAGTATATAAAATCCAATTAGTTTTAAGATTTTTCAGAGGTATTTTAACATTATCAATTAATTCAGATATTAAAGATATAAATTGCAACTATTTTTAAATAGCAATGATTTATTTTATGCCAAATTATAGGTATAGCTTTTGAGGTATTAAATATATATTTGTATTATTAGATTTTTATATATATTATTTAGTTTATTAAATATAATTTAAGCAAACAACCCGTAACATTTCTAATTGCCATTTCATTCAAGAAATAGGCTAATAAGTAATGATTTCTTTGTATTATAAGAGAATCATAAAAATACATTTACATGTAGCAAAGATTTTTATCCAAATTGAAAACAAACTTGAGCTAGCTCTGCAATTATCTCCAATTTAATTGAAATCTGTTGTCCATTCAAATTTACCTTTTAATTCACAAATCCAGCAAAAAAGTCACTCAAAAAGTGACTCAAAACACGCTCTCCCAACACATTCGCTCTCATTTGCGGCGGCACACTAGCGCCATTCGGTCATGCAGCGGCAAAAAATATGACTAACTGATGAGAGCGAGAGCGTAGGAGAGTGTCGGACGGTGAGAGCGTCTTCTGTCGTTTCTCTACGCTCGTGTTCGTTCTGTGGCAAAAAACCCACCCGACGAGCACATGCGCCTCCTTCGTGGCCGCCTCTCTCCGTTTCGCTCTCTTTGTGTAATTCTGTACGTTTATCTTTGTAGTAGTTCGGCTGTTGGCTGTTCGTATCTGGCCTACGACCAGTTGGTTAGCCAAAGCAGCGAACAGTTCGAGTGCGAGCGCCGTACGGTACGGACGTGTGGAGCACGTACAAAATTCAAATAAATATACAATACAAAAGAAAAAAATCGCAAAGCGTTAGCCAAACGATGAAAATGAGAGTTGATAAATTCTAAAAAATTAAAACATGAAAATTCCAAATCAAATACAATAGTGAAGTGCGGCAAAAAAATGAAAGCATGCAACAAATTAAATAAAATCAAACAAAATTAAAATTCCTTTTAAAAAGTGATGTGTAAAATTTAAAGAAATTTGCATAAAAAAAAACAACAACTTAAAAATGTCAATTTCAATAAAAAACTAAACAGTGAAAAGTCGTGTACAAAAAAAAACACAAACAACAAACGTGTAAAATATATCAAACGTAATTGCTTCCCCCTTCACCCAAACCCCCCCTGAAGTCCACAAAACCAAATAAACGCCACAGCATGGAGCTGCGGCTGCTCTGGCTGCTCCTCCCCCTCCTCGTCCTGAACGGTGGCTGTTTGTGCGCCCTGGCGCCCAAGGATGCGGCCGGCAGCGAGTCAAGCGCCGCCAGCGCCATGTTAGGCGGTGGCGCCGGCGCCGCCAGCGTCAGCCTGTCCAGCGATTACAGCTCGCTAATGGCCTCCGCCACGCAGCCGGTGGCCGTTGCGTCGCCGGCGCCGGCACACAGCGGCCCGGGCAATCAGTGCACCTGGACGTATAACGGGACCAGTGCGGTGCACTGCGCACTGCGGCTGATCGAACGACAGCCCGGCCTCGACCTACAGGGCGCCGATGGCAGCAGCCAGCTGACCATCAAATGCAGCGATTTGTATCTCTTTGAATCCCAGCTGCCGGTGGCCGTCTTTGCCAGACTGCAGACGCTGGAAACGCTGCGCGTGGAGTCGTGCAAGCTGCTCCAGTTGCCGAACAATGCCTTCGAGGGCCTGGGCACGCTGAAGAGCCTCCGGCTGAGCACACGCAACGCCGAATGGGGTCCGGCCCGGGCGCTCGAACTCTATCCGGACTCGCTGAACGGCCTCAAGCAGCTAACCGAGCTGGACATGAGCGACAACAATCTGCGCGCCCTGCCCGGGGGCTTCCTCTGTCCCGTGGGCAACCTCCAAACGCTCAACCTGACACGCAATCGCATTCGCACCGCCGAACAGTTGGGCTTTGCGGAGATGAACTGCAACGGCGGCAACAGCGGCAACAGCGGCAGCGGCAGCGAACTTCAGCTGCTCGACGCCAGCCACAACGAGCTGCGCTCCATAACGGAAAGTTGGGGCATCTCGCGTCTGCGTCGCCTGCAGCATCTGAACCTGCAGCACAACAACATCTCGGAGCTGTCCGGGGAGGCGCTGGCGGGTCTGGCCTCGCTGCGCATCGTCAATCTGAGCAATAATCATCTGGAGACGCTGCCCGAGGGCCTCTTTGCGGGCAGCAAGGAACTCCGTGAGATCCATCTGCAGAACAACGAGCTCTACGAGCTGCCCAAGGGTCTGTTCCATCGGCTCGAGCAGCTGCTCGTCGTCGATCTGTCCGGCAATCAGCTGACCTCCAATCACGTGGACAACACCACATTTGCGGGCCTAATACGGCTAATCGTTTTGAATTTGGCCCACAATGCGCTGACCCGCATCGATTATCGCACCTTCAAGGAGCTCTACTTTCTGCAGATACTCAATTTGCGCAACAATTCGATTGGACATATCGAGGATAATGCCTTCCTGCCGCTGTACAATCTGCACACATTGAATCTGGCCGAGAATCGCCTGCACACGCTGGACGACAAGCTCTTCAATGGGCTCTATGTGCTGTCCAAGCTGACGCTCAATAATAATCTGATTAGTGTTGTGGAGCCCGCCGTGTTCAAGAACTGCTCGGACCTGAAGGAGCTCGACCTGAGCTCGAATCAGCTGAACGAGGTGCCGCGTGCCCTCCAGGATTTGGCCATGCTGCGCACCCTGGACCTGGGCGAGAATCAAATACGCACCTTCGACAATCAGAGCTTCAAGAATCTGCATCAGCTGACCGGACTGCGTCTAATCGACAATCAGATTGGCAACATAACCGTGGGCATGTTTGCGGATTTGCCCCGCTTGAGCGTCCTGAATTTGGCCAAGAATCGCATCCAGAGCATCGAACGCGGCGCGTTCGATAAGAACTACGAACTGGAGGCGATTCGATTGGATCGCAATTTCCTCTCCGATATCAATGGTGTGTTTGCCACGCTGGTCTCCCTGCTCTGGCTGAATCTCTCCGAGAATCATCTCGTGTGGTTCGACTATGCGTTCATACCCTCGAATCTCAAATGGCTGGACATACACGGCAACTACATCGAGGCGCTGGGCAACTACTACAAGCTGCAGGAGGAGATACGCGTCAAGACGCTCGACGCCAGTCACAATCGCATTACGGAAATCGGGCCCATGTCCATACCGAACACCATCGAGCTGCTGTTCATCAACAACAATCTGATTGGCAACGTGCTGCCGAACGCCTTTGTCGACAAATCGAATCTGGCCCGCGTCGATCTCTATGCGAATCAGCTGAGCAAGCTGCAGCTGCAGCAGCTGCGAATTGCGCCCGTTGTGGCACCGAAACCGCTGCCCGAATTCTATCTGGGCGGCAATCCGTTCGAGTGCGACTGCACCATGGACTGGCTGCAGCGCATCAACAATTTGACGACGCGCCAGCATCCGCGCGTCATGGACATGCCCAATATTGAGTGCGTGATGCCGCACGCCCGTGGCGCCGCCGTGCGTCCGTTGAGCGCGCTGCGGCCGCAGGACTTCCTCTGCCGCTACGAGTCGCATTGCTTTGCGCTGTGCCATTGCTGTGACTTCGATGCCTGCGACTGTGAGATGACCTGTCCGCACAATTGCACCTGCTATCACGATCAGATCTGGTCGACGAACGTCGTCGACTGCGGCAATCAGCTGACCATGGAGCTGCCACGCCGCGTGCCCATGGACTCGAGCATCGTCTATCTCGATGGCAACAATTTTCCGGTGCTCAAGAATCATGCGTTCATCGGGCGCAAGAACCTGAAGGCTCTGTATGTGAATGGCAGCCAGGTGGCCGCCATTCAGAATCGCACGTTCGCCAGTCTGGCCACACTGCAGGTGCTGCAGCTCTCCGACAATCGCCTGCAGACGCTGCACGGCTACGAGTTCGAACAGTTGTCGGCATTGAGGGAGCTCTACTTGCACAACAATCAGCTGGCCAAGATTGAGAATGGAACGTTGGCGCCGCTGGTGTCGCTGGAGCTGCTGCGGCTCGATGGCAATCGACTGGTCACACTGCCCATCTGGCAGCTGCACGCCACGCATTTCGGGCAGCGACTGCGCGCCATTTCGCTGGGCCGGAATCAGTGGAGCTGTCGCTGCCAGTTCCTGCAGGCGCTCACCTCGTACGTGGCGGACAATGCGCTAATCGTGCAGGATGCCCAGGATATCTATTGCATGGCCGGGCCGAATACGGCGGCCGCGGCCTACGAGCCAACGGGCGGCGCCGACTCGCCCGGGGCCAATCAGAAGCGCGAGCTGGACTTCAATTCGACTGGCGCCGCCTGCACGGATTACTATTCCGGCGGATCGATGCTGCAGCACGGCATACCCGAGTCGTATATACCGCTGCTGGCCGCCGCCCTGGCGCTCGTCTTTCTGCTGGTCGTCATCATCATTGTGTTCGTCTTTCGCGAATCCCTGCGCATCTGGCTTTTCGCCCATTACGGCGTACGCGTCTTCGGCCCGCGCTGCGAGGAATCCGAGAAGCTCTACGATGCGCTCCTGCTGCACTCGGCCAAGGATTCGGAGTTTGTGTGCCAGCACCTGGCCAGCGAACTGGAGGCGGGTCGCCCGGCGTTGCGCGTCTGCCTGCAGCATCGCGATCTCGCCCACGATGCCACCCACTATCAGCTGCTGGAGGCGAGCCGCGTGTCCCGGCGCGTCGTCATCCTGCTGACCCGCAACTTCCTGCAAACGGAATGGTCGCGCTGTGAACTGCGCCGCTCCGTGCACGATGCGCTGCGCAGCCGGCCCCAGAAGCTGGTCATCATCGAGGAGCCCGAGGTGGCCTTCGAGGCCGAGAGCGACATTGAGCTGCTGCCGTATCTGAAGACCTCGGCGGTGCACCGCATCCGTCGCACCGATCGCCATTTCTGGGAGAAGCTGCGCTACGCCCTGCCCGTCGACTATCCCACGTACCGGGGCAACAACTACACGCTGGACCACAATCACGAGCGCATCAAGCAGCCGGCCAGTCCCGGCCTCCTCTATCGCCAGGCGCCGCCGCCCGCCTACTGCGGCCCAGCTGCGGCTACGGCGGCGGCGGCTGCGGCGGCGGCTGCGGCTGCGTCTGTTGCAGGTGAGCAAAACTATTCGACGGCCACGACGGCCACGCCCAGTCCGAGGCCGCAGCGGCGGGGCGAGCGCGGTGAGGCGGTGGGCGTGGTCGGCATGGGCGCCAGCGGGCCACATCATCTGCACGCCCAGTATTATCAGCACCACGGCATGCGTCCGCCCTCGGAGCACATCTACTCGAGCATCGATTCGGACTACTCCACGCTGGACAACGAGCAGCACATGCTGATGGGGGCAGCCGGGGCAGCTGCGGCAGCGGCAGCGGGGGGCGCCCCAACAGAGGCACAGCAGCGGGCGCAGACCTGGCGACCGCAGCCCAAGCAGCAGCTGCAGGCGGCACATGCGGGCACGATGGGTCCCAGCACAGCGGTCAAGTCCAATCCTCAACAGCAGCAGCAACAACAACAGGCGAGTGGCCAACAACAGGGCCCACATGTGCAGGCGTATCTGGTGTAGAGAGAGAGACGGAGAGAGGGGAGTAAAGTTGGATGTCTGTCCGGCGGTTGGACAGAGTGACAGTGATTTCTATAGGGACTGGTTCCTGGTGCATCATTTTAATTACTAAAATATGTGCGAGCTAAAATTAAGCGAGAGAGAGATAGGGTGCAAAGCGAAAGACAAGGGCGAGAGAGAGAGAGCGATAGAGTGTGCATAAGTAAATTATAAATTCTGTCTGGGATGCCCAAAAAAAAAAAAGAAAAATGAAAGCCCCCTTTGCCCCTTTAACAGCCGCCCCTGCCACAAGATGGAGCGTAACAAATATTTTGTTTACCCAGTGTAAAGTCATTTTAGTGCACTAGACAAGCATAAATCCAAGTACATTAAATACACACACATGCCAGCAAAAGATACAGATACAAACTAGAAAATGTACAAAGATACAAATACAGTTGCACTTGCAGCTGTTTGGGTTTTGTTGTGTGTTGTGTGTTGTGTGTGTTTATGTAACAAGTCGCATTTCGGCGGCAGGAGGCAGTTGGAGAGGGGGCGTGGCAATGTCAAGTTGTGCTGTGTGTTTGTGTATTTTTCGAGCAGCTGAAACGAAGTTTCAGTTGCTCCAAAGTTCAGCTCCAGTTGTAGAAAACTTTTGCCAAGCGGCATTTTCTTCGTTCATTTTCCGTTTGGTGCTGCAAAATGCGTTTAGTGCATTTGCCAGCTAACTTTTTAATATGCTTTTAATCAGTTAAACCAACGGCAACAGCAAGAACAACCAAAACAACAACAGCTAAAACAACAAGCTTAAGATTTATGAACTACTAAAGAAAATTTCGCGCAGATTTTCTATGCAGAAATCTCAAAAGATTAAGTATTAAAAATTCTGTAATTTTTGCAATACACTTGAAAAATTTCTTTTGCTTTCTTAAAAAGCTCACCTTTTTTATGCAATTTTAACTTAAATCTTTAAAATCTTTACTCAATGTTTTTTATTGGTTTTTTTGTTATACATTTTCTATAAAAACTTTATTAAGTATTATTAATAATAATAATAATATTATGCAGTTTTTATTATTATTGAACCACTATTGATCATTTATACCAGATATTTGAAATTCGCTTTAAGTTCTCTAAAGCATTTGTTACTTAATTTATTTGCTGATTTCTTGTTATATATTTAAAGTATAGGTGTGTAACTTTGACATTGCCCAAGAAACTTTTTGTGACTGTTGTAAAAATTTCTGTCTTTAGGCCATTTTTTGTTAACTTTAGACTTTAGTTTAAATTCAACAATATTAGGGTTTCTTTTGCCCAGACCCTTATATCTAAAACGTAAAGTTAATAAAATTAACTTATAAAACAATGAAAAACCCCAAGAATTCTTAATACGAATATTAAACTAACTTAACGTATCTGCCCATTTTTATGCTCTATATAAACTGCCTGCATTTTGTATTACTTATGATAAACGGGTTAATAATAATGAGTTTTCTTTAACTAAATTACGTAAACTTCTTAATTGACAGACTTAAAATAATATAAAAGTTATTTCTTAAAGATATTTTCAAAAAGTTTTTGATTGTTTACTTCAAATTTTCATACTTGGATTTCTACGAATTTTATTTAACATAATTGAGTTTAAGTAATTTACTTAAAATAATTGATAGTGTCTATTTATTTTTTAACTCTAATCTCTATAAAGCTATAAAAAAACTGCCAACACTCATTGCTCAGCTCTCCAGCCTGCGCACGCCCCAAAAGAAAGCAAATCCTTGTATATAAATATAAAAAACACTTGATATGCCTAAAATAGTTATATATACATATATACGCCTAAATATAAGTAAATGCCACTGCAAATACGTAGTCTCCTACAATTAATTCAACAAACACGCATACACTGACAATTGTATACACTCATACACACACACACACACGTACAGAGAATTTAGCTTGTGTAAAAAAAGCATTCAACAATTAGCTAGCAAACGTATAAAACCTTTAAAAAACGAAAATAAAACCAACTATGCAGTAAAGCTCATTTTAAACACTTACGCTTACCAAAATATTAATAATAATACTTAAAATAATAATAATAGAAGAGTAATAAATGGGTTAAAACTTTTGCAAAAGAATACAACTACATGGCGTATACACAATATAAATACATACATACAAAAGTACTAAAAATATATATGTGACTGTAAAAACAAAAGAAAATACTAACTGATATTATAAAAAAAACAAAAAACAAAAACCTATATGAGATAAACTTTATATATATGGTATATATACACACGAGTAAATGTTTAACAACTGCCTATAGCAAGTACGAAAAATACCAACACTTAAGAGCATTTATTTCAAAGCAACCGCAAAGTAAACCAACAAAAAAAAACGAATAAAATACTTATATATGTATATGTAATATTTTGGATCATAAACTCGCCTACTCGTCATAAAATTTTAGCAAAAACAGTTTCAAACTAAACAGCAAATAAATAAAAGAAAACACAAGCAAATTAGAAAGAGTTAGCAGAAGTTAGTTAGAAAGGGAAGAGGAGAAATGAAGAAGAAAAGAAAGAAGCAAACACTTGTACCAGTATGAAAGCCCAAAACTGTTATTTATTTTTTATTTTGTAATATATTATATAACATTTAAAGAATGCTCTGTTTTAAGTTATAATTTAATGCCACTCTTATATATATATACTATAATGTGTACTCTACAAATAATTCAAATTCTTGTGAATAACTATTTATATATTGATATATATATATATTATATATATATATAACTATTATATACATCTATGTACGACAAACAAAACAAAGATATTTTTCTGTTTCGCAAGCGAACAAATGCAAAATGAAAAATGAAATGAAAATCCTTTTTTAAAAACTAAAAAATCTGTGAGTTTGTTTTTTATGATATGGTTTGATGTGGATATAATATTTCAGGCTGGCTTTTTGTAAAGGCAAAAACTTTTTTGTTCACTATGATGCGGATATTTTTACAATGCTATTATGAGTGCTGCTTGGCACTTGTAATTGCATATTTTCAGATTGGCTTTTTGAAATGGGAACTCTATTTGTGGAAACAAGAGATAAAGTTCTCTGTTGTTCCCTGGTATTGGTTTATGATGATGTGAATCCTAATATGATGATAATGTTGATACCAATATAATATAATTTATCAGTAATATTGTGATGTTTTTCAGGACATTCCATTTTAGTTTAGAAATTTGCTTTTTAATCAAATACCTTTTTTTAATGCAAGGCAAAAACACAAAAAAACACAAAAAAAAAAATAACATAAGTGACATTTAGTATAATGATGATAATGTTGGGGCAGGTTTTTGAAAGATGAAAAGCTTTTATTACAAATTAAAACCCATACCAAGTTTATTTTTTTATTAATGGGGGTAGAAATTGTTGATGATGATGTTGCGCTTGGTATTTTACACATTTCAGGCAGGTTTTTATTTTATGTTTTTTTGTTGTTTTTGCTAATTTAATTCATCATGCACATGAGTTGCTGTTTTGTAATCCTCACGCAGTGCGGCAACTACGTAGCCTGCAGCGGGAGGGGTCGAGGGGAATTGGCGGGCGGTGGATATTGTACGCAGTCGGCGGCCTGTCAAAGTCAACTGAGCAAACGTAACTCAGATACACGCCGCACCAAAGTGATAAATCATTTTTCGTTATTTCGCTCTCTCTCGCTCTCTCTCTCTCTATTTTTACATGTGTGTGCACATATAAAATATATAAAACCAAAATACAAATGCGCCTCGCATTGCAGACATACCGCGTACCCCTTGCCCCGCACTCTCTTCTATAGTTCTACAGTGGTTGTTGCTCTCTGGACTGGTCTGTCAGTCGTGTTTCTGCGGAGTGTTTGTCTGCCTAAATGACGGCATGTCTGTGCATCAAATTGAAGGGTAGCAAATACACAGACACACACACAAGCAACACACACACACACATACATGCCACATTTCATAGTCGTCTAGGCACATTCTACATGTCGGGCTTTTGGCATTTATGCCAAGCTCAGCTTCTCGAGTGCTACCAAAGTGCGTTATGCGGCCAGAAAGAGCTGAGTAAGTAAGCAGCAGTAGGCGCTACATTTGATGCCCTGAAGTGGCGGCAGAGTTTGTTACAGTGTAACAACACGTTAAGAATAAGGAAAAAACATACTTGAAAAAGACACCGGCTTTGTCTTTGGAAAGCATTAAGCAACCTTAGAGTGGGCTTGGTTTGGTTAAAAGGCTTACAAGAAACAGAAATAAAATGAGATAAATAAAAAATGGTCAACGGGATACGCGTTGAATCTAATATACAGCTAAAATATTCCGTATAAATAATTATTGCAATAACAAAATGATTCTTTACATTTAAAATTAAAATTCTTTACATTGGAAAATAACACAGCTGAAACACAGCGGCATTTTCTATATCTAGACCTCTTTCATTTAAAATACTTAAAATACGTTTGCATCAATTTTAATTTATTTTTTTATGTAAAGAATTTATTCAAGACTATATGTTGATTATTAACAAAAAAATATACCCTTATAAGTTACAAAAGTAAAAGTAATTGTAAACGTAGTTAGCTTAAACTATTTAATTTCCTAAAGTAGCAAATATATATTAACTCCGTTCTTTTCTAGTTTTGCCCACATTTGCTTCTCTTCATTTTATTTACAATTTATTGCAACTAGTGAAAAAAAATGCAGTTGAATTTCTCACAATAACAAACAGTTGCACTCGATTTCGGTTAACATGGCAAACGCAAAAGCGATTTTCAAAATAACATGGGGGGAGCTGCTGCACGTTTGTTAGCGCGCCGTGACCCTGCCCCTGTGCTCCCTTGTCCCCTGCACCTGTTCCTGTCCCATCACTCTGCGGCCCCGCTTGGCAGGGCAAAAAGTTTTTTAATTTGCTTTCATTGAGGTTTGTCGTTGGCTGTTTGCGTCAAAAGAGCTGTGCCACACTCTACAACAACTTGCAACTAATAGAATTACACACGAAAACCTACAAAGAAACAACACACACATGCCGCATACACACACTCTCGCACACACACACACGCGCGCTTTGTGGAACCCTCCACTGAACGTAACTATAAATGCGTATCTAGATACAAATGCTAACTGACATGAGTTGCTACTGTGCCCGGGCCAGAAGTAGTTGTGGGGACCAGGGTCCGGAAGTGGGGAGAGTTTCGGAATTTTTTTTCTTTTTCGTAAAATTCATTTAACAATTTCTTAATTGTTTGCAGATACGCATCTGCTGCCGTTTACTGGGGCACAAAATCAATAGCTCCTGAATTAGCTTCGCACTCTAAATCAATGTAAGGGGGCAAAAATATATATATCGTATATATACACGATTTATATAGGGCATATTACTTACTAGGCAACTGATCAAAATTCAATACGTGTTGCAAATATCGAATTTCCATCAAAACAGAAACAAAAACACACATAAAAAGCATTTGAGGGTTGAACAAAAAACAGAAAAACAGCACACAAAAAAAAAACACAAAATATCTATATATCTCTCATATGGGGGCTGCTGCTGCTAAAAAAGTAGCTTGGCCTCGTCTTCACTTCTTTTTTTGGGCTCGCCTGCTTATTATGATAATAAATTTTTATGCTGCAAGAAATAAAACTGAGTGCAGAAAGGAGGAAAAAAAATTAAATAAGAAAATGTATCTGAGACGCCCACACAGAGCGTAACGTAAAGTGAATTAAATTGAATTGAAAACTGTAGCAAAAAAAAAAAATAATATAACAACAGCAAAATAATAATAAAAAGGTCTTGTGGGCGAGCGAGGGGCGGGAGGCGGGACAGTGCAAGTTTAAACGCTCCGACCGGACCCTGTCGGCACTTGCAATCAAATTATTTAAATGTAATAAAAAAGGTTGCCCAAAATATTTGCTTTGACACCAAAAAAAAGAGAAAGAATTTCGGGTGTCAAATGTCTGCAAAAAATGTGGGCCAGTCATTGGCAAAACATTTTGCATAAAGATTTACTTCAGACTGACTTATACATATATATAAATAAATATATGTATATATATATATATGTACAAATTGTTGCTGCTGGGCATTTTTTATGTGTTTTTGTCGTATATAGGAAAAGCGCTTTTTGTCACGTTCCGCGCACAGAAATAGGCAAATAAATCTGTATAATAAACGATCCCTTTGTAACTACACAGCTCTTCATATACTGCTATATAAGCATATATATATATGTTTATCTAAGATATACACGACACAGTTTCCATTTTCTATTTACACACAGAAGGTGAATAGTTCACTGTAACAGCGTGCAAATCAAAGTCTGTCTATCTGTCTGTATTCCTCTCTTGACATCTTCTCTTTTTGAATGAAATTTACACCAGAGTTTTCATTCAAATAAATTTGCCTTCTCGTTTTTCTATGATAAGTCAACTTTAATTAGATTAACCTTTATGCAGCGTTTAAAAATAGCTGAAGTATGGTAATTAGTGTACCGTACCAGCTGCCTGATTTGTTCGCGTTTTATACGCTAATTGCGAAAGCTGTCAACAAACATTTTTGGGTTATATATTATTTATTTCATTTTTTTATATTTATATTTATTTATGAAATATAAATTTATATAGAATTAATGACAAATAATATGCTATAAAGTAAATAAAACACTAAATATTTAATTTATAAAAATTTATAAAACATTAACATAAAATAACCCCTATTACACTATACAAAAAATATGTTATAATAACTTAAAACTAAATATAAAATTACATTAAATACAAAACAAATATTAATGAATTAAAATGATAAGGTATATTTACTTCATAATCAAAAAGAATAAACCTTTCAAACTGAATCAAGGAAAGATAATAAACAAAAATACAATAAATATATATATATTTCTATATATACATATATACATTTCTTAAGCACTTGTTAAAGGATATTTTTCGTGTGTTCCTATAAGTAGGCACACTCAGAGAGCGCCTTCAACTTTGACCTGCTGAGGCCGCAACAACACTAAACCTTTTGCATACTAAAATCAACAAAGGTGACACTTAAGCATAAGAGAAACAACAACAATAAAATCAACAACGGTGCCAAAAACAAAAACAGTTGGGCAATACAACACCACAGCAGCAACAGCAGGAACAAAACAATTAAAAAACGTAACCCGAAACGGGCTAGAGTCGTGAAGAGGAGGGGCAGGAACGGCAGAGGGAAGCTCCTAAGCGAACACTGAGCCATAATTTGTAATTGTTTGAGCCCACGCAAAAGACAACAGCGACAAAAGTGTAACAGTTTTTATTGTTGTTGTTGCTGTTGCTGTCGTTGTTAAAAACAACAAACAAAAATTAAAACACATGTGCATAAACACAAGCAAACACATGTGGGGCATGCCACAGAATGAAACCCTTGCCACGGGGCCATGCAGATTTGTGTGTCAATGTGTGTGTGTGTTCGCTTCTTTAGGGGTTTTTCTTTTATTTTTTTCCGTGTTTTTTTTATGGAGTAAATGAACCCAGCAAGCCAAAACAAATAATTACGCCGAGGGAGGAGGCAACAACTACAACAACAATAACAAGGACAACAAACCAAGCCAAATGCGAGGCAGGCTCAGCAACAAGGACAATGCGTTGCTGTCGTTGTTGTAGTTGTTGTTTTAGTTGTTGTTGTTGCTGCTCGTCCTGCGACATTTCTCTTGCGCGCCATGTTGAATGCGACGCTGAATAAATGCTGACAATGGACGTGAAATTATGACAAAACACACACACTCACACACAGATAAACACGAATACAGATATACATAAATGTATATATGTATAGTATTATCTGTGTGTGTGCTGCCTGTTGGCACTTGTCACATTTGCGTTATGGCGGCCCTTTTGGAGCTTATTAAATTGGCCCAGCTTAGCAGTTGGCCAAGAACGGGAGCGCTGTCTACTTGAGCTTGAGCTTAGGGTATAGGGTTTAGCTGAGTGTCTCAATTGGTTAGATTCAATTTGGTTGAAGTGCAACAAGTCAAGTTGTTAAGACTACAGAAATATCATTTTAACCAAACTATAAATGTGTATAGTTAATGATGGCCATAAGTTTGGTACACGATGTGCTCATGAGTTCTATGTTTAATTGGTATATTTTTATCAACAAAATTATTATTGATACCAAATCATAATTAGACATAATTGGACTTGGTAGCGAAGAAATTATTAATATAAGCAGAAGTTGATCTAATATTGATTTTGATTTCTGACTTTTATATCGATATTTTAATTGTATTTTTTAGGGAAATATGATATTTTACATATTTTTCTTTAAGTGTCCTTTTAAAGATAATTAGATTTAGGACTATATATAATTTAGTATAATAATTAGATATATACACATGTAAATATAATTATAATTATAAATATTATATTTTATGTTAATATTTATTTAAATTTAAATTTTACTTGCACTTTAAGTCCACCTTTTTGCTTTAACCATTTTTAAAATTCATGGAGTCTTTACTTTCATAGAGCAGCAGTTTTCGGTTCCACAAGCCCATAATTAGGGAACCTTTGCACTTTTTACCGAACCTGTTCAAAGCAAAATCGTCAAATTTTACTTTGCCTTTGATAATGATGAAACTTAAGCTTTGCCTCAAATGTTGCACTTTGGGTTCGGTAAATGCTAAAACCAGTTTCATTTAGGTACTACCCAAAATGAGGGGGAAAAAAATCGAATATACGAAAAATCAATAAGTTCAGGACATGGTTTTTAGCTTTTAAAGTCAAGCCCGAGCAGCTTCACATGCTTTGCCATTGGGCACTCCAAAAACAGAAGAGAAAATGAAGGAAAAAAGCAAGTTTAATGAGCCGGCTGCTTCACTTGATGGACGTCTTACACGCAATGCACAGGCTAAAGGGGCGACGAGGACGACACCATGTCCTTTTGCTTATTAAATTTCGTCGAGCAAGTGTTGAGGCACCCCAAGCAGAATGCAATACACAAAAAAAAAAAAATGGAATAAAACGCAAACAAAGCAAAGCCAGAACCTGGCCAGGACACAGCCCAGGACAAGACAGGACAGGACAGGACGGAACACACACGCACGCACACAACGAGGTCAGGAGTAGGAGAGAGAGAGCAACAGTACAGGAGTGAGATGGCTGGAAAGATGGGGTACATTAGAAACATGGCTGCGACTTGCAATGAGATTGAAGACAATTCAATTGAAAAGCGCCAACGATCGATAATCTTCACCACTGACCGACCGACCGACCGACCATATGCCCAGCTCAACTAGCAGTCGATACGATGCCCAGTCAGGTCCTTTAGCTGGTCAGCGGGTCTTAAAGACTTGAGCAAAACTTCAAAGCTGCTCCAAGTGCCTCATTTGTGTGTGTGCCGGCTTGAGTGTGTGTGCTTTTTAATTCCGTTTGCTTAGCGCCAAGTGGCCCCCGCAGCAACTTGAAGAAGTCTCGCTCTCTCTCTCTCTCTCTCTTTCACTTTATCTGCCTTTCTCTCTCTGACTCGCTGCTTTCTTAATTTTGTTTGACTTTTGCTAAAGTTTAATGATGGGACTTACATGTTGGCCCTGCGTCTAAGCAAATGCAGACAGTTAGACGCAGAGCTCCACCAGCAAGATCTTGGAGCAGGGGGGTATGTATTCAGGGGGGATGTGCATCTGGCAGTGCTCTGCTGAACTACTCGTGTATAGTGAAGTGCTTTGTAATCGTCTGTAATCAACACCATCAGCCAAAAAGAGTTGAGTTGATTTGCGTTTACATTTGCCCGAATTAACAAACAGGCTGACAGCACTTGTTGTGTGCTCTTCATTGTTAAGAGTCTGAAAGTAACTATTAAACAAGTTTTTTACTTCTTACAGTGTTTGGAAAAGGTGCATTAGTTCTATGACGCTAGCCAACCTTTATAGATTTCATTACCAATTCAAAAAGTCTGGTTGAAATCAGGGAAAGAGATTTTAGCTACCTTAAATATACTACTCAAATTAATGTAATATATTCTTAAGCTGCAGTAATCGGTTATTAAAGTGTTAGTTTAATGGCGAAAATTATAATTTATACATATATAGTATTATCTATATAAACTAATTACAATAACAAGAATAATACTTTTTATAGTGTATATATGTTGTATTTGTCTTAGTCAAAGGCATTAGCAGCCAGTGCTATTTAAAATCACTTTTAAACTATATCCTTTACTTTAAATAGAGAAGTAATAACTGATTGAAAAGAATTGATATAAGTAGATAAATCAATTATTAAAATAATAACTAATTATAAATATAAATAGCTCATAAGCCCTATGCAACATTGCCAGACTTTTTTCAGCAAAACAAAATGCTAATTAACAACGGAAAAACAGAGTACAATTTTAAAATGCCCTGTAATAATGTATTAATCGGACAATATTGGTCTGTTAAGACTAAAAGCCTTGGCTACCAATATAATTATATTATGTTTTTAGCTGTCTATTAACTGCTTAAGCTGATTCAAAATATAAAATATAGCCGCAGGGTGCAACCCTTGTCTGCCTGCACACACTACCCATGTGCACACTACCCCTGCTAGTAGCGCATCTGCCTAAACGCCTATAGCCGATACTTTGGCGCAAACACACACGTGCAGGCACTCATTTTGTGTAAACAAGGAAGTAATTAACATTTTCGGGGCATTCTGTGTTTTTTCTCTTTTCATTTATTTATTTCTCCTATGGTTTTTTTTGTTTAGCTCGTTTCTACTTCATTTACTTTGCTTACTCAAATTTCGGGGCTGCCTATTTACATGCAGCAGAAGAGAAAAAAAACTTCGAAAGAGCTTTGGTATTATTTTTTTTGTTTTGGGTGTTTGCCTGCAACCGGCTGTTCCCCGGGGCTGCACTTTATAAAGTGTTAATTTGCCGTTATATAAGAACTGGTTTAACCCTTGCTATACCCCGGAACCCAAAGCCCGAAACTCGTAAACTGCATGCTTATTAAAACTTTGATTTGCGTTTGGAGCGTGTGACAACGACAAATGCCCCGTTAGGCCGAAAATTTATTAATAAATTTTATTAAACAATAAAATTGTTTATGACCAACAACAGCAACAACAACAACAACAACTCTAACAACAACTTCTTGAACGTGCGTCTCCACTAATCAGCGACATTTTATGTGGCACTCGGGATAGGTAGGTGACTTTGTTATATGTTTGTATTAAAAATGCATAAAACTATAACCACATAATTAGCTATTATAAGCGGCTCTGGGCTAATTTTGCATGCAACGAAAGCAAACGAAAGGCAACCAAAATGTTTAACTATGCTTATTTTTATTTAAATAAAACCCATTAATGTTTATATGGCCTGAACTAACTTTATGGTGCTCATAAAAAATAGAGCAGGCAATGTTTATATGAGTGTTTTAAGTATAGCAGAGGGACTACGCTCACAAAATAGCGTAGCGATTATACTTGAGTAAAATAAAAGGATATAGTCGGCGACAATATTTAAAAATACGACTCAAATTTAATACACAATTCCAACTACGAAACTTTCCAATATTTATGAATTATGAACCTATCTTTTCAATAAAATAAACTTGTTACAATTTTGTTAAGTTAAATAAATTGACAAACCGTAAGATTTCTCTCAGTGTAAATCAAAACCAAGGCTTAGAACTCTGAACTGCCAGACTGTCAAAGACTGTCCATCAATAGAAACTATGACCAACATCAAATCCATTGAGTAATATTGCAAATCCGCCAATGAAACTTGTTTTTATTTTGTATTTTTATAATTTTTGTATTTTTTATTCTCAATATTTTTTTTTTTTGCTGTTGGCTCTTTGTGTGTCTGTCATAAGCATCGAAAGATCTTATCGTGGTCGCAACTCAAGTTACAATTAATTCACGAAATTTTGGGCATTTATTTGACTTTATTGCTGTTGTTGATCAAACAACAAAAAGTTTCTGATTTCATAAGCCACATAAAAAGTAAAAAATTATACGCCACGATAAGTTATAAAATCAGCACGCGTAGCCAAAACGTTTAAAGTTAAATGCCCAGCTTGAGAGATTGAGGTAGGAAGGGATAGAGTGATAGAGGGACAGAGGGACAGTGGGACACCCCCACAGTGAAATTTATTATCTGACCGATAAGCATCTTAGGGCCAAAGCCACCAAAAAACTCTTGACTATTGATTGATATGAGAGATACTCCAACAACAATAAAAATAACTGCTACAGGCAAAAGCCAAAAGTTGCGGCTATTTTGGATAATCGAAGACTTTATGGGTTTTTGATGGAGGTGGCCCCAGCTACGTTACATTACATATACATACAAATATATATATACAAATATACATAAGCATAGTTGTGGTCAAAACTTGGCCCATTGTTTGCTCGAGCTAATAATAGAGGTTAACTAAGCTAATGAAATTCTGTGTTGTGATTTTTCGGGCTGTCAAATGAATTCATAAAAAATCTTTTTTGATTTCATTCATAAAAAGTGGACTGCAGGAAAATAAGTAGTATACATAAATATAGGGTATTGTCAGCAATTGAGTTATGCCTTGGGCGTTGCCATTCTTATGGAATAATTAGCAGCTCTGGGAAATAATACTATGAAAAATTGGAATCATCAATAGGTATCTTTTATGTGTTAACATAATGTCAAGATTTCACTGTGTAATTTAGGATTTTTAGGATTTCTTCTTTTTTATTTATTCTCTACTTGATAGAATTCAATTGACAATAACACGAATTTTCTTTAATATTTTTAAGGAATACTACTTTTGACAAAATTTGTACGGCGTATTATAATTTATAATATTGCAGAGACTATAATTTAATATTCTTTTTACAATGTAAACTCTTGATATACTAAAACAATTTCTTAATTTCTAAATGACACATTAATTTGCCATCAATAAATTGAACTGTTGATAAAGTTTAAAATATTCTGCATTTTTTTATCTCTTAAAGGGTTTTCGTATATCTGAAAAAACCCGGATAATTTACCTAAAATATGGAAATATGGTGATTTACTCAGTAAGGTAAGTAATATGGTTAATTAAATTGAATGGGCCTTAACAATGTTTCTTCAGCGCTTTATTTGCGTCTATTTCCATTTATTTATGCCAAACAAAGTCATCTCTTAGATAAGACCCTGATCCGGCCGTACCCCAAAAAAAGAAAGAAAAAAATAACTGAAACTATTTTATATCATGGCTCAATTAATGCCCAATATAAACACCATCAATGCTCAGATCATTAGGCTTAATGTTATATTTTCGATATCGCTAGGTGGAATCTAAAGCCCGCATAACCTCTTTTCCAAATTTTATACGATTTTTCATTTGATTCGCTTTGCAATTTGAGGGGCTCTGAAATATTTTGAAAGCATTTACCTTGATCGACAGTGCCATGATTTTTGCCTATCTACGCACATATCTAATTTTGGACTACATAAACATGCAATATATTTGTTTATTTATTCAAAATTCAAAATTTGCTTTGGCAAGTGAAACACAAACGAAAACTGAAACTCGAAAATACAAGACGACAACATTTGCTTATCGACAAAACCCGCAACGTTTGTAATGAAAACAAACCAATAACAAATGTAAAACCACCTGCCCTAACCAAACCGAACCGACCCAGCTCGACCCTGCCATGCCCTGCCCTGCCCTGCCCCGCGGCTCATTTGTGAGTCAAACTTGAAGTTTTCGGTTAATTCACAGACTCGCCAGATAGGCCCAGTTAGATGATGGCTGATAAGACGCTCGTAATGAGTACACATTTTATTATTGAAACTTTTTGTTTCTTTTTTTTTTTAATTAACTATTGCACAAGAAACGCAGTGAGACGGGGGAAAAATAAATGAAAACCAAAAAAATTATGAAAATAATGCCAGAGTTTGTCTTTATTAAAATTTATGCGCGTTGACAGTTTGAACCCCACTGAAAAATTAACCCAAGTTGGGCCATAAAATGCATTAAATACGGCTAGTTGGGTAGCAAAAAAAAAAAAAAACTTAGAAGATAGAATGGTTCCCTAATAACCAACAATATAGGCTTTGTGTTGGTTTTTTTTTTAATACCCCAGGCTCATCATATACCCTGTTTTAAAAGAGGGGAGTCATCTACGAACAGTCGAAACAGTATCTGTGTGAACTCGTGAACTCGTGTTCTTTAAATGCTACAGCTGAGAAATTTGATATCAAATGTTTTGCTAGGGTTACTTAAAAATCCTGCTTCATTTACCGCCAGAGACTGGTGAAAAATAATAATAATAATTTGGTGCAAATCTTTTTAGTTTTAGTTAATTTTATTTAATTTTACAACAACTCGCTTAAATATTTAATGGGTATCTAACAATCGAATAGTCTTACCTAGACC
Organism: Drosophila robusta; assembly: GCA_035043565.1. Taxonomy (NCBI): domain Eukaryota; kingdom Metazoa; phylum Arthropoda; class Insecta; order Diptera; family Drosophilidae; genus Drosophila; species Drosophila robusta. The sequence continues at coordinate 5,890,187 of JAWNMW010000584.1, forward strand.
GTTTTTTTTTATTTTATTTTTTAATATTTTACGATTGCGTTTTTTATTGCCTCGACCCCTGAATTTGAAAGGGGCAGTAGGGGCGAGGCGTCGCGCGTTGATTGCACGCACCATGCAGGTTGGCATTTTATTAATGAGATTAATCAATTTTTTGTTATTTTTTTCTCGTTGTTACTTTTTGGTTTTGTTTTTTATATTTTTTTATTTCCTTGCGTATGTTTTGAACTTGTGGTCGCTAGAGTCGAGGGAGTCTGGTGGTGTTTTTTACGATGCCTTTGGCCAGGGGCTTAATATTTATGTGGGAGTCGGTGTCTACTTGGCCGGGTATTCAGTTGACGGCCTTTTACGATCTGTCAACGCCGGTTCCTATGTGTAGAATATATGAGCTCAATTGTCTTTTTTACGACTCCAGCTCATTTGACTCGCCCCCTCAGCGCCGCCCGCCTGTCAACAGTTTACACAAACAACAACAAACGTGGCATTTTATGTTCACTACAAAATGTATGAAATGTACTGCTAATAGCAATGTGCCCCTAGGGGGGTGCCTAGTACGGGTGTTACGGGGCACGACGAGGCGTGCGGCTGCTGATATGTAGGCGAGTGTTCTCTCCACTCCATCAGCCAAGTGCAAACAACTAAAAGGTAAAGCGGAAGTTTTATGACTCTCCGCTCCATGCATGCACCCAAAGAGAACCCAATTGCAACGGTGTACAACCAGAGAGGTAAGGTTTAGTTTTGGCTTGAGGTGATTGTGGGTGTAGATGTAGGTGCCGTATCAGTGTTTAGACGTTTAATGTGCATATCCAGGCGCCGGGTTCATGAAGTGAAGCTGACAAGTGACGCCTATGACATGTTCTTGGCCCCCAGGTGCAAGCCGGGATTGATAGTTAACAGCGGTTAACAGTCATAAATCTTGGGTGATTTTATTATACAGAGAAGTAAGCACAGCTGAAATTGCAGCATTTGTGCCCTGATGAACCTAGTCATAAACGCACTCTGTGTACTTAATATCTGAGGGATTTGAGTTTATGAGGTAATTAGCGCAAATCTTTTACAGTAAAAGTCAAAGCTTTAGTTCAGGATAAACTAAAACAACAACGTAACTAAATAACAGCTGAAAACTTTTTCAATAAATTAATACATATTTACCTTAAGATTAATTAATTTACCTTAAGATTTCGTAATGAATCTAATAACTACAAACTCAATACGTTTAATTAGCTACCTTTGAAGGATTTTAATATTCCTTGACTTAAATGATATCAGGTTAAAATGATAAATTACTGGGACACACTTTTTGAACTCAAGAAAAATATGGTTTTCAAATAAAAAATCTTAAAATAGAAAAGTGAAAAAATAAATAAAATATTTATAATATAAAATAGTTTGTATACAAATATATACGCGAAAAATTTATTTGAAATTTTAAGAGTAAAAGTAAAAGTTGACATGTAAAGGTCTCTAACTTTGTCAAAACAAAACCGATTTTCATGTTTGATGGCATTTTGTTCATGGTTTGTCCTCTAGATGATTCTGCATTTAAAATATATGCATTTTTGAAAATAAATTTTTTGGAAATTTTTTTGAAAAAAAGCATGTACTCCCCCCTTACTCATTTAAAAAAAAATTTTTTTTTCAAAATTTAGAAATGCAAATTTTCATTTTTAATCGATTGTGGTTGTCACAATTAGTATAAAAAACAACATTAAAACCGATTCTGAGGGGGTCAAATTTTTTGTCAAAAATCATGCAAAAATTGACAAACATTTTGACATGTAAAGCCCTCGAATACATAGTTTCCAAACTTCAAACGGCCATAACTTTGTCAAAACTGAACCGATTTTTATGTTTGTTGGCATTTTTTCCATAATTTGTCCTCTAGATTGATTCTGCATTTAAAATATATGCATTTTTGAAAATAAATATTTTTGAAATTTTTTTGAAAAAAAAGGTGGAGTATCCCCTTTCCAATTTTTCGAAATTTTTTTTTACAAAATTTGGAATTCAAAATTTATATTTTTAATCGATTATAGTGTTTATACCGTAAATTCGGCACTTTAAAGAAGAGATTCAAAAACTACGGTCACGTACAAATTATAAAAAATTCAGCATGTGTATAAAATACGTATGAAATTCGTTATTCACATATTTGCTGGCAGTATTTTAATCTTTTCTTTAAATTGACAATTGAGAAAAAAGATACAGCAACTTTTTCTATTAACTCACATTTTTAATCCCGTTGCTTGCAAAACAAAAAAAAGATCCTAGCTCTGCTCGCGCATTGTTAGCTCATGAGTTCCGTAAAACCTCCATAGAAATTGTTACAAAAACGCTGCGGGCCATTTGCCAAAGTGCCCAAAGAGCGTTTGACAAACGTTAAGATAACTGCAAAAAAAGAAGTAAGCCGCAACCAAAACGAAACTGGGCAACAATTGCTCAACAAAAAGGCAATTAAATTCCCAGAAATATTCGGTACATAAGCCTCGGCTCACCCGCAACGCAAAGACAAGCGACAAACCACAATGCAACTTGGCCATAAAAAGCGCAGCAGAGATGGCTCAAAGGGGGGTGAGAGAGGGCCGAAAGGAAATCGGTAGTCGTAAGTAGCCCAAAATCTTGGGCCATTGTGTTAGGCCTTTTGGCCATTGAGCGGCGGATTTAAGGTCACCCAAAAAAAAAACAACTAAAATAGCAATACAAATATAAAGCGAGCGAGCGCTGAGTCAGCGAGAGGCTGGTCAGGTAGCTGCTGTTGATCATCAGCGGGTCATCATCAGGTGGCATGACAATTAAAATTAGGTAACACACTGAAAATTGGAAAGTTGCCGCCTCTTTAAGAACTTTGAACTGCCCGCCGCATCTGAGATGCGTCTTTGATGCGGCCGCCGCTGCGATTGTTGTAGCTTGATTGAGTAATTTTTTCTCCCTCTCCTTTTACTTATACATATATTTATACATATTTGTCTCTCTTTTTTTATTTTGTGGGCCTGCCTATTTAGCTAAATATTTTGATTAAAGCAGCGCTGTGGCGGCTTTAAGCTGCCCCAGCAAAGGAAAATCAATAGACTTCCGTTGCCGTCGCCGTCGCTTTATTTAAATGGCAAGTTCACGCCCGACGTCGTCGTCGTCGTCGTCGTCTCCGTCTGTCCATTAAAAGTAAATTCCTCAAAACTTTTTGGCTGTCAGCAGCAAACAATGTCAACATGCCCAAAACATGGGCCAGGACTCGGGTGCCCCCTCTATCCCCCTTGTTCCCCTCGGTCTGTTGTAACGGTCACCCTTAAGAAAAATCAACGAAATATTCATGCGAAAATTTGTTAACTTTTTCTCGAGGCGCGCACGCTTCTCTCCTCCCTCCCTGCCCCCCTTGCTCCATCTCTCAATCGCCCTTCGTGGGCACAAAAGGGCTAAGCTATACAATTTTGGGGCCATCTATTGCTGTCGCTTATGTTGCTTCCTACTCCTTTTTCTTTGCTTTTCCTTCCAGCTCTGCTCTTTCGCCTCTTCTTTTTTTATTCATGAGCACACAAAAATAATACAAATGAAAATAATAAAAATACAAATTGAAAGGAAAACAAAACACTTTTGGTTCTTGCTGTTGTTGTTGCCCCTTTTGTTGGCCAAAAAAAAAAAATAAAAATAAATATATTATTTTACACGCTGGCAAGACGCACGCCAGACGCTACACAGATCTAATTCAAATTCAGTTGAAGAAGTGGCAAAATAATGTGCCAGCAGGGCGTGCACCGTGTGGGCGGGGTCCTTGCCACATGTGGGCGGCCAGCCCGGTGGGCGATGGGGTTGTCTCGCCGCGGGGCGGCGCCCGTGACGACCATAAAAAACAACATTCACACACACACACACACACACGGGCAGGAAAAGGCGACGCCGGCACGGGCCACCCATTTGTTGTAAACGTCCATCCCCCCGGCCGCCACCTTTCCCCACACACACACACGGCCAAAATAACTCAACTCGACTCGACTTATTCTATATGCGTTCCTAACGATTGCAGGCTGAAACCAATACGTGTCCTTGCGCTCACGATACATTAACATATTTGTTTTGTCTGCTTTCCATGTACGGGCGTATTTCGTATGCAGCGCGCCCAGTGGGGGTGGGGCTGGGGACGGGGAAAGGGGTGGCGTGGGCACCGTCTTGAAAGTGCGCAAGAAATTATGGCGTCAATGGAAAATATGAAAAGCCACTGAGACACCTCGAGCTGCGTCCGATTGTCACACAAAACAAAAGGAATTTCAGGCGCAAGTTGGCTCTAGTCGACTGCAGAATGTCCTTTATTATATATTAGGGCAGAAATATTTTAAAGCAAGCACTTAATTTCTTTTGGTGTAATTGATATAGTGTTGTATGATGTTGAATATGGAGGAATATTTTATAAAAGAGTTCCTTTGGAAATATTTTTGTTTCTTGTTTCTTGCTGAAGGCATTTACAGCAGCTGGGATTATCAATTAATGAATAAAGGAGTTCCTTAATATTAATTCATTTTCTTTTCTCAATACTTAGTCTGTTTCTCAATTTCTCTATATTTTTTTGTTTCTCAGTCCATCTCTCTGTCTTTCTGTTTCTTGCTCTACAATATTTCTCTCTCTACATATATGCCGTTCTTTACATTTCTCACTCACTCTCTTTACATGCCTCTCTCCCAGTATCTCTGTGTCTCTTACTCTTTATAGCTCTGCGTCTCTAGAGAATTAGAGAATTCTCTCTATGTCGCTCCCTATTTCTTTTATTAATATATGTCTCATCCCCTGCCTATATATTTCTCTCTATTCTACTCTTACTCTCCGCGATTTCTTTCCCTTTCTTTTCTTTTTTTCTACATTGTTGCTGTCTCTTTTTTCTCCCAAATTTCACTCTCACTCAATTATTGCCAACGTCGGCCTATATCCTATCTTTTCTGCTCAGTTTTCTATAGTTTTGTATTTTGTAAAATAATAAAATTTAAAATATTATTTTTAAATACCAAAATTTTTTAAAATATTTTGATCTTGTTTTAAGAGTTTGGTAACACAAAAATTCCTTATTGCAACATTATATTGAATAATTATAATAATATTGGTATCCTTTTCTTACAGTAAAGTTTCGCTATACTTATTAGGCTATATAGCCCACACTTCCATAATATTTATGCAAGTACTTATAACCCATGATTGCCTTCACGCTTCTGAGCTACACTTAGACGAAGCCCAATACACACATATACATATATATATAATGCACAATATATGTATATATGTTCTCACACACAATCAACCCATGGACATGTGGGTCTCTAACGAATTCTGGCAGCTATGCCACAGTTCTTGCACCCACTCCCTCTCTCACCACTCTGACATCCACTTAGAGAGCTCAGGCATAAAAAACATATGTTGCCGTGTTGGTCCTTTCACTCCTTCTGTCGCCGCCGCCGCTGCCGCTCCGAGGAGTCGGTTGTGCTTTTCCCAACAATTGGTTTTTAGGTGGCAGTCGAGCACATTTTAAGTGGTAATCATTTACGCTTCGCAAATAAATACCGAGTTTGTGATTTGAATTTTCTCGTTCTGACTGTTCGTCGCGTACCCCCTTTGCGGGCCCCCCTTTCAGTTGCCAGTTGGTTGTTTCTTTTGCTTCTGCTTTGTATTTCGTTGTGTTTTTTTATGTTTGGGTTCATCCTTCATTGTTTTGTTTTTGTTACGCTTTTTACGGTAGCTTTTCGGTTTCTCTCTCTGGGTTTTCGCTTATTTTGGCCGCTTTCTCTTGCGCTTCGGCCTGTCATAAAATTCGGCGGCCTTTGAGCATTGTAAATTTTAAAGGTACGCCCCCAACCTGGTTACCCAGCCCCAGCCAAAGCCCCCCTTTGTTTTGTTTGTTTGGTTATGCGGCTGTCAAAGCTGCAATAGGTTCGGTTTATAGCGCGTCTCCTGCACGTTGCAGATTTCCAGTTAAGTCTCTGCCTAGGGGCTTTGCACCTTTTTTTTGGCAGCCGGGTCTTCTGGTTAATGAGGGTTCGGCGGCGGGCTCGGTTTTATTTTTATTGGTCCCTCCCCCTTCTCAGACTGCAAATGAGCTATTCGAATTGTCAAAGCCAATCGAAGCTTGCCTTTTACTTACGAAATGAAATTCCTTTTATTTTTTGCACTAAAAAGCTTTACATGTGTAGTTAAGGACTTGAAAAAGTTGCTTGAATTGAGTGGCGCCTAACTCTTAAAATATCTAAATTATTTAAACTCTTAAGAAAAACATTTTTTAAGATTGGTTAAAATATACGAAGGATAATTTTTTTCTAAATCAATATATACTATTATTTTTAAATACTTAATTAACCCAAAATATCTTATATTATCATATTATTATGTATTATACAAGTTTATTAATTCATATGTGATATTGTGATAGTTTATATATAATCACATAAGTTTATATTTGTATTCCTTTTTAGCTGTCGTATATATTCCAAAAATTTTCCTAGTGTAATAATCTCAATATATTTTCATTACTATCATACTGCTATTTTGCATTATGCTCTTCAATTAAATTATCTACAAATAAATTTGTTTTTTATAAATCATTCCATGCCTTTCAACTCTAATCTAATTCTGGCGTACATTATCCAGGCAATTATTCGTATTTGTTGATTAAACATTTTCAGATTAAACTACATGTCTAAAATCTTTAATCTATTTGAAGTTGATATCTTGAATTTCTTCTTCATGTACCTAAATGCAAAAGTGAAGTAAACAAATTGGGTTTACGAGTTCAGTTAATTTGACTTCCTTCTTATCAACTAAGTCATTATTTCCATTCCCCTTCACATGGGTATTCTAATTTTTATACACCAATTACACTGAAGCATTAAACCAATATGAACTCGTTTGGGGCTTTGTACTTTCGTTGGAGCCTAAAAGTAAAAACCAAAAACGAAAGTTCAATTTGTGGTCTAAGAAAGAGACAGAGATGGTGTGTTCAAAAGAGGGCCAGACATGAGAAATGGGCCTAAAGAACTAGCCGGACGAGCTGTTTGTTGTTTGGGTAACCAGTCAAGTCTCAGTCACAGTCATAGCCACAGACCCAGCTGGCCAAGTCAATCGGGCCAGAACGCAAAGCTCTAATGAATTGGCCGCGTGTGCGCAACCGCAGTTAATGACGCACACGCACGAAGCAAACAACAAGATGGAGAGGAAGAAGAGTGGAGTCAAGAAAACCGAAAACTGAAAAACTCAAAAGTCGAGTAACACGATCAGGTGCGAACAAAATTATCAAAGACGGGTACGCAGATGCACAGATGGAGTCGCAGACAGAGACACAGCCAGCGGCAACAGCGGGAGAAAGACCGAGAAAGAGGGGCAGCAAACAGAGGCTGTCAAAAGGAAAAAATCAAAACTTGCCGCGAAGTTAATTATAATTGCCTGGGCAAAAAGTAAAAAGAGTAAAAAAAGGTTCCACACAGCAACAATAACAAAAAGGCAGGTCGTTGGTTTTATTGATTCGGCGCTCGGGTTTTTATTTTATATATATTTTTTTTTCTTGTTTTTTTTATTGAAGTGTGCGTGTGCCGGCATCTTAAATAATTTTTCATTTGAGGCACGTCTGACTCTGGGGCCTGGCATAACTCAGCTTATGAAATATCATTCAACTGCCGCGGCCGCGGCTGCTGCTGCGATTTTCGGTTTTCATAATTATATTTAATTTCAAGGTTGCCTTCGCGGCGGAAAACAACAAATAATTGCCGCAACATAATCGACGAGTCTGGCAACTGCTTAACGCCTTGTCAGAACAATGGCCTTAACTCTATGATTAGGCCCCCACTCTAAAGATATCCGATATACGATCTATATACACACACACACACATACACAATATACAATGCATATATGGCCCGGTTAGACATGGACTCCAATTCAGTTCAGCTGTGCTGTGTGGGCGTGTGCCACTGTGACCCGAGTGCTTGGGAATTAGCTCAAGTGCAGCGGCTTCGCATGTGTGAAGGCACGATTCAGAGAAATAAAAAACAATCAACGAGCTTCATCTGTGGATAATGGATTTGTTATTGAGGAACGTTTGTACGAATTGAGGTCTGCGAATTGATTGAAATAGTCGGTCTGTATCGTATCGTATCGTATGTAGACAATCAGAGTTATGGAAAAACAATTAGCCATACAATTAGATGACCCTAATGGAAGCAGCTTTCAAATGGCTTTCGTATTTGGCTAGAAACGAAAAACGCAAATTGTGGTTATTAACCAAAGAGAAACCACCTTATATTATTTGGATAATTAACTTTATATTGGTATTGTTCTTGTGGAATCTGCTCTATTTTAAGCTCGGAATGTCATTTTTCAATTAACTTTATAATAAACACTGATATATTCTCTCGCATAACTTAAAAATGTGGGACACACACAAGCAATATGTATATAACCTTTTCGAACCTCTTAGGTCATATTTTGGTTATATATTGGTCCCTGCTCAGGCTCCACTTATATATTAATTATGGTTTATATTTTTTATTTTTATTTTCACTCAAGTTTCTTTTCGGTCGCCCCTTAATAGTATTGTCCTTCAACTATATAGACATCTTCGTCTACAAAAGAATTTATTTCTTAAAAAGGTTTGCATTTTTTGAGGTTATAAAATCAAATCCCTGCTCGGGCGCCACCGCAGTGATCAAAGTATCAACTTTATTGACCGAAATGGTAAATTGTGCGTTACCATCCTACGATTCCAATTGCTAAGTCATATCTGAAAACATGCTAAAAGCTTTTAAAGCTGCTCTAAGATACAGTTTTCACAGAATGCTGCCACATAACCTACAAAGTTAAAGAAAATGCGCAAAGCAAATACAGCTGATAATGAAGTTGTCTTCTAATTGAAGCAAATGTACACTCGCAACCGACAACATACCAGCAAGAGGCAATCAAACATTTCGCCTTTTGCTTATTGACATATCAATTTCCCAAGCCATGTAAACATATCAAATCGATCGTGCAACTTGTCATGCCCAAATAGACTGAAATGCCAAATGGATGTCGATACACTAAATGAAATTGTAAATACACACAGACTCTGGCGCATTGTGTTGAAAAGAAATTAACACGAAACGAATCAAACATGAACAGAACAAACGAAAACTAAACAAACACTTGAACAGCAACAACAACAACAACAATAGCGAAAGAGTTGAGGCTGGCCACAAGCAGCTCAATTTGATTTTCCGGAGCGCCAAACCAAAGTCCATGTCAAAAATTTTAACATTGTTGTTGGGCTTTCAACGCCTGCGCAAAAGTCAAGCGCGACAAGCGTCATAAATTGAACTACAACATGCTAAACAATGCCGGCAACAACAACAACAAGCAGGAACAGCTACAACAACAGCAACACGACTTTGACTGTTGTTGCTTTTGTCGTGCATTTTGCGCCACACCCAACAACAACAAAAACAACAACAACAACAACAACAATTTAGTCAATACACATAGATATGCATCTATGGCCTGGCCTCAGACTCTGAGCTGTGTTGTTCCCTCTGGTCTGGGTTCTGTCTATGGCGCATTCAGCCGTCAACTTATTGAATTTCACACGCAAAATAGAGTGTCTAAGTGGAGTGTGTCCAAGTTGCAAGGTGATCCGGAGCTCCACCTAAAAAATATAAAGAATGAACAAAACAAAACCTCTTTTGCACTTTTCTGTACGTCGATTGCCGCGATCGCTTAGTCATGTGTGCCACAGTCCGTTACGATCACTTCGAACTGCGCATTTGACGTTGTCCAACAGCAGTTTCAACGCCAGCTCCAGCTGCGTTTTTGTGTCTGAAACCATTGATGGGTTTGCCGAGCGCTGAAGCTGATTAGACAGAAAACTAAAAATAGAGCAGAAATTGTTAACATGTTGAGATACAATGCAAATATGTAGATAATTTTCGAGTTCGATATGTGAATTTGTTAAATGAAGTTGTAAAATTGTCTGTGTAATTTAGATGGTAGTGTGAGCAAACCAGGCACCCAAGCAGGTACAGAAATTGACAGGCTTACTTTACATAGGTCTATATTGTTTAAAGCGTCAAATTTAGCAAATTCACTACGTGGAAAATGGGTGATATCCAAGCGAAGCGCCCGAGTAGCGGCAGCAATATATTTTATAATACATTTTATATTAAAATTTATGGATTCCAAATAGGCCTCCTATTTATGTAAATAACTGTATGAACTATAAATTTATCACAATGTCGAAAATTAGTTGTATTTAATATTAAGACTTTAAGGAAATGCACTTTGGTTTAAGTCAAAGCCGTCTAATATCAACTACTAGTCCTTAATAAAGCTGTTCTTTATGCCTTTTTAAATGTAGCCTCGCAACTTGAACTTGAATTAGCAAACAATTTGCACTTGATTCCAAAGAGCTTCAACTGTTTTCTCCAAGCACTGGGAATAAACTTTAGCGTTGAACTTTCGACAGTTCTTGACCCGCCTCATTTAGCGCTCAAGTCTTGGCAAATGGTCATAATGCAGCCATGACATATACGAAAGATAGTGAAAAGAGCTGCTGTACCAACAAGCGCCGCCCTCTTTGGAAGCATTTAAAGTAGAGCAGAGGCATTGATAATTATAAATATTCATGCAGCGCAAACAGAAACAAAAACACAACGAAAAAGTTCCCAGTGTGGCAGCAGCTATAATAAAATGCAAATGTGTCAATTAAAGTGTGCTTTATTTTGACAACAGCAAATGCCCCTAGCCCCCGCGTCCGTAGCCGCCGCTGCCCCTGCTCCAGTTGCAAACTCAACCCAGTGCTCAGTGCTGAATGCGTTGCGTGGATGTGGATGGATAGATAAATATATAGACAGCACTTGGATGTCAGTTGATGTTGAGTGTTGCTTGCCTGGCTGGCTGACTGACTCTCTGGCTGGCTGGTTGTTGACCTCACACACACACGCACACACAAACACTCTCGCACGCACACATGCATACATGAAGTGCGCCAACAAAGCGTAGTTTCACTTACAATTAAATGACGTCGACGACATTTCTACAATTGTTTGCCACAAAAGCAACGGGACATCAATAAAACGAGACCCTCGAGTGCGGCTGTGTGCGTGTGTGTGTGCGTGTGTGTGGGCTTGTGGTTTACAAAAGGCCAGCGATCGGTCAATGTGCCAGTTGTGCCCGCATCACTGCAAATCAAATCGCTCCCAACTTATGCAATGCACAAAACTCGCTGACAATCGCGGCCCGAGTTCCGAGTCCGGGCCTGGCACAACATTTAATTGAGTTATTATTACAATTTGCATAAGCGAAACCCGGCGACGCTGCTTTTCTAATTAGTCAAAGCCGAAGCGCCACACGTGCGACCGATCGACAGGCCGACCGGTTTCTGTTTCGATTTTCGTAACGCAGTCCCTGCTCGGGCGCCGCCTCGCGTCGCGGTCCCTGCTCGGGCGCCTCGGCCCGCCTGCCATTTCGTACATTTTTGATTGACGCATTGCAGCGAGCGGCGTTGCGGTTTCCGGTCGTCTGCCCGGTCCAGTTGACTATGGTCCACGGTTTTCGCCCTGGTCAGCTTTGCTTTGCTGCACACGAAAATTTATGTTTATTGACGTTTGTCAACAATTTATTTAAATTTATTGTGACAGCTCTTTTTTGTTTTTTTTTTTTTCTTTCTCTCGCACAACTTACATACAGGTACATATGTATTTATGAATGTGAATGTCTTCGCCACACACACACTTAGACATCTTGATGTATTAATCGAGCGTGGAGCAGGGGGCGTTAATCATGCGCGGCTGATAGATGCCATGTGTGTTGTTTTTTCTCTTTTTGGGCAACAATTTCATATGCAGGTGCATCAATTAGTGTGAGCAGGGATGGACAGGGCACTTCCAAAAATTAGTTGGAGACAATTGATCATGCTAAATATATTATATGGGAGGCGTATCTGAAGCTGGTCATTTGTTATAGCCGATTGATCGCGTATTAAGCCAATTAGAGAATCGATGCACTAATGAGAGATGAAGCTAAATAGCTTAAAGTATAGTTTATGCCCTGCATGAATACATATAATTATATAATATACATATAATAACTGACTGAGCTCTTAAATTCAGCAACTATACGAGTTTCTGTAGAAATTTGGATATATGCTGTTTATATTTTTGCTGTGTATATAAAATTATTATATTCCCAACATAAACACTCTTAATGGATCTTATTTTATGCTCTTCAGCTTTTGCTTATTAATTTTTTAATTTTCATAAAATTCATTTATTTATTTTTATATTCATATATTTATTTTTGTATATATATATATATATGTATACTTGCATTGATGTCAAATAAAACAACTTGTAAACAATTTTAAAATCTTGAAATTTTTATTTCGAATAATGAAGGTTCAGAAAATTGTTCTAGAGTGTTTTCGATTTACGTCAAGTACTTCCTTAATCAATAATTCTCAACTAGTTCTGACTTGTCATTAAATGATATATGAGCTGTTTCTGAATAACTTATTGACCTATTTCACTCTGCTTGATTTCACTCAAAAATTCCTTCAGTATTACTTGCAATTTTTTGCCTTTGCCCCGGCTGAGGGCACAGACTGGCCAGCATGACTAATCCAGAACTGTTTTTATTTTTACTGCTTCCCAGGAACTTTTAACCAACTTGCAATCATCGATGACTAAAACGCAAACGAAAAGTTTAGTTTAATTCCTTTTGCATTTAATTTATTGTTGGCTGCGCCTGCGGCAAACCGAAGTCGCATTAAAACGCAACCCTTTTTCTTTTATTTTTTTGTTGCTTGTTGCCAATGTCGGGTATTGCCTTATTTACGTTAACGTGGCCAACCTGCGCCCGAAGAGACTACAAAAACATGGGCAGACATAAATCATAAGCGTCGGCGGCGGCCGCGGCGAGTTACCCAGAAACGGTCAAAGCTACAGATACACCAGCTCTATATATAGGAGACTTGTGTACGTGTGTGCAGATACAGATATAGAAAATGGCAGTCAAAGTTTTTAACAAGCATTTAACGATTTAATTTGCCAAACACAAAAAGCCCCGTCGAAAGCGGAAAAGACAGAGAGGCAAAGAGTCAAGTTGGCAGCAAAGGGTTCAAGAACTAACCAACGGATATTTATGGATTGAAGGCGCAACCTTGCCAAAAAAAAAGAAGAAAAAAAGCAAAGAATAAAGCAAAACGAGTGCAGAAATGCCGCGGCTGGGGAATTGCTAACTGCGGCAACTGTTGGCAACGGTATCCCATATGCAAAAGTGCCCTAAATGACCGAAAGGGATAGAAAGCTGGACAGAGCACGGGGCTGTGTGTCCCGTATGGGACCATGGCATATGTGCCTGTTCTCCGTGTGTGTGTGTGTGTGTGTGTCTGTGTGCACCGAACTGCTGCCGACTGCAAATGGAGCACATAAATTATATTCCATTCGATGATATTTGCGTTTTGCTGCTCTTTACTTAAAAAGCAGCGCGGCCAAAGGGACTCGAACCCGACAGGCAGGCAGGCTGGACTGGAAAGGACACCGCCTCCTCCACTAGGATTGGGGCATTCGAGCAATTTTTAAGTTTTTCAACCCAGTGCCAGAGTCAGCAATTTGCTCTGGCCATATTTCTTCAGACTACACACATGCATTTTAATGTGTGTTTTGGCTTTTGGTTCGTTTTTAGTTATTTTCGTATACCCTGTATACTGCATAGGGTATCATAGTGGTGTGGTAATGCTTTGGAAATATATATCAGTTTGATTATTTGATTTTAAGTAGCTTTTAAGTTCTTTAGTCGAGTAGTACGTCAATTATCTGAAGGAACTCGAACTATATAAGAGCTAGAAATAAAATAAATAGAAATAAAGCCAAAGCAGATTTAATTTATAGAAATTTTTTTTAGTAAAATTAATAAAACGAACATTTGAAAGATTTAGCCTTGATATTTGGGTTTGAAGGACGAGAACTACAAGAGGGTATCACTTAGTCAATCATTCCCTTGCAGCAGCATCCTTGCCTGTTTTCTATTTGCTTTCGACATTTGTGAAATGTGCCTTTGACTTGGCTGCGGCAGCGACAGCGACAGCGGCTGCTGCAGCTGAGTTTGGGTTTCAAATTAAAGGATTTCAAGGCTCGACCGCAATCATTTATCGACTCGTAACGTTTTGGCTTTTTTCCTCTATCTATCTGGCTAAGTAAATGCGCCATAATTTATGGAGCCAGCACCATTAAAATATAGTATGTGTATGTGTGTGTGTGCTCTCTATAAGCTCGCCCATAAAAGCTGCGGCTAGGGCTACGTTTTTTCCACTGTTGTTTTTTTCTTCTGTGGTCTTTGGGCCATTTGTTTTGTTTGTAAATTTATTTTTATCTCTTGCTGCTAATTGCACTTCTCAGCAATTGATTTAAATTATCTACCAAATGTGAATGCGCACAGCGCACAACTTTTTATTTGTTATTTATGCATTTGTTTTCATATAATAAATATTTCATAAATTTACGGTTGCAATTGGGTTAACCAGCGTTGAAAAACGTTGCAATTAAGCTTCACATAAAATACACAAATTATAACCAAGCACAACAGAAAACGGAAAAAAAGGAAAACCTCGCAAGTTTATTAAAAACTCTGTCACTGGCATATGCGATATTTTTTATTGTCATTGGGTTTGCATAAATGTGACATAAACAAATGCATAAATTTCATTTTATGTCCTGCAAAACTTTAAATGCAGTTTTATTTGTGTCTGCCGCCGCCTGTTGCGGTTTATATTACACACACCTCTTGTACATTAATAAAAGTTGTAATTTAAAAAAAAACATTCTTTGAATTCTCTGAAATAAGTTAAGGTAAAATATTTCAGGAGGTATTTTGCGACAGAGAAAATATAATTATACTTAAATAAGTAAAGCTTAGAATGTGAAATAATGTAACATAATCGGTTAAGTTTTAACAAAATTGAAAATCTGCGAAAGTTGGTTACCTGAAATTTGGGAACTTTACACCTAAAATGTTTAGTAATTTTTGCTTGATTTTTCATCTCAAAATTAAATTAATTTTTTTTTTGGAAATTTAAATAAGTCGATTTTGGAGAATACATAAATTTTAGGTGCAGTATTACGAAACTATAAACAATATGCTATCACGCAAAGAAATCTGACCAGTTTTTACTTACCACTCGAGCAACTATAAGATTTCTCATAATTGCTAGTTTAATAACTGTAAATTAAAAGTAACATTTCGCTGTCAAATAAAAAGAAAAATGTTAACATTCTTTGCAGCTTAACAAATTATCATAATTATTTAAATATGTTTTAATATTTTTTAAGTGATTGTCTGTCTACAAAGTTGTCTCTCGACTGCAGTGGTCTCAACTCGCTGAGAAAACGTTGTTGTCTGACTCGACAGCTGCTGTTGGATGCTCCATTAATGGCATATACAGACACAAACGGCAACTTGTTAGCCGTAATGGCCAGTAAATTAAACATTTAATTTATTAACAAACAGTTTTGCTGCCAGTCGGCAGTGACAAACAACAACAATAACAACAACAATATTTTTCCAGTGCAGACAACTGCAACAAACGACTTTTGAGAGCTGCTGCTTCTTGTGTTGCTGCTGTTTATTTTGCATTGAGGCGCATTAAGAAGCAGTTGATGCGACTGTTTTATTATTTGTGGCGCATGGCAGCAGACAACTCGAACTTTTAATAGTTTAAAAGCACACACATACACACACGCACTAAATGTGAAAACAAATTAAGGCTGTTAAGTCATAACAAACTCTGAGATATACACTCAATGCAATTTGTGAGTCCACTCATACTTGTATTCACATTTGTGTTTGTTTGCCCCAAAGCTCTGAATCGAGCCCAACGAAACAAATTGCACTAAATTGATAATTAGCCGGGGCAGTGCTATGAGCGACAATGGGTACTCACTGCATAGATTACGGGCTGTTTTTTTTTTCGTTTTTTTCTGATGGGGTTAGGGGCACTCAGAACTGGCACAAACGCTGTGAGCGCTCTGAGCGCAGCAAATTAAGCGTTTCGACTACAAATTCTAACCACTAGGTTAAAAACTAGGCTAATGTCGATTTGTGCATAGATAATAAGCTATAATAAAATTGCGGAATTTATCAAGAATTTTATGCTACTTTTTAGCTTTTTGTGGTGGGCTTTTATTCTTTGAAACGTTTTTCTTCAAATGCACCACAATTTTTTCTTAACTTAATTTCATTTAAGCTGTTTTTCTTTCCTTTTTGTAGTTTTTACTTTTATAAGAAAGCTGAAAAATGAATAAGATTTTAAAGTTTATTAGTTTTTAAATAATATATACATGGTATTTATATTAGAATAATGTATGAGTATCGTATTAATATCAAATTTGTTAAATTTACCTTATTTACGGTCTCGTATTAAAACAACTTTTATTTAAGTTTATATGTATTTAACGCAATAAACATTAATATATTATATATTTTAAGATAGGAAATCTCTCTCTTATTATGTTTAATAATATTTCAGTTTAATGAATAATTATATCACATTATAATTCAACATATTGAATTTATTATGTATATCATGACATACATCCTAAATGTTTTGATACTTACTAAACTTATCGTTTTTGAAAGGCCAACAATTTTTCCGCTTTTAATAACTACTTTAAATGCAATAAATTTTCATTTTTATTGCACATCCACTTCATCCACATTTTGTTGATATATTTTTTGTGCCATTTTGCAAAACGCTGCGTTTTGTGCTCGTCACCCACTTAAGAAGTGACCCACAAGGAGCGACATTGCTCCAGATTTTGTATTCTTTACTCGACTAATATACTCGCCCAGCCTTTGGCTCAATTTATGACTTTTAAGAATGCATCATATATCATTATAATTGTCAATAATCGTTCGATTTATTTATATTTTCTCATATGTGCTATGGCATTTTATGGCCATTTGCCGGGGCTCATAAAACTGCGACAGTCTTTTTATTGTATCTTTCCAGCTGCTTATAAATCATGCGAATATATGAAAACGGCAAAAAAAGGAAAAGAAAAGAATAAGAAAGCATTGGTGTTTCTTTTAGTGTCGCATCCTTAATACTCTTGAATTAAATTGCTTTTATATTGCTCGTGTATATAATCAAAAATATTTGACAACTTATCTAGCAGTTTTCTTATCCAATGTTTTATGTTAGGTAAATAATATATTATTTGAAATGTGTTTCGCTTGTGTACACAGCCGCTCACAACAGTCTTTGTGTAATATTATTAGTATATAAATGAGAAATATGTTTATTCTTTTTTATATTTAATTCAGGTATATATAAACTTATAAATTTGTCTGTGTTTGGTAATGCCTTTATTATTAAGTCGCAAATTTTTTTAAAATTTCATTATATCCTAGATACATAAGAGCATTTGCATTGTTATACAAAATACGTCGCCGAGTCGTAACATTTTATTAGGCATAGCATTTTTTTTTGCTTTTATTATATTTATTTTTTGCGTTTTTCTTTGGTTAGCGACGCATTTGCATAAGCGCAGGTTGAGTTCTTTATTTCATTTTTTTTTGGCTGGTCTCGGCTCGTTTGGTCTCGGGGCTTAGATCAAAGGCCGCCGGTATCAATATTTAAAAGCCAACAAGTCAAGGTCACATGGCCAAAAGCAACAGCCCCTAACAGCAACAAAGAAAAAATATTATGAATGAAAGCGGCTGGGAAGAATTTTGTGGCATTGTTGTTGTTGGCCAAACTAGCTAACTGTCAGCGGGCTTAACTTTACAGCGTTGCATGAATAAAAATTTAAATAATTTATAAAATTTGTTACTTATGGCGCCCGCCATAAGGCCCCGTCTGTCGCGCATAAACAGCCCCCGCAGGCGCTGGCCGGGCCTGGCCAAGGCACAGGAAAAAACAATGCCGTAAAACGGTGGCGTATGCGTAATCCAAAAATACCGGTAAACGTGCAGCGAGCCGAGCTCTGTTACCGTAGCTTCAGCTGCTTAAGCTACACGGAAGTCGACTCGCTGACTCCTGTCCCTTAAACTCCCACCTTGCTCCATCCACAGCTACAGCTCGCTGCTTTTGTTGTGGTGTGTGTTTTATTTTTTAACGAATTTTTATGATGTCTATGGCTATGGGGCAGACATTCTTTGTGCCACCGCCGTTTGGTACATTAAAACGCGTCTACTGGGTACACTCCCGCCAAAGCACATCCCGCCCCGCCCCTCTCTGCATATTTTAGTGTGTAGTGTGTCGAGTGGCGTAATTTTTTTTGTGTGTCTACCCCGCCGCCCCCTTCCCGCTCGCAAAAACTCGGTCGTGTGATAATAGCATGAGTTTTATGCTAAATGGAAATTTTTCAGCTTGCAATTTGCTTGGCTTAGCGCTGCGAGTCCCCAAAGTCAGGCACCTGTGACAGTATTTGCCCCACCTTTCCATCTACGGTCTATTGATTTGTCGCTTGGCATTTCGCGCTGACGACGGTGCGTATGTGTAATCCCATTGACTTGGCGCGCTTGGCTGCCTTATTTTTGCGTAATTTAATAACTTTGTTTAACATAATTGTCAATTGAAGCGGCGACATCGCCGTTTATAGGTCGTTTAATGCCCCACATCGACAACGACATCGATAACGGCGGCGGCAACACGGCTTAAGCCCATCCACATAAAGTGTAATGAGCTTTGAAATTTGATAAAAATGAAATGAAAAAAAAAACAAAAATAAAAATAAACGTCGAAATAAAAAAAGAAAAATCCGTGAAAATACTGCGGTGGACTGTGAGAAACACCTTATCACACAATACTTCTAATAATAATGTGTATGTTTTTATTTGTTTTGTTTTTTTGTGTACATGTCTTTGAAATAGGTGATACTTGATAAGTATCTCAAAGTCTGATTGAATATTATTAGAAAAATGGCTATAAAAACTGAGCTAATGTTTGGTTTAATCTTGTGCGTAAACACATTAGCTGCTTGTATTTGAGGTTGAGTTTAAAGATCTTTAATAATCAATTTTAGAAAAATTAGTTTTTAATACATGAAATAGTTGATTGCATAAAATTAAAAATATCCTAAAAAAGTAGGTACAAAAGAAAAAACTTAAAAAAAAATTAGTAAGCAATATTCAAAACTAATAAAAAAAAACAAATTGAAAAACTGTTAATATTTAAATCTTTTGTATGCTCCTAGTTATGTGCGGTAAATATCTCATAATATTCTTTCTTTTGTTGTTTCTGTTATTTTAAACGTTTCATATTGAAATATTTAAATACCTAAGCTTTTCATAGACTATAATCCCCAATCAATGTAAACTGATATTTAGATCTGGCCAAAAATGTCAACTCATTTAATATTTAAGTAGCTCGAAAGCAGTTTGACAAAATTGTTATGAATTTTTGCCTGACACACAAGCACACAACATCTTTTTGCTGAGTTTTGGGCGTTATACAATTTTAATTAGTCGCCTGTGCACTGCTGCATGCCACCAATTTGAACGGTTTGAAAAGTTTGCGGCGCACAGTGCGTATGCGTTATTCATACGACTCGAACTCGCACATGCGAACACATGGAGCTGTGCTGTCTTTTACATACCCTGTATTAATAATATTATATGGGGAAGAGTTGAGTTTAAAGTATAAAATATATTAAATATATATTAAATGAAAGTGGAGAGCTGACGGAACTCACAGACTGTGAAAGGTTGTATACCTTTCAAAGTTATTAATTAGGTTCAAATACATTCATCAAAAATATAATGCATTAAATTTAAAATAATATTAAGAGCTTATCTTAAAATTAGGTTATTACATTATTTTAAATGAAGAAACTTAACAAATTAATTTTATAATAAGACAATCTATCTTTGGAGAGATTCTTAAAAAATTAAAATCTTTTAAATTACATTTAAATTTAGGTTATTCCATTTAAATTACAAATCGTTAATAGTTGGTTAACTTCTACTTCATTGTAATCACTTGTCAATATGGGTACTGAATACAGGGTATGTGCTAGTTCAGCACGATCAATTACCGCACATTTTTGCTTACTTTTTACTTCATAGAAGGACTCAAGTGCAGCGACGTTGTCGTTGGCGGCTGCATCTTTTACACAAATGACAAACTGACGTACGTGACATTTATGCGAATTGGCAGCTGGTGCCGGCGGTGAGGCTGGAAGCAGGCTGCTTTTGGGGGGAATGTGGCAGCGGCATCAGCACAAATTGTAGGCCCTCCAAATGGCAGATATATATGCATATGTATATACATACATATATTTTTTTATGTATGCATTTATGCATGTCGATGTATCTGAGCAGCACATAAAATGTATGTCAACTTTATGTACTATATGAAATTTATGTCATGCTAAATGATATTTGTATGGCGCATTTAGTGGAATATTTAAGTGGAAATGTGGAAGTAGTAAAGTGCGGGCAAGAGTGGCCTATATGTGGTGGCTAAAAAGAATTTGCAAGGCTTACAAATTGAACGACATGTCAAGGTTCTGTTGGTGACTTTGTTAAGGACACGTCGCCGGCTTGCTGAGTGCTCTATGTCCTCATTTCAATGCAATGAAAATGAGCTTTGGTAAAAATGAAGGGAAAAAGAAAATGTAAAATCTCTCTTAATAGCTTCTCAATGTGAACGCATGACAGAATTGAAGCTATATAATAAATGCGGGTGATGTTTGTGATTTTCATTTTTATTTTTTGCCTTCCGGAGAACTGTGCGATAAAATGCCATTGAGCAGGCAAATTTAACCATCTTATAAATAAAACAGCCAGCAGACTTGCTGTTAACCACGGACAACTAAAACTGAACGGAAACTCAGAGCGAACCTGAACATGAATCGAAACAAACTCACTTCTGAAAACGCTTGAGTTGGAAGCAGAGCCGTTTCATTAAAATGTAATGAAACCTTTCGATCGATTGCGCATAAAAATGTTTTGCTATTAAATTTTAAATACAGCCCCAATACGCATACACATCAGATGTCTCTATGTGTGTGTGTGTGTTCTTGCAATAAAATGAAGTTGAACAAATCGCATAATAAAAAGAAGAAGAGATACACAAAACGGGCGTACGTCTGGGTGGCAACTTTTTTGAGGAGGGAGTTTCCAACAAATTTTTCGGTGTGCGGGTGGTTTGAGCCATAAAATTTTCGCCAAATGTCGTTTGATACGTACACGCTTATCACACACACACACATGCACATTATTACGACTTCATAATGTGTGCGTGTGTGTGTGCGCGTGTGTAATGTAAACGTAACGCACATGTTAAAGGGCCACGCAGACACGCAAAACCGCACAACAAATATAAACATATCGAACACAACGAGACACGGCAGCAACAGCAACAGCAGCAACAGCAGCAGCAGCAACAGCAGCAACAACAGCTGCCAGAATGACAGCTACAATAATAACCCCATCACGTATACGCAGCGTTGTGCGGCTGCCACACACGTGTGCTACGCCTCGCCAAGCTCTTAGGGTCCCGTGTCCCGAGTCCTGGGTGGCTGCCGAGTCCGCGACTCGCCTTTGATAAAATGACATTAAGAAGTCGTGACAATGCCACTAACTGAACCCAAAAAGGAGACGCCGCCGAAAGCCGTCAGCTTGAGCAACACTCGAGTCAACGACAGCCACATGGTCGCACACTGATTCACAATTTAGTGGCAAATTAATGAAAATATGAGTAGCTTTAGTCGGTTGAAAAAACGGGGTGATATTGCAGAAAATCATAGCACGTTTTATATAAGACAAAATGGGTCAATTTTTGATCTAATTTTAGGGTTTTGTCAAATTTGTGGGCAATGAATAGTTTAAATGCATTTTTATATAACTCGTTTACTTGGGAATTTATAATAATAGGGGCTTGCATTGTAATATTTTTTGTATATAAAAAAATAACTGCAATTGTTATGAAATCATGATTTATTTTTCTTTGTTATTTTGAAGACTTCGAAAGGTATTTTGAATATATATTCTAGAACTTGTTTTTTGTTTGAATTTGTGAATTTGACTTTGTTTTCTATATATTTATTTTTTAAAAATTATTATATATGAATATATTTATATATATATATTTTCTGACTTTCTTATAATTTTTATTATTATTAATATAAACTTTACTTTAAATTACTCAAGTTTTTAAGTTTAAATAAATATTTAGCTTGCTTATATCATTTTTGTTACTTTACAAATTATTTTCATAGCATTTTGTCCAGTTGTTTGTTGCAATTTTTGCTTGAACTGGCACCACTGTGCACCTGTGTGTGTGTCTGTCCATCCTGTTGCCATTGCCAGGGCTTCAACTCCATTGGCTGTGTCGTTCCAGTCACTCACTCGTCCGGGTCTATCTGCATTGTAATGTCCTTTGAGATACGACAAAGCGGCGATTCCACTCGAAATAAACTTCGCCAGGCTGCGACCCCCAAATACCCACACCCAACACCCCCCGCCCCCACCCTCTAGGGTAGCCTTACCCAACCTGCGCTTCATTGTACAGTTGTGTCAACAAAGTGAACGTGCCAATGTGCACATTAGATGGAGTTTTCCATGTCTGTTCCGTTCGGGTTGTGTAGGTGGTGCTAGGGGCGGGGGCTGGGAATGGGGCTGGGGCTGGGGCTTATGCTGCGGGGGTGTGCGCCAAATTAAATAGAATTTGTATGGCAGCACCCCACCGAAAAATGTTGTGGTCGCCGGTTGGGTGTTGTTCATGTTGTTGTTGTTAGCGTTGCCCAGCATTAAATTGAATTTGTCTAATGACAAGTTGTTGCTTTTTGGGGAAAACAGTGTCATTCTAATGGGGCGAGTACTGAGCACAATAACTGTTTGCCTAACGGTCGGCAGTTAAAAGTAACTACCATAAGCTACAGGTACCCCCTAGAGGGACAAACCTATGGGGCTACACGTTTAGATATCAGCAACAGCAGCAACAGCAGCAGCAACAGCGACGACAGCAGCAGTAAAAACAGTTTTGTGGTTTACCAACACTTCTGTTCAAGTCCAACCCGAAAAACCAATGCCAAAAACTCATGTCACTGCATTCAATGGCCTTTTAATTGTGGTCGAGCTGAAATATTTCCAGTTATTTTTAAGGCTATCGAAGGGAAATTGAAACTGGAAGTACCAAATTTGCCATAACTGTAGGTATCATAAGCGTAGCGTGGGAAATATCGGTTACATCAAAAAATTTAGTTACTTTTACACTAAAAACTCGTTTTGGTATATGAAATATGTTTCAATTAATGTAATAGCTCATTTAAATTAGGATATTTAAATATTTAATTACCAAATATGAAAGTCATATCCTTTAAATAGTAGATGCAACTACTCAGAGGATGTTCTGCATTTGAGAAAGTGATGATCAATCTATACACCAAATTTTGAATCTCTACAAATTGGTTAACATAAACCACTCAATTCGCTTTTACCGTAGCTCATATATAGGCCATATTAAGATTTGTTTTGATAAAATAACAGTTTTGTTATTATTCAGTGTTCTTCTACTAACCCATATTTAACTTGTGTTTCTATATAAATCTATATATTTTATGTATGAAGCGCATGCAATTTATTTTCATTATTATTTCATATTGTTTTTTTTTTCTTTGCACAGCAGCAGGTATAAATATATATATCCACTTTAGAATGTTGCTTACCTGTCAATTGCTTTTCTGCCACTCACACCGCGCCCCGTCTGATTGCTGGCCAGGTCCAAAAGCAACTGTCCAAACAAAAACGAAAACAAAAAAAATATAAAATAAAATATGAAATTTGAGCAGATTTAAGTGAAATTGTGTGCGCCCAAATACTCGGTACCTACCGCTCGAATGCTCCCGCAATCGCAGCCCCCGCAGTTGAACAAAGAAAACTCATAACGTATGTTTGGGTAGTTGAGATTTTCTGACACAGATAGCTCGTGGCTCGAACACAACATGGCTACACCCCGAAGCGGGCAGCCAACTGGCCCACAACGACGACGATGACGCTGACGTTGACCAGGAGCAGGACAGGACATACCGATGGTTACACAGATATTCATAGCTATAGCGGCAGTCAGGTCAGCCAGGCACAGTTCCACCCCACGCATAGCTTTGTGTGTGCATGCCAGGGCCGGGCGCAGGTTTCGAATATTGTATGAATATGAAAGTGATGAAAAGTCGACGATAACGTGCCAAGGTCGTTTCCGGCCGCGTGCATATGAACCGTACAGCCGGAGCGCCCTTCCGTTGAACTTCAAACAATGCATTGCGGTTAGTAGGATGTGTACTCCGACCTTATAGACCGAGGCGCTTAAGTCCTTAAGTAAAACCCATTTTGTGGGCAGCTAAAAGTAATAAAAAAAGAAAACCACAAACGAGTAGCTGAAGTTTCAATACCCTAGCAAAGAGATGTGAGCTAAAATTCTGTTATTTTTTTTATTTTTTGTTTCTATTGTATAAACCTCCGATGTCTGATCAAAAATATAGATGTACTTTGTTAAGCTGTTGATGTCTCCTTCGATGCGTTACATAATTCCTGACCAACTTATAATACCCTCTGTAAGGTCAAAAAGTTGCTGTTAACGGACGTTCATCAGTAATTTCAATTCCCTACGGTGGGGTATTTATAGACCCCCAAGCCGGCTCCTTTCAACCAGCTTTTATTAAGTTGTTCATTTTTTGTTCTTTCTTTTTTGGAGCTGTGCGTAATGAGCCTCCTAACCTAACTCAGGCAGCACTCGAAATGGCTAATCAGAGCTGGCACTTCATGAAATTCAAAACCCGATGTCGTATACCCTTACTTTAGGAACCTGTGCGATAGAGATGAGAGAGCATATTTAATTACCACAGAGAAACATCAAAATTAATTATGACAGCTGTCAGTTGAGTGTGCCGAAGCTCAACTGACTCAACTGACAAACAAAATTGTGAGTGAAGAAGAAGACAATGACCGCGTTGACTGAGTGAATGAATGAACGACCGAATGAGTGCATGATAATCATGAAATGGGTCAAGCATACCAAAAGTGACAACAGCCGGTCATCTTCTTGTTATTCTTCGTGTATATTCCATATTCTGTTTTATGCCATTTGGTTATGCTCTGTTATGTACAGCCCCCAGGGCGGCAGGTGCCAACGGAGTTGCATTACGGTAGATCAAACGGTGTCAAAAGCAAATTGTACCTGTGAACCAGTTATGCGGCTTAACGCTGAGCCAGTGCAGCTAACTTGATGATGAGCTGGCTCTTTGGCTTAAAACGAAAGAATTTTGTTTGCCATTCATTAAAAATGTTTCGTTTTACGTAGAGATGATGTTCGAAAAGTGTTGGGTACCTAAATTTATAAATCTTGATTCTTAATTCGCTGGACTAAGGTTATTTTAGGCTTTGTGGTTTAGTTCAACTTTAATGATAGGGTATATAAGATAGTAAATATATGATCAACAAAAATAATTATATACCTAAGTATTTATTACTTATTTTTTGTATATATTCTTTCGATATAAAATAATTGATATGACCCATTCTATTCGGTTTAGGTTGCATTTAGGAAACATTTTCAGATGAAAATCTATAAATATAATAAAGTCTAGTATTGATACTCTGTGAAACCTTTCGGATCTTTATTTATATTTTTGGAATATAATATATTTATATGTGACAGACTCTAGCTAGTTTTCACATTTTTGACAGCTGTTAGACAAATTTCTAGTAAAAACTGGCAATTTCTTAAAGTCTGGCAAGACATGTGTTCCGCATTGAAATTTATAGTGTATAATAAAGTATTATATATCATTTCAAGCGCTTCTGTTTAAAATTCCGATTGCCAGCTGACTGACAGGTGTGCTAAATTCTAGATGATAGCTCACAACTAGGTCGGAATACATCACACATGCGTCTATAAATATACAACTTTTGTGATGACTCAGCGCTGTTCACACGTGCCTAAAAAGGTGTTGCTTATCGCATAGATCTTAAGTATCGTAAGGACTCGTCTGCGACTGTCTGTCTATATGTGTGTTTGATAAGCATATAGTAAATAAGTACAGACTATATACTATCCCCAGCACCAACTCTCTGCTCGTTGCGCCGTTTAAGCGTCTGTCATTCATAACGCATTTACTGCTTGATTATGCGCCATTCTATGGACGCAATTGTCATGCATAATATTAAACGACATGAAGAGAGTGAGTGAGTGTGGGGAGGGGAAAGGGGGTTGGGTTGGGGTGCTAGTATTTTCGTGCTGATAAGCAAATGGCTCCATGTCGGCGGTCGAAATGGCAATTAACGCGCCAACTCGATTGCAACTGAGAGTCGAGTGCGTCTGGGACTAGTTCAGCTATATGAATATATACATATATATGACAGAGACAAGACAGATGGGCTCTATAAGGTGGGGTGGGGGGGGGGGGGGTAGATACTTGGTGTGGTGGACGCATGCATAAACGAAATTAAGTCATTATTTTAATACGCGGCGTCACTTGCGACGATGCGCAGTGCCTTGTTTGATATATGGGCGATGTTTTGTATGCATAATTTCATTATAATAAACGCACTACCAAAGACCGAGCCTCGCTACCGGGCCCCGGCTAGCCCCTACAGACGGTCGGACGTAATCGTAAGTGCGGCCTGTCCGCACGGCTGACCCGTCGATTATAAATGGACGTCTGTTTAAGTACGCGAAACGTCAGCCAAGCGTGGGTAGGGGGATGGGGAGGGGGTAGGGGTCACAAAACAGGGCCGTCACCACGCCTACCATACACACACACACACGCGCACACACACTGAGGCGCAGCTGCGATGCGGGCGACGCCTTCCGTTTTTGCCGAGGCGAACTACGTTGCGACTTCCGTTGCGTCGGAATTGGGCATTTGCATTGTCGCCGCTCTCGCTCTAACTTAGTGTTCGCTCTCTCTCTCTCGCTCTTGCTGCACCTACGCTTTTGTTGTGTGCGTCGCTTTGTGCGTAATTATGATAAGAAAGGTTTTACTTGGGCACAACTTACCTGCCGCCTTCTGACTACCTACCTGGCTTCGACTACCTTTTTGGCAGCCTATTATTTCTGTTGGGCTACCGTTAATGCTGCTGTTGCTGCTGTTGTTGTAATGATAAACTGCCTTTTGCCCGTTGTTGTTTTTATTGTAGCTGCTGTTGTTTTCGTTTGAATTTGACATGGTAATTAACCCGCGACGCTCAACTTTGCCCAACCAATTGGCTTCACTTTTCTTGTACGTGTGAGCCACTATTGAGGTGTGCGCGTGTGTGTGTGTGTGTTTTCGTATGGCCATGTGCGCTTCCTTAAATTAATCAACTATTCCGCTCAATTTTATTAATTTACCTATGTGACATTAATATATTTGACTGCCTAATGATTTAAATAATTTGATTATATAAAAAATTAGCGGAAAAAAACATTTAACCAAATTTGGTGGCATAAGCAAGAAAATGTCGAGCCGAATATATGAAATTCAAATGCTCTTTCTTAATTACTGTTAAAAATTAAAAAATTAGAATTATAAAGAGTATTTTACAAATTTGCATATATTAATTTAAAATAAAACTGAAAAATATATATGTTTTCTTTACTTGATGGGTTATCATTAAAAGATTAAATTCAATTTGGCAACAAATTAGATTAATAAACATTAATTTTTTTTCACAAATATTTGCCGAGAAATTTTATTTTATTTCACTCCTTTCCAAGAATCTTAAAAATGTGATCAACTTTTATTCCATTCTCTACTAACTTCTATTACAGTAGAATTCACGGGTTATTTCTCGTTAGTCTGTCTGCGACTGTTTTAAATATAAAGCATAATTTAATAAATTTGCGAACCAAATACAGAATAAACAAGAAACTCCCAGCGTGGGCAGCTGATTTCCACTTGTGATATTTAAATCGCCGGCAACAATGTTGATTTTATTAATTGGATTTGTGTCGAAGTCGAGTTTCGAGTGGAGTCGAGTTCTCTTGCGAGTTCTGTTTGAGTTTGGGTTTGAGTATTCGAAAGTGTTAGATTGTTTGTTATTGAGCTTGTATTACAATTTTGATTAATGCGCCAATGAGCAAATATCGATGGGGCCTCCAAAAACACTTGACCCCAAGATACCTGTCGCTCTTGTTGTTGCTGTTGTTGTTGTTGTTGTCACGCACGCTTGCTAAACAAATAAAATTTTAATTTTTATACCACGGCGGGGGGCCAGTTTTCGTTGTCTGCGTTGTGTTTCTACCCAAAAAATCAACTCTTAACTTATGCATGCGCATCTTGTCCAGCCCATTGGACACCACTGTTTGGTGGCGCCTCCTGCCCAGTGGGTCTTAGTTAAAGTATTTTTGTTTTTTGAATTTTATTGAGGTGTCACAAGCACGGTCCGAAAACAACTCTGTTGAAAAATTGATTTCAAATTGAAATTGAGTTTTTAGCTCAGTTGGATTTTCGTTTTTTACTCCGTCGTGCTTTTATGTGCAGCATCCAAAGTCGTTTGCTCAGGCGCCGAAATCGTAATCGAAATCATAAAAATACACACACACACACACACACACAAATATTTAGAATACAGCGCCGGGAAATGGAACCGTTTTAATTGGTCTCCAAGAGGAGGGGAACACGGAATGGAATCAGAAAAACCAGACGACAGCAATTATCAATTGTGCTTTGAGAGCTGCTGCCACAATAAATTCCTGCATATAATTGATGACGTTTTATATTAGATAATTTATGATGATATGCCATGCTGATTTTTAGTGTGGGCTTCTACAGTTTTTAGTATGATTACAATATTCTCTGATAACTGAAACCATAAGTTATGCATGCCGCTTTACTGGGTGGTTTACGACGATCAAAATAAACAATATGATATTTGAGTGCCGCTGCCTCAGCCAGAAACTTAAGTATTAGACCATAAATATTTAGTTTTTTATACATTGAGTAGGCTGCCGGGCAGATACCATATTCAATTGATTAGTTTACCAAATGAGAACTACGTTAATGGGATATATATTTTGGTCATCAATGGGAGTTATGTGCATTTTTTTAATCCCTTGCAGAAGATTTTATTATTTGCTCACATAAACACATAAATTTAAGTTTTTCCTGTAAATCGTCTTAAATCATAATTTTTAACCTTAAATATCTTGCTACACATTCTTTGCCTACAAAAATAACTTCAACTCAACTTTATGGTCTTATGCGGTCACATTTGTATATTTTGTTTTTTTTTTCCAACTCATTACCTAACCTCCGCAGTTTGAAAGCTCGGCTGTGCTCGTAATCGTATACTATGAATTAAGAAACGCTTTTTCTTCTAGCGCTCACATAAATTAATAACAAATTTAAAACAAATATATATCTGTTCAAGTCTGCACGACCCATCATTAATCACGCAAAGATATTTTCCTGTCTTGTGTCATTTTCAAGCCTCTCTGGGTCTCCTCACTGCATAAACTATCTCCACCTTGTTGTGGCCATATCTGTTCATAATTATTTGGTTTTTTTTTCTCTCGTTTTTATTTTTTTCTCTGGCCGCTTTGGTTCGTTTTAATTATTTGGCCGAGCTGCAGAGGCATAAATTTTGTATAAACGTCTCTGGCTGTGGCTTTTGGCACGCGATGTTTCTCGTTTTAACTGTGATATCGTTTTGCTTTTTTGTTTTATTTCATTTTTTTGGTTTCCACAAATGTCAAGCCCTTTGCCTAGATATTGGGTCAATATGTCAGCGTTTGCATGTTTCGTGTGGCCTCAGACATGCATTAATTATGTAGATAGCTGCGACGCTGGCTCTGACTATAACTCCAACTACGACTGCGATTCAGACTGCATGGGTCCAACAAAAGAAAACCAAAAAATGAAAATAACAAGATTAAAGGCTGCAACAGTAACTATACGACTAAAATATATCCTTTGCTTTAAAATAATACTGGAATGTATAAAAATTGTGAATAATATATATGCTGTAACAAAAAAAAAAAACTGTCAAACTAGAAAATATTTTAGGTCACATTTCATTACTATTCTTTATTACCAAGAGATTCTTAATAAAGTATTGTTTTTTTATTACTTATGCATTTTGATTTATTCGTTTTATGAATATATATTCCTGTGAAATATTTTTAAAAATAAAATCAAAAGTATTTCAATATTTATTTATTTAAAATATTTGGATTAATAATATTGTTTATTTATATTAGTACATTTAATTTTAATTACAAATTTAATTTTTGTAGCAAACTGTTTTTTTTACCAGCATAACTTAGTTTTCTTGAGTTTTATGATATACATATTTTAATAATATAGTTTGAATTATTATTTGTTAAATGTTAAATAGGCTATTGCATAGCACTGTTTTATTACAGGGTATGAGTAGACAATTTCAAAACCAGTTGCTACGCTAAAATTTATATACAGAACTCTAAACATAAAACCCCCACACACACATATACCGTGCCAGGCTCCACACACAATATGTGTTAGATATAGTCGAATGTGTCAGGTATTTGTTGCACGGCGGCACGTCAGATTCGAAAGTTCAATAGCTAATGGTAACCCCTTCCCCCAATCGGGTCGCTGTAGCATTGGCAACACAGGCGACAACTATTTGCACTCAGTTTTGGCCAAAACTTTACGGCAATCAAGATACATTAAATGCCAGACTAAATGCAGTTGCGGTTGCAATTGCCATTGCAAAGTATCTGCATGCGACATTGTATCTGTGCCTTGTGTTTAACACACATTAAAAAAAATTGTAAAAACATCCGTTGTATCTACATTTGTTGAGCATATAAATTATAAAGTTATCTGTCGCTTATTGATGTTCAACTTAAAACGAAATTTATTTGACTGCAACGTCGTGTTTTATGCAAATCTCATTTAGGCTGAATTATGTTTTCATTTGTAGGCTCAACGTTGATTAAGATTTTCAGCTTTTTTCTCTTTTATTTTTTCGTTTCAAAATTTATGCAGGTCGTGTGTTTGTTTGTTGTTGTTGCTGCGATTGATGTGTGTTTGTTTATAAAAAGTGAAAATTAGTTGCATGTTTTTCACTTTCGAAATTTCTATTTCTTTTTTCCATTCTCAAAGCAAACGTGTCTAAAACGATAATTTGAATGTAGATTGTGAGCTTTGAATATATTTCAACTGGTGATTTGATTGAATGTCCACAAAGCTGCTCAATTATGTGAGAAAAAGTTGTCAATTGTGTAAATTAGGATTTTTTTCAAAAATATAATAAATATACAATATATAAATTTTGTGTAGGTAAAAAATACATTTGCGCATCACTTAAATTTTTAATTGTGCATTTCATTGAATAAAAAGCTATTAGAGAATATATTAAAATTGAAGAAAAAGTATTTCTTGTGCTTATATCATTTATAAAATTATTAAAATATATTTAAAATATCAGAAAAGACTTTACAATATTTAAACTGTAATAGACAAGTTAAGAGAACTAGTTACCTTCAAAGTTTGACAATAACTTGATAATTATTGCCGGCAGCCTGTCAGGCAGGAAGTCTGCATTGTTTGTCTTTAGCTAGACAGTTTAATTGACGTCATTTGATTTGTTTTTTGATTATTAAATACCCCGTATCCATTACTTGCTTCTTTTTTTTTTGCGATTGGCAGCAATTAAACATTCAACATGCAACATTTGACTCGTGCAGCCAGCAAGCCACGCAATTAAAAAGACAAGAACAACAAGAACAATAACGACCAACAACGACAAACAACAATTCGACAGTTGTAGAAGTAATTAAGCAAAAATCAAAGCCAAATCAAAGTGCATGGCAATTGTCGCAGATTGGGGCTTAGTGGGAGCGAGGGGTGGGTGGGTGGTTGGGTGGTTTGGCTGCCTGTGATTGTCATTAATTTGTAGCGCATTTAAAGCTGTTGGGTGGTTTTTATGTTTATGGCAAGATGGGGCAGCTGAGCGCATTAAGCCGCAGAGGAAACCCCGCCAGCTCCCTTCTCCTTCGGGCAGAAGCCAAAGTCAAAACGATTATCTTAATTTAATTGTCTTTTATTTATGTCAGCCCTGGCATTTATTTAGCCAAATGGATTTACTGGCAAGCAGCAGCAAAACCAGAAGCTTCTGCATATTTATGGCAAAGGCGCCTACTCCCTGTTTCTGTGTGTGTGTGAGCCATTTGGAGCCGCCTTCTTACGGCTGTCTGAAGTCTGTAGCTCGTAAATAAGCTCCATACGATAAACTGGCATTAGAAATTGACAAATTCAACTACCAAAGCCGCCACATATTGGCTTTATCCTGGTCTACCCTGCTCCCCTAACCCCCCTCCCCCTTGTCTGCTGCTTATGTAAATTTTATCTCGTATTCGCGCATTGTATTTCAATGCTTTCGCCAATAATCATAAAAACTAATTAATGTGCGTCATCGCTCGGTTTTAGTTACAAGTGCGTTGCACAAACTTTGCTCGTATAATTAACGTTCCAAGTTTTGTCAGCCTCAAAGAGAGGGGGCGGTGGAGGGGGCAGAGAACCTCCCGCAATTCCTCTTAGCCTGTTTATTTCTGGCAACTCGATATGCGTCCCCGTTGGCAGTCGTTTGTTTTTGCTTATTTTGCGCTCGATTAGCAGATAGCAGTGAAATTAGTAAATGAAGCTGCAATCTGAAAGGCCATTTATTTTTTCTCAGCTTTTCTCATACATATTATTGTTTTTCTCCTTTTTTTCTTCCTTCTTGTGTCGTTTTTCCTGACAACACAGAATGAGCCAAGCTTTTGGGGTAGAAGTTGGCGCAAAACTTTGCCGCTTCTCCTGCTTAATCTGCCATAATCAAATTGAAGAACATATTTTAGGTATAGGGTAGTTTGCGTATCTATAGCGAGTATTATGACTCATTCCCGGTATTTATTTTATATTATTATTAAATGTTTGTTAAGTATTTAAAAAAGGGGTATATTTGTAGCCATATATATCGCACATAAGATGGATATTTATTAGTTTATTAGTATAAGTCTTAGAATATCAAGGAAACAGGTATGCAAAAGAAACATGACTATGACAGATCTTATAAAATACACATTCAACTCGATATTATTGGAAAAGTTAAATGACGTTCAATTACATTTTTTTTGATCGTGAACATGAAATTAAGAAAACACTTAAATAACCTGGAAAATTTGTTTATTTTTTATTACAACATTTTAATCTAACAATCCCTAATTAAAATGCTACTTAAATAAAATTACATGCAATTTGATATTTACAAAAATAATAAGTAAAATATATATATTGAAATATTATTAATTTGGGTTATCTTTGAGGTCTGTGCTTGTCCTTGTTGATATTCTGCACAAATTTGGTCGCAAAACGTTTGATTTTCCAGTTGCTTGCTTTGACTTGAAGCCAATTAGAAAACGTCACAGGACATTGGGCCTAGAGGCTCAAGGATGCAAGTGGTGCTTAGCATGCTTATTCTGCCAGGCGCAGGATA
Organism: Drosophila robusta; assembly: GCA_035043565.1. Lineage (NCBI taxonomy): Eukaryota > Metazoa > Arthropoda > Insecta > Diptera > Drosophilidae > Drosophila > Drosophila robusta. The sequence continues at coordinate 5,923,616 of JAWNMW010000584.1, forward strand.
ATAATATATCAGCGGTCCGGACCGGACATGACAGTTTTTGTCCGTTTATTGGGGGATTTTAATTTGAGGCCAACATGACAAAACATCGATAACAATTTTCGGACATCTCTCAAACAACAAAAATTTATATATATTTATCTGCCAATTGCCCAGTTGGTTGCCCATTTTGCACAGAGGAGGAAAAATATGATGCCGAAAGAAAAAGGAAAATTTGGCGCGTGTCTGGATTGCTTACGTCTCCCTGGCCCGGGGTTTTCTAGCAAGGACCGCCCCGTTGTGGAAGTCGACATGTCAAAAAGAGAAAAATACTTGACAAATAAACAGTTGCGAGGTCCCAAATTGCCTGCAGTTATTGTTTTGCCTGTTTGGCAGCGGACTCTGCGGACTCTGCTTAGCTGAACCTTCGCTTATGATGTCTTTGGGCGCTTTTTGACCTTTTTTGCGCGCCATAAACTTGTAGATATGTATATGAAAATATATATGTTTATGTATGCGAGTGTATTTTTTGTTATCACATCATTTTCTCCACATTTCTGACTACCTGTCGAATGTTTTTTTCTCTGTTTATACCCTTGCAGAACGCATTATAATTTTGTTATAAAATATGTAATGCAGGCCCTAATCCTATAAAGTATATATATTCTTGTTCAGTATGAACAGCCATATAGTTAAGTCTGCCTGTCTGTTCATATACTGCATAATTATTACAAAATTGAGTTTTTGTGCATTTAACAGTTTACTGCTGATAAGGGTATTTAAACTTCAGCAACTCGAAGACAACTTGTTTTCTAGATTTTTTTTGTTTTTATGCCGTTTGTTAAAAATATAAGTGAGCAGAAGTCATCGCTTGCAGGCAGGTTGCCACCGACACCGACAACAACAACAACAACAACAACAACACCATCAGCATCAACATTTACCATTTACAATTTACCAACGTCAACCTCTGGGTCCGTCTTCATCTGGGCCACGACAGGGGGTCGAGTTTTTGGGCCTGGGTCAGCTATTGCCGCTGTCGTTAACTTATCTCGGGTTTACATCGGTTAAGGTGCTAATGTGACAGCTACTTTTACTGGGACACAACATCCACTTGACTTGTCTTTGACTTTGACTGGACTCAACTCAACTTAACTTGGCTCATTAGGCCAAGCACACTTGGCAAATATTTCATAATTCATTTTCATTTCCAGCCAGCAAAAGTCATTTATTTTACAGCTCGTCACTTGCGGCGAGCAGGCGAGAGCCGCCTGCCAATAATGATATATCGTGTACGTATAGAAATCGAGCGTGTTGCGAATGTCTTGAAATCAATGGGATTTGGGAAATATGTAAATATAAGGCAATAAGTATTGATTTGGATATTGATTGATTTCTTAAGGTAAATATCTATTTATTTTTATTAATTATCTCATTATATAAGGAATTATTTATAAAATTTCGAGTCTTGTATTTTGTTGAATACTACGAATAGTTTTAATAAAAAATATATAAATATAAAAGTAGTAAATTTATATATTTAATTTTAGCATTAATCAAAGTATATATATATATATGTATATATGAAGGAGTTAATTATTGATTATAATACACATAATATAAAGAGAATTCCGTTTTTAATGCTTACACTCAATTAAAACTTTTGATTCTTAAGATATTATTTATTAATTTTAATTTAATATATATTTAATATTTATTTTTAGTTTTCAAAGTTTGATTCAATTTTAATTTTAACATTATCAACTTTGCAATATTTATATATATCCCTATTATTTCTCGAACATGTAAATTTGACAATAGCCCCAAGTTTTGACTTGCCTTGCCGCATTAATATAAGCGAGCTTTTCAACCAAATCAAATTACAAAATAATCACCAGAAATGTCTTAAGTTTGGCTTAAATGACATGGCTTCCACACCTTGGGTCGCGTTAAGCGGCCTTTCAACTCGATGGCGTCGGTTGCCTGCTTATTTGCCATTCAATTCATCAACTTGGATACCCTATATAACTGTAGAGCATTCACTTGCTCCCCTTGCTCCATTCCCTACCACCTCACCCGTTACCTGACAACATGCCTGGTTTTGTGTTTTTTGAACTTAACTCCAGCTCTCTGTTGAGAATTTAGCCCATGGCTATAATTACTATATGGCTGCCCGCTTTGCGGCGTCTACAACATTTATAAGTTTATCGTCTGATTGCTCCCCCGACCCCACTCCCCCCCATTCAGCTGCACCCCCCGCCCCTGGCCAAACGCAACTTGCAGGGCTGCTGTGCCAAGCTCCAAAGGGTCCAGACTTGACTTTTCAGTTTGTGTATTTGTGTCTGGCAACTTTGCGTGTCCTTTGTGCATTTAACGGCTATTTTAAAGCCAGCCAAAAGGCTGCCTCTCAGCTCTCGCAGCTCCCCGTCAATTTCCCCCTATAAATTAACTAAATTGTTGCAAAATTGTTTATTATGAAATTATGAAATGATTATAGTAAATGCTCTCCGTGTGCCTAAATGTGTTCTAAGCGAAGTCAATAAACTTGGCCACACAGTTTATTTAAAGAACGTTATTGTGTTTGTTAGCTCTTTCTAGCCTGCTTTCGCTCCCTCTCTCTCTCGCTTACTACTTAATTTGCGTATAATTACACCAAACATTTTGTTGCAGTGAAAAAAAAAGTGGAAAAATACCCGCATTATTTATGCATATGTCTCTCTGGGCCAACCTTTGGCCCCCACTTAGACATTCCATCTCTTTCTCTGTCTTTCTCGCTCGCTCGCACTTCGTTGTTAGCTGTGTAAAATTATGCATTACAAAAACGGTTAAGTCCTTGCGGAAGCCGGCCATAACACCTACAAACCGACAGCCAGACAGCCAGACATGACTTGAGGCCATATTCATATGCATGTTACGGCTTATGCCTGTGTATATATTTATGTGTGTGTGTGTGTGTGTAGGTGTGTGCCTGATAGTAATGATAAAGAAAAAGTTGCCAGACATTGGCCTGGCCCAAACTCAACTCGAACCCTGGCCGCAAAATACGTGTTTATATGCGTGAGTTTTTCGCCCAAAAGGACTCAGGTAATTACCATGTTTGGCCAACGGGTTTTTCATTTGGGGGTTTTCATTTTTGGGGGTCTTGGCTCCGCATCTGCTTTTCTGGGAGTGTGGAAGGAGAGCTTTTCATGCATAAATTTCCGTTCAACGCGGCGCGTGCCAAATCAGTGTTTACACTTTTATTTGTTTTGGGGGCGCGTCAGAATTGGGGTTCCGGCCGTTGGGGGTCTTAGGGGTATTCCTTGGGCTTTTGCGCTCTCATAACTAACCGAAAAAAGTTGTTGGTTGAGACATCACACTGCTGGGCGGAAAAAACTTTGAGTAATGTCTAAATTATAACCGGACTTGCCCTGCAGGGCTACAAAAAAGTATTACATGTTTTCTGGATTGATTCCGATTCCACTGACATTTAAATTCCAATATAATAATTAATTAATAATGTATATAATATATAAATAAATGTATGTTATAGATGGGGTTTAGAAGAAAAAATAGTAGACGAAGAAACTAAGGGTGGCACTAGAAGTATTAAAAATAGAAAGAATGTAGGAGAGCAGAAACAGAAGAAATTAAGTACAAGAAAAAGAAGAGGATTAAACGAAGATCGGAGTAGAAGTGAAAGTAAAAGTATTTAATAAATATTTTAGTTTAAATAAAAAAGCTGCAGCCCTGGTGCTTAAAAAATTGCCTTTTCGCTTACAAATTAAACATAATCTGGGCGTATACTTTACACTAGAAAAGGGTGCAAATTCTATCATGCAAATTCGAATGCTATCTCAATTTTTATTTTCCAGAGGGGGTCGCTTTTGACCTGTACCCGGCCGGCTAGTGCTGGCCTGGTCGCAATCGAACAAGAAAACCCACCCCGCTGCAAGGGCCGTGGACTTGGCTGCTATAATTTGTGGGCTTTGGTTGCCTTGAGGGCGTCTTATTTATAGCTGGGGCTTAAATATCAATGCAAGCTTTATGTGCCACTCCAGGCAGCCCTTTACCTGCTTAAATGGGGGGTGTATTTTGTTGGATCTGGGGGAGGTGGAGAGGGGGGGGGGGAGTTGAACTGTTACGCACTTATTGATATTGATACAAGTTGGCGTTGTACTTCCGGGCTTTTTATTTCCACCTGTGCCTCGAGTTGACTGGAATTTTCTTTGGTTTGCCTACTTTGGCTTTGCTTAAGTATACATATATCTTCAATGGGGGCATTTTTGTGGTTATAATCGGATTTTATTGCAAATTAACGAGCCCAAGCAACCCCGCGTACGGTTTGTTGTCTTTGCTTTTGGTTATTTATACGCTTTTTATTACCATTGTCCTCGTCCGCGTTGTCGTCGTCTGTGCGGGTTGTTAGGCAGGTGCGCACTGTACTCCCCGCCCCGCCCACTGGGCGCCACTTCATTATCCCTTTTTGGCAAAAGTTGCTCTGCTACTTTTGGCCCTTTTATTAGGTACTCCAGCCCCTCCCCGCATTGCATTTATTATTATGTGTATTTGTTCTATATTAATTTGTTGCTACTGCGCGGAGCTCCTTTTAGTGGGCTCTCAATATTCATTAGTACTTTGATTTGTTATGGTTTCTTCACTGCTTGGCTTTTCCTCTCTTTGATATCAGTTTTTGTGTTGTTTTTATTGGCACAAGCATTTTGATTACATCGCACACACACACAGAGGGGCCTAACGGGGAGGTTGCTTTAACAACCTACAACATGTTGAACTAGTTTATCTGCAGCTGTGTCTTGCAAAATATGTCTTTATTGATGTACACTAGCCAAAAATGGGTATTGCTAGTTTTTCTGCTACTTTTGTAATGCAGCAGAAGATTGAACAAAATGTCAGGAATGCATCAAGTAAATTCACAGAAAATACAATTCATCTTGATAATTTTTTTTATTGCAATAGCATTTTTGTACAACATTGAGTTGATTTAACAAATTAAAAAATTGATTAGGAAAAAACTTGTATTAAAGAGTTTTTAGTTTTTACTGTATTTATTGCCGTACATTTTTGATATAGAAACATTGTCGTTATAATTATAGTTTTGTTATCTAAAGTAGTAATTACCTCAAATGCCTTAAGCTTTGTGAAGAGCAAATTGTCAAACTATTTTTTTCTTCATGTAAATACTGTCTTATGGATTTGGTTAAATAATTTTTAAATTTTTTAAATATTTTCACATATCTCTCTTCTCTATTCACTGCATTTTATTATGTTGTGTACTTTATTTATATTTTGATAAATAAATGGACCTTATATTTTATTGATTGAATTTAAATTTGCTTAATGCTTAACAGCATTATTATTAAATATTAGTTTTTCTTACTTTTTAATTTAAAATTTTAAAATTTTAGTTTTGAATTTATTGCAAACGTATTGAAAATTGGGCAATTTATAAATTGGCTTTTGTAGTATTTCTTTTTGAAATATTTTAAAAAATTTCATTCTTCAAAAAAATATGAGGTATTTCATGTTCGTTTTGTCGCACATTTTTGTCTCACATATTGCGTTATTACTCGCATTTATTTTTATTTTTTGTTGGCTGGTTTTGGTTTGCTGTCCGGGCGTTGGTCGCCGTTGATTTTTTATTTAATTACCGCACCAAATTTCCGACACTTTAAACGATGGCGGCACAAAATAATTGCAAGTGCTGAAAACATTAAGAAACCGGCTCGAAACGGGAGCTGCTGCTGCTGGTACCAAGTTTGCAGCTTGAAGCGCGACTTTCATTTTCGTTTTTGCTGCTGCTGTTGCCAATTGTAATTGAATTTTGTGTTTGTCGGCAAAGTGGCAAACAGGCCGGGCCAACAGCAGCAGCGGCAGCAGCAGCAACCAGCAACAAAAGGAAGCAATTTCAGGCTAAATTTAGTTTAAATGCCTACCCGTTCTGCAGAGAGAGAGGAGAGAGGAGAGAGAGAGAGAGAGACTCCTGCTCCTGACAGACTGTCGCCCGACGACTTGTTATATAGCAGTACGAGGTTACCTCTCGCATCAGTTCCATCATCAGTTCTCCAGCATGTGCTGTGCTCGCTTTTAGAGGCAAAAGTGTTGCATGTTGCCCGGTTGCCTGTTTGCTGGTTGTTGGCTCAAATTATGCTTACTTTGGAATTCAATTAACTTGAATTTGTTGCACTGGCGCGACGTGATTTCATTTTTTTTATTTTTTTATGCCAGCCTTTTTCTGCCTTTCCTCGGCAGAGTTTGCAATGCACTTTTCAAAGCGTCGAACGAACGGCCTCGGGATGATTGTGTTTTATGGCAACTAATGAGTGTTAGTGCCGTTCAGTTTATTCGATTCCAGCGCTGAATTGCAGCTACGCTCTAGCCTAAATGGATTTGGACATCAGAATGCAGTTTTATGGGAATAGATTTAAGTGGCATCTGCCAATAATTTGCAAGCTTGTTGTTGGCCATGCTAAATGCCAAACGATAGTAATAGGTCTCTGGCTGAGCCTTACCAATTCGCTGGATTAATTCCTTAATTTAGATCTACTGCGAGAGATTTGAGGTATTTGTTTATATCTCATGCCAGATTATCTAAGCCAGCTGAGCCCAGAGTAGGGTTAGGCTGATAAAACTTGGTGTGGAAGCTAAACTTGATTGCGGCTTGCGTATATATCAGAGTCGACATTATTGAATCACTATATATTTTAAAAAAATTATCGAAGAACGTTGGAAGAAGTCTTTCGAATGTCATAAATATGCTTCAGCAAAAAATTGTTTTTTATGAGAACTTGTATGGTTTTCAAAATATTTAAACAAAATAAAAATTAAAAAAAAACAATTTCAATCAGTCGATTTTATTTTATTTTTATTAATCCATTTTATGGCTGCCGCCACGTTTAGAAATTCGAAAATATTAAAATTAAAGCGAAGCATTTGCTATAATAATAATTTTACTGTTGAACATATTTAAAACATGACATTTTAAAGAATTGCACTGTTTAAAATGTTAGGTAAATGTCAAACAAAACGGTTCACTTATTCATATGATTATCTTGGGAACAGACGCAATAAATTGTATTTTATTTATCACTTTGCACCTAAGAATGCACTTCACTTGACAGATGTGTTGTATTTAATCAAAATAATAATTTTTTAAAATTTGTTTTGATGTTTTGAAAAGTGTTGTTAAAAATAAAGCATCCACCGTTTCAAGTATCGCTCTATAAAACGTGGCTTGTTCCTTTATCATGAAATGCGCCATTTACTTTGATATCACGGCACATTCCCCATGCAACCTCCCTTCGCCCCCACCCTCCAGCTAACCTCATAGACCCAACAGCAGGAGCGGCAACCAAGTATGCCCAGAGCCAAAGTAATTTGCAACGCAAACTCTACAATCGATTTGTAGACTGCAGCTGTAAACTGTTTTGGGAGTAACTGTAACATTTAGAGTTCCCACTTCTATCTCCATTGTCTAATCCCAGCATATGGCTGAATGGTTATGAACGAGAACCTAACCCAACCGAATTGAAAATGGAAATGGAACTGGAACCGAAAGCGTTCTTCCATTGCGCATCGTTGCTGAGTTGGGCAAATGTTTGTTGCTGACGCTTAAGCTTAGAGCTCATTACAATTTTCAAGTACATTTGCGTTGATAGTTACACCGAGCCAGGACTAACAGTCAGGACTAAGGGTAGTAACAGCTCCCCCCTACCCCCCAATCCGTCCAACAGTGTTTGTCTCTGTGTTTCATGCATACACAAACAAGCACTCGAAATATATACTATGCAAATATCATAGATAGATACCAAGTTGCGGCTCCATGCGAAAAACTTCCCACACTCTCGAATGGCGCCCAAACACGCTGCAACGTTTTACCATTATGTAAATAGTCACCCCACCCCTACCCCCAAGCCCCGCAACTCTGTTGCTGCGGGTACTGCCGCAGACTCCCAGTTTTTGATGTTTGTATGGCAAATGTCTGTTGACCATTAAATTCACTTCACTTCATTTAAATCTCAAGCATTTTCGGCACTTGCCGCCGCACTCTTCGAAGCTGGATTTGCATGCGGCGCTGCCCGAAAAAGTTTTTCAATAACACAAATACACTCGAAAGGCTATCTAACAAAAGTGCCAACTGCAAATAATAGTTTCCTATTTCTACTTATAGAAAAAGCAGAAGAAGATTGTCCAAACTTTTTTATTTTAGTCCCAATATTTCTGCGCTGACGTTGGCAACTTTCGTTGATTCTGTGAATGCCCAAGAGTTGCAAATTCAAAATCGAACTGAAGCCAAGCCTTATAGAAATGTTTTCAAATGCATATCGAAAATACCCTATTAAATATTTTTTCATTTGACTTGAAACAAAACCAGAAGGAGACATGTCAAAGGTCAGTTTATTTCTATATGTTCTCAATATATTGCTATTTTGTTATTGGCATACGTTCAACTGGATTTGCTTCGAAGTTTATATTTTTATATATATTAATATAATTGTTATGCACTACTTACCTTGAAGCTGCCATTTTGAAATCGAACGTCAGCCGAACCGAATGGAATTATATCATGTGCATAAACTGTTTTGATACCCTGTATCATTTTTATTCCTTTATCTAAGAACCTATGGAAAACCTGTTAATTTGCTTTAATACACTTGACGACGCATCCTTGCATTAGTTTCACCGTTCCGTCTGCATCCAGTTTTAGATTACTTATAACAGCTGCTGTCAAAACGCCATCCTTCATACCACCGCCCACGCAGCCGTCCAAACACGTGGACAACTTGGCGGGAATTCCCTGTAAATGCACACAATTAGTTATGAGCTTAAGATGTATTAATTCTAGTGCGCTATTAATTCTGCTATAATATTTACAGCAGTAGTTAAAGCTATACAGACGCTCAATAGAAGCAATAGGTATTTCATTATTTTAAAATTTATTATTTCGCAACTTTTGGATTTGTCATCTGTTCCCCAAATGTAACGATCGACAGGCTTTTATAGAGAATCAGCTAAGTAACGTTTTTACTAAATTGGTTATGGATGATTATACACTTGCGAGGCGTATTATAATTTTGTTACGAAATTTTGAACGCATGAAGTACCGTTAAAAGGAACCGCAACTATATAAATGTGAAAACAGAATAAACTGAACTAACAAGTGTAGCAAACTTGTACCAGATGTCAGCAAGGGTATTTACAATTGGGCATACATAGCGCTCATGTCGTGTTTGTACCCTAACTAACTTTCCATGCGCGTACAGAGTATATCGATGTCCGTGCCGTGCCTGCTTCGAGATTCGGACTTGTTATAGTTCGCTTTGATGTATTTAAACTAAAATGCAGCTGGAACTTTTGTTGGGGCAGCTGTGGAGCACATTGGACAGCTGGCGGCCAGGATGTGCGGCGTGTGCAGTGCTGGCAAATTGGACAACAGCTTCAGCTGCTGCTCCGTGTCGGTTGGCGGCGGGGGTCCGGGCACAAAAACCGCAGAACCAAATTGATTTTGTCTACTCAAGCCCAGGATATGGCCCAGCGAGTGCTGACGGCAGGGATGGGGGAAGAGAGGGGGAGGAGGGGCTTTTTGTCGCCTCATATGCAGTTTCGTCAGTTGGTGGCGCAATTTTCATTACGCATTTCGACATTGCCATTGCTCATATGGCATTACGCATACGACCCATTGTCCAGCACACACAAATGAGCTGCAGTTAAAAGCCAGATAGAGACGGCTGTAGACAAAAAGGGAGAGACAGATAAATAAAAGGGAGAGAATAAGTGTGCGACAGCATTGTTTGGGCATCGGGCATCGATGTATGCATGTAAACATAATCAGTATTTGCAAATAGAAGTGCAGACCATGTCGATAGTGGAGTGGGGTGGGGTGGGGTGGGGTGGGGTGGGGTGGGGGAACTGAGGTGGTGGACCATCGTCGGGCTCAAGAGTCCGGCAGTTGATTTGTAATCGGAATCGTCAATGGGTTTCCATTCACTGTTAACTGGCCGAAACTCTACGGGCCAGGGCTTGTCCCATCAGCGTAACAGAGCACAAAATGTCAAAAACCCGTCTGCACTTTCTGGCCATCTGGCATTTGGTTGCCAGAGAGGGAATTGAGGGCATCTGATGGCCATCCGATCGAATTGTTGAGTTTTAACGGAAATTCGCGCTGACAGCTACACTTTTGGCCATAAACACGGAATTGATCTGTCAACAGTGGATAGATGTTGAAGAAGGGAGAAAACCCTGTTGCACCAAATGCTATAGACACATATGTTATTAACTCTAAGACATTTGTAAACAGTTTTGCATTCAAGTCTATTGGCGAACCTACTAAGAGGGTAAATGTACATTTTACCGAAAGTTATTGATTCTCTTTGGATCTTACCATGTTTTCTCTACTTCAAAGCAATTCAGAAAGCATGACCAAAGTTATTTTTTGTGAAAAGTCTATAAAATCCAGTTGATCGTTGCATTCAACCAACAGTTGTAAAATCCGAACGTTTTGAAAGTAACAGTTTAAAATAGAGTTACAAGACTAATACGATAATACCATGAAATTTCTATTGGTTCTATTATGTTTCTGTGTAACTTTACCTGCCGTAAGTGTTGTAGTGGCTTTAATATGCAACTATGATCATACCTCTTATAATATACACATTTACAGGGTAATCCCCATACAGACGCCTATTGCAAAAAATTATGTGGCAGTATAACTGGGAGATAGACTAAAAAAAGGAACGCAGAAATGGAGCACACTGAAAAGTGTGTTTCAGCAAATCTACTTTAACTATGAGAATAAAATAAGAACTGCTGACATAAAGAATATATAAAGTGATTTGTATTTGAGCTAGCATAATGCTAAATTGATGCTCTCATTATACTAAAACTTGGATTTTGTGTTTGCTTTACTATAAGTGCATACATATTTTGCAGAGTATTTCTAAAACGGTTTTGGCAATTATTAAAATATTCTATAGGCTTTTGCGTAGAGTCGATATCGAATTGGAAACTCTGAGATAAGTCATGCCTAACAAATTTAATAAAACCGTTACCAAAGCTGCTTAATTAAACTGAAAAATGCAAAAAAATCAGTTTTAAATAGCACAAAATGTCTAGTCTTCTACTGAGTGTCTGTGTAGCTTTAACTGCTGCTGCATCTTAAGCTCATACCTATTTGTGTATATTTACAGGACCTCCCCCGAGTATTTCACGTGTTTGTTTGCGTATATATAGTCAGAATATAGAATATGGAGTAATGGAGAAATTAATGGAAGCAAGAATATAAGAATAACGAAAGCTAATATTTGTTTAAGATGATTTGTTTTTGAGCTCTAGCTATCTCTAGCTAAAATAAAGAAGATTGATTCTTGGTACTAATCAGGAATATTTACAAATTAACAGGCTATCCATAGGTTTTTAGACATAAGAACAAAAAAATTATACAGGGTATTTTCAAAACAGTTTATGTTTATGTTTATATTTCTATTGGGTTTGGCTTGGATATCGAATTGGCAACATCAAGGTAAGTAGTGCATAACAAATTCTTAAAACGTGACCAACGCTATTTAGTTGAAACTCTATAAAAACCTGTCGACCGTCGCATTCAGTTTTTAAACAGTTGAAATATTCAAAAATTCTCAAACAGTCAGATTTAATGAGCGTTACGCCAAAAATTCGACAATATCATGAAATATCTATTGGTTCTATTGAGTGTTTGTGTAACTTTAGCTGCTGCTGTAAGTGTCACAGTAATATATGCAATATGCGCCTTAAGCTCCTAACTCTGTCTATATTTACAGGGTGCTCCCCCGGCATATCACCACTGCATGGCTTTCTGTAGGTCGACTGTTAATATTCTACTCGGCTGAATATAGACTTAGAAGGTTCGCAGAATGTAGTGGATGTTGACTCTAAAAAGTGTGTTGCAGCAAATCCACTTTAACTATGAGAATAAAATAAGAACTGCTGACATAACGAATATATAAAGTGATTTGTATTTGAGCTAGAATAATGCTAAATTGATCCTCTCATTATACTAATACTTGGTTTTTGTGTTTGCTTTACTATAAATGCATGCATATTTTGCAGGGTATTTTTAAAACAGTTTTGGCAATTATTAAAATATTCTATAGGCTTTTGCGTAGAGTCGATATCGAATTGGAAACTCTGAGATAAGTCATGCCTAACAAATTTAATAAAACCGTTACCAAAGCTGCTTAATTAAACTGAAAAATGCAAAAAAATCAGTTTTAAATAGCACAAAATGTCTAGTCTTCTACTGAGTGTCTGTGTAGCTTTAACTGCTGCTGCATCTACTTTTATTTCACGTTTTTATATTCAGAATATTGAATATGGAGAAATGAAGAAATTAAAACATGAAGCAGGATTATAAGAATAAGGAAAGCTAATATTTGTATAAGATGTTTTTTTTAGCTCTAGCTATCTCTAGCTAGAGTAAGACAAGATTGATTCTTGGTACTAATCAGGAATATTTACAAATTAACAGGCTATCCATAGGTTTTTAGACAAGAACAAAAAAATTATACAGGGTATTTTCAAAACAGTTTATGTTTATGTTTATATTTCTATTGGGTTTGGTTTGGATATCGAATTGGCAACATCAAGGTAAGTAGTGCATAACAAATTCTTAAAACGTGACCAACGCTATTTAGTTGAAACTCTATAAAAACCTGTCGACCGTCGCATTCAGTTTTTAAACAGTTGAAATATTCAAAAATTCTCAAACAGTCAGATTTAATGAGCGTTACGCCAAAAATTCGACAATATCATGAAATATCTATTGGTTCTATTGAGTGTTTGTGTAACTTTAGCTGCTGCTGTAAGTGTCACAGTAATATATGCAATATGCGCCTTAAGCTCCTAACTCTGTCTATATTTACAGGCTGCTCCCCCGTCATATCACCACTGCATGGCTTTCTGTAGGTCGTCTGGTAGTATTCTACTCGGCTGAATATAGACTTAGAAGGATCGCAGAATGTAGTGGATGTTGACTCTGAAAAGTGTGTTGCAGCAAATCCAGCTGAACTATGAACGTTTGCCAATAACAAAATAGCAATATATATGGAGAGTGTATAGAAATAAACTGACTTTTGACTTGTCTCCTTCTGGCTTTGTTTTAAGTTAAATGAACAAATATTTAATAGGCTATTTTCGATAGACTTTATGCATTTAAACAAGTTTCAGTTCGACTTTAAATTGGCAACTCTTCACAGAATCAATGAATGTTGCCAACGTCAGCGCAGATATTTTGGCACTAACATTAGAAATCATTTTAACAATATTATTCTTCTGTTTTTAAATAAGTAGAAAGTTGGCACTTTTGTTAGATAGTCTTTCGACTATATTTGTATGCAAGGGGCGAGGGCAGAAAACGCTTGAGATTTCGGTGAAGTGAACTAAATTTAATTGCTTTAAAAATGGGAAAGTTATTTGTATGGAAATATTTAAACCAACGACGAACGGACTTGGCTTTATCTCGCACGGCTGATCAATAATAGGGTTGGGTCTTGTCTTGTATTATACCTGATGAAAATCAATGTTCAAACTACCTTTTCAGTTAGTGTTCGGCTAAATCCGGCCGAAGGAAACAAGTCTACGCGGAAATTCGAACATATGCTAAACTGTGTAAAGGATATTTCCAGCGGGCAATCCAATAATCAGAGCACAGCTCAGTTACTGCAATTTCGAGGATAACAAGAGGAAGAGGTAGCAATTACCATGATTGAACGGAAGGCTAAGCGGTTGAGGGCATTATCCATGCAGATATACTTATTTTGATATCAGGGAACCACAAGAAAACAAAGCAGAGACAAAAAAAGCATATCGAGGCACCAGCTGCTTCCTCTCTGCCACAACTGTTCAATGGTTGCACTTAGCGGCGGGCAAGGACAAAACGCTAACGTTGAAAGGTGGGGAAGGGGCAAAGCAAATGACAAATTTTTAATGCCTCACAAAACAAAACGCTGATAAGATCAGCGGCTGTCAAACAAAGCGGAACAAAACGCTGCAAAATCCAAAACCATGCCTCGAATCAAAAAATAAAAAACAACACAAAATATAAAAGCAATTGAGACTGCTCGACTAGAAAATGCCCTGTACATAACCATAAAGCTATACCTTCTCTTAAGTATTCGCAAAGTTTTTGGATGTTTTTAACTTAAGCCATATGGAAATTTATAAGGTAACATTTTAACATGAATTTACAAAAATGACATATGACATGAAATAACTTAAATATACAATTTTGTGTTACTAGCTCTTAAAAACTCTCGGTAATTATCGATTTTCAGACTACATGGGAAATAATAATTACAATTAAAAAAATATAAATATATTTACTTTATGGAGTCGAAAATCATACTTTCTGCTTGGTCAGCTATTTTGTTGCAACGAGTACAGGGTATACAAAAACGAAAAAATACATAAAACGAGAACACAGCGAAATGAATGACAATAAGCGACAAAAGCGACGACGATCTGAAGATCTCCGGGTGCTGATTTCGGGAATTAAACACGCGCGAATAAAAATCAATGAGGGACAAGGACGACTACCTGCTGCCTGCCGCCTGCTGTCAGTGGACTGAGGATCATTATAGGGACATGGATATGCCTGTGGAGAGAATGTATGGACGAGCGCACATCTGAGTTGATTGTCAACAGGATTCCATGGGGCGTGCAGCAAACGAATAAAATTAGTAGAATACAACGCCAAGCACTTAAGTTGTTAGAAAAGAAAAACATTTTGAAATGGAGGACAAACAACACACTCGACGCTGAAGACACAGGCCGGGCGACCCCGCCTGGCGACAGACAGGACTGGATAGGACGCGTCAGGACAGGACAGGCCACGATTTTTAGCTGGCTTAGTTTGGGGTAGTTGTCAACATTCTGTTGATTTTCATCATTCTTTGCGTCTTTGCGCTGCGCTGCGCTCTCAAAAAATATCCTTTAAGTGCACTTCAGAGCACAATGCACTCTCCGGGTGCTGCTGCTGCTGCTGCTGCCCTGTCGCAATCGCAGGCAGAGCCTGTCCAGCCTCTTGTCGGTAACTGGTTTGTATTCTTTTTCTTACTTCTTTTTTGGCCGGCTTTGCTTATTCCATCAGCGATATGATTTAACAGGCTGTGATTAGTATCGCCAACAGACTTAAGAGAGGTGACCATTGTAGCTCAGGCAACAAACGTTGCAAATCATCTCAGCTGAGATTAAAGAGATCCGAATTCGCTGATATATTTAAGCAGATGAGACCTTGTTGCTTGACTTGGGCCTGGGAAGTGTGCCCTCTGACTTTCTTTGCAAACAATTTTCAGTTTGTAGTCTGCACCTGAGTTTTGGGGCAGATTTAAGACAATAGTTAAATTTATATACTACAAAGATACAGAATATTTGTACACACTATACTCATGTACTCCAACTTTTTAACGTAATATGTTTATTATACAAGGCAAAATTGTATTGGATATTTCGATAGATTCTTGAAATTGGTTTTCAGTCCCAGCGTATTATTTAGCTTATTTCGGAGCTTCTAAAAGAGCTAGAGACACAAAATGTATTTATTATATTAGTTACTCGTATGCTATAGGCAAAAACTAATATATATATTTCAAAATTTCCATGTTCAGGTAAGTAAACATTTTTTTTTTGTTTTTTTGGTTTTGTTCTTAGATTAATTTTGCACTTTAATCTGTAAACTGACTTTCAAGTCGGCAGCTCGGAACTTTCAGTACCTTCCAGTCATAAGAGTTAGTTGTGAAAAAGGTTGGATCTGATAATAATTTGCTTATTTAGATTGACAAAGCTAGAAGATAGCAGTTTTCCATTTTTCTTTGAGCTTTCGGAACAGTTCCTCTTAGTCAAGTTTGCATAAAAATTGACTTTTACTGCAACTGTTAATTTTTTCCATTTTTTTTTACATGTCTGCCCGTGTTTACAAATAGCAGGCAACAGCTGAAGCTTTTTAAAAGTAAATGTATATTTATATATATGATTACATGATTTATGTCAATGTTAAATAAAACATGTTGCATTGTGTGTAAAAGTTAAAAGAAAGAAAATTAAATTAATTACAACATTTTGTCAGACACACGCGTTACAAGTTGGCCACATCAGAGCCCATCAGCATCGATAGTAAGCCCCCTACCCGCCCTGAAGAGGCCCCTCTCTCTCTCTCTCGGACTCCCTTTGTGGCAGTTGTAAGTAGTGATAGTTGCAGTTGTTCTTCTTCTTGTTCTTGTTGTTGTCATTGTCAGTAGCAACATCTTTTGTCTGGGGGCCGCTGCTGCTGCCTTGCACTTGCCAAGCATCCGTCAACACACACACACACACACTACCACACGTACAGTGTGGCTGAAGTTGCGACTCCACTGCGCATGCTGTGGCAAAGTCCTTGACTTGCATTTTTGATAAACAACGTGTCAACTTTGTCGACATAAACCATAATCTTCAGTGTCAGTTTGACTTACAACTCGTGTACTTTTCAGTGCACTTGCGACTGGTAATCATGTCATGAGTGCAGCCAAACAGGGGCACCCAGACCACTCGCACAGAAAGTGAAAGATATTTTTCCTCTAGATAAAAGACAAAAACAAAGACGCGCCGCAAACAAAGCAGCGGCTGCCGAAAAGACCAACAGAAATCGCCCAGAACTAGTTGGAATACATGGGAGCAAGTTAAGTTCCTAGCGGGTATTATAATTTTGTCACGAATTCCGTAGTGCATAGAAGTAGCCCTACACTTAATGTATATTTTTGTCTATCTGAATGTCATTTATGCAAACTTGTGCCTTAGTTAAGGTATCTGTTAATCTATCTAATTGTTAAGGTATATATGCCCCACATCAGCTGTACAATTTTTTGGAACTTGACAATTGTAGCCTTATTGATGCCAATTAATATAAAAGCAATATTTAATCAACATCCTAATCTTAATATGCAATCAATAAACAATCATTAAAAGTTGTTTTTTGCCCACAATTAAAAGAAATTGAAATATAGCGCACATCTGCCGCTTGTTTGCTAGGTATTTCATCTTCGGCGCTGCTTTTACGTGTCTTAGAGATAAGTTGGGCAACAGCAGCAAGAACTGTCAGTCTTTAGCATAGGACACTAGGCTAGGTTGCCTGATGCCTGAATGTTAGATCATTAGCGTAATTAAATGTGGATGAAAAATTTCACTTAATTTAGTACTCCCTCTCCGTCTGTTTCGTACTTCTCTGTCCTCTTTCATAACTCGAAAGAATAAAAAGAAAAAAGTAGAAAGAAAATGTACAAAAATATAATTAATCAGCAGGGCATGTGGCATGTCTCTTGCCTTTGCCCAACCGAAGTTGAGCTACCATTTTCGGGACTGGCAGACGCCCTCGTCGGCACCTAGAAATTAAACTAAGTGTCGGGCGTTTCGGGTCCACTCCAGCCAGGACGGCCACATGACGCACGCATGTCTCATTTAGTCGCCTCTCATTCTTTGAGCTAGCCCTCTCTTTCGTTCACTTGTTTATTTTCTTATATGACAACAACAAAATGTTGTCAGCTTAATTTTTTTTAATAATGCTAAATTTAGCCAACGGGCACAATCAACAAGTCTTGGCTGCTGCCGTGTAATTTCGCTAAGTGCAAGAACGAAAAACGTTTCTCCAGTTCCCCCAGATACCCCAGTCCCCCAAGTTCCCAATGTTCTTTCAGCTCTCCAGTCCCAGTTCTTCTTAGTTCTCGAGTCTACATAGTGCAAATTTATCGTCACTTGCACGGAGCGTGACATTGAAATTGTAAATTAGCCACGCATCGTGAGCTACACTGGCTATATACATATATCTATATATATATATTTGCATCACATACATCGCATGTATCCAGGCATTATACAAGTGGAGTGCCAAAAGTGCAGGAAATATAAGATGTGGAAGGGGAGAGAATGACAGGCGCCAGCTAAGGAATGCCGAATGAAAGATATATGTTTATATATAAGATATGAACCTGATGAGAATGTAAAAACTTGACAGTGCCAAAACGTTCAAAATCCGGAAAAATATATTCAAAAAACTGCTTAAAACATGAGCAAAAAGAATCTCTAGCCTAATAGAGATTTCGCAACTTTATTCGTATTCTTTTTATTATTTTATTAATTTTCACCCACCCAATAAAATCCTGGTATTCGAAATTATGGAAAAAGTGATATTTGATATTCGACACATGATATTTTTTCAACAAATATAGGGAAGTATGAGTTCTAGGAAAAACATTTACATGTTCAATTTAAAACTCTTCTATATTATTTACATTTAAGCACATTTGTCAGCACTGGAGTTCCTACGTGTTTTATATTGCCCATTTAAAGGACATTATCGAGCATACTTTATAGATTCTAATGGTTTGCCGCAACCCTGGCTTCCTGAACTCCCTTTCCAGTTTATAATGTGCTTATCGGGGCAGCCCCACATGTCATGTAGCCAAAACCAAACCCGTAGTGGTTAATGATAATGCCAAACAAATCGCACTTAGCCCATTTAGATGACATAACCGATAAACTGTAAATATCCAAGTGGAAAGTGAAAACTTTTTGTCGCACATTAAGATGAAGGCCTAGCCTTAAGTGCGTCGATTGTCTGGGCCTGGGGGAGAGTTAATATTTATATGCAAGCCTTATGCCAGGGCCTGAAGTCAATCAGCGCGCATTTTTTTTGGCATGTGAGGTGCTGGATTGTTAAGAGGAGGCTGGAGGAGGGGCTACCATTTCCACATGGCTGACTTATTTTGTTCTTGGGCTAGCAACTTTTTTAGTTATATACGTTAAATAAGTCCCCGTTGCGCGCCCAAACTTTGTTTACGGCAATAAAAAAGTTTTTCCTTAAAATATACAAAATAAACTGAAGAGGAGACAGACAGCCAAAGAGGCCAAGAGAGAGGGGAACGCGAGGTGAGAGCCTAAGAGCTGCCGAGAGTTGTGCTGATGTGTATGTGCAACCTTTTGGGAGCTGTTCCAAAGCGCAAATGTAATATTTGCTAATTTTATGTGAATTTAGAAGAAAGTTTCGTTTGCTTTCCTTCTTGCTGCTTCTTCTTTTTCGACTTTTGGAACACACGGGGCCGGCGCATAATCCTCTCGAGTAAACGCAAATCTGGCGCATTTATGGTTATACAATTTTTTCTCTCTGCTATTTTCCCAGAATGCAAAAAGATTTTTCAGCAAAGAAAAGACAAGCAAAAGAAGAAGAAAAAGGAAATAAAATTATAGAGAGCAGCGAAAATCAAACAAGCACCTTACCAAAGTCTAATGTACGGGATTATCCCTAAACAAAACAAAAACATCAGCAGCAGGCAAGCACCAAAGGCAAATCAATTTTACATATTATATATACAAATATACCAGACATATGTGCCCTCGCTTGGCAAGGATAAAATCCTTTCGCATGGTGTGTTGATGTGTGTTTTTTTTTTTTGGGCTGCCATCATCGCGAACTTGGGCAAAACAATAAACTCTTGGCATCTAATAAAAGGTGAAAATCTTTTGAAAGCTTCAAAAGGTTTTTCTTTCCCACGCAGCGCGTAAAACATTTGCCCAAGCTTTCGGATTTATATAGCTAGAGAAGCGAGAGGAGACGTCTTAGGGGGCGGAGGATATACTTATATCTACGTTAGGAGTCTTGGGTCTTCTGGCAGCTGGCATCAGCTTCATAAATGCGGTTAAATGTAAAAGTTTTTGCATCTTTAAAATGCGTGTGCGATGTTTTTACTAAGTTCATTGGATTGGGCGGGGCGGGGTAATCGAGGGGAGTGGCGGTACTGCTTAAGAACCGCACAGGTGCTCAGCTGCCGGCATGCATCGAATTATACGGGCTACGAACAAGTGAGTTTAGCATATGGTGTAGCTTATAAAAAGCAAAAAAAAAAAAATTGCTTGGGGTGTTTGTCTAAAAATAAACATAATCAGACATGTTAGGCAGATGAGCTACATATCCTATACTCTGGCTATTCCATTTGTTAAGTAACATATCCATATGGGATGTTTTAATAAAATAAAATACAATGAGTAATATCTTGGATTCTTAAGGTACATTATTATAATTTTAAAGTTTATTTTCGAATTAGAATATAATATGTATTTGTGTTTCATTATAAAATGTAATCTTGATCTTTTAAAAAAAATAAAGTCGACTATTTATATAAGAAACATAACTGAACCCATAACTAAACCCATAAGTAGACCTAGAAATTTTCTACATATTTAAATTCCTTTTAAATTTCTACCTTTAATGGTCTATTTTTAACTGTAGAGCATGCATTGCCTTATGACCACGAACAATTCTCTGCGGAGCTGATAACCACATTGCCTAATTAAAGTCATTTGCAGTGAAAATAAAAAATGAAATATAAATAAGTAAATGAGTCTTAAAATTCTACGGCCTTAGGCACTCAATGCACTTCAAGCCGCAATGCACGCATGCGTCTCCTATGGGTATTTGAATTGGGCATTGGGTATTGGGAAATGGTATTGGGATTGGGCATAGGGACAAGGCCATTGCGTGTCAGACGATTGACGTTGCTTGAGCGGGTTAATGCATGGCATATGTGTGTCTGGGCCAAGTGAACGGTGTGTGGCACACACACAGACATGCAGACAGACAGTTAATGGCTGGCAAATGGGTTTGCTGTTATTGAAAATTATCTATGAGCCCCGTTCAGCAACTGCAGCCCCGGCTTGGAAAACTGTAAAACGTTCCCAACATGCCCGAGTTCGAGCCCAATGCTAATTATGGTCAGTAAATTAACTTGGCGACCTTCATTGAGGTCTCAGCCACACGCAAGTGCTTACGTTTTTTTCGTCTTTTTTTTTATAAGAATTCTCTTTTATATAGTTTTTTTATGCATTTGATTGATTAATTCAAATCGAATTGGGCTACGAATTGAATTTATAATGATTTCGTAATTTAGCAGCATTTTAAATAACTCAGAAAGCTAGACAAAACTCCATAAATTGAGTGTGTGTCTAGTTGTGGAATAAACTAGGGTATTACAGAGTTTTACTAATTGGCCGGTTTTGAGTAAGATTTCCCTTTTTTGTATAAATAGTTCTCAGTGTTGAATAGCATTAAAATATAAGTGGAAAAGAACAAAAACTCATTAAAAAGTTTGTATATTTCTAAATTTAACTACACTTATTCGATTTTTTCTTCGAAAAACGATCTTTTGAAATTTTCTTATGGTTTTAAATACGAAAAATACGCAATTTTTATACTCATTCACAAAGTGAAAAGAGTATATTGGGTTTGTTCAATGTCCGTCTTGCTGTCCGTATGAACGCCATTTTTTTCGCCGCTATTGAAGCTAGAGACTTGACACTTGGAATATATACTCGTCTATACCCGAGTTAGACAAAGTGTTAAGATTTTTGTGCCACTGGTTATATCTCCCACAGTTTTTAAGCTAGCAGCTGCATATTGGAATATGTACTACTAGAAAGCTCCCGTAAACATCACAGAAAAATGTCCCAGCCACGCCACGTACATGACAAAGGGCAAACCATGGAAAAAATGTTATCAAACATGAAAATCGGTTCAGTTTTGACAAATTTTCCAAAATGAGTAAGGGGGTTACATGCTTTTTTTTCCAAAATTTAATTAAAAATGTACTTTCAAGAATGCATATATTTTAAATGCAGAATCAATCTAGAAGATAAACCATGAACAAAATGTCATCAAACATGAAAATCGGTTCAGTTTTGACAAAGTTATGGGCGTTTGAAATATGGGAGCTATGGATCCGGAAGCTTTACATGTCAGAATTTTTGTAAATTTTTGCATGATTTTTGACAAAAATTTTGACCCCCTCAGAATCACTTTTAATGTTGTTTTTTATACTAATTGTCACAACCACAATCGATTAAAAATGGAAATTCCGAATTCTAAATTTTGAAAAAAAAAATTTTCCAAAATGAGTAAGGGGGAGTACATGCTTTTTCAAAAAAATTTGTAAAAAATTTTTTTCAAAAATGCATAAATTTGAAATGAAGATTCAATCTAGAGGAAAATCATGACCAAAATGCCATCAGAAGTGAAAATCAGTTCAGTTTTGTCAAAGTTATGGGCGTTTAAATATGGGAGGTATGGATCCGGAAGCTTTACATGTCAAAATTTTGATCAATTTTTCATGATTTTTGACGAAAAATTTGACCCCCTCAGAATCGGTTTTAATGTTATTTATAAACCTATTGGTTTAAACTCACTTCTTACTTGTTTTTATCTGTTTATATTTTTTGTCATTTTATCTATCATTTCATTAAGGTAGCAGATTCTTAGATTTAATAATTGAATACACATAAAAACAAAAGACTGAGTAGTGTATTTCTAGATTCGGTTTTGGAATGTGACAATGATCTTGTTTTGCTCGTTAGTTTTTCTTATTTCTTCGGGTGCCTCTTCAATCAAATTGACATAAACACATGTTGGGGCCCTAAGTGTTGTCGCGCCTACAAAACGACGCAGAGCTGAAGACACAAGACGGTTCGACGATGGTGGGGTAGGGGTACTGCACGGCACGGGAAAAGCCTCTATTAATAGAGCATTAATTGATGATTATGTCAGTTGAAAGCGTCGTTGACAAACTGTGTATCTGATGGATACAAGCGGCAACGCCCCAAAAAAAATCCAAAAATCCAAAAAGTAAGCAGCAGTTGAAAACTTTTCATGCACTTGCATTGAATGCCGCCATTAATCAAGCTGACGCGACAACCACCCTCCCGGCCACCCCCTAAAACCGCCAATAGCCGCGAAGCTTTGCTGCGGTTAAATATTTTGAATGGCAACATATGTTGGCTGCCAGAAAGCACCATGAGATTTGTCATGTGTGTGGCCACAACGCGCTGCTTGCAGCTAACTGGCAACAGCTTGCAGCAGGCTGCCGTTACGTTTTACATTTTGGCCGAGTGCTCTCACAACTATTTACCGCCAAAAATGCCCGAATCGCTGAAATCGCAAAACTACGCAAAAACAATCTTGCAGCTAACAGATAGTACGACGACGACGACGACGACGACGTTGCTGACAAAACCGCAAACAAGCTGCAGCTGCATATTGAGCCTCGGATTCAGATACATAGCTATAGCTACAACTCCGTATCTGTAGCTGGAGCTGGCGCAAATGTGCATTCTGCGGTTTTTCTGGCTAGGCGGGATGGTTGTGGGGCGTCGTTCGGGATTTTGCGTAAAAGTTTTTCAAACATTTTGGCCCCAACTATGCCAAACATTTTTGTATTCAAAACTATTTAGCTGTCAGCATTTACTTGCCAAAAAAAAAGAAGAAAGATGAAACGAATTCAGTTTATATTGAGATACATATAAATGCAAAGTTTCATTTCAACATCAAGTTTATGGGTATTTATTGATTTTGCAAATAGTTGCCCCAACGCGAGTTTCAGTTTTGATTGATAGCTTTCGCTGCCGGCACGTTGCAAGAGTCGAACGAGAAAAGTGATGGAGAAAGATAGAGATAGAGAGAGTGTGGACTTTACAGATTTATAAACCGAATGCTGGAAAGTGATAAAAATGTTGCATATACGAGTTTTTCTAAATTTTTACTGACATCTGCCAGTTGCAAGTGCTTAAAAACTATTTTGGTTTGGGTTTGAGGTTAACTATTTGTGATTGAGAAAATAAACTAAAACTGCGAATCTGTTGCAAAGTAGATTAGTAGGAGTGGGTTTATTTTTTATGAAAAGAAAAACGAAAGTTAAAAATAAAAATTTTTGCAAAACATAAAATAATTAGAAAAAGCTCATGTTTTGAGGCTGCAATATTTGTTCATTTGGCATTTTATTTGAACTAGTTGTGAAGGATTTGTTATTAGTTTTGAGAAAGGAGTTATCGAAAGATAAAAATATCTAAAAAGTATTACTATAATTTATGGAACTAATGTTGTGCCTTATTTCAAGGACAAGCATTTCATAAATGTTTTTAAGGCCGTTTAAACACAATAGTATTTTTTCAACTTTTTTATTTATTTTAAATGAATCTCTTTTTTATTTTGAAAATTAAATCTAATTAAAAAACGAAAACGCAAAATACATTTAAATATATTTACAACTCTGAAATAATGAGTGCGGCATTAAAGAACTGCTACCTATTGAACACTTGGGACGTAAGCCATATAAGATGGCAGTTGTATATTCTGAAGGTGCACACACACTTTAAAGGCGTATTAAACAAAGTCATAAAACGTCTAGTCGCTGTTGCTGGTAGCTGGCGTTGACTTGGCCCGAAGGCCAGGAAGGCTATTAAAGAAATTCCTGGACGTAGCAGAGCAGAGTATCGAGCGAGCGTGGAGCGTTGTTGAAATGCCAAAGCGTCTTCTTCTTGTGGTTATAGCCATGCAATGGCGATGATGAGCCTGACGATGATGATGCTGTTGTTGCTGTTGTTGAGGATGATGCGCATTGCATTGCTCATTAACACGAAACTAATTAATTGCGCAATTCAAGTAAACTATCATGTTGCGAGCGGTTGCCGCCATTACAAGCACTTGATTGATCACCGCCAGGCAACTGCAGCCTGATCTTGTTGGGCTAACAAGACGTGGCCAGGGCCAGTGCCAGGGCCAGGGCCAAGGCTAGGGCTACAGAGGGTGCCAAGTGCCAAGTGGCTGTTGCATTTTAAACGCTAATTTATTGTTAACTGCAACATGTTGCCGGTATATGCAAAAATGCTGCCTGGCATATGCAATTAATTGTAACAAGGCCCCGCCAGCCAGCCGAGTTAGCCAACTAGCAGCCAGCCAAGCGGTGCAACCTTTAACGAGCCCCAGCCCCCAGTTGAAAACTGCATTTGGCCAACGTTATTGTTGTTGTTGTTGTTGTGGGCAGCGCGTTAAGTTGCTGCAATTTACGTGTTAATTTGAAGTCGTGTCTCTCTTTTCAAATGTTTGGCTGCCCCCAAAAATACGAAAAAAAGAGTGCCTTTACTTTTACTCGATGCGGCGAGAAAGTCGTAAGTAATTCATGTGTTGCACGGTAATTGCCAGGGTGTTGTTGCAGTTGCGGGCGTTTGCATGCAACAAGCAACAAGGTGGCAGCTGCAAGATCGCCTAACAATCAGTTTAGGTACCCAGCGATGGCGAAAGTTGCCACTTAACTGGTAGCCAGGTGATCAATAGGTGTGCCAGCCATGCCGCGACTACTTCATTTCGACGTATTTATCGATAATTTCGATAGTTTTCTGTTGCCTACATCCATAAAAACACATTCATTTAAATTGAAATTAATTTCAAAGTAATTGTTACAACAAAAAAAAATACAATTTATATATTATTTTCTTTATCTAAAATATTTAAAATTTTTTTATTTTTTTATTTTTAAAATTTTCACTTTAAAACTAGAAATGTATAGAACAAATTGTTCAAGGTATCTTCAGTTTCTCGAAAAAATTATTAGTTTTTCACCTATACCAATTTAATTTTGTTCAATTTCCAAGTATTTCTTTCAATTGTTACTCTTATTTTTTGATAGGCAGGGTCAGCACCCAAGAAAAAAGGAAAATAAACCCCGATTTCAAGTCAAAAGTTATGAGCAAACAATTTTCTGCTTAAAAGCGTCTGTCACAAAACTTTGGAGCAGCCCTTGTCAAGCAACAAAATGGTCTGGCCATATTTGTAGCTTTACAATTTGTCTGCAATTACTCGTCGGATGGCCGGCGCGGGGGAAGGAGGGCAGTCCGAAAAGTTGTGGGACACCCGAGTGCGGCAAACCCCTACGTGATTTGTTTCTAACGAGATTTGTGCCCAAAAGAAAAGAAAACTATTGACAATGCAAATATCGTATATATATTTTGTAATTTACTGGACAAGCGGGCAAATATATATGTCCGCACACACGCACACAATACAAAATATTGTATGTCAAAATTTTAGGAATTCTGCGTATTTGTTGTATTTATCTTTTTTTCTCTTTTCTTTTTGTGTGCGTGCTGTATAATATTTCGCATAGTTTTGCAGCTGAAGTGGTTCGAACCGTTCCCCATCCCCCGGGTTCGGCTCCGTCAACAGTTGCGAAAGTTGCCCGCACGGAACAGTTTACAATTTCAAAGGGAACCCAGCACACATGTCCTTAACTTGGCCCCGCCCCTCAACCGCCCATCGTTTTGCTTTTTAATTTGACAATCAATTGACAGTTCGTTTGGTAAACACAAAGCTACACTCAGAAATTTGTGCAAAACTATTGACAATGTTTAAAAAAAAATATATATGTGTATATTGTATATAAAATAAAAACGTATCAAATAACTTGTCGAAAACGTTTTCAAAGCACATTTCATCCATTTCATTTCGAGGACCTCTTATATTTCATTCAACAATTAATTGAATGCCTTTCTGATTGACAACTATTCAAAAAGGGAGCACAACAACTATGCAACCGTTTGGGTTTCGGTCCATGAAATGCTGTCACATTTCGAATAGCTACACTTTCATTCTTTCCGGTGACCCGGAAGTGTTTGTAAATGTTATATGCGCGGCATAATAGAGTTCGAGCAGAGCTCTATATAAACAATTTCAGATATTTTATCAAATTACATAATGGAAACTAAAACGGCGAGAATCGTTAAATGAAAACAAAAAGCGAAAACCATATTGAAACTACTTTTTTATAAAAACACATTTTTTAAATTATAGGCGGTTTTACCTATAGAAGTTAGACAAACAAGTTTAGGTATTTCAGAATAAATCTAAAACGGTAAAATGAAAGGAAAATTAAATTAGAAACGTTTCCCTTCCATTTCCATTAAGTTTCCTTATCACTTACCTTACTTACCTTACCACTAGAACCCCAATCAAAACTTTTTTCGGCACTAAAATTATTGTGTACTCAACATTTCTGCAACTTGTACATGGTTAAAAGAAAATGTGTATCTACTTGTTCAAACCAAACATCTCCAGAATATCCTCCTTGGTTAGCTTGTCGTCGCTTTGCGCATTGGCTGGTGGCGGGCGCGGGGCAGGGGTGGGGGCGGGCGGCGGCTTGGCCGCGGGCGCAACCGGAGCCTTAGGAGGCGGCGTAGTTCGCGGCGGCTGAGCGGGCTTCTGATTCTGTGCGGCACGCATATTCGATTCGAGGGCCGCGATCGTGCTGCGCTTGACGGTGACCGAAGATCGTGCGGCCGGCTGCGCTTTGGCCGCCTGAGTGCGGCCGGCGGGACTGTCGGGCGAGGGATAGTGTTGGGTCTTCACGGTGACGTCCATGTTGATGCCAGCTACTTTTGTGCCAGGCGGTCGGTGCACGGCGCTGAGCAGGGCAATGTGCGGACACTCGCGACAGGGCGGATCGGAGTCCTGCACGCTGGACTCGGTCGAATCGTTCCAGCAGCGGTAGGTGCACATTGAGATGCCCACGGGCGGTATCGGGCGCTCCTCCGGCACAGCTGGTGCTGGTGGTTGGGGCTTTGGCGGCACGTCCTTGAACGGCATCAGGTACGTGAAGAGATGCGGCTGGCCGCGACGCTTGTATTCGCACTGGCAGACGCATACGTCGGGATCCTGCTCCTCCTCCTCCTCCAGCGAGAGCTCCTCCTCCTCCTCGGTCCGGGGCCCGTCGCGGAACGGCGCCAGCCAGCAGTAATCCGTATCGCGATCCTCCAGGCCAGTGGCCGACAGCCGCTCCTGCTCCTCCTCCACGTAATCATCGTACGCGGCCGGACAGCGACAGAATTCGCAGGTGCAGGTGCATTCATCGTCGCAGGAGCGTTCGTCGTGCTCGCACGGCGGACAAATGTCCTCCATGGGCGGGCAGGGCACCATGTGCTTGGGGAAGTCGTCCTCCTCGAAGGGCACCCAGCGGCAGATATACGGACCCTGGCTGCACTCGGCGGTGATCACCGGCGGCGGTCGAAGCGACGTCCCGAGGCACTGCATCTTTGGGCACTTGCACCTGATCTCCCTTCTTCTCTTC
The DNA here is from genome assembly GCA_035043565.1 of Drosophila robusta. Taxonomy (NCBI): domain Eukaryota; kingdom Metazoa; phylum Arthropoda; class Insecta; order Diptera; family Drosophilidae; genus Drosophila; species Drosophila robusta. The sequence continues at coordinate 5,951,527 of JAWNMW010000584.1, forward strand.
CTTCTTTTGGCACGCTTGCTGGAGCCGGACTTGCCCGACGGCTGGGAGCTCTTGTCGGGCTCGGTCTTCGGCGAGTCCTGATCGAACTCGTTGCCGATCTTCTCCATGGAGACCATCGTGTACTCCATGTGCACGGAGATCGGTGAGGTGGGCTTGCTAATGTCGATCATTTGCTTGTTGAAGAACACCTCCGTGGTCTGAACGGTGACGTTGCTCACCATCGTATTGACCGACTGGGCGTCCCAGCCCTTTGGCGGCTTCTTCTCCGATTCGCTGGCCAGCAGATCTTCGGGCAGGCCGCAGCGGCAGCCGCGCGGATCGGGATCCTCGTTGAGCAGGCGGGTCTGCAGCTCCTCGTAGAGCTCCTTGTAGATGCACTCGATCCACTCCTCGTACTGTCGCTGCTCCGCGTACATGAGACCCGCATAGACGGCAAAGATCTCCGCCGTTCGCTTGGCCGCGTGCAGCCAGAGGCACTCGGAGCGATGACGCAGCTGATTGGACAGGGATTTGAGGCGCTTGCCGCCCTCGCCGCTGCCGTGGTAATAGGCTTTAAAGGCGCGCTTCGTGATCCCGTAGGCCAGGTGGCCGTCCATGCGATTCATGCCCGCCTCCACGGCCAGATCGTGCAGAAAGTTCTCCTTGCCGAAGCGTTTATTGGGCACCCGGTCCACCCGGGTGCGTATCTCCTCGTAGTGGCGAAAGGCGCGCTTGATCAGCTCCTTGGTGCGGCGCACCTCCCACGGACGCAGCCGGCAGATGCACATGACCTTCATCAGGGTAACGGCAATGTCATCGATATCGATCTCAAAGTACTCCGCCTTCTTCGCCAGATCCACCTCCGCGCAACTCTTCACATTGGGACGCCAACACTCGCAGACCTTCCGCCGCGGGTTCTGGTCCATAAAGAAAAGCGTCGACAGCATTTTCGACCAAAATTTTGTAAAAACTTGACAATTTTTTACGCTGAATTTGATGTCTGGGACCAAATTTCGATTGAATGCGTTTATTATCTGACTGTTAAATCAAAGCAAACGAGATGTTATCGAAAACGAGTCAAAAACTGTATTCTAAATATTAGTTATGTGAGGGAGAATACCTGAAGAGGAGTTATAAAGAAGGCAGAAGAGAGGGAGAAAGACAAAAAAAGAGAGAGAAAGATAAAGAGAAAAAATATAGAGAACGAGACAGACAAAATTACTAAAATAAATATATTTTAAATACTTTTTATTTCGAATTATTAGGTGAAAACAAAGATAGTTTACTACAAATATTGTTTTATATACTTATTGTACTTATTTTTTATTCTGTTTGCTTATTAATTCTTTAGCAATCCAAAAGAATTTCAGCCGCATGATTTTTTATTGTTTATGAATTTATTTAATACACTAAATCATGAGCCTTTTCGAGTTTGTCAAATTTTGCAGGCTTTCTTCTATATTGCACACGATTTACAATCAATTTGTTTTTATGTAAAGGCGACTATTGCCTGAACTTTTCCGAATCTCTCCCAAGTATTTGAAGCTGTTTCCTATCGAAGCGGAATCGTCCACCTGTTGCCGTTGCCACTGGCCGACGAGTAATTCAAGTTGCAACTGTCGCTTCCTGAATGACGTGTGTCATAGTTTTGACTGGGGAAGTGCATTGCTGACGTGCCGCTGTTGGAAATGCTTTATTCGTGGCAGACGCAGACCGAAATTCATATTTATCATGGGGCTAAGAGGGGCGGGAGCGGTGGCGGGGGCGGGGCGGGGGCTGCTGCTCGCTGCCAGTTGATGCAACATGCAACCAAATGCACAAAGCCCGCAGCAGCGACAGTGGCACGCATCATTTCGATGTTTGTTTACCCAACAATTTGCTGTGCGTTCTCTTCCTCCCTTCCTGCCCTTTCCGCTTTCCACCACTCTCTCGGTGTTTGCTTTGGGGGCGTGCATGTTGCCGGGGGCGTGGCGCATGCAACGGCAACGGGCGCCGTCTGATTTACTACTGTTAATGCCAAATACTTTTGTGATGCACTGCAAAGCGGAAATGCAATGCGACACACACACACACACACACACAAATATCAACACACACACAGCACGCACTTATTTTATCAAGCGACTGCGCAAAAACAACAAACAAATGTTGTGCAGCTCGACAAATTTCTATATACTACTCAAATTTTGAACAGGAAAACTAATAAGAAATTCAAATACAGTTAACCGAAGCCCAAATGCGCTATTAAAGCACAAATATATCAGTTAGGTAATTAGCATTTGCCAGTAATTATTTTGAATATAATATTTAAAAACTTTCGAAATAGAAATTATTTGTAATATAATATTTTTTATTAGAAATTCATTTCTATTTATTTTACAAATATACCGAAATTGTAAAAATCTAGTTACTGGAATTAGACTGTTAATTTTAATTATAATTACTATTTTTTTTAGGTAAACTGATAACGCTGGAAATATAACACCTTCAATTATAAAATAACTGCATTCGGTAAGTCAATATAATTATTTATTTGTGTGCTTTAATTCACAAAAATTATCAAAATCACTTAATTTTATTACATTGAGAACAAATTCAAACAAATGAAATCATATTATTAGACTTCTTTCAATATATTGTTCACGATTGCTTTACAATGTTTTTCCCCGATCTTGAATGCGATGCTCTTCTTTGTGTTGCTGGCCGCATGTCATAGCTGTCAGGCCCATTGTTCGCGTCTAGTAAAAACAGAATCAAAGTCTGCACAAATATTGTCAGGCGGTCATGACAAATATTTACATAGCCCGCGCGTGTGTAGGTAAAATTTTTGGTGTACCACCACCCCAACCTAAAACAAAAAGCAAACCAAAATAAAAAAAATACAAATTTTACTAGGCCGGAAAATGCGGGCGCATTGACAGTGCGGGCGATTGATTTTTCCTGTGTTTTTGGTATATTTGTTTGCAGCCTCAGAGTCAAGTAACACACAGTGGGCGGGGCCAGGGGCCTGGGAGTGGGAGTGTAGGGTTGTGCAGTGGGCAAACTAAAATAAATGCAGTGCACTGCAAAGCGACAAGGGAGGCCGCCTAACGGTAACAGACAGTTTTAGTGCAACACAGAAAAGTGAGTTTAATTGTTGACCTTAGCTATTAGCCCCTGTCAAATGGCTTTGGTTGACAGCAATTTGCCTTTTGCTGCGGTTCGGTTCGAGTCGGCTGTCTCTGTCTCTTTCGGCTCCGTCTTGTTGTCTCTTGGCCTCTGTCTTTGTCATTGTCCGCATTCATTTGCTCTTTAATTTATATGCAAAAAAGCACAACGTGCATTTTGCAAAAGTTTCCCAGAATTTCTTGATATACTACTGTGTGCAGAATACATATAGAGTACGCTTTGGTATGCACAAAGGCGCGCTGACTGACAGGCCTGTTTCAGAATCGAAGGCCCGTTTCAGTCGGCCCGCTTTGTGCCGGCCACGTTTTCATATTTGTTTATGTTGCAACGGCAGAAATTGTGTTTCTTCTGTTTTGTGGATTTTGCATTCTTGTTATTTCTTGATTTCCAGTACATGTATACTCGTTTATATGTCTATATAACAAGGCCATGTGCTGTGCGAATTGATGATTATTGCCTTTTTGGGCAGTTTGATTGTGAAATGCATGAAAATTTCCAGCACCGAGTGGTAAATGCGGCATCAAACTCTAGTAAATTGACTTGTTAGCAGACAATTGCAGCTTATTGGTATTGCCAGTACTTGAGAAGCGCAAAGAAAGGCGACGTGTTGAATGATACGTAGTAAAAAACTTGATTACTTAATAAAGCAAACAACAGTCTTTTTCCAGAATACTTAATTTTCTCAATCTCACTGTCTAAAGAAAGCTAATATTTTTACACTTTAAAGAACTCATCAGCAATAGTAACGTATTCTAAGAAATCGTTGTTATACTCTCTAAGAAATTCAAAGAGGATGCACTTGAAAATCTAATATCTTTATAAGTCCAAGAGCTCATAACCTAACACAATCTATAATAAAATAAAATCTATAGGTGCTATTATAAAGCACATATTTTATTTATTTTCATTATTTACAATGAAGCTTTATTATCTTGTGTTACATGTATTACATGACACTATGCTTAAATTAGTTACTGAACTTGAATACCTGTAAATTTCCTAATGTAGTTCATTCCTCTCTAATAGCTGAATACGCTAAGAGGAGCTGCTGAATATTTAAAGAAAATAATAAATAACATTTGAATTATAAATTATGGTTATTGTAACTAATGTTTTAATATATTCTGTGCTGATCAGTTTTGCCTTTGCTAAAGAAATACGTAAGATTTGAGTTAAAAAAATTAAAAAACAAAGCCGAGTTCAATCGGTAAGTGATTGAGAAGAAGAGAATGAGAAATATTGACTGTGAGCTTTAATGAGTAAAAGCTTTGATTGCATTTTTATACTCCGAAATAAGGAAATATGAAATGATGTGGAGCCCGGAATCACGAGAGAAGGTGCTAGATAAATCTTTTCCGCAGATACTCTATGCCGAACTGATTTTAAATGATGTTAATTCTAGGATAAGATTTCAAATAATCAGCTTTTTTTATTTATAACTCGTATTAATTCTCTCAGTAATTGCAATTGAAACAGGTTAACGAGTTGAGTAGCAGTTCAGAGTTTTCTATAAATTTATTTCTCATTTTATAGTTATCATTTAAAGTTTGGCTTTCGATTTAGCAGGTTCTCACGGAAATATTTTATAGAATTAAATAGAAAAAAAATGATGCGTTCATTAGTTGCTTTTGCAATGTGCCTCGGATTGGTTTATAGTGTCAAACTGCGTGAGTGTGAAAATCTATATTCAATTTTGTAGTGCGATATAACTGATCCACAAGCTACCCTAAACAGCTGGTGATATTAAAAAATGTCGCTATGGTGATGGGGAGTGCATCAAAAACGCCATTAATCAGTTGATAAAGCGGTATCCGAAAGGTATTCCCAATTTGGGCATATCACCCTTCACTGAATTCCGGCCAAGTGATCTGCAATTATTTGAAGCCCCGCAAGTTGGCGGCATTTGGATGAACTTTAGGCTGATCAATCAAGTGATCGGTGGCTGTGAAAATGCCACCGTTACGCATGTGACTGGCTTCCAGCGGGATCCCACCAAGGAGAAGATGGAGATTGGCCTGCGAATACCCCGACTAACCCAGAGATCGCAGTACGCGATGCAATTGCGCTGGCTGTCGATGGTACAGTCGAACACGACGGGTCCCTGCTATGCGGAATTTCAAAATGTGAGTTTAACGCTCAACTTGAAGGTGCTTGTCAAATATCAGCAGGAGAAGCGCTACCTCAAGATTTACGAGCTGTCGCCACAGCTCGAATTGGGACGGTCAGTTAAAGTCACCTAGGGTGAATCACCTGAAATTGATTTTGTGTTATTCTTAGTTTTATACTCGAACTGGGCGAATTATATGCACACAACTTGGATCTAACGCTTGCCGTCAATCGCGTCTACAATGAGAACTGGCTGGAGCTTTGGAACGATATTGAGCCTAAAGTGCAGCCCAGCTACAGTCGGGCAGGTGCTCAGCTGCTGAATAAGATATTTGAGACTATCTCGTACGACGATATGTTTTTGTAAACAACACATTGAATTTGCTGTGAGACTGAGACTCAAGTATTTCGTTTATGTTAATAAACCAGTTAGCTTTGTTATTGTGGAAATAGGGCAATGAGAAATGCGTGTGCAAATTTAGATAACACAATATCTCGATAATAATCGAGTATATATCTGAGTATTTTGAGGCAGAAAACCGATACTATATTATATAAATGACCCTTGATTTATTTCAAAAAATATGCTTATTATATAAATATAAAACATATATGAAATATTTATTTCACGCTCATATTTGCGCCTACTTTTATTAAGAGTATCTTGCGGTCGGCAACTAACAATTGCCACACTTCCAATTACTTTCTATAATCTTGATAAGGTGACTCGTTTTGGCGTTTCAATGTTATCTAAAGCTTGAGTGCAGCGAAACTGGTTTAAGAATAATAAAATATGCAATTGCAACTGTGAGTTGCAACTAGTTGCAATCGGACATCAAATAACATTTTGTATCGAGCTGTTGTTCCAACAGGAGTTTCAATAAATATATATTTGTAAAGAATAGCTAGTTAAAATGTTTTTAAAGATAATAATCTTGTGCAGCGCATGGACCAGCATTAACTACGCTATACAACTACGTAAGTGAGCTTCAAGTGTAAATAAAGTGCCCAAATTAACCTTTGCCCCCGCACACACCTTAAGCTGATGGTATCGAGAAATGTCATTTCGGTGATAACAAATGCATGTTAAATGGCCTACAGCAAACTATACGACGGTATGGCAAAGGAAATTCCAAAATTGGTTTGTTACCGATCGATAATATTCCGGTGGAGGACATAAATCTAATTAACTCGCCGGGCCCCTTTGGATAAGCTACAAACTGATGAATCAGGTGCTCAAGGGTTTCGAAAATGCGACTGTGATAAGTATTTCGGGTTTTGATCGGGAACCGGAACTAAATAAAATTGAAGTTAAACTGCAAATTCCCAGTCTCGCCATGCGTGGCAATTACGAGCTGCAGGGGCGTGGCATTATAGTGTATACGAATTCGAGTGGCACCACGAAATCGGATATGCAGAATGTGCGCATAACGGTCACATTAAAGTGCTTCATGGAATATCGGCATAACAAACGCTATCTAAGGGTTTACAATGTAGCACCCGTGTTCGATCTGGATCGGTAAGTATTAATTGTTGGCCGTGTGGAGTATATTCCCATATAAATATTTATCTTTCAGTTGGATTCTAACGGCTGATAACCTATTTAAGGAGAACACGGATTTAACTGTTTTACTTAACCGCGTGATCAATGAGAACTGGCTTGAGTTCTGGAACGAGATTGAATCAACTGTTTTGCCTGTCTACAGCAGAAGCTTTGCCAATCATCTAAATAAGTTCTTCCAGACTAATTCCTATGATGATTTGTTTTTACCAGACTAAAATCACTCAAATAAATGGAGGTGCAATTTTAAGCACATCTGCAGAGAGTTGAGATTTACGTTAATAATTTTTAACATTTTAAAATTTCTAAATATTTTAATTAATTTAATTAATTAATATAATTTATAATATAAGATATTGATAGTTATCTAATGACTATTAAATTCAATTACAATATACTACGTATACATTTAAATTTTTTCGTTAAATAATTTCACATTTTTGTTTAAGTAAATTTAATTCACGCATATTTTTTAAAAATAAAAATACTAACTTTAATTATATTTCAACATACTCACTTCTGATTCTTTATTATTTACATTTTACATGTATTTTAATTTATATTTACATATTATGATTATTATGCAATTAACAATTCCTTTATTTTTCGGTAAATATATTTCATTCTTAAATTAAAATATTTTAATTATAATACAATTTTGAGTTTCCGTTCTATGCATTATTTCCTATTGGGAATTCTGGCTTAATAAACAATTTATTGATTTAAATTATTTCTCTTATGCTGCACATGACCTTTCGTTAATATAAAAATGTCGTTTGGTATAACTTAAGATTTCCTATTGCTTATCTCAAGGGGAAGCATCCCTAAACACACTGTCAAATCAGTGCTACCAGAACTGCCCACACTCAACGCCTTTCAATTCCCACAGCGACTTTAATTTATCACGCTTGATCTTGATTAAAGGCGAACACCCGCAGCCCGCGCCCTCACCGTGCCTAAAGACCCTGAAGAGAATAGACGGTTGTGGAGTGGATAACGGGAGGGGAACGTGAGGCAGAGCCATGGCAAATCCAGTCGGGCAGTCAGACAGCCAATTATAGACAGTCAAAGTCGCGTAAAGATGCCAGAATGAAGATCCACAGACACGAAAACTGAATGAAAACGAAAAATGAAAATTATAATGTGAACAGAACGGCAACAACAACAACTGCAATAAAGACATCAACAGTTCGGAGGCATCAAAGAATCAAGCGAGACACTCGCCATTAAAAGGGGAGACGTGGGTGGAACGAGGGGAACAGCAGCGGACGGTAGCAAAGGGCAAGTTATAAGATTTCCCAAAAATAATATTAAAATTAGCAACGAAGCGCAACAAATGAGATTTCATTTTTTTTGTGTTCAACCAGTTGCAGTTGCACCGCCAGCTGCCGTTGCCAGCCCCCCGATGATGTCCATAAATTGAGCGAGAGTACTGGGCACGTCCAGAGACCTCGGAGAGGCATAGATCAATCAGTGCCCCGGCAGAGGCAGAGTCGAACAGCCGAACAGACAAACAGCTTAGTCCCAGTAATTAGGAATGATAAATGTTGAATCTGCAGTGCACAAATGCAGACACAGAAGCTAAAGTTACCATATGAAAGGGTTATAAATAAAAGGGGAAAAAAACGACCGAAGAAAGAACAAGAAGAAGACGACAACAAATTGGGCAATGTGTGTGCTGGTAAAAAATAAATGGAAAAATCGGGCACATCAGACACATCAGTAGGTTGGATGGAAAGGCAATTAAGTTTTGGGGGAGGCATATATCGTGGAAGGGGTGTGGGTGGTGCTTAGCATATAGGCTTAAGGTAGAGTTATGATATAGGAGAGTGGCCCAAGGGGAGCTTTGCCCAATTATTGGTATATTACAAAGAGAGATATGCTTGAATATGAGAGGTGTGAAAGATCTGAATAAGAAGCTTATGTTTTTAGTGAGATCGATTAAATTATTATTTATTTATTTAAGTTATAATCTGCCAATGACAAAGTCAATGTCCGATTTTTTAACAGTACAGATATATTACGAAAGATATATATTAAGTGGGAGTAGGTGCTGCCATCGTTAACTTCTCTTCCACATTTGAGCACTGATAAATTAATTTATATCTTGACTATGTGTTTTAAAATGAAGGCTGATCTATAGGTGGGGTCTACTGCTACAGAATCACAACAGGGCGTTATTTTACTAAGTTTTATTTTACCGAGTTTACTAAGATTGATTTTAAAGGAGTTTAAATTAATTACTCCCGCCCTTTATTATTTCCTATACGTCTGTTATTCTGGAATTTTGCACTAGGAACGTTTTTCGGCTCGAATTCTCGTTGAAGTTCGTGTAGAAACGCTATTTTATTTAAATATAAAATCTAGGCAAGATTGTAATCACGGCCTGGCGCGCTATCCATTTCCGTTTTCTGTAAGTGCTTGAGGAACTATATTTCTCTCTTACGCCTTTTCACGTGTTTTTCTCTTTCTATCAGCCGCTTGCTTTCCCTTTATTAAAATATATGCACAATTTCCAATTACACTTTGTTTCAAACAATTAACCAGTCCAAAATGCCAGAATGAACCCCCGCTCCGCACCACATTTAGCCTTGGGGCCCATTTCGAACTGTAATTCCGACAAGCTCGCAGGTCGCCCGGCCCCAAGTTCGGGCTAATAATGTTAGCGCCATATTTGACCGCCGTGTTGGCGTTATCAAGACTCGGCCAGGCCAGTCCGAGCTGGGCCGGCACTGGCCACGGCCTGGAGGCAACATTGTTGGCTAACCGCAAGGCTGGCCGGCAGGTGCAACTAGCCGTGTGTGTGCGTGTGGCCAAAGGGGCTGGTGGCTCTAGCGGGGGCATTTACAACATTTGCGGTCTTGCGGGCTGCTTTCCGGGCATTTGCATTTTGCATTTCGCATTTGGCTGTTGGCATTTGGCATGGCACGGAATCTCACGGATATGTGTCTATAACAAAACAATTAGAAACGACGACGAAGCTACGGCAAAGCCCTCGACGATTTGACGCTGATTTATGAGTGGTGCGGGGTGGTGCACGGCTGCCCACAAAAACTTAAAGACAGGCACGTAGCAGCAGGCCGCGGGGATTAGTCGGGGCGAAAGGCAAATAAAAGAAAACGCTTCGCACACACATAAAAAGCCAAGCCGAAAAGTGCTTGTGGATTCTAGGGGGTTGAGTGGGGGTGGGGGGCTGTAGGAGGGTGTGGCGCTGGCTAAGCTCGTTGCTTGGTTTTTTGGCTAAGTCAACCGTGGGGCATTGGGGCATAGTAAAATGCTAGTGAAACAATTATGCAATTACTTAATTTGATAGCCCAAGTGTGTGCCATCTCTCTGCACGCCCCACCGCAGCCCCCGGCGCAACGTATGCCTGTAAATATTACGTATACGTAGCGTGGCCCAAGAAGTCTTCCCCCTGTTAGTCGCCCTCTCTTCAGCTGACTTTGCTTTGTGGCCTGTAATTGTTTTAACTGCCTTCTGCACGCGCTCTGTTTACACGACCTGTGGCCAGTACCAGTCGCATTGACTATAAGGAACGGCCTCTGTTACAAGTTGTGTGTGCGTGTGTGTGTGTGTGTGTGGGTGGGTGGTTTCCGGTTTCGGCTGTTGGCATTTATGAATTTGTTGCCGATATTTGCATTCGGTTTGCATTACTTTTAGTTTATATTACCCAAATGCAGACATTTTATGGCAATGAAGAAACCCTGCTAGGGAGAAAATATGGAATTGCTTTGAAACAGGAACTTAAGGTGCAGAATATGACATAAGAAAGTTAAACGATGTTATTCTATAGATAACTATTATAATCTACAATAAAATTCAGAACGAGACGAAAATACACTTTAAAAAGTTTTGCCTAAATCTTTTTTTTATTTTTTTTTTATTTGGACGTAGATGTACTAACGATCAGTACATTCAAGTGGCCCAACGATACCAAGCACGGGCTTGTTAACGCGCGGACCCAGGCAAATAAATAAATAATAAATAAATAAAATAAAATAATTTTAGTAAATATCTCTAAAAAGTAGATGTGTGTTATGTTGAAAAAAAAGGGAAATTATACAAGGACACCTATTCTTCTATAAGGAACCTCCAAATAGGTGCTGCTTTCCTACACATAAGCTCCTAAAATTTAAATTCCCAATTGTACATTCAGTAAGACTTCCTAATAGCTTCTACTGGGCTTACTATGGGATTGCTATTATGAAAAATATAAATATATTCTCTCCACATCTCTGCGGGCCTCCTCTTTACACTTAGCTCATCCGCTTTATGAGCATCTTTGGGGTCTGTAAGTCGCGAACAATAACTTCCGCTTCAAAAGTGCCATCAAAAGTGGGTTGCAAAAAGGGTAGCGAAAAAGTAAAGATGAATAAGTTGTTATTATCATGGCTAAAAATATGTCATACGCCACGTGTGCTTGTGTGCGTTTGTGTGTGTGTGAATTACCCACTTGTGTTTCATGTTGCCACGTTTCGGGTCCGTCATCTGGTGTGCAAAATTTCAACAACAATCAACACCTCGACGCCTGGCCAAAAAGAAAAGGAGCTGGCGGTTGGGGCAAAGGTAAAGGTAAAGTGCTAGAAATTGTTAGAAATCATGGCTAATATAAATCATCTTGGCAAGCAGCTTTGCATGTTTAAGTGTCATACATAAGGCACAATATAAGCGCGCACACATATGAGTGCCCTACTCCGTCTCCATTCCAGTGTGGGCGTGGCAATCGTAGCTGCGAGACATAAACACTTGAAGCTCAACCCTTTTTGACTTTGGCAAATGCGACGCCAACTAAAAGCGTCAACGAGAGCAGCGCCCCTAGCTGCGAAACCCCCAGCCCAGGCCCTACTTACCCCACACCTGGTCGCACCTTAGACCCTGGGCACATATATATTTATATATGAGTTTGTTTGCTTTGTAGCTCAAGTTGTGTTTTTGTGTTTATTTTCGTTTGGATTTACTAAAGCAATTTTCTTTGTTGTTCCTTAGAATAGTACATCTATATATGTGTGTGTATTTGGTCTATGTAAATACCCATTTGACATTTGCTATATATATACATATATACACATACATACGCACATAGAAATATTTATTTTTTGTGCAAATAAATAGTTGCAACAGCTGTTGGCATATGCCTCGTAGCCTTGGTTTTCACCTCGACTTGGCTTGCGGCGGGCTTTTTGCAACAAATCTGAACAACAGTCAAGACAAATTTTTTGCCATAAAAACACAATTTTTAATTAAGATTGATTCTATTAAGCTGTAGTTGATGTGTGTGTGTGTGTGTGTGGGAGTGTGTGGGGGGGGATGTGCGAGTGTATGTATCCATATCTATAGCTGGTATTTACTCATCGCAACTATGTCAGCTGCATTTTCCATGGAATTTTCAATTAAAATAGTAGCGCAAACAAATGAAATATTCCATGGAAAATTAAGCTGCAGGAAATGAACTTTTCAAATGAACTTTGAAATCAACTTTAATCCCAGAAAATTTTTTCCCCTGCGCATTTTAAGTTAATTTTGCATGAAGTTTTTCTATCGTATATATTAAAATAAGTAAGTCTGGGATAAATAACAATTTTTGTATTTAAAACAAGAAAAGTTCAATATGAAAGTGAACTCAAAAAAACAACGAATATGAAAAGAAAAAATTATTTAAAATGTTATAATAACATGTGTTAAATATAACAAAAACTAAATTTTTTCAAAATGTTAACGAAGTTTCTTTAATGTTTTTATGGAGTATACTAAAAGGAGATTGATCATTTATGGATGTGGTTAAAATAAGTACAGATTAAATTTTTTGTCACTATATATATATATCAAATTTTTAGCGCTGAAAAATCTCATATTTTTTATATCTTGATATTTCCTTTTTTATAAATGAAAAATTGCTAGTTAAATAATTGACAATTTGCACATTCTCGAGATCTTTAAGATGCCGTGCGATAATAAAATCCACATAGCAATTCCAACTTTATTTCGACATTTCCTTTTGATGTGAATTAACAATGCGTAACTACAGTTAAAATTCACGGGGTGTCTGTGACACCTGCTTGTGTTTATTTCTAGGCACGCACATACACACACACACATGCAAAGGCACATGCAAACACGTATTTGGTATGTAAGCTAGCGTGTGTGTGTGTGTGTGTGCTGGGGCTCATATAAGAATTAAGCCATAATGCTTTCAAGTGCAAAAACTTGACAAACGCAACATGACAATCATAAATAACCAAAACGAGAACGAACAGAAGAGCGACTCCCGACATATGATTTTATGATGTGCAGCAACAACAACAAAAACAACAACATCAGGTACAACAACTGTAAAACTAACAGCTCCGTCAAGTCGCCGTTGACATACGACTGGAGCTGGGGAAAAAGCTGCAAAAAGCCAAAGAATGAGCCAAACAACAAAAACCAAGCTAGGGTATGTGGGTAGTAGCTACTACCCCCCGTCAGCCCGCTGCTAAATATTTTATTGCAATGTGTGGGCGTGGCAGCAGGCGGTGCGAAAGAAATTGGAATGCCACAGAGCAAGATGAGACAACGTGGATAGGGATAAGCACGAGGCTGAGGACAAGGACATGAGTTGAGAGCGAAATATTTAAATGACATTTACTCACTCACCCGCTGCACCAGGGAAACGAAGGTGGTGGGAAGGGGGTGGGGAGATTGGGCGAGGAAACAGCTTAACTAAATTGCATAAAATTTATTTAAATGATAAGGCCGGGCGGGTTGTTGCGGGGGGCTTAAGCTTTAAAACAATAACTATGCAATATGTGCAAACGGCTGTTGGCATTTTACCTACACGGAGACTTGCAGACGACACATGGCAAACAGGCAGAGCCCGCCCCACCCCACCCCGCAGTATCCCTAATGCCGTCGCCGCCGCCGTCGCCTAAGCCAAAGCAACTAAAGCTAGACACAACAGCAGCAGCATCCCCTACACACACCCTACCACCCCCAACCCAGCAAACTGTCGTCAGTCAGCTTAAATTTATTGCTTCCTTATGTTGTGTTGCGTTATGAAAATAAATACCTTGCCACACAGTCAGCTCCTGTGTGTGTGTGTGTGTGTGTGTGTGTGTGGGTGTGTGTGTGTGGGTGTCTGTCGCTCACTCTCTAATGCTTAAACTTGAACTTTTTGTTGCGCCCATATTTTATGCGACTCCCTATGCGCACTTTTAAAATATTATATTATATTCCTTTCATTTTTTTTGTGCTCCTTTATATAGATTTTTTTGTTTGTTGCGCAAAACTTTGAAGAATATTTTTGTTATTTTTTCGGCGCACCAGTCGAGGCTCTAAATTTTGTTTTTCTGACTTTTGGCAGTCCTCGAAGCGGATACTACCCACTCAGTCAGTGGCAGTTCCTGCCGCATCCCTGCTCCCTACAACATTTCTAATGCTCCCGCTGCTGTTGCTCTGTCTGACCTCGTTTTTAATGGCGTTTGTTTTGAAGCGGGATTTCCGTTGTGCGGAAAGGGTTTTATGACTGCTTTTTATGGGCTTTTGCAAATGTACACACACACACTCACACACACACAGACACATGCATAATTCGATGTGTGCAACTCTCATATTTCGTATATCATTTATTTAAACTTTGCATTATGACAGGCGCGTGTCAGATTTTCGGGCCTGCAGCACGTGGCGTATGCGTAACGTACAAGCGACCTACTTGCCGAAATCTGCAAATGCATTACGTAATCGATGAGTGGGCAAATCGTTGTTTTTTTTTTGGCTAAAGTGGAGCACTCACTAAAGTGGACCGCTCGAACAAATAAAGCACAATTGCAATATTCATTTCTTATTGTTTAAATATTTAGTTCGAAAGTATTTGCAATACATGAAATAACTAAGTATGCATTATAGATGCAGCTGAAAATATTGATGGCAATTTATTTGTTTTGCTCGCTCAACAAAATTTGCAATTAATTATACAAAGTTTCTCGTCTTAAAAGTGTGTGCAATATTTACATTGCCTTGACAGCAGCTGCCATGTACCAAATATACTTATTAAATATTTAACGCTGGAAGAAATGGAATGTTTAATATGTTTAAATAATAATAAAAATTTATATAAATAAAAAATAATTTGTCAAATTCATCGTATTGAAGAATATCTAAAATATTTAAAATATCAAAAAGTTTAATCACAAATTCGGAATACAAAAGAACAGAGTTGATTGATAGACTTCTGAGCACTCAATTGACCAAATAATTGTTTTGTAATTTACTATTTGCATTTAATTTTATTATGTCATTGTTGAGTCCGTGCCAAAAGCTAAGTTTCATTTGCAACAATATATATATGCATCTATCAATAGAAATCAAAGCTATTCATAACCCATTTTGTGAAACTCTCGCCTCCCTCTTCCTCTCTCTCCGTCTCGCTCTCGTTCAATTTTCAGGGCTGTAACAAAATCAGCGCCTGTTTTCAAATCGTTTTCACATTTGATGCCCACTGAAATCCCTCCTCTACAATTCGACTTCCATTAATTATGTAAAGTTGTTGCACAAATAAAATGAAAATCGACCAAACATATGACAACAAATTGCCAACTGTCTGTCTGTCAGTTTAACCCCTCCCCTCTCTTTCGTCCTCTCTCTCTAGCCCAATGTCTATCTGATGCTGCTGCCAATATTGAATTTGAAATTAAAACGCCCCAAAAAGGCAAATGGACAATTGGGCGCCTGCCTGGCAACAGTTGTGCCAAATTGGCCAGCGTCAGAGTCCTGCCTGCCCCGCGCCCCTCGGCCCAGGCACAGCCTGCGCAGATTTGGCTGCCCCCTTGAAATCTGCATGTGTTAATTACTGATGGGTCTGGTGGGGGCTGGTCAAGGGGTCGCTGACGCAAAAAATTGTCAACATGGCGGCTGGTGGAGAAGCTGCCAGCGCAAGCTGCTCCACGGCGTTGATTTATAAACCCCACGCGGCAGTGAGGGGCCAGGGAGGGAGGGGCTGTGCTGCAAGTTGCGCCCACTTGAATTTGCATTTACCTACAGCAAAAACAAATAAACGTCTAATCGACGGGGGCGAGAGTGAGGGAGACGGGGCAGCTTTCGTTGGTGGCATCAACTGTTGCCGCGCAGACAGCAACAAATTATGTGACGTAACAGCTGCCAAAATGCGGTGCGGTACGGTGCGGTTCGGGGGCGTGGCACGGCCCAAAACTGATGCTGGCCATAAACAAACAAAGCTCCGTTTGGTCGAGAAATTGATTTTTTGCGCCTAATCAAAAACGAATTAATTTCAGTCGCATGTGACAAACGCTTTTACGCTGGGACGGCATTTATTTTGATTTTTGGCCAACTAGACTGGCCCTGTGCGCCCCGCTCTCTGCCAGGGCTAGTGCTATCTAGGCCTCTAACCCCAATTGATTAAATTGGCATGAAATGAAATTTATGCTGCCCGGTTTTCTTATTTGATTTTTATGCGGTGGTTGCAAGGTGTTTGCCTTCGGGGGTGGCAAGTGCCACTGAGTGGACCAAGGCTGCTGCTGTCTAGGCCCAAACTACCCTTTGGGGGTGGTGGTGTTCGATTAAAGCCTCGGCAAATTATTGCGGTGGCAATTTTTTGGGGCAAGGTGCGGCACTTAAAGCAGTTTCAGAATTAGTGATGGGTTATGTTTAAGGGATGCTCAGTGTGTGACGTCACGGGCACAAGTCCTGCCCGTCTGTGGTAAATATCAGTAAAGTTTTTGCGGCTAATAGCGGAAGTCCAGACGAGTTGATGTTCGAAGTTTTCAAATTGAATAATGAAACGTTGGGCGGAAATTTGGTGAATCATTTGAATCGATAAGTAAATTCAACTGACAAGTTGAAGAGTTAAAGAAAATATAGGAAATTAAGAGAAACAAAAAAATATGAGATGTAAAATATATAAATATATAAAATGTTACAATTTTAAATAAATTTCAAGTAAAAATCAAATTTATGTGCATATTTAAGGTGTATATTTCAATATAAAATAGTTTTCTGATATTTGTATAATTGGACATATACTTTATTTTATTAGGCACTTGCCAAGTTTTTATTGCAAACTCCGTTCGTTTTAATTATTTATCAAAAGACAGATTTCAAATTTAAAAATATGAAGTAACAATTTAATAAAAATTAAACAATTTATAAATTATTTAAGCAAAATACTTAACATCAAATCAACTACCCTGTCATTTGTGTAAAGGACAAGTTCAGTGCACCTTGTTAAAAGAGGAAGAACAAAAAAATAAAATTGTGCCACTGCGGTTGTTTTATTGATTTTCTGTTTGGCCCTTTTTTTGTTTGGTCGGCAGAGGGCGGAAAGGAAGGGAAGGAAGTTTTGGCGGTTCGGCATTTTGTAGCGTGCAATTCAATTTCATTAACGCGCGCAGCGCACTAAAATCAATAGTAATTAATATGAGTACTTGAACACACACACACACGCACACACACACACCCTGTGTGCTGCTCCTTGACGCTTTTTACCAACATTCCAATAAGCCAACACCCCCTGCTATCCCCGCAAAGCACACAACACAACAACAGACCACAAATCAAAAATCAAATATTAAGCGAACTGAACTGTGTTAGTGTGTGTGTGAGTGAGAGTGTGTGGAGGGGGGACGACATGCAGGAAGTTCATGAGTGTGTGTGTATGTGTATGTGTGTGTAAAATAAATACGTTTTAGCCATGAAAATCCCTTTTAATTGCCACGCAACGGCCAAAGGATTTGCACACAAACACAGAAGAGACACTGAGCAGGGAGGGAGGGGAGGGGCTGGCCGGGGGTTGGGGCATGCCAACTGCCTGGCTGGCCTATGCGCCGATGGAGTCGTTGCCCAGCGGAGCGATGCCCGGCCGCAGCCAAGTGGGATTTAGTGCAAATTGCAAAGTGTAACTTGTTTTTACGAAAAAGCACTTTAGCGCATTAGAAGGCCACGGCGGGCACACTGAAGCTCGCACCCCGAATCCGGACTCGATACAGAAAACAGGCGACCGTCGGTTTAGCGAGGGGTGAGGGGCGAGGGGGCGGGGCAGGTTACCGAATCTATGGCCCGGACAGTTGTCGATGATTAGAAACGAATGGAAAAGCCGAACGGTGCGTGAGACAGCAGCTTGTGTGAGTGTGTCTGTGTGTGTGTGTGAGTGTGTGAGTTGGGCAATTGTTGCTCCTTGTTGTTGTCGTTGTTGTTGCATGCTGTTGCATGTTGCATGTCCGCTACATGACTGGCAACAGCAACAACATCATCGAAAGTAGCAGTACGCAATGTCCTGGCTGCAAGCTTCAATATCCTACGCAACATATGACGGAAATGCTGGGGTTAGGTGGCTGTGTGTGTGTGTGTGTGTGTCTGTGTGTGTGCGGCTTTGACGCACAGACAACTTTCATTAAACAAACAGCATTAATTACATTAAAGATTTTGAATACATTATGATAGTCTTTGGTAATTGAAGAGAAGAGCGCAAACGATTTACATCGCCAGGACAACGGGCTCAACAAGCTGGCCGGAGAGGGGGCACTTGTGTTATTTGAACTAGTTATGAGCCAATTAGGGTTTAAGCAGCTTCGAAATGCAATAGTTGAGCCAAGCAACTTGAGAAGGCATTGTTCATAGCATGACAGACATAAATATTCCACAGCGAGAGAGCGGGAGAGAGAGCGAGACGGAAAGAGCCCTTAATCCTTTATTCAGAGCCTGCTCGGCCGCCTCATTAACAATTTTCGAGTATGTTACAAATAGAATAATTTTACAATGATTTAACAAGGGTCTTTAGAATTTCGGCACTGAAGACATGGCAATATTTTGCGTTATTAAACATGAAGGTAATTATAAAACTTAATACCGTCTTGTTGCCCTGCTGTGAAATTTTAACATTAAGCTGATGCAAGGTAATGTTAACTTTTTGAAACCTGAAACGGATTACGATAATTTATTAACACTTCACAGATGTATTTTGTTTTGTACATTTTAAAACACAAATGAAATACATTAATACTCTTACATAGTTGTTAAATAATAAATAGTTATTTTATATCATTATTATCTTTGAAGAAATTAAATGTGTGTTTTATATTTTATTGCAATCATTAGAATAACAAGATATTTCCACATTATTTTAATTCTTAAATTAAATACTAGAAACCCAACCGTAAATCATTTGGCACTTTTAACCCAGTTTCTTGTCAGATCTTCATCAGAATAATCTTATTGACATGAGCAACTGGACAGGTTTATAATGGACTCTCACACCTTACCTTTCTCACGCCCCACTCTCTGTCTCACTCTTCTTGCCCCTTCTCTTTCTCGCTGTACCACACACAAACACACACACTCAATTTGCTTGCTATGGGAGATGATTGAAATGAAAATTAATTGAAGACAATAGCATGCAAAATGCATTTTCAATTAATTTTCATTCTTTATGACAACATATTCATAGCCCCGCCGCCCACACACACACACACATTCGCATGTATATTCGCAGATTATGCCGCTATGATTTAAGGTGTCATAATGGTCCATTGTCATAAGTGCCACCCAGAATTTTATCCATTAAACGCCCGGCATTCATATTTTTTTGTTGCTGTTATTTTTTTGTCCAGCCGCGTTTCAGCGTTTTAATCAATACACGGCATATTGGCAAAATATTTGATATTTGACTTGATTTTTTGCCAGAGTGCAGTTTATTGATTTTATCAATTGAAATTCAATTTTATTCGCCAGCCTCCACCCCAGTATCCATTGTTCGGACCAGCGTTGAGCACGTGAAAATGCAAGTCACGTGAAAAAGTTATTAAGGTAAACATATAGAGGATTTGATAATACTAAAACTAGAAATTAAAGTGAAAATTTTAATTTATTTTTTTGACTTAATTTTAAATATGCTAGCAATATTCTGGAATTTTTAACTGCGTAAAATAGGTTTACTTGCTTCGGTTATCATTAAAAACTTTTGTCATTTAGCGTGTTATTACCCGAAGAAAAAAGCATATTTTCCATTGGCTCACGCTTGGGAATTTTCCGTTCGCGTGCATATTTGTGGACCGCAGGAATCGGAAGAACCGGGGACCGCCCGCTATCATAATATAGAGTCTCGTAAAGCAGCATATTTTCAAATTGACAACTCGATGGGCATGAACAGAAAGGAAAGAAAATAACAAACTGTGATTTGTGTTTGCGTTTTGCCGGAAACCGAAAAGCGTCGCGGAAATCACACCATGAATTTAATGAAAAAAAAGGAAAATATCGAGAGGGTCCTGCTCCGGCCAGAAGCTGAGCTTTCTGCCTGGTTGGTCGCCTGCCAGGCCTCGGCCATAATTGTTTGCAAAAAGTTTATGCACGTAGCGATAGCGTACATCAAAAATGGTGCAGTAACAGCCCGCCCTCGCCCCCTGCCCCGCTTCGTCGCGCCATCCCCCACGAACCGAAATCGCCTTTCGCCTAAACTTCAGACATAAAACGCCAAATTGCACCATTAAGAAATTCGTTGCGCATCAGTGAGCATTTAAAATGGAGGAGAGCAGGTCCAGGGCCACCACATAAATAATAGTTATAAATACCTAGTGGTAGTAAACTTTGTCATTGAACCCCGTCGGAGGTCCGAAATACTCATACACTTTGCAACACAAACAACCAAGAAACTGAAGAGTTAAATATGCCAGACTTAAACATGCCCTGTTGATTTTGCAGATATCAAACATTTTTAAATATACAAATTGTTTACTTACATATCTGTATATGATATGTTTTTTATTGACTTACTCACAAAGTGATGAGAAAACAAAAACTTAGACAAATTTTGTTCTGTTTAAAAATATTTTACCATACAATGGGATTTTTAACAAAATATTTTGAAATACAAATATTTTGGTTCATTTTTGGAGTCATTTAAAAGAAAATGTATTGAGTATATGGACTCTAAGGAAGAGGTCAGCAGCTGTGAAAGCTTTTTAGGAGTCTGTTAAAGTAATAGGTTATGTTTTGTTTCTAGCCTGTTCAATATTTTGCATATATTTTGAGGTTACCTCATTTAGATGACCGCGTACAGGGTATGATAATGCGTCCAGTTCCTGGACCTAGTCCGAATCGAGTCCATGGATGAAATCAGTGCACGTCAGCACAAAAGTTGCCAGCGCACTTTGTTGCTTCCTGTGGAGGCTGCTGCGGCTGCTGCTTTGGTAATCACTTGAATATTACGTAGCGGAAATCGAAAAGTACGCTGGAAATTTTTTAGCGCTATCTCAGGAAGCAGCAGAAGAAGCAGAAGAAGCCGAAGCAGACGTAGACGTCGCCGCGGCTTATGACAATAATGAAAGCGTTTTGAATGTGCGCCAGTCGCCATCAATTTGCAGCTTTTGGCTCGCCACACTGCAAGCTGACGAAAATTGAATGGCGGGAGGGGGTGTTCGCGCAAATGGCCGCCGGAAGTGGCAGTGTGCTGCAAATAAAAATGGCGGCGGCGCCTTTGCTGGCAGCGCATTTTTGGTCATTTTTGCGGCGCCATTGAACAATTTGGTTTGTGTTTTGCAAGTTGTCGCAGGTTGCTCATAATGATGATGATATCAGTGCTGGTGGCAATCCTGCCCAGGCAACCCTAATTTTGTGCTTGGCTGGGTCTCTCTCCCTCTCTCGCTCTCTCTCTTTTTCTCTAGAGGCTGCTGCAGTCCTGTGGCGCCGCATTGGCCGTCGCATCTTGTTTATGGCGAATAACTAATATGCTGTAAAATAAGTGAGAATCTCGAGCTCTTTGCAAGTTTCGGTTTAAAAACACATTTGCCATCATTCTGTGGTGCAAAGTGGTGTGGGTTAAAGTGGGGCAAAAGTTATACAATGAATGCAGTGACAATTTTTGGCAGCAGGAGCAAAGGCAACTAAATGAGGAGAGCATGGCAAATGGATTCTGAAGTCGGAAGAGATTATTATGCTGAGGAAGGCGGTAAAAAAACCGAAATGAAAGCTGCTTAATGAAAAGAAAGCGATAAATGAGCAGGAAAATAAGAAAATAAACCATGGATTAAAAATATGAAGAGAAGAACTAGTGCTAAAATTAAGAAGCTGCACAGATAGTTAAGTACAATTTACAAGCAGAGAGCGGCCAGAAAATGGGAAAGAACCAAGAGGAAAATGAGAAAGAAATTCTTACAAAAAGTTCAAATAAAAGCAAGGACGAAAAATTTGTTAAAGTGCTGAGTAATAATTAATACAAACACACTTAACGCTTGTGAAAAAAGCCTAGATGGAAATATAGGTCATTTTAAAATGATTAAAAGTATGGAAGAATAATTCACAAGTGGATCAAAAGGAAGTACATAAAAATGAAAAGGAAGAGGAAACCGGTTTTGCTCCAAACCAAACTGACTACTATTTTTAGTTGAATCAGAAAGAAAACCTAATGATATCAGTCCGAAGATACTTTAAAGGAACGAAAATAACAAGCAAATACTTGATCCGCTGAGTGATTCAGCTGAGCTACTTATATGTATTATTTATGATTCACAACTATTTTATGCAACTCCCGTTCACATAATGCAAAATAATGGCCATAACTCTCTTTAGGAAAAACTCCTGCTAACTCAATTGCACACAAAAATGTTGTATGTTTATTTTTATTTTATACGCAACAGCAAAATATTTGGTAGCAACTTTTCGGGCAGCGGGTTTCCGCTGTCCGTCCGTCTGGCTCGTCTGCTCGTAACTCCTTTTGTGGCGAGTCCTTAACAACAAAGGACGTTCATTGAATGGTGGAAAAACGCAAACAATTGTAATGACAAAACCAAACTAACCACACGAACCGAGAGAATATGCCAGAGAGATAGAGAGACAACGCATGGATAAACGTCGAGTTACGACTATCTCAGTGTGTGTGCGATTATATGTGTGTGTGTGTGTGTGCGTGTGTGCAGAGATCGCTATAGATGCTAAGAGATGGATGGGCGCTTGGCTGGACGCAACGAGTTTTTATACAATAGACCAGTGGAAATATAAAAATCTGCTAAAATCATTCATGAGGGGTTTGAAAAATTCCACAGAAAACTGACAAAACTGACAGAAGGGCTGAAGGATAGTATTCTGGTTTAGAGTATGGATAGGAGGTGTGCACAGATAGCAGAGATAGAATCTGAGAGAGAAGGGGGAAGAGAGTGCCACAGAGCAGGCAGGCAAACGTTGTGCGGGGCATGTTGACAAAAATTGCACACAAAATGCTGGGAGATTTGGAGGTTTTTGTTAGGGACAATGGTCACAATACACACACTCACACACACACACACACACATACACAGCTGTTAGACGCCCCATGGCTGGGCGTTTAAATAAAAATCTGATTAATTTCTTTTATGTGCGCTCTCGGGTTTTTGTGTCATTGTGTGGCCAAGAGCCAGAACCAAATACCGAAAACCGAAAACCAGCTTCTCAGAGTCAGGGCAAAAGGTGGCAGGAAGCAAGGATAAAATGGGCAGTGACATGTTTTGTGCGGGGCACATGACATGTGGCATATGGCACGCATACAAACACACACACACACACTACACACATACAGGCACAGCTGCATGTCAAAGGTCGCCGGAAACATTGTCGCACTTGGTGAGGCATCTCAACTTGCTTGAGTTACGTGTGCGCTGTGCCCCCATGTTGCAAATTGAATGCGTCGCAATCTTGAGGTTAAACCTATTGATGTGAAACCTATCTGATTAAGTTTGAATCAACGGCAATGCCTGAAATTGCGCTTTGTGTGTTTTAGCTGAAAGTGAAACGTGGAAAATCGCCGAGGTAATAGATAACGAGACTTTTGTGAGATGTGGCAAAAGGCAAAGGCATTTGATTTAATGTTGTTATATTTAGAAAATAAAATATATCTCTTTTTATTAGAAATGTTTTGCAACTTTAAAAAATTTTCTTTTTAAAATAAGTCGCTTTTACCAACTTATTTGAATTAAAGGTACACCTGCCAAAAAAAAATAAAAATTATTTGCTTTAATATTGGTATATTTGGAAAATAAAATATATCTCTATTTTTTAAAAATGTTTTGCTACTTTAAAAAATTTTCTTTTTAAAATAAGTCGCTTTTACCAACTTATTTGCGTAAATAATTATTTAATATTTTTTTTCATTTGTTTTTAGCAAGGTTTTAAATATTACGCTAATTTTCAAATAAGTATTCGTATTTTATTACCAGTAAATGTTATTGGGTGTATACAACATTTGTTAAGAAAAGAGGGCAAATAATCACAATGGTAGTTATTTTATATTGAATCTATGCTATATGTTTTTCCTATGTTCATCTATAACGATACTTATATTGCAGTGTACAAGAACTCCTACTGTAGCCTTCAATCTCAAAGCTAGTGCAATTCCTTCCACTTTCAACTAGTTTCATTTTAAAAACTCTTCGCATTTCTAGCCTAGGCTTCGTAATTATGTAGATCGTATTCTTTTCCTGTCACTTGAAATTGTAGCAGACATCATTTAAAAAGCCATTCCGGCGACCGCATAGACATAAAAAATATTTTATTATTAATTCATTAGGCATTTTTTAATGGGCCGCATATTGTTGTAGCTCTGTTTTCTTAGTTTTTTTCTGCTTTCGAGGCTGGCAGTTTAATTGTTAATTAGTTTAATGTGCGATACAGGCCACATGGCAGAACACACTTCCAGAAATGACACCCAGAGGCAAAGCAGAACCCCCCAGTTCCAGCGCCAGTGCTTGTTCCCCATTCCCTAGAAACTTTGCCAAGTGTCGCACAAGTGTCGCCCCCGTCAGACTATTTATTGGATGTTCTAATTGAGAGTGCGTTGAATTGGAAACCACAGAAATTGGTCTGCTCTACGAGTCTGTCTGTTTGTCTGCCTGAAAGTTATGTCTCCACGTACACGCGCCCCGGCCCATAAAAAAGCCCGGCTAATAATTAAGAGCCGCCTCCTCCTGCCCGCCTCCCCCCGCCACCCCCACGCAAATGAACTTAAATGGGCGCAAATTGTGTCGGGGGTTCGGGTTCCCGCTCTGGGGTTTCGTTTAGGGCGTGCTAATCATAAAAAGAAATACAACGAAAATTATGAATTTGTTTGGCGTAATTTTACGACACAAAAAAACCCGAAAAATCGAAGAAAAACGTTGCTTTTTTTTTGGGAATCCAATGAACGGTGCTTCCAATAATGACCCAATTTGGTGCATCAAATTTATGTTTATTCGGTTGCTTCGGGAATTTCGTTTATTTTTCCTTTTCTCTATGTTATTTTTTTTTCGTCTTTTCTTTTTCTTCGCTCTGCCTGCGTTTTCCAATATATTAATATGTATAAAAATTAACGGTGGAACAAAAATCGCTTGCGTGGAGCATAACAAGAAAATTACTTTTTAATCTTATGAGTCATTAGAAGACATTTTTACCATAATGCTAACGGGGGGAAAGCGTAATACCGATAAAGCCAACCAAATAGAAAAAAAAAAACAACATACAAAGAAGATGCTCCTTCTACAAAGCGATACCAAAAAATTTACCTAAGCTGCGCTACTAAATGGGGTTCGAACATTTTGTTCAGCTCTTTTGTTTAGTCTCGGTCTGGGTTTGGGTTTGGGGCTCGGCTAATTTTGTTATGTGTGAACTTTTGTTAATGCCGATAGCTGGCATTGGGAGTTAGCATATGGAAATGAAGCTGTCAATAGGCGAAAAAAAGGTGTGACCAGCTGTTAGTTATCTGCCACTTAACGACAAATACAACCAAAACAGAGTCCAAAGCGCAAAGACCAACTGATTATTTAGGCCATAAACTTGCAGCTCTTTAAAACTAATAAAAAAAGTTTTCAGAGGATGGTTAGATTTATTACGTGATAATGTGCTCTAACAACAAAAGTTTTAAAAAAATTAAAATATTATTATATTGGCTTATGGAAAGAGAAAAATGTTTCTTAAACTTGGATAAAGTCTATATAAAGCTTGGCACAAACACAATCCTGAAATCAAATTATTTTGTGTATTCTTGTTAATAAAATAACTGTAATTGTAATATTTCTCAACTCGTGCAGCTTAACAGAATTGTTCATTTACTTTTCACTTATACGTCTTCTAAATATGGTGATCAAAAGCTATGTAATTGGTTTTATCAGACTAATGTCAGCAGCAGCCTCGTAACTTTTCCCGGAAATCCGATTAAAAGGCGCCCACAGCTCGGAACAGATTTTTACCTGAAATTGGGCTCTTTATGGCATTATTGTCTTATTGCTTATTGAAGGCCAGCGAGGGGGCCGTGGGATTTTGTATGTGTACAAACCTTTCATTGTCTTTTCATTTGAAAATGGGCTAAAGCCGAAAACCCATTGCTGTCCATAATCAACGCAAATCCTTGCCTAATGCCAGTTTTGTGTCACACACACACACACACACACACACACACACAGGGCGGGGGAGCAGCGTGGACAGGTGGATGAGAGGCAATAAGGGGACACATTGTCATTGTCATGGCTCTGTTGTAGGGCGCTTTCACCTTCTATGGACTGCTGCTGTTGATGATGTCCTTTTGCCTGTCTGTCTGCAGGAGGCGATAGCTCTTGATAGTGTGGTCCTGGGGGCACTTGGCCCGCATCGACAGACGGTTGCGAGTCCTTTTGCCTTTTGCTGATTTCGCCGGCTTAATGTTATTTGTATGCCCGTTGTCCTTTTTAGTTTTGCAGTTGTTGTTTCTAGGACTACAGCGCAGGACACACAAAAAGAGTAGAAGAAATAAAAAAATGTATTCGAGCTGTAGAGAAGTTGCCTTCACTTTTGTGGTTGTTGCGATGTCTTCTTCATGCCCCGAAAAGCAGCCTGGACTGGCCTTTGGTCCTGGCCCCGTTCTGTCCTCTTTGGTAGGCGGGCACATATGTACATATATGTATGTATGTGTGCGACTCTATCGCTGTGTTGTTGTTGTTCTTGTTGTTGTTGCTGCATGTCTGCGGTTGTCTTTTGGCTGCCTCCTTTTTTTGTATTCGCATTTGTTGTTGCCTCTTGCGCTTGTTTGTTTGTTTGCTGAGCATGTCAACTGCTCTTCTTCTTGTTTGGGAGTGTCTTTTTTTGCTTTGCTGTTATCCTGCACCGTCCTGTGTTCCAATTTAATTGCTGTGGGAACTGCACATATGAGCCACTCAGACTCAGACGCGGCCAGATTGGATTTTCAATCAAAATGGTCAGCCTAGTGGCAGTAACAGATCCCCAGTAACCAGAACCCATTTTAAAAAATATAAAAAACCCATCCACCCACACATTTTCAATCGTTATCTCCCCATTTCCATTCTTCGCCGTATTGTGAGTTTTTTTTTGTTAATTTTTGTTAACAAAATATTATCCAACTTTTAATGGCACCCCTGACAGCCAGAACGGCTTCATATTTCTCAAGGCGCCAACGCGATAGCGCCAGCCCCAAACACAACGAAAAAATGAAAATAAAAATTTACCGCAAGGACATGAAAATGCACTTGCCAGACTCACAATTTTAATATTCGAAATTAAATTCTTGCGACGTGGCACTTAAAACTGCAAACAATTGTTGGAATTGTCGACTCAAATTGCATCTAATGAATTGGACTTGAGAGTTTAGCAATTGTAATTGAGAGAACACATCGTTTTTACTTTAGATTCGCTTAAATATAAATTAAAAATAATAAACAAACAAATTTGACTTGTAAATGTAATATATCCCTGGCTACTTTATTTCCCAACTGTCGTAATTTATTCAAATCTTTAGCAATATTTGTGTTTGATGCCAGTTTTATCATAGTTTTCGCTTTTGAAGTGGGGAAAACCTTTTTGGCAATTTTTCAGAATGATATAAGATTAAATATGAAATTCACAGATCTTTGGTGACACGAGATCTTTTTCAAGATGTTGAACTCCTATTGGTGTCTAGATTTTTGGAACGTAACCTTTATTTCTTCATATATATGTAGAATATATACATTGTAATTTGTAATATATTTTCGTGTTTTAAGAAAATTTGAAAATGAAAACAAAACTAAAAAATTATATATTCAAAGTGTACTGTAAATTCTATTTATGATTGTAATATTTTTGGCAAGCGAACAAACTATTTATTGGAAAGCAAGCATATTAAATCTTATTATTTTAAAATTGTAATATTTATTTAAGCAATACAATCATAATAAGTACAAAATCGTGTTGAAATGTTATGCTTCTGTAAGACTCTTGTAAATGTTATTGCTTTCAGCCTCTAATCATACCCATTAAACTGCTTTAAGTGGCTTTGGGAGCTAGTTTTCGAATAGACTGTGGGGAACTTGTGTCATTAGGCGATGCGGCGACATTTTGGGGTCGCAAAAAGCTGCCGCATCCGCAACGTTCCCGAAAAGCATTCTGCATATTTGCGACGTGTATTAATGTCGATAAAAAGCTGCGCTGCGACTGCAACTGGCAAAATGCTGCATGCAACTAGCTGCTTGCCGCTTGCCACTTGCCACTTGCTACATGCTGCCTGCATGCTGTAAAAACGGGCAACATCATTATGCGGCAAACACTTAATTGTCGCTCATATCTATGCCCAGAACTGCTGCAAGGGGCTGGCTGGGGATGGAAGATACTGCTGTTTGTGTGTTTTCCCGTTGCCCATTTTCATTTTGAAAATTGGCAAAAAGCGCTGCCAACAAGTCGAATCGAGACGCAGTCGCATTGTCAACGCAGTTTTGCGGTGCTTGCCGCTAGTTTTGGCTTTTTGGTGGTGCCCAATTCGGTGAGTGGTGCGGTGCGGTGCGGTTCGGAGTGGTGCGGTGCGGTGTGGTGCAGTCTGGTGTGGCTGGGTGTTTTCCAACTGTCGACTGCCACGACTATCATTATCAGCAAATAATCAGCGTGTTTGCTGTTGTGGCGGCAGCCAAAACGCCAAATGTTGCGTAATATATGCAGCATAACTGCAGATAGCTGCGGCCGCGCTGCCATTTCTGTGTGGCACTAACATCAGTTCTAGTTCCAGTTCCAGTTCCTGTTCGAGTTGCAGTTCTAGTTGCCGTCGCAAGTGCCAGCTATGCAAATGAGTTATGCGAGAATTAGCTTTGCGGTGGCATTAGGGGAGCCTGAATTTACTCTGAATTACAGATAACAAATAGTTGCTTAAGAAAGTTAAAGGGTTTCGAACTCTGATATTTAAATACGATATTATATTATATGTATCGTATCTGTAATGTTTATATTCAATTAAAAATATATTCAATAATATTAAGAACTTTTATATTTGTAAATGTATTTTTTTCACAAGTATTCGATTCATCAAAATATTTTTGTTGTTGATTATAATCAATTCATAATTTTACTCTGTATTTTTTCAACATTTTCTTTGCTTCCTATTCGAATTTTTAACCCTTTATAAGTTCCATATTTAATTTAAATTCAACGAATGTAACCGCTCTCAACTCCCTTTTGGCATTCGTTTTAAATATACTAGCCATGTCTGCTTACAATTGAGAGTCAGTGTAATTAAGTTACTCGCCGATTGGTTCTTATAGCTTTGGGTCCAAAAACAAACTCTCAAAACAACTCAATTGCCAGCTCTCAGTTCTCACACTAATGTCCAGCTAAGCCGACAATATGCCGTCTGTCAGCTCTACAGCCCACATAGCAGTTGAGCTGAGTCTTGTCTTTGCCGGCCTAATCTGCTCATAACCCCATCCCGCATCTGCTATGGCCCCCGTCCCCCCCAACAGCAGTAGTCACAGGCATGAGCTCAGTTGGCTAATAAATAGAAACCCTTTTGCGTCTATTGGACAAAACACAGCCAGCGGCGCTTTTCTTGGCTTAGACAGACAAAACTTTTTGCTAATAAAGGTTGTTCTTCTTTTTGTCTGACTAGTTGGCGAAGAAGGAGGATGAGAAGGTGCAGGCGTAGAGGAGAATGTACTGCTGTGGCCAGGACATTAAATAGTCAGCTCATTGTCGTGCCTGACGTGGCGCGGCGTCAGTTTTAGCTTTTTTCTAGCCAGCAAAGACAGAGAGCAGACAGCAGAAGAAGAGGAGGAGACATGTACTGAATGAAGCCACTTGAAGCAATAACAGTGCAATGTCAGCTAACGGAGCCACAGAAACAGATATACAGATGCAGATGTAGACAACAACACTTTGAATCTCACAACTGCAAGATACTCTGTAAAATTAATTACTAAGCCAGGGATAAAGATAGAATGAAAAAGGAAAGAATACATATGCGGAAACAGATGAAGATACATAGATAATGACAAGGATATAAAGGTACAGATACGAAAACTGTAACTATAAGCAGTTGGAATATTACGACTGCAAGATACTCTGCAAAGATGCATCAAATACAGATACAGAAATAGATGAAGATAAATAGATATTGATAAATAAGCAAGGATATAAAAATACAGAAAGGAAAACAGCAACTAGAAGCTCTGAGGTTGGAATATGAAAGGTGTTAGATACTCTGAAATTCGTTTCAAGGTACATATACAGATGCAGAAATAGGTACTGATGCGAATACATATGTACTGATAGTGATGGAGTTATTGATAAATATTTTAATATAACTAAATTATTATATATAACTTACAAACATTTAAGTTTTACTTGGAGTTGGCAGACTTGGCTTAATTCTTTATTCTTGAACTTAAGTTGGGGAATATAAGCATGCGTAGAAAATTTGCCTGCGCCGGCTTTATTGATATCCGGTCAATATACCCGCTTCCCCAGTGACGAACATGGTCTAACAAGCCGTAGCGCAGTGCAATGCGGACTACTCGTAACTAGAGGTCATTTTGCCATCCGAGGCGCTATGAAGATGTATGACAGCTGTGCCATCGCAGGCCTTCGACTCTGTATAAACTATGAGGATGATGATGACGATGATGAAGTACTAGAGAATGCCAGCAGAGACAGAGACTGGCTGGCAGCTCGCCCTGCTCATACGCTTTTAGCCTTTTGAAGTAATTTGCAGTTGCTATTTTCTGTTTTGTAATTGCTTATTAATGTCATTGTGCCCTGGCCCAGTGCTGGGCTCGCTCCCTCCTTTTCTCTTTCGCTCCCGCTGCCATAACTTCACTTGAAAATGTTTTTAACAAATTTATGCTAATGTGATTTTGCAATTAAAACGCTGCACAATGATTCCAACGAACCAGAGACACAACTATCGTTGTCCGGGGGTAGTGGGGGTCTGATTGAGCGACGTAATGCACAAGTGCCAGGCGATTTATAATGGTCCAGGCCGCGTTCTCGGCGCTACACGACGATCAGCATTTATTCACATCCGCATTATGATCGGCGCGGCATGAGCTCTTAAATCATTTTACCATATGTACAAGCTGTGCAAGTCTATGAGTGTTTCAATATTACAAGACCCGACACGCCCCCCTGCCCCACTCAAGCCCGATTCCGACGGCAATCTAGTTCCCTAAAAGAGTCGCCGACAAATGATGATGTAGTTATCGGCGACGCTGGGAGGGGGCTGCTCTCCGATGGTTTTAGCATTTGGCATAACGAGCTGTCAGAGATTAGTTGCCTTCTGCCCCGGCTGCACCATGGTTGACTGAGTGCAAATCGGGCGACTAATATCAATGAGTTAATTGCAATGCCATCGAGGCTATGAATTGAGACTTTGAAGCATTTAACTGCTTACGATCGAATGTTATCAAGTTATTTATCGCTAGAAAGTATTGTGAAACAAGTGTCTATAAGTAGTTTTCAAAGAATTTTATTATTTTAATAGATTTGATTTTGTATTTGGTATGTTACACCCAATTTGTACACACTATTTCTTTGATTTCGCCCATCGTATTATCTTGGAAGATTTCGTACGACGCGTCTGCGTTTTCCATTTGATGTCTCTGTCTGGCCTTTTGATCTTGTTGCACCACTGTAAAGGCATTTCTGCTATTCCATCTTGCCAACTTTAATGACTTCTATTGCAGAATAAAAGAATACGGGAACACAAACATTAACAGATGAAACTGAAATAAATGGTGTACTCATAAATTGGTTGGTTGTGCGTGTTTTTTTTTATTTTTAAAGTCATCCTGTTAAATATTTAACGATTTGTACTTTATTTATATGTTTGGCATAAATTACTTTAAATATTTAAAATGCACATTTCTCATTCGGTTGGTCGCTGAACGCGTATACGCCCCATGTGGCAGCAGAGGCTGCACCATCGGCGGCAGCAACAGCATCAGCAGGCACATCAAGTGGCAGCCATCACATGCAATGTGAGAAATCATGCATAAAAATTTATTATGTTCAAGCGCATGTTGCAACATCATGTTGCATGAGCCTGCCTGCCTGTGTGCCTGCAACCATCATAATAATATCAATGGCAACACGGCGCACTCGGAAAAAATGTATATGAATAAAGAAAAATGCAATCGAATCATACATGCAAAATGAAAACTAAGTATATACCACGAAAATTTGCTACACTAACAATTAAATTCAAATCATATTGAATTGATCGAAATAAAAAATATATGCATACAAATTTGCATTAATAGGTATCTAGTACACTCAAAAATAGATAAATATAATACAAATTGTCAATATTGCTTTTTTAAGTGAAGACAACGATAAAAAATGTTGTTTAAACTATTCGTATTTTTGCAATATGTTGCAAATGTGCTTTATTAAATAGATGAATAAGTAATGAGTTAACAATACATTGAGTTTATAATTGCATTTTTCGCCAATCCACATATTTGTATCATTTTCAAGTTGTGTTGAAGTTTGCAAATTATATACATTATATATTTTATTATACATATATACAAAGCTGATGATGCAGTTAACATATCCAGCCTCATGCATTTGTTTGCTGCGGCACATTGCAAAGTGCAGCAATGCAGCAACAGCACCAGCAGCGGCAACAGCAGCGTCGGCAACTGCGACGCCAACGTTGACTGTGGCGGCAACATCATTTGAACTGTCATTAAACTTTGACTATCATCCTTTTATTATTTGGAGCTACCGTTGCTGCCCCAGCGCTGTGGATGCGGCAAGCTCTTGTTGCCGCTGCCGCTGCCGTTGCCGCTGCTGATGCTGTTGTCTCATTGTTGTTGCTGCCAATTGTTGCAGCATTTCATATGTATTTTTTTCTGCATTGCGCCTGCTTTGCTGCTGTTGTTGGTATTTTGTTTTGTTTTCTCTAACACGTGAGTTCACCGCAGCGCACGTTGCAAGTTGTCGTTGTTGTTGTTGTTGCCGTGGCCTTTGTGTTGCTGGCTTTACAGCAGCAACAAGAGCAAAAACTGCTGCATGCTTACAATATTTGTGTTATGACTTTTATGCGCCGTGTGTGTGTGTGTGTTTGTATATTGTACATTTTTCTGTCCACTGCGACTGCACCTCCCGCTTCCCCTCCCTCTTCCCCTCCCTCTTCCCCTCCCTCTTCCCCTCTCTATTCACTGATGTGTCGTAATAGACGTCCTTTATTATGGCCAGTTGCATTTTGTAATATGCATTTGTCAACACAAAAGACGCACTGGCAATGGATTGCAGCCATTGCTCTAGCATGCCCCGTCTGCGCACCCTTGTTGCTGCCACATGTGTGTGCCGCATAGTTGGCCAACTTCAATTGCAGGTGAAATGTTGGCTAACGAGCAACTCAACTCCTAAAGGCAATAGAAACTCTGGAGCTGCCGCTTTTGGCCATCTATTTGTCATCAACTGAAATTTATGGCCATACAAAATGATACAATAAACTGTTCTCATGTCTAATTCTATATATGTGGTAAAATGATCACGAAAATGTTTAGCTTTACTTAGGACCATTTTTATTTTCAAACGTATCTCAAGATTAGACAAACTTCTAGATATTAAGAGGCAAAAGTTACCTATTATTAAGTGTAAATGTAATAATAACACATGGAATTAATAACACATGTTTCGAAAAATAAAAGGGCTACTGAACAATGGAATGGTATTCCACGGAACAATATGGTTTATTATAATCGTTCACAAAGTGAGAGTATATTGGCTTTGTGCAATGTCCGACTATGGATCGGGAAGCTCTACATGTCAAAATTTTAGTCAATTTTAGCATTATTTTTGACAACAAATTTGACTCCCTCAGAATCGGTTTTAATGTTGTTTTTTTTTATACTAATTGTGACACGTGAAAGGACAAACAAACATTTATTTACACCAATTATCTAACATCTCCGAGCCCTGCTGAATTAAGATTTGGGGATAACTCAATTAGTTATATTAGTGGATCACATTGTGCTCCATGAGGCACACGGAGATGTTGAATGCCGTTTCGCAATCGTTGGGGCCCTTTATGTTTTTGCAGGCGTTCAAACCGGACGAGATTTCATCCATTCTATCGTCTATTTGGGTGAAATTCTTGAGGGTGTTGAGCAGAGCATTGGCGTTTAACTGTCCATTGACCACGTGACCCAACTTCTCCAACAGGCACTTGGTATAGCACTTAAAGTTCTCGTTGGGATTATTCTTCATCCCGCTGGACATGACGGCATCCAGCTCCGCCTGCGTCACTTTGGTTTCGTCCATGCACTGTTTTATCAGCTGCTGGGGATTTGGATTGCACTGCGAATACAAGTCGAAGAAGCCGAAGCTCCAAATAAACTAGTTCCACTGAAAGATTAGCTGTTGGGTGTTACCTGGCCAACCGACATAACGATGACTAGGGTTGCTGCGAATAGAGTTGCCTTCATTTTGCTCTGATGTTTCGGTTACGACTGTTGCGGATTCTCTGAAACAGCTGCTGTTTTATAGGGCCCACACAAGTGCTTGTAATTAAAGTAATTACAGTTTTTTTTACAGCTATTTCATTACTGTTTCATGATAACGCACAGTGTTTCAATTATTGCATAATCGAATTTCATTTAACTAATACCCTGTAATAGCCATTAGCATAGGCAGAAAGGGTGTTGGAAATGGTGTGAAAAATTTAGGCAACATTGAAATGGAGAGCATATTTATGATATATGTATATATCCATCACATATTTGTTCTTATGAACATTCTGAACTCATTGAACCGAGAGAATACAAAAGCTAGAGCTAGGCAATTTATGACAGATAGTATATTATCCTGGATATACGCAATTTCAATCAATCAAAATAGAAAAATATATATTCCTTTTTTTGGTATAATAATATCTTAGTCTGCTACTTAGCATTTCTGTAATTTCTATGAAAAATTATATTTTACAGGTAAAGTTTCGGTCGAGTACACCAACCTAGAACATTAACAGCTATATCTATAACGCCACATACCTACCGCCGACTGGGATTGAAAAACCACCAATAAACAGAAACACACAAATAGAAATAGAAATGTGAGTATGCACACACAGAAGCACAATTAGTTTACTGCTTAAACAACGACAAATCAATTATTTATTTATTTTTGTGCGTGTGTTGAGCTGGTAACTGTAGCCTTTGTTTAAGCCTTTGTCTAAACTCGTCACCTAGACGAAAATTACAATTTGTTGTACGCTTTTCTACACACTTCACTAACAAAGTCACTACATGATATTTTATCAAAAAATCCACAAAATTGTATTTTCAATAATGAATATATTTGAAATACAGAATCAATTTAGAGGAAAAATCATGAAAAAATTCCATCAAATATGAAAATCAGTTCAGTTTTGACAAAGTTATGGGCGTTTGAAATATGTGAGCTGTAGATCCGAGAGCTTTACATGTCAAAATTTTTGTCACTTTTGCATGATTTTTGACAAAAAAAATTAACCCCCTCAGAATCGGTTTTAATGTAGCTTTTTATACTAATTGTGACAACCACAATCGATTAAAAATGTAAACTTGAATTTCTAAATTTTGAAAAAAAAATTTTTTCGAAAATGAGTAACATGCTGTTTTTCAAAAAAATTTCAAAAAAACTTTATTTTTATAAATGTATATATTTTCAATTCAGAATCACTCTAGAGGACAAATCATGAACAAAATGCCATCAAACATAAAAATCGGTTGGGGTTTGACAAAGTTATGAGCAGTTGAAATTTGGGAGCTGTGGATCTGGAAGCATGTTGCATACATGTTACAATTTTTGTCAATTTTTGCATGATTTTTGACAACAACATTTGACACCCCTCACCATCGGTTTTAATGTTTTTTTATATTCTAATTATGACACACACAATCGATTAAAAATATAAATTCGAAATTCTAAATTTTGAAAAAAAACATGCTTTTTTCACAAAAAATGAAAAAAAAATCATTTTCGAAAATGCTTACTTTTTAAATGCAGAGTCAATTTAGAGGACAAATATTGAACAAAATGTCATCAAACATGGAAATTTGTTGGGTTTTGACAAAGTCATGGGCGAAATTCGGGAGCTATAGATCCCCCAGAGCTTTACATGTCAACACGAGCTTTTCTTGTGTTCAAATGACTATATATAATTTAGAGTAGTCAATTCAGCAGTGTATCGATTTCATTTCGATATCCGATTGCACTACCTCGCAATAAGCAGCAGAAACAAAGAAACGCAAATTCATATTTCGATTAATTTAATTACATTCAATTTACAACTTTCATAATTTCGAATCGTTCTGAAGAGGGCTAACGGTTTGATTGCCCTACTCTTCATCACTGCTGGTGGTAGAGCTTGGCTCTGAGGGCATGCTGGTGTGTTTGCGCAGAGAGATGAAGCTGGCCTTGCTGGAGCGGGGATCCCGGTTAGCGGAGCGCTGCAAGAACTGGACAACATTGGGATCCGGCACCGATTCCGCATCGCTGTCACGCTGGAACGGTACGGGCCGTTGTGAGTATCGTCGCATGTAGGCCTGTCGCAGACGGTCCTCCCATGTCGCGGTGTCGAACATTTCCGAATCGAAGGCGACATCGGCGACAGGATGGGCGTGGCCGCCGCGCTTGAGATATGCGGCCAGCTCCTCTTCGGTCATATTCTTGGTTTTGATGAGCTCCGTGAAGGCGATCTTGGCCTCCAGCTGCTTGGCCTGCGAGCGCTTCAATCGATAGAAATCCTCGCGCTCAAACTCCTCCAGCTCGCAGCTAATGTAGTTGGACGTGTTATTCAGACGGGGTATCACCACATAGTCGAGCGCATTCACCCGCATATTCGTTTGGCGCGACGCCTGATGCATCAGGCGCATCGAGTACTCCAGCGATGCGTACTCGACGATCTGCTGCAGCGCCAGCTGAAAGTACTTGCGCACCTTTTGCACCTGCTCGCCGCCGCAGCTGAGCCCGGTCAGCGGAAAGGCGCCGTGTTCGCTCAGCTCCAGCTCAAAGTTGTTCAATGTGATGCCAACGAGCTTGTGCTGGCGCTTGCGCAAAAATGCCGTCGCCACCTTGCTGTCGGACACGATGATGGGCTTGAAGTCCGTGCCCAGCAGATTGGCCTTGGCCACCGAAAATATCGCCGTGCGCATCATATTATCGACCAGGTCCTCCTTTTCGGTCATTAGCGCTCTAATCTCGCGCAGCTTCAAATCGATCGCATCGCGCTTGCGCTTCAGCAGACCAATGCCACGTTTGGCGGCCTGTATCTTCTGCTTCATTATCACCGCATTCGCTCGCGATGGAAACACCTGCAGCTTGTCGCTCGTGGCCATTTTGCGTGGAGTCTCTCTGCGCTCGTCCGCTTATGCGTCACCTCTGCAACGTGCCAGACTTTGGTCTCAGCTACCTCACACCTCGTTGCCAAGCTGTGTGTCCGGTGTCATTCCAGATGTTGGTCATACACCTGGTCTAAAAACTGAAAGCCTGCTTATTCGTCGGGCTAGGGGCCTTGAGAAATATACATTTATACATATATTGCTATTGTATAGTATGCAAATGTAAAAGCTTCTGTACTTCAGCTATTACATTTTAAAGATGGGACTTTAAATTATTAAGGAATTATTTCTCAACATAACATTACCTAACCTCAACACAACATAACCTCAAACTCTACACAAAAAAAAAACTAAAAGATAAAAGCCTTGGTGTCTAGCTCAATTGTGTAACAACAACAAAAACAACTGCAGCTAAAATCTGGACTTGTAGCAGGAAATGTATTTGTCTCTTGTTAACACACACACAAACACACACACACAGTCACACACGGCTACACACACCCGAAGGATTTGTAAAAATGTTTGCTTTTCAATTTCTACAACGGCTCTTTCAATATTTTCATTGCATTTCTCAGTTATAAAAGTATTTGCCTTAGTGCAACTCGGGCTTGTTATGATTTCAACTTGTTGCACGTGAAATGCATAACATAATTTCAATTGCGACTGCGACTGCGACTGCCTCTTTGGCCCTAGAATATAATCCAGGCACGTAGAGCCACAGTACCCGAACCGAGACCCAGTCCCAGATACGGAAGTTTTGCCTGAGCAGCGAACCAAAACCCAACAATGCCATATTCCAATGCAACTCTCTTAAAGTGCAAGTGCCTCAATTGTGTTGGCTTTAATTGAAATCGGGTGGTGCGGCGGAAGCGGGCGGGGGGCGTGGCAAAGCAGCGCACGTAGCCAAACATATGCAATGGAAGTTGGCTCGGCGAGCATCTCGACTAAAGAAATAAAATGAAAAATCAAGAAAATTCAATTGGCCTCGCAGGCTGGCAATATTTTCTGTTCAGTCTGAAATTAATTTTCCATGATTTGCATTAATATTGCCGGCAACATGTCGCATACGTCATTTACTCTGCAGGCAAAATCCAATTGACTTGCCCACGCAGAAACCAGGCAACTCCTAACTGGCCCAACATGAAGCCCTCTCAACTGTTCCGCCTTTAATTGACTTGAAAACAAGCCAGTTATGAAATGCATCGGCTAGCCGACGTGCGAATGCCCTTCTAGATACATGTTTGTTAAATAGAGATATATAAAATATATTTTTAAATGCGAAAACAATTTATTCTTTTTGCAGATAAGTTAACTCTTAACTCTCTGGGAGAATGTGACTTTATTTTGTAAACATATAATATGTCATTTTGCTGAATTCACAGCTAAGCCAAATGCTTTGTTTCATTGTTTATAAAAAAGTTAGCCCAAGTGAGGGCAACCAACAAACGTTCAATAATTTCTTCAATTTCCGATTGAAAAAAAAAACGCTTATAATTCAATTTTTTGCATCACCTAATTAAAACTCGCTCCGTTCGTTTGACAAGCGACCGAATGGGCACCGAAGGGGCGTGGCAAATTAACTGACGGCCTTGCCCACACGCCTCACCAAAGCTGACAATATCCGGTTAAATGCTAACAAAAAAAATAAATAAAACTAATAAAAAAAAGCTGTCCGTGGAAACTGCGGCAAACGAAACGAGCGTTAAATCTGCTCCAAGCTATTAAATGGGTCTCTGGCAAAAAGGACGCTCGAATCGGTGCGCGAATCGAATTTCAATCAATTAATAAATGTGGAAATTAAATAATTGCCGTCACTCTTGCGGCAAAAAGCAATTTAAGAGCCGACATTCCAATGATACCATATAATATTTGCAATTAACAATAGTTTCAACGCGTTATAGAGTTCCACGTACGCGATATATGTAAAAATAATATTAATATATTTAGCATACATATTTAAATATGATATTTGAACAGCTGAACGTCCTTTCTGTTTTTTAGTAAATGGTGATTTCTTGGTTTGATTTTTTTTATGAGTTTACTTTTTGCAAGCCTTTGAATAAAATCGAAAAAATTGTTTTTACTAAAACTCTTCTAAATATTTTTAAATGTCAAACTTCTTTAATTGTTTTTTAG
The DNA here is from genome assembly GCA_035043565.1 of Drosophila robusta. NCBI lineage: Eukaryota > Metazoa > Arthropoda > Insecta > Diptera > Drosophilidae > Drosophila > Drosophila robusta. Next base: position 5,991,019 of record JAWNMW010000584.1, read on the forward strand.
TTCACATGCTCAGTTCTTCTCCATCGAACCCTGGCTGCAAATGTGGAACATAGCCATCAATGAAGACGAATCGTTCCATATGACATTGGCCAGATTCCACCCAGTGGACCTCCTTTCAGGCCACCCCAGTAAGTCTCTTCCTATTCTCACACAATTTACTTATTATCACTTCAGATAAATTTAAATAAAAATAAACAAAAAAACATGCTCAGCTAAGATAAAAAAGTCGCAATTTTAATAGCCATTCTCAGACCAATTCACCTGAGCTCCAGGCACCAGTTTGTAGTTTAAGGAACTCCTTTTTTCTAAATATTTAAATTTGGCATCGTGCGTTGGGCTTGTTTGGGGCCTTTAAGAGTTGTCGCCGCTTGCAACTGTGGCACAAAATCAACTTCAAATCACGACTGGCAAAGTACATGCAGAACCTACTGTGAATGTGGTTATATTTATGCCGGCAGCCGACAGAGCCCGACAGAAACAACAACAACTGGCAGACGGGGAGACAACAGCAACAACAACAACAACTGCATTGGCTGGCGGTGCATAGTTCCCACCAAGTGGTGCTGGTGGTTGCTGGTGGTAGCTAAACAAAACGTGTGCAACAAACTAAGCCATTTTTGTCGCCGCCCGTCTAAATACCAAACTTGGCTTATACGGCAGCACCCAACAACAGCAGCAAAAACAACAACAACAAAGTGAAAATGTCCTGCGCAGCAGTCGAAATGCAAAAAAATAAAGAAATCCAAATAAATCATGATTCATGACCAAAAGCCACAGAAATGCCAAAAATAAAAGCAAAAATTGCATAAAACTTGGCAAAAAACAAACAAAAAAACTGGGGAAAAAAAACAGAAGAAAGAGCTTTTAAATGGAGGAGGCGACGACACAAAATGTTCGTGATTCGAGCCTCAGACTTTTGCCGAAGCTGCGAACGTTACGAAAATAATGCGGAATATTTTTGAACACAACAAAAAAAAAACGCGATACAAAAACAAAAACACAAAAATTGTGACAGAGTTAAAGTTGAGAATCGTTAGTTTGGTATCGGAAACGCGAGTTTCTGCCTTTGCCCTTGGCCTTTTGTTTTCATTTTTTTGATTTTTCGTTCCTCAGTCATGTTGTCCATGTTTACAAAATGGGCTGTGCGCTAAGCATTTTTATCACGCAGACCCCCGTATACCCTTCTATGCAACCAAACAGGCTCCAGTTAAGATTTTTATTTTTTTTTCTGTTTTGTCGTCTGCAAAGTTCTTCATAAAAATCATGTTGCCTGGGCCTGTCTCTCATTCTCTCTCTCTGTCTGGCTCTGTCCATTTTGCTGCACCTTTTAAACGATCGTTTTGTCATAATGCGACATTTAAGGAATTTTATATGAATTCACTTAACGATCTGACGATCTGACTTTGGCGTCGCTCCTGGCGCGTTGAGCTGCCTTTCGCCTCATTTTTGTGCTTCCTTCGAGGTGTGGAATTGTAATTAGTTGGCGTACTGTGGTCGAAATTGGAGAGCAATATTTATATTTATTTATTTTAAATAAGTCGAGATCATATGAACTACTATATACTATTGGAACATATATATTTTAATTGTTATTGTTTAACTACCGGATTACAAAATTACAAGTACTAAATAAACTTATTCTTGAATAGACTGAATGCAAAGGAGTTGAAAGTCATAAAGTCTCGAAGTAGGGCGTTCTTTTGACTGTTTAAGATTACACGAAAAATGCTAAAAATACTAAAAATAGTTTTGAGTATATAGACACAAGTATATATATATAATTGAATTCGTTTTTATAGTGCTAGAATGAATATGAGTATGATTACGAGTGTGAGCATAAGTATGAGATGGGTATGAGTACTCTTACAAATATTCGGATGGCTATAACTGTGAATATGAATATGAGTATCAATATTACTATAAGTAATTTGTGTAGGCATAAAATATTATACGCACAAAGACGAGTAATTTCAAGTCAGAGTTACATTTCTTATTTATTATCATGACTTTTATGCTATTTATTATGCCTTGAAGTAACCTGGCTGACGTTACCAAATAATAAAGCAACTGTCCGTTGAGCCTTTCGGCTATTTGGTATAATAACTGTCTGCAGTTTTTGGCCATTAAAGAAAAAACTATAAAAACTCTGGCTGCGCCCCACTGTGTCAGAGATTCGTTGTCAGTCGCATTAAAATGGCCTCAGCAACAATGCGAGTCACATTAACAACCAAAGAAACATCAACAACTTACAACTTTGTCAGGGCTCCAACAGCAATGAGGATGGGGATGAGGATGGGGATGGGGATGGGGTTGGGGATGGGGATGAGGATGCGGCTGCTGATGATGATTTTTGCTGTGGTCACTGCGCGCGACTTTGTCGCTGTCTTGAGTTTATGCCTGGCCCAGCTCTCCGTCTCCGTCTTCCTTTTTACCTACACTACCTGGCTGTCCCTTGGCTACGTTGGGCAGACAATTAACTTGCTCGCTGACTTTTAAAAAGGCATTGGCTGACATTTTTACGCGTGTACATGATTTTATTTGCCTGGTTGTTCGCTCTGGGTAATTATGGCACGTTAAAGTGTTAATGTGCCACGTTAACAGGCAGGATCTCTTCCTCTCTCGCTCTCCGTTGCACAATGCCGTGTGCAGCCGGCTTTGCGCTAAGCTCTAGTTTAAGTTTTGCCCATGATGAAGTCATTTTCAGGTAAAATATATACGATTCCGGCCCCGGCTGGCTAACTGGCCTGACACTCATATTTTAACAGTTTTTAGTAATATGACCAATTAGCTGGCCGTTGTCAACAGGAGGCAGACAGGCTGTCAGCTGGCTCCACGTTTATTTGCCTGACAAACTGAGAAACTGGTTTCTCAACGACGCAGCTAATCCAACTGTAACTAACTGTAAGCCCAGGTCAGGAGCATCCCAGAGGAGCTCGCCTGGTCTGGCTTGGCCTGGCCTCGACTCGACTCAACTGGACTGTCACCTGCTCCGCATCAATTGACGTTATTGATTCGCAGCCCACAATTTGCCGCCGCCACCCAATCGCCATAAGTTATTATGTCTGGCAGAACTGGTTCTCTCTGGCAGCAGCCATGGACGTGTATAGATTGCCATTGCCTATTTACTATTGCCTTTTGCCTATGCCATGTGTGCCGCCTGTTTCTATGCCTCAATCCACATTCACATCCTCAAACTGAAGCTCAGACCCAACCTCATCCGCCTCTTAAGGCGCTCGAGAAAATTGCATGACAAATAAGTTTTGTGTGTCGCAGACAGTTGACATTTTTTATGCTGAGTTATATGACGCTGTCTAGCTGAATGGGGCATGCAACGTTGTGTGCCCGCTACGCAACCAAATGGCTAGGCAAAATATTGATTTTTATAAATGCGAGCCACATGCAAAGTTGGCAGTTGTTAAAGCGAACCAATTGCCGGCCCATCATCGGGCGTCTGCTCTCTGTGTCTCTTTAGACCTGAACTACAGCCAGCTGCGAATTTGATGGGATGTGTGGAAAGACTTGAGCGTGAGCTCTTTTATGACATTACAGAAAACTTTGGCATAAATAGGTTTTCTTTTTTGTTCTACGGGGGTCTCTTTTTCTTTTAATTTACACCGAAAAATTGTAATAAATATAATAACAGAATTAATCAATACTAGTCATAACAGTATTTGTTACTAATATTAAAAGTAAATTAAATATAATATTTATAAACATGTAAAATATGTTGAGAATTTTTTTACACTTATTAAGTAGGCTTTGACAATAAATTAGCGTTTTTCTTTTGCCAATACATGTCAGATAAATTTAAAATAAATAGAATATGATTTTGTATTTAAAAGTGAAATTTTTAGTACAAAATAGTTTTTGAAAATTCTTTATCCTCATTTTTAAGTTCATTTCAACACTCTCTGTTTCTGATTAACTTCTCGGAATTACTTAATTTCACACTTAATGCTCTGGCCCGTAGTTCCATTTAGTTTCCGACATAATTGTCCAAATGTTTTCATTATTATAAAATTTCCATTGCTCATTAGTTAAATTACTTGACAGCCGTAAATCAATTAAAAGGTCTGTGCGAATTTCTTGCATTCGCCGACGTACCCAGAGAAAGGGAACTGCCCGCACTCCGCTGCTGCCTGAGTAACAGTCTAGGCATTTTAATTGAAATTAATTAGCCAGCACATAAGACATGGCTGGTTAACTAGCAAACGAGACCCGCAAAGTTGAGTGCGAAATGGAGCCAAGGGGCTGTCGTGGGGGCTGCTGCTAACGACAACAATAAGCTTCAACTACTTCACGCCAATTGTTGACAGTCAGTCACAGAAGGCAACACACAGAACCAAAGAATGAGAGTGAGCCAGAGTTGCAGACGGAGAACCGCCGCGAATATAGCCGTGACAGAGGGTCAGGGGGAAGTCATTGCAAATATGAGTGGTTGTTGTTGCTGTTGCTGTTGCTGCTGCCGCTATTTGGAGGTGCGCCGGCATTTTGTCAGTCGACGGCAGCAGCATTCGTTGTGTGTCAATCATTTGGGGGCAGCATGTGAATCTTTTCCACATGAGCATTAAAGGCGCTCAGCTGGAACAGGCAGCGGCGAATGCAACGCCGCCGACTGAGGCGACGCACTGCATTTGCCATTTATGACAGTTGAAATGTCAAAAGAACAACACACTGAAGGCAAACACAAGGCGACGCTGAGCCAGCAGCGGGCAGCATTTGCAAGTGTTAAGAGCTCCTTTGCGGAACTCGCGGCTACGACAACGATGACGACACGACAACGACGACGAGTCGTCATGTGCGCAGCTGTTTTTGATCTGCCACGGATGCGCTTCATTGCCCCAAAAAGGGGTGACGTTGACCCCCCCCCCCCACACACACTCACACACAAAATACACACGCATTCACTCAGTCGCTGTCGCAGTCACCTCGTTATTCATGTTAAGTATCTATCCATAAAAGGGTGTTACAAATCGCTGATTGGGCTTGCAACATCAAGTGGAATTTTTTTGTAGGGTATGAGTTTTGGGAATTTCTTTCAGAAACATCGACTTAGCAGAAATGAGTATTATTCTACAAGAAATTCGGCATAGTTAAAGGCTCTTTTGCCCTTTATTTTAATAAACAAAGAATGTAAATTAAATGCGTCAAGAAGATTTGTGTATAATTGTAATATATAATATTTTAAATTATAAATATTTTATTATTATTTAATATTTTCAAAACTTGCCATTAAGTATCCAGACCTTTTAAAGAATTTCTTGTTTAAAAGGTTTTGTTAAGGTTTAAGAAAATCATTAACAAAATGTTTATTATTCACGAATTTCCTTTTAAATGTAATTTTGCATGATAAAAATCCCCAACTAATCAATAGAGTTTTAATTAAGTGGGTAAATTTAGAGCTCGTATAAAAAGTGTTGAAGTTTAGAGCATTTGCAATTCGATCTTTTCTTCTTGGTTGTTTTGGGCTTTTATTTTTCGGCGGTTTTTAGCATTTTAATTGTGTGCAGTGTGGACAGATTTGTTGAAATGCTTGTTAAAAACGCATTTTTATGTCAAAAGGAAATAGTCGCTTGGTTGCCAACACACAGACACACACAAAGACACAATCACACTCGCATTTTGAATGTGTTATTTGAGCAATGAGCGAAAGGCGTAAAAATCTGCGTAATTAAATTTTATTTCGGGCTCTAAGCGAGCAGCTGCCGGCAAATGGTGTTGAGCGATTGCTGCCTCATGCTACGTTGGCTAATTAGCTGCGCTGTGGCTCACAAACGAAACGAAAAAAAATAAACGGAACATCAAAGCCAGGCACGTGACCCAACCCGACCCGACCCAACCCAAACCCAAACCCAAACCCGAAATCGAGAGCCAGCCGGCCAGGAAATGTAACTGGAACACCTTGGCAGCAGCGCCCAAGCAAGACAAATCCATTGACGGCTGCCAAATTAGCAACGCAAATTGCAGAACGCACACACACACGCATACACACAAATACTCAAACAGAATTGTATCTGCGTATCTATGTCTCTTTGTATCTGTATCTGTTGGGTTGTGTATCTGCTTATCTGCATAATTTTCGCACACATATTTATGTCGCCTCTTTATGCAGGCACTTATTTAGGCTTGTTCTGGCGCTCAAGTGCCACTCGTTTTATTGCCCTTTTTGCTGCCTGCCCCTTCCGCTCTTTGCCACCTCACGCTCAGCCCCATTTCCATCATTGCTGCTTATTCATTTCAATTCACTTGACGTCGGCGCTGCGCTTTCATCTTTCGCGCTCGTCCAATGTTGGCCACATGGTGGCAAAGTCGTCATCGTCGTCAGCGTCATCAACGCCTCTTACTTCCACTCCATAATAATAACAAGTAACAGCCCAGCAAAGCAGGCAACCAGCCTCTCGTGCCTCTCATGATCAACTCATATCAGATATATATGAATGCGTTCATAAAGCATTGATATTGCTTACATATGTATGTCAAGGGGTAGCTCGCAATCAACGCTGATTTAAATATAGCATGGCACTTTTATAGGGTATACAATAGCATCGATTGTCATTGGATGAACTGGGTTGCTTATTACCATGACTTTGGCAATGTTTTTATTGAAATTATCTTATCATCATTATGCAATCAAATTTAAGATATACTTTACCTTTTAAGAAAAAAACCATTAATAGTGTTTAAGTTAAGTTCAGTAAATAGAGGTTATTTACTGTAAATTACTGGCAGTCTTTAAGATCACAAAGTTGATAAGAGATAAATTATTACAGGTAGACAAACTTTTGACTTTATGCTTATGAAAGTAAATTATGATAACTTGGCTACAAAATATTCGCTTAAATCGTCTCTTTACCTGACATAAATATACAATGTATAATAAATATTCATGCAATCATTTGAAATAGTTAAAATACCTTTTCTATTTGGCTACTTCTGTTTAAATTTTTAATGAATTGAACCCCAGAATACACGTTTAAATTTTGTGGTCTTGAACAGGTCGTAAATACATACGATTATACATTGCGTTTATGCCATGGCCGGAAGGCTTGTTATGCACTGCCACGCCCACTTTTTTATGGAAAGGCGTGTTAAGACAACGACGTTGTCGACTCTGATGGGAGACATAAAAACGAGCAGCGTTGACAATTTCACCAAAATATATATAATACATACAATAATATTCCACATGGCTGGAATATGACAACATTCTAAGCAGAACAAAAACAAAATGAAGACAGACAAAAAAAAAACATTACCAAGGCCATCATCACGTTTGTGAGAGATGTACGAAGATGTGAAGAGTTTTCACATGTGTGAGTCAGCCAGTCCAAAGATCAAACACAACAAAAATATAAATACAAATCATAAAAGTATGGACTCGTCGGCCCTGTAGGGAACTGAGCTGAACCTGAGCACGGACCACGCCTCATGTCATATAAATTCTTCCAAATCCAGAAACATAAAAATTACTGGATTTTTGTTGCCACATAAGAATTTAACATGTTTTACAAGCAATCAAATTGCATTTTTCACATAATACACGAAGAAACACACACAATTCAAAGTTCAGTTGTGTTTGCCGAGTGGGCGTCATAAATAGCTGAAAAAAGGGGTACCTACAGAGAGATGCTGGAGAAGGGGGCGACTCTTAAGAACTGAAAGGAATTCACAAGTTGCCGCTAAAATAGCCAAAGAGATTAATATGCAACAAAGCAATGCTTTATGCTGGACCCAGGTTAAGTTCTGTCTTCGGTTTCTCGTTTGTGTTGCAAAGAGTTTATTTACCTTTCAGTCTGGTCGATTTCTAAAGTGCCCTGTTCTCAATTTGGCGTTGGGTATATTGAGTTTATTTACATTGGTATGTAAAGAGGCTTACAAAATTACAAATTTCGTTAACTGTTTTTATTCCTGAACATACAAAACTGAATTCTTATTTTTAATAGACATTTTATAGGAAAATAATCTATATAGAGTTGATTTATTTTATAAATTATCGTTTAATAGTTAAGTACAAGTTTTTGTTTTTGTTTCGTATTTTATAACTGTTTTTATATTTTCGTATATTTTACTAAATATTTAAGGCCTTAAGTGATATACAAAAATTTGGATAAAGTATTTAAAGTATTTTGAAAAATGTTAAGTCATTTGTATGTCATGTTTATAAATATTTGCGTTTGTATCTGTACAGAGTATCTTCCACGTTGAGCATACTCGCAACTCTCATTCATGGCAGCTCTTTACGATGCTTGAACATTGTAAGATCTGTTGTTCTGTCTGCTTTGTTGGTCTATGAAGTGTTTTGTTTTGCGAAAAGTCTCGTTCTGTCGCTTCAATTCGCGCAATTTCACAATAGACAATGACGATTGATGGCCCCCAAACGCCGGGCTCGGTTTTTGGATTCGAGGCAAATTACATGCATTTAATCAAAAGCGCGCTGCGGAGTTTCATTTGTTTGTCTTGCTATTTTCTTCGTTTTTGTTTTGTTTTTTTTGGTTTTCGAAAAGTTTTCAACGCCGGCAACTGATAACGAGTTTTGTGCATTAAGCTCTATTATAACGCCCGAAATTACAGATGCCGCAGCATGTGGAAAACCGGTCTATACGGAATCCTTGTCGAATCCTTGTCGTTTATCTAGCCGAGGCAGACAGCCTGCTGCGACTGCCTGAAGCGATAGCATAGTTGGGCTTAGTGGAGGCGACGGGTGGACGTTGGCTGCTCGGGAGGGGGGCGCGGAGGGGGTTTGTCATCTGCGAAACACTCGTTTAGTGTAATTGGGCCAATGGCGCTTCAAGTTACACCCACGCAACTAGAGGCGGGAAACGGGAGGCGGCGGCGCCTGCTGCCAACAAAAACTGCTAACTTTTTGGGGTAGGCAAGCAAAAAAAAATTACTAAAAAAATAAAAACCCGCAACATCGACAAGGCGGCACAGACAACCATATATATATATATATAACTGTGGAGATATGTGTTTTGGGCCAAAAGTTTTATATTTTATGACAGGCAAGCCCAGCCAGACGCAGACAGCCAGACTAACAGACAGACAGACGGACAGACAGAAATGGCAGCGACATTTGAGCGACACTTGCAGTTTACAGAGATGAGTTCTGGGCTGGAGTTGAGGCTGGGTTGGATTGAAGTTTGGTGGGGCGGTAACCGTTGGGATAAACTTGCAGACGTTGGACGTGTGCCCTCAGCTAGACACACAAACTGACAGACGGACAGACAGCCAGCTGTATATAATTACAGTTACAGTTACACTTTCACTAAACTGTCCGCCAAAAAATTCTCCCTCTCTTTCGCTCTATTTCTGGGCACATGTGCCGCAACAAAGTTGAACAGTTTTTGAGAAAATTTTTGAAGTGCTCCGTGACCCCTTTTAAAGTGTCAACCAAATGGCATTTGCCCCGACGTTCTGTCTGTTTCGCATAGTTTTATGGCAGTGACAAAACCTAAAAAACTATGTTGAGTCATCTGCAGATGGAAAAAATAAAAGGCAAAATTTTATCTAAAGTACCCAAACATATAATTAGTTGCACTTAAAGCCACTGTGAGAATTCTTTAAATTTGACACATAAATAAAACTCGATTTCCGGACTATAAGTTTCTTTCCTCTTCTCGAATGCAGCCTTTCACCTTTCTCTCGTCTCAATAAATTATAAGAACATTCTTAAAGTAAGCTCCTATAAAAAACTAGATTGAAAATTGCAATTTTAAAATTTTTGTAAATTCCAGCAAACAAAGAGTATTTAAAGTTAAAGAAAAGGCGGCTAATTTTCACACATTTCTAACATGAAAGTCCAATTAAAAAGGATTTCAATAGATTTTATTTTCATCTTCTCCTTTAATTTATCTCTGTCAATTGGAGCCTTTGTCTTACATTTTCGCTCTATATTTTTGAGCTGGGCTCCCTCTGCCAGCCTCCACTTAAGCCGATTTTCACCAAATCCTTTGTCCTGGAGCACATTCCATGAATCCTAACGATCTGCTGACCCACTCTTTTTTACTAATCATAATTGCAGTTCCTTTGCCCTTTGGTGAACTTTCACTTTTGCTTTGCCTGTCGTTTGGGGCAAATGCAACTGGCGGCCATTTTCATCAGCTTTGGCTAAAAGCGCTTTGGGCCAACAATTCACGTTGAACATCAGGTAATGAAGGCCTAATAGTTGAGGGGACAAGGGAGAACTATCTCGTTACTACGAAAAAAATCTTGTTTGGCATTTGAATTTTGTGAATTTGTGGGGCGCACACATTTAATGCAGTTCTCTCTCTCTCTTTCTCTTACTCTCTCTCTCTGGAGCTGTTCAAGGACAATTTAATTATTCAGCCTTATTTTCGCAGACTTTTTTCTGCTTCTTCTGTTTTACAAACAGCTTGCACTTCCGCTGCCACTTCCGCCTGCCCCGGCATTGTTGCGCTTGTCTTTGGCAGCAGGCTGTTGCTGCCGGCGGCATCCGCGAAATGCACACTGAGCTGCACTAGGCAAAAGTTTTTCCATTTCCTCATCGCACCGCTGCTGCTGTGTTCGCTACCCTACCCCATCCCGCCCCACCGCCCACCGCCCTTTCCTGCCCGCAGCAGCAAACTTCGCTGGCGCTCTAATGGAACTTTAAGCTAGATTAATTTTTTAATTAGTTCTTTTGTTGTTGCGCCTTCGAGTGCCGTCTAGCAGCCAAACAGCCCGGCCCCCTTGGTCCACGGTTCCTTGCCTAAAACATCCTTGGCAAGTTTCCTTCGAGCTGCGCTCATTTGTAGTCGTATCCATTACAACGAGCTATGCATGCAAACTAATTTTTAGAGCACTTTCTGGCATATATTTTATTTATATATTGCGATGCGTCGAAAGCAAAGCAAACTTTTGCTTGGAATTGGGTAGGCGACGTTGCTTTATTTACTGCCTGTTGCAGCTTGGTTTTTTTTCAGGAGCCTGATAGCTTTATATTCGTATAAAGAAAACCCTTAATGAAAATATGCTGTTGTAATTGTTTTAATATTTGATTTTTACTTTGGGGCTAGAATATCGTCTACCAGTAATGTAAACATAAATAAAAAAAATCCTGATATTTTTTACACTGTGTGAAACTGTTAAGCATATGATCCATTTGGTTAAACCCCTTGGCAATTGGATTAAGGCCAGCCAATGCCAAGTTGCAGCTGCCCTTAAATTTGCGGCCAGCTATAAAAAGCGGAATTTTATTGAAAAAATCCTTAATTAAATTTCCGTTTCAATGTGTCAAAGTGTGAACAACACAATAATTTGGTTCTTTATTAACTGATGCCGCTGATGTGGTGGGGGCGTGGCAGCAGCAACGGCAGCAGGAGCAGCAGGCAACACCAAAGGCAGCAATCTAGGCAGCAGCTGCACGAAATCCTTAATAAAGTTAAACAACGCGCATGTGTGTGTGTGTGTGTGCCTGTGTGTGTGAACGAGGCTATATCCTGCCACCGGAGGTGTCAATTTAAAGCCAATTTAATTTGTGCGACCGTCGGCGGCAGCGACTTCGCCAACTGCCCCCAAAGAACTTGCAACACGCATTTTAAAGCCGCGCTTGCAGCTTGCAGCACCAGCAACAGCAACAGTAAAAGCAACAAAAATCAGCTCGAAACCGAATTCATTTGCCGGACAGTGACAAAGGGGCGTGGGGCATGGGCCTGGGGGTACGGCAAGGGGTGTCGAATTCTGTTCTGTACTGCCAGCAATGGAAATTACAATTTTTAACTGCGTCTGTCTTGGCCATGTTTTTGCTGTTGTTGTTGTTGTTGTTGTAGCTGTTGCTCTGCATATGCCGCTTTCAATTAAAAGGCATTGGGCAACGCCATGGACACTGGACATCGGACACGCAGTGTGCCACATGTGTTGCTGCTGCTGCTGCTGTTGTTGTTGTTGTTGTTATTGCTGCCTTTGGCCAACGCATTCGAACCAAATGTGACAACAATGGCAACAGCCCCAACAACATGAGCAACAACCAGTGCGACCTAATTTGAAAGCCAATTTAAAGCTCTTGCGAAATGCCAGAAGTGGCAAAGGCGTTGGCCGCGGCGGTGAGGAAAGGAAGGAGGAGCTTGCAGCGCGCAGTGTTGTAAAGCGAGAGAATTGTCAGAGCTGCAAGAAACAAAAAAGGGGCAAAAAGAAATATATTAACTTACTGGAGCTGGTTTTATTTTAAGAAACTCCTAAATATCTTGCAAGATTTTCTTATAGGATTGAATGTATGCATATGTAGTAGATTTAAAAAGAGATTAAAATTTGTATCACCCACTTCATAGAATATACTCAGCATCAAGGACGAAAATTAAAAGAACTCATGACCTTCAATGTAGGCTTCTTTTCTTCTAATCTGTTTGTAAAATTGTTCAAAATTGTCTAAGACAATTGATAGAATAAATTGGCAACCAAAGCTTTTCACTTCATAAGTGAGGCCACTTTGACAAAAGAAATTTAATTTATAAATTTTGTAAAAATCTGTGGTTTTCAATTGTCAGAGTTCAAGCAGTTTATCTGCCCGAAATATCGAGTTGTGGTTATTCATTTTTAAATGTTGATAGTTTGGGTAAAGCTCTGACACAGAATTTGATTGTGATTCCAGCTTTAACATAGTTCTTCATTTGTTGCTGATTGGTTTCGGCTGTTTTGTTCGTTTGCTTCCCGTGTGAATTGGGTTAACGATGGTTTTTGGCCCACTTTTATTTCAGAAGAAACCCCCTAAACGAGAACTACCCCTTCTTCATCACAATAACAGACTCTGTAAGCGCTGCGGCTTTAGGCCAAGCCATTTGGCAACTGGGGAGAGCAACTGTTAAGCCCGTCGACTTCCTCTCGCTTGTCATGTAAAACACAAAACTTGGAGCTGCTGCTGCAGTAGCTGCTGCTGCTGCTGCAGTGCTGCGAAATGCCAAATGGCAAATGGCAAATGCTGCAAGTGGCGACAAGTCGCAGCCTTTGCACATTTGTAGCGAGTCGTAGATACTTATACTTGTAGATACAGATACTCACACTCGCATCCATGAAGTACGCGCTACCTGGCAAACTTTTCGCCTTTTCCGTTATTTCTTTTGTTGTTGTCAAAGACAAACTGCCGTGTATTAAATTCTAGCCCAAAAAAGACAAAATGCTGCGACACGTAAATGGAGCACATAGCCGGATAGCGGGGCAGGGAGGGGATAGGGAATGTAAGCAGGGAATTGGATTTGCTGTTTTGTGCATGAGATGCTTCGTTTGCCAGCGCACAAAAAGTTATCTGGCCAGACGCTGCAGTCGCAGCAGAGCTTTGCTCAAAAGCTGGGCCATAATGCAGGCCGGCCCCTCGCTTTGCAAGCGTGCCTAGTGACATAGTTCCTGGCCCAGAGGGCGGATGAGGGGGCGTGTGGGGGCTATATTAAAATTTCTGGCCGGACAGTTTTATTTTCATGCAGCCTCTGCCAGACCCGGGCCACCTTTTTCAATGTGCTACATATTATTTTACTTCAACTCTTGGCAAACCCTTCGCCGGCCCCTTAAGCGGCCCCTTTTCGTTTGGCTATGCACAAAGCCAAGTCTCTGGATCTGGCTCTCTCTCCTTCACTCGGGGCTCAGAGTGCGGCTAACAAAAGTTGTGCGCAGTCAGTTGACATAAATTTTGTTAGCCTACTTTTGGCCAAAATTGCTAACAGACAATGCACAGAAGCAATGCGCTATTATTATCCAATTTTTTCCGAGTGGGAGTGCTTGCAAAGGGGGTGGCCGAAAGCGGAAGAAAGCTGTGCAGTTGCCAAAATATGCCGTTAAATGCAGATAATTGCCAAATTTCACTTTTTATGGCGGCTCCATATGAAAGTAAAATGGCTTTAAAACAAACCATAAAATGTTTAATGGGTCAAACAGATTTAAAATATTGCAAAAGATGCCTAGTTGGAATATAACTTAATAATAAAATAGGGATTTAACGGATTTTTAATTTAAAAACTGAAATATTATCATATTTAAATTATTATCCCATTGAATAACCTCCACTGCAAAATTTTTGTTATTCCTACTGGCTTCATTTTCGTATACAAATCATTTTTGTTATATGGTGTTAGAAATTTGTGTAGTTTTATTGGACTTTTACCCACATTATTTATAAATAAACTACATTCACAAACCATTAGGAATACGTAAATATTATGGAATAATTTTCTTTATTTATTTCTCAAAAAAAAAATTGGTTTTGTAATATCTAATGTCATAAAAGAACTGTAGAGTAGTTCAGGTTATTAAATTAAAATAAATACAAATTAAATTAAAAACTCTCTTTGACTAGATTTTAAAAATTGTAAGTTTCTATATATATATATCTCTTTGTATTGTCTTTAAACCTTTTTAGAGTTTATTTGAATAGTCGCACTAGAAAAAGCTGCTTGATTTTTTGTTGTTTTTGCTGATTGCCAAAAAAGGAGTAATTTTAATTAAAATATTACAGGCTACTTTATGTTGGGGGCCGCGCGCTACAGCGCCAGCTAACGGTTAACAGCGCCACACTCTGCCGCATGCGACGCTGCATGCAACTAAAAAATAAATTTAATTATGCAAAAAGTGCGCGCTGCACTCGGCGCGAGCGGAGCAGCGGCGGCCCCTGCAGGAAATTATTTCAATTGTATGCACTTGAACAAAAAATAAAAAAAAAAATAAAAATAAAATAGCAGAAGAAGAAGCAGAAGCAGAAGGAGAAGCGAAACGAGCATTTCAAAAAGACGTCGAGCGGCAGTCAAAGCAGAGGCCGGCGGCAAGTGCCATACTTGGGCGCAGCTGGGCTGGGCTGGGGCATGGTCACGGGGGTACAGTTGTTGCACAGGTCGTCGACGCGGCCATTTGAATGAGGTGCTGACTGACTGACGTTGGCCAGGCCAGAACAAAACCAAAAAAAAAATAAAACAGTTGGCAATGCCAAGCACCGATTTTCAACTTGAAGTGCTTGAAGAGATGGCCAGCAGCGAGCAGGCGGCAAGGGATAGCGAGCGAGAGAGAGACAGAGAGAGAGGAGAGAGGGGCGGTACTGGTTTGGCGGTTTAGGCCACCTTTTGGCCGGGCTGAGTGGCACTTTTCGGAAATTCAAATTTCCGATTCTTGATGATTTTATTTAAATTTGCGTATTCGAGTGTTTGTTGGAGGCACTTGAAGTGCCGACTGACTACCCCCACCCCCTCCCGCCCCAGCCCCGACCACTGTCACCGTGCCCAGCACTGCAGCTGCCTGCATTGAGCCTTTTGCCTTTGGTTGTTTTTTCTCTTTTTTTTTCTGGCGCAAATTGTTGAAATTGGCAGGAATTTCTGCGTTGCAAAATTGGCCACGTCTTTGAGGGCTTTGCCTTTTAGGCCAATTAACATAGTGTGCAGCTTAACCATGATTTATGTTTTAGGGTTTTAGCCCCAAAATGCAGACGGCCGAAAGCAAACCCTCATTATCATATCAGGGCGGCAGCTGCAGCGACTCAAGTTCAGTGCGAATGTGGTGCGAGTGGTGCAAAGGTCACGCCCACAGAGGAGGCTGCAGCTTGTAGATAAGCAACAGTCACACACACACACACACGCACGCGTGTGGCAAGGGTCTGTTGCATCTCTCCTTCGGCCCGCCTGTGAAACGCGTGCGTGCAGCATTCCCATTAGGCAAATACGCAGCTGCCTCGTGGACTGTTGCCCAAAATAGGCGTGGACAAATCTACATTTTCAAACGTTATTTATGACGTTGCCCATTCGATTGCCCGAGCGTGGCCAACTTAGATTTGAGATAGTCTTGTGTTTCATTAGTCGCAACGTCGCTAACTTTTTGATCCCTCACTTGGTGGTCATCATTTGTGGCCACGTTTTTCTGAGCTTGGCATTGTTAAGGCCTCTGGGCGGAGTCGCCGCTGGTCCACACAAAAGTCAAATAGTTACCCTTGTTACTTCCGTTGCGCATCTGCCCCCCACCCCCTCTCGTATTACATGAAACAATAAATTTCCCATAGAGCGCTTTGCACCGCGATTTTATCGCCCGGTTAGTTCAGTCTAGGTGGTGGGGGATTTGACTAGCCTATAACATGACAAATTGCGTCGAAAGTAACCAAACTACTTTTGGGAAATCAAATGCGTAATCAGATAAATAAAGCCAAAGAAAATTATGACCATAATTAGTTCTACGAAAGTTAAATTCCTTGTTATTAACCAACAATACGGAAAGTTTAGATGTTGTAAGCTGATCTATTTAAATACACAATTTACCAAATAGCATTAATCTTAATGAACTATTGTGGCTTCAGTTTACTTTAGAAAATTTACGGAATAGACAAGCAAAGATCGTAAAATGCTTTAATAATAGAAACAAATCTGAGAAAATATTTAAGTAACTTTTAATCAGATAAATAAATAAATATTAATTGAGAGAATATTTTTTTGTTTCTAATATTTTGCTCAAAAAAATAGAACAGAACTTTTTAGTATTTGGCATTAGAAAATATTTTGTTGTACGGGAAAAATTGGATAATTTTTCATTCTAGAAGACATGTTCTAAGCATATGTGATTATCAGCGTTTTGATTTTACAAAAAAAAAAACGCCGCACGTTTAAATGTATTTGCGCCTCTTTAATCTGTTGTACATCTATGGTATCTGTGAGCTATATCACGCATTCCCCATCAGCATGCAGCATGCAGCATGCAGTGTGCGGCATGCAACATGTTGCGGCCAAAAACGGGCAATTGCAATGCAAATGTTGCCACTTAGACACATTTCGAGTTAGTTATGCCACGAAATGCCCAATCAGAGCCACCACTGCGAACCACCGCCAGCACCACCGACTAAGTAACCCACTCATTTGGCCCAGGCGGCCCGCAAAATGAGAAAAATAAAAACGCCTCCAGTTGCACGTTTAATTGCGACTGTGCCACCAAATTGCATTTGAATATGCTGCGAGTGTGTGCGAGTGTGCGAGTGTGTGTGTGCGACATAATATAACAGACCAAATTATACCACTTATTGCAGACCCCGCGCCAGGCCCCCATTTCACAGAGTTAACAAGAAGGAACCAAAAAATAAAGCAACAAGAAGAAAACCAAATGAGCGACAGGCAAACGACTCAACAACCAGACCAAAATTGTTGTTGTTGTCGTTGTTGCTGTTGTTGTTGTTGGTGTTGTCGTTGTTTCGGTTGTTTTCGGCACTTTTCGCCTTGGCGTTGTCAGCATAGTTAGCGCACAGATCCAGATCCCCAAAGATAAGTTCAGTCGAGCACAGCTGCGCCGAAAATTGTTGGCATTTTGCGCATGCGTCGCCTCGCCTCGAGTCGCCTCGCGTCGCCTCGCAAAGCCAACTGCAGCACACAGCTAAGCGCAACGCGGCCGCAAGCAACAATCACAGTGCACAGTGGGGCAACGGCTGCCAAAACTTGCTTGTATTTTAGCTGTTGTATTTGAAGGGAATTCATTTATGTGTACAATGTATTTGAATTGGACTAATTCTTGAGAATAAGTCGGATGCAACCGACGCACAATGCTCTGCCAGAAGTGCATAGTAATAAAAATAGCTGATAACAGTCATAATGGTCGCACTAATTTTTATATCCTCAATTAAATTATCTTTCTGGGGCGGCAGTGGGTGGTGCCGAAAAATTCTCTAGCTCCAAAACTTTGAGAGATTTTGAATTTCGCGAAACAGAAAAGAGTATAATAATATTATTTATTTCTATTCTTAACAATTATTATAATATATTACATAAAAATGTATATATATTAAGACAGACAACATTCGATAATCTTTTCGCTTGGAAGGTAATATTAATAATATTTTCTAATTAATTACTGAACAAAATTTAAATGTAATCATATGCAAAAAATTTATTTTATTTTTATTCTGGAGCTAGTTACGGATAATTTATGTTTTCCTTATTTTCTTTGCTAGTAAGTGAAAAGTTTTTCTGTCGTTTCTACGACATTTCAACCACTGTGCAAAGGCGGCAGCAATTTGAATTTAGTTCTGCGGCTTAAGCAGAAATTTTCAGCACCTCGAGTGAGGATTGAAGTGGACACAACGTGGAGTGCTTGCAGCGTGGAGTGTTGGCAGAGTTTTTGGATTGTGCTGGAGTGTTGGCGAAGTTAGGGAATGTGCTTGAAAATTAGCTGAAATAGTTGTAGGTACAAATTTTAGGCGCTGTTTTTGTGAGCGGCTGTTTGGTAACTTTCCTGCCCAGCTACTCGAGGTCGATCGTGTTGCTGTTGTTGTGATTGTTGGCCATGTTGTTGTGCGTGATGTCAGGCACCGTTAGGCTGGCTGGCAAACATCGCTGCTGTCGGTTGTATGTGTCAATGGTTTCGTTGCGGTACGGGTTACAGTTGAACTTTGCCTACAGTTGTTACACTTTTGCTTGTACCTGGTTAACGGGGGGCTGGGCGGCGCTTGTAATGGGTGCGGGGGCGAGGAGTGTGGGCGGGGAAAAAGGCGATTTTTGCAGCCGGTGCGCATAATTTATTTGACTATAATTACAATTAATTATGGTAATTATGTTGTTTTTAGAGACCAATGCCAACTCAATTATTTGAACGCACAGCACTTTTCCGTGGCTACATGAAAACTTTGCGGTTGGGAAAATTCCCCAACGACTACAGCCCACCAGCAGCAGATCCCCTCCTCCCACACACACACACACACACACACACCAACCAGCACACAGGAGAAGACAAAAACAGCGTTGAAAATAACATTTGGCTGTGGCGGCAAAACTTTTGCCACGTTGTGGCAAAAACTCGCGCGTGTGTGTGTATGTGTGCGTGTGTGTGTGTCTTACTATCTGTGTGGGCGTGCGACATTGCAGCCATGTGGGCGTGGCATACAACACGCGTCGTCCAGGATCTAAAATTGCAGGAAGCACAAAAAGTTGGCGGGCAATGTACACAAAAACATCAAGCAGCGGGTTATGAGTGTGTGTGTGTGAGTGTGTGTGTGTGTGTGTGTGTGCGGCAACCGCAATCAAATGGGATATTTAATTGTGCCTAATTAGCTAATTTATGTTGCCGCTGTTGTTGCCATTGTTGCTGTTGTCATGAGTGGCAGCCAAGTGTTGCTCTAAGCATATTAAACTGCTCGTCCTCAACCTGGCGCCTCGCACCTTTCCCCGCCCCTGCCTGGTCCCGTTGCTGTTCCTATTCCGGTGCCTTATCATGTGCAAAATGCGCCGCCAAACTGAGTTAACTAAAGGGGGTGGCAGTTACAACTTGGGGTTTGGGACACGCCCGCAACTATGCAACAACTTTTGTCGGGCATTGCAACGCCGCCCGTCCGTTCACCTGCCCCTTGAGTTGCCGCACAGTGTGATATGACGTCATGCAGCTTATTTGAGGGTCTTCATTAACGATTTGAACAAAAAGTCTGCACAATTTGAGGTAATATTAATATGACTTTGATTGATCGTTCATTAAATATACATTGGCCCATAGTTGGACAAAGTGCGGGCTTTAATATATAATCTACAATCCGTGTCAAAATATATAGGTCTTGTTTGGAAGATGGTTGTTTAATGCGTGGGTTTAAATATATCCTATTAACTTGGATAAGTTAAGTCAATTTTGTGGCGAGTAAGAGGAAAACTCTTATTCTCAACGAAGCCTCTCTGAGATATGATGTAAAATTTATATATATATCGATATTAAGCTACTACTATTGATACTGATAAAGAGTATTTATAAGTTAAAGGGTCGTAGTTAAATTCATCTGCGTTTTACTAACATTTGCATGGTTGAAAATTTATTTAAATACCTTGATTATTTGGCATAATTTGTTGTTAACGAACAACTTAATCAATTTAATCTCCACAAGTCGAGCGGAGTTTGCAATGGAAAAAGTCTTTATTTTTAATCATTTCACTTAACAAGGAAACTTTCTTAAGCTCTTGACAGCTGCCTATCGTAAATATTAATTTTGTGCGATAACCAATTGTGTGTTTAGCTCAATTGTTAAAATAACTACAAATTGCGTTATCATTGAACGTGTTTGCAATGCAGATAAGCTGCCTGCCAACTTCTGACAGGTAGATGCAACAAAATTAGTTGACTAGAAAATTAACTCTGCTACGAGTGCATGTTAAAGGGCCTGTTAAGCTGACCCTTGAAATCGAAATGTCCAGCAGAATGCTGCAGTAATTGGAATATGTGCACGTGGCAATGGATTATTAGCCAATTAGCTTGCAAGCTACATAAGTTGACATTTCGGATGGGGCCTCATTTGGATAATGATAGTCCATTAGGAAATTGAAGTGGCTGGTGAAAAATGCGTTGGCAATGTCTGTGAATTGTTTCACAATAGGCCATTGATTTGGGCATGTCTCGGATTTGCCTCGGCTGCTGACAGTTACGCGTCAAATGCACTGGGACAAGGACGCCCTAACGGCACAGCCTGAGCCCGAATCTGACCCAGTTGCAAGTCAAATCGAACGAGCGGCTGTCAGTGCCAAGCCCAGGCATCAGGCAACAAGAACAACGGCAAGAATAAACAGCTCAGGCAACAAGGCCTAAACGTACATAATAATGACAGGCGCAGCGAGGCAGCTTGGGGCAGGTCTGCGGGGGTTGGGTGCTGTCAGGTTTGCATAAATCGATAAAAAATATAGAAGAAAACTACAAACAGGTTTAAAGACTCGCCTCGCAGAAGGATGGGCGGGGGGGGGGGGGGCTCTGCCATGGAGCAGGATGTGCGCACGCCTTGGCTCTTGGTCGCTTGCCTAATGCGTTTAATTTTTCTTGTGCTACAATTTGCTGACACCAACTGGCCCCCGCCACGCCCCGTCCTGCGCCCACTAGCCGCAAGTGCCGCCCTCGTCTTCGCCGTGGCTCTTTGTTTGCCGTTTGCACGTCGCCTGCGCATTTTTTCTTGGCATTAAATTTTATTTCGCGTTTTTTGCATTTGCATAGAAAATTCATTAATTTTGTCGCACTCTGAACAAAGTAAAAAGAAAAATTGGGCGCAAAAAAATTGCTAGACAAATTTTTGTGGCTGGCTGCTGTAATAAATTTTCAAGCGTGCGGTTCAATAGTTCACCTCCCCACCCCCCCGCATCGAAAGTGAGCTCTATCGAAAGATAGAGCGAGCGAGAGAGAGAGAGAGAGAGGGGGAATAGAAAATTTGCTTATCATTGCTTTTCTTTCTGAGCTGAATGTCTCTCTTCGACGGCTGTCTTGGCAATTGACTTGACCCATCGATTTTGGCTGCTTTCGTTTCTTGACTTGTCATTGCCCCAGCTCCAGCTTACAACTCTGAGCTCCCCCTGGGGCCCTCTACTATTTGTGGTCTTCAGTCTGGACACACACACACACGCACACACATGCACTTCAAGCTGTCAGTTGGCGCATTGTAATCGGCGTCTGACCCGCATTAATTATAGCTCACTGACATGTGATATTCACACATGCCGCACACTCACTTACACACGCACACACGCTCGCACACTCGCACACTCCTCTGGCGGCGTCTCAGTCCACTTGAGTCCGGCACTTAAGCCGACTTCTCCTATGGACAGCAATGACTTCAGCTGCCTACGAGTGCCTCGTTAATCGATATATCTTTTTACTGCTCTGCAACTCTTTCACTCCTCTTCCATTTGCTCCACCTATCTATCTGGCTGTCTCTCTTGAAATTGAGCCGTGTCCATGTCCAGAGCTCGTCAAGCTGCGCTCTGCTCTGCTTCCAGCAGCTGGCCATTCATTCTCCTCCCTCGGCCCATTCAGATTTCTGCTCTTTCAGCATCTTTTGTTATTTTTATTTTATATTTTTTACTCGCATTTATTGTTATTTATTTAGCTGTGAAAAAACGAAAGTTGTTTTCACACCTATTTCCACAGAGTGTGTGTTACATGTGGAGGGGGGCGCTTTTCACAAAGTACATCATTTGCTATCTCCCTCCTATATGGGTTAAGTTCAATAACCAAACACTCTTGAAAGCGCTTGCCACAGTATCTGTGGCATTTCCTTCTCGTTCGAGTATTTATCAAAATTTCTGTTGTTCTTCTAATGGACGTCGCTTTACTTTCTTTTGTCTGGGCCAAAGAGCTGCATTGACACACATTCTTCAAAGCGAGCTCTGTGATAAGTGCGGTTTTTTATTTTTTGGACTAGAAAGCGCTCTATAAATACCACAGTTGAGTTTTTAAAAGCGTGGGAGAAACTGTAAGTGTAACTGTTAATGGATGGGTTCTAGTATATAACAGCAGGGGGTTTTCTTATCAGATGATATTTATTAATTCGCGTTTCGGTAATTTGAGTGTATCAGAATCTGGCAACATTATAGCATAATTGTTTGTAATTCTGATTTAACAAGATTTAGCTTTAAATGATATTATAAAAAATTCTAATTAATATCTGTGAGCAATAGAAAGTTCAAGATATTTTCGCAAAATATGTGAGAATATTTTATTGAGTTTTAGGAAGGTAAATTTAACTGCAGCCATTAAGATTACGGGCCCTACACTCAGGGAAAATGATCGGGTTTGAATTCACACATAGTTTTTAAATATTTTGTAAATTATTTTAGGTACGCAAATTCTTGACAAAGGAAGGCTCTATTCATTTATGTAATTCATTAATTGTTGATTAGAACTTGATATTCATAAGTAGATATGTATATACAAAAAACACTAATATCATGGATTTGCTTACTTAAAATATAACATGTTCAATGGAAGTGAAATATGAATTCAGTTTGTAATCGTGGATTGTATTTAAGAGTTTCGAATTTTTAAAAAGAATTTAACTGACAAAACGTGAATAGAAATTGAAATGTAAATTACAAAAACACTTGATAATATATTAATTAGTCAGGCTCAAACAGGAACTCAATCAAACACTTGTCGCTTCTTCGCACTGGATAACCATTCCTATTTTGCACCTCTCATTTATCGGTAGTAATTGCCACACCGTTTCACCCTTTAAAACAGCTATATACAACTCGCTTACCCCGCTGAACAATCCAAAACCTAACTGTGATTAGTTGGAACCACCTGTCGGAACAGCTTGCAGCTTATTAATTTTCAATTGGCATTCCATTGCTTGCATTACGGACTTGACGAAGAATTTCAGGCAAATCAAAACGCCATTTACCGATTTAGCAATTCCAGCTGGATCGGGAGCTGGAGTTGGAGCTGCCGCTGGAGCTTCAGCTTCAGCTCTTCAATCCATGCGCTAATCTCGGCGCTCAAATGCAATGCAAATGCTGATAAAAGTCGAGTGGAGAAAAACGAAAAACAAAAGCAAAAGCAAGCGAAGAAAAAAGGGGAAGAAAAAAACATGAATGGAAATTCGTCTACGTTCGAGGAGCTACTTCAGCTGCAAACCCTTGGCAAGCAGGAACCTTCAACTTGAGCGTTTGAACATTTTTAGCATTTCCACAGCAATTTTCCGACATTTTCCGCTGACTACTAAAGTCATTATATTTGCAAGCGCGCACAAAAGCAGGTAAATAAGTTCACATATATATATTTACTTATATATGTACATCTATGGGACTTCTATCTAGTCTATATATATCGAGAGAATATATGTATTTCTATATGTATTTATATATAGGTAGCTAGTGGCTGTAGTCCTTGCTGCTGGCTCGACGTTTTGTCGTTCAGTAGGTAAGTAATCTCATTATAATAATGGGAACAATTGATTTCTGTCTGGCCAGGCTGGAGCCAGAGCAGCTCCTGGCAAGGACTTGACTGACTGACAGGCGGCAGCGTCGCTTCCTTACCAAAGCAGTCAATAAATGTACAACGAAGCATGCAGCGTGCTGTTTCCGGCCATAGACAGCCGGCGAACGGTTCCACTGGCACTCAATCATCGGTTCATTCCGTTGCCAAGAGCTCGTCCCGGACGAACCGCAACCGAGACCGAGACCGAGACCGAAACGAGACCTGAAGAGCGGCTCCTCGGGCTCCTTCAGTTCGCTCAGCTCCTGTCTTCGACATGCCTGTGATGATGCTTTAGTGTTGCCGCTGATGAAATTATAATCAAGGGAATATATAATTTCTTTCACCTGGTTACATCTGCGGCCCCCGCCGCCACCCCTCGGCTGCCCCCAAACAAACAAAGCCATCAGTGCTTTGGCTGCCACAATTTCTGCCGCCCCTCTCCTGCCCGCCCCTCCTCGCTCTTGTTCGTCCTTCCACTTTCAATGATATGATAATTTGCTTTTGTTTTCTTGGCAGCAAAAACTTTTGCCTGGCCCTGGCATGCGGGGGGCGGGGGGCGGCCTTCTGCATCGATTTCTTTATGTAACTGTGCCACACACACACACACAAATCTTCGGCTGCTGCGGCTGCTCAGTTATTCAACTGCCTTGCGGCATTTCGGTGTGGACCCTAGACACCAAAACATTTGCGCCCCTTCTCTGGAGTTATCTCGTTTAGCAATTTTCATGCTTAAAAAATAAAAATAAAAATGACATTCAAATGCAGAAGGCGAAACTCGTTCGCTCTGAAAACCGAAATCGACCGCATAATGTGCCACAATTAAATTACAATAAATCATACTCAGATCTCGCATACAACCGCCCCCTGCCCCCCCACGAGCCCCCCTCTGCTGTTACTGCCCTCTAACGCTCTCTTTTAATGCTCTAGCGTAATTAATCATTTCTCCTTGCGTATGTATGTGTGTGTGTATTTGATTCTGTTTTGTGCATGTTTTCTTGGCATTTTTTTCTACGACTTTTCTTTTGGGTTTACTTTTCTGCTTTATCGGTAGTTGTTTAGTTGGGTGCTAATTAATACCTCATTTATTTGTCGAATTCGTTTCTGCCCTTTGTATTTGGATTTTGAAACCTGATTTCGTTTTGATTTGTTGAGTTCATTTTTTTCATTCAATTTTTGTTTGATGCTATTTTTAGACGTGTGGTCAAAGGTCATTCGAGTTGAGGTACTGAAACTTTATTGTTGTATGTGTATGGAAAGTTCGTTGCACTTATTGCTGGATTTATAAAAGATGTAATTCTGTTTGGCATTTGTGCAAAAAATTTATATCTATTTATTAATTATATAAATGATTTATAACGTTTAAATATCTTTAGAAAGCTCGATAGAGAAAGATGTGAATTAAAAGCTTCATAGATAAATTGAAAAACAGCTCGAGCAGAATTGAGAAATATGGATTCAGATGGTTTTAATAAAAGCTCCAAAATGTGCACTCACCTAAGCCACAAGCGCCACACTTAAACTTACCTTTAGTTAATTTTGAACTTTCACCCCTTTCACGATTTGAGCACGGCACTTATTCATTTGACTTGGCAAATTTGTCTTACGCAATTTGATGGCTTAATGAATGTCCGCCTGTGCCGGCAAACAATTCACTTCGCCTCCCACACACCTAATGTGGCAGCCAAAAAGCTAAACAGCTACCACTTGAAGGCTTCATAATCAACCGCCCCAGCAACGACCCCATTCCCCCTCCCCTCCCACAGCCCCTCCCCCAACGACTGACTGTCTGCTCATCCGCTTCGTTGCTGATAAATTAACTTCATAATCTGCACAGTTATAAGCGCTGATGTTTGGCATTACTCTTCCATATTTTTGGCCATGGTTACGCCCGCCCTCTGCACTCTTCACTCTGCACTCTTCGCTCTTGTAAGCATCATTACAACAAAGCGCCGTGGGTCAACAACAACAGCAGCAGCAGCGGCAACAACGGCGGGCAAACACGCACCTTATTGTACGCGCCGGAGGTAATCGCAACGTTACAGTCAATGGCATAACTTTTCACCTTTTGGGGGTGGCGAGGGTTGGGGGTGCTTGATTGTTTGGGTCTGGGATTCAGCAGGTGGCAGGGTGCCATACCTTTTGTTCTGTGTGTGGGGCGGTGCCGGGAAAAATTGCACACAATTTAATTGAATGTGTTTAATTTTGCTTTTAATTTTCTGTGTCCTTTGTAAGGAAACGTTTGTCCTCTTTGTGTCTGCTGCACATAATGAGGCGTTAAAGCGTTTCTTTGCGCAACACAAATTAAATGAGGCACAATATTAACTATCGAACTAGCGCGACAAGGCAATCAGCTTTCCATTACGTGATAAAACTAATAGAAATTTTGAAATTTAAAGCTACGCAGTTTTGTCAGATCTACATATTTAAATAAAAAAATTAAAATGTTGTTTTGTGACTTTTTAAAATAAGACATCATTTTATATCAATTAATATTGTAATATTTTAATTGTTTTCTACTCGGTTAGCGTATTCTTGAAATAGTTTTTTATAGATTTATTTATTTATTTTTCCACAGCACGCATATTTTAAACGCCCATAACTTTGTCAAAACTGAATCGATTTTCATGTTTGATGGCATTTTGTTCATGGTTTGTCCTTTAGATTGATTCTGCATTTAAAATATATGCATTTTTGAAAATACATTTTTTTTAAATTTTTTGAAAAAAATCATGTACTCCCCCTTACTCATTTTCGAAAAAATTTTTTTTTTCAAAATTTAGAATCCGGAATTTCCATTTTTTATCGATTGTGGTTGTCTCAATTAGTATAAAAAAACAACATTAAAAGTGATTCTGAGAGAGTCAAATTCAAAAATCATCCAAAAATGGACAAAAATTTTGACATGTAAGGCTCTCGGTTCCATAGCTCCCTTATTTCAAACGCCCATAACTTTGTCAAAACTAAACCGATTTTCATGTTTGATGACATTTTTTCCATGGTTTCTCCTTTATCGTGTACGTGGCGTGGCCGGGGAATTTTTTCTGTGATGTTTGCCGGAGCTTTTCGGTAGTACATATTCCAATATGGAGTTTCCAGCTCAAAAACTGTGGGAGATATGACCATGGCACAAAAATCTTCATACGGACAGCAAGGCGGAAAATGCACCAACCCAATATACTCCTTTGAATTTGTGATCGAGTTTATTCTAACAACTGTTAACTTCGTATGTTCCTTAAAAGGATAATTCATCTCTTTTTAAGCAGCATTTTTGTTTCGTATTCGTTTTGATTCTGCGTTTGTTGTATCTCTGCTAGTTTAACAAATCACATGGATATTTTTCTGAGTACATATTAGCTCTAAAAACCCAATCATACTCCAACATTTGCGTTACAAAGCAAGCTTTTGATGTATATATTTCCATTTGTCCCTATGCTGAGGGTATTTTGATTTTGTCACGAAACGTGTGACGCATAAGAGGAAACAAACTATAAACTATCGTCTAAAACAGAGTATTTGCCTGTATATCAGATAAATTCAAATGTTGTTAAAAGTAGAAAAATAGCTCACATCTTGTAGGGAATTTATGACAGCTAGGGTATCTAAACTTCGGAGGATAACTGTGCTCTCTTCATATAATATACAGCTCGCTTAAAGCTAGCTGCTATGACACTGGTCCTTGAAGGCAGCAGCTGGCAAAGTTTCTTTGGCAACTTTTTTTGGGGGCAGCGGCAAGGCGAGCGCAAGTTGCCTTTTTGCGTACTTGCAAAAATTCCAGCTTCAATTTACTTTCAACATGCTTTTTCCTCTCGAGGAGTTTTACTTTTTTGTGTGCATGTGTATGTGCTAACACACACACACACACACACACACGCACGCGAGGCAGGTTGCCTTAACGATACGGCGCACGCACACCGTACAAGGGCGGGGGAGCTGGGTTTTTCGGGTGGGGCTGTCGCGTCTGCAGCGCAGTAGACATTACCGCAGCCACGCGCGTGTTTTACGTTCATCTGTCTGCTTAACGTTGCCCCAGCCGCCACCTGCAGCAGCGGCAGCAGCAGCTTCCCTTACTTGCCGCTCCCCTTCTCTGGCGTAGACTTCGTCGTCGTCTGCGCTTTAACGTACTAATCCTTGCTTTTATCTCTTGTTTGACTTTTGCTACGCGCACTCCATACACCCGCTCATTTAATGTCATTGTCGCGGCCCAGCATTCCGCGCTGCGCCTGCGATGTACGCAGCAGTCCTTTCTAAATATTTGTCAATTTGTATGCGCAAGTTTTATTCAATTCAAGCCGAGCACACGCGGCGTATGCGGTATGCGTGTCATAAGCGTTTCTTAAAGTGTTTGCTCCTTCAACTTGTGCTTTGATTTGCCAAAGTGCTCGCTTCTGCCCCTTATTCCCCATCCTTGCCATGCGCCAGCGCATTCGTATTTGTTTTCACTTATGTCAGGCAGTTATTTTTCATCATCCAGTACCAGTGCCCGTTGGCGCCGGTTTTTCATTAATCAACGGCACGTGACCAAGTTTAAATTTTTAACCAATTTAATTCATGCTCTCCTGTGAGCAGGTTTCTCTTGCTCTTCTTCGGGCTCACGTGGCGTATGCGCGTTAAGCAAACAAATTGCCTGGGTTCTCTGTGTGTGTCTAGATGTTTCCTGTAGATTCAATTAATTTTTGATGCCAAAAAGTGTTTACTCTGCGTCCTGGACTTGGCTAACACGCAATCGTAGTTGCACTTCGAGTAAATTAAAGTGCGAGCATTTTTGTGAACAAGCTGAGAAAAGGGAAGATCACAAAATTTAAGTGCAGATTCAAAATTGAGAATTTTAGGCGACTAGTAAACCAAATTCTAGGGTAACTTTATCCCCTAGTCTGAGTTCCAGCATTACGTAACGTGCATTATAATAGGCAATTGTGTCGCATTCTTTTTTTTTTTGTCACATGGCAATAAATTCAAATTAGTCTGATAAGAATATGACAATGGGCAATGTGAGACCTGAAGCTGAGCCCGAAATGACTTCCTGCCTCGCTGTACTCGCATTTGTGATAATTAACAAAAATTGAAAGGGCTAAATTGTGAAATTGTGCTTATAAAGCAAATGACGTTCATTAAGAAAAACAACAAAAAAGGGTACTGAGCGAAGGGAGGGGCAGTAAAGACACATGGGAAAAGTGCGCAGCTCCAAGTAACGTTACATTGTGTGTGGGTGTGGGTGTACATGTGTGTGCCTGTCTGTGTGTGTGTTTTATACACTACAGACATTATCAACGCTAATTCAGTTATGTCTTAATTATAAACTACTTAAGCGCGCCTCGCTGCGAGCATGGCAAATTTTCTAAGTCTTTGTCTTTGTCTCAAACTGAAGCTGGCAGTTGGGGTCTGGGGTTCTGGGTTCTGGGATATAGAGTCTGGGTCTCTGCGTCTGGGCACGTGTGACATTTGCTGGTCTGGGCCTGGGCCTTGTCTCAGTTACAGTTTTTAGCACAGCGCCCGCTAGCTGGCTGCATAATTACCAAAGTTCTCTGTGCGAGTAGTTTTGATAGCTCCGATTACGCCGCACAAACTGTGGGCAAATGCCGCCGGCTAACAGACGACAAGCCAAAGAATGTGGGTGAATAAAAGTAGTAGAAACAGCAGGGGGCGACAGTGGGAGGGGGCGGTAGCTACCCCTTTGGACAGGCAACGCCCACTTGAAAGGCAACCGAGCAGCGAACTTTGATTGAAATATACAATTTTAATGAGGCAACAACTGAGCGCAACTGCTGCAAACAATACACAACAATTTTTCCTTATTGAGAGACGAATAAACAAACAAACCGAAGCAGAGAAATCAAAGTAAAGTCGCAAAAAGAAGCAACGCACAAGAAGCTTAAATCGTCTAGGGCGCGGGTAGGTCACGAGGGCTGGAGTCGGTAAGTACACAAGGTATGCTGAATAGTCTAGACAACTTATGAGGCATTTTAAATGCACGCCGGGCTACAAGACAAACAGTCGAAAAAAGTACTAAATAAACAAATCACTTTAACTTGCTTAAATTGCCAGCGAGCGCCTCTCTTTGCGATTCTCAAAGGTAAAAGCTGGCAATTAAAAGGCAGGCAAGATGGGAGAGATTAAAAGAAAAACTGTTGTGAAGGAAAAGGTCGTTGGGAAGATTGTACATAGCCAGAAATATTGAATAATTATTACCGATTAAAATATAGTTTAAAAAACGCTTTAAATAACTCTCAGCCACAACTGTTTTTTATGTTATTTCGAAGAGTGTGAAAAATGGATCGGATTTGGGTTGAATATCGCAAAGGGGTGAAAATAAATATGCCGATAATTCATAAGGAAAAAGTTAATGGGCTGTTCGACAGACAGCAGCGTAAAGAGCTAACATTACTCCCAACCTCTAGCGGTTAAATCGACAATCCCATCAACTCAACTTGGTGGAAATTTGACACCAAAGCAAACGGCAAACCCCAAAGAAGCATTTCTAGTTTATGGCAAATGCCGACGATTAAAATCTTGAATGTCAAGCAGAAAATTGTCAAACGAAACGTTGCTTTCGACAATGATGATGATGATGTTGCTGGTGATGATGATGATGTTGTCACAAAGGCAAAAGATAGCAAACAAATAAAAACGCATCAACTGGAGGAACTTGGGCAAAAGGCGAATGAAATATGAATCTGAAACGGAGCAGGCGACGATGACAAACAAACCGCGGTGACAAAGACGACGGCCAAAATCAAAGACGATGCGGCTGCCGCTGCTGCAACCTGCAATTAAGCAACAGCCGGGACCAGCGCCGGGACCAGGATCACGCACAGGATATGCCAGGGATACGCAATGCTCCAGCAGAAGGGTGCGCGCTCTCCTTCTCTATGAAATTTGAGGCAATCTCACCAAAAAAAAGGAAAATTTATAAAGAGGAGCGACTGTCACCGCATGTTTTAGGGGCGAACTCCTTGGCGCAAGGATATGCAAAGCATATGTCCTGGCGACGCCTTAACACATGTGAGCTGCGTGCTGCCGATCCTACAATACGTGCACAAATAATTCGCACGAGTAAATCAACAAACAAAAAAGTAGACGGAAAAAACCACGTAGCTAAAGGGAGCAGAAAGAGGGAAAATCCTTTGGCTCCTGCTTACATCCTGTGCAGCAAAGCTGAACAATTTTACGGTTTCAATTATCAAAGGCCGCAACGACAGGACAAACGGTGACAAAGCAAAAAGGTAGATGCCGCTCCCTATCCCTATCGCTGTTGTTGTTGTTGCTGTTGTTGCTCTGCTTGTTCTTCTTGTTGTTCCCAAAATAAAGGCGATTAGCATTTCTAAGCCTTAGATTACCTGAAGTAGTTTATATAACCCGAGCGCCGCAAAGCAACCCCAGCCAAGAGCCTAGGCTCGATAACAAGATTGTCCTGGACCAAAAAATGTTTAGTTTATTTTGTCTGTGTGTTTGCTTTTCCTTCGGCCCCCCTTAGGCATTCCCTCGCCTAAATTTGGCTCTAATGCAACCCTAAAACCCTCCCCTCCTGCTGTTGTTGATTTCATCAAACGCCTGACTGCACCGCTGCGGTCCTATTCAGAAATATATATATATATGGTTAATTTATGTCCTTGAATCCAATATTGCTTTCGATTTTGCTTTATTATTGAATTTCTTAAGGTTCTTGTCCTACAGTTTGATTAACCGCAAATTCCCAGGCAATTGAGTCTCGAGTTGCCAAAAGAGCCAACGAATGAACAGTTACCCTCTTCGGAAATAAAGACTAACTACTTAGAGTTCTCGCCGAGCACTTCAATAAATTTCAACAAGAAATGAGAGTTAATAAATTCAATTAGACAGTATTCGTGTTTGCTCGCTCGAAATCAAATGGAAGTTCAAAATCTGTAATATCGATGGCAATTATCTTGAAATTTTTTGGAAATTATTTAAGATACTTTAAGCATGTTTTCAGCGATTAAATCCAATTGGAATTTTAAGTTTTTTGAGTAACTATTCAGCTTTAGATCACTGCCAAAGGGATTGTTGCTATATAGAAGAGTCACATATCCTATGATATTGCGGTATCACATGATGACTAACTAATGTCTTCCTGCAATTACCTGCATAATGCCCACCTTGCCGAGTTGCCAAGCTTAGGTTCAAGTTAAAGCCTCAATATGCTCAATTTTTCTCAGGTTCTCAGGTCTGCCGACCATATATCTTTGAGTAATTTTGCGCATGTTCATGTTGGGCTCCTCTGTCTGGCTGTCTGTCCCGTAAGCTGCAACGTCCTAATTTACACTTGACTCCGCCTTGAGAAACTCCGCCACAGAGCCACCGCACCGTCGCACCACAAATCCGCACAGATCCACACCGACTGGTGGTTTTATTCGAGTGAAAAAATTAACGCAGACACAAATTATATCTGGCGCTGATTAATCACTTAACAAGGCTTGTACGCGAGTATTTCGCAGATATTAACTCCACACACTCACACACAAATACGGCCCACGTTGCAGCCAGCAAGTTGACCTGCGTCTGTATTGGGAGGGTGGGGGGAGCGGGCCAACAAAAATAAAAGCCACGTCAATTTCATGCAAAGGTGCGCAGTCGTAAATTTAACTGGACGCGTAAATCCTGCGCGCAAATGTTTCAAGTTCGCGCCGACATCTCAGAGTCGCCTCTCGCTCAGCCCCATTGCTGTCCAATTGTATTTATTTAGGGTTCGTCCGAACTGTTGCGAGCCGTCTCCGTCTCCGACTGCGTCTCCGTCTCCTTCCCCTACTCCTTCTCCTGCGCTGTCTGCAGCTTAAGTTAAGAGTCTGCTGGCCGCGCTAAAATTTAAATTCATACACGATCGTTGGCCCCAAAAAGACTAATGAGCACAATTATGCATTATTGCAGCTCGTTGCATCGAAAATGAACTTTAACAAGCCTCACAACACCACACACACACTTGATGCGCCGTCCTCAAAGTCACAAGGAGTGTGCACACTGAGGCCGGCTAACCGAGACGTCAACTGGAACTGGAACTGGAACTGGTAAAATGCCTCCAAGTGTTGGCGGCGGAGTGCGGCAAACGGAGCTGCAAAGTGTCTGGCTGTTTGAGTTGGGTAAGTTCAGCAAACTAGTTTCTTAGCGTCTGTTGTTGTTGCTGCTGCTGCCTGTTTTCGGCCAAAAGGTTGTTAAGTCTGTCATCTGAACTTTGCATTTGCGCGGAGCTTTTCAAGGTCTGTCCAGACGATAATTGGAAATGATTTCAATTGCTGCTTGTTATATATTAATATTTACTAAGCATAAATGTTAATCAATTTGGTAAATAGTTGCGATCAGCTCGGATTTTAGGTTTTACTTTAATTTCAATGCTTTTGAGTTTAGTTTTCGGAATGATGATTTCTGAAACTGATATTGAATAGTGATGTAAGTCCGATATAAAAGTCGATTTTTTACATCAGTTAAAAAAAATGTTAAGGAGAAAATGGAAGTCTCATATAATCTATTTTGCTACAAAAATAAAATGTATCTATGTCGGAAATATTTTACCATATGGAAAATATATATTTATATATTAATAATACCATTATATTTACTTATTGGCTTAGCTGCCAATTTTCTACTTTGAGATCCTTGTCTAAACTTATCTGATTTTCATCAGGAATTGCTTTATGATCAGGATTTGGCCAAAGGTTTTTCTAATTGATAAAGATAATTGGACAATACAACATAAATGTTGTTTAATATTTTTGGGAAAATAAGTGGTAAGAGTCCATGTCAATACAAAGTGTTCAACTTTGTACAATTGTATAAATAAAATTACTAATTTCGAGTCCACA
This sequence comes from Drosophila robusta, assembly GCA_035043565.1. Taxonomy (NCBI): domain Eukaryota; kingdom Metazoa; phylum Arthropoda; class Insecta; order Diptera; family Drosophilidae; genus Drosophila; species Drosophila robusta. The sequence continues at coordinate 6,024,474 of JAWNMW010000584.1, forward strand.
ATAATTTCAACTTTGTCCATATTTTTTATTAGAGCTGAGATGGTTTTTATTTTATTTGTCAAGCCCCATTCCAAATCGAGTCCAGATTGTTGGCATTATCCAAGAGTTAATTGACAAAAAAGCGTAGATTGTGAATGACGAGTAAAGGAATTGATGTTGGCGACAATCTCCAGCGCAAAAAGAATTTTATTTTTTTGGACAAGATGCCATTGGAGATGTTATTTTAGATTATCTATGCTCGAGGCAGGCGCAGCCACGGCGTTTAGGCCACAGTTGCCGCTGTGCTGCTGCTGAGCTGGCTCGAGGCTGGCCAAAAGCAACAGAGCTCAATGCGGGGCTTTGGCATGCAAATGTGCGGCAAGCGAGGGGGCCTTGGGAACCTATGCGGGCCGCTTGCCAAAAGTGTAGCAGTCGGAACACGGGCGGCGGACGAAGGGCGGTGAGCGGTGAGCGGGGCATGTGTCTGGCCTGACAAATAAGGCTGTGGAAATTCACTTTTTGCCCTCCCCCTGCGGCGTGCACATAAAATTCAACGCAATGACAAGAAGACGCGGAGTTTGAGCTTGCAGCCAGAAAGAACTGAGGAACCAGCGACAGCAGCAGCAGCAACTGCGCCGGCAACATTTGCGTTTCATTGCCAAAATGCCAATTTGGCAGAAGAAGAAGAAGAGGAGGACGAAGTAGCAGCAGACGCAAAGAAACAGAAATTCTTTTGGGCACTGCAACTGCGTCTTGACTTTTTATGGCTTATAGATATTGTCTCAAGATGTCTGTGGCTGCTGGATAATCTTGTTATCGCGCCGCTCGTTGCATTTAATTGAGTAACCAAACCAATAAAAAAAAACAACAAACTAACCACCAAAGCTGCCCAGACAAAAGCCCAAACTTCTGGCCGACTTCGATGCCAACTTGAAAATTAATTGGTATATCAAAGCATTTGAATTTTAATGTGTTTCGCGTGGTCAGCGATTGAGGGAATTTTTCTTTTCGTTTTCTTCTATTCGCTGCTTTGTTAATTGGTGCTGCCAGTTTGGAAGTGGGCGTGCAACTAGGCGTGGCACTTATTTCCATTCAATTGCACTTCAGTTCAGTTTGAATTGGTTCTTTTCTTACACGTTTTCATTTTTATTTTCTGGCATTTTAATTTTCTTATTTGGGAACACGCAGCTGTCGTTGACATTTGCCATTGATAAAGCGAAATTTGACGATAAAAAAAAAAACGATTCCCAAATTTCTAAGCATATCCAAATGTTATTCAATACTTTTTCCCTTGGATTTCATCGAGTGCTTTCTTTGTAGGCACCAAACGCCATTTTCTAATTTGCCTTTCAACTAGTCGCTATGCAAACTGAACTAGAGAGGGATAGCCCAAGAGCGAGAGCGAGAGAGAGGGAGAGAGAAGAGGCACAAATTTGTCGCATAATATTACAAAAGACAAAAGGTTCCGTTGAGAATGCCTCTCGATTTCTGTGCGCACTTTTTAATAGAAATCTACGCCCGTATTTTCGTTTGACAACATTTCATGCCATTTGCTAGGATATTTGCCCCTCTTCTTCTTCTGCGTCGTTACTTCTGCATTTCCTTTTATATTTGAGCATTTCAATTGCCCTATGCCCACTGTCCCAGGGCCCATTGTGCTCTTTGATTTCCTCCGCCTTCTGCCGCATATGCAGATTGAATTACACCACTTGCCATTGCCTCCATTTTAGCCATCGCATTCCGATTCCCGATGCCAGCATCGACAACCTTCTTCTCATTGTTGCCCTCGTCGATTCTCTAATTGTCCTGATAATTTCCAGCTTGTGCTTTGATCTGGCCCAGCAGGCTAGCTTTTGAGGCGGTGCTCCTCGAGACAAAGAGAGTGCGAAAGTGCGAGAGTTGTAGAACCGGGCAAATAGTTAGGGTAGTTCTGTTGTGTGCCTAAGCTTGAGGCAGACCGTGATTGCCTCAAATGTGACTGGCTTAGAGCTTTTTATAATGGAGTCGGCTGCAAAGCTGAGAAGAAGTTCGTAGGCAGATACAAATACAAACACATATGGAATGTCAAAGGTCTTTTCTGATTGGCATTTAATTTTTTTTTACTGCACAACAAGCGATTTCTGCTGCTTTTTTCATGGATGGCGTATAAAGAGAAAATCCGAGATATAAAGATCTTTAGTTTTAATTTCTAAAAGTGGTATCCCTTATTTATCATTTCTTAGATTTACAACATCAATTCCTTTAAATTTCAAATACTATATCTTCTCGCCTCGTACAACTGTACAACTTTGAGCACATCTCTTTCTCCGCTGTATTTCATTTGTTACCTTAATTGTTGCGGCATTCCTTTCAGCACAAGAAAACATACTTTTGGCCAAGTTGCTGTCAACCAAGTTAACTTTTACACTCGTTCACGAGCTGAAAAAAAGTATATTGGGCTTGTGCAATGTCCGTCTGGCTGCCGGATTCGTGGCTTCCATATATCCTCTACAGATCGCGCCCTTACAAAGTACACAAATCGATATTTTCCCAAAGCATTATTGTGCTCTATTATAGGAATTTCGTTAGTAGTTAATAAATCCTTTTGTTTTTTAATATTTTTGATGTGTCACATAATGCTGGGGTACACGATTTGTTTGTTATTATACTGTGAGCGAGAATTGCGCCGTCGGTTACACCCGACTGCAACGTTCTGCCTGTTTGTATTGGCCGAAATGCTTGCCACATTGAAGCAATGCCGTTAAGTGGCCACAACTGTCATGTCGTTAGGCCATTCCTGGCCAACATCTCGTTTAAGCGTGGCCCACCAAAAAATCATAATATTAAAAGAATCTGCAAATGACGCGAAAATGTTTCAACACTCTTCGACAAGCTGCCAGCCGCCAGCCGCCAGCAGCCGCAAAAAGCCACAAACGAACGAAAAATGTAATAATAATAAAAAAGAAAATTATTGCACTTCGCATTCACAGTCATCGGACAGTGCCATCTTTAGCTTCAGGCCGTCCAGATCCACGTCCAGGTCCTCATCATCGGCCTCGTCCTCGTCCTCGTCTCCTATGCAGGCGGTTTCAAAGATCGCGTTATGAAAATGCAACGCGCATTGCGCAAGAGCCGCAAACGAAAGAGCCCAATGAGCAGCTCTTGACGGTGGGTCGAAGGGGCGACGGGGAGGGGGTGGGGGTTGGGGTGGGGGACGAGCAGTCGAATGGCGAATGGCGCTGCTCGTTCTAACTAGAAGGTGATATAAGTGGTTCGATTGTTGCCGCCGCCATCGCACAGTGCAACAAGAGTGTGCAAAGAGCAGGTGAATAGTTTTCACGAAGTGATTCAATTTTATTTTATTTGGATCAAAATTGTTGTTATTTTCAGTGAGTATTATGAGATTTGACAAACATAGAATCTGCATCTGCACCAATAAAATATAAGTAATTTTAAAGAATTATAAAAATGATTGATAACTTTAAAAACATATTATTGATTTTTACTTAACAACAAATTCTCTTAAAAGTGGACAAAGATATTAAACTCATTTCGGAAATAAACCTAACAATGGGCGCTATAATTTATAATTTCAATTACTTAGAAGTCCTGCTCAGTGGAAACATTCTTTAACCACAGCTCGTGAATTTGCACCACTGTGCTTTGGGCTGGCAGCGGTAACCGGGCTTGAAGTCGGCACCGGAGTCAGCGGCGCGTTAGCGCTAATAAGCAATTGCCAAATTACATTCGCGTGAGTAATCTCGCGCCCCGATGCAGCTCGCCGGCCCCTCTTTCGGCTCCCCTTTCGGCTCAGGCAGCGGATGGTTGCAGTTGCAACGCGGACGTTCGGTGGGCGGAGCTTTTGAGCGCACCGCAAGCGCGCAGATACTTAAGTGATGGCCGTTGCCCGCCGAGTCGGTCAGTCAGTCAGACAGTCATTCACTCAGTCAGTCAGTCAGTCATTCACTCAGTCAGTCAGTCAGTCACTCATTCATGCCCCCCGCCAGAGGAAATAACCCAGCCAAGCTGCAATGTGCGCGCCTCTAAGCCTGTAATTTAATTTGTTCTCTCGTTTCTTCGTTTTGTTTTCAGTTTGTCTCTTCTGCTGCTTCTTCGCTTTGCTGCTGTTGCATTTGTGGCCCAAAGTACTCAGTTAGTTAGCGCTGCGATCGCCATTGCTTCTGCCGTCTCTTTTCATTCCATGAGGCCGTTGGGTTCTCGGTTTTGGGCTCAGCTCGGGAATGTCTTCCCTTTAACACATTTTGGCATGCAATTTGCTGAAATTAACTTCAATTGCAATTTGTGTGCTGCTGTTGTTGTTGTTGTTGTTGTTGTGCTCGTTGTTGTTGCCATTGTTTCATTGGGTTATCATTGCCGCATCTTTCGGGCTCTTTCGCTCTCTTCTTCTTTTTATTGGGCCAACTGACATGTGCATGTGGGTTCTTGGCTACGCGCATTAGAGTGCCAGCTCACGGCTCGGGGCTGTTTATAATTCGATTGGTGGTTCGCTCTGAAATTATGCCCCCCGGCGGAGTAACTGTTAATGGCAACTGCAACTGCAAAGGCGTCCATCAAAGGCCAGTGGGAACTGGAGGTGCTGCGAGTGCAGATGATAAACATATTATGAGTGAGAACATGCGCTGCCTAATTGGAATCACTTTGAAATAATAACGTGCAGTTTTCTATTTAATAATAGCTTGGATTGTACTATTTTTAAAATTTACACTTCCCGCTATTCAGTAGAACTAAATAAATAAATGATAATTGCATATTTTGTTGAATATAAATAATAATTATAACTAATGAAATGAGACCCTACGAAATATATCTATTTTAGATCTATCTCAACAGCTAAGTCTGCCCATATTTGATTTCACCATATTATACGGTGAAATATTCCTTTTATGCTATTTGAATTCTATAGAATTATTTGCTAATTCTAGCATCCAGTTCAAGCGAACTAAATATTGTAGCACTAACATATTTCTATAGAATGTTTTATTATATATATAGAGATTATGAAAGTCGGGTTATAATTTTATCACGAATTGCGACATATATGTATATATATTATTGATAAAATGTAAACTATTTACAACTTTTAAAGCTCAGCCCAGCAAATTGAACATTTGTTAATGCTTTTGCATATGTTGAAGTATTCCTATTTTACCATATTAATTCAATGCTAACAATAATTCCATTTGATTGACAAATCTCTGTCTGCACATTACCTCAGAAGTACTTTAAAGAAGTTTAAGTTTGCTGCTCAGCTCGAGTACAAAAAATTGCACTCGAATGTCATTTGAGTGGATATATTTCTAGCACTCGACGTCAGTTGTGCTGTGGTCCATCATTAAATCGAGCAGTCAGCCAGGCAGGCAGTCCGTCAGCCAGTCTGTCAGTCTGTCAGTCTGTCATACTCGTGCACTGGCCATGGCCAGTTGCCGCCTTGACTGATGGCCGCGCATGCGCGTTAAGAGCAGCGAACATTCAACGCGTTTAGCAGACAGCGCCGAGGAGCAGCAGACACAGGGCCGACAGAGGGGCGGGGAGGGGAGGCCCAGGCCCAGGCCGCGAGACCAACAGCAGCTCCTTGAAATGCATTCGCAGACGTCAGCGGCGTCGTCGTTTTGGTGCAAAATGTTTGCGGCAAAACCTGCAATTACCATCGCCAGCTTTGATAGCCGTGCCCCCCGCCAGCCGCTCCCTCCCCCCCTCAGCTGGCGTTGTCTGCCAGCCGCCTGAGCCCTGTTTAGGTTTTTAGGCATTTAGTCTTTGTTTCGACAGCATTTGCTGTTCAGGCCGACAGCCGGCAGCCACAGTCGCTGCTCGAATCCCAATCCCAGTGCCAATCCCTGGTAGTCCGTGGTAGTCCCTGGTAGCGCAGCAGTTGATATGTTGTTGAGTACTTTTAATTTGCATGCTGTTAATGGTGTTGCTTCATATTAGGCGAGAGTCGAGGCAGGAGGCAGCGTCGAGGCCAGCCGCAGAAGGCAATCATTGCAGTTGTTGTTTTTGTTGTCGTCGTCAGGATGTTAAAGCCATTGAACTGCTGCACGTCTTGGTCTCGGCCTCGGTCTTGATCTTGGTCTGGGTCTTAGTTGGTGTTGCCTTTGGGGGGCAACACTGGCATATTAATGGCAGGATTGAAATCAAATGTTGCCTGGAATGCTGCACAGACTCCAAAATAGACGTAATGGAGCGAAATTGTTTTGCGATTGGCTTTTGTTAAAAAGAAGCAGAGGAAGCAAAAGAATAAACGCTGATCGCTTATGACGTAAATGGTATAAATATTAGTTAAGAACTAGTTGCTTCGGTCTAGAGCGTTGCCAATGGAGGAGACAACTCCTGTGAGCTTATTTGCTGTAGGAAATTCTGGGGAACGAAATACTTGTGGCGCCCGAGCAGGGACATTTAGCAGCGCCCGAGCAGGGACGTGGACACTTAAGCAAGATTAAAAAAGGCTGGGAAACATAGAGCAGATAAGGACGCCGGAAACTGGAGAAGATTATAAATATATAAAATATATAAAATAACGAAAATGTAACATTAAATAATCACGACTTTTTAGGTATACAATTTTCCTTTTTAGCTATTTTCAATCAAAACAACAATGTAATATATGAAGAAATATTTCAGCTCAAATTTAGAGGCAGGTTTACAAAATAAGATTCCAAAAATTGATGGGAATGGGCAAAAGAAGGCAAAAGTGAATCATGTAGGTCTGGCATGAGTCTCGTATTCGTGTGCATTGTAAGTAAATGTGAATACGTTTTGCCAAGAAGTTACTCAAATAGTCTACGGAGACAGCCGACTTGTTGTTGTTGCTGTTGTAGTTGGTGCTGTTGTTGCAGTTGCTTACCTGCCGCCTGTTTGTCTTTAGCTGTAACAGCTACCGCACAATTTCCCAAATGACAAACATGCCAAAATGGTTAGAGCCATAGACAATGGCAACAAAGGCAGCTAAGGAGCAGCAGAAGGCGCAGGAACAGCAGGGGCGGGGGCAACAGGAGCGAGCAGGAGCAGCAGGCGGCAAACGGCAGCACATTAATCACAATGCTCCAAAAGAGCTTGACAGCCAGCTACATGGAACTTCTCCCTGGGTGTCTCGATGCACAGTTTTCTTGGCAATACTGTGTGTGTGTGTGCTTGGCTGTGTGTGTGGCATCCTTTGGCATAATTCTTATTCAATCGCTAAGGACAATGCCATGTTGTAGTTTCAATTTGCGGTGGGCATGAGATTTGTGCCAAGACAATTGCCAAACAGGAAGCCAAAAGACACAGCGCCGACTCCCGACTCCGACTCCGAATCCGGCGGGCCATCAATTTAAAAAATGAAAAATTTCCCTTTTGCTTTTGCCGGCGTCCGGAAAATGGAAAATTAAATTAACCTTTGGGAGCTGCTGCCGCCTGCTGCCTGCCTGCCAAACAATGTTGCTGTCTGGTCTGCTCCCGATAGCATCTACTGCCGAAATATGTTAATTTTCAATTTAGTAGTTTGGCCCCAGACTCAACAAATACTATATACACATATATATATCTTGGCTGCTTTTTAATTTGCTTTTCTTTTCGGAGTTTTCGGCTCGCCTTATTAAGCGCACTAGAGCGCAACGGTAATGGGTACCAAACAAATTATCACATCTGCTAATCTGCTGCATATCATTTTCGTATTTCCCTAGCCCCTCCCCAAAGCCTGCTCTTTATAAAGAGGAAGTGTTTTCATGTTCGTCGACGAGTTCATAAACAATTTGTTGACCACATTTTCAAGTTGAGGAAATAATTAAGACATTATAAATTATTTGAGGCTTCTCGAGTGTTGATTGTTAACTTGCGGTCTTTGGGTTTTCAGTTATCCATTTAGGGTTTTCTTTCGCCAAGTCTTCCCCTCCCCACCCCATCTATCTAACTAACTTTGTCTCACTCCAATTCTCGCCCCTAATGAGCATTACAAAATATTTTATTATATTTCCAGATATGTATCTGTGGGTTTGCTTTCAACAAATTCGTATTTAATTTAAGTTATGTGCTATCAGGTTTAGTTAGCACTTTGTTTAGCATTTTAAAAACCAAGAGTATCAAAATGATCTCAGAAAAGATTTATATAACACGGCTTTAGTATGGATATTACATAAATGCTAAATAAATTCATTACATACTGTTTAAAATGGATATTCCACATAATATTAATTCAATGATTACTAGTTAGGCTTACATCAAATGTATAGGTTTTAATTTAATACCACTTTTACTACTTTTAACATTTTAAATCCATCAGTTTTAGTGTTCGCACTACTTTCCAAATTGTTGCATTACTTTTTTAGCATTCACTTAACACAATTGGCAAAAAGCGTTCGAAGGGCAACTTTGGCGACCTCGAAACACTTTACCTCTGGCAGGGCTATCAAAAGTTGGCAGCAACTATAACTGTACTGGCATCTGTCATTAGCAGCCATGTGCAACAATATTTGCCATAAACTAAGCTAACAGTTGGCCAGAAAACAAAAACCAACATCAGCAACAAGAACAACAACAATATAACTAAAGCGTTTTTGCATTTTGAGTTTTTGTAGTTTTGCAAAAGTTCATAAAATTTGGTAAATTACATTTTCCATTAAATTGGACATGGAAACGTTCGCCCTGACCTTGTGGCTACAGAGGCGTCGAGGGAGAGGGGGCAGAAGACAACATAGTGTGCATGTAATTTAAATTGATTTAGTTACGAGTCAGTTGAGAGAGAGAGAGAGAGAGAGAAATAGAGAGAGAGTGGGTGAAATAAAAGCCATTTCGCAGTTGCAACAATTAAATCAAAAAGTTTTTAAAGCAAAACTGTTAAAGACGCTCCATGAGGCAGATTTGGGGAGAGGGGAACAGAGGGGGCGGGTGGTGGCTCAACTGACAGCCAGTTGCGCGCTTTAACAGATCAAAATCAGCGAAGACGCTGCTTAAATCAATTTCTCAATCAATGTCAGCAGGCGAACAGAGACAGGCGTACAAAGAGAGGAGAGAGAGAGAGAGACAGGGCAGGGGTGGGGCAGCGTGAGGGGGAGTCAAAAGATGAGGCTACTCCGCATTGTTGATTCCTGGAACTGCGCTTAAGCTGGAAATCGTGGCTTACACTCTGGCCCCGAAAACAGACAACAACAACAAAGAACAAAAATAAAGTAAAAGGTTCAAATTGTGTCCAAAATGTCAAAAGCAGAGGCTCAATATGATCGCCGTTGCCCTATAGACAGTGCCCCATGCGCAGTATCCGACCGAAGAGGAACCCGTAGCTGTCCACAACAGAAGCCCTGGAAATTTGATCGCATGCAGATAGCGCTGCCTGCCCTGACTGGGGCCTGCCAACCTGTCTGTCTGTCCGTCTGTCCGTCTGTCTGTCTGTCCGTCTGTTGGCCCTGTCTGCGCGCAGGGCATGCAACTGTTTTGTCTTTTTGGCGTGCGATAACCGAAGTCAATGACTGGAGCTGGCTCAGCCCCAGCCTCTGTGGCATGAAAAGTGAACTTGAGTTGCAGTTGCAGTTGCTGCTGCCGCGTTGCATTGTTTGGGCCGCTTACGGGAGCCATCGACATTGGCCATTGCCATTGCCAGTGCCAACGCCAATGCAGTTGTTGTTGCTGCTCTTGCTGGAGTCGCAGCCTCATCCTGATCCTCATCAGCATCATCATCGCTGCATACAATCGTCGATAATCTCACGCTTGGCATCGCCAATATCGCCACAGACAGCAACAGCAGCAACACAACAGCAGCAGCATCCACAGCAGCAACTGCAGCAGCAGCTTCTAGACTCAAGTCAAGATTCGCTTTAGTTTAGTTTAGTTTTGTGGCCAGTTCGTTAAATTACATGAATGTATAACCATTTTAATTTTGGTTGGCTGCTGCTCCTTGGATTTGGGCATGGGATTTGTCTGTCGCACACTCGATGCCTTTTGAATGATGACCTTACAAATCACGTTTCGTTTTCGCAATGTGCACACTTTGAGCCCAGATCATCAAGATGCTCGGGTGTCGATAGCACCGCCAGCTATGCCCATGTTTGAGCTAGAGGAAGTGCTGCGAGAGAAGGCTGCAACAGTTAGCCTAGTTGGTTTGCCAGTGATGAATTCCCAGAACAAAGGCATAAATTAAAATCGAAGCCACAAAAGAGGATGCAGTCTATATATCCTGTCTGCGCATTCAAAGCATATTATTTGATTCAGGTTTCGAATCGAAAATAAGAATAATTAAGTCCATGTTTTGTTTTTCTATTAATTATTTAGAGAAAAACCTATTCATTTTCCTATTAAGGCTAGAGTTTCTTTAAGCGAATGCTCATTAATGTATGAAAGTCAAAACAGTAGAAACTCTCTCACTATATGCCAACATCTCAGTAAGCCACAGATTCAGTCAACGTAATTCAATTCAATCCAATCAACAAAATGTGCCAGAACGATGAAAACATAATTTGGACCATTAAAAACGGCGAAATCGATGCCGTGCAAAGTGCGTTCGAGAACTCGAATCGAAATGTTAACGAATTTATCGGCGGACGGACTCCCTTGCATTATGCCGCCGACTTTGGGCAGCTGAAGCTGATCAAGTATCTGATCGAGATCGGCGCCGATGTCAATAAGATGGATAAGTATCAGATAACGCCCTTGTTGGCCGCCATCTGGGAGGGACACACCGAATGCGTTGAATATCTGCTGGCCCAGGGCGCTAAGAAAGATGGAGCCACGCCCACTGGGGAGAACTATATGCAGGCAGCGGAGAAGGACGAAATCAAGAGGCTGCTCAGCGATAGAAAGACAGGTCGATGAGGGGAAGGAAAAGCAGCCAGATTTCGATCGCAATTTCATATATTTTTATGGGTGTATTTAATACCTATTGGATTGTTTCGTTGTGTAAATTATATATGCATTCTTTAAATTAGTTTTCAGGCTTTTTCTTACTCTACTGCATATAATGCCTCTTCTTATATATAGGCAGAGTTCCTGAAAGATTCTTTTGCTGCCAAAATGCACTTTTATTTTGTACACCATTTATTTTGTATTAAATGAGCACCTATTAATATCCCCCAACTTTATGCGTATTATCCATATCGTATTTGTAAACTCCCTCTATTAGCTTAGTTTCCCATAGTCATCAGCACTATTAGCTATTGCTGCCATTTGCGACCTTTTCCGCCCATAAACACCCAATTCCCGCACCCGTTTCACACGCCCCCTTTACCTTCGTCCGGCTGCAAATCATTTTGATTACCCGGGCAAATAATTCAGGGACTGGCACAGTGAACCATCTACCAAATATAGATGAGAGGGCGACTGTCAGTTAATTTCAATTTTGAACACGATACGCCCCAAAAAATAATAAAGAAGGATAACTCGTGTGACAAAAAACAATTAAGTGACAAACGCGACACGAAACGCGGGCAACTGTGAATCGAAAGCGCGATATTCAGGAGCCCAAAAAGCAGACCTAATGAAATTCACACATATTCACAAACTCATCTATGTCAGAGGGAGAGGGAGGGAGAGAGAGAGGTAGACAAAAGAGAGAAAGCGTAAAATAGAAATGAAAAATCACGGTCCAAAATGTGTTGCACACACACACACACACGCACACACACACATGCACACACAGCGAATGCTAGGGGGTGGGCTGCAGGGGGTGGCGTGGGGGGAGGTGCATGTTAGACAACGTGCAAGCGCCGAGGCATGCACAATTGGGCGTTGTAATTGAATTAGTCACACCCACAGATTGCACACATGAATGACTTGCCGAAGACAAAAAGAGAGCAACAACAGCAAGGAGAAAACACAACAACAAATAAAACAAAATAAAATAAAAGCAAAGGAAAAAGCAAAAATAGCGAATTATTTATTAAACTAGGTTACCAGGCAACGGACATGGACCAAAGTGAGTAGGGGCAAAATCGGACAGAGAGAGAGGTACATATATATATATACATATATATCAAGAGTGAAATGCATTCGTATGTTAAGAGTGGGCCGGGGGTGGTTGGGGAAGTCCTCAGCTGACTCTGGGGCATGCTAAGAACATTTTTAAAATAGATTAAATTGTTTGCTAGATTTGCTTTGTATGAAAATATTCTTCCATACGTACGCAAAGCAGTTTTGATAAAAATCCAATAAAAAATTGAATGAATTTCTCGCCTTCAGGTTCGGTTCGGAACATCTCATTCTTTAAAAATTAAATAAAAAATATTTATATATTATTATTATTAACAATGAATATTAAACTTCATATGTAATATTAAACTTGCCTAAATTAGAAAGAAACAGCTTAAATACGGAATTGGTTATTTCCCAGTGGAGCGTACTCTTAAAAGTGAGTCAATTATCCAAAGTTGGCGATTTCGAGGTGAAATTGAAAACTAGAACACTGCTTACAATAAGTTTCCTCGACGAGCTGAAAATGCTTTGTGTAAAACTTGGTTTCCATTGTATAGCTCTCGCTTACTCTTACTTTTCGGCCCCCGACCCGACCCGGCCCGGCCCGCACTAGGTGCTGTGTATGTGTCTCGAGTGGCTAAAGCTCTCCGCTAAGCCGCTTCTCAAGTATTTGCTCACGTGTGCAAACACTGCGAGGCCAATTTGCATAATAATCGTGACGCCGAGCGTCGAGTGCAGCAGCTTTTTGAGTCACTTGACCTTGTCCCAGGCCCAGCTAGGCGAGTGTGCCGTTCGAGTGTGAGTGCGAGTGTGAGTGTGGTGAGTGAGTGTCGTGTGAGTGTGGTGAGTGCACATTGTCGAACCGTGGCCCGTTTGCTTCGGCAACACTTTCTCGAGCACTTTTTTCGGCGGCGCCTAAAAGTATGCTTTGCAATTTGATATTTCAGTCGCCGCCTGTAATTAAGCACAGAGAGACCCGAGCGGCAAAGTTAGCTACAGCGCCGGCAACTACATTAAGGTTATTTATCGTCAGAGTGTGCTGAGGCAGGCTGTTGTTTGTAATGATAAAATGCATGTTGACCTCAAGCAGAGCGTGAGCGGAGAGCGGGCAGCGGGGAGCGGGGGCTAAGCACTCAACGTCCCGCCGCCGCACTCTGTAATAAAATCCAAAAATGTGTTGCCACAAAAATGTTATTTCCTAAATAAACACACACACTCTCTGCTGAGCCAGGTAAGACTCTCCAGCGTTTGTGCAACTGGAGAGATGGGCGGGGCGGGGCGGGGGGAGTGGGAGTGAGATAGTCTGCACGTCCTTGCACGGCTCACTCATCTAGCCAGAGTCACTCATGCGGTTTTTACTGGTAATTAAATTAAATTTATTTAAGCTGAGTTACGCTTGGCCAACAAGCGGGAGAGGGCAAAGGGCGCGTGGTATTGCCAGCTGTGCGCCTGTCTTGGCTTGGGTTACGTTGGTTTTCGGCAACAATGTTGCGGTGCGGCAACCACAGGACTTTTCAATGGGGCTCCAGCTCAGGTGCTATGCCGAAAGCCCCTTGAAAAGGGGTGGTAGTTGTGGGGCGCTTGTATTGCATTTAAAGTGACAGTTTTGTTGCTTTAAATTGTGTAATCGGAGCTGATAAAAGCTTTTGCCATTAAGTGCGCCAGAGCAACCCGATGCCAGCCCTGCGGCAGCGAGAAGTGCGAGCGAAGCTCTGCAAAAATAACCGAAATTCTTTATTCTTTGTCTTATGATATAAGCATAATGCGCTACCGCTCACTGTGTGCTTGTTGCCCGAGGCGAACACATCCTCAGCACGGACGCTGGCAATGGCCATGGCCATGTAGTTCAGCTACAGTTACGAGCTGTGTCTGTGTGCGTGCGTTTGGCAGCTTGTTGAGTTCTAGTTGTTGCCAGGCTGCCTGGCTTCAGTTTACGGGCAGCGTGTGGCACTTGTTGGACAGGCCGTGGCCAGCAGCAGGACAAGCTCCCCAGACTAAGCGGCCATCATCAATTGTTGTGCTCTTGGCTTTGCCGTAGAAACTTAACACTAGCTGCCAACAGTTTGGCTGTGTGTGCCAAAGTAAAAGCCCTCGAATACAATGCGAAAATTGCAGCTTTTAAATGTTTGGAATAAACCAAAATTCTTTTGCGTGTCACATTTGTCAAAACAAAATTGAGTAATATATATTTAAGGCTATATATGTATTATAAACCAGTTGAAATAACAGCTAAAGTCCTAGCTTAAACACAAAATAAAAATAAATGTTAATAAATCAATTGTTGTGCTCTTGGCTTTGCCGTAGAAACTTAACACTATCTGTGTGTGCCACAGTAAAAGCCCTCAAATACAATGCGAAAATTGCAGCTTTTAAATGTTTGGCATAAACCAAAATTCTTTTGCGTGTCATATTTGTCAAAGCAAAATTGAATAACATATATTTTAGACTATATATGTATTTTAAACCAGTTGAAATTGTAGCTAAAGTCCTACCTTAAACACAAAATAAAAATAAATGTAAAAGTAAATTGTACATAAATATCGCGCTCATCGAATTTGGGCCGCCCCAAAAATTGGTTAAGTTCAAAAGTCAATCAGTTGCGCTTGGCCAGTTAAAGAAATGGCCAATTGACTGGGAAATCGAGAGCTGGTTTTTTTCTTCTATTTTTATAAATGTTGTAGTTGTTGCTGTTGTGGTAGTTGTTAGTTATTATTTGCAGGTTATGCGCTTTTATTGCACAATTTTCGCTGATGCCATTTTTGGCCGCAGTTGTGTCGGCTGCCAACTTTATTTATAGGTCATTCACAACGCCGCAATTGCAATGGCCAACTGGAGGAAAGGCCGAAAGGAAAAGCCAGCAAATAAATGAAAAAATAAATAGAAGCAAAAACAGAAACAACGGACTCTACTAGGTTTATGCGCCAAGTATGCAACACTCTATGTGTGTTGTGTACGTGTGTGTGTGAGTGTGTGTATGTGTATGCTATAGTACACGTATATATATAATTTTATTTTTCACAATTCCCCAAAAGCGGCGGCAAAAAACTATTTTGTATTTGTTCAATTGCTGCAAATGCTTTCAAAGTATTTACAAACGTTTTCAATTTTGTCTGCGATGCCAGAGACACGAATTGCAATAATAACAACAACAGCAGCAGCAACATCGAAAACAGCAAACAAACCAAGGAATACACAACATTGAAGGCATACTGAATTTAAGATGCACTTACCAGAAAGAAACCTAAATATTCGTTGAACTAAGACAAAAAATAAAATAAATATAAATAATAAATAATCTCTAAATTTTGCTTCACAAAATCCTTTATTTCTGAATCTAAGTATTATAATTCTGAAAAAGACTCAATATTATGTGAAAGTATTTTCAAAAAACAATTGAGTGCAACTAGTATGAAATAGTTGAACTACCCGAATTCCCTATATGAGTGGCAAAAGTGTTGGCGCTGCCAAAAGCATTTCAATTTCAATTTCTATGCTGGAGCAGCGCTGCCAACTCGAATCGTGCCGTTAATCGCTTTAAATATGCGACAGGTTGCTGCCAGTTACCCCAACCCAGGCCCAGAGCTGGCTACATTGTAGTTGCTGATGTTGTTGTTGCTGTTGTTGGTGGCGTTGCCTGGCAGCCTCTCAGCCCGTCCACCCGTCCGTCCGTCCGCCTGTCCGTCCGTCCCGACTGCGCGTCTGTGCGGCTTCCAGCCGTGCCGGGTAGCCTTTGAGCGAAGGATTTCATAATCCGCTGCATTTGTCTCACTGATTATGCAATTTGGTAGTCGTTTGTTTTTTTTTGTCCAATTTTTCTCTTTGTGCACACAATTCAGGAAGTCATTTGCTCAACCTATTTAAGCCTTTGTACAAATAAATGTTTATTTAAATTAGGCGCCCAAAATAAATAATAAACACAGACAACAAATGCAATGGGCAATGTGGGGGACAAAGCGTTGCAGAAATAGAAACGGTAGCATTTTCTATTCGATTTTTACTTTCAGTTTGACTCAGTTGTTGTTGTTGTCGTTGTTGGGCGTGTCCGCATTTTGATGTGCCTTGCTGCTATTGTTATTTTATGCAAATTTCTGCATGTCAGCCTATGACTGAGGTTTTATTTGTTGATCTCTGACATTCAAAATTTAATGAATGAACGATCAGACTCTGATTACACACAGACGTAACCCACAATTGTTTAAATTTGAGAATAAGTATTGTCCAACACAATTGCGGATGGTTCTCTGCGTTACACAACTCGTTACACAACTCGTTACCTTCGATCGGGCTATAAAAAATAACAGTTAACCATCGAATCAATTGACACAATTAAATTTGTACACAAAAGGCAGGCAAAAGATACAACAAAGGGAATTAAAAAAAAAATGTTAACTGAAAATTAAATTTTAATCAAACATATTCGTAATTGAATCAACACTGAGCTGTGTTTTTGAGCGTTTTGCAATGGAGGAGGAAGTGGCCACGCCCATTCACATATGCACTCCAATGATATTTTGGGTGGTTGTTGTTTTGTAAATATTCGCAGCTTCTTTGATAATTTTCTTTCTGCGTTTCTCTCCTTCTGTTTTGTTCGTGCAAACTCGTAAAAATCAATTCGTGCACAAAAATTGCCAACATTTTAATTAAATTTTCAAGCAAAACTTGCCACAGTTGACAGCGGGGAGAAGTGGCACAGAGGGGCGGGGCTAAGGCGCGCGATGGGTGGGGTGGGGTGGGGCGGGCTGAGGTGGGAAGTTGCTGTTGCCACATGTAGGTGACTGCACTTTTTGTTGACTGCACACGGCGAAAAGTGTGCAGAAAAGTTTTACACATAGCAGCTCTTTCTCTCATCTGGCATCTCTTTCCCTCGTCTGCCGTCTCTCTCGACATTCTAGCCAAGCCATTAATTAACTAGAAATGCCATTTTCCACAATTATACGTTCCCGACTATATAGAAATGTAAAAACTAATTACATTGCAATTTGCCAGCGTAATAGCCCGGGCCGAGGCTCTGTCTCTATGTGGGCGCGCCCGCTGATGAGGGGGCGGGCGAGGGGAGCGCGGCTTCAAGGGGGGGGGGCTTGCAGAAAATACTGCATGCAAAGCAATTTTTATGCTAAAGGTAACGGGGGGACTAACAAGCTTCCGCGCGGCTTCCTTGGAAATTCGAAATCAATGCAGTTAAGGACCGAGGACACATCCTGAGACCTTAAAGTTTGCCAGCGCCCAGCCAGACCGGTGTGTGTGCGTGTGTGTGTGTATGGGTGTGTTTTGGAGGCGTAAGGCGTGGCATAATATCATAATTTGCATGCAAAGCCATTGCAGCGACCGATGGTCGCACACTGGAGTATAAAGCGGAAAATATAGCGAAAATAGTTGCACATAAAATTGTCTTTCGTAAGAATAACAAGGATAAAGGATATCTATGTTTTAGCATGATTAGATAAGATCCTTACTGATATACCTAATGGTTTCACATAATATAATAAAAATTAGCTTATGGCAAGTGAATTTTGATTAAAAGTAAAGTAAAAATAATATTTATTGAATTAAATGAAATAATTAAGGAATTATTCAATGGTTGAAAATTAAAAGCAAATATTATTAGATATTCGTTTAAAAATGTGCATAAACTTTTGTATGTTTTAATAACATTTGAATTGATTGTGTTTCCACTTGTGACAACCACTGTGCCGCAGAGCCCCAGTTTACCGTTGTGGGGCTTTGCATAAGGCGTGCAGCAAACCACGCGAGTTCTGATTGACTGGGCCAATCGATGGGCGCTATAATTTGGGCTTGCAACGTTGTCCTTAGCGGTTATTCAATCTTGGTTAAATTTCGCAACGGGTCAATTGTCGCACTTCGAGCGGGAGAGCGAGGGAGCGAGAGAGAGAGAGAGAGAGAGAGAGCGAGAGAGGGTATCCTACATCCGCTATGTATTATCGTTGTTGTGGTTGTTGTAGACAACGCACATTTTGATTGATGTGGGATTTGTGGCACTTGCCAGCACAAATGTGGGGGCTTTTATAATGGCCGCCATATAGCAGGGACTGGGACACGGACTTGAGCTGCCGCATATGTGAATTGTCCTGTTGTTACCCTTAAACAATTCCGGGAAATTGCAATTGTTGTCCTGCCGGTGCTCGCTGTGGATTTCTGTTATGGTAGCACCATTGGCAATTAGCCATTATTTAAATATTTATTAAAAAACTATTATAAAGTTTTGTTGCAAGAATTTTAAAGACAGGCCGGGTTTTATTGGAAAGTTAAACTTAATATAGGTAAAAATGTATAAAGTATCTACCAGTTATGGCCACAATTTTAAAAATGCTGCTATTTGGCAACCCTGACTAACTGAGCGTTAAGTGCATTGATAATATAATTAGTTCAACCTTTACATTTGTGTTTGTCTTAAACAGTAGTTCATAAAGTAAGGGTAACAGTTTCGGTTGGCAAGCGTATTAAACATGTTCAAAGTGTCTATATAGAGGTGCGAATAACTCCGGCAAAGTCAAAAGTCAAAGTCCAAAAGTTGGAAACCTCACAAAATGTTAATAAACCGAAAAGTGTGTGCAATTTTGTTGTCAGTTTTGTGCCAGACTTTAGCAGAGAAATCCTCAAATTCCACGTATTCAAATAGTTGTTATGGCGAAAAATCGGCAGAACAGTATATTGAAATTCCCGGATCGAAGCCGTTTCCCGTGATGTGTGAATCAAGAGTGGCAGGTCCCGGGTGGACCGTAGTACAACGCCGAGTTGAGGGACGAGTGAACTTCTTTCGACCATGGAATGACTACAAATCGGGCTTCGGGGGCATTAAAGATCATTGGATCGGTCTGGAGAGATTGCACAGGTTGACAAACCACACGAGACACGAGCTCTACATTCAACTGGTTGATCAGGCCAACTCGGTTCGTGCCGCCCGATATGATAATTTCGCGATCGCAGACGAACAGGATAAATACAAATTGGTCTCACTTGGCGAATACAGCGGATCTGCTGGCGATTCGCTGAGGAGCCACGTGGGATTGCCCTTTTCAACTTACGACAGCGATAACGATAACAATCAGGCCTTCAACTGCGCAATCGTTCTGCGGGGCGCTTGGTGGTATTCCAACTGTGCCGATAGGTAAATCGACCATCACTGACTGCCAACTTTTATCGATAACAATTCTCGATTTGCCAGCAACCTGAACGGAGCGCGATTCGACTGCAATCCGGATAGTTCGCGGGAGCAAAGGGAATATGGCTGTATTTTCTGGCACGATTGGCATGGTCGAAATTACTCCGTGTTCGAAGTGCTGATGATGATTCGACCTTTGGACTATACGATTAAATCTAATCAGGACGTTTAGATTAACGATTTTTACCCCAAATATTTTCATTCTCTTTCTAGAGTTAAGTTGTACACAAAATCTAATTATAAAGAACTATTATATATGAACTAAAAATAGCTTTAGCTTAGATAATTGTTTATATCCTTATTGTTATTACGCTCTTTTACGCTGCAAATGTAAATAATTTGGTTTGGCAACGTTTTGCTCAAGTCTTCCCATAATCATGCACAATAGTCGCTTAAATCGAAGCATGAACTACAGGGCACACAAATTATTTATTGCCCAGTTTGGGAACGTGGCTTAAACTCTGATAGAGCTGCATTTGGGCCATAATGAAGCCCCGTTTGCAGCAGCTTGTAGAAAAATTATGACTACAATTTGCGCGAAAAGCAAACCAAACAATTTGTGGTCGCCTCTAATGCACTCACATATAACGAAGCCCAGCCACCAACAACAACATGCATCTGGCCAATAATTACGCAGGGCGCTGCATTGGCTCAGGCAGGGGGAGTGTGGGGGTGGGGGGTTAAATTATGTGCGCAAGTTGTGCGTAAAGTTGCAGCCGATGCTAAAAGTTTAGCACCGCACTCAAGGACATTCACAGATGGTGGCTTGGCCGGGCATCCAGGGGGCTGTGGGGGCTGGGGGGCGGGGGGCGGGTGTCCAACTGCTGACAAAGTGGCTGCCTACACAGTTTGCCATTGACCCAGCGACGTTCATAAACTTTATCAGAGGAAGCCGCGTTTTCTGCGAGGCGCGTTTCTTAACCATTTTTGGCCTGCATCTCGGCCATTGTCTGTCCGGGCTGTCCGTCGGGCTGGCTCCTTTCCTATAGTTTATGGCATATTATTGGCATAAACATGGCGACGTGCGCACAGTGTGGCCAGGCAAAAGGTATGCAAGGTGCAGTCTACCCCACCATTTCAGTTCAGCTCATGTGATTTATGCCATGTGTCGGGCAAAGCGTTCAATTAGCGACTGAAATTGTGAGCTGGCCTAGACCAGCGGCAGGCGCAGCATCTTTGGGCCCATATGTGACCCAATTTTTGTCTGTGCCCGGGCCAAGGGTTTTGACAAATTATATTGCGAGCGTTTATAAAGAAAGGCAGAAGCTAATGATGACCCACAGTGGCATAACTCATGCGTGGACCAAAAATGCCGAAACATTTTGCACAATTTGTGGCTCATTGAGCTCAATAACAATACTTCATCTTCGAAAAAAAGAAACAAAAAAACAAGAGCAAAAACCAGGCTAAGATACAGATACAGATACATCTGGGGCTATAGCTACAGCGGCAGCAACTGCAATCGTTCAGTTCCAGTCGGGAGTCTCGAATTGGAGTCCCCTCGGCCATAATTGATGATACCGAATGCCACTAAATTATCAATTGACCATAAATTTGCTCATTACGTTCAGTTTGTGGTCTTTGGCTGGGTTCGTTTGGGTTTTCATTCAAGTTTTCAGGTCCGTGTGTCTGCCAAAACGTTTAACGTTTTAACGTCTTAGCCTGGCCAGCAACGAGTTGCTCATCATCATCATCATCATCATTTGCCATTGCGGCTGGCGTTTTAAATAACTTTTTTATAAGGCCTCGACGATCTTGCCAACTTATTGGCATTTGCCGCTCTGTCTTATATATATATATATACATATATATAAATATATATATATATGAGTATATAATTTTTTCGTGCACGTTTTCGTTGCTTTGCTTTCTTCTGGTCTCCTCTCTTTTTGTTGCTGTTTTGTAGCCTAGCAAATTGTTGTTTACAGCTGTCGGGTGTTGGTATTTCATGGCTCTGTTCTGTCTGCTCGCTTTGAGCCCGCTATAATTGCTGTTTATGCTCTGGGAGCGTTTTAAATGTGAGCAGCCTGTTGCCTAACCGAAGTTTGAGCTTTAAATGGCTAACAAATTCCTAGCTAAATATGGCCAAGATTAAGACTGATCGGTTTATGTTTAAATATGATACCCAGCCGAACCCCACTATTAGCCAAGACAGTTTATTGCTCCAACAACAGATGAGCAAAACAATCTGTGAGACTGCTGAATGCACTTTGGTTTAAAACTGTTGCGGAAACCTTTTTGATTTCAATTTAAAGGGAAGACGAGACAGATAAATATACAAATTTAAAAGAAAAGTAACATTTCTAAGAATTATTCATAAATAAAATTAGTTAAATTAAATAATTAAATTGGGGTCCTTCACTGCGCAGCTGAAGTTAAATATAATTTATATTACATGTATTTATTTACACTCGTTGATTGACTATTTTTGTTTACCAATGAGTTCTTGTCTTTTATTTTTCGAACGTTACAGGAACTTTAATGGCATGTCAGTTCTCTTGACCTTTGCACACCTACTGCTGGGTCTGTGTGTGTGGGTGTGTTTGAGTACTTGTAAGTGGTAACTGTTTGACATTTATGCTGTGCCACTGTGTTACGTGTCCACCTCCCTCTCTCTGGCTCTTCGGCAAGTGCTTTGGCTTTGTCTTTGGCTCTGGCCACATCCGCATCCTGGACGCGGAGCACACGTTCCCTGGCTCCATGATTAACATATCACGTAGACGTTGCCATAACATTTCACAAGCTGCACAGCAAATAAACTGCAGCTCAGCTCAGCTGCCACACACGCCTCCCACCCCCCGCCCAGTTGAGTGACGTACAACTTGACTGGCAGCAGCAGCGAATCAGTGAGAAAACCACCTTTGGCCCCGCGCACTCGCCACTTGGTGGGGTCGGGTCGGGTGGGGGCGGGTGGGGGCTAGGCGCTTGTAATATTTAACACCAGCTGAATTTTAATGCGATTTGCAGCTGACTGACGGACTGACTGACTGACAGACTGACTGAAGGACTGACTGCCTGTCTGTGCGCCTAATGGCCAACTAATATGCGCAAAATGACTTGCAGGCAAGTCGCGAACTGCCAACTGCGAACTCTCCTCTGTCTCCAGCGCGCAGATCGTGCCCAACTGCGCGTACACTTAGAAAAACAAAAGCCGGAGAGCATCGTCAGCAGTTGGTCTGCAAAAGTTAGGTCAAAAACTGAAGACATGTTTCCACAGCTAGAAATATGCGTCTGATAAAAGCTTGCAACATTTTCCACAAACTAACAATAATAACAATTGAATACAATTTTTATGTTCAAATATTAACAAATAATAATAATATAATTAATATCATCATTTCCTTACTAGAACTGTCTGTTGTCTATTAGGTTTTTCAATTTTTTCAAGAACAAGTAATTTATTAAGTGAGCATTAGCAATTATATTATTGCAAGAAATATTTTAACTAAAAAGCACAAATCGAAATTAATGCCAACTTCATATTTATTTCATTAAATTTTACAATATCTCCGGCAAAATATGTTATTGTCATCTAAAATCTAAAATGCAATTCTTAATAATAAAGAAACTCTGAAGGCCTGTAAAGTATATGTTAACATTGGCTTGAGTTTGTCCCAATGAATGCTTGAGTTTTCGCCAAGTGCACGCACAGACAGACATATTGCAACAGCTCGTGTGAGAGCTATGGCCCCGCCGGGAGGAGCCGAGGAGCTGGCCGGGAGGAGCTGGCCGATCTCTGGCTGCTGCCACCTCCCCCAGCTCACGATCGGCGAGTAGGTGTCAATAACTTTCAAATGCGAGTCCAGGATCTGGCAAAGAGCTGCGCTGCATATTATCATATGGCAGTTACATGCGGACGCCTCATGCACAGCCCCAACGTGGCCCCCTCCCCCTCCTGGCTCCTTTGGCAAATTTATGCATTTTTGAAGTTTTAATAATGTAGCTCGTTAGCCACGGTTTGTTAAACTTTGTTTTCATTTTCACTTCACTTAACTTGAGCTCCAGCTTCAGCTTTGGCTCCAACTGCAGCTGAGTCGCTCCACATCTATGAAAACCCCGTCACGTGTTGCTGCCCCCTTCGATTCGCTTCCCTTTCCTTCTCTTCTCTCTCTCTCTTTCTCGAGCACTAACTCAGCTCCGGCTGCAGTTTTCGGTTTCAATATGCGCGTCGTGCATTTGCTTGGGGTCATTGTTGTTGTTGGTGTTGTTGTCGCCGTTATTGTCAGCTATTTGTTGCCTTTGGCCATATTGCAGTTGGCCATGTCTCCTTGTGGCGCTTGGCACACACCCCCCCCCCCCCCTCACACCCGCTCTCAGCGCTCCCCGTCAAATCGTTTGATAAACGTACAAAAGTGAAAACACATTTTGCATTCGGCCGCATTGGCTGCTGTTGCTACTTTGCATAGCACCCACTACACCCTCCCCCCACTCGTTTAGCGGCTCTCTATATAGGATAAACATGGCACACAGCTATTGTGAGTGCGACTAAGCTGGAATTGTCATGATATGATCGGCGTCATTAGTAATCGGACTCTGTTCAGCTGCCTCACATATAATAAGTGGGCATAGTTGGGTCTTTTGTCAGCTTTACATTATGATTTACTGCACTTCAAGTTATCTATATATAATATAACTGTTTGCCCCCACTGACTGACTGCTGACTATAACGCATAGAAAAAACTCATCAAATGTGGGATATAGTTGAACGGACTTTTGAAAATTTCACTAATGTGCAATTGTATTATCAAACTTCCTGACGATAAACTATTATTTTATGTTCTATGTCAGAATATATCACAAATTTAAGGAAGTTACATTATATACAGCTACAGCTGAGCGAAATATGGGAGATACATAGTTGTACTGAGTATTCTACAATTCAATTCACATTTATATTTTTAATTCTACTCAAATTTATATTGTACAAGAACTCAAGCACATTTTTTATTGAAATCTGCTGTAGGCTTCTATCGCGTTTTCTGATTAGTACTAGGATTCCACAATATCTTGAGCTTCCATTTTAACATCTTCATAGATAGTTTATCTTACCTCGCATTTTTCAGCCTTCATTCATAGTTTTCTCAGCTCATTTGTTGCAAGTCTCAATTTCTCCTTCGCTGTATACTTTAGAGTTGAATTTTCATGCCGCTGCCTTTAGGCCAAACAGCTCCCCGCACACCGTATTCCCACCTGTTTTTTTCTTTTTTGTATGTCTGATGAAGTAATACAATTAAATGTCGTATTACACAAAAGGAAATATTGCAGCGGTGGCCGCTTGCGAATGTCCGGGCACATGTCTGGGCCATTAGGCAAAATGGCCAAGTCGTGAGTTGGTGTTAACTACAAACGAGTTGAATTCGTTTTCATTTGTTGGCCAACGTTATAAATAGCCTCCATTATAAGCAATAAATTGAAAAAGTTTGTTACCTGTGCCGAAAATCATTTTCTTTTCTTGCATAAAAATGCTAGAAATATTTGGAAATCTTAGAATAAGAGATATATGAATAGAAACGTACACAAAATATTGATATATGAATACATATTTATATTTACCTAACGTCAATTATATTTACATTTCAAGTATCGAGCATATCAAAAAAGGAAATTCAATCAAAGCTATTAAAACATATTTTATAATTTTCCATCTTGTTCTGGCAGCACCAACTGTGTTCAACTTTTGACTTGAAGGGCACGAACGTGAGGAATAATAAACTTGCAGTTCATTCATCAACATCATCATTAGCTGGAAATTTGTGGTCTTTTGGTCTAATGAATGGAAATCATTTGAAAGTTTGCCCGCCGCCTGGCAAGTTCAACTAATAAGACATATTGTCTAGATAGGCGGTAACTGGACCCAAAAGGTAAGCGCCAAACGATAAAGAGTCCTGAGTCCAGTTAGGGTTTGGGCTCTGCTTTGAGGCACGTGTAATGCGAGTCAGCCAGTTGTTGTTGTTGTTATCGTTGCTTTTGTCGCAAGTTTGGCAACTTGTTCGCTTGCCATGGCTAAACGTAGCACATTACAACTAATACACTCAGACGATGATGTTGTAGCCCAAAAGTTTGCGTTCTTTGAATTTCACAAAGCGCATAATTACCAACAACATGCGAAAAAAGGAGGAAAACAACAAAAAATCCAGAAAAATGGGAGACAAACTTTTCGACAAAATTATTTGTGGTTGTGCGCCAAGAACGACAACAAGTAAAGTAGACAGCATGATAGAGCACGAGAGAGAGGGAGGGAGATAGGGAGGAGGACTGAGATGAATAGCGAGTGGAAAACTTTCACATAAAGAAAAGTTTGTGCAAACCGACTTAAAGAAAATTATAATTACACGCACAGTCAGCCAAAATGGTAGTCCAAGTCTTGGTCGGGTTAAGGGTTGTGGCAACGGGGGAATTGAGGGTTGAGGGCTTGTTGTGGCACACAAGAAAATACTTTAATTGCCGCTAGTTTTGGCAAGTTTTCGATTCGAAATCTGTGTGGTGAGGAGGACAAATGGGCAGACAAACAAGCGCAGCAAATTATGGAAAAATATGCTAAAAACTGCTATGAAGCATGAAATTTTTACCGAATAATTAGACCACCTGACGTTGAGCTCAATCGCGCTCGACCCACCCCCTGCAGCCGCAACAACAACAACAACAGCAAAGAGAACAAGTTGTGGAAAACTCAACGTTGCAAAGGAAAAGTAACACACACAAACTCACAAAAATTGAATTGCCTGGATTGAATTACGTGCTGTGCTTACAGAGCTCTTCCATTTGGCTTTTTCCTAGTTTTTCCGGCTAGTTTTTCGGTTTGATTTTTATTATTTTCACTTCAAACTTCATAATTGGCTAAGGCAATTAAAATGAATTCAGCGCTCGAGTGCCTTGGACTTTAACATTCTCAGACTAGGGCCAAACAAATTTTCATTAACATTTGTTTACACTTCATAAATCAAAAAGCCTGCGCTTGAGTTTGGGGCAACATAATAGAAGCATACCAAAAAGCTTTTTAAATATATGTGCATAAAAGGAAAAAAGTAAATAATATAAATAACAACAACAATTACAACGGGCAGGCATTTCAATCGCGTTGTTTAATTTTTACTCTTGACTGAACCAGACAAAGTATTCCTACCCCTCTACTATTCGAACTCAGAGTCCGTTTGAACCCCAACCAGAGGTCAGTTTCATTTACTTAATGGATAAGGCTAAAAAAATCAATATTTTTTTTATTATCTTTCACTGGATTTAAACTGTTCTTCAGCTTGGCATATAAATAAGAAGTATAAATTTGGGGAGTTAAAAATCTATTTAATAATTAAAGCTTACTTATATAGTTTTATGTTGTCAGTTTGGCAAAGTCTTTCATTACTTTGGTAAACAGGCATTTATTTAAATTATATTTAAAAAGATTTAATTAAAATGTTAAAACTTGTATTCCACGTTTTCTAGCTGAATTTCAGTAATAAGTATGTATTTACAGTAGAAGAATGCAATATCTAAATATTACATAGAATTTTTTATAAATAGAAAAAAATATATAAAAATATACAAAAAATAGGTTTTCATTGTAGTTTTTCTTAAAAATGCTAAAATTCTTCGTTCAAAACATTCCTACTGATGTATCAAGTGAACAGAAACAATCAGCAGGTCGACAAAAATACAAAAAGTACTTGAAAGCAAACAATTTGGAGCCGCCGAAGTAGACGATTCTTATACAAATTCCAGCTGAAATACAAGGCGAACAGACTCTTCAGAACCTCGACAAAAATTCAACAGAAGTGCGGAATTGTATTTTGCATACGTACAAGGTAATATTTTGCGCCGCTGAAGTGCCAGATTTGTATTCAAATATTCTAGCCAAACTATCAAGCGAACAGAATCGTCAAGAGGTGGATTAAAATAGGTGGCAACGCAATTCTACCGCATACTTTCAAGGGCGGAAATTAAAAACCTTTTAAAAATAGAATATATATATTTCCCGACTTAATTTCGCCGAAATAGGCTGGTTACAATTTTCGCCAAAAACTGCAACTGAATATGTCTCGATTAAATATAAAATATATAAGCGACAAAACTGCAATTTTTAATGTATACTTTAGTGTTTGCAAATATTTTATATAATGATAGGAGATGCTCCCGAGTCGCATCACCTCAACTAAAGCAGTCTACCCTTTTTTATTGTTGTCTGGTCCAACTGAGTGGCAAGCCCTCTATTTAGCCCTTGACCATGGTCACTTTGTCTGCAAAGTGTTTCATTTATTTAATGCATTCACAATTTTCTAGACACTTTAACTGCGACTTTTGATTTCCATGCCGGAATTATATTGGAGGGCTTAGGGTTGTTTGGGCTTTAGACAAAGCCGGCTCTAGCCAGCGTTTTTATGGTAAGGCAAAGAGAAATAAACAGCATGCGGCCATATAGACAACGTCTAGTGCTAAAATAGACGGCCAGACGAAAATAAAAACACGCAAATAAAAGGATTTTTCGCGTTTCCTCTTTGGCCAAAAGGGGCTCCACTGAGGGGGAGACTACGCCCGGATGCCACGTCAGGCGTTGGCTTTTAGCTCTCCGGCGTTAAGATTGCAGTTTTCCGGCTGCTAACTTTCATTAAAGTTTCGGCCAAATGTGCATGCAAAACTGCTTCTGCTGCTTGGGACACAGCTTGGGCTCTGACTAGACAAATTTGATTGAGAATTATGGCCGGAGAGCTTTACGAGCCCAGACGTTAGGAAGGGGGAAATACATTTGAGCAGCTGGTGTGACTTAATGGAAAAAATCTTTGTTGTTCTTAAATGAAAATAGCACACACATAAAACCATATTATTCTTTAATTATGTTTCCCCATTTTAACTATAATATATATTACCCATTTGAAATGATTTCATAAAAGTAAAGTAAATTTTATCATAATGTTTTTTACTGCAGCTTTCGATGCATCAACTAAATAATGATAACTGCTAAATAAATCGGTTGCATTCTCTATCTTGTAATTCTTCTACAACAAAATAGATGGAAGAAACGCCACTAATTGAAAAATATGATTACTATTAGGAATTAAACATATACATATTCTGCGTTTATATGAATATAGTTAAATATGGAGCGGACCCAACATTCGGTTCTTGCCATGTTGATATTGCCTTTCGGTTGACATATTATCCCAGGGAAACATTTATTAACATTTACTTACCTGCATAATATGACTCATTATGCAACTGCCGCGAATTGATTTCCTTTTTCCATTGAAATCAATTCTCCCCAGCTGCATAATGAGAGCGAGGGAGAGAGAGAGAGAGTGAGAAGCGAGCATTTCAATTGAAACTCGGTTAATTTGATGCCCGGCGAGGGCGATGTCGTCTGGGCCACTGAAATCAATGACAGAAATATGAAATGAAAATATAATTGGTAATTTATTGTGTCTACAGATTGTTGCACGAAACTCGAGCAAACCGAGTAAAACAAGTAAAAAGTTTCGGTGGCAAGTGGGCGCACCTGGAAAATACCCTATAACTTCGCACATTAAAACAAACTTTGTTTCGATAGCTACCGATAAAGGTATCGATAACATGACGGCAATATCGACTGGGCTCTGGCCATGTCTGATTAAAAACATTTAATTGTTCCACAGCTGCCTACCCTTTCTTAGGGCGTCTCCGTTTTACAGGGTATCGTAATAAATGCACGTACAATATATACGAATTGTCGATCCGTTTGGCTCATGGATATGCATTGCAGTTGTGTTTACAGCAACCGTCCCGCCGCACTCGGCGTCCCGCATCGTGCGTCATTGGCATGCAACGCCACCACTCGGCACCACTCTGCACCACTCCATGCCAAACTCCACTCGAGTGCGCACCAATAAAAATCATAAAAATTGTGCCACAATAAAAAGCGCAGTGCTTTATATATATATGTATATAAAATAAAAAAAAACACACACACACGAGCCGACCAAATAAATCACACAACTTTGCAGACATGGGGCCCGCCAAGTCGGTGGGTTCGAACCCCACCACCCCCGTCCCCCGCCCCCGCCCCCGGCGCCCTCCACCCGCGCCGGCAACAATCGCGTCTGGCAGATGCAGCAGACAACGCTGTAGCCGGGGCTGAGGCGGACGTAGTTCCGTCTACGGCAACTGCAAATTATGGGCTTGTGTACTGCAAATGACAAACAGATCGAAGTCAAAGAGAGACAGAGAGAGAGGGAGAGAGGGGAGTGTCAGAGAGGGACAGCTTAGGCTACATTAGCATTATTTACTCAATGTATTATTAAATTATTATTATTATTATTATTATTATTATTATTATTATTATTATTATTATATTATTTACTTATAAGTCAAATCTATATTCCAAGGTATTGAGAATCCATTTAGGAAATTGTCACTTCAAGTGTATTTATGTTCGATAGTAACTGCATAAATATATACATATATATAATCCCGATTGGTAACAAAGGCCATGTCCCAGTATTGCTTAGTTTTGAATATGTTTATTTAGATTAAATTAAAGTTAAATAATCTTCTTGTCTATTGCAGGGTATGCAAGCGAGACAAATCAAAATAAATAAATATATATTCAACATATATATATCGTGCAGTGTATACTTTAAATATAAATGGACACCAAGCACATGTAAGTAAATACACACGTGCAACATTATAAATAATATTGGGCAATTTGAGACCTGAAAAGCGTTTGCGAAATGATGATGACCTATCATTAATTATGCGTCCTGCGAGCCAAGGAGCCGCAGCATGCGGGCCATGGCCGACAAGCAAGAAACAGCCAACAACAAGCAGCAAAACGGCAACAACAACAACTCGATGGCAAACAATGGCAAGTACCTAAGTTGACGTTGTGGCTGAATTGAATTTGATTTCTATAAATCAATTGGCGGCACGCAAACTGTCAAAGCGACTGGCCAAAAACTTTCCATTTTGTTGCGGCGGCGGCGGCTTTTATTGGAAATCGCTCAGCGTTTGACAATAAATCAGAGCGCAGCACTTCAAAGCCGCCAATTTAATGCCAGGTATTTCAGCTATGTGTAGGCCAGGCCCGGAGACAACGCTGGGGCAGCTAACAGCCAGCCAACTGGCCAGTGTGCTTTGTGGCCAAGTGTTCGTTCATTAACGCCATTAAACCCGTTTTGACATTTTAATTAAGCCGCGGCCGCAGCGCAATGTTGCCAATGTGGACAGCTGCTCCCGCGCGCTCCAGGACAAGGTCAGGATCATAGATCATAGGCGAGGCGCTTATCGCAGCAGCGACATAGAGCGCAGCAGCAACAGCGCAACAACAGCACAGCGCAGCAACAACTTGGCTGCTTATCAGGCATATCAGTCGACGGCATCTGCATCGCCGTTGGCGCATGTCCTGCGTCGGGACAAGGCACAGAAATTTGCATTTACCAGACTGTCGCCCACTTAATTACGCAGCAACAGCGGCAACAGCAACGCAGTCGGCGTCGCTGCAACATGTTGCACATTACACTAACAAGCATGCCACAGCCAAAGCAGCAGCTTAGCCACCCCACAAAAGCTGACAATTTGCAATTAGCAAAAGGGCCGAGAACAGCTTTGAATTGGCGCTAATATTTTCAGATTTACAGATTCGAATTCTGGAAAAAGCGATACTCAAACAAGAAAATACTCTATTGTTTAGAAAACGACCTGAAACGAAAAATACCCTTAAATTGAATATTGTTAATATTGGGTAATATTTGTCTCATATTCAAAAACGTTTTCCCACAAATATAACATAATTTAAAATAATTAAATTTAAACTTAAACGAAAAATACCCTTAAATTGAATATTATTAATATTAGGTAATATTTGTCTCATATTCAAAAACGTTTGCCTACAAATATAACATATTTTAAAATAATTAAATTTTTGTTTTTAAATTTTCATACTTTTTTTTCTTAGGTGTAGTTTTTCCCGAATCAAGTGTTTTGCTAATAATTCAAATTCAGATTTACAGATTAAAAAAAGTAACCATTGAACAGAAAAACATGAATTTAAACATAAAGGCAGGAATAAATAAAACAAGATGAAAAACATAACCGTTGCTTACCACAGTTTTTTAAATATATATAACAAAAAGTTTCTCATTAAGTCAAAAGCTCTTTACAAAATACTTCAATATGGTTAATGCCATATTTGTCGGGTGTGCGCGGCGGAGCGGATACGTGCAACTAGAAATATTTCGCAACAAATTATTCAACACTTTGCATGCACAGCAAACAACGGCGACGGCGGCGGCGTCTTCGTCAGGCAGCAGCAACAACAGCAGCAACTTGCAACAGGAGACATGCGGCGACCCTCAGCCGGCCCAGACCTGGCAGCGAGAGCAACCAGACCAGACCAGACCAGGCCGGGCCAGACCAGGCCAGGCCAGACCAACCCAACCAGACCCGCCAAATGCAACCAACGCAACGCAACGCAACATTTCCCCTCACCCGCCCGCCCCTTCGACTGTCAACATCTTGTCTTTGGTCTTTGGGCTGCTGTTTGTCATTTCCTTTTGCTGCTGCTGCTGCTGCTGCTTGTTAAATGCTGTTGGAATTTGCCACAGCCGCAGCCCAGCGGATGACAGGCCTAGAGAGTTGCTTGGCAGCAGTTGGAAATGGGAGGGGGGCAACTAGGGGCAAATGGGGAGCTGTGCACGTAAATCATGCCAATTTAAATGAGTGAAACTCTTCGGCCTACCTGCCACGCGCGTTTTGACACTTGTCATCTGTGGCATGTAATCCGCACGGCAGACTGCTTGACGACGCAGCGGAAATGCCGCACTTGTCAGCGGCTGGCCGGGGAAGGGACGCGGGGGCAGCTGCATTAATCGGCCGACGCGCTGATTGAGTAATGTGCCTCATATGCAGCCCACACCCAAATCCGCCCCCCCTCCCCCTCTCCCTGCCCCTTCGGCATCTGCAGCCGGGCTGCGTCGCCAAATGACCATTAAAATGTTATCGCTTATTTATCGCTCAAGAATCGCACAGAGTCCCAGGCCCAGTCCCGGTCCCAGACTCCACACTCGAGACACAGTCATGTCCAGACCTTGGTCTGTTGGCGGTCCTGGCGGCTAATCCGCGCACGCATGCGATGCGCCTGGCAACATTGTTGACAATGTGTGCAACAAAATGTTGCCACAGCAACGTGCAACGCCAAGTAAAAATAACATCAGCAACAACCAAGGAAAACATACAACATTATTGCAGCATTATTGTTGCTAATGTTCGCGTGTGCGTCGCGTTGGCACAGTGGTGCCAAATGTATTTGCGTGGAAATCAAGGCGAAGATGTGATCGAAAAGAAAGAAATTTTATGTGTGAATGTGAACGATAAAAATAATTCAGAATCATATCTACATGTGTACATACTCTACAGTTTTTCATATTTATTTGATTTAACATTAACATCAACTCAAGAAAGAATTTCTCTATTCTGTCTATTAAACAATTGCTTTAGATTCAAGTGTCATTATAATATTTATATTAAGCAGAAATAGAGACGAGCCCTTCAATTGTTAAATATATTTTATTGATTCCATCGAAATTAGTTAATGAGTTATGAAGTTCCCCTCAAATTGGAGATGATTAAAGACTTTAATGAGAGAAGGCAAAATTCTCATCACAGAAAGTGTGCCCAAAATATGAATTATAAATATATATAAATTATAAGTGCTTGTTTAACCATTTTCGGTATTTATTTTTAAGGGATCCATTTTGATGTTTTTAGAAACGGACCAATTTTTCTTATTATACATTCATTT
Organism: Drosophila robusta; assembly: GCA_035043565.1. Lineage (NCBI taxonomy): Eukaryota > Metazoa > Arthropoda > Insecta > Diptera > Drosophilidae > Drosophila > Drosophila robusta. Next base: position 6,057,269 of record JAWNMW010000584.1, read on the forward strand.
ATATTATATTCATTTCCTTTGCTTAACCCATTTAGGTTCTCTAAAAACTTTCAGTGCGAACTGTTTAAACTGGGTGCCAGATGGAAATCGCATCTAATTTATTGATAAAGAGGCGATTCACTTGCCAGCCTATTTCCACTCAATCCCAACCTAATCCATGCGCCATAACTATTCAAGTAGCGGCCCAGCCCAAGTCCGGACGGGGCGCCAGACGGACGGAGAGAGGAGACTGCCTGCCTGGCTGGCTGCTGCGGTTGGGCTGCCCGGTGCCGCGTCCCTATCGGGGCCCAGCTGATTGGTGGGCTGTTGAATGCTAAGTTGACGCTTTGATCTTGTCTAGCGCGTAAATCCGGCGATGCGCTTTGAGATTAAATGCCATTTGTGTGGCAACGTGGATGCCGGCACTCAATCTGACCGCAGTCCGCAGGCCCCGCCTGCCTCGTTCCCGCTCTCCCGCACCCCAGTTGTGTGCACTTGGCAAATTAAGCAGCGTTCCAGGTAAGCAGGCAGTCCGGCCGTCCGGCCGTCCGGGCACCTGTTCATTAAACGGCCGCAGCAAAATTATAGTTCAGCGAGTGCAGTAAACAAATGTAATCGACATCCTGTGCCACAAAGGAAGCCGCCGCTGCCGACGTCTGTTGCATGTGGCGTCTGCTGCGTTTAGAGAGGGGGTGCGGGGGTGGGGGCGCCGAAATGAACTACATAGAGCGCAAGAGCAAACAAATGCAAATACAACGAAAGCAAATAATAAACACAACGAATTTTGATTTAGCATGAAATTTAAATGACCCAAGCGGGAAAAGAGACGGGACGGGCCAGAGACTTCACTTTGCGTTTTATTGTCAAGGCGCGCAAATATTGTCAAAAGACTTTGAAGTGGAGGGAACGGGTCCCCGAGTCCCCGGGTCCCCGCGTCGAGTCGCATTTGCATCTCTCTCTCTCGCGTTGCAACGGAAGCGCCAGAGATATGAAAAAAAGATGCCGACAATGGGACAAGGCACTGTGGAAAACTTGTCCCTGTCTGCGTTTTGTGTCTTTGTGTGGAACGCAATCCGGTCTCCAGATTCAGACGCAGTCCTGTTTTTTATTTTACTTTGTTGTTGTTGCTGTTGCTGTTGTTGTTGCTGTTGTGTTTGCGCCGGCGCTTCAAGTGTCCCTTTGGCGTGCGGACAGGTGCGGGGTGTGTGCGGGGGGTTTGGCCACTTGTTTGGATTTATAAATATTTTTCGGTTTACTTAGGACCCGGGCCCCGGACTCGAGACGACACTCGAGCGCGCTAAAGTGCCAGGCAATCAACAACAAATTATGAGTGCTACAATTTGCTTAGTCCATGCCACAAGATATGGTAATGTGGCACGGATCGCAGACTTATCGCCACGTTCGGCCAAACGATGCACTCGGTCTTTGGGCTGGCATTGAACTTTCGCCGGGGCCAAGAGAGAAGAGAGAGAGAGAGAGAGTACGGAATAGCAGACAATGTCGACACTCTACTGACCCAGTTGGGTGAGGGGGTCTAAAGAGCAGCCCAAGATAATCAAGAGTCAAATCCGCTAGCAATAACACTAACCAACAAACTTCAGATTTGTAAAAACTTTCTTTATAATTATTTATAATATTTTTAAAATGCAATATTTTTCGTGAATAAAGTCAACAATTTGTATTAAAAAATTAAAAACTAAGAGTTTTTTAGATTTTGCTACTTTTTAAATGATATTAAGAAAATATATAGTTAGAAATTTACGACATACGTTTACAATTTCTCTTTATTGATTTCAGTTTAGGGGTCTGAAAAATGTTGTTGCCTAGTGTAATTGACTTGAAAGCAAACAATTTATGATGACCTAAGCCAAACAAAAGCAGCGAATACCCAGAAAAGGGTGCGGTAATCAAAGGAATTGGCCAACAGATTGAGCCAAACGGATAACGGCCAAGTCAGCGCGCCGAGACCTAAAAACTGATGACGTTGTTATTGTTGCTGTTGCTGTTGTTGTTGTTGGCCAATGATGATGCTGATGCTGATAATGTACTCGATGAACGATAGAGCACGCCGAGTGCAATAGGAGAAGGGAAGGGTGGGGGGATAAAGCCCACGCAAAACTAATGTGAAAGTCAAGAGTGGACGGCGGGGGGCACACAGGAAGCTGGGTAGGATGATGACTGGCGCGAGCTGCAATGTTGACCTTTGGAGCGAGTCTCGGCAAACATCTTTATGCTGACTGGAGAGCAATAAATAGCAGCAAAGAATTCAAGTGGAAAAGCACTGCAAATAAATACAAATATCTAGTGGATAAATATTATTTATGGCGATAACTATGCGCAGATAGCCGGCCTGGGCCAGGCCCGAAACAAAGGCCATGGCCCATAGCTGTTTGCCCAACTGGGTCAGCAAGTCAAGGACCCAGTTGAAGAGCGCTCCAGGGAATCGCGGCCGCAACTTTAGCCAAATCCATATTTGCCATTTATAGAACTCGACTGCAGCTTCAAATTATGGACAGTAGCGAATAAGTGCATAAATTTTGGCTAGCGAACGCATCAAACTGCAGATCGATATAAGGATGACTTGTCGTTTTCGGAGGTAGCCGACTTATCGACAAGGCAGCCGCGGCGCAACTTGTCTTGCCCCAGTCATGATGTCTATTCCGGCTGTTGCCCCCTGCCCCTTGGCCCCTGTCCCCTGTTGATGCTTTCAGCTGACTCACTTATGTAATAACAAAATTGGCATAAACATATGTATTAGAACGTCGCGACGACACTGCAACAAATGGGTTCGAGTGCGCCGTGTTCCCTCTTCCCTTCTCCCCATCAATCCGCTAACATGATTATTGCTGGCCCTAGACCGCAAAACATTCAGGAATCGCTGCGTCACCAGCGGAGCAACAGCGAAAAATATATCAAAGTTTTTGGGTTAACCGCGTCAGAGACCCAGCTCGACTTTTAAATACAGTTTTCAGTTTCGTCAGTTTTGGCTCGAGTTATTGTGGATTACAAGAACAAAATCTGAAAAGAATCGCTAAATGTTCACATTTAAACTGTTTATCTAAAAATGCTTCAACTTGCCAAACGTCTTGACCCGTTTTATACATTTTTAAGTTTTCAGTTTACATTTTTAAATTATTTCTTAGATGTTTTCTTATTTTCTTTTTATTTTTCCTTTGCCACAATTTTTAATCCATTTTTTGAATTTGCTAAATTTTTGTATTTAAACTGTTTATCTATAAATATAAATTCAATCAGACTATAAAATTCTCTATATTTAGTATTTTTTGCCACATTTCTTGACTCATTTTATGAATTTTAAAGTTTGCAGCTTAAATTCTTGAGTGAACCTTGTTATTTTCTATTTGCTCATTTGAAACAATTTTTATTTGGCAGATCCCTCTCATTGCTGGCCACACAGGGCGAATCCTATTACGAAATTCCAGCTGTGTGCAGCGAGGCAAAGAACTTTGGCGGTTTCCCCGCCTCGTAAGTCCTCGTATCGTTGGCTGTCCAATTGGCGAACTGGGTAAGTCCACGTTAATTACGTGTACTTTACGGCTGTATATGAGAAGGAGCGCAGGACTAAAGCACAATAGCCAAGACACAAACCCAGCCAGAGTACACGGCTAATCAGCTCTAACGCCGCCCAGCGCCCAATCCGCTTGTCAAAAGTTCCAATGCATTGTTCGCAGAAGCGTTCGGATTGACAACATTAAGACCGCACCGCATCGGAGCTGCCCCTCGGCGCGGCTTAAGCAGTGGCCGGCAAATGGGGGCCAGAGGGGGGCTTATTTAGCCAAAGACGCTGTGCGTCTGAGTCCGCACTGGAACCAGTCAGCAGCAGCAGCAGCAGCAGCTCCTTCTCTGCCTCCGACTGTGCTTGTTAGCTGTCAAACTCGAAAATTTGCAATGACAGCAAACATTGGCGGCGCCGGCGCCGGCGCCGACGTCAGCAGCGGCAGCGAAGTGAACGCCGCGGCGCGTTGCACAAACTAAAAACTCATTGTCAGGCGCTGTCTGTGGCAACGAGGCAAGAAGCAAGCCGCAACCCGATCCGCATTGGGGGTGCGTTGCTGCATAATAAACTGAACTGGGCGCGGGGTCAGCTGCAGGGGCAGCGACAGGGGCAGGGGCAGGCTCAGACGCGGGCTGGAACAATAGGGCGCCAGTTAGCTGTCGCTGCCGCTGCTGCGTGGCAAGTTGGCCGTTTGCCCGTTGGCCGTTGGCCGTGGCCCGTGGCCAGTGGTCGGCGGCAACTGCCGCAGCGCAAAGAAACAATAAACACACGAAAATAACGTAATGAGTGGCAGCAATGGGACAAGTGCAGCTTAGGCCGAGAGTGCAACGACAGTGGAGCGAAACGGTGCAATTTGTTATATAAAAAAAATAGGTAATGAAGGGGGACTAATGAAAAAAAAGGTAAATGTGTCAGCTGATCCACATTGAAATCTTGCACATATTTAAATTAATAAAAATGTATCATTTTTTTTATTATTTTTAAGTCTTCGTCTAGGATATTCTTATTAAATATGCTTCAATTGCATTGTATATTGTAACCTGAGGTGCAAAATATTTTTATTCCCTGTTTTATTGTAGCAACTAGCAACAACTCTTAGCTATGCCCATTGTTGACAAGCCGAATCTTGCCCAATACGGTCCCATTGTGCCAACCGACGCCATGGTCACTCTACACTTTTGGTTAAGCAGAGGGTACTGCAATATAGTAAAGAGCATATTAAATTCATTTTAAAACATGCACCGTGAGAAACTTGCCGAGTGGGCGGCTACGCTTTGCACGGGCGGGGGCGTGGCAGGGGGAGGGGTGGCTGCCACATGGCATCCATAATTGATGCGCCCTGCATTACTAGACAAAAAAGCCAGAGAGGGGAGACAGAGCGGGAGGGAGAGAGAGGGAGACAGCTCAACGAGAGCCATCAAAGGGCAGCAAGCAGAATGCTGTGCCCCTCTTGCTGCAGCTGCAAATGTGGCGCTTTGTTGCAGCAATCGTCGAGGCTGCAGCATCCAGCAAGAGCCCATGCCCCGCTGCTGCTGCTACTTCTTCTTCTTATTAATTAAGAATTATTTTAATTAACGTAATAAATTTGCGGCCTGGCAAGCCACAAAAAAGAAGAAGAAGAAGGTTGCAAATAAAATGCGCGCTCGTATGAAAGTTTTTCTTTCGCCTTTTAATTCTTCGGGGCCAGGTTCGCGACTTTGGACTTGTAGCTGACTGTGGGGAGCGGCGACTGTGGCAGCCTCTGGTTGCATGTGCGTCCGCTTGCGGCCCGAAAAATGTGCGAAAATTTATGTTGCATGCGATTTTGGTGACTTGTTTGCAACTTGTTTGCCATGTTCGATTGGAGCCGCAGCTGAAGCTGCAACCACCAGCGGCAAGTGGGTCAGCCGCCGCAGCGGGGGCACCGCTGCCGAATTTCAATTAAATGCACATAAATTTAAAATTAGTAATAACTTCGGGACGTGGTCCGTGCTTGGGGGACTGGACAAAACGCTGCCCGGCACGCAACGCGGCCCCAGGATGACGCAGCTGTCGCCCGCATTGTGGAGCGGACGTGAGCAGCTTCTCCCTGCGCACACACACGCACACAAACACACACACACACCTGTCGGCAGGCCTCAACTCGCCTGGCCGCATCCAGTTAAAAAATCTGTGTGCCTATTAATTAGCCAAACTTCAACACCTGCTGTGTGCCGCAGACCAAAAATTAACTTGACAACAGGCCTCGCAAATTTCGAGGCCAGACCTGACCCGCCCTCCCGCCTCCCTCCCCCGCCCGGCTGCCCACCGCGCCCGCTTCTTATTTGGGCTGTGAATTGGAAAATAATTGTGCGACGGCCATTAAATTACAATGCCCCATGGACAACGTTAGACTTGGGGGGAAAGGCTATTTTTGGCTGTGCCGGCGGCCAGGAGCATTGGCGGCAGCAGGTGCCAAGGCACATTGGCCACGTCCCGGCAATTATGGCATTATAAATAAACAAAGAGCAAATAGTTATTAACTAATAACTGCCACGCGCTGCAGCGGCAAGGGGGTGGAAACGGGTGGGGGCGGGGGTGGGGTTGATAATATACATAAAACATTTATGCGCCGGCCACCTGGCGACAGGGCGACAGACTGGGGTCAGGGGTCAAGGCTGTCAAGTTGATGAACAACTGGAAAACAAATCAATGAACTTTGAACAGCACAAGTTAATTGCCTCAATTGGATTCGAATGGGATTCGGGGTTGGCCCAAACGAGATCTGGTCTGCCGATAGCCAAAGTTAGTCCACGAATATTGACATTAATTGCGCGCGTTTAGCGTACATATAAATATACACAAACTATACAACAATTACAAGTAGACTTTTCTATATTTATTTTTAAAAAGCAATTTCAGTTAGGTGCAAAGCCCTAATGCAATATTTGTCAGATAAACTCGGGGACTTGATGTGCGAAGTGGGTGCGGGAGTTATTCCAAGAAACTTTCCAGCTTTATATAATGCATATAAAAAAGGCGACGTACAAAAGTTGTGTCATATATATAATTATTTCTTTTTTATAAAGACTAAATTTGTACTCACATTTGCTAAAATTGGTTAGACAATATTCCAAAAAATATCCTGAAAGAAGCAAAAATGCAATAAGATTGTAAATCACAGTGTGCATAAAAGTAGTGTATTTTTTAAATAATTATAAACCATAGAAATTTATGTTTTTTTTTGATTTTAGTTCGTTTATTTATGCACAACTTTTGGCACACATTCGGGTGGCACTCACAACACTCACCCACTGATTCACCTCTGCGCTCACACTCCAGGGCTAGCTTTTGATGCTGCTCAGATTGTGAAAAGGGGATTTGAGCTGTGTATTAGGCGGCATTCGACATAATCGAACTAATCAATTTGCGTGAATAAACTGCACACGGTTTATTATCAGGTGGCGCGTGCCACGTTGTTGCACGGTGGCGCCCCCTTGCGACATAAATCTTTATTTACAAAAGTGTAAACAGAAATTACTCATTCACGCGCATTTAAAGGAGACGCCGCCAAACGCCGGATACGAGCGGAAACAAAGCACGGGCGAAGGATGCGAAGGGGCGGGCTGGGGGACTGGGGCGTGGAGGGAGCGTGAAAAAGGCTGAAATGCGAAAAATCAACGACTTCAACGGGGGCACATTGGGAATGGAAATGGGCATGGAAGCAGGGAATTGCTTTGCCAGCTCAAAATGTGTGTATTAGCATGTGTGGGCGGTGGGGGCGGTGGGCGGTGCGGGGGCAGGTACTAAAAACCCCCTAAAAACATAACACATCCCCCTGGCGCTCGCTAATGGCTCTCCAGTGTGTTTTGACGTCGATGCGAGGCGAGGCGAGGCGGCCCCGGAAAGCTCAGGCCCAGGCAGGCCCAGGTCGCCGGCTCGGGCTCGAATCCTCGGTCCCTGCTCGGGCGCCGGCGTTGGCCGCGTTGAAAAGTCAACGATTGCCGCGTTGCGGAAATTAACGGAAAATCAGCAGAGCAGGCGAAAAGGCAGCTGCCTGTTAACGGCAACGGCAACAGCAACAATTGCGAAGGATGCTTGATTTAATGTACAAAACTTTTGATGTTTTCTGATGCTGGCAACCATGACACAGAGGCTGCGGGGGTTGAGGGGGCGGAGGGGCTCTGTTCTTGTAGCTTATCATCAGGCAGACATTTTGCTTATTTAAAAGTAATTATGGGCAACCCGAGCACCTACGACGGCTCCGTGTCAGTTGGGACGGACCGCCCTCCCCGCCCACAATATCTCCATCCCCCGCTCGTCGCTGTCGTCCTGTCAGCTGTGCTGCCAACTCATTCAAGCAGAATGCGGCAAATCACGCACCCAACTTTGGGCCACGGGTCGAGGTGTACGTCGTACACATACTCATGTACATATACATATATATGTATTCCGTATAAATGTATACAAATTATGCGTATTTATCAGGAAAATTCAATGAACTGTAAATGGTGTGGAAGTTGTTCATGTGAGCCAAACACTGGGTGTGCGTGTGTGTGTGTGAAGGTGTTTTGCACCACGACCCATTGTTGTTCTGCGGTTGTCTGTTACAACATTAAGCCAAGGGGTCGGCTTGAGAATGCGCACAGGTGTGTGTCAAAAGGCATGCGAAATGCCTTGGCAGTGGCTGGGGCAGGTGTAAGGAGGGGGAGGGGGCGGTGGGCGCAGTTGGCAGCAAGTGACAGGAGGTGTGCCAGAGCGAAGCCATTGCATTTGAACTGGGGGTGCTAAATAATGAACAGGCGGTGGGGTTGTGGGCCAGGGTTAGGGGTTAGCTAAAGCGGTATTTGTAGGTTTGTATATTGGGCTTATATTAAAGTTTAGCTTGGATACAAAACATTAATTACGGGGAGCCGAGAGCACAATAAAGGGAAAAAGCAGTGGAAAGGACAGAATCGGGTTTAATGTTGCTTTTTATACTAATGGTGACAACCACAATCGATTAAAAATGGAAATTCCGGATTCTAAATTTTGAAAAAAAAAATTTTTCCAAAATGAGTTAGGGGGAGTACATGCTTTTTTTCAAAAAAGTTTCAAAAAAATGTATTTTCAAAAATGCATATATTTTAAATGCAAATTCAATCTAGAGGACAAACCGTGAAAAAAATGCCTTCAAACATGAAAATCGGTTGAGTTTTGACAAATTTATGGGCGTTTGAAATATGGGAGCTGTGGATCCAAGAGCTTTATATGTCACGGTTTGGGCAGTATCCGTCCTGCTGTCCGTCCGTCTGTCCGTATGAATACAATTTTTTTCGCCGCTATTGAAGCAAGAGACTTGGAATATTCACTCGAGTGTATACACGAGTATGCGTCAGACAAAGTGTTAAGATTATTGGGCCACGCCCACTGGGAGGCTGGCAAATCGATAACATGACGATCGCAAATCGAGAAAAGGTGAATATTTACCACAATATTAAAGCTACGTCCGATTGCAACGTTTTTACTTTCAAAATTCTGATTTTAGGTATTTATTAATGTATTTTTATAATGTATTTTTGCAGATGTAATTGCAACTTAGCCACGAAACGCAGACAGAATTTAACGTGGAGAGCTATTTTATAGCCCTGTAACTCCCGTTACAATTTGTGATATCTGTTATATTTAAAGCACTGGTTTGGTCCTTCTCCCGATTCGCTCAATTCCTTTGAATTCGCTTGCACTTTGAGCAAAGTAATTCGGCTTCTAAGATCCAGCTTCTTGGATCATTAAAACTTTGGCTCAGCAAGTGCATTTGCTGGCTGCTTCTTCTTCTGGCCGTACTTCCTGCTGTTATTGGTGCTGTTGTTGGGGGCACAGCGGTTCTTGCCACTTGGCAGGCGAGTGGAAAAGTTTTCATTTTACAACAACGGCTGCAGCCAAATGCGAGCTGTGTACCCAAACCGGAAGTGAAGGCGGCCGGGCGGCGAGGCGAGGTGTGGGGGCGGCGAGGGTAGGCAAGTGTAAAAGAAATAAACGGACTTAAAATAGGAAAAGTCAACATGAGCTGTGCGTTGTGCTGTGCTGTGTCCTGGGACAGGACGTTGTCCTCCGCTGCCAGGGACTAACTTATTTTATTTCCAGCGCAGGGCACGAGGACAGGCTGCACAGCAAACAGGACAACGTTCGGGGCTAGGGGCTAAGTGCAAACACAAAGATGAGATTTCTTCCTTCTATCTGCCGGCCCCCAGCTCGCCCCCCCCCCCCTCCGCCTCTGGCTCCTCTGCTAATACTTGAGGGGGGCACAAAAGCGTAACGGCGCTCAAAATGACTGACACGGCTTGCTGGTCACATGGTCAAGAGCGTGCAGCGAGCCGTGGCTATAAAGTACACACACCGACACTCGCAGACACACAACAAACACACACACACACACACACGCACGCACACACGCACACTCACACACACACAGGCAGTGCGAAATGAAATTCCGTCGCTGTCCCCTCAGTAGAACATTTTGTATCTGGCTTAGTTGTTTTAAACTTTATTGTTTACGCTTGTGATCAGCAGCGACGCCGACGTCGCCGTCGACGTTGACGTCGACGTCGTGGCGACCATTTTGTTGACTGCTGCCATTGATGCTGCCTGCCGTCTGCTGCTGCTTGTTCTTCTTCCTCTTTTTTAGCTGCTTCGTGTTCTTCTTCTTGTTCAGCTCGCACTTTGGCCCATTGTGTGGCTCTAAAACATAAACGGAAGCGATTTATGGCGCAAACACAATGAACGAGTCAGCAGCAGCAGCAACAACAACAACAACAACAACAACAACAACTGGAGCAACAACAACAGCAACAAACAAGAGCAAACAACACACAAGAAAATGACGCACAACAAAGGACACGGATACGGTCAGCGCAACAATTTGTGTAGTGTTGACCAGCATCGTTCTTCAGGCTCCTACTGCTTGTCCTACTCCCCACCCCCTTTGAGGCACCCTCGCTGTCCTGGCAGCTCATAAAAAACACAAACAAACGGACATCAACTCAGATTTAGTGGGGAGTTGGGCTCTGTGGGGACAGTTCAAAAATACGACAGGCCGAAACTTGCTTTAGTTTTGGCCAAAAAGTGGCTGGAATTGCTTTTATATTTGTTAACAAACATTGAACCTACTTTATAAAAGATAAATATTTCTTCCCTTTTGCTTTATAATCTGAGTTCGATCTTATATCAGATATTCAAGATATTAACAGATTTGCAGCAAGTATAAAAACATCTCGTATAATACAGGGTATACAAATGTCATTCTATCATAATTAGTTATGAATTTGGCAAGCAAACGATTATTTCGAAGTATGTCTGTCATTATTGAAAAAAGACAAGAGATTTAAATAATAATTATTATGTTATTATTTATTCATGAAATTTATAAGATTTCAAAGCAAAGAAATCTTTCTTAGCGATTTTTTTAAATTCCCACCAAAAGTATTCGAATATTGCCCAAAACTATAATAATTGCCGCATATTTTTCGCTTCTTGCAGCCAGCAGCTAAATTCTGGCCATAAATCCGCCAACTGCTCAACACTAAGTAGGATCCAAGTGTTTCGCATTGTTCGCTGGCCGCAACTAAAGTGCTTGTCACTGGTCACGGCCCGGAAGTATCTTTATTTTAGCTTTGTTTGCACTCGCGCGCGCGCACACACACACACACACACGCACACACACTCGCGTAGGGAGGAAGCCCAAGTGTTATTATCCTGCTTAGCCATAATACGTTGTTAAAATGTTGAGTCTGTCATTTGTTTGGCCCGCACTAAAAATCACAAGAAATTGAAAAAATGCCCCAAGACTTGGCCAAATAAATGCCAGGGGGAAAGGGGGGGGGGTGACTGGGGGGACGCTAAATTCCAGCGTTTGCTTTCCCTGTGGGAATCGTTGACAGGAGCGTGGCCATTTTGTATTTCGACTTTATTAACTTTTCAGCACAGGCGAAAAGGAAATGCCGAGCGATGCTTGCCTTTGATTTGCGGCCATTTTGCTCGGCTTCCGTTTTGCATATTTCCGCCCGTTATTGTTGTTGCTGCCACCTACCTGTAGCAGCCAAAGAAATGATGAAGAAAGAGCAACAAAAATAAACCTTGTTTGGGGTTCGCTGCGCTTAGGTTCTCAACAATTAGGTTCATTAAATTTCAATTAATTTGATTAATTGAAGCAGAAATATGCGTTTCATTTGATTTGTTTTGATAGGCGCAGGCAGCTGGCTGATGCTATTTGCCCTCTCACTCTCACCCACACTCACACTCGCTCTCCCTCTCTTTCTGCCAGCTTTCTTTTGTTGTACGCTTCAATTGCAATTAATTACGGCAGCCAAACCACAATTAAAATTAATTTGCCTGTCTAAAAAAAAAGAACAAAAACAATACAGAACTGGAAAAATAAAGAAAATTGAAGCAAAACGCATGCCGGAAGCAGCGCAAAGCTGCGCCCAAGTCCTTCGCATCCGCATCCGCACGAGTTGGGCAATAAAAATTCTCGACGTAATTAAAATCAAAGGATTTCGCGTTTAACAATTTATGTGCGCTATAATTTTTGGGGCGACGCAGACACCGCTCGTAAATTCAAACCCCACCACGCCCCGCCCCAGCCGCCCACTGGCAAAAACGCTTTATGGCCGTTAATTTGTTGTTCGGTGCGGGGGGCGGGAGGGGGGGGCGCGGTTCGTTACCAAGGGGGAGCTGTGTGCAAATGATTTGTTTCCTTGGCGCCCGTTTGAAAACAAAAGCTTCTGACCAGACAGACGACACACAAAGCGGACAGCAGGAACAGGGGGCAGGGGCAAGGTTTGGAGCGGGTTCACGCTGGACAAATGCGTCGGCGGATTTCGCGTCGTTTGGCTGCACGTGACTGCATGCCACACATGCCGCCAGTGGACAGGACTCAGCATAGCTGTGTGCATACGCACCGAATGCCATTCCCTCAGAAAAGGCCACCCCCACCCCCATCCCCACCCCAGCCACCGCAACACACGCACACTCGTGCGTGGTGCATCTGTGTGCACTGCATTTCATCGCTAATTTAAGTTAATGTTCATTGTTGTAAATTACATTAATTTTAATGCGATTTCGCACACGCGCCTGCACTGGCCACATAACGTCTACGGCTACGTCTACGGCCACAGGCCGCAGGCCACGCCCACGCCCAGCGAAAAGCTTTTAAGTGTGTGATTGTTTGGCCGTTGCACTTTTATGTAATTACCGTACTAACAAATTACATCAAGTGTCACAAATGAATGCATTTATGATGCGCATTTTAAATACCCCAAACTCTTGCCGGGAAGAGTACCCGAAAGCGGAAGCGGCAGGTTGGCTGAAAAGTTCAGCTTATGGAAAAATATGTTGCGAGTGGACCTAAAGTGCACTTGCAAATGCATTAATTAAAAAGCCTCGTGCACGGGTGAAAGCTTAAATCTTTATTGGCTTCCTTTCGCACTGCGCCTCTCTACGCGATTCTCACAATTTTAATACGCGCTCCGCGCAAATTGACTTCAATTTACAACAGCTTTTTAGCAGGTTCCGTGTTGAAAAATAATGAGTGAAGACTCGATTACCCGACAATTATAAAATAAGTGGAGAAGTCTACATATTAAAATATTTGAAGAACTTGTTGCTTTTGATCCTATTAAATATATTTTTAAATTTTATTTCACTCGACCGAACCTTATAAATTTGTATACTTCAATATTTTATCAACATTCGCATATGTTGTGCATTTGCTTATAATATAAATAATACATAGATATATAAAACAAAAAATCTTTAAATATAACCCAATTAAATTTTTCAAATACACTGCACATGAAAAACATAATCCAAATCTGACAAAAATCTAAGTCTAACAGCAACAACAAATTGAGATTGTATGTGGCATGTACGTACACGAATATAGAAAACATAAAACAAATACCGAATAAATGCAGCTACAACAGGCTGACTTAGCTCTTGTGTGGCCGGGCAGGTAAACACGTAACGGTAACAGAAACCGGGTAGAGATGCCCGGGGGCAGTGGCCGGGGACGGCAGCCCAACAGAATGTTGCTCCTACAACAATATTTGGCTTCATTTGCATAAAATGCAACAGCAGCAAAAGCGGCGCAAAAATGTCAGGTGCAAAATGGGCAGGCGGCGGGCGGCGAACACGGCGTATACGCAATGCGGACTTGAACGTAGCTGCTGCAACAACAACTGGCAAGTAAACAAGGCTGCAGCGTTCCACACAGAAGTCCAGGGGGTGGCACTGGAGCACCATTCCCAGGGCTGCCATAAACTGAACGACTGATTGAACAGCAAACATGTCGCTCTCTCGTTGTCCGCCTCATCGCCATCAAGAGTCGCCAATCGGCAATCGTTGCCGTTGCCATGTAAAACACATGTTGCCTTGTATTTCTTTTGGCATCCAATAGGCCCGCTCCCCAGCCTCGGGCCCTGTCTGTTGCCACTCCTGTTACCACAATGTCCAGGGCGTAGCCAATTTTAAGCAAATATTATTGTTTGCATTTATGTTTGCTTCCGATATCGCACAGCCGATAATATACACATATATTGCATATATGTTTATATATACGCACAGCTAGGCCCTACTGAACCGAACTCAACAAATTCTATTACACTGGACAACAGCTCGCTGGGACAACGAAAATAGAAATTAACATTTTGTTTTATTTATTCAAAAGAAATATAAAATCATTTATTGATAGGTTATTCGATAATCAGATTTGGCTAAAATAATGAAAAATATAAAAAAATAAAAATTCCTAATAGTTTTTACATAGAATGTAATTTTTTTAAATTGGTAAACTTATCGATAACCCTTATTTAACGAAAAATAATAATAAAAAAATAATAGTAACTAAATCTTCATAAATTATATCCTTGAGAAATGTCACAAATCTTTTTATAATTTGTAGCCGAGTGTAATTTGTAGCTGGGAAAATTATGCGGCCAGGTAAAGGTTGGCGTTGTGGCACTGCTGCTGCTTTTGTTGCGGCTGTTGCTGCTGTTGCTGCTGTTGTGTGAGTTGAAGCGTGGCACACACAGAGCTTGTAAACATAACCTCAAATTAAAATATGTTTGCTTACGTACAACTAAACGGCAAGCCAACTGATGCTGGCCAGGTAGCAGGACTCATTACAGGACTCTGTTCGAGGCATAAATTAAAACTTTTGCGAAATTGTAACGGTGCAAGTTTTGTAGTCAAGTTAATTATGCATAAAGCGGCGAGAGCAACAAAGAGTGCCGACGTTTATTTACCTTCTGGTCTAAAACACACGCAAAGATGCGGCCAAGGGGCTGGGGTGGGGGGGCTTGTTGCATGCTGTTATGACAGCTGCTTTGACTGACAGCCTGGCTGCGGTTGGCGACTGTCGGCAGCGGAAATTAAGCGCCTCGATTTGCGTGCCCGCAATGCATAAATCAGTACACGCCCCCCGCAAAGCCCCTCCCCCCAGCCGTAAATGGCCTAAGTCCAACAAATTGATTAGGCCCTCGAGTCGTAGACCTTACAGATTACCGGAGCCTTCAACAAGGCGTAAAATACTCGCCTCGATTATTAAGCTAAATGCATGAGCTGCGCCCAAGCCGAGCAAATGTGCGTCAGTCCGTCAGTCCGTCAGTCAGTCAGTCACTCAGTCCGTCAGTCAGTCAGTCATTTATTCAGTCGTGTCAAATTGCTTAACAAGCAATTATGTAGCCCGTCAACGGGCACTCGCAATCAGTTCAAAGCCAAGCCGAAACCAGAGGCAAAAGCCACGGGCTGGCCATGCAAAAAGGGCTAAGACCAAGCGGCCTGCTGTTTGAGCCGGCTTAGCTAAGCAGCAGCCATTGACTAAAGCGACAAATCTTGCAGCAGCAGCAGCAGCAGTTGATCATCACGATCATAATGATGCTGCTTATGGCACTCGGCTGGAAATGAGTTGCAAACAAATGACTTAAGTGAGCAACTTACAGGCTGTATTAGCCAGGCCCAGTCACTAACTATTTCCGCAACAAGCCACGGAGCTCCGTTTCAATTGCGCCAACTCTCGATCATTATTTTATGAACGATCTCTAATATCAACTTATATTTTATGTTACATTATTTTAAGGCTGTTAAAACTTTTGAGAATTGAGCTTGTCGTGAATCTAGCTATGGTTTAATTTATTACTGCCTATCCATTTATTTTAAGTTTTTTTTATTACATTTTGTGCCCTACCCGTAGTGTTTTCGAGTGTAAAATTTGTACATGAAATATGGCCAAAAATTATGTTTCCAGCACAAAAGTGTAAAAAAATTTGTCTCATATCAAAATTGGATTAGTTTCGTAATAATATCGTAGTCTAAAAAATTGAGCAATGACTGTTAAAGATGTTCCGAACAAAATATTGTATAAATAGAGATATCAAATTGAAAGGGTGTATTTTTTTGAAAAGACAGCCGTTTAGCTAGTTGGAAAAATAAAAAAATGTTTCTTCTATTTCACTTTTATTTATTTTCAAGCTTTGCCTAGCTTTGTTAAAAAAGATGACAGCAGAGCTGTGTATAATAATGTAAACGAATTTTATTCAAATAATCTATTTCACAAAATTAATTTTTTTCCATTTCACTCAACTCTTATTCCTCCTATCGCTATATGCATTCTTTATAGTACTTTATAAAATACATTATTATTATAATTAAAGTATAGAATATTCTTATAAACTGTCAACATAGCTATTTCTAAATAGCACTGGCTGCTGTTGCCTTCGGATAAGACAAACTCGAACCCTAAGGACTTAGAGGACTGCATAATAAAATATATATAATATATATTTATTCTTCAACTTTAATTTTGCTTTTAATGCAATATTGAAAGACAAGCAAACAATTTTACTGCACTATTCGTGAATTTCTAGTGAATCCAGCTAAACTTAGCTAGGCGTAACATGTCTACCCACTGCCCCCCCCACCCCCCCCCCCTCCCCCTTATTTCCTTGCTCCACGCTCTGATTTATGTGACACACATTAGGGCGCGCTCGTTTGTGGCCATTGGAGGGCAAATTGAAAGGCCCAACGAAAACCAAAACATATTGCAGCGTTTTATTATGTTTTAAAATTAACAATTTTAGAAGGGTAAGAAAGGGGAGGGGGGAGGAGCAGTCCTGTTGCATTCCCATTTAATGCATTTTTTCGCCTCTAGCCAAACGAATTACTCAAAAATGGCGCATAAATTAATGGAAGAGAGAGATGGAGCGCGAGAGCGAGAGAGAGAGAGGGGAACTTAAGGAAGAGGAGGCATACGAAACTAGGCGACTGACTAGCAGAAATTAAAACATTAATCTGAAGCGCTGCGACTACAGCCGAGCATGCATAATAATTAATGCTGGGCTTTAAATTTATTAATTTATTTATAAAACCGAAAAGGGGCAAAGAAGAGGCACAAAAAGAGGTGCGAATGCGAACTTAAAGACCTGCAGAATGGAACCTCCACCCCTCCTCCCTCAATGGACGAAACAGAAGTATACAAGAACTTAACGAGAACCAGAACTCCAAATGGTTCTCAGTCTTGGCAGTCTGGAACTGGGCTCTCGGACTGCGTTTGGGGATGAGGCAGCGTCTTTTTGTTGCTGTGCTTTTTGTGTGCAGTTTTTTTAAAAATGTCCGTACGCCCTCTAGGGACAGATTAGCGATTAATCTATGGGGCATGGTCACATGCACGTCCTACACTCGCCTCCAAGCAGCCGGCCAGCCAGCAGCTAGAAGCGTCCTGTGGAACGTGCAACGTGGTACGAGGTAACGATTAAAAAATCTCCACAGTAAAGACTGAGCACTTAATCAAAGAGGATTTAGAGAGGAATAGAGCCAAAGCCCAGTGCCCAGAGTCCAAGCTGAATCCAAGCCAAAGCGTTGATGCGGCGCTTTGTTTTTAGCTGATTTTTTTCCACTTTAAGTGATGCAGCCAATACCCTATAAAAGTGAGTGGCCATATGGCATAGAGTAATGCCCTATGTGAAGATATAGCTCTGTGTTTAAACCCTTGGTCGAGACAGAATTCGCAATACTTAGTCTTACTATCAGTATTCACTGCGCTCACATAAACTCAGCTCTCGAGCAGGACAGGTAGCTTAACACGTGTGACCTTTTGGAAGGACAGTTAGATGCTTGATAAGAACTCAGGTAGTTGGCAAATATATATATATAAGAAATGTTAAGGGTAGTTTTGCGCACTATTTATATTAAGGGCTAGCTATTGACTGGCTTCAGTTGAAGTCCAGCAGCTGGCAAGTATTATTCAACGTGTGTGTTTGCCCTATTGTGAGTAAAATAATTTATAAACTCCATCCTAAATTTAAAGTTATTTGTGATAGTTTTCATAAATAAGAAAATAATTAAATGTAAAGATTTTATTTTGCAATTTTTATACAGATAGTAGCTGGAATTTAGTTACTGTCTAAGCTAAAATCTTCGAGCATTTTCCTACATTTATTTCTTCTTTCATTTCATAGCCCAGTTGAAGAGAGCATCTCCAAGTCGTTGCAAGTCTTCTTATAATCGTCTTTAGTTGGGGTTTTTACTACATATTACAAGCAGTTTTATTTCGCTGAGCGTTGTTCATAGTTTCTGGTGCGCTTTTTCATTTGCCAGCTCTCCCCTCCCCCTGCCCCTGCCCCCACCCGAGGCTCTTCATCAGGCTTCTCCTCTCCCATGCCTGGGGCTGAGCTTCCAAGTTGCAGCTACCCAGAGCTCGCAGTTGGCAACTCATAAAAGACCTTAAATAGTGGCAAAGACATTTCAGACATTGCCGCGCGCTGCTGCATTTGTCAATTTGCTATGAGTTGAAAGGGGCGTGGCCGGGCATAAAAATGATATATGTGCGCGCTGAGTTAGCAATTTTCGTATGAATTGGTAAAACGACGCCGACATTCGCTATATGAATTTCGTTATGGGCAAAACTATAAAATATTTTGATTGTGTTTCATGTGAGCTGAAAAATTAAATGCTCGTTGCCCTTAATATTTGTCTGATTTTGCGCTTGATTCGGCTTCGAGTGGATTCGGACAAATCGACCCTTTTCGCCTGCCCCGTTCACGGACTTGTGTTGCAATTATGGCCCAGTCGCCGCAACCAGGCTGCACAGTTTCAGCCTTGGCCAAAACACTGTTCGTCATAAGCCCTGCACAATTTTTGGTATTTTGGCCGTAATCCTTTTGTGTGCTAATTGGAGCGTTGCTAGGGCCATAAATACTGCCCGGCAAATGCAAACGAGTGGCCAAAAAATATTTGCCAAAATATTTGGCATAAACAGTTGCCGCCGCTCCTGACATTCAAAAGCCGCTTAAATCTGCCACTTGGCCAAAAGCGACCGACAATGTAAATGTGCTTTATGCCTTTTAATTGCTTTAGCTTTGCGGTCACTCTTGGCTGGGGCCGGCTAGTGAGTAGTCAAGAGGAGTGTGTAGGGGAAGGGGGGGCTAGTGGGCCCAGCATTCTGGTTGTAAGCCCCAACTGGAGGTTAAGAGTTAGTTACATATCATTTCGATTGGCTCTTCAAACCGCTCAAAATCCTATTAATTACAAGTTGTTTTCGGGCAATATTTTGTACGTGGGCCGAGGACTCTGCGAAGGCAATCGAATTTGGATTTCGAGGTTGACTTTCTATGAATGCTTAAATTTAGGTCAAATTATTGTTAAAATGTTACCCAATACTTTTACCAAAAATGAGTTTAATGCATTTAATATCAGTCTAATATATCCCATGTGCTATATTTGATACGGGTCGTGCCGGGAAACACAATTAACGATAATATAATGTACAATATTAACCCAATATTAAAGAGAGAAACTCGCAATTAAATCTTATACTCTGTAGAATAACTTGAAAAGGGAAATTCTATTCTATTCAATATTACCCTAAAACTAGTACATCCATGAGTACAGCACAGAGAGATCGTGACTCAATAATCTTTAAGCGAGTGAGTGCACGAATTGAGTACACATGAGTTTATGTTTCGCTTCCATTATGTTCCATGCAATGTTGTCAGATTTTATTAGTGGTTATCGCCACCGAATTTGTTATTGTTTGTGCGTCAACAGAAGCTGCGCGAATGTTTAAAGAAGAGTACAGTAAATGCAAGAGAGAAGGCTCTACTCGGGAGCGTCCGACTGGGGGATACCCTGAACCCTGTCTTGCCATTCATTTCAAATAAACGTGATCAGCGTCTGTTATACACCCTTCTGCCTGTTACATACATTTGCACGAAGCCACTATACCCTGTTTTACCCATTGCCAATGGGTTCAGGGCATACACAAAACAAGCCTCGCATAGATAAGATTGTTGCGAGAGTCGGCGCTATTAATAATAAAACAATTATAAGCGCCTTATCAGGCGTGAGATGATGTTGTCGAAGCTGGTTATCTCGGTCCAGACCCACGAACATAGTACGCGCCGTACGAGTGCGGCGCTCATTCAGCATTCAGCTCAATTCATTGTCTGGCGGGTTAATCGCAGTCCGAAACCAGCCGCTGCCAGCTATTGATGGATCAGACCGACTGGCGTCCAAAGTTTACACAATATTTTGTCGCTTTTAAACAACAAACGAAACAAAACTTAAATATAAATTAAATGTGCTTCACAAAATTTGCCAAAATCAATCAAAGGTAGGCGTGAATTTGATATATACTGCTGTTAAAGCTAAGCTACAAATAAAAAGTTGGCTTTAATTAGGGTCATATATTTACTACCCTTTCGTGCTTATCTGTGTATAAAACTGTATATCAATAAAATGTGCCTAGAGCTAACTTTATAATACCCTAGAGTGCAAGCTTAAACAACTTTGAAAGAAGAAAGATATTACTGCTTGCATGAGATGTTTTTAACATTAATTAGGGGCTGAAACAGATATATATATAGGTAAACTTAAGCAGTCTGTATATTGTGCTTCATTATAGCCAAAATACAAATATTTGTGTTTATTTTATTATTATAGTTTAAGATCCAGATTGCAATTAAAAATGTTTGTGTGAGTTTTCGGGAATTCTAAAAAATAATTTCAATTTAATAGAATTTAAGGAAATCATATTTTGTATTTTTTGTTAAGATTACGAGAGATTTAAGATATTGAGATAAGAGAGAGCGCTGAGAGAGACTCTAAACAATATCTAGATAATGCAGTCCAACATATAATCAATTTATTTGTATATATCTTGTAATGCCTATGGCAGTCTTATGTATAAAATCCAACAAGTTATTTGCTGTTGCTAATCTTTAGTCACGTTGACAGCTCTTAAGTAACCGGCATCGAAAGGCAGCGATCTGAAGTGGTTTTATTTTTGTGGCTTTGTGCCCGGATTTGGGCATCTTAGTGGGTGCCAATGTGGCACATTTATGCGACAATTGGCGAATTTATCACTGCGCTGGCTGCGAGTGTGTTACATTGATTGGCTATCCAATTTGCATATAATTTATTTTCAATTGTTGTGACATTTTGCGCCACTGCTGTTCGACTCTGGACAGGTTGCCGCAGTCGTGGGAACATGTTGCACGGTTGCCTGGTTGCAGGCTGCGAGTGTTGATTGCCGCTTGTCGCCAGCGACAAATCTGAGGCCTGGCTCAGCAGTCAGTTGGGCCAAACTTTCACTCGCCTGCGGCCTGGCCTAGTCGATAATTAAGCCATCTTGCGGCAGTGGCAGCCACGTTTATCTGGCTGCAGACAATGGCAGCATCTAGCTGCCTATCTGTGGCAAATAGCTGCGGCCGCGGCGCACCTTCAATTAATGAAGCGGCCAACTTTATTTAGCAACAACTGCGAGCTCCGAATAGAGGTAAAAGTGTGGACTGTTGCCTTTTGGCCTGATTTGCCGTTGCACTGCACTGCTAAATGCCAATTTAGCCTGGATGCGAACCTTGGCCCGCTCAGGTGCTAATGCTTGGCCGCCAGTTAGCCTGGCCAGGTTTTGTCACGCCAACCGGCTGCCGACTGAGGCCGTTGCGGCCCGAAGAACCGGTTCGATTCGCTGCTGGCACTTGAAATCGATCTGAAGATCTATTGGGTTCAGCCGCATTTTCGAGCCAGTCTCGAAGTTGCGAGTTGTGCGAACGCTAGTCTCCAGTATATGTACGTATCCATATGTCAATATAATTATACATATTTACGATTTCTGTTTTTGCACTCGTTCACGTCGTGAAAAGAGTATATTGTCCGTCTGTCCTTGAATTTTGGCAAATCAATCATGATCCAGATCGTTTTCGGCTGTTTGTGAAGGAGTATTGGGCTGTCGGTGACACCCGATTTGATTGAGCATCAACTCTACACTGTCAAATAACTTCAACGATAACATTTCCGTTTCTCACACATACTTTTTGGATATTCACAAAATCAAACTGCAATTTTAAACAAAAAACCCATTTAAAATTTCCATTTTTTTCATTTTTTTTACTTTGTTCATATATGTATATATATGCAAATATATTTATACACGATTGCACGCAGCTTAGAATAACTAGAAACCCCCGTATAGACAACCATGGGTGATCAACCAAAAAAGAAGAAGGAACCAGTGCCCGTGGAGAAGACGGGCGATCCAATCATCTCCCAAATTGGTGACTTCAAGCGCTATCAGTTCTTCTTCTGTATGATTATTTTCCTGTGCAAATTTGGCACCGGGTGGCATACACTGGCCCACATATTTTTGGCCGCTCCCACGCCCCTCAGCTGCGGCACCGAGAACGTAACGGATCCGTGCAGCTCCGACTGTGACGATTTAGTATTCGATACGAGCGTATTCGAGAGCACAATCGTTACTGAGTGGAATCTAACCTGTAAGCGTGCCAGTTTGGCCAGTTTGTCTCAATCCATTGTCATGGCTGGCGTTATGTTCGGCAGCATTGTATTTGGCATGATATCTGATCGGTAAGCTATAGCCACAATACAAATATCTATCTATCTATATCTATATCCTTCGACTTTACAGTTGTGGTCGTCGCCCTGCGTTTTTGGGCTGCTGCTACATGCAACTCATCACTGGGTTGATAGTCTGTGTATCCCCTTACTTCTGGTTCTACTGCATTTTCAGATTTCTAGTGGCTTTTGCCACAGGCGGCACTATGACCACCAGGTACAGTAAAATAATTTAAACAAATTACGCATATTTTTTAGCAAAGAACAAAAGCTTCGCTTACTGCGGCTTGCCGTTGATTTGATACCCTAACTTGCCTATGTAAGGGTATAATTAGTTCAGATAAAGTTAGAATAGAATGTTTTTATGCTCCGTTTGCAAAGTAAAAACTTATTATATTTGCTTTCTGTATGTCCGTATAACGATAATTGGATTATGTATCCATACTCGAATACATATCTGCAACAGTTTTGCTGCAAGAGTCATAAATGCGATGATCTCTATTGCAGATTGGGCAAAAATCTCGTCTAACACAATTTATAAAGTATTGCGCGGTCGGGTCTTAGTTATCATTAAAAATGGGTAAAGAACTCAATGAGGCATCTCCGACACCGTAAAGTATATATATTCTGATCAGGACGAGCTGAGTCGATTAAGCCAAGTTCGATCTTGAACACTGCAAAAGATAGAGCCATAAATGGTCGACTATAGATACCCCTTTTCAATATTATAAGCGCTAGTTTCCTTGTAAGGCAGGAATCGGATTTTGGATACCTTTCATAGTGGGGGCCAATGAGGGTTGAAATGTAGGTAAAGGCAGGGAGCAGGGTATCGCCTAGTCGGGCGCTCCCGACTGTTATTTAAGGTGTGCGGAGTGTGCCCAGATTTCAATTGAACTGTCGCCTTTTACGTTTCTCCCTTGGCAGCTTCGTATTAATCATGGAGATTATCGGACCGAAACGGCGTGAAATCATCGCCATTCTGTATCAGATTCCCTTCAACATTGGCCATCTTTCCCTAGCGATATTTGCGTACTTTATTCGGAACTGGCGGTGGTACCAGTTCAGCGTGACAATCTTCTCGGTGGTGTTTCTGATCTATTTGTGCCTGGTACCCGAGTCGCCGCGCTGGCTGTTCACCACTGGCCGTGTGGATGAATCTATCAAGATATTGGAGAAAATCGCGAAAGTTAATAACGCGCCCACCGAAACCATTCGTGCGGAAATCGAGGCCGGCTATAAGGTACTCTCCGCCAGGACACCGGCCAAAAAGGGCAACCTGACCGATCTGTTCAGGACGCCCTTTTTGCGCTTAAAGACCATCTGCATGATCATTAACTGGGTGGTGGTCTGCATGGTCTACTATGGAACCGCCCAGTACATATCGAAGCTGGGCGGCAATATATTCATTAACAACCTGATTGCCGCCTCTCTGGGCATACCTGGTACTATTCTCTGCGTATTCCTAACTATGTTTTTGGGCCGGAGGATTACAATGATCTTGACCAATGCGATCAGTGCGCTGAGTCTGTTGGGCTTAGTCATTTTAAGTATCCTCAACGCTGATATGATTATCCAAGTGGTTTGCGCCATCATTGGACTGTTTGGTGCCTCCATCACATTCCCCAACGCGTACCTCTGGGGTGGAGAAATATTTCCGACCGTGGTGCGGTCGAATGGCGTGGGGCTCTGTTCCATGCTGGGTCGCGTAGGTGCGCTGCTGGCGCCCCTTATCTGCGACCTCTCTACTATTCAGACCTGGATACCGCCACTCATATTCGGTATCTTTTCCGTGTTCGCTATGATCGGCAGTTTCTTTTTACCAGAGACACGTGGATCTCCTCTGCCGGAAACTTTGGAAGATGGCGAGAACTTTGGCCGCAAGTAAAACACGAACTGAAAAATTTTACTTTTTTGGAAAAAAACCTATCAAATTTAATTTTTCTCAACTGTAAATTTAAAAATTGCGCAATAAATTGGTTTTCGTGATTACCGACTGTTTGTTGATTTTTATACGCATGTAAAAGGCAGACCCCATAAAGTATATTTATTCTTGATCAGCATCACTATCCGTATGAAAGCATTGAATTGAAATGTAGAAATACACAGGGTTCGGGGTAACCCTAGTATACAAAATATTGGTTGAATTATCTCAAATTGCTGCCACATTACAAACATTCCCAAATCATAATAAAATTTTAAAATTGTATATTAAAAAAAGAAAACAAAATAATAATCAATATGAATTTTAAGAGCAGTGCGTATTTATGACGATATGATGATTAGGAGTTAGTTTCATTTCTGTTCCAATTAAATTCATCATGACTTTTGTTCACATGTACATACGCAATTATTAGGAAACAATGTAAACAATGAGTGAAATTAGACCATTAATTAAAGAATTTAAATAACGATAATGGGGGAAGAGAAAAAGCATTATAATGTGTCGTTAGGTTTGTTGGTGTTAATCTGGGTACAGAAAGATCCTAGTCAAGATTCTTGTTTTCAATTATATGTCAACAACTGTATATCGATCTAAACTGGAAAATTGTACTTTCAACTTTAAGCAAAAGCTAAAAGAATTATACATCGACGACATTTAACAGATCAGCAATAACTACAACTGTACATTTCAATATCGATGAACAGCTAAAGGTAAAACGAAATCAAATAAAATCGATAGCCAATAATTAAAAGTAAAAATCGAAATGTGTATTAATCGATTAAGGGCAGATATAGAATATATAGGCTCACGAACGCCCATTGACTTGCAGGGCTCCAAGCGAATTAATCGATTAGGAGCCCTGAATATCGATTAGTGTCGCAAGCTGATTAACACGAATGAATGACAAGCGCATGAGTTGTAAGCCAGTTAATGACCACGGCAATTATCTCCATGCCAGTAGGCACACACGCACACACGCACACTCAGGCAGTGCATCAATGGGCCGCCGCCTGCTAAATGACCTTCGCTGTGAGGAAAGCCTGCTGAAAAGTCCACTCAAGGTTAATATCGTTGTCAACTTTTGGCACGCCTCATTTATATGCAACACTCGGTGCTCCACGTCGCTAGCTGTCCACGGCCCCGACCCGCAAAGCCGCAAGCCCGTCCGTCCGGTGTCATTCGCAGCGGCGGACGGACCTCGGCAGTCGGGAGTCGGCCAGTCGCCGTCGGCACTTGGCTACATGGTGCGGCTTTCAAGACGCGATACTCAATCGCCACTCGAGCCGGCCGGGCCAGTCGCCTGTCTGGACAGTCAATCAGTTGGGGGCAGCCGCCGGCCGCAACTGGCCCCAGCGGCTGGGGGCCAAGTTTTTAGCGTCATCGGCCCTGGCAGCTTGTCATGTCAGCGGTACGAAAACTGTCAGAATTCGAGTTGAAGCTGGCGTTCAACTTGCTGCCTCGCTGCACATCACCAGTCCCAGTCCCAGGCCCAGCTCCAAGCTCCAAGTCTCGGCGTCGGCGTCGCATTTTTAATCAGCAGCGGCGCGTCTTAGTGATAATTACCAGACGTATTTGTTGCTCGCCGATGCTGCTCCTGTTCCCTGCCCCCCGCCCCCAGCCTGCTGCTCCTGCTGTATAATTAATTACAAATGCGGCGCTGATGTTCTGCCTGAGCCATTATTCACTGGGTCTGCGGCAGCTGCTCCGTCCGCCTCCGCCTCTGATCCTCCCATTCGCACATATATTCGAATCCATCAGCAAAAATAATTTGTTTATATTTTGTGAACAACAGAACTATTCAAAAGCGAAGGCGCGAACCAAGCCAAGTAAATACACCGAAATCTAAGTAACAAAGTAACTATTTTATACTTTTTAATCAATTAAAAAGGATATAAACAATTATAATTTGTTTATAGTTTGTGCACAACAGAACTATTCCAAAGCGGAGGCGGGAATCATGGCAAGTAAATATGTACACCGAAATCAAAGTAACTTTTAAGAATTCGTAAATTTAGAGACAAATCTACAAAATATTTTTAAATGTATTTTATACATTTTTTTAATCAATTAAAAAGTATATAAACAAATATGATTTGTTTATATTTTGTGCACAACAGAACTATTCAAAAGCGAAGTAAATACACCGGAATCAAAGTAAAATCAACTTTTAAAAATTTGTAAATTTAGATACAAATCCATAAAATATTTTAAAATGTATTTTATACATTTTTTTAATCAATTAAAAAGTATAATACTATACTAATACTAACACTACTATATGTATATAGTATATAGATGGGGCAATGCAGCGATGTTTGTCGTGTGCATTGTTATTGTGTGCCAGCTCAGTTGGTTAGGGGGGAAGTCCTGGCAAGGCAATGTTAAAAATACTGACACTTGGCCAGAGCCGAAAAGGCCAGCGCAAAAGCAGTTTGCCATTTTGCCAACATATGGCAAATTTGCCTGTTGACTGCATGTCAACAGCAACAACAACAACAACAAAACCCATTTAAGTTCAAAGCGCGACAACCGCCAGAGTCGGGAGTTGCAGTTGGAGCTGGAGCTGGAGCTGAGCCGATCATTATCTGCGCCGCATATCTATTTGCGATTACGAGGGGCCGGGGACGGGGCTGCCGGGCCCGGTCGGGGCTGTCAGTCGTGGGAGTCTGTCGGCGGCGGAGTTGGCAACGCGGCGGTGGCAACGTCAACGTGGGCGCTGCCAGCAGACAAATGTCAAAATGACGCGCGCTTTGTTGTTTATCATATTTACCGCAAGGCAACACAACTTGGCCCAAATGCAATTAGTATTCAAATGTGCAGACGCGCCAAAGACGAGCGCAGAGCCAAAACGAGTCATCATCAGCGCTCAGCTCTCGTTGCCGCCGCGCCAGTTGTTGGCCAGGTAGGCTGGCCGAATGGGGCGGGCAGGGGCAGGGGGAGGGGCCTGCTTACACGCTGAAAAATGCGTCTAGTCTTTTTCTTTATTTTCATTTTTTTTTTTTTAGTGTTCTGCTTCAGAATTCGTCGTAATTTAGCGCACGCATTTTGCATTTTTAATGCTGGCCAACTTCTGATTAATTCCGACAAATTCGTTTGACTAATTGCGACTAGGAGCAGTCGAGAGGGAGAATGGGGAGGGGGGGCAGTGGGGGGATTCTGTGTAACTGCACACCTTTAGTGGGGCCGCAATTAAATGCCCCGTGTCCGAGTTCAGCCGCAACGATTTAATGCATGATTTTGCCTTCTTTAAAATCATCTCTACGTGACTGCGGCTCATCAGCATGAGCCATGGACTCGGCCGCCGCGTAGAGTGTTCGCGCGGCATTGCCTCAGATGATTCAATAGGTCCACTCCACTGCATGTTAAGCAGCTCCGACGCGAATATGGTATTTGTCCAGTTTTGCTGTTGCATAACCATAAAGAAAGTCAACGCATTGCGTTGAGGGCGCCATTGAATGTTTCTCTCTCTATCTCTCGCTCTCTCTCTTGCACAACTGAGTTGTAAATTTAACAGTCGAGTTATGACAACTGCCAGCAATTAAAATTGACAATTGATACGACAGACAACAGCGAACAGAGTGAGAGAGAGAAAGAGAGAGATATATACTAGGGTGTGTGGGGGGTAATAAACGACGTTGTATGTATTTTTATGACTGATGGGCGCCTAGTCAAGCGCATGTTTACACGAGTCCGTATTGTGATATAAAATGTATAAAAAAACTTAATATCCAAATGGTATATAATTATAGGGAAAGCACCTATTTATGCGACAGAAAATAAAAGAAATTAAAACAAAATTTTAAATTTAGAATTTAATTCAATTCACGATATCTCCATATTGTGTAAACCTTGACAAAAGGCAAATACAAAAATATAGGAAATGTGTTGGCTATACAATGTCATAATGGTAAATGTGTTCAGCTCTCTCATTCTCGCTGACACTACCTGTCTCGCTTTTGGGGTAACATTTATCTGCATTGTTTTTTTCGCAATCTGTTCATCAGCAGTTCCGTCTCGCATTTCTTTTTATTGTTAGATAGTTGGAAATTTGCTGAAACTAATTGCTGCCAAGAGCAGCACAACAATGACCATATGAGGGCACCCTCCGCGAAATGGGTTGACCATTTTCGTTGGGGCAAATATGACAATTGGCGGTATTATTAAAAATGCTACGTGCGCTAAATCTACCGACATCAGCCAAATGGCAACTGGCCCAGCAACAACAGCAGCTGGGCAGAGAAAAAAGGGGAGACACAGACCCAAAACAGGTGAAACTGTGCGACAGTAGATGGGCGTGTGCGTTGGCCCCAAAGGGGGGGGGGAGTTGGGGGTCGCCGTGACAGTTGCTGATAGCGCACTCAATTTGCATTTCGGGTCGTGAGCGGCGACTGCGCGAGAGACGAGCAAAAATGTAAAAATCAACGGGTGCCAACAATTACTTTTTATAACTTTCTAGCTGTCACTTCAATCTCGGCCAGAAATTAGTTTGCCTCGCGCTGATTTCAGCTAAAAAGCATTTTGGCAGCATTTGAGAGCGGCGAGGGGTGTGCTCAAATAAAGTGACAGGGTCGCTGGGTAGTTTTTCAGGTGGCTAGCAAACATTAACATAATATTATGAAGGGATTTTAATTAAAAAATCTCAAAGCATTTGTTCGGGCATACTCAACAAAAGTCGTTTCATATCGGACGTGTGTGCACTTGGAGAAATTACTAGACAGTCGATGAAATAAAGAGAACAAAATGTACATATAAAAAACTTCTTACAAATATTATTAAAATATCCAATAAAAAAATTTAACATAGCACTTTTTCTTTTTTACAACTTGTTATAAAAATGAAATTTTACTTGAATATTTTCATGATTCTATAAAAAACACGATTACTAAAATTTTTTATACATTTGTCCATTAGTAAAAATATGTTGTAATTTGCTCAAGAGAAATAAATTTTAGTTAATTTATTTAACTTTCAAGTAAAGCATAATATAAGGTATATTTTATTTCTGTTTAAATGTTCTATTCTTTTATTGACAAATGTGTAGTAAATAAAATATTCACATAATGTTATATTACATTATAATTTCTAGAGTTCTGGACTATAACACTTTTGCAAATTTTCTTAATAGATCTTTTCTCTAGGTGTCTTTCGGGTCCATCTTGTGTCGTAGGGCATTTAAGGCTGCCATCCGGCACAGACAATTAAAAACCCTCTGCAGAGTTTTGCCATTTGCCGTTTTATAAGCACAGATTACAGCTTTACGTAACGCACATGGAGACGGAATCAGGGACGGAGCCGGAGTTCAGCGCCAGACGACACACAACGTCGTCCGATAAGCGACCACAGACAGGAATACGGGTTGGGTTACGGATTGGGTTACGGCGAATGTCTTTCTATCTGCGGGATATGCTGCCTGTCTGTGTGTGTGTGAAAGGTTGTGTGTGTTGTGATTTTATGTTGGTCATAGTCATTGTCAGCCTCCCCCTCCACACCCTCCTTCGACCCTGTCTGCTTGTCTACTTTAATGACATTGCATTGCACTTATTTCTTTTTTGACTTTTTTATACACATATTGTACTTGAATGTTTTCCCACCTTGGAGCTGAGCAGAAGAGAGAGAGAGAGAGCGAGAGAGAAAGAGTTGATAGCCAGCTGTAAAACCTGATGATAGCTTAATTTTAGAGTTTTTAAATCGTTTTTTTGCATTTTCCATACGTTGCCATCTCTTGCCTCCTCTGCCAACAATGTGATTTGGGCGCAAAATCAGTTGCGAATTTGCATGGCTGAGCGCACAAAATGAAGTCATTCAGTTGCATAGAAAGATACAGTGAAAGCGAGGTAGAGCGACAGAGAGAGAGAGAGAGAGGGGAAAGGGGGGGGATACCCTGCTAAATATGCAATGCACGGACACCTGGTGATCATGTGCGACGGCTGTGTCATCAGATTTTCGATTTCTGGGAGGTTTTGTGACTATTTAACGGGTTTTACGTTGGCAAGGGACAAGAAAAATACTCGTCAGCTTATAGGAATGCGATTTAATGCAAAATAATGCAAACAAAATGCGTTTTGCATTTTACCTAATATTTATTTCCATTTGATATGCTAGAGAAATACAACTGAGAGCTACAACTTTGTGCAGCTGAGTTGGGTTTAAATATACAAAAGCATATCCTATTATAGATTTGAAGAAAATCGAATGATAAATTTTAATATGCGATGAATAACAAGTTTAAGGTTATATAAATAGAATTTATAAAAAAAATGATAAATATTCGTTAGACTTTTTATAGCTGCAAACAAATGCAAAGAGGTTTTTATGCATATAGTACATTTATTTTAAGGCCTCTCGACTTACAAAATTTGAATATTATTATTATTTCCTAAATAACTTGCAGTAAAATATGGCAATGTT
This sequence comes from Drosophila robusta, assembly GCA_035043565.1. Classification (NCBI taxonomy): domain Eukaryota; kingdom Metazoa; phylum Arthropoda; class Insecta; order Diptera; family Drosophilidae; genus Drosophila; species Drosophila robusta. The sequence goes on from JAWNMW010000584.1 coordinate 6,087,955, forward strand.
TTCAATTTTTCTGTATTTTTTCTCAGACAAAAATAATTTGTAAAATCTCGTTATTCATTTGTTATATTTACCAAAGAAAAGAAAAATGCAAATTGAAATAGAGAAGCTGTAAGGATTGCCACATCATCAACAAAGTCAAGAGCCCGACGGCTCGTGTCTGTTTGGACTATTTGGTGTACAAATAGAAGGAAACGTGTCCATAATGTGGCGTAGTCATGGCTACAATCGTATAATTTAATACTTCATCAAGTTTAAGGAATCATTTAATATGGTAATGAGGCGTAAGGGAAACCCAATGCCGGATTGCAAAACCCTTTCGTTCGACACATCAACACGGTGATAAAAGAAAAAGAAGAACGAATGAAATTCTGAAATTGAAACCGTTTATGGAAATTGGAAAATTACGCGCGAGACAATCGGACATACGCATAATAAATACGAGAATTTCCATAAAAAATATGGCAACGCCACGTCGTAAAAGTAAAATCTGAGCAAATAGTCCGGCATTACAAGCGAATCGCGACAACTGCATAAGAGGCAGCAGCAAACCGGAAACGGAAATATTTCGCAATTGGCGCGCGCGACGGCGCAGCGTGGCGAGGGGGCGGCGGTAGGCGTGGCTGTTAACGCATTTACAAGCCTCGGCGACGACGACGACAATGAAATATCACCCAGATTATCTGGCGTCTGGGGGTCTGGGGCAGTCGCCAACGGGCCCGGGCATTTACTTTGCATAATAAGCCGGATTATGGAACCGTAGCCCCAACGACTTTGACAATTGATTGCGTTGCTCAATGAGGGGCTGCGAATGCAGGGGGGAGGGGTTGAAAGGGCAGCTCTTGCAAATGACACGGAAAAAGTATTTGACGGCTTTCATTAAGCAGTCGCCAAGTGAAGTTCAGTTCATAAAAGGTCAACAAATTTCAATTTTTCGTGCGCAACTCTGGCAACATTACAGGGTATATGGCGACTGCGAACACGCCATATGTACGTATAAGAATTTATCATATTTGTCTGACGTCTGGCTCTAATGCGTTTTAATGTTAGAAATCACTTAGAGTTTTTGGTGTTTTGGTCAGCGGAAGTGGCCATAAAATGGCCATGCCGCCATTTTTATGCCCATAAATTCGGCTGTGAAATTGAAACTTAAAATGCGTAAAGTATACGCCCCCCTCCCCGGGCCGACCGAACAGACGCCCTCAAGCGGCAGGCGCGCCAGCAGTTTCAATTTTTATGCACATTTTATATGCCTACTGTAAATTGTTGTCCAGCCACGCCCCCGGCCCCGCTCTCCCGCCCCCACCTCCCCACTCCCCATCTGTCTCCCTACGCTCAAGTTCAAAGGCCAGAGGCGCGCACAAATGTTGCGGCATTTTCTTTCGGCCACTTTTGTCTATGGACGCTGTCGAAATTCCACGTTCGCAATCGTCATAAATCTTATGGCCACATCTTGAATTTATGTGCCCCACACCCCGTCGCCCCCCCCCCCCCACACTGACGGCCACCCTCTGCTACGCATACTGCGGCCGTGTTTTGTGGCTTAGATTACTTAGTTCGCGCCACTTCGATGGCCAGCTTTGAGACAGCTGCTGCTGCTGTTGGCTGCTTTTGGTATTGATTTCTGCTGGCGCTTATTGAATTTTCTGTTGTTGCTCGAGCAAAAGTTTTTAATCAAAAGTAGTTGGCTTTAAGCACTTGCGGCCAAATGACATGACGTCTGTGCAACAATTTGAAACGTTAACGTTTTAATTCCAAGCAAAAGACAAAGGCCGCAGACCAAGCCAGAAGCCAAAGGCATTTTTACAGCTAAAATATTTACAGCTAGCTCTGTGTCTCTCTCCTTCTGTCCTGCTGGCATGCCAAAAACTCAACCCTTAACGGGGGGCAGCTTTCATTACTTGGCCGGCGAACGTCCGTCTGGCCGGGCTAAGACAATCAAAGGTGAGCTCACGACGCGGCGGCTGTTGCTTGGCATTTCTTTTATTTTCCGCTTGGCTGGCACACGAAATCACGTGGTCAGCCACACCAGAGTCCTCGTCGCCCCTGCGCCGTCCTGCCAGCCAGCCCGTTTCGAATCTGCAGCAGGTAGCTGCATCCTTTGGATAGCTAAAGCCAAAGCCATTGCCGCCATGAAAATTGGCGTCTGCCAAACATAAATAAAAAAGGTAGACAAATCCGGAATAAATAACAGCGTTGTCTAGAGCTCTGCCACCCCACACACTAACCCCCCCACCTCCCCCACCCCCATCGTGCATCCCACCTGAGTCTGTGAAGTGCAGGCGTCGCTGTGTCTCGACTTGGCTGAAAGGCTGCCCGAGTCGAGCTGCCGCGTCAGCGTTATGGCAACCGGCTGAGGCTGAGGCTGAGGCTGCCACCTGTCACGCCCATTCTGTGGCACGTTGCGTATACGCTCAGTTGCACCGCAAAATGAGCGAAAATCGCGCCGTCTATTTGCCATGGCGATGCCATTGCGTCTTTTGTTTGAGACTCTTAATAAAATATAACCATTTAATTGATGCGGGCCCTGCCAACGCAGCTCTTAAAGCCTCGCCGCCAAAAATTTAAAAATCAAAATGTGCCCCTATTTGTTTTCAATTAACGTTTGCTTTTTTTCAAACAAAAAAGAATTACAATTATTATATTAAGGCTCATTTATCGTTAGTTTTATATATACCAACAAAAATTTATTAGCAAATAATACAATCGATAGGGAGTTTGCTTGGAAAAAAAAAACCATTCAGACGCAATAACATTATAATAGTATACAAATGGTTGTTCATATTTTTAGTGTGCGGTTTTAGTTGCACTAAAGATTTAAGTTTACTATATACGTATATATAAGCAAAAAATAATGTGTGCTCATGGGAATGTGAAGATTACGAATGAACGAATATACAAAATGCACACATATATACATTTATTTATGCACACTTGCAAAAGACTTTCTTATTTTGCCAGCCTTTCCTCTGGCTCGGCATATGTCCGAGTCGGTTAGATTGGTCTACTTTATACTGAGATAAATATATTATAACCAAATACAGCAACTGAGCGGGGTGCAATGTTTATCACACGAAATTTTGTATGTATGTTTTTTTATTTATTTATAAACAGTTAGCTTACAATCCACATATAGATGTAGGTACGATTAATCAATTTATGTGAAAGTGGTTTCAAAAATTACGCATATATATTAACTTATATCCATGAGGGCATCCAATCTTCGATGCTTTGAAATTAGCGTAATGTTAAACTTAGCATTTGTGATAAGGCGCATGTTACAGTAAGCACTCGATAATGCTTATGAGTGATGCTGGACGCAATATTTATTTATTTTTATTTCTGTTCTAAAAATTAATGTTATACAAAGCAGATGAACTGAAATGTGATCTTATAATATTATATATATAAGCACATTAACACACATTAGGTAGTTCTTAAATAAACTGACAAAAGGGGAACGATTTTTCCCATTTTAAAAGTAGCAATTACTTTTCTCATTGCAAACTATTTAAGTAATAAATTATTATTCAAAACCACTATTAAAGAAAAAAAAACTAATCTAAATTAAGAGCGGTCTCAACTCAGTATAAATGCTACACAATTTTAATCTTGAGAGTTTTAATATGGCGCACTGTATGTACTTGTGAGAGAGCTGATAATCTCCTCCGAGAAATGCAAGTGTTATATACTGGTAAAACCCGCGTAAAGCTGCTCAATCTTAATTTATATTTTGTACAGCAACGAATACGAAATTCAAACGGAAATAATCAAATTAAATAAGTTTGGCGAAATGAAAATCAACATTTTGGTGCCCATAATTTTAGTGCTACTATGTTTGGAAAGCTCTTTGGCGGTTAATAACGGAAATTTCAAACCAGACCAACCCAAATATGAAATTGAAAAAGTGATGAACAACTGCGCCGACTTTCAGAATAAGTTTGTGAAATCACTCGAGTTGAAGAAGGTCATAAATCAAAATCGCACAGCGCAAATAAATATATATAAAATGATCATCAAGGAATTGGAAAACAAGAATTCAGACTTACAGGGCAATATAGCCACACATCTAAAGACGATCGTCGATAAAAGCAGTCAAGTGGCGCAGATCAATGGCGATCTACAAAACAATACCATAATGATATGTGACCTTAAAGTGGCCCTAAACGACACGAATGCAAAGCTAACGGAAAGTGAAGGAACCGTCAATAAGTTGAGACAAGAGCTGGATCAAATGAAAATCGCGTTGAATGCCACAAAAACTGAAATTCAAGAACAAAATTCGACAATTGCAAACATGAGAGATACTTTAGAGAATCAGTATAATCAGATTATGAGTTTGACATCAGAAGCTGAACGCCATAAAGCGCAGCTCGGGAAGAATCGTGAGCTTATCGAGAATTTAAATGAAAATATCACGATCTCTGGTGAACGTATACGCGATATGAGAAATGTGAATAATGCGTTGCAATCGCAGACAAAAGCGGATGCTGCGAATATTGAGCATTTGAATTCTGTGATCGAAGGCTACAAACAATGCTGCACGGCCTCGAGCTGCGTGCCCTTTGGGAGATCCACAAATGTCCATATGATAACGGTCAGCGGTGTGCTCGAACCCTTCAATGTCCGCTGCAACGGACAGTTGGACGGTCCCGGCTGGACCGTTATACAGCGACGCTTCAACGGCAGCGTCAACTTCTATGGCAACTGGAGCGAGTATAAAACGGGCTTCGGTAATCTGGACGGCGAGTTCTTCATAGGCCTGGAGAAACTGCATCACATGACCGCAGCCGAGCCACAGGAACTCTATATACAACTGGAGGCCGAGGACGGAGAGATCTATTATGCCAAATATGATGAGTTCAAGGTGGACAGCGAACAGGAATCGTATACCCTGCGATCGCTGGGCAATCACACCGGCAGTATCGCGAACGCGTTGCGTCTAAATAATGGTCAAAAGTTTAGCACATACGATCGGGATAACGATAACGATTCATCGATGCACTGTGCTGAACTTTTGCACGGCGGCTGGTGGTACAACAAGTGCGGCTTCAGGTGGGTTCATTAACAAGAACACGAATCTATAGCACATAGTGTATTCGAAAATGTTTCATTCACTTATTTGCAGTAACCTAAATGGACTTTATCGATCGCCGGATGATACATATGACAGCGAGAATCAGGGCATCTTTTGGGTTACCGACGAGTTTGATCGCCAACATTCCTTCAAGTCTGTGCTAATGATGATCCGGCCCAAAAAGTCGTAAGCGACACAACAACAAACGAGCAAGCAACAAAATCTTCTTTGGCTGATCAGGTCACACTTGAGCACTCGACTGCCAATTGGCACAGTGTGGCAACTCCACACAAACATTTAGCGAAACGCAGATTATTTATAGAAAAACTTTCAAGTTGTGACTAAAAACAATTTTGTTTTCGATGAAACCTTATCAAATTATATGTTTCAATTATACGAAGAAAAGAAAAATAAAATGGCTTTTAGCTCAAGCTTCAAAATGCCCGGAAAACTATAAAAGGTGAGAAAAGTCCCTACGGCTAACAGAATATTAAAGCAAAAAGTATTCATCGAAGTTATGACAAATCAACTCTATATTTTCTTGATATTACTATATTTATATAAAAAAATAAGGTGTCTTTGCGGTGCCGAAGACTAAATACTCTTTCCACCACGTTGCTAAAGTACGCTATTATTATAGTATTGGCATAAATAATATGGAGGTCGGATCTATGCAAAGTTTTATGACTGTGCACATTTCGTGACCAAATTATAATACTCTCGGCAAGGGTATAAAAACATTCATTTATGTATATACACTTGCGTAATATACTCGCCCAGCGTGTTGTGTGGGAAAGTCTTGCCGATAACGCTCAAATTAGTTTCTGCATAACAGCGTATATATAGTATATAGTGTGGCTCGAAAGCCGCCTCGAGATAAGACGCCCGACCAAGAACACGCTCTCCTCGAGCTGCCAAATCGTGGGAACTGAACACGATTTCTACAAAATGCGCGCTGTGGGTTTTAGTTCGAGGCGCATAAGCACGATGTGCAGATTAAATACTCCATTCGTCAAATACTCCATTCTGCTGCTCTTCGCGGGCTGCAGTCGGGCGGCTGTGACCAGCGGCGATGGGGATAATGAAGCGCGCATCGAGCGGACCACGCAACCGTGGCGGCAGCGGGCGGCAACATTCGCAACTGCGGCGCCTGGCCACACCTATGAAGGTGAGGAGCAGAGTGCGGCGAGAATCGCTCAGCTCGAGGCGCTGATCGAGCACAACAATCGGCACCTGCTGCGGCTGGAGGCACTCTGGGAGGCCGAACAGTCCGGCTATGTGACAACAACGGAGCCCTGTTGCGCGGCGCACATCCGGGAGAAGGAGAACGAGCTGAGCGCCTGCCGGACCAGGGCCGAAACGGCCGAGGACCAGCTAAGGGAGCGGGAAGATTACTTTGCGGCACTGCTGCTCAATTTGACCAGCTGCCAAATCCGGCTAGTGGACAGGGCAGACCTGGCGCCCAAGCTGGCGGAGCTGGGCGCACAGCTGAAATCGAAGGACGCACAAATTGCGGAGCTGCAGACGCAGATCGGCGAACACTTGACCAATCTGAAGGCCGCAGAGGACAAGGTCAGAGCGTATGTGCGGCAATTGGAGGAGTTTCACCCGAACAGCTGCCTGCCCTTTGGCAGCAGCACCGGCATCTACAGGATCAAGCTGCCCGACCTGGACTCCTTCTACGTGCCCTGCGACTCGCGGCTCGCCGGCTCCGGCTGGCTGGTCATCCAGCGGCGCATGGACGGCAGCGTCAATTTCTATCGCAACTGGAGCGACTATCGGGCGGGCTTCGGCGCGCTCAACGGCGAGTTCTTCGTCGGCTTGGAGAGGCTGCACCAGCTGACCGCCCGCCAGCCGTACGAGCTCTACGTGCACCTGGAGGACTTCGAGGGCGACATCCGCTATGCGCACTACGACAACTTCAGCGTTGGCAGCGAGGCGAGCGCCTACGAGCTGAGCTCCCTGGGCCGGTACGAGGGCACCGCCGGCAACTCGATGGGCCTGAACGTCCTGCAGAAGTTCTCCACGCACGACCAGGACCACGACAGCTGGCCGGAGGGCAGCTGTGCCCGCCGCTACCACAGCGCCTGGTGGTATGCGTCCTGTGCGGCCTTCTGGTGAGTTTTCCCACTTCCTCCTTTCCCTGCCTGAACCGCCTTTCCCCGCACAGCAATCCCAATGGCAAGTACTTCAAGCGCCGGCTGCTCAGCCCCCACGCCCGCGGCAAGGGCATCATCTGGCAGCACTGGCACGGCTTCGAGGAAACGCTCAAGTTCGTACAGCTCATGATAAGACCCATATCAACGGCGCATTTCTGAGCGCTGACTCTGTCTCTTGGGCGGAAGGAAATTTCGACTCGCGATTTACCCATGCAAGCTGTAGAACAATTATATAACTATAAAGTGTATTATGGATCAGTATCAACAGTCGAGTCGTGTTTGCCAATTAATCTCTCAGTTTATCAAATATATTTTGCTAACTTGTACATATTTATTTTGTAAAACTTATTCTAAAGCAATTTTGAACGCTTCTTCTTCTAATTGAGATTGTTGTATTCTTTTCTTTTCATATAAATTGATTAGAAGTTAAAGATTGCATTAATCTTTTAAAAATTGCATTATTTTTCTTTCTCTATTCTATAGACATAACAATAATGCATAACATACTTGTCAGATTTGGTGTCGCATTGAAACTTGGGCTGATAAGTGACCGCGTCATATAAATATTATATAAATATTTGTTGTGAATGGCAAACGTATATACATATGTGCAGGGAGTTCCGTATTATGTTTACAGTGAGCGAATATCTGCTTGCCAGATATGCTACTTGTATAGTGGCGAGTGTTCAGTTTTCAATTTCAATTAACAAATATCGGGCAGCTGTCAGGGGGCGGGGCAGGCAGGGGGCACTAATTAATTCAGAGACGGGCGCAAAGATTCACACCAAATGGCGAGAAGAGTGGCGGTAGACCTGAAGGGGGGCAGTTGCCTAAATGGCTGCAATCAATTAACAGGCAACAAAGTCAGCCATGACCATATCGATCTGTGCCCATGTCAGCCCGCTGTGATAGCTAACAGCATTCGCATTCCCAGACCCAGGAGTCCCAGCTCCCAACTCCCGAGTCCTTCCGGGCCACAGCAAATTAATGAACAACGAAGTAAATGGCAACAGCGACAACTATGAGCAGGGGTTCGAGTACGAGTACTTAGGGTGGTGGAGGGAGGAGGGGGGGATATAATTGCCTCATATTTGCATATTCATGCGTCAGAGCAAAAGTGACGAGTGGGGGGTTTGGGAGGGGAGCTGACGCAGCTGTGGTCGCTGCACTGATTGCTCCGCAGGATCACCGAATGTATCTGTATCTGCAGCTTGTATCTATATCTGTAAATGTGTCTTCAGCTCTTACAACAGCAATCGCTTCCGCCTAACTGGGCAACGAAATTTGTGTGCAAATGTTTTGCCGTCGCAGCTGTTGTCGTTGTTGTTGCTTCGCTTTAATTAGTTGTTCAGTTTGTCCAGCTAAGTGAGTGTCTGGTAAAAATAGCAAAGAAGACGACGACGACGCAGCACTACTCTAATGGAACTAAACTTTGAGAAAATGCGTTTCCCCTGGTAATGGACGGTACGCAGCTCATTGGATATTCCCTTTTCCATGCTAATATGCATGCACTCAATGTGCAAATAGTTTGAGAGCCCAACTACAAACTCAAAGCCTAACGGCAGCTGCGCACTTGAAGTGCCAGGAAGACTCTGGTTGCTGCCCGACCGCTCAAAAGGATTGGACACCAGCTAAAGATGCTCTCTCGACTGGCTTAAGGCTCTTAATGCCTTGAGGTTAGCAGCAGGCCAGCAGGTGTGGGATTATGGGTTTGTGACTAAGAATCTCATAAATATTTGATACTTAAATGGTTGACTAGAAGATACCCTTAGGCAGCGGCAAAGGAAAGCATTGCAGTCGGGTGCAAGCGACAGCGCGATACTCTTTCACAGCGTAATAGCTGGGGTACCTGCCGTAGCTATTTTATACAAAAAAAATTTATTTTCAAAAATACCTTTTTTTAAATGCAGAATCAATCAAGGACAATTCATGGTAAAAATGCCTTCAGACATGAAAATCGGTTCAGTTTTGACAAAGTTATGGGCGTTTGAAATATGGGAGCTATGGATCTAGAAGCTTTACATGTCAAAATTTTTGTAAATTTTTGCATGATTTTAGACAAAAAATTTAACCCCCTCAGAATCGGTTTTAATGTTGTTTTTTATACTAATTGTGATAACCACAATCGATTAAAAATAAAAATTTGGAATTCAAAATTTTGAAAAATTTTTGTTTTTGAAAATGAGTAAGGGGGAGTACATGCTTTTTTTCAAAAAAATTTCAAAAAAAATTTATTTTCATAAATGCATATATTTCAAATGCAGAATCAATCTAGAGGACAAACCATGGAAATAATGCCATCAATCATGAAAATCGGTTCAGTTTTGACAAAGTTATGGCCGTTTCAAATATGGGAGCTATGGATCCAAGAGCTTTACATCTCAAAATGTTTGTCAATTTTTACATGATTTTTGCCAATATTATAGCTTGCCGCTTTTTGCACACTTCGCATTGCTATTTATAATTTTAATAAGAAATATTGGATTGTGGGAGACATGTTGCCCACTGAACAGCTGGAAAACACCTAATGTCAGGGCCTACGCAATCAAGCCTGGAACAATATTCAACTGCGAGGCTGTCACGTCTGAAGGGGCGTAGGGAGTGCCATAATTGTATTATTTGAGCCAATTAAGCCGTGGGGTAGCTGAGGGGAAAGGAGCTGACATCTATTGTGTACGAGCTGCAGGCAAAAAGTGTGTGAACGGAAGGCGAATGAACGCAGTGCTATGACAACGAAATTAATAAAAACAAAAACAACTGCAACAAATATTGTCACATGCATAAAAAGGACCTCACAATTTAATGCTTGAATATATGAACAGCCGTCGCCATATGCGTCGTTCTGTCTGTATGAGTGTGCGGGTGTGTGTGCGAGTGTGTGTGCGTCTCTGTGTGGGCATGTGGAATTGCCAACGTTACGTACATGAAAGTTTTTAATAATACTCGGGTAAAATACCAAAGGAAAAACTTTTATTAATAAAGTTTCATTCTTTCTTGTGCTAAGAGCTGAGAGCGTCTCTTCAGCTCCGTTGCTGCTTTCTTCGTCTACGACTACGTCTTCATCTTCGTCTCCGTCTCCATCTTCGTCTGTGACTGCCTTAAGGCTTCCTTCCGCTTTGCTTCGGCAGCTACTAAGGTTTAATTACAGCTAGAAAAAAAACACAAACTAGTGGCAATACTTTTTAGCACATACGCATGCAAAGAAGCGCACCACGGCAACTATACGTTTATGCGTACACTGAATTCGCGATCAATGAAAGGTTAATAATAAACTTGCTTCGATTCGAAAAATCAATTTATTTTAAGCTTTTCTCTCTGCATTAAAATATTACTACTTATATATATTTTCTACAAATTTTAACTGAATAATTTGTATATGCTTTGACTTACGTCAATTCCTTCCCATCATACTATTTAAATGTACTTTTTCTTGTATTTGCTTACTCACATTTGACATGCAAAGTCATGATTGTCGTGTACGCATGAACGCAACAGCTATCAGGGACACACACACACACACACTCACACACTCGCATATAGAAAACGACACTTGTCGCATCGGCTACAATTGCAAGCTGCAACATGTCCGGATTGTCGTCTCCGGCGTTTTGTTCAAGTGCGCATTTTTGCCTTTGGCGGCAATATTAAAATTGAAGCCGAGACGCCAGCGAGCGACCGAGAGTGGCAAATGAAAGGGCCGGAAATAGTTTTTCCTATCTTTGTGTGGAATTTAATTTTATTTTTTCATTTGTTTTTTGTCTGTTTTTTTGTTCTTTTGGGTGTTTTTGATTTTGTCGTATTTGCGTCTGCTGATAGAAAGCAGAGCCGCTGGCAGCGCCGCAACTTTTGCCGAAATACTTTTAATTAAAATTTCAAATTATTTTCGCCTTTTGCCGAAAGCCGGACGAAGACGGCGAAAGATGAGCACAAGTACAGTTAGCAGTTAGCCAAGTGCAATGGCGCACAAGATGGCGGCCAGGAAGTGCTGCAAAATGCGAATTGCAAAACGCTGAAATATTCAAAGCGCATTTTCAATTTAAAAGTTTTCTGCGCCCAGGCATATTTATTTATTTTATTTCGCAATTTTTGTTTTGCGCTCATCATTGAGCCAGAGTTTGGTGGAGAGGGGGCGAGGGGGCGGGGCTGGCCGCTTTGACCAAAACTTTGCGTCGAAGTAGGCAATGTCATTGAAGTGGGCCGCGGCGGGTGAATAATTTACAAGTGGCAGCAGCAACAACAGCAACAAGAACAACAACAACAACAACGATGGCAACTTTAATGCAATTTCGCTCTAGCAGATTTCATTTGTGTGACAAATGGGGGGCGTGGCCATGCAAATCGCAAATATAAAAAGAACTCATTAAAAGTTTATGCCACAAAGTTTGGCAAAAATACCCCTTCAACCCAACTCCCACTGCACTTCACAAATCGCTTCGATGCCACGCCCACGCGCCCATGCAACTTGTTCTGCTTCCCGCCCTGTGTCCGAGCCGCCTCTGAATTGCATTTGTTTGCTTGTCCGCATCCAGAGGGCGTTTGTGTGCGGTGCCCCCCTCCCCTCTAACCCCTTTTCTTGCTGGAGCCTTTTGTTCTTTTTTTGTTTGTTTTTGCATGTTGTGCAATAGTTTTAAAAGCGAGTCGGCGTTAGTTTATGATACAACTATCAATTGCAAACTTTCAACAATTTATACCATTTTATTTCTATTCGAAATATTCTCCCAAAATACTTCAAAAGCTCCTATTAGCCATAGCTGACTGAATGTGATAAATAAATGTAGACAAGCTGTGCTAACTGGATTTTATGTTCAATAACAAAAATAACCGAAAATACCTCAATCCAAAAGCATATTTGTATTTCAAAAATATTTAAAAAAAATATTAAAATGGAAATATTTGCAAAATGAATATCAGCTCGCCTTATACTTTTAGTTTTTGCGAGCATTTAATATCCGTAACTTATCCACCGATGATACCGATTCAAATCCCAGGTTGGGACAGCCTCAGATTCAAAAATAAGTTATACGGCACCTGCATTAGTTTCTCCTTTTATGCAAACACATTCGAAGTCAATCAAAATATCCATTTTCAGACATTTACAAGTTTTGTCGTCGTTAGAGAGAATTGGACACGTGCTCCACTGGCCGCCCAACCGGCTTCACTAGCTCCATTTGGCGACACGTTCACGTCAAGTTCAAAAAGTCAATTCGAATTAAACAACGCATTTGATTGCCATAAAAGCGGGCGCACCCCGCCCACATTTATGGGCCCCGACTCGAGTCGGGTCTGGCGGTCTGCAAGCTCAGCAAATGCAGTTGGCAGCCCGGCGAGTCAAACGTGGCCACACCCCAAAGCAAATAAATAAAATAGAATTGAAATAATTTGTGCAGAAAAAATAAAGCACTAAAAAATTGTGCACAGAAAATTAGTCAAGAGGGGCCTTGAAAATGTAGAAAAAATATAAGAAAAAGAGACAAACAGAAAAAAATAGATGTAGAAACATGGAACCGGGCGGCTTTTCAATTAGCTGTCTGATGGTTGTCCGGCAATTAGGTGTGTTACCGTGGCTAAAATGATTTTAATCGTTTGTGTTCTAACATAGATTTCGTTTTTTCGCTCTGGTCACATTTTGTTGTCATGTCGTCGCTGACATTAGCGAGTGTCCCACACACACACACATTTGGCATGAAACATGAAGCATTTGTTTGATTAAAAACCCCAGATATGACAAATTTAATTAAGGTTAATTTCGGGCGCGCTTTCAGCCAAACCGAGTTCGTAGACCATTTTCCAAGAGGTATTTGGTCGGGTATAAAGGACTTTTTAAATACTTTTTTCACCCACTAAACAGAGGCTTCTTCATTAAGTAAATTAGAATTCTAACACGTAAACTTGAATTTGAACCTGTTTTAAATCTATTTTTCTTAACCATGCTTAACCGCAAGCATATTTCAAGCGGTTTGCAGAGAGAAACTCAAATATATGAGATATTTTCTTAAAAATATGGAAGAAAACTTTATAATCAAGAAACATGGCTAAAAACCCAAAAAAGGTTCCTGAACCCGGTTTATCACAACAATCTACACCGATTTTGGTTTTAACCTTGGTTTATCACATTTTTAAAATTCAAAAAGAAAATATATATTATTTAAAAGAAAATCGACAGTTTTTTTTTAATTTCACTAAGATATACAATATCTTCCAGCTAATTCTTGTGAATACACAAATTGAGGCCAAGCAATAAAAATTATTTCTTGTGCATTAGATTGCTCCAAGATTCGTGCTGCAACTTGAAAAATATTGGAGCTCTGAATTCGACCTCTTCAGTTTCTGAATACTCCAAAATCATTGCTGTGCATCTTCTACAGGGTATTTGCATGCCCGTCATATTCAAATGCTTGCAGCATTCTTGGTTCTGTTTTGCTCGTGTCTCTCTTTTGTTGTTTTGTTTATCTGAAATTGCAAATCGAATGCGATGCAGTTGGAGAAGGGCTGGCCATGCCTACCTGCACTCTGTGTGGCTGTGTGAAAAGGTCAAAGCATTCGATTAACTTTAATTTGCGCGGCTTTCGAGTTGTGTGTGTGTGTGTGTGTGTGTTCGTGTGTGTGTGTTCGCAGTCCATTGTTTGTGGCTGTTGATTTAGTTAGCAGAGCCGTTGATGTGTTGCCAATAGTCTGCATAGTTGCCAGAGTTGCCATAGTTGCCATAGTTCAGGTGTGCCGCTCGGAGGCGGCGTGAAAGCCAAACCTACTGCCAGTTTAGGCCAACAGCCGAGCAACACAAAACTTTCTGGCGCATCTTCGCCAGAGCGTGCTCTAAGCCGCACAGACGAGCCACAATGACTCTGTTCGCCTTTTGATTTATGCCGTGTCATAGTTCAGGCCCAGAGAGCAGCGGCAGCCGCACATGCTGGCCAAGACCGAGACTTTATGGATTGTATGTGTTTTGGGCCATGTTAACAAAATGCTAATTGCTGTTAGTCAAGGCACGCGTCAGCAGCCAACTAACAACTTGGCCAAAATGTCAACGGCACCGAAGAGAACGGCGCTGACAAAATTGATAGCCAAATTTTGGCCTAAGCCGGGCAAAGTGACGGGTTTCCTATACCCTGTACTGCTAATGGCTGAACTGGGCTGTAATGGCTGGGCCCAAGTGTATGTAACTGGTAACAGTAGTAATTTTTAAGCACATAATGTAGTTATATATATTCATGATCTTGATTTAGCCATATCCATCGATAAATATAAGAGCTACATATTCTTATATGCCATACGCATTTTTTATTTGAGAATCGGCTTGCCTTAATATCGATAAGTATCGATTTAGACAAGATTTTAATCACAACATTGAAAAATAAATCCATAACTGTATTCAAATGAATTACCTCACATTGTTAACACAGTTCAGTACAGGATATCTGCAAGTCAAGCACTCCCAGCGAAAGCGCTCATACTTCTTACTTGCAGCCCAAGTTGCAGTTGCCTTGACGTCGCGACGACGACTGCTGCAGTGTGGCCAAAGCTCATAAAACATACATAATTGATACCGCCAGGCATTGGCAGAGCCAAATGTGGTTCCAGTCAGACAAAGAGACGGACGGACGGACAGACGGACGGAGAGACACACAGAGTTAGGCAGTCAGTCAGTTAGTTGAAATTAATTTGCACACTCGAGCAAAATAATTTACAGTCTCTCGCTCGGTTCCGCAAAGCCAATCACTTGCCCCCTCCCTCCCTCCCTTACTCCCCCTTCGCTCAGTTCGCAAATAATTGTGGCTTAGCTGAAAACGTGGGCCGGTTTTATGTCTGCAGCATTTTTATGCACCTCAGCCACGTGACATATCACGAAATTCAGTTAACAGCATTCGCAATGGCCCAAAACAGCCAACCAGACCCCGTCGCACTGGAAGCTGTCAATTAGTTGTAGGTACATCAAACGGACACGTTGCCCCAGCCCCCGCTCAGTCTATCCTTTTCCAGCCAAAACCAATTGACGATTGCAGCAAAGAAAATTTAATTTTTGCTGTTTAACTGAAGCCAAATTTAGTGCATATAAAAATAAATATGACAAATACCAGGCTGGATACTGATACTGGTAGCAAGAATTTTCTGTTGTTAAGTACTTAATATAATTTAAATCAGTATTTAGTGCAGCGTGAATCAATAACAGAATGTAAACATTCTCTTTAATAAAAATAGCTTTTTTCTTTCTAGTTTTTAATGTTTATTTGCAGGTGCTGAAGTTCTAATCGAAATTTGGCATTAATTTAGAATGAGTAGAGCTTTTAAGCCGCTTGGCAATTATCTTGCCAACCATATTGATCACTTTTGATTATTGCGCATTCGATTGTTAATAATGCGCGGTGGCAGAGTGGCCAGCAGGCGAGCGCTGTGTTGCAAGCAGCTGGGCTGCAGATAACACTTGCTCTAGGCTGCTCCGAGTGGAGCACTGGTTGTAGGTATCAGCTATTTACTGATTGCAGCCGCTTGTTGCAATGTTGCAGCCACAAATCTTGTCAGCCGGAGACCGCCCGCAAAATGCAAATATGTACGCAACATGCAACTAGGCCGGCAGCGCGGAGGCTGCGTCGGCGACATTCATTCCTCATTTGATCTTTATCGCCTAGCAACATGCAACATGCGGCGCTCTGCCTCACCCCATTGCTCCCATTGACTGGCGGACTGATTGTAATCAAGATTGGCTTTTTGCATGCGCCCGACTGCCAAAGCGATTTGTGGCCCGCAAAACCGTTTCGTTGCGTTTCGTTTGTGTGTGTGACATTTCAAGGTCCCCCCCCCCCCTGTACCCCTTTGCTCTCTCCTGCCCCGTCCGCGTTCGGGCCGCCTTTTGCTTGCCCCGAGCGTGGACAACGCCTCACCTCAACTCGACGGCGAGAGCAGCTGCCGTTTGGCAATTCGCAATTTGCGAGTGTTTTAATTTCCATTCGCTCAATCATTAGTGTGTCATGCGTTCCAGTTGGGGAAACCATATTCAGAACCAGGGTCATTCAGCTCCATTCAAAAAACATATTTTCATACTCGTTTGTGCAATGTCCGTCTAGCCAGAGACTTGGAACTTGGAATACTCGTGTATAAGCGAGTGAGATAGTGCTAAGATTTCTTGGATTATATAAAATCGATAAAATCTGAGAAATTTTTCAGAGCGATTACTGAAGGCCTCCTAAAGATCACACAGAAAATTGGCAAATTGATTCAATCTATATATTTTGGAGCTAGAGTAACTAAATTTGGGAAAATGCTTTCGGATGATCTCCTCTAAATATCGACCCACATATCAATATCTAATATTTCCAAAATAGTAATAATCAAGACCGTTTATGACACTTTTTAGCCGTTATTATAGTGTGCACGAGTATTGCGCACGTCGGCTACACCCGACTGCAACCTTTTAATTTTTTTTACAATTTTTAAAATATAATTGCAAATTTTTTTTTCATTTCCGAAATTGTGTAAATAATATTTTTAGTATCATCTACGCAGCTCAATTTGGACGCAAAATTCCGATATTTTGAATCAAAAATTAACCAAAACTAAACGCAATGACGTCGTGACAGCCCGTTCCGTACCGCCGAGCCAAGTTTAGCTTTTGGACATGATTTAAGGAACTGTTTTAGTGGGCTGCCAATTGAAGCCCGAGCTTAAATGTGGGTCGTTTAAAGCAGCGCGAAGTCGGTGGCACGCACAGCACACAATTTGCAGCACCTTGCAACGTTGTTGTTGCTGTTGTTGTTCGGAGAGTATTCAAAGTTGACTTTTCGACTAGACAATATGACAATGGATGGGTGTAAATCATGTTTGCGCTGCTGCTGCTGCTGTTGCTGCTGCTGTCTGGTTGTCTGCCGCCGACTTGACTTGTGGTCAATGGCTTGCACATAATGGCTGCCCCAACAGCAGCAGCAACAACAACAACAACAAACACGGCAATTGCTTCTTTGGGGCATTTGCAAACAATGACATTATGCTGACGTTTATTAATCGCATTTACAGAATTAATGTCGTGACATTTTCGGTTTAATGTACTTGTAATAAATAAATGCGGCGTTTAGAAAAAAAATCAATAGCACAGAAATTGTAGTTGCTGTTGTTGTTGGTCAGCGTATTTCAGTGGTAACATTGGCACAAAAATTGTGTAACACCACTTTGCATATATTACAAATGAGCTGAGCAGCGACATTAGTCGCAATACCCTAACCCAACGGGTAACGTAAACCAAAGCAGATAATTTTGAAGGCTAAATTGTAAGCCCCTTATTATAGTAGACATTCGGTAAAACTTTCTTTAAGTATATATTACAATTAAGACAAGGCAATGAAGCATCCCAAATAACCTATGTAACAATCATTCAGGGCATCTGAACTTCGGTCTTCTAAGTATTACTTTTTTCTAGTTAAACTTACAGCTGCACACGAAATGTAGACAATATTTGCATAGCCTGGCAATTTATTTAAAATGGCAGCAAAAATTACCCGAAAAATATCAATTTAAGCTAGTGAAAGAAGAGTCGAAGCTGACATTTTATTAAACAAAAAACTGAAATTTGTGTAAATTGCAAAAGGAAATTTATACATTTCCTTAGAGAAATAAATTTAATTTGTGTGTTTTCTATTAAAAGTTTAAGTTGCAAACAAATCGATGTAAACTCAAATATAAATTAAATGAAGTAATTCAAGCGAAAGTAAATTTGATATGACCACAAAACTTTATCTATTTGAATTGGGCAAAAAGCGAAACTTAAATTTAAAGCAAACAAATTTTCTTTTGTATGTCTATAAATATTAAAAAAAAAATTAATCGGAAAAACAGCAATCGAATTTAAACCCAAATGCGTAAACATTATTTTGTATGAACGAATTTTATTTACTAGCAAGGCAAAACCTTTGAATAAACTATCGGTAGAATCGCTAGTGGCGAATATTTAGTTGCGAAAACATTGTAAATTACAATATTAATTACAACTTAGATTACCAAATACTTGACTGTTAATTGCCTTGGAATTGTGGCAACAAGATACTCGTTCAGTTTTGGCCAAGCCCACAAGGAAAACATTTGCAAACGTCTCGCACCGTTTGGCATTTTGCATTCGCCTGGGTTTTCCATTAATTTTAGGAGCTTTACGCAGCGAGTCAAATATCGATTACAGACATTTAACCGCAGCTATTAAATGGCAATCAACGATTTGATGAGCTGTCAAAACGCCGCTTGACATTAGGAGTACCTGCTGTGGGTGGGTGTGTCCAAAGTGCCTAGGAGCCTCGCTCTCTACGCCGCTCGGCACCGCCCCAGGTCGAGTCCAATTCAATCCCAACAATTCCATTTCAAAGTTTAGTATTATGGATCGTAAATTCACTTTCGCCCAGTGCAGCTCAAATATGCAGATGGAATGAAATATGGCAAATTGGCCAACTGGGCAGCAACTTTGTGCCATTTTCAGTTTTCATATACAAAAAACATATCTGCGATGCCAATGCGCGACTAGAAGATACCCTCTGTGTGTAAAATGGGCAAAATAAATGTAAATTTCTTTTACTTCTTTACCCTGAAATGCATTAGAAAACAAATATTTCAAAAATTCAAGAAAAATCTAATTAAATTTAAAAAGAACATTTTTTGGAAGTACGACAGATATACTCTAGGATAAATGCGAAGTCACCTGTAAAGGGTGATATGAAATATGCTATGATATATCTATTTGATTTTATCGCTCATATCCTCTTTTAACTATTTTATGTCTACGGGGTATAGCAAAAAGTTGTTCATAGTTTCATTTGTTTTACGCTGTTGGCAAAGTTCAGAATGTGCTCAAGGTTAAAGTTGGTGATGAGGGTGGTGCGGGTGAGCAAGAGATTGAGCGATAAAGGGGGAGGGGGCTGGCGGCATTGTCTATGGTTCGCCGGCAGTTTCAACGGCTCATCATTAATGCAAATTCATTGTTGCAGCTTTTGGCAGAGCGAACGCAACGAGAACCGCGTGCATTAAAACAATTCATGTTGAATTTTTGATATGCAAACTGTCAGACAACAACAGCAACAATAACAGCAACTAGCGAGATGCAACTTTCCCACACACACAAACACAAACACACACACACACACACATACTAAAAAGGGACATAAAAAACACATTTTGCTGTAAAATTAATGACGAGTGCTTACAAAATGTAGGCCAGGCCCAGACCGCATTTGCGCTGGATGAAAAACACAAAAAAAGCAGAAGATGGAAAAGCGGAAAATGGGCAGTGCACAACTAGAAGCGGCAAGGCAGCGCAACTTTATGAGCATCTCTGGCATTTTGCTTAATTGAAAAAGACCAGCAATGGGCATGGCGAGGTGGGGAGGGGCAGCGGGGGAGCGGGGCCTGCGCCTTAAAAGGATCTGCTGTCCCTAGGATCGGGTGGCAGGCAATGCTTTGAAGGCATGCAGTTCATAAAGCTGACACGGCTATAAAAGCACATGACCAAAGCAAGCGGCCCAGCCAAAATAGACCGACAGCCGACCAGCAACAGCAACAACAGCAACAATAAGCAGCAAGCGGCAAACAACAACAACAACAAGCAGCAGCAGCAGACAACAAACAACAAACAACGAGCGGCGAAAAATTATCAACTCAGATTATGTCGAGATTAATTACATACGTTGAGCGCCATTGTCTTGTCAATAAATTGTCGTCGTCGTTGTTGTCGTTGTCGTTGTTATACCCTGTAAACGTTGTAGAACAATTGCTCAAAATAGGGTATCACGCAGCAACAGACAGTGAGCCTATAGGGCATATACATTTCTATATCAGCAGCCACTTGGAATCCAGAGGTATTTGAAAGATGGCGATAGCAAATAGGGTATGCTGCTATACGTACACCCTGGGCACATAAAATGCGTAACATTTTTTAAATGCCTGTAATTATAACCAAAATATTAAAAATCGCATAACCACTTTTTTAATATTTACAGGGTAGCTGCTAGTCAGCACATTCTCGCCAAGGGAGCCTTCTTACTTATTGTTGTTGTCACTGTGTGTAGCACAGATAAGCGCTGGAAGAAAGAGCCGACGTTGGGCAACTCAGTTAATGGTAATGGGTACCTAACTGCCATCGCCGAAAAGTTGGCTGGCTTTTGATACCCTTGCAGAGGGCATGCTAATTTTGGCACGTTGTGTGCGCAAATCACATTAAAATTTATATGTGGATAAGTATAACCCTCGGTCTATAATTTACTTTTTGTGCGAAAACGAAATACATTTCAGATATATATTTTGCCAACTGTCTGCAAGGGTATTAAGTCTTCGGCACTCGAAAGATTAGTTTTTTTGGAATTTTCTTTTTTTCGGCTGATGCTGTCAAAAATGGTTGGCAAGCCTTTTGGCCAGGCGGCGGCTAATTAATTGAAAATGTTGCCAACGTCAAGGGAGCGCCACAAGCTGCTGCCGTTGGCCCGTTAGGCCAACGAAATAGTCTGGTAATAATGAAAATGCGATATGGATGCCATATGGGCACTCTAAGCCACGCTAAGCCACTCAGATAGCCCGATAAGCATCGTTGGCCAAGTGCGCGTAAATTAATTGACAGCCAACCAAAGGAAGCCACAGCCTGAAGGCAGCCCAACTCCTGATGCGGATGCTGCTGCTGCTGCTGCTGCTGTTGCTGCTGCTGCTGCTGCTGCTCCTCTGCAACCCGAAGTACAGACATCCCGTGTGCAGCTCTCTTGGCCATGTCGGCCGCTCAATTTAGTGCATGTTTAGCGGCAAATGGCCAATGTAAATTTTTGGCCAAACATGACGCGAGTGAAAGACCAGACCCAAAGCAACTGGCGAAGAAGCCGCAGATGCAGTCAACAGGCGGCACAAACTGTGGCTTCGGCTCAGCTAGTTTAGAATTGACAAAGGAGGAAATAGGTTGCGTTGACAATTTATAAGGTTAAAGGTTAATTCCCTAAACCACATTTGGTTTTATCTGCGTTTAATTATTCACGATTGATAAAAATAAAAGATTAGATAGCTAAGAATTTATCAGGCCAAATATATGTTGACAATGTCGAAGAAATGGATTTAGCATCGCATTAAATCAGTTTGCTACTTTAAACTTATTTAGAACAAACTTTTCTCAGCCTCACACAGACTCCAGGTAACACCAACTTATCTGGAAGATAGAGGTGAAAAATTCTGTTTGCACATTTAACCAGATAACAGATCTTTAGATATGGCCAGACAGAGCTGCATATAATTGCAAATGCTCTTGACATTTTGGCCCAAATTGAAATGCAATTGAAAGACTTCCTCAAAGCGGATGCCCATGCGTAGGCACTCAATGTATTTCACACTTGCCAACAGCAGCTGAGCCGCAAAACTAATTTAATAAACAAATATTTACTGACGCATTACTCATCATTAATAGCAAATGTGGCTGAGGTTGGACGTGCGGGAGATGGGACGAAAATTGCCTAAATGCGGTCGAAAATATTCCTGAGACGAATGCAATTTTGGCACAGCGAAGACCTTGCATAATTATTTATAATTAAAGTTTATAAACTTGTTGTTGTCTCTGCTTGCCAAAATGAATGAATTATGCTATTGAGATTTAGCCATGGCCAAAACCATGTCCATGTCCAGACATAGGAATTCTCCACAGAGCTCATATAAAAAACTTTCACCAGCTGCTGCGACGCGTCATCTGCAACACTAAACTTTTGTGAGGCATTCGTTGGGGTACGATAACTATGCTGAGCAACTTGCAACACAGAGAAGTCGAATTTTTAAATAGTTTAAATGTAACTAAGTGTAAAAAACTTTTGAATTATTTCCAAATGTTATAGCTTCCATAGTTATATATTTTGATAGCAGATACTTTTAATGATTCATGGGACTTACATTAAAAAGTAAATACATTTTTATTTACTTTTCAAATTTTTTTTGATGTGATAAGTGTACTTACATGATTACAGAGTATGCTCGACCTGTTAAGTGAAAAAATATAAAATATGTATTAGAAAATATGTATTTAAAAATGAAATAAATTTAATAATAAATATAAACTATAATATAATATAAATATAAATAAATAATACATGTATATATTTTTGATTTATATATAAAAAATAGTTCAACAAATATAATTTATTCAGTAGTTCTTCATAAAACAATAATAAAACAGTTTTTAATATGTAATACATTTCTGGATTTTTATTATGTAAAAAGAGCATTAAAATGACAACCTGATTCAAAACTTTTTCTTTTTTCGTTATTTGTTTTTGTTTTACAGCAATAAGCTGCTAATGTGTGCGCGTGTGTGTGGACAGTAGCAAAGTTTTAGGTATTTTATGCTACTTATTTACATGCCACGCACTCACATACACTCGCACACACACACACACGCAAGCTCTTAATTTCCCAAGTGTGCGTCGGAAATGCGCCGACGCCATTTTTGCTCGCGGCCATTTTTCGGCAGTCGTCGCGTGCCGCCTGAATAATTGATGCCGGCTGTGATGGGTTAAGAGCGTGCCCCGTGCCCCAAACCGTGGCGCACTTGCTATTAATGAGTTTCTGCTGCCTATGTACATAATAAACGACTTGCATGTGTGTGTGTGTGTGGAGTGTGTGTGGGGCGTGTGCGGTGGTGTGTGTGGCGGTGTGTGTGTCTGCAGCCCTTTCCATATTGTAGTTGACAAATAAGCGCTTAAGTAATTTGCCACCGTTGACAACAACAACAGCAACAAGGATATTACGGGTTGCTTTCCGCTTTATAAGTGAATATTAAATAAATTTGCCAGTTATTTGCGAGCAGCGTGAAGGCCACTAAAGCACATGACGAGAGGGGGGTTTCCAGTGTGTGGGGCCAACTGAATTCAACTTGTAATTAATGTCAAATATTTACACATTCGCTGGAGATCAAAGGTCCTGGCCCTGGCGCAGTCTCACAGAAGCGTTGCTAATTAAATGAGTATTTATATTTAAATTACACGAAACTACTTAAAGGCCCCACGCTGGAGAAGAACTCCAAGGGAGCGCTGAATACCCTGGACTAGCCGGCGGCTATGCTATTTCTGTTGCATCTACATTTGACAAGCGGCGGCAGCAACCCCTTTCAGCTGGGCAAACACCATCGTGTTCTGTTGTTGATGTTCCCCTGTCCATATTTTCGCTATAAATCTGAAAAGTTTGCTAATACCAACACACACACAGCGCTTTGATCTCCGCAATTAAGTTGTTAACTAGTTCTATTAGAAGTACGTAAATAGTTTTTTTTTCTTTTTAATTATACATAGGGGCCAGATATTTATGCAACTGAGTTGAGAATTCATGTATAAAAACTTTCCTAATAATTAAGTTTCAACAAATTCAGCCGACACCATGAAATTTATGGTTATATATATATAGCATATACGCCTTTATTGACTGCACACCTTTTATTCAATATGAAATAAGGATTTAAGGTTTTCAAATTTAAAATTTAAAAATGCTTTATGTCATCTATTCTAGAATCTCTTGTAAAGTCCAATTATATACGCATCAGTTAGCTATTTCTTTTTTTAATCCAAACTCAATATTCCACGCCATTTAACCCCAACTTATCTTGCCCCCTATTCACTTAACTTTGTTGACAAGATTTTCTGGCGCTTTCGTCTGCATTAAATATGCACAAAGTTAACATGCAACCCTTAATGCCTCCACCCACCCATCTGCCTCAATTTGTCACACAATTTAGGATATTCAATTTGCTTTGAAATGTATTCGCTTCGTGAGTGTCTTCCCAGTCTTAAGCTCGAGTTCATCTGTGTAGTAGTCTACTATTCTTCAGTTGTTGCACTCAATTGCCCGCATTCAACAGCAACAACAATGAGTGTTATATTTTCCTATTGTTTATATTTTGATTGATTTGCCTCCTTGCCAGGAATTAACATAGTTCGAAACTGTTGGCGCTTCACGGAGATTTCAAAATGCATTTGCGCGCGCCTTAGCCAGGACAAGAACCCAGCTGTGAGCCGAAGCTCTCATGTGTGTGTGTGCTGGCACATGAGTGTGCATTTACCGTTATACGTGTGTGGTACAGGCGCAGGCAACGCATGTGTCTTGGCCCTGTCCAGCGTGCTCTGTTGTGGCTCTGTTAGCAACGGAAATGTCGGCGCACACGAGAAATGCATTTTGTAACCCAATTTCCGGCTTCCGGTATCTTTTTGACAGACGCCTCACCTCACACACAAACAGAGCGAGAGAGAGAGAGAGGGAGAGGGAGACTGAGTGTGAGAGCGGATACGAGCGTGAGCGCGCGTGGGAGAGCGAGCGAGCGGAAATGAGCTTGTGTGCATGCACAATACGCAAAATTAACTCACACTCACAAAAGCTTTTTTCCACACATGCCGCTGCCCATTGGTCGCAGCCCACCCACAGCCCACCCCCCGACGCTTGAGTGAGAGCATGTGAGCGGACCCCTCGTGCGTGCGTCGCTGCGTCGGAAGCTTGCGGTGCTTTTGCAAGCTTCACGCTGCGGGCTTTCGTTATTTTGAGCCGAATGCATTTCGCATTCGCATTCGGATTCGCATTCGCATTTGCATTTGCATTTGCACTCGTGTCGTTCGGCAGAAACTTTTGAGTGTCTTTTTTTCATTTCTGATTGGTGCTGTTTTTGTTGTTGTTTATGAGCTGTGGGCAGCGACTCACGTGTGCAGTTGATTTGATTTGATGAGTTATTATAATGATTGCGATTCGTGTTGTCAGTTTGATTGATTGGGTAATGAAGTTATTAGATAGGTGTGATTGCCATTCACACAGGTGTGCCAACTAAGCGAATTACAGTGTCCGTATGTGTGTGTGTGTGTGTGTGTGTGGTGTGTGTGTGACTGTGGGCAATTGACAGGCAAATTAAGTGGCTCATTAGATTGGATTTTATAGACAAATATGAATGCATGTTGGCACTTTATTAGATGCATTTCAAAATGATTTTCGTGGGAATGTTGAATTAAATATCCATCACTCCATTATTTTTAATTTACGTATAAAATATAAGTCAAGGCCATCAATATCAGTTAACTTGAGACGAGGTATTTTTTGAATATGCTAGATATTTTTTGAATTGAATATTATTACATATCGATTTAAGAAAACACTACGGAAGAAGTTTTTAAAAAATATTCAAAAGCTGGTTTAATTGTATAATTTCACTTGACAGCACAAAATCAGTAATATATTTGCAGATAATACTCCATAAAATATGTCGTTTCTTTTTAAACTTGTTCTATTATAGACGGCTTTGTCTATATTTACCTCATATTCTGCTGTATTTTTAATACTACGTTTTATGATGTTAACTATTTATTTAGTTCCTTTTTGTCAACTTAAAAAGTAGTTACCAAAGGCTTTAGCTAAAGAGCTTCCTTTTCCAGCAAATTGCAGTCTTGAGTCGATAAGTGCGCTGGCTTAATCGCTTCGTATCTGATCGTACCCAGAGCCGGGCGGAATAGTTATGATAACAGCTTAGCCAGCTTGTCACTTAGGCTGACAAGGTCACATTGTCAACGTCAGTGCGCGTGCGTAAACCAATAAAATTTGTCTAGCTTACAGTCTCCGATGGCCTGGCTAAGACAATAGCCAAATAAACAAAGGCTAAACGGCCTGGAGGGGCTCTGGCCGAACTCAGCGGCCAGTGGCCGGTGGATCGGGCTCGAACTGGCTTTAATGATTCAATCCAAATATGGGTGTCAATAAGTTAACAGACAGACAATGTTGCACTTGCCGCAGCCATAAAAACCGGGCAATGGCCAACGGTTCGTCCCTAGCTGGAAAACGGCCCGAAGCAGACAGAGATGGAGACAGAGCAGAGACAGAGACAGGGACAGCGACAAAGTTAGAGGCAGACTTTTACTTGGCCGCTTGAAAATTATGAAATGCATTTAATTTTGTTGCGCACTGTTTTTCCTTTTTGTATTTTGGTTTTTTTTGTGGCTGAGGAAAATCTATAAAAATTCCATTGACCATATTTTAAGCCATTGGCATTGGCATTGGACTTGGACTGGGTCTTGAGCGTTGCTCTTGAGAGTCTTGGCTGTTTAAGGAAGCAAATGTTTCCGTGCAGCTGCCAACTAGCTGACAACTTGTATGGCCTGTGTTTTATGTGCCAGTTGCAGCATGCCACATGCAGCAGTTTGTTGCACAGTCGTATATTGCAATCTGTCTGCAATCATGTCACATCATTCGCCATAACTGGTTCTGCTTGGTTCTTGGTGCTTGGGCCCCGTTTTTAGCAAGTAGCTGGCCATGGCTAATGAGCGCGTTCGAGGGCGTTTTTCATATAAAAACGTTTATTACGGGGTAATAGGTATTTGCCAGGGGGCGGGGGGCAGATTGAACATAAATCTCAAGTGTATGCATAAAACTTGCAACATTAAATGCCAGACTTACAGCTCAAATAAACAGCAGCAGCAAAGAGGACAACAACAACAGTTGGCCAAGTATCTTGTGTTGCCAAACAAAGGGAGCGAAAATTGTAACGCAGTCAACAAGGACACTGTCATAACTTTTTTAATGGTCAGCAAGCAGGAACAGGAGCCGTTACAGAAGCAGGCGGGCCAGCGGGGTGGGGCGGAGGGGGTGGCAGTCAGACAGCTGACAGTAGATAAATTCTAAGCAAAGCAACTTTTGTTTGTGCTCTTTGGCAGCCAAGTTGCAAGCCAAGTTGCACTGACAGTTGGCCACGTTGCGCCAGCTGACAAATCGCAAAAACTGCGCCAAAGCCAGAGCTCGAGCAAACGGTAACGACTGAGAGATACTCTGTGCGGAGCATAAGAAAATTTGCAAAACTGTAGCTCGTACTTATTTATTTAAACAATATTATTAAATATGACATGAAGTTCAGCTTCAAAACCCGTAGATACTGCTGATTTGCAGCCCCACAAAAGGATCTCGTGTATACACAAACATATCGTAAACGATGCCCATATACCCATTAAACACCTCGCAATGGGTATGCAAAAGATAGATAGAAAAAACGTAGAAGTTGTCACAGAAAACTGCTTAGTTGTTTTAAGATTTGCCCCCAGCAGCTCCTGTCCCAGCGGCAAGTCATAAATCGAAGCGGCTACTTAATTTTTCAGCAGTTGCTGCTTTGGCCAAGTGCATTTCATTATCCAAGTCGATCCCCGACTCTATCCCCGGCCCTGCTCTGTTCCGTGTTTGTTGGCATTGAGCCAAGTTAAGAGCTCAGCTTTGCAAGTTGCGTTTTTGCTTTTGACAATTGACATAGTTTCGAACTTTTGACATGCAGACAAATTGCAACCCTTCGCAAGGTAACTTTGTGTGTGTGTGTGTGTGTTTTTTTATGTGTAGCTGAAGTTGCTTTGCCAGCTGCATAATTGAATTTGCAGTGTTTGTAATTTAAATTTAATTTTTTATAGAATGGCCGTATACCCTGCACTCGATGCAAAGGGTACGTTAATTCTGAATATTTGGTTAAATAAAATACCTTCTAGGCTGTCTTGCTAGTAGACATTCTCGATGACACGTCGTTTAGGGCAACGTGTATGGTAATAAAGTAACAAATTAAAAAAGACACACCTAGAAATCACATCAGCAATAAGTTTTGTATTAAAATTAAACTTAAAAAAATATTATTATCAAAACTTACCTCATTTTATTTTGTATTTCCTTGCACGTGCTCAAAATAATGAATTGTCATAAAATTTAGACAGCTTATGACTTTATATTAATCACATCTACAAATAAAAAAATAATTTTATTTTAATTATATACTCTAGTTAATTGAGCTCTCGCAGAAAACTATATTTATTTTAAATCGTGAGTCCAATTTAATTAAAGCACACCGCAAAACTCTAAAAACGCCGCATGCTATATGAATTTTTTTGTGTAATAATTTTTAAAGGGGCCAGACAAGCTAATTAAAAATTAAATATAAATAAACAGCCGGTTAGTTAATTAACAGTTTGATTGATTGCTTGCATTGTCATGTTGATATAAATAATGCCACACCATAGGCCTCACCACCGACACACGGGTCAAATGTAGCCAGCAGACACGAATTCGGCCAAAAATCACGCACACAATAATTACAATTTATGCATAAATCGCACATATATCGAGTAACGACAAATATATATATATATATATATTAATTATTGAATCAAATATTGAACTCTGCTCATTATTTTACATTTTGGTGGGCTGATAACAATATGTGATAAATTCTGTGAGCCCCAGTTGATGAACATGGCAAATAATAATAGAGTTATTTTTTTGTTGTTTAGTTCTAGAAACTTATTGGACAAACTTGTGCATGCATTTGCTCGTTTTCTCATTTTCACATTTTCACATTTTCCACTTTGCATTTTGCATTTGCAATTCAATTATAAATGTATTTGCCAATTATTACGCAGCATATAATGCAATCAACTATCAGCGGGATATTTGAGAACAACAGTTAATCACAATGGGCCAGGTCAGCATCGGAAATCAATTAAAACTGCAATCGAGTCACCTCAAAATTTGTTATTTGAATATATTAATAAACGAAATGGGAAGAGAAATTAAGTGAAATGAAAGATGAGACAACTACTTTTTTATTTTGTATGTCGCTGTATGTACTGCGGCATAAGACATATGCTAAGCATATTCTGAATCCTCATATATTTTGTACTATGTAAGACATACTTAAAATCAAACAGATTTACATTTTTAATTCTGTCAACATTTCTCATAGTATTTTGACAAGAAATTGACAATTAAGATTTTGAAAAAATATTACTTTAAAAACTTATTTGTTAATATTCATAACATAATTGTTAATTCTAGTTAATTCTAGTTTTTAATATATTTTACTGTGAATTTCCTGTTATTTCTAAAAAATGAAATCAATAAAGTTTACTTAAACCAACTTTAACTACTGTTTAGCAGTTTGTTTATTTGTGTTTGCTTGTTTTCAATATAGTCAGGATTTTTATCTTAGGCAAGCATAATTAAGCCTTGGTTTTTTATAAACTCCTTTTCTTCCCTTTATTACACACATAATGCCAGCAAAATGTCCGCATGAAAAACACCTTAGGAACGAAAGGAAGCCCATTATCGTTATGATCATTGGCATTAGCATTTAAAAGAAATAAAATATAATTTATTATCAGTTGGTTGTCACAGGCGACGACTCGCTTTGGCCAATTGGGTGTTGATGCGAAATTATTAATTTTGCCGCATTGGCCAGGAGCAAGGAGCAGGCCCTGCCACAGCCACGTCAGCAGCAGCGGCAGCAGCAGCAGCGCCTCGGGGCGTGTGAATGTGTTGCAAGTGAATGCCCATATGAATGTGAATGCCACTTTGGACGCATCATTACGATAACAATCGCAGCTAAACGGCGACGGGCTGCTGACTAACAACCAGAAGGAAAGGCAGAGAAAACGTGGCAGCAGCTGAAGGCGAAGAAGAAGAAGAAGTCGAAGCAGCAGCAGAATGATTGCGACAAGAACATTTCCGTGGATGGTTCCGTCTCGGTCTTCATTTCGAATTCCTGACATTCGCTTAATAATGCAAGATGCATGTCGATATGTCAATGCGTTTGCGCGCAATCGATCATTTTGGAGACGGTGTTCGGAGTGGCCAACACACCAAGACTGGACCGCGGCTCGAACTCAGCTCAGCTGCTGAGCCATATCACACGCTGGCTAAGGTCTGTGCCTTGTTTGACATAATGTTGCCAGATTAACACAAACGATAAACCCAGGCTGGCAGTCGCGAGGCGAGCCGTGCACTTCAAGGAGGGATCATTATCAATTGTAGTTGGCAATTTTATGGCGTAACTTGCAACACGTCGCAGTCACGGCTGATAAGACTGCAGAGACAATATATATAAGCAGAGGCAAAAACCCACTTATCAATTAAGTCTCGCTCTCTCTCGCTCTCCCTGTCGCTATCCCTATCTTATAGCTGCCTCTTACATAAAAGCTACTGTCAAATATGCAATAATTTATTGTCAGATCGTTCCAGCAATGATCAACAAGAAGTACGTCAACTGTTTAATGCCACAGCGAACATTGATTTATCGTTTGGGCTGTCCACACTTTTTGTGGCACTCGGACAAAGTTGTCATAAGGACAACAAACCACAACAACAACAACAACAAGAAGCAGACAAGTTGCAGTTGGATTTGTTGTCGACCCTTTTGCAGCAGTTTTATTGTTTATTTATGTTAATTTCTTTTGCTGTTCAGTGTACACTAAATCACAGGCTACACAGAGTTGCTCAGTGCAATATTATAAGCCAAACATTCATTCTGTATATCAAACTGAAATCGCTTTATATATAATACGACTACTCAAAAAATAAATACTTTAATATAATAATTACAATGATTTTATTCTACTTCTTTTCCTCAAAATTCATTATTATGCGTGCAATGATTACATTGATTCTTTTCAAGGTGTCGAATAATCTGTTTTGGGTATTTTGCTTTCGGAGTTTCTCTTCTGAACACATTTAATTTAAATTTCTTATGACATATTTACTTTTTGGTTTTCTTTTTTCAGTCATTATGAAAATAATATGTGAGCTGTTTACTAAATTCATTGCACCTTGTCAGAGTTAATAATAACATGTATTTGGTATTTGTAACTATATTTATATTAAGTAAATATTTAATACTTTTCTAAGAAATATGTATCAAATATGTGTTTAATAAAAAAAAATGTTACAATAAGCTAATGAATAATTTAAAAAAACATAATTACAATTCACATAAAGAATATTTTATTTGATTTCTAACCTATTTAAGATATATAAACTTTCTTTGAACTAGAACTATTTAAAGCATTTAAATAAATTCTCAAAAATTCAAAAAATACCGAATTCTTGCATAGCCATACCAAATCGATAAACAGCTTACCGATTATAAATAGCATTACAATTTCTTGTGGGCTGTGGAAAACGTGAGCTCAGTTCTGGCACCTTTTTGGCCAAGTGTCAGAACGCAACTTGTTGACAAATTTAAAAAACGTATCATAAGTCCCCTATTAATTTGTACGCGTCGTTTGCATAATTTCCACATAAATTCACTAATCATTTTCGTCAGGCCCAAGCCCAAAAGTCAAACCTCGCATATTAATTTCCATCATAAATTACCAAAAAAAAATGTATATATTGTAATAAAAAGAGTTACCACAAAGGGGGCCAAAAAAGTGATGTGACGTTCATTTATAACGTTGTGGCCCAAAAATTCTGAGAGTAGTTAGCTGAGCGTGCGAGTGTGTCTATAAAATATTAAATTTATATTTCATTTGCAATTGTCGCCGACAGTTTGCCAGCCTGGCAACACTTTTTTCTCTAGTTTTTTTTTCAACGAAAACCTTCGCTTTGGCGCCTGGCTTGAAACATAATAAATGTCTGCACAAGGCGCACAAACTGCCACGCCCAACATATGCGGCCAAAGAACCAAAGCTGAAGCTGGCCAAAATTTATGTCCCATATGAGTTTTTATATGAATTGCGCCGTGTCAGCAGCTAAGCGACTACGACAGCTTTATATATATATAAAATATATACCCCTCGTGTGAATTATTTGCGAAACATTTTCTCATTACACATAAAATCTATTTCTCATTGAAGTTACATGAGCTAGAAGAAGTTTTCAGCGTATTATTCCTATATTATACTCATGTAGTTTAAAATAAAA
The DNA here is from genome assembly GCA_035043565.1 of Drosophila robusta. NCBI lineage: Eukaryota > Metazoa > Arthropoda > Insecta > Diptera > Drosophilidae > Drosophila > Drosophila robusta. The sequence continues at coordinate 6,119,851 of JAWNMW010000584.1, forward strand.
TGAGATGCAAATTTAATTTGCGATTTCAGCCATAACTAAATTGATAATAAAATATAAAATCGCTTTGGCTTTGCCTAGGTTATGCTCGATGGAAATCTAAAGTTTGTTTTCCTATTCAGGAATAGGTTCGGACAAATTTCAAAATCAAACTTATTCTCAACCTAAAATTAAGTAGATTCAAGAATAAGCTGTTAGGGAAATTGAAACAAAATAAAACTTAAACTTAAATTATTTAAAATAATAAGTTGGTACAAAAATATTGCGATAGTTTAAATGTTATATAAAGAATTTACTATAGACCTTGCAACAATAGATTTTTTTTGATTTCTGCTCTCCAAAAAAAACGTTGACTTATGCCAGTTTAAAAATCTCTAAATTGTATTTCAGTAAACAAAGAATAAGGAATTAAATGTTTATTACCAGTAGTTAAACTACCATTTAATTTAAGCTCTAGATAATAGACCGATTTGATAATTTATTGCCTACGCTTGGTTCATTTACCAGGTTGAGGCCGATTGGCATATGTTAGTGCTGTGATTAGCTTTTGATTGCGAGCCACCAACTCAAATGGCTGGCTATAAATCTGCCAAAGTGCAGCGCACTTTCACTTTGTGCAGCCGCAGCGGCCAGCAACGACTTTTCATTTTCAATCAACGGCTGAGCGTTGCCAGAGATCGGATCAGGTAGCTGCCTGCCGCTCGGCGTCGACACCTGGCGACACCTGCCGCTGAGCTAAGTTTCTTAACACGTCGGGCCCAAATGTCTGGGCAATCAATTAATTTGACATGCAAGCGAGACTCGCGACTCAGGCTTGGATCGGCCAAGAAGGGTATCGATAGCCGCCAAAACGAAATGGCCAATGAAATTGCGAGCGGGGAAATCCTTTCACTTTTGCCGCTGCCAATAAATTCGTATCGAAAACGTCTGCAGCGAGATACAAACTCTTCGACTATAATATACTCTACTGTGGTATCCTAATATAAAATGGGAATAGGAATTTTGGAATCAAAAGCGATTGGTAATGAAAATTAAATTAATCATAAAATTTGTAGCAATCTACGATTATACAAAATTAAACTTTGATAGACCAAAGGCAACTGTTCTTTCCCCGTTTTCATTTTCATTTAGCGTTTAATCTTTCTCGCCTCAGCCGCTGATCGGTTCGATCAATCAAATGTCAATCAATGCAATTTGCGCTGCACTCAGCTGACAGCTACTGGACACATTGTATAATCTGGTCATAAACGTGAATTCAAATTGCCAGCAGCACGCAATGAAAATGCAGCTAATAGAACCGCAAGACAAAAACAAATAGAGGGATAAAAGAAAAACGCAATTAAAATTTGCAGACTGGTAAATCCGGCCAATCAGCTTGTTAATTTTATTTGCCAATTGCATTTTGTGCGTTGTGCGTTTTGCGTTTTGTGTTTTGTGTTCGCATTTTTGCGCGTTCGCTCATGTTGTGGGTCAAATGCGGCGTATGCGCGATTTCTGCTTACCAAATCGGTAAATCGGTAAAACGGCCACAAGCGGCATGCAACATGGCATATGTGGCATGCAATTTTATGTTATTACAGCAGTCGGCGTTCAGTTTTTAGTCTATTGATCGCTGTGCGGACAGAAACATTTGTAAAACATTTTAATAACCATTGACAATAACCAGAACAACAACAGCAACAAGATATCGATTATATATGCTCGTTATATATACACGTTTGTGGACCTGCTTTGGGGCATTGCGTAAAACCAAATCGAAATCGCTGCAGCTGTTCGAGCTTAGCCTTTATGATTGGACAATTTTGTATTTTGTATTTTGACTGCTGGCTGTAGATTGTTAAAAATAAACCATTTAATAAAGTCAGCAAATAAAAAATCAATTTGATAAGCTACACAAAACATAAACGTGATCAGCATACAACTGCGCTCTCATTTATATTTTAATGAGCAACTGGCATAATAGCAATTCTTCGAATTTTGAATGCTTTGTATTGTCAATTCATCGGACGTTAACTGATCGAATTGCAAATAATTGAACAAAATATATATACACATATATTTGTATAAATTTATTGCCATCATTTGAAGTGCTGAACTTTAAAGCATTTAGATGACGAAATTTACTTTGTTTATGGGAAAAAAACATGATAAATGGTTAGATATGTGTACAGCTCTACTCTGTACTTGTCATGTTTTAGAGCTTAAAACCGAGTTAATGCAGACAATTACTAAAATTGTACATGTTATAAGTATGCATATTTCAAAAATTACAATAATATTTATCTGGGTTTATTCATGCATATATTTTACTCATTAGTTAAAGTAGCTGCTTCAGCTAGTAGTGGCTCATTACCAAGCAGCTACTGGTAATGCCACAAGTGCCGTTTTTTTTTCTCAAAGGAGAAAGGCGTATTTGGGGAACCAACAACTTGCTGCGGAACTTGTGGTACTTGATAATGTTGCAAAATGTTTTATTACTTCCACCTATGCCAGCAATTAACATAAGAATTCCGACTTCGGCTTCAGCTAACTGCCGAGCAAACTTTTCGCCCAGACAGGCGAAAACTTTGCTAGCGCACATATTTCTGTGTGGCCAAAGCATCCTTAGCATCCTTAGAGATACCCGGCACCCACCTTCCAGCTACTCCTGGGCTATCATTTACATATGCAGCGCACTCAGTTCCGACTCGTTGTTGTCCTCATCCTGGTGCTTGTCCTGCTCGAGCTGCTGCTCCGGCTCCGGCTCCTGCTCCAGCTCCTGCTCCTGGTTGTCCTCGTCTTTATCCTCTTGTGACTTCCGCTGCCACGCACAGAACTTTTCACTTTAGCATCCACAAAATTTGTCATGACACACAATACGAGAAGTTTTCGGAGCCGTTTTGAATTACATCATTTTGTGGACTCCTCAAGTGGATAGCTGCTACCAGTTGGCTTAGTTTGTGTGTGCACCCTCCTCCTGCCCCGCAGGTGCATAGCTGCAGGTGCAACAAAATTGAATGCCTGCAGCTTGGCCAATTGCCAATCAACTTCAGTTTCAATTCAATCAATAATTGCAACTTCAATTAGCCAAAGACAAAAGAAAAAACAAAACTGATTTCTGCAGCAAAACAATTGCCAATTACTAGACGAAACACTGCAATGCTGTCGAAAATACAGGGTAGCGGCAGTCTCTGCAACCTCTGCTACCCACCATAAATGCAAATTTCAATTGACTACAAAAATATTAGCAGAATATTTTACGATGTTTTTTACTGCTTAACTCATGATATTGAATGCAAGTTATGCAAAGAATGCAAAATGATTGCTTTGAAGCGTTTAGTTACATCAAGATTTTTTCGAGGGTATAGCCATATATATAAAACAAGTCTCGATAAAATGTCTTACTTAAATTTAAAAAAAATAGTTAATATCTTAACTGTCTAACATGTGAATAGAGAGTCAAGACGAACTATTTTGAGTCTATCTAAATAATTGATTTATTTAAATTATCGATAGTTTAAAGTGATTGACTAAAAGATACCCTGAAATATAGCAAACATACATTACACACAAAATAAATCGAATATTTAATAGTGTTATTTATTAATTTTAATATAAATTGAATACATAATTTAAATTTAATACTTATTTTAGTATAACGCACATTAACTGAATATATCAATAAATTATTTATTATAACATACGTTTTTTCTTCTTCTTATTTTATATTTACAGGGTATACCTTAGTTGCAGATACACCCCGGTTGCTTTTCCATCATATTTTTTTGACAGTAGAATAATGGAAAATATCACTCAAAAATTGTGGACGAAAAGCAAAAGTAAATAAAAACAACAACGACAGAGACGTTTGTTTGCCTTGCGGGAGGGAATAACGGTTTGGAGGGGGATACCGGGAGTCAAGAGTCAACTTTTGTATTTGCGCTAGTTATAATTGGCATTTTAGAACGGTTCAAGGTTTGCGTTTCAGAGCGGTCTGCTATTTTGCTATTTTGAGCGCTTTGGGCCCGTTTGTGTATTGCTTTTCATTTCCATTTGTGTTTCGCAATTTTGCATTGTTTCCTGTATTTTGTTGGTTTTTTGTTTGGATACCCTTGCCGAGGGTGTTATAGTTTTTGTCTCGAAAATTGTAACGCACAGAAGACTGATAAAGTGGTCGATATATCATTGGAACAATCGGTCTAAATTGTTTGTTGCCATATATCGCCTACATACGCATATTTCTGCAAGGGTCTTTGAGTTTCGGCTCTCAATATAAAACTGTTATTTGTTGGTTTTTTTATTATATTGTTAGCCGACATGGGGTTAAGCCGGCCAAATAGCACAGGCTAACTGGGGCGTGGCGGCTGCAATTTGCATTGCATTATATAATTAGACAAAGTCCATGGAGTGCCTCAGAGAGAGAGAGAGGGAGAGAGAGAGAGAGATCGACGCCGCAAGGCCTCTTGGCGCGACGGCACGTAATGGGCTTTCATTATGTCCGCGGCAATCGCGGCTAGAACGGAACGGAACCGGCCCAGACCATGGCCCGGACCGAGGCGATGTCAGCATCTGTGGATCTTGAGTTCATCATGGCAGCGGCATCTCTTTCACTTGTCGCCGCCGCACCACATGTGCTCCTCCGCACGCAGCCGGCCTCGGCTCTGGTCATGCATCATAATCAGCGGCGTTGATGGCCGCTTGGGCCGCCGACTACACTGCGCGAAACGGCCGCTCAGTTAACACCTTTCAGCATTTATAAAGTGAAATAGTTGCGCTCTATGATTTCTTACTTTTTCGCAGCGACTTCAAGCTGTGCACAGCCGCCGACGCTGCAGCGGCGTCGCCTGCGGCCAGAAGCGTTGCAAGCTGCCGCCGTTGCTGACGTCGCGACGTCGCTGCCAGCGTCGCGCATGCGCACGCTGAGATCGCGATTGCCACGCAGAGGAACTCGCGGTGCCCAGGCTGAAAGCCGGGCTCAGACCAGAAGCAGGTGATTGTGACCGACGTTTGAATGCACTTTCTGCGAGAGATATAGAGAGCTGCTAACGATAATCGAAGTATTCAATGATAACCGATATCAATTTGTACTTTTTCTTATCGATAACTAGTTTAGATGTATGTAAGGAGCTGTTATCCATAGATACTTCTCTTATTTAGCGAGAGTCCACAGTTGCATGCAGTGAAATAACTTATAAGTAAGAAATATGCAGATTATAAAACTTTAGCTTATATCAATTTATAAAACAAACTATCGACATGGAATAATTATGAAATAACAAATCATTTTGCAAAATTGACAAAACAAAGCTATTATAGATATCAAGCATACAATTCTTAATCGATTATTGGCTAAATAAATAGTATAGAAATATTTCATACACAAAGTAGATAGTAAATATCCTATATAGAAAGGTATCTATTTAGGAAAAGAACTCATATATACTCATATAGATTCCGTTATATTCAGCGGTATATAGAAATAATTCATATACAAAGTAGATAGCATATATCTTATATAGAAAGGTATCTATTTAGGAAAAGAACTCATATATACTCATATAGATTCCGTAATATATACTCATATAGATTCCGTAATATTAAGCGGTATATAGAAATATTTCATATACAAAGTAGATAATAAATATCTTATATAGAAAGGTATCTATTACGAAAAGAACTCATATGTATATTTGTTTCAAACCCGTTGAGAAAGCCGCGGTACTCCGTTGGTCTGGCGTATTATAGCCACAAGCATAAAGTGCAGTTTAGTCGTTTCCATTTGGCTCACGTTCGCATCTTGGCCACGTTTCGCATCAAGTTCAAGGCGTTTGAACTCTTGACATTTGGCAACAGCCGCAGCCGCAGCAGCTTTGCTGTTGGCCCGTAAATGTAACAACTCGATTAGCGCGAAATATTCGGCCCGGGGGCCGCAGCAACAAAAGGTAAACTGGAGCGTTAGGGTTTAGAGAGTGTTTGCGGCAGCAGGAGAGCAGGAGCAAGGGGGGATTGTGGAGAGGGTGGGGGCTGGCTGGCGGAGAGATGGCCGAAGTAGGCTTAACATTAACCGGGGCCCATTCAGTTGGCACTTTCCTCTCGCGCCCTCGCTCTAATTGGCCTGTCTGTGCGGCAAACTGAGTTTAACTGCATATTGACTGGGCCAGCTCCAATGGGCCAATGCGGCCTGCTCCGCTGGGCCATGTGGCATTTACCGTTGTGATGCGCTTATGACGAGGACGAGCAGGAGGACGTGAACGAGAACGGGAACGAGCACGGGACACGAGAATCATGTTGATGACTCTTCAAAGCGCCAGAACAAAATGCAGAGCCACAAAATCGCAAATGATGTTGTTGGCGTTGTTCCCATGGCTGATTGCAGCACTTGGCACAATAACTGGATTACAACTGGACCCCAACCAAGTTGAAGTTGGCGCGTTTTTAGTCCGCAGCCAACAGCCAAACAAAACAGGGAAAATACCTACACCCACATATATGCATGGCCAAAAAAAATTGGGAAGAAAGAAAAAAGAAGGCCTATGGAACGGTCCACAGAAATACGCCGCATTCAGCGCCGGCAAATGAAAAAACAAAATGAATCCTCCACGCATTCGCATATTGGCCGCATGTGTTGTACAATTGTTCAAGGGATTGACATGGAAATGGGAAATGGAAAATGCAAGGAGCCATGCATGCGGTTCTGTGGGTTGTGCGGCGACGGCAGGTGGGCAAATGATTTTGCTGCGTTGCAGTTGCGCCGCAATGAAAATTGATGCGGCTTATGCGAAGCTGTTTACATGAAATGAAATCAGGCTGAAGAAGAGCGAACCTAAGTGAGGCTAAAGACGAGCTCCCAGATCCACAAGCACGTGCGGAAAATCTGTGAAAGAGTGTTGAGTTCGCTACTTAAACTAACGGTTCTTAAAGCAGCTCATCATTCACGGGTGAAAAACGTTAGTTGGCAAGAAAAATTTGCATGTTTGTAAAGATTTTGGGATAATAATTAATGTTTATTTCATTAAGAAATTTTCTATAAAAAATATATATTTATTTTCATTTAAATCGACATTTTGGCATTTCACTTTTTAAAAATGATGAGCCTATTCAGAAGGCGGGAGTGTATGTTGAATAAAAATATGAATACTTTTAGGATATAGCAGTTTTTGAAGTTGTACTTCATAATTATTCAAATTAAAATTTGTTCAAAATCTGGCTTCATTTAAAAACAATTTATTAGATATATTTTCTAAAGATTAAACTGCATATACAAATGTTTTGAAGCTTTGTAAGAGCAATAAATATGTTTTAAATATATACTATATACTAAACGATCTCTCTTAGGCATAGAAATCGGTACGAACCGATATTTCACTATTTTCCAAAACACGAAACGAACTTGGAACCGAACCAGCCACAATTCTTTTCGGGTTCGGAGGCATGGCTTAAATTTTAAAGGCTAATTGCGTAGCTCAATCAACATTTGTTGTAAGTTTTCCCCGCATAAACAAACGCATTTGTAATCGTTTGTGCACCCGCCTGCACTCTGCCTGCCACCAGCTGGTCCGCGTTGCCCCGGACGGCGGTTTGCAGCAAGCGCGGCAGAAATTGTCGCACACTGCAACGGTTGCAGCAACAAAACACAAATCTGACCAAATGTATGCCAAAACTACAGGTAGCCACAGTGAAGCCACCCACGCGAGAGCTGCCCCCTCGCAAACGTTAATTGACCTGGCCTAGAAGGCTGGCGCAGAGAAGGAGGAGGCCGACTACTTCATCAACTGCGTGGAGAGTGAGGGGCAAGGGGGGCAAGGGGGCAACAGAATCCCAGCCAGGCTGAGGATAGTCGCCGGCGTGGACTAATTTTGCAAACGTGGCCAATCAGTGGCGTCTTGAGCCAGGGCCAGTGACTAAACACGAAATAGTGCACTTGTCGGGTGTGCGCGACTAGCAAATACCCTGTAGTGAGATACCATATTTATGTATTTATTAAAAAATCAGATCTTACTCTGGTCGAAAAAGTTTTATAAAAATAAATAAAAATATATTTAATCTTAACAATAAACGTGATCTTATCCGGCATGCTTGACCAGTAACTACCCTGTACTTGTGTTTGGAGTTTCCTTGGGTTTTCCTCGTGTATACCCTTTATCATACATTTGCCACGGGTACAGGGTACAAAAAGCCATTTGCAAATTAACTTGAGGCTAGACTCAGTTTCAGGCAGCAGCTAAATTGTATTTAGAGCCACTTCATGCCGGACAAACTGGAAGCTGCCGAGCTGCCAACTTGGCGAATTAAATCACGTACTAGATTAAAAATTGCGCATGAAATTAATAATGCGAGTGGTGCAGTGGGGCAGCGGCCCAGCGTGGCCAACCGGTTGTAAAAACCCTTTGATAAATATCGGACCTTAACGCGTACTCGTAAACACTGGGCCCAGGCAGCAGCCTTTGTCACTTCATAAATCGTGCGTTGTAAATCGAAACCCGCATGCAAAAATACCAAGGGGAAACAACAACAACAAATTTATGGAATTGTCAGCAGGTTTCAAGGTGCGCGCGTTTCAATAAAAATCAATCAGCGAAATTTATAGAGCAACGCAGCCGGGCCGGGCCGGGCCGGGCCGGGCCGGGCCGACAGCTGTTTAACACTCAGCGCGGCCAGAAAATACTGAGGCCCCACTGCCCCAACTGGGGCTGTGTCAACGCGTAGGTGTTATGTAATGCATTTCAAGCGCCAAGAAACAAAAGCCGCGCCAACCGCCTCACAGCAGGCGCTCCACAGCGCTGAGTCACGCCCACAGACACCTCCGCCCACCCACTGGCCGCCGCGGCCCGTGCAACACCTTGCTAAAAACCACTTAACCCATGACTGCCCATAGGAGCCCCATTCGGCCCCATTCCCCCCGCCCTCCCCCCTCGACTAGAACACTGCTTTATGGCTCACAACTGACAATCAAGTTTTATATATCGCTTATGCATGCGAGACTTTTGGGAACAGCTTTAAGTACTATATACGATACCGTATATTGATTTATCATATTTTCTGCGCGCAGCCACTGACGGGCTGTGATAAAAAAAAATAAAGTCGTGCATTTGTTGTTTAATGTTTTGACAGCACTTCAATACCCTGTGCCGAAAGAAGCTAACAGAATAGTTATATTTGCTTGTTTAGTGTTGTGAAATTGAGAGAGCTATAAAAGTTGAAAGCAGACCATCATTTATTTTAAATGTCTTTAAGACTTCTGTTTAAAACAGAGCTGATTCCGATAACATTTGCGATTGCCGCTGATCGCCACGTGTGAACCATAAAAGTGCACTCGCATTCGATTTGCAGTTGCCCGCTCCACTCCCTGCTGCAGTCACGATAGCTGCATTCACAATATTCAGCATTGCATTTAAGTATTAATAACGTTTCGCTGCCGAGCTTAAACAATAAAATTTGTCAAGTTGCCACCGCAGTTGAGCGCAGACAATTGCCGCCAATTAAATACGAGTGGCAAATTGCAGTTCGAATTGTGGAATGGGTGTGCCGCGGTTCCAAATCATTTTTCTCTCTCGAAATATTTGTTGTATACCCTTGCGTTGGGTATTTGGACTCAGTTGTAGATTACAATTTTTTTAATCGTGTTTAAAGTTTAGTTTCTATAAAAAGAACTTTGTGGTTCTTCAAAATATTAGGAAGTCATATATCTGGAGGGTATTTAATATTCGCTTATGTATCAATAACGAGGCTGGCTCAGTTTAAAGCTTGTTTTGGCGGCAATGAAAGGGCTGAAAGGTGGGGCCGCAGTGAAGCAGCTCTCAAGACTTGTGCAATCGCAATCACCTGAATGGCCTGCAATAATCTATTCAGGACGTGGCTCGATTTGTGCCATTTAGACAATTTTGGTAGCACTTGCTGGCACATTTGGCCGGAAAAAGCGAAAGCGAAAGCAAATGCGATGGCTTTTGGCTGCGCATAATGAAAACATTCCACAAACCAATTCAATATTTCCGCTATGGGAGATACGAAAAACGCAAATTGAAACCGTTTTTCATGACCTTTCCGCCGGGCAAGGGCCGTTGGGTGTACATGGAACGCTGTCAGTTTTATGCTACAACAAACACCAGCATTTTCAATTTAATTTTTTAGGAAATTGTCCGTTCAACTGACCAACAGGCAGTTGGGTTGGGCTCGTGTCCGGTCTCATCTCAAATGCACATGAATCGGCCGGACGGCTTCATGCTTGGAATTCGTTATCAATTGCCGTATAACCCTTGATAGCCCACGCCCCACTCGACAGTGCGGCCGGCATAAATTGTCCAAAAGTGCCGATAAAAATCGAGCCAACTGCAAATGGCCAACTATTAATTAGAGCAGCACCACGACTCAAATTATGGCGCAACAAATGGACAGCAAATGCGATTGCTATGGCCACAGACACCACGATCCCGCTGCCCATGGAGCTGACCCCCACCCTAAAAGCGTCAGCGTCAGGCGCCCCAAATGACACACACACTGAGGCCAATTGCCAACGGGATTCGGTGCACGGCGGAGGCGGAGCCACGGAAATGACGCAGCAGTTACAATGCCTAAGAAAAAGTGCAGCTGAGCCTCTTAATATACCCTATACATGCACTTTAAATGGGAATTTCAATTTTGCAAAGAAACCAAAATTCTTTTTTATGCACAGACTTTTTTCATATTTGGTAAAACATTTAAAAAAAAATTAATATGTAAAGTGCAGAGAATAGAGATTAAAAAAATCTTTTAGACTGGGATTTTTCAAACTCGCTTTAAACTGATCAATATTATGTTAAGAAATAATTCTTAACCTTTATATTTAAAGAAAAATTGGTGTGTTTGAAAATTTAATTAAAACCCCAAAAATTAAAGTCCATCACTTTTTAGTTAAAGCGCTTTATTGTTTATTAAATACAACAATTATTCAGGTACTGCATAGAAATATATATAAGATATATATTTAAAGAGCAGCATTCCTTAGTTTTTACCCGCTAAAACTTGGTGGAAACTTTGCTATTTTATGTTTAACCAAGCCGCCAAAATGTGGCCAACTTTCGTTCTGATATTGTTGGAGCCAGTTTTGGAGTTTGTAATTAAACAAGGCGCTGGCTGGAAATAATTTTGCCACCCATGAGTTGGCCCGTTTCAGATGACCAGACTGAAGTTTAGTTTGTGTGGCTGTAGTTGGATTTCTGTCTCTCTCTCTCTCTCTCTGTTCACCCTCTCCTTCGCTGTCTTTGTCTATGCTATGTCTCTGGCCTGGTTGTCACTCGAAGCAATTTGCATATCAGTTGGGTGTGTGTGTGTGTGTGGTTGTGTGCGTCTCTGGGAGAGTCTTTTGATAGGCTTGGAACGGCATTTCACGTCTGGTCGCTGCCCAGTTACCGACTGACTGCTCATTGTCGTTCTTGTCCACTTGGCCATATTTTGGCGCGACTTTATTGTAGGCCAGCTGCCCGCCGCCAGCGACTGGCTCTGATCTTGTCCACACAGGCCACCTCCTCCTCCTCCTGGCCAACTCGAACACAGCCCAAAATGTCAACTGCAAAGAGGTCCATTGATGGCGAGCGCGTTGTTACGCATAATTTTCGTAGAATGGCGGCTGCTCTACACAACAAATTTGGCTACTTGGACACTTTCTAACATATTGTACAAAATTCGAAGTTTTAGTTAGCGAAGGGATTATTTAAGAAAAAATGTGTATTCTAATTACTTACTTTTTTCTTAAAGAAAATATGTGTATTATAATTACTTAACACATTTATTCTTAAATAATATAGTATATAAATGTAATTTTTTAGCTATCTATTGCAGAAAAATTTGTATTTTAATTACTCAATATATTTTTCTGCAATGGATAGCAAAAAAAAATACTTTTATATACTATATCTTTATTCTCCGAGTTTTAAATTTATTATTTATTCAATTAAAATATTTTAACCAAATTTAAAACAAATATTCTTGATTAAATGCAAATACCAATCTCAACCAAACTTGGACACAACAAATAATTAAATGGTTTAAAGTTTCCTAAATCTAAGCTTAGTAGCGCATTTAAATTTCGTTGCAACCTCATTGCCAAAATTCAAGTTTTAGCCACTTGGCGCTGAGGTCGAGCGTTTTTATACTAGTTAACAGGGTGAAAAGAGTATATCGGGTTTGTGATATGTCCGTCTTGTATTTTGAAATATATACGGAAGTATACCCGCTACGAAAGTGTTTTAATTATTATTGACAGATTAAAATGGATTAAAATTTTTACATCTCGGATGCATAGTTTCTATATCTTAATTTTCAGTCAAAAATCAAACATTTCGACATGTAAAGCTAGGATTCATAGCTCCCCTATTTCAAACTGATAACCTCTAAAATATGTATGTAATGTAATATATATAATGCTAGCTTTCGGATGTTATTATACTGTGCACGATTATTGGGCTGTCGGTTATACCCGACTTCCACGTACTTTTGTTTTGAATTTTGTTTTTGCTTGTCAACAGCTTTGGCAACGGCAACAAACTGCGTCATTGTCACTGTTGCCAGCTTTGACACATAATTCTGGAGTTACATAAATCGCATAACTGTGTCAGGTCCGACGCGTTGCGTTGCCAGGGCCCGAACCCAACGGCTCTGACCCAATGCCGAGCAACGCAGCGCACGCAACATTCCAGCTTGCCTTAGTTTAAGATACAGATACAGATGCAGATGCAGATGCAATTGCAGTTGCAGTTGCCGATGGGGATACTTAATCTGAGCGCGTGACTGAAATGCGTGTCACACTTTGGCCACTTGCTGCCCCCGACACGCCCCCTTTCTGTTAGCCTTTCTCTTTCGCTGCCAACTGGACAATTGCCCGAGTCGAAATAAGTTTACGGATATCGCTCATTGTTGGATTTAGTTTAGCAGCGCTGAGCATCGAGTATCGAGTATTTTGTGCATCCTTTAGCATTGGCTTTTATTATGCTAATTTTATATTCCCATTGTCTCAATGCACGCATATCACTTTATTATGAGCCCTAGCAGCTCGCCGGAGCAGGAGCTGTCCGGCCAGGCAGGCAGGAGCTCATTTGCATGCCGGCTGCCATTTTTGGCCATCCAGAGACCTCAACCTCAACTGTATGCAAATTTCTTCGGTTTTTGTTTTGCTGCTACTCAACTCGAGCAGTAAGTCAAATCACAACAGCTTCGAGTTTCCTTTGTGCTGTCAGCGACGAGGCAATCATCAATAAACCGGCCACTGGCTCCACATGGCTCCATTCGATTCCACTGGCTCCACTTGGCCCACCTAACAATGTCGAAATCCAACCCAAACAGCAAAAAACCATTAGCACAATATCCAATAACAACAGCAGCAACAACTAAAAGGAGATAATGTGCGTTGGTGGCGAGAAAAACGAATATTTAACTACCCTAACTACAAATTGGGCAAGAAGCCTAAAATAATAAAGACAAATGGAAGAAAATCTAAGAAAGCAAATTTGGATAATCAATTTTAAAACCTGACAAATATAAATAAATATTTTTAATATAGGTGAGGAACATTTAAAAAGTTGTTGCATTTATTTCTAAATTATGTAAACTTTTATATAACATTTTAACCAAAATATTTCAGTGCACAATATTGAAGAAATTGAAATCCGATTAAATAAATCTGTATCTAATTAACAAAAATATAAGCTATTAAAGCAAAAGAATATTTAATAAAATTCTGGCATTAATTACTTAGACTTAAGTTTTTGGCTAAACAGTTAAGTACACAGATTTTTGAGAAAATTCTCTCACAGAGAATTCCTCTTTAGGAGGCTGAAAAGGCTCGGAATACTAAAATTTAGGAAAAAATTAAAACTTGAATAAAAAATCCTAATGTATAAATATTTTGTATTAACCTTTTTCAAGCACTTTAAGCTGGGTTGCAAGCCAGATGAACTTCTGGACTATGCCCGCTGGCAATTGCAGTTAACAGCGAACTTTACATACTTTGCGGCAATTGAACATTTGTTTTCATTCAGCGCAAAGTTGCATTGAAAAGCGTACCGAAAAAGTGATTGATGTCGTTGTAGCCGAGCGCCAATAAATTATCAAAAAGAAGAAAAAAACAAAGCAAGCGAATAAAAGGGGAGAAGAAAAGCAAAACAAAAATAAATGTTAGCTGGCCATATGCTCGAGTGGTCGAGTTAATGATTTGGCAATAATATAACATTTGTGCAGAGAGCTCAAACGTTTAAGTGGCAGGCGGAAAATTGCACACGAAATTCCAAATGTTGCACGCGGCGTATGAGTAATGCGCCGAGGCGGCAATTACAAGCGCACAACAACAACAACAGCAACAACAGCAACAACAAATCAATTAAAATTAAAAAAAAGAAACAACTTGAACGCCCACCAGGCCCAGCAAAGATTTCACAGTTGTTTTTATTTTATTTTTTACCAATTGGAGAGCTTTGCAGGCAGGGAATTACACGATTTACGGGGCGACAATTGTGTCTGTCTGCGGGTCGGACACTCGAGAGGCTGAACTGTTGTTGTTGCTGTTGCTGCTGCTGCTGTCCCTGTACCTGGCGAAAGGTGCGCCTGCGCATTTTTCACAAGCAACACGAATTGTTGTTAGAGCTGGTTGCATGTCGCCGTTGCCGTTGCTGTTGCTGTTGCCGTTGCCGTTACTTTCTCGGCCCCGTTTGCCACATCCGCTTAGTGTGGACGGGCCTCAGTTGGCTGTCAGTTTGCCCAAATTGCGTATGCGCTGGGACAAAAGGTGCAACAGGCAACGGTTGCCACAGCACCGACTGTGCCACCAAATGCTGCCACTTTATCTATGTATGTGCATCTTAATTGTCAGCTGGTGTGCCTGTGTCTGTCTGTGTGTTACTGGGTAACTGGGCATGTTGTGGCACAATTGAGGACCCAGTTTAGTGCCACAGTGCCACAGTGCCAAGGAGATGGCACACAGTTAACCACAATTTAGTTGTGGCTTAGTTCATGAGCTGTCATTAATCGAGACAGCGGCAATGATTTAGTGCTCAGATATGCCCTGCAGTCAATTACAGATCAATGCAACTGCACCAAAATCTGTGGAAAAACTGTGCAAAACTGTGGAAAACCTCAACAAATTTACAGCTTTCGTTCGGCTACACCCTGGGAACGAGGTTAAAATGGAAAGAACTTTTCATGCCGAGTTATCTTTTGAGCATTTTGTCAACTTTAATTGTTTTAAATAACATTATTCAGATTTATGTAGATGACTGAAAAGATTTATGTATGTATACTATAACGGGACTTAAAGACGCTTCTTTCTATACACTTTGGGACAAAATGAAAATACCTTTAGTATTTGGGCTGCTTTTTACCAGCAGATTATATTTTCACAAAGTTGGCATTGCTCTCTACTCCATTAATTTACACAAACTAATAACAAATTAAATATAATGATTTTCTATTATTCAAATACCTTAAGAATTTTAATTTTTCTTTACTTTATTTAACTTAATTTAATTTGTGTACTTAATTAATAAATAATAAATAGAATTATTTCAAAACATGTTTGATTAAAGCTTTTCCTCCTTCTAATCAGTTTATAAATTACATCCCAAAGCCGTATTCGTATACTAATATTAGGATTACTTTTATTAAAATTAAATATAATTTTTGGATTAAGAAAATGATTATGTTTATTATGCCAATTTGCAGCGTGGAAAATACGAAGGAAGTTTCTATTCCAAACACAAGAAAAAACACATATATTTCAAATATGTACTCAATGTGTGGAAAAAATTTCTCGATTCCAGAAATCAAAAAAAACGTACTGAAAAGTTGTGTAAATATTTGAATTCCTTAGGTATTGCTCAAATGGTTCTGAAATTTGTCAATCAATGATAAGTAATCTTATGGGATATGTTGCATACCTGGCAATGATTTGATCAGCGCGCAGCCTGGTTAATTACAATCGAGGGGCGATTTATCCGTTTTGGGTGTTGGGGATGCTGGCTAATCAAACCGCAGCCTTTAATGAAAACTAGTAAAAATTTAGATATCAAGTATTGGGATTGTTGTTGCTAATTGAATGTAAAATTGAAACGTCGCGTGGGTAGGCGGCTGGAGTCCTGGGGTTTTTTGGATGAAGCACTGACCTTCGGCTTGCTGGATGCATTGCTGACGTTGTTGTTGTTGTTGCTGTTGTTGTTGAGACTGGCGTTGTTATTGCTTTTGGTGGCCGACTCCAGTAGGTCCGGCATCAGCGCCGACTTGTGCAGCTTAAAGCCATAGATGCTGCAAAATGAGATGCTTAGGACTGAAGCGCGTCGAACGTAGCTAGCTGTGGATGAACTGACCGTGGCGTATATTTCTCCTGCGGCGGCTGCGGCAGCAGCTGCGGCATCTGCATGAAGAACATGTGCGGAAAGCTGCAACCGAACATCGCCCCATCGAGCAGCGCGCAACGCGCGTGCGGCTGATAGATGTCCCTGCAACGCGGACAATAGACCTTCACGTGCGACTCGCCGAAGCGATCCGTGAGGCCCACGGGCAGCACCAGCTGCCCGTTGCAGTAGATGCGGGGACAGATGCCGAAATCGCCCCTCTGGTACTTCAGGCACATGTCGTCGATGCCCCGCGTGCTCAGTATGTACCGTGCGTGGATCAGGCCGTACAGCTGGGCGGTCATCTCGGGATCCGCGTCCATTGGATTGAAGCCGTACTCCGTATCGAATTCCGTATCGAGTATGGCGTCCAGGCAATGCTGAAAGTTCGGCACCAACGTTTCCAGGCCCGTTAAGTTGAATCGATCCTGGACAAATTCATAGGGCACACGGCAGAGAAACTCGTTCACCTGCAGGTTGACAAACCAACCTATCCAGGTGCCATCCGGCATGGACGTGTGGCTGCTGCTGCAGATCTATATATACAATTCCCATATATATTGAAGTGTCCTCGCTTTACTCACTTGTGCGACATAGTATTTATATTATTATTATCAAATAGAAGAATATAAAAACTTTTAACGATTGAATTGAAAATGTAAGAATATTCGTATGCGTTGGAATTGAATTATTTAGAATTGATATTGACATTGACGTTGACATTCACATTGACAACTGAGCAATGTTTGCTTCTAACTCAATAGCTAACATTTTTCTTTTTGTTTATGCACGTTTATTTCACAGCACTGTTTTCCATTTTTTAACGCGTCCTTTTCAACACTGAAGTGAGCTCTGCTGAAGTGAGCTAAAAGCGGGTTTAAATACAACAATAGACGCTTTGAGATTAGCGTTAAACAACACTGAGCACTTTCATTGACAAAGTTATAAAATACATTTGGCAACACTGTTCACTGAGTTTCTCTCTTTTCAAAAGACACTGCTAGTATACTTTCGTAAGCTAACATTTTCCCCTTTATAAAGCACACTTGAGCACATAATTTAGGCCAGTCCAGCAAAAAACCGAGCTGCATCGTTTCGCCTAGGGTGTTTGGCAGTCGCATAAATGCCGCCCAGATAATGAACAGTATTGGTTAACAGTGTTGTTAGCAGCGACTCTGGTGAAGGACAAGCCAAATTGGGACAGCGCCCGAGAGGCAGTCAGAAATCGCAAAAAAAATTGTTTTTATACCCTAAAAGTGGGTATTATAATTTTGTCACGAAACAATTTTATAATATAATATAATAATATAATATATATCTGCATCATCAGCTAATAAATAACCCCTTTTGATATAATTTATTGGGATATTTTTGTTTGGTTTGCATTATTTTTCGAGATACCCTAATGAAACTTCTCAATCTTCTCCCCTTCAGATATAAGCAAAAGTATTCTATTGGATGAATCGAAATGTTTGTCAGAATGTCTGAAAGGGTATTTAAACGTTGGCCTTTCTCAGATAAAAATTCACATTTTTTTGACTGCTGCTCAAATATTCTGCAAGTGAAATTCACTTAACGCGCGAATGTGTGTGCGAGTGTGTGTGTGTGTGTGAAGCTGATTATTGATCAAAGTGTTGCAGCAGCCATTACATTTCCGCTTTGCTGCTCCGCTGCAATTGGAAAGCGCTTGCGCGCGCCTTTAATTTCAGGTGAGCAGTGCGCAGGGCGGGGAGGGGGAGGGGGGAGGTGCGACGGGGCGAGGTGAGACGTCGCGTCATTCATTCATGCACTCATTCGTGCACTCATGCAGTGCACTCATGCAGTCGGCCAACGCTTACTTGTCATTTGATTAATGAGACCACGCTCAGCCATCGATCTCCATTTAGCAGACTCCTCCCCCCGCCGAGTCCCTCCTCCCCGGCCGGCCAGTTGGACAGTTGGCGAACTGAAAGCATGAATAATGGGGGCGTTGCCAGCTTGGCTACAGGTACGAATATTCGCAGCTACAACAACAGCGACAATGTTGTTGTTGTGCCCCCTTTAATGGCGTTCTAATTGCGCGAGTTGCAAGCCTTCTCCTACGGCCAAGTTGCCGCTGTCCCCGCCCCCGTCCCAGTCCCCGCCCCTGCCCCTGCCCCTGCCCCTGCCGCTGACGACTGATGCGTGAAACTTTTGCAGTGTGTGCGTGTGTGTAGGGCTGACTGCAGTCAGACGGGGGGCGTGCCCAGTGACATGTCTTAACTGACCAATATATAAAAGCCAACGCAGCGCGTCAACGTGCTAAGCCATTGCCCAACAATGTTGCATAGTTGTGGCATTTGCTGTTGCTGCGAACAGTCACAGCGGCAGCAACAGCAACAACAACAACAACAACAACAACAATAACTACAGTCATTTGAGTTAAGCGACTGCTGGCAGCTGCTCATTGGCTCGTAACAGCCGCCTCTTAAATGCTATAAACTCTATATAGGGGTTCTTAACATGAATTTTGGAGTCATGCGAATCAGCATAAAATAATATAGTTGCTTAAGCTGCGCGCTTAAGAAATACCCTGTAAGCAAGTATGCAACAACAGAGTCTTGAGGATCGATTTGAGTTTCATTGGAGCCATATTTATGATCATTAAAAATTATTACTAAAATTAATAAAATTTTATATACTTTATAGGATATATGAGTTAAACATTTTGTGATTAAATTTACCCTTACCAAAGATACAGAATATATATATATAGCGCTCGAATCACATCCAATCAAACAAAATAATCTGTTAGGTTTAAAATCAAGTCTCTGTCTTCACAATCAAACTTTGAGACTTTGAGACAAATACAAAATTGTTGCGCGATTATTTCAATCACATTTCGATTGGAGCTATATTTATAATTTTATTATAAATATTCCATTAGTTGATTCTTAAAAGAAAAAACTCTGTTTAAGGATATAATAAATATAAAGCTCAAGCCAAAAAAAATTTGGTTGAGTTTTTATCTAGTTTAATCCTTTCGAAATCCAATTTCTAGACAAAAGTGAAAATTTCCAAAGCCATCAATATCTTTACCCAACTTAAGTGCACTTGTTGTCTATTCATATTGATCTCTGTTTTGCATTCAGCTGTTTCATAACAGATAAAAGCTATAAATTAACAGGCCAACTGGGTGGCTTCTCTCACAGCTCCTTCCACTCCCCATTGCAATGGCAACAATAATGGCCCCTTGTGAGAAGTAATTAAAACGGGGAAAACCCTATTTCGGCGCTGTCTGTTTGTCGCAGCGGGACGACAAATATTAATTGCATATGAGCTGCGCGACAGACATGAAAATGAGCAGCAATTAATATGCGGGAATATTACTTTGGACCATTCCGGCGTATTTCGTATAATAGCGCACAGCTCTCCCCGTAGAACACTCAAAGCAATTTGCAGGAAAACCAAAAAAACCAAAATAATAATATGAGAGGAAAATGTAAAAGACGAAAACACGTCTAAGCGAAATCTAATTTACAGTAACGCTTCTATTGTCGGGGATATAATACACATATACACCCTATATTCTGCTATATCGTTGTGTTTTTTCTTCTAGCTGATAAACAAATGTGACGCGGGCATATCAACGCGGAATGTCATAAGTTTGACAGCGCACAATTTACACGTTGATGGAAAAGGATACTGAGAACCGCGCGAGATACGCTCTATAGATACACGCATCTAGATGCAGATACAGATACAGATACAGATACAGTGCATGTGTGCGTACGCAAAGTGTGAAAACTCATTTGTATCAAATTTCTCATACATGGAAATGGATAGACACGAGGGCGCAAAGCGAGGACAGGGCTAGCACACACACACACTCACACACACACACAAATTGATGTAATAAACTCCACGCGACTGCGGCGCTGACAGGACAAACTTGTCGATGTCGATGAGAATGGGAATGTGAACAGGAATGAGAATGAGAATGAGACTGAGTTTGGGTATGAGAATGACGCCTGGCAGCCTGTGGGGGCGCAAATAGACAGCCAATGCCAGGCTAGGCTGAACCAGCTTTGCGTTTGGCATACCCTGTACTCAATTGCGAAGAAAGGGTATCTGACAAAGAGTGTGTCGAAGACGAAAGAACTAATATTTTACTTACCAAGAATTTTAACAGATTTTCAAATTCCGAAATTTCCCAAGATTTTAAGATTTTAGCACAGAATGTAATTTTTAGCCTTCCTAAAAAAATATAAAATCATTATAGTTAACTTTTAAGTCAAATATTACAATAAAGGTTGTTTATGAGAGTAAAATATAATTAGTAAATATAAAGTGTGCATATGGAAATTAAGTCATTTTAAATAATAATTTTAATATTATATCACCCTTAAAAATAATGCCAATAATATTCTGTACATAAATGTATGCTGTATAGACTACAACCCGCGCTGTCCTCTTTCTTTCGCGATTTACAGGGTATATCATCTATAGAGCATTTCTGCTCGCAGTACTCTCACTTTGCTTTACCGCGCCTTCTCCCATAGCTAGTCACTCACAGAGTTTGACATTTTTGACATGGTTTGTAATTGACACTTGCACTTGCTACAGCAGCACCACCAAAGAGCACCACCAACGCCACCACCAGCAGCAGCAACAACAACAGCAAGATACTGTATCTGTATCTGTGTGCATCTCCATCTCATCATCACGTGTCTATATCTCATTCTGCCACTCTCGAAATGATTTATTTCATCACTTGCGAGCCACAGTTGAAAAAAAAAATGATGAAGAAGTACAGAGCAGAGCTCATAGGCGAAAAGGGCGTCCGGGGGAGGAGGTCGCTGAATGTCAGTCAAATTCACTGCGATGAAAAATATGTAGAGCCATTACAAAGCTACTTTCTTGCCGTTATTATATTATGCTTGCCAAAAGATTTGTCATTTGCAACGTGGACCCAACTCCCAGTTCTCACTTCTCAGTTCTCAATTCGGTCCGCAGCCCCGTCTCTCTTTGTGTCTGTCTGCCTGTCATTGACGCCCAATTGATGGCTACAAATTGTGCGTGCTGATTTTTATTAGATTTGATGTGGTAAACAAGTCGTTTGGGGTGAGGGCGCGCCACGGGTTTCTTTTTCTGCAGGGGTGGTAATTCAGTACCTTGCTAATAAGTACCGCAGATGCCGAGCTCTATAGGAGCAACATTTCAAATAATTTGCTTCTAACAAATTCCACTGAATGGAGTTCCCACAAAAATGTGAAAATTATATGTAGGAAATTTCTCGAGGTGCAGTTCCTTCAACTGAAGCCTAAAATGAACTTTCTCTTATATTTTTATTTTAATTCTAATAATGATGTTACGAATTCATAAAGAAAATTTAAAGTAAATGGGTTGCACTGGAGGTTTAGTTCACCCGATTGCTGATTGGCCCATTTAAAAATCCATATTTACTATAATATTCCTTTTGTTTCGTTTGAGTTCCTTTTTTAAAAGAAAACAGGAGCAGCTTGTTCTGTGAGCATCATTCCAAACATATTTCTAGTTAAGTTCTTATAAAAGATTTCCACTGACAACTGGAAATATTGCCGGCTCTTGGTGCGTATTTAAAGTGGCTAATTAGCATTTCAATTATTAATCAATTTAACTGTCTATGCAGCTAATTTCTTTTCTAATCTCTGGACCACATCTGACTGTGTAACTGAGCCTGGCAATCTGCCGGGCTGCTAATTAAAGTACTATATATATGCTGTAATCTCTGCTCATCAATCTAAACATTCATCTAGTTATCTGGCATCTTTACAAACACACTTACGTATATATCTAAGACGACGAGGAATCCCGTTTTCCAGTGCAGACATTCGGTTTGCATTTCGTGCCGTTCACAAAGAGTATTCACAAATTAACACGAGAGCAGTTGAAATGTTGGCCGGTTTGGTTCGGTTCCAGCCACAGTCGCAGTTGCAGTCAATCGGAACTGCAGCCGCAATCTACTAGTGGCTCATAAATCAGTTGAACGAACTGAAAGACAACAGCAGCGACAACAACAACAACAACCGAACACAGTAAACAAATGGAAAACAAAATATTCAAAGAGCGCCACGCACTTTCACACACAATTTTCTGCACGCACTCAGCCAAAAAGCGTTAATTACACTAATTATGTGTTGTTCTTGTTGTTGCTGCTGCTGCTGCTGCTGCTGCTGGGATCCATGATAACGAAAATAAATATGGAAAAATAACTAAAATATCATTTCGTAGCGCGGAACGCTTTGAAGTGCTCCAAATAAAAATGCAGACACACCTCGAAAATAAGAGACAAAAACCCAAAACCGAAAGCTGAAACAAAACTCTTCTCCCAAAGCAATTATATGAGCCAAGGGTTCCAATGAGCGTGAAAAGAATAAAAATACAGAGAAAAAAAGAAAACATATTACGGATTGAAGCAAATACATAAATCTTGCTGGAGGTTTGCCCGGCCCGAAGTTTTAACGGAAACACCATAGCCCGGAAGTCGAACTTAGATAATGCATGGGACGACTCTGTTGTGGGTTAGGCTCTTTTTGGGCTGCTGTTGATAATATTGCGTTAGTCCTCTCTTCTTGCAATTAACATAGGCCCTAATTGCTTAATTCGATTTAGCCTATAGTTAAATGTTGGCACATTTGTTTCTATTATTTGTGCGTATACCTTTTTTTATTTATTCTATTTTTCGCTTTCGCGTTAATTGCCGCAAACGCCCCAAACAAATTTAAAGGCGTTCGCTTTAACAGCAACAACGGACAGTGGAAAGCAGTAAAAGCAAATATAACACAAGTCGAAGCTTGAATGCTCTAACAAATTGTGGCGTAAATAAATGTTGTCTTCTATATGAATAAATTTATAGATACGAGAGCTTTAACAAAAGGCCACACAAAGTTGATGTGCGCTCTGTGAAAGGGCATCGAAAAGTTTATTTATGCACGTCTATTATTTGCCGGCTAATTAGCTTTGTTTTTTCTGGCCGCCGACTGTTGCTAATTGTTGTTGCAAGTGTTTCTATATTAATTATGGCCAACTCTTTGCGTAAATGTATCTCTATCTGTATCCGTTGCTGTGTCTGCATTCGTATCTGTGGCGCGGCTAAAACAACAACCGAGGTTGGGGGCAACGCATCAGTTAGTCAACTGTGCAAATAGTTGTCACCATTTGTGGCAGCCACATGTGTCTGCCAGTGTCTACGGCCTCGTGCCCTCCTGCCTGTGGCTGTGACTGTGACTGTGGCAGGCTGTGCTGCGCTTGGCCTCACAGATTTTACGTTAAATTATACGGTCTGACTGAAGTGATAAAATGTTGCACACGCGGCATGCGACATTTAGTTGGCAGCATTGACAGTCAAAATGGTTGCAGGCAACACGGGCTGTGTCCAAAGTCAACCAGATGAGAGATGAGATGCATTTTTATCATCATTGTAATGATGCGGCTGCAAAGGCAACTCAAGATGCCTCAAATGCGATAGCTCTGGTTGCATGCCACAAGCCAAGTGTTGTAACTAGAGATATTCTTGCGAAACTAAGTTGGCACTTAGCTCTAATATACCTAAATATATTAATTTATTCGGCGTTATTTTCTTCTTTATTATTTATTAATAATTATTATTATAATATAAATATTCCTATTTTCCACCTCAATTATATAATTATCAATAATTAGATTACTAAAATTGTGTACTTAGAGATACCAGTAATTAACGACAGAGGGCGCCATGTATTGGAAAATAATGTTTAACCAATCAATAGAAAAAGGTGAATTTCTACGTAGTTTCAACATATGACAACAGATGGCGTTCATGTGAAATCTAAGAAACCAACTAGAAGGTATCCCTGATCCAATAAGAAGCCTGATCATCAAAGAATCCATTTTAAAATGTCTTCTTGCAGTTATAATCTCAACTGATATTGATATTGGCCTCCCATTTTAATCTTTTTCTTTTATTACTTCATAGTCTCCAGCTAAACGATATCTAATGGTATTGTCAGTTCCATTTAGCGCATTCCCAAATCAACCAAGTATCTTAAAACTGCTCAATTTAAATCAAAAAATGAATAAAATAAAAGTAAAAGCAAACTGACACGATTATTATCAAATGCTGCCCTGACATATCAACCACGAGCGCAACTGAGCAGAAAAACGCCAGGCATTTCCAAAACGAATCCATCATGATGTCGTTGCATACGCTTTATATATACAACTGTACAGATATATCTAAATACATGTGTATGGGAACCGCCCTTTAAAAGCGGCCAAAATGAACGAAACTTTCAAAATTTATGAGCGCGACCAAAAGCAGCGGATGAGTTGACAGCTGACCGAAAAAGGGAGAACGAAAGATAGAGCAAAGAAAGAGAGGGACGGAGAGACCCAACGATCATCTGTCATAACTTAATTTTTGACATTTGAAAAGAGCCGAAAGACTTTGCACGTAGAACTCTCAAATTGAGGCTCCACAAAATAAGCCCAAGCGCCGCGTTTTGTTTTGATGTTAAAACTCAAATGTAAATTAAGATTTATTATGTATTTGTTGCTATACGCCCCCAAACCCCTCCCCCCCCCTCGTCCCATAGGGAGCTGGATGGCTTTCAACGCCCGCGCAACTGAAGAGAATACCGTTGTTGTTGTTCTTGCACTTGTTCAATTGCATTTGTTGTTGCTGCACGTATTCGAAATTTGTATTTCCTCTACTCATTCATCAAATGTTGTGGTCTTGTAGCTGCATCTGTATCTGTATCTATGTATCTGTATCTACAGCCACATCTGCATCTGTGTGTGCTTAAATGCGCTACATGCATAATTTGTTTTGTTGCTGTTGTTGTTATTGTTGGCTGCCTGCTGTTTTGCATTTGGCTGAGAGACAAATTTGTGCGTGTCATCAATCAAAAATTAAAACATTTCAAATGCTGATGAATTAATTAAAGATACATGACGCCTCGACATGGTGAGAACAGCATCTTTTTGGCATTATTCACTTTATTCAAATGACAAATTTCATGAACTCTTGAACGCGCCTTTAATAAGCGTTAACAATTTGACATCAGTTCCATGTTGCAATTTTATATATATTTGTATATTTTCAAAAATAATAGTGGCAAATTACCAAAAAATCTGGGATGTTCCAAAAATGGTTTAGTTAATATTGAATATATTTTCCTTCAGCTGCAAAACAAATTTTTTTGAGTAAACAATCTTTTTTACCCTTATATACATTTATATTGGAGTTGAAATATTTTAGAAATACAAGTAAACAAATATATATATTTGTATAATATTATAATATTAAATCTAATAATCTATAATATTAAATCTAAATAAATGAAAAATAATAATATGCTTTGTTTAACTCCTTAATTAAAAACCCAATTAAAAACCAGTCAAAATCCATAAATAATCACTAGCTGAACGAACATAAAAATTCCGATTGAAACGCATAGAAGAGCATGTTTTTAATGAATGCTCCACGCAAAGGAGTTCGTTAAAAGGCTGCAGGTGCAGTCAACGGGGCAAATCCAAAAAATGTCGGGGCAACGGTAGCCAGACACACCTGTAACGTGATGGCTACCAAACAGTAGTTGCGGCTAAAAAGAAAATGTCCAGAAACAAAGCGTGGTCGTAGGTAGTCAATTTGTACGCCCCCTTTTAGCTAAGCCAGTCCAGTCAAGGACTCGACTCACAATATTAAATAAGATCATAAACCGCTGATAGTACTCCTTTTTTTTTGTTTTCGTTGGCCTTTGTCGTTGACAACGCCCCCACGACAAAACTGGATGTGGGTTTAAGTTATGAGCGCCGAGCGTTGGGTACTATCTGCCATATCCTTCTGCTGCTGCAGTACTTGGCTGAATGTTAATAGTATTGTGCGCGCCTAAGCATGTGCTTCAATTTGTAAGGACGAGCGCAGCGATGTGTCCTTAGCCAGGACATGGCTGCAAATAGAGAAGCCACAGATACAGCGACAGCTACATGCGAGCAGCCGGACCCGGTGATCAAGATATGAAATGTGTGTCATCATTAGTGCGCTGACAAAGCCAAGTCGAGGGTTTCTGGCTGTTGTCCTCTTATTAGACACAGGATGGGGAGTTGGTCACAAAACGGTAATGCAATGAAAAAATTCTACTCTATGACGAGACGATACGATTCGATTTTGACTTGACTCTGGCGCAGCCAACGCAGACTTCTAACAGGCACTGTAATACTTAGTTGCTTACCTGCCGCAAGACGCCTGCCCCATGCCCCTTCATACTACGTGTTAAAAAAGTATGTTGGGTCCGTTCGTAATGCTGTCCGTCCGTCTATCGTCTGTCTAGGACTTGACTCTTGGAATATATAAAGGCTAACGTGTAATAAAGTCAATATATCTTCCTCAGTTTTAGAGCTAGTCACACAATCACTTTTGGATACTTCTATTGGGCACTTGACGAATTTCAAAAATTACACAAATCAATATTTTTCCAAAATAACAGTAACTTTTGAAGCTGCTGTTATGCTGTAAAAGAGTATAGCCCGGTCGGTTACACCCGACTGCAACGTTCCTACTTGTTTTCCTCGTTCTGTTTGCTTATTTATATAACTAGAGCCGCAGGAGTACCCACACACGCACACACACACACTCATTGTGGCTCCTCGTCCAGTTGTGTGGCATGCCACAGCATAGACACATATTTATTTATTATTGACGACAGGACGCAGGCCAGCAGACAGGACATAGCACAGTTCGAGAGGCATCTGACATATCCAGCTTCAACTGGAGCTTCAGCTGTAATGCCTGGACGTAAGTGCTTCGTTTGCGCTACTTATGAGATACTTCAGCGCACAACGCGTGCAACTATTTACTTCGTTACGGGACTGGGCCCATTCAGAGGCGGGTGCGAACGGCGAGGGAGGAGCTGCCTTGTGAGATGGTCACTCACTGGCAGCTGCAGCCTGCATATTAAAGTCAAAAAAACGACAAAGAAAAAAAGAAAGAACAAACAAACTTTGCCCCAGCCATAATTCATTGGGGCACGTGTTGCATGCTGCACGAAACATTTTTTGCTTTTATATTTTGCACACACATCCACAGACCTGAGCTCCAGACTCGGGCGCTGACTAATGGTATCAATTTTCAAGTGTACTGTTAGCTCATGGGCAGCCGTTAAGAAGTTTAGTTAACAGTTTATCGAAGGCGCTGATAATTTGCATTGATAACATGTTAACGGCGTTGCCATACAGTTACACTAATTGGCCAAAATGAATGGGCCATCTGATACGAAAATAAATGAAAAACAATATATATGTGCATGGGTTTAATGTTTAAGTTTTTTTTTTCTTTTCAGTAAATTGGTTTGGGTTACACATACATTTATTTATCTATAAAGCTAATCGTGACTTCTTTTTAACTAACGTACTGAAATGGTCTGTGGTTGGATTGTTCGGTGTTTGCATTAATTTTAAGAATTTGAAAGGAATAAGAAGGACGTTTCCCTTTCAGGTAATACATTTTGGCACAAAAAAAATATAAAATATAAAAAAATGGTATTATTTAATTAAAAGAAAAACGCACAGTTTGCATATTATCTAATATTTGAAAGGGAATTCCCTATTTAGTACAGGGCGCAGCTGCTTGTCTTTGGACTTGAGCTAGCAAGGGATCGGGAAAAGATAATTGGCAAATGATCGGCAATGGCGCAGCCGTAATGCTAATGCACGGGACAGGCACAAAGAGATCCGCTCGTCTCGATGTCAAGCAAAAATCGTAGCCGAAACACTTAACTCTGATTGCAATGATAGCAGTGAGCCGTGGGGCGTAGTTCAGGCCGTAAATTGATATTTTCCACGCTCTTTGCGAGGCCTCAATTCCTCAAATCCATAGTTCTAACCACGCTTCGATGACATTGAGCAGCAGGCAGTCGCAGTAGTTCACGTACTCGTTCTCAGTCTCATTCCCAGTCTTAGTCTCTCAGGTGATCTTAATCGCAGTTGTGGCCCTACCTGTTTCGACAGATAACCACAAATTGTTTGCTGCCTCTCGTTGTTGTTATTCTCCTTTAGTTCTTGTTGTTCTTATTTTTTTTTCTCAATATTTTTCGTGTGCGTTTCCAGATTCACATCAGCGTGCGTCTATGTCCTTTTGCGTTTGTCTTTGGGCATTGTCAACAGCTCTTTGTCAACCAAAGGGGCCTGACTCACGTACTCGCTGTGGTCCAAACCCAAATCCAAGCCCAAAGGCCAAGCCCAAGGGCAGAGACCAACCGCCAAGGCAAATTTCGAGCGTTGAGCGACATTGTCTACGTCTCTCCCGGCCTTTGTTCTAGCTGATATCGATCATTAGATAGTTGGCCCATTGTTGTTTTTGTACACACGCACACGCACACAATTCGACATGTACTACGTGTGTCCTATGTCATCAATTATTATGTAAGTTTTCCTCAGTTTTTTCTGTTCGGCTGACGCACTTCGGCATTCGTGGAATCCGCCAGGACAGCACACGGCGACATGAGCACATGATTAACTGGAAATATTTGAGGCGTGTGTTATTTGTTTTCTTCTTTTTTTATTCAATTTGTAGCCCTCGACAATGTTTTGATACTCTCTTGATTTGGGGCTTTGAATAGTCTGTTAACGGCTTATTGGACACATGATAAAGTATTTGGTAGTTCCTGGCTTAATGAGTGAAAATTTTGGGTTTTTTTTCAGTCAGACTTTAGCTTTAAGTTGGAATAGTCATTTTCAGAAGACAAAGGAATTAAAACATTGCGCTTTGAAATGTATTTAAAGTACGTCTTTACATATAAAAAAATAAACATAATTTTTTGAGTTGCAAAAATGTATTGCATTTTTACATAAATTAACTTTAAATTTCAGTTGAGGATTTATACGCATTAAAGTTTTTTGTCGGAATTAAATCAAGATAAGTTCACAATATCATATGTTTTGTAAACAAAAGTCCGTCTATTTTTATGTTAAGCACAAAAAAAGCTTTTATATTTCTCAACATATTTTATAACTTGAGAGCGTTTATAGCTTCTCTCCCATATCGGAATATCTTCCATTAATTGTGCGACTGCAGCTTTCAGATTGTTTTGTTTTTCAGGATGATACGCTGATTCTCAATCACCCCCTTTTTAAAATTGGTACTCGCTGCCAAACTGCAATTATGTATTTGAGCGCTGACTTTCTCTCGGCCTTTTTTTCTGTATTGCCAACTAACCCAGTAACAGAAAAAACTGTGTAAAATCTTGGCACTCGGCAATGCCGTCTGATTAATGTTTATAGTCACACCTACTCAATTGCCGAGGTGCCAAAATATATAAAAAGAAAAAAAGCCAAAAAAATGAGAGAAAAAAAATGAAATTTTACACCTGCAACACGCACAAAATTGCAAGTCAGGCTGAGAAGGCGGCAAAATCGAGTCGCCAGGCACAAGGCTGGGCTCAAAACAAAAACAAAAACTGTGAAAAAACAGAAGTGTACAAAAAAGGTGGCCAGAACAGGAAGCCATAAATGACAAATTAGAGAACTCTCATATACGAGCAACGCATAAAACATATCATTTGATATAATTTCTAACACACACACACACACTCCTAACCCGCAGTCGGAGTCGCAGTCGCAGTCGCAGTCGCAGTCTGAATCGTTGTCTCTGGCTTATTCTTCTTCTAGTTCGCTGCAGGTGCAGTTTACAGTTTGTTGATTGGCGGCCATTTAACGCTGCGTGTGCTGGCTCCGCACTTGGCTCGGACCGAGGCGTCAGTAGGCGCCCTTGGCCAACAGTTTTTCTAGGCGTTTACTGTAATTCGTTGGCTGCCCAGCAGGAACTGCCACCTTGGCCAACAACAACAACAGAAGCCGCCGAAGCAGCTCTCAACGGTGCCGTAGGAAACTGTTTTTGATTTTTCGTTGCTTTTTTTTGGTTCTGTCTCGCTCTTAAATTATGGGTTTGCATTTTTGTTAATTAAAAAGGCTAAAAGCAGCCGCAACACATGTTTCTTTTTTTTTTTTTGAAGGATATACTTGGCCAACACCTTTCTGACCGCGTCAGTATACCGCTTGTTAAGTATCTTGGCGCCGCCGGCCAATTAAACCACTTGCTCAAAATCGTAATATCGCATCCCATATATAGTATATAATGTTTATGATCACGGAGCGATCGGACGCGCGCGGGCGCCTTCGTTTGATGTGTGAAACAGCGCCCTGCAGACATATAAGATCATTTAGCATATCATGTTCGTATTTTTTTGTTCACAACAGTTTGTTAAAGTGGAATACATTTTTAAAGGCATTTTATAGGACCCAAAGTGTAACAAATTAATTACTAAATAATTACTAACTAATTACTATTATTATTATTAAATTACAACCAAATACAAATAATACAAAAAGTTCGAAAAACTTTTTTTTAAACTTGAAAGTTCCAGAAATACTAAAATTAAATTCAACAGATTTTAAATAAATACATGTAAAAAATTCAATAAATGCAATAAAAGAAAATATAAATGTTTGAAAAGTTCAAACCCTTGAAAGTTTTAAATGTTAACACTCCCTTATAAAAAACATGGATATCGGTAAGATGTGTTAAGGCAACATTTTTGGTAACAGTCCGGCGGCCATTGAAGACATTCGATTTGGTTAAAGCTCAACAATATCTTGTCAGTTTCTGCTTACATCAAAGTGAATTTAATACATCCGAACATAATGCATAATTTCTATATAAGTATCTTAGGGTATAGAAACAAATTAGCCAAAACTACTTTGACCAAAAATGTTCGTATTTTTTTCCAAGCTGTTTCTTTTTAACATTTGTATTTTGCTTTATTTGTTGCCGATTAGCAAACTGGCAGGCTGTCATTTGAGTTCCGTCCGAGTCTGGTTAGACCTTTGAGTTGCCGAAGCGGTGCGAAGGGCCTGTCAAGGAGAGCAAGTGGCCAGTTAACTGGCAAATGATTAATGAGGGAGGAGCGCGGCTATCAACTTCACACTCGCTAAATATATTTTTGGGACTGCAATTCGCTGACATTGACTGACTGACTGACTGAGTGAAGGACTAAATGACTGACTGATCTGAGCTCACATAATTAGCGTTCAAACCACACCGCACAGTGGATCGAATGCGTTTCTGATCTTGGCAAATTTGCAAGCAAAGCAATGTGAAATATAGAAACATTGTGACAACCACTATCGTCTAATAATGTAAATTTGCATTTTTTTTTCAAAAAAAAAATTTGTTTGCGAGAATGAGTTAGGGATTACAAAAACTAAAAAAAAATTGTTTTCAAAATTGTTTTTTTTTTAAATGCAAAATCAATCTAAGGACAAACCATGAACAAAATGCCTTCAAACATGAAAATCGGTTCAGTTTTGACAAAGTTATGGGCGCTTGAAATATGCGAGCTATGGATCCGAGAGCTTTACATGTCCAAATTTTTGTCACTTTTGGCATGATTTTTAACAAAAATTTGACCTCCTCAGAATCGGGTTTAATGTTGTTTTTTATACTAATTGTGACAACAATCGATTAAAAATAAAAATTTGGAATTCTAAATTTTTAAAAAAATTTTTTCCAAAATGAGTAAGGGGGGAGTACATGCTTTTTTCAAAAAATTCAAAAAAAAAATTTATTTTTCAAAAATGCATTTATTTTAAAACTAGATGACAAACCATGAACAAAATGCCATCGGATATGAAAATCGGTTCAGTTTTGACAAAGTTATGGGCGTTTGAAATATGGGAGTTAAGGATCCGAGAGCTTGTTTTTATACTAATTGTGACAACCACAATCGATTAAAAATGTAAATTTACATTTTTAAATTTTGAAAAAAAATAAATTTTTCGAAAAAGAGTAACTACTGTGTACTGTGGATGAGCATTACGCAGTCGGCTACCTCCGACTGCAAAGATCCAACTTGAAGATTTCTGCAATTAAATTTTAAATTTTGTCCACTGTGCACCGCTTGGTCTGTTGCAATTTTTGGCTGCCTTTTGCAAATTGCCATTTGCCATTTTGCATGACGTCCCGGCGCACATTTTGACAGCGTGAGTGCAAGGTGTTGACGATAATTATCGGTAATTGGGCAGACAGACAGTGCGAAAGCTGTCTCAGGTAGAGTGTTAAGTAGGCGCCTAATTATTTTGACACCTGCCGACGCGAGTTGCGGCACGTAATTACAGGGTATGTGAAGCTTCATTCACACCTCGATCAAGGCCAACAGATTTTTAGGTGCTGAGTGGCAGCAACAACAGCAGCACCAGCAGCAACAGCAGCAGCAACAGGAACCGCAGCAGCTGCTTCCTGCAACCGCCAACTGGCAACTGCTGCAAGCTATCTTCGATCACGTTGAATGAAGGCTTATCAACTGGCTGCCTAGGCCCATCTTGAGGTCCTAGTTGATGCCTCGATAAGGTCGCGCATTGTTTGTGTTTTTCTTTCGAACAGATCCGACCGGAGCTGGGCCATTGTCAACGCCTTACGCATTTTAACAACGCAATTTGGGTTTACACATGTGTCGGAGGCAAGCGAAAACCCTCAACCCGGCAACTGGCGCTATCAAGATGAACACACACACGCACACACACCCAGCTCATGATCAGTGCACAGCGATAGCGCGGAGTAAATAGGTATAATATGCGTCTCTTTCATCTCTCTCGTTTTCGCTATCTCGCTCTTCTGGCTGACAACATGTGCAGATTTGTTGTAGGTGTCAACCACATGAGGTTCCTAGCGATAGGCATCTACGTTTCGATGCTCAAGTGGGCAAGTTTGTCAAATACCCCTGTTTGAGGTTCGTTTTGAGGTTGTTTTCGTTAGGCAAATGCAGATTTAATGTGGTCGATAAATCTATGAGTTATATGGAAACGCCAGCTGGTCCCAGTATATATCCTCTTTTTACGAAAAAAGAGATGAGAATTTCTTACAATATTTCAATATATAAGACATGAATTTATAACTTAAGAACTACTTTCAGGCCACTTCGGTTTTTAGTATGAGGATAATGGAAGATTGCTGCTTTGTCTATACACACTTATAAATATATATTTAGATGGAAGGGTTTAACCCCCAAAAGTCACTAATAAAAAAACAAAAAAAAATTTTTTTACAAAATTTAAAAAGATTCAAGCAAATATAAGCAATTTATTCTATTAATATGTTTCAGTGTGAATCTTAACATATCCCGCTATATGCTGGCAAATAGAATATTTAATCAAAATTTAAACGGGCGAATCATCATCTGCACTTTTCTAAGGGAGTGGCTCCGACCATGCCAATGCTGCCAGTAAATGCATCCAGCAGTTCCTAATACATTTGAATTTTCAATGTTGCAGTCAAACCGTTTACCGTTCAGATTGCTATGAAAAAAGTTGAATATATTGAATTATATCGATTGCAAAAACCATACTTCTTTGTTGAATAATTTACCTAAAAGCGCATGCCTTATACCACCAACATCCTTTCACTGTGGGTGCACAAGGTACACTCGGGTGCCCATCGTTATCTCTATCGCGGGTTGAAAATTTAGCGCCTATGTGGTATTCCATGGAATCGCCGGCAGTTCCGCTGTATCGACCAAGGGAAGTCAACTTGTATTGCTCCGCCTCACTTCCGATCTTAAAATCATCATATGTGGCGAAACGAGTCTCATTTTTTTGGTCAACAAGTCGAATATAAAGTTCGTGTCTTTTGCGCGCTTGTCATTCTATATAGCCGCTCCAGGCCAATCCAGAATTCTCCGTCAACGTCTCCGAATCCCTCTTTGTATTCACTCCAATTCCTGAAAAAATCAACCTTTCCGTCTATACGTCGTTGTATTACGGTCCATCCAGGACCCGCAATATTCGATTCGCATGGCACGAGAAATGATTTCAATTCTTTTACATGTAATTCCACAATTCCCGTATAATTACCAAAAGCTATACAATTGATCGGACGTTGCAGTTTTTCTTTGCACTCGTCTGATTTCTTTTGAAAATTGTCAAGTTCAACACCTTTATCAGTGACTCTCTTTTGGCATGCTTTTATGTCTGACTGCAGAACCTGGTTCGTTGTATTCAATAAGAGTATTCGAGTGTTGCACGATTCTAGTTTCTCGCTTGTGCTAGCCACATCAAGTTTGCACTTCTCAGATATCTCATTAAGTTCAGTTAATTGATAATCTTTTTCAGTGATAATTGCCAAATGTTCTTGATTTTTTCTAGCATTTTCAACGATTTCATTTTCCTTTTTCGCATTAAGCTCTTCACATGAAGTAATATTGGACCTTAAATTATGGTTTAACATCTCCATGGCGGATATTCGATTATTAAAGCTTGTTTCCGATTTTGTTATTTCCTTCTTTTTATTGATTATGTTATTTTCGCAAACTGTTATATTTGTTTGTAGATTTTTGACCTCCAAGCCTTTAATATCTAAGCTATCTTCCAAGTGTGTAATTCGGAGTTTTAAGTTTTTCAACTTCTCTTCACTTCTCACAGACTTGTTTTTTAATTCAGTTATTAGTTGCTTGTTTTCACTGATAGTCACTGTATTCGTTTCAATTATTTTTGTTAATTCTGCGATTTTCTCGTCTTTGATTGTGATTTCGTCGTTGACCTTTGCAAAATACTGCAGCATCGGCTTTACAATGCGAAGTGCATATGCACCGCATTGTCCATCTAGGTTGTTTTCTGCCTTGCAAAACTGAGAATAATTCTTATATGAATATATGTCTTTTCGTTATTGATTCGCGGGCTACTCACTGATTCATCCTTGGTCGCGGATATTGTTGCCAATGTCAGTGACAAAGCCGCAATTAATATGGAAAACACTTTTAAATTGATTAACATTTTTACAAATGATGAAATGCGCGTAGTTCGCGACACAAATTTAAACTTGTCATCTGCTATATTATCAGCGCCTTTAAATAGGTTTCAGCTGCTCTTAAAGCATAAAGCTTTCTATGGTGTTATCAACAGAGCTTTTGTCGGATCATCAGATATTTCTACTATATAGGTCAAGGTTAGCTTGATTTTAGAATCATTTAAAAACCAAAAAAACCTTCAATACCATGTTCAAGCACTGCAAAATTGAAGCTAAAATTTATATGTGCCCGAATAAGTTTATATATAACCCAACCTGTTCTAAAATCGACAAATATAAATTTGAGCAATAGCCTGAATTAAATGTTTAATTTTTTTGTACAACATTTTAATTGAATATTACGAACAGTTTACACGGCGTGTACTGAACAACATTGTGGCCACGTACATTTATGCGGCTTGTCAGGTTACTTATAAACAAGCCGAGAAACGGGAATTGCCCACTGGGACAGCGCAGAACCGATGTTCATCTCTTAGAAGGGGGCACTGCCATTGGACATACAATGTCCAGCACTCGGCCGCGACTGGTGCCTCCTGCCCAAGTCTGTCCAGATGTATGTCTGTGTGTGTGTGTGTGTGTGTGTGCGGGCTCATACTCAGCGGTATATTCAATCATGTCAAGTGTAATAATTTTGCATTCGCATTCGCCGCAATTATGTTTTTGAATTCTGCGATTTCATTGTCTTTTATTGCGATTTTATTGTTCACCTTTTGGATATACTCGAACATAGGTTTGACTATGTGGTTGGTGTAACTTCTACAGTTGGTTTCGAATTCTTGAAGCATGGAAGATTGCCAACTCTAAGTATAATTAAAAATAAAATTAATCGCAGGTATAATTTGAGGCATGGTCTACTCACAGGTTCTTCGTTGGCCGATGATGTCGATGTGAAAACTGGGATTAAAATTGCAAATAATTTTAAAATTAACATCTTGGTGAATGTTATTTTGTCTTTCCGGCTTCTGAACTGCCGCACTAGCCACGTGAAACAGTACTGAGCTAAAGCCATTTGCGACATTTGCATTATTATCATCAACACTTATCACAGAGCAATCGCTTGAATTCGTAGAAATGAATACTCGATTGAATGCCCTATCGCTAATGTTAGCATAGAGGGCACAAACAACTAAAAATTAGCAAATTTGTATGGCCGCGAACGAAATCGACCAAGTTATGCAACAAATTAAATGGCATTTAAAATAAAAAAACTAACAAAAAAGTCTAAAAAATTAAAAAAAAAAATCAACTAAATTACTAAAAATAACTGCAGTTTCAGTTTTTATTATTAGTATATTATTTTTTCTACTCTTAAAGAGAAGTGTAACGCAACACAAAACAAAAGAAGAAAAAGAATCGCTGGCACTTAAAATATCAACCGCAAAATGTCAAAGAGTTGGACACTTGAGGAGAAACACTTCACCCACACGCGACAAAGGGAGCATTACTTAACATTTAACATTTCGGATGTACGCCCAGAATTTCGCTAAAATGCCTTTGGACGCGTTGGGGCATACCATAATTAATTGCTTCATTACCAGTGCCGAAAAGTAGAAGAAGCAGCTGAAGTTGTTGATGAAGCAGAAGTGCACGGAGCAAGTACGAATGGGGCAAGTTGAGAGTGCACAGTTGAACGGATGGACGAACGAGCGAACTACACTGAAAGTTTGACAGGGCAGCTAATTGAATTGTCTTTCAGCAGCAAAAAAACAAGTAAATAAAAAAAATGTAATAATAAAACAAGAAACAACAGAAACAAGTGCAGATGCACAGAGCTCTTGCGCTTTATTTCTATAACTGTTATCGATTTATAAAGATAATATGTAGAGTTTATAAAAATAAGGAATATATAAGCTTTATACATATACTCTATATATTTCATGACAAAATTACGACACACAGTGCAAGAGAAAATTCAGATGAATTTGTCTCTCTATATATATATACATACATATATATAAACATTATCAGCCCACTGAAGCATATACATTAATTCCATATATGTATTTGTGTATTTTATATATTTATTTTCCGTTTTTCTTAGTAGTCTGATAATGTTCACAAATTAATTTTAATGTCTGGCCGATGATGAACACAAATGTTTTGTTTTTTCATTTAATGGCGCTTTGTTGTTGCCAAGTTGTCACAACAAAATGCCAGAGCCAACGCAGACCGCCCGATAATAGTGTCAAAAGTTTAATGATGAGGCCCGCCTGTCACTTTTGGGGCCGTGCGCCGTTAAGTAGTCTGCTAAGGCAGTCTTCCAGCCCCTAAAAACCAGCACCCCATCTCTCTCTCTGCCTCCACACGCAATCACCCCCAGCCCCAGTTCCAGTTCGCCGACCGACGTGTCTGCCACGTTCGTGCACGGAGCAGCTGTCAGTGGCCAAGTGACAGCGCCTGTTTGCCATATTGCAGATGCCGCTAGCGGCTATGTATATAGGCACGAAATAGGGTTAATTACGGCTAGACAGTACATTTTCACATTTACATGCATATACTTAGTAAATAATCGGAAGCAAAAACACAAAAATAACTGCAAAATTAATACAAGCCCAAACCATGAACAAAAAGTCATTCCTCATCAAAATCGGGTCAGTTTTGAACAATTTATGATAGTTTAAAATATTGATTACAAATATTGTTTTCAAATTTAATTATTTTATAAGTCGAAAGAAAAAATATTTCGTCATAAAATCGGTTTGGCTTTGACAAACTTACGCTAGCTTAAAAAGTTAAGCAATATATAGTGTACTTGCCTAAAAAAATATATACAATTCTGTTCTGTATTTACTGTTTGCATTGAAAATCGGAACTTTCGTTTATTGTTTGCTTAATTGACGATATCTCTCACACACAAAAGAGAAAATTGAAGCAATAAACTCAGTTTGGTTTCAAATAAGTTGTGTACAAATTCATTTGCGTTGGCTTTTAGCGATCCACGCCTGTGGGTGGAATATTGGTGAACGTTTGAATATTGGATAAAACGTACATTTGAAAGGACCGTTATTGATGCCTTGGTAGGGTATCGAGCAAGTCAAAGTTGCAGCTAGGGCAGAATTTTCATATTTTCACGGTGAATGGTGGATCGATTCGGCGGCTGCACTTAAAACAAAGTGCACGCATTAGGTCAGCAACAAAGAAACAATTAGCAGGGACACGAGAATCAACTGGACACACAACAGAAGAGACGAAGAGACAGTGGGAGAGAGGGCAAGAGCGAGCGAGAGTGAATATGTGAGATACAGAAAGTTTATTTGTTCAAGTCTTGAACTGCCGCTAAATTTTAGTGTAACTCTATTTCTTGCGTTACCTTTTGTACTTTTGCCGCACACCGAAGGCAAACAGACAGACAGATAGTCAGACAGACAGACAGACAGACCGACGGCAAACAAAAGGCGAGGGGCCCAAACAGCAGACGACCCAACTAAGGCTGAGATCAGCTCAGTGCAGCAGTTTCTCACAGTGATGAGTGGGCCTTGGGCCTGAGAGTGTCGATTTGGGATGGGGCATGGGTTTGGGGTTGGATTGGCCTGGGGGTCTGCTCACCGGGCGTTCGTTGCAATTGCTGCCAATTAGAATTAATGCGTTTTTTATGAAACCAGCTTTAATTTCCCAGACACTGTCAACGGGCATAGCACCCACAGAACTGGGAACGAAAGCCAAACCGATAACTAAACTCCCGCCTCTTCAGATATTTTGCTAAATCCCCGTCGACAACAATTTCCGTGCACTAAATCATCATATTGACTTGTCGTCGTCGTCGTGGTCATCATCATCGCCATCATCATTACCATCATCTCCAGCAGCGCCAGTCATCGCGTCATTGCGTGGTCCGCACTTGAACTGGCTCAAGTCAAATTGCCAATTTGTGGACGCCACGCGGCTTCGACTCTCGATAATTGCGCGTTTCGGAGGTGCAACAGGGCGAGGCACAATGGGCGAGTGTGATCAGTCTGAGCTATATATATTTAAACATATGGCTATCTATAATAAATCTATATTTTATAGAACTTTGAAGTTTATTAACTAAAACTCTCTTTGTATTTGCCTATATTAGATAATTTATATCTTCTGAATTCTCTAAATTCTCTATATTATTATAGAGAATTCGTTTCGTTTATATATTTATATATGTGGTTTTTCACTTGCTAATACTGCTTTATTTTATGTCAAAAATATTTTCCTCAATTTAGTTTGAGTTGTATTTAAATGAAAATAAAATCACTAGATTTTAAAGGGAAAGCTTCTAGAAATAGCTATTGAAAACTAACAGTAAAAGCAAAAATAAAACTACATCTAGAATTTTACAACTTTTATATTGTTTTATTTTTATTTAAAGTTAGCTTGTATGATTGTTATGATTGTTGTCACGCAAATTTTTTGTAATACTTTTTATTATATTTTATACTACGATGTTCTTAAAATTTTATTTTTCTTTAATAATTGCTTTTAGTTCCCATTGTCAGAGGTTTCGAGAATTGTGCGGCTGCTGAGCTTCTGTTGCTGCCACAAGCTCTGTCGCAGTCGCAGTCGCAGTCACCGTCGCTGCCTCCGTCGGCAACTAGCTCTGCTTCCTGCTGCTGCATGTTTATGGGACCTGTGCACAGCTCGCCAACAACAACAACAGCAGCAGCAGCAGCTGGGTGCAACTTTTTGACATTTACAATTGCAGGCGTAATAAAAGTTGGTGTTGTTGCTGCTGCTGCCGCTGGGGGCAGCAAAATTGTCAGCTCGTTAGGGGCTTAAGTGTTGTTGTTTCTATTATAAAAACAACAGGGCATAATTATGGCTCTGAATTTGCTGGTATAAACGGCACTCCCACATAAGCTATAACACCAGCCAAACCTCCCTCCTCCCCCACCATGCGCGCTCCTATACAAATTAATTAATTAAATTATGAGCTAGTTGCAGGAACATGCGATATGCGGCATGCAGCATGCGGCATGTCAGTCAGAGCGCGTTCAAAATGCAACAAAAGCTGCATAGAAATTACAGCTGTCAACGAGCTCTGCACACACACACACACACACACAGATACACGCACACACACAAACACGTACATTCTGTTAGGATTGAGGACTCATTATTGGCTTCACTCGCTTTTGTTTTGCATTTGCTCAAAATGGGTCAAACCCCAAAAACAATCAAGAGACGAAATGTCCGTCCGTCCATCGCAATGAGCCTGGGCACTAATTAAGTGGGCGTGGCCATGCCTGGGCGACGCCATACGCACACATGTGTGTGTGTGTGTGTTTGTGTGCATTGCACGGCATCGCGGTTTTCCATTATGGGGCCCACAACAGTTTTTGCGCGGGCGACCCTGACAGGCTTTTGATTGAACGCCGCAACACGTCAGCTGGCTGTCAAGTATACGCACTGTGGCCATGCCACTCTCATGCTCTATTGGCAGCAGGCACCGGCACCGGCACCGCGCACCGGGCATCATCGTCCTCGTAATTCCCCTCGCATGTAATTATACTGTTAGGGCCCAGCTTGACCCATTGCCGGCCACTAAACATTTATGCTGTGCAAATTTATAGAGCCCGCTCCGAAAACCTTCAGAGCACAATGGCTCGACCATCTATTGTCATGCTAAAAGCACTTGCAACGAGGGCTGTGGCAACGATTTTGCCAACTAGCCTGAGGAAAACATTTCAACATTACTTATCTATCAGATAATTTTCCCAAAAATAAGAATATTAAAGCAATTGGAAAATAAATATAAAAAATGTTTGATTTACTGTTTTTCAGAAGGGTATTTATGAAAGAATTATGTATAGAAATAGTGTCATTTTGAAAGAAATGAGTTGAAAAACCTGAATTAGATATAGGCATCTTTAAGGAATATGTTCTGAATCTAGTATGAAAATGTATAGGAAATGTATTCTGTATTTATAATATATTTATGGAAAATCCACAACGAAAGACAATTATAAGCCGAATGTATAAAGAAAACAAACTGTATTTATAAGAAAGTATAGTAGAAAAATATAGTATATTTATAGGGACGTCATTTAAGAATAAGAGTACTATTAAACATAATTGACAAAGATTTAAATCTCAGATACTTCTGGAGCAACCCACTGTCGTAGGCGTTGACCCAGTGGACAGTCAAATGGATGAGCAGTCAGCGGGACAGCCACGCACACATATGTCATTCAACAAAGGAGCACCCCTCCGCACCCCTAGCACTTGTTCAGAATACGGAGGCCCCACCCTGCTGTCCTATGATATACCACTATTGTTGTTGCTGTTGTTTTTCTCTATTTTGTATTTTTTTGTAATGCCTTGTCCCAGATTGTTTATTATCAACTGGGAGCGATAAAAGTGTCCTAGCCTTATTGTATGTCATTTATATTTGGCCATAGTTGTACCTTTTTATTGTTGTTGTTGTTGCTGTTTCTATTGTGTGTGTCTGTTGGCTGGCACAAGATTTCTTTCTAGCTGCTTGTCAACACAAAATGGACATGTATCAATTAATCTTTTGCTGGCACTGGGAGCCAACAGTTGTGCCTTATCCACATCCTTGTCCCACATCCCGTATCCCACATTCCACATCCCTATCAAAATTCAATGTGCATACCACAAACGCACGCTTCTCCATGGCAATTTGTTTGATGGCGCTGCGTGTGCCCAGTCCCCCCTCCCCCCGCCTCGCACCTACCATGCAGATGGCTGCCATTAAAGGTCATGAACATAAATTACGTGTAAGTCAGTCGACGGGGCATAAATTCCCCGAGACACCTCAACAAATTTCACATGCCACAAGTGCAACAAAAATAATTATTTAATACTCGTACTTTGGATTTGAACCGAAAGATAGCTGCCACTTACGTCTGATAACTCATCCAAGTTCGTGAAATATCTCAAAAAAAAAAAAAAATTAAATAAAATAAAAGAGTACAAAGTACCTTCTCGCTCGTGTCCTTGTGCCTGGTCTGGCCTTTTAATGCCCCCGCTTCAATAACATATTGTACAATATTTGGCTCTGGTTCGAGCCCGGTTGACACGTACTTGGTTAAAAGGAAAATGACGAGCATATTGATTAGCTGCGTGCTCGCCTTTGGTACGCATGTAAACACAGACTCACAGATGACTGATAACATGCTTTCAGCTCTCAAAACACTTGGCC
Organism: Drosophila robusta; assembly: GCA_035043565.1. Lineage (NCBI taxonomy): Eukaryota > Metazoa > Arthropoda > Insecta > Diptera > Drosophilidae > Drosophila > Drosophila robusta. Next base: position 6,162,143 of record JAWNMW010000584.1, read on the forward strand.
AGCACTTTTTGGGTTTATTTTGGAGCTGTCTATTGCCAGCATTAGCTCACACTCATGTCAACTTGGATATGCAGGCTTGGCACAAAACACACTGCTCAAATTGGTCATGGAACAAAGAGGTATTCTCAGTTCTCGCACAGCTAAAATGTTGTTAAGAAATGTTGCTGAGAAAAAAGAGAGTTCGAATTCTTCAGAAATTTAGACAAGAAAAAATGTTTCTTAGCTTTTCTCCAGAATATAGAACAACAAAGCTAGCTACAACTTTAGAGGAATGGTTTCGTGTTTAAACGACTAAATTTGGAAATATTTCACTGGAAATTTGTTTATATACTAATCCGATCGATATTGTCATTCCCAATTCCTCACTTTGTTTGGGATATCGTAGAAAACAAAAAAGTTTCTCGTAAAAAATGTTTTTTTCGAAGATTGTTCCTATGGAAGATATATGTTAAATAATTTGTATATATTTTTTATTATTTCAACATTGACTGACAGGATGTTTTTGCTTTTTTGTCAACCAAACAGGATTAGATTAATTATGGATGTTGTCTACGCCTTGAAGCCCCAGGGACATACCCTGTACGATTTCGGCGGCTAAATGCGATCACCGTTAAAATGAGAAATGCATGAATTTGAAGGGTTTGGAATTAATCAACATATATAAAACCGCATATTAATCGTCAATCTACTTAATATCTTAATGTTTGAGCAAATTTAAGCATTAGTAACTACAAAATGTATTGTCAGCAAAATATTCCACTATTACTACTAAAAATGTATTGATTCTTCCTATACATATTTATAATATTATAATGCCTAAACATTACTCTATGTTTAATAACGTATATATGAAAATAAAAAAGAAACCCACAGTATCTCGGAAAATACAGTTATTGCACCTGTGCCCAGTGCTGAGTGACATATCCTGGAAAACGCGCACAGGGGTACAATTTGGAAACTGAGTTCGTTTCACACTTCATATGAAATGTGGCATAATAAATCCATCAAATGTTTCATATGCTTATCATAAAATAATACGTCATTCGGTGTCCATTGTACGTGCCCATTATTTGGGTACCCCTTTATATTTTGGACAGCGGGTTTCAGTTTCCATATAATTTGATTTTTATCATGGTGCGGCAATTATATCATTTTCATAGTGAAAAATTATGAAACGAACGCTGGCATTTTTCCACATATCATTATAGATAATTTCTTCATTAGAAAACCCCAAGAAAAAAATGGGATATGGAAAAATAGAAACAGAAACTGAAATTTACCATCAACCTGTCAGAAATTGTGACAAGTTGTTATCGTAGTGCCTGGATCTCAAAAAAAAAAAACATGACAGTTTTTCCAGCGAAGAGTAAATTCCGTGTGTAAAGTGCATTTCGAGAGGGATATTTAATTGCAAAGTTAAAAACAACAAGCGGCTTAGACAACTTTACAGTCAATGCGATTAACAGCTGAAGCGATTTTCATATTTTTTGACTCGCAGCTTACAAATACCCAAAAATTCCAGCGAAACTTTGCGCAAACAAACGAGATAGCAGAGGCGAGGGAGCGAGGGAGAGCGCGGCCAGAGGGAGCGAATATAGCGCGGCTTTATTTGGCCGACAAGACAAAGACGAACCTGTTCTAATCGGATGCAACTCGGTTGCACTTGAAAGGATTTGCTCAACGCCATGTCCCACTGGCGGACTGACAAAAGCCCATTAAAGGATAAGCGAGCCGGCAGGCAGGCAGGCAGCTGCTCAAATCCTCAACCTCAATCCATTCGCATTTCATAAAACTCATTCGCATCGCGGTTTGTTGTTTGTCCAGACCGCAAAAATGGCTGGGCACTGTTGCCAGTTTTAAGTAGTTAGGAACGCATTGTAATGCCATTAGGGCTTAGCGTGACGAGACACCTTTTTGCGTGGGCCGCGATTATCGATCAAAGCCGCAAAAACTGCGCACAGGTACCGAACCGAACCGGTTCCAAATACTTCAATAGATAAAGCCATAAAGCGGGCCCGTGTCACAGGTAAAGCCTGACCAAATGCAACTCATCTTTCGCTACCCTACATTTCATTAACGAAAGGCTATCATCACTTGTAACGAATATGTCCAGAATATGTACAAAGTGTACACAATACTGACAAAACTCAATAAATCCAAATAAATAAATCCCTAATCGATAAATATAAATTCACAATCGCAAATTCATTCCATTAATATGCTCTTCAATTTAATATAAGATAAAAATCTAAGAACACTTAACGCTACTTACAGGGTAGCTGCTAGCCACATTCCCGTACCAATTTGTCATTCTATTCGTATATATTTTGACAAGTGCGTGTTTATTGTTATTATTGTTGTACCTGCAACAATATTTCAGTCTTCGACCCGTACCAAAATTAAGAGATTTTCACAAGTTTCGTATAGCTGGCCGCCTTGTATAACAATAGGGTTATGTAAACCCTCAACCTAACCTCAATTAGCGTCTCCTGGTTTGCTCAAGCAATTTACGCAGCCAAGTTCTTGGTTTCCAGTACCGGGTTATTGGTTCTTATAGACATATGTATATTGATAATATTCCTTACATTCTTTGCTTTACATTCGCCATGCGCTCCAATTACTTTAAGTTACATTCGGGGTTTTTTCTCTTGGGGCAATTGTTCGTTTAATTTGTTAATTATTTTCGGTAAGTGTAACTAATGTCGTTCATTTGTGGTTTTTTTGAAAACCTCAAAACTTTGCGTGGGTCACTGTCAAACAAAATGCCGCAACTGGGTTCCTGGCTGCAACTGCTTTCCCCACCGACGAACTCACGCACCTGTTCTATTCTTTCGGAGGTAATTGCCACGCTTTGTGGCATGTAATCATTTAATTGTGCTAATCAAATTTTAGTGATATTTTGTTTGACTTTTGATTGCCGCATTTAGCGGCAGACAACTGAAAATATAACAAAAGAGATAAAATCGGGCCGTTTGGCGCCTTAATTATAATTTCTCACTCAAAAAAATAAACGAAATAAGTTTTTGTTGAATCTTTGGAACGATTATCACCTGGAAATACCTTCAAAATCCAAATAATTATGGGTATCTCTTCAAAAACATGCTTATTAATAATTACAGGTATCTTTATCAAAAAGAAACGTTAAACGAATCTCCTGGGCGAAAAAATTATTATAAAAAACCTTTTGTACCATTTAAAAATCTTTTATTTTATTATATTCTATTACAATTCCAATTCTTCTGATTTAAATGTGCTCAAAAAAGATTATCTCTTAGAAAACAGAACATTGTACAATTCTATTATATCATTAAATCAAAACAAATTAAGAGCTCTCGAAACTCAGCTTCATGACATGAGTAAAATTTAACTACCTCTCGACGTCTCCCCCTCTTTTTGCCCCTCTTGATATGATATCTTTGTAAACGTTATATCTTCCTCCAAATTCAAAATTCAAAAATTAAGTTTAGTCACATTCTAAAGACACTCCGAGGTATAATTACCGCGAACCAGTGCACGTGATTAAGACCCCAAGCACCAACAACAAAAATCCGACCGCACACAACAAGAAAGAGCACAGAGAAAGAGGCAGATAGAGATAGAGGGAGAGGGAGAGTGCGTTAAGTAAAGGCGAAATGAATCTCAGTGAAATTCCCTGGAAAGCACAAAAACATCATCAACGAAAATCTCGCACAAACAAAGTAAAAGATAAAGTCATAAATAAAATTGGAAGTGTGACCGTGTTGTTGGTGGCCAAGCGAAACCATAAACCCCAGCCTCCGCCCATGAAAGGAAGAAAGAAACCGTCAAGCAGTTTTCAGCCCAATTCATTCTCATAGTGCAGCACGCATCCTTTTTTGAGTGAAATGGCCCGAAATAGCTGGAAATGGTCTGAAATGGGTTTTAGAGCCAGGAAGCATTTGATTATTTTTTACGGCTTTTTGGGGCGACCGCACGCTCGCAATTACAGGAAATAATTCGGTCAAGCAGTGGAGAAATAAAAACGAAAACGTTCACAAATATTAGGAAAATATCCCACAGACCGATAAGAGGCAGCAGATAAGGCGCGTAGCTAAGTGAAAAGATACACAGCAGCCAGGTCAGATAGATAGCAATTGCGATAGCGAGTGAGTGAGATGTGACCTGGGGTTTGCGCCGGGGTCACGTACATATACATACGCATGGGGAACTGGCCGGGATAACCGGGGCGGACGTCCAAGCGTGAATGTCACGTAGCGAGCGTTGTGCAATGCGCCCAGTGTAAATAAATAAATAAATGTACGACTAACAATAAGAGTACAAGAGAGCTCTCACTCTCTCTTTCTCTCATTCGACTTGGACATTCACACGGCCAAATATATTTCAACAATAATTTATGTGCGTGCTGACATGCGGGACCCGGTTTCCAAAAAGGGGTCTCAGCTCCAGAGCTGCAGCTACCCAACGCACCGGTATCCCAGTTCCTCCTACCTGGCACAACACGGCAGTAGCTTGTATGCTTTGTTAACAATTTAATGGCATAAACATTATGATTTCTGTTATTTCAATAAAAGACAGCGACATACGACAGCGACAACATGGCAGCATCATATCCACCTATCATATCGTGCACTGAGAGAAAGTACGCCATACAAGCAAAATACCTTGATTTGAGAGTAAATTGTATCCTGTGTAGTTGACTATAAAATTATAATTTTTTGCAAAAGAAACTGTTAATTAATATCATGGTAAAAAAATGATACTGAAAGTGTGTATGTACTAGTTTATTTTTATACGTGTGGAATGCATACGTTTCGAATTATTTTAAGGATAGTATTATCAAATTTGGATATGTTTTTTTCTAAGTCATCTTTTTATGTTCTTAGTATTCAATTACTTCTGACTTTTTTACAGTGGCATGCATCAGTTTCTGCCATCTTTTAAGTCAGCATTATTTTAATTATTTTTAATGAGATTTCTTTTGTTACAAAGAAAACTTATCATTAGTAAACGAAGGTTTTAGTAGCATAAAGTTTTGATATAGTCATAAATATATTATTTTTAACGCTCTGCACTTACCTTTCACATTTTCATATTTGCTACAATTTCTCTCAGTGTCTTTTGTCTTATCAGCCTGGTTGTTGTCTCTTGCTCTCGGAACTGAGCGTGAGCGATGCGGTTCCAAGATAAACTGCATGCATTTGATGATGAACCACAGCAGCAGGCACAGCAGCACCACCACCACCACCAGATCCACCGAGTGGAGCAGCCGTTGAAATATTTATACAAGTGTTGGACGCACTGCAAAAATTATCATGCGTAACACGTTCGGTTTGTTGGCTTTTTCGGCGACGACGACGTCGACGTCGACGCCGACGTCAACGGCCCCCAGCAGGCGGTCAAAAATGTTAACAAGCGCAATTTGAACGCCTCACCGTTTCGGGAGGGTAGAGCTGGACTGTGAAAGCCAGGGTGCAGACCCACGGAGACCAGATACCGGTCCATTGCTGCAGCCGTCGCCGCTTTACGCTCTTTTTGTGTGTGCGCAATTGATTTTTGATGGCTGATAAATATAGTTATGAATACGTTAACTGGCCAATGGGCCAGGTCTGCAGGCCGCTGCAGTTCGCTAGAAATCGTCTTGCCGTCATAATTATGCCGGGGCCCAGCAATGGCCACTGGGTTGCAGTTATCATTTATCTGATGAGTTTTTAATTAATTTTTAACTTTTGGTTTTTTTTGTCCGTTATCGATGTCAGCTTCTTTGTGTTTTAACCAACTGAAATGTGCTGTAAAAAAAGTTTGATAAATGTATTAAATAATTGGTAAATTTGATGCAGTATGAAAACAAGAAAATTAACATATTAATTTGTATGCGTTATATATTTGAATAAATATTACAATACAGTGTTTGGTTTTATTGGCAATTCCAATAATTGCCAGATTAAATTGATCTAATTATCTGTTGAAATATGACTGAGACTTTTTAATAATCGATACTATTTTTTATTAGCCTTTTGTTCATTTTTATCCACTGGCAATTTTACAGAAACGCGCTTACAGCTGTCATATTTGTATCTATTAATCGATTTATGCATCGACAAATTCTAAATTGTATCGATTTTAATCGATAGCTATTTTATTTGATCAAAAGTCAGCTCGAATTAAATATTAAATATCGCTTGAGACAATAAACAACCTAAAAGACATATTTGTATTAGAAATATATAGCAACATCTTCGATATCTTATCGATAGCATCGATAAATAGCCCAAGACACACCATCAATGGCAAAAACAATTTGCAATTAGCAACTCAACTGAACTCTATCGGGCAGCATCACTCAAGCGCCTCAAATTAGCCACAAAAAGCGGAAACGCGCCTCACTGCAAATGCGACAACAACAACAACAACATTAGCAAACACCATTAGCAACAACATCGAAGCGCAATTGCAATTGGCAACGTCAAATGCAATTCGCGCCTGTCAACAAGTCCAAGAATCGGACATCTAATGGCAAATGACTTTGGCACCATTCGGACGACGCGTCCGTTTGAGGTGTTCATTTGCCAGCCGAATGAGCCAAAGTTGTCAACGTTGAGTCGAAAAAAAAGAATAAGATAAATAAGTAAAACTGAAAATCTAAGGATTGGCAAACGCTTCTAACCGGTTGGACTATATATATATAAACACATATATATATAATCATATTGCTGCTGGCTGAGGCTAGAGCCGAGCTGGTAGATTGAGACATAACAAGGCCTAGGTTTTAGCCTTTCACAGTGATGGCCAATTTAATTACCACTTTAGAGCGTCGTTTCAATTCCCCAGCGCTTATTAGGCTCGCCAGGCTCATTTGAGATGCCGCTGTCGATGCCGATGCCGATGCCGATTTCGATTCCTTTGTGCTGAGTGCCGCGTCTGGTCTAGGGCCTGCCAATAAAAGTGTCAAAAGTAACACTCGTGTTATATAAGACATCAACATTGCGATGCGCAGCCGAACAAGCAAATCCCTCAACCATTAAATACAATAAAAATTGGAAAAACCCCAAAGGCGAGCAACGATCGCAGCGGCAGCAGCAGCACCAGTTCCTGCGGGATTAGCCACGACCAGCCATAAAACAACAACAACAGCAGCAGCTGAAGCCTCTCTACAAGAGCTGCGGCGTGGAATTGTAACTCCCTGACCAGCAGACACAAAGGGTTACGACTACGAGTATAAATAAATAAAATTTCATCAATGTGTCGAACCGAACGCGTCAATAACTTAAAGGATTAGGCAACAAGAACTGGAACTCCAACTCCAACGCAGTCTGGGCTTAAATCATAAACCAAAAAAAAAACTCGACCTTTTTTTGGGCGTCTTTGGCAACTCTGAAAGAGATGCATTTGACTTCCACACAAAGCAAATCACACAATTTAATGGGTTTGTTGCTCGAATAACGCGGAATACATTTTTGGTTTAAACTTATACCCTATAAGAAGGTAGTATAAACTTGGCATTAATTCTGTAAAGTAACAAAAAAGACAAAGCAGTTTTATCAATCAAATGTAGGTCGACCTAAATATAAACAAGAGAGAGACCTCAATATTGAAGTTATCTTAGGAATTCTGATATAAAAAGCCCCATTTTATTTTTTCTTCTTCTTGATTTATTTATATATTTTATTTAATATTTTATTTAGTATTTTTTAATTTTATTTATTATTTTTCCAACTTATGCCCCATTTTAGGGCATTGAATATTCGACACGACTGCTTTTCTCGACTTTTTTGGTTTCTTTGCATTTCCGTTTGGCGTTTCTTAAGCCCAATTTATTTCAACATTTAAAAGCCATAAAATATTTGTGGCTGGAGGCTCAGCTGTCATAATTTAAATTCATTAAATTCATTCCAACAAAATGTCACACCAAAGTTTTTATGTGCCCCCCTTCTCCCCATTGGATGTAATTGCTTCCACGAACAATAATTAAAATGCTACTCAAGTAGTTTCAACTTCAAGTCTAAGCAAAAGTTCGGGGAATTCCTTTAAAGATGCGATAGCGCACTGATTAGATGACCAAAAGCCAGAGGAGGAGAACAGGCGGAGTAGAGGATTGAGGGGCATGCTGCATGCAGGTAATGCGCAGCATATGCTCAATTTGTGCGTGCCTCTTGCCGTGGCATGAATGAAGCAATTTGTTTTGACTCAAATACTACGTGCGTCTGATTTGGTTGTGTTTTTCTTTTTTATTGTTATTTTGTTATTTTTTTTTTTTCGTTGTTGGTCAAATCGTAATCGTAATCGTCATCGGGCATCTCACACGTCGCACGGCCGAGAAAACGCAGTGAAAATTAGTGGGCAATTGGTTCGTTTGGTATGGCCCAAAATTAGATTTATTAGGCATATGGCACAGATCTCTCTGGTACCGATTAAAGCGCCTCCGCTACGTGTGCTGCATACGAATCCATTACGGTCCATTCATAAAGCGCCCCCGCTGTGGAAGTTGAGTCCATGAAATGGGATTTATTTTAATACTCGCATGCGAGCACTTGCTAATCTTCTAAGTGAATATGCCATTAATTTCCCGCAAAAACTTACGGCGTCATAAATATAAATCAACTGAACATCAATTGCCATGCTGCAATAACATTCTGGTTAAACCTTATGTTAAATGATAGGTACGTAAGAAATGTTTATTTCATTTAACGGTATTTATTTAAATGATATCAAACCACACACACTTGACACACTTATGTCTGTATACCGTTGACATCCAAAATAATATTAATAAACATTTTCAATTCCTTTTTCTCTTGTATATGCAATATTCATGTTTTCATTTATTATGATTGTAAATAGTCTGCCGACTTTTATGGCTCAACACTTGCCATCTTCAGAAGTGGTATAAATAGTACTATATTTCACATTTTACTTGATGCATAAATATAAAAGAAGTCAAAAAGTGCCAGAAAACTGACACGTCTGTTGCCTTTAATGACTCTTTCCAGCTGCCAATTTTCAAATAGAGCCTACCAGTTTAGCCGCTGCTTTATTTGCAGCACACACACGCACGCACATACACACACACATAAAGCCCACTCACTGCACATTAATATGCAAATAAACTGGCAAAAGATTTATTCTCAAGCAAGTGAGAGTGCCTATGATGAAATGTAAACACCTACGAGATACCCTGTAGGCTGTACATGAAATGTATGCCTTTTAGAGTTGCATGTAGAAATTTGGATTGAATAAACAGACAATAATTTATTTATTAGAAATATAAAACACATATAACATTGTGCCCATTTAGTTATTTTAATTCATCAGATTTGGGGCAAATAAAAAAAAATAAAATAAAGGGTATAGCTTTAAACCAACTTGTTGTGCACAGAATATAAACTTTAATTTAATTTAATTTAAAATGACAAATATTTATATTTAAATATATATTAGGCTACAGGGTGTTTTAAGACTGCAGGATCATGCATTCGAATTTTTAAATCTATATATATTTATGAAAGTACAGGGTATTCAAGAATGGCAGTTGCACTCGTTTCGGGTCAATTGTCAGTCAGAACTGGGGCCGAACTTAATTTACAATCGCGAAAAAAAGCAAACCACATTTATTCATTTGGAGCAAACACCTGCAAGTTGGCTGCCACCTACCTGTGTGGTGCATTCAGTGGTGCACTGCGTGGTGCAGTGTGTGCCGTGGTGTGGTTGCATATTGAAATGCAGCAGCGTGTATGATTTTTGATTTATGATCTGTCACAAAAATAGCCGAGTTGGTACACCCTACTCTAGGTGCGGCGGCAAAAATAAGGAAAAATGCGTGCAATGCAAAAATGTAAAAATGCAAAAATAAAAAAATAAGATGAAGAAAACTGAAAGCCAGTGGGGAAGGATGGCAGTAAAAGATATTTACGATGCCCATAGCGCGTCCAAGCCAAAGTTATGCATAAAACTTTCTATAGAACTCAAGTTGAGGCTCAGGGAGTCTCGGTGCCTGCTGCCTGCAGCCTGCTATCTTAACACGATCAAAGCCAGCCAGAACAACAGAAGCAATCAATTTTCGTTGTTGTGATAGCCGCGGGTAGTCAGACAGCACCGGATCCAGTAAAACCCAACCATATCCCATGCCCATGCCGGGGCATATCCAAAGCTGCAGGCGATGCGGCTGCTTAATAAATATGATAATGCCGTGGACGTGGCCAGTAACCAAACTGGCTGCTCTACTAATTAATGTAACAACTACATGGGCAGTCGTAACTGAGCCGGCGACTAGTTTCCCATTCTCCGACCAAGCACAACCTGTACCAGTGTAGTACATTCTGCTTATATTTTATTTTTATTTTTTTTTATTTTTTTGATATGTCTCTGCCTTAACCCTAATAATAATAAATAGTGTCAGGATTAATTGAATCGTTCGCACTTTGCAGGTTTGCGCCGTTTCCCGAATGTGTCACACATGCGGCGACAAATGATATATTGCCGTTTCTCAACTTTGCAATTTATTATAAATTTATGTATGCCAACCCTCATCCTTCAAGCCTCCCCGCGCAACAGCAGCAACAACAAGTGAAACTGCAGCAGTCGCCTAACGACTTGGCACCAGCCACCATTTTATAGTTCATTAATGTGGCAACTCTGGCATGATTTACGCGCAGCAATTGCACAAACAAACAAAAAACAACAAATGCAACATTTCGTTAGGCAGTGGAAGTATATTAAAAGGCACAAAGAAACAAGGATTATGTTAAAAACTTTTTTAATATTAAAACAAATCAATTTTAGTTTTGCGTAGTTTTTTTTGCAAGGACAAGGCATTCATACAATCCATTTTTTAACATTATATTAAAAGCTAAAGGATTTTAGTTCTTTAGTTCTCTTTTAACTATTTTTTTAATTTATAACTTACTTCTTTGCGCAACATTTTTTATTGCTAAGGAAAAAGGATTTAAGCTTTTGGCGTTGCTATAATTAATTTAAATTTAAAAAGAGATTTTATCAATAAATAACAGATAATATAAAAACGCAATTGAATAATAGCTAATTAATAGACACATTAAAACATATGAAAGGTGTTATTTATGAACTATAAATTGTTGACATAAATTTCACTTTTCAAAAAAAAATCATCAATTAATTAACTGTTTTAACATAATCTGTAAAAATTTAACTTCACTTCTAAATCATTAAGTTTTTCTTTAAAATTACAATTTATGACATAAAGTTACTCACTCTTAAGCTTTTTCTTTAGGAATTAAATATGATTTTTAAATTATAAAAATTTTCGTACAGACTTCTGGCTAATTAGGGCGTCAAAAAATTTCTGAAGATTTATGGCCGAAGGCATTAAATTGGCAACGGGGAATGCTTAGTCAAGAGTTGAGCATACGAGGCACAATAATTCATATGTCACGGGTTACCGTTAAGCCTTAAATGCGCTTAAAACAACGTAAGCCAAATGACAAAAAACGGAAAACGTAAGGTAAGGCATTTAAAACAAAGTGCGTCAAGTGTGTGTGTTAACCCGGCCTGGCCAAAACGAGGCACTCAGCGCGTTGCCTGCTCAGCTCTCAGCTGATTGCTGCAGCGAATTGTTGAGCGAAATGGAAGTGAAATCCGCTGAGCCAAAGACCAGCGACAGCGGGTGAGTCAGAAGGGGCGGGACAAATGGGGCGGCATATGTGAAAATAATCGCAAGCCGGCGCATAAATAATGGACTCAAGTGTCAAAGGGGCATATCATCAATTTGTTTTTTGGCGGCCTACCCCACAACAGCAACCCCCAACCAACACACACACACACACACACGCAATCGCCCCATGCATATTTATTTTTAAAAATAAAACTGAAAACTGAACAATGGCCTGGCATTGAAGAAGTAGCCAGTTCCAGAGACTTTTTTCCAAACAAATTCGCTGAGTGCTTAAGTGCTTCCGAAAGTGAAACAAATCTGTGACATGTGTTTCAGTTTCAGTTGCTCTCCCTCTCTCTCTCTCTCTGCCATCCCATAGTAAATTTGCCTAAAGTGCCTCGGCCCTCTGCTCCTCCAGCAACAGAGCAAGAGAAACTGCAGCGCCCAGCATGGAACTGAAATGCAAAGAAAAATGTGCCTGGCGTCTCCCTGCGTACCCCAGTCCATGCTCCTGCCCCTGCCCCTCCTCCTCCCCCTCCCCGCGACTTACACAACTTTGTTGCATTTTAATTCAGAGTTTTCTTTCTTTTTTTGGTGTTTTTGTCGCGTCTTCTGCCACGCGGTTGCCTTTTTTAAGCGGATTTTGAATGCCGCTTCCCAAAAAAAAAAAAAATAAACCAAAACAAAATTGGCTAAGAAATATTGTCGCAGCCAGAGACAGAGCAACAGCAACAGAATCTCTAACCAGAGTGGAGCAGAGGGGGACTCTCTCTCTCTCTCCTTCTCTCCTTTTCTGATTTTGGCTGGGCACGTAATTTATGTGAGCTGCTTAGGGAGCGCATTCACAAAGTGATATGTGAACGCGCCTACGAATTGAATGATTGCGGGCGAGAAGTGAAGCCAGACTAAAAGTTTTAAACAGAAAAGTTAACTTAAAAAAGAATTAAGTGCACAATTCAATTTGCAGTTTTAATAATTTTAATGTTATTATCATGTGTGTAATGTAATTTAATGCGATACTCGCCTTGAGTCAAAAATGCGAGAATATTTCATAGTACCAACTATTAAAAAATTATGAATATAAAGTTTTTTCTCTAAATTTTTAATATATTTTTATATGCTTAAGACATACAAAAGTTGTACTTATTAACTTATTAAGATACTAAAGACTTATAATCAACAGTAATAAATATCTAAATAATATATTAATATAAAATATTTATTGAGAGCTAACAAGTCTGTAAAAATTATATACAGATTTTTGGAAGATTATATTTAAATACTCGTCACTTTTTTGAAATCACTAAAAATCGTTCATATGTTTACTTAGCCTTCTATTACTATCTAAATATATTATTTCAGTTGAGCCCCACCCTTCCACAAATGGCTCAGCTGATCCTTAAACATAATACCAGCTCAATGCTGCTATTAGAAAATCTTCCTCAGCTCGTGGTAAAAAAACGGAGAATAAAAATAAAATAGAAAAGGCCAACACAAGAGCCAAAACAAAAACAAAGTAGAAACTGCTGCAATAACAAACAAGGCCAAACAATATGCACCGAGCGAACAAAGTCCTGCAGGGCCAGGACCATGGAGAGGGGCTTAATGCCACAAATTGAGCAATTCTTGGCATATGTATATCCCATCCTTTCTTCCTCGTCTTTGCTCGGCTTCTCTCTATCTACTAATGCAGCTATTTGAAAACTAATGAGTGGCATAGAATAAAATGGGCTGCAGCAGCAACAACAAACAAATGGTACTCAACAAAAAAATTAAAAAACCAGGCGGCAGTCAGAAATCCGCTTACCGAGCTGAGAGGGGGTGATGGAGGGAGAGAGAGAGTTGAAGCCACGCGGATGATGGCAGAGACAAGCAGCGGAGGAGCAGGCGCAGGAGCAGCAGCAGCAGGCGAGTGCAAATGAATGCGCATTTGAAATTAAGCCCTAATCCTTTTACAATTGATGCTGTGCAGTCAGCCAGATACCTGTATGACACACACATGTGTGTGTGTGTGTGCTTGTTGTCCTTGCAAGAACAACACTGCAACTGACAAACCGATTGTTGTGCGCTTTTCTGTTGTTGTTTTTTTTTTTTTTTTTTTTGTTGGGCCAGAGCAATATGTTTGTGTTTGGCCGGGCTTAGCTGGAGCTACGTGTGTTGCCAGCGAGGTGTGAGGGCATATGGTTTTTTTCGTTTTCATTAGAGTCCTTTTCGACCTACCGCAAGAGCTGGCGAGACACCAAACATAATAGTTTCTCGCAGATCGCCAGGCAAATTATACTATTATCATAGTCATAATTTATGTTTATCTTAGCTGAAAAGATGCTTCTAGGAAATAAATCCTTTCGGTGACCAAATCAAACAATTCAACGCGCCCAAGTTTAGACATAACTTAGAAAAATATTTATTGTCTATACCTCTTTCTTAAAACCTTAATGGTTTTTCCTTATTTTTCTCTTTTTTTGTTTAATTTCAAAATTAAATTCACAACAACCAATGTAAATAATGGTAAATAATTAACTTCTCGGCTTTAAAGATAGATGCTAATCTCAACTGTGAAACTTTACTTTTCTAAATATTAAGGAAATCAAAAGAACGACTTCAATTTGATTTTATTATATTTATATATTTCCTTTATTTAATTTAATAATTAGAAAGTAGTTATAGTTTCTCGGAAGAAAGACTTAAAACGAGGCTTTCTGTTCTTCAGAGTGCTCCAAATGATAAACAAGTAGCTCAAGATTATTTATGCATCTGCTAAATAGAGTTGGCAACGCATTAAATCCGAATTCATTGGGTTTGACACGAAGTTGAAGGTTTGACAATATGTTAAATTATTCGCATTGTGAGATGCTCACGAATCCAAAGAGGGCTATTCTTTTATTGTCTAGTCCTTTCGACAAATTTTTGAAGGGGCGTATGTTTTTTTTTCGTTTTTATCAAATTAACATTAACAATACTTGCAATAGAATATGGGCGTGGTCAAGACGTGTATGGCCGGTCTGCTGGTGTCCTTCAGCGGCTTCATATTGGGCGCCTCGCTTGGCTGGTCGGGGCCCTCGGAGAAAGAGATTCTGAGCGGGCAGGCGTACAAGTTCACGCCGGACTACGACCAATGGGGCTGGACCAGCTCGCTGTGGACCCTGGGCGCCGCCTGCATGTGCATACCCGTTGGCATCCTGCTGGGCACCATTGGCCGGAAGATGACACTGCTGCTGCTGGTGCTGCCCAATCTAGTGGGCTGGGCTATGCTCATTTGGGCCCAGCACGTGAGCATGCTCTACCTCGGACGATTCCTGACCGGCACCTGCGGGGGCGGCTACTGCGTGGCGAGTCCCATGTACACCATGGAAATAGCCGAGGTCCGCATCCGCGGTGTCCTCGGCTGTTTCTTTCAGCTGATGCTCGCGAGCGGCATTCTCTTTGCATTCATCATTGGCGCCTTCCTCACCCTGCAGACGGTCAATATATTGTGCGGCATTTTGCCAATTATATTCTTTGTAACCGTCATCTGGCTGCCCGAATCGCCGGTGTTTCTCGTCCAGAAGAACAAACTGGAGCAGGCTGAGAAGGCCATGAAATGGCTGCGTGGCTCCGATGCGGACACCGGCGGCGAAATGGCCGTGCTCGTCGCCGACGGCAAGAAGGAGAAGGCCAGCTTCCGGCAGGCGGTGTCGCGCAAGACCACGCTGAAGGGTCTCTTCATCGCCATCATGCTGATGTTTCTGCAGCAATTCTCGGGCATCAACGGCGTCGTCTTCTATGTTACCGGCATTTTCGAGGCGGCCGGCACCAATTTGTCGCCCGCCACGTGCACGATCGTCATTGGGGTTGTCCAACTATTGGCCACATTTTTGCCACCGTTCGTGATTGATCGGGCCGGACGGAAAATTCTGTTGTCGCTGTCCGGTATTTTCATGTTCGTCGCGACCCTAACGATGGGCATATATTTTAAGTTTTTAATGACTTACGACTGCGGCTGGCTGGCGGTGTTGTCGCTCTGTGTGTTCATCATTGGATTCTCGATTGGGTTCGGACCGATCTGTTGGGTAATCATGGCCGAGGTGTTTGCGGACGATGTGAAGCCGATTTGCGCGGCCATCGTTGGCACCTTCGCCTGGATATTTGCATTCGTCGTCACGAAATTGGTGCCCATATTAGTGCAAGAGTGCGGCTTGGCTGTAGCATTTTGGATCTATTCGTTTTTCGCGGCTTTGGCGGTTGCCTTTGTGTGTTTTCTTGTGCCGGAAACCAAGGGCAAGACCTTGGATGAGATCCAAGCACTCCTGGCATAAATGGAAGCCCCCATCATATATATATGTATTTACACAGAGATATTTTATATATATTTTTATTAATGTATATGTATATATATAATATATAATCGGGCAACCCCAAGTTTAAGAGACACTTTTCCTGTCTACACTGCAAGCCCCGCTCAGAATAAAATTACATGTGATTCAACTCCCGATACACCTCGTTTGCGTCCACAGAGTCAAATGACGTACGTCTGGCAAAAGGGCACAGCTGCCAGGGCTGCCAGGGCTGCTGCTTAGTGGCAATTGAAAATCGAAAAGCGTTGCGAACTGGGGAAAATGTGAATTTGTATTTCCGACAATAAGTTAACACATTGTACAAAATCAAATAAGAAATTCGTTACAGGCAGCGCATGCAACGAGTCGCAACGCACTTAATTTCAAACAGGATTTACGAGGTTGACACACATTTAACGTGCCACTGCACCGCTCTTCCCCACTGTCTCTCTCTCTCTATCCCGCTCTCTTTCCCACTGTCTGTTGCGCCTGCGCAGCGGAAACTGTGAAAAGAGCAAATCGCTTGTGACGAAATGAGAATTTTCAACGCTCGGCTGAAGCGCAAAAGATGCCAAGTGCTAATGAAATGTCCTTTGAACTCGACTCAAGCAAGCAAAGCCGAGCCAGTTGCCTCAAGGCAGCTGGCGGGCTCCGTTTGCTTGCGTGTGGCATGGCGAATGGTGCAAGGAGAGCGGCTAAAAATTGCTCGCTCGATTGCGTCTTGTCGAGGCGAGCCGATCGGGGCGGGACAGGGCTGAGGTTGTATGGCCGCAATTTGTTGCATGCAATGCGTTGCAATTTGCCGGTTCGGCCTAACAAACTCGAGTGCAGGCTCTGGCATTAATATTCAATTTTCTGAGTGTACTTAGTGCAGCTTAGATACGTTTCGACTGCATCTGCCCCAATTAGTTGCAATTGTTGCAATTCGCCACGGGCTCAAGTGCCTGACAACAACAACAACAGCAACAACAAGAGGCAGCTGCATCTACTTCTTGTTTTGGTTATTAGCTCAATTAGAGGAATACTCAAATGTTACATCAACCAATCATGCAACATGCTAAATTAGTTGCATAAGTAATGCAATCAACTTGTGAGTCAACACATCTGAGTAGATATGTGCACTTAAACAGATATTTTAAGTACAATAAAAGTCTTGTTTACCATCAAATGCAGATTATAGCAATTTTAAAAAGTTTAACTATTGGATCCTAATTAATTGCGATATAGAAAACCAATTTGGAACGAGAAATAATAATTATCTTCGGGGTGCCGAAAATTAAATACCCTTGCAGGCATATAGACCCATGTGTATATAGGAGTTAGCTCTGTTTTCACACAAAAACTATTGGAGGATATGTTATATTGTAAATGAATGTGGGCTACATTTTGTATCTATATACTGAGATGAGGTATGCGCACAATTACCAAGATTGGTACAAATATCTTCGAAAACAAAAAGGATTTTCTTAACCGTAAAAAATATATCCATATGTAATTTTACGATCGTTCCTCCAGCAGCTATATGCTATTTGTTTCGATATGTTAGGATAAATTTGATACCTTGAATTGACAAGTATAGTGCGGATATCATAAAAAATAAAGTCTTTCTGAAAAAATTTCAATTTATGACCGATCGTTCGCATGACAGTTATATGATACATTGCTTGGATATGGTCGAATCTTACTTATAATATATGTATATGTATATTATATATATATATATTTTGCTTCCATAAAAATACAGATGACCTTTTCAGTTCGGTTATTGCGATGCATTTTATTATAGCTCTGCCTCCTAACTTTTCTAATTACCTAAATGCATTTTCTCTTGCGTACCTTTCTCCCTCTCTCTCTCTCTCTCTCTCTCTCTCTCTCTCTCGCTCTCCTGTAATTCCTGCGTCTATATTTCTGCCGTTGCGTCTCTCCGTTGGTGAGTCCACCCATTGGCCACGCTTATTAACAACTGCCTCTGGGCCGAGATTATTCTTTTTAGCCAGTTTTATAAAACACGTGACATTTGTCTAGCTGGCAGCGCGTTAGCCACGCTTTTTGTTGCCAAAGGATAATGGGCCACCAGGTGGGTGTACTTAATGCCCAGCTCGAAGGTGTTCCCGGTTGCAGCTACTCGCCCGCTTCCTGTCATAATTTGCTGTGACGAAAGGCGCTTTTGTGCGCGTGCAGCCGGGCAGCCCAAGAAGAAGAAGCAGACCTGGACACACGTACCGCGATTAGGCACGCATGCGCGAGCAGGGCACAGGCAGCGGAGTAGGAGAGGAGGAGCGGAGGAGGAGGAGGAGGTCTAGTTAGTGCAAGCTGCTTGGGAAATGTCAACTGGGCAAATGGGCAGCTGATTCGGCACGCTCGAGGCTGCCGCTGTTGCAATCAACTTTGGACTGTTGCTGCCGCTCTTAATGTCCAGTCATAAAATGCAATTTCAAGGCTGCTGCCGTTTCGGTAGTCCGTTAGCTGCTGCCGCATATCCTTTTGTCTGCGCTACTTCATGGAAATGCATTTCGCACGCGGCATGCAACAGAGCCAATGTGCAGCTCATACGTTGCAAATATTTTGGTCTAAACACATTTCAAGCTGTGCTTAATTTCCCGCCGGGTCCCAGTTCCTGGCATGTGCCCTCTTGTCCTGTGACAGGCTCGTGCTGTGCTGGGCGCTGCTGCTGCTCCTACTCCTGTTTTTGCTGCTGTTTGTGAGCCTGTCCTTGCTGCTGCAGCTCATCGCTTTGTTTATCAATTAAAGGCAACTAACTGTTGTTTACGCATCTTGCGGTTTTGCTCAGGTGCAAGCCAGCTGCCTGTCGCAGCACAAAACAAAACAAAAGCCCATTTGCAGCATATTCCCCAGCTGCAGCGTGGTCGAAACCCTTCACAGCTGCTGGTCTGCCTTGCCAAGCAGAAAAACCTTTAAATGTGTTTTTAGCTCGTTTTTGGTATATGGATATATCCTGAAATTGTATTCTACATATTAAGAAAACCTTCTGAATATTGATTAAGAAAGGTTATTTACAAATACAGCTTCGTTAATTTAATTTAATTTTAATTTAATTTTTTGACAAAAAAATTTACATGTTCATATTTTTTTATATTAAAAGTAAATTTTATTTTTTTATTTGGTGACATTAGATTATCTGAGTTTAAACTAAAGCTAACCCGTTTTTATATTCGTTTACAAAGTGAAAAGAGTATTTATGGTTTGTGAACTGTCGGTCTTGCCGTATGAACACAATTTTAAAAAATGCATAATTTTTAAACGTCGACCCAATTGTCCTCTAAACCATGAACAAAATGCCTTCAAACATGAAAATCGGTTCAGTTTTGACAAAGTTATGGGCGTTTGAAATATGCGAGCTATGGATTCGAGAGCTGTAGATGTCAAAATTTTTGTCACTTTTGGCATGATTTTTGCCAAAAAATTTGACCTCCTCAGAATCGTTTTTAATGTTGTTTTTTATATTAATTGTGACAACCACAATCGATTAAAAATTAAAATTTGGAATTCTAAATTTTGAAAAAAAAATTTATTCGAAAATGAGTAATTTTTTTCAAAAACAATTTCCCAAAAAATTTATTTTCAAAAATGCATATATTTTAAATGCAGAATGAATCTAGAGGACAAACTATGAACAAAATGCCATCAAACATGAAAATCGGTTCAGCTTTGACAAAGTTATGGGAGAATTATTGAATGTAAAAGAAAAACGACATATATTTGTTAGATTGTAATCAAACAATAAATATTGTTAGTTTAAGCATAAGCTACTTAAAAATAAAAAAGTATTAAATTATTTAAGATTTCTTTTAGCAATCCTTGGACATTTGACGTAATCAAGTGCTGCGTTTTGTGACATGCTATTCTTCAGCATATGCAAGCATAATCCCAAGTAAATATTTTCCATTTTCCCAGTTTACTGTTATCCTTTTTATTAATTACGAAAATAACCTAATTGCGCACAAAGCGTGCAAAGGCAAGGGTCCGCTTGGCATCAGCTGTTGCTGGGGGTTTTAGGCCTTGAGCCTTTGGCTTTGCCTTCATTGCCGCATTGCCACATTGACGCATTCACACCTTGCCCCGACAAACATGAGGCAGCTGGGGCAGAGAGAGGGTGAAGGGCAGCGGCGGAACAGCAGCCCGCAGCGGCATTTACAAACAAGTTTCAGAGGCTTCATATATACAATATAAATTTTTTTAATATAAAAATTGCGGCTATTTAAGCGGTGCCCGCCCCAAAAAGAACAAGTGCAACAAACTTGTTGCAAGCAGCTGGCCAAGGCGCGAGAGCAAAAAGGCACAAAAAAAACAGATTAAGGGCAGGCGATGAGTCGCTTTAAATGTTGTTTAATTCCACCTGCAATGTGGCGAGTGTTATCATTCATAATTTTATACGCTTGTGATTTTATTGCCATGAAATTGCCAATAATTACGAGCAAACGAGGCGCAGATCCTTAGGGCGATTCTTTGAGGGGCTCAACTTTGAGCGAGAGAAAACTGCGCTCATTATGCGACAGCGTTTTGCCATTTTCTTTTAAGCTGCGCTTTTTTCATTCCCAAAAGGGGGGAGTGGTGGGCGGACTTAAACTTTATTGCAACTTTAATTTGGCTCCAAAACGAAGAAAGTTTGTCGCCGTCTTTGCTTCTGGGCTCTGATTCAGACTCAGATTCTGATTCAGATTCAGTTTCTGATTCTGTTTTTTGCCTTTGGCTTTGGCTTTCGCTGTGCTTGGCACAAATTGGCTTAAGCCCGCACAAAACGTTTTTCATCAGGCTATGGCAAAACTTTTCCGGCGCTGCTTTTCCGCGCTTTTGTCACAAGTTTTGCCACCCAACCACCCACTTCCCCCTTGTCTGTGTGTGTGCGTAATTGCATTGCATGTTGCGCTGCATTAAACATTTCATAATTTTATTTGGTTGCCTTTGTCATTGGCTTACGTTTGTTATTTGGCAGTTTTCCATAAAAGTTTTTCATCATTCGCGTGTTTTCATAAGCTGTCCAAAAAAGGCAGCAGCTTTAAAATGATTTTTTGCCATTTTCTTTTGTACTTATGACTGTGTAAAAAACCAGGAAAAGGATTTAAAATTAATGAGCACCTGTCAGTTTTACTATTTGCAGTATAAAAACAATATTTTGCATTTTGTAAAATTAAAAAACAATTATTGTTGTATAATTTTATAAAATAATTGCATTCATATTAAAAAAGATAATAACTTAAACAAGTTGTTCATAGAAAATTAAATTTATAATAAATAATAGTAATTATCATCATTAATTAAGTAACAATTAATAAAAATTTATTTCTGGAATAAAACCTAAACAAAGCGTAATTCCCTACGAAATAAATTTTTTAACATTGAAATGAATAACATAAATTAAATTATTGCAATTAGAGCAAATGATTTTATCTAGTACTCATCTAAAGCTAATTTTAAAAATATATTTAATGATACTTTAATGTACCTTAAGCATTCTTAGAAAGCTTTCAGGAATTCTCTAAACGTCCAAACGCCCTGCGGTCCACTTTCTTCTGGCCGCCACTTCAATTACAACGTGGGAAACCAAAAAGAACACTCAATAGTTGCAATATCTATGCGATTGTTCTGGCTGTCAAAATATTGAAGGCAACCGAAACTGAAGAGAATCTTGTTTCAAAAATGCCGCTCGTCTCTCGAGCTCAACTGAACAAATTCGCAAACTCATTGCGGCGCACTTAAAAAAAAGACGGAGAGAGAGAGAGATAAAACAGAAACCGAAAATAGTCTAAAAAAATACACACAACTTCCCACCTTTATTAACTAATTTGCTAAGGTTGAATAGCGAGCGAACAATGTGACCAAATGTTAATGTCTTCTAATTGCTACAAGCAACTGCCACACACACACACGCACACACAGGGGGAGTGTGCAGGCGGCCGCTTTCATATGTCACCTTAATACGATTTCCAAGTTCGAAAAGACAAAAACTTGTCAACGTCATCGTTTATGGCTTTGCGTGTGGCACACACAAAATTCGAGCGCCCCGGCGATCCCCTCGCCTGGACTACTGTTCGGTTTCCCTGGGCCTGGACAATGGTGTGCGGCATCTTGGGAAAAATGTCGCACACGTCGTTGTCGTTGTCGTTGTCGTTGTCATTGTCATTGTCGTTGGCGTTCTCGTTGTCGTTCTCGTTGTCATAGTCATTGTTATAGAAATGCTCGGGCTCATTCTTCAACTCATTGTGATTGTCACCTGAGCATTGCTTTCTCTGCTCCACTGTCCTGTTCTCTTACGCATGTCCTTTTATTTGTACTGCCGCTGCCCTTTGATCCTTTTCCTTGTTGTTGCCGCTCGATTTGCTTTCATTTGAAACTCATTTGACTGCACTTGCGCATCCCTAAAGTGTTTTGCCAGCAACAAATTTGGTTGCCGCTCAGGTGGGTCGCTTTTGTCGCTTCTCGCTGCCGCTCGCACTTCTCCTTCTTTCGGCTCGCATTGTTCGACTCCGTGCAGTTGTTTGCGCTCAATTGCCAAAAAATGTTTGAAGCCGCCCGTCGACGCTTTAAGGCAGGCGGGCGGCATTCGCCTCCTTTGGCTAAAAATTCATTTGGCCACTGATTGTGTCTCTGTGTGTGTGTGTGTGTGTGTGTGTGTGCGGTCCTTGGCTGGGAATCGCTGCAGCTCAGAAAACATTGCATTTTGGCATCGACTTTGCATACACTTAAAATGCAGTGTGCTCAGCTCAGTTCGAGCTGCTACAGCACAGCTCCTGACCGCTGACGCTGATGGTCGCCTACGGACTATGCGGTGGCACAGTGGGGCGAACACGAAGAAAATTATAGATAGTAAAAATAATAACTAGGGAAAGAACATTTTTAATAGTATAAGTATTTGAAGCATAATGAAAATGAATCAAGAACAAAAACATGTGTTTATACATTAAATACATTTTATATACAATTTCTACAACCTTTCAATTATCTATAGTTAATGACTAATAATACATTTCTATTAAAATATTGTATTATTATAATTTTACTTTGATCAACTGCAAATTTATGTCTTATTCTGATTTCAGTAGCAGTTAATGGAAACCCGGTAAAGTTTAAATGTTAAAATTCTGTAAGTGCATTTTATTATTTTAAAAAATTACATACTTATATATTTATCAAACATAAGCCATTAATTATTTATATATAATATAATTATTAAATTTAATAATAAGTTGATTTTGAGCAAAAATTGATTTTATTTCTTCTTCTGCTAAAGTTTCTTCTTTTTCTAGTTGGACTTTTGCTCCCTACCAAATATGACCTGCCCCACTGTGGAGCGGACACGCACTTTGTGCCACTGATGCTGGAGCTGAACTGTTTTGCATGATTGACTGTTTGACATAATGAAACGCATGCAGAACCAAGCTGGCCAGGAGCGGCCAAGCAAGAGGCAGAGTCCAGAGCCCAGGAGCAGGCAAGTAACCAGATTTGGGATGCCTGCGCCCATGTCCATGTGTCCATTGGGGGGGCCGTGGTGCGGCCCACGCAGGGTTGCATTTGCAGCTGTAGTAGTGGTCGTAATCATTGCCGCTGTTGTTGTTGCTACTAATCAAGTGCAATGCTGCTGCAGCCAAGGGGGTGGCTGGGGAGGGGCTCGCATTCTGTCATTCAGCTGGTTGCAGTATTGTGGTTTTTGCCAGCTGATTTTCTTTTATCAACGTTGAAACAGACGGGCAGTCTATGATTGCAAACGTTTCTATTGTTGTTGTTGTTGTTGTTGTTGTTGGTCTTCTAATCAGTCAGTGCACAGCGCACAAGGCAGAAAGTTGGTCAGCAGTCGGTTTTTGGGTAAGGCGGGAGGTTGAAGCTAATGAAAATGAAAATCTGTGTCAATGTGCATTGTTTGCATATTGAACAGAACTTGAACTAAAATTGAGTTTGAGTTCAGTTTAAGTTGCAGTTGTTGAGAAATTTTGAATTTTCCTTTTGTTTAGCATACAAATTAACTGGTGACACGCTCGGCTATTGGGTGGGCTGCAGCTTCTGGTAATTGCTGGTCAGGTGTAGGCAGCAGTGCTGCCAACTCTTGAATAACACTTCAAAGAGCATATGACAAGCAGATTTTTCTGTTTTTTTTTTCACTTTTGAGTTTTTTCCATTTTCATTTGCTGTCACTTCAAACGCGCGTGTGTGCGTGTGTGGGCTCAAAAGCCAGTTCCAGTTCCAGTTCCAGTTCGAGACGAGCTATTAAAAACAAACGCCCACCGTTTGTCAGGTCTTGAGTTCTTCAGAGCGACCGCATCTGCGACTGACGTGCATTTTACTAGTTGAATTTCAGCTGACACTGAAGTGATGAAAGTGTTTCACAATCAACCGAGACACAGGCAAGGCGGCAGCATCACAGGCCAACACGAGCAGAGAGTGCTCTAGTCGAGCATGCTCGACCAGCAAATGCCCTGTGCAGACATCTCGTACTTCTCACTGTGCACGACTTAAGAAAAATCGTCACACTCACCCTATAGAAATCTCAATATAGAATAATATCACTATCTTAAGATGAATGCTCGATGCAACTGTATTTAAATCAAAAAAATATGTATATGTGAAATATTAGTAAAATTAAATATTATATTTATTAGAGAGAAACTATACCCTTTATAATTTATTTTTATTTTTCTTTTGATTGAGATTTGGTGTCTCAGATTCTTAGTACTGGCTATTCGATATGGACACACATTCATGTGCAATAAAAAAATATGCACTTTAGCTCCAAAGTCTCAGACGAACTAGGCTAGATCGCCTCGACATTTGTGACAGATACTTTATGCTTAACCCAATTGCAGAAATCCAAGATGCCTATTCCAATTCGTACAGGGTATAAAATAAGACAGATAGGCAGACAAAGATTCACACACACACTGGCCAGACACCCACACACAACAGGACGCCGTCATGTCTGAGGGCACAAAGAGAGTGAGAGAGAGAGCTACCCTTACCCCACACCCTAACCCCGTCTCATGCAGGGCGCATCTCTAATTTGTGTCACATATTTTGTTCTTGTGCTCGCCTCGCATTTGCCACACTTGTTACACGGTTCACACGCCGTTTCTTGCATCTTCCGGCCTTTCTTCTTCTTTGTTTTTTGGCAACGATTTTTGCGGTAGGTCGACATCATCGATCGAGTGCCTTGGCCCTCATTCATCAGTGCCGATGCCGACTGGCATCACTAATTGCCGATTCGTTACAAAAATGTGCGACTTTTTACAGCTAGAGATTTGTCTATCCAGCGGCGGCGGCACCTTCTCTCTGAAGATGTCTCGCTGTGTGGGCGAGCCAGCGACCACATATTAAAAAGTCCAATAATCCCTACAACCAGTTCCAGCTGAGACACACAATGCTTCGAACTCCCAGCACGTAGAACATATGCAAAATCAAGAAAAAAAAATGGTATACTGAAAGTGTATTAAAGTACTATAAATGAATATATACGAATTGCGGAAAATCAAAAGTGTCTAGTTTTTTTTCTTTCGATTTTTTACGATCTTGGTTATGTTTTTATGAAATTATTTTCATAGAAAATTAAAGAAATTTGTCTTCAGATTTACTTTCTTTTATTAACAATAGAAATACATGCATTTTTAATAATATATTTTCTGGCAATTTCAATCAAAATTTAGAACATTTAACACACGCTCGAACTTAATTGTGACAGATAAAAAATGTATAGCCATATTTTAAATCAGAAACGAATCTGATTCCTTTATTTCATTTCCGAGGTTGTTAGGTTTAAGTTCTCAGCATTGCATTTTGAGCAGAAGCTATGTGTCTAAGTAAGCATAATGTTAGATTTTAATGAGCTGCAGCCAAATCTTATTTATATTTCTCATACTTATTGTCAGGTTCAGTTTTTTGTTGCTAGTTATCAGTTGTTGAATCAGTTTGTTAAAAATGGGCCGCATAATTTAGTACAGCATATAATGTAAATTTATTTAATGTTTTGTTTTCATGCTTGTTATTTTTTATATATGCAATTAAAGATAATTAAATAACCTTTGAAAAAAGTCGAAATATGTTCGTGCAGTTACCATTATCTGAAAAGTAATGACTTCTAAAATTAGCACAATGATGGTGTACGACTTAAAGGTGGTATTTAATATAATAAATTAATAATATAAAAAGGTATGTATTCAAGGGTGTTTAATCCGAAGATAACTATTCTTCCTTGATTTCAATTTGAGATTTAGTTTTTCACAACTATTTGCCAGAAATTTACTGGCCCAGATTAGTACTCGATTCATGGTTAAGTTAACTAATCACCCATCGTTAGCTGGAAAGTTACACCGTTTTAGAGCTGAGCCTTAAGTAGCTGCAGTGTAACGTCCCCAAGTCCTCCCTTCCCGCCCACTGCCTCAGCTGAATAGAAGCATAATGCATTGGAGCTCAGGTTTCAGTTGGGCTTCACCCACTCGACGGTGCAATTTAATGTGCGTCTTTGAACGCTTTTGGCCATGATTTGGCGTACGCCATTTAATCAGAGATATCGGCAACACCTGCCGCAATTGGCTGGCTCCGGTTGCAACTTGCATTTTGCAAGCTGGCTCCTGCAGCGCCAATAAACAGATAAAGAAGCAGTCGTTGCGAGCACTTCCTGCCTGCAGTAGCCACTAGTTGGCGGCTTATTGGCCTTGGCTTGCATGCCGCGTGGCTTAAATCAAAATCGGTGCTGCCGTTAAAGTCGAAGCTGGCAGCAAGCGCTGCTGGCGCAAAAATTAATTAAGTTGACTTCTGGCATTGGCATTGGCAATCGCGAACTCTTGCAACGGTCATCGATTGCAAGCGGAAGTCGTCTGTTTTGTTATATATATGTATATATATAGTATTTGGTTTTCCGCTGCTCTTTTCCGACTATGTGTGGAAATTATGAAAAATGAGCGTGCCACAACAACAATTGTGCCCCATCAGACGCACATGCTGCAAGTTTGCTTGCGACTCGTTGCACTTTGTAGGCGCCCGTAAATATTTTGCACATAATTGATGAATTGTTCGAAGGCTTGATAAATGAACTTTGCAGCTACAAAAAGTTGGCTGGCAGCTGCAGTGTGTGGTCGATCCGAGCTTATCAGTGCCGATCCCCAACAAAATGCTCCACTAATCAGTCATTAAAAAGCCGCCGCACACTCACACACACACACGCACACACCTCAAATGCAATCAGTTTGGTATGCACCTCAATAATGCTGAAATGTCAACTGTCTGGGGATATCAACGACTTTCGTATCTATATCTCGTATTTGTATCTGCGCTTTGTTACCACCAACCAAAATTCTGTCCGCTAAACTGTCACTGACAATTGGGCACAATATGACAGACAGTTGAAATTGATTTTGGAAAACGCTTAGCTTTAGATTACAACACATTAACAGGCTGTCTGTGGGCCCGTAATCTAGGGGCTTGGCTCGCCTCAAATCCCCAGACAGTTGGACCTCCGTCGTGGCCAACAATTGTTGGCTTAACTTGCCTTCAGTATTTTTTGTTGCAGGTCATGACTGGCCTCAAAACTTGCCAAGGAAAAATTCTTCAAAAAATCCATCAGTTTTGAATTTAAAAATAAATGAAAAATGATAATTATAAATTTTAACAAATTTAATATCCTCAAGAAAATATTTTTAAACACAATTTGATTAAAAAAATGGTTTTGTTTTTTTTAAGGTTTACATTTATTTTTATTACATTTATAGTACGAACACGATGACGTGGAGAAAATTGTATTGTTTACAGTATCTCATTCTATTTTAAATATTTACTCAAATCAGATCGAATAATGAATTGAATTTTAGGCAAAATGTATTTTAAACAAAATTAAAATTCAGAATTATCTGACTTATTCCACGAAAAGCCACGAAAAATACGTTTTATTAATAAAGATGCAATTGTCCTAAAAATGTGTACACTACTCCCCGTTAAAGCCTTTCAGTTAATTACTTTCTTAGCACCTAAATGTAGACCATGTTTAAGACCTCCCCCTACTTTATATGATATCGTAAATCAAATCGCAAAGGCTTCCCCCAAAGTGCTTTCGCTTGTTGCTCGAATCTTATCGCATAGGATAGTAGTTTTGAGCCGGCCCGCAATTCATTCACGAAAGTAAAACTTGTAATAAAAATTAAAATCAAATTCGATTTTTATGATGGACGCAACGCGTTGAGGCCACAAAAATTGCAGCTGGATGACAACAAGCCACAACTTTGTTGGAACGTTAAATGATTTTTAAGGCCATCATTAACATTATCAGTTGGACGTAATATGGGCAGAGTCACAGATAAAAAAGAGAGGGCCCAACTGGGGAGGTCGACAAACACTTTTTAAACTTTCCTTTGACGCCCCAGCGCGTATCTGAGTTTGTTTGTTTTTTGGTTTTTTTTATTTTTTATGGACACGAATTAAACGCGATTTGTGCGCTGTTGTTCGACATTTGTTGTTGTTTAATTAAAAGTAAAATCAGGTTAAGTATTAAGCAAAAGCGCAGCGTGAGCTGCTTTGTGTTGGGTTTAGAGGGGCCTGGCCAAAATCTCGACTGCGACTGCCATTAAAATCGCGTAAATCTCAGGCCTACATAGGGCCAGGCCATCAAATAAAAGTTCATTAGTTGCGCATAAAACATGAAGAAAAAAATTATATAAATAAAAGAAGAAGAAAAAAACCTAATAAACAAGTAAACACACACGGACGCTTCGGGTATTCTGTATGAAAGTGTTGCTTAATTTGTAACTAGAGTTTAGATAAGTTTTATTGTCAGTTTCACAGATGCAAATTATCTGTCTAACAAACTGAGCCAAGCAACGCGAATTGGCCTGGCCCACGGCGGCCATTTGGCAAACATTTTCCGGCCCGAACCAGCTGCCAGTGCCAAAAAATTATGCTCGCTGCCAGTTGGCCAACAACTAACTGAAAGCCTCGTCTCGGTTTCCGGCCAAATCCAATTTGAAATGCGTGTCACCCTCACCAGGCCTGGAACGAAATGCCAGCAGGACAAATGCTGAGCGTGAAAATCCTTTTGGGGCACACACAAACACCTTATGTGTGCGTATTTTGAAAATTTTTCAAGTGTGAAAATTGCTTATGTGAAGGCATTCGCATCTGCAAAATGTGTGTCTAAAGAGAAAAACAAAAAAGGAAAAACCTCAACAATCATACAAATTCCGATACAATTTTTGCCTATATGCCGGCAATTTCCTAATGGGATTAAGCTGGCCAAAAACTAAAGGTGCAACAGACATTTTGATGAATCCAGTTTTCAGTACGACATGTGGTTATCTGTTTGATAATCATATATAAATATAAGATCTGAGATAAATAGAAGTTAAAAACTTATTGAAATACGAAAACAATGCAAATTTATATAGGATAAATAGAGATTCTGCATTAATATTAAAATATAATTAAATCAATCTGCTTTAACTTTAATAATAATTAAAAGGTAATAATGAACAAATTACTAAAAATTTACAGTATTATAAATCGACATTATCTATATTTTACTTCAGTTATTTGAGTATTTCAGAAAATTGGTCTTTCTTTCGGTTCAATCACATTTGATTAAAAAACAAATCATTATTATTATTATCATTATTGTTATTGTTATTATTATTATTACTCTTATGAGGGTCAGGTAAGCGCCAGAGATGCGGACCACACCTTTAGCACGTTTCGACGAATTGTTATAGCTCAAAAGCACAACAAAAGCCAAAGAGTATTAATATAACAAAACAAAAAAGTTGAAGTGATTTAACAAAGCGCTGCAAATGTATTAAACTATTCATAATTCACACAGAGCAAATGTTAATGAATACGCCCCGTTGCGTTAATGAGTCAAAGCGCTGAAATTATTTGCATTCACTTTTTAGCACTCAATGAATCTGAACGGAATTTATTGTCATGCCACACGAAAGTTTATAAATCGGCAGAAAACTCCGGGCTGACTCGTTCAATAAAAACAAATTATTAATTTTCATTTGCAGCTGCGAGCGAAATATATAAAAAAAAACTAAAATCTGCATTGAATGCAAAAAAGAAAATCAACACAAACAAGTCCATTAAAATTAAGCTAAAATTAATTGCACGCAAAAAATATATTTAAAAAAAAAGTAAAATAATTAGAGCCAAAACCAAAAGCTAAACCAGTTTTTTTTTCAAATTTTTGTAAAGTGCTGGCTACTAATTGAAAATGGAAAATATATGTATATCACGCATGGGCTTTATGTAGATTGAAGAGCGCATACCCCTTTATCAACACATGAAACTTATTTATGTGTGTGGAAAGCGGTTCAGCAATTGGCCAAGTGGAAAACTGGTTAACGTTGCAATGTAAATAAAATTGTGCAAAAAATATTATATTTTATACATTTATGTGCGGCGTATAGATTGCAAAGTTAATTAAAAGCCAATGGTAACTTTTTGAAAAAAATGTTTTCCTCCTTCGTGCTCATAAATTAATTGAGCAATTGGAGCTTGCGATTTGTTTTTAATGTGTTAGTAGGTTTAAACTAATAAATTGGTTATGAAACAATTTTATTAGCTTTGATTTGATCGAAAAATATAGTAAAAATGGAAAGTAATAACCCTTCTATATCAATACAGGTCGTTGAAAATGAAAATGGAAATGGTTAAGAATTACTGGAGCTCTTCAAACTCTCTAATTTTTGTCAATTTTGGCATGATTATTGACAAAAAATTTGAGCCGCTCAGAATCTGTTTTAAAGTTGTTTTTTATACTTATTGTGACTACCACCAATCGACTAAATTTATTAATGTGCCAGAACTATATTTCGAAAATTAGTAAGGAATATAACATATTTTAAGTTGCAAGTTGCAAGTTAAGTCTAGAGTGCAAACAATGAACATTGGTTTTCTTTTGACAAAGATTTTGGAGTTATAGATCCATGTTAAAAAAATGTCAGTATAAATATACATAAATCTGATTAATTGCAAAAATTTCCTTGGGCAATCAATTTTTTAAAAACTATTTTTATTTATTAAAGCAATTAGCTAGCTTTGCAATAATAAAAACCCATTAAATGCATTAAAATAACCTCAAGCAGAAATTCTGAAATTCCCAAAAACTTTTAAATCATAATTATGTATCATAATTTAATGGATGTTTATTATTTATGCTCCAACCCACATATTTGATATATAATTGTGAGCACAACTCATATGCAGTTTATTTAGTTCGATCTGCCAATTCAGATACCGAGCTCCATTTAATATTCATTGGAAGTCTGTTGTATTGGGCAATAAAAATAATAGAAAAAAACAGCTATCTGGCCAGATGCAAAACACAACAAAAACTCAATTTCGTCTGGCATAATTTCCTGTTGGGCAAAAACGCAAAATTTACGAGCACACAATTGTGTGAGGCCAAATAGCACAGATACCGAAAAAACCGTAAAAACATGATCAATTATAGTGCGAAATGCGAGAAATATTGCCGGCCTAAACAAATAGAGCTGGAGGACCGAAGACAATGAGGGAACGGGAACGGTATCGGGGCTGGTAGCCGGAGTTGCATTTGTTTAGATTTCAAATAGCGGGCGCGGCTCATGTGAGTAATTCATTTATGCCAATGGCTGTAGTTGCTGTTGCCCGGCCGGGCTGATTAATCGCGGCTAGTTACGAGCGGCAATTGCAAAATTAGCCATAGATAGCGCTTGGAACTGGTATCGCAGAAACTTGGCCAGCCAGCGCGAGCGACTGCCACAGTTTTCAACACCTACGTGAGGCAACTGCAACTGGCAGTCAACAGTCGAGCGAGCCATGTGAAACAATTATGCAAATGCGCTCTGTGTGAAACAATGCAGAGAAATCATTGCGAGACGCAAATTAATTACCAACTGCAATATGTATCCCAGCAACAACAGGCAGGTTGCCGCACGTGGGTGGGGCAGGGCGGTTGTTTCTGTCACGCTAATGAGACAATTGCAATTGTTGCTGCACACACAAAACTTTCAACTCTGTTTGGCTGTCATTAAGATGCAGCTTAGTTTACGTTTGGTCGTTGTCACAGTTACGTTCCCCCTCACTCGACGACCCAGCTGCACTTCCTGCCGGCGCAACATGTGGCATTGCTGGCACAACTACTTACAACTTGCAACATGTTGACGTGAGCGCTAACTGACCCAATTCTCAGCAATGGCATTGTCATCGCTTGTGGTAATGTGACATAAGGTGCAGGCAATTACACTACGCAACAAAACAGTGATCAATTTGTTGATCAAGCCTAACTGAAACTTCATAAGCAATTTTTAAATGACGCAAACTTAATTGCTGAAAAACAACATTGTCTTTTTCACACAGAAAAATAGAAAATGTTAGATTTTTAATTAGCCTTCCTTCGAAAGGCTAAATTAAAATAAAATAAAGTTAATGCTCTATTCATTTATTAATGTTATTTGAGAATTGAGCAAAGAATAAGCACTTGGTATTAAAAGATTTGGTCGGTATTTAGCATATTCAAGTAAATACAAGACAAATTTTAAAAGTGATTTCATTTGCCGAAACCCCTGTTGACCAGTGTTAATGCAAGCCTGATTATAGTAGAAATGACTGTCAGGCTGTCTGTTTGTCTATCTGTGCTACGTTTGCATCTTAATTTGTTAAATGTCTTGCTGCGAAAGTGCTGTTGCTGTTGTAACTGCTATTGACTTGCCACATTGCCTGACTGTCTGCCTTAGTTAGCCAACTGTCATCATTATTTTGCCAATATGCATTTAGCGTTTTTATGAACATGCGTGCTGAGGTTGAGGCATCGATTTTCAGTATTTCAGCATTTGGATAGAGGGGCAGAGAGGCGAGCGAATAATCGGCATCTCATATTGTTGCCTGTCGTTGCTGCTGCTGCTGCTGCATGTGGCACGCAATTGTTATTGTCTGCGGCATATCCTTGGCCATTGAACTTGCGTTGAGTGTTGAGCGCTTCGTGACAGTCGTCGTTGCTCATAGTCAAAGTCGCAGTCATCATCAATGCTTGTTTATATTTCGTAGACATTCTTCCGTTTTTCGAGGCCTTTTGGTCAGCAATTGACGTCGCTTGACGTCTTAATTTTTGTGGCTGCTGCGTCAAGTTGCCACAGCACTTGAGATGAAAAACTTCATCACAATCACTTGAGGCTAAAACTGAGACTGAGACTGAGACTGAGGTTGAGACTGAGGCTAAGACAGTGTAGCATAGACGTCACAGAACTCAACTTCAACTGCCAACTTGCCACTTCATGTGTGTATGCACGTGTGCGTGTGTGTGTGTGTGCGTCTGCCACTGCACACTTGACGGCGTCTCGGAGCATTGGTTTTTGGTTACTTCCCATTAATTGCAATTGCGTGTCCAAAGCTTGGACCATTGTTTGTTTTTTTTTATATTTCTCTTCTTATGGCTTGGTAGCTGCAACCTCAACTTCAACCTCTTTCTCTCTCTCCCTCTCTCTGTCTCCCTCTGTATCTGTCTATGCTGCCAATAATGCATTTTTGGCCTACGCTGTGTAAATAAACATTGATCTTGAAAAATTATATTTACCCAACTCATCAGCACCGTCATCAGCCGCCGCATCAGGCAATGTTTTCTTTGCTGATTGCTTTGTACGCGCCAAGCAGATGACTCTTTGCACAAAGTGTATACGAGTCTCGGTCTTTAGTTCCTCTCGCATTTCCTCTTTTTTTCGTGTTTTTGCAAGGTGTTGATATTTGCTTATTAAACACGAGACTTCTTTTTTATGAGCTTTGTGTAAATAAAGCGTATGCTTAATGAGCCCAATCACGTTAATTTCTTGGGTAAATATTGGGGCTGGCAGCTCGTGCGTCAAGCCCGTCACCTTGGACTGCATTAAGGGGAGTCTGTGCGTTGTGCTTATGACAGGTGCTTGGAGCTGAACAAAAGGATAATGATCGGATCATATAATATATATACTCAGTTGTGTATGACTAGGCAAAACGAATTATGAGTAATTATCTGAGTATGAGTAAAAACATCTTTCACATCACAAAGAATTTGTTTTTTAAACAATAAAAATTAATGAAGTCTTAAAATATTTTTTAAACGTACAACATATTTATATTATATATATATTATAATTTAAAAAAACAATTTTTATATAATTAAGTTGTTTAAATTACTAAAGGTTCCTTTTGAATTTTTTTGTTAAAATTTCTCGAACTTGTTTCATGTTATTTAGCTTAGATCAAACAATTTTTTTTTTAACTTTTTTAAGTCAATTTTAAATTGAATTTTGTTTTTACTACTAAAAATAACTTTAACTTTTTGCAACTCGCGGCGAAAGCATTTTTCCAATAAACCAGCTTTATGAAATTTTATGGCCAAAATTTCACACATAAATAGCCACAACGAAGTGAAATTCGTTCCAAGGGCGTTGCAGCAAAACAGTTTTTGCAGCAATCCAAAACCCACTGACTAACTAACCAGCAACAACAACAACTGCAACATTGATCTTGTCTATTAGCAATGGCTAGAAGAACAAGAGCCAACAGAAATGCGGTAATATCTTCAACCAAGTTTAATTTTACGATTTTCTTTTTGCGGGCCGGTTAAAGCACGTGAGCGAACAACAGACACCCCCAAAACATAACCTGCAACTTGTTGCACCACAACAACAACAGCAACAAGAAAGTGGAGACGACGTCATTGAAGTGGAAAAATCACTTCCGCGTATGTGACCAAAGCGAGCAGCAGTCAAAAGAATATTTTCATTTTTTTTCTTTTTTGCCGAGCTTTAGAAAAGTATAGAAAAATTTGTGTAGACATTTTTTTTGCCATTTTCCACTTTGGCACCGCAATTTGGCGCGCTGGCAAAAAAGAAGAAAAAAAATTTTAATGCGAATTTAAAATGTTGTCGATGATAATCTATTAATTATAGCGTTGAGCTAACGGCAGCCCAAAAGGTGTTGACTGGTGCTGCAGCCACAACACAGGCAACACAGACAGACACAAGCCACGAGCAGAAGTTGCAGCAAGAAATGAAGCTCGAGTTGGGCTGTTGCAAAAGCGTTTTGAATTTTTTGGCATTTTCTTTTCTCTTTCTTTTTGGCAAACGTCGGGCACACGCAGCAATTGACAGCATTCTAGTTATGAAATTTGAAAACATTTAAGTTATACAACTAAGAGCACTTTGACTTATAGAGCACGCTTAACTATTGAAATAAGAACACAAAATGTATTTTAACTTATTCTTTTCTTATATTTTTTTATTGTTATTTACTTTTGAAGCCAAATTTGATATGATGCTAAATTCAGTCAACAAAACTTTTTATTTATGGAAAATATTGTTCATTAAAATTACTTTTACTTTTATGTTCATTATACAAATAATATAATATATATAAATAAATCTGAGTTGGTAGTCAATTAGTACTACAAACTTTACATTTTAATTTCTTTTTTTGCAGCTTTATATTTATTTATATATAGTCTGCAGTATATGAAGTCTTCGGTGCTAAGAACTTGGCCTGTTTTTCTCGTTTCTAACTGTTGTGAGCAACGCCCCTCAGCAACACCTAGACCAGCACAACGGCAACGGCAACAGCTAAGCCAACGGCAACAGCATCAGCAACACCCCGGCAACAACTTGTCTAGCAACATGGCCAAGCAAATTAAGTTGGCACTCTTTAATAAGATGATGATGGTTCGGCTTTGATATATCAGCGCATCGCGTCTGTGCCTGAGTCTGAGTCTGGGTCTGAGTCTGCCTGGCCAGCGTGCCGGGGCGTTGCACAAACTTCAAACTCTCTGCACAACAGGCCACAAAAAGGTGTCGTGTTATTGCTGTTGTTGTTGTCGTTGGTGTTGCTGTTGGTGTTGGTGTTGCCGCGGTGTGGCGAACGGCATTGACAGATTGCAACTGAGCGTGAAAATAGTTCCCATGTCTGGGCTAGTTGGGTATTTTCCTTACTTTGTTTTTGTGGCTCTGTTGCTGCTGCAGCTTCTAATGCGCGTTGCTTACTTGCCGTTATTGCTGCTGACCGGCAACAGCAACAGTTTTTGTTGCTGTTGTTGCCTGGCAGTCATTATATGGAATTTTTGGATATATCATCTTTTGGCTCTGACTGACTGGCTTACATGCAACACGAAGCGCCCCCCCTGCCACCGCACAGGTCTGTTGTTGCCGGCGGTTAATTTTTCTGCTGCTGCTGCTGCTGCTGCTTGGTGGACACGTCTGCCAAAATGTTTCGTTTTATTCTGTTTCGGCAACAGCAACATCAACAGAGAGCCAAGTACTTTTGCTATCATTGCAATTTATCACGGAACGTCGGCGCGGCGGTCCTTTTTGCCAGAGTTGCCCCCCCTCCCACCGTCGCACCTTCTGTCGGCCTGTGTGAGAAGTGTGCGTACGTGTTGCTGATGCGCCGCCGCTGATGATGTTGCTGCCGCAACTCGCAGCTCGCAACTCGCAGCTCGCAGCGCTTGCGACGTGCGACTCTCGCCAGTGTTGCTGCCCACTAACAAGCATTGGCCACTAATCATAAAAATTATGAGGTCGTTGGCGTTGTCGTCGCTGGCAACGTTGCCATTTGACACATTTTCAAAGCATTTTTTGAGCTATGCTAAAAATAATTGCAAAAATCAATTACGCTTATCAGTCAGCTGGTAGGGTCAAGCCTGGCTACGCACACAACAGCAACTGCCGATGTCATGTGTATATCTTACGTGGGATAGATACCCACACACACACACACACATATTTATTGGTGCATAAGTATTTATTCTCCCTATAGAGACAGTCAGGCAACGACAGTTAAGAATTCTGATGCACAGTGGGCTTGAATATAGCTTACTCCAAGTAAAAATAAGTGAATCAAATATCAAAAAATTAATACAGTATACTACAGGAATCAAAAAATATACATACATATTTTTATTTTATTTTATTTAGATTATGATTATATCTAAAATGAATTATTATTTTTTAACAGATGTGAACATCGAATAAATTTTCAGTCATTAATCGAACTAAAAATAAGAATAATTTTTTCTTTAAAATATAAAAAATGACTGAAATGAAGTTCAAAGTGAAGCCTGAGGAAAATAATGTGAAAAACGGGCTTAAGAACCGAATTTAAAGCTGAGGCATTGATTTAAAAATAAAGTCATAAAGTTTTATAAGTTAGTTGGAATTTACACACCAAATAAATTAAACTCTGAGATATTATTAAAAAAAAGACTTGACAATTTAAACCCTATGTCCACCATTTTCAAGCCACTGTGCACATTGATAATTTATGCTGCGCATCAGTTACCATACTTTATACGCGCTCAGATAGTGCACTCATTCGCATTCTCATTTAGAGATTGTGTTGGTCGCGAAACTTAACTCGATTTCATTTCCTTATCATTATCACCTTGGCCCCGAACACGGACACGGCGACCACTCCTCGTTGGGCTCGCCGTTGTCTGGCGTTGTCGGGAACTGAAGATGCTGGCGAACTGCGTCTCTGCGCCGCAGCTCTGGCCTCGGCTGCACTTGGCTTATCTCAGGTTGGCCTTAACGTAATTCAACATTTAATCTTGTCTCGGCTCTTAAGTGTCTGCCACAATTTACGCGCTGAACCCGATGGGTCTTATCCCCCAATGCGGCAATGCTCCCAAGGTTGGCTACACTTGATTTGTGTTCTGGCCACGCACTGTCTTCTTTTTCGGGCTAAGAGTTTTTTTTTTTGGTTTGGTTTGCATTCTGTTAGCTGTGAATTGTGCAAAATGGCTGCTAGTTTTACACTTGTTGCACTTGCTGCAACAGGTACGCCGAAGGGCATTAGAAGAAGGCACGCGCCATTGCCTGATTTATGGCCTGATCAATGGCCTTTCGTTACTGTCCTTGGCCGCTGCAGTTCCGGCTAAGTCAAAACGTCAGCGGACTCGAGCATGACAAATTGCTAGAGCCCTTTACCTGCGCCTTTTGCTTCACGTGGCTCTCATTTACGCGTCGCGACACACGCTGCCCGGGAGGTGTCGTGCGTACCGTTATCTCTGCGCCCCGAACAACGTTTTCCCGAAAAATATGCTAGAAAAATGTTCGTTGTCAATTGATTTTTATGGTGCGCTTCACGCCGCGCATTTTGGTCAAGGTCGAATGCTGGCGAGAGAGCGCGCGCGTCTTTTGGGCAAGCGTGATATATTTTGTACGCAACGTGGCAGCCACCAAGTGTTGCCACCTACTCCACCCCCTCAACTGAAGTTGCACTCGGCATACGGCATTGAAATTTATGACACTCTCGTCAAAGTAGCGTGAAGAGCGCTTGCGATCACACAAGCCACCATAGGCGATCAGCATTATAATCATAATCATAATCATCATTAGCAACATCAACATCATCACGTTTGCACTTGCCTCAAGGCCCACGCAGCAGCCACCGCGGCAGCAGCAGCAGCTACAAAATTAGTTTTGACTTGGCGGCAAATGTTTACACATGGCTGTGAAATGCACGAGAAAAAATAATAAAAATGTTGTGGAGCCGAAGATTAAATACACTTGCTAACAAATAAATGGTATTTTTCTATACTCAACCAACTTTCCACCGATATTTCGCTTTGCAAGATAATTGCTTAGATACAGTTGAACATGCCTACATCGAATCGGATGTTGCTACTGATCAAGAATATATAATAGCATAACAATATTATAATACACTCGGCAAGTGTATGAAAAGGTGGAAAGGGGCCACAAATCTCGGCGACTCTCTTTGGGTGGGTGTTGCACACAAGCCACCAAAAATATTTCAGAGGCCGCAGGGGCAGGCTGGAGGCTGGAAAGGGAAAAGTGGGGGGAGGGGGGACAAGGGGCAAGGGGCACACACACTGCGTGCAAGTTGCTTGACGGCTGCCGCTTGACAAATGCAACCGCCAACAATGACGCAGTTGGTGGTGCATTTCTTTCGGCATTTCTTTAAAAATAAATTTATGTGATAATTCCTCGTATTGGCTCCACTTCCAGATCCATCTTCAATGAACTTATAGTCCAGTTGCCAGTTTAATTTTTTTCAAGCGGCTGCTGTCGTTGAACTTCTACCGAACTTATTGTAATCAAAGCAAAAAAAGGAAAAAAGTAACAATGCTGGAATGTTGAGAGTGCTTGAGTTTTAGATACCCTATGCAATATATAGAGATTTCAAATGCCCTTATATTTGTTTAATATTTTTGACATATACGATCGATGTTTTATTGACTTTTTATTTCAACACTGAATTATGAAGCTAAATAGTTCAATAAGCTAATATGTTACGTTCATTTATGTTTACATTATAAGCTAGAACACTCGAAAAACAAACCTTATACGAAAAACATGAAATTTTCCAAACATAGCTTGATATATAAAATCTATAAGCCCAGAGTTGCATCCTTCGGGCTTCCTACACACATTTCCATAACTTATCATACCCTCTTTAACCACTTTTAATGGGCATGGAAGAAAAAAATAATAATAATACTAAAAAAACAGCCTTAAACGATGCCGCGTTTGACTTTTGTGTTCCCATTTTAATGGGCGCATCAACGTAACGCTTCGGCTTTAAATTTCGATCTAATGAAGTTTAATGCGCGCATTTGCCATAAATTATGAAAGCAGAAAAACGAAACTTCTGCTTCGTCTTCTTCTTCTTCTGCCTTTTGTTGTGCACAACATCATTGCACTTTGGGTCGAAGCAACTCGTATATAAAGCGCTGGCTTTGTGCCCGAACCCCGGGCGAAAGTTGCCTGCTTTATGGCCGAGGCTTCGGTTTGGTCTTCTTTTTATTATGCGTTTTTAATATTACTTTACATTTTTTTTATTATACAAAATTATGGCGGATTTTGCATAACAATAAAGCGGATATCGGTCAACATTTGGTTGTGTTTAAGTAAATGCTGGGCATTCAGAAGCAATCTGTGGCTCGTTTCTCATATGAATCATAATCAAAAACTGTGCCCTAGACACCAAGGCGACATAATGCTTCATTGAAGAAATGCAACTAAGGCAAAGGCCGAATATCAGAATTCTCAATGAAAAGAAGCGAACAAAAAAACTGGTTAAAATTTAAATGACGAAAACGAGCGAGTGCAGTGAATACACGGACAAAGCAGCTTCCAGTTCAGAGGCCAATTTTGATTTGCGAACATTTTTAATTGCCCGAATTCATATTTCTCCATTTAAAAATGACAGAAAAAAATATGATTATAATAATATAATTGGTTCCAACTAACGTCTATGCCTTTGGTTTGGTTTGTAAACATAGTTTTCGAACATCAATAAATCGAGTTTGATCTTCGGTTGGAATTATTCGTCCAAGTTTAAAGAAATATAAGTTATTTATAATTTTTAGAAAATATCTCTTATCTGGAGTGTTCAAATATCTTCTAGCTAATTTACATCGTCGCAGGCAGCGACATCAAGAAATATAAATTGGGTTCAAAATTGCACGTTGAAAGTTTTGAAAGTTTTTAGCTCATTTTGGTCATCAATATTGGTATATCAATAAACTGGTCCGAAACTGCATTTTGCTGCATCTATATACAAATAGAATCGATCTGAGTATGACAATGGTACATACGAGTATTGCTTTTGCTCTCTTCTTCTGGCATAGCATGTTTTAAAACTAGATATGTATATTCCCAACTGACAAACCGCACTCCAAAATGATAGCATTTTGTTCCGAGTGGCTCTGGTCCAATCCCAGAGCGCAAGTGTCAAATGCTTGGATTCTGCTCGGCTCATGCGACAGAGAGCTAACCACAAGTTTTGGTAAACAGAAATTTGTGTCATCGCATTTGTTTTGTTTTTGTTGTTTTTTTTTTCTGTTTCAGATTTTTTTTTTTATATTTGCCAAACAAACATCTGTCGACAGCATGCAAAAGTTTATAATGCAGCAAATGCCGAGAATTTTGTGTCATTTTTTATGTGACAAGCGAGCGTTGTGGGGCACGTACTAAGCTGACACAATGATGCAATCATCACGTGCAGCAACAGCAGCCACTTCTAGCATTTGTTTTCTATTCTACTTTTTTTTTATTTTTTGCTTTGTATACTGCCATTTTCCGGTTTTGCTGTGTTCTTTTCATTATACTTGGCTTGTTTCCTTGCCGACGAGCTAGAGAAATATGTCATGGAATATGCATTGGGCATTCGCAACGCTCGCTGGCAGCATTTCATGATGAGGATTTTGGTCATTGCCGGCTTGTGGTCTGTTTGTGGTTTTTGTTAGATTACTGCGAAAATGTAATATATACAGCAATAAAAAAAAATAAAAAAAAAACGAGAACCCTTTCAGATTTTAATTGTGTTTGTTGTTGCTCTGGCTGCCAGTCCAGCTGCCATTTTGAGGCTTAACTTTTGAGCAGGCTACGTGACGGGGCCACACGCGCGCCTATTACACCATGAAACAAATCCCAATATTATTTGAACAGTTGCTGTTGACCTGCATTAACCCCAGCTTTGGGTAAATAACTAATTGAATTTAATAGAAAAATATATATAAAAGCGTTCCGCGTTCAAACATAATTACAATAAATTCATTTATATACAGTGATGGAAAAAATAATAGAAACGGCAATTTTTTTTGGAAAATTGTAAGTTTTCTTCTGTAAAAATTATTTTGATTCCAATGATATATTTTATATTTAATGTTTACTCCAATATGTTAAAAAAAAACAAAAAGTATTGGCTTTACGATAATTCATATCGTCACGAAAATTATTTTCATTTTTTGGGCCTGGAAAAAAAAATAGAAACGAACACTAAGGACTAAGAAAAAATTTGTTTTTTTCTTCTAATTATTGAAATAAATGGATTGTTTTAATATTTTGTTGTGACTCCATGATTTTTTACCACTTTGGCGTATCAACGTCCCATGGAATCCACAAGTTTGGCACAAATTGAGGAATCATTGGCGCCACCAATGGTACCACTCGTTCTGCACTGTTTTTCCATAAATCGTACTTATTTTTGGACTTGAACCTAGTAATTCTTTTTTTTTAATAGTCCCCATAGGTGTTTTATAGGATTAAGGTCAGGAGATTGTAATGGCCAGTCCATCAAAGAAACTTTATTATCGAGGAATCTCTATTTTTAAAGTTTCGAAGAGGGGTTAGGGGTCATTATTTTGCATATAACCCCACTTTAATGGCATTTCTTCCTGGGCGTATAGTGGCATTATACTATTAAAGATATTCACGTAGTCGGTGGCACACATCTTATCTTTTATACAATATATAGGACCAACACCCGATGGGAAAAAATATCCCCATAACATTAG
The DNA here is from genome assembly GCA_035043565.1 of Drosophila robusta. Classification (NCBI taxonomy): domain Eukaryota; kingdom Metazoa; phylum Arthropoda; class Insecta; order Diptera; family Drosophilidae; genus Drosophila; species Drosophila robusta. Next base: position 6,204,312 of record JAWNMW010000584.1, read on the forward strand.
GTTTCCGCCCCCATGGTTAATTGCTTTAATTCTGTCTTCTGGATCATGTGTAATATTTTTACGGTGTCTTACATGTGGTTTTCCATTAGATTGAAACAAATTTATAATTGTTTCATCTGACCATAACACTTTTTTTCAATTTTTCCTCATTAAATTTTGTTTGAAAAAATTGATTCGATTTTGGATATTCCTTTTTGCTTAGGAATGGTACCTTCCTTGCAGAATATGCTTTTAAATCGACCTCTATAAGATCATTTCGTATTGTTCGACTGGTAATGGGTATATTTAAGTCTTTTCTTAGATCGTGCGATGATAGAATTGGGTTTCTTTTTGACTGCCGCATAAGCAGATTGCCAAATTTGTTCAATGTTTGCCGCTTTCTGCCTCGTTTTTCTTATTTTAATTTGAAATGGATAGCGGAAAATGGTTTATTTTTGGAGCATTGTATTATATTTGCAATTTCAGTTAAGGTTTTGCCATCACTTTTGAGTTTTATGATGACTTCCCTTTCCAAATCGGTCCTATGTGCCGATCGACCCATTCTGAATCCAATAACAATGCTAAAATGAGAACTTCGCAAAAATTTGTATGCCAACACATTTCTTTATGAAAAATTGTCAAATAGAACCGCATTTTCACTATTTCACGACTTTCAATACGATGGTACGACAAAATGTAATTGCGTTTCTATTTTTTTTTCCAACCCAAAACCGAGGTGACTTAACAAACACGCCTCCGCAGCTAATATTTCTGCAAATATGTGCGCAAAAGAATAACTAAAATAAAGTACCATTGTCAACTAAGAATGTACAGTGAGTTTTATGTATAAAAGTTGCTCACAAAGTTAACGGTGTGGGTTGAACCGAAAAAATGCATGCCGTTTCTATTATTTTTTCCATCACTGTATGTATATGTGTGCTGATTAAAGCATTTTTGCAAAGCACTTTTTTCGATTACTTAACTTAATCAAACAAAGAGTTTTGACGTATTCATGAAATACTAATACTTATAAATCATTTAATATTTAGATATGATTGAAGAATATTTTATTGCAATTCATTATGTTAATAATTTTGAAAAAATGTTGACCAATTTTGATATATTTACAATTAAATAATGTACACATATTTAATTTAAATATTTATACACAGCAATAACAATGATGTAATATTAAAACAGTTCCTAGCCAACCAATAACTTTTAAGCACATATTCTAATTTCTTTTAGATCAATACCCCAGACTTCCTTTTCCATATTTTGCTGACTAGTGTTATTGAAATGAGTGATGCATCTGTGAGTGCATTGACTTGGCAATTAAAATTCTACAGATATGCGATACATTAATTACTCGCTTCAATTGAAATGCAAATACCAACAGCAAAAAACGAAAAATGAAGAACGAAAACCAAACAAAAATAAACAAGAACCCTACAACGTCTACGAGGCCGGGCCAGGCCCGGACTGGCTTGCATGTCTGGACCAAGTTAAGCATCTGCAGTGCCTGATGATGCAGCACCAGTACCCGTTTCCAAGAGACCCTAGCCGAGTGCTAACTGTAGTGGCTTTTGGTTTCCGACTAGTTTTCCAGGAAAGTCACGCGGATGATTTACAACCAGAAGCCGCGTTTTTTATTTGCTTCTACTTTTATTTATTTTTTTTTTTGTTTTTGCTTCTTTGCAGCCAAAACAAAAGTTGACACTTTATTGATGCTCATAAATTGCGACGTCTGGCAGCAATTAAAACAACATGTCCCCAAGGACATGCTCGGGCACGCCCACTACGCCCTCCCCGGTCCAGTGATTTGTTTACAGAGATTAGCGTGCGAAATACCAACAGCAGTAGCAGCAGCAGCAGCAGCCAAAAACAATTCCCGTGTCAGGTGCCTGCGCCCAGGTAGGCGGCAACAATGTCAAAACTACACTGAATTTATGTCGCTGCGATTTATGATGCCCAGGCAGGACCTGAAACAGGACCAGAGCACCCCAGTTCCCATATATGTATACCCATATAGCATATGACATTTTGAGGCGCGAGTTGTTCTCCCTGCACGCCCGTTAGTTACATAGAAATGAAAGTCGTATATTTGCCGGCGACTCTAAAGAGTAACACGGCGCATGCCGCATGCCGCACGCCTCTATTTGGGTTACGCCCACAGCGGCTCTGCTTGTCATACGCCTACCCAAAAGCAAGATGAGCAAAACAAAAAAAAAGTAAAAGAGAAACATATACGAGATGGCAGCTCTTCGATTCTGTGCCCTTTCGGTAGCATTCGCCGTTTTTCGCTTCTGGCCATAAATATTGAAATTTATGTAGTACACAAAAGGGCCACTCGAAGCGGAATTCTTGACCCGAACTTTATTAGTATTTATTTGGTATTGACATTGTCCGTCGATTTTTGGCGGGTTTTAGTTTTTCATGTTTTATGGTTCGGCGAAAAAGAAAATGTAACATTGTTGCATGGCACAGATTTTTATGGGAGTTGTGGGATGTTATTGGATTGAAGTTTAAGATAAATCAAAGATATTTATATCGTTCTAATATATAAAATATAGATTTTATAGGGCACATAAAACTTAAGTTAAGAATACAATTTAGATTTTATATACGAAGAAAATCAAAATTGTTGATTTTATAGGTAACTAATATTTATATCGTATACATAAAAAACAAAAGTGCAAGTTAAGAAAAAATATTATCATCTCTTGCATAAGTTAGGCGTTGACATTTAAAAAGTATATATAATAAAAAACTTATCTTAATTGTTTTCTTTGTTTACATTCTTTTAAAAAGAAAGACATAACTTTTGAGTTTTAATTTTAAAATAATTTAAATTTCCATATATTATTATTACATGGAAATTTTATTTATCTAAATGTACATATTAGGAATCGTGATTAATCCCCATTTAAATCTCCTTTAATTTATTGGGATTAAAAATTGTTGTGCATAAATTATGCCCATTTGATTATCGAATATCAATAAATTGCAAATGCGGTTAATGTTTCCAAAACTCTAGCTGTGATCGCTGCACATTTCTATTTGGAACTCATTCCCTTTGCCAGGCGTTAGTTATGCGTTTGTATAATAGGTCGAGGTTACCAGTGCCACCACAAACTGGGCCTTATCATTTGTCCAAAGCATGTCATTTAAGCGGAAAACAATTTAACAACATTTAGCCAAAAACGAACTCGAACAATCAACATAAATTTAAAGCGCAGTCAGGCAAAATGGCCAGAGTAATGCCCAAATGGCCATTTGGCAGTCGAAAAGTGAAAGTCGAATATGTGCAATACAAAACGGCGCAAATGCCGCTGGCAGAGCAACGCCGACAGCCCAGTGCACCCAAAATCCGAAACCCAAACCCAAACCCAAATCCCAAGTCCAAGCCAGGAATGGCCCCCACATTTGCTCTGCTCTGCTTGTAATTTTCCATACGAAACGTTTATTACCGTAGGATTTTCCATGCAATGTTTTCTTGGCAGCTTGTTGGCCATTTACCAAAAGATCGAAATGCAAATGGCTAAGACAAGCATTTGAGCATTTTGTTAGACAACGAGCCAGACATTTGCGGCTCGGAGCGCGAGACCCGTCCAAATCAGGTTGCCTCTGCCACTGTCCCTTGCACCAAACCAACCACTCTTGCCACACATATGAGCCGCCTAACGAACCGCTCCAGTTATGTCAAAACTATGGCCAAAAAGCGCCAAGGCCCAAACATGAGCTAACTCGTAAGTAAAAATGTATTTTCGACCAGACCAGGAACTCAACACAGCTCAAGGGGTGCCGACCGCAAGGGGCTGCTGCGCAGGCGGCTTGTTAAGCAAAGTGTTTTACATTAGCCGCCGTCTCAAAAAAACTTTCTGTCTCTTAAATATTTTTCGTCCACATACGAGTTGGGCTAGAAAAATTGGAAGCCGATAGGAATGCACAAGTTTGTAAAGCGGTAACCAAACAAAAATCTATATACATAATATACAATAATATATCAAAAATTAGAATTAGAAATAATTCAAATCTGCATTTTATCAGATGTGTAAATATATAATATATAATAAAATAGATAAAATTAACTCTGCTTCGTTAATCATAAAATGTAATACAATATTTTAAGTCAGAAATTACCAATTATAGAATAGTTCTGAGAAAAGTATATTAAATTATATATTTTCAATTGGGAGTGGGCGGTTGGGCTATATTAAAATCACAGTAGGTATTATTAAATACACTAATTAATACAATCATAGATTCCTGAATTTCCAATAAATAAAATACATATATTTAATATATTTTTTATTTAAATTTATTCATTATTATGTCGTACTTGAATAACTTTCACTGAATTCTAATAAATATGAATCATATAAAAACTTCCCTAAGATATTTTAATCCAACTGGGTACACTGAAAATAAAATGTAAAATCAGTTACTTATAAGAATATATATATATTTCTACAAACGAAAGTTTTTATATAAAATGTAATAGGATTAGTTAGCGGCCAACTTTTTGACCAATACTCGTTTTGCGGCCAACACAAATCGTAAGCCATAAATTTTGTGTGCTGTGCCAGGCCGAAAAGCATGTCCAGAATTTGATTTGACATATCAATAATTTACGAGCATAACAAAATTATAGAGTGCATTTGCAGCAGCAGCAGAAACAGCACCAACAACGCGCATAACAACCATGACAACAACAACAAACACACCGGAACTGCTGCCGGCCGTAATTACTAGCGAAAAATTGCTGCCACGTAAAGTGTCGGTCGTTGTCGATGTCGACGTCAACGTCGATTTCGATTTCGATGTCGATGTCGAGAAGAAAATGCATAAAAATATAACATACAAAAATTCGAGCTCAGCAGCTCAATGAGTTGTCTAAGCCAGCGACAAGGCGTCGATTATAATCGGTGTTAAAATTTATGCAACTAAATTTTTACGTGATTTTTATCGAAACAACAACAACAACAACTGCAACAAGATCAATAACAACTCAGCTGCATTACTGCAGTTACAGCATTTTTGGTATTTGGCCATTTTCGGCTGCCGTTCGTGTGTTTAATTTATTTATTGACCAGGCCATGCATGCCCAATGGGAAATTTGCGACTCAAATATATATATATACATAACAGGAATTTTGTTTACCCAAAATTGAACACTCGCCATGTCATCAACCTGTGGTAAACATATAAACATAAACAAAAGCAAACGCGGAATTGATTAAATATTCTTTTATAAAATCAGCGTAAAATGTTCGAATATTAGTGCAGCTGAGTCCAACAAAATTAAAATTAATAGATTTTACATTTTTCGTTTTTTCATATTTGGAGAACATTGGTTTAAATATGTGAAAATAAATTATATACATCCAACAAGCTGTTGAAGGGGTTTAGTTTGACAAACAAACCTGATTAATATTGATTGCAGTACATTTTAAACTAGTAAGAAAGTTGCAGTCGGGCGTAACCGACTGCGAAATACTCGAGCTCAGTACATAAACAGCTTCAACAGTTTTTAGTTATTTTTTTTTTGGAAAAATGTAGAATTTTAAAATTTCGTAGGGGCTGGGGTAGGCGTGGCTAATATTCTTCGGCTCTATCTAAAATTGCTCTTAAATCGCGAAAAATATACACGTTATCGATGTGCGATTTGAGGTGTATTGAAATGTAATCGATTTGCCAGCCAACCAGTGGTAGTTGCACAAAAATCTTAATACTTTGTCTGAAGCAGATAGCTACAAGTATTTATCCATAGAAAGTCGAGCACTCCCAACTCGAGGCCCTCATTTTTTAAAATATGTTTTTATAAATCAGCGTACAATTTGCGGATATTAGTGCCGCTGAGCCAAACAAAATTTAACTAAAGAAACTATCTAAGTAGCGCAGAATTCAGTTCTTTATCGCATTGGAGAGCAACAAAATGTTAAAAGATTTTACAAAATTTGCTCCAATATTAACATTAATTTCTGCAGTAACGACCCATAACATGAACAATTTGGTGAGAAGCTAATACAAAAGTTTTTCAATTATTTTTTATCAATTTTTGCTTAAGATCGACTTTAAAACACTTTGCCGTGCACATTTACAAAGGACTCAAAATCAAAAATATCATGCATTCGCCAGAACCGGCGGTGTATTTGGAGATAATTGTTTACCATCTGGTCCGAAGACAATACAAGTCGGCAAAATAGAACCATTTATCGCCTCATGCGATTCAAGCATAGCAGGTCCTGGCTGGACTGTAATACAACGCCGTAATGATGGATCAGTTGATTTCTATAGGAATTGGAAAGAATATAAGGAGGGATTTGGAAACGTACAGGGTGAATTCTGGATGGGCTTAGAGAAGTTGCATCTAATGACGACTAGTGAAAGACATGAGCTCTACATACAGCTTGTTGATCAAAAAAATGATATTCGCTATGCCATTTATGACGATTTCGTCGTTGGAAGTGAGCGCAATCATTATATTTTAACTTCTCTTGGCAAATATACAGGAAATGCTGGCGATTCGATGGGCGCTCATGTGGGAAGGGAATTCACAACCTTCGATTATGACCACGATGCGCATCATCGTCTTAATTGCGCTTCGCATCTGAAGGGCGGTTGGTGGTATTTTCACTGTGGTGACAGGTAGCTATAGTTGATATTTGAAATATTTTGATAATAATTAAAATATTTTCCATTTATCGTTCAGCAACCCCAACGGGAAGAGATTTGATTGCAATTTCGAAGCTTCAAATGACTTGGAGAAAACTGGTTGCATTTACTGGCGCCATTGGCGAGGTCGAAGTTATTCCATGAAGAAGGTCCAAATGATGATTCGTCCCCATAAGTTCCACTGAAGCGTTAATCGGTATTGCGACCAACAAGCCGTTAAAAAAATTCAGATGTATATATGATATTTAGCACAGATTATAAATTACTCCTTTTGAGTGACTTTATAAGTAAAAAGTATTTTTGATTAAAAAAATATGCCAAGTTTTGCTTTGGTATATTGAAAATTTAACCTTAAATAATGTTATTTAAAGCTTTACATGTTGCTTTGGTTAAGTTTCAATACAATTCTGACGTTTATACATAGGGATACTACATATACATAATAATTATACTTCATGAGCGAGTATATTAAATTTGTATATTTTTTATTAATATTTGAGCATTTGTTAGTTGTTATTATTAATTATAAAAATTTAAATTTCATTTTTTCGTCTCATTACTTAGATAAGTTACGCTCCGTTGTTATCATTTATCAATATTAATACAAATTTGAAAATAGTATTATTGCAATTCTTGACAAAAAAGAAAAAAATAAATAAAAAATAATTGCACTTGGCGCCCACTATGGAAACTAAATTCGTGTATACTTTTTAAAAGAAAGAAAAAATTTTCAAAACTTAATAAGGGGAAAGGTTTCCAAAATCCGAAATATTTTGAATCTGTTTCAGAAGAATATATTAAACTCAATTTGGCGCTTCTAGCTCTTAGTTTCTCAGTTTTGTAATAAGAAAACGAGACGGGTTTTCGACAATTTCAAATAAACTTGATCAGAAAGACTTGGCTATTGGTACTGATCAAGAATATATGTACTTGATGAGATCGGATATGCGTTCGTCGGTCTGCAACACACATTTGCACAAAACTATTATACCCTTTCTACCATTTTTTAATGGCTTCAGGCTATAAATGGTAAACGTCACTAAAATTAAATAAATTTCAAATTGGCTAGATCTCAAATGAAATGTTATTAATAAATTCAGTTTTTGTTTCACAAATAAATTTATATTATTTAATTTATTTATATATTAATAGTACTCTATAATTAATTCAACTTTTTTGTGCATAGCAAATTTCTCAGTGGGCAATATCGAATGTATGTGTGCGTGTGTGTATGTTAATGTGTGTGTGTGTGTGCACGCAAATGATTGCATTCGGGGCTTTTATTAATAGAAATAAATCAAGTTTTGTGCACTGACATCAATTAGCTGCTGCTCGTGGCTGCTGCTATGCCCATGTCTATGCCCAAAGCCAAAGCCGAGACCAGCAGCCAGCATTGCACCGCAGCCAACTGGCGTCAGATACAAATGTATCTGCAGCCATGCGCGCTCGGCTTGTTGTTGCGGCCATGTAGCAGCCACAGATACATATACACGAGGAGTATGTTAATAATTTGCAAAATGCATTTGTCTGGCGATAACAAGCAGCTGATAGCGCGCGCCCGCCACCTGGAAAACTGTCAATAGCGGCGCACTGTGCGGCACCCCTGCCCCCCGCCAACACGTTGAGACAATGGCCGGCGCCTCATAAGGCAATTAGCGCATGAATTTTGGCCTTATCGCAGCTTATGAAGCTATCAGAGCGGAGCAGAGCAGTCCGGCGTTGAGCTCTGATACGCGGTCATGTCATAAGTCAACACTGAAATCGGAGATACAAATTCAAATGCCTGCTGTGCGTGTGTATTTTCAATGGGAAGATGGGTAGAAGCTGCTGCCATTAGATAAAAATGCGCTGCCATAGATAACAATAAAAAAAAAAAAACAAAAAACAAAATATAATTTAAAAGGCAGCGATTCATTCGCTCGATAAGCTTCAAAACGGGCCACGACAATTCATAATTTGTGCCCGACGAATCCAGAAAGGCAACAATGTCGCACAGGCGCAGGCGTAACTCGATACCAAAAGGGACGCTCGCCACATAAATTGCCAGGGCACCGACAAAAACAAAAAACTAAATAAAAAAACCCACGACCGAGAGAACCGAAAGCCGAAACGTATCCCGAAAAACGCATATTTCTGATTCTCATAGCCGTTTTTTTGTTTTTATTTTTTTTAATTTATATTTAGTTAATTTTTATATGAAGAGTTGACATTTCGGCCCAGTCGCGTCGCGTCGCGTCGTTGTTGTTGATTTTGTTGTTGCTGTTATCGGCCGTTTAAGGCAACGCCGTTGGGAGCCCCCGGGCCGCAAACTACCATTAAGATAAATCATTTTTGTGTTTTTGTTTTCTTTTATTCTTGGCATACTTTACCTTTGTGACCACATCCGCAGCTAACTAACCTCAACTTATCGCAGATTTGACAGTTCTACCACAAAAAGAGGAGAGTATTTCAAAAACATTTTTCAAAAGTTTTCGAAAGCCGGCAGTGTAATTTAAAAGTACAAAGTATGCCAAATGTGCTACATTTTCTAGCTATTAATGTACAATTTATAATACTATTTCTTTTTAAATCATAATAAGGTACATTACAACAGGTGAGGGGATGTCGTAAAGTACAGCAGCTATAGCCATAAATAGACTATACTATAGATTCTGCTATAATTATGCTATAATCAATATTTTAGCGTGAAGCATACGCAGGTTAAAATTATTTCGGTTTTTGGATACTTCCCCCACTCGGCCCATATATGATAAAAAAAAACAATTCAAATACTACACACTTGCGCTGAGGCTTGCACATAGATTTGAATGTTATTATTACGTACTAAACATTTCTTTGAGATCATGCTGACAGTTCAGTAGTTTTCCGCGACTTTAGTTTCAAAAGTAGGAGGGCCTAGCGCAGTGACAGAGAAAAATGCACAGAAATGTATGTAAAGACAGGCTTCAGGGTGTCCCATAGTCGGCGCTCCCGACTAGAGCCCCTCACTTGTTTCAAATATTGTTTTATAAGCCAGCGTAAAGTTTCCAGATATTAGTATCGCTATGCCAAATAAAATTGAAATTAAGAAACTTTGACGGTTTTTTTCTTATATGTAATTCATTAACTTAAATTCGCGAAAGTCAACTATAGACCCCCAACAAAATGTTCACAGATTTTATAAGTTATGCAGTACTATTAACATTTGTGAAAGGATTTTTAGTAATGTCCCAAAGCATGGAAAGATCGGTGAGAACCCAAAATACAAATTAAGAAATCAACATAACAATAAAGTATTTATTATTAATTTTGTCTTCAGTATCATTTGACAAATCAATGTTCAGCATATTTGAAAAATTTACAAAGGACTGAACATAAAGATTACCTTAAGTTGACCCGGACCAGCCATCAATTCCCATCCAACTGTCTTCCTTCGGATAAGGAGACACTACAATTCAAAGGAATGAAGCCATTTACCGCCTCATGCGATTCAAGCATAGCAGGCCCAGGCTGGACTGTAATACAACGACGTTTATACGGATCAGTTGATTTCTATAAGAATTGGGAAGATTATAAAGAGGGATTTGGGGACGTAGAGGGTGATTTCTGGATGGGCTTAGAGAAGTTGCATCTAATGACGTCTAAGAAAAGATATGAGCTCTACATACAGCTTGTTGATCAAGATGATAATATTCGCTATGCCAAATATGATAAATTTGTTATCGGAAGTGAGGAGGACAAATACAAGTTAGTTTCCATTGGCGAATACTCAGGAAATGCTGGCGATTCGCTGAGCGGTCATGTGGGATATCCATTTACAACCAAAGATAAAAAAAACGATATTTGGAAACATGGCAATTGCGCAATGGCTTTGAAGGGCGCCTGGTGGTATTTTTTCTGCGGTGATAGGTAGGTATAGTTGAGATTTGAAATATTTTAATAATATTTGAAATATTTTCCATTTATCGTTCAGCAACCTCAACGGTCAGAACTTTGAGTGCAAAGTGGAAGATAAAAATGAATTGGAGAAAACTGGTTGCATTTTCTGGCATCATTGGCGAGGTCGAAGTTATTCCATGAAGAGCGTTCAAATGATGATTCGTCCTTTGCATTGGTAATCCTTCGACGAACAAGTTTTGCGACTGAATTGTGTAAACATGTAAACTATTCACACATACGTAAAGAAATTTATTTTATGATGTTATTAAACAGTTAAAAAAGACAGAATAAAAGTTATTTTTAAATTCCTTTCAAAAAATAAATAGCGCTAAACCACTAAACTTTATTAACCAAAAATTCAGCGTGTAATTCATAAAATTTGTGATATCTAAGTTTGTAACGACGGATATTAAATTTAATATAGTATGAAATTTCTTTAAATTACAAATACAAGGAATTTGGTTTTTTTGATATTAAAAATAAAAATCCGAAATATTTATATAATATATAATATTTGCTGGCTCTAGCTCTTATAATTTAGAAGATATAATAAAAAAACGAATTAAAACCCAAAACCGAAGAATATATATGCTTTATGGAGTCGTAGATGCCTCCTTCTGCCTTTTACATTCTTGTGCAAAAAACCATTATAGCGTTCTTACCCATTTTTCGGGGTATAAATACAGTTGGACTTCTAAACTATAAATATGTTAAATTCTTTCACCTGTAACTTTTTACCTACTTACTTAAGAAACACAAAAAAGCGAAAGTAAGCGTAGAAGCTCTAAAAAATACCTTTCAAACAAGATATAAAAAATACCTGTATATTCTATGATTTGTAGGGGTATTAATTTTAGCGGGTTTTAGCGTTTTTCGCCAAACTAGCAGTGTTCAAATAGTTGAGCAAAAGTTTCTGCGTATTCGATACACATATTATGATCTGTCTGAACGAATTCCAGAAAGCCCCCAACAGCACCCCCAGCTCCAGAAATTAATATTTCATCCTAATCATATACAGCGGCATATCTCATGAACCAGATGAGCTATCACTATCAGACTTCAAATATTAATAATATTATTTTTGGTCAATCTGAAGTCATTATATAAAGCAATATATCAATCTGATATAGATATCTAAGTGCACAAAATCGCAATAGATTGAATTATATGTGCTTATGCAACACACATAAGTACACCCACAATATATATGTATATATCTTGCATAAGCACACGTAATTTAATCTATTACGCTTTCCTACATTCATATGTGTGTATAAATATTAAGCATTTATATAAATAAATTATATATATATATATATATATATATATATATATATATATATATTTATATATTTATATATACATATAATAAAGGCCTTGCATAAGCACAAAAAATCAATCCATTCCGCTTTTGTTTCATTTCTGAAATGTTTTTTAATGAAAGCAGCGTACAATTTCCGGATATTAGTGCCGCTGATCCCAATTATAGTCAATAAAAAAAACCTATTTAAATGGTGCGGAATTCAATTCTTTGTCGTATTTGCAGAGCATTGGCTTAGATTTGTGAAAGTGAATTATAGACCCCGCAACAAAATGTTTACGAATTTTATGATATACGCACTGTTATTAACGTTTATGAAAGGATCCCAGAGCTCAGAGGATTCGGTGAGTTGCTAAGCTAATAATGTGGGAAAAAAGCCAGATAAAGAAATTTACTCTCAATTTTGTATGTCGCATCCGCAGGATGCTACGTCGACCAGGACGAGCAAACGATATCCAGACAGTTGTTATTCGTCGCGTGTGCAGAAAATACAACTCGAAGAAAAGGAAAAACCATTTCTCGCCTCATGCGATTCGGATATAGCAGGTCCTGGCTGGACTGTAATACAACGCCGTATCGACGGATCAGTTGATTTCTATAGGAATTGGGAAGATTATAAGGAGGGATTTGGGGACGTAGAGGGTGAATTCTGGATAGGCTTAGAGAAATTGCATCTAATCACGTCTAAGAAAAGACATGATCTCTACATAAAGCTTGTTGATCAAGATGATAATATTCGCTATGCCAAATATGATAAATTTGTTATCGGAAGTGAGGAGGACAAATACAAGTTGGCTTCCATTGGCGAATACTCAGGAAATGCTGGCAATTCGCTGAGCGGTCATGTGGGATTACCATTTACAACCAAAGATAACGAAAACGATACCCACAAGGAAGTTAATTGTGCTAAGAAACTGAAGGGCGCTTGGTGGTATTTTTACTGCGCTGACAGGTAGGTGTAACTGATATTTGAACTATTTTGATAATACTTGAGATATATTTCCATTTATCGTTCAGCAACCTCAACGGTCAGAACTTTGAGTGCAAGAAAAAAGGCACAAATGAATTGGAGGCAACTGGTTGCATTTACTGGCACCATTGGTATGGTCGAAGTTATTCCCTGAAGAGCGTTCAAATGATGATTCGTCCTCATAATTCACATAAGAAGCGTTAAGCTGCAGTTCGAGCAACGAGTGGTTTAAATATTTTCGATGTAAATAACTATGAAATATTAGTAAACTACTATTCGCACAGCTTATAAATTGAATGAGAAGAATTATTTTTTTCGATTGGAATCAAATCTGTCGAGCTTCGTTTTCGCACTTTGAATATTACAGGAAGTAAAATTAAACAATTTTAAGAAACACTTTTAATGTTACTATGGTTGAGATTTGATACAGTTCTGGACGTGCAATGACAGAAGCGTTTACAATTGTTTAAATTCACCCTAAAACCGAAAGAGGAAAAACGTAAGAACTGACTCTTAAAATACCTTTATGACTTTATGATTCATGCAACGTATCAAGCGGTCTGCAGAAATTTTAACGAGCAAATCTTGACAAAGGCAGTAAAATAAGGCAAATTCAGAAATACGAAAACACTACTGATAGCATCGCAATATCATAAAATAACGAAATAAAAGCATCAATTTTGTGAAAGAAGAAAAAAATCCAAAACAAAAGTAAAACATACGTCGGTTTCTGTTGAAACATTTTATGTGGCTGCGGACGTGCGGTTAACGCTGCAGGCAGCCAAAAGCAGAAACCGATGCAGATCAAAAACCGATCGCAGAGATGAAGTTGTATATGGTAAGTGTATATATATATATATGTAACTTGGCTGCAAAAATCGTACACATACGAGTTTTTGTTATGTGTAATCAAATGCGGCGTGAATTGTGACAGCAATAGGCGTGGGGACTGCTTGTGACTGATCTGATCGGATCTGAACTGAATTGATCTGATCTGTCGCCCCCATGAACGGAGTCAGTTGACTGGTTTGCAATGGCACACGGATCGCTTAAGTGCCTGCTCGCACTTCACAACAGCGCTAATGTGACACTAAACTGATGTAAGAAAAAATCCGCTTAGTGCGCTAACAAAAGCAGCACCCAAACATAAAACTAAATACCCAAAAACAGCAACAACAACTATGGTATGAAATTACAAACGCCTCAAAAAAAAAGAAGAAAAAATATAAATATTTTGTATGAACTGTCGAAGATTAAATACTCTACACTCTTAGCTTATATGTCATATATTTATTCTTGACCTTAGTCAAACAGCAGAATTATCAAAGCAAAAAAAATATATATACTATGAATTTATAGTATTAATTATGAAAAAATTGTATTTTTTTAAATTATTGTTACCATGTGAACTATTAAATATATCAGTGCGATCTTGCTTAAAATTAAATAGGTGCGTTACATATTTCTTTAAAATGTTTATGTTCCCAATGCAATGGTATATCAAAGGTAAGCGCACAGCTTAAATGCCCACGAATGATGAAAACCGAAATCAAAATCAAATATCAAATAATGCAACGAAAATAATAATATTCAACTCAAGGCTTCAATGCGCCAATTGAGCCGAGCCATAGAGCTAGGGGTAAGCAGGGAATAGGAGTTCGAGGAACGTGTAAATGTATAAAAAAAAAACTTCAAATGACAGTTACGAGTCTTTAGGCTATTGTGTCAGGTGTCTAATTCGAATGTCAATGCCGCTGCGCAGAGAGTCCCAGAACTTGGCCCCACATAAAGCGAGAAGCAGCCAAAGCCAACACCAACGCCAGAGTCAAGAAATTAATTACTGGCCCAATTGTATTTATATAATTTTTTTTCAAGATTTTATTTAGTAATTTCACCCGTAAGAAAAACACGTTTCGATCAAAGTGCCAAGGAGCTCGAGTCGACAATTTTGACTCGATCATCGATCATGTTCGAGTGGCCCGTACTTCAATTATGCGTAATTTAAAAGAAATTAATGTCGTGCAAGAAATTACTTTTCGGTATTCGAGTTTTGGCTCTTTGGTAACCAGAAAAAATACACACATACAACAACAAAAAGTTCAACATTTAGCTACATTGGAAACCGCGCAAAATATATAACTGTGCCCATGTTTGGAGCGCTTAATCATAATATTTATATTATTGCCACTAAATGCAGTTACCGCCCAAAAATAAAAACCAAAAATAAAACACATAAAAAGTTTTCAAAAGCAAAGCAACTTTCTTGAAAGTTATTTGGAGCTTGCTATAACAAGAATGTCTTCTCTGCAGTTTTTCTGATAAAGCGGAAAAGCCTTCAGCATTAAAATATATAGGTTAAATTCTAAGGAGAATCTTATTGTTGTTTATACTTATAATTCACGTCTATTTTAAGGCTTGTGATATATTATTTAAACTTTTACTGAAAAGGTTTTAGAAAGCACTCTAACATTTTTGAAGTTTTAATGAAATAAGATAGCTAACTTTAATAATAGTTTCTGCAATTATAATAAAAGAATTTTGAATACTTACTAAGCATTATTGATAAACGATACTATTGATAAATCAAATAAAATTAATGTTAAGAAATTCCCACATGGCGATAAAATAAACCCTAAATATATTCTTACATATTAATAACAGGCAATTCTTCAAGTGTGCCCAAAGGGCAAACAGTGCAGCAGAAAGAAAACCTGGGCACACACTAACCATATCTCAATCTTGAGGCATGCCATGACTCCGTGTCTGGGTCAATTGCTTTACCAAAACTTTTGTGCTGAAAAAGTTTTGGCGCAAACGAAAAAAAACAAGAGCATAACCCTCAATTATGATATATATTTTATGAGAGCACTTTAAAAACCAATGCCAGACAGCTCAGTTCAGTTCAGTTGAGCTGGCAGAAGGAGCTGCTCCATGCGCCTTTGTGAGGCGTCGTGATATTCCTTTGGGCACGGGCAACATATAACAATAAAATAAAGTGCAGTTAACACATGACTTGGCGCAAATAGTGTCACATTTTGATAAATGACACTCGTTTGTCAAACAACACACACCACACACACTCACTCCCTCAGACACCCGTGTGAGAGCCGAGACAATGAGCCGCGAGTACAAAATGAACTGCAAAATATGCCACAGACAGTGCGCCAAATGACCCCCAAGAAAAGAAAATTCAAAGTGCCGCTTACCAAAAATTAAATACCCTTTCCGATATATGACATTTGCACTTAATACAAAATGAAACTGATATTTGCGATTTGGTTTCGATTGTCAATAAAAACAAGACAAAATTTGTTTATAAAAAACTCGATAATACCTTTTGCATATTTGATAGTAATTTACATTTTGATAGGAATATCTTGAAAAACTAAAGTTTCTTAAGCAAAAACTCATTTTTAAAACGATCGTTCTATCGACCCTAATTAATGCGTTACAAACTGCGTGACAAGCTGATAACACCTACGGCTAGGGCATACAGCGAATATCGTTCAATACCCCAAACCAAACACTTCCTGCCACGTTACGTAGTCCGTCAGCGTGGCCGAAAAAGGTGTTCGTTCAAAGATGTTCAAAAGACGCCCCGAAACGCTTGACGGATGACTGGGAGAGAGAAATTGTTGGATACGCTTGGGCTGGGACAGCTTTATTATGTCTTAATTCAAACCCGAGGCGATTTAGGCGACAGACCCTTTTTGGCACCACACTTACCCACAGTTTGGGCGCTCAGTGGGTCAACTTTCGTTTCAGAGCGCGACGGGGTGGGGCAGCAAATTGAATTTAATTTAATTTCCTCGTTTTTTTCTTTTTTTCTTTTTGGAGGATGCGTGGGGCGCGTTTCGTGTAATTTCTTAATCCAAACTGCACCCAGAAAAAAATGTATATATATATGTATGTGTATGTATTAAATGAAGGCAGCAGCAAAATGGCAACTTATCATTTTGGTGGTCCTTTGCCTGGCCGCTGGGTGGGCGCGGCGTTGGCGTCGCCAGCGTTTGGCCAATTCTTTATTTACCGCTAGAACCTGTACGGCGCGCGATCCTCATCAGATTTTTGGCTGGGTGTAACCATAAAGTTCGCGCTTGCAGGCCGAGTCCAAAGTGAAAGAACGAGTTTTTTGGTATTCTTTATACGCCTTGTGGGCGTGCCTGAAACGGGCCAAAAGACAGCTCCAGAAGAGGGGAGAAGGGGTAGCCTGGGGTTGGGGCCAGCATTTGACTTTGCTTTGTTGCATTTTGTGGCACAAACCAATGCAGTAGGCAGCTGGCAGTCAAAGCAGACAAAAGCCTCAACCATTTGATAGTCAATAAATTAAAACATTAGCCGAAGCGGGCGTCAAATGCGGCGTATGCGCAATGCGGACGTGTTAAAAATAAACAGTTGTTAAATTGAGCGCAACTAATCCCTAAGCATCATGATAAATTATGACTTAAATCAGCTTTTGTTCAATTTTCAACTCATCATCAAAATTCACAACGACAACAACGAATGCAGCGCAGGTGACGCAGGTTAAATAGTTGAGCGTGTATGTGTGTGTGTGTTAGAAAAGGTGTCACCAACACAGACAAAAGACTAAATGGATAAAAATAATGATGTTGTTGTTGCCCCAAGCTATGCAAATGGAAAATTTTAGATGCAAAAGCGCTTAACTAAATGTTGAATGAGATACAAGTGGAATAAACAAGTGTGTGGCTGAGGGGTTTGGGGAGTTTGGGGGGTTTGCGCTTGGCGTACATACAACAGTTTGTTGGCAGTCAAATGTGCAACATGATATGGCAAATGTTTAACTGTGGGTGGGTCTAAACGCACAGATATACAACACTGTGCGAAAAAAAGGAGAGAAGAGATAAAACACAAAAAAATAAAGAACCAGCAAAGAAACTGGCTAAAGTACACAGCAATTTCTTTCCTTAAATATGATAATAATATATAAAAGTGAATATGACTAACGCAGCAATTAAAGTAAAGAAAATATATATTGTATAATTTTTTTCAACTCAATTTACCCCAATAAATACTATAACTAATAAAATTAAATCATTTATAAGGTAAATACGTATCTTATATAAAAATTAAAATATATAAAAATCAACCTAAGCAAAAGAAATCAATAAGTATATATTACAAACTATCTTAAATTTAAAGCCACCTATGACTAATATTACTTTATTATTTTTCCCAACTCTAAATTAATTTACCTTTGCACAGCCTTTACTTTTCAAGTTTTTTTATGAATTTCTCTTTCCACTGAAATTTCTCTCAGTGTTGTCGCGCCATTCATAAAAAGCGCATCGTTGCTGTTTAAGCTAACAAAGCGCTGCATTTTTCTATGCGTTGCCAGGCGGCAACGACATAATTTAGATTTTTCGCCTCGGCTGGCAACGTCTTCCGCTAACGCCCTCGCAACCGCCCGCCCGCCCCTTCTCCCGGCAACAACACTTGAGGTAAAAGCTAAAAGAAAATGCGCCCAGCAGCTTTCCTGTCTATTGTCTGTTGAATTAAGTGCAAACATTAGCAGCGCACAATGCCCAGGCCCTGGTCTGGCGATGGCCCCCGAGAACCCAACCCAATTCCAGATGCTGCTGATGATGATGATGATGCTGATGAGGAATGAGAATAAGAAGATGAGGCTGAACGCTGTGCTGATAATACCATATAGACTTTACACCTAGCAAACGGAACGTGATAAAGCTTTTCTTCTCTGGCGTGCAAATGATTATCAATCATTTTGGGATTAAAATTCCTTGTGGTGTTTTGTCACTCGCTTGTTGTTGTTGTAAGCCCCATATGTGTGTGAGTGTGTGCGTGAGTGTTTGTGTGTGCGAGCGAGTATAGGGCCAGACCAAGATATATCACATTGTATTCGTTGCTGTTGTCGTCATCAATAAACTGCGGCGGTATTTAGCATAAAAAAGTCTTTCACTGCTTGCCCCCAAATGTTGCAGGTGTGTTGCGCTGCAGCAGCTGCAACAAATCTTTAATAGAGTCCAAAGCTAAGCAAGCCAACATGCCAGCATCATTCAGTTGGGCGCCCGAGCAGGGACACCAGAGCTAAAGTGTTGCCCTGACAATATTTTCTCGCTGCTCGATCTGTTTGCGTTTGGGTTGGCTTTTGTTTTGTTTCAGTTTTTCTTTTATGTTTTTTATACTCTTTTTTTTGTCTCGAACGATTCTCACGTTTGTTGCCCTGACAAGTGGATTTAGCGGCATTGATGTATGAGTTTACAGATAGTTTCCACTTCATTTATTTTTTATTTTGAACTTCTCGTCGCTCTGCAGTCGCTTCTGCTGTTGCATATATTTAAAATTGAGTGATGCTGCTAATGGCCGGTAATTAATATTGTGTTCAAAGTTTGTACAACATGGGAAATCAGAGCGTTGAGCATTTTTTATGCTTTGGCAAGTAAACGGCACACAAGTCTCATAGCTAGATGATGTGAAAAATTACTTTGAATTTGCTGAAATATTAAAGAGCTATTAAGAAAGGCAGTGTGCAATGTGGAGTGGGAGATAATGCAAAATTTTAAATATATATATAATTAAATAAAAAAATATATATAAACTAAAAAGATTGCGACTGGTTGCCCTTTATCAAATTTATATTATATAATATATATTATCGTAATTTATATTTATTCTATTCGCTTGACCTATTTACCACAGAAACAATTTATGTGTTTACATTTAAGGACTACAGCCCAATCAATCCCAAATTTAATAAATATAAATTCATTTGCTTTCCTAAAGCTTTTCACGTATATTTTATTTATATTTCCTGATTTATGAGTTTAAGTACATATCAATAACTAAGAAATTGCAATTAGCTAAAACTTTACATTTTTTTCAAAAGTAAACAAAAGTTTAAATGTTTAGGCAATTAAATACATATGCTTAAAGCTTCTTCATAAGACATTTAGTGTATATTGAAAACTGTCCAGCATCTATTTATGAGCTTCACACTCACATCTCGAATACCCAACTACAAGTTAGTGCCTGTTAACTGTTAGTTATCTATGCCAGACACGTATTCGTATCAACTTAGCTGCAAGTATGCGATGCAATTTTTCAGCCCAGCTCTACTCATGATCACAATTGAGCTTAGATCTCAAGAGTATTTCTTGCTACTTCGGCTAAAAACTCAGATCTGAGTCGTTTTTGTTTTTACGACACTTCTAATGAAGCGCGTCGTACGTTTTAGGTAGGGGCCAAGGTAAAAACTCAGCTAAACTGAACCGCTTCAGTTGACACTGAGCGACCGCAGATGCCTATCTCAATATTTAGGTTGCCAAAGAAATAAAACAAAGACGACTACAACAGCAAAGCACTTGAGAATAAATCAAAAGATGCGAAAAACCACGGGAAAAGGCGACAACAAACAGGCGACACTTTTAGGCCTCGTAGCGCTCCAAAAGGCGCGAGATCTAAGCGAAATGATAAATGTCTTATTGTTGTTGTTGTGTATCAAGTGTGAATTTTAAGTGAAAACGTTACATGACGTCCACAGTGAGAACGCTGGGAAATTGTTGTCTTTAATGTTTTCTTATGTTTTATGTGCTAGTTTTAGCTTTGATTTTTTGGCTTTTTTTATGTGAAGTACGTGAGTCACCGGCGCAAAAATCAAGCTTAAATAAATGATTTTAATGCCAATAAATGATTTTAATTACCATCAGCTAGTTGGCTGCTACCAAACAAAAGTCCGCCTTTGAAAGGGCCTTTTCTTTTGTATGGGAATTGCACGCTGGCACATAAAAGCCAACATAAAAATAGTAAAGAGAAAAATAACAAAAGTCCAACAAATAAAAAACTATGTTTAAATATATTTCTCGCTTACTTAAATTCCATATAATTCTTTGGCCGATAGAACAGCCGCCGCCGTAGAGCCTGACGTAGAGCGGCATCGTAAAAAGTGCGAACTGTAAATCATGACAGTTTTTATAACCCGCTCAGTGGCCGGCATTACCTGGGCCCAGCCCAGGGACTTACCTGCATTTAATTTACACAATTTTTTTGGCTGCCACCGTTTACCTGTTGCCTAGTGCCCGATTGCTTTAAGCCAGGCGGAAATGTAATTTTGTTCTTATTATTTTTCTTATTTTTATTTAGTTTTTTTTTACAACTAACCAGTTAGAATTTGTATTTATTAACAACGTTTTTTAATGCGCAAAGTTTGTCTTGACGTTTAGGAACTTGAGCCATTGCCGCCTTGGCACAAATCCGCCCCTCGCTCCAGCATAATCTAGACAAACTTTTGCTTGGGTTGTCATAAATCGATATAATAATTGCTTATGGAATCGTTCATTGCGGCTTTGTTCGGCCCGGAGCTGGGGCAGCAGCTTAGTCTTAGACGCGGCCATATTTATGGACTAATTTATAGATAGTGAGTTGTGGGCCGCTTTTGCAGCTGAAATAAATATTGGGATTTATGTGACGTGCTGCATGGATTAAATCAACTTCAGTATGGCTTATGCTCACCACATGAAGTGTATTAAAACGTTTAAAATCGTTTCGGGCAATGAAAAAGCAATTATAAAGATCAACTAAAGCTAAGAAAAATATTTAGCGTTCAGACATAAAGTATGAAACAATTGAATATGCAGTACGAAATCGTAATTCTGGCATTTTCTAGAAAAATAGTGCAATAAAATTATATATCAAATATCAGCTCTACAAATTACAATCGATAATTGCAAGCATCTGGTGGAGCAAATTGATGCAATGTAGCGTAAAATCTGACATCGAAAGAATTTGTAATACAATTTTTTACTTATTAATAAAGTAAATAGTTTTGCCATACGTTAAAAATATATAATGCATAAAAAATTTTCTTGTATGCTTGTATATATTACATAAAGTATATATATTAAATATTATATATTCATAGCTTTGTTTTAGCTTAGCTGATTTGTATGCGAAATGGCATTTTGGTCATGGTTTTAAGATCAATTCTGCATTTTAAATGCAAAACAAAATTCTTTAAGGAAATGGGTTTTTCATCTTATAACTTCGTTAAAAATTAACAAATATTTATAGCAAAAGACATTTTGATCATGGTTTGACTTTAATAATAATTCTGCCTTTTATATAAAACAATACATTTTTGGTAAAAGTTCATGTACTGAAGGTACTTTACAATTTAAAGTAGAGCTCTACTACAAATTAAAGGCTTTCAAACGAGTTCTGCCACGCCCAATACAATTGCATTTGGACTGCAATTGCAAGCCACGAAACTGACTCATGCTCAGAGGGTTAGGTTCAATTGTTTAAATCCAGATGTGTGAGGCAATACCTGAAATGCACCGTTAGTTCGGTTGCTTGGCTTTTATCAATTGTCCATTCAATTGTCTGGGGCTAACGCAAAGTATGACAAAGTGGGCAACATTAACGCTTTGTGTGCATCAAAAGACATGTAGAAAACCCGAAAAAATTATGACAATTTCATTCGAAGAACCACTTCGTCAATGTCAAAGCTGACGAGGCCCAAGTTTGTCAGAGAGTCCCCTTTTCCTAACCTGTTCGGATAGCAAGTTCTGTAAAAGACTTGTCTCGTGTGTGTCTGCTCTTTTTTTTTTGTTCATGGTTTTTTTTTTGTTACTTGATATATTACACAAAGCCGTAAGCTGCTAAGAAATATATTCGTATAGACCCCGGGTTTACATACAGGCCATATATGAGCTCGACAATGCCTAATTTGGCAGCTCGCGCTGGCGACTGTTTCTTGGGAAATAGCTAAATAATAAAAAATCTGATTACAGTCACTTGTAGCTGTAAAACATGAGCTGAATTTTTACATGTTGTGCAACAAAACACAAAGCTCAGCTCTATGTGTGGTCTCCGGGATCAACCGTAGTTATGGGACAGGGTTGAGTGTCTCCCGGATGAAGTCATGAACTTTCAGATTAAAAAAAATACTTAGCTTAACTTTAAATGGGTATGTAATATTATTTTCTTTACTATCGAATGTTGGCACTTTTGATACAGCTTTTAAAATCATACTTCAGCTAAATTTGAAGTTCTTTTTTTTCATAAAAACGTATTTAATTTAAAAAATTATATTCTTTTTTTGTTTCATAATAAACATTTATTTGAAATTTTCTTATAAATTGAAAAGAAATGTGACGAAATTATGCGAAAACTGGGTACACGAACGAATCTAAAAGCGAGACATTAATTCGAACCGTGTACCGAATCGACAGTTTTTAATAAAGCCTTACAAGACTCAGAACTAATAAAATCTAGAATCAGGAATTTAAGCAAATTTCATAAACAAAATAGGGCAATTATATATGTAGTTTTGGTTTTTCGCACGCACTAACCAGGAAATGGGGGGGAGCAAATAATAACGCTTCACACTCTACTCAATCATGCACTCTTGACACACATACATATATGATATATTTGACAATCTTTTTAATATTTTTGTTTTGCCCACTGTGCGTGCTTCATACTCGTAATATGCCAAACTTGTCACTTTGTTTGCTGTTGGCTACTTTTTGGTAACAGTGTTGGGCAATATACTTCACAACAAGCCGCGCCAATGCCTTGCAGCTTCCCACAACAAAGTATGTGTGTGTGTGTGTGTGTGTGTCTGTATGACTATCAAACTGTCAAAATTATGACATTTGAAATTTCACGTAACGTAACATAACCGGACAAGAAAGCTGCCAACGAGAGATCCGTGAAAAAGCCCCTGCTCCCCCTACCCACAACCAACCAGAGACCAAAGCCACGAACCAAGTGTTTCAAGTGTCAAGCGCGCTGTTTGTTTGTTGGTTTTCTTGTTTTTTTTTTTGGATATGAAATATTTTCAATTACAGTTCGTGCCAAAACGCAAGAGATCAAATTGTTGTGCACAGACGTGTCTGTCGGGCTGTCTGGACTGGATGTCAAGAGCGCAAAGAAAAACAAGAATACGAAATATATATAATCATTATATGTACTTATTCAAATCAACATGAGTTGTGCCTCTTGTTACAATAACAACAAAAACAAAAAATAAACACAGCATCGGCAAAATTTTGCAGGTCGGAAAACACGCGACAAAAAAAAACCAACTCATTTTTTGCTGTTTTTTTTTCAACTCAGACGAGAGCAAAACAATCTTCGTCTTGGGCCCTGTCAATGAATGAAATGCGAGTTTTATTACAGATTTTAACGTTGTTGCTTTCTACAATTGTTGAGCATGCAAAAAATCAAAAGCTATATAAAATTTAGATTGCGCTTGCAGGCGAAATGTGAATATGAAACCGTAGCAAAAGAGCACGAAATGAAATTTCCGAATTGTTGATTTGGCGTCAAAACATTTTTGTATTTTTGTCATTTAATTGAAATTGAATGATTTGGCATTTTTCTATATATATGTATATATTTTCAAATGTTTGCATATTAGCCAAGGCTTATGGCTTTGGCTAATGCAGCTGCCAAATGCGGCTGACTCATTCGGTTAGTCTGAAATTTATATTGATGAATGCGAAAAATTCTCAAATATGTTGGATATCAATTATGCATGCCAGCAGCCAAAGTTAAGCTTAAGTAGATTGAAAAACCAAACAGATTGCTTAATATTTGAATTTGAAAACAGAGACAATCTTATATGATTTTTTTAAATCTAAAAAGTTTTCTTCAGTAAATATCCTAATCTTAGGTAAGATATTTCTAGTATTGTTAGCAGTTTCTCAGTTGTTTATTATTTGACTGTGGCTTAACGCTTTTAATAACTGTGTAACCTGGACCGCCTGCAGCGCATTTGACAGTCGCCTTTGCCCACTTCCGTTGGTTTGATTTGCCCACTTTTGAAATTCGATATTCACGAAATTTTGCGCTTTTCAAGCACATTGCGCGTGCTTTTTGTCAGCGCCAAATCGAGTGAATGCGAGATGAAGAAGAAGCATAGGTAGAGGCAGAGGTTGAGACGAAAAAAGCTGTTAACTAGGCAGAAACCCCAAAAAAAAACACACTTCACCGGCTTCACCGGCGGCGCCAATGCTGACAACGCAATTTTACAGGCGAAAGGTGCTGCTTAAATTGGTTCATTGTGGCCAATAGCCCGCGTTGCCAGGGGCGCCACAAGGGAGGGGGCGCGTTGGGGGGGGGGGGGGCATCCCGTTCAATTGATTTATTTGTTTGCGCACAAAATTTGCATATACATAAGTGCAAAATAATTGATTAGAAAGTGGAGTGCGTTGCTAAGATTCGGTTTTCATTTCTAGATTTACTTTTTGTATCTTTTGGATACACTTTCGCTCGAAGCAGAAGACGCTGATGAAGCCCCATGAAATGTGCATATTTTCTTAAGAATTTTCCAAGACGCTGCCTACAAATTGCTATTGAAGTGGCGGAAAGATGAGGAAAAACTTGAAATGAAATGGTATATTAAAAAGCGACAAAGGCCGAACGAACGAACGCGCAGCTGTCAAGTACTCGAAATCATTTTTCGTGGAAAATGTTTCAAATAAAAGACTTTTTCTCTAAGCACGCAAAGTTCTGCTCTGCTGTGAGTGTGTGTGTGTGTGTGTGCGTGTGTGTGCGAAGGCCGGTGCGAGTAGGCCAGTTTTCGACACTTGCTGAGGAGGCTGTCAGACAGCTAGACGCAGCGAGCCGGGTCGGCCAGCCGGGCAGCCAGCCAGTCAGTCTGGGCCAACAACTGGTTGGGTCGGGCCAACAACAACAACAATTTGTTTTCCCCACTTACACTTTAACCTTTTTTCCTCTTCTTTTCTAGGCGGCATAATTTCGGCAACTGCATAAAGCGGCGGGGGGAGCAGGGGCTAAACTTGTCACTTGCTTTTCTTATGAAATATGTTCGTCAGCAGGCGCACACACACACACACACTCGCACAACAACTACAACACTTTCAAGTGGTTTGTCAGCAACATTTCAAACAAAGCGTCGGCAACTGCAGCGACAGATGAACAGATGAAAAAACCAAACCAAAAGAAAAACCAAACTTGTTTGCATCCTCTAACAATTCCGTGCATTTTGTTCACACATTGACCAAACACGCCCCCTCTAGTCCGAGAGCCCCATTCGACTTTTCAGTTTAGTGCTGCCACGAAAAAAGGAATCTGCCACTCGTAAAGTTCTATGAAATGCATGCCAAAGATTTACTTTAGTCAGCCTCAACTGGCCCGCTCTGTGCTTTTAGACTTACATCGCAGTAAGTGAGAAAAAAATCGTTGCATTTGAGCAGAAAAAGTGCAAGCAAAAATAGTTAAGGGGCCTCCCAAGTACAGAATTTAGCGAGACTTTGATGAATTTATATAGACAACCTTATTACGAGAGCTGAGTAAGCGTGGAAGCTGAGCAAAGAAATACTGTAATATATAAGATATATATATTATTGCATGTTTGACAAATCCATTAAAAATTTGTTTTAAAAAAATGCTCGAATTTTTCTCATTTTAAATAAATTTATTAACGTTCGATTGAAAAATATTTAAATATTTTTAACATAATTTTTCTCTTTCAACTATTTAAGCGGAATTAAACTCAACTATTTGTAGAGATACCTTTTTTTAGTTTTTTTTTAAATTTATCGAACAAAAGTAGGTTTGAGGTTTTTGCTTTGCAGCTTTGCAGCACATTTTGCCTGCAACACCTGCAACAATCGGATGCAGCAGCCAAGCTGGATGGGGGCAAACTGGCGAGACAAATTTTTCATAAACATAAACTCGGCGCTATACATTTTGATGATTTTAATGGAGAAAAGTGCGCAAAATGATGGCCACAAAACGTGTTGGAAGCAGCAGCAACGGCAGCTAACAAAACTGTGCAGTTAGCGGAATGTGTTGCCAAGCACCTTTTGCATTCTGCATTCTTCTCTCTTTTTGGCCTTACCAAGCGCCTGCACCTCCACTCCCCCTCCCTCCCCTGCTACCCAGCGAGCGTGCAAAGTGACAACGGCAATGTTCAGGCGCGCGCCCATTTAAAATGCAGCAAGTGTCACCATTGACTGAAACGAGGCGCAATAAATATATATGTATATATATACATATATATGGTGCAACGGGTGCTATATACAAAGTGCCGGTTACTTTGCCTGGTGGCTGGTTTTCGCCAGGCTTTATAAGGACAAGGCATGCGCTGCATATTGGCAACAATGCAGCAAAAAGAAACAAACAAAAACCAAAAAAAAGTGGAATTCTTTAATGGTTCTACTAACAGATACCCAGCAATAATGAGCAGAAAGTGGTTGTATTAAAATATGCATATAATTATTATAAGAATAGCATAAAAATATGAGAATCCTAGCTACAATTTCTTCGTTTTTTTTATTTATTATGTACCACTTCTCTGTCTAAAGTGTTTTCTTTGTTAATTATTACAGGGTATTTGGATACTTACTTATCTGTATAACCAATCTTTAGTTTTCATTTATTTATATATGCAAAACCTTTGCAAACTTTTGTAAATAATTGTTACTCAGATGTTACGATAATCTAAATTCTGAAACTGTATTTTGTAAGAAGCTAAAATTTGATAGATTGCCTTGTCTATCGTACACTTAAAACGAACAACACACAACTACCCTCTGGACGCTTTTTTTTATAGGGTATCGACTACCATCGTCGCCTCACACTTTGCATGACATTTTCTTACACTGTCGAAGTCGCCGCGTCGCGTCTCGTCATTTAAATAACAATAAAATTTGATGACAAGCGTCGTTGCTGTAGATGCTCCTTTCGCCCCCGTTCCCCCCATTGCCCCCTTCTCGCCCTCTCACCCAACTAAACGTCTGTAGTTTCGATTTTGCAGTTTGCTTCGAGCTGATTGGCTTTTGCGAGGCATAATAAAGACATTCGATGCCTTTTTAAGCGTTTCACTTTCGCACGTAACTGTAAAAAGTTTGCTGCATGTCCGGTTGTAAAAATAAATATTATAAAGTTCTGGAAAACACCATCGATAGAGAGGGAGACAGAGTGTGTGTGAGAGTGAGAGAGCTGTCTAGACGACAAAAGCCCACCCAGTGGCAAAGCGCTTTCCATTTCATAGGGCAATGCCAAGTTTTAATTAAGAAATCGTGCCCAGAACTTTTTATTGGCTTTACACTGAGTGCTTCAAGTATGCAGCCAGCGCGAAGAAAAGTTAGCAACTGCAAACGCCGCAGGCGAACAACAAATCAAAGAATTGCAATTAATCGAAGTACGAATTAATTGAAAATTAAGTTACAGACAAATTTAAATGTATTCAAGATTAAACATAGACTGAAATGGATAAAAAGATTTATCTCAATTGAATTTTTAAGCTATTTATCTTAATATGAGAAAAATATTTGGCGACTGTAATAGCATTTTCCGAACTAATACTTAGTGTTGATAAAAACTAAAGTGAACTCAAGAACTGTTTGGAAGTTGTGAAAAGAGCACAAATAAAAATATAGTGAGTGGCAAAAAGCAATTACCACTTGACTTTGCACATTTCGAAATTGAAAACACAAACATTTTCAAAGGTTTAAGCTAATTTGAACTAATTTTTACAGAGTTATTTAAAAAACTCAATAGCCAGACGAAAGTTGGCCACAAGACATCGAAAGAGAGAGAAGTAAGAGGAAGCAGGGGCGGGCGGGGAGCAGACAGCAAGTGGTAGATGAACGAGAAAAAACGCAAAGGCAAACGCGGTAATTATTTTTTAATGTAACAAAATAATATCTGGCCAAAACGATCAAGTCACGCAAGTGGCCGCAGTGGAAAATTAACATGAGAATAAATAAGAAATTTTCAGAGGCTAAAATCCCAACCAGACACGAAAGCGTTGCAGGCCTTTTTAGCCCAGCACGCACCAAGACTGACCGAAAAATAACAGCTAAGGCAAGACAGAGAGAAAAAGAAAACGAGAGAGAGAGGAAAGAGAGCGACCAAGAGAGCTTGACCTAGAGAGGGACAGTACGAGACTGCATGACGCATGCGCAGCTTCCGTTTGTGATTTGGCAAAAACGATATGGCGCGAAATTCGAAACTCGGGAAAGAGCAGCGAAAAAAGACCGTTAGATCTTAGTGGAGCGAGCGAGATTTATCGCGCTCCCCAAATTACCAACTATCAAATTAAAAATGTCGCCCCGCGTCTCCACAAAAGTCAGTAATTAATCAATTTGCTCTTTAGCTTAGATAAAAATATTATTTTTTCTTCGCTTTTTGTTTCATTTTAATACCCATTGTTTGGGTTTGTGTGAGGGTATAAAATAGTTGTATGAGACATATACAAAACTTGGTAGATTAATTGTATATGATACATAAAGACTGTAATATACAAAAAGGTATAAATATACATAAATAAAAAATAAATTTTTTATAACCTTTTTTCTTGAGGTGTGGCTCCAATTTTAATATACATACAAATATAAGCAAAGTATTTTTATTCGATTAATATGTGTAAAATAATATAAAGTGAAAAATTAAAACATATAAAAATATGCAAATAAATGTTATATGATGTATTCCTAATTTAATTTAAATTTCGTTCAATACGAATTTATTTAGAGAGCATCTCACAGTAAAGCACAGATTACTTTGTAGTTCCTCCTTTTTCAGCTTACTCATTTAAATTAAATTTGTCTTAGTTAAAAAAAACAAACCTTTTTAATTTTGTTGCCGTTTATAAATGTCTTTGCATTAGCAGGGAGTTTGGTTTTGGCCGGTTCCTCACATTCGGCGTCCGTTTCAACACTTGATAACAAGCTAAGCTCAGGGGGCAGACCCAATTTTCTCGCTTTGCTTGGAAGAAAATCGTTTTAAAATTAGTGAAAGTGATTGATTTTTCCACTTAATTTTCTGGTAGACAACACACAAGCACATATACATACAAAACTAATGCCGATAATCAGCGCCCAAATGCACCAAGTGGTCCAGACCAGACAGCCAAAATGCCAGCCAAATTGGCCATTTGGCGCATGCGTCAAAGCCTTTAACATTATTGCTGTTGTTGTATTTGCTGTTGTTTCGTTGTTTGGTTGTTTCGTTGTTTGGTTGCTTTGGTTGTTGCACTTCCGTCAGCTTTCGGCATCTGCAGTTTATGCAAGACAAAAGCGTTGGAGTTGCCCAGAGAGAGAGAGAGAGAGAGAGAGAGAGAGAGGGGGCTCGGCTGGGCGGTGGGTGGGGCGTGTTTGAAATTCGAACGAAAGCGAAGACAGCAAAAATGGCATTTGCTTCGGGGTGAAGAGAGCAACAACAACAATGCATCGAGTGCATAATCATGCCCACACATATGATCTACATAAAAGTATTCATTTATTTCTGCATAACAATTTCCCTGAATTACAGACGCTTAAATAATAATTTAGTTTAGGCAAGAGCATCAAATTATATTTAATTGCCATCATTTTCTGTGCCCATTAAATCCGATCTATTTAACTATATGTTTAGGGTCGCAAATGAAACCTGCCACAGTTGCCTCTGTTTTTCGATTCACTGTAAGGGAAATTAAAAAAAAAACATTTTGTTTGACAAGTGTGAAAGATGGGGAAACCAATTATTTTCAAAGTAATAATATCGGCAAATTATAAATTTAATGTAGATAGATTGATTATTGGATATATCGGCACCTACTTAAAGTCAATAATTTAATTTTCATACATAAGAACATAATTAAATTTTGTACACATATCTAAATATTCTGCTTTTGTTGTTTTAACGAACTGTAACTATATTGCTCTTGTAATTATATTAACTTTGATATTGTTTATTTATTCTATGCCACATGCGGCAAAGTCTGTGCAACATTGTATAAACACAAAACATGCAAATTGCATACTAAACAAAACGAATTCAGAATATTCAACATGTTGACAAGTGTTTTAAAGCCCGAGATTGTGAATTGAAACATCTGATAATTGTTGTCGTTTCGAGTCACATTTACCATGGTTTCATAAAAATAGTTGAAACAAAAAAATAAATAAGGAAAAAGAGTTTTCTCGGCGAGCCGAAGATTAAATACCCTTGCAGACATATGGAAAATATGCGCTTTAGTTATTATAGTAAACTGAGTTTCCAAAAACAAAAACTTCAGTATTCAATGACAGTATGGAAACTGTATATTTTATTAGTACGATCAGCGTGAATAAAATTGGGAGACCCTCTGGAAGAGTATGAAAATAAAGAGCAGCATATATGTTGTTTTGGGGCGCCGAGGGAGCTTAAATAAAATTCTCGAATTGTATGCGCTTTGTGGCCCACTACAAATTTGCATAAATACCATGGCAACAGCACCGACAACAACAACAACAACAACTACAACAACAACAACAATCAAAACGGTAGCACCAACAATTGGCACAATGAGCTGCTAACAATGCAACATGTTGTCGTTGTTGTTGTTCGCTTGTCGTTTGGCATGTTGTGAATTATGTTTGGTATTTTGACCAGCTCTCAAATAAATTCAGTCAACAGCCACAATTTTAAAGGACGGTTCTTCGAACCAGTTGCACGTATTGCATATTACCCTATAGTTTTCATATTAGAAAAACCCAGCGAACAATCCAACATGCAACATTCAATGCTATTTTTTAATTGCCTCCCCAACTTAAAAGCAACGTCAATTATAATCGTTGTGGTTTTGTGTTTCTAGTTTTGAAGGTATTATGCATATTGTATAGGCTTCAATTTTATAAAATGTTGCGACGGAAAATATATTTTGAAGAAAAATAGATTTTAATAATAACACACTTTTTGCATACAAATCACAAGATATTGTGAAAACTGAATGAATTGAAATCTGTAAAAAATATTTAATATGTTAATTCATTTATTTGAATACATTTTTTTTAGATTTTTTATTAATATATAATATACAATACGTGCACTTAATATTTTGAAATATTATGGGAATAATAGATTATATAAATTAATTTTTAGAAAATGTTAAATGCCAAAATATTTGTTTCTAAAACATACATTAGATTTAAGGCAAGAGTATTTAAGAAACATCGTTAAATTTAGCGGTCTAGCTTTGGTTTTTTGCTGTATTATTTATCGATTTTGTTGACGTGCCCCGGTCACATTAAGAGTTCTCTGACCGGGTGGCCAAAACGATGGCGTGTCATCGCTGAAAATGTGTTAATCTTTGGAATTTAGTCAAAACGTTCGCCTTTAATCATAAATATTGCGGCAAATTGCCAACGAAGAGGGTAGCAGGCTGCCCGGAGGAGAGTGGGAGCCGGGGAGTTGCCGAAGCTGAAGTAGGAGCAGCGGCAAGTGCTCATGAGCTTGAGGAGCAGCGGACAGAGTTGGTCGCTTGGCCACTCAACCACCAAACGTGCCCAGCTGGCAGCGTTTGCCAGAGCTACTGTTCCCGCTGCTCCGTTGCCTTTGTCAATGCGTTGCCACTGAAGTGGCTCGGAGCACCACCACCGAGTGGCACAGCCCACCACAAACTACAACTCGTGCACGCACAAAATTTGTCGATTGCAGCCCAAAACTGGCGAAATGTCAACGCAACGGAGTTCAGAGTGCACTTCACAGCTTGACGCTGCACTGGCGACAAAATGCAGTTGATGCTGCAACGGGAATAAACGCGGGGAGCGGCCAGGCAGGGAGTGGGGGCAGTGGCAGCGACCGGGGCCGGCTGTATGCCCAATGGGACACTCGAGTGGCCCTTTGCACCCTTTAGCTGCAATGTAAATCAATGCAATAATTAAGAAAAAAGGTCCTATACCCTTGCAGAGGGTATTATCAGTTCGTCATGCCACTGTGTAAATTGAAGAAGACATATTAAAGCCCTTCAAGTGTATATGCAGCTTTCAAAAGTTGTCGCCATATAGTCCAGTTTTTTAATTTGATTTTTAATTTTTAAAAGATCAAACTAATTACAATCTTTATTGTTTTCAATATCTCTTCAGAAATAATAGCCCCCTCGTATTAAAAATGCATAGTGCTGCATGATACAATATCATATATTACTCATAGAAAAAAGTCGAACTATTTTTAAATACCCCAAGGAACCACGATAACTACAGAGTATCTCACATATTCTATAGAAAGGTATTTAAAAGTCGACATGCCAAAATTAACTAAAATTTTTCTGATTTTTATATGGAATACATGCGTAAGGCACTTGAAAATGCAGCCCTGCAATGCAAGCAGCCAGCCCAGCCCCGCGTCAACCCACCCCCCCCCCCCCACCCCTCCAACCCTGCTTGTGGCCAACCCTTTCTGGGGGGCGCACAGTGCTCGTTAGCATAACTGCAATTAGACAGCCTTCAGCTGTTGTGGGGTCTGAGGCAGCTGCAGCCTCCGATGTGCTTGACAAATGTGCGTAAAAGTTCATGAATTGTAATTGGGGGCGTGGCTGGGCAAGAGAAAAACAATGCAGCACATGTGCATTGTTATTGCTGTTAATTAGTGAGTGCAAGAAAGAAGAAGAGGAAGCGGCTGGAGGCTGAGGGGGCAGTCATGGTTTTAGGCTCGATTCGTGGAAACTTCCGTTAGGGCAGCGGCGCTTACTTCTAAAGGCGCCGCCCGCCGACGCCGCCGTTTCGCACTCCAATGAGAAATATCGTGTAGTGTGTCGATTTGTTGTTTCTCTCTTCGTTTCTCATTTTTTCCACATTTTTTCTCAAATTTTGTTTAACTGCAGAACGTGCAGCATGTTGGTCACGTCCATCGTTCTGCGTCTGGATCTGGAACTGGGCAATGCTTTAGTTGTTCTCGTTGTTGTTGCTGTTGTTGTTGCAGTTTATGCTCTATTTAAATGCTTTTTATTTGCCATGTCTGGCGTTTGAGTGTTACAACTAGCTCTGGCCATAAAAAACAGGCAGCTAAACATGTTCCTGTACAACCTATTTCGCAGTCGGACGATCTAAGGCTAATGCACTTTGACCTGAACACACACACAACAACAGCAGCCGCCGCCGGTCGGCCGGTCAACATGTGAGGCGAATTTGTTAATTGGAGTCGTATGTCGGCTACCTAAGCGAAAAGATCTATTGAGATCTTTATAAGCCAATATAAAAGCAAGTAAGAACTTTGCAGTCGGACGTAGCCGACTGCGTAATACCCGTTTACCGTACTCAGTAGTTCTTATTGATATTTTGGAAAATTATACAATTTCTCTATTTCGTAGGGGCACAGGTGGGCGTGGCCAACACTTTTCGGGTCAGTCTTAGCGAAGGTTACACAAACACTAATACATTCATTATTGAAACTAAATTCTTTTGGATTTTTTGAAAATATATCATGAACTCCGCCCTTTCTCATTATCGAAAAAAAAAATTGTTTCAAAATGTAGAACTGCAAATTTATATTTTTAATCTATTGAAATTGGTATAAAAACCATATTAAAACTGATTCAGAGGGTATACAATTTTTATTCAAAAATCATGCAAAAATTTATAAAAATTTTGACATGTAAAGCTCTCGTATCCATAGGTCACATATTTCAAACGCCCATAACTTTGTCAAAAGTGAACCAATTTTCATGTTTGATGGCATTTTTTTCATTGTTTGGCCTCTATCATGTACGTGGCATGGCGGGGAAGTTTTTCTGTGATGTATCTAGCTCCTAGCTCAAAAACTGTGGTAGATATAGCGAGTTTTTAAGGCGGGGGCGCTGTGGATCGTTCTTTTGGGCGTGGCCTGTTGGCCTTTAATATTGTGAAAAATACTCCTTTTTTAAGGATTTTCGATTTGAGGTGTATCAACATGTTATCGATTTTCCAGCCTCCCAGTGGGCATGGCACAAAAAGCTTGTCTGAAACAGATAATAACAAGTTTATATATCCAACATTTCAAGTCTCTATCTTCAATAGCGCCGAAAAAAGTTGCGGTCATTCGGACATTCCACAAAACCACTTCACTTCGTGAACGACTATAACCAGAAACTTTCTTAGAATGTCTACACAGCAGGCCCGGCCACGGTTGACTAATGCCATCTTACATACATATACTTAAAAAATAAAGTAGATTTTTTGTAAATATAATATTCGCTAATTTCCAAACAAATAACGTTTGATGCTATTTGAAATGCCGGCAACTGAAGCATTAAAAAGAAATTCATAATTGAAATAATACCACAGCACAAAAAATGTTTATATGTACTTAATAAATGCATAAATAAAATAAAAATTTAAAATATATACAATAACGTGCCCTTAACATATTGAAAGAAATTCTATTGACAGGCAATTAAATTAAATTAAATTGTGCAATTTGCGTTTGTTAAGCTCTGACTGTAAATATTGTTGTTGTTGTTGTTGTTGTGCGAACGCAGCAAAAATTGCAAAAGGTGGCAACAGACATTTCAATAACAATAACAACAACAAGAGCAAACTTATTAGCATGATGATTATTAATTAATTGAAAAACTGAATGAAGCATAAAATGTGCAATGAATAATGAAGGTGAAAAAATAAACAAGAGCTGCAATAAAAAAATAAAAATAATACCAACTACAACTGCGGTGTAAAAAAAACAACACAACAAGACAAATAATTGCGACCAACATATGTGATGTGTTTCACGGAAAATATATTATACATATAGAATATAAAAAAAAATATGCATACTGATTAATTTATGCAGTTCAATTGGGTAGCAATTTTAATATTGCTCTGCGAGATTACAAAGGGAATTCAATTACTGAACGCGTTACTGATGTTAACTTCAAATGGATTTCACTTCGTCACGATGTCAGCTTAACAGAAGTATAGAAATTAATCTACAATAATGGGAAAACTAAAATATAGTTCAGTCTACAATTTTTTTATATTAAGGCAAAGTTTTTGCCTTAAAATAAAATATAGAAATAATTGAATAAAAATGAAGATTAAAAAAATTGGCGATAATCTTATATATATCCGTACAATTCTAGTGTTATAATTCCACAAATATATATAAATTATAAGAATATGCCGTATTCTCTTTTTACTTTTATAGCTGAACTATTTGTGTACAATTTTTTTTTAATGTTCTCATCATCAAAACCTAATTAAGACAGCCAACAATTTAAGAGTCCAACACCTCCAACGAGTTGCAAACAACTTTACATAAATACAATAAATATTAACATTTTTATACCACTGCAATTAGTTCTTTACGCTCTGAATGCCAACAATCTTGTCTTTAAGCACTTTTTGTTTTACCTGAAAATGCAATTAACTATGTATGTTATTAACTATTACATCAAGCTTAAGCATCTCGAAAGCTGTGTAAGCCCAGTTAAAGCCAAAGCGCTTGCAGTTATAAATTTTAAAATAATTTTCACGCAGTTTGCAATACCTACATAAGTATATTCCTAGGCGATGCGTTCAACTGAAGAATTGCAGCAAATTTGCAAGAAAACAAGAGAGAGAATTGTTGTCTGAGTGGTGCTGAAGTGCAAATACCCTTGCGTACATATAGAATATATGAAACGAACAGAAAAGTTCGCATAGAAAGAGAACTTAGATTTATAGACTCGGC
Source organism: Drosophila robusta (assembly GCA_035043565.1). NCBI lineage: Eukaryota > Metazoa > Arthropoda > Insecta > Diptera > Drosophilidae > Drosophila > Drosophila robusta. The sequence goes on from JAWNMW010000584.1 coordinate 6,240,578, forward strand.
TGTTCACACTGATCAAGAAATATTAGGCGTTACATAGTGCGTGACACAACAATAACACTCTCTGCAAGGGTATGAAAAGAGGAAAAATGCCGAGAGAAGCACAGGGCGAGGTTAGTTTATACTTCTTCTATGGGGTACTGGGCACTGTTTGGCTGGCTTGGCAGGCTGTGAAATTTATTAAGCGCAAAACTATAATTAAAGCAAAGTAAAAATTATTAAAGCACAAGATGAGTGAGAAGACTGCAAAGCAGCAGCAGCAGCTAAAGAAGAAGAGAGTCTCAAACTAGTTCTGCTTACTTATCAACCTGTTGTTGCGTCTGCACTCGCAGGCAGAGAAAGAGAGAGAGAGAAGGAGATCTATATAGAACCATAGCTATATGGATATGGATAGGCGCAGAGCTGCAGTTGACTTGGTTCGCGCAAAACGTTTTAATTTTATGCAGAAATCATAAAAACGCGTCAGGTAACAAGATAGTTGCTCCTCTACACGGTTAATTGTATGGAGTTTGCGGGCCACTGAAAAATGATGCAAAGTCGAATATTTTAAAAATGTTTCTCGGCGCTGCCAGCGCATGCGCAATTACGCCTCAGACTGCGAAGGGGGGCAGGGAGGGGACAAGGTTTAGGTGTGCGTTGGAAGTCGTAAATAAGCCGGCTCGGGTATTGTTTATAGTTAACACCTAGAGTTGGCTTAAAGTTTAAACAAGACTTCCTGTGCGCCCGGTTCAATGCACCAACTTGGCCAAGTTCAGCTTGCGTTAGTTTTTAGATTTTTGAAAGGTTGCTTTTTTTTTGCTTTGTCTGATTAATAGGCGGCATTATGCTTGGCATTATTGGAACAATTAATTAGCATTAACTGATTGAAACTTTGGCACACATTTCTCAGCTCCGGGCGCTACCTCAACAGAACCCGCAGCAAAGGCAATTCTATTCCAATAAATGTTCCAAAAGTGCTGGAAAACAGCGTGCAAAAAACAACGCTTACAATGTTTGAAAATAAAAAGTTATTTACGTTTGAAGTGTGCTAAACGAGGCGTTACCCTGTAAAGCATGCGTAAAAATATATAGGCAAAAAATATCTCAGTTAAAAATAAAACTAAATAAATTGGAACCCCAAATATATAAATACGATATTTAAGTGATCAATTAATTAATGAACTTAATACAAGTATATAGGTTTGATAATTTGCCCAAGAGTATAATTGCGAAATTTAATTAAAAAACGAGGATCACGATTCGATTCGCAGTTCAGGCCACCTAAAGTTCAGAATCCCAATTCGGATTTCAGAGCGAAACATAAATTAGCAAGTTATTGAGATAACTGATAATGAGCTTAAAGATTCGAGCTCCAAGAAAAACTTAAGGAATCCAACTACCGAATAAGATATTGAGTCGATGATTCGGGCTGAAATTCCAGGCAAGGCATTATACGAGTTATTTAAGCGATCGATTAAGAAAACCATTAAAAAGTCCAGAATTCGAAAACGAATTGAATTTATTAAGGCAACTGAAGGCGAGCTTCAGGGATCGAAGCTTATTAAATGATTCAATCCGACTGGAATATTGAGATTAGTATTTAATTTTATATTTTATTCATTATACACTCATCAATTTACTGAACTGAGTATAGCCCATTTTAAAGAAATTACAGCGTATAACTCGTAACTACATGTAAATTCATATGGCATAATGAATTGCCTTTATTTATGAACATATATTGCATAGCAAAGTATGATATAGTATAGTGGCTTTTGCTTTGGTTTGGGTTTTGTTCGATTTTGGTACGCTACGATCGCCACCGCCCGCTGGGTCGCTGTGGCTGATGAAGTAGTTTCTGTGGCTCTGGTCCAAAGATTCGCGTGTCCAATTCTTAAGCCCAAGTCCAAGGCGGCATGAGTAAGTGTTTTGCTTAATTGCCTATGGCTTATTAGGCAGCACAACAGAGGGAGAGCAAGAGAGAGGGTGTGTGTGTGAGAGAGGAGAATAGTCAAATTAATTTCGATAGACTGGCAGCAATCGAAGCAGCGGCGAACTGAGATTTTTGGGTCTGTGCGTGGTCTCCTCTAATGATGATGGCGTTACGAATTTCGACTGCCTGCATTGACCGACACCCAAACAACAACAGCAACAACTAAGCAACAATAAAAGCCAACACTAACAACTACAAACAATTACAATCGAATAAGATAGAAAAAAAAACATAACTTTTTTCAACCATTGTGTGGCCACAAAAGAATTTTGAGCGGTGGTGGCAATCGACCGAACAATGCAGAATCATTAATTAAATTTCTTGCCAATGCTCAACTATTTGACCCAACTTTACACAGAGAGGTGGCAGTGTAGTACACTGAAACCACAAAGTGAAAGAGCCAAGAAATACAAAAAATTGGCATTGCAATTGATAGCAGCAAAGTGTTGGAGCAAACAACAATACGAAATCTCAATGGATCTTTCAATTATGAAATTGAAATCAATTGGAAGTTGTGTGGCTACAGGAAAAAGCAATGCAAATGTTTTCATTTATAGCAAAAGAAAAACTCCATAACTTCAAATTTTCTTATCGAAAATCAGGAAACAAAATGTTTCGGATTTCGGTTAGTTCGTTCGCTTAGTTTGGCAATTAAATGTTAAATCTACAACTTTTATTTATTTAGGTGCAAAATAGTTGTTTGAACATTCAAAAAAATATTCATTATTTAACCTATAGTTTAAGTAGCTAGATTTCTTTTTTTTATTTTTGTATAAAACTGCTTTTTAACGCATTTCAAAAAACTTGTTTCTTACTTCCAGAAAGTAAAACGAACTAATTAAGTACAAAATATTAATTTCAACATAATTTGGCCTTTATTATTAAATAAATGTTTTAGATTTCAGATTAATAAAGTATCTGAGTGATGGTTAGCGTAAAAAGTATGGCAAATTGGCGAATTGGAAAGGCCTTTTACCTTTCCATTGCCGCTCTACATAACTTGAATTCGAAAAGCAATACCACGATCATTTATTTCGTTTGAGTTCTTTTTCCGCTCCGAATTTTTTTTCGCTGCGTAATTCACACAAAAGCCGCATAAAAGTGCATGAAATTGGGCGGAAATTGAAGTTGGAATAGGAACTACGAGTTCGAGCTAGAGGTTGTAGACTTGTAGAGTAAAAATTATGAATGGCCCGACGGGTGCGAGTGCTTTTAAAAACCAATTAATAAATTTTTAATGTATGCGCTGCAGGTTGCGCCACAATCGCCTACCGCGAGGTGTGGAAAAATTGTGTTGCCTCTTATGTTTATTATGCAGCGCTCTGCATGGGGGCGCCGCAGTAGAAAGAGGAGAAGAGCTTGAGCAGCAGCAGCAGCAGCAGCGGTAGAAATGAGAAAGAAGAAAAAAAGTTGCGCTGGGGTCGGGTCTCTGGTTCTTAGCCACAGCACGAGTTGTCAGTGCTTCATTTTTCTTGGGCTTTGCATTGTTTTCGTGAAAAATTAAGTGTGAACAATTTATTGAGAAATTTGTACAGGTGGCACCAACAACAGCAACAGCAGCAGCAACAACAGCAATGAGTGGCCGTGGCATGCAGCGCTGCATCCGATTGTTTAATGACTTCATTTTGTGGCACAGCGCCCAGAACCAGATCGTTTGGCTTAATGAGCCAAGCTGGCCCCCAACTGATGCAGCTGACAGGGCCGCAAAAGGCGGACTTTTAACAGCTAAAGGAATTGCGGCAGTCAACGTTTGCAACACAGTTCGGCGCAGTTCCTTGAGACGGACTGATTGACTTCAGTCGAACTGTTTTATATATGCCGAAAACAGAAAAATAATTCCCGCAAACTTAAATTAACTTTTTAACTTTTGACCTTGTTGAGTATGAAGAAAGAAGTCAATAAAAACATCTTCTAAGTGAGTGTATTGTGAGTGCATTTTAAATTAACTCATTTCAGCTGAACCAATTTATTTTGAATTTATGTATTTTTATATACTTAACTACATTTTTAAATTGGGTGAAGGTTATCGTATAACTAAGGACAGCCTAAAAGAATAATATTAATATAATATAAAAAATACAACTTTTAAAATTTTAAAAAATATTATTAATTGTTAGGAGGTAGATATAAAATAAATGCGTTTCGATGAGAGGTTTTGAGGTTTTGATTTTAATGAAAAGCATTTATGTTTTAGAAAAGCTCGCAAATTTAATTATATAAAATAATTTGAAAATTAATTTCGGCATTTTTAATTAGATGTTTTAAGTCCTAAATTCATGTATTAATAAAATGCAATGATTATTTAAATGTTGCCTAGCTGCAACTTAATTAGGGAATTATATATAAGTATATTGATTAAAGAAAAGGTGAGGCTGGAAAAAGGTGATATATATATACATATATATATCATCTGAGTTTTATCACACTGCAAGTATAAACACTTAATTATAAGCCTTTAGAATGCTACTGTTGTTGTGCTTCGATCATGCCAAAGGAATTTGTCTTTTGTGCACAAGTAAAATGAACGCAACAGATGCCAAGAAGCGACTCAGATCGATGAGGGCCTATAATAAGCCAAACAAGTCTATAACAGCAACGGCAGCAGCAGCAACAACCTGAACGAGAGCTGTTTACAATGGTGGGGCTGGCATTATGTGGAGCACTGGCTGATCATGTCACAAAAGTTGATAACGGCGATTACTTCATATGCCTGGCATATTGTCGAAGCAGCGATGGCACAGGTACCCGGCACAGGCCTGGCTGAGAGTGGGGCAGGTATAAACAGGACGCCGCTGCCGCTGCTGCTGCTGCTGCAAGCGGCTGCATTTGGCCCCGTCGCTCCACATGACACATGAGTAATGGCCACGCAGGCAAATTTATGACAAGTCACATTTCTGATGTGCTCGTTTATCAAAGGCCATAGACAGGCAGGCAGGCTATAGAGTCGAGAGAGCTGCGAATCAGAGTATCTTCTGCCCGCACACTTTACACCTCCCTCTCGGTCGCCCGCCATCTCCCTCCCGCCCTGTGACAGGCACGCGTGACAAGCCTGGTTGCCCGGTTTCCCACATGGACCTGGGGCGGCTCCACTCGAGTTAATTATAAACGACGAGCATGAGCTTTTGCTTTGGCGGAGCACAAAAGGAAGCGCGCTAGTCAAAGCCGTTGACTAATCCCCCGGCTGACTGATCAAAAAGAGCAGCCCGTCATGCAGCAGGAGGAAGGTTGGGGTGGGGGGGGGCATGCAACTTCCTATTAAGTTGTAAGCAAGGTCAGACTGACCGCCTGGTGCACACGACTTGAACCTGGGGCCACATAAATTCGCCAGACCGCAAATCACGTACAAATTTGTTGGCCACCTCCTGGCTAGCCCCGCTCCTTCTTCAACTTCGTTCTTCTTCCACCTCTTTTGTCTAGCGCCCAAATCAGCAAAGCAATTCATTTTACACGCCTCGAAAATGGACGCCTGTGCCCCGATCTTCACACATTATCGACGGAGCTGGAGACTCGACGAGGCTGGGGACTCTCGAGAGCCAGCCGCGTCTGAATGACAATTCGCGGTAATAAGAAATGCAAATGGCAGGCAGAAAATATCTCGTAAATGCTTAAAACCAATAATAATAAAAATACATGAGCGTGGGCAATGGCGACGACTGCAACTAGGCAACATTCAACTACCCAACTGCCGAGAGACAAACGATTAGATCACAATGAGTGCCACTTTGCCAAGAATGCGCTCAACTGTCAGATACCCTACATATATATACTCTTTATCAATAATCTAAGTCAATATGACATTTAAAAATATATTTTCAAAATTATCAGTTCATATTTAATTGGATAAAATAATACAAATTATATATTTAAAATTTATCCACAAAATATCAATAAGAACAGAACTAAATACTGAACTTAACAAAAGCTAGCTTAAACAATTCTCTAGCCAATATACCTCACATTTCCAGAGTACGCAAAAGCAAACGAAGAAATTCTCTGCTGCTTTACTTTAGCCGCGGCTTGTTACCTTTTTGCATAAACTGTTTGGCCCATACTCAAAGTGAAAAATAACCAGACTAACAAAAAAGAGGTATTATGTATATGGAGCCGAACCCTGGACCCGGGCAGGCAGCGCGGCTTTGTGGTCAGCGTTTCAGATGCCATCGTTCTGGGTAAAGAAAGCGGCTCCGCGGCCTGTCAGTCCATCTGTCGGACGGTCTGTTTCTGTCTGTTATATATATTGTGTATGAGTCGCATTTGCGAACACCTACGTGTGACAAAAGTGTTGCCACACTTTTGTTTCGTTTTTTTGTGGTCTTTTTCGGTTTTTGGTTGGCATGTGGGTTACATTGTGGGCCATTAGCACGCACGGGCCGACAACAGGGGCTGAGAATTTGGTGGCCATGGGACCAAGAGCTCTTCCTGTAGCATCTACCTCTTGTGGGCCACAATCACGATCGAGCCTTGACAAATTCTGTTGTCTTGCTTTAGTTCTCTGACTTGGAGTTGGAGTTGGTGTCCGTGTCTGTGGCATGGTTTGTGTGGGGCACAAGATCTTTCGAAGGAGATCAAAGGCAACTGCCAGTTGAAAAGGAGTTAAAGATTGATCTAGAAAACCTTTATATACACATATGAAATAAGAGCTAAAGCTGTGCAGCTGGGGGTATTAATAAATTAATTGCGAATAGTTATTCGAATCTTTTATTTAACGTTGGCGTTTAAATAAAATATAGCAAATGTAGAAATATATCTTTAATTAGTTATGACCAATATTTAAAATTTTATTATTAAACAATAATTCGATGTTATACATTTTTTGATTATGCCAAAAATATAACAATAAAACTATTAATAGAACTAATGTCTTTTTTATTTTATTGTGCACATTAATTATAAGTATATTTTTAAATACATAAATAAATACTGTGCATCCAATATCTCTTACATTTTCAGCTCCCACACAGCCTCTACTGATTCTCCACTGTCCTTGCTTAAACTGTTATGAGAAGAAGAAAAAACAGGAGACAAGAAATCCTGTGAACTTGCAGATTTCGGATATTACACGCCACTCACTTAACTCGCTCCTCTCTCTCTCTCCCCGTAGCCCTCTCTCTGTCTCTCTGTCAGGGTCACTTGTCAGCGGTGGTGGCCCCACCGCTCACGCTTGTGTGGCTTTCAGATTTTAATATTGCCACACCACATTACAATGTGGCATATGGGGCACCACCTGATGCGGCGGCGCCTCATCAAATATGCGGCACAAATGATATGAGAGAGCGCAGAAACGGCGTGCAACTGACAACAGCTGCGAAGAATTTTCCGCTTCAATGGCAAAATGGAATTGAGTGAGATTCATTCAAAAGTCAACGCCCACGCCCACGCCCACAACGACGCCCACGTTCAGGGCCGTGCAACAGCTCGTGATTTTCATAATTCAAATTGAGCGTATCCGGGCAGCGCGGGGTCGGGCATAATGAAATTCGCTTTGTTTTCTTTGGGAATTGCCATTTTTGTTTTGTTTTTGTATTTCAATAATTTTTTTTATCTTCTCGTTTTTTTTTGTTATTTTCTGCCAAGTGCAAATGCCATTCAAGCAGAATAATGCAATATAAACTGTTGCAGCTTGAGCGAAGCTACTCAGCCAAGCATGCAGCGCCAGCAGCAGCAAGGAGCAGCCGCAGGAGCAGGCGTTGACAATTGAAGGACCCAGGCGGCAGTTAAGGGGCTGCGGGCGGGCGCGGGGCGCTGCCTCTGTGTGTTTGCCCCGCTGCAGCTGGGAGCTGAGGCGTCTGGTAAAATATGAAACCACAAAAGAGTTGGGCCAAGGAATCGTTCATGTCAATTATTCCAGTTAAGTGAGCAACAAACCAAAGGCGCAACTTCTTGCCCCACGCCCCCTCTACTCATTCAGCCCCTGCTAAGCCATTCACTTTGTCCAGTCACATTTTATCTTTAGCAATATTCGTAAAGCCCTTAAGAAGTGCTTAAAAATAGGGTATCAGAAAGTTGTTTGTGCAGAGCGTAAAACAGGGCTTCTAATTTGAGTTCATATTTTTGACAGATCTTAAAGATCTCCAGGAGAATAAATTAAGAACGCAGTTTTTCGAATATGCTTAATTTAGAAAATCAGCATTATATGAAAAACTAAATATAATAAATCTCGGCTTTTTTGTCTTCAATATATTAGAGATCTCAGTTGCTATACTTTGAATTTTGTATCTTATATGATGTCTGGAATTTAATTTTTAATTAAAACAATATTGGCGATTGAAAAAAAATTATTATAAAAATTATATAATCTTAATATTTATTTCTCTATTTTAAATATCACAAAAGTGCTCCAAGCAAATATTATTTTGCTGCAATTACAGGGTATCTACAGGATGCGCTCGCTTATTTGAATTATTGAGCTGCATTTTGTGCACTTCAAAAAAAAAATTAAACGCTTAGGCTGGCAAAAAATGTAACTTAATATAGTTGGAGAACATCAGCATCGAGAGCAAAAAAATGTTTTTTTCTCTCAGGAGTTCTAGAGCTGCCTGCATAAATTGCAGCTTCAGAAATCACGCAGATTACGTAGAACTCGTAAAAATGGAAAAAATCACAAAATATAATACAGAAATAATAAAAGCGACAGACAGTGACACAATGAAGACGCCCAGGGACATAATAAAGCAATAAACTGCCCTTAAGGATAACAAACAGATACACAAAACAAAAACACAGCGCTGAGGAGCCTGCCGGGGAGTTCTTGCTGTCCCTGTCACTCTCCTCCTCTGTCTCTGCTTCTCTTTTCAGGGAGTCTGATCAGATGCTGCAGCTGACTGTGCTACGGCCTCGAATTTCACATGCAATCGATGACAAATTTATGACTTTCAATGAGTTTTAGGGGCCCCTGGACTGAGCCTCTTGTTGTGGCTCATATTTCTGTCAATTTGCTGCAACAAATTGAGTTATTTTATGTGGAGCTCTCCTCAAAACGAAAATGGAATTCGTATATCCATACGTACGCATATCCTGGCAGCTGTCCTCGCACAGCATTTAAGTATCTATTTCACGCATTTGCCAAAGATCAAATGCCGTGGCAAGTGTCTAAGGCCCACTTGAAGGGGAGTTGCTCAACCTGTGCCTCCAAATTGTTTCCGTTGCGTCGGGCATTATTTCCGCTGCACTTAAGATCAATTGATTTTCAATCGATTTTAAATTGTTCCTTGGAGGGACTCACGGAAACAGTTGAACGGGACAAGAAAGTAGCTGCAACTCTTAAATTAAATCAAGCGCAGATTGCAATCCTAAGAGAACTTCCGAAAATTTCAGAAATTTGATCAGTCATAATATTAAAAGGAGCTCACAAGCATCACAATGCTCCCATTAGCCTTTAGATGATATCTTTCTGTTTAAGTAGGTTATCAAATCTTAACCTAACCCAACCCTAGGCAAACTAACTCAACTCAACCTAATCCACTTCTGGCATATTATTTGACTCAATCGTATTCCAAAGCATATTATAAATGTACATATTATTATAGCTACGACTCCTTGGATTATATGCTCCACAGCTAAGAAATTCCCAACACTCTCCTTTGACACATACACTCAGTTACTATGTTTAGTAAACATCCCCTACTCGGCTCACAACATTGTTAACCCTTGCCCTGCACATTTTCCTATATCGCATTCTGGTATTTATATCCATTCCTCGTACCACTCAGTGAACAATTCCTTTCAAGTGAAACCCCGTCTGAATTCTCACATATTCACATATTCGTAACGAAAATGGCTTTTTAAGTCTACACAATGCCACGCCCTGTCAAAGGCGCAATCAGTTAGGATCTAAGTGGAAATGCATTTTCACAATATCCGCACATGCATACAAAACTTTAGCTACCTATGGATGTATGTGTATATATACGATATGTATATGTATATTTAATGAAAGCAACAGCAAAGCAGACCTAAAATATGCAACTAGCTAGCAAAAACAAGCACGTGTAATTTTGTCCGTGGTGCACGACTTGGTGATACCCTGTACCTACAAATTGTGTTATTGTAATCACAAATATTTTCGATTTAAATATTTTTTAACGAGGACGTACATATAAAACTTTAAAGTTCAACTCAATATTGTTCGATTTTGGGATAAATATAATAAAATACATTGTTAATGATATACGCAAATTTATATTGTATCAGACATGTGGTCAGATTTACCTCCTTTTGCAGAATAGAAACAAATGCACACCACACACTTTTCTATACACATTTTTCGAAGGCATTTTCAATGGGTACAAGGTAAAAAAAATTATAAGTAAAAACAGTTATTTTCGGGTTGCCGAAGTTTCAATGCCCTGCCTGTATTATAGAAAATAGCATCATAATGACCCACACAATTGCAGAGTTGAAGAACCAAAAAGGAAAAACACAAAATATTATCATCGAAGAAGTAAATTTTTGAAACGATCGATCTGATGTTAGCTATATGATATAAGGAGTCGTCTACACTTTACGTGCCAATATTGAAATACCCGCTGCAAGGGTATAAAAACAATAATAATGCAACCCAAGGGCTCCGTGCAACAGCGCGAAATGAAAACAAGTAGCAAATAGCTCAAGACGCCACAAAACGCTAACGAAGTTTTTGCCCGGACTGAAGTGGAGTGGACTCCGGCTGGCTGGCGAGCTGATAAAGCAGCCTGATAAGCGACACGCGACCGGGTCGCAGGCATAGTCCACCAGGCTGGTCCGTCCGCTGGTCGGCGGCACAGGTTGCACCGTTGTACAGTTTGTTTTATGCCCCGCAAATTGGTTTGCAGGCAGGTGCCGTGTCCAGCTCACACTCACTCACACACACACACACACACCCAACCGTACACCCGCACAACAGCGACTTGGAGCTGTCACTTAGACGCCACATGATTGTCGCCGGGCTCCCATACGCCACCAAGACACGACCGGAGACACAGTTGCCGCTGTCGAGCGTCTCTTGTACGCCAAAAGACAACACACACACACACAAACACGAGCTCCGACTGTTCGCGGCGAACGTGTCTTAGGCCCAACTGTCTGCAGTTCCGTTTTGTGTACCTATGTCAGCGACCCCTGCTCCAAGCCCCCTCCTTCCGCCAATCCCCACCCACAAGACTGTGTCTTATATTAATTGTCACGCATATGTCTAACCCCCGACGACCCGGGCCACAGACAGACCTCAGCCGCCGTTGCGCATATTTCGGGTCTATTGAGAAGCCAAAACCACAAGAATGTTACCAAAAGTGTTTTGCAGCGATGCCAGACCAGAAAGCACACACACACACACACACATATGTTCATACAGGTAACAAATACTGTTGCCTACTCTACACTATATTCTAAAGGTCATATGAGCAATTATATAGATCTTGATCTTGAGAAGATCAAAATTAGACTATTGCAAAAAAATAATTCAATTTCATATTATTCTTGTCAAGAAAAGCTTTCGTCATGACAGCTCCATTTTTTTATCACTGGGAATACATATGTATGTCAGAGTGCTATAGGAACGATCGATTTCAAGATATTCCGGATAATAAAGACCCAATATTATATATATATATCGAATTACATTATCAACATCCTTCAAAAATTTAACATTTGTTTGATAAACTTTTTTGTTTTCCAAAATATTTTAACCAAACCTTGCTATTAAGAGTGCCAATATACTCACAATATCAGCTATACCCGAACACTATACTATATATCTGTCATATAAACAATAGGTCAAAAATTGAGTTTTTTTTTGAAGAACTTTTTTCTTCACAGACATATTTTTATGCTCCTTTCACATAAAGAAAATATTGTTAATATATTAATATGTTATTTAAAATATTGTAATAACCCGACATAATTGCTACAGTTACGTATTTAAAGCTTTTCTGTTTATAAAAAAAACTTCAAAATACTCTAGCCTAATTCCAAATCAAGATTAAGTTTTTGCCATATATCATCCAGCATCAGTTTACTCGCCTTTTATGGCTGCTGACACAATGTTCAGACATGGAATGCCTGTCGAAAGAGTATCTATAGTTCATATACTCCACCAAGACCTGTCTCATTGTTTGTGTTACAATTTTTTGTATGTCATTTGTAGGTGGGGGCTGCAATGGGTTAATGTGTGTGCGGCGCAGTAGCCGCAGCTACCCGAAGTCTCTGCCTCTGGCTCAGACTCTGAGTTTGCCTCCAAATTGGTATTTGTTGTTCTTAGCTGGTATTGTTGTTGGTTTGGTGGTTTTTGGTGGTTCTTGTTGGCGCTGCAGTTCGTGCCACGTCGGGGTCTGTCTGTCTTTCTAGTTGCTCTACTTGACAATTACCTTTGGTACATGTGTTGTCCCATTGTTGTTGTTCTTGTTGCTTCTCTCTTTACTTTCCAAATATTTTTTTTTGGGTTTTTCCATGCAGCTAGGCAAAGTCAAAACTAAAACAATTTTCTGTGGAGCAGACAGACCTTTTTGTCTTGGTGTTTTCATTTCTAATTGAATGACGCGACAGTCAGGCGAACACAGAGGAACCAACAGTAGGAAAAACAACCCATTATCACAATAAACTCAAAACCCCCAATCCTCTCCTAACCGCTACTCACTTATTAATGCAATTTGCATTTCCTTGTTGCACATATGCCACACACTTTAGTGTTGCCACATAAACTCTCTACGGTTGCCTAGTCACATTTTTGGTGGTAGCCCTAAGTGGCACAGAGATTAGATAAAATCTGGTGGCTCTGTATTTTCAGACAGCCCCAATTAAATGACAATAATACAGTTATATCTACAGCTGCAGTTGCACAATCTGACAAATATTGACAAGCGCTGCTAGATTACGTTATTTTTCCCCTCGAATGGGGAGGGGCCGGGGCAGGAGTTGTCTTCAAAGTTGGGCAACTGCTGTTGAACACACACATCCCAATTAATTAGGTTTCGTGCCCAGCTGCACTTTATACTAATGTCAAAACCATAATCTAATTTAATCTTAGCTCATATTCTACTTTTTTTTCTTGAAACTTTTTGGGAAAGTGTTTTCCACGAAAATTGGCTTCAAGTATTTGTTGGTTCTTGTTTGCGCTCGATTTGCATGTTTAGGTTTCGTCTGAGCTACAAATCTAGTTAAATAGGTAAATTAGCCCGGTCAATTATCGTTCTGGCCAAGAAGTGTATACATGGCCAGATATACAGCCATTGTTCTACTACGGCCCATACGTGTACAGAGAGTATATAGAGCAGTGGGTAAGTGCGATAGCAATATGCACTCCTTACACGCAAATAGTTAAGGAGCCAAAAGGTCCTGTCGTTCATACCAAGTTCCTATTCACAATCGGAATATAACTCCACATGCTTGAAAAATGTTAACAAAACTTTGAAGAACGTTAAAATAAAATATTAAAATCTAAAACTCAAGTAATCATTTTCTATTACACTCAAAATATTGAAATTTTAATAGAATTTCAAATATTGATTATCGTGTAATAAAAACAAATTCATTTTATATTTCAAATATTTCAAGAAAAACTTCACTTACCAGATGCAGCATTAAATTTAACATTTGCTTATATATAACAGTTTTTTTCTGAAAGTAAAATAAATGCATTAGTTTTAAATTAGTTATTTTCGTAATTTTCTTAAATAAAAATGTAAACTTAAATATGAAAGAAAATAAAGCAACAACTTATTTGGCATAAAACTTTTCCCAAACCTGCCACAAATCTGCAGGTGAGACTTTTACATTGCCCACCCAAAATATAATCCATTTGATAAATCACTTTGTTATTGCTCTAAAATCAGCTCAATTCAGTTGACTTTAGACCTATTAAACAGCATTTAGCTGCACGTGTAAACCGCTCTTAAAGTCTTATATTTGCCTACTTTGACAAAGTGCCAATAATTTTTGCCTTAAACTTCAATGGGCGAACCCCACATTCCTCCTCTCCCACCCCCTCAACCAAACCATAACGGAGCAAAGAAACGAAATTTGCATGCTTGGCCCATAAGTTATACCATGTTAGCAGTTGATTTTCCGAGGCGGCCCACAAACTGCACGAGACGAGGCAAAGGCAAAGGCAAAGGCAACGGCAACAACGGCCCAGGTTCAAGTTGCGTGTCAAATGCGTTCAGGGCCCGGGCAAACAATATTGGACACAGGAAAAATCTGAGGCCTGGAAAACTTGTTGAAAGATTAAAATATGGCGACGGCTTGTTAACTTGGCTTAAATAAATAACCAGGCAGCTAGTGAGTGTCCACGACTAACGGCATTATTGATATAAATTTCAAGCACTTCCTGTGGTCCTATAATTTCACAGTGCCCCCCATTCATATGGCTACTTATATTTTTATTATTATTTTTTTTTTTTTTTGTTGAAAGAAAATTATATTTGCAAGTCCGTAGAACCTTTTAGGCGCCATAAATATTAATGAGCGAACGTTCCCTTTGTATTTATATGGCGGCTTTCTTTTGTCACCAAAAGAGAGAATAAAAGTGGGCAGCTGAGATTTGCATTTTTAAAATTGGATTATCAACATTTTATCGGCGGCCACCAGGCCAGGCGACACAGAGATCAAAGGAAGCAACGTCTAGAGTTACCCAAAGGGCCAAGACCCAAATGCTATCAACTTCCGATAGGCTCCTGGACATTTCATGCATAGTTGAAGCGACCTACATGGCACAACAAACAAAAATCAAATGCCTCAGCTGCTGCTATGCTGCGATTTTCTGCATCATTTACTAAAAAAGAACAGCAGCTCTGCGAGTGCGACAGTCGACTAGGTAATACCCTGTAGTGCAGTTATTAAGCAAATATATAAATATAAAATAAATGTCCCCACTTTTTATATAGCAAGAGGAATAGATTATATGGATACGGAGGATAATTTAACTTTTACATTTCAATTTTATTTAATTGCTATTTATATCGAAAGATATTTGATAAAATTCGATTTTTATCGAGAACATCATTTTTTAATTTTAGTTAGGAACTATATTTAAAAATGAAAAAGATAGCTTTAAGCACATTTTAACTTATATCTATAAAAATACCTTTACTTTCTGAAAGCTAGCAAATTGTATTCCACACTCGCACCTGTCTTTTGTTTAACCAACTAGTTGACAACCTCTGCAACTGCAGTTTACAGGGTATGCATCTCCCAAGTGCCCAACAGGATGCGCGTGTATTTGCTCTGACGGCGCCTGATGCCGACCAATCGACAGCGGACAGGCCGGATACGTGTGTGTGTGTGTGTGTAAGTGTGTGCATATGCCACATGGAAATTCAAACAAGTGCAGCTGCAACAACTTGAGTGGCGTCTAGACTTGGGCTGCAGTGGCACTCAAGTGGTTGCAACTACGATAGATGCGGCAAATTAAGATATCAGGGGCGACGCTTTACGCTCATACGAGAACCCATTCAGCACAGAACATCTAAAACCGTGCACAGTGGCACCTTTTGTCGGCTAAACCACAAAAATGGGCGAGAGGACAACTGAATAAAAATGTGAAGCAAAATGAATAAGAACAATTTCCCGCAGCAGCAGCAGCAGCAGCAGCCAGCGTTGCACATAAAAGGCATCATCTAATCGCTACTTTCTGTCACATTGATGATAAAATTTGGGTCAACTTTTAGTGGTAGCACCTTTTTCTACTCGACATTCTACGCTGCTCCGCTCTGTTATCCTTGGCATGCCAAGATAGGCGACTGCACTTACCGTCGCCTCCCGTCTAATGGCCTATTCTAACAATTCCTCTTGTTGTTGCTGCTGGTTTCTTGCCGTTTTTATGTGCCGTCCCTTAAGTTGAGCGCCGACTTAGCCGGCGATAATAAAAACGGGGCGTGGAATAGAACTACAAAGTTTTAAAGGCAGCCGCCCAGTAGCCAAGGCATATCCTTTATTTTCTTCGTTGTTTTTCTTTTTTAAATTTTTTTATTTTTATGTTGTGGTTATTGTAATGGCCACGTACACTGCTCGAGAAACTTGGGCATAGATAGCAGTTCTAACTAATTCAGATATGCAAATTATGCGGAAAGTGCTTCTTGAGAAGTTCGTGGCGTTTCTTTGCTTTTAATGGAATGTTGGCTGGCTAATGAGTTGAGCTCTTGAAATACTCACAGACACTCTAATATAATTGTGTACTTATTGTTACAGTGTTCTTTTTTAATATTTTATGGTATTTAAACTTATACTTATACCTATATAAAATAGTATAAATATATTAAAGAGACATATAGAAATAATGAATTATTTCTATAATCGTTTTAAGTAAAAGAAAATGTTATTAGATTTATTTTGTTGTGCATTACAATGAAAAATTGTAATTTATCAAATTAAATGTATTTTAAGGAAAACTTTAATAAATTTATTCCTTTATGAATATATCGTTATTCGCTTATTAATATAACAAATTTACATATTTTTTCGATATGGTAGTTATAGTATATTTTAATGTATCTTCATTTGAATGAGCTAAGAATATATATAAATATCAGTTAAAAGCACGCTATCAATTTAATAGCTCAACTTTAATAGGCAACCGCACTCAACTTAGAATATCAAACCTGTAATTTTCTCTCAGTGCTGTGCGATTGTCTCCTGCGTATCCTCGAGTAGTCAGACGCCGGTTCGTGTAACAGATAACTGCTACACTTTCTGCTCGACGATGCATAAAAAAGGTCCAACAACAACAACAACGAGAATTACAACTACAGAGCTAACCGCACAAAACTCTTTCACAAAGTGTTTTTTATGACAATGGCCAATTGCATTTTGGCCTCAGCTGCGACTCTAAACTCACACGCGACTTGCAGCTGTAAAACTGAAGGAAAGACGAGAAAAAAAAACTGTTCATATCAATTGACATTTTGGTGGGGATCGTAAAAGGCAAAAATTAAGCACTACGCGAGCGCGCCTTCGCTTGTCTTTTCCTCATTTTTATGGCTTTCCAATGGGCTAAGCGCAGCGGCCCCCAAACTGATAGTAGGCGACAGCTAACCAAAAATTTCGGCACTTTTGATCCAAAAAAACGAAAAAAAACGTTTGTTGCTTTAGTTATCTGCCGAAAGGCTCCACAAATTAGGCAGTAAAAGAAAAGAAAAAAAAAAACGACGGTATATGTAAATTTTCATCAATTTGTTATCACAATTTCAGAGGTCGTTCCTATAAATAGTAACTCTATATATATAAAGTGAGTATACTGTAGCTCATTTTAGCGCCGTGATGTGGCATGTTGCCTTCGCCCATGAAGTACACTTGAAAAAACAAAAAACAAAACAATGGCAAGCAGCTCGTGATTGGCATAATTTTAAGTGGTTCGAAGTTTTGAGGTGTGAAAATAATTTAATATACGAGACGAGACGATCGCTGCTAAAAATCAAGGCTAAGTTTAATGAAACACCTACAGGCTAAGAAAAAAATATAAATAAGAGGCCAACAAAATGCTATAAAAAAATATAAAAAATGATTATTGTATGCTTCGTCCGGCAACTGTTGAAATTAATTGCAATTTATGATGACGTTTCAACAAAAACAACAACAATAACCAACAGCAATAATAACAATAATAAAAAGTGTAAGTTCAACAAAAACAAAGGCTAAAAAAGTTGTAAAAACAAAAACTGAAAACTGAATACAAAACAAAACCTAAAAACCACGCAGGTAAGCACAATAAACGTGCGACTCTTAATTAAGTCATGGCCTGGTCCGCTGAATTTGTAGTGGGCTTCGAGTGGCTACAGTGGCTCCATTGGCCAGTTAACGAAAAAAACAAAAAAAAATAAAAATAAATAAATACATAAAAAAAATATAAATACGTTGAGGAATAATATTTTTTATACAATATATACGTATATGCTTGTAAAGTGCTCAGGATGGTAGCTGATGATGCTGCTGCTGAATGCTGCTGGATGCTGCTCTCAAGTGTAACGAAAATATTGAAATAATTTTGTGAAGTGAGCGAAGATGAGTGAGATGAATTAAGCAGAGATATCGGAACTTTATCAGTAATTTGTTGGGCGATTTTTAATAAAAAGATTTCCCTTAGAATCAACTGCAAAGTTAGTTTTATATTAATTTTCTTCCCACAATAGATTAAAAATGAAAAATAAAAAAATGTATTAAAAAAAAATCATTCCAACTTGATATTTTTCAATTTTTTGCAACTGAAATTTTTCGTTATTTTTTGGATGCACTATTTGATAAAGACCACTTAATACATAAATAAATTTATCGCTGATAGTTTCTGCAGGATTTCAATATATGTACAACAGTTTTAAATAATAAACTACACTTTTAAACTGTCGTCCAAGGTTGAATTTTCAGAAATTTCATATAAAAAGCTTAAGCACGCCTGCTCCTAATACTATAACTGACAACTGCTCCATCTTATACCCTGCACATTGTGCACTTCTTGCCGGTCTACTCGGCGTCGTGGTTGTCGTTCAGCGCACATCCAAAAAAATCCAATCAGGCAATTTTCATTACATGAGTTAATTTGCTGCCTTTGCAGCCCACATATGAAGCTGCCAGCACTTGGCCCCAGCCCTGCACCACACCCTTCACTCCACCCTTTGCTATACATTAAAAAATCAATCAGCGTTGAAAAGTTGTTGCATGGCCAAAAAGACAAAATCGAGGGGAAAAAAACGCTTGGTTTTCTGTGGCGTTTACGCTTTTGCAGACTTCCTTCGGACTTCCTCTCTCACCTTCATGCAAGTGTGAAATTTGCTGTAAACCACAAAAGGAATAAAAAAATTAAGACAGCTTAAAGAAAAGAGCAACAGAAACAAAAATACCGCAAAGAGGTGCCGGCTATAACGGACGGCGGCGACGCTCTTGGAACACAACTTGATTACTGGCTCATTTAGTTTCATTTAAGCCAAGCGAACAGCAACAACAACAACATCGGCAAAAAGTACATTGTAAAATGGCAAAAGCGTTGGCCAAATGAGAGCATTTTGTGTGTGTGGTAAAACAAGTTAAGCAGAACGAGCGACAGGCAATAAACCGACTGAGCGACAAAGGCAACAAAAATTCGCTATGACGCCGCCAGAGCTTTGAGGGGCGGCCGATGGCGGCTGATCGAACCAGAGATCAAATTTCACGTGCGTCGAGGATGTTTTTTTTAACGATATTGTCTCAATCAGTTACGGGATTTTTAGGCACCAGAAATTCACACCACAAAGTGCAGTGAAGTGACAAAATTTTTGGTTAAAACTCCTTTTAAAATATAAAACCATTTTTTTTATTGATTCAGTTTTTTTGAAACATTTTTTTGGGCTGTATTTCGATATTCAGTGAATGCGCAGGCGCGACTGTGAAAACAGAATGCGAAAAGGCTGTGCGAAAAATGTTTAAAAATGGCAAGTGCTAGTGCCAAATGTGAGGCATTTGAAGCAACAGCAAAAGATACAGATACAGCTAGAGCTAGAGCCAAAAGATACAGATACACAGCAAGCGAGTTACAGATACAAGATACATAATTGCCTCGCAGCAAACCTGCCGCTGAGCGTGTCAATGACAGGCGGACAGAGAGAGAGAGAGAGAGAGAGAGAGTC
This sequence comes from Drosophila robusta, assembly GCA_035043565.1. Taxonomy (NCBI): domain Eukaryota; kingdom Metazoa; phylum Arthropoda; class Insecta; order Diptera; family Drosophilidae; genus Drosophila; species Drosophila robusta. The sequence goes on from JAWNMW010000584.1 coordinate 6,260,108, forward strand.
ATGCCAGAGAGCGCGAGTGTAACCGGAGAGGGAGAGAGAGGGAGCGCTTTGTCAGTGTGTGCGTGAGAGCGACACCAACACATACAAAGCCAGCAAAGGCAGCGCAAAATGTGCGAGCGGGTGAGAAGATAGACAAACAGGCAGTGCGAGAGAGCAAGCAAGTGCGCACAGCATACCGGAGAGCGAGAGAGCGCAAGATCAGCTGTCAGTGTATGGGTGAGAGCGCAACTGTGCAGCTGTATTAGTGCATTTCCCTCCAAATTGAGCAGAGAGCGCGAGAGAGTGCGAAGAAAGAGAGTGGCAGACAGCGAGAGAGCATTCCGGCTACCTGCAAAAAGTATCTGTATCTGCGAGATAGACCAGCTTAGACAAGGGCCAAGTAGTGTCTGCCTTAAACTGTTTACAGAAATAACAAGACGCAGCCGACGAAAATATTATTTTTCCTCTTTATTCCATACAAGCAATTTTCACTCATTTTTGGCAATTAGCTTGAAGGCCTGCAAAAATATTGGTGGGCCAACTCTTAGAGAGCCCTCAACTTAAGCTGTAAAAATACGAAAAATATATTTTTTCGGATCTTTAGCAGTAAAAATAATAATAATAAATAAATATGTGAATGTGTGTACGTAGGGCAGGTTGTAAGCTGTAAAAATATAAATTATAGACCAATTTATAAACATGAGTCGCCAGTCTGCGTGTGTTTAATGAAGGGTTCTGATAAAACATCTTCGAACCGCCGCGAACATCGTTCGGTTCGGCCTCTCAAAGTGGGTATTAGCAAAATGCTGAAAAATTGCCAATCCAGAGAGAAAAATAACAACAACAAAAAAAACAAGCCAAAAGAGGCAGCAAAATAAACCGAAAATTAAATGAACGGCTGACAATTAGAATTGTCTGCTTGGCTTTTTGTGCTTAGCCATGATTATGGGTTTGTGCGCGCTTTTAACTTATATATTTTTTATATATTTTTTTTGGCCATTTTCGTGCACATTTTTTGTGCAACTTCTTCAGATTTCTCAAATATTTCGTCAATTATTAAAATATTTAAATTATAGGAAGTGTATTATTATTTATTTCAAAAGGGTTCAACACTTTTTGCAGCATGCAAATTCAGTTCAGGAAGTCACAAATTGAGCGACGATTAGGTTAAAATATATTTATATATATAAGAGTTCGTTTAGATTGTAAGTTTTAAGTGCTAAAATTTGATTGGAATTTACTTCTTGCAGTGCTTAAAAAAATGAAATAACATATGATTGTTGAGAGTGCTAACTAATTGCAATAATTACTAGAAACAAATTTGATCAGCATATATAATTAATTTCGAATGCTATTTGAGGTTAAAAAAGCAAGCATCTAGTAAGAAAATGTTTAAAGTTTTAGACCAATAACTGGCATTGATTGTTACCTCGCACATAAAAGCTGATATATCACAGAGCGAATAAGTTGGAAAGAAAGCAACTTATAAAATCTCCAACAACTTCACTTCATATTGTTTAGTCACAGTCCTAAGCTAATCTCGGAGTGCTTGCCACACATGTTCCGGTCTTTAGGCACACCAGGTAGCAGTAGCCCAAGAGGCTTTAGCGAGAGCTTTTGGGGAATGCCACAAGCTTGTTGGCCGGCTGGCGATTGTGTGTGAGCCATATGGCCAGGGCACACATAAATCAAAGGCAACCAATAAATATTTTGCGGCCGAGCGTGGCATAAACGCGTAATTAACCTCATTTTGTGGAACGTCTGGCAGCATCCAAAAATATGGCACAAGAGTTAATGCACATTAAAGCTCATATATCAACCCCTATGGGTAGAGTGGGCGTACAATTGGGTATGCAACCACGGACACAATAGGCAACCACTTTGATCCACTCCACAACACACTCCACTTCGCCACTCCGCACTCAACTTGCAGCTAAGCGCGACACTGCACAATACCTCCAAAGTATCTTTAAGATGCACTTGAGCGGTCGATGGCAGCGCGCTCGTTACTCACTCAATATGCATGTTTTACCATATAGTCCTGTAGTTTCTCTGTGTGTATGCTTACACTTATATATATTCTTAATATAAAAATATCCCATGGCATACATATAAGTATCGTATAAAAATATATATATATATATATATATATATATATAAATACAAAAATGCTTCGCATTGTTTGAGCGGCATCGTGTGGGCGCATTGCTGAGCCCGCATATCAAATGAGCCTGATACAAACAACAACAACATCAATAACAACAGCAACAAATATGCAGCTCAATATCAAATCACACTACGCTACAACAGGAATGCGCTCTCAAGGATATCGAGGCTTACTGGAGGAATAGTAAATTCAAAAGTAATGTACATTAATAGTTCTGAAATTCTGTTAATTTAATAAACAGAATCTTACAGATTTAGACTTAAAGACTGAGCTAAATATACACGATATTTACTATAAATTTAAATACAAGTAATTTTATCATATATTGAATACATAAAATATATATATATTCAAATTTAGAATTGTGAATGTAATAAAATATTCAATAAATAATTATAAAATTTTGCATTACATTTAAAAGCATTTCAAAATATTTTCAGAATTCGCACTGCATAAAATGAGAAACTTTTTGAATATTAATTTAACCTGACATTTAAAAATTATTCCAGAATATTTTTTACAATATCTATTTATTGAGAATTTGCATTGCAATTCTTACTGTGTTGTCTAGTGTAATCGTAATATAATGCAAGTGCGCTTGACAGCTGCCAGGGACTTGCCAAGGAGCTGCTCCTGTCGCACGCATTTCTTCTTCTTCTGCTGCTTCATATACTTTTTGCATGCCAACAACAACCGCAGCAATCGCATTATATATCCATTTGGTTGCGACCACGTTCATATTCCATATACACAACAAACCAAATCAATGTTGTTGTTGTCTTTGACATTGGCAGCGGATTTTCACTGTGGGCCTCATTCATTAAAATCCATGCAATGAGATATTCATAATTTGTGCACGCTGCTGCAGACAATTCTCTCTAGTTTTGCCAAAAGATTATGAAAATTTTGGCCTGGAAAATTTTCCGGAGTAGCTGAAATCAGTTTCAATTGCAAGAAAGAAAGAAACTTGAACTCCCAGGAAAGCCAAGCAGGAGCAGCCGAAGAAGCCGAAGCAGAAGACAACCAGAAACAATCCAAAACAAATAAATTATGCATTACAAACGTGCTGCTGACCCATTGCCATTTTCTAATTCAATTAAAAACTGAAAAAGAAAATGAAAAAGGCAACAACAACAAAAAAAAACAAAAATATGGAAAAAAATGTTTCGTTGGCGCATTTGAATACAATTTCCCAAGGAGCCGCAGAAATGCCGGGAAAGTTGCCTAAATGCACCACTGGGAAAGCCGCTGCAGTGGTGCGGCAGCTCCACCAGCCACTTGGAGTGCATCCGCCACAAAAGTCAGACACTAATTTGACATAGTTATGCGCAGCGAAATGAAAGCTGTGCGACTTGCAACATTGCAACATTGCAACAACTCCCAACGTTGCAACGTTCCAGCAACTGGGTTTGTTGTTTAGCCGTGGCAAACGCGGCGTATGAATAATATTTAAGCTTTGCCTTGCGTTTGTGTTTTCTTTATTCTCATTTCTTTGTTGTCTGCCTCCAATGGGGCGACAACTGCAAGCTTGGATTTTGCTTGGATTTTCCTTGGATTCTGTATAGAGCTTCTCGGCTATTGGTCGCCTGCTCAGAGATAAGCATATAATATATAGAGCATATATAGCGCACTGGTCTTACGCTGCAAACGTACAGCAGATCAGGGGATTTTGAGATTATTTACTATGTGATAACAAGAGTCGCAATCATACGAAATCGTAAATATAATTAAAATTAAATTCAATTAAATTAAATATTATATATTGTTAAGTGCCGCAGTAGCAAATAAGTATATTTGTGATGTTAAGATTAATAAATATTATCAATATTTAATAAAAATATTCTCATATTTGCAATTCAGATTTGCAAGTATTCCTATGATTTTACTCATTTTTAAATTTAAATACATGTTATAAATATGCACACTATGTATATATATGTATATATTTACAAAACAATTTATGCGGCTTGATAATATAATACAATAATAATCTATTATTGTTAAATAAAATCTAACAGATTACAATTTTGTGCATTTGTACTTGTTTTTAAAGATTTTTAAAGACCAAAAAGATTGCCTAAAACATATTAAAAACAGACTCATAAATATTTAAGAAAAGCCTTCCATTAAAAGAGCTTAAAAAAGTTGAGATTTTTCAGAAAATTCAATTTTGTATAAACAATTTTTTACACTAGGTTCAATTAATTGTTTCCTCCAGCGCAATGCTGTGCACCAGAATTAGAGTTCAGAATTTTTGATTTACTTCTTGGAGCAAGAATGGCCATATATGTATGTGTATGGTTGTGTGTGTATGGTTGTGTGTGTATGGTTGTGTGTGTTTGGATTGCCTAATAGCTGCACACTCTGAATTGCAGGGGGTCGACGACATGTGACAACAGCAGCAAAAACAACAACAACAACGACGGCGACGACAACAACATTGTCGGCACATGCCACGATAATGAAATTTAAAAATTCATAAAATATTCGCACCACTAAACAAACAACAGGCAGCAACAGCAACAACAACAGCAACAATTGCAGTGCAAGTGTAACTCAATTAATTAATAACAATATAGCAGCAGCAGCAACTCGCAGCAACATTAACAAGAACAACAAACAAAATAATTAAGTAACAAAAGTTTCATATTTGCAGCGCCGCAAAACAAAATGGCAAAAAAATAAAGGAATTGAAATTGTGAAAACACCGAAGATTAAATGCCCTTGCAGATGTGTTGTTCAATTGTGAAAAATTGCGTGGCAGCAATATGAAATATATATAATATATTAATATATTTAAAACAAAAAAGTTTCCCATGCAATATATCATTCACATTTCAAATTATCATACCCTTTGCAAGGGTATAACAACTTGGGCAGAAGTAGTAAAGGCAGAAATGTAAACTCCCAAAAGCTGCGCAAAGTTTGCACTAACAATGAGCAGGGCAAAGGAACTTAGTGAAAAAGGGGGGTATGTGTGTGTGTGTGTGTGTGAGCTGGAATGTAAGATGAGTGGGCGGTGGGCGTGTTGTACTGTGTGCCGGGCAGGCTTGGCAGACGACAGAAGTTTTTTAATGTAATTTTAAGTGGCATAAGTCGACAGCCAAAAAACATAAGTACACACAACCCCGCACACACACCACACATCATACACACATGTGCTTATGCATATATGACAGGTGGGCGTGTTGGGCATGACATTTACAGGCACAACATGCATTACAACATACTCGTACAGCTCTCTGCATGCATTATGCCAAATTAAGTTACCGTTTGGTATTTTTGTGTTTGAAATTTCCATTCTTTTTTTTATTATTTTGCAACTTAAAATACAACAAAATCAACATACTCCAAAATTAGCGCAACTAAAGTAACTAAAAATGACATTAAATAGCCAGTAAGTAAATTGGTAACAAAAGAAACGGCAAAAAAATTTATTTATATAAAGCAGCGTGTGCTCGACTAAGAGATAACCTTTAGTATTGAAGTTATTGATAAGAAAGTTTGTATATAATTTATTTTACTTTACTTAAAAAAAATAAGAATATGTATTCTAATTAGCTTTTTTTAGGATTTTAATACATATTATATAAGAACTCAATATGCTGTTTATACAAAATAGAAAAAAATCGAATTCTGTTTGTTAGAAAACTTTTCTCATGTGCTTTTTAACTCATTCCAAAACAATGTGTGCTGTATGCATACTTTTGTAAGTAAATATTTCAAATATGCATAAAAAGCAAACTACAAATTCAATCTTAATCACTTTGAAGTGATTTTGGTTTTATTTTCCAGTGATTTGCAGTGACTTGAGATGCGTCTAAATCGGGCAATTAGTTGCCACTAGGTCAACTTGCCCCCAAGCTATATTTACACCTAATATGCCCCCCCGTATTTCAGTGCCTAGACTACAGGGCATAGAAAAAACATTTGCTAAGCGAAGCAGAGCATAAAAACGTGGCACACAAAGCAGCGACGCCGGCAGCGCAGTCAGCGTTGGCCGCTTGTTGCGCGCCTGAATGTAAAAGGCATTAAAAATGGCATAATAATAGCATTCAAACTGTAATGTTGCCAGCAGAGGACGACAACGACGACGACGACGATGTTGCTGCTGTCGCAGTTGACGTCGACGGCGACGATGTTGCTGCTGCTGCCGCTGCTGCTCGTTAATGTTTGTTGCTGGCGTCGCATGCAACATTCATATGCAATATTTTAAGCTTTGCAGTTATGCCCGGAGTAGAGAGTGGAAACAGTATGCGAGAGTGTGGCGGGGCTGGGGGCGCCGCAGTGTATCTGAAAGATTGCTGAGCTGCGCGGCAGTTGTTTGTATATGACATAAATGGGCACGGTAGCAACTCGTAAATTTGCTGACTACCGGCAAAGCGAACACATTTCTGTAATTCTCGCGCGCGCAGCTAAGCTCCAAAATGATGGGGCGCATCGCCTAATGCCCATGAATGCAACACGAATATTATGGCTCAAATCTGGTACATATGTAAGTACTGCTTGGAAGCCCAAGCAGAAACTAAGCAGACACGCGAAAACATTATAAAGTTGCGGATTAAAGTGAAAGAGGTGGCAAAGAATTCGGTAGGCAATTTGTAGGCGGCTGAAAATCATTTGTTGAGGCAGTCCAAAAAAAATATTTGCAGATATTTAAAAAGCAATAAACGAATGAAAAAAAAACAAATATGAAACCAAATTCTAGTCAAAACATTCATAAATAAAACAGTTTAAAAATAACAACAGCTATCATGAATTTAAAAAAGAATTTCTACAGCGAAAATTTAAAACAACATCCAATAAAAATATCAGAAAAATTATAAAATTGTTGAAATCATTGTAATAGTCTTTATAAATGACACCAGTTTAATTTATTAAGTAATCCATTTTTTTTAATTATTTCTTTTGCAGCATTTAAAATTAAATTCGTTTTCAACATTCTTTTGAAATTTTTTTAGAAATAAAATTTAAAATTAGCCCTAATATTTTTAAAAAGCATATTTCAATCCCTTATTGAAATACCCCCATTCAATTACTAAATTGCCACAAAAGTGTTGCACCGCAAAAAACACCCCCTTAAAAAAAGAATGTTCGCAGGCCACAGCTAATGCAAGTGTATCAGAAAAGGTTTCTAAAATGTACAAGTATATTTGACATGCGACAATAGGAATAGCATTTTATTAGGCGAACTAAGCACACTCAACTCGAGTAGTTGGCGTATATGTATGCAAGGCCCCGTGGCATGCAACATGGCCATAGCAACACACTCAAAGTGGGAGTCGGACTCGTATTTGCTACACGACGCCTGCAACGAGTCCGACAGGATAAAACGGAGGTGTGAGGGCACAGCCGACGACACATGCACTCAAAATGTTGCAAGACAGCCTGTTGACTGCCGCCGGTTGTCGTGAAAGTTGCGTCTGCGAAACGCTTAACCCTAGGGGTAACAAGGTGGTCGGTGTTGGGGTAATAAAAAAGTATTTTTTAATGTAATACAACAAAAATGTTATAAATATAATAATAATTTGCCAAAACAATTTAAAATATTTGTGAATGTAAAATATTTCAGACTTTAGACATAATAATAATAGAAATAAAATAGATTGATCTTAATAAATTTCATATAATAATATAGAAATATGTGAAACTTAGACAAAAAGTTAACTATAACTAAAAAAATTTGAAAAAAAGGTTTAAAAAAATGAAATTGAAAAAAAACAAATAAGTTTAAAAATATATATACATGTATATATATGTATTATTATGTATTAAATATATATTAAGTAATGGGAATTATATAGCTTGCTGATCAATCAATTGATATGTGTTCCATTTAAAATACAAATAAAAAACTGTAATGCACGGCTTTGAAGATAACTATATTTATACTATGTATAATTGTATACATATTATATAAAATCTATAGCATGAACAATATAAAAACACTATCACATTAAATTAATAAGTCATAAAAATAAGAAATAATTTGACATTTCTGACGCCCTATATTCACTATATATGCACGAACTTTATATGTAAATAGAAATAAGGAAACACATAAATTGCTGCCCCCGACGCTGATAAGCCTCAACTTTGCTAATCTCGGCTTTAATAATTATTTTTTTTATAGCTTAACTAATTAATGTCGATCAGGGGAGCTCATAAAAAAATCAAATATATGTAAGTACAAAATATTTGTATGACGATCATTGTGCAGCAACAACAAGAGAGAGCGAGAGAGAGAGATTTTATGCTCAGTTTAATTTGTTGTGTTGTGTTGCGAGCGTGTGTGAGCCAGCAACATTTCCCCTACTTTTGGTGAGAGCGAGAGCGCGCGCTTGGCTCTCATGCACGTGAGTGCATGTGAGCCATATGTGTGTGACTCTGCGTGTGTGAGTGAGTGAGAGCGCGCACATGCATGTTGCTAAACTGCATATGCTTTGGCTACACATGCAGGAAATGCACTCGACGCCGACGTCGACGTCAGCGCAAAGAGCGCAGCGTATGTGAGAGCGAGTTCGCTGCATGTGCATGTGTGTGAGTGCAGTAGCAGCAGCAGCAGCGCAGCAGAGCACGAACTAGCCAGCACACGTACTCGCACACACACACACACGTACACGTACACCGACACCGACACCGACACTCTTGTCTGTCTGCCTTTTGCTGTCTTGCTTTCTGTGTGTGTTTGTGTGTGTGTGTGTGTGTTCGTTGCCGTCGTCGGTCGTAAAAACATTTTCAACGAGCCAACGGAGTCGCCTGCGTGCAACTTCAGCAATCAGTTTGAGTTGAAACGCGAGGCGGTTAACATGTTTTAAGAAAACGAGCTCCGGCAAGCGACAAAAGCATAAAAACAAACAGAAAATTTCAATGAAAAACGCAAGCGTCAAATCTTACCAAGTGCCAACGAAAACGCAATGAAATAAATTCATGAATGAAGCAAAGAAATATTTACAAGTGCTGAGCAAAATTTAAGAAAATAAGCCAAGTGCACACACACACACAAGGATTACGGTTACGCGTCGCACACAAAACAACAAAAAAAGCGCTCAAATATGAAAACCAGAAAGTGAAAAAGTTGCTAAAAAAAAAAAATTAAATAAATTCCCAAAATCCCACCAACTAAAAATAAGCAAAGAAAAAATAAATCAAAAATAGTTGGGCATTCTCACGGCGAGAAACACAGCGAGAAATTGAGAAAGATGGCAACAGGAACAGGAACAACTTCGAGCTGCCACCGCCGCCGCCTGTTGCTGCTGCCACTGTCGCTGCCGCTGCTGCTGCTGCTGCTGCTGACAGCGACGGCGACGCATGCGCAGCAGTGCGCCTGGGAGTTCGTGCGCACCACGATGGACATCAAGTGCAATGTGCGCGCCTTGGACCAGGGCGCCGCCGCGCTCGACCTGCAAGTGGCCGAGACGGCGAACCGTTTTGAGCTGCAGTGCAGCGAGGATTTGCTGCACGCCAGCGAACTGGCCGCCGGCATGTTCCGCAAGCTGCAGAAGCTCGCCGAGCTGCGCCTGGACGCGTGCAAGCTGCAGCGCGTGCCGGCGAATGCGTTCGAGGGCCTGCTCTCGCTGAAGCGCCTCCAGCTGGAGACGCACAATGTGGTGTGGGGCGCCGGACGCACGCTGGAGCTGCACGCCCAGGCGTTCCAGGGCCTGCGCGAGCTGAGCGAACTGCATTTGGGCGACAATAATATACGGCAGCTGCCGGAGGGCATCTGGTGCAGCATGCCCGGCCTGCAGGTGCTCAATCTCACCCAGAATCGCATACGCGGCGCCGAATATCTGGGCTTCTCCGAGAAACTCTGCTTGGGCAGCGCGCTGCCCAATCAGCTGACCGGCGGCGCCGAGCTCCAGCTGCTCGATCTGTCGCACAATGAGCTGCGCTCGCTGCCGGACGCGTGGGGCGCCTCGCGGCTGCGCCGCCTCCAAACGCTCAGTCTGCAGCACAACAATCTGAGCGCGCTGGCGCCCAGCGCCCTGGCCGGCCTGAGTTCGCTGCGCGTCCTCAATTTGTCGCACAATCATCTGGAGTCGCTGCCCGCGGCCGCCTTTGCCGGGAACAAGGAACTGCGCGAGCTGCATCTGCATCACAACGATCTGTACGATCTGCCCAAGGGACTGCTGCATCGGCTCGAGCAGCTGCTGGTGCTGGACCTGAGCGCCAATCAGCTGACCAGCCATCATGTGGACAACAACACGTTCGCGGGCCTGATCCGGCTGATCGTGCTGAATCTGTCGAACAACGCGCTGACCCGGATCGGCGCGAAGACCTTCAAGGAGCTGTACTTCCTGCAGATACTCGACATGCGCAACAACTCGATTGGCCACATCGAGGAGGGCGCCTTTCTGCCGCTCTACAATCTGCACACACTGAATCTGGCCGAGAATCGGCTGCACACCCTCGACAATCGCATCTTCAATGGTCTCTATGTGCTCACCAAGCTGACGCTGAACAACAATCTGATCAGCATTGTGGAGACGCAGGCATTTCGCAACTGCTCCGATCTCAAGGAGCTCGACCTCAGCTCCAATCAGCTGCTGGAGGTGCCCGAGGCAGTGCAGGATCTGAGCATGCTGAAGACCCTCGATCTCGGCGAGAATCAAATCTCCGACTTCAAGAACGGCACCTTCAGCAATCTCAATCAGCTGACGGGTCTGCGCTTGATCGACAATCGGATCGGTAACATTACGGTGGCCATGTTCCAGCAGCTGCCCCGCCTGAGCGTTCTCAATTTGGCCAAGAATCGCATACAGAGCATCGAACGGGGCGCGTTCGATCGGAATACGGAGATCGAGGCGATACGGCTCGACAAGAACTTCCTCACGGACATCAACGGCATCTTTGCGACGCTCGCCTCGCTGCTCTGGCTGAATCTCTCCGAGAATCATCTCGTGTGGTTCGACTATGCGTTCATACCCTCCAATCTCAAATGGCTGGACATCCATGGCAACTACATCGAGGCGCTGGGCAACTACTACAAGCTGCAGGAGGAGCTGCGCGTCAGCACGCTGGACGCCAGCCACAATCGCATCACGGAGATCACACCCAATTCGGTGCCCAACTCGATCGAGCTGCTGTTCATCAACAACAACATCATTGGCCAACTGCAGCCAAATAGTTTTGTGGACAAGACGCGACTCGCCCGCGTCGATCTCTATGCGAACGTGCTGTCGAAGCTGTCGCTGAATGCGCTCCGCGTCGCGCCCGTCGCCCTGGACAAGCCCCAGCCGGAGTTCTATCTGGGCGGCAATCCGTTCGAGTGCGACTGCTCGATGGACTGGCTGCAGCGCATCAACAATCTGACCACACGCCAGCATCCGCGCGTCGTCGATCTGGCCAACATCGAGTGCCTGCTGCCGCACAGCCGCCAGGCCCCGCTCCGTCCGCTGGCGTCCCTCTCCGCCGCCGACTTTCTGTGCAAGTACGACGCCCACTGTCCGGCCACGTGCCACTGCTGCGAGTACGAGAGCTGCGAATGCGAGCTGATCTGTCCGAACAACTGCAGCTGCTTCCACGACGCCAACTGGTCGAGCAACATCGTCGACTGCGGCAAGCAGGATCTGCTGGGTGTGCCGCCGCGGCTGCCCCAGGACGTCAATGTGCTCTATGTGGACGGCAACAATCTGCCGCTGGTCCAGGCCGCGCATCTCGCCGGCCAGCGCAGCCTGCACACGCTCTATCTGAACGGCTCGAATGTGATGGCCGTGGCCAATGGCAGTCTCGGCCAGCTGGCCAGTCTGCGCGTGCTCCATCTGGAGCACAACAAGCTGAGCGCCTTGGACGCGGACACGTTTCGATCGCTGGGCCAGCTGCGCGAGCTCCATTTGCAGGGCAATCAGCTGGCGCACATTGGCAATGGGACCTTTGAGCCGCTCGTCGCGCTGCAGCTGCTCCGGCTGGACAACAATCGGCTGGCGGCGCTGCCGCTGCACCAGCTTACACAGCTGCAGTATCGCAACAATCTGCAGGGCCTGACGCTGGGCCGGAACAGCTGGAGCTGTCGCTGCCAGCAGCTGCGCGAGCTCGTCCAGTTCGTGACGGACAATGCGCTGGTCGTGCGGGACGCGCCGGACATCTATTGCGTGGACGCGGGCATCAAGCGCGAACTGGAGCTGATGGCGCTCGGCCAGGAGCGTCTGCCGACGACCGACTGCTCGGAGCTGTTGGACGCGAGCGCCAGCAACATTAGCTCCGCCCAGGATCTGGCCGGGCACGGCTATCGGCTGCCACTGCTGGCCGCCGTGCTGGTGCTCATCTTCCTCGTCGTCGTGCTCATCATCGCCTTCGTCTTTCGGGAGAGCGTGCGCATGTGGCTGTTCGCCCATTACGGCGTGCGTGTGTGCGAGCCACGGTTCGAGGACGCCGGCAAGCTGTACGACGCCATCATTCTGCACTCGGAGAAGGATTACGAGTTCGTTTGCCGCAACATCGCCGCCGAACTGGAGCACGGTCGTCCGCCGTTCCGTCTGTGCATCCAGCAGCGCGATCTGCCGCCCCAGGCCAGCCACCTGCAGCTGGTGGAGGGCGCCCGGGCCTCGCGCAAGATTATACTGGTCCTGACGCGCCACCTGCTGGCGACCGAGTGGCAGCGGGTCGAGTTCCGCAACGCGTTCCACGAGGCGCTGCGCGGCCTCGCCCAGAAGCTGGTCATCATCGAGGAGACGAGCGTGTCCGGCGAGGCCGAGGATGTCGCCGAGCTGGCGCCGTACCTCAAGTCGGTGCCCTCCAATCGGCTGCTCACCTGCGATCGGTATTTCTGGGAGAAGCTCCGCTATGCCATACCCATTGAGCTGTCGCCGCGCGGCAACAACTACACGCTGGACCATCACGAGCGGTTCAAGCAGCCCGTTTCGCCGGGCCTGATATTCCGGCAGGCGCCGCCGCCGCCCGCCTACTACTGCACCGAGGATATGGAGGCCAACTACTCGTCGGCCACGACGGCCACGCCCTCGCCGCGCCCCATGCGCCCCGTCGTCGAGTCGCTGGCCATGCGGCCGCCCTCGGAGCACATCTACCACAGCATCGAGTCCGAGTACAGCGCCTACGATCCGCACGAGGCGCTCTCGATGATGCCCGGCGCCCTGCTGCATCATCCACACCCGCAGCATCAGCATCAGCAGCAGCAGCAGCATCAGCAGCAGTTGCAGGCGCATCAGCTGCAGCAGTTGGCGCGCCAGCAGCAACAGCAGCGTCTGCTGCAGCCGCAATATCGCCCCCAGCCGGCAACCACAACAACAACGGCAGCGCCAGCTTCGGCAGCTGCGTCGACGTCGGCAGCGGCGCCGGTGCACTTGCGCAGCGGCAGCGGCCTCAGCCAGGCCAGCAACAGCACGCAGTCAACAGCGCAGGCGTCCACTTCCGCTGCGGCCGCGCAGCAACAACAGCAACAGCAACAGGCAGCAGCTGCAAGCAGCGACGCCGGCAGCACCAATAAGAACGGCGGCCAAGCTTTTCTGGTGTAAGCTGTCTCTCTCTCTCTCTCGCTCTCGCACACACGCAAACACGCTCAAAAGGGTTCCTGCGCAGGGGCGGCCATCTTGAAGCTGCTCGCTCGCTTGCGCGCCAGGCAAACGACAAAAACTTAACACACACACACACACAATATATATAATAGAAATCATATATATATATATTTAAAAAATAATTAAAAGACTTTTTCGTAGGCATTTCTATTCGCATGCGCCTTCAGTGTTCAAGTGTTGTTGTTGCTGTTGCTGTTGTTTGTTGTTGTTGTTTTGTAGTTGTGTCGCACAACCAACACAAACGACACACACACACACACACGCACACACGCATATATATAAATATATATATACACACACATACACACATTAATCTAAGCTTATTATTAAATTTAATTACTACTAAAAAACAAAACATAATTACTAGAAAAGTTGCAAAAAACACTTTCAAATTCAATGTGATATATTAATTAAAAATATAAAATGTCAAATATATATATATATATTTATATGTAGTATATATATATATATATATATATATGTTTGATACACGACTAATGCAAAAAACTGTAATTTGTAGCCATTAGTTTCTAGCCTGGCCTAAACCACACATTAGTACATATAAATATATATAAATAATTCAAGAAGTGAAAGCAAAACATTCTTATCAAGATTTTGAGCAATCTTAATAACTAAAACTAAAACATTATTATTATTATTATATATATACATATGTGTACATAGAAAGAAATCCAAGCATAGAAATTATTTAGCACACTTAATGTATTTATGTATTATGATAATTAAAAAGAAAAACCAACTAAATTAATTAAATTAACTAAAAGAAATGTATTATTAAATTAATTATTACAAATACAAAAAACGCAAGAAAAACCTATATACGAGAAAAATAAAAACAACAAAAAAACTATTATAAAATATATACAAATATTTAAAAAACAAATTCAAACAACTCTTTTTCTTTCCGGCATTTGCAGCGTTTATACGTGTGCGGTTTAAGTGATTATTATTTTTTAGGAACTTTGCAGCAATTTTGCAGATGGAGATACCCAAGAAAAAAGCAGATAATTAATATGTATTAAATATGAAAAAAAACTAGTCATTGCCACAAAAATAACTTTAAATGCGAAAACATTTGCAAGAATAAGCAGATTAATTTTCTTTTTTAATGTGTGTTCAGTTTAAAGGTGTTTAGAAAGAGATAGTATGATCAAATACACTCTTTAATAATAATACCTAAATAACACTCTTTGAGTTATTATACAACTGCTTCAAATAAATAGATGAAAACAAGCCATGATAAAATAAATAATATAAATACCAAATAATTCGACAAAATATGCCAGTTTATTATGGGACCTCATTTGCTATTTAGCTTGTACAAATTAAAATCATATTATTACATACAAATACCAATTGAAAAAGTATTTAGAATTTGCTCTCATATTTCCCACATGCTAATCAAAAATGTTATTTAACAAGTTTGGAACCAATTTAAAATTACACTTTGCTATTCAAATTAATTGGCACTTTGCGCATTACGTATAAACCTCAAAAGCCAAGTGGAAAATTTGAAAACTAAAACCCTAAAATGCATAACTAAGTAAATAACGAAATGAAAAGTACGCACAAAGTTAATTGCTTGTAAATAATTATTTATAAATAAATTAATGGAAAATGCACTCGAGCAGACAAAAAAATTGCCAGCACACACAGACACATATTAGTTTGCATATGTATATGTAAATTATTATTTGCGAAAATGAAATTAAAAATGTGAAACACGAAAAACACAAAATGCATTTTTCGCGTTTATTTAACTGGCGCATAAATTTTATTTTTATGCCCCGACAAACCGCAGCATACAAAAAGCCTCGGTAACTACATCAACTAACCATGCAAAAAGGCTTCATAAAGCAACAAACAAACAAACAGCCAAACAGAAATGGAAACAAACTAAAAACTAAATCCATTATTTAGCCGCATGAGTAATTTTATAAATTAATTACCACTATTGCGTTCAACTGTTGCAAAAAACTTTTCAATGTAATTAGCTTCATTTTTAAAGAGCTGCGGCAAAAGCACAGGAAATGTAATCAAGTTAGAAGGGCGCCGATTGCACAAAACAAACAACCAAATGATGTACGAATGATACTACTTAAATCCTTTAATAGACCGTTCGATTCTTACAATTATACTTTGACAATTTAGGGGCTATGTAAGTTAACTAATTTGAAATATTCCTTTCCTTTTCGTATTTATACAAATTGGTTATTTGCGTTGAAATTTCGGGTTCTCCTAGTATAATACTTATCATACTCGTTCAGGAAGGGTCAATTCTATTAAATGTATGTATCGTCCTCAGTTTCAAAGCTACATACATCTAATTTTGCCGACAGTTTAGTAATGCCCTCCTCTAACGACTAAATAAAAATTTTTGGATACAATTACGTGACAAAACGATCAAATCTAAATAGCTTGGGGGAGGGTAAATCCATATCTGCCACTCACAAAATTTGCCATATATTTTGATGAGTTCTAAATATCTAGCAAGCATTGACAAGAATCTATTATTTAAAAATAAATAACATCATGCTAAGAGTATTGCGCAGTTGCTTACACCCGATTGCCACGTTCTCAGTTGTTTTCTTTCTTAAATATAAATTTCTTGATATGCTACCTTCTCAAGTCTCAAGTCAAGCGCACAAATCTTACGTATTTCTTCAAAAGCCCCTCGCCTGCTATGTCAAGTGTGTTCTGCCAACTTTCAAAAGGACTTTAATTCCAAGCACTCAAATCGACACACACACTGGAGTTGAGGCCGCCGCAGCTCCGCATTTCCGCAGCGAGCACAACTTTTGGCTTGTTTATGGACCCAGCATATTGGCATGTGTCTATTTCTGGTCTAACCCTGACACTTTTTTGGCACTGGCCTGGCCAAGAGCTCTTGCCAAAGTCGAGCGGCAATCGCAAACGCTGGCCAAATCGTTGCGATGCGCTTTGCCAAAACAAACAGCAAATTGCATATTTTATGAGTACAAAACTTTATTCCCATGTAATACACTAACATGCCACACACACACACACTCACACACACATACTACATACCACACACACTTCACTGGCATCGATAGCAAATTAAGTATGTCAATTTGCGAAAAGAAACAAGGCAAACAGAAACGAACCAAAATCGCAACTGTAAAAGCCAGAACCAAAGCCAAAGTTGCCAGCGGAAAACGAAACAAACTAATTGAAAATCAATAAGTAGCCGGCAAAACAAAACAACAACCAAAAACAAGAAAAAAACAAAGAGAGAAATAAAAAAGCGCATAGTAAATCTAATGGCAAAAAATGGAAAACAGCTGCGATACTCGTACACTTAACAGGCGTTACAATAGGTCATTGGCATCAGAGTACTGGGTTCCGAGAGGGAACTTCCAGCCGGTTGCGTATCGTGAACTCTAAAGCTGCGAGAGCTGAAGCTCAACGAATGGTGTTAAATAAAAAAATATCATGATAAAAAAGCAAAAAATATTCTATAATACATGCGGCTTCCAGCTGCTTATAAATATGCTTATAATACAGATTATAAACTTGACCCTGAATAATTCAAAAATAAGCTAGATATAAAATATATTCAAATAAAAAGATTAATTATTTTGTAGTAGTTTTTCAACAATTTAAAACACAGAATTTAATAAACCCCAAGAAAAAACTTATAAAAATGATTTGATTTTAAATTATTTGATATACATTATTATTATATTATTATTATTATAATAACTCAATTAACATTACATTAAAACCTTTTGAAAGATGGGGCTTCAGGAAAGTAATATTTTAAAATGTTCTAATAGAAAAAATGTAAGGAATGAACTTCAAACAAAAATTACCCCAAAACTAAATGTTTTTCAATAAAATAACGAAAAAAGCACACTTGCATTAATAATTTTAACAACATTTTTTAAGACTTATGGCGGTTGTTTTTTCCTTTATTAATTAATATTAGTTTTCTAAATTCTAAGGTGAATGTTGACAATTATTTTTTTGTTTAAAGCGTAACAGATTTAAATTTATAAACAAAGTAATTAAATTTGCGAGAATTTACTGCAACGTATAAATATATAAATAAAAAAGTTATTTTCCATCCGGTTTAATGAAACTTAAAAAATATCTGCATCATCATCGCGATAGCGAACTTCTTAAGTGAACCCAAGAAAACTAGCACATTATTAAAAATGCATTTATGCAATTTTAATTGACTGGGCCGAACGCTTTCATAAGACACTGTGTATGTAGGTAACTAAAGCGCTGACAAAATGGCTAAATGGCATTAAGCCGTTTGCCCTGTCTCGACGAGTCTGGCAAATTGATTTGTTTAATAATTAAAACATGCAAACTGCATATGTAAGGCAAATTGCGAGCACCATAAAAGGCAACCAAGTCGTTTATAAAAAAAAGAGACAGGGTATAAATGCATCCATATAGTGTGCAATGGAGTTCGATATGGACAGTGGGGGTAACCTCAGGAATTTGCAATTAATGACGCTTGACAGCGTTAGATAAACGCCTCGCATAGCATAAATGGCATGTAATAATGAGACCCAGGGGCTACTTAAAGCTGCCAACCGATATTATATACATGTAGTATATATGTGTGTGTACCAAACCCGTAACCATATGGATATAAAAGCTAATAACACATTTTACATGAATTGCCAGGGGGCTACGAAAAGGGAGGGGGTTCTGAATAGTAACTTTTGATTTGGTAAACTTCAATAAAAGCGGGCGGCTAACGCTCGAGGGGCTGCTTGGGGTATCCAAAGCGCAAACACAAATATTTATGCTTTATTAAAAACCAAAATTAATACACTAAAACAACAACGATTATACATGCTATATCGCTGTAGCTACATAAATAACAACAGCGCCAGCAAATTGCATGGGGGCAGGGGAGGGTGGATGGGGCAGGGTGTGGTTGTGGCAACAACCCCTTTTTGGCTTATCGCCGTGTTCTACGCTTGTAAGCGCACAGCCCCGCCCACTATGCAAGAGGTTTTCGCCCTTTTTTTTGTGTGTGTGTTCATTTATAGCAAATATTTTGCATACCCTTTTTTTTGGAATTTAGTAGTGTTTTTTTTTTGGGCTGTTTTTTGTTTTTAATAAAAAATGCAAACAAGGGGTTGCGCTGGGTCGATACGAGAAACTGGTTCAGTGTGGCAACAGCGGGCAGTGGGCAGCAGAAAGTGGCAGCTCACTATTTGCATACACGCTGCTGCGACTGGAGGAGGGCGGCCGGGGGGCGGGGCAGAGGCACTAAGCGCATAAATAGACAACTGCAAAACAAGTTGCGTTGGTTTGGCTCGCTTCGGTTTTGGCTTGGTTTTTGTTTTTTTTTTCTTTTCGGTCAGCTAAAAACTTGCCAGAGTTGCGGCCCACTTGCATTTTCGGTTCTAGCTACTAATTTTTTTGGTTTGACTGGCCCTGAATTATAAAAAATAATAATAGCTTAAGGCAACACTAAATACTAGACTTTCGTTAAACGATTTAAAAAATATTTTTTTAATGCCTAGCGAGAAGGTATTCTTATTTACATTTACAGTACATATGTCGAAATTGGTCAGTTTGGATCACAATATAATCCTTCCGTAATAAGATCGATAAGAAAATTGATTTTTTGTATAAGAATTTCATTTGAATTTATATTTTTGAACATTGCACAAAAAAGGCCTGCTCGAAGGTATTATAATTTAGATAACGGTTCATATGTGGAAGTCTGTTTAATATGATCGTTATAAAATTAGTTTTTTATATAATTAATTTCCCTGTTTTTTGATACTTTTATTTATTTATAATAATAATATTTAACATACCACATAAAGTTTTGACAGCCCCCAAATGTGTTCACAAGTTGGCAGCACCCAAGGAAAATCACTTAAACTTAATAAAATTATTTGTGTCACTTTGGCGCAATAAGCTTGTAAAACTTTTTGGCAAAATATTCTCGCGCTTGGATTGGCAGCTCCACCTCAGCCCCCAACCAATGCGAAATAAGCTGCGTCACTTTGATGCTGATTGTCAAAAAGGAATCAGTCGAAGGTGCATACTTTTTATATAAACGTGTACTACATATAGTAAACATGTATATATATACATATATAAACATGTATGTATCTGTACAATGTGTGCGAAAGTGCGCGAATTTTTAGCTTAGCTTTGGCAATCTGCGTGAAATGATTTATTCATATTCATAACTTGTTGTTTTTGTTGCTTGCTGGCGAATCTTGTGAGTGTGGCGCAATGCCATTCACTCACTCGCTGACTGACTGACTAACTGACAGAATGAGAGTCGCTCCACCCCCACCACACCCCACATCCGAAGAAGTGAATCGCAACACATGCGCCAAAGCATTTCCCACGGCATCAAATTGTTGCTGCAGCCTCACCTTATTTTATGCAGAGTAAAAGAAGAGACTACGCGAGAGCGAGGGAGAGGCGCAGATGTTGTGTGAGCGAGAGAATGAAACGATGCGCACTTCCTTCATTTGCATTACAATGATAAACTTCAAAGTGTGTGCCAGAGAATTTCTTAAAAATATTTTTCTTTTTTTTTTTGTTCTTCGTTATTTGCTTTTGTTTTCATTTCTTACTGTTTTCTTTTGGACTTGTGCAAAAAGTTAGAAACTAGAAACTGACTATTTATGGACAGCTCCCATCTAGAAAACAATCAAAGCTGGAACGTTTGTTCACAGTTTCAACATCAGCAGCAACAGCAGCTGAAAACATGATGTGGAACAAATTTAGCCCCATTTTCAGTTTGTCGACATAATGAGTTATCAAACTGAGCGATACGCTCATTAAGCATAAATTTGCCATCGATATAGACACTTACAATACTGGCCGACTATCCAAAAATGGATGGCCAAATGTGTCATCACACAGACACACCACACTCACACTCACGCACAAGCACAACATAGTTCCAGTTTCCAGTTTTAGCTCCACATATGGCAGACAGAATGCCTAATGAAGCCATCGATTTGAGTTTGTTCGTGAATTATTATTTGTGACTCGTTGGGGTTCAACTACAGCAATTTCTCAGCTAATTGTTATGCAATGGCCGTTGTGGCTAACGGAAATACCAACAGCAGCAGCAGCAACAACAAATAACAACAAAACAGTCCATTGAACTTGATGCGATGTCATCGACAAATTATTTTTTGGCAGACAGTCAAAGCAACAGCAGAAGAAGCCATCAGCAACCCATCATAACTGTGTAGAACTTGAGACTCTAAAAAATCTCATGATGCGACTCAAAACTTCAAGTGCAAAAAGTACAGTAAAAACTCACAGGCAAGACGTTTGAATAAAAATCTCAACAAAAAAACAATAATTAGAAGAAAAAACTTAAAATTATGTACAGAGTTAAAATACTAAAAAAAATGTATAAAGAATAACCGTAATTATAATATAACATTTAAAATATAAAACAGATAAATAAACATACATTTTCTTACATCATATTTATACATAATAATAACATTTTTCTTCGAACTTATTTATATATTTTATATTCTAAATTTGATTATGCCATGACATGTTAATTCTTTTCGGATTTTTAATATTTTATTTTTCTTAAAATGTATTTTTACTGACTTATTTTTTCGCTATCTTAATTTTGTTACGTTTTAAAAAGCAAAGATAATCTAATAGCCACTATAAATATTAATTTGTGTACTAATTAAAGTCCATTTAGCTAATGCTAAACACTTGAAGATCACTTTAGCCATTTCTTTCAAGATACCAGGGCTTAACTTCCTTACTAATTAATGTTAATTGATCCATTTTAGATAAGGAAACAAATAATTTTGTATTTAACATAAATTCTCAAGTGTCTGCGCTCAAGGGTTGGCTCGGTATGAAAGGTTGCCCAAAACTCTTTTGTAAGTAATGAAATCCCATTTACTATTTGGCTGACTTCTGACTGAGTGTTCACTGTACTAGACATGCTTCAATATGGCAACAGTGCAACAACACGCACACACACACACACACTGGCACACACGCAGCAGCCACTTGTGTTTATCATTTCTCTCGTCTCCTTTTTTGTACAAATCATCAACTTAATTATGCTTATATTAAGGTTTTTATCTGCACGCCGCTGACTTTTCACATGCCCACAGCACGGGCAGGGGCTGGGGCAGGGGCAGGGGGCGCAGCAGCTAGAGGCAAGTGCCAGTAGCTCGAGTGCAACAACTTCACTTATTTGTAGCCAGCAACTGGCGCTGTGTATCTGTATCTATGAATCTGCATTTGTATCTGTAACTGTGGCCAGTGGGCACACGAATGTGTGTGTGTGTGTTTGTGTATTTTTGGTGCGTGTGTGTGTTTGCGTTTTGTCAAGTGCACTTGTGGCTTATTTGCATATAGTAGGCACTTTGGTAATTGAATTCAGTTAGCCGCCAGTTCGAACGCAAAAAGATGGTACGACTCACGCGCATGCTTGATTGGATAGCGTCGCGTCTCTGCCCCGAATCCCCTCCTCCAGACCCTACACGTCTGTCCCACACACACACACACACATTACACTCTCTGCGTGCGTTACAGGGCCGTGCTGCCTGTTTTATGATTAAGTTTGAGTTGTGGCCACAATTAAGCAGAACCTTTCTAGGCACTCGAAAATACAGTTACGAAACCTGCCAAGTGCCTGGGCCAACAAAGCAATATGCAAATGTCCATTGCATGAATTCCAATTAGGCAAAAAAAGATATAACAGCAGCAACAACAATCAATTCTTAAGTGTGTGTGCGTGTGTTTGCATTTACAAATAGTTCGAGTCATAAATAATTTTTACCCAATCAAAAAATTACTAACGAACTCTGGGCAATCAATGACTAAAATTGTAAGCAGTGACAAAATCAAATATGTAAAAAAAAAACCCAGTAAATGAAGAGTGGAATAGATCGACTATTTGATATGCTTACACTGTGAGGTCTATACACTTCGGCTAAAATCCGAAATATGTGTAGAAGAGTTGACCAAATGGCCAAGCCATTTTCATAATAAATAATATATACGATAAATAATAAAATAAGATTTATGATAATATTTATAATAAAAGTATAATGTTATAGTATAGTATATAAGTATAAGGAGACTTTTTAAAAAATTTCTTTACCATTAACTGCAATATTATTTGTTGTTTGAATTCTGCCCCCTAATATTTATCTGCCCTGATATCCTTTACATAATAACCATGTCCTAAGCCATTTATTTGTTTTTATTTGAATACAATCTTTTTAAATATCCTATCTTAATTCTTTTTTTGCAGTCTTCCCATTTATTATTTTTGAACGAAAGAGCATGCTAGCTGTCCTGCATGCCTGCATTAAATATTTCATATATAAGTATATTTTTGTAAAATTATATTTATATATATTTTCATTTACCACATTGTCACAGCTCACAATAAAATCATTTTACCCAGTGGCACAAAACTGAAATATGACATAAATTATGCATGTCCAGTGTGCAGCAGGTTTGTTACAGGTGCCTCATGGTATCAGGGTTCGAGAGTCTCCAGGCACTAATTGTCCAAAAAAGGACCACCAACACGTCTTTATGTCATTAGGAATGCCCCGCCTGTGCTCGCCTCTCCGTCTCTCTCTCTCTATTATCCTCTCTTTATGTGACTGTAACTGTGCCCCAGGTTGTGGCATGTATAGAATTAGGATGACAAAAGTGCAACGTGACTGCAGTTGCTGCACGTGGGCATCTATTGTGTGGCATGTCTCTCTTGTGTTGCACAACGCACAACTTTGCATTTGGCTTAACAATTATTTGATATTATTTGACATGGCAATTGTGTCGTGCGCATAATTACACTTGTCAATATAAAATGGGCTAAGATTTCGTAAGATTCGAATGGCATCGCTACGGCTGCCAGTCACAGATAAAAGTTGCATAGTCTCTGCAGTCAGTTCCTCGGATCTGACAAGCTAATTGAAATTTCATTAGCGTTGTGTGTGCCCCCGTCTCTATCTATCTATCTCTCTGTACACCCCACACAGTAATTTGTAATTTATTATTAATAATTCATAACACTTCAAGTCAGTTGTAGTTGAAGTTGGGTTTTTTTCCTCTTCAGCGTTTTCTCTGCCTGATAAGATTGTTGCTGCTGCTCAAAAATGCATGAGAGCTGCCTTTTTGTTTGTTTTTCGGTGGGTGCTTAATTTTCGTTTTATTTTTCATTGAAAAAATTATCTATGATCAGCAGCAGGCGCAACCCAAAATTGTAACCATATGAGATATGACAAAACACAAATGGAAAAACATTGAAAAATTTACAAAAACTGTCCAAAGAGCTGGCCCAGGAAGTGTAAATATTGTGCTCAGGAAGTTAGATGCCAGTTTTGAGATGCAGCAACATATGAATAAGCCATGACTAGAAGGACAACGAATATCAAGATTGAAGATCGATTATAAGTAGTCAACATTTGAAAAAAAATAATTATTCAACAATTAAAAGTGTCTTGATTTATGGCATTCAAATTAACATCTGAAGACAGAGCAAAGATTTTTTTGTGTTTTTAAACTTTAAAAGTTAAAGAAAAGAAGTCCAACAAATAATTCAAATTTTTCAATCAATTTAATATCATTTATTAATTTTATTTTTTATATAATTTATTTAGTATGTTTGCTAAAATATCGTTGACTACGAAATTAATTTTTTTTCATAATATTTAAATAATATTTTATATAAATACTTGTTGAAAATGTTAAATACACTTCAGCTTTTTCGACCGTCAATGCTCGTTCGCAGTCACATTGACCTTAGCCCATCAAGTTCAGTAAACTCTTTTTTATATATTCGGCAATAGACTGCCTGCCTGCCAGTTGGCATAGAATATTCATAAAATCTTTCGCTCTATGTGTCATTAGGAGGATAATCAAATTAAACTCATACAAATTAGAAAGACACGTGAGCGCTGGGCTAACGTTTATCGTTGGTGTCGTTCAGTCGCAGCCAACGTGCAACATGCAACAACAGAACGAATCGAAGCGGAGACACAGCAAAGGCGTTCAGCAGGGAGGAGCAACCTATCGAAGAGATAGACTGACAGACAGACAGACGACCCAAAACCAAACACCAAACCCAGTCAAAATGAAAACCAAAGCAAACACCCGCAATCTCGCACATACACACACACACATCGTAGCTATTCAATTATGGGTGCGCCCAGAGCACACACACACTCACACACACACACACACAAACAGGAGAATTTAGCTGGATTGAGGTTGGGTTTTTGGGGTTACAATGGGGGGGTCACAGGCAGGACCGACGGAAACGACAGATGTCATTTGGCTTTTGTGGCACAATATTATGATTATTGTTGCTGCTGTTGTTGTTGTTGTTGTTGTTGTTTTTGTTGTTGCCGTGTGCATCATATGAAAATACATTCTAAATTATCAATGCAGGTAATTGCAGCTTATCAGTTATGCTTATGGCTTAGAAAACAACAGTGCATTGTGCGTGCCCGAGTCTGAGTGTGAGTGTGTGTGTGTGTGTGTGCGTGTGTGCTTGTATCTGCGCAGCCACACACACGCCATCACCCATCTTTGCCCTTTTTATCAATAACAATAACAGCAATTGTTATTATTATGTACTTATATGCATTGCAACATAAACACGGCAAAGTCAAGTCATAACCCGTCTCAACAAACCTCCCCCACAACCCCTTCTGTAACTGTCTGACAATGCATTTGCCGTAATTGCATTTCATTGATTTTTCCTTTAAGCCAGCAAAAACTGTCTGTCCCGACACACAATATTCATTTTCATTTTCATTTCTCAGTAAATAAACACGAAATCGTTCGGCCATATGAAAGAGAGTGTCAAATATGTCATAATACTTATCTAAATTGCAAGCACACAGACTCCTTGAGATCCGTAAAAGAGCGAGAGAGAGAGAGAGAGAGGGAGAGATAGAGGGAGATAGCATACTAAAACTACGCCCACGTTGCCGTTGCCTGGGCTCTTTAAATATTTATCGTTTTAGAGTTTTAGCCAGTCGAAAACGCCCACCCATTCGGGGGCCACCCATGGTGCTAGCCATCATCTAGCAATCTATTCAAATTGCAATTTTATAGATACTCGCTTCGGTTGCCCAAACAACATTTAAAGCTATTCGATTTGTATTGCAGCTGCCTTTTTTATGATCATTATTATTACGAGTGCAAAAACTATCGAATGCGTTTGCAATTGTTACAGTTTTGCATAAGACTTGGCAGCTCGTTTAGCTCTGTAATTGCTGCACCACTTTTATATATATGTATGTATTATGTCTGTTGGCCAAGTCATAAATGAGACGCTTTGTCGGCTTATGGCAATGTGCTTTAAAATTAAAGCTTTTCAAGTTTTTTTTTGTCGAACTCAGTGGCCATTAGAATTTAGTGAACATTCCATTTATATAAAATATTATATTTTATCCCGCTGTATCTTAATTGAATATTAAAACGTACTTTATTATTTATATTTTATATACATAAGTTTAATTAGCTGTACGCGCTAAGATTGTCTTTCGATTTTACACATTCCTTATCAATCACAGGGTATCGCATACGCGTACAATCCCCACAATAGTTCCAGCAAAGATTTGTAACATAATTTGTTTCTGAGCTGAGCACACGTAGAAGAGCTCTCCCAACAAATAAATAAAGAGTATAAATTATCAATATGATCTGTGGCACGTACTCGATTGATAAGTGAGAAAACTGATAACAAAATAAATATAGGCTGATAATCTGGTAATAAAATAAATATGGGTCGACACATATTGATAAAGAAATTAACTAGAATTACAAGTTATTTATAACCTATTATATTTATATTAAGTAAATAATTATATTATGCTTTAACACAACAAAAATAAAATATTTTTAAATATTTCATTTATTCACACTTTATTATTTAATTCGCTTTAACCGCAACTGAAAATTTCATTGGCGTATCTACAAAAATGTGTGAATTTATGAATTTATTGCGATATATGTAAACAATTCTTTGTATTCTCAGTGCACCCTCTCTTAATTATTGATTTATTTAGCCAGCTAATTGCCAATTTTGCCAAATATGATAAACGAAAGCTGGCATTAATGCGTTCAAGTCTGCAGCAAATGAAATTCGAGTGCAAAACGAGAGATCCAATAACGCCTCACATGAGAAACACGAAACGGTGGCACTCCATATTTATTATATTAGTATACATAGACATTCCAATACATTGATATGTGCACGTCTGTGAGCTCTTGTCTGCTATGGCTATTGATTTTGCATATTAGCAAGCAGTCACCAAATTTTCTCCATTAAAATTTTCTCTGGCGTGTGAAATTGAGTCATACAAATGCGTACATCAACTAAATCGGACGGGCTGACGAAGTCTGAATACCCTTCTTAAAATGTATATTCAATGGCATCGAAATTATTATATTTATGGCGGTTTTAATAATTTGTTTACGCCATATGAATAAATATATATATATATTTTCTCTAATACAATATATTACAGTTTTATTATTATTATTGGAAACATAGAATAAAGATTATAACAACAATCAATCTTTTTTTAAAATAGCAACAATATATAATAAATCAAAATTGATTAAAAAATAAATTTAAAATACATAACTAGTAAATTTCAAATACATTTAAATTCTGAAAATAGAGAGGCTCGTATAACTGATCAAGAATACTTATATCGCCTCATATATTTTTATTTTGTAGGTACTTTAATGCCCTACACACTGCCTGCCATATTCATAATACCCTATGGTAGTGCATTTATAATGTGTGTGTGTCTTCTTCCAAAAAGACTTGATTTGTCGTCGGGCCGTGTATGTTAACTACGAGTATGTGCAGTGCAATCAAAGTATTGTGTTTGTTTATTGAATTTGGCCCTCGACACTATTATTTGTTTATCTAAATTTGGTGTAAAATGGAGCTGTCGTTGCTGACAGAGCCAGACCCATAACCAGACCAACAGACTTGAAAACCGGCAAATTCCAAATGCCTGACTGTCTGCATAATTGTGTGCTTAACGCGTGCGCTGCTATATATATATATATATATATATATATGCGTTTATTCATATATACATATAAGTCTGTCTGTATCTATGTGACAACACAAACAAATGCAATGTGAAAAAACAACAACGTGCTGCAAGAGCGTGTGGAATCGAAGCGCGAGCCGCAACGCCGCAGATTGCAGCCATGTCAATGGGACGCCTCATATCGCATTGGACACGAATCATATTATCAGCTGCCAGCGGACAACAACAAATTCCCAATGCATCTGACAACAAACAGAAGAAAAAAGGCTGTGCCATAACCAAAATTAAATACACTAACTGAAGACTGAATATAGAACTCAAATTGGAGAATATTTAAAATACAAAATATATTCTGAAATGTTACAAACTATTTTATTTTTGTTGAAGAATACAAAATATGTACCTTACGATGATTAGTGTAGCAAAGGAGTTGTTCTCTTTCTTTTCGAAACACCAAATTTTACATTTACTGTTCAACTTAAAAACGTTTTCGAAATATATAACTACATTTTTGTAATGGATGTAAAAACACGTACAAAATGTCATGGATAATGCATCTATTAAACTCTGAAATGAAAAAATATTTTGTTGTTACTTTCCAGAATTCAAATACTTAAAAATATATAAATATATATAAATAGCTATAGCTTCACATCTACATAAAAGGTTGAAATCTTTCAAAGTACACAAGAAATATTTTTGAAATTTTTTGTTAAAACATTATGAACGAAATAATTATTAGGCGGATTATGTATTTATTCATGGTTTACTTTTTATTAACCCAGCATTCTGCAAATTTCAAACATAAGTTAAAATACATAAAAACAGCGAAAAACAAACACATCAATTAGCATTTTACTATTATAGACAGCTTTTATCCTACACTTGGGAAAATATCTTAACATGAGAATTAAAATTATGAAATATGTATTACCAAAGAAGTGTATATAAAATAGTGTAAGCGCCTCCATGCAGTTGCAGTTGTTGTTTTTAACCGCTTTGAACTGATTTTTGATTTCGTAGAGCTCTCCCAAGTGCGTCTTCTATCATATCGCTTACCCTGTAATGACTTATGTACGCGATCTTATCCGGAAAATTCAGTTATGGAACTCAGTTTCATTTTTTGTGATATATAACCAAGCCAGTGGCTGTGGCTGTGGCATGGGGCAAGTAACTGAGGCAGCCGTCGAGCGTTGCGGCCTGTAATCAATGCGTCGTCACATCGAACATCGAACGGCGATTGGGTGAACGACGACAAATGGTTTGTTTAAGTTTAGTTCACTGCTGTTTATTTATACATCAAATTGATTGTTGTTGTTGCAGATACACAGGCACACAACATCAACGGAAATGCATTTAAACAAAAATGTATACTAGGGTGCAATGAGTGGTCTGAGATTGTGGAAGTATCGAATTAGGCTAGTTCTGAAATTTCTTAAGTAACGGAACATGTGGGTTGAAATGTATGTAAGGACAGGAACAAAATTCGATCGTAAAGCTCGTTCGTTAAAGGATTACCAATACAAAGGACGAATCATCATTTGAACGCTCTTCATGGAATGGCTGCGACCATGCCAACTATGCCAGTAAATGCAACCAGTTTGCTCCAATTCATTTGTATCTTCCACATTGCAATCAAATCTCATACCGTTGAGGTTGCTGAACGATAAATGGAAAATATTTCAAATATCAAAATATTTCAAATATCAACTACACCTACCTATCACCGCAGCAACTATACCACCAGGCGCCTTTCAAAGCCGTTGCGCAATTGTCACCTAGCCAGTAATCGTTTTCGTTATCTTTGGTTGAAAATGGATGTCCCACATGATCGCTCAGCGAATTGCCAGCATTTCCTGAGTATCCGCCAATGGAAACTAACATGTATTTGTATGTATTCCTGTAATATTCAAAGTGCGAAAACGAAGCTCGACAGATTTGATTCCAATCGAAAAAAATAATTCTTCTCATTCAATTTATAAGCTGTGCGAATAGTAGTTTACTAATATTTCATAGTTATTTACATCGAAAATATTTAAACCACTCGTTGCTCGAACTGCAGCTTAACGCTTCTTATGTGAATTATGAGGACGAATCATCATTTGAACGCTCTTCAGGGAATAACTTCGACCATACCAATGCTGCCAGAAAATACAACCAGTTGCCTCCAATTCATTTGTGCCTTTTTTCTTGCACTCAAAGCACTGACCGTTGAGGTTGCTGAATGATAAATGGAAATATATCTCAAGTATTATCAAAATAGTTCAAATATCAGTTACACCTACCTGTCAGCGCAGTAAAAATACCACCAAGCGCCCTTCAGTTTCTTAGCACAATTAACTTCCTTGTGGGTATCGTTTTCGTTATCTTTGGTTGAAAATGGATGTCCCTCATGACCGCTCATCGAATCGCCAGCATTTCCTGAGTATTTGCCAATGGAAACTAACCTGTATTTGTCCTCCTCACTTCCGATAACAAATCCATCATATCTGGCGTAGCGAATATTATCATCTTGATCAACAAGCTGTATGTAGAGCTCATATCTTTTCTTAGACGTCATTAGATGCAACTTCTCTAAGCCTATCCAGAATTCACCCTCTACGTCCCCAAATCCCTCCTTATAATCTTTCCAATTTCTATAGAAATCAACTGATCCGTTTATACGTCGTTGTATTACGGTCCATCCAGGACCTGCTATATCCGAATCGCATGGCACGAAAAACGGTTTCAATCCTTCTACTTGCATTTTTACAATTCCCGTATAACTCAAAGCTATACAATTGATCGGACGTTGCAGTTTTTCTTTGCACTCGTCTGATTTCTTTTGAAAATTGTCAAGTTCAACACCTTTATCAGTGACTCTCTTTTGGCATGCTTTTATGTCTGACTGCAGATCCTGGTTCGTTGTATTTAATAAGAGTATTCGAGTGTTGCACGATTCTAGTTTCTCGCTTGTGCTAGCCACATCAAGTTTGCACTTCTCCGATTTCTGATTAAGCTTAGTTATTTGCAACACTTTTTCACTGATAATTGCCAAATGTTCTTGATTTTTTCTAGCATTTTCAACGATTTCATTTTCCTTTTTCGCATTAAGCTCTTCACATGAAGTAATATTGGACCTTAAATTATGGTTTAACATCTCCATGGCGGATATTCGATTATTAAAGCTTGTTTCCGATTTTGTTATTTCCTTATTTTTATTGATTATGGTGTTTTCGCAAGCTGTTATATTTGTTTGTAGATTTATGACCTCCAAGCCTTTAATATCTAAGCTATTTTCTAAGTGTGTAATTCGGAGTTTTAAGTTTTTCAACTTCTCTTCACTTCTTACAGACTTGTTTTTTAATTCAGTTATTAGTTGCTTGTTTTCACTGATAGTCACTGTATTCGTTTCAATTATTTTTGTTAATTCTGCGATTTTCTCGTCTTTGATTGTGATTTCGTCGTTGACCTTTGCAAAATACTGCAGCATCGGCTTTACAATGCGAAGTGCATATGCACCGCATTGTCCATCTAGGTTGTTTTCTGCCTTGCAAAACTGAGAATAATTCTTATATGATTACACTGTCTTTTCGTTATTGATTCGCGGGCTACTCACTGATTCATCCTTGGTCGCGGATATTGTTGCCAATGTCAGTGACAAAGCCGCAATTAATATGGAAAACACTTTTAAATTGATTAACATTTTTACAAATGA
This sequence comes from Drosophila robusta, assembly GCA_035043565.1. Taxonomy (NCBI): domain Eukaryota; kingdom Metazoa; phylum Arthropoda; class Insecta; order Diptera; family Drosophilidae; genus Drosophila; species Drosophila robusta. The sequence goes on from JAWNMW010000584.1 coordinate 6,291,557, forward strand.
TTGTGCGAAATGCGCGTAGTTCGCGACACAAATTTAAACTTGTAATCTGCTATATTATCAGCGCCTTTAAATAGGTTTTAGCTGCTCTTAAAGCATAAAGCTTTCTATGGTGTTATCAACAGAGCTTTTGTCGGATCATCAGATATTTCTACTATATAGGTCAAGGTTAGCTTGATTTTAGAATCATTTAAAAACCAAAAAAACCTTCAATACCATGTTCAAGCACTGCAAAATTGAAGCTTAAATTTATATGTGCCCGAATAAGTTTATATATAACCCAACCTCGTCTTTAAATAGGTTTCAGCTGCTCTTAAAGCATAAAGCTTTCTATGGTGTTATCAACAGAGCTTTCTATACACCTATTGAAAATGATATAATGGTTTTGTGCAAATGTTTGTAACTGGCAGAAGGAGCCATCTTCGATCCCATAAAGTGTATGTATTCTTGATCAGCCTCAATAGTCGATAATTGATAGCGATATATGCAAAAATGTGAGAAAAAATGCAATTAATTAAATTAAATTAAAATACTGCGGACTTGGGCTTTGATTTGTACATAGGTTTTAATGCTCTTGTTAAGTCCAGAATATTTCACTAAGATCTTCCTCTTTGTTTATCATATTTATTTAGATCTTAGTTTGGAAGATATTCACGAATTTGGTTTCCATAGTGGGGGTCAAGCCGAGCAGCTATTCACAGCGTTCTGCATACGTTTACAGGTGTGTGTGTGAGTGTGTGTGTGTGTGTGTGTGTGTGTGTGTGTGTGTGTGTGTGTGTGTGTGTGTGTGTGTGTGTGTGTGTGTGTGTGTGATTATGTATGTGTATGAATGCAAGGGGGCTGAAATGTATGACAACAGTGGGTCCAGGGTATCCACTAGTCGGCCGCTCCCGACTAGACCTTTCTCACTTGTTTGTGTGGTTGATATGATGCGTGCTAGAGGTAATGGGTCAATGTTGTTATCTCGAACTCAGGCTAAATAATAATAATCTAAGTCTAAATTTAAATAATTTTGTCATGGTTTCAGCACTAGAAAACATTCTTAAGCGCTTGGTTGGCTTAGTTATCCGTCAAATATCGACAATATCATACGTTTTAACAAAAGCAAAGATATGCTTCAAATAATTTGACAGATTAATTTTTAATGTCTGCTGTCACCAAGAAGTCATGTATTCCTTCTTGTTAAATGAATTTAAAGAAAAATTGTATTTAATTACTTGTTTAATTAATTTTATGTGTTTTTCTAAATTCTGTTGTAGTCTTGGTTGATACGATTGTTAAGGGATTTAATTTCTTAATAGTTTTAAAGAAAATGTGCACTGCAACCGACTGCCAAAAGTGGAGCGTAAATATTGCTTAATTTATTTAAATTGACCATAATTACAGCAAGTTGAGAGAGGGCTGACAAAAATACAAATACATAAAAAGAAGCGCAATTTATAGTTTTTGAGCGTTCGAGGCGAACTTTTTTATTTAAGTTAAAGAAATATATAAGAAATATGTGCGATCGTTTTGAAAATTATATGAAGCGAGCAGCAACAGATGCTGTCCATAAGATATTGAAAACCCAAAAATAACAACTTAAACATTTATAACTGTGTCCGATCATAGCAATTAGTGGGAATTTGATTTTTTTTCTTTCTCTCGGTTCGTATTTTTATTGTGCCAAAAAAAAAAAATAAAGGTCGACAAAGTAATAATAAAAACTGAAAGTGTTCTGTGCGTAGCTACAAAAAAAAAAGCTGGCAACGTTTTTGAACTGCAGTCGGAGCACAGCTGCATGAGTTCGAGCCACGGGCAGGCCTCAAGCTCGATGGCAGCACTGTGGTTGGGGCAGTTAATTGGTGGGGAGGGGGCTCTGCTGCTGTCTTGCGGTCACATACAGCAGTCGGCGCTGCCGTGGCGTGGAGTTTATTCATAATAAACGCTGAGGAATGAGTAAATTAAGAATTATGGCTTTGGCATGCAAATTCAAAATTTCCGATACACAATAAATTACTTAAGAGTGGCCACCCGAAATAAAAAAAAATAAGCAAAGATACAAAACGTAACGTTAACAAAAGCGCATATAACTTGAACCGCGTTGAAGAAGTTTTAGTTCAGCTCAACGCTTGAGCTTGTGAATTATATGATCATATATACATATATGCCTACGAAATGAAACTGTCTGGAAACCTTGAACTGATTTAACCAGGCAAGTTTTGACTCGCGGCCAGAATATCAAAAAAAAAGAAGTCAGGCATTTGCATTCATGTGGGTGGCCCCATGTGGAGCAGCTCCCTCGAAGCTAGGAGTTTTATTATTTTATTATTTTCTTCTGAGCAAGTTGCGATTATGTTGAAAATACGTTTTATTTTTTTTTTCATTTGATTCACATGTGTGGATTATTCGACTGTAAGAATATGAACAAACTTCCGCTTTAATTGGGGCCACGGCGTACAAAATCCCTAACATGCTTTAAACGAGAAAAAATAAAATAAAACAAGTCATGGGCGTGGCATAAAAAGGCAGCTTGCAATTAATAAAAGAAACTATTTTAAATTTGTTTGGAAGGTATTAAAGCAATTTGCTGTACAACCGGTTGGGCGTTGCTTTTTTAAAGCATTTCCATAGATCCACTCTTATTTCACAAAGTATAATATTATCACATTACTAAAATAACTCAGTGTCCAAGTCTCCTGGGATTCCCGCGTTTCCACCGGCAAATTAATATGCCAAATTAAATGCAACTTCAGCTTGTGGCAGCAAACTGTTAAAAATCGTTAGAGATAATATCCAGCAGAGATTTTATTTTTTTTTATTTTGTATTTTTTGTTGCCAGTGCTACCATTTACATATCACAAACTGGTTGGTGTATGTGTCTGTGTGCGTGCTGTAACTGGCGAATAAGTATTTCAGAATGGCCGCATCTATTTTCCACACAATAAAATGATAAATGAATTTCAAACTGTGCGCGTAACTCAAACGTAGTTGTCCATCAGCTGGCAGTGGGCTTTTGGATGCTTTGCGGGTGGCGGCGGTTGGCGGGTGGCGGGTGGCAACAACAAATCGACAGCACACAAGCGACGGCTGCTGTTGCTGCCGGCAATGCCATTGCCACTCGGTCTGCCGGCCTGTTGGCCCGGCCAGCTGCCTGAGTAGCCAAGGCTCTGGCTGTGCCTGGTCTTCGGCCTTTCCGCCAATTTTCAAGTAGTTTTACCAGCCGCAGCGAGCCAACTGTAAGCTAATATTGTAATTTTTCTAGCTAACGATGATTTTCCATGGTCTCTTAACTTTTTCACTTGGTTGGCAATTCGGCGAGCTTAGCTGAATGGTAATACACCTGATATCTGATATACATTTAATATATTTATATTAGTTTTCTTTTATCCATTTTGTATAATTCAAATATGCAGATAAGTAAAATTATTTGTAAAATCATGAAACGAACCTTCAACCAAAAATGTTGCTTAAAAAATTTGCTGAACGAAACCAATTTATTTTTAAAATAGTTCAGCTTAATTTTAACAATGAAAAATTGTATTGCCTGAACATAGAAGCTATACTAATGAGAATTCGATAGAAGATTTTTTACCGCTTAATACAAAAAAAAAAGAAAACAGGTAAATTAAAGTAGACATATTTTTTCATAAATAATAACCGACATGAATATGAAAAACTAAGTTTCACGAGAAAAAATAGATTTATTATAGTGAATATGTTGAAGACTTTGTAGCCTTTGAAAAAATTACTCATATTATATTAAATAAATTGCGTAAATTTTTAGGGTATTTAAACTTTGGGACTACGTTCTACGTTTCTTTTCTTTTCCTTTTTTTTTTTGATGCTTTGCTTTCTTTCAATGCTATTACCATTTCTATTATTGCAGCCATTATCTGGGAAAGCTTTCCACGTCGTTGAACGTTGGTTTTTTAATTACTTGTGAGTGCTGCCTTTGCAGGCGTTTGTATCATGCGTGTTCATCATGCAACCAAATGCGACCTGGCCCGCTTGCTAAATCACGATCCTTTCAACTTTCAATTGCCGTTGCAGTTGCAGTTGCAATTGCTGTTGCAGTTGCAGTGTGTTGCTGCTGCCGTTGCGCCTGTTGCTGATGTGCTAAACGTGCGGCAGTCATTTTCCCGAAACGATTGTCGATCATGAGGCACTTAAACTAGCTGCAGTTAGCAGTTTGCCACAAACTTGCCGCTGCAATTAAACTGCAACTACGGTGTACGTTGCGGCGTAAGTAGTTGCGTATAGTTGTTGCCCATAAAAACAAAAAAAAATATGAATTTTGCATGTGCTCCGTGCTATGTGCGCTGACAGCTCAGCTGCAAGTGTCAAATGTGTCTGTCAAAAGCCACCCACATGTCGAAACCATAAAGTTAGATCATCTGACTGGCAGTCAGGCAGTTGTTGCATGTGTCGAAATTGCCGCGTAGATTTATGAAGTTTGCCAGCTTCGATATATATATATATATTTTTTATTTTTTTTGGGGCCGGGCAATAATCAGCGGCAGCATCTGTAATAAGCAGCTGTCAGCGAGACACTTGAAATATATATATGTGTATCTGGCAGATACTAAAAAGCCCGGCACATTGCATGTCTGCTGATTGCCGATTGAATGTTGCGTGTCTGCAGTTGCAATAGAATACTTTTATAAAAAAAAAAAAAAATGCAGTTGCTCGGTCGCACTTTTCAATTAAATTGCAGCAAGCTAGCCCCAAACTAGTTGCAACTAATTTGAATTGCGCCTTGGCCAGGTGTCGAGCAGCCAAAAACTGGGTCATTGCTGCGCCACATTGAACTTCTAAACGGCATTAATCACCCAGCTCCAACTTGGACTCCAACGCGACCTGGTCCCTTGGCTGCTTTCTCGCTGCGCATTACTCACAGCAGCCAGTGCAACAGCTGCCAGCATTTCCTTTGTTTTTGGCCAAAATAGCAAATACTCTCTCTCTCTCTCCTTCTCTCTTTTTTGGGCTTGGCCAAAATACTGCCGGCGAACGCGCTGTGAACTTTAATGCCACGATTGACTGACAGTCGTTTGTCGCACTTGTCAAGCCAAGCTATTTACCGCATAAAACTATCTCATCAGACTGTGACTCACAGTGCCTCGGAAAAATACTTAATCCAATTTTCTATCTCATGGAATATCGCTTGTGCTGAATATGTGATATACAATACACATATACATTTATAAACATGCAATGAATATACAAAATATTTCTTTTTTAAAAATCTAAATTTAAGTAGAGTTCAGTTGCATCTTTTTTTACACATTTAAATTTATCTTTGACATTTAAAAACAAGTTAGAACATTGCAGTAGTTATTATTGTTATTTTTGGAAACATATAGAATTCTTCTATTTCGGGCGGAAGCGGAAGTGGCCAACATTTTAAATAGGTTACCCAAACGCTAATGTACTCATTATTGAAAATAAATTTTTTTGGATTTATTGATAAAATATCATGTACTCCCCCTTACTCATTATCGAAAATTTTTTTTCAAAATTTAGAATTCCAAATTTACATTTTTAATCGATTGTGGTTGTCACTTTTAGTATAAAAAACAACATTAAAACCGATTCTGAGGGGGTCAAATTTTTTGTCAAAAATCATGCCAAAATTGACAAACATTTTGACATGTAAACTTCTTTTACCCATAGATCAAACGCTTCAAGCGCGCATAACTTTGTCAAAACTGAACCGATTTTCATGTTTGATGGCATTTTGTTCATGATTGATCTTCTAGATTCTGATTCTGAGTCTGCATTTAAAAAATAAGCAATTTTGACAATACAATTTTTATTATACTTACTCGTTTCCAAAATACATTTTTTTTTCAAAATGTTGAAATGCATCTTTATATTTCGTATCGATTGTGTTTGTCACACTTAGTAAAAAAAACAACATTAAATCGATTCTGAAAAGGTAAAATTCGCTATCAAAAATGATGCCAAAATCGAAAAAAGGTAAATTGAATTAAATGTTTGTTTCTAAACTACGGCAAGCAAAATATGTAAAACAAACATCAATTTAAATATTGTGTACCGAACTGTGTAAATAATTTTTTAATATATTATTTGTACACAAATTGTAAATATGGAAGATGTTTTACATAACATTTAAATAATTTATATTATGGTAATGTATTTTGTCATTTACTGTGAATATTAAATATATCAGTTATTAAATATGTTTTAGTGTAAAATGATGTGCCCCAAATGGTTAATTTGTGGTAGCTCCAATGACCTCTACTGTGTCCGCCACTTTCGCCTGCAAATTGACTTGTTTTAGGTGCTTTAAACGCTTAAATTTGTTAACTAAATTCCACTTAAAATTAGCCAAAGGGCATGTTAACCTTCGCTGTTGGTCGGTCGCACTTTAAAAAACCATTTTACACTTTTACACAGCAAATTAAATTTTGCGCGGCTTTCGCCCGCTGTCCGCTATTCGCCAACTTTCCGCCGCTCCCCCTCCCCGTCCATCGTGTGACTCATCTGCAACCGGAATTTGGCTGACAGGCAGCGTGGCGGCAAACGTTGGCCACATGTCAAAGTCGAGCAACGGGCGAGCTGTGTGAGCGGCAAAGAAAACTTTTCTAGCCGCGAACGCTCTATGTGTACGCAAGAAGGGGGAATTGAGGGAGCGGCTAGGGGCTAGGGCGTTAATTAGGTCATGCAACCCGTGGGGCAGCTCAAACAAGCGGGCACCCAACGAACTGTTGACAGTTTGGCAAGGTGCGCGATAACTTTGACATTTTGCAGTCCCACGCAAGCAGCAGCAGCAGTCGCAACAACAACTGCAGATGCGCGCAGCAACAGTGCGTATGATTTATATTGCGACTCATTGCAAAATGTCACAATTATGCGCAAAAAAGATACCGCAAAAACAATAAAAAAAACCAGCAAGTAGAGAAAAATGCATTGCATAAGTCGAAGCCAAGTCAAGTTTCGCATTGTTACGGTCGAGAGTGACATTTTAATTGCCGCTGCCCGCATGATATATGAGCAGCTTTTTGGCCGGGCCTGAACAGACGTTAAGACGTTCCCATCCATGCAACATGCGACAACAACAACAGTTGGCCATATGTTGGCGCTGCCAATTAGACATCGCCGCGTTTGCTGCCACGTAAATTAATTTAATTATGTCAATGCAAGTTACCTTGGAGCCACAACTGCAACGGCAACGGCGACGGCGACAGCGACAGCGACTTCGACGTTGACTTAGTTGGCTTAGTTTATTTGTCAAGCGGTGTAAAATGGCGTAAACAACATGACTCGCATGCCAGCAGCAGCGGCAGCTGCAAAAGGAGCTTGTAGCATGCAACGTGCCAGGGCTGTAAGATTACTCCCAAAGCCATTTGATTGTTACATCTTCCTCCAAATATGGAATAATACTATATATTTTAAAGTACAATTTTTGATATCTTTCTGTTAAATGAGTTCCGCGTTGAGCCTTGATCTGAAACAGTTGTCAAAAAATATATATTTCACCTTTTATATAAAAATAATAAAAAATAATACCAACAGAAACGGATATATTGTCTTATAAGTAATTTAAAAAAAATAACTTCTTTTGTTTGAATCAAAAGCATTTTAAGAGAAAAGTCAGTTTTTTTATTTTGTTTGGTTTGTAGTCTTTAACATTTTTAATGGTACAACTTTGGAGGCATCTATTTACATGTATATGGTTTGCTACAATTATTTGACGTGGTTTTAAAAATACTATTATAAACATTTTTGCCTGTTTATTACACGGGCGTAATTTAAACGATTATATCTGCAATGAATCAATTAATGTAGATAATCAATTTTTCATACATTTTTTAAGCTTTTTAAAGATAACTTTGCCAAACAGTGATATTCTGCAAAAGTCTTTGAAAATATTAAAGAAAAGAATATCTAACGTTTAAACAAAGGTTGTTGAAAAAGAATGATTCTTTGTACAGCTAATTCTTAAAAATGTTTAATTATGATAAAAAATTTATAAAAATCGTTGCTGAATAGAATATTTTTTGTGTTCTTTTTGTAAAACTATTCTTTAATCGTTATTTTAATTGATAAAGATATCCTTGACACTTCTTTACTATATGGATTTTTATTGTAATTATTTTAATTATTGCTCAAGATTTATTATATTCACTCTCACTTAACCACAACTTAATTGCCAACCCTCGTTCGCTGTTCGATTTTGTTGCAGTTTTGTTGCTGTGCGGCGCTTTTTGTAATTAATCAAACCCTAGCGCATTGACAGCGTGTAGACAAGAGCGACGAACACGGATGGAGCTTAAAACCGAATCCAAGTCGAAGCCGCCAATGTCCCTTCCTACCACCTGCCGCGTGCCACCATGTGGCATATCCAGGCGAGTGAACTTTAAACTTTCGATGCGGCTGGGACTTAAAGTGCGGCCGCACAATGTCATCGTTCCCATCGGCCCAACATCAATGCCAATGCCAATGCGACGACATGGGGCATGGCATAAAAGAAAAGTTCGGCCATAAATTCAGTGGCAAAAGGGGCGGACCGAGGTGTGACGCGGTTGCCTGAAGGCCTGCAAAATAAATGCTTTGGCATTATCGCATTTGCCATCAAAATAAATTTCCACCTGTGCAATTGCAAATTGCAGTGATACCTTCTCGTTGTATTTTCACTCAACGCGAAAAACTCAACTACTGACATACAATTCGAGTTTCCTTTTCGCTGCGGCACAGCTCGTCCCGGCACGGCACGGCAATTATATAGCAATTTCCACACGTATCGAACATTGATCTCAATGAGAGTACTGCCCAGCCCCCCCCCCCTCGTTTCAGCCCATACCCGTTGCGGCCCTCAACGAAACAGTGAAATTGACTTAAAAAAAAAACAGCGAGTGTTGTTGGTGCACAACGCATAACTAGTTAATTGCGGGCTAGAGAAGGTAGCTAAAGTCGTGACACGCATGCCTTTATACGATATTTGTGTGCTTACAAATTTAAATATGTGCCTGTCCGTGTTTAAGCTTCAAAACATAACATGACACGGCTGGGCAATAAAATATAACTAATATATAAACTAATATATAAAGAAATATTGCAAAATGTATAAACACGATAAATAAATAAGGTATGTTTTATCGTTAAAACATATTGATAAAAAGCTATCACTTCGTGATTAAACTTGTTGATTCATTGTTGCAGAAATTTATTTTTGAAAACAGATACTTTAATAAAACAGAACAGATTTGTATGATTGATGTCAAATTGCACTTATTTTAATCCAATATTATAGCCTTGAATTATATTATGAAATGTGTAACAATTAAAATGAACGACTCTATAATTACACCTTATATATTCGTGATCACTATTACCAGCCTAGTTATCATAGCCATGTTCGTCTGTACGTTTATCTATTTTTCAATTTTAGGCCTCTCAACATGAAATTTTTCAGTCGAATGTATTTTTGTATGAATTTACCAATTGTGAGAGTTACTTTGCTCTAACTATTACTAAATGAATATAGCACAATATTTAATCTGCCAAGGATAACTCTAGATTTTGTTTTCATCGCGTATCGTGTTGATCAAATTCGCCGCATGCACATCTCTAGCCACGACGACAACACAGTTCAAAATGTAGCTTAAAGTATTTGCAAATATGTCTTTAGTGTATCTCGTAGATGCAGTCGCTGCCGCTGGTCCTGCTGCTGCTGCTGCTGCTGATACTGATGCTGCTGCACTTCAAAGGAAAACGCAGTACGTGCAATTATGCGCCACGTTGCGCGTTATTAGATGTGAGTCCCTCGGCGCTGAGTCGCTGATGTCCAAACCGTCATTTGATTGCCATAGTTGCGTACATGCTGGCGATTAACGGCTGATTAGGCAGGCCCAAGCCATCTCCCGTGACTCTAGATAGAGATACGGATACGGACCGTGCGCAAGAGAGGAAGAGGAAGATTGAAATGTATCTGCCGCATGCGTATCTATTACTTAGCTGCATTTATGAGAGCGCACAGTTTGTAAATGACTCGAGAGATGCCAAAGAATTCGTGATGCCGAGTTTAAACCCAGTTAAGACGTGCGTTTTATGTTAACTTCATAGATAAGCTCAACAGCAATTAGATAAACAACAAATGGAGCGGAAATTAGCGTCTCTTATCTTTGTGATTTGCAAAAATTCTAGCTTAAAATGTTATCCAAATGGGAATAGATTAGTTTTAAAATAATGATTGAAATATATTTAACTATTAATCAATGATAAAAGTAATTCCAATTCGTTTTTGTGTTAGCAAATACTGCCGCATTGCGAACAAATCGAACTGCCAACTCGTTTTTTCATTGAGATCTGCAAACTTGCATTTACATAACGATTATTTGTAGCTTTAGGCGAAAATCTCGCGCAAATTCAAATAATTCAATGCAACAAACTTGAAAACAATGTGTGCTGCCAACTTGCTGAATGCTGCAAAAACGCAAGAGTCTGCCAACTTGATTTTACATTAACACTGCAACCTTCACATAAGCTGAATAAGTATTTCGCTTACTTCTGGCAACTTGTAAAACTGTTTTTGAAACACAAAACAATGCCAAATTTTTGGTAAACCAATAAAATCACTTAATTTTATGCAAACAAGTTGGCAGGTCACAAGTCATTCTACAATTCCCGCTAACTGTACACACATTTCAATCGTACTGCGTAGACAGAAATTCAACTGGGAAATGCCTAATTGGCCGAAAGTATCTTAAGTGCATAAGAACTTAATTTATCCTATTTCCCGTTTCCCTTTCAACCACAATATCATCTATCAGTGAACCAATTGGTAACTAGAAATCCACTTAAAATTGAAAATTTATGTGTTGCAAAGCAATAATTGGCATAAATCACAAACGCTGATACGCAACAAATTTGGGTCACTGAGCAAATGTGGGGCCTATTTAAATGGAAAAACACACTTCAAAAACGTTTTCAATGGAAGGGCGTGTGGCCAAATAAAATTGCCTCAGTTTTCCACATCAATGGGGAATAAAAGAAACCACACACAGAAGCTGCGGCAGGGACAACAACAACAGCAACAACAGTAGCTAAAACATCTAAACAATGCGGCAAAAACCTTGCACAATGTGCGGCCGGGCAAACAATTATAAAAAAAAAACTATAACTGAAAAAAAGAATAAGATAAACACACATGAAAGACAAACGTAAAAAGGCAACAATTACAAATTCAATTGAAATCAAAACCAAATCGAAATGTAATTTTTTTTTTTTGTATCTGTAAGATACATGGATGCAAACGTGCCACCGTGTCTGGCAACGTTTCGATTGAAGCGTTAATGAAAAATTTCACTTTTACCGAACATCAAATACAGCACAAACTGGGCAAATGTTATTGTTGTGCGCTGTTGTTGCTGCAGCCAAATCGAAAAGCCACTTGAGCTACTTTTAACGGCAGCAACAAGACAGCCGACACATACAATAATTATTACGATCAATTTAGATGCAGATTGCATTGCCGCAGCGACGCGCTGCAGTAATTGAGGTGGGGCAGCCCCAACGCCCACCACACACACACACACACACAGTTCCACAGATACATGTGCCTCACAGATACATTTGTATATACATCGAGTGTCTCGGACTTGATTACTTGCACGCTATTGCTGCTTTTGCTGTTGTTGTTTTTGTGCTTGTGGCCAGCTGTTGTTTCGAGCATTTCAATTTCCATTTCGATCTGCTGTTTTGTTTGGCATTCCAAACAGCAACTGCAGCAGCAGCACCCGAAACATTGTCATAATAATTATTATCAGAGAGAAGGAAAAAATAAAACGAGGCCTCAAGAGAAACGCCTTCGCATTGGCTTTGCTCAGCAATTAGGCATTGGCTGCGAGCGTCGAAAAAGGTTGAAAATTGCCGCGCACATTGAGATCAACTATACCAGATACACTGCTATTAATATCTATACTATGTATGTGTGTGTGTGTGTGTGTGTGTATTTATTGTATATCAAACAGTAGCCAAAATCAACATGGATCAGCATATTGTTGCAGATAGTTTGCCTTTCAAATTGAATTGCAAATGAAATCAGCAAAATGATTAATTCGGCAAACAGTTACTTATAGATTTAACATACTTTTTTGCTAGGGTATTTCATCAGCAACTCACAAATAATGAAATGTCTCGATTCCATCTATATTCTATTTAATGTATCTATTGAGTTGATCTTATATGAGTAGCTATCTATCTGTTTCTAATCGCTTCCATCTGCAACTGTATCTTTTGATTCTCCCTTTAATATGTAACTATCTATATCTAATACTAATTGATTCTTATATCTACGTCTTTTTATCAAATCGAAACATATAAATAAATAATTGCTTACAGAATTGCATTGGTTTGACCTATTTCAAATGTTTGAAGTGCTTGATATCAAGTAGTTGTATATATGAATACACACTCACACACACACAAACACACACTCACTCAGAATCAGTAGCTGGCTACTTCACATCATGAGGAAAGCAAAAACTCATTAGAAGATGTCGAAAGAAATGCTTGAAAAATGTAAACAATTCACTTGATTAGTAATGTAAGGCAATAGACAGCTGCAATGGCTGATAAGACAAGGCCAATTAGCTGCTACATGGCGCATTGATAAGCAAATATAACCCGAAAGATAACACAATTAGCAGTGCATCCAAGCCGACCCAACCCCACCCACAACCCGCAGCGACTTTTAAATGGCCAATCATGAACTGAGCTATTTACGTCTATCTGTAAGATGCAAGCTGCAAGCACTTTTTGACTCTTTATGCCAACTTCTTATGCCCCTCCTCTACTCATTTTGGCAATCCGCCGCCATGCCGTCTGTGTGTTAATGTATAAACAATTAAATTCCATTGAATGCATCCGGTACTGCGCGGCCCTGGAAAATGAATGTAAAATGTGAAATGAAAATGAAATCGAGAATAAGTACAAGAAATCTTGTGCTGAGGCCAACCGAGCAACCGACCGGCCGCCCACCCGCATCTGCGTCTGCTGATGTTTGTTAATTATAAACAGAAATGCCGAAAATCTTAAGAGAAATTAATTTTAAAGTGAAATTCTTAAGACCTGCAGACCACGGGCATTTATTAAAATTAATGTCAAGTCCGTTTTAACGTACACAAAAGCCACAGAAACCTCAAAATGACAAGCGGAAGTGAGCCGTACTCGAAGCTCTATGATTCTTCGTTTCTCGGGTTTTAAATGGATTTTTTTCTTACTGGCTCTGGGCGGAAACTGCAGCTTTGCCAGCCAGCCACAAACTGACCCAATACAGCTCATACATTTTTAATTTTTCATTTTCTTTCAAACGGATTTCAAATCAATGCCTTTTGGGAGAGACACACATACAATCTCACTTCTCAGCGGTTGCGACCACAGCACGTACAAGCACACAATTCTACACTAAGCGAAATTTACATGTCTTCTCTTAATTAGAAGGGTTATAATTTAAATTTGTTTACAATTAACGTGTTTGCATAAAATCGAGAAAAATTTTAAGAAAAATAAATTAAATTAAATTTATTTTTAAATTAGCTCAATTTTTTATCTTCACAAATAAGTTTCTTTACCAAAATAAAACTGTTATGACGAGCTAAATTAATATCAATTGTCAATTTATATGTGCATGAATTGTTATTTCAATTTTAAAATACCTTACAAAAACACAATCCAAATTTTCAGCTGCACGAGATCATAATTAATCATAGGATTTAATTTCAAATTTAGTTAAAAATAATCTTGACAGAATATTTATTAAAAGTTGATAACTAATAGAAATCTCATCTATGTTCATACATTTTTAAATTCGACTATAATTATCTTGTTAAAAACATAATGAAATTTTCCAAGTATTTCTTGCATATACATTTTTACATATACATTGCATATACATTTTTTTAGCTGCACAGATTTTAAGCAAAAATACTGTAAATTTGAAATATAAAATAATCTTTACAAAAACACTACCAAATTTTCCAAGCATAAGAAATCTATACAACTTTTTCAATATCTTCAGCATTAATCACATCTAAACCGACACAAAAATTCTCGCAGTGCCCTTGCATTTTAAGCAGATCATTAAATTGGGCACATAAATTTAACTCTCAATTAAACATTGAAGACCTCAACTATTGTTAGATTTCGCTGAGTGCATTTTGTATTTTCGTCACACCAGGTGGCGCTTTAAGGTTCGCCCATCAAAATTGAGCTATTAAATAATTTCTGTCACACAAATTTGCTTTTATTGTTTATTTCCGTTTGTTGGCGCTGTAATATCTGTTTACGTGCCCCGCCCCGCCCCGTTGCCAGCGCCTACCTGTTAGCTGTTTTCCAGTTAACAATGCGTCTGTGGCGTCTTCCCAGCTAATTAGCGTCATTATGCACAATTTGAGATATTTACTTATGATGGGCCCCAATGCTCGGCACATTTCCATTGACTCTTTCTGCCTGCATTTTCCACAATGTGTTGACTTTTTTGTCACTTTGTATTTGTTTGTTTGCTTTTGACGCATTCGCATAGTGCCAGCGCCCTTTCTTCTTCCTCTTCTGCTTCATCTTCAGCGACTTTGATCTTTGTTGTCTTTGCAATTCCCCCGTGCCTTTTGAAGTTGAACAATAAAAAAATTTACCATTTGGCCGCAATATTTGAATTTTACTGATATGGTTTTTTCTCTTTTCCGCAATTTGCGGTGTGGCGTCTTCCAGCGAAAAAACTATTAAAAACGCAAATCATTGTCTCGCCGCCCACCCTAATACTCTATATATATATATATATATGTATACATATATATATATGTATATAGGTTTTTTTTTGACCCATCCAACACGCAACTAGTGTCAACTTTGGATATGTGAGTTACTTGTGTGGCGGCATTTCTACCTTTAACTCTGCCTCTATTATACAATGACAATAAAAGCAGGAAAAACGAAGAGGAAAAAACAGAAAAAAGTACAGAAAATAAACTCAGTTCAGACCAACTGTCTGTCTATATAATTGACAGGCCCCGTCCATCCGTCTGTTTGTTTGTACGACTTTTTCTCACCCTAGTTTACCGTACACACACGTTCCGGAGCCAACCCGAAAACCCAACCCAACCCAACCCAGACCAATCTGTTATCACTGTGAACAAAGCACACTCAAAAAATGTAAAATAAAAAAAAAATACAGTCACAAATCGTTGGCCGCGTAAAAATCATTTTTAAATATTTATGTTTGAGTGCAATGCAATTCGCAGCGCGTTATTTGAGTTTATATTGTGTCTACAAATAAACTTTTATTTTATTTTATTTTTTTAATTTTTAACCGTACTCCTTGTTTCTTATGCCGTGTGCAAATACAACGCACAGTTGTGACATATTGACCCATCCAGTCACGCTCCTACCCGGCGCCCAGCTTCCAATATCAACTGCAACTGTTTTTTCTTCCATATATACACATATATATCATTCTCGTTTTTTAATCTCTTGGGCTGCATTTCGCCTGTGCGTCAATAATTGCAATGGTAAACACGACCATGTGCAATTTGCAATATGCATGCTATGAAAAATATGGAGCATTAAACACAAATACAATAATATATTTAAAGGTTTTCCGGGTCTCCATAAAAAAGAAAGCATATCGTATACAAACTTTTTTCTTAAAACAAGTATCTTTAATTGAGATTTCCGCCACGGAAGAGTCTACTTTTAAGTTAATTGGGTCACTTGTAGTGTAAACATATTTCACAAACAAAAAAAAAACAAAAAAAAATATTGGAAAAAATTCACTGTTTACGTTTTACTTATTGTTGAGAATCAATCAAAGTTTTTATACTCGTTCACGAAGTTAACGGTTTTGTGTAATGTCCGCCATGCTGTCCGTCCGTCTGTCCAGATGAACGCAACCTTTTACGGCGTAATTGAAGATAATGAAATTTGGAATATTTTCTTGTAGTTATCTGCTTCAGACAAAGTATTAGGATTTTTGTGCCACGCTGGCAAATCGATAACATGTCGATACACCTTAAATCGCAAATCGATATAAGATGAATATTTGCCTCCCAGAGTTTGAAAGCTAGAGCCACAAAAATTTAACGGCAAATGGCTGGTCACCCCCTTTAAAGATACGTAAAAAATTTGGCAGACCGTATTTGGGTGACCTCCTCTTAAGATCGAGCCGAAAAATTGTGGCCACGCCCACCTCCGCCCCTACGAAATATTAAAATTCTATATTTTTCCAAAATGACAATAATAACTTCTGTGTACTGTGACCGAGTATTACGGAGTCGGTTACGTCCGACTACAACGTTCTTACTCGTTTATTGACTATAATTGTGATCAGCGGCACTAATATCCGGAAATTGTACGCTGATTTCATTAAAGAACATTTCAGAAAAAAAAACAAAAGCGGAAAGATTGATTTTTCTGTGCTTTTTTATGTTAAACGCATGCTGAACGAAGAATGTGAAAAGCTGCTGCGCTTGGCCCGCACCATAGTCACTAAATTCGTGAATAACTTTTAAACTAAGATCTAAATGAAATTATCAGGGCTTAACAAGAGCATTGTACAAACCAAGGCCCAAGTCCGTAGCTTTTGAATTTCATTTGTTCACACATTTTTGCATATATGTGGCGAATGGTTCACTCGAACACATTGAACCAAATTTGGTGGCTCTAGCTAAGGTGGTTTCTAAGATATACTACGAAAACCGATAATTATCGATAACAAGAAAACGAGACGAGTTATCGGCGATTTGATCTCAGTATGGTATACACAAACTTTAAGTTCAAGTTGTGCATTCCATTCCAAAACCATTATATCATTTTCAATAGGTTCAGTGTATAGAAAGCTCTGTTGATAACAACATAGAAAGCTTTATGCTTTAAGAGCAGCTGAAACCTATTTAAAGACGAGGTTGGGTTATATATAAACTTATTCGGCCACCTATAAATTTAAGCTTCAATTTTGCAGTGCTTGAACATGGTTTTTTTGGTTCTTAAATTATTCTAAAATCAAGCTAACCTTGACCTATATAGTATAAATATCTGATGATCCGACAAAAGCTCTGTTGATAACAACATAAAAAGCTTTATGCTTTAAGAGCAGATGAAACCTATTTAAAGGCGCTGATAATATAGCAGATGACAAGTTTAAATTTGTGTCGCGAACTACGCGCATTGCAGCACAATCATTTATAAAAATGTTAATCAATTTAAAAGTGTTTTCCATATTAATTGCGGCTTTGTCACTGACATTGGCAACAATATCCGCGACCAAGGATGAATCAGTGAGTAGCCCGCGAATCAATAACGAAAAGACATATATTCATATAAGAATTATTCTCAGTTTTGCAAGGCAGAAAACAACCTAGATGGACAATGCGGTGCATATGCACTTCGCATTGTAAAACCGATGCTGCAGTATTTTGCAAAGGTCAACGACGAAATCACAATCAAAGACGAGAAAATCGCAGAATTAACAAAAATAATTGAAACGAATACAGTGATTATCAGTGATAACAAGCAACTAATAACTGAATTAAAAAACAAGTCTGTGAGAAGTGAAGAGAAGTTGAAAAACTTAAAACTCCGAATTACACAGTTAGAAAATAGCTTAGATATTAAAGGCTTGGAGGTCATAAATCTACAAACAAATATAACAGCTTGCGAAAACACCATAATCAATAAAAATAAGGAAATAACAAAATCGGAAACAAGCTTTAATAATCGAATATCCGCCATGGAGATGTTAAACCATAATTTAAGGTCCAATATTACTTCATGTGAAGAGCTTAATGCGAAAAAGGAAAATGAAATCGTTGAAAATGCTAGAAAAAATCAAGAACATTTGGCAATTATCAGTGAAAAAGTGTTGCAAATAACTGAGCTTAATCAGAAATCGGAGAAGTGCAAACTTGAGGTGGCTAGCACAAGCGAGAAACTAGAATCGTGCAACACTCGAATACTCTTATTGAATACAACGAACCAGTCAGACATAAAAGCATGCCAAAAGAGAGTCACTGATAAAGGTGTTGAACTTGACAATTTTCAAAAGAAATCAGACGAGTGCAAAGAAAAACTGCAACGTCCGATCAATTGTATAGCTTTTGGTAGTTAATTGTAAAAATGCAAGTAGAAGGATTGAAACCGTTTTTCGTGTCATGCGATTCGGATATAGCAGGTCCTGGATGGACCGTAATACAACGACGTATAGACGGAAAGGTTGATTTTTTCAGGAATTGGAGTGAATACAAAAGGGATTCGGAGACCTTAAAGGAGAATTCTGGATTGGCCTGGAGCGGCTACATAGAATGACAATCACGCAAAGACACGAACTTTATATTGGACTTGTTGACCAAAAAAATGAGACTCGTTTCACCAGATATGATGATTTTAAGATCGGAAGTGAGGCGGAGAAATACAAGTTGACTTTGCTTGGTCGATACAGCGGAACTGCCGGCGATTTCATGAAATACGAAATAGGCAATAAATTTTCAGCCCGAAAAAACGGTTGGCACCTGCTTGGGAGAATGCTTGCAACCATATTTGAGGGTGGTTGGTGGTATACTAGAGAAATTTTAAGGTAAATTATTCAACAAATAAGTATGGTTTTTACAATCGATATAATTCAATATATTTAGCTCTCAGCATAGCAATCTGAACGGTAAAGGGTTTGACTGCAACTGTAAAGACGAAAGTCGTGAATGCATTTTCTGGATTGGTGGGAATTATGAGCGTTACTGCGCTGGAAGAGTGCAGATGATGATTCGTCCCTATGGGTATCCTTTCAACAGCCCATAACAGTCAATGATCATGTTGCCAAAGGCTTTACCCACATTCTTAATAATGAAAATTTGACTACTAATTGTTTATTAAATACAATTGAGTTTAGGATATTTTTTTTAAATTTTAAAAAATGTAACTGGCTTACGGGCAACAAAGTTTGAATTGAACAATAAAATTCAGTCACAATAAATATCTATTAAATCTATTAAGCGACTTCTAATTGCATATTGAATGTATGAACTGAACGACGCATGCAAAATGCAAATCAGTCAGAAGGGGCACCCACAATAAATCAATATTTATATAACTGCATATTTAACATTTAAATTAAATGCCGCTGCTGCAGGAATCAAATAGATAAAAAATTTGCAAGACACGACAAGGCGACACGGCAACTATGTGAACTTCGGATCAAACTAAAGTGTCAAAATAAATTTTGAATCATTTCATTATATATAATAATATGTATATATATATATTTTTATTTTTTTTATTTTATGATCAAAAGACAAAAGACATGCAGTATTTTGTTTGACATTAGAAACTGTCACAGGTTTTCGTTGTGAGTAAATATACGAGTATGCACTGTAAAAAAAACTGGCTGAACTCGAAAGGGGGCCCGGGCAGCGCGTTTTGTTATCGCCAATATTTGAATAAAAATCTATTGAAAATATATATATATATATTTGTAGTTCGAATCACAGCAAATAACATGATAAATGCTTGTACGCAATTTGTTACCTCATCGCCAGCTAGCCACAAATTTTATGCTAATTTGGACAAAACTAGATGTCGATATTGTTTAATTGAGCAGCCAAAGCGGCGCTCGTCAGTCAATTCCAGACAATAACAACAACAGCGACCACAACACACAAATTTTAATTAGCATATTATGAGAATCAACACAAATGCTCAGGTTGACGAAGATCTCGGGCCAGAGATAAAGCTGCAAATTTATGGGACTTTGAACGGTCAAAGCGACACACGAAATGGCAAAGTCAACACACAATTAAATCAGTTAGAGTATTGGATTCAAATTAAAAGCCAACGAAACGAGCAAACACTCTTTAATCGATTATATATTTAAATTTATATTTTATATTTTTCAATTAAAATATTTTAATATTATGGCACTAAATAACAACAAACTATGAAAACTTGAAAAAATATTATGAATATTTTTGTAATAATTTTGTAATATACACTATTTTTTTATTGTGAAAATAAAATATATAAACCTGTATTTTTTATATAGTGAAATATTGTTTTTATAAGTTTAGCTTTTTTTAGCAATTCATTTGATAGAGTAAAAAACCTTTTTCGTGTTAATACCATAAATATGTGCTGCCCTTCATCTTAACTGCATACCCTATAAAAGCTGTTTCAATAATTTCAAAGGCATGCGGGCGGAAATTATTCGGAACCAGATCCACATAAATTTCGCAACAACAGTTAATGAAATGGACATAAAAATGTGTTCAGTGTCGCGTAAATATATTTATCTATGTCTACAAATCTTTTTGTTTTTTGGATTGCGTCTAAGAAACAACAAATTGGTTTAACGAAATTATGGGAAAATGCTAATTAAGCAAATAAATTTGGCATCAAAATTAATAAACAATTTCGCTTTTATTTTTTTAATAAATACAAATGAATTTTGAAGACTCCGCACTGGTCTGGTCGCACACTGATTAAATTTCACACTCGAATGGTAAATACAAACACGACATGTCCAAACACAAATTTTTGTTTTTGCTAATTGGGGCCTTTGATTTGCCGCACAGTCCGCGTGGCATAGATTCTGCACTTGCCACAACTTCTAAAAAACAGCTACGAATCGTCAATTTGATGCTAATTAAGTCATCAAATGATGTGTTTTGTTTTGTTTTATAGATATCAACGGATAGGTAACATTCGGCGACTTGACAAGGCGGCACCCAAAGGCAATAGAGCTGGTGGTAAATATTTTTCCATTGCCACAGACGACAACAACAACAAATCCATCAAAATAGCACGTTTTCAGTGTCCACATGAATACAATGACCAGTTAACAGTAGTTTTCAGTTAATTAATTGGTAAAAACAAAAAAGTCGAAAAAGGGGGAAATTTAAATTTTAAACACTACAAATCATGTTTTTATGCTTAAAACAACAACACGACGCAACAACAATAACTAACTAGTTAAACGCTAAACAAGCGGCTATAATTAAATTGTCAGCTACAAAACACGAATGCAGCAACAAGAGGCTAGCTGAGAATTGATAACTTATATATATATATATACGGTAAACAAATATAAATACATATGTATAAACATTTAAATATAAGCCGTATTTGCTTTAATGATAATAATAATTGGAATACCTGAATTCCATTTAAGAACTAGAAATAATTTATTTAAGTTTTTAATAAAATAGTTTATACGAGAGGTTGAGGCATTTTTAGAAATGATAAAAGATATTTTCACTCTCTTAAGTTCAAATTTATGAGCTTAAAAACAGAAAATAATAAATGTATTTTCATAAATCCATAAATATTATATACATATACAAACGTTTATTTTCGAGAGTGCAAACAAAAGTCTTAAGTATTTTTTATGAAAGTACATTAGTAATAAACGCGATTAGTGCGTTTGGTCTAGTCGAGTTTAGAGGTCAGAGGTCAGAAGTCAGATAACAGGCTACTTGTCGCCACAACAAGTAAATAAGTAATCAATAAAAAAACAACTTTGACAGCTTCAGATTCCGTGCATTAGCAAATGGAGAATTCATGCCACAACTATAATACAATATAATTAATCTGCGGCGCTTCAGTGTACATTGTATTCATCTAACCAATTAAAGGCCATCAAAATTAGCTAAAAATCTTGCAGGCCGTTCAGTTGATCATATACACCATATAGTTATATACATATTTATTCATATATGTGTGTGTTTTTATTAGCTAACGTACTTTGAGCCAGTGCTGACTTTGGCATTGGCTTTGCCATTTGTTTTTATGGCTTATCAGCAATTGCCGGCTGCCTGCTGCCAGGGCAGTGGCTTCCTCTGTTGTCGAGGCGTAACAATGTTGTTATACCCTGTAACCATTAAAATTGGTAAAAATGGTATGATGAAGTTGTGCAAACTGTATGTAGGCAGGAAGTTTGTGATCATCGCCGAACATATTTAGTTTATATATATATATGTATATATATGTATATATATGTATATATTATATATATATATGTATATTTCCGTCCGGTATAAATAATAACAGCATATAATGATTTTTGAAATACAGCATGTGCAGCTCAAGTTTTAAATGTTTCTCTAGAATTGATTAAAACCGATTTCATTTAGATTTCAAACAGAACAATATGATACTTTTCTGACACAAAAAAACATTTAGAGCTAACATATTATTATATATTTTTTAAATATATTTTTAAATTAAATCTAGAATTGATTAAAACCGATTTCATTTAGATTTCAAACAGAACAATATGATACTTTTCTGACACAAAAAAAACATTTAGAGCTAACATATTATTATATATTTTTTAAATATATTTTTAAATTGTTTGGCGTGGACTCAAAATGAAGTATTGGACAAAACGAGCACAAAAATTCGTCACGGCAATTCGAAACTTAACCCAGGGTATTTGCTAGTTGGTCAGCGTTGACTCGAGCACCTCTACTTGATGTTATTGCTGCTGCTTGTAGCGCCGCGCGATGCGTCAGTTCGTTAGCTGCTCAACGAACAGCACGAGGAGCATATGTGAAGAGTGAACAACAACGACAACAACAAGCACAACAAGCACAACAACCACAACAACCGCAACAATTTCAACAGCGAGTTGAACGACGTCAACGTCATGTCTGGTATGATTATGCCCGGAAGCACTAATTACCTTATTTACACTTTTATAACTCTCTGCGCAGATCGCCGCTCGCCGATCGCAGATCTCACTATATGCCATATCGGTGATCTCTAACAGTTGTTTATAGCTTATGGATGCTGCGATCGCCTTGACGGATGCTGTTGAGAGCTGTAAACAAAAGTGAAAATCTCTTGGCCAGCTATATTATTGTAGCTACATAATACATATATGTTGGCCAACTTGCTGCGAAAAGCGAAACACAAATTTTTTTTAATTTGTTTTTTTTTTCTTTTTGTGTAATGCAAGTCCTGCAGTTATAGAGCAAACAATCAATTGCCATGCCAGCACATCAAGAGTAACCCACCAAGTGGTTCATTTGCCGCTGGCCACAAGCCACTCACTCGACCAGGCTGATAAAGCCGTTTTTTCTTTTATATTTTTTTTTTTTTGGGTGCAGCAGCCAAAGTTAAACTTGGACGGAGCTCTTAAGACGACGCTGCTGCTGCTGCTGCTGCTACCGATTGCCGGTGATTAAGTCATGAATCAGTTGTGGCCTAGCAACTGCTGGGAGTAACGGTTAAAGCGGCTCTAACTATGAATTTTGGTAGGCGTGTGCCTTGCAGCATTCAAAACCCAGCCATTGAACCAAACCAAACCAGCAAAACGGAGTGATTGTCATGCTAAAGTAAAATCAATTTTCCAGCAATTTTATTTCTATTTCAATTTTTTTTTCTCTTTTGTGGAGAGGGCTGCTGGTGGGGTGGTTGTTGTGTGGGGGGATTGTGTGTGCGAGCTGGAAAATACAAATTTCATTTCATTTCGCTCAATTGCAATGTCAAGTAAATTTTCTATAAATTGCCAGCAAATCAGCAGCGAAAGCTGACGGCAAAAATTAACATGTTCAGACAACCACACAGTGGTTAAAGGTATAACGACAAATGTTGAAGCGAAATTAAATAAAAGAAATAGATTTTTATGTTTAACATATGTAGCAAATATTCCCTAAGAATTCATTACAACAAATTTATATAAAAAAAAAATAGTTAAGATTTTAATTACATATTATTTCTGTATTTTACAGCAATATCAAATTTGTAATCAATGTAAGTAATTATAATTATCGATAACATATCGCTTCAAAGTGAAGCAGGCAATCTATTTGCAGTCTAAAGAGCCAAGGGAAAGGGAAATGACTTTTTCAGAGGCACTTTAAGACTGTCCCACCTGACACTCTGGCCCCACGGTGCGGCTCCGCTAAAGACAAAATCGCAGCCCGAGCCGCCTTTTGGGCACATGCAGGTGCCCAGTTTGGATTTAGCTGTTGCATTCCTGTGCGTCGCCAGCAGCGGCAGCTCCTTCGTTTCAGTTACTTTGCGGTCTGATTGAGGATTTTGTTGTTTGTTGTGATTTTTTTATTTTATTTTTTTATTTTTGGGGGCTTTTCAATTATTAGCAACGCCTAACGAATGCCAATTTTCAGTTGTGTTTGCATAAAAATATATTTTTACCGCAGCGCACGGAAGTGCATGTGGTTTGCCGCTGGATGAGGAGATTTCTTTTATGTTTTTGCTTTTGTTTTTTGTTTTGTGTTCATTTTGGAACGTTCCAAATCCGTTCTACATTGTTTGCCTGGACTGGACACAGGGTCAACAAGTTAATCACATTGTGTGGCATGAATATAATAGAATTCTTATTGAGCTGCTGCACGGATTGCTGCTGCTGCTGTTGTTGTTGTTGTTGTTTTTGCTATTGGAGACTGGGGCTGGGGCACGCGTTTGGGCCTTAATAAGACAACGGTCGCTGTTTGGTCTGTAGCTGTTGTTCTTATTGGCACGGAAATTGACGTTTAAAGCGTTTCGACGCATACAACCAACCAGCCAGCGAGTCAGCCAGCTGCCTGGCCTTTTTTGGCCAAGAAGCAAGTACGCTTTTAGCCTTTGGCGTTCAAATTGGCAAATTAAGTCATACGCCTGCAACGCGGCGTTGTAATTTATCTTTTTGATTCTGTTATTTTTGCCTGGCCTGCCTGCCCTGCCTGCCCGGCCTGCAGTTGGCCAGCGGACAAAAATTGGGCATTATTTTGCAATAATTATTGATTTATTGTCTTGTTTGCTGTCCCAGGCACATACGAATAATAAAATGAAAACTGGCTAAAATCAAAGCACCGCCAAATTCATTATCACATGCATGCGAAATGTTTCGGCTTGAAAAGACTCAAAAAGTTCTCAGCGTTCAAAATTGTTCAACAAAAAATATCATTAGTAAAGGTAGCTAATGATGGGCTGTACTCAGACTTAACTCGACTTTAACTTCAACTTCGACTTTGTAATTGGAAAGGCACGCACATTAGGGCGTAGGCATTTTTATGGCTAGAAAGTAAAGCTTTGTGAGCAAGAGAGAGAAAGAATAGAGACAGAGAGAAAAACAGAGAGGGGGCGGATCGCGAAGCAAACCAATTAACTGGAAGAGCAGCTGAGTTTGTATCGACCTTTCCCTTTTTGTTTTTTTTTCGGTTTTGGATTAGGTAGCTACCAGGCGTGTTCAGCGCATTAATATTTCACGCCTATTAATCGAACGTAAACTAGTGCAGAAAATTGCTTAAAGGCATTTTTTATGGCTAGATAATGACTTACACGAAATTGGGTTGAACGGTATATGGAAGATGTATATTTTAGTAGAGTGGAATGTCAGTGGAAATGTAACAAAATAATAAATATCACTTTAACAATTTCAAGAATATTATTGAAGAGTATGAGAAAATAAGTATTATAGGCGAGATATGCAACTCTTTATAAATAAACGAGAAAAACAAACTTTTCGCTAAATAATAAACAAATCACAATAAATATATAATTTGCAAAAAATTAAAAACCAAAAAAATTAAATAAAAGCATATACTGAAATGGGAGCCGAACAAATAAAATTTATAATAAATTATGAAAATGTGTATTTTGATATAAGATAACAACCAGTGCGTAAAATCTTCAATGCATAAACAAACTTAAATTGCGTTAAGCTTTAAGCTCGCTGTCACATTTTCTTAGACAAACCGTCAATTTTATAATGTTCTCAAATTTGCCAACATCATATTCTACACCTGACTTTTTCCGCGCAAAGCGTCAAGTTTGCAAATTTTCACTCGAGTTCCCAACCAGTTAAACGAGTTCCATTTTTATCCAGAGCGAGCACATATGGTAATTTTGCAGAGCTAAACAAAAACCAATAAATTAAATTGCAAAATATTTTTAACGCCTTATTATAGGAAAATGCCCCGTTGTCCATTCAATGGAAAACAATTTCCATTTCCTGGCCTGGCCACAAAGCCAACACACAGTTCTGAGCTGTGCTGTGAAGCTGTTGGTGGACAATTGTTGGTTTCGCTTGTTGCGCTTTCTTGTAGTTCACGGGTTGGAGGCATGAAACCCACTTATCTAATTGCGATTCCGGGAACTGGTTTTCCTTGATACATTTTTCTCAACTCATTAGAACTCAATCATAACTAGCCCCGGCTATGGGTGCGAGAGCGATTGTGTGTGTGCTTTTTCTCTCTCTCTCTCTCTCGCTCTCTCTCTCTCTCTTTCTCTTGTACACAGTAAAAATTTTAAGTTATAAATTTGAAAATTTGTAGTGCAATATTTAAGTGTCTGTATTAACAATTTTTCAATTTGTAGCTTTCACCATTAATAAATAAAATGTACCGTGCTTTTTATTTTAATAAATATTAGTTTCATTTTGCAAAACTTTGTTTATGATAATGATAATAATGAATGTAAGCAATTAAATTTAAGTTTTTTTAGAATGTTCAAAACTGTTGCTTTGTTAGTTTTTATTATACTGATCAAGGATTTAGATTATGTTTTAATCGAAATGTATAAATGGTAATAGGAACGCCTTTCGTTATACACATTTCAATGAGGCCTAATGGACTTTATTCAAAACCACTTCAATTGCGACTTTGATTTGCAAGTTGCTTTTCTGTATATTTGATTTAATTTTAATATTTTATTACAACCTTCAAATCTTACCGAAAGTAAAATCGAAATATGTGAGGGAAATTCACCGTTTCAGGGAAATTTGCTTCAGCGAAAAAAACAGATAAAAGGTTTAAAAGACTATAAAGTAAACTTTTGAAACGACTTTAATTTACTCTGTCTAAATATCAATTTGTTGTTTACCATTTTAAATTATCAACCATTAAAGTAAAACTAAAAATAAAGAAATGAGTAAATAAATTTTTAACATTTTAGATAAATTATTTTTAATTTTTTGTCAAGATGGCTTAAAGTTAAAATCAATTTTGAATATATGGTTTTATTTTTATATTTAAGCCAACATTTATTTTTTACTGTGTGTTCATGCAATAGGCAAATGTAATCGCTGGCTACATATTTTTTTCAGACGAGGCGCGCAATTGTTGCCCAGAGCAATTTTTAGCCAAGCCAACGAGCGAACAGCAACAACAACAACACGCCGGACGTGTTCCATAAACAACACTTTGATTACAACGTCGCGGGCGCAGAACCAGGCAAACGCAAATCGATGTTTTCATATGGAAATTGAATCAAAGTCAAGTCGAGTCGGCTCGACTCGGCTGCCCAGTGCCAGCAAAAACATGACTGGATGGCGAGTCGTCAGAGAATGTGGAGCACAGCGGCAGCAGCAACAACAGCAGCAGCAGCAGCAGCAGCAGCAACAACAACAATCAGCAGCTGTAGCATGTGTAGCTGCTGCGCCCAGGCTTACAATTGTGGCCAAGCAATTGGCCTTGGCTAAAGCCGAAGCCGAAGTTGAGGCTGAAACTGAAGCTGGGCCTGGACTTGAAGCGAGAGCCAAGTTTGTGTATGTCGATGTATGTATGGCATGGCGTCAGCGGTTTTTTTTTTTATTTTGGCCAGTAGCCAGCCACCGTCACAAACCGTGTGGCACACAGTCTGAGGCTCATTCATGAGGCAGCTCTTTTGTGGTTTTCGCTATGATTATTAATCAATTCTTTCATATCATTTGCCTTTGAATTGAATTCGGATTTTTTTTAACCAAGACGTTTACAATCTGCGGCTGCTGCTGTTTATCTGTATGTTTGTCTGCCTTTGTGGCTGCCAGCCCTCTTTTTACTCTAATTAATTCAACAAAAGTTTCTGGGCCAACGCTTTCAAACAGTTTTTCCATTTGGGCTGCTGTGAAAGGTAGCGCTCATTATTTGCATGTTTATGTTTATTAAATTCCATTTAATTACCACAATCTACACACACACTCGCGCACACAAAGCGAATTGTAAAGCAATTTAAATATAGAAAAAATACATATATATCTATATTATTAATTGTATATTAATGGAAAAATATGTTTGTGTTTGTTGCTGTGCAAAAGGGCAAATGATTTGAATGGAACTGGTCTTTCATAAAATTCACATTAATATGCGCGTATGCAAATATGTAGATTTTATTATTACTATTATTACTTATCATTATTGACTATTGCCTTTTGTAAACAAAATTACAAAAAAATAAATCTAGTTTAATCAGTTTTTTTAGAATGTTCAAAACTGTTGCTTTGTTAGTTTTTATTATACTGATCAAGGATTTAGATTATGTTTTAATCGAAATGTATAATTGGTAATAGGAACGCCTTTTGATACAAAAAAATACACATTTCAATGAGGCCTAATGGACTTTATTCAAAACCACTTCAATTGCGACTTTGATTTGCAAGTTGCTTTTCTGTATATTTGATTTAATTTTAATATTTTATTACAACCTTCAAGTCTTACCGAAAGTAAAATCGAAATATGTAAGGGAAATTCACCGTTTCAGGGAAATTTGCTTCAGCGAAAAAAACAGATAAAAGGTTTAAAAGACTATAAAGTAAACTTTTGAAACGACTTTAATTTAGATTCAATAACAACAAATTTAAGTGCAGTTATTAAACATTGATTTACACTTGAAACTTGAATTAAACAATTTAAATTAATTATGAAATCAATATTGAAGGCCGCGGCAACACGTTGCCACGGAAATTATAAAGCTGGAAAAATGTTAAGTATAATGATATTCCTGCCCTTAAATAGCCGTAATGAAAGCCGTTTTCAGCCATGCAACAAACAGCTCCCCACAGGAAGTGAACGAAAGGCTCTGACAACTTGCCGTCCTGTCTGTGGCAGGTGTCGAAATTGACAGATGAACACAAAAAGGCGCTCGAGATGCTAATGGCAAATTGAATGGCAAGCGGAAGTGTTGAGCGGCAACTGAAAACTGGGCGTGTTCCATGGCAAAGAGAAAAATGATGCAGGAGCCAACACTGAACGCAATTCAAGCTGCGACGGCAACTGCGGCTGTTCGACTTCAATTTAAATTTTAATCGCATGCCTAATAGACAAACTTAGAGCAAATGTCAGAATAAAGAGACTAAGAGCCCAGCTTAAATCATGCCAACATTTACAAAGTACTTTGCAACAGGCAACAGCAACAGCAACAACAACACCAACACTCTCACACACACACACACCAACACACACGAGCACTCTGGGAGGCTGGAGTCACGGACACGTCGTCGACGTTGGCTAAGACAAACTTCCGATCACGTTGTAAGTCTGGCTGTGAAATTGCAAAAGGCAGCTACGGCCAGGCCAAGGCCTAAGCGAAGGGTCTACAAGTGGTAGAAAGAGAGGGGGAGAGGGAGAGAGAGACGGAGACAGAGAGAAAACTTAATGGAGGCAAATGCATCAAAATGGTTAATTGGATCTGGAACAGCAAATGACGAACACTTTTAGTGTTTATGGCAGTAGCCATGGCCCAAGCCAAAGCTAGAGGTGATGCCGGGGCCAGCTTGAGCCGTACTAGATGGCCCAGCCGATACGACAGTGGTTGTGTGTGTGTGTGTATCTGAGAGTGTGTACGTATTGTTGCAAGAACTTGGACGCAAGTCCGCAAAGCTCAAGTGGCTCGAAGCGTGTTGTACACGACACGCATTAGCGTGAATGAAGTAGTTGCTGCTGCATGTTGCAACTCTTTGCAACTTCTTTAATCGAATTCAATGCGTGGCATACGCTCTTCGAGTATATCAACCGCGTCTCCACTCTCTCTCTCTTTCTCACACTCTTAAGTTTTGCTGTAATTTCCATTAAAGTGAGCATAACTCCAAAATGCACTTGTTGCAGTCCCTAGTTAACCATTACGGCCTGGTTAGGGTACCATACTTCCGTATTCCAAGCCTGGTTAGCACCAGTTAAAACGGTAAAGGTTTTTTGGTATTGATTCTAAATGGATTGCGGAATTTTTATAGAGCAGATAAAAGATGCAAAAGCAATTTAGGAAATATACAAATTTAATATAAAAAAATTGGAGTTAGTTATTTTTCAACTTTAGTATTTTTTTCAATATTTGAAAAGATTTAAAAATTAATATATATCTACAAATATACATACAAGTTAAACTTATCTTCATTCCGCGATTTAGAACAATCAAAAGAGATATATAACAAATTCTTAAATTTTTAAAAATTAAAACTGAATATTAACAAAATATTTAAAATATCAGCGATATTAAACGTCTTTACCCGGCCAAAGCATAAATTTAATAGTTATTATTTTGTTTTTTAATTTTCCAACAGTCGACGTAAATTTAATTTAAAAATATTTTCTTTTGTAAAGAATTATTTTGTCGGATGGATAATGAATTCTAGCCGCAATTAAAGCTAAACATAAAAAAAATTAAGCTGATCGTAAAATTAAAATACAAATTTATTAGGTTAAATGCAGCGTTTAAGAATATTTAATTTGATCAATTATAAAAAAAGGCCAACTTCAACTGGCATCAAAAATATTTTAATTTGACACATTAATTCAGAAAAATAAGCGCAATTTAGTATATAAATACAAGTCTGTTTCTCCTCGATTCTCTCGATTTACTGTCGCCCACTCTCTCTCGCTCTCTCTTTCTTTCTCTCTAAACTGTTGCCTAGCAACATTGGTTGATATATTGATTTCACAAACAAGCATTTCAATAACATTTTTATCAGTTTGCGAATTGCCAACAATGGACTTAGATTGTAAGTGGGCCTAATTTTATTTAATTATTTTTTTAAAATACTTTAATAATTTCAGTTAATAACGATTTGGAGAAACGCATTTCGGATGCATTTTGTGTGTTCGATCATCATGGTGACAAATTGATCGATGTGCGTGAAGTGGGCACAGTTTTGAGATTATTGGGCTGTGTGCCCACCGAACAGGAGGTGAATGAGGTCATTTCGGCCACCGAAACGGAGGAGACAAGCGGCGTGGTGCATTTAACCAAATTTCTGCCACACGTTTCACAGTTACTCATGGAACGCAAGTGGGTTGTTCTTCTTAATTTCTGAATTAAATAAATTGATTTTAATTGAGAAATCATTATTAGAATGGAGCCAGCGCCACCGGAGAAAATTCTCGAAGCCTTTAAGACATTAGATTTTGAGAACAAGGGCTATTTGTCCAAGGAGACATTTGGCAAACTGATGATGGAGGAGGGCGAACCATTTACCCAAGAGGAAATGGATGAAATGTGGCCGGTGGCCATAGATCCAATCAGTGGACATATACCCTATGAGTTGTATTTGAATCAATTGATGGTAAGTGTGAATAATGAAGAGCTTACAACAAAAAAATAATCTTAATTTGTTGGTTGTATATTTACAGGTTTATCTTTAGATAAATTTCACTGTTTTTGAACTAATAAAAATAAATACAAAATATAATTTTCTAATTTATTTTTTTACTAAGAGAGGAAAAAAGGAATTATTTTAGTTATTTACACGTTATCCAATAAAAAAAAGCGGAATTTAAATAATGAAAATTAAATCAAATAATTTTTGAATATTGTTTTTAATTTAGTGTAGTAGTAGTTAAAGTGAATATTATAAATCACTTGGATTTATTTTTCTCAGTGTGCTTTTTAGTCAAAGCATTTCGTTTTAGCCACTTTGGCTTTGCATTAGCCGCACACGCACACACACACACACACAAACACACACAGCGAAGCAAGGCTATGTCTAAAGCTAACTAAGCAGCGCACCAAATGCGTTTCAAAATGGCAAACTAAATACACACGCCCAGGACAGCGAAGAGAGCACAGGATGGAAGAGGACAGGACACAGCAAAAGAGCCAAGTTAAGAAGGTGCTGGCTGCTAGCGAATAGCTGTTAGCTCTTGGCTGTTGGCTGGTGTGGAACGCGGCAAAGTGGGTTGCGCATCATTAGCACAACTAATGGATGTTCACTTTTCTTGGCCATAGTCGCAAACGGGCTCAAAGTCGTGTGCGCCTGGCCAAGACCATGGCCAAGACCAAAAGGATGTCTGTCCGTCTAAACTAGCCGTCTGTAAATTGCATTTGGTAATATGAGCGGCTAGAAGAAATTTAAATAAATTAAAATACCTCTTTGGCATTTTAGAGTGCGGTGTGGTGTGTATGCATACTATTGCCAAGGACTGTTCGAATGCATCAAAAGGAGCCAGAGTCGCGTTCGAGTCGTGTTCGAGTCGTGTTCTCGCTTCCGTATTTATTAAATACTAAATACACGCTGATGGATGCACTTAACTGCATCTTTTGGATTAAAATATTTCATGTAATTCAGCCATTCGTGCGGTTGCCATCTGCACGTTCCGGCGCTTTGGCCAATTTGAGTGATTGCATTGCGCGCATTTAAATCGCTGCGCGCTGCCATGTTCAAAGATTTTGTGTTTTGTGGCTGCTGCTGTTGCTGCCAGAGCGAGTCGAGGTTTGACTGCTCGCCCCCTCTCTTACCCACCTTCGCTCGTATCTAAACAAGTTCTACGTGCGGCTGCGACTGATGCGGCACGCCTAATGGACTTTTAATCTTTACAACTTGTAAAAAAAATTTTTGTTCGTCTTGAATTGCCTGCGTACGAAGTTGATTGCAAATTGTCAGCGCCATAAAAAAAGAACTATATAATAAAGCCAACTGCACTGAACTTTTTGACATCAAATGACGGCCAATTGGCCTAAGACAACTCAGACAAAAGCTCTTGGCTGAACCCATTAGGAGCCATGGAGTTGGCTTAAGTTTTGTTTAAAGTGTGAGTTATCATTAAAAAATAAAAAAAAATGTTTATAGTCTTCTCAACATAACAATTGATTATTTAATATGAGTTTCAGATATATTTATCCTGTTCGAAATATTTCACTAAATTATTTAGCTAGTAATCGCAAGAATTACCAAATTAGTTGTGAAATAGAAAGTAAGCAAAAAAAAACCATGGTTATTCAATTCAAAAAGCATACATTTTTTGGAATTCCTCCATGTATCGCATTCGTAAACGTTTCACATGCAACATGTTTATACTCATCATATGTTATAATTTTTCCCCAACTTGAATTTGGCAGGCATATCAGAAGCCATAAATTATTAATGCTAGCATTTCTGTCACTTTACTCATGTCCACTTTAGCCGTCTACTTTTCTACCTCTACAATCCGCTACGACAATAAATCGCTTTTCTTTCACCCGACTTCTATGCATTATCTCACCTCATTTGCCTTCCTTATTAGTTCTTTCCGTGTGTATGCACATTTCCAGTTTTGCATTTGATTTACTGTCAACAATTATCAGCCATAAAATGATAATGGAAAGAGGCATATTTGCAATGGGGCTGTAAAAGAAATTCCATGCCACTTGATGGGTTAAATATCCTCAAAGCTTAAAGGCGTCACCCAGTCTGTGGGTCATAAAAAATATGCAAAGCAAAAATAGGCAAGAAGAAAAACTGAAGGAAATGCCGCCAAATTGTCAATGTTATTTAAGAGTCAAAAGATGAAGAAGAAGATGCCCTCGAAGAGTATTCTGGCGAAATTGCTGTGCATGAATCAATTTTGCCAGTAAACTCTGCGGCTGATGATGATTTACGCTCGACGAAGCGTAATTAAGATTTATGCGCCATACTTGCTTACAAATACATGCTTGTATATATATGCATATATCATGATACAAATATATCTATATGTATATATATATATATATATATACATATGCTTTTTGTGGTTGAGCAATGTGAGCTTAATTGTTAGTTATGCCCTTTCGTTAGTGGGGGCACATCAAAACTAATTAAGTAGAAAGAGTTCCTATAGATTTATATGCTTCAATAACTGCATTATAATTGCGTTTTGTTTTGTGCAAATTACGGCAATTATTTACAGTTAATGACAATGCCCAACAAATATTACAAAATGTCGCCAAATTGCGCAACAATAGCTCAATACATTTGTAAGTTAACTGCCTCAAGGGATTTATAAGCCTAATGAGTGGACTGGGCCGATACACCTGATTTCTGTTATTAATTGCATCATTTCAGAGAAATGTAATGCAAATGTGCATGTGCGTAATACAATGAACGTTTATCACAAATGATTACAAAAATATAATAGCAATTAAAAGAGAAGTAACTTTTTATAAAAATGAAAATATGTTTACTAAATGAAATTCCAAAAATTAAGATAGCATAATTTTCGGGGCTTTGAAATATATTTGACTGTATGTTGGCAAACTTACTGATTTTTGGTTTATTAATTTTTTCAATAAATCCTATGTACTTGAATACTTTACAATTTATATTTTTCAAAATTGTGGAATTCCTTTTTTACTCAGGAATATACAATAAATTGGTTTTAATTTTTTACAATCGTTAGCCTTCAGTTTATAACACACTCTTCTTGCATATTTCTCAATTAGAAAATGTATCTTAAAGTAACAGTTTTTATATATCCTTTGTTTACATTTGTGCTTGTTTAAAGTTTACAGCTTAATTCTTTTCGCAAGCATAAAATAGTTTTTCCATCAATTAATTACTACTTTATAATTCAAACCCGTTAGTTGATTCAAATAATTCAATTAATTTCTCCTATGAACTACTCATAGTTTAGACGAACTAGTTATGACACTTTGCTAACTTGTTTTAACATTTAATCTGTTAGTTTATTTGCCCGAGCTACCTGTCAGCCTTGGCTCCTACACAGAGACAACATCTCACTCTCGTTCCGCCGTTGTATCTCACTTAGTTGGTTTCATTTCCCAGCTGCACTTTGCTGAAACTTTCAATCAACTTTCTGTTTACCTACTCGCCGGGCGGCTACTTGTTTGTTGATTGCTTGCCTTGAGTTCGAGTTGGGTTGAAGTTGGGCTCAGTTAATGGCCAACAACGCTCGGCCTTAGCCCCAACTCAGCTGCTGTTGTTGCTGCAGTTGAGAACGAAAGCGCAGGCTCTCATTACTTTTGTTATTTTCATATACATATATATATATTTTTTTTTTTGGTAGCATTTCGCATTTCTTGCCTTACCGTTAATTGAATTTAAGCAATGAAATGTAATTTGGAATTTTGCATGTGCCCAAGTCGCGTAGCACGCCAGAAATCATCATAAAACCAGACACAGGCCGAGCCGAGTCGAGTTGCAGTTGCAAACATGAAATGAAATTGCAAAAGGTGAACAACATGCAATGGGCCAATGGATACGGACATGGCCAGCAACAGCAACAACAACAACAGCAACAAAAGCAGCAACAAAAAGGAATAAGGCAAAAAAGAACAAAACCAAAAACAAAAAAACGAGGCAAAAAGCTGAGCGTGGCCAGTGGCATGCAGCCTGTGCTTGCGTCTTTATTGTTGCAGCAGTTGCCGTCTTGTACAACACCCAAAGGTATCAGCAGACAAAATGCTAAAAATGTATTTACCACAAAACGCGACGCGACGCGACGGGTGCGCGTCAGCAGCGACTGCGACGACGACGGCGACGGCGACGACGGACTCTGCTCTGCTCATTGCTGGTGCCCTTAATGGATCTGCAGCACTTTGAGTGATTTATTTCACACGTTGATGAAATGGACAGCAATGGGCCGCATTTTGACGTTTATTGCAGCAGTGGCAAAGCCAGCAACAAAAGGGACAACAACAACAGCAACAACAACTGCCCACGGCATGTGTTGCGCGCATGCGCCCAGCCCTCTGTCGACGACGACGAGCGGCCCAGAAGGACGCTGCAGTTGTATACACTCACCAGGCGACCACATTAACTATAACAGCAGCAACAAAAAAGTGTACACAACTCTAAACTTCCAAATCTATCTAATACGGACTATTCCAGCTTTTTCGTAAGTGGATCTATTGTATGGAACATACAAAAAATCCCTACAGCTTAAGTATAACTAGAATATGCCCTTTCCAGTTCCGTCTCGCTTTAAACAAACCAAATATTGCCAAGGACAACGAAAACTAGAGATGACAAAAATATAAACAATAAAAAAACAAACGCAAGACAAAATTTGTGACGTAATTTTTTAAATTTTTTTTTTTTTGTATAATAAATTCTTTTTAAATAAGCAAAATATAATAAGAACTATACTTCTGATATATCATTTTACTAAATTCACGAAATAAAATTGCATAAATTAAAAAAAAAACGCCCTATAAGAAAATAACCTTCGAGATAAGGCAAATTTTCTAAAATTGAGAAATATCATTCTTAAAAAAAGTCTTTTAAATAAAGAAATGCTTATTTTTAAAATATATTCTATTTTACATACTAAAATAAACTACTACTTACTACTACTAATTATCTCTTATATTTATAGCATAAGGGCATTCGTATCTTCGTCTACTACATTTAGCCGGCCATGTTTAAAAATTTTTTGAAAATGTGTTTTTTCGCGTTTTTTACTTTTATTTTTTTTTCTGTATTTTTTCAGTTTTTGCTGCAATTGCGTTTTGCGTTGTAAGCCCGCACGTCTTTTGGTAATAGCCCCACAGACCGTGCGCCTTTAATGAGGCGCGCTCCTCATTTGGACGCCACGCATTTTGTAGCTTTATACCTGGTCCGGGTGCGGGTACAGGTACGGGGCGGCTGTTAAGAAGAGAGCGAGCGAGAGCGAGTTGAACGGCAGGAAATATGAAGTAAGAGTTGGCTATTAAAAACATTTAATTGCAACTTAATTAGTTGCTGCTTTAACACAGCACTTCTCACGAGTGCAACTGCAGCGGCGACCTCTTCAAATGCCAGCGTTGACCTCAAGCCAAAAGCAACAATGATCCATTCACGAAAATCCATTGATGTGCGGCCCAAGATATTGTCAAAAAAAAAAAACCACCCCAGGAGAAAAGTCAATTTAACACATTCACTATGCCTCTTAAAATGTTGATATTTTAATTAGTAACGCTCTAAAGGATTTTCAACAGCCAAACTCAGGCATCACCCACTCCCAACACAAAAAAGCAGCCAATGCTGGTATTGCCAACGGGGAGAGGGGGCTGCAGGGGCGGCGAAACACAGGCTCCAAAGCATCATCAACAACGACGTGGCAAATGCAGCTAAAGCAAAAGAGTGCCAAAGGGCACAAGGCGCATTGAGTGCGATTTGGCTTTTTTTTGTTTTTGTGGCTTTTGTTCCAAGCCATAAACATATAAGAGAAGCCAGTGGAGTGGATAAAAGTAGGAAACGGGGGGACTCTTCAGGTAATCAGGTAAATATATATATTAATGGGAAACTGCAAACATTTTGATTAACATATATAATATTTTAATCATATACTATTTGAAATTAAAATGACAATTAATAATTAAAAATTCAACTTTAACATATTGAAACCATATTGAAACATTGAAACCTGCATATTCAGATATAAAGTTTAGAATTTGTTATAGTTTTCTAAAGAAACAGCCTCTTGGATTATTCATGACTGCGTTTCAGGTAATATTTATTTGAAGACTTCATTATTGGAGAGCTATTTATTAACTTTTTATTGAATTCTATTGTTTTTCCAAAGATATTTTCTAAGATTTTGAAATCAAGTTTGATATGAGCCTCAGTTTTCTTTATATATAAATTCTGATATATTGTTACAAATTTAAAAGATGCAATTATCCAAAATATGCTTCAAATCAAATTTTTAAACGTTTTTGGACTTTTGTTTTTGTAAGTTTATGAATTAATTTCCAGTGTAAGCCACCACTCGAGTATTCACTGACATTTTACCAAGCTTATATGCAAAAATTCTTAACTCTGCCTTATTAGATATTTATATATATTATATTTAATATACCTATTTTGTAATTATTTCTTTTATGTTTTCTTGCGACTTTCTTATGTGCAGTTACAATTGAAATGTACCCCCTTTGCAGAACATGAAATTGACGCCTCTGGCACTCAAACAAAACGTTACCCATATGCCAAACTACAGTTTTTCGGTGCCAACCTACAGAGTTTTCCCGACTGCTCTTATGACAGCGTGCCCAACTGTGGCAATAAGTTCAAATGCCAGCCCAAAACTGAAAGACTAAAAGACTTAAAGCCCGTCTTAATGTGCCACAGAGACGCGCAACTGTAGCTTCAACTGCAACTCCGACTGTGAATTCAAGTTCGACTTTGACTCTGACTCTGAGTGCGCGGCTGGGCCTATACAAAGGCTCCCTTGGCCAAAAAGTGGGTGTAGCGGCACCAAATGCCATTGCCAAGCCAGCGCCTCGCTAGGATCGGGCGCAACGCCAACGCACTGGCACTCAGCTGCAGCTCGTGAGGCTCCACTCCTCCACTTTTGTTATAGAGATGCTCAAGAGGTGCTCCCGCTCCCGCTCCCGCTCCCGCTCCTGCTGCTGCTGCACTCTCTAGTGCTGATTTCTACTAATTTGATTAAACAGATTGAGTTTAATAAGGTTTATGCCGGGCGAAAAGAAAAGAAAATAAAATCAGAAAGAAAGCCAACCTTGCCATCCACAAACATCAATCTGAACAAATGTTGCCTAATTCAAGTGCCGCATTTATTTTGTAAACATTTTACACGTACTCCGACACTTAGGCATACCCTCACGATTTGTTGTGATACAAAATATGCCGGCTGAGCAGTGATACCACTCAAGAATTTGCCCACACAAAAGGCCGCAGCAGTCACAGTCACCGAACAGGCGAACAACCCAATCAATGGCCCCCAGTAACAGTCCCCATGCGAGCCCATCCCCTCCCATCCCAAACTATCCCATCCCATTCTCGGCCTGAACTGCAATGTGCGTTTTGTG
Organism: Drosophila robusta; assembly: GCA_035043565.1. Taxonomy (NCBI): domain Eukaryota; kingdom Metazoa; phylum Arthropoda; class Insecta; order Diptera; family Drosophilidae; genus Drosophila; species Drosophila robusta. The sequence continues at coordinate 6,330,233 of JAWNMW010000584.1, forward strand.
TGCACTTATGCGATCATTTGTTAAGTGTCATCGCGCCGGCATATGGGCAAGAAAACAACTCAAGAACAACCACAACAAACAACTGAATTCCATTTGCACTTGGCACGTCGAAGCTCAAATACCCTGAATATCAATTTCGACAAAAAAAAAATCCGAATACAAAATTAAAACAACTTTCAACAAATTGGTGAAATTGTGGAATCGGAGTTTTAAATATTTTTGCACATATTATGTATTCAAACATTAATCAAATAGTTGATTTTTGTATGAAGTCCAGACATGTTCTTGTAAGACAGGTAACAAGTTAAGTTACGGCCTTACTAAAAAAATACTGTGAATAAGTAAAATATATCTGAAACGAAAATAATCCTCAATCTACTATAAAGAAATATTTTGAGAGCTAGTATCAAACTGGCAACATAATACAAAATTAAAAAATGTTTGTATTTCAAATAAGACAATTTGACTTTGGATCTTATCAAATAAATGTATCGCAGTTAGTTAAATCTCGTCTGATTTACTTGATTTATTTTTATTCAATTTCAATTTAAATATTATTTCATATTTTATATTTTATTGTATTTCATTTATATACAAATAGAAACTTTATAATAAAAAAATATTAAAGCAGATTTTAGAGGATTGTGTTAGCATTAAATTTTGTCATTTTCTAGTGCTCCTAGGCTATGTCCAATGAAACGACAAAGGCTAAAGATACTGGGCTCAAAGTGTATAACAACAAAGTGCAGCTCGTAAACAAGCGAAGTGTTGTTGTTAGTAGTTGTTGTTGTTGTCGTTTGCTGTTGTCCATGGTCATGGTAAATTTATGCACAATTTTTCGCGCTTTCAAAAAATATTTGCATCATTAATCGTTGCACAGAGTCTTCGGCTCATGGCGGCATCGCATTGTTGTTGCTTTTCCTGCTGCCTGTCGCTGTTCCTGCTGCTGCAGTTGTTGTCGCTGTTGTTGTTGTTGTTGTTTAGTTCGAGGCGTTGTCTGCGCCTAAAAACTTCAGCCTGCAACAGCAACATCAACTGCATTGGCATGCGGGCGCTGGCGTCGTTACAACGTTGTTGAAATGTTTTGTCAAGTTCTCAACGCCGCAGCGCAGGCTGCAACAGCAATGTGGCATTTGCCCTCTGCAATGGGGGTGGGGGCAGAGGGACAGGACGTGCGGTTAGACGGTTTACCTATTTACGCTCTAACCACAATGGAAACTTCAATGGGCGAGCGAGAATGGGGGTTCCTTAATAAACTTGGAAGTTCGCTAAAATCATAACACCGTGGAACGCATTTCGCGAACCGCAAAAGTCGTAAGTCAAACAGCAGACAAAATACATAGTTACAGCCGCAGTCAACCAAACGGCCAAAAACCCACCCAACCACCCAGGCACCATGTTGCAGCTGTTGCAGCGGGCCCCGTGGCATACACAAACTCAAATAGAACAAGTTCAGCAAAAGAAACAGCAGCTAAAACAAAGAGCGAGAGAGCGAGAGAGAGAGAGAGAGAGAGAAAGAGAGCTAGAGGCAGAAATGAAATTATCAAATGTTTAATAGACTCAACGAGCCGAGGTTGCAGCTCGGTGCGTTGCATAAACTCTAGCACAAATGATGATAGATGAAGGTTACGGCCCCTCTCTTCAACCCTACCCCACACTAAAAGTCAAAAACTGCGAAAGTCCAGCAAAACTCCAAACAGAGTTCAAACTGCGGCTTAGCTCAGCTCAGCTGCCAAATGAACTTGTAAAATTTCAGTTGGGATTTTGCTTTTTATCTCTTATTTTCGTTTTGTGGCTCGGGATGAAAAGTTTTTTGTTTCTTTGGGTTTGGGGTTTAGTCGGCAAAACTTTAAAATTTACAGCTAGCACCTAGCCATAAGTCGAAAGTTAAGACGATGCAACAAGTAAAGTCTTGGGGGTGAGCAGTGGCAAATTGTTGGAGTTGGAAAATGCGCTATATTCATTTCAATTAAAAGACACTCAAAGCGAAAAACAAAACAATGTCGGAAAATATTTTAGTAAAACAAAGTTTAACAATTGTGGGTGAGTAATAAATATAAACTTGAATTTTCACAGTGGTTTCTGATAACAGGAATATTCATATATTATTTAATTTTCAAATTTCTAGGAATATATTTTAAAATTAATTCACATTTTCAATTCAACAAAGAAAATATTAAACACCCATAAATGAAAATAATCAAAAATTTGATTTAGAACTAAAAATATCTCTAGGTAAAGTATTGTTTTTTTTACCAATTTTTAAGATCATAAATACGAAAAGATAGTTCTAGTAAATTATATATTAACTGACATACCTATAGATTATCCCTGTAAAATAAAAGCTTGTTAAAAATATATAAACTATATATATAAATTATGTTTTGACTTACATATGCATATCTTATCAGTAAAAAATGTTCTATATATTGTAGCTAATAGATCACTTTAACACTGGCCTTTTATAGGCCCCAACTCACAAGCGTAATAATTACCCGTTAATGCATCTAAAACATTGGCTACATTTCCTGTGAGTGAGCAGAAACGAGGAGTAGAACGCACAATGAACTCATAAATTGACGCACCCTCCAAACCCGACAACATAATCGGCCACGCCGCCGGCAATGGCAATGGCAATGCCAACAACAACACCAACACCAACAATAACGACAACGCTACCAAAGACACCAGAGTAGACTCCAAATCCAAAGCTCAAACCGACAAAAAAAACCTCGATATTGCAACGCTGTGGCGCGCACTTGTAAATGGCATGTTGCAACATGCCTAAATATGCGCCACACACACTAACGGCACATGGGGCCGCTGCAAAGAAGCCCAGCTCCGGCCCGAGCCGACCGGAGTGCGGGCGGCCGCTTCGACTCCTACGCACCATCTCTAGCGACATTGGAGCGACGCCAGATTGCGAGCCAGCCTCTATTTAGCTACGCCAGAGCCTTGACAATGATCGTCATTAATTGAGAGGCAGACGACGACGACGACGACGAAGATGAGGAGAACGGCGATGGGGAGGAGCAGGAGGAGGAGGAGGAGGTAGCTCACCGCACGTCGCAGCGTCCGTTGGAACGGTCGTTGTTGGCGTTGTTCGATGAGTTCGGTTTCCATTGGACGCTGTTTTTGTGTTTAGTATTTTTTGAGTAGGGTATGCTGGTTTCCGCAAGCGGTTGGTAGCGCCTACAAATTGGCAGCTCTTTTGGGTAGAATTCTCTCTTTAAAAGCAATTTGCTGCTATCTCATTAAATAGCTATATAGTATATTTATATTATTTATATTTTTTTGCAATTTGAGTTGTTTGTTTTGCAATTTGCCGCTTTCTTATCAGACATCTATGTATATAGGGTACACCGAAGTCGTTCAAATGTATTCGTTTCCCTTTTGCTGATTATTTGGCTTTTTTTGGCCATGCGAATTATGAAAATGTGGGCTTGGTGCTGGCAACCACAACAAAGACAACAACAACAACAACAACAACAATGCCACCAATATTGTCATCGTCCACAGCTGAAACCCAAGCCTGAGAGCTGAGACGAAGTTGGAGTCTTGGGCGCTGGCATGCGATGCATCTGGGATGATTTTTTTCTTCTTTTTAGTTAGTTTTTGCTGCTGATGCTTTCTAAATGCGTAGCATATGCCTTGGGTGTGTGTGTGCAAAAATGTTGACCTTTAGCACAGAAAGCTATGGCCAGAAAAGTTGGCGAAAAAATAAGCGAAAATCTAGGCACAAATCTACGCAGATTTATCTTAAGCAGAGGGGGAAACCGTTGCAACAAGCGCTGAATTTGATGCTTCAAGAAAAGTCTGGGTTATCAGCAACAAATTCGAATGAGTAATGCTCAAAGTGTTTCTTTTATAAAAAAAAAAACACATGCAAAAACAAAAAGAAAAAAAATGAACACACATAATATATCTTTCAAAATATCAAATTCATGCCCATTACATATCTGTTCTGTTTTTGTTTTTTGCTGCTGATTTTGAGCCAATTCACGCTGCATCGTTTAAGTTGAGCTGACGCCAATTTTGACCTAAAAAACAGAGTATAAAAAACATAATGATGACAGCTACCGATATGCACTGCAACGCGCGCCCCACGCTCATAAATTACAGAGCCATAAGGCACAAACATGATCGAGAACAGCCCAGGAACTAAGCGGAAGGGGGAGCTTATGAAATTACGCCGCGAAATTCTTAGCATGCCACATACATAATTTGTTGGTAGCGCTTGATGCTTTTGTTGTTGTTGTTTTCACCGCCCCACCACACGAAAAAGAAATCACAATCTCATTATGGCATACACCTTTTGGGCAAAGCTGCCTCTCGCAAAACTGGAACCACACATATACACATTTATATAGATATATATAGGTATATCAAAAAAAAAAAAATATGTACGCCGAGCCCATAATTATAAAGAGCCCTTAAGTACTTGTTAACAAGTTCGATATCTGAGCGATTTACATGCTGTTCTTTAAATGCAGACCGAAAAGAAAGTGCAAAGCCAGCGAACCAGCAACGGCATATTTTGTCTGATCTGCGGTAAACGATAAGCCCCAAAGGAATTGCGCACGCACTGTGGTTTAAAAGCAATTGCACCAGAGTCAAACAAAGAATGTCTCAAAATATTATAGACAGCTTTAGCTAAATATTGCTTAAAAAATTCAAAATTTGAGTTTTTGCATACTTCTAAAAAATGTTGAAAGTTTTTACTCGATCTTATATTAGAAGAAAAATCATAATGCAATTTTTTTTCGCAAATGATAAAAAATATACACTATAACATTAATTTAAAACACTATTACACACAATTTATGTTTCTTTTATTTTTCCTCTTTGTTTTTTTATTGTATTCATTAAGAATATTCATAACTAATTTTTTTTATTTTAAAAATGACCAAGCATAATTTGTTAATGTATTTTAAAATATATTAATATATTTTTTTAACCACTGTGCAACTGGGAGGCATTTTTAGCAGGTAACCCGAACAAATTGAATGGTTATGCTTTATGACTTATGGAAACCGGCAGCTGATTTGCGCGCTGCGATTTGCCGTTTAAATCGCTTGCCATAAAAATCGAATGCAGCACTAATTAAAGGCAGACATGCTGCAGAGAGATAGGGAGGGGTAGAGGAGTACGACTAAGATAAGCCAACCGTTAAGTTCCGGGCAACCCAGACATTCAGCCATTAGCCGTAGCAATGCTGTGGCTAACCATTAGCAATTAATTAAAAAATTAGAATATATTATGAGAAGAAAAAAACAAATACTGATAGGGAGCGATCAGATGCTGTCTTATCTGCCGGCCGCATCGCCAGTGACAACCAAACGAATTAAATAAATTGAAAAATCGTCTGAATTTCCTTCTTTTCGTTTTTGTCTCTCACATATGAAATGATATTCGTAGCTATTCATATTACCAGAGACTCTGGCCACAGAGAGCAGACGCAGCTAAGCCCAGGCGAATGTTGCATATTTACGAGTTATTTATGCATATTAAAAAATTCTCCAAACGTTCAAATCAAAAAAAAAAAAAAAAAGTAAAGAAAAACTAGATAACAGTAGCTGAGTGTAACCTTGTCCCCGACCCTGTCCCTGGCCCTGAGAAGGCAGCGCTCGCTGCTTACCTGCGCTGAGGTTATAATACAAATATTTCCAAGTTCGGGGCATCTCTTTTTTTCCTATTAAATTTTTCTTCTTCTTGTGCCTGGCGATGCATTTGGCTGATAAGGATTTGTCTGTTTTGATTTTTATGACGCCACAAAAGGTTTGCTTTTGGCTTCAATCTACCAAATTGCCAGCAAGCATTGAACACTGAACCGGGTACTCGGTTCATAAAACTCCCATTTAATCTATAGATGCTATAAAAAATGTTACCATCAAATTCGCAAATATGCATAAGCAATTATACTTCTTTTTTGCCTTTCGGGTAACTTTTGAGTCAGTTCGGATGTAAGCAAAAGAAAAGAAGTCAAAGAGCTATTTGGAAACTTTTAAAAAGAAAGAGTGCATTGAACGGCATCCACAAAAGTTTATAGCTCAACTTTACAGTTAAAATTTAAGTTGCTTAAGTGCTAAAAAATATAGTATTCCGATTATCATATCGCATTTATAACGTGTTAAGTGCAAGTTAAGTGGAATTTTTATAAGGCGTTTTCTAAACTGTGTTTGTGCTATGGGGCAAAAATTTATTTGCTAATCAGACACTCAATGATTGGAGTAAGAACGATTTTTTCTAAGAGTTTCGCAATTTATTTTGTAATCGCCAAAATGTATTCTCATCAGGTCAGAGGTCAATGTAGAGTTAAAATTAATACAGCTTAAATGCTTGAAAAAATTCCTTCGGTAAAATGGAAGAAATCGAATTTTATTTAGGACTTTCAACGAAGAAATCTTTCACGCAGCAAATTTTCTATAACATTGTTTATTATTTAAAATAACGTAAATAAATTGAGTGACTCTTAATTTGCTACTATCCAATCAATTTTTTGTTATCTAATAATAATTTCTAGTTTTTCAATAATTAAACTAATTTTTTATATCCTTAAATTAGCTTGACATTTCCATCTGCCCAATTAAACTACAAATTTCATAGATGTTCCTAAACTTTTCCTTCACTCAATTTGAATTAATCTTGTTTTCCGATATTGCTCGTTTCCATTTATTTCAATTAGCTTCATCTTTGCCTAGCCCAACTTTTGCTTCCGCATGCATTCTTTACTCTAATCAACTATCAAATACTCCTTTAAGTATCACATAGCTTCAAGAACTTGAGCGAGTTTTGCGCCCACTGCAAAAAAAAATCGCTTTTGTCTTTAATACCTGATCCTGATTTATGAATATTACCATAACAGACGCCGGCACCACCAAACAGTCATCCATTTGGATGATGTGCGATCCGGGATCATTACTCATAACGAAAATCAATTAGTGCAACCCACCCAGGCCAAGTCGAAGTCGCAGACTCGAAACAGAGTCATCGTCAAGTCGTTCGACTTGATGAATTGGTTTTAAATCAATGATAATGCAATAACAAACCCGAGAGAAAGAGTGGCCAGAGAGGTACCCAGTCATAGATACCACTGAGGAGGTGGAGTCCAAGTCCAAGTGTCTTGGGCAAATTCAAAACTTGTGTTGGCCAAGTTATAAATTCAAATCACACAACCACGCAAAAGGAATTCATTGAGAGTCCGCATGTGGGTTGCAGCCACAGTCCAGACACGAGTCGCTTGTTCTTATCTGCGCAATGTTGGGAAACTGGCAACATGTTGCCGTTGCCGTTGCCGTTGCAGTTGTTGTTGCCCCTCCCCGCTCTGCTGCTTGCCGCAAAACACAAAACAAAAATATCAATTATGAGGCAAAAGCAGGACGCCAAGGAGCACTACTCGTATCATATTTGTCGTACAAGGCAATGCGGTAGCTGCAGCAGTTGCTGTTGTTGCTGCTGCCGCTACACATGTTGCTACCGTGTTGCTGTTGTTGTTGTTGTTGATGTTGTTGTTGCTGCAAGCGCCCCATTGTAGCGAGCATGACATTTGTTTTAGCCGCTTATCGCAATGCGCCGAACCCAGTTAGCAAATGCAGACTCTGACTGAATTTTCATTCAACTCGCGCTCAATGCGACCTGCCTTCACTCCCCCCATACACAACCCCCCTCCCCCCCTACCACCCTACCGTACCACCCCACCCCCTTGCAGGTTTCTGATTATGCGCTAAATTCCTATAGCTGTTCATTTATTATGTTTTAAGCGATGTCTATGTGTCTTTTTTTTTGCTGTTGTGTGCGCAACATCGTCTGGCATATAATTTGTTGGCTTAGCTAAATGTAATTGATGCATTGAGGTTATGACATAGTTTCTGATAATGCGCCGCAGCTTTCATATTCCAGCCCAATGCAATCTGCAACAGACTCTGCCACTGCCTCTGCCTTCACTCGGCGAGTGAGTGGCACGCAATTGTCTTTGGGCCAACAAGAAGGCAACATGGCTCAATAATTCCACAGCAATCACAACTTCATAACTATTGCAGACCTACAACAAATTTAATAGTTATGTGAAATTGTATGCCCTGGAAGAGGTTATTATTATTTTGTTAAAAGCATTAAAGATTGAAGAGTTATTCTATAAGGTACATTTTTATTAATTTGACATAAAATCTGGCTAAGTTGGGCATTACCTTGGTTTAAGATTCATAATAATACAAGGAATAAACTAAACTGATGCTTTGCTAAAATTACCTTATTAGATAATGACTTAACCTAGCTTTTTTATGCTTATTTTAATTATTTGTATGTATTTGTATGGCTTAATTACTAAACCAAATTAGTTTATAAAGCATTTCAAGTAATACAATGTTCCGTGATTCGAATCTCAGGTATATTAACATAGTTGTAACATGTGCTAAAAAATGTTGTTTACAATAAAAGAAAAACAAATGTAGATATGAATTTTTGTGGATAAGATAAAATAAAGAAAATTGATTATTTCCGCTAACTAACAAAATTGGTTGCTAGTCTTATTTTTGTCTTTAGTTATATTTATGCTATATTTTGCATTATCTTCAGAACTGTGGATTTTTGTTTGTCCCTCGACGAAATCTTTATTAAAATATGGGTATAATTTAGCTTTAACTCAGTTTAACTTTAGCTTTTTGTAAGCTATGAAAATTGATTAGCCTAACACCAAACGGTATTGCCTAAAATCTCAAACTAAATAAAAATTCAAGTGTACGATTTCAAAAGATAAAATAATAACTTAGCTTTACTTTAACTTAAGCAGTTAACGCCTTTTTTAAGCAATATTTTGCCTAATATAGGATCCTTTAAACCGTTCCCAAGTTTGCTAAAGACCAGCCCATTTTCAAATGTTGCACCGACAAATCGTGTAACGGGCTTTGATCAACCTGCAGCAGGCATTTGTGATAGCTGGCTGCGAGAGTGGCTTAGGCTTAAGCTCTGAACTCGTCGACACGCCCTCAAAATCGAAACCAATTTGGGTCAGAAGTGTGAGGCGAGGGACGTATAATCGACTCGTTAACCATTGCAACGGCCTGGCTTGACCCACAGAACGCTTTGACTGCGTCTCAACAATTTCCCTTTCAATTTCAACAGTAATCAAAACTGTCCACTTTGTGTCATGTCACACGCGACAACAACAACAACAACAACGACAGCGGCAGCAATGTCAACTGCAGAGACTTCAACTAAACAAAAGCAAAATCCCAGCAAGCAACTGTCCAGCTATCTAGCTGTCAAACCCAGATACACACACACACACACACTCGCACACGCATAAGCTATTCAATCAACTTTACAACTTGGGTTCAGCGACAGTGCGTTCAATTGTACAAACGGCTTGTGGCGGATTATGATTATGTGTGTGCGTATCTTACAGATACTTAGGCTTACAGCACACACAATGCTGAGGCGTGTCTAATTGCGCGCACATGTCTTACGCCCCATGGATCAGAGCAGCCCCCCCCCCTTCGCCCCTCCACACATTCTTCACTACATCACCACAACAACTGAAATGTAGCCCATTGTTTCGATTTAGCCATAAATACGTTGTGTAGAGACCCCTTAAATGCTTCGATTTTCGTATGATTTAACGCAATTTATAGTTAACTAGGTATTTAACAGGGGATGTTAAAGGCTATTAAATATACCAACGACGTTGGGTTTATGCAATTGTAATATGACTTGGGTTTATGAAAGTGTTAAGTATTAGGGTAAGATTAGACAATTATAGAATAAACACCAATATCTAAGACTAGCTAAAAGTTTTTAGTCCATTTTGCAGATTGTAAAAGTTATATTTTATTTTATGTGAATGACTTTAAATGTATTGCACATCATTTCAAACTGATCTAATATTTGATCCTATCTGATCTTTTTGTCTACAAAACTAATATAAATAAAGGTTTCAACTCAATAGCTTTTCGCCCATATTTCACACTTGTCAGTGAAATCTTTTAAAAAGCCCGTATTCGTGTTGATCAACCATTTTAGAAAAAGTAATCATTAAAAATTTATTTTTAAAAAAGGTTCAAACTTAAATGCAGAATCAAACCAAACCATAATAAAAATGGTAAACATTGTGAAAATAGGTTTAGTTTGGCCAAGCTATGGGACTTTGAAATCTAGCATGTGTGGATTCGGGAACTTTATATGTCAAAATCTTTATCATTTGTTGTTGTACTTTTAATTGTTTGAAGCTTTTATTCATCTCTGACATACTAATTTATCGGGCAATATTCTCTTTCTACATTTTTGATTTACTCAAGTTTTCTTCACTTTCATATTTATCAATTTATCGTATAAACGCCACAATTAGAGTTTTAAATATGTAAATTTTGTTAATGTTAATTTAAATCCAATGGTAATAAATTATGTGGAATTATGTCTAACTAAAACAAAAAACAAAATAATAAAAATGTTCTGTTTCATATGCAAAATATATATGAATAAACCACTTTTGCCCCTGGGCCACACTTTTATAATAGCCGAACGTTTTATTGGCCATGCAACGCGCTGGCAAACACTTAAGGAAGAGCTTTCAAGTAATTCTTAAACCATAAAAGTAAATATAGCCTTATGGCCAGAAACTGCCATAAAGTGCGTATTAAATGACAGAGCGAACAAACAATCTCTTCACTGTATGATAAACAAAAAAAAACAAAAAGCAAAAATGATTCTGTCAATTTTTTGGCATTCAGCAGGCATGCAAAACGGGCGGCAGTCGCCGTGACGCCACATGGGCCAACTGGCGAACCGGCCCGCAGCGTTAACTGATCCTGTCCAGGTGCAATAATTACGCATGCAGGCGGCGCACTTCATTGAATAATGCGAGTGCATAAATTAATTAAATTACGTTATAAACTTTGCACAAGGCAAAGGCAAAATGCGACTTGCCACTTGCGACTTGCGACTTGCCTCACGCATTTGTCGCATAATTACGGACGCGCGAATTGCGTTGCCTTCACGCAAAGCGTCGACTACGATTCGTGGCCAGAAGTCGAGGCGTAGCCAGAGTGAGAGAGAGACAGAGAGACCAAGTTGTTGCTTTGATTGGAAATCGTTGTTTGGTTTTAATTTTTGTCGCACGGCCACCCAGCAAGTGGCCACGGCCAGGCCGGGCAAGCCGGGCAACCGGCTATGGCAAATCATTTGCATAGCCAATGGCCCACAGGCTGAGTTTGCTGCCACTTGTGTCCGCCTGTGTCTGTGTCTGTGTGTGTGAGTGCTCCCTTTTGGCGTTCTTTTTTTTTTTTTGGCCAACATGTCGTCCAATTACTCGTTTATTCAATGGCGTTTGCATTAAGTGGACGCGTTAATTACGGCCGACGTTCCACGTTCCACGCTCGACGCTGGATGCTGGCGCAAAATGTTAATTAAGTGATATTTTCGGCACCCAGAGCCAGTTTGGGACGACAACCTGCAGCCCAGCAGCAGCAGCAGCAGCAGTCAATGGAGTGCGTCGTCTCCTTTTGGCAGGCACTGTAATTAAGTTGTACTACGAACTACGATGCTTTGGTTTCAGTTTACGTTCTACGTTCTTTTTTTTATGCCTGCCTGCAGTGGGGTAAAACTTTTCGGCTTTCAGTTGCGGCAGCCAAACTTGCAACACAAACAAAAAAAAAAAAAACAGCATCGCCGGGCTCAAGGTCGACGCCGTGTGAGGTAAAAACAGCACCGAGAGAGAATTATGAGAAAGTTGGGTGAAAGTGTTACAGCATTTCATACATTTCATTTAGCTGTGTGCATTATTTATGAACTGCTTTCAACAAGAATAAAGTGAATTTACTTTTTGGTTAACACTAAGTTAGAACTCTTTGGGAGTTATAAATGAAATGCAGTTAAATTAAGCTTATGTTTTGGCAAAATAGAAAAGGTCTTTATCCTGACATATTTTGCAAATCTCCAAACTATTTATAAAAAACAAGAATTAATTTTTCTTTATAATATAACTTAATTTGTAAATATTTAAATTACATTAAAAATGTGTTCTGTCTACGCTTTTGTTTATCTCTTGAGAGTCATATTATATTATTATTATTATTATATTTTTATAAAATAAATAAATAAATATATATACTGAGATTATAAAATAATATTTCATTTTTAGTTATTAAAAAATATACATTTTAAAAACAATTTGGGCACCACACTAAAAATGCTAAGTTAACATTAGCCGACTATTTTGGCTAGTGCTTAGCTAGCACTCTTTAAATGCATCATTAATGTGCATTTGTTGGCTTAGATTTTGCGCTCGGATAACACACGCATGAGAATCTACCGAAACATTAGAGATCCCGGCACTGGGTCTACTCTGTTCTGGCCGGGTCCGGTCTGGTCTGGGGTCTGGGGCATTGCAGCTTGCGCCTGTTGCTGGCTAAAAAGCAAAACAAATAAAAATGATTTATAACGCAATGCGTTGAGTTTGCCAGACGCCGCCAAAAGCGCCAAGTTGGCCGCTGCCCTCGAGGCAAACTTGGCCAACTTGGCCAAACGGACATTGAGAAGGTTGCGCTGCCCGTCGCGGGTCTCACATCGCCCGTTCCACTCGTCTCGCCCCATACCCGCTCCGGTGCCGGACTATCGCGGCTCGCAAGCTAAAAGTCTATGTTAACTTTGATAAATCGCTGCACTACTAAAATGCGATAAGCGTGCGAGCGAGCGAGCGAGCGAGCCGGTTGCAGCCACATCGCTGATGAGAATGAGAACGGGGGCCCCCATAGCCACAACCAGGTCCAGCACCCAACAAACCCAATCAAGAGGCCGCACCAACGGCTACTGTGAAAGGGACGACGATCGTCCGTTGTAAACGCATGCGCTGATTGCAATGCGATAGTCAACTCGAGACGTACTTATATATAAACATACATAATATATATATATATATATATATACTCTGCTAGTGTCCAGCCAGTACTTGCCACAATGATATCTGCATGTCTATCTTAGATGCTCACACACTCACGCACACTCGCAATCACACACACACACACACACTCGGAGGCACAAAAGGCGTTGAGTGGTGTACGCCTGCGTGGCAGTTGCACTGCCCGTTGCTGTGGCAGTGGCAGTGGCTATCTGCACTGCCAAGCCTCCTTAGCCGGCCCGTTGCGTGTTGTGGCAAGTCAAGTGCAGCAGCAACGGCAGCCGTCGCAGCTCTGCAAGTGTCACACACACACAGACACACACAAACACCCTAAATGGACAAAGTAGACGCCAACCCAGTAAACAAAATTGCAACAAAAAAATACTAGGTACGAAAAAAGATAACTATTTCATATATATTATTATTTAAATACACATACATAAAAAACCAAGGCAGAAATATTTATCTTTCAACTTTATATTTTCATAGTTTAACTCTAAGAATAAATTTTGTTTTTAAACATTTTAATACTTGATAAAAATGTTTGTAAAATTAATTTTTAAACACCTGTTTCAGTGTACAAAGATTTTACCATAAAAACATTATTGAAATAACTCAATACTAATACTCAATCAAACCAGTAATAAAATCTATTCTTATACACAATATAAAAATTATTTAATTAATTCCCATTAATAAAAGAACAATTCTCTTGAAGGGTCTGTGAACATTTGCGAAATAAATATATTAATAAAGATTGACTTACTATATCCAATTTAACCAGCAAACTATTTGCAGACTTGTAGATACTATTGACTTAGATAGAGACAATTCAGTTCAGAAGCCCAAAGACCCAAAACATTTCTTTTTTAAAGTAAGATCAAAGATCAATTGTTTGCTTTAAATAAAATGTGATCTTACAACAAATACACTTAATTTTTTTCGCTCTCACAACATGTTCACTGGGTTCCTTTACAATGTCGTCTTTGGCTACGCTCCCGCCGCACATCCCCCGGCCGCATGCCACATGCCACCTGCCACCTGCCTCCTGCTGCCCAGCGCTTTGTACGTAACTCTTATCTAGCGCCTTGAACTTGTAATGTTGGTTATTTTGTGCAAATATTGCGTTAATTAAAATATTTTAGTTGCGCCTCGTTGATAATGGACGTCGTTGACGTCGACCCTTGCGGCCGCCGTCCCTTGGGGCAGGTAACAACACCGTTTGCTGCTGCTGTTGGTGTTGACGGCGGCGTCGATGGGTTTTTACTTGCCACCGACACCTTCGGGCCGCCTTTAATGCGGCAACGGCCACTGGTCATGACTGCGATCATTGTGGCAAGTGCAGCTTCGATTTCTGCGGCAAGTTGGCAGTGCAACTTCGTCGCTGCGTTGCATTGATTAGATTAACAAGTGCCAGGATCCGTCCGTCCGTCCGTTGAAGAACTTATTGATGCCCAGCGCCAATGCGCGTCAAATATTTGCATTAAGATGCCAGATACGAAATTCTGCTAAACATTTATAATTACTTAACGCATCTTATCGCATTTTGGCTACTTGCAAGCCCAGGTCCCAAATAGCTTTGATAAACTCAATTGCAGCACAACTTCAAAGCAACCGTTGCTCCAAACACCTCCCGCCCCTCTACCTTGGCACGCCCCTGGGCCAAGTCAACGAACCCAAATCGAGCATAACAATATTCAAAGTGCCATTGAAGCCGCACATTCACATGTCTTGCTCTTGGGTCCACTTCGTGCAAAGTTCAATGCGAGGGCGGCTTATGCAGTTTAACATTCGAAAATTATAAGAAAACCCAAAAGTATTGAAAGTTGGGAAATCAAATTGATTCTGAATATTCGCGAGAAGTTTACAGTATTAATGAGATAAAAATCTTTCAACATTATATTTATTAGATATATAAGAAACTAATAACATGTAAACCAATGTAAGGTCAATAGAAAGCTTAAGTAATAATTAATTTGAGTCCCAAATTTATTAAATAAAATTTAGTATTAAGCAAACGCATAATAAATAATAGAATTTTTCCCCCTAATTAACTATATGATTTTGATTTAAAATATATGCAGTTCCTCAAATTTTTATGGAAATTTGATTTCGATTAAAAAATATTAGAGCGAAATATTTGTTGTGGAATTTATATTTAAAAATATTGTAAGTTTTGCAGATAAATCAGAAATTAAATATAGAGATAGTATAGATTCTTATAGGATTAGTATAGAAATTAGTTTATAAATTAATTAATTATTCCACTTTAAAGCCAATCTCATTAATTATTTGAAACCGAAACCTTTTTGAATTGTGCAAAGAAATATGAGACTGAAATTGAAATTAAGCTTCTTCCATCATTTGTTGTGGCAGCTCTCGCTGCATATGTAAGAGGCGCATTTCGAATTGCACCCACGCATTAGTTGTAACAAATTTGTAGCGCGTTCTTTGTGGCACGTGACTCTGCAGTCGAGCAGCCGCCCGCAAGCCCCGCCATCAATAAAGGAAACGCCAAGGCGGAAGTGTGAGCACATTTGCCTGGCCCGGCCTGCCTTGGCCTGCCGCATGCTGTCCTCACGCCCCCTCCCCTCCCCTTCACCACCCACTGCGCTACCCCAGTATCTAGCGAAAGTAATTGATTTCTTTTATAGTTGAGACAGTTTCAAACTGAAATGGCTCTGCAACAGCAGCAACAGCACCGGTGGCAGCAACAACGTTGCCAATGCCGTTGGCGTTGCAGCTCACACGTTTCCTGTCCGCTGACCTGCTCCTCTTGCCCCTCTCTCTGCTACCAGCTCCAACTTGGCATTGAGCGCTGTCCGTTCTATTTCGTTTTCGGGTTTAGCTTCGCCGCACGTGTAAATGCTTCAAACATGTTGCGGTTTTGGCCGAAGCGAACAACAACAACAACAACAACAACTGGACTTTTCGGTGTTTTATTGTTGGCTGCCGTGAAATGTTTTAAATAAAGATTTTTTATTGTCAATGGGGAAATAGTGTTGCGGCTTTTGGCTTTATATCACACCGACTAGAAAACAAGAAGAAGAAGAAAATACTGGAGAAAAAAACACAAAACACCTTTTACAACGCGGCGTTGACTTTAATGTGCTGCGGTCGTTTTGTAAGTGTCATGGCACAAGGGACTTTTACCGCGCGTAGGGTTTACGATTTGGCAGGAAACGTTTAGACTACAAGACGCCACATTAACGGCCACATTCGGTTCATTCGGCAAAGGCAACCCTGCCACATGCGGCACATGGGACCAAAGAGGAAACCATTTGCCAAGTGCAACATTTCGATATATGAAGATAAATAGTTTAGGCAATTAGATGCGAAATGTAGGTGGATTTCGTAAGTGATATAGATTCAAATGTAAGAGATCTTTCTCATTTTATCTATATAAAAATCTAAATATATTTGAGAGAAAACAAAAGGTGTAATTGATATAAAATGTACTGTAAGATAGCTTTATCATTTTATCTATATATTAATCTGCATATCTACGAAAGAAACTAAAAGTTTATCGCATTACGTTCTTTTACTTTGTTAAGGGTTATGCCAGCTTTATATATACTTGCAAAGGGTATTATAATTTCGCAGGTGCTACAGATTTATCTGTAATAGATCTTTAGCAATTTATCTATATACATTTCAGGGGAAAGTGAACAAGCGAAGGATTGTTTTTAAGCCTTTTGTCACTAAAGTCTATCAAAATTGTTATTCCTAATTCGTCGATATACATTTTCTACAACAACTAAATTAATAAATATTTTTTCAATAATTTTCCAGCTATTTTTCACACTAATAGGTGGAATTTCTAGCGTACTCACATATTTACTAGTCATTAACTGCACTTTTTAAACGAACCAAATTCGAAATGAATTTTGAAGTTCACAAAATCATTTTGAAGAGCGCTGCCAACTTGCCTCAAAACGTTGCATGCTTGATATACGAGAACTATTAAACAAACAAACAAGTCGCTTTTGTGGCGTTAAGGTAGATGCCAAGGCGCCTGCCATTTGGGACTTGGGGCGTTTTGAACACCGCAATCAATCTAACTAAAACTGAGAGAGAACTTGGAGAGTGGCAGCGAAAAGTGGAGAGGTGGGGTAATAATAGTATGTATATATAATATAATGTATGTAAATCACCGACGCATGCCAAATGTTTTGCTAGTGTGACTTTTGATGATGTTTAGCATAAATCGAACTGCTTATGAACTTGATAGATATCGTTTTCAAAACTTGATTAATGAGTGCTTAGGCCGAGGTTCGTAAACATACGAAAAAAAAAATAAAAAATAAAACGAAAACCTAAACACGTAATAAAAAATAAATAAATAAACTGAAATAGTTTAGGTGAAAACAGCGCGAGGCCATTAATGAGACCAATTTGGGGAGGGCGACCCGAAAATAAATTGGGGGGAATACCACAAAGTAGGAGCACCTATATATACCTATATAGAAATGCAAACAAACCGCCGACAAAGAATGATTTATTAGATGCTGCAGAGGGGAGGCGAGAGTTGGGGCAACGTTTATGAGTTGGCTCAAGTTGAAGTCAGCTGCCACTTGCCGCTGTTACTCATCGTCATCATTATCACGATGATCATCATTATTATCAAGCGATGCTGTTGATGAGCCAAACAGGCAAGCGGCTGTGATTTGATTTGCCTGCACATACAGCACATGTGGCAGGGGCAACATTTATATGCAACATGCGGCCTGCCAACGTGTATTTTGCTGCTGCTGCTGATGAATGCCAATGCGAGGCAGTTGTTGTTGTTGCTGTTGTTGGGGTTTCGCAAGTGCCAAATGTCTCTAGCTCTGCGACTGCGTTTCTGCCTTTATGTGCGTCGTGCCTGCTCGTGGGCGTGGCAAGCACTCAGCAACGCGACTTGACTCCCACTTGAATTTGCATCACAAAGGCAGCACAAATTGCGCGCTGCTCTTTGTGCAGCTCGCCTTGCAGCATGCAGCTCCTCAAAAACTTCTAGGCTGGCTCCTACGAACGAGGTGCACCCAATAAATTCGTAAAATATAACTGTGCTAATATGATTGCAACGGGTTCAGATGTTCAGTATGAATTAAAAATAATTTAAATATGTATTATGGATAAACAATCTATAAATACTTATAATTACTTTAACAAATAAACTTAAAGTATATTTTTTAGTTAAATTTTTAAATAGAATTTTCATTTGTTCATGTTTCTTTAATTTCAATATTTATTTTTTAGTTATTAGATGATATACCAATATCGTAGAAGCACAATCTTAAATTGCATAAATATATCAAAATATATTATATTAATACAAATAATATTTAAAGGATATTTTTTATAATTACTTATGATTTTTAATTAACTTAGCATTGTAGTTGATTAAAATCTTCTGATACCATTTATGAAAAATGAAAACAATACACAAGTTTAAAATATGAATCTGAATAGTACACGGACAGTAAATAAATTTAAATATTTAGCTTTAGCTCAACAAAAGTTTCTCGGCAAACTTTTCAAATGCCCCTCTCTTAGCTTCGGAAGATTTGTTTGCCGTACAGTAATTGAATATTGAAATGCATTTTTCATTAGCGCGTCGCAGGGCCAACCGGGCCCAGCAACAATAACAACAACAATATCAACAACAGCCAAGAACGCAAACAACAACAAACGGCGAAGGCTAGAAAAATTGCGTATAATGAAAATTCAATTAAACTTTATTACCTTTTGGTTGCACTTGCTTAACCTCAGCTTTCACAACTTGAACCGCCATGGGATTTGTGGCCCATTTGTTGCATTAATTCTAAAGCAGCTGCTTGCGGGTGCCTCCAAGTTCCACAGCTTGTTACCAACAAACAGCAACAACTTTAGATCCCCACCCAAAGGGAAGAAACCCCCCTCTGCTTCACCTAGGTTCACACCACGTCGCAACATTCTATGCCCGCCAACAGTTTGTAAATTGCATGCTTTTGTTCAGATTTTCCGCAAAAAGTTTTTCTTTTTAACAAATTTCTTGTTCGTTGTTGTTGCTGTTGTTGTTGTTGCTGGCTGCTGCCACGACGACAGCCAAACACCTTCATATCTTTTAATGAGAATAAATTGATGTTTTGGGCATTTTGTATAGCTGCCGCTTGTTGCTCACCTATTTGTATAGAATATAAACTTTGCCAACGTTGCAACTTGCCACGTTGTTGTTCTTCTTCTTCTTCTAGCTCCTCTTGGCCTGCTGTTGCATATTGACAGCTACTAAGAACGAGGGGCTGGAAAATTTGGTGTTAATCAGTGTCAAGACGCCCAAAGGCAGTCCTCAAAATGCAGAGCAGCGAGAGAATTCCAACAACTCAGCTATGTCATGAACTCAAATAATCAACGAATGTGGCTACTTTGAAAGTGACCATGGAGGGTAGGGTAATTATATATAATTCAATTTATAACTTTCACTTGAACTCTCCCTCAACCAAACCCGCAGAAAGTGCCTCAAAAGGAGCCTTAAATCAACTGTCACAATATCAAAGATTGAACGCCTCAACATTTTTTTATTTCGCCCAAGTTTAAAAGTCGTCAGTAGCTAATAGATGCCTTTTACTTAGTTACTCGTTACTAAATCCCAGTGTGCCCAGAATATCATTAAGAAGTACCCGCCCACAATCCACAGCGAAACGACCCTTTTAGCTATTGCAAGTGCCATTAAAAGGAGCGAAAGGGAGAACTATTTAAAATGCAATGCAATGAATATATTTTCAAGCATTTCAGGCATTAAATAAATGACAGGCTGACTGACTTGCTCCACTTTCAGCCACAACCCGAGTCGCAGTCAGAGATAACGCAATGATATTGACCCAAACACTGAATGGCTGAAATCTGAAAAGAGTGGCAACAGTGAAATGAAACTGGGCGCAATTGCGATGCAAAAGTTGAAACTTATTATAATTTTAATGCAAAACATTATGCGAAAGTATAAAATTATATATCTTTGCCAGCAAGTTGCCAGTTCCAACTGCACTCGCTGGCCATAATTTTAAATGGGCAGCAGCAGCATCAACTGCAACTGCAACAACAGCAGCAGCAGCAGCGGCAGCAGCAGCAGCCGCAAAGAATCAACTGTCATAATGACAGTTCTCTGTTTACGCCATCATTGCGAGGGGCTCGGGCAGGCAGCAGCCACTTGGACTTGGACTTGTTGCCGTATCAACTGCTTGTCCTGTTTTCAGCCCCCTCCCCTCCCCCTCCATCTTCTCTGGCCCACTTTGCCACTCCCCATTCTGTTGTTGTTGCTGCTGCTGATCCGTTTGCTGACTTCTAATGGAAATTATAATGTGCATTGCAGTTGCGCTGCCATCGCTTCAGCAGTTGATGCCGTTTGCTGCCTGTCAGACGGCGCGCCAAAAATTTGCTGTTGTTTATCAGTTGTACCACTGGGCAATTGACAAGCGGGCTTATTAGCTATAAGTAGTCTTTAGTAACAGGCGGTACTAGTTATACGAATATGTATTTTGTTGCTTAATTAACTAGACTACATATCAACTAATAATAATTAGATCAACTAATGTAAATTTAGCTTCATTGATAGGAATTTAACAGTTTCAATAGACCAGGTTTGTCAAAAATTTGTTTAAATTTAGATAAAATACATTTTAAATGCTAAATTTATAAATCGCCCTAATACCGAACTTGAATGTCAAATTAAAACATATTTTCCACTATTTAAAAAAAATTGCGTATTTAAAAAGATTCACCTTAAATCTAATTTTTTTAAAACTTACATATATTTTTTGTAGTGAAAACCATTTGCTCTTAGCAATTTTTTTAAAATTAATTTATTGTAATTATTACTCATAGCTTAAGTCAATGGAATCTATTCCCCAATTAATCTATTCAACTAATAGAAACTATATTAGAGTACAGATATCATAATCTATCAATATATAATAATATAATATATATTCCTTATCTTTATGACTCTAGAATATTTATAAAATTTTACAATATATTTATAAGTAAGCATTCGGAGCCTACTGTTATATTTCAGGTAGTAACAGATACTAGTATCCATAAACAGCTTTCATCCTACTATGAAATTATAGAAGTTTCAGTTTTTCAATCACATCCTGCTATGCCCCACTGTAGAGCATTTTTCTAGTCGTTCAGTTCGCAGCTGCCCTCGTCCAACTGGGTATTGCTCTGTTGTCCAACTACGTACATAGATTGTTGCATACCAAGGCAGCCAGTCAGTCAGTCAGTTGGAGTTGAGTTGAGTTGATTAGGGGCCTGTCCGAGCGACTGCCTGCCCCGTTGGCTGCCCCCTATACGACTGGTCTTTTTGACTGGCGCTCTTCAAGTTGACTCCTTTTGTTGGCCGACGCGATAACGCGCCGAAATGTCAATAAAACTATGGCCACACGGCATCGCCTTGACTCTCGAGTGCCGAGCGGTGGCCTCAAATTTCAAAATACTCTCAAAACTCTCAAACCATTAAACCCATAACCCATAGCCAGACCCAAACCCAAACCCAAACCAAAAGCCAAACCTGAACTCAAACTCAAACTCGATGTTGAAGTTGAAGCCTGTGCGGAGCGAGCATTTGAGTGACGTTGCGCTACTTGGCTGACTGCCTGACTGACACAACAACAACAACAACAACAACCTTGTTTAGCCTTGCCTCGGTCTGTGCCTTGCCATTGTTGGTTAGTTTTTAATATTTATTTTGATGTGCGATAGATTCGTTTAGACAGGTGAAAGGCTAAATTGTCAATTTGCAAGCGCAGTCCAAAAAAAAAAAGAGAAAAAAATAAATAAAAACCCAAAGCCCCAAATTGAGCCAGGCATGTATAAAGGCGCTAGTTAATAGAGCTCGACTTACACATATTCTATAAAAGGGTTTACAGATTTACTGTTAGTTTTCATTTGTTTGTATGCGATTTGAAATAAAACTTTAAGATAAGTTAAATATGAATAAAATGGTATATACATAATTTGCCCTTATTTAAGTAAAATTAAATAATAGCAGATACTCTAAAGCTCAGAAAACCTACAATTTTCTGTCCAATTGCTTTAATATTTATTATGCAATATTTATAAATTTTTTTGCATAATTTAATAACATGTTAAGACACTCTTATACTTAATTGAGTTAATTAGCTGGATGGTACGGTATATTTTGCCTCAGCTAAACAAAGAGAAAGATATATAAAATACTTTAACTGGCTAAATTTAGCAATAGCAACATAACTTTATACTCTCTTACAACCTTAATATACCCAATTTAAGCAACTTTCATATTTTACAGGGTATTGAAAATAGCAAACCGGACCCAAAAACGACTCGCTTTGCGCTCGTTTGACTTAATTTTGATTGGGCCAACATTTTCATTTCACTTTATTGTTATTTTAGGTGGATTCTAGTCAGAGCCTTTGTTTAGACATAGACACAGCTATCAGTTTGTTTATTTTGCACAGGTAAACTCGATGAGTGAATAACTGACTGACAAGCGACTCTTGGAGAGTATGCCGGGAAAACAACAACAACAACAATTAGTGCATCTCTGTTGCAGTATCTGTTAATGACTGACCGACTTTCATGTGACTCTCATGACTATGTTTTGGGCCAATTGAAAATGTATGAAAACTCTTTGCACAAGATTCGTTTGTTGTGTTCAATGAAACTGAACTGGAAAGTACCTGTCAAATTTAGTTTGGCTAAAGAGAAGTTTTAAATGGGTTAGACGTGCCTGTCATTTTATATTTGCTGTATATTTTGATAGTCATAAATAAAATATAAAAGACATTTCCGACATACCTCATGTGAACTGATGAATTGAATTATGATATCTAAAAGGATAAAATGATAAAAGTATGATTATTATTATTATATAATATAAGTTTTATTATATTATTGTCAACGTTATACTTTACAATATTTCAAATTTATGTTATTCTGTTATCAATTATATGAATGAAATAATTATAATTCTGAACATTCATATCTCATATAATAAATAAAAAAATTGTAATAAAAGAAATAATAATTTAATCATATAAATTAAATAAAGCTTATTTATTAGTGAGCTGATGCAAAGATATAAAAAGTTCGAATTTTAAGAGCTGAGAGTTACACTAAAAATATTTAAGAAATAATATTTTGAATAATTGAAAGATATAATAAGTTAAAAAAGATGGAACAATTCTTTTTTTTATTATTTAATCAGCAATCAGGGTGCAAAGTACCCTTTTATCTGGCACCATTAATACATGTAGGTAATAATTTAACAAAGTTTCTTACCCAAGTAAGTTCTTAAAGAGGCGACGTTTAACTCGCCGAATTGAGGTTACTTCGGCCAAGAGGAAGGCCCTAGAAGCATATTTGGTCTTCCTCGTTTTGTTTTGCAGGACCTGTACCCAGGTTGGGCTGGATTTGACTGCTATACCCCAGATTGGCATTCCATATCCCCATATGGGGGCGACGACTTATTGGTAAACGAGTCTCTTGTGTCTCAGCGGAAGTTTGCTGTTTTTGTTCAGCAA
Organism: Drosophila robusta; assembly: GCA_035043565.1. Taxonomy (NCBI): domain Eukaryota; kingdom Metazoa; phylum Arthropoda; class Insecta; order Diptera; family Drosophilidae; genus Drosophila; species Drosophila robusta. Next base: position 6,353,645 of record JAWNMW010000584.1, read on the forward strand.
CCAAAATAGTTTACGTAACTTGGCTCTGCCAGTTCCGACTGTCGTGGTTATGTACAACAAATCTAGAAATATAAACATAATGTAATTAACTTAAAGGGTATACGAATAAACTGTTATTAGTTACTTAAATTAAATATGCTTCTATTGTCCCAATAGGAATCTCCATATAGGAATCCCTTAATTCAGTAATTGTAGCGCCAAAACTCAAGCAATACATAATCAAATTAAATAACATATAAAACCCAAAAAGCACAACTCTTTTAACATTTAACCCACAAAACACAAATCTCAACAAAGCGCAGTTGACTTTTAAATTTATATTGTGTACATTTTATGTGCTGCTTATGGTGCATATAGTGCAGATGTATGTGTAAGTGCACACACACACACACATACGATTAACGACCTTATAAACAAGTGCCGAGCACCCGTTCCGTACGACCCACAAAATAGCGAGTGAGTGCATTTTGCTGCCCTTTTGCTCTAGACACGTTTGTTAGTTTTGCGATGCATCGTTTAATTTTAACGCTCAATTTAAAATGTTTTATGCAGCAGCGCGAGCGGGCACACACTCACACACACACTCACGCACATCTATGTACATATCGTGGAACACCCACATAGTCAATTATTATATACATATGAGTGCAGCCAGCGAAGCGCAGCACAGCGCTCCAACAAGGAGTAGCTGGTGAGTCTGAAATAGGACAAGGACCAGAGCCAGGACCAGCACCAGGAACTGCAGCAGCAGCAGCAGCAGCACCCAAGCGGTCTGGTTGTCGTCCTTGTTCTGCATGCAATTATCTCAGCATTGGCTTTTTCTGCAGCCGTTGTCCTGCATCTTTTGCCTTGCAATAAATTAAGCTATCAAGTGTCCTTAATGTACAGCACAAGCAGCAGCGACGGCGACGGCGGTGGCGGCGGTAGTGGCCGTGGGAGCGCTCGACTTAATTTATAAGCAACCCACACAGCAAACCCCGCCCTCCCAGCCGACATAATAATGCAAAGGGTATCGCACAGTCAGTCGGCAATTATAAAATTTTTATTTATATAAGCACTTCAGCCATAAAGACATCGCCGGAGAGAGTCCCAGACACAACTGCAGCAGGTGTTGCATATGAAAATTATACGCTTCATAAATTTCGCTAGCCACAAATTGAAACTGGCCCAGACTCCGATTCCGTCTGCAGACTCCGACTCCGACTGCGACTGCGACTCCGGCTCCGGCTCAGACGGTCTCCTGGCTCGGTAATTTAAGATGTTTGTCAACCTTTTGTCGAACTGTGTCATGTGATACTTTTTATTCAACATCTTTATATTATGGCCGAGCGATCCCTCGATTGGAGTTGGGCTACCTGCGCACAAATTAGTTTGACAATCTATTGAGAGAGATATCAGTGGCATATATCAGCAAGCGCTTTTGCGTTCAGATTTTGTGGGAATAAACTGAGCTGATGTCAAATTATTTTGAAGTGTTTGGACAGATTTTTACCTTTTTCTCCCTTTTTATTTTTTGCAAATAATTTGATATGAGCCCTTTATTTTTGGAAGGAGGGCGTACAGAGATTTTTATTGCAGGGCGTTCTACTTCCGTGGCAACAGCTGCCAGCACAAGTTAACAGCCGGGGGAGGAGGATTTGAGTGTCAAATAATCAAGGGTGGATACGACAGTTTAGAAAATTGCAAATACATATAAAATAAATGCATTAATGCAACAGGAATATCAAATCAATTTAAAGGACAGGTTTCCCATTTTGAAATCCATAGCGCTAAAAAATTGAAAAATTTAAGATTTCAAATTTTTGGGCAATTTTTGGGTTTCAAACAAAAATCATTCTCAAAATAACCTAATTTTTAAATGCAGAATGACAACTATATAATATAAAAAAATAAAAAATCAACACGAAATTAATAACTTAACATGCCCAAATTTCCTTCTTTCACCTGTTTATTTACAGAATAACTATGCACCTTATAAAACGTAGAAAAAAATATTTTTCGATATTAAGCAAAAACCATTAGACCCAAAATTTATAAACCTTTAATTCCATGTTAAGAAACAGCCACAAAATACATGCTTCACACTTTTTGCGAAGTGTGCTAAGTTAAATAATCGTTTAACCAGTGAGGCACTTTTGGGCAACCTCTTAAAGCTCCCCTCGTTAGGCATATTAATACTTTATGCGCAGCTACTCAAATTTCAAAGAGTTAACAGCTCGCAGCAGAACCAAATTGATACGCAAATCAATGACAAAAAATAAAAAAATACAAAAAAAACTTAATTCTAAAAGGCCCACTATGTTATTGTGGCGTGAAATGAAGACATTCATATTGTTCGGGTTCTTTTTTCTTTGAATGTCTGTATCAGTTTTCAGGTTTTCGTGTTCCAAATTGGTGCTAAATGCGCTGGCGTTTCAATTTCCAACAATTCAGATAAATCGGAAGTTGCCAGCATGATTTTGACGGCATATACCAATACCACAATATATATACATATATATATAATCATCATTATGATGCAGATGAGGGTGACTCCACTCTTACGAACTACAAATTTTAGCTATGAAAAGCACACAGCGTGCACCTTGCGGCGCCTCGCATTATCACTCAAGTCGTAAATTTCTTATGGGCCATGCGCTTGTTTGTAGAACCAGAAACCAGAATATAGAACTCAGAGCCGAAGAGTCTTAAGTGCCGTAATTTCAGTTCGATTTTAACATGTTTTGATCGCGTTGCTGACAAACTTTAAGTGCTTTTATTTCTACGCTTTATGACCGCAGCAAAAATGTGAAGTTCGTTGTTTTTTCATTTTATAAAAGCGAAATATGCCGCTTTAATATTTTTTTTTTGTATCTTTTTCTGTTCATTTATTGGCATTTGGCTTGTTGCCTTTTGAAGCTTTTTTACTACTCGACTAGCGCTCAAGTTTATTTTTGTGACTGTAGCGACCTTTTTTTTCTTTGGCCATGGTTTTGCCTCCTGCCACGTTGTGTGGCATTCTTAAATTATAAAAAAATATCTATATACGTATATGTATTAAGAAATATCTCGGATACATAGGAACAAACGAATTTGCCGCAAAACCAGACACGAGCAAATTTATGGAATTTATTTTCTTACTGTACGAATTCTTGGACTTGTTTAAAAATCGACTAAAGAAAAATAAAATGATAAGCTTCTGCAGAATTTAATAAAAAAATGAAATAAACTTTTGTAATCTAAAAGAACCACAAAAAGTTGTTAAACTTAAAGTTTAAATTAAATGAAAACTAAAGAGATTTTTTCCCCGCTATTAAACCCATTTAATATCACATAAGATAAGTTATCATCATATGCTACCGCACACACAACCAAAGTTTACCGATAGTTTGAATTTTTTTGGTTTTTACACGTCCCAATTGGATTGTCCATCGATTATATGTATGCCAATTTTTATTAAAATCCCCACATACCATAATGAATAACGATAGTTGGAGCCATTTCCATTTCGCATAAAGTTAAATATTCAGGCGCGCCCGCAAGTCAAGCTCCGATTTTAATTTCATTTAAATCTCGGTGTGGACCATAAAAACTGCACAATACATGTACATGTATATAAATGTATATAGGTATAGCCCGACTGCATAACCCACCGCCGGGGCTTGGGTGGGTATACTGCCACATTGTGGCGCATGGCTTGGTCGCAGTTCAAACTGGGTTAATGACAAGCTTAACGGCGGTGGCGGAAAATTAAAAAACTGGCAACAGAAAAATGCGAAAAAAAAAACATTGTCAGGCTAAAGCCCAGGTGAAGGTTTCAATGGCAACCGTCGCCGCATAGAAAAGCATGAAATATTGAACATAGACCCAAAGCCAGTGAAAAGCAAAAATATTGTTTACCATTGCGGCTGCTGGTTTTGCCACTTTACCATTTTTCCATTGTAGTCTTATTTCCAAGGGAATATGCCAAAAATGTAATTTAACAAGCATTTTGTAAGCCTCATACACACATATAGAGCAAAAATGTAAATACAAAAAACACGAGAAGCCAAAGTAAAGTCAAATTTTATTAAAAATTTTGACATAAACCCCTAAAACTGTAAACTCGAGTGGCATACGAACAGTGTAAATACATATAAAAACATCAAACACTATTGAATATTGCCATGAGCATGAAATATTCATTTTTGAGAACAAACGAAAAATATTACACAAGAGCTCCAACAACAGAAAAACAATAAATAATGACAAAAATAACCAAAGAATGAAAGGGGAAATTTAAACTCTTTGCAAACTTCAAAAATACATGTGCATTCGTGCCCGAGAGCTAGTACTAAGTCATGTTTTATTAAATTTAAATAACCTCAAAAATAATATACAAAATGAACGTAAATAATTTTATATGTGCATAGAACTTAAATCGTTAGTTGTTAAACGTTAACAGCTACAAAATTATGTAAAATCAATGCATTTAAAGTACGTAATTATACATTCGACATTACCTTAAACAAAAAACCTCGAGAAAATTTGTAAAACATAATTTAAAAAAACCGGGATCTATGTTTTAACTCATTCTTGTTTAATGACAAAGTTATTAAGACATAAATATTTCTTGCAAAGGGGAGATATACTTAGGTACATGAGCGCATAACAACGCACAGAACCGACAGTCAGGCGGCACCTCGATGACGGCCCCGAACATCGTCTCAATATGTCACGCGCCTGCGCCTGCCGGTGTGCATCAAAGTGATTAATTAAAACATTTTTGCATATTACAAGCATTTCGACTTTGAACTTGATGTGGCGGGCTGTGCAAAAACCCCCAGACCAGACCAGACCCGAGCTACTCAACAGAAGATACCAGTTCCCAGCCGAAGTCGGCGTTGCAGTTGCATTACCGCCAACAGCAACAGCAACAACATAAACAACAACAACACCAACACCTCACGCAACATGTTGTTGACAGCGCACAGTGGGTCAATGTTTCAAAAAATATAATTTTTTAGCTGATAATTATGAAATAAAGATTTTTATAATTAGTTGGAAAATTATTCATATATACATCATTGTTTGTATATTGTTTAGTAAAAAAAACAATGTATATTAATTAATAAATTTTATTGAATACAATGGGGATAAATGACATACATAACTAAAAAAAATTTAATTTTAAAATATCATTTTTTTATCTTCTGCGAATATTCAATTCAATTAAATTCACAATAAACTATACAATTTTAATTTTGCAAATGCATCTATGATTAACTTCAACTAATTTGTATATAAATAAAAAAATGCGTATGGAAATTATTTCATTTTGCAATTTAATCTATAAGAAACATGGAAAATAACTTTTATGGGACCTAAGTTTTGATATAATAAATATTTTTAGCATTTCAATTTATTTTTATTCATATCATTATAGAATAGTTTACTGATAATGTAGTGTTGACTTTACAAATTTAACTGCAGTGGCATTCTTGCCAGCTTGCGTACCACTGTGCCGTGCTTGGGCCCGAAGACACTATCACTCAGGGCGAGTCTGCGGTCTGCACATGTTGCATTGACGCCGCCGCCGCTGCTGCTTAAAAGTAAAATTGTGTCGATTTCAATAATGCAAGGGGCCCATTACAACACACACACATACGCAGAACACACACTCTCGCACACAACACTCATGTGCGTGCTAGCGTTGGCATTTTGAGCGAGCATTCCATCAAAGCGCTTCGACCACAAACGCCAGGGACCAAAGGGAGGCGGTGCAGCTGGGCACAGGATCAGGGGAACAGCAAGGCAGAAAAACAGACAGGGGCAACAGTCAGGGGAGAGCGATGGTATGACAGGGACAGCCGACAGTCTGAAGCTGCCGACATTGTCAAACATTTCATTAATTAAACATGCGAATGTAGCACATTTTAATTTCGCACAAGAGCCTTTTAGACTTTTATATGCATATGCCGTACGATGGGCACCTCCATAAAGTGTGCCTCTGACTACCCTTTGCAAAAGAAAAAACAAAACACAAAACAAAAACTTTTCCCTTACCCTAGGGGCGTTGGGTCTGCGTGTCAAAAGACATACATAATTTGCAACACGAGGACGAACAGTTGGTCGGTCAGTTCGTCCGCAGCCAGGCAGCTCAATTTTGATCGAAGCACTCATAAACTTATGCTCTTCCGAAACAACAACAACAACAAAATCTACATACGGAGCCAAGTGCTACATGAACTTGAATGTCGAAACACCTCGGACCAAGGACTAAACAACCCAATGAACCTTTTGAGCATATTATGGCGTGTTTTTGAGCTTTAATGAAATGAAATCGGCCTAGGGCTACGGGCATAATAAATAAACACTAGATGCAATAAAAACTGTTGAGCAGGTCAGTTAATTAAGTTTAAGTTTTATATGCATTTAGAAAAACAATTAAAAGCTACATACATGGTGTATGGCATATGGAAATAATATATATTATTTAAAAAATTGTATGTAAATACCTAAGGTCTATATTTAAAGAAAAATAAAATGTATTTAAACAGTTATTTCTACACGCTATTTAAGGGCTGGATAGAATAATTGTTGAGCAGAGAAAAACTTTATGGGGAAAATAAACTTATACATTGTAAGATAATTAAATATGCTATGGTACTACCAAAGGTCAATATATTAAATATAGAAAAGGTAAGTTGACAGATTTTCTATAGGCTGAAATAATATTAATCTGAAATATGAATTTTCAGTACTATTTTTATATTATATAGTATAAAGTCAGATAAAAGGATAAAATAAATAGTAATAATTTTATTTTCTTATTTTATACAGTCCACATTGAACAAAGGCCAGATATTTATTTGCCAACTCCTTTATTTTTTTTAAGTATACCAAAACTCACACAGACAAAGAACATATTTAAGTAGTCAGTATAATGGATGATATGTAATGCTAAATATATATATTCAATATATGTACATATGTATATATATTTTTTTTTGTCCCAGCCCTGGTTGTCTGTGTGCTGTGCTTCAATTTAGCTACCTTTAAATAAATTAAATAAAAATTATACAAGTGGTGCAGCATAATGAGCGCTGCAAGCGATTTTGCAGTTACTTTTACCTCAATAGCCAAGCGGCCGCAACGTTGGTCGGCGACACTACCTGGGACTCATATGCCAGGGCAGAAGAAGAAGAGCTGAAGCAGAGGTGGCATTAAGCACGGAACCTGCAAGGGAATACGAGGGGGCAAATCGGAGCTATGTGGCCACTGGGGCAACGGTGTATGTGGCACGGCTGACTGAGTGCGGCTGCCAACTTATGAGTGTGTGTGTGTGTCAGGGTGAAATTAATGTGTTGTAAAAATTAATTAATTTTGCAAATTATATATTTTATGCATTATCAACTTCTTTTGCTGCCAACGTACTCGCATGTAGTAAGCCAGCGGCAAAGGATGCTTTAAATTAACAATGGACAACGCTTAAAATAACAGCGACAGCTGCTTCACGTTCCCTTCACACTATAGATACATTTGTGATTTGCAATATATAGATAGATATGTATATACATATATGGGAATGCATGTTTATCATGTGCAAAACATGTGTGCAATGCAATATTTTAAGCGTCCATTTATTTGGTGTCATGTTAATATTAATATCTTAAAAAATTTGATAAAACTATTTTTAAGAGACTATGTGAATCGATCATTTAAAACGAAATTATGTCAATAAATAATCCAACGATCTTTCTAAGACATCACATAAAATTCTGTCAACATTTGCTACAATTTCTCTTTATAAAAACTACAAAAAAAAGCCCCATTGTTGTCGGGCTCGTCAAATTTAGATACAGGATAGTTCCTAGTCAAGCATACCCAGTAAGCAAATTCTTACGCAGTTATTTCAACGTTTATCAGTCTGAGAAAATCGCAAAACGTACGCATAATTAATTTTTCTATTGTTTGCACCGGCCTTTTGTACATTTTTCACAATTTTCACAAATAATCCAAAACAAATTACATAAAATATATATTTGTATTTGCGTATATATATTTCAGCCAAATATGCAATCCATGCCCGTTCTCATCATAGCAATGAAGTATAAACTCATTAAGCTTAACGTAAGCTTGTTATAAAAACATTTTTATTATTACTTTTTTGTTTTGGTTTATTTCGTTTGATTCGTTCTCTTATTGTTTTTGCGAAAAATTTGTTTTCGTTTTGTGCATATGGCATAATAAATATAATTAAAATTGTTTATAGCCAATGCAATTTATAATAAACTGCCTGATCCCATTGGCTATGCGCAGCGGCTTATTATTAGATGGGTAAAATGCTAATAACATTTGTATTTTAAATGTTTTTGTTTTTTTTTGTTGGGGCCAGAGCCAATGTCAATGGCCACAACAACAAATGGCTCGATTTCGGTTTAGTTTTTCAGCGGGCAAAGGGTTTCATTTTAATTGCCTGGTCGATTGGCCAACTGGCCGCCCGTTTGGCTGGCCAGGAATGCCATCTGTACACATATATATATATATATAGAAATATATTTATAAGACATTCGAAATCCGGCAACTTACTCACGCTCTTAAATCCAAAATTCATACGAAATGAATTTGTATCTTTTCGAGTGGCAGGCTGTCGGACAATCGGGCAGGCCAATCACATCACGAAATGCAAAAGCAGAAGCTCTTTAAGCAACACTTTTTTGCTTGTGTTTTTTCGCAGGCGGCTGTTCTAAATAAATTATAATTTCTTGTCTGTCGGATTCGTTGAATAACTCTCGGCACAAATCAACTGCTTAAGGTTTCCGATCTGCTGTTTTCGACTTTACTTGTTCGCCTTTGTGCTGTTTGTGTATTATGTGTCTCACAGACTCGCGAAATGAGTCCATTTCAATTTCGGCACATCAAAGTTCCGAAAGGCCGAAATACCTTCTTTTTTTTGGTTTGTCTGTGCTGCGGATTTTTGCGGTGGCGTAGTGATTAAAGGTGTGGCTATATATCAAAAAGTGCAGCTCAGTCACAAAAGTCTGACAGCAGCCGCTGCTGATAATTTAAGAAAAATAAAACTGTTTTTTTGTTTTTCTGGGATATAGCTTGGTAGGTGCTTAAGCTTTAATGCGAAAACCACCGAAACAGAACCAGCTGTGAATTTAGTTAATGTTTTACCGAAGAGAATTAATATTGAACGAAAATCCACACACTTAAAAACGTCTAATAATGATTATAAAATAGTTCAGAATAATAAAAGTGATAAATAGTAAATAAATAATAATAGAATGTATAAATAAAATATAGTTTAATAAAATATAAACTTATTATATATATGTAAATAATGTATTAAATTTTTAAATGTTTCTACTCTTTTACTTAAGGACTGATGTACAATTTTCTAATTGAAATACACATGTACGCACAATCAAGCAAATTTTAAAATGCGTGAAGAGGTCGGGCGGTGTTGTGTATTTATTTTCATATTCATATTCAAATTCACACTCATATCTAAAGAGAACCTTATGTTTGGCAGGCATAGCTTCGTTTACGTGTGTCATATAAATAGAAATTAAATTTCAAAACGTGGCACATAGAAAAAAGGTCTGCTGGGGCGACAAGGAAGAGGAGCGAGCCACAAGTAGAAAACCAAATCAACTTGTTAGCAAAGGCAGCTAAAGCATTTCGCAAGCAGCGTGCAACAAAAGAAGTGCCAGCAGCCGAGGCGCCACATACTGAGCGGCGCCTGCTCACAAAAGCTGCTCACGCACAGAATTCTGCCTGGGGTCGGTTGGGGTGGGGTTTGGGGCAGGCAAGCAGGCGTTCGGCATCGACTCCCGACGCGCACATAGACGCCAATTAGCGTTCAACATTTTATGACAATTCGAGCGTAACACACAGCGCACACACAAACATGTGTGTGCGTGTGTGTGTGTGTGAGTGTGCAGCGCTTAGGGGTGCAACAGGAACATGGCAAAAACAAAAAACGAGAAGAAGAAAAAAATAGCAGCCAAAGCGTTGCAAGCGACCAACAGCAGCAGCAGCAACAAAATCAACGCGTTGCAACACTTCATTATAATTATGGCTAGCGAACTGCAACAAAAACTCAGCCGGCAACTAACTCACACACACACACACACACCAACAACTTTACACAGACACATTTATATATATTTAGGTAGTCTATCTTCAGTTATAAAACGCAGCCAAGCAGCGCACGCGAGCTTTTTTGACATTGACGCGACATTGACACCAATGTTGGTTAATAAATTTTCTTGACTGAAAGGAAAATCGCACAACAACAGCAACGGCAGCAGCAGCAGCAGTTTTCAGTGTCAGCTCGCTGACATTTGAACTTGATCTGACAGTCGCAATCGCCAAATGGCAAATACGAAAAACTCTTTTTTAAACTAAAAACTTTTTTCTCAACATCGAGATGGGTTTATTACTATATTTATATAAATATAAATTAATTAAATGTATTTTATTTTATGTAATTGCAAAACACGTGGTTTATAAAAGATATAACAATTTTTTAAAACCATTAGGCAATTGTCCTTTTTATAAACAAATATGTGTAAGTTATCAAAACTTCTACTAAACAACTAACTGGCAATAAAAAAACATTAAATAATATTGAAAATTCAAGAGCATGTTTTGTTTTTAAGCTTTTTTTAGTTGTAATAACATTAGAGTTATCAGCTTTATCATACCAATCATGTTCAGAATTTCACTTGGCACACACAAAACCCCTCATAAAGTGGCCTTAAACGACAACAACCACAACAAATTTCCAATTAATAATTCCCCTTGCCTGTGAACCATTAAAAGCTATTACGATTTAGATAAACACACTTCCATTATGAGCTCATATTATATATTTATGTGTCTCATATACCGAACCACATTAAATGTAATAATATTATTTGGCTGACAATTTTAGCTAAATTGTGTAATAGCGGCAATGGCTCAACTAATATGAGCAAAACGCCAACAACATATACAATGCAGAAACAAAGTGGCACTTTAAGCGCCCATGGGGCAAACTAGCTAAGTGGAAACTACAATAACAATATTATAATATGCAGTTAACATATAGCATATACTATATGTATACGCGTATATATATATATATATGTATATATATATCGTATCGTATCGTATCTATAGATCAACACAAGCTCGTAATAGTGCTCGTAAAATGTGTTGCAATAATCCTTATGAAAATCCAATTTGTGAAGAAAATAACAATTTGTTAGTTTTGTGTGCTAATATGAAAACCATATGTGGTAAATGCATTAACTTGGTCATATAATAAACGACAGAGAAAGGAGGCGAGGCAGAGGGAGCAAGAGAGCGGAAAGGGAGTTAGATAGCAATGTTTTTGGCCTTTGGCTGGTCAACTGCATTTGCAGCCGTAAATTTTGGACAATTTTGTGAATCATTAAGCCAAAACATTTTGCTGCTTGTTTAATTATGCATACATGTGTAGCAGTAAGATACGCAGATACATAGATACATGTGTACATAGACACAGAGATACAAAGTACGAATGCAGTTGGAGTTTCTCCTACCTACATAAATGTGTGTATGTGTATGTGTGTATCCATGTCTGGGGGGCTTTATAATGGCCGTGCAAAGTAATTGCAGCCGCTGCATGGGCGCATTACACGCTCGACAAACATGCGATTAACAACAACTACAATTCGAAGACATTACCACAAAATTTATAACATGACATCCATGTTGTTACACACACACACACACACACAGATACACAGACGTTTGCATCTGAAAAGCCAGCTGCTGTTTTTCCAGCCTCTTCGTTGCCGACAGTTGATATAAAATTAAGTGTTAATTAGTTGGAAAGCTACAGGGCGTCCGCAATGCATTTGATTTACATAAAAGCAGTAATAAACGGGGCTAAGAAGTACAGGTATTTCCAATTTCGATTATGGTCTCATCAATATTTACCTGTGCTGAGCCAACTTGTTAAAAATTGCTACAGAGCAATGCCAAAAACTGGCATTTAAAATAGCTAAAAGTTAGCTATAAAATTTACAAAGTTATATAGAAAACATGTAAAAACATAAAAATACCCTTATGTTGCTTTAAAAATATTCAGAATTTATCAATTATTAAACAAACATTAAGAACTTAAATATTTTTGTTTAAGTTTTCAGTAGTTAGCTATTAAAATTTATTTCTATTAATTATAGATTTATATTTAAGGAATTAATAAAAGCTAAATAGTAATATATTCCAGGGTCTAGCGCTTATTAGCTCAACTGCTCAGCACAGTTTTCTGGATTGCTCCTCTCTCTCTCACTCTCTCTCTCTCTCTCTCTCTCTCTCTCTCTCTCTCTCTCTCTCTCTCTCTCTCTCTCTCTCTCTCTCTCTCTCCTCTCTCTCTCTCTCTCTCTCTCTCTCTACTTGTAGTTCACACAAGCGCATCCTTAAACATCAATCAATCTAATGATCTTGGTATGATCTCAACGTTTTGAGGCGTTTTGATTGTGTACTTTTGTTTATGCCGCACCATAATCAATATCGAATTTGTTTTGTAATCGTTAAAGAAAGAAAGCAAGAGGGGGAAATTCTTCTTTCTTTAATTTAGTGTTGCATGTGAGTTAGCCCTTTTGATCCTGCGCTGTCATGTTGAAAGGATCGCAGCTGCCTAATGATTGCGCATCTTTAGCGTGTTAGAAATCACACTCTTTTATCTGCTCGCAATGCCCCTCATATCATTAATCAATGTGAGGCCTACAAATTGTTTATTAAAGTGGCTACATTGTGTGGCTGTCCAGAGATCACTATAGCTGCGGCAATAGTTATGTAGGCGCTGCTCCTTTTGTGACGTCGGCAACATAAAATCAATCAAATTAACTATAAATTTCAAGTTGACTTTTGCATATTTTTTTTCCTGTTCTTTTCTTTTTTTTTTCGATAGTATGCGAAATAATTTATGTTTAAGATGCCATAAATATTCATTAGGCCAACCCGCTCCCAACACTAAAAATTGCGTACATAGTTTTATGACCCACCCAGCTGGCTGTGTTAATGAGTCGCCGCGGCTGCTCTTCAACTTCAACTTGAACGTCAGCTGCGGCTTCAACTTCATCTTCGGCTTGGCGCAGGGTGTCCAACTACCACATACTATTACTATCTTTATCTTTTAGCTGTGGGTCTTAAGTCTCTGGTGCACGGTAGCGTAGTAACATGTCTGTAAAATCGCCAATAATGACAAACATAAAACAAGTTAATACATTGAAACTTCCGATTCTTATGCAAATGCTGTCGAACGTTTTGTAACTGGTTTTTTTTTTTGCCTTATTCATATGGCTTATAATTAAGAATTTGAGTATATTTTAGCGCACAAAAGGGCGATGGCTTCATACTTTATAAGTTATCTGATTTTGGACATATATCATTATTAACTGCACAGCAGCCGCAACACATTTCCATGACAATGGCACAAAATATCCCATGATCCATTGGTGGACCGCGCCGAGAACAAGCAACTAAATATCATCGGGTTGTTTTTATCTGCTGTTTCTGCTTTGTTGTATTAAATAATTATTAATGGGCTTTACGCCTTTTGAGAAACAAAAAAATTGTTATTTAATTGGTTGTCACTTCAGCTTTGAGTCAAACACTCAGAGCTTGGGAAACAGGTATCTGGAAATGATGTGCCATGTTCATGCTGAGATTTTCTTGCCAAGTAACAGCTTGTCTATTTGAAGATGGCTTTTCAGATACACAAACATTAATAAGTAGCGTTTTTAGCAATCATTTGTTTAATTTTTTATGTTGACAAATATTAAAACAAAAAAATCGTTTTGTTTTATGCGATTTTTAAATGCGCGCGTTGGTCATAAATTATATTGAGCTTAAGGGTTAATAAAATATATAAAAAGCCGGCAAAACTAAGTTTAAAAAGAAGTAGTTTTTTTCATTTCTTGTTGGTTTTCATGTATTTAAACTTTTTTAAATATTCTACGAAAGAGTTGTTTATGCAAAGTTATAATTTCATTATTATTTTCTAATAAGTTGTATATTGTGAAATATAATAATAAATGTTGTATATTTTCGAACAATCACTTTTTATTATTATATCTACATATATTTCATTCCTTAAATATATTTGGAAGAATTTGAATAATTTTTTTCTTATTTCATTTTCTTGATATAATTTGCCTACTTTTTTTTATAACTTTTCGCACAATTCAATTCTTTAATAGTTTTCATTTAACCGGCTTTTCAGCAATTATTTTTGGTAAACTGCCATAAGCTTTGACCCTGCTAAATTTGCATAAGTTGCCAATATGTTTATTGCCTTATATAAAATACAACAACTACAAGAATTCCCTAAGGCAAATTTTTTTTGGTTATATTTATTTTCTTTTTTTATTATTTTTGCCAGCTGCAGGCGACAAACAAGAAGTTGAGCAGCCAAAAAAAAATATATATATATATATATATACATATACACGTTTCTTTCGCCATACATGAATATATGTATGTAGCGCGCGTATGGAGATGGTAAAGTCATAAAACTGTTGAATTGCACGTAAATCTCCAGGGCTTTTGGAAACTACTACTACAACCACAGTGGCCATAGGCAGAGCACCAGTCAAGCCCCGGGGCCAGCCTGGGACATGTGGCACGTCGTCGTCATCGTCGTCGTCGTCGTTGCTGCTGCTCAGCTTTTCTATTCTGTATGTATGGAGATTTATTTTTATGCAACGCGTTTGTTGTTGCCTCGTTCAGCATTGCGCAAGTGGCAGCAAAAGCAAAAACAAAACAAAAAAACAAAAAAAAATGAAGCCAACTTCGTGTAAAGAGCAGAAAAATCATATAATCGTCAAAAGTCACAGGAAACATATGCAAATGCTGGAAGCTCACTGGACGCGCCACTGCCAGTGGATATATCTGACGGGTCCAGGGACTGGGCCCGGTCCAATTCGGACTGGGGTCTGCCCTGGTCTTTTGTTGTGGACTGCTTCGTTCTCGGCACGCAACAATAGCCACACGTTTGTTCAAAGGTAACAGAGGTAGCGATTTATACGTACTATTCGTATATATATAAATACTCCAGTCGGGTACTCCCGACGAAGACACTCTTACATATGAAACATTATGAACAACTTTTTATTTCATGGTCTTTAATTTTTTTGAAAATCGATGTTTCCAATAAATTTTTGGCAAATTTTTATTGAAAAATCACGTCTTGTTGGTGGTTTTTGTTTTAGTCAAAAATCATGCTTAGAATAACAAAAATATTTTAAAGTCTCAAGAATATTTCCCTTATAAATTGCATACTGCGATAAATTTGTCCAAACTGAACATATTTTGATGCTCGGGGCTTTCTTGATTTATTTGCTTATATGTTTTTGCATTTAAAATTAAAGCTTATTTGATTATTATTTGTAAAAACTAAATGAGAATTTGTGATTTTTGTCGTTAAAACTTATTCTTTGGCAGTTACTTTTGCTGTCAAAAAATCAGGCTAAGGAATTGTTGTAAATATCTGCTGAATTATTTATAATTAATTAAGTCTATGCCCTTTTCGATCAACAATGCGATACGCATCGGATCTTTCTATTTTTTTATTAACAGCCACTAAAACGCATAATTATGTGACCCGCAATGCATATCTGATCAAAAATTGGCAACTACTGCAACAAAGTGTTGTGCAAATGCATTGCAATTGCTTTACAACACTGCATATTTAATGCTTATGGCGTAACATAACTGGCATATAGTTAACTTTGATAGAGTATAAAATCCGCGGCAAGCTCTTATTGCTATTGCTTTTGTTGTTGTTGCTGCATTCATTCATATTCGTACAAATTTTGCGCGCTTGACAAAGCTGAACAATGATGTACTTCATGTAAATTTCACTCGCCGGCTGACTGAATCTCTACACCCGTTAACCAACCCCCCACCCCCTCCCCCTACCCATCCCACGCTGCCCCTCGCTACTTCGCTCTCGCGCTGAGGAGCCGGGGGTCGTTGATATGAAAAACCTAAAATGTTGCATATGTAAAATGGATTTGCAGCATGTAGCAGCACTCATGTGTGTGTGTGTGTGTCTGTGTGTGTGTGTGTGTGTTTACATAACTTTATTGATGGCAACAATAAATGCTGCCAGCGGCGCTGCCGCAAGTGGCAGCAGCAACAGCAGCAGCAGATGAACTTAGCTCGGTGGTACATGGATTGCATATTTGTATAAATTTAAGTTTTAGATACGCGACTGGCGGCGTCAGCGGCAGCGGCAACGGCAGCAGCAGCAGCAGATGTTGCATAATACAATTGAATTTGTTAAAAACAAAAGAGGCAGCACATAAAAACAACAAAAGAAAACAACAACATTGCTGTGGGAAATATGCGCACGCGAGCGGCAACTTCAGCAACAAAACAACAAATTGCATTTCAGAAATTTTCCCATTTTCAGCTTTTGTTTTTTAACAAGGGCCGTCATATTCTCAGGCTAGAATGACAGCGGCTTTTGGCGCGGTTATAACGTTTTATTTTATATACAAAATAATGGAAAAGAAAACCTCGAAATAAAATGTTGACGAGAGCTTAAGATTGGCCAAAAGTCAATGGGTTGGCCACGAACATCTTGAAGGAGCTAATAGGGTGGGAAATAAATAAAGGAGCAGGAAACTGGTCAAACTCAGGAACGAAACTTAAATGTAGAAAAACTCCTAAAATGGACTAAAAGAAAACCATTTAAATAAAACTTTCTTTGAGTAAACAATTACCTAAATTAATATTCTTACATTTTTACTTTTCATTTTAAATACAGATTTAAAAGAAACGTAAAATATATATTTTAAATGATTTTTTTACGTTTTAACACATTTTATATTGCCAGCTCTGCAGTTTCAAAGGTTTATCAATTTTAAATGTAGTTTTCATCTTTTATAAATCTCCTGACTCCTTCCCAAAAAAGAGGGAATTAAAAAAAATAAACTTTTGAGTATAATAATAATTTGTATGTCAAACATATAATAAAAAATTAGAGATTTAAATTTGTACAGCTAGGAATGCATTTTTGAGTCGCCTCCACTCTCCCCTTACAAGCCAATCACAACTGCAACACATTCCCATATTTGTCGATTAACCCGCGCTGTGAGCCTCAGTCTCAGCGGTCAATTTCAATATATGCATATGTTAATAGCCAGAAGAAGCATGGATTGCGGCAACAGCAGCTCCCTTTGAGCGATGTGCCCAGTGTCCAGAGCTCCCTCAGCTCCCACAGCAGCTTACACATGAGCGACCTAAAACGAATGGCCAACGGACCAACGAGAACAACAACAACAACGAGAACAACAAACAAAACAAACACCAGCGGCAATTTCTTGTTGCTGTTGTTGTTGATTTTTGTGCGCCGTTTAGAATGTCACTTGATTTTTGATTGATTGTTGTGGGAAAAATTGCAAAAATATTTTTGCATAAATTCACAATGCAGCACAGCCTGTAGATATCTGTAGATAGTTGTTGCATGTTGCATGACTGTGTGTGTGTGTGTTAACATTGTTTATGTTTTTATTAAAACATGAGCACCGTCGAGGCGGAAACATTTCATATGCCATTTGTGGCATACGGTAAGTCAAAAAAAAATTTATATATATATATATACACAACAAAAACTTAGTTTGCCTCTCGCCGCCGAATATTAAAATGTGCATTATTTAGTGACCGTGCAATGAGCAGCAACAATGTAAAAGAAGAGAGAGAAAAAACGGCAGTCGTAAAACTTGGCCATGGCTAAAAGAAAGCATAACTCTCCAGACGCCCCAGACTAGCCGAGACGGCATCGTATAACGAGCCAAGAAACTTGCACTCGCTGAGCATTAAAAAATCAAATTATAATAAAATTGCAGATTAACTGCTGACTGTTCGGCCAGGCAGGGGAGGGACGAAATAGCGGGAGAGGAGGGAGGGGAGACAGACGGACAGACAGACGCGCACACTCGTTAAGCAGGAGACGACTCGAATGCCCTACCTTACCCCTTTAGTTGGCTACCAAGACATTCAGCTACTAATAACTGCAACTGGAGATGCACAGCAGCAGCTGCTGCTACTTGATGCTGTTGCTGCTGCAGCTAGATGTTGCTGCTGCGGCTGCCTGCCAAGATTAAGTCATCATCAACATTTTGCAGTTGTCAACTGCGCTGTGAGGCGGCTACTTAAACAGCACTTTGTGTGCGGCCTCCTGACTTCGGACTCGCAGAACAACAACAGGGACTTAGGGTTGCATTAAGCGTCGACTCTTACTCAATCTCAATCACAATCCCAACGATCATGATCATGATTATTGTGTTGCATTTTTAATACGCTTACCGACGGGTATTACAATTTTGTCATGAAGTGTAAAGTATATATTCCATTATTTATGTATTTATTTTTTATATGTTCTTCATCGGCTGTCGAAAAATTAGTTTTTATATAAATGGAAATATCCCAACCAAATTTGACAGTAGAGAGCGTCTATATGCATTTAAGATATCATAAGCTTATTAACATCGAACTACTATATCGAACTTTTAGCTGTCAAAGGAACAGTCCGACGCGAAATTAGTTATTATTTGCAAAACATTTTTGTTTTCCAAGATACCTAACTCAAAATAATCACATTCCATGTCGGCAAGGGTATTTAAAATTCGGCACAGCTAAAATTTGTTTCTTATTTTGAATTAAATCCAATATAAGTGGTTCTTAACGCATTCGCTGCTTGAGCAGCTGTTGAGTGCAACCAGTTACATTTAAACAATGTTGCGCAATGCAGCAAAAAATGCAGTTCAGAATGATAAAAATTATAAGAACTATGAAAATTACTTATAAGAAAATTTAAAAATTACAAATTGTTCTTGTTGTTTGTATTTAAAATATATAAATTTATTTAAATTTCTATAATAACATTTTAATACATTTTTGTATTTATAATTTAATTTATATTTATATTTATGTACTTATTTTTAAAGGTATTTTTTTAGAAGCAGAAATAGCAAAAATGATAATGACATTTTTTGTGTTTGACATGAAAAATCACAGTTCTAAAAGTTCCTTAGGCAACCCTCGCCGGTCGCCTTATAGAGACATTCCCCGGCCTGGCCATTAACGAAACCAACTAAAATTTATATGACTGCGACATTGTAAGGCGCTTATAAGTAGTATGCATACTTAGTTGACAATTTTGTGGAGCCAGGTCCAAAACAGCTACCACGGAGCCGTTCCGAGTGAAAGAAAAGCTGACTAGCTGACTAGCTAAAGTTGGAATACAACTTGAGGCTTATCTAAGTGCCCAAGGCACGACAAAAGAAGACATCGTTGCTGCTGCAGCCGCTAATGATGATGACACATGCAACATGTCACTCTCTCACTCTATATATACCTTTATATATGTATATATATCCCTCTTTCTCTCTACGCCTCACACAGCTCAGCGTTCCAAGTGTTTATTGCATTGACACTCGAGGGAATGGGTATGGGATTGGGAATGGCAACGGGCATCTCGGGTCTTTGGCTACGGCACACTTTCAAATCATAAATTTCAAGTTTGTCACTTGTGTGCTGATAACAGGCTGTAAAACAAAGCAAGCTGTGCGATCGAACTGCAAACCCTCTGCTCCACTCCACTCCCTTCCCCAACCAGTATCAATTGCTGTGCCATCTGTAACCCTTTTGTCAACCAAAATGCAAATGAATGATGCGCCAGGGCCGTTGAAAATTATAATTGGAGCAGCAGCAGCATCAACGAAAAATATATATATATTTTTTAATTTTTAATGGTGTCAACGCTTATCAACAACCAAAAAGGAAATCCAAAAAAAAACAAAAAAATTAATACAAAAAATACAACAAAAAAGCAACTCCGGCAATGCAAATGCCGCTAAGTGCCGAACAAAACGTTTTATTTTCTTTTTTTATTTTTTCTTCCCGAGATGAAGTCATTAAGCGGGGAACGGAAATCGTTATCAGCACTTTGCTTCGATTTCGATTTCATACATATATTGTACAATTTATACATTTTTGAATACACAAACGGTTTTGGGTGTTTTTTTTTTGGATTTTTTATTTTTTCCTCATATTTGTTGCTGCAACACTTGCCACTGCATTGCAGTAATTACAGCATCAGCGCCTCTAAAAAACTTGACATTTTGAACTCGACGCCGCTTGCGCAACCTTATAAATGAAAAAATACAACACAGAAAAAGCAAAAACTACTCAATAAAAAGTTTTCTTATCTCTCGTAAAAGCCAAAGAAAACAACATCATTTTGTTGCAGTTGTCGGCGGAAAACACATTGGCCATTAAATTTTTGGTCCATCGACAACTCTTTGGAGACTTGTGCTACATTTTCCCCCCAAATCAATTTTTAAGGCTGATATTTTTGTATGTTGTGTTTTTTTTTATTACAATTCGCCATTTGTTAATGTCATATAAGCAGTTGCAATAATTATTTTTGGCTTTTATTTTCTTGTTTATTGATTTATTATTGTTTTAAATCGTTTCGCTTTTTATTGTGGTCAAATTTTTTAACACCGCGCCTAATGATTTCTGCGGTTTTACAAGTTGATGCTTTAAAAAGAAAATTCTTCGGCATTTTTTTTTCATTTTTTTTTTATACGAACAAAGACAAATAAAAATTTATAATTTTTTAAGTGTTAATGTGGATTATTGTGGTTGCTGCTAATGGTCGATAGGCCGTATAACTGGCTTCAACTGTAGATTTTTAATGTTATCTATTCTTGAGATGTGGCCCAATATTACAGCTGAGTGTAAAATTATGAAAAAAATAAGCAAGTTTTTCAAAAATCATGCAAAAATTTATAACAATTTTGACAAGTAAAGTTCTCGGGCCCAAAGCTCGTATATTTCAAACACCCATAACTTAGTCAAAACTGATCCGATTTTCATGTTAGATGGCATTTTGTTCATAGTTTGTCCTCTAGATTGATTCTGCATTTAAAATATATGCATTTTTTAAAATAAAATTTTTTTGAAATTTTTTTGAAAAAAAGGATGTACTCCCCTTACTTATTTTCGATAAAAATTTTTTTTCAAAATTTTAAATTCCAAATTTTTATTTTTAATCGATTGTGGTTGTCACAATTAGTATAAAAAACAACATTAAAACCGATTCTGAGGGGGTCAAATTTTTTGTCAAAAATCATGGCAAAAGTGACAAAAATTTTTACATGTAAAGCTCTCGGATCCATAGCTCGCATATTTCAAACGCCCATAACTTCGTCAAAACTGAACCGATTTTCATGTTTGATAGAATTTATTTTATGGTTTGTCTATCATCTACGTGGCGTGGCCAAGAATTTTTTTGATGTATGCGGGATCTTACGAGGGGTGGGGTCGCTATCTGTGAATACCAGCAAAGTTGGTGACTCTAGCTTTAAGATTGTGGGAAATATTCACCTTTTATCGATTAACGATCGGCATGTTATTGATCGTCGAGTCTCCCAGTGGGCGTGGCATAAAAATATTAGCACTTTGTCAGACGCGGGTAGACATGAGTATAAGTTCCAAGTTTCAAGTCTCTAGTTTCAATAGCGGCGAAAAATATTGCGTTCATACGGACAGCAAAACGGACATTGCACAAACCGAATACACTCTTTTTACCTTGTGAACGAGGATAAAAATACATTAAAATCGAAAATTCAATTTAGTTTTAGTTTAGTTTTCATTAACAGTGGTAGCAAATGTTGCTGAATAAATAAATACCAGTCATATTATAGCTTTAGATGTCGAAAATATAAAACTGAATTGCGGATATTTAAAGCCTAACTGTTTCGTTTAATAATAATCACATTTATTACCATTTCAACAAAATTTGGCCAAATACGCATTCAATCATTTAACAAAGCGCCTAACCAATTTGAACTTTATTACAAGTTATTATGTTGGTTTTTTTATTTTTATATTTTTTTCCTACAAACAAAGCCGCTCGGGCCACATTAAGATGAGACACACCCATATATAACAATCGAGTGCTATTTGATTTGGCTACCGAGAGCCAAAAAACATAATTTTTAATAAAGCTTTGATTTTAGCCGACTACGAGCAAAAAATAACAGCAGAAAAAAGACTTTAATGAAACTTTCTAAAGCCTTGTTGGAAATGAAAGGTTACAAGATTTAAGGGTTTGCACAGAGACTGCAAGAAAAAAAGGGGGAACAACAAACTAAAACTAAAACTGTAGCTAAACACTTGTCGTCAAGCTGGGAAAATTAGAAAACTTTAACAAGTTTTTCGTTTTTTCATGTTGCCAGGAAGTTGTCTTCGTTGTCGTTGTCGTTGTCGTTGTCTTCACTGCTGTCTGTAGCTCTTTTCTTTGTGATATTTTTGTATGCAGCTTAAAGGCAAATTTTAATTAAACTATTCATGCGTCTTTTGCTTTTGGGGCAGGGCGCGGCGCTGTGGCTTTTAGGCCAGGATGAAACGAACGAAGCCTGGTGGCACCAGCAGTTGCCAGACATAAACACAGACACTTTTCAAGTGCGTACTTTCTAATTTTCACTTGCAACACGCAGCTCGGCAAACAAACAAACAAAATGCCTTTCTTGCGGCTCCAGACAATAACAAAAAACAAAAACAACAACAGCAACAAAAATAACAATGACTGACTTTTGCCAGTCTGTTGCACTGTCTGTCTGTTTGAGTGGTGGGTGTCTTGACTACGCTGGTTGTGTGTCTGAACTGCTTAACGCTCGTAAATGTCGACAACGTAGTTGTTGTTGTCGTCACTTGTTGTTGTTGTAGTTGGTTACTTGTCTGCTGATTTTAATGCTGGAGCTTAGGTTGAGCTTGTGGAGAGAAGGTTGTAGCCAAAGCACTTGCTCAGATATGAGTTACATAGTTGTATGCCCAAGGGGCATACTTTGAAGTGCTCTGTGATAAATGGGGCTTTTATATAGCGTATAATCTCAAGTTGCTCACTGATATATTATAGTTAACTTAGATCAGTTATTATATTTATTTATGGTGAGTTTAAGCCGACTATTGGAAGAAACTTCTTAATTGATAAAGTAAGTTAATTACTAAAAATAATTACTGGTTTCGCTAAAAAAAATTTAATTAATCGCGAAATTCTATATTTTCCAAAGTTTTCAATTTTTAATCTTATCAGGTAGACTACTGTCAATCGCCTCGAAAATGCAGTCCACAAATGACAAATAGAAATTTGAATTGTATTGTTTTTTGGTAACAATTTTCTCTTGTTCTGCATAGTTTCTTACAATCGACTGCAGCATTTTAAGTTGTTTCATAACTCAATACATCAGTAATTAACATTATTACAAATTTGGTCGCACTGAAAATAACTTAATTAAAAAAGTGCCAAAATGACACAAAATTCCAGCCTGTCAACACATGGCAAAGGAATGCCTGAAATCACTTAACATTCCATTTTTGGACCAAGCAAATGCAACAGGTTCACAAAAAAGCCAAGAAAAACTTTTGCCCAAGCACACAGAAATGGAAAAGAGGAAAACTAAAGTAAATAAAATGCCGACAAATGTGCTCAAAAATTATGTGACTGCAGAGACAAAAGTTCAAAGACTAAAGAAAGGAAAAAACAGAAAAAAGAAGAGCATGCGAAATTGGAGCATTGTCTGGGCGATACGCAAAAGTGAGTTGTTGTAGTTGTTGGTGGTGTTGATTGTGTTGTTGTTGTTGCTGTTGTTGTTTTAATGGCAATCTCCGGGCTTTAGTTCAACGTGCGGTTATGTGCCATGGCAATTAAAAGTCACAAAGCAGTCATAAACATACCCCGCCCCCCTTTCAGCCTACGCAACCCAAGGAACATACTTAGTTACGAGCTGTTGATAATAAAGGGCGGCAGCAGAGAGACTGAGACAGAGAGAGAGAAAGAGAAAGAGAGAGGGGCGAGAACGGAAGGTAGCCGGTGTAGCAAAGTTATTTGTTTGTTTGCGGCAGACTCTGTTTTATGACTTAATTAGGAACAACAACAACGCAGCTTGTTTGGCTCTTTCCAAATCAGCGTGAACCATAACGGTATAAAGTGTGAAAAGAAGGGGGGGGGGGAGTAGTTGAGGGACTGTTTGCCGATAACCTGGCAAGCACCTTTTGCGTCCGATCGGCTGGTAATTATGCACGCGACACATGTTGCAAGCACACTTGGCCAACGCAGGGTCGGGGAAGGCTGGGGAAGGTGCAGAGGGGCAGACCCTGGCGGGCGGCATAGGTTAGTCGACTTGTCTCATTATCATTACAATAATCACTTGGCGGCAACGCGGCGGCGTCTCTTGATTGCGATCAGTGCAACGCACAGCCGCAACAACAAACCAACCGAACAACATCATTATCAGTGACGATAAATATCATCATCATCAGCCACAACATCATCAACATCATCATCATCATTGTCAGCGTCAACGTGTGCAAAAAATATGAGCCTCTACCCAGCTTATGGCCACGCCCTCTGACGCATGCGCAAGGGCCTCAATGTGTTGCGGTGTTGTAATTGATCGTGTAGTTCAGATTGTAAATCAAAAGTGTGTGTGCGTGTGTATGTGTGTGTGGAATGTGCCCTCCCAATAAGGAATATGCTAATGTTACAGTTTTAAAACTGCACTTTTAACAGAAGAGGAGTTGGTAAAGTAATGCAAAATAATAATAAATTATATAATAGACAGATCATTTCTTATAATTATCATGCTAGGTATATAGTACTGGATATTAAAGAAAAACACCTCTAGAAGAGTTAACAATCTAGTGATATCAAATTTTGTGACCAAGGATATTAAATGCTCATATATTAAATTATATATTCCATATCGCATGAATCAGATAAGCCATCAGAAGTTGTGGTACGTGTTTCTAGTTTAAACGAAACCTTTTTAATAACTCTCATTTTTGCAGAAATACCCTAAGATTCTTCTTCTTTCCTTTTTTTCGATACACAAAAGAATAATCAGAAAAAAATTGTCAACCCGTAACACTATTAACATTAATTTTGCATCACTGAATCAGACCCGAAAAGAAAGCACATAATTAATATATTAATTTATATGTGTTTATTTAAATTATTTTTAATAATCAGTCTTATGTATTAAAGTCGTATAAATGAAATTTGTTCACACAATAAGCTACCAAACCCTGTCTTCAAAAACAAAATATGATGAATAGTACCAAGGCAAAAGTGCTAACAATTTTTAATTGATTATGTTGAGGAGAATCTAAGCACAGTGAGTGCATATCATAAAATATATAAAAGAAAAAAAATAATGGTTGGCAGACAGAAATATAGACACACTCACACAAAAGCAACACTTGATGTGAAAGCTTAACGACAAGTCATTAGGCAGGCTACCCAATACACATGTCCCTGTCCATGTTGTGGCCATATTCCTTTATGTATATATATATAAGTATATATATAGATATCAATGTAGTTGACTCTAGAACACAACAAGACCAACAAGAACCGGCGCAATGCCAATGACTTCCAGCACTGAGGGTGGCGGGGGATCGGCTCGGGACAGTGCAGGAAACAGGAGACAGGGAGGCACAAAAAGCACGTTGAATGCAATAAAACTTTCATAACTCTGCAGCTAATGGAGTTCGAAATGCTGCCTCGTAAAATATTTGTTGTTGCTGTTGTTGTCGCTGTTGTTGTTGCTGTTGTTGTCGCTGTTGTTGTTGCTGTTGCTGTTCTGGTATAATTGCTAGGACTGGGTTACGTTTTGGGTTTGGTACCGCCAGCCAGTGGCATTGGCAACGGAAGCGCCAACTCGGACCGGGCCTACGCCGTTAAAATGAAGAAATTGTCATAAAAAAAAGAAACATAACTGCATAGTTGTTGTTGTCTACATCTTCTTCTTGCTGTATACGCTGTTTATACCCTGTATCCATTAAAAACGGGCAGAAAACAACAAGGATAACCTACAGTTGAAATATCTGACATACATATAATTATTTTATAAATTAATCAAATCCGGAAACTAAATGAGCTACGACATCAAATATTTTCCATAGGATTTCATGTCATTTGAAATCTTAATAATGTAAAATTAAAAAATCTCTCTAGATTTTCTACAAAATTATAAATAATAAACCTGCATAAATTGAAGAAAAATAAGAAAAAATATAATTTTATAATATATAATTTTATATTATTAAGAGCATAGGCCCTTAAATATTTTTGTTTACTTTGTTTCATATTAATGGAAGCCAATGATATATTTTTCAATAGAATAACGAATGCTCTTGAAAACTTCAGAGCTAAAACACATTTTAAATTTAAGCAATTAAAGAAAATGTTTGTTGAATTTTTGCTAAAGATATTTAATTAATTAATTAATTATAATTCCAATGTAAAAGATACCATATTTTCGAATATATTTTGGAAGAAGAAACAATTAATCATAAATATCTTTAACAAGAAAGGAAGAAGTTATAGAGTACATGGTATCTGGTAGTCTGCATTGTCTACTGAAGCATTTTAACTTGTTTAATGTGATTTTCTACAGTTAAAAGTGCATCATGGCAAGGTAGTGTATCTAAAGTGTATATTAATGCTGCGTCTTGAGCTCGGGGCTTGGCAATTTGTTCGGTTTTTATGCGCGTTTGCTGGGCATTTTAATTGAAATCACAGACAGCAGCGCGCAAGTGCAAGAGTTAAATAAATAACGAAGCGAACAATTTTCAGCTGTAATTATTTTCCTTCTTTCTTTCATTTTTTGTTTTTTTTTTTGGGTGCATCTTTTGGCCAAGTTATTGAACAGGCTGCCAATACGTTGGCCAACTTAATCACCGTCCGGTGCTTCAACAAATGCCAAAAAAAACACAAGGCGAAAAAAATTTAAAGCGAAAAAAGTAACAACTACTTAGGAATATGCCTCAGCTGGCAGCGACTTAAGCGACTTGCATTGGCTTTTGTTTTTGTTGCTGCTGCTACCTTTTCAGTTGTTGTTGTTGTTGTTGTCGTTGTTTTTGTAGGCGTCAACCTGCTCTTTAAGCCGCATTATTTATGCGGCTGTGCAGCGATAACGCGCTTGCAAGAAAAACGCCACGACTTCCAAGTCCCAACTCCAAAGAACTCTGGCTGCATCAACAACCTGTAGACGGCCATCTGAAGACCTGCAACCTGCACTACTTTTAAGGGCTCAGGCGAAGGCAAAGGCAAAGGCTTCAGCAGCAGCAGCAGCAGCCAAGGCGAAACAAAAATATGAGATATTTCTTATCAGCTGGTATGCATCTGTGCACCTCAAGCGATTCTCCCTGCTCCAGCTCCAATTCCTCCTACTCCTGCTCCCACTTTAACTCCTGCTGCTGCTGCTGCTGCTGCCTGCATTCGCTTTCAAAACATTTTCATTTGCCGCTGAAAAGAAGCTGCTGCAGATTTATTGTCTTTGTTTTTTGTTTTTTTTTTAGGTCGCTCGTCCTTCTACTGCAACCCTTTTCCCCTGCTACCACCCTTTTCCACCGCTCACCACCCTCTCCCTATCCCAGCTAGACTATAGTAATAATCATAATATCAGTCGTAAGTACATTTGTTGCTGCCGCAGTTGCTGCATGTTGCATGCTGCATGCTGCATGCTGCATGGTGCACTAAATACCAAGGAATTGGCTTATTGTAGTGCCCAGCTACCTCGACCTGCTTCTCGTGCCCCGCCCCCTCTCTGACTGCATCCGCATATGGCCGCCAGCGTCTCTTAGTTGTTTTCCATCGCTGCACTGATTTTCCTTTATATTTTATTGTTGCCTGGTTTCGATTTCTTTACTTAGAAGTGGGCAATGAATGTCTGTCAGCCTGTCTCTCCATATTCTGACTGCTTGCATAGAATATGACAGCACATTGGTGCAATATACATATATTTAAATTAAAGTAACGTATGAACATTTCCTGAAAATTCAGGAGACTTTTCAATTCTACATTTTTCATTTCGGTAAGAGATATTTTTACAGAAGAAATATTTGAAAGCTTACCAAAAATTTCATAACAAATAAATAAGAAACCAATTTTAAATTATTTGATTAAATCCGAAAATGTACGAAAAACAATGGATTGGAAACTATTGATATCCGATATAGAGGTTAATTAAAAATTATAAAATTGTAAAATGTAAAATATAATAAGATAAAAGTCTGTATATAAATACCTGATCAATATACCAATATAAATTCTGTAAAAAATTATACAGGCGAACTATAATTTTGTATTTATATTTTGATTACCATCAATGTTAAATAAATATCCCCACATATATCATCAACTCTTGCCCCACTGTGCCGCGTGTGTCTGTGTAACTTTTACAGCAGCTGAATTTTTATATGCTGCCAAGGTTACATCCCAGTTACACAAATCCATAACAAAACTAGTGCAATATTTGTATAATACGCACACATATTTGTACATAGTACAAGATTACGAAAGCAACACAAGACTAGGCAATAGTCACGAGTCCCCCAAGTCCGGGTCTCTCTCGACTCTCCGAGTCAGCGAGTCCAAAATGCAACAGAGCCTCATTTAAATGCTTATCAGTGAAATCTGGATGAACAAAAGCGGCTGCTGCTGCTGCTGTTGCTGCTGCAGTTGCTGCTGATGCTGATGCGGCTGCGGCTGCTGCTAACCAAACTACTCACTCAACTGTGAGGATGCTCCGACTGCTGAGCCATTCCGCAAATATGCTGCAAATGGAGATAGGGAGCAGTTGCATCTAAAAGGGGTGGCAGGGGGGCATAGTTTGGATAGAAGAAAAATGAGAAACCACTGAGATAAAGTGGCAGAGATTTGCAACATTCAAAAGCTGCTGCTGCTGCTGTTGCTGCTGCTGTTGCTGCTGCCTAGAAATGCCAGCAATGTAACTGGCTCGCTTGTATTTGCAAATTTTGGATTATTCATAGTTGTGATGAAGAACAAGAACAAGTAAACGAAGAAGATGAGCCACTAGTAAGACTGATTAAGTCGAAATACCCTGTAACATGCATTCGAGCATTCTTTTACACACACGAAATAATGCTGATGTTTTCAGTTTGATCCTAAGAACTTACCTTATACAATAACTTTCTTATTTATACAAGTAAATGTGTCTATAAACGCAGGCCCATGGCTCCTTTTTTTCAATTTGGAGATGAACGGGGAAGGGAAGGTATCTCAAAAATGAAATATACATAATATCGGCTGTTGATGCTGACCAAGAACATACTTTTTACAAGTTCAGAGCCTGTGAAATATATTTTCAATATACCCTTTTTTAACAATTATCGATAGGTACAGGGTATGAAAACAACTATTGCTGAGTATTTGCTTGGCATAAGTAGAGTGCGAGCTGCTGCTGCCACATTTCTTACGCAGTTGTTGTTGTTGTTGTTTGGGGCCCTTATGGAGGCAGCAGTTTCCTCGAAATTGGCAAAACTAACTATAAAATGGTCTAGCATCTTTCTCCATTCTTCTGGCCATCTTCTTATCTAACATCTGCGCTTACACTGGGGCCCACGTAGCGCATATTCAACTCGCGCTGCGTGTGTTTTAAGTCCCCCCTTTGGGGAACCCCTTTACGCCACAGCTCATTGCCTGCCCACTGATTGGTGTGTGTCTGTCTCTCTCTCTCTCTCTCTCTTCTCTCTCTCTCTCTCTCTCTCCCTCTGTGTGATGCATCATTTTGGCCTAATCAGGCCGCAAATCGTTGGCATTAAAGCCTGGCCGTGAGCTATGTTAGCTTTTGAAATGCTGGCTGCCCACTTGTGGCCAATTCTATGATATTTACTTGTGCATATTTGCATTGGTTTTCATTTGCTCGCACAGTGCACAGTACGCCTGGGGGCATTACACAGATGATCCGATATATACAGATGCACTATATACATATATATATATATATATGTATGTATAAGCAAGCACTTGTGTGCACTTACGTCTAATTCGATTACTTAAATGTAAACAGCTTTGCTTTCACACATATTAACTGTCTGCGTTTAAACTAATCAATTGTAGCTGTTGAAAACTTAACACAATTTAAAAAGAGACATAGTTCTATATTCCTACTTTTAATTAAACTTTAAATTTTAAATTTCCATATTTGCGAAGACCAAAATAAATTAAATATAATATTCCCAATGGTATTTGTTCCATTTTTACTGTAAACAATTTTGTAAAAATTCTAAATTTTGTATATTATTTTCACTAAGAAAACATAAACCCAAACTCTCCACTATCACTTGTTGCTCATTCATAATTCATGCCACAGCGAAAGTCCATAGATTGTTCCAACACAAATATATTTCTCTTGTCAAAAAAATACTTTATAAATAGACGACAACAAAGACTTTGGAAGCTGAACTAATCAAACAGAAAACGCAACAGATGCCCAAACACTCGAGTCGAGCCGACTTGACTAGACTTTACTTAGCGTCAAGTATTAATACGCTTTCATTAAAAAATTGAATGCTCGATTAGTCAGGCAGCGAGGCCCAAGTCAAAATGCGCACCTTTGACACGTGTGACCCACACAAAAAAATAAAGAAAAGAAAAACTCAAGCGGACGTGTGCCGTCAAGTGTGGAAAATTCGCCTTTTGACAAATGTGGACTTTAAAGAAGAAGAAAAGAAAATAGAAGAAAACAAGCCTCCAGATACAAATGAACATTTGTAAGTTTTCTGTTTACTCAATGAACAATTCAATCAACGATGCGTAAAAGCCACGAAAATGTAGATATGTATAAATAAATAAATAGATAAGTATAAAATAGCAAGAAAGAAAGTCTGCTATACCTTTCAGCTATATCAATATTTATATATATTTGTAGTTGTATTTATTTTTGTGGTTCTTATGCATGTTAGAAATTTATAACCGCAAGCGTAGCTCTTTAATTACAAATGACACAGAATTCATTTCGAGTGTCTCAATTTTGACATTATTAATGTTTGCCATGCCACCCAATATGCAAGCTGCACGCAGCAAGCAGCAGCAGGGGCAGTGTAAGGGGATAGTAGGGGGCGAGCGATTGCAGGGGCTTGCCACTTGAAGCCGGTTTTTGCCTGCCACACGCTCCGGCCATACAAATCACAGTTTTGGCCATATGCGCAATGCGAGCACCGCGCCTGATGTACGATTTGGGCCTTAATCTTTTTGGAGCATGTGCGTCGCTTAGTGTGTGTGAATGTGTGTGCGTATGTGTGTGTGGCACGTTCAAGATTTGCAGTTATAGATACGAGTGCGCCACGCACCGCACAAGTGCACAAGGGAGTCGCGTTGCTTGGCTCAACAAAAAAAATGCAAGCAAAAAAGGGGGAAAAATCAAATCAAGTTTAGCCTAGTCATGGTACGAGAGACCCCGCCCGGCGCGTTACTAAAAACCATAAACCGTTTCAATATTGAACAAGCAGCGGGACAGCAGCAGCATCAGCCAAAAGATACATCGAATCGCTTCGCATCGAGCAGAATCGCACAGTGCAAAGCCGCATGGCCAACTAACTGGAACACAGCAGGATGACAATTCCATTGAGCCACAGCCACAATCGAGGCACAGCACGGAGGAGTAGGAGTCTGTGGGTGGAGTCGAGGGAGAGTGACGGAGAGGGGTAGAGTAGCACTCTGCATCGACTGCGACATTGAGTTAACGTCAACAGCACAGACAAAGAACAAAACTAAAAATACTTTTTAAGCTACACTGAAAGAGTACGACCAAAGGTTACCCAGTGTTGATAAAGGAGGTAATATTCTAAATATTCATAACGGACATTGTATTGAAAAACTTTTGAAAAACTCTTTGTTCCTTGCACACTGTCATTATTTCAGTATTGTAAAGGTGCCCACAATATGTTTAATATTCAAAAATAAATGAATTAAATACTATAAAAACAAAATACCTACCTAATTTTATTTATTTACTTATCATTGATAGATTTTCATATTGTATGTTCAAGACTCTAAATAATGTGATAAAATTTGAATTTATTATTTTACATGAATGCTTCCATGTCTTAAATATACATATTTGTGAATACAAAATAAATTATAATATATAATAAATTATTATTTTTCATAATGAAAGACATTTGTGATTCGTGAATAGAAATATCGGATTCAAAAATATTCAGGGCTGTCAATGTGCCAACTGTGTATATTTGTTTAATAGCGAATAATTCACATTTCAATTCTGAATATGAAAATAGTTCTTGTTAAAATAAATAGACATAATTATATTGGATTTAGGCATACTACATTATATACATAAGGGATACATTTAAGTTAACTTTTCTAGATGCAAAATACCAGAGCAATTGGAATATTACCCCAATATTATAATTCCCAAAAATTAATAAATGTCGTTGTGAATACAATAAAAATGTAAACTTTCTAATTTATAAGAAACACATTCAGCTTCACAACCCAACTTAACAACCGTATATCGGCAAGTTCAACCAGCTTCTCAATGTTTATCCTCCATAGAGTATAGAACACATACTCCTCATCGCAGGTCACAGCACAAAAAAAAACAAGTATATAGATAGCTTGCCCTGCTTGGGTTAAAAATCGCTTTACAGTGCCTTTACTCGCTGCATATTTATGTGCCTGCAGTCGCAGCTAAATTTATGTCTTAGAAGTGCAAAATATATAACACAAAACACGCGGCTTAAAGGCCAGCAAAAAAAAGAAAAGAAAACCCCTCTGAAAAAAACGTGGCTATGAATGGAGCATTTAGTCGCAACGACAAATGGCCAAGTTTGCATAGAAGGAAATTAAGACTTCCCCCGAGCAGAGACCAGGCAGCAAATACACACACACACACACACGAAATTCGTAGTCTTTAAGCTATTCAATATGTGTTGTGCGTTCTGCGTGTGTTCTATGTGTGTGTGTGTTGTGGGCCACAAAAGCGTTTGATCATAGCCGGCGAGCCAACGCCACACACACGGATATTTTTCCAATGGCGTTCGCCAAAGCAGTTGGACAAGTAATTTTTCTCAAGTAATTGATACTCTGCCGCGTCAAGAGACGCATCGCATCCCATCTTGCTCTAGCTATCCATTCAGTCAGTCACTCAGTCAGTCAGTCAGTTAGCCAGACAGTCCGCTAGTGAGTCAGTTACAGCCAGCTGTCTGTTTGTCTGTCTGTGCGTCCGCAGTGTCCGTTACCGCCTGACAGTCTGCTGCTGCATATTAATGACTTTCTTTAATGCCTTTTCCTCATTTATTTTACACACGGACACTTTTTCAACGCCCGCTTTGGGCATAACTACTAGACTGTGAACTTGGAAACTGCCAGATCTTAGAAAGATTATTGATAATCTATATAAAACATTTCGCAATATTTAAAATATTTATATTTTATACTATATCAAAAAAATAAAAAAATATATAACATTATAGATAATTAAGAATAAGCGCCAGTCAATCAGAATTAAATAAAATAAATATAAAGGTGAAGTCAGCTAGTTTAAAGACCTCTAACTATTATTACCTCTAAATATTATTACTGTTTATTATAATTTTTGTATAGTTAAATAATAATTATAATTTTATTTATGAGTTTTGTTTTGATTTTTGTATTTCCAAATTAAACTTATTTTTTTGTTATTTCTTAAACTATCAACCAGACTATTTTTTTAGCGCTAGCTGCTATGGCCTTCATCTAAGACAAACCCTAACTCCATACACTAGCCTGGAATTCGAATCTGTATACTCGTTGTTCAGTTGTCCAAATGCCTGATCACTGAGACAACTCATCTACCAACGACTACCAAAACAAATTTATTTTTTATTTTCTATACATTTTTTATAAGTTTTTGAAAGCGATATTTGAATTTCCGAAAGAAGCCATTTACATGCCCGCTAAATTTGTAGTCAACTAAAAAAACATGATGTTAATAATTCAAATCAACACGCAGTCAGTGAAACAAACCCACTTTATTATGGTTTGCTGAACAAATACAGCGATAGAATGTTTTGAATTGTGAATGAAAGATAAATAAAAGCCAATTGTTAACCAACAATTGTTAAAAATATAGCATAATTAAGAGAGATAAACTGAATTTGAAAGTTTTCAGCGATGTATCTCAATAGAATATAGAATCTAAAATAATGAATATTTATGTTATTCTTATTCAACTGATCAATCAGGACCCAAGTAAGTGTATATCCAATTCGTTGACTTTTTTGTTCACACACCCAATACATGATTTTGTTGTTTTACTTATTTTTAAGCACTGCCGCGTCGGCAATTTGCCGTTTGGCTTTTGAAATGCGCGTACAACGGGCCACCCAGGGCCGGGACCAGGCCCAGTTCCAGGTCGCGTACCAAGATCGCGTCAACAATTTCCCATGCCAGAGAATCTCTTTCAGTTTTCGTGTGCAGGCAATTGCACTTAAACTTTACGCAACCGCCGCACGGTTACAGCAAATTGAGTTAGTATAATTAAATATGACATTGGCAAGCGTATATCCGGCAGTGTGTGGGTTGCCGGTTGCCGGTCGCCTGCCCTGACAATTGAAATGAAGTGTTGACGCCCTCAGTCTCCCCTGAGTGTGTGTGTGTGTGTTTCTGTGTGTGGAGTCGAGACAGTCTCGCGCACTGAGGCGACAAATGCTCGTATCATATGCATATCATGTCAGTGCACCGCACGTAATGAGCGGGTGCCCAGATCCCAGATCCATCATATATAGCGCTCATAAACGCTTGACTACCGACACAGCCAGTTTTCAATTAATGCATCCATCCAGTCACTCAGTTAGCCAGCCAGGCGGCCGCTCAGTCAGACAGGCAGCCACTGCTGCAGCTGCATTGTATATGTAAATCAACAGTGTACCATATAGCATATAGGCATGCTGCATTGTAGGATTCCAAATTCATGCGTAACTAAATCAAAATTCAACAATAACAACAACAACAACAACAACAACAACAACGACAAGAGGCCACAGCAACTGGCAAATGTGTGAGGCAATGCTTATGAAATTGGCGTACAATTTGCGTGTGGCATATAAGCAGTACGCACATAAGGAGAAAAACATTGGGGGTGTTCACGAAGCGTAATCAAAATAATAATAATAAATAAAGTGAGCCTAGGGTTGGCTCTTAAGTTTTCACTATAAACTAGTTTTTTATAAACATAAATAAATATGTTTATATATAGTATAATAAAGAATATATGTAAATATAATTTAGAAGAGGGTTTTAAACATAAATCTGATGTTCTATATATTCTTTACACATAACAACAAAATTTGCCAATAGTTTTTTAAAGTTGTAATAAAAAGGATAAATATAAATACTACCTATACTAAAACTACTATGCTACAAGAAAAGAAAAACACACATTTTCGTTCACTGTCATATATTTTTTGCCACCCAACTCGATTTCTGATACTGCTCATGAATCCTTAGTAGAAGTATTTATATCACGTTCACTTAAAACTTTAAGCCCAACAATCACGGTTGCCCTTAGCGAAAAGCACTTCAACTGAATACCCCTATGCCCCGTGGCAAGGCGCCCAATTGCACGCACTACAACGGCAGCAGCATCAATAGCAGCAGCAGCAGCAGCATCAACGGCAACGGCTAACGGCAACAAGCCATCAGCAGCAGCAGCAGCAACATTATGAGTAAAAGCAATACCCTTACAATTTGCACGCATTTTTCAGCGAGAATTTCGCCGCAGTTGCCGCTAATGCAGCGCGTTGCATATGCCCCATTGCAGCAAAGCGCCAAAAGGGAGTGTCAACGGCACAGCAACATCAGCACCATCAGCAGCGACGATGGAGTGCATCCAGAATAAAGAATGAAGAATGGAAAACGGAGAATGGCGCATGGAGCTGCAAAGGATGTCGAGTGTTGGATAGTGGAATATATTGGGCAACGACGATGATGACGCCGGCGGCTGTGAAAAGTTTTGCTCGCCGGGGCGACAGCTGTGAAATATGCCGTCAGGCATTTGAATTTCGCATAATGCACGCCTGCCTGCGAAGTGGCCAACGCACAGTGGGTCAAAGTGTGGCTTAACGAGCAAAGAAAACAGTGCACAAAAAAATTGGGTTTTCTTGACCATTGCACAGTAGCGAAAATAATGTGCGAATTGTTTGAGATGATAATGAAATTTTAACAATTTAAAGTGCGACAAAAAATATGTGTGAAAATATATAGAAACAATATTGCCAGGTGCGCAACGCAGTGAGTCAAGATACGTTTAAATTTGCTATGTAATTGTAAACAAATAATAAAAAGATATATATTGCCGTCAAATAAAAATGAATTCACCTAAATCATCAATTTACTTCATTAGAATTATTTGAGGAAAGTATCTTGAAAATTATACATTTTAACTAGAAATATTTAGATTTTAATTCAAAGTTCACAGCTCAATTGAGCACCTTTTTCTATGAGCAATTGACCACTGTGCAGGACTGTTTGTGCCGCCAACGACGTTGTTGCCTGATTTGTATGCAATCATATTTTTGGGTGCCAAGAGTCTGGGCTATGGCCTGACGCAGCGACGCCGCGACGCTCGACTTGATGATACTGTTGGATTACATTTAGGATTGTTTATGTTGTCATCTCCTCCGCAATTGTTGGGCTGCGCGAACAACATGCGCGCTACAATTGTGCATGATATACGATGGCGACAACGGCAACGGCAACGGCTACGGCGACAATGATAATGATGATGATGATAATGCAGTTGTTGTTGTTGCCATTTAGGCTGCGGCTGTTACTACCCACATGAAGAACGGGGCACTTGGAAGCCGCCGCATTTGGAAAATGGACCAATTTGCTGGCAACTGTGCAACCGGCTACCGTCTGCAGCAGCCGCATTCACGTAGGCGCTGCAGTTGCAGTTGCAGTTGATCATCGGAGTTGCAATTGCAGTTGCAATTGCTGCTGTTGCCAATTGTTATTCATAAATGCAATTCAATTTGAAAATTGCTTTAATTTACGCAGTTTTCGTCACCTTCATAAAGTTACAAAGAGTATCAATTAACATTTTCCGCAAAGTCAACGTGCACTATTTTGACTACGCTTTCAATTTTCAGTTTCAATATGTCGCGCAAATATATATACACACACACACACACAGCAAATAGCTTTCAGCCCGAAGCAAAATATAAATTTTTAATTCATTTTGTCGTTTTTTAATATATTTCTTTCTGTATTGGCTTAATAAAAACTTAACCTGCAGCTGCTACCACAGCAAACAAAACATGAACTACGCAATTTTTAATTGTTATGAACCTATGATACCCTATAATAAATATATGTGAATATATATTTAACAACTGTGCGTTTTGACTTTATTAAAATGGCACCCAAATTCATGATACCCTTTTCGTGAGGGAAAATTCATTTAACAGAATTTTCAGTGCGGCAGGCAAAAATTTGCACATCGCTTTTGAAGCGTAAACATAACAGTTTGCATTTTTATTTAAATATAATACGTTAGTTTGTGTTAAAATTAACGGAAACGGTTGCCACGGCCAATGGTCAATGGCCAATGGCCAGCGGCAGCCATTTTCAGCGCTTTCTTTTGCATGCATTGTAGTTTAAACGTATTCGCTGCTCGCTGATATATCTGTATGACTGTATCTGTATCTCTATCTGGGCACTTACAGCTCAGCGCATTTGGACAATCTGCATAAACGCATAAAAACGACAAAGAAAAATTTAAAATTTGTAAACGAAAAAATTATTTTTCAATTTCACGCTTCAAATAATTTACTAATTAGATTTGCATATAATTTTTTGGCAACCCGTATGGGAGAGAATCGCCATCGGACCCGCACCCGCACCGAGAAAAAGTTTCAAACTTCACGCACTCGCTGACTTGGCAAAAATTTGTTGGTCAGCCCAAGTGCAGTAGACAAATTTTTCGTCGAAAGTTTACCGAAATGTTTGCAACATTGCTGTGTACCGTTAGTTGTCCTGCTTTACATATATATTGTTGTAGACTTGAAGTACAACAAAAAATGTATATATATAAAAAGAAACAACTTTTCACTGCACTAATTATTCAACAATTTCGCAGAGCTCATCATAATTTGCATGCGGATTTGATCAAATTGAAAAGCCAAAACAAGGCTAACCAGGGTTGGAAAAGCAAATAAATAAAATATAAGATAATATTTATTTTTAAGTTACAAAAATAAACAAATGACAAATCCATATAAATTTAAATAAAATAAAAATGCAAATATGGAGAAAAATAAAATGAATTAAAAAATGATATTATTCATTCAATCAGAGAGTTTAGTTTTAACAAAGTCTGGATTTTTATGGCATTTAAGAATTTGTATAGCTTATTGATTATATTTTTATTATATTTTTATTCACAAATTTATGGAAATCAAAAAATAATCTAAATACTCTTAAATCTTAATGAGTTAATTCATAGATTTATCATTAACTTTAGGTTAATTTTAAATAAATTAATATATGTATTTATATAAAAAAAAACTCTTAACATACCCGATATTCATTGCAATTGCCCAGCCCTGGTCTTTCAACTGACTAGCCAACATTTTGAGCCAATTTAATCAAAACCAAATGACAGACGGCGCAAGAAAGAAAGGCAGGACAGAAAAAAATAAAAGATAAAGCGACCGCAAAGAGAGAGAAAACAGAAGTGGAGGCACAGATCCTGCCCCAATGGAGACTCGAAGACAAGTCAGTTGGCAATGCCACTGGTCGCATTTGCATATTGAAGAATCTTGACAAGCTACGTACGCTGCTCCTTTTGGGCAACTGGCAAGACAATGATGCGACTGTGACTCTGATATCAACGCTGGCAACTGCCAACATCCAACTGGCAGCGACTGAAAGAAATTCATTTGCCTTTTTGTCTAAGCAATCGATCTTTCAATCAATGCCGAGAGCTAAAAGCGTGCAAACCAACTGCAGGCATCGATGCTGACTGCTTCGCATGCAAATTGCCGCCAGCCGCCTGTTGAATGCATCAAAATGCAATCAAAATTAAAGAAAAAAAGAGGAAAAAACCTAATCGAAAAAGAAACCCCCAAAGTTGCATGATTCATGGCGGTCGCTTGTGTGTGTGTGTGTGTGTGTGGGCTGCCCGTCATTATTTTAATTAATATGACAAAAGCGCATGCAACAAATGCAAATGTGAACTCAATTAGTTAGCGGGAGTTGGCTGAAAGAAATGTCAGACTTGGAGAAAAAGACCCAGAAAGCTGACATTTAAGCAATTTCAAACGTTTTGCAGCTAACAAATTGTACAATCGCAACAGAAATATCAGCAATGACCTTTTGACATATGACTCGCTAAAGCGCTAGCAACACCCCCTCATCCGTCTCTCTCGCTCTGTCTTCTGTCTCTCTTTCTTTTTGCTAACTTCTTAACTTTGTTGCCGTCGTGCCTGGCACTCTCATATAGGACACAGTCAAGAGTCACAGAACACACACACACACACACACACACACACACACAGACACACACACAGCAAGACATTTTACAAATGTTTTCAATTGAATTGCTCTGATTTTGGCCAAGTTGCAGAGCTGCAACAGCAGCTTTTGGCCGCTGGCAGCGCCGTTAAAGCCAACGCCGCCAGCGGCAGCCGAAAATGTCGTGATGATGGCAAATTGTAAATAGCTTAAATGGTCTAAATGGTTTAAATGATTTCAATAGCTCTACTCTGGTGGAGGCGGCTCGTTTGCAACGGTTGCTGCTGCTGCTTCTCCTCGCTCCCAGTGGCAGGCAACGTGGCCAGCAACAACAACAATGTCGACAACGACAACTGCGAGAAGCTGCTCTGTTGGCTCGTTTTCAATGGTAACAGTTATCACACAAACTAATGACATGAAATTAGGTATTGGCTTTGGTCTGAGACTGCCTGACTGCCTGACTGCCAGGCAGCTTCACAGAGCGCCTTTTGGCTGACTCTGCCAGTTGAAACAAAGCACAAAAGGTAACACAGCTAACAACAACAACCACAACAATTGTAAAAATAGCTTTAGTATTTGTTGTGATATTTTCCATGGCTACCTTTGAAGTTAAAGTTGAATTGGGCAAATACACTTCAAAAAAAGGGAGACAATGCACTTGAAATTGAATTTGAAATTTGAATATTGTGCTCAGGTATTTTTAAGAATTTAAAAGTAAGCTTAAAAATTCGTTTTAAATTTGTGGTTTTTTAAATGCTTATTGAATATAAAAAAATCTAAAAAAAATAATTTAAAAAGGGAAAGAACTGTTCATCATTTTCAATTTAAAAATGTCAACTTTAAATTTGTTTTTAAATTGCGTTTTTAAAGAGAATTCTACAAAAATTATAAAATATTTCTGAATGAAATACAAAATTTCCATTATGTTGAAATAGAGTTTTAATCAATTGACATTAAAATGCCTTAACCGAATTTCGCACACTGCAGTTTTGGCTAAGTTCCATAACCACTGCCTAGGCCAACAATTTTGCAAACCAAAACAACCGCTACAAAACCTTCGAAAACCGTTACAATATGAACAACAAGCTGTGGCTACCAAAACGTTTTTGTGTTAAAACTATTGCAATAATATTTTCTCTTTGTGGCCACATTAAAATATTCCTTTTGCTTTATTGATTTGTGCTACCAAAATTATCAGCAAACAAAAGGCAAAGAAATACAAACAAACAAAAAACAGGCAACAGGCCGAGTTCATGATCTTCGAGACAAATAAAAAGCAATAAAAAATCACAGACTCTGTATGCGCCATTGTTCAAAGATTTTCCGGTGAAATTTTGTGATAGCACAAACAAATTTTCACAATTTCTATAGCAGGCTGGCTGGCCGACGGGCGGTCGGGTGGGTGGCATTTAAATTTGGCCTGGCATTGAATTATAGCGGCTCATTAGGGCCCTTTTACTTCAATCACGGCGAGAAACAGTGAACACAACTAGCCGTAGCAAAAAAAAAAACATTTAACAATTGGCCATAAA
The DNA here is from genome assembly GCA_035043565.1 of Drosophila robusta. Lineage (NCBI taxonomy): Eukaryota > Metazoa > Arthropoda > Insecta > Diptera > Drosophilidae > Drosophila > Drosophila robusta. The sequence goes on from JAWNMW010000584.1 coordinate 6,394,523, forward strand.
AGGCCAGAAAGAGAACCTGAGCAAGAACCAAAACGAAATAATTTAGATCACGAATTTGTTGTCGTATGCAAATTAATCAAATGTCTTCGGGTAATTCAATAATGTCAAAACAAAGCAACGAAATCAATTATTTAATCGCTGGAAATGGAAATGGTTAACTAGAAAAAAAAACGAACTAAAACTTTATCTGTATTAATTACCAAAGCGAGGGGAAAAATGAAAGAAAAAATATAATATCAATAATGTTAGATAAGCCTTTACGAGGAAAATACAAAGTTGAAATGCACTCGGGGTGGTCGTTAAATATATTATATTGGAGAATCGGAGACAGCATTTAGCTGTCTGCGCTTTGGGTAATCCAAGACGGCATTTAACCAATTTAATATTATTATCTATGATCTTGTAAAGCAACAGCGTGTCAGCCCCGAAGCCCCCCCATCCGCCATCCGCCCCTCTCCCAATGTCTGTGTCTCTGTTTAGGTCTGCAGTCTGATTCTCAATGTCGCTGACTGTAATCAGAGAACACAGCGAAGCAGCTAACCAGCTAAACCAGGGAACTGGCAACAGGGCCAAACAGCCAACTGCAGCCAGTTGAACGAACAGAAACGAAAATGAGTGAAATATTTTTGTGGCTTGGCTCTCGCTTTGGAGTTCTAATTGGCGCTTGTAGCTGCTTGTTGGTTCAAGAAAAAAATCTTTGCTTAAAATCTACAGCGTTCTTATCTTACCAGAAATGAGCATTGGACATTGAGCAAAAGAGCATTCCATGGCTGTCAGCACAATGCGACGACATTGATGCATGCTTATGTAACAGCAAATTGATTTTTACCTCAGCAAAAAATAAATAACTACAAAACTACAAGAAGAACAGTTAGTTATCGGCGACACTGCCGACGATTATATACCCTAGCAGACTTGTAACAAATGTTAGATAGTGTAATCCTAAAATAAATGGCACAAAATTGTGTTTTTCATGATAACATTTTTTGTGACCGTTTCTATGGGATATTAATGATATAGTTGTTGGATGTTAATAAAAACATTGCTTAAATTATATTTAGTATGGTGTTTAAGCCCCAAAACTGTTTTAAACAAAATATTTATCTATCAACCGAGTCTTAATTTCATTGCTGCTATATGAAGTAATTATCCAAAAGCAACAACTTAACTTTTAGCTTTACTGAGAGCTGAATTAACATATTGAGACTGCTTGTATGTTTATACTTTAATACCTTTTTGTTACTTTCAGATTAATTTTATTTAAATTTGTCACTACTTTTTAAATTATTAACTTACTTTTTTTTATTAATAAAACTGTATTTTATCAAGCGCATATTTTTCTATTTGTGACACATTGTGTTTGTAACAAAATCAAAATACCCTAAGCAAGTTTATACAAAAAGTTATCACAACAGCTCAGCTGTCTCCGAAGCCTGTCTTTAGGTATTGCCACTGACAACGCTTTGTCGTAATTAAGAAAAAGAAGTATCTGCGCTAGTGCATAAATCCAGCCCGCATGCAACCTTCCTGTGTCTGCCCCCCCCCTTTCCGTTAGCTGCTTCTCTCTTTGATTTGATTTGCCAAATTGTACCTTAATTAATTATACTGCATTGTGGTTTATCTGGGAAATCTGGCTAAAATAAGTTATGTGTGTACTTGCAGTTATGCGTTTGCCTATTTACTTTTATGGTTGCATTGATTTCTGGCCGCGTGATGGCGGTTTCTACTTTCGAACTGGGTCAACTTCCCAGTGCGTACTGTTATCAATTTGTCGGAAAATTAAATCACAAATTTGTTATCTTTTTTTATTACTTTTCACAAATACTTGGCATGCTGTGTGTGTGTGTGTGTGTTTTGTTCGTTGTACATTGCGGTTTTTGCGTTTTTGTTTCCATCTAAAACTTTAATTGATTTTTAACCCGACCTTGCCCACAGAGTTGCTCTGCGGATTTACGGGGTTCTGGCATTTGGCAAAATGCAGCCACATGCAATCAACATTCAAGCCCTGGCCACAATGCTGAATTATTCATTATAAATTGCTGATGTTGGTAATTTATAATATTTGCACAAGTATTTTTCGATTTTAAGTTAACAATTTTTGCGTGCACACGAATAACTTGTGATATTTGATCAGAGATTTAAACGAAAATATTTGGGTATTTGGTAAGAAAATATTTGTAGCAATAACGAAAACAAAAAAAAACACAAATAAATTGAGGCAATTTATGCCTGGAAATTGGTATTTTAATATGTATATTAATATTTAAAAAATGAGATTATTAAACATACACTTAACTTATAAACAATTATATAAACCTTTTGCATTTATTTAGGTTTTTATTTTTGCCTTACAAAAAACAAAATATTTTTATTAAAAAACTCCTATATTTAGCTAAATAAATATTTATAGTATTCTTATTTATACAATCTACATATCTATTTTTTGGGAGCTAAACTCAAATACCCTTAACAAAGTTTTAAGCTAAGAACAATTGTTAAACAATTGTTAACTGTGTTATACAAATGTTGTTTTCTAATTCGTTTAGTCCCAAAACGAATGACGTCGTTAACCAAATGCAATTGGCCTAAAAAATAAGCGCAAATTAAACACTTATCGCTTCATCTTTTGAGAATTGCAAAGAGAGGCACATTTCGTGCCACAGCCAGAAAAGCCTAAGCCAAGCCCCAAATTCGTGACACTCAATCAGCACCAAAACGGGGGCCCTTAGCTAAACAGACGGTTTCAAACTTTTGAGGTGCACCACAGCACTTACGTCACTCTGACCACACACACACACAGTCACACACATTTGCGTACACCCATTACCTATGCCCATTCCCATTTCGTTGCACTCGTAAATATATGTGTAACAGGGAATTTAAATTGAAGCAAAAATGTGTACAAATATTTAAACATGTGTTCGAACACCCTCCCCTCACCCCAACCCAACCCAACTAAGCTGCGTTCAATTAAAAGGATTTTCGGTTCTACAAAGTGCGTTTTGTCAGGCATTTGGGGGTTGGGAAGGTGGGGGTGGAGAAGAAGCAGTAGCTTAACTGAACCGTAGCTAGGTAAATAAAAGTTGGCATGTTAAACGTTTTGTACATGACAACTGCCAAAAGTAGAAAAGACGGCAATTTTCGTCTGGGCCAGCAGAAGTCTATAAGTGCTGGAATTTTAAAATAGACTCAAAAGGAAAACACACAAAATAGGTTAGAAAAAAACCACAATAAAGCCGACAACAAAAACAACAAGGAGACACCAAAAAATGTGCTCTGTTATATTCTACTGTATTGTGCAAAAATTGAAAATTTGCAGTTGCGAAAAATTTACCATTTCAAAAATTGATTAGAAGCTTTAGCAACATTCAACGCATTCAATTTGGGTGTTGTTAGAGGCCGGATTGGTTTTTGGTGGTAAGTTGCAGTCAGCTATTGGCAGCTGACAGTAGCCGGAAGGCTGGCTTTACAACAATGTCGAGCGACAGAGAGAGACAGAGAGCTAGAAAGACAGGGAGAAAGTCGAGCCGTAGCAAAAGCAAGTCGAGTCGCATCGAGTCGTTGTTGATGCTCTCAAGGATATGCGGGAACGCTGGCTGTCGGCATCATGTCCTGTATATTCTCTGCTGTGTAAACGTGTTGCGGACAGGCCCTGGCTTAAGTTTGCAAGGATATTTCTGTTTGTACGGCAAGTTTCCCTCGCTCTGTGTGTATGTGTGTGTGTGTGTGTGTTTGTACCGCAGCTTTGTTGCTCAATATCGACTCAGCGCACACAACACACACTCACAGGCACACGCATAGACACACAAACTGGGTCAACTATTTTTTGTGTATTTTAAAGTACCCCTTCCCCCGATAACCCTCAACACTTCCAGCAGGTGGTACTAGCAGCACACGTTGTGCCAACTATCTGAAAATGACGCCAAATTACCAATGCAAAATATCCTGGTAGCATTTACCGTGCGCAAATAATACAAAACCCAAAAAAAAAAAAATACAAAAAGAAAATAAAAATTTAAACAAAGCTGTAAAAGAAAATTTGCTGCCATTTTGGGTTTTTCTTTTTAGGCAGGCAACAGCTGGCGCTACTGCTGCTGGTTGCCAACATATCTTGAAACTTGGCTCACATTGTCACACAGCGCAGTAAGCAGTTGGCCAAGTCATTGCCACACAGTTGCACAGGTGTCGGTGGCTTTGAGTATGATGAAGTGGATTGCAATGGCTCAGCACGGCACACTGTGCACACTGGTAATATATATAAATATATATATATATATATAAATATAAAAGGCAAAGCTAAGCCAGGATGATATGAGTAGCAACGACAAGACTCTTTAGCTATGTGTAAGAACAGCAAGAATGTGAAGAGTTCCATTTTATAAAAACAGAGTAATGGGAAATAAGCATGATTAGGTATATATATATATATATATACTATTTCCTAGCAGGTCATATTTTAATTAAAGCTTAAGTGAATGTTTTAACAAAGAAACTTTAATAAGGTGGATGTGGGTATAAATATAATATGAACAACGAGACTTAACTAGGCCAAAAGAAAGGGTATTACTGTATAATATTTTCTATTTTGCTAGAGCTTAAGTCGAGCAAAATGATTTAATTTTAAATTAAATGTTTCAAGTCAACAATTTACTGTCGAAAGACTATCGAATATGCGAGTAAAGAACACTTTCGAAAGTATTTTGGTATTAGTATGAATCAATCTTTTATAATTATTAATAAAACTCAAATTTGGTTTGCAATTTTTTTATCTTTTGAATTATTCAAATAATTGATGGACAAATAAAATTAAAATAATTTTTAACAAAAATAATAGACTTTTTAAATAGAAAATTTTTAGAACAAGAATCAGTTCATGTCAGTCAACAACTAAATTTCATTCAACTATGTAAATGTAAATGTAAATTTTTTGCTTATTCCTGTCGCTTAATTTAAATGTGAAGAATTTTTAGTTTTATTTTGCGCTTGCACATTCTCTGCTTAATTAGACCAAATTAAAAGTGAACAAAGGCAACAGCAATGACAATGAGCGCCAACAAGTACCCACAAAAACTAAAAATAAGTAAAAAACAAAAAGAAATAGCTAAAGGGAAGACAACCAAATGACTTAATCGCATTTGCGAGACTTTGTTGCACTCGCCCCAGACATTTGCCATAAAAATGCAAATGAAACATTGAAGCCAGCGCCGGCCAAGAACATTAAGAACTCCAACATCAACTCCAACTCGAACTCCAACTCCGACACCAACTCCCAAGTCCGGCCAAGTGATGAAGTGCAAGAGTTACGCCATATCACGATGTTGGCTGTTGGTTAATGCCATGGCTAATCCGCGCCCGTTACGTTAATCCCCCAACAATTTTGTTAACAAACGAACATCAAAGGAAATAAAATGTGCAATAAATTTAATTTGCACGGGATTTCGAGCCAAATAAAAATCACACCTTCTGAAGGGTATGAATGAGTTTTTAGCTTTTGTGAAGGGATACAGCAGCAAAGACTGGAACCCCATGCTCAATAGGTAGAACGAGAGGGAAAAAACTCAACCGGTTACGTTTTTTTTATCGTTCGCTTTTATCGCCAAAAGTTGCCAAAAAGACAAAACTAAAAAAAAAACAAACAAATAAAATAAAACAATGTTGAAACGACTACAAAATACCCTAGGTTAAATTGTGAAGAAAGCGCACAACTCACTTGCATAAAAAGCTCTAAAATCACACATTAGTTAATTCAGCAGTGGCGTCCGAGCAGGGACCCGAGTTAGGAGCCCCAGCAGGGATCAAATGCATTTTTATGTCCCTGCTCGGGCGCAGCGGCACACACATGAAATTTTTTGAAGTAGAAAAAAACACTTTCAACTGACAGGGTATCAGAATAAAGAGAAATGGAAAAAAATTTTAATGTCAGTAACAAGCAAGTGGAGTTGCTCTGTGTGTGGTTTAACCTAGAGTAAGAGCGCGAGCTAAAGACCACGTGAACTTGCGAGTGACTGCAAAGCGAACTCAACACTTGATCAAAATGCCACAAAGCGATTTGCATATTTTAATTAAATTCGCGCTTTGGCCGGAACCCAGGCAACACAAGAGAAAAGCGCAACAAAGAGCGACAGTATGAGAGAGAAACTGACACCAGTTAGTCAGTAGAAGAGGAGGAGGAGAGTGGAACCAACGGGGAGGCAAAAACGGTCTGTTGCTCTTTGCTATTTTTAAAAATATGTAAAAAAGCGCGCAACACATGTGACCACAAGCGTATTAAATTTTGTGCGCACTCCAAACAAACGAAAAAAAATGACAAAAAAAAAGAGGAAAATGAAACGAGGAAAAGTACAAAAGTTTGAGGGGAAAACTTGGCTGGCTAAGTGGGCTGGCTTAAAAAGAGCGAGCACAACCAAGAGTGAAGAGTGAGCGGCGCTCAGCTCGGGATTTCTGTCGGCCAAAGGTAGCCAACTAACAGAGTCGCAAAGTGACTGCGACTGAAAAGGTCGCCCCACCGTACACTGAGCGAAATGTGTCAAGGGCCAAAAGGGACACGAAAGCGAAAACTAAAACTGTGTGAGTGCAACAGAGAAATGAAAATGTGATGAGCGTTGTGGGAATACGTGACGTATACGCAATACGATATTGAATGTCGTAGTTGAAAAAGAAAAAAAAATTGGAAATGAGAAAAAGAAATAAGTAAAAGATTGATTTTACGCTTGATAATAAAATAAAATGATGGGAAAAGCGGAACTTAGAGTTAAAATAACTATAAACTATTCTGTAAGGAATAACATTGAAATAAGTCAACTGCAAAAAGCTAATACAGAATATATTTTTAAAAAAACTGAGAACAAAAAAGGGAAAGCCAATGAAGCCAAGGAAGCCAAGTAAATTGGGGTTTCTATATTCAAATACAATAGTTTTGTGGATATAATTAAAATTAGAAAAATAAAATATTTTCAAAACTTCAAAATACAATTTATCTTTAAAATTTAGGTGTTGATTTATTAACTATTATCGTAAATCGTTGAGATTTATAGTGAATACCATGAAATAAAAGAACCTAGCTACATTAGTGTTTTTAGATAAAGTACAATAATAAAAAATATATATTCTTATTCAGTACTTTATTAGATGTTTAGTATTCACCAACGTTATGTTTTATTAATTATAGCAAGATAATATTAACAAGATATTAAACTGGAAGCTTCAATTTTATTATTATTTAAATCTCAAAAGAATAGAGGGTGAATTTATTTTATAGCAGTCAATACATATATTTTAAATTTAAATTCTGCTTATTCCAAGAATAGTGTTACGAATATAATAATAACTATGATGTTACAGATATATTTTAATTATAGTTTTAATAATTTCGCTTTGTTGTTGATGCCAGCTCTAAATTATATCAGACAACTTTAGTTTTTGCAGTGTATCGCAGCGCTGGCCAAGCATTACGTTCATATTGCTGGCTAGCTGGGACCTGGCCTGCTGCCTGCCGCTTGCCGCATGCCGCCAGTCGCCTGCAACATGGCCAAGCGCAGTGCAGCATAAAGTGTTAAATTGGATTAATCCACAAGATTTACGCTGCGGGTGATATCAACATGCTAACATGGCAACCGGCTACTACAGCAGCGTAGGAAGTTTAACGTGAGCTACAACATGTTGCTGTTGGTGCAGCAGCAGCAGCAGCAGGAACACTTGAGCAGCAGCAGCAGCAATTTTATTAAAACCGGACGCGTAGCGCAGCAACACCGGAAATACGGCAACACAAAGCCACACATACACACACACAGTTTGAGTAAGTGTGTCACGCCATGGTGTTGTTGCTGTTGTTGTAATTCTTATTGTTGTTGCTGCTGCTGCTGCTGCTGCTGTACGTCAACGACCATGCAAATTTCAATGCGAATTTGGGATTAACGACGGCCGCAACTCAACAGCCTGGACCAGCCGCAGTGTGAGCTAGTTGTAGAACAACAGTCAATGCAACAACAATAACAACAAGGCGGCGGCTTGGTAATAATGCCTTGACAGGCAGCAGCAACAACTCCAGCCAGCAACAACAACTCGGCAAACGCGTTGATTATCCCAATCAGCAACACTTTACCAGCGTAAATCTATTTAATTTGCCATTGGGCTCCATTTCAATGTCCGTGCCCGCTACCCTCGCAGCCCATAGTTGCCGCTTGCAACTACAAATCAGCTGTTTGCAGCTCTTGTTAAATGTAATTGAACCTGTTCTTTGAGTTTTGTTTTGTAATTTATTATTGGCGCATGAGTTCTGGAACCGAAAGGAAAATAGCTGCGGCAACCGAGATCGTAGCTCATGATGCGATCCGGTGCAGAGAGTTGGCCATGGCATGCGAGGATCGCGTCAAGATCGTGCCTGACGCGTAATTGATTATTACGAGCAACAACTGCAACAGCAACTGCCTCAACAGCAACAACAACAACAACAACAACAGCTTGCAACATGCCAACATAATGATGTATTAGTTAAAGTTGGCCAACCGGTTCGCATTTCGGCCATGAAAAACGGTTTAGAATTAGGCGGCTATGATTACATGGCCAAGTGCGTTGAAATTGAAAAGAATCGAGCAACTTGCGCGCTCCACCGATGCGATGCCAAGCTGCACCAGCGGTCGGCACTTTGTGGCAAACGTGTGGAATGTGGCAAGCTGTTGCTAGAAAATGTGCGCCAAACTCAAATCAGTGCAGCAAACACTGGAATGCGACGTAAGCATGAGCATATATAGTATTCAACTAGTGTTGGCTAATTGAGTTAGGTTTTGTAAATTGTTTAAAGAAGAGAAAATGCTGTTAAGTATTCAATTGGCGCAAGAAAAATGATTAAAGAAACAAAAATAGAATGTATAATAATGTATAAAATTAAATAAATCTTATTTATACACACAAACAAAAATTATATATTTATATATTTCTAACAATATATAATAAAACTGTTAAACTATCTCCTATCGACTAAAACCACTATTTTACGTTATGCAACACTTATTAAAAACGAAAAGATAAAAATTACGCTACAAACATTGAGCACAGTTAAAAACTACGCTAAAGAAGAGTTTTCATTATTAAAAAAAATCATTTCCAAATTTTAAAACATATTAAAATTGCATAAATATATTAAAAATATTTCTAATAGTAGAGCATTTGAATTCGACGGTTGTTTCCAAATGGGACGTTTTTTTTTTAAATTTGTGAAATGTGATTTTTAGTGTAAATATATTACGAACCAAAAGAGCCAAGAAAAAAACTTTCCTGTGATATATGGGCAATAAGCGGCCGTACTTTGCATTCATCCTAAAAGATTTGATAATTTGCAAAATTCATATTTAATGTTAAAAAAAGTTTTAATGATTTGTGTTGCCAACTATTCAAAACCTAATCAAATTGTGTGTTATGATTCATTTCGAATGCCCTTACGATTACGATTGTGTTCATATTTTGCGGCACATTTCACACACATCGCTGGCAATTGCAATGACAACAATTGACTGCAGCTGAGGCACATTTTGAACTAAAACCCGGCCGGTAGAGACACCCAACTAACACCAACTCCCCATCCCTGCCCATGCAGGGCGCTGTCAGCATGGTCCATAACTCATAAAAAAAAGAGAATAAAAAAAAGGCAACACACATATTCAAGCAGCTAGAGAGAACTCCAATTTTAATTGCCCGACATTAAACGATCGAGGGGATGCCAAGAACGAAATCGTATAGATACGTGTATATAGCTAGAAATCGAATAGCTTCAGCAGCTCCAGCAATAGGTATAGCAATAGCAATAGCAATACCATTACCATTACCAATACCATTACCAATACCAATACCAATACCAATACCAATACAAATGGGATTCGCAGCGCCATAAAATATGCGCACGTTTTGGTTCTGTTTGCCGTTTGTTTGCATACGCGAAAACCAAAGGAACGTACAGACGAATGGGGCATATGGTCTGGTCTGGTCTGGTTCGGGTACGGGTACGGGTACGGGTACGAGTTCTGTTCTGGTCTGTGCTCTGTCCCGGCCTGGCCAGGCCAGACAGCATTTAGCGTACGATTTGGCGGCGCGAAAAAGATAAACTCATAAATTATGGCATTGAATGTCACTTCGACGACGGCAACGTCTGCGACGGCAGCATTTGCCACCGACAATGGCAAAGGCTGCAACGACGGCAACTGCGACAGCGGCAGCGGCAGCGGCGATAATGAAGCCCATTTTAAAGTCACTACCATTGAATGCGATTTGATTTACAATCCCATTTCGATTATAATCGATGATGATGTGTGTGCGCGCTTCGGCCATGCCATGAACTTGCATATAAATACCAATCTGTGTCCCCAACAACAACGACGTCTTGGCCAGGCAAATGCTAAGCAGTCGAATCTCGGCTCTCGACTCTCGCAGCCCAGGCCAAAGTCTCTAGCGGTTTTCCAAGGAAATCGAAACGCTGCCAAAGCCAAAAACTCAGGCCCACAGGCCATTCTACATAGGCCGCCTCGTTTTACCTGTTGCTGCAATTGAACTTGAATACGACTCTGGCTTTTGGCTCTTTTATTTTTAGTATTTTTATTTTTATTTTTTCTTTTTTATAGTGGTTTAGTTAACCCGCCAACTTGTCAGACAAAACGAAACGAAACGTAGCTAACGAAACCGCCAGAAACCCACTCCTTCGAACGGCTTCGATGGTGGCAATTGTTTTGATGTCCGTTGATAACTGCAACAGCGGGGGTATATATACCGATTTCACCAGGGATTGAAGTTGAGACCAGGCCCCAAAAAACAAAAACAAAACAAAATAAATCAATAAAAATAACAATGGCCTTTATATATGTATATACTTTATACTTTGTCACGTGTTACGCCGGGCGCAGCTTGAAACAATTTTTATGGCATTTTAATTGAAGCTGAAAACCACATAAAAAGCTAAAAGAAACTCTTCATTCGAGTCCAAGTTCAGCCCACGCGGCGCTTTTATTTATTACAACTTAATTGTTAATGTCGTTGCTGTTGTTGTTGCTCTTAACGCCTTGCGTAGAATTGCATACGATGTGTCTTAATTTCGAAGCTACGCCCCACAAATAAAGTTGAAACAAACCCTATACCATTCCAACTGGCACTAGACGCCCCCGACCGGATGTAGTTGGGTTTTAGCTGATCTTATAGATAAGGCAAAACAGGGTTGATTGCAAGTTGTAGGCATATTTAAAGTAGACGAATGATAAAATAAGGATATCTGAATTTTAGACCGATCGATGGATGTATTATATATATACATATATTATATTATACAACTAAAATACAAGTTCTATGCAGTTCTGTTTCAAAGCAAGGTCTGTTAGATGGATATTGTTAATATATAGATATATATATATATATATATATATATATATATATATATATATATATATATATATATATATATATATATATATATATATATATATATATATATTTATATATATAATATATATATATATATATATATATATATATATATATATATATATATATATATTTGACGCTTAAAAAAAATAATTCCTTGCTTAAAAAATAAAATAATATAATAATAATAAAATTATTATTTTTTTTAAGCGTCAAATAGTCATTGAGACCGAATGTTCCTAATGGAGGCTACATATTGGTAGTAATTTGCTCATATATTGAGAGTATCACAAATGCCGATTTTAGTACTGATATCTAGAAAAACAAATAAGTTTTTCGCAAAAAAAAACTAAATTTTCCTATTGGAGGCTATCTTATACAGGATAACAGTGGCAAGCGCGGCATGGAATAAATGTGTCTAATTGAACAAACTTTAAAGATTTGTTTACCTTAAACCAAAGGTTACGCAAAACACTCGTTTAAAATACACTTTGGCCATCACATTAAATCTTCGTTGATTTCAATAGCTTTTGATACCCATTATCGTATTGTGTTTTCTGTTTTACGCCCACGAAAGGCGTTGGCAAACAGGAAGCGCAGCCAAACAGGCCAACAACCAGACAGACAGACAGACCGCCAGCCAGTTGGGCAAACAGTCGATTGGCATCGAGTCGAGGCCATTGAAATGTAGACCACCAAAATAGTTTGATGCGCATTTGCCATGATGTCTATTTAGCATGTTTTGGTTTATGGGCAGGGCAAGGGAAGGCAAGGCAAGGCAGCTAGCTGCATGCTCGTATACGAGATGCGTTGCAATTAGTTCAAAAACTGTGAGGACGCGCCGTCGCCCGCTTGGCTAATGGCAACGGAGTTAAAAGCGCAGTCATAAATGGCCTAAAATATGGCACATTGCACTCGCATCCATAATTTCATGAACGACTTTTGGCTACGCAACCAACTGTCTAACGAGCAAGGCCAGAACAGAGACACGCTCGAGTCCAGGACAGAGTTCCAGCTCCCTTCCTCTCCTCTCTTTCTCACTCTCTCTCTCCCTTCTTCGCAGCAGGGCAAAGTGCAGTGATAAATCAAATTGTCACTTTTGTATATTTTGCGGCAGCTGACGACAGCTTCCACCAGGGCAACCAGTGCAACCAGGCAGGCTTTTAATAGCACTACGGCATGCCAGTTGGCAACACCACGTTGCAACTTGCCACAATCTGTAACGGTGAATGTGTGACGCTTGCGTTGCTGGCTACAGCGGCAGAATGATCCATAATTATTATGATTTTGATTTTGATTATTGCACGTGAAAGATGACATTATTAACGACATTAATGCAGTGCAGCAGCCAAAAAAAAACGGAGGCCCTGTCAAAAACAAGTAAAAAAAAACAACGCAGTCGTAATTTCTCAACTGGGCAATAATCTGTTTCCAGTCTAAAAATACTTAAAAATGGTTAATTTTTTAATAACCGCTGAGCACAGTTGAGTAGAGCTGTGTTCCCATTGTGATGGCAGCTGGGAACACAGGAAAGGCTGAAGGCAATATAAACACAGCTTAGAACATTTGAAAACTCTGTTCCTGGAGTAAAAACAGCTTAGCATAGTTGAATATCTCTGTTGCCAATTTAAAAAAAATATATATATAAAGATAGCTTACAGCATTGAGAAGACTCTGTTCTTTAAGTAAAACCAGCTAAGTACAGTTGGAAGGCTCTATATTCCCAACATTAAAACATTTGAGCACAATTTCAATTGAGAGCAAATAAAGTTTCTGTCCAAATATAAAACAAAGCAGAGTTGAAAGATTCTGTACCCAGCGTAAAAAGACAGCCAAGCACCGTTAGCATGGTCAGTTGGCAGCATAAAGCAGCTGGAGCGGCGGAGTATAGAGTGCCTACACTTTTATTAGTAAACACGGCTGTAATAAATGCGAGCATCGCACTCTCTACTTACAAATCTGTAGAGCATAATTCTATTGGAATGCAAAAGGCGACCAAAACTGCGCATAGAGCACGTGACGAGGAACTGCCCATGGGAAAGTATCGAATACGCAGCAGCTTGTCGCTCGTGTAATACGAGAGAGAGGGAGAGAATGATATAACGTTGATCTAACCAATTCCAATTACGCAATACTTTTTTGTATGCACAAAACAACGGTTAAATTACCACAAATACAAATGCAAGTGTTTACACACCTATTTGCCTATTGTCTGACCGCGCTGACAATTGGACCTGAGGGCAGAGGCAACACAAACAACAACGTGTCGAACGCCATGTAACTAATGTAAAGCAAAAATAAAACACTGCAAAGAATATACAAAATATTTAGTTGTGCATATGCATGTGTGTAAATCGACATAGCTAATGTGCATACATACATTCGTATGTAGGTATGTATGCATGTGCACAAACATACTTATAGACATACGTATACACTTACCCAATTGGAAATACACATTAGTATTATATATTATAATATTTTAAATACAAGCATGCACTTATTGACTTTTAATTAGCTAATTACACACTTCAATTTATAACTTTTTTTATTTTAAACTAGACCGCGAAAAAACCGCGCGTAATATTTCCTAAACGCGGCAACAACAGAGTTGAATTTCACAACAGAGTGCTGTTAAGTACGCTGTAAGTTTACATAAACATCGATTCCTTAAAACAAATTAATCGATAGCTTTTGAAATAATAAAACGCCAGAAGTTAAATAGTAAAACTAGTTTTTAAAATTTTCTGTTATTGAGAACTGCATTTAAAATACATGACATAACTATCAGACATGCATCTACTGTACTGTAGAACGGCGACCAAGGTGCGTGTTGCGACATAATACAACATTCTATTCCAAAAACATGCACAAATTTGTTGTTAAAGAATGCCAAAATGTTCGAGTCGAGAGCTTACCCCGCTGATTCAGACTGCTGCCTGGTGGCAGCCTAACCCTGAGTCTCCTCGTGCTCGCGCATCTGTCGGGCGGACTCGATGCGCGCCACACAAACCGAGGGCGGTGACTTCGTTGCCGCAAGCTCATACCAGCTGCGGCTCTTGAGGCGCGCCATCATCGCCCGATGCTTCTCCGGACGATACCGCTCGAAGATGATGTAGTGTGGATCAGTGATCGGTGGCTTGTCGAACATGTGCTTGCAGCTCCAGAGGATGCTAATCTTGGCACGGAGCGCATAGTCGACGCGATTACTGGCCAGCAGACGCATCGCCTCCATGTTGTTGACCTCGGTTAGGGGTATGGGCTCGCCGTTTTGGCTGCTGCACACACTGCCCTCGGGATCGGCAAAGATCGCCTGTATGTACTTGAGTATGTGCCAAATGTGATGCTGATCCTTATCCCACTCATCGAATAGAGGCGTCAGGTCGAGACTGTGCGACACCGGACAGATGTGCGGATGAAAGATGTCCTTCTGAAAGATGACCGTGGGCAGGCTGCGCTCTTCGGGAAACTGATCTGGCAGCAATATGGAAAAGCGGAACACGCTCTCTGCATACAGGCCGCTGTGTATAAAGATCACGCCAAACCAAAGCAAGCCGCTGGCATAGCTGGGTATCGCATATATGCCCCTCAACTGCTTTTGCTCGATCATATGGTATTCGGCCAGGACCTTATAGCCCTGATTGATCAGCGCCAGAGTCTTGTTGTTAGTCGATGTGTTCTCTAGACACATGGTAACAGCTGCAACGACACTCAACCAATTTACTATTTGGCCCAGATTAATCGCTGTAACTCACCAAAGTTGTGCAAAATTTTGATCCAATTTTGTGTAATTTAGCGGTTTGTGTTTGTGTCTTGAGTTGTGTTGTGTTGTGTTGTGTTGTGTTGTATGTCCAGTAATGAGGTGAGTATTTCAAAACGCCATTTTTGACAACAATTTCAAAAAAATACTTTTTATATATTTTCTTTCTTTTGAAGCAATTTTTTATAAAAACAATCTAAAAAATTTACATGCATTTTTATTATATATTTTCTGGTAATTCTAATCCAAATATTACAATTACAATTATAATTTGAACAATTACTTCAACTTGACTTTGTTTAATAACAAATTTTTAGCCATATTTTTGACGATTGATGCTTTTGCCAACTTGATCAGATTAATAGATTTAATAGATATTTATTGTGACAGAATTTTATGGTTCGATTCACTTTGTAAGCCAGTTGAATTTTGTAAGGCATCATTATTAGGAATGTGGTTGAAGCCTTTGACAACATGATTAAGAATGCAAATAGGGACGAATCATCATCTGTACTCTTCCAGCGCAGTAATACTCATCATTCCCACCAATCCAAAAAATGCATGACTTATGACTTACGTCTTTACAGTTGCAGTCAAACCATTTACCGTTCAGATTGCTATGCAGAATGCTGAATATATTGAATTATATCAATTGTAAAAACCATACTTATTTGTTGAATAATTTACCTTAAAAATTCTTTATTATACCACCAACCACCCTCAAATACGGTTACATCGTTCCCAATCAAGTGCATATACATTTTTCGGGTTGAAAATGTATTGCCTATTTCGTATTTCATGAAATCGCCGGCAGTTCCGCTGTATCGACCAAGCGAAGTCAACTTGTATTTCGCCGCCTCACTTCCGATCTTAAAATCATCATATCTGGTGAAGCGAGTCTCATTTTTTTGGTCAACAAGTCGAATATAAAGTTCGTGTCTTTGCGCGCTTGTCATTCTATATAGCTGCTCCAGGCCAATCCAGAATTCTCCGTCAACGTCTCCGAATCCCTCTTTGTATTCACTCCAATTCCTGAAAAAATCAACCTTTCCGTCTATACGTCGTTGTATTACGGTCCATCCAGGACCCGCAATATTCGATTCACATGGCACGAGAAATGATTTCAATTCTTTTACATGTAATTCCACAATTCCCGTATAACTACCAAAAGCTATACAATTGATCGGACGTTGCAGTTTTTCTTTGCACTCGTCTGATTTCTTTTGAAAATTGTCAAGTTCAACACCTTTATCAGTGACTCTCTTTTGGCATGCTTTTATGTCTGACTGCAGAACCTGGTTCGTTGTATTCAATAATAGTACTCGAGTGTTGCACGATTCTAGTTTCTCGCTTGTGCTAGCCACCTCAAGTTTGCACTTCTCCGATTTCTGATTAAGCTCAGTTATTTGCAACACTTTTTCACTGATAATTGCCAAATGTTCTTGATTTTTTCTAGCATTTTCAACGATTTCATTTTCCTTTTTCGCATTAAGCTCTTCACATGAAGTAATATTGGACCTTAAATTATGGTTTAACATCTCCATGGCGGATATTCGATTATTAAAGCTTGTTTCCGATTTTGTTATTTCCTTCTTTTTATTGATTATGTTCTTTTCGCAAACTGTTATATTTGTTTGTAGATTTATGACCTCCAAGTCTTTAATATCTAAGCTATCTTCTAAGTGTGTAATTCGGAGTTTTAAGCTTTTCAACTTCTCTTCACTTCTCACAGACTTGTTTTTTAATTCAGTTATTAGTTGCTTCTTTTCACTGATAATTACCGTATTCGTTTCAATTATTTTTGTTAATTCTGCGATTTTCTCGTCTTTGATTGTGATTTCGTCGTTGACCTTTGCAAAATACTGCAGCATCGGTTTTACAATGCGAAGTGCATATGCACCGCATTGTCCATCTAGGTTGTTTTCTGCCTTGCAAAACTGAGAATAATTCTTATATGAATATATGTCTTTTCGTTATTGATTCGCGGGCTACTCACTGATTCATCCTTGGTCGCGGATATTGTTGCCAATGTCAGTGACAAAACCGCAATTAATATGGAAAACACTTTTAAATTGATTGACATTTTTACAAATGATTGTGCTGAAATGCGCGTAGTTCGCGACACAAATTTAAACTTGTCATCTGCTATATTATCAGCGCCTTTAAATAGGTTTCAGCTGCTCTTAAAGCATAAAGCTTTCTATGGTGTTATCAACAGAGCTTTTGTCGGATCATCAGATATTTCTACTATATAGGTCAAGGTTAGCTTGATTTTAGAATCAAATCAATTTATATATAACCCAACCTGTTCTAAAATCGACAAATATAAATTTGAGCAATAGCCTGAATTAAATGTTTAATTTTTTTGTACAACATTTTAATTGAATATTACGAACAGTTTACACGGCGTGTACTGAACAACATTGTGGCCACGTACATTTATGCGGCTTGTCAGGTTACTTATAAACAAGCCGAGAAACGGGAATTGCCCACTGGGACAGCGCAGAACCGATGTTCATCTCTTAGAAGGGGGCACTGCCATTGGACATACAATGTCCAGCACTCGGCCGCGACTGGTGCCTCCTGCCCAAGTCTGTCCAGATGTATGTCTGTCTGTGTGTGTGTGTGTGTGTGCGGGCTCATACTCAGCGGTATATTCAATCATGTCAAGTGTAATAATTTTGCGAATACTCGCAGCAGATACAAACAAGCTGCACACACGCAGCCAGCGCATAGACAACGTCGCATGTGTTTGTGGATTTTGATTTATGGATGCTATGCTCTGATGTACGGTTCTTTCACGCACTGGCAACATAATGTGGCATTATAATGTCGCATGTCATACACGCACACACGCAACGAGATAGTAATGTGTGTGTGTGTTTGATAATACCCTGTTCCCATAGCAAATGTGTAATGTGGGGTATATTGTATTTGTGTTAAAGTATCTACGGCCACATACAAATTGAAACAAAAATATTTTCCCACAAAAAAATAGTTAATTTAATTACAAAATATTTAATTTTATTTTCGGTATTTAATTATTTTTGTGCCCGAAAGTACTGAGTTTTTTATTTAAAATATTAAAAGAAAAATTACTATTATGCTATTGTAACAAATTTTTAACTGACTTTGGTTAATAAATGAATAGGTTTACGTAGAAACATTTTTCAGTTTCAGATCTTGTTTGTTATCAAAAACGTTCGGTAAATGAGCGCAAAGTTAAAATTGCTTGCTGTGACAATACTTATGTGTGTGACTGTATTTTTAATCAGCATCAAGCGGTTGTATGTCATTAGCTAAACAATCAAAAATATGTATGTATATGTATATGGATTTACAGTTTATCATATTATTTAAATATATAGGTTTAATTTCTTCTTTTATCACGCGCACGTTAAGATTAATTCATTAGACACCTGAACAACGAGATTTAAGGTTCCTGGTTGCAGTTTCACGCTAGTTTATCCGTGTAGTATTTATCTTAGCCGAAGGCCATAGCATCCAGTGATTTTTAAATAATAGTTGGTTTAATAGTTTTAAACAATCTTCCATAATAAATTGTTAATGTAATAATAATACAAATTTATTTTAAATTATTGATAGCTTCACTCGCTGTTGCCCAATTTTATAAATTTTGATTTTTAGCACACCTGAGTAATTATATTCTTATTTCTTTTTTTTACCAAAAGTTAATTATCGCATTAAAAACAAAACAATTCATTAAAATTTAATATATAAACAAAAGCTATTTAAGATCATATATACCTTAGGATTATATAATACCTGTAAGAGCTGAGGAAAGAGGAAAATGCACTGCAATAAATTTCAGTTAGCTGCAGGATATCTCCCAGTCAAACAACATCAGCTAGAACACTCGTTGCTCGTTTGTTATGAATTTATTATGTGACGGAAGTTGGGGCTCCACTTTAAGTCGCTCTTCGGCTTCATAAATATTTGCATGCCAATGGCCGCAGCTGCTGCTAATTGGCAGCGCGAAGCCAACGGACGGCATTTCATATCTTTTGGCACTTTCAACTTAAGGGCAAACATATCATAAACACTCTGACAGACAGGCCGAGGCACTCCTTTGATAAGTTCTTACCCACCTGAGGTAAACGGGCCGCAGATAAGAAAAGCCAAAAATAATGAACGGAAATGCAATATTGGACTTCAGTTGCCATGGAGTTCACTTTCGTAAATCGCAAAGAAGATGGCCAAAAAAAAAAAAAAACAAAAAAAAAACAAAAATTAAATGCAACTCATTAAAATCGTATGTATATGCTCTGATATGATATGATACATTATGATTTTTGACTGTGGCTAAGACTTTCTTTCCAGCTTGGTTAACGCCAGTTGTCAGTAGAGTGACATGGGTGCAACACCCAGGCGCAGAAAGGGTCACAGGCGATCCGCTGGGATTTTAGCTGCTCCATGCCACATTTTCACCTACCCACATTTTGGTGGGATAGAGAGAACGAACCCATGTCAAAATGTTTGGCTTGTTTTATAGCGCTAAGGGCAATTGCTAATATGTTGGCTCACAAACACCGTTAACTGTGCCTGCCTGCACCTGTGGGGAATTGCTTGTCACCTGGTCCGCGCCACGCCATCGACCACATTCGCAACATTCAATTTCGGTTTTTGGTTTTCCGCTTTATTTTATTATTACATTCTGCTACTCTCTGTGGCTGTTGTTCGTCTTCCTTTAAGCGACGTCTTTTATGCGGGCAGCAATTTTCGTGCCGTCTTTTTAGCTGGCGTTTTTTTTTTTTTTTTTTTTGTTACTTTTTCTTATCAGCTTTCTTCATTTATGCTACGTTGCATTTTGGGTCGTTCTGGGCCCGGTCTTGGGGTCTGTTCCATACGGTTCGCCAGTTGTAATACGGTGGCATATAACACTTAAGTGCTTGTTGTTGTTTTATAAGATAAACTTTTGCGAGGCCCACATGTCTGTCCAAAAATAATAAAAAAAAAACAAACAAACAAACAAAACAGGCAACAAAGAAGCAAAAGAATAATAACGTGATGCCAATTTCATTTACTGCCACTTTCATTAACCCAAAGGAAGGCAAGAGAAAGAGAAAAACAACAACTGTGGCATGTTTTCTTTATCTGCCCTCAGTAAGTTTCCAGTTGAACTTAGGGCTTGGAATTTGACATGTTATAAGGTGTGCGTGCAAGTTTTTAGTTGTTGCATGGAATTGTTAAATACAGCTGCAATCGTAAGAGAAGATATATTTATAAGAAAAGGTATACAAGAAAATGTATAAGCTTATAAAATTAAAGTATAAAGAGCCTGTAAAAATTAAAAAGCTTAAATAAAAAGATTCAAAAGCGAAAGTCTATATATATGCATATAACAGTTCTATGTCTGGCTATAGTTATATTAATTTGAGAATATTATTTTTAACTCCACACACCTTTTGCTATTCACTCAGCACAATTTGCCGCATACTTTCAGGCAGTGGCCAAAATGCGGTGCAACTAACAATTATTAAAGATATAATTTCAATAATATGTAAATTTAGCTTTTATTGATTTATGTGAAATTTGTGTAAAAAAGAATTCGGTTTGTGTGTGGCATATTCAAATTGGACGATATGCAAACGTGCCAAAACGGACTCTTTCACTTGCCGGTTCTGTGCGTGTATTATTATACCAAGTTATTTGGCTAGGAACGGAGTACGACAACAAAAAGCAAATACTAATATTTGCATAATCGCTGGTAGAGCAACGGCAGAGCAATTATTTCTTTAAAAATAAATTGCATGCACAATTGGTAGCAATAGCAAAAAGCCATGGCCAGGATTGGACCACCAAAGCAAATGCTCAGGCTCCAAAACCAGCAGCAAGCAGGCGGCAGGCATCAGTTGGCAATTGTAATAGCCACAGTAGTTGCCATCGTCTTCAGGTATCGTACACAGGTATACAGAACCAGCGACGAATTTGGTCAGAACGGCTTTCGCAACGGCTAAAGGGGGGACATTTCGGTTGGGGGCGTGGCATCTCAACAACGCTCAACTGCGGCTCAGTTGAGCTCAGCTCGTTTTCCAGCGATTTGTGTGTACGCCTCATTCGTTTATTTGCATATCGATTTGGAGTTTTTAGACTGGCAGAACACGCTTGGTGGTTTGCCGGTGCCTTGGTTTGGTTTTTGGTTTTTTTGTTTTGTTTTTTTTGTTTTCGGGTTTTTGTTCGGTTTTGCTGCTGCCGTCTTCCTGTTAGCCAAAAGTATTTGCATCCAAACGGATACACTTGGCTTCATTTTATTTGCAGCACAAACAATTGCATAATTGCTAGAATTTGAATTTATTGGCCAAGCATTTAGCCTATGGCCAACAACGCAAACAGTTAAAACGCAAATATATAAAACTCATAAATTACGCTTCCCATAGAATTTTACACCAGCACCTTTTTTTTTGGCTGATAAAATTCAATTATGAAAATATTTCTTTTGGGGAGGTTTTCCTTCTTTTGTTAAGCTTGGCACACTTATCGTCGCCTCATCGGAGATGAAAACGCACTCAATGGTGACAAAATGCTTGAGCTGCTGCTGATATGCTCGATAAGCACGTGCCATTAGCTTATGATGTTCTAAGTGCTTGACGTGCCGTGTGGCCACGGCGGGGGTGGGGTGGGGGCCCGGGGTCTGTGGCAGCACTTTGAACAATTTTAATTTGCCGCTCGAACAGGACTTGTCCCAAAGTTTTTATTTTAGCCCAGTCACGTAGCCATAACTCGCCAGTCGGTTCAGTTGACCCGTTTTGTTGTTGCAAGAAAATTGAAAACTTTTTGTGGCCAAGTGCCTATAACAATTTTGGCTTACATGGGTTGGCTTAGGCAGATGATAGATAGGGTTAGATTTATCCATAAAACAAATAAACCTTATCATCTATATAATTTGCTTAAATATCGTAATTATAATACAAATGTTTTAACCATAATTATATTTATATTTTAGTACATAATATAATATTTAAAGAAATGTTGTTAATCTTTTCATAATTGTTAAATAATAAATGTTCACAGTTTGGCTGAATTGCTTAGTCATTATTATGTTTATATTTGCTATATTAAGAAAAATACTAAATAAAATTGAAAAAAAACGTAATTTTCAAAATTATTAAAATAATATTTTAACAATTTTATGAGTGAAATTCAAAATAATTGCTAAGGCTGAAAAAGTATTAAACTCAATTTTCATTATTAATAAAAAGAAATTGCTACTGATATTTTCAATACACTCCATAAGCACCAAATAACAGGGTATCAACAAGCACACAAATTGTCAAGCCTTAAAAAACATTTTGAAAGTGCCTCGGGAAATAATTAAAATTGTGCAAAATGCTTCTGTTTTTCCATAGGGGTTTTCCGTGGCAGTTTACCAGTATGAACTCGTACGTTGCCCTGACGTCTGGCGAGTCCTATAAGTCACTCATTATGTCCGCATTGGGTCTCGGCTTATCATGTTCGTGGTTGACATTCGGCGCGGACGCAAATGAAGCAATTTTCTTGACATGCAAAACGTGCAACAGTTGCAACGAATTGGAGCAAATGCAACACAGCAACTGTTGCAGCCTGCAGTTAATTTTCGTATATATTTAATTCAACTTAAATTATTGTAAAGCCAACCAACCCATGCCATGACGACGACGACGACGAGCTGAAGCTGGCCGCGCTTTGATGTGCACTCCATTAGCCGGGGCCGCGGCCGGCACCGGGGCCGGGGCCGGTGTCGCTTGCCGTTGCCGTTGCCATTGCCGGAGTCAAGTCGAGCTGAGACGTCAAAGGTAAAGTCAGAGGCATCATGGAGCTGCAGTTCCAACCATTTGCAAGGCAAATAAAATGCTTAATGAATTCATTTCAATTAAACAACAACAACAAAAAAGCAAGCAAATCAAATCCACAGCAGTCCGTGATAGACGAATGCCAAAGACCCGCCAGACAGTTAGCCTTTAGCATTAATAAATAGTTTACTGCAGTTTAGATTAGCTGTTTGTTTCTCCGACTCGTTGCTCGCTGGGGGAGCGAGCATATGAGCCGAAGTCTTGGCATTTGAATTGAAGAAATAAGCCAAGCCAGCTTCTGCTAATTGATAGCGATCTAGAACAGATACCAATTGCAATCCGAGCTGACAACTGAGAAAATGAGAATCAGAATGAGAATCGAAATGAGTTTTGGTATGCAGGCATTTCGGAGTTGTTGTCGATGTTGTTTGGCTTTTTCTTTCCTGTTGACAAAATCATGATAAAAGCGTTAGAAATTATAGTTTTGTGAACATTTCTCATGTTCTCTCGATTTCTTAATTTAAATTTTTTATTTTCAAACAAATTAATAATTTATTCTTGTTTATTATCATACACATTTTTACACCCAGTATCTATCTATACACGGTTCCATCAAATGTTTTTAAAATCCTTTATATATAAAAAAACATTAAATTTTTTTCTTATATAAAATAAAAATATAATTAAATTCTAATTGATCATAATTTTTTAGCCTCTACATAGGAATTATATGACGAAAATTAATTCAAAAATACAAAATTTATTTATTTAAATAAATGGACTACATATGAATATGATTAAATAAATAAAAGCATAATTTTTTGCCTTTCTATATCAAAAGCCGATTACGATGAAATTTTATTTATTTTAAAATAAGGCATTTAATTTTTCAAATATATATATATATATATATATATATATATATATATATATATATATATATATATATATATATATATATATATATATATATATATATATATATGAGTAGATCAACAAAATTACCAAAGTTTGTATAAGCAGGAATTAGGCATTTTATTTGTATTTGATTACCAACTGCACCTTTTTGGATTATTTGCGTACCCTCTTAAGACCTCCTGTTGGGTCAATCACCCCACTTTCGTGCTAACAAACATAGTGGCCCCCTTATTTTAGGCAGACAGCCGGATTGGCGATAAGCCTTAAGCTGCTTAATCGATGACCAAAGAGTTGTCAAAAAATAATTCACAAGGCGACTTGAAAGGTAAATACGACGACAGCTTGGCGTATACGTAATGTTATCAGCTGTGCAAATCTACCCTGTGGGATCGTTTCGGTTTTTTGCTGTTTTTTAAGTAATTTTTTTTTGTTTCTGTATACAATTTTTTAAATGCAGTCAACGGAACCTGCATCGGCCTGTGCCAACAAATCAGCGTCGGGCCCTTTACATGAGAAATATTTTAGCGGTCGATGCAAAAATGGTAGCAGCGCTTCCTTATCAGCGACTGACGTTTGCAGTCCAAAAAAGAGGAAAACGGGTACCAAAGGTAAAAAAGGTAAAATAAAGAAAGAACAGCCAACTGAGATAACGCCACAATGAAGACAGCAGAACGCGCCGCAGTTGAAAAATCGCAGAGGATTCCACAACAACAACAACAAGAACAACACGCAGACGCATCAAGATAAATGAACGTGCGCCCTGCTTTAGTTGTTGTTGCTGTTGTTGCTGTATTTCTTATTGACTTCTTGCTGCTGCTGCAATATCAAAGTTATAATAATGCATAAGTAATTTGCAGCAGCGGCAATCGAACAAAGCCATCAGCAGCAGCTAAAAAGGAAGCAGCTCGTGCCATTGGGCCCAGCTCTTGACAACAGTTAATCAAAGCCAAAACCGATTGACTGCGGATACGGCTACAAGTCAAGCATATCCCATCAGCTCGCCATGAAGCTATCGCCTCTTTAGGCAGTTATTTATTAACTGAAAATCATATTATCGGCATATCGCTTACGGCTCTGACTTGATGCTGCTCGCGTTTCTGGACTACCTTAAACTGAAAAGAGTCTGCAGTAGCGCGTTTTCAGTTGATCGCCCTATAAGAATACCCTACAGTTGGGCTTGTTTTATTCAGCGGTCATTATGCTGTCATCGATAAAAATGTAAATAGTTTTTGCACTTTGAAAATGAAAATAAGTTTGACATATAGTCAAAATCATGCAGAGTTCTGGCTCGTTATTTAAAATAAAAATAAATTTCTTTTTTATCAATTCAGCATTTGGGCAGCCGAGTGATTTTATGATTGATTTAAATGTATAAACAATAAACAATAACATTGGAAGTATATGAAAATTTTAAATTACACGTTTTTAAAAAGTTGCTAACATCAATTTATTTAAGGAGACGAAGAATTATTTGTACTAATAAAACTACTTGTTTTGCTTATTTAATTGATTGATTGATTGACGCTCAACACACAGCACAACCCGAACGAGCGTAGATCAAAAATGGCTACGGAAATAGATAACTTTGTAAGGAACGAAAAAACTACGAATAACTTTTAAGGGATATATTTTAAAACTTCACTTTTTAGTCTAATTTGAATTTTTTAAATGAGTATTTAAATTTTAATAAAATATTTCAGTTCGCTTTTAATTAAATTTAATTTTAAATTTTTTTGTTTATTTTTTATAAAGTGGCTTGCAATTTCTTTTAAATTTATTTAACAGTTATTAATATTTAATAATTTCTAGCTCAACTTTTAACTCTCCTAACCCAAAAAGGCATCACACGATTCCAGCAAACCGAACATTTTTCAACTTTTGCGTCCTTCCGCCGGCATTAACTGGCCTTCCTAAGTTCAGCAGTACAAAAAAAAAAAAAACGGCAGCACAATGGCCTCGCCTGACCGAGACCGAAACCTTAAGCTGCAACATAGGGCTGGATAAACAATGCCGCGGCATGTTAAGACAAATGCCTGGACTTAACAGGCGGCTAGTGTCTGCGCCTGTTCCATTGTGAACTAGATTTTACAAAGCAAAAAAGAAAAAAAATGAGGATAAAAAAATTGAAATCAGGAAGTGTATTATATAATTTTATAGATACTAAACTCAACTTTGACACAAATCGACTGAGTGCGGTCTGTAAACATGACATTTGCTGTACACGAGCATCTCGAGTCGAGCACCAGATGGAGCTGCACCATGGCAAACAACTTTGTGGCTCTGAGAGTCGCCTCGTTTAGGCCACAGTCAACAGGCAGCGGCAGCTAACAGCAGCAGCCCAGCAGCAGCCGCAGCAGCTAACAGCAGCCGGCAGCATCTTTAGACGCTGTGCACTGTGATGCTTATCGCAAAACGTTCAATTATTTTATTTGGTGCAGATGTGGCCGGCGATAAAAGTGCCTGATAGCAAACGGCAGCGGCTCCAGTGTAGCCAACAATGCAACGGGCCAAGTTAATGCTGTGCTTGGGAGCACAATACAAATACGGCCAAGAGTGCCAGCGTATATTTGCCCTACTCGCTGCAGCTCTGGCTTCTACTTTGTATATGAGATTCAATTAAAATCAGCAGCAGCAGCAGTAACAACAACAACAACAACAGCAAAAGGAGTAAAAAAAAGAACCAAATAATTGACACAAGAAAGCAAAGCCGCAAATTTGCCGGGCAACAGCAGCCTCCCAACAACGAGTGGCATCGAAAAACTAAATAAATAAAAAGAAGCGAAACAAAAAATTAAAAATAATGTCATGCTATAAATGTTTAGTGCTGATGGCCAGGCTCATAAAGTACTAAACGTGGCTAAGCGCAGCGGGACTTGCGATTAAGAAAAAAAGTAGTCGAAATAATACCGTTAAGTCCAGCTGTTGTACACGCTATAATAAATATATTGTCAGCGCTGTTTTCTTTTGTTGTTTTTTTGGTTATAAATTTGACAAAATGAAAAAAAACTTGTTTTTTTTGAATATTTATTTTATTGAACTTCATTTTAATTATATTTTTTACAGCAATGAAACTTAACTTATTGTTTGCTTTTTCTCTCAATAATTTAAACTATTTATAAATTGTTTTTAAAAAGTGTGCAGCATAAACAATGACTTTGGCAGTATCCTCTTCTAGATTTTTGAATTTAAAATACGGCTCTTAAATTGTTTACATTTGTCTAAATATGCAAGTGGTTTTTTTGTAGTGACCTATTTTAGAAGATAGTCTACTTGTAAGTAAATATATAAATATTTTTTGATATTAATGAAAATGCTATTTAAAATTCTAACATTTTCTATGCACAATTTTAAAATTTATCAAAATATTAAAGTTGTTTAATTATAAATAAATTTATAATGTATACACGTTGCTAAAGTTAAATTCCTAAATGAGAAATAAATGTACAGTGAAATACATATAATAACTACAATAAGTGAATTTCTGCAAAACATAAGTAAGATAATTAAATACAAAAATGTAAATTTTAGATTAAAGAACATCTTAAATAGATCTATAAATTGAAAAACTCTCTTTCAAACCGCAAATTGTACAAGCTCCCAGATACACACACGAATACAGTGGGCTGCGAAAGTTACTGCATAGTCGCAGCACAATTAAAACAAGCCAGTGACCAAAACCAAAATTCAACTGGCAGCGGAAATTGTGGCCGACGATGCCGACGTTGCTCACACCCTACCTCTATCTCCCCCTATCTCGCTATCCTTCACTCTCTTGCAATTTGTTTGCTATTGTTTGTTGTTTGTGCAATTAAAATTATTGTATTTTTCTGGTTGGGGGAGGGGGAGTGGGGGGGGCTGAGCTATTGATCGAGTGGCCGGCACCGAAAGTTGGCAACGCCATTTTGTCGGACAAACGGAAACGGAAAGTGTGCCATTATGCGAGTAAGCAAGCGGATGTGGGGTCAATGCAACTGCAGCTGCTGCTGCAGCTGCCTGGGGCAGCATCAGCAGCGGCATCTGCTGCTTGATTTAGTTATCTGCCATTGGCAACGCTGCTAAACCGCACTTTGTGGCAAGAACTTTGTGTGAGCTGAAAGTTGAAGTCTTTTTCAGTTGCTGCCACAATAAAACAGACAGAGAACGCCAAAGACCACAGAAAGTTATGCACGCTCCACTCGCTACCCTACACAAATTCAAATGCTTTTGGGCCATCTTTTTTAAAGTTTTTTCTTTTAAATATGACTTTTTTCTGTTTTTGTCGCGCTGTTAAAAGTTGCGTCGCGTAACGCCCGCAACGTAGCTGCAAATCAAATCAAAATCGCAATCAAATGCAAATTGGTATTAGATTAGTTTGTTTGTCGACGCTCAAAAGGTGCAGCTTCTGTCAGGTGGCATCAACATCGAAATTAGACAGAGGGACCGACAGGCAAACAGGGGTATAGCCAGACAGACACCGAGAGAGAGAGAGAGAGAGAGAGAGAGATTATTTCGCTGCCAGGCTATACGCATCTGTTGTGAAAGCTGTGACAGATTTTTACCCCAAACTGAAACTGAATTATATTTGCGCTCGTCTTGCAGCGGTTAAACTGGTGATGAACAATATTTTGGGCAGAGTCGAAAGTTCAATGCACTGCATTGTAAGGCTAAAAATTATAAGTAAATTCAATTGAAAACAAAATAAACCAAAGATATAGAATTTCTCAAATAATTGATATTATATGTCTGGTGAATAATATACATTTTTTTATACATATTTTTTTTTGTAGAACACATTTTTTAAAATTACATTACAACTGTCTAAGCAAAAAAATGCTTTTCCTGCACAATAGAAATTTTTGAACTATTATGGCTATTATATACGCAACCCTGAATCGAAAGTATCATTGAATAGCTCCTTTTTAAAATTCGTGTCCTTTCGCTAATTCAGTTTTACTTAAAAATGCATTAAATAACTCATATTTTGGATTTTATCCACTATAATTTGAAAGCTTTTCAAATATATATCTTTCACATTGCATGTCAAATTAGCAATGCCCACCTCTCAGTGTATTTTAAAAAGGGCACTGCAGTTAATAATAAAGTGACGTAATATACGACAGCAGCTGTCGCGATTTCAAACAGCTACCAAATGCCAAAAGGTACCGCAGAGCCACCATCCATGTCACTGGCAAGTCTTGGCAAGTCAGTCTGTCAGTCAGCAGTCAGTCAGTCAGTCGGTGAAGTCATTCACTGCCAGGGCACACATAAATTGAATTTGATGAAATTAGTTTGTGTGCGGTGAAGTGCTGACTACTGAGCGATGTTTTCTGTTGTCTTCAATTGTTTAGTGAATGGATATGCGTTACTTTGGTTAGGTATGCTATTGATTCGGCATTTCCTGACCACTTACATCGATAGAAAACAACTCACTTTCCAAGCAGAGCAATGTTTCATTGACACGACTTTTAGGTTTAATCAAATATATATTAAATTAAACTATATGATTATTATTGAATGCCATTCTTCTGCCTATTGAAAAGAGCGAACAAACAAATAAATATATAATTAATATACTATAAGTATTGATGCTTTACCAATCTAGAGAGCAAACCCTTTTCAAAACTATTTCAAGCAGGAAAATCACTTAATAACATTGCGAAGATTTTAGATTTAGTAAGACACAGAAACGAAAACTTTTACAGTTTTTAAAAAAAAACATTACATATTTGAAAAAAAATTTTCAACAATTACAAATATTTTTTTTTAATAAATTTATAAATAATTTAATCAATTCGAAAAAAATAACTATAATCAAGCTGGACATATTATGCTATTTATACTACAGGGTATTTTTTATATAGGCACTTACAAGATAATCGAATGAAAAGCTGCTAAAAGTATTTAAAATATATGCTTATTGTTTGAAGTTCGATGGGTTGCCTTTGTGGCCACATAGTTAAGTTGTTTGAAACACGCCCCAAGTTGTGGGCTTGCACATTTTAGCCACATTTGTGCAGGCTGCCAGTTGCCAGATGCCAAATTTGAGTCTGCCTTGCATTTTACTTGGCTGCACAAAAAAAAGATTGTCATTGACAAAATCAAAACAATGTTTGTTATTTTTGAGCAAAGCCAACGAACCGTATGCGAATGTACTCCCGTTTCACCCTCCAACGCCCCCCTGGCTCGTTATGCAATATGCTTAAACTCTTTTCTGTGCTCGGCTTTGGCCAACACAATTAAAGCTTTGGCTCGACCAACTTTTAACCAAATTTTCTCTTCGTTTTTTGCATACATTGTGCTATGGTTTGACATGAACTTAATTGATTTCAGTGAGATACAATTTTGAGGCACATAATTTAACTATATTTATATGTAGAACTGTTTGCCTAACAGGCACTAATTGTTGCACATTTTACGGCCATGTCATAATGTCATAAAAATTCAACACACCAACAGCAACAGGCAAAAGCAAATATTGTGTGTGTGCCAGAAAACTTCAATTTATTGCTGAACCTTGGAAACTTTTTTTGCTCATTTTTTTTTTTGTTTTGCTAAATTTACATATTTGACAGGCAGCCATCAGGTTGAAATTTTTGCATTTTTGCATAGTTTTTGCTTATAGTGACATTTAACCTACAATTTTGGGCCAAACATTTTGACATTTCTACTGCCAGTTAGCTTATAAAAAGTTAAATAATTGTTTAAGTTGTGTATTGAGCATTGTTTAATGGGACTTTAAAGTTATTGCATAGTTGGGGTAAATTTTTTTGTACCAGGTAGATTTATCGGCTTGTTAAACTGTCAGCTTCTGAAAAAATGTGCTTACTTTAGAAAGTTTGATAGTTAACTGTGCAAAAAACAACAAAATATTACCAAATAAAATCTTAAACATTATTATAATAAATATTGAAAATATATTTAACCGTAAAAATGTATATAAATTAATTATACAAATGATTTATGTATATAAAAAATGTAGTAGCTTATTAATTATGCCAACTTCTGACCTAGTTAAATGGTTTTAAAATGAACAAATGCAAAAAATATTTAAAATACTATATTTATACATATTAATAAGGTATATATAATAACAAATACAAATAATATAAATATACAATAAATACATATACTTAAATGTATTGACAAACATTGTATACTTCAACTGCCAGCTTCTTGTTACCTTATTTAGTGAGTGTTGTTGACCTACACAATGCTATATAGCTATAGCTATTTGACCTCAACCTGGGCGCGCAAATTGCTTTTTTTCTGTGTATTTGACAACTACGATGCTTTTATTGAGCAGCGCACACAAAATTTATGCAGCCTGATGTGCGATGGCAAATTATGTACACTTCATTTCATGTAGCAAAAAAAAAAAAATAAGAAAATACAGCACGCCATATATTTCGCACCCCTCACAAACGTGGCAAGAAGAAACATCAGGCACAGAAGGAGGAAGTAGTTGTTGTTGTAGTTCTCAGACTGGAGGGACTGGGGTCAGTTTATTGTTTACCTAAAGCTGTGGACGTGCAAATGGCTATTGGGAGGGGCAGGTCTGGTGACTAGTAAACTCGACAAATTCGACACAAATGCGAAAATGCGACAAGATTTATGCTAAAGTAATAAATATAAATGTGGTTTTGAGTAGAAAATAGAATTATAGCAATACATGTCGAAATACACAGAGCCATGCACACAAAGGTGCGTATACGTAATGTGGCATAGTGTGCCGGGGCTGCTGCTGTGGCTGCTGCTGCTGCTGCTGCTGCTACTCCTGCTGCTGCTGCTGCAGTAAATCATTGTGGTTGGCCTGGCAATTTATTGTAACGCTTTGCTCTTGGGCCCCGCCCACCATTTTGGCCATATGTTACACTAGCGTAAATATTAAAATAACTTAAAGAACTGGCAAATACTTTGGCCGGACCTTGCGACTAGCCACGTGGACATTGAGGCGCCGCAATAAATCACATCCACACACACAAATACACAAAACGAGCAACAGAGCGTATACGTAATCTATTTAAAAATCGGCATTATTTTTTTTTTTTTTTTTTTGGCAAATAAAACTGCACAACAGCATGCAAAATATAAAATATATGGAAAGACATTTTCCTCCTCCTTCTTTTCATATTTTGCAATCACAGTGAGTGCGAAAGAGTGCGAAAAGGCGGGGGGCGTACACTCCGCCCACTTGATTTCGACAATCGAGCAAGTGGACGACTGAATGCCCAAAAATATGCAAAATTTGCAGCTTTTACCCGAATTTATGGTTATTTGTGTTGCACTCTTAATGCTATTGAACTTGCACTTAACAAATGGCATCGAGTCCAGCTCAGCTAGAGCCCCCTCCATCACTCCCCCCCCCCCCTCACCACCCTTCTTTCGCTCTATGCGAACTCCATTTAGACGATGAAATAAACGTTTGGCGTTTCCTCCTACCTCCGCCCTGGCACTTCAGCAATCCCTTTTGCAGTCATCTTTTTTCTCTTTTATTTTTTTTTTGGCTATCTCTCAAAACATTTTCAGAGTTACATTTTGTGTATTGCAATTTCAATATGCGTTTTTGATATGCGTTCGCAAATTGGAAATACCAAACCCAACAATACATGGAGTCAAAGAGAGGGCCACATTAGGACAGCTGCATTTACAGTTCGAGTCTCAGTCACAGCTTCAAGTTTCGGTCTATAAAGGAGTACAACAAAGATTTTCTTAAAAGTTACTTTTAATGTTGATTTGTTGATGATGGACTTTGAGTCCTAAGGGGGAACTGAAAACGAAATAACTATAAACGCAACAATAATATGTGGAATTATAACCATTAAGTTGACAATAATATTAAAATATAGTATATCAAATTTTAAGGTATTCTCATTTTATGTTCCCATCAATTATTATTTTCTTAATCAATCATTAGGTTAAAATAAGGCAATATTATAGAAGTAAAGCGCATGCTTCTGTTAATCTGCAAGGGTACTTAATTTTCAGCATCCCAAAGATAACTGTTATTTCCTGTCATATACGACTCTTAATTCTATTAATTCGCCTCTTATTTGAAGCTCCTTTCAATGTATGCGTTACCCTAAATAAACAAAATTCTTGTGTTTACTTTGATGTCAATTAATAACGCACACTCAACGCACCCAGCTCGAAATGGCAAATCTTTAAAAAAAAAATACATACGCTGCTATTATTTTACCGCCCCTTTTGTTGCCCGACTGATTAGGACGCTAATTAAAACCCATATGCGCCAGCTAACTGACAATAATTAGCACACAAACGCGTGCAAACAAACACACAATTAAAACTGCATAAATATTCAAGAATGTGCATGTCAGCTCAACTTGAGCAAAGGTCGACCATTTAACTACATATACATATCTCTCTCTCTCTTTCTATCATTGTGTCTCTGTCTCTCTCTTTCTCTGTGCGTGCTTTTTGTAATAGCAATGCATATCAAAACACTCGACTATGATATACCCGTGCCTTGTTTAAAAATTAAGTAGCTTCGATTTAGATATGTTATTTCAAATCACGATAAGTATTTTTTAATGAGAGTGCTCAACTCGGATATACTCTGTACGCAATTTGTACTTATTTCAAACGTTTTTCTACACTAAAAAATTATATTTTTGAATAACTTTATCAATTGGCAGACAACCTAAAACTAAAAATATTATATTATGATGGAAATTATGTTGTTCGGAACTCGATATTGTATATTTTTAAACAATATTGACAGACACGATGCTAGATCGGCTTGGTTGCCTATCCTGATCGAAACCCTATAATTGATATGGTCGGAGATGTCTTTATCTCTCTGATACCCATGCAATAGGTATGGAGCTTAAATAGAAGCACATTTATTCAAATTGATTATGTTTTTGAATATTAAAGAACCATAGAAATTGTTATCCCAAATTTCATTCGCTTTAATCGTTTAGAAACACTACGCAACTAGGATTACTAACAACAACCTGTAAAGCTTTTGCATTCACTTTTTAACCAAAACAAAGTGAATTAAATAAAACAGAAAGCCTTGAAAAAGCAAGCCAAACTCTTTGTGGACTGCTTTGAATGTCGCTTCGGTGAGGGTATACAAAACTGAAAGGTATTATGTCAGCGGGAAGCTGGCTGACACAGGCTAAACGCTAGCACACACACTCACACACACACACACACACAAGCACACACCATCTACGCACTACGCAAATAAAGTGAAACCATAATTGTTGTACTTGCCAACTCGACTTGCCTCACTTTTGTTGGGGCCGGGGTCGTTTTGTGCTGCACTCAGCTGACGTTGGGGTTATAAAATATGAATAATGTCAGTCGAGTGCGGGTTGAGTGGGGTGAATGGATCTGGGGGTGTGCTCGTAATTTGATGTGCGTATTTGCTAAGCCCGTTTAATGTTGCTCCCCTCCTCTCTCTCTCTCTCCCTCTCTCGCTGTCACGCTCTTACTCTCTCTCTCTCTATATATGGCTGGCTCAACTCGCACTAATTTCATTTAATTCGCTGCCAGTGGGTGGCATTTTGGTTCGCATTTTCCGGTTTTGTGTTGGGTTGCTCATCAGCAGATTTTGTGGTAGTTTGCTAGTTAGACTTTGTCATGGGTCGGGGCTACAAGGCGGTATTATTTTTAATGAAATGAAGCGCGCACTGTCGTAACTGCAAATTGGCCAGCCAGGGCTCAAGTGACAGTTGTCTACATAAAGCGGCAATACGGCTCTCGACTTGACTTCCCCCCCACTTAAATGTTAAACGAAGTTATTTGCATTTCAACGGACAGTTAAATGTTTCGTCAGGCCACGTGGGCGTAATTAGCCACTAAAATATGAATATTTCGAGTACATGTTGTTGGCCTGTTTGTGGCTGATAAAAAGATTTGCCAACTAAGCGTAGCTCATCAAAATGTAATTGCACTTTTACAGCCCGCACAGCAGATGAGAGACCATCAAAATGCACAGCCTAGGCTATAATAAAAGACCATAAATTTCGACTGTGCGGTTGCTGAGTTATTTTAATGCATTTGTCACACGTCAGTTTCCAGTTCATCTCATGCAACATCAACAGAAACTTTTACCACAGCCATGTCAATGTCTATTTTAATTATTTCTAACGACTCACACACAACAGGATAGTTTTCTAAAATATTGCCTGGGATCCTTATCAAATATTTAGCATAAGAAGCAAGCAGACAAGGTCTTAGCTTATATAGTGTTTCTATAATTGAATATTAATTAAAAGAAATGTTGATTGGCGTATTTAAAAACTTTTAAACACAATACAAAATCCCCATACACTATTGTTATATAATCTACTTATTAAAACAACTATTGATGTTGCTTAATTAATTTAATTAAATTGCTTTGTTGTAGTGCATAAAATAACATAAATAAAATAAATATGCATTTAAATAAAATTCAATGACATTGACGTACATTGTAAAAATGTGCGCACAAACTGGCAAATTGTTCAACCTTAATTACTTAATGGCTTAAAAATGAGCTTATTGAAGGTCCTGTCAGTTTAACTTGTATGAGTTCCGTTCTGCTTCAATGACCACATCCCATCGCCAATCGGCAATCTGCCACGCCCCCTCCCGCCGCCTACGCCACAACAGATTCTTGCAAGCAGCTGGCAAAAGTGGATGTTGTGAACAGAGTTTAATTTTTAATTTACATGCTCTTCGGCACTTGTTTTATATGGCGATCGGGTGAGAATGGCAATATTAAGTTTATACGACACGTAAATACCCTGGCCATTAATAAGCATCAAATTGCTTTTTTGTAATAATCTTACATGTAAAAAATGATGGAAAAGTATTATTAAAAATTATCTGTCTTTGTATCAACTTTAGTTCGTAAGTTTTAATAATGTATTAAAAAAGATAATTCGAAAATAGTCATGAGGTAATAATAGCTATTATAAAAAATATAATAAGTATTTCTATATCATCTATATTTTTCTTCATTTTTAATAATGTATTATTTAAATTTAAATAAAACATATTTGCTTTTTATCTATTTATTCAGCTGAATGAGCCTTTCTTTCTTACTTATTTATATTTATTTGTATGGTTATTGCCTTTTATTTAAAATGTTTTGTTCTATTTTACGTAAAATGTTTTTCATTCAACCGACATTCATGCGTGGCACTCATTCATTCAGATTTTCAATGCATACAAACAAATTTGTGCGATTACAACAAAGGGATTTAAATATGGGAGCCTGAATGCTGCAGTCTGTCATACATATACATGCATATAAATAGATATACATATATAAATATATATACATGTATATGTGTGTGTGTGTGTATTGTAATGAAATCCCTTTAAATGTTTATGAAAAATTCATGACGCGTGCAAATGGCGCGAAAACAAGTTGTCTGCTTGTGTGCGTGTGCCTGTGCAAGTGTGTGTGTGTGTGTGTGTGTGTGTAGGCAACATTGGCCAGCCACTGGCAGCTATGCAACTGGCCGACGTTGCCAGCCCGTTGGCTGGGTGAAAATGACGGCGCCAAGCTTGCCAGACACGCAGCATTGCATGCAAAATATGTTATGAAAAGAATGCAGCCAATGCATTGTGTTGTTGTTGCTGCTGTTGTTGTTGCTGCTGCTGTTGCTGTTGTGTGTACACGTGCAACTGCCGGCTGTGCTCCATAAATGACCAAGGAGCGCATGGAGTCGCCACGTCGCCTTGCACGTGATTCCAAAAATTAAATCCATTTGTTTGTTTGTTAACTCATTTTACTTCAATTATGCCGCAAACAAAAAGTATTCAAATTTGCAAATAAAAGCGTTTTGGGCCAAAACGGCGTAAAGGCCAAAAACGTGTTGCGCACTTATGTGTGCGCGTTAAAGCATAATGTGAGTGGGCCGTGGCAGTTGGAGTGGGGAGGCACTGGGCTACACAACTTTTGACCGTTTCAATACTAATGAGGCTGTCAAGTGTTTTGCATAAAAAAGCATCAAAAGTGCTTTTAGGGCAGCGCGCGCGTTTTTTCTTTTTATGGTAATGGACAAGGAGCACGCAAGCACACACACAAACTCACTCACACACACACATGCTGGGCACGCACACACCAGTAAATGAAACTAGGCGGCGTTTGTAGTGCAAGTCAATTTTTCGATAATTTGAAAAGTTTATTTAATACAAAACGTGATTCAATTACAAAACTGACCAAAAAATACACACGCAAAGGGAAGTGGGGGTGTAACGGGGAAAGACGCGGGGGGGCGGTAGTGTGTGACCAGCTGACTGCCCTTTTGGCCCTGGCTCTGTAACATAATGACTGTTGTCCTTCCATTTTGTTGTTGTTCGCTGCCAAAAAAAAAAAAACCAGAAACTAGTTTTTGCTTGTAAAGCGCAGCGTGTGCGCCATTTTTGTTGCTTTTGTTTGGAGCGTTGTTCGTGCCGCTCAATGGCGCTTTGTTAATGTAACGGAAATGTAACAGCAGCGGAGACAACGTGTCGTAGTGTGCGTGTGTATGTGTGCGGCGGTTGGGGTATGGGGGGCAGCAGCAATCAACGGATGTGACGCACGCTCTGATTGTGGTCATCGCCATCTTTTATTGAGAGCTGACTTTTTTTGTACACGGCTCACTAACCACAACACCTGGCCAAATAATACAACAAAGAAACTTGTACTACGCTTTGTTAAGCGCTTTTTGTGATAACATTTTTGAAAATTGATATTTCAATCAAATTATGTGCCGAAAAAATATGGAAATATATTAACACAGTTAACGGATATAAGTAGGTATTATTAAATAAATAAACAGATATAGAAAAAGATATTATCGCACACAATTTTTAGATAATTGAAAAAATATAATCAATGGTGAAATCGTTGTTATAAAATTATTTTAAGCCTATCTGACTTCTGTGGTAAGTGCAATGATGTACAGGAGATGAACTGCAACCAAGACGACCCGTTTACTCGGAAAATGCATTCATTATAGGAGTGGACAGCCTGCCAGACTGGGCCGTCTGTTGGTCTCGCCACTTGGGGATCCTGGTTCTTTTTTTACAGGTTGGTTTTAGAGAGACCTGGATACTCGTGAAACCGCATATGGCAGCTCCACACAATCCCATCCCGTTCATCCCTTTAACTTGACCTTCGAGTCAAGAAAATATGTTCCCGAAACTAACACGAATCTAATAAAAATTTAAAATTAAAAAATAAATTCTTAAAATTTATTTACACATTTAACTAGCTGTAGTATTCATGTACATAACAAAATACACAAAATAAAAAATGCAAATAAATTTACTTTTTTACTTTGCAAAAAAGTATGCTACACTTTTTTGTTTTGATTCAAATTCAATAATTGAAGATTTTGCTTCGGCTAGCAACTATTTGCTGCACATATATACACCAAACCAAAGATAAATCGGTCCAAAGTACACACTAAACATATTTTTTATATAAATAATTGGTTGTATTATCGAAAAATAATTGTACTATATTCCTTCATGCTTATATGCATTATATGATTGTATATTTGCAAGTTACGACATATAGATTGGAGCAATTAGGATCTATATTAGGATTTATATAATGATGTAGAATAAAAAAATAAAAGCTAATGTCTGAAGCGCTCTCTTAATAACTTCCCAATAATATAAGAATGAAAATCCCTGCGGTTCTTCTAGTTAAGCATGCAACGAATAACCAACAATCGAATAAACGTAATAAATATTTGCAATTTACCAGAAAACACAAACGTCCCTAATATAATAATATACCCGTATAACAGTTGTAGAGTTAAGTCCTTGGAGAGTTAAGTCCTCTATGTGGGTGTGTGTCTTAACAGGTAATTCAAGTGTTGACTTACTTGAGATTCGTGTGGCAGCCTGTTGGCTGCTCAGTTTTGTCAACTTGCCGCATAACCAATGAATTTTTATGCAAATTGCAATCGCCTTGCAGCTGACAACGTGCCACTTTCAACTTTTTGCGGCATCTTTCACCAGGAGAACTGTTGTCGAGCAGGAGACACCACCCGAAGCCCGAGGCAGTGGCCATAAATCTTTGAGCAGCATTCGCAGCTAGCTTTGCCGCTTGTCTGTGGGGGTCGGCCGGGGGAGAGGGGGCGCTGTAAAGTTGTTTACCTTGTTAGCTTTTCGAGTGCTGTGGGAGCAATGAGTCGACGGTTTGGGGTTGGGCTGCTGCAAAACACTTGGCAATCAGTCGGCATTTGCATAATTTGACAATTGTTTTCAAATTGCAATAACAATTTTAGCTTAATTGTTTTGCACACGCCAGCAAATATTCGCAGTGCTTTAATTTCCATTCATTTTATTAGTGAGCCAAAGTTGCTCCTTTTGTTTTTTTTTCGCGCACTCTCTCTCTCTCTCTCTATCTCTTTTAGAGAGGGGAAGCTGCCACACACAGAAAAGTTTTTCAATTCAATTGTAATATAAATATTTTACAAATAATTGCTGTCATTTCCACGAAAAGCCAAAAAAAAAAAACAAAAAAGAAAATAAAATAAAAACTGGTAAAAAGTTTCTATTTTATATGGCATTTTTTTAATGGCCACAATTTGCTGCGTTTAGTGGGCGTTTAAAAGGGAGAGAGGGGGGGGGGGCGGCTAGATGAACCGCAGCTGCTGCTCAATTAAAATGCATGACTATTGTCAAGGCAAATTACTAAGGGTGGCAACGACCCAATTGCCATTGGGGGGCCGGCAACTAAAGTGACAACGTCAGAACAATTGAAATTGTGTTGGGGGTTGCTGCTGCATTGTGGGGGGGCTGGGTTGTGGAGGGTGGATTGTGTTTTTATGCTGCTGCTGCTGCTGCTGCTGCTGTGATTGAGATTGAGCCCTGTATGTAAGTTTATACAAAACTTCGGGGCTTTAAGTTATCCACTCAGCAAAAGAACTTTGCATAAGCAACAGCTGCGCATCCAAATTCATAGCAGGCAGTTGCAGCTGTCAGAAACTTTTTTGGGGTAAGCCACAGAGCTAGCTGGGTGAGGTATGAGAGGGGGGGGGGGGGAGTCAGCAAAGGGAATGTGGCATATACCATATAAATACATTTCTGCTACATATATTCATATAGTTAAGCAGCTGAGTCAAATCAAAGCTAAATCAGGGACTGATTTAAAGGAATTTTATATTTATATTTTTTTTAAATATAATTAAATAGTAAACTCATGAGCTTTAAATTCAAGCAAATAACTTTAACTTAAAAGTTATCTTAGTATGAAATGAATATTATTTTAAAATTCAATAAAAGTGTGTTTATCAAAGTGTATATTATCATTAAGATATTCTCTGTCAATTACATAAAGGTCCTCTGATTATGATAGTTAATACATTTTACAATTCAATAGAATTTAAATGAAATACAGTTAATATCATATGCATAATAATTTGACTGAAGGTATTCATTAGTTGATGTTTCTCTCTACATATCTATTGCACACATATTATTGTCGAATTACCCACCTCCCATACACACACACGCACACACACAACAACAACAGTACGCCCAAAGTTATGCTACACAAGAAACAACAAGAACTAGAAGAAGAAATTTCCATGAGTTGGCAAAATGATTTGCAATTAAAATGTTAACACAAATGCAGCTTGCATTTATGAACAAAAATCAAAGTCATGCGACGATTTAGCCATTGCTCTACGCCCTCAATTTGCATAACTACATGGCAGAGTTAACTGACGCCGCGGGGTTGAGGGAGCTGGAGCGGGAACGGCTGCGAACTGGAGCTTCGACTGCAAGTAATTAAAATGCTGCAAAATTATACATTAAATGCCCAAACTTGGCAACATCCGACGGCTAAACAATGGCCCAAAACAGCTGCCAACGCGATGCACCTGGGCAAGGCCAACGGCAATGCCAACCACAACAACAACAACAACTGCAGCAACAACAAGAACAACAATTGGCTGGCAGGAAGACAGCGTCGAGTGCTTGGCCGGGCTTGGCTAACCAAGCCAACGAGCAACTTCCTGTTTTACAGTTTTAAGCTGCCGGTAAATACACACACACACACACACACACACACACACACACGCGCGCGTTTATGCATGTTTATGCATATGCATGACAGAGATGCGACGTTTCTATGAAATATCGTGACAGTTGGCTAAAAACATTCTAAACTACAGAGCTGTAAGAATAAAAATATGCGCAAATAAGTCAAATTTTGTCAGCCTTACTTGCGATTTTGAAAATTGCATAGAAGGTCGTTTTTTTCTAAGAAAAAGTAAGAGGTTCCTAGAAAGAGCACAATATAGAAAGAACACAAGACAGAAAGAGGGAAAGGGTATTCTGCGCGAGAAAGAAAGAGAATGTACCAGCAAATTTGAGCAATTTTACAAATATTACTTGATTGGACGCAATATACATTTAAATAATTTGATAGTGTTAAGTAATTGTTTTAAAGTTACTTTTCACATTTAAAATATGCTTAAACTATTCGGAAAACTTAACAGCTGTGTTAACAACATACTCAGTAAATCACGCACACATCTCTAGTAAGTATGCTAACACACTCGTACACACAAGCACACACACACACACGTAGCTTGCATAAATTTTGCGCAATGCGCTTCGTGCTGCCAACTCGGAACTGTAAAGCATTTTGGTAAATGTTACGAAAATGGCTGCCAGGAGCCGGCAAAATGGCAAGCGATGCCACAAAATAAGGTTTTTGGGTTAAACGGCAAGTTTTTGTTGACATTCAAATTTGCATAGTCAAATTTTTGTGCCAGCGCAAGCGGCTGCTGTCATATTTGATGTGTTCAGACCGAATGCGGAAGTGCCGGCTCACACATACATAATGCACATATGTGTGCGTGCTTTTCTCTCTCTCTCTTTCTCTGTGTGTGTTAACTGCTTTTAAATTTGTTTTAATTACGGCGCAATTGCATATTGCTGCAGCTCGCTCGCGACTTATAAAATATTCAGCATATTTTTAAGTGCTCGGGCGCGAAAAAAGCGTTGATCCTAAAAGTATGCAACGGATATTGTTGCACGCCAGCAGACGACAAAAGCATAATAAAAATAAAATAAAAAATAACACAACACTACACAACACAAAATGGCACAAAGTCGCTTTTGGTCACTTTGCACAAATATCCAAAAGAAAATTGCAAAATGCCTTTGCACATTTTGTGTCCCCTTCCCAGACCCCTAGGGCACCCTATCCGCCTACAAACCGCAGGATAAACAGCTGTTTCCGCTAAGTGTACCTGCCGGAAATGACAATGGCCTGTGTGTAGTTGCTTCCTTTCGCAGCTCCTTGATGGCAGTGGCATGCAGACAGTGGACAGCTGGACAGCGGACAGCGGACAACGGACGCCGAATAACTTCTGCAGCAGTTTGGTGGCATCGTCAAGGCGACGACAACAACAACAATGAAAACAACAACAACTACAGCAATGATGTTGTGTATAAGGACATTGGCATGTCTCCTCCTCCTCCACTGGCGCTCTGCAAAGTGGTGTCAAATGTCAAAGGCAGGCGACAGAATTGCCAAGTAGCTTTTCACACAATTTTTACCTTAAACATCGAATTGGCTTCTATAAATTTTTAACATTTTTAACTAGTATTTGTGCTAATGCTTAAGTAGCTGTTATAATATCAAATAGTTAAAATTATTTCTATTTTTTAAAGCTCTTGGGTCCACAGCTCGCATATTTTAAACGCACATAACTTTGTCAAAACTGAACCGATTTTCATGTTTGATGGCATTTTGTTAATGGTTTGTCCTCTAGATTGATTCTGCATTTGAAATATATGCATTTTTGAAAATACATTTTTTTTGAAATTTTTTAAAAAAAAGGATGTACTCCCCCCTTACTCATTTTCGAAAAAATTTTTTTCTAAATGTAGAATTTCAAATTTTCATTTTTAATCGATTGTGGTTGTCACAATTAGTATAAAAAACAACATTAAAACCGATTCTGAGGGGGTCAAATTTTTTGTCAAAAATCATGCAAAAATTGACAAAAATGTTGACATGTAAAGCTCTCGGAACCATAGTTCGCATATTTCAAACGCCCATAACTTTGTCAAAACTGAACCGATTTTCATGTTTGATGGCATTTTGTTCATGGTTTGTCCTCTAGATTGATTCTGCATTTGAAATATATTTATTATTGAAAATAAAATTTTTGGATTTTTTAATAGCATATCATGTACCCCCAAAAACTGTGGGTGATATAGTCATTTCCGATTTATAAGGGCGTGTCGCTGGGAGGGGAGGGGGTGGGGCGGGCAGGGGTGGGCCCGTTGTAGTTGTCGTGGCCAGGATATCAAGGTCGCTATTTTTGCGGAGGAGTCACCATCAATCTGCATACATAGCATTAATATTGTCGGAAATATTCACCAATATTCAAAGTCTCAAGTCTCTAGTTTCAATAGCGACGAAGTGTTCATACGGACAGCAAGACGGACATTGCGCAAACCCAATATACTCTTTTCGTTTTGTGAACGAGTATGATAATCAAGGCGCTACCTTGGCACTCCTTCTAGTTTGCAAAAACGATTTATGTTAATCGATAGTTGAAGCTCTTGGCGATCACTAATTACAGCTTGCAAAGTATCAATAAAGTAAATAGGAATTTGATGTTAAAATGAACAATCAAATCAATTTTTAAAGTATTTAACCATTTTGCAGATCGCATTGCGTGCGCTGTTAAATGTGAGACGGCCGAAATGTTTATTTATAGTTAACATCTCAACAAAACGACTGCAGCGGCAACAAGTTGCCCCAGTTCCGTGCCACAGTGTGCCCTAAGACCTTGGCACCCCAAAAGCCGCACGTCTAATTATAACAGCCAAACAAAGCACAGCAATTTCCTTTTTTCAAATGTAAATAAACACAAAATAATTTCGAAAACGTTTTTCCCTTTGGACAACATCGACAAAAAATATAGAACAAAATAAATAGCAACAAACTAAACGAAACGCGCGCCTTTTAACAATTTCGAAACTTGACGAATGCTCGCACAGAAATTCTCAATTTCGAAAGTAGCATTTGAATATTGAAGGAATTAGTTTGAAGAGTGCTTCAGTCGTTGCCCAAAACGCGACGCGACGCATTGCGACGCGCTGCGCTCCGATCCAAAAACTATATAAAAATAAATCGCAACTGAGAAAAAGCCGAAAAAAAATTTAAATAGCAATCGGTGCCAAAAATTTCAAAATTAGAGTGGAATATCGTATAATGTATGTTTGTGCACAGCTTGTTGTCTTGTAAATAAAAGCGACAAATTTTAATGCAAAGATAAA
Organism: Drosophila robusta; assembly: GCA_035043565.1. Taxonomy (NCBI): domain Eukaryota; kingdom Metazoa; phylum Arthropoda; class Insecta; order Diptera; family Drosophilidae; genus Drosophila; species Drosophila robusta. Next base: position 6,438,638 of record JAWNMW010000584.1, read on the forward strand.
AAATATACTAATTAGATATAAAAAGAAAATAAACAATATAAAAATAAATTAAAAAATATGTCCACTATTGCGGGACGCAAGGGCAGCGCCCAGTTGGAGGTTATGCAAAAAGCGGGCTGGAAGATCGATGAGAATGAGAAAGGTGAAGTCGAAAGCATAAAATGTCAACAAAAGAAAAACAAAATATATATATTTCTATATATTTCCCACTCGCTCAGCCTGCTATATAGACATAGATGAGGATAATGACGATGCCAACGATCAACTGGATGAATCGAAGCGTGTTTACTCCCGCTGGTCCGAACTGCCCAATCTGGTGCTGGAGGATATCTTTGCCTATCTCACGCCCAAGGAGCGCTACTATGCCAGTCTGGTAATTGGGCTCTGTATTCGCTCATTCATTCGAAATTAATCCAAGTGCGCTTTCTAGGTCTGCCGGCAATGGTATAGCGCCTTCTATTTGCCCACCGTATGGAACAATTTTGTGGTCGATGATCGCACTCTGACGCGTCCAAAGTACAACTATTACTCGGGCTGGCAGTACTGTTTGGATCATATGCGCACTCAGAACTGCCTGGCGCGCATCGGTAGACACCTGAGAGGCATTGAATTTCGACCCTGGCATAGCTTCAATAACATCTATCAGTTCATGACGATGTTGTCTTGGAGCATGGATAAGGTAGGCGAAGCTAGTGTATGTGGGTACACTCAAAAAAAATCTAATTGCTCTTATGTCAATATTTTTGACGTACATATTGAGTACATATTAAGCCAACTTTAAATTTTTTTCACATATTTTTGATATTTGAAAATAAACAAAATTTGTTATTGGTGCCCAGAAAAACAAATGTAATAAAGCGCCTAAACTAAATGATATCCCAAACTTAGGCAAATTTTCTACTACGAAAGAATATTTTTAATTTCTTAAGAAAGTTATTTAGCAACTTTACATTTTTTTTCGAACAAAATGTTTAAAGCTGAAAAAAGAAAATTTATATTTAAATTTATTATTAATGTAGGACAATATATATAAAAAAAATTGAGTGTAGAATTTATTATATCGACTTGACTGTTGGTACTGATCAAAAATATAGGTGGAGACGTCTGCTTCCTTGTCTTACATTTTAGGTACCAAATGTTAATTTTATAATTTAAGAGTATTTTTTTAATGTATATAGGGGTTTAGTTCAATCAATTTAAAATAATTAACCATGATTTAGTTATTCATCTGTAATTAAAATTTTCGTTTCTAGGGCCAGGAGCAGAACCCCCAACGCGAATTAGTCGGCATGGGACGTCGCATTCGGTCGCTGGTCTATCATTTTCCGTGCAACATGTCGCAACGCAACGATCCGGAGGGCATCAAGCTCTTTGGCACCGGGGGCCAGTTGTTGAAGGGTCTCAAGGAGCTGCTGTTGCGCCTCACCGATCTGCACACGCTGAAGCTGGTCGACTTTGTGCTGGAACGCTTCGAGGCGAATCATTTGCTGGACGAAGTTGTCTGCAGCTGCTGCACCAAAATGCGCGTCCTGAATCTGGTGAATGTGACCACAGTGCACTGCCCCATAATGCATGTGGGACTGTTTCTCAATCTGCAGGTGAGCTTCTCGTTGCCATAGCGAACTTTTCAACTCCATTCAATAACCCTCGCCCGGCAGGTGCTCACAATATCACCACAAAATATAGATGACGATGTGCTATCCTTGCTGGCGGACACAAAGCTGCGTCATTTGCATTTGCTGCAAAACTGCTATACGCCCAACCATCTGAGCATCAGCGCCTGCGGCGTGAAGGCGTGGCGCAGCCTGAAGGCCACCAATCCACGACTCCGAGTTCATTTGCGCGTGGAGAATCTGGTCGATGGCGAGGTGGTGCTGCAGCCGGAGGCACCCGTGCACAGCATCACCTATTGGGCACCACAAGCGCGCATTCGCACCGACCTGCTACTACGCATGGTCGATCACTACAAGAATACCCTGGCCGTCTACGGCCACGAGCTGTTGCCGCGCTTTAGTAGCCCCAAGTCGTTTGACAGCCGCATCGACAGTCTGCTGCTGCTGATGTGCCGACAGTGCTTCAATCTGGACACGCTGGTATCTATAATCTTTACATATCTCTTCTATACATATAACAGTTTTATATGTTCTCGTATATATAATCTTTACATATCTCTTCTATACATATAACAGTTTTACTCGATGATTGAAGTGCTCAATTGTTTACAGACCAGATTTAAACTCATTCAGAATAGTTCTCGTATATATAATCAATACATATCTCCTATACATATAACAGTTTTACCCGATGATTGAAGCGCTCAATTTTTTACAGATCAAAATTAAACTCATTTTGTATAGTTCTTACTAAACAATTTAAATTGAAGGGACAACAAATTAACAAGCTGCAATATTTAACAAGTTTTTGTATTGCGGGTGTTCTCTCATTTCATTTCTAAACTTCTAATTATTTTTGTTGATTGCAAAACATGTTGTCTAGCTATACTAAATATAAAAGTTTTTCCTGACTGATTGACTTTTGTTTCGCAGTAAGCTCTTAAGGTCTTAAGGTCTTCCCTCGTCCTAGTCCTAGTTTCAGCCATTTAAGAAAATATCCTCCCCCTCCTACCAAAAAATTATTTTTTTTATAGTTTGTATAAATTACAGCTACATTTTTTTCCAATCAACTTCAAGAGCCTTTTCAATCTCTGCATAAAATACGAAATAAGAGAACAAAGCCGGATAATACCTATTGGCAAATACATTGAACTCATTATTTATTAATATTTATGTATATTAACAATTATACAAAATTTACCGGACAAAACGATTGAAGTAAATATATTTATTTTTATTAATTTTTATTAACAAACAAAATATTTTTTAACGCCTGGGGAAGACAGGTGCCGGCTAATGCCCACTAGCAAATGCATTCATTTAAATATTTATTAACCAATGCTATTATTTATGTATATTTACAATTAAACAAGAATTAACCGACAGAGTCGGGCAATACTCTATAGTAAATATATGTAATTATTAATTAACGAATGCTTAAAATGACCGGGCAAAGCTGAGTACTATCTAGTTAATATATTTATTTATAGACTACAGGATCAACGTTGGTTTATTCAACCAGTTAACCTGTATACACTATCTACTAAAATAGGTCACTACATAAACCGCATGCATTAAATAATTATTTATTTAATCATCAGTAATTTAACTCTTGGTAGTAAATATATTTATTTATTTTTTTTATTAATCAATATTAACACATAACTATTGACACCTGCCCCCTTTCAGATCATACGCGAAAAGGTGTCCACATCAACGTTGCTGCTGCTGGCGCGCACCGCCAAGAATCTGCAGCAGCTGCACGTGCGACGCTTCGCTGTCATCTTGCGATGCGACTGGCCGCGGCATCCCGAGTGGAGCGCCGAGTTCCATTTGTGGCTGAAACGCAACTCGCGCTCTTATGAGGCTGTCGAACGTGAAATCTCACAGATTTTGGGCTATAAATGGAATCTGCTCAGCGATCGCGATTTCAAGCAGTTGACGCTGAATGTTAAGGCGGGCGCGTGAAAACGCGCCCACTTTATACAAAAAAAATCCCAAAAAGAAACAAAAAACATGCGACTTGTGATAAACGGTGTAGAGCTTTATTAATTGTTGACAATTTGCTATGCAAAAAAGAAAAAAGAAAAAATAAAGCAAATATTTATTGAAGAAATTATTAGTGTATGGGGGAAAAACATTCTTGAAATTGGCTGCTAATTTTTTGGAGAAATTTTTTGGCACATTTTTATTAGAAACCACAGACATCTAGCTATATAAGATGCCTCTTAACTTTGTGCGCCTCTCAGTTTTTATACACAGCTCAACGGATTATGAAAGTTTTGGCAGTTCTTATTGCGCTTTGGGGCCTTTATGTGGGTCCATTGGAAGCAGCGCCGTCGCCCCATTTGAGCGTTGGTCTGCCTCTGCCCATAGCTGTTTCGACGCCCTATTTTGGATATTCGTCGCCCTATTACCATCACCATCATCATCACTACTATGCCTCGCCCTACAGCAGCTACCATCATTATTCGCCCTACAGCAGCCACTATTACGATGTTGATGATGATGAGCCAGAAATCTATTGGTAAATCGCTTTACACGAGCGAAAACTGTCAAACTAGTCAAAATATAAATGAAAATCTGTTTTAATTTATTTTAAGAAAATTTTAAATTGCGTTTTATTTATTTTCGCGTCGACATGTTGTGTTTATTTTAAATTTGTGTGGAACATTGTTTAAAAAATTGGCAAAGCAAGTTTAAAAGCGTGCATATTGTAATGCAATAGTAACCAAAATCGTGTATACCATTAAGAGTTCAATATAATGGCTCATAACAAAAATTTAATATCACATAGCCATATACAAGTCATAAGAGAAAATAAATAAAATTATTAAGTAGACTGACAAACAAAATTTAAGCTTCAGAGATTAAGTAATTTTTTAGCTAGACTTTGACTAGCTTTAGCACATATTTACTTAATAAATATTTTATTGACAGCAAAGGCTTGAGAAATATATAACTTTGTGTACATAATAAATTTAAATAATAATAAGAAAAGTCATATAGCTTAAATCACGCAAACATTTCCGACTTTAAATGTAAATCTGCGCTGCTTACTACATTTTACTATATTTTACCACACTACTTAACAAATTTCAGCTTTTTAGCATAAGTTAAACTAGTGAGCACTAAAGTCAGTTTGTCAACTAATTTCAAACAAAACTACTTTCACACAATTTCTCAATAGATGAAAATTAACTCTTAAATTTCCTAAGACTTCATTAAGTAGCTCTGGCGCCTATTCGAAACACACTCATTAACCCTTAGTCTACCCAAAACAATGTGAGCTGTGAAACTTGACTGAGCTTTACTGACATTGAGCTTTTAGCAACAGTAGCTTTTAACTGTCTTTTAGCACATAAAAGTTCCCAGCAACTTGATTGTCAAACCCTGTGCAAAACTTTAAGCACTAAAAGCGCTCTTTAGCGAAAGCTAACGACTATTTTTGGCATAACGACCTTGAAGCGGTGGCAACAACACAACAACACAACAACAACGACAACAACAAGCAGCGAATCAATGCAGTGCAATGCATCCACGCAATATTCAATGTCAATGTCGCCGGAGCTTTTGCCACTTTTGCCGCAGTTGCATACTTTCAGGCGGCACATTACGTATACGCCACCAACCCCAAAAAAAATAACCGAATAAAAATTTTAAAAATAAATAAAATTAAAATAAATACATACATATATAAATATATATACTTGCAAGTAATAAACGTTCAGAGAAATTGTTTATGTGCTCGCAAAAGCATTTCAACATAGAGTGAGACAAATTTAGCTTAAAAAAGATTCTTTCAGAGCAAACTGTTGCTGTTTATTTGCTGAAGGGGGCCAGTTTTATTGTTGACAGTGAAGGCGCCGCATGCCAAATTTTGATCATGACCGCGTAAAAAGAAATACAGCTGGGCTATCTATATATATATATACTATGAACATAAAAAAAAACAAACAAACAAACATTCAAAATACGTCTGCATCAATTAAATGAAAAATTGTGTAACTCCGCCACAAAATGAATAAGACCATACTGCATTGGAGCTATCTGAACTTTAAAGATGTACCCATGGACCTGTTTCTGTACGAAGATCTCGAAGAGGTCTATCTGAAAGAGAACTACATATCGGTTATACCCAAATGGCTGCTCAATATAACCACACTGCGATTTATACATTTAGCTGGCAACAATCTCAGCGAGCTGCCTGCGGATATTTATTTGCTGGAGAATCTCGAGTTCTTGGATGTGTCCAACAATGAGCTCACTGAGCTGCCGAAAACGTTGGGTCTGCTGCTCCAACTGCAACAGCTGAACGTGAGTGGTAATCAGCTGACCGAACTACCCGCGGGTAAGTGATCCACACTGGCGCCAGCATTGGCATTGAACTCATTTCGCGAACTCTTTTCGCTTCCACAGAGCTGAGCACTCTGCGCAATTTGGAGCAGCTGAACATTGCCAAAAATCAATTTCGCCGCCTGCCCCTGCAGCTCAGCGAATGCGTGCGCCTCAACGAGCTGAACGTGAGCGACAACGAGACTCTGCTGCATCTGCCCGAACGGATTGCCAACTTGCCCATGCTGCAGTCGCTCGCCGCCGATCGTGAGTAGCGCTCAGTGAGTAGATCCAACTTTTTATGCGCTCTCCTCACTCTGACAGGCTGTGCTCTTATTTATCTGCCGGCGGCGCTCTCCAAGTTCATGAACCATGTGCGCATCTTTCACAACACCTCTGTGAACTATATACCCATGGTCTATGAGCGTTTCTATCAGAATTTCTACGATAATCGCCAAAAAGTGACGCCCATGTGAGTAAAAATCGAATAAAGACAATACAATATTCCTGGTCAACTGCTCGGCACACAGCTCCATCTCCAAGAGGGGTCTATTCTGGGTGCGTGAACTGGAGACCCAGAAACGTTTGCTGCTGCCCGTGGGCACACGCAAAGTGTTCGCCGTGCCCTCGGCCGAGAACCAGGTGACGCTCTACGACGACTGTCTGCATGCGCTGCAAACGCTCAATCGGCAGCAGCCTCTCTACGAGAATGCGGCACTGCATCGCCTCCTGCCCGAGCCGTACATGAGTGCACACATCAATAATGGACCCATCGCCCGTTGCACGATAACCAACTGCTCGAGCTGCCTCTATACAACCTACTACTTTATGGTCGTCAAGCGGTGAGTCTGTGCGGGGCAGCCATTGTTTTGTGCGGTGTGCTAAAACACCGGAACCGGTTTTGTATTTAGAGACGTCGCGACCACGACCCAATAGAATTGCAAGAAGTACAGTGAAAGCTGCTCATGTCGAATTTGTTACATAGTTGTGGGCTTGTGCGTGCTAAAAAGAGTGTTTGAATGATCTCTATGGGTTACAAGCTATATTTTTATATTATGATTTCATTTAATATGAATTTTATGATCGTTTAAGAAGAGCAAGTCATGTATTTATGTATAATAAGTCATATTTTTATATAATTATTTAATTTCATTTGATATTTAGAGAATAGGCTTAACAAGTTATATTTTTATATGACGATTTCATTTAATTTGATATTTAGTTAACGTTAAAGAAGAGCTTAAATAGGCTGACTATTTAATTTTTAAAAATGTTGTAATGCAATCATAATTAATTTCATTTGATTTTCCAAATTATTTATAAAGACCCAAAAATCATTTACAACCTCCTATTCCTATTAGATTTATCTTCTAAGTCGCAGATATCTACATAATTTTTAATTATTATTTAATTATTTTAATTATTTCTGATAAACAGATCTCCCAAGTCTAAAAGTTATTTTCATTCCAACGTATGTAAATTAAGGGATCCTTTTTTTATTTGTATTTAATATTCCAATTTCCCTTTTATTTAGGTCTTATACAAACCATAGAGATATTATTTTATTTTTATAAGAATGGAAATATATATATACAAATATTACTTCCATTCCTATTAGGTCCACTTCAACATAAGCCTATATTTTCTTAGCTGTTCTATGACATTCTTCTACTTCGTCTGAGATCTGTATATTATTATTATTCTACTCATTTTCACCTTGGCTTATAATTTATTATGTTTTAATATTATTTATTTTTCTACTCAATTTTACTTTTGCCCTATAAGAATTTTTCCTCCTCATAGAAGATATGAATATTATTGCTGTAGAGTCCATCTTATCAAATTAGTTCATAAATTGCTCCATTTTTCCATGGGAATTGTTCAATTATTTATCACTTACCCGCCAATTCTTTTGTTTGATCGTTTTTAACCTCGTTTCTTACACTCCTTCCTCTTCTTGTTTTGCAGTCGAGGCAGCGCCTCCAAGCAGCTCTTCACATGCAACTTCTGCACACTCAACTGCGCTTTACAATGGCTCTCGACCAATGGGCAAAAATATTATCAGCTAAACTGGAAAGTTTCCGATGACGATGACAACGATGATGACGACAAGGGTGATAATGATCAGACGTAGAGATAACTTGTGCGGCGATCTTTGTAAATGTTTGTACAAACAATTAGCATTGTTTAATTAGACGTTAGTTTTATAAATGTTATTATAAATGCTTAAGCTTGTTAAGGCGGTCATTAAAGTGTCCCCAATAACCAACGGCAACCGGCGCCCCATAACTGTAAAGGTATACACTAGAATAACCCATAGGAGAGCTCTGACTACGCATAGCTCTGCGTCAGACCACGCTCGTGAACATGCACATAATCATCTAGCAGGCACTGTACAGCCGTGGCAAAGACTTTCCGGCAATTGACACCGTGTCTGCCCATGCTGTAGGCATCCAGGTAACGCCCATCCAGCGATTTGTGGGGTCTAAGGGAGATGTAGATCGAGTTTAAATTAAAGTAAAGCTTGGCTTTTTTTGTCGCCAAACCCACCTGAGCAGCCTGTGCAGCAGCTGCGCATAGAGCCCGTTGTGCTCGTGCACCTGTCCATTCTCGCAGATCAGGCGCTCCAGGCACGCGCTGCCATTTTGGCCACGTTGATTCATGTACTCCACGGCGAACTCATAGATCAGCTGCTGCGGCTCGTCCACCACCTGCCGATCCACCAGGGCCAGCTGCTGTTCCTGCTGCGCCTTGGTTAAGCTCACAGGCCCCTTGAGATCTCGGCCATTCCATAGTTTCCACCAGTAAATGGGCGTCGTTGGCTCCGAGAATTGATAATGATAGTTCATTAGCCAGACCAGCTGGCGCCAGGCGTTCATCTCCTGAAAATCCACTGGGAATGCGGTGCCAGTTACCATCTGCGGAATTGAAGATCGCCGTTGGGTGAGTGCATTCAAATTAGCCGTGCTTTAAATAGCACATTCACCTTGATAACGCCACCATCCTGATAGATCAGAAAACGCTTCTGTCGGCGATGTTGACGCCAAGCTGTTAAATTTGCCTCCGTTGCCTGCACGGCTTCCAGCGCCAGGAGCAGCAATGTGAACAGAGCTCTGCAATTATATTTATAATATGACTACAGTGATCACTCGCTACTCATTACTTTCAAGTTGCGTAGTTTATTTTTTGAGAAAATTAAACGGGTACAAAAAATGCAAAACTATGAAATATATTTTAATTTAAATTTTTAATTTTACAAAAAAAACATGTAAAAAAATGGTTGACTGATTTAAATTTATGGCGTCGAATAAAGATTTTACTGTACTTTATTTTATTTAAATTTTTGTTTTCTGTTTAGACATTAGGCGTGTAACGACGATTTTACAATAATTTATTTTATTTAATTTTTTTTGTTTTCTTAAGACCAATTTTGATAGTTTCAAAAAAATTCAAAATGCAACAAAATTTGAAAACAAAATTTGTTGACTTAGAACTAGATTTAGGGCGCCTAGTAAGTATATTGAACTTTGTAAATAATTCACTTGTTCTGGAACTCTGTTCTATACTCCACTTTCAGTAAATTCCAATTTCCACTATCAACCAATATTCTTAATTTAACTATCTTTTAACAATATATATTTATAGAACTTTAACGCACATCGACTTCATTTTAACCGCTTTTTTGTCCGCTCCGTTCGAGCGTTTAACCGTTTATGCTGGGTCTGAAAGCTGAACGCTTTCGATTGCATTCGCTTGAAGACCAGTTCTAATGACAATCCCGAGTGTGAGGTGCGAGAAAAGTTCACGTGCTTCGCCGGGTTTCCTACTTTTACATGCCGCCTCAATTAACACGTCTGTATGGTCTGTTTTGACTCGATGTTTGGGTACAGGGAAAATGTTTGAAGAAATTTCTGATAAGAGACATACGCTTCATTTTTACGGTTAATTAACATTTGGGCCAGTCTTACACGCAGCTAATTAATTAAATTATGTATGTTGCCCTTGGACGCCTGGGTCGAGTCTATGCGATTTCTTTTATGATGTACTTGGAAAAGATGTACGTACTCATAAATAAATAATTATAAAAGTGGGAATATTGAATTATGGGCATAGACATATTTAAAATTGTGACCCTGAGGTAATCATCTACACTTACTGTGGCTCTAAAGCTGATATGAATATATATGAATATATCTTCTTTAATTTACGAAGTGAATATTTGTCTAAGGATCTCTTTATCTATTTGTCTAGTTGTAAACATTGCACAATCTCAATATACTCTTTTCACTTTGTGAACGAGTATAAAAAATTGCACAAAGTCCAACTGATTAATATGGAAGAAAATAGGCAGCTAAAAAAGGTTAAAAGGGTCTCATTTCAACCCCTTTGCGGAGACGGACGGACGGACAGACAGACGGACAGAGGGACATGGCCAGCTCGACTCGGCTATTGATGCTGACCAAGAATATATATTTTTTATGGGGTCGGAGATGCCGCCTTCTGCCTTTTACACACATTTGCACAAAACCATCATACCCTGATTTACCCATTTTCAATGGGTGCAGGGTATAAATACTATCGTTCCATTCCACAACGTTCCGTATCAGTGTGCAACATGCAACATGCAGCACTTAACGTTGCCATAGACCAAGGCCTTTAGCCAATTTGTTACCAAAAGGGGGAAGGCCGCCACCAAGTTGAGCACCTTGACTACCAGCGTTGCTGCAACCAGTTGCTGCCACTTCTGGCGCTGCTCCTGCAACCATGGCAAGCCTCGGCATTGCCATAGAGCTGTTTGTTCCATTTATCGAACGGAAAGGAAACGGGAAAATGTCGGAACAGTTTTGCAGTTCAAAATCGACTGGCACAAAATTTTAATTTGCAACATTTTGGCAACAAGATTTGGCAAGAGCACACAAAATCCAAATTTCAAATTCAAAGGTGTTAACAATATTTGGAGATAAACAAAAAATTACCGTTGCAAATGCTGCGATTGCCGGGAATGCCGCTGCTGCCAGGTGCGCAGTTCTACGACGTGAGTAGCCGCAAAAACGGGTGCCACATGGCACACAGTTCCTCTCACTCTCCCTCTCTCTCTTCAACTCCCACAGCGCAGCCAGCGGCGGCATCCGCGTCGGCAAACGCTGATGCACTACCAGGGCATACACATGCTCTCGGATCGCCGCGAACCGGAGCTGGTGGAGCCGAATGGACCGCTCGTGGATCCCAAGTGCCCGCCCGCGGCGGCCGAGGCGAATGCGTTGTGGGCGCCCAAGATGACCACCAAGCTGCCGCCTTGGCTGGCGTACGACAAGCAGGTGCTCTGCTTCAATGCGTACTTCAAGGAGCCGCTGACCGAGATCTATCATGCGCCCTACCAAGTGCGCAAGGTGAAGATTTACTTCTACCTGGAGGATGGCACCATGCAAATCACCGAACCGAAGGTCGAGAACTCGGGCATACCGCAAGGCTGTCTCGTGCACCGCCAGCGCATACCGAAAGCGCCGTCCGGCGATCGTGAATTCATCTCCATATTCGATCTGAATGTGGACACCGATGTCCAGATCTTCGATCGTGTCTATCACATCAGCGGCTGTGACATCTTCACCAGGCAGTTTCTCAACCGCGCCGGAATCGCCGTGCCCGTTGCGCTGCTGGAGCCCAAGTAGCTAAGGATGCCTTCTTTTGCACCGAGCTCAACTGATCCGCCTCCTTCTCCTCCTCCTCTCTCCCGTTCGCAGTGATCCCACCACGGAGCTGCGCAAGCGTTCCGCTGTCAAGCAGACGCCTCGGCCGGAGACCAGCGCCCTGCCCCGGCGACACGCATTTGCCCAGTTCCTGGAGTTTGATCGGCGTGTGCTCAAGTTCCAGGGCTACTGGAACGATCGATCGGAGTACGGCGATGTACGCCGGCTGGACATTTGCTACTATCTGTCGGATGATACGATCGACATTAAGGAGAAGTTTCCACGCAACTCCGGACGGGAGGGGACCACCACGTTTCTGAAGCGCGACAAACTGCCCAAGGAGTTTACGGGTCTGGCGCTGCCCGGCCAGCAAACGGCCGTGACGCTGCTCAACGTGCTGGGCACGAATATGCGCGATGTCCGCTACGTGGCCGATCCCCTGAATACGGGTCAGAAGCGCGTCGAGTACTACACGGATCAGGATTTGCAAATTGGGGCCGTGCTAAATGTCTTCGGACGGGACGTGGTCTTGACCGGCTGCGATCAGTTCACGCAGCACTATTACGGGAAAAGGTCTGTGGCATTCAACTCGATTGGCAGATTTTATTAGCTAAGCTTTACACTGGTGCACGAAGTGAAAAGAGTATATTAGTTACGTGCAATGTCTGTCTTTCTGTCCGTATGAACGCAATTTTCTTCTTGCACTCGGGTAAACCCGCGCTAGATAAAATGTTAAACAGTCTTCGGATGACCTGCCATAAAATTTTGGTTATTTTTTCCCACCACAATATACAAAAATCTATATTTTTCCTAAATAGCAATAACACAAGTAATTAAGTCCGTTTTCGACTGTTTTAAGCTGTTATTATACGGTGAATAAGTATTGCGCAGTTGGTTACACCCGACTGCTAGCTTCTAACTTCATTTTTGTTGTGCCACCCTAAATAGCAATTTTACTTCTCGCCATTATTAGAATTTGGTCGGTGCCACTGCTGCCCAACACACTGTTTTTGTATGCTGTGCTTCCGAGGTTCGAAGCCCAGTACAAGACACTTTTTTTTTTTAATTTTTTGCAGTTTTAATCGATTGCGTTTAATTTTTGTTGTATAACTTGAATGGTGTGCACTGCGAGCGTGTATTGCGCTGTCGGTTACACCCGCCTGCAACGTACTTACTTGCTTATCTTCTTTCCAGTATGGCATACAAAACTTTACGCCGCAGCCGCTGCCGGAACGCAGCGATGAGCGTTGCTATAACCAAGGCCAGCCACGTCGTCTGCCGCCCTACAATGGCTGGGGCAGCTACGAGGACTCCGAGGGCAACTGCATCACGGTGGAGCCCAAGGCGCCGCAGGCGGACTTTAAGAAGCTGATGAAATACGATGGCTGCATTTTGCGCTTTGGTGCCAAATTGATATCGATCATACGGGAGAACTGCGAGCGGAGCTTCGTGCTCAGCTACTACCTGGCGGATGACACCATCCAGATCTACGAGGTGCCGCGACGCAACTCGGGCTTCCAGGGCGGCGAGTTCCTGAAGCGGGCGCGTGTACCGCTGCCCGGCCAGGAGAAGTTCAGCTCGGCGAGGCCGGAATACTATCGCGCCAATGATTTCTATATAGGTTCCCGACTCAGCCTCAAGGATCACATTTTCCACATCATTTCGGCGGATGAGTTTACGCTGCTCTACATGGAACAGCATCCCAATGAGGTAGACGCCCACTTTCAACATCAACTTCACAGCATTCCATTGATTTTTCTTTACCTTTTGCTTCGATAGTTTCCCGTGGCGGATATACGCGCAATTATGCAGAAGATTCGTGACGCAGTGCGTCCGCAGTACAAACAGTTTGTGCTGCGCTGCCAGCCAGATGCCGATCTGCGCGACGGCGTCACCATTAGCTTCGATACGCTAAAGTCCACGCTGCTCGCCTATCTCTCCAAGGAGGCGCTGCTGAACCACGAGATCGTCACCGTTTGCCGCCACTTCTCCGCGGAGCAGAGGCCGCCGCCCAGCTGCGACCGGAATCACGTGCGCGCCGCCGCCCAACTGGAGCTGAAGCGCGCACTGTGGAACAGCGTGGATGAGCTGGTGGAGCATCTCAGCCATATAAATCCAGCGTGCAAGCCATTCATCAGCGAGGCGCAGGTGCGTTCCACGCTGCGCGGCTGCCGTCTGCCGTTCGGTCTGGAGCTGGTCGAGGACATTCTCCAGGTGCTGCAGCGCAACGAGCAGGGCGAGATTGAGGTGCGCGATGTGCTCGGCTTTTTCAATATGAACGCCGATCAGGTGCCCGACATCGCACCACTCAACATTGCCTTCGAGCTGTGCCCGAAGCTGCCCTTTCTGCACAAGGGTCGCCTGGTGGACTTTAACTGGTTTCTGCACGATCTGGGTCTGGAGGCGGAGCTGGTGCGCGCCAATCACTGACGGGTCATCTATGGTTTACCTTTTGTGGTACCGAAAGCTCTCACAAATCCAAAAACTATGCAACTATGCGTGTTTGTAGTTTTTGGATTTGTGGTAGAGCTTTGTACTAAATTCTTAATATGTGTAACAGAATTAAACAAGAACAAATATTCTTCATTGATAAAAAACACTCCATTTTTTAGACTGATCATTTCTATGGCAGCTATATGATGTAGTCAGACGAGCCCATACCAAGTTTCGTAAAAATTGTTTTAAAACCAGGGTTTTAGTTTGCATTGGAACGGATGGACGCAGCTTCTCGCCCAGATCCAGAATATATATATTTTTTCTGTATTCAGAGCGGTATTTTCCCAACGCATTACACATTTTCCAACCATACGACAATTATAATTTCTACACATTCTACACATATAAAACACACAACTGTTTGGCCTATTAAACTATATATATATATAAGGAAAACTGCACTCGGCCACAATATCAGTCGAGAGCAGAAAAATGTTTAAATTATGTCTGAAAGTTCTACAATCGTTGGCTTTATAAAAATTGTTTTGCATCTTGTGTATATACAAAGAAAATATCGTGACAAATGCAATTTTAAAATTCTTTAGGAATGCGCGAATCTTTTGTGCTTAAAAACTAATTGTAAACGTTGCTGCTTATACAAACAAGTAAACCACAAGAACACGGACTACACACACATACACACAAATATATTTTAGAGCTTGGACTCGGTTAGCCAATTGAACGATTGTGGCTTGCGGTCGGACGAGGGGCTAATTGCCACATTTATAATGGTGGGCCTATCCGTTAGCTGATTGGCGGCCTTCACAGCTGACTGCAACTGTTCGATATCGGTGCAGAAATAGCCCTGCATGCCAAACATTTTCATCATCTCCTCGTAGCGGACCTGAACGCCCAACGCTGATGGTGGCGTGCTATAAGCAAAAAACACAAGATAAGATTAGCAGCTAGTAAAAGGCTAGTAAAAGATAAGATGCGAATCTTACATTTGCGTTAAATCGCCCTCGCTGCGAATGGCATCGAAGGTGTCCTTGTCGAAGCCACCGTAGATGCCATTGTTGTTCACAATCAAAATGGTAATGGGCAACTTGTAGCGCACCATAGTCTCGATCTCCATGCCCGAGAAGCCAAAGGCGCTGTCACCCTCCACGCACAGCACACGCTTGCCGGGCGCAAAGTCGCGGCAATAGAGAGCGGCGGCGACGGCAAAGCCGGGACCGACGCCCATGGTGCCAAAGGTGCCGGCGTCAAGGCGATGGCGCGGCTGCTCATTGAGCAGCATCGAACGTCCGATGTCCATCGTGTTGGCGCCCTCACTCACAATGATCGTGTCGCGCGGCAGCAGCTCGCGCAGATGATGGAAGACCGCATAGTAGTTGAGCGGGGTCGCTGTGTTCAGCGACATCTGCTGCACGGTATCGCGATTCTGTTTGCATTTGGAAGCCAGCTGTTTCCACCAGGCCTGCTCGTAGCCGAAGCGAAAGTTCACGGCGTTCATCTGCTCGAACAGCTGCTCGGCGAAGGGGCGAATGTCCGCCTGTATGGCCACCGACGAGACCACCGAATTGTGCAGCTCCTCGGGACAGATGTCCACCTGTATGAACTTCACGTCCTTGTCGTAGCGTGGCGCACGTCCAAAGTGCAGAATCCAGTTGAGGCGAGCGCCCAGCAACAAAACCACATCGGCCTGTTGCAGCGCCAAGGTGCGCGCCGAGGACACGCACTGGGCAGCCGTATCGGAGACCACACCCTTGCCCATTGGCGTGGGCAGGAACGGCAAATTTGTGTTCTCGATAAAGTGACGCAGAGTGTTCTCCGCATGAGCATATGCAGCGCCCTTGCCTATGATCACCAGCGGGCGCTTGGCCACGCGCAGCAGCTGGGCGGCGCGTATGACATCGTCATGTGGCGGATAGGCCAAAGGAGCAACGGGATGCGCCAGAGCTTTATAGATGCGCGACTCCAAAGCCTTCGATTGCAAAATATTGCCGGGGAAATCCAAATAGGCCACACCAGGTCGTCCATAGGTCGTATAGCGCACAGCCTTCTCCACATGAAGCGGAATGAGCGCAGCCGTGGCCGGACGTGCTGCGTATTTGCAGTACGGACGCGACAACTCCACCTGCGGGCACTCCTGGAAACCGCCGATGCCCTCATGATCCTGATTCGTGGCGCCACCAATTACAATCAACGGCCAGCAGTTGACCTGAGCATTGGCCATGCCGCCTAAGAGTCAGAGGAGATTCAAAATATACCAAGGATTAACGGCAAGGCTTCCATATTACGCACCCGTCACATGAAGCAAACCGGGTCCGGAAACCACCAGACAAACGCCAGGCTTTCCCGTTAGATACCCAATGGCCTGGGCGGCATAGCAGGCGGCCTGCTCATTGCGCATGCCGATGTACTTCAGGCCGGCGGCCTGGAAGGCCATCGAGAGCTCAATAACGGGAATTCCAATGATGCCGAACACATATTCCACGCCCTGCAAATCAAAATAAATATATTTGCAATTCTTATTGCTGAAGATTTGGATCAGAAGATGGATATATACTTATTCATTTTATTTACCGAGTGCCAAGATTTAATACCCTTCTAGATATAGGGTACATTCTTTTACCTAGTCACAAAAAGGTATTTTCTTAAGAAAAACTTGATTTTTAACATATCGTTTCCATGAAAACAATATATGATATTATTTTGTTTATACGTTAAGTGCATGATGAAGCTTTTAATTGGTGATTTTGGTTAAGATATCTTGACAAATTAAAAAGGTATTCATAAAAAGCGTAACATTTCAACGATTATTTTTGTGGAAGCTATATTAATTATAATATTTGTCCCGCCTCAAAAACTCGGTTAAATAGAAAGTTTAATAAACAACAATTCTTTGTGGTTGGAGATCAAGCTTGCAAACCGGTTTTGAACTGATTCGGTTTGAACACGAATCTCCAATATTATTCATATCAAAAACCGAATTATTTGCCCGAACCATTTTAGCTTTTAAAATAGTTTGTTTTCATTGCAAGAGAACGAAAAATTGTAACACCAAAAATTTATATTGCATGACCCGAGACTGGATAAATGAGAGTTCGCTAGAATATATATTCTCCGTCTAAATTAAAAACAATCAAAAAAAGTAAAAAATTTATTGTTTTTCTTTGAAACAATATTTTCTTTATAAATTATGAATTTCCATTTTATACTTTAATTGATGTGACAAGCCAAAATTCAATCAAAAATTGGTGTTGAAAATCAAGTTCACGAACCGAACCTTGGTTCGCACCGTGAACCAAAAGACTAAACATGTTCGGCTGTCAGCCGTGATTTATAATTAATGTGATATGTTGTCTTCTTTAATTAATTAAAGTTAACTAACAAAATCAAAATACCCTCTGCAAGCTAAACAAAATTTGAGTACAAAGTTTAAAGTTCAATAGGAAAAGGGAAACAACGAAGAAAAAAAATCGCTTTGAGACCTTCTTTAAACTGCTTATTGATTTTAATCAGCTGCTAAACTCGTGTGATTTACTGCATAGCCCGTTGGTCCGTCTTTGGAAAACCTTTGGAATATTAGGGGCTGTAGTTGGTATCAAGATCCGCGCGTATCTATATCGCCATTTAGAGCCACCGGCTAGCAACAACAACAACACTAACAATAAGAACAACAACAATAAGAACAATAACAGTGCTTGGCCAGTGCTTTGAGTGCTTTTTGAACTTTGTACAACAAAATGTTGGATAGATAAGCGTAGCGGCCCTGGTGCCGTTAAATCTACAGTTGAACGCACTCCACACGTTCTTTTTCTCACAGTTTTTTGTATGCAAAAACTGCATTTCACAAAGAGACAAAAGGTAAAGAAGGTGGGGGACAGACACCGTGAAAGTCCCTGATTGGCTGCTTACCTGTTGCTTTAATGACTCCGCAATAATTTGCACAGCTTCGACTTCTGCCATTTTAACGTTTTGTTTTGTGCTAAATTAATAAAGTAATGGGTGCCGTCGGTTTTATACTGCGCTTATAAATAAATAAAGTTTACTTACTAAAGCAGAGTTGCCTAGCGCGAATGCACACACATGAACTTACAGACGTGTGTATGAAGCGAATGGAATTTAACATTTTGCTGATATGTTATAAACAGCTGCCAGTTAACAGAAATGTTAAGATAACGTAAATGTTATACTCCAAATGGTACTGCTACGAAGCAACTATGTAGCTGTTTGTTTGTGGTCATACTGAGTATGTGATCGATTAATCGACAGAAGCGCGGTAATTAGCTCCATTTAAAGGTGATTTAAGAAATTCAATATTGTGATTGGGTTGGTTGTTATGTAAAGCGCGAATAACAATTTACAATATAAGTTAATGAAAATATAAAAACAAATATTAATTCAAGGTGTGAAACAGATCTCACCTGCTTATAACAATGTGCCATATCATTTATATTGATTATATATAAATGAATATTGATGTGTATGTTTCGAGAAACCACCAAATATTTGTAAACAACTTTTGCACAACGTTGTTTTTCAAATTATATATTTTTGGAAAGCTCTCTTGACATGCTTGCTACATAGGCTCACGGCCGTGATGTTAATTTATTATTATTTGTCAACAGCAACAAAAAAAAAACGAGGTTTGCAGTTCTGCATTTTGATTAACATTTAACTAATTGTTGTGTCAATTTGGGGTTTTTGCTTGAATGCGCAAAAATTAACGTTTGCAGAGACCGCAACCAGTTCGAGTGCTTCCCCCCAAAACAAAAAGCCTAAGGTCGTTGATAATTTTGACTTTTTATGTCTATGTAAAAAGACAGGTTTTAATGCTAAGCAACATTTTCAGTTGTAGCGGGAGCAAAGAAGAGGAAGTTCTCCAAAAACAAAAACAAAAGTTAGTTGTTTTGACTGTAAATAGTAATTTACTTAATACAGAAATATTTAATTTATTTCCCTTATATTTATTTAAACAAAATCTGAGTCGAGTGAATAATTACAAGACGAACAATAATATAAAAAAAAATATCATTTAAAACAATAAATACACAGCATTAACTTTAATAGGACTCGCCGTTAATGCAGCCAAAAGGCACATTAACACACATATATATGTATAGATATATACAAACGTACGTAGGTCATAATTATATGGCATTAGTACTACAACATCACAGCTAATTGCCAAGGCACAAACTACAACTTTGTATTGACAACATCCTGGCTCGGCTCCTTCGTTGGCACCTCATTCCATTTCTGTATCTTGCCCGAGCCGAAGACCCAGAAAAAGATGGCCGGCAAAATGTAGGCCATAGCGCCAATCACAAATATCCAGAACCACTCATCGATGGTGTTCTATAAAGTAATCAAATGATTAATTAATTAGCAAGTGGTTAAGTTAGTTAATTAGCATGGGACGCACCTTTTCTTGTGTAAATGCGGCCACAATCAGCGGCGAGAAGATGCCCGGCGTGGTGCCCAGGCAGTTGATGATGCCGTACATGGTGCCCGCAAAGTTGGGCGCCAGATCCTGTGAGTTGGCCAAATTGGTGGAGGTGGCAGCACCGTTGAAGCCCAACGAAATTGTCATTATGGCTACGCACACATAGGGATCGCGACCACAATAGGCCAACACTATCAGCATAATGCCGGGCAAGATGTGAGCTGTGAGGAACACAATTCGATTAATAAAGGATCTGGGTTAAAGGGTTTCTGGTTTCACTTACAAGGCACGCAGAAAAATTTGCGTGTAAACGTAATGGTCCACCAGCCCTTGCGGCGAATCCAATCCGCCACGGTGCCAAAACCAAAGGCGGCCAACAGACGCGCAATGTGCGGCAAGCTGGAGAGGAAACCAGCCGAGGACAGATTGAAGCCCAGCACTTCGCTCAAGAATTTGGGCGTGGCCGTGATCAGGAAGAACAGGCCCCACATGCTGCCGTAATGCAGCAGAGTTAGCGCCCAGAAAGGCATGGAGAAGATGAGCGCCTTGTATGGGGGCCATTTCTACAGTGGAAGAGAGGCAATCAATATTTTGTGTAGCCAAGAAATGACGTTAGCCAACACTTACCGACTTCTTGGCCAGAGTGTCGCCCAGACTGTTCTCAATATACTCTCGCTCCTTGATGCTGATGGTGGAATGCTGAGCCGGCGTATCGCTTACCAGATAGAACCAAAGGCCCACTACGATGACCACGAAGATGGCCACCATATAGAAGGCCCACACCCAGCCGAGACCCTCAATGATGAGGCCGCACAGGGGCCAAGTGATGACGGTGCCAAATGTGCCACCCATCAGCGAGGCCACGAACTTGCCCTTCTCGTCCGGCGGGGACCACTTCGACACCAGGTTGTGACAGCACGGATAGACAACGCCGGACACCAGGCCAAGGAGAAAGCGTACAGCGAACACGGCATATTTATCCCAGGCAGCGGCCAGGGGCGTCAATGCGGTCAGCGCGGCGCCCAGGAGACAACTATACCCGGCCACATTCCGTCCGCCGAGCATCTCGGCCAGCGTGCCGCCCGGCAGCGAGGTGATCATATAACCGTAGAAATAACCACCCAACAGCAGGGCCTGATCCTGTTGCGACCACTCGTACCGGTTGCCATACTGTGAACGGGAAGGGGAAATGAATTAGGACCTATATTCCAGGCACAGACTGAATTTCCGCTCCTACGCACATCTGGCTGTTCCACGAGTGTTCCGTTATCATCTCGTTCCTGCACCATCGCGATTATATTGATGGACAAATTGACGCGCATCATATAGTTAATGAGGCACATCATAAACAACATTATGGCCACATTAACGCGCTTCGGCACATAAACTGTAAACAATAGAAATGTGTTGATTGTTATTATTGTTATAATTATATGTTATAATTGTTATATAAAATATACATATTATCGGCTAACAGAAACACTATACTAGCCTGGGATTTAAAGTCGGGCCCTCAAAGTCTGACCATTTAGACAACATTTGTGAGGAAGAAACTACAGTTTTCCTTTAAAAAGCTAGCTAAAGCTTCAACTTCAAATTGTTATTGTTTATGAATTTCTCAAGTTTTTTTCAAATTTCAATAGAGTAACTGAACTGCAAATGTAATATACTCATAAATATTTCTTTATGATTTTAGCAATTTTCATTCTTAAAAAGTTTTCTTCCCAATAAATTTAAATATTTTCTAATTTAAAAAAAAATAATTTATAAAATACTCAACATAAAATGTTATTTACTTTGATTAGAAAAAGAAATCAAATATTGTACTTTTCTTATTTTTTGCATAAACAAAAAATATTGATTATTCATTGGGAATTCTTTGTATAAACACCTTGGCTTTTATTTATTTATAGATTCATCTATTAGCATTGGCTCTGCGCATTAGAGCAATTAGCGTCAGATCTAAGATCTGTCCACATCAGCTCTCTTTAAATTTGGGGCCCGTCAAGTGTTTAATGAACGGCGCATGCGTACTGCCAATATTTAATTATATAATTTTTGGGGGATTTCAATTTGGCGGCTGACGAACAACATCACGTGAAGCTGTTTCTTATGAGCCATTTTCGCGCAATACGTTTTGTTTTTGTTTTTAATAAATATTTTTTTTTCGGCTGAAAATATAAAGAAATCATTCGGCAAGTGTCGGGGTGTGTGCGTGTACTTACAGCAGGGCATAACAGCCATTTTGGCAGGTGGTTGTTGTTGTTGTTGTTGTTGGTGCGCCGCACGTCAATGTCAACTGAAAGGCGATAACAGGAAACGGTTAAAGAGACATTATTATGCATTACGCCCGGGGAAGCTGTACTCAAGTTGTATTAAGTTTGAATAAGTGCATAATTCATCGTTAAGCGAGAATGCGGAGGTGTTATTTTGTTTGTCTTTTTTCGGCTCAGATTATTGTGTCATTTGATCTCTCATTCAGGTTTACAACTGGGAAATCTTCAATTAATGTTGCTTATCTAAACGAGTTCGCAATTTTCGTGGAATTTACTGAGTATTTTATGATTAAAAGAATATAAAAATAATGCCCTATTTATAACCGAATTACTACAAGCATCGAGGGAAATTTCCGCTTTTGTAATTATATGTTAAACAATTAATACTAAAAACAATATAAAACATTTATTATAGATATAATTACATTTATAGGGTATTCACACTAGGTTTGTTTCGCTCTCCGCTTGTAGGGTGATAACTTTAACGAGTTCAGAAACGTGAATGGCCAAGTCAAGCAGCTATAGCTTAACTTATATCAGTTACTATTGCTTCAAAGCAAGTGGGAAAATCTATTTAAATGAATTCTTCACGATTCTTTGATCGACCGCTTTGCACTTTGTTGCAAAACCCAGATTTCATAATTTTAAAATTACAATAAGTATGTTAGCAAAGTTAAGGTAGTTTTGTTTCCCTGCTTTTTGCATAATTTGAAATTCCTTGCAATTCTATAATCAATTGTTTCCCTGCATAAAGGGAAATTGCTTTTTGTTCTGCATGTGTATGATGGCTTAATATACGAGTTTTTTCTGCTTTTCGTCTATAGGGTAATGCCGTGCTGTTCTGCATTGAATTTATTTCCCTGGAAATTATCATAAGTATGATAGCTAATTTTAGATCACTTTATTTCCGTGCTCTCCAAATAAATTCTTTACAATTATATAATTTTATTTCCCTGATAAATGATAATTTCTCACAAAAGACAGTTTAATTTCCCTGCACATCACATAAAAATAATTAGTTGCTTTTTTGCACATCTCAGCCCCAAGTCTGGCACAACGTTAAATAAAATACAATATAAATAACATTTATATTTTACTTTGGTTAAATGTTTGTTTAGTTGTAGGTTTTTAAGTTATATTTTGGCTAACACGTGTCGTTGAAAAACAATAACCATCTGTATTTCCGAGATATTTATTTTATTATTTGACAAACAGCTTAAGCACGTCTCAGTTGCCATTTTCGGCGACGCACGTGAGCGGCATTTAAGCCAAATTGAGTTATGAACACGACAAATGGCAATACCAACGGCTTGTCATGCACTTTTTAAGTGCTTCGATTTAATTCTTGATTTATATTAAAGCCAACTACCATTGACTGTCATTGTGGTCATTGAGTCAACCGTTGATAAGGTAATTGCTCCGCAACACGCAACATAACATTTGTTATTTTTTTTAAATGGTCTTGATCATAGGCAATTTTTGTGGAACAAACAGCAACAGCAGCTTCACAAAACAGACTGTTTTTGGGGAATGCAATCGTAAGTGCAACACTTGACGAGTGTTATGTGTGCATATAATAACGCCCTTGGCACGTCGAATTCGCATATATATTTATATATATTGGATTCGATTTGGACAGCTGTTTGAAAGCCACTTACAATATCGTACATGCAGTTCGCCAATGGCATTTAGCCTCGTCTAAACTACGTGTATACTAACTTGACAGGGTTAAATAAGATAACAGGTAAGACAATTTACCAGAAACTTCTAGTTGTACTATTACAACATAATTTCGACAAATCATAATGCTATTAAGTTTAATATATAATTTTAATTTATGACACCTTACTTTTCAATGGGCGTTAGGCGTCGAAAACATTAAGGAAATCTCAGCTAGCCAAAAGAAAATTTACTAGATCTATTGACTGGCTCAATGATAGTAACAACAAACAGTAATCGTTTTTAGATTGCAGCTGGTCTTTAAATCATTCAAATTGTATTATAAAAGCTCCGGCGAAACAGCATATGATATTGCCACAGACCCAGTTCCAAGAACAATTCCTATTGCTTCTAAGTAGCACCATAAACAAGTCTCTCAGTTTGCTGTGATAAGCAAGCGACGTGGTTTTGCCAAAGTTCTCAATGAACGCAAGAAATCCAGCAACAAATAAAATAAAACAAAAAAATTGTAGATACAACAACAAAAATCGAAAGTTATAGCAACCAACCAGACGCATAAAGTATATAGCTCTATAATGCCGGGTTATCATGTTATTGCATTTAGCAAACAAAAACCCAACAGCTCAATAAAAAATATTCCGTTTAGCCGCTAAACTCTATGGTGGATTAAGTCAACCGGTGGTTATATACACACATATATATATATACATATATACACAAATCTTAGAGGTAACTTCTCCAATAGACACTTAAGACGTGACATGCATAAAAATTTCACTTAATTCCATGCAAAAAACAAAAACTATGAATAAGCTCTAGCACCAAAAATAGATTTTCGCATTAAAGATATGCCATTAAAGATATCCCGTTTAAGATATCCGATAGACGGGCAAACGTGACAGCCCAGGTTCATATTAATTGGATGAACAAAAATGCAAATAAACAAACGAAAACAGTAAATAACCTTTGAGCATCAGCAGGGTTTTAATATAGTGCATATATATATTATATGCATAATTAATTAGCTTAAGCACGATATCTTGATGATCTTGTTGATAGCCTAAAAGCTAATTTTAAAGGGACTGCGTGACAATTTAAAAACACTCTAAAGCAAAAACAAATTTAGCAGCTTTTTCTTAATATATTTAACGTATTTAGTATTTCTTATCTTTGGAGCGGAAATTTATTGATACGCATCAATATCTAATGTCCGGTTGAGGTTTATCGTAATGATATTGCAATATCGAAAGAAAGTATATAAATAAAATATATTTTATAAATATATACTACCTTACGATACCACAATATCCAGCGGATATTGCATAATTAAACCTTGAAACTAGTTACAAATTTTCCATTCAGATTAGTTAAGTTTTTCTAATTTCAAAACCTTCTGGAATTCACAGCTGGAGCACACTAGAGTCCGTGACAAATCTGTTGCACAGTATTCTGAGTCAGGTTTCTTAAAGAGTTTTACGTATAATCCATTAGTAGCTTTAGTAACTTGACAAATTACTGACGACTCTCACAGCTAAACGCGGGGAGAACCCACATTTGAAGCCATATAAACCAATACAGCCATATCTTGGTGTAATCCCCTTCAAAGTACGGAACTGCATATGTACCAAAACAAAGAGTTAAGTTAAGTTAAGACTATATAGTATCTTTGGGCTGGCAGTGCTGCTAATTCAATTGTCGTATGCGCCGCTAATCGGGAGCGTGGCGTTTTATCAGCGTCATTGCGTTGGCCAGGCTTTATAAAATCAACGACAACAATTTATGATTTTATATGGCGAGGGCAAGGCGAAAAAATAATTGTAAAATATACGACAAGGCATGGTCGCCTGATAAAGGCGCTTGGTAAATGGCTCTCATTAAAGTTGGGTTAATCGTCAATTAGCTGTAAAGTGAATAAAAAATGTTGGACTCTAGCTACAATATTGGCCATTTATATAGCCAATACTGATTTGATTTATTATCTGAGAAAAAAAGTCCAAGGGGGGCGGCGATATCACGATTCCAGCGTATGATCTAGGCCATAACCGAATCCGTAAAGAGCATAATTAAACCGTTAGCCCTGCACATAACGTGTGTATACAACATATGTACATATAACATATTATATACCCATAGCACGCCTGCTTGAAGCATTTACATAAGACATGAGCACACAATTGACATGGTTTGGTAGTTTGTATCTCTCTCGAAGTTTTTGTTTTACTTTTTTTTTTGTGCGATTTTTTGTTGTTTCGGCTTTTGAAAAACGTTTAAACAGTTCGGGTTTTGTCAGTTTGCATGGCTGGACAGTTTTGTTTGATTTATTTTGTATTTGTTGCTGTTTTTTTCTTTTTTTGCCGCTGAATTCTGCAAACTAATTCAATGGCAATGAACCGTATCTCACATAAAATTGAAATATGTAATGCGCTCGGTACTAGTTGGCAGCAGTAATTCTCATTTGGTTTTCGTTACACCCTTGCAGGTAGTATACTTAGTTAGTCACGATATGTGCAACGCTTCGAAGGAGACGTCTAAAACTCTCTGAAGCATATATATATTCTAGCTTTCTATGCAAACTAATGTGTCTGTTTAGCTACTGTCATAAAATTTCGCTTCTATAGAAACGATCGGACGAAAAATTAGTTTTTGAATTTAAAACTTATTGGTTTTTGAAAATATTTAAAGCAAACTTTGCAAGTAAAAGTCTCCCTCTACTCCTGATAATCAACTTCGGGCCACTAAAACATATAGCTGGGAATAGGAACGATCGTTCGAAAAATTAGTTTTTGTGTGAAAAATATCAACATCTGATCGTATAGTTGCCATAAAAAGAATCGATGAAAATCATATATATCTTCCATGTTTCTGCAAGGGTATCTAATGTTCGGCACCCCCAAGTTATAATTAGTATTTGAATATTACGTATTGTTGCTGGGTTCTACGTAACCGAAGCGCATTGAGTTTAGACGCTTAACCATTGCACTAATTCGCATCGAATTGCATTTTTGCACGTTATAATTAACTTTCGAATAAACAAAAAAAATAATAAATAATAAACAAAAAGTTGCGCTTTGCACGACCCACAATTACATGGTACACAAAAAAATTTAAGTATACGAGTAGTCAAAATAATTATTTAATTATTCATATAATTAGCAACTCGATTAATGAAAAATCAATGTTAAAAATTGCACGTTAAAAATAAGTGAATAGTCAAACACAAAACAAAACAGCTAAAAAGCTCTAGAAATATCGAAAAAAAAAAAACAATTTGCTTAATTTTTCAAAACATTTAAAATGGAACTTCTGCCAGAATAATTGAAATCCCTATCGAACAGCAATCGCGGGTCATTGTTTTTAAGCCGATTATATAATACGAGTATTTTGTAAAACAACTTCCTGACAAACGGCAATTGACTATCCAGAATATTATATTATTCAAAACGATTATTTTAAACACTGGCCTGCATTTGGTTGAGAGTCATTAGAAATCGCGCCCAGCGACCAAACCAGTTGCCATTTGAAATGCCAATTTATAAACTGAAATGCATATTTTAACCCAAATAAAAACAAAACGAACTGAACCGATTGTAAACATGAGATATATTATAGTATATAAAATGTGGGCACGTGTCGGCTTTAATGGGAGTTTTCTCAGTGGATACTAAGGTTCAATTCAAAGGCTCAATTTCGATAATCCTGCACTTGTTTTAAATTTCACAACTGATAAAGTTTTACGATCCGATAAACCATAAAATGATATACACTTGGAATGCTTCGCTTGGCACACTTTGTCCGACAAAATATTAACATGCAAGAAAATGTTCCATGGCAGTTTAAGAGTCGATGAATTTATCTTTTGTTTATTTAAATTTTTTCTCGTAACATTTTTTTTATTTTTTGAGTCCTTTCTCAATAGCTTTAAACTGGACATATTCCTTCTGGGAAATGGCTTAAACACACACTCGTGCACTCACATTTTGGGTACGCGGCTAGCGCCCGTTGTGCCACTGTCTGGGAGTTACGGGAGGCGGTATTTGGATACTGTTGCTACAGCTGAGAACGCCGCGGAACGAATGAAGCTAAATCGCCAACTGCCAATGGCATATATACTTTAGCTAACTGACGAACCCCTCAGACGGCGACGGCGCGTTTTTTAAGCAAAACCTCGGCCGGCGACAACAACGCAGCGCAAAATCAAAATACAAAAAAAAAAAAACAAAGTTAAAAATATGTTTAAATTGTTGTTGACTGTTGGCGGCTCTGAGATTGACGCTTCGCTCACAGCTTTTCTCTCGCTCTCTCGCGTTTTGATAGCGCGTCTTAACAAAAAAAATCGCGTGCGATTATTGCAAGACGAGAAATTTTTGAATGCAAACGGAAAAAAATTTACAAATTCGTGCTAAATCTTATGCCAATAAATACAGGGAAAATAACAAAAGCATTAATTGGAAAAACTACGCTTGAGAAATATGTGTAGATAACGCAAATATAAATATATATCGCCAATATTTCATATTCTTGCCAATCGCGGCTTTCGAAAATAATCAAAGCAACAAAGCAACATGCACACACGTGTTTCAATTATTTAAATATACTTATATTTCAAATTGTGCATATTTTAAGCATGCGCATAAAACGCTTAACAAAGAATTTATTTTAAAAAAGATTTTCAAGCCTGATTTGCTTGACTTGTATATACCCAGTAACTGAACTGGTGGAACAAATGAAACTTCAATACTCAAAGTTAAACTAGGAGAGAACTTTAATATCAAAATATATTATCTTTAACTGTAGCCTTGTCTCTTTATAGATTGATGCTGTAGTTTAATATATATATTTCTTATCTGCTTTTGAACTGGTTAACTTAGTCATAAACCCCCTCTTACACATTTTATATACGCTAAGTACAAAATGAATACAAAATTAACAGCACTTCTGGTGCAAAATGTCAGCAGCTTCGTTTATACGTTAAAAATGTTTTGTTTAATTAGCGCTCTTGATAAATTATGGCAAAATGGCAGGCAAGCGTTAAATTGCTATATTAGCGTGATTTTATTATATATATTTTTTATCCATCTTTTGTGAATTGAACAGCATGCATCAACTGTTGTTGTGGTTACCTAAATCCATTTTACTACACTCCATAAAATATAACGCTAAAAACATCATCTGCCCATTGATTGAAAAGCTTATCAGAGTATCTTGTAAAATAATCGAAGCAACACGCGCACACGTGCTTCAATTATTTATATAAACTTTTATTTCAAATTGTCGCCCTTTATATCATTATCTAAAGAGGCTTGGTCATCTAGACACTACAAACCAAAAAAAAAAACCTCAAGTACACTCGCACATGTCAGTTTCCTTAGAAGCCAGCATGCTGTGAATAGACGAAGATACACAGTAAATGCTCGTGACCACATGGCGGCAGCTTCGCGAGAGTGCGAATGTGTTGTTAGATAATTCATTTTATTGATGCATTTAGCTGCCTGTTGTAGATAAGCCGGGGTGATTAGTGATAACAGTTGTTAATTTGCGTAGCGTTCGTGCTAACCAAGCGATCACAAATGTTTCTTGTTACAGAGCTCGCACAATCAATTTAGAGAGGTCTCGAATCATTTTGTATTTTTGCTTAAAATTTTCATGTTTTATTTGTAATATGTTAAAGCTGATTTTAAGAACATAGTTGTACATATATTTGCTAGGCTCAACAAAGAATAAAGATTTTACAATCGAATTATATAATTTTGCACTACTTAGCTAAGGCGTTTAACTTAATTGCGTGATATATGAAGGTGAAGCTATGAATTTAATTAGTTCTTCAACAATATGCCACTCAAGACATGTACACATAAAGCATGCGCTGCGCACACACTTTACCCACGAGTTTGCTATACTCGACAATCACATCGCGATCGCCAACAGTGCCAGTAAGCTGTCAAAAAAGAAAGCGTTTTATAAACATGATGTACATAAACAATAAACAAAATATATTTACTTGTATACAACGTTTGTATGTGGTGCAGGTTTGCGAGTTCAGTAGCAGCTGTACATCGTCTAAATGTTGATTCAGAAACTCATTCGCATCCTTTGCAGTGGCATCCGGATGTAGGCGCTGATATTTTTGCTCATCAAGTTTGGAGCGTATGGCTGGCACAATAAAACCAGACAATATAATATGCATTTATATTTAAAGTTATAAGGTATTTGTTAACTACCATCGGTTAGGGGCAGCCAAACGTAAGTCTCTGGGCACAGCAAATAGGAGGCAGACAATTTTCCCTTGTAACGCATTTTTGGACACGAGTGTATGTAAAATCCCATATAGTAATACTTTAAAGTAGGTACACGCTCGGCGATTGTCTGCACCAAATCGATTTCCCTAAAAAACATCAGTAAATATTGATAAGACATACAACACATTATATACGCTTCAAACTCACCTCAAAGAGCCATATGTGCCCAGCGATAAAAAGCTGTAGTCAGGATCATAAAAGAAGTACACTGAACTAACTGAGCCGGGTAATATGTCTATGACGCCCACTGCAATCAGAATGTCATCCAGCCAGTATTGTTGGTGAAAGGAACCATAACCCATCTCAGGACCATCATTTGGCTTCCGGTGCTGTAGTCAATCACAACGCATAAGATTAGTTTTCATTATTGGGAACCTTAACATAGCTGTTTTTTTTTAGTAAAAACTGTAGTTTATTCAGTTAGCAACCTGCATGGGCGTCTGTTTCAGATGGTCCTTGTATGCCTTCCGATTCTTGGGCGGATCATTGTGTATGAGAATCTGATATTTCTTATAGAGTTCGAAGCTTTGCGGTAGCGTAAGCATAAATTCCTCGCCATTGACAGGTACCAAACGCAGCTAGTATGATTTATATAAAAAAGGAGAACATCATTTTGATAATTACCTTTAGGGGTGAATTAACCAAAAACCGCTGCATATTAGCTAATGTTAGGCGTGCGGGATTATCATTGTGTATGACTAATTGATATTTGCGATACAATGCGAGTACCGCATCGGCACATGTGCGCTGTCTATCTGAGGCAGCGACCAAAACGATCTGCAACAAATAGCACAAATACGATGTGTGTACATAGAGGGACACACGCAAAAAGGTAACACAAAACAATCTATATACATGATAAATGGTGACACACCAGCTACGTTCTGCAAACGGTTGCAATCTTTGGCAAAACAAAAAGATATTCGCTTAAAGACAATCCAGTATGCAGCTCGAAATAACTGAGATAGTCGTGATAAAACTTAACTAAAATACAAATATCATCTCGAGCTGTATACGAGAAATCGATGCCAAATGAATTAATCAAATATTGTCTTTAGTCTACACACCTTTAACTGGTGCTTATCAGTTTTGCTCGGCTGGGCCAGAAAATCCTTCAAGCTCTTCTCCTGTACGGACGTTTTGGTTTGTGGCTGCTCGATCGGGTCTCCCAATTTGGCCTGCCTACGCTCTAGACGCATTTGCTTGGCCTTCTTGCGCGGCGGATTCGTGTTGGAGCTAACAGCTGTTGTTTGGAGACAAATCAAACATTAAACGAATGCATAAGACAATAATAAGATCAATGCTCACATTTGCTTTTGTTGGATACCAACAGAGCCTCCGATTGATCTCCAACACCCGATGTCATATTCAGCGCTGGCAACGGGCTCGAGCTTTTCATTTGCGCCGCGTTTGCCTGGGCCAAAGTCTCAATTTGTTCCACATTGATAGCCGGCGGCTTTTTATCAGGCACTTGTGGCTGGGGTTCGCTTGCATTGACCGCTACGTCGTTGTCATCGCCGGTTTTGGAATCACCGGCCGATTGTCGCTGCTGCTGCTGCTGCTGTTGCTCGTTGGGCTCACGTTTGCCATCGCGCAAAAATTTATTCATTCGCCGTAATACGCGCTTATTGGACTTGGTCAGCCTGAACTCGAGCGCATCGCACTTAATTGTATAGCATGGACAGCAGTTTATGGCGTTTTGCGGCTTGTAGCAGTAATTTCCGCAGCGGCGCCAACCGCGATCGATCAGCTCTTGGTAATCGTCGCAGACCAAACTATATGCATGCAAGCCTGCATGACGCACACACGCATACACATGCAAGGAAATAAGTACATTGTACTACAGTTTCGCTTTGGTTCTGATTGGTGTTCTTACCGTGCGATTTGCTGAAGCTCGTTCCCGTGCAGTAGCCACATTTTTGCTTCTGCTCTCCAAAGTACTGCACAATGCTGAGACTCATGATTACGTACAATATTCTCGTTAGACACACACACTCCTTTCGCACATTATTTTTATTTGAGTACTATCACAAATAACATTTGCGAGAATGTTATGAACAACCTGCAGCAACTGCAGCCGATTCGATGATTCGTTGCGAAATATGTTTTAATATTATCGACATATCGATATTTCAAATAAGTGCTGGAAAGTTCGGGCGCATTAACTGTTAATGATCAGCTGGGTTTGAGAGCTAGCTCATCTTAATCGTTCATGCTCAGTTGTTGTTATTGTTTTGGCTGACTTTTTTTCCTTAAGTTGTGTTAGTCTGCTAATAAAAGGCAAACGAAAAAATCTATTACTTGAAATGATTCAGATTTTCCCGGGCCATACGTAAATTAGGCCTACTTAAATAATGAGTTAAGTCTGTAACAAAAGGAACAAATGAGCTTGTTCAAATTATAAAAATATCCCACTTAGTCAACACTATAACTAATCCATTACAGTATCATATTTCGGACGGCTGTTTTAGAGCAATTGTTTAATTAAGTTGCTTGAGTCAAATGTATTTGTGTAAGCTATGAAATAATTTAGCAACAAGGCGTATCAAAGCTGTAAGTGCATAAAATTAGTTCTATTTAAGTTACGATTTCCAAGTGACAGCTGGTAAATGTGATTCAAACTTTGTACTGCGTAGTGCGTAGTTGTCAAGTGAAAGTTTTAATACCCTTTGTTATATATGGCTATCCTCAATAAGGAAATTTGGAGCGCTTTCATCGGTAACCCTTAAATCTTAAAGCGAGCTTTACATGCTCATATAGTTGGATCAATAAGCATTCAATTTGACGTTTTTTAAAACGTTATTTACTATTATACCCTACGTTGAGCATATTAGTTTCCCTACTCAATAGCTTTTCTCACTTTCCAGCACTGCAATGATTGCAGCGCCGACATCTGAGCTTGACAGCCGCTCGCCCAAACCGAATGCCCGCTTTGAGGATAACCTCAAGCTGGCGCAAGCCCAAGATGAGCTCAATGGAAAAGCCGCAACAGCACAAACAACGACACCCATAACCACACCCATGCCCGCCGATTTGCAGCCCGCCTACCACAAACTGTACGCCGATTGCCAGGAACATGCCACCCACTTTGCCAAGGATCACACGGAATATGGCCAACGCTTGCATGCTGCACACATTGCCTGGCAGGATTTCATAGTGCTGGCCAACCGGCTGGTGCTGCAAATCGATGCCTTTGCCCACGAATACGACTTTGACGAACGCACGCCGGGCAATGGCTATCGCAGTTTCATATACGTCACCAATGCATGCATCTCCCATGGACGCAACATTTGCCAGCAGCTGCTGGCGACACGCGCCACGCTCTTCTTTCGCAAGAAGTTCTACATGAAGGAGGTGGAGGCGTGCTCGCAGCTGCTCTGCTCGCTGTGCACCTGCCTGCAGTATCTATTGATACTGCGCCAGTGGTCGGTGAATACGGGCGATCTGCTCGCCAACGGGCGGCATACGGCCGAACAGCTTTTCGAGCTGGGCGACACCATCAATCAGTATTGCTTCTACGGCCGCTGCCTGGGCTTTCAGTATGGCGACTCCATACGCGGTGTGCTCCGGTTTCTGGGCATCGGCATGGCCAGCTACTCGGAGACGTATTACTCGCAGTCGGACAATGGCAGCAGCACCCTGCTAAAGACAACGCGAAGCCTGTGGTCTAGCGGCAAATATCTGATGAATCCGGAGCTGCGCGCCAGGCGTATTGTGAACATTTCGCAGAATGCAAAAATCGATTTCTGCAAGTCATTCTGGTTTCTGGCCGAATCGGAGCTAATGCACAAGCTGCCCAGCATTGTGGGCAGTTCCATCAAAGTGAATCGCATAATTGAGCTGCCCGCCGAGCCAATGCGTCTGCCGGCACGCGTGCAGCAAGATGGGGAGTTGCAGTTTGTGGACATACCCGTGCCCAGTGCACATCTGGGACCCGGCCTGCCTGTTTCGGTGCGCCTACTCAGCGCCAAGCGACGCGCCGGCATGCTCGGCGAGGGACGCTATCGCGGCTGGCGGCGTCCAGCAGCGCCATCGAATTCCATACTATTCCACTGCCACGGTGGCGGCTTTGTGGCGCAGTCATCGAAGTCGCACGAGCTGTATCTGCGCGATTGGGCCGTGGCGCTGGATGTGCCCATACTTTCGGTGGATTACAGTCTGGCGCCCGAGGCTCCCTTTCCGCGCGCCCTGCAGGAAGTCTACTACGCCTACTGCTGGCTGCTGAACAACGCCCAGCTCTTGGGCACAACAGCCGAGCGTGTTATATGCGCTGGCGACTCAGCAGGCGCGAATCTCTCCATTGGCTTGGCGCTCAAGTGCATTGAGCAGAACGTGCGCGTACCGGATGGTTTGTTTCTGGCCTATTGTCCCACACTGGTCAGCTTTGTGCCCAGTCCGGCGCGACTCCTGTGCCTGATGGATCCGCTGCTGCCCTTTGGTTTCATGATGCGCTGCCTGCGTGCCTACGCAGCGCCGTCCAGTGAAATGTTGCAGGAAAATGCCAAGAACGTGGAGCAGCTGGAGCAGATACGCAACGCACAGGCACCCATTGTGGAGGCGGAAAAGCTAACACATAGCATCAGCTCCAGTCGACGGACCTCGACGACCGCCAGGAGCCCGCTGACGCCACTGGAGCCACTTAATCGATCCGACGAGGATGAGAGCAGCGACACTTTTGCCAGTGCCTCCTATCACAGTCAAACGGTGGAGCGCACTGACTTGCCCAGCAGCGAGGGCAGCGACAATAGCTCGTGTGTGTCGTTCGAGGACGACTCGCAACCCATCGAACACTATCCGATTGAGATCTCTGCGGAGATACCCAAGGATCCCGAATCAGCCGCCTATATTGACAGCTTTCTGGATAAATATCTTATTGACACCGCTACCATGGAAGCCACGGAGGAGAACACAGTCACAGTGGCGCCATTGCCACTAGCAAATGGACATGCGAAGAGCAGCTCCGAGGAAAACATTCTCGTTGAGACGGGTCGCGAGATAATTGTGGATACGCTGCCGGGTCGCTTCCATGAGGCCGTCAACAATATGTTCAATCGTTGCACGCAATCCTATGAGATACACGGCACCGCCGCACCTGGTCAGCAGGATGTGCGCAACCTGGATGCACTAATCGCACGCAGCCCCAGCGAAGAGTTTGCATTTGAGGTGCCCAAGGATCCATTTCTATCGCCCTACTGGGCCAGCGACGAGTGGCTGTCACAACTGCCAGAGACTAGAATCCTTGTAAGTTGACATAGAAAGAGAAGATGCAACAACATGTAAATCCATTATTATTCTATGTACTGCTTGTAGACGCTTAACATGGACCCTTGCCTAGATGACTGCGTCATGCTTGCCAAGAAGTTGAAGCGTCTGGGACGCCAAGTACATTTGGAGATACTTGAGGGCTTACCACATGGTTTTCTAAACTTTACGATGGTATGCAAGAGCAATTATCTAATTGACCATTATTAATGTTAGTCATCTCCTCTGCAGTTGTCCAATGAGGCAATGGATGGCTCCAAGCAGTGCATCAAATCACTACAAGCGCTGCTCCAGGTAACGATTAAAGAGAACAACGACGATAGCACCGCTTGCGATGAGACCTCCAGTCCCAGTGCGTGCTCAGCTGCATCGACAGCGCCTTAAAAACGATATATACTTATACTTATAAATATATATCCTATATATTTATATTCATATATTAATATTTATACACAATTTGTTATATGCAACATGGACATGTTGTTTATGAGGCACATTTCTTGCTTTTTATGCATCTCAAAGGTTTTTATACACTTTTATATTATAAATAACGCAGTTAGCTTAGCTTTGTATGTTTTATAATGTCAGCTATACAAATCTAATAGATAAGCTAAAGCTTCTATATTAACCCAGCCAACTGTTCAAGTATTGAGAGCGTGTAAACACGCTCTATAATATATATACGTATATATATATTTATGTGCTAAGCTCAAAATTGTACTCTCCCAACACCCCCATGCAAAGTCTCGAATATGTGCCTGTTATAAACGAGTACTTGTAATTGTAATTTACATTTATATTCACCTATGAATTTATCTTAAGTTCACACGGCTTAAACGCCTTGGACATTATGGAGGCTAAAAAATTCCATTGGAAACAAATTTATTTTGCAAATGATCAGTTTGATAAACCCGTGAAAACGGTCCACATTTGAACTTTGTGACGAATATAGAATCTCGAATTTCTCATTTAGTTATAGCCCAATGCCAACTCTTTTCATCTAAACTGTACCCAGTGTTATACTATGTTATTAAATGGTTTTTGCCATTCAACGAAACAACAAATTGCATTTTGTATTAATTTATTGGCCAAGGAAATGCTGCACTGTAAAATCTTAATATTTAGGATGTTGTATGTGAGAGAATTATGTGATATATGTTAGTATGAATACGAGTTACAAATATGGAGAAATGTCTATGTTTCGTTATCTTCGATCTTTGGCGCCAGGTAATAGCGTATGTGGCCCAGATCCTTGATGGCGTATTCAACCACCAATGGGACATCGGCGCACATGGACAGCTGCACCTGGGTGGACAGCGGCGTGGCCTTTGTGAATGCGTTCAGGTAGCGACAGGCGAAGGTGAGCGTGACTGGCTCTTGCATGTCAATGATGACAGCCTCCTCCTCTTTGTCAACGGAGCCGGTTTGCGCCAACTTTATATTGGCTGTGCCCACATCGCCGCTCGCTGAGAACTTGACGCCTTCTTTCGTGCAGCAAATGACAACTGATTCACTGAATTGAGCTAAGTCACGACAGATGCGTGCGAATTCCATGGCCGGCATGCGCACCACACACGAATAGTCCGTTTCCGGAATACCCAAGTGCTCCTGATCGAGATTCATCAACTTCATCTCGTAGTCGGAAACCTTTTCCTGGTTGGCCGACTCGAACATGATAGTAACTGTGTCAGCATTATCCTGCGCCTTCATCGTCACATTATCCTCATTGTTGGCGCACTTCAGTATCTTTGCCATGCTCCCCAGATTCATGCCCATGGACAGATTACGGTCACAGCGGAACTTATCGAAACCATCAGATCTGAGTGTCAGCGACACAAGCGACACATGAGAATTGTCCATGGCCTGCAGCTGCAATCAGAAGACATTCATTCGTTCAGAAACATCTGTAATACAGTCGGCACACCTAGCTTATGTATTTATTACCTGTATGCCCGAATCGCTGCAATCGAAGGTGCCTTCATTTAGCAGATCTTTGATGGCATCCAGGATTTTCTTGAGTATGGTTGCCTGTCCCAAACGTGCCTCAAACATGATTACTATTTAACTTTTGTTGTATTTGTGGAATGCTATTACTGCAGATTAAACCAGACCGTCGGTGGTGCTCGTTGCTTGGTTTACTAGATAATGAGGCCTTTGGGGCGGCAAAACTAGCGTTTTGGCGCGAACAACAGCTGTCAAATTGGCAGAATGTACGGCGTTGCCACACCGCACAAATGCGAAGTAAACTGATGTGAGTGCAGCCCTGGTACGAATTATGAATTTTATGTTTAAATTTACTTTAAGTACAATTACAATACAATACAATAGGTATACAATTAAGGGCTGTTTTGTTGCTGTTACAATTAAATATGTTTGTTAATCATTTTTCCCTGCAACGGTAGCGTTTTCTTTTTCTCAATTTAGATATAACCATTTGGCGCAAGTCATTTATTCCAAGGCCTACAAAAAAAATGGTTTTAATCAATATGAAAAACTCCATGTAACCGCTGGCTTACCATGCACAGTCTGTAAATCTTGTATGCCCATTGGATCGAGGCACATAAAATAATCCTCTAAAGCTCTGTGCTGTTTCATGACCGCCACGAAAATTGCCGGTATGAGAGATGACAGATTAAAGTCCTTGTAAGTGCGCCGTCGCAGCAATTCGAGCACTAGCTGCAAATGACCGGCATATGTAGCCAACGTTAAAGCGTTTTGCCCAAAACAATTGATGGCGTAAATGTTTGCTCCGAACTCCAGTAATGTGCGGGCACACTCAAATCTGCCCAAATAGCAGGCTTTAAGGAGAGCTGTATTACCGTACTGGTCCAGCTCTTCTATGTTGTACTGATTATTGCGTGCTAGTGTGCAAATGATGCGCAGAGACATAACGTCATCCTCGCCAACACAACCAAGCGCTGCAAAATGTTTGGATGTAAAAAATATAGTAAAGCTATTTATAAAACAAACCATTCGTATGTCCAATTGCAGTCATTGTTTAAAAACGAATACGCATAGCTATAACGGCACTTATACTAGGGCTACCACATGGTAAAAACATCCCTGTGCAATTGCATATATCGATAATTGGACGTTTCTCAGCACTATTTTTCGAAATGTCAATGTCAAAAGTGGATAGAAGCAGCACATCCGCTTTCTTTTTCGGCTGAATATTTGTCGCTTAAACAGGGCAAAATGGTGCGTCTGCAAATAAATCATCAAATATCCAAGTCATCAAACAACAAAAGTGGCAGAATAGGACAAAAAATCCAAATGCATACCAATCTGTGCGTCGTACAAGCAAAATGGTGCATTTAAATGATATATCTAAGGCTAAATTAAATTGCTAAGTTTAGCGGAAATGCAATTTCGGCTTTTGTTGTTTACGCCTTGTTCTTCGGCACCCAAAATGACTGGACAATATTAATAATTTACTTACTGTTGCAGTCGCTCGTTATCCCAGAGAAGTTCCAACACATTCTTCGTATCATGAATACGAACATCGATGGCAAGCGCAAAGTTGGCATCGCCATGACTGCCATCAAGGGTGTAGGCCGTCGTTATTCCAACATTGTCCTGAAGAAGGCCGATGTGGACCTAACTCAAGCGTGCCGGTGAATGCACCGAGGAGGAGGTATATATATATTGATATTTTTCTTGATTGTGATGGTTTATTTTCATTGTTTACATTTGTTGTTTTTATGTTAACAGGTTGACAAGGTTGTCACCATCATCTCGAACCCGCTGCAGTACAAAGTGCCCAACTGGTTCCTTAACAGACAGAAGGACATCATCGATGGCAAATACTCGCAGCTGACATCGTCCAATTTGGATTCGAAACTGCGTGACGATTTGGAGCGCTTGAAGAAGATCCGCTCGCATCGCGGTCTGCGTCATTACTGGGGTCTCCGTGTCCGTGGTCAGCACACCAAGACAACTGGTCGCCGCGGTCGTACCGTTGGTGTGTCCAAGAAGAAGTAAGCACGCGGCTGCTGCAACGGTCCCTGTCTTCAGGCTGAAGCTGTTATTGCTTATGATTCTACTATAACAACCCAACAAAAACAAAACAAGAAAATAGAAAAAAAAACCCAAAAACTGGATGAAAATATGTTTGTTTGCGTGTGCAGTGGTTAACAAAAGTGTATGTGTTATGGGATATATTTTCATGTCCCGCCTAAATTTTCTTTGTCAAAGTCAGGACTAAAGCCAAAAACGTTCCGTCTAGACCTGGCATTATGTTTCAAATTATTTGAAAAAACTTGTTAAAATTAAAATGTCGTCAGCGACAGTCACAGAAGAAACCCATGGTCGCGGGCCAAGCAAGCTGTGGTTACTGATTTGCAAGAATGTAAGTGTGCTACTGGCTCATCCCATTGCCATGGCAGTTGTCATTATAGCACCGATATTGTTGTTCCTATATACGCAATTTGATCAAGTATTGAGTATCGGTAGTCCAGTTTTTGTTAGCGAAACCAGATATCCACCCATAGATCTGGTTGAACCCAATGCAACGTATGTATAACGCCATGAAAGTTGACCTTATATTCTTGATTGTTCCCTCCAGTTCCATATTTTATTCACCAACCAACAATGTGCTTGGAAGGGTCGTAAGTGAAGTAGCTGTGAGTTTGGGCACAAAATATGTCCGGCCATATTTATACGCAACTGACATGGAATCGGCGCTCACCAAAGAAGATGCCTTTGTGGGCATTGAGTTTGAAGATAAGCTAAGGACCATTATTGAAATACCATCTGAGATCAAAGTATCTTTGCGATTTCCATTACATTTACGCATGAAGTTACAGCAATCTTGGCCTACACGTTTATACAGGCCGCTTATTAAGTTGAAAGGGAAAAGTGTCTACGATACCGAGGGTTATTTAAAAATCCAAGCGATGCTAATGGAAGAATTAATCAGGAAAGAAACGAAAGCGTCCACATTCCGCAAGTCCACATGCAGCCGTTTCCCGACGAAGCCCATAATAATTACTACTATTTGCTTCCCTATTATAATACTCTCATAATGTACTTTACGTTCATTTTTATGGTGCCCTCAGTGATTATCGGTCAGGTAAGTATAGAAAAAAATCAATTGGAGATGTCTAGTTTAAACTGTTCTCTTCTCAATCGATAGAGTTG
Organism: Drosophila robusta; assembly: GCA_035043565.1. Classification (NCBI taxonomy): domain Eukaryota; kingdom Metazoa; phylum Arthropoda; class Insecta; order Diptera; family Drosophilidae; genus Drosophila; species Drosophila robusta. The sequence continues at coordinate 6,478,817 of JAWNMW010000584.1, forward strand.
ATCGATTGAAATATATATATATATATTGAAATATATATATTCTATTCTTTTTGATGTCTTACATACTTATACATCTCAAATGGATATACCTTATTATTAAGTTTTCTTTTGCCCTCCGATTGAAACTGTCCTTAGATGACCCCATGCTTCTTGTGATCATGTGTTACCATGTTATTCGAAAATCTGCAAGGATATAGCCAAGTTAGAGCTATTTTTCTATAAAAGACATTCGTTTTATAGCCCTTTTCTCAAATATCCTTAATGATTTCCAAAGGTTTTACCTTTTTGAACTCGTAGCAACCAAGACTATCGGTTCGCATTCTAGGATATCCAGGATTAGATAAAAAATTTCGCCCTAAAATTTGGCAGGCCCAAATTCGGCCATAACTTGGCCATTTTAAGGACTATGACGACGTCCTTTGGCCAAAAGATGGCCCTTATGCTGCTGATTCAGAATATGCGAGAGAAAGGACGAAGGTTTTGCAAGTCTTTTCTTTGCACAAAATTGGCCTTTAACTCGGCCGTATCCTTGCGCATCCTAGTAAGTTCGGTGTCAAACAGAGTGTTTGGATCAGGGCTATCAGCTGGCCAAAGGACACCCAAATTGTTCTGTTAGTTTCCAAAATACCAATGATTTCGGTTTTTTTTACCAATTTACTTGCGGTCCGCGACTAAACTTTTAAGTGTCAGATTCTTAGATGCCCCCATGATTTCTTTGTGCCGATCGACAGAATGCGTCCTTGAATGACCTTTGAATATTCGCAAGGATTTGGCCGTGTTAGCTCTTTTTTTAATAACGACAGGTGGATTTAAAATGGGCAAGCCCAAAAGTATGCAGTGCAAATTGACAACACGTTCTTTTGTGCACAGCAAAAAGTACGCTATATTTATTTGTGTTGATTTGATATTCACATTTTAATAGATTGCCCAAAAGTATACATCAATATTTATATTTTTCTTTAGCTTATGATCTTTTAAGTCGAACGTCTGGTTTCTGTGTCGATAGTCGCCATAATGCTTAAAAAACTGCAATGATCAATAATATAATTGGAACTTCTTCTCTTCTATATGTTGCAGCAAATTGTTTCCGAGAAACAAAGACAACTGCGGGAGATAATGCGAATAATGGGCCTGACCGTTGGATTGAATTGGATATCGTGGTTTATAGTCACCTTAATATTGTTTTGCATACCGACGCTAGTTATATTGATCGTGATGAAATGGTTCCTGTGTCCCTCAAGTAACTTTGGGGTGTTGATGCTTATATTTATTATTTTTCTAATTTCATTAATATGGTTCACGTTCATGCTCAGCGCATTCGTTACCAACACCATATTGGCGATGACCACGCTGACCCTTGTACATTGCATTAGCTTCCTGCCATACCTAATTGTGGGCGCTAACCCGCGCGAGACGCAGGCAGTTGTGATCTGCCTTTTTATGAACAGCGCAATGCCCATGATCTTGACCCAGGTACTCGGCTATGAGCTTCGAGGCGTGGGTGTCCGGTGGCAAAATATATTCCAGTGCAGCCATCCCGCTGACAAGCTGAGCATTGGCTGCATATTGCTGATAATGCTGGCTACGGCCCTAATGCGAATGATCTGCTGCCTGTATGTCGATCAGTTGAATCCGGGCGCATTTGGTATAGCCAAGAAGTGGTACTTTCCATTCAAACGGAAATTCTGGTGCCCATGGGAGCGACCGCGAAACTATGTGGACGAAGAGCTGGCAATGAACACAGGCAGTATAGATTATGCGAATATAGCAGCCTTTGAGCAGGCACAGAACAGTAATCCGCCAATTATGGAGGCGCAGCATTTAAACAGGAAATTCGGCAATAATGTAGCCGTTCGTGACTTTAGTCTCAAATTTTATGAGGATGAGATAACGGTACTGCTCGGTCACAATGGTGCCGGCAAAACGACAGTATTCATGATGCTCGCCGGGATATTTGCACCCACCTCCGGGCGGGTGCTCATCAACGGCTACGATATGAGCACGTCCACACAGAAGGCACGCCAATCTCTCAGCATCTGCCCGCAATACAATATCCTATTCGAGGAGCTTAGCGCGTACTGGCACATTGTGTTCTACAGTCGGCTAAAAGGATTCCTTCGCTCCGAAGCTGAAATGGAGGCGCAACGATATCTGGAGATAATGGACCTAATGGATAAGGCGTCAATTAAAGTCGAATATCTTAGCACTGGCATGCGACGCAAGCTCTCCGTCTGCTGCGCCCTCTGCGGCAACACCAAGGTAAGATTGAGTCCAGATGGATTTCAGCTAGATTTCTCGACAACTCCAATTTGCAGGTGGTCCTGTGCGATGAGCCGACCGCATGCCTGGATCCATCGGCGCGGCGCGAGGTCTGGAATCTGTTGCGTTCGGAGAAGACCGGACGTTGCATAGTCATGAATACGCATTTTATGGAAGCGGCCGAAGTGCTCGGCGATCGTATCGCCATCTTGTGTGAGGGCCAGTTGTACGGCTATGGAACGACGGACTTTATCGTCAATAATCTTGGGCCGGGCTATTGTCTGGTAAGCTTCAATTTCGATGCGCTGACATTAATGCATGCTATGTGCCTGTAGGTCTGCGTGGGGCTGGAGGGCTGCAATGTGGACGAGGTGACCAAGTTTCTCAGTCGTCGGATCACAAATATTGAACTGGAACGCATTGACGAATTGGACATTACCTACCGTCTGCCCACTGAGCACGTGCAAAAATTTACCAGCCTCTTCAAAGCACTCGAGAGCAAGCTGGAAAAGTTAAAGCTCTCCAGTTTTGGAGTGAGTGCACCGACTCTGGGCGAGACCTTCGTCAAGATCGGAGCTGATAAAGTTGGGCGCAAGCATACGGTAGGATCTTCCGAAATAACGAATGGTAAGCGATGTAATATATATATGTATATATAAATAGGTAAGTGTCTCTGTTGCCGTTAATGTTCCCCTGATGCTGTAAAGTAGGAGACAAAATTGAATTATCTTAACTCTGCAAACCAGTTTTCAATCGAACCGGTTTCACACCGAAACTCAAATAGTTTCAATATAAACCGAACCTTGAACCGAAACCGTCTGCCAAAGATTTAGTCAAACATATTCTTGTGAATTTGTTTGATCGGATTTTTTAAATCAGGAGACTGCATATATAAACAAGAGCGTTGCAGTCGGGTGTAACCGCCGTGGTCGGTTACTCGTTCACAATATAAACACAAAAAAGAAGACTCCAAAATATTAGTATTGCGTAAAAATATAGATTTTTTCCATTTGGAGAAGGCGGGAGTGGGCGTGGCCAAAATTTGTTGCCTCTATCTTGAGCGGCGATGATCAGTAATGTATCAAATTGACACGCCTCCAGTGGACGTATCCAAAAATCTTAACACTTTATCTGAAGCAGATAATCTCGAGTTTTAAAAATTTCGTTCATACGAGTTAACCCGGCAAACCCAATATACACTGTTTCAATTGTGAAATATTTTGCCTTTTAAAACGAGATTCGAGATTAAAACTGGTTTGAACCGTGTTTTGTTTTTGTTGATTTGCAGCCATGGTTTAAAAAGTCTTACATAAAACGATGTAGCCGAAATAGGAATACTTTGCTTACCCTTTACTCCTTCCACCATAGCCTGGCCGTCCGAGCCGCTCGAAAGTCAGGAGTTGAAACGGTCGCAGAGATTGCTCAACGACTGGCACGGAATGATGCTGAAGAAGATCCTGTACACGTGGCACCATCCGTTCTTGTATGCCCTGTTAATTTTGCTGCCGTTGCTTGGGCTTAGCTCGATAGCCCTTCTCGGTTTGCTGGCCGAAGGCAAGGGCACCTTTGAGCTAGATCCCGGCGATCTGTCCAGCTATCCGGGCGCGTTGATTGTCAAGGACTGGCGGAGTGCTGGTAACATAGCCAGCACTGAAATATTTTTGGATCACAGTAATGCGATTGCAACTGAATATGAGAAAATGGCCATGGACGCTGGCGCCAAAGTGGTGTCAACGGGGAAAATCCCTTTCGAGGATTATTTCCTGAGGAACATCGATATGGCTAAGGAGGGTTTCACGGAGACCTATGTGGCAGCGACGACATTTCGCGACAGCTCCATCACCGCCTGGTTCAATCGACGCCTGGAGCACGGAGCGCCACTTTCCCTGGGATTGATCTACAAGGCGATTGCCAAAGTGCTCGTCGATATGGACATTACCATCACCAACAAGCCGCGCACCGACTCCGACTCGTCCGTTAATGAGAACGACAATGATCTAAGCGCAATGAAACGTACCCTATTTGTGGTCATGTATCTCTGCTTCGCCATGTCAGCGGCCATCCTGCTGCCCGTCCATGAGCGTACGTCACAGATGAAGCACCAACAGATGATTGGCGGCATCAGTTTGTGGACCTATTGGCTCTCGCATCTGCTGTGGGACTACATCGTATACATATTGATTACATTAGCCTTGCTGGCGGCCATTTACAGAGAGCCCCTGCATATAATATACTGGATGGCGTTGCTCCTATTGATCTTTGGCTTCGCCGCCCTGCCCTTCACCTACCTGTTCTCCTTTATTTTCACGGATCCCGGCAGTGGCATGTCCTATATGCTTGTCATTAACTGCCTCACCGGTAAGATCTACATCAATTATATAGCTTCATACGAGCGTGGATCAAAAGGTACCCATTTTTTCCCACCCCTATTTTTCATCATAGTCTCCTTTAGGACTGAACATTTGTTTCCCAACGACAAATTGGACCACTTTTTATTCATATTCAAAAAGTATAATCTTTTCAAAGTTCTAAAAATAGCAAACACGTGTGGAGGCATTAGTCGGGAGTGTCCGGCTAGGAGACACCCTGAACCCTGTCTTTTCAAACATTTCTACATACATACACAGAAATACACACACACACACACACACACACACACACACACACACACACACACACACACACACACACACACGGGGTATAAAAATAAGAGAAAGAGCTAGGTCCTGATCGGTTCGGTGGGTAAAAATCTGCAAAAAAACGATCTGAAATTTAGTGAAGTGCCTTACACGATAATAAAGTTAACATCTCTCAACACGGTTATTGATCCACCCTCGTAGACACAGATATGTTCGGTGCCTTAGCCGCAGATTGAATATCTTTTTTAGCGCTTTAGGGAAATCACTAATTCATAATTTATTCAATAACTCTGTTCCACTTATCGCACTCAATTATAGTTTTTGTGGCTATCCTTGTTAGCCCATTCGAGCTGGATGCGACCTATAAGTATTTTCATTTTATGCTCATGATCCTGCCGTTCTACACAATCTACTGCGGCGCTCTAACGACCTTCGAGCACGGCCGCGAAGTGGGTGACTGCGAGTCCTTGGACCATATTTGTCATATGGACACTGTGAGCTGCGGTAAAGTTTGTCCCTAAACCACTTTCACTTCATATGTAGTATATAATTTGTTTGCGTCTCGATTTTTAGTTAGAGACAAAGTTGACCTCTTCGAAGAGCTAATCTTTCTGGCAGTTAGTGGGGTTCTATTTATTGCGATGCTGCTGCTCTCATCCCGAGTGCTGCCCATAAGATATGCGATTAAGTTTGGTTTGGTTTCGATTGCCGCAAGTTAGAAACATTTTCCATTTGTTACGCAGGGGCAAGACCAAAGGTAATACGATCTTAGGCGAGGACGAGGATGTGAGGAGGGCGCGCGTTCAAGTCGACGAGATGATGCAGGATGAGGAGCAGTTGAAGGCGTGCAGCCTCGTTTGCAATCGGGCCTCAAAGAAGTATCGCCGGATGCTGGCCGTCAACTCCGTGTCCCTCACGATCAGTCCGTGAGTGAATGTACATATATATGCATATATATGTAATGTGGCATATAGCATTTGCCTGCAGCTATGAATGTTTTGGTCTGCTGGGTCTCAACGGCGCTGGCAAGACGAGCACCATTGCCATGATCGTTGGCCAGCACATGATATCCCGTGGCGATATCTATGTGCGTGGTTTCAGTGTGAAAAATCAATTGAAAAACTGTTTTCAGCACATCGGCTTCTGTCCGCAGAAGACCGCGATGCTCAGCTACATGACCGGCCGGGAGATGATGAAGTTCACCTGCCTGACGAGCGGCATTAAGAAAAAGTACATCGATAGCGTTATCGCCAAACTGGCCGAGGGCTTTGTGCTCACCCAGTATCTCGATCTGCAAACCAAGCACTACAGCGCCGGCACGAAGCGGAAGCTAAACATCGCCATGGCCGTGCTGGCCCGCACCCTGGTCTGCCTGGATGAGCCGACGACGGGCGTGGACATCAGCGCCAAGCAGGAGATCTGGCTGGTGCTGAGCGACATGCGCAAACTGGGCCGATCCCTGCTCCTCACCTCGCACAACATGCAGGAGTGCGAGGCCCTCTGCTCCTGTGCCGCCATCATGGTCAACGGCACGTTGCGCTGCTATGGCTCGGTGCAGCAGCTGAAGAGCCGCTACAAAAAGGGTATCTCAATCAAAATCCAATTGGCTCTCAGCTCGGAGTTGCCGGATCTAAGGTGAACTTCTTGTTTGCATACAATCCAAATACGATTTCAACAGAAATTTCGATACAGATTCACGATCGACTGGTCGGACGACAGCGACACTGTGAGTCAGAGATCCTCGCTCTCCAGGGATACTGCAGAGAGCTACAGTCCGAAAGCTAAAATAGTTGGTAAGTTGATCATATAGTCCAAACTCATATTCAAGTTGATATATATTTGATAGTTACGTATGCATAAAATGCATATCTAATACCTTTAAACAAAAACAAGTGAGAACTCTACTATCGGGTGTAACCGACTGCGAAATACTCGTTCACAGTGTTCTAACCGCTTGAAACAGTCAAAAATGGTCTATGTTATTATGGATTTGTGGGAACGGGACTACTCCCGTTCTCTATAAGAAGTTTTCTGTAATGTGTCTGCAAAAATTAGATATATCGAGCTTTTAAACTGAGGATGATATATATATTAAATGGATTTGCCACGCCCCGAGTGGACGTAGCTAAATATTTTGTTTTGCAATTCTTAAAGGAGTTCATCAGTAATCAATCTGAATGAATTTTATGTCTGTAGATTTAAAACTAAGGGAAACATAGAGCCTAATCGAATTGTCACGCCCCCGTTGGGGTAGCCAAGAAATCTTTACACTTTAGCTGACGCGGCTATATACGAGTCTACATTCCAAGTTTCAAGCCTCTAGCTGCAAAAGCGGCGAAAGAAATTGTGTTCATACGGACAGACGGACGATTAGCAAGACGGACATTGTTCATTTCGTGAACGAGTATTAGAGTATATAGGTGCTTAAAATCTATATAATATAAAATACATATGTATGTATATATATACATATATTATATGTATGTATATAGAGCAACCAACTCAGTCGCCCAGGTCGAGCGTGGATTCCAACTCAAAGGGCACACAGGTTCATTTTCATAGAAAGAAACCGTCGTCGCCAGTGCTAACAGCAGCGGAATCAGTAAAGTCGGATTTACCGCGTGTGACAGTGAGTACTTTATCTGGGAAAAAAAGAAAATCGTCCTTTTCGCCAAGGCAAACCAGTTCATTGGGCACGACCATAGGCTCGGGGAGCTTCAATTTCAAAAATGCTAACGAATATTGGGAATTGATCAATAATGTTGAAAAGCAGTTCATTTTGGATTTTCCCGATAGCTATATCGCGTATGTATACAATATATATACTTGACAATGGTCAACTCCTGAATCAATCGATTCAACAGAGAAATGTTAATTTATCGTGGTATGGTGACCATTGTCATACCCGACAATGAACTGAAATGGTCCACGATATTTCGATATATGGAAGAACAGCGAACCGAATTGCAAATAAAGCACTACTCGATCGGCCAGACATCTCTCGAGGATATCTTTATGGAGTTTGTCATGGAGCAGACTGAAGAATAGTAGCAGAATAGTAGAATAGTGGAATGGACACATATCAATATATATATTTATGTATTCTGAAAGGGTGTTGTGGAACCCGATGACCACATCTGCAGATCGCTGGACATGCATAGATTTAAGAACAGCAAGAACAATACCAATATATTATATATATACGTATATTCAATGAGAACTGTATATATATCGACATAAATATATGTATATATATTTCATATTTTATTTAATGCATTAAAATTTAAAAATTGTGGTTTTTTATTTTTGATTTTATGAAAAACAACATTAAACCAGATTCTGAAGGGGTCAAATTGTTTTGTCAAAAAACAAGCAAAAATTTATAAAAATTTTGAGATGTAAAGCTCTCGGATCTATAGATCGTATATTTCAAACGCCCATAACTTTGCGTAAACTGATCCGATTTTTACGTTTGATGGCATTTTTTGCATGGTTTGTCCTCTAGATTGATTCTGCATTTAAAATATATTCATAATTGAAAATAGAATTTTTTGCATTTTTTTGTCAAAAAAAAAGCATGTACTCCCCCTTACTTATTTTGGAAAATTTTTTTTTTTCAAAATTTAGAAATGCAAATTTGTATTTTTAATCGATTGTGGTTGCCACAATTAGTATAAAAAACAACATTAAAACCGATTCTGGGTAGGTCAAATTTTTTGTCAAAAATCATGCAAAAATGTACAACAATTTTGACATGTAAAGCTCTCGGAGCTATAGCTCCCATATTTCAAACACCCATAACTTTGTTACAACTGAACCGATTTTCATGTTTGATGGCATTTTTTTCATAATTTGACCTCCATCATGGCGTGGAATTCTAAATATAGGGGCGGCGTTCAAGTGGGCGTCACCAGCAATCTACATTCCAAATTTGGTGACTAGCTTTAATATTGTGGGAAATATTTACATTTTATCGATTTGCGATCGTCATGTTATCGACGCGGGTATACAGAATCAATATATATATAGAATCAATAGCGGCGAAAGAAAAACATTTGCGACCCTATAAGTATATACCTAAATACATATTTTTATCAGGACGAAGACCCTCTATAAGAGGTAGACTTAACGATGATCAAGTTTATAATTATTTTTCATATCTTAATATCGATTTTAGGACAAGGTTTTTTAATATAACTCATAGATTATAAGAGCTACAGCCACCAAAATTAGTACGTCTGTTCTCGTATATCACACATCAAGAATATTTAACTTTTTGAAAACTTGCTCCACTGATCCTAAGGTAAGAGGTATAACCTTGTCCCTTGGTTTTTACAAAGATTTGCAAATATCCTTTAAAGTCCTAAAAATATATAAATGTATAAGACAAACAAATCTGACACAGAAATAAGATATCCACAGTGGGGGCAGAGGAAAGATGCGAATAAAGAGTATCTCCTAGTCCGACCCGCCCAACTCTACGGTTACCTGTTTATGCTGATATTACCCACTCGAGGGGTTGAGCCATGAAGAGAGTGAGAAGTGTAAACAAACTTCGACTTCGGTCTTTGATTTCGCGTTCTTGTGGTTTCTGCTTTCGCTTAATAAACTTGTATGTATGTCAACAAAGAATTTCGGTACTTTGAACTTAACATTCGAGAAAACTTTCCACACTAACCACACAAACATATATGTAGGTAAGTGCCTATGTTTGTATGTAAATCTAGACCGCATTGTCAGATCAGCTCAATTAATGCATGTCGAAGCCAATTTATAAATATTATTTTGTTGTTTATAGACAGAAACAATTGCTGTTAGCTTTTGCCCGCTGCAATTTCAAGCAATTTGTGCTTGGTTTGAACTTTGTACCCGATATGACGTTAGAACTGCGTCAGATATGCCGACCAAGCGAATCAAAGTTATGAAATTTATGTGCCCATTGATTTCGTATTTTTTCTTTTAGTCAAATCATGGAGAAAAGCGTCGAGCAACCTTGCTGATTGCGTAAAATTAGCTTATCAATATTCGAATTTATAGTATAGATGGTACATACATATAGATATAGTTCATCTATACATATATAGCGGTATATGTATGTTATTTCATGGCTATTTCGACTTGAGTTTGAAAGTACACTTGACCGCAAATGAAAATTTAAATTTACTTTCAAAATGCAACAAATTTTAATGGTCAGCAAATGTAGCTTAACACACAAATACAATATAATATAATATAGTATAGTTTTCATTGATTACTTACGTCTTAGCAACTGTATATGTTTGTATTTAGTTTTGTATATAAATATTTTGCCAGCAATGTGCATTTTGATAAGTTTTCATAATATTTCACTTCGTAATACAATTAAAATTTGATCCAAACAAATGGGCTTGATGTAAACATTTATATTTGGTCTTATATACATCTAAAAACAAAGTAACAAAAGCCCATTCCACACTCTCACATTAGAAACCCATGGCTGTCGGTCTCTAATGTAATTCCATAATTATTGTCTAATCCGTGAGTCTAGCATATTTTGTGGCATGTGTATCAAGTACAGTTACTGAATATCAGCTAGTTTTTTTTTGTAGTTTTGATAAGTTTTCATAATATTTCACTTCGTAATACAATTAAAATTTGTTCCAAACAAATGGGCTTAATATAAACATTCATAATTGGTCTTATATAAATCTAAAAACAAACTAATAAAAGCCCATTCCACACTCTCACATTAGAGACCCATGGCTGTCGGTCTCTAATGTAATTCCATAATTATTGTCTAATCCGTGAGTCTAGTGTATTTTGTGGCAAGTGTAACAAACACCCTTACTGAATATTAGCTAGTTATGTGAACGAGGTATATCAGCAACATATCCTAGTTAACAATTAATATTATACATCTATATAGTTTTTAAGCACTTTCAAAATGGAAGACGTTGTTGGGCGCCTTTAGCAGTTGATTAGTTATACGCAGGTATACAAATAGGTCACATTGTTCAACTCGTTTTAGGTACGACAACTGCTAAAACAGCTGCATCTTTTTAGTTGTTTTTTAGTAAGTAAAGCCCACAGTTAATGCTACTCTATATACTAGGTCGTTTAGCAATATAAATAAATTAGAATTCATCTATTACATAGCTACAGCTGTCTGGGTTAATTTCGTTAATGACTCGTCATGGTCCGGCTGTGGCCGTTTCTCTAGCTGTTGGCGCCTCCAACGACGTGAGAGTATCGGCGCAAACAAATCATAATCTAATTGTTTTTGGTACTTGTCCAAGTAGATCTGCGTGTTGTCCGCTAAGTTAAAGTGCGCCAGCGTCAGGCTGCCACAGTAGCCCACGCAGACGGTGAGCATGAAGCCCAGCACACAGAACCAGAGGTAGGATAAACGAAAGAGCCAAAAGTAGTGGGATTCTGTGTCGGGGAACACCTGCAGCGCCTTCGCGACCTGGGTAGCATTTGTCAATTCACAGCCGGTAGTGTTCAGGGGCAGCGGTGTCGGTGGCGGCTTTGGGCCGCCGAAACCAATCCAGAAGGAGAAGACCAGTCCCAGCAGAAAGCCCAGCAGCACGCCACGTTGATTGGTGCGCACAGTGCAAACACCCAGCGTAAAGATGCCCAGCAATGGGCCACCGACGACGCCAAAAATGGTCAACGAGGCCTGCAGCACGCCGCCAAGCGAGCCCGCGCCGAAGGCCAGCACGATGCAGAGCAGTCCATAAATGCAGGCAATGATTTTGGTGGGTAGCGTCGATTTGGAGTCGATAAGCGTACGCTTAAAAATTTTCTTGTACAGTGGCTTCAGGTAATCCTCCAGTGTAACGGCCGAGAGCGAGGTGACCGCCGAGGAAATGGTCGACAAACTCGCCGAGAAAAGGCCCGAAATGAAGAGACCACACAGACCAGGATATTGACCTGCAATTGGAGCACAAATTTAAACGTTTCGTGCTTTGATTCACTCGATTGACTCACCCATGGTGTCCACTGCAAAGAGCGGCATTATCTGATCCCGCGACCCGATGCGTTTATTGAGCACCGGATCGCAATCGCGATAGTAATGAAATATGGCCAGGCCACTGAATATTGTGCTAAAGCTGAGCATGCCCAGTATGGGCAGATTCCACCAGAGCGCCGACTGGGCGCTCTTCAAGTTGTGCACGCTGAGCAGACGCTGCACCTGCGTCTGATTGACCCCGTACAGCGACAGATAGGTGACCATGCCGCCAATTATCAATGACCACCAGGTGTGCCGTACTGTTGGATCTAACGAAAATTCAAAAGCCTGAACTCGTCCTCGCTCTTTGGCCACATCCCAGATGGCGCCCAGGCCACCAGCGTTAATGGCTGAAACGCCAATTACCGCAAAAATGGCGGCAAACATGAGAAACGATTGAAACACATCCGTGATGAGCACCGCCTTAAGTCCGCCTAATGTTGAGTAGAAGGTGCACACGAGCCCCAGGACCAGGATGGCGGTTTCTCGCGGTATGTCGGTGACCGCCTCCAGCGCCAGCGCGGGCGTATAGAGCGCAATACCCATGTAGAGCACCATTTGCAGCGTGAATGCAATCGAAGCGGCCAGCCGAGTTGCATGCCCGAAGCGACGTTCCAGATACTCATAGACGCTCGTTGTACGCATCCGATAGAACACCGGCAGAAAGATGTAGGCGGCAATCGGCGTGCTCAGCACATACGAAATGTTGATGACGCCGAATAGGGTGCCAAACTGATACGATTCATTAGAGACGCCCATCAGCGTAATGGCGGACATGAAGCTGGCCATCAGGCTAAAGGAAACCGGAAATGTGGTCATGCTCTGATCGGCCATAAGATACTCCTGTGTGGTCTTCTGCTTGCCCCCCGTATAGCGATAGTAGATGCCGATCAGTGCCGAGATTATCAGAATGCTCGCCAGCACCAACGCATCCCACTCATCGAACGTTCCCAGTGGCATTTTGTTGTGGTTGCTATATGCCTGTTGACGTTATTCAATATATATATGCCAGTGTAATTGATTTTTCACACAGGGCACTCAGTGGTCGTTACAGCGTATTGACCTTTTTCACTGTCAATGCTTCTTGCAAATAATACGTAAAGTTCACATGTACATATGTATGTATGAATGTACGTACATGCAAAACAAAAATAACACGCGATTATAAACAAATACGCAAACGCGATGCGCACCACATGAAATAACAACCTCAAAGCTGCGCCGTTGGGTAACAACTGATTTGCCGAAAGCTTGCGGCGTTGCCACCTGTTGGCACAGTTGTTAGTTCGTGTTATTCGGCAAGGTATGCTGTTTATTTTTATTGCTAGCAATAGACAAGAACTTCTTTTGAAATAAATGACTTTTTATATTTAATTTAAAAACGATACATAATCACCACATGTACTTTTTAAACACATGTTTTTTAATGTCTGGCGACAACTTGCATTGCCTATTACTAAGCAAATTATGCAGGCAAAATTTTAAGGAAAAGCTAATAGCTTTTGGAAACTGACCGTAAGCTAGTTGGGCACATTGAGTTGTTAATACAATAATATTTAAAATTGACCATAATTTAAGCTAAAAACAAAGCTAAAGTTCTAAGGTTTAAATAAACTACAAAATATATTTCTTCACAATTTTCTTACAACTAATTATTATTTCTTTACATATATATAGGTATATGTACTTTTGGCGTTCTTCTTAAACAGAAACAAAGCCATTGTTAGTTTCAAATGAAAACTAGGACTTCGGGTGGATGCTACAGGTGCCTTGATGGCGTCTCTTATCACGGCGCTTGCATTCGTCGCTGCAGTAGGAGGCGGTGAAACAACAATCAAATTCCGCCTCCTCTAGGCAATGCTGACACCATCGCTTGCGTTTCACCGCCTTCAGCTCCTCTTTCATTGATTCCAGTTCGGCCTTGTTTCGCGTCAATTCCTCATTCAACAACAATACTTCCTGCACCAGTTCATTATAGCCAGCCACAGGTCCCGTCGTTTCGAATGTCGACAATGCCTCTTGCAGTGCCTCTGGTGCTTTCGCAGTTGCTGCCACACCTGTGGCTGTAATTTTGCGTTTCTTGGCTGATGCTGGCGTTGCAGCACGCGGCCGTTTAATGGCCGCATTCACCTCACTCGCCTCCATGCAGTGCGGTAGCGCACGGTTGATGAGATCCTCGGTTTCACGGGGATCAGCATAGAAGTTGAACAAATACATCGGTTGATGCAATAGTATCATATGACACCTGAGCTCGCGTAGAGCAGCGTTGAAGCTGCGCGAGGTTTTCCACTTGACGTTGAGCTGCGAAATGTCCATATCGATGGGCAGCACGTCACGCGCGGAGACGAGTGCGCGTGAATGGGAGCCACCAAAAAAGCGAACGTCGTATATGCTGCTCTTCCGGGTCATCACTCGTATAACCTGGCATAGAATTGGATTAACTAGATTTTCTTTTTTTCTTAACTTGTTTTTCGCTGTCTGCTCACCTTGGCTGGCCAGTGAGGAGAACCGTATTGTTTGGCGTAAACCAGCTCGTGGCGTTGCGTGCAGGGCTTGGCAAACCAAAATGTGGAGCGAATTGATTCGTTTGAGTGCCGATAGCAATCGGAACAGCGCCGTATTTCCCGAATGTCGTGCGTAATGTCGCGCAGCAGCCATTTGGTGGCATTATACTCCTCGCACTTGGTGCCAAAGAACACACCAATGTTGTGCTGCAAGTCGAGCAGGTCGATGAGAAACTCGGACAGATGCCTGTATTTCTGTAGCTGAATGCTGTGCGCAATGTCGGACATCCCGAGCGTGTCGTTTTTGAAGAGCGCGCTCTTCACCAGCGCAGAATCTCGTTCATTCCAATACTTGGCCATGTACTTACGCACATCCTTCCTTAGCCAGCTGTGGTGAGTCTGCCACGAGTAGCCCAGCAGGCAGTTCAGCTCCTCAACGGAAACGTGTGGCGGATTAAGCAGATCGGCCAGTTTGACCAGCCGACAGGGTGTGCACAGCTCTAGTTCGTCGTTGGCCTCGTTATGTGGGGCGTCCTCGCTTTTGATAAGCGTACTGCGACGCCTGCGTTGTCGTGCCGGCTGCTCACTAACAAAGTACACATCATCGGAACTGTCCGCCTCGCGTTTGAGTGAATCTCGCGAGCTGACGTTGATGTTGCTGTTGTAGTCCAGCTCGTATGGTGCATCTTGTTCTGTTGGCTCAGTTGGTGCCGGTGTGGTTGTGACATTCTGCACCTGAACTTCCTCTTCGCTGGATGCCTCCATGTCAGATTCGTTGAGGGGGAAACGATATGGTTGACCCTTGTCCGAGGGCACCGAATAGTTTGGTCGCTGCGGATTCTTGCGCTGGCAGGCAGCATGAAAGGAACGGACACACAGCACACATTTCATTAGCGGCTCCGCGCCAGGCAAGTGACACTCGAAGCAGTAGGGATCGGTGTTTAGGGCTTTGCGTATTTCACTAATCTTCTGCGAAAAACAAAGTAAAATACCGTTTCCCTTGGCGCGGGACACTTTGGCTTTTGGCACCAGGATGCCCATCTTGATGGCATCTTCGACCGCTCGACGGGCCATGTCTATTGTTGTGCATGTTTCCATGCAAAAACACAAACACTATGAGCCACAATGGAATTTCAAAACACAAGCAAGCACTTGTACGTACCGTCAGGCATGAACGGGAGCAAACTACGTTCCAAAGTTTTTTTGGACGCAAATGCGCCATTTTTGAGTTTATGCATCCAATTTGGCACGGCACCAGGTGGAATGCTGTGGACCATATTTCTCATTTTACAAGATTTACACGGAATTTGGCTAATAAATTGTTTTTTTTTTGCCAAATGAAATAAGTACATAGAGTTGCCAGATAGTCACGTATTAGTTGTGTTTTAGCAACACAATTAAACTATGCACATCTGGCAACGCTGCAGGCAGCTGTTATTGTTTTGCTAATATTAACAATAGATTTTGAATAAAATCCAAATTAATAATGTAACATACATGACTTTTTTTAGATTCTTTTTCTTTTTTTAATATTTGTAATGCAAAAATTAAGATTTTTAAATTTAAGATGTAAAACATTGGAAGTCTGGCAATGCTGCGTGTCAACTGACCAGATGCCTTAGTGTGGGTGAGTTTCACGAAAACAACGGCCGAAACAGCAACGGAAGCAGCAAAAGCCCATGGCCATTGTGGAACCATCTAAAAATAATTACAATTGACTTTTGCTAATTCAATAAGAGCACACATGTAAGCGCATTTATTTACAAAAAAAATAATCGCCTTCGTCTGCCGCTGGATGCAGTGGTGGCAAGGTCAATAGAGCTGGATTAGGTGATGAGTTCACCTCACCAGCAGCCGCTAGCTTACCCTGACTCTGACGTATTTAGTTGACTAACCAGTGTATCATTTATTATTAATTAGTGTGAGAGCGGCGCAAAATGACAGCGTCGACCACAGTGATTGCCGATCTGTGCATATTTCTGCTCACCTGGAATGTGGGGACGCACTCGCCCAGGGATCTGCCGCTGGCGTCGCTGTTATCGTTAAACGGCACTACCAACTGTCCGGGCAATCAGCTGCCCGACATTTATGTGATTGGCATGCAGGAGGTGAGCACGAAACAGGTGCTTAACATCTTTCAGGACGACCCTTGGGTACTGAAATTTGCCAGCACGTTGAGCGCACACGAGTACGTGAAGGTGGAATCGAAGCAGCTGCAGGGCATACTCATTACAATGTTTGCGCAGCACAAGCACATACCGCACATGAAGGACATCGAGACGGAAGAGACGCGCACCGGCCTGGGCGGCTTATGGGGCAACAAGGGCGCTGTCAGCATACGGCTCAGTCTGTACGGCACGGGCGCAGTCTTCGTTTGCTCGCACCTGGCGGCGCACGATGACAAGCTTAAGGAGCGGATCGAGGACTATCACCAGATAGTGGACAATCACAAGTACCATGTGAGCGGCTATCGGCGTATCTTCGATCATGACTTTGTATTCTGGTTTGGCGATCTGAACTTTCGCTTGTCGGGCGATATGTCCGCCTGGGATGTGCGCAATGCCGTGGAGCATGGACGCAACGAGGAGCTGCTAGAGCTGGATCAGCTGAGGCTGTTGCGCGAGTCGGGCAACGCGTTCAGCTTGATGGAGGAGCAACTACCCAGCTTTGCGCCCACGTTCAAGTTCATTGAGGGCAGCAACGAGTACGACCTGAAGCGACGACCGGCTTGGTGTGACCGCATACTGCATCGCGTGCAGGTAAACAGTTATCCGGCCATTGCGCTGAGTGCCCAGCAGTTATCTTATCAGTCGAACATGGAATACACGCTCTCCGACCACAAGCCCGTCTCGGCGACCTTCAACTATAAGGTCGAGACCCACAACTTGACCTACACCGACGAGGAGCTGCACGAGATGACGCACGGCGCGGCCAGCACAATGGCAAATGTTAGTGTGCTTGGTTTTATCACAATTATAGTCTTTCATGCTGTGCTTCCATTTTGATTCGCCTCTTTTCGCTTTTATTTTCTTGTAGCTGTTCAATGCCGAACTAGAAAGTTTCCAGTGATAAACGGAATTAAGAGTTCCAGCCAAAAGCAAGCAATCTCATATCAAATACATATCTGACTCAGACCTCAAGTCAACCAACTTTTGCAATCAAATACTCGAAACATAACCCAAGTGCAAACAAAAGAAACATTATCACGAATCTCAGTATAGCTATAGAAAAGCTATCAATAGAGCAATTATATATACATCTCTTTATGCATACATAGCATATAAAGACATATATAAATATATAACACATACCATTGTTGTCATATAAAGAGAACATTTTTTTAAGCTAAGCAAAGACACCAGTTGTAAATCAGTTGACCAAATGTTAAAATTGTTAAAGATCAAAGGTTGTTGAATAAATAAAGCAATATCTATTTTTCTATAATAGTTAAAGAAATTGTCACAATTTATGGGCAGTGATACACTTCTCTTGTCATAGCAATTTGTAGGAATGCCAATAAATAATATCCATAAATTGATATAAACGCTATCTGTTACGTGCGTAATGAGAATCACTTTCATTTAACTGGCACTGTTTTGCATGATATAATATGCTATAGTTAATCAATATGACAATTTTAAATATAAACAAGTAGATGAGCTAATAAAAAATGTCATTAAATAATTTATAATTTATTTTAACAAGCACGCCTTCTCTATTATATATATTCTAGTGAGGCCATCTCTATAATGAGCCATTTTTATTATGGAAACCAATAATCAGCTATCTTTGCAACAAGTGTTTTTTGGGTAGCTTTCAGCGGTGCGTCGGCATTTATCAGTTATGACTATCGCCGGTTGAAAGCAACAACAGCAGACAAAGGGCAATATATGATAGAAGTCTGATGAAACCAGTTGCTTTTTGGTGATTTTTTTAAATTGTATTACCCTCCACAGGGTACTATAATTTTGTCACGAAATTTGTAGCGCATAGGAAATGTCTTCGATCTTATACAGTATATATATTCTTGGTCAGTATCAACAGCAGAGTAAATAAAACCATGTGCGGCTGTCTGTTTTTGTGTTAACTAATCTCTGGGTCTTTTTCTTAAAGGCATTAAATCGAATGTCGAGTTGACTTTATCGGATCACTATTTATTTATATATAGCTGTCATAGGAACGATCCGTCGTAAAATGAGTTTTTGTAAGTAAAACTTTTTTGTTTGTCAAGATTTGATGGCCAAACTTGTTATTTGTGTTTTTTTATTGAAAAACTTTTTATTTTTTGAAATATTCTTACCAAACTTCACAATTGTGAGAGTTGCTATGCTCCTAAATTATGAGCAAAATATCACCAAATACCTATGTATATAAGTAAGACTTTCATAGGAACAATAAAAAAAAGTTAACTATAGATATATAGCACACATCGAAATGACTGCAAGGGAATTTAATATTCGGTTTTTGCTTTCGAGTGCTGAAACAAAAAACTGGTGTCAATTGGTGGGCGCCTGGTAGCGTTGTTCTCGCAACACATAGCGGTAGATATTTAATAGCTGTACAGGTGCCCCCCTCATTAACTGTTTGTGGGGGTTTTTCGTTCTTTCGTTTTGCTGATTGTATTAGATAGTTGTTGAGCCCGTAGTTAGACATTACCTTGGAGTATCGAGGATGGTTTAGTGGATTGCCTTATCTGATGTGTATGCAACACGTGCCGAACAAATACAACTGCATATGGGTAATACTTGTTTAGAAAATTGTGCAATTAGCTGGCCTAATATGTAGTATAAGCGCAATAATTTGATTTTTGAGCTTAGTTTTTGCCGCTGCTGGCCTGGTCGATAACAACCAAACGGAAAAAGCCCCCTAACCGTAAATTGATGAACAAGTAAATAAATCATATAATAATATTGCAGCCAAGATAATGAATTGTCAACAGCTGGAACTGTAACAAGCAAATGCTATTTGAAATCGGGCCCCGTTAGGGGAAGGCACCAACGCCCTCTTGTTAAAAACCAAAGCATTCAATTTGCACTATTTACAAATCAGCGGGAATCCAAGACAATGGTATCGTTAGACCGTTCGGTGCTTTACCCCCGAAGGAAGTAAACATGCCAAAAAGTATATTTACATAAAACTTTTTTTGTTTACCTAAGGCGCTATTCGAAGGTAAAATTTGGATCATGAGCAGCCCACGAGACAAGCATACAAAAACGTGAGAGCTTATCTGGGGGTCTCAATCGAGAGGCGCCCAAAAACAAAATTCTCTCAGAGCGAAAGCTAAGAAACTGTATTGAGAGGCGCGAGTGGGACGTGTGTTTATGGGATGTGCAAATATTATTGTTTATAAACAAACTGGTTTCTTCGAGTAGGAAATAATTGCCAGCTGTTTGTGGAAATTTGACGCCTGGCAACTAATGAAAGGCGATTTATTTAACCTGCGCGCAACATTAATGGCGAGCTGCAAAGACTCTGTCTAGAATTTTTCAAATGCTATTAATGTTAATAACACATTTCCGATTTCGATATAACCACCATATAGTATGCATATGTACATACATATTTTAGATAATTCAGATCGCCTTGATATAATTTATGAGCGATACCAAAATCTACAAGTCTTTATAAACTGGCTGCTTGATACCGATAAGATAATTGACCAAAATTGTAAAAAACATATGTATAGAAATTCCCTTAGCTGACAACAATACTATTTATAAAAGAACACTATTTGGATACGTGTATTTAAATCAAGATGGTTAACTCCCAACAGCTGATGGCATTATTCACTGGCCAAGATAAAAGCGCGGTCTCTTCTTATCAGCGACCTGTCTCAGAGACACACCCGATTACGAATCGTCTAGCGGGCTCTGGCAAAATTCGGACTGTCACCTCAATTAGCTGTTGCTGCTTGGGCTATCGTGCTCCCAAATGGCAAAACAAAAAGCCCCGCCGCCGCAGCCGGACGTCTTGGCTGGTATAAAAGCCGACTCCCAGCGGCGATATCGTTCAAAGCACAGCCAACGATCGGCCAGTCAACAGCGAACTGAAGCGCAAAGCTGCGTAATCAAAAACAAAAGCAAGAAAAAAGAAAAAGCACCGTGACTGAGGCACGCGTCTAAAAGGTAGTTCCCCAAAAGGTGACGATACGTCATTCGTTAAATATTTGGCAGCAACAACAAACAGTTGGATACACACACTCATCTAAACCTATGCACATACAACTAAATGAAGCAACAGGCAATAAAAGTTATAAGCAATAACTTTACCCATCATCTAACGTAAACGGAATAGTGACTAAATCGCAACACAAATTTGGAGATTGGTGATTTTTGTCGTTTGGCGAGATTAGCAGTGGAAAGATACTGATACACACACACACACACAGCTGCAATGGGCGTCAGGGTGATTGAGGCAGATTCGGCGAGCGATTCGTATGACGACGAGGAGTGTTCAACCTGCAAAACGAATCACAAAAACAAAACAAGCAACGGCAAGCGGAGCACAACGGAGCCGACTAATGTGCATTATGGCAGCAAGGATCTGGTTGGCAATTGCAAGGAGTATCGCATCGAGAACAATTGCCGCGACTTGCGCATCATTGGCAATGGCAATCGTGTGCGCATCGTGAACAATTCGGGCAGCCTGCAGATCATTGGCAATTCCACGAGGCTCAAGATACAGCACAACAGTGGGTTCATCAAGTATATGGGCAACGATGGACGCATCTATCTGGGCAGCGAGTCCCAGCAGCAGCAGGTCGACTATATTGGCTGCAATGGACTGCTCAAAGTGGTCAAATCGCTGCAGCTGGAGGGCAGCAAGTCCAGCAGGCGCAGCCGGACACAGCAGCCAAAAGAGTCCAAAGATAACACTAAGCCAGCCCGGGGCGTCGAAATTGAAAACAGTCTGACAATTGTCAATGGCATAGCCGGCAATATTGTGATTAAGAATGCGATAAATGTGAGCATATAAGCTCCATCATCTTATCTCACGTCCAAAGTTTAAGCTTAAGCACTTGCCTGTTAGATTTACGCCGTACATTATCCAATGTACGTGGTCAGTACGAATGGTTCCTATTGTTATATAAACATATATAGTCATTAACATTAGCTAAACTTTCTGACTGTTCAAAAGTATTAATCGTCGCTTAATAAGTGCGCGTATGTTCACAATGGCATCATATAATTAGCGTTAATTTATTATATAAATATACACATATAATCTGTATTGTTATTGTTACAAATCCAAAATTAACAAATATGTGTGCGATTTTGAAAGCTAAACATTCCATGAATGTACTTGGCAATTTAATATATAAAGAAATACATCATCGTTAACATACAGTGCATATTTTTCACTATATATTTGTTAGTATTGATTTATTGATTAGTGGACAATAAAAAAAAACCCCCTTGTGGTAAGAAAAACACTAAAGGTTACCCATCGAACGGGTAAATAACCACATGTTGCTTTCAAAATATATGTAAGCAGCATTCAGAGTGACCCAGCCTGAGTGGGTTTACTCTTAGACTTCCCAGAACTGGGGTCTTACTCACATTTTCAAGTCGTCGGACAATGTCATTTTGTTGCTAGCAGCTGACATGACCCAATTTTGGTGTAAACTACAAAAACGTTAAAAAGCAAAAGTACCCCGGATAACAAAAACGTCGATCGATGTGCTGCCTACTGATTAAATAAGTCAAAACAAACATTTTATACCCTCGCAGAGGGTATTATAAAATTGTCCCGAAAAGTATAAAGTATAATAAACTTCTTCGACTATTTGAAGTACACACATATAAAAAAGACCGAAAGCCTGGCGATTGAGACTGTTACTATGATCCTAATATATCGTCAAAATCTTATCAACATCCGACCACTCTATCATAATGGTGCTATAGGAAATTTAGCTAAAAAATACATTTTTGATTAAAAACTATTTTGATGTTCAGCACCTACTATATAAGTAGTCTTTTATAGAAACCATCGGTCAAAACTGTTCACTATAGATATATGTTATATGTATACGCACGTTTTTCATATGTCGGCAAGGGTATTTAATCTTCGACGCCCCGAATTTAATCGTAGCCTCTCGTTTTCACTAATTACGCCCTTGTACTTGTGTTGAACGTGTCAAAAAACGTTCCGAGCGACATTTAAATTTTTGGGGGTTTTTATTTTGGAGTACAGGCATATAAAACAAATTAAAAAAACAACAATTTAATGACATAAAGCTTGACGCTTTTGTGTTAAAATCAATTGACTGATAAGAATTATTTTTGACTTGAGATCTGAGGGTACTGCGAACATTTAAAATAAAATGCGTAGGAAATTTGAAGGAGGATATCCGAAGGTGTAATACCCTTGCATGTATCTATAATTAATTGGGGGTGCACACAAAACAAAAGGCAAAAGCAAAGTTCTTATTTCCATTTCCTTTTAGCATATGGATATTTGCACGGATAAGTAAATAACACCCGTGAAAAGTGTACATATATTTATAACCAAAAAATGCATATATGCATATGTGATCATAAGCGCTCACCTGTTCGATTTACACCAAGTACTCGCATTAAAGCCAAGAGTACGACTGTTATTCAAAGCTGCCCAGCATATTAATAAAAAATTTCTGATGAATAGTAAAGTCACTTTGGTAACAGATGCTAAATTTACCGGTTGAATGACCATTCATTTTGAGTCAGCATTTGTTTACTTTTAGCGCTGTGAATGGCAAAACTTTTGGTGGTGGAGTGGATACTATCGTTGTAGGTTATTTTAACATTAGTTATGTTAGTGTCCCGGGACAAATTAAGCATCGGATAATTGTTTAAATTAGGACCGCGTGTAAGGAAGATGCAAATTAAATACATGGAAGCGATGCCAAATAATTGTAGACTATCGGTAAAACTATGAGATGAGCGGATTATTGTTTTTTTTGTATTAGGCTTTAAAATAGAAGCTTTTTAAAAAATATTAAATTTGCCATTTTCACATAGGCATACGATGTGAGAGGATCAAGCTTTTGTTGGAGCTGGTGACTGCCACTATACTTTAAACATAAGTATAATTAATTATAAACCCACTTGTATTAAACATATGCTTAGTATAGAGATTTATTTATATATATTTAGAAAAGCGTTCGGATATTAAAAGTTGTTTTGTTCCTGCCAGTGGCCTCTTCGAAAACGGCGGTCAATACGCTCAGTCCAGTCGTTGGCAAGGAGATCATAACATTCCCATTTATTTTGTTTATTTCCGATTCTGCTTTAGGAAAAATGTGTAAAAAAAATTATTATAGTAGAGAATATTGTATTTTATTAGAATGTCAAAAACTTTTTTCGACGTTGTTTAAGATAGTGTTAAGATTTTTGTGTCACGCCCACGAGCTCAAATCCGTGGTGTATATAACTACTTCCGATTTTTTGAGGGGACCATTGATTAGTAACGTAGGTACAATTATGTATCGATAGTTGACAAAGCATAGGAATATGGTCACACTCTTATGTATGTGTTAAAAGCACTCATATTGGATATTTGAGGAGTCACTGTAGTATGAATTAAGCATATAAATAGAATTATTGTCTTATGAAATTAATTAATAATGTACTTTTATCATCCTAGAGGGTTCGGAGCACATGCCCTTCTGTAGACGATAGTTAGCATGTACCTTACGTTGTTCGTAAGGCTTGCTCTTTAATGCGTTACGTTGCGCATTTTGCGCTGTGCGCTCGTGTTAAGTTTACGTACGGTAAGTTACGTTTGACGCTCAATTCGCTAAAATACAAACATTTTGCGACATTTAAAAAACAAAGTCATGTTTGGGCCCGCACAAACGACAACGAATCGTATGAATGATTTCGAGGTGGCATCACCGCCCGATGACTCCGTATCAGCGTTAGAGTTCAGCCCTAGCACTCTACAAGTGCCGAAGAATTTCCTCATTGCCGGCAGCTGGGATAACAGCGTGCGCTGCTGGGAGGTGGAACAGAATGGAGCAACAGTGCCAAAGTCGATGAAAACAATGGGCGGGCCGGTGCTGGACGTGTGCTGGTCGGAGGACGGCACCAAGGTGTTCATGGCCTCGTGCGACAAACAGGTCAAGCTCTGGGATCTCGCCTCCGATCAGGTAATGCAAGTGGCGGCCCACGACGGACCTGTCAAAACCTGCCACATGGTGAAGGGACCCAACTACACCTGCCTTATGACCGGCTCCTGGGACAAGACGCTCAAGGTATTTACCTAAAATGTAATGCCCCATTTAAACATTCCTTAATTGTTGTTGATTTTTTTTAGTTTTGGGATACGCGCTCGCCTAATCCCATGATGGCCATTAGTCTACCCGAACGCTGCTATTGCGCCGATGTGGACTACCCCATGGCCGTGGTGGGCACGGCAGGACGTGGCCTAATCATATACTCGCTGGAGAACAGTCCCACCGAGTACAAGCGGCAGGAAAGTCCACTGAAGTACCAGCATCGCACCATATCGATATTCAAAGATAAAAAGAAAACGCCCACTGGCTACGCGCTGGGCAGCATAGAGGGCCGCGTGGCCATACAGTACGTGAACCCAGTCAATCCCAAGGATAACTTTACATTCAAGTGCCACCGGTCGACGGGAACCTCAGGATTCCAGGACATCTATGCGGTCAACGACATTGCATTCCATCCCGTTCATGGCACGTTGGTCACAGTTGGCTCGGACGGCACATTCAGCTTCTGGGACAAAGATGCACGCACCAAGCTCAAATCCAGTGAAGCGATGGATCAATCGATTACGAAATGCGGCTTCAATGCCAATGGCCAAATATTCGCCTACGCGGTCGGCTACGACTGGTCCAAGGGTCATGAGTATTTCAACCCGGCTAAGAAGCCACAGATATTCCTGCGCTCCTGCTACGAGGAACTAAAGCCGCGCGTCAACTGATCCGAATCGTGTTTTAGTTTTAGCCCCAACATGTTCTGCGATTAAAATATCACGCATTAATTGTACCGTATCATTAAATATCGAAGCGCATTCACATCTCAAGCATTTTTTATTTAACTAAATCACTTATTTTAATGATGCTTCTTGTCCTTGTGGTCGTCACCGTGTCCATGGCCATGTCCGCCCTGGCCCTTGCCGATGCCGAGCGCATATTCGACCGCGACGGTGGCCAGAAATGCACAAAAGCCGACACCGAGGCCGCGGAACATGAACGTGCGCAGGCGGGAACTGTGTGTGCCGAATCCCTTCTTCTCATAGCGCCAGGCCTCGTTCCTGGAGCAACCAGAGTTCCGTAGTTTCGTGAAATAATGGAAGCACCGAAGCACTTACCTCAGCCATGGATCTTTCAAGCCCTGGCGGGCGAGCGCTTGCTTTACCTCGACCAGTTCCGGTACATTCTCCACCTTGTAAATCGATGGATGTGGCACAGTGTATGGTTCGCCGTGATGTCCACCCATTATTTATGCTCTAAAACGATTAAATTAAATTGTTTTAGCAATGCAAAATAACAAGATTCAACAGCTGTTAGCCTAGTGCAAAACATTACATAAGTGAGTTTACGTTTTAGGCTCTTATGACTTTTTAAAAAGTGATATGCTAAAGCATATACTAAACATTAACAGGTTTGTATAAATTATTTTAAAATATCACGAATACAATAAAAATAATAGAGCAGAATTGACAAAATTGTTAAAATACGCACACTTCTTGAGACAATAACAGAAATGTAACCGCACTGTAAGCAAAATTGAAGTTTATCGATAACATAAGTTTAAAATACACTAAAAATGCCAAATGCCTAACAGTTTATTTACATACGACTTGTAACGATGTGGCAACGCCCTGCTTTACGACAAATTGAAACTATTTGAATATTTTTCCCGTCAAGCTAGTTTAACTAAACTAACTAAATATGGAAATTCCTTAGGGATCTATCTTTTTAGTATTAGTAAGCAACACTACACAACTTTTATTTTTGACATATTTATTGATACATTAAGTTTTTGTTTTGTTTTTTTTTGCAATCAGTAGAACATTGTAATTTTTAAACGTGCTTAAGTGAAAATATACATTGTTTATATATATCTTTTGTATGTATTTTGTTTTTGTTTTTCCATTTAATTTTCTAGTTATATAATAAGTAATAGTAATATACATGTATATGTTTTTAGGATTTATGTTTATAGCGTTCCTCTTGCTCATTACACGTTTACACATTAACTGCGTTTGCTACAATTAAAAAGGAAACAATTTAAAGATGAAAAATAAATGAGAAATATTATAACAAAATACTGTTTCTTACGCTTTGTCATTTGCATTTGTATGTACTGTAATAGCTAGGTATAAAAACGCATGACTTGTGCATGCCAATTAATTATTTAAAATACAATACATTTAGATAGTTGGATTTTCATATTCATAAACATTTCTCACAAAGTTGAAAACAGCAAAGTCATCAAACAAATTAAGTTTTCTTTGTTTTTTTTTCTTCTTTTTGTTTTAGATTTCTTTCAGCGCTGTGAAATGCAGAAGCTTGCACAATTTATCAATATCTCAAATCAATTAATATTGAAAGTTGTAACTACGTTTGGCAGAAACATTCTGAAACAAGCTTTACAATTTTTCTCTTTGTTTTAGTTAGATTTTGACATTGAAATGCTTTAAATATCATGATATATAGAACAATTGTCTGCTCTATAAGAGTTTAGCTAGCACTTATTTAAAAATGTTGCCATTACATCCATTGTTTTTGTTTTTGTTGTTTTGTCTGGTTAATTGTTAAATAAACTTTTGTTTTCTATTGTATTTTTGTTTTCTTTTTGTTTAGCTGAATCACATTTCGAATTTCTAAAGATTAGTTTCATAATTTAACACATGTTGCTACAACAATTTAGGTATTTGTTTTTTTTTTTGTTTTGTTTTTTGAAATCAAATTGTACTTTTAACTTATTCTCCTTATGCTCCGTTCCCGTACGACAAACACTTGCCCCGCCTTAGACACTTTCGTCGGCCAGTATCTCGTTGAGCAGGCGATTGAGGCTGTCCAAGCCAGTGAGAAAGCCGCAATCGGGTCCGTGGTGCACGGGCGCGGCGGCTGGCGTTGGCAGCATGCTGCCGTTGCGCGGCACAAATGCTGTGTGTGCAAAGTCAATGAGACGCACGTCCACAAAACACGCCGAGTCGTCTGTGGGCGGTGCCGACATGTCCAGCGACTTGGAGCCGTGCATCAGCGCCGAATTGCGCGCTGTTGTCGTGGAGCCTTTTGGCTCCGAGCTGGTGTTGTTGTTGTCACCCTCGGCGCTGGCCCGCCGCTCCAGCGAGTCGAGCAGAATGCCGGTGAGCAGGGTGTTGGAAATATTCTCACAGCTGCGCTGCACCGCGGACACTGTGCGCGATTTTGCCGGCGAGGAGACGGCAGAGACGGGCGTCGATGTTATGGTGGACTTCTTAGCCTCCCTGGAGTCGTCGTGGGCCGCATAGTGCTCGTCATCGTCCTTGCAGCGCAGACGCTTCACGGCGCCCTTCACCGACTTCAGCGACGAGGCGCTCGAGGAGGCGGGCGACACCAGCGACTTGATGGTGGCGTTGTTCGAGACGCTCGGCGAGGTGGCCTCCAAGCTGCCAGTGGCTGATGCTGATGCTGCCGCTGTTGCTGCTGCTGCTGATGCTGCCGCATCAAAGGACTGCTGCGACTTGTAGCGCTTGAACATGGCCTCCGTGGGTCCAATAATGCTGCTCTCGTAGTCCGAGCTGCCGTCATCGGAGCTGTTGTTGCCTATGGGTGGATCAAAGCAAATGGATGAGTTTAGGCTAAGATACAGTTGTGATTGATCGAGATTTACATGTCTGACGCCCGCTGGCTACCGCCTTGATTTGCTCGGACAGGCCCGAGAAGTCGTCGCTGCTGTTGCTGCTGTAGTTCATCCAGGAGTCACCGGAATGTGGCGATGAGGTTGTCACACTGGGCAGCGCTGGCTCAGGATCCAGGAATACTGTCTCTTCGGAAATTGGAATGAATGCAGGTGTGGCGCTGGCATTGCCGTTGCCCTTGACCCCCGTTGCCGATTTGGCGGGCAGCAGGCCGCAGCTGCGCGGCGGCGGCATGGCGGACAAATGCGAATGCTTTGCCTTGTTGGTCACGTCACGCTCATCCTCCTCGTCGTCATCTTCCTCCTCGTCAGTGGTGGTGCTAGAGCTGGTGGCCGTCTGCTTGACGCCGCGTGCCGCCGCCTCCGCAAAGCCGCGCTTATGCAGATGGCGACGTGTGGCCAGATTGAGCCGCGAGTTGGAATCGTTTGAGGCATCCGCATCGTAGTTGCAGCCATCGGCGCCGGTGCTGCTGTTGGTTGCCGAAGCGTTGCCGCTGTCAACGGCCGCCACCAGCTGCAAATCCTCGTCGGTATCGTGCGGCTCCAGCTCGTCGCCCGCCTCGTGACCCGCCTCATCGTCCTCGATGTCATCCTCGTCTATGCTATTCTCTGGATGGTAGTCAAAGGCGGCTGTCGGCTGCAGAGTGGCCGACTTGGGCGTCTCCAGCCAATCGTCCAGATCCATGGAGGGCGGATAGGCCATAGGATTCTCCTCGTAGCCTTCGTACACGATGAGCAAGGAGCTGCACGTGGATGGGGTTAAAACAGTTAGATGACTTGCTATCAAATGGGTGCACAACATGATTAGCACTTACCAGGAATAGAATCTGTAGCTGGACTGCTTCTCGATGACGCGACGCAGCTGCAGCAGACGCTGCAGGATCTTGCGTATGACACGGATGCGCAGACGAAAGCCGTTGTAGAAGAAGTCGTGCAGGGCGGTCTTGAAGCCCGACTCGTTGAGCTCACGGCCCCAGTACTTGTCTCGTTTGGCGTACTGCTCCAGATCCGCCTGGTAGGTCTGCATGCCGCACAGTCGGACGCCCAGGGAACCGGATGTGCTGGCCGCACACTTGGCCATCTGTTTGGAGCGCTTCTCGGCGGAGGCATCGTCGCCATGCTGTCGGGTGCCCATCTTCAGGTCCAAAATGCAGGGATTGCGAAACTGCGATGTGATATTCTCGAGCATCAGGAAGTCTGTGAAGCGTAATCAAATAGCCAGAGATTAGCCAAAGAAATCGCGTTTGAGCTTTGGGTATATATATATATATAAGGTCTATTGGGGGAGGGGGTAGTTTGTTTTTTTTTGTCCAGGTCCCGAGCACGGGCCCAGGATACTAACATTGCTTGTTGGAGTTGTCAAGTTGCGAAATGCTCTTGATAACATCGGCCGCATTTCCGTTCTTATGCACCTTCATTCTGCAAATAATCCAGGCGAGATGTGTGTGATATTAATATGGTATCAAGCGAGGACTAGAAGAGTACAATGCTGCGAGCACCCCATTTAGATGGCCCAAATGAGTGACCTAAAACAAAATAAGCTGGAAGTTTTCGTTTTTCGTTTGCGCTTGTGCTGTTCCATTGAAAACGCGAGAGCGCCACCTAGCGATGAGTAGGCCAACTGAGTAGCTTACATTTCTCAATACATGCTGTACTGTGGGCTTTGTGTGGCTTTTTTATCGGCAAATAAATGCGTGTTCTCGGCGGCTTGGTGTGTGCTCACATCCTATTTTCGATGGAACAGCTCATGGCGCAGTTTCCAATTGGATTGTCCACAAAAACAAAGAACAAAAAATACTCATACACATATTACTATGTTGTAATATTTATTTTTTTTGCATACCCAATACCCGTAACAATGTCTGACAGGGGCGAGTGCGTGTTTGTTTTTTGTATGCATTGCACAATCTAAAACAAAAATAAAATTCATTTCCATATGCTTGGCTGAATGCATCCGTCATGTGTTGTATATATTTTATATATATATTTATATATATATATATATAAATACATATACGATTCGATATATATTTATAATATATATGTGTGTGTGTCAGTTTAGGCATTAGGGTGTCAGGTGTCAGGTGCAAGCTCTGTCTGGCTGTCTACGTGGGGACTTGGCCACGGATTGGGGTTTACATACCTGAGCACTTCGTCCCGCTTGCGCTTCGAGGCGCTCATCTTGCGCACGGGCACGGCGGCGGCATCATCCCGGAAGCTGGGCGAATAGCGCTTGTCCAGCTTAACGCCGCCCATGGTGGTCGCTTGCATAACGCCTGGAAATAGAACGGGACCGGCTTGCGATTAGTAAAAGTTTTCGTGCCGGTTTCGTTGTGCACTGTTTTCTTTAATTCTTTTGTAAACTATAAATGTATTTGTTATGTATGTAGTTAGGTATCGCAACGATACGGCATACTGGAGGTTAAGTTCTTGTGGTTAGGGTTGCGCAAATGTGTGAATGCACCCGACTCTTGGACCAAAGTTAGACAACGACATATCAGAGATGATGATATATAAGCACAGACAAACATTTCTATGAATGAAGCCCCCGAATGATCAATTAAAAAAACAAGAACGAACGGGTATCTTCGGGTTGCCGAAGATTTAATACCCTTGCAGACATATGGAAGATCTAATTGGACTCAAAAACTATATTTATAACCAAATGTTTAAGTATAAAGCTATATTATTATATATGTCGTTTATATTCTGATATAAGCTAATATTTATTAAGTTCGGTCCAGACATCTCGAAAAACAAAAATGTTTTTCATACAAAACTAATTTTCTGACCGATTGTTCCTATGTCAGCCATATGTTATTGTGATCCAAAGATTTGGGAGATATATTAGTCACACTCTTATTCGCCAGGTTTTGGGGGATATCTTAAAAAATAAAAAAGTATTTCAAGCAAAAACTAATTTTTCAATCTTATCCTATGCCAGCTATATGATATTGTGGTCTGATGTGACCGATTCTGAATATATAGTATGAATATGAGTATCCTTGAAATTGAAAGACACATTTGGATCGAAAAAGACAGACGGACTTGTAAATCTAGAATACATATACTATATAGGGTCGTTACACATTTCGTGACAAAATTATAATACCCTCTGCAAGGGTATAAATAGACAAAATATATCTAAAATATTTTTTCTGATCATAATATATTTTGAATGTCATTGAGTCTTTTGAAAAGCAAAATGAATACGTATCTCGTTTGATATTTAGATGTATTTCTTATAGACTGATTCACCCAAGAAACTGCATGCATAGGCAAATTCGGATGGACTTGAACAGTGAACAAAAAGCGCATGATATATTTCTCCCTATATATATATATATGTTATGACTTATGATTAGAAGACCTGAAGCTAATTGTGAGCAGGGTGCAATTGGAGACTTAGGAAAACAATGTGCATAAATCCGAAAATTAAATACACTTTAGAAAGTTAGGAGTATTTTAATTAGTTTTCCTGCGCTTAGCTTAAAACTATAAAAATGTGTAACTGAATAGCTTAGAACTAGTTGGGAAATAAGGTATCGTAATTATAATTGTATAAAATATATAGTATATATATAATAATAGTATAGTAATAGTAATAGTATAGTAATAGTAATAGTAATATTATGTGTTTTATTCATACAAACCCGTTGATGCCATTGTCATATTTGGCTTGCTTGCATTTCTAATCGGCTTTCGTACTGTGAGAGTCTCGGAGACGTTCAGTTCCAGAGACAGACAGAGCAGAGCTGAGCTGAGCTGAGAGCTGAGAGAAGAGCAGAGCAGAGCGGAACAGATCCGATCCGTTCAGATCCCGATTAGATTCGGCAAGGCCTAGGGACGACGACGTGGATGACACATGACTCTAGTACAACAACAACGTATTCGTATTCGTATTCGTTTTGAGTATGGGGGCAGCACGATGTGCGTTCTGAACAAACACATAAAATAAAACACGATTTTTTTGTTTTGCGAGAAATTGGAAAAAAAGTTGCATACGCTTTTTAGTTTACGCTTGCGATCTCGAGTTATGTATTCGGTTTCGTTTCGATTCGATTCGTTTCGGTTCGAGGCAGCGCTCCGCAATGGGTTCATTGATTGGTTCAGCGGCAGATCACGAGTTGGGTCTGTCAGCGGGCACTTGGAACCTTTGGATAATACGAGCATAGAGCGTAGATATGTGTAGTGGCAACGGGCACGCCCCCAGCGCCAGGCTGTGCCACCTGGGTGCAAGGGCGTGCATTGTTCACAGTTTATTTGTTTTTTTTTGTTTTAATAAATTGTAAAATTTTTGAAAGCAACAAAAATTGTACAATCTTTTTAGTTGGTGCATTGTCAAAGGTTTAAAGATTTTTACTTGGCATTATACATATATTAGTATATATATATCTATATATGTATATGTGCTGGTATAAATCTTTTGCTAGAGGGGGTATTTTTTGGTTTATTTTGTGTTTTATTGTTGTGTGTTTTGCGACTTACCCATTGTTGTCACTTCGCTACTAACTAAAAGTTCTTATGTGATAAAATGGTAATGTGTGCGTGTGTGTGTGTGTGTGTGTGTGCGTGTGTTTTTGTGTGTTTACGTGTGTGTGCGTGTGTGTGCGGTTTTTGGAGCTTTTGGCCAGGCGCTTGGACTATAACCAGGCGTCGAGTCAGACAATAATTGGGCATGGCAGCTATAATATTTTTATTTCGCTTTTCATATTACAAATCTTTAAAGCTATAATTTACCTATATATTACGATATGGTTCAGTCTTATTTGTTTTTGTTTTTCTTTTTTCACTTTTTCTTTTTTTTTGTTTATTCTTTTTTGTGCTTTGTTTATTATTTGCTTTCATTCAATTTCAATACTTACAAAATACGGATCACATATAAGAATAGAATACTTAAAATAAAAATGATATTCAAATGCGTTTTTTGACTTTAACTAAGGACAATACAGAGGAGCGCATATTTTATTTTTTTATGGTTTGGACAAATGCGAGTTAGTACAAAACAAAAGTAGAATACAGCATCGGCGATTGCGAAACTCAAGACAAATGGCAATATCATATCATTTTTTCAATTTTTTTTTGTTTAATTTTTTTTGTTTTTTTTTTAAATGTATGATAGAACGAGCAGTTAATTCGAAACGAAATATATATATATATAAATCTTATGAAGCGCTTCGATAGAATTGATAATCGTTGTTGTGGGTGGTTAATAAAGGAATATAGTCGGTATCTTACCTTTGTACTTGGGCACAAACTTCTGTACGTCCTGCGGAATGTTCTGATAGAAGTCCAATTCGCGCAAATTCAGCGGCTTGATCACCGTCGACTGGTTGAGCAGCAAAAGGCGCGTGTGTCCTCCCACCTGTGAAAATTAAAGATGAGCATATGAGTGATGGGGTTTAATCAAATTAGGGCCGACTAACTGATTGATTGGCGTTCAAAGCACAGACTAAATGAGAGCATGAAGTTGAATTCTTGACACTAGTTACAGACACTAACACTTTCATGACTGCAAACCCAAACGAATATAAAATATGTTAGGTGGTTCTGATCACTGTTCGAACCAATGTCTCGCCTTAAGGTTCGGTTCGTGAAGCTTACCAAGGTTTTGGCTCTAAGTTTGGTTTATCACATTATTTTAAATTTAAAAGGAAATGTTAAATTTTTTTACAATTCTGTAAACCGGGTTTTGAACCGAACCAGTTCGAAACCGAAACACTCATTATTTTTAAATTTTAAAACGACCCAGTTCAATTTAGAGTTTTTGAGTAAATTTTAAAATTCCATGGTTCGGCTTTGTTTGGTCAACTTATTGAACAGTTGGTTCGGTTTAAAGCTGATTTGCTTATTTTTAATATATTACAATTTTTCTCGAACCGGTTCCAGCCTTGTTTTTTTTTTCAAGAGTAAATCGGATTTCAATTCATATTTAAAGATCTATGTAAACACATACATTTAAGTCGTATTTCATCACAATTGGAATAACCAGAAAATAGGCTCTGATGGACTTTAAAACTATTTTTAGATTTACATACAAAATTTGAAAAAATTCGAACACATTAAAAGCTGATATTAGCACCTCAGCTCATTGTTTTCGAAGTACAAATACACTTTAAAAAGTGAAGCACGTCTAATTTGATGCATCCCCCATAGGGATCTTGGTCGCGTGGTCATCGCTACAATATCTTATCGGCACTACGTCATGCGACAGCCTGATAAGCAGCTGTTGTTTTGTATTCCATATTAGCCACTGCCCAATTATGGTCTTTAATCTTTACGAGCTTTGGCAAAAGTATCAGAATACGGACAAGCATAAAATATTGGATACCAGATTATTAAATGGGCTCAAATTGCAAATACGCCTGATAGCCAGAGAGAAATTGAGCTTCTTCAATGTGTATGATGAGTGTAAATATGAAAAGGAAAGTGGAACGAATATAGATTCCATTCGTTTCATGTGAATCCACTGATTATGCATGAACAGTCAGCGTTCGATATATATTCAAAATTCTAGAAATGAATTTGTTGCAGTTCAATCAACATGATGACATAAATTTGAAAGTAAAATCACTCAAATGTAAAAATATTGGAAATTTAATTTTATATTTTACTTGCACTGGCACAAATGGCATTTATATGAATGATTTTTACTCAGAGCTCTCGTTTTTGCGGTCTGCATAATCAAACAAATGCAATCAACGAAAAGACAGTTCAAGAATGGATTCGCAAATAAAGCAATATTATCACAGACCGTACAGATTAAAAAGTCAAACCCTTTAAAAAGTGTATTAAGCAACAATACAAAGCCAAAACAAAGCATCCAAACCAAAGCCTCCGTCCGTGTGTCAGCGATAAATGCACGCCAAACAAAATTAGCCGGAGAAGAGCCAAGGTCTTCGACATTTACCAATTCATCGCAAATCTCAAATAGCCAAAGAAACAGAAACAGGCAAAGATCCACAGCCGCTGCCAACGCAAAACACATTCACCACCAATCCACAAATACGGGGGCCAGTTTGAAACCCAATTCGGTTGTCAACGATAAAAGAAAAAGGCAGCGTAACAGCAACGCACAGCAAACTGACACCATTATGGGGCTACGCAGTTTTTGGATAATACGCGGACCTCGAGGTCCACTACACAATCTTTGGGTACACGCAGATTGTGTGATGCGGAGCACGACGGTCGCCTCATCATGCAGAACAACTTTAATCTGCAGGTGGACGACCTCTTCAATATGCTCTTCTCGAGCACGTCGACATTTCTGACCGAATTCCACGCCAGCCGCAACTCGACGGATCTCATACTGGGCTCCTGGAAGCTCAACAAGGATGGCAAACAGGTGCGCATAGTCAGCGTTACCGTGGCGCTCCAAGCCAACGTTGGCCCCAAGACCTCAAAGGTCAAGGAGACGCACATGATGCGCACATGCACCTCACGGGGCGAACTATATTCGATAGACGTGGAAACCGTCAATGAGGGCATACCCTACGCCGATGTTTTCAACGTTTCCACACACTACTGCTTATCGCGGACATCGAACAACAGCACCGAAATGCTGGTCTTTGCCAACGTGAACTTCGTCAAGTCCACTTGGGCGGTGGTCAGGGCGTTCATTGTGAAGCACACCTACGAGGGCCTGGCCGAGTTCTTTCAGGCGCTGCACGACGAACTACAAAAAGAGGCAAACGCTAAAAGCAAATATTTGACAAGCAAATGAACAGAAACAAAACAGGGACAGATAGCTGGTCGAGCAACATAACTAGTATTTTATATATGTTTTGCTCTTGAACTGGTTAACTTAACCACATATATTCTAGCTATGTATAATACAGCAGTCTTGACTGAGGCTGATGTCAAAAAGTTCTTATTTTGTAATTTATTTGAATAAAAAAAATATTTTTTCACTTCTAAGTTTGCATTTATATTATTTTATTTATTTATTTTTTTAAGGGACAACTTTTACATTTATTATAAAACTTTTAAGTCTGTAAGATACAAATGTCGTGGAGAATTTAATGTTTTTTTAAATATGCTGAGCCGCAATCTGGACCTTCTTGGTTGGGAGTTGTTCAGGGAATATACGTATAATTGTCTTATTGTGGGCTTTAGAGTATCACTTGTAGTGTTAAGAATTCTTAATTCTAAATTTCTGTGTATTGTTGAGTTTCGAAATAGCGCCGAGTCCCTCGATTTTTTAATTGTAAAATCAAATTAAAAATGGGGATGGAAATGCCAAATGTGTGAATTTTCGCAACAGATAAAGTATTAAGATTTGCAAAAAGTCCATTCAATTATAGATCTAGAGTCAACATCTCTTAACCCACAAAGAATATACTTATATTCTCAACCAGTATTATTAGAGTTATAGTCTTTAATTTTAGCATTCAGGTTCTTTTAAGGATATTTTAAATGTTGGCAATATAAGCTATCTATAGCTAACTAATATTTTAACTAATATTCTAACAAACACCATATCCATTCACTATACTGGGATTCAAGCCCGGATACTCGGCTCCAAGAAATTCTTCCCCAATTTTAAATAAATACCCATATATGCCCTACATTTCCACAGGAGTAAATTCACTGGCGGTTCAGCTACGGTTGCATTTTCGGACAACTGATTCGGTTCAAGGTTTATTGCATGATTTTAAAAACGCTGGGATTGCAAATTCGAACCGGTTTGGTTTAAAACCGGTTCACAGCCTTTGTGTTTATGGAAGGGAAGAAGCGACTTATGCATGAGTACACATAAATGGTATTTCCTGGTCGGTTTTTGAACTCACCTGATTGGAAAGCGGATGAAGTGCCACCTCATCCTCGTTGTCCAGGAGATCCTTGCTGAGCTGTGTCTGTGTCTGCTGCGTTGTCTTCGCCTTGCCGCCGCAACTATCGGCCGCTGAGCATTGCGATGTGTTTGACTCGGAGCATTGCCTTAGCCAGGACGAATGTAGCTTGTGAGCGCCACCCGATGCGGCTGGATGAGAGTCAAGCTGCTGCTGCAGCTGCTGTTGTGATTTGGTGGGCGTGTTGCAGGCGCTATTGTTGTTGCCGCTGTTGCTCACCGATAGTTGCTGTAGGTTGGCGGTTACCAGGCTGCTGCTGCTGCTGCTGTTGTTGACGCCGCTGGTGCACCTCGGGCCAGCAACATGTTGCTGGGGTGACTGCTGCTGCTGCTGCTGTTGTTGCTGAAGGAAGCTGGAGCCGCTGGCGAATTGCAGATGGGATTGCAATCGGCTTAGGCTATTTGAGATTTGTGCAACCAGCTGATGTTGTTGTTGTTGTTGTTGTTGTTGCTGCTGCTGTTGCTGCTGCTGTTGTTGTTGGTGATGTTGTTGCTGCTGCTGTTGTCCATGGATGCGTTGGTGCTGCTGTTGCTGCTGTATATTTGGAACATGCTGCTGATATGACGACAAGTCAGAATCTCCCATGCCCCAATCCCCCAAGAAATATACCATTCCCTGCCGCGCGAAACAGTTTAACGAGTTGTTGTTGCAGGTGTTGCTGCTGCTGCTGTTCTATTTTCCGCTGCTAGCTGTTGCTATTGTATCTGTAACAAGTAACGAGAATTGCATTACAATTGGGTTAACCATGTGAGAGAAAAGCCCCAAGCGTTAATCGGATCGTTCAAGTGGCAACTGTCGCAACCGGTTAGTCTCAATGCAACACGCAACACAACACACAATTCATTAGTATTAGTGTTATTATGAACACGCGATTCTCGGCGTACGCCATGGAGAACTCTATGTAACTCGGACAGCACTTGTCGTGCGGGTTCAATGTCACTTCCCCTGCAAAACACGGCATGCAAAGCTACAGAAAAGTATTCAGTTCCGCTTTAACAATTGTTACATAACATAAAGATAATATAAAACATTTAAGCAACGTTTGTCAAGGCAAAAAAAAAAATACCCTGTTGTGTAGAACAGGGTTCGGGCGGGGTTCAAACTGAATGATTCACCGAAGAGCAAACACTTTAGATCTTGAGAAAGTGTTAACAGGGGGCAAATGAGAGTATCTTACATATTTATGTGTTTATTTAAAATGTAAACAATTATTGCAATATTCATTTATGAATTATAAGGATCCGGGTTCAACTCCTAGACTAGTTTATGTATATATAGATTAGTCGAAAGCCATTTTAACTGTAATGAATATTCTTCTTCTTAATGTAGTAGGAATGTAACAAACTAAGGTTTCGGGACTAATATTAATAGCTATAAAAATAATAATAATACTCAAATAATAATATATAAAACTCTATAGAATTTATATTTATATATATTTCGTGAATAATTTATTTGTGTCTGGCGTAGAATTTCATGCAAAGATAAAGGAATTTTGACTATGGCTGAGTTTTAATGTTTGTATTTTAGCTAAGCAATAAATTAATAGATTTTTGATGGATAAATATTTTTATTTCGAAAAACACGACACAAAGATATAAAAATGCATGATTAAAATACTCTATAAGCCAAAACTGATCATTCACCTAAGCGATCAGGCGATAAATTTAGTACAAATTCTTTGTCTGATCAGCTGCCTGGCGTAACAGGAAAGTCAGTGATGCATGTGGCGGCAATTGAGGCATAGTCTACATTCTATACAGTCTATTCTATATAGTCAATCTGCGCCACAATCAAATCGATCTGTGAACCATAAAGCGAGATTTCATGAAGCGTTTCGTTAATTGAATTCAATTGCGAATCGCGAATGGAGAATTGCTTTTGTGCTCAATCAGGCGTGTGCCACGTGTGTGTGTGCGAGGGTGTGTGTGCAAATATATATATATACGAGGATCGGCTGAGCGATCGGTCAATGATATGGTTAGCGGCGCAAAAGGGGCGGCAGTTATCAATTGGGCAAATGCTAATTGAGTTATCATTTGGCAAATTGTAATCAACTTGTGAAAATCGCACCACAAACAAATTGCGCATTCGTCTGGGAGAACACACACGCCCCCCTTTCGTGGAGCTCACCTGCCCCCGCACAATCCACACATCGTTAGGCAATGCAAATGAACGCAATTAACACAAAGCTGCAGACGTCATAAAAAAATGGATAGCAGACAGAATGCAAATGCACATTTGCCTGCTGCAACTACAAGTATCTTTGTACCTCTATCTGTCGCTGCGTATCTTTGGCTGTGTTTTTGTATCTATATCTAGCAAATATGTGCATATGGCTAATTGCGTTAGGAGGCAGCTACAGGCCGGCCAGACGGCGCGACTCTTAATCTGTTTTATCTGATTGCCACTGGTAACTGGAAAACTGCTTCCTTTTTTATATCTATAATATAATATAAATGTTTTTTCCGTCTGCCTGACTGACTAGTTGGTTAATATATCAGAGCTAGATAGCTGAAACTTAGATACGTAACGTAACATGATTGTGGCTTGGGAAAACTCCGCCCCTTATACTTATAAAAAAACTCGTTTTCGCAGAATTTTGATATTTGAGGGGAACAATATTTTATTGTTATTACTATTATTGTTATTATAGTCCAGTCAGTCATAAAGTCAGTGCATAGATTTTTTAGGAAAACACTTGACAGCCAAGTGTATAACTGTATATAAATGACAAATGACTTCTGTTGAGCGGGGTTTCGGGGTGGATCTTCGTCTCGATAAGCACGTAATTGTCGTGTCATTAACTTGCAGCACAGTCAACGATCGGGCATTGTTCGCGTATCTGGCGGCTGATCCAAAAAGCTGACGTTATACTCGTTCACGAAGGGAAGAGAGTATATTGGGTTTGAGCAATGTTCGACCGTATGAACTTGAAACTTAAAATATATACCCTTGTATATCCGGATCAAAAATGCCACCACGTGACAAATCTATATATCTCGCTCAGTGTTGAAGCTAGATGCACCAAATTTTTGCAGTTACAGCTTACAGTTTGCTAATGACCTCCTCTAAAGACCACTCAATTGATTTCTTGGCTACGTCCACTCACGCTCCCATCAATTACGACATTTGTTGTACTATTAGAAATTTCCAGTTCTTGTCTATCACGCAGTTTAGGTTTGCGTTGAGTTCTGGGTTCACCCACCCCGAGCGCAAAGTTTTTTTCTTTGGTTTTTTTGCGTATTCTATTATTTTGTATGTATGCACATAATGTTATGTTAGGACCCTGGTTTTGGCTGTTATTAGACTCTGACCGAGTATTGCGCTGCCAGTTACACCCGACTAGAACGTTCTTACTTGTTATTGAGAACAACAACATTGCGACGCATCGCTTATCTTACGGCTGGCCAAATCCGTAGTAGACCCCATTCGCATTTTTGTTTTGCAATTTATTTTTAAAAATACGGCTATTATTAATAGCGCAGCGAATGCGTCAATTGAAACTGTCAATTGTCGAGCGAATGCGGCAGACTAAACAATTGATGGAACACGGAACACACATGTTCAGGGGCAGGCCGTGAGGGCAGCGAGACCAATTAAGCATTTGATCACTGTCACATTGCATTAATTGTCGAGTGATTATTGAGAACTTTGCACTGCACAGAGACATGAGAAACAGAGAGAGAAAGCGTCAATTGCGACGCAAGAGTGAGCTAAAGATAGAGAGAGAGAGAGAGAGATGGAGCGAAAGAGATAGCGTTTCGGCTGAGTCAGGCCAGCAGCATGCGATAGTCTATAAAGCAGACACGGGCCTATCCTTATCAGACCAGACCAGACCAGACAGGGGAGAGCTGAGCTGAACAACCTGCCCGCCCGCCCTCTCGCCTCTCCGAAACTGGGCCACAAACAAATTTGACTTCACGCACAACACTTGATGGCAACCAAAATGAAAGTAAACAAAGGCCAAAATTTCCCATGCTGCACATGCCTGTATACATGTACATATACATTTATATACTTTTGTTAAGTGTGTGTATATAAATGGCCCAAAAGTGGGTCAAAGCGTGGCAGATATCGGAACAGGTAAAGCATCTGAAAGAGCTGTCAATAGCTGCGCAAACCGAGACTGGGCGTCGTTAGGCTTTGGGTTTAATTAGCATTCAATTACAAACGGAGCTCAAAATCAAGATCCAAAAACTTTGGGATCAAAAATATTTATAATAATTATAGTAATAACAATAAACAATAAACATAGAAAGAAACACAAGAGCAAAAGCGGCACAAAGCGCATTGAAGACAACAAAGCGACACATTCACACAATCAGCTTGGAAACAAAACAAATATATATACTATATACATAGTATACATATTTATATATTATTATACAGTGATGGCAAAAATAAAAGAAACGGATTCTTTTATTTTTGTAAAGCTCGAATTTTCTACTGTTAAATTAATGTTGGTCCAATGTTTACAATTTCTAATTTTTAACAAACAATTTTGGATTTCTAAAAACTATAATTCATTATTTTGGGCCTGGCAAATAAAATAAAAACAAGAGACTTCAAAGTATGAAAAAAATTGTTATCAACGAACTGTTTCCAGTTGAGTACACGCATCAAATTTGTTATTTCCATCACTGTATGTACAATAAATATGCAACCAAGCTACCCAGCTAAGAAATACCCGGTAATCAGAGTGTATAATAACAATTTCAAAGCAAGTAAAAGCGCTTTAGCCGACTACCAGTTACCCTATACCAAAATGTGAGAAATTATATAACACTTATAATTAGTTTTATGATTTATATTTAACTTATAAGAAAATTGCATGCAAATTGATTACACCTTGTCGCATATTAAAAATATACATATGTATATTCTATTATGCTCCACAAATGTGGCGCAGAGTTCGCACTTGACGCGTCTTCTGGCATTTTGGGGCCGTTAAATTTGACGACCTATCGAGAATAACAATAACAACAATAACAATACAGCATTTCTGCAAATTGTTAAGTAAATGTTTACTGAATTCATTTAGCACATAACCAAAAACAGCAGTGTAGAGGCCAAAGCCTATTTTATTATGGCCAGAAGTGAAAATGAACACGTTTGTATACACATGTACATAAATATATGTAAATATTGTGTATATGCACGTAAATCAATGCAAAATTTGTTTTCTTTTCGCTGCAAGCCCAAAGTGCATATAAATAGGAAAATTTTGTAATTGGAACGCGTGTAAATAAAATCAAGCAGTGGAAAAAAGGCCTGCCCCAGTCCGCAAAAGTGTGTGTGTGTGTGTGTGTGTGTGTGTGTGTGTAAAGCTGGTGATAACAGCAGGCAGCGCCGATGTACGCGAACATAACGAGAGACGCGAAAAATGAATAAGCAAATGAAAAAGTTCGCATAGAAACCACGAAAACAGAAAGTGGGAAGTTAAATGTCAAACAATTGCGGAACAGGCAAAAAGGAAGAAATAGATGGAAACAATTACTCACGATTGAATCGTG
Organism: Drosophila robusta; assembly: GCA_035043565.1. Lineage (NCBI taxonomy): Eukaryota > Metazoa > Arthropoda > Insecta > Diptera > Drosophilidae > Drosophila > Drosophila robusta. The sequence goes on from JAWNMW010000584.1 coordinate 6,521,434, forward strand.
GAAATTTATATACATATATCATGCTCAATAAATAAATCACATTATTTTTACCTTTTTTCTGTATTTTTAAAATGAAAAAGAATTTCCATTACGAAAGGAAAATTATGATGATGTATACCTTTTAGTTTGGCCATGAGTTTTTATACATTCATTTATACATTTTGAAGAATACAATAAAGGTCTAGACAAAATCCCCGATAGCTAAGTTATTACCAGATTTGTTGATGTATTGTCATATCTTATCATATAATTAAATTTCAACAAGCTGAACAACAGCAATAACCTGTCTTTTTAAAGACAAGAAAAAAGCATGACTGATTCAGTTGGGAGTGCTAATTACAGGATACCCTGTATCTGGGTACAAAGGAATCCAAACAGAGAAATATTCTTGATGTCTTTTATTAATCTTCGCGAAATTAGGGAATACAAAATATGTCTAAGCTTTTTCTGTAATACTAAAACCAATATACCCTTGCTTACCCATTTTGAATAAGTTTAGGGTATAATAAAATACGTAAGTAAATAGATAAATCACTGCAAAATGCCGCGACTGTTAGGCCTATTGTTTAAAATACCTAAATATATATGTATATTAGAAATATATTAACATATGTAAGCAACTGTTTACGACGCATTAAAATGTGGGCAAAAGAAAGTCAAAGAATGACAAATGGAGCAAATGCGATGAAAGAGCAAATACGAAAGAAACAGCACACTGCAAACTGCATGAAGTATGTGAATTAAACAATTGGAACGCGGTTATTAGTCATGAATATGACTGGATTATAAAATCTAAAATATAAAGCCCATTTGGCCGATGATCACATAATAAAATGTTTGTTTTCAATGAGGGGAATTCGCTGAAATTCGCATAATTTACATGAGTGTTTTTTTGGCAGCAGACGACATAAAACAGAAACGAGTTTTAAGTCGCAAAATGTGTTAATAAATTATGCACAATAACACACACGTATACTCACAAACACAAAGCAGGCACACGATCACTTGATTATAGATTTCTCATATCAAAACAAAAAGCAGCTGTGGAACAGCAAATTTACGTGGAATAAAAGAACAAATAAGTAAAAAATAAAAACAACAGTCGATGTCGATGACGACAAAAACAGCCGTTGAAGAGCAGATAAAATGCACGTACTCACAGTAACAATAAAAAAATAACCCTATTCAAAACAAAAGATCAAGACAAATAGCGAAGCAGCAGCAACAGCGGCGACCATAAAAAGCAACATTTAAGAAATAAAAGAGGAAACAACGCCTCTTGAGCTGCTGTTCACACTCTCACACTCTGCTTAGTCTCTCACTTACGCGTGCTCCCACACTCGCTCTCTTCACTCTGTCAAGCTGTCAGCTCTTTTAACTGCTCTTGCAATGCGTGGACGTTGCTGCCCATTTTTTTCATCGCTGCCTGCTCTTTACTTGGCTATTTTTACAGCACACATCAAAACTTAAATAAAGTACCAATACTAGCGCAATCAGACGCACACACAAATACATTTGCAAAGGGCACGCAACAGAAAAAGATTTCTAAACGTATTGTTTTTTTTTTCATTTTGTAAAACAAATTTTTAATTTACCTTTTCAAGACACTTCGCAAGCAACTGCAATTTTCCTATTAGTATTTTGTTAGGTTTTGATTCAGTTTTCATTCATTTGCATGTGCATACAAATTTCTCAATTCAATTTTCTACATCCAAATTATATGTGAAAATTTCTGTGTTGTACAAAGCACACACACCACACACGCACACACGTATATATATTCATATACACTCGCTCTGGCACAGAGACTGGGTGGGAGCGACAAGCACAGTTACACTTTGGCTTCTGCTTTGCACTTATGTTTGCATGTATGTATATACACACATATACAATTTTAGCTTCTCAATTAAATTTGATTTTCTCACACGCGCGTTGTAGGCTTATTTTGTACGATTTGGATTTGCACTTTATCACAATAATTTACCAGTTCCAAGCGTTGGACACGTCCGTTCCGAGCGAGTTGAGGAGCTAAACTGACTGCAAAATATTTTTCAGATGCTTTAGCAGCCAGCTAGTGCTTCGCGACAGTGCCAACGACCCAACCATTGCACAGGAGGGCGAGCGAGACAACCATATAACAGGGCAACACTTGTTCGTTCGCAGTTCAGTCGCAGCTATGCGTGCGAGCAGCAACACTTATAGCGCTGCCACCGCTCTCAGATACTTTTTTGACAGCTGCGTGCCCAGTGCTCAGATACTCTTTCTGAAGCGCTCTTTTTAAAAGTTTTTAAGAGCGACAACCAATGCAAATGCAGCAAATCCTCGTCTGCAGAAGGGGTCTGGTGTGGACGCATTCGAGTCGGATTGAACTAGATTCGAGCTTTGTATGTTTCCAAGAGCCAATTGGGCTGAACACGCGTCAAGTAAAAAAAACGAATGCAGCAGAAAATTATGAAAAAATGCAGTTGAATATTTATTTACTCAATTCTCTAAATCTAATCAATGAAAACTGAATTCTAGTCAATAAATTAAATTAATTGCACATCTCGAAATCTAATCACAAGCTATATATAAAGCTAACGTGCTTTTGTGTGGGCAACTTTACCAAATAGAAACGGAAAATAACTTTCCGAATTGAAATATAATACTAGAGATACTATGCAATTATTCAATTCTTGGAAATTCCTCCGGGCCTACGAGTATATTTGTTGTAAAAATCTTTCGCAAATTGTTTTTTCCTCTCCAATTCGTTTGTCCAATAAAAAATTGAAAACCAAATATTTGATAACGGAAGCTAACAAAGCCAAGCAACCAACCAGCCTACATTCACCTATTGTGCCCTCTCCGCGCCTGTGACGCTTCCGCGTCTTCTTGCTCAGTGTTATGGGAGCTAACTAATTAAATTGTATACCTCAAGAGCGTAGACAGTGGAAAACATAAAACAGCTGTTTATTAAGTAGCGGACCACCTTTTATCGTTCACATCTTATCAGGCACACGCTGCCTATCTACAAGTTTGGCCAAAAGTCGAATCAGTTACGGGCACGATTCCGTGGCTGTTTTCACTTTGACGGACAGCTAATACCTAAATATAGATACACAGATAAATCAGCTAGCTTGCGGCGGCAATTCGAGAAATTTACGTTGTTATCGGTAATCCATCTACTTAAAACTTTAGCTATTGCTGGCCTAAATGGTGCTATTAAAAAATTCCATAAATTAACTTTAAGGCAAATGACGTGGCGGAACTTGAGTTATAGTGCTATCAACTTTTGGTCTAGGCCACCTTTAATTAGAGTTCGTAAATGCCACGCTCTCTTCATTGTGTAAGATCCCCAAATGCAAATGCCAAAAATCACGGTGAGAAAAAAGCTTAAACGTGGCACTCGGGTGTAACCGACAGCTTAATACTCGTTCACAGTGAAATAACTACCACAACATGTATCATAGCAATATTTGTACGCATAAAAAATATTAATAAAAATCAACTTTTGCAACTAACAGTTAATTTCTTGTGGGAGCAAACTTAAATTTAAGTATATATTCCCACAAACCCAATATACTTTTTTCGCTTCGTGAACGAGTATAAAAACCCATTAAAACTCTAGCGTCTTTTTATAGGCATAGTGAAAGGGCCTATTCACCTAAAATGACATAAACAAATTTCAGATGCAAATGACGTACTTGAAGATACAATTGCATTGGCACGGATTGTGTTGGACCTGGCCGGCGATATCGCCAGGCAATAATAACACAATAGCGTGAGCTGCCGGCCGAGCCAAAGGAAGCTCAAACTCAGGCAAGCCCAATCCAATTCAATATATTATCTATACTATGTATAAATACATTTCTTTTTTGGCACGTTCCGGAAATACATTGTCCTGTCGTTAAATGTCAATGGCTGTGCTAAATGTGCGAAATGCTAAAATAGTGACGCAACAATTTGATATTTTTACATCAAGCAGGCAAAAATAGACCTACAAACAATACCCGAGACAAGATGGAGCGTGGGCCGCTGATAAAATGTGAGAGGCGTCGGAAATTACGCATACGCTTTACTAGAGCGGCCAGACCTTTAGCACGCAGCCAGGGGCGCGGTGAGGGGGAGTCACTGATAAGGGGTGTGTACAGCACATACTATATATACAGATGCCTGCAATTTATATCAGCAATAGATAGTTACATTTAAAACGAGTAGAGGGTTTTTCCATTACACATTTAACATTCAAGCCGAAGGTTACAGCTGTTGCCACGCTGTCTGTGTGTGCGTGTGTGTGTGTGTGCCCCACTGCATCATGATTTATTTAGTCAAAGGGCGCTGCTGCTGCTGTTGTGGCCCTGGGCCGTCCAGGCAGCCAAGTGGGCGCCGCTTGAATTGCTCGTCGTTGCCATTGTTGCCTGAATTTGCATCCTTGACATTGACATTGACTTTCAATGGAGGCTGCCGCACAGCCAGGCACTGCTAAATAAAAGGACCTTTCCACAAGCATCATGAGGCAGCAAATTGAGCACACAAAAGCGACTATAGTGATGGCAAAACTAACGTGCCTGAGGTCCTGTCTCGTGTCTAGGCACGCAACGTTCTTCACAGCATGATATCTTAATAATTGACAATTTATATGTATAAATTTAACTGCGACATATTGTAAGTTTTTGCAAATTTAAATTTTTGTTTGTTATATGAATAATGTTATTTAAAATAATGCTATTAAATGCAGATTCAATTTAAAGATCATACCATAACCAAATTGGAAATAAAATATATTTCTTATATTCCACTGCGACACATTGCACATTTTAACAAATTTAAACTTCTGTTTGTTATATAAGCGTCCACATTCCAAACCTGATAACTTCAGCGCCCATAACCTTTTCAGTTTCACAAGTTTACCTAACTATCTCAAGACTCTCACGTGAGTCACCTGTGTTAATAAAAGTGCAGCGCATGTTTTTTTTGCAACGCTCGCGTTGATTAGTTTGCCTTTTATACACGGTATTTATTGTTATTTGTGCTTATTTGCGAACTGTTTTCTGTATTGTTTTGTGTTTGTCAGTCTACAGTTTTATACACACATATGCATGTATAATCAGTCATATTAGCATGTTCAGTTCACAGGGCTCGCTCGGAAATAGAAACTTGCAGTAATTGCAAATTTTACAGAAACTAATTTCGACATTATACTGAACTATGTGCAATCGTAGATTTTAAAATATTTTATTTCAAGCACTTTTGTGTACAGAATTTGTGACAACCTCTATTAGAGTTTCTTAACGAAATCATTTAAATATATAATATGGTGTTTTACATTGAAGATTTTTTACTTTTTGTGTGCAATGAAAATTAAATACTTAAAATATCTATGTATATCAGCGCGATAGTTCCTAAGAAAGGCCTTATTATGTACATAATTGGTTTGTGATAACCCGCTCGTAATTTCGGAGCGTTATTTTAAAAAATAAAAATATTTTCAATCAAAAATCGATTTTTAGAGGTTCTTTATTGATAATATTTTGCAGATATGTTCGCAGATATGTTCGACGCTCTCAATTGCCAAGTTTGGTGATCATAACTTGATGCGTTACAATATAATATAATATAATACAAATTTAGCAGGGGTATGAAAAAGAGCTTCCAGAAATAGGAAGGCGCTCTACATTGCGTTCTTATTAGCAAGTGATCACTGTATTTGTATTTACCTTTTTCAATTTAAATTTTCGTGCCCGCTTCGCTATCGCCGCCGACGCTGATTAGTCATCGGCGATCTTCAGCGGGCCAATTTTGATGGCTGCCGACAAAAGCGTAAAGGGAAACTGTCACTCAAAAAGGGGGTGGGCCTAGGAACTGGGCGCCAGTTGGGCATAGTTGGCTGTCGAGGGAAATCGTGTCAATCTGTGAAACGACGCTATTTGTGCAACTTGTAAAATAGATGAGATTGTTGAATATGTATGGGCAAATATTGGCAGACATAAGGGCTGCACCCAATAAATATTAATGTGGCGTACTTTGGCGCTGATTAACGAAATCCGAGAAACCTGCACATGGGCAGGACACGTGATCAGAGAGTGGTTGTCACCCACCTGTCAACCACATTAAAGTCCCATCGTGTAACGCAATGCCATGTGACAAGGAGAGGGCATCTGGTTTGTCGTCCCACGGCATCCCACGGCTATGCTGCAGGAAACACACTGCTCACACTGCTCGCACTCTCTCTCTCTCTCTCTCTCTCTCCCTATGTATCTGTGGCATTGAGTTGACATTAGCAAATTGAAGCCTTGCGCTGTTGCGACATTGACATTGCCCCAAGATAATTGCACCAACGAAATGCGTGCCGAAGAGCAATTGTTTTGTTTGCCTACGCTGATGGTTTTAATTTGTATACGTTTACGTATAAGTGTGAGAGTCTAAGTATTTCAAATTCAATTTCCATTTGGCAGCCAGTTTTTAGTTCCAGGCAGTGCCTGCCTGCCTGCCTGCCTATCTGCTTTGTTGATTGGGAATTTGGGAAAAGACATTTATTGAAAACACGCGCTCGTCGCCCGTTTAATTGAAAACAGACGTCAAAAACTGAACCACTCACCCACCCAACTACCGACCGACAGACAGTCAGTCAGCGAGCGGCAATTGAAATTTGCAATAACAATCAAGTTTTACCTATTCGTTTAGCCCATAATGTGACTCACAACAATGCCAGTCAATTGAGTGAACAACAATCATCAGCTGCTTTCATTTGGGTTACTTACTTACTTACTTACTGTGATGAGGTGTCGTCAGAGTGTGTGTGTGTGTGTGAGTGCAGTGTTTAATGAGTTTAAGCAACTACCTTATCATAGTCAGGGAAGCGGATTGAATGAAACAGCTTGCAATGATTAGCCTAATTAAAGTAGCACAGGGCAAAGCTTTTGTTTATTTTACTCATATTAACAATAATTTAGAAATGAAAATGCATTATATATACATTTGTATCCAGTCGACGGTTTGAACCCGGAATTCCAATTCCCATAAATATTCTCTAGACGAAAGTATTGTATTTTCCCCAAAGTTGTGTTGCTTTTGTTGTTCTTTTTTTTTCCAATTATATACATATACATTTAAATATATTATATTTGTCATTTTTTATTGTCATTTCTTGCTTATTTCAAAAAGAAATTCTCAATATATATAAAAAAATTATTTAGACTTATTTTTTTATTATTTTTTTCTAAATTTTTAATGGTCTCTATAATAACAAGAAATTATTCGACCGGTTGCGTCAGCTTTCCTTTTCTTTCCCCTTTCGTTGCTTGCCTCCCTCGCATAGAATTCTCACTAGAACTTTGAGCTCTACAAAATCTTGAGAAATGCTTTGGCAACACTTTGCAAAAATATTTTAAATGTTATTAAAATACTTTTGATTAAATGTAGTAATTTATATATGAGGTAAGAAGCCGTGGACAACTCAACATGTGCCTTTCTTTATAGTATAGTTTTACCATAGACAACTTTTACAAACATTTTGTTTATTCTATTTAAATCTGTGCCGAAACACAACAATGGCCCTGACATTGGATGCTGCAAAATAAAAGGTGACCAAGAGAAAAAGATGAGACAGAAGATATTTGGCACTTGAGTATTTGGAAAAACGAAGCAATTTACTCTGCGTTTATGCCGAGAGTTTTCCTCGTATTGAAACTAGCCGAAGTGATGCGATTATCGCGAAGTGACGTCACTCATTAGCCGGAACACTGGCCACGAGCTGAAACCGTGAACAGGCGCCTTGGGTTTGGGATTGGGATCGAGGAGGTGGGTTACGGAGTCCTCACCAAAGAGGCGGCGGCACGAGGCAGACGAATGTAATTCGTTTGTAGGAATGTGTTTAATGAAATAACCATTGGCATTTCTCTGATTCGGCAAATCTATAAAAGAGCTTCTGCAGCGGCATGCGAGCGAGCACTGACCATGCCAAACGAACGAACATACCAACTTTATTAGCAGCTGTTGCCAACTAAAGCGGCCACAAAATCTGTGGGCGGTCGGGCCAAAAAATGTTGGAGCTATGCCAATAATATTCATGCCATACATGCGCCCGGCAAGGGCACTGCTCGGGTAGTAAATATGATGAATGCGAAACGGGCCCCTAAAAACAACTTAGAACTGACCCGAGCCAATTATGGAGTGCGCTGTTTTCCCCACCCCAAAGGCAAGCCAAGCCCCGATAAGTAGGCAATGTTTAGATAAACTTCAAATTTAAGGGACGTTTATATTAAATTTGCACACATATAAATACATTTTTTATTTTGTATAATATCTACATTATATTTATATACATACAAAAAGAAAACAGTACCCGCACATGACATGAAAATAGAAAGGCAAATTCATGAACGTCTGGGCCAATGTCAATAGTAGACGCCATCGAAGACAGCGAAATGTTTGGCCCACATTGTGTGCACAACAAAAAAATAGGCAAGTGATTTCTTTAGTTATTTTTTGTTTTATATAATTCTAATTTTCAGAGGCACTTTGGCAAACGGAAATGAAATTGCGACGCAATAATATACATACATATGCACATTTGCCAACCTGTGCGGCGAGACTAAAAATAATGCTCGCAAATCTGCGGCCAGACTATAATTATATGAATTATATAAATATTTGAATAGCATTTGTAAATCTGTATGTAGTTACCTGTTTGTATATACCTATGTGTGCTTAAGCATATGTAGATCAAGTTTAATTTAATGCCAACGATAAGAAAAATAAATAAATACAAGAAATGACGGCAAGGCTGCGAACAAACCAGAACGACTGCGCAATGCCCTACATAAGATGATGACAAAAACATTACAATTAGACGCCTTGTTGTCTTTTTGTAAAGATATTTTCTTTTGTCTAAATAATTTAATTTTTGTCATTTTTATTAAATGTTTTTTTAAATTGTGTTTCAAAAATAATCACAAAAATATATTTTTTCTGAAATTTGATATTCAAAAGACCATTTTAAAATTAATTACTAAACCGCTGCGAGCCCAGAAATCCGGTATATTTCAAATTATTAAGCAATCCTTAAACCGAACAAGTACCCACCAAAATTAGCCAAATCTAAACTCAGAAATAATCATTTGTGTACTTTGGAAAATCTTAAAACCAAAAATGTATAATATTTTAATTTGCTAAACGATATTTTAACTTCGAGCATTGGTTCGTTATCCGAACCATGTTTTTAACACACCTCATTTAATAACGCATATACCCCAGGAATTTATAAGGCAACACACCTCACGAACAGCCAAACGACAAATAAAAAACCAAAAACAATGTGCGAATCATAGTGTGAATTGCAAATTCGTGATGTTGCACAGAAAAATTGTCGACGTGTCTGCAAGAACAAATCGAAAGAAAATAAATCGGACTCATACAAACGCTGGCAGCTAAGTACTCGAATTATTGTTAATGTCGTGTAGTTGGGCATACAGCGTAAAACTGCTGACTGTAAAGCATTATAAACATTTTGTATTTGTTTTTATTTTTCATTTACGTCAATGGCGACAGCTTTGCTGAAGGCAGGAGGCGGGACTCGGCACTTTGGCGACAACAAATTGTAGACCAGAACCAGAACCTACATCAAAAGATCTCGCGTACGCATCATACGTAATCGTGAAAGATCTAGTGCAAAAATCGTTCCTAACTCAACTCAGCTGAATTGAACTGAACTGTAAACAAAAGCGGCGCATTCGCTTTCGGTTTCTTCCGGCAAGGCAAATGGCAAACGTTGCCTTTCTTCAATCTGTTTAATGACATAAACAAAAAGCTGCTTAGTCAGCGGCTATGGGAACCTGCGGTTTGTTTTTGTTTTTACAATATTTTACAAATACAAATTATAAACAAATAATGGATGTAAATAGCTCAAATAGCACTGGCAGACAGCTTATTGATTTGAAGATAGCAATAAATTTAAATAAATAATCGATAGTTTGATATGATACTTGTAGAAACTCACATATTTTTCACACTGCTTCATAAATTACAATTTGTTTACTATAACTAAAATATATGTCTCTAACTGACAGGCTACTAAGATATAAATCTTGCCTCGGTCAGGCACCTTATATATAATGGTTTTTAAAACCATTTCCTTGAAAGCAAAAACAATGGAATTTTTGGCGCCCTTGAACTTTATAAAAGACGTGGAAATAGTGCCAAATTTTGTGCGAGTGCTAAAACATATTTCATTCCGAAAATATATACAAATTTCAAATGCTTATAAATGCGGTTGCAAATTCTATAAATGTGCGCAAAATGTAATTGAATAAATAATGAGACTGGGTAATTTTCAGTTTTTGCCGCACTTGCCAAATTATATCAAATTTAATTGATTCGACGTGACAGAACAAATGTCTATACACGCACATGTGTATATATAAAGAGCAAATATATGTACCACATGATTTCCACTTGATTTAATTTGGAAAATGCTTTTGATATGAGTTGCTTAATAATTATAATTAAATGTTAAATATGTTCATTAAAATTATATGCATATTTGCGCATAATATATAGATTATATATATCTCGATTCGTGCCAATTGTGTACGTGTCTCGAGCATGAATAATAAGCATAATCCACGTCATCTTTATGGCGTCGTTCATGGCTATTATTCATAAAAATCATTTTCTGGCTAATTAATGACAATGATATATGATAACAGCTGTAAGCCCAGTAGCACAGGTATTAATTTCATAGAAACATTTTTTAATTTTAAGTGGGTGTAACTAAAAATCGAGATGTTTTTTTAGGTATTTTCCAAGAAAATTGTACTGAAAAACACATTTTATATTTAATAAAAACAAGAGATGGCGAAAGCTAAATACCCTTACACTCCATAATAAAGTAGCAGTAATATATAATATAGTAGTTCGATGTTGATGGTACTTTTTTTCCTACATAAGGAGCAAGTTGGGTTAAGATTTCGTTGAAAACAGTTTTTCATACAAAAACTCATTTTCCATCGATTTTTCCTATAGGAATTTTATGATATAGTGCTTTATTATTAATAATATTTTGCAGACTATATTGTTAGGAACATGATTGCCAAGTGTGGTCAGAAAATCTTGAAAAATAATAATGTTTTTATAGAAAAACGAGATTTTCGATTGATCGTTTCGATGTCAGCTATAAAATTAAGACTTCCAATCTGGCCGACAAGGTTTTGGGATGATAACTTCCTAACTGAGAGACTTGTTTGGAATATACAAGGCATTAGCGACTCGGATGTTGCTACTGATCAATATACATATATACTTTACACATTTACATTAGATAGACATTTCGTGACAGAATAAAAGTTTAGTAAATTTACAATTGTCTTTCCTTTCTGTCCTATCACGTTTAATCGCCCAGTGCCCCCCTCTCATAGATAACCAACTAGGTAAATGATGTCATGCGAAATTCCTGTACGGATTTTCTTGGCCTTTTTGCCTTATTGATTTTCAGTTAGCCGCTCAACATGCAAATTAAATATGCTACCACAGAATTATTTAAATAGAACGCTCAGACAGCTGGAACCATTATCCTTAATTCCACGCTTATCGCAAGTAACTCGAGTCACGCACCTAAATCCCAGATTGTCTGCTTGGAGGTGAATTGGAACCAAGTCAGCTGCTTATCTAATCGGGTTGTATATAAAAGCACTCGAGCAGGGGGCGCCAAGTTAGAACGAGTATAAATGTCGTCATAAATAATATGAAATTGATGGGTTTTCCGATTGACAGCACTGCAGAGACTATATATTATGAATTCGCCAAATGTTGTCGCTAATTAATAATAATTATCAAATTGGACAATAATATTGACTCAAGTAAGCCAGCCCAAAGGCAAGTGTGTGCACTTCAGTTTAACATTTGATAATTATTTATAGACCAAATTAAAAAAAATGAGGGAGCGTGTGGCCAACTTACGCAGCTCGCCGATATGCCTCAAGTCGCACCTGCAAGCAAACAAAGCAAATTATATTTAGTTTTTAGGCCAAATTGCAGAAGCCCATTCAAAATTACACGAAACTCATGAATTGCGTTGTGGAAATTGTAAACTTTGCGGCTATGTTGGTGGGGCAATAACCGCTGCGCATTAAGTGACGCACTGGTATCCCCAAATGGGTGGGTAAGTGAGGGAAAACCGAGTGGGACTGACCAAGGGATGCTCTATTAACAGTTGCAATGCATAAGTTTTGTTTCTTATTATTTTTCTTATTTTCCATACAATATACAAAATTATATTTTTAAATTAATAAAAATGGATTTTCATTTTAAGGAGAGGTCTAAACCTACAATTTATTATCTTTATGTTTTAAATTTTCAAAAATTGTCACAGAACGCAGATCGAACCAAAAGCTGGGTACTAAAACATCTAAAACACGCATTGTTAAATCTGTGAAATTTGCCTTGTATTATACATAAAAGAACATTTATGTTTTTATAGCTTTCATAATCTCCGAGATATGCTTAACACAAAAGCTGTGCAAAATTGAGTTTAATTGATTTAATGATAGGAAATAATGAATAGAAAATTAGTGACGCCTTCTTCGCCCTGTTATGTAACTACATTTCTATAGCTTCCATATACCCGTCAAAACCAATGGGCAGGGTACAAAAAACACCAAAGAAAACAACCACAATGTAAACTGTAGCCACATAAACGTTCAACTTGGGGCGCCTGAACTGCGTCTTTTCTTTGCGCTTTTCCAGCTAGTTTCGAGCCATAATTACGCCCCATTGAAAGGGATCGCATTACAGACGATTATATAAACTGCCAAAGCGCAGTTAATTTGACAGATTTAGCGCTCAGCTGGAGCAACAAATTGAATATGAGCAGGGGCTGAAAGTAATCAATGGAACTCGAGTTCTTATTCAAACAAATAAAAGTGACTGACATCGAACACTTGTAGAAGTTGAGTTTATATTGTGAGCTAGAAGAGACTGCGAAAACAAACAGACAACTTAGGCCTACCATCAAACAAGCTTAATGCTATACTTCCACATAAACACCGTGGACAGCGCAGATATCCCAACTGTCCGATGGTAATACCCAGAACTAACATTGATAACTCACTAATCACTAATTGTAATACCCAGAATAATAGAAAGCTTTGGCACTCGAACCGGTTCGACACGTGCCTTTGTGGAATCGATGAACGATGGGCAAACCTTGACTTAATTATTGCTCTGTCCGTTAATTTATGTTGTTTTTTCTGGGGCTTGTTTTTGTTTTTCCCTGCCACTTGAATAACAAGTGAACAGCTAATGTTGTAATAAGAAAAAGGGAAGATAAATACAATAGAAAAGCGGCTTAAATTATTACGTAGTTATATTTTTGCGAGCATGCTAAGTTAAACAACGGTTTAGCTATAATATAGTTATTTATATTTATTTGCAATTAAAACAATTTTTCTTCCTTTTTTCTATTTTCTTTTTTTTAGTAATAATCAATGCCCAACAATGAAAACCAAGCCGAAAAATTTAGTCTAATAAATTGTCCAGTCCCGATATCCAAAAGACAATTGTCACTGGTTATGTTAGCCGCAATGAATTTTACCCTAGACACACATGCATACATCAAGATGTATGAGTATTCTATAGCCATATATAATAATAACTATTGTTTAAAGCATCGCGGCTGTGTCGAAACGCTTCGACCTTTTTACAGTTGTTGCTTAAAAACCTAAAAACTTATGGCTAAAATGACGGCTTTTGAATTTTATTTTACAATTGAATGCCGCATACGAAATTCGAGTACTACAAACAAGCTACGATGTGAGACAACTAGGATTGCAATGTGTGTGTGTGTTTGTGTGTGTTAAGTATCAACTATACATACGTATACATATATGCTAGTGGGTAGTATAAAAATAGATACAGTAATTTATTTAAACATGCTTGCCGCATTCTCTGTAAATCTAAGCGCCTGTTTAGGATTTACACGCCGAGCAGGCACTCGGTGTTGCCGGTTAGATCGGCATACTGCCCTGGCTACGCTTGCGTCACAAAGTACATCTCGCCCGAGGAGCCAACGACGACGGCATGCGTATCGCCCGTTGCCGCTGTCCCGCCCAGAGCATTCGGTGCGGCCGCAATGATGCTGGTCCCGTTGCTGACAATGCTGACGGCGCCGCTGAACGCCGCATTTGTGCCGGCGTCAAGGAGTTGCGCTTCGGCGTTGCCATTGCTGGCGTGATCCGTGTTCTCGACGTGATGCTGGAGTCCGTCGATGTTGTCGTAGAGGGTCGAGCATTCGCCGCACTTGTAGAACGGCTCCACGCATTCCGGATGCTTGCGCTCCACGTGCCAGCGCAAATTGGCCGCATTCGAGAAGTTCTTCCGGCAATTGGAGACACCACAGCAATAGGCCCGCTGCTGATGCGTCTGCCGGTGCCTGTAGAGTATCGCCTTCGATTTGAACGTCCGATTGCAGATGTTGCACAGCGGCGTACTCGTTTCGGCATCGTGGGTCTTCATGTGCATGCGCAGCATGCCCGGCCCCTTGAAGCTCTTCAGGCAGATCTCGCACTGCGGCTGCTTCTTGCAATTGGCCCGTATCCAGTTCGTGTGCGAGTGCATGTGATTCTGCAGGCCCTTGAACTGCCGAAACTCCGTGCTGCACAAGTGGCAAATGTAACGGCCGGACCCGAGTGGCGATGTGTGCTGTTTGATGAATTCCGTAACGAGATTCGCGTCAATTTCGTAATTATCATCGGCACCCGCGGCCGCTATCACCGACGCGGTTTGCACCAGCTGACGCGAATTGGCGGCTGCCAGTTTGCTGCTTATGGTGGGCGGGCTGTGGTTGCAAGGTGTCTCCACCAGTTGGCTGCTCTGCGATTGCTGCTGCTGCTGTTGCTGCTGCTGCAGCTGCTGCTGGCTGTTGCCGCGACGCGCACGTTTCGCTGCGCTGGGCGTGGGACTGGGCGTATTACTCACATGCAGTGTGGGCGCCACCAGCGCATCCTGGCTGAACTCCACCACAGCATTCTCAAGCGATATGCTGTGCAGATCCACAGACTGCTGTTGGTGGTGGTGTTGTTGTTGCTGCTGATGTTGCTGCTGCTGCTGCTGTTGTTGCTCCTGCAGCTGTTGATGTGCATCGACATCGATGAACGCCTGATCAATGTCGCTGGCGCTAACATCGCCATCGGGCGGCTCCATGATGGCATAGTGCAGCTCATCGTCGACATCGCCGCCGAGGCCGTGATCCTGGTCATCGGTTATATACTCGCAATCGTCGACGGCCGTCATATCATCGCCATCCACGTCGCCGTCGGCATCGTCAAGCATATCGTCCTCGTCAAGCTGAATTTCCTCAATGATGAAATTGTCATCGTCGTCATCCTCGTGCTTGACGCCGTCCTCGTGCTGCAGCAGCTGCTCGTCAAAGTATTCATCCTGGTCCTGCTCCTGTTCCTGGGTGTCGCTGTGCGTCAGCTCCTCATCGATAAGTACTTGATGATGGTGATGCTGCTGCTGGTGATCCTTGAGGAAGTCCTGCTGCTGATCATCGTCGAGCACAATCGTCTCGAACGTATGACCCTTGCCATCCAGCTGCTCATACACCTCGTCCAGCTCCTCGTCATCCATCTCGCCATCGTCCAGCAGCTGTACATCCGCATCAGCGAGCGACGCTCCCCGCTGCTCGTCGTGCACATGTCCGCCGTCGTCGTCGTTGACGTTGTCACCGCCGGCGCCATACTCCGCTGCGGCACCAGCTGGACCAGCTGGAGCGTCTGTGTGCCGTTCGGCTGCTGCACAATTTGCAACGTCTGGCCGTTGGGCGCCTGCAGCAGCTGCGGCAGAAAGTGCGCCTGTGCCGAGGCCGTCGCGTTCGCTGTCGTCGTTTGCGGGTTGATGAGCTGCGCCAACTGCGGCGTCACAATTTGTGTCGTTATGAACTGGCCATTGGGCAAAAGGATTTGCTGTTGTGTTGTTGTTGGCATCAATTGTGCCGGCGCCGGCTGCAGCGTTGGCAGCTGAATCTGTTGTATCTGCTGCTGTTGCTGCTGCTGCTGCTGGGTAATCAGCGGTGGCGGCGGCGGTGGTGCTGGCTCCGGCAGCAGCTGTATCAGTTCCTGCTGTTTCTTGGACTGGCGCGAGGTGCCCTTGCGCAACAGCGGCTTCAATTTGCTCTTGGGCTGTTGTGGAAAAAAGAAAACAAAAACTATTTAAAATAAATAAAATTTGATTTGCTTTGGTATTTGTACCTTCTGCTGCTGCTGTTGTGGTTGCTGCAGCAGAAATATAGGCGACTGTTGTTGCTGTTGTTGTTGCTGCTGCTGTTGTTGTTGTTGTTGCTCCTGCTGCTGTTGTTGGTGTAGCTGCTGCTCCTGCTGCATCATTTGTTCCAGTTTCTGTTGCTGCTCCTCAAGCTGCTGCTGCTGCTGCTTAAGCTGCTTCTGAAGCAGTTTCTGTTGTTTGCGCTCCTGTGGCGTCAGCGACTCATCCATCACCAGGCGCACCGTCAGAGTCTTGATATATTCGCGCAGTTCCTTGTCGCTGCGCTCGACGAGCGTCTTGAATGCATGATTCCGGCTAACTGCGTGCACGCATTGTACACAGATTTTGTCCGGCCAGCCCTCGGTGGGCTCGACGCGCACGCTGGTGCAGTCCATCAACATTTCCGGCACTTTTTCGCTGAACAATGGACGCATTTCCTTGCGTTCCGAAATGCATAAACGGCAGATTTTATCCAATTCAAGAACCTTCTTGCGGTCCATCATGAATGTGGCTTCACTTGCTTCAAATGCAGTTTACCCTCTGTGAACGAAGCGATAGATAACACTTGTTGCATGTATTGATGGTTATCCTTGCAAAAAGCGAAAAAGTATGAGAATTCTATTGATAAGCGTACTTTTAAATTTGGCGCTATGGAAACTCTGGCAACACTGACGGTTGATCAACGTTCTGGCAACTCGCCGCTATCAGTGCAAGCGAGACGGCTACATTGCCAATACGACACGACGACGACGACAACTAGTTATACACAATTTACCATCCTGGTATTGGTGCGAGCGAAAAATCCAATTTTAACTACTTTCGCAGTAAACGACACAAATGTATTTTGTGCTTTAAAACACAAGTTTTAAGCCAATTATTCCATTGATTTCTCATACTCTTTACACTTTAGCTCGAGGATATCAATAACACAATCTTCTGATTGACTTACCCAAGCAGTATTTATGTAATTTATGTGGCCTCCCTTCGCCTTTATGCGATTTTCAACATTAAATTCTTTTTAAATATGGCCGCGTCACACTTTTCCGAGCGAAAAACTTAATAATTTCACATTTTAGGCACTGAGCGCGAGTTTGTTTTGAATTGATGCGAAACAAAAACAAAAATGCGGCACCAGTTGGTTATTCTGGCAAGTAAATGAAATAACTAGACTTCGACCAGACCCAAATTAATAAAAATTCGATGAATGAAATTTCTGTGCAACCGCAATGGTGCTGCTGCCTCTGCTTTTGTCTTCTTCTGTCGACTGCAGAATGCGCGAGGCAGCTGAAACGACGTGAAACGACGATTACCCACACACTCGCGTCACATATATATAGCTCTCTTTTTTGTCTCACCCCGTCTTCTGCATGTGTGAGTGAGATATGCATATGTGGCGTGGCCGTTCGACCGGGGCTGCCAACTCGCTCACATAGAAATGCGCAAAATTTCGAACGAAAAACAAACAGCAAATAAGTGCTGAGTGAAGGCGAATTTCTTATTGTAATAACATATTAATAATAAACAATTGTTGATAATTGGATAACTTGGCTACTTACCTTAACGTCTTTGGACAGAGCTGCAACTTGGGCATTTCACATCTCACAAAACACACATTCTCACACAATTACACGGTAACTTTGAGCTTTTTGCGACTTTTTGTCGTCCGGTTTTGCTCTATTCAGAGATTGGCACATTGGCAAATTTATAGTCAATGATTTAACACCAAACACCAAATCTCATCTTTCACACCCACGTAACAACAGCTGCACCGGGAACGAATACTTTAAGGACTGTCAATGCCATGACGAAAACCAATTACAAGGTGCCTTCAGAACGGACGCCATTTCAGCTGTGACGTCACGAAAGCTATGTATCGATAGGCCTGTGCTATAAATAACAGGAAATGCTGGGATTTCTAACTGTTATCAATCAGCTTCTGCCTAAATTTTGTTTACATTTAGGCAATGTGAAGAATATGAAGAATAATCAAAGTCTAATTGGTTATGAAGTACAATGAATGAACAGAACATTTCCTATATGTATATAAAAATGTTGCTTAATTTCTAGGCGGCGCTGGGCACGCATGTGTTATTGCTGTTGGCCAGCTCGTACTTTTGCCGCTCCTTGTTCCTGTTGTTGTAAACGCGGACAATGCTATAGACTAAGGAAACCAAGATAATGCCGAACAGCAGGCAGCTGATCACAAACCAGGGATAAAAAGAGGATTTGCTGTCCTGTTGCGGCTGTTCTGTCTCCCATTCGTTAAATGCCATGGAGCCGTTCACACTCATCCTGGCCGGCGGTTCAGCCATGTCCCGGTACAACGACGCTTTGGCCAGATTATCGGATTCGGGCGACTCAAACGCCGGCTCGGTGGTATCAATGCGCACGCATGTCAACCGCACACCGGTTATCGGCTGCTTGAAGCGCAGTAGGCCATGGCCAAAGTATTCGTAGATGTCGGCGTTGAGCTCGCGCTGCTGATCAATCCACTGGCCAATCACCTGCACCTTCACCTCGGTGCGCGCGTCCATGGTGCGACCGTAGTACGCCTGCGCCTCCACATCCATTCCGCCGACACCATCCGCGTCCAATTCCAGTACAGAGCCCCGATGCTCGAGCAGCAACGGCAACTTGGCCAGCTGTTCCCGGCCGTAAACGCTGCTCGTGTTGAGGCGTATCTTTTCGACAAACGCGTAGTTGAGGCTGCCATAGATGGGCTTACGTTGACCGCTGGGATTCTTAAGCACGCCGCTGCCCAGACGCATCTTGTAGCTGTTGGTCACGTTGCGCCAGGGCAGATACGTGACATTGTTCAGCTGGTACATCAACGGCTGCAGCTCCACCAACACATTGATGTTGTCCTCCACGCCATACTGCAAAGCGAGAGAGAGATTGGGAGAGAAAGAGGAAGAGGAAGAGAGAGTAAGGAGTGCTAAAAGTGAGATTCCATCTGTTGTTACTCACAAAGTTATCCTCGAATATCATGACAACGCAGGTGAACAGATTGTCCATGACTTTGTTGACCAGATCCGTGTGCCGAAAGTGGCACAGCTCAGTCTTCTCGCGCTCCACATTGGTCGCCTTGGCTATGTAGCTGAGACGCTCCCTGGGATTCAGCTCGGGGGCATAGTTCTCCATCATGATTTTGTAGGGTACCCAGGCCAACATTGAGCTGCCATTGCCTTTGCAAAGATCAGACTGGCTGCCACGTCCGCTCAGCTCGCCGTTGTGCAGCTTGAAGAAGTGATGATTGCTGCGCTTTATTGTCGTCGAGCCGTGATCCATGCACATGGTATCTACAAGGCTCTCCTGTGGATTAGTCAGGCGCAAAAGACTTGGCAGTCGCATAAATTATTTTCTTATCACACACACACATTTCTTCACTGTCACTATCTAGGCAAAGACACTTTTTCCGTTTTCTATCTATCCTTATCTCAGCTAATTTAATTGGCGAATATTTAAAGCGAGCCACTCGATTTGGATTGATTTATTTGCAGCACTTGTCATTATCTATATTGCCATATATAAATCTATATATGTATATTGTTCATAAGCCTATGAATCAGGGGCCTTGAGATTGGCATTTAAGGATTTTATGCCAAGCAACTGGTTTACATTGATTGTGCCCAAAAAGACATCAAATTAAATGAACCTCGACTGATCGATTGCCGTATAAGGCAGCAAATTTGGACGATTGTAGATAACAGATACTATATAACGTGGGGATCTACAATTTATTGATACTGCTTTCATTCAATGTTTTCAGTACTTGAACTAGTTGAATTATAACGGGGTCTGGTATGCATAATAAATTGGTATTTCGTATTCTGCATTCTTCCGGAGTACTAGAACTATTTAGAATATTTGCAACAGCTCGAAAACTCTTGGATTACTTGTAATTTACACAAATTTATTACGATTAGACCCTCCTCTGGCTACCCACCTTCTCCTTGAGCGTCAGCGTTGTGGCTGTTATGCGACATTTGAGCTCCTTGTCGCTGGGAATGACCACATGGCGATCAATGTCGGTCAGTAGCAGTGGTTGCGTTTCGATGCAGAAATCCGCACGCTCCTCGAACGCCTGGCAACACGTGGCCAGCAACACGGCGCACACAACGACTCCGACAAGTGTGGTCAAGTGCATGGTTTGGCTTTGAGTTTTTCCGCCGTGCGATACGCGCTCCGTCGCTGACAAATCGTAACTAAAATTCGCAATTCCAAGTAGTCGCCTATTTCGGTGCTCGCCGTCGCTCAAATCAGAAGCATTCAACTTGACCGCAAAAATAAAAGGCCGATAAACAGCTTAACCATATTTATCTACGGCTGAAGGATAAACTCGAGAGATTCGTTGGGAGACGCACACGCGACCAAATCGAATGGCCAAACAACTGAACTGACTATCATTAGTCAGAACCAAATAACGTAGGCCAAAATGACACAAAACTGCGATAAGATAATCAAGTAAAAGCGTGAACGAAAATAAAATAATGCTCAAAACTGGGAAAACTCCGCCTCAATACACTTATGTTAACTTTTTGAGCACAATTATGAGGAAATGCAACAACAACTTGAATTGTATTGTAGTATATAGTATATAGTGTTATCTCTGTATCTGAGTAACACTGTCAGATGCGAATTATTAAGAAATCATCTTATTTACTCATTGACAGAGGAGGTACAGTGAACGCTCGTTAATTAAAAATACAATTTTTTTGTTTTTTTATGCGCTTTCAAATGTAATTTGTATGCTTATGCAATTGTATAGTTATAATTAAATTACAATTTTAGTGTATTACAATTATCAATTTTCATTTTTTTATACTGTAGTTTTGACATACTATGCATGAACTTTAGCTAAGCTTTCTTTTTTTTAAATATAAAAGTAAATAATTTCTATAATTTTTGTACACATGGAAATTGTTAAACAATTATTTTTTTCCTTTTTTTGCATACAATTGCATCTTGCAGGTAATTTTCTTGTTTTATAGTTTTTCTTTTGACGCTTTTTTTACACTTGAATTAGTTTGTACAAACTTTAACATAAAATAAAATTTAATATAACAGCTTAAAAAACTATGCGATGATTTAGCTTATGTTGCTTATAGAGGGGCAAATCCGAGCTCGACGTGCTGAAAATAATATCTAGTAAGTGCGCGAAAACAAGAAGTTGGGCACCGAGAAGTCGACAACAGAGCCAATGCAGCTGGCTAGTTAACTGGACTGGACTGGACTGGACTGGGCTGGGCTGGGCTGAGCTGCGCTGGACCGGACTGATCAGCTCCAGGCAGTTTATTCTAAGAGAGTGAACAATATTCATATCACATGTGTGCTGGCTATAAGAAAATTGGTTAATCCGTACCATCACTGCTGGAATCGCCTTCAAATTCGATTTCGTCAACATTGGACACAATTTCAAGGCCGTCGTCATCGTCATCATCACCATCATCCATATCACTATCGTTATCATCATCGCTGGAGGACTCAATATCGATAAAGCGATTGCGATGGCTTCGCAACGGGAAGCCCAAAAATTCGGACCTAATGCAAATGCTAGAAGATGCCCAAAGGCGTTAGTTACAATATTATTTGTCATAATTTTGTGATGGGCACTCACTATTTTCAGAGCCCGTTTCCGAGCCCGTCTCGGAGCCCTCCTCATTGGATTCGGGCACCTCCTCATCATCTTCCTGCAAGCATAGACATAATATTAAATTCAATATCATCCATCTGCCGCATGAGCGTTCTGAGATCGATGGGCGCACCGGCACCGACGCCGCCCAGTGTACGTGCTCGCCGTCGCACACCAACAATTGAGCTGTTGGGCGCATGCTGGCGAGCTAGATTGGAATTGGCAAGTGACGACTGCCTTAGGCGGCTGGGACGACGGGCGCGTGCCTCGTCGTCGTCGGCACCACCAATGCCACCAAAGCCATCTGGATCAGCGTTGGCTAAATTTGCCGCTGGCGTATGGGGGCGTGCCGCCTCTTCGACGATGCGAATTAGCGCAGAGTCACCGCTTGGTGCATTGGCGGCCGGTAGCGGTTCCACGGACGCAGACGCCGATGCGCCGCTTCTAACGACGCCCTCATCGACGGCCAGGTCCTTAACGGCACGCACCTCTTCCGAGCGCTCGCTCTTTTTAACGCCCACAGCGTAGATCTTCACATAAGTCTCCTGTTTTGAATCGTAGCCGCTGTGATCCTCCACAACGGCAATTAAGCTGCCATTGGCACTGACGCTCAGATCGTTGATATTACGTTTCACATCGATGGTCGCAATGCTCGAATAGTCGTACGCATCCAGAACATTAAAGCTCGTATCGTACGTGGTCGTCTCCATGTCGTGGTCTCTATCGGCGCCCAAGCTGGCGCCATATATCACATGCATCGGCGAGAATGTGCAATTGCGCTGATCCAGCACCGGCACCGTCTGCAGCAGATGAAAAGTGCGCAGATCCCACACCTCCGTGTTGGCGATTATCTGCGGGATCAAACGAATATCTTAGGAAAAATAATGATTAGGCTTGAGGCTGACGCTTACCTCCAGACAGTTGGGATGAAAGACGCCCGAAATGCACTGATTGAACTTGTCGAATTTGTGAATTTCCTTGCCGGAGCGCACATCCCAGAGCACTCCATCTAAGATTGTATTGAGAGTAGAGTATAAAGGGGAACTGAGTGCATATTACGGCTGGATGAACTCACCGGAGAGCAGCAGCTCGTCGGTGCGGCAGAGCGTCGCGCGATTCTTGGTGTACTGATTGGGTATGGTGGGCGTAAATGTGGATACCTTGGAGCCCGTATTGATGTCATACAGCACCGCGCACTGTAAATTCCAAATACAAAAGATTAGCATTCAATTAGATACATCGAAGCAACTGCATTAAACTTGCATCAGTGTGTGTGCCCAGTAGTCGATCCTGCGTGGTTTGGCTAAACTCACAGTAGCCGACCTCGGGCAGACGCAGCTTGGAGCGGAACTCGTTGTCGGTGATGGACCACAAGATAGTAGTTGGCAAGCGCCAGAGACTGGTGGTCAGCACCAGGTCACCGGCACGATTCGCCTGTATCGCATCCACGCCGTACGTGTGGCATATGGAGGAGAACTGCTCGACGCCGTCGTTCATGTTGAACACCTTGCTCTCGCCCTGGTGTGTGCCCACAATGAGATAATTGCCGACGACATCGCAGCACGTGAACTCCAGGTCATCATAGTCGGCGGAGCGCATGGTGCGCCAGGGCGCAAAGTGTGTGTGCACGTGACGGCGATCGAAGCGGGCGGTGTTGAAGCCCGCCTGGGTGCGAAAATGCCGCGAGGTCAGATTGTAATTGGAGCTGACCAGCCGGCTGGGGCGCGGATCGGGGCATTTGTGCGGCTCGTAAAGATCGAACTGCGGACAGGTGGTCACCGGATTGTTGCACAACGAATGCTGATTCGTCAGATACTCCGTTACAATGCTGTTGAGCGTGATGCGCTTGGGATGCAGCGCCGGCGAGACGGCCAATTCGTCCGGAAGCCCCACGGCACCGGACTCGACGTTGACCAAACTGATTTGCTTCTGCAGCGAGCGGCTGACCGTCGATGAAGCTCGCTCCGTCCTGCGCAGCTTGATGGGCGTCTGTGCGCTGAGGGAGCTGAAACTGGGCACGCCCACAGCCGCAGCTGCTGAGCACGCAGCTGATGTGGAGGCTCGGCCGCTGGTGCTGCTGTGCGGCGATAGATACTCGGACAGACTGCGATTCTGGTCGCCACTGGACATGATCGCCGCATTGACATCCTGCATACGACTGCGCAGGCGGCTACGCGACATGGAGCTGACGGCGGCGAAGCCCTTGTAGTCGAAGGGCGACTGATGGAAATTGCGCGTTGTGGTCGTCTGCAGGGGCAGGCCCACCTCGCGCTGCAGCATCTGTGCCGTTTGGCTCAGACCCTTGCTCTCCAGATGCTCAAAGATCAGCTGGTACAGCTGCTGTTCGTTGTACTGGATGCGCGTCTGGGCGATCACGTTCGCCTTGTGCATGTTCGTTAGCGAGGGATCCAGCGGATTGTTCAGCGGCTTCGTCTTGCCCGAGATGCGTTCGAGCAGCTCCAACGCGTACTTCTGGAAGATGACATGCTCGGCCCGCTTCTCCTGGAGTATGGGATCACGCATGAGCGCCTGCAGCTGCCCGCTGGCAAACAGCGGCAGCTTGCCCACAATTTGACGCACGCGATCGGAGCGCGCAAGGCCGGCGAGGGCACGGCAGGCCATGCCGCGTATGCAGTCGGCATCCGTGATGGGTCCCTTGGTCTGCATCAGGGACAGCAGCACCACAATGCCATTGTTCGAGCACACCGACTCCCACACCTTTTCGATCAGCTCCTCGGCGTACTTCAGATTCGCCTTGTTCTTCCGCGACGAGTTGGCGAACCTTATTAGGCTACTGGTGCCGCTGTCCTTGCGTATAATTGGCGAGCACACGCAATGACAGAGCACGGCCAGTGCGGACTTCAGTACCTCAGCGTCGGCCGTTATCTCGCCGGCCGCCGCGCCAAGCACCGAACAGAAGCCCGACGTTGTCGTCTTGTCCGGCATCTGCAGGCGCTCGCACAGCGCCAGATACACGCGTGGTATCACACAGCACACGCTGAGCACATCCAACGCCGAGCGCACCGTCTCCGATCGGCCGCTGTGCACCCACTCGTAGCTAAAGGCAATGATGCGCAACAGCATCGTAATGCCGCCCAGCTTCATTAGCTGATCGACGGGCTCCCAGTGCCCACGCACCGATGTGTGCTCCTGCAGCGTGCGTATCTGCTCGTGCAGCTGATCGAACGTTAGCTTGGCGGCCACCGTCGGCTGTTGGCTGAAGTAGTGTGTCGAGGAGGACGACGAAGTCGCATAGTGCTGGCAGAGAAAGTTGTTGTACTTGTAGAAAAAGTGCGCCTCCATGTAACGCTTCAGGGCGATGCACACATGCCGCACCATCTGCCGGGAGGCGCACTCCACATCCTCATTGATGTCGGAGGTATTGTCGCTGTCATTGTGGGTGGGATCCAAAATTTTTAGCACCGATATCTGTAATAGCAAAAATACATTGTTTAAATCAAAGCTGCAAGCATCGATTATTTTTAAATGTTGAACCGAACCCTGAACCGAACCAGTTTGAAAATAGGCTGCCGAACCTGAATTTGCAATGCTAGTTTCGTCTCTTAGAATTTAGCGCTTATAAAAAAGTTCTAGGCAAAACAGTTTTAAGCAATATTGAGTTTTGTTTGTAAACAAATTATAAAAGATAAAGTAAAGGCGCTGAGCCCAGGTTCGAACCAGAATCTGGGTTCATGAACGTGAGAAACTAGGTTCTTGAACCGAACCTATAGATGACAAATAGATTCAAACCGTGAACCGAACCAACATTTTTCTTTTTGGCTTGCAGCCCTGGTTTAAATTTGTGTATATGTGTATATAATATGTATTTATGATATGATATATTCATATATACATATATATGTCATGACTTCTCCCTTCTTTGTTAACTTACAACATTGTAGAGCTTGCGCAGACCATCCTGCGAGTCGAACTCATCCAGTATGACCTTAAACTGAAAGCTCAGGCTGAAGAACATGGTGGCATGGCATTTGGAGGAGTCATGACAACGGCCCAATATCCACAGCGCATAGCGCACTAGATTTGATATCAGAGGTCGCGGCATGTTGCAAATGCGCTCCATGGCATCCTCGCAGTATGCCAAATAGTAAATGGCTATGGAGACGCCGGTGGTGGCCAAACTGGGCCGTGGCACATTCAAGAGTAACTGCAATAATAAAAGCGAATTCAAGTTGCAATTTCAATAGATCAACAAATGAGCAGACCTCCAGGCCACCGCGCGATATGAACTCCAGCGCAAACTTCTTGTGGCAGAGCAGCGAAGCCAGATACTTGAGGACTTCGTAGGCCAGGCAAGTGTCGCGTCTGTCCAGCTCCTCGAGATGGCCAAAGATCAGCCCCATTACATTGTTGCCGAAGGCCATGCCTAGAAACTCCTGGTACTCGCCCAGGCTGGTCAGGAAGCGCATAATGAGCATCTGGCTGGTGTCCGCCGTGGGCGGATGCAGCGGTATATACATGCGCTTGTAGTACCGCGACAGGGGAAAAGCATCGCGGCTATTTTCGAACAGAATTGACATATTGGAGGCACTGCCGCTGGCAGCGTTGTGCTGCGGTGAATGCGGTGCCGAGACAGCTCCGCATGCCATCCAACTGAGCATGCCCGGGGAGTTGCTGCTGTCCGCAGAGTTACTTTGCGAGGTGTTGGGCTCCGTCGTGGAGTTCTTGCTCATACGGCTACATGCCAGCAACAGATGCAGGCGGTTAATCATCTTAGGCACCAGGCGCAAATTCTGATCCCGGCAGGTTATCGCAATGTCGCTGACCTCCATAGCGGCGGCCAGTAGACCGGTGGCATAGCTCTGCAGCGGTTCAATGCTGTCCTCCGCCCAGTTGTATAGGCGATTAATGATGCCATCCTCCTCGGCGGTCTGAAACACGGCCGTCGTCTCCAGACCCGGCATAACTACCAGTATCAGGCGACAGGCAATGATATTCAGCTCCAACGCGCTGCGACTAACGTTCTGGCGACTAAAGTAGTTGTCCTTCAAATAATCGTTGAGCAGCTGCAAATATTACCAACGTTATTTACATGGAAATAATTGGCGGAATATAATCTACTCCTTACTTTGCCCATGAACTGATCCTTGCGAAAGAGCAGTTTCAGCAGCAGTCCGTACTGACAACTGGGATCGGTACGATAGGGATGTCTCAGGTCCAGCGGATCCGGATCCTTGCGCATGTACGCATCCTTTTCGCGCTCAAATATCTCAGCCAGACTGCAATTATCATTGATATAGTTATGTATTAGAAGAATTATATAGCTTGCGCCTACCTTCTCAGCGTAGGCACTGGATCGTAGCCATTCTGTGTTTGCTCCTGCTCCCATTTGTCAATGATTTGGGTGAGCTCCTTTTTGGTGGCCGAACGTCTGTCCG
Source organism: Drosophila robusta (assembly GCA_035043565.1). NCBI lineage: Eukaryota > Metazoa > Arthropoda > Insecta > Diptera > Drosophilidae > Drosophila > Drosophila robusta. The sequence continues at coordinate 6,548,698 of JAWNMW010000584.1, forward strand.
CGGCAGGATCATCTTCGGCATTGGCATCGCCGGCATCATCGCCAACGCTGACATCTTCCGCGCCTGCGTCGCCCTCACCCTCACCATCACCTTCAGCATCCGCCTCCAACTCGACGGAATTACCTACGCTTTGCGCATCACCTTCCGCCTCCGCTTCCGCTTGACCAGCTTGGTCCAAGGCATCTCCCAGACTCTCGTCGCTTTGGTAGGCAGCCGCAAATACAATATTATCCAAAGCTAGATCATTGAATGCCGCTCTATTGGCCATTTCACCGTCGTCTTCCTCTTGCGCGGCCGAATTTTCACTTCCATTTCCACTCGACATTTTTTTTTGAGCGGGGCCACGAGGCGAGCGTTTGACACTAGCTCGTTGCGATGCTCGCCAATTTATTATTTCTTAGTTAATAGCACACGCTGAAGCGCCGCTTAAAATTAATATGTATATAGTTTTATATTACCTTCGGATCGCGTTGATTACTATGCAAATTGCGAGCCGCTAAACCACGCGCTTCTTTTTTTTGCCAATGCATTAGTGTGACCATGTTGCCTAGGGAGGAGCATTGCATGCGTATAGTGCACGTTCAAATGAACCTCACATGTATGTATTATCACAGCTTTTGTCATAGGTCAATGTTAGTTTTAGTCAACTCTGCTTTAGCTTGCATAAAATAAAATTAAATGCAATGTATAAAATTAATTTATTTAAATTAAAGTCATTGCCATAACTTTTCAGCTTGTTGAAAAACTGAACCAAATAGAATTGAATTGAATTGGCGTATTTACGGCGTGGCAACGCCAGCAAAAAAATCGCCGCTTATCGCTTAATATTTATCGATGCGTCGCGTCATTGTTTTGTTTTGGCACCTCATCAATTTAACTTTTCGATATTTATGAAACTATGGGTTTCCTGTTCATACTCAGTTGGATTTCATTAGCTATACAGATTACCTTTATCACACTGTCCATAGGTATGTAGACTGTAGGCTGAGTTACTATTTAGATGTGCTCCTAATATACACATTTGTTGCAGTGGCCGGACTTTACTACCTGGCCGAACTGGCCGAGGAATACACAACGCCAGCTCGACGCTTTATTCTGTTTATGATTAGCTTCACGATTTTCGTCTACATAATGTTAATTATCTTTGAGGACTTCTCCTGGACAATGATGGTGTGTGGCCTCGCGGCGCAGGCTTTCCACTTTAGCATCATGACGAATTTTCCATTCATCCGTTTGCTCTCGGTGCCGTTTATTGGCTCGCTGGCGATGCTGGTTGTGAATCATGTGCTTGCCTTTCAGTATTTTACCAGCGTTTACGTGCCTTTCACCCAGGTGAGGCAATCAAACACCCGGCAGTCCTTAGTATACCCTGTACCCATCGAAAATGGGTGAACATGGGGCTTAATGGGTTTTTTGTAAATGTATATAGCAGGCAGAAGGAGGCGTCGTTGAACCCAAAAAGTATACACAGTTGAACCGTGATTATCCGTGATACTCGGGGCGTAATGGATAATCGAAATCCCGGTTAAAAGTAGCATATAAACATTCAAAAATAATTTGTTTAACGAGAACATTTGGATTTTCACTTATAAACATACACATGCATGTCGATATCCCGTTCTATTCCCTGAAAAACATTAAAAACCATATCCAAATTATGGTTATAATTGTTTTTCAATATCTTGCCTCTTCAATATCGGTAAATATTGATTTAAAGACTATGTTTTCTGTATATCTCAAGGATTATATTAGAGCTAGCAAACTTGGTACATGTATTCTTATATAGAATATCTCGAATATTTCACTTTTCTGATGCCTTACCCCATTTGACATAAAATTGGAATAATACAGCGCAATTTCAGAGGCGGAGCCTTGCACTTTGGTTATAATTATATTTATTATTTAGGCCTTGAAAATTTCACAAAGATCCAACAGAAAAATTGTAAAATATTTTCGATAATGGGGACTTAAGAAAGAAATTTTCAATGTGTGTATGTGTTTTTGTGATGTATGTATGCAGGAAGGAGTGAATGTATATCAGCAGCTCGCAGCTGGGTACAGGGTATCTTCCAGTTGGGCATTTCCGGCTCGAGCACTTTGCCTTATATCACAGGAATTTTTGTTTGTCGTTTTCAGGTGCTTGCCTATTTTACCATCTGCATGTGGATGGTGCCCTTTGCCCTGTTCGTCTCGCTGAGCGCCAATGACAACGTCCTCCCCACGACGATCGGGGCCAACGAGCGGCGTCTGGGCAGCAGTAATCCGGATGTGGTCAGCAATTACTTTTCGCGCAACAAGAAGCTGGGCTTGCTGTCGCTGTTCAACTATGTTAAGGAGACGTTGCTGCCGGGTCGCAGCAAGAAATCGTTTTAAGTAGAGACGCCAAAGGTTCTTATAAATCATCGTTCCTTGTAAAGGAACTGCGGAACCTTTAGTTATTTATTTGTAATACATCCTCTTTTAACAATTATTTGTAATAGTAATATGAACATTTGAAATAATGCAAAATGATCTGGAGTCGAGGTTTATTTATTTTGCACCTTGACGGTGCCATTTTCCATGCCAAAATAACATTTGGTTGCCATGTTGACGAACAACCCCGTCTCCAGGACTCCTGGAATCATGGATATGGCTCTATTCACCTCATCCCAATTATATTCGCGTTTGGCAACGAATCTCCAGTCGAGCAAAAAGTTGCCATTGTCGGTGACAATTGGACCCGCTTTCTTTAAAGCGATGCGCAGCTGGGCCTCGCCTCCAAAGAGCTCCTCGATCTTCATCTTTACCGGGACATGCGCCATAGACGCCACCTCAATGGGAATGCCCTTGCACCATTGCTCGCCCAAACGCAACGATTTCTTCGTGTAGTCTGCAATAATGATAATATTTTTGGCGCACGATGCGACTATCTTCTCCTGCATCAGGCAACCGCCGCCGCCCTTGATGAGCACCATGCCACTGTCGACCTCGTCTGCGCCATCCACATACACATCGATTTTCCAGTTGCGATCCAAGTCACCCAATGTCAAATTGTGATCGAGTATCAGCTTGCGCGCCTGAAACGACGACGGCACGCAAATCATCTCTTTCAGGGCGCCCTCCTTCTCCACACGCTCCGCTAGACGCTCCACCGCAAACACAATGGTCGAGCCGCTGCCAATGCCCACCACCTTGGTCTCCTCCGTGACCCATTGGTCGACGGCGGCGCGTGCCGCCAGCTTCTTGGCCTTGTCCAGAGCAATATTATTGTCCATTTTGCTACAGAAGGTTCGTCGTGAAAATGCGGCTTCGGAGTTAAGGCCCACTGAGAGCAATTGCGGTAAATGCGGCTGCAGCAAACGCCGGCACAGCAACAATGGCTTCAACATGTGTCTTTTCCCCAACTTCAATGTGACCCGGCTTCAAATTTCGACGCTAATGACACGAGCTGCAAATAAACAACCATGTAAACTCAATTTTTTTGTCAATGCTGTCAAAAGTGAGCAATACAAAATTGGGCACTGATTAATATATATATAGATATACATATAATATCTAATTGGAAATCACTCAAAAATAAATATGGAATATTTTTTTATACACTTTAAAGCAAACAACGTTTATAGTTCTACATTGTGATGTAGAACATGTTTTTTATTTAACACTTTAATATACATTGAAAATTTATAATTATTTTATTATACATTAACCAACATTAATCAACTTGCTTAACTGTCTTTTCCCGGTGCGCTGTCTACTTTTAGCAAGTGTCATAGAGCCATAAACCTAGAGCTGCAAACCCATAATCACTGATATCGATTGTTATCGCCTAAAAGTATCGTATAAAATCAACACTGCGTTGACACGCCGCCAAATGTGAATTCAAAAATCAAGTAACGACAAATGACGGTTACTTTTCAAAAGTATTCAATTTATGCTTCTCTGTAATCTAAAAAACTGAAATCTGACTCAATAAAAAGCTAAATGTATTGATAAAGGTGTGTTTATTTATAAAACGATAGATAATGTATTTGCCTGTTTAGAATTTAAAAAATCTTTTGAAAGTTTTAATTTGCTAAGTTTTCATTGTTTGTTATGACTGCGTCACCCTGTTAGATTCGCTGACCGCCAAGGACACCATGCTGCCAATGATGATCGAAGCCAACTAGCGGAGGGTGGGCAGAGTAAAGAGTAAGCCGAATGTGCTCAGCAACTTTCCGCGCAATAAAAAGCTGGGTTTGCGGTTTTATGTAGAGACGGCAACGGTTCTTACAAATCAGCCTTGTAAAGGAACTGCGGAACCTTTAGTTATTTATTTGTAATACATCCTCTTTTAACAATTATTTGTAATAGTAATATGAACATTTGAAATGATGTAAAATTATATTGAGTCGTGGTTTATCTGTTTTGCACCTTGACGGTGCCATTGGCCATGCCAAAATAACATTTGGTTGCCATGTTGACGAACAAACCCGTCTCCAGGACTCCTGGAATCATGGATATGGCTCTATTCACCTCATCCCAATTATATTCGCGCTTGGCAACGAATCTCCAGTCGAGCAAAAAGTTGCCATGATCGGTGACAATTGGACCCGCTTTCTTTAAAGCAATGCGCAGCTGGGCCTCGCCGCCAAACAGCTCCTCGATCTTCATCTTAACCGGGACATGCGCCATGGACGCCACCTCAATGGCAATGCCTTTGCACCATTGCTCGCCCAAGCGCAGCGATTTCTTCGTGTAGTCTGCAATGATTATAACAGTTTTAGCACAGGATGCGACAATCTTCTCCTCCATCAGGCAACCGCCGCCGCCCTTGATGAGCACCATGCCACTGTCGACCTCGTCTGCGCCATCCACATACACATCGATTTTCCAGTTGCGATCCAAGTCGCCCAATGTCAAATTGTGATCGAGTATCAGCTTGCGCGCCTGAAACGACGACGGCACGCAAATCATCTCCGACAGGGCGCCCTCCTTCCAAACGCGCTCAGCCAGACGCTCCACCGCAAACACAATGGGCGAGCCGCTGCCAATGCCCACCACCTTGGTCTCCTCCGTGACCCATTGGTCGACGGCGGCACGTGCCGCCAGCTTCTTGGCCTTGTCCAAAGCAATAGTATCGTCCATTTTGCGACAGGAGGTGCTTTGAGAGAATGCGGCTTCGGAGTTAAGGCCAACTGAGAGAAATTGCGGTAAATACGGCTGCAGCAAACGTCGGCACAACAACAATGGCTTTACTATGTGCCTTTTTTCCGAGCTTTAACTTTACAACAATGACGCGAGCTGCAAGTAAGCTTCCATATAATATTTGTCACTTCTGTCAAAATATAAGCTTCAAAAATTCGGCACTCTATGATTATATATGTATATTTTTATATTTATATATACAAAAATAGTGGCGAATTTATATATATATCATATATATATATATACATATCTTAATATATATATATTGATATTGCTATTGGAAAATATTAATAAAAAATAGATTTTACCTCGATTGCTTAACTGTCTTTTCCGTGTGTGTTGTCCACTTTTAGCCAGTGTCATAGACCCATAAACCTAGAGCTGCTCAGCTGCAATCGATGTTATCGATTGTGACTGTCTTCAAATATCGCATAAAATCAACACTGCTTTGACGCGCCGCTAAAGAGAAATTCAAAAACCAAGCATTGATAAATGGCGGTTACTTTTCAAAAGCAAACAGTTGATGCCTGAATGCTAAACGTATTGATAAATGTGTGTTTATTTATAAAATGATAGATTAAAATATATTAGAGTGCTGCAAATTAGTAAAATCTTTTTTAAGTTTTGAGTTTAATTTTTTGTGGCTGCTTCAGCTTCTGCAATAAATCAAATGTTACGATCTTTGGCGCAAAGAAGCCACCAAAACCTTTACATCCCTTATGATAGATGCCCAAGCCGGAGATTGGCATCGGCGGATTGGTAACAACGTCCTGAACGTCTATGAAAGGGACAGTGTGCTGTGCAACATCCATGTCCATGCTGGAGCTAATGAAATCCATAAATTGATTATGCTTTGATATCGGTACAGATTTCAAAGGCGTCCTAGTCGGCAAATCGGGGTTCGATAGCAAGAGCTTCTGGCGTGGTTCGTCAGCATTGTTACCCAGCCAAAAGCTGTTCACCTCCGGCTTTAGTAGGCGACCTGAGGTAAAGTTGTAGCTGCTGAATCGCACCTCCAAATTAAGATGTTTGTCGATGACACGAAAACGTGCGCCGGTCACCACAAGCGAATCATTTTCAGCTGTTATCTCATCCAAGTCGAGCGAGCGACTCTCAAAGGTCAGCTCATGATAATCGTAGCCACTGCGTATATCCACGTGGGTAACATCAAAAGACTTCAACGGTATCCACTCCAAGGTTGACTGATTGATCAAGCCACCTGGCACTAGTTGGCCCTGCTGCAGTTGCAAATGAAACACACGCTGATCCTTCACAAAACGCGCTCCAGTCACGATCCTGTTCTGCTTAAAGTCAGAAAGTGTGTCGCGCAAACTGAAGTAGCGATCGGACAGCGGACCCGGCTCATCGCACAGGCAGACGCAGTAGTCGCACTTCCAAAAGAATACAAAATTGTACCAGTTCCAGTAGTTCCAAGACTTCACGCGCTCGTAGTGACACATCGAGTCGTGGATGCCGCCACCCATGCCGAGAACGCGATCGTCGCCGCAAAGAATTTTCCCGTAGCGTTGCAAACTGCCCTCGCCGAGCTTGCACACGTGCATGTCCGAAGCAATGAAGCGGCAACTGTGGATTCGTCCGGCGCATTTGGGCTGTTTTTCGCAAAATTCGTTCTTATGGCAGCCGTGGACGCGTACGTCCTGGTAATCCTCGCAAGTCTGCGTGCAGCTCGCTTCGGTGTTCATGTTAATCTCGTTCTCCACGTAGCCCTGCATCAGACGTGTGACCTCGTCGTACGTCTTGCCGGGCACATGTTCGCCCTGCCGGGGATCACAGCGCCAGTAAACGCGTCCGGTGTGCGCCATCACCTGGCGCAGCACCTGGTCCGAGTGCTTCATGCGCTGATCGTACTCACCGCGCATTAGAAACATCTCCTGACTGAAGTTACCCATGCCCAAGCCGCGTAGGATCATCAACGAGATCTCCAACATGATGTAGCCCTTAATTTCGATCAGTATCGATTTCGTGTATAGATTGTAGGCAAATTGCTGCGGTGATCGATTGAAGGCGCACATTTGCTCCACATTCGCCTCGTAGCCGGCCACCAGCTCGGAGAAGAGCGACTTGGCGGCGTCATCCTTGGCCTTGCCGTAAACGTAATTGTGCAGCGTGTCCAACAGGTCTTTAGTCGCGCTGGGACTCCGCTTGACGGTCCTCTCGGCAAAGCTGCGCAGCGTGTCTGGTTTCACACTCTCCTTGTATTTCACGTAGTCAGTGAATTCCTGGTAGCGCAGTAAAATGCTTCTAAATATATCGCTCACATAGGCCATCTTGTGGGCCAGCAGGGATTCGCTGTAAAAGTCACGGTGCAACGTTTCAATCGTAAAGTATTCGGTCTGCCGATCCTCCACATGACGTATCTGTTCGTTCACCTGTCCAATGCTCTTCAATATCTGAAGCTGACTCTCCTGCGTCATCGTACCATTGTTGCCCAGGAGCAGATCAGCATTCAGATCCAAGGCCTCGCGTAAACTGCTCGATCCGTACTGGATCAGTTTAATTACATCTACCGTGTCTTCAACTATGTTCGCTGCCCCAAGTGTCTCCACGGGGACCATACCAAATAGGAGGATCAACGTCAGCATCGATGTGCCCAAATGAAGCCGCATTTTGTCGCTTCTTTGTAGATTTTCTCCTTATATAAATTTATTTGTGTGCTGAAATCGTATCATAAACATTTTATGCCCAGTCAGAGTATATATAGTACATCCAATATATACATACACACACATCAATTCATTTACTTGAATTTGATCCGCAGAATTTGTTTGCTTTATTGTTGTTTGTTCACAAAGTGCCGTCCCAGCTTTAACGTCTGATCCGTTCGCTGGACTTTCTCGCTTTGAAACAGGCGAAATCAGTGCAGGCGATTTTATGCATTAATCGACAAAAAAGAGTGTCTTAGTGGCCGAAGATTAAATACCCTTGCTGACGTTTGGAAGACGCGTGCTTTGCAATAAACCTAACATACTCAACTGATTTTTGATCGACTGCTCCTATAAATTACTGTCTTATGTAGAAGTACGTTGCAGATACTATTTTGTAGATACTTTAGCATTGTGCGAGTGCAAAGTATGATCACCATATCTTGAAAATGACAATATGTTCATACAAAAATTATTTTTCATACCAATTTTTCCTATAGGATTTATATGATACAGTGGTACAATATTGATCATATTTGGGAGATAAATTAGGAGCAATATTTTTAATATTATTCGTGAGGGATTTTCACAACACACATTTTAGAAGCATAATGAGACTGTTAATTACCAAGTTTGGTCCGGAGATCTTGAAAATCTTAAAAATTGCGACAAAAGTGAGAGACTCGTGTGTATAGAATAAGACGGAGGGACTTGGCTGTTGTTCAAGAATATATTTACTTACACACACTTTACGTTACATATTTCTTGATAAAATTTTAATACGGCAAGGGTACAAAAACTGCAATGGCAACATTGGTGTATATTACTATATATTATTGTTATATATTAGAAATTGCTGCGTTTACAAATTATTTTCGTGACACAAATTCTCGCGCCTTACACGATAATAGCGTGGTAAAAAGTGTACATCTATGGAATGTATTACTATATGTATATTATATATATATATATATTTATAAATATATGTTATATAAATTTATATAAGCTGAAACACGAACTCCAGTTGACGGAAATGCGGCAAAAGTACAAAGCCCAGCGATAGAATAATAGTTCTGGATGCAATCGGGACAATGCAGGGCATACAATTTGCACAACAACAACAATAGGAACAACAACGACAAAAATAACTAAAATTAAAGGGGAACCACAATACAAAAGTCGCTTAAAGTTAAACGCTTGCCTTGATAATGATAAGAAATGGCTGCAAAGCCATTAAGAGCATTTCTTTTCGGCTTAGATGAGCGCCGAAGAGAGGGAGAGAGAGAGAGAGAGAGCGAGGAAGAGAGAGAGAGAGAGAGAGAGAGAGGGAGAGCGCGCTGACCAACGACAAAAAATGAGGGAAACCCCTGTGTAAGGTCGACCGCAACGGCTGGTTGTTGTTGTTGCTGCTGGCATATTCCGTCTCAGTTGATACTGCTTGGATTACTTCAGTATATAGTATTTGGAAGAAATTTAATACTTTTAGTGCACAAAGCGCAAACTGTTGAATGGCACTGCGATAAAGCTGAAAAGCAAAGTACAATCACAAAGGTGATTGCAGTTTTTCCCTTGCAAAATGGAACACAAACTGAATGCAATGCCAGAAGCTAAGAGACTAGAAAAAAGAAGAAAATAACGTAAAAGGTAAGGAAATGCCAAAAGATTTGTGTTAATGGATTTCACTTTTAAAGAAATGAATTCCAGGTGCAGCAAGAGCATTATAAAAAAAATTAAGGTTTGCATGATTATTTAAGAAATGTGAATATTCGACAGACTTTGTATCATTAGCAAATGAGGGAATTAACACAATCAATGTGTACTAAAAACAAGAAAGAACAGTTTTGTGTGGTGTGTTGAAAGTTAAAATTTGTTGAATACAAATGGAAGGTGTGATATATATGTGTATATCTATAATTAATTGTTCTGACTGATCATCCAGTATATATCCATATTGTACTATTTTTTTTAACCGAATGTAAATTTGCATTTCTCAATTTTAAAAATTTGTTTTTCGAAAATGCGTAAGTAAATGGGTATGGGTATGATATTTGTATCAAAAAATCCAAAAAATTTTATTTTTAATAATGAATATATTTGAAATGCAGAATCATTCTAGAGGACAAACCATGAAAAAAATGCCATCAAACATAAAAATCGGATTAGTTTTGACAAAGTTGTGGGCGTTTGAAATATGCGATCTATAGATCCGAGAGCTTTACATGTCAAAATTTTTGTCCATTTTTGCATGATTTTTGACAAAAAATTTGACCCCCTCAGAATTGGTTTTAATGTTGTTTTTTATACTAATTGTGACAACCACAATCGATTAAAAATGTAAATTCGCATTTCTAAAATTTGAAAAAAAAATTTTTCGAAAATGAGTAAGGGGGAGTACATGCTTTTTTTCCAAAAAAATTAAAAAAAAATGATTTTCAAAAATGCATAAATTTTAAATGCAGAATCAATCTAGAGGACAAACCATGACCAAAATGCCATCAAACATGAAAATCGGATCAGTTTGGACAAAGTTATGGGCGTTTGAAATATGGCAGCTATGGCTCCGAGAGCTTTACATGTCAAAATGTTTGTCCATTTTTGCATGATTTTTGACAAAAAATTTGATCCCCCAGAATCGGTTTTAATGTTGTTTTTTATACTAATTGTGACAACCGCAATCGATTATTTTTTTCTATTTAGCCAATATCTTTCTATCTAATGTTAACATAACATGCTGTTTTTTGGCTTGTGCGGAGTATAAATACCCTTGCCAAAATAAACATATCTATGGCATTTGGATATGGGTGCTGAAAACTCTTTGGCAAGGGTACAAGATTGCCAATGTAAATATCAATTAAGTGAAACAAAAGCCCTGCACACACATACATCTGCGTTAACAGCATATAAAGAAGTGGGCAAATGCAAATTGTTAATTAAAGGAATGCATTGTTTAATGTGCCCCTTGTGGGCCACACTCCAACACCTGCGTGCAGCCGTATACCCCGCACCCTCTACCGTGCCCCCCAATGCCGACGCCCGCTCAATTACACGCACAAAACTTTGCGCAAAAAACTTTGCAAAGGGCAGCAATTGCAAATGGAGCCGCGACCCAGTTGCGTTGCCATCCGTTGGCGCTTTCCATTATCGCGCCTAAATAGAGGAGTGCCAGGAGGGGAAACACAAAAGAAATGAAAAAGGAATGCATATAGTATATATATATATATATGATTGCAGGCACGGCTTGGTTTTTTTGTGTGCACCATCGAATGAGAGTTATGATGGCATCTCCATGGACGTGCTGATGATGACAATGTCAGTGCCTGTTGGCTTCGGCTTCGCTCTGCACTGAACGACTTTTCCAATGGGAACAATTTATAATTTGATTAGCACATCGCTGACTGCACACGGAAAAAAGCAGAGGCCGGGCGGGTCGGAGGGTGTTGGAGGCACCGAAGCTAGCACCAGGGTGCAATTTGAGGCGTTCATAAGTAAACGGAAGTGCATCTGAGCGCATCGAGGCTACCAAAATGACATCGTCCATTGCTAAGCCTTATCTCATCTACCTATTGAACAAATGCAAATGGTCGCGCGGGGAGGCAGGAATCACACTCCGTTAACCGCCCGCCAGCATAGACAATGACAAATGATGATGAAGTGCCCTTCCTACCCTACGCCACTTAACGTGAAAAGGGGATACAGGATACGCGGAGCCCATCACTCGTCCAAAGTTTATCTTTAGCTTTCAATTAATATTACAAGTGGCGTTTTTATTGGACTCGGCCGCAGTGCAAAAAACAAATAAAAGTGTTAGAGGCATGGATGCTCGAATTGCAGATACCCTGTAGCCAGCTACAAGTTGTCTTACTATATCGTTCAACCCTTTGCATAATGGCTAGCTGTACGAGAAACTACATATCATTTTTGTATTTTTAGGTCATATAATCTGCGAATCTTCTCACAAAGCACTGATTTAAATTTTAATCTTGATCTATTTGATTAGTAAAATCCCCAAATATATAATATATAATTACTAGTGGCCTGTATTTATAATCAGCTTATAAGATCTGCCAGATCAACAGAGTGTTATGTAACTTTTCTCAGAACAATTCTACCCATTTAACCACTTTCAAAGAGTACAGGGTATCAAAAACAAAGGGCCATTGAGTCAGCCCATGATAATCAGTTTGAATTTGTTGTTGGCTCTCCATTGTGTGTGTGTGTGTGGGTGGATCACAACAAACAAAGCAAATTTGCAAGCTGCATGACGAAAAAACCAAAACACAAACAAACCGTTACAAAAAACAAGGCTCCTACTTTTAAAGGATTCGCCGCACAAGAAACGCCCCCCATGGAAATTTCGCATTCATTCATTAGACAATAAACAGCAAATGCTGCTGGGGGCGTGGCATCTTTGGGCTGTATAAAATAGATTAATGACCGCAAACAAAGCTGACAAAATCAATTTATTATGCTGCAGACAGTTGACCGCATAAAATAAATATTTTCGTGCAGAAATTGGAGAGGCCCTTAAGTTAATATAAAAATGACATTTAATCATGCACTTTGTAGCTAGTTTAACAAACAGCATTTTTAGGATAGGGCCATGAAGAATTGCTGCCTCAGCACAACCTTAAAAATGCTGCCTCTTATTTAACCCAAGAATTTAGTTAATCAACTAACGTCTAGCCGGCAACTGGCCCTGCGGCGTGCAGCGATATACACAGCTGTTGGGTTTTATCACCAGCCTTAGATCCTTCATCTCCAATCGCTGTTGTTCCAAGTCCTGTTCGTAGAGCTCACGCATGCGCTTCTGACGTATTTTTATCATCAGCGCCTGTGCCGTCTTCAGCTCAAAGCCCATGGGTTTAAGGAGATAGTGGACCATAGGACCACCACTGGCGACCGTGGTAAAGTCACGTTTGGCAATCAGTGTTAGCCTGTGCGAGTGTTAATAGGGTATCATAACGGTGTCTATAAGCAATTACTTACAAATTGGTCGTCATTTGGTACTACAGTAATAAGTCAAATATGTACAAGAAACACTAGAAAAGTGCATAAAAAGGACTGCACTATATAGAAGAAATAAACAAAACAATGTTTCAAGTCATCAGAAACTTGATAAGAACTAAACTGAAGTGTCAAAATTCCAAATGAGTGTTAAGTAAAAGCTCAAGCAAACCAGAATAAAAATCTCTTATAGTTTTAAATACCATTGCAATTAAATAGCAGTTAAAAAATATATGTCTATTAATTTTCCTATCTAATTCACACAATGTTACTTTTGTAATGGCTAAAAAACAAAAAAATAACAATGGCTTATGATTCTAACCAATTGTGCGGTTCGTAAACCAGATTTTTCACTCCATTAAATTAAAATTTAAAAATAAATTACTATTTTTTTTATATTTTAAGTATTTTGAAATAATCTAAAATTTAACTATTATCTTTTGTAATATACATTTTAAATATAAATTAAACAAAAGAATTACTCCCTGAGTACTTCAAAAAATTAAGAAAATAATAAAGTAAAATATTTCAATTAAAACTCGTGCCTGTTTAAAAGAAAATATATCGTTTAAATGTATTATATTTTTTGGTTTGTTCATATCATCTAAGAAATCAGTCAAAGTACTTTAGCAGCTGGCTTCAATATCAAGTCAAAAGCAAAATTCATGGCATTAATTGACAAAATGAAATATCCCATTGATTTCAGCAATGAGGTGGCGTGTGGCACGTGTTTAACCACGTGAGTGTTACGGCCGGAAGGAAGGAAGCCGTTCGATATCAAGTAGAATAACCACTTAGCCATGTTTGTCAGCCCATCGAAGGTCAGCTATATGTGGGAGCAGGCTAACGAACCACAAACAGCTAAAGGGCAACTTGTTGGCCCAATGTCCGGTTACACGGGCTTCATTTTAATCAAATGTCAGCGCGTTTGTTGGGCTTTCGAGTGCAAACACACTCGTGTGGCACATCAAATCGCAATCAATTTATAATGGAGACTCCAGTTAAACGTTGGATGACAAGTACGTGTAATTATCCAAAGCACGAAGAACCCACTTGGGATTTTACATTAGTTTATTACAGTGCAGTTAACTAAAAGGGCTTTCAAGCCGGCTGTTCCACGGCGAAGCTAAATAACTTCGATTGCCTTTTATTTCTGTGTAGAGTGCAGAGCCAAATGGCAGTGAAGCTAAAATTGGCAAACAACGAAAAGCCAACACAAATCGTTGTTCGGCAATTGGTGCACACAAAAGTCATGGGCGTGATGGGAGCGTGCAAGAGGGGGTGGGAGGGGGCTGGGAGCTGGCTACACTCAGGTGTGTAATTGCGATTCGAATTGGTCAAGTGTAACAATGTAAAGACGCCAATGCAGAGACAGCGACAACACACACACACACACACACGCACACAGCAACTTTTGCTCCGGTTGACACCTACACACGACGTTGGAATCAATTGGATCCATGAACTTATGCAGCCAACAACTGGAACTTTGTTGTCGGGCCGCTCGACAAGGCGACGGCGAAGGTTGAAGAAGAAGTAGAAAATCAAATTGCAAATTGCATTGCAAGTGTCACGTGCATGGACACATTTTTGGGGACCGTTGCCAGAACCGATGCCGCTGTAATGTCGTGACATTTGGGCGCGCTTTTGGCCCCTCACTAACATGAAGTTGGGTTATTGCAATTGCCGCCAGGGCAATCAATGCCAGTGACATGAACTCCCAAAGTGCATGTGTTATAGTAGTATAGTAGCACACACACACGCACACACACACACACACGCACACACTCAACTGTGTGGGGACAACACATGCACCTGCGCCATGCTGCACTTTTCGCTGCTCTTTTCCGGGGTGGCAACCATTCATTATGTTGACCACGCTGTCACATTTGCTACGTGACATTTTGCTAACTGCCCCAAAAAAGGCAAAAGAGTCAAAGCATTGTCAACTGCAAAGGCCAACTCCGACCCCAACCCCTGCCACACTCACGGCACATTCACATCTGCTCAGCAGCCAAGCAAATACGTTAACTTTGCGGTGCTGCCAACTCTCTAGCACTGTACCAGAAGCGATCAGTGTGACCCATCTGTTTCAGCTAATTGTTGGGAATATTGAACACGAACACGTAGATTGAAAACAGTGGAACAGTGGCTTATGGAAATATCTATTGAACAAAATTCAATATTTATATCCATATATTCTATGAAACATATACTGCAAATATTGGAATATAAAATGCTTCATTGAGGAACTTTTGTTAGCAACAGTCGAATGAAACACTTTACTTTTAAAATATCTGCAAAAAATGTAACCAATATTGGAAACAGTGAAATGAAAAATTCTGTTGAATTATCTATCGGTTGCAGGTCCTTAAAAGCGAACTAATCTTAAATATTATAAGTGAAACGTAAAGTTATTTTTGTATGAAGTTTATAGTGAAAATAGTGAAATGGATATTGGACATGGATACATTTTCCCTATTTCTATATATTTCCTAAATAATCTGTATTTAGCACTTTTTTTTTATGAAAACTCATATGTTCTATCTGTTAGAAAACATTGATTCTTCAGGAAATATATATTTGCAATGGACAAATGGGAATAGCGGTTTACAACAAGAAATAATATCGTTTGACTCTATTAACTAGGCGATAAGTGATCGATCAACTATCAATTTGAGCTGGAATTAACGTGACGAGCTGCGCATCTCCGTTTATGGATAACTACGGAAAACGCGAGCGGGAACGTGAGCTCGAATTGGCTTTGATTCTGGCATTGTGGGGTGCTAATCGCCATCAACCTGGGCGAAGTTGACGCATTACTGCATCCGCTTGAGTTGTTACAATACCTGATTTCGAAATTAGTGATTGGCATTTTGTTGGCCATTTTGCTGCCGTTTGCGAGTGATGGTCGAGAAATCTATGTGCCAGTATCCTTGTGGCAGATACGGTCAATCGCATTGCCATTAAAATATACAAAGTTATGGCAATGCTTGCCTGGGGAATTTTAGAGCCCTTTAACTGCATTGCAGTGCAGTTGAAGTTGCTTAGTTGCCGTTTGAGCTGTTGTGGATTTGTATCGAGATTGCCAGCGCAGCCAGTCAGGTAGCTTCAAATTACAAGCAAATAAAGCGCCGAGCTCACGCCCACGCCCACGCCCACGCCCACCAGCTGCACCAGCTCTTGCAGCGGCAATGCCTGGCCAGAGTTGAGTTATGAACGTGCTGGGAACAGGAAGCGCAACGAATCGCAGCCAGAGGCAACAAACCCAACACACAACACCAGTAGCCAGGCACACACAGGTTACAGGGTAGACATAGGCAGAGAGAGGAGAGAGAGGGTAAGGTAAAGTAAATGTGCAAACATTTATTTATGTGGCAGCCATGGAGCACTTTAAAGCACTTCAATTGCCCTGATTCACCCAGCTCCAGCTGCTGGAAGGCAGCCGGCGCCCCAACGTAACCCAAACAAATGCCGTTCGAGTGGATGCTGGACAACGCTTACAAATGACACTAGGCTAGCGTCAAGTGCTGCCAGCTGGAATATGCATCAGTCTGTTTCGCCGTCCGTCCGTCTATCTGTCTGTCTATCTGTCTCTCTGTCCGTCTGTCAGGTAGTTTTGCCAATTCAAATTTCAAATTTGTCGGGAATTTGCAATTGCATTTTTGCCCAACCCACTGGCATTAATATGCCAGCCTGTGGCCCATGTGGCGCATCCTGCGCGCTCTCTTTACCTCCCCCCCCCACTTCAGCGGCATACATTCCATAGTAATCGAAAATGGAATTAAATGTTTTGCAAACACTTGAACGCGTTTGCTCTGGCCAACAACCAGCGGCAGCAGCAACAGCAGCATATAGATTAAATTTTATTGCCGACTTTGGCCCGTTTGCGCTATAAATTGTGATGGATACCCGCCATTTGGCCAGGATAGTTTTAACGCACCGCCAAAAAGGCACATAAATATACGAGCTTATGTGAATGGATTTGTGTGCAAACCGATGAATAATAATTATCCATGAAGTGTGTGCTGTACATGAACTTAATAACGTTTATTACCTGGTCAACTTCTTTGCAGCTGAATTGTTTTTTTATTGTAACTATAGGTTGGGAAATTAAGCAGAGAATGGCGAAAAATGGGCGGAAGACTGTTATATAAGTAACTTTTTATTACACCTATCATAGAGAAATGATGAAGCAGAGTTGACTTCGATATATCCGTCAATCTGATTTTCTAATTTTATGCAAACTAGTATTAAATATAATCATACTACATAAACAATAGATAGGTTTCATTGTCAGACCAATGGGAATATATTTGCTAGCAACAACTCTCTTGCATTTACAAAGGACATCATTATTATTGTCGAACAAGTGACTTTTCAGTTTTTTAATGAGCTCTCGTAAGAGTTTTTCAGTTTTCACCGTAGCTTTAATTAACAACAAAAATGTTTCGCTGCCAGAAAAAAAGGGCCCCAAATGAGAAACCTTCAGCGAAAGAAACAGGAGAAGCAAAAGAAGCAAAATACACATGAGCTCGACTCGTGGCACATTGGAAATGCCAAGGAACAAGAACAACAGCAGCAAATAAAAAGTCGCCACTAAGTAGTGTTTTCTTTTTGCAAATGTTGTCCATTTCTCCCTGTCTTGTGTCCCTGGCACTGGCCCCGGGCAGCCCGTTTTGGGGGCAAAGAAGTTGTTGCACTTGGCGTTAAAAAAGCGGAAAATCGCAGCACATTTTTGCTTTTTAATTAAGCCTCCATTTTTATATGCCTTTCGAAAGCGACACGGCGTGATTCCATGCGAGAAGTGTGAGAATAGTTTATTTTTCACCGGAGCCGAGATTCCAAAATGGCACACAAAAAAAAAGAAGAAAAATTAAATAAAATAAAAACGTGCGTGCAATGGGGTCCGAGAGTAATGCAACGGTTAACTCCGGCCCCCTTGGCCAAATGAGACAGTGAAGAGCACGACGAAAGGCTTAAACGGACTGAAATGCTGAGCCAAGGGTATAATTAAAGAGCACAGCGAACGCCATGACTACTAAATAGCTTTAATCTGCGCACACACACAACACACGTGTGTGTAAAGAAACCAAAATATTTATTCTTAAGCCATTCGTGAGTGCAGCGTGTTAATAAGTTCGTAAGGTAAGACTGCCCTCGCCGAGAATTTTATAATTGGGTAAGGCTCGATTTTATACTGTTTATGCTTGATTATATGAACAGCCGAGATGTTCGAGTTTTGTCTGTCTGTTTCTATGCAAACTAGCCTCCAAGTTTGACAGAGATCGTCGTCAAACTTTCCATACATTCGCCTTTTGGTTCGCAGGTCGTACTAATTTGGAGTTGGCCGGAGTGATTTTTGATCTTCAAGATATTTTGATGAAAGTAGCCGATCTGAGAGCGTCGAAATATTTTAATTTTGTAAGTCATCGATTGAGAGCCTCGCTCTACTCTCAATATATAACTAAATAAATAAATAACCTAAATATTATCCAAATCGGTTAACTATTTTAGATATTTTACAATAGCACGGTTAACTAGAAATTTTAAACTTCAACCAAAGATAATTGACAATTGGATTTAGTTTCCAATTTAAAAACGTTAAAGCTTCTAGTTTTTCAGTCTGCATTAATATCACAATCTAAAAAAATTTAATATTACATTTTAAAAATGTATTCCTTGTTGGCTTATAAAATTCAGCCAAGCGTAGACACAATATGCAAATGGATATTAAGATAATAAGTACACCAACAGCGTTTTTATATTATAACAATCACAACAATTTTGTATTTATTAAAAATCAAAATTCAATATGATATGCACATCTTCAGTAGGGTCTGTTTAACATTGAAATACGCTCATTGAGGTCTCCAGACTTATAAGTAGAGCTGGTTTCTCGATGAGCATATTCAGTTAGCACCGGTATCGACATCAGAACAGACGTGTGTTTTTTTTTGTACGGGCAAAGACGAGTGAACAGAATAACATTAATTTGGAGGTGTGTCACGATCACGTTCGCAGCAGCACGTATTTGATAGGCTGAGCGTACAACTGGCATGTTGGCTTCTTAAAGGTATTTGACTGCGTTCAAACGGGTTTCAAAAACTCAATGACACGATACTGCAACGTCACGGGACTGTAGTTAACCAGCTTGAAGCCATATACTTTATAAAAGTCAACTAGCCAGCCCTGACGATCCGGCTCGTTTTCGGTGATATCCTTGCGCAGCGTCAGCAGAAACTCGCCCAGGACAATGCGTCGATGTGTCGGCGCCATCTGTTCGGGTATCTGCGATTGCTGCAGCACCTGCTTCATCTGGTGCAGCATCTCCTGCTGTTCCACGTAGGTGGCAAAGTCGCGCATATCGCGCAGTCCCACAAACGCAATGTCCGCGTAGACATACTTGCGTCCGTTCTCGGTGTGCCGCTGCACGGATATGGGCGCCACGTGGCACAGATGCTGGTTCTCGAAGCGCACCAGTTTCGTATATTGAATTTTACGCTGGCTCTGTGTTAGGCCGTAAATGGCGCAGGCGCCCTGATCGGTGCAACAGCTGCGTATGCGGCTCCAATTGGCCTGATGGACGGCCTTGATCATCAACGTGGCCGCCTGCCGGACGCCGATCAAAAAGTCGAATTCATCGAAATCACGGCCGAGAAGGCGACGCAGCTTCCACATGCAATAGCGGCAGCGCAGACCGCTCAGCCAATGCAACAGCGCCGGCCGTATACCCTGCCGTCGCTGGCCCAGATAGCTTAGCTCTCGACATTCTATTCGATTTGGCCGAAAGAGTGGCGCTGCAAAGGTGCGGACTGACTTCACAAACATTTTGCCTTACACTTTCAATAAATTAAATAATTACTTAGGCCGAAATTTGACTGAAAATAAATGAAATTCTATCTCGAAGCATTCAGGGAAATTTGTGATACTCTGTTCCAAAAGTGGCTGAGAGTATATCAATTTTATAAAATCCGATTACGTTTACGGTAACGGTTCGCAAAAATCAGTTTGAGAGTTAAATTCACAAAATTTGAAACTTGGCGTTCAGTTGGAGCTGAAAGTGCTCAGAACTTGGCCTCTCAGTATTTTATAGCAATTACTTTTAGTAATAACAATAATTAAATTTGCTAATTCTGCTTTTGAAAATTTCATATTTTAATCTAGAGATTAGAAACTAGGAATATATACTTGTGTATACTTTACAGAAAATGGTACGCGATAATCCGTATCTCGTAAATCCACGTACAAAATTGTTACTCTTTTTCTTTAATTTACCACAGCATGCAAGATTTTGCCTATTACTTTGTGGGTCTTGGCGCCTTG
Organism: Drosophila robusta; assembly: GCA_035043565.1. Lineage (NCBI taxonomy): Eukaryota > Metazoa > Arthropoda > Insecta > Diptera > Drosophilidae > Drosophila > Drosophila robusta. The sequence continues at coordinate 6,568,857 of JAWNMW010000584.1, forward strand.
CTGGCAACGGGTGTGCTCTCCAACGATAATCCCTATCGTCTACCCAAATCTGTAAAGCCGCAACACTATGATCTACGCATTCTAACCCATTTGGATGGACCCGACGAGCTGCGCTTCGAGGGTCGCGTAAGGATCGACTTTCAAGTAGTGGGGGAGACTGGGAACATAACGCTGCATGCCAAGAACTTGACCATAGATGAAGAACACATTACTTTGTCAGCGCAAAATGGCAGTAAGTACAGCATAGCCAACGTTGCCTCGAATGAGACGAGCGAGTTCTACATTTTGCATCTGGCTGAGACCCTACAGTTGGGCGAGTACTACGAGCTGATCATACGCTTCAAGGCTCCCTTGAATGCCAACGATACTGGCTACTACCGGAGCTCCTTCAACGATTCGACAACTGAGCAGACACAGTGAGCACAGAGTTGTGCTTTTAGATATACTATTTCCTAGTGTCTAATCCCCTTTTCAGCTACTTGGCGGCAACACAATTCGCGCCGACCTTTGCCCGGCTCGCCTTTCCCTGCTTCGATGAGCCGCATTTGCGGGCCACTTTCAGGATTACCCTGGGCTACCACAAGAACTACACAGGACTGAGCAATACACCAGTGAGCAAATGTTATGATCAGTAAGTCTTTGATTGATTAAAATAGGGTTAACTTAATTAAACGGCGTTAGCTTAGGCAGAAGAAGGCTTCTCTGATGCAGGATCAAAAGCCGAGTCGCTCGAAATTAATTGACCTATCGGAAATTTACCAATAGCTTTTTTAAGCTGGAAATTCCACACTTTGGTTGGCATCAATAATTATAATTATTGATTATAATGATATAAAAATGCTCAATATAAGATTCTGCACATAGAGAGAGAGACTGAGATGAAATATATTTCACTTTTTGGATACCTTCCCCTTTTTTTGCAGCGATAGCCTGGCGAACTATGTTTGGTGCGAGCATGAACCACTCCACAGTACTTCCACCTATCTCGTGGCCTACGCCGTGCACAATTTAACCAGCGTTCCGGCCCTGTCAAGTCAGACAGTGAACAACGTCACCTTTCGCAGCTGGATGCAGCCGAAGGTCGTCGGGGAAAGCGAGTTTTGTGTTCAGTTCGCGCCCAAGGCATTGGCCTATTTGGAGAAACTGTTGGAGTTTCCGTTTCCCCTGCGGAAGGTCGATCAGTTGGCGTTGCCAACGCACAAATTTAGCGCCATGGAGAACTGGGGCCTGGTCACGTTCAAACAGAGCCAGTTTGTGCACAACGAGACGCTGGAACTGCAGCTGGCAAAGGAGAAGAAGGCCTCGACGGTGGCCCACGAGTACGCGCATCAGTGGTTTGGCAATCTGGTCGCGCTCAAATGGTGGAGCGATCTGTGGCTCAAGGAGGGGCCCTCCACGTACTTTGGCTACCTGACGCTGGAGGCCCTGATGCCCGAGTGGGCCAGTCTCGAGCGCAACATCGCCCTCGACTTGGCAATGTTCTTCAGCCAAGACATGTACAACGATACCATTGCCATCCAACGGGAGGTGGGAGATGCGAAAAGCATTCTGGCACAGTTTACCCCACATGTGTACAAAAAGGGCGCCCTGACGATGCGTATGCTGCACAAGATGCTCGGAGATGAGGTCTTTTTCGCGGGCATACGCAACTATTTGCAGCTGCGCGCCTACGACAGTGTGCTCCAGGCCGATCTCTGGCAGGCGATGCAGGCGGCTGCCGGGATTCCGCTAGCCAAGATCATGGACTCGTGGACTCTGCAAAAGGGCTATCCGCTGGTGAGCGTGCTCAGGGACTATGCAGCGGGGACTGTCCGGCTAAATCAGACTCGATTTATGCTGGCAACTGGCGATCAGAATGACGCCAAGAGCTGCTGGTGGCTGCCGCTGACCTTTGTCAGCCAACAGCAGCGCAACTTTGAAGAGACACAACCGCAATTTTGGCTCGAATGCCCCAGCTCCGATCGGACCATAGAGCTACGCAACAGGCCGTCGCCCGACGAGTGGATTATACTGAATCCCCAAGTGAGCACCATCTATCGCGTTGACTACGATGAGCGCAATTGGCGCTTGATTATCGCCACGCTCAACTCGGACGAGAACTGTGGGCAAATTCATGTGCTCAATCGGGCACAGCTGCTGGACGATCTCATGGCCCTGGCCGCCACGAATCGACAGAGCTACGAGCTGGCATTCAGCATGCTGGAGTATCTGCCCCGGGAACGGGAGCTCCTGCCGTGGCAGCGAGTGCTCGGCGTGCTCAACGCGCGGGGCGCGCTGCTGCGCGGTGAGCAGGCCGACAAGTTCAGGGTAAGCTATCGAAGGTTCTGTTATACCCTGTACCCATTGAAAGTGGCTCGTTTTGTGCAAATGTATGCCACAGGCAGAAGGAGACACCACCGACGCCGGTCAGCATCACTAGCCGAGTTGATTTACGGCATCTATGTCTGTCTGTCCGTCCGTCCTTCTCTTATAATCGAAAAATATCGCTTATTTGACCGCCACGCAAATCAAGAATATTTAATATTTTACATACCTTATCCCACTCGGTCCAAATATATAGAAAACTCAGTTCAAGTACTACGGCCATACGTTTTGTCCATAAGTTTACATGCCCTATTTAATTCCTGAAAAATCAAACGATTAGTTTAAAAGTTATTCAATAAATATGTTTGCATTGTGAGCGCTAAGCGACAAGCCAATTCAGGTCAAGCTGCTGAGTAAAGTGCGTAAAGTAAGGGGGGTTACCAGCTCGCAGCCGGTAGGTTCAGGGTAACTCCGCTTCCCGACTCGCTTTAGTATCTAATATTTGTTACCCTTTGCAGCTGTTCATGAAGAAGTTTGTGGCACCGCTTTACCGCAGCAGCCCCCAGGTCAGCGGCCTGCACGGCGAATCGAGTGCAGCTATAGCTCTATATCGCTTGGCCTATGATCAGGCATGTCGCTATCAGGTGGCGGACTGCATCGCTCAGGCTGTGCGCTTTGGCCAAGCGGCTGCGGAGGACACGGACGTCTCGGTTAACTATCGGGACATTATGTCCTGTACGAGCATTGAGCAGGGCAACAAAATGCAATTTCAATTGGTTGTGCAACGCTTTCAAAACTCGACCGTGGAGGCAAAGCGACGCGCGTGGGCATCTGAACTTGGCTGTAGTCCCGATTTTGGCCAGTTGGAACAGTTTCTCGACTATCTGCTGCAGGCGACGGATAAAACCACAAACAGTTATTACATCCAAGCGGTAACTACAGCATTGCAACGTCAACATGTGGCACCACAGACCGCTGACCACATCCTGCAGCATGCCAGGGCACTCAAGTACGTAATCAATCAGCCTGACTGGAATCTAACTTTCCAACTTTCTATTGCAGCGAGAAATTCAGCAGCAAGGAACTAACAAAGCTGCTCTCAACAATTATCGGTAATTCGCACACTCAACGCGATGAGGAGCAGTTGAGGCTGCAATTGCGGGGCCTCAGCAAATTCGAGGAGCACCTACAGGAAGCACTCGATATACGGGACACAAATCGGCATTGGCTAACGCAACGTGCCGCGTCCTTTATCGGGGCCTTAAGCAAATATCTTTAAGTCTGCAAGCCCAGCTAATAATGATTGTAAAGTACAATAGAACTAATCCAACAGCAAGTAAGAGTGCCGTCTGGGTGGAAGTGCCCGACTTGGACATATCCTGTTTAATAATCAATTCGAATAAAAGAAACAAATTTTAATAAAAATCTAAACCTAAGCTGGATATTTTATACAGCAAGTTATATTCTACGTTTAGGCATTAGTTTTTAAAGACTCGGACAGACTGACGAACATGGCTAAGTCGACTCTGCTGTTAATGCATTTTTACAAAGTAACTATATCCTATTTTTCTTACCCATTTTCAACGGTTACAGGGTATTGCAATCATAAACTTGCGTCCTCAGTCAACTTCAAGTGCGCTGACATGCTCAGGCTCTAGAACTAAACGTCTATGGTATTAATTAAGGCAACAGTGATGAAATCTTGGAATTGGAAATTGAAAGGAATGAAGAAGATGACAGCACGCAGCGACTCCAACGCCCAGGATGGCTGGCATTCGGGGCATCCTGCTGTTTGGGCTGTCAGAAACTTGGCTTGTCGTGCCTTTGACTTGTAAATTGCTTGACACGGGACCCGACACACACACACACACACAGACACACACACACACATGCATGCACACCCACGATTTGGTTTGTTTGGCATGTGACTTCGCTTGGCATTTGACGTTTACACGAAGATGACAAAATGTTTCGCTCTGTGCCCGGGGCACGACATGGCCAGATGATGGGGCCTGTCTTTCATCTGCTTGGGCTAGGCAGCCGCCGATGAAATAGTTAACTAAATTACTTGTTAGTTGTTGTATTTGTTGTGTTGTTTTGCAAAGCCCTATTTTTTATACCTATCTTGGCAATTAGTCAAATTGAGTGAAATGTATTCAACTGCTATAAAAGCAAAAACAAAAAAAATTACTTTGCGACTGCATTTCCAATCTGATATATATATAAAAATACATATAAAATTGAATGGGCTAACTATTGATAGGGATTAGAGTAGCTATGATGGAATTTAAATTGAAATTTCCAATGGCATACAACTTAATCCAATTTTTAATTCAAGTGAATTAACAAGTTGCTTCATTAGCAGTTGACTTAATTTGCGCTACACAACAGTATATACGTATATAAGTGTTAATACATATAAATATCAGTATAAGCTACCCATAAGTATGCAACAAAAAAAACATTTTAAATGTTCAAACCTAAGCGATAATCACTTTTTTATTTAACAAATTGAACAATTTATTTATATTATATATCATAGGGTATGCAACTGCCTGGTTAGCCCACTGAGCATTTACTGCAAATCGATCAAGCATTTTTTGTATTTTTCATAAATTATTATGCGCAAATGAAAAGTACCCCAATCATAAAATTAACGCTATTAATGCTGTTCAAAAAATGTATATTAAATTAATTAAATGTGTGATGTCAGGATAAATTGGTGTGTGTGTGTGTGTGTGTGTGAGTAAATGATTTTAACATACATTGACATGCGAAATTATGAAGGTTTTATATTTGCATTGGCCAACGTTACTTTTACTTATTTATTTATTATAAATTAATTGAACGACAACACGTGAATGTGACACTTTAATATTATTTGCGTGTTAAATTATCAGTTTGTACACAGAAATCCATCGACAGGTATTCCAATTTATTTACAAATATTGTACTGGCTGAATTCGCTGTTTGAATCTGCGGTGGGCCGCAGGATAAAAATATGCATATACATATGTATGAACATATTGCCACTGTTGTTATTACAAACAATTATAGTCGCTGAAAAGGATTTTACTTTATAATTATGTGGGAATGATGAATAATTCAACTCTCGACAAAAATGATACGGAATATGATTATAATTATTATTAGTAGCAGTTGCAGGGTATAGATATAAACTATCAGGAGACACTGGCTTTTAGGCCTTTGGCTAAGATGCACTAGCCTAGGAATTTGGCTTTTTAATGCCAAATACCATAACAAATACCATATTTATGCACTACCCGGATACCTGATGTTCAATTTATCGATTACTGAATGTATGGAGTAATTTTGCAGGGTATTGGCCTCGTAAACACGCGTTGTAACCTTTGCTCCAATCATGATTACCCATAAAGTGAATTAACATTAATCGATTTAATATCGGTGGGAATCATTTTCGTTAGCTCTCTGTGAAGATGCTTGTGGGTGAACAATTTTGTGTCTATTTGGCGATTTTCAGTGGCCGTTTCTGTGGGCCAAGCGGCAAGCAAAGGGCCAGCAAACACTTTGGCCTTTGGCTTGGCTGCAGCTTGCAGTTTTGCTTGATTGCCACACAATGTCATAATTAATATGCATCGGGCGTCTGCCCACGATAAGGATCAAATTATGTAATAAAGCATTAAAATTGAATTTCACGATGCGTGCTTTGTGGGCCACTAGCTGCTGCTCCTTGCTGGCCATTAGAAAATTGCCTAATTAGCTCTAATTGAATATGAAATGATTGGTATGCGTATTGAACCGACTCGACGTGGCTAAATTCGATTGCCGGGCCACGCCACCCACAGCTGGCACATTATTTGTTGTAGTTCATTGTAATTCAATTGGGTCGCCCGATACAGGAATTGGCGTTGCGGCACCTGCTTGGCCAAAAACGCGTTTATTTCAATTATGACCACACCTGCTGGAGCTTGGCTCTGACACACTGGCTTAAACTTTTGCTGTAAATTGTGCAGCTTGTTTGCTTGCTGAGCGCCCATTCAGTTGCATGTTTATTGTACTTGTTGTTGCTGCTGTTCTTCTTCTTCTTCTTCTTGTGTTCCATTTTATTTACGCCGTAAATTCAAGGGCTGCACAGGGGGTGGGAGTTACCTTCCCAACAAGAAAATGTTGCTTGTTTTAATGGCACCAAGAAAATAAATTCATTAAACAACTTTTTCGAGGAATGCAGCAATGCGAATATTTAATGCAAATATTTTGCATTCTCGCATAAATTTACACATACATATATAAATGTATACATACATATATATAGACAATATCGATTTATAGTTTCATTTATTTTGATTTTTTTTTTTGTTTCTTTTCATTTGGTTATTTTTGTGTGCCTTTATCAACGTCATTAGAAACAAAACTTTACTCTGCATTTATTGCTTCCTTCCCAGTTTTGTTTGAATTTGGGAGGACCATTCCTGGGTCCGTTTTGGCTCTTTGTGCTGGTGCCGCCGGGCAGATATATTCACAGAAAGTTGCCACCAATTGCCACAAAAGCTGCAGCAGCAGCAACAGCAACGAATCCAAAAACTTGCCAGAGTCCTGGCCGGACTTTTAGAGGTAGCTGCTGCAGCAACAGCTTCTTCTTCGTCTTCTACTTATTCTTCTTCTTAGATGGCAAACTTACAAATTTAGATTACAAGCACAATTGCCACACATGTTTGCACAAATGCTGGCAAGATTGTTTAATTTCGTTTAATTAAATTGCAAATATTTTATACCAGTTGCAGCATTCTCCTGGCGGCCCTTAAATTGTCGAGGCACCAGCTGGCCACAAAAAGCCTTTTAAGCCCGACAGCTGCAGTTGTTATCTTTCTCGTGTACGGAAAATTCAAAAGTGCATAATTTGCTGCAACTGCTGCCACAGTGAATACCCGCTTGCTTAGATGCTGTCTGTGTTAATTAACACACTGCAGCACTTGGTTAACTACAGGACAATTAAGTTAATACTACCTAAGGTTCAGATTAATTACAACTTACAAAGTTATGAATGGTGTGTAAAAAAATACATTATATTTGTAAATCTGATTAATAGAAGCACCTCTATTATAATAGGTTATTGAAAAAAAAATTAAAACAGAGCAGTGTTGTAAGTTTAAATACACTTATTAAACTTAACAAATATTTTTTTGTTGCAGGCAACAGTCAGCCAGACCAGACTACTATATCAATAAAGGAAGATGTATCAGGGATATGTATATATTTTATAGGGCCGGGAACTTCTGCTTCCATGCGTTACACAACTCTTGGCAAAATTATAATACCCTCTGCAAGTATATAATTCTATGCAGGTATTTAGCTCAACATCCATCGAATGCTATTGATTCAGTAATGTTAGAGGTCGCCGGTAATAATCATAATGACTTTTGATAAATGGATATTAACCTGTGCTGCGGTCGTAAGCGCAGCGCGTATTATATCTCATTCAAATGCAAATTGAGTTTTCAATAGATTGGCAAGTCAGCGGCATCCGGTTGACCACTTCAAAGGCCGTTGAGGGGGATGCACGCTCGCTGAGCATAACCTTGAAACTATGCTCTGCTCAAAGCCGAAATAAATCCCCCCAAAGAACCGCAACGCCCCAAATAACCAACCTCAGCGAAAAGTGGCTGCCAGCGTAGCAATAACATTGGCAACAAAAACACACAACGGCCAACACCGTCAAGTTCAAAGCGCCAGTTTTTAAGTGCCTGTCATTGTTGTTGTTGGTGTTGTTAGTGTTGTTGTTGTTGTTTTTATTAGAGCTGTTGTTTTTTCTGCTGCTGCTGCTGCTGTTTACTCAGGTTCCTGCAGGTTCCGCACAAGTCCTGCCAGCTTCCACACTGCCAAAAGAAAAACACTTTTAGCACGCATCGAAGGGGAAAACCAATAGAGCACCGCCTGAGCGGACGCGACCGGGGAAAAACTGGAGACCATCTCGAAACCAAACTCGAAAAGCATTAGGACCAAACAACGCCACAAGTAAAATGAGCTGAGAGCACAGGACATCAGCTGCCTCGCTGCGCCTTTGGAGCTGCCAGCAAATAGCTAGTTAAATAACAAGCGCTATAGATAAGTGCTTTTATATCTGTTCAAAATATTCCCCCTCGTCACCCACCAAACCAAAAAATAGAAAGCAAAACACTTGCGCAAGGACAATGGTTTTTTGTGACATTTCCAGAGCTTCAATTCAAAAGATTCTCTAAATATTTCGCAGTTAAGGATCAGACGCGTATATAATCATATTGTGCCATTTATTTTTATTGCTCTAGAATATAGTTACAAACTTGTAATCTCGCTTTTAAATAGCACTGCGGCACTTTGGCTTTAATATTACAAAGCACTGTAGCTAGCCTGAAATTCGCACCCGGATCCTTGGCCCTTGTAGTTGCACAGGACTGCAAATATATTTGAGTTCCTAAAATATTCAAATTTGATACACAAATTTTTTATGATATTTCTTTAAAGTTTGTTTTCGTTTACGTATTAATAATACTCAACGTCAGCACCGAAGCCCTACACATTTCTGATAGGATTAAGCCTTTATTTCGTATTATTTTGTCCGTCAGTGTCGGTATCAAAAGATTTAAATTTTACTTTTTTCTATGTTCTCTGAGTAAAAAAAATACATCGTATAATTAAATATTTGTGTTGTTTTTTGCCAGCGTCTACTGTACTGATAAATTAGTGGCAAGCTCGCTGATAATAACGGTATCATGATGCATATGCATATTTAACAAAGAGAATTGAATTCCTGGCACACTATGATATCACATTTGATTATTCTGCACTCTCTCTCTCACTCTCGCTCTCTCTCTCTCTCGCTCTCTCTCTCTCTTCAATCTTTGTAGAGGCATAAAATAACCATTGCCAGCCCATTCGCTGGGAGCAGCAGCATCACATATTCTATTCGGGAATGCATATGCATGAAACGGCATTATTTCGATGCTGCAAACAATGGCGCAAAGATTCAAATCTCTGTGTTGTGTCAAGCCCCGCCCGCTGCCCGTGCACAGGATGAAACAATGCGTCATCCTGGCATTGTGTGTTTCGGTGGCGCATGACAGCAGCAAACGCAGCGGGTGGCCAGTCTGGGGGGTGGTGGGGCACACTGCATTCGCCTAAGCGCCAAATATTAATGATGCTGCGTTGGCTGGAATATCATCGTCGCGCTGGTGTTGATTTTAATGAGACGCAGCTGGTGGAGTGGCGGACAGGGCGACTGCGGCAAGTATAGCTGCAAATTTTCTTGCCAACCGCTTCTCAAAATTAGGGGTGTTTATTATTTTTGATTGCCGGCACGCGCTCGGAGTAGAGCAGTAAGGGCGTAATGGAGTAGCTGGCCAAGTCCCGGCGTAGCCCGTGTCCCATTGTTGTCCAACAAATTGATAGCGCGTGTGCAAATTTTTACCTCCTTTTCTTTTCGAAATTTTCTTCGCTTTTTTTTTTTTTTTGTTGCTTATACCCTGTTTTGTTCTTCCCTTTCGAGCAAGTGCTTTGTTTATTGCTTAATGACTCATTTCTGAAACGGCCCCGTGACAATTGGACTGCTCCGACGGTCCTTTTGTCACGGCCCTAAAGCCTCTCAACCCCAAGGCAAGGGCACAGGCACGGACTCGGGCACGGGCAGACGACGGAAGCTAAAAAGTTGGTGTGAAAAGCCAAACAAACACGCAGCAATTTTCGGCCCATGAAATATGAATGGGAACGGGTCTGCGTCTGGGCTTGGGATTGGGTACTGGCTCTGCTCGTGGTCCCGGTCTGGTCCTGGGTCTCAGCTGTCTGGCTTATGGGAGAGCATTCTTCATTGTCTGGCCCATGCTCAACACTCGCATCAGCTCTGCCCATATAACACGTCCCATTTCCTTATACGCTTCCTTTCGGTGTCTCCTTGCCCCTCCCCGTCCCCGTCCCGGCACTTGATGCAGCATTTGAACCTTTAAGGACCTTAGAGCCTTGCAATTAGCGCAAATCACGAGTTTCCTAGTGTCTTCAATTAAACGCTTGACATGCACTTTAAGCGCAAATGCTAAAGTTGAATTATTTGGGGTTACCGACAAAACAAACACACTGTGCAGAGAAAACCCTCAGAGGGCAATTTACAGCTCTAATTTAAAATCAATATTACAATGCCCATCCAAGTGTTAGTTAGCTGTGACTAATTGTGGTATGGCATAATTATTATTTGTAAACGAGTAATGGGAAATTTTTAATGAAAATGGCCTTAAACTTTAAATTCGGAATTATTTGAAACTTTATAGTATTTGGAAATTTATAGGTTACAATTTTCGTCAGTTTTAGCACAATTTTTGACGGAAAATTTTACGCTTTTTATTCTAAGTTTCACTGCAGCAGTCGAAAAGACTTTTATTTTTGAAAATTAGTAAAAAATTGAAGAAAAAAATATTCAAATATGCTTAAAGTTTAGATGCAGAATTAATCTTCATAACAGTTCATGGAAAATGATTGATTGATTGAAGTAAAAATTTAGTAGAGAATAGCTTGCAGCAAATTTGTATTTTTTGAAAAACGACTAATGGTTAAATATTACATGAATTAAGAGACAGTCTCAATTAAGTTTATTTCATTAGGCAACTGAGCAACTACTTTATGGGTGTAGTAGCCAAAGGCCACAGCAGTCAGTCCTATTAAAAATAGTTAATATATTATATTTGTGTATATATAAACTGTTGTTATGTGCAAGTCTCATTAAATGTAAATATTTGACTTGCGAACCTTCACATTAACAAAAGTCCTTGTCATTGCGTATATATTTTGAGGAGCAGTGCAATTTGTAATGCATTTCCACTGTGAAGTATTGCTTGTTGTTGTTTTTTTTCTGTTTCTTATGTTTATTGTTGTTTGCTTTTTTCTCGTACTTCATCTACTTGGACTGCGGCAGATGTTGTCGTTGTTATTGTTGCTGTTGTTGTTTTTGTTGCTGCTGTTAAGCATTCTTATCGCCGTTGGTAGCATTTCCGTATTTCTTTTTCGTGCATTTTTCATTTCCGCCTCAGCGTCGCAGCATTTCCTTTCATTTTTCACACGTTCCCCCAGTCCGCAGCCAGTCCGTACGGTAAGCCCGTACCCACAAGGAAAATCCCTTCAACTCACACCCCTTACGCGACATGCCATATATACTTATTTCCCATTTATTTTATTTTGTAATGTATATTACATTCCTCAAACCCTTTCGGTCCCTACTCCGCCTGCTTTGACACTTTCGGTAAGCCTTCAAGGAATTGATTTTCAAAGCAAATTTATCAAGGCGTCGCACTTCAACAGGCTCAGCGACAAACTTTAATATTAAAGTCGTGATAAGTTGAGCGTCCGTCCGTCCATCTGTCCGTCCGTCCGTCCCTTTATGATTGTCGCATGCGAAATATTGTCTGTTCGCCAATTTTTGGTACATAGCTGGGCTGGCGCAAACGCCGCAGAAATAAATGGAAATGGTGCCATTGTCATTAGCCCAGGCCCAGTATGAAATCAGTAAATGTACATAGCTCCATTGTGAATTTGGACGGGGTTGCCAGAGGGAGGGAGGGGGGCGGGGCGACGGGTACTCGCTGGTTGCGTGGACACCAGGGCAATCCCAGAAATTGCTATTTGCATTATTTTCACGACAATGCGGCCAATTCATATCAAATAGAATGGAATGGGCTGCCATAGAATCGACTACGACCATGCCCACTAAAAAGGGAAAGCCGAAAGCCGAGAAGTGGGCGCCAGCAGCTATACGGACAAGTGACGGCGTCTGGGGAGCGATGAAAATTGATTTTAATGCCAAAAATTATGTTATTTGCGCATGTTATGGACAAGAGAACGGTACACAAACAAAAAATGGCCTCAACAATAAGAAAATTGTGCGCACTTACGGCAAATGTCCAGGGCAATGGGTGGGGCGGTATGTGGGGGCGAGGTAAATGACTAGAAGGGAAGTCAATTTACATAAGCCCACATACAAACACACACATGGTAACTGTTGCCATAATTATACCCTGTAGGCACACAAGTGGCTTGAACAGAGTTTCATGTAAGTCAAGGCAGACGTGTCTGACATATTTATTTGGCTTCAAATTGGACAAAATCCCGGTAAGCCTCAAAAGCATGAAAGCCCGTTACTGGGTATTATCTGGCTGATCAATGCTGACAACAGCTTTAAGCCATATTATTATTATGAACTTGAGAATATTACAAACGGTATACGTGCTAATAGAGTTGGCTATCAGCATTTGAAGAATGGGGCAGAGACAAAGAATGTTGCCTAAATAGAAACCCTAACAATTGTTTTTTTCTTTCGATTGAAACATACCAAATTTACGAGGTGGTTGTAAAACAAGATTATAAATTTACAATACAAGTTGCAATAGTCATAGGTCATTCGTGTATTTTTGACCCTTTTACTTTTAAATACAGCTATAAATTAATATAATAACATTGCAAACTTTTATCTGCCCAACTATTGCAATTAGAGTAAATACAGCGAAATATGTTTGTAACTTTCTTAAAGTAGTCTATGATAACCATGCAGTAAATAAACATTTATCATATTTATTTTATGCTATTTAACTAAATATTATGTAGAGATAATATTCGGAATTACAAACTTTTTGACTCACTTTTTTACTCAAAACTATTCAAATTAAATTAAATGCAGCGAAAAATGTTGAAAAATATAATATAGTCGACTAAAAGTTACCACGCAGTAAAACTAAAATGTACAAACTAGTTGTGAAATTTGCATAAGTATCTACGATATTTGTTGCAATAGTTCTGATAAGCATTTGATATTCGTTTCGAACTCAATCTGCTGCTCCCTATCAATATGCCCCTTTGCGCCCTCTAGGTTACGTGGCATAGAAAAAAGACAAACTTTGGCCGCATCATAAAATGCTGCGCAATCTGCTCGTTGCTTGTCCAGGTGTTCCAACCGGGCCCTTCGATTCCATTTGCGGACTCGTGCGGAACTTTTGCAACTTTTCAAATAACACACAAAAAAAAGTAAAAGTAAAGAAGTCAAATTGCATTGGACTGCGTTTAATTTGTGTGATTTATTTGGTCGGCGTGCCGTTTGCCTTGTGCCTTGACTTGGTTTATCTTTGCGAATGACAATGACTTTGATTCGTTTGGCGCTAGGCGTTGCCATGATTCCGGGCCATAAATCAAAATAAAACTTTGTCACTTGAGCGTTTGCTGCGTTCGGTGTAGCCGTGTGCTATGCGGTATTCCGGGCTAATCGATTTTAAGTTTATGATGTCGAAGGCATAACAATAAAAATTGACACCGCGTCGTCGTCGTTGGCATTGCTCATAAAATTTTATTACAGAATTTCGCGGAAAACGCCGGCGACATACGTAAACTGATTCGCGCCTCGGCGAATGTCGAAATGCGAAATCAATGTCGCAGCTGCTTCAGCTTCAGCTTCAGCTTCAGCTTCGCTTGCTGTGCCTGGTTTCCCTTGTGTCCTGGCTGCTCCATTTATTCTATTTGCATGCAGTTGTTGTAGTTGGTGTTGCTGTTGCTGTTGTTGCCGCACATGATTTGCCTTTCAGGCAACGACGCGCCACCGCATGAACTCAAACTCGAGCATGGCCTCCGCTTTGCTCGCAGCACAGTGCTCCAAAAATGTCAAAGTGCCGCCGCTGACACCGCTGGGCCTCTGCGGCTTATGCCACAAGCGTGTGGGCGGGCTTGGCGTGGCAAGGGCGCTGTTTAACATCCCTTTCGCCTGCCACAGCGGCTCCATGCTGTCTATGCTGCCGCTCGGTGTGCCACATGCTGTATGCCTTGCATATGTTGTGTCTGTGTCACCCGCGAGAAATGCGCCGCATTTTTTCTTATTTTGACCCACTTTGCTTTGCTGCTGCCTGTCACTCCAGCGAGCGTTTAAATTGGGCTGCTTTGGCGGCGCTTTGTGAAAATGTATATATATGTATATATATTTCATAAACATAATGCAAACCGAATTGAATTAACCATGCAAAATATGAGAGAGCGCCAGCACAATTTTTGACAAAACCAAATTAAGTTGTTAAAACTGGCAAATGCCTGGAAATTTTTGGTTCAGGTAAGGCCGGCGTACAGCATATATTATATGTATATATGAAACTCCCCCATTTTAAAACGCGGTGGCACTCATAGATGAGACATTAGCTGAGGTAGACTCTGGCTAAAAGCCTCCACCTAAATGACATTATTATGCATGCATTCAGAGCGAGGCTGTCTAAAGGCACACACGCGCCAGTCCGACTAGACTAACGACTGTGTGTGTGCGTGTGGGAGTGTGTGTGTGTGTGAGTAGGGAGCTGCCACGACATTGTCACCAAGGCAGCACGACAACGACTCAACTTGCTGAAGCTACTTGGCCAAATTTGCATAATAGAAATTAAAATGGATTTTAATTCTTTTTGTTTTTTTTGTTTTTTTTTTGTATTTTTATATTTATTTTCTGCTGCTTTTCAGTGGAGGAAGACATTCTGTTTACCTTGAAAACTTGACGCAAAGTTAAAAATAAAGTTGCCAGCCAGTTGGCGTGCTTAAAGATAGTCATATGCTTATGCCGGGCTTTATTACATGCGGCTGAATGCAGGAAATATGCAAAATGAAAGTGAAAAAAGAAGCGAATGAAGGAGTAGAGGGGACAGGCTGCAAGGCGCAGCATATGCGGAGTTGCTAAACACTTATATATATGTACAGCTAGCTGGTAGAACACGACTTTGTCTGTGCACGCTTTAAAAACAATCAGTTTAAAAATAAATTTTGGTTTTAAATTTAATAAATCACAGAAAAGCCAATCTAATTAAAATAAAATTAAAGCGTAAAGGAGCTGCACAGTGTAAAGAAGAATAAAATAAATAATATAAAATAAATAATGCATTGCCAATACTTTTATACTTTTGAGCATAAGGCAACAAGTTGCCGTTTCAATAACTTTTATAAATAAAAATAAAATAATACGTAAAGATTTAAAAAAGAATATTATGTTAAACATAAAAAATGTCTTTAAATTTTCTTATATAGTTAATTAAATTTTAGATTAAGAGATGTTTAAAATCTTACATAGTAGTTTTATGCACAATTGACTTATTTAAATTGAAAAATGTAAAATCAAAAACGTGCACTTTATTTACCTGATGCGTTACACTTAAATAATATTTAAACATTTAAAATTGATAAAGCTTTCAAACTAAAAGCTAGAGATTTTTGGGCAAAATGACTGGCTTACGTTGCGTATGAGTAATATTATTAAGTATACAAATATATTTTACACATGTTCTGTTGTGTGAAAACAATTGAATATATTTTCGGAAATCAGCTTAAAAATGTCGCAGTGACCTGCTGCAAAAACTGCTGCAAGTACTGCTGCAATTTCAATGCGGGCTTGTTACGAAAATGCTTAGGCAAAGTTTTGCTTACAGCTGAGACAGGCCCATGTTGCACATGGCACAGAAATAAAATGGCATTAAAGCAGCAGCATTCAATGATTTAAAAGTAAAGAAAGTGTGCGCAGGACATGCACACACTAACACACACACACACTCACAGACACACATAAAGTTTGCTTAAATACTCGGCTCGCATGTGGCGCAAGTTAGCTGGAAAATCAGCTTGGCATAAAATTGCAGCCAATGTCGGTCAGCGCTGGCAAAAAAGGATACTCAGCAGCTACACACAAAAGACACACATGCACACACAGTGTATTGTCTAGAGTATATGTATTTGCTTAAACTTTAACATGTTGTCCTTTAGCATTTGCAATATTTGCTGCAGTTTTTGGCCTTGTAACATTTTGTTGCAAATATTTTTGTTGGATGCCAGCCAAAGAGCGAACCGAAAAGAATATATAAAAAAAGAACCCAAAAATAAATAAGCTTCCCAAATTGTTTTGTCATACGTGCGGTTGGTCGGGGTTCAGCGGGAAGCTATGTTACTGTATAGTATGCCATGCTTGGCATCCATTCTTCGATATATCTCTCTCTGTCTGTGTGTGTGTGTGTGTGTGTGTCAGCAAGTTGCTCTATTTTTCTGAAGCAGCTTATACTTGCTGCGTGAAATGGCTGGACATGTTTTGTGCTTCCGTGTGGACTTAACCCATTCTCAAGTGATTCCCGGCAACCACTATATATATGTATATATATATATATAGTTTACGAGTGGACATCAGCTTAGCCATTTGCTTTGTTAGCCTTTATTGAATCGCCCGAGCTCTTTAAGTTGCTCTCTTAGGAGCTTGTGCAGTATATTATTGCGTCTGGTTGGAGCTGTGGCTCCTCCAACTGCACCAGCTCCGCTTCAACTTGAACTCCAGTTTTTAGAGAACCTCTTTGAAATCAAAATGGCGTCGAGTTTTGAGTGGTTAAATAAATGCTGCATTTAACCTTGAACTTGGGCAAATTTAAAGAGCCAGCCAAAAGCGGGCCTAACTCTTGAGCCGCTCTTGTGGGCAAAGTTGTACCGTATTGTTGTTGTTCCAGCACATTTTTGTTTTTGTTTTTTTTTTTTTTTCGGGCATCCTACGGCTGCTTTTGGTCCGCTTTTCACAAGCAATTTCGGAACCGTAAATTAGTTTTATGTTTCTCGATTTTGCTTTTATTAAATTACCTTTTTCATGATTACTTGCAAACTTCATTTGGAAAAATGCCTTCGAACGGAAATGGGCAACACCGCCGCTGACGCTGCCGCTGCCGCTGCTGCTGCCGCTGCCTTCGCTGCTGGCGCTGTCGTCGTCCTGGCGCCGCAGTCCTTCGCCTCTTCGCGCGCTATAATTTGCGCCATTTTGTAATTTCACATCGGCACTCGAAACGCGGCGGCTCGTCTCTCTTACACAGCCTCAATGCGCCATTTGCGCTTCCGCTCCAAGGGTCGAAGGCCTAATAAAGAGCCCTTGCCGCAGATACTAGCATCTATATAGATACATGTTTGCTGGCGCTTTCGCTGCCGCTGTTGCTGCCGCTGCCGCTGCCGCCGTCGCCGTCGCTGCTGGCGTTAACAGTCTACAGGTTAATTATCTTTGGCGTAATTTAGTGGCCGCTGCGGCGGCAGCCGAAAAAGGCTTTTCATTTTAATTTATTTGACCAGTAAAAGGATTAGATTAGATGCCCTGATAAATGGCCGTCAGCATACTAGTTAACTAGAAAACCGTTCTTGGCCCAAAATGCGCTAATTGTGTTAGCCCAAAAAATTGTTGCAACTTGCGTTCAAGTTTATTTATTTAGCTTGCTTGTGGTTGAGGTTTGAGTTGTTTAATTAAAGGTAAGTTACAATAATTATAATGATAACTGAACGAAACAAGAAATATAGTGCCATGAAAACAGGAAGTACATTTTATGTGCAATTTTCTGGCATGCTCAAATAGATTAAGAGCTTGAAAAATATAAACCACATTAGTTTAACATTTTTTGTTAAACACAACGTTTATAACATTTTAAATATTTTTTACTGTATCTACTTTAAGTACTATTTGATAAGTTTAGAAATGGCGCCATATTCCTTGTCAATATAAAATATTTCACATGGCATTGATGTAAGTTATTATTTATCAGATGCAAGCTTAAATTATGTTTTTGTCTTTCTTCTTTATTAACTAGCTGAATTTGTAATGCATTTTAGCTTTAAAGATGGTGTATACTTAAGCCTATTAAATTATAAAAATAATAATAATAATAATAATATAAGTTTTAAATTTGTGGAAAACGCGCAAAAAGTGTCGTGTATTTGGTTCACGGTTCGAACCAACGCCTCGCTTTTGGGTTTGGTTCGTGAACCTAGATTTCTACATCCACAAGCCCAGGTTTTGGTTTTGGAAACTTAGTTCTTTAAAATTTAAAAGAAATAACATTTTTTATGCATTACTTCAATAAAGTATCGTATTTATACTCAAGCTTTAATAAACTACTCTCAGCATTTCACACAGTTCTTCTGGGCGAGACGTAGACTAGAAATGTAAAAGGCAGACGCGGCAACAAATAGCAACAAATATCATTAGGAAAATTGAATTTGAAAAAAGATGCATAAGTAAGTGTGAATTGCGGATGTGTGAATACATACATATACACACTGGCTCACAGGCTATAGATCAAGTGCGAAGTGGAGTGGAGTGGGGCGGAGTGGAATGGAGTGTGAAGGACACACCACTGCCAAATGTGAGCGAGCGAAATGCGAATGTGAAATCCGACTGCTGACAAGTGTCACAGCGAGATGCTATGACAAAGTGTCAAAAGAATGTTTGACATGTGACTGTCTGTCTGTCCGTCCTGTCTGTCCCGGCTGTCTGTCTGCCAGTCTGTCCCGTACCGCTGTTTGCTGGCCCCGACGGTCCCCATTTGGTGCCGCATCGCATATTTCTCATACTGGCTGGGGTATAGGAGGATACTGCTTTTTGTTCGGCCGCTTTTGTGCTTCGGTATTGCCTGATGTTTTTTTTTCATTTTTTTGTATATATTGGCATTGGAAGAGTGCGAACCACAGAACATCACACGTTTTTTGTTTACCTTACAAGAGGTTCGGGGTGCGAGCCGAATAGGGACTTTAGTTAACTCTGAATCACAGCATAGATTGTTCATCCTTTTGTCACCTGTCCGTGGCGAGGTGTACCTAATTTCTTTTGTCAACCTGCGCCTAAAGAGGCATTTGCAGATCAAGGTATTTCATTTGATAAAGATTTGCGAGCGAAAGAAAACGAGAGTTGAGAGCTTATAAATAGTTGGTTATAAATTTAAATTATATATAAGTTAACTATAGTCTTGAGCTTGTTGAGAGAAAAGAAAAAAGCTGGTAACCACAACAAACTGGTTTATTGCCGCACCCCTCAGGCTGAAATGATCAACAGGAGCGTTGTCAATGAATCGGCAATATTAAAAGGAATATCATGTTAAAAGATGCAGATAAAAAGAAAAAGAAAAAGAAAAAACAAGCGAGGAAACTACGCAGAAAAAAGACGAAGAGGCATATGAAAATAATATTCCGGCTCGTTACGAATGCAGAGGGAGACAGATATATAGAGAGAGAGGGAGTTGGACAGAGTGAAGCACTTGCTTCACTTTGATTCCCAGTCCCACTTAACCATGTCGTGGCGCAGCTCTAATTGTCGGTTAGTTGGTTCCCAGTTGCCAGTTGCCAGTGCATGCATAATTTCCAATAAGAAACGAAGCGTGCCCCAAGAAACTTGTGCAAGTGGCGCGGGCAGGCAGAAGGTGGCAGTCAGTCGTCTACTGATTGTCAAAGTGCAAGTCAAAGGCGCATGTAACTCGCACTTTTATGCGCTTTGCACATCGCGTCCCTTATATTAATTAACGATGCATTTAAATGCGTGTCAAAGCTGAGACCGCAACTGGGTCACTAATTACGCCAACTTCTTTTAACTTGGGCCCAACGAGTGTCTCCCACTCGCAGACTAATTCGCAATTTGCTGCCAACTTGGTCAAAGTCGTGTCGAGGACTGAAGCTAAAAAACTGTTGCCAATAAGACAGGGGCCAACAGTTGGGGCTGCCTCCCAATTTAACAGCGCAACGTTAACAGCTCGTGCGAGCTGTGGTACTTGAGTTAACAGCGGCAGAGAAAGGCAATGTGAGAGCGAGAGAGAGCACTGTTGTAATAGCAGAGAGAACGCTGTTGTAATAGGCAGAGAGCCGCTCAGCGCTGTTAACATGTGGATGTTAAGTTAACAGCGCGTTTGGGGATATTTTAACAGCGGCCATAACTTGTTGACTGTGTCCCACTGTGTCCTAATGTAATGCAGGGAAATTATGTAAGCATGTAAACGCACAACAATGTAAACGCTTCTGTTAACTAAATTGTTTTTATAAAAGGGTCAAAAGTGGAGTTGAGCACGTTTGGGGGAAAAAAACAATCACGAATGTCCAGAAATATATTTGACACGCATTTATGGAATATATAATGATATACATATCTATCATTTTAATAATTCATATTTAGAAAAATCAAATAATAAAGATTTATGATCTGTGTTTTATTTGGCATACAAAAGTTAATGAATAATATTTTTTTGCGTTTTTATAAAAATCCAAAGTTTCGCTTTAATTATTCCTGAGTTGCCGTATTCAATTATTATTCAATTGGTTTTATTTTCTTATATTCCTAAAATTTCCTAGCAGTCAAACAGAAAGACGCAGTTTTAGATGTTTATTCGTGTCACGAAAGAAAACATGTCACGCGTTCAACTGTAGTCAAGCAGTCTATCGATCTAATAAGTAATCAAAGATAAACCAATTCAAGATTTTACTGCAGTGCCTGAAGGCAGCGGCCATTATGGGTCCTGTGCCTTTTAAATCCAGGGGCAATTGGGCACAAATGGCATAAATTAAATAAAAACATTTAGACATATTGAAATCGATGCATATGAGAATTGCTTTTTGTTGTGTTGACATCTTGGAAAATTTCAACATTCCTACACACACACACACACACACACACATACAGACAGGGCCTCGGGAGGTGTTCAGAAAAAAGTAACAAAACAAAACGCAACGAAAATATGCAAATGAAATATTTGCACAACAAAATTTATGCAAACCGCTGGGCAGGATGACTCCTGAGTGGGTGAGTGGATGAGTGTGTGTGTGAGAGTGGGTGAGTGAGTATGGTTAGGTTTGCTCTGGTTGCCTCTGTTTCACCATCCAGTCTCTGCTGCTTGGGCAGTTGACATTAGTGGTCGACCAAAGTTTTGGGCGCCTGTTGGACATTTGTGTTGTCTTATTTCGATTTGGGTCGCTCGCATAAAACTACCTACCCCCAGTAAACCAACCCCTAAGTAACTGGCCTGTTTACATTATACTGAAATTAGATTAACTAATTCAATCTGCGGTCCAAGTCCTTTGCTGACCAGCGTAAACTTTGCTGGCCAAAGTTTTAAACTGCGCGAATCTGGATAACAACTGTCTCCAGTTTCTCGGTGCCCATTGGCAATGCTTGTTTTATTTATTTTTTCCTTTTATTTTCATTTTATTTCCTTGTTTATTTTGTTGTTTTTTTTTTGTTTCTCTTATGCTGCTCAGCAATTAACATGTCTCTAATTATGAGTCGCAATTAGTGCCGTTTTTTTTGCTTGTTCATTTATATATGTATATATTTTTTGTTTCGTCGCCCATTTGAATAATTAACTATTTGGCAAATATGTTTGCTAAATACAAACATATGTGATTAGATGAGCGGCATTATGGTTAGGGACTTATGCGTGTAGCATAAGCCCCGTGGCGATACATCCTTATCTTCATGTCCTTGTGTTGATTTTTGCTTAGACAATGAAGCCCAAGGTGACAAATTATACGAACTCTTGCTGGCTTTCCTCGTTAGTACTGCGCAAATTATGGAAATTCTTGTACTCTTTTGTTATTTGGGCAGCATTTAAAAATGTTCTTTAAGTTAATTAGGCTTTATGAGGAAATGATAAAGGTCTTTAAGTCATGTGTATTATTATAGGGTTTAATATAGTGCTCGCTCGAAAATTAAAATGCCAATTATTAAAAAAAATTCTAACTTTTATGTTCTGTATTTTGCATTTAAATATATATAATTACAAAAAAGACCCCATTAAATTGGACTATAAAGAATAATAATAATATAAAATCATACATTTTTAATTTTTCTCAGCAACATAATTTTTCCAATTTGCGAGTGATTACTGTACTCCCAATTGAAAACATAAATGTCTTCACATACTTTTCTGTTTAACATTGTTTCAATTTTTGTCGTTACTTTAGTTATCCATGTTTGTTGATAATGCGGTGAAACTATTGTCAAAATTTGTATTGTATGCTATTGAACTAGCTTTTTTTGATTTTTTCCTAAACATATTTTTAAATTCTTCGGCTGTACACAATGTGTAACGCAATGGGCCAGGCGATATGCGAGCTCAAGAACATGCCGCTCTCGGGCGACAAGGAGCTAGATGCCCAAATTAAGAAGTGGGTTAAATGGGATCGCAACCAAGACACATTGGGTCAAATCATGGAAGCGGTGAAGAACGAAGAATGGGACACGTACGTAACAGCTAAATGAAACGTTAGCCTACGGTAAATTAATGTTATTAACATTGCCAACCTACAAAACAGGCTGCGGTGTCGTCTCTGTCGACGTATCGAGTTCGGTACGGCGGGCTTGAGGGCCGTGATGCGAGCTGGGTTTGATTCAATGAATGAATTGGTCGTTGTGCAGTAAGAGATATTGGAGATCTTGGATGTGAGAAGACATTACAAATACAGCACTCTCTCTCTTTTTACAGGACAGCCCAAGGTCTTTGTGCTTACCTCAAAGAACAGTATCCGGAGGAGGGCGACTGGGCCGAACGAGGTATTGTGGTTGGCTACGATGGCCGCTACAACAGCCAACGCTTTGCGGAGCTTACATCCATTGTGTTCTTGAGCCATAATTTCCGTGTGTATGCATTCAAGCGGGTCGTTGCCACGCCCTTTGTGCCATACACGGTATTAAGGCTGAGCTGTCTGGCCGGTGTGATGGTGACTGCATCTCACAATCCCAAACAGGATAATGGCTACAAGGTGGGTCATCTATATATTTCAATATGCATTTATCCCTAAAATGCCGCCACAGGTTTATTGGACAAATGGAGCGCAAATTATACCACCCCATGATGAGGCCATCTCGCAGGCCATTCTGGACAATTTGCAGCCACAACCAGATTCGTGGGACGAGACCTTGCTCTGCGCCAACGAGTTGCTGTCCGATCCGTACAATAACGTTGTGCCGGCCTATTACGATGCGCTGAAGAAGGAGATCTCCTGTCCACTCATGGAGGGTAACAGCCGATGTCCGCTAACCTTCACATATACTGCCATGCATGGTGTTGGCTATGCTTATATTAAGATGGCCTTCAGCAAGATTGGCCTTAAGCCTGTTATACCGGTTAAAGAACAAGTTGAGCCCGATCCAGAGTTCCCAACGACGCCCTACCCCAACCCCGAAGAGGGCAAAACCTCATTGGATTTGTCCATCAAACGAGCAACGGATAAGAAAAGTCAAATCATCTTGGCCAACGATCCGGATGCCGATCGCTTGGCCGTGGCCGAGTTCGATGAGGATACCAAAAAATATAAGCTATTCACCGGCAACGAACTGGGCGCACTTTTCGGCTGGTGGGCCTTGGAGAACTACAAAATGAATGCCGAGAACCCAGATGTGTCCAATTGTGTGATGGTCGCCAGCACAGTCAGCTCCAAGATATTGAAATCAATGGCGCAAGCCGAGGGATTCACCTTCCACGAAACCCTCACCGGGTTCAAGTGGATCGGCAACAAGGTGATCGAAGAGCAAAACGCGGGCAAGAAGGTGCTCTTCGCATTCGAAGAAGCCATTGGCTACATGCTGTCCACAAATGTGATTGACAAGGATGGGATCAGCGGGGCGGCGCATGCGGCCACAATGGCCTGCTACTTGCGCTGCAAGAAGTGCATGACAATGCAGGAGAAATTGCGGGACATTTACGAGACCTATGGGTACCACACCAGCGTCGTCTCCTATGTCATTTGCCGCGACAAGGAGAAGATCGCAAAGATCTTCGATCGCCTGCGCACCTTCGACGATGGCCAAGAGAACACGTATCCGAAGAGCATCATGGATGGTGACTACGAGATCGAAAATGTGCGCGACCTCACCACCGGGTACGACAGCAGCACACTCGACAGAAAGGCAAACCTGCCCGTGAGTGCGAGCTCGCAGATGATAACGTTTACCTTCACGAATGGCATGGTGATCACACTGCGGACGAGTGGAACGGAGCCCAAGATGAAGTACTACGCCGAGATGTGCGGCAAGCCGGAGAACAAGCGCTGGGACGAGCTGGCCCAGACACTCAATCGCATGGTCGACGCCGTTGTGAATGAGTTCTACGAGCCCGAGAAGAACGGCCTGGAGCGCAGGGCTGCCGACTGAGTTCCAAGCGGACGTATGTGTACAAGCCAAGAAAAATCACAAGTTCACCTAAAATTCCATCGGACCAACTAAAGATGCTGCATTTTTGAGAACTGCTTTTTTGATTAGTAGACAAAATTCCAAAAAAAGCTGATGAAATACATTTTTTCTTTGAATTCTGGTGTGTGTCCTAACTGAGATAGGGGTTGAAGAAAGCAGGGCACAAAAGGTAAAGGTGTCTGAAAAATCGGGAATATTTATGCTTTTGTATTTCACCCTATTTTCTCAATATCGATAAATATCGATTTAAAAACATGGTTTTTAAGCATATCTCAAAGAATATTAGAGCTGAAGCCAGTAAATTTCAGTCTTCATATACCACCCTCCATTCGGGCAAGGAAAGCAGCTGGCCAAAGGGTAGCTTTTAGTCGAGCATTGCCGACCTGAGCACGTCTAAAACAGTTGAAAACGGTATTAATTATTATTCTTTTGGACAAATATTGGTTTTTTTTAATTTGTGTGGAATAGGCGTGCCTGAACGGTTCCATATTTAGTGGAGATTATCAGAAAACTGTCTGTTAAATTTCAAATTTTCGCGGTTTATCGTTATCGATTTTCCAAGCCCTCAACAAATTTTTTCACCATTTTTAGAGGTCATCAGTAATCTGTCTGCAAATAATCTGCATGCTTTTTTATACTCGTTCACGAAATGTAAAGAGTATATTGGAGCTAGAGGCTCAATATTTGGA
Source organism: Drosophila robusta (assembly GCA_035043565.1). Taxonomy (NCBI): domain Eukaryota; kingdom Metazoa; phylum Arthropoda; class Insecta; order Diptera; family Drosophilidae; genus Drosophila; species Drosophila robusta. The sequence goes on from JAWNMW010000584.1 coordinate 6,593,808, forward strand.
AATTTATGACTCAATTTTAGCATGATTTTTGACAGAATCGATTTTAATGTTGTTTTTTATACTAATTGTGACTAAGATAATCGATTAAAAATGTAAATAAATAAATAAAAAAAAATAAATAAAATGAGTAAGTGGGGGCAGTACATAATATTTTTATCGAAAAATCCAAAAAATTTTATTTTCAATAATGAATATATTTGAAATGCAGAATTTATCTAGAAGATCAACCATGAACAAAATGCCATCAGACGTCAAAATCGATTCAGTTTTGACAAAGTTATGGGCGTTTGAAATATAGGAACTATGGATCTGCGAGGTTTACATGTCAAAATTTTTGTAAATTTTTGCATGATTTTTGACAAAAAATTTGACCCCCTCAGAATCACTTTTAATGTTGTTTTTTATACTAATTGCGACAACCACAATCGATTAAAAATGTAAATTCGCATTTATAAAATTTGAAAAAAAAAATTTTCGAAAGTGAGTAAGGGGGAGTACATGCTTTTTTTGACAAAAAATGCAAAAAAATTTTTTTTCAATTATGAATATATTTTAAATGCAGAATCAATCTAAAGGACAAACCATGAACAAAATGTCATCAATCGTACAAATCGGTTCAGGTTTGATAAAGTTATGGGCTTTTGAAATATGGGAGCTATGGCTCCGAGAGCTTTGCATGTAGAAATGTTTGTAAATTTTTGCATGATTTTTGACAAAATATTTGACCCTATCAGAATCGGTTTTAATGTAGTTTTTTATACTAATTGTTTCAATTTTTTTCGAAAATGAGTTACAACTGTGTACTGTGAACGAGTATTATGCAGTCGGTTACGTCCGACTGCAACGTCGTTACTTGTTTGTATCTAGTATTAACTGAGCGGCATGCGTCAGTGACGCGACATTAATACGCGTATATAATCCAAATTTCAAGAAAAATTTGCAATTCGTAAACCCTATATGCTCTTTTCACATCGTGTTTCCTACATATGATCATTAATTATGATCATTACGTAAAAATGTTTGCTACTATTTGAATTTATTTTTGTTTAATAACCGGTGCTAACAAGCATTCGTGTTATCACATTACATTAAATATTTTTAGAAAATGCTGAGAGTTTCTCATCAAAATTATCTTTTATTTAGACCAGACTATTGACAAAGCCACTAAAAGCACACAAAAGAATGCGATCGCTTGCGAGAACGGGCCCCAACGCGACTTTGTGGACCTGTAGCAAGTTTTGGCATGGGAACATCAAGTGCTTGTTGACGCAAATTGAGAAACAAAAATTTCAATGTGTACTTAAGGGTTCTCGGTCTCATTGTTATTCTGGCAATCGGGAACTCGATCTTCAAATAGACAAATGGATCAAATGGGATAAAAATCCAGAAACCTTGGCCCAAATCAAAGATGCCATCAAAAACGAGAAGTGGGAAATGTACGTAACGAAATTATCTAAATATTCCAAATACTCCAGTTAACAGAGTATAAACAACCAGGCTTGGGGAACGTCTCTGCAATCGGATAACTTTCGGCACCGCGGGCTTAAGAGGCCCCATGCGAGCTGGTTTCGATGCGATGAACGACCTGGTCGTTGTACAGTAAGTGTGTACCACAAATATATAAAACTTTTATCTACCCGACTTGTTTTAGGACCGCGCAAGGATTATGTGCTTATCTGAAGCTGCAGTATCCGGATGAGTCCATGTGGTGTGATCAGGGCGTTGTCATTGGCTACGATGGGCGACACAACAGCAAACGCTTTGCGGGATTGTCTTCGATCGTTTTCTTGAACAACAATTTTCGCGTGTATCTCTTTCAGCGTCTTGTTGCCACGCCCTTTGTGCCATTCACAGTTTCCAGGCTATGTTGCTTGGCCGGGGTGATGGTAACCGCGTCACATAATCCCAAACAGGATAACGGTTATAAGGTATATACCAAATTTATGTTTAAAGCAGCTTCACAGCACCTTTCAATCGCAGGTTTATTGGGCAAACGCTGCACAGATCATTCCACCGCACGATGAGAGAATTCATCAATCGATTCTGGACAATTTGGAACCGGCCGAGGAGTCGTGGGATGCGAGCGTGCTATGTGATAACAAATTGCTGAGTGATCCGTACGAGCAGATGGTTTCCGCCTATTGCGACTCGTTGAAGACGGAGCTGAGACCATCCATTCTAGAGACCAATGGCAAATGCTCCTTGGACTTCACCTACACGGCCATGCATGGCGTTGCCTATCCTTTTATTAAGTTGGCCTTCAGCACGTTTAACCTGAAGCCAGTTATACCTGTGCTGGAGCAGGTGGACTCCAATCCAGAGTTCCCAACGACGCCCTACCCCAACCCCGAAGAGGGCAAAACCTCATTGGATTTGGCCATTAAGCGAGCAACTGCCACGAAAAGTCGCCTCATCTTGGCCAACGATCCGGATGCCGATCGCTTGGCCGTGGCCGAGTTCGATGAGGATACCAAAAAATATAAGCTATTCACCGGCAACGAACTGGGCGCACTTTTCGGCTGGTGGGCCTTGGAGAACTACAAAATGAATGCCGAGAACCCAGATGTGTCCAATTGTGTGATGGTCGCCAGCACAGTCAGCTCCAAGATATTGCGGTCCATGGCGGCAGTCGAGGGATTCACCTTCCACGAAACCCTCACCGGCTTCAAGTGGATCGGCAACAAGGTGATCGAAGAGCGAAACGCGGGCAAGAAGGTGCTCTTCGGATTCGAAGAGTCCATTGGCTACATGCTATCCCCAAGTGTGGTTGACAAAGACGGCATCAGTGCGGCGGCGCATGCGGCCACACTGGCCTGCTATTTGCAGTCGGAAAAGTGCATGACAATGCAGGAGAAATTGCGCGAATTGTACGACACCTATGGATTTCATGCGACAATTGTCTCCTACGTCTTTTGCCGCAAGCCGGCGCTCATTGAGCAAATCTTTAACCGGCTGCGCACCTTCAAAGATGGCCAGAAGAACACCTATCCGACGAGCATTCTAAACGGAGAATTCAAGATCGAAAATGTGCGCGACCTCACCACCGGATACGACAGCAGCACACCCGACAAGAAGGCAACGCTGCCCGTGAGTTCAAGCTCGCAGATGATAACGTTTTCCTTCACGAATGGCTTGGTGGTCACACTGCGGACGAGTGGAACGGAGCCCAAGATGAAGTACTACGCCGAGATGTGCGGCAAGCCGGAGAACAAGCGCTGGGACGAGCTGGCCCAGACACTCAATCGCATGGTCGAGGCTATTGTCAATGAGTTCTACGAGCCCGAGAAGAACCACCTGGAGCGCAAGCCGGCCGACTAATAACGAAGTAAACTGGACCTGATTGAGACTGCATTTTGTATATATGTGTCTTTTAATTTATATGCAGCTAAATTATAGTGTAAATAAATAAAAGGAAATTAGCATATATTTGGAGTATTTCTAATTGACTTTACAATACAATAATATCTTTAAATTTATATAATGCAAAATTATAGTGACTGATCATGCTCATAATTAATTTACATTATAACGTAATCGTTTATAACTTTAATATAGTAGCTCATGCTTTTTTTCAATTTTTTTCAATAAAATTAGGTGATTCAACTCAAATTAAAAAAATTATTGCGGACAAAATGTGCACGAAATTGTTACGTAACTGGCCTGGAGTTCTGAGGAGTGCCGCCACCACATCGGAGCGGTGTCACCTGCATCGTCGGCGGTTCATCTTGCCACCCAGGCCGGAGGTGTCCGAAGTGAAGGTGGTGAACAATGAGCTCGTGCCGCAGCTGGTTTACAAGTACAATGCGCTCAAGTACTACATAAGCAAGCTGCGGCTGTGGAAGCTGCGATGGACATGGGACCGCAATTTCAAGGAGCAAGACTTTGTCGAGGAGTCCAAACAGGCGGCCGTCTCACTAACGGAAATTCTGCGTTTGCGCGACATGAAGAAAATCGATCACTTCTCCACCTCGAATTTGTATTATCAGATGGCCAGCGAATCCCTGCAATTTCCTCAGAAGTCCTTCGTGGAACTGCTGCGCTTTCGCAAACAGGACATCCGCCAGGCTGTGCCCATCAACGTACAGCTCCACAATATACTGGGGCTTAAGTATGCTGTCATCGATGTGGTCATGGTGGGACTACGTCATGTGGCCGATTGCGAAACGAGCGCGGATCTGGAGAAGATGAAGAGTGCGCTGATTGAGATGGAGCCCGAGCTGAAGGTGCAGCTCGAAGATCCCAGCTCACAGATGCCCTATGTGTTCATCGAGCTCTTTATGCGCTTCAGGCGCAACTATTCCAATGCCAAGCAGATATCAGGAATGGAGCTGGCAAACCATACGAATCGCTGGATGGTCTCGGTGTATAAGATATGCAGATTTAATATATTCACTGTGCCACCAGCTATGTAAGTGTATTTTCGGTTCGTTGGAGTGTTAACCATATGCAATTAAATAAGTAATAAAAATTTAATAAAACCACGTGCCGTGCGAGTCGCATGAAATGAACATGAGCGTAAACATTTCAAAGAAACAAGTTCAAGATCATATTGGCAGAGATCTATAAGACGCCCGAGACGGAGTAAAAGATTCCGCCACCAAGCAACCCTCTGGCTGACCGCTCCAAGCCAAGGTTTTACTGTTTAACAAGAACAACTACAACAAGAGCAACAAGTGTGTGCAGAACAGTTTGCGCTAAATATAAAAGCCAATATAAAAAAAGACACTAATCGCCAAATGCGTTTTGAAGTTTTGCATAGTTCACGCGCTTTGCCAGCTGAATGGAACTAGTTCATGACACAATGTTCATGTTAAAACAGCCGTTTCCTTATGGCACCAAGTTAGCATATTTGTGGGTTATATCTTTATTAATTTAAATCTTTTATACTTCGTATACTTTAGTATATACACAAAACAATTTGTGGAGGTTTTTAAGAAATAGAAAACTTTGCTGAGAAAAACCCGCTCATTTCCACTTATTTTTTATTTATTTTTCTTAACAATTTTCTATCTAAACATTTTTTTTAAATTGTTTCATTCAATTGGTTTGCAAGACCACATTGCTTAATAATCCAATTGATATCATGGGTTATATTTCGCCTGTTAAAAAATACACCTTACATCAAACTGCATTAATTAAGTCATATTTTTATACAAAAAAATTAAAGAAAATAATTTCTTAGTTCATTATTCAATCAATTAAAATTATGGCATTCCAAAAATAAAATACTAAAAATCCACGGAATTAATCTTCTTGAGTTTCAAGGACACTTATGATCAAGGAACAAGTTTTCCTGCTAAAATAGGCTGCGCTTTTCACTTAAGATTAATCCCGCCTGGCACTATCGAAAAACCCCCGATACTCGCCCCACTAAAATATCGATTAAAACTCAATAGTGTTCCAACACTGGAGTGTTTTACTTGTAAAGTTTAAATTGTCACAAACTCTTTTTGATTTTCATAACAAACGAATAACAATAAGAGTGCTGAGTGAAGAGTAGACTTCGATTATTTGAAATTCAAGCTGTGATTTCTGATTTGCCTTTTTCGGTTTGTGCAGCATGTTGGCCGCAACAAGGCGTGGCAAGCCGTCGCCGGAGATCAGCGCCTGCAAGGCAATTATGAGAAATCTGTTCTCGAAGCGATACAAAAACTTGGCCTGGGTTTTTTATGACCCCATAGACGCCGATTTACTGGGCCTGTATGATTACCATCTGATTGTTAAGGAGCCGATGGATTTGTCAACGGTCAAATTTCGCCTGAATTCGAATTTTTATCTAAATGCCATAGATTTTGCACGCGATGTGCGACAAATATTCTACAACACCTATCTGTACACAAGTCCCGGCCATCTGTGCTACGATATGGCCAAAAAGCTGCAGGTAATTTTTGAGGATATGTACGCCAAGGTGCCGATGCACGGCAACGACAACGAGAGCTGCCACTGGTCCGACTCCTCGTCCGAGTTGGATGTGGAGCGGATTAATCGAGCCAACAGCACGTCGAGTCTGTCCAAAGGTGACAGCGTTGGCTGTGCCGTGGATAACCCGCCGGTGCGCCAGGAGCAGGAGGATTGGCAGCGGGAGGAGTACGAGCTGCCAATGAGCACCGAAGAGGATTTGGAATTGCATATTCGAGTGCAGCAGCTCGATGGTGTTATGCTGCTGAATGTCATTCATATGATCCATCAAATGGAGGGCATGAATTTCGGGTATGCCAGCAAGGAGCTCGAGTTCGATGTGCGCAACTTGAAGACCCACACGAAACGGGCCATTTTGGGCTATATGGCCAGCAAGGGCATAACGGGCAAGCGCATCTCGCGCGGAAAGAAGAGCTATCAGTAGAAATAAATACCTACTGCACAATATTTACATATAAATAAATAAAATAAAATATAGTATAATTTATATATATTACTTAATCAGTCATCACTTGAAACAAGTCAAAAACCAATCAAAATTTATAATTTACTTGAAACAAGCCAATCTCCTGAAATAATTATAAAAATAACCTGCACTCTTTGTTTTTATAGATATTTCTTATGAGTTTCCACTCATGAGTATATATTTCAAATTGAGCGACGAAAAAAAAATACGTTGATACGAACATTCATTAAGACAATCATTGCACAACTCAATGTAAAATAAAAAATAATAAAAAGCGCATTTTTACATTTAATATTTATCCCTCATAAGTTTTCCATAAAAATAAATCCATTTTTTTATAATTTGGATTAATCAATCATCACTTAAACACAGTCAAAAAAAGAAAAAAAAATAAGGAAACGATAAATAAGAAAGTCCGTACTCCCAATTTTGTACAACTATTTCTTATGCGTTTCTTTGTAGTTATCACGAAACTGCCGTATATCCCGAAATTCGCCATCCCACACTTTATTGCGCATAATGTCCCGTGTATTGGCCGACATGTAGGCATAGAATGTCTTCCTCGGCGGTCCGCCGCGACATCTATAATTGCCCATGGCATACCAGCAGGCAATTGTGTGATTCATATAGATATCGTTGAGCTTTTGGTAATAGGCAGCTCTCACCTTCGCGGCCTGCAGAAGGTTAGCGAGTGGGTTAAGAATCAAGGAGTTCGCACAAAGGAATTCTCATACTTACCAGCTCCTTTGCCTCTTTGCAGTAGGCGAAGTTCTCCTTGCTCTGCGGCCATTGATCCATGCCCATCAAGTCCGCGGATGGCGGACTACCCTGGAGCGACGTTATCAATTCGAACACTTTGATCGACTGTTGAATACTCTTTTGTATCTCCTCCTCGGTGTATTCTTTGCCGTAGCGTCGCTTGATCCACTCCTGCAGTACGGGCAACTTGTGGGCCTCGGGCAGGCTGGCCAGCACGAATCGTTGGTGTTTGCGCAGCTCGGCGAGGCCTTCCTTCAGCATGCGGGTCATGAGCTCCGCATCATCGGGATCAAATTTTTCAATATCGTATGTGAGCAGCGATGTTCGCTTTGGGTTAACCTTCTGATCATTCTCGATTGCATCAATTTCGGCGCGCTTGGCATTGACGCCCTTCATCCAGATATCCTTGGCGCAGCGAACCACAGCATCGATAATGTCCGCCTTGTGATCCTCATGGCTGCGCACGCTGTGGTCACTGGTGTCGTCCGTCGAGGCGCAGCTGTCGGTCAGGCGAAGGCCGCTAACGTTCATTTCCAGCTTGCCCACATCCTCGTCGGAGGTATTTTCAATTGGCTTCACGCATTCGGGCGCCGGCGTATCATCGCCCAGTGCTTTCACAAAGGCCTTGGCAATCACCTTGTCCACGTCGCGCGGCTTCTCCTGGCCGGACTTGAAGATGCGCTTGTACTTGAATTGATAGGGCTTGTGATCGCTGGGCGCCGTGAAAAATGTCTTCTTGGTCTGTTTGCCCTCGTAGCGCACTTCGACGGGCTGCTCCTTGCGATTCTTGCGCAGCCGCTTCAATTTGCTGTCATCCAACAGGAAAGAAATGCGTTGCTGACCCTTGCCCTTCGGCGTCAGGCATGATGCCTCCGGTTCGGCAACGACCGGTGCCGTTTGGCGGCACGGTCCCAGCTCGACCGCAAAGTCGATCGGCTCCCGACGCACTCCGCCGCCACAGAGCCGCTCGCCCACACACCTGTCGATCGCTTGAGTGTGCGCCAAATGAAGACTGTCCCCGACTAGGGCACGGCCCTCTCTCACCTGTGGCTTGGCCACGGGCAAATCAACACGCTGCTCCTGGCAGAGCACGCAGTCCACCTTCGATATCGTGTGCACCGTGGTGCTCTCCAACTTTAGCTTATATCGCTTCATGCACTCGTCAATGTCGCGCTCCAGCTGCGCCACAATACGCTTTTGGCGCAGCTTCCGGTACGGCAGTGTCACGTCCATCAATTCGAGGCAGCGATCGCGGGCCATCACCACCAGTTCGTCCTTGACCAGCTGGGCCTCGCCAACGGCGAATTTGTGATAGGCGCACATCAACGGCTCATCGGTGTTGCTGTTCATCAACTTTTCCAAAGCACTGGCCGCTCTGCGGCTAAACCTGGCCCTCGATTCTAGGTACCTTATATGGTTCAGCTGATTGAAGTACTTGTCAACTGCTTCGCCCACGCAGCTCTTGACCAGGCGACCCACTGGATTTAGATTGTAATCGGCGAACCATGGTGGATCGGTGGCTCTGCCATAATTCGGTGGTCCATCCAGTGGCCAGAATGGAAATCTGGCAATCAAATTTGGCGGCTTACTTGTGTATTTCACAACGATTTCCTTCGGCCGCGGCTGTCGTTGAAAGTATGGAAATTTTGTCGATTTGGCTTTACGTTTCGCTGGCGGCTCTGGCGGCGGCTTGGAGCTCATCGGTTGACTGTAGCCGCGACTTTGACCCTTCATATCCAGTGCACTGAGCTGTGGCGGCGGCAATATGCGATCCAATTCGCGCAGTGTTGGCAACAAGTCAATTTTGGCCATCGCTATCATTAGCAGCTTCTCGTTGGTGGTGTACTCGCCGTTCTTGCGGCAGCTCTTGTAGTAGCCCTCCAGTATGAAGAATGTGAAGGCCAAATCGTTGCCACGACTCAATTGGACCATGGTTTTGATCTTCTTCTTGCTTATAAGCGGACTCAGGCCAAGGCTTTCCAAACTCTTTTCGACCCGAAAACTGGTGCCCTGCTCGAAGTCGTCACGCAGATCGTTGCATAAATTTTTAATAGTTTTTTCCTGGTAGTCGGATAAGCCCAAATACCATTTTGGTACGTCGAGTTCCTTTTGGAATTCATCCAATTTATGCTGAAATTCATGCTGGCCCATTTTGTACACAAATTAAACACATAATTTTGGAAACGCTTAAAATTTGATAGTGTCCTCTCTAACAAGGGTGATTTACAACAATAATCTCACAATGCTAACTGAGCTGTTAACTGAACACTGACAACGGAAAACTGAAATTTAAAAGCCAATGTTGTTTTAAGAAAATTCCCAACAATCGAACAGCTTTGTTGTTAGCATGTGGTGTAGGTTTTTATACCCTGGACTCATTATGTGTGTATGTAACAGGCGAAGGTGGCATCTTCGATCCCATGAAGTATATATATTCTTGATCAGTATCAACAGCCGAGACGATTTAGTCATGTTCGTCTTTCTGCCCGTCAATTCGTAGGTATGAACACGTAAAATTTATTTCAATTAATTGATAATGCAACTAGTTTTCTTAAAATCGATAAAAATGTTCAACTCCATATTTTTATCTTTTTTGTCAATTATATTTATAATTATGAGAGGTAGAGACGCCAAAATTGTTTTGCACAAATTTTTATATATACCACAGCATTAAGAAAGTGAGCTAAATTTTGAAAAATTTGACAGCCCATTGGCCAAAGTGCAAGCAATTTTTGAATGCATGTACAAGCACACAACATACATACATATATCTGCGTGTTGTGGAGTGAATTGTATGCAAGGATAGCTCGCAGCTGGGGTCAGAGTATCTCCTAGTCGGGCACTCCCGACTGAAGCAATCTTACTTGTATTTTGTTGAAAATCTCAGACGATTACTTGGCATAAAATGCCATTCGTTACAATTTGATTTTGATTTCTGTTCAAATTATTTTGTTTGTTGGGCAACAAAAAATTTTTGCCGTGAATAGTGTTGATAAATGTTGTGTTGAGCCACCAAAAATTGTTTCAATTGCCTTTGTACCATGGAATTGTCACTAAATCAAAAATCGCTTGAAAGAGAGCCAGAAAAATGTAGCAACATCAAAGATAAAGGAAAGGAATGCGTTCAAAAATGTAGGCCATGTAAACACAAACAAGGCAGGAAAGAACCCAATCCATTTATCAGTGATGAATGCGCCAAAAACCTCTGTCCAGCACCAAAGAGTTGCGTTTCATCAAGTCGCAAGAAGAAAAAATGGCCAATGATGCGAAGTAAAAACGTTCAGACCCCTGCCGTAGACACCAAAGATAAGATTACACAATTTCCAGAGGAAGTTGAACACTATATGAAAGAGTTCGAGGTGGTTCAATACGAGGTCATTAATCCAACTGGCGAAAAAGAAGTATTTGTCAAAAAGACAGAATCGCTTACCAAATTTCAACCTAATCCTTACGGCTCTGAACTAGGGAAAAAAGAATCTATTACCAAATTTGAAAAGCAAACGCAGCAAATATCTCAAGAATTGGAAAGGCGTCCTCATACTGCACTTCGAAAATCCGAATATGACAGTGCGACACAATTTTCTGAGGATTTAGTAGATGGTCAACTTGTGGTGAAATCAGAATCTGCTGCCAAATTTAATGTGGGTGGAAAACAAATACAAAAAAGAATGAGAACTGAGGAAAAGCTCACAGTTGATAAATCAGGCAATGTCCATCCGACCGTTAAATTAACAGGTCCGTCCGTAGAAAAAAGAATTAAAAGTGTGAGATCAAGTGCAAAATCAAGTTCACAAAGGATATCTGTACAAAGTCAAAGGTCCGCGATCCTTAAAAGTATCGGTCATTATCCAAAGAGAAGCGGAGGCGGAAAGATCGAGAGCTCTAGCGGTGAAAATCAAAATAAATTGGGAATTAGGAACAATATTCAACCAGAGGAAAGATTTTCTAAATCATTGTGTAAACGAGCTCTAACTAAGAGTAAGAGTATTTCGTCCAGCCAAATCGAAATACTTGAGACAATTATATGCAATTGCAATTTGTGTCCGTATTCGGAAACCCCAGATATGAAGTGCGATTGTGATCAGCCAACAGCCATTCCAGCAAAGGTAACGATTTTCGAAAATTCCATCCACCTTTCAAATGACAATCGATCGAAGCGGAGTGCTTCAGGAAGTTCACCGCTAGATGTCGACTTAAAAGACATTTTAAAACAGGAACAAGCACCTTCATCTGATGAGCTTATTGAAACGCTAGAAGAGGATACACATTTATCTTCAGAAAATATACCTGCGTCCGATTCACCTAAGATATCTTCGGATAATATACCGCAAACACCAAAGAAGATATCTTCAGAACATTTTTCTGTACCGGTATCACCAAAAAAAAAATCTTTAGAAAATGAAAGTGCACAAGTTTCACCTAGAAAGAGGTCTTTAGAAAATGAACCTGCCGCAAAGAATATTTCTGTTAAAAGTTCACCTGTACGGGGTACACCAAAGGACAAATCTGTAAGAAATTCCCCACAGGGTGCTTCGCAGAAGGCATCTTCAGAAAGTGAGGCCGAACCGATTACATCAAAGAATAAATCTGCAAGAAATTCCGGACCGGGTGAATCAAAGAAGCCATCTTTAGATAATTCAGCTTTACCAGGTTCAAGAAAAAGATCTTTAGAAAATGAACCGGGTACACAAAAGAATATATCTGCAAAACATTCACCTGTATCGGCTACACCAAAGACTATATCTGCAAAACATTCACCTATACCGGGTACGCCGAAGCAGAAGTCTTCAGAAAATGAAGATGCCTTAATGGAAACATCGAAAAAGAGTTCTAAAAAAAATTCACTTGAAAATGATGATGCTGGTGCTGCTCCCAATGATGAACAAACAAATGATCAATTAAAGGATCCCAATATCGCACCCAGTAAAGCTAACTCAGCAAGTGCATTAGAAAAGGCTGCTGCTGAAAATGCGACTTCAGAAGCAGTTGAAGGGTCAGCGGAAACTTCAGAGGCAGTTGAAGGGACAGCGGAAGCTACAGAAGCAGCTGGTGGGTCAGCGGAAAAAGAAGAGCTGGCTCCCGACAAATTGGAGGAAAATATGAAAGCAAGCCAAAAGATAGTAAGAACTCATACATTTAAACAACTTGAAGACGTAGTCAAGGATACTGAAGGGAATTTAATCAAAAAGGACATTATAGTTGAATCCGATTCTGAAACAGAGATCGAACAGCCCAAGCCAGTAGAAAAAGAAGAAAAAAAAGAAAAACAAGAAAAACAAGAAAAACAAGAAAAACGAGAAAAAAAGAAAAAAGGAAAATCTTGAAATACAAGAAATACAAGAATGTCAGGGAAAACAGGAATGCCCACCGCAAAACAACTGCTGCTGGGTTCCGCCATGCACGAATCCCTGCCTCTGCTGTTGTAACTGTTTCTGTCCGAAGCGCTGCATTCGCGGCTGCAATGGATGCATGGGTTGTCCAATGAGACCCAACTGTAATGGCCTTTGCTGTGCCTGGAACTGTGGTCCGCCTTCTAAGTGCTGGCAACCCCGAAATCGTTGAAGAGTCCTTTAAAAGCCGTGTCCAATGTAGTTTAAAACTTTGAACACGAACCGGAGATTCCTAAAATACGAATCTTGTAATTAGAGCATATTTTCTTAAAAATTCTAAATTCTAATTTCGATATAAAAACAATGCCGAAAAAAAAACATAAAGTGACAAAGAAACCTTTTAAGGTGCCCAAACAAAAAGAGAGTACTCCTGGGAAAAACAAATTGGAGGAAAATCCTGAATTTTTGAAAGAAGGCCAAAAGATATTAAGAACTCATACGTTTAAACAAACTGAGGACGTAATCAATGATGCTAGAGGCAATTTAATCAAATCGGACTATAAAGTTGAATCCGATTCTGAGACAGAGCTCGCACTGCCACAGCCAGAAGAAGTCAATCAAGAAAACCAAAAAAACAAAGATGACCAAGAAAACCAAAGAAATCGACATAAAAAAGAATGCCGTCCGAAATACAACTGCTGCTGGGTTCCGCCATGCGCGAATCCCTGCCTCTGCTGTTGTCCCTGTTTCCATCCACAGTGCTGTATTCGCGGCTGCAATGGATGCATGGGTTGTCCAATGATACCGAAGCGTAATGGACTTTGCTGTGCTTGGAACTGTGGTCCGCCACCGAAGTGCTGGCAACCCCCAAATCGTTGAGGAGTCCTTTAAAAGCCGTGCCTAATGAATGAACTATGATCATGAACGGAGAACCTTAAAATAAACATCTAATAATCGGAGCATCTCTTCTAAAAAATTCTAAATTCTAATTTCGAAAATGCTGAATATGTGAATGAAGGCCACAAGATATATTGAACTCGTACTTATAAACAAATTGTGGACGTAGTCAATGATACAAGGAAAACAAGAAAATCAAGAAAACCAAGAAAACCACAGAAAGCCATCCGAAAAACATGCTTGAATACCTGTGAATCCCTTCTATTCGAAGCGCTGTATTCGCGGCTGCAATGGATGCAATGGCCATCCGATTAGACCAAATTGTAATGGAGTTTTCTGTTCTTGGAACTGTGGTCGCACATTTCAGTGCTGGCCTACCCGAAGTCGTTGAGGAGTCCTTTACTTAGTACATATCCAACATTAATAGCCCAAATTTGAATAGCCTTAGCACACACACACACATACAACAATAAATATATGCCCAACAACATTTGGTTATTGCCTTGTTCTTTGTCTTATTCTGGCTACAATTAATTGCCTAATTCTCACAGAGGGAAATCTATTTTAAATAATTTGCGGACAACCAGATAGTTAATATTACTGGCGATTAGCAAAGCCATAAAATTGCATGCACTCTCCAAATTAAATGAAATTCATAGCAGTTTAGCAATTGATATTAATGCAGGTCCCCCAAACCCCCCCATAGTTTAACCGGCTGCATAAATAGTGCTCGGTTTTGACCAAATCCAAGTGCTTTGTGTGTCTGTTTGTTAAGTGTGCCCAAAAGCCTTTTGGTCCGGCAATAAAGATTACATGGCTTGCACTGTTGTGCAGGCAATGCCAAGTAAGCTTGCAATGGGTTTACGCCGAGATTATTATTTCGGCTCTGTGGCATTACATTCGAATTGAAATAGACTGCAAGAGCTGGCCGACAGGTTGCAAGTAATTGTGAGCTCGATTCTATTCGGGCTTTGAATTATTATTAGTGCTATACTTGATTTCAATGCCATCAAGGATGTTTCTTATAATGTTTAAGAATTTGTATCCACTTAAGATTAATATGTGGCTATAGATAGTTTTTGTGTGATTTAGTGCATATTTGTATACCTTTTCAAGACATATCTAATGCGTTACACAGTTTGTCATAAAATCATAATACCTTTTGACAGTTACTATCTGACTAAGGCTTAAAATAATATGTAGCTTGCAAGTTAATTTCCTTAAGTGCTTAAGCATTTGTATTACAATTAAATATGAATACTACTTTTATTTTTATTTTTTTTTTTTCAAGAGTTACACATATTGTGACAAAATTATATTTCTATGAAAATAAATACAAACATCTGTAGTTACAATCTCTACAAACGCTCTCAGTGTTCGGGTAAGTGGTTAGGGCCATTTCTTGGCTTCAGCTTGGCCGAGCTGTCGTCAATGAAAATTTATATAAATGAGAGTGGCCCCGAGTGTCGATTGCTGGCAACTGTTCACAGTGTTCTTAGCTTGCGGCAAAAGGCAGGTGTTGTCTGTAGGCTATTTCCTAGTTTTGTCATAGGGAAATTGAATATTTCATTTACGGATATTAAATGCCTTGCATCATGGTCCATGTCCACTTGGCAGCCATTGTTGCCCTGGTGCGATGCAATAAGTTTATAACAAGTATGCAGTCGGTATATATTTTGGAATTAAACTTTTTTTTTTTTGTTGTCTACTTCGATTGGCCTCTTGGAATTATTTAGAAATTTGAGCCTGCAGAGCGCATCGAAAACGAAAAACTAATCTAATGGAGAACAAGCCGAACGGAAGTTCACTTTTGGCCACTGAATGTGCTTTTTGCGCCTTTCAATACACCCAGACCTCGTCTACTTAGCTGGCAGGCAGGCAGACAGCTGGCAGGCACGGTTGTTGCCTTCTGATTTTATTTCGTTTCATGTTTTATTCACCACTTCCGCCGGAAATAGACATACAAGCGTGTGCTTGCACAGCGTTGTGGCTAGTGAGATGCCCATATGAACATATGTGCCTCGTTTTGGCAGCTCGATGGGCAAACATTTGTTTTGCCCAACAAAGTAGAAACTGTTTTCGCAAACAAATCCCACATAAATGCTCAATTTATAACAAACCGGAAGTTAAACTTAATCAAGCGTACTTTTTGGCTTATTGTTTAGTCTGTCCGCCCTCTCTCTCTCTCACACTCACACTAGCTCTTTCGCTCGTTGTCCCCATCTGCTTTTCCGTATTTACTTAACATATTTTATTGCGATACTTTTGCTGCTCTATGATGTTCGTATCGCTCTGGGGGAGATTACATGGGGATTTGTATGGCATTGTGATTTCAGTCAAATATTTTCATTTTTAGTACAAGAGCTGCATTGAATCGCTCCTCTCGGTTTATGCATTTTGGTATATAAATATGTGTGTTTCTTTAAGTGTATTTTGGGCATAGTTTTATTGTACGCCATTTATGTGATAAATTGTGTAAGATTCAAACATGACAGTAAACATTTATGGCTCCTGCTGAAGCTAAAATATTCCACATGAAACTGGATATAGTGTGCTTTATTTTTTACGGTTATTTTTCAATGGAAAAACCTTTTGTTTAGAATTTTGATTAAACACAAATATAAATAGTAACTTAAAATCGACTGACTTTTACGTTTTTATATACTTAGACGAATATCCTTTTAACTTTCTGTCTTGTACAAATTTTCGTTTTATTTAAGAAACATACTTTAGAGCTTTGCACTAAAAAATTGGAATAAAACATCAGAAAATAATATTTTAACTGTGTTTTTTGTATTTTAATTTCATTTAATACATGATAAAATTGTTAAATGCATTTATTTATTTTTTATATTATAGAGGGACGTTTATTAGGGTCAAGTGCCAGAATAATATCAACTGTGTATTTATTTTCGGAAGGCTCTGTGGTTTTAGTTTTAACTCAGTAAGTTTTTAATACAATTATTTGCATCAAGGAAATGTACAAAGTGTTTTGACAAATGTAGTCTGATTCCCCAAAGCAATTTGACTTCTATTGTTTGTCCGTTGTTCAACTTTATTAACTTGGCTGGGATCTAAGCTATATCATCTGAGCAAAATGTGAACATGTGCATTCTTGTGTTTAGATAATCGTATGTCTGAAACTTGTGCAATAAATGAAATCGACATTAGACAAAATTACTTAGGTCGAATGCAAATTTGAGGGCAATTGCGAAGCAATTAACCCAAATGAAATAACTTTGTAAACATGTCTGGGGGCGGCGGTAAGTGGGCGTGTCTGCCTGTCTTTCGTTTGGCATTGTTTGTATTCAGTTAAGAGAGCTCAAGTGAGCACACACTCACACACCAAGTAAACAGAAGGGCTGGGGTAAGTTTGAGTTGTGTGTGTGCGTGTGTGTGTGTATGTGTGTGTGGTATATGTGAAATGCAACTATGAATGCAGGCACATAGTAAGGAGGGGGATTACAAATGTTTTCCATTTGCTAATGCGTTCGATAATTGCACATTGCCAAGTTGAATACAAATGCAATGCTCGGAAAACTCCTTCGGGAACCCACGAGGCAGCATCAATCAAGCGGGCCACAGAGCACAGGTGAATCGATTATCATCTTCATGTTGCCACAATTAGAGCTCATTGTTGTTAAATCGTATGGATGATTGCGTTTATTCTAACAAAAGGCAATTGACGACTGTACGAGTGTACAGAATTTCGTGCGGCTTGAAAACTTAATTATGCTCATGCTGTCATTAGGTGAGAATAATCGGTAATAATTAAAAAACAAAAAGCAATAGACTATTTATAGTTATAAATAGATGTCTATGAGACTTAAAATACTTTCTAAACAGGAAAGAGTGCTCTAGTCGAGAGCGCCCGACTAGGAGATACCCTGAACACAGCTGCGAGCTGTCGTTACATACATTTAAATCATTAAATTACATTAAATCATTAAATTACTGAAATCTTTTGAGAACTGCAGACCTTCAAAAACTTCTTTGTTTCTCTGATCTTAATGAAAATGTATGCAATAGATCATTTATGTGCTTTGGTATATTAATATATTTATGTCGATCAAATTTGTTGTATCAAGCTTTCATATTCAGCGAAATAAGCTTAACAAATTTGAGGTTGTTATAGATATTTATCGATATTTAGAAATGGGTGTGGACTCTCGATCTTTTAGAATAAACTTGATCTACGCGTGCCATGGAAAAAAATGCTTTAGTCAGAAACTAAACACAACTTGAAACGTTTCGGATAAATTTCCAAAAATTTTGAATAGAAAAATATAATGGAAATATGTCGATGAAACCGCCACTAAAATTTGGCTGTGCCCGTTTGGCACTTGTTCGCCGAAGCCTTCAGCGGCATAGGATTTTCGCCAGGGAGGCCCACTCTTTAGCCAAGAGAGGCATGCTGCAAGTGAATTCTGGCCGTGGCCGGCGTAGGATTTCGGGCCCACAAGTGTCATCGGCAGACCAGAGCAAGTGGAAGATCCATTTGGATATTCAGCAATCCAAAGTTATGGATAAAAGACGACATTTATCATTGCCATTACTAGTATACCTGTATAGCCCTTGGAAAATTATGAGTACAAAGTTTAATCTGTGGCGGCTAAAGTTACTGTGGGACTGGCAGTTTGTCGAAGCCCAGTTTGTAGACAACGCCAGACACGCTGTGGTGCTCGTCACCAAAATGATCGTTGACCAACGCGCTGAGTACATAAAACGATGCTGTACGCCCATGGGCTACAAGCAGATTAAGCACGATCTCATCAGGCCCGTGGACGAACAGTCCGCCAACTGGCCACACAAGCTGATGCGTTTCGAGAAACGCCATATCCGTCGGGCTATTCCCCTAAAGGTACAGCGACTGGAGCACTATGACCACAAGTTCGCATTTATTGACGTGATCTTCTTGGCATGCCGGCGAAGCAACGACTTTACGTCCAAACAGCATTTAAAGGAGATCCAAGAGCTGATCAAGCATTTTGCAGACGAAAGTAAAATAATTGTTCCGAATCCGATTGTGTTTGCCGAAATTTTTGTACGCTTCCGAAGAGACTATTCGTTGCCGTCGACAGAGCACTCTGGCCGCTGGTTGGTGTCAACCTATAAAGTCCTGCATTTGGATGTGCTCAATCATCATCCAGAGTTCGGCGAAGAGGTTAGTGAGATTAAATCTGTTCGATCACTTCCTTGAGACACAGATAAGTAAATGAATTTTTATAAATATGGCGATATGTGCAGATAATAAATTTTTATACAAATACCATTTCGGCAAGGTTACCATAAAAAACTGTCTTAAGCTCTTCTTGTTTGCCCAGAAGCTAAGGTGTTTATAATCTGCACGATAATGAGCTTTGTGCCATGCACAGTCGCCAGATGGCGCCAGCGGCCGTCGAGCAAACAGTAAAGTCGTGTAAGAGAGAGAAGCAAAAGAAGTACAAAAACATGTAGGAACGTTGCAATCGTGTGTCACCGACTTCGCAATACTCGTCCACAGTATAAGAACGTTCCTACATGTTGAATAAGTTGAATACAGTCAAAAGCGGTTTTTATTCTTTTTATTTTATGAAAATATCGGTTTTTCCAATTTTTGGAGCCGTTTTATTCCTTCGCCTTAATATGTAAGAGGTTATCAGGTTAAAAGGTCAGTAATTCAGTAATTTGTTTGAAGAAATGTATGTATCGAGCTTTAAAACAGGGAAATATATCAATTTTATCGATTTGTAACACCCCAGTGGACGTAGCCAATAAATCTAAACACTATTTGTCGGGGGTATTCCCGATGGATTCCAAGTTCCAAGTCTCTTGTTTCAAGGCGAACACTACACAAAGCCAATATACTCTTTTTACTATGGGAATGAGTATAAGAATGAAGGAAAAAGAAAAGCATAGAAGAGAAAGAAACTGCAAAGTGCAAGATGTGTTGCTTCACTTAGCCTTGGCATCCACCTCTGGCCAACTTTGTTGTGCTGTTGATGAGCCGGCGACGTAGTTCATGAATTTCTAATGTTAAACGCAAAGGTAGGGAGTGTAGAGGGGGTATTACAGCCACTTGAGTGATGGCCATGGACAGCAGAACGTTAGTTGGCAGCTAGCTACTTCACTTGGACAATTGCATAAGGACTTACATTGGCGATAAGTACCTGCTGGTAAATGTATGCTTACTTTTTAGACATCTTCTGCATAAATTTATGCGGCTTGCTCCTTAAATGTTTCAGTTTAAAGTGCAGTTTATACCAAATATCTACAAGTTGTGATTAAGAACAATAGAAACGCAAGCATTAAGCCACGTACTTAGTTTATTGTTATTGATATTACTATGCAAACCGACATATAAATGATCGGTTCGATTTACGGATCACTTTTTAAAAGATAAATATTATTTCTTTTATTTCTAAGAGAAATAAAAAATTTTCTTAGTTTGCTTTAAATTACGGCGTAAAACATCTGTCAAGCTATATATATTTTCTTAATGCAGACTTAGTCATTTTAATGTAGCCACGTATTTTTGCTAAAATCAGTATATAATATTCCTGCTACAGAAAATAACGATGGGAAGAGTTTTTTGGTTAATTTAGCAACATGTGGCTAATCAATTAATTTCTTTCTTAAGCATTTTTTTTACCGAAGGCCACAAGTGTGTGTGTCTTTGGGTTTATAATTTATATCTATATTCTCTACTCTACTCTACTCTACTAGCAGGGAAATCTTCCAAGGAATGCAATTTCTGACAATTTTTAAAGAAAAACCTGAGCTCTTTCTCTTTCTTGAAAGCAATTCTGCCTAAGAGCAATTCGGTTTTTTACCATTCAGTTGGCAATATATCTTGCCATATCTTACATATCAGCTGGCGCAAATTATTTGGGTTGCCACAGGGAAGTAGGAGAAAAAAACAGAGGATGCTGCAGTCCAGTCAACTTCGGGCTGTGTCGCTTATCGGAACACGTTTCACTGCCAGGCTGTCGATATGTTGAATTTAGTGTGCGTGGTTGGTTCTGGAGAGGGTGAAGGGGAAAGGGAAAGGGAAGGGGAAAGGGGAGGGGAATGGGAATGGGAAGAGTGTGCAAGTGCGAACGTTTCTTGATTCCGCTAGCTGCTTTGTTTGAACTTTGTGCGATATGCTTCCTTTCGACACTTTGTGGCTGCGGTTGCTGCCACCGCTGCTGCTGCTGCTACTGCTACTGCTGGTGCTGCTGCTCCGCTGCATTTGAATTTAAAGCATGCAATTTTATGCTTTTAATTTTACGGTTAATAAATTTTGTGGCTTTGCACAGAGCAATTACCCCAGCCGGCAGCTGCTGAGCAGAAGATGTGTCCTACACACAACGATAATAATGAATTTAAGCAGCGTAACAACTTTAATGAGCACTGCGCAAACATTGAAAGGTCATAAACTTCCATGATTATCAGCTGGATTATCTAGGGGGTAAATTTGAAGCGCAGCTTAGCGACGCAACATAAATGATTTTTTCAAAATATATATATATATATATATATATCGTGCATCGACAAGCTTATCACAGCTGTTAAAAAGTTTACAATCAGTTATTTGTGGTTTTCATTGCACGCGAAAGGAACTCTTCAGACAGCTAAACTGCAATCCACACGCGCTCATATCATACATCATTTGCTGTCAGGCTGTTGTTGTTGTTTGTTTGTTTTTTTTTTCAAATTGAAAAGCACTTGGCCAAAAAGAAAGAAGGACAACAAGTTGGGCGTGTCGGAAAAACTTGAAATTGTTTTCGAAATTGCAATGTCACGCTACCCTCGAGACAACAACAAAGCGAAAGTTTCGTGGCGCGAAAAACAAAAAACTTGGCATAACTGAAAAGATATCTATCGGCTTGACGAACTTTCTATATCCTATGACAAATTTAAGTTGAGCCAAGTTTGAAATGGCTTGACTCTAAATTCAAGTTTGCAGTCTATAAGGTTCAGTTTTCTACTACATAAATATTTGAGAGCATCCTATTTCAAAGGAAGACAATTTTGTTTAAAGTGCTGCCAATGCATTTGAATAGTTAATGTATGCCAGCGCAGGGTCCTTAAAATTGTGATTACATTTTCGATACGTTGTCTCGACTATTTGATGTGCCGAGCTGATGTTGCAGTTGCGAGCGAGCTGCGTTAACAGCGACATTTGCTCATTTCCAACAATGACAATTCCATTTTGCAAGCAGACTTCGGACTCGGACTCCGTCTCGGACTCGGACTCCGACTCGTCCACTGACCGCTATAATGGGCAACGAAACAAACGACGACGCCATTGACAGGACACTTGCAGCGGATAGTTGGCTGGTGGGATGCGCCTGCTGATGACAATGACTTTTTAAATTGTTTCATGAAAGTGTCAGCTATGGTCAAAAAGTTTAGCAGCTGCTGGGGAAATAAATGAGCGGCAACAAGCGCTGGCCAGGGCGAAAGCAATCCAATAGTTAGCAGCAGCTCATGCTGCTCATCATCGTGGCCATCATTATTACCGTTGCCTGGTAATGAGCATGAGCACGGTCGGACCCAGACTTTATGACTTCATTTTGCTGGCTGCACACTCGTTGCGGTCGCCACGCAGTTCAAATTGCAGGTGTGTCTTTGGCCACACCGCAGACAAAGCGTTGTCAGAGCCGTGACGGCGCCGGTGACTGCGACGGTGACTGCGACTGCGACTGTGGTGCAGCGTTTGCCGTTAATGTGCCACATCGACAACGTCAGACACGATTAAATAGACATTCGTTGCCGTTCATGGTGCCATTGAAGCGCAAAGTGCTCGATGTCAGGCACAGGTGTGTGTGTGTGTGTGCGTGTACAACGACATTAACACACACAACTCATACGACCCATTGGCCAAAGCTAGGCTAACGCAGGGTGTGCCAACATAAAGAGCTTTTTGATTTAGGCCATATTTTGTAACATTTTGCATTTTGTGCTAAAACTGCAAGCAAATAACATTTTCCAGGCAGACGATTAATAAATTTAATTGCATTTCTCATATTCTTTTCATCAAACTCAATTAATCCTATTATTATGCTATTACCATTGTTATTTGGTCAACAAGAAAACGCTATTGTTTCAATTGTGTTGCCAAACAGATGCTGAAAAACATTGGAAAATTAAGCACATTAAATCTCCTTGAATTTAAGAGCCAGCAAATTCTAACATCTATTAAGTACATGTATGAAAAACCGACATTCATTTTATGTCAAACAACACAATCTGCGTTGCAAATTGAGAAAATGCCAACATTAATTTCTCAAGAGTTGAATGCATAAAACTCAAATGCATTTTAATTGCTTAAGTAAATTTGCTAGTTAGCAGAAAAAAAACCATTTGACATGCATGTCAAATTTGCCCGCAGGAATCACGCAAGGTCTAACTAAATAAAGTTGAAATTTTCAATTACACTTCAATTGTTTTTATAGACAATAAGAAATAAACGAATATTAACCATATTTTTGAATCTTAATGCAAAGTGGCAGCAATCAATAAACTTTATAATTACTTGCCGCATTGATGTTGCCTCACTCCCCTGTGTGAGGCCACTTGCATATGGATGAGGCAACACTTCGAGGAACTCACCACTGCCACACCCACCAGTGAAGCACGAGCGTGTGCATAAAACTTTCTGCAGCACATGGGGTAAGTACAGTAAATATTTAAAAGAAAAGTTTGGCTTGAACAAAGACGAAACAGCAAAGAAAAATTAAGCCCTTGGAGAGCAGCTGATGGCGGAAACGGAAGCTTAGCGGTACTTTCAAGAGTAATTGTGAAACAAAAAATTCAAAATTATTGAGCCAAAAACTACCCACACACACACACGCATTTCCATATGTGTGTGGATTTTATTTTAAATACTTGGAAAAATTAAAAAGAAACGCCGCATTTAAGAATTTTTTTTAATGAGCACTCGTTTGGCTGAGAATTTTTTATAGTTGCTGGAACGTTGGTTGATGAAAAATTACTTTCATTTTAATTAGGAGCTGTGGCAAAGCGCAGGAGTGCGACGCGGCCGAGGGCTGTAAAAAGACGAAAAATTAAATTAAGAACACTTTCGTGCATTTAAGCAAATAAAGTGCGACGGTCACGGCGGGCGTCCTGCCGTGACACACGCACACCCAGTCACACACACACACACACATACGCACACACACCTGGTTGCACTTTGAGGTTATGTAGCAAAATGCACGCGGTTTAAGGCACGTGACGCGCAATGGAGTTTTATTTTTTAATTAAGCTGTTTACATTTACTCGCAATGTCCTTGGTGCGTTCCCTTTATGCACTGCCGAGGTGCCAACTTGTTTGTTTTGTCAGGTCCCAAGAAAACGCTAGCGGTTCTTGTGGCAGGCAACAATCTCCGTACCTAAAACTAAACCTCGCCCCACGCGCCTCGCCCCCGCACGACCGCCTTTGTGGGTCAAGTGAGCAGCAGAGGCTTTGCTCTTGCACCTGTCGCGAGTACAATTAAAAAATGTGCAAACAATCTCATTTTGGCTGACACTTTTGCCACGCTTTAACAAAGCGCTGCTCGAATACCCTGCGACCTTTAAACACAGGCGGGGTTGGCTTGAAATAAGCGTTGAGTTTGTTCGCCAAGCGATCCACGGGCATTTACAGAACTAATTACCAAAACACATAATAAATAATTTTGTTATGCCATAATGAAATTATATAGGCCTATTTGTTTTGTGATTGAAATAAAGAATTATTATAGAATAAAAACTAAGGCCAAAATGTCAATCCTTATAAAAATGATGTAAATCCAAATCCCGTGCCATTATAGAAAATTTGCACATCAATTTTGACCATCATATTTGTTTTATAACTTAAATACTGAGTTGATCTAGCAGCCGAACTATGACCAAAATGTTAACCCGCATGGAAATCGGATGGATTTCGATAAAGTCATGGAAGTGAGAAATTTTTAACTTTATCTAAATAGGATAAGTGCATAATTAGAAAAATATTTAACATAGAATTGTTTGTTATTTGTTATATAACAGAGCAACCATGACCAAAAAGCAATTTTTTGTCGAAATCTGTTGAGTTTTGACAACGTTATGCTAGTGGGTAATAGTGGGAAACTTTTAAAAAGGAAGAAAAACAATGACATAAATACATAAATACTGTATACATATGTACATATATACATGTACATTTTCATTGTTAAAGAACGATTAATTCTCGTCTTTATAATTATGTAGTAGCAGTAATTTTTAGTAGTATAGTATACATAGTAGTAGTAGTAAAAGTAGTATATACACTTAAAACAGTGTTGTGCAATAACCAATCTTTGCACTTTGCTCATGAAGTCAGTTCGCACAAAGCGCTCCCAACCAGTTCATTTGATTTGAACCACTGAACCAGTAAACCGATTACCTATAATAAAAGCAATTAATAAACGCTTTGAAACAAGTCGATTTGGTTGCTTTTCGCACATATTGATTAATACGCCGACATCAGTTTAACAACCAAATACCTAATTTAAGCGGCGATGGCAATGCAGCTCTAAACGGTTTTACCTTGCGCCCTTGTGCTAAAATAAGTAATATTAATTAAATTGAGCAGCAAAGTCAATTAATTGCTACATTTTTGGTTAATTAAGGCCATTGAAATATTTATATGTGTGGCCTAGGCATGTAAATTGCGCTCTGCAGCACCGTACAATGCAATTAATTAAAATGTTTTTTTCAACACGCTTGTTTGTGTGTGCTTCTTTTTTCTTTTTTTTTTTTTGTCCCACCTGGTCTCAGGTGAGGCGGCATTAATGAAACAAGCGCATCGTAAAAACATGTTATTTAATTATCCAGCGATAAAATATCGATAGCACTCGCTGTTCCACTTCAGCTGTTTTGGCTAGCACCGAATACAGGAAATGGAAATGGCTAAGTGTTGATTAAAGGGGAATAAGTATACGTATGTGTAGATAGCTTTCAGCAATGCCATTTTCTATCCATTAGCGACCTGTCGCAAGTGGAATAATGCCGCACGCTCAATTGACTGTGATAATGCAATTTTCTGGCGATTTTCTACTGATTGACAATAACGAAGAAAACACGTTGCACATTGTTGCCGCTTTATTAGCTGCACTTTGATAATAGTGCCAGCTACTCGCACCTTTAGTTGCGTGACAACTGTATCAAATTTAGAGATGAGCCAGAACAACTGTGACTGTAACAACTTTACAAAAATAGTTAAGAATATAATATATTATTTTATTTAATTTTATTGCGAATTAAAGGTTTACGTTTGAAAGGTTTAAAAATCTTTCTGTGTTAATGAATTATATATATTTTTGGATCGATAATTAAGCCCTTAACAAGAAAGGATACTTTGTACAGCTTGCCTAACGTTCCAACGTTTAACTATGCCAGACTGCGTAAAGGAATTGTTCTTATGAAATACCTGGAATAAAAATACCTAAAATAAATGTAAAAAAGAGAAAAGGAAACAATTTCTTTGCAGGTAATTTCCAGAGGCAAAATCTATTTAAAAAAGGTAAAATTGTTACAAACAAAACGTTCCACAGAGTTTGCGTAAAGGTAACGAGAGAAATATTTATTCACAGGCAACCAAATGTGGCTCATCTCTAGTGCTCGGCTAATTTTCTGCCAATTGTGCGTTCCATTGATTTTTATATACCATTGCCAGGTTGAACTGGCTGCCGGAGCTGTGTTGTAATTGACGCCATGTACGAGCATCACTTTGGCATTTGTGCAATGTGCATTGTGCAGCATAAAAACTTGATTAGAGCTAGCAGAGAGTGGCAGGAGTGGATGATGGTACCCCGGTCGGACAATAACTAAACCGATGCCAACATGGACAAAGGCACATGGTCGAACAAATTCTACGCTTTGTGGGCAAATTAGCTGCACGAGAAAACAAAGCTGTGCATCGCAATGCGAATGCGAATGCGAATGCGAATGCGAATGCAAATGCCGGCAACGATAAACGTGGATAAACGTGGAGCTGCTGGAGCAGACGTCACAGACATCACAGAAATGGATGCCGCATCCGTAGTGGCCTTCAACAGAAGCGAAGGCAGCCGCCACATTAGCACTTTTTTGTTTTTCTGTTGCTGTTGTTATTGCTGTTGTGCCCTTTGGACAACAAAAGACCGCCCGGCGGTTTTTGGGACGCGCGCGTGCCTTGTGCGGCCTTTTAACGCGTTTTACCAAACAATAAAAACGCTTTTCAATTGTTGCTGCTGCTGCTTTTGTTGATTCTGCTGCTTGGCTAACAGGCGCTGCCAATGGCTTGTCACGTCTTGTCATATGCAATGCTTGCTCGCTAACTCAACTAAGGAAACCAGAACTTTCCATTCTGTGCCAATTTCAAAAATGAGCTCAAGTTGGAACTGTTTGCAGTAGTTAATACAGTGGTTGTTGAAAAATAAAAATATTCTGAGAAATTAGAATATTTAACAAAATGTCAGAAGACTTTCAATGCAAGAGTCTACATTTTAAAACCTTTCTGCTTGCGAAGTTCTTTTTTAACATACTCCGATTTTTGTAAAATTCTGATAAGGAATTTTCAAGAACCAGCTAAACATTGTGTGCGGTAAAATATCATAATTTTCTAAACTTAGAATTTATTTAGAAATGTGAGAAGATTTGTTGGATGCAATAGACGCTTAATTATTTTCCTTTTTGTTGAGAAATAATTGCTTATATTTATGCTCGTTATACTCGTTCACAAAGTGAAAAGGGTATATCGGGTTTGTGCAATATCTGTCTTGATGGCCGTCTATCTGTCCGTATGAACGCAATTTTTTTCGCCGCTATTGAAGTTAGAGACTTGAGACTTTGAATATATAGAACGGGCCCAAGCGGCCCTGCCTTATATAGAATATATCCTGCTGGAAAACTCCCCCAAACATCAGTACAAATTTGCCGGCCACGCTCATGATATTTTATCAAAAAATCGAACAAATTTTATTTTTCCAAATGAATATTTTTTAAATGCAGAATCAATCTAGAGGACAAACCATGACCAAAATGACATCAAACATGAAAATCGGATCAGTTTTGACAAAGTTATGGGCGTTTGAAATATGGGAGCTATAGCTCCAAAAGCTCTACATGTCAAAATTTTTGTAAATTTTTGCATGATTTTTGACAAAAAATTTGACCCCCTCACAATCGGTTTTAATGTTGTTTTTTATACTAATTGTGACAACCACAATCGATTAAAAATGTAAATTCGCATTTCTAAAATTTGAAAAAAAAATTTTTTGAAAATGAGTAGGGGAGTACATGCTTTTTCAGAAAAATTAAAAAATTTATTTTCAAATATGCATAAATTTTAAATACAGAATCAATCAATAGAGGACAAACCATGATCAAAATGCCATCAAACATGAAAATCGGATCAGGAGCTTCACATGTCAAAAAATGTACTTATGAATTTTTTAAAAATTGCTACAACTTATCGTATTTTAATTTGTGTATTTTATTCTGTGCGAGTGAAGGCTGTATTAGAAGTTCGACAAAAGAATAACCAGTGCTAAGAACTTGAAATTGGTAAATAACTCAGTTCGAATCAAGCTTAAAAATGGTTTGCCATTCACTTTGGGATAATGTTAAGCAGGCATGAAATTCAATTCCTTTTTGGAAAAGCTATTGTACGATGTGTGAGCTATAAAACTGTTGTTTGAGGCAGCTTATCTACAAAGACCTTTTTCTTGCTCTTTCTTATTGGTGGGGCTGGGCACTTCAAACTTTGCGCATCGATGCAAATCGATCATCAAAATTTACGAGACATTGCTCGAAAGTGCGTCATAAAATTGGGCCAGGAAACTAATTAAGTACATAAAATGCAGATTAACGGCTTTCAAAGTGCCGTAAAAATGCGCAGCGCAACAATTAGGCAGAAAGTCCTAAGGATGTGAGCTGTGAAAATGCAATGGAATGCGAATATGTTGTCAGCCATAAAAACAAAACGAGACTTCAACTCGGCCCGCCAATGTGGTCTGGTGTGTTGGGGGCCAATGCAAAAGCTGGAGCGCTCTTTTGGCAATGAAAACCAATGCAAAGTCGTTAAAAGCAACCAATGTTGTTGCCAGTCAAAGCTGACAAAGTCTGGCTGAACTTTGCATACCCTTTCTCGGAAAGAGAATCAGAACTGAGAAAGGAACTTTGTGAATGTTTAATTGAAATTCAAAACAGTTGTGCATTTTCTCTTTAACATATGTCAAACTTAATAAAAAATGACTGCTACACAATTGTAAGGGCATCTGTGATGTTGGGTACGAGGCATTGCAAAGCATTCGAAAACTTTTTAATTTAATGCATCGTCGTAAAAATTGGATACTTTGTTAGCGAGTCGGCTGTAAAAATAGTTTCGCTTTGGTTCTCTGATTCCCTTTTGGTTCGCTATGTCTTTGATTACCCCGCTCCCCTTAGCATCTTTGCCCGCATCATGAGCTGTCAGCCAAAGTTGACCTAATAAGCAAAACTTGGCAAAAGTTTCCGTTTCAGTTTCAGTTGCAGCATCAACTTTGAACTGGTTGGCTGCCGTTGGAGGAGAGGAGAGAAGGGGTAGGGGGCAGTATTAGGCCAGCTAACCCGTCGCGTGACCGTTTCAATTAAAATAAATTAAATGCGGCGCGCGCGGTCGCGAATGTCAAAACTGTTTGCGGCTCAATTAGGCGCACTGTCAAAATTCGCGTACAGCAGCCGCTGTGACAGGCACGGGACAGATGATGAACTGTAAATTGGATGCGGCCGTCGCGTTTATAGTGAGTTCGAATAGAGCGAAGAGTGGGCCAGCTGAGGGACGGCAAACGGCAAACGGTGGCAAGCCGGCAGCGACAAGTCAAAACTTCTGTATATGACGAAAGCTGTCCAAAACATACTTAAGAGCCGAGTCTCCAACCTCTGTCCGCTCGGCGCCGTGCTGTGCTGCGCCTTAAGCGGGCTTAAAAGTTGCTCGACGAAAACTTTTACTGCCAATAAGCAGTAAAACAAAGGATTTGTCAGATTTTGAAACAATAATGCTAAGCAGCAGTGTAAATAAAATAAAGTGAAAGCAAAGTTATATAAAACAAAACAAAAATTTAAATAAAATTAAAATCAAATACATTTGCAGACACACTTTTACTTTTGGATTATTATGGCGTCTACTCATTAAAAATTCGTTAAAGAGGGTATACATGTGCAAATGTGTATGTTTGACAGGGTATACTTTCTCTAGAGTAGATAAGTTCTTTGATCGTAACAAGATTACATAGCTGTATAGGATTATAATTAAATGCACCGTACTAAATTTCATTATTTTTGTGTAATAATATTTGTATAATAATATTTTACCAAAATAAAAAATAAATATACGTTTGCTACTTTTTAGTGCAAGAAATACTCAATATAGTTTAAGGTAAAGCAAAAGCAGTTTGTATGCATGCATACATATATCACTTTTTTGAACGCCTTCACAACTTCCACAAGACCCGAATTTTTCTACTACTATAAGCTGCTTTCTCGACAATCGAAAGATGTTTGTAAAATTTAAAAGAAATTTGGCTTGCAGGTTCATGTATACCATAAACAGATAAATGTGCATATATCATTTTTCGAT
The DNA here is from genome assembly GCA_035043565.1 of Drosophila robusta. Lineage (NCBI taxonomy): Eukaryota > Metazoa > Arthropoda > Insecta > Diptera > Drosophilidae > Drosophila > Drosophila robusta. The sequence continues at coordinate 6,623,752 of JAWNMW010000584.1, forward strand.
ACCGCAACCATTCCTACGAAAACTAAAGAAATATATAAGAGGTATTCTATTTAAATTGCAGTAGAGTAAATATTCTTATTATTTTGTATGTTTTCATATAAGTACAAAAGCATGACTTAACATACATTCAAACTTCAAACTGAAAATAGGGTGTATACCAGCCGTTCCCACCTAACTCTTAACTTTATTTCAGGCAAAAGTTGTCAACAAATTTGCCAAATTCTTTTTGGCTATGTGCACGTATCAAAACAAACGTGTTTTGTTGGCCAGTCAGCTAAAGGAAAGTTGATGCAGCACAAAGATTAGATGGATCTAAGCCAACTATTTACCATATAGACTAGAAACAGCTATAACTGATTGCAACGGTTGGAGTGTAGGTCGTAGATGCGATTACCTCTAATTAAGCATGGCTCTAATGAGCAGGCAATCAACGCCAGGCAGAGGCAGCTCCAACGCCCACCAAAGTTGGAGCAAGTGCAGCCGGCGTAGACTTTTGGCGCCGATGTGAGGAAACATGACATTTTAATTGGACAGTCGATGGCGGCAACAACAACAACAACAGCGGCACCTGCAGCGAGTGCCAACTAAACTGAGCCCGAAAAAGCAGAGCAAACCTTTTGGTTTCTAATTAAACGACAATTGCAAGTGTTTCGCACAGGCGAAACAGAGGGGGAGAGTGGGGCTAGTGTGGGGGCAGAGCAACGCCTATAAAATATTGCAGCTCTGCATGCGGACGTCAATTGTCACCGATCTAAATTTATGCAAATTGGCAGCTGCTGCAAACAGTGTCCACTGTACAGTGGACTCTGCTCCTGCTCTCTCTCTTCCTTTGGGCTGCGTGTTGAACGTTGGCCACATTTCATTTTGCACGCGCCTCCAGTTCGCAGTTCGTTTGCCCTCTTAATGGCCATGCAACAGGGCCTTGGCCATTCATTTAGCAGCAGCAGCAGCAGCAGCAGCAGCAGCAGCAGCAGCAGCTGAAACAGGAACAGGAGCAGCAGCAGTTGGCAGTTTGGCTGATTATTAAATCACAAGGCGCGCTGGGAAGCTGGCAGCGGCAATCTGATATGCAAAATCTCAACTAGTTTAGCTGCGAGCTGCATTAAAGTCGCGACTAACAACAGAGAAACGCAAAGCCAGAGATCCAGCTTCAGTTGGATGCTGCTCCACCCTTTGTGAGTGTATGTGTGTGCGTTAATTACAGCTCTGGCCAGGCGGGAACTGGCAAACGGCAACTTGTTAAAAATTTCCGCTGCCAGTTTATTAGAGGGCAGCAGACACAGCAACAACAACAACAACAACATCAGCTCCCCTCTCCACTTATTCTTATTCCCAGTCTTGCCGAGTGCCTTGGCAATTAATTGGAGCTTAGCTCAACCTGTTTTAATAAGAGTGAGTCTGAGCCACGGCTAAGATGACGCCAAGTGAAGTGCGAGATTTCGGCTTAGACTGCAAATTAGCTGCTGCTTCTAGCGAAAATCCAGAGATGCAAAAATTTGCCCAATGTGCAATGTGCAGAGTTAAAGTTTTAATAAATGTGCAGTACGCAAGCTCATGTGACAACAGCATTAATAACTAAATAAAAAGGCAAAGTAACGAGTTGCATTTAAAAACAGAGTTTATGTGCAAACACAAAGTGAAATAAGATAATCTTTAGCTACAAAATGTTCTAGATTAATAAGAGTTTTAGAGTTTCCTTAACATAAGTCGGAAGTGCTGGAAGATACTCTGTACCCAACCATATTATTTATATGCTGAATAAATTTCAGGAGCTCCATCTTTTACATGCTCAAAGATATGTTTGGAAAAGTGGATAAAGTAAGCGATATTTATTGCCTTTAAGAATACCATCAATAATTTAAAGAAATTAAATAAGCTTATGGTATTTACGGTTACAGGGTATAAAGTTGATATGAATATGCCTGTTGGAACCGATTTGTACGTCAACAATTTATTTAGATTTCCCACACTCATCGCATATTTGGAACTATAACTAAAATTATCATTTAGCGTTAATCCGCTCGCAATGGCCTTAGAAGCGATATCCGGTGTGAATAAGCTGCCCTTCATGAAGCGCTTCGATGAGGTGCAAAAGGAATGGGATCTGCACCAGATTCAAGTGGCCACCAGCAACTTTACCAATCCCTACGCCCTAATGGCTCCACCCTTTGAGAATGTAATAAATGATTTTTTCGCAACTCGTAAAGCACTGACAACCTCGCCCGCAGCCGGCCGTGAATCTGCCCAAGATTCTCGAGCACTGTAAGGTGCGTATGGAGTTTGATCATGGGACGACGACGCTGGGCTTCAAGTACCAGGGGGGCGTGGTGCTGTGTGCCGATTCGCGAGCCACGTCCGGCGAGTATATTGGCTCGCAGACCATGAAAAAGATCGTCGAGCTCAATAATTATATGCTGGGCACACTGGCCGGCGGCGCTGCCGACTGCGTCTACTGGGATCGGGTGCTGGCACGCGAGTGCCGGCTGCACGAGCTGCGGTACAAGCGCCGAATAACGGTCGATGCCGCGGCTCGAATGATGTGCAACATATCCACGGAGTACAAGGGCATGGGCCTGGTCATGGGCATGATGCTGGCCGGCTGCGATGACGAGGGCTGCAAGCTCATCTATGTGGACTCGGATGGCATGCGATCGCACGGCAGCGTCTTCTCGGTGGGCAGCGGCTCGCCGTACGCCCTGGGCGTGCTGGACACCGGCTATCGCTGGGACCTGACCAACGAGGAGGCTTACGATTTGGCGCGTCGCGCCATTTATCATGCCACCAGCAAGGACGCCTACTCCGGTGGCATTGTGCGGCTGTATCACATCAACGACAAGGGCTGGCGGAACATTTGCAACACCGACTGTAACGATCTGCACGACATGTTCTGCGAGCACTGCGTTCATAATGAGGGCCAGTCGAACATGCCCTGCACGAGCAAGGCCTGGATCGAGCAGAAGCTGCGACAGGACGAGGTGCAGGCCCAGGTGGCGGCGGTTACCAGAGAGAAGGCTCAAAAGGTGTAGGTATTGCGGGTATACTAAATTTTATGTGAGTTCTTTTTTGGAACCTTTAAATTAAATTTAAGTGTTTTTTTATCGGATAATATCTGAAGAAACCTTTTTTTATTTCTGTAAAGACCCGAACCAAACTATGTTTATCTGCAAAATATTATCAATATGAGATTTCTATATCATATAACTATATAATAAAGTTAAAATGCTAAAATTGTGGCAAAGGGATTGTCGCGGCTTACTCGCCAAAATTGTACGACTTTTAGAAGAGGTTATCAGCAATCTGTCCTCGAAATTGTATGTATCTAGTTTTAAAACCGAGCGAGGTATGTGTCATTAATGTCAAAAAATCTTACCAATATATCTACACATACCAAACTGCTGTCATACGGACGGACACGCAGATGTACGTTGCAGAATCCCAATTTACTCTGCTCATCTTCATATGACTTGAAGGGTATTTCATCTTCGGCAGCAGATAACAGTTCCTACTTGTTTTTCTTATCTGTTTACTCTTTCAGTTAACCATATCATTTGTTACTGCCGAAACTTCCGCTTAGCTATGTCTCCGCCCAAACAATTCCATTCCACGCTGAATTTCCATCGGCTGCTTGAGCCAAAATAGATAACCCTTTTCGCCCTCTTAGCTGGACCTCAAGCACTGGGCTTCTACTCGCCTGCTCTCATTTTCTCAGTCTCATTCGCTCTCTCTTCTTCTCGCTTATGTTAAATACGTGCGCCTTCGGCTTAAGTAATTTTGTAATGAAACCGCCGAGGAAAAATGAGTTTAACGTCAGGGGTCGTTTGTCGTGCCAGCAACGTTTGCTCCTGTTCCGTTCCGTTCTTTAGCGGTGTTCATTAGATTAAAAGCAATTTACAGTAAAACTTTTGCCCGCAGAATGCAAACATTCAGCTCCGTCTCCTGTCTCCGGCACACACACACACACACACACACACACACACACACACACACGTGCAGCAGCTGCTGTCTCACATGTTCCCAAAACGCCGTGCAAATGTCGCCACTGCCATTTGGCGCCTTAGTCACAGGGCACGCTCCAGTCCCCCTTCCGCCCTCTCACATTTGGCTTTTATTTTCTATTTTTTTTTGAATTCAACAAATTTGCGGATTTGGTTTGTAATTTATTAAATTTATCGCAGCATGCTTCGTAAGTAAGTGCCGCTCCCCTCGTTTACCGCCCCTCGCCAGCTTTTGTGGTTGCGCCTTTCCGGCCAAGCGCCAGCGCCCAATCTCTCTGCTGCAACATTTGTTGATGACAACCCGAAAAGACACAAAATGCAGGAAATACCAGAGAGAGCGAGGGAGCGCAAGAGAGAGAGAGAGAGTAAGCGTATATACTCGAAATGGGACGCCATTTTGGGGAAGTCGTGTACCCCAGCTTAGAAGTTATTATTTTGATTTATAGAAAAAGTTCGTTAGCGAGCGAAAGTTGGTCGTAAATATATATATAAATACACACATATATATTGTCAGCAGGATGTTCGTCCTGCTGTTGTACGACACCCCACACCCCGCTCCATTTGACTGCTGTTATTGCAGTCATTTGGGCCATAAAAGTTTCTATTATTTCATGCATTGATGTTCAGTTAAATGTTTCTTGTAATTAAAGAAGAACGCACAATATTAAAGCCAGCTTTGGAACAACAACATATCTTCCAAATTTCTCTTAAGAGAATCATAAACATAAAACATTCAAACTGCTAACAAATTAATTTTAGCGCCATAAACACCTGGCATTAAACATAACTGATTAAACCTAAACGAAAAAAAATTAAAAGAAATTTACTGAAAATCTAAAACCTTGCTCTGTATCTTTGGCGCCTCTGCTGCTGACGACGATCCCTGGCCAGGCTCCACCAGATGCCAGTGCAGCTGGTCAGTTTATAGCACGTCGAGACCAGTATGGACGAGGCATGCGCCTTGAGCCGTAGATTATTATCGTTGGTCAGCAACATCATGTGTTTCAGCTCCGTCTTGAGTTGCAGACAACAATTGATAATGTTATCGTCCGGAGTATCGATATCGATCAGCTGCTGGGCGTCATCCAAGGCCGACTGTGCCTCTATTTTCTCCTGATCATCAAACTTATCGTTTAAATACTCGATGGCACGCCTAGCGGCAAAACTGGTTGTCTGCCTGTATTTCAACATATCCAATTCCTTAATAACCATATAGGGCACATAAAGAACGCTGCCCGATGTGCCGAAGAGTATTAAATTTGCCACATTCTTCAAGAGCTGCAGATTATCTATAAGCACATTGGTGTCCAGCACAAAATACATGTGATCTAGCAGGAATTGTGAAACATTATGTTTCTTCTTCTTATCGATTGCTTCTTGAGCTTTACTATTCGTATCTTTAGGATTGTCTTTTTTAATGGCTGCTTTCTCTTGCTTTCGCTTGGAGAATTTTTCCAAATTTACAGACGCAGTTGCCTCATTTTTTGTATTTTCTTTGGGAAAATTAAATGTAAAATTTTTCAACTGTTCTGCAAATTTTTTGGCTTTTCGTTGTCCTTGGGTATTTCCTTGACGGGCACAACTACAGAAGGAACCTTTACACACCGATCCCTAACATTTGCATGCCCAAATAGCTTCGATGTGTGTTTATATCTCTCCTGATCAAGTTTTCGCCCATCTACGAAATTGTAATCACTATTCAATCGTTTATTGCGTTCATCAACAGGCGATTTCTTTTTGGAGCATAATTGCTGTGATTTAAGTAGTAAAATTAGTTGATTTAGCTGTTCTTCATAATTTGTAGAAATTTCCTTAATGTGCTTTCCCGACATTTTTGTATTGTAAAATGAGTTGAAAATGTTAAATTTGAAATTGAAATCGATTTTAAGGAGAAACGAATGTCTAGTGAATATATATGTGTGTATGTAAATACGTACATATATTTTTTAAAATTCCATTTCAGTTCTCCATTGCAAATTTACAGCATGTGTCAATCCACATTTATGATCAGCATTATTGTCAATTACACATGACACCACTTGTGCAAATGGGCAAACAGTAGGAAAAATTGCACATAAACTTGTCAAACGCCACCCCACTTGGCCCCCATTCAGCTTCTCCAATTTCCACATGCTACAAATTTGCATAAAATAATAATGCACAAGGACAACGTTGTTGACGGCATATTAATTGCGGCTATCATTTTTCCATAAAATTAGCTGCTTCCACAGAAAAATATTCGCCATGCCACATGCCGCATGCCGCATGCCCCATGCCGCATGCCACATCGCGCTCCCCCTAACATTTTGCCTCTCGCATTTGCTCCCACTGTTTCTCGGCTAATATGCGCTTAAAAAGCATGCGACGATAACAAAAACTATAATTTAAATTAATTTTCAAAAGCAACAACAACAGCACCTGCAACGTTGCAATTGTTGTTGTCATTCCACTTTTGTCAACGAGCTCAAATTCAATGAAATTTCACACTTTGTCGTTAAAAGCCGCGCCGCTTGCTAGCAAATGGGGGAAAACAGGAAAAGTAGATGGCAGCGACTGCAGAGGAGGGGAGAGAGTGGAAAGGGGCGGGGGAGGGGACAGGTTAACTGGCAGGCATAAGGATACAAATATGCAAATGCATTTAGCCAAGCGAACAGAGTGGAAGCATGCGACGGCGCTGTGCAAGGCAATGGAGGAGGGGGTGGTGGGGGTGGGGGTAAAGAAGACATAAGGGGGGGACTAACAGTCGCGAGTGTTTGACAAGCAAGCGTGACTGTTGAGCTGGGAGTTGGCGGCCTGGATGATGTGCAGCTGGAAGGCGGCATCTTCATTTAGACCAGCGCCAACACGACCGAGTGTTGCGAGCGCGCTGCGATGTGTCGCAATTGTTGTATACCCTGTTGAAAATCAAGTTGTGGTGGGGTATACCAGACGGACACATTTTAAAGAATTTATTAAACTTATTTTAGGGTCGTGTTAGGCCGTTATTTAAATAGTAAATAAAAGTAAAAAAAAATATCTAAAACTCAATTTAGATGACTGCGCAATTCTCGTTCACACTATTATTATATCTTAATGCAATCCAAAACGGTCCTAATTATGATTGGTATTTGGAAAAAAATAGATTTTAGTAAGGTATGGGGACGGAGTGGACGTGATCGAAATTTTTCCGCTTATCAACAAATCTGAACAGTCTGACGCAGGTATAGAAACCTTTACTCCACCTGGCAAATAGTTTATTTTTTGCCAAACCTATAGAAGTTGTAAGTTCTATTAGATATAGTAGCGCAATAATGTATACAACCATATAAAAAACAATCGGTTTTGCAGGGTATCGCTTAGTCGAGCAAAGCCTGGCTGATGCTCTTGGTTATTGTTGGTGATGGTGTTGCCGCTGTCAGGGAACACGTTCGGCTGCGCTTGTACGAGCAGCCGGAACAGCTGACGTGGGACGGCTGGCGGGTCAGGTGGTGGGTGGGAAGGGGGGCGAGGGGTTGGTTGGTAAAATGACTATGGAAACTGCGGACGATGCCTCGTTTGGCATTTTCATTAACAGAGCCGCCAGAGTCGAGACGAAGATGACGACAAATGCAAATGCAGCGCCGGGGCCAAGACACGCGCCTCACTGACAGCAACGGCAACAGCAACAGCAACGGCAACGGCAGCAGCAGGAACGTCCACATTAGCAACTGATGCAACACGCAGAAGAAGAACAACAACAACAACGGCAGCAACATTACAAGCAACAACAACAATAATTGGCAACATCTTCTGCAGCTACAACAGCTTCGGTGTCAAATGCACTTCCAATTTATCAGCTCCTGGCCTCAGACACAATTTCACACCCCGCATGCCGCACGCTGCTGCAACGTGGGGCAACTTCAAAGCGCCGTTGCTGTTGCTGCTGCTGTCGCCGTGTGTTTGCCGTTTATTGCCACTTTGAAGGCGGCAACTGCATATTAGTCGCATATCTGTTGAAATTCACGGCAATTAGTTGCCATATTATTGTTGTTGCTCCTCTGTAAAAGGCTTAATGTAAATTTGTTATCACTTTGCTTAATAATATGGCTGCGAATTTATATCCAGAGCTGCAACGGCAGAGTGCCTTCTGAGTAAGTGGAACGACTGGCAATTACTTAGGGCTCGATAAACTGCACGCAAAGATTGTTGAACTTCTTGTTGGGTAACTGAGTAGCCAAGTAGCCAATATTATTTATGACATGTATCCATTAAAAATGGGTTAACTAGGCTATAATGGTTTTGTGAAAATGTAATTTGTGATTATGTGTATGCAAGGAAGTTTGAATACTTGTTGCGTTAGCTCGCAGCTCGCTAAAGGCCAACATCTATAAACGTTCACGTAAAGAGTATATTGGGTTTGTGTATACCCGTATCAAAAAAAAAATAAATAAATAAAGTGTTAAGATTCCGTTTTCGTCCATTTCCAGCTTTTATTATACTGTAAAAGAGTATTGCGCAGTCGGTTACATCCGACTGCAACGTTCTTACTTGCTCTTCTATTATTGTTATTTAAAGTATTGGATAGAGTTGTAAATGATCAATCTAATTACTTTTAAATAGCACTGGCTTCTATAGCCTTCGTCTATATATATACATCTAGACACTGGCCTGGAAATTGAAGTGGAATCCTCGTTTTTATATTATTTTCTATTTTATGTCTTCATCTATTTACATTTGACTCTTTTTATTCTCTTTCCGTCATTTCGCTTATTTCCCTCACTGAAAACTGCCATCAATTTCAATAAACCGAAATTGTCGGCTTTGCCTTTGTTTTAGTCGTTTATTTTTGCAACTTATCGCTGAACGCTTTGTCGTTTGTCATATCCTGGCTAAGTTTTTTTTTTTATTTTGGCAATGCCAAAATTGTGTCACAACTATTTCATTATCCGCTTATTCCGTTCGAGACAAAGCGGCGACATCTACCCGCCTCCATATGCCCAAAAAGGGGCTCATTGCAGGACATTTTTGTGCAAATCCTTGTGATTGCAATGAATAATATTTTTAATGCAAATAACGGAGGGAACGACAGGCGCACGGGCTGGAGGAGCTGGCAACTGTTGAAAGAGACGACAGCTTGACAGCCACGTTGACGGCGAGCATGACGATGAGGATTGCAGCTAGCAATGAAACAAGAGGCGCGAATGGTGGCCGGGTCGACGTTCCCTTTCAGCGCGGGCACATTTCATTCGTTTTCTTTTCCATTTCAATTGTCGTCAAGATTGCAGCAAGATTCCCCCTCAACCATAACCCCTCCCTATACGACCTACAACGCCATTCGCTGGTGCAATGAATCGTCCATAGTCCGGTAATGAAATTTTGCTCATTGTTTCAGTCCGTCCAAGGCAATTTTTAACTGAACGACAAAGTTCCCATTAACAAAATCTATTAGATTTCAACCATAATTCGTCAAGCATTTGAAATGTATTTACATTTAAAATATATATAACTTTTTAAGGTGCCATTTTTGGAGCTTTCAGAGCGAAAGTTAACCACTTCACATTTGTTTTGTTTTGAGGCTTTCGATTCGAGCGGTTTTGTGTTGTTTTTGTTTGCGGAAACGAAAACATTTCAAAAATGAATTTTCACATTTACTTATGTTTGGTTGCTCGGTTCTCTGCGCATCTTTTATGCTCATCGGCTTGTCAACATTGTCATTCGTTGTCGTTGTCGTCATTGTCATCTGAAATTCATTACGTTCTCGGCGCTTGGATGATGATGGGCGTGTCCATGGACACTAGTTACAACTACTGCACTTTATTATTATTCATAGCAAGTAATTTGTTATCTGTGCTGTTTTCATTGTTTTTGTCTTATGCTATTAATTCGTTCGTTTGCTGCTAAATGAAATTGCAGTTTTGCATGTGTCGTCGTTTACTTTGGAAATTTAGGTCAGATCCCTTTTATAATAAGCAAAATGTGTTTAGCAGAAACACACAAACAACTTATATGTAAATTATATATATATGTACAAACTCAGTTGTGTGTGTTTGTATGTACTTAGTATCTTGCCCATTTTGGTTTATTTATTTTATTTTCCACAACATTGACGACATAACCTAATTTGTAGATCTCCCCCAGCTCTAGAGCAAAAGTCCGTCTCTGCAGTCTGTGTACTAATTTATGCAAAAATCGACCCTAACAAGCCAACTGGCCATATTTTAGCTATTCAACACATACACACACTATGTAAATTTTTCGTATTAGAACACAGGTTTATATGTCGAACATGACCAAATTCACATCAGCAGGCAGCCCAAAACATAACTAACATAACTGACATATTGTATGCTAATGCTATAATGAATGTAAGTGTATGTGCGTGTGTGTCTGCTGTGAATGGGTGTGTGTTTTGAACAAAGAGTTTAAATTGTTGTTGGTAATTTAGAGAAAATTACTAAAGCACAATATAAAAGTTAACACAAAAGGCATGAATTGATTTTTGTTAATAATAAGCCCTGTGTAACTCGTAAATTCTTGTAAATTCAATGAATGTTATTAAATTCAGCAAAAATGTTTATGTAAATGTGTGTAGGAAATATATGCAGAAATATTTTGCACTTTAAATTTAAGGTGTGAATTCAATAAAAAAGGAATTGAATTGAATTTGAATTTCAATTGTATTTCGCATTGTGTGGCTGCTCTGATTTACAATGCAATTGACCCCCGAACTTTAAATTTGTTTAACGCTTCGAAATTGAATTATTTGGCAAAAACGACTATGCAATTTCGTAAAGATTTTCAGGAGTTTAAGTTTAATTAAATTGTGGACAGAGATGCTCCAAGTGCTTGACTGTGAAAAAACAAAAATATCAACGAAGAACATTTTTCATATAACTTTTAAGAATTTGTACAAGCCCACAAAAGTAGGCAATGCAAATTGAGAGCCAATATCTTTGTTTAGTTTCATGCCCTTTGAGTATCCACACTATTGCAATCATTAGGCTTTGGAAATCGATTGAATCGTGTGTGTCCATTGTCCTCCCCAGTGAAATATTTATGTATAAACTTTTATGCACACAAATTGAACGGGAAATGAATGTGCGCACTTCAATAAAATTTATGCAATACAAAACCAGGATATATTGTGGCATACACAACACACACACACACATACGCACTCAGAGAAGGGCAGACATGCAAAGCATGTGGGAAATATAATAAAGAACTATTTTTAATACAAACGCAACTCAGACACACACACACACACACACACTTATACACTTTCGACACACACTCAAACTGAATGCTCATTTGCTTGTGCGATATGCGATATGAGCACGCGTCGCTGGGCCCAAGAGACGACGTTTCAAAAGTGTGTGTAAGTGTTTGTGTGTGTGTTTGTTTGTTTGTGTGTGTGATGACTCCATGGGTGAGTTGTGTGCAGGTAAACTGCAACAAATTTCATACTATTGAGTGGTTTTTGAGTGCATTTGAAATAAATGTTATCAATGAAGTTGCATACTTTATGCCGTGACGTCGAGTGCCCACCCCCTCCTCCCTGGGGGGGCCAGCGGCGAGCGAAACCCCACATAAAATGAAACGTTTTTAAGTTAAGTGCAGATCGAAGCAGAGCACAGGAAAAGCCAAGCAGTGCACAGACGTACCGACTGTTTCAATTTGTTTGATGGAAAACCAATTGTGGCGCCCGACTTAAATTTGTCCCACTGTCGAAAAGCATTTGACAACAACCTCCTGGCCGCCATCAACTCCAGGGCCATTAAAGTCCAGCGGCGTTTGTCAATTTCCGATTAAAGTTCACTTTTAATTAAAACAAGAATTGCTGCAAAAAACCCTCAATTCAAGTATCATTGCTGTTGCTGTTGTTGTAATAGTTTTTCTGAGCAGCAAATAAATCACAAAGAGCTACCAAATGCTGTGGAAAAAAATGTGTGTGTGTGTGTGTGAGTGTGAGTGGGCAAAAGCTGGACACAAGCTTTCGCAATTTGCATGAAATACTTTTGTGCTGGGCGTTTTTGATGCGTTGATTGAAATGCTCTCGCATTTTTGATATTCCCCGGTCACTGCCTGGCTGTGTTCTGGCCCTTGCCCTTGTTTATAAATAAATGTTTCAATTAAAAAAAAACACCAAAAATTGACGCCACACAGTTGCAAATTCCATTAAACGGAACGGAAAAGCGAAAGACAGACAGAATGTCAGCCGGACAAAAGCAAAAGCGTCGCATTCTCCAATTTGGCATGCCTCAAATCAATCCACAATTTCAACCCCTCTGCCACAGCAGCAATCTGGACACTGGATTTTAGCATTTCGTTTTTGATTTCATTAAATGAAAATATTCGATTGAAATAATTGATGACAATTTTTCAGACATTCGCATATCGGATTAGTTGTAGAAGATTAAAGAGAACTGGGTCGGACTGTGCGTTGATTGGCGGGGTTGATAGAGAGTTTAAACAAGATAATAAAAAATGTAGACAAGGCAGGCAAACAATAGTGTTTAAAATTTAAATAGAGACAAAATATTTTTTTTTTTGGTATTTTTATTGGTCACAGTTTTTTTTGGATAATACAGTTTTTGTTTACCTATTTATTAGTTCAGTCTTGGGAGACAAATTCAAGCTAACTAATTTTTAAGATTTATAATTTATGTTGCCTTGCGCTTAAAGCTTATCCAGGCGTTAGGAACTGTTAGTTTTTATAAAATTAGATTACAGTCTTGTATTATGGATGTGGTGTTTGAGGTTACATATAATTGTGTATATATGTGTTGTTTTTTCCTAGGAAAAGCTCATTAAGAGTAAAAAACCTGGAATCCATTATTTTGTTTTGTTTTGTTTTGTTTTGTTTTGTCTTAATTCTAATATATACATATATTGTGTTACTACTACTTATATACTATTTACAATACTACAACTAGTTAACTAATGGGGGAAATGGAATTATGTACAGGGGATAGAGGATGGATAATGTAGGGGTATGTTGCGTCAAGTAATTTAATGAGCATTTTTTACTGTTTTATATTATATACAAGTCCATCATTTGGGTCGATGGACTGACTTTTTCTATGATAGAAGATGAGGTTATTGTTGGTGTCATATATTATACCTTTGTTTTTGAGATCGCTGATATGTTTGATAGTTAGGTGGTCTACAGAGTATCCGGTTGGGATAGGTGTCTGTTGTACACTATCTAATATATGTTGATTTGAGCTATTCTGATTGTACTCAATGAATTTTTCAATTATTTTAAATATAAGGACATCTACACGTTTGGTATTTGTGATCTTATAGAGCTTTGTGTTGGATATATAACGAAATGTGTGTGTATGTGTGTTGGTGACCCAAGCACTGCTCCCCAAAGCACATCGCAGACAGCGTCTTTCAAATATACGAATTTGTTCCATTTGGCACGATTTCGTATTGAACCATCCAATATGGCCGTGAGTAAGGATGGGTTGAATAAGTTTTTGTAGGCAAGAGAACGGATCTTAATAATTTGAGGATGTATCGGACTTTTGTTGAGTGGTTTAAGGATATGTTGGATGTTTTTAATTTGTATTTTTGCTCGTTGCAGGATATGTTCAGTGTGTTTTTTGAAATTAAGTTTTGTGTCGTAAAATACCCCCAGGTATTTTAGTTCAGGCTTAATTTTTATTTCGGAATTGCCATTTATGTATATTTTGGGTTTAAACTGCCGAGCATTTTTGTAGATATCCTTAAGTCTGGGGCCTTGAAATAGACACCCTTCGCATTTATTTGCGTTTAGCTTGAGCCTCCATTTCACAAAATATTTGCTGAGCTGTTCAAGATATATGTTGAGGTCCATCTCTGCACTTGCTAGCCAGGCACTAGAGGACAATAGTAGGATGTCATCCGCGTAGACAAGCGTTTGGATGCGCGCTGTCGAGGCCGAGTTGGCGTTTGGTGTGAAGTCTGGGAGATCGGCTAAATATATGTTGTACAACATAGGAGCTAGTAGTGACCCCTGAGGGACACCTGCCGAAATCTCGCGGATGAGGGAATGTTCTGATCCATCTGGACTAGCGACATAAAAGGATCGAGATTTTAGATAGCTGTAAATAGTACGTGTAGTATTCTGATTGAAATGAAAGATATTGTTCATTTTATAGATAAGACCATTTGTCCAGACCGTGTCGAAGGCTTTTTCAAAATCAAGGGCACAGGCGATTGTGGCTCGTTGCCTGGAAATGTTGCTGAATATAAACTCGTTTGCGACAGCTAGAGAGTGATTAATTGATATTTTCTCCCTAAATCCAAATTGGTAGGGTTTTAGTGTCCCGTGAAAATCAATATGTTTTTTGATTTGTGCAAGTAGCATTTTTTCGAAGAGAAGGCTTATTGCAGAGAGAATTGAAATCGGTCTGTACCCCTGAAGACTCTTGGGGTTCGCTTTTGGCTTGGGAATTGGGCTAATTCTGCTGCGTTTCCAGATTGTAGGGAAATAGCCGGAATTAAAGCAATGGTTAAACAATATTGCTAGGTGTTTTAACACCCGAATGTTGCAGTGTTTGAGGAGGTAGTTGCTGCTACCATCGGGTCCCATAGTTTTTTTGCTATTCTTTTGTTTTATCCATTCAAGGAGTTGAAGCGCGTTTGTGAAGCCTAGTTCTTCTGCCCCTTGCCAGTTACCATCTGCACTTTGGTTTGTGTTGAAATTTACCACGGAAGTGGTTGCCCATAAGGGTATTAAGTTATTGACTTGCCTGTTTATTTGAGCAGCGTGCAGTCTAAGCTCGGGGCTGTCACGGGACATGTTGTCGTTTTGTTTGTGGATTTGCTCAAATGACCAGGCAAGTGCGTTGATTTTTTGGAAATTTGATTTAATTTCGGGAGGCACATCGATATCAATTTTGTTTTGTTCATCGACAGATAGGGAAATGTCGTCGATGAGACGCTCAGTCGTTTGGTGGGCTGAGTGTCGGAGTGTTTTCAGGCTTATCTTGGACGGGTTTATATTAAGCAACTGATTTTCTATTTCTTTAAGATTCCTAGCGTGGATGTGGCTGTTGATTTGGACCGTGAGGTCAGCTATTAAAGCTAATAGTTGGCTTTTTTCATTAGCGGTTAGGGCTAGTTGCCGTCTGTACATATATCTCCTAATAGTGCGTTTCTGTTTTATTAGCTCGAGGCATTGTGCACTAGGTTGGGCTATTCTGTATGGGTTGGAAAGTGGAATGAAGGCTTTCGGAATGGCATCTGGTGAGTCCAGTGCAGTGCTAATGGCAGTGTTTAAATTTTCAACATGCTTGTCTATGTCGGAACTAGTTTGGTTAGACCTTGTTGGTATTGGGGGTAGGTTTCTTAATAGTATGGCATTCCATATGAGGGTGTTTATTTTGTTGAAATTATGGACTTTTTTGGGGTAGATCTTACAATGTTGTATTGTCCAAGTCTTATGTTTAGGCTTACACCGAAATGATCCGATGGGAAGTCGTATATGGTGTCACAACGGAAGCTGGTGTCTATTGGAAGGTCTATTGAGCAAATGAAGTAGTCTATTGATTGGGGATTGTTATAATTATTCGGACGACTGGGTTCTTTTGAGGGGTAAAGTATAAGATTAGGTTGTCCAAGGAGCCAGTTATGGAGAGTTTTGCCACTTGGATTTACGTGGGCTGGGCTATGGTTGGGTACGTGCCAACTGGGGTGTTTGGCATTAAGGTCGCAGCCTATGATTATTTGACTGCCATTTGGGGCCTGGCTTAGTGCGTTTATTATGGTGTTTAGGTCAGACGTGAGAAGCGGGTCATTAGGGCGTTTATATAGTGAGACTGCAATACAATTTTGGGTTATTTTATGTGAATCTATATAGGCGAATTTAATGGCAACAGCTTCAATGTAGCGGACGGACGGAAAATCAATGACTTTATATTTTGTGTCATTCCTAATGCATATAGCGACGGACGTTCCAGGGTCGGTAAGGTTTTGTTGTGCATGCCTAGTGTGAGTGGCTAGCACGCTTTGTCTAATAAATCGATAGTGGGTTAGTCTAGCAATATTTCTATGGCCTAAACGATGTTCGGCAATGAGCATTACGTCTGGCCGGTGTTTATTTAAGAATTGATCTAGTTCATATCTTTTGTTTAGTCGAACTATGGAATTGACATTTTGAAATATGCATTTGAGGTTAGACATGATTTAGTTTTGGGCTATTTGGATAAGGAAGTCTAATAGTAAGGATTGTTTAATCTTTCGCGCATCTGAGTCATTCTGTGCTTGGGAAATCGGGTATTTTTTAATGACTTTTTGCATAATGTCTATGCATGTGAAAAGGTCTTTGCCGAAGACTTCAATACTGTCATTATTTAGATTTTCTAAGCTGACGGTTGGTTGTGGCTTGGGAGCGAGTTTTTTAGCTAGGTGTTCTCGTAGTGCTGAGTTGCTGACTACGATGTTGTTGGGGAGCTTTTGCTGAGGTTTTGAAACCTGCGATTGGGATTCAGCTGGTTTGTTAAAGAGTGACGTGAATGGAATGTTCGCTCTAATTTTGCTTTGTGCAGATATTGTGGCTCTAGTCACTATTTTTGTGTTTTTTTGGGAGGTGGAACTACGTTTCTGCATAATTTTTTCGGTTAGAGCCAGCCTAACCGGACATATTTTTGCATTTGCCGTGTGTTGGCCTTTGCAATTTACGCATTGCGTTTTATTATTTTCGGACGGATTATCGGATTTTTTTATATTACATTGCCCTGGTGCATGATTAGCAGTGCATTTCAGGCAGCGATATTGCATTTTGCAGTTGCTTGCAACATGACAAAATCGCTGACAGTTATGGCACTGTTTAATCTGTTTGCCAGGTTTTAGGGGTTCAATTTTTATTTTACAGTTTAGCAGATTTTTGATGTTGAATATTTCTTTTGTTTTGTTTGATTTTTCAACCTGAACTAGCCAAAAGTTTTTCTTAAAGGGTTTGACACCTAGGATTTTCAAGTCTACACAGCTTTCTTGTAAAGCGGTTTTTACCTCGGTTTCGCTATAAATTTCCTGAGGTAATTTTTTTAGGACAAGGGAATAGGGCTTAAGCTCTTGTGGAGTATAGGTATAATATTGTTTTTGTAGGGTATCTAAGAGATTTTTTGTCTCCAAAAAGTGTTCTAGTGTATAGACGTTAATGTGTGTTCTGTTTTTGTTAATTATATTTAATGTAAAATGCTCATTTTTTATTATTTGACGTAACATACCTGTGAGTTCTTTAGGGTGGATGTTATATGTTGCAATTATAGGTAGCTTTTTTGTCTTTGTTTTGTTCGGTGTGTTATGTAATGTTGGTCCGGATGCTCCAGTGGTTCCAGTGGTTCCTGCGGCATTAGTTGTTTCGGTCACCCCATTCGATCCAGTTGGTCCGGTAGGTCCATTTGCTGTATTTGTTCGGGATATTCCTGCTTTGATTGTTCCAGTTGTCGGGTCATCTTGCTTTGTGGCTGGAGTTTCCTCTGGCAATTCCGTGTCAACGTCCATATCGTCCATCATCTTTGGTTTTGTTGTCTTTTTCCCTTTCGGTTTTTTGTTTTTCTTGGGTTGTTGTGTTGAGCCCAGTGTTGGGAATTCATTGTTATCCTTGGGTGTAGCTTCGTCTACATAGAGAGCGGCGAATTTATTTCCAGATAGTACCTTTGTTGTTGCTGGTATGTTTAATGCTTTGAGCTGGTCTTGGACCTTTTTGATTTTATTGAGTTGAGCTCCCGACACATTAACAGAACCTGCTGCTTGTGCACGGAAACTCATTAACTCCTCCATTAAGTTGTGGTATTCCTCTGAGTCGATCCAAACACCGTTGGATGTCTCAGACATTTCACCGTTGTCAATCTCGAATTCGTTGTCGGTGTACTCGTCATAGCTTAAGGATGATGACGTGCAGCGGCTGCGTTTACCGACTTCATTTACTTCGTTGTCAGTATTAATTTCACTTTGCCCGTTTATCACAGTATTGTTTAAGTTCACACACGCCATCTTGCCTCTGCCATATGGCAGCTGAAGTGCACTCCGACGTTTTCTTAAATGCAGCACTGAATTGCTTTTTTGCAATTTTTCACTGGTGTCCATATCACATTTGAAAAATTGTGTCCATAGCACATACACCACTGACTTTTTCTTAGTTTTTTCTTTTTCACTTTTAGTTTTTGATTGTCAATTTTGGGTGTCACACAGGAGACTTTTTTATACAATTTTTTTGCTAATTTCACTGCTGCACTGCACAGACAAAATCGTTTTTGATTTCATTAAATGAAAATATTCGATTGAAATAATTGATGACAATTTTTCAGACATTCGCATATCGGATTAGTTGTAGAAGATTAAAGAGAACTGGGTCGGACTGTGCGTTGATTGGCGGGGTTGATAGAGAGTTTAAACAAGATAATAAAAAATGTAGACAAGGCAGGCAAACAATAGTGTTTAAAATTTAAATAGAGACAAAATAGAAATCTGTTAGCTTGACTTGTATTCATGAAAATCGCATAGAAAGGCAATGTTTTAAGCGTATGGAAGTACGTAAGATTAAGAGGGAGTGTAGGAGACAGAGAAAGCTCTAGAGAGAGTTAAAGAAAATATTAAAATATTACATAAATACACATAA
The DNA here is from genome assembly GCA_035043565.1 of Drosophila robusta. NCBI lineage: Eukaryota > Metazoa > Arthropoda > Insecta > Diptera > Drosophilidae > Drosophila > Drosophila robusta. The sequence goes on from JAWNMW010000584.1 coordinate 6,642,319, forward strand.
ATACTCAAGAATAAATATTTAAAAGTTTGATGTACTGGCTTAGAGAGAGATAGAGAGTGCTCTAGAGAAAGATATGTTTAATATAAAAATATGGCAAAAAAGAAAATTTCAAATCCAGTAAGCTTAACTAAAATGCATGCATGAAAATCAAAGTAAAAGTGTGTGGAAGGAGGTCAGGATATGAGAGAGAGAGTGTGTATAGAAAACCAAGATGTATATAAAGCTCTAAAGAGAATTAAAGAAACTACAGAAAAAAAATTGCTCAAAAATATAAATTAAGAATTCCTGCAAGCTATCAACAAAAAATACTTAAAACGAGTCATAAATTTATTTTCCACTTTATTAAGCTAACAAATGCCAAAGTAAGATTTTAATGCCATACCAAATATCTATCTGATTTGCCATTAGGTAAACATAAACGCTAGAGCAGTCAATTAACAACAATTTCTTTTGGCTTTAATGTAAGGCTTAGCTAACAAGCTGATCTACTTGCTAAAACTAGAGTCGGCTCAATTAACCAGAGATTCAGTGGCAGCCACAGCTTCGATTGAGCACTTAAGGTGTCCAGTTGCCTGTGTCCGCTTTTTGTGGCGCTCACCCTCAGTTGCTGCCACATAATTGATGGCAATTATGCGCTTATAATTTTTTACTCCCATTCGATTGTTGATATCACCGGCGGGCAGCAATAATTAAAATGTTTTGTTGGCGCAAAAGGCAAAAAGTGGACAACTGCAACGCATGAATAAACACCGCCAAAGTGGGGCCAATTAAGAGAGTCTGCGACTCCACCTGTGGATGGGGCACAAAAAAGCATTAAATCAATTCCACTGTCAACGAGCTGACAAGCAATGCGAAGCGAACCCACCAACCGGCCAGTGGCCACTGAAATGCTCAAAAGTCACCGCCGGCAGCAGCACCAGGAGCAGCAGCAGCAGCAGCAGCAGCAGCAGCTGGCAGAGGCACGTAGGGGCCACCAGATGGATGGCCTAACAAAACGAGTGGCATGCATCGCTGCCCGCTGCCATCGACATGGCAATGAAGTTCGGCAAAGGGAGCAATGAGGAGCCACAGGGAGCAAGGGGATGTGCATGCGGAGCAATGCCAGCAATTTAACACAGCGAAAAACGCCAAGAAATTTCAGCGATTCGCTCCGACAATGAGAAATGCGTCGAGGTTACGCTCAATCAATCTCAACCGTTGGACAACTGTCTGTTGGCCACCACAGGCGACAACTGTGCGGGGGCAGGGACCACAACCTGGCTGGCAGTAAACGTTGCATATGGTCAGCAAAGGTGTCGCATGCTGCTGATGACTTCATTGAGTCGGGACTGGCGCACGATATATAAAAAAATTACTTAATTTAATGTTATTTAATTCTTGAGTGGTTCAAATTTAATTAAAAATAATTAAGTGTTTTATGTAAATTAATTACGGCACTCGTTGGTTGAGTTGTCTAAAGGTGTTTCTTATTTAAGCAACTGAATGGGTCCGAATCTTAGGCTTTAATATCCATATATAGAAATGAATAGGAAAAATTCGTTTTTTAGATAAGCCTAATTTTATTTGGCGCTTTAAAGGGTGATTTTGTTAATAACAATTCTTTTGATGATAATAAATACATTAAAATTACATTTTCAACCACTTAAGCTACCATGAAGCCCTCTTGTCATCATTGTCTTTATAATCGAGGCAATTTGAGTTAATAAGCTTAAAAAAAATCAGCCCAAAGCAATTCAGTTAATGGAATTCTGCTCACACTATTTGCAGCTTTAGCTGATTACGTGCCAATTTCTTTATAGTTCTTTAATCGCCATAGCAAAAGCTTTAGCACATCCCTTCGTTATGTGGTCGTTGTCCATTCCAGTCGCTCATGCCCCCCACTCCGTGCCTCTATGCTCATCTTCATTTCCTCGTTATTTCCGCGCTGCTAATTCGCAAAGAAAGTAATTAAGCGAACTTCTTTTGCTGCAATTCCGATTTGATTTTGATGCGCTTTTAGTGCGGTAAGCTCAAGGGTTGGTCGACTGAGAGGCAGGGGATAACCACTAATACATCATTCACACTTTTGCGCACATCATTCGCGTTAAAGTCCTCGCCAGCGCCACATCTAATTAGTATGCCATTTTTGCTTTGCTCATGATTTAAAATTACCTTGAAATCGCTTGCGCCCCGCTGCTCTCCTCCCTCCCTATCTATCTTTTTCTGTGAATGTATCCATTGTTTCATTTTGCCAACTTCGACTTGGGCTGGGCTGCAGCTTTCGCTGTCTAATTAAAACTCGTTTAACAACGTTTTCAATTGGCTCAAGAACCTGTTGCCCAGTGCCCCACACACAACTACGCCACCAGCCACCTACTGTGTAATCATTTCGCTTTTTGTTTTCGCATGCAGCGTAACAAGGTTTCCATTTCTGCCTCAACGCTGCTGCTGCTGCTGCTGCTGCTTCTTCTTCGGCTGCTGCTTTTTGCTGATTGTGTAATTTTAATGTAATTCGCTTTTATTTTTTTATTCCACTCCGTCGCTGTCCTCGTTCTCGTCCATGTCCTCGTCGCTGTCGTCTGTGTGTCTGACATTAATTGCAACTGAAAGGGGCGAAATATAATAATTTATTTTCGCCAACTTTTTATGCATGCTTTATTGATTCAATTTTGCCACTATAAGTGAGCATTATAAGTATATATATCGTTGTGGTGTGGGTGTTGCTGCTCCAGGATTTCTGTTCGTACAAAGCCCTTATAACTGCTCGCCCCATAAATCAAACAAATCGGTTTTCGGGCATCCACCCCACTCAGCCTCCTCCCGCCGGGCAACACACACACCTAACCGAACAGCAATTAAAGTTTTTCAAGGGCCCCACTGCAATTATGGACATTACCGGAGCAGTCGCAACACAAAGCGAGACGCTAATTGGAGTGGGGGATTTGGGGCTGGCGTTGCCGGACTAAGCGAGTATCTGGCAGGTGCTGGGCGCTGCTGGCAGCACTTTCACAAATCTACATTACAATGATAATTTATTACCACCAGGTACAGGCAGGTTGTGTGTATGTGTGTGTGTCTGTGTTTGAGGGGGACAGGCCGAGGTATTCATTGGAAAACCGTTTAGTGGAACATTTAAAAAATGCTTTATAAATCTTGAAAAAACATTTAAACATACAAAAAACATTTAAACGTACATTTAAACAAATAATAAATCTTAAAAAAGTTATTTTTATTTTCAAATATTTTCCAAAAATATTTGCTTCCAACCAGCTCAAAGGCCTGAGAGATCTTTAAATATTTTCTCTTAAATTGAACTTTAACTAAACTCTCAATTTGGATAATAAAGATTTTAAACATACCCCTCTGTCTAGCTGATATATGTGGGCTATCGACGAGACAGAGAGAGAGAGAGAGAGAGGTAAACCTGTCTGAAACTTGAGTTCATGCTGTATAGTGAACTAATCAAAGGCGGCTTTGCAGACGCTGTCAAAGTACATAGTACAATATTTTGGCAATCACATTAAAGCCACGGTGCCTGGGGAAGGAGTTATCAAAAATTGCAGACAAACACGAAAACGTTGAGTTCATCAAAAGGGGATTTCCAAATACAAATGAATTTTCGGCTACATCCCGAGAGAGAAGAGAGACAGACATACAGAGGGAGAGAGAGAGAAAGAAAAGAGCTGCTCAAACAAACGCCCACACGGCCGGAGACAAAACAGACGCCAGCACGAGTACTCGTACTTGCAATCAGTCCAAAAAACCGAAACACTTGCAGGGCCACCGAGCGGCCCCGCTTCTCTGCTTAGGTGTTGGCCCTAAAAACACAGCAAAGCAAAAAAAAAAAAAAGAAAAAGAAAAAAAAAGCTTTTGCTTACTCTGCGAGAAATGCCAATCAACCCTTTCTTTGCCTTGGTATGTGGAATATGCACGAGCGCATGCCAGGCGCTGTTCTAGGCATGGCCGAGGGGCGGGTGGGGGGCATTGGGGAATTCGGTTGGTGTGGGGGGCTCGTATAACGTCAACATCAGCGCCGACTCATTTGTATTTCCTTGTGTCTGTCGTCGTCGGCGTCGTCGGCTGGTTGTTGTAATTTTCCAAATCATTTCAGCGATTCAGTTGGCAAACTTTTCAAACGTTTAACTAGCCGACATTCCGGGACGTTTAGGATGTGGCTGCTAGAAAGTGTAGCATACCAAGAGGCGGCCAAGCCTGGCGAGCGCAAAATGAGCGAATGCGAAAGTAAAAGGCAGCGACGCGGATTTAAAAGTTTAAATAACTTTTACGTATCTCATTACTCAGAGCGACAACATCACGAACTCCGAACAGAACCCCCTTTTTGTAGACAATCCCCACCCCTCACCCCGCCACGCCACACAAGTTCGCTGTTTGCTCGGAGCTCTGAAATAATCACAATAAAATCGCATAATTCAATTACAAGCCTCGTTAAGCCGGCTCAAGTGATTTTGTCACACTATGCCCTGCACTTTTCCCGCCTCCAGGCGCAAAGAAAAATAGAAAAGACAACAAAAACAAACAAAAAAAAAAAACAGAAAAACTAAATAAATCGCATTAGTGAAGAGCCAGTGATTTATGTTGGATTTAGAACTAACGATTATCGGGTATATCGTCAGATAGGCAATGCAAGCGAATGATGAATCTGACAAAAGCAAAGGCTTGAAAAAAGGCTTAAAGCCGGGTCAGAAGTTAAGGGAAATGCAATTCGACAGCGAACAAATAACAATTGAAAAGTTTAGTGAAGGGAAAATCGAGTAATTAAAGCGATTTGAGTTAAAATTGCTGTTTTAAAGCAAAGAGCTGGATATGAAGTATATGTGAGTCGTAAGGTAGGGCTTTAAGTATCTAAATTACACAAACTGTCTGCTTAAGGATTTCTTTATTTTATTATTATTTTAATTGTTATGTTTATGATTTTCTTTTTCAGTTAATAATGTAATTAATATAAGAAAACTAGAGAGCTTGTAATACGCATTGGTTAGTAAATAAATAAATATATGAACTGTGAAATCTTGAGTTTTCAAGAATAATATTAAAACAACTATATATAAGAGATTCAATTTTATATGTACACTTTTTCAAATTTAATGACTCAAATTTCATATTCAAAAGTATTTAAAAGCAGAATATACTGAACACAAAATAATAGAATGCATTAATAAATTCAATGTATTTGAAATATCCATTTTAATTCCGCTGCATTATTTAAATCATTTCATTTAATTCAAGCTTTTAGCACGTACAATTGAGGCGCATTTTGCTTTATAACAATTCCTCAATGATTTACCAATCCGGTTGGGTTGGCCACCCACTTGTAACGTTCTTATATAACATTCCCTTTGGTTCTGAGACTGTGGCTTAATTGAGGTGCAACTTTTTGACCAAGTAAAAAAGAAAATTGACTTCGGCTGCTTTGCAGTAAACCCCAGTACACCCTAGTGCACCCCCGCATTGCCGCACATCAACAATTAAACACGATTGCAAGCCTTTTACCTAGTTCACTTTTCAGCTGCTCTAATTGTGGGGCATGCTTTTTGCACCGAGCTGTGCCCAGGACCGCAACCAGCACTAGCAGCCTCATTGTAGCACTTTTTTGCAGTAAAAAGAGGCATTCGCCAACTAGATGTTGTTGTTGTTGTTGTTGTTGGGTTTGCACCTTGGTATTTCATGACTGGTTGCCATTACGGGCTTTCGAGCGAATTCGTTTTGCATTTTTAGTTTCTTTTAAGTGAAATCTAAATGCTTTTACTGCCACTGGATGTTCAGTTTGTTTGTTGCCCCTCTACACGCTCCCCATCCGTCTTTCCACCTGCTTGCTCTGGCCATTATCACTGCAAGCATTTAACTTGGCTATCGGTATTCGTTGTGTTGTCGCCCTTTTATTTGCGTTCTTTCATTCGGCTGCTGTTACTGTCAGTGGATAACGCTGCCGAAGAAAAGGAAGATACAGAGAGGTTTGGGGTTTTTTGTGGAGTGTAAACAGTATTTGCTGGTCGGTTACCCATTGCCCTCTCCTTTTCTCTATATTTTCCCTTTACCGCCCGCGTTTCACTGTGAACTGTGTCTTCAACTCAAAGAGATAAAAACATTTTGCGTTTCTTTTCGTTTCGTTTCGTTTGTTTTCATTACATATTCCTCATTCTTTTGGGCAACGCTTGGTCCAGTGCCACGCTGACCCTGTGGCCATGTTAACGAAGGGCCGGAACCAAACTCCCTGGACACTTGTAATTTTAACCAACAAGGCGACGGAACGCGTCACCATCAAGCCATGAACGGGCACATTCATTATGGCCCCGACGATCCTTTCATAAAACATGCGTAAAAGACAATGGAGGAAAAAAGCAAATAAAATAAAAAAGTGCGAGCTCATCGTCGCGTCCAAAAGAAAAGTAAAAATAAAGAAATGCGCATAAAATTGTATCTCAGCTATTTTTAAATAAAACACACAACGAAATGTTTTCGTTTTCGCTTTCGTTACTTGCTTTTCGCTTTCGTTTTAAGTAGTTTGATTCCTTTGACAATTTCCGGTTTGTTGACTCCTTTCCTTTGTCCTGTCTGTGCTCGCCATGGACGCTTTTATGGCTTGTTATTTAAAAGCCATAAAATTCAGCACATGTCTTCAATTTGTGCGTCCCACAGACGCCTGTCAAATTGGCCAGTTCCGCTGGGAGCTGCCCCAGCGTCGACCGAGCCTTGCCAAGCTGCGTGAAATTTTGTGGGCCGTAAAACGGAGTGCTCAAAATGAGACATCTACCAAATTGTTGGATTGGCTAAATCAACAGAAAATGACAAGCTAGTTGAGGTGCTGCGAGTCCCTTAGGGTCGGAGTTAAGGAGGATTTTATAATTACAATTATATATGTATATTTTAGAATTTCATAGAAAGCAATTTCACTTTTTCGGGTTAAAGTATTTTGACCAGAAATCAAATCTGATTGTAAACTTGATTGTAAACATTTTTGTTCACTTTTCTGTGAATTTCAATGTAAACTACATTGTTATCTTTCTTGTAAACTTGATTGTAAGCTTCGCTTTGCTTCATAGAAATACATTTTACTATTTCGGGTAAAGATTGTTGACTTAAACTGCAAACTTCATTCTAAGCTCCATTGCAAACATACTTGTAAGCTAAAATCGCACTCCGTCTCTACTTGCTCTCAAGTTAAAGTTGCAATTTAATTAATATTCCACTTTCGTCGGCTATTTTCTTTGAATTTCTGCTATCAATTTAAAAAAATAAAAAGAACACTCAATACTCACTTTTGGCTATTTGCAGCACATAGCGCAACACTTAAATACATATCCGCACATATATGTATTTGCACACAAGTGTATGCACATGTATATATATATATAAATATTCTCTATTATTGCACTTTAAATTGCAGTTTGCCGTCTGCGCTCCAGATCTTGAACAAAAGCATTTTAACAAGTGAAATAAATGGCGATTAAATTTCCACATGCCGCATTTGAGCGAAAAATTTCAACACACACACACACACACACTCACTTGAAATTTACAAAGCAACAATGCATAGTTGAATGCACTTTGAGTGGGCGCTGCCACGCCCACAAAAATCAAAATCGAGTTTAAACTTTGCCCTCAACACTTGAGCATGTGGCTATGCAAATTTTTCATTAGTTAGTTGATTTAGCCAGCCAGACTTGAGAGGGCTACAACCACGCCTCCTTCTTCGCCTGCTCCTTGTATAATTTCGCCCCCCCCCGCCCCCTTCTTCAGCTCCACCTCCCATTTGCCAGCGTGCGGCGCGATGACTGTGCGATTTTTTAATCAAATCGGCGCCCGATTATGGGGCAAGCTGAGTTGCTGGAATGTTGAAACTATAATTCGCGCATAATGTGCCAAAGAGCGATGGTTGTGTCGGCGGCTCGGACGGGGTAAGGTCAGCAATTTGTTCGCTAAAACAAACTTGCGCTAAAAAAGAGCTCAATTTAACACATTTCATATGTAAATACCGCAAGTACAACATCACGCATGGCACCCAAACAGACCCTCGAGGGCCAGCGCGGGCCTGGGCCGCCTGGTCCCGGGTCCACTTGCAGTTCGCGGGCACAAACTTGTTTCCCCACAAAGGCCAGTAAATTACTACAACACGCAACCCGACCAGGGAGCTTCGAACCAGGCCATAATAATCGCCTTTAATAAATTATCGGCTTGCGCGGCGCGAAAAAGCAAGGCGGCTCCAAGCCCAAACAAGGGGGCTGGCTGGCCAGGACCGGACAGGACTCGAACGAGGCGGCCAAGTGGGGAAGAGGGGGGGGGGGGGTTCGCAGGACTGGTCAGGGAATACTTGCTGCATCACTCAGTGGTCAACAATGCAAACGGGAGCATGTCCGCACCCAGACGTGCACCGGACTCAGGCGATGGCCGACATTTAAATTGCACTACAGAAACCCCCACCTTCCACCCCCCCCCCTTAGCCCCGCCGCTGCTGTTGCTCCCACTGCGTTTAACTTGCGTGAAATTTCAATTCGCGGCTTTCAGTCCACGGGAGGAGAAACGAACCGGCTGCGAGTTCCGATGGGGCAATTGCAATAATGAAGTGCTTGAATGCCAATCAGCAGCGAAAGACGTCTCGCTTTTTGCGAGGTTGACCCGTAAAGTTTATGCCAAATATTAAAATAAAAATTGCAAGTTAAATAACAATTTGTGTGGGTTAACCTCGCAGCACAACCACACGGAGCTTAACCTTAACCCGTCAACAGTTCCTGGATGTGTGGCATTGGCAAGCAATTTTGTCATAATTTTGATAAGTTGTTAACAAAAAGGCAGCCAAATTGTTGAGTAAATAAATTGTGATTTTATTTTCAGTCACGTAAGCAACAATGACGTGAACATATTCTCGATTTTACTACCCGCAAACCAGGCTGCCCCCCACCCAAACTCTGGTTGCTGGTTAAACATATTGCAATTACTTTTCCCGCGCATGAAAATAATTGTTGTGTTCACGTTGTTGTAAATTTATGAGGTGATTTTTCATAAACGCTTAAACGTTGACTCCAACATTTTTACATATTTCTTGTAAAATGTTTTGTTTTCTTTCTTATTTTTTTTATTTTAGCGTATTTTTTACGTGCGCCAACATGTTGAAATTAATTTATGAATTATTTTGTTTAAAATACCAAGAATAAACAACATGAAGCGGGCAATTAACGACGTGTTTTTTGGGAGAGGGGCATCAGTCTGGGGGCTGGGAAGGGTAGGTGAAAGGCGCTGCCTCGAGCTAGTGTCAACAACGTTCAAGTTTTTAGTAGGCAAGTGTTGAAAATTGCTGGCCCGGCTATTGACTGATTTATATACATATTTTATCAGGCAAGCAAATATCGGCCTTAGGCTATTTGCAACAGTTTAAGAGGCGATAGTTGACGACATTTTGGGGTATTTAAGTTGCTTCGCTTACAGTTTTAATAAATTCCCAATAGCTTCCCCATTGAGCGAACAACTTGACTCCATTGAAGCCACCTCGATTTTGGTTTAAACGCAGCTGCAAATGTCGGCAAAACTATCAAGAAATTACCGATAGGTTTCACTTCATTTACGCATTAAATTGCAGCGCAACTCATTATACCCTGTAACCATAGAAAAATGGGCACAAAAGGGTATGAGAGTTTTGTGAAAATATTAAGAAGAAACAGAAGAAAACTTAAAAGAAGATATATACTTCACCAGAATACTAAACTGAGTAGATTAAGCCAATTCCAATTAGGAATATATATTCTATAGCTTACAGTTTTAACATTTTTTTTTTCGTTAAACAGCAAGGTTTTTCTTTTATAGCATATCCATCAAATTTGGTTCAAATAATTCTGTTTAGCACACCTTACTCCAATTGCAGGGTATTTTCTACAGGCTATCTTCTTGTCGAGCATCTGCTGCTATTGAACTGTTACTCATTTCCTATACGTAATCAATGTGCAAATTACGTTTTGGCCAACAGCTTGACGCACAGATGTGGCTGAAAGCTGGGCAAACGGCAATCGAAAGGGCGCTTTAATGTACTGCGTCAATCAGAGAGCTCGACTTGACCTCCATTTAAATCATTGACGCAGCCGCCGACAAGTGACAACGCTTGGCAATCGAACGGAAGAGGAGGCCAGCACTCAACCGGACAGCACGATGGAGGCTCCAGAGCCTGTAGAGGAAACGCACTGCAAACGTAATCAAGTAATCAAAAGACCAAATCATGGCACTGACAAACCCAAAACGTTATACGTATTTTGGCCAGGCGGCGGGGAGCAGGGAGCGGGGAGCTGTAGGAGGGAAGCGAGGTGCATTGCGTGCTCTCGCCGAGTGACAGTTAGACAGACTAGTGGGGGGATGAATGGGGGGGGGGGGGACGCAACATGCAAAGATGGCACTTAACGAAAGCATTCGACCGACAACTGATTGAAGTGAAACAAGCCCATGGACAGACACTCGGGCCGTGTTTGGATAAAGCTGGGAAAGGGGGCGAGGGGGCCAACGGCACTGCAAGTGCAGCAAAAAGAAGAGGAGCAAGAACTACAGCCAGACATCGGTGGGAGTCATTGTCAATACACTTGAACACGTAGTCTTAACACTGGCACAACATTAGCAGCAACCAAAAAACAAATTACTAACTTTGACTTTTGCCATTTGACCCCACAAGAAAAAGAAACAAAAACGCCAAGCATAAAAATCATTGCTCAATCGACTGCAGCCATTGGCTTTAAAGTTCAAATTGCGAATGACTTCTCAAATCCTTCAAGTGTTTTGATTTTTTTATTTTTTTTTTTGAGTGTATCCGCCATGAGGCAGAGGAAATGCCTAACGATTGGCATTTAAAGATTTTGTTCGAATTGGGAAACAGAGAAAAGGCGAAAACATGCAGCAAATGCTTAAGAGATGAACACAGCAAAGCAGAAATGTCATAGAAATCAAAGCTGAAACATTCTTTAAAATAGATGACTGTTGTGAAGAATGAGTGGAGAATAATTTGAAAAGCGTTCATCTCTCTTTACCGTGTTTAAATACAGAAAACGAAAAAAACATCTACATGGACGGAAACTATACGTATTTAGTCAAAAATCTATGTAAAGCCAAAGAGTATTTGCTTGCATTTGTGATCGAGTCAAAAGAAGCCGTAGAAATTTCAGATAAGACATTTTTTAAATACATGAATTTTATAAAATGAAGAGAATGATGTTTAAAATATTTTTTATATGTTTGCACAAAAAAAAAGATTTTAAACAAAGTGAATGAGACAAACTTTACATTTTATTTATAGTAATAATGAATAGAAACAAAAAATATGATACAACATTTTCAATTAGTTTTAACTTATAGGTATAAAAAATAAAATAAAAAGGCTGCTTGGTAAAATATTACATATATGCGCAAACAGAGGTTATTGTGCATTTGTCGGTCAACGTTAACAAAAAAAAATTATTTTTATTAAATAAGCTTATACTATAGATGAAAAAACGTAAATAACCAATAGAATGTTATACGAAATGTATTTTAATATAAAAATTTTAAAATTCCACTTACATCAATGAAAAATGGGCAGATAAGCACACAAAAATCTGTGGAAAATCAAAGAGTAATAGGTTATTTGGGTGTATTAAATGGTATTTGTAAGAAAAGCATTGAACATTTTGTGAATAAAATTATAAACTTTTAAAATGTAAATTTCATCCGAGAAGAGCCGCGTAGTACCTTAAAGTATGCTAAAAAAGCATATATTATATATTTATTTTAGCTTTGCATTTCTTTCAGAAATTTTATGGTTGTCAGGTAGAGTGGGAGTTGTTTTTCAGGCATAGATCTTTTAAAGAAAGCACTTGACGCATTCAGTCAGGTAGTATCTGTAAGTATGCTATACAAAGTTTTCTTTCATAATCACTTTTTCCATACAAATTTAAATTTTTAGGTTTGGTCGATGTCATATTTCCGGCATTGACATGTAAGGAAAAACATTTTAAGATGTTTAGGTATTGTATTATATAAAACGAGCAAAGCTGGGTAATACACGTAAGTATGTTATATAAAGTATGTTTTTCTTGACAATCACTTTTACCAGATATTATCAAGTTTTTAGATATGGTCACAGCAAATTTTTAGCCGAAACCATTTATTAGGGAAATGCTTGGGCCAAGCAAAGCCTGGTAATACCAGTTAATATAATATTTCAAGTATGTTGCCATTTTTATTTAAAGACTTGACCCGAGCAAAGCCGGTTAATGCCAGTCGATAACTTATATGAACATTTTTCCCTTTGATTAGCACTTGCTACAGACATTTTGTGATTTTCAGTCGATATTTTTCAGGCTCATATGCGATGCAAACAAGCTGTTATTGATGCCGGGCGAGGCAATTGGCCATCCGTCTGTCTGACAGCCCGCACAATCTGACCCCCATGACCTTGCCCAACCATCGATTGCTTTGAACTTGTAACCAAAGCTGGCACGTAGCTGAACCTAAGCTCACAACACAGACGCAGCACACACCGTCTGGCCAACTAGGGGGCGTACTTGGGGATGGGGCAGTGGAGCTGCAGCAACTACTGCCACAGTCGCAACTTGTGCCACAGTCAGCAAAACTATTCGTCAAGTCGTGCGAAGCGTTTATGCTTGTTGTATTTGCTACGTGACGTTGATTTCGGAAAAACGCCTTAAAGGTGACATTGGACCAGGACGCAAACTTCGGGCAGACGTCATAAAAGTGTCGCAAGATTTGCTGCCAGCGCACATTTGGCCAGAAATGTCTGACCGCCAGCTGTATTGGAGCTGATGGCAATTTCCAACCCCCTCTTGCCACCTTGCCCTCCCAACACCCTTGCGGCAGCATCGCCTGCTGTGTGCCGGATTCGTTCCGGCTGGCGTTTAACTGTTTAGCGCCGCTGAAATCACTGCAAATCCTTGTGAACAGATTCAGCACTGCAGTCGGCCATTTCCCAGTGGTCGATCTAATTGCAAATGCAACCGGCTGGCGACTGGAGACTGCAGCCGAACGTGCCGCGCATTGCGGCCAATGATTTGAGTAGCCCAATTGACGGCACGTAGCACGGTCGGATTTCATGCCACATAGCGGCATGCAAATAAAATTCACGCAAATGTCAAATGGTAAAAGGTCCAAGCTCAATGCTCAATGCCGAATTTCGGATATTAAAGAGCCAACCGGGTTCAGTGTCCCCCATTATTTCATGGCTTTTACGTCTGGACCGCAGCCCACTTGATTCGCACTTTTTTTAGACTAATTTAAATGCGCGCCCAGGGGCGTGCCCAAGCGAATCTAAAAAAAGCTTCGCAAAAAAGCTGAAAAAATACCATAAAAGAGCGAATGCCGCCCGAGACGTAGGCGTCTTTCAGGGGCGTATCTTCATTTAAACTTTAATTTGAAACCTATTGACATTGGCCTTTGCCTTTTGTCTCCCTTTTCATTTTGTTTTTTTCTTTGCAGCAACTGAAATTTCTTGGATTTTTATTTTTTTGGGTGTTTGGTTTTTTACTTTTTACTGAACCCGCAGGTGCTAAAGGCAACGGCACTTTCCAGAATTGGCGCAGGCCATGAATTATGAATAGGATGCCGTACTTATTATCATTATTATTATTGTGTACAGAAGGAAGCGGAATATTTTTACAGATTTTGTTCGAAATCAACGCATAATTTGCCGTGGGCTATAAAATTAAAAGTATAACGGGTTCACCTTTAATTTATGAGTTGATTTTGTGTTCGTCTTGCGGATATATGAATGCTTTAAAAGTCGGTATTTGGTCCCCGAAGAAGCCTGCCTTAACAGGTTATGCCTTTAAAATCTGTTCTCCTTCATAAATAATTTGAGTTTTTGTTGCAGTCGTATTTGTTTTATAATCCACATGGCACTGGATGTGGGTTGGTCCATAAACTAATTGACAGTTAATTAATAATTCCATTATTGCATACTAAGATATTGATTCGATTTTGCAATTGCTTTTTATATCGAACTAGTAATCTTCATGCCTAATCCAATGCCAAGCTGAGCTTCTCTCTTGTTGGTTCTGTGGAAATGAAAATGTTTGCTGACACTGTCAATCGGATGTGCAACGTGGCATGACGTTGGAAATCTTTTATTAATTGAATAAGAAAAATACATTTACAAGAACCTGAATGAAATAGTCAAATATGGCGGTCTGATAGCTACATATATAGTGTCGGGTGGCTGATTCCGATACCGCCGTAAACCAATTTCATTGGAATTAAAATTCTAAATAAAATAAACAAAGTTTGCGAAACAACGCAGGACATGAACGTGGATGTGGACGTGGAAATGGACGTGGACGTGGACACGGACGGGGCTAGGATCCGCCTTTGGCTTCTGCTTATAGCCAAGTAAATGGCGCAACATTCGAGTAGTTTTAGCTGTACTTGTACTTTTAGTGCAACAAATCCCAATCCCAATGCCAAAGCCGCCTGCAGTCAAAGTCGCCGTCGCCGTCGCCGCCTGCAGAGACGCTAAAGCTGATCCTGAGATTGTGTTGTAACAAGTTAATTGAATTTGCACTCAGCCAAGCGTCATGCATCGGCATCACGAGCTGAATGCAGACGAAGCGATATGCTGCCCAGATTGTGTTTGAGAGGGAGAGAGGGAGTGGGGTGGGGTGGGGGGATCTGTGTGGCAGTGAGAGGTAGATGTACCGATACAACTTACTTAGTTTATGGCAACACCAGAAGTCCAATGTGCGCCTCTCTCTTGCACGCGCTCTCTCTCTTTCTATTCTTTTTTGTGTCCGGATTCGATTTCAGCTTCCACATCCTCTTTACTACACACAGACACACTCCCGCCCAATTTTAAGCCCCCATTCTCCCAGCCTTCATTTTTCGCCCCAGCAAAATGTTGTGATTTGCACAGATTTTTGCTTGTCGTTCTCAAGTTCACCTTATTTAGTTGCCTCTTTGCCCATGCCCTATTCTGTTCGTTTCTATTCTGTTTTTCTGTTCTCTTGCCGAATCCGGCGCATTTTATGCTGTGCAACATTTTTGTAGCTGCTGGCAGCAGCTTTGGAGTTCATTAAGCGCATGTGAGCCGGTGCCAAATAATGTCACCTCCCCGCATCCCTTTTGCACTCTCCCCAACCCCAGCACACTCTTGCCACACGTCTGGCCCATAACTGGCAGCTCAAAAGCAGCGTGTTGATCCTTGCAGACAAATGGGCCTCCTGGTGCCGGAGAGCGGGAGCACAAGCTTTTAGCAGATTAGTTTTCATCATCTTAACATTCCTAATTAATGGCGCCTTTGTTCGGCTCCGTTTAGGTGTTAAATCAAAGTCTTGCCGGGCATGCATGCGTAATGACTAATGAGTTGCGAGCGATGAGTGTTGAGCTGCGATGAGTTGAGTTGAGCCCAGTTCAAATGAGATGAGAGGCTACAAACTGTGAGCTGCACTCTTTGATATTTAGCATTTTGTCAAAGCATTCACAGCAGGTGGATAAAGCTCATCAGTGTGTCAGCTACTTGTCAAATTAGAGGGAAATCATATAAACAGACCAAACTTAAAGGTCTTCGTTGGGGCTCCGTACTTCTACACTAATGAGGAGAGTTTTCGTATAATATATATTTTTATTTATTCCTTTAGCTCAACATTAGTCACAAGTACCTTTAAATATTTTAATATAATTTAGCTTCATGGATCCAGTTTCATATACATAAGCGCACCTAAAGAAATATAAATTATTTCTTTTTGTATTTGCAGGATTTGCTTCCAACTGTCAATTTGAAATATGCAATGAACTTTACACAACAGAAAATATTTAGAAAATAATTAATTCGCATTGTATTTTGAATTGTCAATTTGGGCATTTGTAAAATAATCATTTCTCGTCCTGATTCTCTGGTCCTGTCCACATCGAAATCAAATCAAATTTGGCACATTCATTTCAAAATGTTTTGCCCAATTATGTGACATTTTAACGCAAGTAGTCTAGTCAACGCATTAGTTTGCATTATTTACGGTATATACAATTTTAATGCAATTATTTGACTCTACACATTAATTAACATTGCACTTAATTAGGTATGTGGTTATATTTGTTTTAATCAGTATGAATGAGGCTTCATGTCAATTTGCCAGCAAATGCAAATCAACAGTGCATTTCACGAATACAATTTCCTTGTTAATGTTGTGTGCGTGGCGTGCGTTTGTATTGTGCTGTGCTAATCATAATATTTAATTATGATCGTGAAAAGCAAACACCGCACAAAGTTACTGTTACAAAAGAGCGCCCAATCTACAAAAACGCAAAAGTTTGTAAAACTAATTTCCTAGTGGGAAATGTCAAAATGTTTTTGACAAGTCCAATTTTCGAAAATTTCAAATTTCAGCTGTAATTAACTTTGGGCTAAGGCAATTAGCGCCGCACAGAAACTAATTTATTTTATGTGCGTATTTGTATTTGTATTTGTATGGGTGTGTATGTGTGGTTGTGTGTGTTTTAGCTACTGTACCCAGCCACTGTCCAGGACACTCTAACCCACGTACAGCATTATGTCAACATTGTAAATAAAAGTTGTACAACAAGTGCATATTATGCATAATAATTACGCTGGGAATACTTTGAACAGGAGCGGATTCGGAATGGAATTAAAATAACATTTTGTATTATTAAAAGCTCAAGATAAATAATTTATTCCTTTTTTTAGACTCTATCCCGAATAGTATAACAAACAATTTTTCATTGGGAATGAAATGTATAGCTTATAATAAATAATTTGTTTAATTTTATATTTAGGATTTATTTAAAACTAAATAAAAGAAATTTCAAATAGCGTAAAGTTTAAATAAAATATTTCAAACTATTTTAAAAGTGTGTTCAAATATATGATGGCTAACATCAGTAGCTCAGCTCAAATATACTTAAATAAATTGCAAATATCAAAATCTGGCAATAAAATGTAATATTTGAGCATAAACATAAATATCGTAAAATTTAAATAAGTTATTTTAAACAAGTTAATAAAATTGGATCAATTGTCCTTGCATAACATATGTAGCAAAATGAGCTGAAATAAGTAGTCACAAATAATAATAACATTAAGAAAGTATTTGAAACAGTTTGAAAAACAGCTCAACTAAATGTGTTTGATTTGAGGATAATTGCTTGTGCGTGCTTTTAACCGCAGTGCGCTCCTGTGCGCATCTATGCTAAAATAAATTGCAAATATCGAAATGAGCCGAGTGTCGTTTAGTCGCCCTGAGAAATGGAAGTTAGCTAGTGAGTGAGTAGCTGAGTGAATGGGTGAGTGAATGAGTGAGTGAGTGAGTGACAGCAGCAGGAGCAACAGGATGGCGTTGGCTGACATTACACTTGTCAACGGGTAGTAATTGCTTTGACGATGCCTGCGATGCGATGAGCGGCTGCTGACTTTGACTGCGGCTTGCCAGCCACACAACAGCTCGTCACAAAACACACAATAATTGCCAAGTGACGGTGAGTGGTGATGGTGATGGTGATGGTGGAGGTGATAGGAAAGAGGAGCACGAGGAGCAGGGCCATGCTGTTGGAGAGTGTTGGGGTGCGCATCAATAACGCGCCGCGTCGCCTTGCTAACGTGGCCAAGCGGCCACCAAGTCAGGCAGCAAGTCGACAGGCAATGCTGGGCGAAAATCACACCCATTTATCAGTGGCAACCGAGGCAGGGCGCCGCAGCGACAGCAACAGCTAATTGCAGTTCATGCGAAAAACATCGTTAATCAACTCATTGACAGTTTGTTATTTGTTAAACAAAGCTAATGACTTAATGGCATAAATGGTGTGGCAACGGCAACTGCACATATTTATAAACATATTTACAAACAAGGATATCCGACAGCAGACCGACCAGCAGCTCCATCCGATGGCTGCTCAGCGCCATGACACACCAGGCCACCAGACTGGCCGTATGTGGGTCGGGCGAGCCTTGAGCTCGCATTTATGTTGATAAACAATAAAATGAGGAGCAACATTTATTGTTGGTGTGCCAAAGTTTAAATACCCTTGCTGACATATTTAAGATATGTTCGGTATTGCTGATATTCTGCTTATATGTTGGCTTAGAATAACTTTGAGAACAATGAGTTTTTCATACAAAAATCCATTATATATTAGATATTAATATTGATGAGAATTCGCATAGGGGCACTCATCATTGCCAAGTTTGGTAATGATATCTTGAAAACCACAAAAAGTTTTTTTTCGCAGTTATATAATATAGGTTTTTAGTTTGCATAGTTCGTTCTTACACATCAGGAAAATATATACTTCACAAACTTCATGACAAATATATAATACCCTCTGCAAGAGCATAATGACAAGCCAAGGTAAAATTAATTGTGCGGGCTGGCTAAAAATGGTGCACTAGACCGCAGGGACTTGGGTCTTGGGACTTGGATGAACTAGTTGGGGTCGGCGGCAGTTTAAGGTGGAACACGAGCGAGAGAGAGAGATAGAGAGAGAGAGAGAGAGAGAGAGAGAGAGAGAAACAGAGATAGAAAGAGAGAGTACACGAGTAGGCAATTGCATGACACGTCTTAGCAATTCACAAAAACTTCGACACTTGGCAATTAAATAAATTACACCAAACGCTCGATTGTACAAACGTAAACCAATAACGAATATTTTTTAAAATTTTTTTGCTTATCAGGCAGGCTATGCCAACCTAATCACATTTCGACAGACATTTCAGGTATTGTGGCTACACAATATTCCTTTAGTTAGTCGGCTCTCTACATTCAGATCGGAAAATAAAAAAAAAACTTTTAATTTTCTGAAATTTCCCCAAAATTTGAAGTTAATTCTTGAAAATACGTTGATATATTTTTAGAGAATTCTGTAAAATTGCAACCGTCGAAATGAACATGAACTATAGTAATATACCCTACGAGGCGAACTATTCTGATGATGTCAGCATACACACACAGATAAGGTAATACCCGGGACATAATCATTTCTCAATATTGCCCATTCTTACAGATGATGGGCATGCATCAGATGAGCATACCGGGCGCACCAACCGGTGCCATGCCGATGAGTATGCCGATGAGCATGCCAGCATCAAGCATGAACCAGATGCAGTTACCCATGGGCAACATGGCAATGCCACTATCAACAGCTGGACAGATGTCCTATCCGATGCAGAGGACGATGATGCAATCGCAGCCAATGAGTATGATGCATCCGATGCAGCAGGCGCAGGGCAATCAGTTGGCCATGTCGATGTCACAGCTACCGCCCGGAGCCGTTACGCCCTTGAGCAGTGTATCCGTGGTGCCAATGATGGGCGGCGGCGGCGGTAACATTGACGGAGGTGGCATGAACGTTGTTGTGCCCGATCTACAGCCGTTGTCGGCCATGACCCAAATGAGCCCGAATACCCAAATGCCGCAAATGCAGCAGGGACGCATGACCGGCGGCTCATCTGCGGGGAATACCAATTGGATGCATGGCGGCAACGCTAGCCAAATGGTGCCCAGCAATATGTGGAATTATACCCAAGGCTATCAGAATTTGCAGCAGCTTCAACAGCAGCAACAACAGCAACAACAGCAGCAACAGCAACAGCATCAACAGGAACAGCAACAGCTTCACCAGCAACAACAACTTCAGCAGCATGAGCAGCAGCAGCAGCGCATGAAACCCCAATACGATTATTCCAACAACTATAGGGAGACTCGCAATGGATTAAAGTAAACGACTTGAAAATCTCTAATCGATTTATCCTGGTTAAATCCACATGTGTGTTCTCTGTTTTCAGCTCCCCATCTGTTGAAGCACTAAGGCTAAGGGGTAACAGTGGATGCATATCTGGTAAGTAGCTTACACCCGTTAATCATTATAGTTAATATATTCGTAATCAGTATAATCATCCGAGTCGATATAATCTTGTCCACCTGATTCTAAGCAAACAGTATATTTATCGGACCCCTATAGTATATAGCAGTCATTAGAATAATCGGTCGAGTAATGAGTTATTGTACGAAACAATTTTTTGTTGTTTTTACTTTTGTTTTTACTTATTTCTATACCTAATTTAGCGATTCTGAGCACCTGAACAGTGAAATATCATCTTTTTAAAACGTTTTCGTTATATTTGCGTTTTATTATTTTATTATTCTATAGTATGGGTACAACCCAGGTCCAAGCTGGCCTTTTATTCTTCTCATCCCAATTATCTGCTCATATTCTCTTTTCTTTTCATTGCAGGCAAGAAAGTTCCGCACTGGCGCTAGTTTCTAAGGGTTGTCTTCTGTCATTTCGGATTTCTTTAAATTGTGATGTTTGCCTCACACATATCAAACACACTCTCATACACACATGCGTACGGTGTAAGATTCCAAAAAAAGAACGAATGCAAAATGAATGCATTTTGAAATAAATTGAACAAAGGTATATTTTGAACTGTCTCTATAATGATTAGCATCGTATTGTGCAAGAAGACTTTTCTAGGATCCATCAATGTGCATTTGCGCTATTGCTATATCTATTCTTTCGCAGGGGAGGTGAGGCGGGGCCATTGAATAGCAGCTCTGCAAAAGCTTTGTATAATTCTAGAGTCAACCACAGCCGCAAATGCCGCAACGGGGGGAGTGAAGTGGAGGGGCCGACGAGTAAAAGTTTTCACAATTTTCGCTGGTGGGCACAAATGCATTTGGCGTCGGGTTTTTCACTTTGGCTGTGGATTTGGCTTTAAACGCTTTGATTTATGGCATTCAGACATCAAAATTGGCAACATGTTGCAACTAGCCAAAGTCCCGATATCAAGACATTTGGCTAAAAAATGAACCAACCAGGCAAAAGCTAAAGCCAGAGCCAAAGCCAAACCGAACCAACGACGGGCAAGCCAGCGAACGAGCGGCGATGAAAAATTTATGCTGACCGCATGATGAACGCATAAAAAATGCTGCCAACTTATGGCCAAAATGCAATCCAACTCGTTTCAGCGTATATAAACAATGGCTTTATCGAGTCGACGGCATCAGCTGGCGTTACGAGGCCACTCTGCGCAGGGGATACTGGATACGGATACTGTATAATGTACAGTGGGTCGCACGCATATATATATACTCTCACACAAGCACACACACAGGCACACTCATACATAAATATGGTAGTCCGTGACAGGGACCAAAACTAAGTCATTTTGTTTGGACGTTAGATTCTGGCTGCGAAGGTGTGAATATTTTATGTGACACTATTTTGATATCATAAATCTTTTAGTTGTTTATTCAGCCAAGTTGGCTTTTGCTGGATTTTCACAGCGGTTACATTTTGCTGCCACAAATTTGCGGTTGCTTCGCTTCTTGAAGAACGTGGCGTCGACTTTACACTGACAGTTGCCAAGGGGTTCGGAAAAATAAGGTACGGATACATTTATATATGTCTACATACATAAATATACATATGTATATATACATATATGGAGTGCTGATTGACAGATTGATTTGCTTTAACTGTAAAAGTGACCTAAAATTTTTGCAAACTATACTTTTGTTATTATCATGGCTGTGATTAGATTCACACTTCGCACTAATGTTCCACCTTAGGTTCGATTCGTGAACCTGAGTTTCCATCATATTCATAAAATGCAAAATGTATTTATTATAGAAATATATTTTGTTTTTATATTGTTTATATTTAAATATAAAGTCAAATATTTTCTAACGAGTTTCAAATTCATTTGTGAGCAATTGGTTGGATTGAAGGTTTCGCTTATGATTTACAAAATGTTGGACTTTCGGTTTCGAACCAGAGCAGCTATTATATTATTATAGTTACCTTGTATAACGTAAATGAACAGAATATAAGTTTTCAAAATTTCCAGGAGTGGAAAATCTATTTTGTGCAAAATTGGGGTTTAATTAGACTTTTAATTTACAATAAATGTAAAGTAAAATATTGATTTGAAATAACAAGAGAGACAGCACTGTGCCAAATTCATTTATATGCTTGGTAAGATTGAAAATAGCCTGAAGTTGAAATTGAATGTTTTTTGCGTCTTTCGTAGAGCACTCTTACCTCCGTGCACAACAAAATATCTTTGGCTGTTGTTCAATTACGAAATGGGATGCTTGGGTTACATTTGGCAAAAATTTCAACTATGCCAAAACTAAAATAATCTCATTTAAACTGCCATCCAGCTGCAGCCATTGCCACAAATACATACGAATAAGCACACGCACACGCAAATATTTTCCATTGGGTTCCATCTGAACCGGGTCCCGATGCGCACATAAAATGCACATGCCCAAAATTGTTTTGGTTGAGAATTTTGCAAAAGCAGCTCCCGCAAGTATTTTACATTTTTTTTTAGTTTTTGGTTTTTTTTTGTTGGGAAGGGGCGGCGGGTGGCAGCTGAGGCATCATTAAAATTAAAAAACCCACAAAAACAGACAGCTGAATGGACGTTGAATGGTCCACGAATGGACATTTGAAAACTTTCAAGGAAACTGACGCACACGACAATGTGAGTACACAATGCTGGCGTCCTAGGGGGAAACTTTTTGGGGGCCGGCGGGGGCTTGGCTTGTCCAAAAGTTGAGAGCCCTATGTCGTTGCTTATGCGCTGCGCTGGCTGTACGAAAATTTTATTCATGACGGAAGCAATACTCAAAATTTTGTCTATTAATATCTAGGCAATTCTAGAGAAGAGTTGAGCTTGTGGCGACGGGTGTTGGGGGTTCAGGGGTTGCCTAGGTTATGTTGGATATACTGGGCTGTGGCATGGTTCGCTTGCTGCGTCTGCATATGTCCAACTGCCAGACCAACTGTCTGTTTGTCTAACTGACACACGACACACACACACACACACACGTGCGGTTACTTGGCTACGGAGGCGACTCCACCGGGAACGAACAGTCAGCTGATCTGCCTGGGCGCACATTGCCAACATAACCTCAAATTGCATTCCTAATTCCTTTTATACTCTACACATCCACAACTCACACACACACACACACTCACACACACTGTACCCATTCTGCCAAATGTGCAATTTCCGAGAGAGAAGAGAAAGAAAGAGCACGCCCGTTTTGCTGGAACATTGGAATATTTCGTAGCACAAAATTTATTAGAATCATTTTATTATTTTGCGGGCAACTTCATGTTAGCATCAACATACGTCATATTTTTGTAGAGGCATCAGCTCCAGAACCACTAAAATGTGCATCAGCATCAGCTTGGGCAACACAGCGGGAGACAGGTGCTCGCCTGTAAACACTTGGAGAATGTACATATATGTATATGTATGTAATTTTACAATTGCTGTTCTGGGCTTGAGTGAAATGTTTGTGGGCATCGAGCTACAGTCAACTGTGGGTATTTCACCTAATGCGCATTCTGAGCTTGGCAATGCAAAATACAAAATTCGAAATACAAAATTTAAATAGCTTTACACACATTTTGTGGTAATTAAAATAAGCCGCTTAAGAAAAAGCAATGAGAATTTTCAAGAATTTGTTATACTCGTTCACAAAGTGAAAAGAGTATATTGGGTTTGTGCAATGTCCGTCTTGTTGTCCGTCCGCCCGTCCGTATGAACGCAATCTTTTTCGCCGCTATTGAAGACAGAGCGTTGAAACTTGGAATATATAGATTCGTGTATACTCGCGCCAGACAGTGTTAAGATTTTTATGCCACGCCCACTGGGAGGCTGGTAAATCGATAATATAAGTATCGCAAATGGATAAAAGTTTTTTCCACAATATTACATTTCAAAATTATTAAAAATTTTTGCATGATTTATGACAAAAAAATTTTCATATATTGTGCTATAAACATATATTAGGGTTTGATGATGTTCATAGTTTTTCCATATTTGCGAATAAGGACACTCTGTATGATATATCCGATCTAACAGACATATACTGCGTAAAACAAAAAGAGGTGCCTTTCATGACGATTCAAATTGAGAGACGTACATAACATACATAGATCAGGCGTATATATGCATACTTTGCAGGGTCGGAGGCTTGTACATTATAGAGTATATCAAGTAGGAATGTTCCTACTGCTATGCTCAGTTAGTTTAGCTTAAACAAAAAAAATGAGAAGCAAAGTCAATCGAATCGATCGAAATATTTGGTTAAACAATGTTAGCGAAAGCAATTTGAAGCATTTCTGTTTGCCACAGCAAATTGTCACTTTGATGCAGTTCACTTTGTCAAAATAGCTGCAGAGCGAATGAGCCACAATTGCCGCTTAAAATCAAGTTGGTAGCTCCTTCATCTCTGCCGCATTTTCGCAAAGCTCTGCTCTGCTCAGCTTGTGGTTGACCGCAAGTTGATGGCTGGCCAACTGTTTGAAATAAGTGCTTAAGCAGCAGAAATTTTGCTCGCTTCTGTTGGCAGCAGGAATGTCAACAGGAATTGGACTTGTCGTTTGTTGCCGCACAAAACATTTACATTAGCAGCATTGACATCGCCGTTTTTTTTTTTGTTTTGCTCACAAACAGCTGCATGCACCGGATCCACAAGGCTCGGAGGATACTCTGTCGCTCCTACGGCACTATTTTCTGATGTAGTGTAAACTTTGTGCCTTGTTTAGAATTTGGTTCGTGTTGCCTTTGGTATCTTTTTCGTTTTTCTATCTCTTCATCTCAGTCTCTCGCTTTGTAGTTTTTTAACATTACGGTTTTTTGAAACTGTGCCAACATTTTGCTTGTTTTTCCTTGATAACTTCATCATCGACATCGTCCCAGCCATGCTAGAATATTTGCACCAAAAAAAAGAGGTAAAACTTGTTGGCCAAATGTTTTGTCATGATTTGTGAGTGTGCATGTTAGTCTCTTTGTGTGTGTGAGTATATACATTTTGTCCTGAGCTTTTGCCTTTTACGAACTACTGTCAATGAAAATTCTGTGTGCGTGTGTGTGTGTGCATCACTTGGCCCAGATTATCGAGCGTCTGACGTGGAAATAACGCGGATGTGGGCTTGAAGGCGGTGCTGCGGGGTAATGCTAATGGCATTTTGGTCTTGCTCATTTTGGGCGCTTTGAGTAATTAAATTTATGGCCATATGCATAAATTGGCAACCTGTTCGCTTCGATCCGAATATGCACCAGCCGCAGATGCTGCTCAAATGTTTGACTTTTTGGCCCGCTTCCATAACTGTCCATGTCCATGTGCAGGCTTGGCATTTCCTAGCTGTCGTTGTTGCTGCTGTTGTTTCTTTATTGTTTTTGTTGTGCCCAACTGGCCGGCTATTAATTTCGAATGGTGGCCGCTCGGACCGGCGGCCCATGTGTACACATGTTTGGGCTTGTAAAAATGTCATGTTAATTTGTGGATTGTGCCGGACAGTGGAGCATGCAAATAAATGTCTCGCTCGCCAGTCACCCACCCACGCCTGAGTCGATGCGGAGAGGGACTCGACTCTTTTTTTTTACTCCAGATTTATGAGCGAATCTGATAAGTGCTGCCAATAAATTTCGGATACAACAATTTGCAGTGCATGTTGTTCGTCTCTCGCTCAGATATGGGGGTCTGGTTAAGTATTTCGGTTATTTTATAGCCTCGTCGAGCAATTGGAGATTTCCGTGGTGGATAACCAAAATGTTGTGCCGCTAGCCTAGTGTTTAGCAGCAGCTTATGAGCATTTTAAACACGCATTTGGGTTAAAGGAACGCACTTTTGCAGACATATTTAACTTATAATATTATGTGTAATTTTACTAAAATGAAAAAAGATTTCAATGCCCAAAGTGCAGTCGTTATTTCGAAAGAATTTACGACGTTAAGCTGACTAACATCGCATGCGACATGGTCTGACAAATGGCAAAAAGCCATTTAATTATTCCATTTGCTCATATTTTCACTATAGTATAACCACAATTTTCTCTTATATTTTTGTCCGCACACAAACGAATATTGC
This sequence comes from Drosophila robusta, assembly GCA_035043565.1. Lineage (NCBI taxonomy): Eukaryota > Metazoa > Arthropoda > Insecta > Diptera > Drosophilidae > Drosophila > Drosophila robusta. The sequence continues at coordinate 6,668,175 of JAWNMW010000584.1, forward strand.
TCATACGCATCGTGCGCCCAGAATTCAAACCAAAACGTAATCACAGAGTCGCACACAAAAATACAACAAAAGCCACAAGAAATCAGTGAATTATACAACATTTAAACAAACACAAAACTCTGCACACACACACGCTCACAGCAGAGAAATGCATAGAAATCCACAAAATTAAGTTAAGGCGCTCGCACAATGACGAACACAAAGTTGGCCAAAAACTTTCCTGAGAGCAGGCAAGTTGAAGAGAATGGATGAAGAAAAAAAACTATCGCAGCAGAAGTGAAGTAAGTTGAATGTAAGCAAACAAGTTGAACCAACAAACCAAGTCTCTAATTGTATTTGTGCATGTGTGCATGCCAAAACGCAGGCATGGCTGCAGGGTAGTGGGTGTGGGGGCGGGGGTGGGTTAAGGGGTGTGGGGGCACTGTTTTATGTGGCAGACCGGAACGCACCACTTTGGCTTTGGCTGCTTGCTCTCAAGTAATGCAACAATAGAAACTGCAAGAAAATATGAAGAAGCCAACAATACGTGAAATGCAACATTTTCGGTATGACGCTCGGGCGCAAAAGCATCCCCACAGTGCCCCACAAAGGCCCTAAACAAATCCACAAAATCTAAGTAGAATGACAAGAATTAAACAACGACGTGCAAATACGCTTAACATTTTTATTATTATTGTGCGTGCAATTATTAGATTTTGATATAATATAATATATAATAATAAACATAATGTGCAACATTTAAATTTTACAACATGGACATATTCCAACAATTTATATGGTTTATTAAGTTGCATTCATTTGAAAAATGTATCATATATGGCTTTTCAATAGTTGTTGAAGTTTAATTATTTACTGAAATTTCAGCATTATTTATTATTGAACAAAAATTCGAACAACATCGAGTGCAAGCAATAGATTATAATATAGTAAATAAGTAAAAATATTTATAAAATTGAATTTCATAATTTGCAACATTTTAAAAGTATAAAACAACATAATGTTAGATAACTTGGACAATTCCAATAAATTCATATGGGTAATTTAAAAAAAAAAAACTTTAGTGAAATTCTGGCTACTTTAATAGTTTCCGCAATTTAATGAATAACTGGAAATTCAGCATTACTGATAGAAAAGTTTTCCATTTGATTTGAAAGTGTAGAAGATCTGCAGTTTTTCTTGTTTTTCTTGCCCAATACGTTGCCATGCAACTCGCACTGATCGATAATGTGCTGGAAATCTTTGTTTATGCCCAAACTGATGGGATTACCAACGAGTATCAAAAGCGACATGGCGCGCGAGAGTAAAACATTCAGTCGCCGCGGATTGGTGACGAAGCTCGGGTCCATAAATGAGGTAACTAGCGAGGCAATAATAATGGGTTTCTCACGACCCTGAAATCTGTTCACCGTGCCCACGTCCACATTTTTATGATTCCTCTCGCAAAGCATCTGCTCGATCAGGCCGCACTGGGCCAAATACGGTGAAATGACCCCAATGTCCTGCTGCTGCACTTTTTGGCAGCCGCCGATCCCTTGGCTAAGCAAAGTTCGCACATACCAGACAAGCACCTGAGCCTCCTGCTCATTATAGCTGCTCATCGAGTTGTTCATGCGCCTGGTTGTGCCGTAAACGAAGTGAATCAAAATGGGAAACTTTTTGTTCGCCAGCAGACGCCAGTTGGCGGCCAAGTTGACCTTCAGCGTTGGCGCCGACGGTATGAGTTCATCATTGTAGTACAGCCTGTTGTAGATGCCCACAATCGCCGGATGTGATCGATAGTTGCGACGCAAGCGCGTCTGCAGAGTGCAATCGTAGTTGCCACTGGCGTCCACCTCGTACAACGTATTGCCCATCAGACGCTCCATCAGCGACACACCCAGGCCAAAGCTGAGCGCACGCTGGCTAATGACGACCGGACCCAACTGCTTGTGATCACCCGAGAGTATGACATGACAGTCGCTATCCTTAAAGCCCAAAATGCCAAGCAGCGCCTCTGGCTCGGTGGACGCGGCCGCCTCGTCTATAAAAACGTGCGTGTATGTACCGCAATCAGTTAAGGCAATGATGCCTGCCAAGCACAAAGTGGCTACAATGATGCCATATTCGGTTAGATTGCATTTCTCGAAGTGATTAGCACAATTGGAGTAAGCCACCACCATGGGATGCACTGAGCCGAGTCCCATCTTATATCTTCTGCGCGAGTAGAGGCGCAGCAGCACATTTTTCTTCGATTGATTGGCAGACTTGGGAAATCGACTATCCTTCTCAATGTACTCGCATATTTTCAAGGCAATCGTGTCGCAGGCCGAGTTGGAGCCGGCAGTAACAATAATATGGCTTTTCGTTTGTAGATACAATTGTAAAATGGCCTCCACAATGGTTGTTGTCTTTCCGGTGCCTGTAATCGTTATGTTTTAGAGCCCATTCTCTCTCGTTCGCTTTTCTTTTTCTTTTTGCTGCTCACCTGGTGGTCCGAAAACAATGTAAGGCGCCACAGGGTTGGGCCCAGCAACAATCTGCTTAACTGCCTGCAGCTGTTCAGCATTTGCGGCAATATCCGTGTTGACCAAAGACATTTCCACAAATTCCAATTCGATCTTTTGCGGCTGCGGTGTGCTAGGAATCGGAAACAAATAGCGACGCTCCTGGCGACATATATCCAACAGTTCGAGAGCACGATACATGAGACGAAATGGAATGCGTGGCGAACGAAAGAAAACTGTATATGTCCGATTCAAATTTGGATATCGTAAGCATTCAAAGTGAACTGTTCTGCTTTTCACTTTCACAATGGTGCCAACATGACGGCGCATCGGATCATATAGATCGAGAGACTCGTGCATATGCCGCAGATGTATCAAGATCAGCGGCACTGGCAGCGGCGCTTCCAAGAGACTTTCGCTGGGCACCAGCACCAGCTCGTCCAAATCGGGTGCTAAGATGGCTTCAGCATTCACATGCATCTCACTGAGATTTATCGCGTAGAGCACCTTGTCTATTTTCTGAACGCTGACATTCCTCTCTATGAGTTGAGTGTAGAGCTCCATTTGGGCCATATCCTCGATGGTGAGCAATGTCTTAAGCACAGAGCACACATTGTCATAGCTCAACTGGCGTGTCTGAAAATATTCGCCCAATTTTCCTATCAGCATTTTGTCTTTGAAGTTGACATTGAAAGCCTGCAGCATATCATCACTTGGCTTATATAACGATAAGTTAAACATATTTTTGCAGATGTACAAAATACACTTATCTCGTATATTATTTATTATGTGCACAATTTAATTTTACTTTTACGTCTGAGCTCTTTATTTTATTTAATGCCAGACCACACACAGCGTCTGCAAACGCGTACAACTGAAGTTTAGCGAGAACTCTGAGGCTTAAGCTGAACTTGCATAAACTCAATGCGATGTATCGATATTCACTTCTGCTTAATTCGAGCTCGCAGGCCAGTGATGCCACATTTGTACCAAAAATTACGAATATCACTTGTACCATTTCTGGAATCAGCAGCTTCATATTTTTAAATAAGAGACGATTTTCAGTTTTTAGTACTTAATGTAATGCTCTAATAACCGTTGTAAAGAAGGGTATTTAATTATTATTATTTCTTCGTTTAATTTAAAAACTCATTTTTTGTTTTAATATTTTATGGTTATATGGTTTATATAAAGAGATATAACCCTTGTTGCCTTATGATTCGTTTGAGTTTAGTCCTTTTAAATATCGTTGAGTTCTTCCAAAAATGTAAAAAAACTTGGTGTACACCTAATTGTTTTTTACACAAATTGCATTACAAGATTTTTAAAAAACACGCGTTATGTATAAAATTTTTTTTACATAAATTGTTTTGTTTTGACACCATGCAATTTTATTGACTTAAGGACAACTATTAAAGGGAAATCATATATAAATTAATATGTATATGATCATTATTGATTAGCCTCGAAGTTTAATATTTTTCAGGTATTTTTTGCCGTATTTTATAATATTGATTGATATAAGAATATTAATTTATTTTTTTGTTTTTAAATTAATACTCAGTGTACCACTGAATATTTATAAAGTACCAATTTAGGTACATTGCTGGCGATCGCCACTGTGATCTTTAACACATATTGCTGATCTTGCATTAAAATTACTGTTTACGCAATTACTTGAGTTTATCTGTGGCAGTCGTAAGCTGATCGCTATACGGCTTATCTTCAATAAAGCAGTTAGCCTCGGTTTGACTCTTTTTTATTTATCGCAAATACATACAAATGTATATGCCTGGACAATGTTATAAAGCTTGATGTAGGATTTTAGCAAGTATTCAATGTGCAGCAATCCGACTCAAATTCAAAGCACAAGAAGCACAATACAAAAAGCCGGAAATATGGCAACGGTTGCCATTGTGGAACGGCGAAAGATTGCAAATACGGCTAAGAAGAAGTTGGAGAAGAAGAATAGGAGGTAGGGGTAGGGGGTTGGGGTGGGTGGCATCCGAAAACCGGCAAGTACATTTGTTTATGCGGCCTGGCAAGAAGTGCGACGGAAGCTGCCTGCTGGCTGCTGGCTGTTGCCTGCTGCTGGGAGCGTTGAAATGGAACAAATGAACTTAGTCGAGAATTGCCAACTGCACACTTCACACAAACACTCGCATACACGCACACAAACACTCACACACAAAAGGAGCAGTCCTGTGTGTGTGTGTGTGTCTGTAAGCAAGCCAAACAAATGATTTTACTCGTTACAAGAAAAGTTAAACTTGTAAATTCAAATTTCACATTTGTCTGAAATTCGCAATTACATTTTGGCAACAACAATGAAATACGAGCACCTGACTGGAGGATAGAATTGAATTCAACCACGCCCACCCACTTCATGGCTCATTGTTCCGGGCAAAGACGCCGCAAATGGAGCATGCGAGAGGAAGCGAGAAGGAGCGAAAGAGAGCGAACCAAGGCAACAGCCAAACATTTCTCAGCTAACCTCCTAAAGCATATTGTAATAATCCAAATGAAATTAAATGTACCGTAAACATTTCGAATTAGGGACCGAATGGAAGCCGAGAGCTGTTGCGGCCCCACGACCCGACCATATCAGGTGCAAGCGGCATACATAACACGGAGACAATAAAAAATGCCCGTAATTGCAGATGCGAGCCGATGCGGGCTTTTGGGCCAGGCTAGCCCCAAACCGGGCCAGCATTCGAACAACAACAAATCGTTGACCTATGCAACGTCGAGTGGTTGGACAAGAGCTCAGCCGTTATTTGCCGTTTGGGCCGGAATAAATGCGAAATAAAGCTGGACAATCATTGGGAAGCTAGCAGACATCCTTGGACTAAAACAGAAGTTGCCAACTGTTGCTTAAAATGTTGCTGGCGTCTGTCAAAGCGAGTGAAAATATTGAAGTCGAAATCCTTAATGTAAGTACAGGCGAAAAACGAACTGCTGAGTGATGCAAAAACTCGGAGTAGCAGTGAATGTATCTTTTGATGAAAACATTCTCCATTAAAATATACCAAAAAACCATAAATTCAATTTATTTAGCGCAAATATTTCATTTTTTTATTTTTAAATAAATGAAGAAAATAATTTGTAATAAAAAATAATTTATTAAAAATTCACTTTAAATTAAATGCAAAATGGTGGTAAAATAAATGAGTATATAGAGACATATCCAAAGTTTGGTTTTATTATTTTTTCCAGTACTGTAAAGCAAAATAAATAAATAAATAAAAATGTACAACTATATAGGTTTGCAGAAGCTTTTGTCAACGCATAGAAGCCGACGTCGCTGACCAAAAAAGCCCACATGCTTATTGTCCGCAAGGGTATTTTAACTTCGACAGCCCAACAATAACTTTTCTCTCTGTTTGTTATTAAGAGCATTTGCTGAATAGACAAATTTACGAATATGTGCTCATATGTAAAATATGAAAAAAATGTTTAAACAATATTAAATATACAGACAGAAATAACATTAAATATATACTAGTATATTCCTTTTTCCAGTTGCGCACACAATTAAAAAAAAGTACCTTCAATATGCTTCTCACTCGATCTGAAATCGATAAGAAACGTCAAATTACCTGCCCGTATGCGATAAATCAACATAACAATATTTCAATCAATTTAGTCGTCAATTCCTCCACTTGTGCAGTTTTATTCAATTGGGCTGCTTTATGGTATAACACCATTAAATTAGTGCAGAAAATGATCGGCTTAAGTAAAAGCGACGGCAATGAAATTGCACATTTTACAATTTAACGGCCGCTAAACGACCGAGGATCGTAAGCCCGGGCAACGAGGATCGCAGCTCGCCGGGTGCCTGGGGGATTATTTATTTCTAAAACAACTCTATCGCCGATCGGACGGAGGCCATAAAGAGCACGATTTATTGGTTGCCCGGTTCGCAACAATTTGACAAGCAAATTGCTATAATTTCTTTTCGCTCAATGATCGAAAACTATGCAGACTGCGGGGGCGGGGCAAATGGATTTCAGTGTATTACTGTGTGTGTGTGGACATGCAGCCAGTCACGAGCAGCATTTTCGCGCTTTTATCGGAAAAAAATTTATGTTAGCGATAAAATCGCAACGACTACCGGACCGGAGCAGAGCTTAGCTTGTGGATGCCCCGAGGCAGCGTTGCCAACTAATTGCAATGTGCGACCAGGTCTGGAGGATCGCGAATTGCGATCCTCCGTTAAATTGCCATAATTTCTTTTGCATTACGAGCTGGCGAAGCGAGCCATTGGGCTAGTTGGCTTATTAGGTGGCCACAGCTCTATTGCAACTGTCCGCGCTGTGAAGCCGTTGAATATTTTAAGGCCAAAACGTTTGAGCCGCAGCTGAAAGGAATTGGTTTAAGTGTTTAGCCTGGCCAGGCAAATTAAGGCGCATATTTTATGATAGCAACATTTTAGAGAGTGTGTGTGTGTGTGTGTGAGGATTATTGAATTACTCGTGCATTGGCAATGGAATAACGAATTGCGGTTATTTGAGCTACTTGCAGCCGCTGGCACTTGTAATTAAAAGCTGCATGTGTGGTCTCATATACTCACTCTCCCACAGAAACATATTTTTATATACATATGTACATATGTAACTGGGCGGCGTTTAAGGCCTAATGATCAGCCAAATGTTCGCTAAAACCTTGGGCAGCATCTGGTCGAAGGAGAGTTATAAATCAAGCGACACGCATTGCGTCAAAACGCAATCATCATTAAAATTTCAAAAGCGCATAAAACGCAGCAAAAAACAAGTAGGGGTGCTCTGTAAGTGAATACCCGACTAGGACATGCCCTGTTTTTAGCTGTGAGCTACCAAATCTCCGATTGTAAAGAAATCGGGTGGGATATCGAGAGAAAATTACAAACTTGTTATGCCTAAGTAGATTAAGAATATATATATTTTATATATTCCTTCGTTCTGTTACATACATTTGCAAAAAATCAATATACCCTACTTTACCCATTTTCAATGAATACAGGGTAATGGTGATTTCCTTCAATACCAGCTTAAGAGAGCTGCTCCGCTTTCCATAACTCCACAACAAATATCTTTTTTTTAGCTGTGGCCATAAAAAATGAGCAACAGAAAACTCTTTGGCGGCATCATAAAAATTAAAAGAAAAATCACAAATTTGATTTTATTTGTTGAATATAAATATTACTCTGTTGGCAATTTTATGAGGCGGCGTTGGACAACGTCGAATTACAAAGTTTGTCAAGCGCATAAACATCTTTTGTGGCATAAACCAAAAAAAAACCCCTCTTTTTATAGCGATTTTAATATGCCACGTTGGACTAATTGTTGGCCAAAAGTAAACACTGCGGGGACTTTGATGGCACTTAGAAAGCCGTTAATCCTAATTTTATGTACATACTATGTTGGCTCTGTTTCAATTTAATGGCTCACTTGCGTGCTCATAATGTTGAATTCCTTGTTGATTTAACGAATTTTAAATGGCTTACGAATTGGACAAACATCTAAACCCAAATCTCAAAGGCTCAGTTTGCTTAGTAATTACTTTGTTCACCATTATTTGATCGAGCATTTGAGTTTTTAGTTGATATTAATAGGATTTTGAGTAAATGTCTGTGAACAACACTTTTTCCCCTGAGTATGAATAGCCCGGGCTGCCTATTATTCACAATAAAAATTCCTGTTTTATCAGACAAAGCACAGAGCTTGTGTCTTGATATAGAATTAAATTTTGTATTTAAATACTATCTCCATAATTTTAACTATTGTTTTTCGTATTGTTGTAATTAAGTAAATGAATTAGAGTTTCCTATTCGATTGTCTGACAAAGGATTCAATACTGACAGCCAGAGCTTCGCGCCTATCGATAACGGCAACGCGTTTACCAACACCTGTTCCGTTCTTTTCACTGCATGTGCCTGAGGTTTCGGGAGAAAGCTGGAAAATTATTTTTTTAAATTTAAAAAAATAACTAAAGAAAGTTGAAAATTCTTAAAAATGGCCAAACACGTTGAAAAGAAATTGTTGCAGATTTTGTCGGTAAGTAAATGAAATGTTAAATTTTAACAAAATTTTCCGAATTTTCGCAAACCTTGTAGGTGACAATTAAAGATTGTCTCGGGTGCAAAGAGGAACATATGAATTTTTCGCCAGTTGACAATGTGCATCTGTTGCTCTACAATCTGGACAAATCGAATGGTTCGATGCCAATCTCCTCGCTAATAGTTACGCCCATTGGCCACGCCCTTCAGCTGCTGTGCAGCATGGAGTACGCAAACGCGGAGAACTTGCGCCGCTTGCCGCAGCTGACAATTGGCAAGGGCAGCGTGAAGATGACTTTTAAATTGGAGCGTTTGGGCGGCATCAGTGTCGAATATGATCCGGATCCAGAGAGCGATCTGGACTTCGAGCCGAGCACTTCAAAACAGGCCGAAGAGCGCCGAGAGCGCCGGCGCTTGCGAAAGCAGCAGGAACGCTCGCGTCGTCAAAGTATCTACGTGGTGAATGTACAACGTCGCTTCGATGATGTCCAGCGTTTGGATACCGTCATGTTCCAGATCAACATGGGCGATTGGCGTGAGCTCTCCATTGAAGAGTTCCATCGCATATTCTTTGTGCAGCCGCCGGCCCCAACTGAGCTGGTGCACAGTGTCTATCAGGATTATGCCAATGACTGGCTAAAAATCATCCAGGCCGATGCGAGCATCTACAGCAGCCTCAAGTGGGTGACAGACATTGCAGCAACAAAGACATTGCCCCTTAATATCACCATTAAATTTCAGAGACGATGGCAATCCGTTTGATACCTTTGCCAAGCTCATGGAGCGTCAGGTCGGTGAGCAGCAGAAGCTGTTGAAAAAGCTGGCCACCAATTGTTTGGCCGCCACGGAGACAGCTCGTCTCAGCGAGCGTTACTTTTTGTTGCACATCTTCGGTCAAGTGCGCTGCATTTTCGAGTACATCACCGTCAATGAGTACACTGTATGGTTCTTTGTGCCGCGCCTCAATCGTTACACTGCACTTGATCAGGTGGTAAGTTGTATACATACATTGTATACCAATGTATTCCAATCTGCTAGTGCTTAACTATCCCTAACATAGCGCTGCTAACTTCATATAACGTTCACATAAAGTTCTGCGGAGTCTAATTTTACGAAAGGCTTAGCGTATTAATAGAGATATATTTGTTGCCAAACAATGTTGAACATTAGTAGAAATAATCGAATCGAATAATCGAAAATCCCGGTTTAAAAGAGATCACATATAAACATTCGAAAATAATATGTATTTATTTCTGCATCTACAAACACATATATGCATATCATCTATTCCATGAAATAGATTTATTTAAAAAAGATATCATCAGTGAGATGATGAATTAAATTTAACCCAATGAGGAATTAATATTCTTGTTGTTCTTTCGGCTTGCCAGGGCGTGGATGATTTTGATTTACGCAATGTGCGCACCAGCATCAAGTTGACACGCGACGACAGCGACTACTTTTGGCATCGGGCTGATCATAATATCATGGACATATTGCTGGTGTCATTTCAGATGGCCCTGGCCCAGGAGGCCAGGCAGTCGGTGCTGTTTCTGGGCCAGCTAGAGAAGGTGCGTAATAGTAATAGTTGAATCCCATTTCCACACTCACCAGATACAATCCCGCGTGCAATCGTAGCTTAGCCAGTTCGCTTGTTTGCAATACGTGACGGCCACATTTATGAACAGTGTTCAATCGAACGACGACCCTTCGGCAGCGACTGTAAGTTTGAGCTCGTATTCCTATCGACGATTCTGAGCGATCTTCTCTTTTTGTTCTCTGTTCGCATTTTGCAGAAATGGTGTTGTTCGCGCTACTTGCATCGCGTCATTGAGCTGTGTGAGTCGTTGGATCTGGTGGTCTTCATTGAGTATCCGAACGCCATGACGCTGCTGCCGGAGAATCGTCGGGTGATCAAATGCGTGCAGCAGCGGGATCTGGCAACTGGCGCCATTTCTTGGCTGTTTAACGAGGATGTCACCAAAAAAGCCAGCGGTATTCAGCGTCTCAAGGAGGCCATCGACATGAATTAAAGGCACGGTAAAGGACTTGCTTGAAAGCAACAACATTGAAATGGAAGCAGATTTTTAAAATGTTTATTTTTAACTGCTGACCAACTTACACTCTTATATAGAGTTGTACTTAATTTAACTTTATACAACAAGAACATTTGTTATTTTTGCCAAAACTGCACTTTTGTATTCGATACCAACTGAAAGGATTTCTTTTTTCAAATAGAAATAAAGACTACTGTCCTATTAAACCACGAATCATAACTTTTATTTTTACAAATATAAGTGAAAGATTTTGTTGTAAATCATAAGCAATTGATATACACATTTTTTAGCTTGACATTTGCTAAAACCTATTTTATAAATAATAATAAAATATTTTCCGTTCAAATTCAAGAAGTATGTGACGAACGAAGTTTTCAACCAAAACTTGGGTTAATTGACGTGTAAAACCAGGTTCACGAACCGAACCTAAAGGCGTGGCACTGGTTCGACGCGTGAACCAAACCGCTGGCGATTATTTTTGCTTGTGGATTGTGGTATGGTTATAAACCTTAATGCTAATTGTATAGTTGCTTGTATAGCCCTTCTATAAGTTAAGCTTTCGAGATTTAAGAAAACACATAAGCGACTTTTGAATATTACTTTTTTATTTTGTACTTAAGTAACAATCACTTATCTAATTTCTTTTTAGTTTTTGGGGCAATGCAAATGTCCCTGCTAATTCCCAAAAAGGCATGTAACCTGTAAACCTGAGATGCTGCCGGCTTGTTGGGATCATTCTTTAACTGCATTTCAATTAGGTTGCCGTCTGTCTGTCAGTCAGTGCGGCCCAAAGTATAACTGCGACCGCAGCTAAGAGTAACTGCAGCAGCGAGTCTACAATGGTTGTCAGTGGCATGCGCCATTTGCCGGCGAATTGCATTTTGCGCAAACCAAAAAGCAGCATTTTTGGCCAGCTCGTCCCGCCCACTGCCCGCTGACACAGTTTACATAGAGAAGCCAGTGAAGCCAAAGGATGCAGCTGACAGTATATGTTTCCGGCATCCGTATCCGTAACCCAACACGCTCACTGACTGACGGACTCACTGCTTGACTGACTGACTGCTTGACTGATTGGTGGTTGTTTGCGCAACTTTTAGTGGGGCATTTGTTGAGCCCAGAAAGCATTTTGAAATGTTGCCGTGGCTTGCTGCGAGCATTTCGCACGTGTCTTGTTAGCAAAAAGGTCGTCAGTCAGAAGCATTTGTACTTCATCGCTCATTCGCAACGTGGCCAGCAAAGTTTAAAGAGCGTTGATTATCTCTTTTATTGCTCTTCGATACTTAAATAAATTTAACTTCTGCAGCTGCAGAAAGTGAAGTTTAAAACAAATAAGAACGTTGCAGTCGGACGTAGCCGATTACGTAATTCTCGTTCACAGTACACAGTAGTTTCAAAAATTTAGAAATGTAAATTTATATTTTTAATCGAATATGATTGTCACAATTAGTATAAGAAAAATAAGCAAATTCTGTCGAGAATCATGCCAAAATTTACAAATTTTGATAAAAAGGCTCTAGGATACATAGATCCCATATTTCAAACGCCCATAACTTTGTCAAAACTGATCCGATTTTCATGTTTGATGGTATTTTTTTCTTGGTTTATCGTCCAGATTGATTCTGCATTTCAATCATATTCATTATTGAAAATATTGATTTACTGGAGCCTCTACCTCAAAAACTGTGGGTGATATAGCCGGGATATCAAGGTCGCTGCCTTTGAGGGGGTTTACGAGCAATCTACCAAATTTGGTGAATCTAGCCTTAATATTGGGGGAAATATTCATTATTATTTTATGGATTTGCGATCGTCATGTTATCGATTTGCCAGCCTCCTGCCCGAGCGCAGTTTTTTGTTTGTTATTTTGTTTGTTATTTGTGATTACACTTTTAACGAGTAGTGCGCTGTCGGTTATACCCGACGGCAACATTCTTGCTTTGTATTTCTCTCTGCCATCATCTTCTTTTCCATGCCATTATCTATTGCTTTTAATAGAGTAATTAGTTTTTATAGCTGCTGGGCTTACAGTTTTTTAATTTATTGGCGAGATTTGTGGCCTGCGGCTCAGACTGTAGTTACTTGCTATGGCAGACTCGACCGACAGGTTTCACTGTAGAGCTGCGTGCCAGTTTTCGCACCTCAGCCATGTGACGTGACGGGACGAGACGAGACCCGCCGCGACCCGTGCAGCACTCAACAAAATGACAGCTAAGCTTTAGGCACATGCAGGCCCCCTCCCCATCCGCCTCCCCCTGCCGTTGGCAATTTGAATAATTGCGAAATGGCAACGAAATAATCCTTCAGAGTGCGGATGCCTCGGCTATGGTTCGCATTTCACAATTTCCAGTGAACATATGACGAATTAGTTGTTACATTTTCTGCTTCGGTAATCGGAAAGAGAACACCAGCTAGATTAAAGAAACATTCTGCCCTTTGTGTGCAGATTGTCGACAGTCTTGAGCAGATTCATTTCACAAACGAGGACTAAGTAATGATATTTATTGCGTATACGCCCCATTGTTGTGCATGGGTTTGTTTTCCGTTAAATTTCATGTCACTTTAAAATTCAAAGCTGAACTGATTACCCATATCCTTAGCCAAAAAAGAAAGGGTGCCCAAACCAAGACAAAATACTGCCCAAAAAGGGTCAAGCCCGTCTTTGGCATAATTAAAAATTAATAAGCGGCTGCCGCGGCCCAACAGCTGCTCAGCTCGGCGAAGCGTGTGGCCAGCGCAATTTGTAATTATGTAAGGGCCGATTTCATGATGCGACTCCAACAACAACAACAGCATTCGCTTTGCCCTTTTACTGTCTACTGACCCAAGCTGGCAAAAATCGTTGGCCTGCTCTTTGACCCGTTCGCCCGTTTGCCGTTGCCAGCTGCTAAAAGCGCAAATGAGCATTAAAAACTCGTTTCAACTAAATATTTAAACAGTTTATTATGCTGGCAGCCCCAGCCCCAGTCCCTATATTTACACACGCCCAACACATATGCTTTGGGGCGTGGCAGTCGCTAAAAGCCGCGCATGTTTCTGGCCACCTGAAGCCGCCTCTCCTGTCCCCCTAAGTGGGGCCAATGTAAAACGCGTGCGTTGCGCCAAAGGAAATTTAAATTTGAATTAATTATAATGCTGGATTCTGGTCTGGTTCGAGTCTGCACCATGGCCTGGCCAGTGTCCTGCACCTACAACTGCCTGCAATTAGTTGTTGTTGCTGTTGCAGCGCTGCGGCTCTGCGGCTGTCTGCATGGGTGTTAAATTCGCCAAACAACAAATAATAGCACTTAATGCCCCGACAAAAAACAAATAAAAACATAAAACAGGCGTGTGAAAACTTTTACCAAGGATTAGTTAGGTAAAATGAGATAACTCGGATTATGTGGCATTGGGCAAATTTTGAATGTGTGTTGGCTTTCAGGAATGTTAAGTGAGTGGCATTTAAAGCTAGTTTAGCTAGTTTAGTGCCCAGCTGGGAGATGCCCTTTACTCTGCTGCAAGCTGTAGCAATCACACTCATACACCCCCATTCAGGACTCCTTCGGAAAACCAATGGTCCCTCCTCAGCTGTGAGTAGGGACATAGCCTCCCGCTCTTCCCACTATCTTTCCTAATTTCAATCTTTCTTTTACTCTTGCTGAATATTTTGTTGCCATTTAGAATAGCTAGAATAGATGTTATTAGAGATATTTATAATTGTTTTAATATTTTTTATTCAATTGCTTAGGCTTTTAGGCAACTGAACAACGAGGATCCGGCTTCGAATCCCAAAGGATGAGCTGGTTGTCGTAGCAGCAGGTGCTACTTTAAAGTAGTTAGGTTGATAGTATATAGCAATAACCGATACTTTAATAATAATAATAAAATATTTGTTGTCATGTCTTTGTTACTTTGTTACGCTTTGCCAATAATAAATAAATATACTGTGTGGGATAAAGATGCCTCCTTCTGCCTGTTACAAACATTTGCACAGAACCATTATACCCACGTTGACCCAGTTGAATAGGTACAGGGTACAGCAAGTTTTAAACGAATCACAAGCAAACAGTTTATTCAAATGTCAAAATGTGATCGGTATTGGATTGTTAATTGCCAAATGAACCCGAGTGGCAATAGGGCAACTGCAGCACACGGCGCCCAGGTGCTGCTGCTGCTGTTTCCAGCACCGTTCACAAGGTCATTAACATTTCACGATTGCCAAATGGGGAAATGCGAAATTCGTCAAACTGACCGCAAACACGGAGCTGTTACTGTGACTGACCCACAGATAAGACTATGGGTGAGGGGTGGGAGTGGGAGCGGAGGGAAGGGAGAAGGTTGAAAATGGAATTGCGTGGCTTAAAACAGCATCCAGTGAAATCAAGCATTCAAGTGTCATTAATTAGTCAACAAACATGGCCAACAATCGACGGACGCTTTGGTGGTCAGTCAAAAACAACATTCACTGGCCACATCCCCCCCACGCTTTTACGCTTCATTTGGTCAAAAGCGAAAGAGAAAAGGCGCGTGGGCGTGGCACAGGCAGAGGCAACGGCAACGGCAACGGCCGCGCTGCATTTGCGTTTAATTACGAAATAATCCAGTGAACGTTGCGCACGAAAATCGATTGGGTTGGAGATTGCGATTGGGATTGGGATTGGTATTGGCGGCTCCCATTCGACGGCTCACTCCGCTTCAATACCCGCCGTAGTCAGCCTGTTGGCAGGCTCGCAGCATGTCAACGGCAATGATCCGACTCTGGAACGCCCGTTGACGTTGCTAACCCAATTAAACTGTCGCCCCGGCACACCCCAATCCTCCCTCCCTCCCTCCCTCCCTCCATCCAGCAATTGCAACTGTTGCCAGCATTTTGCCTGGCACTTTGCCCAAACCGCAGAAGCAAAAGCCTCGCAAACGCTTCACTTCGCGGGCTTCAATAGCAATTTGGGTAAATTCCTTTTAATTTCAACCGCAACCGCCCAGCTCCATCGTTCTCATGGCCTATTAGCTCGTTTGCCTAGAGATTGCCCCGTGATTCATCGCTGGAATGAAACTAGGTGGACTTTAAAGTGATTTCATATATATTGAGTTTATATGCATACAGAAAATAAGTACTGCCAGAAATTAGAATTGTTGAAAAATAGAAAACGCAACTCTTAACTGAACAATTTTTATTAATTTAATTTCAATTTCTATGGCAAACAGGGCTGCCAAAAAGCAAGGCTCTAAGCAAACAAGAATTTTTTTGAAAGCGAAAAATGCTAATGAGAATTGGCATAGTTTGTTAGTTTAATTTATACAACTCAAATATTTACATTGTTAACACTTATCTTCGAGGTGTTAAACAATAAAAGCAGACATGCAGCAAAATATGCTCTTTATTTGTATATTTAACTAGGTACTATTCAAAAATTTCAACCACTTGTATTTTATATAATGAAAGCCGTAGATAATTATACCTTTGGAATAAAGTTATTAAACTTATTTATTTGTTCATTTTGTCATCTTGCAATATATTGTCACGCGCTCATCTCTAATATCCCTTGCTCAAAGCATATCGCGGCGCCAAAATTGAATCGAATGTTAGTTTTAGTTATCGTCTGGTTTCGGGGCTGCATTTTCGTCTGCCTCGTCGTGAAAAACAATTTTCAATGCCATAAAGACGCAAATTTCATTAGCCTTTTATCAACACACACACACACATACCACACCGACCAAACACACACATAGCGTCTATGCTAGACATAATCACAAAGAATATCTTGGGATATAGAGAGACGACAGCCATTATTATTTTTTTTGTTTTCTTGACTGTCTTTACTTTTTGTCTGGCCCAAATCAGATTTGCGTAAATTTTCGCCGCTGTTGCTGTTAAATAAGTGGGCGTGTCTGTTGTACGGCAGACAGCTTTTTGTCTGTCTGGCTGTCAGCAACGTAAAGTATCTCTTGTTAATTGTCATGTGTAACTTGACTTGGAAAATGTGCCCCAAATTGCTTTATAAAATTGCGAAAAAAGATTGTTGCTATTAATTGCCCAAACTGCTACGCCTACATAAGCCTCATATTTGATGTGCAAACATGCAGTAGCATTTTCTTTTTGTTTTTTTTTTGTCGAGCCATTTTCTTAGGAAATTTTTAGCAATTCTTTTTTGTATTTTTTGGCAACTTTTCTTTATTTTGCGTCTTGTTGACTTTTGTCAGCGGCTTTTGGCGTTTTCTCAGCGTGTTTATCTTCATAAAAGTTACTCATGCAGTGCATTTTCCTTTGTGCTTATGCAATTATGACGGAAAATGTAATTTCGCCTCTTCAGCCTAAAACGTTTTTGTTTATCTTGTAAAATTGTTTACACAATCGGAAAAATTGCCTTTTGCCTGTCTGTTTGTCTGTTCGTCAGTTTGTATTTGTTTGTAAAACATTTTTAATTAGTTTCGCATTCAAATTAAAGCCATTTGCTGCAATTATATATTTTTTGTTTTGCTTTATATATGTATTACTAATCGATGGTGAAATAATTGAATTGAGACAAAGCGCCTGTAGGAAATGAAACAAAAAAAATAGAACAAATGAAAAAGTATACATAAATATTTAGATTCCATTATTTAATGGCTGACCAAAAGAAAGGGTTTTAATTAGAATTATCAGTATATGTGTTTTTTTTTTATTTTAATGCCCTTTAAATCATCGGATATATATTTATTTAGGTTATTATATCGTTAAGAGCTACTTATATGCCATAGCCATTACGCATGCTGATTAGCAATTTATATTAATATTTATTATATCACGTGCCCATTAATTACGTTAAACAGGGTATTATAAAGTGTTCCAAATGTATACAATATAAGCTGAAGACTTTATACATTACATAATACGATACCCAATTGGTCTAACATCGATAAACAATGTCAACTTTTAAATCTGTGTTTTAAGCATATTATAGAGATTATTGAAGATAAAATTAAATATTGAAACAGGCTATCTCTTAGTCGAACATTTTAAAAATTGTATTAAAAGAAAATTTATTTCTAAAATGTTTGAGTGCACTAATTTATGTATAATTAATTTATATAAATTGCACTACACTTTAACATATTTTTGAAAATGTAGATTTTTTCTTTCTGCTTTTTTTTGTATTATTTTTAGCTTTTTTATAAAGACAATGATTTGGTGATAATTATGCATTTATATGATAATGTTGGACAATTAACAATTAAACAATGGTTTTTAAATTACTTGATTTGGTTTAGCGTGAAAAATGCTAAATTGAATTTAAATTTGGTTTTATTTAATTATATGCTGTTTAAAATAAAATTCTCAGAAAAGAGAGTATTAGGAAAACCATTGAAAAATTAAACTGTGCATGTGTGCAAGTATTTTATTCGCATGAATTTAATTTGATGTTTTATATATTTTTTTTTTTGGGGAAATATCAGAAATTAGAATCCAAACGTTGCCAAAGGCGGTACATTAATTCGAGAAGCTCAACAGCGCAGTTATTCACACACGCCCACAGCAGCAGGGTGTGGGGGAGGTGGCCGAGGGTGCGGTAGAGATAAAGAGAGAGATACACATGCTTCCAGCAGCATCCTTTGTTTGTAATTAATTTCAATATAGCGAAGCATTACAAGTGAAGCTCAGTAAATTTCAAAGTATGCTGCGAGGCCAATAAACTCCGACAAGCGAAGAGGGGCGGGCGTCACGGGCGTGGCAGTGTGGAAAACACATACAGTGTATTCCACACGCGAGACGCGTGAGATGAAAGGAAATGTTGAAATTTAAACTTGCACGTGGAGGGCACAGAACGCACGAGGGGGGAGGGAAGTAGGCAACGTGTGGGCACGAACAGCATCTGCAGGATAAAGTCCTGCCATGGCTCTGTCGGGCATTACATTGCCCATAAAAGTAGTAAAATTATGTTGACTGAAAACAGCGGCAATGTTTGCTGCCACGTGGCTTGCCAGCGGGGGCGTGGCATAATGGGCGTATGTGTGTATGTGCATATATCGGCGCCTTATAAATACCCATTCCCAATGTGCAGCTGCAGATAAAAGTAACGCGCTGGCGTTTTAGTTAAAATATTTGCAAGCTTCTACCCCACACTCGTCTGTGTATTTGCAAATACTTTTTCCTGCCACTGTTCATTTCATACGAATAAAATGCTCGCTTATTGGCCGGGGAATTGTTTTTCGGTAGCTACTGTAACTGAGCGCATGCAAACATCAGCCGTGCATAATTTCAATTTGCAGGATAACAAAGAGAAAAACCTTCGGCTGCTTTCGAGGGGATTGACTGCGGGGCTTGGGGAAATAAGCGGGGAAAGTGATTTCAATCAGCTAACGAGGCCAAGTTCTTTGTGAGCACGAAAGACGATACGCGAATTACGTGGAAAACAAAAACTATTTGGTTGCGTAGATACTTAAAAAGTACTTAGCTTGAATATGGTTAAGACAAGTGAAAGCTCATTAAAATGTAATTAAAAAAAAACATTTTTCCAGTGCCACCAATTAAAAACCCTTGCAAATATATATGGAATTTAAAATTTATAAGGAAGCGTATAATGGGCTTTAGAAAGAGTATGAAACATGCAAAAGGAAGAATTTCCGACTACATAATGTACATATATTTATTTCTGTACATTTATTTAAAGGGTACAGGGTATGTCCTAGTCCATGCACTTTCACTGTGTTTTACTAACAAATTATTTTCCATTGTTCGGAGCTTTTTGAGACAGGCATCTGTTGTTGCTGGGATATAGCATAAAAAATGTTTGTTTTTGACATATTCAAAGACTGCGTTACATTTTAAGGGGAAGTTTCATCTCTTTACTTAGTAGAGAGTATTACAAGTATTTTTCGAGTACTTTTACAATCAAATTGTGGGAACCCTTGAAATAAAATCCTTTTCAAAACCTTTTGTTTTGACATATCGTTCACAGAAGTTTTCTACAAATCGAATAAAGCTAATACGAAATAAAGCACATAGGAATTTAGATTTATTTCAATTGAATAAATTGAGATTGTAATGATGCCCCATAATGCCATGGACTTTGAAGTTTGCATGCCGCCGAGCGATTCGGTTTCGGCCCTGGAATTCAGCCCGGGGCCAAGAAACATGCTCTGCGCCGGCAGCTGGGATCAAACGGTTCGCATTTGGCATGTGGAAATGAACGGAACAACGGCACCGAATGCCCAATGCAGGGCAAATGCACCCGTTATGGACGTCAGCTGGAGCGACGACAGCAGCAAAATCTATCTGTGCACCGCGGGCCGCGAGGTGCAGCAATGGGACCTGCAGTCGAACCAGGTGATTCAGATTGGCGCCCACGATGCCGGCGTACGCAGCTGCCACTGGATCAAGGCCCCCAACTATGCCTGCCTGATGACGGGCTCCTGGGATAAGACGCTCAAGGTAAGTCCTGCGGTGGTTCCCAAGAACGTTTCAGTCGCCTCGAGTGCCATCACAACCAAAACAGTGCCAGCATTAAGATTAATCAAAGGGACGAACAATGGCCAAAATTGCCTGAATTATTGGAGTTTGAAGCTTAGGAAGGATATTTACTTAAAAACCTTACATCGTATTTTGTTGATTTGGACGTGTTTTTAACAGCATCATTTGACCACCCCAGAATCAGTTTTAAAGTGACATTTTATACTTATTTTTTATAGATTTTAAATTTTCAAAAACAAATTTGCAAAAAATAATTGAGAGAGTGGGGTTCCAAATTCAAATTGTAATAAGAAAAACAAAAAATGCTTTCCGGAACAGGTGTGGGCGTAGCTTAATATTTTTGCGATCTTTCGAGCAGGTTAAGAGAAATCTGTCTGCAAATTGGTATCCTAAAAACTGCGGAAGATATATTTGCAAATTATCTGATGCGGGTATAAACTAGTATATACATCCAAACTTCAAGTTGCGGACGGACATTGCACAAACCCAATATACTCTTCACTTAGTGAACGAATAAAAATATCAACTTAATTGACATTAATGTATTTCTTATAGTTTTGGGATACGCGCAGTCCGCTGCCGATGCTGACGCTTAACCTGCCCGAGCGCTGCTATGATGCGGATGTGCTCTATCCCATGGCCGTTGTGATCTGTGCCAGCAACAATGTGGTGATCTATGCCCTGGACAAGATGCCGGTGGAATACAGGCATGTGGAGAGCAGCTTGAAGCAGCAGTCGCGCTGCGTTAGCCTCTTCCGGGAGCGAAAGGGCTTGTCCGCCGGTTTTGTCGTCGGCGGCATCGAGGGCCGTGCGGCCGTGCATTATGTGATGGGCAAGGAATCGTTTGCGTTCAAGTGCCATCGCTCCGTTTGTCCCATGGGCGTTCAGAATATCTATGCGGTCAATGATCTCAAGCATCATCCGGTGCACCAGACGCTGATCACGGCGGGCTCCGATGGCGTCTACATGTGCTGGGACACGCTTTCGCGCAACAAGATCTTTTCCAGCAGCACCAAGGATCAGCCGTTGACCAAATGCTGTTTCAATGAGGATGGCCAGATATTTGCCTACGCTCTCGGCTACGACTGGGCCAAGGGACACGAACACTTCGATCCGAACAAAAAGCCGCAGATTTTTTTGCATCCCTGCTTCGATGAAATGAAGACGAGGTAGATGACCTAACTAACCATTGTAATTGTTTGTGTTGTTCTTTTCGTAACGAGCTACGAGTCAAAAAATTCGAGAATTAAATGGCAATAGATTCTTCTCGAGCTGTTTTTATTCTGTAAATTTTAATTTAATTGTAAGCGTGCTGAGATTTGGTCAGTCAATGTCAAACATTTGTCAAACATATGTTGTTAGACATGGTCAGACGTTGTCAAACATTGGTCAGACGTTGCCAAACTTTGCTTGACGTTTTTAGCCGTGGCCAGCTGTGGTCAGATATTAGATATGGACAGACATTGTTATTCTACATTTATCAGATGTCAAACATTTGTCAGACTTTACTGTACAATGTTATGCGTTGTCACACATTATTGGAGACCGTGTCAGACCTTGCCATACCTTGTCATACGTGATGGGATGATCTCAAAGGCTGTCAGACAATGTCATACGTATCAAAAAGCTATATATATATTTTTTTTACTTTTATTTTTGTGCTCTTTTATTTTATTAGGCTCTTGAACTCTATCAAAGATGGTCAAACACTATCAGAGACCGCTAGACACAAAAGCCGCATAAAGTCGCTTTCGACACAAACAACAGTTCCTAATACCTCTACTACACACTTGCGGTAAAAGGGGGAAGGGGAATGGGGATGATGTTCTATGCAAAAGAGCTCTGGCTAAGCCGCCAGCTGGCCAGTTCTAGTCTTCTCCTCTTAATGCCAGTTCACTGGCAACGAAACGTGTGTGGGCAATGCGGGCTAAAATTTCACACTTTGTCGCTTTGCATATGCGGCATGTGGCGGGGCAAGGGGGGGGGGGGGGGGTTTCTGGCAAGCGATTACAAAAGGCGCCGACTTGTAAATGGAGGCCAGCTTGGCTCGCGTGCCAGATGTGATATAGAAACTGAAACTGAAAGGTAGCTCCAAGCTGGCAAAGCAAATGGTAAACTTTGGCAGCTGGCCACACTGCACAAGAGTTGTTAATTCCCTGTAGCCAATGTAAACAGGGGCATAATGATTTTGTGCAAGTGTATGGAACAGGATTTTTTTGTATGTCTATAGACAAGATAGTTTGAATGTATATTTCAGCAGCACGCAGCTGGGTATGGGGTATCTCCCATTCGGCCATTCAACAATAGAGCACTCTTATAGTTTTTTTGTTTTTGGCAATCGGCCGCGTTGGCCAACTTATCAACAGCGACTGCGAAGCTGCACAGTCTGTCGGCCAGCGATGCGTGTAAGTTTTTCAATTAATTTGGCTTAGCCTCAGCGAGAGTTCTCAGCTGAACCGAGCTGCCACTATTTACGGCTGAGTTATTTCAAAAATGTTTTGCATATCAGATTGAGCTGCAGCTTGAAGCTGCGAACTGCGAACTGGGAGCTGGAAGCTCGGCGCTCACTTAAACGCCTTCGTTTTAATTTAATAAGAGCTTGCCAAGGCAACCAACTGGCAACTCCAACACGAGCACTGCATGCCAAATGAATGGGAGCTGAAAGCTACCAACCTAGAAGCTAAAATAGAAAAAGAAACATCAAAAAAGAAAGAGCGCCCGAAGTGCGCATACCCTGTAGACAGTTCCAAATTCCATTCGTATTTACCTAAATGCATATATGGATATTCATTATATACAGCTGAAACGTAATGATCAGTGATGATCACGTATAAAATCAATGCATCGATTCATTTCCTCTGCCTCAAAAATTTAAATATTCTTATTTTTATATTTTGTTATGATTATTATATATTCATGCATTTATTATATTATGTTCTATTTTTTTAAAACATACTTAATTTTTATTATTTGGTTTTTTTTACATATTTACTATTTTTCTATACTGTCAATATCTCTTTTAAAACGAATTTTTTGGGAACATATCTATAGTGCTCTTTTTATTATTATTTTATTTATGTGTAAAAACGCTGTAAATATTTTTTACAGCTTTATTATACGACACAGAATTCTACAGCATCATTATACCCTGTCTAATCCATTTTTAATGGGCACAGGGTATACAACAAGAAAGAAAAATGCTAGCAAAACACTCGCGAGTCGCGGCTTTGACTGTGACTCCAACTGCGACTCCGCCTGCCGCATGTCAAATTTGAATTTAGCTGCAATTTTTACAACTGTTGCAAAGTCGCCTCCAACTGCAAATGCATCTGCATTGGGAAGTGCTTGTGCATGTGCACGCGGCTGAGGATGTGGATGCCTGGAGCATGGGAGCATGAGCGTGGAGCATGGAGCATGTGAGCCAGTCAGACAGTTGGCAATTTGCATAAATTTAGATTAGTGACATCTGACGTGAGTCTGCGATACGAGTGAGTGCTGCGAGCGAGGGGGAATGCGGGGGGCGAGCGGAAATATTAAGTAGGCGACTGCGCCGATTGCCACCTCCTAATTCTCAGTCAAGATTAGCTGGCAAGTCGGCAGCAAGCTGGCAATGACAATGCATATGATTTATGAACTAACCAACTCTCAGGCGATGTCGCCTTCATTTTGGCTGTGCTTGGCAAATTTAGCAGCTCATGTGGAAAATTAATCGCATGCAAGCTCATTATGAACTCGGTCTGAAACTTGTGTTTGGCCTAATTGTCGCCAACCAGCGAACACGCAGCCTTTTAATAAAGATAGGCAATTTAGTTGGCCAAGTTCTACAATTGCAGCGAAGAAAATTATACTTTCGTTATTTTAAATGTTGGTGGACTATGCACAAAATTTAAAAATAAGTTCGAAATCTCATAAAATAAGATTTTGTTAAATATATAACTATTCTATAACTATATTTATTTAAAGGTAAGTCACTGGATGAAAAGTTTAGCATAGATTATAATACATGTTTTCTATCATTGGATTTAACATCAATTGGGGACTCCTTTCCTCACTTCTTATTAATAGACTGTAAATTAAACAAAGGCAATAAAAACATTTTTTTGCATTGTTCTTTATTACGAGTCTTTGTATTGCTTGTATCTTAATAATCATATTGAGAGCAAATTCTCTTTTATTTGCCGATTTAGCTTAATTCTTTCATTGTCTAAACTTTGACAATACACTCTGCTGCTCCATATTCTTTTAGTGTATTTAATCTTCGGTATTTCTATGATAGCTTTCCCTCCCCTAGCTGAGCTTAATGCTATGTCGCATTTGCTACAAAAATTCCTCTATCCGCTCTTTGGACGTTGGACACCCGTCAAGGACAATTTTGACATTCTGGCATCCTTTGGCGCGCACACGGCACGAATGAATATTATTTCTTTATGCAAATTTTCTCAACTGCTGCCACTTGTTGTTGTCGTTGTTGTTCTTGTTGTTGTAACTGGCTGTCAAGTCCGACTCCCCTCCTCCTCTCCTGCTCTTCCTCAGCTGTTCCATTTTCGTGATATTTTGTTGAGCAAGACAAATGATTTCCATTTAATTTATTTTCGCTGCTTACTCTAAGTCTGTAAGTGGCTGCCGAAAGGATTTAGCTGAATAAATTATAGGTTGAATTGTAGTAAGATCTCTGGGCCAAAACTGCTAAGAAAATGAGCCAAAATGTGCGGGCGCGGCGCTGACAAATGTTGTACTAGAAATTCACAAGCTGCAAAAATGGTTGCGATATGGCTGAACTGAATTTATAGTTATTTTATGATAAGCGAAGAAAAACGTTAAAACAATAAAAGAAGAGAGAGGGTGAGGAAATGCAAGAAAGAAATTAAGATGTTCTTTAAATCATTTTTTTATAGAAAAATATATCAAAATGCAAAAAAAACATGTCATCGATATATCGAAAAAATAATATATGGCATAGGAAAATATATTTATATCTGTATATATGCACAAAATTCAAAGTTATAAGTTTGTAGCTATTTGGAATGTGTTACACATTCTGTAAGAGAATTAAAATACCATCTGTGACCTCTACACAGCTTCAGCTTTAAAGACGCACGAAAGTATGCAACAAATTCATATATTTTGCTTTAGCAAACCGACGCAACTTTATGTGTATACACATGTGTATATAATATCGAACATAATTCGAACCCAACGGCATTTGCATTAAACATGGCAATTTCATTGGACACGCCTCTGCTCCGCCCAATACATAAACAACAACAACAACAACTGGAACATCTGCAGCGGCGGTCGAAAACTATCTGAAATCTCCGCTAAGCAGGCAAAAGGCCGATTAACAAGATTAAAAGCGCCATTAAATGCTTTGATTCCAACAAGACTACAAGTTAAGACCACGCAACCGCAGATACGCAAATCTTGTTGCTGTTTCTCTGCTCAGTTTGGGTTCTCTATACAACAACCACACCACAACGGGCTACTCACGACAGCACAATACACTGTTGCCAGTGCAAACTGTTGAAAAGATATTCTAGAAATTAATAATAAAAATAAATTATTTATTTGCAACCAATGCTGCAAACCCAAAATAAATTGTCGCATTAAACTTCGGTTCATTTTTTTAAATTAAACAATAAAATATATAAACATTTTTATTAAAAGGAAATACTTCACATATTTTCATTTGGTTTATTTCTATTAAGGAGGAAAATATCTCTTAGCGAATTTTGGGATTTTCGCCTCCAAGCATTACGGTTAATCATGGTGAAACTGTACTATTTGAAATTTGTCTTTAGTTAACAAAGCCAATACTCTCTATTACAGTTTCTCATCAGTGTATTACAACATACGCGCACACCCAATAATTTATCCGGCCAGCGGTTGGAGACTAAAAGTTCTTTGGTGCTGCTTAAAGGAACACATGTTTTGTGGCACAAACAGGGTATCTGCAGCTTGTTTAAACGCATATGTTGAATTCCTGGTTAAGACGTAAATTACGTTAAATTGCTGTTAAGTAGAATTGCGCTAGCGGGCAAACAAACGAATACGAATGCGCACACACGTATATACACAGTGCGAAAAAATCAAAAAGCAATTACTAAGATTGAAACTATTAAATTAAAGAAGTTCGATCTTATATCAAATACGACTTCCTAAGTCCAAAAACAAAATATACCAAAAAAGTGCTTGTTAAAATTTGTATTTTTATTTTAATTTCTAGTAAATTAAGAGTGTTATTTTTTGGAAGATTATTTTTATAGTTGTTTTAATGGTTTTTTTTCTTCTTTCCCAGGAATTTGTATGTCGAAAGTTTTCAGAGTTTTTATTTTGGTCTGACTTTTTCTCTCTCTGTACAAACTGCGTGGCTGAAAATGTATCTGTAATCCCATGCGCCGGTCTGCGGCTGCGACTGATTTGCGTGCTCGAGTCCTGGCGTATCCTCAACTGCTTGCCTCGCCTCGCATGTTCGCTTGATTGATTTAGGTCGGGTTTAAGCCCCACGGGGAAAAGCGTTAACGCAACTGGCACACTTAATCCCAATTTGCAAGAGTACAAATCAGTTTTAGTTATTTTCTTTGGGCCACAAAACTAAATTATATATTGTGTGGGCTCCAAAACAAGTTGAGAACAGTCGCAATAACAGAGGCGTGGTAAAGGGGGAAATGGGGTTAAAATGGAGATAAAGGTTAAGTGATTTTCGCACTTTAAAAGAATTGTTCTTGATAAAAGTTGCTACCAAACCAGGGTGCACATATATGTTACATAAAAGTTATAGGTCTTTAATATGAAGAATGATTTATTATAATTAATAAAATATAAGTGAAGAATGCTGAATATATTATATCTATTGAAAATAAATGTTCCATTAAATTAAGTATAAATCTATATATATATAAATTTTCACATAAAAACATAAGCTTTTAGCAAGTAAAATTATTTGCATATTGGAATTAGCCTTGGAATTTTACTTTTCTTGCGCAAAATTAATTTCAATTTTCTTAAAGCGTTTAAAGTTTTAAAGTTTACATAACAAACCGTTAAATTAATTTCGACAAATCACATCTAAAATAAAATACAATCAAATAAAATAGCATTAAAACTGCTTAGGCCTTTAAAGCCCAAATGAAGTTTGAAACAATTGCATTTGTCGATTGCTCATATATGTACATATATATACATATATGTATATGTAATGTTTATGTTAATTTTATATTATGTAAGTGCAGTCAAAAATTGGCTAACATTTAAAATTTCTCCATACAATGTGTGAAACAATAACCCCAAGAGATGGACAAAGGGATATGTAGGGAGTACGGCAAAAAAAACCTTGGAATGAAATGCATTTGAAATGCATGGAATATTTTTAAGTAAAATTTATTGCGATTTTCGCAAAAATTGCCAGAGTTTAGCATTAAATGCAATTAAACGCAAAAAATAGCAACAATAAAACCAAATTACCAGAGAGTCAAATTGCATTCAACGAAAATAACAACAATAACAAAAATTGGCAACAGGAACAATGGCCAACAACAAACACAAATGAGCAAAAATAATTGTATGGTCAATGCAACGGCGTTAAGTTGGCTGCGGTTGCAAGTAGCGCACAAATGTTTGTGCGAAAGGGGAGGGACGGAGTTCGTAGGGCAAACGGCAGCAACTAATTTAAATTGAAATTAAAATTGATTGTTTTTTAAACGCGACGCATTGCCAACGAGGCGCGTATCCAAACGTGGACCATTTGCAGTCCCCCTTTTGGTGGAGATGGGTGGGAGCAGGGAGCATGGGGCGTGGCATGCGTGTCAAACCAAAGCGACGGTGGAGGCGATGGTGGCCACGTCATTTGCAACAATGGGCCAACTACAATACAATACAACAAAAGCAACAGGCAAACAAATGCGTAAACAAATGCTGAAAATTACAATTGCCCCTTGGATGCCGCCCCCTATCCCCCCATGCTGCCCCCTAACAAGTGCAATGCAGAAGGAAGTGGAGCACAGCCGGCGCTGGTCCAGCTGTTGATTCCAATTCCAGCATTCAGCTTCCCAGTCTGCACTCTACAAACACGCTGCCACACACTCAGGCACACACACACACACACCCGCACAACCGCTCCAACATGGAGCCACTCAATTATTTTGTGTGCTTGTCGCTTTGTTTGCCTTTTATTGTTGTTACTTTTATACCCTGCAATCATTAAATATATGTAAAACTAGGTATAATGAGGTTGGATCAGGAAAATGAAGACGAGGCTGTCATAACTTGCATTTATTTGTGATCAGTCGAGACGATAAATGATCAGACATAAAGACACTTTCTTTTATATCAGTGTACGCTTAAATCATACGTACGTACTCAAGTACGCATATTTGCTATGGCATTTCGCAACTGAGTACAGGGTAACACTCAGTCGCTTTCTCTCTCCTACTTGCTGTTGTTGTTGCCGCAGCTGTCGTCGTTGGCAAATGCGGCTGCCTCTTATTTATTTGCAGAAAATTGTTGCTAATTTCGCATATAACCAAATTGAATTTACAACTGCGGCAGGCGCACGTGCAACAGACCCCGCACTCCCTCCCCACCCCTCTATCAGCGTCTCCTGGTTACCACAATAATTGCCGCCATCCTCATACGCGGACTCACATATTTGGTCTGGCTGCCCATTCTGGTGTCTGTACCCCCTCCCCCTCCCTCCCTCCATTGGACGCTGCGCTCAATTAACTGACTCACCGTTGTCGAATTGCAGCTAATTTGCGTAAATGGTGTTTTCTTTAAGCATTTATGCATGGATCCCCCTCCCTATCCATCTGATGCATTAAGTAATGCAAAAAAAAGATTAGAGATAAACAATATTTTCTTATTCGCTTTTTTCAATAAGTCGCGTTACGTACAATGATTTTACATTTGCAGCAAAATAAAATGAAAGTAAAATGCAAAAAACATAAACAACAAATTAGGCATTGCATTATTATTATGTTTTTTTACAATACACATTCGACTTTTTCAAAAAGTTAAGATGAATTGGTAGTACTTTTTTTTACCAAAGAATAAAAATACACTTAATTTTATAGTTTTCAAAAAGTCAAGCCAATTTTCTTATTGCATGTTATTCAAACTCACAATATTTCTATAATTTATGTATTCCATACACACAGACTTAACCTTAACAAAGACTTAACCTTTCAGTAAAATAAAATCAACGTAAAATGCCAAAAACAAGCAGCAACAACAAGATTATTGTATTTCTCCATACATAAGAACTAATATGTATGAAACACCTATTCAAAATGAATTTCTTATTAGGTTTCTTATTAGGTTGTCAATTTACAAATATTTCTTGTTACATTTTCTCCAAGTAATTATAGCTATTTACCTTTACGGAAAAATAAAATCAAAGTAAATTGCAAAAAACGTACCCGCAGCAGCAAAACAAGAGCGTGCACATCCTCTCGAACGGTTTCTTTCTCTTTTGCCTCTCATTGCAGTAAATTTTGTTATAGAAAATATTTCAATTTATCCTTTATACGCTTGCTATCTCACTCACTCTTGTTATTATTTTTAATTTAATTATATTTATTGATAAACACTATTTATTTCAATATCGCGACGTTTTGATAATTTTATTTATAAAAATAAAATAAATTACACATTATAATAAAATCATAATTGTTCATGTGTGTGACTGTTTGTTAAATAAGACGCCCACGCCAAAATATACGTTTCGTTTTAATTAGTATTTGATTTGGTATTTGTGTCTGCTTATAAAATGAGTGCATTTAAGCGAGAGCGAGTGCGAGTGCGAGTGCGAGAGAGAGAGAGAGAGAGTTCCACAACAAACATAACAGGATCTCTCTCCCGCTCACATTCCATCGTTCTTTTGCTGCGCTCAGCAATTGACTGATGCTCCATTATAGCCTTTAATTTTGTCACGTAGGCAGCACAAATTCGCGGCTTTGTATATGTATAATTGCGTAAGTATGTATGTCTATGTATAGGCAAGGCATAAATAAATAGCTACTGCAACAATAGATTAGAAATTATGACTTTCTAAATGCAGGATGGCATTTTTTTTTCATCATATTTTTAACTCACTTTCGCACTTTTAATAAATGTTTTTGGCACTTATTAAATTTAGAGGAGCGTTAGAGCAACAAATAAAAAAACAAACAAAAAACACTTTTTAATATTTTTTAAGTCACTATTAGATTTAATAACTTGGACAAGCTGCAGTCACAGCTTTTAACATAGTTTGTATCTTTAAGGGGAGGGGAAAGTTGATTAACACAAACCGCTTGCATTAAATTTTTTGCTTATTGAATAGGGAACGCTTCGGCAAAACTGACTGCCTGTGCTCTGCAAGTGTGACCGATTGCTGTTAAAGACGCCCACATCAAATAGCGTTTAATGCTTTCACTTAAGATCTCTCAAGCAGTTGCTGTTGTTTTTTAGTATTTGCTGTAATATAACTTTAAGTGCGCATTTGAGACATTTTGAATCCTTAATGGAAGTTTGTCAAAAAGTTCCCTTTAATTGAGTTTTGAATACTCTCCTCTTCCTGCGTTAGATTTACTGTGCACAGAAGGAAACCCACCATGCTGAGTTGAGGTGGGCGAAGTTTGTGTCTTTCTAACCACAGTTCCATCAATAGTTTTTAATAATTAAAACTGCGCTAAAGCAATTAATTTTAAATTTCAACTGCTTATATATATAGAGTGCTGTGGGCTGTGCGGGGGGCGTGGCCGTGGATGTCTCTGCGGTTAGAAAATATTAAACATTGGGCGACGTCTGGCAAATGTCACTTAAAAAATTGAAAGGTTGCGCAGGCAACATAGCCTCAACTCCCCCACGCCACCCCTGGGGAGCCAAAAGTGGGCACAGCAGGACAGAGAAGTGGAAGGTGCTGGCGCACGGGGCGTATGCGCAATGTTGGCAAAGGCGAAACTTAATTAATTTGAGTAACTTGGCAGCCGGCCGGTTTGGACGACGCTTGCCCCCCGCTGCTGCCTGACTGCCCCGTTGGCGTCTTTGCAGCGCCCGGGTGTGGCATGAATTCTTAATGCATGCTGTGTGTGTGTCGTGTGGGCGTGGTCGCACATTTGAAAAAGGGCTGCAAAAGAAAGAAATAACTGGAACTGACTATGTCAACATAATTAACTTTGAAGTGAGAGCCGCGACAGACAGACGAACACACGAACACGGGCAACTATGAGAATCCTTCCTATAAAAAACAAAACAGGAAAGTTACAGTCGGGTGTAACCGACAACTTAATGCTCATTCGTAGTGTTTGCACAACTAACACAAATACCCTAGCATTATTTATACCCATAAAAAAAAAAATTAAAAAAAAAATAAATTTGTATTATGATTGTGAGCAAGAGTGGACGCAGCCAGTCTTTTTTTTGCTCGCTGTTTAAAGGACATCATCAAAAATCAGTCCGCAACAATTTAAAACGGACAAACCCAATATACTCTATCTTTGTGAACGAGTATAAAAAAGTATAGCACTCATATCGTTTGCTTTATGTGCCAAAAAATGGCGAGAGGTGACCAAAAAAAAAATGCGCTCCTCCCCCGCTCCCCTCGCAGCTTTACCCGCGCAAATGTAAATTACTGCGAGTGTTGCAAATCATTAATTTAAATGCATTTGGAGGCAAAATTGCTAGCGCCTTTTGGCACAGCTCCCCACATAAGCTAGAGATGCAATAGAGCTGAAGTTCTTTTCTTTTTGGGCAAGCGAATTTCAATGTTTAATATATAGTTCCCTTGCCCAAAAGCTCAGCTGGTAAATTGAATTGTTGGGCCGAATTCGCAGCTATATTCGTGTCGTGATTTCTCGTGTCACGCACGACACGCGGCTGGCACAGCTCTAATGGTAATGCTCCAAAAATGCACTTAACAAAGCTGGATGATGTTCTCTGGGCTCGCTGTGAAACAGAATTCGTAATAAAATGGCACGCGCGACGGTGAAGTCAAAGCCTTTTAGGGTGCTCTTTATACACTCGCGGAGGATTATTTTGCAGCGAAATGTGTAGCGTAGATTCCGACGATCCTATATAGGACTTATACTTATATTCTTGAGCAGTATCAACTGACGCCTCGAAATAGTCAGAAAATAGTTTTTGTATAAAAATCAGATTTTGTTTTCCACAAAATCTAGCCAAAATTTGCACTTCAGAAGTTCAAAAAGCTTCAAACATATTGGCAAAATCGTATTATTATCGGCCCTCTATGGCATATATCTCCCATCGTAACGTTGGACCTCGATAGCATATAATTTGGGAATTTTTATATGCAAAAATTGTATGCTTGCAAAAAATTGGAAAATCAGTCAATAATGTAACTCTAAGAGCGATACTCTTATATATGGCTGCAAGGATATTGAAATGTCAGCTACTTTAAATGTATCTATTTTTTCTTATTTAATTTATGTGAGAACAGGGGAACCTCTTCTTTCAAAAGAGGGTTTTATAATATTTTCATATTATAATATATAAATTTGATGGAGATTGAGTTGCTCACTTCTGCCACTTTATCCTTTTTACCAATTTTATAGCACCTTTTAAAAATATAGTTAATTGATAATTATATCGGTTTATTTTTTATTTATTTCGCAGCTGTTCATATGTTTTCGCCGAGCAGCGTAAACAATTTACGTAATTTTTAAACGCTGTCTTCCGAGTTGGCAAAAGCGCTTAGTAAAACTTTTGCATCATATCAGCTCATTTTCATTCACCTGCTCGAACTTTTTTGATTGCCCAATTTGCAGGTGGAATGCAATCACAGCCACGCCCACTGCAACCTCTACGCCCCCAACTACCCCAATCAAGCAGGTGCCTGGCATTTTGGCAGAGGATTTGTCTGATGTTGTGCCTTAAACAAAACTTAAACACGGAGTGCACTTAAAGTCCAATTTGATGCCCGAAGTGGATGAGGATGTGGATGATGGTGGAAGTGGAAATCGGGTGGGGGAGGGGAACGGGATTGGAGTTGACCACTGGCCACATGTGTCTGGGTGCTGGTCAGTTCCATTTTCACACTCCGCTTTTAGTTCGCAACTCACGCTTGCAGATAATGCGCAACAAAATAAATGGACGAACTGACAACTCACTGGGGAGATAGAAAGAGACAGATAGAGAGAGAGAGAGAGAGAGAGCGGGAGACGGAGAGGAGTAGAATGTTGACGACGATGACTTTTAAATTGTTTTATTGAGGTGCCAGTGTTGGTCAGAAAGTTTAGCAAGTGCAGAATAAATGAGCATGGAAGTCCATTTTAGAGCATTACAAAGCTCCTCCTGCATCCTGACAAGGCCGCCCGTTATCCTAACCATGTGTGTGTCTGTGCGTGTGTCGGGCATACAAAGTCAAATTGCTTACAGATTGCAATGAGCAGGGGCAAGGGACAGGGACAGGGGCAAGGGACAGGGGCAAGGGGCAGGGGCAAGGGGCAGGGACAGGGGCAACTGGCAGCATTTTGTGCCTGTCACGTTAAACTTTTGGCTGTTGGCCTAAGTAGCTGGCGCCCAATATGCGCGCTGACATGTCCAGGCAGCAGAGCTCCCCGAGCATTTGCGTTGACCAAAAATGCTCATAAAATGTCGCCCGTCCGTTCCGGCTGCACACGGCGCATCGGAATGGGGCTTAAAGCTGCTGTCAATTGGCATTAGTCCTGGCCCTGTGCCGCCTCCTGCCAGCTGCTGCTCCTACCATGGACTGCAGCGTCATTCTCGTGCCCTTCCACTGTTATAAATTTCGTTGTTTTTAGCAAATCCAAATACCAAATATTTTTATATATTATTCTAATAAATATCTATAAATAAGTTAAATTTGTATTGAATTTCATGCATGCATATAGTAGAAATTGATTGATTGATTATACAATTTAAATATGTATATTTGTAAATTATTTTAAAATATTCCAAACTAATACAAATATTTTTAATTATTTTATCTCTCAAATATTAAAGTCAGCAAGCAATCAATGAATATTTTTGCAGTGCAACTAAAACAATTTTCATGTGTTCAGGTAACTAAAATGCGTCGTTTATCAAATTTAAATATATTTCACAATAGAATGTAGTACGATTTTGAAGTGCACATAGATCAAATTGTATGTGATTGAAATTGTGAAAATGTGATTGTTTTAGCAAACTAACAATTTGAAGTTGAGTCTCTAAATAACGTATTTGATATATATTAAAAAAAAACGAGTATTTTGTAGTGCAATTGAAATAATTCTAATGTTCAATTTTCATATACAACATTTTTTGTTTCATCAAATTAAAACATATTTGTAAATTAATAACATAGGATTTATGTTATGTAAGTTATGTACTTATTTTTCTTGTCTTGTAATTTTCACGTGTGCACTGCAGAAAATTTGGTGTTTTTGTTAAATTAAAGTATATTTGCAAATTGAATAGAAATAATTAGAAATAATTTGTTTGCCAATATAAAATATATGTAAGAAACACAAAGAAATATTTTTCGTGATTTTTTTTTGTTTTAAAAAATTTAGAGAAACAAAAAACGGATTTTTCTTACAGTGCAACTAAAATTATTTTCTTGTATGCGTGTGTTTGTGTGTAACTGGAAAGTTAATGCTGTCGCCGTGCAGATTAAAAGCGATACACACATCCAAGGTTGCCGCAAGGACCGCCCAGTGCTGCCACCGCATCCCGATATGTTCCTATTCCGTATTAGCGTTGTGTCATATTAGCTCAACAGATTTAAAGGAATTCGCTGCGTAATGGCAATGCGACACGGTTCACGGACAATGTGTACTAATTCACCTGCCGGAGACATGTGTTGTTTTATGAACCCCCTCTGACAGGAAAAACACGTGTCTATCGGCTGTAGATTAGATGGAGCTGCGAAAAGCAGTTTGGCCTCGAATTGAGGTCAATATGTATTATGGAGTTTGTTGTGGCGGTATTAATAAATAAATCTATCTTGAAAATATGAAATGTCAATATTTGAGTTAAGTTAGCTGGTTGTAAGCGAGTTGAACAAAGGACAAATATAAAAAGTTGCCAATTACATTGAATCTTTCGTTTGCTTAGAAAAGAGAGACATAGCTATAGACAGGGTTATATTTTATCAAAAAGTCCAACAAATTTTATTTTCAATAATGAATATATTTGAAATGCAAAATGAATCTAGAATATAAACCATGAAAAAATGCCATCAAACATGAAATCGATTAAGTTTTGACTAAGTTATGGGCGTTTGAAATATGGGAGCTATGGCTCCGAGGGCTTTACATGTTAAAATTTTTGTCAATTTTTGCATGATTTTTGACAAAAAATTTTACCCCCTCAGAATTGGTTTTAATGTTGTTTTTTATAATAATTGTGACAACCACAATCGATTAAAAATGTAAATTCGCATTTTTAAAATTTGAAAAAAATGTTTTTCGAAAATGAGTACATGCTTTTTTCAGAAAAAATTAAAAAAATTTTTATTTTCAAAAATGCATACATTTTAAATATAGAATCAATTTAGGGGATAAACTATGACCAAAATGCCATCAAACATGAAAATCGATTCAGTTTTGACAAAGTAATGGGGGTTGGAAATGTCACAATTTCCCGTAATTGAGTAACTACTGTGTGCTGTGAGGAGTATTACGTAGTCGGCTACGTCGGACTAAACGATTTTACTTGTTTTATGTTATGAAAATTAAAAAGAGTTTGCATTATTATTTGCAATGACGTCAAAGGTTTTCTAATCTTCGAAAAGTAGTTATTATTTTGAACATGAGTGTATATACAAATTTGGCTTTTTTGCAGTTATTAGAAATTAGACAACAAACCTGATCAATATTTTGTGGAATTTGTGTGTGTCACGGGAAAATGTTGCGCTTTATGAAAATTAAATGCCAATCACCATGAGTTGGATGCGCTGCTGAAGCGCTCAATTAGCCGCTGTCCCAAATCAATAACTGCAGCAGAGTAGCTGCAACTGCAGCACTGGCAACTTGCAACTGGCAGCTGCGGCGGCGTCAATCGAGCGCTAACAAAGATAAATGGCTGAAGCCACAAAATTGATTTGGTTGACAGATGAATTGTGGAGTCAGTACGCAAGCGGATGAACGTCAAAGCTGAAGAGCAGCAGCAACAGCAACAGCAATAGCGGCAGCAGCATTTAAATGACAGCAGCAGCATCAATAACAATAACAGCAACAACAACTGTAACAACTGCAACAGTTGCCGGTCAACGACAATAAAATCAAAAGCATATTTTTCAATCAGCCATTGAATGGCAGCAATATTTCCCATAAAATGACAAAGGGGTGGGAGGGAAGGGAGGGGGAGGGGGTTGCAGGGTGGGGGTGGGCGTGGCTGGTGTGTGGGTGTGGCTGGCTGATGGAGAGGCAGCTGCGCCGCATTGGAATATTGAATGAAGCACTTAAACGCGTTGCAGGCCGCTGACCGTTCAAATGCAATTACGTATACGCCACGGACGCCCGGCGAATTCAACAGCAGCGTCGGCAGCTTCAACTGCAGCGATTGCCAATTGACACTTTGACGCATAAATCAACTTTATTGTTTATTGATTTTTATGTTTGTGCCGTTTTTGTGTTTCATTTTATTAAATCTTTGTCGTGCCGCACGCAATCCCAAAGCCAAACCCTCACCCTCAACATCATCCTCTCACCCGATGCTGATCTTTCAATCAACTGCAAACCGCTCAGTTTGCCCCGATGTCCCTTCGCTTGTTATTTATTTGAATTTATGCGTTTTTAATGAAATTGGTTCATTGTTTGCCGGCTGTGCGCATCAATCGGCAGACAGCTCTACGTTGCTCGGACTGCCGTCAATATGTGCCGGAGAGCTGCATATGCTGAACAATTCATAAATCGATTAAAGATGTTTTTGAGTTCGAATTTATTATTTGCATGTAGCTCTATTTGTGTGTGTGAGTGACTCTCGTTGTTGCTGGCAACCGAAATGTCAGGCTATAAATAAAAACAGCTTTCGTTTGTTCGGATTTTAGTTATCTGCATAAAATCTGTGCATGTTGGACTTTTACATTTTATTGATTGACACGAGATTTTAAAGCGCCCCATGAACATCATTTTCATATTTTCTATTTTAAGCTTAGTCTAGCAAATATTTGCTTAAAAAATTGCTGAATTTTCACTTCTAATAATAATATTCATTAAAATATAGTTTTATTTTTAAAATGTGTTTGCATTTTATTCAGACAAAATTTTTAAAAATGAATTTATTCACAATTTCGACTTTCATTGAGACTTATGCCACTTTATAATTGTTATAATTTCGACAGCCATAATTTGGACTGTAATTTAGTATTAGGTCCAATTACTTACAAAAAACAAATTAAATCATATGCTTATTTCCTAAGAACTTTTTTGATTTAATTTTTTACTTTTAATTAAAACAAATTGCAAATGTGCTGTATTTTGTGTTTCTATTCATTAGTACTATAAATAAAAATAAAGTTTAAGGTTTTCTTTTTTATTCTACACTTTTTCTCTATGATTTTAAAGGTATTCAATGTTCGAATACAAAAAAAATCATATGCTTATTTCCTAAAACTTTTTTAATTTTATTTTTTTAACTTTTAATTAAAACAAATTGCAAATGTGCTGTATTTTGTGTTTCTATTCATTAGTATTATAAATAAAAAAAGTTTAAGGTTTTCTTTTTTATTCCACACATTTTCTCTATGATTTCAAAGGTATTCAATGTTCGACTACCCTTTCAATTCACGCAGTTTTAAGGAAGTTTAAGTTCCTTCAACTTTAGCTTAAACTTTTGTGCAAAAATTCGCTTCCTTCCGCATCACTCAGAATTAAAATCAAAGGCGAAATCAATTCTGGTTTTCTGTCAATACTCATCAAATGTATTCATGGCAGTCGGGCAAACAGTCAAAAGGCAACGCTTTGAAATATAATGGGAATTCCTTAAAACTTTCGCGAAACACTGAAGCCGATTTCCAAAAACTTTTTGCCCAAAAAGTGGCCCAGACTATGGTGGAGAGAGAGAGAGAGGAGAGAGAGCCTTTAGTTTAGCACCCAGCTAGGCAATACAAATTAAAATTTAAATGAGTTGCCGCCAATGTCCTCCAGCTGGCGAATCCTGAGCCGCTGCCAAACTCCGCTATATTGACACGTGACAAAGTCGAGCGGCCAATAAAGAAAAGTATACACAATCTGCCAGCGGCCACGCCCGCAGCGCTTGGCAAGGAAGGCGTCAAATGTTCGAAAACAATTTCAATAACCGTTTTCCCCGAGCACCGAAAATAGCGCCAATAAGCAATCGAGCCGGATAGACAAAAGCAAATCTCTGACAGGCGCCCAAAGGAATATGCACAAAGAAGCCCGGCTAATAACAGACATAGCCGAATGCACAGTGGGGAATTTCGACACTATTCGTTGTAAAGAAAATAGCTTCTAAATGAACTAAGATATCTTTATTAATTTAAAAAGTAGTCAACAATTTTGATGACGATTTATAGGGATATAATTTTTATAATTTAATAACTTTCTCTTGTATTCATTAAACTCCTGATTTTTAATACTCTTTTCAAGCTCAGGGCCCACTGTGCGACGCCTGGCAACGAATGCCAGGCTAAGCATTAAATTGATGGAAACAAAAATGTTGCATTTAATTGAAAAATGCTTTCAATGAATTTTTGCCAACGCGTTACGCAAATCTATTTCGATTTCAGTTTGTTGAATATGTATTTTTTTATATTTTTTATTTACAGTAAGTGTAAACAGGCTGTTAAATTGAAAATTTGCCATGGTGCTATATATTTAATTGTGTTTTTATAGTAAATTTTGCGAGCGTTAATCAAGCTTTCAAAGGAAATTAATGAATATTTGCCGAGCACTGAGGAATATATTTGGTATCCAAAAAGAAGAGAAGCTAATCAGATTAGCCGTGACTAAGCGATTAAAAACTAATAAGAATTAACTAAATAATTTTCAGGGCTTTGCTTTCCATTTTTTCGCTCAGCTTCACTATCTTTTTGACCTGGTTAGGAAGCTTATTAAACGCTTGTAAAGAATATTAATGAATATTTGCTTTGCTTTGAGGTAAAAAGTACACTGGGTGAAATAAATATGTTGTTCATAATGTAGATAAGTTATCATTTTTAGGGCTTTGCCTCTTTCTTTATTCTTTGGCTCCAACTGTACTTTAAGCCTGGCTGGCCTTACTATCTTTGATTTTGGACTGGCTTAGGCCGTAGTTCTGTAGCCAATACCATTTCCATTTGTTGGCCAAAAAGTGCAATTCATCAGCTGAAATCAGCGGAGACATGTGACATGGGCGTGTTGCCGTAGGCCAATCCTGAGCTCTGCGGCCACCCACTGTGACCGCAAGTCAACGAGGTGATTTGCATGCAACAACAACAACAATAACAGCAACAACTGTGAGACGCAGGCGGGTGGCAGATTAGGCGCTGATTGCGTCGATTCGAGGCGTCGCCATGGGTGCCCGCTCCCGCTTCGCGTCAAGTGCGCACTGCGGATGCACTGCAGCATAAATAGTACAGTGGGAAGAAACAAACAAACAAAACAAAAAACAAGAACGTTGCAGTCGGGTCGAATCGACATCGCAGTACTCGTTCACGGTGTAATAATCACTAAAAATATTATGAAAACTAAGAAAATATAATAAAATAAATAGTTGACATGGCTAGGAAGTTAAGCGAAGTTAAGTTAAAATATATTTTAATCATCTCATATTTTTGATATTTAAAGATGAGCAAATCAAGAAAGTGAGGGAAACATTTTGCGGCGTTTAGGTTTGCACCATATTCATATTCATATTCATTTCATAACTCATCAAACTCTTCTCGCCACGCAAGTATTTTGCACGATGTTTTTCTAGCCTACCAAATAAGAATCAACGTAGCCACAAATGGTTTATATGATTTCTAAAGATTATCACAAATTAGTGCTGTACTGTGGTATATATATTGATTAAATCGAATTACCACGCCCCCAGTGAGCATAGCGTTAACATCCCTACATTTTATCGAACGTGTGTATACACGAGTATAGATGCTAAGCACAAACCCAATATACTCTTTTCATTTCGTGAACGAGTATATTGACAAACAAAAAAACAGCAAGTGCTATAAAGTAAAATTCGGCAACCAGGATGCCACATTCGCATGCACATTCACATTCACATTCACATTCACAATCGCACTCACATTCAGAATCGCATCCACATCGCCATCGCCGCATGCGTTACGCAAATTGAATTCGTTGACTGAAATTTATGCACCGTCGCGTTCGCCGTTGGCCGGCATGGAGACGCTGATGGAAGTGCAGCTGAAGGCGGGGTGGGGCAAAGCAGGGGAGAGGGCAGATGGAGGCAGGCACTGGCTACGGTTCCACATCGACAGCGTTGCATTCGGAACGCAACTACATCCAACATGCTACTCGCAACTGGTAACTGAGAAATTTATGCTTTGTTTTGCCTGGCGAAACATGCAACATCAATTCTCGTTAACTTTTCATGCACGGCTGGGCCATGGGCGCACAAAATGGACACACTCAATTC
The DNA here is from genome assembly GCA_035043565.1 of Drosophila robusta. Lineage (NCBI taxonomy): Eukaryota > Metazoa > Arthropoda > Insecta > Diptera > Drosophilidae > Drosophila > Drosophila robusta. Next base: position 6,708,720 of record JAWNMW010000584.1, read on the forward strand.
CCAGTGCTGCAAGTGACCTAGTCAAAAAAAGAAACATATAAATAAATAATAATAATAAATCTCAAGAATGTATATAAAGCACTGCATACAAGTAGAAATGTCGCAGTCGGGCGTAACATATGTGCAATACTCTGTGCACAGCACAATGAAAGGTCAAACAGAACATATTCTGAACATGGCTGCATATCTAGGAAATATCGAGTTTTAACCCATTTATTTTAGGGCTTTTTCTTTAGAGAAGGACATCATTTGTCTGTCAAATTGGATATTTTCAGATTAAATTTCGGGAACATAGCGATTTTTATGATTTCAAGATTTTTTATAGTCAAATAAGTGAATTTTCAAAATTCCAACTCTGTGTCTTTAGGCCTTGAGTCCCTGAACAAATTGCAGTCGGGTATAACCGACTGCGTAATACTCGTTCAGTACAGTAACATCTTAAAACTTATTTCGGAATATCGATTTTTGTAATTTGTGGAGGCAGCAGTGGGCGTGGCCGCCGGCGTTCATACGGACAGACGGACGGACAACATGACGGACATTACATATATGCAATAAATGTATACTCTTTCCATTTCGTATGCAAGTATAAAAATTTACAACCCATCATTTCTAGTTTAACTTCTAAGCATTTATTTTTGCAGATATAATTATACATGTAAATATTATAATTATATTAAAATACTGTGCTCAGAAATTCCATCCTTCGCCTTTAGCACGGTCCCAATTCCAGATGTTTGCCATTTTAGCAAATAATTCACAAAAGTTTGATTTTTTTAAATGTTAAAGTTTATTGCGAACATTTTTACTTAAGTGTTTATTATGTTTGAAAAAGTTACATGAAATATGTTGGTCGATTAGCAAAATAAATATAAATACAGGAAAAGCGCAAAGGCTATAATCGCACAAACAGCTAAGAAACCAATTAAGTAAAATGGGCAAACTTCACTTTCAATCCATGCTCCACCTTCAATACGTTCATTCTGCTCGTTTTGAAGCATTTCAAAATCCAGATCTGCGAATTTCAAATAATCTTATAAGTATATTATTAAATTTCTAAGAAACTAACAATTTTATTTTTCCCATCTAGTAATATTTGCCAAAACTTGTTCTACATTGCTTTTTTTGTGTGTTTTCAGTATAATTGTAAATTGTATTACAAATCTATGATATTTTCTAACCAACTTACTCACCTTATTTTGCTAATATATCTGATTTATTATGGCTCTTAACGCTCCATCAAATTGGCTTAATTACTTGAAAGGAACAGGCTGATTTTTACTGATTTCTGAACGCCTTACAGCACTGCCTACTCAGTTTTTCAGGGGTAGGCGGGTTTTTGCACAATTGAGCATTGTGTACAGACGATTTGTCAGAACATAAACCACAAATGCTTTCGATTAAATTTACAAACATACAAGCAATAAACAAAAAATGAATGAAATGTAATAAAAACAAAAAAAATATATATTCCTGGTCGTCTGCGTTTTCTATATAGGACGCAGGGACGAGGAGTCCTGCGAAATAATATGCAAAACGTGGCCTGACCTTCGTGACAGGGCGCACAACGACACCTACCCAACAAATGGAAGAAAGGAGGGGCTGGGTTAGGGGTCGTCGCCATTCAATAAAAATGTAAATTAACTTATCAATTACAACGCCAAACAACAATAAACTTCAAGAGGCAAGTGGCGCGGGAGGCGGGGGGAATAAGTGGGCGTTGAGATGCGCGCGTGTCCCAATACAAATATCGTTGGGGGCGACTTCATCTTGTGGCCACTGTTGAGTGCCAGCCATGGGGCTCTTAACGGTTTTCTTATGCAAATCGGGCAGGGCCAACGCTAAAATATTCCAGCTCATAATTTTTATTTCCGTTATTCAAGTTTCAAGATTGTATTGCACACTTTTTGGCATCGTTGTCGCCTGGCAAGGCTGTCTGCCCGGCCACTGACCAAAATTCGTTCGAGTCCTTCGAGCCACCTTTCCTGTTCTCGTTACGAAATTTGCCTTGCTAATAGACTAGAAGTGCGAGGGAGGTGGGCCAAGGCCCGTCTCCAGCTCGGTCTCTGCTCTTTGTGGTGCGAGCCAGCCAAAGAGGACAAACTGGAGTCCTGGCGCCCAGATAGCGTCCATCGTGATGCCTTAAATGACATAAGTTACGACTGCCGGGGGTGCATTTATTTTAATATGTAGCTGATAAGAGCCCGCCAGATATCTTAATTAGATAAGAGCCCTGTTAACTGCGACTTGTACGTGAACTTCAACTTTTATTTTCCTTCTCTTTTTTTGGTGTCCTGCTACACAAATCCTCAAAGCTCTAAGTGCATTGAAGCGGCTTCTACAACGGAACGTTCGTTTGGGTGTTTATGAACTGAACGAATATTCAATAAAGTGATTGTAATGAAAATTGAAAAATGAATGAACAACATTTTTTCGGGATATCGAAGTTAAAGCACCATTGCAAGTTGTGCTAAATATTTCTAGTTAACGTTTTTTGACAAACAAATTTCTTGCCAACTATTTACTAACGTTCTTTGATATTGATAATATTTTGCATATATTTTAGGATTTTAGAAACGGCTTCAATTGCGGCGTTTGGTTAGAATATCTTCAGAAAAAACAAATTTTTTATACAAAAGTTCAATTATCTTCCGATTTTTTCACTTATATTGATATTCGATATGATAATATTTTGTTCCTATAACAGCTATATAATACAGTGTTCCGATCCGATTGCCGACAGCCCTAAAACTGGTCAGGTTTATATACATTTTGTGGTAATATAATTAAATTAAATTAAATTTGAATGCCCGGCTTTAATCTAAAATAGCTAAACAATTCTGGTTACTTTATTAAGCCAAATTTCCCGCATAACCCAACGCCCAGCAGAAAACGTTTCTATTTGCCATCTGCTGCATGTGTTGCCCCATAGCCATCCACTTCACACGCCGCCCCCCGCCTCGTTGACCCCTTCCCCACTGTCCGACACCGATGGTACTTTTATCGCTTGCTGCAGCTGCAAGCACCTCTGGTTCGGCAAGATATACTCATCACTTAAGCCGCCTACAGCATTTTCACACAATGTACAGGCATCAGCAGACTGCACTCGCATTCACCTTTCGGCCTGGTCCAGAATTGAACCATCAGAACGTATGAGTATAATCATGAGTCTAGGACTCTCTCTCTGCCTCTGTTCTTGGCTGAAATGCAAGCGCGGCGAAGCGAGGCAATGGCTGGACATGGACTGGATTCATGATTCGGAGCTGGTAAATGGTGTAGGTGATGGTCATGCTGGGGCATTTTCATATTCACACCATTGCGCTGAAGAGGCTTTACTGGGCAGACAAATTATGACCACGATTGCGACTACTTGTTGGACTCTGCTGGCCCCTTAGAAAAGTGGCAGCTAGTGCTGCTGCGCCAGCGATAAGCATTTGCGTGATTAATGAAATTTGATGCCCCGACCCAGGAGAACGGCGCCAAAAAAAAAAAGAAAGAGAGCTGTGAGTGGAAATGTTGGACAGCCGAGCGAAAGGCAAGTTAAGGCCCGCACACCTTTCCGACAAACAATTACAATGGGTCCGCATGACTTATGGACACACACACACACACACACACACAGTGGGTGGCCCGTTCCACAATATCTAATTGGCTGGCCTCAACCGCCTCGCGCTGTAGTCCAATTAGAATTCGTAATCGCGCACGCTTTGCCCATTTGAATTTATATCGAAATTTAATTTAATTAATAGACCGCCAAGTGGGGCAAGACCAGGTGGTGTTTCTTGTTGACCATTTCTAGTGCCATTCTTATTGGCCGAACGCTGAGCGCAGCCTATCGCAGCGGGAAGTGTCCAAAAGTCAACTCAATAACTGTTTATTTAACTGGCATATTTCCAATTTCCATCTGTGGCCTACTTGCAATTGGCCGCCGTGTGTGTGACTCAGGCATAGACCCAGGGACTAGGCCCAGTTTGCAATTGCAAGTCAACAGCTTTGCTGGCGAAATTTGAGCCTCTTTGCATGTTGGCCAATGTGTGTGTGTTTTTTTTACGGCTCTTATCTGCATGTTGGCATGCATTTTATTTGCCTAATCAATTTGATTTCTCTGGCGCTGTTTGGAAATCTCAATAGATAGTTGCATAAGGATTGATAGTTATGGAAAAGCACAAAACCTTTTATTTAAGCAAGTTAAGTAAGTTTTCCATCATGGTTGTAAGCCCAAAAATTGTCTGTGGTCTCGCTTTTGAGCTGGGTTCGCTTTTCTACAGCAATATACTTTATATTTTCTTAAGATTAAAAGAGAATAATAATATATATTATTTATAAAAATAAGAAAAATATTTGTTCTTGTAAAATATTCAAAGCTAAACTAAACCAATTCAAAGAAAAATGTGCCTTGTTTAATTTGAATTTAATCGAAATGAGTCTGCTTTGAGGCCAAAAATTCTTAAGTATTTTTAAAGAGGAAATATCAAGTTATTAATTGATTGTTTGTAAGTACTATTTATTTAAATAAAGTTATGTTTTTTAATAGAAGCTGATTGCAGTTGCAGAAGTCAGTGAGTAGCTTACAGCTCACATGAGCATAAGAACATTTTACCTTACAGCCTACTCCTTACATTCACTTTCAGTTGATGTAAGACCCGCTTTTTATGCACATTTTCCCAATCTTTCTTTGGCGTTGGCTGCCCACCTGATATAGTGATCGATATGCATAACTATCCATAACGGCCGACTACCTCAGCCGCCCACATCTAAAGCCGAGACGCCCATTTGCTACCGTTTAGCCAGATTGATTTCATGCCAGACGCTGCACGACTCGATGATCATTTCCATTTCCATTTCCAGTGGCAGCCGCACAACGCCCACAAATGTGGGCGAGCCGCATTTTCCCATCGCTGGCCATCAATCAACATCGAGTGCGAGGACGAGAACTGCACTTCACTTGCCTTCGGGGCGTGTGTGGGGGCTGGGGTGTGCAGCTGGTTGGACCCAGAGCGCTGTTGCTTGTTCAAAATTGTAGCGGCATCATTTTTCATATCCGCGGCAAACAACTGCCTCAAAAAAAAAAAAAACACACACAAGAGCCAGCCAGAAAACAATATCCAGCCGCATGGAAATCGAGTAGCAGCTAACAGCGGGAGCCGCAATTGCAACTGGACCTGAAGCTGAAGCTCGAACTGGACCTGGACCTGGACCTGGACCTGCAGCGCGAATCTGTTGAGCTGTGTACGTCGATGCGAGTACGTGATCGCAGTTTGTTGCATTTCTTTTGTCTGCGCCTCCGAAAATCGCTTTGTTTTATTTTTTTACATTTTTTCTTTTTTTTTTTTTGTGCTGTGCTAACCCAACTAGTCAACGCCACCCAGCACCGCGTAGCCCCCCGCGCAGCATCCACCTGCCCCCTGGTCTATTTGCTTTGTGGTGTGCAGCGAATGTTTCGATGCGCGCGAATTTGTTGCAATTTCTCATTGTCAGCAACGCGTTCGCCGGTAAATTTTGATTAAACGCTCCGCGGGAATTCACTTTGGCTGGCCCGTTTTGCGTTTCGATTTACTCTCACAATTTTCGATACCCTGCAGCGATTGAAAATGGGTAAAAAATAAGGGTATAATCAAGTTGTTGAAATGTAAAAAAAAAGAGATATAATATAATTATTATTGATCAATACCAATAAATCGGGACAATGATCTTTTAACATTTTTGGTATATTGCATTTTTAGTGGCACTAAAAATACGAATGTGCTGTATAAAGCTAGCTACAGGGTATGCGTTGGACACCACATATTATGAATATTTTAAGGGAATGATTCCAACTTTTGATATATGCATGCCATGAAGAACTTAAAAACAATTGGACAATAATAAACAGAAGTTGGCTCAGTATAAATTAAAGGTAAAAAAGTTAGAGGATACCTCTGAGTCGGGTAACTTCTGCCAAATCAAGTTTACCTGTTTTTCTGTCTTCTGCTTTTGTTTTGTGCAGTCTCCGATAGCTGTGCCCCTTGTCCTTGCCCTTTTCGTTTGAATTTGATAAATGATGCTCGTCGCGCAGCGATATGTTATGCAATTTAGGGATTTGTTTTTGGTCGCGATATGGCGAAAAACAGAGAAAAACATTGTTGGTTAAAGGCTGTAATAAATGAATAAGGCTTTTGAAAATCAATTAGAAGGTCTGCCAGGTGAAAGCGCAGTTATCTACGAGCCTTATATATATATATACAAAAATACTTTTCACTTCAATCAGTTTTGCTTGGATAAGAGCTTGCACAAGTCCCGTAGATAATTGTGCTTTTATATATATATATTATATATATACGCATTAATATCGCCTCAGTAGCAAGCTGTAATAATAACTTTGCTCCAATTAATCAGCGTTAAATCAGCGACGTCAAGCGACGCGATTCCATTCGATGTTTACCAATTGCCGCCTTTGTTTTGCCGCACTCTTTGTTATATATATATTATATATATATTGCTGTTGTTGCTCTTGTTGTTCAATCGGATCAATGTCTGGGAAAGTAGCAGATGCCCAAGTCGATGTCTGGTTCCATTAAGCTTAAATAATATTGAAGGCGAGGCAGACAAGGGTATTAAATTTTAGCAATAATATTGCCAGAGTTTCAGCCTTTAAAATGGATAAATCTTTATGGTTGTTTTCTGCATTTATTACCGTTAATTAAACATTAAACAGTTGCTTTAATTAGTATTATTTTAAATATTATAGATAATTATTTAGACGAGTGACATTGCAGATATAACTCAGATTTCCGCTATATTTCTCTACTTAACTGTGTTTTCATATCAAAATTAAATTTATTGCCACCATTTGTCATAGGCTATTCAGAGTAGTCTGATCTGTGATTATTTATAGAACTATAACAATTATTTGCAGGGGTATATGTGGATTATATTTAGTATGAGGAATTAAATGGTGCCTAAATTGCAGTCAGTTTTAGAGTAAGTAAGTACACTCACCACAAGTCTTAAATATGCTTCTATATTATTTACACACTTCTCATAGGAATCCATCTGCGAATTACCATCATCGAGCACAATTGACGTTTGATGTGTCTCGAGTGTTTTTCTTCTTCTTTTTTTTTGAGGAACCTTTGGGTCTTGTTATTTTTACCTTTTTGTGCTTTTGTGCTTTTGTAAATACTAAATACTCGTTCTCTGTCTGTCTGATTGTTTTCGATGCTTTTAGCAACCGATTTCCAACTTAATTGCTTCGTTGTGGGTCTGGCCCAACAGCGGATCTCATCCGTCGAAGATCTCATCCAACGTCTTTCTGTCAGCAGGCAACGGGCGAGCCGTAGGTGGTCCCATAACAAGCTAATGAAATGTGAGGTTGGCACAAAATTGTTGCTGGGCAACGGCAATGAGTCAGGAACTGTCAAAACTGACGACTCCACTTGACGGCAAGAAAAGAAAACATAAAATACATGCAAATTGTCAGTAATTGCTTAACTTATCGTCGTTTTGCCAAAGTGTTTTTCTTGCTGTTGAACTCTTGTAAATGCTGTAAAAGCAAAAAAAACAGATATTTTTGGATTGCCGGAGATTAAATATATCTGCAGATATATGCCAAAATTTCCATGTATTTTTTTACATAGCCAAAATTAGAATATAAGAAATCTCTGTTAAGTTAATTCTGAGGTGGCTTGTTAGAAATTATGCGAAAAATTACTAAAATTATCAAACTTGTAAAAAAAGGCTGAAATCTTTCATTAGATTGCATAAATTAAATTTTAGTATACATTAATATAAATTAGTATGGAAATCGACATTGAAACTCATTCTACACTGATTAATTTTTCTACCAAAATTCATGTCAAAAATTAAAAAAATTGTGATTCTAATCTTCCGAAATCTTGCTTGTTCCTTTTTTAACTTTAAACTTATTCGACTTTGATGCTGAGTTTACCTGGTGATATTTTGCATAAATACCACCTAAATCGATCGATAAAATGTATACTCTTCGCAGGGGAATACTAATAATGATGATAGTATAACAGTTTTCAAATTAAAACCCTAGCTAATCCTGTGTGCAGCCCTGAGATATATCGATAAGTGTCAAAATCAAAGCAGATTTCCTGCAGCTGAAAACTTCATTGAACACGTGCGAGTCGCTAGTTGATTGGTATCTGCAATTAAGTTCCAGTTTGCAAACGTATTTGGATATCTGTAAGTTAAACCCGACTTTGGATTTTGCTAATTAACACATCGTCAAGCTCGTGTTGCGTTTAATTAATGGCGCCCATTAAAATATGCCTTGTTTTCTGTCGGCCAGAACAGGGTTTTTATTTTTAGAGCAAAGCTAAACTGCAGCTGGCCCTCTTATTTTTTTAATGGTAGTTTGATGAGTGCGTTTAATGCACTTGAGGATCAACCAGTTAGCCAGTGGACCAACAACAACAAGTGAAGCAACTGCTCTGCCTTGGGCGTAGGTGTCGTTGTCAACGCCGGCTCAGCCCCGACTTGTCAATATCGCTTACATCATCATCATCGTCGACGTCGTCGTCGTCATCAACAGCATATTGGATGCCCAGCTAGACAATGTCAACTATGGCCAGCGGCCGACAACCCGTTTGCTGTTGCCCAGGTCCGAAGCGTAGTTGGCCCTTGTCACTGGCCACTTGGCTGTCAGCCGGCGGCGCCTGCGGTTGACACTTTTTCGCGTCGACACGCCTGCTAATCCTCTCTCATGCATAGCCGCCGACTGGGTCGAGTGGCACAGGCGCCCATCATGACTTGACACTTTGCACAGCACCAACAGCAACAACAACAACAGCAGCAACTACAACAGCGACCCAGCTGGTGGCCCAGACCCAATTTGTCGTGCACAAACCTTTGGCTCTGATATTCGTATTAGCCCTAAACCCTAAGATATCGTTTACACGTTGGGCTCTCAAGTCACAAATTTTTTGACATTTATGCGCCTATCTACATAGTTTTAAATATATTTATTAACAGCTCAGTGATTTCACCTCAAGATGTCCAGTCCCAGTGCGAAGCCGGAAAATAAGATGAGGTAAGTCGGCGTTTATTTGCTGTAGATCTGTCTAAATATTTAGCGTACTTATGGGTTAGCAGTTAAATCATGGCCGCGAATCAAATGAAAAAAATTTCAGTGGTTTGGTTCACGGTTCAAATCAAAGTCTCTTCTTTAGATTAGCTTCATTATTTGGCAGTTTTTGTTTTTGTTCTTAAGTCTACAGATAAAGTACCTAAAGTTCACCTAATTTTCTCTTTTTACACAATAGAAAAGTTCCCAAAAAATTCGTGTAAAAAGAGAATTTAGTTTGTTGTATTTATTTATCACAAAATGAAGAAAATGTTTTTTAAGGTTTTTTATTAATTTTTTAAATTTGAATTAAGAGCTTATATATTCTAGCAAATTATTATTAAAGCTGCCTAATGCTCCATCTTTTGCGAAGCCCTCAAATTAAAACAGAGCCAAATATTTAGTCTCAAGATTTGATTTTTTCTTTTATTTATTCGTCGATCAGGCTGCAGAATACCCTTCTATTTGACTTTATACTCATAATTAACACATTTAATATTAATATTAATTGAACATAGAAAAACATTGAAACGTTTGAACTAACCACTTTGTGGCTGGTTGTAGTTAAAAGGTAGTGTATTTCTCTCACCTCTAACCATAGTCGTTTTGATGTTACTAACTTCACAGTCTGAACCAGCCGAGTGCCGGGACGGGCAGCGTCATGGTGGGTGTTATGTTTGAGGACGGCATTGTGCTGGCCATCAACACGATGGGTAATCTTATATACTATTTGGACGATCACCTCTAGTAAGTATATGTATAAACTTATAGAGAGTCAACTAGTTCTATTAACCCATTTAAAATAGTTGTTGCGCCAATAGCACTGGCTTTGACCGCGAGGCAATGATTGAGGTTTCCACCAAACTGGAGGATATAAGCCGCACCAGCAGCAACAAGGGATCGACGGTGCTGCAGGCGGTCGACCTGCTGATCAAGCTATACGATCCCCCAGAGATCGCCGAACTGATTTTGGCCGGCGACGACGTAAGTGGCTTGCACTTGATAGCGCTGAGATCGCCAGGAAGCAGCTCGCGGGTCAACTACGCAGCGCTGGGTTCGGATCCGCTGCAGCCGCCGAGTACCTGAAGAGCCAATGGCGCCCGGACATGCAACTGAAGCAGTCGGAACAGCTGGCACGCCGGGCAGCCCGAATGGGCACCATGAATAAATGTGAACTTGATGTCTGCATCGTGTTCAAGCGTTCATCGGAGCCGGCACTCCTAGTGGAGAACAAAGTTGCAATATTTTAATAGATTCTCTAGTATCTGTTTGACAGATATTTGTTTGCTGAATTGAAGCATAAATAAATGAGTAGTTGATGCTCAGCTGGTTCGAAATAATTAGCCGCATTTCTCAGCATTTTGCGCTGAGACAGCAGCGACAGCAGCCGGAATAGATTATCTCTCTAGCTTTAATAAACGTCCTCCGGGCCGCAGATGACTATCGCAATCGCTGCAGGTAAATGCAGAGTAAGCGCAAATGATTTATGCGCCCAGGCAGCATATAATTAATAATGATTAAAAGCTGGCGCCCATCAACGGCTCCATGGACATGCTCAAAAGCAACTCTTGGACCTGGACGACATACATACATATATATATGTATATTTAGCACTAATCGCTCCGGACTTGGGCCCAAAAGACGGACTTTCCTACGAAATGAAAAGTGGTGTAGTCAAGATCAAAATCCACTCTGGCGCCCTGGCGGCGACCCGCTGTGCCTGGATTAACTTGAATTTATATATGGCATTTGAATGCTTCATATTGGCCACGAGTTCACGATTCATTGCCCGGGCTCGCTGTGCGTGACCAGGTTTCATTTTCATTAGCCTCGTTACTCGTGTCTTGGCTATGTTTGTGTGTGTGTGTGTGTGTGGTCTGTTGCTCCATTGACAGCACCTGGGTGGCATTATGTTGTCAGCCTCTTGATTTCCCTTTTTGCTCTGCGGCAGCAAAATTGCTAATTGATTTTTGCCCTGCGAAGTTTTTTTTTTCGTTTTTGTTTTCTGCGGTGTCATAATAGTAATTATTTTAATAAGTTTTTATTTGGGATTGTTGAGAATTGAACATGCTACGTTTAACTTTACTATTTGCCCGCGTTGTCGGGCTTTTGGTAGTGACGATACTCCTCCTTCAGCTCCCACATTTGCCTATGCGCCGGATCCTTGCTGTAGTCGCCAATGTCCTTGAGTATGGCCTTCAGCACAAATACCGATTGTTTGGTTATGAACTGCAGATCCTTCAGCGTATAGTACTGATGCTTCTCGAAGGCCTGAAACAGCATGTCCATGATATTGTCCTTGCTGAGCACCTTGGAGGCGGCATCCTTCTTGCGCCTGCTGTCACCCTTCTGCAAAAGACAAGAGTCCATATCTAACCTATGGCAAAATGACAAATGCAACATACGTTGTGAGCATGATCGCTGACAGGCTTGTAGTTCTTCACGATGCTGTTGAGGGGCTCGGCGCTGCGCATTGGCCTTTTGCCCCGTATGGCCTGCTGCTTCATCTTCAAGTACTGGGCATTGCAGATGGGCAGGCACTCCATCTTGTGGGTGATCCAGCCCTCCATGGCCGGGTCAACGTCGTCGCTGGTTGAAAAGATGCCCGTCAGTTGGGCGCCTTTAATTGTCTTGCTCAGCTTCAGTTCGTGCTCGCTGGCTATCAGCTTATCCGGATCCAGCTGCAATAGACTCTCGCTGAGGATTAGCTTCACCTTGGCCGGCTCCTTGTCGTCGGATGACTTTTCCATGCGCATTGTGGCCACCTGCATATCGGTGGGCGATTTGTCCCACAAGCTGGCCACATAGTTTGGCACCTTTACTAGCCAACTACCACGGGCCGCTTTCGTCATGTCCATCCTGTTTTTCTTTGGTATTTCTTGGGACATTTTTTTCGAAAAAAATTTCCAAAATTATTCACAAAATTAGGAGAACTTGAATAAAGCACCGTTCAATGCGAAATGATTTAATGTTTATGACAAACAAAAGATATTCAAAGCAACAAGTATTAAAGCGCATACTTTGATAAATATTTAATCTAGTTGAACGCCAGGCTCAAATTTCCCGCCCTGTTCTACTAGTAGGCTAAAACGTGAGTCTGGTCACACTGAATAAATCTTAAATTGTGTTTGGAAAGAACCTAAATGATTAGACTTTTGAAGCTATTGACAGACATGCCTGTCAAATGAAGTCTAACTTTTATTTAACGTGAAAGTGTCATTGTATTTATTTTACTAGCAGTAATTGGAATAATGGGTAGAAGGAAGGCAAATCCGATATCGGCAAGTCAAATTAACTGTCTTGTATATATATGTATATCCTATTTGTACTATGCTTTTTTAGCCACCTAAAGGAAGCCCAGCTTATCCGCCAGCGCCTGTGAAAACAATGCAGGGTAAGTCTTCCCACATATTTGAACTTTCTTTGGGCAGCACCTGCCACGTCCTAAACTTACAAAATGCATTTCAATTAGCTAATAAGCCTGCAGTAGCATTAGAAGACCCTCAACCCCCTGCATCTCCTGTAAGACCTCGACGGCGAGTAAGTTTATATATTTTCAATATATATATATATATATTTTAATAATGTATGTTTTTAACCATAACCGCCTTCTTCCCCATATCCCTGCCCCTCTTCCAGGGACGTCCACGTAAAGTTCCCCTCGGCCCTGGGGTCGAGATTAAGAAAGGGGAAAGTCTGAGTAATACGGACACCGTAGTCAAAGTTTTGCGGCGTACGCTGAAAGATCCCAGCAAGCCCATTGCCACGGCTAATAACGGCTTTGCTCGTGGCCTAAAGCCAGATACCGTAGTTGCCGCCTTCCGTCATGAGGGTCAACTTGTATTGGCCGTTAAGTTCAAAAATCGCAAGTTACCTGAGCTAATTACCTCAAGCGAAATGAAGCTGCGTGCACCAAGTTTGCTGATTCAATATTACGTAGCAAATGTGCAATATACTTACAATGATTGAATTGTTTATAACTTGAATGCTTAATTTTTCTTTTAATTAACACACTTGCAATAGTAAAATACCGTATTTTAACAGACATAAACAACTTTTCTGCGTATTTTCGAATTGTTTATAACTTGAATGCTTAATTTTTCTTTTAGTTTACACTTGCAATAATAAAATATACAATACAATATACATAAACAACTTGTTCTGCGTATTTTCGAAAGTATAAGTTCAATATTTAAATCTGCACAAAACCATTGTACTTCAGTTATCCCACTTTCAATGAGTGCAATATATATGTAAGTGAGAAAGTTGCCCTATATTCAGTATAAACAGCTATGTTATTTTGAAAAAAAAACATTGATTTTCGTAATTTGTAGGGTCGGGAGTAAGCGGCACCGAAATTTTTCGCCTCGATGTTTAGAGCAGGTCACCAATTTACCCGCCCCAAAATATATAGATTTCATCGATTTGCCTGTTTGTAGCTTTAAAATTGAGGGATATATATAGGTGGGTATAGTCTTTTTTCTAATAGATTTATTAAGCTAAAATGCTTAAGCAAAACATTTTTAATATTATTTATTTTAATTATTTTATTGAGCATAAAATCAATGCTGGAGATTTCTCTGCCAGACTTCGTATATAATATGCATATTTAAGAAATGTTCACGCATCTTTAAATTTGCAGCCCCAGGGCACATGCACAATGGAACCCTTTCGGGCAATAGCATCACGAGCAGCCACAGGTGTCTTTCGGGCTCACCTGGCGTACATCATGCAAGTATTTGCTTTAAGCATACAGATTTGCAAAGTTAACGTCGCATTAAGGCTACAATCACGCTCTGGTTCGCATATAATCCAACTCCGGGCCGGGCCAAATGCAATTTCAGTACGCGAATATATATGCGGCAAAAGTTCGCGATGGGGCACGGGGCACGGCAAGGGGTGGCTGCTGCAGGCAGCGTCGACGATGCCGCAGATAAATTTTCATGTTGTCACACCTGCGCGGCGCAAGCACATAAATATATCTGCGCATCGAGCCGCCAAAAGGTGGCACTGCAACAATTTCGTTCGAAATAAGATATCAAGGGAGAGGCGCACTCGACTCGCGGGCTTCAGTTCGCACCCAGTTGCCGAAAGAGGTGTAAAAAATTGAAAGCGAAATATTATTAAAATGCCGCATTGTTGGACGGACGCCCTCCTCCCAGTGGCAGCTTCTTGGAACTTGCCAACTACCCATCTCGCTCGCTCTCGCTGTCCTGCTCCCTCCCGGCTGCGTCTTTATTTATGGCGAATATTTGATTTTCGAATTTCGTCTCTGGCATTCGTGTCTCGTGCTGTTATCGCAATGGCATTGACATTTTGACTGCGCCTCCGCCTGGGCCGGTGCCGCATAAATATTTGCTTATTTATGCACCAAAGTCAACATTTTGGTACACATTGGCCCGGGCATAGGGTATGAGCACCTGCATGCAGGTAAATATAATTTTTGGCTTTGTGGTGCGAAATATGCTCGGTGTGTGCATAAATGTTGAAAGTTGTAGCAAATAAAGCAACAAGTGATTAAAGACTTAAGATAAGGATAACGGAGTTATGTGACTGCAGGATACGGAAGATAAGACGGCAAATGTGTTTCATTATCGAAATTACGCATACGCCGTGTAATGCACTTTTACGAGATTTTTGCGCATTTTAATACCCTTTCATTCAGCCAAGTTACTATACCATTTGTCTATCCTTGCGTTATAAAATATACACATAGAGAAAATATCAAGTATTTCGTACAGAAAACCCAAAATTTCTTGGCTGGACATTTTACTTAGATAGCAAATTCGAATAAGAAGTTCGAACTTATATTTAGCGCACATATATGTTTATATAGAAGGGTATTTAATTGTAGACAACTCGAAAATAACTGATCTTCCTTGTTTTTTATTAGGTCAAATTGAATAATGTGCAATACTTTTATTTAAGTAAAAGACAATTCGTTATTAAAAGCTTTTTCGTGTAAGCAGGTTTGCAAAATATTTAAAGAAGCCTTTATGTCTTTTCGCATTCGGCACTTATCGAAAGCAACACTTTGTAGATACAATTTATTATCATAATTTTTTAATCATTCTGCTCAAGTGGCCCACTCATTGTCCAGCTCCAGACTATTGTTCGATTCAAATTAAAAATTGCTCACATCGCCTCGGCAGTTTATTATATTGCTGCTGTGGTCTGCGGTCGGGGCAGCCGAGTGCCGGGTTCGAGATCCGTGTCCGGTTCTCTTAACTGCCCAATCATAACTCACTGGCCGGGTTGGCTGCAATATGCAGCGCAAAGGATAATCGCGTATGCGTCGCGCCCTGCCCCCAAAAAACCGCGTCTGGGGGTAATAATTTAAAAAATTGCTCTATTATTTATTTGAGCATATGTCAATGAAATTTATTTATTTATTCACGGCAGCAACAATAAACAAAATGCCTGTGAAGTCAGCGTGCTGTTAATGAGCACCATGATGGCTGGTTGCATGCGGCAGAGGCAGCTGAGAGGGGCTCTGCCCAAGGGGGGTGGCGGGGTGGGGGTAGCTGCGGTGGAGCACTCGCTGTTGACGTTAATTGACCGCAACCATTTTTTGTTGTTGTATTCGTTTTTTTTTTGTGCTGTGCGCAGTAAATTTTAATGAAATTGCTGCCGTGCAATGCTAGTTGTTGTTGTTTTTGTTGGGGCGTGGCCAGCGCATTGCTGCATCTGCATCTGCATCTGCATCAGCTCAAAGTGCTGATGACACGGCTGTCAGCGACACTTTGCGCCGCTTGTTGCATGAAAACATTTATAAAATAAAATAAAATAAAAGTAAATAATAAAAAAAAATAAAAACGTAATATAAAATCATGCAAATTGCCGAGGCTTAATTTTCAACGCCCTGACAAGGGATAAGCGGCCCTTGTTGTAGTTGTTGTTTTTGTTGTTTCTGGCGAGTCTGTTTAATGTTTTGCTTTCTGGGCAGGCAGCCATTTTTGATGTCGCTGCATTTATAAATTAATTAAAATTAAATTACTTTATGTTGCATGTCGAATTTCATTAAACTTAGCATTGCCAAGCAACACTTTGCCTGTCTATTTGTCTGTTGTACAACATCAATAATTATGGTTGGTTTTTAAATGTGCCAAGTTGTACATATATAGTACAAATATATATATATATATGTGCGAAACTTGTTGGAACCAATTTGGGCGCCTTTTGTGCGGCAAACCCAATCGAATAATGCATCGTAAATAGCTCTTTAATTGACAAACTTTGCAACTAACCCAATTTCAGGCTTGAGGTCTGACCCCAAAAAATTGGCTCAAGTCTCGCATTGAAAAGAATTTAATTAAGCACGCAAGGCAAAGTGAATAGGTTTCTGCAATTTGCCTAAAACTAACAAACTGAGTTAGTTCTACTGACAGACTGAGAGAAGGAGTGGGAGGGAGGAAGGTTTGGCAGTTGCCGCTGGCTAATTTGGAATTTAATTTGAGAGACTTACTTGGCTGCTGCTGACCCCAAAGGTTGCAAACAACAAACAGAACTATTAAACCGACGCAGTCAGGCCATACAGGGAGGGCTATGGGGCGTGTCGGCTTGGTTAAGTGGCAAAAATAACAAAGGCTCTCAAAGTTCGGACTTGAACCTAAGCTGGATAGGAAATTGCACAGACACTCCTCGCTCGAGTGCTGGACTCGGCTCGCAACGAAACCGCAAATTAGTTGGCTGCCTCGACGGGCCACAGATGGCACAACAGGAACAGCAATGGCAAAAGCAGCAAACATCATGCGAGCTGCCAGTTGCCAGTTGCCAGTTGCCCCCAATGTCAAACGCATCCACATCCACAGCCAAACCCCAAAACCAAAGCGAGAGACAAAATAAATAAGAAAATATTGTTCGAGCTGCCGTCGCCGGCGGCGTCTTTCCAGGAAGCCCAACAAGAGCCACAGCAACAACAACAACAATAGCAGCAGCAGCGGCAGCGGCAGCTTCACCCCCATGACTGGCAACGGCTTCCTCAGCGTCAGTTCCAGCCTCTTATCAGCTCCCGCAGCTTGTGTCCCACTTCAAAAATAAGCAGCACAAGAAGAAAGACAAAAAAAACAAAAAAATTGACGCGCGCGTCGCTCCAAATCGCCGTCAACGTTGTCATCGGCGTCCGCTGCGGCTTGTATCGACGCCATCACCAGCTTCAGCTGCATCTGCATCAGCATCGGCATCAGCATCGGCATCTCCTCCACATGTACTTGTATGCGCACTTAGATGCCAACGCCAGATAAGCTCGCCCCGGCCAAGTGGCCGCGAGTGCGTGCCAGATCTTTGCCTGCTGCTCCTCTGGGCTCCTCGCGCGTTCGCTTTGTTCATAAATTATAATTTTATGATCACGAACATATTCGTGGAATATGTTGGCGTTGCCCGTTGTCGTCTGCGCTTCCCAAAGGCGCGTTAAATATTAAAGTGTCTGCGCGCAGCAGAAACGGACACAAAATTGGCTTCGCCTGGTGTCATCGTCTGGTGTTTTGCCATTTGTGTTTACACTAATTGAAGACTTCGTCGTGGAGTGTCCAACAGCGCCATTTCGTCACAGCCATGGACACTTTAACCATGGCTCACAATCTCAATGTCAAGCGGCTTCCGTGGCCAGTGGCGCAGACGCAGTCGCAGCAGGCAGAGCTCCACTTGGAGCTGCTTCAATCGTTAAAATTCTTTATTGCCGCCGGGTGGGGCCGCTCTATCCTAGGCTCAAATTAGTTTGTTTAAGTTTGCCGCCCGAGCAGCATTGGTAAATATGCTGAGTCTTTCGCGCGCCTTTATTGAGGCTCGTAAATCAATTAAGTCGCCAGACAGCTGAACTTCAAATATTGCTTTATTTATGCCTTTTAATTAGCATACGCCAAGGCAATCGTAATTAAAGTCGAAGATTTTCAAATTGAGATTCAAATTCAAAGTGCGCCGCGCCGAAACTTAATTGCGGGCGTCGAAAGCGAGCCAAGATTGGGAATGCGTTAGAATCGGAATTTTTTTTTAGAATTTTCAAATATATCCAAATATATTTTCCAATCATTTTATCTCTGTACGAATTCGTCAAAATAATAAATAAATAGAAGTTATTAAGTTATTATCAATGTTGTGCGTTCTGAACTTATTTATAAACAAATATTTCAATAAATAAAAATTTTTATTATAAATATCATTAAATTCGCCAAATTAGGTAATCACTATTTAAGATTTAGGCTCATATATGATTAAGTAAGATAGTTTTAGTCGAATGTAACCAAGCAATATTTTGCTTACAGCTGAGCTTAAAACAGCTTAAAGTAATTTATTGTTATAGTTTGTTCCAGCCTCTGGCATTTACAGTGGCAAAAAATTGACCAAAAAGTCAAATATTGCACAAAACTAATAGAAACTTGTTAGTTTGTAAACAAAATATACAAACTATTAAATGAATAAATTCGAAAACTTTTATTGGTAAGCAAAAATATTTATATATACATGTTAATATTCCAATATCGAGTTTTAATAGCGGCGAAAATATAATTACTATAGGTAAGGTAGGTATATAAATATACTTTCTCTACTTTGTGATTATTATTAAATATTAAATTATTAAATAAATGCCGTTAGAATCTTTAATTATCAATCAACAAAATTCATGCAGTTATTTAAAATGCTTCCAAAGAATAAAAGAAAATTGTTATACGTATCTACTCTTTAGCTAGCTGCAGTAAAACTCAACTGTTATACACTATAGAATGATTTGTAGTGTGTGTCATAGCACGTAGCTTCCTGTCTGTGTGCTCAGTTTTCATTTTAACTTGGTTTTCAATTAAATTTCAAATAATTTAGCACTATTATAAATTTCGCTTTGTGCCTTATAAATTAGCGACAATTTGTTTTATGTTCGCTCTTTTGCCTTGCATGATTTTCATTACAAAACAACAACAATAGCTGCAACAACAACAATATAAACACATTTAGCTTCGTTTATATAGCTTAATTTGAATTTGCAGCGCATAATGAACTTTAGCATGCAATAAAATGAAATTTAATATTGCTGCGTGGCTTCAGAATCGTCCATGGTGGAGCCTCTTCGTAGTCGTGGTCCTAATTAGTTCCTTCCGCGTAATTGTGCAATGGCAACGAGCAAATTTTAATATAAATTCAACTGCAGCAGCTAAATGAATTTATTGTTTTGGCCAAGCTGCAGCAAAAATCAAATCCCTTTAAAACCCCTTTGGGGCGCGGTCTGTGCTCGTAGCAAATAACAAAATTGCTGTCATACATGTACAAGTTTTGACTTTTATTTATTTATTTTAGTTTTTTGTAATCAATTGCAATCCATTAGTTAGTCAATTAAAGTTCGGCAAACTCTTCAAACCTTTTCAAACTTTTATCACTTGCAGCGCCATAAATCTCCATTTGCTGGGAACGACAAAATATATTTGGGGACACAGAGCACTTTTCCAACTGGCAGACTAAGCTTCATGATCGTCATCATCATCATCATCATCAAGCTGCAGTCGGTTGCCGGCTTAATTCCCTGGAAATCCAAGTTGAAAGTTGAAGGCAAATTAGCAACAGCGTCAAAATTGCGAAAGCGTGAAAATTAGAATTAAAAGCTGCAAAGTTGCCAAGCAGCTAAACAAGAAGACGAAGAAGAAGAAGACCAAAGTTTTGGCCTCGCCAACAGAATTAGCCGAAAAATGGAATTACTGTTATTTATAGTGTGTGTGTGTGTGTGTATGAGTGTGCAAAGGGCAATGTGCAAATGTGTCCTGCGAAGTGCATTGCTCCTTAAATGTGTGCGGACAATTTTAAGAATGCTCAAAATATGTAAAACCTATAATTTTGAGAAAAATGGCGTAAAGAAAATATAACACAGTTAAATTCTATCAAATCAAAATCAGCTTAAAACATATAACAATTATTAAAAGATTTTTACAAAGTGCATAACTTCTTAATATGAACTTTAAAAAATGTAAACCAGTTAAATTTACTAAAAATAGTGTTTAAAATAATTTTTGTACTTAGTTCAATTATTTTATAACTATATCTTATACTTTAAAAATACCAATAATATTAGTTTAATCGGCTTAAGACAATTAACAATTAATAATTATTTAGCTTGAATGTTTAACGTGCACTTTAATTCTGTATGGTGCTCGATTGAACTATAAAGGATATATGAGCCCGCATTTCACACCTGAGGCGCACTTGAAATTGGAACCACAATGCAATTTATAAGCACTCTCAAGCAGCCCTTAAATGAAGCAAACCCTTAGCACATGCAATTTCTTGTGGTTAACGTGGAGCGCACTTTAGATGCCCGAACTTCATTTGCAAGTGCGAATTGTTAAGTAAATCAGAGCCAGGGCCAAAGTGTGTGTTGGTTGTTTCGGTATTTTTTTTTTTGTGTGTATGTGTATTTTATTACAATGTTTTATGAGCGGGGCCAAGCAAAAATCTGTTGGCAGCACAGTGCAGAGAAATTAATTAAAAACGCCCACATTTCAGCGATAAATCAGCGGCGGCAGCGGCGTTGTCGACCAGCGACGATGAAGACCGAGGGCAAGATTAAACGACAGCAGCAGGCGATGGCACACACACACACACACACACGCACACACACACATGTTGCACACTCACCAACACATTTGTTGCACTCGTGCGGTGCCATAAGTCGAACCCCTCTGTGCACGAGAGGGGCCGTGTTTGCTTAAGAGCCACTAATAATCCATT
This sequence comes from Drosophila robusta, assembly GCA_035043565.1. Taxonomy (NCBI): domain Eukaryota; kingdom Metazoa; phylum Arthropoda; class Insecta; order Diptera; family Drosophilidae; genus Drosophila; species Drosophila robusta. The sequence continues at coordinate 6,729,493 of JAWNMW010000584.1, forward strand.
GTTGGCTTTTGTCCTTGCCGCTGCTGTTGTTGCAGCTGCTGTCGCCGTCGAACCGCAGCAATCGAGACGCAGTGCAGCCAAAAGAAATTGCATGTTTAACGAGCAGTTTTAACAGCCGCCCAAAAACAACGGCAACAGCAACAACAACATCATCTACAACCATAACAGCCACGTTGTGAAGAACTTTTGAAAAACAAAAGTTGTTTTTTCTTTTTAATTTTCATTTTTGCAAGTCGCAAGCAGCTTTTATGTGTTCCACACGGTTTCCGAATGCCGCAGTCCCGTGCTCTCTCTCTCTCTCCCTCTCTCTCTCTCAGAGTCCCTTTGCTGAGAGCTTTTCGAGTGCATAAAATTTCAGATTTATTTATGTTTCAGTTTTGTTGTGGCCTCTTCCGTTCGCTATTGCCCCGCTTTAACTGTTCGCCTTGCATATAAAATGTGTTTTAAATTAAAAAAAAGAATGTTTCTTGCAAAAAATTTTCAATTTTTTTGTATTTTTTTTGGTTTAATTTTGAAAACAAAATTTATGCAGATACTCTTAATGCTGACAGCGACAGCGAGTCGGCCGGACAGTTGCAGAGAGTTAGCCCCCAGTTCTGGGGAGCCCTCATTTTTGGGCGCCAAGTGGCAATTTAGCCAGTCGGCCCAGTTCTTTCTCAATACTACTCTACTCGTACCGAGTGTATCATAAATATTGTGCCGGCTTGTCTCTGAAATTGTCGACATTTTTATGAGCGATGTCCAGCGTGGGCCAACTTGAACGCTTTAAATGCCAAAAAGCCGCTTAAAAGCTGCTCAGCACCGGGAATGCGAATGCAAATGACATTACGTTCGGCTTGAGAGTGCTTAAGGCTATATGAATTTAACTGCTTAAAACCGTAAATATTGGCAGTCGACAACTAAAAGATTGTTATGGCATAAAACAATACGACTTATTGCTTTTCGAGCGAAAAGTTGCGTCGTTTATGTTTTCAGCTCTCATATTTACATTAAATTCTCGGACTCACAGCTTGTGCTATAATTATTTTCTCATACTCGTTCACGAAGTGAAACTAGTATATTGGTTTTGTGCAATGTCCGTCATGCTGTCCGTCCGTCTGATCTTCTGTCCGTCTGTCCGGCTGAACGCAACTTTTTCGGCGCTACTGAAAGTAGAAACCTGAAGTTTTATATATAGACTTGTAGTTAGCTGCTTCAGAGAAAGTCTTAAGTTTTTGTGCCACGCCCACTGGGAGGCTGGCAAATCGATAACATGTCGATACACCTCAAATTGCAATTCGATAAAAGCTCAATATTTCCCACAATATTAAAGTTAGAGTCACCAAATTTGGTATGTAAGTTGCTGGTTACCTCCTGCAATAATTGCGACATTGATTTCCCGGCCATGCCCACTTAACGCCCCCCACCACCCCGCCGTAAAAAATCGGAAATGGATATATCTCCCACAGTTTTTGAGCTAAAGGCTCCATATTTAGAATATATTACTGGAAAGTTCCCTCAAACATCACTGAAAAAATTCGTTAAAATCATGTTAAGTTCCCAAAACCATACTTAAGTGATTTTAAACTCTCATACCTTCGTCAAAAATTAACCGAATTTCACGATGTTTACCATGGATTAACCTCTAGAGTGATTCTGCATTTAAATTTAATTCGTATTTGAAAATAATTTTTTCGATTTTTTTTCTAAAAATATCCTTTACTCGCCCCTTACTTATTTTGGAAAAAAATTTTTTTTTCGATTTAGAATCGCGAACTTTTATTTGTAATCGATTGCTGGTACTCAAATTAGCATAAGTCGCAACATTAAAAGTGATTCTGAGGGGGTCGATTTTTCTGTCAAAAATCATGCAAAAATTGACAAAAATTTAGACATGTAAAGCTCCCAAAACCATACTTCAGAGATTTTAAAGTCTCATAACTTCGTCAAAAGTTAACCGGTTTTCACGATGTTTACCATTTTCTCCATGGATTAACCTCTAGATTGATTTTGCATTTAAATTGAATACATGTATATGCATTAAAATTTAACATATTCTTCTCTCTCTGTTTTTATGCAAACTAGTCTCTTAATTTTAAAGGTATCCTCACGCATTTTTGCATAGACTTACCTTATTTTTGCAGGCAGTGAATTTGTCGGAGTCTGGTGAATCGGATCACTATATCAGTATGGCATAGGAAAAAAGTTAAAATCACTATAACATATAGCTCCCATCGGTCGAAAAATGCGTTCTTGTTTGAACATTTTGTTTGTTTTCTGAGGTATCCTAGCCAAACTTAGCAGTTGAGAGCGTTTATATGCTTCTATTCTATCTGCAAAATATTACTATAGAATAAAGTTCCTATAAGAGCAATCGGTTGCAAGATTTTTTAGATGAAAAAACTTTTTCGTTTTAAAAATATAACAGCAAAACTTGCCAACAGTAAGCGGCACTATGCTCCCAACATGTAAGTAAAATATTCCCAATATTAAACAAATATATAATATATGTGAAATATGGAAATTTAGCACACATCTTCCATATGGCAAGGGTTTTACTTCAGCACCCAGCTGGCTTTTAATAACTCTATCAGCATTCTTCATAGCTCACACATTACTTTTCCTACGCTTTGTTTTCGTTTCCACATTTCCTTATATGAAGCACTCAAGTTCCAATGATTAATACTTATACATAAGCAACTTACACACACACAAGCAAATACACACACACACACACACACACACACACACCCACTACAGAGAGCTGCTTGGCTGTGATTATGTAATGAAAATGAAACGACCTTTTGATATACGATCGATATGCATTTTAAATGTTGTGTTAAATGGCGTATTTAGCTTGTTCACGGCTAGAATTATGGGACAACTCCATTTGAGGCGGCGCAGGAGGTCGCCGCAGCCGGCAAACCGCGACGATAAATATTCAAGTGTAAATGGATACGAGCGCCAGCCAAGCGGCCAAAGCAGCCAAGCAATGAACTAATAAAGGACAGCCATGACAACGACGCCGACGCTTTATTAGCTAGACCTTGTTGTTGTTCTTACTGTTGCTGTAGTTGTTGTTGTTGTTGGTTATGGCATTATGACCGTAAGCGCGCGCGCTGCAAATGCGTTGCCATAAATTTCAAGCTTTAGAGCGGCGGCGGCAGCCGGCAACTCCAACAATGTCTATGAAGACGTCGACGGCGCCGCTAATGAAGATCAACGATTGGCGGACCACGACCAAGACGTTGTTGCCGAGATTCCAGACAAGAATTGCAAGGCGCGTTTCACCTTTCCGGTCCGCTTGTGGGTGGGCCGGGCCGCATTCTATGCGTTGCGCGCAAATAATTCATAAATTTCATTCAATTTTTATTAAACGCCAAGATATACGAGCCGACCGGCGACGTTGCCAGTTGCTGCCCAAACGTAAAAGAACGTTCCGGAAATCCGCTCATTACGCAAGGCTTGTAATTAATCTCGCAAAGGAAAAGCGAAAAAAATACAAAAAAAAAAGAAAGTAGTAGAACAAAAAAAAAAGAAAACCAACTTTTGAACCCGACTTTGTGTTTGGGTTCGCGCACCTGTTACACGTTGGATTTGGGGCTGCGCATCCGTTGCGAAAAGGGTTCCTCGGTCTCGATTTGTGTGTAAATATTTGCAAATGAGTTTGAAATTAAGCCGGCCGCTTTATTTATGGCAGGAGATGCCACCCACGGGAGCAGCAGCCTTGCCAGCTTACGATGCTCTACGATGTGGACATAGGATGCGGGGCACATTGGTACGAGATGGCGTTAAACTTTCGAACATATTGATTAATTGGTTGAGAACTTGTGAAAATACATCAAATGGTGATTATCTTAAGAGGAAATATTAGTTCAGTGGTGCCTAACCTTTGCACTTACATAACTTTAGGGAAAGCCTTAGCAAATTCCATAATTTTAAGCTTAGTGTCATTTTGGACATGTTTTGTTTTCCAAATAGATTTCATTTTAGGTAAATAAATAATAAAAACATCTTTATTGAAATGATTGAAAACAAAATAATTTTTATGCTCAATATAAATTATGCACTCAAATATTTTACAATTCAACAAATACTTTTACTTATTAAATTAGTTCTTCCTTTTTTCTTCATGGTCCTTTATAAAATCCAACCGGTTTCTATATGTAGTGACATTTAGCATATAATGTATTTCCAGGATTAATTAAATTAAGACACTACAAAATGTTTTTTTTTTTTAATTTTTTATTAAATCCCAGTGCACACTATTCACCAACCAATGTACGATAAGATAGGCAGGCTGACTGCACGCCACAGATTGAATGGTCAGGCGAAGGCAAAAAATAAATAAAAAATATATACTTATATACATAAATTATTATAATTCTTTTTCTTCTTTTTTCCGCATGTCGGCTCAGGGGCAGATCCGGCTGCTGTGCTGTACTTGGCCAGCGGCAGCTGCAACTTTGCCAGTTCGCCTACTCCTTCATTTGCTTCTAAGCTGGGCAGGCGACACTTGACTGACGCCTCGCTGGCGCCATCTAGCGGCAGCCGACTGCGCGTGCATAACTTGCGTTTCATTATAATGAGATTATCCTTTTTGCTTGTAACTGTAACTGTGCGTTGTTGTGTTAGGATTTGTGTGTGTGTATCTGACACATTTTCATTCTCATCCGGACTCAGAACTGCAACAGCTGTTTGTGTTTTCTTATTTAAATTATTTCTCCCTTTTGACGTGTTCTTGTTATCTTTTTTTGCACTTTTCTCGTCTTATGCTGTTTCGCCATTAGCTGCTGGGATTTAGGTTTGCCGTTATTTAACTTGTGTAAATAGCTTACCAGAAACAAAGTCAAGTAAACTTTTTACTTACCGATAATGCAGCTTGCAAAACATTTGAAATCTAGTTGAGTTGGACGAAAACATGTTTTCGCGTAATGCCGAAAGATTATTTAACTTAACTTTTTTAACTTAACTGAATTAACAATTGTGTTTAAAATTTGTATAGGCTTTTAACACATGCCTGTGATCAATACGAAGAAAATGAAAAGTTTTCAGCTTTAGTTTTCCCTTTTTCGATTAACATTTTTATACCAAGTTCGTTTGTTTTCTTTTCGAAATCCATTAAAGCAACAATTTCAATTGAAACGAATAGCATGTTAAGAGTCAAAAGTCAGGGGACCTCCAGCAGCCTTTATAATGTGGAAAAGGTGTTTAACATGCTTACAAATTATGCAAAAATGTGTAAAACATGGAGATAAATATAATGACATATGTTGATTTTTCTTCCCATTTTTTTTCATCACTCTTTAGGTTAACGGAGTGAAGTTGATTGGAACACGGCAAGGCCAAACCCATGTTGGAAAATCAATTAGAGCCGAAGCGACAAATGTAAGCGGGCCAACTGTAACAACCAGTTCAACAATGACAACAGCTAACAACCACAAATCGTGTAATGTGGCTCATTACAACATCATTTTGTACAGATATATGTATGCGAGCATATTTATCTTACCTCAAATCTCTTCTGGTTATACCCTGCACCAATTGAAAATGGGTAAACAGTGGCATATTGGTTTTGTGCAAATGTATGTACCCTACAAATGTATATATATATTTTTTAACGGAACGAATAGCTCTGTTTGGTTGTGTGAACTTTGAAAATATTAAATATATATTTTCGTATACATATCAATTTTAAAACTTGGTTTTTTTAGATCCAACAACTTCGGTGCGTAAGAATATTTCGCTTTTTGGATTAAAAGTGGGAATGATTTTTTCGGCTATTTACAGAGTATCGCCCAGTCGGTCACTCGTTTCTCTCACGCGTTTCTGTGTTCATTGTGTGCACGCGACAATGACAACAACACGAGTTTTAAGGTGTGAGCGCACTTCAAGGCAATCAATTTGAAGATGCCCGCATGCAGCTGGAACAGAAGATCGTTTACTTTCGTATCGTGCAATAAAATATATTAGTACGAGAAATTTTATTCTGAAATTAAAGAGGCGACTGCAGAAAAAGCTCAAAATTTGGAGCGCCGATTGGGCTGCGGATCAAAGTTGAGCACATCGAAGGTGAGGATCTTGTAGAAGGACACCGACCAGCCGGGATCGTTCAGGCGTGAGAGAAGGCGTCCCATCATCAGGTTCTGCGTGGTTGGCGACGATTTCGAATCTATTTGGGACTGCTCCAAGGTGTGCGGATCGCTTTGCTTAATGCTCGAGGCGCTTGGGGGCGCTTTCGCGGCCTCCTCTTTGCGCCGCCACTCAGCCGTATAATCGCGACGAAAGCGTATAAAAATCTCGGCAAAGACAATGCGATGTGGCACAGAGACAACATCCGGCGGTGTCTTCAGTTCGCTGTCCATGCGTCGCAGTATATCGTTGATCTCCACCAGCTCGGTGGGCGAATCGAAATCCTTCGTATTGCGCAGACCCACAAATAGCATGTCGATAAACGCGTACTTCCGGCCATAGTTCTGGCGGGTCGCCACCTTCATGGGTATGGCCCGGCGCAGGTGCTCCAGCTCGAAGCGCACCAGCTGCAGCCGCGAATCGTTGCGGGAGAGGAGCATGTCCCGGGTGATCTGCTGGAAGCCCACCGGTGTCGTGAATTCGCTAATCTTATCGGTGCTCTGCTCCCGTATTATGTCCGTCATCACAATGGCCGCCTGCTTGGAGCCCTGCACGAATTCGGACTCACTGAAGCCATAATCCCACAGCCACTTGAGCTTCCACATGTTGAACTTGGTGATCAAATATTTCCACGGATTGTGCAGGTAAACCAGCTTCGGGATGATCTTGCGCCGCTGCTCGTTGACGGCATTTTGGGGCTTCCACTTGCTGCCGTGCACCCGCCGGGTGCTCAAAGGTGACTCAGTTTTCTTAAAGCTGGGATGGTTTCGCCACGAGAGGCAGGCGATGCAGCTGTTCAGGTTCAATGTGCGCAGTGCGTTGTTGTTCAGTACAAAATTAATTAGCATCTCGACTTTGGGTGTGCAATGTTTTGCATTTTTTCTGCAATTTATTTTGACCAAAATTCGTCTTAAATTATTGTTTTTTTTTTAATTTATTCTGATAGTGTGCATAGAAACAGAAAGAATTTTGACAAATGATTCGAAAGGAAGCTGAGCGAAAGAAAAAACAGATAAAGATAAAGAGAAAGAGAGCGAGAAAGAGAGTGAGAGAGAGAGAGAGAGAGAGAGAGAGAGAGAGAGATCGGTGCTTGCCCCCGCTGGCAAGTAAATGCTTTCCCAAACTACGCGAAGATCGTTAAACATTATTCGACCGATACATAAATTATATTCGACTTGGGTCTCTTGGCTGCGTGAGGGTCTGAGTGTCTGAGTATCTGAACGCTGCGTGGGACAAGTGGGACTTGGCTCTTTTCCGGGCTCAAATCACACGCAAACGACATAAAAATGAACAACGGCCAACTTTGGAAACGAAATGAAAGAAATGAAAAGCTTTAAATGCAATTGTTGCGCATTGGAGATGTGTATTTAAATGGCGAGGCAAATTTAATTATGTGTAAGAAATTTAATGGAAAATTAAAGAGAAGCTGCTCGAGACATTTAAGGTAGTTACACACAAGAAAAAATGTTTGTACAAGTGTAGAGGTGAGACTTTAAATATCAGATATATATTTTTAGCAGATGTTTGTGAGATTTGCAAACACAATTTTTAACAACGAGATGATAAAATATCCTTTCAGACTGAAAGAATGTGAAATAAATACAAAAACTTTTGGTTTGATGTTGCAAATATGTTAATAATCTTGTGAAATTCATAATTGCTAAAATTAGTAACGAAATATAATATAGGTTTTTATACAAAAACTTAATTTTGTGATAAAAGTATAATATCCATGTAAGGGCATAAAAATTGCAAATTTAATAAGACATACAGTGTGCTACAAAAGTGAACGTATAACCGCAATTCTAAGACTAAACTTTGTCGATTAAATTTGTTTAAAACATATAACCGAAAAATAAATATAAAGAAAATGAAGCCGTACACTTAATAGTAAACAAAAATATTTAAATGGCATATACTTAAGTACACACTGTCATCTACTAGCTTCCAACAGGCTTTTCCTCTACTAACATTTCATTGCTGGTCTAAGGCCTATATTATGGCAATAGACAACTGTGCAGACCCCAAATGTATTTGTATTTTATTCCAGCGACAACAACAACGTGAGCTAACATTAGTTTATCAATTCCCAGCACCGTTGACTGGTTGACACAAACTGCGTGGTCGTCATCAACGACGTCAGATGACGGGGCAAGAAAAACCGCCGCCAGAGTGATTTTTTTCAGAGCTGCGGCGATAAGTATCTTTTATGAACCGCCGTGTTACAGCCTAGACAATGGCAACAACTAGCAGATACTTATATGCACACTTGCCGGAGCGCTGCCAGTGGCTGGCTGGAGATTCAAATTGAAATTCGAATGAAAATAAGTAATTCATTTCGCTGCGGTTGGCAGGCCAGCCTCGGATAACTGGCAACGGGCATCGTTTATCTTGTTGCTCATTAAATCATTCAACTGTCAATCAATTTCCCCTTTATTCAATATGCATTCGCCTCGCATTCGTTGTGCCACTCATGAGCCGCATCTATGATTCGAGTCCGAGTCGAGTTCAGTTGAGTGCCGTTGACTGAATTGCAGTCGCGTCGGGTCCAGCCTGAAGCCATAGACAGTCGTCAATTGTCTTCGGCATTTGGCCAAAGGAAATATCTTTTCTCTCTTAACTCGTCGTCATCGTCTAGCGGTCGCTGTCCAACATAATTACTCACGTCTACTGTTTAAAACTGCACGCATTTCGTTCTTCTCAATTGTTTAAACAATGCAGATAGCGGTAAATTGTTTCTGATTTAAACTGTAAATACTTATTTACTCTATGGATTGTTTGACAGTTGTTTTGAGCTGGTCTCGCATGGTTTTCGGCATAAATTATTATAAATGAGCAGGAATACCTGGCATTAGTGGAACTTGATGTTGTTTCTGGTTTCTTTTTACCTTCCACTTTTAGTTTTCTAAGCAGGACCGCAACCAGCGCAAATTCCAAGATATTCAAACCCGATATGTACACACAAATATTCTATTGTAATTATAGATACACGATATTAAGCAGACAAAGCGAGCGATTTGAAGTATTTATGAATATGTATGCTGATTCGTATACAGTTGGTTCTGCATAACTCCACAGTTCGATTGACTGTCGCACGTTTATTATGCTCTTGTGGAAAGTACTCGGATTTTTTTACGAAATATGTAACGCAATGATGAATTTGTCTTTAATCGCATAAAGTTGATATATCCTTGATCGGTATAAACAACGGAGTCACTTTTAAAGCTATTGTCATGAGACGATGTACATGGCAATTAAGAGCATCAATATGCAGTAACATATTGCCAAAATATTATTAATATAGGCCCACTATGCAGTCGGTACAACGATAGGCCACCTACCCCAATTCGGCGAATTAATCGATGTCTATCGCTTTCGCATTCGCAACGGACGTGTTTTTTCTTGCGCCTCGAAATAGTTAATTTTTACCGATTTAATATATCTCGAAGTCGCATATTTGGCCTATAATTATTATTGTGACTGTGTGTGTTACATCGATTTTGTGAAACTCATAGTTTTGACTATAATTGGAGTTTTTATGTAAACTGTTCTAAATTGAGTTTTTAATGCAACAACAAAGAACAGCGCAAGCATACTATTTGACTTGTACAGTTGCATTGTTGCCTGTTAATACTTTGTTTTTGTATTTTTGCTCTCTGCATACGTTCCTTTCCTTTTCGCGCTCTCAAACGTCACAATAACTCTCCTGATCTCTATTCTCCGCGCTCACTTTAATATTGTTGTTGGTGTTCGTCGGTTTTATTTTTTTCGCTTTGTGCTTTTTGTTCTGATTCTGTTGTGCCTATTTCGGTCGCGCCGTTTTACATTTGCCCAACGTTATTATTGTAAGTAAGAACATATTCATATTTTGAATACATTGCAGTTGTTTTTTCTTGTGTTTTCTTCCTTTTATTTTAAATTTATATCTTGGCTACCCCCTCAATTAAAAATATAGCAAATAAACGTCGCCACTTTAAGAATTTACTAGACTAAAATTTATTAATTTAATTCAATTTAACTTTGTTAAATTATTACCAACATGTATTAATGGTGCCAATTATATAGAACAAAGTCAGATAAAAGGGTACTTTTCACCATGATTGCTGATTTAATAAAAAAAGACCCACTAAAGCATATGGATTCATAGGAACTATCTGTCAAAAAAAAAAAAAATTGATTTTCTGTATGAACAACTTAATTTGCCAAGATTTCCTAACTAATTAAGTTTTAAAATAAAGAAATTGGGAACGACAACTCTACTAATACTACTATTATACTATATAATAAAGCCTATCCTTGACATCTGCAAAAGAGAGTATTTAAACTTCGCCAGCCTAAATTTAACCATTCCTTCTTGTTTGTTTTTTCCTGATCGACAGTTGAGTTTTGAGTTTTAAAAAAATGGAAGTTGGCATGTGTAGCGGCATCCAATGGATTTCCCTCCCAGGTTGTTGGACTGCGCTTAGCATAAGTATACCGTAGATTTCCATATTCCACAGCTGTAGTTGTATCCTCGTTGAGCGAGCGAGTGTTTTGTATCTCGTATCTGGTATCTTGTGACAGGGCCATGCCAAAATGCTCTCGTACCTGTCAGGCGATTCAGGTTAAATCAATCAAACGAGAGTTGGAAAAACGAAACCTGTCAACACGGTTCATTGTTTGCATGCGCCGCGTTTAATGAAAGAACCGCCTCGAAACAAAACAAAACAAAACGAAACGAAGCGAACCCAACTATGCTTTTGATGCGGGAGTGAGGGAGTGTCAAAGGGGCGGCACTATTGTAGATTTATGCGCGTATCTCACAGATACACAGACACACACACACACACACACACACATTTGCCATTCGTGCAGTTATTTGCATTTTTAGTTATTTCCATCTGGTGAACTATTGTCTGGTTCATACGGGTGGTCATTTAGCATATTTCGATATTGAGATTTATTGACAAGATAGAAACGTGTGCGACGTGCTGCAGTCGTGTTGTTGTTGTTGTTGTTGCTGCTGCTTTGTCGGTAAATGCTGCAACGGCCGGAAACGTTATGGAAACGCATATTATGTCAAATATTATTCAGAGTTAAATTAATTGAGTTTTGAGCCGCACTCATATCGGATTACAAGCGAGCTAAAAATGGTCAGAATAAAAGAGGCGCCCACTTAAACAAGTTGACCACAGTGCGTGCCACAGTGGAACAATGCCAAGGGGAAATCTATATATATACGTTTACATCTAAGTTTCTATGGAAACCCTGCAAAGCGCGGAATGTGGTCGTGTCATTGAAATGCGATACGCAAGGCGAGGGACTAACTTGGTGGAGAGGAGAGCGGCAATCATGAACTGATCACTGCCAGGCCGCAAATTGAGGAATTGCACACATTTGCCAACTTCTAGGGTTTCAGTTTGTCAGTGGCTGTCAGTTCGCTGCGGTTGGTGCTCAATTTGTCTGGCAAATTGTGATCGCCACTTGCGACAAAAAGAGAGAAAAAAAAGAAACAACTGATGCCTGATGCGGAAGCAGCAGGTTCAACAAAGTCGCCACAAATCCGGTCGATCAAATTGCACAGCGTGGTTCAATGCACAGTTCAATAAAAATAATCTCGAATTTGCGTGGTAATTGAATACTCTCACGCATGCGCTGTGATCCTTAACCAAAACGATTGTCATTCGCGGCGGCGTTGAGTCATTTCGAATGCCAGGGCGCGCTTCGGCTGCCAAACTGTCAGTGTGACACCCAGCGGCCAACACCTGCAACTGTCAGTGGCACCACCACGTGATGTGCCTACTTTATGGCCACTTAGTCCAGCCACTGACAGCTGACACTCGTCCGCTGCACGCGGTGTGTGTGTGGTGTGTGCAATCGTGTTGTGCTTCCAAGAAATATCGGTGTAAGGTGGCTCCCTACCCCCATCCACCCCCGCCCCCCACCCGTGCATTCCACCCGTCCATTCGAAACTGGGCGAATCGGCTAATTTATGGTATTAGATTTTCAAATTTTATACACTTTTCAAAGGGTATAATGGGTGCTATTTGTCGTTTGCTATGGGAATGTACAAGAAAGAAATTTGTAAATCCGATATTTTACATGTTTTTAAAATATAAAAAATAAAATACGATGTATTATATTTAGAATCATAAACTGGCATCCTAGCTGAATCTTTTTTCCATTAAAATTGTTTGGTTTATTTTTGAAGAGTTAAACATATAAAGAAATAAAAAAAGAATAACAGATAATCGATATATATTCTTATAAAAACGTAATTCTATTGATGTTGAAAACCAGATTCACAAACCGAACCTCAAAGCCAGGCATAGGTTCGAACCGCAATTATGATTTCGTTTTATTTATTTATTCAATTATGCTAGAGCATTATCACTTCGTTGCTCTCAATTTTCCCCATTTTCTTGACCATTTCCAATGCAGTTAACGAAAAGTGCCACCAAAAAAAAAAAAGAAACCTGGAGAGGCTGTCAGGTCGGTTGTTTACGCGGCCATAATGCAAATGCGATCGAGTTGGCCGTCCCACAAGATCCATCAGCTGAGCCAGGTCTCGTTTCCAAATGCAGCAGTTACCCAGTAACCCAGATACAATAACTGAGACATCAAAGCAGACCTAAAGCAAAGTTCAGGCGAGTGCGGGATTTAGGTTGCACCAGCCACGTGTGCAATTAGCTCAGTAAGTTGTGCAGGCACATATATATATACAGATGTACAAACACACAGATATATATAATGCTTACCAACCTGGTTTTTTTCGTCCAAAGAGCGAAAATAAAATGCTCAACCAGCGGTATTAGTGGACCTGGGCTGAGGATGCAAACAAACCCGGCAAACAGCCAGAGCTGACAGTAGTCAAAAAATATGTCATAAAAAGATATGGTCTGCGTCAATATTGACACAAGCGCTGAGTGGAAGGAGGGAGGCGACGTGGCAAGGTGAACGGCGACGACAGCGCAACGTAACGTAACGTAACGTTACGTATGTGGGGATAGCTGCTCACCTGTGTGGCAATGTTGCAGTCGACGTCGTCATCATCTCTGTAATTTTCATTGTTTTGCGGTAAGTGCCGCAGGCCAAGCAACGTGCCACACTTTGTTTGTCAGCCAACCAGCACCAATTGCTGCCCCACTGTGGTATGCAAGAAAATAAAATGCCAAAAGAAGCTAAAGCTAAAAAAAAATCTCTATTTACAGAGTTTCCCATTGCACAAATTTGGGATTATGAGCTTATGCGCTGGCAGAGGGTATTTTAATTTTGTCATGTTACGTGGAAAAAAAATGCGTATGAAAAAGATATTGACTATATGGAAAAATAGTAGATTGACCTAAATAACCAACTTAAAACTACAATAAACCATACAAAATTCTTGGTTCGAGTTGACTTGAGAATTTATTTTCCGTGCCTAAACATTTAAACTTATTAAATATATTATAGGAAATTAATGTATTCATTAATACTAGAAAATTGTGTTAAATCAAATCAAAATAAAAGAGAAAATGTCAAGTTTTTAAAGTGTGCCATTTTAAATTCGTTTAAAAATTGTAGTGTCAACAGCCGACTATAATGAACTATAAACTATACGCAGATTTTTAAAGCTAATGTTTTACTTCTCATTTTCGGATATTGTTGCATACTTTAGTGCTATTTAGTCTGCATTTTAAATCTCTCTTTTAAATATAATACAGTTATTACTCAAACTAGATTTTGATAACGCTCTGTCACCCTCGGCTAAATTATTCTGCTTGAAGCACTATTTTAGTTCCTCGAAATTCCAGCTAATGTTTACATGCATAACTCTTATGCAGGACCCCTTTTTATAGCTCCTTTGACATTTGCACTCTAAGCTAACGTATTCTCGCTCGCCCCCCTCTTCTGCATCATTTCGAACTGGCTTAGGTTAACCAAGTTAAATTGTGCTATTTATATACCACGAAAATAACCCAAATTCTTTTATCGCTGGATAAATATTTATGTTCCCAACGGTACAGCAAGTAACCCCAAAAATTCGATACGCTCATAAACAATGAGGGGCGACTGCAAAGGCAAAGCCAAAGGCAAAGAGCTCCCCCTTTTAAAAACATTTGCCACTGTCCACTGTGCATTACAGAATTGTCTCGTGTCTCGCATGTGGGGAAAAGGAAATTGTGAAAGGGATTGAAATTGGGGTTGTGGCTACAAAAGGAAGAAAGACCAAAAATTTGGGTGAGCTGTAGAGCGTACAGCAGATGTGGCCTAGAACTAAATTGTTATATTCTAACTTGGTCGTCAGTGGTTGTATGTTCGTCCCTCAGTCCAGTTGTTGAATTATTCAAATTATAATGTTGGCAAAAATACTCGTAAAATGACTGCGCACACTTGTATCCAAAACTTTTGTTAAGGTGGGGTAACATATGGATATGGCGAAGAGTGCGGGTCGGAGCTTACAGGTAGCTGTATACTTGTATATTTGTGACAATCTGTTGTAATTGCGCTAATTGCAATTTATTATTCAGAGTCTCACTTGTTTTACGCTCATCATCATCAGCACAATCATCGTAATGATGGGAATGATAATGATGATAATGATGATGATGATGAGAGCAGAGTGTGTGAGTTACTGAGTGACAACGTTGCCACCGAGAGCTGACAAAATGTTGGGCAAAATATCCGCAGGATATATGCTTGTTGATTTCGCTTGAGACTTTGACATTTTATATGCACAGGCAGCGCAGCGACGGAAGGGGGAGGGTTGGGTGGTGTGAAACATGACTAAATACACAAACATATGGATACCCAGAAACGATATAGCGTATACAGATACAGATAGAGACACTTATTATTAATAATGAAACCACGCATTTATTATGTGTGTTTGTTTGCGTAGCTTGTTTATTTATTTTGTATTGTATTTGCACTCGCATATCTTATATATGCACACTCAGAAAAATAACATATTTCATTTTGTTGAGATTTAATATTTAAATCCATTTTGTGTTTGAATATTTGTAAATTAAGTGGGAAAGTAATTTATAGATTCATTTATGATGAAACAAAACGAGAACATTTCAAACATTTTAAAGTTTTAGAAACCCATTTAGAATTTTGAAATTTATTAAAGAGTTCTTAAAAAAATTAAAATAAAAAATATTTAGTTTTCGGTTATGAATTTTTAACGAGCATTTTGACAGCGTTTTCATTTGAATCGTTGTTGTTTTTTGTTTCAGTGCCCAAACATCCATACGTGTGCCTGTTTTTGCGAATAAATTCATAAAAACTCGTAGCTAGACTCAATATGCGATATACAAATGTATAATATATAAAATTTCACATGCCACATGAAATTGACGTGGCGCTGCGTCTCGAATAGCCGTCGTTACGCAATCACTTAAATGAAGTGCGGCATTCCATATTAAATATGAAAATTATAACGCACAATTTTAATTTGATTAAGTGGCGTGCATTCCTTTTTAATTTTGGCACTGCTCCGGCCTGATCGCAGTCACCCATTTCGGTATTCCGAATTCTGAATTCACAATATGCAATTCAATTTACATAAGAGCTGGCAACGATTATGGTTTGTGGCGTTATGATTGGCATTTAACGCTGTACATTATGATATTTAATTTCGAAATAAGGACTTCACGGTGGGGGGCCTTAACATTCACCAGGTCTGGGCACTTGATTGCCGCGATAAAAGAAATTGACTAACCGGAATTCGCGGAGCTTATCAGCGGAATTGCAGTTGCGTAAATTTACTTAATATTTAATAAATAATACTTGTTCAAGAATTTATATTGAATAATGCATCTCGTTGAATCAGTATGCAAGTAATTGCTTATGTAAGTCTTTAAGGATATTCTCATTTGAGGTAACAATGAACTTAGCCAAATTGTCCTTCAAAGGACTTCTTCCCACTCAACCGAATAAGTTCTTCTAAAACTTTTGTCGGCAGGTGTAACAGGTTTCTTTGTCAACTCTTTAGGCACTTGACCCAATTAGCGTTTGCATGGAAAATTTAACCCCCACAAAAAACAACACACACACACACACACATATGAACACACACATTTCGCTGGTTGCATAAATTTTGAAGTTTTTTGTTGCAATCTCTGCAAAAAGTGCAGAAGAAAGCAACACAAACAAGCAGCGAGACAAATGGGGATAGAGTTTGGGGCAGACGCAACAACACGGGGGCTAAATAGTTGTTACACTAACTTAACCTCATTTAAATATTTTGCTGTTACCGCTGCTGTGGCTGTTGCTGTTGCTGTTGATGTTGTTGTTGTTGTTTTTGCGGTAGTTGTTATTGTTCTTACTGCTGCTCGGCATCATCTTGTTATTTTTGGGTCCCCCCGCGCACTACCCCTACCCCAGGTGCATCAACACACATTTTGCCTCTTCTTAATGCCTGCGCACTCGCATAAAGTAGCACACGAGGTGGCGCACGCAGTCGTTGTGGAGCGGGGCGTGGCGGGGCGGGCGGCGCTGCATTTTGTATTCAAGTACAACGAAAATTGCTGTAAATTAGTAAAAATGTAAACATGCACAACACACGTTGAAGAGCAGCAGCAGCGGCCACAAAAAGGTGTGCGAAGCCAAGACGAACAGTGGATGGCTGAGAAGGTTAAGGTGCCCGGCCTGTTGGGGGGCTGTTGTGTCGTGGAGAAGGGGGCTAAATGGTCGCGGCCAAATGGACTCGAAGTACCCATTGAAGTAGCTGCGTCTCCACGGCTATCAGCCTACGCAATTAAGCGTTGACGCTGGCGATGATGTTGGCGATAGCAGAACGAGAACCTGCCGCCAAGTGAAAGGCCTCACTCAACATAAATACCAAGACCCCCCAGCCCCCTCTAACTCTACACCTCTGGCACAGCACTCTCACTCGCTCTCTTGCTGCGCAGTTAACCTTTCTTGTTTGCATTAAAGTCGCAGCAGCATCAGCAGCAGCAGCAGCAGCTGCCCACTTCGCCTCTCCGCTCGCAGCACTTGAACGGCTGCTTTGGCTTCCAAAAGGTGACTTTGTTTCCGACAGCCTTTGCTTTTTGAATACACTCACAAATGTTCGCTTCGATATGCTTGTGAGCTGTAAGAAATTGCTCAGCTTTCTATTACTAAATGATATGATATGTAATGATTATTACAGCTTTTATTATTTATTTTTAATTTATATTTATTGGTGAATGATATTTCAATTTGGAATATTACTATTATTATATGACATGATGACTTCTATTATAACTCATAATTTGTAATTATATTATTATAGTAATATTTCTAATTATTATATAATCTAACACTCATAAAAGTAGATTTCAAATACAAAGTCTATTAATCGCATTCAAGGCTAATTCCTAGATAGCCAGGATCTCTCCTGCCTCACAGCTCCCACTTCTCTAGGGTATTTCGCCTGCGGTTAGACCATAGAAGACGCCGTTGTTGCTCTCTTTCTTGTTAGCTGGCGCATGTTTGCATTTACCTTGGTGCTTGCTCCACAAGTGGGTTGTCAAGCGCTCCGCCGGAATTGAAGCAGCCAGTGGTTGTCAAGAGAAGTTGTAAAATGCGTTTCATACCAGCAATGACAACAACAACAACTACGACAACAATGCGTATTGTAGATATGCAAGTGGATTTGTTAAGTAAGAATAGCTGCGCACAAAAAAAATATTTTGTTTGCCTTTATTTGATTATTTATTTAAATTTACAAACGTGCGCTCAGAAAAAAGCGTAATAATAAAAATAAAAATGCAGCAGCTTTGAGTTATTTCGTCATATGAACAAAACAAATAAATTGTTTCTGCCAAATGAAAACAACTAAAGTACACACAAGTAAATTGAAGAGAGTATCGCATATGCTGCAGAACCTCGTATAGGGTTCTTTTAGGTATTTTATAATACCTAATTTGATTTTATTATATGTAGCAAAGTAAGTTAGTCTTGAACTCAAAGCTTTCATTGTTATGCCCTTGGCTAATCCTGTGAATTTTATGTGAAATTTATGCTTAGCTCTCCCTCTATAATTATACATCACATGATCTTCTCCCATTCCAGAAGCATATCAAACATTTATTTTATCATTTCATGCAGCTTACCGCAACTACCTTGAATGCCAGCTTTGGCCAGTAAATGATGGTCCATTCAGTAAGCCAACTGTAGTGTTATTTTATCTGCCTTTATGTATTCAACTTTATGATATCTTCGGAGTCCCCAGTAATCCAACTGGCACACAATTGGAATTCTGGAAATCGGAGCTAAGTCGTTTTATGCTCTACGCTTTTGACGGCTAATGCAGCTGATTAAACGGGCCCAAGAAGAGCCCGGGCTGAAAACGAAAGTGTCTGTCGTATCTGCGTGGACCGTGTTTTTTTTTATCTACCCGATAAGCCGCAGCAAACAGCAACAACAACAACACAATGTATGTGTATGATGTATGTCTGTGTGCGATGAGGCTGTGCAAATTGCGTGGTCGATTTATGACCGTATTTATGGCTGATCTCTACATAAGACTGAACTTTACACCGATCCAAAAAAAAAAAAAATGCATAACAATGCGTGGCGACAGGCAATAAACACCCACCCAAACCCCACAGCTGTTTAGATTGAGGTGTCAAAATGTGTTTGAATTAGGTAATATTATCAGATAAAACTTAAGATGAGTCTGGGCTAAACTTTTTTTAATGCCTTGTTAGGCAATTGTGTGTGTGTGTATAAAAGGTGCTAAAAATGGCAATGATTGATGATAATATTAAAGCGGGTGAATAATAAAGCTGTTGCTCTCTAACGAACTCCTATTAATTTTCTTAAATTTGAGCTCTGATCCATCTAGATACATTTTTATTAAAGACCACATTTGTTGATGATATATGTAGGTACGTTCAGCCGTCGAATTGCCATAAAAAAAGAAACTGTAGAGTTTATGCGATTTTAATTTTTGTGCACATTTTCGTATTCGATCATAAAATGTTTGAGCGCACACCTCTTGACAGGTCGACCATAAAATGTTAAGAAGCTGCATAAATATTTCAAATAGCCATAAATATCGTTTGATTATATGTAACGTACCCAAGGACCGGACCCAATCTTTTAATTAAGGCAATAAAACGGAAATCGACCACGTAACCTAAGGAAAACATAAACTTTACATTAAATACACTTAATGTTCGAACAAAGTGCCACGAATGTCTTCTTTATCGCCACGTGCTCAGGCCTGAGACTCCGTTGAGAGGAGACTTGAGTAGATGCAAGTCCTTGTGCGTCCACCTGTCCACTGTCAGGAAGCATTCGTCAGAGCAGACACACACATACACACACACACACAGCCACTAATTCAAAAGCGTTGCCACTCAACTGAACAGCAACGTTGTTCAACGTGCACCTGCCCCCCTCCCACTCCCTTGATTTTTATTAGGCGCTGGTGGCAACGTGGACACCGCAGCGCGTCAGAAAGTGGCGCCTTTGGCGTTTGCTTTTTTGCTTGCCTGGCCATTCTCATCAGCCCTGGTACACATAAAAACACACTCTAAGCCACGGCCTTGTTCCACGTTTGTGGCAAGTACGTATAAATTAAATATCTCGTACATTAACGCTCGAGTGTTTATTTTTGCTCAGGGCCAAAAGCTCAAAATGTTCAGCGTGTAGAAAAACTCATCAAATTAGCAATGGCGATTTTAATGTGCTCCACAAAAAAAAAAGCAAGAAGAAAATCATGAATCATTAAGCGTTTGTCAACTCTCCGACTGCAGAGACATCATGCAAGGGTGGACCTTGGCTAAAACCAATAGGTCGTTTTATTTATTCCACATATGTGTCAATGGCTAATTGAAGAGTAGCCATTAGGCCGGAGTCCTACGAGCAAGAGTTCCCTGGTATTTGTAGAGAACAGGTACTCAATCAGATATTATATAATTAATGGAGTTTTTTTAGCAGACAAAAATTATATTGATTTTGATTATATGAAAAACATTTCCAACTCATTTGAAGGCTTTTAGGGTAAAGTGTGACTTATCTTTCCATTAAGTGCAGAGCATTCACAATTCGCTGCATTAGCTACACATTTGCCGTAGAGCTGCACAGCGGGCGCTCGTTTCGGCCTCAGCCTCAGTTTCTGGTAGAGACCGTTGTCTACCTGGTGGGCAGCGTTTCATCGTGACCCAATGACACTTTGACTAATTGAAAACTGTCAAATTGCAAGTCAAATGCTGCCGGGATCATGCTGGACCTTGCCCCTCGTTCAGGCCCCTTCGGTTGGCTGTGTGGTTTTCTTAATTGAATTAACTCATTAGCAGTAAATATATCTGTAGATCCATCTAGCTGCGAGTACTTTTGCACACACACACGCACACATACATCTTCGGCTGTATCTGTGTGTGTGTCTGCATCGATGCAGCTGCCCAGCCTGCCAGTCAAATACAAAATATTTCGAGAATTTTTCATGTGTGTGCAAACATTTTGGGCAAATGTCATTTGTCCAACATTGGCACAAACACTAAATTTGCTCGTCTGGGATTTATTAATGACATTTCGAATCGAGGCCAACATTGTTTGGCTCTAATCTCGGCTCTCGACTTGGGCTTTCTAATTTTAAGTGGCAATAATTTGTGCATTTCATTTCGTCTGACAGCCGAGCATCTCAGCTCAGATTGAATATCTTTGGCCGTTTGCAAATTGCCAGTGCGATAATTAATTTAGAGAGCCCAAAGTAGAATGTTACACTAATGCGGCTGTCAAAGCAATTGAATTCAAATCGAGCACAAGCAGCAACAATATTTAGTTTGTCTCTTTCGCTAACTAAATTCTGATTAACTTGGATTAACATGGCCTAAACCAACATATTCACAAAGTGAACCTAGTTCCTTTGAACGTGGCCCAGCTCTTTATGAAGTACACAACATTCTATTGAATTGCAATGGTTGTCATCAAATCTGTGCACATTATTCACAGAAATGAGCTTTTCTTTTTATTGCCAGTTGACTGTGGATACGCCACCCACTTTGGTCCACAAAAAAAAATACGTCCATATGTGAATGTCTGTCTGAGTGTAACTGCGATTCATTCGAAATCCCTTTGGCTTCAGTTCAGTTCAGTGTGGTTAAGTGCGTGTATTACGGCATGGCTGGAAAGGGAGCGATAACTGATGATGATGATTCCATTTGTGGTTTGAATAATTTTCATAATTTAAATAACAGCCAAGGCGGCTTCAATACTTTGCCGCAGTCAGACAGTCTGTCAGTTTGGACAGGCAGACACATACACTAACCGAGGCGGCTTCACGCAGACGCGCGGGTGTAAATCACAGTCAAAAGAAGCGCGAGGTGGAGAAAGTAAACGGCAAATGATAAATGGTGGAGCGACTTGTTACGCATAAATTTTGGTAGGGTCCCGGCAAGTGCCAAGTGGGCTTTTTGGGCTCCCGAGCAACTAAGTAAATCCTTGACGTCATGTGCGACGGCGTCTCTTGTTGTGTCCTTTGCGCACTGCCAGCGAAAACAATATTTCATTACATTTACATATTTTCACTCAATTTTCATATTTTCGCATTCGCGCCGCTGCAGCGATATATATGTATATATGTTGTTTTTTTTTGTACATACATATATTTTGTGGCCCTGTTGTTACCCCGTCTCAATTCGCGCCTTTTGTTTTTCATTTTATGGTAATTCGCTCAGTCCCTCGCTTCGTCGCTTTTCCGTCGCACCCCTGCACACCCCCTAACGGGCTTACACCCTTACACCTACTACTGCCGTTCCGTGCATTGCACAGTGGCGCCCTCAAGTGTTGAGCGGCTCAGTTCATTCGTTCGTTCGCATTTCGTATGTCAGCATTTTAAATAGGCTTTTCATGTTCGAATTTTATTGTATTTTTTTATGCTTTGCCTTTAGCCCATTTTTTTTTTATTTCCGCATTTTTGTTGCTGTTGAGGACCGGCCCGTTGTCGCCGCACCGTTGGATACATTAAATTCCGCAAGTCGTATGCAAAGTCAAGCGACCCATCGCTTCCACTTACCCTGGCTTTATTAAATACAAATATTTTGCTTTCTGTGGGGTTAACGGGCGGACACTTGGAAATTGTTTGGCCTGCGTGCGGCCCGGGTGTTCTCCGCCGGCAGAGCGGGGGGCTTAAGTCAAGGCCACTCAAGAAGGGCTCAACATTCTCCAAGAAACGTGCTGCGTTAGTATGCGAGGGCCTCACCGTCACAATAACAACTTCTAACAGAGGCAGCCGAGCGATGTAGTTAAGAAAAGCTGGTTTAACATGCATGTTAAACTTTTAAGTAGCTGTTAACATGACAGCAACTAGCATCAATACTGTATTGGAGTTTGTATTCAATGCTGAATAATGAATGTTTGATATGCAATCGTTCATAAATTCCGTAAGGGCATTATCCTCTCGTATTCGCGAGTTTTATTTAAAACAAATAAAATGCCCAAAGGCTTAAAAATGACATCAGGATGGCATCAGGGCAAACACAGTCGCGTACAGCAACAATAATAATAATAAGAATAACAATAACAACAACAACGGACAACACCATTGCGAACAATCTGAAAAAAGGAACCAGCAAAGCGGAAAGTGTGAGGGAGAAAAACAAAAAGCGGCATGAAAAACCAGGAAAAACAAAGAAAACGCGACCAAAAAACAAATATTTCGCTCGTCATAAAAACATTGTGCAATAATTTTAACATTTCAGAACCAAAACCAGAACCAGGATCAGCACGAAAATAATAAAAATAAGAAGCAGTGAGCTTATAATGTACACAATATCGCAGAGTAAGTACAAGTAAATACGACAACATGAACTGGCTGGAGCACAAGCTGAAGATATCTGTATATATACTACGTATATATACTGTGCCTGCCGTCGGAACTTTATGGAAGTTGTTTATTGTTTGTGTTGCTGTTGTTGCTGTCATATAATAAGCCTGCTGCCCGGCAACGCAATCCTTTATAAGCTATGTCATCTGACATTATCCAGCCAATTGCCCCCCTTTTAACCAGTTACCTTGGTTCCGATTCTTTGGCTTCTGGTCAACGGGCCTAGTGTTTATTTATATACATATATATATATGTATTTCTCTCCTTTTTTGGTTTTTTCGAGTGTCGCAAACTTAAAGCGCTTTTGTGCCATGAACGCAGTTTGAGTTTGCCCCGCAGTCGGGGCAACAATTTCATAAATCTTGTTTACTACAGATTTGGCCCTTTGTCTTCGTACCGTTAAGCATTTCACTTGTATTACAATATTTGCCTGTTGAGCTCCTTCCTCCAAACCAACAAGGCAAACCAGCCCGGCAGTCAGCTTACTTCAAGTCCTTTTCATACACTTGTAGAGGGTATAATGACTTTGTCACAAATTGTGTAACTCTCAGTTTAAAAACTATCGTTATGAAATTTAGCATAGATTTGACCTTTTTATTGCAGACACTAGATATGTCATCGAGAATAATATATCATATAGCTGCCATAGAAACAGACGTATGAGAAGTAATTATTTGTATGAACAACTTTTTAGTTTTGCAAAATATTTTCACCAAACTTGGGAATTAATGGTATCACTATAGTATTACTATCGCTATAGAACGTTTTAAAATGGGACCACAATTTAGTATAGCTTACATAGGAATAATCTTGAAATGGGCTATTGTATAAAAAACATTTTTGTTTATAAAGTATTGATACTATACTCTATACTCCTAACATATCATCTAAATCTTATTTAGGTCGGACCACTATATCAATTGGTCGACAAATTTTGTTTTGTATGAAAAACTTTTTTGTTTTTCCATATATTTAAAACAAACTTTGCAACTGTTAAATTAACATGTATTATCACATTAGACATATAACACATATTTTGCATTTGTCGGCAAGGGTATTAATTTTGGAACTTAAAATACTTGTACATTCATGACTGCTCTTGGTTAAGTACGTTGGTCCACTTCAGCCCTCTCTCTACGATGCTTGTAGTGTCGCTCTCTAATTTCTATGGTACAAATTGAATGCCCCATTTTCTGGCTGCATGAAAGCTTATGGAAAATATTCTTCTATTACTGCGAAATGGGGCTCATTGATGTGCATTTAGGGTTGCAGCGGGTTACCGTAAACCCGCACGGAAGTCCACTGCGAATTGGCCCACACATCTTTTGTTCGGCTGTCTGTTGGCAACCCATTGATTAGCCCTGGCAGACGCATACAAGAGTCGGTCTCTAATCGCAACGGAAACCTCGTTAAATTGGCCAATGAGCGAACGGGAATTCAGAGTTGGAGGGAATGCGTCACCCGATGCGCCTAATGAGTCCGAATCCCTGCGAATAATAACGCAGACAAAGGTGTGTCCAGGCTGTGAAGGGACGGACGGCAGTGTGATTTGGCTCACCGATATGATCGCAGCACTGACACTGGGACTGGCAATGGGAATGGGAATGGGCAAAAATGCTGTGCCTAATTGAGGGGACCGCACCAGGAGCCGACTGGCGAGCGGTGCCTGTGTCTGTGCCACATGTCAGGCCTAAACAAAAGATTAGCAGCACTTTGGCCAGCGCTGAAAACGACACGAACTGCAGTGTGGCAACAGTGTGGCAAAATAGGATGAGGATCTGCAGTGTGGACCGGACTGGACCGGACCGGACTGGACCGCGGCCAGCACATGAGCACACGTGTTTAATGGCAGCAAACAGCGCAAACGTTGCATGCTACATTCAGAGCAAAAACAATTGTCAACAGACGTGGAAACGTGACCAACGAATTTTACGCACAATTTCACTTTATGCGGCGACGGCGACGCCGGAACAAAACGAACAGCGACCTGGAGAGCCATTGAATAAGCCCTATGTGCGTGTGTGTGTGCGTGTGTTTGTGTGTGTGCCTGCACATTCGTGCCACATTTATTGTTTAGTGCTACCTCCTGCTGGCTGCCGGTACCTACTACCTACCCCACCCCATATGCTGACCAGTCCGCAGTCAACAGTCGACTCGAGTCGCGTTGAGTGGGCAAAAATCCAATTAGGCGTCGCATGTGCGGCGTTTGGCGCTTCAAAATCATCGCTTTTTCTATTGTATACTCTTCCCCCCACCCGCTCGCCCCATGGCTTTCCTTTCACTTGGGCCACAATGTGCACATTTTCCAATTGTTCGCGGTGGCAGCCAAAGGAAGTGCGTACTCATATTATGCGCGATTTCACAAACTCGATAAACATTTATGAATCATGCGCACTCGAAGTTGATTTATTCGACAGTTGCATTCTAATCATTAAGAATGATTGTCCCGGCGCTGGGACAATGACGACTTCGACGGCTCCAAAGAAACCCAAATGGATACTTTGTTGTCAAACAAACAGCTAAGGATTTCCGCAGTGTCTCCCTGGGCCTGCCCAGCTTGTCTACACATAATTGTAATGGTTATGGCCCATTCGGGCGCCGGGCATAAATCACCGGCGGGGGCGTCGCGGATTACGTGTGCTAGCTGGGAGGCTCCATTGGCCATTAAAAATGTTATTCATAAGCCGGGCTGAAAGTAGCTGAAAATATGTAAGAACCTGGGCCAAATATGCTCAATGTGTTTAATTTGCAGTGAATTTGATTGCAAAGCGTTGCGCTTTAAATATCACTTTAAAGCTATTTTATTGTATATTTTTTATGAATGTATTTGTCAAGCCTCAAGGTCTTTTTCATATATTTAGCTAACATTTAATATTTAAAAGCTCCCTTTTATGTTGTAAACATTTCGGATACTTTGTAATGCATTAAAAATTTAAGAAACGAAATTAGTTTGTCCGTTAGCAAAAGATGTAAATTTATGTTCAGAGTATTTTCTATATAGTACAAGGTTTGCATTCCATAAGATTTAAAATTTAATGACAAGTCAACCTGAACAATAATATATACACTATATGGATTTGGCCATGTTTATCTCTGTCTCTGCGGGGTAGTCAAGTAAGTTTTTTGTATCCTATGGTGGCATTATCATTGCAAATGTTCAAGTATTGTCATACACATGTTTGTGTTTCTCAATTCCCATTGGCCAATAGAAAAGTTTCATTTGATGTTTGCGCATCACATTTCAGATGAGTTCTTGTTGCTTTTGTTGTTTGGTTGTGTTGTTGTTGTTAATGATCATGTTGACACAAGTTGTTAACGGAATAATTTATGCGACTTGCGACGCTTTAAAAGTTGGCGCGAATCGTGCAAAAAGCGAATCTATTGCATATTTAATGACAAGTCTGTGGCTGGCTCCTACTTAGCCCCGCGCCCGCCCCTACTTTGCTTTAGTTCCTGCACTGGCTGAGCCCGTCCGGATGCGCGTGCTGGATAAAATTAAGAGCAGCTTGTGCTGCCTCCCGGAACGCTCGTAGAGCCCACGAGCCCCCGAGTTCGGAGTAGCTGCATAAATGGACGGCGACGCAGTTTTTTGTCATTTGTCAACGTCGCCAGTTCCAAGATTTTTGCCAGCTTCGGCGAGCGAGTAAAAAATGATAAACGCATTCGCTTATGATGTGTAGAGTTTCATAAATCATGTTGAAGCTTCAAGCTTGCGTGCTGTTGTTATACCCTGTAGCCACTGGCAAATGGAATATTTGAGCAGGGGTATAATGTGTTCATTTAAATATTTTTTGCTCATTTAAGCAAAAGGCATATGAAGTAGAATTTATTAACACCAGTTGATCTCAGTAAGAGCTTTCACTTCTATTCTCGTTCACGAAGTGAAAAGAGTATATTGGGTTTGTGCAATGTCCAACGACCAATATCCATCCGTCTTTAAGTCCTTCTCTCCGTCCATTTGTCCGTATGAACGCAGTTTTGTTCGCCACTATTAAAGCTAGAGTCTTAAAACTTGGAATATATACTGGCGTATACCCGCGCCAGTTGAAGCGTTAACATTTTTTGATTACGACCACAGGGGGCGTGGCAATTCGATTTAATTTGCACATTACTGTTTACGTCCACTAGAGATCACATAAAATATGTTCGGAGGCGTGCGAAACCGATTTAATTTGTATATATCCTGGGAGCGGTTAAACATCGAAAACCAATGTCATGTACAATTTTAGGGCTAAAATCGCCATATTTGGTAAACAGTTTTCTGATGATTTAATTTATAATATTAATCACAGAAAAAAACACAGATAACAATATTTCACTTTCACTTCATCATATCCTCACAATTTGAATAACAATTTAATGGGAACAATTCACAGTACAGTTTTACGGGATATCCGCCAGTCGAGCACTTGGTCTTGTTTTATGTGGTTGTGTTGCTGTGCTGTTGCTTAGCTAGAGTTTATGGGTTAGATCACGAGGTCGCTGTGCATAGGTCTCTGGGCCGGGGGCTGCGTCTGAGCCACTAAGGTCGCCACGCGACAGCGTTTAGACAAACAAGTGTCACTAAAGATGATGAAGAGCTGCCAGCAAAATGTGCGAGAGCCGACACCAGATAGAGAGTGGAGAGAGTGGAGAGAGCGAGAGGAGAAAAGAGCAACTGAACGGGCCAGAGTTGTCGCTGCGATTTATGCAGCGATTTGCAAGCACTGGCCAAGTGCGACCGGACCGGGCATAAAGTCAAGGCTGACCGCCAGCAGATGGAGCACAAATGGAGCTCGGCATGCAATCAGGACGGGGGCATCTAAAAACTGCCCTTTCTACAGAGCGACCAAAGATGACAGCCACACCGCACTCGTGAAAAGAGAGCAGCCCAGTAATTGCCCCTCAATAAGCGCTTATATTATTAATCAGCTTTCACTTACAATTCAATTCCCAGACGCCGCACAAAAAGCTGTAAGCGCTGTGGGGCTGCTATTCATTTTGTTTAATGCCTGAGCAAACTTGGAATCGATATCATAAACTTGAAAGGGCGTCTAATAATGTGCTCAGCATGTCAACTGTTGTGTCGCCCCAACAACTGGGGAGAAGGAGGAGCGGGGCCGGGAGGGGCAACAAAGCTCAGCTCAGCTCTAAGTCAACAATGGACAACAGGCAGTCTCGCACCCGCTCCCCCAGTTGCCACTTATGAAATTGAATGTAAACAAAATGAACGTTCAGCTCAAACGTCCCCCAGTGACGCCCACTATTCATGGACACCCCACTCCGCCCCGCGCCCCCGCCCCTTGGGCGCAGCCATAACTGTATTTGACTGACATATCGGCGCCAAGCAGGCAATTAACATGCAATTGTCATAAATTTACCCAGTGCACAGATTATTAAACATTCATAAAATAAATTACCAGCCAATGCGCATAAATCCTGAATTGATTTTGAACGCATTCCGCGGACGACCATCAAATGGGACCCAGAACAAAGCAGGGGCATGTCTGGGATCAGGGCCAGAGAATCTTGTTATTGAATTATAACCATTTCTGGCATAATGGCCAAAGGAAAAACATAAATTGCGCCGTTAAAGTTTGCTTAGGGGTGTGCAACAATGCATAGAAATCAATTCAAGGGTTAAAACTGTGCAGAGGGGAAGACCAGCAAATAAATTGAGTAAATGCAGCTACTGAAACGAAACCCCACTAACGAGCACAAAGGGCAGCTGTGGCAGGGACGGTGGGGGTGGGGTGGGGAATTGGACGGGGGTGTATTAGTTTTGTGTATTTAGAAAACTTGTCGGTTTCCCTTTATGCGCATAGAAAGAAAACTTTGCCATGCAGCATGAGAATCTCGCAGAGAATGTGGAGAACTTTGCCAGATGCAGCAGACCAGAGGGCCAACCTAAGTCTTGCTTTGTCCGCCGACATAACCTCACTTATGTTAAAGCTGCCTGCAAGCTTTGCAAATGCAATTACCAGCTGCAAGTTGAAGATGCTGCCTTGAAGTTGTCTGTGCATATTATTGGATTACTGAGTGCTCTAATAGCATTTTGTCGCATTTCGCTGACAGAGGTTCAAGAACTCTCCCTCTCTCGCTCTCTCTCTCTCTCTGTCTGTCTGCCTAAGCAGATAATTTCGCCGCCCTCAGAATATCATTAGGAATTCTCTCTAGAAGCGTTTTAGTTTTAATTTTTTCACAGCAGAAACTAAAAAGAACAGAAAACTAAAATGCAATGATGACAAACTACAACAACAACAATGACAATGATGATAATGATGATGACGTTGACATACCAAAAAAGTGAAAAAGAATGCAAACGAAAAAAGGAAAATATTTTATGACATTGCTGACAGTTTATGATGCAAATTCCTCGCAAAAATGAAATGAAGGATGCAGGCAGCTTTTCGGGTGCAGCGACGACAAATTGTCGAGAAATTGCATAAAAATACAGCATCAAAATAAATTGTTATGCTGAAATCTGTAATCTGAAGTTGTTGCGGATGCACTCGAAAGATATTTACGAGTGCGCAGCCAAAAGCAAAGCTGCCAACTGAGAGCAAAGGGCAGTCCAAAATCGAGCAAAATACGACAACAAAAAAAGGAGCTGCACAATATAAAAAGGCGAACTGGATGCGAATTGTTTTTCTGTTGATTCATCAGAAAATAAATTGAAATATTTTTGTTGACATTTTACCAAAAAACAATACAGTATGCAGCAGCAACAATGACTGTCCTGTATTATGTTTCAGCCAAGCTGTCGTTTGATGTGTTTGCTCTGTTGATTTATTTAATTTACTAAAACTAACAGCATAAAATATTTGATAATAAAATCACGTTCACACGCCTACGGCCACAAATCAATTGAAAACACGCATCAACCGATAGGGCAACCGAACCGAAATGGCCCAGCTAAACACTGGCCAACTAACCAACTGACCAACCAAACGGACAATCGACCAATTGACCAACCCGACGACCAATCGACCAGTTCATTAAAACTTTTATTCATATGTTTGTCCAAAAAAAAAAACAAAGTAATAATAAAAAAGTACCATTTTCGTGGAAAACAGCAACCGCAACGGCAGCCACTCCAAAAACTTCAATCCGTTGTGACGTTTTCGGTTTGCGCCCCCTTTCTATTCGGTTTGCCCGTGGGCAAAATAGAAACCCAACCGTCGACGTTCCCATAACCCCAATAAAAAACCGCTCTGTGTGCGGTCAAAAATTTTACATTTCGTGCGATAGTTAAACGTCGCAAAATAATACAAAAATAAAATATAATTAAAAAAAAAATATTTACTTGTGTGTGTTTGTGTGTAGCATAATATTTATGAACATTTCAATATAAATACCCTAAACGTTGGCAATTTCAGCAACATCTACCACGTTTGATATATGCATGTAATAAATTTTGGTGGCTAACCGACACGAGACCATAAAGAAACGTCAGCACCACAACAAAACAACATTATTAAAAACCAATATGTGACGCACATTTTAAGCCTAAAATCGGCGCATCGGCCGATTCATTGGCAATGACTAATGCGGGAGATTGAGTGAACTATGGGAACAGGAACATTTAAACGAATTCGAGGTGTTGGTGGGAATCTGGAGGAATGTGTTTAAATTGTATTTATTTATTTATTTGGTGAGTTTATATAGATGGCAACATCTCCTGATTTTATGAATTTATTATATTTCGCTCTGCTATAGTATAAAAACAAAATGGATGTAATTGAAAGATTATTGATGCTAAGTTGATAATTGTACATCTTTTATATTTTAACTTCAAAGTAATATAATTGAAATCTACTAATGTATTTAAATTTATTTATTTTCAATTCAATGCCATCAATAAAATATTTAAGTAATTGTTACCATACATTTCAGCCTTATTCCGTCAAATCAGCTAACGAAAATAATATTATAATTAGTTTTTTCTGTTCGTTTTTTCTTTTTCTCTCATCCATTCCATAATTATAAATTTTAATAGCGTCCTATCATATGTACATATATATTTTCTGTTCAAAATTAATTTATCGCCTTCAAATAAAAACGAACCAAAATCAACGAAATCGAAGCGAACGATCGAAAAAGTGGTTTTCGATTTTCGGAGGCTCCGTCAACGTCAATGTCTGCGGAAGCGTTGCCTGAATTTAAATGGACAAATTAATTGCGTTTGTCATGCGGTCGGGACGGGGTCTGGCTGTGAACTCATGAGACCTAAATAAAAGCCAAACAAATGAGAAATAAAGGAATACACAAATAATAAGAATTAATTGGTTTTTGGACCGCGTTGAAATGTATTTAATTTAGCATTAATGCACATCAGAGATTTTGTCTGCTGCAGCGCACTTTACAAGTGCCAATTGGCGTTGAATTATTGGAAACTTTCAAGAACAAAAAGTGGTTATAAATCTTGTTATCTGTGCGATCGGCGTCCGATCATCAAATCAGGCCCATTAAACGGTTGCAGGCACAGCCATTATCCTTGTCTAACTGCGCGTAGAACCAAGCGCATTAAGCGAGACTCAACGAACCTTTTTGGAACCCCCAGAACGATGTTCACGAAGACACGCTGGGGATCCCAAGTCTCCCTGGACATTAATTATCACACAGTTTGAGTCTTTCGATCGAATGCCTTTTTGATTCACGACAAAGTTGTTGTTGCCGCGGGTTCGCTGTGTAGGAGGATCAATCGTGCGACCTGGGTCCCTTGCCTGATCAAGTTCTACGCCAGCTCCTGCCGCCAGCTCCGGATTGTCGTGTCAGTTGACATTTTGATGGTGTCGCCTTTTCTGAATTAATTGAGCCCCTCCAAAAATTAAGTCGTTTGCCTGGAATGCTATGCCCTCTTCATCTACCATGGACCACACATGGCGGGCGACCCTCCAGTCCAATCAGACTCCAATTGGACGCCTGAAACCATGCAGCTTCATCGAATTTGAAAATTATAAATGTATATTCTCTATTAGCGCTGCCTGCGGGCCGCAATTAATTATAATTGATTAGCGATATTAAGCGACATTATAATGTTGATAATTCGCATGGAATTATTCAGTTTGCACCCGCAGCTAAATTTTTGTGTCTGCTGGCCAAACAAATATTTCGAGTGGAGTCAATTAATTCGCAACGAAAGTTCCATTTCTTGATAAATGATAAATGACTTAATTGCGGCTTTCAACGGATTTCAAAACCAGCGAATTAACATTTCAACAAATATTTGATGCGACTCAGAGTATTTAAATTAAATTGATGTTGCACATTTGCAGTCTCTGCGTGGAATGTTGGGCGCCAAAGGGAAAGAGAGAGAGAGGGGGGATAGCTGCCTTTGACAGCATTTTCCACTCTGACAATTTGAATGCAACCCTGACAGAATGCTCGACCTGCGCCCAGAATGCAACATAGTTGCCTTTGTACAGAAGTTCTGTCAGAATATCAGCAATAAATAATAAGCACAAATCGAGTGTTATTTACTCTTATCCCGCTGTCGTCACGTGCTGCAAGCATTCCAATTCCATTCCACAATGGGTCGTGGACGCAAAGAGAAGCATCAAACGCGCTGCAATCGCAGTCAAAGATCCCGTTCCCGCACCCGTTCGCAATCGAAACACCGTCCGACACGCTCCAGTTCCATAACCAGCCAATCGATGCTGGTGAAGCGGCGCAAGGTTCGCGCCAACAGCTCCTGGGACATACCGCCGATGGGCTACGAGCACCTCACGCCCGTCCAGTACAAGGCGATGCAGGCCAGCGGCCAGATCGCGTCGCGCATCGTCCCGGACGCACCGCCCACGGGTGAGTCGGCGGCGATTGCGACCGTTACGCGGCAGGCGCGACGTCTGTACGTGGGCAACATACCGTTTAGTACGACCGACGAGGATATGATGGCCTTCTTTAATGAACAGATCCAGCGCTTGAGTGGTGGCAAGGACCACGACGGCAGCGCTGTGCTCACGTGCCAGACGAATCTGGACAAGAATTTCGCCTTCCTCGAGTTCCGTTCGATGGACGAGGCGACCCAGGCCATCACCTTCGATGGGATCAGCTACCGAGGCCAGATACTCAAGATACGACGACCCCACGACTATCATCCGGTGGCCTCCATCAGCACCAGTGCGGAGATCATGGAAATGTCCAAGGGCGTGCTGCAGGTGCACGTCAACAATCTGCCCATTTCGCCGGTGGTCCCGGATTCGCCGCACAAAATCTACATAGGTGGCCTGCCCACCTGTCTGAACGAGGAGCAGGTGAAGGAGCTGCTGATGACCTTCGGCCAGCTGCGGGGCTTCAATCAGGTGAAGGACACCGTGACGGGCCAGAGCAAAGGTTTCGCCTTCTGCGAGTATCTCGATCCATCAATTACGGAACAGGCCATCGCCGGGCTCAATGGGATGCAGCTGGGCGACCGGAAGCTGGTCGTGCAGCGCTCCATTGCCGGCATACGCAACCTGGTGGCCACCCAGCTGCCCGTGCTGCAGGTGCCCGGCTTTCCGATGGATGTCACCACGGGCAAGGCCACCGAGGTGATGTGCCTGCTGAACATGGTGCTGCCCGAGGAGCTGCTGGACGACGACGAGTACGAGGACATACGCACGGACATCAAGCAGGAGTGCTCCAAGTACGGCAAGGTCAAGAGTATAAAGATTCCGCGTCCAATTGGCGAATCCGGCAAGGGCGGCTGCGGCAAGGTCTTCGTGCGCTTCGACTCCGTCGACGACTGCAAGAAGGCCTTGAACGCGCTGAGTGGCCGCAAGTTCAGCGGCCGCATTGTGATGACCTCCTTTTACGATCTGGACAAATACAAACGCAGAGATTTTCAATAATAATGTGGTTTCCTTTTGATCAAGCGGAAATCTCTGTCATGGTCTGGCTCTCTCTCTCTCTGTCCCCCTCTCTCACTCTCTCTCTCTCTCCCTCTCTCTCTCTCTCTCTCTCTCTCGCTCTCTCTGTCTCTCTCTCTCTCTCTCTCTCTCTCTCTCTCTCTCTCTCTCTCTCTCTCTGGGCTACTTTCTTGGCTGCCTAACAGATCATTGTTAGAATTGAGTTTTGAATTTTAGCTCCCGAGGGTCTTCGCTAGAGCTGCGGACTGGCCTCAAAGTGAATGAAATAATTTCAGCTTCGCTAAGGCAAAAACGAGTCAGAGTGCATGGCAAGATAATACCCTGTACCCGGCCCTTTTTATATTCCCTTTCAAATCTTGTAGGTATTATTGACAGAGGACGTGATCGACTTGGCTGTTGATGTTGTTGCGGAAGATATATATGCCGTAACAAATATTCGTAGTTCCTTAGATATCCCTTCGGATTAGTAATTGAAAATATGAAATTTTGGTGAAATTTGCAAAGTTTTTGTTACGTAAGCTATATATATATTATAGACAGATGGACAGACAGATCGACTTGACTGTTAATGCTTATAAAGAAAATATATATGTAATTTCAGTGGCGTAAACATAATTTTTTTGGGGTGGAAGGGTATTAAAAGACATGTTTTTATATTTATGTGATAATA
Organism: Drosophila robusta; assembly: GCA_035043565.1. Classification (NCBI taxonomy): domain Eukaryota; kingdom Metazoa; phylum Arthropoda; class Insecta; order Diptera; family Drosophilidae; genus Drosophila; species Drosophila robusta. The sequence continues at coordinate 6,763,889 of JAWNMW010000584.1, forward strand.
TGATAATCTTTGAGAATATTGAAAGGAATTTTACAAACTCCCAAATATATATTTCGATGGGGGTTAGCCTACAAAATTCTGCCCCCTCCTGGCTACGCTACTGGCGTGACGTTTTAATACTATATCGACTTGGCTGTTGATGCTAATAAAGAAGCTGTGGATGCCGTAAAAAATATTCGTTGTTTCTCATGTATGTGGTTAACCCTAAAAGCCCCTGTCTACGCCACTGAATACTTTATAAGCTCAGATATGCCTTTGTCTGTCTAAGTTTACCGACTTGCCGATACCGTGGAGCAGTATGTTTGTTAAGTTAAGTAGTCTTTTACGAACTTCTGCTTCTTATTCACATACAAATATTTATGTTCATTAACCAGACTACCCTTTGAACATTTGTTACAGGGTATACGACACGCCTGTCGCTTCTGTGCCTCAACGCCTTGTTGTCATATCATCTCCTTAATACGCTTCAGATTGTTGTCTTGGCGGGCAATGTCAGGACACGCCCAGTTGGCATCTCTTTCGCTCCGCCGGCTGATTCAATTAGCCAGGCGACTTAGCGCGCAATCCTTAAAGCCCCAAAAGCTGCTACACCGCTCAGCGGAGGCTTAATTAAAATTTTTAGAGTTGCGCCTTATCGCGAGCACTTCTCACATATTCACACCTATCCCCCGTCTGGCCGTGAAATACCTTCCACTCGAGGGCTGGCAGCTCATTACGGCCAAAAGCAGCGCATTGTTAATGCTTTTTCAATTCCCGAGCCGGGCTGTGCTTATCGCGGCCAACGGTTGCATTTTCTCAGGTTCCCCGGGCCAATTCACACACATCGCCTTCTTGTTGGGCCGCAGCTTATCTTTATTTTGGTCATTTGCCCGACAGTCGCTCATCAATAATGAAATGCAACTGGCAACGGGCGAAGGCGAAGCTTGCACCGACTTCGATTTATCAGTCGAGGCGGACTAAAACTAAACGCTTTATCGAAAAGCCTTCCCAAGAGAGATACGCTTCCCGCGGACACAAATTAATTCAACGCCTTGGATTTGTCATTTGGAGGCTTTAGGTAGAAACAGCGCGTCTCGATAAAGCGCTGCCGCCGAGCGATTTCAGTTGACTCCTCTGAGAATCGATGCCTCAATGGGTAATTAATAAACGCCTATAAAGATGCGGATACAATAAAAATTCCAAGCGAGCTGAGTAAGAGAACGAGAGCGAGGGAGAGCGAGAGAGAGGAGGCTGAAACTGGAAAAATCGTTCGGCTTTGTTTCGGTCACTGAAAAAGGGTTTCTTTCATCGAGGTTTTTATGAGCTGCAGCTGCCATGTCGGGATTAACTGGATTGTGTGAGACTAACCCCAACCCCCCACGCCTTAGCTCCGACCGGTTGGGCCTCAGCCCCAGCTCCGATTGCTGACCATTTTGGTGTCTTAGGTTAGGTTTTAGGGTCTCCGTCGATTGTCGCCCGCACCGCGTTTACGACTCTGAAATTGGAACCCGTTCGGATGTTAGGTAATCGACGCGATAAGAAATTAAGAAATCAAATCCATGACTCGCGATAGTTGAGTGAACTCTTCTACGCATCTTTAATTGCATTCTCATCATTTCGTTTATTTGGCTTTGGGGCGAGAATTTGAATATGATGTAGTAGATAATTATGGGCTACAGGATGAACTTGATGTCGAGGGCGTAATCTTGATGATGGCCATTAAAAGCAGCTACCTATGGCTATATACTATGATTTCGGCCAGGCAAACGTAAGTTAAATGAGACCACTTTTCAAACAATTTTGAGCGCTTCATTTGATAATTATAGGAGAAGATACACATATGAACTTAATTAGCTATTGTTGCTTTATTTTTAGAATACTTGTATTTATTTCAAGTCTTGAATATTTACATTTGAAAACGGAGTTCTTAGTTAATTGCTTGTTAATGATACTTTAAGAGCACCCACAACAAAGTAAACATTTTATGGGGCCCAGATAAGTATCTACGCTTTAGCTAAATGTATCTTTTAGTTTGCTCTTTCAAACAGCCTTGCCTTAATAAACATATTAGGGAATCATCAAAAAATTTGTAGTTCTAATGATCAACAAATTTATCTGATGCACAGATATCTGATCAATTTGTAAGGTCTTAATGAAGAAATATTAGACAGTATCGAACATAATAAAAAATCAAACCAGTTTGGGCAAAATGCTGAGATTTGATGTGGAAGCTATTTGAATACCGAACTGAACTTTGGCATTCTCCAATTTCCATTTATATATATGGCGAAACGCTGTTTGACCTTTTTCCATCAATCCAATCAACTTTCTTCATTTAAACCTATTAAAAAAATGCTTTTTGTGATGTTCATACCCCACCCTAAAGCAAAGGGTAAATATTTTGATAATAACGAATAAACTTTTCCATTGATTGCGAGAGTTTGCACAAGTAAGTAGAAGAAAAAAATATTCAATTAAATGGAAACCTGTTGCTGTAGATTCACGATTGCTAACCCCAGTTCAATTTGCGTTTCCTGCTAAACTCCCCCATGCGAAATAAAATCAAATAAACAAATATTGCACTGCATGGCTCAAACCGAGAGTGGAAAAAAATGTTTTGTAATTTCCTCTTTCTTTTCTGCTCTGCTGTGAACAAAGGCGAAAACAAATTACACGCAAATACTCGTAATTTTGGCGCAAAATGTTTAAGGGTGACGGGAGTAGGGGTAGTCCGGGGTGACACAGCGGCTGAGCCAAGTGACGTTCCTGTCTCTGACTCGCTTCGTTAATGGCAGCGCAATTAATTCGAGCAAATCGTCTGTGAACCCTTTTTATGACCTCCAAGCGCGGGGGGTGGGGGCAAGGGGCGGATAGGCAGTCGTTGCTCTCAAATAAAAATTCATTAAACGGTGCGCCCGTCAGTTTTGTTTGGCTTTTACGCCGGCTTTGAACTGTTTGCCGCGAAAATAATAAACGCGAAATAGGCGCACAAATATAAAATTTGTTTAAATGCCAACCAAATTGATGCGCAATTTGCGAGTGAATAGAGCTGGCTCAAAAACCTCTGGGACCGGGTCTGCTGATAATGCAATAGGGCTCTAACAAGTACAAACTGTTGCCCTCCGGTTGCCGAAGTTTAAATACCCTTGCAGACAGAAGTTAATTTTTTCATTGTGTTGTTAGAAAAATAAGACAATTTTCACCCATTGTTTCTAGATATTATATATTGATTATATTTTTCTAGTATTTTTCTGATATAATATGACGCTCTCAATTGCCTAGTTTGTGTGGGATATTTGGAAAACAAAAAAGTTTTTCAAGAAAAAGTTATATCCCGACTGATTATTCCTACGGCAGCCAAAATAGAATTTGATTAAAAAAAACACAACTTATGATCGATGATTCCTATCTAATTCAGTCGGCTTGGACATATGTTCTGACTGCAGCATTATGGACCTATACAAACTGCACCGATGACTATTGATACTGATCAAGAATATATACTCTTTATAGGAGACGCCTCGTCCTATGCAATACACATTTCGTAATCAAATTATTATACTCTCTTCAAGAAAGTTTCTAAGTGTTAGATGTTTTAGTATACAGTTCTCAGGAAGTTCTTTTAAAATAACTTCTCGGCTGTACGAAAAACTCTTCGATTCCACATAAACCCCTTGCTGATAGCCATATAAATCAAACTGAATTGCTTAGTTGAGGAGAGATTTTCATAATAAATCAGTTAGGTTTCCAAGTGCCACAGTTCGCTGTCCATAGAGCCACAGTCCGTAGAGTCCGTACAGTCGGGACACCCTACGACGCAAAATGAATAAAACTCAAATGCCAAACTGAATGAATTTTCCGGGCCAAAAATACCTGAGAGCGCAGCGCGTTTAATGAGGGCCATAAAAATCGAAGCGCCGGGCCGGTTTCGAGGGCCTTCAAAAACGGCGGAAGGCCTTTGGAAACGTGTAACAGGTGCGATAACAACAACAACAACAACGACGACGACGAAAACCCGCTGAACGTCTGGACAGCAGCCAAGACAATGAAATTATAATGAAGATTATGTGTAAAACAAAGTGCGGCCTTTGGTTAGGTAGCGGGTAAAAAGGACATTAGGTAACATGTTGTTGAAAGCATTTTAAAGCTGCGACGACTTAAAAGCAAGCCATGCTCTAATTTCTGGTATTTGCTTTGATATTTTACCGACGCGACGGATACCCTTTTAAAAATGTTTTCTCGTGCAAATGGAAATGGGACGGACGGAAACCGAAAGACAAAACCGAAACCGAAACAAAGAATTGGTGCGCGCTATGCAAATGCCAAGGGGGCGGGGCGGTTGCAGGGGGCGTGTCAAGCCGAGCTAAGTGAATGTTAACGCATAATCGTCGAGAGAAACAACCGTAATAACCATAAGCCGAAGGATGCACGCAGACAACAAGCGCTCAAAATGCAATATGAAAACAATTTAAGCTGTTTGCCCGACATTTGGCCAAAACGCAAGCGTAAGCCAAAACTAAATATCTAACTGGAATTGCTGTTTTTTGTGGTTGCAAACGATCTCCTTTGCATTGGACAGTTGACAAAGCTATGCGGTTATTGGTTTGACTTGAAATCGTTGTGCTAACAATCGTTTCCACAGGTAGTTAAAATTATATAAATAGTGTGCAACTAAGCTGAGGATTTCAAAAGAGCTAAACTGGTTGCAGGAGGAGGGTGGGGAGGGGGGATCCCAACTCCACTTGGCTTGTCACTCCCCTGACGACTGACAAGTTTATCCTTTCTGGCAGTTGCATCTTTTCATTAGGGAACAGCAAACCAGGGCCTGGACAGGGCCAACATGCCACATGCCACTTGCTGGCTATCTATGTGCCCCTGTCCGCTGCACACCAAATGGTTCAACGAACTGTTCCAGCTGGACCCGGGTCAGAGCGGGGTGGGTGGGGCACCCGGGCCAGGCCCGAGCGAGAGCCCTGAAGTTTTTCTTGTGCCGTGTTGCGCGCATTGTTGCCGCTGATGAATGCTTCATGGTCGTCATAGTCTTCATAGTCGTACTCATCTCTATCCATTTTGCCTATTCATTTGTCCTGCGCGCTTGTCTGCTTTGTGCCCAGCCACTGCTTCCTGCCTGACCCCCACCCCTGGTCTTGGCTATCACAACTTCAACTTTTGATACCCATCTGAATTTGCATTATTTTCTTTCGCTCTTCATTTCTCGGCAACAGCAGATTTTAATCTTTACTGCCCTTGTTGCTGCTTCTGTCTCTCCAACTGCATTGCTTTATTTAGTTTTAATTTTGTTTTTTTCTGTTGTTGTGTTGTTGTTGCTCTGCGCTGTTACCTGCCGCGTGCCCAGGTGAACAGGTTCCATTTCTTTAGTTTGCCACTGCACATTTGTTGTTGTTGTTGTTTTTGTTGTTATCGCGGCTCTTGCTGGACGCACATTTCCTTCGCCCTTCCCAGTCCACTTGACGTTTCATTCGCATTTCATTTGCCGTGGCCCGAGTTAAGTCTGAAAAAGTATCCTAATTGGTATTAAAATCGCTGTTATGTTTTTCAACCTTTGTTTGCCCCGTCTCGAGGTGAATGCTTTTTGTTGTTGTATTCTGATACTTTAAAGGGCAGAATCCAAAAGCATTTTCTGCTTAATCTTTGGCCGTATTCAAATTGCATTCATCGCCTAAAAAAGAAAACAAACAAATAAATACAACCAGAGCTAAACAAAACACAGTCTCAAGTTCGGTTGCGCATTTTCTGATTTAATCGCCAACATTCTGATAAAAATCAAAAATAAAAACTCGCTTCTGCTTGGCTTGAAAGCGATTTAAGTGCCCGATTACCTTCCTGGTATTTGTTGAAGTACGCCAGGTAAATAGGATATTCTCATAGGGATTATAAACACAGTGTAAAAGTAAATGGGACACGTAATAAACCCATTTCAGCCTCATTAAAATTTAAAATACATGTCAAACATAACATTTTGTCACAATTGCTAGTTTTACATTTTTTAAAGCGAATGAATTTAATATAGACTTTTACAGTTCCATAGTTTATGAAATATAGTATTATATATAGTATACAGTTGTAGCAAATAACTATTATATCTGTACATTAAATTTAGCATCTATAAGATTTGTATTGAGTAGGTCAGTTCAAACTTAAGTTAAATTCATGTTAATTATTTCAGCCTAACAAAAGTCCGAAAACTGAGCCATGAATTTCTCTGTCATTAACAGCGCTGTAGTCTAACGGTTCATGTGGAACGTATTACTCCTAATTCACAAAAATTTTAAAGTAAATATTTGCACTTATAAATGATCCTCCTTTTGCTTTTAATTTTTAGATATTTAAATTAAACTGTTTTCAACAAAACAAAAATATGCCACATCTAAAAGGCTTATCCATTCTAAATAAGATATTCTCCTATTTCTTATTTCTACAAGCATATTGTTTTTATTAATTCCTTAGAAAAACCTCCAATTTTAAGCTGGACTGTAACTAACAGTAACAGCCACATAAGATCCACAATATGAGAACTTCCAATCATAACAGCAATAGAGCAACAGCGAGTTAACATGATGTGAGCGCATGCCGAAGAACCTCTCAGTGTTGCTTGTGGAAAGCATGTCAAAAAGTATGTCAGCCTGTTAACAACAAGCCATATTGCCAAGATCCACAAAAGTACTTAAATGTAAGTAGACAACATATTAATCAACCTTTATGCAAATATAGTTAGGCATTACGCTTAATGACACCAAATTAGGAAAAAATATGAACAAAACGACATTGATTTTAGTTAGTTATTAAACCAATGATGATGACAGCTAAAGTGACTGAATTGGTAATGATATACATTAACTATGAGGATTAGTACAGGATACAATATCGCCCAATGCACATTTCTGAACTACCTTTGAGCCTCAAGTTCTTCTGCCAGTTAACGGCTGCATTTACTACTTACGCTATGTTGCACTCAGCAGCGCATGCGAGCCAGCCACCATCCACATAACAGGCTGAGAGCGGCGCGTATAACAGCCCCGCTGTTAGTTAACAGGCGTGTGCGTTCGTTCAGCAATCGTTCAATTAGTGTTGCCGAGAGTTTCAAGCGGATTGGTTGTTGTCGCGGCTGGTGCTACGTTTCAAAAAACGATTCGCGTCCGTTCGTGCGTGCGTTCGTCGGCGTCGTCATCGTCGTTGTTTTATCGTCTCAATATATAATCGTCTGGCCGGAAAGCTATTAAAAAGCCAAGATCCAAAAGCGGCAACCAGTTGACCAAACGCAGTTAGTCGCTACCTCGCGCGATCTTTTGCAGTGTGAAAAAGGTTCCCTTGAAAAACAACAATTGGGAGATAAAGGAATTTAAGGCACGAATCTTTATGACAACAAAGCAACCAATTTAAAGCTGCGACGCGTGTCCTTTTTATGTTTGGCCCTTAAATTGAATGCAGCTAATGGGCTAATGTGTGTGAGTGTGTAACTGTGTGTGCAAAAAGTGTAAATTATTAAATTAGCTCTTTGCAAGAGTGGGACACAACACACAATAAAGGAAAAGGCAAAGCCGAAGGCAAAGGAGAACCAAAAACTGGATACAGCGGATTACAACAAGGATTAAATAACAAAGTAATTTGCATATGTTGAAAATAAATTAACATTATGAATGTCCCTCAACTTGCATAACACTAATTTAACATTCATTTATGCCCCGCCCCGCCCCGCACTCCGCCGTCCCGTTCCGTCCCGTCCGCCGCAGGCGGATGTCCGTTCATGTCCATGTTTCGAGTCAATGAAATTTTTAATTGTGCACGCGTGTCGAAAGTGACCCCCAAGTCAAACAGTGGGCTGGTGGGGTGCTGGAGTGGTGGGGCGTATCCTGTATGCCGTGCCGGTTACGCCCCCTGCGTCCTGGCTGCATGTCACCCGCATATTTATCATGCGTACTGTTTACGCCCTGCCTGGAGTAAACTTGCAGCCGTTTCCACCTGCTGTCCAGTGCCAAGCCCCAGAAAGTTCCCCAAATTCCCGAGTGCCCAGGACAATTACGTCCATGTCTGGTACTGCCTGTGCCCAAAGGATTACCCAATACTTGCAAAGAAATCTCGAATGGGGTAAATTGTGTCACATATTCTTATCAATTATGAAATATTATATTCCAGAAGCTAGTCCCACAAAAAGGCAACGCCAGAAATTTGGTTGTTCATAATTATAAATAATAAATCAAAATAAGTTCAATAATTTCTATATGAGAGGAAGGAGTAAGAAGCCCAATATTATTACAACTGTGCTCACTCGCACTTTAATCTAATGTATATAAATATCTCAATTCCATTTCTTGGTAGAAGCATTGTCCAAATGGGCGAGTCATTGAGGTATTTAAACAATAGGGTTTTGGTTACAGTTATGTATATTATTAAAAGCTAAAGTCCATTGAACTATATCAGTATCATATATCAATAAATGAAACATCTTTAACAACATTATAATTAAATAATAGCATTTCACAAAACTACAAAGTTTAGATAATTTAATTTAATAATTTCAATTACTTATTTAGAAGTCACTGTAAAGCTATGTCAGAAAATGTTGTTTTAGTTGAACGATTTAAATAATATAAATTATAAACGGATTTCTTAACCGAACCAGTTACATATTTATTTCTTTCCCATTTCTCTTTTAAGCTTGATTGATTAAATTTTAGTTGAACGGAAAATTTAATCCTAAAAATTTATCTCAAAGGCGGCATAAATAATATTTCGCTAACGGAAATTTCACCTCTAAAAAGACTATAAAAGGGGTAATGCATATTTTTCAAAAAATAATAAATAAATGGTTCACGAATTGAGCCTGAAGGCGAGTTTTTGGTTCGAACTGTGAATCCTGCCAGCGTCAATTTATTTTTGAGCTGTCAGCTTTTCATTAAAATTAAGGTCCTTTTTCAAAAAACCTTAAACAGATGTAATCTTTTAACTTAAATAATTAATAATTTTAAAACTGGCCAATACGCGTGTAATGCCAGAATCTTTCTATTACTGGCCTCTTGTCCTGCTTTCAATTAGCCTCAAGCCTGTTTATAAATCTTAGCTGGATAAGTTCATTTCTATACGCAACAGCTCCTAAGCCCTGCTTAACTCACATCTTAATTTCAATTGGAGTTTTTTTTTTGTTTGTGGCTTTGTCGTTTTACTCTGCCCCAGCTAAATTTCAAAATCCTCACTCCAATTTAGCAATGTGCCACGCTTCGCTCCTTGGCGAGCCACTTGGCCGCTTCAAGTTGGCCGCGTGCCCTGCGCCCTGTGTCCCTGCCCCCCGCCCCCTGCCCCCGAGCCCCCTTTGTTGCGGTCAGTTTGCCGCGTGCTGAGCATTTGGCTTGCACGTGAAACGGACATCACCAACACACACACACACACTCGCACACACCAGCGTGTGTGCAAAAAAAAAAGCCAAACACAAAAACCAGAAAACAACAAAAAAACCAACCACAACTATAGGTTGGGTGGTGCGGGGGGACTTTACCACGTTGCGAGGTCCACGTTGACCTCGTGTCGCCTGCAGCGTTAATTTATAATTTACTGTGCTCACTGAAACCGTCAAAACCAACACCCAACACCCGCCGCCCACCTGCCCAACTTGCCGCTGGCCGCCCACTCGCCGGCTCGCCGCCCACTTTTATTATTATTATTTCTGTGCGTTCTACGCGCTTTTCCGAGGCGCGCGCTTTTCCATTCGCCATTCGCCATTCGCCGCTCGTCGAGTTTTGACTTTTTTACATTTGCCGGCGGCGCGACGGACGCTTTGTCGTTGTCCTTGTTGTGGTTGCTGTTGTTGTTCTTGTTGTTGTTGTTGTCCTTGCTGCTGTTATTGTTGCGGTGTCCCTTCATTTACTGGTCCTTGGGCCCGCGGGGCTGAGGCCCTGTTCCTGGCCAGCGGCTCCTATTCCGTGTTGTGTGTGCCACAGCCAGACGCTTGTGGAAATTGCCTTTTCAACTACTCACTGACATTTGCTCATTGTTGTTGCTGTTGTTTTTAGTGCCTTAATTTTGTTTTCGTTTTCGTGTTGCGTGTGTGTGTGTGTGTGTGTGTGTTTGTGCATGTTTGCGTTTGTTGTGCTGCTGCTCTTGTTTTTGGTTTTGCTTTGCGGTTTTTATTTTCGTTTTTTTTTTTGGCGGCACGGTTTTTTTATGATGGAGATTTCTGAACTCTGGCCCGAGTCCTCCGGAACTCAGCGGCTGTTGCTTGTCCTTTTTGTCGCCGTTTTGTTTGTTGTTTTAATTAATTTGTAAATTTACTGAGCGAGATTAAAGCAACAAAAATAAAAAACAGAAATAAAAGTAAGAAGGAAGCAAATTAGCTTTAGTCCAAATGGCACATCATATGCATAAATTCAGTTCAAGAATTTCGTTGTGAATTTCCTAAATGGTTTTCCTGTTGCAAAGTTTTGTGCTGCTGTCAGAAATATTATTATTATTCTAACAGGCAGCCATTAGCCAGAGGATTACGATAAGTGGCACATTTTCTTTAATATGACACTTAAAGCCAATGAAATACACAAAACTTTATAAGACGAGGGCATTTGGTGAAATGAAAACACATCAAATAAACATCGAAATCTTAAATGTGTGAGAAAAAGTTATAAGTATTTTTGAATTGAATTTAAAAATATTTTATTTCAGGTATTTACCTGCAATAAACATAAAATTCAATTTAGGCGAAATAGGTTTAAAACTTTTCTGATTTTGAAAAATATATTCCCATTCATCTTCTTTTCAGTCTTTAAAGCCAACAAAACCGCAAAATTGTGTTAATAAATTCAATTTCCCTGTTCTGGCAAAATATAAACAGCAACAACAGCAAACATAACCCAAACACACACACACACAGGCAAATTGAGGAAAAGGCGGTGAAAAACATTTGCCTAAAGGCCATTAATCGCTCATTTTTCGCATAAACAAAAAAAAAACTGGCTGACGATGTTTGCCCAGTCAAAACAAAAGCAGCGGCAACAACAACGAAAACGTTAACAACAGCTGCCTTTTGTTGCTTTTGTTGCTGGAAGTGTTTAACTTTTGTTTCACTTTCGAGCACCGCAAAAACCAAAATAAACTTCGTCATTGTCTTGTGACAAATTTGAATGGCAAATGTCGATGAAGTCGTTTCAGTGCCCGGAAAAAGCGCCTAATGAAAACATGCCAACAGCCAACGCCAAAAAAGCTGAAGAAAAACCGTTAGCAGCCTGCGCTCGAATTTAAAATTAAATAAACAACAACAGCAGCAACAACAACAGCAGAAGCTCCCAAATGTGCAATTAAAAATTTTACAGTCATAACTTTTTATTATGGTACATAATTCAGTCGCCTCTTTTATGCACAGTGCTGCGCGTGCTTTTCCTCATTTCATTTCATTTCATATTCTCTTTCGTCCTTTTTTCCAATAAATTGGCCAGGCCACTCAGCGCCCCCTGTCCCGCCCCTCTCACTCTCTCACTCTTTGTTGGGAAATTAATTTCATTTCGCAAGTTAAATTGCATTAAATTTAACCAACTTTACGTTTGTTTTATAATTTAATTTTGTTTTTTTTTGTTTTGTGGATTTTCGTTTTATTTTTGTTTGGTTTTTTTTTTGTTTTTTGTTGGCCATTTCTAACGCATATTTAGATTTTAATCTGTTTGCCAGCTAGTTATATTATAATTCCGGATATGGCAACAGTTTGGGCTTTTATGGTTTTCAGCCAGCTATAAATTAAAGTTAATGCTATTTAGTTATGGTTTATAAATACTTATCTTAACGCACTTAGCCTATTTTAATTTCCATTTATATCTGTTTTTCCATAACTTTGCTGAGGATATTTTAATTTTGTCACGCAATGCTTAACGCAAAGAAGAAGACGCTCTTAACCCAATTGTGTATATATATTCTTGATCAGTATCAACAGCCGAGTCATATATGTAGGTAACATAGCATCGAGCGATAAAAAAATGAGTTTTAGCATAAAACAACTTTCTTGTTTTTCAAGATATTCGAATATTTCAAAATTGGCAATTGAGAGTTTCACCGTCCTTCTAACATATCTCCAAAAATATTATCAATATCGAGCACCTTTAACATATAGCTTCTATTGATATAATTGGTCGAAAAATAATTTTTGTATACAAAACTTGGTAATTAGGAAATATCGGTCACAAATTGAGTCTTTGTGTTATAACAAAGCAAAATATATATATATATATATATATGTATGTATATATATATATCGCACACTATTGCAACCCGAAGTTAAATGGTCTTTCGCGTTTGTGAAAGAACTCACTTTTCTATGCTATATATTATACCATATCCATTGTCACTTCATACCTATGCTTCAACAAATATAACTTAGCGTGTCAGTTGACTTCTAATGTGACTGACAAAGGGTTAAAGGGCCACGCCTTTGTCAGGCAAGGAGGGGTGCGAGTGTGTGTGTGTTTGTGTGTGTGCATCCTCGGGGACCCCTTGCACAAGTTATGCCCCACATGTCTCACATTATCCTCTGGGCTCATAAAACTTCCTAACAACCAATAATTGTCGCTTCAACTAAATAATGCATAAATAATAAAAACTCTTTCGACAACAGCAACAACAAAAGGCAAACTGCGCCGGCGGGTGGTAATTCCCTCTAATGGAGGGAGTCCGGCGTACTCGGGCCCGGGCCCGCGTCCGGGCACGGCAACTGAGAACTGGGAACGCCAACTGGCAGTGGATTTGGCTTGGCCAACAAAGTGAGAAAAACCGCGACGTGGAGCATAAAAAATGCATAAAACGAGGACAAAATAAAGTCATAAAGTAAAAATTGCTGGCAGAGCGGAGCCCCGAGACCCATAGAAAGAATAAAAGAATATGTGAGACCGAAAGAAAGGAGTGAATATGTTGCACAACAAATGATGGAATGAGTCAGGGCGCGTAGGTGTTGTAATGCGCTGTGTGGTGCCCTTTGTTGTTGTTGTTGTTGTTGTTGCTGCTGCTGCTGCTGCTGTTGTGGTGCGACTTGTTTGAGGTTTCAATAGGTCATAATTCACGCCTAGTCGCCGCCTTTCGGCCCTACGCTCGCAGCGCTCCGCGGCGCCCGAAAGGGATCGCAAATGGTTGAGCAAGGCGAAACGGGGAATTGGGGACGCGGGGTTCTAGCTAGGTGGCATGCACATGACGTTACTGGCGCCACACTCAAAGGCACCATACACACACACACACACAAAACATACACAAACACAGCACATGTGTTGTGCGGCCACAACCAATATTTTAAATGCAGAACAAGAACGCACCACTGTTGAATTAGTGACGCAACCGTCAACGCACAGTGGGTTAGGTTAGTGAAAATGTAGTACTAATTGGTAGCAAAAGTATAATAGTTTTACTTATTCAGCGCATAAAAAATATAGCTTGTGTGTATCAAGAGAAAAAACTGGTAGCTTAAAAGAAAAGAGAGGGAAGTTATATTCGTGTTAACTGTTAATATGTTAACGATATTAATATGTTTATTAATTCAAAAACTCAATTTTCAACCGATTCTTCCTAGAAGTTCGACGATGTTTTGCTGCTATTTAAGCTGAACAAAGATTTCAAGAATTGCCAAGTTTGGTCAGAAAAAACCAAAAAGACATATTCAACCGATCGTTCCTAAAAATACATATATATGCAAACTTTCAAACAGATAGTTTAAAGCCTGAAAATGGACTTGGTTATTTCGGCTCATCATGTATAAGATATATATATATATATATACATATGGTTAGAGATGTCTTCTATGATACACTTCGAAACTTGCCACAAAATAATTAAAATCCCTGCAGAGGTATTAATTAATATGTAATATAAATATTAAAAAAAAACAAATAAAAAGCTTTACGATACATATGAGGTAATTTGAAGATTACTTAAAATAGTTTTATCAGAGCTAATATTTATTGACGAATTATCGTAAAGCCCTGGATCACTGTGGCGTGGTTAATTGTACGTTACGCTGTCAGCTTTGACGTTCGCACAATTGTGTCCAATAAATTTTGTAGTCAACTTTTAAATTATTTACAATTTTTGTAACTACTTTATAATTATGGGCCCCTCTGCTGCTGCGTTCGTAAAGTTTACAAGCGACAACTGCCGCGAGCCGCAGCGCCCAAAGCAGCTGCCGACAAAGAGGAGCTGCATTTGCATTGCGTGGGGGGGGGGGGGTTCCAGTATGGGCAGGAGAACAGCAAACATGTGTTGTTGTTGTTGTCAGCGGCGCTTGTTTTGTTATTAGCACTCTATCTCCTTTTCTCTCTCTTCTCTACCTCTTGCCCATGCTCTCTCTCGCTCTTTGTGCAGTGTGCAAATTTGTTTGGCCGCTGAGTTTGTTTTTACATTAGCTGCGGTCTGGGGCCCTGCTCCTGGCCACCCCGTCGCCCCCTCGCACCTCTGCCACCCCGTTTTGGCCAGCCACTTGGCCATTACCAGCTCCGTCGGTTTTTGCCTTCTTTATGGCTATTAACGATGAAAAATTTGTGTGCTGTGCGTGACCCAGCGCCTGTGGTCTACCCGCCCCCACCCACCATCCCTCCTGCCGCCCACCCCAGAGATCCCCAGCCTCGGCTTTGGCCTGCGTGTTGCTGTTCCGTGTTTCTGTGCATATGTCAAAGAAAGCCGGAGACACAAAACGCAATATAAACTGTGTTTACCCTGTACCATGTGCTGCCAAGGGGTATTTTGAGTTTAATTGATTAATTTTTTTCATTTTAATTTTTCTATTTTCTATGAATTTTAAGAGTATGCTGTTTTAGTTTCATTTGTTTTATAATAATTGTAGGCTATCTCCTAGTCGAGTGGTTAGACTACTTATTAAGGCCATTTTGACATGTTGTCGGTTAAACTTAATCTCCATTAGAGAGAGAGAAAGTGTGTGTGTTCGGGGGCTTGGCTGGCGTCAGCTTGAGGGTAGAGTGTCTGGCCGGCGAATTAGGGAACTTTCCGTAATGTCCAAAGTGCCGTCAACGGCGGCGTTGCGCCCAAAGTGGACGCCGGTTTACGAGAGTATGTGCGTGTGTGTGTGTGTGTGTTTTACAGGTGTTGTATTAGTTGTTGTGGTGCCGGACGCATCATAATTCATAGTACACTACTGCCAGGGGTGCAGTGTGCGGTGGGGCATGTGTCTGTGTCTGTGTGTGTCTGTGTGTGGTATGTTCACCAGTTAATGGTCGCTAGATAAAGTCGTCCATTTACTTACTTACAAGTGCGATAAACAAAAATCGATAACTAAATGCTCAATTAATGCAGTTTGGGGCAGACAAAATTCTGACAGTAGATAAGCAAGAATTGTTTAACAATCACTTAATTCTAACTCTATATAACGTTACGGTACAGCAACCGGCTGCAGTCAGTGTAAAATATAGCTGACAGTGGCTGCGATTTTTCTGCGCCTGGGCGGCAATTAAAACAAAGATAAAGCGCGTAAAAATCCAATTAATTTCACACCACAGCCAATTAAGTTGACAGTCGGCAGCGACGCCCACTTGCCGCCCTGAGTAGCAGATCCTGTTTGTCTGTATCTATAAGCTATACAAACCATCAATTAATACACACGCACACACACATAGACACAAACTTGCCTTTGGCACGTGCGTAGGCTATGAAAACCGCAAAACGCATTCACAGCCAAACAAAAAGCCGCAGCCGGCGTTGGTCCCCCTCCTATTTCCTTTCTAGCCACTCAGCAGCCGCCGCGCAACCCCCACATTCCACCCCCACCCACAAACACACACACACACATGCACAAGCAACATTGCTTCGAGTCAGTTACTTCCTTCTTGATGAAATACATTTTTTAAAACATGCGAGCAGGCCAATAAAACATGTTTGAGCTACTGCACGCCCGCACCCCCAATAATGCTCCCACTCTCCCTTTTGCCGCCTCGCTCGCACATTTAAACAGCCACAGTTAACTGGGTAAAAGGGCTGCCAAAAGCGGAAACAGGCCACGAAAATTCTCTAGCGGCACATTCGAAAATAATTTTCCAAGCATTTTGTAATCCATTTGAAAAAAAGCCAAGGATCCCCAGAGCACCGACATGTGTGTGTGTGTGTGGGCCAGATGTAGTTGTGTAGTTGTGGGTGTGTGTGTGTGTGTGTGCTGGCACACCTTTCGGCTTGTTACACGGCATTTTTTTTTCTGTAAAACCAATAAAAACAACCTCACGAGTTTCGCTGCGGCTGCTCCTATTTTGTAACGACCGTGGCGACAAAAATAAAATCAGTTTCTTTTTTTATAACTAAACAAACTGACAGCCGAAAATGAAGGTGGAAGCCAGCGAGGGTATAGAAAAAGGAAAAAGCGAAAATATAAAACATGCAACAGTTTTTTTAAGTAAGGTTACACTTATATAAACAATTTTCTGTAATATTTATATAGAATACAGTTACACGTTAGCTGTGCATCTTTTATGATTTTCAGCTGTTATTGTTCACTATACCTTGTAAACATAAAGGGCAAAGGTCGATCAGCCTAAAAGAAGATAAGTTGCAAACAATAAGAACTATATTTTGTCAAATTTATTTTTTTAGGAATTTTCTTTATTTTCTTTGCAAAACATATTGTAGAAAATGTTTAATGAATAGAAATAAACGGAAAGCTTATATCTAACTTATCTATTTTTATTGTTTTTTTTTTTATTTAAAAAAGCATATTTTAAAGGTATAAATAGTTTAAATTACAATAAGTCACAAGACTTACTATTACTTCATATATTTTTAAAACTTTTGGTATTTGTTTCCCTCATACTTATAATATATATGAGTATTTGTGTACTCCTCCGAATTCCAGGGTATCATTTAGTCAATCATAAGGCCTTACCAATCCGTTTTATTTCCGCCTTTTGTTGGCATTGAGATTTTACGTACTCTGTGGTCGCCCATTGTTTCGAGTCCTGGGTCCATGTCCTGCCATCTGATTCTTCCCTAGGGAAAATGAACGGCTGCATTGTCGCATTGACTTTTTGCTATTAATTAAAAAAAAATCATTGAAATAATAATAAATAATAATAATATGTATTTTTCTGGATATACGCAAATATAGAAAGGGGAAAAGAGCGATTTTTTTAAATTGTTTTGTTTGCCGTTGCATTTTCCATGGTAAATATTTTCACACTGAAATTTTATGCAATTTTAATTTATTTGCTTTTCATTTTGTTAAATATACAAAGCAACATATGAAAAGCACTTTTGTTTATGCACTTTTAAAGTTAGCATTTTTGTGCAATAAATTTTTGTGGCTGACCAGACAGGACGCAAGCATCAGGACTTTTGCCAGCATGCACTTTGCAAAATTCGGAAACGTTCAAAAATCATTTCGAAATTCTTTTGACTCAATGTGGCGTTTAGCCAAGCATTTATGTGCCTTTTACCCAAGTGGCTTAAAAGTTCAGGGAAAAGTTTTAAATTTTCTGACTTTTACTGGAAATTCATTAGGCAACATGTTAGCTTAGCTAGAAGGAATGCTAGGCAAAGATCCTTGAACAAATTTAATTAATTATTTGGTATTATTTTTGTTTTTATTAAAACTTTCTTTGGCAACATTAAAACTTGATTTTGATGTGGTAAGAAGTTCGCAGTAAATTCAGTTTAGTTCTAAAAATTATATTATTTCATGGGAAAAGCGTGTGCATAAGCCGTACAAAATGTGGGAAAGTATAAGAGCATTAAATATTAAATTCAATTATTTAAAATACAAAAGGATTCGCAAAACACTTGTACCCTTTACTCAGGCAAATGTAGAAACAGGCATATTAATTCATCCAAAAAAAGAAGCTTAAAAGAAAATGCTTCAAGTGACAAAACAGAAGTTACGTGAAATAAAATGAAAAGACGCTGAAACTGAAACTGAAACAAAACTGAAAGAGCAAAGTAACCTCTTTCAAAGGAAATTCCCTGCAGACTCAAGTGGAAACAAAATAAAGAATAAGTGCTCGTTGTTGTTGTTGTTGCTGCCAGTTTGTAACGCGAAACGAGCAAAAATAGAAGTAAGATTCTATTATTAACAATGCGCCCCGTTCTAAGGCGACGTGCAGATATCCTGGCACTTCATAAACAGCATCAGCAGAAGGACGACGACAACGACGACGTCGACGACGTTGTCGTCGACGCCGACGATGAGAAGAGCAATATGAAACAATGACAGCCAACAATGGCCAGCACGACGACAACGACAGCAACAACAACAGCAGCAACAGCAACAACAACAGCAACAGCAGCAACAACAACAACGACGACGACGTCATCATCTTGAATAAAGTGTTGACATCTTTTTGCCCATTCATTGTGTGCCTTAGTCTGTCGCTTGTCCTCCTCCGTCTGCCACAGTCTGCCAACAATCCTTGACTAACGCTATGCGTCCTTTTTAATTAATTTTACGTACTGCAGCAGCACCTCCCCACAGCCACCCCCCGCTGCCCAGTTAAACAACAGCTACAAGCTGCCAATGTGACACGGTCCAGTCTGAGTCACCCGGAGCTGAGAGCGGAGCGGGCGGACTGAAGTCTCAAATTCGCTTTGCATGTTCCTGATTCAGTTCATAAATTTGTTGGCGTCACGTTGTCCCATTTTGACGCAGTTTACCTCAATGGAGGAAAGCACAGCATTTGATGCGCCGCAGGATGCGAATGAAGAGATCATGTGAAGCGAGCTGGAATACAGCAGACATCACTCAACACGAAATCAGCAGCAGCAGGAGAAGCAGCACCAAATCACTTATGCAAATTGGCTTGCCGTGTAGAATTTCCTGATTGTTTGGGGTTTCGCAGTGAACTAAACAATGCCTAACCGAAAGTTAACTCAATGAATTGTGCAGCTTAAAGAGAGCTGCCAAAATTTAAGCCAGCTTCGGTTTAGTCTTTGTAGTCATATGCACACTTTTCTAAGGAGAGCTTAGATGCAAGGCAAAGCGAAACTCGCTCTTGATAAAATTTCGAACTACGGAGAATCAGCACAAAAATCCTGAACGAAATGCAAGAAATCATAATATAAGGGACGGGAATTTGAAAACAATTAAACTATCCATTGGCTAGAAACTATGAGGAAATAGCTTTATTTAAGTTCAGAATTCGGGTTCTATCCAATTGAGAAATTTAATTCATACTCATTGAAATCCATAATTGATATTAAGCCAGAAATCCCTAATAGATGTGAAAAGAATAGTAAAACTCTCGATAGACTCGAAATGTGTCTTAACACAAGTTCGGAACTCGGGCCCGAGACCTACTGAGCAATTTAATAAAAAACATTTATTTTTATTATTCCTTTGGTTTTATACATAATATACACATAATTTAAAATTTGCATATTATTTTCTAGCGCTGATAGATCAAAACGTCATAGCAAGTGTATTTACAGTGTTCGCTGTATTCTCTAGCGATATCCTTTGTTCAATACGAATTTTATGCCAGAGCCTACCTCAGTTAGAAAAAATCGACAAAAGGCACATAAACAATTGGCCATCTCCCTTGGCTGCTACCCACACTCGATATACAGACAGATGTATAGATGTTTGTGTAGAAGTAACCAAGTCAACAGCAGTAGTCGTATATTTAGCATCTGCACTTACCAGTCTCCCGTAATCCTCGTGTGGGCAACAGGAGCGTAAACCCAAATTAAATACCCATGCGAAGGTTCGACTCGGGCCCATCTGCCCGTCTCCCCGGCTGTGAATTATGTGCCTGATGCGGCGTGGGTGTGTTTGAAGTGTGCCAGAAACCTGTCTCAGATCGTTGAATTTGTGTACATTTACACGTAGCGGGCTCGACCCCGGTCTTGGTCTTGGTCTCGGTCTCGGTTTCGGTGCGTGCATGAAAATTAGATTTTCAGCCAACAGGTTTCCATTATTTGGCCAGGCTTCCCGAGCCCAAATATTCAGCTCGATGTATACGACGCATTTCGCTTTGCATAATACATAAATATTTTCTATTTACGCTAGATTCTAATGGTGGGCGGGTTGGCCAGAGTCCGTCTGAGTGCTGGGTGCTGGGTGATGGGTGCTGGGGCCTCAAGTGGAGCCAATAGGCGCAGCATAAATAAGCAGCGTGCTGCGAGGACTCCCTCGACACGACGTGCCAGCCCCTCAGTTGCGTTATCCTTGCGCCTGCCAGTCTGCCAGCCAGTTGGCCGGGCTGCCACTCACATATTTACCATTCAGACATCATTCATGCGAATGTTGTGTGTGTGCGGTAGATGTGGCAAGGGGGGGGGGGGGGGGCTGTTGCCAGCTGGGAGGTATGTGAAGGAGGTGACTGCGCCAGAAACTCTCATTTTTATTATTTATGTTACTCATTCGCCTCGTATCCTGCTTGTTGATTGCTTTGCGTACACGTGTAGTTTGTGGCGCTCCCGGCCCCAACCTGCCAGCTCTATATATACGCATATTTGCCAATGCCTTGTCGAGCCCACAAGAGCGTCCTTGCACACATGGCTCTTTCGCTTTTGTTTGCTCCGGCGTGTCTCGTCCTCGTTGCCATCGTCATCGCCTCGACGCGCTAATATTATGAATGGCAACTCATGCATTGTAGCCAGTTGCCAGTTGCCAGTTGGTAGTTGCTTTTCTTTGGCTCCAACTGCTCACCTTTGACACACTGCGAGCTAACAGCGCACGGGAGCGGCATGCGGGCCGTAAACCAACTGGGCGCTGTTCCCATTAGTGGCTAATTCATAAAAAACCCTTTTATTTTAGGTAAAAGAACTACTCAGTAGTCTTTAGAAACAATTAATAAAGAACACTTCAAACGTTTTCGAAATACATTCACTTACTTTTCGAAACTTGTTGAAAAGTGTGTAGGCAAATTTTTACAAATTATTTAAGTTTTAAGCAATAAACGATGGAATCAGATACCGAAGATCCGGACTGCTGCATCTTCTGTCTGATGCCCAAGAAAGACGAGGTCGTCCTCTTGTGCAAGCACTCCTTTTGCAACGATTGCATGGAAACCTACTGCAAGATCGAGTGCGTCAATCGCCGCTGTCCGGTGTGCCGGAAAGGCTTTTCATATTTCGAGAAGAAGTTCGGTTATCCCTTCGTTATTATTGTTGACGACGACGTGGAGGAGATTGAGTCATCCGATTCCGACAGTGACGATTTTTTTGAGCGAACGGGTGAATCTAGCGAATATAGCGAGGAGAATTAGCCAAGACCAAGATTAGTGAAATTTATTCCGTTATACGTTTATTTTATGTAATTTCCCTTTTCATAGATAACGATTTTACTCAAATGTTAATATATGTATTTTATAACTAACATTATTAAGTCTTTTAACTGCGCCTGCACTGAACCGCTCCTGCTCCAATTTATTCTCTTGGCCTGCCAAAGTGTCAATGTAAGTGTGTGCGTGTGCGTTTGTATTAGAATCGCTGGTAAGCTCCTTGGCCAAAGAGAATCTTGCGAAATTGCTTAAAGCGGAATAGAGGAAATAAAGTAGAGCATATAAGTAACAAGTTGAGGGGCTGGCTTCGCTTTGGGGAGCTGCTCGCTGGAGCCTGATTGCTACTTAAATCTTTGTATTTACTTCATATTAAGCAATATTTCACCTGGCCACACAACGAGACATTCACTGTGAATGACAGCCCCACTGTGCACGTGTGTGTGTGTGTGTCTGTGTGTGCACAACTTGTGAATAAGTTGTGCTTACCTTGTGCATTTATATTTGGTTACATTTGCTCCCTTTTTATTTTTTTTTTTTGGTCGACTTCACGACAATCCTGAGTTATTTGTTATAAAAAAAGAAGAAAAATTGGGGTCAATTTGTTTTGTCATGTTGAAAGCTTGACAAAATTTTCCTTTCATATTCAACCCCAAGCGACAGCTCAGCATTCTTGTTGTTTAATATTAAAATAAATATTTATTTATTTATTATTTACTCGGCCCTCGGCGTTGACCAACAGTAACAACAGCAACAACGACAGCAACAACATTGGCAGTAACTGCAACCTGGTCATTTGACTGCTCTGGGCTGAGTGGGACTGTAATCTATCAGATATATTGCTCCCAGGCTGTGCCTGTCGGGCGCTGAGAGCGCTTCCAGGCATTTTTAATATTTAAATAGTTGCCATCAAAATGATTACTTTAGTCTCGGGGCAGGGGCTCATGCATTCCAAATGAGTTATTTGTACTACAGAGAACTCTCTGCTCTTGCTGCTTCTTCTTGCTGTTGCTTAGCCAAAGGCCATTTCGTCTTTTCTGGGTTGAAGTGCGTGTCGAATTATTATTTCAACTCTTTGTTGCTTCAATTTTAAAGAGCACAAGTAAAATATTTGAAATCACAGACAGCCGAGACTGAATGCAGGAAAGGGTTAACAAGGAAACTCTTGTATTCCTTTTTACGACATGTGTCTTTATCTGTTATCAATCCGAGTACCGAGCAGTGACCTCTTTATGCCTCACATTCCTACAATTACAATTTAATTGTATAACATATTCTTAAGCTATCTTTAATGTCATAAGCTTATGTCTATTCGTTCAACTGTAACCTAAACTCTTTCGTTTAAAAGTTTCTGTCAAATCATCTTAAAATCCACAACATAATCGGATCGCACAGATTCCGACAACAAACTGATATTCGCAATATAATAATGTTTTCGAGGCGAGTGGCAGCCGCAGCAAATGACAGCAGAATGTTGAACAATTTTACAGAACAAGCAACAAAAATGTGTTGTGTTGCCACAACAGGCAAACAGCAATTGCACATGAATTCTTTGATTCAATCCAATTGCAATTCAATATTGGGTTGTTGTTGCTGTTGTTATGCATAAATGAAAACTAATTCGTGAACATTTTCTATTTTCTATTTACAGTGGCGCACGGCGGTGGCAAAAACCAAATGCAAATCAAATCGAATTGAAACAACACGAAAAACCACAGCGTAAAAACGAGAGAGGGCTAGTGAGAGAGAGAGAGAGCGAGAGAGAGGGAGAGAGAGCAGGAGTGATGCATGCAAATTTAATACGATGAGCACAAAACAAACAACTGCAACAATTTTAGCGGGAAATACGAAAACGCAGCCTGGCGCAATGAAAAACTTATGAAAAGCGCTAAGTTAGCAAGAAAAAAAAAAATAAAACAAAACAAAACAACGCGCTAAAATTTGCAACCCAGACAACAAAACGGAATTCCGATTTGGGAGCCAGGTGAGGGGGCCAACAAACGTTACCCATCCTGCCAGCCAATAAATAAGGCAGCCATATTAAAGTCGAAATCATAGATTGAGCACCAAAACCACAGCGCGCAATTGCCACGATGTGCACAAATAACGGGAACAACATGAACTACACCAACAACAAGGCACGCGGCTTCCTGCCGCTACTGTGGGTCCGCTGGCCGGCGTTGTCCTGGCACTGAACGTCCCCGGCAGCCTCGGCGAACAGCACCCGGCGACGGCTGATGAAGGTGAGCGTCAGATTTCCTTTCATATATATATATATTATAGAACCTAAGCGAACTGATAGGGTTGCAGTGTTCCACACACACACCCTCACATATAGTCTCATATAGTCTCGTGCCCCAACCCAGACGGGCATAAATAAAACATTCGTAGCCATCGACTGAATTGCGTCAAAACCTCAATTGAAAAATAAACAGCGTAACCACAAAAACACAAGTCGCAATGTTTGGAAATGGAAATGTTGAAAACGCACAGAACCAAACCGAAACGACGAACCGAACCGAACCAAACAATACAACAACAGCAACAAAAGAAAAGCAATTTAGACATTAACACTGTTGTTGTTGTTGGGTAATGGCAACAGGGGTTGCTGTCGGTTGTTGCCCGCAAGTTCGAGTGTATTCAGTTTTGGCTTGAAAATGAGCGCTAAATTACAAAAAGAAAATGGGTATAACATTTTGACAGGTTTTATTATTATTTTTGTTGTCAAAAAAAGGTTAGTTTGACTTGAAAGAAATGAAGGTGTAAATACATTTAGGGCCAAATAATATATTCTTTACTTATAAATAAATACAACGATAGAGTAAAATCGACAGTTAAAAGCAATTGTATAGCCAATATATAAAAAATTGCTACAATGTTGGAATTTAAAGAAAATCGGTTAAGAGTATTTAAAATAACATTTTCATGAATTTTTTTATTAAATAAGTATATTTACATGTGGATTATGATATTTCGAAAACTTCTATTGATTTTATTATCGGTATATAACTTAAGTACATGTGATCCCATCAAATATGTAGTATTTAATAGAAAAGTTTATTCAATAGAAATCGCATTGTGAACAGACTTTTCCCAGGTACTTTTCTCTACAAGGTCATGACTCTTGTATATACAATGATTTCATCCCATTTAATTTGAGTGTATTTCATGCACATTAAATGAAATGCGAGAAAATGTCAATGGGTTCTTGAGGGTGTTTTAGGGTTTTTGGTTTTTAGCTTCAATTTTGGATTTTTGTTGCTCTTGTTGGTTCATTACCGCATTCTATGATTATATTTTGTTTGCCCGGCTGTGTGTTGACTTTTACGTTTTCAAACGGAGGCGTAACCTTTCAGGCCAAACATCTGGCATCGACACACACACATACACACACACACACACCGTTAATTACTGTGGACTGGCAAATGGAAATGCACTTTTCGAGTTTGTAATGTTGCGCTTGGATAGCAAAGCGATTTGTTGTTGCTGACAACTGCAACTGTGACCGGAATGCGACGCAGATTCAATTGCGGGGTGGGATCAACATTTTCATACAAATCGCCTGTCGAATGCGCCCCTCTTCGAACTCCGATGCCGAATCGTGCCATGTGTAATTGGATTTATGCTGCTGCTGCTGCTGCTGGTGACAAACTGTGACATTGACTCACTCAGGGCCAGCCCCCCGCTGTCCGCGCCCCATTGACAACAGTTGTCGTTGTTATCGATGCCATCTTCAGCTGATCATCATCATCCGCCCCATCATCGTCATCAGCGTCAGCCAAATGTGATTTAAATTCGATTATTCTCAATTATTTTGTAACATGCATTTCATTTCAATTTCATTTTAAGAATACTCCGACTCAGTTCCACTCTTGTTCTCAGTCAACCTCCCCGCCTTTATTACATTTTTTGACTTTTCCTGTTTGGGCTCGATTTTTCCCTGTTTTGTTTTTGTTTTTTTTTTTTTATTGGTTCACTTGAGTGGATTTCGATGCCTGAGCCTCTCCTCGGACGGTTGCATTTGTTTGATTGAAATTGATTTGGTCTCGCTGGGGATTTGACTTGATTCTCCTTGTTGTTCTTTGAGAACCATAACCATATTGTAGTATTATTTTCAAGTGCTCAAGTTGACTTCGTTGCGGCTTAAGTGTTAAAGTTATAAGCAGTATAAGTATACATGTCGCCCCTTAGCTCCGATTTCGCCCCTCTTTTCATAATGATTTTTTAGCTCTTCAGGCCTGCTTTAATAAAGATTAGGCCTTTTTTTCGTATTTGTACATTTGAGACTTATGAAGTACTTACTTTTATGTGTGGGAAGAGCTTGCTCACGAAGTAGAATTAAGTTATCTTTATCTTAATTATAAGTGCAGTCTGCACTCCATGTAAATAAGGGTTCATATAATATATATAAATAGTCTAGAGATTGTGGCCCCAATCTGTTCCACGCCGGTCCAAATATAGCCAAGTATCGACTTCAATTAGCCATCAGGAAACTCAAACAAGCAACAATACTCGCAGTTTCGACTACATTAAATGCAAAATACAGAATGCTGTCCTTTTTTTGCTGCCCAGGTTCGGGGTCAATAGACCTCCAGGCAGACCCCCAGGCGTTGCTATCTAATCAAATATTCAACCTTTTTTATTTCGCTGAACTGATTTCATGACTGCGATAAGCAAATATCTGCCATTCCCCGACAAATTACTTGTTAACAAGTGCATTTTAATGCGAACGGAAAAAAAACGAACTTTTTAGAGGCGCCTCGATTTTCCTTTTGGCCAATTTGTGGCATGTGTTTAGGCGGCCACTTTTGGATGTGTGTGTGTGTGTGTGTGAGTAGCCGCAATTGGAATGAATGTGGCCAATAAAAATAAAAACGGGCCTACAACTGTATTTGCCAGTCAACTCGCTCCCCCTTTTGTACGTTTGGCCAATTGGAATAGAAAATTGACATGGCTTTTTGTGCTTGGCTCTTTGTATTTGCGCACAGTGAAAACTGTGATTGTAGCCTTTTTTGGCTAAGCGTTGCTTTTTTCGTGCTTTGCTCGTAATGTAATTCAAACATGCAACAAACTATTTGCCAGATTTCGCCAATGCAGCGGGTTGCCCAATTATATAGTTGCTAACGATGAAAGCGAAAACGATCAACAGCGGGTCAGCTAAGAGTCGAACGTGAATCACTTAAAGGCTAGAAGCTAAAAATAAATTAAAAATTAGAGGCAATGTTCAAGGCCAGCCAACTCTTGACAAGTGGGCGTTAAATATTAACAAAGACCGTTTTAGGTGTACCAGGAATTTATTCTCAGCGATTAGTTGCCAGGCAACACCCTCTTGACAACGTCTTTGTTGAGGCTATCTAATGAGCGTTTCAGCTGGAATTAAATACTGAGAATTCAATGTCGATTTAATTGTTAATTTCCATTTAATCACTGGCGCTGACTTCAATTTCAACACCGAAAATAAATGGACAGCTTAACCCCCCGCACCAAAAATAAATAAATAAATATACCAGGGGTCACAGGAGCGTTTTGAATAAATATAAACAAAAATAAAATACCCAAAGAGATAAAAAATAAAACACAATACGTGTTACGAGCGCAGATGTTTTGACACAGAAATAATCCATTAATTCAATAAGTGCGTAGCGAGAATTTCGCTGCTGCTGGTTTTTATATATTTTTCTTCTGTCCTCAATTGGTCAAAGGTCGCTGTTCACATTGTTTTCCTTTGCAGGGAACTTTGCAAGCCAAATATTTGTACAACAATTTGTAAAAATGCTGGAAATTTTTGGGTACCCGCAGCTGAGGAGCATCCTGGGCTGATGGCATCAAAACCCTTGACGGCGCTAAGCGCGAAGGCAAATAGAAGCAAAGTCCTGAGCGGATGCTGCTCATTTTAATCCTTGATTTCTTGTCCCAATACATATTGGGAAAAAAACAACCATAAAACACATATATTGAGGAAATCCCGACCCTTTTTCGAGCCACAGAAGCTAAGCAAACAACATTGGAACATGGCACCAAAAGTACTTGAAAAATTACCCACCCGCAACAACATCCTGCGAATGAATATGGGAATGTGACTGGATTGGTGTGCCTTTGACGCTGTGCGGCATGAATGAAAATGCGGAAAAGCCAGAAATATTTTAAAACAAATACACACACACACGCACACCGACAGAGATATACACGAGAGGGGACCTCGGCCACGCTCAACTCAAAAATCAATGGGCTCAATTTTAAAGCGCTCGAATTTCATGTTTCAGGTTTGCCAACCACCTATCAATGTGCAAGCCATACCACGCAGTGTATATGTGTGTGTGTGTGTGGTATGCAGATAGGGGGCTGCGTGTGTGTGGTCAAGGCATGGAGCTGGCTTTGACGGCGCCGCCTCATCCGCCTATTGGCCATACGCCTGCGGAATGGGATCGGGGATTGTGCGATGGCGTCGGTTGCCTTTTCGATTTGCAAATTGTAAATTGGCACTCGATGATTTTCGGTTTTCAAAACTGAATGATGGTCGATTCGGTCGTGTTTTTGGCTGTTTCTGAGCGTCGTGGGTAGCTCGTAAGGTTATATAAATGAAGCAGCAAACTAGTCGGCAATTTTAACGGAATCGAGTCTGGCTTTACAATTTTGTTTGATGTCACGAAATAAAACATAAACTAAAATAGTAGATGGAATAAAGTTTGCTTTAAAAAATGGTTTTCGTTTTCATCAGTTTCAAAAGAACAAATTCGAAAAATGTATTGTAATTCATTCTACAGGGCATATAAAGCATTTTCTAGGCAGCATTCAAATTGGTCGAAGGCAGCTGCAATTTCTCGAGCTGCCCTTATGTCAGGCTCATATTTAGTCAGCTGTTAGGGCAAAGGGTATCTTAAGGACTTTTTTGCGTGTGCCTCTCACATATGTGCAGGGATTTTCAGCAAATTTGGCATTCGTTTTTAATGTACTTGACCCGCCAGCGATAAATGCGAGCACTGAGCTAAGAAACAGAGAGCTGAGGCCACAGCCAGCTGCTTGTCTGCCTGCCGCAATAAACTGGAAAAGTGCAGCTTGTGGTCCTTTGGCTCCTGGCGGCATTTGGCCGTGACTGTGGCTATGCGAGTGTTTCCATGTGTGTGTGTGTGCGTGCCACTGGCATGCTCCATTTATGCGCTGATATACGGAATTATGCTGAAATCACGTTCCCACACAAACCAGCAGCACTCGCACATCGGGAGAAAGAGCCCGCAGAGTTAGAGGATAAGCGCTGGGGCTCTTATCCTTGCAGCAGTCGCTGCGGCGTGGAAAATCTCAGCAGGAGCCCCTAAGAAAAGTGCTTCCTGCATAAGCGATTTTCTCTACTTATGTGTGTGTTGATGTGTGAGTGTGTGTGTGTGTGTGTGTGTGGTGCTTCCTTTGATGTTTGCTGCTCCTACCCGTTGTTCTTGCCGCTGCCTCGTACTATTTATTTTCACTTGAAATGCTTTTACTATCCGCATTCCAGTGTCCCCCGCTCCCTCTGTCTCCTTTTCTATATCTCTCTCTCTATGCACACAGCGAATGAAAAACAAATTGTCTGTTTTGCTTACTTAAAGAAATCGATATAATATCGTTTACCCAAAAACAATTTGCCTCTGGCACTCTCTTCCTTAACTGATTTTATAATAATTCTATTCAATAACAAGATATATATATATTTGTACAAACACGCACACATGCTGTCTGTGTGTGTGCATTTAATTAGCTGTATTAATAATTATCCCAATTCGAATATCTATTTATGTAGCCTATCTAATTGAATAGTGAAAACAGACTGCGATAATTAATTTGATTTAAATTAAATATTCTCTAAATTTTGTGGCCAGTTAATCACATGAATGTGTTTATAATCCTGATAGAAAGTCCAAGTTGAGTATCCTATGAACCACAGCCATTTATTATTGATGCCTGACTCTTAACGAGTTCATTTTTGGCCTGTTCTCTGACTGAGTGTATTCAATGGTCACTCATTTGCGGAACGAGCTGGCAAGTGTCCGGCGAAACTATAAATCGATTTATGCGCCTACTTTTATATGATGACAATTGGCCACAGACACCTTCAGCCGGTTGCAGATGGAATTTTATGGGTTTAGTGGCCGGTTTAACGATGACACGTCGGGTCTGTTGCCCGGTAGAGTTGACATCCCAACCGAATTAGGTATCTGGTGTAAATGCGTCTGTGATTTTGGTTAAAATGCCATCATTGATGCCAATCAATCGACTATTTTATGGCTCCTGCATTTTTTGTCTTCTCCTATTTGCCATCAAGCCGTTGTGTTTTGTGTTTGAGTGCCCAATCTCTCTGTCTACCTTGTCTTTAGGTCATGACAAATGAAGAAGAAGCTGCTTGGCAGCTTCCCAATGGCTGGGCGTGTCCACAAATCACCTAGCTAAGGATGACAATGACACGGCCAAAATGAAATCATTGTCTCACTGCCTTGAAATTAACTCTCAACGGATGGCAGGCAAAAGGATGCTGCGTAATGGAGATTTATCAGTCACATTATCTATCCATCAATCTTGTCAAAAAAATGAACCTCCATAGGCTATATCTTAGACAAATGCGTATGTGCCTCGTGTTTGATATTTACAAATTACAGAGTTTCCACACAATTTTGACGCAATTGATGGCGGCAGGCATTTCCTATCAACGGGACGCCGCCAAAGCAGCCCCCGCAATTAACTTGGTATAAAACAAAAATAAAACGAAATACGAAAATAAATATAAAATACAAATCAACTTGTTCCGACACATGAAAGTGACGGCAAGGCAATAAAATATATAAATTTAAATATCAGCTTGTGTGCAGCCAAAGGCGAATTTAATTTTCATGCATATTTAAAAGGCAGTGCCGGAAAATTTACGAGTTCATCAAGTGTTTGGGTCCCTTGAATATTCATGAGTGTGCACCGAAAGAAAAAAAATTATTGCATATTTCAAAATTTATAAAAAAAGAATAATAAAACTAAAAACTGTTAAACTGACAAAAATCTCAAAGACCCATTTGTTAATTAAGTTAACAGCGATTAAACTAAAGCCGTCGCTTGACTTATTTTTTTTTTCACTTCACTATTCAATTTGCATATTTGGTAGCTCGACAGCCGTTTTTCTTTTTCTACTACTTTTAAATAAATGCTCTGTCGTTTAGTTTATGTTTATAAGTCTCATAATCTGTTTTTATGGTTTGTTTACTCAATTTTGTGTAGCTTTTTGACATTTCTCGCTCCAAATTAAACGCAAACAAAACAAAAGATGCACACGCCATATTTTATGGAGCCAGTGGGTAAAAATTGTTTTTATTTTTTTTTTGTCTGGGGCAACGCCGACGTACAAATATTCTCATTCCTGTACCCTATTCTAGTTTCTATTCCCAAGTGCAGCGTTAAAAAAAAAGCGTGGCACTAGACAAAAAACAAAGCCAAAACTTGGGGCGGAAGTGGCCGCGATGCCAAAAAAAAAGAGAAATACCCACAAAAAAAATACTAAAAAAAATACAAAAGCAAAACGAAATGCAACGAGAACGAAATAATAATAAAAAAGGCGAATACGAAAATGGAAAATTGCTGTGCCAGTTTGAAACCTAGGGAGCAAGAAAAGTGAAATGAAAAACCCAACAAAAATATGCACATGAATTTAGTTTCAATTCCACATAAATCGCAGAGGCTTAAAAATGCCACGGAGATCCTAAAAATACGCAACAATACAGACGAGATACAAACTGGCTGAGTTCGTATGTCGTAAATGAGTTTGAGAGAGAGTTTAAGGTGAAATGGCTTTTGATGATTGCCTTTTCAGTTTGCGACCTGATTGCAATGGAATGGAAATGATTAAGATTGAAGGTGGACGACTGATAGCACTTTGATTGGAGATTGATTTTTACCAAAATTAAATAATAAGCCCAAGCTTGTTGCCTGATCAACCAAAAGTCTTATGACAGACTGTTTATGACATCAACTAAAACTGATTGACATTTTGCTAGGGAATAGACTCTTGATTGATGATCGCACAACTTGTCCATAAACTTGCCTCATCACCCAATGCTGGAAATCTGGCAACCACCCTGGGGAGTGAACAACAGCTGATCTCATGTTGCCGCAGCTATTCTATTTGCGTATTTATAGGCTCAGAGGTATCTTGTAGGCAGCGGCGATTGCATTTTTCATTCATTCCACGCGCTGTGATTAATTTTTGCCATTCCAATTTTATGCCACAGCCGCTCCGGGTTCACTCCGGGCATTTTTATTACGTATTTCTGGTGCTCCCTCGTACTATCCGAGGGCCGCTGACAACTGGCGACTGTCGTGCGTCGGAATCTCTGGCCCGTACGCCCATTCATGGCTCCTAAGTGGCCCAATGCGTTTTTATTATTATATTTTTTTTTGTGCTTCTCTGTATTTCACTTTTTTGTGTTTTTGTTGCTGTTCTGTGTACAACGTTATTAATGATCTACAAATTCCCCAGACATTTCATTTCATTTGAAGTTGACACACAAAACGCATGACAACGCAACAAAGGCGGGCCTGTGGTGTGCGGGTGTGCGAGTGTGCGTGTGTGCGTGTGTTAGGGGAGCACTGAAACCAAATGTTAAAACTGTCCAAACACATAGTGCTGCTGCTGCGGCGATCTCCCGAAAACCTACATATGCCCATTCCAGCGAATTTCCACTCTGCTGTTCCGTTGCGCTAGTGAAATGATTTTGAGTAATTTATTTTATAGTAGCGCTGAAGTATTTATTATTTTGAAAAGCGCCGAACAATGCCGTGATTAATTTGACAAAAGCCCCCCCCCACTCCGGCTCCCTCTGCCTTGAGTTGAGCAAGTGGCGCACTAATCCCTAGAAAATTCCTTGCGGCCAAAATCCAACCAAACCATCTCCCTTTCTTTCCCCCTCTCTCGCTCTCTCTCTCTCTCTCGTTTTGGCATCGATAGCGCAACATATTTGGTTTTATGTGGCCCCGTGTTATTTATACGTATCGGTTGCGCTTAGAGCCCCACGAACATATTGCGGCAAAGTGGCCTTTGAAGGCGGCACCAGTAACAGCCCAAAACCCAGCCCAATCCGACCCGACCCAGACGAGTGCGGAAGCGTCCCTCGCTGGCTGCGACTGCCGGCTATAATTCAGAATCAATCGTTATGGTTTTGGCAGCTTGCAAATTTTTCTTTATTATATCATATTAATTTTATGAGTGTTGTTTTTGCCGCTCTTCACAGAGGCCGCCGCCAATCGCCCCTCGCAGCTACTTTATGGCATTTAAAAGATATTTTTCATATCAATGAAGCTTTATTTGGGCAGGCCCAGCGAGCAGCCAGGACGACCAAGCAGGATTCGAGCCCAGAGGCAGTGCGAAAAAAAAAAACAAAAACCGAAAAAAAACGAACTTTGCTAAATTTCCTAAAGTCATGCAAACATTTTTTACATATATCGATTTTTGGTCGGTTCACTTTTACTGTGTTTGTTGTTGTTGGATATTTTCTTTTTTTTTCTCTCATTCAGAAATGTTCTTGCGTGCCCCGTCTGAGGGGAGGGGGGCGGGGGGTGCTGCAATGGCAGCATACATATTCAGGACTTGTTTCAGCACATTTGTTATGACAGGCTCAAATTGGGTGCTATCAAAATTATATATTATTTTACATAATATCTTCTTTCTGGCGCACATTGTGCGCTTCGTGCGCTGCCAACGACGTGGCTAGAAGAGCTAATTCGTTGCGGCATGAATTCCATGTTGCCCCACGATTAGTCCACAAGACTCGAGATGCGTGAAAAAATAGGAAAAATAGAGCCCCAGCACGGTCTTACCAGTCTTCTAGGGCCCTTCCACTCCGTAGGCTGGCACAACTTAACAATGTTTAGTCGAGAACAACACGCAGCACTTAGACATTTTATTGCAACTATTTGTCAAAAGGTGTCATTTCCACCTCAAAGCAAACTTCCATTTGCAACTGCTGGCGAGGACTCGCCACTCGAGCTCTTAATGCTGTCTGGCAGCCTTTGTACCTGAAGATTTGTGCAACAGTAACGTAAATTTGCGACTTACTTATCCGACTTGCCCCGCACGGAGCTCAACTGAAACTCAACTTGAACTTCCTTTTGAAAGGGGGACAGGCGGGCAAAAACCCATTTATGAGCAGCCATAAACACGTGTAAATCCCGTTCATAATGAAAAAGTCACGATTTCTAGTGTCAATATCGTAAAGCGAACTGACAGGCTAAATAGGGAAGAGGCGTCGTTGCCATAACCATATCAACATTCCATTCGATTCTCATGCCCATTTGGGCAATAAAATCGAACTAATTGAAGCTCCACAACTGAGAACTCGCCCACTTCTATGGAGCCCGCCCCGCACAGTGCGGCTTCACTTATCTAACCAGACGCAGCCCTCGTGGGGCCCCCTGGCCATGATCTAATCACTTTGAGTGATGTCTTTGGCCATTGAGGGCCCGGGTTGTCCATCCAGATCCGTGTCCGTATCCGTGTCCATACGCCGGGTTATCTATCGCCGTAGCGTGTTCTGTTTGCATTTTACAAATGTCAACAAAAGAAAATGCACTTTGAGGTTTCTATTAGCGCTAAGGAGGTGGAGGTGCCAGTCACACATTCAGCACGGACGAGAGGTGAGTGTGTGTGTGTATGTGTGAGTGTGTGTGTTTGTGATAAGCGTGGCGAGCCTCACGCTGCGCTGCATTTGATGGACAGCAAAGCGGACGCGATAAGTGCAACCGCGTGGAACCTCTAAAAACTTGGCGACCACTGGCAAACATTCGGTTTTAGAATTTTGGATTTGTATTCCCTTGGGGGTAGTCGCCGGTAATCCATCATAAAATTAGTTTCGCTGCGCTTGCACAAAGATTTTTGAACATAGATTAACGCAGCGAGCAGCTTTTCATAAGTAAAATGGAAAATTGTTGTGCCCAACTATGAAAATATATAATATATATATATATATCATGTGGTTGGCTGCAAGATGAATGATGTGCCACGGACATGAAACATGAGTGGAAACGTTAGCTACAAATAACCATGTGCGTAATGTAGTTCCCATAGGGTTTACCCCATGATTTATGCAACCTTTGATCCATATTTGCGTTTATTTCATTTGCGATATGAAAAGCTTTAGGAGTTAATTCCAATTTAAAATTCTATGCTCAGCATTAATATCAGCTTTCACTTTGGAAAAAACCTTTGCACAACAACTGTTACGGCCAACTCAATGTAATGAAAATCCAATCAAATTACCAAGGCCAGCACATGCGTATATTTTCCATATTTTATAACTTCCTTTGCTGGCAGATTACAAAGGCCAGTTTATTAAAAGCCCCAGATATTCCTAGGAAATTCGCAAAATCTCTTCGATGGCCAAATATGGCTGGCAATCAAAGTACTTGGCTAATTTTGGAGTTAATTTAGGTGAGATTGTCACTGGAACGGCAGTTGGCCATAAGCAATCGGAATCGTATTATGACTCCGTCTCGGGGCTCATGGGGCCCGTCTGCTCCAACAAGTGAATGGGCTGCCAGAGCAATTTGAACTTCCGCCAGCGCTTTGATGTTGGGGCCAGACCCTAAAAGTCGACAAATGTGCCTGCAGGAAATATTAAAGCTCAAATCGACGGCAACGAGTAAACTTCTTGACAGTGTGCGACGGGTAGCTAGCCCGGGGGCATTTGGCCCAGAGTCAAATAAACGGCAACAAAATAAAAAAGAAAAGTAAAAAAAAATCGACTCGGCTGCCTGGCAAATGGCGCTGGGAGGGGGATTAGGGGCAGGCCAATACGGAACCGAGGCTGGTCATAAATGGCCAGCAACTTGAATCGCAAATTGTCATTGGTCACGTGCAGAGCTGTTAGCCTTGTTGTTGCTGTTGCTGTTGCTGTTGAAAATATAGAAATAAAGGAAAAATCAAAGACACATTTACGTTAAAGTCGTTGCTGTCATTCTATCTTCATATGTTGTTGTTGGTTTCGTGGCTGTTGCCATTGTCAAGTGGCGCCTACTGAATGCTACTGAAGGCCGGAGGGAGGTGCGATTTCGATGGAGGGACGTAAAAGATTTTGACTCATTGCCAATTTGTCGCCAGCCATTGTCATTGAATTGTTGCTATTGCTGTGAGGCTTTCAGGCAATAGAAAGAGTTGGCTTAGGTTGCATTCAAGTTGGTTATTAGGATCATAGAAAGTAATTTCTGTTGGACAAAGTGTTAGTCTGCATTAAGTTGTCAGGGTCTAATTTAATATTCCTTATTAGCTCTGAGTGCAGCTTAAACGAAAGAAGATAAAAGCGCCTTGTGCACATAGAGACACAGACACATAAAGCATGTTAAATTCATTTACTAATCAAAGTTATACGGTGAATTTAAGCATATATATTTATGTAATTAGTATATATTCTGGCTAAGAGTTTAAAAATCTTAACCGTGTAACGTTTCGCATTTTCAATTGTTATCATTTCCAGCTATTTATATCTTATTTTCAATTGTTATCATTTTCCAGCTATTTATATCTCCCTTAACTGCATTTAATTTATAGCTGC
This sequence comes from Drosophila robusta, assembly GCA_035043565.1. NCBI lineage: Eukaryota > Metazoa > Arthropoda > Insecta > Diptera > Drosophilidae > Drosophila > Drosophila robusta. The sequence continues at coordinate 6,799,599 of JAWNMW010000584.1, forward strand.
TTCCAATATGCACTCAAGCTATCGAGCTAAAAAAAACATATCCATGACAAGCTTTTACCCAGTTCCACATCCCTGTTCCACAGATCTATTTCGTTTTCCTTTTATACAAAATATACGCATAAACATTCAATTTGATTTATTTGCTGATCTGTTTGGATCGTTGATGTTACTGTTGCTTTCGCGGCTGGTGTTTATTTTCGAGAGGCGCCAAGTTGTTGTTGCTTATTTATGAATGCGACGAAAAGCTCCTCAGGCTAGCTGTTGCTTTCTCATTTCCCATTTTCCAGAGTGCGCGCCCGAGGTCGTAAGCCAAACAAATGATCTAAATAATTACCCCGTGCTGTACGTGGAGTTTAACAGCATAACTCGCCACATGCAGCCGATTGTCAAAATATTTTCATTTCAATTTCGAGCTGCAGGCAAAATAAATAAATAAAGGGGAGAAATTGACTGATTGACTGATTGACTGAATAATTGGCCCGCACTTAGCCTTGATTGTTTTGCCCAATGAGCAGCAGATATCCAAAACAAAAGGGGAGATGAGCAATGGGTTGACTAATGGAAAGGAAGTAGCTATGTAGACGTTACCTCTGAAATACGCAAACGTTTTTTCTTTTAGCCTTCCTCCTTAAAATCAGCCCTTTCGTATAAACAATAAAACCTAATATACGACAAATTCTTTTACTCAATTCCAAGAATTTGATGCAACTGACATGCATATTGCTGTTAAGAGTTCATAAATTTGATTCTCTGCAGCCCCATGGTAGTATCAAAGAGCTGTGCCCTCATATCGGATGGGTATACAATATCTGTTCATGTTTTCCATATAAAAGAGAGCGGCAACGAGAATTGAGAACAAGTCGGTCGCAACATGTTGACGCCCACATTAAGTGGTACAATTATGAGGCGACAACATCGGGCCAAACATCTTTGCCGGCACGAAGACTGCGATCCATGTTGCTGCTTAATTATAGAATACATCATGCAGGAAATTTGTTGCATGCGCCATTAGCAGCAAAGTGTCCGTCAGCGCGAGGGGGTTGGGGTTGGGGGCGGGGCAGCTGTGTTGCGCCGACTGCGCCCAACAAATTTGTCAAAATATTGCCGGCTAATAAAAAAAATAAAATGTAGAGCAGATCAAAGCAGATCAGAGATGAACCCATTACGAAGCGACACAACATTGAAATCCACTTTCGGCTGAGAGAGATTCATTCATTCAATCAATGCGTCCAATTCGGAGCGTGTGACAATAAATCTTCGCGCTGGGGCTGTGGTGGGTGGTGGGGGCAGGTCCGGGGGAATTGTAGTGTGCCCCGCGTCTAATTTCCGCCACATCAAATTGATCGGACGACCTACCCGACAAATGACAGTTGCCAAAGCTCGCAACGGATCATTTGAATGCCCATTCGATTCGATTCGATTTCATTTCGAATTCCATTTCGGACTCGTATTTAAAGTGTGTGAACATTTGTTCGGCGACTGCAATTAGCCATTGAACACTTCGGCCGAAGCCTTGCCCCACACTTTGGGACAGATGGCTGAACCGTCTTCATCCGTAACTCATTTGCGGCGGCACCAACTTTATCGCTTTGATCTGTTGACCTCAATTCGCTTGGTTCTGAAGCCAAACAAATTGCATTTGCCCTCAATGAATTAAATCATTCGTTCAATACCAATTGCGCTCATATTTTTTGGCGCCTCCAACCCGTGGCGCGTTGGTTAAGTGGGTTCCTTCTCCATGTATATATATTTATATATATATATAGTTTGGGGTAGAGGCCTTCGATTTGTTACACTGATTTGACACATCTTTCTCGATTCGTCTATGGCTATAACTAATGGCCATGCCCATTTCTCATGTTCTAGTAATGGCGCCCCAAATGGGGTTTCCTGCGGCAATTTGTTAGCGCAGCTCTGAATGAATGTGAAACAGATGGTTGGCGCGGAAGATGGCTCCGTTCATCATGTCCAGCCCAATCGATAGATTGGAATACGCGGATATCGTTGAGAATAAATGTTGTCTTTCGGTTGATTCTAATGTGTTTCTCGCTCCTCTCTCCGAGCTGAGTTGAAATTCCAATTATGCTTGTAAATATTTCGTTCACTTTGGCTTAGCTGATGAAGTTCTAGTTTCAACTATTCCACTTGCACATCAGCGCAATTATTTAATGAATTTGTAGGCCCACATTCATTGTATTAGAGTGTAGCCACAACAATTCAAGCCACAACATTCCTTTCCATTCCATTCCATGCACGAATATTCATTAGCTAATAATAATACAGCAAACCCGCCCCGCCGAAACTTATCCCTTGGCAAATTCATTTCATATGCAAAGCGCGCGACGTTTGGCGCTTATTACAACAATTAATCGGGCATGGAAATAAGTTTGTTAGCTGGTTTACTTTTCGCCCGGGGGCTTGGGCTGAAAAGTTTACAGTTATACGTTTCGATTGTGTATACCGCCAATTAGGAGAAATAAAAATGCATTAAATTAATTAAACTGCGGCAAACGACGAAGGCGGGAAAAATTGTATTTTGATAATCTACTTAATAGATAAATGTTGACTAATATTTTTAAAAGCTCAAAAGCAAAGCAAACAAAAACAAAAAACTATTTACACAGCCGAGGCACTAAAAACTTTTTTCTTTTTTTTTTTTTGATAAGCATGCATTGTGTGGAGCAGTGGAAGAGTGGAGTGGGGGTGGAGTGGGGGGTGTAGTGGGGCATTCGCATATAGGCACGTACGACACGCCCATGATGTAGCAATCGAAATATGGAGAATATAATTTGTATAATTACAATGCTTTGATAATACCAAATACCAATCAACAAGCAAAGGCAACAATAACAAATATCGCTTCAATTGTCAAATGGCCGCGGGTACACCCAGTTGCCCCCAGATGGGCGCAGAGGGCCACAACTAATTGGCCGCCGGGCCGAGCGGCTCATTCAACTCCACAGCGGGCGGCACGCACAGCGCGACGCCAACGTGGAAGCCATCGATGTCGACACCATGTCGCGAGCTGCGAGCTGCGAGGCGCCACACGACGCTGCGCATTGACACTGCCACGTACTAGATGCATAGATGATGATGACGACTCCATATCTGTGGCCCAATCCGCACAATGGGCCCGCCGGGCCAGGCTGGGCCCTCGCTTGCCCTTTCAGCGCCAGCTTATCATCAAACGAAATCAAGCTGTCAGTCAATTTATGGCATTGTGGCATAGTCTACACAAAGACAGTTACAGATACGCACGCACTAGTGCCACAAATCGAGGCAAGCGGCCGACGCCTCACGCACAATGTCAAAGTTCACATATTTCAATTGAGTGCAGCTAAAACAATTTCTATTTAATAGCATACGTCATTTGCATTGAATTTCATGTTTTCATGTACTCATATTTATATTTCATATATGTTTGCTTCTTCTTGCAGGTCCTCTATCGGAGGTTCTGACAGCCGTCGGCTCGGAGGTGGCCCTGCCCTGTGACCTAATGCCCGGCACGATGATCGCCGACAAGGTGCAGCTGGTGATTTGGTATCGTCAGGGAAATGTCAAGCCCATCTACACGTAAGTAATGGCAAACATAAAATCGGTTTAAGTACGGGGCATCAGCAACTGCTTGATCTTTAATTTAAAAATTGAGTGCTTATTACACCCATTTGAACAGCATATTTAATTATGAATCGTTATTCTCAAGTAATTCTTATAAATACACATCAGCTGCTGAAGTACTTTAAGGCGCATGAAAGCCTCTTAAAAAATAATTTATTACCGGGCGTTTTTAATCTCCGAAATAAGAGCCCACTAAAAAGTTAACTGAAAAATTTGCCAAATATATTTTTTGATATTTTCTATGGCCAAAAAAGAGACAGAAAATATATATTAAGAGCTCTCCGTTCTGGCTTAATTCCTAGGACTCAGGCCCAATTACGAAAAGCCGAAGCTGGCGACACAGGCGACTAGGTGCGCTCATTATAAATTCTATTAACGTTAGGCATTTATGTTGAATTTGACGATATAAACATTACTTACACGCACATATACACGTACATAAATACGTGCATCTCTCGACCTGATATTTTGTTGTTTCTGGGTACTTTTTTTTAAGCAGCTCGAAGCCCAACGGTTTTTAGCAAGCGAGGCAATCAGAAATATGTACGCAGTCTGCCAACTGTTGGCAGGTGGGGTCCAGATGGGTGGCTCAGGGTGCCACACACATGACGTACAGTTGTTGTTGTGCGCTGTTAGCCAACCAGAAAGTCGCAGAAAATACTTTACCTTGAGCTCAAAGGCAAATGGCGCCGTTTGAGGCGGGCAGAAAGCTGTTGGACTGACGCGCACTAGACCAGAAATTGATTTTGCATACGCTGACAACCTTGGCACCGCCCGCACACCCCCGCCCCGCCACAACACACATCGCACACAGCATCGATTATGTTCAAGTCAAAGTGTCAAAGTTAAATGTGCATTCATGTGGTTCGATTGATTTTACAGTACAAACCCGCTGCGGTGACTGCAATTACAGTTGCGAGTGCCGCTTTTATGGCCGCATAAAGTTTACGACTCTCCCCGTCCCCGTTCCCGTTAGCATTCCCGCCCCCACCCTGCCCCCCTCCCACACAACCGCCTCGCACCTCGCTCACTCAGTTCCGGAGTGCTACCAAATAAAGCGTTTTTCTCTTCTGCGCGCCCGCATTCTTTTATTGTTTTCCATCAATTTTAATTTGCTTTTTCTACACTTCATAAATTTTCGTTGTTGTTTCTTGGTGTTGTTCTCAAACGATTTTACAGCACGAGTGAAATTTCCATATGCCAGGAAGGTCGGAAGATTAATTACATGAAAAGCTTGTGGCCCAATTGCAGGGCAGCCAGGTACAATTGCCTCCACCACCCTCCAATCAATGACCTTTGGCTGCCCAGGGCAAACATAATCATGACATTCAGCATGGGGGCAAAATAATACATGGAGTCTGGCTGTTGTGGGTGCTCACATATTTGGCTGTTGAACCTAATTTAATTATCTTTAAATCCATTAACAAATAACCATCCATCATGTGGCACTTACTCGTACTCCTGTTATTGTTTCTGCCACACATTGCAGTCGCTTAAGACTTTTCTTCTATTTTTTTTTTTTTTTTTTGGAGTCTGGGCTGCATTTAAATTTTTCCTTGTGATAAATCACCAGCGATATGGGGGCTGAGAACATAGCTGATATGCATAAGCTTTTGATATATTCAAGATGTGCGATAATCTGGGAGAATGCTTTTTATATCGGGCGATCATAAATAAAGCGCTCGAACGGAGGTTAAGTATGGCTGGACAGGTCAGCGAATGACCTCTATAAAATTTGTATGGACTGAACTGTATACTTATCCAGGAAATTAACCACATGTACTTTATATTTAAAACTATATCTTTTTACCGGCGCACATTTAATTAGTTGTACACCAGAACATTTTATACCAAATGATAAATCCACGCACAAGTAACAACTTTTCCTTTTACTTTGTGAATAAAAAAAATGTAAATGGATGCTTTTCCTTTTTTTATGACAAGTGCCACGAGTGAAAAATATTTTAATGCGCGTGCTTTAGTCTATTTAAAGCTGCTTAAATGTTGGCAGTGGGAAAAGGAATTAAATGCAGCTGGCAAACAAAGTGGAAAACGAAAAAGAAAAAAATTAAATTAAACTGAAAGCAACTTAAAAAAAACACACACACAAACAACAAGCGCCAAATTGATCAATTAATTAATTGAAGCGAACTATAAAATAAAAAAATAAAAACACAGAGTTAGCCAATGAATTAACATAAACAGCGAAATTTATTTTGGTTGCCGGCATTTAGGGGGAAAATCAGACCAGAAACAGCAGCAACAACAACAACAACAACAACAATGGGCTCCCACAAAAAAGGCAACGCCAATTTGGGGAAAATTAAAAAAGGAAAACACAAAGCAAATTAAAAATTTACAAGTGTCATCAAATTAAGTGCCACACACATAAAAAGCCAAACTAATGTGCCTGGGGAAAAGTCAAAAGCAATAATGGAAACGAGCGACACCAGACAAAGAGCGAAAGGGAGAGAAATGGAAAATTCGGAAACTATTTAAATGTAACCATTTAAAATGTTACAAACAAAAAATGAATGCCTCCAAGAACTAAATAAAAATTGTACAAAAAACCGAAAGTTCTGAAATGCACTTTGGATTATTTACGATTTGTTGTTGTTGCTTTGGGGCGTTGACATTTAATGCGGTATTTTGTCAAAATGCATAGACACAGCCGTAAACAAGAAAAAAAAACCTTTGGCCAATAACAATAAAAACTGCTTGGCTGTTTTTTTTTTTTTGCTTTCAATTTTCATTGTTTGTATTGGGTTCTGATTGGACTGCTGTTCTGTTCAGCTGGGGAAAGTTAATGAGACATTCTATTTTTACGGCTATTGCGAGTGGATTTTGTTGCATTCTCAGCGATTTTTATTCCCATTTAATTTCCGTTTTGACACAAATTTCTCTGCATGTATTTTTGTGTGGCTCTCTTAATTGCTGGCAAATAAAATCGATTGATGACCATTAAGCGGGACCCGGGCGAATGTCTGGCATGTGCGCTAATCTCTCGGGTGTGCCAGCGCAGAGACATTGTGATTTTAATAGATATACGTATATGTATTTATACGGTCAGTGGCACAAGACGTGCCTGGGATTTGATGGGGCGACAACTTCATTGAATTTACGACTATTCTTAAGTATTTAGCTACCTTATTGTTCTCAGTATTACAATAACATAAATTAATACATACAATCCACTAACTGAATTCAATTACAATTCAAAATCCCTTTGGTGACATTTGAAATATGCAAATATACAATATAATATAATTGAATATTCTCACTTACAATTGTTGTTGTTCTTCCTTGGCCCAACCAACAACAGCTTCGATGCCCGGGGCCGACCGCTACATCAGGCAATACCCTGGGCCGATGAGAACGTCTTCAACAAGAAGGCCCACTTCTACTATGACACAAATCCGCCGGCTTTGCGCATCAAGAACATTCAGACCTCAGATGCCGGGCTCTACAAATGTCGCGTTGATTTCCATAAATCACCAACGCGCAATTGGCGCATTAACGTGACAGTCCTGGGTGAGTAGAAATCGGCCCCTAAGTCCCTGTGTTTTTCTAGTTGACTTTCTATTAAATTACTTTCTTATTTCGCGCGCATTTTCATTCTCATTGTCATTGTCATTTTCATTTGCAGTGCCGCCCACGCAGCTGACCCTATTGGACCACCATGGAGCCGCGGTGCGCGACCAGACCGCCGGGCCCTACCTCGAGGGCGACAGCATCAATCTGACCTGCCTGTCCAGCGGCGGAGTGCCCCGCCGCGGGTCTCCTGGTGGCGCGAGCACGCCCTCGTCGACGACTCGTTTCAGGTGCTGCCCGACGGCTCCGTGCGCAACACGCTGCACCTGAAGAACATCCAGCGCAAGGATCTGCTAACGGTAAGTGGCCAGATGACATCCGAAAAATTCTTAAGCCTTATTTATGGAGCAGTCAACAAAGACGCGGCCGCTTCTAAAACCGCTGCACAATGGCTAACGCTGCCCATTTATTTCGGTTAGCCACAAAAGCAGCCGCTCCACATAATGGCAGCGCTCGGTGTGGCCAGCTCCCCAGCCCCAATCCCAGCCCCAACCCCGTCGCCCGCCCCAGCCCCAAGCGCGGCCGCACAATGGCTAATAGAAATCAAAGCGCATGGGAAATGAATGCAGTCGCGGCTGCATTGGGAATTGTTCAGTGGCGAGGCTGTCGGGCATCGGCCATGTGGCAAGTGGCATGTGGCATGGGGCATGTGGCATTGGGACACCGGGTGTCGCTTGTCGGTTGCCAGTTGGCAGCTGATTCTAAGCCGATTTTGCTTTGCTTGGTGTAATGAACAATATTGTTAGACCGCTAATCCAGCGATTCAGCGCTCGGACAGAGCAGCCCCTCGGCCCCCCTTTAGCCCCAGAGATCGGCCCACTTGTACAAATTGTAGGCCATTGTGAATGACGCTCTTTGTGCTGGGCTGGCATTGTGAACCAAAGCAAAGCTAATGCTGGTCTGGAAATCACTTGGAACTTGTGCGGTGTAAGTCCCAAAATTATTAGTGCACAACAAAGACAGTTCTTAAAGAAGCCGGAGTGAGCTAGACGAGAGTGTGCGACTGGAAGATACCCTGCAGCCAGCTGCGGACTGCATGCATGCTACTCGATTGATTTAAAAGCAGACTCAATCAAGATATCTTGCTATAGCTATATATGATTAATTAAATAACAATTCAGATAAACGTCTAAAACGATTAAAATCAGTTTAACTTTGACATGGCTATGATAGTAAATGCAGGGTATTCAATGTACAATGATTGCCAGCTGGATTGCAAGCCTATGACAAATCTACCTCCTACGAAGAGATAGAAGAAGAGGCCAATTGCTTTCAAGCCACGAGACCGCTATTTATGTAACTGTCTGTTGTTATATATCTTGGCTTTTAATACTCTATAAAGTAAAGTAATTTTTATTAATAATAACCTAGGGTATAATGTAAATTGGAAAACACAGCTATTTAGCAAACGAGTTCATTTCACATCACAATCGCATTCATTGGGCTTGGACAGGTCCAAATCCCACCCTCAGTCGAAGCCATCATTAACAGCTGAACAAAGGGCCAACTCAATTGGTATTTAAAAGCGACATAGCTAAGATATTCAATATGTGAAAAGCAATTCCGTTAAACGGGGCAACAACAAATACACAAACACACAAACACACTCACGAGTAAAACAAACAAAAGTGCATTGTACATTTGGCAATAAACACGTCGGGAGCAACGATGACCTACTGCGACCCCACCTGGCGACCTGTCGATGCGACACAAATATTGTATAACCGAAAGAAAATTTATGACCTAATTTCCTAGTCCAAAAACGACACTTTGACAGACTGCGGAGCGCGAGCCAGTTTTTTCCCCGAGTTATGCAAATATTTTTATTAGACATCGTTACAATTTTCGTGCCTCAATAAAATGTCCGAGTTCGAAACGTATATGGCCAGAAAGTATCGCATTACCAACAACGGCAGCAGCAGCAGCAGCAACAAAAAGCCAGCTTCAGAATTTATGATATTAATACTCAGAGAGCGAGCCTTTGAATCGCCTGCTTGCCGTTTGACTGCGACGGAACGTAACATAATTGATTAACATTTGGAATGGGGGCGGGGTCCGGGGTCGGAGCCGGAGCCGGAGCCGATGGGGCCGGTGGGGCCGGGTGCTGTGTGCGTGTTCCACGAGCATTTCAAGCAATTAAAATTAAATGTTCACCTCTTCAGGTCAGGTTGATTTATCATCTCTCAGACGTTCGCCCATTATCGCCAATATTTTATCGCATATTGTGCGTTCTATTCATTTTAATAGAAGCTCAATTATCTTATTATGCATAAATCAATTTATTTATATTGTTTTCCTCCTATTCTTCGTGTTTGTTGCAGATGTACACCTGCCAGGCCACCAATGGCCATGTCGTTCCGGCGCTGACCAAAAAAGTTATCCTCGACATGAACCGTAAGTTGTGGCTATCAGCTGTAATATGGATGTGTCCCCTCCCCCGTTTTTCTGCTACAATTTTATTCAAATTATGTATGCTAAAAAATTCACAATCCCCCCCAACACCCCCGCAAATGGTGCAGTAATTATGTTTATGGCTGAACGTGGGCGTTTGCCAAAATGTCAACAGTTCAAGGCCGTCCGCAGAGTGGGCTAGTGGACAGCTGAGGGCTTTTGCATGGAAATTAATGTAATTAAAGTTTTTGTCATTGTGCTGTGCGCATCGTAGAGTCCAATGTTTATGCATTTATGACATCGAAACTGGCAGTAAAGTGGGGAATATGCTAATCGCATTGTGGATCCCATGAGTGCGGTCAGTACAACAATACTGCGGTTGTATAGCGTTATATGCTGGTTGTAAAGTGGTTCCGGGAATAGACACATCAGCGAATTGGGCATTATTTAATAATAGCTCCTCGTCTATAAAAATAAGTGTTAACAAAGTTGTAATTAAGTAACATAACAACAAGCACAGGTAACCCGGTAACCGTTAAAGCGCGCTAGAAACGAGACAACCCATCTGATCTTCCCGAAAAATCAACAAGAGACTTTTATACGTTAAAAGTTTTGTAATTTTTTGCATGATTTTCGACAAAAAATTTGACTCTAGAGGACAAACCATGACCAAAATGTCATCAAACATGAAAATCGGATCAGTTTTGACAAAGTTACGGGCCTTTAAAATATGGGAGCTTTGGCTCCGAGAGCTTTACTTGTCCAAATTTTTGTCAATTTTTGCATGATTTTTGACAAAAAATTTGACCCCCTCAGAATCGGTTTTAATGTTGTTTTTTATACTAATTGTGACAACCACAATTGATTAAAAATGTAAATTCGCATTTCTAAAATTTGAAAAAAAATTTTTCGAAAATGTGTAAGGGGGGAGTACATGCTTTTTTCAGAAAAATTAAAAAAAATTTATTTTGAAAAATGCATAAATTTTAAATACAGAATCAATCTAGAGGACAAACCATGACCAAAATGACATGAAACATGAAAATCGGATCAGTTTTGACAAAGTTATGGGCGTTTCAAATATGGGAGCTATGGATCCGAGAGTATTACTTTAAAGTAAACTGCACAAAACAAAATATTATAGCTTTTATCGCCCAATTGTTAAATCCATTAATTGTTGTGTTTTTATTTGGATTTTGTTAGACCACAAAGGTTGCCAAAATAGTAACTGAAAGCCCATTGTTGTTCAACTTATTGAATAAAAGCGCCTATTGTTAAAAAAAAGAATAGAGAAATAAACAAGCCTTTACTCTGGCATCTTTTGTCGAACAGTGCCTCCACTCAGTCTGCTGCTGCAGGGCCTCAATCACGCCGTAGTCGCCGGCACACGCACCCACGTGACCTGCACGGCAATCGGCGCTCGTCCGCCGCCGGTTATCATCTGGTCCAAGGCTGGCCAGATACTGAAGGGCTCCTCGCATTCGGTAAGTCAGATGCACCCCCGCACCCCACGCCACGGCGCTCATCAAACAAGCTTGTCTCACAGACTGCCTCCGACGGCAACACGACCATCTCGGAGCTGATGCTCATACCCGTGCCGGAGGACAACGAGCGTCAAGTGGTCTGCTCCATTGCGCTCAACTCGGGCATTACGTCGCAGCAGCTGCAGGAAGGCGACACCACAGTGATGACAACCCTGGGCAACGGCAACGTCGGCCTCTACCTGAAGGACTCCCGTGTCCTCAACGTGACGCGTAAGCTGAGCTGAGCGCTCTGTGGCAGGCGGCAAGTGTAGCCATTTTCCGCTTTCCTCTCTTCCCCAGATGCGCCCATTGTCAATCTGAATTTGGGCGCTCCCCTCGATCCCAACAACCTGCTGAAGGGCTCCGACGTCTATCTGGAGTGCGATGTGCGCGCTAATCCCGCGATAACCCGCGTCGAATGGTATCACAATGTATGTCTCAGCGTTGGGGCATCTTGAAGAAATGCTGTCAACTAAATGCCGTCACTTGTCCTTTCGCTTTTTTTCTTTTTGAAATCCGCAGGACAAACAGCTGCACTCGTCGCGCGGCATCATCATATCAAACCAGACGCTGGTGCTGCAGGGTATCTCGAAGTCGTCCCACGGCCAGTACTTTTGCCGCGCCACGAACCTGCAGGGCAGCGTGTCCAGCAACGAGGTTTATCTGGATGTGAAATGTAAGTGACCGACAAGCGAGCCGCACTTGACCCGCCACTCGACCTCATCACGCTTCTCTTCTCCCTGGGCCACGCCCCTTCCGTCACGCAGATCCGCCCGTGTGCAAGTCGGAGTCGACGATTATACGCGCCGCACTCAAGCAGACAATCAACATTACCTGCGAGGTGGACGCCAATCCACTCGATAATCTAAATTACAAGTGGCACTTCAACAACTCGCTCGAGAGTCTCGTCGAGCTGCCGGTGCTGGCGCAGCTGCTCCAGCCCCTCTCACCGCAGCTGCAGCCATCCGGCGGATATTATCAGCGCAGCAAGCGGAAGCAGCACACGCACGGCGGCCAGCGTCTGTTGCACGGTCGCCACGGCCGCGTGGCCAGCATTGTGGACATGCCGGCGGCGGTGCGCTTCGAGGACGACTACGAGCTGGAGCACGTCGAGCAGGAGTTCGACAGCTATGCGGATTACGGCGAGCAGCCGTACACGCAGATGGTCTACTCGAACATGGTGCACAAGAACCACGTGGACAACAAGCAGCCGCAGCGCAAACAGCTGCAGCAGCAGCTGCAGCAGCATCAGCAGCAGCAATCCCAGCAGCAGCAGCAGCTCCAGGCCGGCGATCCGCAGCTGGTGGACCGCAAGCGGCTGGCGGCGCTCCATAAGCAGCAGCACCATCGCCAGCTGCTGCTGGCCACGCCCACGACCACCTCGGCGCCGCCCCTGAACAATGTGTACAGCTACCACGTGGAGAGCTACGAGAGCTTCGGGGCCATTTCCTGCGTGGCCAACAGTCCCATGGGCCACAGCCAGCCCTGCTGGTACCACATCCAGCCGGCAGGTGAGTCGAGTCAGTCAGTCAGTCAGTCCATCAGTCAGTCAGTCAGTCAGTCAATCGAGGCAGTTAGTTTTTAAGTTGGCAAAAACAACAAATTTGTTTTAATTAATTTCGCATCGAGCATCGCAACACGTTGACGTGCAACATGTTTACTCAATTCCGGCGGCTGCGGTTGGCCGGGGAGCCGGGGAGTCGGGCACTCCGGGCCACTGTCGGCCGCAGTGGCCAGTAGTTAATTGTTGCACGTAACGTGGCCAAGTGGCAGCCATTTGGTGCGTGAATCTCCGCTGCGCGCGTTATTTACATTTCGCTGCTGGGATATATTGCAGCGATGTGGCAATTTTACGCGTCGCAATTGTTTGTCGTTTGCTGCAGCAGCAACGCAACAACAACAACAACAACGTGCTGTCCGTTGTCCCTGGCAGCAATAAAAGCCACGTTTACCAACAGTCATGTTGCTGCTGGTGTTGATGCAGCCAGTTTCAATCTGTGTCGCCAATAATCTGATAATCAAATGCAATAAATTGCAAGGCGCATCATTTATTTACCTATCGCCAATGGCCGTTGCCGTTAAATTAAAATACACAACGGCCATGGCCTGAAAAAGCCAAAAGGATAATGGAACGCAAAACGCAGCACACACAAAAACCCTGAAACTAAATGTGTACAACAAAGTGCAGTAAATTCGAGGATTCTTTAAGCTTAAAGCTGACCTTTATTTTAGTCATTTATCTATGCAAACTCGGCAACAAAGTTTAGTGAAATGTTTCTATTTAAACGAGTTGACAGCTTGTCTAAAGTTGAATGTGATTGAGAAAATCAGCAAATTGGAATTGCATTTTTAAAGTTCGTTATTCTTTCTATTAGAAAAGTGCTACCTGGACGATATGTCAAAATGTAGAGCAATTACTTATGTAACACCAATTTATAAAATCGCACTAAATACGATTTTTTAATTTATTAAAGAAATTGCATTTTAAAACACGAGCAATTATCTCAGAATTTGCATTTTAATACCTTGCAGAGAGGGTGATAAAATATTTTAATACAATTTAAAATATGTAAAGCATAGAATGAAATGTTTTCGAACCCATAAAGTATATATGTATATTCTTTATCAGTATCAACAGGCGAGTCAATATAGCTCTGTTGGAGTATCTGTCAAATATGGCTGAGATGCTTTTCATCTGCAAGGGTATTTAATCTTCGGCGCACCAAAGATAACCATTCTTTCTATGCAGACGAAAAAGACCTTTATCAGTGATATTTACTGACATCGTTATTTGTTACGTATTTTCAGATCTGCCCGAGCCCGTAAAGAACTGTACGGCGTACAACGCCACGGCCAACTCGCTGCAGATTCAATGCATACCCGGCTACGATGGCGGCATTCCGCAGCACTTTCACGCCCAGGTCTACGACGAGCTGACGCGCCAGATACTCTACAATGCGTCCTACAAGTACGCGGACTTTACAGTGAAGCGTCTGCCCAGCGACTCGGCCTTCAACATACGCGTTACAGCCGTCAACGCACAGGGCGCCAGCAAGGTGGCCTATCGCGTGCGTGGACGCACCCTCTCCGCGCCCCTCCTGCGCACAGGTAGGAGACACTTCCGCACCCTTCACTTGCGACATTTGACTTATGCCTTCCACTTCTGCGGTTGTTGTTCTTGTTGTTGTTGTTGTTGTTGCAGCCTCCTCGACCGCGGTGCTGGTGCAGCTGACACCGCTGCTGGGCGCACTAGTTGGCGTCATTGCGACACTCTTTTTGGTGGCCATTTGCGTTGTGATCTTTATTAAATTCCGGAGCAAGCGGAGCCGTCGCCACGCGAACGGGGAGGCGACCACAACGGAGGCGGACAAGGGCAGCGCGGAGCCGCTGTCGCGGAACATGGGCAGCCATTCGAGCTTGGAGGACAAGAATCCGGATGTGGTGCCGCAGGAGGCCAACAGCGAGGACGAGTTCCATCTGGAGGAGAAGGCCTTCGACCGCCTGAACATGGAATCCCAGCGCATTTTATACACGCCGCCCACGCGCCTCAACACCGCCTCGCCGCCCCCGCCGCCCTCGCTGTCGCCCACCTTTGGCAAGCAGGTGAGACAATACATACTGTCGCCGTTGGCCTTTGTTTCCTTTCGTTCCGTGGCTTCTGCCACAGTCGCTGTGCACACAAATTAAAAGTACATCGATATTCCAGTGGGCAAAATCAAATATTATTGCAAGCGTACACTTGGCCGACTTTTCGAACATGCCACGCCCCTGCTTGGGGCTGATTTCAGTGTTGCATACTTACGCTGTTTTTTCTAGAAGGCATTGCATACTCCACGGCGCAGCTAGCTTCTCGCTTATTGCCTATTTTAATGAGCCACAATTGGAAAATAATGAATAGCTAATTCCTATTTTGTAATTATGTTTATGAAAAGGTTAAACTGGCTTAGCTTAATATTATTTCTCGCCAAGATCTACTACATTTGTTGCTGGGCTCAGCTGTAGACCTTTCAGTTTGGTCTAAATATAAGCCAAGAATTTCCACATGTTAATCACACGGCTAACCCATGCATGTGTGTGATTTATATTGATATGCGAGTCTGACCTTCGTTAAATTCACCTCCTAAATAAACAAAAGCCAAAACCCTGCCTAGTTACCGGCAATGGCCGCTTTCAGGCCACAAAATGTGGCTTTTACGAGTTTTTTCTATGAACGGCACGAAATCTTTGGTTTCGTGTCCCAAAAACCACGCAAGTTATTATTACGCATTATTGACATAAATTGATTTGAGGCGGACGGTGGGCCAAAATCGAATACACTTTGTAGGAAAACTTGCTTACACACTAAACCAATTAGTCAAAGATCGTAAATAAATAACACACAATTGTGGTCTCATTTATCCCAGATTGTAAATGTTGTAGCGACGCCAGGTAGATAAACCAGTACGAATGCTAAAGATAAACTTTGGCTTAAAATAGTGAAAGCCATTTCACCGATAATTAATGGTGTTGAGTTCTGTTATTAAGGCCAGTGAACTATGAGGTTTCGTGATCATATCCTTGCTTTTGGCTGGGGATTTTGTTTAATGTTAGCCCAAGGACACAATTTTATTTATAGCCTAGCTTAGTAATTACTATACATAACTTACACGTAATAAAATTAATTATAATAATACACTGAGATACTAATCTGTGATTTTAGAAATGCGACATGACATACTTGATTTTGTGCAGTGTATATAAGCCTGTTATCATTGTTGTGGCTGTGTTTATTCTCGTTAATGAAGTGAAAAGAGTTTATTGTGCTTGTGCAAAGTCCGTCTGTCCGCCAATATTATTCAATATACTCGTGTATGAATATTTTATGTGCGCAAATCGATCAAATCTGTATTCTCAGTTGCAATGCTAGATACACAAAATACACTCAAAAAAAATGTATTTGGCACGCCCACTTGGAGGCAGGTTAATAGCAAAATCTGCATAAAAAGCGAGCTGCAAAATTTAGGCCAAATCGATATTTTTGCAAATTAACAGTATAATCAGAATATAAACAAAATATATATAACAGTAAAAATAATAATGAAGAACTTTTTCGACTGTTATTATGCAGTAAAGGAGTATTGCGCAGTCGGTTAAGCCCGACTGTCTTTTTTTTAGCAAAGGGTCCTCATGAAATTTTGATTAGCTAAAAATGTTTTCTGACTGTCCAAGCAAATTTAAAGTTAATTTTGTTTGGTTTTGAGCTGTGGTAGCCGTGGCCAGCAGCCTCCCCCTCCCCCCACCCCCTTCCCAACACTGTTGGCTACCAAGCTCGTTAGGAGTTTAAGTTGTTTTTACTGGTCGCCAACTTTTTTTGGGCACACACGCAAAAACGTTGTTATCTGCATTTAAATATGCAGTGAAATTAATGAAAGTTGCACTCTGAATTTTAATTATTTATGAGTTTATTTTTAACGAAGCACCCCAACCCCGCTCCGTCCATCTCTTTGCAGTACGGCGAACTGTCGCTGACGACCAATCCCGCCTTTAGTTTGTACAACACGCCACAGAGGGCGCCAGCGGCCCAGCGTCCGATATACACGGCTCCACCGCAGCTCCTCTCAACACGAACGCCACCAAACATCTACACGCGAATACCGGGACGCGGCAGCAGCAGCGGCAGCGGCGTCGGCGCCACCACCTACCTGCCCGCCTACGAGACGCGCACGTCGCCCACCTCGCCCTACGGCTCGACCACGACCTGCACGATGCCGCTGCTGAACGGTCAGTCGAACGGCTCGCTGCAGACCAACAGCAGCCTCGGCGGCGTCACGTGCAACACGCTGCCGCATCCGGGCAGCCTCGGCCAGCACTCCGGCGGCATTTCGGCGGCGATGACCAGCTCGGTGACCAGCGGAAACATCACCATTGGTGCCGCCCAATCGCTGTTGACCTCGCCGCGGGCCCAGACCGCGTACAGCACGCTGGCCGGCGGTGCTGGGACCCAATCGCCGCTGCTCAGCGTCGGCAGCTCGCTGATGGGCGTGGTCGGCGGTGGGGCGGCCAACTATGAGTCGGTGAGCTCCTGAGAGTTAGCCAAAGAGGACATCAAATGTCAGATCGTGTGCATTGGGGGGACCAGTACGTGCACCACATCAGGCGCTGAGCGCACCACCATCGTCTAGAGAACCGGGCCCCAAACCCCCCCTCGAAAATCCCCTACCCCTACTGTATTATAGTAAGTAATTAAGCTGGCCAGCGGGTGTAAACACTTTCGTCTAGCTTTTCGGAACGACTTCCAACGACAACTTGCATAAAGCGAAGCGAACAAAAATTTACAAGACTTCCAAAAGGTCAGAGAGCGATCACAGAGTGTTAGATGGTAAGTTTAGAGATGTTGAACCGACTAAAACTGAACTGTAAACCACAAGAGACGAAGGCATTTATAGTTTACTTGTACCATGAACACAGTTGGCATAGACTCGTTTATAGGTATATGTGTATGTGTGGAGAAATTTCGGTGAAACCAGGCAATACTGATAGATATAGCTTAAATTTGTGTACCAACAAACATAAATTACTTGAGATACTTTGTGCGCAAAATACTTCAGTGAAACATAATAATGAGCTATGCTTGTGAATTCGTCAAGAAACTAGTTTAAACAAATACTTAACTAAATGGTAAAATAAAAACATAAACTTATCTATATATATATATACCAGTATATCTATGGATCCCTTGAGAATTTAGATGTCGCCAGAACTGTAAATATTAACTAAGTCTATGAGATACATAAAAGATAGCATTAATTGTAGTCATTTAACTCATGTAGTCTAAACTAAATTAGTTAGTCACATTGAATCTACGAAAAGACTATCCCCCTTTCAAAAATGAACAAATCCTGAGTATATTACTGACTTATATGGCATAAATGTAAAACATAATATATAGATAATATATATATATATACAAGTACGTATAGCACAACATTAATGGAAACTGACTAGGCGCAAATGATATGTATGTGTATGCATGCAATATATGTATATGTATTTCGTATATCAACGATAATATTTTGTTAAATGTGAAAGAACTTTATAAGCATCTGTTGTCGAAACTTTATCAAAGATGTAAGTATATATATATATATGTAATTTAAATCTAAATCCAAATGCCCGCGCCAATGTTCAATGTGTATGTAAAAAAATAATTTGCCACCCGCCCGATATTCAAATTCAAACTCTTTATGATAAACACTCACGAACTACAAGTTTTTGCCAGTGTTCAAAATTCGTTGGAACCATCTAAATAAATTAGATTACAAGTGCTTTTTGAATGGACAAAATCAAATAATATTGTGACTCGAATTGTAAATTAACATAACATTAAATGAATTCGAATAAATAAATATATATATATTGTATAGTTAACTATATAACTTCCCATTTAATTTTAAAAGTAACTCTATTTGGTTTGAAATTGTCACTAAACTTAGGTGTACTTTTTCAACATTTCTGTCAATTATCTGAGTTGTAAGCGAAATCTGAAATATTTATTTGGACTATCATTTGATACGATTTCAAGAAGCGTTCATTTTTTTTACGTCTAATACAAATAAATCTTAATATTAGAGAGAACAATGAAAACCAATCTGAAATATGTGCAAGAATAAATAAAGAACTAAATCTCGAAAATGAAGAAAATTGGATTTAGCCTTTCTCCGATTGAAATGCGTTTAGTTAGTCTGCCATACATGTCAAATCAAAACTTTAAGGTAAGTTGCGAGTATTTGAGCAGCTGCTTACGTTGTAATTAAAACAAACTGGGCTGCCAAATTTAGCCCATGAACACATTACCTGGCTGACTAATCTGCGAACCTGTCGGAACCCGAGTGCCGGCAGTTGACGTTGATTTTCTTTGTCGTTGGCTGCGGGAATTTTTCATAATTTAAAGAGTAAGCAAGCCTCCAAGTCGCTGCTAATGACAACAGTTGAGCACACACACACACATGACATGATTTCGTGTGCGCATATTTGTCCTTTTTGGCAGGACACGCAATACATTTTTGGAATTAATTAACGCAGCACAACAAAACCCCAGACGCAGCCCACAAAGCGCCCAAAACTTAACAACCACAAACAAATATCCCTTTAGAAGTGAGTGTGTGTGCGTGTGTGTGTGGGTGTGTGAGTGAGCGTGTGTGTCTGAGGACCCGTCCACATCCTGCGGCGAAACTTGTCACAGACTAATTTCGTGTCTCAGCTCATAAATTGATATTAATGAGCGAACATATTTTTTCGCGTTTGAATTTGACTTCGGTTCGTTTGACTCTGACAGTTACAAAGTGGCTCCGAGTATGCGTAATTTGAGTCGGCGACCAATGTCCTGCGGTTATTTAACATGACTCGACATTCAAATGAACATTCACGTATGCACACACACACACACACGTGTGTGTAATAGACCCAGTCCCAGTGGGGCCCCACCCCCCCATTTGTCTGACGACCGGTCGCTGTGGGAGTTGGGACAAATAAATTGTGTGTGTGTGTGTGTAGGAGAAAGTTCTGTTTGCACATTTTTTTCACCTCGAGGGAATTGAGAAAAGTGCTCGGAATTTCAGTGCAAACGACATTTGCTGAACTTTTATAGACACTGCTGAAATGTGTTATGACAACAACCGATCACAGGGTCAATTAACAGTATTGACTGCTATTCCTGAGTCCTGCCATCCTCTCAGGATCGGTTGCCTTTGTGCTTCTTTTCGCTCTGCTTCTTGCCATGTTGGCTTTCCCCGTCGAGTGCTTTCTCTTGGCAATTGTGCTTTCTTTTGTGCGACCTGCTCTTTGGCTTCTTTTTCACAGTCTCCGTGGACTCTTCCTTCACCAGGATTGCTTCCACTTCGGTCTTGCTCCATTTCTGCTCTACCACTTTAGCTGGACTCTTGGACTTCTCCCGGCTAGTTGACTTCTCTTTCTCTCGCTTCCCGTGGCGCTTGCTCGAGTGTTCGCTTACCTTCTCTTGTCGCTTCTTTTTGGAGCCTTCCCTTTTCCGGGAGCCCTCCGCCGCCTTCGGTTGCCCCTGATCCCCGCTGTCCCTCGGCTTGTCTCTGTGGCACTTCTTCGGCCGCTCCTCGCTCTGCCTCAGCTCCTGCAGCTGGCGCAGACATTGGAGCTTCTCCAGCAGCATGCTGCACTCGTCGGCCTGCTTGTGGGCCGTGCCCAGAGATGCCTCCTTTTCGCCCACGTACTGAAAGAATCTGCCCGAAAATCGTTGATGAGCATCGAATGAGCTCTCAGCTATATATATTTGTGCCACCCACCTCTGAGCCAGTTTCAGCTCCTGCTGCAGCCCCGCGAAATTGGAGCGCCTGGTGTCCAGTTTGTCGCGGCTGTGCCGCTGCATGGTTATGGCCAGATTGTAGAGCAGGCTCGGATCCTGGGGCGCCACGTGACGCGCCCTGAGCAGCCAGTGCTTGGCCTCCTTGAACCGCCCGACCTGGCAGAGCGCTCGCGCCAGCAGCTGCATCTCCCTGACGCTGTTCGCGGGCAGCAGCTGCTCCAGACACGCCCCATATGCCGCGATCGCCTCCGCATAGTGCTCCAGCTCCAGGGCGACGTGCGCCGTGTTCAGCTGGGCCGCCGGGCAGCGCTTGCCCGACTCGACGATCTGCTTGAAGACACTCTCCCCGTCCGCCAAGTGGCCGTGGCTGCTCAGCGCGACGCCGATCCCGTTGGCTGCCCACAGATTGCGCGGATTCTGCTCGAGGGCCTTGAACGGAGAACTAGGATGTTAGGTGTTCGTAGTATTCGTGGGGGCTAACCTTTCTGAACAGCTGCAGCGCATTCTCCAGGTACTGGCGGGCCATCGCCAGCTGCCCGGCGGCAGTTGACCTCTGCACCTTGACCAGGCACACGTTGCCCACGGCGACGAGCATGTAGGCGTCCCCGAAGCTGCCAGGCCGCCGCATGATCACGTTGTAGTTGTACATGGCCTGGGAGAGGGCGCCGTGCCTGGCATAACAGTTGCCCAGGAAGGTTCTGGGTGCGAAAAGGGAACAAGGGCTATAAAATTGAGGGAAGAACCGCCTTGGGCCGCGCCCACCTGGCCGCCACGTTCTCGCTGTCCAGCTGGAGCACGGCCCTGAAGCACTCCATGGCGGTGGCGCTCTGATTGCGCCTGCTGGCCATCACGCCCAGTCGCAGATAGCTGTCGTAGTAGCTGGGATACTCGGCAATCAGCTGGCGGTAGGCGGTCTCCGCCTGGTCGGTTAGGTGCAGCTCCTCCAGCACGCGCGCTCTGTTGAAGCGCAGCGTGAGCCGGCTGCTCTCGCCGTGCTCCCGATCCTCGCCGGCCTGCATGGCCAGCGCCAGGTCGAGCGTTTGCAGCGCCGCCGCCGGCTGTCCGGCGTGCAGCTGCAGCGCCGCCTTGTTGTTCAGCCAGGACAGGGGCACGTCCGGCACCGGGCACGCCGGGCTCTCCAGCTGCCGGCGGATGCGTATGGCCTGCTCGTAGGCCTCGATGGCCGGCTGCCAGAGCTGCTGGCGCTCGTAGGCGCCGGCCAGGCCCAGCCAGGTGTCCGGGTCGTTGCGGTCGGCGCGCTCCAGCGCGCTCCGGAACAGCTGGATGGCCTTGTCCAGCTTGGCCGGCGACTCGGCCCGACCGTACAGCGTCGCCAGCATGCGCAGTCCCTGCGGCTGCTCCGGCAGCAGCCTTAGCAGCGAGCGCAGCGCGTGCTCGGCCAGCTCCAGCTGCCCGCGGCGCACGTACATCTGGGCGACGCCCAGATGGGGCGGCGCATACTCCGGCGCCCACCTGACCGCCTTGCCGTAGAAGTCGAAGGCGCGCCCGTAGTCGCCCGTCGCGTGGAAGCTGCGCGCAATGTGGAAGCAGTTCTGGGCCTTCAGCAGCGCATTGTCCGTGATGAGGTAGGCGTTGCCCGCCGCCGTCTGGAGCTTGTCGTAGCTGCGCGAGTAGTAGAGATAGCTGGCCAGCCAGCTGAGCACCACCGGATGGCGGTAGTTGAGCTCGTAGGCGGCGCAGAGCAGGTTGGTCGCCTCCATGTTGGCCGCCCGCTGGCGCTCGTTGAGCTTCAGCTGGGCCATGCCCAGCAGGGCGTTGATGCAGCGCCCGTTGCGGGCGACGGCCAGCTCGAAGGCGCGCCGGGCGCTGTCCAGCTCGCCCAGCTGGAGGAAGCAGTGGGCGATGCCGACGCGCACGTCGGCCGGCCCGTGCGGCTGGTGCTGCAGCACGCTCTTGAAGTAGCCCAGGGCGCCGCGGTACTCCTGGCGATTGTACGCCAGACAGGCGCGTCCCAGCAGGGCGGGCACGTTCAGCGCCGCCTGGCGCAGCACGGCGACGAACAGGCTGTCCGCGTCCTGCGGCCGCGTCTCGGCGAGCATCAGCGCATAGCCGCGACAGAGCAGATGCGGCACCTCGTTCGACACCAGCTGCATGGCGTCCATGGCCTGCAGCTGCTGCGCCACGCGCTCCTGCCAGACGGCCCGGCGATGGCCGTGCTCGCCGCAGGCCCGCCGTATGAACTGCGCCGCCAGCATCGTGTGGATGCGCAGCAGATCCTCCTTGGAGCCCGGATACGCCTTGGTGCCGCGCGCAATCGCGCTCTCCAGCAGCAGCACGAAGCTCTCGAACTGGCTCTGGTTGTAGAACGCCCACTGGCGGGCAGTGGGAGAAGCGTTTGGGGTCAGTCGGACATTGGCTCGAATAGCCCCGCTACTTACGGCCTTCTGAATCCACTCGCGCAGCTGGACCCGCCTGGAGCTGAGCGTGCTGAGCACATCCTGCACATCGCAGGGCAGTATTCCAGTGCCCTGGGCGCCCTTTCGCGGCTGCTGCGCCGCCTCAGCGTTACCACCCGTATTAGCCATGTTTCTGACATTCACTTTTTGCTAGCTCTTTTGAGAAATGACAGCAGATATATGCCTGTCAGAATGTTATCGATTCCCAAAAGCAGCCAATGGATATATCCCTCAAATAAGTTGTAGCTAAACCTGCATATATGTATTAAAAAAATAGCAACATAATTTTCTATATTTTATTATTTATAACCAGCTTAATTACAGAAGAGTGAAAATATAATAAAAGCACATTTTTAATACAAATTTTACCTGGCGAAAATAATTTCCTGATATCAATTTTGTTCATAGGGCAATGTATTTTTGAAAAACAGTTCAATAAAATAAAAATAAAAAGTTTAAAAATTCGATCTGAAAATTATTTAATAGATATAAAGAAATAGCCAAATCTGTATCAATTTTAATTTGTTGCTAATGAATGTATTAAAAAATAGCAACATCATTTTCTATATTTTATTATTTATAATAAAAGCACATTTCTACATTTGCAAAGATTTTAATTCAAATTTTAAATCCCTGGCGAAAACAATTACCTGATATCAATTGTTCATAGGGCAATGTATTCTTGATAAACAGTTCAATAAAATAAAAATAAAAGGTTACAAATTCGATCTGAAAATTATTTAAAAGATATAAAAAAATAGCCAAATCTGTATCAATATTTAATTGTTGCTAATGAATGTATTAAAAAATAGCAACATCATTTTCTATATTTTATTATTTATAAAGTGGTTCATATCAAATATAAGCTGCCCAAGCATAATAAAAGCACAATTCTATATTTGCAAAGATTTTAATTCAAATTTTAAATACCTGGCGAAAATAATTTCCTGATATCAATTGTTTATAGGGCAATGTATTCTTGATAAACAGTTCAATAAAATAAAAATAAAAGGTTAAAAAATCGATCTGAAAATTATTTAATAGATATAAAGAAATAGCCAAATCTGTATCCATATTAATTTGTTGCTAATAAAATTAAATCGATTAAAGGACGGACATTGGACCAACCCAATATATATATATATATATATGTATATATATATATATATATATATATATATATATATATATATATATATATATATATAGTCTTCTCTACTACTACTTTTTTAATGGTCACTAAATAAGCAAGATGCCAGAAGTTGCCAAACGGAATACAAAACATATTTCTCACCTTTAACAATTAAGCTGTGGCTGCTTTTCAGCACCTTCCATTCGCTGTGGTCAATGTCAATGCCAGGCCGGCAATTGTTTGTAAACATTGTAGTTGTGACGTGAATTACACGACGACTCTCAGCTGGCCGGAGACACATAATTATCGCACTTTGGACCGGTATTCGTGTTCGGGCCCGGCAATGTTGCTTGTCACCGCTGAAATCGAAAACAATAAGCCTAAGCCCAGGCCCTAGGCCCCCTCGCCCTCCCGTTCTTCGGCATGCCGTCAATTGGCCGGCGTAAAAATAAACCTCCATTAGTTGGGCGAGCATTTGGATCAAGTGCGAAGGTGAACGAAGCTAATCCATTCGATATGGCGGATTAGTGTCCAATTCACATCCGTGTCAAGAGAACTTGTTCTTCGGCCCAATTGTGCCGCGATCTCGACTATAAATGGAGCAGTCCGGCTGTGGACCAGCATCAGTCAACGCACTCCAATCTCCGAGAACGTTCCTCGCACTCAGCAAACAACTCAATCAGCATGAAGGTGAGTTGGGTAACGGCCAGGTCTTGCTGGGCAAATAGTACCGTGTTGCCTTCTTTGCAGTTCCTCGTCTGCTTGGCTCTCCTCGTCGCCGTCGCCCAGGCCCATGTCGTGGCGCCCGTCTCCACGTACGCCGTGGCACCCGCCGTGACCTACGCCGCAGCTGGCCCGACGGTCTACGCGGCTGCCCCGAGCGTCTACTCGGCCGGCATTCCCCGTGCCTACGCCGCCTACGCCGCTCCCTCCGTTTACTCCGCCTCGTATGTGGCGCCCTCGGTCTACTCCTCGTACGCGGCTCCAGTCGCCACCTATGCCGCACCCGCCGTCGTCTCCACGCTGCTGAAGAAGTGAATCAATCAAAAGTATCCCACGACATCTTATGTTAAACTTAGTTGTCACCGTATATAAATAAATTGCGCCGAAATGAAGATTGACAAACGAGTTGATTTAGGGCAAATGCAGTCAATTAATCTGGCCAGATTTGGTTCTATTTAAGTAGAGCACTGGGCTAATAAAGAGCATTTAAGCAGGGAAGTGCCTGCGGATAATTCGCTGGCACACATATATTATATTTTATTTGCGCCCAGTTGTTAGCCCAGTTTGCACCTCGGCCGCCTTCCAGCTGGCTTCGCTGCAGGCTCGTGCATCCGGGCGCTCGTTAATGTTATGCAAATGAATTATGACCGGGACGCCGGAGCGCCAGCTGTGCCACCTACTGTGGCACGTGTTTGCGCGACACACACACACACACACGCACACACACCCGAAATGGTTAGCGGCAGTTGTCACATAATCCAGCCATAAACACACATTCTGTGGAGTAACTAATCATCTAGGTAAACAAGCGCTTATTGATTTTGCTTACACTCGAATTGGCCAAGCTAATGCCTTAAAAGGCCAAGCCAGATTTGAAAAATTCATTCACTCAAAAAGCAGTTGGCAAACTGTTTCTTTTGATCCAATTCCGGCGGGACGAGCGGCGATTATGCACAACAAAACTTTTGCGCTTGCACCGGCGAAACATTTCCGCTGTGTTAAGAGCAACGGGCGGAGGGGGTGAGGGAGGGGGTGGGGGGAGCTGAAAACTTTTACCTAAATCACTTAGACCAAAAACAAGTGTCGGCATGTCGAAAAATCACGCCAAACAGACTGCGACTGCAGCCGGATTTTGGCTGTGAAACTTTGGCTGGAAAACTTTTGGCAACAGTTGCCGACGCTTCATCAGCCTACAAATATGATGTTATTTATAGTAACAAGTTATTGTTGTTGTCGCGCTTATTTTAGTTACATGTCGCTTTTAATAGAATTTCACTTCAGCTTCTCGGAAATCTCTTATTCTTACAAAAGCCCGACTTGAAAAGCATTTCAATGCCAGCCAATTAATTGGCTGCTTTTATCAAGCGGCTTACAGGCCAAGCAGCCCACTTTTGGCCCCTCCCTCCGTTGTGGCGCAGTAATAATGCAACGACAACTGCGATATCCTTAAGGACTTGCGTAAGCCAGCTTGTTGCATAAAAGTCTATTGCAAATGGAATGAAAACAACGTGGAACACAACAATCGTAATGACAATTGAGTGGAAGGCAACAGCTCAGAACTAATCCGATATTCATTTCTCATTCCACTCTCGTTGGCGCTGCCGCGCATAAATTGCCAGCAGCCTCTCAAGTATTTATTAGGGGCTGTTCCCACTTTTAATTTCGTGGGAGTTTCGCCAGCTTTGTATGTAAGTATATTGTTGTGTAGAGACTATTTCCATTAGCTTATTTTATTATTAACATACAAGTTGTACTGCACATATTTGACAACAGATACAGGGTATATTCTCGTGCATATATTCCTAATATTATGTATGTATACTTGGCTCCTTTCCGGCCCGATAATTAAGCCTACGGCAATTGAAGTGCATATCAAACACGTTCGCGCGCATTTGGCTGCGTCTCAAGAGGACACCCCAGCCCAATCCCCCCGCCCCTCGCACAGACTCTCAAAGACGAGGTAGAACTAAAAAAAAGGAAAAACAAACCCTTCTACACGTGCGCTCTTGTTTGTTTGTCTGCTGCAAGGCGCCTTGACAATGGCCAAGTCCGTTACGGCCACGTCCTCAGCCAGCCACGCCCACCGCCCGGCCGTGGGCGTACGTGCGCCAGACACAAAGCCCGCTGACAAATGACTCTGAAGTGCAGCTGTGCAGAAAGTCAAAAGAAGTTACGTGAAGCGCGTTTCACCTGAAGTTGAACACAAATATTAAAATATTGAGTTCCCACTGAAAGAAAGCATTTTAAATATTTGTATTTGCTTAGTTGTGCAACAGTTTATGCATATTTTTTATTTACTCTCATTTAATTAAATTATACGCCTAGAGCTTTATAATTTATGCATTGCCAAACAAATTGTGGTTAACAATTTTTTTTATTTGAGTAGCAAACACATCAATTATTCAATGCACTTAAACGAATGTTCAATAATTGAAACGGCTTTGTTCACAGTCAAGTTGCGGGTATCTTGAATGTTTGTGGGCTTTTGACTGTCACGTATTTGGCAGCCGTCGTCGATTTATTAAGCTCCACTTAAACCCTTTGGCAATCCCCAACTTCCAGTTGAAAGTTTTGTGCGGCACCAAATCAAATGTCGATTATCGCCTAGTTAGCTGCACTCCCGGGGACTCCGAGGAGCGCCTTTTCCGGGCCGCAAAAAGTCTTCACATTAGCAGCGGGGCGAATGGCGCCTGGCACCGAATGTGCGCTGCCGCCTTTTGATGCCATCTTCCGGCTGCGAAGGTGCCCCCAAACCGACGTTAGTCGTATCTGCCACACCCCCTCCTTTCTTGTGTCTCCTGCCCCTTGCGATGGCACCGAGCGCCACTTCGCCTGCCACTCATTATCGGCGTGTTTGTTTTATGAAGGTCGTTTCCAACAGCCCCCGCACATCACAAAAGGATTCAGGACACGCACG
The DNA here is from genome assembly GCA_035043565.1 of Drosophila robusta. Classification (NCBI taxonomy): domain Eukaryota; kingdom Metazoa; phylum Arthropoda; class Insecta; order Diptera; family Drosophilidae; genus Drosophila; species Drosophila robusta. The sequence continues at coordinate 6,827,227 of JAWNMW010000584.1, forward strand.
CATAGATCCAGTCCCCCCTCTAATATTCCCCTGCTGCCTGCTCCTTGTCGTTGTCGTCATCATTCTCACCATTTTCGTCAGCGTCAAAAGCGCCGTTTGCCATTGTTATCTGCTGCTCCAGCTCCATCTGTTTATGTGCCCCTGCCTTATGACACTTCTGTACCGCCCACCCCACCCACTTTTGGTCCTTCTGGCAGCACTGGCTCAAGTTGCTCGGCCAGCGCGGCGTTATCTTTTCAAAATCAAACATTTCGCTTGTCCAGCAAACCAAAAATTTGTCTTTGCTTTACAAAGTGCTAATAGGGCAGCTGTCGGAGGATGTGGATGAGCCCCAAGTTCATCATAATTGCGTATGACAACAGTCAAAGCGAATCTGAAAACAACTTTGGGGTTGTTACACCCCCCCTGTCCTCGTCCTTGTCCATGTCGTTGCCGGTAGGTGGTTGGGTCTGTGGGACTGTGGGTGTCCTGGGAGAGCACATTAAATTATGGCGCATTATTGACAGTTTATCAAATTGATTTAACAAAGCGTATTGTTGTTGTTATTGCTGGTTGTTGGTTACTTTGTACGTCAGCCCAGCCCCCTGCCGCCCCCTCAGCGTGGGGTGCGTGCTGTTCTTGTGTATTTTAAGCATCCTTAAGTGGTCATGATAAATGTTATGGCTCTTTCTCTAGCTTGTGCCGCAGCTCAGACACTCCATTCACTCTTTCCCCAGCCCTCCGTGCTTTTGTTCGCTTAGATCTCGAGTGTGTGTGTGTGTGTGTGTTTGTGTGAATTTATGTAATGCGCAAAGTTAAAGCATACTTTTCGGCTGTTTGCTTAATGTTTTTGCTGCCGTTGCTCGCAAAATTTAGTTAATTTTAGTTTGTTTGCACGACAAAGTACGTTAAATTGTCTGTTGTTTTATTAATTTAAACAAAAGCTGCCAGAAAAAGTTTACCAACTTTCAGGCGTTGCACAAACATGGCCAAAAGCGCTTGCTTTTTTTGCTGATGTTGTACGATGTGTTGGCTTGATTTGTGTCACAGCTAAAATTATTGGTCAGATTCAAGGCTGGAGTTGGAGAAATTAAACACAGCAAAGCATTAAGTATTAATAGAGCGCAAATGTTGCAGGCAAAAATGCTCAAAATAGAATTGAACCCAGGCCTAACGACTTAAAGCGTTTCACTCAGCCCCCGCGTTAATAGAAAAGGCCTTAAGAAGACTTTAACTTCTTGGTTTTTGTGGCGCCCGCTTGAATTTGTACCTTTTTCGGGTTGCTTTTAATTTTTGTTATTCTGCGCTTTCCTCTCCAAATTAAGCCAGTTAGGTAGCGGAAGTCATGTCGGGCCCCGCACCCCGGCTGACTCTTGTGAATTTGCATAAAAGACGCTATTTCAGTGTTGGCAAAGGAATGAAAGACCAACCCGAAAATATACTTCACTTGAGCTGCAGCTGTAATAAAATATTTTTTGGGCCAAAAGCGTAAAAAGCTGGCAAAAGTGAAAAGAAAAACTAAACAGTGAAAAATACAGCGCAAAAAAGCAAAGGCGAAAACACACAAAGGGAAACAGCAGCACATGCTGATTTTTTACTCTCAGTGTGTGTGTGTGTGTGTGTGTGTGTGGAATTAAGTTTACGGAAACGGAAATGGAAGCTGCACGTCGCCATATTGCCCTGCAGCTGATCGCCGCCAGCTGCTGTTCTTACACTGTCTTTGGAGGCGCCCTTCCCCGTCGCCCTCGCTCGTGTTTGGCTTATTTATTTTGTTTCGCTTTGTTCTCCGTTTCGGCGTGCTTCCGTCCTAATCCCCGTCCTCAGGAGCCGCTCACCTCGCTGACCTGTGTGAGCAGCATGCTCTGTTGCTCCAGTTGCGACTGCTCCGACTCCTCCGACTGTTCCTCTCTCGCCAGTCTCCCCGACGGCCTGAACACTGCCCAATAATTGCAGCAGTAGATGAAAGCACCTGCAACGAGCGCACTCTTGAGCCTCCTCTCCGGAGTACCTCCACCACTTACTTATGCAGCTGAGCAGCAGCCAGGTGACCGTGGCAACGACCACCATCAAATTATATTTGGCGTTGTCTTCAGCTGCGGCGCCGTCCGTGCTATTTGCTGCTAAGTTTTTACATCCATTAGTTGTGCAATTGGAACTGAATTTGCCAAGAAATGCAACCTTTGATTTGCTCTGTCAGATTTTGAAAATCGTAAATTGTTGTTTGGGTGTCCATAGCTTTAAAATTAATATTCGTTAGCTGCTCTCTGCCTGAAACGCATTCGCAGACTGAAACGGCCGCAGTCTAAGCCGAACATACTTGCATTTTGAATGAGAAACAGCTGCTAAATTTTATTAGAACACCTAACAGCTGGAATCGATCTAGACCAACCCAACATACTCTTCTTCTCACTAAGAACTACTCAAAATGCACAAGCTGATAAAGGCAACAGCTTATAATATTCGCTTAAGATTAGTCATATTATTTATTTCTCGTATAACCCATAGGAATTTAACTGCCGAGCATTTTGTTATTATATTCCAACTTTACTTGCGTTATTCCCTTGATTCGGGAACCACCTTCCATTGTTTTGTTGCTGTTATTGGAGGCGTTGCTGTTTATCATTTGCCGCATTGCATGACTCGGGCTCATATATCAATATCGTGGGTATATATAGAGTAACCCACTTGCAAATCGTATTTAGAGAGAAAACCAAACAATAACATTGACGAAATTATTGCCGGCGCCCCAAGAAATTCGTACAGCGAAATCGAGACGAATTTGCAACATTTCGTGCGCTTGCGGCTTGCGTGAGAGCACAACTTGAGTAGGTGGTGCGGTGGTGCGGTGGCTCAAACCCCAGCACCGCCTACTCTAATTGCGAGCACAAGCCGTGTGCCGGGCTTCGGTTTGGGGGCAATCCATTGCTATTGCAGCTTACAGCTGCTCTAATTGAATTCAACAAATATCCGACAGGTCGCGAGGAGCAGGGAGCACACGAGGAGCAGCAGCAGTAGCTGGAGTGGATTTCATGCTCCACATACGTTAGTATCATCCTTGCTTGCAATATCCTCCGGATGCGGTTGGGTTGTGCGCAGCCAAGTCGGCTAGAACCAAAGCCGATGCGAAGTCCTTTAAAAGCCAACTCAATAGACAACGCAGCTCACACTTCAATCCAAAGCCGAAGTCCTTTTGCTTTCTTGGCCAACTAATTAGGCATTTCAGCGCTTCAGGTTTTAAGCAAAATATATACTGTAAACTGTATTTAAATGGCATTCTGAAGAGCTGCATCAACTAAACGCATCAGCCTGGCAAAGGGCATGAATAACTGTTTAAAAGCTGCGCCCATTTTATTGCACATATTAGCTTATTCACAATTATGCTGCCAACTTCAGTTTTTTCAGCTGCTTGTTGCTCACTTTCGAGTGGCATTTGAGGACTGAAAGCCTGGCCTGGGCTGGCTTCCAATCCAAAGGGATTTCAGTCACGAAATCAAAGAAACTTCAATGGGCATCCCTACAATACAGAAATACATATATATGTGTCCTTATAGGCGCATCCTATTCAACGCGCCTTTGGTCAGAAGTGAGCGCCGCGGTTGATGTCTGTCTCCCTCTCTCTCCCTCTCTCTCTGTTTTCTCTTTCACTCGGCGAGCATTTATCTGTGTGAATCCGCTGTGCTCGCCTTCTGACGTAATGAAATTAAATATTTAAGCTCGCAATGCCTGAATGGGCAACGACACAGAGCGCACCCAGGGGGAGGTGGGGGAAGAGCAAAGGATTTGGCGTCGGTTTTCATGGGAAAGCGCAACATGCAGGGACAAAAACAAGCGGGAATGCTTTGCACTCAACACGGCTGGACTTTGAAGCTATCCTGGAATATTTGCATTAGCATTGCCTTCAAGGCCACATCCAAGCGGGGCAATCTGATTATTTATTTTATTTTGAGCTGTTAACCAGGCAATTGAAAAGGTTAACCTTTTATTTTAGCATACCCCATTGGCACTCTATGTGCTGGGTATAGAAAAAGAGAACTTAACTTTGTGCCATGTTTCATAACAAGTCGTTGGCGCTGCTGCTGCAGCTGCTGTTACTGCATCAGTGCAGCATCCATTGCGTGCAGCAGGATTAGGATTAGGGCCTGTCGCTGGCCAGAGCACAGCTTGCAATTGTGGCGGATTTTGCGATGCTGCTGGCCTCAACACTTAACACAAGCAGCGGCATCAGCGAAAGGGTTTTTTCCGGCCCACGGACCACTTCGTCATCAGATACAGCTTTTGGACTCCTCTCTCCCTCCCTCAGTCCCTTTCCCCTTTTCGCCCTTCAATGCAGCAGCAGAAACGTGCTGACGCCTCACAAAAGTTTCCATTTACCCGAATATTGCTGTCAAAATCAAAATTTATTTGGCAGTGCATTCGATTTTGGCAATTTGATCGGCAAAAACAAAAAAACTAGACAACGTAGACGGAAGTGTCGAGCTGTACGTGAGAGGGTTCGGTTAGTTGGCCGGGCTCTGGCAGAGTCTTACGAATTTAAAATACCGTAAGCGGTTTGCTGTTGGTACGAACCAGATACTTTATCGAGCACAGTTTAGAGGTAGGCGAAAAAAAAACAATTTGAGCTGAAAGCTGGTGCATAACTTTTAAAGTTTTCAAGCTTGCAAATGATTTTTATTCAACAGAACTATTTAATAGCTTTTGAGAATGTGTTTAAAGCCCCTTAAAAATATAAAGTGCCTCTTATATTACACTACATCTATGTCTTATTAAATGAAAGATTTAATGAATGAGGGCAGTGAAAAACATCTTTGGCCGTCAACTTTTCATTTTAAATTTTTCGTAAAATAAGAAACAAAATAATAGCGAAGAAGAAAACAAACACAAATTACAAAAGCGCCAAACTACATAAATATCAGACGCATTCGAGCGGCAATGCAACAATTTTTAATTACCATTTAGGCGCTTGAACGAGCACAACACAGCCCGAGCAGAGAGAAGCGAAGAGAAGCGAAATGAGAAAACAATCCGAAGGAAAAAAATACTGAAAATCGCCCAAATCGCTCGAAGCGCTTTACAGGCCCATTTGGCTCGATGTTGCTGCTGTATTTTTTAGGCATTAAAAAATTAAAAAGCGCACAGAAAAACAGACAGAGGCAGCCAGAAATAAGGGCAGCCAACGAATAAAAAACGGGAAGACAAAAAAAGTAAATAAAAAAACAACGCTTGGGAAATTAAGTCAATGTCCTGCGGGGTCAGTTGCGTTTGGATAAATGTAATTAACCTTCAGGATAAGCATTGAGTTGGGTCTTTGATAATGAACGGCAAATGGCGAGTGTGAACTGGGAGTCAGCGAAACGGCACGAATGAGAGAGAAAGAGATAAAAGATAAAAGTAAGTACGTTTTAAAATACTTCAAACAATTGCCAAATTTTCACTAGAAATTGAGGAAGTTAAAAAAATATGAATTTAAAGAGAAATAAACTAGCAGATACCCTGAACCCCATCACCCCAGCAAAAATTTGGCAAGGTGCTTAAAATCGCACATCTCAAATAAATATATCTTCATTTGGCAAATTCTAAAAATTTCAATTCAATATTTTGACCACGAGTTTAAGAAGAATCCAAGATCGGATTTTATTTCAGCGCTCATTTAAGGGAAATAGTCAGATCTCAGATGATGTTTGGCCAAAATCATTATACCCTTTTTTAAGTAATTTTAAAGGGCACAGGGTATAAAATAAAATGTAAGTAAATAATAACAATTTTTTTTTATATATAAAAATTCTTAACATTTTGATCCAATTGAAGACAACTTTTTTCGAGAGACAACCAAAAACACGAATTTCTGTAGTTTCCAGCTGTTGAACTTTAAGAACCTTGGCAACAAACAAACACAACCCAAATATGGGCACAATGATGAATTTGCAAATGCTTTGTAGTTAATCTGATGGGCGGCTCAGAGGCGGACTTTGTGTTCATTCTGGCTGAGATATTCATCACAGTAAATAGACCAAGCCACATCATTAGGGCAGTTGCCTTGCGAATTAATTACAATGAGGCGAAGGTGTAAAACTCGATGGCGAGCAGGTAACATCATTGACAACCCACCGAAGCTGGCCAACAATGGAAGCGTAGCTGTAATTACCTTTGGTCACACACACACACACACACAGCAGAAGCTTCCTCACACACACATAATTAACTCGATAATGAGGGCAAACTCGTAGTCGAAGCCGGACCCGGCCCAAGTTGTCGCAAAGGCGCAAAATGTATGTAATGGTGTGTTGGTGCTAGTCTTGTTGCTGTTGTTGTTGTTGTTGTTGCGGTTGAATGTGGACACCGTCTCTGTTGCGCTTTGTTTGCCCTGATAATGACTTCCGGTTCGCCAGCAAAATGACAGCCGGAATTTGTAATTGCTTTTAAGCGTTTCAGGCCTGCTCTCAATTTGGACCCTTTGATTTGCAATTTGAAATTTGCTAAAGAAAAAGAACAAAATAAGCATAAAAACAGACAGTCGAGCAGCAAAACCAAGTGCTAAAAATTCCATACGGTGTTCAATGTAACGTGCCGTACCAAAGTTAGCCGTAATTCTTACGCATTTGACCCAACGAATGGCAAAGCGAACAGCAAAAGGTGTGAAAAACTCTGTGAGCTATGCGGCAAATTGCATTTGCGTTGCAATGGGGACAACAAGTGTACGCGCCAAAGGAGCTGTTATGCAAATGCAGCCGAAGACGAGGCAAAATGGGGGAATGTCGAGACTATGCTGGGATATAGGTGGAACGGGCCTGAGGCATATGCGAATAGGGATAGTGGCACCAAGGCCGAACTCTTTCAGCTAACCGAAGTTTAACAGAGTTTTGAGTTATCAAAAAAAAAAGGAACTTCTCCCCCAAATTTGCCTTGTAATTGAAACCTTGGGACTTCGCTAGCTGAAACAATTGTGTGATTGTTTATATTTAATTTTAAGTAGCACACCTTGGACCCAAGTCCCATGCAGAGAATAAATATTTCAGCGGAGAGCAGAGAAAACGCGTTAGATTGCGGTTAAATGTTAATTAATAGGGGTTGCCATTCCTACAGTGGAGTTTTGGAGCTTTCGTTTACAATTTCGAGAACTTTTAACGCTGACAAATGAGTGGGAGCCCGGGTTGGGGGCACGGGATTTGCAATGAACCGCTTTAAGGCGCAGCTGAAACTTCTTTAACGTGGCTTAAATATTAATAGCGCATTACGTATACGCCGCGTTTGGCGCCTTGAGTTGAGCCGTGTTCAACTACCCCTGGGAATAGAGGGGTCTTAAATTTATATCAAATATATTGAATATGCTTTTGCAGCGTTGGTTTAATATTTATAGCAAAGTCCCAGGGGTCAAGGGCTTTTGTGTCTATTTGAAAATTTAAGCACGCAAAAGGTTCGCATATTAAATGGCAGCTAGACGTTATCTGCCAGCTGAAGAACGGTGAAGGAACCTCGATAAGCAACGGAGTCCAAACTGAAATAATGACAACATAATCAAGTGTTTAATTAATATAGTTCCATTGCATAACGTGTTTGCTTTACAACCTTGATTTGTTCCATTTAGTTCGCCTTCTACTTGTTTCAATAGTATATTGAATCCATAATTCTCTTTGACAGTCTCTTTGACATGGCAACTGCTTTTCATGCTCTTCTTTATGCTGAAATAGTCACACACCCACATATTCTGGCAGCGCTTATTGCAAATTAATTACATCCTCTTTCATTTTTTATGCACACTCGATAACCGCCTCTCTGTGCAGTTTATTCCGATCCCAACGTTCTATCGGCCACATGGATGCTGTTTACTCAATTGCAATTACAACAACAAGCCTCCGGCTGCAGGGGGGGCTGACAGGTTTGCATATTTCATAGTAGCTACGCATAAGTGACACTTGTCAAAACACATTTTCCACACCTACCACACGTTGTCGTTGCCCCCTTTCCAGCTCATGGAATTGCCGGGGGCGAAAAAGCATATTTCAAGTGCGGCACTTCATGTGCGTCAAACACTGTGTGTGTGTGTGTGTGTGATACAGTTAGACATCTCGTGTGGGGATGAACGAGAGAACGCCGTCAAAAGCGAACCGAACAGAAAAAGTGCTCAAGTCGAAAGCCCTTCAGTTGTTTTGCAACATTTGAACACGTCAAGTTTTTAAGGTCAACATGTCGCTGGCAGGCGGACAGGCGGACGGGCGGGTCGCAGACTATAGCCAGACCACAATATTAGTTGGGTCGTGTGTGTGTGTGTGTGTTCCTAGTTGAGATCCGTTTTCCCGCCAGATTGCGGGATTGAAATCGTTTTACTTATCATTGGGCTAGTTCGATGACTCCACTCCACGTCCGCTTCAATTTCTCAGCCCGGGCAACTTAAAGCCATTCAAAGTTTGTTTGAGTTGCAGTTGGAGAGCGCTCATTTGCCCCAAGTAATTCATTACAATTGCATTTTTGGCCTGTGGAAAAGTTTTATGCGCGCTGCCAAGTGCACTTTGACCGCTTCTTTTTCCGCTTCCGGATAATGCCAAGTTGCTCAGAAGCGTAGCGTAAATGGGGTACAGTGGAAGCGGAATTTTAGAGATATACGTGCATGCTTGAACCACATACATAAACTCCCCCAAAGCACCTTTAAGCTCCTTTCGATATATTATTGTAAATTATATCGATTCGATTTTTAGCCATTCCGATTAACATTGAAGCTGTTTCCACTTGAAAAAATAACATGTCGTATTACATCTCTAAAACATACATATTTAACTCTTGAGACCTTTATACCTTGGTTAATTATTTTAATTTTCCAACTGTTTCATTGCCACTATTCCACATTTTGCATTCAACTAAAAGCCCACTTTCAGTTAAGCTTAAAAACCTTCTGAGTTAACCTCCCGATAGATAAAAACAACAACAATATTTCCATGAGCCTTTGATCTTTTATGTTTCCACTTGGAAATATTTTCTTCAAATAAAAATATATTTAAAAGAAAGACATTCTTTTTTCAGTGTTCCACTCCCACCATTCCACATTTCCCCTTAACTTTGGAGCCCCCTTTTAACAAGTTGAGCTACGTTTCTGATACTCTCCTGCTGCGCTTATTGTTGCTGTACCATGCTTATCTGGGCCGCTCTCTGGGTTTCAGTTAGGGGCCATGTTTACTCTTTGGGCGCACACTCCTTTGTGCGTGTATAGCTCTAGGTGTGCGTGTGGGTGTGTGTTTGTCTGTGTGTGCGCTCTGTTGGTAGCAAACACTTTTTCGTAAAATTTTCTCGAAAGAATGTTAGACAAACCGCTTTGTTGGCAACAATTTGGGTTAAAACTTAAGTGTTTTGCTTCAAGCTGCCGCAGTGCCCCTCCAGCGTCCGCCCCTAGTCTAGCTCTTAAACTCTTTGCCACTGCAGTGCTTTGGCTAAAACCATCTAAACAGCCAGCGGTGAAGGTGTGCAAAAGGGGAAAGGTTAAAGGCGAGATGAACAGGCAAAAAAAAACCAGCACAAAATATAACAACAAGTACAACAACAAAGTTTACGTGAAAATTTGTTGTAAAAGCCAAGCTTGTATTTAGTTGATTTTCTTTTCTTTCTTTTTTTTTTGTTGTATTTTGTGCTTTTCCCTTTCATGCACATTCCAAACTGAAAGAAAGGACACAAATTGTCCTTTGCTCCTTTGGCTTTGGCTTTTGTGTTGCGTAAAATTGGTAAAATGTACTTTCACTTGTGGCCCTAAGTAGTAGCCCGCAAAAGTGAAAAGTATTTTAAACGGAAAATCAGTTAAGAAGCTTTCGCTGCGAAATATAATTAACATCTATTAAAGAATGCGGCCCGCAAGTTTTTCGCATGGCATTCTAAAACAACGTGTCTGCTAATTTGATTGAAAGTTTGATCAAGTTTAGCGGAAACTTTGATATGCCGCAATGCCGAGGCCACATCAAAGCGTGAAAAGCAACCAAAGTTGATCCAATTACATTCAACCGAACCCGGCCAAAAAACATATAAGTGTAAGCACATGCCAACAGGCAAGATGAAGAGAGCGAGAGAGAGAGAGACAGAGGGAGAGAAGGAGAGAGTTAGTTCCTGCACCCATAAGTAGATAAATTTGTTTGTTCACATTTGGGGCAGCTTTATTGGTATCTGCTGAGCGTAACTTAACTAATTTTAAAGTTTTTGAAATGAGATCTGCGAGTGTATTTGTGCGTTCGTGTGTGCGAGTGTGTGTGTGAGTGTGTGTGTGTGGCTGTGCAGAAAGTTTACAGCACAACTGATTTGGCTTCGCATGAAATTAGTTGCAATTTTCGGCATCTGGGGAAAATTTTACCATTTGGCTGCAGCGAGGAGTGGAAAAGCAGGAAATTGTCCTACAGCAGCTTGCGGTTTGAAGCCATCACCATCATCATCATCATCATCATCATCAAAGATGACACTTTGGAAGTTTGAAGAGGATTCCGAACGCAAGTGCACTGCTTGCTAAATATTTTGTAAGCACTTCGAAGTTATGCGCATTCTATGAAAATTGGTAGTTAATGCGTTTCCAAACTTCCAAAATCAATTAAATTTCTGTTTTTTGTTTCATTTCGTCGTTCCGATAGTTCAGCAAATGCTGCCCTGGCAGTTGACTTAATAAGAATCGAAAAGTGATTAGATTACTTTTCTTGTTCCGACAGATTTCGTTGGGAAGCTGCGCAAATTTTGCAAATCGAAGGAAAGAATCGAAATGGAGGTGATTGACATTGAGGAGAGCATCGAAGCCAGTAAGCCTGGAGTTCTGGAAATTACGGGCGATGGGAATATTCTCAAAATAAAGCACAACACGGGCCACATCGTCTACCACGGCAACGATTCGTGCTTCTATCTGGACTGCAAGGGCGGCCAGCAGGCCGCAGGCCAGGTCCAGGTCAACGACCTGCTCTACCAGGCATTCGAGGTCATCCAGCTGCTGATAATACTATTGATATTCTACATTATACTGAAAATCACCGATATCGGTTATTAAACATTAAAACATTGATTCTCATTTGGTGTGCTTATTAATTGCTGGGTAAATCGAAGCTTAAAGGGTTGCGCCCGGAGCGAACCGATAAATATGAAATCGATTACTGGCATCCGTTTTGTTTCTGACAGCCGTCAAGGCGTGAGTTGCTGCCAACTTTCTGCTTGGGCGCGTTCAAAATGGTTTTAGTTCTGTGAGTTCGATTCGAATAATTTGCGCTGATTTCAGGTGATTTTATTCTCACGACAGCTGTCTTTTCGTCCTGCACGCGATCGCCGCCGTGCGGCGGTGGCTCTTGGCCAGCACGGTCGGAAAGGCCTTCGTCCAGCTGGTCTACGGCGTGGACCACGCGCTCTACAACTTCTGGCAGGTGGTCTATGGGGAGCCGGACAAAACGGACGCCATCATCTTCAACGAGCTGCCGCACAAGTGCCACCAGATGCATCTGAGGTCGCGCTGCCCGAAGAAGCACTGCGACGTGTGCCGCGTGGAGCGGATCGTGGCGTACATCGATAAGGCCAAGGTCTCGATAGACATTGCCCATTTGACGTTCTCGCACAACTCGTTCTTCAGCGCCGTCTCGTCGGCGATGGAAAGGGGCGTCCAGATCCGGCTGGTGACCGACTCCCAGATGATATTCGCGCGCGGCTCCCTGGTGCAGTATCTGGTGGCCGCTGGCATGCCCGCCCGCTGCTCGCCGATGCACGTGATGATGCACCACAAGTTCTGCATCATCGATGGCGAGCAGCGCGTCCTGCAGCTGGACGCAGCCGAGCAGCGTCTGCACAGTCGCCTTTGGGGGCGTCGGGGCTACCTGATGACCGGCTCGCTCAACTGGACGAAGCTGGGCACCTACAGCAACTATGAGAACGTTGTGGTCACCTCGAATCGTCGGGTCGCCACGTTGTACCAGAACCTCTTCGATGACATGTGGAACTGCTTTCCGATTCTCAACATGACCAGCTTTCGCGTGGATGAGGATCCCATCAGCACCGAATCTGTTCCCATTTGTATGCCGTGGACTTTCTGGAATTAGGGTTATTCGGTTATTATTAAATGTCGCTCTCTAAAAGTGCTTTAGCTTTATTGGGGATTCCTTGGAATGCATTTTTAAAGACATTTAAGCGCTGGACAGTTTTCTCCCTTTATTGCAGCTAAGTTGCCGCGCAACTTTGCCGTCTACTTGTTACACATGATGCGGGACTTCGCACCAGTTAACCAAGTTAACAAATCCGCCATGTTTTCATTCTTTTTTTACCCCCTTTGTTTCCCAGTCTTGATTACACTTTGGTCGCTCATAAATTTGTATCAGAGAAAAAAAACTCACAGCAAGTTGTGTACTTTTCGCAGAATTGGCCAATATAAAGGGCAAAAAGTTTTTTATTTCACCTAGGTGATTTGAAGTGAAACTTGAGCGCTGCAATGTGAAAAGGCTAAAACGGAAAAGAGCTCGAAAAGGGCCTGCAAGTTGGCAAGTTTCGCGAGCTCCTTTTAACTGCGCTCTATCAAAGTTAAATTTAGCTTAAGTTGTGATTAATACGAAACAAGATATGCGCAGTGCGTCGGGGTAACTCCAATTTAGAACGAACTATCTCAAAAATATTCCAATACATAAAACTCAATGCGCTGCTGGCCAATTAATAACTGTTTAGTGCTCCTCCGGGCTCAGTTCCAATTCAATGTTCTCCACATCAGACAAATTGTACTTTTCGTCATCGTTCTGTTCGTCGGTCACTTTCAGGAGTTCGTCGTTATCCTGCGAACGTTCCGTTAGTTGCGGATTGAGTGCCACTATCGAGCTCCAGGGTATCTCCTTGCCCATCAGCTTGGAGCCCTCGGTCCATGCGACTGTGACCGACTGCACCTCGTCGTGCTTGGAGTCCACAACTGCGGTATGGACGCGTCCGTCGGATCGGCTGATACTGATCTTCTCGCCGATCAGTAGAAACTCCATGCTGCAGGCACACTTTCCAAATTCGTAGCTCCCTCAATTCTGTTTTCAAGTTTCGAGTTTTTGTTGTGTTCGTGCGGGCGGAGTTTTGTTAACTGACGAATTTCAATGATTTCTTCATTTGTCTGCCGCCAACTAGGTCAATGAAAACGTGATGGTCGTGTAGCTCTCCGAGAACTTTAAATCATTTAATTATCAATCAGTTCGGGCCCCCAGTGCATTAATCAAAATGCGCAGCCGGCGACAAATTCTGAAGGCAGCTGCACCAAGTGGCTGTTGTTTCAATTTGACCATACCCCGACTAGCTAGCTGGACCTGAGCACACCTGCAAAGCCCAGATGCAGCTTCCGACATATCCACAATATGGGGCCACCCACTTGGCCAGACAAATTTTATGGCCAACATTTTTGGAGAGTCGCTTCGACGCGCTCGTAAATTCGTAAGGTAAACTCTGTGCGTGGGTGTGTGTGTGTGTGTGTGTAACTCTCTTTTGATATATGGCCATTGCTACGTTACGGGTCAGTACTTTTCAAATTAGATTTAGGAACGGTCGCAGCCCGTGTAAACGTCCCGGCTTGCCCTTAACCCAACCCGGGGCCAGCTGCCATAAAATGTGTTGGCGAACCCAAAAAACGCTGCAATATTTACACAACACAATTTAAAGTAACATTGTAGGCTACGTGAGGGACACACAATCGAAATAAAACGCTGACGAAGCTCTCTGTCTCCAGTCTAGACCTGATGCAGCAACTCCGATTCAATTGCAATTCAATTTAATTAAAACAAAAATCAAGCGATTAAATAAAGTTCACGCATCGAGGGATCAAACATATGTCTCAGGCTTAAAGGCAATGACCCAAGGAGACACAGGTATACATACATAAATGTATATACATATATATATATATGCAGTCAGTCAGGTGTAAAAACTAATTTACAGAATTTCTCTGAGGGCACAATGGTCACGTTGAGCCATGCAAGCGCAACCGCAAACACTTTGGGTCCAAGGACTCGAGACCGTTTATGTACGTGGCCATAAATGCAGATATATATGAGGCCCAAAAGTTTTTGTATACTGTTTAGACGCGTGGGTGAATAACCTGGCCCCGTCGTGCTTTGTATAAATTTGTGCCACGTCGCGGTTGAAAGGCTAAATGGAAAATTGGTTGGACGGCATTTATATATGTACAATATATATAATGTACATCTTTTAACATACTCCTTTTACAAAGGAGAGAGAAGTAAACATATACATATTCCCACATACTCATTTTACAAGAGAGCAATGAGAAGTTGGCCTAAAGCTTAACTTATTCGGTCTGCTGAGCATCTGTCTGAAACCTCTGCTTCTATTTGTTAACTTGTATTCGCTAGAAAGAACAGCACATCTTGTTAACCGGTCGTATTTAAGGCATTCGCGCTCTTGGCCATGTTCGCAATTTCTGTTAGTGGGTCACTACGCTGACAATGAGATTGGCCAGCGACCGCAAAATCAACAAGAGTGGAGGCACCAGCAGCCGCATCATCATCGTCAATATCATGAGAGCACATAAATCTCATGGCTGCAGCAATCAGAGGCGGAATCAGGAGCAGCATCTGAAACAGAAACCAGTGCCAACTTGTCAGCTGCCTGGCGAACAGAATTTCAGGCGCGGGGGGAGCGGGGGGGGGGGGGGCAGGGGGGCTCACGGGCGATAGATAGGATAGTGGAAATAGCGAATGGCGTCAAGGGCGCCATAAATGAGAATTTCCGACTCATTTCCGTTGTTTGTGTGTGTGGTTCATTTGTGGCGCATAATGAGCATTTGAGGGGCGGGGCCAACTGCACAGGAAGATCCCAAAAAAAAAAAAGCAAAACCGGAACGGCCTGACAATGTAGGTTATACACGTATTGATTTTCATTTAAAGCGGCCAACTTTACCGTGACTCTGCCTAATGGCGTTTGCCCTGACAAAATACAACAGAATTTATGGCCGCCCAACCGCAGACCTCGCCCCGCATCCAATTGCAATGCAATCCGCAGAGCGCACAAGTTGACCTTTAGCCCAACTATAGTTTGCCCGTTGCCCGTTGCCATTTGTCAGCATTAGCACAATTAGAGCCGCAATTGTGTCAAGGGCATCATAAATGGGAAATCTCAGCTGAGCACCTCTGACCAAGTGGCACACATCGATTGCCAGGTTGGCCAAGAAGTGCTCGAGTGCCGGGTCCCAGCAGAAATCTCTCTCTCTCCTACTCCTGGTAATGAATATTTATAATGGCATGCCCGCAGGCGCAGCGCATTCCAAGATATATATTCCCTCGTAAATTGTGCAATATGCTACCCACAAAAAATGCTGATATAAAACTAAATAAAATACAAGATTGCCAGGTGCGAGATACCTGTAAAGATTTATGCAACTGTAATAGGCGACAAAGGCAAGGCCTGCTGCAAACTATTCGACTTTTGCCTTGTAAAAGGTAAAGTAAGCCAAAATTCGAAAATGTGTCAGAAAAAAAAAAAACAAAACACAGACGTACACAAATGTTCGGGAAAAATATCAACAAAAATAAAACCACACAGCGCAGGCAGTATCACAACAACTCCGTACATAATTACATCAAAAACATCAGGCAACAATCTGGCGAAATAATGAGTGTATTTCACGATACTAAGTTTAAACGCCGCGGCTCGGAGTCGACCATGTCCCAAATGTCGTAAGTATTCATTTGCAGTTCACTGGAGCAAATACATATACATATGCGAAATGAAACCTCCCTCGCAGCATCGCCGACGATCATGGAGACTTATATAGAAATCACTTTAAGGTGGCGGCGCTATCGCGGTGAGTGAAGAATCTTCCATGTCCTTGTTCACAAACTGAAAATGAGCTGCTTAAAATAAGAGCTTGTTGACAACATTTATACTTAATATGGGCCACATTGCAACTATTACAATTATTACGTATACGTCTCGTTCAGCACTCCCCTGCTCGTGGTGGACTATACACAGTTCCTGGCCGCACGCAACATACAGAGGCACTGGCGTGGCTATCACAGTCGCAGGACATTCGACAAGACGTGGGAGGCGGCGGTAACCATACAGCGGTGGTGGCGTGGATACAGGGTGCGCAAGAACCATTCCACATTTATGGAGGACAGGCTGCAAAATTCGCTGATGCAGTACTATAATAGGGCGGCCATCAAGATCCAGGCGTTGTTCCGCGGCTGGTGGATCCGCCACACGCAGCACAATATGGCCGCTCTGCGCAAGATGCAGATCTGCGCCGCCGAGGATCTACTCAACTGTGTGGCCTTCAAGCTGCACCATCTGCTGCGCACCCAGGCCATACCGGGTGTCTACTCGCTGCGCAATTCACAGTAAGTACTGAGATTGGCTTCACTTGGTGGCGCAACTTGACCGGCGATCTTGCAGCTGTTTGTCGCGCGTGGAGAAGCTGCTGGCCAGCCTTAACTATCGCATCCACAATGAACGCGTCCGGAACACCATGATAAATCGGAAGGCGATGTACGATAGGCAGCGACAGGCGTTCAGAGATGCCAACTTTTATACGACAGTGCCGTTCTCGGGCTTCAATTACAAGTCCATATGCAAGCCCCACTGCGAGGAGTACATGGCCTATGCCAAGGACATGGACAGGCGGATGTATGGGATCATCGCTGCTTACGATGAAGCGCAGCGAGTGAAGCACTCGGCGATAGCGCATATGAACTTGGCTGAAAGTGAGTTTCGTTGCATTTAATTTGATCAATAGGTGTGATCTATCGTTAACGTCTGTCCGTCGGCAGGGAAAAACGACGTCGTATCAAGAAGGTCCTTGAACAAAAAGAGAGAAAGGCACGCAATTTTTGCGGCGATGTTATTGCCAGCATGCGAAACTGGGATATATGGGATTGCAAAAAGTATTCCATCGACAAGGACATATTTCGTGATCCCGAAAAACTTGAGAGCTTTCTTGACGAAGCCGTTGATATTATGTCGGATATAAAGAATAATTGTCATTGCAAAGTACAAATACACGATGAGGTCATTTGTCACTGATTCCGGTAAAATCTAGGCGGCTACAGAATAATAAACGAACTTTCAATACAGTATTTTTTTGAATATTTATTTACCGAAAACGAATACAAAAGCTTAACCAGAAATTGCCACAGACTACGATGCACATTCTACGCAAATACGGCTCTAAAGCAATCCACTGTAATAAAAAGCGTTAGTTAAATCAGTTAGGCTGCTTCAAATGTGCTCTGCTCACCGAATATGTTGCCGAAGAAGCGCAACAATACGGTGATAAAGGAGGGTCTATTCGGGTCCGTCCACCGCTCGGTCAGCTCGTCTATGGCGAGGCGGGAATTATATGAATTATATCACGATCATATTCACATATATCTTTTTGTACCCACCAAGATGCTCGCAATCTAAGCGCTCATTGTTCATATCTAGTGTATTAACGCCGCCAATTGGAACGGTTGTTGCCGCGGCATTATCAACAATTGGGTCCATCTTGATGCTCTTCTAATTTCCAACAAATTTTTCACTTAAAATTTAAATTTAAATTTAAAAAAAAATAGCCTATACTTATTTTCTGATAAGTGGTTGAATAACAACTGAATACATTTTAATTTGTTTATAGCCATCTGTGATTGTGGCAGCATCGCCTACTGTTTTTCAATTTTTTTTACAAATATTTGGTAATTGAGAAAACTTGGAGTTCAATTTCTGTTTTTCTTTTCTAATAATCTTGTCTGTAAGAAGATGAGGACAATAGCTGAATGCGAAATGTTCCATAAATTTACAGAATTCTGCTTGGCCGGGATACGCCTTTAATTAGCCACTAAAACTTGGCATATATATACATATATATATATAAATAAATGTAACATCAAAAGGCACACAGCTGGAAATACAAGTAATTGTAATATGCCGTCTGAGCCAACATCAGCGATGCCATCAACACCATCATCATCACCATCATCATCATCATCATTATCATCCTATTACTCTTATTCTCAAATATGCAATTACCAAGCGCCAAAAAATGTGTTTGGGTCAGCACCGCCTGGGGACGTTAATGTAAACGTATTTACATACGGCTATATATGTATATACATGTATATAATTACATTTATGTATATCCCTGTTTATATAGAGTCTGACTTCTTGCGGCGTCAAATATTGACCATATTCATCATTAGCCGCAACGGTAAACGAAACCACAAACAACGAAGAGAGCTTTAGGCTGAAGTGTCCGACTTGGCAATACCCTTTTTCCATGTTTCCACATGTGTAAAAATAACAAGGCGCATATGCAAATTAATAAGAGAATAAATATTTCAATTATTTCTCTAGCTCAATGCCATTATTGCCTTATTTACCCATTTGCAATTACTACAGGGTATAAACACACACAAAAATGCAACAATTTGGCGGCTAATGACGATGGCGAATACGAAGTAGTTGCCTTGGAATCGCTTTCACCCGTATTTCACCCACTCACACCCCGCAACATCTTTATCATTAGGTTAATTGCCTCTGTGCATACACACATACACACAAACCTACACCTTGTGGGTGGCGGGGTGTTGGGTTGGGATTGTGCTTATAGTCAAAGCGAAAGCACAGCGAATAATGTAAGTTTTTGGCCAATTAATTTGTAACGAGATTTCATTTCGTGTTTGTGACGTATTTCTGGCTAATTCTCAATTATGTCAGGTTATGAAGATGACCGCAAAAGGAAACTGTCACTACCAGCACTTGGCAACCAGTTGGCCTTCAAAACGTTACGATTCAGCAACGTGAAATTGAAACACATTTAAAGCAAAATTATATTTTTGTTTTTTGTTGTTGTCAATGTTGTTTAGATGCAGGACAGGTGCAAATAATGGGCATGTAAAGAATTTATGACCATGTGCCCAATAAATTAAAAACTTTTATTTATTAAACGGGTCGGGGCGAATGTTTTTTGGACAAGACTGTTAGCCTAATGACAAGTGTTGAGCAACGCGTTTTGCAGTTGAGCAAATTAATTGAAAAGTTTAAAATTTCACAAGTGCCGGGCATATTTCTGGCAATTACACAAGCCGTTAACAAGCGCAGGAACAACAAAAACGAGGCACAATGGCGGCCACTTTTCGCACAAGCCGGAAGCCATTAACACAACAGAGCAGAATTCAAGCCGAAGAGGTTGCCCCCACCGTTATCATTAAGTTAATTATATGTTTGCGGGTGCCAAGAGGTAATTACAACTCGGATTTCGAGCATTTCACATGTCGATGATGATGTCCACCAAATGACTTTGGGGCGCCCATATAGTCAAGTTGTAATTAATTTGAAAGCAAACATCGCCCGGTGCCTTCTGATGTGGTTTGCCTCTTTCCGCTATATGGCGGACACAGGGCCCGCTACGGCCCTCCTCGGGCCTCCCTCCCCCGACAACTTATTAGGGGCTATTAAATCGACTGTGCGAAGGCCCAAAACCATTTCACGTTCCGTGCATTTGCCACATTGAGCGAGATGGGTTTGTAAAATGTGTCCAAAGCTGGCATTAAACTCTTTAAAAATTGTCTTTAGCAAGTAGTTTGCGAACAGGCAAGTTTCAGGAGTAGGCGGTTTTTGGCCGAACTAAGTGCAAAAACTTTACTCTTAACACATTTAATTAAAAAGCGTGAAAAGTGCACACAGAACAATCCATTAAAAACTGACCAAATGAGTTTGATACAACTTTTATTTTGGTAACAGTGCCGAGTTTTTTTCTCGTTATTTTATTTTTACAGTGTTTTTTGTAAAGTAAATTGTTTAAAAATCTGCTTGAGATTTGCCAGAGCTTATTCCGCAATTTGTTAACTCTGAACCCATTGAAAAGGGGTAGTAATGGGTATAATGGTTTTGTGCAAATGTGTGTACCAGGCGGAAGGAGGTATCTCCGAGTCCATCATCTGAGATCTGACTTTATATACCAGAGTTATGCAGGTTATAATTAATAATGATAATTTCAGAATCGACCCTATTTTGGGAAAATTGCGATGTAACTTAACCCCTTACCATTGCTGATATACTTCGTCAAAATGATTTGTAATTAGACGTTTTAGGGTATCTTATAGTCGATTATACTTTTTTTTTATAGAGCTTCCCGTTTTAGGTTTTTTGTTGGCCAAATTCGTAGCGGTTTATTTAAGCAGTTTGACGAAAAGTTTTTAATAAGCTTAATTTCATTTTGGATGTTTTTTATTTTGGTTACTCTCTCATTAATTCGGGCATTTGAGCTTGCAGCTGACATTCGGAATGTGTTCAACAATGCTGGACATACGAAAGGGACTGAGGAGAAGACGCTGTCTAAAGTATTTAAGCTTTAAATCAAAGTTACGCTCGATGCAAATGCGGCTTTAATTTGCGTTCGGATTCTCCTAGTTGGCTTTCACTTTCACCTATTGGGCGAAGGCTTTTGACATTCGAACCAATGTTTAGATTTCTGGCCTGGCCATGTCGATTACTTGGCCATAAATCTTGCCATTTGCTTGTGGTCAGCATCTTGGGCCGGACCACATCTGGACCAAGCTCGACATGTGTTGCCCCTGTTGGCTGAACTGTGATCGGATGTGTGGTCGCATTATGTTTTCATGACCGCATTTATTGTGTTCTGTTAACCCACGAGTATCTCGGGGCTGACATCGGGCTCAACGCTTGCTGAATCTCTGCTTTTGGCATTTTGTTTTGCCATTATTGCGCCATTAACGACTTAACTCATTTTAAATGGAACGTCCGCTGAGCGAAATATAAATATGAAAATGTTGCCTTGGCTTCTAATTCGCAAAGTTTTTCGCTGGCTGAACTTTAACCTGCCGCAGGTGTTAAAAATGATTTGCGAAATGTAAAACTTTGCGTTATAAATTTATCCCAGCAAAAAAAAAATAGAACTTAGCTCAGCGCAAACACTGCCAAAGAAGTTAAAATTGCTCAAGTTTATTGTAGTGAAATATGCGAAAAGTTGAATAAATTTGCGAATCGCAATGCAAATAAATTTTCATATAGTGCTCGCATTCTCGTATTGTATTTCTAGTTTTGCTGTCACCCACTGTTGCTCTACTGTAAATTGCAATATAAACCGAAAGCAACTGCAACTGGTGCCAAGTGAAAAGGTGACAAATGGCTAGCACTAAGTAATAGAAATATATAAGAACGATATTTTCAACAGGCCCAAAACGAGCTTGAAGTAATTTTGGGTAACACAGTAAATTGAATGCCACGGCGCAAATCCTTAAGTTAATCAAAAATAGACAAGAGCTCCAAATTGAAATGAAATGTTGATGGGCGTCACTTTGATTTCAAGAGCGTTGATAAAAATAGCATCAAAGTGCTAAAATTATTCCTGAAGGAGATAATCTCGACAGCGCTTAAATGAAAAGTGATGTAGGCGGAATTATAGAGCATAATGGGACATAATGCACGCATGCCACTTGGACATTTTTCGGCTGAGCTTTTCATAACTTATTCGAGCGATAAATTTGTAATCAGTAAAGGTTTTATTTAACCTTTAAACTCTCACCAGATGTCAAAGTCAAGCAGTCAGCTAAAAGTCCCACCTAAACGACTGAGAGATATGAGACTCGTGTCAGAAAATAAACATGTCTATATATCTGAAAATATGCGCTCTCTGAAAAATGTTTGTGTTTGCAGTTAGTTTCGCTTTGTGTTTTGTGTTTCCATTGTGGTATGCAGCACCGCAGGTGCTTTGACATAAATCTTATCGCTGGCCATGCGAATGTGTGAACGCCCCAAACCGTCAGATAAATTTAGTGCAAAAAATATTTAAAAGTCTATTTGTTGTGTTTGCTGGCACAAAGCGACCAAAAACAATGTAAAACTCGTATGAAAAACGGCGGAAAAAAGGAAAATAAAACGTGAAAATAAAAATAGCATAAAGAATAGAGCCAAAGACCGCTCTGCTCCACTAAATGCACCTGTGTGGGTGAGTGTGAGGGAATACCACGCAAATGCCAGCTATAGATATAGAGAGAGGGAGAAATAACGCGAAAATATTCAAAGCAAACGCAAAATTTAGAAATGCCGCCAAACATTTAACTAGTGATTTCACATACACAGCTACTGGTGAGATAAGAGTGAAAGCAAAAGTGATTGGTAAATCCTTCTACTTTTGCCATTTCACAGCCATTAAAGCGACTTTAATCAGCCCAAGCTGTTGCTCGTTGGCCATGTAATCCTTTCCAGCAGAGGCTAACAAAAAAATTAATAATCCCCGCCAAACTGCGCATTGGGTGCTTGCAACAGTTTGCTGCGCTTGCCTTTGTGACCTTTTGCAACGCCGAAGTTAATTGAGCGTCGCGCGCGACTTTGACAGCGGTCGCTTGACATTGTGCGCGTTTAAAAACGCTTTCAATGCAATGCAAATTTTTTGTCGCAGTTTTTACATTCTGTACTTGCCCACATGTGTGTGTGCATGTGTGTGTGTGTCTCTTTCAACCACGCGCACCGAAACGAAAAAAAGGTGAGCAGCAAACATATGCAAGGCACGTTTCGGAATTATGTGCCACGACGAGGACGAGCAGCAGGACATGGACACACACTCACACATGCCACAGCCAGGCGATTCACTCGCAGCACAAAATAAATAAAATATCCGAAAACACGCACACACGCAAATTCGCACACGCACACACACACATCTACACCCAGGCCGTCATACCGCGTTTATATTTCAATTGAAGCTGCGGGCATTTCAGCTAAAGCGCCAGAAAAACCAGTTGTGGAGATCCTCAAAGCGACTAAAAAATCTTAAATCGTTGTTGCAGGCACGCCCACTTCTGCTAATCGTCACTTGCCGCCTCCGCGCGGAAATTGTGTGCCGATTAAATTGGCAATCAACTCAAACGCAAAAGCTGCGTGAAAAATGTCACAGTCTGTTGATTCGGCGAACGCACAACACGGCCGTGGAAATTGGCCAAAAGCTCATCATATGCCAGGTTACAACAGCACCCTCAGCCCACCCATAACCATTACTCAGTTCGCCGGGCACAGGCAATAATTACATGAAACTAGCCGAAAAAGTTTACATTTATGAGCATCGCGGCTGTTACCTACAAATGAGGGTGGGAGTAGGGGCACGTGGCAGGGGACATGGGGCAGGTAGCTTAGCATCTAGTTAGCGACAAACATACATATTTATGCCACCATCAACATCAACGGCAACGGCAACGGCGGCAGCCGAGTCGTGCGAAAAAATTGCTGCAAGTAGCAGCCGTTTGAGGCAAATAGCTCCGTTGACACAGTTTCAGCCCCAAACCAGCTGCTTCAGCCGACGCCGCTGGCGACGTGGCTTTAAAGAGGCCCCAAGGCTCTGCGGAGGACGGCGCAACTCTTTAAACACTTCTAATTTCGTATGGGACCCAAGTTTCGAATGTGCGCTAAATTAAGACAAATAAGAAGAGGGTTTAAATACGCCAAAATATGACATCAAATTTTATAATAAATATTGTGTTAAGCAAGGATTTGGGGTAAAAACCCAGGCAAGTGGATAAAGTTGTGTTGTCTTAACTAAAAGTCATGTTAGCCAGTAATATTATATTATATTACATATTATAATATGATCTCTTGGTAATATTTATATTTCATAGATATGTATATACTATTATATTTCAGTTCAGTAATCGTATTATGATATTAGATATAATAAAAATATACTCTTATACTATCATTTAGTTTGATATTTGAGCTAGTTTTACAAAAATATAAGCTTAATATAATTTATATATTTTCCCTTTCCTTTTAAATATATATACTGTAGCATTCCAGTTCAGTTGAGTGTAACAACTGGTAAACAAGTTTAGTTTCTGCTCATCCAATTAAAATTCTCTTTGACTACACCCAGACAGCTGCAGCTCCTCCAAGATTATCCCCAGACTGCGATGCGGCGAAAGCAAAGAGCTGATATTGAAGACCTTTTCGCACTTTGCCATTAGAGACGACGATTTCCCACCACAGAGCGCACTTTCATTGCATTTGACCTCGCTGCGAGTCCAGGTCCGTCTGGCATCTCCGGGCATATATTTTAATTGCCATTTAGGCAGCCTGAAAATAAAAACAGAACCTGAAACAGTAAGGCGTCTTGTTTGCATTTTGTGGACGCTCTGATTAGCTGGAGAAACAAAAAAAGCAGACAACAAAATTGTGAAAAATGTTGTCTGAATTTTAATTTTGGCCAGCTTGACGATAAATAGCCAGGGCCATAAATGCAGCTCGTCAAATGTATTTACCGTTGGCTTAAAGCAGCAGAGATGTGGCCTCATGTTAATCTGGGGCCAATCGATGTGGCAGCAACAAAAGTTGTTGGTTTTTCACGCCGTCTCTCTCTCCCTCTCTCTCTCTCTCTCTCTCTCTCTCTCTCTCTCGTTCGCTGGCATTTGTTTATTCTTTGAACTTCTCCAATTAAAAGTAAATATTGTGAGTAGTTTATCTTGATTTTATTCATTGCCAGCCAGGCCACGTTATCCCATGCAGTCTGAGTTTGCATAGTTAGGAGCTGGCTGGCTGCCCACACCCTCCCCCTGCCTCCCCACCCGGCGCCCTCTTGCATTCCCATTTCCCATTTCTATTCCCTAGTGGAGCAATCCGGAGCTGCGTGCGCGTTGTATCCGCATCTGTATCTGATTTCCACTCGGAGCCAGCGCCGCAGTCTTAAACTTTTGTCAAACTTTGCTTGCCGCGTAATTTAATGCCATTTAAAGAAGACGGGGCCAAAGTTTTCAGCTATCTAATGGCGACCGACTCGTAAATAGCAAAACACACAACGAGCTGCGTTTAGTGTCTTCTTTTTGGCTAAGCGAGTGTCGTAGCAGCGAGCTTTCAGTGGTTAATGTTGTTTCACATCATTTATAATTTGTAATAATTAGAAATGTGTTACAGCAAGGAGCTGTAGGAACTATAGTTCCATTTAGCGCACATCTTCCATATGTCTGACAGGGTATTCAAACTTCGGCGACCCAAAAAATAATCGTTGCTCCCTATTGTTATTTTTGTTTGATTAGTATCTGTGCGAATGAAAGAAGACCACAGCCTGCTACGCCATGTTGCTCGAGCGTACATTATTCAGTTCTGTCCGTGTAGTTGGGAATTCTGGCAGAAACCGCACGCATGTCAGTTCTAGAAATGAGTCATAAAGTGCCAAGTGCCAAGTGTTCTCCGGCACACATTTGGCCACAACGAACCGGAGCGGTTCTCATGCAGAGCATGCATGCAAGCCCCCGATTCCTCACATATTCGTCTTCTATTTTCCTATTTTATTGAACGTCGTTTGCCAGAATTATGATTTTAGTTTCGACTTTTTTCTTTGCCCCATTCCGAGCACACCGACAAAATCACGTTCTCGCACAGAAAGCACAGGCGTAATTTTATTTACGATTCAACTTTGTACTACAAAACATCATCTTCCGGCGCGAGCAGCCCCCTTCCATCCCCCCGCCCCCATCCAAGACAAGTCTTTGAAGCAACTTTGCGAATTTGATGCGTGCGCTTAGTTCCAGGCCAAGCAACACGACTGGCAACGGGCCCGGGCCAAGGGGAAGGTGGCAAGTTTTATTAGCCCTAAATGTAATAAAATGCAAACAGTAGCGCAGGCGAAAAATTGCAAGGGCAATGGAGTCTGTAGTCTCCAACAAAAACTGAAAAAAGCAGCGTTCACAAACAAACACCACTGCTCAATTCAAGAGGACTCGACTTAAACATACCCTGTATTATATATTTTTTAATAATCACTTCTCTAGCTATATCGCAAACTTAAAAATAATATTTCGCCTCTCTATACGATTTTCATAAATGTAAATAATCCCTACAATTTTATGGAGTGGGTTAGGTTAGGTGTGAACAAAAGAGATGTGTTCAGGCAGAGTGAGTACAAAACTCAGCCCAGTTTTATCTCGCACTGTTTTAAGCATCACTTTTGACAGGCAACAGTTCTCCACATTATAAGCACACATTAAACAAATTACTGCATTTGTTTACTCATTGTTTTTATGCATACAGGGTATTAAAAAAATTAAAAGAAAAGCATAAAGATGCGTGGCAAATTTATGCGCGGATCGTTCAGCTGCGTCTGGCTAAGAGGCAAATGTGGGTAATGCCAACTGAAACTGCCCATGTTAAGTTTTCTTTATGCGCCAGCTAAAAAATAAAAACTCAAATTAATGCGCGAGTTTTGTGGGGCAAACAGATGTGAGAATTCCTTTCATATGTACTGCTGGCGAGGCTGGAGGGGCAGCGGCTCAGTAAAGTGATGTAATATTAAATGCAGCGACAAACATTGTGAGGCAAATATTTAGCCTATATTTCAACTGTGTAATTGAAAAGGGGAATTTAATGAATCAAGAAAATAAATTTATTACTAAAGAGGGCTTCTGCACTGAAACCTCGATTGATGTATTTTATTCCCTAATTAATTTCAACTGGTTGTTGCCCTACTGCTCTCTCTAGTTCCAGGCGGTGCTTCGGCATGCCAGGGAGTTCACCGGTTGTTGGCCCTGTTCTGTGATCGGGGATGGACTCTTCTTTGGAAACATGCGAGTTCGTGAAATGCAGCTACTTAACCTGCCTCTGGTTACGAATGTCGAAGTAGTTCCAAGCTACTATGTAGAATAAAATCAGGCAGAGACTCAGACTTCCAGGGGATGTTTCCCTTTGCTCGTAGATTACCTTTAAATTTACATTCCTCCAATACCTCGGTTGCAATATGGTTGCTTTACAAGGACTTCGTCGATTCCGATTCCGGAGAACGCCTCTGTCCTCGTTGTTCTAGAGAAGAGAAGAGTCCAAAGTTTCTCAGTCGCACTTCGGGGCAAATCAGCATTACGTTGAGCGCCGCAGGATTGTCAGCACCTTTCCCGACATCTAGAGGGATTCCTGCCGAAGAGTGTTGCTCGTGGGGCTGCTGCTGCCAACAACTCCGAAGATTCCTGGTCTACACAATTGGCAGTGGACTTGACCAGGGTATCTTCGGATTTCCAGTCGAATAAAAGCGCAGGCCTACGACATTAGAGGCGGCAGGAGCACGGATACGTGCCGGCAGAATCTCATCCATCACCAGAGTTTGGGCCCTAAGCCCTCAAACTTGTAGTAGAAAAACGAAGTAGGTACAGAAACAGAATAAACATAACAGAAAAAGTGTAAAACGATGTCTTTTTTTTAAAAAATAAAAATTTTAAATAATGCCCGAAGACGCCCCTAGGGCTCTATCGCTGTCACAGGTAAGCAAAGTAACCAAGTAAATGGCGGGTGGACTAAAACTGATCTATGATCCATGACGATTAATATGATATTGGAACAGGTCGTGGCCACCGTGGCAGTGTCGTTGATCTCCTTCACCTGTGGCTTCACCATCTCGTACACTTCGCCGGCACTGCCCACGATGACGGATCCGAGCGTGACCAAGTTTGTTGTGACGCCGCAGACCGGCTCGTGGGTGGGCGGCATAATGCCGCTAGCTGCCTGTGTGGGTGCCCTTATGGGGGCACCGCTAGCAACGTATCTGGGCAGACGGCTGACCATTCTCCTGACTGCGGTGCCGTTCATTGTGGCCTGGCTGCTCATCGCGATGGCCAAATCGGTGACCATGGTCCTAATCGGCCGCGTGCTGGGCGGGCTGGGGCTCGGCATCGCCACGCTGGCGCAGCCCATCTACCTGAGCGAGACGCTTCATCCGCTGGTGCGCGGCACCCTAGGTCTGTTGCCCACGCTGTTCGGCAACACGGGGATGCTCGTGTGCTATTCGGTTGGCTCCTTTACCAACTGGTGGCAGCTGGCCTTTGTGGGCCTCGGCTGCGTCATGCCATTTCTCATGCTGATGGTATTTGTGCCGGAGAGTCCGCGCTGGTATCTGTCCCGGGGTAATCACGACGAGGCTCTCAGATCGCTGGCGGCGCTGCGGCGCAAGGATGCGGACGTTGCGGGTGAGCTCCAGCAAATGGAAGCTACGAAGGGCGGAGAAGGAACTAGCTTGGTGGAAGGCTGCAAGAATCTTGTCATCTATAGGAAACCCTTTCTGATAGCCCTAGGTCTGATGTTCTTTCAGCAGGTCAGCGGCATCAATGCCGTTATCTTCTACACCGTCATGATCTTCAACGATGCTGGCTCAACCATCGACAGCAATCTGTGCACCATTATTGTTGGATTCGTCAACTTTTTAGCCACTCTAACAGCCACATTCATCGTAGATCGCATGGGCCGAAAGGTGGCTGGCGTGAATTGACTTCGTGCTATGTTCTTTGTTACTTATACGTTCCCTTTGCAGATACTCCTTTACATATCCGATGCGGCGATGATCGTAACACTTTTGGTATTGTCTGTGCTGTTCCTCTGCAAGTATAAGGGTATGTCGACATCTGATTATGGCTGGCTGCCGCTGCTCAGTTTCGTGATCTATATTCTTGGCTTTTCCGTGGGCTTTGGGCCAGTACCCTGGCTAATGATGGGCGAGATACTGCCGGCAAGTATCCGGGATTCGGCCGCATCTATTGTCGTGTGCTTCAATTGGGGCTTCGCATTTGTTGTGACCAAAACGTTTCAAGATATGATAGGTAAGTCGAAGATACCCTGGAGGAGATGAGGACGATAAGATTAACGTACCGCTCTGTCCACGCAGATTTGATAGGCAGTTACGGTGCCTTCGGAGTATTTTGTGCATTTTGTATTTTAGCTTTGGTATTTGTCATATTTTTCGTACCCGAGACGAAAAACAAAACTCTCGAAGAAATTGAAGCTGAGATGACAAAGTGAAAATTTTAGAATTTAATTTTAATTGGTATTAATAAATGTCGGTCTCGCAAACACGTGGCTTTTTTTAGGGCGAGCTGATATTGGACGGCCTCCCTAGGGAAGCCATACCGGGCAGTACCCGTAATAACCAACCCCGTGGCCGAAATTCTTCGGCTCGATGTTAAGAGGTAGCAATCTATCTCTAAAATATTAGAGATTTGGGGTTTTACTCTTCTCGAGGATATACGACTTTTATTGATTTCCCACGCCGCCAGTGTGCGTATGCAAAATTCCAGTGCGATCTTAAAAATGGTTATATATCTAGCTTTAAAACTAAAGGAGATATATCGATTTTACCAAATTTCCACTCATTTTTCATTTGCTCTTTAAGCTAAAATATTCGGACGTATAGCTATAGTATTTATAACTTATTTGAGTTTAAAGTGTTGTGCCTGCCAGCCTGGCAGTTATTCAGTCAGTCTGTGGCCACGCCCATTTGACTGCATCAGCCGCCTACGTGGGCAGCGTCGCCATTGTTTTGCCTGCTCGTTTGGCCTTTGCCTGCGCCAACTCATTAAAAATTCCATTTTCATTTCGCCCATCATCCATTTTGATTTCATAGTCGAGTGGCGAGGGTGGGGGTGGGGGTGGGGGCGTGAGGCAGTTGGGGTGTGCGTGCGCTGGGACTTTAGGGTTTGGGGGGGGGGGTGTCTGTGTGCAATTCGTTATGTTTTGCAGCGGCGTCGCTGTCGCCGTTGCAGTCGCCGTCGCCGTCGCCGTCGCTGTCGCCGTTGTTGCACGATTTCAAAGTGTTTACTTTCTTGCCACATTGATTTCGCTGCAAGAACTTTCACTTTGGCTTTTTGGCCTTTTAAATTTTAACTTGTGCAATTTAATATTGTATTTATTCGGCTTTCATCTTGCCGCACCCGGCCGCTCATAAATAAGTGAACAGTTGTGCAGCGAACTTTAAGAGGGGGCGCAATTAAAAAACAATAATGTACACACTGAAATCAGCATCGTATTTTACATGGCAAACATTATTGCATGGATATCCAATATAAAAATACCCATGCACAATAAAAATTTGGCCTGAGCCGAGCCAGCGAGCTGGCCACAGTTAATTATTTGCCAGCCAGTTTGGCGAACGTGACGTATGCGTAATTTTTCACCCATCGCACATGCTTATCTGCCGCTTGAATGGGCGTGTTGGGTGTGCGAATACATAGTTAAATACACACAATACAATACACACATATGTATGCACGCTGATATTGTGTGCATTCGCTGATGAATTATTTGCCCAGCACTCAATCAATAAGTATGTAATGCATTGCGAGGCATTTTGTGTGACTGGCCCACTGAAGCATGCACATAAATGAATATATGTAAATACAAATATATATAAATATGTAATTTACATTATCATACCTGCAGCCGAGAGTTGACCATAAATGAATAGCAAATTTAACGCAATGTTAAAGCCGAATGTTAACCCCCAGCCAGAGCAAGGCATATTCGGATAGTAGTCTACTTAGTATAGTTAAATAAGTTGACAAACGTTTTTCAGTTTAATAATTGTTACAAAATAGAAGCTTGGATTTTGTTTTTTGTTGGTAACTATGACAGACCGCTTGAACGTCTGCATTATTGGCTCTGGCAACTGGGCCACGACCATCGCTCGCAATGTTGGCCTCAACGTGACCAACTCGCAGTTGATGGAGCCCAAGGTGAATATGTACGTGTACGAGGAATACATTGATGGCCGCAAGCTAACCGAGATTATCAATACCACGCACATCAATGTCAAATATATGCCCGACTATGTGCTGCCGCCGAATGTGGTAAGTGAATCGCTGCCTGCTGCTGCTGCTGCCCCGTAAATGCTAAGGACTCGCTTTTCAAGGTTGCCTTCGACGATGTGGTGACGACGGCACGTGACGCGGACATTCTGATCTTCGCCATACCGCCCACGTTTGTGAGCAGCTGCTGCAAGACCCTGCTGGGCAAGGTGAAGCCCCTGGCCCATGCGGTCTCCCTTATCAAGGGCTTCGAGCGTGGCGACGACGGCCAAATCCTGCTCATATCGCATCTGATCATGCGACAATTGAAGGTGGGTTCGCGTTAATCGGAGGCGTGTTTATTATTTTATTTATTTAGATACCCTGCTCGGTGCTGGTGGGCTGCAATCTGGCTCACGAGATATCCAATGACAGATTTGCCGAGGGCACGATCGGCTGTCGGGATCAGAAGTATATGCGCATACTGCACGATATATTCAAGTCGGCCACATTTCGTGTGGTCGTCACGGATGACGCTGACTGCGTGGAAATCTGTTCCACTCTGAGGGTGAGTGATCATGATCATGGTTCACTTGAGTGCTTTAAGTTTTGTTCACTCAGAATATTATTGCTTTTGGCGCCGGCTGTGCCGATGGCATGGAGTTGAATGAGAATACCAAGGCTGGTATTATAAGACGTGGACTTTTGGAAATAATACAATTCGTGGATGTCTTCTATCCCGGCAGCCGCCTGGCCACCTTCTTTGAGTCCTGTGGCTTGTCCGATCTCGTTACCAGCTGCTATTGTACGGCCTAAACTTAATTAACTCTTACTATTCCCTATGCATAGCCTTTTTTTATTTTAGCCAATCGCAACCGTAAGCTGGCCGAGGCGTTTGTCAAGACTGGTCAGCCCTTGAGCGAACTCGAGAGCATACTCGTGCCGGGCCATGAGCCTCTGGGCCCTGTCACCTCCGAGCTGGTGCACATTATGCTCAAGAAGAAGGGACTGGAGGACAAGTGCGTGAGAGCAGCGGTGTCGAAAAGATCCCCAGTTTTCAACTAAGCATTTTTCACTACTCCCACAGATTTCCACTGTTCACCACCATTTATCGGATCTGTGCGGGCATTTATCCGCTCTCTCGATTGGTGGAAACTCTGCGCTTTGCTCGTGAGGACATGTAAGTGCAAGTGAATAATAGTTAATAGATATGTGATAAGTCTATAAATGTGCATCCTCAGCTATCATCCCAATCATATTTTCCAGCTGTAGACGCTATGTAAATTTGAGATATTCTAAAAAATTGTCGTGTATATTCTGTTAATGATCTGTTTGCTTGTCACAATAAACAAGACGCTCTACTCTTCATTTGATAGATGACTTCTAGACAATGGTTTTATCGTTATATTTTAGAGCAATTGCCGGAATACCCGGGCTCTGTATGCAAATGGGGAACAATGCCAATGAACTGACAAATACGTATACAATTCCTGAATGCACATGACTCGACTGGGTGCTGGGGGTATTCAAACAAAAGCCGTGCACATTTTATTGTTGTGCGTCTTTTCTTTGGGGTTCAAGTATCCCTTGCGGAAAGTGCACTCCATTGAATGCACTGGCGCTGGAAGCACTTGCGAGCAACTCGGAGCACGACTACTGAACTACAACGGAAATCACTTCACTCATAAATGGGTAAGGCAAAATGGGTAAAAGGCAAAAATACACAATAAGAAAGAAAGAAAATCAAAATAAAGGAAGAGAAACCACATTGCTATTGTTTTTCAACTATGTATCGGAATAGTTGTTGCCATTGTTTAGTTTGGCTCCTCAATTGAAATTGGAGAGAAATGGGAGCAGCTGCCGAGGGCTATAACGTCTGAAAAGGCAGATGGTGAGTGCGTGTCTAGGGCTTGTCAGCTATTCATAAATCAAACTGAATGACCCACATGCTCGCTTAACAAAAGTTTAGTTCTCAACTCGTGTTTCGGCTTTGGATTATCAGGTTTTTAGTATGCAAATCATTTTGCATCTAAATAGAACTTTTTTTATATTCCTTCCATAAATATAATATGCATCTGGCGTGAACTTTAACAATCCCTTTGGCAATATTGTATGCTAAAAAGTGAATTGATATTTATTTTTCCTCAATTATTTATGCAATTCATTTAGGTGTTAGCTACATTACCATGATATTACATACATTTCTCATTGCGTAATTAAATCAGATGTGACAAAGGGACTTAACCCTGTTATCGTTATTCGTATATGGGATTTGGATAATGGATTAGTTCACATCGAAAAATTACTCAACTTGATTAGATTAGCACAGCCACAGGCGATGACAACAATTATTTAGTTGAATTACATTTTGCAAACGCTGTGAATGGCATATGCGCCATTTGGCAGATTATCGGAAATATAATTGAAAAAAGATGAATAAATAAAAATAAAAGGCTTTACCATGATTGCAAATAATGCGCATTTGATAAATATATTTATCATTGAAAGGGAATTATAAAGTTTATATTTTTGTCAGAGGAATCTGCAATCGTGTCAATTGGTTTATTGGCTCTTGTTGCATTTCGGTAGCTGAGGCAGTCAACCAAAATGCCGCTTTACGTGATGGCCAAAAAGGGTTGAAAATGATATGGAAAATGAAAATGCGAATCCAAAACGAATTTCGAACGTTTTGGCTGGTCTGGCCGGCCGGTCCGGCTGAACAAATATGCCAGTTAGGCAAACAAACAAAGCCAACACGGGCGCACACACACACACACACACACACACACATCCAAATATAAATGCATACATATGAAAAGCTACGAAATTTGCATATCAACAGACAGCTTTTCAGCACAATGTAGGGGCATGTGGGGGAGGGGCTAGGCATTATTTGCGCATTTCTTGTTGCATTTTAGGTAGCATTAAGCGCGTCTCTCGTTTTTGCTGATAATTACACGGTAAATTTGGCAAATGTGACGGCGAATAGCAAACTAGATGCACACAACATTTGAGCGTAGAGCTCGCTCCAAATGTATCTGCGAGTGTGTACACAAATATAGATACGGATACGACGACACCTGCTCACACACACACACACACACACACGCACACATAGAAGCAAGCGAAGCACTTCAAAAAATAAATAACAATTTTGTACGTTACACACGTCGTTCTGCTTATGTAAACGTAACTGGATGTGTGTGTGTGTTATGTGTGCGTGTGTTGATGTCGGTTTGCGTGCATGGAGTGCGCCTAAAAGTATACTTCATTTCCTGTTTTACACCAGAGCCACCTACTTGGCAAATACTTCACAAATAGACAACACTTCAAATGGGCTCCAGTTCTCTCTCAACTTGCTGTTGCTGTGTTTATGTATATATATATAAACGTATATATTTGCATTTGATTTTCTTCACCATGAAATTGAACACATAGACAAAACCAACAGCTATAATTGTATTCTTGATGGGAACAGTTAATTATAGTTGACAAATTTTCCAACAACCAAACCTTTGTCAAAGGTAAACCGATTCTCCTGGCAAATATCATTTTAGTCACGTTTCGCATTTTAATTTGATCGTAAATGTACATGTTTATTTTTTTTGGGAAAAAATACTGTCAACTTGATTTCGCTTTTTTGCAAATTAAATTTTCTCTTCTGAAGGCACAACCTGGCATAGACATTGATGAATATCGAAAAATTTATCAATAGCTGTGCTCATGCATGTGTAATTTAATTTTTTTGGCATTTGCCAAGCTGATGTGTTTTTATCTCGGACCACCCCTACCACTCGCACCAATGCAGGTCCCCAGTTGTTTGACCAGTTTTGTAATTGTTTTCTGGCAAACTTTTGATGTGGCATTTCACATTGCTCGCATATCAAATGTAAAATGATGCGTTCCTTTGGCTAATGAATTTGTTAAAAGTTTGGGCAGAAAAAGCAACAGGGAAAAGCAAAACTTATAT
Organism: Drosophila robusta; assembly: GCA_035043565.1. Taxonomy (NCBI): domain Eukaryota; kingdom Metazoa; phylum Arthropoda; class Insecta; order Diptera; family Drosophilidae; genus Drosophila; species Drosophila robusta. The sequence goes on from JAWNMW010000584.1 coordinate 6,861,658, forward strand.
ATAAAAGCTGACCGAGTTTATTGTGGACAAATGCCCACACACACACACACACTGTCACAATTACTTATGAACACGCACAGAGGCGAGCGCATAAACTTTTTGACCACTTGCCAACCGAAAAAGTGAAAAACCAACAGGCAAAAACAAAAAGTTTACGGTTTTTGTGGCCAAGTTGGTTGAGTTAAGGGAGATGAGCACAATTGTGAAAGTTGCGTGTGCTGAAGGGGCATTGTTTGGCAAAGCGTTTAACTATTTACAAGGCCTAATTGACAGCATTAGAATCCAAAAATCGGTATTCTTCAACGCATGTGCGTATGCTTTAAAATGTCGTGTGTCGAGGCGCAACGCAAACATTTGCAAATATTTTATGAGCACTTAAGTTGGCCCTAACACACCACACACGCACACACACCTACACGCAAGGAGACACACATACCCTCACAATAAAAAGTCGCATATGAGCATGCTGTCTATGCATGGAGTAGCTTCAATTGGCTTAGGAATGGGAGAGAATGGGTTTGGGGGCAACTCGAAGAGTAGAAGCTGCTTTTGTCATGGCAAGTTGTGCGTGCGTCTCGTATGATGAAGTTGGGGATAATGATGATACCGTTGGCGATGACGATGCAGCATGACATGTTTGTTAAATTCGAAACGAAATCAATTTAATAAACTGTCAATAATGCAGCACATTATCGGCAAAATGAGCTGAGCAACTTAAGCAGCTACACAGTTCACGTCAATGCGTAGTCAAAGTCAATTGAATGAGAGCTGCAAACGACTATAGATACACTGAGAAAAACCCCGCACTTGAAATACAAATGGGTACAGTGCAGGAATTGTTTTAATCGTGACTGCAAATCGAAGAAATTAAAAATGATATTATTAGGAAATTATTTCGTTTTCTTCTTTTTTGATTCTTTTATTATTATTATTTTTAATTCAGAGATCATTTAGCGATTAATATAAATTTTAACAATTGAAATTTTGTATTCTTTCCTAAATATTTCGGCTGTTTTTTATCGGCACCAGTTTCAGTTCAATGTTTAATATATAACTACAACTATAATTTTGGAGTTCCGAGCTAGCTCGTTAGTCTAATTTGTAGCCTTGGTTATATTTGTTTAAAAAATGGTGATTTTTAAATAAATAAAATACAGAAACTAATTTTTTTCACTGTAACACTGAAAAGGTGCCAAGTGACGCACATTTTGAAAATGATCTCTGAAAATTTAGCTGAGCAGCAAGCTAATACTTCGACAGCCGCTTCATTGCCAGAATACAGTCAGACATAACCGGAGTAAGCCCACAGGAATTTATGTGGGATAATTTAATAGATGTTTCCAATAATCAGGAGAATGTCGTGCATGACGCAGTTTTCACATGTCTAACGTATAATATGTTGTAACAAAGGAATTTTAGAAACCCAAACTTTTCCTCTCGTTGAACTTGGCCGGCTTCTCATTACACGATTTTGCAACCTTGGGTATTATCTTAATTAACAAAAGCTGTCTTCAGTTGAGCTGCCATTCAGAATTCATGTCAGGCTGATTTTATTATTAGAGCTGACTGTTTAAGCTGTCAGTTCCCTTAGCTGTCATATCGCATTTTTGATGAACAGAGCCAAGAACGCAAAATGTGGCAAGTAGGTTACTCGAGCTGCCACAGCTTGCTTCACGAAACAAAAAAAGCAAAGAAAAATGTGCTTGCTTTAAAAATGGATAGATTAAAAACCAAATGTTACGATTGACGTGTTAAAGCAGGCAAAAAAAACAACAACAACTACCTACTGGAAAACGGTAACCGGTAAAAGTGATGGAGGGCAACATTTTATATGCCTTCAAATATTTTCATGCCAACGTACGATATTATTTCTTATCTATGGCCCAACTCGATACACATCCTGGGGCGAGGGGATCGAGGGACTGGCTCGATTCTCGATTCTCTCGTTGCGATTACCATAACTATAAATATCGATTGCTTCTGCTGGCAGGCATAGCCAGCGAGTGCTTAAAGCAGCCAACACACGCACACAACTAGACATAGACATACGAGTCACGCCCCCGATTAGACACATACACACACGGAACTAACACACGCACACACACACACACACACCTACATACCTCAATGGCAAGCAACTTAAGGCTGTCATTGTTTTCGCCTTCGTCGTATCTGTGACGCTTTTATGTTTCAGCTATTGCTATTGCCAATTCTTTTCTACCTGCGTTCACTTTTACCTGCCTTATTTTTCTCTTTGACAAATAAATTGACATGCCACATTGCGATAGCGACAAAAATACACAAAACAACGAACGCCAAAATGAAGCCAGCTGCAAAATAGATGTTTAGTATGTGACAAAAATACTCTACCCATTTATCAAGTATACGAGCTGAATTCACTTAGCCGTAGTAAAATATTTCAAATACTCTAAGAAACTTTTACATATCGAATACTTAACAATTTTTCAAGCAAGCGCTTAATTTATTAAAAACAAAATCTATTATCTAACTAAGCTAATCTATGCATAGAATCAATTGAAAAATGGCAAATTTTAAATATTAAAAATATTTGAAACAATCTAAATATCACAATAAACATTTCAAATTGAGTGACAATTTTGAAATACCCCATGTAATGGGATAAATGCTATGCGGAAACAGGCCAAAACGGAATTGTATCGACATCGACTCGGTTTATAGGCGACATTTGAAGGTTGCTGCCATTGATGGCAGCCCAGTCCCCCTCCCCCCCCGCATATTGTAACGCCCCCGCAACCCAACAATGAAATGTTAGAGCACGTACAAAAGGAATTCGTTCGTTTTGGCTGCCTCTCATTTTGTTTTTGCTTTTGTTCTTCTTTCTTTTTTGTTGTTGCTGTTGTTGTTATTTTCTTGTATTTTTCTTTGCTGCTGGCTGGCGAAATTGACGTGCGAAGAGAATGGCGACAGCGACGGCATGAAAGAAATAAATATGCCACAATATGTTAACGACAAGTTCCCCCTATCCCCTGCAAGTTGGCCAGCGAAGGTGAAGTACGTGCAAGTTTTACTTTTGACGCTGGCGGTAAATAAATATTATTTAAGCGACACTAAAAAATGGCATTCGATTATTTAGGAAATGTTTTTTTGGCCAGCCGAAAGCTGCGAATGTTTAGATAAATGAAGCTGGCGCTGGCTTACCACGAATTATGTGCAATAAATGAAATGTATAGGCATAAATCATTAGAATAGATAGCTCCTTGGCAGCTCCAGCTACAGCTCTACCAGCTGCCGGTAAGTGGCTTGTGGTTTGTTCGCTGGGGGGACCACCCGCAATGCCGAAAAGTATGCAATCATTTTTCAATAAGCTGTATTAGCTTGTCAGCTGCCAGATGTAGGCATTACACATACGCCATGTTGTGCGTGGGCCTTGATTTATCATTGCTTAAAAACCAGCCAGCAACAACAGCACACAAATATTGTCTGCTTCTCAGTTATTCGAGCATTTGACAGAATAATGTCTTTGTATACTTAAAATCAATAGCATGGCTATAAATGCCTTTAAATTGCCGAGAGACAATCAAAACGCCGAAATGAATGAGAAATCGTGTGCGAGAACAGCTGTCAATGATTACTTACAGATTTTGCGGTTTTAAAAAAGAAAACAAAAGTTCAAGACGCAGTTGCTGCAATCGTGTTCTCCCGAATGGCCGCCAATAAACCTGGCAATAAACCTGCAGCATCGCCAACTAGCCATAATTACAACTTAATGGTGTTCACATGTAAGCTGTTTCCAGGCGGAGCACCCGTCGGAGGTAATAACTTTATTAATTACGCACTGGACACGGGCACACAGGGCCCGAGTTCAGCAAAAACAAGCCCAGCCCAAATCCCGGGCAACAGCTGGCGGCATCCCGTTTGGGGCCAATATTAATTTATTCTATTTCCTTTTACGGCCCCAAGTGAATTAGAGGCAGAAAGTGCTTAAGCACTTTTACTTGAGCGCGGCCCCAAAACTTCCCACCCAGTTTAGTTTATTATGTATGCGACAAGAACAATTAAACAAGACCCTGAAAGTTGCCTAATTGTTGTCGGTTTGCTGCTCAGAAGAGGAACTTCAAAAGTAACTCAGCTTTGGGCCCATGATGTGCGGCTAACTTTCTCTCTACTGTGGATTAAGTGCAGTTTATTAAACAATGTTAATTCAAAAACTTTAATTTTAAAATCATATTAAAAATATCTAAGCAGTTTTCATTAACTGTATGCGAGAAGCTCAAATTACATTATTATTTTGCCATTGCATAGAAATGATTGAAAACGCAAATGAAATTATTGAAGTGCAATACTTGACAGCTTGAACTGATTTATGTTTGCTTTCTGCAAATTATTATAGGAAAATTGCAATTGATATTTTAATTTAGATAAACTTATGTTGGCATAAATTACTTGATTTGTGAAGTGGCCTTAAGCTTAAATGAGGACCTCTCATTCTCTAACCACTTTCAAAAAGGAAAACAAATGCAAAAAACAACAAATGAATCACTTATATTCGTATTAGATGCTACGCCTCAATCCCAACGCGGACATAAAATAACTAACCGACTGTTTTTCGCTGGCCGCCTGCTGCTTACACATATGGCAACTATTTGGCTCAAATTGGTATAAATGATGGGGATAAAGCGTAACGCTGGCAATAAATAAAAGCTGAGCACATAAACAAATACAAATACTTGTACACACACACGTATGTGGGGGCAGCAGCGAATGTATTTCCCTTGGGGGAAGGACAACGCAAAAAAGTAGGCAATGATTTTTATTAATTGATAAGCATTTGCAACAAGTTGCCATCCATTTGCGCCTCGTGTTTATTTACAGAACGTGTTCAGCTGTGTTACGTAGGCCCCCTCGCCTCCCCCCGTCCACTACCTAGATTAAGTGATAAATACTTTCGTATTTGACGGTAGATTTAAGGGGCGGTCCGGTTATGTAACTGATTATCACAAGGCGATAAGCCTTCTGTGCCACAAAAGGACATTGAAAAGTAGCACACATCAAGAGGAATGCAAAAACGAGTTAAAGCGAGACAGCGATAGGAAGAGTAGGGGCAAGAAATCATACAAATGCTGTACATAAAAGCAGTCACAGCATCTAAACTTCAAAGCAAAGCGTTTTTCTTTTTTGGCATACTGTACTCTGAATATATACAAATGTAGGTATTTCCTTTGAATGCATTTGTATATAGATATTGGACAATGAAGCACTCATTCCCAATTACGGATTGCTTCTGCTTTTCTTTCTCATTTTCTTTTTTTTTTCAAAAATGAAATCATATTTAGCGCGCTATCGATACGAATTATAATTACGCCAACTAATTAATTAAAAATTCAACTTTCGAGCGCAGAGAATCAAAAAAAAAAAAGAAAAGCCAAAGAGGCACTTTGAAAAGTGTTTACGGCTGAATAATTTGAAAAGCTAACTGAGCAAACAAAAAAAATGAAATGCAGCATTCTTCAAACTTGCTCGATACTCAAAAAAAAAAATGTTTTTCCTCAAACCCTGAAGATGTAAAAAGTTTTTTTTTCAAGCGAAAGAAGCAGCATAAAGTTTGCTTTTTCTTGAGCAATAAAACAGCGAACGTCGTATGAGTGCTAGTCGGGTAGGGGGAGGAAAAGAAAAATGTGCACTTGTCAGCGAAAGAAAAGCAAAGAACAGCGCAGAAAGAACGAAGAAGAAAACGAGGAAGGGGCCAAAGGACTCTGCTGCGCTCTTAGCAAAGCCGAAATCATTAAAAAGCCAACGTAATTGATAAAGGAACATCAGGGCGGATACAGAGCGAGCGAGAGAGTCTGAGGCAGAGTGAGAGAGACGAGCGGGTAGAGGGAGGAAATACGTAGCTGGATAGGGGCACAAGTTTATAGCGATGACATCGTTAAAAGTCTGCCGAGTACTTTGTCGTACTCGCAGTACTCGCACAGAACACACACAAGTGCCTCAAGACGACCGAATTAGTGGCCACAAATTGGCTGGCAGGGTCTTGAGATTTTTGCAATGTATGGTTAAGTTTGCCACCCCGACGTCTCCTCCCGGCCATCACTCTTTTGGCCCATTTTTTATCGCTCTGTCTTTTGCTGCTTTGGCTGCACATGTTTTGGGTGAGTTGCTAAAATGTTGGTGGCTGGCCCCTTTGGCCAAAATGCGAAATGCAAATGAAATGCAGCCAAATATTTTTCCGCCAAGGCGTTTAAGTTATTTCTGCATTCTACCAAAACTCAATAGTGCTTGTATTTTTATGGCCACTCCCCCTCCCACTCTTCTGGCAGTTACCCATTCTCTAAACCAAAAACAAAGCCTGCAAGCAACTGACCCCAGCTAAATCCGCCCCAGCATTTGCCCCCACGCCGACCTTTGCCACGGCACTTAAGGCGAACTAACAAAAGTTCGCATTTATTTGACTTCGCTTCGGATGATGGAAGCAGCAGGAATTGGGGATCACAAGAGAAATGTGCTGTATAAGTCATTTGCATAAGTTGGCCCGGCCGCAGTCTGAGCAGTAAGTAAAGTAAAAAATTTTTGTTTTCGCAATTGTGCAGAAAAGTGGCGGCCGCATATTAAATCAGAAGAAAACGCGTAGAAAAATGAAACCAAAAAAGAACTTGAAAAATACAATAAAAAAAACCAAAAAATTACAAAGTTTTTAGCTGGCAGCAAAAGTTGACGTAGAAAATATTTGTGTGCTCAGTGTAAAATGAGCAAAGAACTTGTAATATGAGTGGATTGTGAATTATTCTTCGTTCTAATAAGTCAAGTATAGCAGCAATCTACATATTATTTAACGTTGTAGCTCAACGTTAAATTTGGGATTAAAGTATGCGCCCATATAACTTTATTTCTATGTTTTAATCAGATGTGTGTGCTTTGTTTGTTTGTCTGCGTGCGCCATCTAAAAGTGTAGCTGTCAAAATTTAATGTCCACAGTTTAATTCAGGGGCGCTGTGCATCGTTAATCAAAGCGTCTTTAATCTCACGTCAGGTTATGTAAATAAACAATTACGAGCATTTATGTGCGCACGCACACCAGAGCTAACACACACACACACACACTTTTATACAAAAAGGAAGCTGCACACGGGCACAAATTTTGCGGCTTAAAGTTAATTCATTTCGTAAGTGTTTACCTAACCTGGTATTAAAACGGCTAGAGAACTCTCTCACACTGCTCAGCCAAGATGCCTTTGCTACCTACGCAAATTCGATAAGCACAACAACCAGGCACTCACACACATACACACACATACACTCAAAATAAACACAAACATAAACAAACAGACAGCGGAGGCAGGCGGCGAAGAACACCGGAAGGAAACGCGTGTGGATTCATCCAAGTGCAAATATTTCAATTTGAAACTGATAAGTCCCATTAATGTGTAAATGTATCCAGCTGCCAGATATACGCAGGGTATTTTGTATTAGATACGAAAACTGGTTGAGCGCAAAAATTTAAAAGCGAGTTTAGAGCGCGCGAACTACTTAAAGGCTGTGGAGAGAACCAGCGAAAGCCTTTTAAAAACTTATTCCTGGCCAACAAACAAGCTCGGGACAGGGAATGTGTGTGTGTGGGCGGGTATCGATTACTTCGTCTAATGCACTTTGCAACTCAAACTGAACCGAAACTGAATCTGCAACTGTAACTGAAACTGTTGCCAAGTGCTGGCCGACTCAACAACTTGCTGCAGGCAGATGGAATTTGTTAAATGGATAGTCGGATACTGTATATAGCTGGCCCCTCCACACTGCCGCTCGAGTGGATGACTGAGTCTGAGATTGCGCCAGAAATTGGCAGCCCAGCTTGGCGATTAATGTGCACGGGATCCCGTCTGATTTAGAGCCGCGTTCCAACTTGTGCTAAAGTTCTGTCAGAATACAACATTCTTGCGCATTAATTGTATTTCAAATATAAAGTTAAACAAAAGCCACTCTATAGTTGCTTACGTAACATGACATGTTTTCTATTTAATTTGTATTGCTTTTTCTACTTTATTGCTTTGCTCAGCCCGTCCCAGCTTTTAGTTATTGAACATTTTACATTAAGTAGACCAGGTGGTACGACAAATGTATTGCGTAAGGCATCATTTTTGCAATTTAATTTAACTGCTTTTGTGTCACTTCACTCTCCTGGTATTAAACATGCTTACAATGATAATTTCCCTGTCCTTGTTGGCTTCGTAGCTGCGAGCCAATAACTTTTTTGGCAGCTGCAATGTTTGTTGCCTTCGCAAAATGTCTATGCAGTTGGCCCGGCTGTTGACTGATCCAACTGCCTGTCGGTCGTCGTTTGTTGGTAGTGAATTATTTATTGTACGTATTACTTTTATTGCTAAGTGTCCAGCCCCGAGCAGAGGCTCATTCAAGCAATCGAATAAATTACATTTTATGCCAGGCTTAAGGAATTCAAACATTCTGGATATAATGAAAAGGCTTACTGCAATGCATATTAAATATGGCATTTATTGCAGCTGCTGGTCTTTAGTTTGAACTCAAGCAATTGGAAAAACAATAAATACGAACATGTAAAACCATTTTAATTGTCTTTACTTTATATTTATAAAAAGAAATAGAATATTGTTAATTGCTCCACACGAGTGGCTTCTAATCTATTATCGATTTTTAACCCGGTTTATCTGTGTTTACCCCAAAGCCTTTTTACTGCCCAGCCCGAAAGGCGTTTCCTTGTCTTAACCCAAATCGTGGCATATGAAGCCGTCAAGTGCCAAACATGCAACCAATTTTCTCCAGTTCGCGTGAGAGCATATGGAAAACGTTCGAAAAGTGCCTGCAGATAAAATGCATTTGCATATTTATCAACACTATCAGTGCTAAATACCTGAGGAATATTTATGTAAGAGTAATTAGAAAAACTCAAAATTAATTGCAAGCAAATTGTGAAAACAAGCTTAAGGCTAAAGTACTTGACCAGTGAATGCACCAATAAAATTAGTCGAAATTCTTATTTCTCCAAGACTTAACATCCGATTAGAAACTGACTTTCAAGAACCTTTAGGTAAATGCTCTGCGTTCATTGTACTCATGAGAAATGCATTGCATGATAATTGAGCCAAAGGCGACGACGAATGAAAACTTGGAAATTGTCGGAAGCGTAAAACGAAAATAAAATGTAAAAATAATAAAAGAAACGCAGAAACCTGTGACTGTGACTGTTAAGTTAACAACAACAAGAGCCTCAAAACTGTACAAACATAAACTTTGCTGCATTACCATGGTGTGCGTGTGTGTGTGTGTGTGTGTGTGTGGGTTGGTGTCACGCTAACCTCAAAATTGCCGCCAACAATTTAACAAGCAGACGTTGTGTGAAAAATATGTCAAACAAGAGGGCGAAGACGGCAAGTAGTCGGCGAAAAGCGATTTTTTTTTATTTTTTTTTTAACGAAAATTGCGTTAACACGCACACACACACGCACGCCGCTGTACACACACACACATGGGCGCACGTCCCCATAGTCGAATTACCAGCATAAAAAGTGGCCACCACACGAGCAAACAGAAAAATATTCCCGCCACGTTTTGAATTATGCATGTCTGCCATGCCACACACAAACTCTTTCTCCCCCTTACTCTGTCATCCTTTTGCCACTATCCCCAACTCACTCTCTCTCTCTCTCTCTTTCTCACTCCGATTCTCGCCGAAAACCACTGCCAAACGACACCAACAAAAGCATCGCAAAGAAAAATATACATATTCGCAAATAAAATGACTGACAAAAAGAAGACGAAACTTATAAATGCGCGTGGAGCACCTGCTCGACTTTAAAATACCCCGCATTAAAATATAAAAAAAAACGTAGTGTTCAACATAAAAAAATGCAGTTGCTTCTGCTCAGATGTTAAGAATAACATACGCAAAAACGAAACTAACGAATACTAAAGTGCCCAATATACCCATTGTACCCTGTAAATATGTCCAACTAGTCGTGGTCTGTTTTGCACTCACGACGACCAACATGCAAATGCGCTCCAGGAGACCGAGGCCGAGGCCGAGGCTGGAGGCGACACCAACCAGGACAACGTGTGGCGTCAGCCAGCAGGAAGGATATATTTGTGTATTATGCTCTTATAATAACTAAATTCGCTGCCACCAAAATCACAGGGACGCATTCATTTCAACCAACCACATATGTATATTTTTGGGGGCAAAATCATGTCACTGCTCCTCACATGTGTGTGTGTGTGCGCGTGTGTGTTTGTGTGCGTGCATGAGTTATGGAAGTGCATCCAATTGAAAAGATTTGCAGTTTTTGCTTGCCAAGGAGCGGCTACTCATTTTCAGGGGGCAATTATGTCAACGGATTACCCCGAGAATAGCGAGTGCTCAGCATCCATTAGGATTAAGCGTACTCAGAGCATAAACAAGTAGAAGCTGATAAAACTGCTAAAAGTATTTAAGTACAAATTAAATTTAAAAATATGACAACTATTTAAAGTAAATAAACAAGTTTTATTGGAGTTGAGTAAGAACTCTTTGAACGACAACAAGTATCAAAATAACGTTATCATGCAGCAAATATTAATTATGAAGCCAATTATTCACTTGACATTTCATTATTAATTATTATTTTTTGCAGCCCTAACAACATATCAGCTGCAATTAATATTTGTGTTTTTTTTTCTGCTACTCATCGCATTTCAATCAATATGAAATGCCAACTCCCAATACCCTCAAAGTACAAGTATTACGAATGTAATTGCTTGCAGCCAGTCAAACAGTTATTAAATGAAAAATCCTTAAAACGAGCAACTCAGAAAATCGCGTGACTTTGAGCCGATTTCCAACCAACAAGAAGAGCGAAAGGGCAACAGAAAGGGCGGACTTACATCACATATAGCGCAAGTGTATAATATTTTTGTTATTTTTAATTTTAATTTGTCGCTGCACACTTAACCTTGGCGTGGGCAGCCTTGGGGGGCACCAAAGTTTTGTGGCCTCATAAATTTCATATTGATTTCCTGCAGCGCTTCGACAACCGATGCGATTGTATAGCAAATGGCAAGGCCCAAGTGTACCATGAACAATGAACAATGAGCTGTGAAACTTTATTGACTCTTTTTACTGTTACAAATTTACTTGATAGCACCCGGTGACTGCAAAGTTTTGGATGCTTTACGATGCCTGCAGTTGGCTTAGTTGTTCTTGTTGCTGTTGTTTTTATACTTGTTTCTTAGCATTTACCAGCCCCATTTCTGCAGTAAAACCAAGAACAACATAATTTAGCCAAACAACAATAAACTGCTACTCGACTCGACTCGACTCGAGATGTTTTCTATGGGGGAACACTACCCATATTCATACACTCAACACGCACACACACACACACACACACACACATAAGCCAGACAAGAGGAAGTCGTAGCGGAAACTGTAACTGAAACTGCTGAGGGAAATTCTGGTAGCAAAGTTTTTTTTTCTCTTTTGTTTGTCAAAATGTAATAAAGTGCAAACAGTAGCAAAAATAATGTGAACACATAAAAATGCGTCAAGTTTTTATTCGTATCAGCCTCAAAGTCTCAACTTCTCAATACCCCACTCTCTGTGGAATTGTGCTTATTGTTTTATATATATTATTTACCCTTTCGAATCGCGGGCGTTGAAAGTATTGTTCAACATGAAATTTGGCTTATCGCCGGTGCGAGAGAAAAACTTTGCTGCAGTCCTAGAAAGATGGCAAAGTGAAATTTGATTTAATTGGGCAAACTTCTGAATCAGCTTGGCGGATCTCGCGATTTCGGCAATTGCGAAATAACTCAAAGTGACCTAGATAAATAATGCCATGAAAATGACAGCTGTTTGTCCAAATTAATGCCAGCAAATTAATGAGTTGTAAAATCCGGGGCTTTGCTCAAATTATTGTGCCAATACGGTGCTTCATTAAGTGCATAGACTCGTGACAGTGTTGACTAACGCCAAGCAGTCATTGGCTAATGAAAATAGCGCGACAAATTGTTTGGCCAAAGGCATTTTGCCAGCGACTGTTGACAGCTCATTAATGAGAGACGGAATGAGCAGGAGAAAGCGGGAGAGAAAGCGAGAGAGAGAGAGAGGGAGAGAGAGAGGGACAAATGTTTTTATGCCAATTGTGCAGCTGATTGCCTTGTGGCAGCCACGACCTCGACCTAGTCCCAATCTCCATGCCACATGCCTTCGGCTCGTAAATCGAATGATGTTCGCTTCTGGTTACGGGGCAGGCTTTATGCCAACGTCCCTCGCAGTTATGACAAATTGTACGACTCATTTCGCTTTGCTTTCCCAGACACTTATCACACTTGTCACACTTGAAGGCGCCAACAAAGTGGGCGTGGCACTGCGCGCCGCCTGCGGCAAAAATGTTTTGCTGCAAACGAGATGAAAAAAAAAATGAAAATACGAAAGAAAATGCTGTAAATCAAATAAAATACACCAAGCTGATTTCCTTGAATTCAATTTTATTATTTTTGCTCTTAAGGAGCGGCAGTTTTTTATTGATTTATACCAGCAATAGCTGTTAGTTCCATCATTTAGCAAAAACTGAATATACGAAAACTTTTAATATAAACTTTTTCCATGCAAACATTAAAGTGGATTATTTTTCCAGCATGTTCAAATTGTTTTGCAAAACTCAAACAAATTTTAGCTGATTAAGCCTGACAGTTTCGTAAGATGGGAAAATAATATTATTAGCAATGCCGAGGAAATTATAAACTGGATCTTAATGCAATCTATAAAAGTCATTCTTCATTTGCCCACATAAAGTAGCCATTAAATTTATACAAAACATTGACGCTAGATGGCGCTAATGTTTAAGAGAAAAATGCAAATGCGAATTCCTAGCGAAGAACAAAATTATGACTTCAGTGTAAATAAAGCAAAATTAGCCCGAGTGAAATGTGAAGAAAAAATATTTAATTTATAGACGCAGAGAATGTGGGCAGTGGGCGTGGCCATAATATGGTGGCAAACAGTTGCTTTTTAATTAAAAAAGATTTGCCTTCATCAGCTTTTGTGAAGTGCAAGTTCCTTGCGTTTATTAAACTTGAGTTACGGCATACGGCGAATGGTGCACGGTGCGTATGAGCAACATGGAGCCACGGAGATATTTATAGAGAATGATGGAGAGCAAGTAAGAGAGAGAAAAGAGTGAGGTGGCTCGCATTTTATTTTGCCTTCTAGTTGATTAAAGTAATTTTAATTGCTTTTTAATGTTAATGGCAAAAGTTTCATCAGCTGCACATAACTTTTATGCACAAATATTTTGTTTTCTATACTTATTTGCAGATAAGTTTATTCACAGTTATAAATACTTATCTGGCTGCATAGCGAAATTGAAATGTTTACAGTTGAACGCATTATGCAAATATTTTTTATCTACTTGGTTGCAAAACACCAATTTATGCTACCTGTCTGATTATTTAGGACAACTAAATTTCGCAACTCTAATTAATGTTAAATGTTTACCCTGGCAAAACAACTCGTCGCGACCTGACCTGCCCTCCGTGTGTTGCCATTTATTTGTGGATTCTGGGCCAAAAAGCCAAAAAGTTGAACATCACTAAGTCGGCCAAGGAAAGCCTTTAAGCCATAATTTAATATATTGACACAAAGCTTTCGCGTAAGACGTGTCTTTGCCATCATAATCCTCAATATTGTATATTGACAGCTGTCGCTGATGCTCCCTCCCCCCGCCTCTTCTCAACACATTCCCAACGTCGCTTGAGCCAAAAGAGAAAGACAAAAAGCGAAATCCGAAGGAATATTGAAAGGAAAAGTAAGTTTTTGGCTTAATGCGCAACTATGCGGAAAATGCTCGTATTTGCCTTCAGTTGCGAGTTTGGCACACATATGTGCACACACACACAGACACACACGCACACGTGCACATTCATATGCATTTAACTAGGTGAACAGCAGTTAAGATGAACTCTATGGATTGGTCTCAATTTGTTATTTAAAGCAATGTTTTTGAACACATAAAAGCTAAATTTAATTTTTACTATTACACAAAATTTTGATTTTTCTGTGTTAAGATTGAGACATTCGTAATTTATCTGGGTAAAATTGCAGCGAGCAGCGACTAGTCCGGTTATTTGTGTTTGTGTTTGTTTGACACTGGGCGAGAGTAATCTATGGCCCCGTGGAAGCTGCCTTGGCAGCTTGTTGATCATAGTTATCAGTAGCCTCGTTAAAGTATGTCAAATTTGTGTCCTCCAGGGCACGGACAACAGCGTATGCATTCCAGATGCTATCAATGTTGTTGGTCAATGGCCTGTCGACGCCGTCGGGCAGCGAGGTGCTCGAGGATGCCCGGCTGGCCAGTTGGTGGGTCTGGCTGGCGATGTCCGGCAGCGAGCTGGTATGCCCAAGTGGCCGACTGTCCGACTCCAGCACGGGTCGCGATTTGTTCTGGCTTGTCGTTGTTGTTGTTGTTGTTGTCGGCTGCACCGTCAGCTCCTTGACCCGATCCGCGTAGCGGAGTGTGTTCAGCGTATTCTCGACGGAACGCAGGCTCGGCGAGATCATGGCTATCATGCAGGTCCTCACCTTCTTGCCGCCAATAAAGGAATCGCGCAGCACCTGGGTCAGCTTGGAGCCGCGAAAGGGCAGATGGGGCGACTGGCGGCCCAGCGCCCGGATGCACTCCTTGAGCGCCAGCAGCGACTTGTTGATCTCGGCGCCCTCGAGTCGCGTCTGGCGATTAGCGCAGCAATTGTCCGCGCCGCGCTCATTGCCAGCCAAATCGATGAGCGAGAACTTGCCGTGCAGGCGCCTCTTCGGCCCAACGCGCAGCACAATCTGGAAGACCGCGTGCGAGCGGGATGACTTCGAGTTGGCCGAGGTCTTGCCCGAGGTGCGCACACTGTTGCCCAGCTCCAGCAGCCGCAGCACATCGTCGGTGTGCTTGACGGCCTCCTCGGTGAGGTCCAGCACCTGCACCTGCTGGTGCCCATCCTCCAGCACGCGCAGCTGCCGCTTGCCCGGCCTCAGCAGATCGAACACCCGGCTCCCGTACAGCTCGAAGAAGCTGCAGCCGACGCTCAGGTCCAGGCTCGCATAGCTCGGCTCCTCCAGGCTGGCGAACACATCGCCGGCGGCCAGAGCGTAGATGCCATCGCGGCAATTTTGCTGCTTGCCGGTGAAAACGCCGCCCATGGTGTGGGTCTTGCCGCTGCCCGTCTGGCCGTACGCAAAGCAGGTGGCCATGCCGCCCTTGAAGATGTGGGCGACCAGTGGACGCGCCGTCTGCTCGTACACCTGGCTGTTGGTGCAGGTGTCGTCGAACGTGTGATCGAAGCGGAAGCTGTGGTGCTCCAGGAACTTGGTCAGATTGACCTGTTTGCGCGGCTCGTGCACCACCAGATGCTCCCTGTCCGGCACACTGATCACGTCCGGCTCGTGCATCGCCTGCTCCCGTGCATTTAGCGGACGTTTGCGCACACACACCATTATCTGATGTTGCTTCGGCGGCAGGCGGGCCGAATACTCCGGCGCCTGGATGTTCATGTGCAGACGATGGGCGCGGATCATGCGCGCTATCTCCCAGTGCGGATTGCCCGGATCGGCGTCCTTGAACGACTGGCGCAGCGCACGCGACTCGTCGTGCTGTTGGCGGCGACGTTCGCGCCCCAAGCGGAGGCGCTCGATCTCCAGGACAACGTCACTCTTGCGTAGTTCGGACAGCTGGCGTGGCGCCGCCGTCGCGATGGCGGAGCCGGCGACGCTGCCGGCCGTTAGCCGGGACGGCATAAACCCATCGACGCCCAGCGAAAAGTGCTGTGGCCTTGCTGGCCGGGGAGCTATGGACGCCAGCATATTAAGCTCGCCGCGCACACTTCGCACGGCATTGGATGCATCGTAGATGTGCGGATTGAGCATCATTATCGTCTCCAGCGCCACCTCCTTGCCGCGCACGAGCTTCCCCTCGTTCCATTCCACGGTCACGATGTTGTTGCAGCTGCCGTCCAACTTGATGATGGCAGCCTGATGGATGCGACCGTCGGAGCGACGGATGTACACCTGCTGATTTATGGATAGGATGTCCATGGCCGGGCACCAATATTATTGATTCCTACTACAAAGTTGAATATCTTTGTGTGTGTGTGTGTGTGTGCAAATAATTTTCTAAACATTCAGCAACTGAAATATATGGGAAATTTTATTACTGCCTTTTTGACAAAATCCAATCCGAAATGTTTTGTATAAAGAGAAGTGTCCTACGTCTTTTTGAAATGAAAATGAAAACAAAAATGAGAGAAAACGCAACATTTGAAGTGTGTGTCAAAAAGTGCGATACAACTGGAAGAGTATTTTATTTTCGACCATTTCAAAGTTTCATAATACCCTGTACTCATTGAAAATGGGTAAGAAGGGGTGTAGTGGATTTGTGCACATGTATGTGACTTGCAGAAGAAGACATATCCTAGAAAAAAATCATATGTAGATCCCAGCCAAATAATCCCACTTTTATGTGTGTAAATCCATGGATGCACACAATAAAAGTAACAGGGTATCTGCTAGTCAAGTCTTGTCGACTAGAGCTCTCCGACTTGTTTTAAACTAGTTTCGACACATTAATTAGTGAGTCGTCTCTGCTTCATTTGCCCAACTCGAGCCTGAGCCCTCAATAAGCTACTGTCAATATGCCTAACCTCCCCGCTGGCTGAATGACTGCAAGTGTTAAACATCTTTGGCTGGGCCACACATAGTGCCACAGGACCTAGTTCATAGTTTGGCAAACATGGCCCTCTTTGCTTCGAAGAGTGTAAAGGGGGTAACAAAGATGATGTTGCAGCAAAATTTCTATAACCATGCAATGTTTGCACAACACTTATTTTTAGTGAAAAGCCCCTCAGTAGCAGAGGCCGCAGGCAGCAAGAGCTGAACGTCAACCCGCTCCCCCAGCCCCCTCCCCCGCCCACCTATCTCGCCATAGGTGCGGGCATCCGCATGTGGGGGGACGGTGCGAAAGTTCGACAGCGTCGCCGGTCGAGTGCATATTAAACAGAGCCCCGGGCTCGTAACGAGTGTCGCTGCGACTTGGGCAAATATTGAGGTAGACAAAGGCCGAAGGCTGCTGCATGCAGCTGCCAGGTGGCAGCCACACACACACCACCACCACCACACACACACACATACATAATTTAATGCATATTTGCGGCCAAAGTGATTGCTATTGTGGCTCAGCGGCTGTTTCTTATTTCAATTAATTCCAAATACCAAATATTTTGCAGTTTTGTGCATTTGTCATTGCGCCAAATGTCACACAAATTGCAATAACAGCAACGAACACTTTGAAATGCCCCGCTGGGCAGCTGTCAGAAATGTTGCGCGTTTTGGGCGACAAATCAAATTGCAAAAGTAACCAACTGCCAAATCAAATGAAATCCAAACAAAATCAAACAAAAAGGAGAAAGAAAAAACAAGAAAATGTCCAATTCATGAAAACGCAGCGCAGTCAACGCAACGTTTAGCTTAGCCGCGGAAACGGAAACGGCCGCAAAAAGCAAAATGGTTGCTGTCTAAAATTTAACACAAAACTGTTGCATACTTTTGCGCGCAGCATTTAAATTTGATTCCATCTATGCGGAGTAAGGAAAATTAAAGCGAAAAATTCATGAAACAGAATCGCTAAACAGCAATAAATTACAATAATTTTTACTAATATAGCTACTGCTTATATACTCGAAAAAAATTATAATTTGCAATTTAAATAAATTTCTTTAAGATCCATTTTAAATTTGTTAAAACTAAAATATTTGTCATGCTTAAATTTATACATAATTTTAATTAAGAAATTTATTTCAAAAATATGTTAAATATTCCGTTGTAGCTAAAGTAGTAAATATAAATATACTTATATAACATGAGAGCTTATGATACATAATTTATACCGTTCGTCTTACTTACGTAACTTGCTTCTAATGTTACGTAAGTCGAGTGCAGACGACATTAATTAATATGAATGCCTCTGAACGGCATAAGGTCGCGCCTAATCACTTAGACATTTTATACACACACACACACACGCACGCACATCCCTTCAGATAGTCAAATATAAAAGTAGTTTAAAACTAAACCCTAATGTACTTGTACAAACATGGGATGTCATTAAAAAAATAAGCAAAAGTGCCTCTTAAATTACAACCCATAATTTTCGCATATTAGTCGAGCGGCCGCCTGGAATGGGAATCGGTGGAATCATATGCAGTTAACATGCAATTGCGTGCCAAAGGGGCAAACGAACCCCAGGCGTGAGCGTTGACGACGACGAGGACATGAACGCGACGGGTGAAGCCTGAAATTAAAACATTATTCATAAGCAGCCCAGCCCAACGAACGTTGGGGCACGCTGGCAGACGCTGGCAGAGGCCAGCCAAGGATCATATCGCTCTAATGGCACGCTAACCAAGCAGCTGCTCGGCGAGCTGTGTGCATTTCCTAAGCCCCACCGCCTTTTTCGATACTTCACTTCCACTTCGTAGACCAGTCTGGCCGGCTGGCATCAAGTTGCCGTTTTACTACTTTCAAGTTCTAATGACTCCAATGCGAGAGTCACAAAAGTCTGGTAATTGTAAACTTTACGTGCCACGTTTTACAGCACAGAAAAGCCAGTATTGGAGGTCGTGGCTGCAACATCTCAAGTGTAATCAGAAGCGAAATCAAAATCCCCCCAGCGCCGTTTCTAATGAACTAGTTTCCTTTTTTTCCCCCCTTTTTTTTTGTGTTTGTACGTACATCGAGTCGAATTTATTGAGCTATAAAGGTGTCAAAATGTCTGCCTCTCGCTCCACATATAGATTTAATGCCATATTCGTTCATTGTGAATAATTAAGACGCTGCTTGCGTGTGCTTAGTGCGCTTACTCTCCCTTGCTGCGGCTCCGTTTCACTCTTTTTGCCTTCTGTCCATCATTACCATAAAAAATCTCATTAGGCCAAATGTATAATATAATGACTTTGCCTTTAGCTTTGCGGGTGAGTTTGTTTTTTTCTTCTGGTCTTGCAATTCATTAGGCGCTCGACCAGGTGAGTGAATAAGGAAATGTTTCAACATAGTTAGGGTTTAGTCAGAATGTGGTTTGATGTGGCTTTTTTCCTTTCAGAAGATGTACGTAGGATGTTTCAAATTTGTAATCATAGTAAGCATGGTAAGAATTTCTTCAATGTTTTATGTAACATTTTGTTTATAGCCGCATTTCGAAAGGAAGCTTCACTCTTCACACACGCACAGTTTGTAGTTGTTCCAAAGCCTAAAATAAATATAGAAAAATGAGCAACTTGTAAGTATTTTTCATAATTATATTTAGAGTTTATCCAACTTCCTTCCAACTCTCTCAGCGTGGTCAACTGGATGAAGTGCCACGGCACCGAATCGCCTCCGTATAATGCGCCACGCGTTGAGCTGCTGCGTCCGCTGACATCGGAGCTGCAGAGTCTACAAAAGTTGGCCCAAGCGGCCAGACGCGAACAGATGACCAAGTTGATCATCCAAGAGAAGTCCAAATATGATGCGGAGCTGAGAAGCACTCTGGGCAAGTCCTTCGTGCAGGACGATGTCTGCGATCGCAGCCTGTGCATGGACTGGCGCGGTGAACGAGACAGACGCACACTTTTTTAATTGAGTCTTATTTATCTTATGTTATTTTAATGCAATAAACACAAAATGCTGTGCGGATCAAATACACGTAATTTTTCATTTGCCCACAACAGACAAACTTGTCGCTGGGTTTCAGCCCATTTCTTGTATTGATTGATCTGAAGCTCCATGTCTAGCACTATTTACGGCTAAAGATAAATTTAAATTAAGAAAAATATATGATCTCTTTATTTTCTGGCAAACACTAAAACTTAAAAAATAGAAAATTATACGCTTGGTTCAGTTTAAGCTTCGGTTCCGAATTCGGAACCGTCCCGGTTCGGGTTGGGCTAATTTTTGGGCAGCTGGTTATCATAAAAAACCAGTTACGATGGACTAAACGGTATACTCTACGTTTAATTTATTGTTGTACAACATTGCATTTGCCTACACTGCTTTAGACTGCCGTTTAGCAACACTGCCAATTAGCATTTAACGCGAACTAAAGTTTCTCCATTTATCAACATTAATGCATACTAATTGTTACGCCTTGATATTTCAGCAACAATCATTAACACAACTCCGCCCCCCGCCCGCCCCGCGTCCGAGCAATGGGGCGTAACTGCTTTAATTACACACAAATTATTTCGCAATGAGCCTGCAAAATTTGGCCAAAATGAATTGCATTTATTTGTTGTACGTAACTCACCGTTCACCGTTCACCTTTCACATTTTGTGGCCTGAACTTTTGGGGCCGATTAAACTGAAAACTGATTTAATCAATAACTAGTTGCTACAGATGTCAGCATTAAGCAACGTGGCTCTTCAAATAGGATCAGCTGCGGTTCGTTGGCCGCCTCAGGCCGAGGCCGAGAAATAAGAGCCGAGAGCTGCTTCGATTTTGGATGCTTTGCTGCTGTCCCAATTTGCACCCTTTTCAGTGTAATGTGTGAAATATGTGAAGCACTTGATGTGCTGCCACGCCCCCAGCACCGCCTGGCCAGGGCCCAGACCCATTGTTGTTTTGTTGGTCAAATTGTCGTAAATTAGTTTTAACACCTGACTGAGTGGCTTTTCGAGTGGTCGTTGCCGTGTCTCCAACTAAGCAGGAGAGTGGGTGAGTGTGTGCCTGCCTGTGTGTGTGTGTGTGTGTGCGTTTGTCCGGCTGAGTTTTCTCAACAAGTTTTGGGCAAACTCTGTGCTACCTTTGTCCTGTCAAACTTGTGGACAGCTAGGAGCCGGGTGCCGACAACCCTTTTTGTATTGTCCCAGCGCTGACTTTGTCATCTGTTTTGTGGTGTGTGAAATTAATGTAATCGCATTTTAAGCATAAACTATGTAAGAACATTGCTTTTCAATTAAGCTGCATGCCGCACAGCTGTCCACTGAAGGACTTGAGTGTCAACTTCTGAAATTGCCACTCGGAATGCCATCGAACCAATGATCTGAGCTAAGCCGAGCTGGCCAGCAATTTGGCCCGGAATGAGCTGACAACTGCTTCAGATTGTAATGGACTGGGTTAGGGGTAGGGGTGGGGGTGGAGGTTTTGCCGGCAAAAGTGCGGATTACCCGTAGCTGATGAGTAGCTTAACCTTGCTGACACTGCTCGGAAACATTCCAATTTAGACAAGCAAATTTCGTTAAAAATCCCATCATAAAAACGAAGCAGAAATGCCGCACAAATCCAAATGCTGTAAAAATACAACGAAAGCATTTTGGGTCACTTCGGTTCTCGTTTTTGCGTCTCTCTCGTTTTTTCCGTTTATTTTATGGCAGCTTTCAAAGTTTTTACTCATTGCCGTCGAGCTGTCCACCTGGACACAAGCGGAGCAGCTGCAGCCGCAGTCACAGCCGCAGCAGCGTTCGTCGAGGTGGCAATAAAATAAATGGCAGCACTTTCGGTTTTACCCGCACAAACGAGGACTGGGCCACGGCGGAGGGGGATTGCCGCAGACTCCCGAAAAAGGCAATTTGGAAAGGTGGATGCGATGGCGTACACACTCATATATCAAAAGGCGAAAGAGTAAAGCACATAAACCAGTTGAAGAGTGAGAGGGGGGAGAGTCAGCGAAGGAGAGAGAGAGAGAGCTGGGGCAAGATTTGCTGCGGAGTTGGTTAGCGGCAAATATTTGCGGTATTTTCACTTGGCCACTGAGTGGTTT
Organism: Drosophila robusta; assembly: GCA_035043565.1. NCBI lineage: Eukaryota > Metazoa > Arthropoda > Insecta > Diptera > Drosophilidae > Drosophila > Drosophila robusta. The sequence goes on from JAWNMW010000584.1 coordinate 6,883,414, forward strand.
ATGACTCCTTACGACGCCTGCAGCTTGTAGTTTGTATTATTGGTTCATGTTGCTGCTGCCAGGTAAATCCAAACACTAAAAGGCACTACTCTTGGGTATTTGCAAGCTCCGCTCGCCCGGAGCTAACTGCGCTCAAGATTAATGTCTGGGCGATGGCGACATGGCCACATCCAGCTTCGACGCGAACGCATTGTTCAAAATATTGACAATGTGGCCACTGCACAAGGAATAAAACATAATATTGAAAGGAGAAACGTAATTTCTAAAAGGATTACGAAAAGCTTTAAAGCAAAGCCAGCGACGGCGACGACGGCGACGACGACGACGACGACGACGACATGAAAAATGAATTGCAAAAGAAATGAAAGGAAAACGAAAAGAAAAGCATGCACAAGCACAGAGAGTTTTCATTTGCCAGGCACTTGGCGCGAATCTTACACACAAGCACGGAGTCCCGAAGCCGTAAAATATGTGAAAAATGAACGGAAATGCCGCAACGACGAGGCGGAAATGGAAAAAAGACGCCAGAAAATGGCCGACGAAAGCCGCAAATCAAAGGAATGTGCGAGTGTATGTGTGTGTGTGTGTCTCTATGTGTGTGTTATGAAAAGTCATTGTCGCATATGACACGGCAAATGGAAAGCACATACTGTAATTAATGACACTCAAATTATTGTCGAAATGCGCAGGGATGTGTCTGCAGATAAGGACAACCCCAACAAGGCAAATCGAAGATTGCGTAGGATTTTTATACTCGCTCACGAAGTAAATAGAGCGTATTGAAACCTAGAATATTGACTAGTTCATACCCTGAACCTATTGTGAAAGGGTAAAAAGGCTCCATTGATCACTTAAACTGTAAGAGCTAGAGACTTCAACTTTTCGAATATATACTTTCAAGTCTATTTCAGAAGATCGATAATCCACACAGTTTTCCTAAAATCGATAATCCGTTATAGGGCGGAATACCCAATTTTTTTAATTTGGAATTGTTTATATATTAAATAGAACATCCTTGGTCACAAAATATCCTATCAGAAATGATGGGACTTGAATGTGCTTTCGCCACTAGATTGTGTGCTTGTTTAATATTAATATACTATAGCACTTAATCTATTGCAGTTACATCAATATCGGTTAAGAAACACAGATGTTATTAAAGAATTCGTGTGGTAAGCATGTGGTATGCATGTAAATGAGTTCCATTTACAGATTGTTTGAAAGCAAATGGGCTTAAAAGCATGTAACGACAGCTCGCATCTGGGTTCAGGGTATCTCCAGGTCGGTTATACCCGGCTGCAACATTCTTACATGTATGAATATTGCCCATGTAATGTACTCGTGTGTATATTAGGGGACCCCGTTGGTCCCCCGACATTAGGCCCTTGCAATTGGCCTAATCCGCGCATGGCATCGCAGGGAACGCACCCTCATTCGACCCGCAGGAGTTTGTCCGCTCAGTGCTCGACCATGTCCGACCTGGCCAAGTGTCTGCTGCGGATCAGCTACTATTATGCGCGGCTCGTGGGCGTGCTCAACTTCGAGATCGACTGGCGAACGGGCCGGGCGCGCATCACGCGCCGCTCCTCGGTCTATGCCGCCGTCGTGAACGCGCTCAGCCTGTGCTGCCTGCCCTGGCTGGGTGGCGCGGAGGTGGTGCACGCGTTCTGGGCGCACTCCCAGCTGCTGCACGAGTACCTGTTCCTGGTGATGGTCGTCGGGCGAGTGCTGTGCGTGTGCGTGACCCTGCTGACCCGCTGGTCGCAGCGCCGGCGATTCGTGCGCCTGGTGAACGCCTTTCAGCGCCTGACCCAACAGCGGCCCCATGTGACGCGCATGTGGCGGCGCGGGGTCATCAGCAAATTCGCGAGCGTGCTGCTCTCGGATCTGCTGCTAACTCTGGCCAGTCTGGTGCACGTCTGGGACAGGCTCACGTTGCAGCTGACCCTCAGCATCTTCGTGTTCTTCGCGTTCTCCGCGCTTGTCAACATCATCGTTGCCCACTATTACTTCGCGCTGCTCAACGTCTACGGCCACTACACTCTGCTCAACCGGGAGCTGCGCGCCGTGCTGGCCGAGACGCGCACCCTGGAGTCGGAGCGCCGAAGGGGCGTGTTCGCTATCAAGTGCTGCGCGCTGGCCGATCGACTGGAGGCCATCGCCAGGACACAGCTCCAGCTGCAGTCGCTGATGCAGGACGTGACGAGCTGCTTCGGACTGCAGACGCTGTTCATGACCAGCGGCTATTACATGACGGCCGTCGCCATGGTCTACTTCGTGTTCTGCGAACTGACGGGCGCCATCCGCCTGAACCTGAGCAACTGGGCCCAGGCGCTGCTCAGCTGCAACTTCATATGCTACCTCACGGACATTCAGGTCTCCGTCAACGTCATGTTCTCGCTGCTGGAGACGCACGCCGCGATGGGGAACCTGCTCGCGCAGCGCGCCCTCTTTGCCCGGGGCCTGGACGAGCGACTGGAGGTTGTCGTAAGAGCATCCCGATTGCATTAATCGTGTGGCCTTTGCCTCACCAGCCTGATTTTTGCTTTTAGTTTGAGAGCTTTCAGCTGCAGCTGGCCTGGAACCCCTTGAAACTCTCTGTGCTCGGATTCTACAACTTGGATAAGCCGCGAGCGGTTACTATGGCCAGTTCCATAGTAACTAGTTCCTTGGTTGTGATTCAGCATGAACTAAAAAACACCTATTTGTATTAAGAGAGATCCGAATTAATTTAAAACGAAGACAAGTGAGATTGCGACCAGGCGATGCCCTGCAGCGAAATATATAAGCAATATTAAAAACCAATATACCCTCTTTACCCCTTTCAGTCCAGTCCTGAGGGAACCATAAGTACATTACATGTGAGCTAGTCTCACAGCTATCGATCCATTTGGTAATTGGTTTCCATTTCAATCAGGCAATCAGCCCATCGCGCTCGCACTGCGACTCTCGACAGTTGGAATTCGGTTTAGTCCGGCGAAATGGTTGACCCCGTCAAGTGGATATTGCGCATGGTGTACTTCTATTCGCGGCTGCTGGGCGTCATCAACTTCGAGATTGATGTGAACACGGGCCGGGCGCGCATCACGCGACGCGCCTCGATCTATGCAGCGCTGATGAACGCTCTTTTTGTCGGCCTGCTGCCGCTGTTGAGTCGCAGCAAGCTGATGCAGACGATGTGGACCCGTGCCGGCGTGCTCCACGAGTACCTCCACCTGATCATCCACGTGACGCGCGTCAGCTGCTTGATGATTACCCTGTGCAGCCGCTGGTGGCAGCGCCGACGGCTCATCTTCCTCATTAACGCGCTCTCGCGCCTGGCCCAAAGGCGGCCCCAAGTGACGAGAATGTGGCGACGTCGCGTGATCGTCAAGTTCATCTCCATTTTCCTGTCGGAGCTCTCGCAAGTGGCGCTCAGCCTAATACCGATGCGCTCGTATCTGACCCTCAACTTGACCTGCAGCATTCTAATGCTGTACATGCTGACAGCGCTGGTCAATGTGATAATCACGCACTTTTACCTGATAAGCGTGAACGTCCACAGCCACTATCTGCTGCTCAACCAGGAGCTGCACGCCGTACTCGTCGAGGCCCGTGCTTTGGAGACGGAACAGCGCCGGGCCACACGCATGATGAAATCCTGCTCCCTGGCCGACCGGCTGGAGGAGATAGCCCGCCGGCAATCCGAATTGCAGATGCTCGCCCAGCGCTCGGCTCGCATCTTTGACATTCAGGGCGTGTGTGTGGCCGCCATTATTTACCTGTCCATGGTCGCGACCATCTACTTTACCTTCGCCGGCTTCAGGCAGACCCAGAGCACTCTGCGCTGGAGCGTCTGGATCGTGCTGCTCATCATCGAAATAGTCTGCTACTTTGCGGACACTCTGATCACCATGGACAACCTGTATATTGTGTTAGATGTTCACGCGGACACGGTTAACCTGCTGGGCGAATTTTCGACGCTTCCGCCGGGCTTGGATGAGCGCTTGGAGGTGGTCGTAAGTGTAGCTAACAGAATACGGCTTGATCTGTGGATTCAATACCGTTTCTTGCTTGCAGCTCCAGAGTTTCCAACTTCAGCTGGCCCGCAACCCTTTCAAGTTGCGTCTCTTTCAGCTCTACGATGTGAAGCGCAGCAAAGTGGTTGCCATGGCCAGTTCACTAGTTACCAATTCTCTGGTCTTGGTTCAATACGAAGTGCAAAATACATAAATACAATGTGGCTGTACAACTGCCGAGCTTTTGTCTATATTTCCGAACTAGGAATCCTTAGGAATCCCCTATAATTCTTACCAGATTTTTTTAAATACAGTCTAGAGTTTACCAAAGCCACCTGAGGACTGAGAGATTTACGTTGTTATTTTTTATATAAATTGTGACAACCACAATCGATTAAAAATGTAAATTCGCATTTATACAATTTGAAAAAAAAATTTTTTCGGAAATGAGTAAGGGGGAGTACATGATTTTTTTGTCAAAAAAATCAAAAAGAAATTTATTTTCAAAAATACATGATTTTTAAATGCAGAGTCAATATAGAAGACAAACCATGACCAAAATGCCATCAAACGTGAAAATCGGTTCAGTTCTGACAAAGTTATGGGCGTTTGAAATATGGGAGCTATGGCTCCGAGAGCTTTACATGTCAAAATGTTTGTAAATTTTTGCATGATTTTTGACAAAAAATTTGACCCCCTCAGAATCGGTTTTAATGTTGTTTTTTATACTAATTGTGACAACCACAATCGATTAAAAATAAAAATTCGCATTTCTAAAATTTGAAAAAAAAATTTTTCGAAAATGAGTAAGGGGGAGTACATGCTTTTTTTCAGAAAAAATTAAAAAAAAATTTATTTTCAAAAATGCATAATTTTTAAATGCGAGTCAATCTAGAGGACAAACCATGAACAAAGTGGCATCAAACATGAAAATCGGTTTAGTTTTGACAAAGTTATGGGCGTTTGAAGTATGGGAGCGATTGATCGGAGGGCTTTATCTCCCACATTTTTAGTGGTAGAGTCTCACAATTATAAAGCTAGATTAGTGCTCACCCCCCTTACATAAGGGTAAATAAGTACTCCGGGCACGCCCACTCCCGCCCCCGGAAATCTATATCTCCCATAATTTTACGGGTATGGTTATCAATTTTGGGGAAACAGTGTTTGGGTGGCCTCCTATTAAATTCGAGCCGAAATGTTGGCAACGCCCACTTCCGTCCCTACGAAATATATAAATTCTATATTTTCAAAAAAAATAACAATAATTACTTCTGAGTACAGTGAACGAGTATTACGCCGCCGGTTACGTCCGATTGCTACGTTCTTACTTGTTTATTTGCTGAGCTGGCTGTTATTCAGTTTTCATTATGATAATTCTATTTCCTCATTAGCCTTAATTTCTTTGGGTATCAGCTTATCCGTCAATCGAATAATTATGCAATTTGTATTAGACCCTCTGCCCAATGGGAATTGAATCGACTTGGTCCTCCAAATGAGTATATATACTCCATCTAAGATGGTCCGGCTGCTGGAAGAGTAGTATATTATAGTTATATACCCTCTCGTGCTGCGTCTTCCATACCTCTATAATGTGAATACCCCGACCATCATCAGTAAGATTTGGAATTCTCTTAAATTCATTTAATTGAAACTCCACCTGTAATAAAAAAGACTGTCGGAGTGCGCTTGTAATATATTGGCGGACTGATTTAAACATTTCTGTTTTAACTATATCTACGCACAGCTAGTTAATTTAGAACTTAGATTTAAATGCAATATGCAAATGTAAATTTATAAATATTTATATAACTCGTATTCCTCGCTCGACCAATGTTCCCTGGGGACTGTCTGTCAATTATCCGCTTTTCATTTGCCTTCCATTTCATAATTAGCCATCAGTCCGTTCAGTATGTCACATCAGCTTATCCGCCAATCGCATCAAGTGCTTTGCATTTTCATTAGACCGCCTGCCCTGGGGGAATTGGAGTTCGGTTTAGTTCATCAATATGCTTGACCCGGTGCAGAGTATCCTGCGGCTATCCTACTACTACTCACGCTTCCTGGGTGTGATCAACTTCGAGATTGACATGGGCACGGGCCTGGCGCGGAACACGACGCAGGCGTCGCTCTTTGCCGCCCTGGTGAACGTATTGATATTCGGCATGCTCATTCAACTGGCTCGCAGCGAGCTAATCCAAACGTTGTGGACGAACGCCGGCCGCCTGCACGAGTACCTGTTCCTCGTCGTGCACGGCACACGCGTCACCTGCGTGGTGGCGACGCTGTGCAGTCGCTGGTGGCAGCGCCGCCAGCTCATTCAATTGGTGAACGCCTTCCGTCGGCTGGCCCAGCGCAAACCGCAGGTTAGGCGCATGTGGCGACGTGGCGTTATCATCAAATTCCTGAGCGTTAGTCTGTCGGAAGTGCTGCAAATATCGATTAGCTTTGTGGCTCTGCAGCCCTACCTCAGTGTGAGCCTGGGCTGCAGCATCCTGGTGCTTTACACGCTGACGGTGCTCGTTAACGTCATCATCTCGCACTTTTACTTCGCACTACTCAACATCCATAGCCACTATACGCTGCTCAATCAGGAGCTGCACGCTGTGCTCACCGAGATGCGCCGCCTGGGGGATCAGCATCGACGAGCCGGACTCATGATCAGGTGCTGCGCCCTGGCCGATCGGCTGGAGTACATCGCCCGCACACAATCCGAGGTGCAGACGCTGGTCGTACGCACAACCCGGATATTTAACATTCAGGGCATCTGTGTGGCCCTCAACGGCTATATATCCACGATTGCCACCGTCTATTTTACGTTCACCTCCATCACGCGGAACCAGGGCGTCGACTGGACAATCTTGTATGGAGTGCTCTTCACCCTCAATATCTGCTCTTACTTTGCGGACATGGTGTACACCACAAACAACGTTTATCTGGCCATAGATAGGCATGCAGACATGCTCAGGCTGCTGGAGCGGCTAATAATGCTCTCGCCGGGCTTGGACGGGAGACTGCAGACGGTCGTAAGTGCAATTAGTTAATATAAAAGAAAATATAAATTCTCTTTTGCCCATAGATCGAGAGCTTTCAGCTGCAGCTCGCACGCAACCCCTTAAAGATCTCAGTTTTCGATCTCTACAGCGTGGACCGAACGAAATTTATTACTATGGCCAGCTCTTTGGTAACGAACTCTCTGGTTCTGATTCAGCATGACATGAAATATGGCCAGGATTAGTGTATCTGAAAGTACTGCAGAGTCGTATCTGAAAGATACTCAGGTCTAGTATAATTTTAATATTTAATTAGGTTACAGCAAGTATTATAGGGCATAAGTTAAAGACTTAAGTTGGAAAACATCTGATGCTTCTTTTCGACAAACTCCACCTTTAACTAATCAAAAACATAAACCTACAAATTGTACGGCAATGTTTTCATGTGAATTTTTGGGATTGGTTGGAGATTGCTTAAAGCTATTGCTTTAAAAGTGATTTTATCGACCTGCACAATTTGGCAAAGTGTGTGTGTGTGTGTGTGTGTGTGTGAAGCTCGGGGCACTTCATGAGACTGGCAACAAAAGAAAGCACAATATTGTTTGGACGGGCGGACACAGTTCGAAGTTTGGCCATGTCTGAGCGCACATATAACCAGGGCCAATGTCCTGGCACCAAAAGAAAAAGGAGAGGGAAAGAAAAAGAGGATAATGAGCGAAAGCGCCGCCAGATTGAAGGGGGTAGCCAGATCAAATGATAACCAGAGCATACACGGTATCTGTGTCAATGGCATGTGTAATTGCGAGCAAGCCAAGCGATAATGGCTGTTGCATACAGTGGCTGGCATGTGTATACGGTCATGCCAATGGCAATGGTTCTGACTGCGCTTGTGGTTGTGGTAATGGCCGGGATTCCTTTGTGTTGCGATTGCCAGGCATTTATAACTTGGCAACTTGGCCCTCCCGCCAACGACACTGACAAATCCTGTCGCTCGATGGCGCGTCAATTTCTTGCCACAATGGCAAAATGGCAACAAAATAAACGAGCTTCCATTCAATTTTCCACGCGCATTCCGCCCGTGGCTGGGCTGACTGTCTGTCCGTCTGTCTGTTTAGCATAAGTCGCTGTTTCATCCGGCTGGCAATATGCATGGCCAACTGGTAGACAGAACGGGCGTAACGCCAATAAGCACGCAATGACATTTTAGCATAATGCATTGCAGCAGCTTCGGCATCTGCAGCATCTACAGCATCTGCAGCATCTTCAGTTGGAAGGCGAAAGCCCAAAACCAACAGCACGACAAGGACAACAATCAGCTCCCATCCAACACTTGAATGGGTGGTGAAGGGCGAAGGGCGTGGCACCATGCTGGCTGCGTGCATCGTTCAAGTGGCAAATGCAACTTCAATTGGGGGCTTATCTATGTGTATCCAAACTATCCGAGTACATGTCGCATAAAATGGCCCGATTGCAATAATATATACAAATGCTTTACATGAAGCGGTCAGACGAGTTGCTTTTCTTTTCCATTTCTTGGCTTACAGTGTCAACTCGGCTTTGAGCTGGTTGGGTAACATTTGCTTATCTTTGTAATCAATACTGGCAAACAGATGGCTTGAAGCCCAAGCAAATCTTCTTATTTGCATTGCAGCGGATGTCAAACTAAGTGCACAAATAGTATAAATCTGTGGAAACTTACGAGAAACCACACTCAGAGAAAGGAGTGAATGGAAATTATATATTTTTATTTTTCTAAATCATAATCAAAGTAATAAAAAGAAATTATAAGTAATTTATTTTCTGTTTCTGAGCCTTTAGCAATTTTTTTACTTTCATTAAATTGATTAGGTACATATTTGAAATTTTAATAATGCCTTCAATTTATTGATTAATACCATCTCGTTATACTACTACTTAGTAGAGTCAGCACATGAATAATTTTAGAAGATTATTTTGCTTATCACATAACTGAATCTATTTTGTGTACATTGCTTGTGTAGCATTGAACTTTTAAGTATAGGTAGATAAATATATCATTTTTATTTATAAACGTCATTACAAATATGTGTGGGTCAAAAAATATTTAAATTTAATTAACAGTAGTCCCTGTTTGGAACATTTCTCCGAATTTTAATAATTCCTTAAATTTATTAAATAAAACCTTTTAATAATAATATAATAGATAAACTTGTCCTTAAATTTCATTACTTTCTTTAATTCATTTTAATAAGATAACAAGTAACAATAACAACAATTAATACTCAAAACTTAAACTTTGAGCAAAAGTTAGCTATTTTCTTGGATTTTAGATTAGACAGAACTAAAATACTTGGATTGGCTGATTGCCAGCTCTTCTTATTGGAATGTAAATAGCCATGATGAAATTTCAATTCTCGGCAAAAATTTTGCAACTGACTGAATGCGCAGACCTTCGAATTTGTAACATAACTTATAAAAAAAATTCGTGACAGCCGCGACCCGTTGCGCATTCTCAGCAAATGCATAGGAAAACTGAAAATTAAATTGAATTTTCAAAAGGCACGCACATAAATCCGTGGATACAGCGAGCGAACTTGAGAAGAAAAAAAAAGAAAAAACTGGAGAAACGCAGCCAAATATGCGAGAGACTTGGCGTTAAAAGAAAATATGTAGTTTGCTTTCTGCCCAAGGCCAGAAATTGTGCTCAAAAGTATCATAAATATTTGATTTTCACATTTTACAACGTCTCCGTCTGCCGGATATGTCTGTGCCTGAGAGAGGGATGGGGTGTTGCCGAGAAAATTGATAAGATTCAATGATTACGTTTCAAAATTGATATAATTTGTGCACAATTTTCAGCAATTGCCAAATGTCGCGTACGTGATGAAGTTTTCCTGGGCGATTTCTCTCCCTTGATTTTCCTCAAGTTTTGTTGCACAGCTTTAAACAATGCTTACATATTGTATATAGCCTACATAAGTTGAGTTAATATGAACATAAACTGATGAAAGGTTGGCTATTGGGTGCTCTTAGTTTTCGGGCTATTTCATTAGGGCTGCCAACTGCAACTGCCCATCATTTGGGGAAAAGCCTCTTAAGAACCGCTCGCATGAGTGTGTGCGCCTTATATGGGCACAAGCCGGTGTGCTCGTAAATACTTTTTATGAACACCTGAACATTACAAACTTTAAAATTTATGTCTGTGTACACGGCTGGGTGCTGGCTCCCGTATATACATATATATATATATGGCTCGTATTTATGGATGTGGCGTCGTGAATGTTGCGGCATATTTGGTTTCGGCGTGCGAAATGCATTTTATGAATCTTTTATGGCTTTTAATGTACAGACACCTGCAGAAACATACATGCACGCCCACACACGAGCACACACACCGACACACGAACACACACACACCCTTAGATTGGCGCCACCTGGCGCTGACTTTATGCGGCACTGGCGTCACACAATCAACGCCAGAGAGTGCCCTCGCCGGAGGACAGCTTGACGGGCGTTGTCATAAAAAGAAGGGGCGCGGGCAACACCTTCACCTTTATGGCATACAGCTGGATGCGAAATCTGCTCACGCGCACGGAACGTATATCATCCGGGCCTAATCCTTGGTGGGCATGGCTTTCACTAAGCGCTGCACATGAAATATACGCCACCAAAAATAAGTAGATGCCCGAGCAGCAACAAAGTTGCTGCATTTTGATTTATGCGCTTCGGCGCTGGTTAAAGGATCTGCCACGCCCACTCATTAGTTGGCGGGCAGTATTAAATGCACACTTACCCAGCACTGAAGTGTACGGGTATAAAATAACGATGTCGATGTCTTCGCTTCCAACCATCGAACATCTCAAATCCAATGCCAATGCGTGCAAAAGCAACAGCGGCAGCAGCAGAAGCAGATTCAGCTGCAACTCTGAAGTGCACTTGCAGTTAAATTATTTGCATCTCGAGTGTGCCGACAGCCAGCAAGGAAAATTACTGTTGGAGTGAACAGAAATCACTTTTAACTCCACAATCTCTGCGCACATTTCAGCATAACTCATTTCTAAACAAATGCCTTTCTATGCGATTTTCATAAATTAAATTAACACCTGATTTTGTATTTCTCACGTGAATTTTACATTTTATTTAATATTTGCGATTTCCATCCGGTATGGTTTTTTGTTGTCAGTTGGGTCTCTAGATTAAAACTAAATTGAAACTACATATTTTTGGCTCAAATTCATGTAAAAAGTTTTTCAAAATATTCCATAAGCCATAATTTTCTAAAGTCATAACTTTGCCAAAGCTAAGCCGATTTACGCAAGGAATGGCTTTTTGTTATTGGTTTGCCTTCAAAATTAAACCGACATATTAGACGAAAAATAAAATTTGTTGTCTAAAATAATTTACTTTTTTTAAATATTATCCCATCCCATCTAGGGAAGGGTCGAAATTTCCTATTGACCTAATTTTGCCAAAACTCAACCGATTTTAAATATATATAGTGGTTTATGCCTTTTGGTTGCCTTTGGAGTTAATCTACATTTAAAGTTCCAAACATAATTTTTAGTCCAAATTAATGTTAATGCTTTTTAAATGTTTTTCAAAAATATGCGAATACTTCTCAATGACGGAGATGTCACTGAATTGTTATAATAAGTACTATAATTGTAAATTATAAATGATATTAAAAATGAATTTTGATATTACCAACATGCGACCTATTGAATAATTCAATTGAACAATGCTTCAATTCTTTTGACGCAAGACAATTTTAATTTAATTTAATAATCGTTTTGCAGCTGCACTCTAGAATTCAATTGGAAATTGAATTAAATCTGAAGTGTCCTGCATAAAAACACACACACACACAACTTGTTATTCAAAAAGACCTTAGCCCTGTGCACACTCATAAAACAATTCAAGCGCATAAACAACAAGATGTTCATTGAGTCAGATCATGTTTGCCTGGCAGCCAAGTGGTCCCTGGGACGAACTCGCAAAGGCTTGTCCTATTAGGGCATTCTACGTAGTACTCATCAGCCCACTCGAAATGTGAAATCAATGGGCAAATTAATCACGTGAAATGCTGCACATTAAAATGATTGCGTTTTGTCAACACTCATGTGTGCGACGAATATCTCAGGCTCACCTTAAGCACTCAGCTGAATGCTTGACCCAAATTCACAACAACAACAACGGCAACAGCTGCTGTGCGAAGTACAATAAAAGCTAAAAACGCACTTGCACTTTTTGTTTTTTTGCCAAATTCAATTTCACTGTCATTTCGTCGACGCTTAAATGTTTTTCTCTTTCCGTGATAAGGATTGCCGCTCTAATTGCATCTGATTGCAGTCGATGGCTTCAGCTACCCAGTAGCAGTGAGAGTTGCCGCACATCCACATCCGCATCCGTTGATTTTTCATTCGGGTTATTTTTCTTCTGTTGCTGCAGTTCATCCGCCAGCGAACGTGAGCGAAATTTAAATGGCGCTGACTTTGCAGCTGACTGCGTTGAGCTGAGCTGACAAAAAGGACACCAAACGGTAAGGAAAACAAGTAGGAGTGATATATGCGATGGCCTGATTAACCCGAAAATACCCTGTACAAAAAATACGCATGATAAATGGTGTCAAAATGAATGATTTACTCGAAAATACCCCGTACTTGTACTTTGTGAATAATGCTTTTTATTATTTTATTTTTGGCTACTTTGTTATACCCAATTGATGCATTTAAAAGGGGCTGGGTATAACAGAAAGTAGACTATAAGATACAAATTGATTGGGAATTCGCAATCATCAAATGACATGGCAATAACAACGGCAGAGAATTTTGTTTTTACCAACGACGAACCAATATGCAGCAATTAACGGTACAATATGTAGTAAGAGACCGATCAATTATTTTGCAATATATTCGATTAAGCTCAAGAGATTTAGAAATTTGTGTGCTCAATTCGAAAGTCATGCAGACACGCACGTACTACAAATGGGTCTAATTTGACGTGTAAGTCAATTGGCAGCCACAATTAATAAGCTAAGCCACGCCCCGCGAGGTGTAAATGTTGCACACACACTCGCGCACACACACACGTAGCATTTCAATTTCCTTGTCGGAAGAGACAGCAACAAGCGCGAGTACGGAAAGTGGAACTGTGCGGCGTGTTGTTGTGGGCCGTGAGGGGAAACGGGATTCTTTGAAGTTCATGTTGTTTGTCAAGAAAATGAATTTCACTTGACGGCGATTATGTGGCAGCCATTCAGTGAGCCAAGTTATAGCTGGCAAAAGTTTTGTAAAACATTTCCGATATTTCAAATAACACCCAGTGGCACACCACAGCCAGAGCCACGTACCACCATCACCTCGAACTGTTCCCCATGCCCCAGAACCACCCGCGTCCATGTCCATGTTGAGCGTGTCGTCTAACCAAAATGCCAAACACGAATGCCAAACGAAACGCCGGCTGACAGCAGCCGGCGGATAGCGAAGGGTGAAAACTTTTGCCTAAATCACTTAACAGAAAACAAGTGTTGGCATGTGCCCTTCTACCAAGAAACAACCGCCCCTTCGCCTCGAGTCTAACCATCTCATTTCTATCACAAAACTTACTCTGCGCCTTTTTCAATGAAAAGTTTTTTGTTTTTGCAATAAGAGTGCGAATGCCACGACGAAGGCAATGAAATATAATAACAAGAAATAACCGGAAGCAGCACACAGGAAGCGTGCTGTTTGACATACCGCACACACACAGCTACCCCGTCCCCCCCTCCTTTCGCCGCCCATGCTCTTCCTGTGTAACCAGTTGGGAGTGCGTAAACAGAAAATCAATTACATGTGCATACACTGTGGCGCCCACTGGCGGCCTGCAGCTGCAACATACGCAGTTTTTGGTACGGAGGATTTACATTAATTACGGCACGAAAAGCTTTTTGACTTTTATTGTGACATAGGCCCGGCAAACTATATAAAACGCATGAATATTTCAGTCCCCACGGAAGCAGCAAGTTTTTAAAAGCATGTTAAGAGCCGCCACGCCCCCAACTGCCTTTATGGCCATTTACTTAGGCAGAGACACAAACACACTCACGCATAACGTGATTTTCGGGCCATCCTCTGAGTTGGGTCAGCAAGCCTTTTTCCTGGACTCAGCTCTTCCAATCTGACCATGCGAAACCGAGCAAAGCCGAGGGGAAAACGGTGAAGGAAGTTCAATTTTAAAATCGCTTGCATAATTTATGAGTGGTGCAGCGGTGCTGCCCTGGCATTTGAATCTGTGAGCCGCTCCAGCATTTTCGAGGGCAACAGGCGGACTGACCAGCTTCTTCTTCTTCTGCTGCTGCTGCTGCTGCCGCTGCTGCCTTTCTGCTCGTCATCGGCCATTGAATATTTATCGGTTGGATTCCTTGCAGTGCTGTGATTCCGGGCGACCAAAAATTGAAAATGCGCCATTTTGTTTAATTTTATGCAAATCGATGTCGTTGTATTGGCATTGGCATTGTTGCCAGTGTTGGACAACCCCTTCGTTGTCATCTCGCTCGCACCTGAATGGTTTTTAATTAGCATTTCGCTCGGGGCAGCAACATGTTGCATGATTCTCGTCGTCGTCCGCCTCCTATCTGTTGTCACACATCTACATGCAGTTTGTTCGTGAAGTGCAATTTATTTTGCCATGTTGCATGTTGCCCCATAACCGCACAGCACGAAAAACACCACAATGTGGTTTTGGTCACAATGCCACACCGCCCGCTGCTGATCGTCCCCCCCCTCGGCATAATGGCGTATTTATGAAAATTTCGAAACATGTGCGGACTTGTGAAATGTGCATAAATTTGAAAGGAGGTACGCCAATTAATGTACTTGGAAATGTGAACACTGCCAATTATCTGCCTTCAGTTAGGCTGCAGTATAAAGTGTATGCAAGGAACATTTTTTAATTTTAGATATCTGCAAAATAAAGTTTTATAACAAACTTTACTAAAATTGTTATTTCTATTTGCACAGCAAAAACTGCCTTTAATAAAGTTAAGCGACTCTCCTTTGATAATCGGCCACCACCAGAAAAATGGGAACTTTCTTTTGCAAAATTAAAGAAAAATGATTATCTGTTGCATACTTTTGGGGGCGTCGGTAAAAGCCAACCACTATGCTTTCGACATAAATATGAATATTTTTTTATGGCAGCACACTTTGCCATATTATTTCTACATTTACTATATAATTCAACATCATGAGCATTCCACTGTATTATTGAGATGCCTGTCCGTTGTCTCAAACATTCCTGGCAATCCAGCGCCCCCTGCCCCGCCCCCTGCACCCGTATACCTCTACCTGTGACCATGCCAAGTGCAGTTACTTTCTGCTATCTGACAGCATTAAAAGTGTCTGCTCAAATTTCTAACTTGCCAGAAGAATTTCTGCCGTTTTTTTTTTTTGTTCTTGTTATGTTATGTGTGTGTGTTTGTGGCCGCATGTATGTGTATGTGTGTGGGTGTGTCTTCAGGCAAGACGTATTACCAGGACCAAGACATGGATAAAAGAAACCGGAGCGGTGGGGTTTCTTTTCAACTCCCTTCAGTTACACGCGAGAAATGTTTCGTGACAAAGAATTTCAAAAACTGAAACTAAAGAAAAACGTCGGAGAGACATTGTAAAGCGTAGCAAGTAGCGCAAAACTTTTGAAGTTTTATTAAAAATACACACCGCAACATTCCTCAAGAACTTTGCGCACGAAAACGTGAGATAATTTGGGAAGGTAGAGCCAGTGCCAGAGCCTGGTTTTCGGCGGGTGGGCGGGGCGGGGCAGGCAGGCGGGCGCCGCTTACCGCAGTAGAGTGTCAAGTACTTTGGATAAACTTTTGCGACAGCTCAATTTGGGGCAGCAAAACGTATGAGAAGCGCGATGTCAAGAATTTTGGAATATTAGTTAATAGTTCGCTGGCTTTCTGGCTCTAATGAGCAAATGCAAATTAAAGAGCGAATTCGTAATGAAGACTTTGTAAATAAAGTTGGGGCGCCATAAATTCATGTTACTTAAAATCAAAGCGGCAAACGGTTTCGTAACCAAAAACGTTCCAGCGCGGTTTTACAAGTGTTTTTCAAATAAGCAACCAAGCCTTAAACTGAAACAGTTGCCAAAAGATGCTAAGCCCAAACTGACCCGTCTATTCTCAAAGAATAGTTTGACATTTAAGACGAGGAAATTTCAACTCCAAAGATCATAAAAATTGACTAGAATGCAATCTTTTTCTGAATTGAAATTAAAATTAAATTAAAGAGAACGAACTGTATTCTTAATAAATAGTAAAAATAATAATAAATAGAGCGTTAGGCCTTGCCTCAAAAATAGTTATCATTTAAATTGTACTTTTATGCCAGCTTTATTCAAATAAATAAATTATTAAATAAATTATTGGTCATATAACTTTTATAAAAATGTGAAAACACAGATTCACGAACCAAACCTAAACCGAACCGCAAATCGAACCACCGCCGTCCTTTAAGCGGTTCAGTCGTATGCTAAGAGTCTGCTGTGGAATTCCCCTCATGGTTGTCTTGCAGTAACAATCTAAACAAACTTCTCATAAACACAAATGTTGATTACATATCAACGAAATCAAATATTATGCCCCAAATAGGTGCACCTTGAGGCACACAGAACAATGTCAGCTGCAATTGAGAGTCAAACAACAGCCGCATAATGCACTTAACTGGCTATTCCGCCTGCGTGCCACGCCCCCTCTCTCCCTAGCCCTGAACGCCTGACAGTGGCTGGAAACATTAACATCATGTTGTGGTTATGGAAATTAGCTCAGAAGGATGACAAACATTGTGCGTGACAAGATTTATGCAGAGCACGAAACTCAAGAACATGCTGCACCCGCTTCTCAAACGCATCCTGCGAAAATGGAACGCAAACAAGCGACAGCAACAGCAACAACAACTTAAACAGTTATGCAGCAAGGATAATTCTCGAGTCGTGGGCAGGCCGAGCATCCTCTGCCCACTAATTGGTATTTATGGCTACTTAAATGCCCAAAACTTGTTGCTACTTTTCACCTCGTATTTCATCCGATTTTCCCAGCAGCAGCAGCAACAACGGCTGCGGCAACGCCCCCAAAATGTCGGATGCAGGCGTTGATCTTGCGTGGATCAGCCAATGGCCGCTGGCTGCTATAATTAGCCGATCGAGCGAGCGAGAGCGAGCACACTTGAGAAGATGCGCGATGCCCGATGAAAGTGGAAACATATGTGTGAATGGATATCTTGGTGAACCGAGCCGTGTGCGCTCGCATCTTGAGGCTAATTTCAGTGGGCACACGACTTTGGCACGGTTTAGTATCGTCGCGACAATTATCGTAATTAACTCGTTTATGTGTTGTGTGCTAATCCAATTAACCAAGTTCGCGCAGGATGCCCCCGAAGATGCAGATGCGAAAAGAAAACAAATTCAATTAATTCAATCAGCATCCAATTAGACGGACAAATGAGGAATTTCAACGCTCGTACTCGCACAATACGCATACCTAATTGAATTGTTGCCGCTCCCTCATCATCATTAGCATTAGCATTAGCATTGGCAACAACAGTGTCACTGTCAGCGGGACAGACCAATTGCTCAATTAGCCAAAACAGTGATTGATAAAGTGATTTAGCGAATTTAAATTCAAATTGCTAGCCATGTTAAACTATCAGCAGCAGCTGCATTCCATGCCCGTCGGCAACGCCGGCAATTTCTATTATGCCGCATCGACAATGCCGTCGGTGGCGCCAAACGCATCCGGACCCGCATCTGCATCTGCATCCGCAGCCGCAGCCGCAGTTGCAACGGCAGCTCACGCCCTCACATCCGTGGAAGCTGCGTACGCCGCACAACCACAACCCGTGGAGCTGGAGCATAAGCTGCACGAGGCCGTCTATGCCAAGAATAAGGACAACACAAATCGCCGTGAACTGGACAAAATCCATCGTTTCTCGGTGGACAATCTCATCGAACTGAAACAGGATGCGTATGCCAAGAGCAAAATGCCGATGGAATTAACTAACAATTTTGGTAAGTGTCCTATAACATTTTATAAACTAATATTAAAATAAAGTATCCTTACGTATACACCCAAATAGATTTATATTCTATTTTTACAAATGGTAATTCTTAAATTTATCGATTTCCTTTGATGATTTTAATGGCTATCCTTTTTTTCCATCTGAGGTTTTTCCATAAAGTATTATAACATTTCCTCTATTCAACAATCCCAATTTTTTTATAAAATGTTTAAAAAAAGATTATAGCAAAAAGAAAATTTAATATTACATGTAAATTTTAAATTTACTTTAAATTTTTTTGAATGTTCAAAATTTAAGAATATACCAAAAATATAGTTTATATCAAGCTATTATATAGCAAAAGAATGTTAACATTTTTTGTATACATAAGAATCTGATTCATTAAACAATCTTAAAAAGGATAAGCCAAAAAAAAATAAGAACATATATTTAAGAAGAAGAATTTTTGTAAATTTTTCCCCGTTTGTCTGTTTTTTAATTTTTTTAATACAAAAACTTTCAAGCTATTTTATAGTTTAAATTGGAAATAAATATTAAACTTTTTTTTATATTTTAAAGAATATGATGCCTTCAATAATTTTACAAAGTTCTCTTTCAATATTGATTCAACAACAAATTAAAACATATTTTTTTAAAAAAAAAGACGCTGATTTTTTATAAAAAATTAAAAATTAATTAAACGAGGCACCAAAAACAAAACACAAAATTAGTATCCAAGCAGAATATAATAAGAATATATAATAAATTGTAAAGAAATAACATATGAATTCATATATCCAAAGAGAATATAATTTTCTTGATAACATATTAAAATGATTAAGGACAGCAAAAATATATTCTATAATTTTTTTCATTTTAATCTGTTCAATAGAGAAACTTCCCATCCATTTTATAGTTCATTTTTATCTGAACATATCCTATGTCTGCTTCAGGGTGGTAATCATCATGCCTTGCATTCCATGCAATCCGTTTTTTGTTGTTTCTTTCTTAACCCAACCAAATCTCTTACCCACGCCATTTGTCTCAATTTGTCAGCGGAGCTGTCCGCGGGATTGCATCGTAGATCAGCACCGTGTTGTGTAGTTGTATGCCCAGCACTCCACACAAGGAACAACTGCAGGGCCCATTGAGGTCCCCAGGGAGGAGGGGGGAATGCGAGATGTTTAATTTGAATTGCCAGCGAATCGAGCAACGAGCGATAAAAAACAGTTGCAGCTTAATAAAATAGGAAGATAAAAAACCAAGCACTAGAACTCGAACCCGAAATCGAAAGGAAACCTCAATCAGATTTGTGCGCCGAACGTAGAAGGGGCAGGGCTGGGGCCATGGGAAAGGGAGTGAACCAGAGACTGGCACATGTTACAATCCGAGCGATGATAAAAATAAACACACACACGCCTCTGGTCTCCTCAACCATTTGCAGCGCCACGCGGTTTAGGTATAGGGGCTGCTACTCCAACTGCGACTGGTTGGGAGATGGCTGCTCGTTTTATGCTCCACTTGGAGAATATATAGAGTCTGCGACTGGGCTGGCTGCTGGGCGCTTCGGGTTGTTCAAAGGCATGCGGCCTCTGAGGGAATATCATGTCAGCTTTGATTACGTTTTGTCATGTTGACAATGTTGAAGTGTTGTCTGCCGCTGTGTAGTTGCAGTCGGAAATGCAGTCGAAAAGCGTACAAAAAAAAAACATTAAAAAAACAGAAAAAAGAAAACAGCTTTGTGCCCGGCTAGCGATTGAGCGGCGGCTCCTGATAGCGTTGCCATTGCCAGCGAATGACAATGAGACGCGTATATTTCATAGCAAATTATGCCGTTGACAAGCCGAACAGCAGCAACAACAACAACGAGGACCACAACCGGGTCGGGAGACGACATGTCGCCATCAGAAGGAGCGCCTTTAATGCTGACAGCCTGCTCGCTGGGGGCATGACGCAAAGGGGGGTGCACACGTAACGGCGGCTCAGCCTTAACCACAGCAGCAAAAATGCTCAAAGATGACGCTGTCAACCGTTTGGATGTGCAATTGGCGGCGGCATAAATGAGCGAATGCGCCCACATATGGCACCTAGATGTCATGCATGAGCTACACTAACACACACGCACACACAGCTGCAACTACCGACATAAATCAAATATATATAAACATCTATCCTAGCTGGAATGTATATATTTATGAATATATGCGAACTCATTTTGCTTTCTGCATGCGCGCATAATATCATAAATTCTCAACTTCACTTCAATTCAAATTTATCATTTATGAGCTAAGCATAGCACCATACATATAACGCGAACCTCAGTCGCATCAGCTAGTAAACCATGGCCCTAGGGTCTAACGTCAAAATGATTAAGTAATGAGATATACTCCAAGTAATCGAAGATGCTCAGAGATTGGTTGAGCGCTCAAATAATCTGATAGAGGCTAAAGGTATCAAATAGATAAGCTTAAATAATTAATCAATAAAAATGAAAAGCTTACTTACGAGGTTGCGAAATTTAAATACCATTTTCCCATAAGAAATATCATATTTCTCATATCTTACGTATTCAACATATTCAAAAAATATTGCCGTTCGAACCGAGTAGTTATAATCTAATCAAAAATATGAAAGTATCATTCCACAAACAGCTGAAATAGCAACGAAGTTAAACGGTAATTTTAAAATCTAATTAGAAATTGTAACTATCTCACAATTTTGCGTCGTCTTCCAATAAGCTCGTCAAACTCTTCTTCACTCTAGTATTTTGCGCGAGGGTATTTGTAATGTTCATTACAGTCTTGTAAAACAACAGAATGAAATTTATCTCATTTATTGCGAAAATATATATCAAAGCAATGCAACCATTATTTAATGCAATTGATAACTTCCCCCCTCACATGTTACTGACAGCGGACACTTGCCAATGGAACCGCAAAATGTTAAATGTATGTCAAAGTAAGATATGTTGGCCATAATGGAATTGGTGTATAAGATAATAGTTTGCATAGCAGTATATATATATATTTATATAATATATATATTTATATACGCCTCCTTGTATGCGTAATATGTAATTAACAATTTAAGCCTACAAAAATCATTCAATATGCTCAGAGCGGGTTGATGACAATCTTTGCCATTTAAATGTATTCCAGTATCAATACATACCATATTGTATCTATGTGTTTTTCCATATGTGCTTCTTGCCATATTTCTTAGAATTTTTCCAACAATGCTTGGCCAGCGCCAGAAATGAAATCAATTAGTGAAAGTTGCTGCTCGCTTATTGCCGCTTAATGTCACAATTTCAGTTTAATTAATAGATCGTAAATATGTTGCCTTTGCCTGACGTCGCACGGGCACCTAAAATTAGTAGACAGCTGCCCGGCGATGTCGTTGAAAATATATGTATAAAAATATATTTTATTACCCATGCCATTTGTTTATGACAATAAGCCAGCCGAAAGGATCAAACAGAATGCAAAATTTTTATGTTTTCGTCGTCGTCCATAAAAGCGTACCAGAAATTCCGGGGCTGCCAAACGAATAGTTTTTCCGGGCTCTAATCGATTATTTACGAGGCTGCCGTGCAGCGCCAACAAAATTGCAGCACTTCCACGAATCCCACTTAAAGCGAAAGACTTTCTTTAATGGCTCCATAATTGTCATCTCTGCCGTTGCAGGCGCCGTCGATTACCCCAACAATCTCACCGCGGGGCACTCGAGGAAGCCGCGCCGGAACCGCACCACCTTCAGCTCCGCACAGCTGACGGCGCTGGAGAAGGTCTTCGAGCGCACCCATTACCCGGACGCGTTTGTCAGAGAGGAGCTGGCCACCAAGGTGCATCTGAGTGAGGCGCGCGTGCAGGTAAGCTGACAGCAGACAAGAGATAAATGAGTAAACCGGAGTTATCTGTCGAAGAACTTTCCCCGTTAAAAGCTTGCCCACTTTCAGGTTTGGTTTCAGAATCGCCGTGCCAAATTTCGTCGCAATGAGCGCAGCGTCAGCATCGGTCGTCCACTCCTGGACACGGCCACCCAGCTGGTGCCTGCTCCAATACCCAACAGCATGCACAAGTATCCAAATCTGACACACAGTGCACCACCGCCTGGCGCCTACGCCCTGAACTTTGCACCACTCGAGCTGCGCTCCTGCCAGAACTATACGAACTGTTACGGTGGATTCGGTGCGAATCCGAACAGCGGCAACGGCGTCTGCTCCTTCTTTGGGGCGCCCAACTATTGTGTGGCCGCCAACTATGCGAAGAACGCGTATCCATCGCTCTGATTAAGGCTCCCCAGAGATCTATGCACAAATTCAAATGTATTTCAATTAGCTAAATTGCATTATTATATTATTATTATTTATAGAACGTATTGAAAGAAATTTATACCTGACTAATATTTATATTTACACAAAATTAAATCGAATATGAAACAATATTGCTATTTCCTTTGCGTCAATCAACATATTTTAGCTTTCTAAAATGCACAAACAAATTTAAATGTCAAATCAGACTTGAGGTCAATTTGGCTCGAGCAAGCAAACCAGTTTAGTTCTGACATAGTTTTGCAAATAAGAAGACTACAAATAAATTTTACTATGGTTTCAACTATTTTCCTGACAATACTTTTGTCATTTTAGACATGAATTGTGATAAACAAGCACTAATTGATAAAAAAAAATAAAATAAACAATAAAATGTATGTTTAATCAAGTAAGAACGTTGCAGTCGGACATAACCGACAGCGTCATACTCTAATACTAGCACTGTGGGAAATATCGACTCTGCTCGATTTGCGGGGCGACCAGTGATGTACCTTCCAAGTTTGGGGACTCTAGCTCAAAAACTGTGGGATAGACTGGGGGGGCTTTTTTATGGGCGTGGACCGGCGTGGATCGCACTTTTTGGGGGAACTCTCCAGCAAACTACATGCCAAATTTGGTTAACAGCTTTAAAATTGTGTGAAATATACCTTGTTTTCGATTAGCATTATATTGTGGGAAATATTCACTTTTTATCGATTTGCCATTTGAGGTGTATCGACATATCCACAAAAATCTTGACACTTTGTCTGAAGCAGATAATTACAAGTATATATATTCCAAGTTTTAAGTCTCTATCTTTAAAAGCACCGAAAAAGTTGCGTTGGGACATTGCACAAAACCAATATACTCTGTTACCTGTTATCTGTTAAAATAAAATAAGACTATTCGAAAAATATGAAATAATATTTTCCCAAAATACGTATAATAACCAAATCAAATTCTGATCAGCATGAAAATATAACCAGTTTCAACAAAGCGCAGACAATCCGAATTCTCAACATGAAATTCAGTGTGAAATTTTCCGCTTCAAAGATCGAAACTTGTTTATTTACATACGATAGTGGCTTTAATGTTGACAATTTCCACCGTGCCCCATCCAAGCGAAAATACTGTACACCTTTTAAGATTCATATGCTTGCTAAACGCGCAAAAAACAAGCCAATTTATAATCATCAACTATGCATATTTTTGCCCTTTCATGAATTTTTTAAAGCTTTTCTATTATTAAGCTGTCACTGGTTTGCCAAATTAACATTACTAATTTAATTATTTACTTTGATAGATGAATTAATTAAAAATTCATACGCACACTTATACATATGATTACAAGATATAAACTCTCGGTGAGTGTGTGTGTGTATGTGTGTGTGTGCGGAGTCTATTACCCGCATGTGTAAATTTGTATAATAAAACTTAATTAAAGTCAAAGCAAACAGGCAAGCAAACAAAGGCAAAGGCAAAGGCGAAGCCAAACTTTTCAAAGCCACAACACATCAGGAAAGTGCCGCCGCCATTAAAGTACATTAGGATTGTGGCCAACTCGGTGTTCAACGCAATTAAAAAGACAGATTGGCATAATAAATACAAACTACAATACTAAACAAGTGAGAGTGCTCAAGTTAGAAATACATGACCGGGAGATGCCCTGTAACAAGGGTGAACTTAACATCCTTTTAGGAAAAGTGAAATATACTTAAAATACTGATTAATCTAACTTTAATATTCTTCAAGATATACTTAAAAAACCGGTGAAAAGAACCGATATTTATCGTTTTCAGCAAATCAAGTGGCCCAAGAATATATATACCCCATAGACTGAGAAATCTTTCGCCTGCCAGTTACATATATGTGCATAAAACAAAATAACCCTTGCTTGCCCATTTTCAGTGTGTACAGTGCATTAAAACTGAAATACCTTTAAGTGTAGGTAAATGAAAGGCACACAAAGAAGTTGGATCAAGTTTAAAATGATTGTTTACCTTGTGAAAGAGTTTGAAGTTACCCAACGGATTTTGGGCAAATCTCTGAGAGCCCATCTAATTTATCATATGGCAAAGCCTAGGCACAACTCCATACATAAATAAGTATATGTATATTATAGCCAGCAGCTTCTGCCTTTAAGCACTCAAAGCAATAAGGTGACATTCGGGGAATTTCTTATACACACACACACACTCACACACACACCATTTACCTAATAGACAAAAGGTTAACAAGTACTATGTAAAAGTTTAAATGCAAATAAAAATTCCTTTCTCAACCAGCCTGACAAGCAGTAAAAAATGCAAATTAACATTTGGTATGTAAGCGATATTCGCAACTAATTTGCATAAGGACTTAGAGAAGGAGTTAGCGAAAGAGAGGGAGAGAAAAAGTGTGTGTGTGTGTTTAAAACATTTTTACAATATTTACAAAAATTGCAATAATGTTTTAGAGGCAGCACAAAGGAAAAATGCGTTTTGTCCCTTTGCGATGCGGAAAAATAGTTGCAGACAAAAAGGGATGGCAAATTAACTGAAGCACGACACTCGCTGACATGCTACATGTTGCAGGACTTGGCCAACAAAAGAGAGAGAACGCAGAGAGAGAGAGAGTTGGGGCTCTGTCAAATCAAATGTCGTGCATAAATTCCAGTACAAACAAGACGCTTGTCCGTGTACGCATATTTGCCTTTAAGTCCGACTTGACAAAGTATTTTATGCATATGTACATCGCAAGCTGGGGATAGCTGGGAATATATTTCCTTGTTGGAATCTAAGTACTAGCTTGCTTTCACAAGCTGACCCACTCTTATAACTAATCAGACTTAACAGAAGATAAATTTAAATCTATAAAACACTGACAATAATCATGTGCTAATTTTGCGACTGTTAAAAACCAATTATTCATAAACAAAACAGTTGAATGGGCCTCATGCATATGACACGGCCTGACTTGGGAGGGAACACCCCTGACAAGGGCCACTTCTGTTGCCTTCTGAGCTGTCAGATGAAAGACGACGCGAGGCGCAGCCGCAGCCCTCTTGACAGCCTCTTGAACCCAGATACAGATATTATGATGAGGGTGATGAGATATGTGAACGTGAAACTGGTTGCATATATGCTCGATGAGGGGTATTCCCGAGTTTGATTGCCCGTACTGTCAAAATATGTTGATTGTATATGCACTGTAAGATATAGTTCAAGGCTTTCTCTAAAAAAAATAAACGTATAAATATAGCTTTAATTCAATTAGCTTAAGCATTCTAATTATACTCGTTCACAAAGTGAAAAGAGGCTTGAAACTTGGATTATGTGCTCGTGTATCACAATTTGATACACCATATCTTGCAGACACATTACTGATAACCTCCTCAAAAAATAAAGAAAACCTTTAAATGATGACCTTCTCTAAAGATCGAGCTGTAAACTATCGGCCACGACCAGTCGCGCACCCAACAAATCGATATTTTTCCAAAATAACAATAACAATTATGACAAGTTTCTTACTTGTTTAACTTATGCCTGAACGTTCCCCCTTGAGTCTAGATTTTAATTCACCCACAAACATATTTTGTGCTTTATGCGTAGCTCTTATGTTAAAGTATTTATTTATGGAAATCTGTACAGAAAATTTGAACTATCTGAGACGTAAGACAACTACCATTTAAATATTGCCACAAAAACAAAACATCAGCAATATATTCAAACTATAGTTTGAACATCTGCTTTGTCTGATGCGTCGTTTTCGTTGTCGCGATCTATCTGCGACGATAGATGACCAGCAACCAAATTAGCATCAATAACAACATAATCCAAATATTCAAACTATAGTTTGAACATTTGCCGTTATGTCGGAGGCCCGGACCAGCGGGATCTTCGCCGTCAGCATAAATAATCGCCGCAAATTTGTTAACTAAACCACTTATGGAACTGCAGGCGGTGATCAATTCGTCGGCCATGAGAAGTCCATGATCTACGCATCGAATGCGACTGGCGGGATTATTGATGTTGGTCGGAACCCCTGATCCCTGAGAGCATTTATATGTTGTGGCATTCAGTATATTCAGTGTTATACATTTTTCAAATTCTCTGCTGCGAAATGTTAACAAGACCGTGGTTGGATTCTGATCTAAATTGAATGTGGAGTACGGATCGCCCTCCTCCATCAATAAGCCGCCATATTTGTGAGACATATCTTCCGGAAAGTCACCGGAGCAGATCTGGTTCCACGTCGGCTTAAAGATCCGCGCACAATTGCTGGTCACGATCTGACGGCTCTCTTTTTGAAATGTCATATTAAAAAACTATATAATACGAGAATTTGAAAGATTAAATACTGGTTGAGAATTATTAAGCCTAGCTTACTTAAGTTAGCTATTCGTGCAGCAGCGAAAAGAATTAAGTATGTCTGCCTAAGAATCGGACGGTTCTAATATCTCAAAAGCTGTTTTCAATTATCACATATTTTGTGATCATTATTTTAAAAAAAAATCCAGTGTACATTTCAAATAAATAAAATAGGAAACAACAATTTTTCAACGATTTCACACATTATACTATTGTTATATCCAGATAATTGTATCTATATATAATTTTTAAGATTGGCCGTGACTATCACACAGATGACCTTTATTTTTGGCCAGCAACGATTTGTCATCAAAAAGCATCCCAAATAGAAATTGGAAATTAATAGAAACCCGATTGATGGCTTGATTAACATTTGTTTACAAACGCATTTTTTTTTAGCTGTGACTACGAATGTGATAACCAAAAACAAGCAAAAACGTAGTTGAATTTATTATAAAAAGACAACAAGGCAGACAAAGTGATTCCCCAAAGCCCAAAAAAAAAATTACCACTCAGCGAAAACTTTAACCCCAACCGGTTTGTAAAGGGGGCCTACATCAATTAATTAATTAGAATGAAATCTGAAATTCGCACATGATCCCATCACAGATCCAGTTCTGCTCGCAATCCAGACCAGCGCTTTCAGTATAAAATAGACCACATCTCCAGCGGACACGCACATTTGAACGTAGAATCGATTCGGATCAGAGCACAAAATGCGAGCTGTTATTGTATTCGTTGTGGTGATATTCGCACTCCTAGGTGCGATGGAGGCGCTGCCACAGTTTGGCTATGGAGGCTATGGAGGCTATGGTGGATTTGGAGGCGGCTATCCGGGCTACTACGGCGGAGGCGGTTATCCCGGCGGCTATGGCGGCTATCCCGGCGGCTATGGCGGCTTTGGCAATCGCGGCGGCAGCGCAAGTGCATCTGCCTCGGCGTCGGCCTCAGCTGGCGGCGGCGGCGGCTTCTATGGCCGCTAAACGCCTTTAGTTAACTCCGATTCGTAGTCTTAAGTTTAAATTGCTAAATAGAGTGAATGTTAAAGTAAAAGGAAAAACTAGTTTCTGTTGCCGTACGCTGTTAATACCCTGCTAACATTATAAATGGTTGAGAAGGTGTGATAAGCGGTCAGTTACTAAGTAAAGTGAATGTTAGAGTAAAAAACAAACTACTGTCTTTGTATACCCTGTAACCAGTTGCTAAATAAAGTGATTGTTAGAGTAAATAGAAAAAACAAGCTAGACGCTGTTAATACCCTATAAGCATTATAATTGGGTGACTATATGTGATAAAGGGTAAGTTGCTTGCGCTTTTTATACCCTGTAACCAGTTACCAGTGTGATTTTATGAATATCTGTATAACTAAAGGTTCTTATGCACAGTACGACAGTATACAGGGTGTCTCCCCGTTGGTCAATCTAACCAAAAGCTCTCTTAGTTGTTTTGTTTTGCGGCTGTCTGGCGCAAGTTTTTACTACTTGGCTGCTTTCTTTTAGGCATTGGCATTGCTGGAATAGCATCGGCTGGAATTTCATCATAAGTTGGTGTCAAGTTTTGCACTTGAAAACAAAACAGCTGCCTGTGTGTGTGGGTGTGTGCATTTAGTAAGGAACTTTCAATGAACAACCCGCAAACATATTTAAAGCGGAAAAAATAAAAGTTTTGCTGCAACGCCTGGCGGCCAAAAGGAACTTTCACTTTAGACACACAAACACACATCCACGCCCACAAAGTTGACACAGGAGCATAGGGAGGATATGTGCACACGTGCCGGAAACAGCGCAGCATAATCCTTGCTGCCCACTCTTGGCTTCTGTTTTGGCCAAAGTCCAACTGGGCACAGTTATGCTGGTAATTTCTTGATGTTGTACTAAATATTTTTTCCAGCCCTTTGTGCCGCCTACAAATGACCGCAGGCCCGCTTGGTACAGTTGTGCACGAAGTGTCTTATAAATTCATTCAATGCCGGACTTTTCATCGCAGACAGGCCAGAGCCAGCCAAGTTGGTTCAGCGACTTTGCGGCATCATTAAAACTTTTGGCCTGTCATCTTTTATTGCATTGCCGGCCAAAGTTTGGCCAGAACTCACATACGCAGCCTTCACGATGCTGCTCCTGCTGCCATATTGTTATTTTGGAATTTATGCGCAGGACAACGACGACAACGACAACAAGGACAACGAATGCAAGTCCAGCCATTCGGAATGCTTTTGCGCTTGACTCCAAGTTGCATTGATGACCGCACCCCGCCGACTTGGCCACCAGCTGTGGCCCATTCAAAATGTCGCGGCCCTGCCATTGAGCCCCGTCAGGTTGGCCCATTGTGTTCCCGTTCGCATTCTTTGCTCCATTGCATTCAGCTGGCACCAGGCTGCGGTCCGCCTTTCAAAATCATAATATATAATCGCCCGTTTCTGTCCTCTCAGCATTTTATGATGCCCGATTGTCGAGCCCGCCAATAAGAACTCTCGACTAATGATGGCCGCGCCTGGCCAGGAGTAATGTATGGAACAAATGAAATGGCAGCAGCTACAAAGGATGCGTTAAATTGTACATAGCCTTTAAACTTTCTGCAGACGTTCAAAACCGATTCAAGTAAGCCACAATTCTTTTCACACATAAACGGGCTCTGATGAAAACTGCCGGCATTTAAAACTAGTTCAATTCATACTATACTTGCTGAAGTTTCGTTCAGTTCAGGTTTAATATATATATATATTTATTTTTTTTCTTTTTTTTATATTCAACACTTTCTTTACATTCTAGGCTCAGCTCAGACTCAATATATATTCATCATCAGGCTCAACTCTTGTCCGACATAAGCAGTTGATGGGTTGTGGTTCCATTTAAAACTAGTTCAATTTGGTTCAGTTTCACAATTGGTTCAATTTAAGACTGTTTCAGTTCAGACTCATCAAGCAACAGTGGACAAATGAGAGGTGATCAAAACTGGATCCAATTTAAACTGATTCATTTTAAGCTCAATATTTGTAGGGCATATAAATAGCTCAGATTCGAGCTGGTTCCATTTAAAAACGATTCAATTTGAGCACAATAATTCTGATTCCACTTAAGCTTTATTCAATTCAGGCTCAATATTTCTATGACAAATATGCGCTCCGATCATTTGAGACTGATTTAGCACTGGTTTCATTGAGAACTGTTTTGGCTCAGAGCCAATACATCAACAGCTCAGAACTCAGACCTCAATATTTATACGACATCCACGCATTTGTCTGTCAACGCACGTCGTGGACATCAATTCTGGGATTGATAAGATGTTGCTGATATTTTTGAATTACTGCCAATGCAGGAGGCAACAAGCAAAGGGTGGATCCGCCAGCGGGTTGGGGGTGGAGTCCTACAAACAGTGCGCCTAAAATATGTCAATCGAAATGTAAATCATTGCGTAATTTGCATTTTGAGCATTTGCTTCAATTGAATGACGATGCGGACTTTGTTGCTGTTGTTGTTTCTGTTGCTGGCAACACGTGAATTATGGCGGCAATTTTGACAATTGCCAAGCTCCGGGCCACGCCCACCACCCAACGGCCCCGCATCCGGTACGTGTGCGAGTGTGCGTGTATGTGTGTGTATGCGTATGCATTGTGTAACTTGGGCCCTCTTCACGTGCACATAAATCGTTGCCGTTGTTATCCAACATAATTGTGTTGACATGTGGATGCTAATTTAAATGGATTTTACTAGATTTTCAATCGTTTTCCATCTGCCAAGTACGTCCTTATTTTGTATCAACAAGAAAACAGCCAAGACCTTGCAGTGCCGAATATTAAGTACCTATTGTAATCTATATATATCTCATACTGCGCCTGCCTCGAAAATGCAGTACTATTATTGTATTGATGGAAGTTTCATACACCGGTCTAATAGAAAATGGATGGAAAACTGTTGATGTCAACTGTTTGTTATTGCTCCAAACAAATTAATATAGAAGCCATCCAAGATGTCAAGGACTTCATTTTTTTTAATTAAACAGAAAATGTTCTGAGTTTTATTCAAATTTGCGATCTGTCTTTTGGCATTACACAAATGGATTAATGCTTAAAAGTACATTACAGGATTGATTTGAGTAAACAATATATTTTACTAACATTATTTACTTTCTTTAAATTTAAAATTAAAATTTAGAAAAAAATTTAATTTTATTAAGAATAATCTAACTTTTATAGCAGGTTCAATTTAGTGTCTTAAAAGCTAAGAGCATTAAAAGATTTTTACCAAAATATTAGAATTATGGCCTACGGTAGACTGGTGAAATATGGCAGAAAGAGTAACAGCAAAGCTGGCTAAAACCCCATATTATATTCAGAATTGCATTAGATAAAAGACTAAAATAAACTAGTTTCGAAATGAATTTGTTGAAGGTAAAGTGCTCGTTAGTAAAATGTTAAATTGCTTTTCACGCCAAAGAATTTACGATTGTTTGTGAACAAACTAAGCTGGAGAGCATGTGCGAAACTGCAGGGAGAGTTGAAAATTCCATGAACCGCAAAAAAAAAGGAAATGTGTGAAATAATTTCAACACGTTCGATAACGAAAGGAATTAGATTTGCATGCAGCGTTTTGTAAAAACGAATTTGTGAAAATTATGTTATGATTTATTTTATTTGATTTTATTTATGAAACACCGTGGCTCACCTGTGTCTCAACCGAAAGCGAATATATATATATAGTATGTAAATAAATAAAAGTATAAGTTGTGTGTGTGTGCGTGTGTGTGGAATAACTTTGCTCACGTACACGCTGAGCAGATGTGCATACGCCAAAAAGTATGCAACAGCAAAACGTGATTTCGTTTAAAAATTTCAACGCTTTGCTGCTGTCAAAGGAATATTTATTTGCGGAACGCATTCATTTGGAAATTATCGAGCAGGAAATTATTGGCTCCTGCAGCGCTCCACCTTCTTGTTGCCTTTATTGTTTTTGTTGTGCTTGATGCAAACGCCAAGAAAAAATATATAATATATATCGCGGCATAGCAAAACGTGAGCGTACAATTTCCACAATAGCAATTTCTTAGCATTCCCCTCATTTCACTTATAGTAAAATAAATACAAAAAAAAAACTATTAAATGGCGTTTAGGGTGCAAACGGCAATGGGGCGTAAACGCACATAACTCAACTCGAGAAAAGTAAAAGAAAGCCGAGGTCTTTAGACGTTTTAAAACGAATGCAATCTAAGTTTTTATTTGTTGGAAAAATTTTAAACTTTGTTTCAAATAATTGTATTTCTATCAAGGTTGCTTTTAAACTTGAAGCTGGTTTTAAACTTGAATTCCAATTTTTATAAAATTATAAATTGAAACTCTCTATATACAAATTATTTAATTTAAAAAACTGGTTAATTAATTAATAATAAAATCATTTAATTTGACCTCAACTTTCTACTACTACTAATTAAAAATAAACAACTATAAATTAAATATTTAAGAATTTGCTTTTAAATTTAAAATAATTTGACAAACCAAGTTTTGAGCCAAGCCCTATGTTCACGGATGTGGAACAAAACCTTAAGACGAGACCCGAACCACTGTCATTTTTTTTAAATTTACAACATATGTATATATTTTAAGTGGTTAACTGCAATATATATTTATTTTCTAAAATGCGTATTTGTCCCCCATTACCAGGTGAAACTGCAGCAAGACTATGGAATAGCCCACAATTGCGCAGAACATTTGCAACCAGAATCTTTTATTCGCCTCAAAGAGGCCGCAAACCGAAATACTCATCCGCGATGTGCTCGCATATAGCATATAGGCATTCAGCTGTAATTAAACAGGATTAATTGGTACACACATTACACAGGACATTTGAGCCACCTCCTTGAACCAACAGCCCTCGCTGATGTCATGTTGTGGCGAGTTTTGATGCTCAATCATCAGATCGCACATGACGTCCAATAGGTAAAAGTCAATCAGTCGGATCCAAAAAAAAGATGTGCCATAAGCCAGCAAATATAGTGGAGTTTTAATGCCGAAGTAGAAGAGCATGCCCCAATACCAGTTGAGGACGCTGGTTGTGAAATTGGCGAAGCGTGCTGCCAACATCACCCGTCCGTAGATCCTGTTCACCCGCAGAACGCAGCGTCCGAGCAGAGCGTGCAGAGTCCACAGCCTGTGCAGCTGCTCCAGCTCCATCGCTGTGGGCATTCTCGATTGCACAGCTCGCGTGATATCCTTGAGACGGCAATTCAAGCTCTGGTAGCAGCACGTTAGGCTCCACAGAGCCTGAAAGTAGCCATAGCTGCCAATTACGTGTACATTTAATGAATTGCCGAAAATGAAGCTGACCACGAAAACCTTCCACCTGGTCTCGTTCGGTAGCATGAAACTCGTCGCCAGCCCGGACACGCATAGGTACAGCACAGTGCCCATCTTGACATAGAACAGGTAGCGCAGGTAGCTTTCAACGGGCTGCGCTGGGCCCAAATTATAGCGCTCGATCTGGGCTACAACACGCTCGACGTCCAACAAGGCACTGTCCCGCCGGCCACGCGAGATCACCGTACAAGCTATCGCCCCGTAGGAGACTCCAGACAGTATATCGGTGGTGGACGTGATGAAGTGCGGCCACCAGCTGACCGTCTGCAGATACCGCGATGTTGTCCAAAACACCATTGGCAGCGCCAGCACCTGGAACACGTTCATCAGCAGCGCATGCAACCGGGTCAGCCAATTCTGGCGCAGTCTGCCGTCCACCAGCCTGTACGAGGTGACGCCCAGGATCAGCGCGTAGTTGTGAAACCACTGCAAAAGTCGCCGTCGATCCATTTGCCCCGAGCTGCAGCACAGAACTGAATATGGCCATTTTTCACGGACTCTGTTTTTATACCCTGCACCCATTGAAAGTGGGTTGAAAATGGGTATAATAGTTTTTTTTAAGTTTGTAACAGAGAGAAAATGTATATATAAAGTATGTATGGTATATTCTTGGCCAGCATCAATAGTTGAATCGATTTAGCCATGGCTGGAAATAAGTCTGTCTCTGAGAGCAAAATCGAGTTTATTTTAAATTTTCGAATTCTCGTCCCGTTTTCCTGAAATCGATAAATATCAGTTGTGTTGACCCGGATTTTTCAGTATATATTAGCGAATATTAAGATATATTAAATAATTTGTGTCTCTGAATGCTTCTTTTTGTCCATGGCTACAGGGTATCTGCTGGGCGGGCGCTTGCGACAAATGAAGTCTGGCAAGTTTGTTCTACAACGATTAATTACCTAATGTGATTGAGGGAATCGCTTGAATATCCCAAAACAATTATTATATTTTTATTCATAGTTTCAATGTTCGCTCAACGAGACTTAAAAGAGATATAGTTAATACCTTCTCGGTCGTATCAGCATTTCCACACGTTTCAATGACCCGGTGTGCGTCGTAAAGTCCAGCCAATTGATGCCCTTTCCAAACGTGCTGTCATTATACATGCCCATCAGATTGCTATAAAAATTAATAATAAAAAATCGAGTTGTTAATACATTCGCTTATCAACAATAATAAATCGAGCATTTAATAGTTTCGCTTATCGGTAAAGTGAATTAAAAGTGTTCAAATTAATAATCGAAATAATTAATTGTATTTTAGTTAATAGAGCTGTAAAACATATTTAAATCAATTCAATGATACACTACCTGACATGACATTTGCCGTACCACCAGCCGCCTGTAAACTTTTCAGCACAATTATCTTCGTATTGATCATTATCGCGATCCCGAGACGAAAACTTTTGACCCACATGCGCACGCAAATTGTCCCCGGCATCTCCGGAGTATTTGCCCAGCGTATGCAACTTGTAGGCTTCCGCTTCGTTGGCAATGGCAAAGCGATCATATTTGGCGAACCTGTGCTGTCCCTTGTTGTCCTCCATGACAATGAGCAGTTCCTGGTCTTTGGCCCTGGTCATGAGATGCAGCTTATCGAGCCCGATAAAGAACTCGCCGATAACATTGCCAAAACCCTTCTTATAGTCCTTCCAATACAAAAAGAAGTCCACACTGCCGTCCTGACGTCGCAACACCGTTGTCCATGCCCCGCCCTGGGTGTCCTCGTCGCAACTAACCATAAACGGATGCACACTGTAGCCGGGTTCCAGGATCAGATAGACACCAGTTCGCCGCTTCACGGCCGCCGCCTCCGCACAGCTGCGAGGGAACTGCGTCGGCTCCAGGCTCTGCAGCGCGTTCAGTTTGCCCAGCAGCTCATCGAGCAGTGCTCCCTGCCGTATCTGTTCCTCTCTGTGCGCTGATAAGCATTTTAAAATTTTCGAAAGATGAGCTGAATCTTTGCCTCACCTTATCACGTCCAGCTGTAATTGATAGAGCCGTTTGTTGGGCTCTTTGATCCGAAAATGTATTTCGGTTGTGTTGCCATATTTAATTGTCAAATTGCCCACTTTCTCATCGAGCTGAACATAATTCTGTTCACATTCGAGCGCTGATACGTACAACAACAATATTGTGCAAATTATTTTCAGCAACATTTTCAGCACATGTATACGTATTTCAAATCAGCTCAGATCGCGCTAGACTGAAGAAGCTGATCGACGATCGAATGTATTTAAAGCAAAACAAACTGACAGGTGGCCCTTGCTATACGGACTCTGCTCTGATAAGGAGTGTAAACACCAGAATCAAAATCCCCCTTAGAATAGAGCAAAGATTAAAAACAATACTCCTTCAGAAATATAGAAAATATATACCATATTTATGTGTTTAATATGCAATTGTAAGTTTAATTTCGTAATTAAAATATTAGTAATATTTTAGCAGCAATTGATCTAATTTTTCTGAAACGTTAAGAGCATCATGTTGCTCTCCTTTGGATAATTAAGTTAAGATAAATTGTAAAATAAAAAAGCAGTGCATAGAAAAACTAAGTTTTTAACGGATCGTTGCTATATGATATAGTCGAATCGGAGATGTCGACCTCGATTAGTAACACGTGTCGTGACAGCATTAAAATAAAAAGAGGCCGTTATCATCCGCCTGGTTTAAAATGTATGCAGAACATTTAACTTCATCAAGTCTAAATATTTAAATAAAAAGTCGCATTTCTTGAAGCTTAATATTTTATATATATTTTTATTCATATTCATCTTACAAGTCTTATCATCATTTCCACACTTTTCAGTGAGGCATTGTGACCCGTAAATGCAAGCCAATTTACGCCCTTGCCATATGTAGATTCATTGTATTTGCCCATTAGATTGCTGCAAGCAAGGAAAATATGAAAATTCTGTTCAAAACTGCCTGAAAGAGACCAACCTTGCGTGACATTTGTTGTACCACCAGCCGCCCGTATAGAATTCAGCACAGTTTCCTTTGTACTGATCGTTGTCGTGATCGCGTGCTGAGAAGTTGTTGCCAACATGTCCACTTAATGAATCGCCACCATCTCCGGAAAATGCACCCAGCACATTTAAAATATATAGATTTTCCTCACTGCCAATTGAGAAGCGATCGTATTTGGCATACTTCTGTTGGCCCTGTTGGTCCTCCATCACGATGAGGAGCTCTTGGTCCTGGCCCTGGGTCATAACATGCAACAGCTCCAGACCAATGAAGAACTCGCCATTCACATTGCCAAAGCCACGTTTGTAGTCGTTCCAATAGCGATAGAAATTTACACTGCCATCCTCGCGCCGCAGGACGACCGTCCAGCCCCCATTCTGGGTGTGCTCATCGCAGCTGACCAGCAGCGGATGCGGACTGTAGCCCGGTAGGAGTATCTGATAGACGCCGCTGCGCCGACTCAGAGCGGCTGCCTCCGCACAGCTGCCCGGAAACGGAGCTTTCAGCCCGTTGCCCAACTGCAATCTGTCTAGTTTCGCGGTGAGTTCGGCGAATAGTTTTGTCTGCTCCGCTCTGAGGACGAAACAGTACACTGAAGGCGTGTTGGGAGTGGAATAGGAACACTTACTGCATCGCCTCCAGCTGTGTTAGCAGCGTCTTGTAGCTGCCGTCTTTGACTTGGAAATGTATTTCGGTCGTGCTGCCATATTTGATTGTTAAGTTGCCCAGTTTCTCAAGGCTGTACAAGTGATCCTCGGCCTCCTGGCACACGGACATATTTAACAACAATATTGTGCAGATTATTCTCAACAGCATTTTTGCACTCGCGACTGAATTCAAAATCTGTTCAAACTAAGCAAATTGAGCAATCGACGAGTCGCTTTATAGCAAAATCTCCAGCTTATCAGCATGAATACAGCTTAGAGAAGTACCCTGATTGTTCATGTACATGTATATTCATGTACATGACATACATCAATTGTTATACGCTTGTTGACCTGACCAGAGGATTAAGCACAAGAAAAGCATACGGCTTAATATTTTATGATCTTGTTTACGCGCTTCGATGACTTAGGCAGGTACTGCACAATTACCTGTGGCGCGCTTTGAAAGGGTTAGCTAGACGCCTACCTGTATTTTGTATAAAAGAACGGGCCGTTGGGTGATCGACATCATTCGCTTTTGAAAATCCGTGCTGTCAACATATCGCATATAATGGAAGGCCCACTAGCATTTATGCAGGTCGGCTATATTATGCTGCTACTGTTGGCAGTCACAATTCTGGAGTATCTGATTAATAAGTGGACAACCTCTGGCCAGAACAACGCAGTGGGTGCTGATACACCCGCTGCGGATATTACCCGTACCAGCACTGAGTACTACACGGTTCCACGCATGTCCAGCTGGGTCGACGACGACGCGGATCTGAGCTATGGCCCGGAAGCGCAGACGCCTGTTCAACGCATTCGTGGCATGAAGTATCTGAATATTAAGCAGCGTACAAAACTTATGCCCGGTGTGCGACGCCGACTTGATCAGCACTTTTAAAGAATGTAATTATAAGCTGTATAATATTAATCTTCATAATAAAACGCATTTTGAATGTATAACTAATCTACACGTTTTCTTGAATTTAAAATAGAGTTGGGAAAATATTATTTATTTACAATAATTAACTATAACGAATGCTCTAGTCGAGGGGACTGCACCAGGATAACATGAATGACATAAATAAATAATTTATACTTAAAAGCCACAAAATAATAATTAAATTTAAATTTTTGTTAAGTCATGAAACAACTCTTAAATTTCTTGGATCCGAGTTCGTACATAAGTATGTACGCAGGCCTTAATAAATAGCCAAAATATTGAAAGTTCAACTACATAATAGAAGTACTACTATTATTTTGACCGCAACTGTACGTATATTTGCTGAGCCGAATGCTAAAGCAGCCTAGCTAGGTCAATAAAAGTTAATTTAAAATCAAAAATAAAAATTTAATTATAATGATTTTAAAACCACGCATATGTGCTGAGATTTGTATATATAAATAATTAAATTTCTTAAATTTGGGTTATTTAAAACCAAAACTATTAGCGCCAGCTTGTCGTACAACCAGCTGGGCAGCATACGATAAGAAAATACATACATCAATCGATATATCGAATTTCAACACATGTCTTAACATAAGTGCGCGCTGTTAATAACAGCAACAGCTGCAAATGAATTCTGCGGCCGGTTTAAGTGCAGCAAAATCGTATGTTTGTTATTCAAAACAATTTAGACACATTATAGATAAACACTCACATATATATATATTCTCTATCGATGCAGAGAGTTGTTCGCTTGGCACTGCAGCGCACCCGTTCAATGGCCAGCTTTTCGCAGGTAATCAACCCGATGACGGGCCAGAACACATGGCAGGAGCGCGGGGACGACTACGACTATCATCTGGAGGTGGCCAATGCCGGCTTTGGCGACATGCTGCACGACTGGGAGCGCAACCGGAAGTACGATACGGCGCTGCGCAAGACAATCGCCGCGATGCGCGCGGCGGGCAAACAAGTCCACGTGCTGGACATCGGCACCGGCACAGGGATTCTGGCCATGATGGCGCTGCGCGCGGGCGCCGACACCGTGACGGCGTGTGAGGCATTCGTGCCCATGGCCAACTGTGCCCAGCGCATACTCGTTGCGAACGATGCGGCCCAGGTGCGGCTCATCCGCAAACGCTCGACGGACATCCAAGTGGGCGTCGATATGCCGCACCGGGCCAATTTGCTGGTGGCCGAGCTGCTGGACACGGAGCTGATTGGCGAGGGCGCCATTGGCATCTACAATCACGCACGACCATCTGCTCACCGAAGACGCCCTGTGCATACCCGCGCGTGCCTCCTGCTACGTCCAGGTGGCGCAATCGCCGCTGGCGGCGCAGTGGAACAGCCTGAAGATACTGCCCAATCTGGATGGCGATATACTGCTGCAGCCGCCGGCCCAGCTGCAGCAGTGCAGCGGCGAGGCCGCACTGCACGACGTGCAGCTCTCCCAGCTGCCGGCCAATTCGTTTCATGCGCTCACCGAGCCCACGCAAATCTTTCAGTTCGACTTCCAGCGCAAGCAGCCGCGCGAGCTGCAGCGAGAGAACGTGCTGCGCCTGCGGCTCCGTCAACCGGGCAGCGTTGAGCTCGTCTTCTACTGGTGGCAAATCGAGCTGGACGATGCCGGCGAGCAGTTGCTGAGCTGTGCGCCCTACTGGGCGCATCCGGAGCTGCAGCAGCTGCAGGCAAACTGCGCAGATGCGCAGCGGCCGCTGGCCAACGTTGTGCCCTGGCGGGATCACTGGATGCAGGCCATCTACTACATACCGAAGCCGCCGCAGGTACACGAAGCCGGCGCAGAGTTCTGGCTGAGATGCTACCACGACGAGTACTCGCTCTGGTTCGATGCGCACAAGGAGCGGCCCGCGTCCGAGCGACCCGCGCGACGTCACAGCTGCAGCTGTGACCTGCACATGACCTACACGCGCAGTCGCATCGGCCAGCTTAATCAGGGTACGCGCAACAAGCGCTACCTGGCCTACCTGGAGCGCACGCTGCAAGCAGATGGCCCGTCCCCCGCCCACGTCCTAGTTATGGGCGATGGCTGTATGCTCGGAGTTGCCAGCGCCGCGCTGGGCGCCGCCAGCGTGCGCTGCCTGGAGCCGCATCGTTTCTCGCGCCGGCTGCTCGAGTCGATTGTTCAGCACAATCAGCTGAAGAACGTCAGGTTTGTGGAGAGCCTCAAGCAGCTGGAGCCCGAGGAACTGGCCACCATTACACACGTCTTCGCCGAGCCGTATTTTCTGAACGCCATTCTGCCCTGGGATAACTTCTATTTTGGCACCCTGCTGCTGCAGCTGCAGGAGAAGCTGCCCAAATCTGTGGAAATCTCACCGCATGCGGCGCACATTTATGCGCTGCCCGTGCAGTTTCTCGATCTGCACAAGATACGCACGCCCATCGTTAGCTGCGAGGGCTTCGACCTAAAGCACTTCGACGACATGGTGCAGGTAAGCTGTGGCCCGCAACTAGCTGGGGAAAGCCTTTCTAATCTCTTACTTAATCCATCAAGCGGTCCGCGGAGCAGGCACTGTCTCTGGTGGAGGCGCAGCCGCTCTGGGAATATCCCTGCCGTGCCCTGGCACAGCCGCAGCAGTTGCTCAGCGTGAAGTTCGCCAACTTTGGATTAGAGCAGCACAACCAGGGCTGCCTGGAGCTGACGGCGTGAGTACCTAGTTGCCAGTTAAATCTGTTTTTCCCCTTAAGCCTCAAGCCAATCTCTGTTATATTCGTACCCGCAGCTCGGGCACCTGCAACGGCGTCGCCTTGTGGGTGGACTGGCAGCTGGCGGCAGATGCGAGTCCCAAGTCCGTGGTGAGCACCGGACCCCTGGAGCCCGTGGTGCCGGGTCAATTTGTGAAGTGGGACATGTTTGTGCGCCAGGGCGTGCACTTTATCAGGCAGAGTCCGACGGGCGGCA
Source organism: Drosophila robusta (assembly GCA_035043565.1). Taxonomy (NCBI): domain Eukaryota; kingdom Metazoa; phylum Arthropoda; class Insecta; order Diptera; family Drosophilidae; genus Drosophila; species Drosophila robusta. Next base: position 6,923,912 of record JAWNMW010000584.1, read on the forward strand.
AACCCACCTGAATTGGAGCACCACGTTCCGGCCGCTGCTGGGCGAGCTGAACTTCACGTTTACGCTGCGCGAGAAATGCGAATAAAACACACACGATTTCCGCACAAGAATTTAGACAAGCTACATTTAAATACAGCACAGTCGGCCCTATGTCGGGGGTATCTCCTGCTCCATGTGGGTGAGCGTAATATTGCGATCGGTCTCGGCACTGGGATTCTTCACCTTCTGGCCAAACTCGCCGCCCTTCAGACGCGCCCGCAGATCGAGCGCACGAATGTCCGTCATCAGCGAGTGCTGCTTGTTCTCCAGATCGACGTCGATCTTCTGTGCGTGGTCCGCCAGCAGATTGAAATTGGCCTTGGCATCGTCGATTTTGGCCATGAGGCTGCGGCGTATTTCGCGCAGCTTCTCCACCTCGACGCAGAGCAGATCGTGCGCATGGTCCATGCAGAGCTCCATGCCGCTGCGCTGGGCACGATTCTCCAGGCGCGTCTCGGCCAGCTTCAGCGAATTGGACTTTTCGCGCAGCGCGTCCTCCAGCGTCTTAATCTCGCACACCGCATTCTCCATCTCCTCCTTCATCTTGAGCTGCTGCCACTCCAGCTCGTTGCGCGCCCGCTGCGTCTCGAAGATGCGCTTGCGAATCGTGTGCTCCGCCCGCTCCTGCTGCGCCTGCAGCATGTTGCGCGCCTTCTCGCGGCAGACGAAGAGCGCCTCCCGGATGGCGGACGTGTCGGCCAGTTCGTTCTCGGCCAGCAGCTTCATGTTCTTCACGTGGCCCAGCCAGGCCTCGTAGGAGCAGGCGCTGCCAATGTTCAGCAATCATAAGAGAAGAGAAGCCAGCCAAGTTTTTAAAGGATAAGCTCACCTCTTGGGATTACGCAAAGGATCCGGCTTGTACGATAAGCTGGCCGAATTGCGATCCAGCGCCAGTTGCACATTGTCCAGGTCCACGGCCTCAATTTTGTTCTCGATCTCCAGGCCGATCGCGAAGCGCACCTCCTCGAGGCGCGTCAGTTTCTCCCACGCCTTCTGGCAGCGATCCGCCAGCAAGCGCTGATTGTTCTCCAATATCAATAGCTCGTTCTTGATCTCCTTGTCCGGCTCGTCGTAGGTCATCTCGGAGCCGAAGCGGCTGTCGCGCATGGTGAGCACCTCGCTTATTACCGATATCGGGCCGCTCAGCGCGTCCAGCTCGCGTTCCGTCAGCACCTTCTCGTCCTGCAGCAGCTTAATCTCGAGCTCAATGCGCTCAAACGTCCTGGAGATGACCTCGCGCCAGCTGTTCAGCTCCGCAATCCTACAAATACATGCGCAGAGGATCAGCCCAGGTTAAATTAGCTGAGGGATTTATCCAACCCACCGAACCGTGAGTGCCTCATTCGTCTCGTAGTTGGCCCAGTCGCCCTCGATGCGCGTCTCGTTGCGCAGCGTGCGCGCGGAATGACGCAGGGCGAAGGCGTCCGCACGACGAGAATCCGCCACGTTCCGCAGACGAGCCACCCGCGCGTTCCAGTCGGACAGCGAGATGTGCTGCAGGGGTTTCTCCATGGTTACCACTGAATGAAAAGCCATGACAATGCGCTCTACACACTCCTTTCGAAAACAAATGAACTATATATATTTTATAGGAAAAACGAGAAAAAGAAATATATTTTTCTATTTTCACGGAACTTGTGTTTCCAACAATAACTCAGAACGGACACTAAAGGAATTTTTCCATATGGCTAGTCAAATTTGTTTATGCGATGGCTACTAGATCACCAAGGTGATCGGCTCGGTTGCCTAGGCAAGATTAGCTTTGAGGTCACGGATAGGGGCGATTTTTATCAAATATATGTTAAATATTTATTATTATTTTGATCTTACCGCCTGAGAGTAAAGTACCACAGGATTCCTGCGTGGCTCTATAATCTGGATTACCCATGTAGACCTGACTATGTGAAATATGTTGAAGAAATCATTGATATATTTATGGCCCTGCTGTTCTGAGGAGAACTCATACTGTAGGGTATTATATATAGACATAAGAAACGATATAAGTTACGACTAGGGGGTTATGGGTTCTACTAAGTAAGAGCCTGGTAAATAAATTCTGAAAGGAATTAACTTGATCCTGCTGATTTTCAACTTGTGAAATATTTCAGGATGAACTCCCTCTACCAACATTGGCATCCCACAGGCAGTATTATAGTACGAGTATGAGTTTTTATTAAGGATAATCAATTAATATATAGAAAAGTGCAGTTGGGCATCAAGGAGCGCTCAACGAACGCCTCCAAGGACCTTAGTCCAAGTGCAGGAGTTTGCCTGTATAGGGCAACTCTTATTATTTCCCACATAAAGTCATTCTTATTATAGAGTTGGATTCGTGCAATTTGTAGCCAGGCTTCCTCCTGGTTGCTGTGCCTTCTCCTTGCAGTACCAATTCGGCGATTCCTATAGAAATACTGAGGTAGGTCCAGACCTAGGTCTTGGGCACCAAGTGCGCCATGTTTGCGGTTAAGATGTTCGCGTCGGTCTGAGCGCTTGGACCAAGATTGTTCAATCCAGTTTGGCTTTTCTTGAATGCCTGGCGTATTTCCAGCGCCCGCTTGTCGGTCATCAGGGCGTGCTCCTTCTTTTCCAGATCCGCATCGATCTTTACCGCATGCTCCGACAGCAGATTGAAGTTCGCCTTGGATTGGGCGATTTTGTCCTGGAGACAACGCTTGATCTCGAGCTGCTTGTCAACCTCCAGGCAGAGCGCGTCGTGCACATAGTCCAGGCACAGCTCTGGGCCCCGGCGCTGTGTCCGATTCTCCAGACGCGTCTCGGCCAGCTTCAGGTTATTCGCCTTGTCGCGCATGGCGGCCTCCAACGCCTCCAGCTCCTGCATGGCCCTGCACATCTCGTCCTTCATCTTGCCCTGCTGCCACTCCAGCTCGTTGCGCGCCCGCTGCGTCTCGAAGATGCGCTTGCGTACGACGTATTCGGTGCGCTCCTGCTGGGCCTGCAGTATGGCGCGGGCCTTCTCCCGGCAGACGAACAGCGTCTCCCGCATGGCCACCGCATCGGCCATCTCGTCCTCGGCCAACTGCTTCATGTTCTTCGTGTGCTCCAGCCAGCTCTCGTAGGAGTGCCAGCTGCAAACAGAGTTGGGATCAGAGTCTGAATTCCTATTCTACGTCGAGTTCTTACTCTTTGGGATAACGCATGGGATCCATTTTGAAGGAGATACCCATCGAATTGCGATCTAGGTCACGTTGAGTCCTTTCCAGATTGATGGTCTCGAGCTTATTCTCGATCTCGTGGGCAATCTTGATGCGCACGTCCTCGAGCCGATTGAGCTTCTCCCACGCCTTCTGGCAGCGATCCGCCAGCAAGTGCTGATTGTTCTCCAATACCATCAGCTCGTTCTTGATCTCCTTGTCCGGCTCGTCGTAGGTCAACTCGGAGCCCAGGCGACTGTCTCGCATGGAGATCATCTCGCCGATCATCCGTATGGGGCCGGCCAGTGCGTCCAGCTCCTGCTCCGTCAGTATCTTCTCCTGCTCGAGTGTCTTGATCTCGTTCTCGAGGCGCCACAACGTCTTGGAGATGATCTCACGCCATTTAGTCAGCTCCCCAATGCTACAGATATACGTACAAGGAATAAGCCCAGGTGAATTACCCAAGGATTCCCCCTACCCACCGCTCAGTCAGCGCCTCGTTGGATTCACTGTTCGCCCAGTCGGTCTCGATGCGCGTCTCATCGCGCAGCATCCGGGATGAGCCGCGTATGGCGATGGTATCGGTGCGTCGGACTTCCGCCACGTTTCGCAGACGACCCAAGCGGGCGTACCAGTCGGTCAGCGAGATGTGCGGCAGGGGCTTTCCCATGGTCACCACCGACTTCGAAGTCATTTTGAATCACTTTCTGCTATCTATGCGTATAGTAATGTACAATAAAAATATTCAAGTATTTTTTGTTAGTGTTCTCGATGAAAGTTCACGACGGGAATGAGCTTCTTCGAATACAGTTAATGGAATGTTGCCGGTTTGTTTAGACCCTGGCTACTAGATTGGAAACGTTGGCATAGAAAACAGTTGCTAGGCGGTGAGTAACTTTCAACTTTTCCAAGTATTTTCCCATGCTAGTTAATCTCTGATTATGAAATGGCATACAACATATTCCTTACTTTGATAAATGCCAATTGCATTCACTTGGCACTTTATTGAGTATTTTTTGAAAATCTATAGAAAAAGCCTTTTAACCAACTATTTCTTTGCGACTATGTCCTCTGTGCGAGTCAGCTCAATGTTCCGATCGGTCTGGACACATGGATTGTGCACCGGAAGGCCAGAATCGGAGTCCTTGAAGCGCTGTCGCGCCTCCAGCATTCGCTTGTCCGTGATCAGGGCGTGCTGCTTCTTCTCCAAATCCTCATCGATCTTTTGAGCGTGCTCCGATAACAGATTCAAATTGGCCTTGGACTCGGCTAGCTTGTTCGCGAGACAAAGACGAATTTCGCGTAGCTTCTCCACCTCCGAGCACAGCAGATAATGCACATCGTCCAGACACAGTTCGGAGATGCAGCGCTTTGTGCGATTCTCCAGGCGCGTCTCGGCCAGCTTCAGGGCAGACGACTTGCCGCGCAGCGTCGCCTCCAGCGCCTCTATTTCACAGGTGGAGTTCTTCAGCTCCTCGCGCATCTTCAGCTGCTGCCACTCCAGTTCGTTGTACGCCTGCTGGGTTTGAAAAATGCGATTACGTATATGGCAATCGGTACGCATCTCCTGGGCTTCGAGCAGGGTGCGGGCCTTCTGCCGGCACACGAAGAGCGACTCCCGCATGGCGATCGCTTCGGCCATTTCGTTGGCAGCAATCTGCTTCATATTTTTCGTATGATTCAGCCAGTTCTCGTACGAGCAGCACCTGCAAGCATTTGGATATAATCTCATATGGTAAGCTCGTTTATAAGGAAGCCTTACGATTTGGGTGCCCGCATGGGATCCGGCTGGAACGATATAACAGTCGAGTCGTGATCTAGCGCACGCTGGGCCCTGTCTATTTCCATAGTTTCGACCTTGTCTTTGATCTCGCGTTCGATCTTGTAGCGCACCTGCTCGAGGCGCGTCAGCTTCTCCCATACCTTCTGGATGAAATTGTTCAACAAGCGCTGGTTGGTCTCCAGTAAGTACAGTTCATTTTTGATCTCTGCGACCGGTCGATCGTGGGTCAGCTCGGACTCGACGCGATCGTCGCGCACGAAGAGCATCTCCCGTATGGTCGATATGGGGCCCGCCTGCCACTCTAGCTCGTTCTCTGCCGCCTTCTTCTCCTCCGCTAGGGCGTGAATCTCCCGCACCAAGCGCTCGTATGTGTTGGAAATGATCTCACGCCAGGTGTTCACCTCCGCGATGCTGCAAAGAGTGTCTTTAGGCCCAGGGCATTACCAAGGCAATCTTAGTACCCACCGAAGGTCGAGGGACTCGTTGGACTCGTAGTACGCCCATTTGCTCTCAATGGCAGCCTCGTTCCGCAGCACCCGGGATGAGTTGCGTATGGTGACGGCATCAGTTTGACGTGCTACGGCCACATCGCGCATGCGACCACTCCGGGATTGCCAATCGAACATCGACAGGTGCTGCATGGGCTTCTCCATGGTCGCTATAAAGTGTAAAGCCATTTTAGTGTTTTTTGGAATTATTTGTGTATATGTATTTTTATGTGTATTTACTCTCTGAAGAGTTGTGTCTGAATGAAATTTTCTGTTCTGTTTGGTTTTAATGTGAAACTTGTGTTAATGTGTCGGCCAACTAGATATCTGAGTTTTAGCATTGCTATCCGTTTCTGTTACAAAGTGCTAAAGTAAAACCACCTATTTAAAAATCTGCCTATAATATTTGCACTGCTTGAATTATCGATTAACGTTTGGCTCTCTTATTTGTGCCATCGATATATCTACTCAAATTCGTGCGATAGGTTTTGCAACTCTATTGCCATCGCCAAGAACTGCTGCTGTTTACAGTTTTTTAGGCTGAAAATCACTCAAAAAAGGACGTTTTACCACTACCGAAGAGAGTGTGAAGTCAACGCTTTGGTTATTCAAGATCGAGCCCATTGAGGAATCAAGCAAGTGCAGTACGAGCAACGGGCGGAGGGGTGTGTTTAGTGCTTGGCCGCATTAAAGGTGAAGGACAACAAAGGTGGCAAGGACAGCAGGGACAGGAACACGGACAGGGACACGGACAGGACGCCACACAATGGCCACGTGCAATCGCAATCTGAACGATAACTGTGACAATGCGTCCACATGCCACGCCAAATGCCCGCCTCCGGCCGTAAGCCTCAACGTGCTGCCCGACGAGATACTCGAGTTCATATTCACCTATTTACCGCCTTACGGAGATTTGGAACACTGCAGCCTGGTCTGCAAGCGCTGGCAGCTGGTCGTGAAAAGTGAGCGCCCAATGAAATAATGCTTTATATCTATAATCCTAATCTATCTGTTCAATCCCTTAGATCTTGTGCGCCGCTCGAAAATGAATCTGGAAAAGGGCCTATCCGACTTTCGGCTGCGCTGGGAGGTCTATTCACAGCAGACGGCGGCCTCCTTGGAGGCGAACAGTCCGAGCATGCCCAAGGGCATGCCCATGCCCATTATTGCCGGCCGTTTTGCGCACTCCTCCGTGCGCCTGGGCAACTCGATGTACGTGTTTGGCGGAGGCTCCTCGTCGGATACGACTTTTAATGATCTGTGGCGCTTCGATTTGACGCACATGCGCTGGTCGCGTCCACTGGCCACTGGCACGTACCCCTCGCCCAAAGGCAGCGCTTCGATGGTGGCGTGGCGGGGCAAACTCGTGCTGTTTGGCGGCTGGCGCTATCCCTCGCTGCATCCGCCCTACCAGCCGTGGTGCCTGTTCGATGAGCTGCACTACTACGATCTGGCCAAGGATCGCTGGCTGGCGCGCAACTCGCTGCCCTGCCCGCCGCCCATGGCCGGGCACTCGGCCAGCGTGCATGGCAATCGCATGATTGTGTTCGGCGGCTATCAGATCAAGGAGGACGTCAATGTCAACTCGAACGACACCTGGGTGCTGGATCTGGACGAGCAGCGCTGGTGGCAGCCGATCTTTGTGGGCAACACGCGTCCCGCGCCGCGTTACGGCCAAATCCAGGTGGAGCTGGACAAGCATCATATGCTCATCGTTGGCGGCTGCGGCGGCGCCAATCGCGTCTACACGGATGCCTGGCTGCTGGACATGACGCGCGACGCCTGGTCCTGGAAGCAGGTGAACGTGCGCAACAAACACTTTGGCGCCGTGCACATGTGGTGCAATCCCGGCTGCAGGGTTAACAACTACCTGGTCGTGGTGGGCCCCTCGCCCAAGATGCCCCTGGACTTTCAGATCATGAAGCAGAGCCGGGTGCCCGCCGTTGGCGGCAGCGCCTTGCGGTTTGCCGGCCTGGGCCAAGGGCCGGCACCGCCGCCGCCACTCTACCCGCAGCAGCAGCCCGGCCAGCGAGTGCCGCTGCCGGCGCGCCGGGTAGGTGGTGCGGCTGGGCCGCCGGAACAGCAGCGTGGCCATAATGTGCGCTTGGGCGGCGCTGCGCTGGCGCCGCAGGAGCAGTACTTGGCCAACAGGCGGGCCATACTCAACCAGAACATGCAGCAGGCGCAGCAGTTCATGCACAACAACAATGTGAACAACAACAACAATAGCAGCAACAACAACAACTATCAGCCACGCTCCGGCAGGCTCAGCGATTTGCATGCGCCACCTGCCGCTGCCGCCGGCGTAAACGGAGTCGGAGCCGGAGCCGGAGCCGCGCCCGCCGCAGCGCCAACGGCGGCACCAGCAGATGGCGATGCGGACGCTGCGCAGCGACTGCAGCGCAATCTGGCGCTGCGCTGTCGCGACAACGAGCCGCTGCTGCCCAAACGCTTCGACGAGCACTACGAGGTGAGTGGATTTAATATATGGGCAATAGGTTTGCTTTTAACGCTGTTAACTTTCGCCCTCGCAGGATCCGTTTCGCATGGCCGCCTTCAATGTGCCCGGACGGTCGCGCAGCGCGTCGCGGGATCACAGCGAGCGCATTCGACGCATGGAGGAGAAAATGAATGCGATTCGGAACTCGCGACGCAGTGCGCCCGCCCATGTGGAGCCGCAAACGTTGCGTGCGCCCTCGCCCAAGCGGCTCAGGTGCAACGTGCAGTCGCTGTTCGTCTGCGACATCTCTAGCTTGCTGCAGCGCGACGCGAACACGGAGCCCGGCCTGGATTGGGTGGAGTACAAGAATTTCGGTGTGCTGAGCGGCGCACCCGATCGCCTTATACTGTCCAGCCTGATAGCGGGCAACGGGGAGCTGATACTATTTGGTGGCGTGCACAAGGAGACTCTGACGGACATCACGCACCATGTGTCCAATTCCATACACTTTCTGAGTGTACCACGTGATATTATCTAAGCGCAGGCACGAGCCATGACACAACTACACACACACACAAATATTAAGCTATCTATTTCAATTAGCCTAAGTTATTGCTAGACCTCAGAGCTGGGCATGAGCCTTGACCTCACTGCATCCTCCAAATCCTTTTAATTAGTTGCTGCGTTTAGGAATTAAATTTGAGTTAACATTGTAAAAATAACTTCATTTACGCGCATAATTTAACGGGGTGAACAATAGGTATGCAAGATACTTCTTGTGCCAAGCGGGGCAGGTGCATTGCGGCAGCCAGGAAAGCACATGTGGCACACACACGCACACGCACACACACATAGACGTGCATGAGCTGGAGGGACCAGCCTGCCTATGTTCATATACCAGTTTATAAAGCCGCATGCCAAAGTCAAAGGCAGGCCAAAGCATCTGCCAACGACAGGTAACAAAAGATAAAGAATGGCAAATGCGCAAGCCAAGTCGACTTGGCGTTACCCTACAGTAATAAAAATAAAACATTTGAATATTAATAATTGGTATGGCTAGAAACAAAAACTATTCCATGCGAATTGAAAAATCATTTCTTACAAGTTTATAAGTTTCATTTACAGCAGAGTCCAAATAAGTAATATTCACCTTTAATCAAAAAGAAAAGAAAAATAGTTTAATTTCCGTTGTTTATTTTGTTTATTAAACTAATTCGCAGTTAAAATGTATAAGATTACATTCTTAACCTTAAATTCAATATGCCGTACCCTTTGTAGCGCATATTTATATGAGTTACAGAAATAACTTTGGCTGCCGAAGAGGCTATTAAAGGGTTCAAGGCTGCGCCAATCACATTGTGAGCGCTAAACGAAGCCGCTTAATTTGTAATCTAGAATCTGGATGAATAGAGCGAAAAGAACTCTCTCGATCATCATTGAGCAGCTTAACTACTCAAATGTTTGCAGGAATTAAATGCCTGTTGTCCCGCATTAAACATACAATAGAAAGAGAGAGAGAGAGAGAGAGAGCGGCTCGCAGCCAGAGGCTAAACTCAAGAGCGCCAGCCACGCGCACGTGAGCACACAGCATACGATTGAGAGATCTAAAGGTTGCGCTCTCAATCGTGGTCCCCTTCCAGAGAGCGCAGCCAGCGAACGATAGAGGTGCGTTTGCATGCTCCAAGTGTTTCAGCATTCAGTTGAAGGTGGCGCGTCGCGCTGAACGGTTCGTGCGTTCGTCTAATTTCTCGTTCGCCTCGCCTCTCAGTAATAGAAGCTGGCAAAATCGGTCAAGTTCAGCCCCTTTCCAGAACAGAATAATTAGGCAAGCTTCAGTGAAATAAGCGCAAAATTCGCTTTAATTGCGCTTGTATAATAAAAATAAAAGTGTTAATTATAAATATTCAAGAACTTGTCACAGTGCCAAATATTATGCGCAGATAAAAGGTGTGCTTTTCATTTTCCACCAAAAAATTAACAACAAATTGTATTTCAAAGGTCGCGAAAAATAGAATAAAAAACAACAAACATTATAAAACGCCAAGGAACAATAAAAACAAACAGCAACAAGGTGCTTATGTAAAGTGTTGTCCGTGTCCGGAGGTATTACTAATTTCGTTTCACGATCGTCAAACGAAACCCCCTCGCTCACCTCCTCTTGGACAATAACAAACAATCTGCGCAGCAGCTTTCGGAAGTCCATATTTATTAATAGGAATAATAAAAGGTAAATATTGCAGCTCCGGAGATTGAATGTCTTAAATCGATTCTACTTAATGTACGTTCGAAATTCTGAGTAATTCCCCCGAAGTTGAAGCCATGCTCTGTCGAAACATATTGTTACATGCACCCTACGCACGGCGAGTTGATCGGTTCCTCAATGCACAACTCACTGATCGATTATTATTATTATTTGCGAGTTTTAAACGCCCTGAAATGTCATCTATAGTGGGGAGCTACGACATCTGAATGTAAACACTTTAAACCGGTTTTTTATTACCCGTGCGCGAAATATAGATAATCACACACACACCCTCTCTGACTCTCTCTATCTCTCTCTCTTGAGACAAACACGAGTAATGGGCGCGACATGCCGGCATTAGAATTGATAGAACGCAAATTTCATAGTATTATATATATTATATATATACATATAATATTGATAAACAAAGTCGAGTATAGAATACACGCTCTACTACTCGAGCTCAGAGAATTTTAATTGAATTTCGCCAGCGCTTGCGTCATTAACTTTTTAGAACTCAATTTAGCGGTAAAGGTGATTTATTCCTGAGGTGGGATTTCTTATCAGCCACACACAGATTAAAAGGTTTGCCTGCAAATTTAAGCCTAGAAAGCAATCAAAAATAAAAACATATTTTCACGGTAACAAATTCCTGACAGTATTAAGTATAATTATAAGTACGAGAGATAGTTAAAAGCTAGCAAACTTAATTTTTTGAAATAGTTTTAAAATACATAAATTTACTAGTTTAAGGGATTTGAAAGTCGGCTGGTTTTCGTTGTTTTCTACATGAATAGGTCACCTCAAGGTCATCTACCGAAGACTAGACGCTCACAAAATGTCATTTTGCGACCGACTGCTCCTATGGCAGCTATATGATATAGTATTACTATGTTGATCCAATATTGCTGATAGGTAAGGAGCATAGTGAGATAATCAATTGTCAAGTTTGATAAGGATATCACGAAATACAAAACAGTTGTTCATAAAGAAAAACAGATTTTTCGACTTAGAGCAGTCCGATATTGATACAATTTTGCAGATATGTTAGCATACTGGCGTTATCAGTTGCCAAGTTTGATAAGGAACACTTAATATATAAAACAAAAATGGTGTACACAAACTTATTTTTCGATAGATAATACCTTTAATCCTTTCGACTCCGACATATGCAAAGTTCCATGACAATAGTCTACTGTACTTAATTTATACCCTCTGCAAGGGCATAATTATGCATATATGCATAATATAATATATAACCCATTGAGGGTATGCACGCGTCGGTTTCCCCTAATTTGCCATGCAAAACGAGGGAAAGGCAGAACCCGAAAAAATTGTTAAATTTCTAAAATTCGCCCATTGATGTTGATGGATGCTGTATTGGCCGTAGATAAAACCGGTTTTCCATTAGCCAAGTCGTCGTTTGCATTAATAGCGATATTTTCTGGTTGCAGATGAGCGCCGGGGCTGCCTTGGAACAGCCGTTGGGCCAGCGCAAGGAGCCGGCGAACGTGGGCACATTGCTGGGCCGGCGGTACGCGGAGCTGCTGCAGGCGGAGAAGCACACGGACTGCGTGTTCCACGTGTGCGAGCAGCAGCTGAAGGGGCACAAGCTGATCTTGGGTGCGGCCAGTCCGGTGTTCGAGGCCATGTTCTATGGGCCGCTGCAGGAGCCGGAGCTGGAGCCGGAGATCGAGATACACGACATCAGTGCGCCGATCTTCAAGGTCCTGCTGGAGTACATCTACACGGGCAGCGTCGACTACGAGTGCATGCAGCTGGAGGCGTGCATCGAGCTCTACTACGCCGCCGAGAAGTATCTGCTCGACGAGCTGATCGCGGACGCCCTCCTGGCCATCACGCGCAAGCTGCGCTTCTCCAACGTGCTGCCCGCCCTCGAGCTGAGCGTCTGCATGGGCCTGGACAGCCTGCTCGAGGTGTGCATGTCGTTCTTCATGCGCTGCTGCGTCAACAACGATCAGTACATGAGCTACCTGAAGGCGCACTACGTGCACGTGTCCAAGGAGTGCGTCAAGTCCATCATCGCCGCCTGCAAGGAGCCGCACAAGCTGCTGCTCTGGTACGTCTACGAGTGGACGCAGCAGGAGTGCGACGATGCCGGGCTCGGCGATGCCGCCACCTGGCAGGTGGCGGCGCCAGCCGATGCCGCACACAGTCCCGCTCCGGCGCCCGCCACGCTCGTCGAGCGCTGCTATTACAAGGCCTGCCGCCCGCTGACCGTCGACGCCGAGTCCCATGTCTGGCGGCTGGGCCTCAGGTGCTCGCGCTTCATCTCCGTGCTGGGGCTGGTGCTCAACAGCCGGCTGGCCCCCAATCTGACAATCTGCAGCCTTGGCCACGTGCCGCAGGAGTACCGCGAGTCGCTGCGCATCGATCTCTACGCAGACGGCGCGAACGAATCCGTGTGGACGCACATCGTCCAGAACCAGACGACGAAATACAATTGTGATCTGCACCTGAGCTGGAGCCGCGACGAGGCCTGCGTGCTGACGCCCGAGGTGCACTACGTGCTGCAGCTGCGCTGGGAGAGCAGCGCCTACGGCGCCGAGTATCCGTGCAGCCTGCAGTCCGGCCTGGTCGACGGCATCCGGTTCATCGACGGCGACAGCTTCAGCGGCAGCCTGGTGAAGGGACTGCGCTATGCGAACCTAGTTTAGAGCTTTCGTTTAGGTAAATTAATTCATAACCCTTGTGTATTTATTGCCATAAGTTAATGTACGAGCGTCCGAGTTCAATAAACTGTGAATTTTCGATAAAACCAAAAAAAACAAAAAAATACGAAACAGTTATCAACGGTTATTAACAATTGAGAGATCTAAAGGTTGAAAACGAAAGAGCGCGATGTAAGAGAGTGTGACGTCACAATTACGATTAAAAGTGCCAAAGGTAAGCTTGACTGCGAGCTGTTAATATAGTTATATACTTTATTGTCCCTACAATCGCATTGAGTCGTAGAGTATTAAGAATATTCAACAGGTGGCCCGAAAATGAAAAATTATTTAGAACAAAAAAAGACTGTGTTTTGCAGCCTAGCCAGCATAGATAGAGTACTTTAACGACAGAATTTCAATTAATGTTTGGTGTTACAAGAAAATAAGTAAACGCGCGATTTAAGAGCGTGTGACGTCACAATTTCGGTTTATTATTTGTTTACATTGCATTGAAATTGGTATGCCTTTTTTATACCTTAGATAGGATCCATATAAAGAACTAGTTCGATATTGAACAACACTGGGCGTATTATTAAGACGGTAATTGTAAGCCATCATCTTAAATACTATTATATTATTATTAGCATATTATTCGCATGGATTTTCATATACATATTCATATACATAATTCCGTAGTTGTGACGTCACAGTGACAAGAGCGCAGAACTCTTGGCATAACCTGCAGCTTTCTCAATCGTGTTCATATCAAACAAAAATAAAGCCGGTTTGCTTCGGGTTTGTTGCCGTCAGCTGTTGATTAATCTTAAATAAACAACAACATTCAATTTTATAGGAAGCACATGCCTGATAAACAGACCTGTTTTGTATTCGTAAACATTTAAAAGTAAATAAGTTTAAATTTATAAAAAGAAGCAGATAATAAATTCAGGCAAGAAATTTAGGCACATATCGCATATTATTCTTCCTCTTTTTGTCTACTGGGTAATAGCGCACTCTGTGTTATCGCCATTCACACAAACGAAATCGAATGTATAAATATAAATATATTTATAAATAAATATAAATATAAATAACTATTATAAATATGTAAAAATGGCAGCTAATGCATTGACTCAATAAATTCACAGTTTATCGCATATTGTATTCCCAAATATTTGTCTACTGGGTAATCACACATACTGTGTTATCGCCATTCAAACGCACCGAATTTAGAAAAGTTATCGAAATTCCATAAGACCATCACTAGCATTTTCAATTGCAGTCAAACAAAAGTGTAAACAAGATGACAATTTTGTATAAAGTCGAAAGTCGGCGTCAATTTGGCAACGGTAAGGACAGCAGTGTATTTCCGCACAAAGTAGTGCTCTGTGCCGTCTCCTCGCGCAACATAATCGCGTTCAGCGCTCTGCAGAGCCTCTCCAGCCACGTCTATGTCTGTGACATCGTGACGCCCTGGCAATATTACAAAGTGTGCGCGTCCAAGGCGCTAATCAATGTGCTGGAGTGGAGCGCCAGCGGGGAGCAGCTGCTGCTGGGCTATATTGGCGGTCGGGCGGAAATCTGGCAACCCAAGGAACAGGCGCTGAACATATGGCAACTGCAGTACTTTGCCAACGTGCCCAGCGAGGACATTATCCAAGCGAAATTCTTTCACAACGGTAAGGGCATCATTTTCAACACACAGAAAAAGGAGCACACCTACTATGGTGAGAAGTTTGAGCGGCTGGAACAGCGGCCCACATTGACCGGCTTTGGCGGCGTTGCCACCGAGGGCTGCATACTGCTCACCTCCTCCGGCCTGTTGGCCGCCTTCGCGCTGCCGCAGCTGCAGAAGCTGCCGCCAAACGGCAACAACGCTGCCGAGCCGTCGATGTCGCCGAACGGCGAACAAATCGAACTAACGCCCGCCACGCACAGCATTGGGAACTCACGCAGCTACATCGAGCACTGCAGCATCCTGCCCAGCGCCAGCGGAGCGCTGCACATAGCCTACAGCCTGGGCTGGCAGCAGCAGCAGCAGCTGGTGCACTGTTTCAAGGTCTCGCTGCAGCTGGAGGGCGAACGGATTGCCATCAAGTCCGAGTCGCTGGCGAGCATCTTTCTGAATACAACGCACGCTCCACTCGAGTGCCGCCGAATTGCCCAGTTGCTGTGGACGCGCGTGGCCAACGAGGATGTCATCTACGTGGCCTTTGGCAACGGCAATGGTCCCAGCGTCCTGGAGCAATGGACGCTGACGCGCCGGCATCAGAATGTGCACGCCCTGCTGCAACAGACGTCGGCGGCGGCTGTGAACAACAAGCCCGGTGACTACGTGCCCAGCGAGAGCTGGGAACAGGTGGCCAAAGTACAGTTGGGCGCACAAATCGCACAGCTGTGCAGCACGCGGCTGTTGGCCGCCGACTGCGAGCAGCTGTTTGCCATCCTGCAGGACAACAGCGTACAGGTGCTGGAGCCGGGCACGCTGAAGCAGCTGAATTACACGCAATTCGAGCGCGATGGCGAGACCCGATTCGTGTGCGCCGATCTGACGCCCACCAGCCAAATGCTGCTCATCTTCGACAGCCACGCCCAGCTGCACGCGATGCAGACGCCCATGCTGCGACAGAATGCGAGCACCATGCAGCTGCTGCTGCTGCTGCTCGAGTACTGCATTGTGACGGGCGTGGATGCGAGCGATGTGCTGCTGCTCAACCTGGGCAATCTGGAGGCGCTGGTGGAGAAGCTGACGGACAACTTTACGCGCCAGCCGTCGTATGTCCGCCAATTCTACTACGCCAACTTTCTGGCCCTCAAGAGCAATCTGTGCCGGGCGCAGCAGCAGGAGTTTGACAATCTCATCATTCTGCACGCGATCTCGAGCACGTTCAAGAGCCTGCTGCGTCCGTCGGATTTGGGCTGTCAGGACAAGGGGCCGGCGGATAATCTGGCCATGAAACTGGCCGAATCGGTGCCGGACGTGGACACGGTCTTGCTTAACCTCGACCCCAAGGACTTCACCGTCGAGCCCATGATGCTGCAGAGCCTGCAACAGCTGATCCAGTGGGTCACCGATCTGGCGCTCAATACGCTGCATCGCCTGCCCGAGGAGGTGATGAAGGGCAAGCTGTCCGGCAAGCGAGCCAGCTACGACATCAGTCGCGACATCGTCGCCATCGGCAGTCTGCGCGAGCTGCTCGTGATGATACGCATCTGGGGTCTGCTCAATCCGCAGTGCCTGCCCGTGTACACGAAGACCATGGACAACATCGATGTGCTGGCCATCTTGTTTCGGCTGCTCACGCGGCTGGCGCAGAACGCCGCCGAGCCGGACGAGCTGCTGCTGGACGAGTGCAGTCTGCTCTCCAAGCAGCTGCTCATACCGCAGCTGTCCAAGCACAATCCCACCACGCTGCTCAGCGCCCAGGGCTATGCGGGTGTCAAATCCGGCCAGCTGACGTTCACATCGCTGGTCGAGCCGGCCGGGCTGCAGGACATCGAAATGGAACAGGTCGTCTTTGCCAACTGCATCAAGGATGGCGTCAGCAATCTCCAGCTGGGCGCCGACCCCAGCACCATCAGGCGCTGTGCGCGCTGTGGCTTCGTCAACAGCGCCAACAAAGTGGCCAAAACGTCGGCGCTGAAGGCGTGGTGCAACAAGTGGTTGCACTGCCACTGCGGCGGCTTCTGGAAGCAGATAAATTAGTCTAATTATACTTTTAAGAGCTTGTAGGACTTAAGTTCATTCAAATGTCTGAAGAAAGAGGCATAAGAGCTGCGTTTATGTATCCAAGCGAAGATATATTTACCTACTTCTGTTCGGAGTAGGAAAATAAACGCATACAGAAAAATCGTACAAGACTTCACGAGTAATTATAAAAACAAGTAAGATTGCTACAGTCGGGAGTGCTCGACTAGGCCAATTTTCAAGTTATTTCAGAGTTGGCATCGATTGCAAGAAAATTGCATTCTAATTTAAGGCAAAACATACATATATGTTACATAGATATTACATACATAGATCTAGATTTATTTTACATTTAAAATTTATACATTTTTGAAAATAAATTTTTTTTTTTTACAAAAAAAGCATGTACTCCCTTACTCATTTTCGAAAAAATTTTTTTTTTCAAATTTTAGAAATGCGAATTTACATTTTTAATCGATTGTGGTTGTCACAATTAGTATAAAAATAACATTAAAACCGATTCTGAGGGGGTAAAATTTTTTGTCAAAAATCATGCAAAAATGTACAAAAATTTTGACATGTAAAGCTCTCGGAGCCATAGCTCCCATATTTCAAATGCCCGTAACTTTGTCAAAACTGAACCGTTTTTCATGTTTGATGGCATTTTGGTCATGGTTTGTCCTCTAGATTGATTCCGCTTTTTGAAAATACTCAGTATTGAAAATAATTTTATTTAATTTTTTATAAAATAATAAAAAGTAATTCAATATTTTTTTCAAGTGGTCGCGGGAGTAATTAAAAATAGTGGGTGTCGCAGTGGCAGTGAGAAGCCGGGATGAGCGAGAAAGAGATATCGCGCGCTAGAGAGCGAGTGTAAAAGAGCGGGTAAATGAGAGCGTCCTAGTTGTCTAAATCTAATTTAAATTAGATGTAAACTTAACATGTAAATTCGTATATATATTAATGATTTCATTAAATCTTGTTTAAAATTCGATTTTTTTAAATATGGGTTTCGCTCATAAGAAGCTGTGCTATCGATGCTTGTGCAATGTTATCGATGCCACGACACTATCGATTGCAGCTCAGTTTCTTATTAGACTATTGATAAATACAAACAAGAATTGGCTTGCGAGTAATTTTCGTATTAAATTTAGTAAATTGCACCGCAAAATGAACATAAACTTGCCCAATTTTAATATGAAGAATCTGGTGAAGGAGGCGGGCAGCACAATATCACGCGTCGTTCAGGTAAATAGCGCTTAGGCAATAGCACCAACCCAATTGTGGATGGGGCTTGGTGTTTTTCTTTGGGGTTTTGGGTGTGGGTGGCGTTTTGGGGCTGCGCACGCGATTGACTTTTTTGCGTTTACCCTTGCCCTTTGTACCTTTGCACCTTTTTGTGTGCAGCTCACGGAGGAGAAACTGGGCACCACCGAGCGCACTGAATACGATTTGCACTTTCAAAATCTGGCGGAACGGGCCGACGTGACCAAAACATGGACGGAGAAAATCGTACGCGACACGGAATCGGTGCTGATACCGAATCCGCAGAATCGCGTCGAGGATTACATATTCGAAAAGATTGAGAAATCGAAGCCGAAGCGTTTGAGCAATCTGGAGCATCTGGCGCTGGACATGATCGAGGCGGGCGGCGACTTTGGCCAGGACATGCCCTACGGCCAGGCGCTCATCAAGGTGGGCCAGGCCGAGCAGAAGCTGGGCCAGTGCGAGCACGATTTCATCGCCACCTCGGGCATCTGCTTTACGCAGCCATTGCGCAAGTTTCTCGACGGCGAAATGAAGACCATTAGCAAGGAGCGCGGCATCCTCGAGACGAAGCGGTGAGTGTATATGGCTACTAAGTATATAGATACATATTTAATGTGTGTGTACGTTGCAGTTTGGACTTGGATGCCTGCAAGAATCGGGTGAAGAAGGCGCGCAGCATGCTGGGCCAGCAGGCGGTGAGTGCTGTGGTGTGACTTTGGGTGTTAGCATTAAGCTCATTATGGATTTTTGCCTCTGCTTTTACACTTTTTGTGCTGCTTTTGCCCTGTGAATTGTGATTTGTGATTAATAGAAAGATGGCATTTCGCCAGAAGCTGTCTTGGAACAGGTATCGCCCAACGAGGCGCCCATTCAATGCTCTCTCTGAATGCTTTATGAATTATGTAACATTTTTATTGAGTTTTTATGCTAACAATTGTTTGTTTTCCAAACGCAGGCGGAGCGCGATCTGCGCGTGGCCCAGGCCGAGTTTGATCGCCAATCGGAGATTACCAAGCTGCTGCTGGACGGGATCAGCACATCGCAGGCATCGCATTTGCGGCACCTGCACGCCTTCATCCAGACCCAGGTGCGCTACTACAAACAGTGCGGCGATGTCATGGATCAGCTGCAGCGCGAGCTGGCCAAGTAAGTGCCTCAGCTGCTTCCTATATGTATATATCTAGATATATGTATTAGCTATGTGCATAGTGAGCACACTTGTTTAGGCGGCACTTTATATATCAATGTTTTGCACTGTCTCTGGCATTGTGTGTCTAGCTTGGCGTTCTTTGTTGACCTTTCGGTTTGTATTGTTTTGTGGTCTTACAGAATGCAGCCCGCCAAGCCGCGGCTGCGCATCAATAGCGAAGATGTCGACGGGCCTCCCAGCATAGTTTCGGCGCATTCCTCTGATTCCGACATCAATTCCCCTGCACTAGCCTTAGCACTAGATAGCTATTGCGATTACGATTTTGATAATGAGCATGATATTGAGGCGGGCTTCAAGAGCATTGATATTGGCCCGGTCAAGGCGCTGACGCATCTGCTGGAAGACTTTGAGATTGAGTTCGATACGAGCGCCATTTCAACAGTTTAAGCGAACGCAAATTCCAAAATCGCATAGAAAAATGCCTTGAATCAAAATTGAAACGAGCTTTGGTTAACATATTTCGTATACGCAAATTAGGCATAATATTGCATTGGTTGTTATTAATCTACTAGTTATTTAGTCGTACGTTTTTTTTGTTGTTGCGCCAAGGGTTTCAATAGTAGCACCCATCCAAATTCAACCCACACCACGTCAACCACAATCAAGTCATTTAAAATTCTGCCTCTGCGTCTTCCATCAGCTTGGGAGGCCCAACATCCTACACACCGATCGATCTGCATGATGTCGCCAAGTCCAGTGCCGCCGGCGGCGCACGTCACGCTGGCAACAACAACAGTAGCGCCGGCCATAAAGCTAATCAGTCCATGCCATTGAATGTGAACACGGATCAAATGCAACGTGCACGTGTCCTGTGCTCCTATGACGCCAAGGATCACACTGAATTGAATCTCAGCGCCAACGAGGTGAGTAGCTAATGATTACCATGATTCTCCTGATTAAAATCTAACCCACAACCGTTCGCATCTGCAGGTCATCTTTGTCGCCGAATGCTCCCCCGTTAACGAGGATTACATGTACGGTAAGCAGGGTCTTATGAAGGGCCTGGTGCCGCGCGCCTTTGTTGAAATGCTTGATGAGCAACAGGAGGTCACCCTCTAAGTGGATAATCTCAAGCGCCAGTAACCAAAATAAGAAAAATACTCAAAAATTATGATACGCAATATACTCATAAACATTTAGAGCGAAGGCAATTGGACAATTATATGATTAGTTCATACATAAAACATATGCAAATTATGCAAGAGAGTACAATAATTTATCAGAATAGACATATACAATATATATATACATGCATATTATATTAGAGAGAAAGAGCATTGCGCCCTAGCTTAGTCCATGTCCTTTGATCTGTGTGCCTCACGTAAACCACAAAATGCATTCCACCAACATTTACAGATAATCCCTATTGCTAGTTCAGCTATTCTAGCACTTTGCCACTTTTCAAGGCCAGCAAATATTTAAATATTTATATATATTTATTAATACCAATTTGTCTAAAAAGAATCTCATCTCATATATGAACTACAATTCGATTGTTTTTAAATTCCTAAAAAATGAAACTCAATTATCTTGAAAATTTACTATCTAAAAACTTATATTTATATAGTAAATAAAATGTTAAACCAAATTTCCAGACATTTATAATTGTTGCTAAACGTAAACTACAGAAGCCTTTAACTATTATTAAGCTTCTCAATCTCATATCGAAAAAAGTATTATATTTTGTGTTATTTTGCTAGTTGTTTATGTGTTAGTTAAATATATTTAAAATGTGCTTTGAACATATATACCTATACTACATTCATGAGATTGTTAACTACTACCTGTCTACGTATTCAAAAGTTAATTTTAGGTAATGTATTTACTTCAACTTTTAGTCTTTGTTAAATTTCGGTGCAATTTTCCCCAAGTCAATTAAAATATTGCTTGATAAATTTAAGGTAAACCAAAAAAAAAAACACCAAGCCAAGCCACACTTAGCGCTTAATCAAATAAATAAATTTAAAAAAAAACTATTTATTAAACGTACAATACAATAAAAAACACAAAGCAAAATAAACAACGATTTTAGGTTTTCAATGGAGTTTTAAAGCCAGCACACCTTAAACTATGTAAAACAATGTATTAAATTATAAATAAATAAATGAGATAATAAAACACGTTTACAAACAATTGTTTGAGTGGTTAGCAACAAGTTTAGTTTATTTGAAATAAAACAATAATCACATTTATAGTAGGTTATAATGTTTGGCAAAAACAATTAAAGCAACCAATTTATAGTAAATGGATTTTTTTGAAGTCCCTTCTAAGATTTTAATCTTGAAATTAGAAGTCTTCATCATCAGAATAATCGTAAGCATCTAGACATTCGAATTCGTCGAAGGACGAATCCTCATCATAGAAATCAGCAAATTCATCGTCGCTCAGACACATTAAATGGCCACGTTCTATATTCATTTGCCTGTCGTCAGAATCAAACAAATCGTCGTATATCAATATTTGGGATAGATCGAAATAGCAGAGATCTGGCAATGAAGCTGGAGTGATGCATGCATCGATGATGTCTTTGGCAGCCAGCTCCGGAGTGTCCACGCATATGTCGGTAATGTCGTTGCCGTACAAGTTCAGCTTGATGGGAAGCGGACGGTCGATTTTGCCTTGGCGTATTTGCAGACGCAGTTTAAAAATAAGGTCGGTTAACAGCTTTGCAGTTACATTCGGACAATTCTGCAGATGTAACACCTGCAACTTGGGGCAGGCAATTATGAGCTGCAGCACAGAATTTTCGGTGATATTTTCACAGCACCTTAGATTGATCTCCTCGAGGTCGACCAAAGCGCACAGCGACTCCATTTCACGGTCCCCAATGCAACGATTATGCGGCAAAATGAGCGTACGCAAGGCGGTTAGCTTGCTTATGTGCTGTAACATCTCCGCATCGATGCCGTTCTGACCGTTCACCTCGAAGTGCTCCAATTGCTTTGCCTTGAACTCCACCAACATCGGGAGCAGCTCGGCGCGCAACTGGCTCTTCTCGTGGGTGTGTACAACCACTTTCTTTAGATTCGGTAGCTTGGCAATGTGCTCGTACTGATTGACTATGCCATAGATGGCTCCGGTGCTGTTGCTGATGGTAATCGTCTCGAGTGCATTACAGTGATGATCATTGGCCAATACTTTAAATACGGAGCCAATCGTATGGACGCCCCGCATGTCCAGCTCCTTCAGATTTGGCAGCGCCTTGAGAACCTTCGAAAACTGCATCGAATGCAGATCGGTGCAGCCGGCCAGCGTCAGCGACTCAATCGATGGTGGCAAGCAATTCATATTCTGTCCAGTCAACTTTCTATTGTTGGAAAGATCAAGTTTCTTAAGTTGCTGCAAATTTTTCATCGCCAGCAATGAGTTATTCCGCAAATCGCAACCGCTCAATTGCAGACTCTCCAACGGTTTTGGCGAGCTAAACATGCGATTCAAATTGACGACGGTTAAATTGGTAACAGTGATGCTCATTGTGGTAAGGTTGTTGCAATGGTTGCCCAGAAAGCCGAACATGCGCTTGCAATGGCGCTGCGGAATAATGCCCGTAATGTGCTTAATATTACTGCCGGACAGCATAAAGAAATCGCGTACATCCCACAAAGTCATCTTAATAAAATCTTCAAATTTCACCGACTTGTCCATGACCGGCGACACCTGCTGATAAATGTTGCGGAAGCGCAGACAGGCGCGCGCAAAGTGAACGCGATCCAATGGCGACAGCAGTCGCGCAATATGCTCCAGGCAATGATCGTTCAGATTGAGGATGCTGACCAGCGGCTCGTTGGGATTGGGCTGCATCGGTTCGTGCTGGGGTGAGTCATCAGCGTTTGGCTGACGCCAGCTGTCGCTGGGCTGCACAGTCAGACGACCAATATTGTGGATATAGTGCACCTTGCGACGCATCGCTCTGCAAGACAAATGTTTACAACAATCCTGAATCGAATTTATAGGGCTACTTACTTGGCAGCGCTGCGTGGATCTCTAAAGATGATGTAGCCTGTTCTTTGTTTGGATTTAATACTTGTGGGATTAAAGATTTGCACGCGATCCACGGTTCCATATGACCTGAAGTATTCCTTCAGATGATCTGGATTCAGCTAAATTATGCCAAAAAATTTGCACGAAAATGCAAAAACAGACTTGAAAAATCAGTTTCTGTATATCACATAAATATTATGGACATCGAACAACTATAGAAATAATTGGTCGAAAAATTTGTTTTCGTTTGAAAAACTTTTTAATTTCTCAAGAATATTCTAATTAATCTAATCCATTAACCAAATAAAATAAAAAGTCTATTATTGTCGTTAGTTGTGTTTGTAGACAGACTTTTGCAGGTACTTTTTTTTTAACGTTTATGCTAAAAATTAACGTTTACGGAAGAATTGGCATTATTCAAAAAACTGTGTAAACTATTAACAAAACAAATAGTTATTTAAACAAAATTAAGACCACAGAGATATATTCCGCTAAAATTCAAAAAAAAACTTTTTCGGTGGTGTAGGCAAAGTTAGGCATGTATCTATGTATACACACAATGTATGCAGAATTTTCATTTTTCTGCAGAACCATTTAGTTTTCGGCAAGCCGAATTTGGCGTTCTTTTGTTGCTGATTCTCTTACCAACGGTCCCACATTGAGCAGAAACAGTTTTTTCACCAAAATGTGGTCCTCGGTGTAGATAACGTCGCCCTTAAAGTAGTACGGTTTTCCCGAAATCTGCCAGTCGGTGGCCACTCTTGGGGTACGACGTTTTCGCTGTTCCACTGAGTAACTTAAAAATTCATTCATATTGTGCATCATTTTCTTATGCTGTGTGATGCACGGATGCACGCATTAACCGTAAAATATCTAATGTCAGACTGAATTTTTTCAGAATTTGTTGTACGAATTCTTTTGTCTACTTCTTTCTAGAGTTGGGTTATACCTAAGGGGTACTAAGAACACGCATCTCTAGCTATCGCTCAACATATCGATAGCTATCGCTATGTATAAACGATGTCTGATTATTGGGTTTGTACTCATCGATAATTTCAATTTGAACAAAATAGCGCCAAAATGTTTCGCACTCGCACTTCAATTTCGTAAAATTTAACGCTTTTCCTTATAAGCGTATAAAAATGTTTGCATATTTGATATTTGTTGTGTTTCTTGTAGAAAACCTAACACAATTATATTATTAAGTATATTTACAAAATGTACATAATTAATGTTTACAATTCACTAGTTTCAATATACAGAAAAGAGTTACTAAAAGTCTTCGATTCTTAATCCAGAAATTCAACAAATAGCATAATAGATATTACAATAAAACGCTGCCAGCAGCGTCTGTAATAAATATAAATATATTACAAAAGCAAAATCAATAATTTTAATAGGTAGAAAGTAACACACTTTATGTGTGTTGTCTAGTTTTGATTGTTAGAGTTGGGCCGACTGTCACGACAGTATCCAAGAGTGTATAATACCTGTAAGAAAAGACATTTGAAATTATATAAGCATAGTTGATTTATGAAAGTACTTACGATTTTCGCCGGGTGAGAGCGTTATATGTATGTCCTCACGATTAAGCATTGGCGCTGTAAATAAACACAGTTAATTAAGGTATATTTAAAACGAAAACAAGCAAGTACAGAGGGGCAGCAGCAACAACAATAACAACAATAACGAATTGTGTAAATATTTAAATAATAACTTCTTTATTTATGCAAGCTGCTTAAAATAATAATAAACTTTGTTTTCTTAGTAATACAGGCGCTAACGATAAACAGATAATGAGGCATATGCAATTGACATAAATAATAATTAAACATTATATATATGTATATAGATACATATATGTATGTTATGGTTAATAATGTAACGTTTTTATATACATATATATGTATATATATTTTTGATTTGTTTTTCTCATTTGTTTTGTAGTTTTAGTTGAAATGAGCAATTGTTTTGATTCTTTACGCACATTTCATGTATTATTATATTATATATAGTTTATGCATGCGTGCCTTGACTTTTTTCAAATAAATTGCTTAACTGGAAATTTATTTAATTATTCGCTATCACAGTTTCAAAGTTGTCAACATGCAAACAACGCGTACACAAGCTGTGCATGTTAGAGAACTTTGGGTTAAACATAGAACATATCTTGGATCCTTGATAAATAAGCCTTAGCAATGATTGGAAACGGGCAAGCAAGCGATCAATCAATCAACTGTTTGTTCTTTTGATCAGTCGATCAATCGATCACGTGTGCAAAGCGTACGGCTGCTGCCGATTGGCATCGGTCTCTAGGCCGGCGCCAGCTTGAGCTGTTGTTGTGGGCGTGGCCACGCCCGTGGCATTATCAGCGCTGCTGTGCACAATGCGTATCATACCCGGCTGGATCCTAACATTTTCACAGGCTTCGCAAATATTTAGTTGCGGATGGTTGCGGAATGTACACAAGTTGCAGGCCCACATGTCCAGTGGCTCCTCGCCCTCCTCCGATTCGGACAGGGAGTCCTCTTCATCCTCCTCGTTGGCATTGCCACGTGACTGCGGATTAGGTGCTGCTGCTGATGCTGTCGCTGCCGCCGCCGCAGCCGCTGCCGCCGCTTGCTGCTGCTGCAGAAACTGATAGTATTGCGCATAGGTGGGTGGCGGCAACTGCTGCTGCTGCTGCGGCGTCAGGCAAGCCGAGCTGGGCGCGCTGCTGTGATGCTGCATAAAATCGGGATGCGACTGTGTCGGCGGCGCCGGCACCGAATGCAGCCGCAGCGAGTTTGGCGGCGCCTGAGCGCGACCGCTGCCAGGAAGAGGACGCTGGCGCGGAAAAGGCTGTTGCTGTTGCTGCCCGGCTGGCGCCGATAGCTGACGATTCATGGAATTGGGCGCGGCCGCAGTGCCATTCAGCTGGGGATCTGCAAAGGAACAAGGTATCGATTAATAAAACCAAATTGAATAATTGTATAATCAAGTTGTGCTTACCATTGATCATGTTGAGCAGCCGCTGACAGTCCTCAGTCAGTTTCTTGATATCTCTATCCAGTCTTTCGGATTCGCCCACCGGCACCGGCTCCGTCAGTATGTTGATCTCCTGCTCCAGGCTGAGCAGACGCTTCTTGTTATCACGCAGCGCGTACGCCAGCTTGTCGCGTCGCGTCTTTTGGCGCTCAATGGTAGCCGCATGCGCTGCAAGAAAGAAAGCTTGTTAACGCTTTGTATGTTTACTTAATTTCAATATATTTTTGTATTTATGCATATATCTGTAGTAAGGTATATGTGTGCGCTTTTCGCTCTATTTATATGGCTCAATAGCTCACATTTTATTACTCTGTTTGTTGCTAAAAATAATGGCGCGCATTTTTGCGCTCGCTAAAATGTTCATAAACAAATTTAAATTTAAATTTAGTCAAAGTGCGCAAACACACGAGAAATCAATCTAATAATAATTTATTTTTGCTGAAAATAAGCAGCGCAATGCCCGATTTGAAAGCATTTTCAAAATTTGATTTTTAACAACTCAAAAAAAAAGGAAAAACAAAAACAAATAAAACAGCTTTAAATAAAATAAAATAAAAGCAAGCAAATATTTTTAGACATTTTGATAGATTTCTAGCGGAAATAGCAAACAGGGCAATGGGCCAAGGGAGGTTCGAACCGAAACGGCCAGACATATAGAGCATAGAGTCGATATATATACATATATGTGTATATATATACTGCTAGCTATAAATGCTAACGAATGAAATTTTGTACGTCATTTGCGGGTGTTTTGCAAACATTTTAATTGATAAATTAATTCATTAATGGGTAACGCGAAAAAAGCATTCCAAAGAATAACAAAAAAAAAAACTAAAAAAGTAAAAGTGTAAATGTTTTTCTTTTTCTGATTGACTGTCGCCTTTTTGAAATACTTGGCTAAAAGCAAAAGACGCAATGTTTAAGTGTTTTTATATGTGCGCCTCGTGATTAAATGTCAACGCGACAATTTTCATCAATAAACATCATTATGAGCATTATGTGAAAAGCGTTTTTAGTAGATCAACATTTAGGCGGCCCACGCTGCGTATGCTTAACGTGTCAAGTGAATTGCCTTATACGATCTAACGTGGAAATTCGGACTCCGCATCCGATTCGGATTCAGATTTGGGCTCTGTTGTCGTCGGCATCGTCGTCGGATTTTCGCCCTGAACTTGAACGAGTCGCAACAACAAGAAAAACATTGTCGAAAGAGAGCAAAAACTGTTGTATAAATAAAATGCGATAAATGAATGGAGATGGGGCAGGGCAGGACGGGGCGGGTGACCGGCAGATGCGCAGCTGGTGGAGGCACATAGCAAAAAAAAAACGTATTCGAGAAAAACACGAAACGAAATAGAAGCAAATGAGAAATGTGCAAAGGCCAAAGAAACCAGACAAGAGACATTTCGACAGCAAATAATGTGCCGGACTCTATGTATGTATAGGCGCATATATATATACACGTAAATCGAAGCGTGGGCGCATATATATGCATATAGCTAGGTAAATTGGATACATAGGTAAGCTATCTGTTTATTGCAGAAGGGTGGACATAAAATAATGCAGCAATTGAAAAAGAAAACGAAAAATATGAATAAATTTAAAGCTGCATGAAAAGATTATTTGCGAGTTAACTATAATTTATATTATTTTATTATTATCACTTATAAGTGTCTGACACTTAAGCCAGCCAAATTTATTTATATATGTATATATCAAAAAATAATTAAGAAAATACTACCTAAAATTCGTTGGTTTATTTTGAAATTTTTTGTTGAAAGGAAATGGAAATTTTTCAAATTTTATAAGCAACAATTTTAAAACTCCTGGGAAACTGATATTTTTTTTTAAAAAGTCTAGCTTTAAAATATTGTTCACAATTGTTCTTGTTTTATTTCGCTATGTATTATACAAATATATTTTTAATTTTTATATATATATATATATATATATTTCGAAATGTTGAGACTTGCCCATTCTAAAAACTGAATTGTGCATTATTAAATATGATAAGATACATATTTGTTAGAAAGCTTCTCATTTCACAACAAATTCCGTTCCGTGAAGCGCAACATTTGGGTCGTAATTTAATTTGTTATCAATTGTAAACAGAATTGCCCGATAAGGCCCGGCCCGACGAGACTTGCAAGCGCGATTAGGCCACTTCTGCTCAATATTGATAGAAAAATCCCCTATAAATAAAACTTTTTTGTGGAAAAAAGCCACAAACAAAATAATACTGCAGATAACATGATATTTCACGTATGCCAAACATACGAAATTGTAAAATACAATTGGCATTACGATTGGGATAATGCTACGTATATGCTTGTGTTTTTAAATTATTATTATTTGTAATCAATATTATGTTAACACGTAAAAACATCTTTACCTAAAGTAATGTATAGAAGAAGCGAAACTATTATTATTATTATTGTATTCTTTGGTATAAGATATAAGACATTAGCCTGAGTTTCGAACCTCGGAACTTTGTTCGTTTGATGAAATCACTTTAATAACTCATTTATTGAGAACTGCTGTGCAATCTTCGGCTCTTATCAATATCAATATTTTACAAACAGGAAAGAAACGTTTTATTGGGCGTGCCGAAAATTAAATACCCTTGCAGAGATATAGAAAATATGCGCGAAATGTTTGTAGGTAACTGTGTTTTCATGGATAACACAATTTACAAGTATGTTAGAATATTTTGTGAAACAAAAACTCAGGTTTGAACCGATCATTCCTATGACAGCTATATGATATATTGATCCGATCATGCCGAACATATATACTACCTGTAGCAAAAAGACGGACCTATGCAAATTTTCATGACGATAGTTCTTAAACTGGCTTACAATTATAATACCCTCTAATGGAATTAGACAACTTCTTGAATACCAACTGTTTGTCTACCAATTTATAATTATTTTTCTTTACTGATTAGCAATAGTTCTATATATATTTGCCAATAAGCTGATCGGGCGATAAACTGCCTTCACTTAGCTCGTCATGTCGAGCCATGTGCGCGATAAGCGGGCATATGACACTTGCTGCCGACGCTGATCTCTTGCTCTATTCTCCCCCCTTGTGGCCAGCGTCTCCCTCCCCCTTTCGACTCACCTTCTCGATCGCATTCGGGCACGACGCCCTCGTAGAGCGGCATGTGCGTGACGCTGGGGCTGTTGTCGCTGCTGTTGTGCAGATGATTGTTGTTGTAGTTGGAGGCAACGACGTGATTCTGGGCCTGGGTTGGATATGGAAATACTTCAGACATCGCAGCCTGATCCTGCAGTTGTTGTTGCTGGCGTAACGTAGGCGTGGCCGCTGGCGGGGGCGTTGCTCCATCGGTGGCCAGCACGGGGGGCGGCGGGCAGGGCGCATAGAGCGGGGCCTGCGGACGCACACAGCCGGCACTGAAGACGCTGCCCTCGTCGGTGACCGTCAGCTGGAAATTCTTGTGGGTGCCGCGGCGGGCGTCAAAGCTGCTGCTCGAGTAGGTGATGCCGCTGCTGCCGTTGCCACTGGCCGCCGGTCCGGCCGTAATGTCAATGGTCGAGGGCGCAGCGCCGCTGTTGGTCGCCACCGGCTGGCGCAGCGTGAGATTCAGCGAGGTGAAGCTCTTTCTGCCGCTGGGCGTGCTCGCACCGGATGTGGGTGAGGGCGGCGTTGGCGCTGGCGAAATGGCGACGGCGTTGCTGAGAAATTCGCGCGCATACGGCGGTTCCGGCTGCAGTGTTATAACTGAACGATGTCGCACTGGCGAGCGTAACTGCGCACTGGCTGGCGACGCTGGCAGCGCGGCGGGCGTCGCAGTCGCACTCGCTGCTGCTGCTGCTGCTGCTGACGTTGGCGATGATAAGGAAACGTTGAGCGACAATTCCGACTCGCTGGAGCTGAGCGGGCTGGTGAGACAGGAGGAATCATTGGAGAAACTGCTTGTCAGCAACTGTGGCTGCTGCTGCTGCTGCTGTGCGAGCGAGACAGCCTGCGGCTTGGGCGGCAGCGGCGGCAACGGCGGCGCTCGACGCAGCGGCTTGTATTGTGCGCTCGGCGTCAGCTGTTGTCGCGGCGGCGGCTGCTGTTGCTGCTGTCGCTGTTGTCGCTGCTGTATTTTGTGCTGCAGCTGCGCGTTCAGATTCAATGTTGTGGGACGTGGTCGTGGAGTGGGCGTCGGCGTCGGCGCGGGCGTGGCTGGCGGCGTCTCAGCACTGCCATTAGCCAGGACCGGCTGTGGGGGCGCCGCACGTGAAGGCTTCAGCGGCGTCGGCGGCTTGGCCTGTCGCTGCTGCAGATGCTGCTGCTGTTGCACCACCTTGGCGGGGTACGATTGCACGGGCGAGGGATGCAGCACGAGCTCCTTCTTCAACATTTGTATGCAATTGTCGCGCTGATGGCAATTCTCATTGACGCATTGCGTCACCAGAGCATCGGGCAGCGTGGGAAACTCCTGCTTCATCTCATGGAACAGATGCATAATACTAATGTTGGTGCACTGGCAGCTTAGCTTTGCTCTTGGCCTGCTCGCTGACTCCTCCAGTTGCTCATAGCTGCTGCTGCGGCTAATGTTGCTGTTGTTGCTGATGCAGCGCTGCAACTGTTGCTGCTGCTGCTGCTGCTGCTGATGATGATGATGATGATCCTCGTCGGCGTTGAGCAGTGCCTTGAATTGAAAACGTTGCTGCAGTTCCTCGACTATGGTGGGCGTGTTGTTGTTGCTTGTTTTGTTGCTCGCTTGGTGCTGCTGTTGCTGCTGCGGATGATTGCCATTTAATTGGAAATTGTTTGCTCCGGGCGGCATTGGTGGTGTAGCCGCCATTTTAGGCCATCATTTGTCACAGCTGCAGACCTGCAATGGGCCAAAGCAGAGAGCTATTTAGCGCTAATTGAATTAACAATGGAAAACAAATGAAAATAGAGGCAAAAATCGCAACTGCCCGCCGCAATTAGTTCATAGCCAGATTTAGCACGGCGACTAAGTCGCCAATATTCGATGCAAGAGAACCTGGCGAAAATCGAAAAATCACGAAATCACCAAATCAAAAAATCTCAAAAAAATCAAAGAGCTTCAAACAATTTGGATAAGCGCCGAAAACAATAAACAAATGACAGAGGAAATTTAAAAATATTTATGACACAATACACGGCATAAAAAATTGCTCAGGTTTTTTGCAAAGATACAAAAAAAAGTAAAAATAAAATAATATTAAAAACAACAATAAAATCCTAATATCGCGTGCTGCTTGTTTCTAGGACAGTGTCAAGGATGACAAGAGTTAAAGCACATTATTCGCATATTAAAAGACATAAATATATATAGATATAATCTTGCATATTACGCTTTATATGATAGAGCAAAGACAACGCTGCCTTGAACAGACCATTTATCAATGTTCAATCAAAAATTACAACAACAAAAATTAATTTTCACCCCGTGCTATCACTTACATTTTGATTTAGATAAAAACGTTAGTATATTTTTTTTATTATTTTATGTTTGCAGTTGAAAACACGCCAAAAATACGTAGAAAACTGTTCGAATTGTCTTTATTATTTTGATTGATGATGTTTGTTATATTTAGCGTACAACAATTTTTTTTTTAATTTCTTAATGACTTTTGTTAAGCTATATATAGTATATATATAAAGACTTTTTTGAATAGTTTTTTATTTTCGTTTTATTTTTTGTTTTTTTTTTTGAGCGGGTTTTTGTTTTCGTTTTTTGCTTTAGGAGCTCTTTTTTATAATTGTTTATTTTTGCTAAAAGGTTTTTTGCTATTCAAAAAGTTTAGTTTTTTCTGTTTTAAAATATTTATTGATTTCAATTTACATGTATATTTATGTTGAATAGGGATTTCGCGTATATTTTCCTCTAACAGCTTTTCAGTGTTTTAAGATATATACGTTTAATAACATTAATTAAATTTACATTACATTATTTATTTATTGTTATGTACATTTACATTTATTTTTGCTTTCGCTAAAAACACTCGCGTTTATATTTTTGTTCTCGTTTTATATGTTTTTAAATACATTTATTTATTTTAATTTTCATTTACATATAAATTTTAAGAATTTTGCTTTCATCTGAAGCAAGGTATTTTTCCGATTTTGTTATCTCTCTTTAAAAAATAACGTGTCTTTAATTTATTTTAATGTAGCTCATTTGTTTGTTGCGTTTTCAATTAAAACCTCCAGTTTTCCATTATATTTATTATTGTATAGTTTACGGGCAGCTGGTTGGTATTTCTATACATATATTCAAATTATAATAGGTTATTTCACAATTTATTTTAAACATCGCTTTCTCGACGTTTCTACGCGCATTTCAATCGTTCATTTACATATACGGCATATCTAGATCTAAATCATTTACATATATGTATAAAAATATTATAAATATGCAGCAAAAATTCTTTATCAAAACGGAATTTCCCGTAGTTTTCACAAGTTTTCACAACGGTTTTCAGACGCGTTCGGACGCTTTAAATGCCAGCGATAAACTGAAAACAATTTCGAAAACATTTTCAAAGAGCCAACAAAAAATGTAGATTTGCATATGTTTGTGTGAGAGAATTTGAATATATATGTATATACATATATCTTTCGTGTTTTTGTTTGTACCGAATGAATGCCTCCAAATAACAAATTGTAATTTCCTCTTCAAACTCGACTGAACCATGTGACGTATGCGTAATGCAAAAAACTAAAAATATCAGCATAAAATATCATGAAAAACTATTTTCGCACTAAAGCCACAAAACCGACTTTTAATCTGCGGACTTAGATGGGGGCAGCATTATGCATAATGCGGTCTTCAGAAATAAACATCAAGTGAAACGAATCAATTAAATCATTCAATATTTTTGACACACGCACACAGTCAAACAATTTTGCCAAGCGAAAAGTAAAAGAATTTTTTTGTATTTGTATTGAACGGTTGAACCTCTCCCTCTCTCTCACTCTAGTACTCGTGCTCTCTTTCTTTTCTTATAAATTTCTTAAAAATAAACTTTTGTGTGGGTGTTGCACAAAAGCATCGAAAATTGAATGAAATATTTGAAAGCTAGCAAAATAACAACAAAAATAACAAATTAAAGATGAACGGAAAATAAATGATATGCTGAGGTGAAAGAGTTGTTTAAGAATGAAATTAATTAAAAATCAAAAAATAAATAACATGTCGCGCCGAAAACTATTCAAGTTATACAGTATATGTCGGCACTTAATAGCCAGCCATGTGGAAATTAATCGCAGACATCAGCATGCGGATTAATAAGTAATTAATTGACTAAGTATTAGAGCGACCCTCGCATTTTCGCAAGGGATTTGCGGCTCACCTGAGCGCTTGATGTGATTTGGAAAAGCAGAAACAACTACTGACAGAATTAATAAAAACAAATAATAAACTTGCGACCACACACGCACACAAACACAAAAATAAAATATACGAGTATAGTAATAAAAATCAAACATTTATGCACAAAAAACGTATTAATAATAAAGCATTGGCATTAAATTTGGGTATGGCACATTTAACATGGCGCCATTAAAATGGCCACAGGCATAAATAATATTTATATTTTTATATCCGAATAGAACAGGCAACAAAATTTGTTTCTAGCTGCACACACATACAACATATATCTCAACGACAAATATACATATACATATATTCCAGAATTTGTTTATTTGAAAGTCTGCCCAAGCGCAAACATGATAACAACATTCCGAAAAACGCTAGAAAACTCAAAATTAAGCAGCAATTAAAATGCAAAAAAAAAGAAAAGAACATGAAAAACAAGAAAAAGTATTATGAAAATATTCGTCTTTCGTTTTTGTTCAATAAAATTCCAACCCAAAAATTTAGCGAGTTCTTTTCGACGCTAGGGACAAGAACGAAACGCCAGCCAAATCGAGTTTGTTTTTGAATAAGTTTTAAATGCATAGCGAATACTAAATTCCCTTTTAATAACAAAAATGTTATTAAATGGTATTAATAACATAAATGACACATTTTATACATTTTTAAAAATAACATTTGTGTTACCATATAAAGGAAACTTAAAAAACATATTAATATAAATATTTTTAATGTATTAAATCTTCCTGTTTAACTTTCATATTATAGTTTTTGCGAAAACTATTTTCTTTTTACCAACAGAGGCGACTTGTGTGTTTTAAATGCATTTAGATTAAAAGTGCAACAATCAATATTTTTGAAACATTCAGCATCTCACACATATTACATACCCTGCATATACTTTAAAGTGATCAGCACGAATATAAACATAAAATAAGGCATATCTTGTAGATTGAGAATACGAGGCGGCGGTAATGAAAAATTGTGTTTAATTTCGATTAATTCTTTCATTCTCGTTTTGTTTGCCAGTTTCATGGGGCTTATGGCGAGGGTGTAGCGAGTGTAGACAAACATGCGAACGACTGCAGACGTAAACGACCTTCACAATTGGCGAGGTGTACGTACGTACATACATATATGCAATAGATCCAACGCGATATACGAGATATGCACGAGTTTGCGCCTCGCAAAGGAAATCGTCGACGTCAAAAAGTGCAGCTAGTATATAGAAGAAACTGAGAGTACTCGTGTATAACATGCTATATACTATATAATATGCTCAGGTAACTGAATGTTGTTCGCAACGACACACGCAGAAACCGAAAAAAACATAAAACTTGTTGTTAACAGCACAAGTGAAGAATAAGAAAAATGTAAAAGTGAAAAAAATGAAATAAAAGCGAAAAAAATGTACAAAGTAATTAAATTTATGGCAACACATTTAAGTTTTATGGTGGATGCGGCTCGGTTCGGTTCGGAACGAATCTTCTTGTAATTGGACGGAACAAAATTTCCATTCATTAAAATGCTTTTGTGCAAAAAGTTTGGCGGCGCTTCGCGTGCTTTTTGATTTACAAGAAAACAAAACAAAACAACACAGAAAAAAAGAAAGAAAAACTATTGGGTTATTGGGTTTTCCGAGCAGGCGATCAGCGGATTTTAAATTTGCTACATCTGATGTTAACAGGAAATGGGCTTGATGCGTTTTTTCCTCAATTTGTCGACACAGTTTAGGGCAACTCTTAGGTAAATATTGGCCTAAATATAAAATTCGAATGTTACCTGTTATGTTAATTGTAATGTTGAAACTTAAGTATATATATATATATATATATATATATATATATATATATATATGGGTATATATATATATGTTAAAGTTGATTGAAAAGAAAGGCCAAACATAGGCCAATCTTTCATAGATAGCTTATCAAAACATTGAACGGCCCTTTTAAACGAACTATAAAAGTTACATCAACGTTATACCAACAAACCATTTCACGTTTATTTTTATCAATTAAGTAATCGACTTAAAAGAGATATGTTGAAAAGTATATATAAATTATTGTCAGTCTTTGAAGGCCGACTATTTGAAGTATCAATGCAATGGCCGGAAATCTCGTTGTCTGCCATGTCAAAAAAATAAATAAATATGAAACAAAAAAATCTCTGTACACAAAAAAAAAAATACTGCCCCCTCTGCCGCAGGCTCCCGGCGTAGGTTCGAGACATTCAATTCTGAAACAAAAAACATACGGATCGGCCGAAGACAATGCGTAGAAAAACTAGAAGGAATATAACTAGATAACTGTGCTAAACATCATGGAAAACAACTTTCACTTTGTGTGGGAAACCAACAAAAAAAATTAAATAATAAATAAATACAAAAAGAAAAGAAACTAGAAAATACCAAAATGTATATAAGTATATACGAAATATTATAAATCAAATGCAAAGACATGAAATGAAATGGAAACAACACGCAAAAATGGAACGAAAATAATTTAATTTTATTTTATTTTCTATTTTGTGTTTCGTTTTTTTTTTCATTTTCTTTTTGTTTTTGTGCGCCCGCTGCTTGCCAATAATTTGAAGAGGCGTTTTGCGGAATTTTCTGCAGACGTCAGGCCTTGACTGACGTCATTAGCGCGAATTTCAAATTGGAAACAAGACAGAAGAAACGTGGTTCACTTCTCCTGGCCAGCTCCTGTCCGAGAATCACTTGGCGCGGTGCGAGAATAAAGGCGATAATACTACATACAGACATTAATACGGGTTATTTATTTATTTATGAGCATGTTTTTTTTATTTTGTATTTTTGTTCGTGGTTCTTTGGCTCTTCATAAATGTGCAAATAATCAAAGCGGAGTGAAACGCAACTACAACAACAACATCTAACACAACAACAATCTGAGTTATATTTAGACGCTGTTCATTTGGGCGTGAAAAAATAAATAAATGACAATCAGCCAGGGGTGAGGTGGGGCTCAGGGGGCAGTTCTGGCAGGTGGGGCTAGCGCTTATCGCCCCTAGCCTGGGAAACGCTTTTCGTGCTTGGCGACAACTTTTAACATTTTTTTTATTTCGATTTTTTTTGACAATTATAACGATACTGATAAGCCAAGTGGAAGTCAGAGAACAATTGCAAGTACAGTGAACGATCTACAAAAGGACAGCTGACTTGAACCTTTTTTTAAACCCAAATTTTATTACCGTAAATTGAATAAGAAAATGGGATATTCAATCTTAAAACAAAATAGTTTATTTATTTACCATTAACAAACATATGTACATATGTATATATATACATTTAAAGCCAAAGTAAAAGTATTCTTTCTCATCTTTGAAGACCTTGACAATCTTGACAACTATTCTGAAAACCCAAGGGAGTCCGCTCATGAGAGCTTTCACTGTTTCTCGCACACGGTTCAAACTATCAACTGGATATATGTATGTACAAAATTATATATAATTTCTCGTACATGCCATGTACGTAGTACGTACATTTGTACGTAAATATGCAGGAAATTCCCGCAAAAACAGCAACAAAGAGGCAAGCGCGAGCGCTGAAACAACAACAACGACGCATATAAACAAAGACGTAAAATGGAAACAGCAACACAAACAACGCTCAGGCTGCTGCAAAATGTAAAAACAATAACAAAAACATGAAAATACTTTATAAGCGACAACGCGCAGATACGCGCGATTAATGCACCACCGAAGGACGAACCCACCCACTTCTTTATAATTTTCTAGGACACAGGTTATTGATGCCCTTATAAGTATAAGAAATATAGTACTTATTATAATATAAGAGGGTTTTGGATCTTGATCTTTATCGGAGATACATACAATTTGTTGCTGTAGACAGTGGAGTTGTGGTTTCGTTATATCGGTTTACTATAGCCTATAGCTCACGTAGAAACGAGCAGTGTAACATTTCTATTTCTATAGTATCAAAATTGATCAAACATCTGCAAGTGTCTTTAATCTATTACCATCCTGATAAAAATACGTTATATCATTTGGCTTTAGAATACGCTCAAAATTGTTAGTGTAAAGCCGAGACAAGTTCCCAATAATCGACTGACAACAATCACCTGTCCGTGCCAAAACTTACCCGGTTGGGAGATACCCTGTAACTAGCTGTGAGCCGAACATCATATTATATACAGACAAATAATTCTTTGTTTTTTCCATTTTGGGGCGAGTGGGGAGGTATCTTTATGTGTGTATTTTTTCGAGAACATACGTACCCAACTTGGTATCGCATATATCCATGTCTTAAAATCAATATTTATCGATATTAAGAAAATAGGGTAAGATTTCGAAAAAAAAATATGAATTTGTTCTACGTATGTAGTAGGAGAAGACATATACATATGTATATTCAGAGTATCAAATCTTTAGTCCTTACCGGATCTGAAAACGACGCGATCATACAGACGGCCGGACATGGCTTAATCGACTTAGTTAGACCAGGACGATCAATAGAAAATATAGTTTATTCAGTTGGAGTTCCCTGTTACATACACCTGCACAAAACTATATACCCATTTTTGCCTACAGGGTATCAAAATAAAAAAAACAATGAGGTGCCATTGATAATAGTATGTTAAAAACTCCGGCACATACACTGCATACAGACGTACATAGAAAATCAATATTTGCACTTTTAGATTAGAAATTATGAGGAAAATATAACTAATACACGCATAGATCGCGCACACATATATTTAAATATTTTCATAAGAATTCAGGCCATTATGGCAAATAGGCAATGGGCCGGACCCGGAGCCGGCCTATCGTTCCCCGTCGTTTCCAAGTCCGGACCCTGTCACAGTTTTCTGTGTGTGTTATCATTTGGTAATGGGGCGGGGGCGGAAATATTCATATAAAAATACCTACACAAACGTACGTATGTACGTGCACTTAAGCACACACACACGCACATACACTGAGAGACTTGTGTGAGCGTGTGAAAGAGACACGTATAGCGAGCGACAACAGCGACGACGCTGCTGTATTAACGGCAAAAAAAAACACGGCAACAACAAGATAAAAACCAGCCAGATCGCCACTGTATGTGTGCGAGTGTGTGTGTGTGCGTGTGTTTGAGTATGAGTGCGAGCGGGAGAGCAGGCGCATTAAAACAGGTGACATTGGCAGCAGCGCTACGCAATAATAGATAAAAAAAGTGTAAAACCAAATACATAATTCAAATAAAATGTAAAATGCCAGCCAGGTTAAGAAATTACATCGCATTGGCTACAAAATGCACGGCCAGTGTGTACACACCGTTTACTGAGCGGGGGTTGGGCGGACGCAACTTGTTGCGTACATCAAGCGTAAACCTTGTACAGTTATATGCATAAATATGCAATATTTGTTCCTTTTTCAGCTTACCTATAAGAATAATAAAGATAAGACCAATTGGTAAATGGGCGCCCTTTTGCTGTGTTTATTTCTCAGCTTTTTGCGATTGCATCAATTTATATTTTCACTTTTTCCCCTTTTTATGGGCCCAGCCAAAGTTAACGGCTTTCACTCAATGCTTTTTGCACTTGCACTCGCTCGTTATTTATTTCATACGTTTTCGTTGTTTCGTTAGCGCCAAGCGTTTATTACTTAAAATATTTATTTTGATTTTTCGTTGTATTTTAACGCGATCCGATTGATCCGCGAACTGTGTGGCAAATGAAACAGCTGATTCATTGATAACATCGAACTAACATTTTTCTGTACGTTCATAACAGCGATAAATATTATTGCTTGGAAAATAAACATTTCGCTTTTTATTTTCGTTTCACATAAAACTGTCAATAGTTTTGGTTCAAACCAAAACAAATTTAGTCAGCAAATATTTTGGAATAAGGGTATAAAGGCTAAAATTTGAAATGAATAGCTGTTAGTCAACTAATCACAGAGCTCTAACAGTGCCATTAGAGCTCTTAGTAGCAATATTGAATATATTCGATATATTGCAGCTGTATAGAGCGAAAATATCGATATGTTGCAAAATGTTGCAGAGTGAGTTTATAAGCGATACGATAACAAAATAACGATACTTTATTCGATGCAGCGGGATGTATTCCCCAAAAGTATCATGAATGGGATAATAAACGGACAGGAGATTTACGTTATAATAAAATAAATAAGTGTTTGGATTCCTAACAAACTGTGGAATGAGCTTGTTTGTCTTATATTTGCATTTAGAATAATTGAAGCGATTTAACACCAAACCTTGATCAAATTACATTAACCATAAATAATATTTGATACAACTGTTAAACTATATATTCAATATACATTCGCAGATGTAAAATGGCCCTAAATCAGTCCAAACAGATAGTAAAACAAGGGCAAGATGAGCGCCGCCTTCGCTGCGGAAATTCCGGTCACGCCAATAATCAGTTTGAAGATGCCGTAGTAGAAGGCCAGTTGGAGCGCCACATGAAGACCCAGGAGACTGTAAAACCGGATGAGGAGTGGTAAGCAATGCAAATAAATTTAAAACGACAAGGAAGGGCATCTTCGGGATCCGAAGGTTAAATAAACTTGCAGAAATGTATCCTGTTATATGCTATTTTATATAGTAGTTCGATTTTGCAGTTGTATTTCGAACACAATGACACTCTCAATTGCCGCTTTTGGTCCGGATATCTTTAAAAACAAAAAACCCTTTGGAACAAAATTCGATTGTTTCTATGGGAGCTATTTCCTATAGTGGTAATAGTTTAAAGATATATTGCGTACGTAGGAATATTTTCTATTGCCAAATTTGATTCGGATTTTTTGAAAACCGAAAAAGTTTTCTATACACCCGATTGTTTATATGACAGCTATTTGTTTACGTTTTTGTCTTTCATTCAAATCTTATCTTTTAACTGTTCGCGCCTATGTCAGCTATATGATATAGTGTTCTGCAATCAAAAGACGGACCTATGCAAAGTTGCATGACGAAAGCTTTCAAACAGAGAATAGTTTGCGTAGAAACTGTTGATATTAACCAAGAATAAATATACTCTAGATTATCTAAACCTCTCCTTCTATGCGCCACACATTTCGTGACATATTAAGAATACCCTCTGCAAGCGTATAAAGAGTATTTCAGTGTTTACATTTTATCTTTGCGACGCGCTTTTTCCAGGTTCTTGGGCGACTCCTTGCTCAAGTACTGGCGCACACCTCGGATCGTGTTGGCAAAGTATTCGTCCCAGGTGAGTTCGCCAATGTCAATGATGAACTTCTTCTTGTCCACGAGATCCATTGCCTTGGACAGCGCCAGTAGACGTTTGCTATCGAAATGCCATTCCGTAAATATGAAGCGTTCCAGGGTATTCAACGAGTTCCAAACGTTCTTATGAAGCCGCATTAAGCTGTGATAAAAATGATATTTAATGGAATATTTAATGAATTAAAGGCTCAGCCAACGCACATGGGCCTGCCGCCGGAAAGTTTGGTCACCAGGTCGAGGAAGAAGCCAGGTATAAAGTGGAAAAGAATGGCGCCCAGACGAAACAGCATCAGACTCTTGACCAGGCGCAGATTGGGATACCAGACGGCGCTGTTCAACGGATAGTCGTGCAAATAGCCGTTGATCTTGTCTTTGAGATACTCAAACCGGAACGGCTTGTACGTGCTCGAAGTCAAATGGAAGATCTGCAGCTCCGCGGGACGATTTGCGTTCTTCAATCTGCCAAGGAAGCAATGAAAATTATTATTCCGCAGCTGAGTCAACCCGAGAAATACCCACTTGAGTGAATTGACGTAGTAGCCCGTGGTTATAATGCCGTTGACAACCACATCGATTGGAATGTAGTCCATAATAATCGTAGGATCCAACGGCAGGCGCCGCAAAATGCCCTTGGAAGCGCCCATGAAGAAGCCC
Source organism: Drosophila robusta (assembly GCA_035043565.1). NCBI lineage: Eukaryota > Metazoa > Arthropoda > Insecta > Diptera > Drosophilidae > Drosophila > Drosophila robusta. The sequence continues at coordinate 6,965,160 of JAWNMW010000584.1, forward strand.
TGCGGCCCGTTCTTCGATATGGTCCAGCCGGGTATGGGCTCCTTCCAAGCGGCCGTGACTGCAAGATAATAAGGTCCATGTACTTAATAGCTCTGCAGATGCCCGACGTCACCTACTCATGCTGGGACGCACGATGCCGCAGGGGAATTGTGAGGCCACCTTGGCCACCTCGTGCTCCGCCAGATGCTTGGTGAACGTGTACGTGTTGGGATGATCCTTGAGCAATCTGTAAAGCGTAACATTTTTAGCCTGCAGCTTAAATATATCCAATTGCATGCAACTCACTTGGGTTCCAGTTCCTTGAGCGCCTCATCGTTGAGCGTTTCGGCCAGCTGTATGATCTTCTCCGGGTCGTCGGGCGAGGGATACAGTTTCTCTTCGACCTCGGTAATGTAGGCGTTCACATAGGCGCTGGACACGTGCACCAGTGCGTCCAAGTGACGCAGCTGCCTGCACAGTTCGACAACGCGACGCGTGCCACGCAAATTGATGTTCGTTGTCTCCTTCAGGGATTGGAAAAAGTCGAGCGTGGCAGCTGAGTGGAAGACCACGTTCACGTTGTCGATTAGGGTCTCGCGATCCTTTGATGAAATGCCCAAATGCTCGAGGCCCACATCGCCCTCAATGGGCACAATCTTGGACAGACGCGCATCCAGCTGCAGCTCCTTGAAGCGATCGAACACCGAGTTCTTCTTCAGCTCCTCGAGGCGTTCCTCGACGCTCTTGCCCTTCTTGGCACGCATCAGCAGATACAGGGTGCCCAGGTCGGGCACATCACGCAGCAGCTTCTCGACGATGGTCACGCCCACAAAGCCCGTGGCGCCCGTGATGAAAACATTGCGTCCCGTATAGAAATCTGTGATGGGCGAGCTGTGTGCGTGTGCGTGGGTAAAGTTGATTAGTGGAAAAGCTATAAATGATTTATGTAACTATAGCGACATCGTCTATTAACTGATTCTCTTGCATAAGCGAAAACTTTCCCTACGCTGCGTTCAATCGACGTTCAAATTACGACAATCAAAACATTTGTTCGAACTGCGCATGCGCCGCAGCATCAGCAGCAACAGCAGCAACAGCAGCATCAGCAGCAACAGCACAACAAGTTTGTCGCATTTCTCCCAAGCTAATGGCTCCAATGTCCAAAACACAATAACCGGTTTGCGTCTGGATTGGCTATCGTGTGCGAGTTCTAACTGCTGTTTGTGCCCAAATATTTATATAGCTAACGACTGCTCCTAGGTGGCCCTTGAAGAGATTCCAATGATCTGCGGGCCCGTTGATTTGCCAGCATTAGAAAAAGGCGCCTTAATCAATGGCAAGTGCGAGACAAGTGCAAACACTCGAAATCAAGTGGAAATATTTTGTAATGATTAAGAAAAAACAACGCTGGCTAGACCAGACTTAACCTAAGCTAGAGTTAATCTGGAATTTGTAGGTATTTGCCTACAGAGAGCCCTCTATATACATATATAATGGTACTTCAATGTTGGTATTAGTTTCTTTATATATTTATTTATACTATAAAATATATGTATATGCTTCATTACAAAATTATAAAAAACTCATAGCAAAATTATAAAAAGTACAGCAAAATCTTTTGTTAGGAGTAAGTGGGCCAAATGTAATTTGCTGCTCTTGATAAGACCCGAGTTTTTTATATGCAGACAATTTGATTTTCTCACACGCAACAGCAATTTTAATTAGACAATTTCGAACTTTGGAGTTTGTTTTTAGCCCTAATGATGCCCTAGTCGCTGTTGCTCTTGCCTCATGTCTACTCTGCGGCTGGTCATGGCAAATGATTTTATAATGAACAAAGCAAATGATTCGTGCGTAATTTGCGAACACATCTTTTGTTTTTATAGCCTTATTGGCCAGCAAATGGCACTTTGATGTTGTTGTTGATGCAAGCTACGACAGACCACTCAATCGGAAAGGCAAACAACAACATAACTTTATGATCACATGATCAATTTGCATACATACAATTTACAAATACATACACGTTCGCATTTGTGCAATTCGCAGACCCTTGAGTTCAAAGCTGAAGCCGCTGCAGCTGCACAATGCAAGCTGCTACGTCATGGCAACAGCTTTGTTGCCAACTTCACAGATTCGGCTAAAACTCTTCGACTAGCTGTCAACTTAAATGAGCTTTCACTTTGCCCAAAACTCAAGAGCTCTCGTTTTGGCCGCACAGCAGGTGAACCAAAACTAAATTTGGCACTCACCTGTGCCCATATTTTCTAACGTGGCAACAACTTAGCATAAATTACTTTGCTGCTGTTGTTGTTGCTATTGTGGCTCCACCAGCTTTGGCAATTTGCGGTTTTTTTTTTGCCACGGAACCTCATTTGCCAATTCGCATACCGCTTATTTAATTTGCTAACATTTTATTTTAATTTATTATACTTTTGCAGTGAATATTATAATTTTGTCACGAAATGTGTAATGCACAGGAGATGTCTCCGACCCTATACAGCATATATTCTTCAGTTTCATTGCAATTATCACGAAACTTTACGTAAGTCTAGTTTTTCGTTGCAGGTAATATATATGTCGTAGTCGGCAGGATCAGACTACTATATTACATAGCTGTCATCGGAACAATCGGTTGAAAAATTGTTATGCTCCCAGAAATTCACCATATAGCTATTGGAACAGTCGGCCAAAACCAATTTTTTTTGTATAAAAACCTTTTTTTTTAGATATCCGAAACCAAACTTGTCTCACTTTATTTCGCATATATCTACAAAATCGTATCAACATCAGCTCACTATAGAATATATTATCCATAGGAACTATCAGTCAAAAAATGAGTTTTAATTTGGAAAAACTTTTTTTGTTTTCGAAAACATCCCAAACTTCACAAGTTTAAGCGTCTCCATGTTCCTAATATGAACATAATACTACCAATATCGAATTACTATATATGAAAGGATTAATCTGTCAAATATTAAACTTGTGCAAACTCGGTTAACTAGAGATATATATCACATAGATATAAATTTGCTAGGGTATTTAAAATTCGCTAGCTTCCTCTCACATTATTTAGTTATTTCCAGGTTTTTGGTCTAGCGCTACAGTAAATTGTGTTTTTATCTTGAGTGGTGTTGCAGTGATTAGATTTTTTTTTAGCCAAGTGGAACGCTAGACTTATCTGGGGCAATTAATTGCGGGATTTATGCCACAAGTGTTGAGCGCGCCACTGGAAGTTGGATTTATGTAAACGGGTCAGTGAAGTGAAATAGATGTGGCACAGGAAAGCAATGCGAGTTTCTCTATTATATTATAAATACTACATACAAGTTTAATCACCCATTTATAAGTACTCCCAACCCGAGTCATGCAGTAAGATAATTCGCTATTTTCTTTTTAAACGCTGAGTTTAGGGCTAAAAATAAACTTTAATCAACTGGATTTTAATTTTAGGTTCGCACATCAACAGGAGCCGTTATTAACTGAACTGTCTGGCCAGATGTGACCTTGTTGCCGCACATAAAGCCAAACATCCGAGAATTAATTACTATTTGCGGACATAATTGCCTGTAATGGAGCTTGTTTCGACTGCGGTTCACAGTTCGCAGCCAAAGGGAAGGCTACCTATTGTACAGTATTTTTCCACTGGACTTCCTGCATTATACACATATCTGTATATGTTTGGTGGCTGAAGGGCCTAGTCGGGTTGTCGAGGCAACCAGTTTCGCGCCCAGCAATTAACGTTATTCAGAACGCAGCAGATGCAGCTGATGCAGCTGATGGAATATATGTACATAAATCAAAAGCCGGCGCCGTAGGTGTTGCGCAGGTCAAAGTTTAAGAGGCGTGCGGAATTTGAGTGCTATGACCAATTAAAGTTTCAATTTACGATCGCAACAAAATGGAACAAGCGAAATACGCATAAATATTACTCTTTAATATCGAAAATATTTTCAAAACTCTATTTTTAGGTTTAAACATCGAATTCTATAAAATCTCAAATTCAATTTGAATATGACATTTTAACTGCATTTTTAAATTTGCATTGAATAGCAACTTAATTTATTTGTAAATATAATATTTTACTGCCGCAAAGTTAATGTGAATAAATATTATATATTGCATTTTTACAAATAATTTAAAAAAAAATATTGAAAGTTGAAATTTTGAATAGTATAAAAATTAAAAACAAATGCTAAAGAGGATACAAAAAAGAAATAATTTTTTAGCACAATTTTAAAGTAATTATATATAATATTCTAAATATTTTCACAAAGTAGATATTAGTTAATATTATATTTTTTCGAATGTTCTCAAATTAGTTGTTTATTATTATTCTTTGCAAAATGTTTGCATAAATTAAACTTGCAAATTCAATACTGTTTTTGCAAAACATTTTGTATAAATTAGTTCATTTAAATAAAGCTTGAAAACAAAACATATTATAAAATTATTTGGAAAAGGTTTATAAGTATTTTACTGCAGAAACGCATTAAAATATTAACTGGCTCCTAACATCATGATCTCTTATGTAAGATCTCAATCATATACACTCTATCTCTGTTTCACATGCTCTCTTTTTAGCGCACACAAATGCAGCTGTTAGGGTATTTTTATCTCTAAAACTCCATACAATTAAATATTTTTATTTCAATTTTGGCAACTGCTCTGAACTTTGCACCACATGTTTAAAATAGGATTCGACATATTGAAACATTCACAGACACACACACATACACACTCTTAAAAGCAAAAGCAGTCAAACTAGCCAGAGATATTTGTTAGATGCCCTATTGTGCAGTCCATGTCCAAATTTGCTTACCTGGCCATTGTAACGGATCAGCTTGTTGATTAAATGCTTAAATTGAAATTTAGTTAAATTTTGTATACTTTATGTAGAGTCTATATATTTGTCCTATATAGATCGGCTAGGTCGATTGTAACAGAACAGTCGGAAATTTCTCTTTTTATTTTTTCGATGTCTCTAAGCGTTGCTTCTTTTTTTTTTGTTGCTGCTTCCTCTTTCACTCGCTTGTTTGTTTAGCGCTGTGTTGCTGCGGTAGTAAACAATATGCACACAGGCACACACATGCGCGTGTATTTACGTGTGTGTGTGCGTATATATATATGTATCTGTGAACAGTTACGTTGCTAGTTGTGTGGGTAGCTGTGCTCGTTAGAAACTCAGCGTGATGCGCGCGCTCTCAACTCACAACTTGCACGTTTGCCGGCCGAAGCGAAACTGTTTCATCGGTTCTTCGGGATATCCGAGAGTCTCGTGTGTGTCTCGCATCGCCAACGATCAGCATGATGATGATGACGCTAATGATGATGATGTGCTTGCGCCCCAAACCAGTTCTACAGTGACGTCCCATGCAAATGGAATAGTCAGTTTCTGTTGCTCAGCCGTAACGGTGCGTTTGTATTGTATGACATACTTATGTGTACTTATATGTAGGCGTGTTAACAGGAGTCATAATACCGTTACTGAGCCAATAACAAACTTTCAATACAAAAGAACTTTGCCCAATCGAAATTAAACATTTTACTTTTCATTTATTAGTAATCGTCACCTGAAAGCTTAAGCTTTTTGTTTTGCACTAACAGAAAATGTTTATTAATGCCCAGAAAAAACTGTAAATGTTAAGGGCAGCCCCAAAATCGTAGCATACTTTGGGGCTGACTGTCTGCAAAATCATATCATATTACTTCCATAGGAACAATCGGTCGAAAAATGGCTTTTAGTATAAAAATCCAGTCATATCAGCAATATATCGCCAACATTGAACAACGAATAATATAGCCTTAATTTGAAACAATTTGTCAAATATTAAGTTTTTGTGCAAACACTGTAAGCTATGGATATATTGTTTTATATATATGTATATATAAAAATATTTAAATGTTAGCTCTTTGAATAAAACTTACTTTAACATTACAATATCTATTTACTAGACATAGATTCGAACCTGAATTCTTCTTATTCACGAATCAGATGTCTCATCATTTCATGATATAACATGAATCTCCGAAAAGAGGTTTTGCAACGATTTGATTTTTAGGAATGAATTTCTCTTACGTAAATTTGTTTGAACTTGTTGATTAAAAGTATCGTGATTTGAATAAATAACAAAAGAAATACCCTTGTAACGTTTAGCTTAACATTTAGATTGTCATATTTATTTCATTAATAGTTACATAGTTAATATTTTAACGTTAACGTTAAGTTTCGTAATTTACAAGTGCACAAATATTTAACTATTTGACTATAAACCAGGACTATTTGTTAATGTGACTACGATTTGAGCTAAGTTTTGGGCTTGTTTGCATTGCTGTGTATTTATTCGATAGATTTGTTTATTAGATTTATAGATTTTCACTATATAAATTGAAATTGACTTGTACTCAAGTGAGAACCTAAAGTAAAAATACATGATATACCCTATACAACGATGGAGAGACGACTGATCTGAAGGTGAGTGAAAGGTGTGCGATCATTTTAGATTGAATATTGCACAATATGAGCGAGTTTCCGGATGCGTCTACAACCAGACCAGGAAGCCCCAAACGCACAGCGCCAGCGTGAAGCCAATCTTGAAGCCCAGGAAGGGGGTCAGCACAAAGTAGAGTATGGTAAACATCGCCACGAAGCCGGCATAGTACAGGATGTTGAAGCTGCAATGGGAGATCGATTAGTTAAGGTTTCCATTGCCAACTATATGGGGGTACTTACACCTTCCAGTAATTGCGATGCCATTGCGTGGTCACCGCCGACTCCTTGAAGTAGAAGCGCCTAATGCCGATCAGGCAGCGATCGATAAACTCTGACCAATCGCAGCGGCTGGCATCGAAATTATATCGCTTGCGATCGCTCTCGTGGATCAGGGCGGAGACGCGCAGCGCGTTCTTCATCGAATAGCGAAAATCCTTGTCCAGGAAGTAATCAAAGGCCTTGGTGCCATTCTGGAACACACGCATATACTCATAGGCGCTGCGGGAATCAAAATGTGAGATTAATTGTAAACGAGATGCCGCGGAAAGGATCCCATGTCCACCTACGTGTGCTGCGGCATGCCGATGCCTAAGAGTTTCTCCGGTATGTAGAAGATCATAGCGGGCAGCAGATGGAACAGATAGAAGAAGAGATTATAGCGCCAGCCATTGCGCAGCTTTGTCGATGGCTTCCACACGAAAATGTTGGGCGGATGACGTTCCACACTATCGTTGATTATGTTGCAGAACTGCAAAAGGTTCAGGGGATTCACCTCGCCCGACGTACAGTGTATTATCTCGGGCTTGTCCAGATGACGTGTGCCCACATACCAGCCCATGACCAGAGAGCTGTTGATCACATAGTCGCATGGTATGATATCGATAACGGCGTTCGCCCGCCCGGACATGGTGCGAAAAATGCCCTTGACGAAGCCAGCCAGGAAGCCCAAATGGCCCGAGTTGGCATTGCCCACCCAGCCCTTCATGGGATGCTCCAGTGTGCCGTAAACTGTAAAAGGGAATTTGCTAAATCTTCAGGTGGGAAATTGCGTGCAGGATGCCTTACCAATAGATGGCCTAACAATGGCTGCCGGCAGACCGGACATCTCTGCCATGAGCAGATTCTCCGACAGATTCTTGGTGAACGTATACGTGTTCGGGTGATCCTTGAGGTAGGTCTTGCATTTCTGCTGCGTGAAATCCACCCAGGCCTCGTCGTTCTCGGCCATCTTCATCATCTCGTACGGGTCGAACTGTGATTTGTACACATCCTCGGTGATCAGGCCGCGATTGTTGCTGTTGCAAAAGGCCGTCGAGCAGTATATGTAGGCGGACAGCTGCTTCAGCTGCTTGGCCAGCTCAATGGTGCGCATGGTGCCGGTCAGATTCGTGAAGATCGCCGTGCGTAAAGGCGAATTGAACCTGATCGTGGCGGCACTGTGATAGATCACATTCACGCGATCGATCAGCTCCTGCAGCAGGTCGTTGGCGAAGCCAAAGTTCGGTTCGGTCAGCTCACCCACAACTGGCACGACCTTGGCCAGCGTTTTCTCATTGTACTTCTGGAAGATCTACGGGATCGATAAATAAAATAAGGTATTAATTTTATGCAGATCAAATTTAAAGATCAGTCGAGAAGTCGTGAAAGTGGGATTCTTGACTTTTCTAATGGTAAATCTACAAGACATAATTTTTCAACCAATCGCTATGATAGGAACTTTATGTTATAGTGAGCTGATGTTGATAAGATTTTCAAACATATTATATATCAATATTGATATTATTTTGCATATATGTTGGGAGCACAGGATCTTTCTTAAGATTTGTTAAAATATCTTGAATATCTATCACACAAAAAACTTCTCATTAAAAAAATAAATTTTCTACTTCTTGTTCCTATGACAGCTATCCGACCAACCCCAACATATATGCCCCCCATAGAAACACCTGCTGCTGCTGATCTCCGACCGGATATGTCGCCCTAATACCCCTTTCTGGGCATAAAAGAAGATCATATAACAAAAAAACTGTGACTTTCATCAAATTTGTTATTGCCGCCTTTATGTTTGATGTGGCTAAAATAAAAAGCCAAAAGTAAACTTAATTTGGTTATTACGCTATTAAAAGTGCGTTTATAATTATAATGATGCAAAATAAGAGTGTGACCAAAGAAAATATACAAATACAATCCAGGCTGGCGCTCGCATATGCGGGCATAACAAAGTGCCGCTTAAGAGGCATGCCCCGGCGGCAGTGCGGAAGACACTTCGGCTTCGACAAATTAACGCGCCATTAAAACTGCCGTAATTATCGTGGATAATGGGCGTCTGGGTGAAAATGGGTCAGCCATGGGTGTCAAGAGTCGCCACGAGGCGGGGCAAAGGTGTCGGCGATTGTTGTCTGAAACTCACCGGCTTCTGGAGCAGGCGGCTGATGCGCTCGTTGGGATCGAAGTTGCGCTTGCCGCGCACCAGCACATAGATGGTGCCGATGTCGGGATGTGTGTCCAGCAGCGCCTCGATAAGCACTGTGCCCAGGAAGCCCGTGCCGCCGGTGACGAAGATGTTCTTGTGCGCAAAGAACTCCGGCACGGTGAGGGCGGTGCTCAGTTGGCGCTCGCTGGGAATCTGTGGTGCATCAGTTCCAGCTCTGCTGATGCCGATCTTGCTGTTGTTGTTGTTGTTGCTGCTGCTGTTGCTGTTGCTGTGGTTGTTGTGGTTACTGTTGCCATGCTCCGTTACGACGGCCATGGTGTACGGCTCTAGATTTGTGGGTGGCGCCAACTTGCTGCTGGATCTGTCAACGGTTGCAAGCTGCAAAATAACAGAGTATTCAAATTAGATCTTGGAAAAGTCAACTAAACCCTCGATGGGCTTAAGTAAGCCGCGCTGTGACCCAGTTTTCGAGCCAATTGTCAAGTTGTTAATTGAAAACCGGCGAAAGTGCAGCGCACGTTAAGCCTAAAAAGTATCTCAAACTATGAATTGAGATCTGTAGATAAAGTTGAATTTAAGCGGAGATTATTCATAAGTTGCGTAACGTTTCCTTAGGCCGAAACGCATTAACAATTTTATAAGTATCTTGAGGGTTAGGCGAGGGTCACCGACAAGCCAATACCCTGTCACAACTATGCACAAATTTTCATCTGTAAATTCTTTATTACAATCATTTTGAAGGCATTAGGAAGAAGGATATTTGATGTTTATATTATGTTTGGTGTTTTCAACTCTTAAAAAAAGTTATTTATTATATAAATAAAAATTGATTTCTTGATGATTTACAGGAAGTACACAAAATTCATTTATTCAAGTCTCTGATATTGAAAACCTATAGGCAATTGGCAAGGCTGAACTTATTCTACTTTATTCAGATTAAGAAACTTTCAAACTTTCAGCCCATTCTCTTTTTGTTAGGTATATGTAGTTGTCACATAAGGTTTATAGTTTTTCTTAAGTACTTGCAGGGCTACAGGAAACAGGGCCTAGTTCATAGAGCTGGCCAGGCACATATATTCAATTGTCGTATATTGAGGAAATAGAAATTCGTAGAGCTCTCAAAATAGTCCACATGCCTGAGCAGGCACTGAGTAGTTAATCAATTGTCTGTATTACTCGAGTCCATGTTGTATTTCGAGCTGTGTAGTAAGTTTAATTTGTTATTATTTGTTTAGCTCCTGGGGAATACAGTTCACAAAATTTTGGTCTCTATTTTTAAAAAATACTTCTAACCTAAACCCTACAAAAGTTTATCAAAATTCTACGAAATAAAAATCGACACATAAAAAGTTATAGAAATAATTCGTGAACAAAGAAATAATGAATGTGGCAAAGAGTCTGAAATGTTGCATGCGCGCTCTGCGACAGCGACACTGGAAAAGACTACCCCAGGAACTGCAGCATGGGGCTAGCTTCGATCAGCGACGCACCTACAATCCCGACAAGCCCCATACCTGGTCGGTGCGGCGGGCCCGCGATGTTGGCGACCAGGTGAACAAGTTGTACAGCGAGGAGTATCGATTCACCCCACGACACGAGAAGCGTCGATACAACGCCAAAAGCTACTATCAGGGCGAGATGGGGGACCAAGTTGTAGATGGTGCCGTTGAGTCGAGGCGCCGCATCACGCAGGACACGCTGGACCATCAGCGCCGCCAGGAGCGCATTATCGAGGACAACAAACGGCGGTGGCAACAGCGCGCCGAGCCAAAGGCGCCCACTATACATCCGTTCGACGACACTACGCCCTATGCCACGAAGAATCCACGCAAGTCGCGCCAGCGGGATGACGCAGATCAGACCGCCGAGGAATACAGCCGGCGTCGCCGGCACCAGCGCCAGAAGGTGGTGAAGAAGCATGCGCGCGACCTACGCAAATCTCGCGAGGGCTACAATCTGCCCAAATCGGAGGCTGGCCAAGCTGCGCCCGAAGCGATTGGACGCTCCAATCGTGATTTTGGCAGCGACGAGTGGTTGCAGAAGCGTGAACGCGAAGCGGAGGCAAAGTATTGGCACTCGTGGACCACTTGTCCCGATGAGCGACGTCTCAAGGAGTCGGCCGAGGACGATGATGCCGATGATGTGGACGGTGCAGCCGGCTACAAGCCCAACCAGCCGCGTGGCTTCGTCAAGCCCATGTTGCCCTACGACAGCAGCGTGCGGCGCTTCCAAACCCATTCGATGCAGGTGGTCGAGCGGCAGGCACCGTCCGTTGAGCCGCCGCGTTATGGCGCCAGTGCGAGCGAGCCAACCGTTAGCCCACGCCGCCGTCCCAGCGGCATGGAGAAGCAATATCTACTGGCCCGGGACATAACGCGATCGAAGAAGATGGAGTCTTTGAAGCGTCCGTCGTCGATGCTGCAGTCGCATGTTTTCAAATCGCCGAAGACGATCTATGCCGAAAAAGTGAAGACCGAGCGGCTGGATGACATCGAGCTGCCGGAGCAGCCGCCGCGCAGCAAGCTCTCTTGGCAGGGCCTGCCACGCCCCGTTTACAAGCGCTTCGATGGCGTCAATCGGGCCGTCGCCAAAAGCCAATTTCCACGCAACAAAGTCCGCAAATACGTCGAGCCGCCGCGATTCAGTGTCGATAATTCCACTGAAATTTTAAGTCGAAAGCGCACACCCATCGACAGCTTCTCCACGTTGTTGGCCCTGAACACCAGATATATCCCGCATAGCGAGTATACTGGATATGGCCGACAGACCGTGTGCGACGCCTGGCAAAACTTCACAAATGCCCACAATCTGAAACCCAAGTACCCGGAGTGATGCAAATTGGCAGTTATTTTAAAATTAAAACAAAGGGTATTGCGGTTTGGCTCAGTTGACTATATAGACGCGTAGGGTATAAAATTACTAAAAAAAATAACAAATGGGAAATGAAAAATGGAATAAATTTTGTGCGATTGCACAAAATCAAAACCCCATCCATTTCGTTTTCGCTTTCATTTATTCCATTTATTCGGTACCACCCTAGGTTCCCTTTAGTCTATAGTAAAATGTATACCCTGTTTTTTCGTTCTACTGAAATGGTGATAAATGGTTCAAGATTTAGTGCAAGGTTTTTGTTCGTTATTTTAGGAACATTGGAATTCCAGGCTCGAACCTGTTGGATTTAAAGTTGGTCATTATTTTGGAGTTGAACCATTTTTATTTATATGGTTCGGTTCGGCTTGAAGTTGCAGCAACGAACCGTTTCGTTTGCAGCCTTGATATAATTAGAGCTCGGTCGCCTTGGCTCGATGCGCTTAACAAATTTATTTGCGCGCTAACAGAAGCCCTTCAACAAATTAGTGGCTAATTACGCGAATATCTGTAAGATACAAAGAGCCAAAGCACGTATGTATCTGAGGCATACAACGATTTTGATTTCTTTTTTTATTATTTTTCTCTTATTTTTTGGTTGCCTAAGGTCCCGTGTGTATTGTGGCCAAAACTGTGTAACTGCTTTGAGATTAATTTTGATCATTTTCAGTGATTTGTTCGACGCGTGTATTTGTGTCAAGGCCGCGCTGAAAAGTAACTAACACCACAAAAGATTTTTCCTCCATTTTTTTGGAGTTTGAAGCTAGTTGAAGTGGTAGGGTTGTTCGGAATTTGTTTTTGTTTTTTTTTATATTTTGTTTCTATCGTTTTTAAAGATGCACGGTCACGGACAGACATCTTTATTGATATCTATCGATAAGCTAATGCCCCAGATAATATCTCAATTTAATTCAGTTCCTTTGGTTTTATTGACAACTTGACGCTAATTGAACATGTCTTGCATTTTAATAATAGTTTTTGCGTAATTGCGGTTTTCGATTTTCGTTTTTTTTTATATTGTTTTTAATTTAATTAGCCAGCCGATTTCTAGGGGCGTGTTAAACTCTTATGCCTCAGCGATTTGCTAAGCACAATTATAGCCTTCGCTTACTTTTTAATTTTCACATATGAAAAGCCGTCAAAATTGAATTTGATTGGCTAATTGACCAATGACTCGGTTGTATTTTTTCTCTTTTTTGTTTTTTTTTATACTTTGTTCAAGGCGCTTTTTGTGTTGACATTGAGCTCAGAATTATGTAAACTATGATTTAAATGCACTGAATCGCTAACCAAGATCTCGCACAGAATGCCGCATCATGTTGTGTGTAGTTCCGAAACTGTATTCAATGCCCAGAAACTGGTTTCATTCGCTGCGACCATTAAAACGCGATGTGGACTAGGTCTTGGCTCTTTTGCCCAGCAATATCAGCATAATTTTATTTGACCCAAAGCGACATTTTATATATTCGCTATCGGTTAAGCTTAAAGTCAATGAACTGTATCGAAACCGTTGCTTGTAGGCTTATATAAAGAATTCCTGATAGCTATTTTTTTTTGTTGCGAATTTACCATAATTGGCCTGAGGCTTTTTTATGGATTGGAAAACCCTTATTTAAATGACTGATGTTTTCTACCAAAATCACGTATGTACGCTGAAAGCGGAATTGAATATTTGAGTTTGGGTTTTCTGAATACGTATTCAGGTTTGCTTTATTTATTTGTATTATTTTATTATTAAGATTTTGTGCTTAGCCATTATTAGCTTCATTTATTTATATTTTTATTGACTGACAGATTTAAATGATATTTACGATTTTTTAGTTTAAAGAAAGATATATTTTGTTATTTAGGATATTTAATTTCCTTTCAGAAGATTCAAAATATAAAACCCAAACAAGTATAAGGAATGCTGTATGCCATTATTTTTTAATCTCCTATTTGGCATTTGGGGCCTGCAAACACTAAATATACCAAGGCATACATACATATGTATATATATCTAGAAAAATTTCTTAATGGGGCGTGTGCATCTGCTTAGACATACATATAGACACGTTCATATATATACAATATACATATATATATGTATATATATATATATGTAATATATATATATGTGTATTTTTTCAAGATTTGCATAATTTTGCTACGTTTGCGCTTCGCTTGCTAATTTTGTTTTAACAATATGACGGAGCGTCAAGTCGCTGAGTATCTGTATCTATGGTTAACAGCGGGTATCTATGGGGAACTATGGGCAACCTGTGAGAGAGCAAAATCGTTTATGCATATTAAATCTTTTGAAATTTCTTTTTAAATATACCTGTGTATGAGTGTGTGTGTGTTAGCTATTTGACCTATTTTGTAAATGCAATAACAACAACGGCACACAATACAACAATCGAGAGGTTTGGTGACGTTTGTAAGGGCTAGCAAAAAAATAAAAAAAAATACAAAAAAATCTGTGACGAATATAATCATAAAAAAATGCCAAAAATATCTATATATATTTTTTTGCACTTTCTATTTTATAATACAAGATCTCTCTCTCTCTCTCTCTCTCTCTCTCTCTAACTCCAATCTCGTATTCGGCTTTTGTTATAGATTTTATGTATTTTATAGATATCTATCTATATTTATAGATACATTTCCAGCTTCCGCCATGGCAACAAAATGTGTAACAATTAATTTGTTTATGCATGGCATGCGTTAGCTGAACTTGATAGCTGTTTTTGGGAGCGAGTCGTCACAAACAAAGCGATAGCAACAACAACAGTTTTTTTTATATGTGTATATATATAAATATATGTGTATACGTATATATAGTGCGTATTAAGTGCGCACTGCTGTCGCACTTTACTGTCGGGGTGGGTCTTTGTTTTTTTTTGCCGCCACCGCTGGTTGCTGTTGTTTTTGCTGGCATTAGCATATTGTTGTCAGACCTTAACATTGAAACTACAAACGCTTGACGGGTTCAATCAAATAGCTGTGTACTCGTATAATTGATGGCTTCAATGTCGCGTGCAAACTGTTTTTTTTGTCTTGTCTAAATCAAAAGACTTAGGCAACGAACTTGCCGCGCCTAATTGAACAAATCTTCCGCCCATGGGTGTGAATTGGCGCTTGCTACTCGAGCAATTCGCACTTTATATATATTTTTTTCTTCCTCGTTTTTGTTTTTGGCAAACAACAAATAGACAATTGAGTTTTGATGTTTCTGACAGCGGCTGTCAAGTCGAATGAAATTATAAATAAATAAAACACACTTTTATGAAGATTTTGGCCAACCGGTTTGTGCCATCATTTATAGCCGTTGGCAAAAATGAAATAAATCAAAAAAAAAAAATAAAAAATTGGCCACGCTGTCGAAAAATGTCGACAGAAATTGTGCTGAGCAGGCGAACTTTGTAAACTAAAAACCAACAACCAACAAAAACAAACTGAAAACCGAAACCTTCAAATAAAATAAAAGACCCAACGCAACGCCAATGAATTTTCCAGCAAGAGCGCGAAAAACGTGAAAACAAAACACAAACCAACTCAGACGCGAAAAACTCTGCTCACACACACACACGCACATGCACACACACCTGTCGCCGAGCTTAAAGCAAAAACAATTGAAAATTGCTTTTTGAGGCAGAGTGAAAAGGCAGCGTGTCAATAGAGGAGCATGAAAAGTCAACAAAACACAATAGATCAATAGATCAGCTAATTTTCCTTGTGTAAAAATAAATACTCTAAGCACATTAGTTTGCGAGGGGGACGTGCTGTGGGGGGAGTGACGGCTTTCGTCAGAGAGCTTCCGTTTCACATCGATTTCGCTTTGTGTTTGCAATCGATTCTTGATTCGATTTCAATAGTTTTTTTTAGCACATTTGGTAATCACAAATTCTCAAGGCTATTGTAACGCGAGTTTCACTATGGTTTTCTATGCACTTGATGTGGATTTGAACTTTTTTATTATAGTATTAATATAAACTAACCAAAAAGATTTGGATTCAATCGAAATCCAAAAAAACGAACAACAAAGTTTTTGATCGTAACGTCGTACGAAAAATACGCTGGAGAAGTAGTTGCTGCCAATGCCGACGCACGCTCAACTCGAACTGAAACCGAAACCGAAACTGAAACTGACTGAAACTGAGCGCAGCCGCATCGACATGAGGAAATTTTAAATACCCGACAGGCAGCAAAAAAAAAAATAAAATAAATAAGCTAAAAGCAACAACAAATAGCAGCAGCAGCAGCAACAACAACAATACAAAAACACGAAGACGTCCGCATGGCAAACGAAACCACGTAATGAAAATCGGAACACTAAATAATCAGCTCAAAAGCCAAAAGAGAGAGAGAGAGGGAGAGAGACCAAACAACCGAGGGAGAGAGGGAGAGACCGAGAGAAAAACAAAGCCAAAAGCAAAGTCAGCTAATATTAAAAACTCTGCGCAGCGAACTGAGAGCCAAGATCAGAGAGACCAAAGCCAAAAAACAAGAGCTTTAAACAACAACAACAACACTGAAAAAGTACCGCTAAGTCGCACTCGTATGTTTTCGTTTGGTGAGAAAGCTGCCAATCTCTTGGCTATCTCTGTCTCCATTTGGCGTATCTATTACGAGTGCGTTTATCTTTTGAGCCTCGTTTTATATGTATACATAAGTATACTGGTAACGCATTTGAGTGCATTCAACATGTTTGGCTCTTGGTTTGAGCCACTTTTGTTGTAAACAAAACAAATCATTGAACAAATCAGTTGGTATTGTACTAAATGCAAAACACTAAATTCATATTCATGAAGTTTTGGTCAATAACAATAATGATAAATAAAGATGTGCGCAATTAATCAAATAATAAAAAAAAATTAAAAAAAAATAATTTAAAACATATAAATAATGTGCAGCTATCTCTTAATAAATAAACTATTAATAAGTAAATAATGTACAACGTTTTTTATATTCTTTTTATTATTTTTATTTATGGGCAAATCGAACATTATCCAAAATCAATCACGTTCAAATTTGTTTGTAATTTAATAAACTTACTCGTTTACATTTAATTTAACGTTACAATTAATTAAAAAATCAAGTAATTTCATTTAAAAATATTTAAAACTATTTTCATTTACTTTTATAATGCAAAATTCAATATAAGTCATAATTAAATGGATAATTAATTTTTTTCTTTGATTTTACCTTTTATATTACCAATGAACTGTTCCAGTCAGCAATTTTTAATGAGGTCACTTTTATAAAATATCTATAAGCGAGTTGTGAAATCGGAACAGCTGCGAGGCCAATTCAAATGCAATGCCTTTTTTTGTTTTGGCCACATTCTGTAAGCGCTTGCATTTTCACATTTGACCGCAATGTTCGCTGATTCTCATAATTCGCAAATTGGTGTCAATGATATATATGCTATGTGTATATTTTGTAAAGTTAAAGAGAATAGCGTACTTTATATATTCCAGGAAAAACCTTTACTACCCAAGCCAGCATGCAAATTTCATAATAGACTTTCTTATCTCTAAATATGATTTTGAAATGATCACCTCTTGAGCCCATTGTAACACCGCTACTTTATTGCACAAAACAAAAATCTATTTCCAAAGCCAAGAAAGTTGTTTTTTTACACGGCTCAATTGCAAATGACCCAAAAAAATGAAACCCACACGACCATAAGTAAAAGCCCAAACAAAGGTTACACTCACCTGCCTGAAGTTGTCTCTGCTTTATGATCTCTGCGGTAGACTAACAAAAGAAATGCCTATAGTAAAAATTGACAATAATTTGTGCGACACGCAAAAGAAGGAAAGTGGGTGGGTCGCAAGTGTGTGGGTGGGTGTGTGCCTACGTGTGTGTGGGTTGAAAGCATCTGTCGGCGGCTCAACGTAAATTTAATTATGATTTATGCAAGGCCATTCATTATGAGCATAAAGCTGGGTTTGGATCAGTTAAATATAACATGAAGCAAATTAAATAATAATAAACTATAAGATAAATAATTATTGAACATTTTTAAAAAACTTACAGATTAAAGATACTATATATATACATATATACATATATATATATATACTATATTATTGGTACAGATTATATATTAACGTATTTTTCACTCAAGCTGCATAAATCAAAAGAAATAATATGGATTTATATAAAGATACGATAAGATATTTAGGATATACAAATGTAAAATGTATGCTAATCTAATTGTAATTGACTAAAATTATTTTGTAGTTTATTTTCCAACCCATTTTTTCTGTTTTTTTCTTTAAACAGGAATTAAAAAATTCCATTACAGCTACAATAATATTTATTTACTTGCTAACTGCATTTTTAATTGGATAGATACTTATAAATTTAATTAGTGGCTGTAGTTATTGTTTTTCCCTGACGACTTTTGTATTCGTGAGAATCTAAATAGGCACTTATTGATTTTCTGTTTTGTGTAATTACAGTTAATTTTTCTTCCTCATTACCATAGTTCATATTGTTAGTTAGAATAGCGGCATTCCATAGTATATCTTGAAATGCCTCAACACAATTAAGTTAACTTCATTCCAGTTTAGCTTTTCATTCAAAATCATTTGCATCCTGCTCTTCTCTGGCCTATAGTCGATCAAATCATCCATAACAAACCGCCCATTAACCATATAATTTACATTAATTTACATTTGAGTGGCCATTTCGAAAATGCATTTTAATTCAAAAACCAAGCCACAAAAACTCTCATGATTTAATCGAATTTCCACCTAGTCACCCGGCACTTGCCAGCTCGTCTCGTCTTGGTTTTTCTCGTTGTTGTTGTTGGTTAACAGCTTTACTAACTGGCGACCATTTGTTGCTCACCAGCGTCGACATTTGCCGCGTCACGTCTCCAAGTGGAGCTCTTGCACTTGGATCTGCGACACACAGATACTCACACATACACACAGCCGAGGGTTCGCGTCATTATCGTAGACGACGTCACACAATACGCATGAGTAATGACTTTAGTTTTTGTTATTTACTTTATCAGTTGCTTTAAGATCTTGTTAAAAGTCGCTTTGTTTTTTAAAGTTAAAAAAAACGATGTTGAAAATTTTTATTGAATATTTCAATATGATACACAATATCTTCATAAATCCATAATACACTATTTTTGAAAACTTTTTTAATTAAAATTAAAATTGGTAAGAAATAAATTTAATACAGAGTGCAAGCAACTAAATTTAAGTTTTTACAAAAGATTTGTACAAATTATTTCTAAAATTAAATTTCTATAAGTTTAAAATTTTGTTTTAAATTTAAATAAAAAATCCCAACATACATATTTAGTTTCAATATTTAGTATTCAATAACCATTGAAAGAATATACAATTAATTTTTCTTCAAATTAATGGCAAGAATAAAATATAAAATAGCACAAATCAAATATTATAATTATAAATAATATTAAACTATTCGATATGTAATTTTACAGGGTATATAAGCTGCGACTTTGATGTCTCATTTAATCTGTTGTTTAGTCTGGCTTTGTTTTAACTAAATGGAAATTGATTATTATGCAGCATGTACGATAATGCCTGAGACTCCAAAAGTCAGAGGGATGACAATGCACTTATCATTGCATGATATCCGACCTTCGGGATTGTCCAAATATATTTAATAGTCGAAGGTTGGCGGCTTATTGACTCACATAGCCGATTAATTGAATTTGATGAAGGCAGATTTATATCTGTTTGTTTTTTTTTTGAAAACAGCCTATAATTGAATTTAGCCTTTTGGTATTTTGGCCATAAATCAAATGTGGCAACGCTGCCGGTAGATGGCAACGCTGGCCGTTGACACTATTTACAACTCAGCATGCGCCAATGTTTTGTAACGTTCAGAGATGAGTACTACATCGAAAAAAAAGTCGTAGGCAAAACAAAATTTCTTTTGCTCTCTCGTCTCGTATAATTTTTATGTTCTCTTTTCATCGGGCCGCCGAAAAACGCATGCGCTGCCAGCAGCAACAACAACAGCGCCAAACAACAACAGCTCGGAAAGTGTATTTCATTCAATAGGAAAACCTCAACCGACGACGGTGGTGGGAAAAATCGGCCAAAGCGAACGCCAAAAAAAAAAAAACGAAAAAAGTCAAAAACGGAAGCGACGGGCACTGCGCAAACTGCGCAAACCACGAGCCAACAAACAACAACAACAACAAAAAGGAAGAAAAAGACAACAACAACATCGGTAACGACAACTGTGGCAGGGTGTGCATGTGGTGTTGTTGTTGGCCCAAAACTCACCACCGGGGCGCGAAAAGAGGGTGGAGTTGTCCCTCAGCGTGAGCGTGTGTGTGTGTGTGCGTGTGTGTGTGTGTGCGGCGCAGCCGCCAGCCCCCGTTCAAATTCGCTTGCTAAAACTTTTTGCTGGCGGCCCGGTTTTCGGGCCAGCAGTTGCCCAGTCGCCCAGTTGCCTGTCGCCAGTCGCTAGTCGCATCTCGAGCTGTGCTGCTCAAGCGCCTGCTGCCCACAACACCAACCGAAAGTAACCAGCAAAAACAACAAAAAAACAAAAAAAAATTAGAAAATAAATAAAAATATATTTTGCAACAACAAGCAAACAATAATAACAACAATAACGCGTCTTCTACAACATTCCCTTCGTTGCACCGGAAACTGAACAAAATTCTTAAACGTCGCGTCGCGTGTGAAATTTGTGTGTGTGTGTCTTGTTTTTGAGTAAGCCAACAAAATCACAAAAAAAGCTAAGAAAATAAGCTGTAAGAAACAAGTGAATTCTATAGCAACAGCAACAACAGCAGCCAACACCACATTTCATTTAACAAGCAGCGCAGTTCAGTTCAGCTCAGTGCCAGGCAGCATCCAGCGACGATTTCCAACCTCACTTTTGTGCCGGTATGTACAACGCCCCTTGCTCCAGAGCCAACCGCCCCCTCCATTCACTATGTGGCCCCAAAAAACTTATATGGTATTTATAGTGTATAATTATGTGCCCAGTTTTGTTGTCAAATATGTTTGCTAGCGAAAACTTACAGCAGGCATTTATTTTTAGAGCCTCGAGACACCTTTGCAGCACGCCCCACACACACTCACACACACACAGACACACTCGCAAACAGCGAGAGAGGGAGAGAGAGTTGGGTTGGGGACAGGAGATTTTTGACGGAATGTATGTCGCTGGGCTTTTTATTATCTCATCGACAATTGTTGTTGTCGCTATTGGAAACGGCGGCGGTCGTAAAAAATTTAGCGCAAAATCTGACATATCCGCTGCTTGTTTCCGCAAACACGCGTAGCAAGTGCAAGCAGAGAAAGCGAGAGAAGCAGCGAGAGAGTGTGAGAGGGAGAGCGAGTGTAAATTATGAAGAGCTAGCTGAGCAAATAAGAGCAGCAGCGACAGCTTCTTCAGCCTCTATATTCAGTGTTGCCGTGCGTCCACTTTAAGGCCTCGGTCGCAAAGTATGTGACACAAAATTGCCTCAAAAAAAAAAAAATAGTAATGTGTGTCACATTTGAATTAAGCGCGCTAAAAGGCACTTTTCCTTTTCAACACAAAATATGCAACAATTAAAGCGACAATTAGCTTATCTGTCGTTGCTGCGGCGATAAGATAGATGTATGATATATCTGGCAGATAACGCAGCGAATCAATCAATAGTTATAGCACATATATTATATAACTGACAGTTTTTTTTTCGGCAGCCACCCTTGCGGCGCGCTCAAAAGCCGGCAGTAAAAGGCCGCGCCGAGTACGCTGGCAAATTGGGAGCAGTCGAGCAATAGCAGTAGATAAAGGCGCAAACAAAGTAAGAGGAAAAGGCAGTAGCTGGGGCCAGCTGCGCGAGAGCGACTCTCCGTGTGGGTGTATGTGCGAGTGTGTGAGTGTGTGTTGGTGTTGGTGAGAGCAGGCGCGTGAAAAATCTTACAAAGCAAAGGAGCAGTAAAAAGAATAAAAAAAACAGGCATTTTCCCAATTGATTTTCAAGGCGGTCGACGTTGTGAACAAAAAGAAAAAGAAAGTTAAAGAAAACATAAATAAAATATATACTGCAGTGCCACAAAAAACAATTAATTTAAAAACATTGTGTGTTTTAAGCCTACAAATTCTAAGATATTTTTGAATAGTTTTTTTTTCAATGAACTTACGTTTGAAAATGTATGCGAAAATGCGTGACAAATGTTGTGGCAAGTCTTGAGAGCAGCAGCGGCGGCGACTCGGTCCCTGCTTATTGCATAAAAATGTGTGAGTACGGGCAGCGCAAGCTCCCCCCATCCCCACTCATTTCAAACCCACCCCCTATCGTCTAAGCGACCGCATGACAGCCCAAAAAGTATGCTATGCTTTCTGCTCACAATAGCCAAAATGCAAGGCATAGCTGTGATTCTTGTTATTGATTTGTGTGGCCAAGTGTGTGTTGTTGTTGTTGGTGCGAATTGTTGTTGTAGTTGCTTAACTGATTTAACATTCAATTGGAATCGGTTTCATCATCAGCAGCAGCAGCTTTGCGCCGAGGCGATAACATTTCAAGTGCATTATGTCATTTTCCTCGTTTTGTTGTCTACCTGCCTGTGCCAGTGTGCGTGTGTGTGAGAGTGTATGTGAGTGTGTGTGAGTTTCTATGAGTGTTTGCCATTTTGCCAGTCGAGGACGAGGACATAGCGCTCGTTGTCTGTCAACAGGGCGCCATTTAATGCCGTAACTTTGTGTAATTAAAAAAAATAGAAAGAACAAGCAACAAGGCGGGTATTATGTACACCAACACATAACTAGAACACACACACACACACGAGTGCTGTTATTAATATATGTGAATTTATTTATGTGTGTACAACATACAAAAATTGTAATTTCCGCCCCAGCAACCAACTGAAACTGATGTTAAGCAGAAATTGAAATTTCCGCCAGTGTTATACGAGCTCCAAGCCGTCATCATAATGATTTAAACGACTTGACCACACACACAGACATACACACACACTTTCTGCCTCTCCCCCTCTCACTCTATATGTGTCTGTTGAAATATGGCTTGTGCGGCAGCGCTTGACGCTCGGGTGATTGTGGGTTAAAAGGGTCACAGCATGTGGGCTCCAAGTGCCGCATTTTATATACGAACCATATACACATTAAATTGGCAGCATAAATAAGTGTGGACGGCATACAGTTTCAGCAATAATTCAGAGCACGGCCTACTTCCGGTTTGATTGGAATTTATGCGCGCTGCCCGAAAGTAGGCAACGAATTTTTGTGTGCCTTTCGCCCACTTGGCAGTTGAGCTTTGTTCGTCCACTGAGCGAAAACTCTTGGTGTTTCATTGTTGAAACACACCTAGAGTGCTGGTCTAAGCCAGCCAATTGGCTAAGCAAACCGCTAACGATTTCCGTTTTTGGCCAACGTTGTGTGCAAATTCAATTATCAACTCAAATATTAACCAAGCCGATTAGCAGCACAGCTCTCTGGCACGTGTCCGTCCGGGCGCCGAGCCCCAGCTTCGGTTCAGCTAAATTACAGCTAACGTTAAGAATTTGGACTCAATTTCGAGCCGGTGTGTGTCCTTGACGAGGCACACTACGCGTTACCAGCTGCGTGTGATTCACGTTTTTTTCCCTCTTTTTTGAGGTGCGACTTGCTCTGAGTTTTGAGTTTCTGTTGTTTACCAAATCAGCGGCAAGCTCAACGTTCAAGAATCCTCTGCCGGCCTGCTCTCCACGCCCGAGTGTTGTTCTCGTCGTTGTGTTGACAAATAAGCTACGCAATTGTCGGCCGTCAATTGGTTATAAGTGCAACAAAAAGTAATACAAAACAATGTTTAAAAAAAAAAAATCAGTAAAAATTCCCCAAAGTGCAGTAGTAGCTTATTATTTGCCTTATGATGAGGTCAGTGGTGTGGGGCTTACCTAAGTTTACACTGGGTCAATAACTGGGCTGTTCAAAGGGCTTAACAAATAGCGCGCTTGGAAAGGCAATACACTTATAAGGTTGTTAAGACAATAGAGTGTTTAACAACATTTATAAATTAAATGTGCAAAAAAAATTACATGTGCGAAACATTTTAAATATTTAAAGTATGGGAATATAGGTTTTTTAGTTATAAAATATTAACATGACTATATTTTTAAGTGCTGCTAAGGCATCCTGTTAACGTCAACACTAAATCTAAATGCATAGAATTAGATATCACTAATAACATATAACTTTTCTTATCGCAGCTTACACATACCTAAGCCTGTGCTTAAGTTCAATTTGTAATGCTGTACGTAAGACCTATTTCTTCTCGAATCTATACGTGCATATTTCAAAAACTGTTTCTTGGTATGTGCGATTGCATTGTTATCGGTTCTTGTATAATAATTGCTAATTGCTATAATAATGGCTAATTGCTTACTACGTATTCCCATTTGCATCCGAATTCAATCGCCATTGTTATCCAAACTTTAATCATCTCTAAAACTGCATCTTTGCAACTTAGTTTAAAGATTGTCGATTGCATCACATTTGTCCAAATCCTTTCGCATCTCTATTTATATCCTATGTATATCCTAATTATATTTTATGCCAAGATATTCTTATCGAAGCTTCCAAATGCAATTTACTAAATATTAATGTTTTTAGCAAAATGACCAATTTTATCCAGCTTTACACATTTCTCGATTTGCATCACCACTGTTATCGCAGCTTGCTCATCTCCAAAACTTATCGATCACCTGTGCCGCTCCGACTCCGACTCCGACTCCGTTGCACGCATGTGGTTCATTGAACTGCTTGTCTCGGCATCAATGGGAACTCTCTTTCGGCCGCGTTGCCAACTGCAGCACCTCCCACGTGTGCCCCGACTTTTAATTAGACAGCAACAAATTTGGTCGGCTGGCACCGTTAGCAAGTGCAGTTACGCACACCCACACATACGCAGGCACAGTACTTAAGAAAGCCTCTGCGGCTGAAAGCTTATGGGTGTACTTTGACCTCTTTGAACGTCAGCGGCGCTGCGCCGTGGTCAATGTCAGTGGCTTTGGACTTGGACTTGGACTTGGAGTGGGTCTTTCTCAGTCTCAGCAGATTGAATTTCTTTGCATGCTCAGGCAGGTTTTTCCACACACACACACAGACACACTCGCCACATTTCCACGACTCGTTTTTCACAGTTCTTTGCGGCTTTTTCAATTAAAGCTTGTTGCATGCCACCATCGCCGACTGCCTCGTCGCCGTCGTCGTCGTTTACGTGTCGCTCTTCACGACCCAACTGCCCGCCGCTGCTGCCCCCTGTTGCCCTGGCTTTCTTTTGTGCGCTTTGTGGCTGCCTTTCTTGTCCATAAAGCGGCGATGTCGCTGCCGATGCCTCTGCCGCTGCCAGTGCCACTGCCGCTGTCGCTGCCGCTGCCTCAGTCGACGCTGGCTGACGCTGCATAAAGTCTTTCACTTCTTTGGCATCCAAGTTTAGTTCAGTTCCAGCCGGCGTACGTAGCGCACGCGTCTTGCGAGATCGATCCGCCAACGGGATACATCGAAATATCGAGTTAATAAACGATAAACGATAAGCGAGCATAGAACGCGCTCTCTCTCTCCCTCTCTCTCTCTCTCTCTCGCTGTCGCAGTGTGTGTGTGTGCGAGTGCGTGGCTCTCTTTCACTCTCTCTTAACTATTCTCTACTTCTTTCTCTCTATCTCTTTCTCTCTCTCTGTCTCTCTCTCTCTCTCTCTCTCTCTCTCTCTCTCTCTCATCTCTCTCTGATTTCATTGCGCATGCGCAGCGCCGAAGACAAACACACACGCATGCCCCGTCTCTCCGTCCCCGCCGTCGCCGCTGCCGTCAGCGACTCCGCGCAAAAGTGAAAATATTTGGAGAAATTTCTTGGGCAGAATTTCAGTTGCCAGTTTTTTGTGTGTCAGCCTTTTTTCCATAAATGAGTAACCAAAAAAGAAAAAAATAAAACCTACAACGCCCAGCAAATAATCACGCATACAATACAACAAGATTCAAATATTGGCCCGCCCTGATAATAGTGTCAATTTCAAAATAAAAAAATAAATAAATAAAAAATAAATAATATAATTTACAGACAGTCGACAATCTGCCCCTCAACGAAAGTGTTTTCGTACCCAAAAGAAAAGAAAGAAGTTCTTTTTGCGAACACCAATGTCATTGACCTAAATCTTGAACTCGCGCGGTCCGGAACAACAACCGCCCAGATCCGACGTACTACCCACAATCGATCTGGCTATAATATCCAAGTTGCAACGGGTCTCTTTTGGCAGCAGTTGGCGGCGATTTGTTGATTTTGTTTCTTAACTAACTTAACGTTTTTTTTTTGACAAGTAAGTGTAAGGCCGCCTGCGTGGCTAAAAATAAGCAAAACGCGGCAAATATTTGGCTAAGTAGGGGGGCGGGGCGGGCAGGTCGATTATGCAACGTTGACGTAATATTTAGTCTAAAACTAAAGACGACGGCGACGACGACGACGACGAAGACAGCGAGAAAGTTGCTACAACAAAACGCATATTTTCGAAACCATTTTTTTTCTTTGGTATTTTTTGGTATTTGTAATATTAATCATTGCATATTTACAAATAAAATTTGCACACACACACACTCACTACGAAAATGAAGACGCAGCATAACAAATAAACATGGATCACGGTCAGCTACAGCGAGCTAGAGACCGTAACAGATACACAGACTTTAAGATACACAGCGCAACAGATACAGATACATTTACAGCCATATAGCTTGAACACATTGCAATTCCGTTTCCAAGAGTTGCGAAAAGGTTTTTTTGATTTTGTTTTAGTTTTTTTTTGGGGCTATTTACCTGTTGTTTCGCTGACGTCTTGTCAAAACAGACGTCAGCGCTTTCTGCATGGCTCTCTGTAAATGCCATTACAATTACAACAACAATTTGAATATACAGGTGTATACAGGTATATCGGACAATCTGGCAATTGCGCGGGCTCATCAAACTCGACCGCATTGACCCACTTTAAGGCCAGTGCGCATGCGCAAATGCAGTCGAAATTCCATTGGGGCTTTTCCAAACTTAACTTTGGCTTTTACCAATCTCAATGGCAAAGAAATGTATACTATATACTGTATATATATATATATATATATATATATATATATATATATATATATATATATATATGCCACTCGATTTCGTTGACTGTTTCAATTGATTACGTGCGCTGATTTTCATATCAGTTTTATGTTTTTTTTTGGCGAAATTTCTTTTGCGCGCCCAAGCACTTTCGCATTTATGAATACCGTATTGAATTCTAAGCTTGCAGTGTGCCAGAATTTTTAATTAAACATTTCAAATGGGTTGGCAGCTCTATAAATGTGGGCACTTTGTGTACTGGCACAACCCAATTGGCATATTTGATGGCCCAGTTAATTGCCTGTGACGCACTTTCATATATTATTCGATAGGAAATCTGTTTTTCAATCTTATTTTTATATGCACTCTGTTGTTTTGTATCTAACCGAATCATAATAGTTTCTGTCCTTCATTCATTTTTTGCTTTATTGCTATTACTTAATTACTTTAATTCCCTTTTTGGTCTATCCCTATTTTTTCTTTCTGTTGCTTTAAATATCATCCATACTTATATATTAATCTATTAAATCTTATCTTATATATTATATCTCATATTATCTTTCTTTAGAGAATCGCCATCAAAATATTTTCCTTTCTACATTCACAAATTCTTATTTTAAATTATATTACATACTGCTAAACATCACATGAGGCCTATTGACTTAAAAGTACTTCTCACTTCTCACCAAGTTCTTAAACGTCTATCTTCCTGATATTTTTAAAAATTTTAAAGGCACATTTCGCTCAACTCTTATCAGCGTGGATCGTCTGGAATTATAATATGCCTTATTGCACATTTGGTCACGTCAGCTCCTTGGCATTGTCCCCCCTCCCTTTGCTGCGATCTCAATCAATCTCACGTGCTGTCGCGCAATTCATAAATCTTAATTTTACAAAATTGCAACGCAATTTCATAAATCACAAGTGCCCAAAAGGCGACTTGCCTCGTGGGCAATAAGCGACTAAATTTTTTGTTGGTTAATTAGTCGGTTTTGAGCTTTTAACGATTTTAATTGGGGCTACAGACATTGTTCTTTGGGGCTGGTATATTAAATGGTCTTAGCTCATGCCTCTGGCTAAAAATAAATATATGTATATATTCACATTTATATAAATTCTAATTGTAAATTATTTAATATCTAAACTTTGAGAGGCCGTCAGCTGAGTTTCAATTGGGCTACTCAACGCTGACTATGAACGGGGCAATGGAAATTGTCAGCTGGACACTGGAGGGACCAGCACGGGGAGGTGCAGGGCAGCGACGACTACGTTGCTGGTTTCACTCTGCCGGGGGCCCCATTATACACACTTAAATTTAACTTTTATGCTGTAAACTGCGAAGCGCTTTGTTTGTTAATCAAAACGCAAATTATGGGCAGAGAAGCTGAGGCCGTGGCAGAGGCACGAGTTGCAGAGATCTGTGGGCACAGATTAGCTCAGCTGAGCTCGGCTCAACACAGAGGCACAGATTTATTCAATTACACACAAAGCATAGATAACTTACGATAACTGTAAAATCAGCCCGAACGGGGTGGGGGCGCACACACACACACACACAGCTAACGAGAGACACTTGTCAGACTCTAAAGGTTCAATAGAATAGAGGGCACAGACCCATTATGTTGCCACATTGTGCCCAGCATCCGCTCGGGACTTACATTTACATAATGTGCGCCCATTGTCGAAAAGTGAAAATATGTGTATTTGAACTTTCGTTTGTTGTTGGTCCGTTTGGAACAATCTTCAAAATTGCTAAAACAAACAACGCGGCTCGAGATTGGCACCTTTCAATCCGTAGAACCGACAACCGCGCCAAGACATATCCAGCAATACTTCCGCATGTCTTAAAAACTAAAAAAATGTATATATACTTGTAATGCGACTGCAATAAGGTGTTTGAAAGCTAGAGAACCTGAAAATGAGGCGACACCTAGTAGAAAATGTCTTCAAGCCAAGCAGAATGAAAGCATTTAAGCTGTAACAACGAATAATGTATGCACTATAGTAGAAAATAATTACTTAGTTTAGTTTTCTGTTTAAATATAATTTGAAATTAGTGAGCAGTTATGGCTATACTACTAGAATTATAATATGGTTACGTTCGAGCATCAGACTTTGGAATTTTTGTGTTTTCTCGGATTTTAATAATTTTTGATTTCGTTCCATGTTTAACAAACCACAACTATTAGACTAAAGAAAATGTATTTCTTTTTTTTTGCAAAGTTCAAAGTTTATCTGTTTGTTATAGAAAGGTTCGCATTGTATTAAAACACTAAAATCTGATTTTTTACGACTTTTCTTTTGACTACATCACAAAGTTAGTTTCGCTAAGCTAGTTAGGGAGATTTAAGCTTTTAGCGTTTCGCTCTATGAACGGTGCCGACGATGCGTTTACAGTTACAAGTACAGTGGAACATTTACGATTGTGTTTCAATAGCAACAAACAATTGTATTTTATTTTTATAAATTTTTTTCATATTAAATATTTGTTGTTTTCGCAATAGGTTTAAAGAGAAATATATAAAAAATAATAAAAGAATTACAAAGAATACCTACCAATAAAGAGTTTGAGAAAACTTTAAGTGCTTAATGGGAAATGGTTATATTACATTTATTTTAATTAATGAAATATTAATAATTGAAATAATATAAAATGTATATAAAACGTATATTTGTATACGTTTGGTTTGCCTTAAGATTAATGTTGGCTTTTTTATTCAATAATAAATCCAATATTTATATTTAATAAAAGCTATTTGACAGTCTTTTTAAAAACTGCATGACTTTATATATAGGACCTGCATTATATGATTATATACTATTTCTCCATACGTTTTTTTTATTTCCGCAAAATTTATATAAGTAAAAATATATATGTGCGAGTAATTATGGGCTTGGTAGGGTTACAGACCTGTTAAGCAAGCGGTTACTGTCGGGTTTTTGCCAAGGGTATTGGCCTAAAACGTAGCCAGTAATGGACAGACAAAGACGAGCAGACATCGCATGAAAGACCAGGGCCAGTTGTCGTTGTTGTTGCTGCTATTATTGTTGTCGTTGTTGCTGCTTTTGTTGTTGTCGTTGTTGCTGCTGTCGATGTCGATGTCGATGACGCTGACGATGATGATATGCGGCACGATTATAGGAAATGGGTCAGACAATACACAGGCATAACAGTGTAACTACCTTGTCAAGGCAGGTTGAATGTTTACCGTTTAACAGCACACACACACACAGGCACACACACACACTTAACACACAACGCTGCAGTTACAGATTGGTCTTCATGTTTGGTTAACACGCGCAGAGGCGTGGTTCGTGCGGTGGTGCAGTGGTGCGGTGATACATGGTGGGTCTCTGGCCAGTCTTTGCTTAGGCGCGCGAATTTTAAACGTCTCTCACACCAGAGAGCAGCAGCACCAGCAGCAGCAGCAGCAGAGAGTGAGAAAGAGTAAGAGAGGGGGCAAAATCATGCGATGAAAAAGTTGATTTTCAAGAAATTTCACTTTAGAATGAGGCGGCGGTCGATGCGGCTGACCGAAAAAAAACTGGATTCCCTGGGAAGCTCCATTGATAAATTTACAGTTACGTGATGAAGACCGCTCGATTGTCAGATGGCATCGAGTTGTTTAAACTTTAATTATACGGCAGTAGTTGCTCGTTTGATGGCCACTCAAAACAGCGGATATGATTCGATAATATCATGAACAGAAAAAAAACGCTGTGCCAATTTCGTGGGGCATTTTAACACATTTCTTAACACGACAACAACAGCAGCAATAAATGCTGCGTCAGTGAAAGAAATTTAAAACACAAATGACCAAAAAAAAATCATAAAAAAAACGAAAAAAGTTTAAATCTCTCTCTTTCGCTCTTTAGCCCATTATCTCGCCCTCTCTCTCGTCCTCTCTCTCGCCCTCTTTCTCTCTCCCTCTCTCTCTCTCTCTGGAAATAGATTTTTGCTGTACGTCAAATGAAAACGAAAGTTTGAACATTTCGGTTAACACAAAAAAAATTACCAAATTTAAATACGTCGAAAGAAAAAAACAAAAATAACATATTGCGGAATTTAGATATTTAAAAGTGAAAGCCATGGGCTGGCCCCAGCTTTGGACTTGAATTTGAGACGCATTTCATGCAGACACAGCCGCTGTCCAAACGTCCGCATTTCGAGATGTTCCCTTTAAAAGAAAAAAAAAATAAATAAAAAAATAAAAAATAACCATGAGTTAATCGTCGCAACGTGTCGCATTCACAGTTCCTGTCTATGTTCAATATTTGGACAGTGTTTAATTTGAATTTAGTTGTTGTTACTTTTTATGGTAATTAGCAAAGGTAATTACGACAATAATTTCCCCGTTTGTATGCCGCTGGGTGCAAAGTTTTCTCTGTTCGCTCAAAAAATGGGGCAGGGGAAGGGCAGGGCAGGGGCAGGGGAAGTCACGGATGCTGTTTACATGTGACAACTTGAACCCTGATCGATATTGGTACGCCGCCCTTATTTGTAGGGTGTGTTTCTTAGCCCGCATAGAGGGTTACGGAATCGTTTTATTTTCTGGTTCTAGCGAAATGGTAATTTTTTGTTGTTTGAGTTTGGCTTCATAAAACAACAATCACTTAGCAACATTTGCATTTGCCGTTGTTGTTGTAGTTGTCGTCATTTTTGTTGTTGACAAATTCATTCAGTACTTTACAACTTCAGCTTAGTGAAAAGATGACGTGTGTTTGTTTTGTAAATACGCGAAAAATGTTTTTGGTAGAGCTTATTGGTTGTGTGGGCAACCAAGAAAATGCTTCTAACTAATTTCCTTTTGCCCTACATACGCAAATAGCTTGCACTAGTATTTGTGAGCTTTTGCAAGCTCAGCTTGTGCGTGCGGGCAAGCGCAGAGCTTTGGCCTGTGTGTGTGCCTCGTAGGTGTGAAAAGCTGTAGCTACGTTTTAGCCACAACTTTACAGCGCATCTGGCTGACCGCTAAGTCTGGCTTAGCTCATAAGTGTTCCTAGTCTGACGATGTGCGAAAATCTGTCAATTAAATCGTCGTCGCTTTCGGCTTTCAGTACCAAATAGCACTTGGACATTTTGCATATAGAATGCCTGTCCGCGGGCAGCATGGTGCGCATTCGTCAACTGTCATCGATATCGACAGCAGCGTCTCGGTTTTCGCCGCTTTTCTGTTTGGTTAGTTCCTCAATTGACGGTCGCCTTGGTTGGCTCGCTTAATCGGCTTAAAGTCTTAAAGAGCTTTGCATAGTTTTGTTCTATTGTGCGTTAAATTGAATTGCGGTTCAGTTCTGTGTGTGTGTGTAAAAGGATATAAGCAAGTGTAATGGCATCTGTAGTTCCACGTCACGACATTGCATTTGAATCTAAATTTGAATTCGAGTTCGCCTTTGCTGGCTGCCGTCCAAGGACAGAAATCGACGTCACTGGCCCTGCCAGAATTGGCCAAAAATTGATGTTTGCCCATCCGTTTTTTGGGGCTTCCTTACGCACATGCCACATGCCACACATGTGGCATGTGTCAAAGGCAACAACTATTTTTAGACACAGGCTCGCATGACATTTTGATAGATAGACAGCCACAGCTGGCTGGCAGACTCTGATGTGGGTTCTCAGTTGGATAAACTTGAGCTAAATATAAATGATTCCAGTTTTTGCGGGCGTTTCATTTTTGTCTTATCTATAGTTTACTTGTGAGAATTTAAAAATAAATATATATTATAATTATAATAATAGATAATAATTATAATTATTTTTTGTCGCTTTTTCAGATTTAATTATAGATTTTTAAGCAACGATTTTTTATTTTTGTCCTCTTTCCATTGTTTCTTGCCTTTTATTAAATAATAAATTAATTTTAAATTTGTACTCGTTTCTTTAATTTGCAGCAAAACTTAGCAGCTCTTCAGCTTCTGTCGCCTCTTCCACACATACACTTGACGAAATACTTGGACACACAGGACTTACTTTGGTTTTTGGCTGCTTCCTCTCTCTCTCTCTCTTCGCCTGTCTCCTAATCTGCTGAGCAACTGAAGTCGATAGCAATACGAAAATGGAAAAACGCTCAACGGCGGCAACAGCAACATTTACAGCAAAATTCTGTGAAATTTAATTGCATATTAAACAATACAATTAAGCTAAATTAGCAGGCGCCAATTAGCAGAGCTGTGTTCCAAGTAAACAAAAAAATAATAATATATAAAAAACCAACTTCCCCAGGAAACTAAATACCACTTCCAAACATCAAATCCGAAGCGAAACTTGAACAATAACGCATTAATTTTAGCTGAAGAACTAAATGAAAAGCGCACATTGCAAATGATAAAACTGCTTCCTAACTAAAGTAAGTGCGAGGGATAATATAAGGATAACATACACACATACAAATATAAAATTAAAGACAACACGTAACGGCAGCAGCAAGAACAACAACGCAACGAACATGTCACACGCCGTCGCCAACAAAACAGAAACGGAAAACTGCATCAGCAGTAGCAGCAGCAGCAGCAACAGCAACAGCCTCAAACAGTCGCCACAGCCCGCACAGCAACCGCACAGCAGCAGCAGCAACAGCAACAGCAGCAACTGCCTCAACAACAACAAGAACAGCAGCAGCAACAGCAGCAGCAGCGATGCAGCATTCTCATTGCTGAACGGCGGCCACTCATCGCATCAGCGCAGCAATGGACTCACCGCCGCGGCGCACGCAGCTGTCAGCTATGCCAGCGCCGGCAGCGGAAGTGGCAACGGTGGCAATATTGGCGGTGCCGGTGCCGGTGCGGCTGCAACAGCTGGTCTCAATGCGGCACTGCTCAGCAGCGGCAGCGGCGGCGGCGGCGGCGCGCCGGCCACTGCACTGCCCAGCAACGGGGGCCTCCAATCACCCTACGAGCGCTACAGAGTCGATGATGCCAGCTACGTGCCCATCGGACAGTTCTACGCGGGTCGCAGCGTGTTCATTACAGGCGGCACTGGCTTTATGGGCAAGGTGAGTGTTATCGACTAGTCGATTAATTTTTTAAATTTATCTGTTGTTGTTCGTGATCAGTTAACTAATCGATTAGTCGATCGTATGATTTATACTATATGTCTGCTGTCTTGATGATGTGAAGTGAAAAATATAATATTCGATTGCAGCGTTTATTATTCGTCTTTAGTAAGAAATCGAAAAATCAATTGCTCCGTTTATTAGTATCATCTTTAGTTTTTATAACCTGAGATAAATCAATTGCGAATAATCAATTGCTTGTTTAATAGTTTCGTTAAATACGAAAACGATTACTTGTTTGTAATCAATGTGCTCGTCAGATTGCGTGAATATCGAATTGATTGAGTTCGTTACTTTACATATTAATTATGCTTAGAACAGTAATATCGAATTAGTTTTTAGACCTCAAATCAAGCCAATTTTAATGTTTCAGCTGAGTAATTGCATGCTAAGGCTTAACGTTAAAATATTCCTTTTAAGCTAAATACCAAATGCCACAAATACATCTGTTACTAGGGGAAACTACGATTTTAATTAGTTCGCCTAAACATATTTTATAGCCTACTTAGGCGGGCAGCACACAGCGACAGCACGCATCACGCATATGCCACGTGCGCCACATGCAATTGTTATTTGCATCATTTGCATCATGGAGTGTTGAACTCAACTTCAAGGCTCCGGCCACACCTAGCAACCGCAAACGAACGAATTGAGGTTGTTCTTCAAAATACTTAGTTATATGCAAATCAACATCTCGACACAACAACAAACAACAACTGGGTGTGGGCGCCACGAGATGTCGAGTGCTTTGGAGCTGAATTGAGCGGCATCTCGGGCGGAAAGTTGACTCATCGTCCTGGCATGTCTATGTCACATACGTTGCACGCTCACACAAGCGCAAACACATATGTTACATCAGCTCTAATTGTTTGTCAAGTATGTGTGCGCACTAGAGATGGGCACGTGACACGAACATGAACTTTATAAAAGGTCACAGAATTATTACTTTGAATTGAGGCAGTAAATTTCGATAAAATAATAATAAAATCTATTTGACAATATATATATAATATATATACGTATAAAAAATTGGAAATATATTTATATTGCAGTTTTGTTCCGTATTCGCCTGGAAACAACTAAAAAAAATTAAATTTTATTCAACTCATTTCAATTTGCTTATTTTAGTAATTATTTTTAATTAATAATTTTAATTTAATTTGTACATTACTTGAATACCAAAATATTTACAATATTTGCAAGTTCGTGTCACGGAAGCGAACACACAACTCTAGGTTTCACACACGCAATCGGCTTTGACTCTGCTCCGACTCCTAATATATCCTGCGGCTGTTGTGCCAATTTCAGCCATTGTTTTGCATATGTGTATGGGAGTGTGAGTGTGTGACTTGCATGCCTCCTGTCTGCGTCATTATGACATGTAATCGCTGGCGCCGGCGCCGCTCAGACTGCTGCTCAATTGCACAGTGTGGCAAACGTGTTCTGTATCGCTGGGGCGTAGCAGTAATCGATTTTGTAATCGAGTTGCCAGGACACACTGTAATTTAAATGTCACAGCCTGCTACCTGTACGTCACAGCCCGACCACGCCCCAAACACATAAGCAGCCCCCCAGCTATTGTTATTATTATCGTTGTCTATACAATTTTCACTTCGTTTTTGCTTTTGTTGTTTTCTCTTTGGTATTTTTTATTCGGGCGTGGCGAGCTGCGTGCACTTCCTGTCAATGTCCTTCGCACTCACAACATTCGTGAATGGCTATTGATAACCCTCGATTTGCGTTTAACCAATTGTTTGATGTCGTTTGACTGCTCACTTGGCAGCCACTTGAACAAGTCTTTAGGGGTGAGAGGGTGTGGATAGTGTGAAGTTTGGTGGGGTAGATGTAATTATAGTTTATGGCCTAATGGACATGTCCTATTTGTATAGAAATGGGGTTAGTTTGCCAAGAGCCTAAGTGAAATTGTTTAATCAGAAGCATGTGCTGCAAAAGAGACCAACTTTCCTTGGAACTGTCTAGTTAGCTTTCAGGGTATACTAATAGGTTTTAACCGGCGTTGCACGGGTAATTTTTTAAATATATTTTATAAATATATTTTCTCTTTTCAGGTGCTTGTTGAAAAACTGTTACGTTCATGTCCGGATATAAGAAATATATATCTGTTGATACGACCGAAACGCGGCCAGGAGGTTTCGGCGCGCCTCACGGAACTCCTAAATGCACCGGTAAAAATAGAGAATTTTATTTATTTTAAATTTTTATCGTTATTCTATATTTACAACATATAATTTGTATATGCCAAATATACTCCGAACTAATTAATAATTTTCTAATCCGCAGCTTTTCGAATCATTGCGTCGCGAGAAGCCCAAGGAATTAAGCAAAGTCATACCCATATCCGGCGATATAACATCCGAGGAGCTGGGCATCTCAGAGAGCGATCAGGTGGGTGTTATTAGCAACAGTTATAGATCAGAATATTAACCAGATATTTCTTATATATATTTTAGACCCTACTTTGTCGCAACGTTTCCGTTGTATTTCATTCAGCTGCCACTGTGAAATTCGATGAGAAGCTCAAACTGTCAGTCACAATCAATATGCTGGGCACGAAACGTTTGGTCGAACTCTGTCATCGCATGATGTCCCTAGACGTGAGTAGCCCCTGCAGGATAATAACCACAACTAGGTCTATTAAAACGGGTTATGTTTCAGGCGCTAATTCATGTATCCACTGCCTATTGCAATTGCGATAGAACCGATGTATCGGAGGTTATTTATGCGCCACCCTATAATCCCGATGATATCATCTCATTAATCAATTGGCTTCCGGAGGATATACTCGATCAGGTACGTGTACAGACTTGAGTGAAGTTATATAGTTTCTTTAACCGATCTTTTTGCTATATTTTCAAGCTGACACCGCGCCTCATTGGCAAGCGCCCCAATACGTACACATTTACAAAAGCCTTAGCGGAGCATATGTTACTTAAGGAGGCTGGAAATCTGCCCGTTGCCATTGTAAGGCCTTCAATTGGTAAGTCTTGGAGAAGTGCATAGACAACCGATATGCGATAACAATATTTGACTGTCGTTACCAGTGACTGCCAGCCTGAATGAGCCCTTTGCCGGTTGGGTGGATAACTTCAATGGGCCAACGGGTCTAGTCTCGGCGCTGGCCAAGGGCCTGTTCCGCACGATGATGTGCGAAAAGAACTATGTGGCCGATATGGTACCTGTCGATATTGTGATTAATCTAATGATTGCCGCTGCCTGGCGCACAGCGACGCGCAAATCCAATAATTTACTCATTTACAATTGTTGTACCGGTCAACGTAATCCCATCATATGGTCTGAGTTTGTCAAATATGCCATGTCCAGCGTGCGCAAACATCCCTTGGGTACGTTTTGCATCTGTTCTATAGATAGAGCCTCAATTAAACTTTGATTTCTATATACATATATATGCTTTATAGAGGGCTGTCTGTGGTATCCAACTGGCGACCTGCGCATGAATCGTCCAATGAACACGCTGAATTGTATATTAAAACATTTTCTACCAGCCCACATACTGGATGCAGTGGCGCGCATAATGGGCAAAAAGCCGTTGTAAGTACTTAAAGCTCGTTAAAGCTTTCCAAGCCCCAAAGCTTTCACACAGACAGCGCTCACAGACAAGGCAATGTGATTGAGTTTGTTGCACTGCGATGCAAAGTTCACCAATACAAATGCAGTTCACTAATCAAACCATCTTCTTCTGCATGTTACAGTGTTGTCAACGTACAAAACAAAATTGCCAAAGCTGTCGAATGCTTAGAATATTTTGCCACGCGTCAATGGCGTTTCAAGGATGATAATGTGAATGGCCTGCTGCATACGCTCAGTCCCAAGGATCGTGAGATTTTTGTATTCGATGTGCGCAATATTAACTGGGATAAATACGTTGAGCGCTACGTGTTGGGCTTCAGGGAGTTTTTGTTTAAACAGCGGCCCGAATCGCTGCCCGCCAGCAGAAAGCGCATGGTCAGGTGTGTGAAAATCTAGCAATTACATAATTATTGAGTTAATCTATAGTATATGTTATCCCTTTTGCAGACTGTACTATCTGCATCAGCTGATAAAAGTGGTCGCTGTGCTGCTCACCTGGCGTTTTCTGATGTCGCGTTCGAAGCGTTTGAATGATTTATGGAGCGCATTTCTGGAAAATGCTTTAAAGATCGCACGTTTAATACCATTTTTGTAATAAGCCGGCAAACTGATGGCCGAGACAACAACAGCATAAATCTTGTCTGGTGATGTTCTTCTTTGCAATTTCTAAATGCTTTAACAAGGCGTACATTTTAGAGGTTTTTAGCAAATAATTATAATCATATTTTTATATATGTTAAACGAGTAAAGCAAAACCAACCACAAAACAATGCATCGGGTTAATCAAATGGCATTTGCGCGCATCCGAATAAAAACGAACAGAAAACAACACACAAGTGCGACAAATGCTGGTGCAGGTACAGGTGCAATGGTGCAAGGGGGCAGCCCACACAGGTGTGTCTGCTGTCCGCTGGCCGCTGTCTGCTGTCGGCTGTCAGGTGTGACGCAATTGTGCAATTTTTGAGATATTTATATAAATGCCTCTCCAGGGTGTCGGTTCTCTCGTTGGCGAGTTGAAGAAGTAATTTTTGTAAATTTTGTGCAGTCAACTAAGTAAAAGTAAAGCTAATATAATAAAAACTAAATAAAAGGTATATATAAAATATACAAATAAAATATTCCACCTTCACGAACACATACAACAAAACAAACAAAAAAAACATAAACAAAAAAACACTTGGAATGACGATAAATTCGTACTAAATTTATTATGAATATATGCGTAGGCATATAGCAAACAAAACTATGTCAAAGATAATGAAGCAATTTGCAGTAATTAGTAAATCCGAATACTTTTGCAAGAAAACAATACAAAACTATTTAACAAATTTAAAAAAAAAAACAAAACATTGATTAGAGAGAAAACAAAACAAAACACTATAAAAATGGCTTGTTATTGCTTTAAATTACATAAACGTAACGTAAACTATGCTAATTAATTAATTATAAATATTATTACTAGTTTTAACATTTTTACAATTACAATTAAGTTTTCAATTTATATATTACAAAAAACACAAAGCAAAAACAAATATATACACGACAAAAAACCAATAAGAAAAACAACAAATTTAAAAACAAAACATGCAGTTTATAAATATACAAAATTCAATTTATGTATATGTACTATATTATGAAAAATATGGCGAAAATGAAACAAAAAACAAAACCAATAAATAATTAAACAAAAAATATATTTATATAAACATCAAACATAATTTCTTAGCATTTGCAGCCTAAAATTTAAGCGTAATCAAAAAAGAAAACGCAAAGTGAAGTTAAAAAGAGATGAAAATTATATATACAAATATATATATATATATATATATATATATAAATAGATATATATATATATATAACTGAGCGAAGTTTTTGACATGAGATTGTATACACAATTAGCGAAACGTCATTATTAAATTTATATTATAAATTAATTAAAAGAACGAGCAAAGCGAAATTAAACTTGAAACACACAAAGAACATATAGTAAGAACATTCCATCCAGTTAGTAGCAAACACAGGGGCATCAAATTCTCTTAGATCTTTCCCGTTTTCTGTGCCGCATTCCCATTAACTTAAACACCAAAATGCAATTATTGTCCGAACTATGAATTGGGTAAGATAACTTGTTAATTTTGGGGTCCCATTACACGTAGAAGACATTTCGTGCAATTAATAATTTTTTATGTTTTAACTAGAATTTATTTTATTTTATTTTAAACGATTAAATATACGTTTTGTAAATTACAGCGCATCAATAAAAGATACACTTCAAAAATAATGAACAACTCCTAATTTGTTTAATTGCTAATACCTTTGCTAATTGCAGTTAACTTAAAAAAAGTTAGAAAACTCGACTTTATTCCCTTGTTTTTTTTATAACAGTTATATAAATTAGAACCTAGACAAAGTATAAACTAAAACTATAATAAATAATTAATGAAAAATGAAACAAAAATCTATACAACAAATTGTAAAACGCTATTTAACGGTTTTAGTTCTTATTGGCATGCAAATAATTGAATTTAGTAATTTTTCATTAGAGACGAAGAAAACTGAACAAAAAAACTAAAGAAAAAGAATATATATAAAAAAAATTAAATAAAAACCAATAAGGAAATTGTATACAAAAATTGTTTTAATGGGTTTTGAGGAAATAAAACAAAAATTAGTTTTTTTTTTTGTACACATGAATTCTCATTTATTATTATTTATTTTTCACTTCAGTTTTCACAATTCATGCGTTTACACGCTACCATCTTTAAAATTGTCGATTACTTTGGCTTTCGTGATTTCTCAATATACTTAAATATTTCATTTATGGCTTTTATTAGCTTTGTCGTTTGTGAGATGTTGTGATTATGGAATTAAAAGAGTAATATCATTTTAATTCTCACCATAGACAAAACAAGGACCAAAATTAATGTTCCATACAAAAATGCAATTACTTATATGCTCACATATATATTGAAAATCCGTTTGTGTTTTCAATTAAATTGTACACAAACTTTTTCACAGGGGCTTGATTTTTTGAGACATGAGAGTATTTGAGAAAAGGTGGTTTTAAATTTTTGTTTTCGTATTTCTTTTAAGTAGTATTTTGTAAAAATCATAAATAAGTAATTTTCTAACTCAAGCATATTTTGAATATTTAAAGAGTTGTTTTTGGTTTATATATATATTTATATATATGAATTTTAAAAGAATAATATTTCGATTGAGAGAGATTCGATTGAGAAATTGTTCAGCAAAACCTTCATTTCTTATATGTATTCATGCGTCTTTTTATTGTTTATTTTTATGTGCCTTGCCCGCGATTTATGTTATTTTAGTAAATACTAAATGGACTTTTTGTTGTATGCTTAAGTGCCGTTTGTTTTGTTTATTAAATTCTCAATTATCAATTTGTCTCTTTCAAGCGCCCCCTAGCCCGCATTTCATATTTTCCATAATTTCATATATTATTATAGCACACTTTTCACTTTTCACTAACTGCCTGTCGATCTAAACTCACATTTTTGCTTACAAAATGTTGTTCTAGTCTTTACGTTTCTGTTTTCATCATCTTCATTAACATCCTCATTATCATCATTTTCTTAACGTTTTGT
Organism: Drosophila robusta; assembly: GCA_035043565.1. NCBI lineage: Eukaryota > Metazoa > Arthropoda > Insecta > Diptera > Drosophilidae > Drosophila > Drosophila robusta. The sequence goes on from JAWNMW010000584.1 coordinate 7,006,276, forward strand.
TTTTTTGGGTTTGTTTTGCTTTAAATGTAACAAAATAAATTACCATTTAAATGAAAACCTTCAATTTTACTTTATTATATTTAATATTTTTTATAGCTAGAGCTAGTTTACGCCTGTACCTTTATTTATTATGTTATATTTTGTAATCAACTGGATTTTCTAACCCTTTTTTTAAATATTATTTTTAAGTATATAAAAAATACTATTTATTGTTTTTTTTATATACTTATATATCATTATTCTTTTACGCTTAAATAATTCGCACTGTTTACAGTATTTGTTGTATATTTGTTTTCATAAATTTCGTTGCGATTTTTATTGTTGAGCAATGAAGTGTATCCAAAAACCTACTGATATTGGTTGGCGGCATATGCTTGAAATCAAATTATAAGATACTACTTTCGATATATATAAATATGTTCTCTGGGCAGCAGTGGATGGTCTGCAACTGAACTAAAGAAAAGACTTGAATAGATCGCGAACTGCGCGCCAACATTAACAATATATGGTATGGTATTTTATGGTATGGTATTTGCGATAAATATGTAACTCTTGTCAGGTTCTGGACTTAGGTACACAAGGTAAGTCATCAGGGTACAATGTGGATATATTAATGTGACGTAAGATGCCAAAAAAAAAGCCAAAACAACAGAAGCTGTTAATGGTGGAGTCTGAAATGATGGCATACCATTCGACAATTGATCTTGATATTTGTTTGTATATGTATATGCAATTTCGACCCATCCACTACATCCACTAAAAATACGAAACGAAAAGAAATGTGAAAGCTACTAACGAGTACGAGTATGGGTACCCGAACGTGTAGCATGAATACACGAGTATTCTTTTACATTTTTACGCATATTTGTGGGTATGTATTTTTATTGGGTGTTCTTCGAGAGACGCCCCTTACATGCCTCGGCACAACCATAATAGATACACATATAAGTAAGTACATAGTATAAATGTTCATCCATGACATACATAAATATGCAATGTACTTAGATTCATTATCGCAAAGAACTAATGCAAATCAATTTAGTTGCGATCTCGTTTGAGCAAAAAGTAGGTTTAAAGTTAAGTTCTAAATTTGTTTAGCTGTGGATGTTGAAATATATATATGTATATATATATATATATATATATATATATATATATATATATATATGTATACATATATATTTGAAGCATATTTTGTTTTGTTTCTTGCTTTCGCGGTGATTTTATGTGGAGCATATTAACTTTTATTTGTATATTTTCAATTTTTCATTTTTGTTGTTTGTACACATCTTTTTTTTTGCTTTTCTCTTATTGTATTTATTTATCTTTTGTTTTTTTCCAACGGCTCTTATGAGATGTAATATCTATGCGTTTAAATGTCATTTACATACCCGAATATTATGTGTTTTGTTTCGCGTATTCAGCATTAATTACTGTTTGTTAAGTTGTACATATATAGGTAGATATATATATTATGTTAATATATGTTCATATTTATATATATAATCATATAGATGTATGCGCATATAACTGTAGACTTGTACATAAGCAAAACATATACATACATTATCGGCATTGGTTTTTGTCTTCTTCATTATTTATATTTATGTATATATGCCGCTTTAAACACACATTGATTATGCTTACATTTAATATACATATATACGTACATATACATCATATAAATTAAATATTTCGTTAATATTTTTACTAAGCCTGGCGCACAAATTAGCCCACTTAGCTCAATGTTTTCATGTTTTTCATTTTGTTTTGCTTTCCTTCGCTTTTCGTGTGTGTATTGTATAATTTATCAAGTTTTATATTTTTGGTTTTAATGCATACATTTCTTGTTAAATATAAATATGTATGCCCTTATTTTTTCTTGTTTGTATATTTAATGCCATGTGTATATATATCTTTATAAAAATTATATAATTTAAAGCTTGTTTGTTACGTCTGAACTAAATGTAAAAATTTGAATAACCACCTCGACCTCCGACCATTGAATGCATTGCAATTTAACACATGCAGAAACAACATTTTTTGGTTTTGTTTTTTTTTTGTGTAATTTCTTAATTATTTAAACAAATGCGAGTTGCACAATTAAAGCTGCTGCTGCTCGCTTTGGTTGGTCAACGAAAAATGTTGAAAATATATTACAAAAAATTCTCCTGCACATCCTAATTGTTGAAAAAAAATTGTAATTGAATATTGAGCCCAAACAAATTGTGAACATAAATAATAGAAAAAACAGCAACACACTTTTGTTTTTGGTTTTCATTATTTGTTAATGCTAATTTTTTTGTTTTTCAAACATACAACTGAATTTTCATAAAAATCACCCTGTAAATTGTAGTTTTTTCTTTTTTTTTCAATATTCTTTGTATGTATTCATATATATATTACATGCTACATTTAGCTTATATATAAAATACGTAAGTTCATATGCTACGACGGAAGCTTTTATTTACAGGTCAATAAAAACAATAAAACAAAACATTTTTTCAAATAAAAAAAATTATACGTATAAAAAATATATGCTCGCTGTTTGTATATGGACTACGTTGCATTTAAAAACTAAAACAACCAAAATATAAATAAATTAATAAATGACTATGCGTTGGTACATTTTCTTGTTGTTGTTGTTGTTGTTGTTGTTGTCGTTGACTGCATGTTGGTTTATATAAAATACAATTGCCTTTAAGCAAATTTGTTGTTTAGGAATATTGTTTAGCATTTCAGTCATTCAGCTTAAAACATAAAATTAATAATAATAATTAGCAAAAACTTGGCAAACTCAAGATATTCAGAACATCATATATATGTATATACTTATATACAACCTCTTGCAATTGGCAAAAACTCAGAGCTTACAAAAAAACTAAAACTAAAACTAAACTAATTCTCAACTAATTTTTGTTCAATTTTTTGTTTTCAATTCGTTATTATGTGTGTTTGTTTTTTATACATACACATTTTTTAATTATAAATTACAATACAATTTTGTGAACTTCTCACTCGATTTTGTTTTTGGGCTTTTGGTATATGTTTTTGCTATAAATATTCATAATGCGTTGTAGCTCTCAAACAAATTGTGACTGGGCCGGAGCCCTAAACAAGACATTCTCTTTATATATATATGTATGTATATATATATATATATATATATATATTTGCATTTCCACTTGATGCAACCGTTCATCCATAGCTGCGGCAAACTTTGAGCTTGCAGCCGCAACACCCTGTGTAGCTCCCCAAACGGGCACGCCCTGTGTTCCGCTCTAACAACTGATTTCGGAATGATTGTTGTTGTCCTTGTAGCGCTCCGCATAGCCCTGAATGGTGAAGGGCGAATCGTTGCCAGCCGCCACGGGCGTGTCGCCTCCGTTGATGATCGCCCCATTGCCCGTGGGCAGGCTGCCGTTCATCTTGCCGCAGTCCCGGTCCGGTTCGCCCTTGAGGTGCTGCTGCTGCTGCTGTTGGAGCTGCTGCTGAATCTGCTGCTGCACCTGCACGTTGGCGTAGGACTGCTTGGCGCTGCCGTTGGCGGCACCACCGTTGGCCAGGCTCTTGTTCAGCGCCGAGGGGTCCAGCGTGATCCCGTCCAGCTGCGAGGCGAACGACAACGGTGGCTGTATGGTCGTCGGCGTCGGCTGCGGAGTGTCCAGGCTAATCAGTTTCGCCTCCTCGCTGTGCGTGGGCGAGCGCATAATGGGCGTGGCCGTTGCGGAGGCGGCCCGCGAAGCGACAGCGGCCGCTTGCAGATTGCGCTGCGAGTCGCCGCTGGCCATGGTCGTGATGGCGCCGGCGCTGAGCAGCGGCTGATCGCTCTTCGAATTGGGTAGTATGAAGGAGGTCTCCCAGGTCTCGCCGGCGCCGCAGCCGGAACCGGAGCCGGAGCCGGCGCCCTCCATCTGTTCCGGGGGCAGCGCGGCCAGGGGCTTGGGTGCGGCGGGCGAGGTGACAGCGGGCGGGGTGCAGGCGTTTAGCTGGCGCTGTGCACTGGGCGCATAGGTGGCGCCACCGGTCGCATGTGGCATCCCATTGCCGGGCAGTGGCACCAGATAGTCCGGCACGGCCAGGCAAAACTCATCGCCGTTCGGCGGCCGGATGACAGTTTCGTCGCGCTCGGAAGCCGTCGGTCCTAGTATATTGGGCAACGGTGCATTCATAATAGTCGCATCCTGGGTGCAGGCGGTCAGGTGCTCCAGCAGACTGGTGAAGGTGGGCCGGTCCTCGGGCGTGGGATTCCAGCAGTCGGCCATGATCTTGTAGATGGAGACGGGACACTCGGTGGGCGAGCCCAGACGTCCGCCACGCACCACCAGCTCCATGACCTGTGTGTTATGCTGGCCGGGATACGGCGAGCGACCCAAGCTGAACACCTCCCACAGCAGTATGCCAAACGACCAGACGTCCGTCTTCGAGGTGAATATGCCATCGAGGAAGGCCTCCGGCGGCATCCACTTGATGGGCAGCATGGCCTTGCCGCCCTTGCGATAGTAGTCCGATCTGTAGATGTCCCGGGACATGCCGAAGTCGGCGATCTTCACCACACGGCCGGGTCCCTTGCTGCTCAGCAGGCAGTTGCGAGCGGCGATATCGCGATGGATGAAGCGCTTGCTCTCCATGTAGCGACAGCCCTTGGCCACGTCCAAGGCGCAGAACAGCAGATCCTTCATGGCCAGCAGGGAGGGTCGTTCGGGTGTGTTGCGATTCTCGCGCAGAAACTTTTGCAGATCGCCGCCGGCGAGCAGCTCGAGGACAATGTAGTACGGCTGGCGATCGAAGCAGACGCCGATCAGATGCACCATGTTCGGATGATTGAACTTGGCCATGATGGCGGCCTCCTTAAGGAAATCCTCCTCCTTCTCGCGTTTGGGATCCTCGCGCAGCGTCTTCACGGCCACCGGCATTTCCACAGCGTCGCCGTCGCGATGGCGATAGAGCGCCAAATAGACCTCGCCAAAGGCGCCCTTGCCCAAGGCACTGAGGGGGAGATTCGGAAATTGAAGTTACTTGGGTTCCGTTGAGGGGTTCGTCCGGGATACTCACTTGACCAGCTGCAGGCTCTCGCGCGCCACCTGCGGCAGACTGTTGACGTCGATGTGGCCATTGAGGATGCCATCGCAGCCGTAGTTGGGATTGAAGTTGTTCAGATTGGAGTCGTCGATGTTGTGGCGCAGGCGACTCAGCTGCAGATCCTGCTCCACGAGCATCTTGTGGCGCAGCTTGGCCTGTTTCTTGCGCTGGTAGCGATTGTCTAATGGGAGGAGAAAGTGAAACGGTGAGCCCAGCTGCTGGCGGGCAATTCCGCTGGCCAACTTACACAGCATAAAGATGAGCGCCGCTATGCAGATGAAGAGCACGGCCAGGGAGACCATCAGCACGGAGACCAGATACTGGAAGGACGACTTGCCGGCCTCCTCCTGTCGCTCGCAGGCCGTGTTGTTGTCGCGCTTCAGACTCCAGCCGTCCGGGCAGATGCAGCGCACCTTGGACCGGAACTCGTCCAGGGCGACGCAACGGTAATCGCAGCCACAACCCTCGATCGCCGGAATGATGATGATGGCGCCCGGGCCGCTGCTGGCGCCCGCGAACACTTCGCTGGCGTCCCTGAGGCTGCGGCTGGTGCTGATGTAGGAGCTGCCGCCCTCGCCGTTCGACTCGTTCAGGTAGACATCGCCGCCGGCATAGCCGCCACCGCCGCCGCCCGTGTTGCAGCCACCGCCGCCGCCGCCGAAGCCGCCCTGGCCATGTCGGTGGACCGTGGTGCCATTGTCGGCCAGCTCCACGTAGCACGAGTGTCCGCCGCGTCCGCCCTGCAGCAGCGCAGCGCCGTACGTTGGACTCAGCGCCTGATCCTCCTTGGCGCGCCAGCCGCCGCCGGGTCCGGCCGTCTTCTTGTTCAGCGGCTCACCGTTGATCTGTCCGCTCTCGGGCGGCTGCAGCGGCTTGGCCCGCTGGCCGTGCTGGAAGTCCTCGTCGATGTACTGGCCAATGCCCAGGCCACCGCCGCCGCCGGCGACCAGCAGCGGCACCGCCTCGTTCTTGGCCTGATTGAGCAGGAAGACAAAGGAGCCGCCGCCGCCGCCGCCAGCGCCGTTCTCAATGTAAATGTTCTTGACCATGTCCTGCTTGGAGCGGAAGCTGTACTGGCCCAGGTCAAGTGCGTGCTCGGTGCCGCAGCCGGCCTCCTTGTGCGCGCCCATCGACTTGATGCAGGCATTCTCGCCCTGCTGGCCAACCAGGAAATAGAGCTCCTCGTTCTTCAGCAGCTCCAGCACCGCGACGGCGACGGAGCCACGCGAGCTGCCCACTCCACCGGAGCCCAAGCCACCACTGGCGCCCTTGGCAATGATGCTGCAGGGGAACAAGGATTTCAAATCGCTAATCTTACGGAGATATTGGGCAGACTTACGTGTAATGGCCCTCGTTGGGCACCTTCCACTTCTGCATGCCCTTGTAGGTGCTCTGGTCCTCCACAACGTGCACCTCGCGCAGCACGTGGCTCTGATTCTGCTCCCTGTAGGCTCCTTCGCACTGGGTCTGCGTCGGTCCTATCATACCCCTCGTGTCGCATGTTGTTAATTCTAAATCTGTAACAGCCGAGACATAAGACATTCGGTTAGAATTGAGAAGGAACATCGTATTATTTTAGCTGCAAAGATAACCTTAGGGACCTATCATAATTAAAATGATAACAAGCACAAAAATCGGTCAAGTTTTATCATTCTTATAATTTCGGGAACTTAAAAAAAAAAAAAAACCATCACATAAAATTAAATTAAAAATTAAAAATTAAAAACAAAAATGCAAGATACAAAATTAAAATAAAAAAAGTTAAAAGCAAAATTCTGAAATCCTGTAAGACAATATGTTGACGAGTTCGGCCAAGTAAAATTTTGATGCAGAATAAATTTTAAGGACAAACCATGATGAAAAAACTGGAAATGATTGAAATTGGCTGAGTTTTGGTCAATTTAAGGGGGAGTTTTAGATTATGAAAAGAGTACAATTAATAATTCAGAGAGTTGGAGACCTATTTGTTTAGTTTATATATCGAGTAACATAAAGAGCTTTCGCACTTACAGTTTGTATGATCGAAGTCGTGATGAGTGGGACTCTTTAGATTGTGCCGAACGTCCCAGTAGTTATATCCGTTGAGGTGCTCCTCGGGTATGTTGAGGCCGAAGCACTCGGGACTGAGAGAAAAGTCATCGACGGCCACGTCCGAGAAGATGCGCATGCCCATGCGTGCCTCAAATTGAAGATAGTATCTGCAAGAAGTTGGCCGTTAAAGGGGGCGCTCGCAATGCGGCTCGGGGGTGTCGAAACATACTTGGCCGTAATGTTGGGCAGAACGTACTCGGCGCGCAGCCAATCGCTGCCCTGGTTCTTGCTGCTCCACCAGAGCGTGGTGGTAATGTTCTCCTTCTCCTTCATTTCGACCACGGAGAGATTGATGCTGCCCGGATTCTTGCCAAACTGGTGGATGTAGAAGCGCACCACGCACGAGTTGCGATAGGGCGAATCCGGATTGCCGTGGACCGAGGGCGGCGGATTGAAGGTCTTGCTCAGCATGATCGCATTGCTGGCGAACCCAATGATCGAGTTCTTCTCGGTGTTGTTGATGTGCTGGTTCATGTTGACGAGCATGTAGTAGCCCCCGGTGGTGTTCAGCAGATGCTGCTGCGTGTGATCGCCGTCGGGGCCGGTGTCGTGGGTGGGCGAGGAGCCAGTGTGCCGCGACCAGGTCAACGTCGTCTTGCCCGAGTCCCGCCAGCCGCACCAGTCCTCCTCAAAGTCACAGCGACCGCCGTACGGTATTTTATCTGCAACAGATAACAGCTTAGCCCCTTGAACCGCCGAGCTGATAATCGAAGGGGGCAACTTACCGCATGACTGGAGCTCATCCTCGGCGTCGTCGCAGTCGCGCGTGATGTCGCAGATGCGCGGCAATGGTATACAGACGGCCACTTTGTTCATCATGCACTTGACCTGGGAGGTGCTGCACTTTTCCGACTTGGTGCCCTCCGGAAAACAGTTGACCATGCGCAGATTATCCAGCGCCACATGCGCCTTCTGGCCCTGCTTCAGCTCGGGCACAATCTCGAACACGATGCGAAAGTCGCGCGAGATGCGCCCGAGGCGAAATAGCCGGTGTGTCCACATGCGAAAGTTGTCGCCCTGTATCTCGGCCGGCACCCAGCTGCTCTCCTGCGGATGCATGGGCTCCACCACCACGCGGGACAGTCCGTGGCTCATGTCGCTCTCGTGCATGTACACCTCCAGATAGCACTTCTCCAACGTGGTGCTGAACGAGGGCGAGGTCAGGTTGAGCTGCTTCGTGCTGGGCTGCACCCGAGCGTACAGGAAGCGACCGTTGGCATCGTCGATGCTGTCGGCGACGGGTCCCGGCAGCAGACCCGTCATATTCTTCTTGGCCAGCTCCGTGCCGCTGATCACCTGGAAGCCATCCGCCAGATGCTCGGTCCACTCCCAGGCACACTTCGTCTCAAAGTTGCACTTGACGCCGAGCAAGTCTTCGATTTCCGTCGAGGATGTGGATTCCGTGTGTGGTGCATAGGTGTTCTGTTTACGGGGAACGGTGTTTGCGGGTGGGGTGCAAATGCGAAATGGGATTTAGCTTAGTACACAATATTACAAGAAGGCGGCACTCGGAGAATTTCCGATGAAACATGGACTTAAATCTTCACTCAGGGAAAAAGCTAAAAATCGTTACTTAAAACTACACTCCAAATTTTGTATCTCAAGAATGGGAAGTGGAGGTTAATTTCCACATAATATTACTATAAAGCTTTACACAATGATTTAACAGGAAATGTGTCCGCAAATCTGCACTCAAAGGCAAGAGCAAATTCAAGTAAGAACATTGCAGTCGGGTGTAACAGACTGCGCACTACTCATTCACAGTCGAAATTGGACAAATATCGATTTTTGGTCGAAACTTCGGCTCGATCTTTAAAATTGTGGGAGATATAGATTTTCCAAATGAATTTTTTCTTGCTCTTCAGGTCATCAGCAATCAGCAGAGATGTAGATTGAGATTAAATTGATTTGATAAGTCCCCATGGGTATACGCGAATATATATTCTAAATTTCAAGTCTGTAAACTCTACACCGGCGAAAAAACTTGCGTTCATACGCAACAACGGACAGAAAGTCAAACCGAATATATTCTTTTCACTTCATGAATCAATTAAAAGCGTTTTAAAAATCAGCCCTGAAAGCAATTTCTTAGATTGAAAACAAAACTCTTTGTTCGAAAATTCCCAAATATAAAACTGAAGTGGAGACTTTGATGTGAAATATTTAACTTCTGTTACAAATGTTGTACAAAGCGTAAAGTTCTTGTCAAAAATATATTGACCTCAAATCAATAATATTTTTTTCTTCTATATAATTTTATTGTACTGTTTTATAAATAAGATCTTCCGAATTTTCTCCAAGTGTAACTAATCCCTTATAGACTCCCCTACCCGCGTACTCACCATCTTGGGCGCGGTGTCCCGAATGCGCTCCTTGATCTGCTGAATGGGGTCGATTTGGTCGCCGTCGGCATCGGTGTCGCCCTCCATGTTGCCGTGGGTAACTCCGCCGGCCGGCTCGTCCGCCTGGTTCAGGCTCTTCTTGAGCTTGAGCAGCTCGCTGATGGAGTTCTTGCGCGGATACGAGCGCATCGGCTGGCTGTCCAGTCCGGCGTAGAGCGGCGGGAAGCGCGTCGAATACGGCCCGGAGGCGGGCCCGGCTGTCATGGCCGCCGCGCCAGACGGCTGGCGCAGCTTCTCCCCGTAACGTTCCGCGGAGCCGATGCCGCCCATGCCGTCGATCTTGCCAATGGAGGAGGTGGCCGAGTAGGAGGCGTAGCCGGCGCTGCTGCCGGAGATGCCGCCGCCGGGACCGCCCACCGACGGCTTCATCAGCTCCTTGCGCAGCGACTCAATGCCGCGCTGCCCGTTGCCCCGCTCGGGGCGTGGCAGGCCGCCGGCGCCCACCTGCGACAGGTTCTGGCGGCGGCGCGTGTCCCGCCGGCTGCCCGGCGGCGGGCGCGACCCAAAGGCGCCCGCGCTCGCTTCCCCTTCGTAGTCGTCGTAGACGTGCACGGGCTGCGCCAAGCCCGGCTGTGTCGGCAACGGCAACGGCAGCGGCAGCGGCAGCGGCTGCGGCTGCTCGTGCAAGCGCCCGTTGCGCAGCTGCTTGCCTGTACCCGGATAGTTGAAATTGTTGTTGTTGTTGTTGTTGTGGTTGCTGTTGTAGCTGTTGCTCTGGTGCTGCGACATGGGCAGCGCGTTGAAGCTGTGGTTCAGCAGCGGCCGCTGCGCCGCCGCCGGCCCGCCCACCAGCACCAGGCTGAGCAGGCCCAGCAGCACCGGCGACAGCGCCACTGGGCGTGGCATGCTGCACAGCACGATGTAGGTGCTGTTCGAGTGTGTGTGAGTGTGTAATTGCTGGTGTTTGTTGTTGCTGTCGTTAAAGTTGCTTGCTGTTGGTTGTTGTCGCTGCTGCTGCTGCTGCTGCTGCTGCTGCGGCTGCTGCTGCTGCTGTTTATCGCTGAGTTTTTGAGCACTTTAACTCTTGTGGCACTCGGACAATGTCTTGGCTGGCCGCTGGGCGGGCACACGAAACGCGCGTTTAAAGTTCTTCAGATGCAGGCAGCACATAGCTGTTGTTGCTTCTCAAAGTATGTGTGTGTGCGTGTGTGGCTGGGTGTGAGTGTATGCGTGCGTGTATTTGTGTGTGTGTGGGCGCTAGGTTGCTTTAGTTGCTTCGCTGTTGCTGTTGTTGTTGAGCGACAATCTGCAAAAGAGACCGCGAGAGAGGGAGAGTGAGTATTGCGAATATGCAAATTAATTACGCCTCATGACTTTTGACTTTTCACTTGCAATACGCTCATAGATACCGTTACACATGTGCCCACGTAATGACATTTCGCGCAGCCAATTGTTAACCCCTTAACCTGCCGCTCTCAGTTCCTGCCTCTCACCTACGCGCAAGGAACGCAGCAAAGTCCTACGTAACCGACTGTGCAATACTCTCTCATATTGAAACTTCTTGGTGTTAATCCGCTTGATTTTATACTCAAAGTTATTTGTGAAATATATATTGTTTTATGAAATATAGAAATATTTTGGTACTTTCGGACATGGTTCCCAGGCCAGGAAAAATTGGTTAATGTGTTTGGTTCACTTTTCTAACCAATGCCTCGCCTGTAGGTTCGATTCGTGAATCTGGTGTTCCACATCAAGAAACCCAGGTTTTGGCTCCAAACTTCTTGCGTCACACTTTATCATTTTTTAAAGAAAAATATTATGTATATTATGCTTTTTAGGTTAAAATATATTTATTTTATTTTTGTTATTTTAGAGCTAAAATATTATTTAATTTCATAAACACAGAACAAATTTACTCTTTTACTTTGTACCCAAACAGAGTATAGAAAACCAATTGAAAATACCCGGAATGCGCCCACAACTCGGCCCACAGTCGATATATAGCGCTTGCAACACTATGATCCGCCCCCGCACCCCCTCTCACCGCTTTCCTGACCCTTAGGCGAGTGGGCTGCATCAAATTTCATCAAATACCCAGAATACCCAGAAACTGTCAGCTGCCAGCTGCCAAACGCCAAATGCACTTTGAGCCCAGCCGCCAGGCATTGAACAAATTTCTGCACAATAGAACACGAAAAATGCAATAAAGGCCCTGAAAGGAAGAAAGGCGGCCCCCTTCTACCCGGCGCCCTTGCAGCTCATGGTCAAAGCCTTACAAAAAGTGTAGAAAACAAAATCGATGCTGGAATTTGTTTTGTTTGACATTTGCCGAGTGCAGCTTGCAATTTGTCTCTTGGAAGTTTACAAGCTGCCAGAATTGTTAATGGGGCCCAACCTGACCGAAAATGGGTCAATGATATAGCTCTCTTAATTGCAAGGGAGGTGGATGAATGAAAGTCGGACTGTTTGTCACTAAATTTAGCACATTGAAATGCACACGAGCGTAAATTTAAATCTTTGTAATATACTCTACACATATTTTAATTTCAGATAACAAAAGGACAGAGGAAACATTTTCATGGCTGCATTTCCACATATTTTCATTAATTAAAAACTTTATGCTTGAATAAGTATAAAGCTCATATTGTATTTCTTGGAAAAATTAAATGAAAACCTCTGCTGTTAGTTTCGTTGCCGCAAGAGGTTTCATTTTTTTTAAAATAAATTCCCCGAAAATAATAATCAAGAGCATGCTACTTCCAAAATTCCGACTATATGCACCTTTGTTCTCTAAATGTGGCAAGAATAGAGCATATATATAATTTCGTGATAGGTATCCTTTTTTATAATAAACTGCAATTTAGATGGACAATATTTTAGGAATGTGTAATAATATATCTCATATTTTTGAAAGGGTATTTAAGCTTCGGGCATTTCGAATATAACTCTTCGCCCTTTTTTTGCCTTTGTTACACATATGTTTGTTTTCTCATTTAATGATTTTTATATAATATACATGATTGATATTCCGAATAATATAAATTTTTAAATTTACCGGGAATAATTTAGGCATAACATTTTCCAACATTTTTTTCATTTCTATAAAATATTCAAGTATTTTCTTTGTTGTTGAGCAGAAATATATTTGCCATTACGAAATGAAAATAATCGCTATAATTGATCTGGAAAATCAAATCATTTTATATGGATTTGTCTCATTTTTTTTATACATATAACGCGCAACTATTTGCCGCTGAACAAAAAATCTAGACATGTATATACACATATATGTATAAATATATATACATAAATCTATATATATTAATTGGGCAGACGCAGCACTCGCTGCAAATACTACACACAATTTCTGGGGCGTCGTATAATTTCACTTTTAACATTTCGCTTCGGCCATGTACACACACACACACTCACACACACACATAGAGCTAGTAGTACACATATAACGCCATTTTCTCGCGCTTTTCTCTTAGTCTTTTTTAGGTTTTGTGTAGCGGAGGGCAAAAGAAATAGGCAGAAAATGCATTTGTTGTATTTGTAATTGAAAGAAGTTTTCTTTTTGCCCATTATCTTGTTGCTGTATATGGAAACTTTGACTAACTGTTCGTACAGTCGTTGCTTTTGGCGAGGCAAACAGCAAATAGACAGATCTAAAAAAAAATAAAAAGTTGGGAAATTTTTGTTTTGCGAAGATGCCGAAAATCTGCAAAAAAAGGAACTATTGCAAACAGCGAATGCCACTCGCTGTGCGTCTTTGAGTCTGTATAACTCTCAGTCTGTCGTGCTCCCTCTCTGTTCGCTCTCTCGCTTGCTCTCTGCGTGTGTTTGTAACTTCATAGTACGCTAAGTATGCTATACAAAATGGCTGCCGCAGTTGTACAACCAACGAAAACAACAACAAAACAGAATCGTAAATACACACAAAGCTTGCAATCACACACACACACATTCGCACACTCGCACACACATACACACACACATGTAGTAAAAGAAAAGCGAAATGTGCGAAAACAGCGAGTTGAGGTTGTTTAACTCGGTACCACGGCGCGTATACGCAATTCGCAGCACAGCGAGTGCAAAACGGAAACGCAATTGAAGCTGAAAGTTGCGCGAGTCGAGCTGCGAGCACTGCTAAAGGATGCTGCCCGGACGACGTTTCACAGCTAACTAGCCAAAGTTGAACTAACTAACATGCATGTCAACTCAGCTGAAGAAGGAGTCGGAATGGGACGTGGGACGTGGCAGGCAGGCAGGCAGGCAGGCATGCAATGCGGGTTCAAAATACGCAGAAGTGCACATAACGTGGGACACGATATCCCCGCCTCAGCTCCCGCGCGCTCCCCCACGGTTGCTGTGAAGTGGAACAGGATATCATCAACCGGGCCACAGGAACTGCAGCAATATGTCAATTTTTGCGCGGTGCCAACGGGTAGCGGGGAGGGGGGGGGTAAATGTTTCGCAACGACTGCAACGTCAGTTTATCTGAAGCGGCCACTTGGCGCTGATTTTGAGGAAAAACTCTTGAGCGCATATTGCACAGCTTTTCCGACTTAATTAAAGTGTGGGCTGTGTGTGTGGGTAACACAATAGGGCCATGTGGGCGATTGAGCTAAGGCAGGTAGCGTCGTAATTATATTTGTTCAGGTTTTTAGTTAGAATTTCCTACACGCGTAATTGAATGTAGCCGTTGATTAACTGCTGGCGGTAGACATAACTCAACGTTGTTCTATATTGGTATCCTATCAAATAACAACAAGGATTCATTTAATTAAAAATCATATTTTCGCAAAATCGGTAACACACGCATTCATTTCATTTCTGTGGAATTCCAATATTATATTTACAGAAGAACTGATGAAAATATCTTTGATGTCTCTGCACTTTCATGCTATGAGGAATGCATTTTCTGTATAAAACAGATTTTGCATAAATATTGGTAATTATCCTTGGAAGTTGATTGAGAGCCCATATGATAAAAACAGACAAGTTGCATGAAACCAATTTTAACCAATTTTTAACGTTTGCCAAAAGAACTTTGCCGTTATAGTATTCACTTATATTACAAAATGTAATTTTTTTTGGATCAGATATAGACAAACGGTTCGATATATATAGCTATGTAAATTAGCAATTACCTGGCATTGCTCGGTTGTGTTTGTTTTAAATCTAATTGGATTTCTATGTGCGATGTAAGAATTTTGTAGCAGTATAAAACTATCTCTTGAACAAATATTACTTTAAAAGAAAATTAACCCACTTCATTTTCACAGTTAACTTCAAGTTGAAGATAGCAAAAAGCTGTTTTATAAGAGCTAAGAGCATTTTCAAGCATCTCTGAAAATATCTAAAACTTCTTAGAATGAGAGACCAGCTTCTTCGAAAAACTGGATTGTGTGGCAACAATTGGGTTTTGAGAAGCTTCGTCTTGCTACCTTGGGATCTCAGGGATTACCTGTGAGCTTTACGGGCAATTAATGGTTGGTTTCGTTGGCCTGTGTAAGCTCTAGCTAACACATGTGTTTAATTTTACTGGAGATTCTGATATATATGCATAAATAATAATGTCTGTATAATGGACTGTCGTCCATTAACCATAAAGCCAAAATTCCGCATAACTCATAGTGCGTAATTGAACGGTGCAATAAGCTGAAATCGGAACAATTATAAAATCTCATTATTGCAATCCCATTAACAAATACGCATAATAATGACGTCAATTCCGATTATGTCGGATAATTGGATGCAATTATTAGCTGGTTCCTGGCAAAAGCGAACTCGGCTTTACCAAGAATTATTTGCAATACCTGCATTGACAGGTGACAGCTCAACTATTGGCGACTGACGAAAATTCCGGGAAATGAAAATTGCCAGGGCAACCCACGGGTGGCAAGCACCGAAGGAAGCGAAATTAAGTGCGCGCGTGTGCGTGTGCATTGGCCTAGAGCTAATTAGATCGAATAAAAATAGCTATTATTCATTCAATTATGATTTATGATATATTATTTTTTTTTTATTTTTCCAGCAACACATGAAGCCTGGGTATTTTTAGACAAGCTAATTAAACGGCTTTCAATAAATAAAAGGTAGTCAATATATAGTTATAATTTTTTTCCATATAATTAAAAATAAACAAAAACTGTTGCAAAAAAAGGAAAAAAATGAGCTAGCTTAGAAATCTGTAGTGTGTGAAATCTGTGTGTGTGTGTGTGTTTCAGCATATTTTGCAGATACACACACAGCGGTAACAACAACTGCGACGAGTTGAAGCTGCGTCAACGCCGCAAATGTTGCGCTACTGTTGGTGGTGTTGGTGGTGCTGGTGGTGGTGGTGTCTCCTGTAGGGCTCCAAGGCTCTGGACCATCACCAGCCCCAATGCGAAACGCAGCACACAGCTATGTCGGCGTCGGCTGCTGTGCGCAGGATACACACACATACATATGCACACGCACACACACACATACACACACACGCACACGCACACGTCAAGAGGAACGTTCGCTACTAATGGCGCAGACAAATTGTTTTGCGTATCTCACAGATACATAGATACAGCGGCGCACAAAAGATACTACACACGAAAACACACCATACACACACTCCCACACCACAGCGCGAACACACACATACACACACACACAAGCGATGAAATTTTTCTCTGCAGAATTTTTTTTTTCATTTTCATATTTTATAATATTTTCTAATGAATTTTCTTTGCACAATTTTTGTCGTTCTATCCTGTTACAATATATTTATGTATGTATTCAAAAAGTAATTTCAATTACCATAACGCGCACATTTTGGCCAGATTAACAGATACTCAGCGCTGTTTTATGCGATTTCTGAACTAATATTCCTTATTATTATTTTTTGTTTTTGTTGGCAAAAACACTTTTACACAGATTTACGTTGGCCGTTTGGCAATTGAATTTCTTTACACTTTAAACACCAAAAACTTTTCGCAGCTGAAAAAAAATTTTTCTATTCCTTTTTTCTACTGCTGCTTTCTTGTTGTTGCTGTTGTTGTTGCTATTGTTGCAGTTGTTGTAGATGCTGCGCTGTGGCAGTCGTTGTATCCGTATCTGTTGGATACATGCGCGCACGACGCTCGGCAAACGATGACTGAAATTGGGAAATTCTCGGAGCAGCATCCAGAGACATCAGCCCAGAGGCGACGTCGGCGTCTGCCACTCGTCACAGCCTCGCCTCGCCTCGTCTCGCGTCGCCGCGCGTCGCGTCGGGGCGCAGGTTAAACGAATATCCTGCGCTGAAATCGAGCTGCTTCGAGGATACACAGACAGCGGAGGATATTTTTGCACTCGCTGCCAAAGGACTCGCTGCAAAAGTAATGGCGGCAAAAGCTGTTGCTGTTGGCTCCGCGCGAAGATGGTTGGGATTGCGGATTGCGGAGGGGGAGTCGGCTTGGCTCAGTGGCGCGCTCTGTCGGTCGGCGTTTGGGAAATTAATGCAAACTGCTGGAAATTCAATTTAGCTGCATGACAGTGGCAACGGCAGCGGCAACAGTGCCTGCCACAGGCGGCACTCACTGTGGGCGGCTATTTTTTCTTTTTTTTTTCTTCAGCTATGGGGCATGGCCGTGCGTCAGCTTAGCCTGCATTACGCTTCCTTTTGCAATTTGGTCCTGTACTGCCTCAAGTGCTCAAGTGCAAGTGGGCCCAAAGGCCCGCTGGCCCGCTCATGTTGTTGTCATAGGATATACACACAGATATAGATATAGACGCTCAGGGCTGCTCGTGCCAGTCTCCTGCTTAATGGTGGCAGCGTATTGGATTCACTTGCATCCTCGCCTGCTGCTGCTGCGGTGCTGCTGCTGCTGTCGCTGTCGCTGCTTAGGCGCGTGCGTCTGTAATTTCATCTAATCAGTTGCACGGATGCGGCATAAATGCATTTATCATGCTACCAACTCAGCAAATGACGTCCGCGTGGAGAATCTGTGGCACTGTCAACTGGTTGACTCTTGTTGCTGTTGCTGTTGCTGTTGTTGGCAAGCAGTTAAGCAGCTGCTGCATCCTGTTGCTGTTCATTGCATTTGATTGATTCACAAATGAATCGAGTTGTCCTCCATATGCTCCACTGCGGCAATTCAACTAAATTGATCCAAGGCTGAGGTCATGAGCGCTAAAGGAGCTAATTGCATATTGACTAAACCACTAATTATAACTAATCTAGACCATTGAAATATATATGTGCATATATACTTCATATGAATGCATATTATTGATTGCCTGTAGTCAATTTTGAGTTGAATTCAAAGAAATCGTTGTAGGAAGCATATCTGCATAATTTAATTAAATAACTTCATTGGCTTGACTAACGGTTCGAACCCCACAAACACCCTTCGTGTACGTAATTTTCCGAAATCATAAATACCAATTTTCATTTGAACCTCTGTCGTTATGCTTAATCTGAATTAGGAAATACAACGCATTTTAACGAGTTCTCTTTAATGGCTCAAAGGTCAGACACCATAAATTGATGGAAAAATAACAAAAGATAATTAAACTGAATTAAAATAAATAATAACATTGTCAAATTGAAATTCTCTAAAATGAATTTCAACTGAAGCAAGATTAGTTTTCATAACAGTAAGCTTTAAAAATTAAAGGTAAAAGCTTCTATACTTAAAATTCTTTAAACATATTGACCCGAAAATACAACTTCGCTCTAGCTAATAGCAAACATTTGTGGAAAACACAAGCAAGTTAAATAAAACATTTCTGTTTAACAGTCTTATATAATTCACAACAGGAAGCTTTAAGCAGCAAAGGTCAAAGGTGTCCGACTGAAGATTCCTTTAATATCTTTTCCCAAAAATAAAGTAAAACCAAAAACTTGTGCCAAAACGCAACAATTTTAGAACAAGTTAAATAATCCATTTGGGCACGCATAATTAATAACTTGATCCGCACAGACACAAACAGGCAACAGCTATCATTAGGGCAACCATTGGGAGCGTCAACTTTTTGGCCGGCAAAAGCAATTTCTAAAATGCCATGGCAATAAGTCAAAATGCAACAACAACGATCGAGCAAACGGAAGTCACAAATACATATATATACACACAGCTACATTTAGACGCTTGTAGTTATAAAGAATATATACAAATATATTTATATATGCATACTATAAGTATAGCTCCCACATTCGTGAATATATATTTAGAGACCGTCGCAGACAAGAAAAGCGACAGCAACAACAACCAAATGAGACGTCAAAGACCGATCGCAAGGCAACTACACTTGTACTTGCCCATTATATTTTCCACATTTATATTTTTGTTGGCTTTTCACGAAAAATTCTCGTAAACGGGACCGTAAAATTGTTTAGAGCTGCGCAAATTGCAAATATGAGAATTGCACATAAAAGCGTCACTAGTCGGCGACGTCATTGTGTTTCTCTCTGTTTTTTGGGTGCGTGTATCTCATGGATACACAGTAGTTGGCGGCACTTGCCGCTGCAGTTGGCGACCCAAAATAGCGCGCTTATTTATAAAACACAAAAACAAATAGAAGAAATATAAATACTGAGGGGGAAAATCACTCACAGCGGCATACGACGCGTGCCAGCCACGCGCGCCCTTCAATCCGTCTTCGAGTCTATTGCAAATCTCTTAATGTATCTGCAGCTGTGGCTGTAAACGTATCCGCCACTGTCTGTGTGTAGCCCGGCAAATGTATCTGAAGCACGCAGCTTGCACTTTCGATTCAATTATAGTCACTTAAATCCGCGCACGTAGCTCACACTGAATAAGAATTTATTTTATTTTATTTTATTTGACTTTATTTAATTTTCATTCTCGCCACAGCGCGTTAAGGCAACTGAGAGACGCGACCGTCGAATGGCAACTGAGGAGCCGAGCACGGTGAGATCGACCCAAGACGAGCAGACAAATCCCAATCGTTGGATTTTCTCGGGCTGACGTTGCTGTTGTTTTTCTGTCTTGACATACCCTCTACTCGGCGAGAATGTAGCGTAATATGGGGTATATAGCAGTTGAGATTTTCCAGATTTAAAATTTCTTATTCACACGGTCTAACGGCTAAACAAAATTCAATAATTATCGATTTCTGGCTCCAATCTTTTTTGCATCTTTTAACAAAGTGCCTTTGCAGGTTCTCTTTTATTAAAATACTTTTAAATTAATTGTATTTATATATGTATATAATACAGGGTATCTCCTGGTCGTGCCAACTTAACTCACGCACCCTTGTTTTTTCTCCGATTTTCTCACGGCTGCTCGCCGCCGCTCGCCAGCATCCTTGACTGTTGTTGTTGGTGTTGTTGCCGTTGTCACTTACCCCTCACCCCCTCTCTGGCGTCGACGTGTGACTTCAGTTTGTTTGTTTGTTTTCACTGGCGTCGCGTCAAGTGGATTCAACGCAATTGACTTGTGCGCGTCTGTCGCACAACACACACACACACACGCACACGCACGCACACACAGCGGGTGTGCGGGTGTACGGCTACTTGAGCACACAATGCTAGCGTATCCTTGCTCCTGGTCCACGTTTCTACCTGTCCGCAGCAGCAGCAGCGGCGTCTATCGAATTATTTCAGGCATTCCTCGGCCTGCGATCAGAACTTGCCCCATAAGATTTATGCCCCGTTGCAACTGTTGCTGATTGTTGCAGCTATTTTTAATGCCTGCCTGCGACAACATTTCTTGTGTGTGAAATTAATGAGCTGCCGCCGCTGCTCCGGCGACGATGTCAACTGCACTCTTCCCTCTCTACTCTCTCTCTCTCACTCTCTCTCGCCAACCACAACTCCGAAGCGGAAGTGTGCCTCAGCTGAAGATCGACACCATGTACAGTGGATACTGTACTACTTTTTCTGAGTGAAAAGCAAATAAGTTGAGCAACAAGAAAAAAGTGCTGTTTGAAAACCTTGGCAAATATTATTATTTTTAATTTTTTTGAGTAAAGGGGGCTTACAGGCTTTTTTGTCAAAAAAATCAAAAAAAAATTTATTTTTAAAAATGCATATATTTCAACTCAGAATCAATCTAGAGGACAAACCATGACCAAAATGCCAATAAACATGAAAATCGGATCAGTTTTTACAAAGTTATGGGCGTTTGCAATATGGGAACTATGGCTCCGAGAGCTTTACATGTCAAAATTTTTGTCAATTTTTGCATGATTTTTGACAAAAAATTTGACCCCTCAGAATCGGTTTTAATGTTGTTTTTTATACTAATTGTGATAACTACAATCGATTAAAAATGTAAATTCGCATTTCTAAAATTTGAAAAAAAAAATTTCGAAAATGAGTAAGGGGGAGTACATGCTTATTTTTCCAAAAAATGAAAAAAAAATAATTTTCAAAAATGCATAAATTTTAAATACAGAATCAATCTAACACGAACCACGACCAAAATGCCATGAAACATGTAAATCGGATCAGTTTTGACAAAGTTGTGAGCGTTTGAAATATGGGAGCTATGGCTCCGAGAGCTTTACTTGTCAAAATGTTTGTAAATTTTTGCATGATTTTTGACAAAAAATTTGACCCCTCAGAATCGGTTTTAATGTTGTTTTTTATACTAATTGTGATAACCACAATCGATTAAAAATGTAAATTCGCATTTCTAAAATTTGAAAAAAAATTTTTTTCGAAAATGAGTAAGGGGGTACATGCTTTTTCTCCAAAAAATTAAAAAAATTTATTTTCAAAAATGCATAAATTTTAAATACAGAATTAATCTAGAGGGCAAACCATGACCAAAATGCCATCAAACATGAAAATTGGATCACTTTTGAAAGTTGTGGGCGTTTGAAATATGGGCTTGAGAGCCTGAGAGCTTTACATGTCAACATTTTTGTCAATTTTTGCATGATTTTTGACAAAAAATTTGACCCCTTTGACCCTTTTAATGTTGTTTTTCATACTAATTGTGACAACCACAATCGATTGAAAATGTAACGTAATCAAATTATTCATTTTTCTTCTAAATCAAATCGTATAATCCTATTCCAAAGTAAATCTTTTAATCTTTAGGTAAATCTTTTCTTCTTTCAAAATTTATCGAAGCGGTAGCGGCACCTAAATATGCCTTTATTGATATAATATAAACTACAGTTTATTATTAAAGCACTTTTATTTTTATATAAATAGTTTTCGTTATTAAACATATGCTATATACATTTTTTTTTAATTTTCAATTTTCCCACAGTGCACAGATCGTTTTTTTGGCTCTTCTCCCTTGTGTGGTCTCTCTTCTCTCTGCTTCCCCGCCCGCTTTTGTTTCTGAATTGCCCACATTTTGAATTAGCTGCAATCTCAAGTGTTGTCACCAATTTGGTTGTTTATATTATATAATATTTGAGCCCTGGTTATTGGGGTTATCGTTATTCGATGCCACAAAAACTGTGCGGCGCCACGGCACACGCATGTCAAGTGGCCACGCCAGCCCAGTCCCAAGACCATGTGCGTGTGTGTGTGTGAGTGTGTGTGTGTGGCTGTCAACTCACAACTGTCAACTGTCAGTTTGTTGGGCATTGTTTACGTTTCTGGCGGCACCTGCGCAGTGGCCACATAAACAAGCCGAGCAGCCTGTACCCAAGCACGATGCTGGGATGCAAACAAGTGGCTTTGACTGTGCACCACGTTGTCCTCGTCACGAACGCACGCGACAACTGTTGCCCCGTCCCTGCCCCCGCCCCCGCCCCCCGCCCGACCGCTGTGAATATATCGATTGATGCAGGACATGCGCAATGCCCAGTTTCTGACTGCTGGCTGACATATCGAAGGAAACTCCTTTTGATGTAGACACAATAATTACGAGTACAACGTACAGCAACGGGGCTTTGCCACTGAAAAAGTATCTGCTGCGTGTGCAGAACGTTCCCGTGCTTCGTGTGTAACGGTTCATAACAGTACAGTGTGCGCTTCAGTGTGTGTGTGACCAGAGTGTGCGTGTGTGTGACACTTATGAGATAGATTGTTTCAAATAAAATACCAAAAAAAAAAATTAGATATATATATACATACAAATAAGAATACAATCAAAATTGTCGCTTATTTATTTCTCATTATTTGTAGTCTCGCATTACAGTCCTTTCAAATAGTATACACACACACAGATAAATTAGCTTGTTTGACTGTTAGTCAGTCTGTGCTCATATATATGTGAATGTGTGCGTTGCTTTCGTTGCTTAGGTTGCTTAACACAAACACTCACACACACATTCACACACACACTCATATATATGTATATATAAATATATAGTCAGACCAATACAAGCACAAAGCCAAGTACACACGCATTTGTGAAAAGTGAAAGTGACGCCCCATCAGCCCCAACTTGGAGCACTCGGCAGTACGAGACGAGGCTTTGAATATATACATACATTCATCTATATATATATCTATCTATATATATATATATATATATAATTTATACATCGCCACAGCGCTTAGCAAAGTAATTTACCTAATTTAAAATTTATGCCAGCTTTCGCTAAGCATTTTTCCAATTTTGAATCCAATCTTAATCCAAGCAGCCCCCTCGCCCCTTCGCTCGGCGACCCCTAATTTATGCGTAGCACATACAAATTTTGCACACACTTATACACAGCACATTTGGGTGCCACCAAACCACCCGACCCCACTACACCACCACCACCACCCCCACGACCACCCAACCTCGCATGCTGTAAATTCAATAACGTACTTTTTTCTCACCATTTTGTTTGGTTTTGCATTCATTTTGTAAATTCAACTTATTAATTTTTCTCTCAATATGTATACCGTCAATTTTCATTCAAATTAAAAAAAATATTTCAGTCAAAATGATATAATATTAAGCACGCTAACGGATCTCGAAATCCGTTGAAAACCCTTAGAAACATTTTGAACTGGGGCCAGAATCAAATTTACTTTGTAACAGGTAAGTGGATTATAATTTATGTCTTTTTTTTTTAAATTTCGCATGTGTTTTAAAATTTGGTATACTTTACTCGACTATGGCAACACTATAAAGTGTGCCATATGATACTCGGCAGTATTGAAGTTCGGCGCATATTATTCAACGGGGTTGCCATAAACCAAAATTTTTAAATCGAAATTCAGGTAACATGAAACCTTTCCACCTATTTATAAATTGTTAATTCACAACGTAAGTAGTTTTTGACCCATCTGGAGTACTTAATACTGCATGCTCTCTACGCATTTCTGTAACCCTGAAAGTGTGCAACAATTTTTCACCCACAACGATGAAACCTGAAACACCCCCCGCGTACCCCCTAGCCAACAACTGTCTGTTCATTTATCAGCTTGTCGTGTAGCCCTGATTGTAGTTGTAACTCTTGCACACCCTTGCAAAGGGTATTTTAGTTATGTGAACAAGTGTGCACTGTCTGGCAGAAGGCCTCTGTATACATATGTATTCTTGATCAGCATCAACAGCCAAGTCAGTCTGGGTAGTACTTATGTCGAGGTCGGCTGGATTAGACGGCTATATTATATATTATAGGAACGATCGATCGAAAACTGAGCTTAAATATTACTATCTTTTATCTTTTACGATATCCTAATCAGACTCGATAAATTGAAGCCTAAAATATCAGCAAGCTATTATTAACATCGGACTATAGCGCATAGCTTAAAATTAAATTTAATTTAAATTTAGAAATTCTAGGCAAGCTATATCCGGGTATATCCATTGGAGCAGTAGATCTAAAATTGACATTTGGAAAGGGTATTTCAAACTCGATGCTTGCTCCCACTGTTTGTGGTTACAATTGTTGCTGTTGTTGTGGTCCTTGTGTCAGGGCTCTTTTCACCATTGTAATTGTAATTTATTTGCCTCTGCTCCGTTCAAGGACACATCCAATGCAGGTGCTACACGCACGGCTGCCCACAGACTGGCGCACAGACAGCCAGAGACTACAGAGACAGCCAGAGCCAACAATGGGGATGTGTGGGGCTGTAGTTGTTGTTGTTGTTGTTGGCTGCGTGGCTGAATTACAATTTAATTACGTTGCGAGTCCTTGCAGTCTTAAAGGATCAACGCGACCGCCGTTGAGTTAACCGCGCTGAGCGTCTATATATTTTTAGCGCAGTCTTTCAATTAAGTTTCGTTCTGGCCACAAAAGCAAAGCCCACGTAAAGCCCCAATCCTCCGCAGACAAGCAAAACCCCGCGCTTGTTCATTCGAATCGATGTTAAAAATGTCAACTGACGCCTCTCGTTGCAGTAAACCCAAATGCCCGAGGCATTGATACTACTCGGTATGGCTGACGCAGAGCCGGACCTATCAACGTTCGAGAACAAAACGGGACTCGCCGAGGACATGAAGTTCCTGGCGTCCATGCCCGAGCTATGCGACGTTACCTTCCTCGTTGGCGACACCCGTGAGCCCGTCTGTGCCGTCAAGGTAGGTGTGTGTGTGTGTGGGTGTTGGTGTGTGTGTGTGTGTGTTGAGTGTGTGGCCATGTGTGCCAGGCTCAAAATCAGGTCACTGCGTAATCGACGCAGCATCTGTCCCAAACCCTTTATCACACTACAGCTATCTCTTTCTCTCTCTCTTGCTCTCTTTCTCCTTCTCCGTCTCCGTCTCCCACAGGCTGTGCTGGCGTCGCGTTCGCGCGTTTTTGCCAAAATGCTTTACGCTGCTCCATCGCCGCAGCGGAAGCGGGAAACCACCACCAAGGAGAACAAGCTGCGCCTCTTCCTCAAGCGCTCCTCGGAGCCCCTGTTGAATCTACAGAATGCGGCACAACAGGTTCGTAATCATAATCGATTAGCGATGGGGTGACGTGGGCGGAGGGGCGGGGGCGGGTGCGGGCGCGGGATGGTTACTCTAATGCCATTATGTATGCGTATACGTATGTCTCGGTGTACATGTATGCGTGTGCGTGTGTGCGTGTGTGTGTTGATTGGGGCATCCATTGGATATTTATGATGTTGAACTTTTACGTTTTTTTTCCTCTCTCTCAATTGGTATTAAATTTTATCGTTTCTGTACATTGTTGTAAATATTTATTTAATGAGAATATGAAACGAATACTTTTTAATAATATCTATGTAATATTTTTTTTCGTGTATTCTCTGTTGTGACTCCATTCCCAAACATCCAATACCAATAAACCGAATACAAAAAATAAACCCATAATAATAGAGAACCGGTTTCACCCAACAATTAGCTCCGATACCCGAGGTAAACGCTTGGTCAACCAATGCGGCAAACTCTTTGTGTATGTGTATGTGTGTGTGTATCGTAATTGGCAATGCAATTAGTTTTTACTACAAAAAAATGATGTGTTCTAGTTACTAATGCAGTGAACGCTCAGAGCTTTTAATCAATTTACACAAATTAATATGATTAAAATATTGAAATATTCAAATTTGTACCTTTTAATATATTTTATATTATTTAATTTTTTATTAAAAACACACATTCGATCAACAAATTATTCAAATATACATTTTTTTAATTATTTTCACAATTTATCAACACTTAACTAAAGTAGTTTTCAAACAATTCATTTTATATTTTCATCACCTATTTATTTCATTAAATTTTCTATTTTTTGCACAATTTTAAAGTTGAAAAATGTTTGTAAACTTTTTTGTTTTATAGTTTTCGAGCGTTCAGTGTACATATTGTATGTGTATATGTTGTATATTGTATGTGCGTGTGCTTCAAGCCAGGCAAATTAATCAGAAGCCAAGCAAGAGTAAACTTTTTATAAACTTTATAATTTTACATATCTCGTAATACTCTAAGCTGCTAAACTAAGCTGATCTATTTAATTATACAGTAGCGAACGAATAAATTCTTGAATTTATTGACAAAAATAATTCCAAAAATTAAACGTTTAGTATATTTGTTTTAAGTAAAACTGGTTGTACGCAATATTTTGTCCGCTACTGTATATGCCTTAAGTAATATTATCTTAAGAATTGAGTTACTTAATAATAAAATAAATTCGTATTCACTTAAAATCTGAGTTACTTTCTCGAACTATCCTGTGAAGTACTTTCAATAATTTTCTCAATCTGTTTATGTTCAACATTTTGCCTAGGCCTGTATATGAATCTATTGGAATGAAGTTAATTAATTTTCTATATCTATGTACTTTAAGCTGTCCTTGTCTACCCCTTTCCAATACTCTTGTAGCGATATATACTATAAATATTCCCCTATATAGCATCTATGCGTCCAGTTTGTTGTTTTGTGTCGCTTTTTCCGAGCACCTCCCTAACGCAAATTCTGTAACTACACTGTGCTGTAAAAGTATGCGAACAGTTAACCGCTTTGCAGTCCCAACCAGTCATGAATTTTGTGTTCTAGTTCTAGTTCAATTAGCTGTCGTATGAGTATGTTGTTAGCCGTAGCTTATGACCAGCTTCGATTGGAGTCCTTCACTAATCTCGTCCCGTCTTTGCAGCCCTCTGGCCAACAGCATCAGACGCTGATCATCGAGGAATTCGAGCCGGACGTCTTCCGCCAGCTCATCGAGTACATTCACACGGGCTGTGTGACCCTGCAGCCGCGCACCTTGCTGGGTGAGTTCAGAGGGGTTGTTAAAGGAAGATCGGTTAATGAGTTTGTAACTTTTGCAGGCGTCATGAATGCCGCTGATTATTATGGATTGGAGGAGCTGCGTCGCGCCTGCGCCGGCTTCGTTCAGTGCTGCATCAACGTGGACACCGTGTGCGCTCTGCTGGCCTCCGCCGAGCGCTACATCCAATACAAGTGCACCAAGACGCTGGTGCAGAAGGTGCTCGAGTTTGTCGATGAGCACGGCAACGAGGTGCTCAACCTGGGCAGCTTCACGCTGCTGCCCCAGCACGTCGTCCGCCTGATACTCGCCCGTGAGGAGCTGCGCGCCGACGAGTTCACCAAGTTCCAGGCGGCGCTCATGTGGAGCAAAAAGTACTACGACAACAATCCGGTAAACGCATCGAGCCATTCTTTGGGCAATTAACTAATTGAATGTCCATCCCTAGAACATTGACATCAAGGAGATCCTGGGCACATTCCTCGAGTACATCCAGTTCCACAAGATACCCGCCAACGTGCTGATGCGCGAGATTCATCCGCTGAATCTGGTGCCCTATGCGATCATCATGAATGCTCTGGCCTACCAGGTGGGTTGTGTGCTTAATCGTCCATTTGCTGTTGGCTGCTTTGGTGTTTAACTCAGTGTCATTCATGCCGCATCATTTATCTATCTATCTATCTATCTATCTATCTATCTGCCTGTCTATCTATCTGTCTATCTGGCTTTCTGCCTTTCTGTCTTTCTGTCTATGCTCTGTTGTTCCATCTGTCGCCCATCGCCCATGCTATCCATCCTGTTGTCCCCCTTTATGTCTGATTCTACAACTTGCAGGCAGACCCAGAAAGCATCGACCCCGGAAAGCTGTCTCCCAACTCTAGCCGAGTAAGGCGCGCCCGCCAGAACCAGGGCAGATCGATGTCCGTTCAGAGTTCGCTGGATCCGTATGGCTCCAACACCACGCTCAGCTCCAGCGGCAGCAGCGACCCCACCAGCGGTCCGCATCACAGCAACTAACATAGGTTGAACGGCCCCTCTTCCTCCTCCTCGTCCCACAACCACCAGCACCGGCACCGCCACCACCACCAGTCCCTGCCCAAGATACGCAAGGCCAAATCGCAATCCTTTCGCACGCGCCGCAGCCCCTCCGAGCGACGCAGTCCGAACGCGCCCGCCCTGACCCTCAACACCAGCGCCGCCAATGGCGAGAAGAAGCGCAGCCCGCTGACGCCGAAGAGCCCCGTGCTGCCGCAGCCGGAGTCGAAGAGTCCCGGCAGCAGCTCCCAGAAGACGCCCACCACGCTCTCCCGCCAGGGCACCCTGCGCGCCTCCAGCCGGCGCAAGAACAGCGGCCAGCTGACCATCTCGCTGGGCGCCCAGGCCCAGGGCCGGCGCAGTCCGGTGGGCCTCAACGATCGCAGTCCCCAGGGCCGGCGCAGCCCGCTCTTCCCCGGCAGCGGCCTCAGATCGCCCAACGAGCAGCCCAGCCCGACGGCCCGCTCGCCCACGGGCGACTCCCAGCGCCGCAGCCCGACCTTCAGCATACAGCTGCACACCCAGGAGCGCCGATCGCCGCTGGGCGCCGTGGCGCCCACGGACTTCAGCTGCCAGGCGGGGCCGTCGAGCACGCGGCGCAGTCCCACGTCCACCGTGCACGTGCAGGACATGGCCACCGAGCCGGAGGAGACGGGCTTCATCGGGCTGAAGCGGCCCTCGATCAACCTGTTCACGCCCATCTACTTTGCCAGCGAGAAGCGCAGTCCCATGGGTCCCATACCGCCCATCACGGTCTCCAATCCGGCCGAGACGTACAAGAGCGCCGAGCGGGAGCGGGAGCGCGAGGCGGCCGAGGCCGCAGCCCGCGAGCGCGAAAAGGAGGCCGCCCAGGCGCAGCCGCAGCCCGAGAAGAAGAGCGTCATGCGCGAGATCCTGGCCTTCGTGCGCAAGCCCTCCAAGCACATCTCGACGCGGACGAACCGCTTCGCGAACGCCTTCACGCGCGCCGAGTCCGGCTCCTCGAGTGGGCCGCTGATCCGGCAGAGCACGTTCTCGGCCAGTCCGGCGGCCTCGTCGACGGCCGCCAAGAGCGCCGTGCAGAAGCAAATGTCCGAGGTGGGCTTCGAGCCGAAGATGTCCCTCAAGTTTGCCCACTACACGAAGATGTCGCTGAAGCTGCGGCGCCTGGCGCGCCGCGAGGAGGAGGAGAAGCAGGAGAAGCAGCAGGAGAAGTCCACGGTGAACTCGGCGGCGGGCTCGAAGCGGCCCAGCACGGACTCGACGGCGGGCACACATCAGGACCAGGTAGGTGCCACCGAGGCCGAGGAGGAGCTGCCATTCGAGCTGGCGAATGTGCACTTTGAGAAGGTAGGTGAGTCCTATATCAAGCATGAGCGCCTCCGCGAACTGGTCGAGCCCGAACTGGAGGCGGACGCCGAGCCGGCGGTCGAAGCGCCGGCGGAGGCCGAAGACGGCGAGCCGGAGCAAGCGGATGCCGCCATGGCGCAGTTCGTCGAGGAGGTGACCAACTCGCTCAAGGTGGTCGCCCTCAACGGCGACGGCGGCGTCAGCGTCGGCGTCGGCGTCAGCGTCGGCGTTCCGGCCGTGCATCATTTCACGCGTCGCTCCGAGAGCCGGGAGCCGATTGAGCCGCGGATTAGCGAGGAGCGCGAATCGGACTCCAATGATCTGATCATACCCGAGGAGCTGCGCGCGGAGCTCGTAGAGATTTTGAAGGCCTATGCACCAGAGCCAGTTTATGTTAATCTGCAGGCGTTGCGGCGCGAAACCGACGAGGCCGAGGCGGTGGCCCGCGCCGTCGCGGAGGCAGCTGCCGCCGTGGCCGCCGCCGCTGAGGCAGCCTCAGCGGCTGCTGCGACTGCGACTGCAACTGCTGCGGCTGCTGCGGCTGCGGCTGCGACTGCGGCTGCCGCTGCCACTGCAACGGTGCCGCCGCCGCCGGAGAAGCTACCGCTGCAGTGTCCTACTATTGAGTTTGAGCCGCCGTCGCGTCGTTCCTCCTTCGATCCGCCGCGCTCGCCGTTCCTGGAACAGCTGCGCAGTCCGGGCGTCGACACGGAAACCGACCTGATCAATCTGCAGCGGCTGGACTCGGGCGGCGACAGCTTCGAGATGGTCGAGGGCGATCGCAAGTCGAGCCGCGCCGAATCCAGTTTCGATTGCCCCTATTCCTCGCGCGACACCAGCTTCGATGTGTCCATATCGCGCTATCAGTCCACCAGCTACGAGGATCAGACCTCCAGCTTCGAGATCGTCGACACCGACGATCGCCGGCGGCACATCGATCTGCGCAAGAGCTCCATCGAGCTGGTCGACGCGGAGACCTTTCAGCGTTCGGGCTCCTCGTGCGGCCGCAAATCCTCTCTCGAGACGCACTTCGACTACACGCCTTCGGAGACGAGCGGCGTCACGCCGGCCCGGTCTCCCAACTTCCCCATGACCAAGAAGCAGAAGGCCGAACACTTTCGCCAGCTGCACATCTCGCCCTTCAGTGCCTTCTCGCGGGCACGCAGCCCGCTCTCGCAGCAGACCTCCTCCAACTACAGCTCGCGGGACAGCTACGATTCCAGCTCGTCGTATCCGCACGGCCACGAGCCGCAGCGCAGTCCGTACGCTGATCCCAGCAAGAAGCACTTTCCGCTGACCATCAAGCAGCGCGAGGAGGAGGTCAAGACCTTTCTGTGCACCGATCTGCGCTGCGCCTCCATCTTCGAGCCGCGCCCCAGTTCCGTGCTCACCCAACAGCTCTCCACGGGCTCCATGTCCACGCCCTCGGCCTCCGGTTACACCAGTGCCCCTCGCATACCCAGTGCCTTGGGCGGTGCCGTCGGCGTGCCCGGCGTTGGCGTCGGCGTCGGCGTTGGCGTTGGCATTGGCGTCGGTGTCGGCGGTGGCGTCGGCGTCGGCGTTGGCGTCACCGTCGGCGTTGGCGTCTCGCATGCGAATGCCTCGCTCGGCTCCTGCGGCTTCTCCAGCGGCAGCGAATTCGAGCCGCCGTCGCCGCGACGCGCCGCCAGCGCCTCGCCCAAGCACACCTTCACCTTCCGCATCGTGATGAAGAAGGTGGACAGCTCGCCGGAGGCGCTGTGTCCGGAACGGCATCGGTCGCGCATCATCGATCGCTATCGGCGCCGGGACAGTCGCCGCAAGCGCATCCACGATGCGGGCAAGAGCTTCTAGGCGGCGGACGTGGGCGCGAAGTTAATCATAGATGCACATACATATATGCCAGAGAAGCCTGAACAGCCGGCGTCGCGCATCGGATAATTGTCCGGCAGACATCAAATCAAAGTTCGACTTTCAAACCGAAGCGAACCTCATTCGTATCTTATGATCAACTATTGAAACCCAGGCAGCAATCTCTGTGTCCTGATCGATGATATTTTTCTCAGCAGGCATACAATTTTTGACAATCTAAGTGTTATTGAATTCAAGGGTTTTTCTATATAGTATATATATATATATATAATTAAGTGTGTACAAAAGTAGCTCCACACGTATGTGGAGCATACGCCAGGAATCTCGTTTTTACATGCCTCTAGTCCTAAGTCGAAATCTTAAAAGCAAAAACAAGCAAAACATTTAACTCAATGCGAAGATCAAACTTTATAAAATGGTTCTGGTTTTAGGCCGTTTCAAAACTCTATGCTAAGTAATTGTAAAGCAAATCATGCCCTTAAATATATATATAAAGCTAGGTTAAGGTGAATCGTTTTCATATGTAGGCTAGGATATTCTTCATTCTTCAAGGATAAATTAATATTGTATAAAAAAAATATATAAAATTTGGTTCATGCTTGCAAGGTACAAACTAAAATTTACAAAAAACTAAAAAAGACAACTTTAAAGGTTTTTTTGCAAAGGCAGCTTGAAAATATTTAATGAAAACCAAATATTTAAAACAAAATATTCTAAAAATCTACAAATGTATGTGAAACAATAATTCCTCCCACGATTTACCTGATTACTAATTAAACAATAGAGAGAAAACATTTATATATGCATATGCGATATATGATATATGATCTGTACTTGCATCAAAGTTGATAACTAAATGTTGTAATGTTTGTTGTATAAAATAAACAAATATTACGAGTATGTGCGCATTTTACGTGGTTCCTGTTATATAGATATATTATTATATTATAAATTTTTGATGGACTAGCTATATAACATTTAATATTGTTAAATTAATATATATAACTAAGCGTAAATGATCAATTCTATATGTATAAATGCTGCTATTGCAAGGGACAACGTTTTTGTTTACACTTAAGACTAAAATCTGAAAAAAATTATATTAAGCTATTCCATATATACTCTATGTATGTGTATATGCTTGAGTAAATTCAAAGCTGGATTTGGGGCCGTACTTAAATCTTAAATGAAAACTTTTGTGCCGAAAAATTATTAGGAAAAAAATGTATTTAAAATGAAAAAAACCAAAAATTAACTGATGAAATTAATATTTCATGTTGTTCGAGCAGTTTTTTTGGACTTCGTGTTTGTTTGTTAAAAAAAGAAAAAGAAGAAAAAGAAAACTCTACACTTAAGCAATCTATGTGGTGTCTAAAGATCATTAGTTATTAACTATTACCATCTGTCAGCATAATTTATTGAAATAGTTAGAAACCAAAAAAAGCAAAAACCATAAAAACTAAAAGATATCAACATTTTACAGGTATTTACGCATATTAAGCATTTAATTATAGTTATATTGATATATATATGTATACTTACTATATGTATTTACACGACATTTGACAACAACAACAACCACAAGAGCCACATTATCTGATGGTATATTCATCTACATATGGTATACCATCGCTAACGCAAATCTAGAACAATTTATCGTATGACTAACATGAATGCAAGTAGTTGAAATGTTGCTATTTTAATTTGTAGTTGCTTGTTTAACTAAAAACAAAACTAAAACTAAACGCTTAAAAAACAAGAAAGAAATGTGTGCTTCGGCTAGCCGAAGATTAAATACCCTTGCAGACACTCAGCTTGTAAGCTATATTTTGTATTAGGATCTTTGTGAAGCGCACAATTGTCAAGTTTAGTTAGGATATCTTGGAAAATCAAAGGTTCTATATACAAAATACTTACGTACGTAATTTGCTGATAAGCTAGGAATATAGTGTAGCTGTCAATAAAAAAGTTCTTATCTTCTATATGGTATGGTGGTCCGATTTTAATTATATTCTGATAATATGTTAGGTTGTCAAGTTTGGTTAGGATTTGGACAGACGGACAAAGCTATGTCAATTGATCAGGCATATATATGCTATTCGGGTTCGAAGATAACTATTTGAATAAAAAAGTGAAAATACCGTCTGCAAGGGTAAATCAAACATTCGTAGTAATTGAGAGCAAAAGATATCGAACTTTTTGATTTGCCTGTAAATGCCTGCGAGAGTTGAAGGTTGCCTGCCGAACACAGGGTGCCTCAGGCGCACAACTACAAATTGACAAATGCGACTTTCTTCTATTTACAGACATGTTTTCTAGCGGATTTCGTGCACCCGATCGGATTCGATTCGGACGTGGGATGCGCAGGCGTGGCCCAAATGCATTTTTATCATACGAGTAGTAATCAAATAATTGTAAATGGCATTGAGATTGCGATTGAGAGATTGACAAGTAATCAAGTCAAGTTCAACAGTCGAATGCCAATTCCAAATCCAAGTTCAAGTTCACGTTCACGTTCAAGTTCAAGTCCAAGTCCACTTCCAGTTCCAGTTGGAGACGAGTTCTAGAGTTCAAGTTTATACTTTGCATTTGTATTTGTACCGTTTGTGTCGTTATCGTTGCTGTTATCGATCTATCGAACTATCATAAGTATTTACGTGTATTTGAGGGCGCAACATTCGTTCAGCCAAATTATTCTTTATGTGCGTTTTATTGTATTACTGCGAAATAAATCCCAAAATCAATGTCGTTATTTGAAAGAGAAACAAAAATGAAACACATCTTTGACTTTTTAGACGCGGGCATCCGTGTGCAGGGCCAGGACGCCGTCGAACTCGTCGGAGCCGATGCTTATGTAGCCATAGCCATTGCCATCCACGGTCACGGACTTGCCGGTGCAGGCGCCGTTCACCAGGCTGCCGGAGATGACGTCGCAGTACTCGCCAGCCGGGAGGCAGGTCTGCAGCTGCTCGGAGAGATTGTACAGGTTGTTGTTGAAGGCCACGAAGCCCTTGGAGCCGCGACAGAAGGCGATCTGATTGTCGCCGTTGTCCCACCAGTTGGACACGCCGGTGCCGCGCACGGTGTTCTTGAAGCCCACCATGTTGTAGATCTGGCGCCAGCGATGCTCGCAGATCCAGCCATTGGTGCAGGCGCCATCGGCGTCGAACGACGGCGAAATAATGCGCTCCTGGGCATCCTGTGGCGGCGCCTGGTCGCGATCGTCGAAGCCAAAGGAGCTCATCACCTGGCTGATGCCGTAGGGGAAGGCCAAATGGAAGGCGGTGGCCATTTTGTACTGCTTGGGCGACTTGTAGTTGAGCTCCTGGCCGCCGTCGCGCTGGTTGTCGTGGTTGTCCACAAAGGTCAGCGCCTGGTCGGAGGGCAGGAAGCCCCAGTCGGTGCCCCAGCTCTGCAGCCACTTGAGCGCATTGTTGCCGCGGAAGGCCTTGCCGATCTCCTCGGAGAAACGGAACTCGGTGACGGCGCCCAGCGGCGTGTACTCATCCCGCGAGACGGTCTCGTGGCCATGATCGATGACCTCCTGGTAGATGAAGGGGCGTGCGTTGTTAGGGAAGCCGTGGTCGGTGTTCAGGTTACGCATGTTGCTGTAAATGTACTACGAATGGGAAAAGGGGCTGGTCAATCAGGGCATTAAGGGTCCAGGGAGTTCCAATCTTACATTCAGATCATCGGCAGCCATGTGCTTGGCAGCGTCCACGCGGAAGCCGGCGACGCCGAGGGTGATCAGATGGTCGAGCACTTCGATCAGCTGCTTGCGCACGTAGTCGCTGCCCTGATCCAGATCCTTGAGGCCCACCAGCTCGCACTGCTGCACTTGGAAGCGATTGTTCCAGTCGTAGATCTCACAGCTGGGATGGAAGTCCTGCGCCGTGTAGGGCACGGCCGGGAACGACTTGCTGCTGGGCTCGGCCACAGAGCCGCCCGTGCCGTGGGCGGTGCCCACCCAGTCGCCGGACATGTGGTTGAGCAGCACGTCCACATAGATGCGCACGCCCACGTCGTTGCAGCGACGCACCATGTCGGCGAACTCCAGCTCGTTGCCGGAGCGCGTGATCAGCTTGTAGGAGATGGGCTGGTAGCGCTCCCACCACGGCCGACCCTCGGATATGATGTTCTCGGCCACGGGGCTCACCTGGACGCCCGCATAGCCCTTCGGGGCGAGGAAATCCTCGCACTCCTTGGCAATGTCCGCCCACTTCCATTCGAACAAATGCACGATGGTGTTGCGATTGCCCCACCACTGCGGATTGTGCTGCGCCAGCGCCGAGCTGGCCAACAGACAGAGTAGCGTCAACTTGAACATGTCCAAAAACTGTGATTGGCTGCCACGCGAGTTTCCACTTATATAGAGGTGTCTAATCTAATCATCACTTGACTGGGGGATTTGCGGGCTTCGTGTGGAGCCGATTTACGGGCGTGCCTTAGAAGAATTTATGATGGTCACGGCTACCGTTACGGTTAACTGGCGTATTGACCTATGGTAATAGTGAAAGAGACATCAAGATCTTCGTGTTAGTCACAAAAATACCCTTACCACAAATATAATAAATTCTGATATGCATTATGCACGGGTAAATGACAGCTGAAACTCAAGCTTATCTATCTAAACTTATATTTACAATCTATTTACCAAGTCAACACTTTACTTAAGTGCTGGAGTCGATAATGACATACCCTGTGAGAATATGTAAAGTGTTATTGTATATTTAATATACATTTACTGGCAGCTAAGAAGCTTATTTAATTAATTTCAAAACTTAATGATTTCCTTATTTTCATTAAAGCGGGGTCAATTGACAGCTTACAATTGAATTAATTGTTATCGATAGTAGCGCGCGCCTCCTAAGCGATACCTGAATCACGCACAGCCCTAACGATATATCGATACACGGCAGTTCATTCACAAGTGCTGGGCGCTGAAATTCTAAACGTGTTTGTAATTTGTCAAAAAACGCATTTTGAACGCGAGTTTATTGAATAAAATGTCTTTAAATAGTAAATAAAAGTGATATGTGCTGTTAACAACTGAAAGCAACAGCTGCTTTTGTATTTAATGTGTATAACTGTAATAATGTAACATAAGTTCACGCTGCGCTGCAGATAGCGTCTAATGTTGCTAAGCTGTGGAAAATGTTGCAAAGGTAAGATAAATGTTGCAAAGCTCAACAGAAATGTTGTGAAACTCAAAATGCTATTTTATTTTGTTGCTGAAGAGTATTGCAACTTCGTTACTTTGAAGCTGACTTTATTTATATTTGTAGTTTATTTAAAGTTGGTAATTTACGGTTGATGTTCGCAGCGCTTATCAATAACACGCTGATTAGTTACGACCCGAGATATAAAAAACAGATTTCGACCGAATGCTATTTTTGTCACCCGGCCAGTCAAAGTTTGGACGTCTATGCAACGATTGTAGCTTCTGCCGTGCCCGGCATTCCTGTACGTAATTTCGGCGCAATATTACCGTAAAATAGTAGATTATCTCCACTAGGGAGAGCATGCTCATGCCCACAAACAGGCTGAATGCGCTGCCCAGATTAGCTGGCGTGAAAGACAGATTTAGCCTGGGGAGTGTTAACGATAACTCAACTTACAGACTAGGGTGACCATATTTGACAGCAAATCCACGCGTACACGTCGATAAACCTGCGAGTTGACAAATATGTGGATAATGGCATCATTGTTCTCGATTCCATTGCTATTAGGAAGGGTTCAGGAGAGGTTATCGAAGATATATA
Organism: Drosophila robusta; assembly: GCA_035043565.1. NCBI lineage: Eukaryota > Metazoa > Arthropoda > Insecta > Diptera > Drosophilidae > Drosophila > Drosophila robusta. Next base: position 7,043,315 of record JAWNMW010000584.1, read on the forward strand.
ACGATATCAAGCTATACTTGACTGTACTCACTAAAAAGGATCCATGACTGGCATATTTTGCATGAGAGCAAAGTTCGATATTTGCACATCGTAGTCAAATTTCTCGCAGGTCAAAGGGCAATGGCACTGCGTCTTTTTCTTGCGTGTTATGATATCGGCTTGAAGTAAGGAAAAATAATTAGGAAATTAATTATTCGCCTACCAGATACCTACGAAAATTATCCACCAGGCAGGGTATATCCCGAAAGGTGCAAACGCGATCCCTGGTGCGATTGAACTCAAAGAAGTAGGTGTGGCAGCCGCAGAGCTTGACCATATTGGTGGCGCGACAGTTCAGCTCACAGTTGGGATAAATGTAGTCCGCAAAGTAGCGCAGCTCGAACTCATGACGGAAGACGCAGTTCCTTTGCGCGATGGGCAGTGCCTTGACCGCCTCCGAGCAGAAGGTCTCCACGACGCGCAGCGTGGCAAATGATTCCGTTTTGAGGCCGAGAAACTTGCAGTCGGCATGTGCGCTGGGAAAGGCGTCCGTCTCCTGGATGAGCAGCTTGAAGCCATGCGAATAGGATTTCAGTGCATCATAGTTCTCGTCCTTGTACCGGAGTATGAGGGACAGACCATTGTCCATACCACCAGCCGCCGCTTGGGCAGTGAAATTGAGGCTGTTTGGGCAAGTAAGAGCTAACTTAGAGGCACAATTCGATTCCAGTTGCCTTACCCATGCTGTCGCAGATTGAAGGAGCAGCAGTGCCCGAAGAAGGTCTTCGATAGCTGAAAGAGCTGCGAGCAGTCCATCACGTCCCCGTGATAGCGACAGCGATGGATTATCTCGCTGCAATCCCAGCGCAGGTTATCCACAAACTGCACCATGGTCAGATTATTATCCAGCAGCACGGACTCCATCAGCTCAATCTCTGCCGGCGGGAAACGCGCATCGTCCAGCATGAAGCCGCTGAAGATGTGCAAATGCTGCAGAACGTCCGCCACCTGAACGTCCTGCGGCAGCTGGCTAAGAGTGGGAAACTTACGTAGAAAATTGGCATACTATTCGACTACCTACAGCGTCTCGATGTACGCCTTGGACTTGTCCATGTTGAACAGCACCTCGGGACAGATGGTGATGGGCGGAAAGTAGAGCTTGCTAACGGGCGTGTGGTCGCTCTCCACATTCATGCGCGTCGGGCTGCTGCGGTAGTCCGCGTAGAAGGTCTGCGTCATGACAATGGCGCAGATGAACATCACCAGCGAGATGAGTATCCAGACGAAGTGCACCACACGATTGGTGTCCGGGTCGCGAGTGTACTTCAGGCCATGTATGCTGCTCGTGGCACAGAAATCGCACCAGGTCCGCTTGAATGCGCCACGCAAGGGGCCAATCTTGGGATCGATTTGCTCCGGACTTAGTTCCTCTTCGTGACCCATGGCCGGTGGGCAATTGCTGTAATTGAAGTGACTCAAGCTGCGATGTGTTTGTCCTTTTTATATGGGGTGCTTGAGTGGGCGTGACGAACATTTGACAGTCGAACAACTGTTTATTATTATTGAATTAGTGTTGAGGGTGGTTTCGGGACGCTTCTGAATATCCCTCAGACACCATTTAAGTAATCCCCTTCCACACCCTTTGAAAACTCCTTGGTACTCCTTAAAATGGCCTTGAACACCGCTTGAACTTGAATCTCCCAATATAATATAATATATATTTATATAATATTTGGTGCACATCCTGGGGAAACTCCTTAGATACCTCTTAAGCTTCCGTTGGAGTTCTTTTGAGTTTTCTTTTTAAGAGTTCCTTTGAAAATTTCCTTTCATCTGCCTCTAAGCAAAATAATACAATAAAATTCTTAAATTATTGGCTTTAGCAGTTATAAATTTTATTTGCAAACTTATGGTGTCTTTTTTTTCTTGTACGTTGAAATGTTTGCGTATACATAACGATATATGTATATATATATATATATAGTATATAGTTTATAGTATTTTATTCATGGTTTAACAATGTTATTACTTAATTCACTTCAATTGAATTGATAATGTATAAAAAGAAAACTAAACTCTTTGCTATCACAATAAGAAACTACGCATTTGCAATGGTAGACGATTGATTACCCTTCTCAGGCACTGCACTGCCAAAAATTGTTCGACTACGTTTATAAAATGTGACCTTTTCAATTTGTGCTCAATTTGATTTTACATTTTTGTTTTCGCTGTTGATTATTGTCTTTTATTCTTTTGCTAATTGGGTTTCCGAGGCTGAGGGCAATGCGAATGCGCTAACAACAACTTTTGGCTTAGAGTATAATGAACTAAAACAAAGACTTAAACTAGCTTGTGTGTAGTGTACTGTAATGCTAATTAGTGCCTCGACTCGCTGGCGGTTATGGCCAGCGGCGCCCCATTGCCATTGCTCAGCCTTGCGGTGGGTGGGTTCGTGCTGTCGCCATTGCCGTTCCCCAGACTCGGCTTGTGCTCATCGTTCTCGGGATTGTCCCAGAACTGGCGCTCGCCGGAGCCGAAGATGTTGTAGAAAGTGCCGCAAATGATGTACACAAAGGCGGCAATGAAGAAGACAATCTGCCACTGTCCCATGGTGGGCTGCGAAACAAAGGAGACCAAATAATTAAAAATACTGTTCGACGAATAGACCCGAAATCCTCAGCACTCACCTTATTATTGATCAGATTGCCCGCGGCTATGGGCGCCAGCAGACCCGCCAGATTCGCCGAGCAGTTCGTAATGGCCATGAGGAAACCGGCGAAACGCGGCGTCAGATCCAAGTGATTGATCTTAAAGCCGGAGTAGATGCCGCCATTGAGGCCCACGCCGACGGTGAGTATGGCCAGAGTCAGGGCGCGATCGCAGCCCGTGTAGGAGGCGGCAATCAGAGCCAAGCCAGGTCCGTACTGGCCAATGCTGTTGATGATCTTCCTGGTGGCCGTCAGCGAGAAGCGCTTCGAGCTGATCATCCAATCGGCCACCACCGAAATGAACATGGAGAAGAGCCACATGGCCAAATAGGGCAGCGAGCTGAGCAGACCGTTGGACTTGAGGGAGAAGCGCAGAACCTGCTTCATGTAGGTGGGCAGCTCCGTCATGAGGGTCTCGTAGCCATAGTTGTGACCCATGTGGGCGAACAGAATTGCGTAGAAAGGCAGCGATTTGATGATGGCCTTGAACGGAATGGGCGGGCTCTAAAGGGGTGAAACGGATACATTAGCTTCTTGGTCTGTCTGACTAGCCGAAGAATTAGCTTGCCTTGATGACATCGGTGCCCCAGAGCGAGTCGTTGATGTAACGCTTCTCGCGCTCATCGATGCGCGGATGCGTCGAGGGATCCTCGAAGACCAGGATGAGAAAGGCGATGGACCACAGCGTGCCGACGACGCCAAACACATAGAAGATCGACGGCCAGCCGCCGGAGAAGCCATACTCGGCCAGCAGACCCGACAGCGGCATAGAGATGATCGTGCCAAACTGGGCGCCCGCATAGACCGCAGCGCCCATGCGGGAGCGTTCGTTGGGCGGTATCCACTTGGCCAGCAGGGCGTGCGTGCAGGGCACAATGGGACCCTCGCCCAGGCCCTGAATGAAGCGCACGGCGCACAGGCCGTAGACGCCGCCCTCGCGAGCAGCCACCGGCACCAGGAAGGCGAAGACCGAGTTGAGCAGCATGCCGTAGCCGAGGAAGCGCAGGGCGCCGTATTTCTTGGCCAATATGCCGAAGGGTATCTGGGTGATCACATAGCCGTAGAAGAAGGACGAGAGGATGTAGCCCTGCAAGCTGGAGCTCCAGGCAAACTCGCCGTCCTCGCCATTGTCCTGAAAGTAGCATAAGTGTTAGGTTAGAAAGTGTTCGAATGTTATCGATATACTATCGATAGTTGTGAAGTTTGATATATTCTTATATTTGTTACTTACAACTTCCAATTCACGGTCGCCGCACTCATCGTCGAGCACCTCCTCGCCCTTCTGAATCGCCGTGTGGTTGACCATCGCCACAATGGCCACCGACATATTGGTGCGCATCACGTAGGCATTGGCCATGCCCAGGAAGAGCATGAATGTGACGAAATAACGGGTGGTGGCCCAGCCTGCAGAGAGCGAAACGAGAGCACATGTAGTAGATGCTTAAGAGATGCTTCGGATCGGATCATCGTTTAATTAAAACCAATTAATGTGCAAAATCTGTCGGCAATTATTTGCGCACAGTTTTCCGTCTCAGATATAAAAAGAGCTCACAGCGGAAATGACTAAACGTCGCCGGGAAAACAAGATAAATTTGAGGGCACAGGTATCTTGCGGGCTGCCGAAGACTAAATACCCTTGCGTGAAATATAGCAGATGTGCTATTTATGCCTCAATTGAAAAACACTTAGTTTCCGACAATCTTTTCCTTTAAAAACTAAATAGAATACAATATATATATCTTAATCTGTGCACTGCACACATCGTGACAAGATAATTGAACTCTCTTGAAGGGCATTCAAGAAGAGACAAATATACAGAAACGAGGTCAAAACCAGGCGACGATAAGGCAGGCAAATAAATTGCAGAGTCTAGCGACTTTGTACAGATCTGATAAGATTGCATACAGTATAGTACAGATGTGACTCAATGCCGAGCAGATGCCGCAGACGACGGCTGGACCGGTTTTAATTGCCTCACGTTTCTGGCTATGAAATCATTTTACGCGCAGCTTGCGCAACTTCCAGTCCAACTATTTCTAGAATTCAACCGAAGCAAGTCATAATTAGACATTGTTATTTGTTATTATTGCTATTGTTGTTGGTTGTGGTTGTTGTTGCATTTTTGTCTAAATATAATTAATTGTTTATTTTTGCCGTGTCACTCGACAACTCAGCCGATTGTCGCCGCGCACGGGCGAACAACACGTGATATTTATATGACAGGCATTTAATTTCTTGGGTGTGGAAATTTTTGTAAGCCATATTTCGCATTCTCATTTTTAGGTTTATATCTAACATGACACATTTGCTTGAGGGTGTGTGCACAGAATTCAAGTTGAAAGGCTGCCGAAATGAGCCATTAGCTAAAAAGCTGAATAAGCCAACTTTAACAATTTAGAAAGCGCAGCTGTACTCTGTCAACGCCCAAATGGAATTTGAACTCTGAGCCGAATAGCTTTTACCCCTTTCAGGTTCTGGTACCGCCTTCCAACAGATCGTCGCTCAACAGACCGGCACTTTTTGCTTAAATTTCAAAACGTTTTGGTTTGCTTTTTTACGCCTTCCCCACCCCACTGAGATTTTTCCACAAAATATGACATAAAGCGCTGGGGAAAAACCGCAGCAAAAAAAATAAGAGCTATAGAATTGCTGAGTCGCGCAACAAATAAAAACAACAAATGCCGAAAATATAAACTGTACACGTTTGCGTTTTTATTTGTGCGCACGCAGCGTTAAATCGCACGATTTGCCAAACTCTCTCTCTCCCTCTCTCTCTCTTTCGCACACACATGTTGCACAATCAGTTGGCAGCACGTGTATGTCGCGCGTCAGCAAGGGGCAACAAGCACTCGTGAATGCCTCGACTATTGCTGTATGTTCTAAAACGGGCAGCATGAACGAATGCGACTATAAATATTACGTATACGCATCGTGTGCTCTGACCAAAAATAAGTGCTACTGAATACTCTTTGATGCTAGATTTTGTGATAATTAATATTTATATATTTTTCTAAGCTATGAAAGATTTATTTAAGAGCAAATTAAATTAGGTGTTTTTGTTTTTTGATGTGGTTCGAAAAATGATTTCATAAAAACTTTTTGCAATTGATGACTACATTTTGTGATGATTATTATAAATTTCCTATTCGATATAATTTAACCATTTTTTCGATATTTAAGTTCTTTTGCTTCTGAATACTTTTGCAAATATATAACTCAAAAACTAGATAAACTTCACGTTCAGGCTTACCGCTTGGTCGGTCGTGCTGATTGTTCTGATCCCAGACCAGGACATGGCCATCGCGATGGCGATGGTTGAGTTTGCTGCGTCGAAAGGGCATTTCGAGTGTCTGTCTGACTGGCCGATCGGCTAGTGCTGAGGTTTTCGAGTTGTATAAATAAATAAGAGTAAACTAAACTAGATTCGAGACGCGTTCGCGTTGCGTTCCCTAAACTGCTCGGCAGCGGAGAATCAAATTCTCAAAACACAATGCACGGACTTGTTGTTGTTGCGTATGTTTTTTCACTTTGACTTTTTGCGCACTCGTTTAAAAGATTTCATGTCTATCTGCAGGATGGGCCGAGCCTGAACATGTCGCGGGTCAAGATATTACTGAGGAGCTCTTATTTATTTTTTTGAAATTGTTCCTTGCGCCTTTCACTCGACGGGGTATTCGCGACTGAGTTGTGCCAGTATCCAAATCCAAGTGGGAATCGGTTTGGGATATATGGCTGTGGGAACTCGCGTTCAGCTGGTTGCTCTTGGCTCTTGGCTCTGTGGGCGCCACTGCGGCAACTGAGCGCCAACTGTTGCGCTAACTGACTATATAATAAACGGGGCAAAATCGCTGAACGTGCCGAGCGCTTGCGCCGCAGTGTGTGTGAGTGAGAGAGAAAGGGAGAGAGAGCGAGAGAGAGTGAGTGCGCGCACGAGTCGTTATTCTCAGTTCTCTGGCGCGATTACATCAACCGTTCTGGGGGAATGGTCAGTGATTTGGTCAGGGCATATGGCGGGCACAAACTGAATCATCGGCGATGGCAAGTGTAGCCACCGTTGAACTCAAGTCGATTGATGTCAATTGCTGCTTTATATAGTACCCGAAGATCTATTCATAGCTGCCCAGACGTAAGCACACACATCATTCGTCTCCCGACGCACATCGCACATCTCGTGACCGACGGCACTTGGAGCCCAACTCGACAAGAACTAACTCGAATTCTTAACACGCGCAGCTGAAATTATGCCAAAACCAAATGGCATTTGCCAAATGCGCGGCCAGACCATGGAAATAACGCAAGATTATCGCGAAAAATGTTTGAGTACATGCTGAAACCATAGAAATGTGAGCCGCTGCCAGAGCGGGTGGGGGGCTGGGGCAGCGGGTAGGCAATGACTGGCGCCATTGGACGTCTACCCCCAGAGGCGAGGGGGGGTTTGCGGCTGCAGGGTGGTCGCTCGCTAAGTGCCGCTAAGTGGTGGTCTGCAGCGTTGTCCCCTCCCCAGATAATTACCAATTAAGCACACAATCCGAGGCATTTTAAAAACGCAATTCATTGCATTGTCAGGTGCTTGCTAATTTGGAGGAAAGCGCAAAAACCTAGCTTAGCTAAAAATCATAAGTCATACTGCAAACATGCGAGAGAACAGGAAATATCAGCTGAAAGTGCTTATTACGACATGAGAATGCTCTTTGAAAACTAACTAAACTCTGATTAAAAATATGCGAGTCAAATTTTTGGTTGAGAGGTTACCAATATTTCACAAAATTATTAATATTATCTTATCCTCCAACCTTTTTTAAACTAAATTCAACAAAATCCCATCTTTTTATTTGTCATTACTTTATCTTATAAATATTTTTAAATTGTAGTTCAATTTTATTAAAATGTGCTTTCAGATTGCATTTGAATAAAATTTTTTTTGCATATAATTATCATACAACTCTCAGAAGTCCGCTATCAATTATCTACCAATTATAAATATGAATATCTTGCGTTCAGCTTTCACATTTTTAATTTATTCTGCTTTACATATTTTTTACCCTTAATCGACCCATTAATTTTCAATTATCTTTTATATTCCATTCTTATTAACTTTCTATGGAATTTCCTTTATCTTCCATCTGCTTTCCAATAGATTGGTAATCCCACTTATTTTGTGCCAACCCGCTTTATGCTGGAGTATAGTCTACCTTCTGTTAGTGTATATTATAATCACGGTTCTAAGACACACACACATATATCATAAAGCTTAAACCACTTGTTGTTGTCGAAGTCTCGAGTCGGCTTCAAGCGTCGGCTGAGCAACGTTGCCGGCATGCGACGTGTTCACGTGTTTGTCGCCTGATTCTCGACTCGGCTGCGACAATCGAACAAGTTTCGCCGCAGCAAATTGAGAGGGAAAGAGCATAAAAAAGAAAGAGAGCCGCGTAAGTTGACTGACCAATGAGCTGCTCAGCTTTTTGACGACTTGTCTGGAAGTGCCGGCAAATATTATTATTATTGTTATAACAGCTCAGGCAACAGTGAGTGTTCAAAGAGAAGCAAAAAACGAGAGAGAGAGAAAGAGACCGAAACCTTGACACGCGATGTTTGTGTTATGACAGCATTTTTTTCTTTTGGCAAAACCTCAAATGGAAATTTTGCTGGCAGGTACAGTCAAGCGTTGAGCAATTAGTCAAATAAAAAAAAAAAAAAATACGAGCACACAAGCTATAAAAATAGCTGCTGCATTTGTTCTGTTTCCGTTTCATTAACGAACAATGCGAAAATTACTCATAACAACTACAATAGTTATAACAATAGTTGCCTATTTAATAACTGTCATTCCAAAAATGAGCTTCGCAAAAAGTTGTCAAGCTAAAAAGCTTTTGAGTTTGTGTAGGTTTGTGTGCTGGCTAAAAAGCGTTACTCTATTTTGGGCATCGCTTGAAAAAGCTCAACGCAAGCAGATACGTAAAAGGTGAAAGAACGTAAGACAATAAAGCGATTACGTTGCCTGAGTTGGCGCTTATCGGATATTTATCTGTTGTAACGCCATATGTTTCAGCCGCTATATATACTATATGTATGGGCATTATTATCGATTTTCTCAGCTAATTAAAAACCAATCTGCTCAGATTTCAACTTATTCTCTCGCATCTGTGGGAAAATGTGCGGGGCCATTTGTGTCGGCCATATACATATATAGTTGTTGTATATATCAATTAAATGGAGAACTTTTACAACTTTAAATAAAGCAAATGAAATATGATTTTTTATGATATTTGCAGCCTTTATTATATTGTTTAAATAAGTTGTTTCATATCAGTTTTATGGGTGTCATCAAGGGGAACTTACAGGTTAAGTATCTTGCGTCTAACAAAAGATTCTCGGAACTCCACATGGGGCATTGACAGGTGCAAAAGAGTTGGGCAAATATAGAGTTATATTTGCAAACACTCAAGACAAGTCGATTACGGACCAGACAACCCAACTCAACTCAATTAGGCGACATGTGTGCGTTTCTTTGTGGCCAAAATTGAGTTTCAGCCAACTGGCCGTGATGTCATCTGAATGTAGACTGATTAGTGAAAAGCTCAATTTAATGCTCGCAAAAATTACACGTAATATTTGCGCATCATATCTGAGCTTCAGTTATTTCAATTGTTTCCGTTTGGGCTGTGAACACAGTGGGCCACAATGGAATTGTTTTACGCTAAAGTAATTTCTATTTATTGTACCGGAATGACACACCTGATGTCGTCCCATTCACTTGCCACAGTTCAATCAATTTTGGGTAGAATGAATGCTTTGTGCTATTTACGGGTTTGTCAAATTGTGCTTGGTACTGAATGTAAAAATAACATGCACATTTTAGAGCTTTTCACATTTCATGAGTAATTTCCATTCGAAACAAGCTTAAAATGCACGATATTATCGCCTTTAAATAAAAGTTAAGTGAATTGCCCCCACTCTTCCGCTTCCCCTTTTCCCCTCCCGGCGGGACAGCGTGCCTCGGACTTAACACGAATTTATTTAGTTGCTCTCGAAAACTAAAGAGGCGCAATTTTCTAATTTAACTGTACTGAGACAACTGAGCTGTAAATTGCATTACAAAAGACGCAGCTCGTCAAGTGCGGATCGTCGAGAATTGCAAATTATGTCTATAGTATATAGTATATAGTATTTAAGTCGGCATTGTACGGCCCTATACAAATGCAGTGTCTGTATCGTGGGCGTTTGAGCAATTTGTGTGTGTTGCGGGTGAAAGCGAAAAGTCGCGTGTGAAAATTAACGCGCATTTGCGAACGCATTTACACAATCCCTATATTAGGCGGTCCTATTCAATAATAATCATATAATAAACGCTGACATGCCGACAGCAAATTTGATCAAAATCAAATGAATTTATGTGCAATGTTAATGTCGGGGCCAAAAGTGACATTTACGCGAATTTTGTCAAATTGCCAGAAGCCAAATGGTAAACGAATCGAATGCATTCTAATATGATAAGTTTAAACGTTATGAAGGGTACATTCATTCTGAGAGAATATTTAAGTTTTCTACAATAAATATACTAGGTATTTTATAATAAGGAATAATAATACCCAATAATACCCATAAGAATTTACAGAAAAATATGCAGCAAAATTGTAATGGAAATTAAATTCAAAACATTATGTTTATTCAGCACATACGCTGTCCAACTATTAATGCTTATAATATTATAATAATTTGTATTCCACATCACTATACCAAATAGCTATAGGGCATCTCATAGTCAGTCAAGCCGATTAGACAGTTGCTCACTCTGGTTAATAGCTAAGCCACAGCAGCCTGCTAACATTTCACTCTGCGCGAATGAAAGTGAAAAATTGCAGTCAGATCTTAAGATCGTTGGGGAATGCCAAGGTTCTTGACACTGTTTGCAAATTTCCTCATTGTTCTTGACCTTAACGTTTTTCTACGATTGTAACGAAAGTCAGGGGCAAGTTTGCGACTTGCTTGAAAACTAGTTTGTATATTAATGTTAACGTTAATGTTCTTGTTATTACTGAAATTCATTTGCATAGCAATAAACACGTACGAACATATGCATGTATTTATTTTGCTTTTTGGCTATCGCATCGCATTGCCGGCAACCGGTTTCAACTGCTCTCCGTGAGGGCCCAAAAATGGCACTGGCCGCAAGGAACTGGCCCATAAACTGTGTCAAGAGATCATGGAGCACAGGTTCTCGAGCTATGGCAAAGTAGGAAAACAAACGAGAGACCATAAACAGGCAACAGTTGATCAGCTGATCTGAGATCGTTTGCGTTTTGCATTTTGTGTCAACAAACTATTCACGGTTTCAGTTCGAATACCGTTTCGGCTGCGAACCGGACACCCCCGAGTCACGTTAATTGCGAATTTGGCTCACGCGTTGGCGACAATAAAGCGTCGTCTCGCTTACTTTGTTTATTTATTTATATTTATTTTGGTTAATTTCACGAAAATGTGCGCGACATCGCATAACAAATAACTTCCGTTTCGGGGGCACCGTAAAAGCGCCTGGAGAGGTCGTCCCGGGATTGATCGTAATATGCAAATCAAGTGGAATTAACTGAAGTAGAAGCTATCTAATTGAATCAGCGCCAAGTGCGTTCAATTCCGCTTTTATGCGTTGTAATTCTTTTTGTATCTCTTGGTAATTTCGAGACGTTTGCGAAATGCGCACAAATCGCCTAATTGTACAGAGAGAGAACGTGATAGGAAGATATACCAGATATGCCCGTCAAAAAAATAATCGTGCAATTTTATTCAACTATCCCAAGTGCTTGTATAACTTAACTCAAGTGAATGACTAATATAAATTATCCAGGGGACTTTTTTCTATTAAATGTAATAAATCATTTAAAATACTAATGAGTTTTGTGTACTTGTTCTAGGGACTGAACTTAAAGCAATTAGAATACACGCAGCGAAAATGCTAAGTAAGTTGTACTATCTTTTATTATATTAGAATGTGGGATAAGTTTAAATGTCATTTAAATAGTTTGATTTAAATTAAAGTCAATAATTACATAAGTTCTTCTCCTATTCTATCGCAATTATTACCTATCCCAAATATTCCCTTACTATTTGAATAGCTATAAATTCAAATAATTATATATTTTTAAATAAACCAAATTCTATTTAATTTTACATAACTTTTTTCTTTTTGTTTAATCATAAATTTTTACTTCGGGTTGTAAACCGAACCGGTTTCATGTCTGTGATTATATAATCACCACCATTCTCCATTTGTTTTGTTATAAAATCTTGCTGTTAACAGAGCTTTACGTGCTTTACATAGTCGCTAATCTTAATTTATGATCGAGTACACATTTCATGTTGAACTTACCCAGCTCTGGCTTCTCGGGTTCCTTTTCGGAACTGGCACAAATCGCCTCCTTGGATGCAGACATTTTGTATGTGTGTGTGTTTGTTTTTGTTATTTGTTATATTACGTTAATAATCTACAATAAATTATTACAGTCTTTGTTGGATTAGACGCAATCGTGCACGAATTGCACAAGAATCAGTCAAAAGCAGGGCGAGAATTTCGCAAAATACAAAAAATGATTAACTCTGGTCAAGCACGTCGCTTGGCGGTTTTAAGACATTTTCGTCAAGCACTTATTATTGTTATTTTTATTTTCTTTTTATTAGTTTTGCGGTTGTTCGCGTTGCTGCACGTTGGGCAGCTTAAAATGTTCTGAACGATTAGCGGCAAGACGCCTTGCTTTTAAATAACCGGAGACCGCAGATCGGAGCTGGGCTTGGGGCAGGGGCTGCTGTTTACACGATTAATTTTATTGTTTTGTTTGGTTTGAGCTGTTGACTCGGTCGCGCGAGAGATCTTCGCATGCGTCTCGCTTCCAAACCGTTCGATGGTTAGATAGCTGCTCGCCTGATCCAGACACGTTAATCTGTAAGCAGAGTAGATCAGAGCAAACATCAAAATTAGTATGATAAATTTAGCGAAATGTCGCAGATTGCGAATCGGCAATCGGCAATCGGCAACCGGCAATCGTCAATTGCCATTAATTGTTTGGGTAAATGCGAAAAGCCGAGCGAGCGCTACAATTATTGAATTTGGCTCACGAGTTTTATCTCCCTACGCACGTTTCCATAGTTAACGTTATACGATCTATACAAATATTCGCTTTGGGCAAATATTAGCGATGAGTTGCCAAATTCGTAGCCAGAAATTTGTGTGGGCGCTGCGACGAGTGTTTATCATAATTATAGCGCACTTTGATATATGCGACGGTTGGCCAAATTGATTCATCAACGAATATAGTTTTGGGTACAGTTTTGAAAAATGCTTTGCTAGCTGGCTCCGACTACAATTACTTTTTTTTATTTCTATTTTTTGTCAACTGTCTCAATATTTGCTAGGCGGCTGCTCGTTAGACCGAGTTATAATTAACTCTACTGAAATTTACATAGTTAGTTGTATAGGTAGCTCCAATTCACTTGGCTCAATGCGAGCGGCGGTTATTTTTATATATTTAAAAAAATAAATAAAAATCTCATTAGCTCAGCTGTTTTTTATTTTGTTTTTTGTATTTCTTACTTTCGAATTACAATTCGGACTGTTTTGATGATGTAATTTGTTGATCGCTCGCACCTTATTACAAAGCATTTCTTTGTTGCCCAAAAAATAAATAAATAAATTTTAAATAAATATATGTGTATGTATAGAAAAAAACAAATTCATAACTGGTTACGATTTTTCGCATATTTCGGCAGGTAAATCAATTATAATGCGGCTTCTGTTTGCGTCTTATTCTATAGAAATACCATTAAATACACATATATTTGGGGTGTCTCGAGTGGAATTTCAATTAGGCTTTTTGCGCGTCGCAGCGCCCAAAATTCAATTTAGAAAGTATCGTGAGGCAAATGAAGCTGAGTTGGAGCCGAAGTTTGGAGTTGCCGACTGAAACCTGAACTGTTGTTTTGCTTTATTTTGTTTGTTGTTTACCCCTTTGGTAGGTGTTATCTTTCAGCAAACCATTTCTGAGAATCCTGATTTAAATATACATGCTTCTTAACGGCACAGGTCGATAAATTCTGCTGCTCAAACGTTTCAAAATATTCTTAGAAGGTATAATTAAAATTTGCTGATCATTGATCATTATGTTGTTTCTCTTTGATATCATTTGGATAACTTTTTGTGCAACTCACAAACTTTTCCATTTTTATTTTGTCAATGTTGTCAACAAAATAGTTATCAGCTTATAAAATTAGCGACTTTTGCAGTTGATCTTAAATATATAATGCAAAAAAATAAAGGCATATGCCAGAAATCGAATGATTTTGCATTTTTCAGCTGCTAAACGAGCGCAGCACGTTTCAGTCTGAAGATGTCGATCAGACGGTTAAGAAGTCGACATCTTTGCTGCTCGTCACCTTTTTGTTTTTAGGGGCTTGCTGAAATTCTAACCAAAAATTAAATGTAAAAAAATATAATTTATAAACCGTTTCTGGTTTTACCTAAACTCCATTTGAATATAATTATTATTATTCTCGCCTCTTAAATTATCATTTCAACTTGCTTTATCATAAACTGTGCTGCTAAATGCTACTGGTTTTGAAGCAATTAGTTAAGCCATTTAATTATTAAATTTGCTTTTTAATATATTTCGCCAAAGTAAACAACAATTTATACCATTAAAAAGTATTGCACATAAAAAGCCGTGACAAGTTCAAAGATTTGAACATTAGGATGTGGCAAGTGTGTGACTGATGCAGAGTATTTCGCCATCGTTGTAGACTAGTGTGATAATCCAATAATTATTGGACCGCATGACTTGGTCTTATGCAAGGCCAGCAAACGGCTGAAAAAGCAAACAGCTTAGCGTTTTAATAAGCCCTTGATATGCATCACAAAACAGGCTACAGTATAAATAAATGTGGCAATAGATATAAATAAAAAAAAGTACCCACTTTAAATTATTGAATAGGTGGAGGTTCTAGGCACGGGATTGCAACGGAATTGCCATAAACGGGTTATCTGCCCTAGCGCATTTACAGCACAGGTGATATAGTCCATATACATATATATAAATTATATAAAACAATATTTAATGCGCAGCTTAACTGAGCTGTTCATTTATCGAGCATTAAAAGCACATTTCGAAATTTATAGAGCGCTAAGTATATGAAGTATATTAAAGAAAATTGTTTGATGAAATTTATTGCCAATCGGAAATTGAACAACTTAGTAGCTAGTAAAGCGTGTGCCCAAAGTATCTCAAGTGTTTTGAGTTATTTTGACAGATAGGAACCATCATAAATGTTTATGATTCTCTATATTGATATTGACTGATTACTGGCCGGCTCGTTTCTAGGCCCAAAAGCGAATAGCTATGGCAGATTTATAGACACGTTACAATCTGATCTGGGCGCAGAGTAACTGCTAAAAATATTACCTAATAATAATAATATTAATAATTGAAGTTGTCAAGGCGCGTTGAGGCCCAATCGAACAATCGTAAATTAAACGCACTTATCTGGCCCAGCGAATCGGATTGACGTACTCGCTCTTATAGATTACATACATACACACAAAGTATACACTTCTAACGGATGTACAAACGCCAGTGTTTCCCCTTGCCTGATATGACACATGGTTTCATCGTGAAAAATAAATAGGCAAGTGGATTTCTACTTTCTATGCAAATTGATAATCTTAAGGTAATTTAAAGCTCCGCATTTAATGTTGATTGTAAAAAAAATTTGCCCAGTCCGTGCCCCCTCGGTAAGCAAAAAAGATGGTCATAAAGTGTTGGCCATAAATACTATATGGAGGTTATTTCTTTCAAATTTGCTTAGTTATAAAGTCATTAAGATTTATCGCAGCTTCATAAACGGGCCCTCCAGTTTTCGGTTTTCTGCTGCGTCAAGTCGTCGTCTACACACGTCAGACCGTCAATAACCGTTAACACTTATGGCCCCTAGGAATACTTCAAAATTTTCCACATGTGCTTCACGATAAAATACATTTCGCATCAACATGCGCTTCACGTGCAACAATTTGCAATTGCTATCTCTTTCTCTCTCGCTCACTTAATTATCATTGGGCTAATCTTTAATGTTGCCGTGTTAAATTTCTATTTTATTTTAATTCTCGCAATTTATTTGAATTTTATTCGCACGTTAATTGTGCACACACATTTTTTCTTCGACTCACATTTCATTTTGAATTTCTAAAAGCAGAGTTAATTTTTTCTCAGATGGCGCTAGTTTTGAAGTTCAAGTGCAGCCGCGGGCGGAAGGTGAAGGGGTGGGGTGAGACAGATAAAGCCACAATAGGCACACATTCGTTTCGGCCGGGTGGCTCTTGATGCTACCCATTGTCGATAGGGTATTGTCGAGTGTTGATTGTACGAGTACATATTCGCTTTTATTTATTTTTTTATGCTTTGTACAGTGGGAAACCGTTTGACTTTGGAGTGTGCGTATTTGATTAGCTTATCGTGCGGATTCAACTTGTTAACATTTTCTAAGCCAATGCATTTTACATTGAAATGCCTGCGCATTTTTGCACTTGAGGCCTAAAACCAGTTGAATTGTATTTTCATCGCTGTTACACTTGACTTTCAAGCCATGTGCTCAATTTGGCCACTAACTGCCAAGGAACAATGAAGTTAACTGAAATCGTTTAACACTTTAAGCCATCAGCAAGTAACCGATAATCATGTTAAGGACTTAATGAGGTCTTTGACACGCACAGGGAGAGTCGCGAGAGTCAAGACAGAGAAAGAAAAGAGAGAAACCGAGCGAGAGCTTTAAGTTTGAACTTGGAGTTTGTAACTTCAATGCTAATTAACATTTGTAAAGCTGTTCTCGGCTGTCATCTGATATTTAAAATTCCTCGAATTTGCATTAAGTACGTAGTTAACGTAATTGCGATAAATGTGAGTTGGAGTTAAAACTCGCTCACCTTAAAGCAGGCGAAATACGAAAAACGAAATGCGAAAAGTGCCAAACAAATGAACTAGTAGTATTTAAAACAGCTCCCGTCAGCTGATTCGTTATGTTGCTGTTCCTCGCCTTCTACTATTTATTGGTTCACTTTCGGCATTCGCGCTTAAAGGCGGCTCATTAGCGCTGGTCTCAACGAATGTGCGGACAAAAACAGAGAGCGAACTAAAACTTCGTAGAGAAACACAATAACAATGCAAAGTCGCGATTGCAACGTTGCAGGAATTTTGCATGTGTAAATTGAATTGTTTTTCTTTTTTGTTATTTTGTTTTTATCTGTTAATAAGCTTTTGTAACTTAATGAACAAAGGCACTCACGAGTTTGGTTTTCCAAAAGGCAGCACAATTATTTCTTAGTTTTAACGATAAATTTTCACTATTCGTTCACGCTTAAACTTTCTTATTTGCCGGGTCTCTCTGGGAGTTGCTGCTGCTGCTGCGTCGTCGTCGTCGTCGTTGTCGTCGACTTCGTCAATGGGAGAGAAGCGGCCTGGCCGAGCGCTAGCGCTGTAATGACTTACTACCTGAGCTAATTGAACGTTTTTATAATTCTGTTTCTGTTTGTGTTTCAGTCGCATTAAAACAGAGGCGCAGGTGGGAGGCGACTATCAAAAAAATACGACGACGCTTCGCTTGATTCATCAGTGGAGCCGAGACGAGCCGAACGTCAACGAGGCCGCTTCGTGTTACCGCCGTGTGGATGATAGCTAGTTGTGGTGATAATGACAATGTTTATGAGTTGAGTTGTAAACTATTAAATGATGTTTTTATTGCCTGCGGCAATTGCAGCCTGCAATGACACAGCAGAGAGTTTTTACTGTCACCACTGTCTCTCCATCTCTGTCACTCACTCAGACTCCAGCTCGAAGCTGCGTACACGTGCGTTGCCTTCGCACTTTCTTGTTTTGGTTGGCTGTGCTTTCGTTGTGCATGCAAATTTTAGAGCGAAGCTCAGAAGGGAGCGAGGCGACTGCAAAGCAGAACCAGAAAAAACAATTGAAGCCGAACCGGTTGACGCTCTCAGCAGCAGCAGCAGCAGCAGCTGTCGCTGCATGTAAGCTCCCACTGCCGTTAACCCGTGCTTCCTCTCTTCTCTCGAACAGTCCTGCATTGCCGACACGTGCTCACGCGCACATTCTGGAGGCGGGCTGCAGTCAGTGAATGGCCGGTGATGTCGGGGGGCGGCTGCGTGCGCAGCTCGTGTGATAAGTGAAGGTTAAGCAATTGAAGCATCTTTTACAATATTGACAGTTACTTGTTAACACATTTACATAATTAATTCCGCTGTTGACGCTGCCAACTTATCGGCCATGCAAATTTTAACGCTACAATTAAAATCCCTGAACCATGCGGATCGCAATATGCGACAGCTTCGGTATTTACCGCTATAAAGCGACCAAGATAAGCGATCGGGTCAATAAAAGCACAAAGCAAACTGACCGTTGATTGGCATTGGGCGAATCTCGCACCTATTTTCATGCGATATCAAACTGATTTTGTACTATAAACCGGCTGTAAAAGCGCGTAACTGCCAAGCGGTGGCAAAACAGTTGGCAATTGAACTCTTAACTTGGCCTTTATGAATGGAGCTGGGCGTTAAACAGTGGCGTCACATGATTTGCTTTATGACCTGTTTATGAACTGTTCGTTGTACACCCTGGCAGATGGTATTTCGACTTTGCTACAAAATAATGTAGTTTAGTTTAGAGCGGACCACTATATCATAAGCTGGCATAGGAAAGATCGGTCGAAAATATAGTTTTTATATGAAAAACTTTTGTTATTTAAGATATCAAAACCAATTCAGGCGATTAAAACTATCACTATGCTCCTAAGATATCTGACAAATATTATATATCTTGCGAACAGTCGGTTGGAAAATCAGTTGTTGTGTGGAAAACTTTACTGTTTTCCAAGATATAACCAAACTTGAACAGCTGTATAATATTAAAACGGTAAAAGTCCTGATGCACGTACAAACCCAGTTAACTATTCATTCCATTCACTTGCCTGCTAGGGTATTTAATCGTCGGCAACCCGCAGATCATAGTTCATAATCGCTTTTTTAACTTTACAATCTATCAGACTTGCACCCCAAGCCTCAGCCAGGCAACAGAGCTCCGGGCGATGGCTATCGGCCCGATTATTTGACAACTTCAAGTGCGTTATACAATGGGGAATAACAGAAAGCAATTAGATTTGCTGCAGCTCTTGGAGCGCCACCTCACCAGCAAAATATACAGTGTTCGATGTACTTAACTAAATCAATGTGGACAGTATCGCCGTGGATAATCGCAGGTATTAATTATTTATTGAGTCTTGTTTTTCATAAACTTATGATAGCCCCTTGTGCAAAGATGTGGATTAAGATTGCACAGTTTGACAACTCTATAACGATCTACAGCTAATTCAAGTTCAAAGGAACTGCAATCCATGCTTAGCAAAATCCGTCGTAGTTAGCCCTGATTTTATTGTGTATAACCTAGCAAATATGGTTTATACTATTTGTATCATTACGATAAGTAAATTGGTGTTAATTTACGGATAAGGGCTTGATGACGTCATTGAATTTGAAGACGAAGGCAATGCGCCAACATCTAATCATCCACGGGGCCTCTTATATACGCACGTAGTGCCTGAAAGGCGCGTGAGGATGGCTCTTAGCATTATTTAAGTCGTAGCGCCATTTTAATCGCCATCTATGGGGCCTGTCGTTTGACGCAATTAATTTTGTGGGTGTACTGATGTCTGCTACCTATTGATAAAGTGGGCATATGATGAGGCGTGTGTTCTGGTATCAGTCACTTCCAATGAATAAGGTAATTCTTCGAAGAGTCGGCCACGGCATTATCAAAAACAGATTTGAATCCAACTCTGATTGCTTCAACGTGTCGAAGCTACTTCGCGTAATCAAGAAACCCGATGTAATACAATGGCAATACAGTATCTTAAAAGTGGGTGTGACTCGTTCGATTAACCAATTGACATCTTGATATCATTCGGGCACATTTTGAGCCACCCTATTCCATAGATTATCGGTTTATATTGCGAAAATTGTATTGCAGCACTTGAAGGGCTGCAGTAAAGCAGGTGACATAAGCGGCGGTAAACAGCTTTACAAGTCAAATTATCAAGTAATTGCAAAATTTGATTAAAGCACTGATTAAAACAACTGTAAATAAAGCGTTATGCCATCTTTGGCACCTTCACATTGTGCCAGGCGTGTCGAATGTGCTTAGGAGAAAAATATTCACCGTTGTTATTGTAGCCATATCCAAAGGATTAATAAACTGAAGCGAAAAATCGAATTGGTAGAATATAAAACCTTTTAACTGAATATTTGTAATAAAAGTGGAGAGTGCTTAAAAGAAAAGCACAACAATTCTTAAACATAAAAAAGCTCGCCTTTTTTGCTTAAAGCATCTTGTGATTCCCAATTAGTTTTAGCACAGCGGAAGTGTTAGCATCTATTAGCTCAAAAAGTGTTCTTATGGTCAGAGTTAAAAATAGTCCGTTAATAATACGGTTGAAGATTACCAAGAGATTTATAGGACTGCTTAGCCAGTGTTGTGTTACGAAAATAAATGCAGATGTTTTCGATAAAGTGAAAATGGTGAAAGCCATAAAGAATAAAGTGCAAAGTAATTGAAATAAATCAGTGCAGTGATAACCGATAATGATGATAATGGCAGCCTAATGTCGGTATAACGACCAGGCAAACATGTCAATCCATAAAAGCGACAAAACCAGCACCCGACCATAAATGTCGCTCCGTCTAACGGAGTGGCACTTGTTTCAGTCTGGCCCCGGGATTTGATAAGGAACGTGCCGTGGATCGGCCGAGTGAGGCGATCACGTTCACGTGAAGTGCACGCCGTTCCCGATAGCAGTAGGGGCAACAACAGCAATTAAGCCAACGAGACGGGCGTGTTGCTCATGTTCAGTTCACATAAAGTGCTTATCTGATGAATAATAACTAGCCGGGCAACAGAGCCCTCCCCCACCCGCCAATATCCCTGCACTCCTTGGTTGTTGTTGTTTGCCACTTATCCGTTGTTATTGCTGCTTATTTAGCACACACCCATCATATTACACCAACCGACATTTCTAAACAATTTCGTGGAGGCTGATGCATTGTTGATCATGTGAACCTATCAACAGTTAGCTGGCTTTAGTCAGTGGGCAAACGGTATCTGAGCCAAATTTGCTTGAGTATGTGCCCAGTAATTGCAAACAACAAATTTGCATAGTTATATTTACTCATCAAATATATTTATAGAGCAGGCATATCATAAATTACACATACGCCATGTTGACCAAGTTTCATTTGACTTAAATTTGCGACCAAAAGTATGCAACAGATTGTGGAACATTTTAAAAAGAAATTGCAATCCATTGATAATATATGGAAACAAGAATAAAATCCAACCAAAAGTTGGCAATTGGTCAATTGGTCAATTCATGACATAAATAAAATAAAAAATAAATAAAAACAATTTAATTTATTTTAGTAACCAATTTACATTTATAAAATATGAGAAAAAATTCAAACGTCGTATATGTTTTTATTCTAATTTGGGTTATGAAACATTTTGCTTAAATACGAACTTAAGATAACAATAAATAAATCAACAACATAAATTCTTTACATTAATATATTCAAATTTTGACTTAAAACAACAGGCAACTGTAAGTGAAATATCGTAAAAGGTTTCCTGCTTTGTAAAGCTAGTCAAAATAACAGTCTATATTCGCACCCATTTCAGAAACAAACAAATTTTCACAGCGACAACAGCACTAAAATAAATTGAATATTACGAAAAAGCTATAACTAAATATATTTTGATTTAACAAATTTTGGACGTCATTCGCAGCATTCCCCAAAAGGTAAAACGCAAAATACACGATGCCTTGCTCAGTGTCCAATTTTGAATCGGGCTCGAATCGCTATCGGGCCAATGTGCGCATTGGCAACTGGTTCGAGGACAACTGCCTGGAAGAGGTAAGGGATGAATATGTAGCTATATGAATGCATTTTATGTTTTGTCCACCCATCGATCCCAGGACAAGATGGTCAGCTTCCGGAAGATGCGCGATCGCGGCGAGCTGCTGGTGGAGAAGGCTCGCACGCTCTTCGACAACTTTCAGAAGGAGGTGCAGCTGGCGGCGCCCAAGCACGACATCATGATCGGCGCCACGATCCAGCTGATGCCCATCTATATGAACATACTGGACATGGACACCTCGGACCTGCATCCGGCTCTGTCGGTGGTCATCAACGAGCACGCCATACGCACCAGCCAAACCATCAACGAGGACTGCGAACTAACTGTGGCGCCCTCCGAGCGTCCCTGTGTCCGCAACTCCTTCCGCATTGTCAGCGGGGATGAACACGATCGCACCGGGGAGAAGCTGAAGTACGGACAGCGCTTTCGCCTGGAGTGCGTCGAGTCACCCGACGATCCCATTCTGCTCTACAGCGCTCCCAAGCTGAACAATCTCTCGCAGGCCATCAACACGACCTTCAACTCGCACAAATACGGCGAGGTCAATTTGCCACTGGGTCTGGTGCACCGCAGTGTGAGTAGGAATACATATAAGGGTTTGACTGACTTGTTGCGGGTGGGATCTTGTTTATACCTTATTCATTTGCCTTAAATATTTTGTTTGCAGAAAATCATGTGTCCCGATGGAGATATACCCTCGGCCTTTACCAACTGGTTTTGCATGCATGTCGATCCGCATAAACGCTTCGAAAGCGAGGGCGAGACTTTGCCCGTGAGTAGAAATCTATCTGCCCAGTTTTGTAAACTAAGTCTCCTTCCCCCCAGAGCAATTCGCCTCTAGTTATTGTCCATGCGGCCACGAATCGTAATTTGGCCGCCGAGAATGTTGTTACCCAAACCCTTTTTGGTCCAGAGTTTTTAGTTTCCGTTCAAATCTATCGCAATGTCTTCAAGCGCGAAATTTGGAAGAACGTTTGGATGATTAGCAATGGCCATCACACCCACGCTGCCCATTAGAAGTCAGAAACAAAACGAAAACAAATTATCCGTGCTCGGGCTAGTTCACATGAGTGTTTGTGGGTGTGGTCAGCCCCTCAAAAGCCGACACGATTTTGTCTTATCCAATAAATGCAGAAGGCCATGGCAATTAACCGTTTTCTGTGTTTGCTTTTTCTACCCTGAACCCAGTGAAAATAGTTACAGGGTATAATGGTTTTTTACACTTGTATGTAACAGGTAGAAAACAGCAGCTCATACTTTGTAAACTATACAAATTCTTGATCAGCATCACTAGCCAAGGTATAAACTTTTCGATAAAAGAACTTTCTATACTATAAGCAGCACAAGTTTAGTTTTTTTCGATGACTTGAGTATCTCAGGGATAGATCCACCAAATTGGTTTATTACATTCTCGTTAAACAGACGTGGATCAGGAATATTTCGGAGTTTGAATACTTCAGCGTAGTACCTAATCGGGCTCCCGACTGGAGCATTCTTACTTATATATCGTGGAAAGTAGAATTTCGCACATGAAATAGGGTCGGGCCGAGCCCCCGCTGGAAAGGTCTGATAAGGCGGCTCACAAGCAATTTGTTCGCCTTTTATTTGTTAAAACTTTATATGACATATAATATATCTGTAAAGTAGGGATCAACTGTCTTAAGTTATAAGCTACAGCTATCTCCAAATACTATGTTAGTGTAAGCCATTTACTCTAAAGCTAAGCTTTAGTTTAAATATTGGTGTATTTAATATATATATATATTTTTTTTGGCTGATCTTTTTATTTTATTATTTCCTAAGATTAAGACCAAGTTTTGATCCTTTCGATATTTAACGATTGGATAACTTATTAAATCCGAACCGTAACATAGTTGTTTAGTGTTATATTAACATGCGTCTTGACCTCTTTGCTGGTTATTTTTGCAGGGTCGCTACACAAATTTCGCACACGGAACTGGGTCGGCCAAGCCCCTGCTGCTATGCTGATAAGGTTCTGCCCGACAATTAAACGCTCTGACGTCTCCATGCCTATATAAACGACCAGGCCAAACACAGCCAACACACTCAATTTCTACAATGTCTTCGTTCTACAACCTGGGGTTACTTCTTCTGCTCACCATCGCTGGCAATTGTGTCCAGGGTGCGGACGTTCCACGCATCATTGGCGGCCAGTTCGCGTCGCCGGGACAGTTTCCGCACCAGGTGTCGCTGCAGCTGAAGGGGCGTCATCATTGCGGCGGCTCCTTGATATCCGACACGATGATTGTGACCGCGGCCCACTGCACCATGGGTCAGAGTGCCAGCCAGATGAAGGCTGTGGTGGGCACCAGCGACCTGGGTGCCGGCAATGGCCAGACTCTTGACATCGCGCAACTTATCATACATCCGCAGTACAATCCACAGAGCCAGGACTTCGACATGTCGCTCATCCGGCTGAGTAGTCCTGTGATGCTTGGCGGCGCTGTGCAGACAATTCAGCTAGCGGATGCGGATGCCAACTATGCGGCTGACACCTTGGCCACCATCAGCGGATACGGCGCCATCAACCAGAACCTACAATTGCCCAATCGCCTCAAGTTTGCCCAGGTGCAGCTCTGGAGTCGCGACTTCTGCAATGCCCAGAACATACCAGGACTAACGGATCGCATGGTGTGCGCCGGACATCCCAGCGGACAGGTCAGCTCCTGCCAGGGCGACTCTGGCGGCCCACTGACTGTCGATGGCAAACTGTTTGGCGTTGTCTCCTGGGGATTCGGCTGCGGCGCCAAGGGACGTCCTGCCATGTACACATACGTGGGCGCCCTGAGGTCCTGGATCAAGCAGAATGCAAATGTTTAGCTTAACCTATGATAGCTCGATCTGACCTGACACGAATACGAATGAATTGTACAACTTACAATGAAATAGAAATCTTTAAATAATGAGTTTATACTTGTGGAATATTTGGTTACTCGTCATGGCAAGGACAAATCTTCCTGCTAGTTTTTGAAATAACAATTGTATGAGTATTATCCATGTTGAGGGCGCAAGCAAAAACTTTCCAAGTGTCGGATTCTTAGATGACCCCATATTTTTTTGATGCCAATCGACGGAGTTCATCCTTGCGATCCCAACGCACCATGTCCTTAAAAAATCTGCAAGGATATGACTGAGTTAATACTATTTTTCTTTGAAGGACATTCCTTTTGGAGCCATATCTCGGTCATATCCTTAAGGATCCCTAAAGGATATACCTTTTTGAGCTCACAGAAAGTAGGACTATCGATTGGCATTCAAGGATTCCCAGGATTTAACCAAAACTATCACCTCAAATTTTTCCTTGGGGGTTAGTCACAAAATTTGAGCCGAAACCAAAAAAATGCGGATAACTTGGCCATTTGAAGGACTATTGTGATGTCCTTTGGCCAAAGGATAGCCCATGTGCTTCTGATTCAGAATATGCAATAAAAAGGACGAAAGTCCTTCAAACGGCCAAGATAAAAGGACTTTTTTGTTTACAGAAAATCACCTATAACTCGGTAGTATCCTTGCGAATCCTGGCAATTTTAGTGTCAAACAACTCGTATTGGCCAGGGCTATCAACCCACCAAAGGACATCAAAATTGTCCTGTCAGTTTTCGAGATACCAAGGATTTTACACATTCGACCATTTTCTTAGCAGCTTGGAACTGAAATTTTCCAAGTGCCAGATTCTTAGATGACCCCATATTTTTTTGATGCCAATCGATGGAGTTCATCCTTGCGATCCTAACGCACCATGTACTTGAAAAATCTGCAAGGATATGGCCGAGATAGAGGTATTTTTCAGTAAGGCACATTCACATCGCATTCACATTATTTCAAACACCTCCTAAAAGTATGCTACATTTTCTGTTTGCTTGTGGTGAATTTAGCAAATGCAGCAACCCATCGCGAGGCACTGGCTCGTGGGAAACCTATCCATTCAACAACCCGTAAAGAACTCGGTGTTTATGGCTTGGGTAAACTTTTAGCTAGTACACAAACACTTATTTACCGTTGTGAAAGAAAAGATGATATTTATTCAATACACGAAGTGTTTGTTTATTTGTAACCATATTTTTGTGTCCTTGTACAACTTGTGTAATTGCTTAAGTACTAGACATTCACTACGCACTTAGGTTATTATTGTATCATTATCAAAAATTTCTTGACCACGTTTATGGCTTTTGGTTTGTACGCTTAATATAAATGTGCCTAAATTGGAAATCAAACATGTCATGACAACTGTGGATACTCATTTTATACTGATTATATGAACGGTTAGTGGTTAGCCAACAATATTTTGTGTGCTTTGACCATGTTTGATGATTTTACATTTGCGATATAAAATTGTACAGTTTTAAGATATTTACAGTCGTTCTGCTTGTGACTTAAATTAGGCCCATTGGAGCTGGGGATAAACAATTTCATAGTTATGTAGTATGTTTGCATATTGTGTCAGTATAAAGTAGAAGGCACTATTGCATATTTGTGTCTTAATATTAAGTACTAGCTCTAAACTTTAGTGATATCCATAAGTCTGTCTGAACCGATGATGATAAACTACATACAAAACGTATCTACTACAAGCTGGCGTTGTCTAACAAACGGGATATGTTGTCCTTGTTGAGTTTATAACAAAATGCAAAAGAATATATTCGTATATATATATACATATATACTTTTAAACTATAAATAAACCTCTAAACATAATTTGGCATAGGTTTCTCCATTTTCTGTCATATTTTTTAGACATGATTTAGAAATTCATAGGACAATCAACAAGTCAGCTCAAAAAAGAAAACAAATAAATAAAATCAAGGAGCTAACGAAACTGATGTGCCTTATAAGTACACACAGAGGAATGGGCAAGGGAGGGGGAAGGGGCAAAATCACCTAACGCTTTCCAAAACTACAACAACAATAGACTTAATGCAAGCTTACGAACTAAAACATATTTGGAACGCGACTTTTGCAAAGCCTTTTAGATGTCAGGATAATTGATAAATAGTACAAGATATATTTTTATATATATACTTAAGTATGTATGCACTGCACTATACAACTCAGTTATTGGCCTTGTGCACATTTGAAAAAAACCTGTCGAACACACACACACTCACAGTTCACACACACAAAAGTTTGCCATGAAAAATTGTGCTAAAAAGTTTTTTTTTTAACATGTAAATGCAAAAATTGCGCTACGACTTGCCAGTTGAACCCGGGCTTCGGGTTAACTACTTTATAGATTTATATTTATATATGTATATATATATTAATGAATTATATGTAACTGTGCTACGCTTAGAAAACTTAGGATCTACTGTACAACAGTCGTTCTCTTTCTCGAATGTGCGCTTACAAACTAACTCAGCTAAGTTTATCGCATGGTTTAATTGAAATTAAAATATATATATATAAAAAATTTAAGTTATTGGTTGTCTGTGCTGTGGCGTGTGTGTGTGTGTGTGCGTGTGTAGATTACAGCTTCAAGAGCCATGGCAAATCCTCTGCTACTGCCTATTGCACAACACTCGCGGGCCGTGTCATTTGCTTAAAAATTATTGGTAACTGCTAATCCTACGCATACTGCTGCTGCCCTGCTTCTGCTTCTGCTCAGTATCCTTGATATCCCTGCTATGCACGCATGCTCTGCAAAGTGGCCAGGAGCACGGTGCCCTTCGCATAGAAGTAGCCTCACAACTTGGAGCTATCGTAGTTCTCCAGCAGCCAATGCTGGCGCAGATGCGACTCATCGCACTCCTCCATGATGAGCTTGTCCCTGTTCTCGTTGATGGCCAGGCACTTGCCCGAGGAGCCGTGATGCAACAGCTTGGTGTTCTCACGGTATGTCCAGAACTGCAGCGGACACAAATGTAATTACACACGTAGATCTTACATATATAATGACGGGGTAAACACTCACCTGATTGCCCTTGGAGCCGTGACAGCCAAAGAGTATCACATCCTTGCCGGCATAATCCAGACACGCCTGATCACGACGTATTTCGCCATTCTTGCTCAGCATCCAGTACTACATAGTGGGGGGCAGGGGGCAGAGCGTAGGGGAAGTAGAAAAATTGTATTAATACGAATTGTGGTAGAACGTGTGATAAATAGTTGCATAACATTTAAGCCAAATAGCCGCAATACTTAGTTTTATTTAATATTAAATTAAATGCCAAAAGCTGCTACCAGTCGGCTGTCTGTGTGTGTATGGTGTGCATGTGTGTGTGTATGTCGGTGTTTTCTGTGTGTGTGTGTCTAGGTTTTGTCTGCGGTCTTGCCATGATTATTTATAATTTAAGCCAAGTTGCCAGCAGCTGGCCTGCTTTGGCCTGGCTCCTGTTCTGACCATGGGCCTGCCGGGCCGCCATTTTGTTGTGTTACCATTTCCGCTTCCGTTTGCCACAACTGACCGCGCTGATGATGTTGGCCATGCGAATGCCATTTCAGTTTGTTTATTGTGCTGTGCTGCCACAGCGCTGCATTCACACAAACACACACACACACACATTCATAATGTTGCAACATTATTTCAATGCTGACATTTGTTTTAGCCCAAAGCTCAAATGGCGTTAGCGGAAATTGGTTACGAGCTAAAGAAAGCTACATTGTGCACTGCCCAGTTATGCGACAGACTTGATACCCTAACATGTATAAATATTTTTTAAATAATTGAATATTCTCTAGAATACTTTATTATTATGTAGTTCTAGGGCGATAATCCAAGAAGAGAATTTATTTTAAATTTGGCAACGCAAAAGCTAGCAATGTTAGCAGACGTTTATGCTCATGGATCGTTCCTGTATGCATATTTTAATATATTTTCTTTTTAGCAAAGCTAGCGAAGTTAGCGCAAACTCGAAATAGAATGTTGTTGGCTCTAAACAAAATTTTAAATTTTAAATTTCCAGGGCACTGGAAACCCCGTAACTTATTATTTACCTTTTAGTTCAGTTCCTACCAGGTTCTCATAAATAAATAACGGCTTTAACTGACATTCACAATGCGTTTGGCCTCGCTCTCCTGCCGCCTCTTTGCCAGCATTCAATATTTGCATTAAACATTTTTACTCGCTTACCGCCGGCTGCCTGCCACACATGCCCCTTAACATACCCGATGCTGTGTCCTTCATTTTCTCGGTTTACATTTGCATTTCCCTTCTTTAAAACCCTTTGCGAGGCTTTTCTTTCGTTCTTTACTTTTTCCTTTTTCTTTCTCTTTTTTTTGCTTGCTGCGTGTTGCATTTTTAATTATGTGTGTATCTTTTTCATTTAAGTTTAACTTTTTTTAGGTTATTTTTTATTCTCTTTTTTTAGGTATTTTTTTAATATGCGTTTGTAGCTTTTAGCGCTTTATAAGCGTTGAGCAACATTTTTTTGCTACAGAAATTTTTCATATTTTCTAGCCTCGCTCGTTGATATGAAAATGAAAATTTTTTCATTATATTGCGCGCCGTTTTGTTGCTGTTGTTGTTGCCCGCACGGGATTCTTTGACGTGGCGCTAGTCAAAAGAATTGTGCAATGGCTGCTGCTTCTTCTGCAACGCCCCCTCCCCACCCCTTTATCCTAGCCGGCAAATAGTTTTTTTGGTTTTGTTGTTTGCAATGTGCGAAATTAAAATTTGCCACGCCCACGCATTTGGTGTCCTCAACGCTGGCGAATGTTGATTATTTTATCCAGTCGCGTTCCACATGCGAGCTGTCTTTAATACACCCTACAGCCAGTGCTTCAAAGGGGGTATTTACTATACACGGCAGTCTTAAATTTAAAGTCTACGAAAATAAGATTCTTCTATGGCTTAAATAGCTTCCTGTTTGACTCGATGAACAAAGAACTAGTTCAGTTATATACGCCACTAATTTTATCTGTACTCTAGAAGTAAATTGTAATAGTTTAAAATATTTCCAGGGTATTTATGGAGTTGCGAGCTCTGGTTGCAACTGGTTTCCTTTCTTTGCGGCGTTTTGTTCCATTGGTATGTGCCGGGGGGCGTTGTTGTTGCTGTGGCATAGTGGCTGTGTGGTGGGCGTGTAGGCGTGGCAGACAGCCGCCTGGCGATTTTTCGTGCGTTTTTGTACACTGCACGGCAAGGAACGAGGTCAACACTTTCCATTTAATGTTGAATACACAACATAGACCCCCCCCCCTGCAGAAGGCACACGACCACAAAATGTATCTATGTTTCTATGGGTGTGTATCTTTAAATGTGAGTGTGTAGTTTGTGATATTTGCGTGTGTGTGTTGATGTTGATTTGTATGCAGTTTTGTTGTGCGTTTTTAATGTCGAAATGCTTGTTATTAAATGTTCGTAAAATTGTCACTGTTTTTGCTTTTGTAAAACTCGTTCACAAAGTGAAAAGAGTATATTGTGTTTGTGCAATGTCCGTCTTGCTGTTCGTATGAACGCAACTTTTTTCACCGGTATTGAAGCCAGAGACTTGAAACTTGGAATATATACTCGTGTATACCCGCGTCAGACAAATTTATAACATGACAATACCATGATGTTCGCAAATCGATAAAGCGTGAATATTTCCCACAATATTAAAGCTAGTCACCAAATTTGGTATGCAGATTGCAGGTGGGCCCCTCAAAGAGCGCGACCTTGATATTCTGACAACTAGAACGACCCTCAACGCCCCCACTTAAAAAAATCGGAATTGGAAACCGTTTTTGAGGTAAAGGCTCCATATTTGGAATATGTACTAAAGCTCCCGCAAGCATCACAGAAAAATTTACCGGCCACGTGACGTACATAATAGAGGACAAACCATGAAAAAAATGCCATCAAACATGAAAATCGGTTCAGTTTTGGCACAGTTATGGTCGTTTGAAATATGGGAGCTATCGATCAGAGAGCTTTACATGTCAAAATTTTTGACCCCTCAAAATCAACCAAAATTGATGAAAAATGTAAATTTGCATTTGTAAATTTTGAAAAAAACATTTTTCGAAAATGAGTAACTACTGTGCACTGTGAATGAGTATTACGCAGTCGGCTACGTCCGACTGCAACGTTTTTACTTATCGTTGTTGCTGTAGTTGTCGCAGTTGTTGTTGTTGAAGTGTTGCTGGTTTTGTAAAAACTTCGCACAACACGAAGCCGGCAAGCAAAGCCATGGAAATGATTTATCATTTTTGTCATTTTATTTATGATTGCAATTTAATTAATTTTGCAACGTGGCATAAATCTCAATTTCCAAAATAGTAGTGTAGGTAGTGTAGTCCTGTGCGTGTGTGTAATGTGTCCTGTGTTATTGTCAATGCAGTTTTCACGCCATTTGGCAACATTCTCTCTGGCAAGAACAACAAACAATTTTATCATAAAATACTTTCACTTAAACTACGGCTAAAGGTTAAATAAATGCGATAAATTGTTGAAATTTTAAAGAAAACGTTAACAAAAAATAAACACAATTCATTTTTATACCACAAACTCCGTGAAATTAGTGCTCAAAACCGTAGGACTATCAAAATATTTATATTTTTTTATTTTTATTTTGAACGAGTACAGGGTTGAGGTATATTTCGTGCCAAAAAAGTCGCCAAATTCCCACGGTCAGAATCATAACAACGGAGCAAGGGGAACCATGAAGAAATTCAAAATCTGATTTTATGTAGAGAAGTTATAGTTGTATACTTAGTTGTTAGTTTTAATAGGCCGAAGAAGAGCAAGGGAAGCCCACTAAAGTAGATAAAAGTGTTCAAAAGAAACATGTAAGTTCTTAAGTCTGAAAACACACTTAAGGATAAAGTAAAGTCAGCTGAAAAATTAACTTGGCACAGTATAGAAAGTTGAATGGAAAGAGGAGGAAAATCGTTGAAAAACGAAATAATTATTAAATTTAAAAAATATATCAGTTTTTAAAACTTACAAAAATTCCATTATTGGAATAGTTATAAAAAACATTGAGTTAGAAATATAAAGCAAACAAGTTAAGATTTAATATAAATAAATCGTTGCGTTGTTCCTAAAGCATGATTAAAAAAACAAACTCATGTATACAACTCTTTAATAAAATATATACTAGGCTTATTTTTTAATAGTTGGCAATTAAGCCTATATAAGATTATTTTTTTTATAAGCGTATATTCTATTTGTTGAGTTCTAACATAAATTGTTTAGGTGTTTGTAATCAGGCTCAAGTCACAACGCATAGATACCATAGATTTTTAGTCCAGATTATAAATAAAAAAAGATAACGGTTAGGTTTTTAAGTCCAAGATATATACAAGATCGGTACCAGTTAAGTGTTGTTTGGTCCATTGGTTAATCAAGCAAGCGAATCGATTAAGTCTAAATCAAACTACTGGCAATAACTGTAAGCAAAGCTCGACAAAGCACTTGAAAGACCCAAAAAAATGTAGTCCAAAACCAATGCAAACATTATTTGATGAGAGGCAGCCGCCCCCCGAGGGGGCATGGCAGGGGAACAGTTGAAATTGATGGATGATGGAATTGGATACCTGATGTCCTCCTTGGCCATGGCACGGGTAGACTTCGACGCTGCATTCGTCACAGATTTTCTGAGCATCGACGCACATGTTCGTGTTATTGTTTCTTATCTGCAAATTAAGTTCGATTTGTCATATGGGAGAGTGAGAGAGTAAGAGAGAGCGAGAGGACAAGGCACAGTAACATCAACAGTAGCAAGATTAGATTTGGGGGCAACAGCTGTTATCGCAATCGAAATTGTTATTGTTATCGATCGAGGAGTTGTGGGTTAGATTCGGCAAAGATTCGCCCCGAGTTAGCCAAATTAGTAAATGGGATTTTTTGTTGTTGTTGTTTTGATTTTGGGAAACGACAGAAGACTGTACAGGCTCGTAATCATATTAGCGATGGGCATACATATTTATGGGATATATCTTAACGGTTTTGCGCTTCAACGGAGTTTGTGGCGGTCGCAGTGCTGGCCAGCGTGCTGTTGATTGCTAACAAACCTGATTGCCGCCCTGCCGATGGCACGGATAAAGGCCAACCGCCTTCTTCAAGTTGCGCTTGCCCGACGGCGAGTCCAAGCAGGTGCGACCGCCATAACCTAAGTTCCTCATCTGCGAAATGGGAAATATGTGTGTGTGTGTTGTTGTTCGTTTCGGTTATATCCATAAAATGGCACATTAATGGGTTAGTTGTTTGGGTGTGTGTTCAGGCAGGTTACAACCAGGAACAACAGAGGGTTTGGGGCCATATCTCGGGTATATAGCCGCGTTCCACATGCCACATGCTGCACGAGCTGCGTGCTGTAGGGAGTAACGTGTGCAACTTACCTCGCCATTGGCCACCGCGTCGCCGGGTATGAAGAGCTCCGGATAAATGTTGTCCAGGTACCATTGGAAAGATTTGCACTGCAGATCCTCGCTGCAAAGGAGTCAAGTGGAAGAGTTAGTTAAAGTTGCCATAGGATTGTATATATATTTCTACAAATATCTATATCTATTTTATTTAAAAATTGATGCTAATTTTGTATAACAAAATCTACTTTTATTTTAATGTTTGCTAACAACTTTTATAAACTAAATTCAGGGACTTTAAAAGGCTTTAATAAGCTTAAGTATGCATATAAACTTCACTCTCTTGCGCTTTCACAAGTTATATGCGTTATTCAAAAGGAATTTGCAAATTCTGGGCAACAAGAAAAGTTTTGATTTGAGTTTATGAGAAAAGTTGATAAGCCTAATAAGCTTTTTATTTTACTGTATTATTAAATTTTTCCTAGGAAAATGGATATTTTATTGAAATCTGCGTATTGTGAACGACAAATTTGGCCTCGATTTATTAAAATTAATCTTAATTATCAGCCACACAGCACGGAAAATAAATTCTCAAGTTAAGTTTCTGTTTTAACCAGTCTACAATATTTATATTTATATATATATATTTATATTTGCCATTCTATATTTTTATTTTTATATATAATTGTATCTATAGCCATATGTTTATTTATAGTCGCTACTTACCGCAACTTCTTGCGTTCGCTAACGTCGCCAAAGTCGCCTTTGTCCATGCCAATGCGCTGGTAATAGTATTTGGAGAAATCATCCATCCAGACCTCAGCCAGACGTACTGAATTCTTTTTCAGCACATTCACGCCCGTGCGCCACTGCAGCAGAAAGAAAAGGAAAAGCAGAAGGGAAATCAGAGATAAAGTCGGCTGAGTTTACTTAGCAACAATTCGGCTGCAATTGGCACAACAAAACAGCGATGCCAAAAGCCAGTGAAAATATTTGGCAGCCAAACAATTGGGGCTTATATAAAGGAGTTGCATCTAAAGCTGGAACTGGAGCTTATCGTAAGGCTGGGCGAGATGGGCAGACCAGCCTAATTACCTGAATGAGTCGGTTTACGTCATGTGTACCAACTGCTGCCGGTTGTCCACTTACTGCTGCTGCTGCTGCTGCTGGTTGCCATTGTGGTCCGTCTCTGCGGTTATCTGTCTTTGCTCCCACCCCACGCTCCCTTGAGGCCCCCAGCATTGTCTGCCGCTCGCCCCGTGTTTGCCAACTGTGTATTGTTCTTGTTTATGTGTTTACCGAGTGTGCGTGCGTAAGAGTGT
The DNA here is from genome assembly GCA_035043565.1 of Drosophila robusta. Classification (NCBI taxonomy): domain Eukaryota; kingdom Metazoa; phylum Arthropoda; class Insecta; order Diptera; family Drosophilidae; genus Drosophila; species Drosophila robusta. The sequence continues at coordinate 7,077,572 of JAWNMW010000584.1, forward strand.
GCGCATGTGTGTGTAAGTGTGTGTGTCTATGGTTGTTGTCCTTGCCAGTTTTGCGAGGCTTGTGGTAAGGCTAATGTGAAGTAGGTTGGGCCAGTGGCAAGTAAATTGCACGCTACCAAATAAAGCCTTGACGATATGTTATCGAAGTGCACTTTTATCGATGCGTTATCGAATATTACGTGCATGTAAAACGAGAAAGGAATTAATTGTAGATGTCCATCGATATGTTATCGTTCGATAAATGGATAATCGAATTGCATTTTTATTACATATATAATATTAAATAACTAGCTCACACAGCGAAATGAAGAGTATGTAAGTTTATCGATACTATTTTTACAAATTATCGATAGGTAGCGTATCAATCGCTTGATCGTTGTTTAGTCAGAACTTTTCAGTAACATTTAAGCAGTTTAAAATGCCATTTAATACTTATACATATCAAAATTACTTTAAATATTCCCATTACCGATATTTCTTCAATTCTTTATCGCATATTGTATTACTTAACGGTTAGTAAACTGCTAGCGAAATATTAGTTTTAGAAAATTTGGCAAAAAATGCGATCTTCCTCTTTTGATAATTAATCCAAATACAAGTAATTTAGAAAATATCGATAAATTATGTAAACAACCCAGACAAATCACTGCAAAATGGTAAACCGGACAGCTAATGTAAGATTCAGAGTGCCTCGTTTATCGATGGAGTCCAATCAAAAAGCATCAATTGGAACTCTGCCCAAAAAGTTGGTCTTATGAATAAAAGATGCAACTGATGATGCGCCTTAATGGCTTATTTGCCCCAACTGGAGCTGCTTTTATGGCCGTAAGCTCCTCTGGGCTGTCCTGCTCCTTGCTACCTACACAAATCACGTTATTTTCTGGGAGGCTTATAGAGTTCGATTTGTATGGTACAGGTATCTATACAGTTCGTTGCAACTTAACGCAGTCCTTGCCACATGCCACACGCCACACTCCTGCAGCAGAGAAGCCGCTGCGCCATTGACACACACACAACAGTTGCCAAACTTTTGTCAAGCGTAAACCGTTGATAATTGAGGCAGCAGCCAAAGACTGAGGCACAGCCGCAGTGCATGTCCATGTCCATGTCTGTGTCCATGTCCAGGTTCTGGTCTGGGTCCGGGTCTGGTTTCGTGTTTATGTGCCGTCGTTGCTGCGGCTGGCATGTGCGACATGTGCACAGAGGGAACACCGCATTGGGCCACTGTTGACCAAACACGAACCTCGGCCTCAACTGCTGCACACACACAACACACACACACACACTCACACACAACTAAGCACACACAGCGGAGCAGACACCACATCACAGCTGGTTGTGTGCGCAAGTTTTAAATTCTCAAATGGTTTGCAATCGCATTCGGTAGAAGGGGGTCCGCTAATGAGCACTGAGCGTAACAGATTGGGCATGGACACTTACCTTGTAGGGCGACCGCTTGCGGAAAATGTGGCCCACATGGGAGCAGGGCACAATTTCGAGTGTGCCGCCGCACATCCAGGTCTTGAAGGACAGCTCCAGGTTCTCGCCACCCCAGATATCAAAGCCGGAATCGTAGGTGCCCAACCGCTCGAAGAACACACGATCTATCGAAAACAGGCCGCCGGCCATCGTAGGCGAATAGACAGGCTCCGATGTGCTCTGTAAATAAATAACGAAGAGATTCGTAAACAAATTGACGACCAACTGGAGTCCACTCTCACAGATATGGAAAAATATGTGTGTGTTTTGGGCGTACTTGTGGATTTTGCGGCAAATCAAAATTGAATCTCATAAGTACATTTAATTTCACTAATTGAAAGTGGGGCGCATGTGTCGGCTCGTTGCGGACACTCAAGTGGCCAGCACCTAAGCTAACTTTTGGCTCAGCCAACGCTCCCCTTTCTGTGCCCACTTTGAAGTGTTTCTGGCCTGAGCAACTTTGTTTGCCAGCCGCTTCACTCGGCTGCCATTTTCGGATACTTTCAACAGCTCCCAAACACTTGAGGCTACATTTTATTTAGTACACATTTTCCTATGCTTTTTCGCACCAACTCCTCGACTTTTCCTCCCCTTTTCTCCCTATCTTCTCGTCGCCTATCGCTTAGCCTGTCTGTGTTTTTTGTTTGGGGCTTCCCACAAATTTTGCTTGTAATTGAATATTTTGTGCTGTGTATTTGTTTTGCTATTCTTGTTGGGTTTTCTTTTTGCCAGCTGGACCGTATATGCCAGTAGAGACCAGCAGCTTCTCTGCTACACATCTTGTGGCACATTTTGCATTTAATTGGAGAATTGCATTTCATTCGCATTGCAATTTAATTACGATTTTTGCTTGTTTTGCAGCATGCAACAGCTGCCTGCAGCATTGGTTTTCAGTTCATTTCGAATAATTAAAAATAAATAAAGTTTTGTTTTTTACTCTGATTACCAGAATAAATGATTAATAAATAAAAACAACGACAGAAGTGCATTAGTAAATTGTCAAATGGAACATAAGTTAATAAAAGGGATAATTTTCCAAATTATTGCGACATTTTCATTATGATTTCATTATGCAAAAGAGCCCAGCGATCAAAAGTATGCAAATCTAACTGAAAATTACGTATACGCAATGTGCTATGCAGAGCATAACGGGAATACGAGTAATATAAATCAACAAAGGCGACAAGAAAAAGAAAACAAGACTGTCAGATGAAAAGGAATCAAAAGTCACAGAAGAATAAGGCTAAGAAAAAAACTAGACGACGTTTGAATACTCTACTTGAACTTAATAAAATAATATGTGAAAATAATTAATATTAATAAATTATTGCTTATATAAAATATATTCGACTGATTTACGTAAACGCAACAAAGCTCGTTTAGAGCTGTAAGCCTAAATTACAGTGAGAAACCTTAATGTAGGTTCTATCAGAAGAAATAATATCGTAAAAATTAAAATTCGATTTTTATAACTAAGATGTATAATTCGAAACATAGATTATCCATCTATTATCTAAAGGGCAAAGCTCACATAAAAGTTTGAAACAGAATGCCAGCGAAAAGATTAAAATATAATTTGTTTGTTTTGCAGGGTATATCAAGTGCCGTTAATTGAGTTTCAGTAGGCAACACTTCACATGGAGGAGGCACATGGGTTAAGCAAACGAAATCCCAAAGTTGGCGAAGTTTGATTTTTTATTAGGGCTGCAAACGGAAGCGTAAAATAAATGAAATTGTCACTGACTGACAGCCGGAGGAGCTGTCAGCAGTGCTTAAGAGGGGGACACGGGCGGGGGGCGTGGCGTATCGCTAAGCAACTAAAAATATGTAACTTAAAGCCAACAACAATAGAAAATGCCTGGCGAGCCGAGGCGCAGCAGCAGCAACAAAAAAACAAAAGCACGTGAAACGGGGCACACGGAAGGGGGCATGCGGCATGCGGCACGAGGCACAAACAAGCAAACAGCAGGCAGTGAGTGAAATCTCCAAACGCGACAAGTGCCATTGTGTTTTGGGAGAGCGAGAGCGCATCGGAACCAGAGCCCGGGATGCCAGACGGATGTCAGATAGTCAAGGCAGCAGGAGGGGGGCGCTAAAAGGGTGGGGTGGGAGGAAGAGAGGGACTCCAGATATGCCTTTGGTGGCCGTTGGCAAATTCGCAGTGTGACATTTAATAAACGCTGCTGGCACAAGACAACAATGAATGCGACTGAGGCAAGGGGTGCAGAAAGGTGGGGTTATGGTCGCGAGAAAGGGTAACAATAACAACAACAATGTCGTAGGCAAATGCAGAGGCAAGAGCAGACCAACGGAAGCGGCATGCGGGCGGCCATTTTTCTGTTATATATGTGTGTACATATATTTTTTGTTGTTGCCGACGGAAGTGACAGAACAAATGGCAAAAGTGAAAAGCAGCAACAAAAAACGCAGCCTTCATTTCACTGAATGAGTGTGTGTGTGTGTGTGTGTGTGTAATGTATGCATGTGTGTGCAAAAGGATTTTATTGTTATAGTTGAGTTTTTTGTTCGCTCAACATCCTTTCAGTATATATTTTTGTATATTGGTATTTTTTTTTGTTTGTATGCCCTTGCCGAGGATATTATATTTAAGTCAGGGATTATGTTATGCATAGAAGTTATCTTTAACCTTTTACAGCAAATACCTTTATATAAATATATTACTGATCAGTCTTAAAAGATTCAAAACACTGAAAATATAAATGCCTGCAAGGGTATTTAAGCTTCGGCACGCAATAGCTGAAAGTTCTTTCGCGTTTTTTTGTTGTTGTTGTTGGTTTGTTTCATGCGCACCGGAAATGGAAGTAAAAACGAAAATAAGTTTCTTGCGAAAATAAACTGAAATGAAATAAAATTCAGCGCGAATAAATAAATAAACACCAAAAGATGAGGAAAGTTGCAGTTGCAGTGGCAGTGGCAGTTGCAGTAGCAGTGGCATGTGGCATGTGGCATTTGCTGTTGCAGTTGCAGTTGCCGTTTTTTTTTTGTGTGCAAACAAAGTCGCATAACTTTTCGCTTTTGCCATACGCCGTCAGCGTTGTCGTCAACGTTCTCATATAATACGGCTTAAATGATTCAACAGCGGATAAATATGGACACTTTTTTGCCATCGAGTGTGTGTGCTTGTGTGGCAACAGACGAATCATGCAGAGTGCAACATGCGGCACGCGGCATATGAAATGAGTTTTTATTGGCGCAGCCTTATAACGAATAAGAAGTTGATACCCGCAGGGCTCAAAGGCTATCCAGGCTCTTCTGGCTGAACAGGCTCAAAGGCTTAAGCAGCCTTTCAGCGGTCGCGATGAATTTTACTTGATTTATAAACCAATCAATCAATTCAATTTTCTGAAGATATGCCCAAACAAAGACCTCTTGCGTTGCATACGCAATCAACGAAGAGCTTAAACTTAAGTAGGCAAGGAAGCAATAAATGGCCGAGTGGGAGATACCCTATTTAATTAATGAAAAAGTATGGACACTTTTAGTGAGTAATGAGATCTAGTTGTAGATCTCGATTTGTAGGTAGATCTCTGTACTTACTATGTCTCAGTACATACTAAAGCAATATTTGACAACAAAATTTAATATTAGTTTTAATACTTTTTTATTATTTGTATACTCATGAATATTTTCCATAAACCTTAGTTTTTATAATGTGAACAAAAACATGCCTCAAATGAACAGTCATAAGTATAAGTTTCCCCCAAAAAAAATTAAAAATCTAGATTTCCTTCTCTTGATTACATTCAAATTGAAGATATTTAAACAATCAGCACACATCTGAAATATCTCAGCAATATATAGCTCACAGAAAACAAGCTAAGGGCAGACATTGTACGCACCGTCTAACTGTCACATATATTGTTTAGTAGCTCAACATACTCCTTAGCCACTTAGCCAACAGGGCATCTTAAGTGCCGCACATTTCTCACGTGGCTTCTATGGCGAAACGACAGCCTATTTAGATATCAAATAAATCTTGTGGCATTTATTATGTTAGACAGTGTGCGGGTGACACAATTTTTAGCTGAAAAATGACGGGTCCTTTGGCCGCCAAAGCCATTCGTCAAGTGCAGGGAGAGCACGAGTGAAAGAGAGAAGAGAGAGAGAGAGAGAGATTTGGCAGAGAATCCCCACAGATTCCGCCGGCGGCAACCGCAAATTAAGCAGGCGAAACGAGGGAAGTGCCCCAGTTGTGTAAGACACAACCGCCGCAATGTGTGCTATGGAAATAATGTGCTAACCTGCGGGCTGCCAACAATAACAACAGCCAGAAGAAGACCAACAACAACAACAAGCACATTAATATCAAATAAAACAGTCACGAAAAGCAGCGGGAGGCGCCAAAAAAAAATATGCCCGGGAATATCGTAAATGTCAGCGTCGCATTATGCGCAGCAGCTTTGTATGTGTGCGGGCAAAGGGGAGGGGGGGAGAGGGGCACAGCCAGAAGAAGGCTATCTGCCTGCAGCCATCCCAGGGGGCGTGGCAGACACGCTCAAGGGCACAAAGTGCCTGGGGGCTTGCAGGCGCAGTCAGCCAACAAAATGTTAAAGAAACAAGATTGCTCTAGTCGGCAGTGACCGACTAGGAGATATCCTTTACACCCTTGCAAAATTTACTCAGCAGCTGTGCTTGCTAAAAGCATGATCTACTTTCAGGACTTCAAATGTATGTACAAGCCGAAGCTCAAGGCCGTGTGGGGAGTATCCAAAATCCGAAATACTCTTACTCTGCGAATGCTTTACGAGAACATGAAAAACTAAATGAGTTGACTCTAGCTTTTATAGATATGCTAAGAAAAATCGGGTCGGAAAACCGTTAATTATCGATAATACGAAAACGGGTAGAGTTATCAACGATTTTAAATAGACTTGATCTGCGTATGGAATACACGAATGTAAAGTAACCAAACATCAACTCTCTAGCTCTTGTAGTCTGCGAGATCGAGGGAGATATTAGAGTAGAACAGACAAACGGACAGGGCTAAATCGACTCGCCTAGTGATGCTGAATCAAGAATATATATACTTTATGCCGCCTTCTGCCTGTTACTTACATTTGCGCAAAACCTTTATACCTTCTTAGCTATTTGCAATGGGTTCAGGGTATAAATATAAAGAAGAACTCACAGGCAGGAAGGAAAAATGCTGCTTGACATAATGTGAAGTTGACTTTTGACAAGTGCTTGCTGACACGCCCCCCGCCCACACACACACACATACACACACACACACGCACCCATCCCCTCGCGTAGTCAGTTGTATCTACAGTTTGAAGTGGCGCTCAGCTGAGCGCAACTTGAGAGTTTTCATGCCCCTTTGCATCACATTTGCATGAGGCAAGCGCTAAAAAGTCGCCACACTCACAAAGTTAACAGTTGCATAAGTTTTAAGTAGAACTCAAGATCTGTTGGGATGCACAGCAGCAGGAAAGCGGGCTGAGAATATATACAAACAAAAAAAAGAAGTAAGCCACCTTTGAGCCAGAATTGGATTTAGTTCAGGTGCTGTTGCTGCTGCGTTGAAGTTCTGCTTAACCCGCTTAGCGAAACTTAAAGTAAGGCTAGCTCTCGAAAGCTTATTAAATACGGCACACAGACATCCGCACACACCGACACACACTAACACACACTCGCCCACCGTTGGCCGGCAAGCAAATGTTACATGAAACGCATCAAATTAGCATAAAAAGTTGTTCGCTGCTTTGGTGATTTTGCTTTGATTACCGGTTCACTGGACCGTTAGCGAGTGCTTAACGTTCGCCAGAGGCAGTGGGAGAAGAAGAAGAAGACGAGGCGGCAGCAGTAACGGTATCCAGAACCCAAACACAAACCCATAACCCAAAGCCAAGCCCAACAGCTCCCGGCACCAGCAGCAGGCGAACTCATCTCAACTGTCTGCTGTTTGGCTTAGGGCTAGGGCGTAGTCAAGGCAACCATAAAGGGGGGCGTGGCTACGAAAAGATGTAACTAGGCAATGTAAAAGCGAATGTTTGTAAGGCAATATGGTAATCTGAAAGCGTGTTCAATTTCGTTATTATAAGCTGCTGCTGTCTACCAAATATCTGTCTGTGTCTAAATTTTAACTAAAACTAAATTCTATTAACAATTTTATTAATTTTGCTCCAGTTTGTATACTTTTATAAATCAACGTAATGTAGAGTTGTAATTGTTTAACCATTCGGATTGCAAATTTAGTCCTAGATGCGTTGTTTAAGCTCTGAATATTAAAGAAATATAAAGCAGTATTTTAAACTATTGCTAATAACATTAATAAAAGAAAAAAGTTAAAATTTTCTCCCCTTACATACATTACAAGTAAAAATAACAAAAAAAAATAACATTACAAAAAAATAAATAAATTAAAAATACCTTAATATAAAAATATAAATTTTAGACACATTTTTCACAAAGATTTTACTCGTTTGACATTCGCAAAAAACAAAACATATATTTTTTAAAAATAAATTTCTGTTATTATTGAAGCCAAAACGTTTTTGTGAGCACTTGAAGAAAAAGCCCCTTTGGTCCCCGCCAATGGTAGCTCATAAATCGCAGCAGAGATTTGCGCGCGTGGAAAACTTTGTACGTTTTTACACGCAGCGCGTCCTAAAAGTGCAATAAAAGTAAAGTGCAACGCTGCGTATTAAGCAGTAAAATGCGCGCACGTGCAAAACGCCAAAACGCAAAAAGGAAACACAGCGCGCAGGCAAATTAAAAGAAACAAAAAGCAGCCAGAGTGAAGGACAGAGAGGGGGTCGAGAGACAGCTGAATTTTATGAAAATTAAAAGAAAACGCCGAGCTGCTTTGGAGCTGCCCCACCGCCAGCTGTCCGCGGCCCGCAGCAAATGATACTCTGAATAACGTCGTCAAAAACGGCGACGGCGACGGCGGAGGCACGTGCCCCACAGCGGAAACGGGAGCCGCCCCTCCAGCCAGGAAATGGGCAAGGTCGTGCCAACTTAGCCGCTTATTTAATTTGCCGCGCAGTTATTCAAGTTGTAGCTACGTTGAGGGGGAGAGTGGGGTGGGGGACAGGGGACAGGGGACTGAGCTCCCGCTGGACACAACATAATTACCGCAGCAGCACGACAACTCGGTGAGCAGGAAGGGGGAGTGGGGGGAGGGGGTGGAACTCAGCAGCAGCGACGCCTCTGTGCACGTGTACATTATACGAGGTCCATCTGTGGTCCTGAAATACTCATGCTGGACGAATTTGCGCGCACGTCCACATCCTCAGCCCGCGCCCATCCGCGTCCCCAGCCCCGTCCTTGTCACTAGCCAATGCCTTTTCAAATTGCTGAAAATGAAGTTTTTGATTATGCGCAACGCGCACTCAATTTGCATGCAAGATGGTGGAAAACGGGCCGAAGAGTTACGGAAACTGCCTTTAAGTACGTGCTTATGTTTAGTTTATGGCGCACATGATGATAACCGAGCGGCTCTGAACCTGGCCATAAGCAGCACATTAATTATAGAACTTTGGTCAAAATTGATGCCAAGAATTGCAAAAAGTGCGAACTTTGCGGAATTGCAGAGACCGTGGCGAAGCCATTTTCCAGAACACTGAACAGATATTGTTGATCACGATTTGACCTAAATTTTTTGGTGTTAGACAATCAAAACTTAAGTTTGAGTTTGAAATTATGAAACAATTTCTAGAGAGCCCACCTGGGACTCGTTGAAGAAATTAATATAATTAATATGCCGCTATTGTTTATCGCAGGTTGTTGAAAATCAAGCATTATTAAATAAGAAAAAATCTATTTTTAAATTTGTATAATTTTTTAACTAAAATGCAATATATATTTAATCCGTTTGCTATGCGAAAATCTCTCTGGCAAGCTTGAATTCTTAATTCTTTAAATACAGAGGCTGGTTTTAAATCGATGTTGGGTATTAAGATTAGTTATCTATAACTAAACTAGACGCACAGACAGGTAAGATATAATAAAATAAATTTATGTATATACATTTTTTTATATTTTAAATGTATCATATAACTCCCATTACTCATGTTTGATAAAATATGTCAAAGCTATCGAATTTTGGCCATATAAATAACCGCATATGGCATATTTAAACGTACATTAGCCTACAATCGGCGCGCTTAACACACAAATTTTGGCAGTACAAAATGCCGCAAAATATGAGCAAGGTGTGTGTGTGGAAGGGGTCGCGGGGTGGAGGCGTCGCAACTCCTGAAAATATGGATTTGCTGGCCAATTAATAATGGCGACCTGCAGGCAGACGCGACCAGGCGCATGCAAGCCAAACAGTTGCTCCACATTTCGGCTGCCAGCGGGCAGATGGAAATCAGGATGGGGAAGGCGATGATGATGTTGGCAGTGTGGATGATGTTGTGGATGATGATGATGATGATGATGGTAATGTGGCCTGGCAGGCGCAGCGGCTCACCAACTTTGAGTTGCTTCGGCAGGCAAAAAAGCTGCAGCTAAAGCGATATACATATATATATATATAGTCATCTATCTGCATGTCATGCTTAAAGAGGCGCAGAGCGAGGTGGCGAGGAGTGCTGGGTGTCTATTGGGAGCACCATAATGTTGTCTGCCATGCACAAAATATCGGTTGCGAAAATTGCTTAAAAATGAACCAACTGCTGGCAGTTGATGGATGGGCTCGCAAAGTGGGGCCACTTGCCGCTTTGGCCATGCCCCCCCCCCCCCTCCCACACTGTTGCCCAAGCTGCAGGAGAGTGGGAAATGGGCTGGGTGCAGACTGCATCAAATTTTGTTTGTTTTTGAAGTGCATGCGACGCAGCAAAAGACGAGACTTTAAAAATTTCATATCTACTTTAGTAGTTGCCGCTGCCGCTGCTGTTGCTTATTTCCATAGCGATTTCTCATGCATTTTTGCTGAGCACACACACACGCATACATTCGTACGTACTTTTAGTGAAATATGTACACACACTAACATGCTTGTCGAGGCTTATACCCTAACCAAAAGGAATGCGACAGGCAGAGAATGCGTCTACTGCAGCATAAACATCTATAGACAGCTACACGGGTCTAGACGGTGCGTTTATATGAGAAAACCAGAAAAAAAATCTATAAATTGTATTTATTTGTGTAAATTGTATTTAATTTAACAAATTCGGCTCTGTTAACGAAGCCAAGCAAAACTTTTATTTGATTTATTTTATACTTCATTTTGAATGCAATTACCTACCAGCATACAGATTTTAACACCTTCTCCTTTCTATTAAATAAACTTCAAAGTTTCTAAAGAGTTCCTCACATTCGGCACAAAGATTGAAATTAAATTATTTAAGATAGTTGATGAGCTCTTATGGTAATTTTATATCCTTTTACCTACCAGAATACAGATTTTAACACCTTCTCTTCTCTGCTACACAAACTCCCAAATTTTCAGCGCCCACAACTTAAACATGATTATCTAAAGAGTTTTCCACTTTCAGCACAAAGATTAAAATTAAATTATTTAAGACGAGCTCTTAAGTCCGAGCACATTGCACGGATGCATGTGGAATGGCGAGTTAAGTAGTTCGGGTATTTGATAGTCACGCATTCCTCATTTAGATGTTGGCTGCTTGTTTTTGGGGGTTTCTGTTTTGTTTTCGCTCTTCCCTCTTTTTTCTTCGAGTGTGCTGTGCATTTTTACGAGCGCTTTTTAATAAATCATGCGACACGTAAGCTGACTTTCATACACAGCATGTGAGTGCGAGCGAGTGTGTGTGTGTGTGTGTGTGTGTGTGTGTGTGTGTGTGTGTGTGTGAGTGTGAGTGTGAGCTGGTGTTGGTTTGCCCGCTCTCCTCGCTTGAGTGAGTGATTTGCATATGTTGCTGTTGATGCTGTTGCAGCTGCAAAAAATGGCCGAGCACACAAATCACTTTGGGGCAATGGCACGGCCACGCCCACAGGCAGCGCCACTGTGCGGCCAACGCCAAAAGTGGTCGTTAGCCACGCGTCTCATGCGCCCATCGAGAGGCCACACACCGAAAATTTCTGTTCACATCCTCGTCCTGGCTCTTGTTTCCTCATCCTCATTGCACTGCGTGCAAATTAATACACTTGCGAGCTGTTGGGATTGCAGCGTGATCTTGTTATTGTACGCGTTACCCCCTTCGAGGCGTCCGCCTCCCCCTCCTCATCCATTTTCTGCTATTATCATTGTTGTGGTTTTCGGCGGTGCAACAGCAAAGCAACAGCAACAGCAGCTGCTGCTGCGGGCTGCCAACAAAGTTATCGAGTGTTTTCCCTGCACGGCTTAATATGCAAAGTTATGAGCGGACTGGCTCCACCTCTACTGCCCCGCCTGCTCCTCACGTCCAGTTATCACTGCTGTGCAATGAGCACGGGTCAGCAGACACGGTCCACACTAGTCCACTTTGGACCCACCTTCACTTCAAACATCACCCTATGGTCAGTTTGCGTTAGAGATGCGCTCTTGTTCTCCAATTAAAAATAGAAAAAAAAACTTTAAGCTCTATAAAGCTCCATAACTAATTTTAGATATATTTTGAAATAACAATCTGTACTTTTTTCTTTTACGAATTTGCAATATTCTGATCATTAATTTAAAATCGTTTTAAGCTGCATATAATGTATTTATAATTGGCACTAGTATTTTCTATATTCACTAGTAAATTTAACATTTTTGTTACACAAATATATATATATATTTAAACCTTTTCTAATTTCTCACACGTGACTATCGCAACACTTGCTATCGCATCACGCGAGCTTCTCTGTGTGCGCCAACGTCAAGTGCCAGTTAAGCGCATTAAATTGGCGGCCATTTTATAATTTTCGAATAACATAATTTTGCCATTATTAACGAACACCGCGCAACGCGCCACAAGCGCTCGAAAGCGGGCAACAAGGGCCCGTCTGCTCCACTTGTGCCACATTTTAAACAAATGTGCAGCAGACTTTCGGGCGAGTGTAAAATATCGCCAGAATTTTCAGCGCTGGCTGCACGTTTAATTAAACAGAGACCGGAAAAGTATATATACACCATATAAACGGATATACAAAGAGCGAGAACGTGAGAAAGAGAAAGAGAGAGAGAGAGGGAGAGAAATGGGCTAAAGTTTATGCATTGCCTGGGCAACTGAAGCGCAGAAGCTTATGGGGGCAGGGTTTTTATACGGATACGTCTCTTCACCCACTTGTAACAACATTTCAATTAAAAGTTAAACTGCATGTAATTTTCAGAAAATGTGTAAGTAATAACGTTGCCCGCTGCGCTCTACTTGAGCCAAATTAATTTACAAAATAAAAACAAAATAACGTCAAAGATAAAAAGAAGGACAGAGAGAGAGAGAGTGAAAAAGGTTAGCCCAAAGGGTTGTTGTTCTAGACCCAAAACTGGCTCGCCACTAATTAACAAAAAAAAAGCGTAGAAAAAAGTTCTAAAGCCAAAAGCGCAGCAATTGGGAATTTGGGCAAAAGAACAGCTGCCAGTTGGGCTTTGGAAAGGTTTTCGGCATCGGGTTACATTTTGGGTTTTCATTTTCGAAACTAAATTCAATTATAAGCCAGACACAAAAGCGCCTGCGATTGCCCTTGGCCAGTTTTAGCCTTTTTGGGCTTTGTGGGCGTGCTTAGCTCGTGCGTGTGATTGACTTAATCATAAGCTGAAATTCAGGCACCTTTTTGCACATTTCGCTTATGTAAATGTAAATGCAAAGCCAGCATCAATTTCAATTAGACGCCGCCCACGCCGCACACGCCCCCTCGTGGCACACACACCAAATTGGGTTTAATTTTGCAATAGAAACGAAACGCCATAAAAGGTGATAATTGCCCGACACGAAAATAGCGAATAAAATTGCAACAACAAGTGTAACGAGAACAAAAACAAATTTTTTAAAAATGCAAATTTTCTGTTTGCGGCCAAATACATGCATATAAAAACCAAACAACAATCAGCAGAGGCAAACAATAAAATTGTGAGAGCAGCTTCTTGTCACAGAAATCGACAATCGACAAACGTTTTATGTAAATAACTCGGAAACTGCCAACTGGTAACTGCCAACTGGTAGCTGGCGAATCTGGAGCCAGTTCTTTTACCTTCCGGAGCTCATGCGGCTGATTGTGCGTGCGAACGACTGCCAGAGATAAGGGTCGAGAGCTAGGTGCCAGAGCTAGCCGTCTCCCTCGCACGTTCGCTTAGAGCAATGGGCATGCCCATGAATACCTAAACAGCTATCAGATGTGTGGGGCACATACGGATCAGCGGGGGCAGAGGCCAGTTAAAAGTAAATAAATGGAACTGACGGGCCCGGGCAAATGAAATATGAAACATATTAGAGAGCTAAAAAGACAGCATGTAAGATAGATAGAGAAGAAAAGAGAAAGAGAGAGCTGCAAAGCGGATCGAAAAGCGATTATGCAAAAACAAAAGGAAAATAAAACTTACTGGTGCTAGCAAAAAAGGTAAAACCCCTTGCCAGGCTGTCTGATAACAAAAGCCTTTTAGGCTTAGACCCGACACTACATGCGAAGTTTCGTGGGCAACAAAGAAAGAAATCGGCATTTAAATACATTTTAAAACCGAATGCAAATCTATATGTATTTGGAATTCAGTACAGTAACAACTGTTGTATATAAACACACTCTGTGTATTCATTTGAGATTTATGGCTTAAATTTTGGCAGCTGGCGTTGATTGAAATGCATACAGTGTTTACTATGTAACTGCAAACAGAACTAGGGCGCAAAGCAGATTTTTAAAACAAATTCAAGCATGCGCCACTAGGATATATCATGTACTATATACGTATATGCCTTAAATGCGTTATTTTTAACTTTTTGAAAGATATGCATATGAAATTAGTGTATATAGAATTTTTCTGCGATTTCGGAAAAATGAATTTAAAGGAACATAAATATAAATTTGAACAATTAAATATAGGTGAACGTTTAAAAATATTAAACATTTAATACATAACATAACTGAACCTAAACAAATACTAATTTAAAGCAAAATTATCAATATTAACATTTACAAAAGATTTCGTTACGTCATTTTTAACACTATATACATTTAAGCAACTCTGCATAAATTGCATAAAAATTTCATTCAGAGAAATAATTATATATACATATATTCAAGATCAAAAATCGTAATAAATTCTTATTAGATTGTCATTAGCGAGCGCCCACTGTATTTACTTAGATGCCATAACAGAGCTTGGTTTCATTGCCGATCGCCGCTTCGCAGCTGCTTTGTTTATCACTTCGCGCTTTGCCCGGCCGAGCAACAACAACAAGAACATTATCTCAACCTTCGCCGCCTCGATCGCAGCTTCGCGCCGCACAAGTTTCAGTTTCAAGTCGTCGGCCAAGCGGCAAACACAACTCGACTCGATTCACTACTCGAGACAGCGAAATTCCTGAGAGATGATGACGATGAAGACCCTGGCTCTGCTGGCGCTGCTGGGCCTGGCCAGCGTGCGGGCGGGCAAGGTGGGGGGTCAGCAGCAGCTGGGACCGCAGCGGCATTTGGTCTGCTTCTATGACTCGGCGAGTTTCGTGAAGGAAGGTGAGTGTGTTGTGGAGTGGAGTGGGCAAAGTGGAATCGATTGAAGTCAACGGTCAGACAAAGTGCTTACGTAATCCCCAAAGACAGACAGCGACACTTGATAATTGTACATAAGCATGTAGAATACAGAATAGAATAGAACCGAAAGAAACTGAAAACTGTCCAAGAAAAATAGCACACAAAAAGTGAATAGCTTGAAAACAAAGTGCGGCTTATCAGTAAGTTCCAGAAATTAGGTTGATTTGTTTGTTTTTGTTTTGTGTGCGAGATGACGATAACGAACAAAACTAACAATTAAATAATTCCCCGCATACACTGAGAGAACGAATTAGAACTTCGGTTTGAGTAAGCCGTTAAATTAGTGCAATGTGCTTAAAATGTTGCTGAAAGTCAATTTTACTAATACATTTAAAAATTGCTTTTCTATCAGATATGTTCCCGTCTATACTCTCTTATATTTTGCACTGCGATCTTTTTGCCCCCATTGCCCCTGAATTTCTTCCAGCGCATAACAAGGTTCTTTCCCTCACCAGGTCTCGGCAAACTGGTGATTGATGACCTGGAGCCTGCTCTACAATTCTGCGATTATCTGATCTACGGCCATGCGGGCATTGAGCGCGAGTCCCACAAGGCCGTGAGTCTTAACCAGCAGCTGGACTTGGATCTGGGCAAGGGGCTGTACCGTACGGTGACCCGTTTGAAGCGCAAGTATCCCAATCTGCGAGTGCTGCTCAGCGTGGGCGGCGACAAGGACATTGAGACGAACGAGGATGCCAAGGATTTGCCCAACAAGTACCTGGAGCTGCTCGAGAATCCGACGGGTCGCACACGCTTCGTGAACACCGTCTACTCGCTGGTGAAGACCTACGGCTTCGATGGCCTGGACATTGCCTGGCAGTTCCCCAAGAACAAGCCCAAGAAGGTGCACAGCGGTCTGGGCAGCTTCTGGAAGGGCTTCAAGAAGGTCTTCACCGGCAACTCGATTGTGGATGAGCGTTCCGAGGAGCACAAGGAACAGTTTACGGCACTGCTGCGCGACGTTAAGAATGCCTTCCGGCCGGATAATCTGCTGCTCTCGACAACGGTGCTGCCGAATGTGAATGCCTCACGTAGGTTTAATGCGAGGCATGCTTTCTAGATGGTAATTAATATGAATCTTTCCGGTTTTTAGTTTTCTTCGATGTGCCCGCTGTGATCAACTATCTGGACTTTGTGAACCTCGCCGCCTTCGATTTCTTCACTCCCCAGCGCAATCCCGAGGTGGCCGACTTCACGGCGCCCATCTATGAGCTGAGCGAACGCGATCCCGAATTCAATGTGGACGCTCAGGTCAAGTACTGGCTGCGTAACAGCTGCCCGGCGAGCAAGATCAATGTGGGCGTGGCCACGTATGGCCGCCCCTGGAAGCTGACCGACGATTCGGGCGAGACGGGCGTGCCGCCCGTTCAGCATGTGGTGGACGAGGCGCCCGTGGGCACCAACACGCAGCTGCATGGCATCTACAGCTGGCCCGAGGTCTGCGCCCTGTTGCCCAACCAGAACAACGCCTACTCCAAGGGTGCCAATGCGCCCCTCACCAAGGTCGCCGATCCCGCCAAGCGCTTCGGTTCGTATGCCTATCGTGCCGCCGACAAGAAGGGCGACAATGGCATCTGGGTGAGCTTTGAGGATCCGGACACCGCCGCCGACAAGGCTGGCTATGTGCGCAATAACAACCTGGGAGGCGTGGCTCTATTCGATTTGTCCTACGATGATTTCCGCGGACTCTGCACCAACGACAAGTATCCCATACTGAGGGCCGTCAAGTATCGTCTGGCTAATTAGTTCTATGCGAAACTTTATCAATTGACATTTGCTTTGTAATTGAATTTTTAGAAATATAAATGTTTTATGTGCCTTACTAACAAGGTTTTGTGGTTGGTTTTCTGTACACCTAAAGCATTTTGTTAGGCGGAGTTCTTTAGAGCAATTAAATTAAATTCCTGCTTAGTTTTCATCTATTGTTATACATACTAAGTGGCTAGTGGCTAAAAAGCTCATATGAAGTCTGAGTTCTCATGTGTCTCAAGTCTTATAATAAAATTTTCTAAAATGTTTAGGTAAGTGTGCCCATTTTTCAGTCTCTATAGCACTGCTTTATATTTATTTTTAATTTATTATACCACATTCATTTTATATATATGCTTTGACCTTGCGTCGTTTGCTTGGTGCGGTGATGGATGCTAAAATCCAATTGACTTTGACATAAAAGCGTAATCGGCTTTAACATTAAAGAAGCACCACAATAAGTGACACACCCTCCTCCCTCCCCAGGCGCACTCACTCTCCCACACACAGCCACAAACAGTCGGGATGCTCTCTAAATTGACTGCTCAACATTTGTCATTGAGGCGTAAGGCAGAAAATTTCGCATACGCAGCGTATTACAGAGCTCGCAAAACACTCGACGCAACGAGGCAAAATGCTCTAGCTTCGTGTTATGCACGATTTCACAACAACAACAAGAGTAACAACAATAACAGAAACGTAACGTAACGTAAAAATGGAAAAAGGCTCTCAAAACGCACGCATAGGCAATCAGAATGGCATAAACCCAAAGCGCAAGAAATGAAATGAAACGTGCAATGTGTGTGTATGTTCCATTTGTGTGTACGAGTTTGCGTGTGCGTGTGTGTGCCTGTGTGTGTTGGGTATTAGAAACCATTTACCTATCCACACAGGCCCATTACACATGCACATAAGGATAAGAGACGACGACAGCCAAACAATTTTTATAGGTAAACTTTACCTTTTTTTTTGAGGAGGAGCTTGACGGCAGGGAGGGATGCGGGGGCAGTTTCTACCACACTTTTGGGCAAATGTACACGAATTGCTCTTGCTCTCGCTCTCTCTCTCTCTTTCTCTCACGTTCTCTCCCTCCATCGGGGTGTAGTATGTGCCTCGCATAAAGTCCAGGTTTCTATGGTCTCCTATGTATATTTAAACGACTGGCCATCGCTGCGTATGAGTGTTTTGTCTCTCTGCGAGCCACGCATATTGCGTATACGCCACGCTGGCCGTATACCTAAGTTATTTTTTGCAAATAATTGGATTAGTGTTTATTCGTATGCCCACATACAGTTAAACCACGTTACACTTACTACAACTTGCCTTCTGCCCAGCAACATTTTCACGTTTCTGGGATTTTTTATGGAACTGTTGTTGTTGTTGCGATTGTAGTTGTAGTTGTAGTGTGTATGTGCAGTTTTGCTTTGGGTTATTTGAGATTTCGGAGTACGTATGTGTATTTTTTTTATATATTTACCCGGCTTTGGGCAACAGCTAACAAACCCGAGCGGATTAGTTGGCTGCTCTAGCAGCATTTTCATTATTTTTAGTTAGCTGCCGGAAGCGACGACCGAATTAGTTTTTCCCCTATATATACATTTATATATATATTTTTTATACGCCTCGACAAATGCCACAGCAATTTCTGCTGCAGTTGAAATGCTGCGCTTGCATATTTTCCAACTCGCAATTTGTAGACCATTTGTTGCGCCCAGAAGTATGCTTTAGAAAAATGAGCTCCAGCAGCAGCTAAAGGCAAACAAAACTGAAAATAATTTAGTAAGAAGTGGTATAAAGAAGAGCAAACATTTTGGCTAAGCCCTCGACTGCTTACCTCAGCAGCTGCACTAAACTAATTGAATAAGAGTTGATAGCAATCATTTCTTAAGAAAAAATATAAAAAGCTCAAGATTTGTAATAAAATTTATCAAATTAAGAATTTGTATTTGTATTACAATTTTGTAAAGTTCTGGGCAACTTGTATCTCATAGAATTTGGCAAAAGTTTGTTCCTGTTTAACTTATTGCACGTAAAAGTTTGAAAGGAATCGAAAATAAATATTTATTTGTACTTGAGAGGACGGCTAAAGAGGCATAAAAAACACTATGCAAAAGTGCTATTTATGGTAGGTTTTTTAAGAAGAGAAAATATTGGTGCGGATTTCAATTGCATTAAATTTTATAGGCAGCTTTGAGCTGACTTTTTTCAATGTATTTTCATGAATTCAGTTAAACTTCAATATGGAAAATACAATTAGAGGAATATTAATATGCACCACAATGCTTACAGAAAAGTACAGCTTACTTTAAGCTAAATCTACCTTAAGCTGAAAAGAAAAATAACGCATAAACAAAAGAAACCCCTTTAAGGGGGTAAAACGACCGCTACTGTAACATGAGTCATGAAAAACTCGGTCGGAAAACACGTTAAAAGGTTAAAAATAAAAAGAGGAGAGCCCGTGGCAAGCAGCTGGCAACTGCGTGCCGTCAGGTAACTCAAAATGCGGCAGGTGAAAGAATGGCAATAAAATTGTTATAGAAATCTGGCAAAAGTTCGTTCCGAGTTGCGAGCAGACCATAAAACGCGTAAGATCTGCCACACAAAAGCGCCACACTCATTGTTTAAATATTATTTACGAGGTGGCACATTAAAGTCGTCTCAACACGAGGCTCACAATTTGCCGCGAGCTGTGATTTATGCTGAAGCCCTACATACTCCTCCAAGCCCCTTGCTTGACTACGCCTTAAACAGGGCAAGCAAATTCGATGCTAAAAGTTGAACATTTTGCCAAATATCCTGACAGGACTGGGCGGGGTGAGGGTGCTGGGGGAGGCTGGGCAGCCAAGCGAATGGCAGCTGCCAAGTTTAATGCCAAATCCATTAGCCATTGACGCTGGCAGCGCCACTCACGTGTAATCAGGCAGCTGCCTCCACTTTCTCGCTGCCCGGTCTATAAGCAGGTCCTGCCCTCAGCACACCCACACACACACACACATACGCTCATACACGCTTTTGCTAGTACGCTTTTCAAATATATCGATTCTAAAGCAACGCTTCAAGAACAACAAAACTCAAAAACACAAACAAAACTGACGCAACTTTTGCTAGCAGCTGGTTGGCCAGCGGGAAAGGGGAGGGAATCCGTTGCCAACGAATATGTATTTTTGATAGAAAGTCCCCCCCCCCCTTCGCCCCTTCCCCCGCGACACACGTTACCTATGCTTATAATTGTTGTTGCTGTCGTTACAAGTTGAGCAACTTTTTGGACACACAGCAAAAGTTGAGAACAGGCTTTAAGACTGTCAACAGCTGCCTGAAGGCAACCCGGGAGCAAAGGGATCTCGATGCTCCTTGTTTGCGGCTGCACTTCACGTTGCCACTGCTTAGAGTACTATATACGAGTATTTTAGATATTACAAAACTAGTATGCTGTAGTTGAAAATATCTGACTATGAGGTACCCTAGATGAAATGTGAGGGTATTAAAGAAATTAAACAGTTTTGATCCTTTGAGATGTTATAAAAAAAACGGAGGGTTAACCGATAGACATAGATTTCGTTTAAGCCAAGTATATAGTTATGCATAATTGGCAATAACATTTGACAGGTATACGAACATTTATAGTACAAATTTGGCTTCCTCAGATGTCCCCAAGTTCGACAATAGTTATCAATTTTAGGCAAGCAAAAAAAAAGATCGATAGCTTGCAATATCATGTATGTAACTTACGAAAACTTATATCCCTAATTTGTTGCCTCCAGCGGTTGTAGTCGATTTTTTACCGACAGACTTTGCTAAATTGACTTGACTGTTAATGGTGGCCAATAATAAATATTGTTTATGAGGTCGTAGATGATAAATGTTAATATTTTTTTTAGCAATTTTCAATGGATGCAGGGTATACAAAAAGGCTTTTCAATTTATGTTGCAACAGCAGCGGAAACTTTTTGCGACTGTCATTTATTGCATTTTGTCGCACATGCGAGGATTTTCCTTTTATTCTCTTGCCGTTTCATAGATTTTTCTTACGCTTTTCGCCTAGTTCTGGCAGCCATTATCATTGTCTACACACACACACTCACACATACACGGGGACAAACTACATTTATGGCTCATTCGCATTTCGCAGCCGGCAAATTGCCAATGTGGTGCTCGGGAAATGCTTTACTTGATTTAGCTGCTAAGTGCAGCTGCAGGCGGCAAGTGGCAACAACAGGAACAGCAGCAGCAGCAACAATAGCTATGAAAATGTGTCCCGTTTTCACTCTCTCCCTATGCCACACTGTGGCATGGATTTTCGGCAACAATGTTCCCATAAATTCCCTTGGCGCTTGTAAAAACAATTATGCCAGATATTTACGCCGCAAAAGGCGATGCCAGCGGCTGCTGTTGCAACTGCAACGCACAACAGCAGCAACAGCGACATCATCAGCAGCAGCAGCAGCATCAGCAGCACCGACAACAGTCAGCACTCGAGAATTTGCTGTTAACAATTTTGGCTTTTAATTGCAGCAACGCGCCCTTTGCCAACCATTGCTGTAATTTCCTCATATTACTTCTGCCGGTTTAACGCGTCGTATGCGTAATATCACTTACATGCAGCCCGACTGCGGCAGCTTTACACACATAATTTGCGCATTCAAAAGACAAATGTTGTAATTAAGAATGAATGCGAATTGTTTAATTAAAATGTTGAGCCAACATTGAAAAAACAAAAATGCGCACCGAAAAGCTTTCAACAAAGCTAGCCACAGAATTCGAGCCGAGAAATACAAATTCTTGTTTAAAGTGAACCACAAGAAAAACATATATAACAATTTTAGCCACTTGACTAATACTGAGCACCATCAAAAGCTGCAACATGAGTGGGAGATTGTGTTTTTAGTTTAAAACTAACAGCAAAATTGCATTTCAAGTGTTTGCCAAACCATTCACGAATATTTCACATACATAAATTCACCCTCGCAAATATGTGAGCGCCATCATAATTGAAGGCACCAGCGGGCAGCTACAGCAGCTGTTGGACGACAGGTGTCGGGCATATAAACAGGTGATTCGAATTTATGCGCATTAATATTAAATGGGTCTTCGGGCTCTACGCCATATCACACATATCTGAGCTTACTTAGGTACTTAATACATAGACACACAAGTTTTTATGACAACCCCAAACAAACAAACTAGATAAATATTTTGCAAATATTTTGGTTTGCCTTGAGAAAACAGAAACCCCTCTAAAACCTGGGCAGGGTGTTAAAATTTACAAATCAACAAGATTTTTACTCAACATAAAATTCGTAGAAAAATCACACTTGTGGAAAATATAAGCTGACCTATAAAATAAACTTTTTATCACCTCTAGTGTAGTATCTGTAAATTTAACTATTTTCGCCTATTCTCAGATTTCAGTTATAAGCGAACTTTTTAAATAAAATAAATATGAGTATATTATAACGACGACGATTGACTTAGGGCTCTAGATTATGCATTCAGAAACAGGTTTTGCGTTTCGTTTTTCTTACTTTTCAGAAAACTTATTATTCTGTTTTATTTTTAGTTACGATTGAATTATCTTATTAATTCAGAAAAGAAACAATTCTACGCTTTGTTTACAATATGAAAAATGAAACAATTTACAGCATTTGCATTACTAACTACATGATTTGTGGAATTTTAATTAAAATTATACTATTGCTAACTTCCTCATAAATGCTAAATAGATACCCATAAAAATACTTGACAAAGTGAGGCATAAAAAATTATTTTTTGTAACTTAAATAAATCGTATAAAAAAACATAGAATCTAAAGCAAACATCTCTAACAAAAATTATTGTTGTATATACCAAATGTATAAACCAAAATGTTTTAGCTTAAAATGCCATTAATTTAATTGAACAGATTCGTGTTTAGTTTTGAATCCCCTGGTTTTTGAATATGTTATGCTATTTTCCAGCTATTAGCTCTTAAATATTCCTACGATTAGAATTTATTATTAGATTTATGATTTAAGCTAGAATTGCTGTACACTTTTCCCTTTGCTCGTTTTATGTTATGTATTGAAATAGCTGAATAGAAAATCCCAAATGAACCTACGACAAAACCATATCATAACCGACAGCCCTGGCTGGATGTGTGTGTGTGTGTGTTTGCTTTGATAGCCACATTCAATTCACGGCAAACCCATTTCGGAGTCACGTTCGAGCGCTTTAAGGGGCTTCGCGTATTCCGTTGTGCGCGCGTATTTTGTAAAACGTATTTTTGGTATACCGCGCGAAGGTTGGGGTTAGTTTGGCTAACCCAACCATGGCTGAACCAAATATAACACACAAATACACACACTGGCACACCAGGATAATGGCATGTGCTTAAACAAACACGCGCCACACCGCATAAAACCCAAATAGAGCCCGCCCTCTTTTGAACTGTTTGAACATTTCAATGTGGTCGCTGTTTGTCGGAACATGGATTACATACACACATATATAAGTGTGCATACATATATGCATATATAATTTGGCAGGTAGGGGCGTATACTTAACAAGCTTGAACTTACGTTATGGCGTTTCTTCTCACGTTCCGGCACCGAATGCCAGCTGAATTGTAAATTCCAATCGAAGCCGCCCACATTCACCCCACTGGAGTCGCGATAATGAAACTCCAGAGTCGCATCATCGATAACATCGATAACCGGACAGACGACAGTCGTCGAGTTGCGCGCTATGCGATCCAACAGCGGCTCCAACCAACCTGTGAAGGGAAATGAAGAGAAATAGGACTGTAATTTTAGATTTACTATAGATAGGGGTTATTACAAATAATTTATATAGTGGGAAAATATAGATATCTAAAATATTAAACTTTATTGTACCCAAATTAATAATACGCTACTGCAATAGCAAAGTCTGCTGATGGGAGAACCCGATGGTTCTTGAAATAATTATGCAGACAACCTAACTTTTTGATGCTTCATACATTGTTGTTGCCGTTTGATCTAGAGCCTGCCAACTTACCAGTGCACTCATTTAATAATAAATAAACAAAGTAGATAAAAAACTAGACATCAGAAAAGTATCTAAAATATACAATAGTTAAGCTGGGGTTTCATAAGGTTTCTTTAAAAAAATATTAGATAGATTAAAATGCAAAATTCGTAACTTATTCTCTCAGATACATATTCACACGTTTCACATTTCACACAATACATAGTATGTAAGCATTTGTGTACACAATTTGGCTCGCTAGTTTTTTTGCAGTGTTTTACTACTTGTACATGAATATAGTTCTTTGTAAGTTGATTTAATTGGTTTTGCCAAGCGCTTTTCATGTCCAGCTCGTTGGCCTGGCCGTGTCATCCATCATCTGCATTGACGACAACGATGACAACCCCAAAGTAAAATGAAAAGACCAAAAATTGTTTTTCTTTTAGCACACAACTTTAACACACACTCACACACACATACACACACGCACACACACACAGACCACGGTGAACGTTCCTTGAGTTGAAAGTTTTTCTGCATGAGTTTTTTCTTTTTCGTGTTTTTCAGCAAGTTTCTCCGTTAGTTTTCCCATTCGCTCTTGGTTTCATCGATTCGGTGTGCAATAAACAAAATTGATTGTGTGCTGTTGCCCTTCCATCATTTTCGCCAGTGCAAAATGAAATTTCTGCCCAAAACGAGACGAGTACAAAGCAATCAGCGCTATCAATGCTCGAGTGCCGGCTAACAAAACTGAAGATTAAGTGATTTACTAGTTGGCTTTGTTTTATTGCCAACATTGTTGTTGTTTACGCGTGTTGTTGTTGCTGCTATTTTCTGTTCTCTGTTTTCGGCCGCCTTTGTCGCCGGCCGAGCGAATCTCATCTTTGGGCTATCAAATGTAACAGCAAAATTGATGGCCACGTTTAGAGCACGCTGGGGATTTGCGAAATGCGCCTAAAGCGACCCTCCAAAAACACGAAAAAAACAACGTAAATTGGTTACGTTTTATGTTTTGTTTTGCTAGGCTTTTGTTACCCCAGAATAAGTTGACTGCATTTAAGCTGAATATTTAAAAAGCATGTTTTGTGTGTGTTTACGATTGTCGGCGTAATTAAATAATTAATTTACCGTTAATTTCGCCAGGCTAATGAAAAAACAATGCAAACAATTTGCCAGTCAATTAGATGATTTGTAAATTGCTTCAACGATTTGCAACAGTTTTCAAATGTTGCATTAAACATGAGCCAGAGTCAATTGGGGCACACGGACGTTGCATACTTTTGGGCAGCAAGAAAATAGTTGACATTGAGGAAGCAACCGACTTGGCAATACACTGTGTTTTTGTGTCAAAATAAATTGTTAAACAATATTGTACACGTGGCGAGGGCATTGCTGTATTGAACTTTAAAGGATAATTTCACGTTTTTTTTGCCAGCTCATAAGCTATGGAAAGTACAGATTAAAGCTTAAAAAAGTAATAATTTGCGGGTATATATATATATATAATGTATATAATAATGGTATATACTATATGGCTATATATATATGACTATATATATATGACTATATACTATATGAACTCTTATAGGCAGCATACTAAATTAAACTTACCCTCAGCGCACTCGCAATGCGAATCCAGGTAGGTAATGACAGGTGACTCGGCATATTTGGCGCCTAGCAGACGAGCGCGTATTAAACCCTCGCGTTGGGGTCCGCGAACAATCTTCACCATGGGATAGGATGTGAAATAATCCTCCAGCTGTTCCTTCAAATGCGCTGCAAAGTAAACCACAAAACGAATCAAGTAAGTAAAAGATAAACTAAATATTCTGCCAAGACTTGAACTCACGCATATCGCTGTAATCATCCACTAGGATAATCTGACCAATCAGTTCCGGCGGCGAGCGATCCAGCACGGAATGCACCGTGCGCAGCAGCACGGACCACGCCTCGTTGTGGAAGCAGATGATGACATCGGTCTTGGGCAGAGTGCTCAGATAACGCGCCGAATCCTTGCACCAGGCATCGCGCGGATCGGGCAGCGAACGGTGCACAGATATCATATCGGAGACATACTGATTGAAGGCGTTCTTTGACCAGCCATCGTCCACGGCCTTCTTCATATCCGGCGCCATTTCCTTGGGCAGCACAACCGGCTTGCCCATCTCACCGGGATTATCCTCAACATTAGCCACCGGCGCGTCCAAAACGCCTTTATCTAAGGCGAAAGAGAAGTTAAGTAGGATAAGTGAAGGGCTTAAGTTATTGCTTGATTTGGCTTAAAATTGCCAGGGCTTATTGTTAGCGCGGGGGCGAGGTTAGGGGTTGCGAAGGCAAAGGATGCTGCCGCTGCTTTGTTGTGCATGAAATTTACGACTGGCACAACATGTGACACGCTGCGAAGATAAATCGCAATGCATTTGACATGAAAAGTTGTCATCATCAGCGTCGTGCATGAAAAATGCTTCGCCTTGCAAATGTGCTAGCGCACAGTGGGACAAGAGCTGTTTGACTTGGAATTGAAATGTTCAAAATCATTGTTAAACTAGACAGCATATAATTGTTAGGAAAGTTGTCCATTATTAACTATAAAGTGGGCATCGAGGACATGCAAGCCTAATGTTTGTTATGTTTTTACCAATAATATATAATACTAATAATATATAAATCGCTTATTAAAACAGTTGTTAAATTGAACAGAAAACTATAAAAACAATTGTTTCATCACCCTCAATAAGAAAAAGATATTTATGCAAAAAACGTATTCGAAAATTTAATAAATTTGTAAATAAATATAAAATAAATAACGAAAATATTTGTACTTAAAAAGTGTATGAAAGATTAAATTGCATTATTTCACTTTTCCGAAGTGCTCGTTCCAGTATGCAACGGTGCGTATGCGTGTTGTCTGAGGCATCTTGCACACGCTCAATGAGTTCTTCTGCAGCTTGGCGTGTCTGCATGAATGTGTATATGTGTGCTCACTGTGTGTGCATTATATTATCTTGTTATTTGCATTTGCATGGAAATATGATTCTGTTCCGGCTGCCAGTTGCTGCTTTTTATGAGATTTGTCAGCCAGAAGTGACACTTATTGGCGCTGTTCGTGCGGCGTGTGTGTGTGTGTGTGTGTGTGTGTGTGTGTGTTTGCGAGAGCATGTCGCACAATGAAAAACATTTCAATTACCGCAATCATTTCAATAAACATAAAAAAGCTAGCTGCAAAATAAAAATCCATAAAAACAAAGTCCAGCCTAAGCCCCAATCACAAACACCATTCCCATTCCAATCCCAGTCGAAGTTAGCCGCATTATGTTGTGGCAGTAGAGAGACTGTTGGTAAGAACCGAGGAAAACCAAGAGGCCAATCAGGCGGCGATAAATTTTTGGTCGCACAACAAAACCCATTAAAAGAAAAGAAGAAAAAACTGGCCATGGGAGTGGAGAGCCTAGGAAAAAGGGGAGATTCGCACATAAATTTTATGATTTGTCGTAGTTACAACTCCATTGCGGAATATTCACGCGTGTGTGCCAAAAACGGTGGGGCAAAGGGAAGGCTCAGCTGGAACAGGAAACCTAGAAAGGACTAAGCGACACTCGACTGCCTTTGTAATGAACTTTTTTGCATGCTGTGCGCGCGCACACGCATCATAATAAAAAACAATAAAAGTGGAACGCAAGAGGCAGAAGGGGCCTGAACCAGGAGTAGGCGGGACAGGAGCAGCAGGCCCAGGTCTCTGAGTTTTTATGTGTTTTATTGATTCACTTATTTATAGCGCTGCATGGAATGTTATGGCACGAACTCCGACGGCGTGTTCCTATTCAAATGTAGCCACCTGAGCACAATCCAATTATAGCGTATCGAAATGTAGAAACTCAACCAAAACGAGAAATGAAATTCATTTCAGATTGTACAGTGAGAACCCGAAACTAATGGAAAGTTGAATTTAAGTACGCTGAGTCAAGAGTCGAACAGAAATTGTGGGTATTTAAAAGACACATATTTTAGAGACAAGGAATAGCCATTGTTTTCAATATTGATAGCATCTAAAAGAAATATTTTATAGAAGACTTTTTACGGGTTTTTATACTCATTCATATACTGGGCTTGGGCAATGCCCGTCTGCTATCTGTCCGTCTGTCCGTCCTCTACGAACACAATTTCGCCGCTATTGAATCTAGACACTTGATATTTTGAATATATACCCATGTATACCCGCGGCTATTCGATAAAATCTATTTATCTCCCACAGTTTTAAAGCGAAATGCACAAACTAATTTCAGATGTGTTCAGACAGATTACTAATGGCTTCTTCTGAAGATCGCACAAGAAATTGTTTGCAAACGCCCACTGGGGGCGTGGTAAATTAATCGATTCTAAATATCTTTGGATCGGGTAAGCTGCGAATATCTATATCTGCTATAATTTTAGAGCTAGAGTCACCAAATTCGGCAGACAGTTTTCGGATAACCCAAATTAAAAAATCTATATTTTTCTAAGATATCGATTATAATGAAGTCTGTATTTTTCTGTTTTAAGCCGTTACTGCCCCGTTCTGACATATTTTAAATACTTTCTTTGTTTCATATATGCAAAGAATATAGAACGAATAATGGAAAGATTTGTATATTTTGTGGGTTCGGGCTCACAACCTTTTGTTTAGATTTATGTATTACAAATTGGCTTTGTTGTTAACTTTAAATGTATTTCTATTATTTAATTATATAAATAATACAAAACATCTTCAATTTCAGTTTTTTGTCTTTGTATTCTGCACACTTTGCCAGTGTTCACTGTATAGGCAAACGAGTTGCGGCGTCGACGTATGCGTTATCCATCTATATAATTTTCATATCTATCGGCAGTTTATGGACATAACCAGGAGTAGAACAGAACACAAAGGGAGAGAGAGAGAGAGGGAGGGAGGGATGGTAAGGAGACAGGAGGAGCGCTCCGGGGACACGCCTGAGCGTGACAGGAAGCTATAAAGCGTCCGTTATGTGAGCTGCCAGAGAGTTGAAAAAGAGGGAGCGTCTCGGGGGGTGGTGGGTGGAGCTGTGCCAATGTGTGGCACAGACAAATGCCTGAGGGGCGCCTACCAACTGCCTGAACAAGCTGCCCCAACATGTTCCTCCATAAAGCATAAAACGAACATAATATGCCAAAGTAGCGTTATTTGCAAAATGAATGCTGGCGGGTAGATGGGGGCGGAGGGGGTTGGCTGGGGACTTCAAACAAGGACAATAGACGCACACACACACACACGCTTGGGATACGCACTCAAATCAGCGTTATGTTATTAACATGGCAAGGGATTAGCATTGATTAAAACAGGGCGTACAATCTGGTGGAGGATGGGGTGCGGGGCGCCTGGACGATGGGCAATCAATCTGCTGTGGAAGCAGCTGTTCCCAGAGGCGTTTTGCTTGTTTCTGTAGAGCTAGTGGGCGTGGCATTTGCATTGTATGTACAAAATCATTATCGCTGCTAAATTGTAAAAAAACAGCATGCACGCAAGTACCTGGGGATGGAGGACAGACCAGACCTGGCCAAGACAGAGACCTGAGACCCGAGACCCGAGCAGGCCCAGATCAAGATAGTGCGCGTATTAAAGACATGGCCAGCAGGCACTTTGACGGCGTCTCGGCACTGACTGACTGACTGACTGACTCGACTGGCTGACTCTCTGACGGACTGGGCTGGTCCTCTGCCGTCTGCCTGTGGTTGATGCGTGCGCGCGATAAACGTCGTGTTGGCCACGTCTTTTGGTGGTAAGCGCCCCAAGGCCAGGCAATAAGTACAACAACACTAATTACCAGCTATGAACACACGGCCACAGACAATAGTGTATGTCTGTGGAGGGCTAACAGGAACCCGGGGAGACGAGCACCTAGAGCCGGACTTCAACTCATGTGCGTCGCCGAGTGTTGGTAAACGTTGTAGGCTTGCACACAATTTTGACGCCACGGGGCGACCGCTGCACGACAGGATCAGCAAATAGCAAACGAACAACAGCAGCAACAACAACCGATGCAACAACAACTTGTAGCTTTGCCACCTCTGTTGCTGATGAGACTTCGCAAGAGATGCAAACATGATATGCGAAATTGCAAATACGTGCATTGTATGCAACCGCCAGCCAGAAAGCCCTTTGCTTTTAGAGATGAACGCGTGTCTTTGAACCCGAACTGCAATTAAGAAACACGCATGGTTCACCATATCAAAAATATCACACGACACGCATCTATTTTTGTAATATCACTTTCGTTTTCTTAATGATCGAGATTTGCGTTTTGAAATAGAGTATGTAACTAATAAATGCATAAAACATTGTTATATATATTTTTTATGCCTAATTATCAAATATTAGCCAAATTTTGTAAGCTTATTAAATATATTTACAGTCTGAATATTAAATTCATTTGTAGCTACTTTAAATTTATTTAATTTAAATGCTAATTCTTTTGTGTTCCTTAAATTTCTATAAAAACTCGCACGCAATTCATATAATTTTGTTCGTGTCACGCACGCTTCTCTATGCGAAAACCCTCTTGGAAACAGATGCCATCTTAAATGCATGTACCACAAGCAAGCGGCGAGCAGCAATCGCCGGCGTCTTGGCCAATAGAATTTGCGCCGGCACTTGTCCAACGCACAGCAACAGCCTTAGCCAAGTTACGGCTGGCTGCTTCATTGATTTTGGCCAACGCAAGTGAGCCCAGCCAGTCAGGCAGTCAAGCAGTCACTCAATCCATTGAGTAAAGCCCAGGCCGAGGGGCCGACGATTGAAGGTTTTGTGCCTGATTAGTGGCAGTGGTGCCTTTGTTGTTGTTGTTTTAATATGCTTAATGCGAATGCCTCGCTTGACAGCGGCATGAGTCAAGTTTTGGTCTCTCTATTTACAACCCCAACCCCCGCCGCCCTCGCGCAGCCCAGCGCAACCCTGCGCAACCCCCTGTTAGCCTGCATGCCATTGAAAATGCTGTTTGGCAACAATTGCAAGTTGTTAAGTGCAGCTTCTCCTCCGCCTCGCGTTGTTCTTGTTGCCGTTGTTGTTGCGGTTGTCGCCGCTGGCATCTTTAACATTGTTGTAAAACTTGTTAGAAATTTTCTTAAAGGCAACAGCAGGGGGCGGCAGGCGGCAGCTGCAGTTCGGGAAGCCAGCAGTATGTGTAGATTTTCCATACGTTCAGTTCGATTTCTGGCTGCCTGACCTAAAATGCAAGCCGGACCAAGAGACACAAAGAAGGCTGGGAGAGAGGGGAGCGAGGACAGAGAGAGAGCTGCTGCGTAAACATTAACTGGACGTGAATTAGTTGCCAGCGATTGCGTGGAAATGAAGTGCGAATCGGCTGAATGGGAAACGCAGACAGCGCGAGAGATGTGCAAAAACTGATTAAAGGAATACGCGCAAAGAAATACTAAAAGAATCAGGTAGGAAAAAAAAAGAAAAACAAGTTAAGTCAACATGGGCGCGAAGAGCTGCGCGGGCCAACCGTGATGGATGTAGCGAGAAATGTGGTTAATCTGGAACTGATTTCAATATAAATATTAATGTTGCACATTTGTTAGGCCGGTGCCATGCAGTCAGAAACGTGGCAAATTTATTGGGATCAAAAATAAAAGCTTACAGATAGAGCAACAGGCGAAGGCATAGGCCATCAACTGTTTGGGGTCTAGCAAAGGAAGGGGGCAGGAAAGGCAAGCATAACATAATTGTGCTCTGATGAGATCATAAATTATGTCAGCTGGGCTGCAGAATTTATTGCCACACTTAAGCACAAGCAAGAAGGAATTATTCCCACGTTATTATCTTATGTAAGAAATAGTTAGAGATAATACTGTGTGCAAATTAAAGAAAGAACAATTATTTTGAATTATTTTTGGAATATTTGAAAATGGCACCGAAATGACAAGAAACAAATGAAATATGAGATTCAATTTAAGCTAAAGTTTACATTTTGTCTGACAAAGATTATATTTAATTATCTACATTTCACAGTGAGTCAGAATCAACAGTTCAATAATTACAAGTATAAATAAACTTGCTAATTGCTAAAGCTTCTCGTAATTTTACACAATTAAAGGCAAATCAAATTACTAATAAACGTGCCTACATTCATCCATTTAATGAATGCCTAAATATTATGGCGATTAACTTTCTGCTCAACTAACACAATCGCTAATTAATGCAGAAATCATGAGTTATATAATTACAGCCGGCAGAGTCAGCCGTATTCCATGTAAAACGAGACGTGGCTGGGACATTAAATATTAATTAAAATGTCTGCTCAACTTACCGTCATCCTTGGGTGGCACCGGCTGCTTGCGGACGGGCTTCTCGGCCGGATGGACGATGACGTTGTGGCGCACGGACTCGTCGGCCTGCTGCCGTGGTATCACCCGGACCCGCTTGTGCTTGGCCGTGGGCGGCACATCCGCCTCCTGGGGTGCATCGCGATCGGCATCGGCATCTGCAATCACATTGCTATTGACATCAACAGCGTCGGGTCGTTCCTCATCGGAGAGGGGACCATTTTTCAGGGCCAACGCAATTGGATCCCCGCCGCTGGCGCCGGCGTTGCCGGAATTGCCAATGCCAAAGCTGCCACCTGCACCAAAGCCGCTGCTCTCCTGCGCCGCCCGCCGGCGTGTGTCGTCCGTATAGATGAGGAACGCGATGCAGAACCAAATGGCCAGCATCAATGCCACCAGCTTCACAATTGTTGTGGAGCGACGGCGCCAAATGAATGCCATGATGATGATGAGAGCTTTGTGTGTGGAAGCTTCCTTTTGTGGTGCAAGTGTGGTTGCAATTTAAATTGTTGCTGCCGCTCCTGCTGCTGTTGCTGCTACTGCTGTTGTTGTTGTGGGCGTTAGCCAGTTGTTAATGGCTTGTGGAAGTCGTTGAGTGGTGCTCGCAGTTAAAGGGGTGCCTCGTTTGCTTGGCCCACACTGCGTATGCGTAACACATTAATCAATCCAGATGATTTATAGGATATGTGACCCAATAAAAACTGACTCCAGCTGATTTGCTATACAATTTCGGCTGCTGATATGTTGTTATTCTGGCTGTTATCTGCTGCTGTTGCACATGCCACACGTTCTGGCTGTGAAACACGTATTTCAATTTGTTGCCATTCCACTTGAAATGCCTTTTGCTGTATTTTCCTATTGCATTCACCAAGTTTGTTGTGCAATTTGGCCTGCAGCGGGTGAATCAGTGAATCAGTCTGAAGTTGGATATGAAGTGGAAGAAGAGGAGATGAGGCGACGATGTCCTTTCAGAGCGCCACACGTTTTGTTAAGTCAATTTAACAGTCTCCTTGTGCACTCAGCCTGCAAATGAAGCAAAACAAAAAGAGCGAGAGTGAGAAATAGAGACTATGAAAGAGATGGTGTATGCATGTATGTGTTGGCTTCGAAATCAAGTTGAGTTGAATTGAGTTTGGTTTCCTTTGTCATTACGTAATCTAATCTGCACACGTTTAAGCTCTGCACAACGGCTCCTTTGGCAGGGCGGAACGTTAAGCCATTAAATTGAAACGCAAACCAAATAATTGTTGCAATATTGATTTTTGATTTCGTATCCTGCAATTAAATTGCTGTCGGGCCATAAAAACATGCAACTAATGTCAATATTTAATAATTGCGGCAACAATCGCACAACTCGAGGCTCAGTTGTTGCCCCTCAATGGCTCACAAATCTCAAAGTCTCGTTGGGCCGCCAGGTAAATGACACGCCACTTGAGCTACGGCCAGAGTCGTTGGCCAACAACAGATCTTCTCTTCTTCTTGGCGGCTACTCAGTTCCAGTCTCAGTCAAGTGGATGCCCCACAGCGAGAAGTTGCGTGCCAGCTTGCCGGCGCATCAGACCAAACGATAATAACAACTATCATATAGAAATGAGAAACAACCTCAAGTTGTTCAAGTTCTCACGAACTTGAAATACACTTCAAGAGCGAAATTTGCAAAGCTAAATATGCCCAGATAGAGATAGATTTGCATTTATATATTTTTTATTAAATATCATTTGTGTGGTTTAATTTGTATTTATAGCCGTTCTATTTGCAACAAAAACTTTCGGATTTATCGAAGCTATTGTGTGCTATGGTATGTTAAATTTATTAATTCGCAGTCAAAAAAATTAAATGAAAATTTTGTCAGTAGTAGATAAATCAGAAAATATGTATTGATCGAATCACTTTTTCTACAATTTTTAATCTATATTTGGTGTGTTCTAATCGGCTTTCAGCTTATCGATAAATCTTATTTAAAATAAAAGACAAAAAACGTTTTTATGAAATAGTTCCTACCTAGCTTTACCCATCGATTGCATAAGAGACAAATTTAAATGGATTGCTGCAAGCGCTAGAGATGACACTACAGTCGATTAGGTTTTCTGACAGCTAACGTATTCATACGATAATAAAGTGCGTATATACAACAGCCAAAATACAAAACCTCTTACCTCTCAGTATTAGCCTGTTAAACAGCCTTAGTATTGTTTGCAATGTATGTGTGATGTGTATATTTTGTGTGTTTTAATAAAAATCATGATGCATAAAAACAGATTACTGAGGTTATTTTCAGTTTTGCACTAAATAATTCTTGATCAAACTACACGCTAAAGTTGTGGTACTCTTTCTCAGCTGGAAGTTTAAATAGAAAAACTAATAAACATTAACTATAAGCTGGGCCGCGTAATGTGCAGAGACCTGGCCATGATCAGTTGCAGTTAGTTGGCCAGTTGCAGTCATGACTTGGGTCTGGGCCAAGTAATTGAATGCACATGCAGAGATAGAGCCAGAGTTTGGGGGGAGCAAGCTTATCAATTAGAAAAGGCAGTCAAGCCAGTTATGCAAGGGAAAAGGGGACGCATCTACCCCATTTATATCCCCTCCCCTGCTATGTTAAGCCCCCTCTATCAGCTTTGCGAACTATGTGTGCATACAATAAATACAAGTTAATTACTTCGTGTGCCTTTTGTTATGGCTCGTTGGGTTCAAGTGGCATCGCCGACCTGACAACGTCCTCAACCCTGTGCCCTGCCCCATGCTCCACACCGCTGGCAATTTCCGTTGTGTGCGCGAGTATGTGTGTGTGTGTGTGTGTGTGTCCGTAAATAAATTTAAAAGCAGAGACAAGAGAGGGACAGAGAGCCATTTCGTGTCCTCACTCAGCTGTAAAAGTTTGCAATGCGATGGTCTGACAAAAAATAGAGCGTTTAGAGTTGCCAACCACTGGGAAAAAAACTTGAAGCTAAAGAGTGGGTTACAGTTGAAATGTTGCAAATAAAATGCTCATAAATAACTATTTAAACAACATACAAAACGACATAGCAAGCAGTTTAAAAAGGCCATATATAAATATATATTTGGACAGAGGGAGAGAGCGGTATACTCCCCCCCGATTTTATTACAAAGCTTTATTTGCGGCTCGCTGATCTAATTTGTTTGACAGTTATCAGTGCGAATAATCAGAGATACGAGCTCGTGTCATTTTCAGCCTCAGTTGAATTCAACTATTGGGCAAACTGTTGTACGAATTACTTGAACAGCAATTACACGCAATTGTTTTTGCCATGCACACGCACAAACACTGCACACACTCGACCTGCAATCTATAATTGATGAAATGCAAAGCATTTCCAGAATACGTTTGCAATTTTTTTGGGGGTCTTACAATGGACTGCAAAATAACGCACATCCGATTTTTAGGGCCAGCACCGTTTGCATCTGTTGGCCATTTCGTTTGTTGTTGTTCCTGTTGAAGCGCAGCATTTGCAATTTCATTTAAATTGTTTGTTAATTAAAATTCGTTTCTCGTTGGCCACGTGGCGTATGCGCAATGCACGTAAAACGAAGCGTTTGCAAATAAAACAATACCATATATATATATATATATCATTTCATATTCACAGCCAAATCATATATTTTGCGGTTAAAACTTTAAACTTTAATTTTTATGTTAGCTCACATATGCAACGAGGGCAGTTTCTGCAAGCCTGAATTTCGTACAAGTGGCAGTATCAGAGCTGAGATAAGGAGAGCAGACAAATTCACGTATTGTCAAGCTATTTTAATTATGTCATGGTTACGAGTTTAATGCTTAAGATAAAAGGAAACCGAGATATGGCAACATGCGGCAATTATGGCACATAAGATCATTTTTTCATGGCCGAGAAATACATTTTTGTTGCCAGCTACAGAGCTCACACTCGGAAGAGATAATTGCGTAGGTTCTGTTGAGAAAGGTCTGTGTTACTCACGAGAAAATAACGTTAATAAATTTTTATACTGCAACAAGTTATCTTTAAGGGAAGTATAAAACCGTTTATAAACAATTCATTAACATTGTATTAAAAAGCTCACATAAACATATGATTTAGTAAGTTTCTATTTGTAGATAATATATTCAAGGTACAACATTTATCATTTAGTGCTGTTTACATTTGAATTTACCCAAATCCTTAGCTATAAACTACGCGCTATCTCAACATTAATATGATTGCTCATTTAAAATATTAGTAAACTATAAACTGAACTTTCGACTAACTATGCACACAACACTCAAACAAATTTCATCAACTATTTTAATGTAGAATATATTTACATTTCTGTGTTTGCTGTGTTAAATGAGCTGCGGTTTTGAGGGGCCCGGGAAACATTTTGACATTTCGGGATAATAAATAGAAACGAGATATGGCAAAATATCTGCAATTGACAACCAATGGTTAGATGGGCCATTTGAGGCCCATTTTGTGGGGCCCAAAGCAAAACTGACAAAATAATTTGATTGTTAGTGGCATGAATGCCATTAGATAGAGGAACCCAGTCATAAAAGCGAATCATTTACGTGCGTTGCTTACCTGCGCTTATCACAGCCAAGTCGCAGACAGGCAGAAAGACTTGGGGCGGAGAACACTTGAAACTAAAGCGATATGCGTTGACAGCGCTGCTCGATAAGCAAACGCAGCAAACGCTGACGGAAACGTGGGCATTGTTACCTTCATTTGTCTGAGCCAAGCTGCGAACACAGCCCCCGGGGCCGCTCTTGTTTTAACTGCCAATCCCACACCGAAGCATTGACGGTGGCAACGCTATGCTTTTTACCCTCATTTGCGCTACGTTCACTTTGCTTGTTTGCCTTATCTCCTGGCTAATTGACTGATAAGCGCCGCAGCAATTTGTGCGTTCTTGGAAGAGTTTTTTTTCTCACCCTATACAAATTGAAAATGGCAAACCCAAGGTATGATGATTTAGTGCAAATAGTATGTATATATTTAGACATATCTGTCGAAAACTTTATGAACTGACTGATATTTGGAATGTATATTCCAATATACCATAAGCAATATTTACAATATTTCGGTAATATTTATTAATATCGATAATAATAGATTTTAAGAAAATGTTTTTTTTTAGAATATCTCGAACTTTATAACTTTTACCTTTCGAATAATTAAAAGGCTTAGATCTTTGTTATTAACCAATTCAGTCCAAGTTCTGCAAATTACATAATTTATCAATTAGGTTTCTAGGTAGCTCGCAGCTGTATACAACGTATCTGCCTAGTCTAGCACTCCCGACTCAAGCTCTCTTAACCGTTTTTTCTCGCTTCGGTTCTTCTTTTGCGCGCGCATCGTAGATAAGATAAAAATTAATTGAATTGCATGTAAAGAAGTTGGGCATTAGCATGCAAATGCCCCAGGATGATCTCCCTGCCAATTGAGTATCCTCGCCCCCCTTATTTTTTCTATTCCCGGTCATTTATCAAAGTTCGCATTTAATTGCTGGCATAATTAGACGCGCATTTAACTGGGAATTAAGCCCGAACGGCAACAAAGAGCGCTGGCAAACTATTTACAAGAAATGAGAAAAATTGCGAGCAGCGCTTGCCATTTAAGCCAAATGAAATATTACACAAAGGCAACGAAGGAATCAGAAAAAAAGAAAAAAGCAAATTGCGCGCAACAAAGTCCAAGAATTTTATCCCCACGAAAAAGAAAAAACTTCATTGTCGCGCTTTTCTATCGCCCCCTCGCTCCTCTTCCCGCAACGGCCGCAACAATAACTTTTCCGCCTCGACTTGGAGCTGATACTCGAACCACCCAACAACCTTCGCCGATCATTTGTCATTTTCTTATGCAAAAACTTTTTACTCAGACGCCGTTGTGCGGGGCGTCGCGAAGGGGGTGCGGGTATGCGAGGGGAGTTCGGGTAGTTAGAGGCGTATCTGCTACGCGCTGATGCGCATTTCCATGGCTGGCGCCGAGTTTATTATGATTATTATTTATGCGGACTTAATCCGCAGTTATTAAAACGCAGCCTCAAGTCTGCGTTTAATATTCATTTGCATTTCGGCCCCCAAAAAAACTTTTGCCAGCGTTGCCAGACTCAACGAAATTTAGTTCCTAATGAGTTGCGTGCGCCATCAAAAAGAACTTTTCCTCTAGGCAATTACAATTTCGGCCAATTTTGGCTCAAGGCAAGAAGGGGCTAAGGTCTGAGGCGAGTCAGAGTTGTGCACTTGAAGAAAAGTTGGGGTCCACTTAGCTTTAATCTAGGCAATTTATTTGCAGCTAGACCAAAATACTTGCCTTAAAATGCTGAGAAAGCTCAAATTACGTTTTGCGTTTTGTTTTTTTTTTGGTTTTATTTTTAATTTTCAAATGAATATTATATAGAAATAGTTTAAAGAGTGAAAAAAATTTGATCTGGTTTGTTAGAATTTAGCAGAAAGTGAAGAATAAAGTTTTAAGTTCTTCAAAACTAAGATTCCAGCTTTCAGATTTATTCAAATAAATATTTTGAGAGTGCTTCAACCATGAAATTACTGGCTTTTTTAATAGAATTTTCCTGACCCATTTCTAAGCTAATTTTGTAATGTTCTTATATTAGAAATTTTGGAGAAAATTGTTCTTGAAAAGTTTTTAAAACTGTATTTCATTGCGTTTTGCTCAAATGATTAATAGAACAGTAAAGAGAAACATGATGAAAAAGATTTCAATTGAAGATAATACTCTTCAAATTGAAAGAAAAAATTCCAGTCCACTAAAAAATATCAAAAAAAAACCGAATCTATTTCAATTCTATAGAAAAGCCAAGACTTATGCGGCATGTTAATGGTAAAATGTTCAAAATTGGAAACAATGTTGGCTTTGATTTTGTATAATGCGCCGTGTCAGCAAAGGTCACCGCAACTGTGCGAAGACGTGCATCAAAGTGAAGCCACAAATGATAATGATGAAGTTGATAATAATGATGTTCCTGCTGGTGCTGCTGCTGATAATGATAATGCAGATGAAGACGATATTGCTGCTGCTGGAGTAAAAACGTGTTTTGTGCAGAAGCAGGAAATGTGCTTGGCGCGTTGGCAGCAAGAAAACCGGCAGCTGCACACGCATACAGAACACAGGAGCTGCCACACGGCTGTGACTGGTGAGCTGCCACATTGGTGCAAAGAAAGTTGCCACGGAGAAAATTTAATCAAAATATTTGCACATCCGCCAAAGCGAGAAGTGAGAAGCTAGCAGCGAGCAGCGAGCAGCGAGCAGCGAGAAGTTGGCAAGGCGACTAGAATTACCAGTGCCATGGCCAGATAACCATGACGGCAGCCGTGGCAGCAGCAGACAACAGGTCTTCCCAGTCTCCAGCTCCTTTTGGTTATTTGGTGCATGCGCTTGGGAAACCAGTCAAACTTCATTCGGGGCAACGGCAACATCTTCTCAAACGGGCACAAAGTGCTTTTTGGAGCAGCTACAACAACATGTTGCTGCTGTTTCTGTTGTTGGTTGTCTTTGACAATTATTTACCGTTGGCGCTTAACTGTTAATTTGCCAGGCCAACAACTATTGCCATATTGCGAGTCCAATTGCAGCTGCATCCTCAGCAATTGCAACATGCCACGCATTTTTCATAGCCTTTAATCTGACAAACGCTGTAAAAAACTGTTTGAAACACACAAAAAGCACGCTCTCTCTTTCTCTCCCCCTCTATATTTACTATTACCCATCTCAGCTGCAGCCACTTATATAGATTCCACTCCGCGCACAAATGTAATTAAATGTTTTTTGTGTCTGCCCGTTCGTTTTGTGCTCCTGGCTGAAAAAACAAATCTAGCTCGCTTTTCACATTTTCTTTTGCTTTTACCTGGCGCCGCTCTACGCGTCTCTCATTATTCGCAAAATAAATTACAGGATGAGCGAGCTATTAAATCGCAATTAAATGCTTGCACCAAAATGACTGGCAAAACATGTTTCTAAGTGGATTTTCTTTTCACATTTCAGTTGATTAATTGAGACGAGCTGAGAAAATGTGTGCAAGGCAGCAGCTGACATTGGATTAGCTATGCAAAAAGCAAAAAAAAAAAGATATTGGTACTTGTGAAAATTCTTGGAGAACTCTGCGGAAAACTCGTTAAAAGTTAGGCAAGCTGATTGAGTTACGGCGCGTTAGCCACAAATTGTTTAATTGAAAACGCAAACTGATTAAATAATCGACTTGGGTTAGATAAACCGCGCTCTCCAGCCCTGGACTTGGACTTGGGCAAGCACAAGGTCAGCCAAACTAAATTCAGGGTCAAAAATGCACGGCAAGAGCGAAATCGCATAAAACTGCGGCCAACACAAAATCAATTGTTCATTTGCATATGCATGAATTTTCCACAACAGCAGCAACAATCTTTGTTTGGTTGGGCAGGTCAATGGAGTTGGCTTGAGTTGGTGGCTGGGCCCTTCAATATTTATTTGTTTGTCTGCCGGTCGAGCATTCATTTAACCATTCAACCATTCATTCGGGCATTCAGGCATTCAGGCTTACCGCAGTCGGTTTCGCCGTTTCGCCTTCGACTCGCAGTTTTTCACGTTTTTCATTTTATTTTTTTTTTTGTGTCTCGCGTTTTGCGCGCATTTCTCCTTTGATTTTGCAGCAGCGCTTAAAGTTGCTTTTCACTTGCCCGCAACTGGGATCTGTTTCTGGACCTTGGCCAACTGGCTGCCAACTTTGGCAAATTGAATAAAAAAAAACCGGGAAAAACTAATTCGCCAACTATTTGGCCAACTAGTGCTGGCCATACAATAAATCCCCAAAAGTTATCTGCCTTGATTTTGTTTATGCAGCTTCACTTTTTTTCCAAAAAATTAATAAATGCGTTTTTGCGAAAAAGTTGGGTTCATAAACAGATTTAGATTTAATCAAATGATAGCCCGCAGTGGTAGGATAATAAAGTCAATATATATCAATGTGGCAAGTCGATTAAATATGCCGAGACAGAGACGAAGGATACGTCCAAAATGAGGATACAAAGAGTGTGTAGAAGTTAGGGACACATGAAAAATGCCAACGGATTCATGTGAAAATGTGCATGGGTTCGGCAAAATGCTTTAGCCCTCTGTATAAACTATCATCATCATGTTTTAGGGCCGAAGGGCACGGGGGTCTACATTTTATGGCCGGCAAACATTCTGTGGGCGCAACTGACAGAACACATATAACACACACACAGAGACACCCTCCCTCCCTCCCTACCACTCCCTCTCATAACTGTCCCAACTGCGGGTCGAGTAATTTTGTTGCGCGTTGACACCACAAATTAAAGAGAGGGCAGCGAACGAAAGAGAAATCGAAAATGTTACGCTTGAAAATTGCCTGTCAAATGACAAAAATGGTTTCATTTTTGTACCCCTAATGGCAGTTGGTCATTTTTTATGACCGGCACAATAAAAAAACACATTTTTCGTTAGCCCGGAAAAAATGAGAAAAAATCGTTGGGTTGCGTGAGATTAAACAGCGAGAGAGGCACCCAATCAGTCCCGTACCCCTCCCTGTAGATAAACACATTACGAAAGGTCGGCGGGGGCTCCCTCTTGGAGCTGAGCACACGTTGTGGCCGTAATGGGACGCACGGTAAGCGGCAAATGGCCAACTCG
The DNA here is from genome assembly GCA_035043565.1 of Drosophila robusta. Classification (NCBI taxonomy): domain Eukaryota; kingdom Metazoa; phylum Arthropoda; class Insecta; order Diptera; family Drosophilidae; genus Drosophila; species Drosophila robusta. The sequence continues at coordinate 7,119,346 of JAWNMW010000584.1, forward strand.
TCTATGGCTTTGTTTTCTCCGAAAGGGTTACACACATGCCAAACAATTTGTGTGAATCGGTGTAGTCAAGAGGTTAAACTTGTAGTTAGTCAAAGCTGTGCATGGTAAATAGTGTTTGTGAACTTGAATTGAACTTGAACCCGAGCTGGGCATCGATTTCGGATCAAATGTTGAGGGCAATACAGCTGAAAAGGGTTAATTAAAATGTTGAACAATAGAAATCAATGTCGATGTAAACTCGTGTATATAAAAAGCTATTATGTATAATATAATGTGCTTTCTCGTATTTATTGAACCTTTTTTTACTATTTGTATTATTTTGTTTTTATTATATTTTTTGTGATTGTTTTGTAACACTTCTTATTATGATGTTGGCCGTTATTTATTTTCAATATATATTATTTTTATTCCATTCACTTTAATAAGTGTTTTAAATTTATTTATTATTTGCTATATTATCAACTGATCCAAATTTGTGCCAATATTTGTAGTTAAAAAGAATTTACACTAATGTTCTTCCACATTCTTAACATACCGGTTTAAAATTTATATTTATTTCAAGGTTTCTACACATCGGGAAGCATTTATTGCAACAAATGTTTCATGTTCTCATGTTATCTTCGCAGTCCTCTGTACTATTTTATTTATATTTATTTTCCACTTTTGTGTGTACTTTTTACTGGTTTAAATTGAAAATGTTCGCACTCCACTTGCTCGTAATGCTGCAATTGCAAGTTGTAGTAAAGGGCTTGAAACGCTTGGGCCATAAATCGCTTCCGCGCAATTGCATTGATTGAGGCGGATAACGAGGTCCTTAGGTCCACTGAAATATAAACATTGCCTGGCTATTTAATGAAGCATAAAGCTAGCAGGCTGGCAGCTGCATTTCTCATTGGTTTTTGTTGTTGTTGGTTCTCAGCTCGTTATCCTCAATCTGCACCTTGGTGAGGACGGCCCAGCCCCGTGGACAGCCAGAGACATAAAACTGTCAAAAAGTCGCCTATATAAATCGCTAAACTAAATGCCTTTCATAGTTTAATGTCACCTCGGGGGATTTGAGTCAACACACACCACGCACACACAGACAGGGCAGAGATCTATAATGGCCAAGAGCAGACAACGTGTCTCTATCGTTGGCCGGCAGTAGCAACAACAAGTAGAAAGAACAAGCAGAGCCACATCAAAGTGGCAACAACTGAGAGCTGAGCACTTCCACTGAGCGAAAAAAGGGACACTCTAAACACTAATATGAACGGGTTAATATTCAGACTGTTTCTTGTATTTCATTTTGAACTAATTCGCTCTTGAAAATTAATAAATTAATTACCTTATATTATAATTAATTATTAAGGTTACTTAGAGTATAAAATTATACTTCCGATATAAGAATTTTAAACTCAAACCAAGTCATTTGTAACTCGACTAGAACTTGTCAACATTTGTAGCAAAATTTGTTATATTTTCTCCGAGTGTAACTAGAACTTTCCGCTCCGGCTTTTGGCTTTAGCTTTGGCTTTGACTTTGGTGTCCTAGTCCACTTCGTTGTCATTAAAGGCGCATGAATTATGCAGTAGCCCAAGTGAACTAGTTGCAGTGGACTCAACACGGTAGATGGAACAAGGAACAAGGGCTTAGGGCTCGAGCTCGGTTTTGTTTGTTGTTTTAATTAACTAATTAAGATTTTTCTATGTCGCTTGTCGCTTGCAACAACGAGTGGCAGCAGTGGCAGAAGCGGCAGAGGTAAGCGTGGAATGTTGGCATCATTTGTTTTTGTTGCCGGCCAAGTTGCTAAGGACCCAATTAACCTTTTATGGCCATTTGGCACAATAACGAGAAACGAGCACCGCGCACCTAAACAAAGACAATGCCACAGACACAATGTTAAGCTCTTGGAGGCATCTTAGGGGGCAGCCAACTAGCCAACTTGCAACAAGCCACTGCAGCTCGAGTTGGCTAAATTGTTGGCCATACTTGGCGCTTATTAGTTTGGGCCAAAACAATGAACTTGTTTTGCTGCGACTACAAATTGACATTGGAACCGAAAAAAATTTGTAGAGTTGCGCGTCCAAAAATGGAGCAAATGTTGATTTCCTATTTTTATTTTTATATTTTCCTCTTCTTTTTTTGGACTACTCACCTCCAGTTTATCAATTATTTTTTATTTTGTATAATAATGGATTTTCAGCACTTCTTATCGAACTGTAATGAAAAAAGAGCGTGAAAAAACATAAATTATTTATTTTTCAGGCAATATATAGGTAAAAACTACGATAAGCTTTTATAGCTGATAGTGGGGCTGCATGATAGTAGTTTTGTGTATTTCATTAACTTTACCCAAAATTTATGGCACCGTATAAAGTATAAACCATATGTAGCTGGCCAAGAAATGCATTATAGCTTCCCGTTAGGCACACCAACAACAGCAACCGCATAATTGACAAAATAAATTGTGTTTTTTTTCCATATGATAAACATTTTAGCAGTTAACATTTATATTTAAAAAATGTTATTTTTGTTGTTGTGTTTTGTTATGCAAATTTTGTGGCTACAATTTAATTTATTATAATTAAAATGCAATTGTTTTAGCAGCATCGATTATATGCGCGGAATAAGTACAATTATTTATGATGTGTGCGGAAATACATAAATATATAATTTTATTATATTTGCAGGCTTTTGTAAATTTTCCATGCGTCAAATTAAAATTAAAATATTGTTTACTAAAAATAAATTTTTTTGCCATATTAGTATTTGATTATTCACTTCGTTCTAGTTTTTGTAATTTGTAATTTATTTTATTAGTCACATTTCTCGCCCTTTCATTTATTAACTGTTTGCCTGAGGTAAATATAAATTGTTTCATTTCATGTGTAAAATTACAGAAGCAATTTTGGATTAACTATGATTTTTTGTAATTACATTTTTTTACCGGATTTAATATTTTTAATAATTATCTTGAAGGATTATAACTTTATACGCAATTGATATTTTTTTCAATTATTTTTAATTTAGCTCCGTTTACTTTTTTCCCCAGTCTTTCTGGTTCTTTTATTTATCCCGCCAACTGCTTATCAATTTTTACACCTTTGCTAACCGGTTACGTGTTGGTTTTAATGTGCAACGACAACAACAAAAGCAGCAACAGAACAGCAACAAGAACTGTAATACTCGACTCAAGCGAGCTGTAGATAAAAATCGCATGACGATATCAACTTAAAGTGGCCAGCAACAATGTGTGGGTGTTGCTGGTGCTGCTTGTGTGCGCAGTGTTTGTGTGTTCATGATGACCAACTGAACACACAGCACACTTATTAACACACAGATGCACACGTGTACCACATTTATTTTTTTGTCAATAATCAGGTTACACTAATTAGAATTGCTCGAGGCAAACTTATCTTGGCAACGTTGAAGGACGGTGTTGGGGAGCAGTAGGCTACTGGTTCGCACAAGTGACAGCTCGAAGGCAAATAATATAATTAATAAATGCCCCACCAGCCTCCAACCCAAACAAATTAATTAATTTGCTTAGAACGCCGTCTCTGTGTGACACAGAGACAAATTAATTAATGTTTCTGGCCAAATTCTGTTGGCCATAATTTACTTAATTTCACTTCAATTGGCAAATGTTTTCGGCAGCAACAACAGCAGCAGCTGCTTCTGTTTTAATAGTGCCCAAGAGCTGGCTTTAAGAAGCTTTAAAACTTGACAACACATTTCGCACGCTTTGCGGCGCCCACCAACAGCGACAGCAACAACAAAAATAGCTACAACAAAAACAGCGGCAACAACAGCAACCACAATGTTGGAAGATTTACGCCTTGGCAGTTCATTAAATGTATGTTGGACCCAATAAGCTAAAGCTGCTTACATGAACAGATCCGCAAAAAGGGTTCCCAGTTACTCATGTCTGAGTTCGCCTTTAGCATACACTATAAATTAAGGGGTATATGTACTTTATTAACGAAATTATTTAAAGAACTAAAGACCCAAATTTATTATAACATTTTTATAAAACAGTTTTATAAAATGAAAACGAGCATATAAGTCGAAAATAGTATACAATAAAAAATTTATTTGATTTTTGTTATAGATTTTAATATGAACTAATTGTCATATTCGTAATTATGTCAATACATTTTTTAATTTAATAAGATTTTGCTTTTAGTTTGTATCTTTCCCTATTTTTAAACAGTATCGAACTTTAACTAACTAAAATTCTAAGTCTTGAGTAGAAGAAGAAAAATAAATAAAAAAAAACAGATTTTATATTCAAAATCTTCAAGAAATATTCATTAAGGTATACGGTTTTATGAAAAATTTATTCCAGTAATTTTACGTAGAGTTTCTTATGAGTTCAGTACTAAGGATTATTATTTAAGTATTAATCCTTTTCTTTATAAAGTGTATTTAAAAATTCATAACAGAAAAGAAAAAAATCACTGCTTCGTATGTTTTTTTAGCCAGTAAATGGCGTAAATTATTTGCTAATGATCACAGAATGTTGCTGGTCATAAACACTCTTAAATGTATATAAACAAAATGCCTTTCGGGTTATATTTTTTTTCGTTTGGCTTAAATTCTTTTCTTCTGCTGATGTGATATTTTTTTTGTTTTCTTTGGCTTGCGGCATTTCATTTTGTTTGTCTGCCCTCGCACATTGATGGCCATTAAAATAGCTTCGATTCAGCCAGTCGGCATAATTTTATTTACTTTGTTGCCCTCCCTCACTCATTACTTTTTCTGTGGTTGTTGTTGCCGCATCGTTCATCATTTTCAACGTCTTGATTAAGCGCAATTAATTGTTGCAATTGCTGATTGTAATTCCAATTTATGACCCTTTTACAACTGATTGGAGGACGCATTCGACACGGGACCAATCTCTCAATTTTATCGCTCTATCTCTGTCTGTCTCTCGTTATCTATCTCCCTCACTGCCGCTGCGTTCAGCTGTCCATCATCCGCGACGAAGGTCACATGCATATTTAAAGTAGTTGCTGTTGCGGCTAAAGTTGTTGCTGTTGCTGTTGTTGTTATTGTTGTAAATATTGTACACGCAATCGCTTCTTTTGAATATCAATAAAAATTTACATAGCCGGTTAACCAGTTTTGAATTGTGACTGTCTCACCTGCTGCCGCTACCGCTAGCTCTGCCTCTCTCCCCTCTCTCATTTTCTCTAGCGCTCCCAGTCGTCTTCGTCATCGGCCGTAAGTTTTGGCCAGCCATACAAGCGAGTAATTTGCCAGGGCTTTATGTTTATTGATTTTGGCTAGCGCCATGTACTGTGGACATGGCTTATGGACTAGGATTTTACGACTGTCTAGATAAAGCAGGCCTGCCACTCAATAGCCCTTAGAGTGTATTAACAGTGGTCGAAAAGCAATTTGAATTAATGCAGCTATCAAAATATTTCAGAAAATTCACATAAAGAGAAACTTTTACAAAAGACGAAACGACAGAATATAGATAATCGCTGGTACAAAATGGAAATAAAACCTTTAAGAATGTCTGCATAAAGAGGAGTTAGAAAAGATATTGCACTCGTGAGAGGAAATGTGAGAATAAAACTAATTTACATAAAAGTTGGTAAGGCCTTAAAGAGTGGAATAGTAAAATTACTAAGGGGAATTGAAGAACCTAATGCTGAGAAAGCCAAAGAGAAAATGAGTAAGAAAGAAACAGAAGCGAGAGAACAAAAATCAAAGAATGCTAAAAAAAATTGGGCACTTAATTTAATTGAATAACAAACATTGGCTGCAATTATACTATCGCAGGTGATCGGTGAATTTTTGTGTATTCTATAAATATATTTATTTATATAATTTGATTTGTGTATTAAATTTTCCACTCTGCGATCAAAGTTCACGAATTTGTAAACAACGAGAAATTCTTGAGTTTGCGGCACACGCCTAAAATATATTTTTATACTCGTTCACAAAGTGAAAAGAGTATATTGGGTTTGTGCAATTTCAAAAATGAGTACGGAAGTACATGAGATATTTTATTCAATAATCGAAAAAATATTTTCAATAATGAATATTTTTGAAATGCCGAATCAATCTAGAGGAAAAACCATGAACAAAATGCCATCAAACATGAAAATCGGTTGAGTTTTGACAATGTTATGGGCGTTTGAAATATGGGAGCTATGAATCAGGGAGCTTTACATGTCAAAATTTTTGTGAATTTTTGCAAGATTTTTGACAAAAAATTTTAATTTTGTTTTTTATACTAATTGTGACCACCATCGATTAAAAATGTAAATTTGCATTTCCAAAATTTGAAAAAAAAAATTTTTCGAAAATGAGTAAGGGGGGAGTACATGCTTTTTTTTGTCATAAAAATCAAAAAAATTTATTTTCAAATATGTATAAATTTTAAATACAGAATTAATCTAGAGGACCAACCATGAACAAAATGCCATCAAACATGAAAATCGGTTCAGTTTTGGCAAAGTTTCGGGCGTTTGAAATATTGGAGCTATGAATCAGGGAGCTTTACATGTTTCAAATGAGTAACGGGGGAATACATGATATTTTACTGCGAGTATTACGCAGTCGGTTCTTACATGTTGGGTTGTTACGGTCAGTTCATACTTGTTTTGTATATGCTACGCAAGAATTCTGCCGTAATTAAACAAAACTGCATGTTTGTAGAATTGGGGCCATTGTGCGGCTATTTGTTTATGGCCATAAAAATGGAAAGCAATTTGTCTTGCATTAAGACAGCGCTCGAATGAAATTAAGATTTAGAGACTTTGTCGAAGTCTTTGCCATTCACGTGCTAATCGATGCCGTCGTTGGCCAAAAAATTTAATTACAAAAACAATAAATGCTGTCAGGCAGGACAATGGGCGGCAAATGGCAACAATAAAAAGCAAATAAAAATGCCAAGCAATAATTTTTGCTGCAGTCGCAATCGCAGCTCGCACACAGTTCGCGACTGGCTGCAAAAATGCGAATTATTTGCGCAAGTACAACGTGAGGTCCGTCTGGCATCCAACTCCGAATGAATACCAATATTCCAGAGCTCTCGTGAGTCTGGGAGAAGTCGTCGTTGCAGTCGTGTCAGCATCCGGGGAATGCAACTGGAGTCTGTTTTGATGCTGCTGATGCTGCTGCACAGAAATTGCAAATCATGCAATTTGTGAGCACTTCGAATGCAATCAGCCAACTGTTTGATTTATGATCATTCGCAGTTTGCAGGTTTTTTCTTTTTAGTTTTTGCACTAATTTTTCAAATCAAAAGCTAAACCAAAAGCCTGACTCAACATAAAATTAATCATAGCATACAGAGGAGCACAAAAGTCGTTACAATCAATAACTCAAATCGATTGCAGGACCTGCTGCAATTGGTAGCTCGCCAGCGACCAGTCGTGAGCCGTAAGACAAGTTAAACGGACAGGAACAGTTAGCTTTGGGGTGCCGAAGTATAAATACCCTTAAATAAAGTATTTGTGGCTTGGTCAGGTGTTTGATATAGTATATATTAAAGCATAGTTATATATTAAAAGCATACTAGGGTTTGTAAGTGCTGAATTTGGTTCAGATATTTAAAAAAATAAAACCGGTTTACCTTACAACAATTAGTTTTGGTTAGGATATCTTCGAAAACAAAAAAGGTTTTCATACGAAAATAGAAGTATCACAATATTAACTGTATTTACTGCCTATTAAAAACACTGTTTAAAAGTTACATCAGAAATGCTTTAACACAAATACCGCAGCAATTGCAACTTATCAAGAATATATATGCATATGTTTCACATTGCGTAACAAAATTATTGAACTCTCCGCGAAGGGTATCCAAATCCAACCTCGACCTCTGGCTGACTAAGACTAGCAATTATGCGGGTCTACCAGGCGATTGGGGGCTGAGCCGCCCTGTTCCTGTCTGTTTCTGCCTCCACGCACAACATTTGTGATAAACGAGCGTTGGGGCCATTGTGAGGCAGCTTTTGTTCTGGGCGCTGATTTGTGTCTGTTGGAAATAACTTCATTATGAAATATGCGAATGCATTTTTTTTTGTTTTACGATGCAGCTGCAGTTGCAGCTAATTGCATAAAGCAATATGTGCATCACTTTGTAATTTTATTTGTTACATCTGGAAATTAGCGTGCATTTGCTAATTAGTCGCTATTGTAAAAGTTGGAGCGAGAACTCAGCTGTCGCCCCACGAGACCCTCAACAAAGTCGCCCAAAGCTGAAACCGGAGTTGGAGCTGTCAACTGGCGCTGCCGTCATGCGAGCCACTCACAAAGTCATATAAGTATGCAAACGAGTGCTGCCCACTCGTTTCAAAGTCAGCTTCAAACTCGTATCTCAAGAATGCGTGCTTGCTTGAGTGTGTGTTGTGTATTCGTTAGATACTTTTCTAAAAAGCCAGACAAGAAAGCATTTACAGACGCCAGCTGCATTTGGTGAGAGATGAGGTTCAGTTGCCAGCCAGACAAGTTTATTCAAATGAATTAAATATCAATGTAACCAATGTAATCCCTTGAAATTCATTGTTTACAGTTATGCACCACAAATTCTCGAAATAAATTAAGACAATTTAAAACTATTTCGCTTGTTTGCATTTGCACGCACTGTGCATAAAATTATGATTTATATTCAACGGAATTTATTTCAATTTTTACAAAATTTTATTGTAAGAAATCAAATGGAATTTTATTAAACAAAACTGAAATATATATATATTTCAATATACAAGAGCAAGATCTGCACTTATTATAGAGTATATATAAAATTCTCTAATTTTCTTAACTTCTTCATATTCTACAATAATAGGGTAAAATTTCTTTAAGGTATTAAATTTTATATGGAAACAAATTCAAGATACAATATTTACTAAAGCATGAAAATATATATTTATGTATATGTACAAATATATATGTGTATATATGTATATACGAATAAATTGTCAATTTATTACTATCTGTACTTTGAACAAATGCTGTCAAGCTTTTCAAAATTCATAGACTTATCAAAAGACATCGATTATTGCTATCAGAATTTCTAGGCAACAAATGCCTAGATATAAATGTCAAATGATATGACAGTAAAAATATATATAAAAAAACATGCAGTATTTATTTAAAGCCATGTAACAGATTAAACTTGGTTGGTGAGTGTTAACAACAGACAATAACAAATAGCCACAAGCCCAACTGTCATCATTAATTCATTCAAATATTTATATAAATATGTATTTTTAAGAACAATACATGAATAATCAACCAAATGACTGTTCAATAAAGAATACATTCAATAATAATCAGTTACGAGAATGCAACAGTAAAGCTCGACTAGAAAATGCCCTGTGGGCAGTTAAAGGAAATTCTATGGCCTGTTCAAATTTTTTAATAGAAATACGTAATAAATTATGCGTATAAAAAAAAAATTATAATTGGTTTATATAAGGTATCTAAACATACACACCAAAAAAGTTGTATAGTTTTTCAAATTAAAAATCAATTATATTCGTAGACTACAAATATTTCTAAAATAATATGCATTTGCTTAAATTACGAAGCTTTATATAGCCGTTTCTCACATATATTTTGTATAGGGTATCCATAAAAATGTGACCGAGTCTATTTAAATACATTTCATGTAGCGTGCAGTTGTGCTTTCTGATATTTTATTTTTGCATTATTGTTTATATATTTTGTTAACAAATATTTGCCCTTTCGGAGCTATAAATGTGACTGATATTGCTGTTGTATTTGTTGTTTTTACTCCTCTTGCTGATGTGACACGGCAAATATTTCGTATTATTTTTACCCTATTTTTTTTTCTTTTGTTGTGGCTATTTGTCGGCATTTTGTACGCTCAGAAATTCAAACAAACCGAATACCCAAAGCTGATGGGCAAAATCAACTAAATAATAATATAAATGCACACACACACACAAACGTTCAGATATGCAAGTGTTTGTGAGTTTCCGTTAGCAGCTAGATAACAAACTATTAAAATAAATAAAAATACAAAACTGTAATACAAATGTAGAGCATTGTTTGTTATCGCCATAAGCGATGCGTAACATACAAACTCATATATGTATATAAACATTTATTGTCTTTGTGCATTGATATCAACTTCCATTTAATATGTTTGCGGCCAGCATAATGCATATGAAGTTTATTCCAAAAGATATTATACAACAACAGTTATAATAAAAAACAAACTTCATATATAATCATAATCAAGCAAAATTCACAAAAAAGCGCCCTCAGGCCGAGCGAAGCAGTTAGTGAAAGTGCCCGTCGAATTGGCAACTGCTGTTGGATGCTCTTGCTAATAATCAACAAAAAGAAGATGATGATGATAATGATGATGATGACTGCGGCAAACATTTGTAAAAATCACACGGACCATTCATTCATTCATTGATGAAGACATTGGCATTGCATAAGCCATCAAATTGCCCGGGCCCAAACTTATAAAAGTTATTTTTATTTTATTTTGTTTTTTCTTTGTCATTTGCAGCAAAAGTTTCGCTAATATTTTAGCCTCTGGAACAGCTGCTTGTGCCGTGTAATGTTTTTTTGGCGGAGATGGGGCGGATGTAACATTAACATTAAGTTAAGGGTTATTATCTGAGAAACAAGCTGCTTGTTTTGTTTTGGGCCAGCATAACGTAACAGGAATGTTGGCCTTTTGGGTGAGTGAAACAAGCTAAGACATCAAACTTTGAGATTTAAATAAAGTCAAGATGAAGAGCATGCAAAATGAAGTTGTGCTGGGTAACAGTTATTTAACTAAGGAGAATATTGGTAATCTGTTAATTTGAAGAAAATTGTAATGTATTTAATCATGTGGAAATTTAGAAGATTTTTTAAAGAATTTTTCATTTTTATATCTAATGCTTCAACGATTATTTTTATAGGGAATGGCTAATTTTCTTTAGATTTAAACATTCCTCATACCACATAAAGCCTTTGTTACCAATTTTGTTTTGTATTCCAGAACTCTTCTTAAACTCTTGCTAATCTTACACCGTAAATATGGTATACAAACATCTTAAGTTTTACTCCTTTTCCAGCTTTACAAGGATTCTTTTATGGCTTGTTTGCCTTTGTTTCACCCTAACCCTTATGAAATTCAGTCATTTTCATAAGCACTGCGAACATTTCATTCAAGCAGCAATTTGGCAAAAACTTTTTCCGCTTTTCTGTATATTTTTTTTGTTTATTTTTCTTTTTCTTTTTCTCTTTGTTTATAAACAAATGGTCAAACATAATAAGAGCACTCAGTCAGCGGCAGTTTGGAAAACAAAGCAGGTGTCAGCAGCAAGCGCATAACAAGCAAAACCAAAGAGCGAGACAGAGAGAAGCAGAGAGAGGGAGAGTTAGTGAGAATGCGAGAGAAAAAGGCACAGCGGACTATGGGGCTTGTGTAAATAAATAGCTGTAAAAATCTTCAAAAGGCAATCAGACGGTTGTTCACCTGCGACTCTTGCGACGCGCTTCACGTCGTTTCTTGGTCAACCTTTTGGGCCGTGCCCAGTCACAGTTACTGTTGTTGTTGTGGCTGTCATTTTATTTTACTCTTTTTTTAGGTTTTTTTTTGGTTAATTTCCAACGTGCCAAGAATTTTCTGCCGCCCATTTCCATGCCAATTGACTGCGCACGTTGCGTTCTGATTTGGAAGCTCGTTTTCGTTTTTAGCATTTTTTTTGCTTTCTGTTACATTTTCGGGGTGTTAATTTACAAGCCGACCCACATAACTAGCCAAGTTAGCCAAGCTTAAGGCGTGCGCCTACTCATCAAGTTGGCAGTCCCGCATGCGCGCAATGCTGAAGAGGCGAGGCGAGACGGGGCGGGGCGGGCCGCTGCCTAATTACGGCTCAATCAACTGACTGTGGCGAGAGACAAGATCTCTGCCATCCCAGACACCCATCCCAGCTGCAGGGCTGTTGTGCGGATTACCTCAGCTGGCGGTTACCTAACTGCAACTTAATGACTTACTGAAAGTAAAGACAGCAGCAGCAGCAGCCGCAGCAGCAGCCGCGGCAGAGACAGCAGCAGTGGCGACGCGCGCAAAACTTTGCGGCATGCCTTAAATATTTGGCGGCACCTGAATGCATTTTACAAATTTTTATGCTGCTGCTCGGCGACTGTTGCTGCAACATGTGATAAATTGCGGGCATCAACAGCTACAGCAACAACAACAAGTAAGAGTGCTCTATTCGCGAGTGACATAGCTAGAAGATACCCTATGCTTACTTTTACTATAATAGGGAAAAATTATGCTAAGATAACAATCACAAATATCCGATATATGCTAAATAATAAACGGAAGCTTCTAATTAGTAATTATCGATTAAGGGTAAACAAAAACTAAAATTTGACATGCACACGAACTGAATAACTTACTTACTTATAGCATAAGAACATCTATTACGAGCAGATAACCGATATTTAGGGAAAACGATTAATGCTATCGATTATTTTACTTTATCTTTTACCACCTGACAATCGATACTTCTCGATATATGGAAATTGAGAAATGTTTACTTGATAAAATTATGGTAAATAAGCAACTATAAAGAACTGACAATCGATATTTATCGATACCGGGAAAGAAAGAAATGTTATCGATTTATTTGTGCACATTCATGTTAAACTAAGTAACTCTAGCTCTGACAATCACACAAATAAATATGGCTGGCTTGACTCGACTGTTGATTCTCGATTAAGAATATTTGTATACATTAAATGATTTTGAAGATGTTTCTGCCTGCGACACACAACTGCACAAATTCCATATTCCCGTTTTAAATGCCCATTGGGTATGACAACAACAAAGCAGCAATGACAACTGCCTACAAATGTATCTTTTGCCGCTGACATTTTTGGTTAGCTGACTCACGGCCTGCACCCTGGCTCAAAGGCACGGCTGTGCGCAGGCACAGGGCTCGTTGCAGTGTATTAACCATTAACATTTGTAAATGAGAAATGCCAAAGCCAAAAGGTGAGCCGCGCAACAAGAAAGAGAAGCAGCAGCAGCAGCAGCCACAGCAACTGTTGATGACTTTGCATTGATGCGTTTCTATTGAATGTACTAGCACAAAAGCAACAAATCGAATAACAACTACAGGGCGTGTTTGTGTGTGTGTGTGTTAATGATGATGCAACATTTGCCACAATTGTTGGAGAAGAAAAATGTGCCCGTGGAGCACAGCGGCAAAGTTTAACGCCCGAAGGCCAAAAGCGCGTCGATTCATCGAAGTTTTTTCTTATAAGGGGTATAATGAATTTGTCATGATGTGTGGCAATACAAACGGCAACTTGGCATTTTACATTGTATGCATTCGTTTTAGCGGCAAGGCGTGAACTACATTTTAAGCCAGCGCTACGCAAATGTATCTCACAGATACTTGCCGAGGCAAGAGCAGAAGTGTTCTGCTCTTTGAGCTATTCTTAGTCTATTTATTATAACTACTTATTATCGCATAGGCAGGTGTTCTTTAACAAATATTATCATTAACTGCTTTTGCCATTTTTTTTTATTTATTTTCAAGTTCATGTGAGCTTTCATAGATACACAAAATCTTGCATAGTGTTTTTATTACAGTTCATGGATTTTTCTTTAGACAAATTTAAACTTGAATCGCATTTTTATTAAATCACTTTTCGATTTTTTTTTACCATTTTATGCTAGTCACATTCAACGTTTAAAAAACGTAATTCAATGGAAATACTTGATGTACTTGGTTTAAGAACCTTGCCTTGAAATAGGATAACATTTTTAAATTTATTAATTTTAATTTTAACTGCAATTCATTTACGTACATTTCGACTAATAGTTCGAAATGGGGCTCATTTCTTTTCACTGTCACATTTATTTTCATATAAATTATTTATTTTTATTTGTATTTATCTCTTTTTTATACCCATGGGCTCAACAGAATTTTAAAGCCACAATTAGTCCTCTTGTGAGCCTTTGCTTTCCTCCACTCTCACTTTATTGGCTTTCACATAGGTTTTCAATGGGGATTTCATTTTTTGTTCAGTGTCATGGGTTTCACTTTTTTTATACTTTTTTGTGTGTGCAGGCATATAATTTCGAGGTCACATTAATCCTTCGAATGCAATTTATTATGAGATTATTTGAGCTCTTTTTGTGATGTTTGAGCCATATATTCAATTCAAGGTGAAATAGCTTATAATTAGATAATTCTAGTTTAATTTTACTTAATTATTCTACATGCCCGCCCTTTCCCATGTCCTTTATGGTCACTTAATGCACTTTCATATATTTGCAAACACTTTTGTTAAATGTACTCCATATTTACTTTATGCACTGTCATTTCACTGTCAACATGCTTTCACATGTTCTCCACGGTCTGATTAATCGGGTTTATTTTATGATAAATTATGCTAAACTTACTTATTATTTGGACCACAAAATATTTACATGAAGAAAAACTTTTCGATTTGAAGAAGACAAATTGCGCTTATTAGCCTTTCCATAGGGTTTTTATTGTCAATTTATAATTATTCCCACATTTACAGAGCTCAACCACAAAATCTCTATATCTAGACAGGGTATATTATTTTCTTTATCTGCTTAAAATCTCTATCTAAATGTCACTGGCTACTAAAAAGAAAAATACCACTCGACACTCAGAGTTGGCACTCGGCTAAAACCATTTGCACTGGCATCAGCTCAGCTGGCCAAGTTGGCGTTGCTGTGGTTGCGGTTTAATAACCATTCATTGCTAATGCCAACAGAAAATAAAGACAGATACAAGCATAGATATAGCCATAGTTATAGCCATGTTAAGAGTCAGAGTCATAGAGTCAGACTCATAGAGTGGGTATGCATGGATATTATAAATAATAAATACGACTAAAAACTAGTCAAGCGGGCGCACAGTGAGCGCCAAAAACATTGCAACAGGTTTGCTTGGCTGGTCTTTTGCCTTATTAAATCTTCTGCTTGGCTGTTGTGGCTATTGTTGTTGTTGCTTTTGTTGTTAGCTGTCTGTTTGCTGCCTTTTTGTCTGACGACGATGATTTGTGACTGAAGGTTAGTTCGCGTCATTAGAGACGTCCGACTCTTTTTCTTTTCATAAATTGTTTTTTTTTTGTTGTCGAATACTTTTGAAAGGCCGCCGAAGATAGCCAATTGCATTTAATGTGAAAAGCATGTTGAAAAATAATTGCTAGAAAATACTTAAAAATTATTGTAAAATGTTGTGCAATTGTTCCAACTGATTAAAAATAAATGCACAAGTACACAGCTGCGAACAACAAATACTTAAACTTAGTTCAGCTATCGCACAATGCCGTCGACTCGGCAAATTGCGAGGCGCAACAACCAACAACAACTGACAACAACAAGCGAAACCAACAACAATAACTAGAATAAGCAACCAGTACGGCGACCTTTTGTCAAAACTTGGCTGTGCCTTAGAATTTTGCTTTCTTCTCTGAGCTTCTGCTTCCTCTCGGTTCTTCCTGATAACAACAACTAATTCGCATACAATACAGAAACTTTTTTGGGGCTTTTCTTAAATACACTGTGAAAAACACGTGTCATGGAAATTCTGCCGGGTTTTTTAAATCTTTTTAATTATTTACAATGCAAAATTACATAAATTTATAATTTTCGACTGATATGAGCATCAACATCGAATTCAGATCAATGTATTAATTTTAAATACATACTTTTAAGTATACTTTTATTCTGAATTCTTTTTGATATTTTGGCTTATTTTTACGAATAAACCCTTAGAAAATGTAATCATATAACAATAAAACAATATTTTTTACAGTGCATATTCCCAAGATATCCACTCTCTGGCTTTGTACATATATTTATTTTATTTTTTCGGGGCAAGCTCCTCTTCGTGTAATTCATTACTTGTTAAGATTCTTCTTATTTCTGTTGCCGCCCATTGTTTGCTTTAACTTATCCCAAAACCAAAAAAAAAAAAAAAATGGAAAAGGAAAAGAGAAGCAAGAACAAGAAGTAAAACAATAAAGGCAACAACAACGAGGAAGTCGCTCAACCGCTGGATGCGTGTGTGTATCCGTCAGATATCGCGCCAACTATTTGTATTTGCCAAGTTGATGTTGTTGTTGTTGCTGCTCATATTTTATGGGCCCCCGCCGCGTAAACAATACAACAAAATATTCAGCGCGATAAGCGTTTTTTATGCGGCCCATGGTGCCACTCCAACCACTCCAGCTACTCGAACCACCAACCACCAACCGGCAACCACTCAAAACTGACCCAAGGCACATCACGAAAAGGAGCTGCCACATGCAGCAGACGCTGCCCCCGATGGCAATCGCAACAAGTGGAAATGCTAGGTACTCGTAAATATCCACGCAACGCAGCGTTGAAGGCGTATTAATATGTGACAATGGAGGACACGTGGATTTAGGACGTGAGTAAAATTAAGTGACAACGGAGCGAGATAAGATGCCAAGTTTGTTGCAATTAATCACATTAGTGTGAGCGGTGTGAAATGAAAATGTGAGAATGTCGAAATAGATGTGGAAGTTGTAATTAAAGTGACCATGGAGAAGACGTGCTTAATGAGTTTCATTTGTAGAATTAAATGATAATCGATAAGATGAGTTGGTAGTCACATAAGCGACTGAGAAAATTGTGAAAATTCAGACAAGTTATTAAAGTGACCTTGGACGATAAGTGAGTAATCAATTTAATGAGTTTTGTAGAGATAACAAGTGAAAATTGTTAAGTTCGTCACATTAGTGACTTCAAAATGAAAAGCAAATAAAAGCGGCCATGGAAAACACTTGTGAGAAGACTAAACAAGACGAAATACAAAAATAAATACAATTAACATTAAAAAAACATGTGTTTAATTCACATTCAAAAACTTCAATAACTATGAAAGCTTGATAAAGTGTTGTAAAAAGTGACTATGATGGTTCCGTTCTAAGGGTATTTAAAAGGTCGTACATATGTAATATGTAAAAATAAAACATACAAAACGAATTATTCACAAACTTATTGCTTTCAACGAAAACAAAATGAGGAAAGACAACTATTTTAACCCAATTTTGATCCATTTTCGACTGTCATAGGGTAAAGAGATGGCTTACTCTTTTTACGAACATTTTCCATAATATTTGAAATTGTTTCGATTGGAGTTCGGTGTGCTATTACAGTCGGATTTTGCAGCTGCAGCTATCTAAAAACCAATAACGCCTAGCTGCGCAGCCACACACTGTCAAAAAATCACAAAAAAAAATGTCATCATATTGTTTTGTTGATTCTTGGCTTGTGATCCAGCTTTATGGCCCGAACCCTTTGCCCCATTTGGTCAACATTCTTGTGGGCTAGCTGTCTTTAACTTGCCTTTGGGCAATGTGACATGTGCCAGGCGCTCCAATTTATGGCCAACGATACGAGTACTATAAATTGTGGCCAGCTATTGATTGTTGTTGTTGTTGTTCTTGCTGCTGCTGCTGCTGTTGCTGCTGTTGCGTGTGTTGACAGTTGACAGTTGAGTTACAAGGTCATTATGCGGCTGTTTGTGGCTATTTGCTGTCGCTGCTGCTCATTCTGGCCAGCTTTTGGGCGTGCATACAACTAGTTTGTGCGTCATGAGATATATATGTATCTGTATCTGGTTGCCGTCGCTATAGCAGTATCTGTATCCGTGTATCTGCGTGCGTAATTACAGTTAACGTGAAGCGGTCAAAGCTCAGCTTCATTTCCGCTGCCAACACTCAATTCTTGTATCTCAAATCTTCAACTTTTTGATTGATGTCTAGCCAGCGCAAACATCTATATGCGAAGTGTATGTACACTGTGCGAAAACGAAGAAATTTTTACTGACATTTTTACTGGATTTAGGTAGAAAATATAGATTTTTTCGTTCTTTTTTTGCTTTGTCAAAAATGGTTAAGGAAGAAAATTTGCGAGCTGACAATTTCATTAGGCATTAGCATTAAGCATTAAATTTTGCAATTAAGGACATTATTTTAATAAATTCATGAACGAAATGCACTCCGAATTTGAAGCACCAAATAAAGTCTAATTTCGACTAGAATTGAGAGTTTTCTCTAAGTGTAAATAAATATATCTTATGTTTGACAGGTAGCTTTGAAAAAAAAGGGAGAGAATAAAATGAGAGGGCAACGCTGATCCCTGGTCACAATTGAGCTGTCTTGAGCTCAGTGGCTTCAGACACTCAGACTGAGCTGCAGATACAGATACGTATCTTTTGTTTAATATTTTTGGCATTGTTTGTGTCTCGTCTCGTCCCGTCTCAATGTCTGTCTGAACAGCTGTCTGCCAGTGTGTGTGTGTGTGTGTTTGTTAGATTTCCATATTTGTTTTGGGCCCACAGTGATTAGGCACAGCTCAAGTCTCGTGCTGATGGGCCCAATTAGTATACCAAATTGTCCAAATATTTGAGCTACTTAGTTTGGACAGTGTGTGCACACACACACACACACACACACATGCACACAAGCGGCCAGGCCGAGCCACTTGGCACTGATACGATCTGTGATAAGGCGCAGCTGGTTCTTGAACTGAAAACTGGATGTGGATGTGGGTCGCTGGAGTCGAGTTTATGGACAGGCCATAAGCCGAATGCGTTGCGCTTTCACCACAAAAGCTGCACTCGAGAAGAGCACCAAAAGAGCCAACACACACAGAGAGGAGTCTTGTCTGGCGACAAATGCAGATACAGCTACTTAATCGAAGTAGCCGCAACGAATCCGTCCGAAAGCAAAGTGAAATGCAATACTAAAGCAGATGATTTTATGCCGTCTTGGCCGACTTTTTGGTTAGCTACTCGCAATGGCAGCGCCTAACATGTTAGAGTGCTCTCGGGCAGAGGGTGCACGACTGGCAGATACCCTGCGCCCTGCACAAATATATACATTTTCAGTTTCTTTTATAGAGATACACTTTCATTTTTGCGAATTTAAATTGCCACAGTGTATACGAAAGCCAAAGCGGAGCTTTCAGCTGCAGTTGCAGTTGTAAAGTTGCAGAGCTGAAAACTGAAGATGACTGCCGCATTCCATAAGTTGCAGGCCCCAAAAAAAAAACATACAAAAACAAAAAAGAGGCCCAAAGACTATATGGCTATGGTCTTGTATAAATCGCTGTTAATGCTCTTGTTGTTGTTCTTCTTCTTATTGTTGTTGTTGTTGTTGTTTGTGGTTGTGCTGCAGGAACCAGTTTGGTTTGAATTTTATGTGTATTTGGTTGAAAATTTACGAGTTTGGCGAATAAAGCAGCAGAGAATTCAATGAACTCGTCTTCACTCGGCTTCTAAGCCAGCTCAGCAGCAACTACGAGACTAACACACACACACACACATACAGGCCAACACATGTATTTTAAACGTTTACATATATATTGTTTGTATATATATGTGCTTGTATATAGTATATACACACATTTAATGGAGGCCTATTGGCTCCCGCAGGCTCCTAGTTATGCAAATCTGTCTGCCTGTCCGCTGCCCACCCGCTGCAGCAAGGCTCTAAGCTACGAAATTGCTTTCGAATTGGTTTAGCTACGAATTTTTATGCCTTGCAACCACAGCAACAAGAACAAGACGCAGAACAACAGCAACAACAACTCGCGCTGCATGTTGCCAATTGTTGTTGCTCTTGTGTTCACTTGTAGCTGCAGGTTGTACCAACATTTGTCTTGTCATTGCAGTTGTAGATCCTTCTGCTACACTCAGACTCCCCCTCCCCTCCCCCTCTCTCCATCCATCTCTTTCCAGCCCACCCCTTTAGATTCCAGGCAATTAGCTGCAGCCGTTGGCGAACTTCCACTTGTGTCCATCGGCTGCAGCCGAGCTTTTGGGCCAGTTCCTCATTTGTTGTTCTTCTCTCAATTTTCGGTCGTTTCTCTAAGAGTTTTTGTTGTTGTTGTCGCTGCTTTTTTTAAATCGTGTGCCGCCACGCAGCTCACTTCAGTTGGCCAAGTTATAATTAAAATGCAGACACAGTAACAATTTATGACCAAAAGAGCTCGGCATTTAAGTATTAATTGCCATCATTTGGGGCCCGTTTAAATGATAAGATGCCAACTAAAGAAATGCACCACAATTAAGATAGCTCGTCGCTGATAGATTCGAATGGGAAAGTTAAATATTTGGCTTAGAAATTGACTTTTTTAATTGCAGCTAATAGGTTTTCTTTATACACTCAGTAATGCGGCATTACAAAATATCGATCGGAAATGTTCGATAGGTATTCGCTAGCCAAAAATGCAAATAAAAACTCAGATAATGATATTTAAATTGAAAAGATACGAAAAATAATGATTGATTGATCGAAAATATTTTGATATTTACAAAAAGTGCGTAAAGTTGTTAAAATGATTGAAACAACGTTGATTCATAGGCATTTTATGTGACTATTTAAAGTGACTTAAAGCTATAATAAATAAGTAAACGTATCGATAACTTATCGACTATAGAAAATATGAATGAAAAATGAAGTACACATAGCTAAAGCATATTCCACCAACTGTTTGCATAGTTATAGTTAAGCTCTTTGAAAAACATCAACATTTATAATAATTAGAAAAATTGTTGACAACCTATCGATAACATATCGAACATGCCAAACACCAAAGTATACTGAAAAGTTCACTTTTTAGTTGCGATTGCTTAAAATTTTCCTGGTACACATACTTGTGTTGGCAACTGTGCTGCACAAAACTATTCTTAAGTTACGCAAAGTTCTTTCACAACTAGATACAGGTTGAGGTTAAGTCTTGCATAAACAACTCGGATGGCAACACAATCGGACACTACGTGCCCAACTGTCAACCCCCTTCCCGCAACCCTCGCCCTCTCCGCCAGCGTCCCTTATCCAACTGCCAGTTGCAGTTTCCGTTTTCAGCTGCCATTCGGAGCGCTACAGTTATCCAGTGCTAACTACAGTTACACACAACACATGCACACACACACACACACACATACGTGCTCATACCGTTGGGGACGACATTAGATTACAGCAGCAGCCCGTAAAGAGATCTACAAAATGCTAGAGACACGTTGATATCTATGCAAATTCCTCCCGATCGTGTTACAATCGTTGCGAAACGTGTAGAAGAGCTGAAATACTAGAGAGCTGTGAACAAGTGCACGAGTATTGTAAAATTTGACTTTTATTTTTATTCGTATATTTTTTTCAGGTAAACAAATAATATTTCTGCAGTTGGCCCATATTTTGAGAGAACGTGTCGAACGTGCGACTGTATGGAAAGATTAGAGCCGCAATTTGGCTCTTTTTCTCAGAGCAGCACATAAATCAGACAGAGTGAGCAGGCCGTGATGTAAGAGCCATAATAGCATTGTGATTAATTTATTGAAATTAACATAAATGGCAACAGCTTTAACTTTTACTCCGGCTACGGCCGCACGGCGACCCCCCGGAGCCGCCTTCCCCCACAGCCTGGCATGCGCAGCTCTTTTTTGACACTGACCAGGCCGACATTTATAATTAAATTTAATTACCATAGCTGCTTCTTAATGATGCAGCTCAAAAAGTAAAAAAGTACAAAAGTTTAAAAATAAAGAAGGTAAAAAGAAGGCACTCGGGTCGAGCCCAGGGGCGGGCGCCGGGACCCGAGACGAGCTGAGAATGAAACCCGTTTTCAAATTAAACGAATGTTGCGTTTTATTAAATAAATAAAACTGAATGAAAGAGTGACTGGTGATGTATGTGCTGCAAAAAGAGACATAATCATAAAGCCAGGGCGATACCACTTTTACTTGTTGGCCAAAAAGAAAAAAAAACAGAAATTGGCCAAGACAGGTTTCAGCAGGTGGCAGCAGTTCGGAGCGGAAATGTGTGATATTTGAGAATTTCTGAGAAGCCAAAAGGGCGGACAAATAAATGAAATGGGAAGTCCTACAGGTGTGGGAGGAAGGCGGTAAAATGGGGTGGAGAAAGGAATAAATTTGCAGAGAAATGCATATTATTTTTGGGGAAGAATAAAAACAAAGGAACTCAGGGACGTAAAAGAGAATAAAATTCACAAAATACGACAGGCAAAAATGTATAATAAAATTTGTTAAAAATAAACTTTAAAAAGGTAGAGTTCTTAAAATGGGATACTAAAGGGAGAAATAAGACATAAAATTAAGAGCGTATTTAGGTACACATAATAATAATAATAAAAAAATAATAAGGCGCGAATATCTAAAGAAAATAAAAAGCAGGAAAAGAAAGAAATATTATTTTCAAAATTCCGAAGCAGAGTACATATTAATAAAAATTATCATAAAGAAAGAGTTATCACAAACATGTAAGTGGGCCCTGAATAATCAACTAAAGTATTCATAACAATATTAATAATTGTAAATTATAAGGCGAGAATTCCCAAAGGTTTATGATGTGATAAAAATGAAAGAATGGCATGAACATTTTTAAAAAACAAAATAACAAAATGTATCTTCATAAAAAGAAGTTATTTAAGAAAACAAAGGGCGCAAAAGAAGGATAACATATGAAATATATTTATGTGTAGAGTTATCTAGACAACTATATAATGCTAATCATAAGTACCAAAGAGACGAGAATACCTCCTAAAGGGTTATAAGTAGACAAAAAAGCAGAAAAAAATAAATTAAGAGAATATTTGAAAAAATTAATAGTGTATTCAAGCGAGGTATGCAACATTGCCATAAAACCAAGTATAAAATATCACAGGTCAAAAAAGCAGATTGTACAGGTTTTCGGCCGAAACCTATAGTTTAATATAAGATTCCTATAGTTTAATATAAGAACCCAAGCAGTCAAAAAACAACTGAACTTATTCCAACTTCTAAAAAGAACCAACAAAAAGTTGCCAAAAAATCAAAAGTGACTTTAACAATGCTGAAAACAGATTTGCAAATTTCTATACAACACTCAACTCGGCAAACACTAAAGAAAGTGTAGGTGTGCCCATTTGGGTTAATCTAAAAGCCAAATTAAGTGGAGCAAAAGTAAGTATAATTCTGATTGACCGTTTGAAAAAATTAACAACCCATCAAGGTGCCATAAAACGCTGTCAACATAGACGAAAGAAAGAAAAAAAGAGAACGTTAGGGTTTTTTTATTTGAGAAACGTTCAATGAACTCCAAGCTAACTGAACTCCTACCAGTTTTTCAAAATTTAATTATGCAGATTAATAAAAAATTTAGCCTAATTAGCGTATATTATAAAAGACAAGTCTTTAAATTACTATCTAAAATATCAATCTATATGGCAGCTGGGATATAGACAGCTTATCCGACATTCCGAGTGACCGCTCGATGCGCCCCCTTGCGAAAGTGTGTCACTAACGGTTCTCATGAATTGCCCCGTGATAATTAATAAATTTGGCTCGATTCTGGGCCAGTTCCGTGTGCCAATAGAAAATTGTAGAAGGCACAAACCCAAACAAACCGGCAAAACAGACACAGACAGGGGCCGACAGGGGCAGGGACAGCGGCAGAGGGTAGACGGCAGACACAGGGTTGCATTTTGGCAGGGTGGCTGCCATGGCAAAGGCAAAACAAAAGGCATTGATTTTAGGGGGCGGGGGTTAAGGGGTTGGGGCCGGGCTTGTGTGCTGGCCACAGCTGGCAACGACTGTGCATGAAAATCAAATAAAAATTTATTGATTTTTCTCTGCGTTGCCGGCGAAAAGCAAAGCCAAGGAAGTGGCCAATAAAAGTAATTTGCAAACAAAAACAAAAGGCAAAGCCAAAGCGAAGCAGCGTAGCAAAAGAAAGGCCAAAAACAAACATGCAAAAACAATGTCAATGCACGCCAAAAAAAAAAAGAAAAGAAATAAATAAAATAAAAAAAGTGGGAAGAAGCAGCAGCAGCCGCAGTCAAAGACAAGAACAAGCAAAGCAGACAAAAGCAACAACAATGGGCGCGAGCACGCAAAGGCGCAAGGGGATGGTGGGGGTTAAGGGGTACGCGTCGTTGGCAGTGTTGTAAATGTCAGCTCGAGTTAACGGAGCCACGCGGAACACACACGCAACAACAACAACTAAAAGAAATGTTTTGTTGTGGAGCGCCAGGCAACAGCAAGAACAACAACAGCAAACAACAACAAAACGCAAAGACAGCAGCAGGTGCCGTTGTTGTTGCGAGGTTCTATGCCAACCGTTTCGTTGCGTTTCGTTGCGCTAAGACATGTCTGTCTGTCCGTACGTTAAGTTCCAGTTGTTGTTGTTGTTGTTGCTGCTGCTTAGCTCCTGGTCGCGTGGCAGAGACACTTGACGTTCGGTTCGACTGACTTACCCCTCACGTACGCTGCCGCTGTCGCTGTCGCTGCTGCTGCTCCTGCTTTGATTTTGCTGTCAAAACGTAGGCTGCGGATTATAAGGAACTTGGAACGCGCAACTCCAACTACATCTACAACAATGAAACACACACACGAGACACAACACACTTGAACTTGGGTGCGGGAGAAGAGCGCGCGCGCGGCTTGTTTTGGGCTGGGCAGGCGTTGTTTTTGTTTGCACACTTATTTATTCGACAACAAATTGACTCAACTTGAAATATTCACGCTATTAATTTGAAATTTATGCTTATTATATACTTTATTTAATTTGCATTTATTTTTCACACATTTTGCCAGCGAAGACGAAGCAAAATTCACAGCTGACTTTGATTCTCCTACTGCAGCACACGTGCACACACACTAGTAAACAAACACACACACACACACACACCAGCTGCACCTGTGTGTGAGAGTTGTCGTTGTCGTGCAATCGGAGAAAAAGAGAAATGCAACGTTACGTTCTGCACGCGCCCCACTTCCAACTGTTTCAACGGTCAAAAATCGACTGACTAACGCAACGGCTCAACGGCGACTTGTCTGCACCAAAACGGTTCGCTGTCGCACATCGCGCGCGCCGGCTAACCTAACCGTTGGTTGGCACTGCCTCGCAACATGTCCACAACCCTCTGTTCGATGTGGGTGCGCGCGCGAGAGTGTATGTGTGTGTGTGTGTGTTGCGGGTCAGTTTATGATAAGCACCCAGCGATAAAGGCCACCGCTCTGCGGGCTACGCCATAACACAACATTCTTTGGCCCAGCAAATGTCCCATGACGAATGCGCCCGCATGCCTCAGTGGTTTTCTATCTCTGAAATGTAATAACTAAAGTGAATCCAATCGCTACGTTGCTAACTTTGAGCGGCAAATAGAGTACATGTCCTTTGCATTTTTAGTTATTTATCTTGTGGCTTTACTTAGCGATACGAAGGGCACTCGACTGTCGCTGACAGTAAACGTGGGTTGTGCACTCGTCGAAAAAATGGCCAGGGAATTGCGATAATCCATTAGAGTACATTTGGAACATTACCTATCACAGCACATAAATTACACAAAAGTCGCATAAATTGTCGGAAGTAAGGCATTCTTCAAGTGACTAATAATGACAAATAAGATAAACAGCAATTCTTTAGTACATACAATATTGAAGGTCAAGGCTTAACGACTTTTTCCCCAAAGATAACAATATTTAATTTATTTAATTTAATTTAATTTTAAATTCTTTGAATTATTTAACATTACATGTTATCCTTCGAAACTACTTCCAAAATCATGTCAAAACAGAACGCAGAGCTGCCAACTTGTAGCAACATTTACGTCTAACCTGTTGTCAAGTGTTGTTCACACATGTTGGCTGCCTATGCTCATCTCTGATGCAACACACAACCCAACATGTTTGTAGCCGGCATTAAAGTTGCCACCAAACATGTTGCAAGCGCAGCACTTGACGCTCAGCATGCACGTGGCTCATTTGCATTGGTGTTGGTTGTGTTGTGGTTGCCTGAGGTGTTGGGGATGGGTGGCAAAAATTGCGCGCAATTTCTCTGCTATTGCAGATAGATAAATATTATTGTAATGGCGGCAAATACATAAAAATTTAAATGTTAATTTAGAACAGCTGTTTTGTTTAACGATTTTCGTGGTGTTACAACGCTTTTAACCAAAATGGATGCTTATTGGAAACCCCCAACTATTTTATTTTGTAATTATATAGACAACTGTTTTCATTTTCAAACGTTTTTATGCGAGCTAGCATCTAATCAGATCTTCAAGCAACTTAACAACAACATTTAAGCAAACAAAACAGATTTATAATCACATTAAGAGCTTTAAGAATAATTTAAGGCACTTAAATCTGAAAATGATCGTAAATAAACAGTTGTTATTATGAAGTAAATTTGCTGATAATATAATAGTAACAGTTGATTACGTGTCTTATTAGAAAACAAGTAGGAATGCTCTAGTAAGCGATGCCCGACTAGCAGATACCCTGTACCCGGCTGCGAATCTAAGTGTATGATGCAAGCCTGTAATATTTGAATTTTTTTTTATATTTGAATTTTTTTTAAATTTATTTGGATTTTAGGAGAAGGGTGTGGGCTGTCGATAATTTGAAATAAAGTTGATCTGCGCATGCCATGGACGAGAAAAACTGAAATATCTAGCTCATAATGTTTTCGAGATCGATGCGTTCACATATACGGACGGAAAGACGGTCGGGCAAACCCATTTTCGTTGGGTTCAGTGTTTAACAATAGGCACAACTAAGCAAAGTTTTATTAATTATATGAGTAACTGCACTAAATCAGCATTTGAACAGCGCTTGAAAAATATCTTTTATTCAAGGGTAAATCTCAATTTAAATTTCTCAAAAAAAAAATATATTAATAATGATAATGGAAACGCACAAGGGGCAAGCACTCGCCAAAGCACTTTTCACATAATTTTCAAATCGATTGGCAATTGGCAATTGAATCGACTGGCCACAAATTGACAATTTTCGACGCCATCAAAACTGCATTTGGATTGCTCCAATTTCCGACGCTTTCCCGATCGCCAGTCGCCCCGTTAACGGTAGTTGCACATTTCATTTGTTTGCATTTTCATTTGAAAGAGAACCGGACCAGGCCAGAAGTCGCAGCCGGGACCAGGCCAAAAGAATTGCAATTCACTTGTTTTGCTTTTTCTATTTGCTCAAAGTTTTCCAGCTGGCAAAAAAAGAAGAATAAGAAGAGAACTTGGCTCGAAACGAGTTCAAAGTTTTGCACTGTTTGCTGCCGTCTATTGATAAACTTGAGTCTCGTATGCACAAGTGCATTTATTTTGCAAACATTCCACAGCACCCCGTCCGCCTCCCCCGTCCCCCTCCCCTCGCGCTCCCTTGTGACACATCTGAATATTGTTCCTTTTGTTTAGGAGTTGTGCTAACTCGCGTTTGGATGGCACCGCAACCCCCAAACATCGTCTCGTCGAACGCCAGTGGAAATGTGGAAATGAAGATGTTTCCCAGCTGGCGAGTTGGCAAGTGAAACCTCGTTTGACAAGAGTTTCACCCAGGCTCCATTAGCTTTTTGGACAGAATTGCGGGCCGTGGCACATTGCTTTAGCTTCCTCAGCCTCATTGGGGTCAAGTCGTTTTGGCTTTTTCAATTACGTAGCGGGTGGAGCTGGGACTGACTTCAAATTGTGTTTTGCAAATTAGCTTCTTAAAAAATAATGCTGTTAAACTTGTAGTTAACTTTTAACATTCCCTTTCCCTGTGTTTTTGATGAATGAACCGAAAGTTTTAATATATAACTGTTTATACTAACGATAACATTTCGATTAATTGTGTCCACGTTTGCGAAATTTTTTTGTTTTTCATATTCTCTTATACTTTTGTCGTATAATTCTCCATCGATAGCTTATCGATACATACATACTCTTTTGCTTATCATTAAATTATTTTTCCTTTATTAAAACATTTTTTGTCGATAATGAAGCCATGCATATGGCTTTTGGCCAGCTGCTGCCGCTTCTACCTGTTTTGGTGCTGCCAATTTGCTGGCCAATTGAAAATTCAATGCACGCCCCGGACAAAAACTCATTTGCAACACTTCACGCAATGCAGGCGATTTCGATTTAGCCAAGATCAAGGGCGATAATAAAGAGCGCGGCGCAAGGCAGCGTTGAATTGCGGCACGCAACGCGGCGCAGCGGCTATAAATAGCAGACCAGGCCAAAACAACTGCAACTTGGCCTTATCCCAGCTGGCTGATCTTTACGCAGCAGCAGCAAACAACAAACAACAACAACAACAACATTCCTTTCGACATTTAATTAACGATCGCGATTGCAATCAATGCAACGCGTCTTGCGCCCAAGCTACGTGGTGCACGCCCCTGCACCCAGTCCCCCCCCCCCTTACCACTTCCCCCAGTCCCTGGCCCTGCCCCTTTTGGGCCAACTCAGCTGCGCTTCTGAATGAGCTGAGCAAATGTTGCCGCATTGTGGTGGCCAGTTAGCCACAAAGCTGACAAATACTGTAATTAATTTTAATTGCAGCGATTGGCGCCCGTTTGCCCGTCTCATTAAAGTTGCCTTGGGGCTGTTTTAGGCCAAAGCCGGCTCAGCCGAGAGAGATCCTGGTAAACAGACTATGTTTCTATCATAACCAGATGGGAGTTGTTGTTTGCCAGAGCCATAAGCCTTCAAAGGTCTGCTTGCTACGTGTTTTTTCACCTAATTGCAGGCGTGTTGCCTCAGAATGTGTTGTTGCAGCTAGGGAGAGGGGGTAGGGAGTAGGGGTTGGGGGCTGCTTGCCATTACAATTTTAATGCAGCAACATTTCTTTGTTGCTGCTGCTTTTTTTCATTGCACAGCTCACAATGGTGTCTATGAAGTGTAGCGAAAGCAATAAAGTGTCGAACAACAACAGCACAAACAACAACAACAACTGAGCAACATTCATTGAGAGACATTTCTTACACAGTACAAAAATGGGTTGATTTAAATTTCATTTCTTAAGGCTTCCATTTTCAACTTTATTAACAAGTAAACTAAATCTAATTTCATTATTTCAGTCAATTCTAAAACTTTTCGGCCTGAAATAAACTAAGTTTAAAATTAAATTGCAACACACACTTTTTATTACACTCTTGTAGAGGACATAGAAGGAAGAGGAAGAGGACCCAATAAGGTATATATATTCTTCACCAGCATAAACAGCAGTATTCTAGTTTAAAACCTATCGTTTCAAAACTCCGATTTTTTGTTGTAGGCAGTAAATATATCGGAGTCATTAAACCTACTTTCTAAGATTTAAAACCAATCCACAAATTTCCCATATAGCCAGTATCTATGGTGTAAAAATAGAATTAGGTGTATTCAGCGTGTAATGCGTTATAAACCGCGCATTTCCTATATTTTTGGAAGGGTATTTATTCGTCCGCACCCCTCAGATAAACGTTCTCTCGTTCATTCTCGTTTTTAATTTAATATTTTTCTTAAATCACTTTATTCACAATTTCACTGTAAATCCTTTCTTAATTGAATATTTTCGCTCTCTCGCTCTCTCCCGCAATCTTTCTATCTTCTACTTGCCACATAAGTTTGCCAGCCGAGTAAGAGCACGAGTAGCTGTTTGTTAAAGCATCCGCACGGCGAGGGATCCCTGTTTCGATTGCAGTGCCATTTACAGTAGATACAGCCTTTTTAGCAGTAGTAAAATGTTGTTTTAGTTGTTGTGATTACCACAGAAAACCATTCATTTTTATGCTCAAATTATATTTTATTTCTAGATAGTTCAAATTGAAAACTATTTTTGATATTGTTTAAAAGAAGCACGAAACTTGTTTACTGTGTAGTTCTCGTTTGGCTCAAGTGCAATAACAATATAAAATACTTTTAGTGTTCAGTTCATTGAACGTGCACAAATCCAATTAGATTTCCCACTCACCCATACACACACACAAATATAACTAATACACTGAAAGTGTGCAAATGGCACTCGTATAGCAACAGCAGCAGAAAAATTCATAGCATACTTTTGTGCGCAAGCAAATTTTGCTAGTCAATTTGCCAGTCGCACAACTTCTGACTGCTTGTTGCTAAATGTGTGTGTGTATGTGTGGTTGTGTGTGAGTTTCTATGTGCATGTATGTGTGGCTGTTTGTGTGTGCGTGCCAAAAGTTTGACTTGCCTGGCAAATTACTGCGTAGTTAATGCTGCAATGCCGAATATTGATTTTAACAATTATATTCGTTGGCATATTTTATTAGTGCATGTTGACTCTTAAATGCACTAACCAAAACAGAAGCTACTTTAACTAGGTCAAACTGTTTGGTACTTAAGAAACTAGTTTACGTAAACCTTTAAAATAATATAACTCTTTATATAAAATCATATTATAAACACGTCATAAATTACTAAACAAAATGCAACCAGTTCAAAGCAATGGAATTTGTATGGAATGCCAACCAAACAGTAAAGTTGAAAGTAGTTTTCCTTGTATCTTTAGCAGGTTTACATTTTTTATTAATATTTTAAGAAGTTGAAAATAGTAATGTTTACAACTTTGTAAACGTAAATGGTGATGTTAAACATAAATTAAATATTATAAATAGTTTTAAAAACCTAATTAACTTTCAGAACTATTGGTTAAAATTATCGGTAATCACTCTCTTGCTTATAAAGTCCACAGAAGCCCCACTTTTGCCATCTTTCCAAATTAAAAACCAATTTTCCCTATATTCCGGTAAGCGTATGCAAACTTCTTAACTAAATGTGTTTTTTCATCCCACAATTTATCAATGTATTCGACTGAGTGCATGGCCAATTATGCAGCTTAATTAAGCGGCATATTTGTGTGCATAAAGCTTAAAAAACCAAGTTAAATAGTTAATGAAGAATTAAAACATTTAAATCCAATAAATTTAATTTACATACGGCAATCAATATGCACAATATTCCATCAATATGCATTATTCAGAAAGAATAACAAAATCAAAAAAGCTTCCGCTGTATTGGCGCATTAATACGAATTGGCAGCGCCATAAAAAATTGTTACCAAATTTTTGGGCGAAAAAAACGTAGCAAAAAAATGGAAAACTTTTCCAAGCACAAGCAGACAATTAAGAAACCATAAACACATGCTGCCAATGCAAACGGAAGCGGGAAACGTTCGCTAGGGGAAGAACACACACCAACACACACACACAAGCACACACACTCACAGCCAAAAAACTGGCAGCCGAAAGTTACGAAGCGCAATTTGAAAAACTGTAAATAAGTCGCGACGGATGCGGATGCGGATGAGGAGCAAACGAACGAGCGAACGAAGGATGTGCGCTGCCAGGACACGTAGCTGGCGCAGAGTCACGAAAGGATTTGCATATGAGCAGCAGCAATGCGCTGTTATTGTTATTGTTGCTATATATTATACCCTGTACGCACTGAAACTGGGTAAACAAGGTATTATGGAATGAAGAAGAAACCATCTTCAAGTGCTTATTCTATAATAAATAAAACCCCGAATTCCGCATATTGATAAATATCGATTTTCAGATTTTTTGAGAATTTCTCAGAAAGTTAAAGATTTAGACAAAAAAATTTGGTATGTAGGTTCTCGTATAGCACAAATAGATCACGAATATGTACAATTTTGTACATCATAAACATTTTAAACGGAAAATATATATTTACAATGCACCAAAAATATGACCGATACGAAATGCAATTTGCAAAGCTGTTTATAGGATATATTTTCATCTCTCCGATGGGAGAAAGTGAGTGAAAGAAAGCAAGGCAGCCTGCAGCAAGGATAAAGTATATGAGCAGGCAATGACATGGCTTGCCAACATTTCTATTTGTGTCTAACTCCCTCCACCTCCTCTTAACCCTCTGGCATGCCAAATGGATTGTGACAAATGTGCCAGGCTAGGCAGATGGCGGCAGACAAGGGGCGTCACCGGACAGGTGTTTTGCGGTAAATGTTGAAAAGGTGTAAAGGTGAGATACAGACTCACGGCTCCACCGCTCAGCCAATCGCTGAACTCCAAATGCAGCTGTATATGACGTAAATTTATGGCACAGCATTGAGTTTGTTCCTTTTTTTCTTTGAATATTGCATGTATTTTACGATTTGCCAAGTTGAAGCGAAGGGACATAAAAGGCTAGAATATGTTTAAAGGTAGGATTTTATGCAAATTTTAGCACTCGAGTTGATTAAAAACAAAAATTCTATATTTAAAAAAAAATTTCGAAAATAAGTGAGAAAGGATTACATACAATTTTTTTTTCAAAAATTTAAAAATCGATATTTTTTATATACATAAATTTTTAAGCGTCTCGACCGAAAGCTTTAAATCATCAAAATTTGTTAAGTTTTGGTAAAGTTATAGCAGTGCAAAATCGAGGATGGGCATTAAAAAGAAGAGAAAAAGAAACTACTTCTTTTCACTTTTAAGCCGACTTCTAACTTTAATTTTAAAAAGTTCTTAACTGGTGATATATAGAGATGTCAATCTAGATTAAACCTCCAAATGCACATGGCGTGCATGCACTACACACACACACACAAATATATTTAGCGTTACAGGAGTATAAAGAGAGAAAGAGAGAGGGAGAGGGAGAGCGTGAGCGCTAAGCAGCTGGCCCAGTGTCCTTGTGTCAGTGCAACCGCAATCATAATTAGTATCCTGTACGGACCTGTGTATGATGCATGTGTTGTAGGTCTACTTGTTTATGTACCTGTTGTTGTTGTACACACAGAGTGAGAGAGAGAGAGCGTGCGAGGCCGGCTTTGTTAGCCGTTGATATATTGGCATTTAAGCCGCCTGCGGCCTGTTGCAGGGCCGGCGGGCGAGGCAGCCGCTTAAATGACATCACATGAATAATGCGAGGCAATTTCGAAGCCGCCTGCAATTCTGCCGGCTCCTGCGGCTACTACGGCTACTGCAGCTCCTGGCCGAAAGGACATCATTAAACTGTAAAAATAGAATTAGATCCACTCAGCCGCCTGAGAAGCTTAATTGCAGCTTAGACCTCAATTAAAGCGCAATGGGAAATGGAGTTGGTAAAAGTGATTCGCAGCAGGAGAAAGAGTACGAACATTTTCATTTGGCCCGAAACACCACAGCAATAACAACAGCTACAACAACAGCAAGAACAACGATACAAAGGATGATAATGATGATGATGGCCATAAAACACCTTGGCTAATTTGCGCAAATTGTTTTCAGTTGCAACTGACGAGCGATAAGTGAGATTGAGTAAACAAATTGTTCAAATAAATATAAAGACAGAGCAACACAGAAACGTTGCTAAAGAATAAATAGTATATAAAATTAAAAAAAAAGAAAATAGAGTCGAAAATAAAATCGTAATATTGGAATTAGTTTTTTCTTCATTTTACCATTCCATATTTTAAATATCCGTATACCCTTATAAAATAATATATAATTTCCTTCATACCCAATATATATAATTTAAATGAAATTATAAGTTTAGCTCACAGTAATATCTTCTAATATCTTTATATACATATATATAGTATTAATATGTCAAACAATATCTATCTCTGTCCGTCTGAAGAAGACAATACAACTTAAAACAGATATAATTCATCATTCCTAATTTCTAAAAAATAAATTTAAAAATGTTGTCTTAAAATAATATCTCTATACACAATTATAGTGCAAACTCGCATCTGCTTAAACCCAAAGATCTTAAAGTCTTAACCCTGAAATCATGTATTATTCAAGACATTGCACAATGTCGTTTTCAGCTCTGTTACACACGAGCATAGAGGTGTTGGACTCCCATTACACCCCCCACCCCCTCCCGTTGGTTATGCCTTGATCCATTTAGGGCATTTCCCACGCATCGGAACGCACGTAATCGAAAAACTGAACGGAGCAATGTGCAGCTGCTAGCCGTGGACATGGGATAACAGACTGGAAGCGGGCGGGGGGCCGACAGGCGGCGAAATTTGCAGCGGAGCTGCTGGCAATCGCCAGCACATGACGCTAATGGAACCAACAAGCTGCCGGCATGGGCTCTAGCTATCCACTATTTACCCCGCTTTCGCTCCCTCTCCATCTCCCTCTTGCTTAAGTCCCCCGCGGCCCTGCCAAGGCTGTCGCAATAAATTTGCAGCGCCAAAGTGATAATGAAAGTGTTTCCTTCCGTTTTGGCCAAGCTCAGTGCCAAGGCACAGAAAAAAAAACAGGACAAAAGGAGAGTGTGAAAAACAAGGAAACTGTAAAGAAATGTAAAATCGTACTTGTGATACCCTCACTAAATTTTCAATATGAAAATTTCCAAAAATTCACAAAATAAAATATTTTTAAAAGTGGTTAATGGTTCAAAATAAGGTTGCCGAATTTATCTAGAGAACAATCCATAACCAGAATAGGCTAGCATCATAGCATGATGACCAGAAGAGGCTTTTACAAAGAAATTTATAGGTAGTAAACGTTTGTCAATTTTGGCATGATTTTTGATAAAAAAAAAATTTTCCACTCCACAATCAGTTTTAATTTTGGTTTTTATAATAATTTGCGCATCTGCTATCGGTAAAAAATAAAAATTCGAACTCTAAATTTTCAGAAAAAAATGACTGAAAATGAGTAAGTAAATTATAAAAACAAAATTAGTTTCAAAACTGCACAAAGAGAACAAAACATGACAAAAATGTCATCAAGCATAAAAATCGGTTAAGAAAGGAGAAAAAAAAGAGGTAAAAGGGAGCAAAGAGTAAGAGAGAAAATTTATAATATATTTATAGAATTTCCACTTGGGTCAACTGCGTGCCGCACACACCAAGCTCCAAAATTGTAAGAGTGTGGACGTGAAACTGGCGATTGGCGACTGGCAACTGGCGGCAACGAGGCGTATGCGCAACGCGCCAAGCTCCGCCATGTGCCACCTGCCCGCCCATCACTTGGCAAGCCGCCCCCGATCCGCTCCGCGCCGCGCTGCTTAGCAGCTGCTGCTGTTGCACGCTTCACTCCGTTCGCTTGGCTTGTTTATTGTTTTCCGCTCAGCGAGAAATTCAATTTCGGAAGCAAACAAACACACGGCAAACAACAAATGAAACGCAGCAAATGCGCCAATTGCATTCTATGTAAATCTTGCCAAAGTGTTCCGGCGATTTATGCCGCGGGAGCAACGACATCGAAAGAGAGAGAAAGAGGGATAGGGAGAGAAAGGAGAAACTCCTTCATGCTAAGCAGTCACTTAATTGTGCGCTTTAACTAAACGCTGCCCTGTTGCAAAAACAATTCGCAACAATTAAAGTTGAAACCTTCCCGCGAGTTTTCAGTAAGAGGCCAGCAGCAAGGAAAAAAATGCCGCGCGCTAAAAACGCCGTAAAGCGCAATTTTCCGGCTGGGGCAAGTCCAAACTTGCTCTGCAGCCAGCCAGGGGACTGATAAGTACACGGAAATTAATGCTGTCCTATATTTCATTTATGACAAGTTTAAATTATTTTTGAAAGACAATTCAAATTTACAATTTAACAGGATATGTTTGTTTAGAGCCTTTTTGTTTAAATTAAAAAGGCAAGGCTCTCCTTTTCTCAATTTAAAGGTGCTTGCCTGGCAAACGAAAACCCCAGTAACATTCCATATACAGATCAAATATTTTTTATGCACTTATCAATAAATAAGTGGTAATTATTTGTAAAATTTAATTTGAGCTATATTTTATTTGAGTTTGAAATTTTGTTAAATCATTTTAACATGGAATATATAACATATATATATTTTATACAAATTTAATTCTTTAAAAATAACATTTACAAATACAGCCGAAGAGTTCATTAACTTAATTTATAAACTCTCAATAAAAGATAAATATTTTTAAATTTTCTATGGTTTACTTGAATTTTGTACTGTTACTTTTTTTAAGCTAAATAAACATCAAAATGTTAAACAAAATTTTTTACTGTGCAGTGTTTTGGAAGCGCTGCAGGGACTGGCTGGCAGGTTGAAATCTGAAGGATACTCCTGGGCACAAAATGGCTGTCCGCTAGTTTCAAGTTTTTCTCACTTTCCCTCTACCCATTCCCCTCTATTGCACTTTTTCTTAGCGCGTTTCGCAAGTTTCTTTGTTGCTTTGTTTGCGTGACATTTTTCGCCAGCTTCATAAACTTAACTTGCATTCTAGACGTCGGGTGGCGGCTTGGACTGCCCTTGCCCCATGCTGGAGGCGTGGCAAGCAGCGTGCAACACAGAGGCAACTATGACAAAAGATTGCAGTGCCAAAAGTTTGGCACAACGTTAATTAATTTTGCATGAACTGAAGCTTGAACTCTCCCGGGACCGGCCCGTTGCCGGGGCCAAGTGGTTACCAAAGAACTCTTAGAACGGTACGTGAAGTGCTTATAGAGTGCAACGGTGGAAGAGCACGGGGGAAGGGGAGCCAGAGACTCCCCTTCGAAAATATATCTGCGAGTGCGTGCCAAAAATTTATTTGAGGTTAAATAAGAATAAATATGAATTCAGGTTGAACTTATTTGTGTCCTGTTGTTTTTCTTTGTTTTTCTTTATAATTTTGTAGCCTGTTAAATACATTTTCACAATATTTTTATACATTTTTGTGGCCGGCTTACAGCTGCAGGGTTTTGTTTAAAGCTGCTTTTAATATTTAAATTTATTTCAAACTTGTCCCAATCCCATTTGAGCCCTTGAATATTCAGTCAACTCTGCCGCAACCTGATTAAATGCACCCTGAAAAAATCAAATTGAAATTCACGTAGTAATCGTGTTTGGCGCCCGGATTCCCGCCGGAAAAAGAAAATAAACAACGTAGAGCATTGCTGTCGGGTGTACGCGAATGCACAATACTGTGCAATAAAAACTAAAACCAGTTTGAAAAGTTTTATTGACCGACTTCTTTAATTTGAGAGCAGCTCACCTGTTATCCACTTGTCAAAGCTTGTTGCAGTCGGGTATACACAACTGTACAATACACTGTTCACAGGCTAAAAACAAGTTAAAACATTTTAAAAATTTTAAAACATTTTTAATTTTAGATTGGCAACATCTTTGGCTTTATAATTGTGTATTAATTTGTTAAAGTTTCGGAATAAAATCCTGCAAAATTTGACATATAATAAATTTTCCAATTTGTAGATTTAAGCACACAATCCGCCATTAAAGGTCCGTAAAGGGAGAGCAAGCACAAAACCAACATACTCTCCTTCACTTTGCGAGGAAAGTAATAAAATGCAACAACTAGTTAAAGCAGGTGGCATAAATTTACGCGCTGTGGGGCTTTTAGCATGCCCAGCTCTGTGTTAGCCATCGTTAAACCGTTCTAAGCCGCCGTCGATACTGTTGACGTCTGACTTTTCGACCTCCCCCGTCCCGACTTCCAACCTGCCGACGCCCTTCACTGTTGAAGCGCGTTTAGCCGAGGGTAAAATAACGATGGTCATTAGGAATGTGTTGGTAATTAAGAGTTACGTCTACTGCAGGATGACCGGCCACGCCCCCGCTGCGGCCACCCTGTGTGCGCTCTCCTTTGTGCCCTTATGCTAATGAGCAAAGCGAATTGTTTGAATGTGTTGTTTGTTCTTTGTTGCTTTGCCTGGGAATTTCAGCAGCGATAAAAGTGTTTTGCCTTTGCCGCTTTATGACATGTTTAGCCAGCAAACAGGACACTCCAATGTCCAGTGCTCGTCGTCGTCTTCCATTGATTGATGCAGCATCAGCTACGGCAAAAACTGCCGGCAACAACTTTATTTAAAGCGGCCTTCATGAAATATTCATGCTGCATGTCCAGCAGCAGCAGCAGCAGCAGCAACAGCAATAGCAACACACAACAACAATAACAACGACAACCGCTGCCTGACAGGACAATGGCGAGGAGCTGCTCACAGCGTGGCCATAAATTGCGAAAACTCTTGCTGCTATGCAGAGTTGATGAAAATGCAATAGATCTTGGGGTATATATATATACATCCCAACACAATTATAATTACCATAATATATGCATTTGTTATTATAGGTCTTCGGGCATATTTCAGCAAATAAAAAGCACATTTTATGAAAGTTTTTTATATAAATTCTGCTGAAAACATAAAATCTCTATTTTAAATCTGAATAATAACTTTAACTTTATAAATAGTACTAAAAAATGCACATAATTCCGAATTAACATAAAAGTGTTTGGAAGAGTGAGAAAAAGGGAGGAAGAGTGAGTAAAAAATGGAGAGGGAGAGAGAGAGCAAGAGAGAACGGAAAAGAAAGAAATATGGACAGAGAAAGAAAGAGAGAGAGGGAAAGAGCATGAAAGAATGGACGTATGAGCAGGAGAGGGAGGAGAGAGAGAGAGAGAGAGAGAGAGGGAACGTAATAGAGAGATGTACAGAGAGAGAGAAAAATGGAAAGAAAGTAAAAGAGAGAGAGAACGGAAGAGAGGGACGGGGAGAAAGAGAAAAACAAGAGAGAGTAGGAAAAGGGAGAGAAAACAAGTGAGTGAGAGAGATAGTGAGACAGGTGTCACGAGAAGTTAGCATAGGCAATAAGCGCCAGAGCGGGAAAGAAAATGAGAGTGAGCGCCAAACCGGGAGAGCGGAAAAAATCAAATGCCAGAGAGAAACAGCGTATTCACTGGCCACTTCAATTATTTTAAAATCATTTATAAGAAAACTCAGACTTTCCACACTAAAAGCATTCCGCCAAACGTCAAGAAAAAGCCATTATGAGAAATTCAATAATAAAACGCTCTCTAGAGAGAGTGAAATGCAGCTCAAAAAAGTTAACAGAAAAATTAAGAAGCAAAACGAAGGCTAAAAGGCCACATACATCAACCGTAAACTAGTTGCCACTTACCTAACTCTCGGATTTAACAACTTTATCTGTAAATTTCAACCACTTTGCGAAGGTGCAACGATTAAGTTATACAAAATGTGAGTCATCAATCTTGAAAAAGGCCATAACCAGCACCATCGTCATCATCATCATCATTATCATCATCATCTTCTTACTGTCTGTTGGTCACAGCCCATTTGCAGCCTTGCCTTTAACATATTTTCTGCTACACTTGTTTTCTTATTCATCTTTTTGGCTTACACAAAAAAAAACTACTTGGATGCTCTTCAATATGTTGCAAGAGAAACCCTTTTCAAGTGCCTCAACTCCTACGTTCCTACTCCTGCTGCCCGCTGCCCGATGGTTGATCCACTTCATCCGTTTGGGCCATTTATTTGGTCAGCTTAAGATTGACCCACATTTGGCAGAGCTTAGGTTACCAATTTTATATGCGTTGTTTGCCCAACTTACAGCCCGGTGTCCAATTGCCTGCCTGGCTGCCCGGCTGCCCGACTCGGCTGGCTGCTGGTCACTTTGAGGCCAAACCACGTAGCGACCTTGTGGCCAACAGCTTTAAACATTGGCCCACAACGAGAGAGCATTGGAAAATATTAACGTGGCACACAAACTATAAATTGGCTTAAACCAAACCAGCTGAAAACTTTGCTACCAAAATTCACGTGAGTGTGTGTGTGTGTGTCTTAAGAGTTGCCTCCAGCAGGAGGAGGCCAAGCGGAGGAGGCCAAAAGCAGAAAGACGAACAACATTTGACATTTCTGAACTTTGATGCACTCAAAACTGCAGTTAGCCATTATAATACCCTGAAGCCATTGAGAATGTGTAAAAAAAGGTCGATCGGTTTTGTGCAAATGTATGTAACGGACAGAAGAAGGCATCTCTAAGCCCTAAAATTATACATATTCTTGGCCTAATCGACTAACTAAGTCTAAGAAACTATTAGATGAGGTCTTGAATGTTTGGATATTTCTCCTCTAGCAAACGCAGAGCAAATTTATCTTTTGTATCGATAAAGATCAAACTAATGGCAAGATTTCTTTTAGCAGTTGACTATAGGGCATCTACTAGTCGGGCACAGCCCACCAAAACACTCTTACTAGTTTTGGTCGTAGTTTTAGTTCAAGTTGCTGTTGTTGTTGCCTCAAACTATTTGTGTGCAATCATGTTTTGCATTTGATTTGCAATAATTTTCCTTTGACTAATTTTCTTACATGGCATTCGCTCGTCAAGTGCAAGTTTTCCCAATGACGCCGCATGACTTTTACCCAAAGCCACAGCAAAATGACCAGTTTTTCTTTATGTTTTTGCCAGCATAAATTACAATTGGCCGGCGTTAAGACTTTAAACTGTTTTTTTTTTGTGTGTGTGTGTTTTTTCTTGGCCATAAAACTGGCATTATCATGGCGCAAAAAGTGACAAAACTTTTACTCGATATGGCAGATATTGCCCACTCATCATGATATATATTAACACAAAAAAGATGACAATTATTTAGCGTTTGCTGTGTTTTTGCTTTAATTTAAAATAAACACAAGATACAATAGTAAACGTTGAGTTGCCCAACATTGCAAACATGAGAAATATTTTATCATAAAAAAGTTTTTAGGAAAATTGCCCCTGGGGGAGCTATAAGATATAGTTATCCGATGTTTATAAGTTTTCGGGCATAAGTAAAGAAACATGGTAAAGTTCTTCGGTTAGGATATCTTAGAAGCAAAAAAGTTTTTTGTACAAAAATACAATTTATGATCGATTGTGCCTATGGGAACTACATACATTATACTTCCTTTATAATATCTGAGTTGTTCTATACGTTAAATATTTCGTAAGAATATTATAACATCCTCTGCCAGGGTAATTACCAAATAACATTTATTTTAAGATGGATTTGTTTATGCTTTCAATTAAGAGAAAGTTTTCATATACGTCTTCAACTACAATTAATTAAAGTTGGAAGTTTTCCTTTTCCATTTGATTAAAAGTTGTTTCGCTCGCAGCTTCCACAATTTGCGCATTAATCAAAACTTGCAACTAAAACAAAGAACTCGCAAATGCAAATACGCATTCAATTTCAGCCTCATTAGACAGAGAAAGGCAGCGAGAGGAATGCGCGAAAGGGAGGTGGTGAGAGAGGTGGGGAGAGTGTGTAACTGCGTGAGAGAGAAAATTCTTTGCATATTAAAAATTCATTAATGAAATTTTTGCCTTGTTTGCTTTTGTCTGTTTTTTTCGTTGTTGTGTTTTCAAGTTTCCTTTGAATTAAAATTAGTGGCCAATGTGACCGACTTTTTGATGCGCTTTCCGTTTAATGCCAATTTGCAAATGGACGCCAGATGGCGACAGCTTCATCAAGCGCAAGGCAAACATGAATACGCCCATTTTCTGATTGGATTAAAGTCGTAACTAGCCCAACGCTCAACAAGCTCATGAAAGTGGGTGTGCGTGAATGTGTGTGTGTGTGTGTGTGTATGTGTGTGTGTCTCATTTGCATATTGTACTCTAAATTGAAGCGTGACAGCAGAAACAACAGCAATAATGAAAATTGAATTATATGCTTAATGAAAGCACCGCCTGAAAGTTGCCCCTCCAGTTCGGCTCCTCCCATCCCGATTCAATCCCCCCTCCCCCTCCTTCTCCCCCTGAAAGCCGCACAGATTTGCGCCATTTGCATTTTGCCGTCTTTGTTTGCCTTTTGCTCGTACTCTGCTTATGTAATACATAAATTTCTCTGATGTGCTTTTGTTTATGAATGCAATTTGCATTTTATTAGTCGTAGCCGATGCGTAGAACAACAACAAATGAAAGCAAATGAAGACAGGCGAAAATCCAATTGTCCAGCACGGCT
Source organism: Drosophila robusta (assembly GCA_035043565.1). Taxonomy (NCBI): domain Eukaryota; kingdom Metazoa; phylum Arthropoda; class Insecta; order Diptera; family Drosophilidae; genus Drosophila; species Drosophila robusta. Next base: position 7,160,807 of record JAWNMW010000584.1, read on the forward strand.
TCCAATTGGAGCTGGCAGCTGTCACAATCAAGGCAGCTTCCTCTAGCTGCGACACATTAACAAATTAAGAGATTTTCGCACACTTGCTGCATTTACATTGCTAATTAGACCAGTTGCCAGTGCATTGGTAAATAAAGCCCATGTCCAAACGGATTTCAATCGGATAAGTATCAAAAGTCCTTTCTGCTTTGCTTAATCAACGTACGCACACACATATTATATACATACATATATATGTATTCACAGCATGGGCACGTGAGCTTAAAAGTATCGACACTCTCATATTATACTTATGCAAACATTCACATGTACATATGTAAGTACTTACCCTATTAACACCTGAGTTACCCTGTGCCGGCATGGAGGCACACGAAGCAGCTAAAACACAATATAATTCCCGTTAGCCTGGAGAAATTCCAAAGCCATTTCGGCGGGAAGACACAATTTCATTAATAAACTCATGCGCGGAAGTTGTTATTACATTTTAACACTTTTAGGTGCGCACACGCGGTAAACTACGTAAATACAAATCAACAAATTGAGCGGACTCAGCAGCGACAACAACAAATACGGCACACTTTCAGACACTTTTATCCACAACACACTGGCAAGAAGCTAGCAGCTGCCTTTGGCATTTAAATTCGCCGCAGTCACATTTTCTACACAACAACATTATCATTGCCTTTGGCGATGGCAGGGATCGCGATAACTTTGCATTGAACAATTATCGATTGGCAATGTTAATAAACAGATGCTGTAACACACACAAGTGTTTGACAATGCCTGCAAATACAATGTTAATTGGCAAATGTATGGAATAATATATAATATAATATAAATAAAACAAAGAGATTAGTTTCCATAGAATTGACACATCCTGGCCATATCGTACGGTTATACAAATATATATTTTAATGTTGCACAATCTATTTGCATATTAATTAGCTAATTCAGTAGCCGTGGGGATCGGCCGTCTTAAATTCATACATATTGAGGCGATCGTCGCCATTTTCGTTGGTCGGCTCCACGACGAAGTCCGTGCAGGGCGTGACCGTGGTATCCGGTTCCTCGTCGGTCTTATCGTCGAGCTCGCATTCGCGCAAGTGGTGACAGCCGCCGTTGTTCCGGTGCACAAAGGCCGGCTCGCAGCCACAGCCGTTCTCGCAGTGGTAGAGGCAGTCGGTGCCCCGTTCGGGGCAGTTGAACTCGCAATAGTGATGGCAGTGCATGTAGATGGGATTGGCGCAGGGCACCGCCCGCTGCGCCCAGCTCCAGTTGGGGGCCAGCAGCAGCCAAACGCCTACCAAGAGCAGCGACTTCCACATGGCGGCTGTCGTCTGAGCAATGCCGAGCTGGCCCAAAACCCGCACCCGACTCGAATTAGCTGGCATTCAAAATTGATTCGCAACCATTTAATCATCTAGTTAAGCTTGGCAAATTATGCAATTGCAGTCGGAACGCCTTTCCAGGTGGCACTACAACTGAACAGCCCAGCACCGTGCAGTTGCCTGCCAAAGCGCGCGGATTCCGGACGCACTGCAGCGCACGCTGCGCTGCCTGCGCTAACTGCCTGCCTGCATATCAAAATATATTCATGTTCATCCAGCTGCGCATTGGTTCCTCGCTAATCCCTGGGCGGCGGGCCGCGTGGACGCAGCACACTCTCGAGCAGATTGGGACCGGGCTGATTCTTGGGCCGGGGCGTGGGTGTCAGGGAGCGCGTGTGCGGCGCCGCATCCTCCTTCTTGTGCACCGCCGAGGTGGCCGCACGACGCGCCCTAATCTTCTCCTCCATTTTGCTGGGCACCATGAAGCAGTTGGACTCCTTGTACACCGGCTTGCGGCGATCGTTCCACGGGAAGGTCCACTGGATGGGCGTGAAGTCGCGCTTCCACGGCTTCCTGGGCTTGAACCAGCAATCGCACGTCCAATCCTCCTCGCCGGGCGCATCATCATCACTGCAAAAAAAAAAAAACCAACACGTAATGCGCATTAGTCAGCTGCATTAGCTGAGATCTTGGGCCACTTACCCGCGCACAAAGACGCGCACATAACGCGAGGATTTGCGAAAGAGCTGCAACGCCTCGTTGAAGGTCAGCTCCAGGGCGGGCACATCGTTGATCTGGGTGATCTCGTCCCCGATGCGCATGCCGCCGCGCTTGGCCAGGCCCGTTGGCGAGACGTTGAGAATGGTCAGCGGCTCGAACTGATCGATGCCGCCGCTCACCTCCATGCCCCACATGGCATCGTAGAAGCTCATGATGCGGCGATCCGTCTCCAGGGTGTAGGTCATCTGCAGCTCGTACTCGACATTATCGAATGCATCCGAGTCGTACTTGGGCACCTTAATCTTCGAGTCGAACATGTTTATTGTTGTTTCCTGCTACGGGCTACCGTGTGCTGACTGACGTGACTGACTGTGCGTCCTCTTCACACGTTTTTGTGCCTTTGGCGGCGTTGGGCGTTCGCTTTTATAGTCGCCGACGTGCCGACGGCAATGGGCAGCACTTGGCAGTTACCCTAGGGTAACACCTCCCCCGCCTTCCGCCCCCACGCTGCCACTCTTAGCCAGCACTTGTCTATTGACAATGTCAATGTCTGTGGCTGCGCCGCTTGCCAAGTTAATTGACCGCCTTCGATTTGCATTTAATTGCGTCTATTTTTAGTGGCCACAATCAAAGCGGAAGCTGCTTTTATTTCAATTTTTCTTTTTTTTTCGGTAGGGTGTTGGATTGCGCCCCATGCGGTTGTCAGTCGAGGGAGTCGAGGGAATCGGCCAAGCAAGTCCGTTTAAGCCAAGTCCAGTTTTCGCACACGTCGCTGAGCAGCAGCTCAAGAAGAAGAAGAAGAAGCAGCAGTATTCGTCCATTCGCCAGTTCTTGAACGTCCAAGCGATTGTCCAAGCGTTTCGGATTTCACTGACCTCAATCAGCGCCAGTGACAATGCAATAGGCAACAACAACAACTCCACAACCATGGGCACTAGCCGAGCGTGATCAACTAGGCGATACCCTGTGCTCATCTAATTACATTTATCTATGTAGCTGTCTTATTCCTTTCTTCCCATGCTTTGAAAAATTTATTTTTATAAAACTTTTGTTCAATTCTTCAATTCAATATAAACATTTCGGGTCCTTAAGATATATGATTACACCGAGAAAGGACCTCTTAATAAAAGTTTTTGTTCTTAAATTTTAGCATATATATTTATATAAGATCTACATACGAAATTTCCATATCGCTATCTCATTTCTCAAAAATCTCAAAGCTATGTATATTTTTCTTTACTTTGTCTCATATTTTCAGAGATAAGATTTAAAAACCTTGGCTATAAGATTTATGTATATAGAATATAATCGATATATAAGAAAATATTCCACATGTTTAAACCTGTCTTTCTAATGGTCTTTAAAATCTTATTCTGGTATCTAATGATAAACTTACCTAGATCGACCGAACAATTGAGGCTAATTGAGAATAAAAACACTTTGTGTACTCGAATACGCCTCCTTATGCCTCTTCATCATACCCTTCCAATCCATATCAATGGTTACAGGGTATAACAAGCGAGACCAAAACCGAAGACCCCAACGGCAACTGCGACTTAAATGCGGATTTTACTGGCGCTGCTGTTCGCCGACTTTTGAATTATTCATTTGTGCAAAAACAACAAAAGGCCCATAAAAACCGAGATGGTCAGCAGGCAGGCTAACAGAAAAAAGCCAAGCTATCAGCTACACAGCAACCAAATGCCAAGCAGCCAAATGGCAAAATGGCAATGACAAGTTGCCTAATTACCACAGGTTCTGGCTCAGCATCAACGAGCGCTAAGTAAATTTGTCCCGCTGCGCGGCTCTTGGCCAAGTTAATGCGCATACCTTAACCACATGCCTCCCCTTTGTGCTCGTTCCAACCACAGCTTAGCCCCATGGCAGGCTGCGTATGGGGTATAGGTTAGGTGGTAAATCCTGCAAAGTCTGTGATTTGCATCAGCGACAATTGCTTTGGCTTTATTCGTGAGTTCAGTCCGCAATTGTGCCGAAGATTTACGGCGCACTTTGGCCCCATTTACATAACGCATACGCAGTGTGGTACGTGGACGCAACTGTGCGACTTTCAAGTGACTTTATTAGGTCGCGTTTTGCGTACATAAGTGTGCCGCTTTAACTGTTCTTGACACTCGTGTAAAAACTTGAGGAAATCTGTTGCGAATTGGTTTCGAGTATTTGTCCCCCTTACCTAAAATGAATAATATATAATTATATTTATTTCAAGCGAGGTGAACGAACTGGAACAAAGGTGTTTATAAAATTTGTTTCTTGAAATTGAATTAATGTCTTTACTAACTGATTATTATTTATTAATTCGATGGAATTAAATATTTTACTGAATGTGAACAAATGTATATTGAAAAAGTTGCTTATCATTTTTAAGAAACACTTGGTAAAAATATAATGTAAAATATTTACGTAATACCCAGAAAAAGAACACTTGGCCTAATTGCTTACTGTTTTAAATGAATATTGTTAAAAAGACCATATGGTTTTTTAAAAACCTTAAGCCCAATTACTTGAGTATTAAACGTGACTATTTGCCAAATGTGCCAATAACAAAAGCTGTTCTTCTAATTGATATTGCAGGGTATATCCAATTATTTACATGCTCACAAATATACTATTGGTATTGAGTAAATATTCACAACCTCAAGGCTATATATAAAATCATGATAATAATGAATCATAATCAAAATTAATGATGACAAATGAGAAATATAATTAATTATACTAATAAGTGAGAAAAAATAATAAATTCGAATAAAAAATGACCACTTACCCGTAATAAAATCAAGTGTTAAGTGTTTAAGTGGTCTTTTCCAATTTATTTAAACACTTTTCAGCTCTTCTCATCCGATTAAAAGACAAGCGATTTACAGTATTTATTTAAAGCCGTTTTAATTTATAATTCTTTAGTAGTGATACGCCCATTTGCATATATATATATATGGATATATATCATTTGTTGTTGGATTATACATACGGATAGCACACAGTTGAGAGTTCTTCTTCTTGCTGGCTGCTATCGTTTTTTTAGGGCAACGTTTTCACATTGATAAAACGAATCCGACGGCAAAATACTCTGCCCGTTGCGCTGCTTACGTACCCGAGTTTAATTTGTGATATACATATATATATATAGTATTTAATATATATATATACATATATATACGTTTATATATATTGGATTTTTTAAATTGTATGTATTATACTATATACTCGTATATGCATATATTTGTAAATATATGTACTATAAGTGGAGTTTGTTCGTTTGCTCAACAATAGAGATCTGCTAATACTTGGATTTAGCTCGGATTTAGCGGCTTTTGCATTGTTTACTGTGTGCTTTTTTCAATTGGATAAATCAGCGCATAATTGTGAGTATAATTATATGATTATTGTAATTACAATTCTCTAATATTTTACAATTCCAAATTATTATTACATAATAGTTTAACAAATGTTTACATTTCGCTACAAACTCAAACTCAATCCAATTCGCTTAACGTTTTTCTTTTTCTTAACTGTTTTCGAATGCTGAAAACACACGAAAGCGAACGCCAACTAATAATTTGGGGTATTCCCACTTGTCTCTGGGTACAAGTGTGCCCAACATTTTTCTGGCCAACTTCGGCAAATACGATTGCCCGCCGCCCGTCCCGGCATAAGCTCGTGCCCTGTCCGAAGCAAATTGCAAATGAAAATTGTTTTACAACATTTATCAGGGGGATTTACATATAGAAGTCATAATTTAAAGTGGGGCTTTCATATTGTATGGTAAGTGCATTTTTTTTAAAGTTTCTTAGAAATTTACAGGTGGCCTTTGCATTATCATTTTCATTTCGTTTTTAGATACGTTAAGGTATTATCAAAACTACGTTTAATATTTTGTTCGCTTTAAGCATTTTGCAGGTGGTTTCTTATGAAATCGAAAAGCAATTACATCAAGTGAGAAATAGAGAGAAAGAGAGAGAAAGTTTGGGATAGGGTATATAAGCATGTCGTGACATAAAACTAAACGTAAAGCTTCTAAGCCGTCAACTCTGACTTCTAACTATATGCAGCATTTATAAGCGTTTTCTTTCGTTTTAAATATTTTTTCCTTTTGCTTTTGGTATATTGCCGTGCCATTTACATTGTTCATAACTCTTGTGGCTTGTGTTAAAGTTCAATTATACTGTTTTTTTTTTTATCAATTGCAATACATATAGAGAATAGTTAAGTATTTCTAGGGGTTTTTGTTTTTCTTGCATTAACAAATTAATTGTAAACTGCTGAGCGTACGCTTACTTTTAAATCTCGTTTTGCTTCGGTCTACATTCTATATACTGTACGGTCTTTCGTTAACACTCATACACACATACATATATATGCCTTTATATATATATATATATATCTCGTATATATGTTTCTTTTGTATATGTATATGTAATTGCATTTTTGTTTTTTCTTTCATATGTCTTGCTTGACTTGGATAACTAATTAAACAATATATCGTAAATTGTTGAAAATTTGTGTATAAACAGCAAATATATAGGTTTTATACAATATTGTTTTTATATATATAAATATATATATATATGATTTTATATATGTTTGCTTTAGTTGCTCCTTTAAAATGCATATATATGTGTTTGTTTTGTTTGTCATTTGTTTGTTTGTGTTGGAGTGTGCTGTTGTTTAAACATAAACCTCTCTAATTCGATTGTATTCAACATAATATCACTTGGAAAATGAAACATTGTTCGGCATTTAAATTAAAATTAATTAACTAATGTTCGTATTTATACACCTCAGAAACGTAAAGCTATTTACAAAACATATTGAATCGTAATACCAATTGATATTGAGACAGCACCCGTAAAGTGTGCCACAATATTTGTGGCACGCCCACTGTTGCCTACTTTTGGGCTGTCTGACTACAAACAAATAATTCTAATTAAATACAATACTCAATCATGTTGTCACTACTTAATTATTACGTACGCTTTGCATTTTTGTTACCGTTTTCTGTGTTCTGTTTGTTTGTTTGTTTTATGCTTTTGTTTGTCATGTGTTGTGTGTCGTGTTCTTATACTATTCGCATACACAATAACATTTGCGATGGAATCCAGCTATATCATTCAGTTGCCAGCTGCCTGTCGCGCCCCCTTAGACGCCTACTGATGCCCAGTCGCTGCAGCCAGCCATAGCCTGCGTCTCAGTAAACCAAAACGGATTCCATCGTAATTGTATCTCATTTATTCGCACCGGCCGCGTTCACCGCGTTGCTGGCCTGAATCTGCGAGGCCGTCTGCGAGGCCGGCTCCAGTGTGCGGCGCGCCAGCCGAGATCTATGCAAAGAGACGATATATATATAGTTGAAGTGTATACATGTTGGGGTAGAAATAATTCGACTTACTTGATTTGACCAGCCAACAAAGGGTTGATCGCATAGAGCCAATCGTGCACCTCCTTGTCGCCCAGTGTTTGCAACAGGTAGCCACGATGTTTGGTCACCACGCTGCAGAAAAGAAGTCGAAATTGATGACATAATTCTTATGTAATATACCGAATATTATAATCTATATATAAGGTAAGACATAGCTCGGCTTTGCAAGAGCTAAATATTTTATTATCGATTTTTTCAAGTATCACTTTATTGATCTTGGAAAAATTTGAATTAAATAAAATGAATAAGTCGAAAAATCAGAATTACTCAAACTACCTGCCAGAGGGGCCAGCAAAAATTCCATAAATTCCACACAAAAGTTGTATATTATTGCTTTCCACCAATATTCCACACTTTCATGTGAAATTGACCAAAAATACTCTTTCGTAAGGTTCCTATTTCTTCATGTCAATAGCCAATGCTACATATATAGATACAAATAATCCGTAACTCACCTAAAGGTATTGGGTATCTTGACCATGGCCGCTTGATCCTCGCTGCACTCCACCTGTGCTGTGGCCAGGTTCAAGACAGCGCGCTCCACAGGATCCTTCTCGGAGCGATAGATAAAAACATAAGGACGTCGGACAATCTATAGTAAGAGCGAGGAAGGGTATTTAATTGGGCCTGATAAATACCACCAATGTACACCTACCACCCAGCGCTTCTTCCAGCCAGAGCCGCCATGTTCCAGGACATTCAATAGACCCTTGCGTGCCACTACGGGACTAACGCGAATCTCCTCCAGCTCGGGCACGTACAGGCGCAAAGGCAGCGCCGGCTGCGTGGCCGGTGCGGGTGCCTCCCAGCCATTTGGCGCATCGGCGCGATCCGGTGAGCATAATCTGTGGATGGTCAAATAAAATTTGAGGTTAGGTCACGTCTTTAGAGCGATTTGATTTGAAAAAACACAAAGTTACCTGTGTCGAATTACAAATTTGTTGTTTCTAATTGTGTAAAAAAATAAACAAACGTAAACAAATATCGAAAATTGTTTTTTTGAGTTTGGGCAATTTAGCTGCATAATGGGTGAGTATTTTCATTCGGCGTATGAGTGTTCAGTGAGTGCGTTTAACCTGAGCTAGAGATGGGCGCGTGACGGATTTTACAATGTAAAACGAGAGGAACACGAAACATCACTGGGAAGTCCGAGCACGATTCTTGCAATTATTTTCTTTGGATATTTGAATTTTTTAAAGGTATATAAAATATTTATTACATCAAAAAATGTCATTAATATTTATTTCTTGCTGAAAGCATAATAATTATAGTTCTCTTTAAATTCTTTAATTTCTTTTGATATTACATTTTATCAGATTCAAATATTTTTGACCAATTAAAATTTAAAATTTCTTTTGAAGGTCATGTTGAGCAGGTCAAGGAATTAAATTTTTCACACGATCACGTCATGTTGAGCGTGCTTTGTACTTCTAGAAAAAATCACTGCCAGCGCTCAACTCCATATGGAACAACAGTAAATACTAGAGCAATAGCAGCTGCAACAACACCTGCTCATTTAAGACCCGCCTCCAACAAAAACCCATTCGTATGTCGATTGCCTCAGTTGCAATCAGAGCGCACAATGCAACGTTTGATGCAGCAGTTGTTGCTGCTGTTGTGGCTGCCGCACCTGATCTCCTCCTACAGAGAGCCCACCGAGGCCGGCGAGCTGGTGTATCATGGCGTCAATCCAGAGCCGGACCGTGACAAGTACATCTGGAATCCGTTTACCGCCTTCTGCGGCTCCAACGCGACCGCGGTGCGCTGCGGCGGCGTCTGCCCCGAGACCTGCACCCACAAATCCCGCAACTGTGTGCACCACTGTGGTGTGCCCTGCGTCTGTCGGAGCGGCTACGTCTTCAGCGAACCCCTGCTCAAGTGCATCCTGCGCAGCGACTGCCCGAAGGATGTGGCCCAGCAATTAGTGGAGACACATCGTGTATTTCAATAGGAATTTGCTCCAAAATCAGGGCCAAGGATCTGCCTATGAGTTGTAATATATACTATATATAACGATAACGATTTGTCATCTTTAAACTGTGTTGTTTTCAAGTTAAGTTTACGCACTAAATCAGATTTCAATAGGAACTTGTTCTTAAGTCAGGGCCTGCCTATGAGCTATAATACATACTATATAAATATATGTATATAAATATGGAATTTGGAGCTCTGTTTTTCATCTTTAAACTGTGTTTTATTATTTCAATAGGAACTTGTTCTTAAATTAGCTTCTATGAGCTATAATATGTACTATATAAATATATTTATTTATTTATATTGGATTAAACTCCTGCTTCTCTTTAACCTGTGTTCTTTTCATATTAAGCTCACGCATGAAATCAGACTTTAATATATCAGATTTTAAATCTGCTATACTATATAAATATATGATTATAAATATGGAATTAGAGCTCCGCTTCTCATCATTAAACAATCTTCATGAAGTCACGAAATCAGATTTCAATTTATCAAATTTAATATCTACTGTATACTATATAAATATAAATAGGCATATTTTTAAATATGGAATTGGAGCTCTGCTTCGCTGCTTTAAACAGTGCTCTTTTCAGATTATGTTCACTCACGAAATCGGATATTTCACATGAATCAATCGCGTCACGCGCCCAACCCGTACTCAATTGCAATGAATGTATTTGTGGCTGGTTGAATCGTGTGGCCAATAGGGTTCAAATCAAGGCAACAAGAAAGCAAAGATGGAGAATGGAGCAAGCATGCGTTGGATGGATTCACTACTCACTCCATGGAATTGCTGGAGATGCAGCTGACGGTCATGTCGGCGCAGCCCTCATCGCTGGGCGAGACGTCCGACTGGGTTTGTGTGTCGCTCGGCTCGACCTTGCTATAACGACCTGCAATGGCGGACATATCGGGTGAGTCGGTAAGTCGAGCTATTGGCCAGACATATTTTCAGTTTGGGACTTGCCTTGCACCAGCTTCAAGCACTTGAGCATGAGTTCCTGCTCGCGTTGATTGTACTCGCGTTCGGGCATCAGTTGCTGCGGATCTTTGACCGGGGTTTGCGGCGACTGTGGGATGACCATGTGCACGGGCGAGGTGGCCGCACGTGCGGCCAGATTGCAGACATCCTTTTCGGTCTTGGTGGTCGGTATGGGCGTGGTCTCCATGCCCAGGCGTCCGCGTAGCAGCAGCAGATGCCGCATGCGGCCCACTTCCTCCAGCCGCGTTAGCTTCTCCAGCTCCCACTGATGATCGAAGATTAGGGAGTCGCCGCGTGGCCGCCAGCCATGCAGATTCTCCTCGCCGCGCACATAGGTGGAGCTGGTGTCCAACACGCGACGCTGGCGACGCTGCACACCTGGTGATGGGCAAACAAGGCGAGCGTTATCAGTGGACGGCTGAGGATTTAACGGCCAAGCAAAAGACGAGTTCAACTACAATGAGAATTGCTACCTGGACTACCTGCTTCGGATGCTCTGCGCAGCGACAGCTCGTAGACGCCGGAGAGACGATTGGCCTCCGGATTGCGATACTGGCCCGAGAACAGATGCTTCAGCGAGCGCGGACCGGTGCGTGCATCGCGTCCGTAGATGACCATGCTGAGGTCCTTGGTAATAATAGCCGGACGTGCGCAGTTCTCCAGCTGCCAGAGTGTAAGGCATTAGTGGCGAAAAAAAAGTAGCCGGGCATGGGAACTAACCTCCAAATAAGCGCTGAGCGTAATGTAGATGGTCTCGCCGCCCTGCGAGACGCGATTGAGTAGCGCCGAGTTGTGCAGGCTGGAGTCCCAGGCGGCCTCGAAGCGATAGAAGGAGCGATCGTCGCCAGGCACCTCGAGGACCTCGCCCGGGAACAGGCCCAGCGACAGCACGCAGGCATCCTCGTCCTGCTCATCCGACGACTCGGGCGTATTGCGTATACGTCCGACCACCAGCTCGTTGATGTCCTTCCACTTCACCTCGGGCGTGGGCTCGTGCACAATGGTGATGCGTATGCGTCGCTGAATGCCCTGATGCAGCAGGAAGAGCCCACGGCAGGGAAGATCATCGCTGTGCTCAACCACCTGGCAATGGAGTCAAGGTACATTAGAAAGAATACCGAGGCGGCTTTTAGAATGTCCGTACCGATGGCACATACTCTCCATTGGGCGCCAGCTCACAGATCTCGAACCACACCAGCACATCATGCTTCGCCAAGACCGTCGAGGATGGCGGACAGGGCAGCGGTCCAAATTTGGGACTGCGCACTGGCTGACTTATGGGTATGCTTGGTGGCAGCATGCGTCTTGGTGGTGGACGAGAAACGAACTCCTGCTTGGCATCCTTGTGCAGCGGATGAGTCTGATAATGCCCAAAGATCTTAAACATGATCGGCTGTGTCTTTAGATACTCAATAAACGATTTGGTCACGGGTACAGTTATCTAAATGATAGAGCAGCTTTAGTTAGGGTCTCGAACTGAGAGCGTGAGGAAATACGCACATTTTGCACATGGTAAAAACCAAGTGGAGCGCCCGAGGCGGAGTTCTTAACAGGCTCCGTAGAGAAAGCTTCCTCGTGGCGATGTAAAAAGCTGCGGGAGAGAGCGGAAGATTAGCCAAGGATCGACAAGGTCTGTTTGAAGGCAACCCACTTGAACTGACAGAAGATGTCTGCATATTCGGCACCAATGCCTGTGGCCTGGAGCACAGTTACACGGAAGGTAAACTCCTTGCCCACCTGCAAATGCTCGCCCGGCTCGTCGGCGTGCTCCTGGTACTCCGAGGCCGAGTTCGAATCAATGCCGCGACCAGAATCAGCGTCCTCTAGTTCTAAATGGAGAAGAGGATTTGCTGAGGAGCAGTGGGGGAATCCAAATCCCCAGCCAACTTACCCTCCAGCTTGCTGTCCAGTCCACCGTTGTCTATGTAACGCTGCACGTCGTCCTTCTCGTTGAGAGCACGGTACTTGGGCTTGGCGTCATCCTCGTTGAAGACCAGACGAGCCGACTGCTTGACGCCATTGGTGAAATCAATGGACTCCTCCTCGAGCACCGGCTGCACGGCAATGCGCAGATAGCCGCGCACATCGCCACGCTCATTGACAATGGCCACCTTGTGCACGAGGGGCACGGGATAGAGCAGGTTGCTCAGGTAGATAAATGAGCGACCGACCATGCGGAACCAGGGAAAGCGATCATAGAAAGGATCGCCCCCAGTCAAGCTCTCCACATTATAGTCCGGCGAGGTGGGACTCAGCTCTGCCTCGTTGTGATACATTTCACGCATGAGCTCCAAGCGTTGTCTGGAATGGAAAGGTTGGCATTGATGGATGATTGGCTAAAAAAAGATCGCGTATGCCGAGGCATAAACAGCAAACAGTGCGAGTAGCTAAGGCAGACTAAGGGGAGCCTAGTGAAGCAGCAAATGAAAAGCAACTAGAGTATCTAAAACGAAGCCTGGAACTGCAACGAAAGCAATACGGAAATGTACAAAACACAAGATAAGGAAAGGAAAATATTATTCATGCATTGATGACAAAAGCAACTACAGAGTACATACAAATGAAAAACCTCGAATGGAAAGCACACCTAGAAGGTATCAGATTGGCCAATGTCAGACGCGTTGGGTAGGCCGGGCGCAGCTGAGGCTTCAACTCTGGCTGCTCCACCACGTGCTGCTCGACTTGCTGTGGCTGAGTTGGCGGCGGAGGCAATGCCAACTCCAATGCAGTCGCTCCGCTGCCGTACGCCTCAATGCTGGACGTATCGAAGAGCATGGACGAAGGCGGACTCTCGACATTGTAAACTTGGCGCATCAATTCGAGGCGATAGCTTTTGTTTGGGGTATTCGGTTATGGTTTGTGGATAGGGGGCGGGAACAAGGGTTGTTATCAACGTGATTCGATTCGGGATGGTCAGAGAACCAATAAAAAAAACAAATACAAATACAAATCAGCATCTGTTAAAGCCTAAACTAGCTTTGTGCTCAGTGTATGACAATGGCGATGAGTTTATCTTTTCTTTTATTTAAGGGGGCGTAAATGGTGGCGGTGAAGTTTGCAACAAATGCCAGCGATTTGGAGCGGCTTTTCATTTGGTTACTTCGTTTGTTTTTAATGTCAAGTTAAGCAGTTCTAGAGCCTTACGAACGTCAACTAGAATTCAAGAACTACAACCACCATGCACGTACCAGAAAAACAAATAATTTAAATAGAATCAACTGAGTTAAGTTTAAAACAAGAAAAACAAATTAGCTTCGGGCTGGCCGAATTCAAAATATCCTTGCAGTTAGTTATAGTCTTAACTGTTGAGTCGAATAAAGTTGTTGGTTATTCGGTTTCCTTAACTTTAGGGCTGTTGTCTCGACTAACTCCTTTATAGGAGAATCTGTCCTTTAACTAAACAGACGGACGTCAGGGCTATAATATAAAATATATATTTTAAGTTCCCCTCTTAAATTCTAACAAATTTCTTATAACTCTGCAAGGATATTACAAGAGTGCAAAGAGAATAAAATGAATGTGAGCAACAAAAATTGCCTAGGCACACGTTTGCCGGGCCCCCAGCTTACCGCAACTTCTCCAGGGACCAATAGTGTGTAGCCCCGTTCTTGGTATCGGTAACCTCGACGGCAACGAGGGTCTTCGATACGGGTGGTGCGCCATACTCGTCCTCCGGCTGCGTGGGAGTCACGCTCGAGGCCAGCTCCGGTGGCAGCGGTGAGTACAAGGTGTCGGTCAAAAGAGTAAACTGGAATTGCACCTGGAAGAGGAAGCAAAACACAGAGCTGTATTAGAGAGGGCAGCTCAGCTAACTCAAGAGCGGCAGCTACCTTTTTCTTTAGCTCTACCGAAATGGCATTGGCCTCCTTGAGGAATATGGCATTGCCCCAGAGATCATCGCGTAGAGACGTGAACTGATGGTAGCGCCATTTGCGGAAGGCCCAAGCGGCCAGACCGGCCTCGCGTGCCGTCCAGCAGGACTCGTACAGGGGATTTGCTGCGGGTTGGAGAGCACTCAGCATACATATCCATTAACTGTTGGCCGGTACTTACTGTAGACATCCTCCTCCTGATGGAAATCCTCGGGCGAGTAGCTGCTGTACATGGACATGGTCATGGACTGCTCCTCCACCTGTTTCTGCAGCGCATCGATGCGTGCCTCGTAGGACTTGCGCTGCTCCTCGAACTGCTGATCGGCCTGTTGCTTTTCGCGCTTGTACTGCTCCTCCAGATTGTCGAGGCGCTTCTTCATCTCGGCCTTCAGATCGATGCCCTGTTTCTCTAGCAGCTCGCACTGTGCAAAGTTCCAGTCCACCTGCTGTGTGTCCGCCTTTTCTACCTCGTTCTCCGCCTCGTTTTCGGCAATCTTTTCGCGCAGCTCGCGTGCCTGCTCCGGATTGGTGAAGCGGAACACATGATTCTTGCCCAGAATCACACGGGAGCCCGTCTTCAGCACCTCGGGCTCCACTAGTTTGCGCCCGTTGATGAAGATGATCGCGTCCTTGTGGGGCAACAGCGTCACGGTGCTGTTGCGATTCTCAAAAGTGCAGTGCTCCTTAAGGATGTGCGAGCCGGACAGCTGGATGTCCTGCGGCACGTTGGCCTCGTGTGTGCCAAGGCGCGTGAGTCCATCCTTGATGTAGTAGAGCAGACACTCGGACAAATTGGGGTCCTCGTTGAGATTGACCAAATGTGGTGTCTTTTTAGGCGAGAAAACGCCGACTGTGATGCCATCCTCCTTGACGGCCACGCCCATTTCGGCAAAGACCGCCTCACGCTGCAGGCGTATCTCCTCGGTGCGCTTGAGTTTCTCCTCCCAGGTCTCATTGAGTTCTGTGTTGCAATTAAATAAAATAAGGGAATTGAGTGTACTAAAGACATTATGAAAATCGCATAGAAAGGCGAAAGGACTATACGACAAACACATATCGTATCTTGCTCTTTATTTCTAAACAGATGATTAGTTCGGAATTTCTAGCTTACCTGCAATGAGCTTCTCGCTGGCCTGCAGCTGATCCACGGCCATTTCCGTGGTGGAACCGTTGCGATTGCGTCCCTTGGACGGTGACTTAATCACCGATGTCTTGTTCAGCTCATCCTCTGCAAGAGTGGAGCAGAGATTAGTCGGAGCAGGGACAATTGGCAGTTGCCACAAGCGCAGTGATAGAAGCGTGCAGAGAATAAATAGGATATTGGTTAATTATATTGAGTATGTGGTACAAAGCGTTGCCGATTCGTTTGGTGAGTCTTTCGGGTGGACTTCACTCTGGCGTGTCCACGTCTAGCCCTAAACCAGTGCGGACTGCAAGGAGTATGTGCCAATCGATTTGGACTGGGCAACACAAACAAAACTGCAGTGGGAGACGGGAGACATTGAGATCTGGCTGGGAACTCATAAGATATAGATTTAATATTGGAAACCAATCCAATCTCCCACTGTGCCAACTCGATTACAATAAAACGCAACATAAATAGGACTTGAACATTGATTATCATAAGTATATATATATAGGTTATATATAGTTATAATTGTATAATATATATGTATGGTATACGTCCTGAAGCGAATTTATGTTTAAGTTGAAGCGCTGAAGTTACAAACACATAACACACACACGCACACACATTAGAGCCTTGGCTATACACACATATGGGCATTTCCAGAAAAAAGTTTACCTCGAATTCACTTTTTTATCATGAACAAAAAATATACCCAAACTAACATTTTATGCTTAAATTAAAGCTTTTCAAGTACTATCCAAAATTCATAAAATAATAAATATATTAATAATTTTCGTGGATTTGACTTTATATTGGAATTGCCCGTATGCCTGATAGCGTTTAATATATATGGTTTACAATAGGTGGCACATTGCATATATTGTGAAAGCCTTTGTTTTGTTTAGCTCAGAGTTGTGGGCTTTACTTACTATTCGCATCGCGCTTCTCACACACCACTTTGCCATCGGGTCCTAAACGAAATAGGGTTTTGGTTTTTGGGGTTTTATGTACTCGAGCATAACTCTAGACTAGGAATACAGCTAACTTAGGGTATTCTTAAGTTTTATTTTGTTATCTTTTGTTTAAGTGTTTGAAATAATTTCTGTTGTGTTTGGGGGCTTAGGTTTAAGCTAGGTAAATGAACTTCGTTTATGCACTAGGTACTATATATATCAAGCTGCGCTTACCCTCCTGCACCTCAATGCCCTCGGCCTTGAGCAGATCGCGCAGTTTTTGTATCTCCTCCTTGAGCTCGCGGATGAGTTTGGCATTGGCATCCTCATTGACCACAGCCTTGCATACAATTTGCTTGGCCCGATCCGCATAACTAGAGACATTTTTGTTAAACTAAGGTTTAAAGGAACAGTTTGAAGGAAACTGTTAAACCTACCGTAGGGTGCTTAGGGTTTCGTCGTAGTTAATGTCAGCTGGCGATATGGCAGCTATCATGGCTGTCTTGGAATTGCCACCGAGATTCTCCCGCAGCAACCAGGTCAAAGCCGAGTCGCGGTACGGTATAAAATCGGCCTTTTTAGAGTTTTTCTTCTTGGAGGCCTAGCCATTTAAGTGATTTGGGGATAAAAGGTATATCGATAAAGTTAAGGGGTAAAACTAAAACCAAGTACTTACAGACTATTAGTCAAAAGGACGGCAGGAAAAGATTAAACCGTTAGGAAAAAACTTCTTCAGCATGAAAACTCCGATACTTACAACTTCCGCCAATGCGGATATGACTTTGCCCAAGGTCGTCAAAGACTTGTTTATGTTGGCGCCCTCCTTCAAGCGAGTGCCTTTAGCGCCTGTCGAGTCGGCCCGCTCCGAGCCGGCCAAATCAACCAAGCTTATCTTGGAGACCTTCTCAGTGAACAAATCGGTCATCGTATCGTGACGACGTTGTGTAAAGAAAATGGTGAAGACCGCATGGGAGCGGGAGCTTGTCTCGTTCATGTTGGTGGCGGCCACAGTGCTGGGGAAGGGTGGAAAACGAATGAGTTTACCTGGACAGCATTGTAGCTGAGGGTGCTACACCTACCGCGCCTTGTTGCCCTCATCAATGAGATCGTGTATGTCCTGGTAGTCGGTGACAGCCAACTTGGATAGATCCTCCACATAAGGACCCAGCAGTGGATGCTCACGCACACGCAAATTACCCTTGTTCTTGGGATTCAGCAGATCCCGCACGCGTTCGCAGTAGATTTCCATGTAGGAGACCTCCACCGAATACTTGAGCTCCTCGGTTTCCGTCTCCTGTATGCGACCAAAGAGATCCTTGCATATCATGGGTATAATGCCCTCCTGCTGCTCCTCCTGCCGGCCCATCATGGTGTACGACTTGCCCGCCCCTGTCTGGCCATAGGCGAAGATGCAGACGTTGTAGCCGTCGAAGGAATGCTGCAGCATCTCCTCGCCAATGTCCTTGTAGACCATCGATTGTGTGGAGAAGTCGGCATCGCGTGGCTAAAGTTGGAAAGGGCTTAGTTTTGGCCTGGGACTGTTGAGCTTGAGATGGACTTACATCATGCGACCAGTAGGAGTAATCAAAATTAAAGCGTTTAATGGACTCGCTTGTGTTGGGCGGCACCTTTGGATTGGTAATGGCTATAAAAAAAGCAGGCGTTAAATCTCTTTCGGCTAGCAGGATGTGTCAGCTGCGCTTACCCGTTGTGGCCCCACTCATCTCGATGATGCATTTGGACTCCCGTCCAATCTCCCGCGAGTTGAACGGGCGCACACGCACCGCTACCTTAACCGACGACATTTTCTAAAGGCCCGCGGCGACCCGGCGTCTGCTTGGCTTGTCTTAGGTTGCGGTTAACTGGAGTGGAAAAAAGCAGAGGCAGCAACAACAATCAGTTAAGACTTGGCAACTGTTATGCGAGCCTGGCAATTGGCCCATAAATAAGCCACAAATCGCAACCCCAACGTCATTTTATAATTTTGCTGGGTTGGTGGGCGTGTGTCCGTATATGTATTGTGTCTGTGTGAGCTGTGACTCATGCAAATCGCCGGGGGTTTGGATCAAATTTATATGATTGCAGTGGGGTAAAGCAGTTGATACCCAACAACAGCGTGTGGCATGTTGCAGAGGCAAATAGTTATCGCATTCCAGTAGTTACCATTTTGATGATATATAATTACACAAGCTTTCTATACGGATATATAAAAAGTGCAGAATACTTAGCGGCGCCCACAAACCATTAGTTTACAATTATATACACACATTTATGCATATGCAAGTCTTTAATTTCAGTTAAAAGGATTTCCTTTCAATGAAAGACAACAATTATTTTAGAAAATGGCACACTAAAATATTTATGCATAAGAATACAGAAATATGGGAGCCCTATCATAGTGTACTAGCTTTGGCGATACATAAGTGACAAAAAACCAACAACAAAAAATTTATTGACTTCTATCAAAATCTATATAAATAGTATAATTTAAATAAAATAATTTTGCTATCAAATAAAAGTTGTAACTTAAATATTGTGATCTATAAAACTTATTCATTTATTATGTATTTTATTTGATTTTTCAGAAATGAATTCATTTACTAGAAATGGTTACCGCAATTTCGTTTGAAAACGATAATTTCAACAAAAAATTTGTTCCCTATTTATTCTATCTTACACTCAAATATTTTATCTTCCTTTTTATCTTCCTTAAAAACGAATGAAATATTATATAGAAAAAAGATATTTTTTATTTTATTCAAATGTGTTTAGTATTAAAAATGCATATTTGCATATTCTTTGATAAAAAATTCATTGTATTCAGAAATTTCCTTTCTTTCTTTTCCTTATTAGAATTTATGTAAATAGTTTTCTCTAACCTGCTACCCTGCTGACTTATAGTTATGCTGCCTGCCCCTACACACAACCCCTCCTCCCCCTCTCTCAACACACACACACACACATGTGCACGAGTACATACTAGAAAAAATTCCACAATCCACACTTCCAATAAAAGCGCAGCCGAGTGTCGGGCACTCGAATGAGTCATCAGCGAAAAGAAAAACCCCTCACACCCTAAATTGAGTTATAAGAAAAGGCCATAAAAAATAGAATATACTTTTTTTTTGAATACTTTAAAAATTCTAAAAGTTTACCTTTAGTTTCAATTTGAAGCGAAACAAATGTTGTTGATTTTCACCTAAGCACAGTCCTTGGATTTGATCATATTATGAGCAATTTTTATTTTACTTCGTTTGGATGGCAATTGAATTTTTTTCATATATTTAAAATGTAGTATTAAATATATTTTTATTCACTTTTTTTTAAATATATTATAACGTTTTATTTAGTGCACATTTTTAATGGTTAATGCCGCACAGTTTTTCACACGTCCAACGAAATGCTTTAACTCGCGCACAGTGAAATCCTAAAATATTGGGACGCAGGACAAGGAAAAACTTTAAACACTTCCAATGAGTTAGCCTAGAAGCACGAATGATGCGCTCTGCGCAGCTGCCACAAATTCTTGCTCAAACACATTTTCACGCTCTCAATCTCTCTCCGTATATCTCTCTTGTACTCTCTTTATTTTAGGCTTCTCTCTGTTTACCTGGCGCAAATACTTTTGTTTATATTTTTCATGAAGCTGTCAAAGACAAAATGCAACAGCCTGCAAAAAAGTCGGAGGTAAAAGTCTACAAAGAGCACATTGCGCAGACGCCAGTGAAGAGAGGGAGAGAGAGAGAATTCGAGTGAAAGTCAGTTAGATTGAGCGAGAGCATTGGCAGAATATTTGTGGAATGTTTATAATTCTTTATGCTGTTATGTTTTCTGACGCGATTTGAATGTACTGGATATAAAACTTAAAATAAAATAAAATTAATAAATGCGAAACAAGGCATAATAACCTAGAATCTGTATGAGTTTTAGAAATTATTTAAAATTATTTTGTATGTGTTATCTAGACTAATATATTTTAATTACGAGTATTTAATGTGTTTGCTTATCTTGCTATAGCTTAAATACGATGCCCAACTATAGCAATATTTGTCTACATTTTTCAAACTAACAATTAAGTCCCTTCTTGAGTCAGTTCTTGAACTTTGTCGTCGGGTCGGGTCCTTCAGACACGTACTGCAACAAAATACTAATCCTTCACATTTCACTTTTTTTATTGCGGTGCGTCATGTTGTGGCTCTTTTATGGTTTCAAGCACCACAAGCACCGTGACCATTAAATTACACTCACCACACACATACACACACACACAAACACACACATGCACATGCACACATACACACAATACGAGTATTCTCGAGCACATCCTTCGCATGGTTCGTCTTGACCTTTATTAATAAATTTCCATGTTGCCTTCGCCATGGCTAAAAGAACTCTACACGCCTCAAACTCTACACCTAGTGCTGCCAGCCACATTCATTTCGAGGCTACTGTAGAAAATATGTATGAGAATAAATATTATAAAAATCTTAAGAACAATTATATAAAATGAAAACAAATAATGTGATATGATTTGGTGGGCATTTGAATTTTGAAATGTCTCATTGGCGAATTAATGAAAATTTTGCAAAATATTTTTGTGGATATTTTTGAAGCATTTACCAATTGAAATTGGGTGGACAAAACGCATTAAAAATAACGAAAAATCAAAAATTAAAATAATTTCGGGTAGATAAATTGCTCCTGTTGTTGTTGTAGTATATCCTCATCTTGTTGTTGTCGATCCTGCTGTAGTGGCTGCTGCCGCTCCTGGTGCTCATCGTGTGTGTAATTAAAAACTAATATAAAGTTATCCATCATGGATCTCTTCGAGGAGGTGGCAAATATAATTGATAGCACCAAAATAGTTGTTAGCAATAAAGCAAAAAACAATAAATAACCAAATGCGCACATTCGCGTTGCCTTCAACGAAATTTTCGTAACGTACGTAGTATATATATGTGAATATATATATATGTATACATATATATAGGTGTAATATATGTGTGTATAAGGCTTTCTTCTGTATAACAGCGAAAATTTTCACATAGCTTAAAGGCTTTATTTTATCTTTGTGTAGCAACTGTTTTGCGTTTTTCAGTATATTTAAAGTATTTTATGGAATTTGTTAACGTTTTTCATTGCAAATTTTAACACAATCCTTTGCCACGGACAACCTTTTTCGGGATTTTTAAATTTTTTGCACAAAATCGATGATGGCCAATCGAGGCGTAGGCCCAGTGTAAACGCGCGCGGTTTAGACCAATGTGAACAGCACCCGTTGGGGTTAGACGACACAGTGAGCCGAGCTGCCGAGCTGCCAAGCAACCGAGCTGGCTAAAGCAGCTTCAGCAGCAGGCAACCAGCCCTCAACTCGGGCGCATGCGCCGGCATTTGGTGGCTGCTACGGGGCTGCGGGGTGCGGTTGTTCGCTTGGGGAGCTGGGGCAGCATTGGCATGACAGCAATGCCAAAAATTTCATCAAGAGCCAGCGCAATAATAACAAATAACGCATTGCCTGTCCAAAATGAATCTCATTATGCGCTGCCCTGTCTGCCTGCTTAACGCTGTTACACTTATTACGGCCGCCAGTGTGTGCATATTTTTAGTGCAGGGGCACAGTTAATATACGAGTAGCTGAAATCTTATTTTTGCCGCTGCCGGTGAATTCGCAGCCCGATGACGTAAAATGAAATTTCTATTGATTTCTCATCACACAACGGATACGTAGTATACGTCGGATATGTTGTCGGATACCTCGGAGCCTGCTTGACGCAGGACGGATGAGCTTTTTATGCTTTTATTTCGCCATAGATAGTTTTCATTGTTAGCCAACGTAATTGCTTTGACATTGAAATCGCCAACTGGCAGTGTAAAAGTGCGATAAAGCGACAGTTAATGTTTAATGTTGGTAACAATGTCAACTACAGAAGCTACTTTGTGTTGACAATGGATTTTTAAATGCTTCTTAAAGTTGACAAAGTAGCTAGCAGAATAAGTCGAATCGAAATGGTAGAGCTCTGACCAGAAATTAAAGAAACGTTCATTGGTTTGCTATATAGAAAAGTAGAAAGATTGAAAA
The DNA here is from genome assembly GCA_035043565.1 of Drosophila robusta. NCBI lineage: Eukaryota > Metazoa > Arthropoda > Insecta > Diptera > Drosophilidae > Drosophila > Drosophila robusta. The sequence goes on from JAWNMW010000584.1 coordinate 7,183,284, forward strand.
GCTGCGATAAAAGATAAAAGTTTCTTTGCATTGACAGCGGCAAGTAAAACTGGAGTGTTGAATTTAAAGGCTAATTTATTCAATTTAATTGGAAGTATTTAATTTGATTATTTTAATTAAAGATCTAACTTAAAACTATCGAAATATTGAGATATTTTTATATGTCTGATCACTGATATTTAACAGTACCAAAGTACTATCAAAGCAGCTAAATAAAATTTTGCTCATAAATTTAAAAGAGGCGACGATTGAGAAGGCTTAATAATTAAAATTACTTGGTATCATGTATAAACATTATAAATGATAAAGTTTTGAATTTGCGTTTTACTTACATTTTAAGTATATGTTACATTTAAAGTATATAAGCCATTTAAGCACAGCGTATATAAAGTATTATTATAACATTACCCACTGAGTCAGATATAAACGCGGAATTTTACAGAGCAACCTTTTTTAAGTCTTCATCGAAAATTCTGGGAAAACCTGCAACGCATAAAAATGTGCTTTAAGTTTTTAAATTTTTGCATTTTCAGTGGCAGCGGCGACGTATGAAAAACGTCGCGACGCCCACGCTTGTGAAAAACTCAGTGAAAACTCGTTTCACATTAATCGAAAGGCGACGCGTCAAGGATTGTGCGTGGGTGTTCTTGGCAGGCATGTGTGTGACTTGGTAGAGGTTAAGGGTCGGGGTTGGGGGTGGCAAGGTGGGAAATTCTATTGCTGCGCAGTAGAAAATGCAGCACGCAAACGGCTGGCGGTAGCCAACCCAAAAAATATCGAACGAATTTTTTGAAATGGGGAGCAACAATGGGGAGCCAGCATGCGGGCGGGTCGTTGACATATATATGTATATATTTTGTATTTTTGCACTGTTAAAAAGCTGATAAAGAGTATATTGCTGCTACTGAAGCTAAGTCTTGCTGTGCGCCTGACGCTAGATACTCCGAATTTTTTGTATTTTTGTATCAGATAAAGGGTTAAAAATGTTTGGGCCCCACTAGGGGGTAAAAAAAACTGAAAACTATCTTAACCACAATTTAAGTGTTAGGATTACCATGGAAAGTAGACTATTGATGGCCTGCTCTATAGATTAAGGCCAAACTTGTGTAGCCACGCCCAATCTTTATTTTCTACAGTCAAGGTTTGCATGTTAAACTCACTTTCTTTAACAGTCTAAGAGTCAGCGAACCAAAAACCATAAATACTATTTATATTAATTCTATTTATTAACAGTACACATGAAAAAGTATAAGAAAATAATACAATATAGTATTTGAAAGCTATCATAGCAAAATAAGCAGAGTATTGCATAGTCGTTTGCACCCGAATGCAATATTTTACGTTTCTTTTGAAATTTTTTGGGACTTTCCACTGACTTGCAACATATTCACCCCCACGAAGTGGTGCACACAGTGCGTCAATGTCAATGACAGTTCATAGACTGCGTTGGGTGTACAGGACATAAGACAAGGATTTTGTGGCATCATCCTGGCTGGCAGTTCACCGACTTTAAGCCATTAAAAAAAGGCCACTTGAATAGCTCAAAAAGTGTCTGGCAAATTAGAGGGCACAGCTCAAGGCGTTTAAACAATTCAATTTTATTTTTAATTTGTGGCCCGCAGGCAATTCAATTAGAGTGAAGTGCAGGCAGCTCTTAATTAAGCTAAAATCAAAAATATGTATAGAAGTACGTATAAATATATATGTATATGCTGAGTGTTTCTATAGCCTTTGGGCCGCACAGCGAGAGGCGCTGGCGACGTCTGTGTCGTCCATTAAGTCTGCTACATAAAACAAATGCGATTTTCTTATTTAAATTAACGCAGCAAGCAGCAAACTGTGCCTGTGCCCACGCAAATACAACACACACATACACACACATTCACTCAGCAGAACACAACACAGTTCACAGTTCGAAGTTCACACAGTCAAAGCGGATGACTCATGCAAAGAGTCCTCCAAGCAAACACACACAAAAGGCGCATGTTCGTGCCAAGTTTGCTGTGCGAGTGTGTGTGTGTGTGTGTGCGTTTGTGTGTGTCTGTACGCTTGTTGTTGTTACAATCGCTGCTTGAACTGGCACCTACCAAGTCAGCAGGAGCAGCAGTCAAACTTGGTGAATCATCCTTTTTTGAGGCGCGCGCGTTTCCTGACTGGCTGCCTGCCTGCCCCAAGCTCTACCCCTGCCCCGCACCGTAGCACCCCACTCGGCTTTTATGTGGCAAACAAGCCACTGCCGTCTAGCACAGTACACAAAAGAAAGCGCATATTCAAGTTGAAAGAATTTCAAGTTCAGCGATATATAACTTAATTTTAGCTACATTTTTAAGGTACTATTTACCATGATTATTCATATGCAACTCGAACTATCATGATAGATATATAAATTAGATAGAATTTCTGCTATCGTAAAAATCAAGAAAAGTGTCTCTTACAGTTTAAAATTATAGCAAGTGTTAAGTGTTCTATCTAAGATCGAAGTTTTGGTAGTTTCTTTAAAAATTCTAAACCATTTTTATAAATGGTTTTCTTTTAGCATCGCATTGGCTATACTCAATAATAGTTGCCTGCACTGTGAATTTATAACCCTACAAGGATTATAATCATGTCACGAAATGTATAAAGTTTTGTAAACACAAAAAGCATATACATTCTTGATCAGACTCGAGAGCTGGGTCGATATAGCCATCCCAGTCTCTCTAGTTAAGTGTCTGCCAGAGAATTTCACAGCTACGCTATTTTAAAGCCAAATATGAAATGTTCCTTATGTTTTTTACATAATCAACTCATATTTTCAAGGTCTGTTTACGGTTGATTTTTTCCCATTTTATTTATTTTTTTTTTGTTATTTGCTAAACACGAATGCCCCTAATGTCGCAATTGCCAAGAATGTTGTAACTTTCGGTGCCGCGTTGTCGCCGCTGCTTGTGCGTGTGTATATGTGTGCGTGTATGTGTTTGTGTTAGCATAGTTTCAGGCGTGCGTGTCGTAAGTTAGCTTTGCCTGCAGACGTAGGTGACTCAAGAGGCGACCACGCCCCGTTGGCCATAAAATGCAAGTGGCTACATTTGCTGCAATGTGGCAGCTGCAGCTGCTGCGTCAACTGCAATTTGAGAGCAGGTCCCCACCAAATAACCCGCTCCAAACGGGGAGGAACACCTAAAAGTGCTTTGGCCACATAAATCATGCGACGAGCTAACCAAAAAAATAAAAATGGCAGCTAAAAAACCACATTGCGGTCTTGGGGCTAATACAATTTTGCAATATTTAAAACAAAGTGCCAAGCGTAAAGTGTCCGCCCGGAAACCATTTTCCTGGTCCTCCGGTGCATTAACTGTACCACGGCAGGTAAAACGAACCCAGGCAACTGCGTGTGGTTTGGCCGCGGCTCCTTTTTCTTCTTCATTTTTTTTTGCGCAGCTTTTTTACCAACTTTTATTTTATTTTTAGCGGAAATTTATGTTTATTGCTTGGCTGCTACAATTTTACCCTAACTAAAGCGACATAGGGTAGCACAAGTTTGGCATCAGGATTGACATAAAAATAAAATTGAATATGATGAAAAAATTATATTTAGCTGAATATGCCCTTTCAAAAATCTGTGAAAAGTAACCACATAAATTTTAATTAATTTTATAACGGTAAACAAAATTCGGTGTGTTGCAAAACGTTTTCCCCCTTTTTTGTGCTGAAAGCATGTTTTTAGTATATTTTTATTTATTCATGCATTTTAGAAGCCACTTTCCGCAGCGCTGGTGGCTTGAACTTGCGAATGCCACTTAAGCTGTGGCATGAAAAAAAACCTTGGGCACGGCTTAACTGCATAAAAATGGGGCGTTAAAACAAGCAACACAAATTATAAAGTGTATAAATTGTTCATAAAACTCAAAGCAAGGTTTAACTCGGTAAGATAAATAGAATATTCAGAACAAGAAGAATCAAGAACAAACGTTCATAGTTGAAATTTTTAAACTCTCGCATTTAATGCTTTCTGTGAAGTACACTTTATGACACTTAAATTACCACAAGTCACATTTCCATACATTTCATCGCTTTTCCCATTCAGGCGCCGCTCTTGTGACGCACACGAGAAAAGTTTGCACTGTCAACTGATGCGCAAATAGGAAACGGAACGCCCACTCATATTTGGACAGCCGGACGTGGACACGGACATGACTCGAACATGAACATGGGCATGGGCTTAGACATTGTCATTTGCCCACACACACACACACACACACACACAATAGTGTTTCTGCGTCGTTTGAAAAGGTAAGGGTAAAAGGGTAGCTTTTGGGGGGCAGCGAAGGTCAGAGGTTGTGCACAATCAAGGCACCAACAATATTGGGCAAATATAATAAACACGATAAATATTAATTATGATTATCAATTATTATTTTCATGAGTTGCATTTTCCAGGCAATCATAAACTTAGAAGGGTAATATAAAAATATCAAATGAGTTTTCCATTTATGCAAAGCATTAAAGGATCGCTTAGTTAATGTAAATTTTGTTATGTAACGGTAGGGAAAAAGGGAAACATTTGATACTAATTATTTAAGTTGGTCAAAATGGGTTTAGGCCAGTTATAAGGAATTTCTCTTAATGTCAAATATAGTTGTAGAAAATTGTAAAACTTCTCTAGAGGAAATTATGTTCGCTAACTTTATAATTATTAAAAAATGTTAAGTATGGGATATAGTTATAAACTATTCACTTTAAAATCCAAATATACTCATATAAATTTACAATTTAGCCTTGCTAAAAATCGCCGAAATGTGCGCTATATAAAAGTACAGTGCATAGCTGGGCAGACAGGCAAATAAACTAGCCGCCGCCGAACTCGGTAGATGAGTTGTCTAAGTTCTAAGTTTAGGCAACAACAAGGTTACGGATTTGAATTCCAGGCAGTGTATGGATGTGGTTTTCCTATTAGCTGAAGGCCGCAGCAGCCAATGCTATTTAAAAATAGTTAGGTTGAAAGATTCTAACTTTATCCAATACTTTAATAATAATAGAAAGAAAATTTTATAGTTTTTTTTTGGCTTTTAACTTGACATATCTTTTAAACACTTTTTGCAAACGCGCTTTGTTGTTTTGTTTATAATAATTATTTCGAGCCAACAACCCCACATATTGTGTATTATTATAAACATATTTTTAATCAGGTATACCAGGGCAGAACGCACCTGCACGCAGTCAATTCGTCAGCTCGAGCAACTACTGCACGAATTTTCGCGCATCGCAGCGCTCAAAACTCAATTTGGTTGCTTGACGTCAGTTGTCGGGCGACGCGGTCAATTTGCAATTTGATAACGACAACGACAACGACAACAACAATTACTGTTAGGCAAAGCGTGGGCAGCGCCTGGCGGCAGGCAATGTGAAATATGAATGCGTCTGATAGCCGTTGGCTGCTGCTGATGACAGGTTGCACCATATGCTCGATGGGGTTATTTTTAGAACAGCGCGAAAGCGAAGCAAAAGGGCAAGGCAGGAAGGCCAACAGCTGGCAACAACAGCAACAGGATAACAGCAAAGTCTAACTGTGTGTGCACTATTGAGAGAGCAAGAGGTTGCTTAAAGCGCATTTCAAGAGAGTGTGACGTCAGAATTTTGATTTGTGCTTTGTTTACATTTTATTCATATTGGCGTGCGTTTTATTTTTAGTTTGTACAATGTTAAATGAATCTATAGGCAGATACTTACAAGTTGTTGGGTTATCATTAAAACCAACCAGTTTGTAAGCTAGATTAAGATTAAGAAGTCGTGAAAACCAGAAAAGTTGTGTTTTTATTCGATTACTCCTATGGGTGCTATACGATACAGTGATAGCGATTTAGATACATATGATAACTGCAGTTTGAGCACCAACAAATAATAGAAACTGCCCATAAATAAAAATTGTTACTAATTTACAACACAGTACTGTTAAAGTGCTGTACAAGTACTATAGGCATAAGCGCTGTATAAATATAAGTTAAACTACTTTAAAATCCCAATTATCGTTTTCATACATGCAGAAAGAATTTCGGAATTTGTGACGTCACATTGGCTAGAGCGCAGAATTCGACGCACAACCTGTGGCACTCTCTCGTGGTGCGTGTTTGTGTGTGTTTGCCATGCGTGTGCGCAAGCAGGACGCTGCTACAGTCCTGGCCTGGAATATTGATTTTTCACCAAAAAGCGTTGAATACATTTTTGCGCCTCGCATTAGTCACCGCTGACAAATTGTCGTAATTTATGTAAAACACATGATTAAATAAATTTACTCACATTTCAGCGGCAAAAAAATCCAATCCGACGTCCGCAGCGTCTACTGCCGTTTCCTATGGTAATTTCTTTATTTTTATACCCAGTACCTATTGTAAATGGTTAAGCAAGGGTATAATGGATTGGTAGAAGTGTATGTAACAAGCAGAGGGAGTCAACTCCGACAACATAATTTATATTATATATATGCATATTGGGGTACTCTTTTTTTATATACTGAAAGTTTCATAATGATCGGACAATTAACTTAAGAGTTGTTCAAGAATGAATATTTCCTGTATGTATTTAATTTTATGTACATTTATATACATATATGCAAGGAATTCGAATACATGTTAAGGTCGCTCGCAACTGGGTACAGGGTATCTGCTAGTCGTTCACTGCCGACTTAACCACTCACTTGTTTGTTTTTTTTTAAACCACTCCACGCACAATTATTTATTGCCACAAGTTTTTAAGCTGTTTTGCTTTTTGCGCCGTTTTTTGGATGTTGCTTTTTTTCAAAGTGTTTGCATTTTTGAAACTTTTTTGTTTGTTTTTTTTTGTTGTTTTCTTATTGGCCTTTGTTTTATGGTCAGCGCATTTGGCTAGTAATTTTGCGGAAAGCCGAACCGAACGCGAACACACGCCAATTGACTCTGGCGCTGTGCATCTTCCAGCGGGTTACGCGTGCTGGAAAATTGTGTTTGCAGCTGCGCACGCGAGCGTGTGAAAAAAGCTGTGGAAAAGCCGCGCTGAGTTTTCCACCCACCCAGGCGTCGGCCAGCCACAGTTTGTTTTTGTTGTGGCTCAGCGAACAGCTGACCCCAGTATTGAGCAGTGCTTGCTCAGTGTTGGCAAACCGTTGGGTGAAAAACAGCTGACACAGGGCGACTCGAGTTCAGAGTATCGACTTGATCACCAATTTATTTGCCGTCATTTTTAAGACTAAAAGTCGAAGCCTAAGGCCCTACGATAATATTTAAAATCATATTGATTAAGTTGGGCGCTTAGGAAAGCTTCTTGGCCTCCTGGTAACGGCACGAGATGTCATCCCAGTTAGCAATATCCCAGATGGCCTCCACGTACGAGGGACGCACATTCTTGTATTGCAAATAGTAGGCATGCTCCCAGACATCGATGCCAAAGAGGGGTATAAGACCAGTGGTAGCCTCCAACGGATCCTGGTTGGGCAGCGCCGCCAACTGCAACTTACAAGTCTTCTTGTTGTACCCCAACCAGCCCCATCCAGAGCCTTGCACGGCTACGGTGAGGGCGCTCAGCTCCTTCTTGAAGTCATCGAGGCTCTTCCACTGCGACTCGATGGCCTTCTTCAGGTCATCGCTAGGCGACGACTTGTTGGGCGAAAGGTTCTGCCAGAAGATGGTGTGATTGATGTGGCCACCGCCATTGAAGCGAAGTGCGGGCGCCAGCTGTATGAGCTTAGTGGTGTCGCTCTTGCACTTCGCTTCCTCCAGCTGCTCCTCGGCCGCGTTCAAATTGTTGACATAGGTCTGGTGATGCTTTTGGTGATGCAGCTCCATGATCTCGCGGCAAATGATGGGCTCCAATGCTGCATAATCATAGGGCAGCTTGGGAAGCGTGTGCTTGCATCGCGTGCCCAAAGTGCTGCAGGGTTGATAAAACAAAAATAATTACTTATTTTTAAATGTGAAGTTCAGTGTCGCCATTGTTATTGTTCTTGTTGCTATTAATTTATGTAATCGCCATTTGGCGTCGGCGTCAGCGCCTGCTTTTGCTCTTATTGAATGTTGCCTGCACTTACCGCGCTGCTTTGGTTACATTTCTAGCCAGAAACATTATTGCGATTTGGTATGAAAACTAAAAAAATATACTTGTGAATTTTCAATAAAACGAAAAACAAAATTGATTTTATTAGCTTACCGGACTCGAATGTGACAGCGCGCGGCTAACACCTAAATGCTCAATGTCAATGGTGAATGATAAAAATACCAAAAATAAGCTCTGCTCGCGAACTGCCTGGACAATTAACAGCACACAAAACTGTTACGTACAACCGCAATGTTACGTTTCAATTTCTGAACAGGTAACACAGTTTATGGCCGCTATAATTTAATATATCTAAAAAGTGCCTGCGTTTTATGTGGTTGGAACAATTTAATGGATATTAGCAACCAATGCTGGTAAAATCCATAAGACATCATACGTTGACACACCAGCTTAAAAACCAAACTGCAAATAACAGAATGAAGCGAGTCATCCTGTCAACAGCACACTGTTACGTTTGCAGTGCTGCAGAGGGCACAGCGTTATCAAGCGTTACAAGTGGAATTATCAATTTGTCTGGATTTTGTGTACTTAGGAAAATTGAAATCAATATTATCAATCAAAGGGCACTATTAATGCTATTCAACTCCTTAACATACACAACTGCTACTTAACAGCAAGCGAGTAACCCTGCAAGTACCACACTGTTACGTTTGCAGTGCTGCACAGGGCGCAACGTTTTCGAGCGTTACAATTTGAAATATCTAAAACATGTTCAGGTCACAGTGCAAAATATGTCTGGATTTTGTTTGCCTGGAAAAATTGAAATCGATATTTCCGACCAAAGGGCACAACAAATTCTGTTCAAATCTTTAAAGCATCGTAAGTTTTCGGCACTGGTTTTTTTGGGATTGCGTTACATATAAATCATTGATTGTATCTGCAGGCGTTGCCAAGATGCAAGCGGACGAACTGTCCACCGCTGTGGTCATCGACAATGGCTCTGGCATATGCAAGGCGGGCTTCTCCAGCGAGTCAACGCCCCGTGTGGTCTTCCTCGATTGTGGGCAGGCCGCGCCATCTGAATGTGATCCTCGACTCGGCAATCGAGGACTGCATCATCGGGGACGATGCGGTGCGTAAGCGCGGCATTCTGACGCTCAAATACCCCATTGAGCACGGCGTCGTCACCAACTGGCCCGACATGGAGAAGATCTGGAAGCACACGTTCGAACGGCTGCGCGTCACCTCCGATGCCCATCCCGTCCTGCTTACCGAACCGCCATTGAACCCGAAAAAAAATCGCGAAAAGATGACCGAAATTATGTTCGAGAATTTCCGTGTGCCCGCATTGTACGTGGCCATCCAGGCGGTGCTGTCCCTCTATGCCACCGGTCGCACCATCGGCATTGTGGTCGACTCCGGCGACGGCGTCACCCACACGGTGCCCATCTATGAGGGCTACGCGCTGCCGCACGCCTGCATGCGCCTCGATCTGGCCGGTCGCGACCTCACCGACTATCTGGGCAAGCTGCTCATGGAACGCGGCCACACGCTGAGCACCAGTGCGGAGCGGGAGATCGTCCGCGAGATCAAGGAGAAGCTCTGCTACGTGGCGCTCAATTTCGACGAGGAACTGCTTCAGTTTACGCAGCGCACACACGATCTGGACGAGCTGTACGAACTGCCCGACGGCACCAACATTAACATTGGCAGCGAGCGCTTCCGCTGCCCGGAGGCGCTCTTCAAGCCCAGCATGCTCGGCCAGGAGGTGCCGGGCCTGCACGAGGCCGTCTTCAATTCGATATTCAAGTGCGACATGGATCTGCGCCGGGATATGTACGCGAATATTGTGCTCTCGGGCGGCACAACCATGTTCCGCAACATCGAGGTGCGCCTGCAACAGGACCTTTCGGTAATGGCGCCCTCAACGATGCGCATCAAAATTGCCGCCAATCCGGAGCGCTGCTTTGCCGTCTGGTCGGGCGGCTCCGTGTTGGCCTCCCTGTCCAGCTTTCAAAATATGTGGATCGATTCCGCCGAATACGACGAAGTCGGTCCCAGCATAATCCATCGCAAGTGTTTCTAACTGGAGACTGGACGGGAAATTTGCAGGTGAAAAGCAGAGACATAATTTAATTAAATTATTTCTATATTTTATACGTTGAAACCCAATAAAGAATGCCGACGGGTACAGGACTACAGCAAACCTCCCAATTCTTATATTTAGTGGGGTTTTTATATTCGTTCACAAAGTGAAAAGAGTTTATTGGGTTTGTGCAATGTCCGTCTTGCTGTCCGTCCGTCTGTCCGTATGCTAGAGACTAGGAACTTGGTGTCAGACTAAGAATAAGGATTTTTGTGCCACGCCCTCTGGGAGGCTTGCAAATCGATAACATGATGATCTCAAATCGATAAAAGGTGAATATTTCCCACAATATTAAAGCTAGTCATCAAATTTGGTATGAAGATTGCGACGGCCACGCCCACTAGAGCTCATTCTCCAAAATGGGTAAAAAATTTATTTTCAAAAATGCATATATTTTAAATGCAGAATCAATCTAGAGGATAAATCTTGTCCAAAATGCTATCAAGCATGAAAATCGGTCCAGTTTTGACCAAGTTATGGGGGTTTGAAATATGGGAGCTATGGATCCGAGGGCTTTACATGTCAAAATTGTTGTCAATTTTTGCATGATTTTTGACAAAAAATATGACCCTCCCAGAATCGGTATTAATGTTGTTAATTGTGACAACCACAATCGATTTAAAATGTAAAAGTAAAACAAACAACCTTGTATTGAGAATGAGTATTTGGCAGTCGGCTACGTCCGATTGCAACGTTCTTACTTGTTATATTGTATACTCATTGAAAATGAATAAACAAGGATATAGTGGTTTAGAGCAAATGTATGTAACAGGCAAAAAGAGGCAATTCCGAGCTCTTGAAATACATATATTCTTGATCAGTATCAACAGTCGAGTGTTGTATATGTCTGCAAGGGTATTTGATATGCGGCACAACGCAAATAATCCTCTCTTTATAGCTATTCATACATAATTAATAAAACATTGAATATTGTTTCGAGGTTTTCAGAAAACATGCCCACTAAATAACATATTATTATAAATATTCCAATTATAATTAATTGCTTGTATAACGTTATCTTAACAGTCTTAACAGAATCCCAGGTTAACATTGAAACGAGCTTATATTACTCCTGATTCAATCGTATTTTCAAGCAGAAATAAAGCTTATTGAGCTATAGCCTTGAATCAAACCAGAATTTGTTGTACTATTACTATATGGAAAATCAGATTCACAAATTAAACCTTAATGCCAGATTCCTATCGTGAACTTCAAACCATTGGCAAATATTTATTTATTTTTTTTTTTGGCTTGCCTTTTTTGATTGTATTTAAAAGTATTACAAATGAGCTAGAAAGAGGCGCCTTTATAAGGCGACAAGTGTGCCGACCAAATGAACTCAGAAACCATTAGATCTTCAGTTACCAAATTTGGTATGCGTTTACAGTCATGGCTTAAATGCAAATATTTACAAATGTTCAATTAATTTCTCGACTCGAAGGCCCGATTTTGGGGTGCTGCTTAAAGATGCAACTGAAATGTAGATGCATTAGCATTATATAACGATGACAATTTTGATTTTAATTAATTGGGAATTTATGAGGCGAGTGACGCATACAAATGAGGCGCTTGCCAAGTTGCCACATTGCAACACCAAACAAAGAGTTGTTGTTGTTGTTGTTGTTGTTATTGTTGCCAAAGCTTCCTTTGATGCGAAGCTAAGCTGCAATTTTTTGATTTTTGGGTACACGTGCAGCGGGCGACAAACTGAATGCGAATGCGAATCTTGAGACAACGCATTTACCTTCAACATCCACATAATCAGCGGCTTCAGCATCAACGTTGCTGCAGATGCTGTTGCTGTTGTCATCAGCTGCACTTGAGGCGCTTTTGTTTGTGCACTTCAAAGATACAAACAACAATTTTTCGAATGCGGATCTGCGGCTCTCAACGTCGCACTCGAGGGTCGCACGTGGCGCACTTCGAGCCAAAAACTTCTGCCAAGAAGCGTGTTGCAGCTGCACCAGCGCCAGCACCAGCATTAGCATCAGCATTAACATTAGCATCAGCATTCGCATTAGCCCTTCTAAACGCAATTCTCAATTTGAAGTGTAAAGTTCAATAAACTGCCTGCGTTTAGCGTTTGCGCCACATTTGGGCCACATTTCATTTAGCCAGCCAACTGGGGCCTAAGCCAAACTGACAGCTGCTGTCAAAGGGTGACACAAGCTGTGTTGTTGCTCTTGTTGTTGTTGTTTGTCGGTGACTGTTTTGCTTGTGTCATTCGGCGGCGCCAAGGTTGCGTGGAATTTATCAGCTCACTTTGCCAACGGGCGCTACTCTTGGCCCTGTTGAAATAGAGAGCGGCTTTTGTTCTAACTCATTTGTGTTTTTATGCTTGGAGGCTACTGCAATTTTTGGAAATTATTTTTTTTGCCATTGCCTAATCTATAGCCTCAATTTAAACATCAGCTTGTGCAGTTGGCATCTCTCTGGCGCATAAATTCAAATTCGTGATGCTATAAATTAAAAAGGGACATGCGCAACTTGGACAGCCGCCGGCGCAGCCTCCAGATTGGGTCGTGAAAACCAACAAAAACAACATATAAAACATCGAAAGAGGACATATATCTTTGGGTTAAAGAACTGTAAATACCCTTGCGGACATATGGCAGAGATGCGCTATATATCTATGATTATATTCTCATACAAAAACTGGATTGAAATATATACTGTCTGCAGCAAAGTTGCAGGACAAAAGCTTTCAAATTATACGATTAGGTCGACTCGGCTGTTCATATTATTTAAGAATACAGAAATTTAAACGTTACACATTTGATGACATAATTTTAATACCCGCCGCAAGGGTACAACAAACCAAGCAACAAGATGAGCTCATGTCTAATGCATTTTGTCTCCATCTGTTTGTCTGGGCCGTCTTTAAAGTCTGTCTAAGACTGGGGAATATGTCGCCCAGACGCTAATTTTATATGCATGCATTGGAGCGTTTCGGAAAGTCGAGTGTTGGCATCAACAGCTAAGTATTTGCATTAGTTTTGTAGGAGGTGACTCAAGGGAAACACAGAGAGACAGAGAGAGAGAGAGAGAGAGGGGTAGAGAGAGACAGAGATAATCGCTTGTTGCATGGGAACATTTTTGGTACAGCAAAGATTTCTGGGTTAATGAAGGCTTAAAAATCCAATGATATAATGATTATACATATTATTATATGCTTGTTAAAGCAAAACGAATAACTGGAAAGTGGAGCTGGAAAAACTGTCAAGTACTCCCAGTAACTCTTACTAGATTGTAAATAGTCTCAGATAGCTTGTAAAAGCAAGCTTAACAAAGTTAACTAAATCTTATGCTTACTTATATCATAGATTTTAAGAATATAAGAACTATATATATATATATATTATTATATTTAATTATCTTTCAATTTACAATTCATTTATGTACTTGGTAAAATGTTTCTCAGGAGATTTTCTAATTTTCCAGCTATATCTCGTTCTTTAAAAAATGCTCGTGAATATTGAAGTATGCCGGAGCAATCTTAAATCTGTGCCTTTTTCAGCACAAACAACAAACAATTTAACCACCTGTTGTTCTTGTGTCAACAGGGATTAAATGGATTGGGGGTTGGGCTGCTGCCAATTTATGCAGCTATAAATAGCAGACAAGGCTAGCTTACCTTTTTATCCTGCAACCTGCGAACTGCGCAGCCGCGAACAGGGTTGTCAACGCGAGCAGCAATAATTGAATTCGGAGTGCAATGCAAAGAGAGTTGACTCGCATTTCCAGTGCAGTTTACTGTCCGACAGCCTGGCAACCCTGTTCAGCAACAGTTTGTGCACGCTGAAGGCTGCCACAGCTGCGAACTCAGCTCATTATCCTTGCCAGCCTGAACATGTGCGCCAGCAAATTAAGCGTTCCGCGTGAGTTTGCGACCCCTACCACGCCCACTGCGTCCCGCCTTCGTTTGCTGTGCGTGTGTGGGCTGCTTATATCCATCTACTCGGTGTATGTGAAAATCCAACTGGACCGCGATGCGAACTACACGGCCATGTGCGATTTGGCCGAGAAGGTTAGCTGCACGGCGGTCTTCAAATCCGAGTGAGTACTGTGGCTGACTAAGGTCGTGTTTTTTGCGTGTCACGCACGTTGCGCCACGAAGTGTTTGCATTTCAAAATATATAAATATCGCAATGAGCCTTTTGAACACGAGATATTTTAAAAATATTAAACAATAGCTATCTTTGGAATGCCATGGATAAATACCCTTGAGTTGTATTTCTATATTAAACTGTGCTTTTTTAGAATATCTGAAAAAAACAAAAAAACATTCATACAAAAATTCATTTTCCTACCGATTATTATGTGCGCAATATTTTATAATATTTTGATAATATTTTGCATATCAATCTCCAATTTTGGTCTGAAAGTTTCGAATAGAAAAACAATTTTTTTTTACATAAAAACTAATTTTTGAACCGCTCGTTAATATGGCATCTTTATGATTTAGCAATCTGATCCGATCGATTCCGACATATTTACCTATGCAAAGCTATACGTATTTTGCCTAAAAACATAAACATTTTTCTAGACGAATATATACATATAATATTCTCTGCTAGGGTATAAAAATCAAGCTAAAACAATTTATACATTTTAATTTATTTTATTAAATTTGATAATTATGAAAAAATTTAATTGGAAAAAATTAAAATAGATTATATTTAGCTCCTGGAAAGAAGATATGTTTTAACAAGAAAAAAGTTTTAAACAAAATGAATGAGGCAAGCTTTATTTTTTATTTATAGCACTAATGAACGGAGCCAAAAAATATAAAACATTTTCAAATTGTTTAATTTCTGCGTCACATTTCCTTTCTAGCTATGGACGCGGCTTTGGCCTGACCCAGCTGATCTTCGGTTCATCCTCCAACTATCTAAATCCGCCCAATGGCTTAATTGGCATCGCCTTTTACACGCTGTTCCTTCTTTCCTGTGAGTATTTATCAGATACTTGGATGACATCATTGTTCGGGTTTGACTCCCCTTTCCTTAGCCTTTTTTGAGCGCCGTTGGCTCTGCCAGCTGCAGCTGCTTTTGGCCATTCTCACCCTGCTGCTGTGCGTCTACCTGGGCGGTCTGCTGCTCCTGGTGCTCTACGATTGCTGCGTGGTCTGTGTGCTCATCTACGCCCTGCACACAATGCTCCTGCTGGAGGTCGTTGGACGCTACAATCGCCTCTATGCAACCAAAGCGGCCATCGAGTGAATAATATTCCGTATATAAATATTTTTATTTCTCATGTAATATATGTAAAAAAGAGTTGAGGCTAATTACGAAGTTGCCAGCAGCTGAATAATGTGGGTCAATGGGGGGTTAAGCTGCCGACATGGACGTGCTCCCATAAAACAAGAAGTACTTTTGCCTCTTGTCTTAGTTGCTCTTAATACCCTGTACTCATCGAAAGCGAGTGAAGAAAAATAGGGTATTCTGGGTAAAGGCAAGCTGGAAACGCAGATTCGCCTTTTTACTTTAATCTAACAATTTTTTTATTGGACAATTTTTTAAGCATATCTCGAAGATTAGAAGTGTTGAAGAAATCTATCTTTTTAAAGCTTAAATTATTCAAAGTTTGATAACTGTTTCGGTCTTTCTTCTAAGAATAAATTACAGAGTTTAAGATTTAGCGACACAAATTGTAAAGCGCTACAAATTAATTAAATGATCAACAGTCTCCTTGGAATTACAGCCTAGACGTTTGGATGTAGTTCAAAGGTATTTAAAGTAGAAGAATATTTTCTTTTTAAATATCTTTCCGCTCCCTTCTGCACTTCTGTGCAAACTATAGGGTAACTTCCAGTCGAACACTCTCGTGTAAAGCACTCTTGCTTGTTTCGCCTGGTCTTTGTCTACAAATCGCTCACTTTTGACCCAACTCCACACGGCACGTCTGCACATTTGCGACTCAACGCGGAGGTGGAGCTCCCAGCACGTAGTTGAGCAATTAATTTTACAATTCGCCTCCGTGGGCTGTTCGCTACGCGAATCCGGCTTGGCTGCAATGTTCCGTCGTAGTAGGTGAGAATTGAGCACAATTAATTTGACATAAATCGAAAATCTGGATGAGCTACAAAATGCGGTTCAATTAAAGCCACGTTTGACAATGCACAATGGCAGCAATTGGAAATGTTTTAGTTATAATTTGACTGCAATTGATCGATAATTAATCGATGGCTATTTTAGTGCTACATATAGTTGCGATATCATCTGATTCAAGGGCGTCATGGCACTGATTTGTCTAGAGATATTTCTAATCATTTATCTTCAACGATCGTTAAAACCTATTGTTCTATCACTTCATATCATGTTACCTCAACAGCTTCACAATCTTCATCCTTAGTTATCAATCAAATGTAATCTCCATGCTCCTAAATATGTTTATATATTACTCAAGCTATATCTGTGCTTCAATCGCTTGACAGCTAGATGAATTATTTCACATCGAGATGATCTTTTTTGCCAGGCGTTACAAATTGTTGCCCAGACTTATGGCTAAAAGCCCATCAAACGCATTTCAATTGCGGGCTACAAACGACGATCCATCGATCTTTCCGTGGCTGCTGCGATTGTGATCGGTGGTACATAGACACACATATGTGCTGCACTCTCGGAGCTCCTCATACTCCCAATTGGGGTCGCCTTTGGCACGATCTTCTTCAATTTTGACAAGGCAAACAAAACGCAAAGCGGCAAAAGGCTGTGTATATATAGAGTGAGAGAGAGAGAGAGAGGGAGATGGAGAGAGGGTGCAAGTGCGGCAGGGAGGGGGCTGCGACACTGTGTGGCAAACATGGCTGCAAAACATTCACCTAGCGACGGAGTAGACTACTTTGCGCCAACGTATGTAACACTCAGCCAGGGCCGCGAGGCAGGTAAAGGGGAGCGCGGGTGCAACAACAACATCAACATCAACAACAACAACAACAAACACAATCACTCGCCAAATGATGTGCAGCCAAAAGAAGGCGAATCAGCCGCGTGGCAACCAGCGGAGGCAACTGGCGATGAAGCCCATCCGACAAACAATCGCAGCCAGCAACCATCTAAGCCGGAGCAGAGCGCGCTGATTGAGATTGAGATTTTTGTGGCAGGCGGCGATAGAACAGCAACAGCAACAACAACGAATTAAAGAGCGCTTTGGCCAGCTGCCAGATACTCTATATTATTGACTTCTCTATATGCAAGTCGATTAATCGTTCAGCTTAAATTAACTTTAATTTGTAAACTCACTTTTGACAACTCACTTTTGGCATTTATAAAGTACATCTATCTAAACAAAACGTAAACTAAAAATTCGATTTTGTAAATACAGGCAGAGTTATTGATAATTTATATTTTTAATATGTGCTTTTGCTTAAGCAAAACCCATATACCAAAAATTTCGTACCTCTAGTTCCCATAACGTCCGAGGTATGCTAAGAAAACTGGGGGTAGAACACGATAATTAATGATAAACTGAATAAAGTGAGGAAGTTATCAATAACTCGACCTAAACACAATTGGTGAATGGTGCATAAGAACTTGGTTTCCATTTATAAAAACTTGTGCCTCAAAGTATGGCCCCAACTTGCAAAATATTCTTAAGAAACTTCTATGTAAATGTTATGAAATTTTCAAGATCTTAAAATGCGTTCTGGAATTCGAAATAACGCGCTTTAAAAAGCGCGAATTAACGAATTAACTAGATTTATCATGATTTTAAAAATAATAAAATAAAAAATAAAATAATAAAAATATATATTTATTAGTTTTTTTTTTTTTTAGATCTTTCTTTACACGAATTTTTTTGAATAAATTAAGCAAAACTGTCCATCTCAAAGATTGATTTGAATAACATGTTGTAAACTATCTGCAATCGTTATAGATAATGATTAAAAGAACATATTAATAGACTAGATAAATAGATACCGCCCACTGCCTGCTAGCTATATTTGCCCTCTTCGGAATGCCCTTTTCGTGCGACATGTGCAATGGGTACAGGGTATAGCAACAACAGCGGCAACTGCAACAATGCAGCACCAAAAGGTAACTGCAGCTGAGTTGGCGCTTTGAAGATGATCGTATGTGGCAGCTGCAGTCGCTGCGGTTGCCACACGTAGCAGCCAGCAGCCAGCAGCCAGATGAGCCCGAGCGACATCAACTCATAAAACGTCTCTGCCTTTGTCGCTGTGTGCGTTCATCCTAGACTTTCAGTTTCGCTTGGAGAGCAGCGTTTCATATAAATATGCGCAGTGGCTGCACATCGAGATCAGTCAGAATTTGGCGCTGCTCCGTGGCGCAAACATCCAAAAAGAAAACAAAACTAAAACAGAAACTAACCAAACCAAGTTTCCTCAACAAAAAACAAAAAAAAAACGCTCACGTGGAATATGTTCAAGTTATTTGGCCTAACGCTGTTGTTGACGGCGGCGGTGCTGGCGCGTCCCGAGCCGCCGGTGAACTCCTATCTGCCGCCCTCGCCCTCCGATAGCTACGGAGCGCCGGGTCAGGGCCAGGGCCAGGGACAGGGACAGGGCGGCAGACCGTCGGATTCGTATGGTGCTCCTGGTGTGGGCAGTGGCAACGGACGTCCCTCAAGCAGCTACGGTGCTCCTGGTCAGGGACAGGGCCAGGGCGGATTCGGTGGCAAGCCCTCGGATTCGTATGGCGCTCCGGGCAGTGGTAACGGCAATGGTAACGGTCGGCCCTCGAGCAGCTACGGCGCACCCGGTCAGGGACAGGGACAAGGCGGCTTCGGTGGTCGTCCTTCGAGCAGCTATGGCGCTCCTGGTCAGGGACAGGGCGGCAAGCCCTCGGATTCGTATGGTGCTCCTGGTGCGGGCAATGGCAACGGACGTCCGTCAAGCAGCTACGGTGCTCCTGGTCAGGGACAGGGGCAGGGTGGATTCGGTGGCAAGCCCTCGGATTCGTATGGCGCTCCCGGCACTGGCAATGGCCGCCCCTCGAGCAGCTACGGCGCTCCTGGTCAGGGACAGGGACAGGGACAAGGTGGTTTTGGTGGCAAGCCCTCGGATTCGTATGGTGCTCCTGGTGCTGGCAACGGCGGTGGACGTCCCTCGAGCAGCTACGGCGCTCCCGGTCAGGGACAAGGTGGATCTGGCGGCAGGCCCTCGGACACATACGGCGCTCCCGGCTCTGGCAGTGGCAACGGCAACGGACGTCCCTCAAGCAGCTACGGTGCTCCTGGTCAGGGCCAGGGACAGGGTGGATTCGGTGGCAAGCCCTCGGATTCGTATGGCGCTCCTGGTGCCGGTAATGGCCGCCCCTCGAGCAGCTACGGCGCTCCCGGTCAGGGTCAAGGACAGGGACAAGGTGGTTTCGGAGGCAAGCCTTCCGACTCGTACGGCCCGCCCGCCTCGGGCTCCGGCCCTGGCGGCGCTGGTGGCCCCGGTGGTGCTGGCGGTGCTGGTGGTGACTATGACAACGATGTAAGTAGCACAATGTTCTGGCCTGGGTTCCTTCTCTCACTTGGCTCCTTCCAAACACGCACACACGAACCAGATTAGCTCGCCTGGAGCTGAACGCTTCTTTGCCAATGCGGCCCACAGCACGCTCTGATCTCTTGCACCGAACCGAAATGCTTGCGCCTCTTCCTTCTCTCTTTCTCTCTCTCTCTCTGTCTCTCTTTCTCTCGCTCTCCCTTCTAACTGCCACTTAACTCTATCTTGAACTGTCTCTATCTGTCTCTCTCTTTCTCTCTCCACACGCTCTCTCGCTACCCCGCAGGAGCCTGCTAAATACGATTTTAATTACCAAGTTGAGGACGCTCCAAGTGGGCTCTCATTCGGGCATTCAGAGATGCGCGACGGTGACTTCACCACCGGCCAGTACAATGTTCTGTTGCCCGATGGAAGGAAGCAAGTAAGCGAGCTGCTCCTGCACTGAACGACTGAGCTGGGGAAACAGGATTAACCTCAAGCCACTGCCACTGCCAACTGCTAACGTCTCTCCTCTTTTCTTCTTCCTCCCCTCGCAGATCGTTGAGTACGAGGCCGATCAGCAGGGCTACCGTCCACAGGTGCGCTACGAGGGCGATGCCAATGGCAATGGCGGTGCTGGTGCTGGCGGACCTGGTGGTCAGGACTTGGGTCAGGGCGGCTACTCCAGCGGTCGTCCCGGCGGTCAGGAATTGGGTCAGAATGGTTACTCTGGCGGACGTCCCGGCGGTCAGGATTTGGGTCAGAATGGTTACTCCGGCGGACGTCCCGGTGGCCAGGATTTGGGTCAGAATGGTTACTCCGGTGGTCGTCCCGGCGGCCAGGATTTGGGTCAGAATGGTTACTCCGGCGGACGTCCCGGCGGCCAGGACTTGGGTCAGAACGGTTACTCCGGCGGTCGTCCCGGTGGTCAAGATCTAGGCCAGAATGGTTACTCCAGCGGTCGTCCGGGCGGCAACGGTGGCTCCGACGGTGGCCGCGTAATCATCGGCGGACGCGTCATTGGTCAGGACGGCGGTGATGGCCAGGGCTACTCGAGTGGCCGTCCCGGCGGTCAGGATGGCGGCTTTGGACAGGACAACACCGACGGTCGGGGCTACTCCAGCGGCAAGCCCGGCCAGGGACGCAACGGCTTCGGACCCGGTGGCCAGAACGGCGACAACGACGGCAGCGGCTACAGATACTAGATAAACCCAACGGACACCGAACGAGACACACTAGCTAGCATTTTGGAGGAGTTATTTGAAAGACGTAGATCAATATGTAGTGCTTAAGACACATTTAGAACTATGAACTAGTTACCGTTACCCTCGAACGGATCAACACGATCTATCGCCCCCTCACTCTACTCTATACACATCTCACGCTATCTCATGCTATCTCTCAACCACAATATTTCCTCATCCCCACCTTGACTTCACCTAGGCTAAGTTCAACTTGTTGTTAGTTGCAAATGAGAAAAAAAATATTCTGCTCACAAGCGGCGAAGAACCCAAAAAAATAATGATGGAAAGAAGGTTAAGACACACAAATCAAGATTTGTTAAATGTAAGAATTGCTTGCCAATAATTATGTGACGTAATAAAGACATATATTTTTATAAATAACTCGAAGTGACTTTTAATACCCATAAGAACACACTCAAAAACAACTTTCACAATTTTGGAGCTAGTCACAAATTTAACCCGAAGAACATACAAAAATTATTACTTTTCCAAAATAAGAGTAATAATTAAGAACGACTGCAAGGTTCTTAATTATTTAGCTATGAAAATCAGCGTCAACTAATAGAGCTTAACTTAAAATAAAAACATGTAAGCATTTTAAAATTTCAAAGCTCGAAGAATAAGAAATTCATCAAGCTTTTATAAAGCTTGTACAATAATAATTAACAGCAAATTCCGAGATTCGAACATTTTCTGAAATGCTTAAATTTAAATATCTATTAATTGAAATTTTCTAATGGATCCGAAATTTAGTATCATTTCCATAAAGCTTTACATAAAGATGCTTAAACGGATAATGAATTCATTAAGCTTACTTAAAAGCTTGCGCAATCATATTTAACAAAAGTAGGGGAGTAAGAAGCTTTTCAAAGTTTCAGCTTGAAAGCTTCAAAATTTACAACAGATCAGGAAACTCTTCTACTAGAAAAAATTTGTAACTACCAAAATTTATCAGGTATTATAAATATTTGCCAATAAAGCTTGAAGATTTTTTATTCAAAAAAAGGATATTTCAACCCCATTAACAGCTTTATCGGATGGCCAAGCTAAATATAAGTAGATAAAATATGTTTACGCTCTACAAACTTTTACAGCATAACCAAATCTAAAATTGGAAAAATTAAAGAACCCTTTCTCATAACAATAGCATATATTCATAGATTCCTATAACAAATCTACATATTTTAATAATCAGTTTTTCAAATATAATTATTTGTCTCAGTATAGTCACCGAAATTAGTCCACGTGTAGTTCCAGAGGCGAGGATTACCACGCGGATCGTCCGGTTTATTTGAAGGGGGCACCGCGGTGGCATTGATCAGCTGCAGCTCGTCCAGCATGAGCTGCAGCACCTTGGGATTCCTGTGAGAATTAATCCAGTTAAATGACAGATTGAATAATGTTCTCTTAACACTAACTGCTTGGCGAGATTGCGCCGCTCGCAGGGATCCTCGCGCACATTGAAGAGACAGGGCTGACTCAGCGGATTGCAGTCAATATCGGGGGCGTCCTTGGTTTTCGCGTCCTTGCAGATGACATTGGCCGCTGAGCGCAGACGCATCATATCGGCGGTTTTGGGCAACATTTTCAGCTGCTGCATGGCCTGGCCCGCCACACTCTTGGCCACCAGCTGCCAGTCGTAGTCTTGCGGTAGCCGCATGCCCGGCGGGCCATACCAGCCGTCCCAGGCGCCGCCGTAGTTGGTGCCATTCACCAGCTTCCAGTCGCCCACGCTCAGCGCCGCACTGCCCCAGATGTCGTCGATGTTGTGCAGCACGCTCTTGCGCGGCGAGGTCTCGTTCCTGACCAGCGCCTGCCACAGGCTCACCCCATCCAGCTTGGCTGCGTTCAGATTGGCCAGCGCCGCCTCACCGCCCGCCGCCTCCACCAGCGTGGGCAGCCAGTCCGCTATGTGCATGGTCTGCTCCGCGATGCGGGGACGTTTTGTTAGCTGCGTGCTCCAGAGCAGCGCCGCGCCCCGCACGCCGCCCTCCCAGAGCGTGTTCTTCACACCCCTGAGGGGATAGTTGGAGGCAAAGTTGGAATTGAAACCCTCCGCTGGGCCGCCATTGTCCGTGGAGAAGACGATTATGGAATTCTCCAGCATGCGAGATTTGCGCAGCTGCTCCACTATTTTGCCCACAGAGTCGTCCATGGCGGTGACCAAACCTGACAACAAGAGCAGTAATTATTGGAAATATGATGATATATGATACATATATGATTTAGTGGTTCGATTGGACTTTTTGCATGACCTAGGAGCTTTGTAAAGATTTCCTATAGTTCCTATAGTTGCCATATTATATAGTAGTTGTATATTGATCAAAGTGTATTTATATGTAAGCAACATAATAATAATTGTACAAAAATTTTTACATGTAAACCCCTCGGATCCATAGCTCCCATATTTCAAACGCCCATAACTTTGTCAAAACTAAACCGATTTTTATGTTTGATGGCATTTTGGACATGATTTATCCTCTAGATTGATTCTGGATTTAAAGTATATGCATTTTTGAAAATTAATTTTTTTTTGCATTTTTTTCGAAAAATTTTTTTTTCAAAATTTAGAATTCCAAATTTACAGTTTTAATCGATAGTGGTTGTCACAATTAGTAGAAAAAACAACATCAAAACCGATTTTGAGGGGGGCAAATTTTTTGTCAAAAATCATGCAAAAATTGACAAAAATTTTGACATGTAAAGCCCTCGGGTCCATAGCTCCCATATTTCAAACGCCCATTACTTTGTCAAAACTGAACCGATTTTTATGTTTAATGGCATTTTCGACTTGATTTATCCTCTAGATTGATTCTGGATTTAAAGTATATGCATTATTAAGAATAACATTTTTTGGATATTTTGATAACATATCAAGTATCTTTTCACTTTGTGAAAGAGTATAAAAAGCGTAAGACACTCTGCGACAAATTTATAGCAGCCATACAGGGCCAAAGTGGAAACTGGGCCAACTCACCCGCATATTTGCGCCGCTTGTAGTGCTCAATCTTGTCCAGACGACGCACTGCGTCATCATTGGCCGGCAGCGGATTGTATGGATTGCCGGAGTGCACCGCTGCATGCGCCACGTAGAGGAAAAGCGGACCCTTGGCGGCATTGTGCTGGGCTATAACATTGAGCGAATGCTGCGTGATGACGTCCGTGGTGTATTGGCCATGCAGGTCGTAGGCCAGCTCGGTGCCGTTGCGCATGTCCAGGCCCCAGGAGCCGTGCTCCACAGCCGTGTGATCGTTGTAATCTTGGTGGCCCGACCAGAAGCCCACGTGGCTGCTAAAGCCACGATAGAGGGGCGTATAGACGCGTTGCCAGTGGCCCAAATGCCATTTGCCGGCTATGTGCGAGGTGTAGCTGAAAGGGAGCCAGTGCTAAGGGTCAAAGTTCAAGGTGCAATAAGTGTGAACCAACCCCAAATCGTTGAGATATTGCGGCAGTATTTTCAAATCCAAAGGCAGGCCGCGCGGCTCAGCCGCATAGAGCACCGTGTGTTGCATGCCTGCACGAGAATTGGCCTAAAAAATGCGGCTTGAATCTGGCTTGAAAAGTGCAACCCACCTGTGTGTATGGGATATTTGCCCGTCATGAGCGCCGAGCGTGAGGGCGTGCAAATTGGATTGACATAGTAGCGATTCAGTATGACGCCCGAATAGGCCAGCGCATCGATATTGGGCGTGGGAATCTGCGCCGATCCGCGGAAGCTCACATCGTTGAAGCCCTGCCAACGAGAGCGGCAGATCAAACAAATTAAAAAAAAAAAAAAATTAATTATAAATAAATATAAAAAGGCCAAGCTCTTGTTAAGCTCACTTACCAGATCATCCGCCAGAATAAAGATGATGTGCGGCTGTGCAACAACATAGCCGAAGAGCAGCAAACAGAGCAGCAGCTGCAGGTGGAGTTGTCGTTGGAGGTGCAGCATCGCGATTGGTTGCCCCATTTGCATTGTTTATACCCTGTGAGGGGTATCATGAGGTCGTGCAAATGTGTGTAACAATCAGTATTAGCAAATATGAACCCATGAATAAAAAAAGGTTAATAGAGCTTATTTTGATAAGTATTAACAGACGATCCATTCTCAAGCGCGAGCATTATAAATATTTTTTAAATGATCGATAACTTTTAATTTTAACCGAAAATAACTAAGTAATAAGTGTAGGGTACCTTCCAGGCGAGTAGTCCCGACTAGAGCTTACTTTTTTTGGCTGCAACACGACTTGGGTAAGGGTTATGTACTCGCTACGATTAGAGCTCATTAGTTGACTAATTACGCTACAATGTCGAGATTCGCAGATATGTATGTATGTTAGGATTGTATGATAAGTATCTATATGTTTATGTATGCATGCAAATTTGAGCAACATTTTTGTCGCCGTCGCGCAATTGCAGCCATTGCCAATTGATAGTCCATTGAATTTTGTCTGTGCAACCAAGCGACATTGAGTTCTCATTGGAGTTGCAAACGTGTCGTGTTTTCTGACGTGACACGAAATAAAATTACAAAAACTGATGTAAAACTAAACTTACAGCAACATATAAATTTAAGAAAACTGACAAAATTAAAACAAAATAACACTAATGTAATAAAATTGTTTTTAAAAATTCTTGGCTGAAATTAAACTTTTAAAAATTTTCATTTAGGCAATTTTATGAAAACATCTAAAAATAAATATTATTGTATTAAAAAGTAATAGTTTTATTCGTGAGTCTTTCTCAGTTGAAAAAGTTCGACACGCGCTCATCTCTAGTTTCCATTACAGCACAACTCAAAAAAAAAGTGTCAATTCATATTTTGGCTTAGCGCCCAAAACTGGAACTGAACGGAATCCGCAGAATGTCAAGTTTGTTGTGTGAACTCAATTTTCATAAGCGCAGCGACAGCCAAACCAATTGCGTAATACATTTGTTTACTCTTTAATTTCTTCGTATTAGTTTCGAATCAATTCTAACCGGTATATGGACTGAGCTTCAATCGAAATGTTGAAAGAAACGAAATGAAAATGTCTTCTATCGCATTTGTATACCCTGTGCCCATTGAAAAGGGGTAAACCAGAGTATATTGGTTTGGAGAGTAAATATAGTGAGCGATCAGGATGACTAGCTGAGTCGATAACGATTTTAAGACGTATTTTTAAGCATATATGAAAGCAAGAAAGTTCGAATGTATATTACAGCAGCTCGGTACAGGGTCACTGCTAGTCGGGCATGCCCGACCAGAGCACTCTTGCTTATTTTTCATGCGGTGCATAACGCGCGGTTGACGCAGCCAACTAATTAGCATGTGAATTGAATGTGGGGTTTGTCGAACCTTTGGCCAATAATGGGTCAAATAACTGACCAGCAGCCGGAATTGCCTACCAGACCCATACAATGGGCATATACACTTAAATATGATTATTTAATTTGCATAAAGATAAACCCAGTTCCATTTGAATATTTCACTTACCCCTATATTGTTTTGTTTAAACAACTTTTCGCTGGAACTCCTATTCACTTAGCAGCATTTATGATAAACAATTCCTGCTCTTTTTTTATAAGCAATCAACAATATATATGCATATACATATATGTAAATATGTTTAAGTGTGTGCACACATGTATTAATAATTAATTTTTAACCAAAATATAATGAGGCGTTAACAAGTGCGCGTGCAAGCAATTGATTAAATTTATGAGCACGCCACGCACTTAATAATTTTTAAATATTTCTTTTGTTTTCATTTGCTGCTCACAATATTTATTTTAAAATTGCCTGCAGACCGCAAACCGTTTCACAACACGCGCCAAATGCGACTGCGAGTGACCAATGTCGCAAAGCTTTGACCGCTCTTTAACTTTCCTGGCGTCTGCGCCGGCGTCGCTGTTTACGCTCCCACTCCCACTCTCTCTCTCTTAGCAAGTGACGAACAGCGAAAGTCGCGTGCGCGCTGTAAAATGCCAGCAATTATGCGCAGTTCACAGCGACAGCTTCAAGTTCGATATGTAAACAGAGAGCCAAAACCACACACATACACGCACACAGGCGCGAGCACATGCGAAGTGTGAGAGCGACAGCAGTGTTGCCATATATTTTCGATAATTCTATTGTGAACACATTTTGTTTATTTTCATTCTGTTAAATATAAGAAATTTAGATTCGTTTTTTTAACGTTATATTTATTATTCACAATACATAGAAAAGAATTAGGCATAGTTGTAGAACTGATTTCTCAAGATTTAAGCTAAGCAAACTAGTTTTTCTTTATAGTTTGGACCTAAATTCCAAACAAGCGTAAACAAAACTTTTACGTGCGTATTTCGTTAACCGATTCAAATGTCGGACATTGAGAATTCTGGGCCTAATGCTGTACATTTTAACGACTACTACAAATTTAAGATTAAGTTAAGTTTCTGTTTTCTTATAGATGCCATTACCTACCCGAAAAAAAAACAAACAGCCAGACATTATATACCAAAATTTAGGCTAAACACGACAAACTATTGTACGCTTCAGTACACAACCGAAATAAATAGAAATTACACAAATAATTTTGATTGATAGCCTTTTGGATTAGCACATCCGTACCGAGTGTATTCAAGGAAGTAGCGAGCAATGTAGACCTTAAAGTATTTCAAGATCGACGTGTCGAATTTCGGGAAATTGCGTCTAAAAGAACAAACATAAACGATTGTTTATAAATTATATAAATGACAGTAAAGTCAATTTTAGCTTACCCTTAGATTCATTTCAATGCGATCAATTTCACCACCCATTAGGTCCACAATGCTCTCGCCTTGGTCCAGCAGGAAGCTCTCCAAATCATCGACACTATGAAAGCTTCGCACAATCTGAACAAAAGGAAATATATAGATTATAAATATGCTACAAAATTGATATTTTCAGTGGCGTAGGCAGGGAGGGAGTATAGGGGGTTAAGGTTGTAAACACAAACCGACAATTTTCCAATATCCTAATTATTTGGACAACCCCTAGCACAAAAAATGCCTGCCTACGCCAGTGGATATACTTATTATACACACCCCCAGTAGCTTGTTTAGATCCTGCTTGTCCAAATAGGAGCGCGTCAGCTCGCGTCCATCAAAGTCCAGCTCAGCCTGGAAAAAAAGTGTATAATTGTGAATTCGGATCGAAAGAGATTTCGGGGCCCCTTTGAACCAACCTTATAGCGCACTCGACCATTTCCAATGTCAATGCCCTTCACATCGTAAATGGCACGAATCATCACATCAGCCTCCAGCGCATGGTTGATCTTCTCCAAGCGATCCATGGATATGGAGACGCCTACCAGTGCATTGGCATTCGTATAAATAATAAATGAAGCAACAGCACCTAAGAGAGCGCCAATAACCAATGATCCCGCTGCATCGAACAGTGGGGAGCCTGTGTAACTACTTAAGCCCATGCAGCAGGCGGCGATGGTGACACCAGCAACCGCTGCAGCGTCCTCGCAGAGTACCACATTGACGCAGGGATCCTTGC
Organism: Drosophila robusta; assembly: GCA_035043565.1. Lineage (NCBI taxonomy): Eukaryota > Metazoa > Arthropoda > Insecta > Diptera > Drosophilidae > Drosophila > Drosophila robusta. Next base: position 7,211,606 of record JAWNMW010000584.1, read on the forward strand.
CGGTAATTACTGCAAATAAAGCAATCTCTGTGATAACTACTTTCCATAAATTACTTAATGGAAACTCTACCATAATCCTTAAAGCTCATATTGTTAACTTTCGCCGCACGTTTCAGTTCATTAATGGCCACGACAAGCGTAGCGCCCTCGGAAACCAGCGAGCCAGCGAGTATGCAATAGACCCAAAAGAGGTCACCTATCGGCTGCGGGTGAAGAATGCCCTCGATGCCGTGGTAAATGGAAAGACCGCTGCCCACACAGAAGATGCCAACGCCAGAGATGAGTGAGGAGACGTAACGCATGTTCATATAGCCATAGGGATGATCTGTGTCCGGTACCTGTGACGACTTATAGATGCCAAAGGCCAGTATAAGCTGATTGATCAGATCCGCCAGTGAATGTATAACCTCTGCGAACATGCTATGCGAGCCGCTGTAAAGCCAACCGCCCGCCTTGAACAACAGGTTAGCTGCATTTCTGGGAAGGCCACAAGTTAGGTAAGTCAATTGAAATGAATAAATCTATGCACTCACATGGCAATGGCGGTGGCCACCACCTGACCAGACTTCTCGTCATTCTTGCTAGTGTCAGGAAGCCCCTTGGTGCGTGAGCCCATCTCCCGCCGATAGTCGCGCAGGCGACGCTTCACCGTAAACACATCTAGGTTCGTATACATTAGCATCTCGTACATTGCCGTAAATTGAACGCAGAGACGAACTTACTCTGCTGGTACTGTTTGCGCTCCACTTCGCGCTTGAGGCGCTCTCGTACGATGCCTTCGCGCGAGCCCCAGACCTCAAGGGCCTTGGCCTCGACGTCGCGTCGCCAGTACACGGTCATGGGCGGCTCCTGTTCGTAGGGCGAGCGACGCTTGATCTTGGGCAGTTTCTCCAGATCCGTGATGGTTAGCATGAAATCGGATATGGCACGCGCCGGCGTCACAAAATTGCGCTCCAGCGATATACGGTAGTCAAAGCGTGGTCGCTTTGGCGCCGGCTGCGCTTGCGCTAACGACGCAACTGTCTCCGTAGCCTCTTTGCTCTGCATCATGACAATTGGCCCTGACGCTGGTTTGGGTAAAGGTGGTGGCGGAGGGGGCGCACTGGATGGCGGCATGACCTTTTCCATGCCCGATGTATTCGACATGGGCATCATGTTTATCGCCGGCTCGTTCAGCTTGGCCACCGGCGATAGTTCGGTCTTTTCGAACACAATTTCATTGATTTTCGAGTCCTCGATGGTGGTGGTAATTGAGAGTATGCCCTTGGAGGTTTTTATTTCAAAGTTTTTCGTCTGCACGGCGGGCTTCTTTGCCGACTCCGTTCCCCGTTTTTTCTGGGTAGCTGGCTCAGCGTCAGCATCAGCCAACTCATTGAGATCTTTGCCCTTGTCACTGGCATTCCAGCGTATCTGCGAGGGCCAAAGCCCACTGCCGCGATCACCGCCTCCGCCCAGGCGACTGCGTGCCTGTAGCCGAAGAGGCGCGCACTCGTTGCGTTGCAGGCCATAGAAGCTGATGGCAGAGTGTCTCTGCTGGAACCTCCACAGGCCAGCCGCTCGCATGAACTGTCGTTGGCCGCGGTGCAACAGCAACACTCCGCGCATCAACATGTCCAAGCCTACGGCAACAGCTGCCGGCCAAGTGCTCTAAAAACCAGACAACAAATATCAGATTACGCATCTAATTGGATAGAGGCTCATGGCTGTGCCACTTACACGGCGCACAGCTCAGCGATCTCTATCTGTTGACGTCGTTCTGTATTGTTGGCGTTTCACTTTTTTAGGCGGACTACGTCATGCGACCAAGTAAAGAGTGTGTGTGTGTGTGCTGTTTTAACTGGGCTCTAGCTGCCGTCTGCTGGTTTGGTGTTGGAAACGTGTTAAGATGCCTACGGTAACTGCTGATGCCGGAAAGATGAACTTCAATCTTACTGAATGCGTTTAACTTGAAAAATTTTACGGCAAATAAAAAAATTTAGAAGTGCCCGGCTGTAGCTTTAGCTAAAGAGAGTCTATTATCGATTATCGATAACTGCAAAGTGAGATACACGGTTTCTGTTTTCCAACACTGACACAACAGCTGTTCGCATACTCTCACTGCAGCTGTTGCTGTTATGTTGTCACGAAATGTATACGCATTGAAAAAGCCGGTAATCTATTTGATAGGTAACATAACTACATATATGCATATTTATTAAGGTTGAGTTTTAAGAATTTACTTATTTTGGTGAGCATTGTAAGTCTAAATGCTGCATCAAAATTTAAGTGCTGCAAATTCGTAATAGTCGTTTCCGTTTGGTAAGAGCATACAATGTTCGGCAGAATAGGTATAATTTACTTAGTTTTTTCTTCTTCTCATCACTCTTCGCTGCCGCTGCCGGTTTTGTAACCATAATTTTTTCGTTCTTTTGAATAATTGTATATTTTTGTTATTAAAAAATGTCGCTACTATTAAAAAGTGCTGCAAGACTCATGACACGTAATGTTCTGCCACTGAAAGTGGCAAGATGTTACTCTGTTGACCCGATCTTGGGCGATGGCACCGAGGTGCTTGTGGAGCGGCTGGAGGGCAAACAGCAGGGTATAACGGTGCTCGGTCTGAATAGGCCGGCAGCAAAAAATTCCTTCAGTCGCGCCCTTGTGAACACTTTCAGCGATATCCTGCAGGACATCAAGCGTGACAATGGGTCCCGAGTGGTTGTGTTGCGCAGTCTCACACCAGGAATTTTTTGTGCTGGCGCCGATTTGAAAGAGCGTAAAGGTAGGGGATGTAGCTCAGTGGTAGAGCGTTCGCTTTGCATGTGAAAGGCCCCGGGTTCAATCCCCGGCATCTCCAGCAGCTTAATTTTTGTTTTTTATCTTTTCGTTTTTTTGACAATTGTTTTAATTAATATAATTTTTTGCCAGGCATGAGCACTGAGGAGACCAGCGAATTTGTGACCCAGCTGCGTGGCTTACTCATCAGCATTGAGCAGCTGCCCATGCCCGTGATTGCGGCACTCGATGGCGCCGCCCTGGGCGGCGGCCTGGAAATGGCCTTGGCCTGCGACATACGCACAGCTGCCTCCAATGCAAAGATGGGTCTGGTCGAGACGCGACTTGCCATCATACCAGGCGCTGGAGGCACTCAGCGTTTGCCGCGCATACTCTCGCCCGCGCTAGCCAAGGAGCTGATATTTACGGCTCGCGTGCTGGACGGCGCCGAGGCCAAGCAACTGGGCCTGGTTAGTCATGTGGTGCAGCAGAACGAGACGAAAGACGCTGCCTACCAGCAGGCCGTCAAGCTGGCCGAGGAGATACTGCCCAACGGGCCGGTGGGCGTGCGCATGGCCAAGCTGGCCATAGACAAGGGCATGCAGGTGGATCTGAACACGGGCTACTCGATTGAGGAGGTGTGCTATGCCCAGGTCATACCCACCAAGGATCGTCTGGAGGGCCTGGCAGCATTTGCTGAGAAACGCAAGCCCGTTTACAAGGGCGAGTAGGCGTGGCAGCAACAGGATTTTAATTTAAGATAAATCAGTGCATTTATTAGTTTTTGTTATTATTTTTTCTGTTGAACTGAAATTAAAAATAACCAATTCAAATGTTAAGCTCTCGTATAAGATGCTTGTTTTCTATGTAGCTTTTTATCCGAGTAATTGCTTTCCTTTTGTTAAGTTTGATGACGCAGCTCCGAATTGTTGTTGCACTTAGTCATGTTGAATGCTAATTGCTGTGATTAAATATCAGCTTGACTGCGCGCTTGATTTACGTGAATAGCAAATCTACTAACATGCAAAATCCACCTCCTCCACCTATGCGGAAATTGCAACTTCTATAGAAATTCATTGAGAATGTATTTAGAAAGCCCCAGTCAATCGCATACCTTCAGTTCGGCATTGCTAAAAATAATTTATTCGTATATAATGGACGTATGTGGGTACATTATAGCGCCGTAACCATTTAGTTGCTTTCATTTATTCACTTATTTCGAGAAAACAAAGATCTTTTGTTTGCGAAAACCATCAAAATAAACACGCTTTATATAAATGTTTTCAATTAAGGGCGTTAACTGGTAGGTAAAACAAGTTAAAAGCGATGCGGCAACAGTCGTTCAAGGAGGCATCAGGCATCAGGCGTTGACTAGCAGCCACTTGTCTCCTACAACTGTTGACCCACTTGCATGTTGTGTGCGTCTGTACGCGTCTGCCACGCCCCAGTGCCGCATAACGCCCCCCATTAGTTCGAACAGTGGCGACATCAAACGCCCATTCAATTAACATGCGACACCATGTTTGACATCACGCAAGGTCAGTAGCCGCGGCTCTTGACTGGATGCGGAGTGTGTGCGCGAGTGTGTGTGTGCTTAAATATTTGTATAGCCTAACAGAGGGTATCACTCTTTTGTCAAGAAACGTGTAACAGTTGGAAGGAGACTTTTCTGATTATAAATGATCGATTAAAAAAACGAGTTTGGGTAAAAAATTTTTTGTTTTCAAAGATATCGAGAATTAATTGTGAGTATTCCTATACTCCTAACATATCAACAAAATATTATCATTATCAGACCACTATAGCGTATAGCTGTTCTAGGAACAATTTTCGAAAAATTAGTTTTTGTATGAACAATTTTTTTGTTTTATACTATATTCTGACTAAAATCAACATTTGAGCTATGGTTCTACATATCTGCTAAACATTATCACTATCGCAAAATAATTTTTTGTATGCCAAATTCTTTGTTTCCAATATTAGTTTCGGACTACTCGATCATATCGCTGCAAAAGGAATAATTGATCAAGAAACTACAGATATACAGTGCACACCCTCCAGATCACTGCAAGGGTATTGCAAATTCGGCACTCGGAAAATCAGTGTTCTTTCTCGTTTTTAAGCATTTCAGAGCTGACATTGCCGCTGACTCAGAATCGGGCATTTGGAGAATCTGATGCGACAATCTAAAGACGGCTAATGCTAAGCGCACTTTGCATACTAATCAATTAACTTAACTTATTAATTACCTAGACACACGGCCGATGATGAACTCAGACTCGAATACGAACTGGACTGGCAATCCGATCCCAAAAAAAGCAGACAGACTAATGTTATTGCACAATACGAAGGCTGTTCCGGAACCAATTGCGGAAGCATATCGATTATTATTATTATGAAACAATAAGACATACAAATATAAATTACGTGCTTCGGAATTCGCGTGAAACGAGTTTTTGTGCATTTTAAATGATCTTTGTTCAGCATTTGCTAAACGAAATATATGTATGTATATATACATATATATATGCATGTTGGGCTCGCGATTTGCATTGCAATGAAGGGGCAGCTAATGATGTATAATACCCTGTACGCAAAAAAAGTTACACAAATGATAAAACATTTTCCAGGTATTTGTACTTTAAATTGAGACATGTCAAGTATTAACAATTAGTTGACGGGCATGTCAAACGAACGAATCATGACTTAAAATGGCAAACCTTATTTTGAAAGTATTTTCTTTTTGTACATCCCCCAAACATCAGTTATATATCACATACATATATGTATCTACACCTATGTTCACATCATTGCTTTGGCAATCTTTCCAATTGACCTCTGGCGTATGTTTAACTGATAAAGCATAGCTTTATCTATATACTTATAACTCCTGATATATTTTTTTTATTTATCTACATCTTCACACAAGCTCAACCTTCGGAATTGCGTATACGTCAGGTGTTACGTATATCTATGTGGTATCTATATGACTGCTTGTTTCTTTTCGAACACAAATTAAAGATACACCAGGCCAACAAATTAACAGCCAATCAATTTAGACAATTACGTCAAGTTGGGATTTAATAAAAACAGTTCATTGTTGTTTTGACTGAAATAAAACCTTAAACCAATTACAGCTGCTAGTTAATGTAAATTTGCGCCTTAAATTTTCCATAACTCAATGACTGACAATCTATCCCATGCATTAATTAATCCGCTGAAACTTGAATCGAACAAAAATTTCAAAATGCGTCGCACGTGAAAATTGCATTTCAATTTGTTCGTCAAAATTTTCCACTGCCCCACTGAATGGAACAAGCGACAACAGTAGCAACAACAGCAGCAACAACGGCAACAGCAACGGCAGCAACAACGACAGCAACAACAACAAACGAACATTTCATATTTTATGGACAGGCAACAAAATCAAGTGCTACACAGCCAACAACAACAACAACAACAACAACAATGGCCACTTGAAACAAGTTAATCACAAAACTCCATGATCTGACTTAAAGAGACGCCTCAAGGCGACTTCAGCAGCAACAACAACAAGCAAGAGCAACAACAACAAGCGCTCTAGTGCACAGTATTCGACTAGGACTTACCCTTTATACATACACAATACACACACATGCCACACACTTCACACCTTGGGCAGCTGACGTGTTTAGCTCTCATTGCCTCTCAGATCGAATGTTTGTAGAGATCAATAAAATACATGTCTAACACGCTCTCAGATGCCACATTCTCCCTGCTATCCCCTTTACACGTTTCCAAAAATTACAGGGTATGACAACAGCAGAGCCTAAGTAATTGCCATGTTAAAGTACTCTTAGCTATTCCAGCCGGCAGCGGAGCGCTCTTTAAGGCGCCTGGCAAAATTCTTAACTTGCAATGTTCAATGCACTTCAATTCGCAGCCACAAGTTGCCCCTCCCCACCCTCCTCCCCCTCTCACTATCTCTCATCACCTCATCTATCTCTTACCAAATTGCAGCAGCAATGACAAAGCCTATTGTAAATGGTGGTCATGATGAGCGTGGTAATAATGCTGTTGTTGGCAGACACTGTGTCTCTGGTATATACAGGGTGTTCAAATTCGTTCAAATATTTTTTCGTCATTTAATTTAATTAATATTTAATTTAATATATAGATTTACTACTTAATAAAAATAGGACGATTCCTATGTATGCCTATGCATACAAATTATTATTTAGAGTAGAAGAAACTTCAGTTTTTCTCTAGCTTTTCTTGCTTTTACTGAAAAATCTCAGCACATTTTCAGTCAGATCATTTAGATATATACGTTAAAGCAGTCACATGAGTACCAGAATATTCCGGCTTCACGAATTAAAAATTATTATAATTAAATACTAAATTAGTAAGTTATTAAAAATACCACATTCGTTTAACTAATACACCATAAAGAAAAAATATTCTGAAGTATACACATATGTGTGACTGTGTAATTAATTTAAATATGTGTAAATTGATATCAAACATTTTGTTTAAAAAAACAGAGTTTTGTATTGAATAAAACACAGAAATAAATTTTATAATTTTACATAATATACGTCTAAATTGTTGTGCTTTAAATCTTGTTTTCTCGTTGATCATGAACAGACAGACATATATTTATAGAGATATAAATAAATAACTCATCTTCAAGAACACACTCAAAGCTTTTGGTTTTTCGTTTTAATTTTTAGTCAAATTCATTGCCGCACTTTATTGCTACGCTTAGATAAACTTTAAATAGAAGTATATTTTTTATCAACTATTCAGAAACCTCTAAAGACTAAGCTTTCAGTAAATGATGGCTTATCAGCTAGAATTTCAATACAATGTCTGCCAGCTAAAGTGCGCCCCTGCACTTTATCTTATTGGCCTTTAAGCAACTCAAGTTTTCTTTTTGCTGTTGTGGGTGCATTCGATTCGCTGCCACCCTGTGCGAGCGGCCACGCTGCGTATGAGCAATGGGACGCAAAGCAGACTCTTGTCTTGCTGCAAATGTCCAAAAACTGAATGGTATAGAAAGCACACACACACACTGAGCACGTGAGAGAGGCCGACTTTGTCCCAACTGCGTCATGGCATCGTTTATTGTCCGGTGCGCTAATTACGCACCAACTGTTGCCCCCTCCTATCACAGCAGACAGGTGTAACTGTGTGTGTGAGTGTGCTTTATAGCCGCACTTCGGTGTCGCCGGCAGCAGCAACAAATTCAAGCACAAACATTGGCTTAATATCAGTCACTAACTGATCGCCAGAGAGTTAACAACAAGGCGACAGCCGCAGCTGCAGCCCAGAAAAACGCGCGCGACTTCAAACACATTTTAAGTGACTATTTGAATAATATTAACAGTTACTTACACACAACAAAGCCATTTAAACAATTGGCTTTGTGTAAAATAAAATTAGCTTTTGGCTAATTGAAGCCGCTGTTCAGATTTGAAAAAACGCGCGCGTTTCTAACGCGATTTGTGCGGGCGATAATTAACGCAAAGGTGTCAAATAAATAAGAAAGGAAAAAAAAACAATTCGTGTCAATGTTAAGGACAAATAAATTGCCAAAACGCATAAGCAAATAATACGAGTATTGTGCAAAATATTTATATATTGAATATAATTTTGTTAGCAACAGTTTCGCAAAGGTAATTATAATAAATGTTCCACTTCGAAAAATCGTTGAAAAATTAAAATAAAATTAAAATTGCCAGATGCGACATTTTAATTTGTTTACCATATAAAAAAGAGGAAATAGTAGTAAGCTGCAGCTGTAAAAGGCATGTGAAATATAGTATTGTCATGAATCAAGCTAGGAAAACTATGCAAAAAAGAAAACAAAGTAATTAAAGCTCAAGTGAATATATAACAAGTAACAAAAATTTAGTCATTATATTATTTAACTTTTTTACAAAAAAAAATTATATCTTCTGTGATGCTACAATTACTGGTATATTTTAAATAAACTAATTATTTATGATTAATGTGTCACACAAATTCAATCGGTTATCACAAATTAAGTCAAGTCACGTTGTTTTACTTTTTTTACGAATGAAAATTGCACTCACATGCGATTCTAATTTATTATTTGGCGAAATTGTTATATAGTATTCTATATAGATGCCAATCGGTAGTCGGAGAAGCTATTTGTGTGTTTGAGATCTGATAAGAGCTCTTGATTTTGATATCGTTAATGATTATTGACTTAGTTTTATCTGGCAGCTACTTGGCTTTCAAATAGGTACCCATAAACCCAACCAAAGTCTGCTCGATTCTTGGCGCTCTGCTTATATAATATCGGGGCAAGGCTTCATAAATCGCATATGCAATTCCAAGAAGACGAGTACGTCAGCTACTTCATTAGTTATGCGACGCATGCGATGCATCAATTGATTTATTTAATTTTTTTGCATATCGAAAGTGAACCCCGACCAGGTGGAATAAAGGGGCATGAGGGCTGCTCAATTTTGACACTGAGCGAGGGGCAGCTGCTGAATGAAAAGGCATTTAATGCCATTTGAGAATTGATAAGTTGCGTTATTGACAATCCATCGAGCTGGCCAGCAAGTTTTTTTTAGCCACAAAACCGCAGCACGTGAATCGAAGCGGCGAAGCAAAACAAAAACCGAAGCCGAGAAACGAGAAATACGCAACGAGAAACTCTCGCAAAAAGGAGCAAAAAAAATACAAAATGAAAAAGCGGCTTTTGCTTAATTTGGCTTTAATGCGATGCATTGACCCAAAATCCATGGCGCTTCGACAGATCTTAATTGAAATTCACTTAACAATTAACATTAAACGGTACTGCGTACGCCCATTTCGCAGGGCGTTGCCAAAGATGGTCATAACGGTATGCAGAGGAGCAGAAGGAAGAGGAAGGAAAAGTCGAAGAAGATGCAACGAAGGTGCCAGTTATTGTTTCCCACAATTACGAGCATGTTGAGCGCAGTTAATGGTCAGGTTTTTAATGCAGGTAGTTTATATAATGCTGTTAACAGTTGAAAGAGTTGATTAAAAAGCGGACATAAATATAGGCATACATAAGGAGAGTTTCTTAAAGATCTCTTTAATGTAAGCTTATAATGATGGTATGATATACAACTTAATAATGCTGTTAATATCAGTTTCAATCTAAGATCAGAATATTAGATCATAACTCCATTAAGATAAAAAATTAATTAAAAGTAGAGTTTAGTTTAGTTCAGAGATCTGGTTTATTCAGAGATCAATTCAAAATAGAGATCAGTTACAATAAAATAATTTTTAGTTCGCCCCAAATATTTAAGCAACATTAAAGAGAGATTAGCTCAATAATTATAAAGATTAGCTTAATTATTATAAAAATAATATATTTTATGCAGAGATCATTGCGTTTTATATCGTAAGATCAGTATAAAGATCCTTCGACTTACTTAATCCAGATTTTGAGAAATTTCATTTCTGCATTGTAAAGATTGTCGCTGGGTAACTTTCTTACCACTACTTCAAATATATTACTTTAAAAATTATATTCAATTAGTCGATTTTATAGAATCAATCGACCGAAAAGCTGTTAATTTTCCCAACAGCAGCAAATATTAGAAGTCAAATAAATTAGCGAAATCTTTCATTAATTTCTTCATCATTTCTGGGTTCGTTCCGCACATTAGAGAAACGATTGACGAAGATCCTGGTACCAGATGTCATTGCCAATTTAGCATAATCATAAAATTAGTGACGCACATGGGGCAAATACTTTATTAAATTATATATGTCAGCATAGTGATGCGATTAAAATGCCAATCAAGGGGCAATAACCATAGGCCATATGTCCATATGAGTGGGACAGTGATATGACACCGAGAACTAATCAAATACCCGTTATGATTCACGACCCTGTCCGGCCGCGTGATGTCGTAAAAATCTAAAAAACGACCATAACAATAATAATAATAATAACAATGCCCAATAAACGGTAACTGCCCAGCGCCCAAATGAAAAACAATATGAACATATAGCCTGTCAAGATTTCATAAAGTACGGCCCATAACTATAACCGGGCAGTAAAGATTTATTTTTATCAATCGATTGGTAACGACAAAATTCCCATTAACTGGGTAACTAGCGGGCAATGTACATCAGAAGTGTAAGATATAGGTTGTTACGGCCATTAATAACTTTAAAGGTGTCAATGCCGCACACAGACAAATAGCTATATATAATATATATATATAAAACTCCTATATTATATGTTACACATATTTTGTTCCTAATTGCTTGGTGCTTAAGCTAACTAATCTTATCAGCTGTAGTGATAAACATTAGTCGCACAATTTCTTAATCGTATCTGTGCTAGATATATATATATATTTATATATATATATATTTTATATATATATATATATATATATATATATATATATATATATATATATATATACACACTACATTTAATGTCGATTATTATAAAAACAACTTTTAATTTCGTTTGAGAATTCCTGGGAAAATTGTGTTTAATTATAATCACTTTAATCCGTGTGCATTATTTTAATGCCCCAAAATCTGTCCGGCACGGGGCAGCACGTTTAAATCTAAGTTTTGCAATTTTTGGTTGGGGCCAGTTAAGGGGCGTGGGCAGCAGCAAGGCGCTTATCGCTGTTATCAGTTATCAGTACAGCGTTATAATTGATTTTAAAGGTAGCTTTGAGCATTTATGACGAGCATTTCTAAATGCTGTTTGTTCTGGGTACTTTATTAATTACCGCTGCTTGGCATTTGCCTTTAGCCGTCTTATCATTGGACACTTGCTTTTGTGATACCTTCTGCTTGGCGTCTTTTGGGCCCCAGCCCCGACAATTGGCGCCGGCCCACAATTCAGTTGATTTTGGCCCGAGGGCGCATTCGGTTCTAAACTCAGTACTAGTTATCGATCGCATTACTTATATTAGCTAAAACGTAAGTTGAGTGAAACCAAAGGATTAAACAACTGTTGCAACTAATGCAAATTTTTTATAAATAACTTACAAGCTTTAGAATTGTTTGCATACAAAATATTTATACGCTTTATGTAAGCAAAATTGTTATTATTTTAGTATAGTTAGAACCATAAAAAGTTTACATATTAGCTTTGAAATTATTAACGGCAACACATTTTCGTCGGTAATTGTCGTAATTTGCATGCAATTAGCTGAAATGTAATACGAAAATATAAGAGCTTTCAATAGTTATAATTTCATTTCATTTAAAGTTTTTTTTGGCTATTTCTAAATTAGCAAAAATTGTGAATCCAATTTCTTATCCTATTAATTTTACTCTCTGGATATTAAAATAAAATGCTCAAACTTAATTTTTAATATAAGCTAGGGATTAGAGATTAAAAAGAAATTAACTTCAAATATACAAAAAGTTTACTGGCTTACTTTTGGCAGACTTTCTACTAAAGTAGTCATTAAAAGGACATGCAAGAAATATTTTTTTCATTTCTCAAAAGAAGTTAGAACAAATGAAATATTTATATTATTCCCAGTATTGGTTGCTGGAGTTGTGTAAATAATATGAATATATTTTTCATAGTAGCTTTTAATTTATCCCTGTACTATATCCCTCATTCTCTATAAACTTAATATTATTATCAATAACAAACAAAATAACTATTTTTGTAATAATGACAAATTCCGTAGATTTTTAAATTGAATAGAATTTCCACAAAGGATTTGTACAAAGAAGATTTTTGCATCTACCTTTTTCATTTCACTGACAGAGTTTTTTCTAACATTTTAACTGAGGAACATTTCGCCACTTAAGAAGGTTGACCAAGCACATTTTGCTGTAAGAGTCACCCAACCACGTGTTCTGGAGTGCGTCTCGAATCTAATCAGTTGGGAAAACGTCCCTTTGAGAAGTGTGGCTAACCCCACAACAAAGTTACTTGCACTTGAGCCATAAATAACAGTTACTAGCGATTAGCTGGCTAATCAAATTAGCCAATTCCGCGCATGGGAAAATCGTTGGGCACTTCTTAAACCTTCATTGAAGGGGGCACTGGTCATGTGACCGTGAAGTATTATTTTTATGCACGCTATATGGCAGGCAGATTATGTGTTTGCCAATTTTGCGATTTTGAATGGGCTTTATGGGCTCGATATCGGATTACAACCATTTTGGCCGTAAACTTAGAATAAAATAAAATTTATGAATGCAGTCCACAAGTCAATCGCTGGCCGGATGATAATCACACTGGACGGGACTCAGGGGATCAGATAACGATCATGTTTGTTGTTCGCATAGTTCCACAAGGGTAGGGGGACTGTCCCGGTCCATGCATTAGTACTTGAAATTGGGAACGATAAGATAGGGTCGGCATGCGCCCGCCTGGCCAATCTCTCGAGTGGATTAGCCCTGGCAACCTGAATCAAAGCATAAATACACGCAGCTAAACAGCCTTTAACATATGTTGACATACATCAACTGTCTTCTTCTATACAACGCAGATGACAGATAATAGGGCATATACGCCGGACTCGGAGACCGCAGGAGGGTCATGTGCGGAGCTGCCGACCGCGCCGCCCTCCTACAGCACCGCGGTCATCTCGCTGAACGAATTCAACTCCAAGTGAGTAGCAATTGTGGCAGCATCGATGAGGAGCACCGCAGCAATCTTTGTGCTTTCAACTTGCAGGGCCAACCTGACGGAGAAGGATCAGCTGTCGCAGGAGGAGGACCCCTACAATCCCTTCACACACCGTGATCCCAATGGCGCCAGCTCTGGTGGCGCTCTGGCCCATCTGCTCAAGAGCTCCCTTGGCACAGGTATTCTGGCCATGCCCATGGCCTTTCACAATGCCGGCCTGGTCTTTGGCGCCGTGATGACGCTCATCGTGGGCTTCCTCTGCACGCACTGCGTGCATATTTTGGTAAGTCAAAGTGCTGCCAATTTTATGTGAAGAAATATAAGACTAGTTCTAGGAGAAACGACAACTGTTATCTTGAAGTGCCGAACTATGGAAAATGCTTGCATTATATTTACTGTTAACTATGTTTGCATAGAAGTTAATTTTGACAGATTCTTTTTCTAAAATTTCGCTTGTATATGAGGAGCATCAAAATTTAAAAGTTTGTGTAGAACATCCTGAAAACCAGAACAGTTTTTCAAACAAAATCTCATTTGTTTCGATCGATCATTTTTATAGGCGCACATATAGGATCTGATTCAACCGATTACAATGTATTTTATGCTTAGTGTTTTGGCAAATGTAATGCCCGCAACAAAAAGGCGGTCCTATGTAAAGTTTTACGACGATAAAGAAAAATTTGCCTACTCAGCGCAAAGCTTTTTAGCACCTGCTTTAGCTATTGACGCAATTAAATGTCTGGGATTTTGGGGCTTTACGTAGGGGCAACTACAACTAGTTTAAGGCCCGAGCAAGTCCGAGCGGGTGTGTAAACGATTGCCAATTGGCAACTGTTAAAGGCATCGATAAGAGCGACACAATGTTTGAACGCGTTTTAAAACGCTTGAAAACGCCAATTTGAAACGCCTGAAAATGATCACAGACAGAATTGCAGGTTTTTCAGAAGTTTTGACACGCGGGATTAGTATTGATGGTAGAACGTCTTCAAAAAAAAACAATCATTTCCTAGAAATGTGCCATAAAAGCCACACACGCCTGATAAAGAACAACAAAAAAACGGGGTATAAATAATGCTTACAATGGGAATTCTCGACCAAATCAATACATACAAATCTTTTGGAAAATATATATAGAGCCACTCGAATCGCAGATTTATAGCTTTAGATTCAATTTGGATTAACGCCAAGAAAGTGCAAGTAAGCAATGGACTCTGACTGCGCTTATCTGAATTTACGCATACGCCTTCCTAGTCAGACTCTGGTATTACGTAGTTCTTGATTTGTTGTTCTACATTGCCAGACAGTAAACAGTTGCTTAACGATAATGATCGATTAACGATTATCGTTGTCATTGTATACTCTAAGGTGCTTGGTTTAAGTTTATTTTAGGAAAGCGGTCAACAATTGCGAAATTTTTAATCGAGTAAACATTCAACTCAAGTATTTCAAGGGAACCACAATAAACTATATATGCAATATAGTTTATGACGGTCCTACAAAGTTGGCAAAATGATAGGGTTTATATATGTATTTCATTGAAAAAGGTTTCATGACGATTTTTCTGAAAAGAAAAATCCCACACTTTTAATAAAAAAAATTTCAAATTTATGAACATAATTTCTATGACATAGCTTGATATGTCAGAGTTAAAAATAATGGGTAGTTTGAACGAACATTATCTAAATGGAAAATAAGAAATATTGGCTCGAATTCAAACATACGCAGAAAAAAATTAAATAAAAAAACTCACCACATTTATTATTAGAAAATATTTCCGTTTCAATTCCGCTTTTCAACTAATATCCATTTTTCTATTTCTTATTTCCTTCACTTAGGTGAAAACTTCGCATAATATTTGTCGGGATGCCAAAGTTCCGGCTCTGGGCTTTGCGGAAACTGCCGAGAAGGTGTTCGAGTATGGACCCAAGGCGATACGGCCCTATTCCAATTTTGCCAAGTAAGTGTTGGTCAGGGTTATTGTCAAGAATCCGCACTTGGAACACCTAGGCGCCACAACCAATCATACCGCGCTAATGACATCTTAAATGGGAATTTGATTAGATTTATTTTGCCAAATAATGAGAAACTTGTTAAAGCTTATATTCACATCAATATCCTATTACTCAAAATACCTGTTATCGTGCTTATATTACTCAAGATAAGATAATTGATTTGATACATGAAGAAAGTTATTTGCTGGGGGCAGAAAGCAAAGAGCAAGGAAGAGTATTTTGAGTATGTACAAAAAAAAAGAAGAAAAATGTCCAAAGTCGTGGAATATTTTTTACTAAAAAGCTTTTTTTTCTAATGAGTGGAATATTTTTTATTGCTACTAATTGATCCTTTTATCACTTAGTCTCCCATATCTATTATATATCTAAAATATAATCTATAGAGTTGAACTCACTTTCATTAATTAGTTTGGCACAGCGTGACCAAATTTGAATAACACCCGCCCCCGTCCCCACCCCCGCAAAGTTTCTGATAACTTACTTAGTATAATTAATGGGTAGATATCGATATCAGAGTTCGTTAGGGACTTAAGCGTATTTCCGAATGTAATGCTGATAACTGTTCATTGCAGGCAATTTGTCGATATTGGCCTCATGGCAACCTATTATGCGGCCGCCTGTGTTTACATGGTCTTCATAGCGACCTCATTCCACGATGTCATCAACTACGATGTGGGCCTCAAGTGGGACGTGCGAATCTATATTGCCATGACGGTGATACCCTGCCTGCTGATCGGTCAGATCAGGAACCTCAAGTGGCTGGTGCCCTTCTCGCTGATGGCGAACGTCTTCATTGTGGTCACCTTTGCCATTACACTGTACTACATGTTTGATGAGCCGCTTGTGTTCTCCGACAAGCCACTGATTGCGCCCGCCGCGCACATTCCGCTGTTCTTTGCCACCGTGATCTTTGCCATGGAGGGCATTGGTGTTGTGATGCCCGTGGAGAACTCGATGCGGAAGCCACAACAGTTCCTGGGCTGTCCCGGCGTACTAAATACGGCGATGATCACTGTGGTGTTGCTGTACACGGTCATCGGTTTCCTTGGCTATGTGAGTGTTAACATTTCGTAAAGCTGAAGTTCTCGCTCATGACTAATAATTTGTTACAGGTGAGATTTGGTGACACGGTCCGTGGTAGCATCACGCTCAATCTGCCCGATGGCAGCTGGCTGGGCGATACGGCCAAGCTGCTGATGGCCGTGGCCATACTCTTCACCTATGGCCTGCAGTTCTACGTGTAAGTGGCCCAGCCCCTTTGCTAGAATCCGCTTTTTTATAGCCCTTTTCCCCGTTGCAGGCCCAATGAGGTGCTCTGGCGCAAGATCCAGCACAAGTTCAAGCCGGAGAAGCACAACATGGTGCAGATTCTTCTGCGCACGGGCATCATTCTGGTCAGCGGCGGCATTGCGGCGGGCATACCCAATCTGGAGCCGTTTATTAGTTTGGTGGGTGCCGTCTTCTTCTCGCTGCTGGGCATCTTCGTGCCCAGCTTTGTGGAGACCGTCTATCTGTGGCCCGATCGCCTCGGCTGGTGCAAGTGGAAGCTGATCAAGAACGTATTGCTGGGCATCTTCTCCCTGCTGGCACTCATTGCCGGCGCCGCGGCCTCCATCGATGAGATGATCAATCCGAAGGAGGAGTAAAGGCAACGGGCCACACACACTTTATGCCACGACACTTAAGTAGTATTAATTGAGATGCAGGTGCTCCCACGGGCGAGCGAGTGAATAGTTCTAAGAGCAGCAGCCACACACATACACAAGTACACATACACGCACACACACCCTCACATCGATAGTCGTGTTGAACATGACTTAGCAGCTGCCGCTGGACTGCATTGTACAGATGATATTAATTCTTAAGATTTAACACCGATTACGCACATATATATTTGTCTTATGTGTGCCTAGTAAGTACCTGTATCTGTACACATACTTGTGCATATATATAATTTGTGTTTATATATATATACGTATTTGTATTTGGCTTATAACTAAACTGCAATCCATAGAATTTATAATCTTATACATTAAGCTAAAGAACCTTTTTTTCTACGCGTTGAAACAATAAAATTGTTAAATATTTGTAATTCTGTAGCTCAAAAAAACTATTCTCTTTTTGTAGCATATTTTTTGGGGTCTGGGAAACCAAATTTTAAAAAGAGGACAAACAATTATATAGATTATTTTTTGTTTCTGTTTTCCAATGATGCAACATCCTGAACTCCAAATAGGAGATTGCGTTTCTTCGTAAATTTCCATTTTGCTCAGATAACTTGCTGGCAATCACAATATTAAAGGTGCAAGTACAAAAAGCACAAATGATCAAACCGTTCTGATCCGTCTATTTATACGAACAACTTTTACAAATTATCAAATAATTAAAGAATTTAAAAATAAAAATGCAACTTTTCCTTCGATCTGTAGCAATATTTTCCATACATATAAAGTACAAATAAATTGAAACTTACAACGAAATATAATTAATTGGAATAGAATACAGCGGCGCGCATATATAAGTATTATAATTAGTAAGTATGTAATAAAGTTAATTTTGTGTGTGTGTCTAACTGGATGAACTAAGAGTTACAAAAACATGCATATGTGTTGTATGTGGTTGTGTCTGAACTACAAACTAATGCTGTGCGGAGCTGAATCTCATTTAAATTGAATTTGTGTATAATTATTATTTTAATATATTCATTTGAATCTTCATTGTAGCTGCGTTTACTTCTTCTTCTTTTTAGCATTGGAACTGGTGGCAACCACTTCGCTTTTGCGCTTCTGATTCGCCTTCGGCTGCGGCGGCGGCGCCGGTGTGCTTGTGCTGCTGCTGCCGCCGCCCGGTGTCTTCGGCGTCTTCTTCTTCTTTTCGGCACGCTCCTTTTCCTCCAGCTCCAGATTCTCGCGCTCAATGAGTGTAATCAGCGTATTGCAGCGTCTCTGCAGCTCCAGCGCAGTGCGAGATTTGATAAACCAGTCAAAACGAAACTGAGGCGAGGCGCTGCAATCGGCAAACGGGAAATGAATTTATAATCTTATTACCTACGAATAGTTCGGAGCCACTTACCGTATGGCCGCACGCAGCTCCTCGTAGACGTTCTCCTTATCAAAGCCCAGCTTGTGCAGCATACAGACCAAAAAGCGATCCTCGATTTCTGTGTAGTTCTTGCCCTTGTTGTTGCCATACTGCAGACGCAGCTGATGGAACGGCGCGCGGTAGCGTGACATCTGCAAGAGGAGCAACCAAGCAAAATAAAGTAAAATGCCAATCTAGAAAGTTTCTAAAGCCCACCTTTTGATCGAGCGCCTTTTTGATGGACAGACGTCGCTGAATTTTGCCCTCGCCGCGCTCAATTTGGCCCATAATGCGCTCAATGTCCTGTAGCTCGGTGCAGCGCTCCCAGAAGACCGCATTGTACTCGATGACCTCCTCGGGCGTTTTGCCCTCCACGTCCTTGGCAATGTTCTCGATATCGTCGCGTCCGTATTTCTCATTTGCCTTGATGAACTGATTAAAGTCGCGCTTCGTCCAGGCGGTGAAGCCCTGCGACAGCAGGTTCTCCTTCTCGAGAATCTCATCGTCGCTGAGCTGCTCAGCTTCGTCGATTTTGCGCTGTTCCTCGCGCTGCACCTTGGTGGCATCCGAGCCGAGCTCGGTGTTCTTGGGCACCTTGTAGCCGACGGTCTTGCGGAAATAGTAGATCTCTTGATCAAGCAGCTCGAATAGACGTGGCGGAAAGAACTGAAAGTCCTGCACAATGGGCTGCTTGGGCGGACGTGGGGCCTTCGGTGCCTTTGGCTCAGAGACACGCAACGCCTCCCGGAAGTAGGCGTCCACGGCGTAGTTGGCCTTGCGCTCGCGCTTCGGCGGCTCAATCCAGTTGCCCAGCGCATTCAGCTTTTGCTTCTCGCGCCAATCCTCGCCCTCGAACTGATAAACGGAGGAGGTTCCCGCCTCGCCGTTTGTGTCCATGGTGAAGGTGCGCAGCGAACTCTCGCCCATGCTGTCCAGCTGAGCCTTCTGTTCGGCCGTTTTGGCCTCACCGCGCTCCAGAATGGTATCGATGTCCTCGTCGGTGATGTCCGTCTCCTTGGAGCTGAATACCTGGTTGGCACCGAAGCGAATGATGTTCAGCATCTCGTCCTTGTTGAGCTGGGCACGATTGTCAACGAGACGACCGCCTTGGATGACCATTTTGTCCAGTCGCAGCTTCACCTCGGCACGCTCCACGATCTTCTCCTCAACGGTGCTCTCGGTGATCAGCCGGAACACGCGCACCTGCTTCTTCTGGCCGATACGATGGGCACGATCCATGGCCTGCAGATCCATCTGCGGATTCCAGTCGGAGTCATAGATGATGACCACGTCGGCGGTGGCCAAGTTGATGCCCAAACCGCCAGCACGAGTCGAGAGCATGAAAATAAATTTGGTGCTGTTGTCCATGTTGTACTCCTGGATCTGTCGATTGCGGTCCTCGTGCGGCGTCTGGCCATCCAGGCGGCAATAGTTGTAGTTACGCCAGTGGCAATAATCCTCCAGAATGTCCAACATGCGCGTCATCTGCGAGAAGATGAGCACACGCGAGCCCTGCTCCTGCAGCTTGGGCAGCAGCTTGTCCAGGATGGCCATTTTGCCCGAGTTATATACGAGATGCGTGTCCGTGGTGTACGGTGGTCCCGGTTCGGCTCCATCGAACAAGTACGGATGATTGGTGCACTTGCGCAGCTGCATCAGAATGTTCTGCAACCGCATCTTCTCTACTTTGCCAGCGCCGTTGACGATGTCGATGTCTTTGAGCAGCACCTTGGTGTACCAGTCGCGCTGCATTTTGGACAGGCCCACGAAGATCTTCAATTCCTTCTTGGGCTTCAGGCGTTTCTCCACCTCCGCCTTCAAGCGACGCAGCAGGAAAGGCTTCAGCACAGCGTGCAGGCGGGTTACGAGCGCATCGTCGCCCAAGCAGGTGTTCGTGTTGAACCACTCGTCGAAGTCCTCGGAGGAGTTGAACACATCCGGCAACAGGAAATTGAGCAGCGCCCACAGCTCATGCAGATTATTCTGGAGCGGAGTGCCCGTGATGAGCAGTCGGTTGGCGGTCTTGAACTCGCGTAGAATCTCCGACAGCTTCGACTTTTCGTTTTTGATGCGATGCGCCTCATCGATGACCATGTAGCGCCAGTTGAACTTCTTAAACACGGATTTCTCGCGGATGCACATCTCGTAGGAGGTGACGCACACATCCCATTCGCCTGGCAGCAGCACGTCGCGTATGAAGGTGGTGCGCGTGTCCTGGTCGCCAATGAGACAAACGGCGTGCAGCGACGGGCACCACTTCTTGAACTCGTTCACCCAATTCTGCAGCGTCGACTTGGGAACGATAACAATGTGCGGTCCGGCTTGGTTTCTGCAGATAAGCGTGGTATTTGTCAGTAATGGGACTGTTTTAAAGTTCATGAAACTCACTTGAAATGCTTGAGATAGCCCAGCAGCGAGATGGTCTGCAGCGTTTTGCCCAGACCCATTTCATCAGCCAGGATGCCGTTGATGCCGTTCTCGTAGAGCGATATCATCCAGTTGAGGCCGCGTACCTGATAGTCGCGCATTTCGCCGCCCTTGATATAGGCGGGGGAGGCATCGAATCGAAATAGTTCCTTGCTAGCCGAATCCTCGGCGAGCAGCTCCTCGTCCTCCTCCTGTTCCGTTTTGCGGTGTCGATGGCTGTGAAAATGGGAAATTGTCTTAAGTTATCAGTTTGTGAAAATCTGCTGAGTCACCTACTCGGCCACATCTTTGTCCTTATCCTTGTCCTTGATCTTCTTGGGGCGTCCCTTGGGCTTGGTGGGACTCTTTGTGCTGTTCGTCATGAAGTGCGTGAAAATCTCAGTTTGCTTCAGCAGATAATCGAAGCGTCGGCTGCGATCCACTTCGATTTTATTGTCAAACTCGGCCTCCTTTTCGCCCGAGGAGCTGGTCGCCGCTTCCGAGGTGGTCTCATTCTGCCGAAAGGGAAGGAAATGTTTGTCAAACATCTGTCGCATTATTTGAAGCGGCATGCGGCGTCTGCTCATCTGCGGCTGCCCTGGCGAAAATTTTCGCAAGTTCCGCTGTGCTGGCTAAATTCAACTTACCGAGTTCTCCTCACTGGCTTCCACTGTGGCGGTATCTGTTTTCGACATCTTTGACTATGTCGCAACTTTTGTTTGTCAGTTTAAATTTCAAGTTATTGAGTTTTCCAAATTATTTTTTGGACAAGCGAGAGCGTTGCGCGTTAGTGTGTCTGTATGTGTGAGTAGCAGCGGGAAAAAGTGGCGTTTTGCGGGGTTGCGTTGAAGTCGATTCATCGATAAAGGCAACAATGTTGTTAAAGTTATCGACGACAGGGCTGCATAGTTATCAATTTCACAACACAGCTGCACGTAAATAACAAATTTCGCGCCATTTTTTCAGACAACAAATAAATTTCCCCTATTTGAGATTAATTTAATTATACTTCGTAGAAATTTGATTGTATTGACTTCAATAATAAAAATTAACATTTTCTCTTTATAAATTAACAAAATCATGTGGTTTCAATAGGGTATGGTGGATATGGTTAACAAATAAATATATGTTTGTGGCCTCTAGTCACTTTTGGGGCGATTTCACAGCCCAGGTTTGTATTTTTGGCTCAGCTTCTGCGATTTACAGTTCTTTCACCGTAGAAACTCTTACGGTGGCGCTTGGGTGGTTCAATCCAGGTATCCAACTCAGTTGGCTTGCGTTTCTCGCGCCAATCCTCGCCCTCGAACTGGTAAACAGAGAAGGAGGAGCCGCCCGCCATGGCATTTGTGTCCATGGTGAAGGTACGCAACGAACTCTCGCCCAGCTTGTCCAGGTTGGCCTTTTGTTTGGCCGTTTTGACCTCACCGCGTTCCAGAATGACATCTATGTGCTCATCGGTGAGCTCGGTGTCCTTGGAATTGAACACCTGCTGGGCGCCAAATCGAATTATATTCAGAATTGCGTCCTTTTCAGGCGCTGCAGAACTGTCAACACGTCGACCGGCCTGAATGACCATTCTATCCAGCCGCAGCTTGACCTCGGCACGCTCTACGATCTTCTCGTCGACAGTGTTTTCGGTGATCAACCGGAACACGCGCACCTGCTTCTTCTGGCCGATACGATGGGCCCGATCCATGGCCTGCAGATCCATCTGCGGATTCCAGTCGGAGTCATAGATGATGACCACGTCGGCGGTGGCCAGGTTGATGCCTAGGCCACCGGCGCGAGTTGACAGAAGGAACACGAATTTGTTGCTGTTCTCCATGTTGTATTCCTCGATCACTTGAGTACGTTGCTCGTGCGGCGTCTGGCCGTCCAAGCGGCAAAAATCGTACTTACGCCAAGTGCAATAATCTTCCAGTATGTCCAACATGCGCGTCATTTGCGAGAAAAGGAGCACACGCGAGCCCTGCTCCTGCAACTTGGGCAGCAGCTTGTCCAGAATGATCATCTTGCCCGAGTTCTGTACCAAATGTGCGTCAGTCGTATATGGTGGTCCCGGCTCGGCTCCATCGAACAAGTACGGATGACTGGTGCACTTGCGCAGCTGCATCAGAATGTTGTGGAGTTGCACCTTCTCTACTCTGCCAGCGTCGTTGATCTTGTCGATGTCTTTGAGCAGCACCTTGGTGTACCATTCCCTCTGCAGTTTGGATAGCCCCACGAAAATCTTTAGCTCTTTCTTCGGTTTTAAACCCTTCTCCACCTCCGACTTGAGGCGGCGCAATAGAAAGGGCTTCAGCACAGCGTGCAGGCGCGTTACGAGCGCGTTGTCGCCCAAGCAGGTATTCGTGTTGAACCACTCGTCAAAGTCCTCGGAGGAGTTAAACACATCGGGCAGCAGGAAATTGAGCAGCGCCCACAGCTCATGAAGATTGTTCTGGAGAGGAGTGCCCGTCAGCAACAGCCGGTTAGCGGAGTTGAACCCGCGTATAATCTCTGCGAGCTTCGACTTTTCGTTCTTGATGCGATGCGCTTCATCAATCACAAAATACTGCCAGTTGAATTGCGTTAAGACGCTCGTCTCACGCAGGCACATTTCGAAGGTTGTGATGCACACGTCCCACTTGCGCGGCCGGAGCACTTTGCGTATGAAGACCTTGCGTGTTTCAATGTCGCCAATAAGGCAAACGGTCCGCAGCGAAGGACACCATTTCTTAAACTCATTCATCCAGTTCTCCAGCGTGGACTTGGGTACGACAACTATGTGGGGTCCGTCTTGGTTCCTGCGAATTGAATTTTGTTCAGAATGGATATTTGCGTATGGAAAAAGGACGCACTTGAAATTCTTTAGATAGCCCAGCAGCGAGATGGTCTGCAGCGTCTTGCCCAGACCCATTTCATCGGCCAGGATGCCGTTGATGCCGTTCTCGTAAAGCGAGATCATCCAGTTGAGGCCGCGTATCTGATAGTCGCGCATTTCCCCGTTCTCAATGTACGGTGGCGAAGCATCGAAGTGAACTGTGTCGGTGGATTTGGTATCCTCAGCGATCATCTCGTCGTCCTCATCCTTGGCAGATGCACGACTGCTGTATAATAAGAAAATATTACGTTTAATTGTGTAATTTATGTCTAAGTACGCAGCACACTCTCGTCTTTGTGCCTGCCCTACCTGGACCGAGTCCTGATCTTGACTTCGCGATTCTCCTCTTCCTTCGCATCCGTGTTTTGCATGAAATGCGCAAATATCTCCGTCTGCTTCAGTAAACAATCAAAACGTCTGTTGCGAGCGGCTTGAATTTTATGTAAATAACCCGTCTTCTCTTTCGCAGCGAGTTCAGCCGCTTTTCCTTTTTTTTTAGCTAATTTGTAACCTACATTT
Source organism: Drosophila robusta (assembly GCA_035043565.1). Classification (NCBI taxonomy): domain Eukaryota; kingdom Metazoa; phylum Arthropoda; class Insecta; order Diptera; family Drosophilidae; genus Drosophila; species Drosophila robusta. Next base: position 7,235,859 of record JAWNMW010000584.1, read on the forward strand.
TCTTTGTTTTCTTCCATTGTTTCGGCTTCTGTTTGCGACATAGCACAATTTTGACCGATAATGCGTTTAAAAATTATAGAATTATTTTGCCGCTTAAGCAAGCGCGTTGCTGGTGGTAGGTATTGGAGCGGGAAAAATAGCTTTCGCGAAACTCCATCGAAGTTGATATCGATAAAAGCTACTCATCCACAGCGAGTAATAATAATTTTTAAGAAAAATCCTAGTCGCGTTCAACAACACTATGTGATGTAAACAAACACGATTGTCTTCTTAAAGCGCACTAAAGTAGTTAGTTTGGTTCTCTTTGGATACGACAGAGCGCGAGTTAAGAGTGTGACGTCAGAATTTACGGCAACGCCAACTGTTTAAGATGGATTTTTTTAAACAAAATTTGCCAATTTAACCTTAGATAAAACAATAACGATAAAAAATATAAATTTAAAAAAACTGTAAATTTGAATTAGCATTTTTGAGCATATATTTTTTTTTACATCCTACACACGTATTTACTACAAAATATATATTTACAATATGTTACATAGAAAAAATCGAATTTTTATACGAGTGTTCCTAGCGAAAGTTTCAGAGTAATGCAAACCCGCACGCCCTTATTAAGATCAATGCGATCTGATTGATGTTTTGATTGATGCTTTAGTGTGCCGAGCATGGTGTGTTCTTACTCCGTTCAGCTCCACACACGGAATGAAATGCAGCAAAGTGTTAAGTGTTTTTGGAATACATATATGCATATACATGTATACAGATAATTGGATATCTATATAGAAATATATATTTGGCCGCCTGTCACAGCGTCCGCCAAGCTACGTTCCGTTCAGATCCAGTCAGACACCATTAATTACCAAGGTTCCAGTGTTCAATCTCAGTTCCTCACGGAAAACAATTGCGCAATCTTGCTCGCATGGCACTTGCAGAACTCGTAGCCTATTTTGGCGCTTCTCTTGAGCGCATCCGTTTTGCTGCTGCTGCCGTGATTTGTTGTCGCAACGGCCATGTCGCCGTACTGCGCCACCATTGCCGACGTGTTCTGCTGGGCTGTTGTCGGCGCCGTCAACTGCTGCTGCGGAAACATGCGACGCAGCACGTAGTTAAAACCGTTCGACGCCTTGTTGCCATTCATCTTGAAGCGCTCAATGCCAAAAGCTCGTATCGCGCGCGAGAAGCCAAACACCTGCGAGCTGATGTACGCTCGCCGTACGGCCAGAGTGCGCCCGTCCTTTTGTTCGCTGTACTCAACAATCTCATCCACTTTCTGGAACAGAGAACAGATCGTTTTTTTAATTCCATTCGTTTGTAAAAGTGAAAAAGAGTATGTTGGGTTGAGATTGAATCTTCGGATATATACTCGTGTATGTCCGCGTCAGATAGTGTTCAGATTTGTTATCTAAGGGCGCAAATGGCGAAAATTTAAACCTCTCTCAGTTTTAAGCTGGACACATTATTAATAAGCTCCTTTAAAGATCGAGCCGAAAAAACAATATTCGGCTAGTCCCACAAATTAAAAATTAAAATCACTGCAAAAAAAATTCTTTTAAAATTTGTTTTGACTATTTTTAGCTGTGCACAGAGTATTGCGCATTTGATAACACTCGAATGCAACGTTCTTAATTGTTTTGTTTTTCTTATTCAGCATGCTTCACCCTGTGATTCCAAAGTTCACTCACCATTATCTTCTTCATACCCAGGTTGCGGGTGAATGTGGTAAATGTCTTTTTAACTGGATCCAGCACAGAGTCCTCCACAATCTTCACCGGCACATTGTTGTAGAACCGTGCGCCCCACTTGGGCACCGGATTCGTTTTTGATAATAAACGTCGCGAATATAATTTGCCGTCGCGCACCTCGCGCCTTATCGTATCTTCTGTGAGGACATGAGTGCTGCAGAAAGCGCAGATGTATATCAGCTGATAAGGCAGATAAATCGAGGCTCACCTGGACGGATTGGGATAACGGTTCCAATAGGCAGAAACGACATGTTTCCAGCTGTAATCGAACACCGTCTCTGTGCGACAAGTGGACGCAGTGACTACCATGACGACAATATATTTGTAATAATACCAATAGCTGAACAACTTCTAGGAGCTCTGCCAAAACGAAAGTGAAAATCGATGCATGCGCTTGCGTCCGTCCCTGAACCAAGAGAATGAGAAGATAAGAAATCGTTAGCTATAAATAGCCACCGGGTGGTTCGTTGCTTCGAACGTACCTGCTGAACGACTATCGCAGAGCTCCAACTTGCAATGCTTTTGTTGTAGTTGTATCCGTGCCCCTATCGTTGCCCCCGAGGCCTACTACTCGTCCAGACTGAGAATTTTGTTTTCTCTTTCTCAGCGTTGTGTAACTGCGTCACACACTCACACACACACAGGGTGTTTGTCTGTACCGGAACTGTTTATACTAAGCGGAGCGGGTTTTTTTGAATGGCCGTTTTCTGTACTACTGTGTTTCGGCTTCAACTGCAGCTTTTTTACTCTAAATGTGGTTTATTGCAAACCAATTTTGCTCAACAAAATACCAATTAAGCCAATTGAACAAGCGAACAGCAGAGCTAACCGGAAACAGCTGCGTACTCATTGAGTAGCTGCATGAACAGTGCTGCATAGTGTCTTATGTATCGACAACAAGCACGAGCTCAAAATAATCGAAAGCATTTGTATTGATGCCTTTGCACATCTCTTACTCTTTCACGTAGACTTCCCAGCGTAGACGCAGCTCAGCGCACGGTACAAATTTTTTTAAACGCGAATTAAACAATAACTAAACGCATTTAAAATGGCTTTCGGTGATGTTAAGACCCCACAGGGCCTCAAGGAGTTGAACAACTTCCTGGCCGACAACAGCTACATCAGTGGGTAAGCGTTGACAGCATGTGCCCGTGCCAAATGTGAGGTTAGGCACGGTCACCACGTCGGCATGGAAAATGTACTATAATTTATGTTTTTTCTTGTTTAGCTACACACCTAGCAAGGCCGATTTGTCCGTGTTTGATGCCCTGGGCAAGGCACCAGCTGGCGATTACGCACATGCCGCTCGCTGGTACCGTCACATCGCCTCCTTCGAAGCCGCTGAGCGCTCCGCTTGGGTCGGTGCTCCACTGCCGCAATTGGCCGGTGGCAAGCCCACCGTGGCCGCACCAGCCAAGCCTGCCGCCGCCGATGATGATGATGATGTTGATCTATTCGGCTCCGATGAGGAGGATGATGCCGAGGCCGAGCGCATCAAGGCGGAGCGTGTGGCTGCCTATGCGGCCAAGAAGTCAAAGAAACCTGCCCTGATTGCCAAGTCGTCGGTGCTGCTCGACGTGAAGCCGTGGGACGATGAGACCGACATGAAGGTGATGGAGGACAATGTGCGCACCATCGAGATGGACGGTCTGCTGTGGGGTGCGTCCAAATTGGTGCCCGTCGGCTATGGCATCAACAAGCTGCAGATCATGTGCGTCATTGAGGACGACAAGGTCTCCATTGATCTGCTGCAGGAGAAGATTGAGGAGTTCGAGGACTTTGTCCAGTCCGTCGATATTGCTGCCTTCAACAAGATCTAAACCAATTATGATCTATTTTCTCTATCAATAACAGAAGCATTCAAAATAAAATAAAACTCAAGCAAGCTAAACTAAACAACTGTGTTTGTATCTCTTCCTCTCTCGCACTGCAAGCTTTTGCCGCGCTGCTCAAGTTCGCATCGAAAGTTATTCGATTTGAGCAAAAGCTTTTGGGCTTTTGGTCAAAAGAGCGCAGCATGTTTGAAGCGCAGCTTAGTTACTCGCGCAGCGCGACAACGTTCGGTTAGCAGCAAAAAGAAATAAAGGAGAAAAAAATAACTGTGGGAGCTTTTACATTTGTTTAGAATTTAAATAAATATTATTTTCGGGCAATAAAAAAACACATTTATTATGGCTGCCAACAAATTGTGCTGCACTCTGGCCGTCGGAGCTCTACTGTGCCTGGGACTGGCCGTTATGATCCAAGCGCAGGGTAAGCGAAATAAACAGAATTAAGTAGAATTGTTTTTTGTTTTTTTCTGTCATAAAATTCCGTCACACATGTTTGTCAATAGGTTTTCAAATGCGAAATGGAAATACCTGTCCACCAGATACGTGCATTTAATTAACATAAATTAGCAATATTATGAATATAAGAATCTTTTTCTTTATACCCTTGCAGTGGGTGTTATTATTTCAATATGATATGTGTAACGCATAGAAGTTGAAGCTTTCGACCGTATAAACTAGACTCTCAGCTCTTTTGTTCTGTTGACATAAACGGATCAAAATTGGTAATTGAGAGTGTTATTATTAATCCAACATATTTGCAAGATATTGTCAATATCGGAGCAATACAGCACAGGATTTATTTTATTCCACTTGTCAGGAAGGGTATTCAATTTTCGGCGCCTAAAGATAAAACATTCGATCCCGGGTTTTAAATAAAAAATTTGTTTTTGGGTATTTCTAGATCATTTTTATATGTATAAATTTAATTTGCAGCTACTTTGCACTCTTAACAAATGATTTTTTATAACACTTTAGTAAATTATTTGTTTGTTATTGAGACGGGGATGCATCACTCTGAGGGGTAATGACAGAGGCTTTCAGTTGCGTGGCATTGCAAAGCATTTCCGATATTAATAGACTATTGGTTTGAATTACCCGAAGCGGAACTGAGCTAACTAAATGCTATTTTCAATTTTAAATGAATTCAAATAATTGTGCAACTATATTGATTGATCGATTACTCAATAAATATTAACAATTTACAATGAGCTCAGATTATGCAAATAAAGTTATAAAATGCACACGGGGAAAGCTAAGTTAATAAACTCTTAAAAGAAATTGTACTTACACGTGCAGAATTTCCCGTATTTCAATACATCGATAATTTAATATTTTTTTGTCCATTGTTATTTTTCCGGGAAAAAACATCCACCTTCGTGCTGTGACATTTTGCTAAGCATTATAATTGCCTCTGACGTATGTATGTTAAAAGTCCCTTCGTGTGCGCCAATCTCTGATATTTTTCTAGTTAATACAAATAATGTGTATATGTATGTGATAGTTATTAAAGTGTTGCTCATCGCACTTAATTAGAACTAAAACGAAACAGAAAGAGTAAAAAATAACATCAAATTAGTTTTGATTATATATGTACGTAATCAAATGATATAAATTAATATAGTTATAGCAAGCTAATTCAAATTTTGACCTATATTCAAAAATTGTATGGCTATTTTTAAGGGTTCATTGAACCTGAAAATAAAACCTTTGAAAGCAAACCAAATAATTCTTTGGCGCGGGAACGCTTGAATTATTTTCGGAATATTTTGAGGCACCTCTAACAAAAAATAACAATGGTAAATAGCCTTAAGCAGATTTTGTGCAGTGCAGCACTGTTATTTAAGTGTTTTAAAATGCGACATAAATCATTTTAAAATAATGGTGTCCAATGAAAAATGTATGTACATATGTGCGTGTCAAGTTGGACTTAAAAAAATTACTAAAAGCTCGTTGTGTGCATACAAAATAAGTACAAAAATGAGCTCAAATAAATTTTTTGTATTTCAAAAGAAACATCTCCAGGCCATGGTAACCTTGGACAGCCCACAGTTATAAAAGAATATCGCAATTTGCTTGGATCGTGCGTCTTGATAAGGCAATTTGACTCATACGCCCCATGACGGCAAAATCGAACTTTCAGTAAAAAAAAATAAAAAACAACTCAATCTCTGAAGATGTGGAAGCCTCGATGCTGCCATTGAAAGTTGCAAAACTAGTTCGGCAGTGTCTGAGAAATACAGAATACAACGGAACGTCAGGTTCATGGGCGTACGCGCACAGAATTTTATTATTTTGTGGTTTTTTTCTTATATCATATTCAAAATATATATATAAATTATAGTATATTTAATATCATATTCAAAAGATTTCGAATTTAAGTACCTATTTTATTAGCCCGATCTGATTTACACTTTACATTTTTATTTGTTTGTTTACAAAATTCAGCGTTGAAATAAGTTAACTTAATAAGTTTGTAGAATAAAACGATGACATGTGCGGGCAAAAATGTGAATCGAAAAATATTTCCAGTTTTATTAAGGCTGGCACAAAGCACGAAAGCGTGTTGTGTTCGATTGCAAATGATTTCATTTGTTTATAGGTCATCTAAATCAGCTTATCAGCCTATAACGGAACTCTTGAACCGCTCCCCGTTTTATTCACAGATAAGCCCGTAACTGATGTGTGCCTGGGCTGCATCTGTGAGGCCATCAGCGGCTGCAATCAGACCCGTTATTGCGGCGGCGGCGTCTGCGGCCTGTTTCGCATCACCTGGGCCTACTGGGCCGATGGCGGCAAGCTGACCCTGGCCAACGAGAGTCCCCAGTCCGAAGACGGTAAGCGCCGACTAAATAATACACATTAAACTAGTTCTCTCCGTACTGAAGCTCTTTAATCCCTCCTCCAGCCTTTGCCAACTGTGTGAACGATCCCTACTGCGCGGCCAATACCATTCAGAACTACATGACCAAGTTTGGACAGGATTGCAACGGCGATGGCATTGTCGATTGCTACGATTTTGCGGCCATTCACAAGCTGGGCGGCTATGGCTGCAAGGGCGAACTGAGCTATCAATATCAGAGCGGACTGGACAAGTGTTTGACGACCTTCGCGTCAATAGATGTACGCACATCGGGCTAAACTGTAATCTACGAGTATACATACATATATATTTTAATTATTTATATGCAGCTACAAGTTGGAATTCGTATTAAATTGTTTGAATTGTGCAAAAACCTTATGAGAATTACACAAATTTAGTGCTTTTATGACAATAAATTGAAATTAAAACAAAAACCGAAAGAAAAATCGTGCATAAATACTAGAGATTTCGAACCGAATTATTTGACCTTTTTTATCTCATTTTTCACAACTTTTAATGAAATGATTCAATTTATATTTTATATTTTGAATATGAATCAAATTTATATTTTGCAGAACTCAAGTTCCTCTTAAATAACTTATATATAAAAAATAGCTATGCAGATTTTTTCTTAAACCATACCATTTTTAAAACAATATTCGATTCGGTCTAAGCTTCATTATTATTTTTGTGCCAGTTGGTTAGATTCAATGTTTAATTTAAAGGAAAAAAGCCCGCATTCAAATCTGTTTCAAACCCGGGTATGGGGAAAGAAAATCTGAAAAATATATATCTTAAAGACTTTTAAACATTTCTAGAGAGACAAAATATCTATGATATACTAGTATTTGGAAAAAAGCAAAGTTTGACAAAATAATTGACAAGAAGTTAAAAAAACTTGCAGCTTTGATTAGTAACGGCTTAAGAAAAAGCTTCTGCTTGGTTTGGGGATTGACTGAAAGCTTTTAGCATGTGGAGGCCCAATAAAGTTTAATAAGAATTTTTTGTGCATTTCTAGCTTAAGCTTTTTTCAAAGTATGCGACTACGAGATACCCTATATATAGGTATATTAAAGCAATAATATACATTTAAATTAAATATTAGTTGACTGAGAAGCAGAGGCATATTTATTATTTTTTTAATACCAATTAAAGGTTAGCTGCCCTATCATCCCGCAGCGCTCTCTGAACTCATCGCTACTAAGTTTAAATCATTCGAATTGACCCTAAAACCAGTATTTATTGTCAGATCTCGGTGTTCCGCTAGAATGTGGCTCGAGCTCGTCTCATTTACTTCTCAGTTGCGGAAGTGTTAGAACGTGCTTCAATCCAACTAACTACATACACATACGCGCTGTTTCCCGGTTTCTGATTCTCCTATTGAAAATGGAAATCTTACGGATTTTATGCCTGTGCTTTGCTTGCCTGCTGTCGCCTAGCCTGGTGCGTGGGCAGGGTAAGTTCCGATTCAAGTTTGTATATTATATATAAAATATATATTAGATATGTGTAAACCTGATCGTTTGCAGGCCATGTGCTGGACAAGCCAGTCACTGAACTGTGTCTCAACTGCATTTGCGAGGCAATATCGGGCTGCAATGCGACGGCGATTTGCATTAGCCCCGAGAAGGGCGTCTGCGGCATCTTTCGCATCACGTGGGCCTATTGGGTGGACGCCGGCAAGTTGACCATTAATGGCGATCTACCCGATTCGGAGGACGCGTTCATCCATTGCGCCAACGATCCGCACTGCGCCGCCGACAGCGTCCAGAACTACATGAAGAAATTCAATCAGGATTGCAACGATGATGGCGAAATGGATTGTCATGATTATGCCCGAATACACAAGCTGGGCGCGTACGGGTGCCAGGGCGAGATGCCCTACAAGTTTCAGAGCACCTTCGACGATTGCATTGAGAACTATGAGGATCAGGGCTTCGAGTGAGGACTGGGCAGAATTTCCGCAAAGAAAGTTCTGTCAGAATTGTATAATAGAGTATTTAAGGTTTTTTTAAGTTCATCGAACATGTGTTAAATTAACATATTGATTATGTAAATTTTTTTTTAATGCTTATAAAAGTTTTCATAACGCTTATGCTCACATAAGTAAGAAGAAATTTTTACTAGTTATTTTGAACACTTTTTTGAATAGTTTCAAATGGGTTATACAAAAAGTTCTTACCTTTTTTTTAAATATAAAAAATTTAATTTTTTCTGTTAAAAACTTTTTTGTTTAGAGTAACTGTACGAAACGGGTTTTAGTTCGTTGGAATCGAAAAGTGGGCAAATATATACGGGTTTTAGTTCGTTGGAATCGAAAAGTGGGCAAATATATACAAGAAATTTGCTTTAGAATACTGAATACTAAATACATTTATATATTATGAATATTGTATATCGAAAGTGTAAAAACCACGGTTTTATTTTTAGATACATTTTATTATTTTTCAGGTTATTCAAGGGTTTTACGTTCATATTCATTATGCATGTGAAATAATTGCAAATAGTTTTTATATGTAAAAACACACATATTGATTAAATTTCAATTTATCTTAGGGTTCATCGATTATAGAAAAGAGTCGCATAGGCAATACCTTAGGATTCACTAAAAGGTTAAACGATTAGGTGGCAGTTTGATCACTTAACAAAATTGAAACCTGAACATTTATCACTTCTAGAACAGTTTAAATTTCCTGAACCTATACTATATATCCCAAGCAAATTACTATATAGTATATTCCATATTCAACTCGTTGCGCTGCGTCGCACAATAAAAGCCAACAACAAACAGTAGGAACGTTTCAGTGGGCCGCGAACAGTTGAACGAATCGAAACGGAAGTGAATCGAGAATCGCTGTGAAAAGTGCGCAAAAATGTCTAGAAGTGAAAACTATTTGCCGTATCTATGTTTGCTATTGACGGTGGGCGTGGCCTGGACTGGGGCGGACCAAAATCGGCCCATCACAGAGACGTGTTTGGTGTGCATGTGTGAGGCACTCAGCGGCTGCAATGCCACCGCCGTGTGTGTGAATGGGGCATGTGGCATCTTTCGCATCACCTGGGATCAGTGGGTGGACTCGGGTCGTCTGACAAAGCCGGGCGAATCGCCGCTATCAGATGATTGTGAGTAGTAGCAGCTATATAAAGCCAAATCTATTTTAATCACAATTTGTTCCAGCTTTTGCGAACTGCGCCAATGATCCGCACTGCTCGGCGGATACGCTGCAGAGCTATATGGTTAAATATGGACAGGATTGCAATGGGGATGAACGTGAGGACTGCTACGACTATGGCGCCATACACTATATGGGCCCATTCAATTGCCAAGCCGACATGCCCTATACCTATGAGAGTATCTTCAAAAAGTGTCTCAAGCGAGCGGAACGGGAGAGACAGCGACAACAAACAGCAGCAATAGCAACAGAGAGCAACTGAAACCTGAGCGAATTTATTAATTTATAATTGTATCTATTTATTCTAGGAAAGTGCAGTAAATTATTTAACTGACAGCATATAATGTAGGGAATTCCAGCTAATAAAATTTAATTGGTATGAGAAAAGTTCGTTACTATTTTTAATTTGATCTTCTCTTAATACCTTCACCTCCATCAAAGTCGCTTAGTCGTGCAAATAGCGTGGCGCAGTCGACAGTTCTAATAAAACACGGTTCGAACGCCTACAAACGTGGTCAACAAGCGGATTAATTGGAAAACAATTAAAATGTTTACCAGCCGCCGTTTGCTGTGGTGCTGCGCATTTGCTCTGTGGGCTTTGCTTGGCCCTTGGCACAAGGGCGCAGCGGATGATGGTAAGAAATTGGAAATTATGTATTTAAAATCGCAGTCCTACGTAGGACATGGGTTTTGTTGATGTTGATGTTGCGAGTTCGAATCCCTGGCTAGTGTACCAATACTGTGTTAGATGAATGCCACAGTACACGGTGCCATAAGAAATCATGGACTAGCTGAAGAGCTGAGCTGAGCTGATTTTATAAAATATATTAAAAAAATATGTAATAAAATAAATTAGATGATAATGAGTGCCTTGAACACAATAATAATGTGGATTAGATACAAATAGTCAAAGGCCGAATTTGTTTGCCCTACTTTACAACTGTTTCCATTTTAAAAAATAGTTTTTTGTCACAATAAATAACTATTAAAAATTTTTTGATCTGCGATTTAAAGTCACTTTTAATTTTATAGAAATAGTTTCAAATAAAAGTCATTAAATCTAAATCACCTAAAGTACAAACAACACTTGAGCACAGTTTGAACAATCAGTTCCTCTAAAATGTATCAAATAGCAATACATTTTTCATTGTTCAGAGCCTACCTCACTTTTTAAATATCAGTTTCAACGCATTACACACCACTGTGCCGCAGCAATGAGCGATAATTATCGGCACTGTATCTGTGGTTTGTAATTATGATAATGCGAACCGGCTTTGCTGTAAAATCGAAACGGATTTCGCATTTAGTATACGTATTTCAATACTTATATGCTAAACAACTCGTACTAACAACTGCCCCCTGTCCCCCCCACCGTTACTTACCCATGCTGCACCTCTGCGCTTAGTTGTAAACAAACCCGTCACGGAAGGGTGCCTGGAATGCCTGTGCGAGGCGAACAGCGGCTGCAATGCGACAAAGATCTGTGTGAATGGCGCCTGCGGCATCTTTAGAATCACCTGGGGCTTCTGGATGGAAGGAGGTGCCCTGACATTGAGCAATGACACCTCATTGTCGCATGAGGGTGAGCATATATAAAACCCCAACGTGACACACTCAAGTGAGAAACGTTTCCCTCTCCCAGCCTTTACCAATTGCGTGAATGATCCCCACTGTGCGGCGGATACGATTCAGAACTATATGTACAAGAACGGACAGGATTGCAATGGGGATAACAAAATCAATTGCCTGGACTTTGGAGCCCTCCACAAGATGGGCAATCTGCGGTGCCAGGCCGAGTTGCCGTACACCTATGGCCGAATATTCAATCGTTGCCTGAAAAAAAAGGAGCGTGAGGCCAAAGCGTCAAAGGTCGATCAACCAGAGATATAACTAAATAACTTTGTCTTTATTTGGGTTTGGATTTTGTTTTTCTTTTAGTTTGTTTCGAAAACAATTTGTAATACACATTGCTTATGTTTGCATTTTGAACAGTTTCCAATATATAGGCATAGAATCTATAGAATCTACATAGATATAGTACAATACATAGTATATATATATTCATATATATATATATTAGTAGGTAGTATATAGTTTGTTATATGAAAACTACTTTAGAAATCTCTTTTCAACATTTAACACGTTCAAATTGTTAACGTCCGCTAAATACTTGAATTTTTATTGGATTCAAAGAGTTCTTATTTTTTATATTTTTAAATTTTGTTGTTCTTGCTTTAGCTTTGCTTTTGCATTTGGTTTGTTCCATTTGGGTTGGTATTAAAATCTATTATATGTAGAATTGAGTTTTCAATTAAATGATTTTATCTTTTTTATATTTTTCTTTTCTGTTTTGTATAACTTGAATCTTAAGCTTAGAATCTGTTTTATTAAATTGTTAGTATTCTTCATAAATAATTGTTTCGAACAACCTTGGAAATTATGAGACAGATGCGTTTTTAGGCTTGATTTGAAAAAAGTTACGTTTAAAAATCTCAAGAAAAAATTCTGTAAACTATTATTTTAACTTTTTTAAATGCTCTGTGGCTAAGGCAGAGTCACAAAAGTCGTTAAAAATATAAACAAATTATAAGAAAAACGATTTAAAAAATTAAAACTACAACAAAAAATTTGTTCTTTAAATTTTGTTGCACTAAAAAACAATTTTTTGTGTTTTGAGTTTTATTTTTGTTATTGTTGTTGTGTTATGTAAAAAATCAATTTGTTGTGTATACATACCGCTAAATTAAAAAAATATCCTATAAATACAATCAAGCTCGTTTTATGTGGTGTGTGTATGTGGACTGTGTGTGTGTGTGTGTGTATCTGATATAATACAGATGCCCGTTATCGTTTATAATTTCAACATTAACTTTGCACGTTAATTAACTTTATTTCTTATTATTGCCATCGTTTGCCAATAATAGCTCCTTGGCCTCCTTCTTGCCCCGCTTTTTTTCCTCCTTGGCATGCAGCTTGGCCAGTCGCTCCTCCTCCTTTGCGATGCGCTTCTCCTCCTGCCGTGAAATTAAATGCACAAAATGAGTTATAATAACCCGTTATATAAGCGCAACTTTATAACATTTTGCATCTAATTAGGTTTGCAAAAATATTAGTTACAACCTGGCTTACTCTATGGGGTATATAGGTACTTACTATTAAAATGAATCTATTTTATATAGTCATGTGTGTCAATCTGCTATTTATTTAATGTAAAAAACTTATTTTAGTTATGTTTAAAGGGTATCTGCTAGTCTATAAACCACGACTACAAGATTAATCCTTGTATTATGCTATGTTTCAAATATGTTGATGCATCTAGAAATAATACAAATCAATGTTAGTCAGGGTACTAAAACAAACTACAGGGTATCTGCTAGTCCGTTACATATATTTGTCCTCATTTAATACGATTTAGACTAACGAATGTTAATTTTGTTGACATTGGAACCACCCAAGCGACTAGTAATTTTCATAGGGTGTCCGTTAGTCTATCAAGTGTGACTATAACAAAGTATTTGGTATAACTATAAGCTGTATAATAAGATATGCTATAACATTTCATAAATAAAGATCCTTACACTGATCACAGGGTATCTGAGAGTCTATCAGCTGCGACTATAACCTTTTGCTTGTTTAACATGCAATAAATAGAAAGCTTAAAAGTGCATCAACTGCTCAAAAAAACAAAAAACAAATCCGCGCATTATGTGCTACTTTTTTGTTTGCCAGAGGCTCCCTCCCTATAGGGAAAGGGGTATGGGTGGGGATTGAGGGGGATTGTTGAAATTTATGCCCGGCAGCACAAAAGACGCGCTCGCCCCGCGTTTAATGAAAAAGTTCGCAGCGGCCGCAGCGGAAGCAAACGAGGCCAATTACAAACAATGCGAACGGGCGCCGTGTGGCGCCCCCTGGCGGCGAAACAATAAAGTCGCATGCTCCACAATATGCAAGCAAAGCAAAAGTGATGCAAACGCAGGCGGGGTGGGGTGCTCACCTTTCTGGCTTCCTTTTCAGCCTTCATCTTGAGCTTCTCCTCCTTCTTCTTGCGCTCCATGGATTCGTTTTTCTTGTTGTCGGCTTTCTCCTCTGCAAAATCGTCGAGCGGAACTTAATTAATTTTTTGCGCCACCCTGGCGCCAGCTATCGCGATCAACTTACTGTGATTGCTGCCGCTGCTGTTGCCGCTGGAGAAGAGCGGAAAAGTGCGACTGGAAGCGCTAGCGACGGATGAGGTGCTGGCGCCGGCGACGGCGGCGCCTCCTGCGTGGTTTGCTGTGCCCCCTGCCGTGGCCTTGGAGGCAGCACTGTTGCTGCCACCGGGCGGCACACTGCGTCCGCCTTGCGCCTTGCCAGGGGGCGTGGCAGCGGCATTTGATATCTTCTTATCCTTGGGCATGACGTAGGCATTCTTGGGCAGCGAATTCTTGGTGTTCAGCGGGCAGATCTTGGCGCCACCCGCCTTGAGGGGCGGCGGAGCCAGCGCCGTGCAGCTGAGCTGTATATTCATGGGACTGGGGCGACGTGGCGGCGGCGGCGACGACGTCATCGAGTCGCGCAGCAGCGGCGCCAGCTCATGACCGCTGGACTTCGTATACGAGGCATAGCTGGAAAAGAATTGAGGTGTTGAATTCAGATTAGTTGGCGAGAGTGTTTCAGTTGCGGGACCCACCGAAATCGCGGATTGCTGACGTGCACCGGCGAGGGATGTGGCACTTTGGCTGGACTGCGAAACTCCTTGATGGGCGGCAGTCGATTCTGGAGATCCAGCATGCGACTCTTCACGTGCCGCCGGCCCGGATAGGTGTGCGTGGGCGTGGGCGTCATGGTGCCGCTGCCGCTGCCACTGCCGCTGCCGCAGCCGCTGCTGCTGCTGGATGAGGATGTGGAGGCGGAAGTGCTGAGCATGTGCAGCGGCTTGCGCGGCACAGCGCCCGAGCAGCCGCTGGGACAGCCGCCTTGATGCGAATGATGTGCGCCGGAGTCGCGCGGAGACAGCGAGCCAACGCTGGCCGAGGAACAGGAGGAGGAGCCCGACGGCGAGATCACCTGATGCTGGTGATGATGATGATGATGATGATGATGATGGTGTGCGCCGGGCGTTGGCGGCGCCAAGTGATGGGCACTGGCCGCAGCCGCAGCCGCAGCCGGCGAGGCTGGCGAGCAGGCACCGCTGCTCGATATGGAAGACGTCTTGGAGTAGTGCGAGTAGCCCGACAGCGTGGAGCCCGCCGAGCCGGTCGAGCTCATCGAGTACAGGCTGTCCGACTGCGAGACACGCCCATGGGCGCCACGTGGCGCCGCATAGTGGTGCCGACCGCCGGCCGCCGTGTGCAGCGTGGGCTGGTGGAACGCGTGGTGTTCGCTGTGCGCATCGTTCATGGAGTAGGAGCTGGCCGAGGCGACGACGCCGCCGGCGTGCACGCCCGCCGACGCCCAGCTTTTGGCACCCATGGAGTAGCTGCTGGCCGACTCCTGTATGCGCCAGCTGCCCGACGACGAGGTCAGCCGGTTCACCCGCGCCCGGCAGATCACGCAGCGCAGCGGCAGCAGCCGCTGGGCCACGGCGCTCTGTATGGTCTTCACGAAGCACCGTCGGCAGACGACGCGATGGCCACAGGGCGAGGTCTGCATGGTGGCCCTGGCATTGATGCAGATCACGCACTCGTCCTCCTGCGAGGTGGGCGGATCCGGCTCGCTCTCCTCCTCCAACTTGCTCAGCAGCTTGTCCTGCAATCGCCAGAGATTTGTTGTTTATTAGAAAATAGCTCTTGTGTGGTTTAAAATGGAATCTCTAGTTTCATTCTTTAATTTTAAGCATCTCTCGTGCACAATGTTTTTGCTCGTAGCCCCAAAGTATGCCACAGTTTTTGCCCTTTAAAATCTCTATCTCAAAACAACAGACTTCAATGTAATAGACTTTAAACTATTATGACTCTGTCAAAACTGAACCGATGATAGCATTTTGCTACTTCTCTTATTTGATGCATCTCTAGTTAAAAAATCTCATTAACATTTTTCGGCAATTTATCAAAATTGTAAATCCCGAATTTGTATAATTAATCAGTTGCGGGTGTCAACATTTGTATAAAAAGCAACTGAAAACCCATTCTGAGGTGGTGTATTTTTCTGTCATAAATCATGCCAAAATTGTCAAAAATTTCAACTCGTAACATTTCCAGTTATTTTTAAGAAACTTTTTACATTTTTTTAATTTTCAATATTTAATTTTTGCATTTATATATAACATGTTAAGCTCATACCTTTACAGCCAGATTTAAAACTCTTATTTAAGCTCTATTTGAAATTCACAGATAAATTTTATCCAAATAAATAAATATTACATATTTTAATATTTTAAGCGTGTCAAAGGGTCATAGTGAAGGGTTTCATGATGTGCAATAAAAGCATTTTATTTATTTCACTTGTCTGCGGTTAGTTTTTATTGAAATACATTAAAATTAATTGAATTTGCATTTCATTTTTTTACAATTTCCAATTGCCTAATTGTAAATTATGTCAGAGTCTTCTGTTACTGCTGATGCTGCTGGTCAAGGACGCAGCCGGAAGCTGTTTGACATGCCTATAAAAAAAAAACGCACAGCATCAATTGATGGTAATAAATTTGAAATTTTTTTTAAACTGCGCATATTGGTTAACTGTATTTATATTGATATGCAAATCTGTGAATTTGCGTCGATTTGATAGTCGATTTGCAACGATTTCGTGTTGTGAGTTTCGCATCGATAATTAAATAAACTAACTGAGCTTTAAATTGGCCAATACCAACACCAAAGTCCATTGGCAGACGCCTATCAGAGGTCGGTTTGGTTTTTGGCTATTGTTATTGGGTGGGAGTGCGACCTCAGGCAGGCTATTATGCATTTATTAATAGTATATTATATATAGTATTGTATATTTTTAATCTTTAAAGAATTGCTAAAATTCGCTTTGTTGACGCTTTTTTCATTTGTTGCTTTTTGATTGCATTTTTTTTGTTGTTGTCATTAATTTTGTGACTCAGCAAAAGCATTTTATTTTTTATTGTTTTTATACACTTGCGGGGAGTATTTCAATCAAGTCATGATATGTGTAACGCAGTGGGGTAGGTATATAATCTAATAAAATTTGTACAGTTCTTATTATACGTGAACATATCAGAAACTATATTGGCTCTAAATTAAGCAATATTTTTTCTTTTACATAAATGTATATTAAACTTGAGACTGAATTATTTACATTGTCTGAATTTTAATAAAATTTAACTACAAATGTATATATTTACTAAAACCATCAAAAATCTAATCTATCGCAGGTTAGCTTTTGTTTATATTTAATAATATATTCTAATTTACTTTTGTAATTTTTTATGTGCGCGCAAGAGTATTAAATGTTCGGTTAATCATAATCTCATTTCTCGTTTGAATTGATTGTTGCGAATTGATGGTTTATGGCTTTTGAAGCGCCTTAACTAGGCATAACTGTTTGTTATTTTTAGCGCACTTTTTGTGTGCTTACTGTAAAATAAAAATAAACAAATGCATTAATGCCGTGCAATGTACCCTTAAGAGCGTAACCTTTTCAAGGCACGAGGAAGTCGTAAAAGAATATATATATATGCATTGACTCCGAGACGAAGTTGCTGAACAGGTTTTTTTTTTTATTTTGCAGACTAGAACATAGAATGGGCCTTGCACTTGGTGGCTTTCCGGGCCAAAAACCCTGGTTGTGGTTGGCTAGAAGGCCGACAAATGGCCGAACAAAGAACTGTAATTATCAATTAGCCATTGAATTACGGGTTAATCAATGTAAAACCTCGAAAATACTTGAGCTGCACATGCCAATTCAGCTGTTATTAGCTGTCATAAGGCGTAGTCAAAGCTATTTATTTGTAGACTGCGCATCATAACGACCCTGACTACCGGTCTTCATAGACCAGACGTCGACTCAGCCTCATACTCAGTTTCAGATTCAATTTATGCATAAATCATAGTACCAGCCGCCCGCAACTTGAGCGAAAATTAAGGCGATTGATTAATGCTCTGAAAATGCTAAACTCGGCGCCTCGCTAATTGACCCGCAACAAAAGTCTGCGGCGACGAAGGCGAAGAAGCGAAAACTGAGGTTGGTCAGAACAGCTTTAAATATTATTTTGTTGTTGTTGTTTCTGTTAGTGTTGTTGGCTACGGTCAACGAAAGGCGATAAGCATCATCAGCTGCGTAGACTGAGAGCATCTTATTGGCATAATGGAATCCAAAAGTCAGCATTCGGTCAAGGTGAGCTGGCTGGATACGCTAATACACTGCCCGAAAAAGATATATATAGAGAACATTCCCTATCTTGTACTAACAATATTTATAAATATTGCTGTAAGCTTTTAAACAACATTTTTAAAATAAATACAATATTCACAATTTATTTTAATTTATCATCATCATTTTTTACTATCAGTAAAACTTCTTAGGCTTTTCGGACATATGTAATAAAAATTCTGGTGATCAAATACGATTCTAATGCTTTAAAATATCATTATTATCAAAATTTACATCAATTAGTATAATTTTGCACTCTTTGTCTTTCTCGATAAGCGAAAAAATTACCTTTGATTAAGTACGTTACTAAAATAATACCACACAATGATTAGATCTTTAATAAACTATTTCAAAGAATTTTTCTTCAATCGAATACTATTTCAAGTGAAATGATAAGGAAACCTCTTAATTTTGTTCAGTGTAGCGCATCACTGCCAACATCTCGCTGTCTAGAAGCGACCCCAGTATCAATGACAACAAAATTAAGGCCTGTTCAACTGGCTGCTAAACTTTGGCGCTGTAATCGCTCCATTCTTGATTTCGCATTTCGTTGCCCACCCAGCGCTGATCTTTCCCGGCGATCTCTAAGCCTTTAAGCCGGCAAGCTTCATTTCGTATGCTGGGTGGGCGACGGGCGTGCGACATCAGGAAATTAAAAGCTTAAACAATTTAACGACTTTTCCATCGCGTGGAGATGTTGTGCGGCATGCGCGATTACCTAATCTAAATATTTGGCACAGGCTGGGGCGGAACATGCATGAAAATTGCGACGATCAAGTTCGTTGCCTCAGTCTTTTGTTTTTGGCGTAGGGACGCGTGAATTGTTTTATCAGACAGCCCGACAGCTGGCACCCCATAAGCCATAAAATCAAGCCCCACAACAGCTCAACAGCTTCTAGACAACGTTCCCAGTCAACAACGTCGGCGTCGCCGTCGGCGTCGACGCCGCTGCCCGCAGCTGGATAGGCAGCGTGTGGCTTCAGCTGCGTTCAGTTCGTCTACGGAACTTGGCCAGAACAGAGCGTTGTCGGCGCAGCTCGAAATAAAATTGTGTGCTTGTGTTTGTGTTGTTGTTGTGCGTGAGTGTGTTTGTATTTGTTTTATAGACGCGCCCAAATACGCAGCGCTGTCAATGCGGAAGCGCGTATTAAATAAAACAATTTCAAATAGTTCACAAAGTGTGAAATTTGCCGATGAACATGTCCCAGGTTCATTGAACGTCCAAATTCGCTGGCCCCGCTGATAAAGTTTAATATCGATTATAGACTACATAAAATAAAACTTTAAATTAACCCAAGCTTAAGTATTTGTTTATATTTTGCGATGGTTTTGCCAACTGCATCAACATTGTGCAATGTTTTCACATTTCTGCTGGGTAAGTTTGCAATATATATTAGATACGTAGCTCATAAAATTGTGTTCTTAAAACGTTAGCAGTTCCAAAACGAATATATGTATATAGAAATATCTCAGCTCTTTAACTGATTCCACACTGTGGTGTTCTTTGTGCTAGCTATTGAATTGTTTACTCGAGCTTTTAGACACAAATTTTTGTCCATAAGTTCAAGGTGCTGTGAATTGTAAATATTATTGTGTAGATAAGAGTGCGGTGTGAGAGGTGTGTGTGTGTGTGTGTGGCTTGGGTTAGCAAGTGCCAATTGTTGACATTTGATGCATGGATTACTTTGGGCCTGGTCTGGCAGCTTGTTTGAGGGTTTACTCAGCTGTGAAAGAAGGCCGCCTTAGCTTTGGGGCAGCCGCTGAACAATGGAACATCTGATCCATACCAACTTGTAAATAAAGTCAAGGTTCCTCTATACATTCAATTTTATCGGGCAACATGTGTAATTGTGGGCGTACATATGTAAATATGCAGGCGCATGTTGACAAACTGACTCTGCTTACGAAAAGTAGATTAATTATATTTTTGCAGTTGGATACACGTAAAAATTAGGAAAAGAGCTCAGCTGTATACCCAAATTGTGTCTGTATTCCTCAATATATTTTATAGATACAATAGAAGTGCGCCGTTGCCACACTTCATTTAATATATGTGTACCTGACTGACAGACTAACGACAGATCCAACACAATCAATCATGTTAAATCCATCGGTTCAAGAAGATGGAATATAGGGGATTTGGGTTGTATGAACAAAGGTTTATTGTCATTCCAATTTAAACTCATTTTTGAAGCACTAAAAAAAACTGGCAAGAACGTTAAAGGAGGACGTCACCAAATTTGGTGGCTTTAAATCGTGGGAGATATGGATTTATCTTAAAAATTGAGGGATCTAAGAGGAAGCCTTCAGTAACCTACCTCAAAAAATAAAGGTTCTAAACTGTGGGCTATAAAAAGACTTAATCTTAACACTTTATCTGATGTGGGCATAGACAAGTATATATTCTAAATTCCAAGCCTCTGGATTCCAAGTCTCTTTCAACAGCGGCGAAAAAATGGCGTTCATACGGACAGACGGACGAACAGCAAGAAGGTCATTCTACTAACCCAATATTATTTTTCACCTCGTAAATAAAAAATGTATGTGTACTTGTATGTACATAAATATATTTTAAACTTCAAATTCATTTTAAAAGATGTATGTAAAACTTTTTTACTTAGGTTAATTTTTCTGTCCTTACGGGGAGAAAATGGCTAAAAAAGGAAAAGGTCAACATATCCGGTTAGTAGTCTACAAACTCCTTAACTCTGAGCTTACAGAAATTACTCATAGAACTAACACCTTTAGAGTTTAGTTTATTGTTAA
This sequence comes from Drosophila robusta, assembly GCA_035043565.1. Classification (NCBI taxonomy): domain Eukaryota; kingdom Metazoa; phylum Arthropoda; class Insecta; order Diptera; family Drosophilidae; genus Drosophila; species Drosophila robusta. The sequence goes on from JAWNMW010000584.1 coordinate 7,256,542, forward strand.
AGAAATAAAATACACGTACAAGCCTTTGATTGCGTACTGAATAGTGTAATTCCCCTAAATCCCATTTACTTTATGGCCAAACTTTAAAGGGCAGAATAGGAGTGCAGAGCACTTAACTTGTTTATTCCAGAGGGTATTTTAACATTTGTCTCTTTTTATTGGTTATTGGTCATAATAAAAAAAAATTAGTTTATTATAAAAGCTTATGGTGCTTTCCACAAAATCTAGCTTTATTACCAGCAATATATACAGAAAGTTTGCTTTGCTTTTCAAAAAAATCACCTCAGCCATGATTTATAGAAGTTGAAACAAGTAATAGCCTAGTGATCTTAAATGAAAAACCCCCCAATTAAGCAAAGTTTTATGACATCTGGACATTATCCAGAGATATTTTTACGACCTCAATGCAGTGCCAGCCAGTTAAAAATTTCATATCATATCTAGAACACGCGAAGCGTGCGGGCGGTGTGTGCAAAAGGTCCAAATATAACAATGTGATAATTTATTTTACAACAACAATGAAAACAGTAAGTAAGCCATAAGGTTAAAATTTAGCTGACAGTCAAGAACTACAAATAAAAAAACATTTAAATTGACAACAACAAAGAGATCGTAATATTTAAAGGCGAAGAAAAAATAATATGATATAAAATAAAATGCACGGCGTGACGCAAAGTGGAAGCAAATGTGGAAGCAAAGCAAAACAAAACAAAGAAAATTAACAGCAACTACAACATTTTTTTTATATAGACTCAAACTCTTCCGCTCTAAAACAGCTAAAAAAGAATAAAAAAACTGGTAATAAATTTACATAAATACAAGTTTTTCTAAACTATATACATAAAATCGAGTCTAAGCGAAAAAACGCAAGCTGCTAACTCACTTGACCTTGTCTAAGGTCATGATTATTGTTCATTATTGCTGCTACCATTTTGCATTCAATCGAATGAAATCAATGCACAAACAACGCTAAATTTGTGGAGCAAAACAAAAGCGGAAAACAATGCGACGTCGACTGCGATGGCAAAGTCGATTGCGATGCCATTGACATTGCATTGTTGACCCAGTGCCACGCCCTCACTACAATGCCTCATTGGACACACGACTTTTGATAAAAACTTGATAAAAACTTGATAAAAACTTGTTTAGCAACAGTTAGATATGCACAATGAATACTAGATGCCATTGGTTACGCAGGCAAAGCAGCTCTTACATATATTTTACAGTTAAATCAAGTAGTCAAGTAAATTCCGGTTACAAATATTGGATGAAAGCCCATCGTATACCAGATACGTACTTTTTATAATCTTATCTTATTAATAAAAATCTGAAATATTCCAATGTGGAGAATGAGTTTAGTTCAAATACTAGATTTCTTGGGTTAACAATACTGGTGAGGCAAACCAATTCTTAAGCCTAACACAATAAAACAATAAAAGTCGACTCATTATAATTAACTTTCAGTTGAAGTGAAAGCTCGTTAAGGTAATAAAGGAAAGCCTTTCACTTAACTTCTTCTATTTATAGACTTTCACATTGACATTATTAAAAAACGAAACTATTTAGACTTTTTTAAACTTCTAACTAACTTCTTAAAAGAAAATCAATATTATTTTTATGGTTGTTGAAAATTCACTCTGTGATTGAGTTATCATATAATAAATAAAATAGGGCTGAACTGTTAAGTTAGCAATAAAAATTAAAAAAATTGCTAATTTTAAGTACATAAAAAAATTTAAATCACTATTTTTCTCATTTCTGCTTCTCCCTACCTTCCTTAAATATAATGTTTTTTAAAAGAGTTATTATGTATTTTCTATTTTTTATTTATCGACAATTTTGCAGATTTTATGAAAATATATATGTACAAATATATCTAATGAAATGGTTTTTATTTAATAAATAAGATCTGCAAAACGGTTAACTACTTGTCGAGCGTTTTTCATTACAGCTCTATTACACTAATGGCTAATAGGATATTCAAGTGGTGTCATATTTTCACAGCTCGCTGCCTATTTTGTGTGCATATGTGTGTGTGTGCTCGTTTGTACGAAACATTTGTCTCTGCTTAGATGTTATACGAGGCGTATGCGTCACGTGCTGCTGCTGTTTGTTTTTGTTGTCATTTCGGCTCTCAATGCTGTTGTTGTTGTTATTATTATTGCTGTCGCTTTTTATGGTTGTCTGTAGCTAAAGCTCAACATCGTAATACCAGATTCAAGTTCACGGTTAACTAGAGTCGCGCGTCGCTTGGCTGGTTTCATTTTAGCCAAGTTTTATGCTGTTGTGGTAATTGTTGTTGTTGCCGTTGTTATTGCTGCTGTCTTATTAGCTGCTTAATAATTCAATTAGTTGGCTCCAAATAATTGCAGGCATTTTTCACATGCCAAATTGAAAAATTTGCAATCGGATTTCTGTCGTTCATTGTTATTCATTTTTATACACTGTTTGACAAAGTGAAAAAGGGCATATTGGTTGTTTATCTGTTTGTAGGCACTAGAAATTTGTAACATGCCGTACCCTGGTGTATATTAGTCTCAGATAAAGCCGAGCAATTTTTAACCACGCCCACTTTGAGGACGGAGCACGTCAAAAATTATCTATGTTTTCTACAGTTTTATAGCTGCCGTTAAAAAATAAAATATTGCTAAACTTCGGCACTAATATGATATATGTGTGTTTTTTACAGTCTTAAAGCACTTAAAAATAGAAAACTAGTAATAACAATCGAGGTAAAAACATTTAAATCCTATCAAATAACGCCATAAGCTTAAGTTAGTAGATGTTTATTAAAATAAATTGAATTTTACATTTAGAATATATTCACAAAAGCTAAAGTCACCAAACTGCACTATCTGGGAGGTATTTAGAAAATTAATTCATTTTGATCTGTGTTTGATATACACGAATAATCGTAGCTCTATTCATTCGCACTAAAATTTATTGAACGAATTTTAATATTTTTTTTACTGTTGTGTTTCCTAATTTGGCAAATTGTGGGAAATTTCTCAAAATTTCCTTTTAGCTACTATTATTGTGTATTGTGCAGACGTGTACGTTGGACAGTAAAGATTTCTCGCTAATTATTCTGACTTTTTATCTCCTCTCCGTGCAGCCGGTTCGCCGATCTTCTACAGTGCCGCGCCGCGTGGCAATTGCAGCAACTGCTGTGCGATACGCGAACGCGAGGACATCAAGTTTCTGCTGTACACCAGGTGAGTGCCGCCTGCTGGCAGCTGCTGGTGCTCCGAGCGGCTCATGCATATTGAAAGGTCATTTTTTGTTGCAGGAAAAACCGCAACGCGCCGCAGCTGCTGCAGTTGAGCGACGATGGGCAGCTGGCGCGAAGCAATTTCAATTTCAATTACCCGCTGGCCATCTATCTGCACGGCTTCTCGGAGTCCGCCACCGGGGAGCAGCAGAGCAGTCAGCAGGTGAAGGATGGTAACTCAAGCTGAAGCACCGCCAGGGTTGTCAACACAGCTGCTCATTGAGGGGGTTGTTCTTGTTTTCACTTGCAGCATTTTTGCGGCGCGGCAATTACAATGTGATACTCGTGGACTGGAGCGCCATGGTGGCCGTGCCCTGGTACTCCAGCGCTGTGGAGAACCTGCCCGTAGCCGCTCGGTATTTGGCCCGGTTTCTGCGCTATCTGGTGACCAGCGGCTATGCCGTGAAGCATATCCATCTGATTGGGTTTAGCTTGGGCGCCGAGGTGGCCGGCTTTGCGGGCAAGCAGCTGCAGGAGTGGGGCATTAAGCTGACCCGAATTACGGCACTGGATCCGGCGCTGCCGCTATTCGAGGGTAACAGCTCCAATCGCCGGCTCAGTCCGAATGATGCACGCTTCGTGGATGTGATCCACACGGATGGCGGCATTCTGGGCAATCCCACGGCCATGGGCCATGCGGACTTCTATCCGAACGGCGGGCGACCGCTGCAGCCGGGCTGTGCGCGTCAGGAAATTGCCAATAATCGCTGGCTGGGCATCATCAGTAAGCGGATGTGCTGCAAATTTCAGATGCTTGAACATTTATTTAACGCGTTTTGTTTTCGTTTTGTTGCAGTTGGCTGCAGTCATCAGCGCGCCTGGGAGTACTTTGTGGAGAGCATCCGACAGCCGTTGGGCTTCCCGGTCGAGCGCTGTGAACCCTCCCAGAACTTTGGCATCTGTCGCGATGGCAACGGACGTGCCTACATGGGCTACGGCGCCGATCCGAGGTGAGCAATCGATATGTACTAGCCCAGCAGACATTTCATTCGATTTGTATACCGGGTACTTATGGTAAAAGGGTATGCTGCAGTTGTTTGAATTTATGTTGCAGCCAGTGCGAGAAATGTATATTTATTCTTCGTCAATCTGCATCTATCTGTCTATTTGTCTATCTATTTGCCTGTCTTAATTTCCGCCTATCTGTATAAACGAGCCAATCTTACAGATTGCAACAGCTCAAGAACTTCAATTTAAAAAAAAGTTCTCCTATAGCATCCACTTAAAAATACATTCCAAGTTATCGATAACTCCGCTGATGTACCAAAATCGATAAGTAGAATTGTCAGTTTCAATTTTATGTAAGATTTTAAGAGCTAAATATAGCATATATCTACTTGTATACAGTACACTAAATTAAGATATAACTCTTTTTTAAATACCTTTCCTGAGGGGATTAAATCTTTGTCAAAAATCATGCCAAAATTGACAAAAATTTTGACATGTAAAGCTCCCTGATCCACAGCTCCCATATTTCAAACGCCCATAACTTTGTCAAAACTGAACCGATTTTCAAGTCTGATAGCATTTTGTTCATGGTTTATCTTCTAGATTGATTCTGCATTTAAAATATAATCATTATTGAAAATAAATTTTTTTGAATTTTTTGCCAAAAAGCATGTACCCCCCTTACTCATTTTCGAAAAAATTTTTTTTTCAAAATTTAGAATCCGGAATTTTTATTTTTAATCGATTGCGGTGGTCAAAATTAGTATAAAAAACAACATAAAATCCGATTCTGAGGGGTCAAATTTTTTGTCAAAAATCATGCCAAAATTGACAAAAATTTTGACATGTAAAGCTCCTGATCCATAGCTCCCATATTTCAAACACCCATAACTGTATCAAAACTGAACCGATTTTCAAGTCTGATGGCATTTTGTTCATGGTTTGTCTTCCACATTGATTCTGCATTTAAAATATATTCGTTATTGAAAATAAAATTTATTGGATTTTTTTGTAAAATATCAATTTTTTTGCACAAACCCAATGTACTTTTTTCACTTTGTGAACGAGTATAAACAATAATTTAGATAGATAAAGCCTTAATTTTGGGTATATACACATTTTTGACAAACACCAAATGTATTTAATATCAGCCTTAAGCTCGATACACGGTATAAACCAGTCGAGAACTATCAAATAAAATTCTGTTGTTTTTCTCTGAAAACTTGACAGGCTGCGCGGCAAGTTCTATCTGGAGACGAACGATGCGAGGCCATTTGGACGCCAGAGCCAGTCGGCGATAGCTCAGCTGCCCATCTCCTATAAAATGCCAGTGAATGCCTTGAGGGAGTCCGCACGACTGCAGCAGCAGGAGCAGCAGCAGCAGCAGCAGCAGCAGCAGGAGGATGACAACAACACGCTGAGCAACAACATCGACAACATCGCATTGACGTGACAAAATGTTGAATGTGCTTGCCAGACGGAAGTAGCTAAGCTGGCTCACTTCCCTTCCACCCTGGCTCTCATCATCCTTTAACATGAGATTTATGTGAGCGTGCGTGATTTTGACGCACAGATGAAGCTTTCTCCCTCCTCCGGTACTCTTTCTAGTTGTAGTTGTTGCTTGTCTAAGTAGTTGTAAGTTTACTTGTGATCTGTCTTATAAGTATTGTTAGCACGTAGGCAGTCGTATCTATTTGGAAAAGAAAATACGGTTCTAAACTGAATGGCTATTGGCATGCGGCTTTAATATGCATTCTGTGGGCACTTTGTGTTGGGCATTTCTTGGCGATTCTCAGTGTCGGAATTTGGGTAAGTAAACAATGGGGAATTGAGTTGGTTTCTTAATGCGCTTATTGGTAACATTTTCCTTTCGATTTTGAGCTATGGAAATACTTAACTAAATTGCTACTAAATTGCAAAAGATGGAGTTGTATTCGCCCTTGGAAGAATACAAAAATCATGATATGGAGATATTATATTGACAACTTTATATATTGTTGTTTAAAAGTATAAAATGGTGAATATTTAAAGTAACTATCTGTCTCCTTCCCATCTTTATCTCTTTTATTTTTCCCCTCTTTCATTATCTCTCTTTCCTTACTCAGAAATGTTTTCTTTAAATAATTAATTGAAAGAAGTGTTGCGAAGGAATATTTTAAAGTAAAAAGAAAAGTAAAATTAAATTCTATTTACTTCTACATTTTATATTTATATTTATAGCCATCAAGGACTTTCGATAGCCATCTTAGACAGCATAATTTATAGTCCGCTTAAGGCATTCGCCTAAAGCTGCGAAAAACGTTGGCTAAAAAAATATATATACAACATCTTATTTTTATTTTTTATCGATTTTCAAGATTATTTACATCTTTCATCGGCAGTTTTACAGCCTTTGGCACGGGGCAGCATCTTGTCCGCCCATTAAATATAAATTCGATGAGGCTTTCAGCTGCAATTTGAATACCCCTCCCCACCCTCTTCACCTTATTTAACAACCTGACCTAGTAAAATTTTAGCCTGGCAAGGAAATTCACAAATCATTGGCTATAGACTTAAATGGAGCGAATGATATTTACCTAAGTTAAGAGCACAAATACAGCAACTACTTGCAACCTGCCACAGCTGCCACAGGCCAAGTGGCACTGCAGTAAAGCTGTCACGTGTGCCGCTTGCGTCGTTCGATGTTTACAAATCTGCAAAGGCAGCAAGTGCAAGGCAGGAGGCAAAAATTTCTCATTAATAATGCAACACACACATCACACTCATACTTACACACACACACACACACACACGGCTGGCTGCACCTGTGCCCCACAACTTGCCGCGGCTTCCGCTCGTTAAGCGTTGGCCTATGAAATGAGTTGAAAATCGTTCGCCGCCGCAACTCATTGCACATTATGGCGCACATCCTGCCGGTTCCTGTTGTTCTTGTTTTATATTTTACCATAATTCTAGGCACAGGCGCATTTTAAAGCGATCTCTGCTAGGCTAATAAGCAATTTACGGCCATTATATGGCGGCCTCAATCTGGCCCTACTCTATTATTAATTTGTTTTTAATTACGCCGGCAATTGCTCATACTTATATATTTATATTTCTTGGGCTATTGGCCGCCACCCAATTCTACAACTAAGTAAGTATATTTTTTTTGTTTGTTTGCTTTTTGCGATTTTGTTGTTTTTTTTTTGCGCCTGGCCAGCACAAATATTTTTGCTGCCTGCCCTTGGGGGCGTATACTTAATATTTCATGTATATATTTTTTCTTTACTTCTCCTCTACTTCTTTGACTGCCTGCTGTTTTCTAAGGTTTCCCGTTGCGTCATTGTCGAAGCCCAAAGCACTTTGCATGTCGTATTTTGTTATTTTTTTGTTGATACCCTACCTTGGGGTGCTTAGTTGGGCAGACAGTAATGAAGTGAAGAGGGCGATACTGGAGTGATTCAATTTGGCAAATTATGTTAAGGGCACTTCATATAATTAGTATTTTTAGGTATAATTGGATCGTTCACAGGTGTATTGAAATGATTGATGGAAAACTGAGTTGTAGACGAATTCATTCAATTTGATAGGTCTCGAAACCATCCTATGAAAAAAACTACATCCATACTCTAGCCAGGGGAAAGTGGATCCGCGATGTTTTGTTGGCCAAAGACCTAAACATTAGACAACTAATCTGGTTATTAAATTTCACTAACTATCAATTGGGCATGTTATCTTTAGGCTTTATTAAATATATATTTTGTTGGCATCAAATTAATGTATTCTACAAAATTTGTATTCTACTAAATTTAGTTTACAAACTCCCTTAAAAATGTAATTAAAACTTTTGCAAGGGTATATAATCTTCTCTGTGCTCTCCAATTTTTGTGGCGGTTTTTTAGGCAACTAAATTAAATTACTTGGGTTGCGTTTTGCCATGAGTCACGCCTAAAACTAAAACTAAGACTAAGACCCGCTGTCTGTGACGAGGGTCATGCGAATAACGGAACATAACGTAGCACGAATTTAAGTAGAAAATAACGCATGAAAGAAACACCTAAAGCGATTGCCCGCCTGAAAATAGACTATGAAAAACACATTACAGCTGTGATTGTAGAGCAAATGTGAACAAGCTGATTATTGAGAAATCGAAATTAGTTTACCTAAGACACAATGCCAACAATTCCACGTTCGTCGTAGCCCCTAGGGACAGGCAAACAATATATAGACCTTGGCTAGTCAGTTTCGATTTCTATAGTTGATGCAGTTAGCATATCAATTATATGCGACCGTCCAGCTCCGTGTTCGGGGGCCAATTAAATGTGAGTTGTGTTTATGATTATCGTTTTAGGGTTCGCTGTATTGCTGCCTGGCATGCCATGACCATGTCGCACATGACAATGGCTTCCCAACAAGGTGCAGACACGTGCACCGGCCTGATAAACGAGCACCAGCCCACGCAGGACACACAGCGAGGCAGACAGGACACGGCGCTGAGTCATGGGCGTTGTCTAATGAGCTGTTGGCTGTAAATGGGCCTAGAGATCGAGCTGCCACTTTACACAGCCCGAGACTGCTTGATTGATTGATTGATGTTCAAATTGATTGTTGTCGTTGTATTTCGCCCTGTATCCATAGCATATTTATAGCTCAACTCATATGTAATTTAATACATTTCTTTTCATTTCGGCTTTTTTCTTTTTTGCTATTCAGGGGCCTTCTCATAAGCATGTCAGGCATTTTGACACCTCAAAGTAGGCTACTCAGAACATGAGTTTGCATGTACTCAATCAGTCAATCGTTCCGTTAGTGAACTTGACAACAGCTGCTTGTTTTATGTTTCTGCAGTTTAAATTCTTAGGTACTCGACTCGACTAGGGGCACCCTCAACAAAAAAAAAATGAAGAAAATTAATTAAATCGATAAGGTTTCGCTTTGTGCTTTGAATTTCGCCTTTATGTGCGCTCTACATGCTAGCTATTGAGCTAAGCCAGCCTCTATGTTGGATATACCCTGTACTGTAGCAGAAGCTGTTATGACTTTTATGTAGTTTTTACTGTTGTATGTAGTTAATAATAGTTAATAGTTAAATAGTAACAGTTAAATAGCTGCTAGCAGAGATGGCCTTTAGCTTTTTCCCAAAACTTATTTTCAACATTTTTATAACATTTCCCTGACTTAACAGTAGACCATAAAAATTAAATTAATTTCAACTCTTGCAACTTTTTAAGACTTTCAGAACTTTACTTATTAAAAAATTGGTGTATAAATATTACAGAGAATTTTGTAGTTTATCATTGAAGCTGTGTATCAGTATTTTTTACCTAAGCACTGAATATCTTTTCATAGAGCACACTCTAAAGCAGCTGTGTCAGGTTACTATTGAAGAGAGGGAGAGGGACGGGAAGAGACAGAGTGCGAGAGAAAGAGATGTAGATTTTGCAGCATGGGCAAGGGCCCCAGTGCGAGCTAGACAATAAACAATTCTATTAAGTTTTACAATGACAGGGCGACTCACAGCACGTGCCTCTAGTCTGGACTATGTATATATATATATATTATGTTTGTGTGTGTATGTTTATTTGTTGCATATTTGCGGGCGCAACAATGTCATGAAAATTGCATTTATATCAGCGACGTTACGTGTCAGCGACTCAATACAAGAGCATGAGTGTGTGTGTGTGTGTGTGTGTGTCTCTTCATTGAGTATATGTTGACGCTAAGTGAATTTATTGCATTTAATATGCTTTTCATGTCACTCACAGCGCTCACAAAGCTCAATATTTTATATATTTTTATAGCGAGCAGCAGGCGAACGAGCTCATTAAAGCCAAAGCAAGATGCTTAAAGAGAGCGAGAGAGAAGAACAGAGCGGGAGAGGTAAAGTGAGACTCTGTGTGTAGAATATGATATGTTTGTTCCATGCGACCAGGATGTTCTAATTGCCGCACACATTAAAATCCAATTAAATACCACCAAACCATATAAATACAGTACAAGTTTTGTGTAGGCGCCTAATTGAAGCCTGCAATGTGCAAAGGCTATGCCGTATGGCCTGACAATTATTACAACACACACACACACACACGAACACACAGAGTCATATATATTTTATTTAGTAAAATCAAAAATACCTCATTGTAATTTTGTAAAATGTAATTTTGTTAAAGGGAAATTAAAATGGTTAAAGAACGAACAATACTGCTCACAGTAATTGAAAACGGTCTTAATTATTATTGTTATTTTGAAAAAATATTCATTTTTGTAGTTTGTGGGGTGCCGGAGTGGGCGTGGTTAAATTTATGAGGTTGATATTTAGAGGAAGTCTTTAGAAATCTGTCTGAACACATTCATGAATATGTTTTTGTATATTTGTTGATACTTTTTTATTCGTTTAGAAAACTTATTAAGCTAAAGCTGCAAAGTACCATATTTTTTGTCGCTTACTGTGCCCGCTATTTATCAATGGACGCGCTGGCTAATTGCAAAACTTGGGAGACAGATAGCAACAACAATAAACATGGACAACAACATGGACAACATAATGGACAGCAATGACAATGAGTTGTGTGCCATGTGCACACAAACACACACACACACACATACACATACACATACATACAGTGTGTGCTAAAGTGCAGCCATACAAATTTGTGACAAAAGTGTCAAATTTGCCAACTAAACAGCGCGCACACACAGCAGACACACACACACACACATAGCACACACATCACACACACTCATACACACACATAGAAAGAGCCTCATCAGGCGTAATTATGGCTTTTAACACATACAACGGGCAAAAGTGAAAAGTGGAAATTGCCGCTGCGATGCCATTTTGGTTTATTCATTGAAAGCCAGTTGACAGGGCCTGAAAGCAGCAATGAGTGAGTGAGTCAGGGGTAGGGGGTGTGGGGGAAGGGGGAGTAAGGGTGGGTGGGGGCTGGGCAAGTGTAAATGATATACTAGTTAACTAAGTTAGCCGTTAGTTGCGCCATGAGTCAGCGAAATTGCACACGTGAAAGTTGCAGTAGGCTGTGCGGGAGGGGGAGAAGAAAACGAGAGGGGCCGAGCTAGAGTGTATTGCCTGCTAAAAGCATATGAGAATTGAGTTGCTCATATGTGTGTGTGGCGGTGTGTGTGTGCGTGCCTAAAGGAGACTTGGCTTTTTTTGTGAATGTGCAGCTGCCGTGCATCAAGAGTTTGCGAGGCAGAGCGGGGAGAGGGAATGGGAATTGGTTTAAAACATCGACTCAATTGCAACAAGAACGTAAGTGCGCTTTTGTGTGACGAGTGCTGCATAAGAACCAGCAACAGTTAACTCTAATGGCTTTTAAATGAGCTGTGAATGAAAAGAAAATAACGAGAGAGAACATTTTTATTCGGTGGGCTGAAGTTTAAATACCCTTAAAGGCATATAGAATACATTTGTGAAATGTTTTTACTGCTAGAAATCAATAAAGTTGTTCATACAAAAACTTATTTTACGAGCTAGTATATCAGTGGAATATAGCAGTCTGATATTATTAATAATTTGCTGATATGTTAGGAGCATAGTGACACTCTCAAGAATGGATATACCGTACACGCTCGGCAACGTCTTCTGCGCGTTGCACATACCATGATAAAGGATCAATAGCTTCTGCAGGCGTGCGAAAAAAATGGAAAAATACATTGCCTACTTTTTAGCGCGTCGTAAATTGAAGCAAACGCGTGGGCGTTGCCGGAGTCCATTTAAAACAATTGTCGCTGCGCGCGATGGCAACTCTATTGAAAGCATTTGGCAGACAAAACAATAAATTTAATTGAAATGTGGCCTTGAGTAAAAGGGGAAGTAGAGTGGGTGGTGGGGGGCGCGGGGATTGTCGTAAGACACTAAAGCAAACGCATTTTTGTTATTTCAGCTAAAAGTTTTGTGCGCCCATTGTGCCGCAGCCTGTCAATGTGTGTGTGTGTGTGTGTGTGCTGGGTGTAGATTTTGTGGGCGCTTTTCCAATTTCGCGTCTTCCATTTCCTGCCATGCGGCGGCGTGCATTACAAATTTATGACATTGTCCCTTTTATGCTTGGCTACAAGCTTTTAGTTTTGCGTAAACTTTTATGTTATCATCTGATACACCCTGTAAAAACGTAGTGGCGAAGTTGCGGTTCAAGTTGGCCAGAGGGTAAAAACGATATTGTAAGAGCGGAAGTTGGAAAGGAAACGTAATACATTTTTTAAATAATCCAACAGGGTATCTGCTGGCTGTGCTTGCTTGAACGCTGTACAAGTTTTTTGTTGCTGGTTTTGAGTTATGTTGCGATATGGTCAATGTTGCCTTAAATGAAAGCTGCAACTTTTGTGGCTTTAACTTTGCGAGCGTAATGAAATGACAAGCCAAAGGGAAAAATATATCACATCAGATTTTAGTTTTAAAACAAAGGCACAATGCACAATGCAATGAAGAGAATAAAAAAGTAAAATAGAGGGAGAGAGAAGTTCAGCGTATTTTGTTGCATTGGGAATTGCATCGATTTGTATTTAGCAATTGTGACTTTAGGCAAATGCAACAAAAACTCGTTTTAGTTGGCAAACTTATCTAAAAAGTTTCTCACTATGCCAGATATTGTGGCATAAGTTAACCATGACTGCAACAAAAAGGTTGTCAAGTGAGTTTGGGGAATAGCTGCAATCTGCATAAAAGCTTAATGAAGTGTATTTTAGTTTGTGACTTATCTGAAAAAGCTAAAAGGTTTAAATGTTTTTAGGTCAGCTTTAAAGTAAAAACTCTTCTAATAGCTAAAGCTATAAACTCATTTTAACTGATACTTTAAAAAAACCTAGACAAATAACTCTATAACCCCTTAAATTATTTCAATAAGGGCACGCGCAATGTTTATTATTCACACTCAGCCACATACTCTATCAGAATTTATTTGTTGGCCAATCTTTAGCGCTCTCCAAGCGCCATTCAATGCTGTCCAGCTAGGAAGACCCGCCAGGACCCACGCAAAACTCTAAACGCTTCAATCAATGCAATTAAAGTAAATGCCACAGCAACAACAACAGCGACAGCCATATCTATGTGGATGTACGTGCTATAGTTACGATATATACTATGAATATATATATGCATGGTATAATGGCGCAGACATCGCGTGAGCTGCGCTAATGCATTGCCACACCCTAGCTTGGGGTGGTGTTGGTGGAGGGGTCGTTGCGCGGGGCAACCCTTTTGGCCAGGCACGTCGAGTGCAGCACGTGAGCGCACGCAGGAGCTGATTGTAAAACGAAATGAGCCATGGCAACAACAACAACAACAACGACACCAACAATAGCAACGACTTGAACTCAATGCGTAAACACTAAAGTTTAATGCACTCTAATTGCAGGGGCAGAGACAGCGGGAGGTTGCGGTGCGGGGAAGGGGTTAAGTGGAGACGGAAGCGGTTGAGACGACAAAGCAACTTTAAACGCGGCGCGTCGAGGGCGACACCAAAAATGACTCTAAAATACACTGAGCAAAACAAGGTGCAACACAAATTATAATTAAAATTATAAAAATAAGCACTTCTTTTTGCAAATATTAGTAATAATAAAAATTGTGATTATGTTTAGCTATCTTTAAAATTAATTGAAAATGTTTTTATATTAAACTTTTTGGAGGATATTTGATCAAATTTACAAAGATCTTTCACCCCAAAGTGAAATTCTAAAGAATTTTTTAGGAAATTAGGAAAAATGCTTCATATTTTAAGATAAGTAGAAGAGCAAGTTGATATACAGTCAAAGATTGTTGTCTAAAAGCAATTAAATATATTATGACTAAATATGCTAATGTATAATTAAAGATTTATTAAAACAGGATGTACAATGTAAATAAATTATGAATTTTTTTATGCCTAATATTCGCAGACTCCCAATGATTTTTTTCACAGTGTAAGGGTATTTAAATAAAGCTAAATGCGCCTTTGTGCGGCTGCGAGGACATTGCGTGCGGTGGTGCTGCCGAGCCGGTGACACAAAAGTTCAACCACTTGGCGCTTGACTGGGGAAACAAAGCAATGGCCGCCATGCGGATATCCGGTTAAGTTGCGCGCATGTGTGTGGGTGTGTGCTGGGAACGTGTTTAACGGTCATCAAGTTGATTAATGTTTGATTTTAATGATTTATTTAGTCGCGTCTGCTGGCCAACAGCAGCTGCCAGTGGCAGCCAGTTGCCAATTGCAGAATATGGCTTACGTAAACAGGTAAAAACTATATGGGGACCCAAGGCGCTGTATCAAAAGCACATTTATAATGTTGTACTACATCAAAAAAAAAGGAGGTTGGTCCGAGGAACACTAAAAACGAAATTATTTTCAAACGCTTTGTGTGATTTATTTGGCTGTCTGTGACCACAAAACCTAACGAAACGAAACGAACTGAAAGCCAAAGCCAAGGCAATGTCCAGTTTCACGGGGGCAGAGGTAGGCGTTCTGCTGACATTGGGCCAAGCCCAGTGCATTGGGGCTTTTGGCATTTTGGATGACTAAGCCCGTTTTTTTTGCCTGGCTGCCAAGTCAAATTGTGTGGTCACTCGGCATCTGCAATTGTTCGGCCAAGCTGCAAATTGCATGGAAGCTAATAATAATCGGCAGCAGTACAGGAATTTTTTGGATGTCAAGCCGAAGGTAAGGGCCATTAATTTTAGGCACTTTTCAATGTCAAGTCCTTGCCGTTGCAACTTCCGCTTTGCGAAATTATAAATTTTGCGGGCTGGCCAAAAAAAATAAAATAAAAATGAAAAGTCAAATAAATATGTGACAAATATTTGTGAAGCGTGTTTTTCCCTTATTTTTATTTTTCCTTCTTTTTTGTTGGTATTTATCTCTCTTGTTTATGTTGCAAAGTCACGCGAGTTGTCAACATTAAATTCAGCTGCTTGTTAACATTTGACAGCGTTTTGCTTTTAAACAGGCTGGAATAGAGCAGCCCCCACTACACACTTCCATTCACTAATCAACATTTAATGGCCTGGGACTAGGCGTATGCGTCATATTTTATGCGAGCTCACATGAATAACATATCGCGTATACGCCGCGTACCACAGAATATATTCACATATATATTGTATGTGTATCTTCGAGTGAACATCTCATAATTAGACGCCCTCAACGCTTGCAATCAGCTGTGGCTAATTCCCAGTCTGCTGCTGCGTTGACATTTGGGAAATATGGTTGCTTCTCTAGTTCTGTCTGTCGTATACGCAATGTCAGGCTCTTTGCCATCTTCCGCTTTTAGCGCTTAACAGCCACATGACAGGAATATGTGCTTCTGGTGAGACGACAAATTAATATATATTCCAAGAGAACTTTAATCAGAGCCACAAAACAGGGCATATAATATTTAAATGGCGTTACGTTAACTGACTGAAGCATAAAACTAACATTTTGATAAAGTTCAGAGGCCACATAGTTCAAAACTTTTAAAGTCAAAATAAAACATATCTATATAAATAAAATATTAGCAGTATACAAATATGAAATCTACATAACATAAATATAGAATTTTACCGTCGAAATACCTAAAAATATGCATAACTTCTATAGTTGAATTAACACAGTTTGTTTTTAGACTAAATACACCTTAACTAATTCCACTTCTTCCCGACCCATTACAAAAAGAAAACTAACCAGCCTCTGATATTACACTACAAATAGCATAATGAGCTCATAGCCAGCCCTCGCAACCCCCTCAACTTCCCCGTAACTTTGTCAGCTAATTAAAATGCCAGTTAGCTGTAGGACAAAATTGTTTAGATAGAAGACTTCCTCTAGCCCACTTCACTTCCCTCACTTCACTTCACTTCATTTTGCTTCGTTCCGTTTCCTTTCCTTTCCTTTGCCTTGCCTCATTTGCGTTTGCTTTGAGGCGTTGTGCATAAATTTTGGGACCATCCATTTGTAGGCTTCCCTCTTAGCCAAAAACTCGCACAGGGCCCTTGGCATTAGCCTAATTGTTGGCCCAGACACACATACACGCACACTCACACACACACACATACACAGGTAAAAAGGTAATTTTAGTTTTCGCATTTTTCTGGCTATTTAATTGTAAAAGCATTTTAATACGCTGCGCGCCTTTTATAATTTGTACTACCCTTTGGATGGGTATTATAGTTTTTTCATGACATGTGTAATGCATTGAAGTAGATATCTCCGTTTACATATTCCTGATCAGCATCAATAGCCAAGTCGATAAATGCTCGACTGTGAGTTTTTATATGATCTACTGTCTCAGTTTTAAAGCGTGGGATTCGGCCGGATCGGACTACTATATTGTATAGCTACCATAGGAACAGTGAAAATAGCTTTTGTTTTTCAAGATATCATAACCAGAGTAAGCATTTGAGATCATTACTTTGTTCTTAACATTTCAATAACATTTTATTGCCATCAGACCTCTATAGCATATAGCTGGAATAGGAACAAGCGATCAAAATATATATATAATTATTTAAATCTTATCAACAGTAAATTTTTATGTATATTCCTTCACCACGAAAAATCGGTCTTAGCCTGCGTTTTTCATAAAAGTACTGTAAGTGTATTTAAACTTCGGCATTTCAAATAAAACAATTTTTTCTTGTTTTCTCTCTTTACGCTTTTTTCTCTAATGTTGCATAAAAGCATTTTCGTGTGCCAGCAATGAGTGTGCGTGTGTTTGTGTGTGTTGTTCTTGTTGCTGTTGTTTTTCAAGGTCGCGTGCAGAAATTACAGTCACGCGTCAGATTTTATGCAAAACAGGCAGCGAGAACTCAGCCAGTTTTTAAGTATTTTGTGCATTTGCAATTGGCCAGTTCGCAGTTGTGGTTGTTGTTGCTGCCGCTGTACTTATATAAATGTAAAGTGTTTGTGTGTGTGTGTGTCGAAGGCGTACGCCTGCCTGCCTATGCCTTTTGAGTCAAGTCATAAATTTCAAACAAGTCTCGTAAAATCTCAAGTGAGCTTGGCATTTTCTCACTGTGCCGCGTTGTTCACTTGGTTGTTGTTGTTGCTGCTGTTGTTCTTGTTGCTGGCATGTAAATGAGCAGCGTGAAATGTTTGTGTTTGCTTTCCACTACGCTCTGCATATGTTTTAAGCCTACGAATTGCGCTGCTGATAACAAGTCAAATTTAAGAGGTTTCTTTGCTTGTCAGGCTTTCAGTTGTAAAAAATTTAAAGAAAACGTTCAAGGAATTTTATGATTATTGAAAGGCTTAATTAAAAAAAGTAGGTATCTGTACTGAAAAAACAGATGGCTTAGTCAATAAGATCATAGAATTTAAAAAATAATCAAACATTTTTCCTCATTTTTTGCATATTAAAATACAAAAGAAAATTAAGTTTAAAATGTTCTTACCGATTTTGGATTTAATATAAATTAAAATATTAACAATTTATAGTTATTCGACTTTTTTATATCTTAAGTTACAACTTTAAGGTCTCAAGCAATATTTTTATGGAAAATGTCTTGTCTAAGAAAGTATATGTATGTCAAAGAAAACTTAAACAAAAACTGTCTAAAATTAGAAATATATGTATATACATTAACTTACACTAGTACTTATCTGTCCCCTTCTGTTCTCCCATAAATATCATTTTTTTATTTTGGGTGTATATATATATGTATAATTTTGTTTACTCTATTCAACCTCTGAGCCTTTCCACTTGACTAAACTATTCAAATTGGTGTCAAGTACTCAAGTATTTTTGGTGTAGCCCCCAGAGGGCCCTTCATATATATTTCTACATATTATTTCAGTTCTTATTTGTTAATGTTCCCCATAGAGCTAGCGCCATTTTGTATTTTATGCCTAAAATGCAAATTATTTCACACTTGCACATGTATACAACTACACACACAGGCACCTTTACACACACGCGCATATGTATGTGAAATGTCACACAAATTTACGACATTTTTTTATAGTCCACTTTTTTTTGGGTGTCTTGACAAAAACTAAAGTAAACCTCACCTTTGGCGATTTATGCTTGGGTTATTTTTTTACAAACTATTTGCTGAAGTTAAATGTGAGACCAAAGCAAACAAATATTGTACATGAAGAGGAAGAAACAGAAGTAGCAACAACAACAAAAGGAAGCACTTTAAAATGTCAAAGGGATGTCAGCAACAGCGGCGCTGTCGCTGCGCAGCTGCTGCGCTGTCAACGCTTTTTGTAGGCACTTAAAAGCTTCGCTGCTTTTAGCTGCTTTTGTTGTTGTTGTTGTAGCTAATGATGCCTGCAGCTTTGATAAAGGCTCCGACATCGGCGCAGGCATCATTCTACCGTTTTATTGCACGTTTTATGTGCCGAGCATAAAAGGCGAATACACTGTGAGAAATTAAATAAACCTGATTTAATATGCTGTGTAATCTGGAGGAGCAATAAGAGCAACAGAGAGCGAGAGAGAGCTATATAAGGATTTCCTAGGAATATTTGTGGGTTTTCATGCTGTTTATTCAGCAGAGTTACCAGCTTATTAAAACATAGATAAATGCAGAAAAAAGCTTACGATTTTTCAAGAGTTTTAATTATTTTGATTTGTGGAGGTGTCATAAAGATTTTTGGAAAGTTGATTTAGTATTTTACATTATTAAGTTATAGAATTGCCAGATTTTTTATAAGGGGCCTATTTGTGAAAGACAGAAGGAGAAAGAGAGAAGGTGAGAGGCAGAGTAAGAGACGCTCGCACTTATGAGCGACAGAAAGGAATTTGAACGGGTTCATTTATTGCCAGAAAGCTTATAGAAGACTTTAAATTGGGTTGGAAAGACCAACAAAAAAATATTTCTCAAGTGTTTCTGGCGCAATAAAAATTGTTTCTTCTTTCTTCTTCTGCGGAACTGCCAGTTTGTTAATTATTAATTAAGGATGGTAACAGAAAGCGAAGGGATGAAGTCAGCGTCTTTATAGCTTACAATATTTTGCACAGAGTTACCACACTACTCAAGGAGAGCTGAAGTTAGAAGCACAGAGGGAGTGTAATATTTAAGAAGCTGCCAAATTTCTTTCAAATAAAACTGATATAAAATCCTTCTAATTTGAATAATAAATTCTTAAATATTGCATAAATCCAGATATCCCACGCAAAACTTACATTTGAGCATGTATTAATTTATATATTATTTTTTTCGTAGTGTATTTTTTTGCAACTTTGCATACTGTTTTGTGGGCGCCGCCCGATCGGTCGTTACTTACGATTTTATGATGCAGCGCGGAGAGCTCGCGTTCAGTGACCCGACGACTGGCCGCCTCGCGTCGCCGCTGCCGGAACTGGCTGTACTTGTAGGCGAGCATTACGCCGGGCAGGGCGAGCGCCTCCAGCGGTGATTTGCGTCCAAAGGGCATCGCGGCGTAGCGCTTCGAGCGCTGATGGGGTCCTTGCGAGTCCTTGTGAGGCTTGGCGAGTGTTGAATTATTGCTTGCTGGTTATTCACAATTGAGTTGGGGTGGTACAAGCGCTCTCTCTCTCACTCTGTCTGTCTCTTACTCTTCTCAATCTCTCTTCAGGCTGGTTAGTGTCTCATTATTGGGATTATGTAAGCACAACACGACCTAAGCATTATGTTGCCCCGTTCCTACGAGAGAGCTGTGTGTCCGGCAGTATTCAGTCCATTTGCTTATCGACTCGCACAATTTTCATTTGATTTGTTTTTCCGTTTTCTTCGCATGCTGCTGAGCTGCAGTTCACTTATGCATTCGATTGCAGTCCGCCTGTGAAAACGTTGTGGAAAACAATTTATCTTGGGTGCCCCAACACGGCGATTGCACCCACTTGATTTTGAGTGCGTCGTAAGTGTTTTTGATACCCCCTTGGGGTAGGAGGAGGCAGACAGCAACAAGCACACGTGTATTTACAGACATTCAAGCAATAAAGTTGTGTATTTCGTCTTAAATTCGCCAATATTTTCTAGAAAGTTTTCGCATTGTTTGCCTTTCTTTGGATTGATTTTGGATAGGGAATACGGAGAGTTAAGAATAGAAAATATATTTAGGAGAAATGCCTAACATCATAGACAAGTTCTAAAATCTTTATTGTTATTTAAGTTATCCGATGCTAACAGTTTTGCAACGGAATTTACATAATATAAAATTGGAAACATTTTTCTTATATAAAATTTCAGTTTTAGCAAAGGATTTATGAATTTGACTTTTGATTTTTTGTTCTATATAGAAGGTTTTACCAATTTTGAAGTCAAATTAAAATGCTACTATATTTAGAGCATATTTTAAGGAGCAAAGTTCTTTAAGATTTTCAGTTTTATTACATTTTCAAAGCAACAGCATTAACTCCTAAACAGAAATTAGTAAATAAATAATAATATATGTTTGTAATTGTCAAGTATTTAAAAAGTATTAAGAAGATATGAGCATTTGAGCATAATATGCATAAAAGAAGAAATAATATACATGAAAAAGAAATTTTAGAGATTCTTATATTCCAAATTTCTGACCAAGCTTAAATAAAGGAGTTTTTAGTAATGTTGGATATTGATATTTGCTATAATTCAGATATATTTGGTTGGTAGAGGCACTAAAAATGCTAACATTACAATATACAAAAATTAATTCTCTGCTTAAAACATATTTGAAATATTTTGTATGGATTTAAAAGTAAGCAATGTTCCAAAAGGGAACTAGCTATAATTAATATTACATATTCTATCTATTCATTTGTGTTTGGCTAATTCAAATGGCATCTGCGAACTCATTTGTCTGTCCGTTTGGCTATAAGACTAGAGGGGAAAGAGAACGAAAAAAGGGGCACGCTAACCATTATTTGTCAGGACCCTGGCATTAAACACGCTGATAAATTTATGCTTTGGCTTAAGTCAGTATCAAATTACAAGGCGAAGACGAACATTAATTTCAATTAGAAATCGCACGCAAACAGCACACACAAAGAGGCACACACAGTCGCACATTAACACACACACAGACGCACTTGGCAAATGCTGTAAATCACAACTTGTCGAGCGAATCTGCAGGGGGCGTGTGCGGGGGGCGTAGATATGAAACTGTCACTGATTACACGCTGCGTTTAGTTAGATTTCTTTTTATTTTAGATTTATTTAAGTAAAGCCACACTCACACACACACACACAAGTACAAACGCGTGCAGAGCGGGGCAGAGTGTGAGCGGAACAGATGATATTAGTTTGCGCTTTGAAAGCGGGCCACGTGCGTCGGCGGCGAACGCAGAACGTCGAATGTCGCACAGCAGCTTCGCAGTTTCCCACGCAACCAAACGCTGGAAGCTGCGTAACTCTGTGTGCGTGTGTGTGTGTGTGTGTGCGACGCACTTCCAGTGCAGCTGGCAAACACAATTTGGAGGTGGAGTCTCTGGCACTTCCAATGCAGGTTGTTTATGCTGGCAGCACGCGGTGCAAACTTTTATTTGTTTTACTGTTTGATTTTTATTGGGTTTGTTTTTTGCTTTTAATTTCTTTTATATTTTTGATTAATTGAATCGACTTTTTTTTATTGCTTTCGACAAATTGAACTCACGAATATTGCTTGTGTATTTTTTTTCTTATTTTTTTTGCACGGCACACGTTACGTTACGTATACGCCGCGTGCGCTGCTGGCAGACAACGTACAGCGTGGCGCCTTCGCAAACGACTGACAGGATTTTTTTATTTGTGGTTGGGCTTCCAGCGCAGCAGCTGTGATGTCTGCGCAAGCTCAAAAAATAACAGTTAGCCGGCAATTTGGTATAACAGTTGCTCTGAAGCTTGGGCCAATTTGTTGTTGATGCGCTCACGAGTTGGCTCGTAAACAAAACGTCATCACATTGAGACAGTGTGTGTGTGCGTGTGTGTGTAAACAAATCACAAACTGGGGGCACATTTACAATTTGGCGCAGTTTGTTCGGACATTTGCGACACTTTCGGACTTGGACAATTGCTGTTTTTGCTATTATTGCGGTTTGTGCGCTTTTGGCCAGCAATTGCTACGATTCAATTTAACGAGCGCTTGTTAATTATTGTGTGCATTGCTTGTTGTGCTAATTGTTGCGGCTTTTTATTAGCGCTTTGTGGCATGCCACACTGATTTGTGTGGCTAATAATAATACTCAAGGCAAAATGCTCAAGTATAAGAGCTAAAATAAACAAGTGGGCTAATTATACGACTGCGAGCTTAAGCTAAAAGCTTTAAGCCAGTGTCAACTTATTTTAATTATGCAAAAGATTTATATAATTATCTTTGTTCAAGTGTATTTCCGAGAGTTTGGCTTAAATTGAGGAATAGCAACATGTTGCTAGCACGCTTTTGCCTTGGCAACATGATCAAAATGTTGCTGTAGCAAAGCATAAGTCAGAAATGTCTGGCGCTCTCTCGCTCTCTCTCTCTCGCTAGCAGTGTGCCATGTAAACTAACAGCGTAGTAACAGCAAATACTACACACAAACATATACACAGACAAGCTACAGATCAATAGCTGTTAAGAGCGCAGGTCAACCAAGCGCCAGCAACAACAATAACAAAACAAATGGTAAAACAAACGAAAGCCAAAGTCAAAATCACGCCAGTAAAGTCGCTGGAAGTGCGGCAAAGTCAGCGACTGTTATACAACGTGCTGTTATACACGGTGAGCGCAAGTTGCGAAAGAAAGTGAGAGCGAGAGAGCCGAAGCGCTCGCATGGCCTGCTTTGCTAAATGCAAAAAAATAAAAGAAATGAGGCAGCCAATGCGAAGAGAACAACAATGCGACGCCATGGAAATGATGACGTAAATTGAAAGCAAGCAGCAACAACAACAACGGTAAAAATCTATTTGCATTGTATATGTCTGTCTGCCGCTGCCTGCCTCTGTCTGTCCGCTGTTACGTTTCTAACATTTGTCTGTCTGCCACGCAATGTGCTCGCAGGTGTTGCAGCTGCTCACAGGGATGGAAAGTGGGTTGGGGGCAAGTTGTTTGTCGAGCATTTGTCGATGCCAGCTGAGTGCACTTCACAGATACGGATACACGCATGAGCATGAAAAAACAACTAGTTGGGACGCGCCTCTAATGACATTTGCCATTGTTTTGCGCCGTTTTCACGACTCGCTGACAACGTTTTCATTTCCGCTTAAATGCGTTTGCAGCAAACTTTTCAATTCGAGATGAGAGCGTCTCGTGACACGAGCAGATATTGAAAGGCTCAGTAAAGTTATTTTTAGTTGAAATGAAATATTATTTTAAAAATGTATAAATAGTTTCAATTACATTAGATCTGTTTGCGTGTCGTGACACGAACGAATCACAAAAACAATTCTTGACCGTTTAGAATACCTGATAAAAAATTTAAATTTGTCAATGGATAAAAGTTTGCGCGCGAGGGGTTTATCTTTCTTCTCGCAACTTCCGAACACTTTTATACTCAAGAATAAAAGTCTTTCTAAAAGTAAAATATATATATAGTATTTATATTCCTTAAGGTACTAGTAAAAGTAAACCTAAAAATGTTCTAATCAATATAATGCATGCATAATAACAAAGACTTACCAGATTGTTTACCACGACGCAAGGACGTGCAAAAATGACTTTATTCAACATTTCTGATTCCTAAAATAGATAAAGTTAATTAAAAAAGCATTTCACAGGCATAAATCATATTGTTCCGTAAATGATTCTTAAATTTGTAAAATAATAAATTTTTATAAAATAAAATGTGTAAATATTGTTGCGAACAACAAAATATTTGAGTTAAGACTTAAAAGGACCAATTTATATAATATTAAATATAATCTAAAAATGATAAGTTATTGATATGCATTTGTTATCACGCAGCCATCTTTAATTTTTAACGGTATTTGGGTTTTGCTTTGGTCGACGTCACGATTTGTGCTGGTCCCCCGTTTTGGTTCACGTTGCAGAAGCTCGCAACCTGCAGTTGGTTTATTTGTTTCGCCTGTTTGTTTGCTGTGTGTGTCCTTCGCAGCGTATCCACTCACTAGCACACACACATATACACAGTCACACACACACACAGTCCAACAGTGTCTCATATTTCGCTGTGTGCGTCCTTAAAAACTTTTGCACTTTGTGCTCAATTTTATTTTTTGTTGCGTTTTGCGTTTCTATTTCTATTTTTAGGCCGCACAGCTCGTTGCACATACAAACACACGCAGACACACACACACACACACAGACACACACAATTTGTGCGCCACGCTAAGGTTAATGGTTTTTCTTGGCCAACGCACTGTGGCATGGGGAAACTGCGATATCAATCATACGCCACGTGGTTGCTACGCTTCTTCTACTTTCTACTTTGCTCTAGCAGCAATTTCTCACGACCGAAACGCATAAATTAATCAACAATGGCACAAAAATTCACACGACACTGTCCGCACATATCCGCAAACATCAAAGAGAAGAAGCAAAGAGGAGGACAAAGAGAGAGGGAAACGGAGAGCGAGAGACAGCACCCTATCGTTGTCTTTGGCATTGTCCAAGTTTGTTGACGTCCCCGTTTCACAGACTGCCATTGACGTCACGGAATGCACATGCACATCACACATACGCAGCATTGGCCAGCTGCTGTTTCCTTCTGATTGCCACCTCCGATTGTCGCATTGCAATAATTCTACAGCCACAACAGCTCAATTTGCCAGCCAACTGCATGTACCCCTGACCCTACCCAATCTGTGTTTGCACTTATCAAAGCCATATGTTTACACAAAGCGTTGGCCAATCACCAATTTAGCCAATCGCACAGCTCTCAACGCGAAACATTTTTCATAAGCGTGAATTCTGATATTTATATTTATTTTATGAAACTCTATAAATAATAAATGTATATATTAGCTAGAGAAACTACATAAATAACATTCTGTTGTCTGCAACTTAATATTAAATTCAACTTGGCAACTTTGAACTATATAAATTTCCTTTTGGCAAAACGTTTTAGGGATAAAAGCGTTGCAAAATAATTTTCTTAATTAAATTTAGATGAATAATTACCCAAGATGACAAACTATGACCATCATGCCACAAAGCATTAAAATCGGTTTAGTTTTGGCAAAGTTATGCCCACAAGGAGGAACTTTTACTAAAGATTTGCAACTTTACCAATCTTGAAAATAAAAATCGTTGAAATAAAAATTCAGGATTCTAAATTTTGAAAAAAATAATTTCCGAAAATGTTAATATCCAAATGCAGATATTTTAAATGTAAAATCAAACTACAGAAAAAACTATGGACAAAATGCAGTCAAGCATAAAAATCAGTCCAATTTTAAGAATGTGAAGCCATTATGAGGTGTTCTAGAGAGAGTTTTTAAGGAAATTTTAACTTAACAAGCTGCATTTTTTGTCAATTTTGAAGTGATGTTTGACATAAAAATTTACCACATTAGAATTAGTTTAGTGGCATTTTAAATTTAAGACGCAGAAATAATATAGATGACCGAAATTTCATTTAGCCTGAAAATCGATCTTGATTTGGCCAAGTTATGGGTCTGAGTGGACCACCCAATAAAAGGGGATTATGGGTATGTTAGCTAGGGAAGCTCTGGAACTGCTGAGGTGCCTTCAGCTTTGTCACTTTGTTGGCTTCCCGTGTCTAACGGCGTTTGACTAACGACAACCGTGGGTCAGTTGCTGCTGGCGCTTGGAACTGCGCAGTTCTCCCCGGCTGACAAAATCTGATTAAGCTTTTCCTGATCCAGCTGGTTAATCCTTTGAGCTATGGCTGCAGCAGCTGTTGCTACGCCCGGCGCCACTGTGCTGCCCGCCAGTGCCGCCGCTGCCGCCGCGGGTCCTGCCGTGCTTAAGACGCCCGCAGCCGGAGGCAAGGCGCCGTTGAATCAAGTTGAAATCGCCGGCGAGGCGAATATTGTGAACTACATGAAGAATCGCCTGCGCAAGGGCGCCATGAAGCGCAAGGGGCTGCAGATTGTGAACGGACACAACTTTGCGGTGCGCTTCTTCAAGCAGCCCACCTACTGCGGCCACTGCAAGGACTTCATTTGGTGAGTTAGCCGCTGGCCAAGGAACCGCAGCAGGCAACGCAAAACCACAGCGCAAGCCACAACGACAGCCACGACCCATTTATTCGCGCCGCGACCCTCGAATTGTGCACAGCGTTTCTGTGTTGCCATAACGATACCCTGTAGTTATTGCAGAGAGCGTAAAATGACTTGTGCAATTGTGTGTGACGGGTAGAAGGTGGCATCTGTCAACCATAAGGCATATTTATCGTGACTAGCAATTGTTATGACACTGTGGACAGAATTAGGTAAATGTGCGCACGTCAAAACTGCCTACAGGGTATATTCCAGGGCCACCTTCGACTAAATCAGTTTAAATTGCTGTTGTGGTTGTTGTCGGAATTATTGCTGTTGTCGGCGATGCGTCGCCTAATTTAATTAGCGCTCTGTAACTTGACACGTTTTGTTGCTCTCTTTGCATTGTTGCATGCACCGCAAACGTGGCCGGATTTCAGGGGTTTTGGCAAGCAAGGTTTTCAGTGCGAGGGTAGGTTGTAGAATTTCACCTACATCATGAGCTAATTGATGTTATAATTCATACACAGAATGTCGGTTTAATATACATCAGAAGTGCTGCAAGTTTGTCGTTTTCAAGTGTCCCGGCAAGGACACGGACTTCGATGCCGATTGTGCGAAGGTGAAGCACGGCTGGAACTCCACCACCTACACCACGCCCACTTTCTGCGATGAGTGCGGCATGCTGCTGCACGGCGTTGCCCACCAGGGCGTCAAGTGCGAGAGTAAGTTTGAGTTGGAGAGAGGCTTGAATTCCTAGCTAATTCCTTGTGCCGCACACAGACTGCAACCTGAACGTGCATCATCAGTGCCAGGAGAAGGTGCCGCCCATGTGTGGCGCGGACATCAGCGAGGTGCGCGGCAAGCTGTTGTTGTACGTAGAGCTAAAGGGCAATAATCTCAAGGTGGACAGTGAGTAGAAGGCGGCGGAATCAAGAGCTTAAACCTTTTACAAAATCTCCTCCTCACCGACTTAGTCAAGGAGGCAGCTAATCTCATACCCATGGATACCAATGGCTTCAGCGATCCCTATATAGCCGTGCAAATGCATCCCGATCGCTCGGGTCGCACCAAGAAGAAGACCAAAACTATACAGAAGAATCTCAATCCGGTTTTCAATGAGACCTTAACCTTGTAAGGAATCCTTGCAACCCTTCGGACCAAAAACTCCTACAGACCCTATTTTGCGTTTTCAGTGAGCTACAGCCGCAGGACAGGGAGAAACGGCTGTTGATTGAGGTCTGGGATTGGGATCGCACCTCACGCAACGACTTCATGGGCTCGTTCTCTTTCAGCCTGGAGGAGCTGCAGAAGGAGCCCATCGATGGCTGGTACAAATTCCTGTCCCAGGTCGAGGGCGAGCACTACAACATACCCTGCGTGGATGTCATCAACGATATGGCGCGCCTGCGCGACGAAGTGCAGGTGAGTAAAGCTCGCGAGTGCAGCTTTACTTCTATTTTAACCTCAATCAACCTTAGCACGAGCGCAAGCCCAATGAAAAGCGGCGCATGGACAACAAGGACATGCCCCATAATATGAGCAAGCGGGACATGATTCGCGCCGCCGACTTTAACTTCGTCAAGGTAATTGGCAAGGGTTCCTTTGGCAAGGTGCTGCTGGCCGAGCGTCGCGGCACGGACGAGCTGTACGCGGTGAAGGTGCTCCGCAAGGATGTCATCATCCAAACGGACGACATGGAGCTGCCCATGAACGAGAAACGCATCCTGGCGCTGTCGAACAGGCCGCCTTTCCTGGTGGCCATGCACTCCTGCTTCCAGACCATGGATCGCCTCTTCTTTGTCATGGAGTACTGCAAGGGCGGCGATCTCATGTACCACATGCAGCAGTACGGACGCTTCAAGGAGTCGGTGGCCGTGTGAGTGAAGGGATTATCTTCTATCTATATCCTTTATACACATATATTTTTTTCCTATTTAGCTTCTATGCCGTGGAAATTGCCATTGCTTTGTTCTTCCTGCATGAACACGATATTATTTATCGCGACCTGAAGCTGGATAATGTTTTGTTGGATGGCGAGGGTCATGTGAAGCTCGTGGACTTTGGTTTGAGCAAGGAGGGCGTCACGGATCGTCATACCACGCGCACTTTTTGCGGCACGCCCAACTATATGGCGCCAGAGGTGAGTTAGTCCTGAGTTGTTTAATTAGGGCTTTAGCTAAAGCCCCTCCTTAGATTGTCAGCTATGATCCTTATTCCTCGAGTGCCGATTGGTGGTCCTATGGTGTGCTGCTCTACGAGCTGATGGCGGGACAGGCGCCCTTCGAGGGCGACGATGAAAGCACCATTTTCCGCAATATCAAGGACAAGAAAGCGATTTTTCCCAAGCACTTCTCACAGGAGGCCATGGATATTATAACCAGCGTGAGTAAAAGATTATGGGAATTTTATGGGGCAGACTCAATTTTTTCCCTTTAGTTCCTGGCCAAGAAGCCCAACAATCGCTTGGGTGCTGGTCGCTATGCCAAGCAGGAAATCACAACGCATCCTTTTTTCCGTGTCGTCGACTGGGATAAGGCCGAGGCCTGCGAAATGGAGCCGCCCATTGTGCCCAAAATTGTATGTATTTATTAGATTCTATATTATTAGAATAATTGCATCCCTTTGCAGAAACATCGCAAGGACATTAGCAACTTTGATGAGGCTTTTACCAAGGAGAAAACAGATCTAACTCCCACCGATAAGCTTTTCATGATGAATTTGGATCAAAATGATTTTATTGGTTTCTCGTTTATGAATCCCGAGTTCATAACCATTATTTAAGCTTTAACGCTATTGTGAATTGTTTAAAGCTGTGCCATGAATAACCAATAAAGCTTAAAAAGCTTACATCGAAGCTTAAGGGTTGCGAAGAACTTTAGTGTAAAACTTAAAGCTGTGTATAACACATAGCCTGTGTTACCACAGAAAACTAGGACTCCTCACCAAAGCTCCCTAACATAACTGCAACATTGAAGAGCGAGCTTTAGTCTCTTCGCCTAACTTTCTTCAGTTCTTAGCTTTCGAGCGAGGACCCAGATAGTAAATGAAAACAAACCCGCACTCCCGGACGACCAGTCACTGGATAGAGTCGCCCAGTCGAGCTGCTGCCCCAGTTGGTGCAGGTAAAAAGCTAACGTGGGCTCGCCTCCCCTTTGTTTGGGGCACGAACTGAACTTTAACCTTCAAAGGGGAAGTACGAACGGCATATGAAATTAGTCAGGGGAATCGGAACTCACCACACCGAGCGCATCTTAAAGATGTGTCCCGGG
Source organism: Drosophila robusta (assembly GCA_035043565.1). Classification (NCBI taxonomy): domain Eukaryota; kingdom Metazoa; phylum Arthropoda; class Insecta; order Diptera; family Drosophilidae; genus Drosophila; species Drosophila robusta. The sequence goes on from JAWNMW010000584.1 coordinate 7,286,012, forward strand.
GGCATGTTGCGTATACGTAACGTTACGTTACATTATATTACGTTACGCTACATTGGCCACGTTGTCAACGGCACGGCACTTGGCTAATTGACAGAGCTGCTGCTAAATGATGAACTGGCTGCACAACAATTTGACAGCAGCTGTCAAATTTCATCATATTTCTGACTAGGCAGAAGGCCTAACTTGTTGCTGCCAGGACATGTCGCAGGCTCGCAGAGCAGCACAATTAGCCCGGGCTCAAATTGAATTTATTTCGCCTTTTCTTTTTGACACTTGAAATTGCCAGTTGACCCTCGCAACGTTGCGAGGCGCGCGCTCAGCTGTAAAATTCTTCGCAAATTGTTTTTGGCAGAAACCACACTCTCACACACACACACACACATACACGCTGCACACGGCACATGTCAGAGGGCAAATGCCTTCCGCTTTATTGTGGCTTTTCCATGAAAACTATGGCAGCTGCGCGGCTTATATAGGTCTCGCCCCCTCTTTTCTTTTGTTTGTGGGGCGTGACCGCAAATAGTTTTCGGCACAGCGAATATTTTGTTGGCTCGTCCCCAACAGATATTTTAATACAAATTCCTTGGTCAATATATTAGCGCAACACCCTAGACACACACATACACACTCACACTAACGATCCCGGGCTGAAGGTAAGACTGCAATAGCAAAATCAACAACAACAAGTACAACAACATTCGCTGAATGGCAACCTGCAGCGAACTTTTGGAATTGCGCCATCAACGTGGCAATGGCCACGGCATAACCCATTTCAGGGCAACCATTTGACAGGCAGTTAGTTATTGTACCCTGAGTGAAGGTCCTTTGGTTCTGATAAGAGATTTGTTACACTCTTCACGGATATTCGATGATTTATATATTCTGAGAGGTTTTTACCTGGGCATATGTGTAAGCTCTTTTCCTTTTAAGGTTTCCGAATACTTAACTTTTCACTTACACAAACATGTGATTTTTAGGGTGTTTATTAGTACAGCTTTGACTTCGAGTTAGTTCAGTAAATTAGAAATTTAAACTATTTTGAATATATATCTGTTAGACACTAGAAAATGTTTCCTTTTTGGGTAGTTAAGGTATGTAATTCTATATTAGAGTTTCTAGAGTTGTCTATATCATTTCGGGTGTAAGAATATAGGAACTATTCTATATTTGTCTTCAATTTTACCTGTAGGAAATTATTTGTCATTATTGGTTAAAATTAATTTAATATAATTAGTAATTACAGCATCCCATTTTTAGAGATAGGGTATAGTAATTGAAAATTACATAAATTCGTTTACAGCTGTTCAAACAATTGTCAATGCTAAATACCCAAGTTAATATAGAGTATCTGTGCTTCAATTTTCCACAATAATACCTTTTAATTTTTTGTTATTTTCCACAACGACGCCCGGCTTTAAGGCTGTTTGCACTCTATTAGTGGCAATTTGCAGTTTAACGTGGACTTTTGGGTGGCAACGTTTTTGGAAATGCGTTGCATTTCGATGTCCTTTGGTCGCAGGGCGTCCTCACTGCCATTTGCTGCTGCCAGGCAAAAGGAGCCAGCCAAAACCGCAACATGTGACTGCCCCCCGAAGCTGCTTGCCGCAACTGCCACTGCCCCGCTGGCTGTAGCTGTGGCATGCCTTTGACTTGCGCGCAGGGCAGAAGCAGGAGCTGAGGCAGAAGCTGAGGCAGAAGCTGAGGCAGGAACAACACTACGCATTAGGATGTACTAAAGTGCTTAACACAATATAAATAATAGCATAGCACATGGTAAGGGAAGAAGTTGTTCGGATGGCGGGGGCTGTTGCAGGGTGCAGGCGTTTTGTGGAGATGTACTAGGTGGTTTGTGGCAAGTGGCAAAATGGAAGCTGTTGCGTAATAAAATAGCAGAACACACACACACACACACACACACATGGCTCAATGCGGCATCTCCGTAAACGCTGTGCGGAGCCCGAAGGTCTCAGCTGTAGCCTAATCAAGCCTTGACCTGCCAGAAGATAAATGCGCAAATAGATGGAATACGAATACTACCCAGACTCAGACTTAGACTAGCGCATATAAATCAGCTTACAAAGATTTCCCACTCAGACCTGGAACTAAGACATAAACCACAATTAGAAGCTCAGCCTCAGTGACAAGTGACAAGTCTTAGCCGCACATAGTTGTGCGCCAAAAAGAGTTACGGCAGCTGGACGAAGTCTAAATACCCTACCAATTTAAATAACAGTAATAACATGAAATTATGTACTCTGTACATTTTTATTATTTATGTAAGTATATTATCCATTTAATATATATAAAGATATGATATTGATATCTCTAATATTTTATTAATTATACATTTTCTAATTTTACTTATTTTTTTACGAAAAAAACAATTTCCAGTCGAACTTGAATTATAAATTAAATTTAATAGTTTTTATATAATTGTATACTTTAGCATACAAGTGAACATCTCTGATCCCTTAAAGTATTGTTTTATCAGCATCAACAGCTAAGAGAAGTTATGCTATTTTTAATTGAATACACTCAAACAAAATACTTACTAAATTCAAGTATAAGTAGTAAAAAATTCGAGCCGTTTGATTCTACACGTGGAATATCCATAAAACGTTTTTCATGGAAGTACCACGTTTCTTAGATAAAAAAACTCTGTGATTTACTCTTAGGTAGAGACATTTTGTCAAAATTCCGCGTTTTTTCTTTGAGTGTAGCTATTATAAATAGGTACATGAGTTATTATGTATAGTTTGGTAAATAAGATTCGCTTAAAAACACTATGAAATGAGATTTTTAATTATTTTTTAAGGTCCCAACTTCAACTAGAAAATTATTGAGCTCTTTAAAAATTTCTCCTACAAGAAATTTAAAACCGGCAGACTTGGCATGAATGGTTTTTGTTTTTCTATACTTTGAATAAAAAAATAAATATGCGCATTTTTACACAAATATATAAACGCATATATATATATATGTGTATTTATATTTGCGTTGTGCTTTTGACAGCAGAGCGTGGAAATGCAAATCGCTATGTTCCATTGGCGGGCACTGAAGCCTGTCGCGAGTCCTGGCTTAAAACTTGAAGCGCAGCACTCAACAAATTGCCAAATGCAACTGCAACTGGCAAGCAGGCAGTAGAGCAACAACAACAGTTAAAGGATAAAAGCAAACAAGGACACACGGCAACAGATTGTTTGTCAACGTGTTGAAAACACGCGGCGAGCGCCCAAAGGGGGACCGAAGGAAAGAGTGCAAAATGTTTGCCAAGCGGATGAGCAACAATCGTAGACGTGGCAGTTTAAATATTTAGGCAGCACTTACAACAACAACAACACACACACGCATAACGAGTGTTAGCTATAAAGTGAAGCCAATGAAATTAACTCACTAGGATCAAGGATTCATTGTCGCAAGGACACATCGAAATGAGCCCTAGCTCAATGCCAGGCAATATTTTGTGGCCCCACAGCGAAGGAGGGAGCAAGAAGGGACGAGAAAGCAAGAAAGAGAGAGAGATAGATACGCTTGTCACTGCCTGCCCGTCAGCAGCTCATAAAAGGGAGTGGAGGGGGGAACGCAAAGAAAAGACAAGCAGTCTGCGGCTGGCAGAGCCTACAGACAGGCCGGGTGCTCATGCGGAAACGGAAGTGACAGTGTATGAAAAAGATGGACGCCAGGATACGACAGGAGGGGGGGCGAAACCAGCAGAGAGCTCAACATGGCAATGCGCATGGACATGAATAAGAAACAATTCTTATCGTTATCGTTCCCGGCAGAAGACCTCACAAAATTCCATGCATAAATATCTGAATAAACATATAGGGGTGTGTGTGCGAGTGTGTGTGTGTGCAGCCAGCTTGCAGCAGGACATTGAAAACACTCGCAGAAAAACTGGACTACTTTAGCTTTAGCTCTCTGAAGCCAGATCCCCGAAACCTTTAGAGCTAGTCAGAGCAAATTTAGTATGTGGTTCCTTCAACACAGCAGAGACCTACTTATTTGGTCTGACTTGGCAATTTTACCCAGTTGCTGGACTTTTATGGCCAAAAGAAAAAGAAAAGAAAAACAAAATTATGACCGTTCTTTGGCGGGGCCATAAAATATGAGGCCTATGCACTATTTTTGTTTTCAGACTCGTTAAAAAGAAATTTGAAATTTGTTTTTATGATTGCGACTTTTTTTTGCTTGCTTTTGAGCATGAGGAGAGGGTGTGGGGGGGATGGGGGTGGCTGGCAAATGCGACACGTGGCAAAAATTATGCAAATAGACAACATTTCGGAATTCTGTGAAATTATTTGTAGCATATTTGCTTTTATTTGCATGTTTCTGCGTATTTGATTTGAAGATGTGAAATGTGAGATGCAGCCCTCTGGAATGGACATGGTAATGGTAAACAAGGGCCGTGGGCGTAAGCGTAACCGTAAGCTGAAGCCTGGGCGTGGGCGTAGACGTGGGCAATGGTTACCTTTTATATCATAGGAGTTCGGCACAGCAAAAATAGTTTTGCTTAAAGCGGTGCTGTAAATGTTGCAAATGCTTTAAAGCAGCGCACGAGTCATCAATTCAGACACTCAGGCGACTCGTAAAAACACACACACACTCACACACACACACCACTGAGTGCTTGCAGGGGCGTAGTAGCGATTGCGGGGATTGTGGTAGAAGGGGTTCCCTTTAAGCTAGCACAGGAAGGAAGATTAAAGGTAAAAAGGAAAGCACATAATAAATACAATTTAAGTGCAACTTTATGGCTTATGGCACTTGAGATCCATAGTTCTGTCTATCGATATTCTCGATATTTCCAAGTTATGCGGCTTTTAGTATTTAAGTGGCATGAAAACAACAAAAGCTCTGCTGTCTTTACCTTTGAACCAAGCAATATTTGCCAACATATAGCACAGATTGTATTAAGTTTATATTTAATACCTTCTTTAGCTACCTAAATGAATCCCAATTGTAGATTGTTTTTTATCACTTTGCCCTAATAAATCAATAAATGAATGGCTTAGTTCCAACTGACAGTGATGATTAACTATACAGAAAATATCTATAATTCTAGCGGTACATATTTCGATATTCATAACGATAGTTCTATCAATAGTACTACTTATAATTCTGTAAATGTTCTGTTATAATTCTTTTAATTTTCTTCGTTAATTTTCTGCTCATCTTTTAGTTTCTTTTCAATATCCTATCCTACCACTGAAGTCAATGATATATACCTCATCTATCTTTCATTTCTTGCTTTCAAATAGCTCCAATCGATTGATTTATCGACTTCCATGTCTACAATCAATTCAAAAGCCCATTTTCACTCCATTTAATCTACCTCCAGTCATCCTTCTCCTCTTGAATAAAACATTGCATGCGCCTCTGCCCGCACTCACACACATCTAGAGAGATTTATGTGCATATGTAGTTGGATGAAACGTGCAGCAGTTCGCCCCCGCCCCTCCCCAAATCCCCTCTTATGCGCTCGCTTATTCCCAATCCCAGTGCAAACAGCGCGCATGAAATAATTATGCAGAGTTTACGTTATGTATGCTACAGGTAGTCCCGTAGCCAGACCAAGTCCCACAGGTAGCGGCTCCTAAAGCCAACAGAAAACTACGCACACTCACGCACGCACGCACACACATATACTTTATATGGGCAACTATGCCATGCGTGTCTGTTCTGGTCTCTTTATGTGTTAGTAACTTTTTTGTGTTGCTGTTAAAAAATTTCCGCACGATTTTGTTGGCCAAGTTAACTCGGCAACCATTTTTATTGTTATCAGTTGGAGCTGACGTGCCGGCGTAGTCCTGTTATTGGTCAATGATATCCACTGGGCAGTCGTGAGTTTAATTAAGGGGGTGGGTGCCTAGAGCTATAAACGAATTTATGACATGCTGCGTCATAAAGTTATAAACTGCAATAAAAATAACAAAATCACAAACAACAACAGCAGCAACAACAACATGGCGAAAAGTAGAGCTGCGCATCGCAGCGAATTCCCGTTGTACAAAAGCCGTCAATAGACAAAGTAACTTGGCTAAGTTGCTCGGTCGTTGCGCCCGTTACGCTTCAGCGCATTTTAAAAGCGCAGCGAACATCGCTTTATGTGCTCCTGTATGTGTTGGTGTGTCTTTGTGTGTGTTTGTGTGTGTCTGGTGTGTGTTTCGTATCTAACGGTACAATGTGCGACGGTTGCATCAAAGCAATGTCCTCAGACATTTGGCTCACTTTTATTTCATTTGATTGCCAGAGCGGGGAACGCGGCGTATGCGTGCTTTTTATTTACCAGGATCTTAAAGGGTGTATTAAGTATACGCTATGTATGACAGAGAGGTTCGAAATATATATATAAGGATCAATGGTGTGTGAGAGCAAGGAAGAATAAAAAAATATACGAAATGATAAAAGACTTGAAAAAGGAGTAGAAATAAAGTGAGAGAGGGATATAATGAGCGTGAATAGAGAGAGTAGAAAACGGAAATCAGAAAGAGAGGTAGAAAAGTAAGTTAGATATGAGAATCAGAAAAAAATAAAAGCACATTTAGGGACCTGGAAATATTATAATAACATAAAATGAAATAAAGGAACCGACGGAATCGCGTCTACTTTCTGTACTTTCTGATTTTTTCAATTCGTTTTGATCACAAAAAAGATTTTAAAAGTGTTTCAAAAAGTATATGTTTATTTCTTTGTTGTTTATAAGTAAGGGTATATTAAGGCGAATACGCAAAAGCTTAGTTCACATGTATTTTCGATTTGTGCAACTGGTTGTCAATGCATTTGTGTTGGCGTAATCTGGCGAGTGTATTGGTGTGCTTAATCAGGCGTATTAAAGAGCTATTTTGGTGCACAGCTGCCCAAAAAAACTGTTGCCGGCTGCCTTCCGGCAATGACCTTCAGCGGGAAAACTCCAATCGCCATTGGCCCCGTCGCGAAAATATGCAATGGGAATGTGAAAATGTTTATGGCGTTACGTGTGCGTTTACATTTAAGGAACAGCCAGGAAAAACAAAAAAAAGAGAGGAAGCGGAAGCGGAAGCAGAGCCAACCCAATGAGCATTTAATAAAAATGCACATAAATTAATTTTTTTTTTTTTTTGGCTGGCTTGAGCCGGCCCTGGCCGGGCAGCATATACAGTTGGTCCTCCTGGCTGCCACACCTTACGCCGTTAACTTAAGTGCCAAATTGTTGGCGTTTATTGCCGCTTTATGCTGCTGTTGTTGTTGTTATTGTAGCTGATGATGTGGCCACATAATGCCAAGTTGTAATAAATTTTTTGTTGGCCAAATTTGATATGAATAAAAAATGTTGGATCTGGTATTGAAAAAGTCGCCGCTCGTTTTTCCACGATTGCAATATTAAAAGCTCCTTGTGGTTGTTATCTAATTAATCCCCGTAGTGCACTTGACGCTCCGTTCCCCCAGCACTTCATTTAAGCCAAGCTGCCAATTTGCGTTGACAAAACGTCGACTCGAAAAGCAAATTTTCTATTTCTATATTTTCTTTTTTTATTATTTCAATTCCGCGACAGCAGTTGCACCCAGGAGAGAGGAGATTCTGTTAAGATGCCTGCCACGGCATACGAGCCAAGGTGGTTGAGGATGCGGGGTTGGCAGGGAGCGATTCACTGTTGCGTGCCTGGCATGCCAATGAGACTGAGATATATAAGCAACGCTAGACTGACAGATAGACACAATAAGATATACAACTACATTAATATACGAGCAGAATGCCCAGGCGAGGGTAGCTACAGGAGTTATGGGATTGGCTCTGAAATACTCATGACTATAGCGATGGCCATTAAAGCGAGACAAACCTTTTATTTAATGGCATTCGAGTGAAGAGAACATTTTTTTTACTCAATATTAAATTTTATCGCAGTTTTTGGATTAAATAAATAAATTTCTGAATTATATGTAAAGAATTTAATATATTTCACTTTTTGGGCTAAACAGAGAAGCAGCGAAACGAGAATATAGCTTAAGTACTGCTAAATACCTATTTCACTTCGTGAAATTCTAAAAACTCTTAGTTGTTTCGTGCTTTTAAAAAGCTTATATTATACCAAAAATTATTTGTATACCACCAATTAAAAAGTATTAAGAAATTTCCGCTCTGGTATTATGATTTTTAATGTCTTAACATTTTACTTAAAGAGCTTAAAACGTAAATAAAAAATTTGAAAAAAATTGCTATTTAAAGGAATTTTTACTGGCTTAGTCGGTTATATTTTAAATACATTTTCCATAACACTTGACTAATGAACTTAACTTCCCTTATTCCCCTAAAATGACTCCCTTATATATACCACGTATATTTCATATCTCTTAAGATATGCAAATGTATGCTTTGCCTCTCGCTTATTCATATACAATCTGGCGCATATTCCACTCTATTCAATAAACCACCTGTCATCAGTTTTTGGCTTACTTCAGATTCTTCTGTGCCCTCTTGAGCATCCACATGCTTAGCGTTTCGTCGCTTTGATTAAAAATTCATGTCGTATACGTAATTCAACGAGTGGCAGGCATATTTATACGACTCCGGGACTGTATATAAGTACATATATCAGGCATATTTGGTGTCTCAAGCTGACATAAAGCAGCTGTATGTCCTGGTTTTTTTGTAGTTGTTGTTGTTATTGCAAACGTTAATGTTGCGTGTAAATAATGTAGAGTATAATCAAAGTGAAAGTAAAAGTGAAAGTGGCAAAAAGGTCAAGTGCAAAAACAAACAACAAACAACACAGACGAAGATGAAAATGAAGATAATCGGATTGAAGAGCTGCTGGCATCCTGGCTGGCTCAAAAAGCAAAAAAAAGAAGCAGGAAAATCGCTTAATTTGTGCCCCTTAATTGCAAAGGAAATCGTTCTACCTGCTCAAAAGGTAAGCCAAAAGCAAATGCGTAACAAAATAAACAAATATATATGTAAATATATATATATTATCGATGAACGAGTAAGCATTCAGTTTTGCCTTGACCAGCGGAGCGTATACGCAATGTGCAAATTCAAAAAGAAACGAGAGCAGGGAGCTGGAGTGTGTAATGAAGGATAATGATAAACACTGATAGCACTATTGGCAGGCCGTTTAAAAGGCCCATTTTTAAGAGGATTTCATATATATTTATAAGCATATAAATTTATCTGAAAATGAGTCTTTGTAAAATGGCACTGAAAATGAGAGATTAAAGATAAGACGCGGCAGTTTATGAGGCGTATTTAAGAATGCATAAGTATTAAAATTTATGGTAAGGTCGTTTCGAAAGGGATCAGTTATTAATATTAAATGTATATAGCAATAGGATAGTTAAATTTTCTAAGGTTATTCCATAAAATAAATATTGTTTTTAGATGCTGTTTAATTGAAGGCTTTGCTTTTATGATAAAAACAATATGTAAAGAAAAAACTTAAGACAGAGCTTGTCTCAAAAATTGTGTAGCGACATTCTGTATAAAGAGAATTATCTCTGTCGTATAACTTTCAAGTCATCAATTCCAAAGATACACAACACTTCTTAAGTAATGCAGTTATTTCGTTCAGCTGTTGCACAACAATTAAAAGTCGAGAAGTTTACTGCAGCTTAGAGAAACTTTCTCCAGGCGTGACTGGCAGGCAGTATTAAAAGTATTATTGATCCGAAAGTTAAACAACTATTCCATGAAACATAATCGTCATTTATTTAACATTATCGCTTCTAGGCCAATTTGCAAGTTGAACAACCCAAATCGCCGGCCAACAACATAAACTGAAAACTGAGAGTGGAAAAGTGAAAACTGCAAAGTGAAAGTTAATTTATGATGGCATCTACACCAACATCATCTTCTTATAGTTAGACTGCATCAGCTGCAGGCGTTAAGGATAAAAAATAATAATAATAAATCTATATAAAAGACAAACGCTCTACAAATTTTTTTTTCGTGGTTTGCCTTTTATTCTGCATTAAAAGCAAAAATTGCTCAATTGAAAAGGAAAACGCAGCAGCGACGTCAACGCCAGCAGCGCAGGCTTTCCACACCAAAACTTTTCATTTTTCGGCAATAGAAAAGTTTTTTTCCGGAATATGTGTGTGTGCCTGACAGCCAGGGAGCAGCAATTGAGGCATAAAAAAAGAAAAGAAAAACGTGCGGCGGACCAAAAATCACAGCGCAAAGTGCACAAAAAGCCAAGTTTAAGTTTTGTAAAGTGTGTCCTTTTAACAAATGCGACAGGATATGGAGCAGACAGAGTTTTGAAAAGCGTTTTTCATTCACGAAAATGACTTCCAACTCGTCGCAACGCTCAAGGCCACAGGCACACGGCCCCTATCGAACTATATTGATTAAGGGATTATGGGTTCATCTAGGCCGTCTATGCGGAGGGCTTACAATGTCCTGTGCGCAGTGAAGAGCATTAATTGTGGAGATTAAAGAGTAACTGAATACAGAACTGGAAGGCATATGTTAGCATATGATACAGCTTTGATATATAATTGATTTAAACAAAAGTCCTTTTCAAAATGTTTTCCAAAGTTCAAAAAGACCGAAAAGCAATTTAAAGGTCTAAGCATAAATATAATATAACACCTATTTACAGGTGGGGTTTAATGTTTTTGCCTGTAAGTAGGCAACATTAATTTGCGCAACTATTTTAAACAGCTTGGCCAAAATGCAGACACTTCCTGCCGCAACCAGCTTGTCAAAACAAAAAATAAGGAAACATTTTTGCATAATTTTCAATAAATTGCAGTGGCGGCCCGGCCACGCCCACACGCCCATGCTTGGGCGCGCAAATATTTAATGAGTTGTAGACCCGAAAATAAAAAGTCAGCAGGCAGAAGGCACAAGGAGCTGTTTGGCAGCCATGAGCAACAGCAACAACAACAAAGACAGGAACAGCAACAACAACTGCGAGAAGAGGAAGAACTAGTTGTAGTAACAGAAGAAGAAGCAGCAGCAGTCGCAGGCTGCGCGCAACGGAAACGGAAATGAGTGAAGAGAAACTGTGTGAAAAACGTTTAGCAGAGCGCAAAAAATGAAAGAAACAAGAACGACCAGAAATAAGAAAGAACAGTTACTGCTGGGTAGAAGACGATTGAATACCCTAGCAGAAAATGTGCGTAGATACGAAGATATATACTAGTAGTTAATAAAATGTAAGTTTTTCGCAATAGTTAAATAGTTAAAATTGACTCGTCTGTAGACAACAATATATATACTTTAAAGTATCGCGAATATCTCGCACTATGCAGTTCAAATTTCATGACAAAATCTGAATACCCTTTAGAAGGGCATAAAACAAAGAACGGAAACAGCAACAGACACAAAGGCGAAACGAAACGAAGCAGGCAAAGAAGAAGAACAAGCAACAGTTCAGCTGTAAAACGTTAAATGAAAATGAGGCAAAAGCAGGCACCGGCAATGATTGCTATAGAACCGCTATAGGGTCCAAGGAAGGGGAGAGAAAAGCGGGGCTAGTGGCAGGCAGGCCATGGGTTACGGAAAGCAAACAAATCAGCCGAGCTGGGACAGCTCTGTACAGCAATGCGATATGTGTGTGGCACTCACTAACTCACTTGCACCGACTCTCGCTCCCCCACGCCCCTTCTCTCTCTCTCTCTCTCTCTCTCTCTCTCTCTCTCTCTCTCTCTCTCTGTCTGCCTGGCTGTGTTATGGCTAGGGGCGTACAACGGCATGTTAGCAAGCAAAACATGTTAATGTTAGCGTTAACGTTAGCTTCGGCATGTGCGAGGCGAGGCACAGTAAACTAAAGAAACACTAAAACGCTGGCAGGCTGAGCGACAAGCCAAAGGAAGCAGAAAAACACACATGAGTGCAAAAATATAAAAACCGAAAAAACCTGGAGGTCCGCAAGCGGCGAGAGTGTAAGGCAAGGATATGCTGTATCCTGTATCCAACTTTAAAATAAAGAAATAAAACTTTAACACATAAAAATATGCAAGAAAGGGATTGTAGTTCACTGCCGCAGGCAAAAGTTGAAGTTAAGGATATACCCTGTAATAAATATGGAGCACAGATTTTTTTGATGGCATACCAAAACAGACATAAATAAATAAATCATTAATACACAAAAATACCTAAAGAATGTATTGTACATGTTTCATGATTTCCTTAGTTCCGTTTAAATGCGGGTGTATAAATTAATATTAAAAAGGACAGAGTTCAGGTTATATTATTGACCGATATCATGAATACTTTATAAATTCGTAGAAGCCTGATATATAAATACGTTACACAAAAAACAAAAAAAATTCATTCGCAGGCTGTTTTAATAAGCGAAAGTTAAATACACCCTTTTGATCAATGTTCACTATTACAGGGCATCGAGTGTGTAGATATGATTGTGTGTACTTGTCCTATATATGTGAACGGAGCAGCGACCGCAGCTGCAAACACAGCGAACTGGCAACTAAATCTACGCGCAGTTTGCCTTTTGGTTTATGGGAACTGCAGCAACAGCAACAACAACTGCAGCAGCAGCAACAGGAAGCTGGCAGCGGCAACAAATACCACAAATGCGATTGGCACTGGACACTTTATCGCAGCACGTGCTCATTGGGGGTTTTTTGACGCACAGCGTGTGGTCCGCAGAAGGAGCAGGGATGGTGGCAAGGGCGGCAGGAGGGGGAGCTGCTGCTGCCGGCGGTGACAATGGCAACGCTTTGTAGTTGTGATTTTTGGCTGCCTCGAGGGGCACAGGATGTAACTGTCCATGTCGCAGTTGATGCCTGGCAGCTGCTTAAACTCAACAGCAGCAGCGGCAGCGCCTTGGCCACGTGTTGGGTGGTGCCGGTGGTGCAGCTGTTGTTTAACGGAAACACCGCAGGAATTTAAGTGCTTCCGCTTTCAGTGGGGCAAGCGGTGCACGAGCCGTGCCACGAGCTGAAGATGAAATCAATAAACGAAATCATAACCAGCAACAGGGGGCGCTCAAAGCTATCGCTTTAGGGAGCGCCACAAGACTACCATGAGCGTGTGTGTAAGCGTGTGTGTGACAGGTCAAGAAAGCTTAGAAAAAGTTATTTTCGCGGTGGCGAAGATTAAATACCCTTGCTGTGTTCCTATACAAAAACTACACTTTTATTTTATTGCTTCCACATTTTAACATAATAGTTGTTAAGAAGGCAATCATAAAAGTCCTAATGAGAAGAACCATAAAATCTTCATTAAATTTTTTTTTAATTTATATGTCTTTTTAAAGCAAAATTAACAACCGGTTAAAAATCGAACTATTAAATATAAAATAATGTTGTACATTTTCTTATAATCATAAGAATAAAAAGTTTGAGTGTACAGTGGAAAAATATACCCTTTTTAACCGTATCCATATGGTACAGGGTATCCAAAAAAAACCCACAAGCAAAAGCCGTTCACAGCCTGTCGCTGTCGATATGAATCATGTGGATGGAGGTGGACGAGCAGTAGAAAGAGGAGGAGAGAGGAGCTGCTGCCACCCAGTTTTTTTGGTAAATGCCTCACATAATTTCGGCATTAATAAAGGAAACGAACTGAGCAAAGTGGCAGGTTTAGGGAATTGCCGGGCACAGAACGAATTTTTAGTGAGCTCTGCGACCTTGCCTGGGAGCAACCCAAAAAAGTATATATAAAATCAATATGAAAAAAATGAAATTGTGAAATTTTGCGAGATGCATGACTGTACAGAAAACCTTTACGAGACGAGCAGATGGCTCTGCTAGCGTTGGGCTTCAGGCTGTCTTAAAGACCTTAACTGTGAACAGATAATAAAATATCGCTCTTGGCATGCATATTTAAAGAAATTCATAAATTCAATTGAAAACATTTATGAGTGCGTATTAAGAAAGGGAAATGATACCGAAAACGGCATTAAGTATTATTTTCGTTTTGGAAAAAATGAGCGTGGGCGAAAATTTTCAGCTCGATCTTTAGAGGAGGTCATCAGATTGTCTGCCAAATTTGGTGATTCTTTCTCTAAAATTGTGGGATACTTTATTTTAATTAGGCGAGTATATATTCCAAATTTTAAGTCTTTAGCTTCAATAGCGGCTAACAAATTACGTTCATAGAATAGACGAATGGACAGCAAGACAAACTTTGCACAAACCCAATATAGTTTTTAAATGAAAAAAAATCAAAATCAATTTTAAACTGACTTTTTATGCTAATAATGATATCCACAAGCAAAAATTCGTTATTTTAAATTTTGACAAAATTTTTGGTCTTTCGTAAAAATTTCAAAAAAAATTAGAAATGTGTTATTTTAGGATACTGAAGCAATCTAGAGCACAAACCCTGGTCAAAATGGCAGTCCTTTTGAAAATTGATTATGTTTTGACGCAGATATATAATATAACTCACAACGTTGAATTGAGGACTTCCTGGGAAAAACCTCAGGCAGATACGCTGGGTTAAACAGATATCTATGCGTAGGCCGAAGCCTTTAACGATGCTCTGACATTTAAATACCCACATTAATTACACGCCCCGTTGTGCATAGACCCAAACATCTGCTGTAGTCATGGCAGTATTTGGGTTAGCGGGGTTGTGGGTTCAAGGGGCACGAAATGAGTGCTGCCATTTGCCGCAACACTTTTTGTGTGCCACATTTGTTAATTACTTTTGGCATAGACTGTTTTGTGCTGACCTCAGTGAAAGTTTTGGCATTTTACAGCAGCCAAGTGGAGCTCAGTATGGCTCAGTTTCTGCTGAACTTTGACAACCTAAGGCAGAGAGTCTGACAGATGCCCTACGGAGGCGGACAGCCAGTCTGCCAGTCTGACAATCATCAAATGGCAGCTCACGTGGGATTGGGATTCCGATTGCGAGTGGGCGCAATTACCACCTGCCAAGGCCAACGAGCGGCGACCAAGGCAATTAAAAATGCGCACTGCTAAATGAAAATTACAGATTTTCTCAAAGCACCACAAAGCTGCTAAGCTGTGGGTGGGGTGGTGCCAGGGGCAATGTATTCAATAAGCGAGCGCATATAAATTAACCATTAAGGATTTGCGGCATTCTAGAGGCGCAAGCAAACGGGCAGGATACCAACAAATGGCGCCAAGGAAATTAACATAAAACAAGCAAGAGTAGATTAGTCGGGGGAACTCGACTAGGAAATACCCTTTTAAAGAACCCCTATAAAATATTCTGCACCAGATCCTACAGAGCAACAGCGAATAGCGTAAAGGGGAAAATAAAAAACTTTATGTCTACGTCTTAAACCACATCAAATGTATGTAAATATGTGTGCCAGTTGGCTTGATATATTTGTCAAATTTTATCACAAGTTTTCTTTTTTAATTTCTGTGTTCGTCACCTACCTTGATAAAACTTTTTGCAATAGATTCCTTACAATTTATATTCAAATATTCATTTGAACCATATTTTGTGCTTTCATAATAGAAAATGTTAGAAAATTTGAGGGTTTTATAAATTTTTTTATTTTAGGATAAGGTGATGGGCTATTGATCATTAGACATATACTAGAGCCTATATTAGAAGATTTTCTACCTCTTTTATTTTCTGAGATAGAAGTGTTCAAACAGACCGACAAAAATATATTAAATATACTTTATGGGGTCGGAGATGCTTCCATCTGCCTAATAGACACATTTATACAAAACCATTATACCCTTGTTACAATAATTTTCAAGTGGATTACATAACCCGTATATACCCTGCCGTATAACATCACTACCCGTTCAAATCTTCATAAATAAAAATCGATAATCGAATTCACTTAACAGCTATTGTTACAGCACAGCACAGCTCCTATTGGATTACAGGGTATAATAATGAAACTAAGAAAACTCGTTGGCAATGCGAAGTTTATGCTTTGAATTATTAAAATAGATTTAAGAGCTGGAGGATATGCATAAAAATGTTATGCGATGAGAATGTGGAAATTATTGCTGCTGTTCCATATCATATACCCTTCCTCTACACCCTCTCTCTCTTTCTTCTCTCTCTCTCTCTTTCTCATCCGCTGCTGGGCAATGAACGGGAGTCGCAGGCGATTAATCAGACTCGTCCTGGGTGGCGGGTCCATGTGATATTTTATTACTTCTCTGCGCAGCATGCGTAATTATGTGCTGTAATCAATTCGCACAGTAAGCACCCAAGCACACGCACACAGATACACACACACACAGACATGGAGGTCGCCTTTACAGTTGATGCGCACAGAAGTCGACTCTAGTTTTTGTCGTAAATTCAAATCAAGAGCCGGAATTGCAAGATAAAAATAAAGTCAGCCCAGGCCAGCGGGTATTAAAAATGAAGCGGCGTAAAGGGAAAAAGGAGGTAAAGGGATCCTGACAAACGAATGTATATTTATATGTCTGGCAGTTAAGTTGACAGCCGAACGCGCAATTTATATTCTAAATGCACATTTTTTTCTCCTCTTTTTTTTGATCGCCAGCCACTTTTAGCACATAATCATAGCCCAACATAAGCCCATGCAATTACGAGTGAGACTTAGCCAGACAACAGCTGGACCAAGGGAGGCGGGGGCCGGAGGAAGTGGGGGTCAGTGGGTTGGCCGCACTTAAAGTCAGCAAAGTGTAAAAGGGCGCGACTGCTTTGGCAGTTGGTTGAATGGACTTGACACAAGCGACAATCGATAATGTCAATGAAGCAGGGCCAAGAAAAACAAGAAAAATAATATGCAAAGAAAAAAATACATAAACCTTGGCTCGGTGGATTGACCTTAGCAGAAGTTTACTTTAAGTTGGCCGATTACAACGATGCAGCTCATTGAACTTGTCTTTGATTTGGCATAATGGCGGTTGATTATGTCAAATGGACCCAAAGTTGGCCAAGAGCTGCAGATGTAAGTCATAGATGATTACTGGGTTTATAGATAGATTAAGTTAAAGATTCGAAGCGAGAAAAAATAGATGACATGGAGGACAACCTATTCTCAACACAAGGCAATTAACAGGCATCTGCATGGTAGAAGTATAAAGCGGTCGAAAATGGATTAATTATTATTATTAGTTTGGAAAAGTATAGATTTTTTATAATTTGGGAGGGAATTTTCTTCGGTTTGATCTTTAGAGGAAGTCATCAGAAAGCAGTCTGCAAAATTTGACACTGTATTATATCTCTATTATTATCTTTATTCCCCTTTGTTGATAATTTTTAAGCATCCACATCAACTGAGTCTTTTCATGTTAACTGGCAAAACAAAGCTAAATTGAGTACAAACTGCATTACGTCTTCACCGTATGTAAAATTCGCGGAATCGCACTTGAACAGAAAACGCGCATGTAAACCCTTGACAAGAAAAATATAATGAGCAGTTAATATGTATAATTTGAGAGGACTCAATGAGGAGGACTCTATTATTATCTTTAATCCGCATTGTTGATCATGTTTAAGCATCTACAACAACTAAAAGTCTTTTCATTTTAATTGGCAATACAAAGATAAATTGCGCACAAAATGCATTACTTCTTTACCTTATGTAAAATTCGCGAAATCGCTCTTGAACAGAAAACGCGCATGTAATCCCTTGACAAGAAAAATATAATGAGCAGTTAGTATGTATAATTTGTGAGGACTCACTCAAGACAATGAATTCACAAAAAAATTCAGACGTGCTCCTTGCCCTCAACCTTCTCCCTTGCCGCTTAATATAAGCAGACGTGCACTTAAATTGCTGTGACAAGTGAATTGAATATAGCAGACTCTGGAGGAAGTCATCAGAAAACAGTCTGCAAAATTTGACTAAAGCTCAAAAATTGTGAGAGATATAGATTTTCGCGCAATATTCTACCTTCTACATACCAAATTTTGTGACTCTAGTTTTAATATTGCGGGAATTTTTCTCCTTTCATCGATTTGCGATCTTTAAATTATCGATTTGCCATCCCCCCGCCCCACAGGCGAACGGACTGACGGACGGACAGACATCAAGACGAACATTACATAAACCCAATATACTCTTCTCATTTTGTGAACGAGTATAGAAACAACATTAAACATTTTGACATGTAAAGCTCCCTGATCCGTAACTCCCATATTTCAAACTCCCATAACTTTGATAAAACTGAACCGATTTTCATGTTTGATGGCATTTTGGACATGATTTATCCTCTAAATTGATTCTACATTTAAAATATGTGCAGTTTTGAAAATAATTTTTTTTTGAATTTTTTGCAAAAAAAGCATGTACTCCCCCTTACTCATTTTCGAAAAAATTTTTTTTCAAAATTTAGAATTCGGAATTTTTATTTTTAATCGATTGTAGTGATCACAATTAGTATAAAAAACAACATTAAAACCGATTCTGAGGGGGTCAAATTTTTTGTCAAAAATCATGCCAAAATAGACACAAATTTTGACATGCAAAGCTCCCGGATCCATAACTCCCATATTTCAAACGCCCATAACTTTGTCAAAACTTAACCGATTTTCATGTTTGGTGGCATTTTGGACATGTTTATCCTCTAGATTGATTTGCACTTTAAATATATTCAATATTGAAAATATAATTTTTGGTGATTTTGGTGACTACTCTAGTTTTTATATTGTGGGAAATATTCACCTTTTATCGATTTGTAATCGTCAATACCAATGGGCGTGTCACAAAAATATTAACATTTTGTCTGACGCGGGTATACACGGGTATATTCCAAGTTTCAAGACTTTAGCTTCAATAGCAGCGAAAACAATTGCGTTCATACGTACAGATGGACGGACAGCAAGACGGACATTGCACAAACTCCAGAAAATGTGAATATGGGAAAAAAAGTGATGTGAGTACAGGAATATAAATTAACTTAAAGACAAAATAATTTTAAATGAAGAAATTAAATATTCCGAATAAAGTGAAGAATAATGTGGAAAACATCTTTGGTTTAATATAGGGATCTGACATATAGGGTATTTAATAGTTGAGCAGCTGGTGTCCGCTAATTAATTAATTGCGCCTCCACAGCTGATGAATATAAACAATATCACATGACATCGAACACGAGCTCCTATTTACTCAATAAATGATATCAGATTGCATTTATCCATCCATCAGATGCAGCTGAAGCTGCTTGCAACTAGCGTAAATTTGATTAAAAATTCACTGGAATAAAATGCCAGACTATGCGTGGGAGTCGTTAACAGACGTTTCAGTTGCAATCAAGCAATGTAAACAAATCCCCCAAGTGTCGCCATGCCCACATGCCCCATGCCCCATGCCCCACAACCCCAACAACCTCCATCGCCCACTTCCATATCCAGTTTCAATTGCAGAGCTGCCGACAACATTTCTGCGCCTCGCATCAGTGCATTGAAGAGGAAACGAACGAAAGGGAATACAAATTGAAAACTAGAAATAAACAAGAGAGCATGTACTATATATACATCTAAATGTCTGGACATGGGTATGCCAAACATTAAATACCCTCGCGCATAAATAAATAACTACGCTAAATATATACTGCTTCAGTGTTTTTTCACACAAAATGCTATAATGGGCTGATTCCAATATATGTATGTCACAATAAAAAGGAACTGTAAAGTCTCTTGATGCTAGCTTAAAAGTGAAACACAATTCTGATTTAAACATTATAATACCCTGTGCAAGAGTAAAATACAGACTTGTAGATAGAGTGCGGTAAAGAGCGTAGTGTTGCTTGAAATGTAATTTCAAAGACTGGCCATAATGAGCAGGAAATGTCTTTGCAATGGCCAGGCAAATCAGCTGCAGCCGACATAGCGACACCATATTGCGTATACGCCATGTTCGCCCACTGCTCAACCTAATTGAAATACCATGTTTTTCCGTGTGAGGCACACGGCACAGGGCAATGCGTCATTTGCTATGACACCTTTGCCGCTCAATTAGACAATGGGTCAGTTTCAAACAGTTAACTGCACTCCCAACCACTTATCCTTCATTCTCTCGCTCTGTCTCTCTGTGTCCCCCTCTGAACTTTATTTAAGTTCTTTGCAGGATTGAACATAACCAAATATTTCATTGATTGCCGCTTGGCGTGGGGCAAAGAGCGCTTGTTAAGTTTTGCAGCTGCTGCTTGCCGCTTCATTGTAAATGACACTTAGCTAACACACACACAGAGTAAACAGCCAGACGGTCAGAAGCGACCCTTACTGACACTCGTGCAACACTTTCATTTATCTTATCGAACACATTGACATTTTCTTACCTGACCCCGACACTGATTACACCCTTACCCTAAAGGACTCTATGTTATAATAAATGTTAACGATTATGAGCTGAATGGGATACATATCCCCTTTAAATTGTCAGACAGCAGGAAGTTGCGGATACAGATAGAAAAACCAGATCTTAAGAAACATCTTTATAGAAATATTCTCTATGTAACGCAGCTAAAAGGTAAATGTTGGTAAATGCATATTTCTGTTTGGACATCTATAGATAGTTTATTTCAGGAGAAAAGAAGTTAATAAATAAAAGTCTAATTTATTGGCTAATAAATAATATTGTATTCATTGTCACCTTCTGACAATAAACGCAACCATTTGTGTAAAAATGCAATATCACTGCACTCACCAGAATTATTTGCTTCATTATAGAAAATTATTTCTCGATTATTATCTTTTTTCCCATTGTCAATCATTTTTAAGTATCCACATCAACGAATAGTCTTTTCCTTTTAAACAAAGCTGAACTGCATACAAAATGCATTACTTCTTTACCTTACGTAAAGTTCTCGAAATCGCACTCGAACAAAGAAGGGCATGTAATCCTTTAACAAGAAAAATATAATGAGCAGTTAATAAGTATAATTTGTGTGAATTCACTCAAGACAATAAATCCGTAAAACATAAAAAGTTCAAGAAATGAATTCATACGTAATCATCAACATGCATAAGAAGAGAAAAATGAAAGAATAAAAACTTCTTAGCGCGTGCAAATTCAAATGCGTCTAAAAAATTAATTTAAAAAAATAATTTAGTGTATTTTAAGAACAGAACTGAAACATTTCAGCTTCCTAACAAATTTAAACTTAAAACTTAGTTGCATATATTTAAATAAATGTTCATTCCGGATGCGAACTTGTCAGGTCAAACCTTTATTTATTATATTACAATAATTTCATTTTAAAATTTGCGTTTATCCCTCTGCAGGGTATTCAAACTTTGCTAGCGCTTGGCCTGCACGAGTTCTCCTGTTTGTAATTAGCAAATTGCCGCAGCATATGCTGCTCCTTGCCCTCAACCTTGTCCCTTGGCCCTTAATTTAAGCAGGCGTGCACTTAAGTTGCTTTGACAAGTGATTTGAATATAGCAGACTTTTACAGCACGTGTTGGCCCTGTTCTTGTTGTTGTTGTTGTTGTTGTTTTTGGTTGGCTTACATTTCCATGAAATACGTTTAAGCAAAGTTTTTCGCATTTGTTTTTCAGTTTTTCTTTTTTGCCAATGTTAAAGTTGAAGCTGCTGTTGCTCTTTCAATATTTATTCAATCGTGAACTTGTGCTCGCTTTTATTTTACATACACACACATACCCGCACACACCCACATACACCCACACACACATCCCACGAACTTTTCTTTGTTGTCGTTGGCTGCTTGGGGGAAAATGGAAAAATAAATTTGATTTATGCTGCGAACAACTTTGTCCAGACTCCTCAGAAAAGCGAAATGCAGCCGGCAATGAAACTGAAACCGCATTTTGAATCTTGTTGGGTTTCATTCAATTGTACTTGCTGTGTGGTGACCGTTTTGCCGATACCGAAACTTTGCCAAATACCCCAAATGGCCAATTGACAGAGGGTGTGGCTGAGGAAGAAGAAACAGAAGCAGACGCGGAGCTGCTTGCAGATGCCACTGCATTGATTTTTGCCCATAAATCTTTGCCAAATCACTGAAAGAGCCAGTCACCGACATTCAGCGCTCGCTACTCAAGAGACCATGCCATAAAACACACGAGTGTTTCAGCCAAGAGAACTTGTGTGACTGGAAGATACCCTGTACTTAGCAACCTGTTGTACAAGACTGGCTTAATATCAAATTCGGCGTGTTTTTAAATTACAAGAGATGTGCTTAAAAAAAGTGATCAAGGATGGATATCGATATATACCGAGACCGATTTCCGAAAAGTAAATTTACTTGATTTGCAACGCTGAAATCCAAAATATTTTTCTTGGTGGTTCGGTTCATGGTTCGAACTTATCCCTTGCTTTTGGTTTATCAATAAACAGAAATTTCGGTTCGATCCTTGGTTCGTTATATTTTATGTTGAAATTTATAATTTAAATATTATTTTTTTTATTATTTTTAGTAACAGTAGTACATTGTAGTTCAAAACATTGATTACAGGGCATTTAAAAGAAGAAATATGTAAATTCAACTGCCATTCAACTCCCTACCGTAACAGTCCAGCTTCATCGTCGCACAATTGAAATTTGCATTTTTTGAAATTCGTATCTTTCAATGTCTGCTCGGCGGCATCACATGCAACATTTGGTTATCATTGCTGCCCCGCCTACCAACAAGTTGTGTAATATTTTTTTTTGCATTTTTCATTTGAATTGGCCCAGAGAAGAGCAGAGACTCGGGAGTAAGCCATAGAGGCCCAGTTCAGCATCATCTTTGTATTTTGCGCAAAATGTTGCCAATGTTTCAATGCGAATGGTTTGCCCCAGTTGTTGAATACCCTCCCTCGCCCTCCTCCGCACTTTTTCACCCAAGTGAAATTGACATAATAAACAATGACAATGTGCGTGCAAATGTTGTCAAGGCTGCTCAAAAAGGGAAGCAGGCGCCAGCAGGATGCGAATCTGCCTGCACGAAAAGTGAGTTAGCGAGCTGAGTGATGCATGAATGCGAATGAGGTGCTGATTCAAGAGAGGGGGAGTGAGAGAGAGGAGGAATTTTGAAGATACACGCACACACACACACACGCATGTGTGTGGCATATGGGGAATACTTTCAAGTTCCTGAATTTACGAGCTATCGTAAAACTGACATTGTGCGCGTGTTGAGCGCTAGTATCTATCTCTTTCTCTCTCTATCTCTTAAATATGCTTACGAATAGGCTACAATATCCACAGTTAGCAGCTATCACGGGCCAATTATCAACGTCTGGACTAGACAAAGTTGCTCTTAGTTCAAGCACAAAAGGCTGAAAACTAACTAACTAACAAAAAACACTGGACAAATGTGAATTTCAATATTTAAGAGAGCTTGCAGCGATTTAAAAACATTAAAATGTGATATGTTAACATCTACGAAATACTAAAGACTGAAAATACGATGAAAAAAATCATTTAACAATTTACAAAGCTTTTGAGAGGACTAAAAAAAGGTATATTGAAGAAAAACTGTTAAAATATATTCATATTTAACATGGTCCAAAAATTTTAATAATGATATTTTTAATGAATCAATTCTTATTTTTTTTGTAGATATTTATCAATTGATTATAAAAATGTATTGAATATTTTTTATTCTCACAAAAAATTTTCTCTTTTTCTTTTTTAAAACTTGGAATTATTTTTTTTCTCTCAGTGTGGTGCCTGTAGCAGACAGCGCCTTCAACGTATTTCATTTATCAGGCAGACAAAATGGCAACCACCATTGTCGCCTAATGTCCCTGGGCCTTCCTCTTGCCCCTAATCCTACCCCACCGCCATTATCTAGACTCCATTGTAAGCTTTAGTTGCTGTTAACTCCCGGCCATTAGCTGGCTACAAGTAACTGGCTCATATCTTGCTTGCCAGCAGCTTCTCGTAATCCACACACACACTCACATTTGGACACACACACACATTCACCCCTCCACCAATGGCTTAGAAGGAAGAAAAGTTCCATGATTGATTGAACAGATTGTGGACATAAATTAATAGCTTTAATTAAGCGTAATTAGAGGCCATGAAATTAAAGCAAATCCATCAGAGGGCTTGGCCTATTATTGAATTTGAGCTATTATTGAATATAATATATAGATACATATATTAGCTTCTTCTATTAAACTAGGCATAAAGTAAAAAGAAGGCTATCAACATATTTCATTAAAAACAAAATAAAGTTACCAAAATTCGTTGGCTTATGTATTTTTAATGCAGTTTCGTTTCTAAATTTAATTTGGGGTGTTGCTCGAGCTGTGTGTGTAAGTATTTATAAGTCATTGGTCCGTTGTTTGTCCTTTAACGATTCAATGAGCTCTAAAACGACTTTATTGATTTTATGTTAGCTCTGTCGTTACAGAAGTCAATTGAGCTAGCATGGTGCTGGAGGGGGTGTGTGTATGGAGGGGTGCGACAGGGTTGACATACTCACACAATAAGCGATTACAAATATTTATCGCATATACATATGCGCAATTTCGAACAGAAGCGAAATATGATATGACTAAACTGAAAAGAATTTGGAGCTAAGAAATATGTAAATAATAAATAATATTATGTAAATATGAAAAAGCGATAGAAATGCTTATTAAATTCAGTAAATGGGGATGGTTTAAAGTATCGAAATAAATATATCAATAATCTTAAAGACATTGAACATAATTAGACATTAAGCATACTTAGACTCTATATTCACATTTTTATGAGGGTTGCAATGAATAATAAGAGCTGAAATTTGGATATCATTTACGCTTTGTCTTTATGGTTTGTTAAGTGGATTTGTTAATACATGGTAAATAAGACTTGTGAGTTTTATGCGTAGAGTCCCAGAGGCTCAGTAAAACAGCATTTAATATATTTGTTCATATATACATATATAGATATAGCCATACTCTAAATCGCTGCTCAATCCTATCAAGGATTTTTTCCAAAAATCAGCTCCTAAATTGACTTTTGCTGCCGGCAAGTGAATGCTTTGTTTGCCTTGTTGTTGATATTGATTTGTCTGCCCAGCCCCGCCCCCGTACCGTCCAAACAATTTTCCACTCAAGCAGAGGCAACACAGGTAACGATGTGCTAAACACGCCGCTGACGCAGTCACATTTAAGGCCAAAAACACGCGAGCCAAAAAGTGGCCCAAATCGCACTTGGCTATTGACAGCAGCAACAGGCAGCAAATGATGATGAGCCTCTCTCGCCCTTCCCCGCTCAAAAAGAATATAAGGCATAATCATAATGAGGAAACGCTTTAGCTTCGCCAGCAAATTGTAAAATATACCAAGATGGAAAAAAAAAGAAAAATAATATTCTCATTTACATATTTTTGTGTTGGATGGGGGAGTGGAGCAAGGGCTGGGAGCGTGCACTTAATTACTTGGTTTGTCCATTTGCTTTCTTGGACTAGTGTTTATCTTAAACGTTGGCGCTTTTGGGCATTTCGTTTCTTGCGTTTAATTTGCGGCACTTAAATTTCGACCCCAGCAAAAAAAAAATCCAAAAAAGAATTATGAAAAACAAAACGAAGCAAATGAAAGCCGGAAATGACAGCTGAAAGAAGTAAAGCAGAGAAACAGAGAACGCGAGATGACAAGGGACCAAGCGACAGACGCATGCAAACAAGGCTAAGCACATGCCACATGCCGCATGCCGCATGCCGCATGGAGTCAAGCAGCTGTTGCCTAAGCATTTTGTTCACGCTCTCTGGTCGAGTGCTTCACGATTTCGCTTCTCCTTTGTTTTCGTCTTTATCTTTATCTTTGTAGTTGCCTTTGTATGTTTTGTATGGCGTCGAAATGCCGTTAAACTGCCGCTCTGACACAGCGAACGAAGAAAATAAAATAAGAAAAAATGAAACTTTTGAAAAGGCACCAAAGGATTGAGGTTACCGATTTTGAAACTGCTGAAGGTAGGAGAATGGAAGGAGAGACAGTTAAATTGGTCTTACGATTATGTGGCTTCCTTTTGCGTTAATATAATATGGATTTTTCTAAAAATTGTTATGCAACTTCTGTATATTTGTTTTTAAATCTGACTTGAACCTGCATGTTTTATTGTTTATATAATATATTTTTAAGGACATATTAAGTAAATCAGTTGTACTTAAATACATTACTGTATTTATTTTACCATAGTGCTATCTCTAAATTTGGATAATATAAAAAACGGTACTTTGAATAATTTAAGAAATCCTTGATAGATTTCATTAAAAAAACGTTTATTTTGTAACGAATATCCAATTCCAATTATCTTATTGTTATCTTATCTTGTCCTTTGTCTTCCCTTCTTTCCTTATCATCTGTCTCGCGGTACGTATCTCTTATCACCAAAAGCGCCACAGTGTAAACCACATAAAAACCCCAAGTTAAACCGCCTAATACAAAAACAATAAAAGCCTTTTGTATTGCATACTTTAAGGCTGTTGTTTGCTTGACTTTTTCTTGCTCTTCTTTTTTTCTATTCTTTTTTTGTTTTCTTTGCCTTTTGCGTTACGTTCCGTTCCGTTTTGTGCTTGTTGCTGTTGCTGTTGGTTTTTGTTGTGCGCTTTCAAATTTTTGTATTTATTTTGATATCGCCGCCAGCAGCTGGAAAACTTTTCCATTTTTGTTTACTGATAGCATTTTCATACCACCCCCCACTTCACGTGTTCTTGTTTCTTTTTTTTCGTTTGCTACCTGCCATTTCTCTGGACGCTTTCGTTTAACATTTGCAATTAAATGCCATAAGCACACACACACCCGCACACTCATGTCTACAAGCATAATTAACGCACATGACTAGTCGAAAATTCGCCTTGCTGGGCGTTGAGCTGGAAATGATTGGATTAGTGACCAACGTACCGGGCGTACAATTGAAGCGCTAATTAATTTGCACTCAACATCGAATTAATGAATCTATTTGCCGCATGCCACATGCAACCGAAATGTAAACCGCTATTTAAGCAGAAACTTATTTTGAAACTTGGATTTGCCACTCAAAAGGAACTCAAGTAGGGGCGGCGTGTATTGCGCACTTTACGCCGAATTACTTTTGTATTCTGTGGCTGGCCCAGACTTTTCCACAAAATGACATAACAGCTTTCCATCATCTTCAGAGCCCAGCCCCCCTCCCCTGCCACACAACTGCCCAGCTGTCGTGCTGCAACATTTCTGAGGCATTAAGTGACCACTTCACTTTGATAACTGCTACAGTCGAGCTATCCCTGCAACGTGCCATGTGGCATGCGCCAGTTAAGGGATACCCTATAAGCGCTAAGGGGCATATCGTTTTAGAAGTAAAGAATGAAACATAGATGGATATATGTAGAAGCAAATAAAGATATACTAAAACATTCAGACGCAGATATAAATACAGATACAGATATATATTTCTAAATAAATATAAA
This sequence comes from Drosophila robusta, assembly GCA_035043565.1. Taxonomy (NCBI): domain Eukaryota; kingdom Metazoa; phylum Arthropoda; class Insecta; order Diptera; family Drosophilidae; genus Drosophila; species Drosophila robusta. The sequence continues at coordinate 7,313,210 of JAWNMW010000584.1, forward strand.
TTTTGATACATATGTAAAGATTGAGACATAAAAAAGATGGAAAAAATATAATATTATAACTAATATTTATAGATATTTAAAAAAAAATTTGAAAGAATTACTATGATAATACTCTATAATTATACTTGAAGATTGTCACAATATTATATTAGTGATTTTCCCCAAGTCCATCAATTCCAATCAGCTGTAAACTTATTGCTTGCAGCACACTTTTAAAGAACTTCACATACTCTTCGCCCAGTTCTTCGATGTGTATGTGCTACGCCCACTTTTAATCCGCACCGTAACGCTTTTATTTTGTGGCCATGTCGAATCGCCTTCAATGCTCTCAACTAGGTTGCAGCTTTTTGTTTGCTTCGTAATTAAAAGCCATTGAAACTTTTGGCCCGGCTTGGGGAATTTTCAATCCTGCCCCACACAACATACGCCGCCGCCCCCTTGCAACACTCTAGCTGAATTTATGTGCAATTGATTTAGTCCGAGTGAGTACAACTTTTAATTAAACAAACGCAGTGCGGGCAAAAAGTAAGAGAAAATATAGAAAACAAAAAAGAAAAATACGCTGCGCGTGGCAGCTCGTCTAACTGAAGTCATACGCTTCGTATACGTGATGCCATGTGATGTGATGTGCCACAAAGATGCGCGTTCTATTTGCGCGCTCGACATTTTGCATTTTAGCGCCTGGATTTCCTATTTCCCCCATTTCCCACTTGCCACGGGAGTACTGTTCTCTTTTCTTTTTTTGTTTATTAAATGGCGTCTGCCATTTTCCACGTTCTCAGTGCGTCCTGGCACGCGTTACAATTTCCTTTTAATTACACGCCGCAAGTCACCAGATGTTTTGCGTGTAAATTAGTAGAAACTGCGGCCCCATACGTTGGGCGCCAGGAGGTCGTTGGGCGGTGCCACGTGTTGAATCATTCAAGAGCGAGGCTTCAGGCACTTTATACTCAGCCAACCACGAGTCCCAAAATTCGCATTAAGTGCCCTTTGGCCATATGGAATTTACAACAACAACTTTGGGTCCACAAAAAATGTGCAAATATTTTCACATATATATACATATATTTTTTGGGAAAATTTTTCGTTTCCCTTAGCCTTTTTCACTTGTGACTTTTACCTTTGCGTTGCAAATATTTCAAGTATTATGTGAACTTTGCATATAAATTGGCATTTCAGTTGGTCAAAAGAAACCGACAGAGAGAGAAAGGGGGAGAGGAGGTCTTATATGAAGAGCATGGCAATTTGTTTAGCATTTCTAGGGGTTTCCCAACATTAAATCCAATCTGTCAGTTGACAAATCCTTTTCTGACTTCTGTCATTTGAATTTAAATACTTGCAAATCATATGATATATGAGTATGTGATTTGGAGCTCGAAGATAAAGGTAAAAATGATTTATTATATGTAATTTTTTACATTTGGGTTATAATACAGTTCTTTACAACACTGTTTTGAATTCTTAAGTGTTGATTTTTGAGTCCAAAAAGCGCGTAAAAGGAATTTATTTTGAACCATGAAGGGAATTTAACATTGATATAATTTTAAAACATAAAACATATCGTTATAACTTATCTCAATTAAAAGTTAAAGTTATTAATACATTTTTTAAGATAATAAAAAAATAAAAAAAATTCTAAGAAAATAAAAGCTCTTTAAACATTCTTTCTGCGTTTTACAACACTACTTTTAATATTTACACTGTTGTTGAAGGTAAAACTCCTTTGGTACATTGAAATGCTTTGTCCTACATTTTTTCACATTGTTTCCGGAAAACGAACTTCATTTGAATCGCGTTGCCTTTGTGACTTACTTTCGTATTCATGAGCTTTATTCAGAACTCAGTCACAAATCCTGGACAGCTAACAGCAGCTCATTTCAGTGGGCTGCCATCAATGGCGAGGCCAGCAGCTGTCACATAAGTCAAAAGTGTGTCTCCCACAAAGCAGCTACCCATAGTTCAATTGTTGTTGCCCCTGGTGGCCACCCCAACACCAGCCCCCAAGCCCCCATCCTTCAGTTCGAATATTCACCCGGCTATTGTTCTACGCAACAGCAACTCTTGATCTTGCTCATTGCCTGCCCAATGCCCCGTATCCTGGCCCTGCCCCGGCCCCTGTCTCTATCCGTGCCTCATTCCGTATCCCTCTCCCTGCCCTACTGCTGTCCCGTGCCAAGTGTTTGTCCCTGTCATATGCAGCGGCCAGTCATCATCAGTGGATGCTCATCCTCATCAGCTGGGTGGCATCCTGGCACGCAGACACTTGCGTCCATTGTTTGCATTGCTGGCGCGCAGCTGCGCCCATTGTTTGAGCCAAACTGGGCGTGCCTCGAGTGGGCAGACGTGTAACTAATAGCAGACTTTAATAGAGCTGAACACGTGACACGAACCAGGGACGAGTGAACACGATATACTGGCGCTAAAACCGAAAATCTGATTTCGTACGAATAATACGTCTTGAAAATAAAAAGAATCTTAAGAAATGTTGAATACAGAGCAATCTTAATAAATTAAAAAAGAATATATAACAAAATTTTGAAACTAAAATTAATAAATATGATTTGGAAATAGTTAGGTTTGACAACCAAGATTTAAAGTCATAGAACTGTTAATATTTCTTTAAAAAAATCATTTCTCTGAGTAACCATTTGATAGAATGACATGATCTGAACAAATAAATTAACTAAAGTATTATTTATATATTTATATAAGTAGAATTAAATAATTTATTCATTTTGTTATACAAATAAATATTATATTGTTTTATGCTATATTTTTGCTCAGTCTTGCGTGTCGTGTCATGTTGATTATAATCATATCATTTTATAAAACACTTGACACGCGTCCATCTCTACTTCATAGACCATTCCCTCTCTTTATTCCTTCCCCCACGCATGTGTTTAGCTGTCATTTTGTTGATTTATGCGTTTAACGCGCTTCACAAACTGTGACTATCGATTGTGATTGCTTCAGCGATTACGATTGCGACTACGATATCGATTGCTATTTTATTGCCACGCTTAAGGACATTTACAATTTTCAGTTAATTTGAGGCAAGCGCTTGGTAGGGCGTGGCGGCGCGTCGCCTTCATGTCACATTTTCCACAACATTTCCCGGGGCAGTGCCTAATTACAAAGCGCAAAATTCAAATGAGCCGAGCAGCCAACTTCTTCCCCTTCCCCTAACCAATTGCCCAGCTGCGGCAGCTACATTTGCGCAACAGTTGGCCCCATTCTCTTATTCCAGAGGTTTGCCGTGTAACGCGTTGGAAATCGCTTAATTTAATAAGGAATACGAAGCGAGCCCAGAAATGTTGCCAAAGTTGTGCAAAACTTTTGCTTGAGCAGCAACTGACAAGTTGGTGGGTGCGGGAGCGAAAGCGGGCACGCTTAGGGTACTATAAAGTACCATACACTTGATATATACGTATACTAGGCTAGCAGGTTTCATTAGAAACTTTTTTTACGGACAAGTAACGTTGCGGCGGGTCGCCGAACGGGGGTGGGGGTGGGTTGTTGGCACGTGCTGCTGTCAGCTGAACATATTTTTGAAATGTGAGACCCAAACTTTAAATTGTCTTTTATTTATTAATTCTTAATGTTGAGCATTTTGTGAAGCTGCAAAAGTTTTTGCACCTTTTTTTCAAGCAAATGTTTTTCTTTTTTTATTTTATTAAATTTTTGTGGGAATTTTTAAGAAAATATCCTAAGTTTCTTCTGAAGTTTTGCTCGCCAGCTGCAGAGATTTTTACAACGCGCCGAAAAGTATGCAGCAATATATTCAAACACTACGAAAGCAATAACAACAATAAAAACAACCACGTGAGTAGCTGCTGTTAAATTGCCTATCAATAACACATTTATTCAGCAACTGCCTATTTGCAGCTGGGAAATTCAAATGAAATGCCAAATTTTCATTTGCCCAAAACTGCTGCTAGAAAAATGCACAACAATCAAAACTCATTTTAATTTATGCGCATAAATAAATAATAATAATAAACGGAATGGCAATACAAAAAAATAGGCAGCAAATCATGCGGCACACACAATACCCCGGGCTGGGCCGTAACCCGCCGCCCTACGCTAGAAATATTGCTTTGTGTGACGCACAAAAACAACAAGAATGAAGTGAAAAAAATCCAACCGCCAACCATAAAAAAATTGAAATGCAAAGCAAACGAACACGAAAAAAATGATATCGAACAGCGGCAGCCACAAGCGAAACTAAGGCGAACCAGCATTTCAAATAGGCAACTAACTGCTCTGGCGACGTCACCAATTCCAGATATGCTAAACAGAGACCTCGACTGCGACGCCGACGGCAACAGAGATAGCAACTGCGACGTCGACTGCAACTGAGCGCCAGCCGAACTGTGTGTGCTTTGAGATTTGAGATAAGACTTTAAATAAGCAATTATCCAAAAATAATAAATAGTGTTTGGATGAAAAGTCGAATATGACAAAGAAAAAAATTATGAAAATAAATGAATAACGGACTGACGGGTTCGAATTCCAGGCCAGCCCAAGGTTATACAGTTGAGTAAGAGTTGGGTATTGAAATTAATAATAAAAATAATAATATATATGTAAGAGTGCTCCAGATGAAAAGAGCCCAACCAGGAGATACCCTATGCCCAAGCATCAGCAAAAAGCTAATCGGCTTAGTTCTGGCAAAATTATGTATTATATTGTATAGAATCAATTTTTGTTAGAGTTTTAGCGGGAACTTTATATTAATAGTAAATTGCATAAAGATACAATTTAAAAGCTATGTGAACATATTTATTAACTATTGTATCTTTATACAATTCACTTATAATAGAAAGCTCCCAGGTTCACCAATATGTTCATAAAGTTTTTAATTATTTTTGTACCCATGAAAAATAATTACAAAGGGTATATCGGTTTTCTACAAAATAGGCCTATTGTATAAAGATTCCAGACCTATTATGAACTTGCCTACATATTAATCATTACATAGTACTATACACGAGTAGAACGAAAGGATAAATTTAATATATAATAAAAAAATCTATTTAAGATTTATATTTAGAGAAGATTGGTATTAGAACTTTCTTAAATCAAGTATATAATTATATAAAATTCCTATGTAAACAATCAATGTAAGTTTTGGTTTTATATAAAATTTATAACATATCTATCTGCAAGCGTATTTACTTATTGGCGTTCGGCAGTTAATTCTATCTCTTTTATTATAGAGTGAATTTCTCTGTCTCTCTCTCTCTTCTCTCTCTCTCTCTCTCTCTGCTTTTTGCTGTTCCTTACATCGTATTTCTTTCATTGTATTTAAATTCCCTTAACGCTCAGTCAACAGCCAGGCATCTTTTTAGTGTCTTGTATTCATGGTCAGCCCCTTTTTAGCCGCCGATTTTTATTGGCATTGTATTCAAATCCCTTCCTCAATTCGATTCAACAGATGTTTAATAATTTTCACTCAATTATTTATAGAACATTTGATTTATTCACTTGTTGGCGCTGATAACTCCACGCAGCATAAAAAGCAAAAACAACAACAACATTAAAACAAGCCATACGACTCGTTGACTCTATAAAAAAGGCAAAGACAACAAGAAAAACAAAACTTTACGATTGGCAATCAGCCTTATAAAAAAAGCGCGCGCCTTAAACGCGTACAACAACAACAACACTCGTTGGCAGTCGGCAAACATGAGAGCTAAAAGAAGACAAACAAAAAAATGTACCCTGAACAATTTCAGTTTATTGGACTGGGCCTTGGCTGTCATATGATGACGTCTAAAGCCGAAAAATTGGGATAGGTTTGATTTGGGCCCCAATTGCGTGTGTGTGCATAGAATATCAACATTTTATATTATGGTGCGACAAAACAACACCAACAACAACAATAACAACAACAACAAAGCGACAGCGGGACTGGCAAAGAGCCAGCCAGCGAGCGTTGGCGATATTAATGTATCTCTATCTGCACTTGCATCTGTAGCTATATCAGCATTCAGCATCTGTTATCTGACAGTGCCCAAAACTGTTGCCAAAAAATGCAGTCATGTTATGGAAACAGAGACAGAGAGAGAGGGAGAGAGTAAGAGTGATAGAGCGAGATAGCCGGCATCTGCACTCATTCCCAGAGTCGTAACCGCCAACGCATCGCCCAAGTAGCTGCAAAAACGCTGCAAATTAAATGAAATGAAAAGCAATGTCATAAGCAACAATAACAATTGCATGCCTATAAAAAAAATTGAAAAAACATAAACTCGACGCTTTAATACACTTGCACAAGGTATTAACATTTTTACGAATAACAAAGAACAGGAAAATTTAAGAGACAGAAAGGTAATATTTAACAAATAGAGATAGAGACAGAGAATGACGGAAATTGTTTTTACTATTCCATATACTTTTCTCTAATGATTGTAAAAAATTAAGAGTCTATGTCTCTGGCACTAAAAGGGATAGAGAAAGAGAGGTAGAGACTTTTATTTTAGGAGATACAAAATAGAAAAAGAAAGCCAAAAGGGATGTCGTTACCTATGGCTTTTATAGCTTCATATATTAAAAAGCGAATAGCACAGCTAAGCTACCTCTTGAGAATACCCTACGAACAAATGCCCGAGCGCAATTGATCGCTGCCGGTTGTCGTCGGGTTGCACAGTGGGCCAATCGTCGGTCGTCGTGAGCGTCGAACCGGTGTGGCCTGTCATAACAAATCGACAAGCAGCGCCGCTGACGCAGACGTCGATGTCGACGCCGACGTCGACGACCAGTGCCGACTGCCGGCTGCTGTGAAGATCAGCGACTGACCAGCGCTCGTTTTGTGGGGCAGACAGACTTGAATTGTATCTGTATCTGAACGATACAGGGAGCCAGCGGCAATACTACGTAAGCAAGTGTGGAACGGCGGACCACGGTGCGGTGCGGGGTCAAATAATTCCCAGTGGTTCGTTAAGTGCTTTTTATAACGGCAGGCGGCATCGATTTCCACGATTTCCACCTCCAATTGAGATCGATGATTGATTCGATTTCGCAGCAAATTGCTGGAACATTTGTAGCATGCGGCGAATCTCTTATTTAATCAAATGTGGCACAGAGTGTTGTGTGTGTGTAAATCTCTGACAAGGGTGTGTGTTGTGTGTGCGTTGTTCGCTCAGCTTCAATTGACAAAGCGGCAAAAACTAACAAAAGAATTCAATTAAGAAGCGGCGTAAAGCTCATTTTTTGGCGTAAATTCAATTAATTTTAAAATATACACAAAAGAAAATATTTTTATAAACAAATATTATAATAAAAAGTGAATAAATGTTAACAAAATAATAAGAAAAAATAAATAAATAAAAATAGATAATAATAAAATTATGTGTAATACAAACGAATAATAACAAATACATAAATACATTCAGAAAAAATTGCACAATAAAATAAAAAAGGAAATACAATAATAATAAAATAATGTACAATATAAATACGAAATAATAAAAAAGTAATAAAGATTTTGTATTTATAATTAGAATAATACAACAAAAGTTAAATAAAAATTCACCAAAAGAATATTAATAAATGCCAACAAAATAATGCATTGCAAAATAAAGATATACAATAATATTGTGATAATGTGCAATACAAATAGAAAGTCATAAATAAAACAATTTATTATATTTGAAGAAATTATGGAAAATGTGTTAATGATTTCATTGTTATTGTTAATTCTTTTGTGGCTGCTCTGATTGCCCTAATTGTATCAATTTGCTCTCTGTGTGCGTGCGTGCCACGCCCACAACTAGCTCAGCATCCCACAAATTTCGTTTGTGCGTGTGAATTTTTTCATTCCATTAATTACTCTTTGCCGCTGTCTTTTGCGATTTGCTTGTTAACAATTGTTGTCTTTTGTTGTTGTTCTTGCTATTTGCTTTTTGTTATTATTGCATTTACATGCTAAATTATTTTTATTGCCGCCCGTAATTAGCAAATTGTTTTTATCCAGCTGCACAAATGACGTCACAAGCGCAAACAAAATATCATTTTAATGTTTTTTTCGTTTTTTGTTGTGGCTGCGTAGCCAAACAATCGACGAGCTCTGCGAGGGCTGTTTGTAAGAAGTAATTGTAATGCCGTAATTATTCATTATATTTTTATAAATTAATTTTTTGTTAAAAACCTTTTGATAGGCCTTTTTACACATGACAAAACGAAATATATCTTTAATATTGGTTTTTAGCTTTCCCACAAAACACTAGAGATGTAAGGTGATTATTTGAAAAATACAAAAAAATTAAATTTAACCTAACTAAAAAGATTTTAATTAAACATAAATTTTTTCTATTCAACACAAAAGCCATAGTTTAAAACCTACGTATTTTATAAACGACCCTCGCATATAACATGGGTAGAACTGGATTTATCACAATTAGCAACAACAAATATGCAGAAAGTACTTAAAGAAAGTGGAAATAAGTAAAAAAAAGCCTTCGGGCACCCTTAGCTAAAAAGTAACTAAGAAGCAAAGCAAAACTTTGCAAAATTTCCAGAGATCAGTATTTAACAATTGACAAAGTGAAAGTAACACTCTACTTTCAGATTTTTTTGCTATCTGAACTGTAGTGTTTGTTGCACAAGTGGCCCTTAAGAAGCCCTTGAACTACTTGGTAATCTTTAGATGTGCTGAAACATGTGACTACAGTTTTGAATAATTATCTCTGGCACTCAGCGCATCCTTAATGAGTTTTAATTGGCTTGTGGCTTTTATTGAAATTTATTGCTGCATCTATCTGAAAGCTAAACAAACTCTTAATTTTATTATTATTATTATTTTTGCTTCCTCTTTGCATGTGAATTAAAAACAACAAGCACTTATGTGGTATTGCTATGAATTTTCCAGCAGACAAAAACATTAAATCAAATTCCATTTTCTTTGCCATTTAATGCAAATGATAACCACAATTTACATACTGTGTGTGTATTTTAATTTATGAGTATTACACAAATATTTGGCATTTTTATTAGAGGCAATCATAACGAGAGCAAAGCAAACAAACCAACTGAACAAGAGACTGAAAATTTTGAATGGTAAAAACGTTAAAAAAAAAATAATATTTGATACATTTTTTTGTTAGCTCTTTTTTCTGTAGCTTTATAGAGTGCATGCATAAATAATTATTGCATTAGCCGCAATAGTTTTAGCCGTTCCTCAGCGCCCCACACACGAAACGTGACACTTGGCTATCAGATTTTGCACTTGTGCGCTAATAAAAAACACGCAACACTCGAAGGTTGCGGTTGGGGCACGTAAATACAAGTAGTTCGACACATAGTCATAAGTACCGAAACAGTTCCAGTTATTGGCTGTTTGCCAGACAAACAGTTGAGTTGCCCAAAAAGTTGATCTGTTGATTAGTCTGCCTGTTACGCTTACTTATCGAGCTGTACATGTGCCTGAACAACATAATGTGGTGTTTGCAGGGGTCTGTCAGCTATGTTAATGTTTATTAGCATATGTTGTATATGTAAGATCAATTTAAAAATAATTCCTTTGCATTAGCTAAAACGATCTTCTACAATATAACACAATATTAGTTTAGGGTGCACTGTTGGGAAACTTTATAAGACTCACACATGCAAAGCACTCTAAAAAACCTGCTTCTTTGGCAGAGATAAAAAATAAAAAATATTCATGCTTAACAACATAAGGCGAACTCCTCAAAGGGGACATAACGTAGGTCTCAACTTTACGAGAGAAACAGTTTTGGGCGCAGTGTTGAAAAACTTAATAAGACTTATCGACTTTGCTTATGGGGAGAGTATTCAAACTTCGTTGCGATCTGTGCACCAATTTTCAGTGACGTTTCGAGCAATCTAATTGATTTTCGTTGTGTCCGGCGCGCAGTCCGGTGTTTAAAAGTCGCTTTAACGCGCTCACATACATTTATGAGGTTAATTGAACAGCGAGACAGAGCAAAATACGCGACATTAACACGTTTCGGCCAATCGCCACAGCCAGCGACAATTAGCGGCTAAATGATGCCAGTGCTGGCGATCATCGCCGCAGCTTGTTGTTGTTATTTTTGTATATTTCTGTTTATCAATGGAAACATGTAAATTGGCGTATGACAAAAATATAACAGGTTACAGCTGGCTGTTAGTTAACAGCGGCCGCGTGGCGCTCAAAAGCTTGCTATGATAAACAGCAAGCAGAGCACAAAATGGCTGCCTGTGCCAACAGAACGCGTTTGAAACTCGAGCGAAGCGCACGTGCTGGGACAGAGCAGCGCCAGCAGCAGCGAGAAGAGCGACCAACAAGATAAAAATACACAAACGAAAGCGGCGCCCCTTCAGCTTCAACGGGGGGCCAACAACAAGTGTGTGTAATAAACGTCTTCGTACTCTCTCTCTCTCTTCACCTGTGTTTGTGTTAAACTCACCACAGTGTTAAGTTAGGGGACAAGCTGTGTGCTTTTTACAGCGTGTGAAAATATTTGCACACTCACAACGTTTTGGCGAGCACGCGAATTCAGTTGCTCCTTGGAATTTCAGTGCAGCAGTGCGAGTGTGAGAGTGTGAGCGCGAACGCGACTGTGTGCGAGTGAGTGCGAGTCAAAAGTGCGACAAAAACAAAAGTAAACAAACTGCGACAAGTCGCGTGCAAACAAGGGAAACCAAAACGACAACCAAAAATTTGATAACTGTCAAGAAAACAACAAGAATAGCAACAAAATTTGAAAGCTGAATTTACAGTTAACATTTTTGTAACTGTTGCTTGCTTTAGGCTCTCCCTCACACACACAAATAAACGCTTTAATTTACATGCATATGTTAGCATATGTATTTATCTGACCTGTAAATTCAATATGAGTTTTATAGATTTTTATTTATATTGCTAACAGCGAGCAGAAAGAGTTCTGCTGCTAGGCTAGAGGGTAGTGGGCAAGGGGATGAGAGGGCAGCTAATTAACGTCGGAAGCGACCGAACGTGTCTATTTAACCAAATGGAATTGGCAGAAAATAAAAAACAAAACAAATAAATTAATACGACAAAGTTGCAATTAAAAAAAATAAACCTCGAAATTATTTTGTTATTTTATTTGCACGCGCGAGCGAAAAAATCAAAAAAATAAATAATTTAAAGAAATGCAAATTATAATTATATTCAATCATAAGCGATAAAAATAATAAAAACAGCAATGAGATTCGCGCCGCATATCGTATATTTATTTCTTGTTGCTGTTGTTATTGAAATATTAAACAGCTAATGAACTGCACATTAAAATTAAAACCAATTAAGCGAAATTTGTTTATATTTTATTTACGTTTGGCATTTGTACAATGAAAATTGCGCGCATTTTCAATAAAAAAAATATTTTATTTTGCGAAATGTCAAATTTGCCGCAAACAAATATATAAATAACAATTTATGCATATATTTCGAATTTATGTGCCAAACTCGATCAAAACTCTTGAAATTTGCATTTGAAGCAATTCTATAACATTATTATAATATTATTATATACTAATGTCTCCAGATTCAGGTAGCATATAACAAAAGGTTATTTTAATCTGCCTGTCTTTTTAAAATCAATAATAAAAAAGAAACACAACAACAAAAACATAACAAAAGCCAAAGAAATACGTAACAAAAAAAAGATAAAAGGCGGACAGAGCTAAAAAAGAAAAAGTATCAAATGAAGCAACAACAAAAGCAACCACAAAACAACAACAACAACCACAGCAGCAGCAACAACAACAAGTTAAACAACAATTTGTAAAGAGCAATAACTAAACAACAACAACAACAATCCCATCCCGACAACTCAGCATACGAACAACAACTAAAGCAACAGCAACAATAAACATGTCGGAGAACAGCGACAACAATGGCGACCAACAGAGCCAGGGCCAGGGGGCGGAGGGCGAGGCGGTTGGCGAGAATAAAATGAAGTCGCGTCTGCGCAAAGGAGCCCTGAAGAAGAAGAACGTCTTCAATGTCAAGGATCATTGCTTTATCGCACGCTTCTTCAAGCAGCCCACATTCTGCTCCCACTGCAAGGACTTTATCTGGTAAGTTAATGGCAGGATAAAACTGTTGCTAGACATAATTTAGGCAAGTTACTAAATAGATGCGCTTAAGAACAAATGCTTTTACTTATGCTCTATATTTGGAGTTCCCAATCAGTTTAAGCAGAAATGTTTAAATATTATGTTAAGATCGCTTTTGAAGAAGAACGCTTTTATATAACGCACATCACATCAAACAATCATATTTGTTGGGAATAAAGTTAAGATTGGTTGAGAATAATACAAACATAACCGAGGATTATCTTAAAAACAAATTATTTAAGCTACAAACCCGAAATTGTCCTCAGGGAGGTAGAGAATTTTAAAAATATATGCTTATTACACTTCAGAACAAAAACGATTACGAATCTTAAAATTTCTACCAATTCTTTACTTAAAAAAAACTAGCAAATACAAAGATAAGTGAACGGAAGTTCCCCGCTTTTACGAAAATTGATGGAGCATAGAAGTTTATTTAATCTTCTATAAAGTGACCCTCATCTCAAAACAACACGCACAATCTAACACATTTAAAAATGAAAACTTAAGAATTTCTTGGAAATTCCAGCTACTAATACGCTTTGGACATTGTAGGTGTTGCTTTAAATTCTGGAATACCGTGTGATTTTCTTGAAATTTATGTTTTTCATGCGCCACGCTCGGCACGCTTGGCACTTGTGGGTCTACGCCGTGACAGCAAAATCGGCCACATAACTAAGCAGCCTACGTCAATCGATATTTTGTCTATCGACAGAACAGAGAATAGCAGCAACAACAACTACAACGAAAAACAACAGCAACAAAAAAACAACAACAGCTGCTACACATTAAAGCCAAGCTAATGACATTGCAATGAAACCATGTTGACATGTCCAGGAAGTCAGAGTCGAGAGTGGTCGATAAGAAGATGCCCTATAATAAGCTCCGAATTGGCGCAAAATGCATATGTGCTTCCACACCTTTTGGGGGGAAAGGCTCCGAGATATTAAAACTTAAGGTTAAAGCGGGGAAAATAGCGAAAATTTATAAAAAAAAAAACAAATTTGCACGTTTTACAGCAAAGACTTTAATGACCTTGCCTCTTTTAGCCTCCGAAATAAACTTACGGATAAACAGACAGTCGGATATCAATTAATCGATTCAGCTATTCATCCTGATTAGAATAGTTATATATAGAATATGTTCTCAGAGGCACATTAAACCAATATACCCCTTTTTTCCACATTCAATGGCTACAGTGTACAAAAAAGTCGCAGCAACAACAACACCAACTTGAAATCCGCCCCTCCCGTGTAATATTTAATTTAGGTAAAGCTTGCTCTCATAATCTTGCCTAATCCATTGTTATGCATATAAAATAAACACAACAAAAATACAACTTCTTTTGGCCACGGCCTAAGGCCAGTTCCAGTTCTTGCGGCAGTTCCAGTTCCGCTTTCCGTTTCAGTTGCCCTTCCTGTTGCTTTTCCTGTTTCCCGAATTCCTTTCAGTTTGTCTTGAGGATTATAAACCAATCTCATGCGCATTAGGTACGCCGTAGAGTTTTAGTTCCCCCTTGCCCCTCATCAATTTCTCGAGTCATTTTTAGAGCGTCGTGTTGGCACCGCAAAACCTTGGCAAATATTTGCGTAGTTGGCCAGTGAACCAATTAATTCGCACTCGGTATTCTATATGGAAATATTATATTTTTATGTTCTTACAGCGGCTATCAATTGGGATATTCTTGGATGTAGGTATTCTTTTCAATACTTATGTATGAAATGTTTGTTCACAAGTTGTTCACACACATTTTGTATTGCTTGGGGGTATGTTTTCATTCAGATACATTTAAAATAGAGCTTGGGAATCTTTTAAAAAATAAACAATGAAAGTATATACAACCACACGTACGACAATTGTTGTACTGTTTTTTTAATTAAATGAAAAACCACAAAAGTTTCCTCAAAGAGAAGCTCCAAGAATATTTGGATTTAATCTTCAAAGCTTATAGATTAAATTTAGTTTTCCATAATTTTCAACATATCTTATAGATGCTTATCAAATTTTGCAATGTGTTTGTTATTTTTAAATATAAATATTTAAATATCTAAAGTAATTGAATTAAATATTCACAGGATTAAAATTAACAGCTTTAAAATTAACTTGTCAAAGTTTCGGTTTTAGTTTAATTAATTCACATTTAAAATACACAAAGCAAAGCCCTGCAAAAATGCTTTCAAATGTCATAGTCCTATGCATTGCGATGACAGCTAAAAGCCTCGCTATGAAAATGACAAGAAAATTAATTGGAAAATTGTTTGGACTCGAACAGCTAGCTGGGCACATGTCAACAAGTCTCTCAGAGTCTGTGTCACCCAATAAACTGACCATGCCACAGGCTCCAGACTTTGGGGGCGTGACGTCGGCTCTTAGCTAATTGCCATACAACATTTAGCCGATAATTAAATTAATTGCTGTTTAAAATGCGACTCTAACGATCCAAAAAATAAAAGAGAAACAACTGCAAAACCAGACCCCAAAACGTAACTGAGCCATGTGAAACTGAGACAAGAACAGCGAAACAAGCTGATAGATACATTTGGCGATGCTGCTTACAGATACGTAGTTACATTGCCGTTTGCTGTCGCTGTTGATGTTGCCGTTGTTGCTGTTCTGGCGGCCACATTGCGTACGCCTCTTTTGGCCAGCAGCAGCTAATTAACAACTTGACTTACAATTTTCGCCGCAACTCGTTTCGGGCCTGTTTTCGGCTTTTAATTAATAGTGTTGGCTCTTTGGGTGCACACACACGTCGCAAAAGGCGTTGCGGGCACGTAGCCAACGCAACCAAATGAGACGCCACAGCGGCCAAACCGTTGAGGGGGGTTGCTCAGTGGAAGGGGTGTCGCTTGTGCGCCCCCCAGGTGGCTAACAGCTTTTGGGGGTACCAGGTGAAAATTGCCGCCGTGTTTATGCCACGTAATTTGCATAACAGAGCCGCGAAAATAAAAATGTGAAATTAGAGGTATTTTTGGGATGTCGAAGATTAAATACCCTTACGGATATAAAGAACATCGGGGCTTTTTATCTATAGTTAACTATGAGAAACAGTAGACAAGCGGACATGTCTATGTCGACTAAACTTTTGGTGTTGATCAATAATATATATAGATTATCGGGTCGGACAATCTTTTTACCAAGCATTACACATTTAATGACAGAGCTTAAATGCTCTCTGCCAGAGTATAAAAATCTTACGCCTCCTGAAAATTTCACATTGCGATTTTCACTTTGATAAACTCAAGACACTTTCTCATCTAAATGCACTCAAGTTAACACGATTTTTTATGCTCCAGCAAAGGGGGCGGGAGCGTGGAGTGTTGGCTGTTTTATGTTTTGACCAAATCAGATTGCTAAAATATTTGCTTTAGCTGCTAACGATTCGTTTATGTTCAGATCTGCGGGAATATCCCTGATAGCATTTCTGAAATTTAAAAGCAAATTCATAATATTTGAATACATTCACGATAAAAACAACTGATATGTCAAATGCGAAAATGATGAATGGGTAATATAAATAACGCATATGAAAACCAGGAAGCAAACAACATTATCATAATCATTAATTTTACTCAATAAACTGCAATGACGCAAGCTTAAAAGTACTTAAATATTTGATTAATTTTGGTAAGAAGCTGTCTTCAGGATGAGCATAAATAAAAAGCTTTACAAAATGGTGCTCATTTAATCCTTTTCGGGGTTTATCTATAATATATTTTAATCCCATATTTTGCCTTTCTAAGTTTTAAATACAAAAAAGGCTTATTTAAAAGAGAAAGCTACTTTTAATGCATAAATAAATGCATTTTAAGAAGGTTTTCAATACGTATCCCTTAGCATTTCATTAATTTTTCATAATTTATCCATGTTGAAAATTAACTTTTCCAAGTTCTAAATCATTAAATTCATTTTAAATGCAAGTCACGAACTTGCGCAGTTTTATCTGCGTAACTTTTTAACTCAATCTTAAATCTCTTGCGTGCACTTTAACGTTTTTGCTTGCGTGTGAAATTAACTCGCATTGCAAACAATTTTTTTATTTTATTTTCCCTCTCTTTGCTGCACAATTTTTTCCACTTTTTTGTTTGTTGGCGTGCTGCAAAAATGCGCTTAATTAAAAATTGAAAAAATGCAGGGTAAACAAAGAAGGGTAAAAGAATAACTAGGCAAGGCAGCAGCTGATAAATAAAAGAAAATGTAGCATAACTGCAGGCGCGGCGTGTGGAAATTGCTTTTTCGTTTCATTTGCTGCGCAAACAAACAGGACCAGCGATAAACAAAAACTAAAACTGACAAATTGACAAACTGACAAACATTAATCATGACCAAACAATCGAAATTGTATTTAAATTAAAATTGAAACTGTGAAACCGCTGTTCGCGGTAAACATTTTGCAATTGTAATTTTTTGCCTAATCGGATAATATAAATTGCCAAACAGGCAATCAACTTATGCGTTAATTTGGCAATTAATAAATGCGTGCGAAAATGGAATTAAGTGTACTAATTGCTATTGTTTGTGCAATGGTAATCGTTGCCAGTGAGAGAAAAGAGAAAAAGTGCATTTAATATGCACAGTATATATATGTAATAATATATGTTAATTTGGGTGCCACATGTGTGGTTGGTTGGTTGGTTGGTTGGTTGGGGTCCGGGGGACCAGCAACACATTCAGAGTCGATAAGCGGCTTGTGGTCAAGGCATTTATGGCTTATGGAATATGCCTAATACTGAGCAGCCTTTGCCTTTGCCTGGCACGTAAGCCCCTTTACAAACGAAAATGGGACCGTGGGACGTAACGCTTAAGCTGAAAAGTAGGCAACATAAAATAAGTAAAGCATACAAGCCACACACACGCATACACATATAGCACACACACGCCTGCGGGCGTATTGGCAAGTGAAACAACAACAACAACTGCAGCAATAATAAACAAAATTTTGCATTGCAAATTTTGTGTTGTCAATTTTTAAGCTCAATTCTTTTTACAAACTTGATTAAAATTTATTTTGCAGCTGTCAATTCTCCAGTTTGTTATAAAATAATTAAATTGACTGTCGAAAAGATAACAATTATACTACTCAATTTTAATTAAATTGCCGAAGAGCGAGAGAGCGAGCGTATATGAAACTGTCTGTTAGATTGCAAAATAAATGTAAATCACAAGCATTCAATTCAGATGAGAGTTTAATTATGTTAGCCAAACTATATTTAAAAGAGTATTAAATAGCATGGGAGTGAGTTCTAAGAAAAGTTCTATACCATTAATATCTATTCATACGCTTAAATTAATGTATAGTATATCTATCTATCATCTATCTATATATGTAAAAACGGTAGAGAACATTTTTGAAAGAGCTTACAGGGGAAAACCCCAATGGAAATGTATATACCACCGCAAAGCTTGACCTTTGACCGGTAAAGCAACCCAGTTGCTTTTCTATACTAATTAAATTGATTGAATTTTATGGCTGGCGACTGGCAAAGTGCCTGGCAAAAATTTGCATATTGATTAATATGTATTTGCTGTGTGTGCAAATTAAATATTTATGCAAAGTGGCTAACACACACCCACACACACACAGGTCTAACAACAGCAATTCAATTAGAGCAAATTAGCAGGAGCCACATTTTGCGTGTAATTTAACTAATTTCTAACTAATTTTGAATTGACATTTTGCAGGGGCTTTGGCAAACAGGGATTCCAGTGCCAAGGTATGTAAATAAAGCTGACTTTCTCAGAAATATAAGGAGGACTTTGAATTTGACTTTGAATTTGTTGCAGTCTGCTCTTATGTCGTGCACAAGCGTTGCCATGAATATGTCACCTTTATATGCCCCGGCAAGGATAAGGGCATCGATTCCGTAAGTGCATCTATATAATTCTCTATATAATCAAACTTAACTTAGTAACTTCGTTTTAGCTTTAAGTTTTAGCTTTTAACAGCATTTTCATGTGTGAGAAATAAAAGATTAAGTAAATGCATTTTTAGGTAAAACTTCTCCTTATATATATTTTTCCATTTTAGTATTTTGAGAATTTTGTTTTGTTGCAGTGTCAAATTAAACTGTCATTTTAGGTTTCTTTTCGGTCATGCTTTGCGCTGTCCCTAAAAATGTTACAACCCCTCCATGTCTTGCCACGTTTTGGCTGTCATTTCGCCGCTTGCTGATGTTGCTGTCAACTCTGCTGTTGGCTTATCCAAGTGTCATTGCGGACTTTTTAGCATACCATGAATTTCATATTTGTGTACAGCCCCCCCCCCCCCTCTCTCTGCTGACCCGCCCAAAACTTGTCCGACGTGCAAAGCCCCAACTTGAATTTGTTGTCACAGCGCAGATAATGGCGAGTCTACAGATGAGTTTATTTATGTTAGTGAAAAAAATACATAAACTGAATTTATTTGACAGCAAAAAGATGGGAATTGCATTCAATTTCAGCTGAGTTATAGATCAAATGTTTTTTAAGCTAATGAGATAGTTCTGATGGTTTCAAAAGACGTTTACATTATAGCAAAGCAGTGCAAAATTAAAACTAAAAGTGAATTTTAAAAAAACTTTATTTAAAATACCTCTCACATATGAATATGCTGAAAGCTTGCACTTAAAAAATGTTCAAGCCTTTAGTTAGGTTAAGCAAATACGTAGAATGCAACTAACAAATTAAAAAAAAATAATAATAATATAATTAAGCACAACTTAGTCTTAAAGTTAGTTCTGCTTATTGTCCATTCAGCAATGTTTTATTGTCATCGTGCTCTGTTTATTTACCATAAATTATTGTACTTTGTATTTTCATGTACCAAAAAAAAAAAAACAAATTATCCACCAAAATCACATCGCTCACAACAAAAATTAAACTCAAAACTGTGGCACTTTACACGCATTAATAAAAAAACTGAAGGACTCACCAAAAACTCAGCACCATTTCGAACCATTCACATACGCAGGACCCACGTTCTGTGACCATTGTGGCTCTCTACTCTATGGCATTTACCATCAGGGTCTCAAATGTTCAGGTAAAGTCAAGACCCGAAATTAACCCCTTTATTAAATACCCAATACCCTCTCTCTTTCTCTCCCTCTTTCCGTAACTTTCTGCTGCTCTTTTCTAACCGCTATCCTATCGCTCTTTCTGCTCTTAAGATGCTGTTAACGCGCTGTTAAGGTGCTGTTAATTTACTGTTAGGGCTTTAAAGCTATCGCTAAGTGCTTGCGAATCTTTTCAACTTTCTACTATTTACCTTTAACCACTATGTGTGTGTGCGTGCGTGTGTGTGTTTATTTGTATATATATTAAATTTTAATTAATATGCCCAATAAATTAAGTAGCTCATAAACAGGCATAAATGCCCGCAGGCCCAAAAGTTAATTATTAAAAGTATTGTACATATTTAATGTATATGCATACCTATTTAGCTGCCCACATATAAAATACCTCACTCAACTACCTTCATATATATCAGTGTATATATCTATAAAATTTGTAATGCCCGAGCTAACTGTTTTGTGTGTGTGTGTGTGTAAATTTTTGGTAATTGTTTGCAATTTGCAAAGTTTTTGTTTTTAGGTTGGCACGTGTCCAGAGTTTTCAACTCCCCGCTTTGTAAACCCCCTTGGCAGGCAATTCATTTGCATAATTATGCACAGAATAGCCAAACAGGACAATGTACGATACACACATATAAATTGTATAGAGTTCTCGAGCCGAAATATAATTAAAATTTCAATGTTTGTACTTTGTGGCTGCTGGCAATGCAGCAGATAAAACCTAAGCGAAATCTGTTTAAAACTATTATTAAAATATGCAAAAAAAAAAATTTAGCAAACATTGCGAATAATGAGGTTACCTTCCTGGGGATGTTGCTGCTCCAACAACTTCTTCCTTCGCCTTTGTTGCTGCACAAATATTTAATGCACTTTCGGCCGCATAAATGCAATGTTTCAACTAAAAGTTTTCAGAGAGCTGCACAACAATTGTGCTTTGTCTGCGGCAGCTTTTAGCTGTGTGTATGTGTGTGGGTGGGTGTGTGGAAGTAGGAGTGAAGTGCATAGGAAGCTCTGCATCAGCATGTGCTTGAGCTTCAACAAGGAAAACAAACAAAGTTTTTGGAATAGTGAACATTTCAATGGGTTCTCTCTCTGGCTCTGCCTTTCTCTCCCTTCCTTACTATTGCATTTGTGCTTTGTGTTCATTCGTAAACGTTCTTCTTTAGAATTGCAATCAGTCTCTGCTCCTTTCTAAATATGTTTAAAACATCTTTGAAAAGAATTGTGCTATATGACATAGAAATGGAATGCGGAACTCAAACCTTTATTGTTTAATTGCAATTGCAATTGCCTTGCACCACTTACGTAAACCTCCTTGTAAAAAAAACGAACTCATATTTATATACCATAGAATATATACCTATAGAATTTCAATGTCGTGCTCGAACCTTTACGGCTTAGCCTTGATAAAAGTACTTTCGATTCAAAACTTATCAAATCTAGTCTCAATTAGTTGGCTATAGCCACTTGATGCCCCCTGGCCCCAAACCGTCTGTTAGTGGTAATTTACGCAGTCAAAGTCAAGTGCTGTTGGAACCTTGGTAAGTGCCCTCGTGTTAGGTGTATTGTGTGTGTGCCTCCAACCGGCTAAAACTTGAGGTTGGCAATATGACAGAGCTCTTAAGTGCTCAATATATGCTAGTGGGGCCAAACGTGTTGTCTATGCGCCGGGAAAATCGATGCGAAAGATGCCATGGCAACTATTTAGCGTGTGGCGGACTTTTTCTTTGTTTTGTTAATCAACCCGTGAGAAATGTAAACGTCAAAAGGAAAATATGTGCGCAAGAGGGCTGGGTAGGATATGTGGCAGCTATGCAAATTGTATGGTATTTCATCAGAAATTTAACTAGATTTGCGACACGTGCCTGATAAGTCAGCGCCAAGTGCGGCAACTATGCGGTTTCCCGCTGCTAACAATGCGCACAATTTTATCAATTATGCCCCCGCAAAACACACTCGACTCGAACCCTTCGATGAGTCATCTGAGAGTGCGAGTGTGTGTTGGTTGCTGTAATAGAATCCGAGTGCTTAAGTGTTGCCTTTGTCCCATTTGAATCGCTTGTGATTGGAGACAAGCGTTGACAGCCGCCTTGAGGACGAAGTTCGAGGGAGAGACGACCTGCAGCTTGTACGATTTTGTGGCATTGTTGTTGCAAATCGGATCAACTATATACACATATTTTCTGTTGTTGTTGTTACCAGACACAGACAGCGAGGCGACAGTTTGATAAATATAGCAATCAATTTATCAACGGTCGAATGCTCAGGTTTTATTCGCTCCAGCACCTGTTGGTCCTGCCCGTTTTTTTATACGCTCAAAAACCCGAAAGGTAATATTATTTTTTATCACGGTTTGTGTGACGCTCTTCTAAAGCAACTTTTTGTTGCCCCATAAATACATGTTTTTATTGACTTAAAGGCAGAGCTAAGTCAAAAAGGATATTTGTCCTACTCTCTGTTTCTCTTCTTTTACTTAAAGATGTAATACCTAAGCCACAACGAATCGGATAATTTGAATAATAAAAGAATAAGAAAAAATTACGTCTCTTGGTTAAAAAATATGTTTGTAAATGCTTAAAAATAATTTTGAAAACTTTTTTTTGGTTTTAAAATCTTCAAATATTGTCGAACATTTTGTTTCAATTTTTTAATGAACTTTAAAGGATTAGGTACATACGAAACAACCAAACGAAACAACCAAAAAATATATATACATTCAATTTGTTTGGGTAAAAAAAAGAGTTGTCGTCAATTCGGTTCACGGCTCCAGCTTAATATCGACAAACGAATTCTGGTCAAACCTTGTTGTTTTCTTTTTACTGCAATTTATGTACGCTAAGGGTATACAATCTTCGACTTTCTAAACTTAACTTCATTTCGTACTTTCGTATTCAAGTTATTGCCGAGTTTGCTATTTGGCAATCATTTTCCGATTTAATCAAATTGAATGCAGGTGCCAAAAGTTTGGGCAACAGCTACGAAAAATCTAACTTATTGTTTGGGGCCAAGTCAATTTGTGCATTTTATTGCCTACTGTTCACATACACAAACACACACACACACAAACACCTGTATGTGTATATGTTATGTGTCTGTGATAATTTGTGTTCGTTTGCCGAGCGGAAATTGAAAACGAATCTAGTTTGCAGTGCGCTGTTTGATTTGCTTGATTGGTTTTTGCCCCAACTGCCAGCTGAGCCGCATGTGTTGCTTAAAATAAGCGTGTGTGTGTGTGAGGCAGAGTGTGTGTGTGTGCGTGTGTGGTGTGTGTTTGTGGCATGCCCACACCACTGATACGCTCCTTATCATGCGCGCTGTCATAATAAATGACATGGCAATTTATAAATGCAATCCCAACACTACG
The DNA here is from genome assembly GCA_035043565.1 of Drosophila robusta. Lineage (NCBI taxonomy): Eukaryota > Metazoa > Arthropoda > Insecta > Diptera > Drosophilidae > Drosophila > Drosophila robusta. Next base: position 7,335,701 of record JAWNMW010000584.1, read on the forward strand.
CCAAAAAGTCCCTGCCAGGTTATCAGGACATCAGTTCTTAATATGCGCCCACTTATACATAAATATAAATTACACTTATATATATGTGTGTGTGTGTGTGTGTTTGGTGGAAGGACAGCCTTGAATTACTGCAAAATGAGCGCTCAAAATTGGAGTTGGGAAAATGTGCTGGCAGACAAAGATATAATGCCAGCGATAGGGAGATAGAGCACAGAGCCAGCAAGACAGATTGGAGGGGGGAGGGAAGCTGGCAGGCAGAGGCGCGCAACAAACAGGCGGCAAATTTGTTAAGTGACAACAGAAAATGCCAAAAATGTACGAAAAAAAAGACGAAAACGCGTGATAAATTGTTGCAAATATTTTTATTTCCAATTTTTTTTTATTTTGAAGTGGCACGTGGCAAACGAGCAGCCGCGACGTGCCACGTCCCCCACTGTGATATTATCTAATAAAAATTGAGCTAAATATTCAGCAAATATGACAGTGAGTCTTGTGAGTATGTGTGTGTGTTAGTGTGTCACGCCTACGTGACGGATATGGCAACTGACCCGTGCAACATGCAATAAATAAGTAAACCGGGCACAAAACTGTTGATGCCACATAATGAGGCATGCTGTAAGCTTATAATATAGCCCATTTCCGGCATATTTGAAATTTATAGATATTTAGGCGATATTTACACAAGAGTTAATTAAAGTAGACGTATTTTAATTATGGCCACAAATCGGGTTTAAGCTATGCCGGCTAAAGCAAAATGTGTTTAAATACGAAATTTAAACATATGATCATTTTTTTATGCAGCAGACCGTTTCTTAAGAAAAGTTGAACTAAAAAATTAATTATTTAGAACAAGCTAAGGGCCATGATGCGACTTTCCTACCCTGACTTCTCGAGTTGCTGCAGAAAAGTCGCGGGGACAGAAACCAACCAGCACTTTCTTGTCGACTGCACTTCTGAGAAAATGCACTTATTTTCTCGGAAAATGCTTGTTTAAAGAAGCCAGAGACCAGCTTTGCACACTTGCGACTGGGCTGTTGGAGGGTCGCAAAACCGTCTAAAGCATCAGACGGACAACACTTGGGCCAAGTGGCCTCCGTAAAATTTGTTTAATAATCTGAAAAATGTAAACTAAACTATCTAGTTAAATTCATATTCATAGCAAGAAGCAAACCTAATCGCTGAAAATATTTATATATTGGCAGCCATGGTTCATTATGTAAAAACCAGATTTAAAGCGTAAATTAAACCAACAAAAGTTGTATTTTAAATATGGTTTCTTTCATTGCACAAACAACTTTCTACTCCGGCACATGCTTAACACGTATTTGAAGCTAAAACCACTTGGGAATTCTAATGGAAAAATGGTGTCGCGCGCTGGTAAAAGCACAATTATTGTGCATGTTTCTCACTTCCACGCGTTTAAGCATTTGAAGTTGCGTCAACTCTACGTTTTGGCCAAATTGCGAATTGGCAGTGAAGCTCGCTAACTTCCGCTTTAGCCCCAAAATGGCACTTAACACCACCTGTCGCTGTCGCTGTGGAGCAACTTTATGGCCAAGGCTGGCAGCAGGGTGATTGGCAATTCAATTTCACCTTCAAACAACTCGCATAGAACTGCATTTAATGCAAACACAAATACACTTACACACACAGACACACAGCCTTGGGCGCCCGCCAAAGTATGCAACACTTTTTTGTGAGCCAGTCCCCGCCAGCCGCAGCAAGGCCAACCACAGCACACACACAGCACACACACACACCCCTCGCTCTTTTGCCCTTTTGTGGTCGAGAGTGTGAGTGTTTGTGTGTGTATTTTTGCGCTTTGAGCTTTGCACTTGGATCGGCTCCATTTTTGTTTGTCTTGTGCGAGCGAGATAGTCGACTGAGCATCGCTGCAAGCTGTTGAGCCTTGTAAGACTCACGGACAACAACAACAACAACAATTGGCCCAAAATGCGCGCCTTGGGTAGTACTTTATGCTCATGCATGCGCATAATAATATCATATGTCCTTGCCCACTTTTAAGGAGTCGCCTTGAATAAAAAAAAGAAATAAAATAAAATCACAACAAGCCACAACACAGAAACACACAGCACGTGTGTGCGGCTGATGAGTTCAAGGCTCTAGCACTGCGAGTTCAAAATAATAACAGGCAAGCACGAATTTTAATAACGCAATTATAAGTTACCCTGTAATTACTAAACGAAAGTAGAGCAACAGCCCGGAGAAACCAGCTCTGAGAAACGTACTAAAACAAAGTTAATTATTCTTTACAGCTTAGCTCTGTTTTAATTGTTTAGTTGTCTCATAAAAGATACCCTCTAGTTGCCTCTTGTTTTTGCAAAAACTGAAGGTACTGCGTACACATAAAATACCCTGTTACTAGTTTTCTTGGTGCCTTTGGCAAAACTCCTAACCATTTTATAGAATAAAGAATAGCCTGTGAATAGTTTCTGCAGGATATAAAAGGCTTTGCTTTCTTTGTTTAACAGACACAAGATACCCTAAAAATAAACTGAATATACGCTTCGTATAAGTTGTCTAGGGTATACGTAAATGTAGATTTAGCTGGGTACTTTATGTTGTTATGGTTTAAATTGCTCTCTGAACTCTTCCTAACCCCATGAACTAACTATAGTTCAGGTACCTAAGCTGAATATACCACTTTCTAATGCTGCTACAGGATATAAGCAGGCTTTACCTTCTGCGTCATTGTTTTTGTACAGACATTAAACTGAGCAGCGTGGGTGTGTGTATTTGTGTGTGTATGTGAGTGCCTTTTTTATGTGGCTGCTGCTTCTTAGAACGGATTAGGCAACAATTGTCTGTTGTTTGGCATTTGTGGGTTTCAGCCTTCGACAGCAGGAAAAAATAAATAAGCGAAACATGAAGGTACTGAGAAAAAATAAATTGTTATTTATTTATGTAACCAATGGAGCAGAAAAGCAATTGCTATAAAAGCGTATTCCCAGCTTGGCTAAGCATAACAGAGTTGTTCACTTGTTTGGCAAGTGTTAGCAACAATTTGGGCAAAGTTCTTTAAATGGAAACTAAAGTTTGAAAAGATTTTGTTTTGAGCAAATTTTTGTTTTTTTTTGCTCTATAACTGAAAGTGAATTTGAAGGGAGAACGCTGCCAGCTTGTTGGCATTCTGCTGTCCACCCTTTTGCACCCTGTCCCAAGTGAATTTTGAATTGCACAGCACATTAGCCAGATCCACAAGCACAGAGCCCCATAACCAAACTATAAACCCCATATCCATTACCATCCACACAACTATCCACTGCTCCCATCTCCCATTTTTCTATTCGTTACATCTTTTGCTTTGGTGTTTGTGTTTCGTAACATGTGGGAAAATATTGCAATATAATGTGGCGTTATATTATATAAGTCATCCATAAAAAAAATATTTTTCATTTAATATATTTACTTCTATTTTTTTTTTGGCTGTAAGTTGTTGTTTGTTATTCGTATTTATGCAATGCTTTAGAGTTAAATGTACGCGTTTATAGCGAAAAACCTGCGTTAATTTTCCATTAGCTCTCTCCAACTGTTCCAATTCTCAGGCACACCAGATGCCACACAAATGGCACAACGTTGCCTTCCTATCGCCGATGTTTTGCGATCATTGCGGCTCGCTCTTGCACGGCATCACGCACAAGGGTCTCAAGTGTCGAGGTAATGTCCAACTGAAAGCCCGAACGAAGGAACTCTCGAAAGAGAGAGAGGCAGAGTGCTCTTTAGCACTCTCACGCTCAGTATGTGTATCTGTGTGTGTGTCGTGTCTAGAGATGCGCGCGTGTCACGAAAAGCATTTAGGCAAATTATATTATATAATGAAATATTTATAATTGTATTTGGCGCTGTTTTGCTTAAATCATATTGTTTCAAATTCTTAATAAGTTTTTGATACAAATATTTTGTTCATTTGTTAATTTTGCTTGTTTTTGTTTCGGGTTATTATAGAATTTTCTTTTGTTGACTTTAAATAATCTAAAATGATTAAATTGAATACTGTTTATATCTTTTAGTTCTGCGTAGTATTTATTCATTAAAAATTTTAGATTTATCTGTTATATTTATGATAAATTAAAATTTTTTTTGGTTTAGTTTGAATTTATAATATTATTGTCTTTTATTGTATGTTTTTCTTCTTTTAGTTTATTTAGTTAGTATTTCATGTAGCTCTGGCTCTTGTATGCTTCTTCGTGTCACGCGCTCACCTCTAACCCATTGTCTTTTTTAGCATCTTAGCAACCGCCTGCTCAACCGTCTGCTCGCCCGTTGGTTGAGTTCGCATTTTTGGATTGTTGCAATTTACAATTAGAAGCGCTTTGTTCCGACTCAAGTGCGCACTTGCCATGTACTATGGGTGTGTGTGTGTGTGTGTGAGTGAGTTGTGTGTACTGTGTGTGTGAGGTACTTGAGTTTCTGTTGATGTTATTGTTATTGTCGCCATTGCGTTTGTTGTTGACAAGTTTACGTCCCTCCAGCAAAATAGTCCCAGGCAGCCCACGCCTACACTCCACGCCCCCACCATGTCCCCGCCCACGCCCACGCCCATGTCTAATGCATTTGTTTGCTTGCACTTAACAGTTTGCTGAACATTTTTGTTGCTCTTGCTAGAATTTGCAGCTGCATGAGAGAATTCGCATTGATGCCACATGCCGCTAATCATATCAACAATGTTTGATTTAACACTGCACCACAAATTGCGGCTCATTAGCATTAGTGTAAAACGTATTTGAATGTTAATTATATTACTTATTCTTGTCGTCTTTTCGTTTTGTACAATTTCGTTTGGTTTTCCGAAAAAGAAAACAAAAGAAAACTACGCAATTTTCCGAATCATTTGTTAGACGGCACAAATTGCCGCCTTAATATCCGGCATGGTCCCTTGGCAAACAAATAATTTACTTACGCCTCATTGCCCCGGCCAGGCAAACAAGTACCACAACAACAGCAACCATAGATAAACAGACCACTACACACACACACACACACACACATACATAGACATTTGTGAAAACAGACCCAAACAAACAGATTGTGAATGGAAATGTAAATGTGGTAACAGAAAATCCTCCAACAATAAGCCACAGCCATAGTCGGAAGTGCGTGTGTGTCTGTGTCTATATGCGTGTGACTGTCATTATCGAGCGCCAATTTTGTCTACGTGTGTGTATGTGTGTGCATTTATTTTCCCCAGTTCAATAGCGTTTGTAATTCTATTGCATTCGTGTTTTTGGCTTCCTTTCCTTTCCTCATTTGTGGCTCTGAATTATTGAGTATAATATCGAAGGTGGGTGTACTGGAAACTTTCACACAACTTTCAAAAAAATAATGGATTTATTACAAATGATTAATAATTTGATTGCTCAATCAATCCAGAGAATAATTTACGAGTGACTTGGCAGTTTTCACAAAGTTATGAAGGTTTAAAGGGCAGCAAAAGAATTATGTGGAACTTGGGACATGCAAAGACATGTTAACATTTTTCTAAATTTTGGCATGGTATAAATGTTCAATGCAGAATCAATCTAGAGGCCAAATTATTCCTAAAATGCCATGAACATGAAAATTGGTTTAGTTTTGGTAAAGTTATGGAAGTATGAAGTCTTTTTATTTATGGGGAACTTTACGATTCAATTAAAAACAAAAAAAATTAAAAATTGAAAAAAAAAATGTTTTTTCGTAAAATGAGTTAGACATGACTTTTTCCAAAAACACCGTAACAATTTTATCTAAAAAATTCATTAGTTTCAGGTGCAGAATCATTTCAGAGAATAAACCATAGCAAAAAGGCCATCAAACATGAAAATCGATTTAGTTTTCACAAAGTTATGGAAATTCAAAGTATTGCAAAAGGAATAACTGTAAAGCTTGTCGATGAAAATCTTATGAACGGCCAAAGTAAAAAATTGCCCCATGCCAAATGCAATTATGGAATTTTGTTCATAAAACAAGAATGAATTGCCTGAAATTCAGATCAGCAGAGCTGCCAGCTTTAAACTGTGCAGCTCATCAGAGGGGCCATAAAAAATGGCTCTTTAAATATGCAGTAACGAATGAAAGAAGTTTTTATGACAGAAACTCGAAAGCGGCATACCCTGTTCTAATGAATTCTACATAATCTATTACGTGACAAAACTCCACAAGATATATTAAGTTATTAAACATCAACCATCCGAAAAAGAAAAGTTTTTTTAATAAACTCAAATTTATATTTTTCAATTATGGTAACGCTGTTACATATTTGTTCACAAGCAGCAGTTGTTTCAGGTTTGCGTAGAGGGTATTTAAAATAAATAGAGTCCATTACATAAGCCTGCATATGTAGCTATATAAATAAATAATTTTACGCAGAAAAGCGGCACACACAAAACTGGGCCACATTATGAACACACACACACACACTCACAGACACACTTGTAGCTAGTATTGCTTTTGTTTTTGCTCCAGAAAATGTGGCACGCAAAGGGAAAACCTTTTTGCTCCCTTTTTGTTATTATTTGCTTTTTGTTGTTGTTGCTGTTGTTGTTGTTACTGTTGTGCTGCAAAAACTCTTTCATATTTTCATTAAACACAACACACAAACTGACCAGCCTGCCACGCCCACGGCCCACAGCCCAGCACCCAGTAAGCTTGTGGACATCAAAAAATGATTACTTTTTCCATGCGGAGCCAGCAACAAGCGAAAGTTTTCGAGAATGAACAAAAAATACATATACGCCACGTGGGCCGCTCGCGCCAAATGACGTTGATGCAGGCGCCCAATGGCGCATACTTTTCACAGCTGTGTGGAGGTGGGGCCGACGGAGTCTGTGTCCGAGGCAATTTTACACATGAGCAAAAGCGGCAAAAGATACTGAAAAAGAAGGACACAAAAAAAAAAGGAAAAACAACAATAACCAGGGACAAAAGATACAACGCCATGAAAATAACCAATGATCCAGAGCCGCAGGACGCCCAAAAGGGTTGACAATCATACGGATATGTGCCGATGAACATCACGATAATGATAATGACCGGCAGTCAGCATCATTAGCAAGTGGTTAGGGTAGAGTTACAGGGTATTTAAAAACACATTTGCATATTGGCCGAGTGGCTGCGTTGCGAATGCAAAATGAATTACAATTCCATTTGCAATAATTTCCAATTGAATGCTTTTCGAGTACTGCCCATCAGGCTGCCAATCTGTTAGCAACTCTCCGGGCCCGTGCAGCCAACCTCCCGCTCCTTGCACATGTGACATGTGCGCCCCAAACTATGCAACAGTTTCGTGCGCCGCTTCATTTCCCGTTGCCGTTGCCAAATTGATTGCGATTGCAGTCGACAACAGACAAATTGGCGTTGATTTTGTATCTCACATGTTGGGCGCACTTTTTCCTTTTTCCGTGGGCGTGGATGCTGGCAGACGTTTTTGCCTTTGGCAAACGGAGCGTCGGGTGAGTTTATTGGATTGCTGCGCTGATTGATAACCGGGCGCAGCTGTTTGCCTATGCTTCGAAGTAGGCGACAATTTTTTTGCGTGTGTTTTCCTTTTGGCGTATACCCTTGCAGTGGGTTATTCCGATTTTGTCAAGGATAAGGATTAACAGTCCAGTCCTTTTAACCTGTTTGTCTATCCGTTTATCATGGATGCAAGCCATAGGTTCGGTTTGATTCCAAGTTTTCAATATGAACGAACTTTATAAGGAAATATTGAATTTTGTTTTATATTTTTATTCATTTTAAGTTTAAAACCGGCTTGCAGCATTGTTTTCAATGCAAGATAGTCTCTCAGTTTTAGAGGCTAATTTAATGAAACCTTGGGGGCGTTTTATGCCTACAATCTATAAGCTAAGTCCGGACTAATATATTATATAGCGCAACTTAGTTAAGCACAGAAATATGGCGCACATCAGCCATTCAACTGCAAGGGTATATCAATTTCGGCACTTCGAAGTTAGCTCCTCCTTAATTTTTTCTACTCAATGGGCTTATGGACTGTGGGGTAAGTACTTGAGCCATATCAAAGCTCACTTTGTATGCGTGCCCTGTCGCATGTCTTCTGCGTGTGTCTGTGTGGGTGTGTGTGTGTCTGTGTGTGAGTGCGTGCTTGTGTGTATTTCTGCCTCCTGTTGCTATCCCTGTACCACCACCACCAACAACAAGAACACCCGCAAAAGAAATCACTTTCAATCTATGCTGAACAACTTTCTCCCGCCGAGCTGACCATCTATTTCAATGTTTGCCAAGTGGCCACTAACAAGCGACTTATCTTTATTCCACTACGTGACCTACGACCTGGCCCGATTATTTAGCATGCGATATGAACGTTCACGCACGCTGCAAGGAGAACGTGCCCAGCCTCTGCGGCTGCGATCATACGGAGCGACGGGGACGCATCTATCTTGAGATAAATGTCAAAGAGAATCTACTCACCGTGCACAGTAAGTACGAGTTATGCCCCCCTTTATAAGGGTATTATGGCCTTAAGTTGTTGCCAACTTGTTGTGCCGTCTGCCTTTTTGCCCCTGCCCGGCTGTGGGCAGCAATACAACTGTAAAGCGCTTAAGTTTTAACCAATTATGGCGCCCACCAAGTTTACCATAAGCTTTCAACGCGCGCAAAAGTTTACGAAGGAGAACATAAAAAATTATAATAAAAAATTATGAAAGGCAGTCGAAAAAATATTGTTGTTTTGTTGTGTTTACTAACAAGACGCTTAAGATGCTAAATTTCTGGCTGTCTTCTGAAAACCCATGAGATGTATTACATTTTGGGCCAATTTACAGATTCAGTGTTTTTTTTTTTATTTTTTTAAACTCATTTTGGGGTTTTCATTGCCATTTTCAATAATAAAGCACTTCTAGGGACGTTTTAGAAACCAGAAAATATCTATGCGCTTTTAAATAATGTGCGAAAACTATTTTTGGAGTTCTTTAAAATATTCCTTTTAATGTTTTTTTTTATATTGTCCAACAATTAACTGATACGCGGTCCCCTTTCTTTACTGATTTTCAATATTCAAAACACCCGTCTGTCCGTATGAGCGCATCTTTCTTAAAGCTAGAGACTTAAAATTTTAAATATATATACTTCCATATACCTGCATCAGCTAAAGGGCTAAGGAATGTATAATACAATTTTAAATAAAATCCATGTATAACCTTTACTTTTAAAGCTAGATACGGGGGCGTGGCAAATCAATGAAATTTATTTATATGCCTTGTTTCCTTTTCTTAAAGTATCCAATTTAAGTTTTCGTTTGATTCAATTTTTTTGTAATACTAAACAAGTCCCTGGTAGGGCGCCTTAAAGCACAAATATAGACTTAAAACACAAATTATTAATTTTTTGCATGCTTTATATTCAAAACCTGCCCAGAAATTGTTTAAAATTCAAGCTTGCCATCGCCTTGAGACTGGTCTTGTCCCTCAGCTGAGGCGCTGGCAAATTGCTTATGATTTGCATTAATTCATTATGAAGAAAACTCTCCACACAATATGCCACATAATGAATACTAAAATGCAGTTGCTAAACAAAAGCGTGATGAAAATATGTTAAGCCAGCTGAAGCAGAAACACAAGGAAAATAGATGGCGAAGGAGGCGAAGGAGGAGAACCACGTGAATGACAACAATGGGCAGAATAATGCCTTGGCATATTTTATAGAATTTTGCAGTTGCACATTTTTCCTGCAGCTGCTGTTGAAATTTTCTGGAAAATTCTTATGGTCACGTTTATAATTTTGCAGTCAAGGAGGGTCGCAATCTCATACCCATGGACCCCAACGGCCTCAGCGATCCGTATGTGAAGGTTAAGCTAATACCCGATGACAAGGATACGTCCAAGAAGAAGACGCGCACGATCAAAGCGTGCCTGAATCCGGTGTGGAATGAGACCATTAGCTAGTAAGCGAATGCATTGCTTTTATGGGGTATTTCGGTAACTATCATACTCTACGTTTGCAGCGATCTCCGGGCGGAGGACAAGGATAGACGCATATTGATCGAGGTTTGGGACTGGGATCGTACCTCGCGCAATGATTTCATGGGCGCCTTGTCCTTTGGCATTTCGGAGATTATCAAGAATCCCACCAATGGTTGGTTCAAGCTGCTCACGCAGGACGAGGGCGAATACTATAATGTGCCCTGTGCGGATGATCAGCAGGATTTGCTCAAGCTCAAGCAGAAGCCGTCGCAGAGGAAGCAGCCGGTTATGCGCTGCGATACAAACACACTCTCACAGTCCAAAAAGGACATGATTCGCGCCACGGACTTTAATTTTATCAAGGTGCTGGGCAAAGGCTCCTTTGGCAAGGTATTCAACACAAGGTTTTAATATATTTGGAATTACATTTTTGCAATTATTTGCACTTTGCAGGTGCTGCTAGCGGAGCGCAAGGGCAGCGAGGAGCTGTATGCGATTAAGATACTCAAGAAGGATGTGATTATACAGGACGATGATGTCGAATGCACCATGATTGAGAAGCGTGTGCTGGCGCTGGGCGAGAAGCCGCCGTTTCTTGTCCAGCTGCATTCCTGCTTTCAGACAATGGTGCGTATACGCAATATTGAAAACATTTTGATATATATAATATATTTGTGATTCTTGCACACAGGATCGTCTATTCTTTGTCATGGAGTATGTGAACGGCGGCGATTTAATGTTTCAAATACAACAATTTGGCAAATTCAAGGAACCGGTGGCCGTGTAAGTTAAGAGATTAAACTTGGGATTAATCCAATGTTAAATGTTTCTCTCGTTTAGTTTCTATGCTGCTGAAATCGCGGCTGGTTTGTTCTTTTTGCACACCAAGGGCATTTTGTATCGGGATCTGAAGCTGGACAATGTGCTCCTGGACGCTGATGGACATGTGAAGATCGCCGACTTTGGCATGTGCAAGGAGAACATTATGGGCGAAAAGACGACCAAAACATTCTGCGGCACACCGGACTATATAGCCCCTGAGGTGGGTTTTTTAGTTAGTAAAAACATTAAACTTAAACGAAATTTTTCTTGATTGTGAAAAACTAGATGAATGAATAATACTATTGTTTTCTTTATTCAATCGTCATCGAACTCAATTTTAAAGAGCTTTGTAAAAATTCATAGAAGATGTGTTTCACACTCTTCGAAAAAACCAATTACACTTGCGGAAAATGGGTGAATAGAGTATAAGAAAAATGTTAAATAAAAAACACATCCGCGCAAAGCCGGATGATTACAGCTGATAGCAATAAAGCTAAAACAGATCTCATTTTAAATCGATTCCATAGATAATACTGTATCAGCCCTATGGCAAGTCTGTGGATTGGTGGGCCTACGGCGTGCTGCTTTATGAGATGCTGGTGGGTCAGCCGCCCTTCGATGGCGAGGATGAGGAGGAGCTGTTTGCGGCCATTACCGATCATAACGTATCCTACCCAAAGAGTCTCAGCAAGGAGGCCAAGGAGGCGTGCAAGGGCGTAAGTTATGCAGGATACTAAAAACATAGGCACTTACCTGATGATAACCTTTAATTTTTTTCAGTTTTTGACCAAGCAGCCGAACAAGCGTCTAGGTTGTGGCGCCTCTGGCGAGGAGGACGTGCGTTTGCACCCATTTTTCCGACGCATCGACTGGGAGAAAATAGAAAATCGTGAGGTGCAGCCGCCGTTCAAGCCAAAAATTGTAAGTACAAATCTTTAAAGATAAAACAGTAAAATTAAAAAATGCCTTACTTACCTCTTGTTACGCCCACAGAAACACCGCAAGGATGTGTCCAACTTCGATAAGCAATTCACATCAGAGAAAACAGACTTGACGCCCACGGATAAGGTGTTTATGATGAATCTGGATCAATCGGAATTTGTTGGCTTCTCCTACGTGAATCCTGAATACATTGTCAGCCCATAAACATCTGGAATGGAAACGGAAACGGAAACGAGCATTGCAAACACCCAGCGAGTTGTGTTATCAGTTGATATTAATTGTTAATTAAAAGACATTCTTCATTATGTTTTCTGTTAGTCCTTTCAATCATTGTTATCTATGCTAAACGAAAGCAATAATTTGTTGTCCTACGTTTTTATTTATTATGCTTATTTTAATCTTTGACTAATTGTTAGGCACTCATGAATACTCTAAGTTAACATTCACGACATATTCATTTAGTTCTTAACGATTTCAATCATTGTTGAACATTGCAACTCGAAGCCAAAAAAAATATATAGAAAAAAAAACAATATGTATGCAATAAAAACTTTTATTTTATATACCATTACCCAACGCTTTTCTCTCTCTGTCTCTCTATATGTATCTTTATCTGCTCGAAACTTTATACCAAACTGCAAAAAAAACTTAACAAAACAAAAAAGACAAACTTTTTCCCCTGCACTTTCATGCGCTTGACATTTCCACATTTCAATTTTCTGAACCATTTAATAACTTTTCAAGTTTTCCAGTCTTCAATTCAGCAAGTATTAAATTTGTGCTAAATTTTTAAAGTATAATTATAAATAATATTATGAAGCAATTGTTAGATGAAAGTTTTCCTTAGCAAGCATCTCGATGTTATCAGAAATAATTAAATTATATAGATACATTCTGTTCGATTAGATGATCTATAGTGCTCTCTACCTCACACTAAAAATATCTTCTATGTTTTCAACTCACATTCAGCAATTAGATAAAGCTTATACTACGATTCGGGTCAGAGTTTTAAGCGTTGTTCGATTGTAATGTTGGCCCCTGCATTATAATCAAATCGAAATATACGTTTAACAAAGTTGACATGGAAAATTTAGATTGCGACTATCATATCTTCTATTTACATTTCTCACTTTTCGAAGAATCAAATAATCATAGCATACTTATGAGCGTATTTCTTATTTTTCGATTTAATGATATATATGTGCGTGTATAAATCATATGAATATTATGCGTAAAGAATTTTTATTAATTATTTCAGTTTTATAAGTATGTATAATCCGAATATATAAATACATATAAACGGCATAGAGTCTCAATGTACCATAATAAATAAAAATTACAGCAAAACAAATTGCATAGCAATAAGTTAAAGCTAAAAGAAACATTTTAATTTTAGTATATTAGTAATAATATCAAGAAGAAGAGAAGTGGAAGAAATTTAAAAATTTGTTGCTCTTAACTGCGCCAGAAGTGTAGCTTTCCAAAGTCGAACTATAGATGAGATGATACATACATATATATATATATATATATTTAAATATATATATATATATACATATTGTCTTTGGGTTGAAACTTTAGTACCTAACTAAGATTTAGCTGCTAAAACTACTATTTAACTATGAGAAAAGACAATCTACTATAAGCTTAAAAGATAACAATGTGTGTTATATCAAATAGTAAAAGCTTGAGTTATCAAAAATACCAAAAAATAATATTTAAAATTAAAAATTCTTAATTTTAATTCGAAATTTAACATTTTGTGTAGCGCAACCTAAGCTAAGCTTTTGTGCCTCTCGTAGCTCTCTTTCTTTCTAGAAGCTTAAAAATTCAAAACTCTGAAATTTGACGAGTAAAATCAACCAAGTTGTCAGACGCAATTCCCGAGCTTGGGCATTGAAGAATATATAGAAAGAATATACATACACTTAAAAATATATATAAATATATATAAAGTGCAGAAAAAAGTAAAAATTTATCATATGATTACTTAGTAGCCAAGCTATGTGCTAAACAGTAGGGCACAAAAACTAAAAATCTAACTTAAATTAAAAATGTAGTTGGAATTAAAAAAATAAATACAAAAACAAAACATTCATTTAAAATCTAAAGTAATGTATGAATAAAATGTATAACTCCGAACTTGAAGCATTTAACAAACGTTTATTTCACTACAACAACAGTCAAAATATTAAAAATGAAATCAAATATATATATTTAAGCAGAACAAGATAAATATAACTATATAATTGAAGATAAATTAATTTTGTGACTACATATATTGACTATGACGAGTACCACTTAAAGTTCAAGTTCAACAGATTGTACTCTACACGTAAATTTGCTCGTATATTATATGTAATAAACTATATACCTAATATATATGAATAAAAACTATATATATGTATATGTGTGTAGTACGAAACTTAAGATAATTGATTACTTTAATGAATTTGATGGCAACAAAACAAAATTTCCAAGTCTGTTCAATATATTGAAAATATTTATGCATTAACATTAACACTAACATAAACTTTAACATTTAGATAATATTTAATTTTACTATGGAACTATACAAAATGCATATATATACATATATATATATATATATATATTTATTGTTAGTCTATATGGCATATTTATTTTTAATTTATAGAAACATTTTTACAACATATTTAAATGATTTTTTAAACGTATTTGTGAACAAATCGTATGTGTGTTTTTTTTAAATCGCATATTTAATTATAACAAGCATTAATTTAGTACAAATTCAACTACAAAATACAAATATATATCAAATCAAATACAAATCTCGATGTTTGCCGTAAGCATACTATATATATAAAAAAAATAAAATAAAAACCTAAATTCAACTCAATAAATTACTTAAAAAAAACACCTTATATATTATTATAATATATTATTAACAAAAAACCAACACAAGCAAAACTATTTTTACGGTTGCGCTTTGCTTTTTCACTAACCAAACAACTAAATACTAAACTAAAACAAAATTATCTGTGCGCACATACGAGCTATGTGTGTCCATAGATATCGGACATGATATGTACACGTAGGAATTTATAAATCCAATCAGCAACAACGTCTATAAAAAACAAAACAACTGAAATAAATCACATTGCACACGCATAGATCGTGCCCATCAGCAACTAACCGAATAAATACTACACTATTGGAACAAAATGCGTACAAGTTGGCTATTTTTTAACAGGTGTGTTGTTTAGGTGTTAAGGACTATTAGAATAATCGTATAAAAATATTTGGCTTACCTGTAATGTAGATAAAGGCCACCTTTAGCCTCGCCATGCAACTCTCATTGTTTGAATTATGTGCTGAATGGTAAGAAATATAAATAATTATAATTATAATTCTCATCGCTTTACATAAGTTTCTTAAAAAAGGGATGCCGATATAATTAGAAAAGGACTTTGCATATTTATATTATCACTTATCGCCATTTCAAATAATTTATCTTTTATTATCAATTTATCTCATTGGTTGAATCAAAGACAATATAATCATAAATGGACCCATGGCAATCGGCAAGCCGATCTGAGAGCGCATTATATTTTTAGTATTTTACGCTCTTTAAGTTGTGAGAGCTTAAGGGCATCGATTTCATTATCGTTCTCCTTTTTGTGAAAATCAAGCTGCCTTATAAAATTCTTTTGATCAGCGTTACGCATCTTAGTGTTTATATTGTCTTTGGTTGAATGATGTTCTTAAGAGGAAATTAAATATAAATATATCAATTCTTAATGGTATTGATCATAAGATCATAATATGAACAAAATATGGCTGATATGATATGATTGAAATATGAAGTTACGAATAAAATGAGATCATAACAAAAACAGAACGTGCCAGAAAACGCTGCCATCCTCGGAAATAGACCATAGTCGGTTTTCCGCACTTGAACGCCTTGTTATCACTGATTGCTGACAAATTAACATTATGTGTGCGTTAACGATAGATAATCTTATCGGCTGAATTTGCAAACAATTAGATAAACACATCGCACCCGCACCCATTCAGTAAGTCGGCAATCAGTCAGTTAGTCAGACATGTTGGATTACTTTGTCCTGAATTTCGCCAGCAACAAATCCGACTCCAACTCCGGCGACTATCGCCACACGAACGATGTGTGCATGTTCCAGCGCACGACGCCCTCCGTAACCATATTTCTGATTTATGGCCTGGCTGTGCCCACGCTGTCCTCGTTTGGACTATGCGCGAATTTCATCAATGCCGTGGTCTTCATGCGGCCCAAGATGACGCCCTCGGCATTCACTTACCTGGCGGCGCTCTCCTGGCTCGACTGCGTCTCCTGCCTGCTGATCACGTTGACTGCGCTGTCGCGCAGCTATTTCTATCGCAGCGCCGCCTGGGTGGCCTACGACTATCAGTGGCAGACGGCGCTCTTTGGGATCAGCACGGGCGCCGCCAATCTGATACTCGCCTGCGTCAGCCTGGACAGATTCATCTACTTGTCGCGCTTCAAGGTCAGCCACGGCGCACCCCGATTCTGTCGTCGCAAGGTGGCACGCTTCATGATCTGTGTGGTCATACTGATCTCCATACTGGTCAATATGCCGTATTTCTTTTGCTTTGTTGTCAACCTGGATACGGCCACCTGCCATGTCACCGATTTCTACTACTCCAAGTGAGTGTGGGGAAGGGGTGTGGTTGGCTTTCTATGTTATGCTGATGCCTTTAAGCCTCTTGCAGATTTTATCAGATACACAACTGGTTCTCATTTGCCCTGTTGGCGCTTATTCCGGCCATATTCCTGCTCATCGGCAATACGGCCATCATCATTGCCTTTCGCCGCTGGACCAAGCAGGGCAACGTGTGCCAGCAGAGCTCCGCCAACGACAACGTGCGCACCACCCAAAAGCGATATCAGGTAGGTCCAGTCGAGTCCAGTCTCGTTGACATCCCACTGACATCCCGTTGGATTCGCTGCAGCATCAAATGAAGCTCACAATCAGCATAGTAATTGTCATCACCCTGTATATGGTGGGCGAGCTGCCGGCGCACATGACGTCCAGGAAGAGCTCGCTGAATTTGCTCTTTGGCGGCGATACGAATAAAATGGATGAGGAGCTGATGGAGCACCTGGAGGTCATATTCATTACACTGAATGCCCTGCAGCTGAGCATGAATATTGTTGTGTACGCTGTGATCAATCCCAGCTTTATGCCCGAGTTCTTTGTCTGTCTGCGCGGCGCCTCCGATGTCTGCTTTCGCCTCTGCTGCCTGCCGCACATGGGGCGTGGCTGTCAACGCTGCTGGAGCTGGCGCAAGAGTCGCCGGCAGCCGCACGCCGAGGATCAGGTGGCCAGCAGCGTGGCGCCACAGCCGCTGCCGCCGGACGAGGCGCCGCACTGTGGCTGCGAGACCTGGAGCAGCGATTCCGGCTGCGACGATGGCGGCCACTGCAAGACGACAGCGGGCACGTTCACCTTTGTGGATGACTACGACTGCAAGGCGTTGACGGAGCAGGAGGCGGCGGCGGAGCAGCAACAGCCGGAGGTGTTCATTACCAAGGCCAGCGGCTGCATGCAGCAGCAGGAAGTAATCCTGGCAGACGATGCGTATCTCAGTTCCTGCGCTATGTGATCTTAGTTACGATTTTATTTATTCTCAATAAATCAGCCAAGTCGGTAGCAGGGTGTGACATTCCATGTGGCAGGGGGGAAGGGAAGATTTATACATCCGAGGTGGAGGTAAACAGCATTGTGGACTTCACTTTTGATCCGCAAATTATTTATATTGCATTTAAAATTCTTCACTTTATACAATTCTTATACGTATATAACACAATCATTACAGTTGTGTTATTTATTTAGGTATTCCAAAAAAGCAAACAATCGAATATTTAAAAATTCAGGAGTACCATAAAAATACTTTTCAAATTTGTATGCCTACACAAGAGTTAATCTTAAACATAATATGTTCCGAGATAGTGCTCCGAACAGTGTTGGAGCGAATATTTTTAACTTTCACATTAATGTTAATCTTCATTGCAATAAGACTTGTAAAAATTATTGCTTGCATATTAATGTTAACCCAATTTGTTAAAAGATTGCCTTTACATACATTGTTAACTACATGAGGTTTGTTGCAAAAGCAACATAAATATTTAACTAATTTGCATTGAGTTTTGTAATAAAATAAAACCCAATTTTCAATGAGAATGAGAATATGAACACTAAACATGTTTGCAATAACCTTTGTAAATATGAACTAATGAACGGTGAACTTATAGCAACGTACGAGAGTAAACCCAATTTTCAATGTAGTTTGTTTAAGAGATAGCCCTAACATGAGTGTTAAACTAATTAGCAATGAGGTCTGTAGTAACGAACTGATGAACTTATGTGAAACTCTATAAACTATCCGTATATTCTACTCCATATTCTATTTGCCCTGCAGCTTGGACAGGAAATCCATCAGGAATTGATGGCGCGCCCGCAGCTCTGCCTCCTTGCGATGCTTGAGCTTAGCGCATATACGCCGGATTAGATGCTGCCGATCGCGTGCACCACGCTTCATCTCAATGAGTATCACCTTGTCCTCCTCGCGCGTCCACGCACCCGACGAGCTAGGCCCCGCGACCGCCGGCTTGGATGTGCTGGCCATTTGATTCGTTTGCGGCGCAGGCGGCACTTCGTCCGGCTCGGCGGTGCTGGCCAGCGAGGCCACCACGTCCAGTTTGCAGTCCTCGTCGCTGTCGAACTGTGTGGTGATCATGTGCTGCGGCGTGCTGGCATTGCTCACCGTCCGCACCTTCAGTTCATCACCAGAGCTCTCCACGTCCATTTTGATGGCCGGGAAGGGCTGCTGATTGAGCGCCGGGCAGGCTGTGTCAACCGCATCGGGCGCGTCCACCGGCAAAAACTCCTTATCCTCCCGTCGCTTGGCCTTCGCGATAATCTGTATGTCCGCCTTGTTGTCCGTCTCGCTGCCATCCTGACTGATCAGCGTGCGCAGCCGCTTGGCAAACTCAATCGCCGGCGAGGCGGGCGCAGGTGTGCGCACCGGCGGCTCATGGATGACCACCATGGGCTGGACATTGTAGCGCGGACGCGCCTGCGTCTGGTTCAGCGGAGAGCGCACCTTCTTGGTGGGCGACTTGCGTTTGTCCTGCTGTGGGGAGGCGCCACCCGCAGACGCTGCCAACGCACTCAGACCCGACTGCGGCGACACATTGTTCGCCGTTTGGCGACGCGGCGACGTTTCGCCCAAATTGATGGCCGCCTTCTTGGCGTGCGGATGATGTGCGCCATGATTGCCCACATTGGGCGTGCTGCTGTTGCAGTTGTTGCTGTAATAGGCGCCATTTAGGCGCATGGCGTGGGCGCGCAGTGCCACGTCGTCGCACACGTCCAGCGAGGAGCTGCTGTTCTCGTCATCCCCGGTGGTGGTGTCAATGACCAGTGCACGATTCGCATCATCCTCCTCGCTGCGGTCCGCCGCATCGTCACTGTCCGTAGCGTGAGCGGCGTTGATCTGCTTCTCGCCCAGGACGCGCACGCCGTGCGCACAGGTCAAGTCGCTGCTGAGCGGCTCGTTGCACTGTTCGTTGTAGATGCTGGCCGCACGGAAGGACAGCTTGGCGGGCAGCATTATCTTGGAGCCGTAGAAGATGCGACCATGCAGATATTTCAGCTGGCAGCCCGGCGGCTTGCCCTGCTGTTTGCCCTGCGGCGACGAATCATCCGGCAGGTCGCGTATGGTTTCCGTATAAATGCCGCTCGTGTTCCCCAGCACCTCGTGCATATTAATGGGCTCCGAGGGCGGCAGTATGCTAAAAGAGGAGAACTTATTAGATATATATACAACGAAAGATCTATATCTATAGTTATTACCGCTTTGGTGGCTTAGCCTGTGGAAATTGCTGGACAAACCATTCGCTTAGGAACTGATTGCCCTTGAGCAGCGGCAGAATTTTGTTCTCGACCTTCTTCATGCTAACGCTGGGCAGCTCGGCCAGCTCGCTCAGACAGGCATAGATTTTGCGTATTTGCGCCGGCTGCTTGCAAAAGTAAATGTTCAGCTTGTTAATAAAGTTGCTCGCATTCGTGATCATAAAGTACTCGAAGAATTTGCCGAGCTCAGCGGCCTCCGCAGGTAGCAGAAAATTGAGAAACACCTCGGCCAGCTCCGGATAATCCGGCAACAAGAGTTTTTCCACTTTCTGAAAGGTTTAAAAATGGCGTGAAAAATGAGAACAAGGGCACAGAAGTACAGCACTCACCAAATACAAATCGGGCACTTTGTCCTGCTTGGGATCAAAGGTTTGCAGCAGCTGATTGAACTTGTGGCAGTCTTCCAGCCGATTGGCGGACAGCAGCGCCTCCTCCACCTTGTCATAGAAGTTGTACGCAAAGGCTGAAGGAGGCAAAGAGAAGTATTGTAAATAAAATTAGCTGGCAGTTGAATCCCATGCTAACTTACTGGCATCCTTGCGATTGCGCTCCTCAGGACTATCCGGTTGCAGCATGTGGCGCAGCATCTCCTCCAGTCGATTGGCCCGATTGCGGGCCGCCTCTTCGCTCCTTTGTCGCTTCTGCTGCTGCGTCAGGCCTTCCGTGGCCTGTGGCTCCGGATTCTTGCTCTGGCAAAACATATTTAAATCGACCAACAGCTGTGTGTACAGTTCAAGCGCCAGGAAGCGTCTGTGATACTGCTGCACGACGTGCACGTCGGCGTACAGTTCGCGCTGCTGCTGCAGGTAGGCGGCGTAGGAGGTAATTAGGGTTTGGCAGCGCAACTGCAGCTTGTGCCGCAACCGCTGACGCAGCACGTGGTAGCGACTGCGCGGCGGCGATGCCGCTGCTAAGCCGCGACGCCGCTGCGAACGTAATCTAGACAACCTCTTGTAAATCCGGCAACGTGCGCCCCGCGCACTGCCAATAAAACTCGAATCGGTTGCTGTTACTGTTGTTTGCTGCTCGGTCTGCCCTGCAGATTCCTCCAACTCCTTTATTTTCACGCTTTGCGTCAGGGGATCGTAGCTGAAATTTACTGGCGGCGGCGCGTCGTCAGCCAGCGGCGGCAGCGGCGGCGGCAGCGCCAATAAACTGCACTCGCTGCTCGGGTGAAGCGTGCGATTTATGCTCGCCAAGTTGCTGGCATAGCTGGCGTGCTGGAAGGGCACAGAGACACCGGCCTTGTGTATATTGCCGCCCAGTTCACCGCCAAAGACGTAGTTCACATTAATCGTCAGTGAGGAGGAAGAGGTTGAACGTAGTTCCGCGGAATTGGGATTACGTTTCCGCTGCAATCGCAACTTGGTGTTGTCTTTTGTTGGCGACTTGATTTTGGTTTCCGTGTAAGCTGGCGCCAAGTCTGTGGCGCTGCCATGGGGCGCTGCAGCCTCGCCCAAACTGTCGGGCAGCAATAAATCCTCGCCCACCGCCTCGCGCACAAATTCCAAATACGATGCGCTCGCCGCCGACGAGGCACGAACCGGGAGTGCTTTAGTGCTGCGACGGGCGCGTTTATCGTTGTTCCAGTTTTTCTGCAACGATTACGCAAATTAAAATTGTACTGCGTTATTTTAAGCCTAAAATATGGCGTATGTTTACAATTGTGTTGTAAATAGTGGAATTGTTGATATTTTATCGATAGTAACGCGTGGCTATCGAAAAATTCTTGGGAATAAATACCAACCGTGCTGCCAAGTATTGAAGAAAAAATAAGGCGGGATGCTGTTTGGTTGATTTTAGATCTTTTTTATACATGTTAATATTCAGACTACCTTAGAGAAATTTTGTAAATATATTCATTTATGGAAAAGATCTTATTACAAAATAATGATATTTTCGAATTTTTGAATGTTTGTATTTGATTGTATTTTGTATATAGCCGTAATGAGCTCGGTTGATCATCAAGCACAATCGAAGTTTTATTTACTTAACAATTTTAACAATATTTAGGTTGAAAGGGAGTTAGAATTTTAATCATGTGCTACAACAGGAACTAAAATAGCTCTCTAGACCATAAATTTAGGTTGAATTTTAAAAAAAGCCAAATCTAACTTGAAAACAGCTAAGTTGGCTACACTGAGCGCCTGCTGTAACATTGCACACAGTCAGAGATGGCAGCTTCCTTGCTTCGATACTTATCGATAACAAAGGTCACTTAAGCGATAAGCGTTGCGTGTGTTATCGTCCTTTTGCACATCACTGCACGTAAGTGCGAAATAGAAATCATTTTGTTTTCAATTAAAAACGCCTTTCCAGGACTCTAAAGCGACAAATTATTAAGCGATTAGTATCCAACCGGCATTTCAGTGAGCAGCGCCTGCCCCAGCGAACCCAACAACGCTCCTGGAACAGCAGCTGGAAGCAACAACAAAAACTGACCACGTCACACAGTATTTGCATTCCGGATTCCACTAAACGAACCCACAATGAGCAAAGTAACATTTAAGATAACGCTCACATCAGACCCCAAGCTGCCGTTCAAGGTGCTCAGCGTGCCGGAGGCGACGCCCTTTACTGCCGTGCTGAAGTTCGCCTCCGAGGAGTTCAAGGTGCCCCCAGAGACGAGCGCAATCATCACGGACGACGGCATCGGGATCAGTCCGCAACAGACGGCAGGCAATGTGTTCCTCAAGCACGGCTCCGAGCTGCGTCTCATACCCAGAGATCGCGTCGGCCACTAACCCTAGTTAGACTCCTAACCTCATTTAAAGCACATGCACAGAGATTTGCCAAGACCTTCTATTAAATATACGTGAAATGCACTCACCTCGATGTAATACTTCCAGCCGCTGGGCAGCGCATGGTACTGTTCGCGAGGCGTGCGCACCACGCCGCCCTCGAAGCCCAGCAGCACCTGATTCAGGGGCGGCGCACGCTCGTGCTCAAAATAATACTTGACCGGATTGTACTGCTCCATGTCGCAGAGCTCCTTTACCTTGAAGAACAGCCGCCTGCCCTGCTTGCCGTGCAGCAGGTCCTTGGCCATGCGCTTGCACGCAATGCGCACGGGATCGGCGCCCTTGCGCAGCGGCTTCTTGGCGCTTCTAATCGCATTCAGATGCTTCTCCAGGCCCATGGCAATCAGCTGATATTCAGCTGGCGCATAAGCCGCAAACTGCACGGTTCGCGGCTGAAAGGCCATGCGCGGCAAATACTGCGGATACATAAAGACCCGGCTGTCGAGCATGAGATCCATAATGCGCGGCGGCAAGCGGGGCACTTGGCGCGTGTGACCATCACTGGGGAGGGAGGATTGGCAGAGTGCCAATTAGAAGGTGCACAAGTTGATTGGATTGTAAGCTCACGTCAATTCGGTTTCCTTGTTGATGAACCGCATCATCTTCTTGTTCTGCTCCTCGAACTCGTCGCTGCTCAGATCGTGCTGCCATTTGTTGATCAGCTCCACGGCGCCGTTGAGATTCCAGCAATTGAAGCTGGCATCCATTCTGGCGCGTTGCTGCAGCTCCTGCAGCATTTCCCGGGGCTTCGCGGCCATGGCGAAGAGCAACGGGTGCGAGTACGTCTGCAGAAAGGTCTGCGTCAGCATCTGGGTGTGAATGCGCAGCTGCTGCTGCAGCAGATCATGTTGCGCCGGCGTAAAGCCCTTCACATTGGGTGTAGCGGGAGCGGGTGGCGTTGGGCGCAGGTGGCGCAAGCTCTCGAAGTGGGCCTCGTACTCGGAGTAGATGTGCCGCCGGATGGACAGGTATTTGCAGGAGAAGTTCGTGTCGTAGGGCTCGCTGGGCTGCAGCTCGGTCAGGGTGAGCTCTGCCGGAGCAATTGCCGGGAGTTGCTGCTCTCCTGGCAGCTGTCCCGGCGCACTGGCTATTACCTTGGCCAGCTGAAAGCAGTTGGGCTGGCCCGGCAGCGGCACCGCGATCAGCTCCGGCGGATGCTGCCCAATTGCCTCGGACGAAATGTTGACTATGGTGCAGGAGGGGTCCACCTGGCTGCCATTCAGCGAGCTCTCCGCAATGGGCACGGGCACAAAGCTGGACAATGTGCTCGGCGTCGACATGAGCTGTGGCTGAAAGGCGTCCAGGCCAGTGGATATATTCATGGCATTCGTTGCATGTGGCTCAATCGGTGCTTGTACATCAAAGTCAATTTGACGCGTCACCTGCTCGATGGTATCAACAGAAGCATCCATTTCATCCAATTGGGTGAGAAACTTTTGCGGCGTTTCCAATTCAATGGAGTCCAGGGAAACGCCCTCCTGCAGCAGGCCTGCAAACAGCTCCGAGACCAAGTCCGTGAGCTCCCTCTTGGATATGTTCACATCGCGCAGCTCCTCGGCATCCACGGGCACCATTTCAGCAGCCACATACTCCGGATCATTAATGGGATCGTCGTCGTCGCCCAGAAAACTGTTGTCTATGGAGAACATATGCCTTTATAAAATATATATCTTTTAAATCGCATGCCTCACTCACTCAAGGGCTTGGAGAAGTCATTGAGGAACTGCATCCATTCGGCATCGTTGGCCGTCATATCATATTCCAGCACATCGCTCTGCTCTACATCGGGCGGCACAAACTCCGATTGCAAATCCTCAATGGTGGTCTGCTGCAGGCACAGCTTGGAGCGCGTGCGCGTCGCAATCCGCAGATCCTCGGAATTTTTGTCCGGTGGCAGCTTAAAGCAACCGTCGTCTGTGAACTTGGCCGGCGACTCCTCGTTGGCGGTCAGCGGTGTCTGCGGTGTGCAGGGATTCGAATCGAAATCGGAGGCCGTTGTATTGGGATCCTCATCCGACTGAAGAGAGACGAAAGTAAGCTAAGATTTAGCTAAATTCCAGATGAAACTCACATGAAAGTCATCCTCCTTGAAGGTGTACTCCTCGTCCTCCTCATCCGAGTGCAGATCCGCGCGTATCAGCGCCTCCATCTCATTGTTTACGGGCGTATCCTTCAGCGGCGGCAGCGTTATGCCCGGCGTGCGATTCAGTTCCCGCGCTTTGGCGCGCGTCAATTTCGGCACCGAGGGCGTCTCCGTGATGATGATGGCGCCGCGCTGCTGATCCTCCTGAGCCGCCGCCTCGCGCTTCTCGCGCGCCAGCTCGTCCTCAGCCTTGAGAGTAACCAGTGCCAGGACGTGCTCGTTGCGCACGACTCGCCGGACGACTTTGTGCATGTCCTCGCTGCTGATGTCGTTGGCGCGCGCCACTTTGCGCAGCCGTCGGTCGATCTCCTTGGCATCCTCAATGTTGCAGTCGCCCAGCTGCAAGTCCAGGCTTTGCCTGCCGCCATCCTTTTCCAGACGGCGCCGTTTTCGCGGCTGCCGCCGGACGCTACAAGTTGGCGTCGAGTTGACGCTGCTGCTGCTGCTGCAGTTGTTGTTCTCGGCACTACGGGTGGG
Organism: Drosophila robusta; assembly: GCA_035043565.1. NCBI lineage: Eukaryota > Metazoa > Arthropoda > Insecta > Diptera > Drosophilidae > Drosophila > Drosophila robusta. The sequence goes on from JAWNMW010000584.1 coordinate 7,360,758, forward strand.
CGTCTTCGGCTCGGTTGTATCCGACTTTTTGGAGTTGTTCGGCATGCTGGCGAAACATTTAAATTCGATTTTTTGGCTATTTGACAAGAGCTCCTTGTATCAAAACAAAAATGCGACCAGTGTGTACACAAAATGCCGCCACAAAATAAATGGGCAAGAATTAACATTGTTATCGAAATAATGCCAGTGTTGCATTTAACAGCTATCGTTATGCCGTTATGTTTGTAAGTTAGTATGCGCGCAATAACTGTTTCAGCAGACTGACTAATTTTGGCGCGGTGAAACTTTCTTCTAGCGCGGTAGAAATTACTGTTTTCAGTTGTAATATATAAATCCGTTTTATAGGTTATAGGTTTTATAGTCTGTTAATAACAGCTCATCAAATTCAGGAAATCTAAATAACCTTGTCTACAAATCGCTGAACACGTTCTTTAGTTCATTTGAGCACAAAAGCTCAACTCTAGTTTCGTTCGTTCGGTTTATTATTTATCACTGAGCTTTAGAGTTTTATTCGTGTAATGTCAACTGCATGTGCGCCGGCAAATTGCAATCAATGTGAAAAATGCGCATCTGCATGGTCTCCGACTTCTTCTACCCCAGCATCGGTGGCGTCGAGGAGCATGTCTACAATCTCTCGCAAATGCTGCTGGCGCTGGGCCACAAGGCATGAGAAGCCGCAAAAAGCGCGAACTTTAAATTAAACTTTATAGTAATATATTCTCTTCTTTCCAGGTCGTTGTGCTGACGCACGCCTATGGCGATTGCACTGGTATTCGCTACATGACGAACGGCCTGAAGGTCTACTACCTGCCCATCAAGGTCTGCTACAACCAGTGCATCCTCCCCACCGCCGTCTGCAATGTGCCCATGCTGCGCGCGGTTTTCCTGCGCGAGCAGGTCGACGTAGTGCACGGTCACTCTGCGTTTAGTGCCTTGGCGCATGAGGCTTTGATGGTGGGCGCGCTGCTGGGTCTGAAGGTAAAAGGAAGCTTTATAAAAAATTCCCATGGATAATTGGCGATCAACTTTGTCGCCAGTTTCATCATCCAATCGACTTTAAACCAAAAGCTATTTAAGAAATTTGTTTTTTGACATGTTTCAGCCTTTTCGCAAATCCATTGCCTAGGGTGGAAAATGAAGGATTTGAGCAAAAGCTTAACTTTCGTCCACTTTTAAATAATTTCAAGCTCTAAATGAAAACAATAATGCAAACGTGTTTCACAGAATTTGGGGGAATTCACCCGTTCGAGTGGGTTGATTATAAATGAATTGTAAAAGCAAAGCTGGATATTATATTTGCTGGTTAAACAATAACTAATCCCCCTCTTCCCTCTCTCCGCCAACATTTCAGACAGTCTTCACGGACCACAGTCTGTTTGGCTTTGCGGACCTGTCGGCAGCACTGACCAACAAGCTGCTGGAGATCACGCTGAGCATGGTGAACCACGCGATCTGCGTGTCCCACATCGGCAAGGAGAACACGGTGCTGCGCGCCCGCGTCGCCAAGCACCGCGTCTCGGTCATACCCAATGCCGTGGACACGGCGCTTTTCACGCCCGATCCCAGCCAGCGGCCGACGGATGGTGTGATCAATATTGTGGTCGCCTCGCGCCTGGTTTACCGCAAGGGCATCGATCTGCTGGCGGGCGTGATACCGCGCTTCAAGAACACGCGCAACGTCAACTTCATCATCGTGGGCGACGGACCAAAGCGGGATCTGCTCGAGGAGATTCGCGAGAAGACCAACATGCAGGATCGGGTGGAGATACTGGGGGCCGTGGAACACGCTCGGGTGCGTGACGTGCTCGTGCGCGGCCACATCTTTGTGAACACCTCGCTAACGGAGGCCTACTGCATGGCCATCGTGGAGGCGGCCTCCTGCGGGCTGCAGGTGGTCTCCACCAGCGTGGGCGGCATACCGGAGGTGCTGCCGAACAGCCTGATCCTGCTGGCGGAGCCAAACATCGAAGCCATCCACTCTGCCATACTGGTGGCCATCAATAGGCAGCGCAAGATTGCCGCAACCAGCTCAACTTCCAAAAGAAACATTCCGAGAAAGACTGAGGGCAGTCGACGCCAGAAGTTGGCAATAACCACCGGCCAAATGGAACCGGTGCTGTGCCCGTACAGATGCAATGAGCTCGTGGAGACGCTCTACAACTGGGAGGATGTGGCTGAGCGTACGGTGAAGGTCTACGATCGTGTGTTGAAGGAGCGCGCCTTTACGCTCAGCGAGCTGATCTATGCCGTGTACAAGTGCGGCGCCTGGTTCCTGGCCTTCCTCGTCGTGGCCCACTTTACACTGCTCCTCCTGGAGCGCTGGCGTCCGCGCAGCCGCATTGAGGTTGCCTATGAGGCGCGACGACTGCCGAGCTAGTGCCGGGTGTCCATAAGAACTTCCAAGTATGCGCCGCTTGTCCATGTAATTGTTAGTTTTTTTACAGTTGAGCAATATTGTCAATTAGCTAAATATAAATATACCAAGGTGTTCGCATTTACATTGCCAATTGGAATTTGAATATAACAGAGCGCGGAATATTACCTTACATGCTGTTAATAACAGTGTGCATTTTACATTGCATTACATTAACAGGAGCATGTCTGCGCAAGCAATTGAGCGTACCTTGAAGTTGGCTGCGCACGCACATTTGCGTTGCCTGCTCGCGGTCAAATCGATACGCAATTCAAATCGATAGCTTCAGTCTAACAACAAACGAGCTGCGGTAAGGTTGTGTGGGCGAGCGCGCGCGTGCCTTGCCAAATCAAATAAACTACTTAAATTAGCGAAATAGCTTTTAAATTGACAGCGACCACTTGCCAATTTTTACGCAGCACAGCCATTGCGTGCAAATTTTTGTAGCCGCGTAAAGTTTGCAAACGTTCATTCAAAACAGGCGATTTACAATTTACTGTTGAATTCGCAGAAGTGAATTATTTGAAATGTGCTGTGAATTTTAGCGCGTATTTTGTGTTGTGTTAAAAGTGCACTGGACAGGGAAAATACTTGGAAAGTTGAGCTAAAGTTTCGCAGAAATACATTTTGTAGGCGCGCAGCATCCTTCTGAGAATGTGACGTCATTCGCGCTACTTTCAGTGTTCACTTAGTGTGTGTGTGAGAGAGTACTTTGTGTGTGTGTGTGCTCCGCTTGGAATTAGAACGAACTGTTCATTTATTACGCACTGCACTTGTAGCTGACACTAGTCCTTGAACGTATCCCGCCCCTCTCCCCATCCCCTTTCCACTCCCACCACCTGCTTTCAGCCGCCAAGGCCTTACGCTTTTGTTATCCCTATTTATATCGTGTTTGCTATTCATATTCGAGCTTTGTTTTATTTCATTTACCGTTAAAGCCAAATTCGCATAGCGGTTTTTTAATCAGACTGTTTTTTCTGCAATTTTAGCCTCTACAATAACCAAAACAAAAATAGAATTTTGCATTTGAAATACAAAAACAAAATATAATTAATAAGGTGAGTAAAATTTAAATAAATAAATAATTAAAAAATGTACAATTTTAAAGAATCTGTTTTGTTAAGCAAAATGTAAATTTTAAAAAGTAATATGTCTTTAGACATTTTGATTGATAAGACGATTCTAGGAACATGTGACATCTCTTTTTAATTATATGTAATCACAGCAATTTTTATTATCTGCTTTCAAATACTATATAATATGATGTTAATATGTTTCTTATCAGCATATAATTTACATTATTATTTTCCTTTAGTTCGAGCTTTAAGCTTTAATACAGCCTCAGGTTTTTTGTATTTATTTAGCTTTCGTATTTTAAGCAAATTGTATTTTGGCCACATTAAAACTTCAAAGTTTGTGAGATAATGAATTTTTAATGCGCTCCAAAAAATCCTCCAGCAGCGTCTCCTAAGTGCTCTTCCAAGAGGCATTAGGAACCGGGAAGAAGAGGAAGTAGAAGAAGCAGAAGAAGAAAACTCACATAAATTTAACTGCAAAATGTGGGCAGCCTCAAGTTGCGAAAAGTATTCCAAAATTTGCCCCCTCGAAAGCCGTTGGGAGGCTGTAAATAATGAAACACCAGACAAGCGCCAGACTGAACAACAACAACAACGTGTAAAAATGTTGTGGGGGATATTCCAGCTTCGCAAAAAAAAACAACAACAGGGGGTATGGGGACCCCCGCGTGTGTGGAGTACATGGAAAGTTGCAGGTCTCAAAGGAATACGAGGACATCATAATCAAAGGCTTTTATTGCGCCATCAAATAACCAGAAAACTGTTAGCTCAAGCGTTCGAGCGATGGAGCTAGGGGGGGCTGAGCCTTTTTTTTGGTAGAGCGCCTGTTATTAGGCCAGGCTGGAATGATAGTCAAAAGGGCCGGAAACCGGGCACAGACAATTTGCCTAGGCACGTTCGACCTAATAAGCAGGCGTGTGGAGGGGAAGTAAGGGGCCGGGGCGGGGGTTGTATAAAGGGGGGCCAAAGGCAGTTAGTGAGCAAAGTGCTTCCGTGTTGGAGGCCAAATCGATTTTTATTGATGTACGCAAGTTGAATGCACTGAGAATTCGATTTAGTTTTTCGTGTGGCGGGCAAGCAATGGGATGAGGTGGGGGGTGTGGTGAGCCACCCAATTTAGGGGTTGCTGGCGGTAGACTCCTGCCCTCAAATTGATTGCAACTGCGATAATTCTTAAACATATACAGATGTATATGTATTTACAGTGGTAGCTCCACTAACGGACAGCTTCCTTGGGGATCGAATATTTTAGTTTTTTTTGAGTCAAACCCGAAAAGTTATCCACTACTAATTGAAATTTATTAATAACTTGCACAGAAATAAGTTAAAAATTTGAAAACAATATGAATATTTTATTATAATATTTTTTAAAACGTATTTTTGTTTAAAAAGAATTTTTTTAAAATTATAAACAAAATTACAAACCAATTTAATTAATATAAATGTGTATTATTTTATATATTGTTCTACTTATTTCGTTGACTACGATAGTTGTCCACACCAGCCAGCTTTCACTGTATTTTTTGTAAACAAGCAGCGTTTCAAAGTTCAACGCAAGTTTGCCAAAAGAAGCGACAAAACAAAGGCAAAATAAAAAAAGGAAATTAAAGTTTTTTGTGCGCTTTGACACGCACTTTCTTGATATTTGATAAGCTTCCTGATATTCCCTTCTTCTTTTCTTCTGTTTTTGAAGTTCTGCCCACGTATTTTGATTAGCCTTCAACTATTGCCTTTGTCTTTGCCTTTCGTGACGCTTCTCTTCTAACTCCCTCTCTTCGCTGTCTCCGTTTTCAGCTCATCTTTGGCAATCTTTGTTTGGTAGCTTTGCAAAAACTTGTTTTCGTGCTTTTTTAATTTTATTTATTTCGGTCTTTTTTTGGTGCCTTTTTATTTGCTTTTGGCAATTGTGGTCTATTTTTAATTTTATTCATGTTTTATTTGTAGCTTCAAACACTTTTGACATTCAGCTCTGATTCTTGTTTGGCCTGCTCTTTGACTCGCGGCTTGAACTTTGCCCCGGTCTCTCTTCTCCACTCTCTCTATAAGGTCGAAACAATGGACAGATAATGGCGCTACCAGCTTTAGTGTGATTGTTGTAGCTGTTGCGCTTGGAGCCCTTGGTCGAAAGTTAAGTGTTTTGGGTCGAGTGCGATAAGCCGCTTTTGGCTTTAAGCTGATGGGTTTTGCGGGTCTACAAAGGGGATTCAGATTGACATCTTGACTGTTGACTGGTCGTAGATTGTGGGCGTTAAATAATCAATCAGAAGATGAAGAAGAAGAATTGATTGCTGTGGAAAGTAAGCAAATCAAGTGAGTGAAAGGAAAATTCAGTTAAACTGAAATATTTTCATTTTTATATGATACAATGACAAACTTTTAAATTACATTGTCTAATGTAGTTTTCGGCAAAGATAAAAAATGAAAACATTAGTGTCCGTTATTGGTTTTTTCTTAATAACAGCGGTAAAACACAGTTCCAACCAAGATTTTGTTATTTTACATATATGTATTCTTAAGCATGAAATTCTAAGAAACGAAACTCGCATGGAAAATTTGTGGCGCCTATGGTCTAATTAAGAATACATGCCTATCTACATATAGATGTATAGATGTACATATGTACTGCGTAAAAAGAGTCAAAATATTAATTTTTAATTAGCCACAATTTTTAGATATGATTAAAAGTAAAAATTTTCATTTTTAAAATGTGAAACAAAATATTTTTTTCGAAAATGAGTGAGGGGTAGGGGAGGGGGTACATGCTTTATTTGCCAAAAAATTTAAAAAAAAATTATTTTCTAAAATGCATATATTTTAAATGCCGAATGAATCTAGAGGATAAATTATGTCCAAAATGACATCAACCATGAAACTCGGTTAAGTTTTGACAAAGTTATGAGAGTTTGAAAAATAGGAGCTATATATTTTGGAGCTGTAGTCATCAAATTTGGCAGACAGTGATTGGGTGACCTTCTCTTAAGATCGAGCCACCTCCTTTTTCAAAACAACAATCAAACTGGTTCATTTAACGAAACCGCTGTGCATTTTGCTTAGGCTCAATTTGGTATTTAAGCCAGGAAATTTGGATTTTTGATTTTCTGCGCTTTTTTTTCCTGATGCACTTACTTCACTCTTAGCCAGTTCTTCTATAAAAGCATATAAAATTTAAGGCATAAGTAAAATAACAGTATATATTAAGTATCCTTTACTCACGTCGCATTTGCCGCCACGTTGACTTCGATGACACGACAATGGCGCCAAAGCGCTGTTTGTCCTTCTCCTGTCTGTCTCGGGGATGGGGGCAGGTGGTGGCGGACAAGTGGGTAGAGTGGGCTGTCAAGGATATGAAACTTATTTGCGCCACGCAAACAGCTGAGCAAAAGGACAGCCGCAGGAAAACAAACAAGTAAACACACACGATTCAATGATAAGCAGTTGAAACACAAAATCAAGCAAAAAAGGAAGAAGCAGCAGGACAATTGCTGGTAACAAAGTGTGGAAAAGGAGCAGCAAAAACAAAAATAAAAACACATGAATAAAGTTCCGAGTTAATTCATTTTGTTGTTGGCTGCGCCAACAAAAGCCACGCAAAGACCGAAAGACAATCGTCCTGGAGTCCTCGCATTGTTTGCGCGCAGATTGAATCCTTGTGAAGGCCGTCGTCGAAGCCGTGAGTCATCCTCGCAGCGGCAGTGCCGCTCGCACGCATTGCTTTCATGCCAGTGTGGAATACTCTATATATTTTATAGCGCCGCCGGCTCCACGCAGGAGACCCAAAAACTCATAAATTTGCCCATTGCGCTTGGCGTTTTTTTTTATTCTTTTTGTTTTTTCTTTTTCTTTCAATTTTGCCTTTGTTGATTATGAAATTTCATTTGGGGCTCAATTAACTTGCGTCGAGCACGCGATTCCGCTGCCGCCTGTTCCACATATACGAATGCATATATACATATATAACTACACTGGAAAAAAACTCGCAAAATAGAATGCATATCAATGGCAAAAAAATATGGTCTATTTTCAGGTTAAGAATTTCCATAATCAAAAAAATTCGAAGTTAAGAAAATTGTTTATGCTGAAATTACTGTAACAGAGATTTCAATTTTTAAGTTAAAAATTTCTTACCCATATTTTTTTCGAAGTGTATTTATGTATATATATTCGTATATAGTTCCCTGTTGTCGCTGAGTTTTAGCTTGTGGTAGGTTTGAAGACTCTCTTTGGGGTGGGGGCCTTGTTTAATGGCCTTTTAAATGTGGCGCCAACTCGCGCGGCTGCCTTGACGCCCAGCCACGCCCCCTTCGCCACCCGCAACGGAAATGTGCATTTAAGTTGACTGAATGAGTTTAAGGACCTTCGGAGACAACAGCATGTCCTGTCGCACGCATTGCCAAAAACAAATCGATGAACTAATTTGATGGACGTCAGAATTGTGACTTGCTTAAGGGGAAGGAGCAGAAGAGAAGCGCGCGTTCGGTTGTCAAAGGTCAACCTCGAGGGCGTTGATTAGTCTGAACTGGAGTCAGGTTTAGACGGGGGAGGATTGTGTGAGTGTGTGTCGGCAATAGTAATAAAGATGATGATATTAGTTTTAAATGGAGCGTGAAGCCAAAGGGGAGGTTTTTGGGAATTGTGGCGATAAGATAAATATATGCTGATAAATTATTATTTGTCATGTCTTGAGTTAACAAGAAGGGTAAAAAATATATATGCAAAAAACAGTGCTTTTTTGTTTAATTTGGATGTCAGGTTCACACAGTTGAAAAAAATATAACTTTTAAAGGTACCATAGAAATAAAATATACAAATTAGAAATATAAATTAGATAAATAATTGGAATTTCCGCAAGAATGTATCATATTAAAGAAAATTATATTCAACTCTGAACCCAAAAATGATTCATGCATAAAGTGTTCTTATTTCTAGGAAAACAATGTCAGTATTCCAATTAGTTCAGCCTAAACAAATTTAAAGCCGTGACTAAACTATACCCCTGCCCTACATGTCGCCCTTTTTTGATCCGACATTCATTTAAGCTCAAGATGAAGAAGTCTCTCCAGCTTATCCTAATCAGCATACTTTTATGAGTGTGCTTCGAGCGCCTGATGTCATCAATTTGCGAGCTGTTTGTATTATGGAAATATGGTGAAGACCTTGAGCCTAGCCTCTTTCGTCATCAACGGGGCCAAGTCGATGCGCTGCTCATGACTCAATCATTGATTTTATTTTTCTACTCTCAAACGATGATGTTCTGAATAATTTGTCTAATTTTTTTGCATACTTTATATGTGCATTTATGTGCTGATATTTGGTGCCGTTTATTGAGCTAAATTGCGAACTATTGTTAAAGTATAAAACAATTAGCTATGCCTGTCGCATGAGCAACAAGATCTATTATGTAGTTTCGAAGAAACTTGTTTTTGTATTCTGTTAATTGCGTTTTTCTTTATTGTAAATATAAAGCGTAATTTGTGAGTTAGACAGCAATTTTCTTATTTAGGGTTTAGATTGTTTTGCTTTTTCAGCTGAGTATAAATCATGATGATAATGAAAATAAAAATTCATTTAAAAGGTATTCAATAAATTTATAAAACTTTACATAAAATATATAATAAAAATGTAATTTTACTGTTTTAAGGTAATGGACTATTTTACTTGTATCTAAAGTTTTACCCTGGTTTATTGAATATTTGAAAACAATTTTATTACAATTACATTTTTTTATATATAAAAATCGAGGAATATCAGTTATATAACAATTGTATTTTCTTTGGGAAATATGCACAGTGTTGCTACACAAAGTCAAAAATTGTTCAATTTTTACTTCTATACAGTTTTTCCTATACTTGAACAAGTTCTCTTTTATGTGAACAATATTTTCACTATTTCTGATGATTAATGTTAGTAATTTCTACAGGTCACATAGTTCTGCCTCTAAGCTCTATTCCAACTTGGATGATAAATGAGAGAAAAGTCCGTAGTTCGGTTTTTAATCAGATATGATAATTGGTCCCAAGTTAGATTATGCCGCTTGACCAAGCATATTTTTGGCTTCTGGTTTCTTTTGCTCTTTTGTTTTGGCCAAAAAACTCATTTGTTGCCAAGGAGGCAACTTTGTTGGGTTTCTTGTTAATCATTTGATTTTGTCTGCTAGCTCGAATATCTTTTATCTCTTAGCTCAAAGTCAGCTAGAGATTTGTGCTTCTTCACTTGGCATGAATCAGCAGCAGCTACTTTGTGGCATGCAGCATGTGTTGGCTGCCAAGTTGCCCGACTGCCGCTTCGCCTGCCCGCCTGGGGTTTTTTTCAGGACCTGCATTGGAATGGGCGCGCGTGAGCTTGGTCCTGTGACGGAGATTCAGACGACGCGTCGAGACAAGTACGCAAAAAATGCCTGCGAGCAAACTAGCAACTGTGCGACTGCTGTGGCAGCTGCTGCTGTTGCTGCCACGGCTGCTTCTTCTTCTTCTTCTAGTGGCATTGTCCTTGCTGCCATCCTGGACGAGGGGTGGTTTACTCTGCTTTTCGGCTGCGTTGTCTGCGCCGCGCTTACAGCATTCACACATTCGCCAAACCCCTGCCCCTGCCCCTGCCGCTGTTGCTGTTGCTTGTTGCCACTCGCTGCTTCTATTTTTTGGGCAGACAACAACAACATCAACGTCAGGCAGCAGCAAGGACGGGCCGCAGGACGACGTCAACGCTCATCCTCATCCTCCAGAGCAGAGACACGAGGGTTGGCCACGGCATGCGGCATGCGGCATGCGGCATTCGCTTATATTTTATTATTTATTTTCTATTTCATTCGCTATTACGCTTTCGCTGCTGCTTCTTCTGCTTTCAATTTGCTTTTCTGTTGTGTTCGCCCATTCGCACAGTTTTTGGTTTTGTTTTGGGGCGGCAAAACGCTCTATGACGAGTCCTTAAACGCGTTTCGAGTGAAACCACGCCTGGAGCTAGGTGCACGCACAGTGGTGGCCAAAATAATGCGCATGGCACGTGCGAGTGAGTGAGTTTTGGGTGAAGTTGGGAATTTGTTATGAATTGAGTTAATGTTTACATTTAGGAATTCAGCTTAAATGTGATATCTAATAAGAAATGAAACTTTTTAGATTGAGTTTATTTAAATTTTAAACTGAATGAAATGGTATTGCCAAATATATATTTATAATTTCATTTTCACTTTAAGTATAGTTAAAATAAATAATAAATGCCCAAATAAATTTGGATATGAGATTTTATAATCTTTATTCAAATGTATTAAAATTTGCATATACTTTCATGTATTCCAGTCTTTGAGTAAGTGGTCTTGAAGTAGACTTTTTAATCGTTTTATTTTAATTTAAAAATGATCTCAGTCTATTAACTTTTATTTGTTTTTTTAATATTTCAATGCAGGCAACATTTGACTATAGCTATTTTATCTTTAAGCACTCTCTCTCTTTTTTTCTGTAAAAAAACGCCCACTTCCTCATATTTCACCCATTTTATCATAAACAAAACTCTTTAAACTGTCAATTGAGCAGCTTCCGCATGATTAAAATGCATTAAATTTAATGTCTTCATTTTGAGTGGTTGAAAGAATTTTTGGCTGCATTTCCGGCGCTTGTGGAAATTATGAAATTTCCGGCTTATTTGATCAAGTAGCAAGTGCCAAAAAAAGGGAAGAGGAACAATTTGGATGCTGACTGAGTGTTTGACTGGTTGCCAGGGCCACCCATTATGAACCGGCTGCCCTGGTACTGGCAGCTGCTGTTCCGGCTCTATTTTCGGTTTGTTGACTTTTGGCTGCGATTCCCAGGACACGCAGGACATGGCGTGCACCGCAGGCGCCAAAAGGGAAAACCGCACGCGTCGCCACGGCTAATATAAGAGTGCTGATCCCAGATCCTGTTGCGATACGGCAGCGGCGCCCGCCAGCAATTACTTCACGTTCTGTAAACAAACAAAAACAGCAACAACAATGCGAGGCACATAAAATTAATTTCTACACTCAAAAGTCGGCGACGAAATTGTTATTTTGCGTGAAATTTCTCGACACCGTCACGAGGCTCGTTTTCAATATGAAATGCGGCTTTATTTAACGGCGTATCCTGCGGTGCCTGTCCAATAAAAACCACCCCGCATTGCTTACCCTCCCTACCCGGTGTAACGGGCGCGTTGCCTTTTGTTTCACTGTTTAAATACCCTGCATCTAATGAAAAATTCTTAGAAAAGGGCATACTTGAGGCTGTATGAATATCGATTAAATATTATCGATAGTTCCAGCAATTATATATTGTTTTAGATAATAATATTCGTTAATCTGAGATTGACAATTCGACCCATTTTCTTAAAATATTATTGATAATTCCTCTCATTTTACGAATATCGATAAATATCGAATTACCTTTTTTTGTTTTTTGAGCATATCTCTGAGATTACGGAAACTAGAAATGTTTTCGATTTTACAGCAGCTCCAGATTGATTAAGGGTATCTCCTAATCGGACACTCTTTTCCTTTTTTGTTTTTGTGTTAAATTTTTTAAAATTACCTACATATCCATTGTTTTTATTTTTATTTATGTTTTTGTTTGCATTACTTCTTATCCTGTTTATTGGCTGCATTTCGAGGGCGGCTTTTCCTGCGTGCCTTGTGTCCCCCCTTTTGTTTCGAACCCTTTTTGTGTGAGTTTTGTGAGGTCACATCGCTTGCATTCTTGCAATTAACATACTCGACACCCCTCTCTCTTTCTCTTCTCCAATTCTCAAGTGCTTGAGTGTTTGACATGCCTTTGATATTGTTGTTGTTATTGTTGCTTTCGAGTTTGAAGTTTACTTTTCAAAAGCGTAAACAGTTTAGCTTGACGAGCCAAAATCGTAACTCGAATGGAAATAATTGCCGTTTTTTTAATGTTAAAAGCAGATGATGATGTTGGTATGAGAAGGGAGGGTGGAAATAATATTTAAGTGGGCGCTGAGCTGTTTTAGTGTTACGGATATTACAATCCAATTGACTGTTTAGATAGAACTGATTGCTATTTTTTAATTCAATCATAATTTTAGCCTGCGTTTTGAAATTTAATCCTTGGGCTACCTATCAACCATGGATCTGTAAATTTGTTTTTCGCTATTCTTTGTATTTGTGTTTGTAATGTTTTCCTTATATGAAAAATGGCTTTGGTAATTTCACTTTACATTCACGTAGAAGAAAACAATATTTAAAAAATGGAAAGAGTAAAAGAATATTATCCTATATACAATAGAGATATTCTTTTCGACCATCTCTTAACACGGTTTTTGCTTACAATTTGTTTGACATATGGAAGTTCTTTAAATTGAATAAAGATTCATCATATGCTGAACTCGACGCAAAAACCAATTTGTTTTCCTTTCTTCGTTTTCCCCCTCCTCTATCTAGCATTTTCCTTCAACTCCACCACTTTGTGGCGCATTCAACTTGCGGTGCGCCATTATTTCCAGCATCGGCAAATGCGAAAGATTTTTCAGGTGAGAGAAGTAAATCCCAGAAACATGATACAAAAGACGTCTTTAGTCGAACCTTGGTGCAGATTTCTTTTTTTCACTTTTCTTTCGACGGCAAATCCTGCCAGGCATAAGAAGCAGCAGAGTTTGCAAAGTTCACGCTAAATTTAAAGTGTACAAAGGAGGAAAAAAGGGCAGCCCAACCCACAACCCAGAACACATCAAGGTGTGTGTGCACAGCTGTTGCCAGCTCTCAGCGACTCACCCACAACCGGAGGCACTGAATTCGATATACGCTCCTTTATGCCCCCTCTTTCCCCATTGTGCGCATTTATGCTGAATTGCATATTTTTGCCGAGACCGCAGACGGCTGCAATTGCTGGCCGTCCAAATGGGATTTATGAATGCCCACAGCTAACAGACCCAGCCCCAGCCCCAGACCCAGACCTCAACCAAGACCCAGTCGCAGTCAAAGTTCTCATTTTAGCCAGGGCCAAGGTGAGCTTTAAGTAAGGCGGAAAAGGAGGGTTAAATTCGCAGCGGCTGATAAGCGCAAAAACCCCCTTAAAGCGCAGCATATTGAGTGGCTCTGCTGATAACATGAGTGCCAGGTCCCCCACTTATGTTTAGCTAACTCAACAACAACTCGTGACATGCAAAGTCGAAAACCAACAATTGGTCGAACAAAAAAAATCAATAGTCCAGACACTTGGCAACTCGCATTGTTGCACCACTTAATGATTGCGGAGGGGAGGGGCTGTAACTGGAGTCCATTCTACGCAATTTGAGTGGCGCCCAGCTCTAAACTGGGATGTTGGCGCCATGTCCATGTCCATAGCCTCATGTCATGTACATGTTACCCATGTTGTGGCTCCTGTTGTTGTTTTTCCCTCATGTACTCTGTACCCATTGCAAATGGGTAAGTATGGCTATATTGGTTTTGGGTACTGATGTGTAAATATCTTGATCAGATGGATTTAGTTGCTTCAATTTAGCTAGAAGAGTTTTGAAATTATAAATACTTATTTTCCTATACCACTCGTATTATAATTTTCGTTCGATGTCTTGGTATTTTTTGGCATAGATCGGGTATCATAACAGCTAGAGACATCATAATTTCGTATAACACGCATTACACATTTTTTTAGATACCTCGCAGCTGGGTACAGGGTATCGTTTAGTAGATCACTTCTCCTCCTAATATGTTTCTGTTTTTGTCGAACTGGCACTTGACTTGGCAGCACTTGGCAGTAAAGTGAATCCCGCCTGCCTGGCACGCGGCCCGCTTGTCACTGTAAATTAAATGTTCAGTCCCAGCGAAATTGCTATTAGAAAATGTGGTGTAGCACCCACGCCTCCCCCATGGAATCCTTGGATACCCATCCTTCTCCACAATAACCTCTTTGGCCAATTTTCCATGTGGCTGACCCAACAATTGTTGAGTTCTATGGAAACTAGCGCACTCTAGGCTCACCATAGAATCGAACCTCGATGAGTATTCATAATTGTCCACAGGACCTGCCTAGCTTCAAGAGTAGGCTCTATAATTTCGTTGCGGTCACTTTTGTCGGCTAATGGACTGGGTCAATGTAGTTGTGTGTGTGTGTATTATTGATTTATGTCGTTCGATATATGGAGATATTGCAGAGGGGAGGGGCTGCTGGCAGTTGATTAAATTTTGCGGTGGGTAATAAGTAGCAACCACAAATGTTCAATTATAATCGTGCGGGAGCTGAAATTCGAGATTAGATATCTTTATAATTTCTTTAATTAGAACTAGCGAGTTAAATTACTTGTTGGAATTTTAATAGATCATTATATATATATTGTAAAATAAATTAAGATATAAAATTAACAAGATTTTATTTTAAAAACTACATATCGTTGGTATTGTTGATTCTGATTTTAACTGTGTACGTCTTCTGCATAAAAAGATTTTATATTTCAAATTTAAATGCACAATTAATCGAGAAACAAAAGCAACCATTTTAAACAGTTAAGTATTCAATCTTTGACTGGGGAACATTTACAAATGGTAGTATAGCTAAAATATTCCTTTGAGATTAAATGAAATAGTTGGCCTATTTAAAGCTCTCGAGTATTATCGATTACAATAAAGTTCACAAGCGTTGCTTCCAGCAACTTCTCCTGCCATTGTCATGCACAGCCACAGCTTAAGCTACCATTCCAAACAACCCGACTAAATAAAGCTATTAACTCAGAGCAAACCACATGAGTTGGCATCTCTTTGGGTAACCACAACAATGCCCATCAGCAGCAGACAAAGCCTGAGGATGTGCCAAACGAAAATCTTAACTCGCAGTTCAATTGTCGCTTTGCATATCTGCAGCCCCAAAGCCACGCCCACAATTAGCACAAACACTCCCACACACACACGGCGGATAGTCAGACATGCCAGATGTGTCCAAGTACCTCAGAATGAGCTCATGTTTTGGGCATTTATATATGCATACGCATATATCTCTATATCTATGGACAAGTGCTCCTTGGTCAGTTGGCATAAATAACAGCAAATAGCAAAGTACACATAGCTGTCAGTTCAATTAAAATGCCGTTTGTTGTGTTGTGTTTTGTTGTTGACGGCCAAGCTAATAATGAGCTTCCGTTTTGGGCACAGTGCAAGCAAAAGTATGACTCCAAGCAATCAAGCAAGGCAGACAATCAGCCAGATATATATCTGCAACTAGCTTGGCGTAGGCGTCGCTGCAATTAGACAAGCTTACAGGCAATTAACAAGCCGCCCCCCAGTCCACGCCCTGGGGCTGTTATGCAACCCACTTGAAAACAAGCCTTTATCAACTATTGTTGTTTTTTTGGGGAGCGTCAACATTTTTAGTCAAATATTAATTATTGGAATTTGCCTTGTCAAGTTTCTTTATATGGAGAAGTCTTCAAACTGTCATTCCGTCAATCACTCAATCAAATGTGGAATAGGGCTCAATGCGAAAATTATGATCTTTTCACACCTTAATGGCCGGCACAAGCCTCCAGCTGGCTTTTAGGCTGGGCTGGTCAACTAACGGTTCACGTTTAATGGCCTTGCGGTTTTTATTAATATTTTTGTTTTTTTCGTGCACCTGCAATGTTATAAAATTTTATGGGCTCTAACCATAAAAGACACATTTGCCTCCATAATTAATTAGCAAATATGTTTTATGCCATTTTATGGCCAAAGTCGTTAATTAGTAACACACAAAAAAGGTGTTGTTTTACGGAGAAACAGAAAGACAATAACGGCAACAACAATAACAACATCGAAACAATGCAAGCGCATTGTTTCAATTGTTGGTACAGCTATAGAAATTTTATTAGAATATATAATTAGTATAGATGCCCCTATTACAAGGTGCCTGTTATATTTCCTGCTCGTTTATATTTCCTGTAAATTGTTGAGTGGCTTTTAGGTATATTTTGTGTTTATCAAGGAGCAAAACACTTTTTTGTGTATATTGTAATCATAATTGATTACTTCTTGATTAAAATTAAAGGGCTGTTATTTCTGTTCATTATATCAATAATTTTTATTGTATACATTAAATAAAATTAATATTTATTGTATTGTGTTTAATACATAACACGTGTCCATTAATTTGGGATAAAGGGTATTTACAAGAGTACTTTTGCAGGGTATATCTTCGTCAGGACCTACATATAATCCATTGTAGACAGAAAGATCGTATTACAACATACTTAAGTACTTGGCGCATTGCCCATGGGGACCAATTGCTTAATTGAATATTGCCTTATACAGAGGCTAAGGCCCCAATGCCAATTTCAAAGCCATTGCTAATTTGATTGGGCTTACGAGCAATCCAATTGATTTCTAGGTTTCCAATTATGATTGGCTTCTGCTATATGTTTACTGAACTAAACCGATTTGCTACTTAAGCTCACATCCGCCACACACACACACACACACACACAGTTGCATTTGCGAACCTTTCTCCAACATTTTCTTGGTCTTTCGTTCGGGAGTTAGCTCCAATTTCCTTCTGGCGGCTTTTCTTTGTTCTGGCGGCTTTTAATGGTCTTGGCCCCGGCCTCTACACAGGCCACGTGCAGTGGCTCGTTTGTTCGCCGCGTGTTGGCAACTGGCGAACGGGTTTCCATTTGTTGTTGCCACCGCACACACATATGCCACACAGCGACTCGACTCGGCTGCAGCATTGCAATTAGGTTGGCTAAAGTCGTGCCTAACGGTAAAGCATATTGCCCCATCTACTGTCTACGATCTATGTCTAACCATGCCTCATAACTGCTGCCCCACTAATCGCATCAGGCTCGTGAGATTTAAAGCGATAATGTCGGCTCAACTGATAGATTACCATGTAGCTCTGGCCACGGCTCAAGTCGCAGTTCAAGTCGCAGACATTTAATTTTGTACACACAAAAAGCGGACTTTATCAGGAATTTCAGTCTTCAACCGAGAATCTGAAATTCCCAAATGGGTTTTCTATGTTTTAATTGCCGGATTGGATTTTGGATTTGTGATACCCTGTACACAGTGAAAGGGTAGTTGAGAAGAATATATTGCAGTAAAGGAACCCATAAAGTATATATTTATGGATGTGAATCAAGTTTCTCTTAACTTATCGATACCTTCTCCCGGCACTTAATTTAGCATATAAATTTTGGGATAGCATACATTTAAAAATACACGATATAGAGTGTTTCCCAGTTGGGCACTCTCCACTAGAGCATTTTTTGTTTGTTGATAAAACTGTTTTAGTTATTTTTGTTATTATTGATATTAATTTTTAATGATTTTTTCCTATTGCAGATTAATTGCATTTGAAAGCTTTTACAATCGAGTGGTAAGTAATATGCATATATACAGTTATAAATAGGTATATTTATATATACATATGTACTTTTTTGTAAAGTTACGTATTTATATATATATAGAGCTGAACATTTCTTATCAGCTTTTATAGCAATTAATTGTTTCTTAAGGGGTTTTAATAAACTTGATTGAGTTTCACAATTTAATTTTGGTTTTTTATGATGGTTCCAGCATGCCATATACGGTTGATTTCTTTATAAACCAAAACTCTTGCACCTTAAATGTTGGCTAACTTGCTACTCAATCACCGGCCAGCTGCCACAAGCTGCACCAATCAACAGAAGTCGCACCTTTTATGCTATACAACTTCGATGGCGGCGCCATTTTTGGACAGTTCCATATTTTCTATCTGTACATACTCCATACCGATCGAAGTCCAAGCCGGCTCACATCATTGTGGCCCGTCAATTAGCGACGCGTTTAAAACGACTTCATTACCATCAATCTTAATTGAATAATCATTGGGACTGCTTATAAATTCAGCGCGAAGTTGTCAGGGAATCGTCAAAAGATGCTTCTCCTTTTCTCGCAAATATCTCGGTGATTATTTGCGGCCCTCGGTTCGTGTCAAGTTGACCGTGCGACAAACTTAAGTAGCATGAATTATGTGGCAGTCAGACAAGTCCAAAGTAGCTGCCACGAATACAACGGTTATGTCTGTATTTGTATTTCTTCTTTTTTATCTGTGACTGCATTTTGTATCTGCATCTGCATCTCCAGTTTGCGTCGCGTTTTCTGCTGAGCAAATTGTGGGCAATCATTGTCAATTTACAATGCATATACAAACTGCCTTCTAGTTGTGCTTGTCCAATAAAAGAAAGTAAGCAGCTACAGTGGAGAATGCCTAAAAGCATCGAAAATGTATAGGGAATAAAATGTGATACCCACTGTGTTCGAAAATATTGAATACTTAATCCAAAATTTACTGGAAAATTACAAAAATTGTATTCCATATAGCTAAGTTCTGATAATAGATAAAGATATGGCAATAGAGAAACTTTATATCAAATTGAAAAGCAGATATAATATATAATTTGCCATCAGACCCGTTTCTATTTAGTCGAGCTGCACTGTACCCGCATATTCTGCCTCTTGAACAGTTCAGTGAGGCGCACCTTGAACTACAAGCTACGACTACATGTGCATGTCAAGCCGGCGTTGCTAACGGCGGAGCCAAGCGGTAGCTTTTGGGGCCGTGCGGGGTCCGAGAGTCTCGCACCGGGTCTTATCCAAACGCTGAGATCAGACATACTGTAGTTGTTGTTGTTTGTTGTTGTTGATGGGGTCGTTGGGGGTTTATACGCTTTTATTTACCTTGTCTGCGTTTTTTTTTTAAATTTTATGTGCCGCCTGTTTGTCTCTTTCCCCCTCTCTTTCTCTGTTTGTCGCCCAACACTTTTCACGCTTTTAGTTGCAGTTTTGCATTTGTTGTTTTTGTTTTGTTCTGCGTTCTTCAGTCTGTTTTCACAGGCAAATTTGTATGTTTTGTGCGTTTGCTGTGCAACTTTTACTGCTCTTATTTATTTATGAGGCGAATTTGTTTTTGTTTCTCGCCCGAACATAAATCCAATTGCTTAAATAAATAGCCCGCAGGCAGAGTCAAATGCAGATGGAGAGTCGAGGAGGGGGTGGGAGGAGGGGGGGTGAGGGGGCTATCGGGGGCGTAACTGGGGTAGCGCCCTGGTGACAGGCGCCGAAACCGAAACCAAAACGAACCTCCAAATTGTTGACAGCTGCTGCCAGTGATTAATTTTCATGTGGCGACGCTTTACATATATTTATTCAAATTTACGGGCCTGTTCTTTTTTATGTATTATTTTTTTGCATTTCGTGCTATATGGCACGACATTTGAACAATTTGATGGACACATAAAATTTACGAGCTTCAATGAGTGCAGCTTACGGCATGGGCTTAATGCTGAGAGGATTGAAAGGAATTGAGCTGCAAGGTTAAGACTTGATATATGTGCGAATACCTAATCAAAGCACGTAGCTAGTGTGAATGAGGAAATCCCCAATAGTCAGGTTTAGGCAGTAAACCAACTATTTAATGCAAAACTTGGTTCAGTGATAAAAGAACCTTTATTGGAATTTTAGGATAACATATGGGATTCATTTTGGAAGGGAAGTGTTTCTTATTCAAATTCAAAGTATAAATTATACATATTTTTAGAGGTTTAACACGATTATGAATACAAATTTATGCTTTTGTGTTACTATTTGTTTAAAACTCTGACTTTATTGTATAAAGAAATGAGTTCAGACTTTACTCTCATTAAGTCATCTATGCTACTGTTTATGCATCACAAAGACTTGATAACTGTCTACAAAGTCAGCTGTAATAATTTGTTTAAAGACATAAGCTCAATTATAAAGAGAATTTTCAGATTTTTCTTTATCGGAAAGAAACCTTATTAACGCAATTTTTCGTTTGAGTAAATAAATACAGAAATATTTTTTATAAATTCCTATGTTCTTATTTAAAGAAAAAATAAAAATGATTGAAAAACATATAAATGTGTTTAATGTTACCTACACTTATCATTGCCTCTTTTATATGCGGCATATATCGATCACATGCTTCGAGCTCATTTCCTTTTATATGTCCTTAATAAATTGTGCACCCTTTATAATTTCCTGTCATGTTTCCTGACGAACCAAGCAGTCTACAGTTTGTAATGTGATATGTGTTTAATAACTTAACCCACTTACCCACTGTGAAGTATATGCCACACAGCAGCAGCAGCGGGAGGCACCACAGTGCGTGCCACTTGATAGTAAGTTTGCGGACAGAAGTGGATACTCCAATCTTAGAGGCACAAGACGCTAACGCCGCTTATCGCGTTTAATGCGCCATATCATGCACTTGAAGCTCACCCGCACAGACAAATACACGCTCCTAAATTGTAAAGACAATGTGAGCACACCACACACACACACTCCACGGGGAATTCACGACGGGTGCAGTTCCGGGCCATTAGGTGCTCGCTGGGCACACAGATACTTATGTATCTGTGTATCTATTGGATGCGTTTTGTCAAGATGCGTGTCAATGTTGTCAAACGGTGTCATCAGCCCTAGTTGTGCCACGAATGTGGAGCGACATTGCGGCAGCAATTTAATTCCATTTAATGTCAAGTGTGGTTTTTTTTCCATTCCTATCTCTATGATATCATGAGATCTAAACACCACGCTCCTCCTGCCGCAACCTCAATTAGTAAATGCAGTGACTGTGTCGCGTCGCTGACCCAGTCAAACTCAATTATATAATTGCCAAGCGTTGACATTTTCCAATTGCCGCTGCGCTGTCTTCGCCAATTAATTGGGGCGTGCCTCAAATGCAGTCTGGACAAAGCGCCACCTGGCGTCCATTAGCATTAGACAAAAGCTGCATTCTTTTGTTCAACTTCTACTACTCCTTCTCTTTCTTTTATCAGCTTTTGTAATTTGCGTTGCATGCAAATTCTTGGCCACATTTTGCATTCGTCTAATTGCCTGAAACGATTTTTACAGTCCATTTTGCGGCATTTGCTTCCTTTGCATTCCATTCAGTTGTTGATTTGCATGTTATTTTGCTTTTCCGCTTCTTGTTACGGAATCATGTAATTGCCCAAGGTCACGTTTTCAATAGTCTGCTGCCTATTGTACTCTTTAGTAGTAGTTATTAAATAAAATACGTAATTTGATAATCTCTTTGGCTGTGCTGCATAGAATTCCATTTATTTTCTATTCTTCCGGAACAGTAACTACATAATACTGTTCAGAAACCCGAACTGGTGTTGTGTAATATACTAAGTTATTATATTTCCATCGAGCAGCACGTATTTTATATAGAAAACGGAAACACTTTTGCATACTTTAATTTACTTAAAAAAAAAGAATCTAAGTAAAATGTAGAATCAGTCTAGAGGAAAGTTTCTGACTCAAATCCCATCAATCATGAAAATCGATTCAGTTTAAGAAAAGTTATGAAATCTAGATAGACTTTTTGTGCTAATTTTGACAACCACAATTAAATTCTGAAGAATTAAAATTTTCCCAAAAAGAAAGGGATTTAAAAAATAATTTAAAAATTATATTTCGAAAAATGGATTAAGCTTAGATTCAAAAACAAACCATGACAAAAATATCAAGATTTAAAATCGGTTCAGTATTGGCAAAGCTATGGGGTTTTGAAGGCAAGGCAGTGAAACAGTTGTAGCTGAAAGCAAGTTACATGTGTTATATTTGTACAACAAATTATCTTATGGCTACCTATCAATATGTATCTGAGAGTGGATACAAAACAAGTCGTGTAGCGCAACTTGTTTAATTCATTCGTTATCCGTAAATAGAGACAACTAATTTGCATTTTTTTGTGGAAATTTACGCTTATTGTGGCAGTGGCGCCACGAAATTGGCGCTGTGGCTGCGCCACACAGTTGGTGTCGCCACTGGTGGAGTGGTCACCCGCTTGTGGCTCGTTAGATTGTAGTCAGCTGGACATTTCGACATGTCCAATTCATTCCTTCGGCACTTGAGCTGATAAAACGCATAGCTGGGCGTATATACAAAAGATATATGGTTGTATGTGGGGGTGAGTGGAACCTTTTTTTAAATTTTTTCATTTTTTATAGTTTCTGACCTCATTCAGCGGATACGCGCCGCAAATATCTGAAAACGCGATTTAAATTGCTAGAAATTGAAAGTGACACTGAGCGCATAAAACAAATTGCAGGCCGGTTGGACATAAATACGATGAAGCAAAATAAAAATAAAAATTCGCTTTTATTATAACAAATTGTAGCCTGCGTAGCCCAATAAACCCATTAAGCGCCGTAACTTGAGTATAAACTCGCTTTAAATAACCCGGAAAGCTGACATCTTAGGGACTTCAGCTAAGCCCAAACGAGTTAAGCAATATGTGAAACGAGCGTAACCCCCTCGGGGTTAGAGGAGCAGAAACGAAAACAAACTCTAAGCGGCAACAATAACAAATTAGTAAAAGTAAACAGCAAACAATTGCCATTTGCTTTGTTATGGAAAAAGTTGTACAAAGTCTTCGCGAAATGTGTAAACAAAGCGCCCAAGTCAAAAGGGAAGAAATGTCGCAAGACAAAAGAATATTGAAGGGCAAAAGTTAGGCTTGGTTGACTTTAAACTGCCCTGTAGTACAAAATCTTATATAAAAGTAAAAATACAAAATATGCCAACGGATGTATATAAATTCACACGGAAAGACAAAATTTCCATTCTGACTGAGTACGAAATACGCTTTAGTGTAAAATACATTTATAAGTTGTAATAAAATATGTTATTCAAAAGCGCTCAAAGAGAATGAATTGCCAGCGATTTATAGGATCTATAGGATCCAGTTTAAGCTGTTGACCCCTTGCTTAATAGGTTTTTAAGAATTTAAAATACAATCATATTTATGTTGTGTTTAAGCCCGAATTTTCATATATAACAAAAAGGTTAGCTGCCACTTTTAACACATCTACACAAAATCAACATACCCCATATATGGCTCAAGAGAGTATACCGAGGCTTTGTCGGCTTCGTTAAAATGCAAATTGCCAGTTAATTACAGCGCACTTTGTTCGCATTTGGGGGCGGCTTTCAAGGCCCCAAGGCGTTGTCAAAAAGGATCAAATGACAAATGTGTCAAGTTGAGCCTGTGCCAGTTGTTTTTAAACTATTTAACAGCGTGTTGAAAGGGCAGTTGAAACTGACAAAGAGTCCACAAAGAGTTGAGCAAATGCTTCAGAGCAATTATTGCCATTGACTGACGGCGAAGGAAGAGCTTTGTCAACATAACAAGCGCTTGTCAAACGGCAAAAAATACTTTTAAAAAAAAAAGTCAGTGAAAATCTTAAGCATTAAAAAACTTTAGTCAAATTTATAAAATATTCAAGTAACACTTCAGCCTGATGATGTATTGTGCACTTTGAGGCTATAAATGTTTACAAATTTCATTTTGGTTGAACATGGCGTATGAGCGATGTGGCTGCTGTTTATTGATGGGCTGTCAGAAGTCGTCATTGAAAGCTAAAACAAACACTCGCTGATGTTTGTTTATGCAGCAACAACAATGTGTTGGGCTCTGCTTACAGGCCATGAAGGCAGCCGCAAGATACATACATGCATAATTGTATCTTAAAGATACATAATAAGCGCGGCACGCGATATCCCAACCAGCAGCAGCAGCAGTGGCCGCATTTACTGGAGCAAATCATCAATGTGTAATCTAGTTTCATGCTGACATCGAAAACCTCCTTCCCCTCCCCTTCCCCTCCCCTTCCCCTCCCCACCCTTTCCTTGGCAGCAGTGCGTAACACGATGCCTCGTCCGCCTGTCAATGAGGTGCTAATGGAGCCGGCGTTGAAATGTTGTCATCGCATGAGCGCCAGTCGAAACCCTCGACTTCATCGACAACCATACGTAACCATAACTTTGATATACAGTTAGCTTAGCGGGCCCAAAGCCAACCACAGCCATGATTTATCAGCCAACAAACCGATAAAAGTTGCTTGCAACGAAGTGCATCTTTAATAGAAATTTGAAGAAAAAAGTTTCGTTTAATGTTGCACTTACCACTACTTTTTTTTCGCTGTCGAGTGCTGCTCAAGTGGTGCTCGAGTCTTGGTGGTGGTGGTGGGCTCTATGTAATCTGAACCTACATCTGCGCCGAGTTATGAATAAATTTTGAGACGCGCTTGTTCGTCTTTTTTCTTTTTTGTGGTTGCTGCTTATGTGGCAGCAAGTTTTAATTAAGTTTGCGATAAGAGCTAAGCCAGACAAAAGTCAGGAATTATATGAATTATATATTTCTTGGAAAAGTTTTGGTAAAGTGTACCCTGTATAAACAACTTGAAGGTCAAATAGATTGGTAGTTGTAAGCAGAAATAGTTTAATAAACTTGAAGGAAATTATGTATGTGAACAAATTTTATTTTATTCTCAACATAATAATAAAATAGGAAAATATTCGAAAGAAAGACCATAATATATACATTTTTCATTTACTAACAACAATATTAAATTAACTTCTAACTAGCCTTTCTACTAATAGTTTTATGTGCCAAAAAATTACTAATTCAAAAATTAAAAGTATATCAAATATTAGGCGTACAATTCATACTTTAGCCCACATACAATATGCATTTATCTGATCTCATATAATTGAACCTATTAAGTTTTAAATTACAAAATAAACGTCAGCGATTACAATAAAAAAATATATGGCATAAAGTCAAGTCGGACAGAGTTGTGCGACGTGTTGCCCGTTGTCTATTGTAATGGGCACCGCTCACGCTACAAGCGAGCACACTCGGTGGCAGCTGAAAACAATCCCAAAGATACATTGGCCCGAACTATGAGGCAACGTTTCATATTCAGCAACGAGCCGCCAAAATGATTTGTGTCGTGTATTATGCCTTTTAATGCTGACATATGCGATTCTGATTCGCATTTAGATACAGCCACGGCTACTGCTGCCAGCTTACGAGCTCAAAACGTATTTGCATGTGTGCAATAGGCCAACAATTTTGGTGGAGAGTATCTGCCACAATGGGTCTGCCGTTACAGCCGCCTGTCAAGCTGACAGCGCAACGAGATAAATCTCTAAATTGATTAACTTCGATTTGAAAACACGTATAAGTACAGCGAGCAAATAATAAATATATGCCTGTGTTAGCTTCATTACGTCACAGTCACCTTGAAAATGCGATCATAAATTGAATATACAGCTCGATAGATACACAGATACACAAATAGATACAATTGTAGCGCTTAGAACGCTGCTGCGTATTAATTATTTGAGGCAGTCAAATTGAAACATGGCAATGAATGCCTAAGCTAGAGCTTAGTTTATAAATACCCTACGCTACCCCGGGGCACAAATGTTTGGTGGGCAGCTTGTGGACAATATAAAATTGTTCTATGTAATTAAAATATTAACAAAAATTTAAATTGCAAAAACCAACTTTACTTTACTTTTTTACTTTTATTACAATTTTTATTTTTCTTTCCTTTTCTCAATTTTTCTTTTCAATAAACATCAACAGGAAAAAATTTGAATTAAGACAAGACAAATTCTGAATTAAGTGATAAAGTCCTTAACAAACTTAATATTCTGAATATATGTATGTTAATATACCTCAAAGTAGCGTATTAATTATGCGGTTCTTCCGAAGAACTCTAATTTTCTTCGCCTTTGAAGCGCAAAAAACCAGTTCAACTCTTTGTCTGGCTTAGTTTTTTGGCGGCAAAATGACCAAGCACGTGGTTCAGTTATTGGACGCCCGGTACCGGTTTCGGTTTCTGCTCTGCTGCCGCTGCCGCTGCCGCAATGACGTAGCTCTTTGGAAAAATAAAAGAATAAATAAAAAACTACACATGTGTCCAAACTCGCGATCTCGCAACTCAAACGGTCCATGACCAATTCAGTTGGTTAAGTGCGCAATCGCAGGCGCAGTTGCGGCTGCTGCCACATGGGGTCAATGTATTTGTAAAAAATACTCAAAACAAAAATAAAACAATATGAATATGAAGTTAAATTAAAAGAGTGTATGATAAGTGAAATTCCTTTTCATAGAAAAATCGCTTATTAAATTATTCGAACTTAATTAATTTTGCTCCAGAGTTTCAAGTGGCCCTTTTTCCCCCTCATACTTTCGTGCATTATTAAAAAGCCATTATAATGAGTTATATGCGAAATGTGTGTGTTGCAAGTGCTGCAAGTGGCGTGTTCGAAAATTCTTCAAATTGTTTACCGCTCCCCTTTTACAGGCTGTCCTTGAGCATTTTGCTCCCTCTTTAGTTTTTAAGAACTGCCTCTCGTTGTGCCATTTATCTTTAATGTCAATCAACAGAAATTCGTTTCGACAGCGCGTACTCATACTTGTATTCGTTATTGCGCTGCGTTGCGTAGCGAATGTTCATTTGAATATTTTCAAGATTAATTGATATCTTTTTGTTTTACAACAGATTTTAATTGACTTAAATGATGCAAATTACAATCTGAAATGTTTTTGTGGTCTTCAGAAGAAACAAAAAATAGACAATAAATCTATTGCTTAATTGCGGAAATATGCTTAATGGTTCCAAACACTTGAAGGATTAATTGGAACTTTCAACTAATTGCGTAAGAAATCTGACATTTGAAAGTTTATAATGTGGTAGTGAAGCTGAATGGTGTTTTTGTGGTTTATTTTTTTGTGTTTTTTTTTATAAATATAATAAAACATGATGTGCCTGCATGTTTATTTAATTCTGGATACTTCTTACATGCTTACATTTAGTTTATTTAGCTTCACTGCATTTAAAATTTGTATATACTAAAATTTACTCATTTCATTAACTTTTGTATAACGTCGATGGGTAACGGAAACACATAGGCCTCTGTATCTTCATTTGCAATAGTGTTCAGTGTTTGCAAATAGCGCAGCTGAAAATATATATTCAATCATTAAAACATATTTCAGACCTTAAAAATATATGAGACTCACCTGCAATGCAATGGGATTCGTTTCCATAATGTCGGCGGCTTCTTTGAGTGCCTTGACAGCATCGCGTTCACCATTTGCGGCGGCCACCTTGGCCATAGCCTCACGACGAGCCTCCTGCTCTATGGCCATGGCTCGTTGCAGGGCCTCCGGCATATAAATATCGGTGCTGAATGGCAATGAAGATAGTTAATCTCTATTCATATATTTAAAACCGTTGTTGCTGATTGACTGACAGACTGAATATTGTTTACACACTAAGGCTGAGTTATAACCCTTAAAACCTTTTATGTCTTTCAATCAATTCGCTTTAGACTTATTTTCAAAATTGGAACTTTCGGGAAATACAATAAAATTTTAATGCAAAAAGAGGCAGCACCTGCTTGTTAAATATATATACATGTGAACTTACATTTCAACACGCATGATGCGTACGCCCCAGGGCTCCGTGGCACCGGTGGCTTCGAGTGCACTCTTGATGTGCCTGGACAGCGCCTTCTTGGAGGAGATCAGTTCGACGAGCATATAGCTGCCCGTAATATTTCGGAGCGTCGTCATGGCCAAGAGCTCGCAACAGGATTCCGGATCCCTTACCTGCAGTACGACGTCCAGTGGATTATAGTATCTGTAATAGACCACGGCGTCCACGCCGATGGTGACCGAGTCTTTTGTGAGTATATCCTGTGGCTCCACGTCTAGCGATCTGGTGCGCAAGTCAACCTTCCGATAGGAGTCCACGCAGGGTAAAATAAATATTATACCCGGACCACGTGCACCTCCCGCCCGTAGGCGCCCCAGTCGTAATACGACTGCACGCTGATATTCCTGCAGGATAACCAGGCAAAAAAATATTGCTATGGGAAATGTGATGACCATCAGGAGATACGATAAAAAAATGCATATAATTTCAATCAGTTTCCTCGGCTGATTCTCAGCTGTGTGTGGAACATTAAAAAAGTATTAGAAGTGGTGCGATCGTCGGGTAGTGGGCACTTACTTGTTTTTACATTGCGATGTTGATTAACCGCTAAATCGGAATCGGTACTAATGGAATCCTCTGATGGCTCTCTAGAATCGACTTTCGGTTCCTCTTCTTGTTCAATTTTTGTGTCATCGTCCACCTTCTTTTTCGCATTGTTCATTATAATAAAGAATTTAATAGTCTAAACATAAGGGAAGATATGAAACCTTAATATCACAAACATAAAAATAAAATGTTGACAAAGCAAACAAAGTTACTATTATTAAAGCAAAACATTTAAGACAGCTTTAAAACGTATTATTTATTATCTATATATCTATTCTAAAATAGATATTTTACCTAAATTGTACTTCAAAGCTTCATTCAATAATTTCCCAATTCAAGTTTTCTTTTTGTGCTGTACAAAGTTAATAGAACTGTCATTCGCTCATCTTTCAGTTAAATATTTGAAAAGCCACTCAAGTCACGTTCCAAGCTACTGTCAGCAAATTGTTTCCCTGTCCATAATTTGATATCAGGTCGCAAAATCTGAATAAGTAAGCAATGAAACTTTAAGATGCTGAAAAGGGAAAATTATTAAAAAATAATATATACATACATAAGTACTGAATTTTCTTCAATTTCCTCAAAACGCAATCAAAATTAAATTAATTTTAAAGTTTAATTTTTCTTTGTCTTTTATCTAGTTTCCGCTGTGTGTGTAAAAATATTCATTTCAATTTTATTAATTGAAATATTTTTTAACCTTCAAATAAATTTGAACAGCGGCAAAGAAAAACATTCAAAGGCATCAAAAAGCTGCCGTCAATAAAAAACACAAAAA
Organism: Drosophila robusta; assembly: GCA_035043565.1. Classification (NCBI taxonomy): domain Eukaryota; kingdom Metazoa; phylum Arthropoda; class Insecta; order Diptera; family Drosophilidae; genus Drosophila; species Drosophila robusta. The sequence goes on from JAWNMW010000584.1 coordinate 7,389,862, forward strand.
CAATTTAAATATTTAATTGCGCATATTTGTGAGGGATCGAAGCTGCTTTTTACAAAGCGCAGAAAATTAAATTACAAATAAATTAATATAAATTATGAAACAACTGTTCGAGCCGATTAGCAGCGGATCATTTTTTGTTTTGTTAGCTTTGTGTTTATTTAATATTTTTAAAAGCCGCTTAAAAAATGCATTTATTCAAAGTTTTTTTCACGCCGCCACCGAATTGAAATTGATGACAAATTTATTGGGCATTACGAATTAATTAATTAGCCGCTCATTTGTTTGTCTAATTTCATTTTAATTAAATGTTGCTCAATGCGCTCTTTAAATAAATCTTTTGAATCAGAGAGCGACCTCTGCGTTTATTTTGTATGAATTTTTTGTATTTTTTTTTAGGAATATTTATGATTTTTGTCTATTTAAAGTGAGTCGCGGAAACGAACTGGTTTTGAATGAATTTATTTACAATTTATGAGTTTACGATTTGCATATAAAATAAAAAACTGGGTGGATAAATAAATGAACTAGTTGGTAAACAAATTTGAAAGTTTATAAGTATATTCATAATATTCAAACTATTAATATGAAATTAAGCTTTCAACTGACTTTACTTAACTTTATACTGGTTTTAAATAGCCTCAGCCGAGCTGAGCTGGTAATTAATGGCGCATATGTTGTACTATTATACGAGGTAATTTAAAGACCCACGAATTGCCCACCCAATGCGTTAATTTAATGCGTTGGCTGCCAGCCAAGCGTCAAGCGAGTTTCATCAAACAAAACGATCGATTGATCCATTAAATTAATTGAGTGTAGTGTAAACGTTTTGCCAACAACAGCTAGACAGACGAGGAGGTGCTGGGGGGACTACACATCACACCTTTGCCATTGTCACGTGCGTCACGTGTGTAAACTGCATTCAATTTAATGGGCTGACCAGCAGCTGCTCCAATTCGGTGTCGCGTCTGGCGTTAACGAGTGTGTGCATGTGTGCGAGTGTGTGTGTGTGGGTCCTCCAGACGCCTTAATTGATGCAGCTCCAATAGATGCACATGCGAATGGGTTACGGCAGAGGTGCGGGACCTGTCAATTGTTTGGCCAGTTAGCAGACCAAACGACAGCAACTGTCTCAGCTGTCCAAACGGCTGCGAGATGCCCTCCAATAAATCACAGACGACAGCAGCCAAAAAAGTTTCAAAAGTTAACAAAAAAGCTGAAAAAACAAGCCACAGACCAAAAAAGAAATGAATAAGTCGTGACATATGCATAGAAATATTTTGATTCATATGCAAGCAAGAGGTAAAAGCTGAAAAAAGCGTAGAAATCATAAAAAATGGCAATAACAACGACTTAATGAAAAAGTGAATAAAGTATTTGATGAAACTATTATGCAGAGACCACATGCGGCATGAGATTTAATTGCTTATGATGACTAAGTGGCAGCGGCAAGAGAAGGTCTTATATCAACTTGTGGAGAGAAAGATAGATATTTGAAAAATGAGACTAAAACTTCTTGGGTGTAAAGGCGAACAAGTTAAGAAGATAAGTCAACGGGGGAGATGGAATGAGAGCGAGTTATGTATATAGAAAGCGTAGTTGAAAATAAAATTTTAAAAAAGAAACTAATTTTATAAAAAAAATATAATTAAGACAGAATATTTTTTTTCGGTATATGAGATAGTTAAAAGCTGTAGGGTATCTGTAGCGTCGCCCCAGCCGAACCCACGTGCTCTGTTTTTTACTGCTTATCTCTCGTTACCTTTGCGCAGTGCACTTTAATTAAGTTAACAACTGTTTCAGTCAAAAGCAAAGCTGTAATTTTTTCTTCTTGTTCGTTACTTTTCTTTGATTTTGCCTGCCGCTGAAAAGAAAAAACATCAGACAAAAAATGCGGCACATGCCGCAAACCAGATGCGGCCCACAGATTGGATACGGTTTGTTGGCTCAGCGTGAGGTTTGGGGCAGGGAGGGGTCTAGGTCTGTGCAACTGGTTGCATAAAGAATCGATGGCGATATTGGACAATTGGAGTGGGTGGGAAGAAGGGGTTACGTGGAGGAACGACCTCATCACCTCTTATCATCAATTGCAAATTGCGAATGGGCAATTACAAAACGTGTCTCGCATTCAACTGGTTTCTTGTGCCCTAGGCGCGAATTTTTGAGCCACCCACATTTTACAGCCGTTTTCCATAACCGCTGACGTCATTGCGAAATCGGACACTAAAAAAAACAACTTAATTCATATTCAAGCTTAATTACCACACGATCGAACAAGCGTTCAGCTTTTTTCGCCTGAATAATTGAGGAAACACGACAAACCAGCTGCAAAAATGTTTATGCACTGTCCTATCAATTAAGTTGCACGCTGCAAATTGAAAATAGAAAAGCACATTTATCAGGCGCGTAAAACGATTCCAAAGACTGCGGATACACATTTTCCTATAATTATCGAGCACTTTTGAATGCAATCATTGAGATTATTTAGCCAGTTTTCCAAGTGGAGCACAATTGCGAGAATTGCTCAATCGATTTTAGTTGAAAGCGCTGCTCGAACAGTTGTATAACTATTCGTATTATTCATGTTATTCATGTCTCAATAGTTATTGCGAATCAGTGCTCAATTACACAATGATTGTGTTTTAATGCAACATGTGGAATACTATTTAATTATGTTTCGATTTGGAAAGAAAAACAAAACTTGTAATTGGTTAGAGTAACGAATTAAAAGGGAAACAAATATGTTTATTTATTTATTTCTCTCTATGGGAAAATAACTGTCCGTAAATATCAAATTATTTTCTCTAAGAGCTCATATCGATTTAGATGGAATTTTCTTGCATTTTCTATTCAAAGTGAAACTAAGCTCTTATTTGACTTACCTATTTCTTTGTCTTTTCTGTTCTGCACACAAAACTTGAATACTTTTAATTAAATTCTGTGTCGCTTGAGAGCGGAAATGCAATTTATTATCTGAGTAGGAAAGCTCATTTTCATCCGACTTTTACTCCTTGAACTCCACTCAATTGAAGAAGTTAACAATAGTTTTGCCCCAACTAATTCTGTGGTCCATTGAAAACTCTGATTTATTGCATAATCAAAGCAAACGTCCAAAAATAAAAAAAGAGTAGCTAACCCTCACAATTTCCATGGAAACCACTCGATAGTCAGCAGTAATTGAATTTCCACAATCAAGTTTTCAAGCACTCGAAACACTTTTCGCTTTACATCAATTATCCGACAGAGAGCCAAGTGTCGTAAATCTTTAAATGAGTTGGGAACTGTTGCTGCCATCTCTGTCTATTTTCTACACTGTTTGCAAAGTGAAGATGGGTATATTGGTATTGTGCATACATTATAATATAGAGATAAACGATGAAGAATTTACTTCTTGAATGAAAAAACAGTCAAATATAAAGAGTATGAGGGGTATTTAAACTTACCGTTTTAAATAGTAAAGAGTATAGAACAGTCGTTTTCTTAACATTTTTTTGTCTTTTCTTGAGCTTTTTGCTACATTCCCACGCCCAATCACAGTGGGCAGCACGTAGTTCCCGGCAAATGGGATTCTTAATGAGTTTCTAATTAATTTTTGTTTACGCCGTAAATCAAGCGTTTCGAGCGACCAAAACAAGTGCAGTGAACTCTGCCACCGTTTTATGATTGCGAATGACCCGAGTGAGAAATCATATAGGGAATGGAATAGAGCAGACGCCGTATCGTTGTGGGATTGTGCGGTGTCAATGGCAAATTGAGTTGAATTGAAGCGCGAGGCGGCCCGACCCGCGCCCTCATAAAACGTGGCATAACGGATCCATAATTCATGAGCAATGCGCACTTGCAACACTGTGTTGCATATGCAACAATCAGCACTGCGATCAACAGCAACAACTACAACTTGTTGCAGTTGCAACTATGAGGGTCAGAGTCAAAGTTCAATAAAATCCAATTAAACTGGCCCAGCGCCTGCACCCTCCAGCCCCACCCCTTCCCCTTTCTCCCACCCTGTTTCTAGTTATGCACCCGCAGACCTTTCAACGCTTGCCCCCGCACCGCGTTGCGCTCGTAAATCTCAATGTCTGCAACCTGCCTGCAAGCGCCCCCAAAATTAAAGACTATGCGAACTCACTTGCAACGAAGTTGCAAAGTTGCAAGCATTTGATTTAATAAAAGGCAACGTGAACTTTCACCGGCAGCCGCCGGTCCCGAGTTGGTTCAATTGAATGCCGGCGAGGTCTACGCCTGGGTCATAAGCTGCAACGTGCTGCAAGTTGTTGTTGTTGTTGCCGCTTCGTTGTGCAACTTGGTCGCGCCTTAAATAATATACAGCAAAATTCTCTGCGCTGCGCCTTAATTTAAGTTTGCTATTTTTAGCAAATTTATTGCACTGCACAAAAAGGGGGCCAACTATGCGGCTACTAGAGGTCAATTTATGACTTGTTATTTCCTTTACATGTACATAACAATACCCTCCCCCAACTCCCCCTGCCTGCTGGCTTTTTATGACAGTTACTTCCGTTGACGACGCTGTGGCGGCACTTAAGAATTCTTGAATACTTCTCTTCAGCTGCAAGTGGTTTACTTTCTGTCGTGCGTCATAGTCGAATGCGTAAAGTTACGAGTTGGAGCGAGGTCTCAAGCATGAGTAACATTTATCTTGATGCTCATCATCAAATTTACTTTAATTTGGTTTATAAATTTGGGCATAAAGTTGAAAGTACGTGACTTTAAACTAGCAAGTGTTAAATGTGTGCTATTTCTTATAGCTATAAATAGTTAGCCTAAATAGTTTGCCTAATGGCTTTTACTTACTGGGGCCTAATATATTTAATGCTACTTAAAATGTAAATATCTCGAATAAATTTCATTATTCTATTTAAGTTGCAATAAAAGTTGTGTTTAAAAAGTACTTTATAAAAAAGATTATCTTGGTAAGTTTTGTAATTGAATAGATTCACATTAGGGTCGCAAGCCGATAGTTGAATCCCAGATATCATCCATTTAGTTTGTTTCTGAATATAGTGGGTTCAAAGTAAAGTTTATGTGTTTATTCAGCGAGGTTATCTATACAGCAATTTGAAATCTGATAATAGAATGCTATTAATATATTTAAAATACTCGTAAAGCTAAAAAGGTTTGTCGAGACTTTTTATAAGTAAATTAAATTTTAAAATGCACAAAACTAACGAATAATGCGCTTTTTAAAATTAAACTAAAAACGTTTGCGCGTAGACCACTTTACAAATTTGAGTACTCTACATTTTGACTACTCATTTGTAAGTACTTAAATGTACTCATTCTTTACACACTACCCTCAGTTAAGTATCTTGGCGCTTGCTGCTGGCAGATTAATGGGCTGCACTCTCTTTTCGTATTCCCAACCATCTTCTAATCGCTGTAATCCTTTCAAGACTTCAGTAGCCGCTTTGTCATCCGTCACTTGCTGCAGTCAGTTGCACACACTCAACCACACACACACTCCACGACACACACTGCACACTCAATTCTGTTGTATTATTTAAATTTTGACTCACGTCACTTGAACTCGACGCCCCACTCGAAAGTTGCATGCCCCGTTGTGTTGTGTTGGTTTGTTGCCGCTGGCGTTGGCTTTTGAAATACTATCACAATAACACATCATTTGTCAGGCAAACAAATGATGTTGCATGTAACCTTATCATCTCATATCCGTTGCAGACAGCGGTCAGTGGAGAGTGCGGAAAGGGGGAAACGGAGGCAGCCAGCACCTAAGGTCAAGCGCTAAGGTTAGACGCTGGCAAAGAGAAAGCCACGCCACAATGCGGACTGTCAAGAGAGCAGACAGGAGACGAAGACAGACCTTAGACCCAGCGCCAATGGACGGCAGCAGGACACAAGAGTTGCTAGCTTGCCTTCACAATGGCTGCTAATGAATAAACATGGCGTCGCCGGCACTTCCGCTTTAGCGTGCCCTATATTAGGTTCTTTTACGGGGTGATTTACCTCTGTAGCGAGGTTTGTAACAGTATTGCAGTGGAAAGGCACATAATGTATATATTTATGGTGTATTAACATTTTTGTAGTTTTCTTTATTGATACAGTTTTATATAATTGTACAGATCGAATATGTATGTATATATTATATAAAGAAAATTAATTTTAGATGTTTAGAGGATATTCCACAGTCGGTCACTCTCACCTAGAGCACTTTAACGTGTTTTAATTTTCTTTGTTTATCCCCTTCAAATGAAGTTGGCAAGTTACGTATACGCCATGTGTTGGCAGCGCTGAAGTTGCGCAAACAAGCGACAAATTTATTACGACAACAACATCGAATATCCCATGGCGCAGCGCAGACAATGTTCCAATGTATTCCCCAGTCTGAAGTGGACATCAACGTGTCTGTCTGTCTGTCTCGGTGTCTGCGTCGCTGACATTGACACGTCTAATGATCAGCGTTGTCGTCGTCGGAGGAGGTGGTATTAAATGTGGGTGTCATATATCATACTGCTTCAACTATGCCAAAAATGAATCGATTTTCGTGCTTGATAGCATTTTTGGCCATGGTTTGTCCCCTAGATTGATTCTGCATCTAAATTTTGAAATTATATATCTACTCGTTTTCGGAATTAGATTTGTGTCAAAATTAAAATCCCAAATATCCGCTTTAAATCAATTATGGATATCAAAATTAGCATAAAAAGTCACTTTAAAACTGAGTAAATTTTTCTATTAAAACATAATTTATTGATTTTGTACATAAAATTTATACTTTTTTGATAACTGTTTTTATTTACATCTATCTAAAAAATCTGTGACTGGACGACAACTGATTGGACACAATGAATAATGATAATCTGGGCGTGGCAAGGTTTAAATAAGCTTTCATTCCCATTAACGCAGGCAAATGAGTAGCTGCAAAGTGTTGCCACGCCCCCATACACGCCTCCAGCCACTAAATGAATTGTTTTTCTGTATTTTGCGGCTATTTTGTTACTTCTTGCCAGCCATTGTTTATCCCATTTAAGCTTTTAATGGACTAGGAGCCGACCAAGCGAACTTCCGACGGGTTCTCATGCACAGTCTGGTTCTGGTTGGTGGAAGAGGGGCCTGTAAGTACACTCATGTGTTGTGTGTACGTCGGCGGTTTTGCTGGCTGCCAGTGGCACTTAACCAAACCAAGTTAACTGTAAGCCCTGTCAGCGGCAGTCTATTAAGGATGCTCAGTTGGGATATTTCGTAGCCAAGTTCAATAGTATTTGCTTTGATGGGGTTTGGCAACTGATAAAGGGAAAGTTTTGGCCGCTTGGCTTTCGCGAAAGTTCAATTGAATTCGAGGGACAAAGTTTCGACATGTGTTTCAGCATAGTGGCTGCGAAAAGTTTGCGTGCACTTGCCCTTTTAACATGGCTCATTAAAAAGCCTAATGGAAAAGCTGGCGTTAAATCGGAAGCGTAAATGAAACACTTCTCAAGTAGGTGGTAAAAATTTAAGTTAAGAAACTCTAGACTAGATTTTGCAGTTGAAAAATAAAGAAATGCATATATATTTGTTTTAACTATATATACTGCAAATCTCTTATGAGCTTAATAAAACAAATACTAAATAAAATTGAATTATTGGATATTATGGAGTGTAAACTTATCTTTATAAAATATGTTATGTCTTCTAAGTAGTCTCAAACATATTCTCTAATCTCTTCTCTTTGTCTCTGAATTCATGCAGAACTTTCCTCAACACATTGGGCACAACAAAGAGAGAAAAATGAGCAGACGACGAAGTACAATCAACAGGGCGAGTTGCAGTTCCATCTTCCACTTGACCCTGCCCGGCATTGGCTGCCTGCTGGCATTGCTGCAGCTGGTCACACCCAACCAAGCGCATGTGCATCCCGTGCTCACGTACAAGAACGCCTCCACGCAGCTGGGCCAGCTGGTCACGTCGAGCACGCTGGTCTGGGAGAGCTACGATCTCAAGGATGCCAAGCAGATGCAGTTTGCGGTCGAGGGCGGCAAATACCTGACGTTGGAAGAGCATTATCCCATCTACGTTTGCCGTGTGACCATCGATGGTGTGCGCACGTCTGGTCACACCGAAAAGGTGCAGCAGAAACACGTTTGCGTCGCAGCGCTCTACAAGCACAGCGTCAACGAGAACTTTGACGTTTTAATGAATAGGGGACACCTGGGCAAGATCGCCTGGAAGCCCTGGACCAAGTTCAATGCGGGCACCCCAGTGGGCGCCATACTAATTAGCGATGATTCCTACATTGGACGCCATCGGGCGGTGCATCCGGTGAACGCCGACGGCGCCGAATCGCATCGCGGCGCCGACTATAATTTGGGCCGGCTGGAGATGCTGGGTCTGGGCAAGATCAAGGTGATGGAGAACGAGCGCGAAAAGTACTATGACGAGGGCGAGGTGCTGGTCGAGACGGAACCCTTCAGCTACGAGCTGCGCGACATCAAGCTGGATCGCCTGCGCACCAGCATGCGCGAGAACATGACCGAGCTGGGTGAGTAGAGATCAGCGGTGGCTACTTCTTCATCCTTATTAAACATAACTTCTTTGCAGCCACCGGCATTCTGGAGAATCGCGGCGATACCTACGATACCATGGAGAAGGTGATGAGCTATAGCTTCGACTATCTGCAATATTGGGGCTCGCACGAGGGCGTTGCCAAGGGCCTGCCCACCAAGATCTATGAGAAGAACGTGGCCACGCCGGCGGAGATCAATTGGGCGCTGAAGCGCGGCGAGAAACGGCACGAGAACAAGGCCGTCTACAGTAAACTCTGGCCGGGCACAGCCATCAATGTGACGCTGCGCGGCAACTATGTGACCCTGGAGGCGCCCTACACTGCAAAACTATCGGCCTTCTACTACGACAGTGAAAGCGTTTCACGAAAGATCAGCGCCGAGGTAGACTGTAAAAATAATATATATAAACCAGTTGCATATTGAACTAAATCCGTGCTTATTCGTACAGGTGCGCAAGAGCTACTTGAAGGATGTGAAAATGGAGTTCAGTCCCGTGTATTGGATTGAGAATGGCACCATGGTGCCGACGACCACCACCACATCGACCACATCGACAACGACACACGCGACCACCACCAGCACCAATGAGCCGACGCCCATTCACGAGCCGCCGCTGGTGCGTGTGGAGCACGTCGGGGTCAAGCACTCCGGCCCGGATTCGCTGGAGAAAACGTTGAGCGATTCAACTGCGACCAATGAGGTCAACTCGCATGAGGCGCCCGAGAATATGTCCAAGGACGCAGCGCTCGCTGGCTTCGGCATCGGCGGCGGCAGCAGCAGCAGCAACAAGGCGGCGACAATAGCCACAGGACTCGCAGGAGTCGGCGCCAGCATAACCCTCATGTGGATGCTGTTAAATCTGTAGATGGGCAGGGCCCGGGGCCAACTGTGGCAGAAGGGTCTCCCAATTAGCATAGCGTTTAATTGTTGTTGTTGTACCTGTTGTACCCGTCTTTGAGAGCGTGTCGTAAGCATAGAGAGAGAAAGAGAGAGTAGTACCAAGCAACACGGACAGACACAAATGGAAAGATAGACAGACATAATAGATATAGAACGCCACGAAAAAACAAACAAAAACAAATACCGGTTAGCTTTCTGTGTGGGTGTTCATTGGATGTTAGAGGCGAACAAAAGTTGATATTTTTTATACTTGTCCCCCATGACTGCTTCTTCTTCTATATACACACATTTAAATATATATATATAAATATATATTGCATAACGTAGCAAAAACAAATTGAAATTTTAAGAGAGCAACACAAAACATTCCTAAAACTAGGCCCTCACAAAAGAAAATGAATCAAAAGTAAATATAAATATATACAAATAAATTTATATATAGCTATGGACAACTGATTAGAAACAAAGGTTTTGCAAATTACATTAAACAAATGCAAATAACATAATCAAAAACTTTGTCTCTAATAAGATGTCAATAGCTGTTTATAAAGTATATTTAATATATATAAAGAAAGCTATATATATACTTATTACTCATATTTACAATTTTTTAAACTGCTTTGCATAGTCTTTTGTTTTCCACATTTTCCGGGCTTTTTTTTTAAATCTTAGTTTGTTAAGCGCAAAAGCATTCACAATAAGCTGTAGTAAAATAATTAAATTAAATGATCTGGCGTTGATGTACGATTGATATAATACAATATACGTTCTATGATATGATGTATATGTATATGTCTAAAATGTAAAATCTATGTAAAACATAAGTATATCTTTATGTATATTATGTAAGTGAAACACTCCAAATATGTAAATTAGTTACTAATTAATTTGTTTTCTAAACCTACCCCGCCCCCACCCCACACTTCAACTATATTTTGCTCGTATTCTCTTAAGTTAAACATACTCATATATATCTTGTATTTTGTTTTCGAAAACTGTGTTGAAAAGCATAGAATCTCCAAACAAAACTCAAATTTCGTTTGAAGTTAAAAAGAAAAACGACAAAAACAAATAAATAAAGCTTGTAAATTTAAATTGTTTGAAAACCAGTGTTGGTTTGCATATTTTTAAATGATTGGCAGCTGGAATTTACTTTTACTTTACCACCAATTTTTTATGTTCCTAACATTAAGTTTTTTGCATTTCAAACCTTATTTTTGTTGCAACACTATTGTGTGTGTGTTTTTTTTTTTGTTCTATTATATTTGAACTTACAACATTCAATACATTTTGTGATTTATTTAAAAACCAGTGCTGGTTCACATTTTTTTGTGTTACCTGCCCTTACTCACATTTACTTCACCAACACTTTTATTCTATTTCCCGAACTCTTGCTAAATAATTCAAGCAATCAGCTGTCTAAACTTGTTAACTGAATTAGCATTGATTTTAAAAATACTTTAAACAAGTTTCTTGAGTCTGACTCAAGCCAGTTGATCAAATGGATGTGTTTTGATATGATATATGCAAACATTCGATTGCCTTGTAGTCTAATGTTTACAGAACTTAAACTTGACATTCATTAGTTGAATGTAGTTGATGGATGGGTTTTGTTTTGTTTAGTATTCGTCATGGAAATTGTTTTTAACACGAAAGAGGCTGCCTAAGAGCGGCAACATTTGAAGTAAATGTTTAACCTAAAGGCTGACCTCATGTGAACCGTAATAAAACTACTAAACTATGGGTGTGGAAATATATTTAAATACTTGACATTGAATTTAGACTAAGCAGCTTTTTTTGTTTTCGCTTTTATGTGCTGAATACTCAAGTTTCCACTCTGCGGAATTGGCAGGTGGTAGCTCCAAAGTCCTTTTTGAACGAAGAAAATTCGGTAAGAACCAATTTGAATATTTTTATTTGATTTTTAATGCCTTAAACTTAAGAATTCTCGACCAAAACTGAAACTTAAAATCAACAGGCATTTTAAACGGTTTCTCTAGACACCTTAAAAGCCGCGTCTATTTATCTCTATGATATATGCCTGACGCAACGCGCCATTAGCCGCACTTTTATTGCCCAATTACAACACCTGCAATTGTGGATATATGTTGTTTTCTATTATTTATTTCTTTTGTCAGCCAATTATGGCGACGGGTTTGACAGTTAGACAGATAGACAATGGCTTAAAGCCAGTTGATATGCTGTTTGGCATCTGCCAGATAATAAAACAGATGTCAGCTATTAGTCATCGTATTCTTAGTTCAAATTCGGGGCGACTTTAAAAGAGATCGTAGACCGGCTTTTAAAGCCGCGCTAATTAACAGTCTGAAATTTTTGTATTTATATGTTATGCGACTTTTTTTTTAACAAATTTAAATAACAAATTAGCGAATGGAACTGCCATGCAGTCTGGCCGGGGTCTTTCGATTATAATGCAAAGCACGTTGAGCAACGGCTGCGATAATGATATATGTGTATGTTTGCATATATGTATATATGTGTGCACCTATACTTATCGCATCTATTACCACGATTTTTTATTACACATCAATTCAAGTGTCGGTTCTGCGCTGTTGCGACCACTAAACAAAAGGCCGGTTTTATTTTTTATTGTTGTTTTTGGATTGTTTTTAAATTGGAATTTTGCGTTAGAATATTTTGTTATTTGGCTGTTTGGTGTTGTGCGTTATATTTTTAAAGCGTGACCACATGAAGTCGTTTTATAAACGGGTTCCCAGCTGATGCCAATTGAACTGCTGCTGCTGCTGCTATTGTTATTGGAGGCGTTAGCAGCTGGGCGTGGCTGCTGTCTTATGGCCATGAGCTCGGGGCACGTTTCACATTTACAAAGCATGTTGTTTGTGAGTGTTGAACCACTTTTGGGCGGCAACGCACTATGGTCTAGAGTTGATTAACCCCCGAACCCGAACTTGGCAGTTGGTTCCTGCTGTTAGCTGCCCATTATTGTGCCCGAAGTTTCTTTATGAACTGGCCAATTAATGCTGACAAATGGCAAATGCTTTTAATTTGATATATTCTCAGCGTTAGCTGCTTTAATTTATAAATATAAAATTTTTTTCTCACTAACGAATTGATTGGTTATAAATTTTTAATACTTGCCGTTTTTCTATATTAAAAACAAACCTATTGATTTTGCTAGACCTGAGCTATTTGAAAATTAGCCTTAACTGTCTGTTTCTGATTCAAAACTAACTTAGTTTATCTCTCTGTTTTTTATTCTGATTGATTAATTGATCAATTTAGTTTGTTTATGTTATTTGCTTCTGGCTACTAAATATTTATTTAATTTTCGCATATGCCTTAAAATAGGCTTAAGCTTTTTATTGATTTTCCGTTGGTTTTCGCATACAAAAATATTTAATTAGTGGTTAGATTGCAAATTAAAAATCATAATTATTTTTCACCCAACAAAGCGAACGCTAATTGACTCGCAATCAAATTAAAAATTCGTTTGCTGCGGTTAGAGTTGATTTTATTTATTATTTTTGCAGCGCATAAATTGAAAACAATTTCAGTGCATTTATCGCTGCGAAATAATCTGCATATATTTAATGCGCCCAGTTGAGGAGGAGGTGCATCTATCCTGGTGCTGTTCAGCGCTCTGCTTGGCTGGCGTTGGTCTAACCAAATTTTATGCATCGCTTAACTGAAACAAAAGCCGCCCGCAAAACCAACCTGCAACCCCTTTTCACGGCTTCGGCTTTGGCTTTGACGTGTGTTAACTGAATTTTTACCCGGCCGGTTTTTGCAGCTTGGCGGCCTGTGGCATATCGGCGTGCAATCTGTTAACTGCATTGAGGCGTGACAATTGCCCGAGGTGACTGTGACCTCTCTCTCTCTCGTGTGTGTGTGTGTGTGTCTGTATGCACACTCATGAATATGAAAGTGTGTGCACTTTGCGCAATTTACGTGCAGCTCCGTTGGCGCTGTTTACGCTTCATAATTTTTTTGTATTCTATTTTATTTTAGGCATTTGCATTAACTCAGCTGTCGTGTCGTGTCCTTTTTTGGTTAGCTGTGTGGGGGGTATACAGTTATGTGACCAACAGTTGTTGTGATAATGCATTCTCGCTGCTGTTATTTATTGCTTTTGGGATTTACATTGACAGCCAAGTGAGCCCTTTTATACCCTACCCGGCCACATTTTGAAGTGCATATAAGTTCAAGCAAACAAATTTATTAAAGTTCACAAAAGCAAAAGTAATATTTTTTATAATTTAACATATAAAAACTGTCCAAAATCTTCACTTGGAAACTGTTGAGTCGCTCGTGGAAGGCACTGTAGTCTCACTTATAGCGCTGGGCACTGTGCTGGACGAAGCAGAGCTTGTGGAGTTGCTTCCATCACCGCTGCCCGAGCCCATCGGGCCACCTTGATAGCTGCTCTGTCCACCTTGCTGGCTGCCAGAGCCTGTTTGTCCACCACGCTGTCCTCTGCTGCCCTGGGCGGCAACTATGGCCACCAGGCCAATCAGCACAATGAAGATAATTGAGATACGCATTTTCTTTTTTTTTCTCCGACAAACGGTTAGACACTGACTTGTCCTCTTTGGCTTAACTAGCCCTTATATAGTAAAGAGATTGCAAATTCAAAAAGGAAAAGTCACCCAACAGCTGCTAACGTCAAAGTCTTTTGTTGGTTTTGTCTGTCAAAATTACAAGCTTTTATTTTGGTAATATTTATTTTTCTATTTTTAGTCAAAAAAATCCCAAGTTTAATTTTATGGTGCGTCATATACGGAGCATTACGTCAAGAGACATATGAAACTGCGTTCTAACGAAACCAATTACGTCTAAAATTTAATTTGGTTTTTAAAATTATGTGGCTTATTTTGATTGAAAGAAAAATATATTTAAAATAAATGCATAAATATAAAAGTATAAATATAATCAAAAACTTGATACTTGAATGTGATGATAAATGCATTGCGAGCCGTTTAATATGCCATCAATCAATCAAAACTAAAACAAATCTAGCGAATAAAAAGTTAGCCAAACATTTAAATATATACATACATAAATATTAATCACTGTGTATTTTATGGCAGCTAAAGAAACAACTAACCAGAACAAATAATTTTATTTATAGTTTTTAAAAAGTTCACAAGTCAAAGAAATCAAAATAAAATAAAATCTCAAAATGTAATTATATTGCAGTATTTTTCCATGTAGAGAAATCTGAAACCAAAATGAAAACAAAAACCCAGAAGACCAAAAAGTTAAAGGGCAAATGGCAGCCGTACAGAAATGAAATACTTAATTTGGGAAAAGTGTCATCTAAAAGGGAAAAAGTTTTGCAATATTTTGTGGCGCTGCACAGGACGGCGACGTGCCGCGGTGCGTATGAGGAACTCGAATTTCCATTTTAATTGAGCGGCGAGCGTTGCGCAAGTGCTCTGACCGGGCTGCTCAGCTAACGGCACCTCGGAGAGCGCTGTGCATATGGATAAATAGGCACCCCAGCGAATAGTAACAGTACGCTCTTCGTATGGACGCAACAGAGTTCGTCGCACAGTGGCAAAGAAAGTAAATAAAATGATTGAGAAAGAAATATGAAGAAAGTTTCCATGTGTGGAAAAATAAAAAAAATAAACTCAATTATTGGCCTATTATTTTTATGGAAGCTAGTGAGATATCACTCTGAGATTATGGTTAAGCTTTTAATTGCTAAAATTTCTGGAAAAACCAAAAAGTTTTCTATACAAAATTTCATTTCGACCGGTAGTTTGTAAGGAAGCTATATGCTAAGATGTCACACTCTCAATTGCTAAGTTTGGTTAGGATATCTTCTAAAACAGAACAGTTTTTATACGAGAACTCTTTTTTGACAGATCATGGCAGATGTAGCTGACTTCGAGATCATTACTCAGCTAAGAAAAACAGATATATGTCAACTTTTATTAGGATAGGTTTAAAAATATGAGACTTGTTTGCTTAGAAACAAAATGAAGGACAGATGGACATGTTTAAATGGCCACGACTGTTGATGCTGATTAAGAAATAGTATGTAAAACTTTGAATACGCTACTATACAATAAAGGCACAAGCAGACCTTAACAAACTGTTGTATTAATTTACTTTCAGTTAAGCTATGCTCAATTTTGGGCACAGTGCAATTGATTTTGTTCCACTGTGCTGCACGATTGCCCTCAATATGCCAACAAGTTACATTTGGCTGCCTGGCTGCTATGACGTCATTACCGAAATAAGCTGCCCACAAGCAGGCCATGCACAAGCCCACACACCCACTCGCACACACACACACACGGAGTGCTTGGCCTGAAAGAGGAGCTGGCAGAACGCCTGAAAGTATGCCGCCCGCAACTAGCAACAGTTGCTGCTGGAACTTTTATCCGCTGCAGCGCGGCTCGCCTTACCAAACTTTGCACCCGAGAGAGCAATACCGAGCGGCGTGCCGAGTAGTCATTATCCGGGCGTCGAGTTCGTGTTCGTGTTGCGGTCGCGAATTGTATATAAAGCGCTGTGTCCTGCAGCCAGGATACAGTCAAACGAAAGACTTGCCTGCGTACGTTTCCGCCATAACAGAGAAAATAGAGAACAGTTCAACAGCGGCCAACTGACCGTTAGAGTTTGAAACAGTTTTAGAGTGACTGTGCACAGTGGTACACCAGGTTTAAATTTGATTTGTGCTTACGCGAAGTTCGCGTCGCTACGTCAAACAAAACCCCAATCAAGACAGTTCCGACTGAACTCCAGGACGAGCAGCACTCCAGGGAGCAGAAGCTAACCACAATGCAGGCCGTGCACAAAACTGCACACAGGAGCAAGTGGCTATTGCTGCTCCTCTCAATGTTGCTGAATGCGGTAAGTAGCGGGGCTGGGCAGAGGGACAGGGGTTAAGTTGCGGGGGATTATCGTCTTTCAATTTCAAAATTTGCCGCCTTCATCGTGAGCCAAGTTAGCAAACAACTTCAGCTTAGCTTTTTCTGTGGTTTCCTTTATGAAAGTGTGAGTGGTCAGCAGCGTGTGTGCAACGGGGCGTAAATTGTCTAGCTTTCCGTTTTTCCGGGGTTTTTTTGTTTAGCGCATTAAAATTTTTATTTAAGTGGATTTCTGTCAAACAAAACAGATTTCAATTATATCTGCTTAGCGCAGTTGGATAGAGGGAACGAAATATAGAAAAGAGGGAGGCAGGGAGAGAGCGAGGTAGATTGATATAGGTCTTTTTGTTAATTCAATTTTCATTTGATTTCGTGGAAAACAGGACAGCACCAAATTGAATCTGACAAGGCTCACAAATTCATTTAATATACACTTCATTTTTAATTTGTCGAGTTTTAAAAATAATGTAATTATGTTTAAAAATATTTAAATGCAAAAAATACATCTACTAGATATGTAGCTATGAGGCACAGATAGATTTACTGATTTAATCTTATTATAGAGATTTTCTATTTTTCTGATGAGATTATTTGTATTATATTATTATTTTAAATAATACAGTTCAAGATCTCCCAGACAATTTCTTCTTGTTCGTTTTTCTCTTGTATTTATTTTGACAAAAAACATAAACATTTCAAGCATATATTTTGTGAATATTGGCTTAAAAGGATAAAAACTAAATTGGATAGATAAAGATAACATTTAAATATAAATAAATACGCCTATATCATCGGTTAGTAGCTTAAATTGGAAACGAAAAGTAAGCTGTAAATTAAAAAGTGGTACACTGAATACCTCGTTTTTGTATGAAAACAAATTAAATTGGTTCCATATCCAAGATAAATGAGGTTTTGATATCGGACAACATAACATATACTTCAATATTTAATTTTAGCAAGCAAATAAATAACTTAAAGAACTTTTCAATTTATAGATGGGTTTTTTACCAATGCAATTAAGAAGATTACTTAACAAACTAGCCCAATTTTAGCTAAAATCCAAAGTCAGGCCGTCTTAATATATTAATTGTTATCATATGACATTATGGTTGCTCTAGAGTCTATATTTAGTTATTATTAGCTTGATAATTTGGCGAAGTGTGATTTTTTGATACATTATTAATTTTTGTGAGACCGATAAATGAAAATGTTAGGCCGTAATACGAACTATAAACTAAAAACTCTTGGCCACAAAGTGAACGTCCGCTACCCGGTAAATGGGTGTTTATTAGAATTAAGAATAAAATATACATAAATTAAATCATTTAAACCAATTCCGTAAAATATTTTTCTTGAGAATATTTTATTGCAATTTATCTTTAACATTTACGCCTTCTTCTGTGGCACGCATAACCCCCGACCGCCCCACAATTACCAGATGAGAAACACATTCACTTACAATGCATATCCCTTGAGCTCTGGTACAGTATGCACTTGTACGGAATGGACTTGTTCAGCTGTAATTGTCTGCAATATTTCAGTTGCACTCAGTAAACGCCTTCGCTGCGCTGTAATTTATGTTGCCACGCCTCCCTCTGGGCCACTGTGGTGGGGACAGCAGCCAACAAGCTGCTGTTGCAACAGATGCCATTGTGGCTGCCATGGCGACCATCAACTGGTTCAGCGGCATTTCCCTGGTTCCCCTGTCCGGTGCCTGGCGACACGAGCGACTAGCCCAAAGTGCAATTTTTTCCTCTCCATTATTTTTCGCCATATTTTTGTTTTTTTTTCAGCACACCATTGAACAATTTATGTGGCATGCCTAGCTTTTGCTATTGTTGCCTGTTGACATTTGCTGACATTTGTCAACGTTCGCCTGTGGTCGTGACCTGTAACATTCTCCCAGCCTAACCTGCACCCTTATGTCAACGTGCCGTGACAGCTGTCCATCATAAATGCGTGACTGTAGATGCGAATTGTTGTGGCAAATAATTTTCTATATCATATACCATGTCTCATCTCACTGTCTGACTTTCGCTCAGAAGTGATTTGCCATTTTGCACGCGGCTTAATTAAAATTTTGACATTTTATCACGCATACGCCATGTTGTACCAGCAACAGGAATAGCAGCAGCAGCACTAATGAAGTGCTCTAAGAAATGGATTGGATTACACAAATGTCTCTCTTTGCTTGGCAGCACACAAAGGAATGTTGCCAAAGTAGTTAGCAAGAGCTCAAGTGACAGCTTGTCCCTTGGAAAGTGGGGGGAAGCTGCTGCCCAGGCAGAGAAAAGCCTTTGCCCAAGCAGCTTAATTGCGGTTGGCGCTTGAGTGTAATTAAAATTGTTGGCGAGCATGAAGTAAAATGATTTATAATCTGTCTAAGATTCTTTGTGGCTTAACTTTGAATTTTAAGTTAAGAGAGGTGATAAAATCTTTGCAGAGCTCTAAGAAGAATTTTTACTAATCGAGAAATTGCATTTAATACAATCGTTATGAATTATATAACTTTGTTACTTCACTCCAACCTTTTCACATCTTGAATGCGCCAATATTTTTTTCCGTGCATCCATTTCGCTTCGTAGGTACAAATCAATGTGATTTCTATTATCGTGTTCAACGTGACAGTTGCAATCTCTGTCGCTGACAGTTGCAACTACGTCAAGCGATTTGCGTACATCCACATTGATACATATATATTAATAAGTATATATGTACATACATATATACATTTATATATATATTACGTGCCAATGCATTCCGAATGACAAAGTTGCATCGCGGCACTCTTGTTGCTAAGGACAAAGGCAGCGGCTAACGTATCCTGCGCAGCTTTGCAAAGACTTTGCAAAACGCCAGCGTTTTATTGACGTCGTCATTTCAACTGTTTCACAATGAGTGTGAGTGCGCCGAGGGTACATAGTGGGTAATGGGTGGTGCAGAGGTCGGCGAATACATGGGTGTACATGTGCCTGCGGTTTTGCATATAGTGGATTTATGATGCAGCGCTGATTGGCATTGACAGTTGCGGTTGCCAATCTAATTAGACGGCCAGATCGATATGTGTTATATAGTACACAGTGGTCGCTCGATATTTGCATAATTAATTGTAGTGTACGCAAATGAACTAGAATTTGACAAAGTTTATATTTTCTTCAATGCTCTTATGCAGCTTTCATACCGAGAACTCTTAAATCAAGAATTTACTGTACCTGATACATATCATACATATATGTACCCATCATTGCCTGTACCTCATTAAATCTTCACGTTGCGCATACGCAGCGTTTGCCGCGCCGAATAAATGTAGCTGAAATTATCAATGTTCATGGAATTGCAAATTCTGAGCGCATGCAAGCACGTCTATATACATACGAAAATTCATTATCTTAGGCAAACAGTAGGCTGGCACGCACTTAGACTCACATACACATACAGACTCACTCTCGCACACACACACACGCTGGTATGAATGCCATTTCCTGCTCTTGACTTGGCCCATAAATAACCAACTGCGCAGAGAACGCTGAGCCACACATAATTGAGAATTCACACCTGTAACAGAACAGGAGTGAATACCTCAGGGGTGCCATCTCCACGTGCTCTCTCCCTAAGCTCCTTTCAGTTCGAACCTGGGCCCAGACATTGGCCAAACAATTGTGACTGAAAGTTCGGCATTGTCTGCAAAGTTTTTGGCCAAGTTTTTACGGGTCGTATTTTATGTAAAATCATTGATAAATATTGACTTTGATTAGGCCAATATGAAGAAACTGTTTAAATATACTTGAAGTTTATTGTCTTTAGGTAATCAACTGCATAACAAGAAGCTAATTAACGAACTTGAGCTATTATTTAACTGAGTCTTTGTAGAAGTTTTCGTTTGCTTGGGAAAGTGTACCTAATATTGCAGTGAAATAAATACTGAAATATAATATGAAAATGTTGTATATATATAAATATATCCGTATGCAATCTGTTTTTTTTATACGTTTAAAAGTTCGACGCAAAGACTTTTTATTTTATTTTTTTCGAGACAATTCAAAATAATATCAATAATATCCTCTTGAATGCTAAATCAATACGAAAATATTTTATACTTTTGTTTAATTCGAAAAAGTTCAGGTAACACACAAAATTAACCTGCTCAAAGTAAACTAAAAGGTTTTAATCAAATTACACAACTTTATTCCTGCTCAAAGTCAAATAGAGTTTTCTTTTATATGTCTATATAATACATTTTTCGCTCTCAGCTTTTAAATAAAATTTTATCATGGGCTTGCACGACATAAACAGTTAATAAACTATTTATGCAGTTGCCCAAGGGCGTTAAAATATGCTGAATTTGCTTTTCCAAACTATGCAAAATGAAAGAAAATAACACAGTGAATAGTTTTCGTGCTTTTGTGCGCAGTATTTTGACTTTACTATTTTGTGAGCTATTTATGCGAAAATTCAATATATTTACAAAACATGAGGCGAAAATAAGAAAAGCTTAAAATTGTCCTATGCAAATAAAAGTAGAATGTAGAAAGCGAAAAAGTAAATTAAAAACGCATAAAATCATGTTGACAAAAGATATGTGTGGGCGGCAACGTGGTTAACTGTTAAAAGTTCCAGCATTATGTGGGGAGAGCTCAATAACGTGTCGTGTTTGCTGGCTGGTGGCGCCACACACAAGCGACAAGGGACTTAACATTTTTACATTTTTTATCATTTATATTAAAATGCTAGGATTTCTTTTGCTTTATTATGTTTCTTTTCGCACACCCACGCAAGTTACCCTGTATGGGAGAAGCACGGACGCAGGCAGTGGCTGTTGTCTATGCAGCTACAACATTTGTTGCTTTTATGGCCAAAGCATTTACCGTAACAGACTTTGTTATGCGGCAGCGTGTGTACAAAATTTGTTGCATACTTTTGGATGCCGCGAAAATAGAAACACCGCAACAATGCCAAAAGTAATTTTTTGTTGGAGAGATTTTTAAAAGCGGGTTTTAATGCTGCTTTTTTATTTAACATTCTTAACAAAACTTAAAGAAAAAACCAATCAAAACATGTAAAATGCGCAAAAATTCAAGGAATACATAAAAATGCGTAACTGTTGCCATGGCACATCAAAGTTGACTGGCAGGCCATTGATTCGTAAAGGTCACCAAGGGTTATGTAAACGGATTTTAATTGAAAACCGTTGAGTTCATCACCTGTGCTGCACATCCCTTAGCTTGTGTGTGTTATTCCAACGTCTTGACAACTTGATTACGAGAGCGAATTCAATTTAAGGGGGCTATATTATTGATTGTTAAGCTCTGATTTGCTATAAAGAAAAACAAAGAAAAGAGGAGAGCAGCCAAAGGAACAGCTGTGCTGATGTTTTTGTTGCTGCGGCAACTGGTTTATCTCCACAATCAATCACTAATGTTGTGCGTAGGCATTGCGCCATATGAAGACATCCACTTAATGACATTAAGAAAATTCTTGCTGTCCGCTGCCTTTCCCGTTCGACATATTTTCATGCAGTCAGAGAAAACATATATAGAATTTTGTTCTGTAATAAAATACAAACGTCGATAAATATTCAAGCTAAAAATATATATATTTTTTAAATAAAACTCTTATTTTAAGACGTTTTATAAAGTACAAAAATTTTCAAATATAAGATTTAAATACATTACTTGAAGATTGAAGATTGTTTTTACCTAATTCAAGTATAAAAGATTTTTCTGAGTGTATAGCATGTGTAATTGCTGGTACACCCACATACAACTGACCGCCAACACCCCCGCCTTTATACATATACCTTTTATAGTAGCGTATATGTAGATTTTGTATGTGTTCCATTGAGGGTCGTTGGGTTTTATGAAAAGCGCGGAACAAAGGCGCATCATGGGCAGAGAGTGGAGAGGGAGAAGAGAGAGGCAGAGAGGTAGGTGGTGGTAATTGCAATTAAAGCTCAAAGAGCCGTGTATGTGTGTGTAATGGCCAGATATAATGTCCTGGGCATGTCAGGAATTGTCTAATGGACGCTTTTCGCTTTTATTGTCAACCGGACATAATAGTCGCGGACTTTGATACGAGTAGGAACAATGTTTCAATATGATTTTTCCGAAGATAAAAACGTACTGAGCAGCTGCTACATTTTCTGTACATTAAATGCTAATAGACAAGATGTTTTAATGAAATGAAATCGAATTAAAAGTTGACAAGAAAGAAGCCTTTAAAATATTCACCAATCAATAAACTTTTAAAAAAGGGAAATGCACCCAAAATATAAAAAAAACTTCAAAAGACAATAAGCCATAATCAGTGGACCTTTTTCTTAAGACGGTTACCAAAAAAGGCCATATGTACGTCAAGCACGGCCGCGGCACAGTGGGCAAAACAATCCTGTGAAGGTCAAAACACTTAAGTCTTAATGCTGAACACAATATTTACTTAAGGAGAGGAAAAGCCAAACGAAAATAGCAACAAAATACGTCATTAAATTACCTCCAATGTAAACGAAAAAGCAACGGAACGAGGGTACATTTATTTTCGACATGCCGAAGATTAAATACCCTGAAAACTTGTATGCTTATACCATAATGTTCCTGTGGGAAGATTATATTAGTTATAGAGTTATAGATTATATTATATATCTAGAAAATCAAGTAAGTTTTAATCGAAGATCTTAAATTTTGACCGATTGTTCTATGGGAAAAAGTCTGTGATAAAGTTGCTCACAATTTCAGCCAGATACATGACGAAAACTTGGTACCCTTCGCAAGGATATAAACAGAACAATAGCAATAACAGCGCCCGAAACACGTCCCTGCTCGGGCGCCAGCGATAATAAAATTTGCTTGCGGCAGGACGCGGGCGACATAAGCGGCTCAACAGGCCGCCGCCAAAGTCAGATAGCCCCGAGAGCTGTCGCCAACAGGCCGTTAAGCTGGGCGTGGCTGATGAATCCGTGGTCGCAAGCTGATTAAACTCATGGATATGGCGGAGCTCGTAGCTGAATATACTTATTACGGCCAATTAGCTAAGGATACAAATCGAATTGGGACGAATCAAACAAGTTGAAGAGCTTCATTGTTATGCGTGTCCTATGTAATGGCAGGACCTGTCAGCCTTTCATTTCACAATAATTTTAATTGAATTTTTTTTTGTTTCTAGTCTTTCGCATTGCAATTTAATTGAATTTTTATTACGCCAAAGGACGCGGTCTGCCTTTGACACTTTCGAGCTGACATTTCAGACAAACCGTGTTTTAATTACTCCGCTGAAAATTAAATAATTAAATATGATCGCACAATCAGCAGCGGGAATTCGCTGGCCGCATTGTCAAGTGCCTGAAACATAAAAGCTCAGATAAAGTGGGTAATGCAAATTTTAATTATTCCGCCAAGAGGACTTTAAGGTAGTTAAAGTGGATGATTATTAAAGGGACATTTAAATTGAGGCTTAACTTAACACAAACTTTGCTTCTCGTGGTAAATTGTTGTTGCGAATAAAAATATTTAGAAGTTATCAGTTTCAGTTATCAGTTTAATGCATACAAATTGGGACAGCAGATTTGTGGTTTGAGTTTTTAGACAAGGCCACCTTGTTCAAAGGTACGTGAATAAACCATTTATTTATCTATTTTTATAAAATTGTATGTGGGTCATCGCACAGTTGGGAACATTTTTTTCTGGGAAAATATTATTGTGTGTCAATCTAGTCAACTGTCAGGCATAAATTTCGTAAGTTTTCACAGCAGCTGCTCATAAATTTCTTTCCCTACATCTTGTTATTCCCCACGCTGTAGACTCCCTCCTGTTATCCGTGAAATTAGACAAAGTGGCGAGACAAACAATTTTGTCAACGCAAATTTTCCACGTGCCAAGCTTCGCGCTTCATTTGTTGCGACAAGAATTGTTTCTCCTTCAAATACTAGGAAAAAATGGGGCGCTGTGCCACGCCTACGCGCTTCTTGTTTGTTTTGGGCACTCAGAGCCGATGTGCTGAGAGGCGGACTCTGACTAGGATACCATTTCATGGCACAAAAGACGAGTGTTGCCGGAATTTGAGCGTTTAAATTTTGAAATTAAATTTTTGTTGCATGCTTTGGGGCGCCGTTGCCCAACTCTCAAGTATTTGGCGTGAATTGGCAGTTTTATGCGTGGAACAGCAACAATGTTAAGAGACCGAACTCATAGTTGTTGTTGCTGGTTGTTTGTTTTGCGCAATCTACGCAGTTCACATGAATAAACACACACAAAAAGGATCCCATAGTACTCACGCTGAAAACTGTGCACTAACATTTTGCGCACTTTTCGCATTGTCATGAAACGATTTATGTATTCTCATGCATATTTACGATTATATGGTAATCGTTTATGATACTGCAAACACTTTTTATGCATGCCAAAAGCCAATAATTCCCCTGCCCCTGCCTCCCGCCCCTTTCCTGCTAAACCCGCACAAAACAAACAAGAGGAAAAGTTGTCGATTTGCTTATGATTTGTTTGGCATTTATTTATTGGGCTATTCGCTGGCAATGGGCGGAAATTAATTTGCAGTAAAATAGCATTTACAATTACAATAAAAATTGTTACTTTTTGAATGCTGAATGTGCTATTGAATTTGTATTTATCTTTGAGGGTATGAAGGCATTCAAGGCATTACATTTATTGAAGAGGAATATTCCCGTCTTATAAAATGAAACGCTCAGTCTTTATTTTTCTTAATTCCAACTCTGACTGAATGTCGTATTCATACAACAGTGTGAGCGAAGCAAGCAATGAGTATTCGAAGAAGGAAAAATGGGAGAACATAAAGACTGAGGGATCTAGCAGAATAGCCGTGAATCCGTTAATGTTTATCTTGCTGGACCTTTTTGATTCTGTTTGTGACTAGATGATTAAATTATCGATTAGTGCGCTTTCTATTATAAATTTATAACAATAAACTGTCCAATTACATTAAAAGCTCTGTGGACGGGAAACTTCCATTGCGAATATATACTTTAGCCAGCAATAAAATAAAGTAAATAAATACAATTAAAATAAATAAGTAAATAAAGTAAATAAGAGCATAAAAATAAAGTAAATATAATTAACAGAGATTTTCATCTGTCACTTTTCGGCAACTACTTTAAGAGCTCCCTAAACTGGCACCCTGTTCACTTAGCAGGACTTTCACTGTATTCGCTTCGCTTAGCTTCTAATTAGCCGCAGCTTTAAGCCTTATCAAATAAATCAAAAAGCCACAGGACATCATATAGTTGATGTAGCAAACACCTGTGGGGCATTATTTCTGGTGCTAATATGAGATAAGACTGGGCGTTCAAGGAAACAGCAACAACAACTTTGGCGGGGCCCACAACACACACAAACACACACTCAACACACAACACACACATGAGTGCACATAAGTAGTTGTCAATTTCTATTTAAGATTTACGACGTTTGCACTGCGGACGTTTGCGCCGTCGGCGAGCACATTCTGAGGCACATCCCGGCCGGTTCCCTACTCGGCACCCAACCCGACATCCGATCCCCTCTCAGCAGCCAGCTGTTGAGTTATTAAAGGCGTTTGCTTTGTCTCTTCGCGGCGCTGAGCTGAAAGACAGGAAGCGCCACACACACACACGCACACGCATACACACACACACAACTACATACGCACATAATACACGCCTACCCTTAGTCATATGTAAGAGTCTCCTGCGTTAGCTTCTTGTTCTTGACATTATCCTTTCGCTTGAAGGACCATTTGCTGGGCAAACTGTTTGTCCTCTCTACCCTTCCCTTCTCTACCTTCCCCTCCCCTTGTGACTGCACCTCCATGTGCGTGTATATTAAAAGCTAAATATTATGAGTTCAGCTTAGATTTACCAGCAGACACACGTCCCAGGATATGCTCGGAGCCCCAGGAGCTGTGTTTTTTTATTCCTGGCAAAAGGTGTGCGCAGAAAAGCAAATATGACAGGCGTTGAGAGCACTTTAGAAATTTGTTGGCCTGTTACTAAGAAGGATTAGCCTTCAATTCAACGCGAGAACAATATCTAGTTGAACTATATTTAGGCATGTAACATCTGCTTTATAAGCTGCGCTTTTCAGTTAAAAAGTAGCTTGCTTTCCGATTGATTACATAAAGGTCTTAAGAATAAAGTGTATTGACTCACTTTAGTTTCTGCGCCCAAAGGACTGCAATGACGTACATCCAGGACAAGTGCTATAAATATCATTGCACAGGCCGCATTTGTGGCACGCGCAGCAGTGAGAGCATTATGTAAATGCCGCGCAGTAAATAAGTATGCGAACATAACTGTTAATGTGTTGCGCCGGCGGGGCTGATAAATGACGCACAAAAGTATGCAACAAATAAAGCAATAAATTTGCCAAAGCTGCCAACTTGAGCCGCACTCACAAAACTGTCAGGCAGTCGAGAGGCAGCGGGGCTGCCTAAAGAGTGCGTTGCAAAGGCGCCGAACATCGACACATTACAAAATTAATTTACTGTAAATAATTGTGGCAATTAAGCGCGACTCGCGAGTCCTTGAGGCTAATTGAAATGTTTTCCAGCGCATTTTTCACTCAACTTAAACTCAATTTTCTCTTTCTCCATTTGCCATTCGCAGGCCGTGCAGCCGCGCGCCTTTGCCGTAAATGCCACGGACGAGATTGGCAATGTGTCGCCCTGCGAAATGGAGTCCATAATAAATCAACTGATGAATCCCAGTCCGGAGTATCAGCTACACGTAAGTCACCTGTAAATCGATCAGGGATTACCTTACGCCCCACTTTGGGCAGCAGCTGTGCGGGCTTTAAACTTCAATTGCCACGTTAACCCTTCTTTCTCTCCCTCTCTCTCTCTCTCGCTTTCTGTTTGTCTCTTTGTCCTGCTCTCTGACAGGCTTCCGCCTTGCGTAATCAGCTAAAGAACCTGCTGCGGGAACGCCAGCTGGCTGTGGGCGAGGAGCAGCCGCTGGGCGACTACGCCGACTACTTGGACGAGGACAAGCGCTCGGTAGCCGCTCTGGCCGCGCAGGGACTGTTGAATGCGCCCAAGCGCAGTCTAGCCACGCTGGCCAAGAACGGACAGCTGCCGACCGCGGAGCCGGGCGACGACTATGCCGACGCCGAGTCCGGCGAGCCCAGCGAGCAGAAGCGTTACATTGGCTCCCTGGCCCGGGCCGGCGGACTCATGAGCTTTGGCAAGCGTAATGTGGGCACCCTGGCACGTGACTTCCGGCTGCCCAGCGGCAAGCGCAACATTGCCACCATGGCCCGGCTGCAGAGCGCGCCGGCCACCCATCGCGAGCAGCCGAAGCGGAACGTGGCCGCCGTGGCACGCTACAACTCGCAGCAGCATCAGAATCAGCGCAACGGCGCCGAGAAACGCAATCTGGGCGCCCTGAAATCCTCGCCGGTCCATGGCATGCAGCAGAAGCGCGAGGACGAGGAGATGCTCCTGCCCGCCGCCGCACCCGACTATGCCGAGCCCATGCAGAACTATTGGTGGTATCCCAGCTACGCTGGCTACGCAGATCTCGACTGGAACGACTATCGGCGCGCCGAGAAACGTTTCCTGGGTGAGTAGGTCGCCGGGGGGGTTGAGGGGAGGGGGTCGCACTTCTGTAGCTGCTTGTAGCCTTGCAGAGGGTGTGACCGCAAGTTAAAGTTGCCCTTAGGCTTTCATCCGTTGTCAATTTTTAAATGTACGCTTTAAGCGGGGCTAAAAATCAAGCCACTTTAGTGAAGTTTCCTTCATAAGGTTTATGAAGGAGTTTCTTATAAAATAAATGTGCTCTTGATCAGTCAACAGCTGGTTAGAACTACTATTTATATTATAGTTGCCATATAAACTATTGGTCAACAATTTAGTTTTCGTATAAGTAACTTTTTGTTTTTCTATATTATATTCTAAACAAACTCTTTAAATACAAGCTTATATAAGTTTTACACAAATAAGCAAAATTTTATCTAAATCAGACTTCTTAATTATATAGCATTCTTTTCAATTAAGTTTTTATATGTACCCCAATTAAAAAATCGGAACCCAGAGAAAACGGTTGCTTCTTATTTAAAGTTTAAGATATTCTTTTCAATTATCAAGCTCATCTGCAAGGTTATATACTCCAGTCTGCGGCTCGCCGTAGATAGCTTTGACCACTCCTGTGGCTCCACCTGCACCACTGCACCTAGTTAGCGGCTATGCAGTACCTTCTCATGCACAATTTGTATATATATATACATATATATATCGCCACCCTATGTATGTAAATGATCGACACCAAAGACACCTCCAAGGATCCCGAACTGTTTGGCATTGAGCACGGCAATGAGGCAACAGATGCCGATGCCATTGCCGAGGAGCTGGAGGAGGAGGAACAGCAGCAGCAGCTGGCAGCACCGCAGAAGCGTCACATTGGCGCCGTCTATCGTTCCGGCTTTCTGCCCAGTTACCGCTATTTGCGCAGCCCCACCGGCAGCACCGCTGGCGGCTACGGCGGCGCCGGCGGGCGCTTTAGTCGCTCGGGACGTGCCAGGCAATTTGTATGAGTAAATGGCGATGGTTCGATGTGTGCTGCATAATTTTATAATTTCCTTCATTGAACGCCTTGACTTCTCAATTGTTGTTTTGTCTTTTTGATTTTGTTCGCTATTCATTATTCATAAACTGTTATCCTTTGTGTCGAATGTGGAATGTGAGTTCAGAGCCTGCTGTTGTAGCCTGCCTGAAAGTGTTCGTTGAGCCGAGTCTGTCACCTGTCGCCTGTCGTTAACAACTGCTTCGGAATGTAATTATCAAGCTGTGGTCTCCCATAAGTCTTTTTTCTGTATTATTCAGTTGGTAGAGAAAGCATGTTAGCATCGCCTTTACGTGGTAGTTTCTTCAGGTACTCAACTATTTCTGTAACTTAACACTGAGAAAAATCATGATATTTTGTGGGTAATGTTGATTAAAGCATGTTATAAAGCGCGTTAATGGCATATGTACATGAGCTAACATAAGTTGACCCAGCATGTCCTAACATAACCTAACAGACGAACCAACCAAGTCTTATCCTTAACCATAACATAATCTTACATAACCTAACATAACCTAAAGAAATCAAACCTAACCTAACACAACCTAACCTAACCTCACTTTATTGATCTCTACTGATCTTCCTCAAAGCAGAAATATAAATAGAACACTCACTTTAAATAATTTTCTTTCTGATTCACAAGTTCTATTCGAACCCTACATTCTCAAATTCCTATTTATAATCAATCACGTTAAAAAGGAATCCAATTTATGTTCACATTTCCGTTAAACACATTCGAAATACAATTTGTGTTCATATTCAAGCAGTTTGTCCAATTGGCTGTCAAACGGAAATTCAATTTTCCGTATGTTTGGCAAATCTGCACACATTTTTCCAAGCCCCTCCACTCCCCTACCTTACAATAGCATACCCTACGCCTGTAGCAGTGCGTGTTAAGGATAATCGTCTAATTTCCGGCATTTTGTTTGCCTGGCAGCAGCACGATTTCCTTGCCGCCCCTCCCACAATGTGGGGCACTTTATTTTACTGCAGTTTATTTGCTGCCGAAAACATTTTTGTGAGCTGCTAACGACGGAGGGAAGGCAGCATTTGAAATGTGCTTTATTTTTAATTCCACGAATGGCATTTAAATGCGATAATTCAAATAGTTTGCCGCAAAAGTTTCGCGTAACATTTTTGTTGCTGTTTGTGTTTGTGCTTAAAGCTCTTGAGATTGTTCTATTTAAACTTTTCTTTGCCAAGCGTTGTTGGTAAAAAAGAAATTAAATGTCTACTTATAAAATACTTGCGTTTAACTGTAGCTAAACTGTTCCTGGGCACAGCTTAACAACTCAAATATTTTGCTGCATACTTACGCGCGGCCAATAAAAGTTTAATTGGCGCAGTTGTAAGAAACTTATGCCTACTTTTGTGCTGTCATAAATAAAAGAATGGTTTTCCAGCGGATTTGTGTAGCTCTTTATAGTTTAAAATTATTTTTCCTTTTGCAAATTTCTATAAGATCTTTTGTAAATAAATAAAATTTATATTTTCTGTATGTGTTGGATTTTTATGAATAATTTTTTATAAAATTTAACAAATATTAGTGTTTATTTTTCTTTTAACATGATTGTATTAAACAGTGTGTTTTGTTTATTTCTGCTCATTGGCATGTTTGGCAAAAGAGAAACGCATTGGCATGTTTTGACTTGGTATATGTTATATGGTAATTTCTGTGTTTTTTCCATTAATTTACTTAGAGCTCTTTCAGTGTTCTTGGTGTAGGACAGCTAGAAACAATACAAATAGTTGCATGTGTTCTGGTACAACACATCGAATATCTAATCTAGTCCTAATGAAAACAATCTTATTGTGCACACATAGTTTTCGTACATCTGTTTAAATATTTTAATGGCACTGTAGAAGATGGAGAACTAATAGTTTTGTGTGCGTGCTTTTGTTTATATTTTTGGCCACTGCAGGTCGAGTACTACCCCCAACACGAGCGACTGCGTCAACCAATCGCAGCCGTTTGTAAACGTTGTTTCCTACCCAATCGACCGATGATGAACTGGAGCGGTGCTGGCCTACGCGGTAGTCTGTCCAAATATTATGCGGATCCCATCGAAGCGGCCAGATCCTCGGCGGCGTCGGCTGCACGCATGCGCAGCATTTCCACCAATTCGCTTCCGAGCGGGCCGGGCAATAGCCGAATTTATCCACCCTTCCATTCGTGGGGCACACCACCGCGTATTACAGCACTGCAACGAGGCGTCTATCGACGCAACGGTGAGTCCATGGACAATTACGAATACTAAAATATATCGAGACAATATAATCCATATACAAAATAAAAAAACTAACAGTAACAATAACAATATCGTATACAGACCTATGCTAATATAGAGAGATATATGTAATACAGTATTTTCGATGTAGTAGTTCTTAAAGCACACCAAACATTCACACACACATGTCACACACACACCTGCAGCACCAGCAGCTACCCAGCGCAAATGTATCTGTATCTCAAATATTTGCCGTAGTTCGGTGCCACTCGAATACGTATCTGTATCAAAAAATCTATTTATATATATATATCGAATAAAAGTAAAATAATATCTATGTATAAATTAGGTAACTGATACCAGTGCAAAGCAAAAGAACGTTTAATATCAATACTAAACCATATCGTAAAACTCTCGTTTATCTCAAGAACAGAACAAACCGAAAAACCGAAAACTAAAAACAAATTAGTGCCAATGCCGTACCTTAGCAGGAAGTCTTGAATTTGTACCCTTTCGAAAAATCCACACGGGACTTTTATCTGAAACCATTCATATTTTGCGCTAGTTACTTCCAACTCAAACTTAAAAACTCCCTACAAATTTCATTATTCCACTTATATCCTATACATGTGTTTATGTGTGTAGTCAATGTATAAGACAATAAAAATAATAATTATAACAATAATATATTTCCCCAGTTAGTGCAATGTTTTAGCCCAAGTTGAGGCACAAATCATATAAATAAATATATATATATATCAAGATATAAGTACTCGTATACACCGAAGAATGTTGGAAATGAAAAGAAAACCTAAAAAACTGCGTCAAAGACAATAATTAAGAAACTTTGGTAAGAACACAGCAAAAACAGACAATAAATGAAATGACAATAAAAAGCGAAACCGAAAAATAATTTATTGAACTATTTAAAAAACAATTAAATATTACATTCAATCATTTTTAAATATTTACTTGCAAAATACCACAAAAAAAGAAAAAGAAAAGAGAAACCGTTTATAAAACCTAACTAAAAACATATTCAATGTGCGTAATTATAAGTCTGATGTTGTCAATAATTAACTTACATATTTATTTCCAATTTAAAGTATTTCAAATGCAACAAAAAAAAAGAAAATATATATATATACGACATAATATATAATATACTTATAAGTATATATACGATTATATATGCATATTTACTTCGTTTATCTATGTATGTATTTATCTATGCATGCGGAGAAATGCTCAATGCGAAAAAGGCGCTGTAAAAATAGTACACTCTTATCGAAATGTTATATCTATATACACAATTATGTGAAAAATACTTCAAAAGGTTAACTTGAAAATAATACTTACAAAAATATATACATACTTACTTATTACCGGTTTGCTCCAACA
Organism: Drosophila robusta; assembly: GCA_035043565.1. Lineage (NCBI taxonomy): Eukaryota > Metazoa > Arthropoda > Insecta > Diptera > Drosophilidae > Drosophila > Drosophila robusta. Next base: position 7,422,329 of record JAWNMW010000584.1, read on the forward strand.
ATAATGAGTTTCCTGTTGTTTTATTTTTTGGGTTTTTGGCTGGCTTCAATAAATTTATAGCCATATAATTATTAAGAGTTTTATTTAAAGAACATTTCAAGTGCTCAAAGGGTGTGTGAGTGTTAGGAAACTATTATTAGTAGTAGCACACTCGACTATAACATTCTTACCTTTTGTTGTTTAATTATTTTCTAAATTTAATCCCAAATAATACTCAATTTTGTTTTAATATTCTATATTTTACACATAATATCGCTTTTTATATCTTAGATTAAAAAAATAAATATACTTAGCGAATGGAAACACGTCGTGATACGCCTCTGAAAGCCGTGTAATGTACATGCAGAATAATATATAATATTAAATTAAAATATTATAGCTAAGCCGACGATTTGCATATCGGTTGAATAAATAGGTAAGTGTCTAAGATTTACATGTGCCTCTGCTGATAAACGTAATTCCGATGCATTAAATATTCTACAACTAACTCAGATATCGTATGCAATCAGGGTCAGGGGTAAGGGATTGTGAGGGGGAATGTCGTCGACTCATGACCAGTACTTGGCCGTCTGACCCTGGGCGGGCAGCGGATGATTGTAGGCGGCGGCCACGTTGCCATGCGCCGCGGCAGCCGCATAATCGGTCAACTGATGCTGGGCGACCGCGTGGTGAGCCGCCGCCGCATTGTAATTGGCCGCCGCCACCGCCGACTGGTTGAGATGGTAGGCGGCCTGGGACCAGTTGGAGGGCGACTCCAGCTTCGCATAATTATCGCTTAGGTGCAACGAGGGCGAGATCTTTGATACACTGTCCGCAGTCAGCTTGGAGAAGTCGTCAATGCTCAACTTAGAGTAGTCTGGAACGGAGAGAAGGGCGAAAATTAGAGAGGATTTCAATAAACGAAAGAGAAATAGTGGGAGAAATGGTGGGAGAGAGAACAAGGGTATAGGGTAGGAGGATTAGTAATGATATGGTGGAGCAGGTTGGGGTGAAATGAAAGGAGAGAAGGAGGTTGTGTAAAATGAGGAGTTTAAGGAGTTTGATCACCTATCTATAGTGAGAGGAGAAGATAAAAGAAGAGATAGGAAAATTCGCAAGAAAAAGTAAGGATGAGAAGATCGTAAAGGAGCTCAACTAGGAGAAAGAAGAGCATATTTGTTCGTTCCCATCGAATGAGAGAAAAGTTGAAGAATGTAATTGAAGAAATGGAGCAAATCAAGAGGAAGATAAAAATGGAGTCAAATGGATGGTGAAGAAAATAAAAAGGTGGCCGATAAATTCATAAAAAGGAAGGATGGTATGATGAAAAACCGAAAAAGGCGGAAGCAGAATTAAACTAGAAGGAGCTCCCAACAAAAAAAGGAAGAACTGAAGGAAGTATTGGAGGAAATGGACCCGATCGAGAAGAAGATAAAAAAAGGGGGCGGAGTCGAAGATTTTGAAGAAGATGAAATATGGCACTCCTGGAGAAGGAGTAGAATGGGGAAAACCACTTGCAATGGTTTAAAGGTTCTTGGGAATCTTAAGAGTAAATCCTTCCCGATTTTGTGGTACCCACCTTGATGATAGTAGTTCTGGCTGCCAAAGTGTCCGTGCTGCGCGAAGCCGCCCGGGAAGCCGTGCTGCGCGGCGCTCTGCACCAGATCGTAGCCGCCCATCTGCGTGTGGTGGTGGGCCGCCGCCGCCGCGGCCGCTGCGCTGTGGGAGCTGGGCGCATGGGCGGTGGTGTGGTGGTGGTGCGAGCTGTCGCTCATGCCCGTCGCCCCACTGGCCGTGGTGCCGGCGGCGGGACTGTAGCCCGCCATGGAGCCCACGCCCAGCGGCCCAAAGCCGAGTGGTGCGGCCGCACCACTGGTGGCAACGCCGACGCCGGGACCGCTGCCATTCATGGGCGAGAGGCCGGAGCCGGAGCCGCCGGAGTGTTTGCGCAGGCGCGCCCGCCGATTGGAGAACCAGACCTGAATGCGCGCCTCCGTCAGGCTGGTGGTCTGGGCGAGCTCCTCCCGCGTGTAGACGTCCGGGTACTGGGTGCGTGCGAAGGCGCGCTCCAGCGCCTCCAGCTGTTCGGCGGTGAATGTGGTGCGGGAGCGGCGCTGCTTGCGCTTCAGCGGAATGCCCGGCTCCGATTCGGTGTCGCTGATGTCCGAGTCCCGGCCTGGGCAAACAGGGGGAGAGGGAGAAGGAGTTTATTAAAAGGCTACTAAAATTATAAACGCCTCGTAAGAAGCCATAAAATTGTTCACGCTCAGCGCTGCCGTATGGGAAATACGACGAAAAAAACGTAACTAAATCATATTCGATGGGGCGGCCACCGACGTGGTGGATCGTGTGACCCCCTCGGCTCCCGATCGTATGGGAATGTGAATGGGAACGGGAATGGGAATGGGTGTGGGAAATGGAAATGGGAATGGGAGTGTCGACGTTCAGTGCGCGCCATTGCATATTAATTGAAACGTCAGGGAGCGCAACAAATCTGTCAAAAGCCGCCGCCACAGAAGTCAGCAGATGACGCGCAGATCGAGGAGACGGGCGCGGGGGCGTCGTAAAAGTCACCACAGTTGACAAGTGACAATAATATATCAAATTACACAAGAAGATGATCGGCAAGTTGTCAACGACATGGATCCACGGAGGAGTGCGCCAATTAACTTCGGCGTCTGTTTACGAAAGCCAATGCCGCCATGGCCACAAATCGGGCATGAAGCGCGGCGTGTGGCAGAGTCGAGATGGTTACGGTTGGGTCCGGAGGGCATGCCAAATTATTTGGAGAGCTCATTACACAATAAACTGACATTAGGGTTGATTTTCAAAGGCAGTTCAAAGCGGCTCGGAATTATTCAACAAGATCACAAGATCGTTTTTCAAAAAGAGTTGCCTGCACACACACATGGAAAGGCCCACGAACACACGCACACACACTCGCAGTTGAGCCCGGCTTTGTCCTGGCAGCGGAAATACTTAGCCCCGTTTCCGCAACGCCTTCGATTAAAGCGATCGTCCTTGATCGAAGATGTGTGTGTGTGTGTGGCTGCGGTCAGCGTAAACGCGTTGTAATCTTTTCCGGTCTGTCCAGTGGGAAATTATTAATTGATTTAGTGGATTAGTCCACTCTGATATTATTCGTGTGTGATAAATGAGGCCACCAAACAGGCAAATACAGGAAGTGAGCCCAGAAATCAGGAGTTCGTGTGGTACGCGAACCAAGTACAGTTGCAACAAAAGTTGGATTTGGGCCTAAGGAAATATTCCATTAAAGTAAAGAGTATACAAATTCTTCATGGCGCAATGAACCAGCTTGTAAATTCATATTCAAAGTCTTATTTTCTTCAATGTATTCAAATAATTTTTTTGGGAATCAATTTATAGATCCACGATTAAAGTCACTTTTTAATCAGGGGTACATAAACAGTCGACTTTTAGGTCTGTCTGTCAGAGGTCATTAACAATCAATTTCCATAGAAAATAAATTTGACTAAATAGTTTTTAAGTAGTTAAGCATAACGGTACATAATAATTTCATAAAAATGCTAAATTGAAATTTGATTAAGATCTTAAAATGTCAATACCCATTCCTGTTATAATACCTCTTTAATTTATATGAGATCTTTAATCTTAGTCACACCCATGCACCTGCCCACGTAATCAATGCAAATCTTCCAAATAGGATTTGCCAAAAACCTATTTCAAAGCCAAAAAACCTTCGCAAGTTTCAGGCACACTTACAAAATGCCACAAAGCTCATAAAACACACCCGAAAACCCTGCGAAAGCAACAGAAATCTTTAGGTCTGGAACGCCCACTGTTTAGTGGCTCGAAAAGCAAAATTCACATGCGTATTAAAAAGGGGAAAAATATTATGAAAATAAATAAAAAAAATAAATAAAACAGAAGTCGACTATTAATCTTTCAACACACGCAACAATAAAACTTAATTATAAGAAACGGGTTCCCAAAACTGCAGAAGCCGTTCAATAAAATCGAACGCCAAGTGAGAAAAACAAAAGAGCAAGAGAAAGAGGTAAAGAGAGAGGGAGAGAGTGAAAGAGCGGGATGCAAACAAAAATCAATTAGTTTTTAAATGTTAAACAATTTATTAATTTGTTGTTACTAGAGGTGAAAAAGAGGCTAAAAACAAACCAGCAATCCAGAAATTTAACAATTTAACAATCCAAAGGTGGCCTCAAAAACAAAGATCAAATATTTTATTTTTTTGGCACCACTCTGGCTACCGGTGGTGCTGTGGCTTTCTTTTCCAGCAGCCCAGTGATAAATTGCTGTGGTTTTGTAATCCGCGCGGGGTATCGATCATTTTCAACGACGTTTCCAACTGCATTTTCAAACAGCAGGTAGTAAATGGGGCTGCCAGGGGACCTGAGGGGGAGAAGTAGCGCTGTGTGGTCAGGCCCCAATTCCAAAAAAAAAAAACATACACACACTCTTGATGGACAGTCACTGGGCACACTTTTGTGTCGAAAAGGGCGAAGATCACGCGGCTGCACATTATTGAAATACCCCAAAGAGTCAAAGAGATGAAAACAAAATAGACAAAATTCTACAGTCATCAATCAACAAGAACCTGACACAATTTAAATTGCCTGCATCTAATATAAGATTTTGACTCCATGGGATTGCAGCAATTGAAAACCCTAAGTAAATGAAATTTTTCGTATCCAATTTATTGGCCTCGGTTATGACACTTGTTTCTTTTTTTTTTTTAGTGGGGCCTCTGAGCTGGCGGCCACTGTCAGCTGTCAACTGGAGACATGGAGACTCGGAGACACGCGCGGTTCTGTCACCGGCCAGATTTGGGATTTTCGGGGCCTTTAGCCGTCTGACATGGCTTATGGGGCGCTGTTCTTTTTTCTTTTAAAGGCTTAAGATTCTTGTCAGCAAAAGGATTACAGGAGCATTAAAAATATATGCCACTTTTATTTGGAAATTTAACAAGCGTTGAGTTGGGATTTCTCCATTTTTTTTGTCATGTTTTTTCTTTTATTATTCTTTTATTCAGCATTTTTTAATTGGTTAAGCTTTGTGCAAAGACCTTGAAATTTGAATTGGGTGAATAATCGTATGAACAGAATTCATTTATTAGCTTTTTTTAGCTACTTTTTAAACAAAATTCATTTGTGACCAATATTTTTAATGAAATTAAAAAATGCAGAAGCTTAAATTTCGACTTAAAACAAAACCCTCCTCTAAGATCTTGAAAATTTTCCTTGAATTTTTTATACCACATTAAAAGCCTTAAAAAAACACACACACACATCTAGCTGCCCGCCCAGCTTACAGCGTTTATCCCAGAGCGTATAATTATATAACAAATATTTATTTAAATGCTCCCAAACGAATATATTAAACATAAAATAACCAAAATTTATGCTATCAACGCCCTCACAATCTCAAAAGCGATATGAACTACAAATGAGAGAAGCGTTCCCGAACATTTAAACTAATTTACAAAATTGTTAACAGACCGAGAGCAGATTGAGTGGAGACCAAAAATTAGTTATAATCATAATCCGACGGCAAAAGAGCCGATTGTGCGGAGCCAGCACCCCCCGAAGAAGCCCGATTCCGATTCCGTTTCAGAATGAAATGAAACTAATTTAAATAACAATGCGCACAAACACTTGATCAAAACAAATCCCCCAAAGATGAGCAGACAAGCAGGACAGCGACAGATACAGATGCAGCTACAGCTACAGAGATACAGATACAGATACAGATACTAACTCAGTCAGCGCTCGGCTGGTGTAGACCCAAGTTGGCTAAAGTGTGATAATACGTTAATAAAATATTTTGTAACTCATCAACACGAACGAGCAACGCAGCGGTGCATCGACGGCGGCAAAAAGAGCCCCTTGGCCGCTGGCCCCTAACAATGAGATCAAACGGAACGGCGCAGGACACCCTGGTGGGCATTAAAGATGCCGCCGCAGATCGGTGCATTTGAAGTCGAGGCGCTGCTTTTGTTACGTTGACACTTTTTTCGGGCATGAACGATTTTAATGGTTACCCGGCTCGAACAAATGAGCCACACCACAAGACCAGAAGATCCACAGACCATATGCATGATCGAGGGCACGACCAGAACTGTGTGGTTGTGTTTGTGTGTGTGAATATCGAGCGGACCGCACACATATGCGCTCTTAAGGAGCAGGATATATTTTTGCGCAATCACCACGGCGTAGAGATGGGCGCGTGTTCGGGTTTTCTAACACGACACGGCGAGAATAGGCATGGTTATAAATATCTTCCACAAGACCCGATAGTTTTTAAAATATATATGTATATATTACATTTCTTTTTCATTTTTCATATATTATTTTTTTTTATTTTTGATTCCAAATTTACTTAGGTAGAAAATTCTTTTGATAATACGTGATGTGCTGTGTTGTTTGGATTTTTGGATTTCTATTCCTACTTCTAATTTGTATTTAGTTAAAAAAAAACATTTTATAGATCTGCGGCCTGATATACCATATACCTCTGTATAACTCTTATGTAACTTCTGTGTATTTAACGTATATTTAGTCTAGTTACGTCTTGCGTGTTCGTGTCACGAAGGAAAACCGGACACGCGCACAACCCTAGCACTGAGTCTAAGTCTAACCCTTGGCTCTCTTGCTCTCTGTGCTCATTTGTCATGTGACACTGCAAGAATGCAGCACCTCGCTCTCTCTGTTTATCTGTCCCACTCTTTCGCTCACTCTCCAGCATTAGAGTAGGTGTGAACTGATCTCGAGTTCCATCGAGCGGCGACTGTTTGTCTTCTGCGGCCATTGCGACTTTTCTGCTCTCTTCTTTTTGTCTTCTTCTTTCTTTATTTTCATTTTTTTTTTGCAAATAATTGAACCTGTTTGTATTTGCGCTAGCTCTGGGCCTTGTTTTGGGCCTCCGAGCCCATTGTTGCCGCATTGTCTGGCCGTCTAAAATATTTGGTAAATAGCCCCTGGCTATTCCCACGCGTCGTCCTGGCGGCCTCCTAGCTTCATAGTTTTGATCCATTGTCCTGAGCGCGGCTTTTCATTTACACTAATTGCCACAAGTGTTATTTTTTGGGTTTTTTGTGTATTTATTTCTTGACTTTTTGTCGGTGTTTTGGCATTTGATTTTTTGTTTGTGTTTGCGTGTTGTATTTTGGTTACTTTCTTTGGAGTGGGCCTTGACCTGACATGGGTTGGTCCATTACCACGCCAAATAATACAAATCGCACGCGTATTTATCAGACACAAGGTCGGCATCGGACGGGGTTAGGGCAGGGCAGCTTACCTATTGTTAATCGCGTTTAGCGTGGGCGTTGCAACATTTAGCGGCATGTTTGTTGCATCTACAAAACGGGGCGTGTCAATTGGATATTTAACTGGAGGCATTGTTCGGTAAAAAATTCGCTGTAATTTCTAGATCTAAAAATCATACCTATTTATCTAATTTGGGGTGCCGTTTAATAGTGCAAGAATCAATTTCAAAGACCTAAAAAGTCTTCGCACAACACATTTCAAGAAGCAGGCATTATTGTAGGAACAAATTCTAAACATTTTTAAATTTCCAATTGTTTATTACGAATTTAAATTATTTATAGAAATTCGTTTGAAAATCATAAATAAATCGTTAAAAATTTCAATATTTTTAATATAATATTTTAATATTTCGAAATTAATTTTTTAAATTTCAAACATTTGAAGGGAAAGTTAGTGTCTTATTTACGCAGAAAATTCATACAGAAATATTAAAATTTTAGAAAATATTTATATATCCTACTTAATATTATGAATATTAAACAAATAAACTCTTTTAGTATAAAATTTTAATATCTTTTCAGCTTTCTGCTTCTTCTTGTATATTATAAAATATTAAATAGTAAGTCCATATAATATAATGCAGTTTTAATTGGTTTTTGGTTCAAATGCGTGTCGGCATCTATAAATGAAAAACTATCAATGCTCTCAATAACATCTTTATTTTCTTATATCAAACGCTTTTGATGAATTTTCGGGCTTCCCCACACCTCATTTATTTGTTTTGTTTTTTTCGTTTTTTATTTATTTTTTTGTCCCCAAAAGCATTGGCTCCAGTAGCCAGCCCGCGTTGCGACCAGTTGCAGCCCCCACACACAAATCTCTTTTTGTGTGTGTTTCAGTTATTATTTGATATTCCACATATTTTCGTCGCTTTTGGTGTGTACGAAAGATCAAAGCGAACTGCCGCTAAACACAGTCAACGACAATGAGCCACGGATCTGAGCAGGGGGGCCAAGAGCTCCCCGGCCCTGGGACCCAGTTTTATAAATTGTACAAAATCAAAATCAAACGAAATTATAAGTGAAATACGAGACGAAGAAATATATTTAATAATGCATAATTTTTTTTTTTGGCCCACGTACCCCTAACCCCCGCCCGAGCGTCCCCAACGCGGCACGCCGGCAAAAGAAGGCGTTGATTACAGGCAAAGACACCGACTCCGGACCAAGTCGGATGCCCGGCCAGCTGAATGGGTCGTGCCCGCACTGTGAATGTGTCTCTGTGAATGTTGTTCCGATTGCGTTCTGATTGTGAGCCCAGGATGGGTCCAGCTGACCAGCCAGCCAGACCAACCCGACCGAACATAATGACGGACGCATCATTACGAAGTCAGCGGAATTGGTATAGGGATAGGGGATAGGGTTTGGGAATGGCAATGATGATGGGAAGGCGTGTGCTTATTATACGCTTCGACAACATAATGATAGCTCTTGTCTCGAAGTTATATAGATTATATTTAGTAATTGGCATTTGTACGATTGGAGCCACCATTTGGAGTTAAATGGGTTAGGCATACAGGTGCTGAGAGAGCACGGATAAACGATTAAAGGGATGTGCTGGCTTCAGAGTTAGAGAAATAAAGGTCAGAGCAATAAAGGATAGTCAAAGTTGAGATACAGATTTTAACAATGGGACAACATTATGAAATCTCCACTGAGAAGTTTTTCTAAATACATACTATTTTTAAAATATGTTTTCACTAAGCACCTGACCTGCCCAGTTTCCAAACCATTTTTCGCACAGCTAGAATAAAATTGTTCTCACAGCATGCCATAGAAAAGAGAGGGAATGTCTTCAATGTCATCAGACCGAAATAAAGAAAAAACAACAGTTGCTGTCTTCCGCTCAAGGTTAGGAAAGACCCAAAACATAATAAAAATGCATTGAGCTAGTGCAAGCCGCAGCCATTGAGAGGCTAAAAGTCAAGGTGACAACTCTGGCTGTCGCCCACTGGGCTATTGTGAGGCGGTTTCTGTGTTGTGACAGAGTTGACACGGCAAATATCAGAGGCCGTCGGCAAATTGGACAATTGGCAAAGCGGGCAACAATGGGGCGAGAAATTCAAATGACGACTTGTCGGCTAAAGTACAGTGAAAATGTTCGTCTAATGATGCAACACAAAAACAACAACCGCACAGACAATTTTCTAGTCGATTTCGAGGCAGAAAGTCGTAAACGGGCCAACGATAACCGAACGAGGCAACGCTTTGACCCCCGCCGATCGTTTATCGAATGACTTTGCATATTTAGCATGATTATTGGCCCCGTCCAGAGTGACGGAGTAGGAGTCGGTGCCAGAGTCGGAGTCAGAGTCGGAGTCAGTGTCAGAGTCCGAGTCGAAGTCGAAGTCGAAGACGAAGTCTCACGCAAGGCATTGGAAAAACCGGGTTATTAGCTGTGCGATAGGTAGATAGGAGAATCTGGAGTCTCGTGTACTTTTGATTCTCAGGTGTCATCATCTACACCTATTTCGGGCTTGTTGTTGTTGTGTTGCCAACAACTGAACGGAACGATCGTTATCGTATAGGCCAGGCCAGTGGTCTATTGTAATATTTTGAGCGGCTTTGATTTAAGTTTAAGTCGCTCGTTCTAAGACGATCAAAGCGGCATTGCCGACACACACACAAACACACACACACACACTCACGCACAACAACAACTTTGTTGATTTGAGCAACAAATGATTTGGGAATGATTTTACGAAATTACATCAAACATATCAAATAAATGATCTCTAATTTTTGTAGCACGTTTCTTCACCCAAATGAAATAAAAACAAACTATTTTAGCTCTATACAAATAATGCTTATTTTTACAGGGTATTCAGAACTTACCGCCCAGTATGCCATGTATCGTGTAGTCCTTGCGTCCATCTTCGCTGCCCCGATCGTTGCCCCTCAGCAGACGGCTGATCGATGAAGTCGACGGCGGATCCGCAAAGCCCTCCTGTTAGACACGGGGAAAACTTGATCAATGGGGTTGTCTTGTAAATAGCTCGGTTATGTATCTCTGTATCTTTAATGTGCATTTGTAGCTGTATCTGTATCTTATCTAAATGAGCACTCGAAATCGCAGCAAATCAGGCAAACAAATCCAATTAAGATAAGCGCTAGCCGCGTAAATATTTGTGGGCTACCGGTTGGACCCATAAATTATACATACGTTAGGCACTCGGATTTGGGCCCGGGTCCGGGTCCGGGCTCGGGGCCTGGGCTACGGATTTACGTATGCACTGCAAGCATTGACATTAATTCCACAGTTGCTGGGCAGCTGCCCACTTGCTGTTTGGACAATTTTCAAGTCTACTCCACTCTCTCCCCCTCTCTCTATCGTTCTCTCTCGTTCTTAAACTCTCTGTGTTGTAATCCAATTAGGAGAAATGTCAAGCTGAGCAGGGCTTGAGAATTTGTTCCAAGGTGTCACGTGTTGTCTTAAATGCCGCGACAGATCACAGGTGTGAATCTTAATGCACTTAGCTCGGCAATTTATGCGAAAAATGATTGGAAGGTTGTCGCGATAAAAAATTAGATACAACTAAAGTAATGAGAAAGTAATTTTATTTAAAGAAATTTATGGACAAATATGCTTATATAAATGCATTTACGGAAATCCATTTATCTGCAGCTTAACTGAAAATTCCTAAAAAATCTAAACAATTTATGCAATTAAAGTTGCCCAAACAAAGCCGGATTTTCCATCATATACTAGTTTGGTAAAATGAAACAGGCTGTTCATTTGTCGGAGTCGTTCAGATCGGACCACTATATCATATATAATAATTTTTGTTAATATCCTTACAAAATTTAGTAATTTTCGGGGTTATTATGCTCCTAATATATGATCTATATATAGCCAAAATGCAAATAAACAAACATTAACATTACAAAAATTAATTTATTTTATATTTTTGTTCTTTTTCATCATTTATTAAAACCGTAAAAAATCTGTCAGCAATTGCCTTTCTGTGATGTGCGCACCTGAAAGAGTACTTTAAACAAGGGTAAGTAATCATTTTTGATTTTTTTCCTTGGTTTATCCATCAATTGATCCGAATCTGAGATCTAATGGCGCTTGGGCAGGCAACACCTTTTTCTGCTGCACGTAAATCCCGAGAAACATGAAATCGAAATCAAATCACATCAAAACAGACAAAATCCAAACCAATTTCTCATGCAATGCAACCGAAAACTGTCAGTTTTCATTAGAGCAACACGTCGCCTTCAGCCTGAGCCCCAACCCGGGCTCCAGCTCCAGCTCCAGCTTCAGGTCCAGCTCAGAGCCGCCAGCTAATCGCAGCAGAGCGAAGCGCAACTGTGCGACGCGGACAAGATGTCTGATCTCTGGAGTTGGTGTTCAGGCTGAGGTTGGAGCTGACCCAGCGTCAGCGTCTCAAATGGAGTGGCATGTGCCGCAAACACTACTTTTTTAAGGTTTTTTTATGATTAATAATAATCACATTTTTCCACTAAGAAAATTATGCAGTCGCCGAGGTAATGGCCGAGTGTACAAAGGTGCCACAACTGGCACCTCATAGACATGGCCCAGACGCCGCTTGGAGCCAAGTCAAATGCAAACTAAGCAAGTACTAAAAAAATCGAGTGCAATCGACTGCCTGATACTCTGTTCATACTAGAGAGACAATTTAAAGTGCGGAAGGGCGTGTTTGGAATATGTTAGCTTGATCTTTGACTGGGCCCATGAGTCGAACTGACAAACTTGTTGCGTCCAGCTCTTAAAATGTGAGGTTTAATCTCTTCTTCTTCCCTCTAATGGACGTAATCAAAAAATTGTATCAGTTTATTTGAGGGTGAATATATATAAGGTTGCCCAAGTTTTTAACTTTCTTAGCACAGTGAAGTATTGAGTTCATATGAGCAAACGGACAAAGAAGCCGGTATACCCCTTGTCACTCTGTGAGTAGTGTGTATGAAAAAACTGACATTTTGTCCAGCTTGGGCTGGGAACTGCGCTTCACTGTGCTGTCTGGTTAGCTGCCCCACTGGCTGGCTACTGGCTCTTATTTCTATTGAATGTGTCATGAGTATGACAACAACAACAACAACAGCAGCAAAAGCAATGGCAGCAACAACAACAAGAACTGAAATATGTTTTGATTTTCAACTAGACTTTGTTGCGTTATTTACGAGTGTTGCCCCACGGCACTTGGCTGGAACTCGAACTGGAACTGGGTCTGCGGCTGCCGGCCAGAGTGTTGTCTACCGGTTGCCAGTTGCCCGTTTGCTTGGAATGTGTGACAGCTTATCTTGTAGCAACTGACAACTGCCTGCCGCGCCCCGTCCCGTCCCGTCCCGTCCCGTCCCGTCCCGCTCCGTCTCGGCTGTGCCAGCCCCCTTCAAGCTGGTGCCCCCGACTGTGCGACACCTCTGTTTTTTCTCTTTGATTTCTGGCTACACAAATTCAATTGAAATTTAATTAATTAGTTGACAGTCGGATTGACACTTGAGCGCGCTTTAAAAATATATGTTTTTCGCTATAGTCTTCCCTCTTTATTTTGGGTCTAGCATCTTGCGTGAGTGACAGGTGTGATCCACGTCGGTGCCTTTATAGGGTTCTCATATGTGAAGTATTTCTCGGAAATCAGCAAATTGTCAGAGCGTATGCAAAAAGAGTTGGGCGGATACTTCTATTGTTTATTAAATAGTCTTGTTAAAAGCTCAAAGATTAAAATATTTATGTACTTTTATAAGGAATCAGCTTAGCAGCATAGCTTTTGACAATGATATGCGAATTTTGAGTTACATAACTTGTTGCTCTAAGAACTTAATTGCAGTTTTTTAAGTTGCACTTTACGATCGAAATTCGATACTGACGATTAATCAATTGATTTATGCAATAAATACCAGCTGAATCAATCACGAACACGCGGCGATCAACAACAGCAACAGCTGCCTCTAACCACAAACTAAGCCAAGCCGCGTTGAGATCAGGCTCCGGCTCTGGCTCCGACCCGCCGATCACGAGGAGCTGTGGATACAGGCCACTGGCGTATTCTAATTAAGCGTGAAGCGCACCTGGAGGCACTTTTTACGCCTACTTCCAGCGAGCCTGCAGATACAGATACAGATGCAGATGCAGATACAGATGCGCAGATACAGATACACAGATACGTGCGACGAGTGATGCAACCGGCCGTGTGCCAGATCTTGGCCCGATCGCATCGATGGCCGCTCGAATTGGTATCGCCACATAAACTGTAACTAATTGCGGCTTCAAATAAAGAGCAAAGAGCAGCGCAGCAGAGGGAAACGAGTTGGAGCGAGAGCGGGACAGAGAGCGAATATGCAGAAGGAGCTGAGGGCCTTTGATCAGTAGGCAGCATGCCAAAAAAATATATATATACATATATATATATATATATATATATATGTATGTATGCGAGCCACTTGGTCTGGCGGCCCCTGCGCAAACAGCATTGGTGTAGGTTCGGAAAGCACTTTTTTTGGAAATACGCTTCAAGGCTTTTACCACGCTTTGTTTTTATTCTTTGTTGCCAGTTTTTTCTTTTTGGCCAAATGTATTTATTTTTGTTTTATGCGCTAAAAAAAGAGAAAAACAGTCTGTGTTGCAATTCGGTTGAATGTTATGTGTATGCGACGATAGAGATATTAAACGCCTTTTTTGTTTTATTTTTAAAATGTGATTATATACACCCATTTTTGTAGTAAAATCAAGTAGAGCTTTCTCAAGATACGGTCTAGATATCAATTTCTCAACTAAAGATCAAAAGTGTAATTTTGAGAAGTATCTCATAATTCCAATATTCCTAAATATATGATTCTAAATTTACTACTAACGTAATAGGTGTTGTAATTTTATAAGAAACGTTTTAAACTTATTTTTTATAATAGAAATAGAAATTTAATAGAAAATCATTATTCTATATGTATTTGTTGTATGAGGTACTTAATACAAAAATTGTGTTTTTAGACTAAAAATAATTTGATTTTATTTAAGTTGTACGAAGAGCAGACCGTTATCTTTTCTCAGCCAACTCATTCGCAATTTCGCCCAGTGTATTCATCACCGTTATAAACACCACGAGCTGCATAAACTGCCAGCCACAAACTGGCTTGTTGCTTCATGCTAAAATGCGAGTCAAACCGGAAGTTAGAAGCGCTCGCCAAAGGGCAAAAAACAAAACACATAAACAAAGAGGAAAACAAAAACAAAAGCGAAGAGAGAAATAAACATATTGTGCTGTGTTGCACCTTGTTGGCCTCAAGGATGAAATACGGCACAACAAAAAGGCGGCCCACGTGAAGTCCGTTGGCGTTTTGCCGACTTTTATGCTTTAATCGATTTCTCAACGGTTTGGGTGGCAAATATTGCGAAAATTTGTCGTCGCCGTTGTACAACAAATTTGTCAACTGGCAATCGATGTTGTGTTTTTGTTTTGGCCCAAATGGGCAGACGGCATATGCAAAGGGCCGAAACGGCCGGCAACGTGCCATAAACAAAGCCAGCGGGCGGCCGGAGCCGAGGCCGGGGCAAAAGGCGTCGTACCCGGGCCCGAGTGTGCCACGTGACTTTTCGGAAAACGGAAGTAAGCCGCCGGCTCGGGTTTGTCCTCTGATCTGAATGGACATAATGCCGTGCGGTTAGGGCTACTGGGCGGCACGGCAAATCCTTATCCTATTTCTGCTGTCACATTTTATTGCTTCCTGCGCAGGTGCAGCGCAACAGATAGGGAGAGAGAGAGCGAGAGAGAGAGGGCAGGAACCACCCACTGTTCACTCACCTTGATCAGTTTCTCGCGTATCTCCCAGCTGAATATGCCGGGATTCTCCTTGCGCAGCTCATCGATGCGTCCCTCGATCTCCGGCGAGGTGACCTTCGGCTTGCTGCCCCCTATTACGCCCGGCCGTATCGAGCCCGTCTCCTGGTAGCGGTTCAGTATCTTTGACACGCAGCCATGCGAGACCCGCAACTGGCGCGATATCACACAGGGTCTCACCCCACTGGCCGCCATTTCCACGATTTTCAGTCGGATGTGATTGGGCAGCGGGCGACCGTTGATGAAGACGCCGCCAAGCTGATTGACGCGTCCCTGGCCTGGAATACAATGTTTTATACTTGAATTTTAGTGCCTGAATCGATGGGTAATCGAATTTATAAAAATTATAAATGTTTTAAATGATTACCAAATTTCATAAAATACAATTATTATTGTTCTTCAATGTCAGAGTTCTGCTAGTTTTGGCAATGTTGCGAAACGTAAACTCTAGTAGAAGTTTAAAATTCTTAATTTTGGTTAAATTTGGCATGATATTTTACAGGAAAACAAATCAATTAAAAACTAAGACTTAGTGTTCTAAATTTGCGAAAACAATTTCCGAAAATTATTGGTTTGAGTTTTATATTTTTCCAACGAATTTTAAAAATGCATACATTTGTAATACAGAATTAATCTACGGAATAAACCATGACCAAAATGCCATCAAACTTGAAAGTCGGTTTTGGCAAAGTTATAGCCATATGAAGTATGTGTTTTTATAGAAAAAAGTACCATCTCAAAATCAGATTTGATGTTTCATATTAATTTTGATCAGCGCATTCGATTAACAATGAATATTCGGCTTTCAAAATGTTGCAAAAAATTGTTTTCCGCTAATGATTAATGGGAAGTACATGCCATTTTTGATACAATATAAACAATATATATATGTATAAATAACGAAAATCGATTCAGTTTTGCCAAAGTTATGGAAGTCCTAAACATTTACGAAGGACAATGGAAAATATAAATATGGTATGATATGATTGTTCTAAATATTTTTGCAAATTTTATATCCAACGTTGAATGCAGAATAATTAAAGGGATCAAACCATAACAAATTTGGTATTCCGCATCCAAATCGATGTAGTTTTTGCAATGTTATGCGAGTAGAATGGATGTAAAAGGGTTTTACTCAGAATTAGCTGGATCTATTTAGCTAGTGAGCCGCAAACAGGGACTTACCTTGAAAAGGATAACCGGCGAAAAGCGGTCGCAACGAGTTGGCGCTGGACATATCCATTGTGAGTGGGTGTTTTGCTTATGAATTAACTTAGGAACTACGTTCGGAGCCTGTGGAGCCCTGATCAGGGCCTGGAAGTGGGGTAAAACGCACACACTCGAAGCAAAAGCACAAGAACAATGCACAATTCACATGGCTGGCCAATGGCCTGGCTGCTAATCACTGATAATTAGCTGCCTGATAACAGTAACTGTAAATGCGCGCACGCGATATCCGACGGAAGGAAGCGCGAGTGTTGTTTTTGCAAAGTGAACAGCGACGTGAATTTCGTTACGTTTCGGCTTTTTCTTGGAATTGCGCGCGCTGGCAACGATCAAACAGCACGAGACTTGCAAAGCAACTAAAGGCATAAATTAACGAAGGCGACGCCGGGCGGCGAATGCGGCCGACAATGAGATCGCGGCCATAAACTGGTTTCCCAATAACAATACAAGCGCACAAATCACACGCACACACACACGCTCAAAGAGAGCAGCTTTCGCGTCCGCCCTTTTGCTGCCTGGCGCCACAATATGGCAACGATCAAAAAGTTGCCTGGCGTGTTGAGAGCGCAAGAGCGAGAGTGAGAGCGAGAGAGGTCGTGTGCTCGTGTGCATGTGTTCGGGTCTCGCTTGCGCTGCGCTTTAATCGGTTTTCGGGCAACGCCTCGTGAGCCGGCCGCGCACGCTGATTGGCTGTTCGCTTTGGGGCGGTTCGCGCTCCGCGCTTTGATATCAACAACAATCGCACAATCAATGAATAAGCAACCCACCCCCCTTTGGCCGCCGCTGCGACATCATCAGCGATCTCTGCAGCTGTCACTAGTCCTGTCATGGCTGCTGCTCTCTGTGTGCATTTGTGTGCTCTTGTTGTTGTTGTTGTTATTGTTGTCCTTGTGTGTGACACTTTTGTGCACAATATATGACTTTTGTCGCCGGCAGCCAATTAAAGCGTGAAGGCTGCCGGCGGCACAGGACAGAGCAGGGCACAGGGCACAGGGAACAGGACACATGGCCACCGTTTTTACCTCTTGCGCATTATATTATCAATCGTTCCGCTTGGCATTTTAGCACCCACGGTCGTGTGCGTGTATGTGTATATGTGTGTGTGTGTATGTTATGCCATTTTCTGTTGTTGTTGCTGCTGTTGATTTGCAATTTCTCTGGGTTGTTAGTTGGGTTAGGTCCAAGTCGACTTATAGACATAGACATTGCGTGTTGCCCGTTGCTTTGTTGTTTGTCATCGTCAAGTTTTATGGGGGTTCTCAGTGCCTTTTGGGTTGGCTGGGCTTATCCTGCCGTTGGCAAGCACAATTTAAGTTCATGCCTATTTACGACCACCCTCCAGTGTTTGCACAGACATCATTTAGTTGAGATTCTGTTTATCTTCTATGCAAGTCAAGATAGTTTGCTGTTTGTTAGCAGTTTGGTTCGTATATGAATTATGATTGTAATACAATTTAATGGGGTTTTATGTGTGGCAGGAAACATTTTATTTATTATCTCAAAAGCTTACCAAAATCTATTGCCAATGTAAAGTTTGACTTTTTTCTAATGGTAGGTAGTAGGAAAAGCATATACATGTAATTTAAAATTTATGTTCAATATAGATCAATCACATTCAGAAACAGCATTTTCAATAAGAAAAAGCTGGTGAAATTAATGCAGAAACGCCTTAAATCCTTTGAAAATATGGAACCAAAATTATAAATTTTATTTTATTTAGTTTTTACTTTAATTACAGCCTTGCGAAGTTGCCTATCAGTCTGCCATTAATTATTATAATGCCCTTTATTCTATATAGTACTATTTATTTTGTCTCTCCCTTGACTTAGACACTCTCCTTCAAGCCCATATTCTGAAATACACAACTTCCTAACGAGTTTTTCTATCCATCACATATGCCAAGGGGGGAGGTTCAATTTCAACCCTCAGCTGCAAAAGCCATTTACCAATATACAAACATAAAAATCTATCAACAGCCATTAATTGCAGTTGATTTCAATAAAGAAGAGTAGCGAGAATGCGAGAGAGACAGAGGGAGTCAGTCACACCTGGTCCACAAAACTGCCAAATGGAGTTTTTGAAAAATTGTAAAACCAAAAACCGAAAACTCATGAACAAAAGCCAAAAAGCAGCGAAAGGACATCATCATAATATAAAGAATTAAGCGTGAAGTTTACGCATATTAAGGATACGCACATGCGAACACACGCCGCCTGCATCTGGCCAAAGCAAAAACCAATAGAACCAGCTACGAAAATGAACGTTCTCATGTGTGTGCGTGCGAGTCTATATGAGTATGTGTGTGTGTGAGTGTGTATGTGTGTGTGTGTGGCAGCAGGCCAAATGCAAATGTGCTCCATATAGAAATGAAAATTGAAATTGAAATGAAAATTGAATTGAGCGGAATGAGCCTGGTCGGCTGTTAAAATAGAGACTCTCCGCGCGCTGGGAATCCTGGAATCCTCTGACATCCTCTCAGCGCTAATCAGCATAAAATTCGATGCTAATGAAGCGTTGTGCAATGCCCAGGACGAGCCAAGAGTACTTGAATGCACTCGCATGCCTCATCTGCAGCCCGACTGCCAATGCAAATGAACCAAAGGACGTGCTCGGGCTAGCCATTAATTGTGCCTGCCCCTGACAGAAAAAGAAGAAAATGTAGACCACAAACTTGGTCACGATAAACATGACAAATTTCGTAATTTGCCTATTGACAGTTTTCAATTATTGGAATTCCTCAAGCGTGGCCCCGGCGCAGGTCCTGACCGCGCCGCAGGACCAGGCGATAAACAGCCGAACTCGAAAGCCAAAAACATTTTATGTTGTCGTTATTCTGTCAAACGGAAGTTCCTTCTTCTTCTTCTTCGTGGTACTTGTGGGCGTCGTCAACTGACGTTCTGTTTAAGTTGGGTAAATTATTTGCGACCTGGAAGTTGGGTTCGGGGCGCATTGATTGGATTGCTGAACGGGAGAACCTTTAAGGATGTGATATAACATTTTTTAATGTTACAATTATATAACAGATATATTTAACAAATTTAAGTATTGGCCTTTTGTCTGTTTTCTATTAAAATACTTACAATTTACAATAATTCTATATTAACCTTTAAAGCTTAATGATATTTAATTATCCTTTGAAGGCCAGAGATAACAGTCCATTAAATTACTTGTAACTCCACTTATTTAATACTTTAATTAATATTTAAAATACCTTAAGCATAATAAATTCTTCTTAGTACTTTTTACTCCAACATATAATATATCAGTTTTTGCTATTTACCAAAATTATTTTTGCCACAAAAATGTAATACAGCATTTTGAATATTCTATTACTGTTAAAGAAAAATTGCTTTAGAAATACTTTTTACTTCAAATGCTTATATGTTTTGTAACATTTCTGAGCCATTTCGAGAGAATTTTATTTTAATTTTTCATTACCCTCTTCTCAACATTGACTTTATTGTACAATACAATCAAATGTACGAGAAATTTATTTATTTAAAAAGATCTTATGCTACTGTACTAATTTCCAAGCAATTTAACTCCCTAAGTACTTAAAATTACATGTATTTACATATTTGTATATGCCCACAAAGTAATCATATTATTTCGATAGAATTTTGCACTGTGTTTTCTGCAGAACTCCTGAGTACAATCCTTTCCAACTCCCAAACAAAAACCAACCGTAAGTTGGTCTATCAACAAACTCCTGTGGTCGCGTATATTATAATGAAGTTCCACAAAACTATCCATCAAAGCCCGTTAGACAACTGTCAACAGAACCCACTCGTTCGAGTATTCGCAAGGATTCACAAGTATTCAAATCTCAATCGCCGCCAGTAGCTGTAACTGCAAGGCAAAACAAACAAATTCATAAGAGAAGTTCGAGGCTCCTGGCAATAAGACCAAATATTGAACAATCCCCAGGTGAGCCACATGACGGATTGCCATTCCATCTTGGAAAGGACAAGTGAAAATTAGGAAGCCAAGTCACACACACACACACACACACACACACACATTCAGACACGCAGTAACATATGAGGACAGTTGTGAAACCGTTTTCACTCCTTCATGCTAAATTTGCAGAACAAACAAACGGAGTTGAAGTCCCGCAGGACTCTTGGCATGAGGCAAATACCAACAGATGTACAACTAGGCGACGGGATACGGGCACAGCAAGTGGCAGCTACTCTTTTGGCTACTCGTTTGACATTCGGTAGTCATAAACAAACGCAGAGACAATAGCTACACTTGGAGAAACGCAAGTACTAATATAATTATTATATTAACTTGGGTATGAATAATTCTAAATTTTATAGTTGTACAATATTTGAGGTATTACATATTTAGGAATTTTGCAAAATGTATTTGAGTTTTATATTTAGGAATTGTTGGTCTATAATAAGTCGCCTAAAATACAATTTTTTTTGTCAAGCTAAGATGAATTTAACCATGGTCCCACTTTGATATTTTTTTAAGTGGAGTCTAAACTCTATTCAAGATGCTTCCCAGTATTCTAGATAGCTGAGACGCTTGGACATGTTTTACACACACTCCGTTCCAGTTACAGGATTTTTATGATTTTTATGATCCTGTGTGTATGAGTGTTTGAATGAATTTGACTTTTCTTTGCATGTACTTAAAGTTTTACTGCCCACGCTGATGATCTATACACAGGTTTTATGTCCGCATTTTGACTTTCAAATGGCCGCCTCACTGCTTGGCGACAAAATTTACAGCCCTCAGTAAATCATTGGCCCAACATGTGCTCCATTTCGACTGAAAGACTTCTGGCTACAATTTTAACACTTCCATTCACATAAAGTCTTTGATATGAGAGCATCGCTAAACGGGGGTATACGAGTTTCTGTTGATGTTTATTGATTTTTTTGATTTTTTAATTTCGTTTATGGGACACTAATTGGGGGCTTTGTGCGCCCAATATTAACTGGAAACTGTCCAAAGAGTGTGAAGATTCGTTTTCACACATTTTCGCCTGTCTACTGCTTTTTTTGGCACTTCGAGTGAATCACTTTGTTCGAATTTAGCTCTTGACTACTTTGCTATTGACATTTTTATTGGATTTATGTAAGTTATTTTTAGCTTTGTTTGGGATTTACCAGTTTATACAGATGCTTACTTTTCAGACTTTTTGTATTGTACTTTTGTGTTTTTAATCTAAGAATCCTCTATTTGAGATTTTGAAGCTGAATAGAGTTCAAGAGTCCTTTGCTCGGAGTTTTCTATTATATTCCACCTTTTTTATCTTAAATATATACGGTGATCTGTTTCTAAAAGTTCAGCTTAGAAAACTCTTCAGGGTAGCATTTGACAATTTTATTTTGTTTTTTACATAGTACGATTAGAAAGTACTGGAAAAGTAAATCAAATAAATTGTGTGAATTAAATGGAAAAAATAAATTAAATTAAATAATTTAAAAATTCAAAAGCTATTTTCAATCATTTCCTTAGACTTCAATAATCAAATGATTCAAATGATTTACAAAGAATTTACAGCAGGGAACACTCATAAGAGATATGCAATTCAAATAAGCTAAACACTAAACTCAAAGTATATTTTTTAAATTAAAAATAAATATCCAATACAATGCTTTAGTCTAGGCTAGAAATGTATGCAATTTGAGTCAACCCACGGCCACGTAGGTCTGGAGTTGTAACCAACTTTAAGAGTTGTCTGGAACAAAGGAAAAAAATAATTTCAATTTCATTTGTCATTTCGTTACGTTTGCTTTTGGCCGACACTGTGGCTGCAGCTGAGACTGTGACTGGGACTGAGACAACATAAAATCGCTAAACTTTCAACTGGGCAAAAAGACGTTCCCGTGACTTTGATGGATCCGCCGGCTGGAAAGGTGTAAGCCGAGTCTGTGTGTGTGTGTGTTAAGCGTTTCGCTTAAATGAAGTACCAAAAACTCAATTTATTTGCAATTAAATTGTGAAACTTAAAAAAAAAAACAAAATCTGCATGTCTTCAAGCCGGCCTTTCGGTTTTTGCATTGTCCAGCCAAAAAGTTTGAACCCGTCGACAGCAGCGCACTTGGTGCCAGTTCCCAAGTTGGCCAGTTCCCAGTTTCAAGTTACCAGGTTGCCGGGCCGCGTCTTAGCCCACTTACCAGCAAGTGCGTTAGCGGCTTGGGCTTTTGATGTTGCGCCCGCTCGCACGCACCACCCCGCTCTCCCACTCTCCACCTTTCTCGGGGGCTCTCTCTCTCTTCTTCTCTCCCGGTGATCTCTGGCTCAACGTATTGCATCTCATTTGAAAGTCGGGGCGCTCGACCTGGCCGACTGGCCGTCTGGCTGGCTATATGTCATTGTAACATAAAAGTTCAATTTTAATTGCCGCGCTTGACGTGCTCAAGGTATTTGGCTTGGCATTTTTACGATCACTTTGGCAAATGTGCGCTTCAAAGCCATTTCAGTCAGCTCCAGCTGTGATCTTCAGCTACAGATACAAATGCAGCAGATACAGATACATCTGCAGCTACAGCTTTGGCTTTTGTGTATCTCTACAGCTCTTCACCTCTTCGGTCGAAGTTTGGTTTTTGGGCCTGCGAGTGACTTTTGTCGGCCACTTTGTCCAGTCACTGCTCCTGCGGCATCAGCTCCGCTTATCTCCCGCCTCCCCGCGCTGCCTTTCTCTACCCGGGCCGTGGAGGGTGCCGAGCTCTGTGTCAAGTCGTTAAAAACCGTCAGCGTTCCCGTCAGAGTTGTCTTTTGCGGCGTTTCGAGCTTGGATTTTACATATGTTCATTTGTTTATATGACGCCCACGGGGTGGGGGCAAGGGGGGCCGGGAGAGCGCAGGGCGGGCCAGAGGGCCTCGTGCAGATTGGCACTCAACTTAAGCGATTGCAAATCCGTAACTCATTCGCCTTCCTTTTAAATACTCGCAAACAAATTTTTATTTATATTTCTCTTTTGGGCTCGGCAGAGACTGCGACTGTGTTGGGGGCTTTGGCTGGGGATTTGTTGTGCAACCTTCACCGAAATTGCCGAATTGCATAGTCTGCTGTTGCATGCCCCGCATTTTCCCACACGCACACACGCAGTTGAGGGGTTGAGGCAGCTTTTGAGATGTTGCCACAGTACACAATGCGAAAAAGTTGATATTGAGGAAGATATGATGAAGACATGAAAAGCCCGAAATAAGAAAGGGAATTTTATTGATGAAGGAAAATATATTTACGGCTTTGGATTAAAATGGAATTGATGATTAAAATCAAAAATCAAATTCATATAAATCACAATGCAGAAAGAGTTAAATATATTTTATATTTATACTGTTATTATTATTTCTTTAAAATTCGCATTGGCATAAATATTAAAAAATAAATAATTTTTAAAAATACATAAGTGTAAGTAAACGACATAGAGAGTGTAGATAAATAAATTAATAAGGTAGTTGTTTATTTTTGCTTGAAATTTGTATATAAAATGAATACATAAATTATTTGACATAAACTTAGCAATTATTACTATTAAGTTATAGATAGATAATTAATTGGGTGCTCTATTTTTGTTGTTGTAATAATCTTGCCTACAGGGAGCCCCAATAATATTAACAAATGCCTTTATACTCCTCTCAATAGCTACTCAAATTAGTTATCATATATGCAGTTAAAACTTTTTCACAGTGCCTGTCATATATCTTCGCATCAATAACATAAATTAAAAACTCAGTTAAGGGCAACTCCCAGCGGCATTGCTTTGTGCAAGCTGCTGACACATGTAACTGCCCCCTCCCACCCCTTTTACCCATCCTGCCAGCCATGGGCAGGGTAACAGCTCCCAGCTCGCAGTTAACCGACTGCAGCAGACTGTATGTCGTCTCCCACATGTGGAGGAGCCGCGTCTGAGCAATTTGTTAGCCACAATGCGGAATTGCTTAGCACTTTCTCTCCTCCTCCCTGCGCCTCCCGCGGTCGCTGAGCTTGGGGGCGTTCTTTTCGGGCAGTTCGTTATAATTTATTTAATGGCTGGCAACAAGCGCGCGGCGATTGCAGCGACTGGAGGCAGTGCATCATCAATGTCCGAGTGTTGAGTAATTTGCTAAACACTCACTTCGCAGCCGCCCCCTGCACCCCACTCAACTATTGATGTGGTAGTGGGGGAGGGGCTGTTCGACTGCCGATTGCAAGTTTTTGCAGCTTTATGACGACGTTCGGCGTTTTCTGTGTTTATCGCTGGCATTGGCCATAAACATTTTTCAATGCAGCCGAATGCGTTTTTAAAGAGTGCATCCTAAATCAAAGATCAGTGGGCACCGACCCAAAGATCAGGGGGCCCCCAGTCAACTGTAAATTTCCGGCGAAAATTGCGTGCGGCTTTTGCAGATAACTAAATTAACGCAAATGCGAGGGTAAGCTGAGGCAGGGGCAGGGGCAGGCGCGTCGTAATTGCGGCGTATCGACGTGCTGGCTGGGGGCATTGCGGGTTACGCTACGCCAGCAACAGGTGACAACTGGCAGACAGACGGGCGACAGGAGACAAGGACATGCCGCGCACTAACAAACCATTAACACCCGAACCGCAAACGCAAACTGACTGATATGCAGACTGACAGATACACATACAAATAAGCAGATATAAGAGTGAGCGAGAGCGTGCGCGTGAGTGAGAGAGCAGGCGATAGCTACCTGTTGGGCAACGGCGCGGTAGGTCCTTGCTTGCCACACACACAAAATGCCAGCAGCAGCATTTTTGTCGCATGATTAGACGCCATTACAAATCGTGAGTGTTACGCTATGCAAGCGACAGGATTCGAGCCGGATTCGAACCGGCTTCGAACAGGCTTCGAACCGGCTTCGTATCCCGGCGACTCGACGCTGAACAGGTGGTGGTCTCAGTTAGCGGGCGCTTTTGTTTGTGTTTGTCCGGCAAATAGACTTGTCAAACTGTGCCAATGATCGATTTGATACGCCAACTTAGTCAACTTCTGAATGCGGATGCGATTGCAACTGCGGATCGCATGTGTAACGGTGGTCCTGCGTCCTGGCGTTGCCAATCGCGTTAGTAGCGCCTTTTAGCCTAAACACAAACATGGCTAAAGATGCTGCTAAATACAGCTACACATTTAGATGCATATCTATAGCTAGGCAGCTGTTGACTGCCAGCTAAACTCTTGTGGGCGTTTCCAAAAATAGCCCAAAAAGGTGTTGCCAAATTATGCTAATTAAATTAGACACATCAACGGCAACTTGCCTCTGCCTTGTGTATCTTAAAGATTCAAATTTACATACCGTAATCACAACCTTAATGTGTTAATTGACCAAAAGGCGTTTAGTTTTGCGAATTGATTTTTGACGGCCACTAAATAGCAGAAATATATACCCAAAGATATTCATGAACAAAATATATATATGGAAAACTAGCTCTTAATTAATTCGTTGAAACGGAAGATTCGTATAAACATAAAAAAATTTTAAATTATAATAAGAGTTGAATATATTAAGTTGGAAGTAAATGCCACTCATAATTTGAAAGTACTTAGATGAATTATATATGGTAAATATGATATATATATCTAATTATTTTAGATTTAATTAAATAGAAAAATAAATTCAAAGATTTCACTCCCATAACAATGAGTTGCTGCTCCCGGCAACATCAAAGCAATATCTTTGATAGCAATTACAGATTCTCAGAAAAATAACAACAATTAAATGCAAAAATGGCGCAACAAATCAAAATCGAATTATATCAACTAAAGATAACATGCAGCTTAATTATTCACAGTCGACTCTACGCTGAAGAAGAGACCGACAAAAAATGTTCAAACAAAAAAAACTCAATTTTTGTAATTTGCTTTGGAAAAGTTGGCGGCACGAGTCTTTATGCCCACAGCTTTAGCTTAACGGCAACTTGGCTTGATGCCACAATTATAACTGAAATATGGAATCAATTGATGACTTAAGTCCCGGTCGGACTTTGACATGTGCCGCCCGACACACTGCAGTGGACATAATTGAAAATCACGCTGGCCAATTGCCACTTCAATGGTGGCTCGGAAAAATCAACAAAAATGGAAATTGTAGCCAATCGATTTCGGTTGGAGGGGGAAGTATGGGGGGCAACTGCAGACGTGTCTGAAAATGCGTCTTTAATTAGAAGTAGAACCAAACCACGAGGCTCAACTCCAAATGGCAGCCATGTAACCTTTCGATAATTATTTATTTTCCCATTTTCACATGGCACTTTCTGGCGATAATTTCGGGAACGGTGGCGGTGGCAAATGCCTCTCAATGCAGAACTAAAATGCATTACGAAAATCCATTTACTATGGAAAATAAATCAAACGGGAAAGCGACAGAGATACAGTTGAAGGAAAAGAAAAAGAAAAGGCTTTGCGGTGCTAACCAAAACTGAAAAACTGCCTCGCATGCGCGTATTTATTTTTATTATTTATGTATATTTGTATCTGTATCTGAAGCTGTGCAGCGTAGTACGCCCCGCTTTGCATCATCGTGAGCATCAAAGGATTGATTGCATTTCGTGATTATTTGGTTTTCGGTGGTGAGTGGCCTTTTGGGGGATCCGAACTTTCTGGACATGCTAATATTTCAATGTCAAATTAGTTGTAATCAAAGTGTGATAAATATGTGAAACACGCCAGATATGTGGCGGGAATTTATGTATGTTGGCATGCATAATTGAGCATGTTATCGAAATGATTCACTGAGATCTTCGAATGACATATATTTATATTTATATGCATAAAATGATTACAAGACACCAAAATGCTACCTTAAAAATGTTAAAATATGCGGGGGGTATTCAATTTAAATGGGAGCTCAGTTTTCTAACTGGAAAATATAAATATAAAAATAAATATAAAATATAAACTAAGCCAAAAGCATAGAACATAAAATATTGCTTCATATCTATATTTAATATTGAATTCTAATATTATCATATGACAGTGGATTTCAAGAGAGTTTTGACAAAGGTTCAGTTTTGACAAAGGTATGGCAGTTTGAAATGTGGGAGCTATGGATCCGAGAGCTTTATATGTTAAAATTGTTCTCAATTTTCGCATGATTTTTGACAAAAAATTTGACCCCCTCAGAATCAGTTTTAATGTTGTTTTTTATACTAATTGTGACAACCAGAATCGATTAAAAATAGAAATTGGCAAATCCAAATTTTGAAAAAAATTTTTTTTTAAATAAGTACATGCTTTTTTTTGCCAAAAATTCAAAAAAAATTAATTTTCAAAAATGCATATATTTTAAATGCAGAATCAATTTAGAAAATAAATCATGTTAAAAATGCCATCAAACATGAAAATTGGTTTAGTTTTGACTAAGTTAGGGAGTTTGAAAAATGGGAACTACGGATCCGAGAGCAATTTTGGCATGGTTTTTGACAAACATTTTCGAAAATGAGTAAGGGTAATGACATTTTATCAAAAAATCCAAAAAATTATATATTCAATAATGAATATATTAGTGTTTGGGTGACCTCCGCTTAAGATCGAGCTGAAAAATGTTGGCCACTCCCTCCGCCCCTACGAAATATAAACATTCTATATTTTTCCAAAATAACAAAAATAACTACTGTATACTGTGATCGAGTATTACGCAGTCGACTAAGTCCTGCTGCAAAGTTCTTACTTTTTTATATAACACTATACGTATGTACATCAAAATATTTGTTAAAAAATATCCTAATATCCTATACACTAATCTATCTCTCTCACTCCTTTCTCTTCCCTTGGCGTAACTTAGTAGCCTTTGGGCACATCTCTATTAGAGCGCACTCGACAATCAATCTGAAGCAGATTGATTTGGTCTGGTGTCTGGCGGCAACCCTTTCATTAGCTAATGCTACGTGCAGGCGTTATAATTATAATCATTGACATCACACCTCGCACACCCCGCACAACTCCTCGGGGCAGGTGCTAAACGTATTTTATGGCTTGACGCCACGAGAAAAACCAACGGGCTGTGCAAGGAGTTGCCACGCCTACAGCTATCATAGTGTATGTGTGTGAGTGCGGAGTGCTAATCAAGGATCAGCGATATCTATCATGGCCAGAATTAGCAGGAATGCGTTAAACGTGGGCGCTACACAAAAACCCAAAGGCAATTAATGTTCATCTTTTCAAAGAATCCGCCACATTTCAGCGCGTGAATCTATATGCAGTTCAAATGTTTTATTTACGATGATCCGAAGCGATCCATGCCGATCCTCAGCGATCTTGGCCAGCGACTCGACGCGGGCTGTTAGAATTCACACTTCAACGCCGCCGCCGGCGGTGGCAAACGGCGTGTGTGTCCTGTGTGTGCGACTTTGTTCGGTTGCCGACAAAGCGCCGCAGCGTGGCAGGCAGAGGTGGCAAGCAGAGCAGCAGCAGCAGCAAGAAGAAGAGGCCGTAAAAAACCACAGATCATGCACATAATGGCATCCTTTGTTTCGCTCTGGCTGCGCCACAAAGTCAACTCGCTGCTCCGCTCTTATCCTTTTTACCACCATATCCTTTGCCGCGTCATGCGCGTGCCCGCCCACACACACACTCACACACACACACCCTCGCACACACACACACTGGATTGGTCAGCGTGGACCTGATCTGGCCTGCAATTAGTTAATTTCTGCTTTTTGGCCAACTGCTGCTGGCAGCTTTGCGGGCGTCGCTCGGATCACACGTTATTAATTCATTTTTAACCGTTCCGAAGGAGTGATATATTTGTACATATTACTCTTCTCACCTCGCACTGACCTGGCCCGCTCCGCTGATCCCAGCAACTGTCTGCCAAGTAGCCGCCCCAATTAATCATCTTTCCTCTCACACTCGCTCTCGGGGATTTCGTCTGGAGTCGGTTCGCGGCTTTAACGTGCCGCCCTTTTGTGGTAACATTTGCTGTGTAAACAGTTGCGGTTGAGTTTTAATTTAGTTTTCTTGTTTTAGGCCCAACAGCTGTTGCTCAAAAGGGGCCCAGAGGGGCTTTCGTTAAAGCTGACATATGGGCGTTAGTGGTAATTTTTCAGTGGAGTTTATTGGAAACCTTTTGGGTATCATTAGTGCTGCATTTGGACCACATTAATATATATTTTTAATAAGCCATTTTATATACTGAGCGTTTTAACCAACATCTGACTTTTAGCAATTTATTTTACTTCATGCATTTTCTTATGTATGCCAGCAATCGCTTACCGTTCTATTGGGCCAAAATTAATTTATAGTTCAACTGTTTATCTGCTTACTACATTTTATGGACCTTATCCAAAAAGATCTTGAGACATATACATTCTCAGAAATATTTTTGAAGAAATTTATTGGTTTTATTAAAGTTTTTCTCCGTTTTAAACTCCATTTAGCCCAGTTGCCGTTTCTCGTAGATGTTGCACTTTAATGTATGTCCACACTGTTAGAAAAAATTAAATTCCAGAGCCTCTTTCCAGCCATCAGTCAAGTCAATTCCTTTTCCTTTTTATGGCCGCATGCTACGCTTGCAAATGAATTTCCAACTTGAACTAGATACTCGCACTCCGGAACCTGACAGCTAGGCAAATATTTCTCCCCTCCTGCGCTCTGCGCCTTCTTAGCGCCGTCAGCCTTTCTTCAGTGTGGCACCAGAAACATTAAAAAATTCCCACAACAAATTCCAGTGATGGCAAAAAAAAAGACAGAACGAAATAGAACCCGTAAGTAGAACGTTCGCCAAATATGTAACAAGTTGGACCCGTGGCCCATGCTTCCATTTATTTATTTCGACAAATAATGTGAATTGAAAAGCGCGCACATGGGGCCCAATCAATTTGATAGGTATGGAACGGGAGGGGGCAGGAGGGGCCTTCTCCGCAATGAAAGTGTAAATATTAATAAGCGGCAGCCGACAAAGGCCGCAGACTTGAAGCCCCAGACAAAAGAGCGACCGCACACTTGCCATTCGAAAGTTCAATAGCGCGAAGCAAATACTGATACAGATACAGCTATAGATACATACAGTTGCAGATACAGATACATCAATGCCGCAGCTACGGATACGAAACAGTAGCAGTTTGGGTTGTCATAAGTTTTGAGCGATTGCCCCGCGGCGAAGCCACACACACAGCGTGGCGGCCGCCCGAACAATAGCAGCGCAATTATTGCCAAATGGCACACACACACACACACACACACGCAGAGGAACGTACACCCACATCAAGCAAATGTAGCTCACAGATACGAGCGACTGGCAAACACGTACGCGCAACTTGACAATTGCTTTACTCGCACAGTGGCAATAACAACAACTTTAACTACAACTACAACTTATTGTTGTTGTTGTTTTGTGTTGCCAAGGGCAGCTGCGCTTTTGGACAGCCGACAAACGCTGCGGCCGCATAATTTCCATGCGCGCACACGCGGCGTATGCGCAACATGGACAAAGTTCTTTGATTTCGACCGACCCGACAGTGCCTCCAACTAAGCAAAAGTCATGCACTTGGAAATTAACCAGACTTTTTTTGCTCGTGCGAAAATCTTTTAGTCAGCTTCCCAAACTCGCTCACTTAGCGCAAACTCTGTTTCATTTGAGGCCATCTTTTTCCCATGAATACTCACTTTTAGCTGATTTCTTTTTTTTGGCTTTAGTTAATTAACAGAGCAGCAACTATTTAAGTCAATTGTTGCGCAGTTATTTCAGCTTCAGTAATTAAATGGAGTAACCATATGCCATGTTAGGGAATAGTTGGGAAACAGCTTGCGATGGAATTGGTATAAGAACACAGACTATAAGGTGAAATTATGAAGGACACAAAAAGGGAAATGTATTTTCTTTGAATTAGGACACATTTTTTTCAGTAGAAAATTCTTTCACCCTATCTACCCAGAAACCCATTAGCGGCTTATCAATACTTTCATATCAATGCCATGTGCTGATGGTGTGAGATTAACATCACTTTTCTTTCCCTTGCACTTTCAGCACTTGCTTTGTCCTTTGAATATCTTTTAAAAGCATAGTTTGAGATAACGCTGAAGATGCGTAAAGCTCATGTCTGAGTGCTGTAAAGCCTTCCAGCATTTAGCTGAAAGTCTTTGCAGGGGATATTTTTAACTTCAAGGCAAAAGAATGCAGGAAAAAATGCCAACTATTCCGTCACCCCGCCCACGCCAGAGTCTGGCCAAAGAAGGAGCAAAATACACTTGGAACACTTGGTTGTTGACACTGGCCTTGTTCCTGCGGAATGTGCATGGGACTCACACAGATTCTATCTATACGTATGTGTGTGTGTGTGTGACGAGCGCCCGTTTTCTTAGTAATCCTTGCTTTTGCTGCCACTGCATAATTTTCTAGCATTTCCGCCGGAGAACTTTGGAAAAACAAATAGAAAAATTCAATTACACTCAGCTTCGCTTATTTTTATGCAACGAGAAAGGTTTTGTGTTGCTTTTCATCACCTAGTCCGTATTGATACTCGATGCTTTAATTAAGAGAGTGTTTATATTGTACAGAAGGGTCTTTATTTATATATCTTACTAAGTTCCTTTTCTTTCATTTCCTTAAAAAAAATAATAGAAAAGAGTAGAACATCCTTTTGAACTCTAGCACTGTCATGCAAAGTACGATGATAATAAGCATATATTTCTTTAGCTGTGGTACTGTGATATTGCTAGTAAAAAATCTTCAAAATTATCCCCGATGCAAACAGGAAACATAAAATAGCAGCAAAAGAATAAAAAAAACAACAACAAGAGTTAAATAAGTGCCTGGGAATGCTCAGGAATGATATAAAAAAAAGAAACTAGTCATGCCGCTAAATTCGCATAACTTCAAATCAAGCGCAAATACGAGTAATATAAATAATTATAATGGAGTCGGTGAGCATTCAGTCCCCGATCCACTTAGATCCACTTAGAAGTCAACTCTCCAGACCTGGGATCAAATGGGGCGGCGCTACGTCAAATTGCAGCCATGCTAAGAGCACTCATTGGTTCTCTTTGGCCCAGCTGCTCTAACAAACGACAAACACACGCACACACACACACAGACACACACGGGCGCACAGAGAGCAGCGTGTGCAGAGAGGCGAGAGCAGCAAGCGAGAGTGCCGCACTGCTCGCGCCAACGATCGGCTGCCTGCGCGCTCTCACACAGCAGCTAGTGCCAGCTCGCTCGCACTAGCCACCCTCGCCGCGTGGGTTAGCTGTTTGTTGTTTTTGTTCTTTGAAACGAAAAACAAACTTGTTTCTGTTTGTTGGTGTTCTGCATGCAGCAGCGCTGCCAACGTCGTCGTCGTCGTCGTTTTCGTTTTCGTCGTCTGAGAATCTCACAAATTCGTTTTAGTCTCGGCTGCTGACCGTTTCAAAATCAGTTTCGAGCTGTCAAGCAAACGAGCAGCATCAACAAACAGCAGCGTTGCGCATGCGCATTAGACAAACAACAACAAAAGTAAACAGAAAGCAAATTTGAAAAGAGAACTTTGACTTGAAGAAAATTACAAATAGAAATATAACAATTGAAACTTGTGCAGTTGAACAGTGTTGGTGAACGTGAAAAATAAATAAATATTTATAAAGCAAGCTTAGACAAACGGATTATATACACATACAAACTGCAGACATGGCTGTATCCGCACTCAATATGACACCCTATTATGCTGGATATCCCTTTCAAGGTAAGCATACGACAGCGATCACCATGATCATCGATATCATCGTCGCTCTATTACCAATTACCACAATTACGAGTACAAAACGTCAGACGGATCGTAGAGAAAAAACTGCCCGATCATCATCATATGGGGCAGCGCTTTCGCCGGCTCCGAAAGCGAGAGAGATCATTACCCGCTCGCTCGCTGGTTGCTCCGACAATCATGATCAGCTTTTTGACTTATTGATTGTGATCACAACTTGCAGCCAGCCAGCGAACATTCCAGCCAGCCAGGCGACTCACCGATCGGACTTTGCAGACTTTTTGGCGCGCTCTTCTGTCTTGGGCTCCAGTCTGGGCTGCTGTTGTTGTTGTTGTTGTTGTTGGGGTCGGCTCCGCTGCTTTGATCTTGGCTCAGCGTCTGCTGTGCAGGCTCTTGTGTGTAGCACGTAGCAGCAACGTCAGCGCCCCAAAACAGCAACAACAACAGCATCGACAGAGTCTTTGGGCTTTTTGGGGCCGGCCTTTTATACTCTCTACGTAGAGATATTAGCTGGCACAGCTGGACGTCTGTCTGTCTTACGATCTGTCTGTCTGGCTTATGGATTATTAGTTTGATTTGATTGCATGGGCCACAGCTGCACAGTGATCGGCATTTTCCATGCCTACTGCACACAGCTCAGTTGCTTAGTTCATTTTTCCTCGATCGATCGACAGCATTTTTTTGCCCACGCAAATTGGCAATTTGCGCTTTGTTATGTTTAGTTTACTGGCCTTCAGACAAATGGCCAACGAATTGTATTAGTCGAAGACAATAGATCGTGCGAACTGATCCTCGCACTGATCCTGTCGGCACAAACTGCAAAACAGCATAATTGGATTACTTACTGCCGCCCAATCGAGCACAGAAGAAAAGTTAATTGAAGATCACTTGAAGATCAACTGAAGATCAACTAAAGATCACTTTGGCCACACACGGCTAGCCTTGTAGAACAAAAGTTGATAGAAACATGCGAGGATCGTATTTCTTTAAGCTGGACACGAACTGCAGACTCAACTGTTGCACTTATTCGGTCGAAGATCACTTGAGCTAATCACATTCTTCTCCTCTTTTGTTGCCAATTTGCAGGACAGGGACGCGTCAATCAGCTTGGCGGCGTCTTCATCAACGGCCGCCCGCTGCCCAATCACATCCGCCGCCAGATCGTGGAAATGGCCGCCGCGGGCGTGCGTCCTTGCGTCATCTCGCGCCAGTTGCGCGTCTCGCACGGCTGCGTCTCCAAGATACTGAACCGCTTCCAGGAGACGGGCTCCATTCGGCCGGGCGTCATTGGGGGCAGCAAGCCGCGCGTCGCCACGCCCGACATCGAGGCCAGGATCGAGGAGCTGAAGCAGTCGCAGCCGGGCATCTTCAGCTGGGAGATACGCGCCAAGCTCATCGAGGCGGGCGTCTGCGACAAGCAGAACGCGCCCTCGGTCAGCTCCATATCGCGCCTGCTGCGCACCACCGCGGGCTGCGGCGCCGGCAACGGCACGGGCTCGCACAGCATCGATGGCATCCTGGGCGGCGGCGGCTCCTGCTCGGCGGGCAGCGAGGACGAGAGCGAGGACGACACCGAGCCCAGCGTGCAGCTGAAGCGCAAGCAGCGCCGCTCGCGCACCACCTTCTCCAACG
Source organism: Drosophila robusta (assembly GCA_035043565.1). Classification (NCBI taxonomy): domain Eukaryota; kingdom Metazoa; phylum Arthropoda; class Insecta; order Diptera; family Drosophilidae; genus Drosophila; species Drosophila robusta. Next base: position 7,456,930 of record JAWNMW010000584.1, read on the forward strand.
ACCAGATCGACGCGCTGGAGCGCATCTTTGCGCGCACCCAGTACCCGGACGTGTACACCCGGGAGGAGCTGGCCCAGAGCACCGGCCTGACCGAGGCGCGCGTCCAGGTCTGGTTCTCCAATCGCCGTGCGCGCCTGCGCAAGCAGCTCAACACCCAGCAGGTGCCCAGCTTCGGCAGCGGCTCCTCCGCCGCCGCCTCCTACGGATCGGGTGGCGCCGCCGTCTCCAACATGGGCATGGGTCTCTACGGCACGCAGGCCTGGCCAGCCAGTGCCGGTGCCGGCGCCTCTGCCTACGAGACACACGCCGGCTACGGCGGCTCCGTGGCCTCCATGTCGCCCGCCAGCAGCAGCAGCGGCAGCACCTCCGCGGCCCACAGTCCCGTGCAGTCCCAGTCCCACTCCCAGTCCCAGTCCCACTCCCAGACGCAGACCCTGGCGCAGACCCAGAGCCAGGCAGTGGCCAGCAGCAGCTTCATGAACTCCGCCTACGGCATGGGCAGCGCCGGCTACTCCACCTCGACGGGCGCCTACTCGATGCCCACATCTGCCGCCAGCTCTGCCGAGCAGCTGCGCTCACAGTTCGCCTCCGCCGCCGCCTCGGGTTCGCATCATCCCACGTCCTGGGATGGGTACAACTTTGCCGGCTCCTTCTTCCCCAGCGCCGGTGGCAATCACATGGGCGGCTATCATCAGTCGGTCGCCGCCGAGCCCAAGAGCTCCATGATGCCAGCTGCTCCGACCTATCCCTACTTCGGGTTCTAGGTCAGTCTAGGACCAGTCCAGGCTACGGCCTGCTCCAGTTTCCCAGTTTTTAGTTAGCTTCGCTTTCTTTTGTCCCCCATCCTCAAATAGTTCAAGAGTTTTCAGTTAAGAGCTTAAGACTGTTTATGTGCTAAGTTGAAATGTTATGCTAAGATTTTATATTTAAGTAATTCTTAAAATAAGTGCAAAATTCTACAAATCAAAATAAATAATAATATTCAAGAAAATAATAATTGTTTTTGATCTGCGTTGGCTTTGAATATATCTTTAAAGATATTGTTATTGCTCTTACTTTATTATATTCTGGCCATTTACTTGCTGGAAATCGGAAAAGAAATCTACATAAATAAGTCACACCCTTGTCAGCGTGTCATAAATAATAAAAACTAGTTTGAAATAGATCTGTTGAGAAAATCCCCCAAGCAGATTTATGGGCCAAGTTGGGTAATGTTCCATAACGATATTAATCATTGCTAAATGCATTCGTTTGCATTCATTTCTGGATCACAGCTATCTGACTAAAATTGGGTCTTTGTGATTTCCATTTAACCGAATTAGTTCTATCTACATATGTATTTGATAACGAGTTTATATTCTGGCTAAAATTTTGTTCATACATGTTTTTTTTCAATGATGAGGTTAACTATAAATACTTGTAGAGGTATTTAAGCTGCGACACCCCAAAGATATCTGTTTTTTTTTTGTTGTTTCTGTAATTTTAGAAAATAGTTGGAAACAATCAATTAAAATTAAAAATCATATGGATAATATTAATTAATAATAATATTATTACTTTATTTAGCCTGGGATTCGAACCAGAATCCTTTTACTTAAATATATATACTTCGTATAGAGTAAAATACTAAGTGAATGATCTATTTATCGAAACACCGTTATCTTGTTGTACCCTGTTCCTAAATATATATAAGTCTCTCATCCCATTTGTGAGACTATAGAGAACGAAGCGCCTGTCCCACATACAAAGTAACTCATAAATACAATAGCTTCATACTCAATTTAACTGAGGACACTGCAAATGTCCCGAAAAGGACAAACGTGGACCACACAGAAATGTGGACATGTCCGAGGAGCCACAACAGAATCAAGCCCTGCCCAGCTAATCCCTCAAAATCGTACAGAAATTGTCCCCTAAACTGACAGGACAACAATAAAGCAGCCAATGACGAGCTAGCCGGGACTCGAGTCCCATGTCCTGTGTGTGTTCCCACTCCCGGACTGGATGAGGGCACAACAAGCCAACCTTATGAGCTGACAATTAAACAATTAGAGACAAACGTCGATTGTTGCCAACACGTTTTGCGACTCGATAATACGAAAATAATTTACAAAACTCCCAAAACTCTACAAAGAGAAGAGAGAGAGAGAGAGCGGGCGCGAGAGCGAGAGCTGGGAGAGATGGCCGACAACAAAATAGAGCAATTGACAATGGGAGACGAGCAAAATATGACGACCACCAACGTCAGCGGAGGATCCTTTCAAGATGCCGCCCGATGTGGGCTTGCCCAAAGATGAGAGGCCCGAGCCGAAGTGCTCGCCAAAAGCGGGAGTGGACAAAGCCATTGACAAAATGCGGCCGTTCGGCCGGATTTGATATCGGCTAGTCGCAGGTCCCGGCACTAGTTACGACTTTCTTGGGTGGCTTAGGTAGCTCTCCCGTCGTAGGACCCTCAATTATGTGTGCACAGCGGGCGTCGCACTTACCACCTAGAATGAATACATTTGCCTCGGCAGGGCGAATGCTCGTCCGAGTGCAGCGAGTATCTAAATGAAAACATCAATTAGTTCATATCGCTTGGGTCCGCAGTGTCTGCCTGGCCTAGGGCAGGGTCCTGGCCGTACCGAGACGACGACAGGTTCGCTAGCTCTCGCTCTCTTCTTCGCTCCGTCTCCCTCGTTACAAGGGTGATAATGTGCGTCAACTGTGACAATCATAATGGATCGCTTCCTAGGGTCCTGCAGGACCTGCTCGGCACTGCGAGTGCCACTTTGTCATACGGTAGTCCTGCGGCTTCTTCTTTGGCTGCGTCTCCTATCCTTATCCTGGGCCACCAGCTTCGATATTTTTATACAAATTTAATTTGTGTGGCAAGTTGAGAGCAGGACAAAAACAGCAACAGCAACAACGACAATTGCCTTCCCTTTGCGGCTCTTTGAACAAAACTGTTGAAAGCCACTCCCGACCTTTTTGAGCGCTCGTGATTTATGCGTTTTTGATAGCTGATCAAGACCAAGATCGCCTGCCAGCCCAGACGGTAGCATGCGAATTTTCTTTCTTGTTTTTCTGATTTGAGCCAACTTCCTGTGTGGCCCAAACTGAATGCCGAATGGCAAGCACTCGGTGTCCGGTAGCTGGCGGCAATATGTAGACGCTTTGTCTCCCATTGCCACTTTTTGATTGATGATCAGTTTCTGTGCAGCGCCTTTTTATTTGTCTGCGCTGGCGTTCATAATGCGAATTGTGATCGGGTTGAAATGGTGGTTAGAACCGCAAGCAATGTGGGAACCGCTGATAGCTGAACTTATGATGGTCTCAAAATGGTGGAGTTTTCGAAAATATGTATAGTAGAATTCTAGATGGCATTCTTATAAAAGTTAGCATATTTATACTATTTAATCATTATGTGGGAGTAGTTTAGTCTCAATCTTCTATGATTAGTTCTTTCATCTTTCGTTAATATGCTACTAACCACATTCTAAATTAACTGCTTTTTCAGGCTTTTTGTCTTAAACTCTTTAAACTGCAAAGTTGTTTTAGTGCAAATTTTTGGAAATTTATAACAATTTATTCTAATTATTATGTTGGAAATTAAAGAGAATGCCTTTCATTTGTCTCTGTGCATAATATATGAAATATGTCTAGACTTAATATTAATCTGCCACGATCCGTGCCCAAAATTTAATTCCTCGTTAAAGTACCATAAACCACATTCCAAATTCATTACACGCTCAGCTCATTTGGCACCTGTGCCACAAATTTGCGTCCAAATTGCATGTGTCCAATCCGAATTGCAACCGTTAATTGCCGCCGATCTGGAAGCCGGGCGCCGGTAAATAAACATGTATGGGCAATATGACAGGCACAGACAATTTACGAGTGCTGATGATGAACTGATGAAATTTTCCGCTAATTTTTCACGTGCTCAGCCGCTCAATTCAACCGCACGCCGAAAACAGCAACAAAAACAAAAACAATACACAATTCAAGTACATATATACATATATAAATTTATCATATATTCATTAAAAATTATTTACGTTTATTAAATAGCGCAACCAAAAACGAATAACTGAAGGTGCGAGCGAGATGCCAGATGGCAGATAAAAGATACTTCGCTCATGTGTTTTGGGCGCGTCGCGAGCGTTGATAAAACATGAAAACCAATCTGATAAGAAACGCTTTAAATTCCGTTACGTAACGCAAATTTAGAGCGTTACAATTTGCGTTGGCCGTGCGTGCGAGAGAGACAGCGACAACCAGTTCACACCATGTTGGCATGACTGTTCCCTTTTCATTTTGGGTTTTTATTTTCGTTTTTTTTTCGGGGTTGCCGCTTCCTCTGCGCTTGCCAAAAACGCCCAAGGGCGATTTACGCATGAGTTTTGATCGATTCGCGTTGAAAATTTGATAAGCTCGGTGTTTGCGTTCGGCTGGTGAGCTTTTTGGTGCTGCCGAAAGCGATTTACTTCCCTTTTACAACAGGTGCTCGACACTGACAAAAGTCCACCTACCTTGTCCCTAACATGACTTAACCCATATACAATATACTCAACAAAGTGGTATCAGTTTTTGTTGCTGCTATTTGACAGATGACCAAATTAATATCAACATCGAACTATATTGGAATATAATATTTAATAGAGTCAACAGTCAACACAGCCAACTGCAGCTATAAATACGACCCACAAAGACAACTGCTCGTTTTTATTTTTCAATTTAAACCGCACCAGTTTCCCAAGAAATTTAATAAATATGCAGCTGAACTGAATCGATGATTAAAAACAATTTTTTTGGTCGGCCAGGATAAATTTTGAACCTTCTACATTCTTTTCCTTTGAATATAAAGATAATTATGTGCTATTCAAAATAGTTATTTTATATATACAATTTAAATATAATTAATAGTATATTATATATAATTAAAATATATTTATTCTTCACTTGAAATTACCTTGCATAAATTTCAGAAATCCTCACCATATATCATTTTGGAATGGCAAAGATGTGTTCAGCTAACGGGATTCCTGCACTGCCGAGGCATCTAGCATAATCGAGTTGGCTATTTATAACCAGTTAAGTTGCTTATCATAATTTTGGCTTTGCAATGGCTTTTTCACCGCCGCACAGAACCGGCCTTAACGAGCGGTTTGGCGAGCGTCAGCCCCTGGGCGGAATCTGGTACCAAGGTGTCTGCGATGTTGCAGCGATGTTGATGACGTAGTTGCAACTGTTGCAGCCGAAACACTCGCAACATTATAATTCAATAAGCGCACCCTAGCCAAAGAACCAACGCCACAAAAGCTGCAGCTGGCTAGAAAGCGGCAGACAAGTTGGCTGCAGAACGATTGTTGTTGTTGCTGTTGCTGTTGTTGTTGTTGTGGCCAATTGCAGAAATCATCAAAGTGGCAACATGTAATTTGACCGCTGATGGTGGCACAACCGTCGGCGAACTGCTTTGAGCTCAGCGTTCGCTGATCAGCGATCAGTGATCAGTGATCGGTGATCGGCAGTTTAAGCGAGCGTTAAATCTGCCAGCGAAGGGCTGACTGAATTTGATTTTGTGCCTTTTTTTTGGGGAGAGAAATGTGATTACATTATTCTTTTATTGCAGGAATGATCGTACTTTGATTATTGATTAAAGCCTGTTCCGCGTAGATCGATCGAAGGCGATCGCTTGATGAAATTGCTTGATCAGGTTGCACAAATTGAATGTTATTTTGCAAAATGCCCACACGTAGCTAGCCGTGCAATATGCGATCACCAGGCAAGAGCCGGAGGCAGAAGAGGGGCAACCAAACCGGGGGAAGACTGTAGACGGTAGACTGTGGCCTGTAGCCTGTAGACTGGCTGACTGGTAACTGCTCTGTGGATTGGCATAGCGCGCGAAGATTCTTTGATCATTTTACGCTCATTTGGCGGCACTCACACACACAGACACACACACACACACACTCTCGACTGGCACTGACACTCGCTGATCTTTAGCATATTTTACGCTCAACTTGTGATCAAACCGTAACTTTGGTGTCGTACCTGCTTCGCGTTTGAAAACTCAAAGCTCAAAACTCGCAACTCGAAACAAAACTCGGCTCCGACTATGACTCATGGCCCATTTGGCTGTACCATCCATCAGGGTAACTAGCCGCAATGATATATTTGCATATTGCTTGGGAAAGTCGCGCGCTGTTGTTGTTGTTGTTGTTCGGGTTCGGGTTCGGGTTTCGGGTTGTTGTTGTTGCTGCTCTTTGCTTTTGCCATTTTCTGTACATTATGATTTTTTCTTTGGCTTATATTTTATTATTTTTATTATTATTTTTATTGTTATTGTTGCCAGTTAAATTTGTGTGATTTTTCTTTTTCTCGCAGCTCAGCTCTTGTGGAGGCTCTTGTGGCAGCGCTTTGATCTTTTGCCGCCTCGCCAACTGACATTGTAATTGTAAGCATTGTACACCCAGTACTGGGTATAGATAACTGGGCACTGGCTACAGAATACAGAGTAGCTGTGCTTTAAGTTTTCTTTTGGCGCTCTTTGATTGGAGCACACGGCGTTTGTTATTATGTCAATTGTTTGTAATTTCTACGAGTTGAGTCAAAAGGTTTGTTTTTTTTTAATACGCGCTGCTCCATTGGACGCGGCATAGAAAAGCTATTTTTAACAGCGTTTTTAAAGAAAACCTATTGCAAAAACATTTTATTGTACAAAAGGTATTTATAAGAGTCCCAAAATAACATAAAAGTTGATAAAACCTGTTATTCGCTAAGTTTTTTATTTTGTTGCATTTTTGATAGACAACAAAAAAAATATTCTTGGAATTCTTAAGCCCCTTAACAAGGAATGGGGATTATATCTAGTTTCTCTTAGGTTGAGTAAAGATCTGACACACAATTTTTTTAAATTTGTATTCAATTTCGTGCTGAATAAATCTTAAAATGGTTTACTAAGATAAAGTTTTTAAACCCAATTCAAATATGTCATTTAAGGATCTGTATTTAGAAAGTTATCTCAACATACGATTTTTCTCATTTTCTCCCTCGCTATTAAATTTCGCCAACACATTCACAACAGCAATTTAAATTGAGAAAAATTCAGTCCCATAGAAAAAAAATGAAAACTCTGTGAACGTTGGGAAAAACGAGTTTCCACGCATCGAGCTCTAGTATGTACAAACAACCCAATCATTTAAATGAATTATATTGCGCGCCATTGAAAGCGATTCCCAGCTCGTCGCAGGACGCAGGAGGCAAGCGGAAGGATGCTGCGAGGGGCAGCATCAGCCAATTGCCAACTGAAATGTGGAAAAGCATACGCATTGACAGCATTGACATGGAAGCAGGAACAGGACCACCACCACCATCATGGAACAAGGAACATGATGAGGGCAGGCCAGGGCTAGGGATATTGCCGATGCCCAAGTCGATGTCGATGTCGACGTCGACGTCGATGTCCGCGTTGATAGGCGCGAAAATTGGCGTGAAGCGTGCAGAAATCGTGGCTGCAAAAGGTGCACAGTCCATGGACTGAGCGACGGGAGGGGGTTGCATTTCTGTTCCGTTCTGTTCCATTCGCTACTTTGGCATTATTTTTCAACATATCCAAAATGAAACATTTTTGACACTTTTTTGTTTTCGTTGTTTTTTTTTTCTCTTTGACTTAGTGCAGCTGCCTTTAACCTCAGTGGAAGCTGGCGTGGCTCAGGGGCGTCCTGGCCGTGGTGCGTGTGTCAGAAAGAGGGGTGGGGGGCAGGCCAGGGGGGGATTGCAGCTTGCTTAGCGAGAAGATGGATTATTTTTACGCTTATTTTGATCTGCTCGGTGGATGTTTGCTTTGGGCACTTATAAACGCTTGGTGTGACCGAGGTTTCCTTTCACGGGGGTTGCAGTGCGGCAGCCATTATGAATTCCCAGCCCTGACTTAAAAATCATATATGTATATATATTCACGTTTGTGATTTGGCAGCCATTGCGACTTTGATGAGACATGCCTAATGAGATTTGCTTAATGAAATTTATGTTTTAATTGAAGTCTCAACTTGACAATTGATTGAGGCTGTTTGCATTTGAATCAAAAGGGAATGTTATAGTTAATGCATATAAAATATAATGTTGTATATCTATGTAAAAAAATTGTTTTCTCTCGAAAATCTATAGTGTTTCTTTTAATACCACTTATATTTATTTATATTTTTCTGTCATTTTGCATGATTTTTGCACACAATTTGTCCAACCAGTTCACAATAACTTGTCACAAGCAAAGTTAATCCTTGAATTGTCACACAAAATCAAAAATCAACCAAAATATTATTTCGCCATAGACCTAAGCGGTGTTACCACAACAACAACAACAACAACAAACAAAAAGACCTAAAACAAGAAATTCGACTTGTAAAAATTCAGTTGAAATCAATATCCGATTATATAGATCAACCAGATCAACCGGAGCAGAAAACGGCATGTTGTCAAACCTTGTATTGGCTGAGCCGCAGGCCAGCTTAGCTCCGAGTCGGTCTTAGCCAAGTATCGGGTAACGAGGCATCGGGGCAAGGTGGGCGTTGCTGCATTTTGATTCAAATCAAACAGCAAAGCAGATTACAATTTATTGATTTGAGAAGAAAGAGGGACGCCCTCGTGAGTTGCGCGTGCAGCGGATTATCCTTGTGCACTTGTTCCCATTGCGGGCAGGTACTCAACCGACAGGAGTCAGTTTGCTCGACAGGAGCTGGCTGCGCTCAAAGTAGAAAAAGTTCAAGAGCTGTCTGAAGGACAGCGGTGCCCGAGATGAACTCATCAGGACCGCTGGCCGCGTGAGAGCTGGCACTGATCCGATTGCGACTTCGAGTTCGACCTGGGCCGATTCAATTTGGCTTACACTCTGAAGCCGCTGCTAAGTCGAGTAAACGCCTACGCGGCCCAAAAGTCATGTCATGTTGTGCCAGAGTCCGAGCCAGAAAAGGACACTGACACAATTTCTTGCACCTTTTTTTTGCTTTGTTTAGCCGAACAGGCAGCAACCTGCTGGACTGCTCGTCTGATCCTGTGATCCTGTGCACGCACAAAGCGCTGAGCACGATACAGTTTTGGCAATATTTATTGGCTTTATTGGATTTACAGCTTACCCGAAACCCGTCCGGCCGTACGCAATCTTAGATACGCATCTAGCAGACTTGCCATTTATTTCTGGCCAGCACCCCCAGCGTCGAAATATCCTGGCATCCTGTCGCCTACACGGGCGCAGCGAATCTCGGCTTGGTCATGGCGCATTAGTTTTAGTCTCGATCTATTAACAACTTGGCCGTCGCATTTGCCTCATTGTTATATTATCTCTGTAATCAGCTTCGTATTGCCACAGCCGGAAGAGCTGAGCGTTGCGTAAAAAAGTGTTGCGAATTTTAATGACTTGTTTCCCAAAGGATGAGCAATCGGATTAGGAAGGAGACTTTTTTTTAAGAGAACGAAGTGGATTTCAAATGTAAATATATAATCATCTAAGCTGGAAAGATGAAAATTCCCGTTTTTCACAATAAATTACATCTCCATGACAAACAGATTAAGATTTATGTTCTTAACTCTCATTCAACTTATTTTCATGAACGTTAACTTCAATAAAAATGTATTTATTATAAAATCAGCTTCATAGCTGAAAGTTTGCATTAGCATTAGCATCATCATGGCAAACTTCATGCATATCCTTAATGTTAAGTGCAATGATCTGATTATGATCTGTGATCTTAACTAATTAACATATAACCAAATTGAAGGCACTTAAATTTTAATCAAATAATGAAAAATGATAAAAAATCATTTGCATGATCACACGCGCATTCGCAGTGATTAACATAAATATTACACCATTAAGACAATCTTCATGACAAGGACAATGATCAAAACATGTTCAGTGATCTTAACTGTTATTTATCTAAATATTATGCACTTAAACTTGAATAAAATTGTAGAAATGCAGACAGCTAGACACTCAGACAGCCGGCTAGCTGAACTGAGCCATTTGCAAGATCAAGATCGCAATTGCATTGGCAGTGATCGTGGATCAGTGATCAACAGGCAAGCAGCTGAAAGTTTTAGTATTTTGCCGTTAGACTTTGCTTTGTAGTCGCGCCGACAAATGAGCCCAACGCTCGCCCATTTTTATATTCATATCAGCAGGCAATCGACATGATCAACATGATCAGCAGACGGCAACAGAAAATGGCCCCAGGCGCTGATCCGCCAATGAATCACTTACAGCAACGAGCCAGCGAAGCAGACCAAGACCCAACCATATAGCCTAGTCGGGCCAACCCACTCGGATGAAGTCTTTCGGTCGGCGCATCTGGTGCACTTGGCCCCCCCTCGGGCGAACACAGGCTACCACAGCTACCCATGCAAATTGGGGCGTTGAGCTGTCTGTCAGCTATGCAGATGCATGGGATTAGCTGCTCTGATGTCCATTACGATTGGCAGCCAGCTCCACAAGCGCGCCGCATGCCCCAAACGGATTCGAGCAGCCTTAAATGCGAGTCCCTATCGATTTTTGTGTCCTGCCCGCAAGTAAACACCAAAATTCTGTGAAAAGTGAAAAGCTGAAAACGGACATAAAATTGAGTTTCAACTTAGTGCAGCAAAAAGGAAATAGAAAAAGCAAAGCAAGAATTGCGGCAAATGAAAACTGTGCCACATGTATATACAGGACTAAGGCGGAAACAGGACGATTGCAGTGGGCGGCCAGGCGTTGGGCGTGGGCATTCGGGAAGCTCGGAAATGTAGACGTCATCAGGGCGTAATCGATGATATATGGCTGTTGCTTTTGCAACTTGCATTTTCCATTACGGGCTCAATCAGAGCCAGCGAGGATATCGAGAGTGTCCTCTGTGTGGGCAGCTGAGCGTAGGCGTGGCTGGAGGGGCCCGGTGAGGGGGACAGCGCTGTAACTGATGTCCGCTTTTAATTAGGAACATGAACTTGTTTTGCGAACTGGCAAGTCGAATAGTTCAGCAAAAGTTAATAAGTAAAAAATAAATAAAATTGCTGAGCAATTCGTTTAAACATAAAAAGTCGAGACTCTCGTTTGACATGTTTCAAGTGCTTGACCTTGAACAAAGATCAACGGATATGTAAGCCAAATAAGTACAAATAGATGTTAGTACACACTAAAAAACAAAGTTTAAACTCTAGTCAGCCGCGTTTGGAACTCTTAAAATGTCGAGTAGATTTTATTCTTATTTTAAAATCATCGTACATTTAAAACAAATAACTAAATAAATAAGGGATAGTCAAAGAACTCCTAATCAAGAACTATATGGCGATTCTTCTCCACGTTCAAATAGTACGAGCCAAGCCCACGTGCGCAGGGACAAGAGCGCAGGGTGCGAGCGGGACAGCAAGAGTGCAGCGTTGCGAAAGCGAGACGGAGCACGGACGTGGACAATGGTGACAGGAACACGGCCAGGCGACAGTCGCAGTTCGGCAAACATGACAAGCCGGCGCAACGAATCGCCATTTTGCGCCGTCCTTTGGTTGGTCCTTGGGCGCTCATCCTGTCACGCGTTCGTCGGGTTTCCTCTTCTTCACGTTCCCTTCTTTTTTGTAGGGTGTTTGCTATTTGCACAATAACATTTTAAAGCCAACGAAGCAACGTTAAAATAAATTACAATAAATAAAATAAAAGGCGAAAATCTCTCGAAAATGACACTAAAACGCGCTCTTCCTCCCTTTCTCTGCCTCTCTTTTCAGCTCATTGATTGGATTTAACTTCACAGATCGCCTGAGTTTATGCCAGGCTTACGACCGGGCACTGAGCACAATTTTATTGTTGGCGCAATTAGTTCCGATTGGCACTGCCAGGATCGCAGCAGATCCTTGCTGCAGCATATGCCCGTCCATCAATAGCCGCAATGATTCCAGCATGTTGTCCATTTACAGCAGATTAGCGACGGCGTTCGCAATCCCATTGTGGTCCCGAAGCTGGATGCGGACTTGGAGTCGCAGTCGAAGCCGCACTCACAGCTGCCGATCGTGCAATTTGTTGCGCCTCGCCGTCAATGCCTCCTACTTGCCACGTTGCCACACTGCCACATTGCCACATTGGCAGCACGCATTGTTTTTGTCGCGCGTCCAATTATTTATGGGTTCCAGTTCCAACCGGACACAATTTGGGGTTGCACAGCTTGCAGAGCCAACTACAAATCGACGAGGATCAATTGGATCGATTGCCCTAAAGTTCAATTTCTATGTAAACAGCGCAAAGGGTTGCATGTTCCTTAAACTAATGTCAGCCATAGGGAAGAAGAAAGTACAACTGATACAAAATGTAATACAGTAAAAATAGGTTTTAATAATATTACTAGACTAACAATTTTACTTACAATTAGAATCTTAACATTTAACTATTGTCTATAAATAAGACACATTTTTAATAAATTTTTCAAAATAAAAAAAATATTATTATTATTATTATTTTAAAAATTTTGTCCAAATTTTGTTAGATTTAAAAAATGATATTTGTAGTACGTCAATATACTTATATTATTTTTATTATTAATTTCGCAATTATTTGCATGAATACATCATTTGATTTATAGTCAAGCCTGAGACTCGAACCCGATAATTCGCAACCAGTTTAAATCGAGGCACAATTAATAACAGTATCATTGATTAAAGAAAGTGAGATATATATTTAAGGCTAAGTAATGCACCTAATTACCCCACAAAGGCAGATATTAAGGCTACTCAGGCATTATACTTAGTATCTAAAGATCTGTGGGCTGTCTCCTTAGACCACTAGGCGCAGCTGGATAGCTGTCCAATTTGAGCAATGATATATTTATGCGCCTCAATAGACATCAACACGTCGCAGCTGAGTTATATGTAGATTTGTGATTCTCCTTTTATTCGCTTTGCTTTATTACCCACGAGGCTGCGAGGCAGCTCGCAGCGGCTGCGACCTGCACTTCCTACAATATAATCATTTTATCTTGAATGTGCCCTGCAACGCCCACCGCGGACACGCCCACCAGCAGGGCCGCAAACACGAAAACAACGACAAGGCAGTCGAGGCGAGGCAGCCGAAGAAGGGGCAGCATGTGGATGAGGTTGCAATCGAAAAATATTGTACGTGCTGTCATCGATCGCGATCGTGGGATACGCGGACAGAGGAGACCCAAACTGTGGGCCGCAGCAGCGCTCGGTCAGGTGATAAAGCTGCAACAGTTGGCCCCGAACGTCCAGGCAGGCAGACGGCCGCGTCCGAGTCCGAGTTCGAGTCCACTTCGAGCTGTGCTCTCTGGCTACATGGCTAATGTGATTACAGACTTTAAGTTTATAAACATGGGCCAGGCCGCTGCCTACCGAGAGGCTTCGCAGCGGCCCCAGCGGCCCCTGGTCCACATACACAAGCACAACAACAACAACAACAAGTTGAGCTTCAGTTCCAGCTTCAGCTCCAGATCCAGAACGGAGGGTTTGGGGCCCTCCTGTTGCGTTGCAATTACGGCGCGTGCAGGCGACCCTCGATCCCAGTGCCAGCCCCCAACTCGCTGCTGCCTCACAGACCTGCCTCTCCCCCCGCCTCCGGATCCCGGTCTGCCTGTGCCTGATGAATTCTTATTAGCTGCCTTTCGGTATCGGCTGCGCAGTTATGAGCGGCAAACTTCAACCGACGCGTCGCTTCCTCATAACTTTTGCTCTATTTTTCTTGGTCTTCGCATTGCCCCATTCTCGGGATCTCCCTTGAGCTGTCGAGTTGTCTGGGGCCCCAGCATTGCGCATTTGTCGGATAACCCTGCCGCTGCTGCCTCGATGTCTGCTGAAGCGGGCAGCAACGAACAACAACAACCCAGTCCGAGTGCTCGCCTGGGACCATGTTGTCAGCGAGGCACGCGCAAATCCCTAATGGAATTCCACTCCAGCTCCGACCTGTTGGCCAGAGCGGGGAGCTGCAGAGTGTTGAGGGCATTGCCTCGAGTTGGCCATATCTCATGTTGCGCGCTGAGTGAATCATTATAAAGACAACCCGGCCCAACTTGGGGGTAGGGGTAAAATAAGTATCAATAAGTATCAATAAGCCAAATATGCTAAATATTAGACAGTTGGAATCGGATGCAATTATTAAATAAAAATAAAAAATTATTGAGGAAGCACAGTTGTAAATAAGGTATCCGATTCTTAGATGACCCCAGAATCCTTTAATGCAGCGAAGCAAGTGCTTGCTCTTTCGAACATCTGCAAGGCTATGGCTTATTACTCTTTGAGGGCCATCTCAGGCAATCAACTGATAAACGGACACAAAAATCGTCCTATTGGTTACCGATATATCAAAGCTTTTGAGATTCCACGGGACTGAAAAGTCTCCAAGTGTCGGATTCTTAGATGACCCCATACTTTTTTGATGCCAATCGATAGAGTTTATCCTTGTGATCCTAACGCACCATGTCCTTCGAAAATCTGCTAAGTCTAAGTCTTTTTTGTGAAGAGATGTTGAACTTTGTTTTTTCCATCCCCAAAAATATGCAGCACATTTAACCAAATTCCGTTTTTATGTTCCGCACAAAAGTATGCTATGAAATATATCCTCCACAAATATTCAGTTTTAATAATATAGATCCCGCACGTATGCAGTTCATTTTGTTTATTTTCGCAATGGAGATTAAAGTTAGGAGGAATTTAATCGAAATAGATATCAACATTGTATTTTTTACACTAAACAGATACTTTTTACAAATCTACATGGGCGCCCGATAAGTTATCACTTTACTCATTGAGATCGACGCCCTCTCCGTTCACCTGAATGGTGATGTAGTCGCTGGCCTCGGCGTCGCCACGCTCGCGCTGAGGATTAGCGAGCACTATTCCAGGGGGCAGGGTGCGGCTCGCCTTGGCAACGACTGCAAGGATATTCCGTCGCTCTCCCGCCGCATGAATCGGCGACGGGTGCGCGTCAAAGTCGAAGGTTTCCCTTGCCGCTGGCGCGAGTGGGCATACGAAGAATCCGTCAGCTGCTGCAGCGTATGAGTGGAGCTGGTGCGCCGCAATTGGGGCGCCTCAGGCTGCGGTACCGCTGGCGGCTGGCCCTGGCCCGTCGACTGCCTCGGGCGACCAAAGCAGCCGGTTGCGTAGCGTCCATCCGCCGAGCGTGAGCGACGCTGCCGCGTGGCGTCCCGAGCACTCAGCAATTGCTGGAAGAACAGTCGCAGTTAGCTGGCACTCGTTTCCGGGCTCACCTGCATACCTGCTGCATTTCGTCCTTGCGAATCCGCCTCAGGCCCTGCTGCTCCTCCAGCTTGTTGCTCATCTGGGTCATCCAATCGCGCGCTTGCCGCAGCGATAGCGAGCTCTGGGATCGCTCCGGCAGACGGGCCGGGAACAGCGTGTCCCGGGCACCCACCACGCTGCCGCTGTTCAGGACAAAGACGCGTGGAAAATCTATAACGAAGTCACGACTGCGTATGAGATCGGCCAAGGCGCTGGATTGCCCCTGAGCCTGCGCAGGTTCCTGGACTAAGCTGACCACCGCTGATGGATTGGAGTTGGCCGCCGCCCGCTCCGTTTCGTACTCAAGTATGCTCTCCTCACTGCCCAGAAACTGAAACGAAAGAGGAAATTGAAAGCACCGATCCAAGGATCAGAGGATCGATCGCTCGGCTGTTGGGTTGGTCCACTGCCCACTTGGAGTCGGTCCGTGGCAAAGCTACTGATGATTGGACAAGCGCTAGGAGCTCAGCGGTTTCTACATTGCAAACAAGTTAAGCGAAGCGTTTTCAATTCAATCAATTTATTTTGCTTGTAGGTTCTTAAATATGCTTGAGTCCATGTTTGTTTAAGGTTTATGTTTAGCAAAAACTCTATATATATGTAGTACACATATCTGGTAATCGTAATCGACAACTAATTAAGGCCCTACGTCTTCTTTCTGAATTCTTTAATGCTCAATAGGCAGTTGGTTTGCGGGCTGTTGTGGAGTGTTCCTGGAGATGAATGTAAATCGAAGTGAACGTACATAAAAATTTATAAAATAAAATGCAATGTTTTTTTTTTGGCATTGGATCGCAGATATGTTTTCTTAGGTATAAAGCAATTTTCAGAAACCCTGGAACTCATTTCTAAGTACATATCTATATACATACATACATATACTCGTATTGTTATTTATGCTCTCGAACAGTTAATGATCCATTTTAGGGATCAAACATTAACGCAGCTATTCTAAACATTTATGAAGCTTTGTCTTTAAGCTCGTCCAAGTTGCCAGCTTGTCAAAAATATCATGTTTACAGATTTGTCAATCATCCATTTAATGGATCAATTGATAAGACTCTTAAAAGAACACAAATTGCGATTGAAATCATAGAGAAGTACAGCAAAAAATTAAAATAAATAATATAACTAGCGGTATATTTATTCAATTTAAACAACTAAAGCTAAAAGCAAATACTTTGGCACCTTCGACATTATCTTTAAGCTTGTGTATGAGTGTTTCTTGAGTTTATAATGCTTGTATGTGTATGTATAGTATGTGTTGAAGGTGGGGCTTTGATGCCATCGCCCCGCCTTGTTGACTAGCAAAATAGGCGCTGATTTTGCTACAAATTATCTTGCATTAAATATTACAGCTACTACGGCTACGCGTTTTATGATTTATAATAATACATACATAGTTATACATAGTTATAGTAATAGTAGTTATTGTAGTACTCGTAAATATTTCTGTTTGCGCTTCTCTCGAATTAATATTTTGTTTTTTATCGACAATTGGTACGCTTAAATTTAGAACTTAAATATTTAACCTAAAACTCTGCGGTATTTTCGTGTATTCTTTTCTTTTCTTTTTTTTTTAATGTGCGTGGGTTTTCTTCTTGCGAAGTCTTCAGTTCTCTGTCTACAGACTTCTCCGATAAGAGCTATAAAACTATCGATAGCACAGAGTATCCATTAACGATGTGTCTTGTAGGTTAATAATCGTCAAGATACATCCAAATATTGATATACTTTTCAAAGAGTAGTATAAGTTACCGTTAGTTTTGGAGCTCTACCTCTGGTCAGCGTTTAAGTACTCGGCGTGCACTGCTTGGCACCACTTGGCACTGCTTGTCGCAAGCAGTTCCGCACGCCACTGCACGCATATTTACATGGTAAGTACGCAGCAACGTAGAATATAGAATTAAATATATACGTTTATAACTATATGAATACGGGGGTTAGCTTATAGATCAGTCGCCGGGCGACTTCTTATACGTCAGTCACCTGACGACTGGCAGTGCAAATGATTTGCGGCATCGTCGCCGGTGCCGAGTTGCGTCTGCCGCGCTCGCGATCACCGGGGCCGCCCTGTTGTTGCGGCTGCTGCTGCTGCTGCTGCAGCAGCTGGTGCTGGTGGTGGCTACTGCTAGGACTACGCTGATGATAGTTGATAGCACTAGGATTAAAACTACTGATGTTGTGCTGCGGCATTGCCACAACAATGACGGGCACCTCCTCGGAGGCGGCCGGGGCAGCAGCAGCAGCCGTTGCGGGGGCCAATGCCGCAGCGGGCGCATTGTGCTGTGGACTGGGTGTTTGATAGATTTGATCACCCACCACATAGCCATAGAACTTGAGCACATCAAGCTTGCACATGGGACAGGTGCGATGCTCGATCAGCCACGGATCAATGCAGTTCTTGTGGAATTCGTGCCTGAAACAAACCCAAATCTCAGTCAGATGCATCGCAATAATCGAAACTCGTCACTCACTTGCAGGGCAGTATGCGTATAATGTCAGCGGGCTTGTAGGACTCGATGCATATGGCGCAGCAGTCGCTGTCCAAGTCCTTCTCATCGGTCATCTTGCCCGTTTTAGTTGGTATTTTCATAATGGCCTTCTTTGTCACCGAGCAAAGATTGCGCTAAATGAGAAAAAGAAATTCATTAATAAATTTTCGATATTGTATTCAAAAGGTCGCTTACCGATTGCTGATCCTTTGCTTGCATGTAACGGAAACGCTGTATATAGTAAAAGATGAGCCACACCAGCGAAATAATCATCAGCACAATAAAGGAAATAGAGACAAACAGCACCGAGGTTCTGAAAAAGAAAGATATAAGAATAATTGCAGGCGTTTTCGCACATAACATACACATGTACCTAGAAAAACCAACTTTAAAATCAAGTCCAATTCATGGACTCGCGCTGAACAGCTATATTTGGCTCATGCAGGCTACAGGGGGACGTAGCTCAGTGGTAGAGCGCTCGCTTCGCATGTGAGAAGTCCCGGGTTCAAACCCCGGCGTCTCCATCCGCATTTGTTACAATTATTTACTTTTTGCCATTTCTCTATGCAACTCTAATTCAATACTTGTTAAAACTAAATATTAAATTAACTAAAATCTGAGTATCTACCTTTCACTTTTAGGACTTCTTAAACAGCTTAAATTAAAACCCTATGTATTCACACCTGCAAAATACCACTCGCAAACAGTTTAATGTTATCAATCACAAATAACGCAGTACAGTGCTATCATCAATGTACCGACAATAAAATGTTTATACTTTTTACAACGGTTCTGGTACACTTGGCATAACTAAGACATTTTGCATTCGAAATTCAAATGGGGACGTAGCTCAGTGGTAGAGCGCTCGCTTCGCATGTGAGAAGTCCCGGGTTCAAACCCCGGCGTCTCCATTCATCGGCGAAATTTATTTTTTCTTGTAAAAAAAACAATTTCTTTTCCCGGAGTACTCTACTCTTGTGGTTACTTCGATTTCTAACTCAATTCATTTGTTTAACAAGTTTAATTTTGCTTTTACGCCAAATTACTACCAATTGCTTACAAGCACAGTAAAATTACATATTTTGCAAGCAGTGCAATGTTAAACAGCAAAGCAGTGTATATATTTTCGCTTGGATTTTGTGTACTTGGCTCAACTATGGCATTTTTCACAAGCCGTTCTCATGGGGACGTAGCTCAGTGGTAGAGCGCTCGCTTCGCATGTGAGAAGTCCCGGGTTCAAACCCCGGCGTCTCCAATTTTTTATATTTTTAAAATCCCCCAATTTTTATATTTTTTTAAATTAAAATATTTTTTAAGCACTTGCCGATTTAAACTGCTGACAGTTCGCACGCCTCGCCGTCCTTCGATAATGGAAATGGTAACATTGTGTCCCTTATCAACGGTGCTGACCAGATCGATTCCAATCACTTGATAGGTAATCACGGCGGTAATATAACCTGAATAAAACAACGCAGTAAGTTTGAGTAATTTGATTAGCATCTGGTAGAACTTACGATTCTTGCCCTTGATCTGCATTTTCTCCAGCTGCATGACCTGCTTGTCGTTGTAGATGATTATCCCTGCGGCGTTATATTGATGCACATGCTTAACCTTATCCTCGAACGTGCAACGGCCGCGTCGAACCAGCGCTATCCAGGACACGCCCTTCTCGGGCAGGGGCATGCCCAGGGTGCCCCGTATATAGGGCGTGCAGGCAAAGTCGTCGCTAATGTCGTCTGCGGTGCTGATGTGGACCAGGCGTCCAGTCACATTTAGGACCCTGCCCTCGCCGTATCGTGCCTTCTCATCCGAAAAGTCGATTTCAGAGAGTATGTTCTCGCTGTCCACGTATGACCAGTTGAGAAAGGCGTAGTTATAGACATCCACTGGAGCACGCTCGTCGCCCATGCTGGCAAACGTGTGCGTCGCATTGGAGGGCCGAAAGTATCGTTCCAGATCCTGATTGGCGATGGTCATGGCCGCCACCAAAGTGGTCGTCGTAGTAGTGGATGTCAAGTGTGGCTGGCCGCCCAACAGCAGCAGCAGGCAGGCCAGCAGCAGCATCTTCTGACAGTACATGGCCTGGCTGAGGATCTCTTAACTGTTTTTCCCGAACTGCTTCAACCCGGTTTACAAGCGCTTCGTATCTCTCTACGTACGGTGCAACATTTGCTGCTTCGACTCCGATGCTTTCTAAAGCTGTTTTAATACTGAAACGATAACAAGCCAAACAGCTGAGTATTAAGAGAGTGTTTTTCGCTTTTATAATTCTACCCAGTAATACGAGTAGTCGAAATCGATGGCCGCCTAGTTGACCGAAAAGTGTGGGGCCGCTCGCCTAACCGGCGATAGGCGGCCATATTAATAGCACTCGATGCTTCAGTCTAGTATTTATTAGCCTCTATTTAAAACACCTTCCGACCTGATAAGCGGCTTATCAAAGAGCGCGTCGATTTCCTCTAGCTTAATGAAAATTTGTTTCGAGTTTTGAAATGAATAATCATCGGGCTTTCACTATCGTGACAATACGTATATTTATATTGGCTGTTCAATTATCACGTATGAAAATCTATTCGGGCTCAGAAGTATTTCACAACATTTACAGGTAAGTGAAACCCTTTTTATTTAAAGAAAGTTAAAGAAGTATAATAAATCTCTATATAACAAAGTGCTACCCAATTGATGGTAATTGTGATTATTATTTATTGCACCCGAACTAAGCGGCCCTCAAAGTCTTTACCCGCCTCTCCATCTACCGTTAAGCCTTCGTAAATGTACGAATATCCATTCCAACCCTCTCCATATGGTTTCTAGGTTAGATACGCTCTAGTATAGACCAAGCCGTCCAGTAATTTAAGCAAACGGCGATTTCCTGCGTTTCCTGCATTTTGGCCATTTCGTTACGCTAAAGCGCCATCTGAAGGCCAATGCCACTGGCGAAGGCATTGCCATTAATAATATGCATGATGCCCCAGTGCCCCCCTCCCTCACCGCCCCTCTGAATCCCCAGTCGCTGCCTGCTGTGTCAGGGAAATGCATTTAAATATTTTATTTTGTGCTGCCGGGACTGGTGCCATGGCAAATGGGTGGCCAAAAGGCGGCACGAAACATTCGTGGGTGTGCGGCTGACACTGAAAAGTGGTTCGGCAAGCCACCAAGCCACCAAACCACTGGCCAGCGTATAAAGAGGAGCAGCAACCAGTTCCAGTTCTCGTTTCTACAAAAGACAGACATGCAGAATCAGCTTGGACACCTACTTGTGATTCTGCTAGCCCCCCTGGACGTCTGGCCATAGTAAATTAAATTTTGCATGCATGCAACTGACGCAACCAAGCGACAAGCCGAAGACCCAGCGATTCCTCCAATTGAATACAAAACTTTATTTTGACGCCTATTTATGAGCCCATAACTCAGTGCGTAAGTGTGCGTGAGGAGGAGGGAGTTACTTAGCTGGCTCATCACTATAGCCACTGGTTGAGATTATAATCCAATTTGGAATGCGCTACCTGACTTCGATCATATTGGCAGAGACAGCTTGCACATATTTCCAAGCTTCTTATGAAGATTTTAAGAAATTATAAATGGAGCAGGGACCTAAAATATCACCATATAAGAACATTTTGTTGTGCTTTGGATTCGAATCCCAGGCTAGACCTATGGTATAATTATAACACTGTAACAATAATAACGTCATGTACGTATATAATAACAATAAATAAGTATATATGATAGCCATTATAACCATAAGCTTACACGAAAGCTCTTTAAAATATAAGCCCAGAAGCTGTTAAGTGGCAGCCCTCCCTAAATTCTCTAGGTCTTGCCAAAAGTCTTTTCGATTGCCCCATTGCACATTTTGCATGCATCGTTGCATTTTATATCAGCAGTCGCTGTTGTTGCCGCTGCAGTTGCTCTTGGCATGTGGCTAACCGGCAGGACAAGGGCAGCGATCGATGGAGTGCCAAGGCGAGGGAACACGGCTAAATGGGGACAGAGTTGGTGGGCAACCGACTTGGCCGACAGAGTCTGAACGAGCTGTGCCAAAAAACACAGCGACAACAACAACGTGAGTGAGCATGTTGCCTGTTTAGGATAATGACCCTGACTGTGTGTTGTTGCTGTTGTTGCCAAAAGTGTTATAAGCGCATATGCAGTAAATATTTATATATATATCGAAAGTGGGAGAGGCATGAGAGCGCTGAAAATAAAAGTGAAAAATGGCAAAAATTGAATTTGGTATTCAATTTTTGTATCGCTTATTTATTGGTTTATTTGTTGTGTGTGTGGAGACGATTAAAATTATGCTGGGTGTGTCTGTGTCGCATTTTTCCGAATTTGCGTTGCTTTTAAAAGGATTTTATGAAAAATTGATGGGCTTGATGCCGAAAACATTATTGGAACTCGCACCTACAGGTATTTGAATACTGCAATCAGTTATTAGTAAAAATGTGATAGAAATTATTTTATATATTTTATCAAATATCACGGAAGACAACTTTTATTTGCCCGCCATGTATCCTCATTTTGTTCTCACCTCAATAAAAGCGATTTAATAATTTTATTTACAACATATGCAGTAATTTATTTCGGTTATTGTCATTGTCATTGTGGTTGTTGCACTTCTTATTGTTTATTTATATAAAACGTTTTTCTTATTAAATTACGTTTCGTGCATTTTGGCCCATTGCCAAAATAGACCGAAGTGTTTTCCCATCTAAATAAATAAAGCGTCTTGATTGTATTATTTTCCATTTCATTTATGTTTTGTTTTTATTTATTCTTTTCTACGATTGCCATTTATTTTTAGTTTATTTATTTTGCGTTTTTGCATTTTGAGAATTTCTTTGTTTATCTTCTCAGTCGTTGGGCATTTCATTCAGTTGAATCCACAGGTGTATCTATTTTTAGTTAATTTCCCACTGTTGCATTCGATCAATAAAAAGTTAACTTAAGCTGCTTTTGAGCCCCAAAGCCTTTTTATATGTAAATATAAAAAATATTATGACTATAATTTCAATGCCCATTTACTACTCAGCTCTATTGTACAAATAATATTTTTAAAATGCCAAAAAGCCACCATAAATCAAAAATGTTTGTTCATAAAATGCAAAAACCGAAAATAGTAACTAATAAAATAAAAAAAGAATAGATAAAATCAAATTTAAACAACCTTCCATAAATTCCGTTAAATAAACACAAGCTAAAAGCGTGCAGATAAAGCTAAAAAAACCAGAAACAATATATATTTATCTGGGCATAAATTCATACCCATAAGTGCACTCGCATAAATATTCGTTTGTTTGTGTATCGAAACGTGATTTGCACAAAACGTGATAGGAATGATAATAGATTTTGCAATACGAATATTGATAGATGTTTGTATCTAGCTTTGAGTGTTTGCTGTGCTTTATTCACTTGAATAGAAATCAAATGAATAAATATTTAATTTATGTGCATTTTGCAAAACTGATGTGCTAGCTTTAAATACACTCTTAATACGATAAGAACCTTACGAATTGATAAAAATAATTCGAGTACATCTTTAATTGGCGCTAAAGGATGCTCAGCCAAAGAGCAGAGGAAGTCAAACACAAATGCAGTCAATTAAAATGTAATTAACAATAATTCGGCTTTAAAATTCAAGACATGTGCTTCACGCTTCATTCATATGGCAAGAGCACATTGAATAAGGAAGGCAAACTCACAAATATATTCGAAGCGAACAGAAAAGGTTTTGACGTTTCGAAGAGGAAGTCTTACATGTGGTTATGGCTGGGGTTGAGTTTCACAATGAAATAAAATAATTTACAAACAACATTTTAATTACAATTTTCTGGAATTGTATTAGAAAATACTTAGAAAGATTAAGTTCGAGCGTTATGTACTAGTTATGTACGTTATGTACTTATATATATATATATATATATATATATATATATATATATATATATATAGTCGATCTAGCCATGTCAGTCTGTCTGTCCTATGTAGGGACAAAACGCAATTCAAAGTCGACGGAATTGCACTTTGGTACATAGATTTCAATGCGTTTGTTAAGCCCTGAAAATTGCATTAAAATAATGCTCTTAGTTTACAAATTATTTAGTTTCCATAGTGGTGGCCAAGCGCTGCAGCGTGCGTTTGTATGTGTGTGTGGTTGTATGATGTTGTAGATGTGTAAATGAAAGCATGGGGATTAAAATGTATGAAAAACAGGGTTCAGGGTATCCCCTAGTCGGGCGTTTCCGACTAGAGGCTCCATACATGTTTTTATTAAATAAGTGTTACAAAATATTAATTGCAATTTTGTGGAATTGAATTGCAAAATTCTTAAAAAAATTATTGATGAAAATTATTAATTAGCAAATATTTTCCAAATTTTTAATTACGTTTTATAACGTTTTAATTAAAATTTTGTGCAATTAAAAAATGTTATAGATAAATTAATGATAACAAATTCTAGTGTTAAAAGCTGAAATTTGTTTTTTATGAAACCATGCTCAAAACTTTAGTTCCACGAATTCTGCACCCCATGTAAAATATTAAATAATTGATGGTATTCATATAAACGCTTGGCAAATTAAATTACCATTAAAATTTGCGAAAATTGCAGTGTTGAGTTTTTTGTTAACCGCAACGGCTCTTTTCACGAGTATTATAAAACCGCTTGTGGGTTTTTGAAAAAGTATTCATTTAACATTCGAGTGATTTTGATGCGTTTTAATGCGCTCCGTTGACTTTAATGCATTTCGTTGAACTCTACACAACACAACAACAGCAGCAAAAACAACAACGACAACAACAGCAGCAAATAGAAATAGAAAAAATCAGAGAAATGACAGAAAAATTACAGGTGTAACAGGTAGCACGGAAATGTGCACTGATTACGGACTTAATTTATGCACCCGTTTACAAGTATGAGCAGGTATGTGCCAGTATATGTATGTTATTATGGTTATTTAAAATTGTTGTTGTTGCTGATTACGCAAAACAGCAGCAGCAGCAACAACAATTGCCGAGGCAAAAGCCAAAGGCAGCTATTGAAAATGGCCATAAGCAATTAGCGTGTTGCAAGCGTTGAAGAACTTCAACTGAATTATTCCGCGTTTCAATTAGACTTGCGCCATTTGTTTGCCAATGGAGCCCGCACCCTACGCACCCCTCGCTGGCTCTTTATGCTTCCCCCTCTCGTCTATGTTTACCACGTTGCAAGACACGCATTTCAATTTGCTAAACAGCGCTCGTTTTCAAAGTGTTGCCAAGTGCAGAGGGCGAAACTTTTGTGTGAGTGTGTGCCTCAACTTGGGAGTGTGTGTGTGCGAGCGTGGGCACTTGTAAATGTCGCCAAGCTGTGCTGTCAGTTGTTCCCAATCACTTCCAGTGTCAGGCAGCTAACCAGCCGTTGCACAGCTGCCGCCCCTGCCCCACTCCCATTCCCCACTCTGCTCATGAGCTTCACTCTTGCAATTGCGGCTCTATTAGCACATTTCGGCTCTTGGCTCTTGGCTCTTGGCTCGGGGCTCTTAGCTTTTGGCGTCACTGTCAGCTGCAGGCTGCAGAAAGCCATCGCAAGTCGAATTATTTTGCTGAACGAAATTGGCAAAGGAACAAAACTTTCAAGGCTGTCAAGTCGATTGCACTCGTCTCCAGGGGATTATATTGGTAATTAAATGCGAAATGCGAAATACGAACCACAAATACGACAGCAAAGCCGCAGAAAAGTTTCGCCAGTTTGGCTAAGTTTTGTGGTACCAGCATTGGGATTAGCAAGTTGTTTTGGGAGAGGATTAGGCTTGACCTCAACCACGCCCCCTCTCGTTTTCTCAGTTTTGCTCTCGCAAGAGATTATTGGGCATTTTAGATCGCTTGTGTGCGTTGATTCTTAAACGTTTTACGTAGAAGTCTCATTGTGGGAATTGAAATTAACAAGATTCTAGCGAAAGGAATCGGATTAACCCCAATAAGCTTAAGAGTTTCTCTCCTTTTCTTACTCTGTGTCTCTCATTCGACTTGAAATTCGCTCTTTAAATACTTCGATTGTTATTTTGTTAAATTTAAAGAAAGATAACTCAATACATTAATTTTTATTTATTTTTAACTAGACAGAACAGTATATTTTACCCTATCACTAGCACACTTTTCAGTATTACATAGTAAGTACTCATTATGCATATTGTAGGGGGTTTTCAGATAGTTGCTGTGATATTATATTTCACTGCTCTGAGGCTTATTTGTCAAACACAGCTGACTGATTTCTGGTTTATTATCGGGCGGTGACGATTACAAAAACCGCAAAACAAGTAAAATTAAGTAATCAGTGGCAATTGTAGTTCAAATTTACTTTAGTGTTATTCTTTCTGTAATGCATTTATCAAAGTGTCTTGTGTGCTATTTTAGTATTTGCGCAGCAAGAAATATTTTATCAGCCGCTAAAAGTTGTGGGAAAAGTGTAGCGCATGCTACAAAGTACTTATGAATCACTTTAAAATGCAGCTATCCCTCTCGCACTCTCTGTTACATTTCTCTGTGGCGTGCTCTTTGGTATCTCATAAGTTAACTGCCAGTATGCTTGGCACCTTGTCTCTTGTTGCTGTTTGGCGACTGTTGTTCCGCTTGTTTGCATATTGCAACATCTGTGCAAGCGAAACCAATTTAAAACATACGCCAGCACATGCTCGCACAGCACACACTTAACACACACGCGCACACACATATGCAGTCACACCCACGCTTGTGAGTTGGAGACCTTTCACACACACACTCGCACACTGCCTGCTAAAAATATCCAACCGCAACAACATTTGTCGTCCGGCCCGTTTCGAATCATTTCATGTTTCTCATTTATTTTCCCCTATTTCTTTTCCTTTGGCATACTTTTCTACTGCACTTCGCCTGAACTTCAGTTTTGTTTCTATCCCTGATTTTTATTTATTTATCTTTCACTTGATGTAGGCGTTGCCTTTCCCATCGCTTTGGTTTTCACTTTAAGATAAATGTCTGGGCAACTTGTAAATCCTAATTGGTCGCATATTTTGCATATTAACACTTTGATCTTCTTTGGGTTATTTTTTGCCCTCGAGCTATGCCCAGTTAATTAGTTTAAGATTTGTTTGACTTTGACAATTGCAACAGGAAAACAAAAATAAAAGCAATATGATTTATTTCCTTTTAATAAATTTATTGTGTTTTAAATTGCCTGCAGCTATAAATTTGTTTCAGCTTCAAAAATACATAATTTGCATAATAAATACATTATAGCAGCAACACGGCTTTTAATTTGTGTTATTTAATTTTCTGTTGACAAAATATTTATTGTTTATTTTACAACAATTCTTTAACACAAAATTTGAGTAAATTCCCCTAATTGTCAAAATTGTTTAACTTTTATGGACTTACTTAATTCAGTAACTAAATTAGTCTTTATTATATCCGAACACATTTCCTATCCATAAGGAAACCCAGAGATCTGTTTAAATTTCTACAATTATTTTTATGTATAGTTACTTAACCTAACTCCATGCAATTCATTTAAGTATCTCTTACTATCTTACATACTTTGTTGACTTCCTTCCCCTACATATCATTTGTCTCGTACAACCATTTCCGTGACCTACATAAGATTAGAAACAATGAAGAAAAAAAACACTAGAAGAAAAAAATGCAGCTGTAAAGTTCATCCAAATAATGCAGACAGGCAGGAAATATGGTAAGGGGGAGTGGGAGGACAAAGCTTTTCGAGTTGTTTGTTTTATTTTGACACAAATTGAAAAACGCTTCGCGCTTGAGCAAAAGGACAACTGAAAAGTTTAAATGAAGTTGTTGAAACTTCCTCTTGAGTATCTGCAACTGCGGAAACTGTACGCCACAGAAACAAGTGTGTGCGTGTGTGTCCCTCATAAATCACTTTACCATATTATAGACAAAATCTGACTTATGGCGAAACTTTGGAGCGAACGCTAAGTTCAAAGCGAATAAAACACTTCATCGATAAGACGCAGCTATTGGAAACATTTGCATTTGCCAAAAACAATTTTTCATTTAACCCCACGGTTGAGATGCTCGCATTGGAAACCAAAATTAAGCAGCTTGCGCTATAATGGAGGCGGGAAGGGGGGGGCAAGTTAAGTGAGATTCTAATTACTGCCGGCTGCTGCGAAGATTCAAATTGCGTGATGGCCATTAAAACGCTTCAGTTTCTCGGCACTTGCAGCACTTTTGCTTTCGTCAGAGCTCCAATTGTTCTTCAACTGGCGACTGGCAAATGGCATTTGGGAATTGGGGTTCCAGTTGTTGGGGTAGGGTTGGGGTTCGAGGGGCTCTTGGCACTTGGCCAATGTGACGAAAGCTGCTTTTTATTTGGCAAATGCATTTTAATGTCACTTTACTGCAAATTGTCATTGCAGCACATTCATCAAGAAGACACTCCTACCCCCACCCCATCCCATCCAGCCCATCCCCTCTGCATTTCTATGTCATCATTGTCATTGTTTAAGTAGCTGCCGTAAATGGCGCAAAATGGTCTGCGACTGAGAATAGAAAGAAAAGCTGCTGCTGCTGTTGCCAGGCAGCTGACTTATTGACAATGGCAAGGACATCAAATTTGGGCAAAAGGTCTGTGCTTTCAAGGACGCAGCACAGCACAGCACAGTGAGTGCTATAAGTACGTAACTAAGTAAGTAAACAAAATTCTTACTTATTTGCAAGTCTTACAAAAATGTTTGAACATTTTTTCAGCGAAATTAAAAAGAAAAGTTAAATATAATTGATCTCAAAAGTTCACAAAAAGTTCACAAGAATAAAAATAAATATCTTTTTGAATACGTGATGAGTATTTCCATATAGAATTGAATTATTAGGCAAAGAGAGAGGTGTTAAGGGAGGGGCCTCAAGCTGAGAGTTATAAACATTTTAGCTGATTTGTTAGCCGTCTGCCACATAAAAACGTCTATTCTCGGGCTGGCTAATAAATGTCTCGTCTGGACTCTGGCTGTGACCACACCTCCTAAGACTGCACTTGAACTGCGCATCGAGGTTTTTTCGACTGCTGTGGAAATTGTCTCCATAATGCGGTATATAAATATTTATTGTACGTGTTTGGCTGACGTTTCCCTTTATAGCCTTGAGTTTATGAGCCCGAACTGGACTGTTGGCCGTTGTCTTTGGTCTTAAACTTAAACTAATAAAAGCGTCGCAGTCCCATAAAAGCAAACAGAGCGCGCTGAACTTTGAGAAAACTTCTTAAGAAATACAGCCGAGACAATAAAAACGAATATTGATTAAAATACATTTGATATGGCCAGCATAGTTGGCTGGCTGGCCAACCGGTAGCCATTGTTAAGAAGACGACTTCATAAAAATATCAACACTCTGGCCACATGACAACCGGCTAAATGAAAATCACGTTCACAATAGTCACGTTTGCTGCTGTGGCAACAACAATAATCACAGCGGCAGCGGCAACAAGCACAGCAACAAAACATGCATCAAAAATAACTGCAATACTTTTTGACTTATGCTTGCGCCTCGCTGCTTTATAAATACCTCGTAAACTGGACAGTGGTAGGGTTGTCTGCTTGCGTTGGAAAGTTGAATTTTAGGGTAATTAAAAGCTGTTAGAGTTCTTCAAGATCCGTGAAGCTTAAATTATACATCAAATTGATTTTTATTTTCAAGA
The DNA here is from genome assembly GCA_035043565.1 of Drosophila robusta. Classification (NCBI taxonomy): domain Eukaryota; kingdom Metazoa; phylum Arthropoda; class Insecta; order Diptera; family Drosophilidae; genus Drosophila; species Drosophila robusta. The sequence goes on from JAWNMW010000584.1 coordinate 7,486,342, forward strand.
ATAACTTGCTTTTTGGTTTTGTGCCGAAAGATTGCTAATTTAAAGATACAATTTTATTTAGAAATAGACATCGTGCCTACAGGGTATACTATGGTCGTGCACTGCTTTCTCGCTTGTTTTCTTCTGGTTATTTTTGTAGCGACAAAGAAACGGCAAGAGCCATAAATAGAGGGCAGCTGTGGGAGGGGTGGGGGGGGGGGGGGTCAATGTAAATGGTAGAACATGTGTTAGCCAGCGCCAACACCGTCATAAATCTCGCGCACCTTCTGCGTGCTGTCCACCCACAGGCGCAACCCGTTGCCGCTCGCCGGCCAGTCCGGCAGTCGGAAGCGCAGCAGCTGCCCCAGCCCCGGTGCGGTTGGTTGCGTTCGTTTCCCCCAACCCAGCCCCAGCACCGAGCCCCATAACCGTTTCCCATGCCCGGGCCTATGCCGCAGTCACCTTTATTGGCCACTCGACGTCGGCATTGTTAAAAACGTGATTTCCGCTATTTGCCTGTTGTAATTGTTTACATTTAGACGGGGGCTTTTTGTGAGGCGGGGGCTTCGGTTATGTCCCGCTGTCTGTTTAGTCTTCGGTTTGGCTTCTGGCTAAAAACAGACGCCATCTGCAGCCACTCAAAAGTGCACAGAAATGCTTGCACTGACGCCCTGACGTCAAATGTCATCCATACTTGAACCCAAAACTTGACAGCAGTACGCGCTAAAATTCCGCACTGACTAGCGCCAAGGAAAGGAGAAGAAGAAGATGTTGCAGCAGACACAGGGGTACAAAAAATAAAACTAGGTAAGGCTGACAGCTGCGTTGCCTGCGAAAAGTCTGACACCTGAATGCAGCTGTTTTGAAAGGCTTTCAAAAGATTGCAGCTCTAGGTGAAAAACTTTGGAAACGTATGCAAGGGTGGTGGAAAATGGTGGGGCCGGGTTTAACTGCTTGACATATGTTCTGGCTGCTTGGAGCAGCGCCGCACTAAGTTGGGTGTCAGTTTGTAGCGAACATCGCAAAAAGTTGCAAAAAAGAATCTAGAACTTGGGGTAAAAACAACTATTTGCTATGAAAGATGAGTAAAAGGAATTTTTGGTTAATAATCTGTATATAAAAGACTGTTTTTTCCTATTGACTGACAGTTATGGTACATTTCACTTGCAAGTGTGGAAAATCGTTGAAAAACTGATTTTAAATCTTATTGAAATAAATAGAAATATAAATAACATCTTAACAGGTACAAGTTTCCAACCTGGTCAATTTAATTAATGTACATTATTTACCACAACACTATATACCCCATTCAATTAAAGCTATTACAGTTACAAATACTCAGGAATTACAGAAAATTGCTAACGTACTGTGTGAAGACCCTTGGCAAACAATTTTCATACATTATTTCGGCAATTTTATTGCCATTTGAAGACAGTTTTGTTGTTTACTTCGGCCGAAAATCACCTTCGCAGCAATTTGGCTTTGTCAATTTTGTTTTGTGCCACTGTGCTTAACGAACCGTGGCTGGCACTAGGATTGCAGACCGGGAATGGGTCCCCGTCTTGCAGAATAGCACATGCCAAAGGCTTCCTCCCTTTTAGGGGACAATGTTGTCAGATATTGATTTTTGAGCGGCAGCAGCAGCAATGGCTACAATTTCCCAGAATTTGTAGATACTTTATACCTACATAGTTGTTGTTGTTCTCTTGTTGTTGTCGTATGCTTCATTTTTTGCAAATGCATAAATTGTAGCATCCTCAGCAGAAATCAGCGCACTCGACTCGACTTTTTTCTATAGTGAAACTGTTAATGGCTTGGCATTTTCCAGAGCATTTTCCACAGCAAACGGCAGATAATAGACAACTGACCTCAATATGTTTATGAACCGAAACTAAAGCTCAGTCTCTATCGCAGCCTCAGTTTCAGTTTCAGTTTCAGTTTTAGTTGCCTTATGCAGTTTGGGTTAAGGTTACCGACCCAGCCCCCAGCAGCAGACCCCAGCCACAGCCACAGCCTCAGTTTCAACTTTTGCCTGGCCGGTTGGCCGCATTGAGATACAATTGTATCTGTATCTTGTGCAAATTGTAAATGCCTCTGCTGCTGCTGCTGCTGCTGCTGATGTGGGCCAAACAATGAAGCTGACAACGTAGATGCTGCTCTCTATCTCTTCATCTCTCTCTAGACCCTCTGCCACCTCTCTTCCTCCCCTGTGTATATTGCATTTTGATGATTTGTATTGTAGTTTTGTGTGTGTGTGTTGTAATTGTGGTTGTTGCTGTGAAATTGTGTAATGCCAACCTGGTTAGACTTGAGCTAAGCTGTAATTGTAATTGTAATTTTGTCATAATTGCAGCTACAAAACAAAACAAAAAAATAAACAAGCACAAAGTTTTTGTAATGCGAATAATAAAATAGAAACAGATATCTATTTAGCTCGATATCTTAGTTGTTTTTCTATTGACTTTGGAACGGTTAGGAACAGAAGCATAAAAACATATTTTTATTACAGGTTTTTACTTCCGTTTCTTTAAAGTTTAATGTTATTTAGTTTGTCAATACTTGGAGCTGTGGCAGGTACATTTTGTATTTGCTTTTAATTTATTATTTATTTGCTGTGACCATTACCTGGTGTCGCTCATGAATATCAGAGCCCCAATTGCCAGGCCCAAACACTCAGCCGCCCACATGTCACACACCAGAGACAACACACGTGGAATGCCACGCGCTGCCCCAGTCCCTCATTTCCCCTACCCCTCCGCAACTACCAAGACAACACACTGTAAACACCCCCCACACCCGGACGGAAGCTCAGTCTTCTATTTTTGTTATTTGCTGCCATATGCCAAGTTTAGCTATAGACTATCGAAATTGTTGGTTATCCATGGCTAAATCTAGAATTTAGAATTCAAAGGTTCAGTTTTAAAGGTAACTTGTGATTATCTTAAGTATTAGTATTATTATTATTATATTATTAGTATTACCCGGAAAGCCTTAATTTAATTATTTGAAAAGAGGCTTTTCAGCTGAGAAACGTTAATTGTTCCATATATAACATTATGCCACATTTTATTTTAGCTTACATGATTTGTAAAAATAACGAAAATTTTCGCTTTTTTTTTAGTACGACAGCTTTCTAATGGCTTCGGCCTATAAAAATTTAATTAGACGGCATCATTTATCATCAGCTGTGACCTTCATTTTTTAGAGCTTCTCAATTGATTCGAATTTTTAATTAGCTGCACGTCAGAAGTTTTAAAAATAATTAATATGATATGTGAAATAGCTCGAACGTTTTCCACTTTCAGGGGAAATAATGACAACAACAACATTAAGTAATAAAAGTCCAATCTGACACTTACCACAGTTTTCAATTTCCTTCAGCTGTGTAAAGCTGCAACGAAAAAAAAAGAAAAATACAAACTCAATTATTAATGGGCAGTCAAATCAATTTAAATGAATAAAATATTCAAATTTAATGCCAACAATTGTTGTACCAACAAGAACAGCAACAACAAGTTGCAATGCGAATGCAATAAATACGTAATTATGGCCACACGTCTGTATGAAATATGCCAAATTACGTATATGTAGCTTTGAGCCCAATTGACCTTGACTTTTGGGCTCGTTAGGGCATGCTACATACTAGGAAAATTTTTAAGCAATTTTATATTTACATTGCCGCACAGTTATACGTATTTATATTATACAAATAAGGGGGTTATAGATTAGGCAAATTAAATGAAAATTGCCAAATGGAATATGTACAGAATTGCGTTCGTTCGAAGAAACCCGTTCAATTAAATCTCTCTCTGTAGCTATTAAGTAATTAAATAAATTTATGCTATTTGTTTGCTGATAATACAGAAATCAGTGGGCTTTTAATTCTGATTTATGGACTTAGTTAAGGGTCGTTTTATGAAAAAATAAGCAACACGACGTCAAACATTTATGTTATCTTTAGGAAAGCTTCTGACAAAAGAAAAATAATAATAATAATTTTGGGTAGAAATTTAAACCGTATTTAAGTGGGAAATTCCCATTAGAGCTGCTTATGTTAGCCTCCCAATTAGCTTGCAAATATTTTCGGTCTGGCCTCCAACCTTATAATCGCCTCGAAGCCAACTTGTGGATATTCTAATGAAATTAACAGAGAATTTTTATTTTCCTTCTTCTTCCCTCTTTAAGAAGCTTTAAATAAGAGCCAATCAAGGCATATGTTAAACTTACGTTAATCGTTAAATTCGTGCGAACACTCAAATTGAATATGGATCGTTTCGAGTATTTATATTGTATTTACGTAGATCAATTAACACTTAGCTGATGAATGGCATAGATGTGTGTTTGCATCCGCCTCGTGTTGCGATTGCTGTTGCTGGCACACACGCAATCCCCTCGCCCCCTACATTTATCGCTTGATTTGTGGTCATGTGCTGCAAAAACGTGCCACAAACAACAGCAACAACAGCAACAACAACAGCGAGATCCTAGGCACACCCCCGGTAATATAGATAGACATTAATACAGAAATTACGTTCGCTAGAACCGAGAAATGCGCGTCAAAATGTTTAGCACTTGGTAATTAGTGAGCAGCTACCCCCACTCACACCCACCACCCCCCCGCCCCACGTTCAATCATTTTAAGCTAACCATGGCAACAGGAATTCCTCTTGTTGTTTTTGTTGGTGCTATTTCGTGATTTGCGTGCCGAGATTGTTAAACAATATTGATTTTCCTATGAAACGTAGAGGTATTTAATCATCGACAGCGCCAGCCCCCCCGCCACCCTCAACCCCCCACCCCACCCCTCGCACAAGCTGACGTCGCTGTTGCCTTGCCTGCATTACATTCGCGCAAATCGTATTTGGTATCCAATTAGCGCGAAGCTTTGTTTTCATTTGTCAACATTTCTTTATTTTTATATTTTTTATATTTTTCTCCAATCGATATTTCGCTTTGATATATAAAATTCCACGCACAAGGTATGCAAAGTCGATTCCTGATTCCGTGATGGTGCCATTAACATCATAATTTATATACAATATTTTATAGACTTTCCAATGCGGAAAAAGTCGATGTGTCTGTGGCTGTCAAACTGAACACTCAGTCAATATACGCTTTTGTTTTTAGTTTGCTATGAATATACAGATATTTATTTAGATATTCATATATAGTATGTATATATACTCAAGGTTAATCAGACTTTATATTGTTGCGAACTATCTGCCCACAGTTCGGCTTTTCGTTAAGTCACTTTATAGCGTCTAGAACTGGTTCGTAGTTTCAACCGTAGATGCTTCCTTGTTCTCTAAGACATTATGTCTATAATTCTTTTCTTATAATTTTGTCAAGAAATGTGTGACAGTATATATTATACTATATTATATACAATATATTATATTATTGATCAGCTTCTGAGTATCTGCGCAAATTAGATTTTCTGCAAGGCTATTTAAACTTCGGCAACTCGAAGATATCTTTTATTATTTATAAGTATTTGAGCTCTGCTTTGTATCTTTTTGCTAAATAAGTATTAAAAGCAATAATTTAAGAAGATTAAAAACTTCTTTGCTTATTATATTTATACTTCTACAAAATTTCAATTTTAAGTAGTTTCCATTTTTTTATTATTAGCAAATACTTATCATTAATTAGCTGCAAATCAATCACATTTCGCTTAATTAGTGACTGTTATTTTTTTTAGGTTTCCCAAATAATTCTCATTAAGTTCTAATAAAATCTGCCAACCCCCCGTTCAACTACGCAACTAGCTGTCATATTATCCAATCAAATGTACATTATATGTTAGACTCTAATCTTGGCCTGTCATAACCGAGCCGCAGTTGGGGTAGTTTGGGGCATTATCTATTCATGAGACTTTCGCTTTTGCAGTCGAATCGATAAAAAGGCAGCAACAATATCTGTCAAATCGAGGGCAATTGTCGTAAATTACGAGTAGTTCATGCAATCTATATGAGTCTATATACGAACGAATATGAGTGTACCCGTAACCATGTACCCCTCTTCGTATGTACTCAAATTGTCAGTTGTTGTAATATAAATGACAATTATTTAGCGTGATTAGTTAGTAGCTTTGGTTTTGAACGAACAACTGGACAGGCCAGTCACATGACGCATATTTAACTATCCATTACTCCCGGCTAGAAACATCTGTGCATTTGCCATTTATAGATCAGCAGTTTCTATATGTTTTCGCGTGCCATCCAATTGCGTAAAATGACTTAATTCAAACCCAAGTCTCGGCGTCAAGTCGAAATATATTGCGACATAGCGATTGTCGCGCGTGTTGTGAATGTCACGAGATTGAATTTAAATTGGGCTTGTTTTGAATTCAATTTATAGAGATTTTATTTGATAATAATACTGATAAAATATGATTTACTGTTGCCTTATGGAATCTGAGATAAGAAGATAAGCAAAATTATTTGTTTTTTATATGAAAGCAATATATTATTACTTAAGATTGAATCTACCGCACATGAATAAATATTCTTTTTAAAAATGGGAAAAGTTTCTTAGAAATGAGAAAACGTTCTTTTTAATAATAGAACAAATTTATTGGTACTAAGAAATTGTTTTTCAATAATAAATGTATATCTTAATACACAGAAAAAATAAATAATAGAAAATACATCTTATCACAAAGAAAGAATTCTTTTTTAAATAAAAGAAAATATATTCTCATACAAAGGCCTTAAATATTTATATATTAGTCTCTTCGTCACTTCTGGAAAATACTACTTTAGCTATCCATATCAAACGACGCCTTCAATTAGGTATAAATGCAAAGAAGTTTTCGAATCTATATTTTTAATATTTCACAGCGTTTGTTTTCGGAAGCACAACATGAGGCACAACCAATCGAAGGTACAAAAATATGCCGAGTCTCAAATCCATATACATGTGAAGTCTGAGTGCTCAATCGAATTGAGTGCCGTGTTTTTGGAAATGCCGTTCGAATGTTTGGATTGCATCTATTCATCCATTCGGCTCAAGTGGACGTATTAGATGTGCTCGTGGAAACCCTCTAATGGGAGGATGTGCGCACTTGCCAGCCACTTAAAAATGCTTTGGGATGGGATCTGATGGAATCGGGACTGGTTATTAAACATTTGTTAAAGTAGCGGAAAACGGAGAACGGGCGGGCAGGGGCAACATTGTCCACAATAAATTTGTTCACACAATCAATACCAATTAACCTCCTTGGCGCGCACTTAATTATAACGCGCATCGAGCCAAAGAGCAAATAAAATAAATATTTTCTTAAGCTCGGCGAGACGGGACCCAAGGCGAGATAAAAACAGCCTGATGGAGGCTCCAACAGAGGCCCCCCTCCTTTGCATGGCCGCCATAGCGACGCGCCTACGTATGCTGTTCATTTTCCACTTCAACACGCAGCGGCGTTGGAAAAACAATGAGAAAAATTAAAGAAAACACAACAATTCTGGCGAAAGACTTGCATTGGGCTGGGAGGTCCCTGCCATAGCCCTTGCTCCACTGTCTCAGCCCCGGCCTCCCCTCTTCACCCTCCGGCATTTGTCGCTTTAATTAACGCTGCGTCGCGTAGTTGGTCCGATAGCTATCGGGAGCTGACAACAACGATGACTCACAATCTGCCAGTTGTTGTTGTCCATGCAAATGCGTCTCCTGCAGCGCCCAGGAGCTCAAATCCAAGACCGTTGGTGGTTGCTTCGGTTGCTCTTTCAACGCTGACGCACTCTGTGGGCGTATTTATATCTTTTCCTTTAGGATTTTTTTTCGTTTTTTGGGAACGTGACTCATTTGTCTAGGCGCCCGGGCTAAACATTGTAATTTTTATGCAATTGTCCTATAACCCCAGGGATCACAGGACTTAAGTTTGGCTAACAAGAGTGGCGAGGGCAATGTGTTGTAAAATCAAAGCAATTCGTGTTGTTTCATGTTTACATTTCGTCTGGGTATTAATTAGCTATATGATGCTGTACAGATTTGTTGATTTGTCTTTGTATGATACTCTAGTATCGATTCTTTGCTGCCTCTGGTAATATAAGGATGAATATACGAATATATTCTTTTTCCATTAAGTAATCAGGTAGGAAGACGAAATCGATACTCAATTATTTATTTAATATTCGCTTGAGAATAATTCTTTCCTTGGTTTTTCTTTCTTTCTTACAAACCTCTGCTACTCTCGATCAAATTACCAATTTCCGTATTTTCACTCGTCAAGTTTAAATTAAATAATTTATTGAGTTATACAGTTATTGAGAAGAAATCATTTGTATTGCAATCTAATAAAATATACGAGAGGCTAGCAAAGTTTGTCCCAAGAGCTGTTCAAATATTTAATATTTGCATAGTTCTGTTTGATTGCTGCTTGGGGTATCACCTTGCAATAAATAATACAATTGACTCATAAAATTGATTGGTGTTCGTTTGTGATCTGTCTGCCAGCCCTCTGGGTCTTGCTGTGGTGTCACTGGCCAATTCCCAATGCCAACCTCTTGGCCAGACCATATTTGCTTTACTTTTATCAGACATTGTGCGAGTGTGTGTCCGATTGTGCATGTATATGTTTGTGAAAAAGCAAATATGATGCTTATCAGAGGCTGCATAACTGTCGACTGTTTGGCTAGCTAAATAATCTGACTGAATGTCAACAACAACAAATGCAAACATTAATCATTAATATGCGAAAATGTAGTTAACAATTCATTTGCTTTGCGGCACTCGCTTCAATCTGTTTGCATTTAATTAAAGTCTTTAAATCGCTTTTAAAGTGCATACACAGTTAGGAAATTGATTAAATTTGGGTTTAATCAGTAACGACATGAAGTAAAATTCGATATATTAAGCAAACCCAACAAGCTAGCAAGTTAGCAGCTAACTTAAATACCCTTGTTTATGTATATTTATCGTATAATATTTACTATTTATTATACTAACTCACGAAGTGAAAAGAGTACACAGGGTTTGTGCAATGGCTGTCTGTCCATACAAACTCAATTTATCGCCGCTAATGAAGCTACAGATTTGAAGTTTGAAATAAATATTCGTATATAGTCATAGCACCCATATTTCAAACTCGCATAACTTTGTCAAAACTGAACCGATTTTGACGTTTGATGCCATTTTAGACATGGTTTGTCCTCTAGATTGATTCTGCATTTTCAATATACGCATTTGTGTAAATAAATTTTTTGGCCCTGATTTGTCTTCCAGATGGAAGCTGCATTTAAAATACGTGCATTATTGAAAATAAAATAGTGTTCAATTATTTTTTATGTGTATATTACTAGTATGCATATTTTGGTTTTTATTACACTGCGTGCGAGAATTGCGCTGTCGGTTACACCCGACTGCAGCTATTTTACTTGTTTTGCATCAATTCTTTATAAAAGATATCAGCCCTTCTGCAGGCATTTCGTCACTTTTCAAGCAAACCCGAAAACCAAAACGTTTCTCATCAAAGTCATTTCTTATGGCTCTCAACTGACATCAAAACAAACGCGGGGCAATTAAATCAGTCCACAAAATCCCAGACGTGGAGCAACAGAAACATGGCGAATTTTACGATTATTTCTTGAGCAGCGTTTCAATGCCCTAACTGAAAGCTGAAAACTGAGACGACGCAGGGAAGAGCATTAAATTTGATATGTGAGTTGAGTACGTTATATGAAGATAATACAGACATAAAATTGATGTCGCTTTTAAAGTTCATAATATATATAAAGCTAGACAGCTAGCTGAAAGCGTATACAAACTTCGGCAAATAACGCTATAATTATATTTTTTCCATTTTTAAGCCAGACAAAGAGAGATGATGATAGAGAGGGAGGGCGTGTGACTGAAAGACTGTCACCCAGCAATTTTCGCATTGTCGCTTAAATTAATTAAAACCTCAAGTGGCAAGTGATAGCACTTCATCAGATAATATATACGTACATATATATACTCTTGATATTTACTGATTGAAACCAGAGAAAACTTCACAGCAGCTGCGCGCGGGCAATGTCAACTGGTTTGAGCCAAGTCGCTTAGTTCTAGGCGAGGCAAAAAACAACAAAAAAAAAAGAAGGAAAACACGCCACCAAAAATGAAATACTTAGCGTGCCCGTGTGGAGCACATGCTGCTCCATTGTCATGGTCATGGGCACACGCACTTGTAGATACTTTGGCCGTAGATACAAGTCCGTAGATACAATTCTGTTGACGAATTGCCTGACATGCGTTGCTAATTTGTCTGGCGGGATTGTCTCGCCGCATAAGCATATATATATCGTTTATATTCACCGTGGATATGCGCATTAATGTATATAGGGGGTGTTGGGGTGGGCATACGCTTTATAGCCCCGCCTGGCTGGGTTGTTAACTTCACGCTGACGAAGGCGTTTGAACTTTTAACGGTTTCGCATTTTCATTTTGTTGTTTGCGTCTAAAGTTCATTGTTAAATGACTTTTCCCAGTTGCATGTGTGTGCGCGTATGTGTGTGTGTCTGTGTTGTTATTTGTGTGTTTATTTGGCAGCGTCAAGTATTCGATTTGATTTTCAGAGCTCTTTTTTTTGCTTATTTGTTTTTTTGCTAGTTTTTATGATACCCCACCACCTCCCCCAGCTCAGTTTAGTTTTCCAAACAAAGCAACATACAGATCGATTTGTCATGCGATTTGGCATGCCTTTGGGGTTACTTTGGCAGCACCACAATACGACTGACATTGTACAATGATAAACGCTGATTGTAAATACTAAATAATAAATGGTTATATTACAATGTGGTTAGCAGTGGGAGTTTTATGAATTGAGCTCGTTAAATTAATATTTACTTTTTGTAATATAACATCAAGTACTTGTTTTTTTCATGGGTATAGTTTTCAGACCTCAAATGATTACTAATAGCAAACAGCACAGATTGTCAACATCACGAGTTGCAACAGCTCCAAAGTTTCAATTGACTCATTCCATTATCAATTGTTAATATTTGCTGCAAGTCTAACAAGAAACCGATCTGTATAAGCTTGAAAAATTACGTGTGTAGCCAGAAATCGTGAATGAAACGTTCAAACGGGAAATACAACAAAAGTCACATAATTCGAGTCAATAACAAATACAACACGTGCACACGAGAGGGTCGGCTACTACACGGGCTAAACTTTGGACAGAAGCGCCTGGGGAGAACATGGCGCAGGCGAGTTGGGGCGAGGGATCGCTCTATATCACAGTTATGACATGTGCACACCAGAAAAGCAATAAACAATCGATTTGACATTTTCGGGCAACGCAATTGGCCGCCACTTCCAGTTGTGCCTCCACTTCAAGAAGCAGCTGCACACAAAATGGCGGCCAGTTGTGGTTGGGCAAGGAGAGGAGGGGGCTAGAGGGGGTGGTAGGGGGGCTGCCTGCTGCACCTCAGTATAAATCAAATCGAATTTGATTTGAGCTCTCGTTGACTTAGCTGGTTTTCAATTAAAACGCTTAGCTCAAACTCGGTGTAAAATTTAATTGATTTGTGCAAGTGGGCCGTCGCTTTCACCCCCTCCACTGCCCCCTCTCCCAGCCTGATCGATTCGATGCCACTCGATGCCACTCGTTTCGATGCGATTCTTTTCTCCACTTGACGCAATTTCACTTTCATTTGCAGCGTGCCGCGTGTGGACTTAACTGTTATTTAATGAGTCGTCGCGGCTGCGTAATTACTCGATGTATGCCATAAATTGCTTTCCAATTAACATAATTTACACTTTACACACACACACACACACACTCGCACACTCAGTAGCATCTCTGCTGGTGGGTGTTTGCCCAAGCAAAACTGACTCATTTGCAAAATCTTTCCCAATGCTAATTTCATTTATTTTTTATTTTCTTAAGCTTGTTTTCTTTCGGCCCTAAAAATGAGACTCGCAAAATTTGCATTTGACCCAATTGGGCTTTTCGCTGAACCGTTAAATAGGATTTGTAATTGTAATGGTAAATGACTTGTTTAACCGTTAACTGCCAATAAGTATTTGCCCCACAGACTCTGTGGACGCCCACCTGGCCAGCACGTTATGAGCCATCATCATCATCATTTCATCATCATCATCATCATCATCAGCATAAGCTGTGGCTAACTCAACGGCCCAGTTCCGTGTCATTCCGCAGTAAGAGTTGAAAACTCATTTCACACAGGGAAGGGGGGCATAACGAGGGGAAGGCGTGTGTGGGGGCAGGGGGAATTACCAGCGAAATCGCGTTGGCGATTTGCAATTTGATTTCGCCAAATAGTTAAGTACGTGGCTGGTAATAGCAAAATATTTAGATATAAATCGCCAGCAAATGCTGCTGGGTCAAAAGAAACGTGCTGAGAAACCCAAGAGAGAGAGGAAAACAATCTCACAGATCTTTATGGGCAAAGGGCTACTTGAAACGGTAAACAGAAGTTGCGATTGCAGATCGGCAAGTTTTCTATAACGGGACATGGCAAATTGTTATTCATAAACAGGGCTCCAGATTAAATTAAAATAAAAAGAAATAAACGAGCTACACAACAAAGTCGAAAGTTCTTGGAAATAAGCTAGAGAAATAAACTATGCTCGGGTAAATAAAAAATAGCAACAGCTAAGTAAATATTATTATCGTATTATTAGAAATGCGTTATGAATTGAGGATAAGTTCTTAGGTTCAAAATTCTCAGAGTTGGATTGAAAGCTTTTATTCAAGATACTACAAAGAGGTTGTTTACCATGATAACTAGAAGAGGTTTTTTATTTGATAAATATTTCACTGTCTATGATATATATACATATATATGTGGCGACAAAATCATTCTGGTAACGTAACAATTAAGATTCTGGTTCAAATCCCAGTTTGGAAATATTCTAGCTGTTAATCTTATTGTAGTAGTTTGCGCTATGGATATTTGAATAATTTTTAAATCATTAAACGAACTTTAAAACGAAAGTTTTGTTTGTAGTTTATGCCCACATTATAAATAACAGCAATATAAATATTTATCTATTGCATTTTTCAAGTAATTTTAACAACAGTGATTTAAGGGTTCGCATGCCTTAGACAAATGAAATAGTATATAGTGCTTTTTAAAAACTTGGTTTGATAGTTTATAACAATATCCTTAACTCTTATTTTAATATTAATGATAATAAACATTCATCTGTTGAGTATTTGTATTTGTATATTATAAATTCAAAATGTTTATTGTTAATATATAGAGTCTATACTTCCTGCCGCTGCAGTTCCTATACATATATATATTTCTAACAACCCATTTGGTCACCAAAACATACACTTAATTGGCTTAGCTGATCGTCCAGTTCGATTTGGTTTGCCGACGGATGCTGACGTCAAGATGTCGTCGGTGAAAGGCGTAAGACAAGCGGCACATGATCGACCCGGACCCAGAGCCGGCAACAGGGGCCGCTCGTTAAACGAGCTGAAAACCAGCTGACCAGCTGGCAGAGGCAGGGCGAGAGAGAGAATTTGGTACTTCCTCATGGCATTGCCTGGCAAAAACCTGTACAGGCCGGCAAGCGAATATGTTTGTTTTTATCGACGACGGCGACGTCATCGTCACGTTCTGGTTTATTAAGCATTGAATAATATGGTTTGTTACTGTTATGCATAATTAGTGGATAGCGCGTGGCACCCGAGACTGGTTTGGGGCTTTCGAGGGGGCGGGTGGGAAAGTCTGCCAAAGCAAAACGAAAATCAAGCTGCGACCGGTTCAGTCTAATAAAATTTCTTAACGAATATGAATTGTTTATTACATTAAATCATCAAGGCTTGTGTTTGTTTATTGTTTTATCTCGTTTTGATTGGGTTTTAGAGAACGCTTTGTGGCAACTTGTTGCACAACAAAAGAATTTACAGTTTGTATTTGAAATTGGAAATTCGATGATAAGCTTATCGCCTAATTGGCTGGGGTTTATTCAACTGTCTAAGCTCGCGACTGTGACTTGACATCTTTATAATAATATTATGATTTGTAATCAGCTTTTAGTGGTTTTTTTTAATCGCTAATTTGTTTTTAATTGCTGCCCTTGCTTGAACTCGGAACTCGCACTGAACTGTGGAAACTGGTTTCCTCTGGCCCTGGCCGGGCACGCTGTACTGCCCTTCATGACATCAGATTAGACCAAAGACCAAAGCTCTAAAAGCTCTATTCCTCTAATGATTTCCATTTGATTTATGGTCACATTGTGCGTCAGAAAAGTCTATGAAGGGGAAAGGTTGCTGGGCCAGTTGCCAGTTGCATATTCATGAGATTACAACAAGAGTTGTTAACATATATTTCTGTTTGAGTGTTATGTTTGACACGCACGATATACTTAGAAGGCCTTGAGGAAGTACAAGAATAATAAATGGTATACACTTGGACAAAAGAATCACGAATTTTGTTCGCCAAGGTCATTTCTAAGTCTGAGAATGGCATTCTTATTCAAAGTGATTTTTATACAGAAATTTCTTATATACAAGACTCAAATCATATGCTCCATTCAGATTGAGCATATTAAATACCTTTTTTAGGATTTAGTGTTTAGAGTGTATCTTGGTAAGTTTTGAAACATTCAATAGCTGGTACCCCATTGCAGCACCTGACGTCGAGGAATGGTGAAAACTGACCTATGCCAATAATTTTGCTCTCTTGACATGCGCATACAAAATTTAATTTTTACATTAAATGTATGTATAAATTTTCTTATATGACATGGAAATGCATTTAACCGGCAAGTCTCGACCTGGAACCACACGCACATGAAAAGCCCAGCGACAGGGCGATTAATGTAATTGAGCAAATACTCTTAAGTGTGTGTGAGTGAGTGTGCGAGTGTGTGTATGTGTCAGTGATATAATGCGAATTGCTGCAGGCACGAAACTGCAAACCCAGCTCTGACTGCACAATAGATTTACACCCAGATACACCACACACACCACACACACACACACACACGCGCGGTAACAGTGTGAAAGTATACGTAACTTGGCATATAAGCTAGTTTCCAGGCAAGACATGGCCCGTGCGATAACACAAACATTTCAGGCGATTAAAAATTTAAAGCAGATTTGCCTGACAGACATGAACAGAGATGCACAGAAGAGAGACAGGTCGAGAGGGGGGTTATCACGGAGAGCTGGAGGAGAATCACTTTGGAGCTTCGCAAGCTTAGCGAGTCGTCTCTGCATTGCTTGCTCAGCGCAGATAATATACAGGCTCAGTCAAAGCGCCAGAGCTAGAGACTAATTGACTTTTGAGGGTGGAGCTACAATGGGACTAAACGAGCACAATACTGAATTACAATTAAGAACATTGCAGCAATCTCTGGAGGAGATTCCGATAAAATGTATGTATCTAGCTTTAAAACTAAGGAAGATATATGGATAATATCAAATTTCCACGCCCCCAGCAAATATAAATACAAAAATCACTTCGAAAAAGAGTATAAAAAGGTAATAATAATAATATAATGCAGTTACTTATAGATTTTATTTTATATTACTAAGGCAAATGTCTACAAAATATTAATATATTTTTAATGAAAGTTTAAATAACTTTCCTAATACATTTTGTATTAAAATAAAATATATTTATCTAAATATGATATAAAATAATATTTTAATACTAATAGCAACTTTTGTTAGCTTCTTTATAGCAGACATAAAATTGTTACAATGAAGAACTGTATTTTTAATGTATCTTAAATTTGTACCCAGTAAAATCAGCTGTGGGCCCACTGTTCAATGACTGACTGACTGTGTAACCGACTCGGACGCTAACGGCTGCCTTACTGCGAACATTATTTTGTACAGACTAAACATCAGGTATAATATACATGCAACTAACCACCCAGTCAGCCCCCCAAAACACACTCCCTTGCTCGCTCTGTCCATCTCTTTCGCCCCGACGGGGCAGAGCTGTCTGTTGAAAACTGTTAAATGTTTTTAAATGTGAGAAAATAAGAGTGGAAAACTGGCTGCACTGGCTCGCAGCTACTGCATTTTCATAGTTGGACCCGCTGGCACAATTTGCACGAAAGCTGCCCCTCCTCACCCTCTTCCCCTGCTAGTTTGTGTGGGTTTTGGGTCTAGTTTAAAGTTTTGCCGAGAGACATGGGAACAATTAAATACTCGTATATGCTCGCAATACCCTGGATAATTGCATTACCAGCTGCAGTTCAATGCACTTGCCTAGAGAACAGCGTCATGCTACAAATATGGAATATAAATATATATAAATATATCTTCGGCATACAAGCGCACATAAATATACACAGGGCATATTGTATATGCGAGATTGTGTACTTGGACTTGTGCAAACAGTGCGATATATTGCCAATGGCTTATTGGGACAAAAGCCGTGTAAAATTACAGATTAATTGTTATTATCGTGGCGTATGCTGAAAAACAACCAGAAACAAAAGGGATTTCATATATGAACGGGGTAGAAAGAGGGAGAGAGAGAAAGAGACAATGGAAAACAATGCGGAAGCTTTTCTTTAGCCACAGGCCAATGCATTGCATTTCACTTTCCTGCTTTATGGCCAACCAGGTTGTTTCTTTTTTTGTATTTTCCCACATGCGTTTCTCACTGCAAGCCGAACTTCGTTCCCCTCTCCCCTCCCCCTCCCCTTCCCCTCAACCACTGAGAGCTGGCCATGTGAAGTATTTGCTGATTTTCACCCATGGCTGATGGCTTTTGGTATTTTTTGTGGGCAGCTTTTGCCGCTTGGCGTTAGATTAAGCAAAAGTTTGCGAGGCGAGCCGAGTCGAGCTGAACTGAGCCTCATTCTATGATAAACACATCCGCTCTAGATATTAGCCGAGCGAATATTATTTCAATGTGACCCACTTGAGTCCATTGAATACCGCTCTAAAGAATAAAAAATATGAAAGAGCTGCCACTTCAGATATGATTCCCCTCATTCCAACAGCCACTTGTTAGCCCACAGCTGGGAGAGGATGTTTGAGCAAGTGCACTCAATAGATGTGTTACTTGGAAATAATCGCTGTCTCTCTCTCTCTCCCTCTCCCTCTATCTCTCTCAGACCCGAGTTAGTTTTAACTTCATTTGTGTCACAAATGACCCAATAAACTTGCCTGTGCCTGATAATGAAGTCGTGCATTTTATAAGGGGTAGAATGGGTCTACCTAAAGAGGAAATGAATAAATAATTAGATAGGCATTTAAAAATAACATTTTCTAGCAAGCATTTAGCATTTACAAACACGTGTGTGCATGACTAGTCAATTTTTAGTATATATGGGAACGAATAAATTTTAAGGTAAATTGTATTTAGCTAAAATAAGTGGAATATGCATAAAAAAGTACAAGAAATAATTCGAAAGCAGATAATTTGTAAACTTTTATATCTAACTGGGTAATGCAACCTCGACAATACATATTTTAATTAATGCAATTAAATTACACTTCATGTTTATATAACATTAGGTTCAGGCACCTAGAAAATAAACATCTGTTGTCGTATATCATTTAAGGGTTTTTGTTTTGATTATTATTTCAAATTATAAGATAGCAACGTATTATAAGATTATTTTATTATTTATATGTGTGTCATTTTTATACAGCAAATAAATTACACTTCATGTTTATTAAACATTTGGCTTCACTTGCTGCGAAATTAGCATCTATTATTTATCATAAAAACTATTATTCTAATGATAATTCACAAAAAAAATTATTTAAATGACTGACAAATCCTCTAAAATATATTACTTTTTTCATATAGCAATCAAATTAGGCTTCATGTTTATTTATCATTACGTTTAGCTGGCAGCTAGAAAATGTACAGCTATCATTTACACTCTTACTCCTAACTTTTTTATAACACGCCATATACATTAAAAAGTGATTTAATCAGATACCAATTTAGATTCATTTGAAAATTATTATTGCCTCTTTTTTATATTTGATCAACAACAATTTGCATTGATTTATAATGAAATTAATAAAATGTTAATAGACGGAATACATGGAGATAGCTGGCAAATAAAACTATAGAAACTAGAGCTGTAAAGAGAAACGTCTATGCAGATATCTGCATAGATAATCACTATAATGGCTCGCTTACTCTACATATATTGATCGAGCACAAACAAACATTTAAATTTTCGACTTTTTGCCCCACCTGCACAACTTTCACTTTGCGCCAAAATACAAAAAAAAAGAAATAAGTGGCTCAATGCTAAAAGTTTAACTGTCAATTGCAATTAAAGTGGGCGCCAGCCACGCCCTGGCAGCCCATATTTGCATGCAGATTGATGTCATTGCCAGGCTGCATGCGAGTTGCAGATGATTTTTTCCCGTTTTTTTTTTTTGGGAATGAAAAACTTGCTTTTCATGTCAATTTCCATTTTGCCTATAGTCCCCTATCAAGAAGAAAATTCCCCCATCCTCTTAGCATGCAATCGCTGCAATTGCAATTGCTATTACTTAGTAGGCACAGCGAGGTGAAAGAGAGAGAGAGAGAGAGAGAGAGGGGAAGGACCTCGGGGGCAATCCTAAAGATACATACGAACGGCACAATTCGCTTGCCAAAAAATCAGGACAACAATAACAAAGGAACAGGAACCAGGCTGTCGTCGCAGCGGGGCCAGGCACTGAGAACCTGGTGTCATGGAGAGCAAACAATAATGTTGCGAGAGGCAAGTCTCTAGTGCGCCTGCGCCAGAGATTCTTCTCTAGGGGCTCGTGCGTTCTCGTCGTTGTTGTTGCCTCTCGAGAGGCCAGCGCCAAAACAGCGTTGAAGAGTTTTCCTTCTTTCCTTTTTTTCTGGTTGCTGTTTCGCCTGTGCTTGTGGCCTTTGTTGTTGCCAGCTGAATTTTGCTTTACGCTGGTGGCAATGACTCCTCAATGCAGCCAACAGAGGTGCCCGCAGGGTAGAAGGGGGGGCAGGGGGCCAGGGGGGCTGCTTTGGCGCCGGCTTGCATTAACTGCACTTGATAAACGCGATTTGCGGAGCGCGCGTTAATTTGTTTTCAGCTCCCTTTTGTGATTCGCTTAATTAAAAGCCAAATCCCAATTTGCCGCCTACAGCTGCATCCTTGTGGAGCAGGACTCACTCGAGCGACAGTACATTTAGAGTGGAGGAGGCCAGGAGACGGTGGACTGCAAGTGCGAGTGGAGGGGGCCTGGCTGAAGGGTCGCTCGTTTGGTTGGTCGCGTGCGTTTTTATTGATTTTTCCACACAGTGCGATGAGAAATGGCCTCTTGTTGTTTTCCTAGTTGCTCTTGTTGTTGCTGTTGTTGTTGTTGCAAACTAAAGTGTGTGTGCATGTTGTGTATTCATAAAGTTCCTGTCCCTATTACGGCGCCAGAGACCCTCCAAGTTGCCAACTCAGTTAGTTATGTGGGTTAGCCGCAGACCCTTAAGCTGCACAAATTACTCGCTGGCAGGAACCAGGATTGCGAATTCCTTTGTTTGTCGCGTTTGCAAAGCTCCAGCTCACTTTTTGAGTACCCCTATGCACGAGGGGTAGCTTTAAGCGGGACAAAGGAATTGATTTTATGCGTGTATCAAGTGAAAGTGAGTCTAAAAAGGGTTTAACAAAGGCGCAATGACACTGGCTTATAAGCAATAATCAGACAGATTACAAATATTTTAGTAAAACTTAATGCTGGCCACTTGGAAGGGAATATTATTAGCTGAAGAATATAAAATAAAATATATAAGATATATTATAATATAATATATATGTATAATATATGAATATTTTATATTGCTTTGCAAGAATACCCTTTTTATATATTAATATATTTTATCAATGTTTTTATTAATCAAATTAAACAAGTTCATATTATATCAAACTTTTATACATTTTATTAAAAAAATGTTATTTATATTTAATATTTTTCGCAAGAAAGTGCTTAGCTTAATCTCTTATTAAGAATTACTTCTTCTCTCTCGCTCTCTTTCCCTTTTCCCCACTGCATCTCGCTCTTCTCCCGCACTCTCCCTCTCTCTAGCTCTTCATTAACGCCGTTTCACAGTTTGTGGACCCCGAACTGCTGTTGACACTCAGTTTCGCCTTATCAAACACGATTCCCTCCAAAAACAACCGGCACAATTATCAGCTTTTTTATATAAACACATACATACATATTATTTTGCACGATCTTAACCGGCAGTGTTACAGTTATTTTTATGGCCAAAAAACCTTTTGAATAACTGTAAGAACGAAGGTCAGTTTCAACTCACCTTAAAAAGCGGGCGCTCGTAGAAATAAATTTAATTAAAACGAAATTTATATTGAATTCTGTTGTTGTTGTCGTTTTGGCTCGTCTGCTCGCAAGATTTGTTAAGCTCTCAAGATGTTGTTGTTGTCGTTGTTGTTGTTGCACCAACAGCTGTTCTGTGCCACACACAGATACAAGACACACTCGCACACACACGCACAGTGGGTCGGTTCCAGAGATGCACAGACACACAAGCGTTGCCGAACACAATACATAAATAAACAACAAATATACTTGTGTATTTATTTTTTTTGGATATATTAAAAATGCGTCGCGTATTTTCTTGAGTATTTTGTTATTATGTTTTTTATTTATTGAATTTTTTTGTAAAGCTGTTTTTTAATTTTCTTGGCGCATTTTTGCAATCATTTGTTGTTGTTTTTGTTTATTTCTTATCCACACGCGCTTGGAATTTGTTATTTGTGTTTGTATTTAAAAGTGCGAACTACGAGTATCTGCGAGATACTTTGTTGACTATTTCCCAACGGCCTGGCAGTTGCTTTTAGTTGTTCATTTAAAGGAAAACTCAACACAATTGCAGCGTCGTTGTTTTTCTTTATGTTTTGAAGTATATTTTTTAATGCCTTAATACGATTTTCTGTTTTCTATTTTCTATGTTCGACCAACTACCCAATGAGACAGTCCAAGATACGCAGCGTGGAAGCGACAGCAGCGCCAACCGAATTGTTATCCAACTCGTTGCAGATACGAAAACCAACTGATTCCACGGCCCACACAACACCAACTGAGAACTGAACGGACTCGGCCGACGTCGAACGGCAAACGGCAAACGGCGTCGCACGTCGGACGCCGAACGCCGAACGCAGACGCTGCACAGACACTGTGAGAGAAATACAGTTGTAACTCGCTACATGCGCTGCGACTGTAAGAAGTATTGCTGGACGTTAACTACCAGCTGATAGTTCAAGAGGTTCAGAGCTGAACCCATTTTTCGTTAAAACAGCTCAGATTTTATAAAATAAAATATCTTTAATCTTGAAAATATCTTTAATAATATTGTAGTTTACAAGTTTTTTCAAAAATAATTTACAAAGGATATTTTATGCTCAACTCGAAATATTAAGAGATGGGAAATGTATAATTTTGTGCATGCAACTGGTAAGAAAAATCTGAGATTATAGCTTAACAGAAAAAGTGCATATTCCATAATCTATATACTCATATATACACTGTAACATGTACACGTAACATTCGATATGTAAATTGTACAGCTCTCTGTTAACAATTATTGGATATATGTATCACCTGTCCAGTAAAATTAGTAAGATAGTTGTCGTGCCATCGGCCACAAACTCAATTTGAATAGTTTATACGACTTGCAAGGATACTGCTTCCTTATGATCCAACTGGTTTATTTGTATATATTTTTTTAACATTATATTAAAAACTTAAGATGATTTCACATTAAATAAAAAGTACTTTACCCGGAGGGCCCAAAGTCAAACATAGAATGCAACTAATTTCCTGTAGCTAGGCTTG
The DNA here is from genome assembly GCA_035043565.1 of Drosophila robusta. NCBI lineage: Eukaryota > Metazoa > Arthropoda > Insecta > Diptera > Drosophilidae > Drosophila > Drosophila robusta. The sequence goes on from JAWNMW010000584.1 coordinate 7,508,066, forward strand.
ACTGTAGGGAATTCAAGAGACTGAGAAAGTGTGTGAGAGATTGAGAGAGAGAGAGAGAGAGACACAGAGAGCGCCTCGCTCAGTGGGTGCATGTGGCTTGTTTTAATTTCAGTTTCCATTTCTGTTTCGATTTCTGTGTCTGTTTCGGTTTCTGTTTCGGTTTCGTCTTTTGTTTCGGTTGTTTGCCATCTTACCACCAGCTGTGGCTGTCTGCACTTGGGGCTTAGGCTTTGTTATTTTTAGCGCCACTCGATTTGGTGTTATGAGGTGGGCAGCAGCGCGAGGCCGCGGGGCGGCGCGGGGCGGGGCAATGCGTGTGGCAGCCGCATGTCACATGCCGGCGCGCATTGTCCACATTTCGATGCTGCTGCTGCTGCTGCGGCTTTTGCTGCTAATTGCAGGTGCAGCTCAACAGGCAGGTGCGGGGTGGGGGTGGGGGTGCGGGGTGCGGGGCTCGGCCTGTGGGGGAGCGGCTTGCATAAGGTGCCGACAGGTCGGTTGCAATTAGTGCAACTAATTAATATTAGAGCATGCCAAGTAGTTGCAGTTGCCGCTGTAGGCAGTCCTATCGATCAGTTCCAGCTACTTGTGGGTGTGCAGGTGTGTTCTTGTGTGTGTGTGTGTTTGTGTGTTGTTTGCCATTGTACAGCTTTGATTGAATATTAATATATGGATAACTGAACAAGTGGCTTAGCATTAGGTCAGCAGCTTTAGTATCAGCATTGATTGAGCTAAGCCAATTTACATGCAGTTGCCATCGCAGCTGGGATTGCATTTCATATGAGTTTATATATAGAACAGTGTATAATCCATTCGAGTGTGCACCCACTATGAAATGCACTCTAACTAGTAATTGAAATAGCCGTTTATGCATATACAAATACTAAGCAGTTGATAGAAGATTTAAAAAATATATTATGAGCGATTCACGATTAAAAATTGCATCAAAATTAATTAATTTAAAAAGTAAAGAAATATTTAATACCCCAAAGTTTAATCCCATAACAAAAATTATATCAAAACAAGAAAAAAATAGACTCAAACTTGACTGAAATCAAGGACATTTACTATGGGTCGTACAACTGGACAAGTTTAAATTTTTGATTAATTTTGCAAGTTTTTTGACAAAAAAAACATATATACATATATCACCTCAGCACCAGTTTTAAATTGACCTTTTATGCTAATTCATCATGCTTGAAAATCGGGTAAACTTAGACAAAGTTATGGCAGTTTATAATCTAGTAGTAATGGGCACTTGGGTACTTAACAAACTTTGTTTTTCTTTTTATCAATATTGGCTTGACTTTTGACAGAAAATTTGAGCACATGAAAATCTGTTTTAAAGTGACTTTTTATGCTTTGACATCCCCAATCGTTTACTCGGGATTCTAAATTTCGAAGAGAAAATGTTTTCGAAAATGTTTACATGATATTTTTGAAAAAAATTATATTTGCAAAAATATATAAAACCCAAATCGGTTCTGTTTTGTCAAAGTTATATAACTTTTAAGAAATGTAAAGTTTTTGGGCCAGATAAGCAAGCTTGATCTCAGCTGTTTTATCTTTGCACGCTTTTTACTGTGCTCGTATTTGGCTGAAGTTCACACTTTTAAATCCCCCATTAAGTGTGCCAATAAAAATAACTGCACACTTGGTAAACACACGCGCCACTTGCTGATTTCTCTCGTTTCCCCGTTCTGATTTTGGAGCCCCTGCCGAAGAAAGCAACACACGTGCGCTTAATATTTATAGCCGTTGCCCGCGGCGTTTGCGAGCTGCGAGCCTCATCAGAGCCTGGAGGTTGCCACGAGACGGCGCCGCGTGTCGCGATTTGAGCACAGATTTCTCAATAATACTAATCTGCCGAAAAGAAGATGCCGAAAATAACGAAAATAAAAACAAATGCGAGTGCGAGTGCGAGTGCAAAAATGCAGCTGATAGGCGACGGCTGGCGAGCGTTTGAGTTAATGAGCCGTTGACTGACTGCGTCGCGGGTTCAACGGCCAGAATTGAGTCACAATGACCATAGAACCGCGCCGGGAGGGCGCTAGCGTATCCCAATAGCCAAATATTTGCATACAAACGTTGAGATAAAAAAGGGCATGAGAAGCGACAGGCAGCAGGCAACGGGCGACAACAAAGGCCAAAGGCCAGGCAACTGGCCAGGACAGTAAGCCAGGCTAGAGGTAGCCGAGGATGATGCTGATGATGATGAGGGCAGCGAGTCAGCCAGACTGACGCTTGTCTGTCTGTCTGTCTAATGGAAATCGCATGCAATATAAATTAAGCAAATGTTCGATGAAATTTGACTGCAATTGGAATTGAAGCTGGTGTTGGAGTGGGAATGGGAGTGGGAGTGGGGGGCACCACCAGCAGCAACTGCACCTGCGGCAGACAACCGTGTAAAAGCCGCAAAATCCACAACCAGATAAACTCCCAGCTGTACGGATACTGATATGTTTGTCGCATCTGTTGCCGCCAGCATAAATTTGCGTTTGGCCAAAGCAGATGCCGTTGCACAGAGTGAAAGCCAGAGAGAGAGAGAAAACGAGGGTGAGGGATATATATGCAAATACATACCCCACTTGGGCAGCTCGTTTATCAGAGCTGTGCTGCTGTTCATTTCCCACATTTGCAGCAGAGGTCGCTGTGGCACAGTTCGAATCCGTTGCATTGGCCGCCCACTTTGCCACTTTGCTGACAGCCATTCGGCAATTTGGGCCTGGACTGTGGCCGGGCGAGTTATCATCGTGAGTTATGAGTGCACTCTCAAAAGCCTGCTTTGTCATTACACGTAGACAATTTCTATGTTCCAAAATCCAATTAATGATTTTTATTTTGCGTGTGGCTACTACCAAGTCTAAGCACTTACAAAAACATCAGGTACATCAAAAACACAAGGTCACAGACCTAAAACTCCGTATTAGGCTCCAAATTGTATCACGTTTAATAAATTTTAATATCGCGCAGTTTCAAATTTATATTAAGCCCGCCAAATCAGACAGAGCAAAAGCTAATCGCTACAACACCGCACCTGTAGCTATATTCATCTCGCTCTAATAATATGCTCTACACGTTGAACGAACTCTCCTCGCTTAACGAAGAGCGCGCTAAACGAATATTTGCAACTCAACGAATTTACTCACTGAACGAACGACTCACAAGACGAAACACACAGAGCGAATATAACCACATGAACGCTTAACGGTGGTTGCTGCTGGCACTTATTTTTTTAGCCAAGACGCACATCACTTGGCGCTAGGCTTTCCTTTCACCCACACACACTTAATGCACTAAATAAATTGCTCAAGTTCACTCAATGACCTATGAAAACAACACACTTTCATTTTACACATTTTGTCGCGCACGCTGCGGTTCGTGTGCTTGACTGCCGAACTAGACTGCTCGCTGAACGAAGAACTCACTCAACGAATGAAATGAAAAGCTTTAGCACAGTTCCTTACCCTCTCTTTAGACATATTGAAGACACACACCTGACAGACGATCCGCCTATCGGCAGCCGCCACAGCTTATCGAAATAAACGATAACATTGAAATCTTTGCTACATTTTCAAATTCGTATTTGAATGAACGTGACAAATATATTATTTCTGATTCTAGCGAATCACCAATTGAGATATATATATTTTGCATTTCGCATTAAACCACTTGCAATCACTATTTAATGAATAATCTCATTTAACTTTTTATTTAATAACCTTTACTAATTATATGTATAACTTACACAATATTTTCTGTATTTGTTTTTGTGTTTAATTGTAATTAAAATATTTGTTGAGCTTATAAATTATTAAAACTATGCGCAGGAAAATGAGTCACTTGCCAAGACGAGAATCGTCCGGTTCATTTACAAATTCAATTACAAAACTGTTTAATTCGGAGGAATTTATGTTCCCCCATTATGTTTACCGTTATGTTTGCACTACACTTACACAGCGACGATATATTTATGTATATGAAATGATTCGTGAGTGGATCAACAGCTATTCGTATGTATGTTGTTTACTTTTCGATTGTGTGCAATGTTTTTTTTCTGGAATGTTTTACGCTTTTTACAGTTACAAATTGCCTAGTGGAGTACGCTTAGACTACAACTAAATAATTGCCGCTGGTTCATGGTATAACATTAAAAATTTTGGTACAGTCATCGTCAATACATATAAATAGATATATCTATATATAGTCATAGATCAATACTACTAAATTTCATTGTTGCGTTACAAATGGTTTGTCTTTTCTAAATTTTTAAGTTGCGGCAAGCTCTGGCGTGCAGCGCGATAGCGATCGATATATATATCGGCTTATCGACTTGGCCAGCAACCGGAATACCCCTAATGCTGCTCGGTTTTGGTTATCTTTGCGTCGTATTTACAATAATCTCTTAATTTTAAACTTGTCATTAATTTCGTTTTGATTATATTCTTGCTGAATTACACATACTTACATACATACACAATATAAACGGTAAAGAATTAATTATAATTAAATTAGCATAATTAAGTTCTCAGATTTAAGTATAAAGATTTCATGTATTGCCTCAAATGCTTTGTAAGCTTTGTCGTATTCAGTTACTTAGCTTAAAATTATGAATTAATTAAATTCAAACTAAAAACACGAAATTAAAATTTGGGAATAGGAACTAAAAGCACCAGCAAAATATACAAAAAAAAAACACATATAAAATATATATAAAGTAAACATGAATTAAGCATAAATCAAATATTGTCTTTAGCTTGTGTACCAAATAATTGTCGCTTAATTACATTAATTAATTCTTTCACTTATAAACATATTGCATTTAGTTTTCACATCGATGTTCACAGTTGGAATAAAACTTCGCTTAGTTTACGTTCGCAGCGGAGGCGGCAGCGCGTGTGGGCGTGGCGGCGGCGTCGCCTGCTGTGCCCCAGCTCCGGCTCCAGCTCCAGCCCCAGCCCCACCAGCGCCCGGCGCCTGCATCTGCATGTGGACGCGCTTGGCCCGGTAGCGCTTCAGCTTGCGGCGTGCCATGAACAGGCTCGGGTTGAAGTTGAAGTCGCGACAGCCGTGGTGGGGGGGCGGCGGCGGCGGCGGAGGGGGCGGCGAGTGCGCGACAGCGTCCAGCTCGTAGGGCGGGAAGAACATTGGGTTGGCAGCCCAATCCCGCCACATGTTTCAATCCTGCGCCGCCCCATTCGCCTGCGCCAGCGTCGCCCCATTGCCGGCCAGCTCGCCGTGGCGGCGCTGCTCCATGGCGGCGGCGACGAAGTCGTCGTCCAGCGAGGAGGACTGCTTGGAGCCGACCGACTTGCAGTCCTCGTCCATGCTGACGCCCAGGTGGTGCATGGCCACCGCCGCATGGTGGCGCTCCGCGGGCGGCAGCAGGTTCAGCATGCTCAGCGGCAGGCCCGGAAAGCCGCCGCTGAAGTCCGGATAGAAGCCCTGCGGATTGAACGGATTGAAGAGCGCATTGGGCCCGCCCAGCAGATCCGGCTCGGAGCTGCCGCTGCGCGGACCCGCTGGCGGACCCAGCGGCAGGCCCAGCTCCAGATCCAGCGGACCCAGTGCACCCAGCTCACTCGGATGGGGCATGGCAGCCTGGCCACCACCACCACCAGCGCCGCCACCATTGCCGGCGCCGCCGGAGGCGCCGTTGTTGCCGCCGGAGCCGGCATTGGAGCCCGCCGCATTCTTCTCCTTGTCCTTCTCCTTGCGCTCCTTCTTCTCGCTCTTGGAGCCGCCGCCGCCGCCGCCGCCGCTGATGCCCATCTGCAGCATTTCGATGGGCGGGCCGCTGATGCAGTCCTTGCGCAGCTGCTCCAGCTTCAGGCTCTTGCCGTACTTGCCCCGCACGTACATCAGCAGCGAGTTGTACGGAATGCCGAAGATGCGCGACGCCTGCGACGTGGTCATCTTCTTGTTCCACACGTGCTGCAGTGCCTCCGTCAGCTCCGTGTTCGTCCAGGAGCGAGGCGGTCCGCCGCGTGGCGCCGAATGCTGTCCCTTGGGCCGTGGCACTGCAAAGGGAGGGAGAGAGAGAGAAAGGGGGCCTGATTAGTTTAAAGCTGTTTTCCTTTCGCGGAGCGCCATCCTCGACGAACAGTCGGGTTATCTGGCGGCGACCATCTGCTAATGTTTCAATCTACGTGCCCCATATGCGGCCTAGAAAGCCGCGCTGAAAGATTCGCCCATTGTCTGCAGTTGCCTACAGCTCATACACACCCTGTTGCAGTTGTTGCTGCATGTGGCACCTACAGAGAGCCGAACGCTGTGGTGGTTCCCATACCCAAGGCCTGCGCCTGTGCCTCGCCCGACCTTCCATATGCAAATTACGAGCTTGGCTGCCTCGTCACATGCGCCGCTAAAACTCAATTTAGATCCACCGATATCGGGCTGCCCCACAACGAGCGGGAGAGAGCGCCACGGAGCGAGTGTTGCAGCCACAGGTTGAACGATCAACGGCAACAACAACAACAACCGCGACTTGGGGACAACAGCCAGCTGGAGCTGCAGAGGCGACCACGTCGAATCTCTGCTCTGGGCCCAGTCGTTCATATATGTGCCCAAATGTGCAGCCAGCGATAATTTACAGTTTATTGCAGCTTTTCCTTTGCCTGATAATATGGCATTTTCTTGCCGATAGCCAGATTTTCGCGTAGTGAAAATAAATTGCGGCCTAAGTAAATGATATGGGAGCATTTTACGAAGAAAAGAGTTGTCCGAGATAAAAGCCTAAAAACTATAGATATATCTCAATAAAGAAGGAGCGACAAGTTCAAACTTCGAAATAGTGGAAAGAATTCTGATGATTGAACCGGGAGATTCTTCAAATAGCGCTACAGTCAACCTGTTTTATAAATTGTTCTTGTTGGTTCAATAAACCAATGATCCAGCCAACTTAACGCCTTTAATCAATATTTTGCAAACAAACAAATATTATTATAAATAATTTTACACTTCATATAGATTAAGGAAAAATATTTTATATAGGTTAAGATGTGTTAAAAATTTGTTGTATATTTAAGAAATTTCTCATCAATTGCGCCAGTTGATTAATTATGAAGAAAAGAAAGAATTTTTTAAAAAAATGGTTGTGAACAACTTATAAATAAACCGAATTTAGTTTTTAAACTAAGGCAACAACAACTTCCCTTAAGAAACTAAGTTCATTAACTAGTTCTAATCGCATTTAAGAAATTCCTCATATAGCACAACTCTTATTTGTTTTGTTCTTGTTGTTGTCACAATTTACATTGGCGAAGGGTCACAACGTAGGTCTGACCTTCTATTCCACTGAACTGCCGCAAGAACAAGAGGCAGGACCCAAGACCATAAATGCAATTGTAGTTGTTGTTGCTGCTGTTGTTGTTGTTGTTGTTGTGCCTGGGCTCTAATAAGGCACCTCTGTAGTCAGCACGTCAGCAGCCAGTTGTCCCTAGCCCCCTCCCACCCTCGCTCCTTTCAGCCCACAAAATGAAATTTGAATTTGTTACAAATCGCAAATCACGTTTTCAGACAGAAACAACAACTGACTGGCAAAAGGGAGAGGTGCAGGAAGAGGCAAAGAAGAGAGAGAGAGAGAGATAGAGCTAAGAGAGAAGAGTGAAAAAACAATCGCAAAATGAACAAATGAATGTGAACAAATCAGTTAATCACACCCACACGAATACTACGAATACGAATGCAGGCCCTAGAAATGTGCTGCACACCCCCCCCCCGCAATCATCTAACCCCCGCCGTTCCACCTGAGGCAATGCCTGTGTACCGTTTGCCCGTTTGAGCCAAGTGGTTGATTCTTATCAATGTTGGCTAAGAAACAAAATAAATCGCAAACCCGTTTGCCAGATTCGCAATAAAGAATATCGTGCTATACGCCAGATTTGCGCTTTTTAGCACAGTTTTATTTACTGTTTCACATTGTTGTAATTTAAACAGCGATTGTCATGGTCGGGATGAGTCCAACTCGCAACTCTGAGATGAGCCTGAAGATCGGCTCAGATAGCCGCTTTCTGTTGTTGTGGCATTTCAGCTTTTGCCATGCCGAACATCTCCGATCACGACTTTCGGTAACTGCGACTATTGATGAGAAAATTAAGCAATTAAATGTGAGCCGAGCTGGAAAGTGTGTGTGCACAATGAAGTGAAAAGATCAACGAGATGCCCACGGCTGATCACTTTGTATGTAAAGCGAGTAGATCATAGGGAATATATATTCATATCCATATGTTAAAAGGTCGGCTTTTCACATTTCACTTTAGCTTTTAAGCCCGGCGCCTGCTATATTTAAGAGTTCGACTTAGCGATCATTTGTAGAGATCACATTAGCTTCGGCGCTAATCTTTCATTCACAAAAGCGCTGGCCAAGCACTTAACCCATCAACGCCAGGCCAACTGTCAAAACGAGCTGTCAAAATATGCGTAGCTCACATGGCCCCGTCCCTATCTCCCTACTCGCTGCGCACTCATTTGTCAATCACATGACAATCAAAAGAAATAGATAATTGATTTCTGAACCACATTTATGTAGATATATAGAAATATTATTTCCCCACACACACACAGAGAAAAACTTCATTAACTTTCTGAGGTTTCACTTGCATTTCAAATAAATAAAAAAAAACACTAAGAAAAAACGGCTGCGTTTATGGAGCTGGCTATTTGTCAATCAGAGTTATACAGGTTGAAAAAAAAAACGTCGACGTTTACGATATGCATAGGTGCACATGTTGATCCGTTGAAGAAACAAAAAAACAAACAAACTCAACTGCTGAACGGAGTGTTCAGCGCACAGGAAAACCACAAAAACAAATTTGCCGCCTCACATGATCGCACGAGTGATCGCGTCTCGAGTGATCAAACGAGTGCTCAATGTGCAGCGAAGGGGTGGGACGAGCTCTGGCAGGTAAAATAGAATGTGGCTAAAAAGGAAATGAACACGCATTGAACTTAAAGTGTTTTTGTTTTTCAGCGTAAATGTGGCAAAGGGGAGATAACCGATCAGTGATCAGTTGAGTTTTACCGTTCTGCGAACCTATCAGTATAAAACTCGATCACAACAAAGCTTTCACACTCACTGGGAGGCTGACAAATCGATTACATGTCGATACACCCCAAATCGGAAATCGATAAAATGGGAATATTTCCCACAATATTAAAGTTAGAGTCACCAAATTTTTTAGTACATGATATTTTATTAAAAAATCGAAAAAATTGTATTCTCAATAATGAATATATTTGGAATGCAGAATCAATATGGAGGACAAACCATGACCAAAATGTCATCAAACATGCAAATCGGTGCAGTGTTGACAAAGTTATGGCAGTTTGAAATGTGGGAGCTTTGGATCCGAGAGCTTTACATGTCAAAATTTTTGTACATTTTTGCATGATTTTTGACAAAAAATTTGACCCCCTCAGAATCATTTTTAATGTTGTTTTTTATATTATTTGTGACAACCACAATCGATTAAAAATAGAAATTGGGAAATCTAAATTTTGAAAAAAAAATTTTTTCGAAAATGGGTAAGGGGGGAGTACATGCTTTTTTTTTCAAAAAAAATTCAAAAAAATTTATTTTCAAAAATCCACATATTTTATATGCAGAACCAATTTAGAAGACAAATCATGACCAAAATGCCATCAAACATGAAAATCGGTTCAGTTTTGACAAAGTTAAGGCAGTTTGAAATATAGGAGCTATGGATCCGAAAGCTTTACATGTCAACATTTTTGTAAACTTTTGCATAGTTTTTGACAACAAATTTGCCCCTCTTTTTGTACTAATTGTGACAACAACAATTGAATTAAAAGGTAAATTTGCATTTATAAATTTTAAAAATAATATCAAATAATCCAAAATATTCATCTATCATACCAATCATCTATCTAGGACTTAAATAAGTATCGATAACGATCCTTAATAAATATTCCCAATTGATCACAGCTGATCTAGCATAAGTTTTCAGCTAAACTTTATGGCCACTGATATTTACCGCTCATCGATCGAAGGCTAAAGACCAGACACCTACTAAACTGTTTGTTGCTATTGCCCAAGCTCAGCGACGTGATCAAAAGTGCAGCAACTGATCGCACCAAGCTGAGCCCAGCATAGAGTGAGAGAGAGAGGGAGAGGGAGAGATCAATCAGTCAGGTGTGAAGTAAGGCACGAAACGGCGTAGGGTATTGTATGTATTGTATAAGCTATAGGGGAGAAGTCGACGGCTGCAAAGTGATCGACATGGCAATCATGTTGAATGGATTTTCAACCTTTTTCTTTTGCTTTTGTTTTGTTTTATTGGGTTCGAAGTTAACGCTCAGAGGTTAATTAGCTGTTTGTTTTTCACGTACTGCGCGAGTTTAGGGCAAAGGTGGGGGCGTTCTCGATGACTACTCACTTTTCTTTTTGAGAAACGGCGGCGGTCCGCCGGGCATATCCCTTGGATCGCTCATTTCCATCAGCGGATTGTAGAGTTTGCCGGGATCAATGCCGGGCGGAAATAGGCCAAGCGGCGAGTCCAGGCCAAACACTGTAGGATGAATAAGAAAAAGAGATTAAAAAGTTAGTGAGGATTTTCAATAAATAAAGCCAAAGTCGTGGACTAATCAGCTGTTAAATCTTTTATAGCCAATATTTATTGAGAAAAACCTTGCTATTTATAAGTTGAATGCAATTTTCCATTATATAAAACTTATTTGCATTTGCAAATGTTTCCATAAGCGACTCATTTTCCAGCTCAGTGAATGCCCAACTAACAATAGGAAAGACACGAACACGAACTTCCGAGACAGGCCCTAAGACTATGCCAATTGAGTGCAGCGGGCTGGATTGGGGTTCTGGATGTGGATGTGGATGTGGATGCGGCTGGTAAACAATGGAACGTCATTATTCTATTAATAATTTACGCTTCGAGTGCACTTCTTCACATGAGTGAAACAATTGAAGCGCTGATGAGGCGGCGACAGCGGGATAAAGGAGCTCAAGGAGATGCGCAGTAAACCAAAGCCAGCTTCAGGTGTGTGCGTGTGTGCGTGTGTGTGTGTGTGTGAGGAATAACGCATAACATTGACATTGTGCTGAATGATTTCATAAGTACGCGAAGGCGGAGACAATATGCGGGCATATGAACAAATAGTAGGGAAGGGGAGCGAAAAATATTCATATTTGTATCTGTATTTATAGCTGTGGATGTATGTGTATCTGCTTACAGTCTTAAGACTGGGGCGTGTTGTCTATCTATCTATGCTGCATAATGACACAAATAACGAGCGCGCATTGTTTGCGTCGCGCTCTGCTCAAGTATTCAAGACATTACAACACGCTGCGTATACGTAATATGCGTTTTCTTTTTCTTATTCAGCTCCCTCTTGAAAATGAAAGCAAGTCTTTGCTTTGCCTGGCGAAATTAGTGCGGATTTCTTTTCACGTTTATCCTCAAGGGTTCTGAAAACAAGACAGCCATTGACTTGCACATACACACACACACACACAACCACACACTCGCACACACACGTCACATGCTATTAGTTCAATGATTTTCACGCCGAAATGCGGCTCGCAAGAAAAAAATAAATAAATCACATTCTTCATACGGCAAAGGCTGGTAAATCTTTTTCTGCGGCTGTCTGTTACGCTTCTGTTCGGCCAAAGAGTGCAGTGCAAACAAGATAGGGTATAAGGACTTGGTGAAAGGGTATGTAACATATATAAATTAAAGAGATATTGTAAAAAGAGGGTATATGAAAAACTGAGTTGAATTGAATTTAAGAAAAAGTTTGGTTAATAAGGAATTAAACTTAAAAATTAATTAAAGTGTATTCATGAAAAAATGATTGATGCCTTTAGATCCTAAAAATGCAGGGCTAATTACATAAATATTGTGAAAATAAACCATTGAGAGTAGCTAAATTGAACTCATAGAAATATATTTTACTGTGCATATTTAATCAATATATGAAAAAAGAAGAAATTCAATTTTCGGTTAATCCGCTCTATGTACTGTTTTTCAAAATAAAATTGTTAAGTGTGCATATATATTAACTTCTCTCCAGTCCAGTTAGAGCATTTCCTAGTCAACATGTTTTTCCCATAATACTTCCTTTTGCATTTCTTTGCTCGACTTGGCTGCTTTCTTGTATCCTTGGCTGGCATTCATTGCCTGCAGCCTGTTTATGCAGTAGTTAGCGTACGCCCCACCCCCTTCGCTTTGGCTGGTGCACGACCCCACCTCCACTATCCCTCCACTTGCCGCCCACCCCCTTTAACAGTGCGCTGATATGTTGGCTGAAATTTTTGTCGCATTAAAAGGTATTGCGCTTCCTGCGACTCGGCATTTTCGTACAATTTTTCATATTTTTGTGCCTTAATTTATTTTATATCCTGTGTGCGCGTCGCGCCTGACAGCGACCGAGTTTGAGGTCTGCATCTAGTTCGGGGGGCCAGAGGGCGGACTCCCCAAACGGATATTATTAATATGAATATCGCGCGACTTATATGCAAAAAGTTGTATACGTAAAGGGAAGCCACGACGATTATGGGGTTGAGGCAGCGGGACGAGGACGAAGGACTATGAGAAGTCAGAAGTCAGGACTCGGCGTACAGGACTCTGTATTTTTATTTATGCCGCCGACGCTGCCAAAGTTGTTTGCCAAAAGGTTTAAGTCGCTGCCGCTGCTGCATCGTGTGGCATACTTTAAACACAACACACACACGCACACACCTCTATCGTCTGCTTGTGTGTGTGGCGTGGGCGTAGGGGGCGTGGCAGTTGTCTGTGGGCTGTTTGGCAACTTAAAAGTCATTTCGCTAAACGTCTGCCGACAGTTTGAACTCGCAGCGGCTAAGAGAGTCGCAAGCACACACACACACTCACACACACACACACACACTCACACACACACACTCACACCCGCGTTGTTGCGGCTCGTTCACATGTTGCCAAGACACAACATAAATTTCTAGCGCTCTGCACGCAACATCAGCCCCCACCCCCTGTGGCACCTCTGTTTGTCGCTGCCTCGGGTGACATAAATATAAAAAATCATATATAAACCGCAATTGAATTTATTTCGAATGCAACTTCAACGTGCAACTCTTGCAACAACAACCGCAAGCGCAGTGCCCCAGTCAAAGTCGCTGCCAGACAGAGGCGCCGTGGGGGAGGGGTGCGTGGGCAATAACTAAACTGTCAAATTATTAGGCGCACTTGCACAGCTCGCCACATTTCAGTTTTTGCAGTTCATTTCAATATTTCTTACGAGCTGTCAACGGCAAAAAATTGTTTATGACTTAATTAGGCATGAAAATGCCTAGCCTGCCAGCTTATAGGGCAGGGGAAGTTTGTGATTTAGGTAAAACAATCAAAATATGAGGTTACATTATGGACGAAATACTTTGAAATTGCGATTGTGTGTCGCAAAGTGGGGTCGAAAGAGGTTATGCTATAGGGAAATACTTTCAAAGTGCGGTTAGGCCAGGTAGAACTTAAAGTAACTGGTGTGAGAATTGCAGAGAAGGGTCGTAAATTACGTGTATGCAAAAGTGTGCTTTTATACAGATCAGAAAATGAAAGTAAAACCCTCTAAGTTATATACGGGAAATATATCAACATTTTATTTGATTGACTTCTAGATATTTTGCTTATCTACTTCCGATTTTAAGCTGCCTCCTAAGCCCACCTATCATTTATTTTCCGTATTTTCTTTATAGCTTGCAGACTACTTTAAGAAAATGCCCATAAAGTGATAGACGGAAAAAAGGCGAATAAAGTGCTTGGAGAGTGTGAATAGCCACTTTGGGGCGACCCTAATACGTTTAAAGGCTTTGCGACAGCTTTGGCCATGGCAACGACTGCAGCAGCGGCGCGGCCAAAGGATGCTGCTGCAGTCGGTGCCGCTTTGATGTTGCCTGCAGCGGGCAGGGGCAGGCAGGGAGGCAGGGAGGCAGCGGCAGTGGCCACATGTTGCATGCCAAGTGGCTGCCACGCTGCGGGCCAAGGAACATGAGCTTATTAAAAGTGAAGTCGCAGTGAGAACGAGTCGAGAAAAGGGACTAGCCCACAGGGCAGGGAGTGGAGGAGGAACGGCAGGACCGCGTTTATTAGGACTTCCGCTAGCTGGCGTTGCTTGCTTAGACAGCAACAGGATGTGGGCAGGATGTGTGGTGGGTGTCCTGCATAACCCAGTGACCTCCCGGGGATAAAAAACACAACTTACTGTGCGGCGGCGTCAGCGTCAGCGCCGAGGACATGCCGGGAAAGGGCAGCGGCGAGGGCGGATGCGGCTGTCCGTCCTGGGGATTGTAGTGGCCGGGCAGGCTCATGGGCGATGTGGGCGCGAACTCCTTGCAAAAGTCCTTGCCGAAGTCTTTGCCGAACTCCTTGCCAAACTCCTTGCCGAACTCCTTGCCGAACTCCTTGCTCAGCCGATTCATGCTCTCCTCGAGCCGCTCGTGCGGCGCCTGGCCCGGACAGCCCGGCCCCGGGCCGCTGCCCAGCGGCGCCCCATTGTGGCCGCCAAACGGCGGCAGCCCCATCGGCCCCAGCAGATTGCTGGCGAACGCGTTGTGCTCCCGCTGCAGCGCCTGCTCCCGGGTCTCGCGCGGATCGCGCGGCTCGCGCTCCCGCTGGTGCATGGCCGCCGCCGCGGCGGCCGCGGCCAGCGACATCTCCATCTGGTGCTCCATGTGATGGAACGGATTCTCGCCGGCGGCGCCGGCGGCGGCCACGGCGGCAGCGGCCGCGGCGTGCATTTGCGCCTCCAGCGCCTCCATGTGGCAGGGCGGGCTGTCGGGCAGGCCGGGCGGACGCAGGCCCGGCGGCGGAAAGGACAGCAGGCCGTTGTTGCCGGGCGCGCAGCTGTTGGGCGTGTGGCTGGGCGTCGAGGAGGCGCTGGGCTTGGCGTTCAGCTGGCGGATGTCCTTCAGGGACAGCATGATGCGCTGGTTGTTGTCCTGCAGCTTGCTGCTATTGTTGTTGTTGTTGTTGTTGCTCTCGTTGTCGGAGGCGTGCGCGTTGCTGGTGTCCTTGTCCTTCTTGGTGGTGCACAGGTCCTCGGGCCCGTCGCTGGGACAGGGCGACATCGCAGCCGCGTTCGCCGCGGCCGCCGCCGCCTGTCGCCGCAGCTCGTTGGTCGTGTGTATAAGCTCTTCGATGTCCTGCTCGTCCTCGTCCTCGTCCTGATCGGGCTCCTGATCGTGATCGTGATCGTCATCGTGCTGCTGATCCTGATCCTGATCGTGCTCGTGCTCGTGCTCCTCTGGGTCTTGATCGTGTTCGTGATCGTGATCGTGCTCCTGATCCTCGTCTTCGTCCTCGTCCAGCTCCTGCTGACTGCCGCTGCCCATCGTGACGAGGGGCAGGGCGCGCTCCTGCTGCGGCTCCAGCTGCTCGGCCCCGGCTCCGTCGTCCGCCCGGCTGCTGCGTTGTGACTGCTGCTCGTCCTGCTCCATGGGACTGCCCTCCTCCGCGGTCGAGTGCTTGTCGCTCGGCTCCGGCTCCTCCCGCAGCTCGTGCTTGATCACAGTTTGCAGCGCCGCAGACTCCGCCGTGGGCGACATCTCCGGCTTGCTGAGCGCAAAGTCGTGGGGCACGTCGCCGGATCGGCGGCGCGGACGCGCCTGCTTGCGCCGCGGCATGGGCGAGCTGCCGCCCAGCTCCTGGTCGCTCTCCGGCTCCCGTTCGCAGTCCTGCTCGCGCTTGCGGCGCAGACTCAGCGCCGCCATGGCGCTGGCCGGATTGCCGAAGAGCCGCGAGGCGGGCATGATCAGCTGCTTGCCAGCCGCCGGCCTGACCATCGAGGGCGACTCGTCCTCGAAGCTGGACGAGAGCAGCGAGGCGTCCAGCAGATTGAAGTCGTCCGGCGAGGCGGCCGGCGTGGGCGTGTGCTCCGGCACGGAGCTCTCGACGAGGCCGCGCACCTGCAGCGACTCGCCCGCCTGGATGAGCGTCTGGAGGCGCTGCTGGGGCACGCTGATCTCGCCGCGGTACATGAAGTCCACGATGGCCTGGACGACCCAGCCGCGGAAGTCCTTCAGCACGATGACCGGATGCTTGCAGGGCGTCTCCGCGAACACGCGCTGGAAGAACGGCGAGCAGGCGGAGAGGACCATTTTGTGGGCGCGTATCGAGGTCTCCGCGCAGACCAGGGTGACGTCCACCAGGGTCTTCGTCTGCAGCAGGGCGTCGAAGGCGCGCAGGATGTGGTTCTGGTGGTTGTTCCAGCGCAGGCTGTAGTGGTCCTGCGTGGCGGCCAGCGCGGCGCTGACCGCTGTGGGCGTGGCAGGTGGACTGTGCGTTGTTGTTGCCGCTGCTGCGGCGGCAGCCGCCGTTGTCGTTGTGGTCGCCGTCGGGGGCGTCGTGTGTGCCGCTTGGCTCATGTTCAGCGGCAACGGTGGCGGCGTGGGCGGCGTTGTGGGCGGTGTGGTGTGCATTGTCGGATGGGCGTGGCTGTGCGACGAAGGCGGCGGCAGCGGCAAAGGCAGCGGCAGAGGCAGCGGCAGCGGCAGCTGATGATGATGCAGCTGCTGGTGATGATGATGATGATCAGCGCCAATCGTGCCCATGCCCGTCGTGGGCGGCTTTGCCAGCAGCGGCAGCGCAAGCGGCGCTGGCGCCACCTGCCGGCCGTAATCGTTCATATGCAGCGCCAGCGGCAGCGACGTCAGTTTGCAGCGTTTTATCAGCTCCTCGGCGTCCTTTAACATGCCCCGCGACCGTTCCGGCTCGCTTCCTGCCCCCGAAAGTCACGTGTCGCTCCTCAAAGCTGCTGCAAGCCGCTTGCGAGCTGCAGAGAAAGAGAGACGGGGAAAAAGTGGGGTTAGAGGCGAATGAGCAAAAGCTTACGGATAATGCGTTGCATAATGTATTCAGCTTTGGCTACTTAGTACGAGGTACTAGAGCTGGGCGCGTCTCGTGTTTTTCATGCGAGACACGAGCCATTCGATTTAAAAATAAACTAAATTAAAAAGACTTCATTTAAATTTGAAAAATATTTTAAAAGAAAAGCTTAAAAAAAAACTAATAACTAGTTATGTGCATTTAAAATTTAGTTTTATAATTTATCTATTATTTATATTTATATACAATTAATATAAAAAATAGACATGTTTGAACCAGAAACTATTTTTTTATTTTAATCGACTACACTTTGGTAAAAGTTAAGCTGAATTAAATAATATTGAAATCTTATGTTATGAATAAATTAAAGTAAATTCGAATTCAATTAAAAATACTTAGTAAGGATTAACATAAGGAAACATAAGCTGTTAATATATTAAAGACAAATGCCAAACAAAATTAAGGTAATTAATAAATTCGAGGTCCAAGAAAAATATGCAACATTGAAAATGAGAATATATTTAAGGTATATGAAAATTTTCGGAGAGTTGTTTGACTTAAGATCTCCGTGTCGTGTTTGAAAAATGCCACATGCACCCATCTCTACTCGGAGCTCGGCACTCGGTACTCGGTGCCCATGACATATGCCGTGACGTGTATGTGTTGTGATAATATGTTAATGAGTCGCGGCATATATCATATTTGCTTCCCGCTCCCTCTCGCCAGCCTCCTACCCCTCATGCGTAACATTTTCGGCAAATCCCAAGCACAACAAAAGCCAAAACAATGCACAGCAAAAGCTAACAACAACAACAGAGAGGAGAAGAAAAAGAGGATGCGGCAGAGGAACGCACATGAAGCAATCAGAGTCGGCTACGTGTCGTGTCGCGTATCCTTGAGGATATCACATGCAGATGTGTGATGTGTGATAATGGCTCACTCGTCTGGCCCCTGTTCTTGCCCCTGCCCCTGCACCTGCCCCTGCCCCTGTCCCTGTTCCCCCTGCTCCCCTCGGTTTCAGTCCGCCTGCCTGCAGCTTTGTCTATCTGTCTGACTGTCTATCGCGCTGTGCGCCTCGCTCGCCGACTGTCTTTTTGTTTATCTAAGCCTCACACACACATACGCACAGTGGAGTTTAACAATGAAAAACTGATTTAAATTTGTAATGAATCTTGTTAAAATTCTTAATATACACATTTTTTAGTTTCGTAAGCTAAATTAAAAACTGATCAAATTTTTATTACACAAATATGTCCCTAAATAATATTTGTATATTCACTAAAGCAATTATAGATTTATTATATAGATTTAAACGCCTTTTGCTGTAAATTTCGCTTTTATATGTGTTCAAACTTCCAAACTATTCCATAAATAATAATAAAAAACTTGGTCTCGGCGAATAATTTGTGGTATACCTTTTTATTTTATTCTTCTATAAGAGCTCAATAAATACAAAATTTAAACAATATATACATTTATATTATTGAATTTAGCGTATTATTTTTCTTCAAGGCCCACTGTACGTTGCTGAGCTTTTTACGCATCTCGGTGCGTGGCATCTAATTAATTCAGCAACTGTCTGGCGTGCCGTGCCTCATGCCACTCCCCCCTGCGTTGCACGCAGCGTGTGTGAATTTTAAAAAGAGTCGGCAGCTGCCTGACAACGCCTGACAAACCCGAACCCGAGCCTGAACCGAAAGCCACCTAGCCAAATGCCAAAACCAATCCCTAGAAGAAGCCCCAATGCGACTGCTGGATGCAAAATTAAAAAACTTTACTTTTTGCCCGGCGTAAATAAACATTTTTATTTGCCGTTAGCTGCTGCTGCAGCAACCGCTGCTGCTGCTGGGAGCGGTTAAGCGGTTGCCAGTTGGCACTGGAGACCGCATATTAACACATGCTGCTGCGCCAGGATGCGCGCCACCTGCGCCAGGACACCCACGCCTGAATGCAACAATGTGCAATTAGCAGGCATGCGGCATGTGGCAAGCGGCAAGCAGCAGCTTTTTTCCTTGCAACTCATTTGCGGTGCTCAACTGAGGCAACTCGAGTAACTGCGGCAACATTTTTATTTATTTACTCGCGTATTTTACTTTCGAGCGACACAGTTCAGAAAACAGTTGATGCCACTTGCCACCTGAGGGGGAGGGGGTCGTCAGAAGAAGCAGCAGCTGGAGTGGGAAGTGGGGGAAGACGAGTTGAAAGTCTTACTCGAGTTTTTAATTAATGTCGCAGTAAGTCAGTCAGATGTGACAGTAAAGGACTCGGATTTGGATTGCTTTAAGGCGGTCAACTTAGCAGAAAGTGTTGTCAATGTTGCATGCCGCAATATTGAAGATGTATAAATACTTCATTTTTTTAGTTAAGTATACATCTCCAATTCAAATGCCATACTTGTTTGTTGACCTTAGAATTCTCTTACTTAAGGTTTTCGAAGATAAATTCAGATTCGTTTAAATATTTACAATGCATTTTAATCAGAACTTTATTTTTCATCATAATTTCATTAAAGTTCCACCCTTAAAATTTGCTGCCCTCTGACTTAAGATCAGTTTGACTATGAATAATGAGTAAGCTTGGAGAGAGAAAGAAAACTTGGAGAGCAACGTGCGTACATAATTTTACATATATACAATTTTAGTTTAAAATTCACATTTTCTTCAAGGTTCTTACGTACCATTCAAGTATATTTAATTTCAAGGTCTTTTCCCAGATTTATCCTTTTTAAGTTCTTTTGAGCTATTCAATATTTATATAGATATATTGCATTTCATACACTTGGATCAGTTTTTTGTATTATTGACACAGTTCTTAGCACTCGAATCCATTTCGTTTGGCTTAACTGAAAACACAAATTACGTTGTTGAAATTAGATATGGTATGTCTTAATTTTTATTGTGCTTCACATGTGTTTTTTCTTTTTGTTATTATTATTTTTATCGTTCTTCAGGTGTGCGAACAAAGCACACACACGCGCACGCACAACAATAGTGCTCTATATAAAGAAGATCACACACGTTCTGGGCTCTGGTTTTTGTTGGGAACAGAAACTGCGCGTACGCGTCGAGGGTTTGCCACAAACTGACTGAAAGCAATGCAAATAAATGCGCAGCTAGTTGAAAACATGCTTCACATGTGGATATATATGTATGTGGATATGGATATAGATGTGGGTATGGGCAGAGGTAGTTTGGCTGAGCTGGAGGTAGAGCCAGAGCAGCCCTCACCCTCACGCAACACGCAGAGCGCACCCTCAAATGGCAACACATTTACACACTCGCACACACACATACATATGTTGGTTTTTATGTGCGTGTGTGTTTATGTGGGCAGGATCAGCAGCTCTCGCTCTCATCTTTGGGTTCGCCTCACCTCGGCTCGCATATGGCACATGGCCGCAAAATTTCCACGATTTTGCAGGTGATAATCAGGTGTGTGTGTGTGTCTGCACAACAGGCTCAACAAACAGACAAGCAACACGCAAGTAAATAAACACTGCCTCGAACAGGTAACGAACTGGCCTGCCCAAAAAGGTCCTGGCACAGGTATTTTGTCCAATTAAATGGCCGCTGACAGATCAATTTGTGGGCCCATTTACAGCAGCCATAAACCAGAACACAACAACAATTTGTGTGTGTTTGTGTGTGCTTCACTCGATCCCTCAATTTGGTAAGCAAATTTCACGGAATTGTTTGGGTTTCATTTGAAAAATCCGCGTTTTATGTTAGGCGCGACAACCAAAACACAAGTTGTTGGTTTAAAAGAATTAAGAGTTGAGTTTTATTAGGATTACAAGGCCATTTATAAGGCAAAAGGAATTCAATGTACGGCAGTATTATTTTATTTTATTATTTTTAATACTTTTGTGAGTGTTTTATTTATGTATATTAAGTAGTTTTTAAATGTAGAGTTTATATTTTGTTCATTGGATCGTATTTGAAAGGCATGATAATTAGCATGATAACAAGATTTTTAAAATTTTAAAATTTTTAAGTCGGTTTCGGAAAATCTCACAACTAAAAAAAGATTTTTACTTTTTTAAATATGAAGAGTTTTAAACAATTTCACAGCCAAATTTTACAAATAAAGATAAATTGAGAACTTAGAATGGATTTAGATAACCAATGTTTCGAAATATTGAAGAACTTTATGCAAATTGTCCTTTTAAGTTTAAAAAACCAAATGTACATTTAAAAAAAATTTCGTTCGTTACGTTTTCTTAACTATAAACATTTTAAACTCTGTTACGTAGATAAAAATTCAGTTGCTTTTTAAGTTAATTTTGATTTACTAAAATTTTATTAGATTTTATTTTAAAGTCAAAGTTTTAGAATTATTTTGAAGTTTATATTTACAAAATATGTTTGGATTAAACCATTATTACACTATTATTTTTACAGTAAAAGCTCTCGAAAATTACCGAAATTTTTTTAAAATAAATGCAACAAAATTTTGAAATAAATTCCGATTAGTCTTTTATTCTAGAACACGTCCAACTTCGCGCAGCGTACACAGATAACTGTCTCAGGAATTTGTGTTTTTATACATTTTGGCATTCACATGTGAGCGCATGATTTTATCACATACTTTTGTCCAAAAAGAGTTAACGGTATTTTTGGCGTCGGCACGAGGTCGTAACGGTTAACGGTAACGCCTCGTTCGCTGTGAATGTGTGTGTGCCAGTGTGTGTCCTGCGGTCGCGTGTATGTTTCGAACCGTTCAAACGTCACGAAGCGACTAATTCAAATGATGTCGGCCCGAAAAAACAGATATGCGAGCCAAAGGCAGCGACGGCAACAGCAACGGCAGCGACGGCGGCGCCGGCAGCAGCGTCGGGCACACACGCGACGCCCCCCCGCCCCCCACCACCCACACACACACACACACACCCCCGCAATCGGCGGTCCACCCTTGCCGCCCACGTGCGCGCACACGTATGAGCAGGCGAGGCACAAACAACAAACAGCATGCGAAACACATGAGGATGCTCGCAGCACGACGCGCTCGGCAGGACGAGGCGATGCACGAGTAACGGTAACGGTAACGGACGACGACGCTGGCAGCGACGCCAGCGCCGACGTTCTTACTCCTTCGTCATATAAAATATATTTTTTGCCTTATCACAACAACAACAACACGAGCGGCAGCAGCAGCAGTCGACGTCCTCGCACGTCACGTACAACGCAAAAAAATTTATTATATGTATATGTATGTGTGTGTGCGTGTATACGAAATACATTTGCATACACATGCGTAGCAGAGCCGAAGCAGACGGCAGCCGAGGCCGAGTGGCCGCCCGCACGACACGAAGCTCGCGAGTAGCAGCAAAAAAAGAGCGACACGAAAGAGCGACGCACCCACACACATACATATATACATACGTGGCATGTGGAGCTCGTAAAGAGTAATAGCCACCACCAGCAGCAGAAGCAACAACAACAGCAACAACAGCAGTCGCGTCACCCACCCCCGTTTGCAGTCGCCTCGTTGGCTCACATGAAGTTTACACACACACACACCAATACACACACACACACAGCGCAGTTGTCACACGTTGGCAGCGACGCCGGCGCCAACTGCGCGTGAGTGTAACATTTTTCATAAAAAAAGGGGCGCCAGCCGCGCTGCCAGCGTCGGCGTCAGCGTCAGCGTCGACATATCCTTTTTGGCCAGCTTATGGAAAACGAAAACTCAAAGCTGCGAGTTGAGTTTTTGCTTTCCAGAGAGCAGGCGAGCGAGCGGGAGAGAGCGAGTTAGACGATATGTGTGTGAGCGAGAGCAAGTGCGCATATTGAAGGATACGTATATGTATGAATGTAACGTACGTGGCGCTCTGTCTCTCTGTCTGTCTGTGTGTGTGTGTGTGTGTGTGTGTGTGTGTGTGTGTGTGTGTGTGTGTGGCGCTCACATGCAAAGCTTTTGCTTTACACACAACTCTTCTGCTCATCTTCCAGCAGCGGCAACAGCGACGCTGGCAGCGCTGCCTTGCACTCACATTGCTGCTGGTTGCTGTTGTTATTGTTATTGTTATTGCCAAAGCTTTCAGCTGCTGTTGCTGTTGCTGTTGCTATTGCTGTCTCTGTCGCATGTGCTCGCCTTTTAGTATGTTATCTATTTCTCGTATTCCATGCATGCGAGCTGCGTTTTACTTTTACATAAGGCGCAGCAGAGCGCAGCGCGACGCCGGCGTTGGCGCAGCTCCACACAAAATAAAAGTAGAAAAGAAATGGAAAAAGTAAAATAAAATCATATACACAACATATTACACCCATGTACATATGCATATGTGTGTCTCGCTCTGGCATGTGTGCGAAAGAGAAATGCGAAAAAAATATAACGACGCGTTGGTCGGAAAAACCAACCCCTAACCTAGCTGATTTTTGCCCAAACAAAAATAAAAAAAAAATAAATAAAAGAAAGAAGAGCACAAGAAAAACTCGGTGGAAAATGACATATACACAAGGGGAGGGTTAGCATGTGTGTGTGTGGTGTGTGTGGGACATATGAGCACTTTTTGCAACATTTCGATTTGTTGGCGCATTCTCTCGCTCTACACACACACACACACCGACACATTGAGTATATAGGGTATAGATATGTGCGGTTACATATACGCCCACATATGTGTATGGGCGGATTAGCAGAGGTTACCAGATTGGCTGAGGCCAATGTGGATGAGAGCCTCGCATGGGCGACGTGCTTATGAGGACTACCTTTCATATACATAAATTGAGCGCAATATGTGGAAAACTTAAGATCGAATAGTAAGCACTTGAAGTTAATGTATAATATATAATTAAGAATATTATTTGTTCCCATATTTTATTTTTATATTAAATTACTCTTTGTGCGTTTTTTATATTTTAAAAATAAAAGAAATTTTCCTGCTCGAACTAAGCGAGGCATTTGTGTTCCAATTTTCCTGGCACTTAACTCTTTTTTTTTCTTGCCCATTTCGAATAATATTTGCTGTTTTATTTTTATTCTCTGTTATTTTCCCTTTATCAATTGTGCACTGAGTTTTTTGCCTGTGCTTTTCTCATTTTCATTTTGTCTGCGTTTTCTTGTGGTTCATTTGCATTTTATGATTTGTTTGCCTGCGCTTTGTTTTTCACGTTTTTCGCCATAAATTTTAATTGTTTTTCTTCGATTTTTATTTTGTGCCATTCTTTCGGTGCCAGCTTGCTAAAAGTGGCGCCCGCAGGGATCGAAGCGAGGCGGAGGGGGTGTATTATATTACTGTGGCACCCACTCTCGCCTAGGCGCAGGCAGGTCGCACCTTTTATTGTCGGCGTCTCGCCTGCTGCCTCGTTTTTGTTGGGGGCCGCCAGAAAGCGAACCGAAACAGGAACCGAAACTGGAACTGAAACTGAACTTGCTCTTGTAGGCAAATAAAGCAACTTTTGTTCTTGCACAATTTCTTTTTTCTTTCGTCTGCTGCTTTTTCCTCTTGTTTGCCCCTTTTCTATTTTACAGCTTGGCAAAGTTTTGCTGGATTTAATAACTTGGATTTATGTTTAAGTTGATTTTGGCCTTTTGCTAAATTGAAATAAATCGAATTTCTGTGTGCAATGCTGCAAGTCCTTTTATACGAGCAAAAAGCAAATTGCTGAAAGGAATTGAAACTGCAATCAGTTGTGGAGGAGATAGGCATAGGGACAATGGAGCGCCATTCCTTAATATTTTCTCAATCTCATAACTTTGCCAAAACTCAACCAATTATGATGTTTGATAGCATTTTGCTAATGAATTCCTCTCTTTTGATCCTGCGTAAAAATGTATGGTTTTCAGAAAAAAAAATATTTTTTGAAAATATTTTAAATATATTTTGCTACTGAACCAAAAAAAAATTTACAAAATTTAGAATATCACACTTTTGTTTTTAATCAATTCTGGCTGTCAAAATAAGCATAAAAAGTCAAACTGATTTGGAGATGGTAAATTTTTGTATAAAAAATCACACCAAATGTTAAAAAATTATTACTTGTACTTCCCATTACTAGATTGTAAACTGTCTGGTATGTTCTCTAGATTGAGTCTGCATTTAAAAAGTCTGGATTTCTGAACATTGATTGATTTCTAGATTAAAGACAATATAATTCTTTTTTATGTTAAAATTAAATGAATGAAAAATAAGCGAAATGTTGCCTTTTACGTGAACTAAGATTAATTTGCCAGCCACCTGGTGTTATTCAAGCGAGTTGTAAAGTAAATATGAAATTACTTTGCATTTTCGAGATTGCATTCCAATTATCGGAATATCCAATGGACCATCAAAGCGGGCAAAACTGTGTGCGAAATGTGTTCAAATTTCAGTTGGCCGCACTAAGCCGGCAAATCAGCAGCTACATATGGCATAGAATCAGCAATAAGGACTCGAGGATCAATCTGGGGGGAGGGGTACAAACTGCACGCATGCGCGCGCCGATTATGCAAATGAGAGGCCCTGCCACCCCCTTTGCCCCGCTCCGCTTGCCGAGTGTTGCGTTTCATATGCAAATCAGTTGAGACAAAGGTTTGTGTGTGTGTGTGTGGATAGGTTTACGCATTTTACATTTTTTCAATATTTTTTTACACCTTCAACAATACGGCGACAGTTGGCAGTTGGCTGGGAAGAAGAAGCAGCAGCAGCAGCAGGGTGGCTGCACTTCCTGCTGAATGCGTGTATGCGTGTGTGTGCAGTTTTTATGGCCAAATTATGCAAATTTGTTTAACCAATGCAACTGTTTTTGATTCTAGGTGGTTGTTGTTGTTGTTGTTGCTGTAGCGCGTGGCAGCGAGCGCCGCGAGTGTCTGCTCCCGACAGCGGCTGCTGCGTCTCTGCATCGCTGTGTCGCGGCGAACGCCTGGAAAAATCTAATGGAAATTTCAACAACAAGCGATTTTCCCCTGCTCGTGCACACGTGCGCATGTCCCGTGCCCTGGACCAGAAACCAGAGACCGGAGACCGGCAGCCGGGTCCTGGCGCATCGTTGCTCCATTTTTTATTCGCTTTTCTTGCGCTTCTTGGGTTTTTCTCAATTTTCCACGCTCGCGAAAATGAGCGCGCGCTCAGCAGTCGCCTGAGGGATTGGGCGAGCAGTCAGCGTGGGTTTAAAAGGGGATTGAGTTTACCCCTCTCTCTTTCTCTCTGTATAGCTCTATCTCGCTCCGCCTTAACTCTCTGCTGAGCATTTGAAATGGTTATGGGGCTTCACTTGAACTGTACGCTTGTGGTGGGGGCATCGGTGGGGCGTTGGGGGTGGGCACTTTTGTAGGTGCGCCTGTCCATGATGAAGGGTTTCGGGTTCTTGACTTGCCAGAGATAATTATGAAATGCATGAAATGCTCTGTGTATGAGTTATATGTAGATATATACGAAATGGGGCTAGCAAAAGGGTTGTGTTCGAAAGGGGAGGGGTGTGTGGGGGTGCTGTATGTGCAGGGGAAGGGGGATGCCCAGGCGCCGCCATAATGGCCAGCATTTACTAATTAAGAGCTCACAAGTTGCCCGGCTAAGCGTGCTGAAGAGCTACTATCTGCTGGTCTTGTGAAGAGGGGGTAGGGAGGGTAGGGGGCAAGCGGCATCTTGTTGCAGCGCTCTTGAGCATAATGCGAGGGGGTTGGAGACGTGGATGCTGCTTAGCTGTTTCGTTGGTAATGCATGCTAACGAGATATCAGGTGGCTGTGTAAAGGATGCGGCTTTGAATTACGCCTTAAGTTATTAAAATACACCTTTAATCACAAGGTGATGACGTTGAAATAGTTGTACCACATAAACTCTTGATAATTATCCTGCTTAATTAATAATAATTGTAATTCCTTTTTATTCATTGCTAAAATAAAGTATTTCTACAAAGTGCAAAGCATTTAAAACTAAAAAAATATTGACATTCGTTAAAATATAATCAGTAGTTGGTACATCTACTTGAAACACTCTAATTATGTATATATTGTATTGATATACCCTTGCAGAAGGTATTATAATTATCTTACGAAATATGTAGTGCTTAGAAGAAAACATCTCGGCCGCTATAAAGTATATATAATATTAATATAATACTGTACATGTATGTTACATCTGCAAACAATATATGTCAGAATGTCGGATCGGGATATAACATATAACTCCCATACGAACTATCAGTTGAAATTTGAGTTTTTGTAAAATGTTTTATTTGTTTTTAACACATCCAAATTATAAACAAAATATTACCAAGATCTAACGACTATATAAGTCAATATAATAATATAAATACAAACGTAACTCTCTAAATTCCCCACTCCTTCGACATCAACTGCTTTAACTTACACAAAGTATTTCGAAACTTTGCTTAAAGTCAAATAGTCAAAATTAAACCGCAACATTTTAAACAATTACAAAAAAGAGAGAAAAATCACGCATTTTCTCACCCTCACCAAGCACCTGCTGGCCTGGTCTAAAGTCTGGCCAAAAGTTGACAAGGCGCAGACAACGCAAAACCAAAAAATTTCTATAAAAAAAGAAAACAAAAAAAACTCCACAAAAACAAAGCTCATAAAACGCAGCTAAAAAGAAAAACGCGCTGGCCAGCGTAAAAAACATAAAGAAAAGCAGCAAGAAAAAAGTCGAAAAGAAAAACAAAAGAAAATCAATGCGCTACAAGTGTAAATATAACTTGACCACCAGCAGAGGCGACTCGAGGCGACGCCGCCGCCAACTGGGGCCAGGCCACGCCAGGCCGGGGCCTGGGCCATGCCGGGCCGCCAGAATGGCCGGCGACGTCCAGCCGAGGAACAGGCGCCCAGAAAGCAGTAGCAGGTTGCCCGCGCAGACGACACGGCGGCCAGAGAAAACTCGCGGGCGAGTAAAAAACGCAAAGAAAAAATGGGAGAAAAAGCGCGAGAGCGAGAATGGAAACGTTGAAAAAATTAAATATGATTAAAAGAAAATAAAGAAATAAGAAAAAAGAAAACGCGCACACAAAGCGCGAAACAGCGCGAAGCCAGCGAGGAAAAATTTAAATGAAGCAAAAAAAGGAAGAAAAAACTGTTGGCCCAAGGAAGATGCCGGGCAGCGGCTGGGCGCCAGCAAGTCAAAAGCAACAAGCGTGCCAAGGGGGTGGGGGAGGGCAGAGATGATAGAGGGTAGATGGAAGAAGGGGCTGGAGGGGAGGGGGTAGCTGCAACCAAGCCGCGTAGATGATGCAACGCAGGCACGTAAAAGCTACGGCAAGGCTGAAGAGCACTTGCTTCCTCCATAGGGAGTAGGGAGGATGGGCGGTGGCGGTGAGGGGCAAAGCGATGACAGCAAAAACTTTTGGCCTACGCTGGGCGCCAGGCACGGGCCAGGGACTGCCCGAGTGAGCACACGACTTTTTATGCCTTTTGTTTAAGCTGCCAGACAGTCGCAGCGACAGTTGGACGCAGGCAGTTCGAGCGGCCGAAACGGAAGGTAACATTAACAGGGACATGCATAACAAATAACAGCAACAGCAGCGGGCAAGGCAGAGCGGGAACGAGTGCGGAGAGGGAGCCGGGTGTAACGGCGACAGGCATCAACGCCATTTTCATTTTGTAACTGTTGACAGGAGCCGCCCAACGAAGGGAGCGCGGCCCGAGCCGGGGACCTCGTCGTGGTCCCGGTCCGAGGCGAAGGCTAAAATTGAAAATGACAAAAACAGCAACAAACGGCCAATGTCCTGTCGCGGCCAGGAGACGCTAATTGTATAAAGTGCAGAAAGGTGCACGAAATGGCCAGGGACGGGGTGAGGGTGAGCACCTTAATAACTAACTAAAACTATCAATATAAATGGGTGGTGGACCTAAGTAGATTGAGTAAAAAAGGAGTAACAGGTTCCGGACCCATGATAGTTAGAAAGTAAGCTGGACCAGAGTGCGGTGAAAAATATGGAAACGGGAAAGAAAAGTTGTAGTTGAAGTCTTGAGTTAATAACTTTGGTAAGAGACTTGTTAAAAACATGGGTAAAGGATATATTTATTGACTATCTAACTAACTAAGCTTTAAACTTGAATCGTTGTTGAGAAATATGCAATTAATGGCATTTGATAAGTGGGAAAGGAATAATTTAGATAAAATTAACATAAGAACCATAAATAAAATAGACAGTGATATTAAGCAGACAAAATTCCTGAGGGTTTAAGTGGGGAAAGCCCCCAAATTTATTAATTAGGACGCGGCTTATTTTTTGTGGGGCCACCTAGCCAACCTCTTCCCATTTCTTTTTTAAGACAACTCAACTCCAATAAGCCGCACTTAACAGTTAGATCAAAGGAACTGCAGCAGTCGCAGCCTGCACAGCGGAGGCCGCCAGTTGCAGGAGATTGACAAACGGAACGGAAGGGAAACGGAGGCGGGGGCGGCTCATTAATGAAGATGGACAGACGTGTAGACAGACAATGGGGCAATAAAAAAAACGGGGCAGCAGACAAGCAAACGAACAAAATAAAAAGAATGAAAAAACTGTCTAAGAAAGCAGCTAATAAGAAGTAGCCAGAACATAGAATGTCTTGAGCATAAGGAATTAATTGAAGCAAAGGCAAAGGGAAACAGGAAAAGTCGAGGAAAGCGCCAAGCTGGGGCACATTTGTTTAAGCTGCAAAGCAACCACCGGCAGAATGGAACTGGAAATGGGAGTGGAAGCGGGCAGCCAAGCCAAAATGTCCACATATCTCTTTGAGGCAATAGCCCAACCCTCAATTTACTCGGAGATATTTGTTTTTGTTTTCTGGCGTTGTTATTTAAAAAACGCAGCTATTGTCTTTTCAGCTCAAATTTCAACTTAAGACAACAAGGAGCAAGAAACAAGGAAACGGACATGACAGCCATCGAGGAGCTGGCCATGGCCATGGCAACGCAGCTAGTTGACGGCGTCCAGGGATAAGGCCAGGACACGGGCAGCTGCTCGCCGAGCTGGCAACTGGGAGACAAGTGGCATAGAAAAATGAATGAAAAATGCTTTGGCAACAATATTAATGAATAAACTGTAAGCAAAGAGGGGCGGCCGCCTGGAATTCCTGGGTATGCCAACTGTCTAGCTAGCTGCTTGACTTGACATTCCTGGCCAAAAGCATAAGGTTTTTACCATATCAGAGCACTGCTGCCCATACTCGTATATCTTGTAATGAAAAGTAGACAGAGAGTAATTGCAATTCCTTGAATAAAGACGTGGTAAGCGAATGGTATACGTCTCGACTAGTTGATGTATGCATAAAGAAGGCATTGGAGAGGGAGGCGGGAGTGCTATAATGTTTACTAGACGGATAACCAACAGGGAGAAGGAGTTGTTGAGATAGGAGCTGACTTTGTGACACATGATGAGAATGAGTGTAAGAAAGTGTGGGTTGAGGATACTTTGGATCGGAAAATCTAACTAGGGAGGAGTATTTCGATTGGGGATTTGAACAGGAGAGATATGAGTAAGCGCTTATCATCCCCTGAACGAATCCCAGGTCTGTTTTAGCCGAAAGTTATTTAGTCTGTAACCATTTCCAATAACAAAAATAATTCAGTAGCAAAATTGGAAACACATTAAACGGTAAATATGTAAAAAGTCTTGAAGGAATGCCCAATTCCGCCGAGGGGTTCATTTATAACTAACCAAAAACTTTATGGAGAACACTTAAAAATGAGGCCTTTATCAATACCAACCCTAACAATATTAATTTACGATATGCGACTAGAACTTTCCTTTTTAATATATCCCCATCCTTCAATCAAGCTAATTTTATCTTACTCTGCCTACGCCAACACCTCCCTACAGTTCCCTCCTTACCACTCTCAAACTCCCTCCGCCCTTTGGCCAACGCCATTATCAGTCGCCTAATGGACTGCAGAGAAAACAAACTTCCTGTGCCGACCAAATAATGTCCAGCACATCAGCCCCCTTCCCCACCCCTCGCAACATTCCACCCACGTACAACTCATTATAATTCGACAACCCACCCGGCGTGGCTTCCCTTGGCGAAAAGTGAAAGTCCTGAAAAGTGCCTACATCGAAAAGACCCTAAAAATGCGCGCACGTTGCCTCAAGAAGTTTGTGTCTTGCCCAGGGAATTGGCTAGCCCCTTCCCACATCCGTCCCCCTCTCCACTCACCCACACAGCAGCCAGTCCGCCAATACAATTGCCAGGCACCACAAGTGCTTTGTGTGGCTGATGACAGGGTGGAGGGGGTAGAGAGGGGGCAGTAGGGTATCGGGGGCCCTTGTCTGTGTGTGGGCGCGTTTGGCAACTCTGCAACGCATTTTCCTCTACATTTTTCCAACCATTTTGCAGGGACTTCATTGCTGCGCACTCGCACACATACACACACACACACCCGTTTACCCACACCTACTCTACCCCCTCTCTGTGCTGTCGTGGTTCGTCGTCTTCGTTGTCGTCATCTATCTCGTTCGCGCGTGTGTGCAAAAGTTTTTCCACGAGTTGTTGATTTTTTTCTGTGCTCTCCTGCTTGTTTTTCACCCACGCGAAAACTTTGTCGTTGCTGCTGCTGCAGAGTTTTCCGAGCTTTATATATGTAAATATTTACGCGAGTACATGTTTGTGTGTGCCGTTATATACCAGCCAGCTCATATAAGAGTTATGCTCGCATTCATACGTTGCCAAAGCGCCGCTCCCCCAATGAGGGGGCGCCTCGCTTTAAGCCCTTCCCAGTCGCTGGAAACACTCCCCAGTCCCTCCCAGTGCCAGTCGCCTGACTCGTTTGCTCGTTGTTTGCCATATCATAGTCTATGTACACACACACACACACACGTACACACATTTATGCACGTAGATAAGCGTTATGCCGTTTAGAATGTTGTCAACGTGGCGTATACTCAACGTGGTTTGCATATTAGCTCTGGCCAGAAGTCCCTAATGCGTTGTGTGTGCTAATGTGTGTACTGCCTTAAATACTTTAAGGTGTCACCTTGAACTAACAGAAGGTACGATATGATGGACACATGTACCTTCATGATTTCCTAGGAAATGGGGCTTAGTTCCTTCAGAAGGTTAAAAAAAGGGTTAGGCTCTGCAGAAATTCTGCTGGAAAACACAGAATGAATCCAGAAATTCAACTATTAAGATTGTTATTAACTGATATGGAATTTGACACATCAGACTCTCAAAGGATAATAATCGCAAGCATACCAATAATGTCTGCCCAACTTCATTTAATATGTTAAGCCCTTGAACTCTACAAACTTAACTCTTGGTATACGTAAGCCCTAAGCCTTTTTGGATATTTTTTAGTGCTATACAATACATTGTCTTCAACTTAAATTTTAATACATCATATGGTTTTCAGCAATATATTCCTAGATTACAATCCCACATTGGCTTTCTTCTTTGTATATAAAGCTCTTAAGTAGCGTAGTTCCGTAAGATTTTAAGTAGTTGAGCTAAACTTGCGAAGTGAAACTATTGTGCATAAGGTTTCTACGTTAAGCTCTAGTTACAAATGACTAAACTTTTTATTTCTTATTCGTTTTTTTTTTGTTCCCTTTGGTCATTCGCAGAGCGCGCTTTAGTTTACACACACCCGATCATTACTTATACAGTTAGACCACATGAATCCGTAACTAGTAACTACACACACCCAAAAATCCCACACTCCCGAACACACCCGAGCTGCTCGAATGTGAACACGTTCAGCAATTACATACAAAAGAAAAACTTTGTTCACTTTTTCACACAATTGAATGCGTTTTTCACACGCTTAAATTATAATTTCAGTTATTTTTATATCTATTTTTTTGCTTTTTTTTTTTGGTGGTGCTTAGTATGTGGACACACACATATATATATAGTATATACTATATCTGTCTGATCACATGAGCATACAAAACTGCTGTCTGTCTCCGGCTGTGGAAAGGGGAGGAGAGGCTAATTTAAATTTTTTGATGTTGTCTCAAGGCGTGCGACGCTTTAAGAAAGTTGACCAGGCCGTGACTTGTTTCACTGCCTCATTAACTTTCGCACGTAGTAAACCCCACCCCTCTCCCTCTCCCATTCTCTTTCACCGTAGGTTCTGTAAGATAAAAATCGATTCGCGCGGTCGTTGGCCAAGTGTCCAAACGGTCAGCCGTTTGGCCCCCACCCCTCTCCCTCCCATTCCCTTTATACGCCTGCTGGCCAACAGCAACTTTCCTAACTTAACCTTTATTGTCCGAAAGTTGTTCTTATTACGCTCTCGCATCTTCTTTCTCTTCTTTTCTTTTCTTTTCTTTAGCCTTGTGGCAGACACACAAAAATATTTTTTTGTTGTGAAAATTTACATTTTCCGCCGCCTTAAAGCGCATTTCGTTTGTTATACCTTTGCATAGGGTATTCTAATATTAGTAGAAGAACGTCATAAGCTATATAAAATGTTGATAAGCAGTCGAGTCCATATAGTCCATTCGTCTGTCAGTTTGAAGGAACTCGTCATAAAATATTGCATAGATCTGCCGGATCGGAACACCATCATCATCATTATTATAAAATATCGAACATTTTTGCAAAAGAAACATTAAAGACTCTACTATATATCTTAATATATAAATATAATCGTATTATCTGAATACTATATGTTATATACCTCCTACATAAACAATTCGCTGTAACTTGAGTTGTTGTGCTATAAGAACACTGCAAGGGTATTTGGTCTTCGTTAACTGTTTTCCGTCTTATTTTACATTTGTTCCATTTCGCCACTGCTTTAAGCGATGTTTATCTTTTGTCATAATATGCACTGGGAATCACCTTCGACTGATATTATCGCAGGCGCCTCGTCCCGCTCGAGTCTCCGCTTACGCACACCACGACTCGAATTTCATTGCAGCAGGGGGTTGCTGGAGGCCTACTCTGTCTTAGTTCTCTTACTCTTTCTCTCCCTCTTTCTATTGCTATTCCAGTTCCTATTAACGCCGGCTACTGTTATACGATTATTGTAATGTCTACGTTGACGACGACTTCTGTTTTCTTTTTTTACGGCTCTGAGATACGTCAGTGTTTGCCGTATCGGCATTCCCTATTTTTCACCTGCACAGTTAGTTTGTGGACAATGGTCAGCAATTGTTTGCTTTCTTCTTGTTTCACTTCTCAAGTATCTTTGTTTGTCTTCATTTCATAAATTTTGTATAATTAAGATTTTACATTCTCAGTCCGATAGTATTTAAGCAAATTTTGCTATTTATCAGATTTGCTTATTTTGCTTTGTATGCTCTTAGATATCATTTTCATTTACTTAAAATTCAATTTCTCCTGTACTCAAAATTATCCTTTTCACATAAGATTATTTATGACAATAGCTTACAATTTAAATGTATAATTTTTAAGGATGCGAGATTTTTGAAGAATAAGAGATAGGTAAATTTCAACTTATTAAGACACAAAATATTTAAAGTAAATTTGAAACTGACCCTTAGTAATGCAGATTTACTTGAAAACTATCTTTTTATATGTATATATATTTTATATGTCTTTTCTCAGATTTTTTTTTCTTAAACCAAAACTAAGTCAATCGCTGCTCTCGAAAGTTGCTCCGCTAATTTGTAGATTGAGACAAACTTTTAATTGAGGTTTGTTTTTGCAATTGGGAAATGCAATTAAAATTGCGTTAGAACTTTGATAAGTTTTGCGTGTGATGTTTTTAACAACTTATAACAAGTTCGCCAAATCACGAGAGCGAGAAAAACAACTAAAACTGTGAAAAAATTTAGTCCGAATATATTTCATATATTTTTTGTATATATATATATATATATATATTTATAACTGCCTCAAACTGTATTTATATTAAAATTTTAAATACTATATTTACAAACTAAAAAATCGAAATGCCATGCTGCCAATTTTGAGCTTATGGCCAAGGCGATTGGTTTTTTGTATTTTTTATATGCCAAGGCTAAGTCGAGGGGGCGCCACACCCAGCTGCAGGCACAGCGCGAGCGCCACACACATGTGAGCCACGCCAATAAAACCCCCAGCTGCCTCCTCGCTTCCCCTCCCAACGGGGAAAAACAATGGCTCGAATTGAGCTGTAGAGGCAGACGGACACAGACACAATCGTTGGCCGCACAATAAAGAAGATCTATGCAAATCTGGCAAACGTATGAAAAATAAATTAAAATAAATAAATAATAATAATAATATATTTATTTATAGACCGCCCAACCTAAATGGCTTTATTGTTTGCAATCATCGCAACATTATTGATTTTGCTGCACAGCTGCGCTTGCCACAGTCGGAGGCAGAGTCGGAGTCGGAGTTGGAGTCAAAGTCGGAGTCGGAGCCACAGGCGCCAGATTCTATTAGAGGCAGCCACATCGTTGCAGCAGCTACTGCACCACTGAGCAACCGCACCACCGCAGAGTCAACAAATGCAGTCAAGTCGCGGCAATGGGCCATTTGTTGGCCATTGTTTTGGGCCATTGTTTGTGCATATGGGCGGCCTTTGTTGACCCACAATTGATGGCCCCAGGGATGCGTGTCTGGCGCTTCATTTGTCAAGGCTTTCATTGCGGACTGAGGATCGCAATGATCACGTTGATCAGCGCTGGGCTGCTCAACAAAATTACATTTGGCCAAAGATGCCTGGCGGTTGGCCCATTGTCTAGACTTGTGACTGAGCCGCGTCTAAATGAGGGATTATCCTAGCGCCAGGATTAGCAGGACTCGTCTCGTCGCACAGCCCAGACAAAGGCGAAATCAAATAAACATTAGCAAAAAACTAATCCTTTGCCAGCAAAAAGTTAAGATTAACATCGTCTCGACGCCGAGCCAAACAGAGTTAAAGAGCAAGAGAGAGGGAGGGAGGAGAGAGGGAGAGGGAGGGAGGTGGGCTGCTATTAGTGACCACAAGACAGGAATCCGCCTAATCCGCTGCATAACACAAATTAGGTCAGCCTCTCGCAGTCTGTGTGTGGGCGTGGCAGACGGTTGGCCGGAGACTCACTCGGAGGCAGAGTCCGTTAGGAAGTGCTTCTGTTTCGGAAGCGCCGGATAATCATCGAAATTAGTCGAGATCTGTGATCGGCGTTCGTGTCTGCAACTCGTGATTGACTGCCCGCTTGCGCTTGTCTTGTTGTTGTTGTTGTTGTTGGGCTCTGGGTTACGATTACCCAATCTAAGACAGGCATCGACTGCGGCTTTAATGAGCCGTAGAACAGGAGCAGACCTCAGAACCGAGGAGAGCATTAGAGATCCTCAAGCAGCTGTCTGCTGATTGGTTAGTGGCCAGACGCTAATTATTATGAAATGGTTTTGAGTTTCATTGAGCAGCATTTAGATTGGTCTTTGGATTGGATTTAAAAACGAGAAGAAAACCAAATGCACATCAAGAACTCCATTTTGGCATGTTATTTATAATTGTATCCAATTCATTTTTTTAAAATTGCAATACACTGTTTAAGTTATCAACACACTAAATCATCTAACAATTGCTTTCTTAGTAAATTTATATCTTAATAAAAGCAATGTCTGCCAACTTCTTCAACTAGATAATAGTCGGAATTAAAATGTAAGAGTTAACATTTATTAAATACTAAACACTATTTAAATTAGGTGAACTGTTAAAGATTATTTTTTATTTACATTTTTAGATGGTTGCATTTCATTAAAATTTTGCTTTCCTATTTACTTTTTTATATTTTGAACATCTAATCCTTAATACATAATATTTATTGTTTTCCAATTATTTTGCAGTTGAATATTATATTTTTCAATAACATTTTCGACATTTCTAACGGATTTAAATAACTTTTGGCTATTTGCACCGCTAAAATTCAAAAGCCGAATAGTGATTTCATCCCGAATGATATATTTTTGTAAAATAATTCTATTCGAGTCTTTAATGATTTTTCCAATTGTCAACACTCTTTGGACATATTTTGGCAAGCTGTGATACTTAATTTTTAAATCTGAGTTAAGTCAGTTACTTTATAATGTGAATGGTTTTAATTAAGTTATCTTGCACAACATACGATTTTTTTATGTATATTTTAAAATTAATATTTCCAGTTTTCCTTCACTTTTAAGCACTATCCAGCGAGCCTGCAACTAAGCCGCAACCCAAAGCGAATGTCAATCTTAATATTCGAGTGGCCGTACACTAAATTTATGCACACCCCTTGAAACAACCTGCCCAACCCAACAACGACCAAAGCAGCAGCAGCGTATCCAAATGTATCTACATCTGCATTTGTATCTGTATCTGTATCTGGCTTGGGCCCATCTCCAGGGCGAATTGGCTACTGTATTTTTCGGTTGCGCTTCAATCTGGAATCTGCGTTGACTGTAAATTGTGGACAAGTGGCGAAACCCCAAACCAAGCCCCATACTATCAACATGCTGTCATATCCTTTTGCATATCCTTGGGCACAAAGACAGCGACAGAGAGAGGGACAGTGGGACAGACAGGGAGACCACAGAGAGCGTCGCTTGGATTTTTTATTGCTTCATTTCGTTCAACGATTTGTTTTGATTTGTGCAGCCCGATAACCTTTTTGTATTGGTTCAGTTTCTAGTTGTTGTTGTTTTCGTTTTTAGTTTTATTTTTTGTTATTAGTAATTGTTGCAAATTCCCTGCGGTCACAATTCAACGTTTGTATCCATTTTTGCCTTCAGTTCGCAGTTTTCATTGTTCAACTTTGATTTCAGCTGTTCAACAGCAGCCCCTCCCCCCTCACTACGCCCCCTCTGTCTCACAACATGAGTCGACCTTATTTTTGTATCTTGGACTTCGACATTTGCCGGCTGTGTTTGGGGAAAAAAACTTCTGCTACACCTCCCAAAATCGAACCGGTTGCGCTTTTCCGCAACCGTTTTCATTTGCGGAAAGACAATAAAAAGTGTGTGTTAAAATATCTGTGAAAATTTGTGCTCTTATATATTTCAAATTTAGAATATCGACCTGATATATTGGAAAGTAAAGACGCGAGTTGAGTTCAGGGTCTGCAGAAAACGGACGTTTCTTTCCTATAAATACTTTCTTTTTAACTTCCATTAATTTACATAAATCGAATATTTTTTCAAATAAAAAATACCGAATCAGCTTAATAGAAGTAGAAAATATAGCTTTAAAGTAACTGTAACTTTTCCAGACAAATAATAAAATAAAAGGATATCTAGCCCATACACCAATTTTGGGGTTCGAGCCCGCCCGAGATTCGAACCCGCTATCTGATTCGTTTGAATACTTAAATAACTCATTCACCAAGGAATATAAGTTTAGACTATTTTTTGGGCTTACTCCATAAAATCTTAATTTAAATTTAAGCTAAGCTCCAGCATTGAACCTTGACATAGCAAATGGCGTAGTTCATAACCTCAGCTCTTGAAACAAAAACAAAAAGTGAAATCAGCCAATGATTATTCTACGGCTGAGTCCGTGACAACAGTGCGCCGGATTGCGTGCCGTGCATATTTTAGAGAGCTCCTCCAAGTGCAATGCCAAAACAGCTGCAGACAGAAGACAGCAGAAGAGGAAGAAGCAGAAACAGAAGCCCACCCGGCGACTACTTCTTATAGACAGAACTAATTGAACTTACCTTCAACTTAAAGTTGCATGGAATATTTAAGCGGGCGGCGGTTGGGGGCAGGTGGGAGTTGAACTTGTGCATTGAAACAGCGACGCGGGAGACTTTTGTTTTTGTTGAATATTTTGCAATTAGAATTCAATTAAGAAATATTTAAAAATTAATTTAATTTGTGTGTTATTTTTTGTTTTTGTTGCGTTATATGCAAAATACTCGCGATTCTTTGCGTCGATGTTTATTTATGCGCCATGTGAGAATTTATGTTAATTAAACTTTAAATACTCTTTTTTAGCTAGCTGTTTGGGCATCGCATGCGCGACCCTCACAAAGACACACAGGTTTTTTAGTTGTTTAATTTCTAGGAATCTGCTTAATTACATTAAAATTATTAAATGATTAATGCACAAAACAATGCATTGCTTCATTTGCATTTTTTGCGTTTTTCGTTTGTAATTTTGATTGAATTCAATTTTCGCGTGAGTTTTTTTTTTAGCTAATTTAATTTTATTTGAGTGCACTTTTTTTTACGAGCTGCTAATAGCTTCCAGGTGAACTTGAGATTTTTATTATAAATTATTAAATTTGTATTATATGTATTTACATTTTGTATTTAATAATAATTAACCGTTTTGAATAATGTTTATAAAATACTTTTTACTCGGGCTATTACCGACGGCTATTACGATACGTTTTGCGTTCGATGTTTTACGTGATTCGTTTTGATTTACGATATTCCTTGCCGAACTCCAATTGGATTAAAAGCGACTCGTGCGCCTGCGCGTCTGCTTCGCTACGCGTTCGCCCAACAACTGAACTGAGCTCTCGTTCGGTCTTAGCTCTTCGCTCGTTCGTTCGGCTCAAGCCGAGCTTTGGGCTTTGAGCGCTTTTGCTGCGCGCTGGTTGGCTGCGCGCCTGTCTGAAGCTGGTTTTTGGCCAGTCGGCAAGTCACATGTGAGTCGGAGTTTTTGAGCGCTCTTTGCGGCCTTTTTCGGTTGTTTGGGCCTCTGACTAATTGGATGGCGTTCTTCCAGTTGGCGCTTGAGCAATTAGTTTACGTTCTAATTGGTCAGAAATTATTATAACCGACATTGCCGCCACCGATCGGCGCACAGAAACTGGTTTTTAGGCTAGCTGTTCTTTCAGACATCTGATTGGAGCTTGCCTCACAGCTAATGGGACAGTTATTAACGGGTTATATAATACGATTTGATTGAGTTGCTGTTGCGCACTGTTAAAAAAACGACGCCTCTGGAAGGTTCTATGCTAATTAGCATTGAGTAGCCGGTGCAATCAGCTGGAAAGGTTGTGGAATATTTGTTTTTCATTAGCAAGGTTAGAATCAAGTTGGAATCAAGTTGAAATCAAGTTGGCATTAAGTTCATTTTTAGTGAATTAAGTTGGTGTAATAAACAAATAAAACAATTGAATTGGGTTTTTGTTTTTTTTGTGTATTGTATAGATATATGCAATTTAATGATAATTAAAGGTTTTTTGAAGCCGTTTTATGTGTTTTTTATGCACCTAGCGAGCGCATTATAATTTTCGTATAAAATGTGTAACATTTTGTGGGAAAATAAATCACAATAGATGAGATGTATATCTGATAAATACGTTAAATGGAAGACAATATACAAAAAACATCTTGTATATATTTATAGGAATATCGGGAAAAACTTAACTTTCTTAATGTGATGAAATATATGGAGGAATTTCAATATTATACGATGTTTTATTTATTTTGATGTGTATTATTTATTTAGTTCTTTTCAATACATTTTCAGTACCGATAACAAAAAATAATTTGTTTCTTTTATCTCTTTGCATTTTAATATATGCTAGCAGTTTTATTTCTTCAGTTAGGATTGGGCTTTAGTTTTTTTGTGTACTTATGCATATTAAAGTGGGCATTTTGGCTACCAAATGATATCAGCATGCCGAAATGCGATCAAAATGACAACAACAATAAAAAGGGCACACCGAGAGAAAGAGAACAATTTGAGGTAGACACAGACAGCAGCAGCAACAACAAGCGGCAGCAGCAGCAACGGGCAACAGTTGCAGTTGCTTCCGCAGCAGCAGCCGCAGCAGCAGCAACACGCGGGGTATTTAGATACAAGCAACAGCAACAACAACAACAAGCCAGGCAAATAAATCGTGATCACATGGTCAAGAGGGCCACAGTTGCGAGTACAGCTGAAGCAGGAGGGGGCGGAAGGGGGTGTCTGTGGCTGTGTAGGTGGAGTTGAAGCTGCGACTAAACGCTCAACTCCTTTTTAACTCCTGCAGCAATAAATGTTGCGCTTGTCGAGCTGATAAAGCCACACAAAGCGAAGTGATCTACTAACAGGCACGCCAACAACAACAACAACAGCAACTAGCTACAACAACAACTTGCAACGAGATCATGTTTGTGTTTGTCGTGTCATACGAAAAGAAAAATGGTACAAAAAAGAGCCCAAAAGCCTCGCCTAGGAACTGGAACTGGAACCGAAACAACAGCCGAGGCAACGGCAACAACAGCCAGCAGAAGCGAACCGATCGCATACACAGCAGCAACAACAACAACAACAACAACAACAACACGTTTCGCTTAGGCCCAGGCCGCATCCTCATTGTGCTCGCCTGCGTCTGCTTCGTGGTGGGGCATTCAAATTTGGCGCTTGAATTTGTTGCAAGTTCAGAGTTGAAGCTGCAGCTGCAGCGACGGGGCGTCGTTGGCAGCAACAGTAACAGCAACTATGCACATTTGTTGTGGGTGCTCGACTAGGAGATACCCTCTACACAGTTTCGAATTGACTTTAACTAGAATAGCGCTTACATTATTTCAGATGCACACACGATTTCACAATAAACTAATATGTATTATTCGCGTAATCGCCCTCAAACAGAAAATACGCCTATAATGCTTCAATGAAAAAACAAAAATATTAAAAGAACTTAAAGAATATCTGATACCGTGTTAAAACAAAACAATTCGTGTGCAAAAAAGACAATTTTAATATATTAACGCCTGTTATTTTAAAACCGGGTGAAAAATAGAGAATTGGGTTATATCGAATTCGGGAAAAAGGATTAATAATCTATCCCATCTATCGATAAGACGAACTTCCCAAATGCAGACGGACAGACAGACAAGTCCAAATGGGGCAAGATCAGCTCCTTTGTTGGTGCTGATCAACAATAAATACCTATATGCACTATCTGAACTCGACCTGCTTCTGCCTGTTGCACACGTTGGCGCAAAACCACCCCATTTACCCACTGGCTACGGGGTGTTTAACCAACAACAACAATGCATGTCGTCGAAATCGAAATCAAGATCAGCGCCGACTGCAGCCCGCCAGATCCAGATCCAAATCAGCAACGTCATCGGCCACGCTGCACGTAACAAATGTGGAAGGTGCATCTTGCAACCATGTGAATGTGCCGCATCGTGACGCACAATGCATGTGGTCATGCGGAGCATAGAGAGTATTCCCAATACCCTAACATCCAACACCCTCCCTTCCTCGCCAGGAGATGTTCTACCTGCCGCACAGTTCACCAATTTGATTCTAATTGTTGGCGCTGGTGTTGGCTGGCTGTTGCAAGTTGCTGTTGCATGTTGCACGTTGCTGTTGCTGCTGCTGCTGCTGCAGATCATCATCGGTGCCAACGACGATTTGCGTCTGCTGCTCTTCACTCGGCCGCCCTTTGTCTGGCATTTGGCGTTTATTGGTCTTATCAGAAATGTTTTATTCTCTCATCAGCATTTTGATGGGATTGCTTTCGTGTTGATTTACGACAAATTACCAATAGTTGTTGGGCCAGTTGAGATAGAAGTGATCGAACGGAGTTGAGAGTGAAGAGACATGCTTGGGAATTAATATTTTTAATGCATTTTATTTAAAGATAAATTTATAAAAGCAGAAAGAGACAGTGAGAGAGACGAATGTGGAAGGAATAAGAAGAATAGAGAATGGAGGAAGACTAATAAACTTCAACTTGCCAGTTCGCCAACTGAGAATGTTCCCAATGACGTTTGAATTATATTTTCCTTTTATTCGATTAGCTTAGCTTGTCTCTAAAGCTGATTGAGTTTGTCCTCCAAGGTTACTTGATTTCAGTCGCCAATTATATCGTACTTTTCACATCTACCCCAACTCATTTCTTGATGTTTACATAAATAACAGTTACTCCCTAATCTAAGTACTTAAGCATCCACCTCTTCTACTTCATCACTACCCCCATCCCCTCTCCCCATTACCATCTCCCCCTCCTCTCTAAGCACTTGAAAGAGTTTACTTTAATTATATGAGGCTGACACACATTCCTCGCAATTTTGGCTAAACAAATCAAACCGAGCGCAATTCAAAGTTCGAGGCGAACCGTGAACTTTTGTATCTTTGCTTTAAGCGGCATGTTGCACGCGTGATTAGCGGCTCAAGAGAAACAGTAACAACAACAACAACAACAATAGCAACAACAATGGCAAACAACTAACATCAAACATATGCGCCTGATCAACGCTTAACAGATCACCCAAACAGAGAGAGAGAGATCAAGATCGGGCAGATCAGCCATCAGGCAAACAGCCCGGTCTGTTGCACGAACCCATTTGTAGCTGTATCTGGGTATCTGAGTATCTCTGTATCTGTGTATCTGTATCTTTTGCCTGTTGCCAAAAGGGTTCGGGTTTGGGGCACACAGCATGTGAGCGCTTTCAAATTGTTTCAAGTGTGAAGATCAATTTCATGGCACATTACCGGCGAACACGCCCCCCGCCTGCTTGCCCCAACAGGCGCTGACCTGACGCCAGTTGGGGCCCGCAAGAAGAAGAAGAAGAAGAAGAAGAAGAAGAAGCCGCAGCAGCAGCAGAAGATCCAGTTGTAGCTGAAGACGGTGCCTGCCTTTGCCCATTTGCATGAATTTGAATACAATTGACGAATTGTAGTTCAGTTTATTTGTTCGTCTGTCTGATCTTTATAATGTTTCTATTATATTTTATGCGCCCGTGTCCCCGCCCCTGCCCCTCTCCCGCCTCTGCCCCGTTGCAATTGGGGGCAAATCTTTTTATTTTTGTGTGAGAAATTTTGTTGTTCAGTGTGTGAACGGAGCGTGAAAATGAATCGCCTGATGCTATACCCTGTAGCAATTTAAAGTGGGTGTTTTGCTACTGTGTTGAATATGGAGAAGGAGGCATCTTCGAGCTGATTTGGTGCGTATGTTCTCGTATAGCATACACAGATTGGGAATATTTCACTTTTCAGATATGTTTCAATAATTTCCCCCAGATAATTTTGATTCATTATTCATACACACAAATTTAAAAAAAATTGACAGGGTACAGGTACAGGGTATCTTATAGTTTAGATTCCTCTACAGCCCTCCCGCCCACTATTGTTGCTGCTGTTTAGATAGTGGCTAGATCATGGCGTGTTTGCTATTGATCCATCAATTGAGGATCGCCTGAACTTTAGCTACAGCTGGAGCCAAGTAATTAGACGACGCCAAATGCAAATGTCAACAGAAAGTTCAATGAATGAACGAAACTGAAAGGGGAGGAGGATAACGTGGGGAGCTAGAGAATAGGGAGGGGGTAGGTGGTACTCATAATCTTTTGGCGATAATTTATTGTTGCGACACTAAACGCCGAGTGGGCCGCGCTAATCAGATTGACCCAGTGAACTAGTTGGCAGAACTAAAAGGCGAACTCGGCTCAGGTATTAGGCACTGGGTCCATGCAACCCGTCAACATTATTATTTGGCTTGTTAACTTGTCTGCACGAAATGACATTTTACAGCTAAATTTGCCGTCTGGTCCAAGAGATTTCCCAAGACAAAAACAAGAGTAACAGCAGCAACAACAACAACAACGAATCGAGTTTGTCTAACGAAGTCGAAGATGTCCAACTCTTGCATCGATTTCGCAAGCCCCAAAACCAAACCAATCCAAGCCCCGGTCCAAGCCCAAACCCGAACCCAATTCCAATCTCAAATCCCAAGTCCCGCTTC
The DNA here is from genome assembly GCA_035043565.1 of Drosophila robusta. Lineage (NCBI taxonomy): Eukaryota > Metazoa > Arthropoda > Insecta > Diptera > Drosophilidae > Drosophila > Drosophila robusta. Next base: position 7,552,378 of record JAWNMW010000584.1, read on the forward strand.
TGTCTGCACTCATTTATTCTCTCTGCCATTCGCTTCTTCGTCTCCGTCTCCGTCTTTTGGCCCTAACGAGTGGTTCGCTTTCGTTAAGTAAATGTTTGTGGCCCGAACTGGCCAAATCAAATGCCTGGCCAAATAAATCATAGGCATCAAAAGTGTTTGCCTTCCTTCGGTGCTTTTCAAGTGACAGTCAGCGATGAAGTTTTCCCTTTAAGATGCATAAACATATATATATGTATATATATATATATATGCCCCACGATCCAACTTCCAGCCAAATGGCACACAAATCAGAGTCTCATTAGTAAATTAGCACTACCAAAGTGGAGCAGGTCCAATGAGTGGATGTCATAAAGGCAATGAGAAGCTCCTACAAATGGGAAAAGTGTGTGGAAAATGGGAATAGGTATATTTGGATTATATGAAAGTAAGTAACTTGATTATTAAAGAAAATCCCCTTATACTGAGAAGTTATTGTCGCAGCTGAAGACTAACTTGAAAAAACCAGTAAAAAATATATATATATTAGAAGCAGTTCTCAGATGAATTGTCTAAGTTCTCGGACATAAAATGAGGGTTCGGGTTCGAATCAAGGCTTGTGTATAGATGTTGTGTTGTCATTAGAGCTATGTTATTCTCTTCTATTAAAAAAGTTAGCTTGTTAGTTTTTATTACATCATCATCAGTTTCAGGTTTAAATTCTCCTTGCTTGATTGACTTTTTTAATATATTACTATATTACTATATTACTTATATTATTTTAACGTATTTTTAGTTCATGTGTGGTGGATATTAACCCAGGCTAAACAGTTTAATACTTAGTTTATGCATAAGAAGTCAATTAGTTTACAATAATTATTTACATCTTTAAGCTCAGCTCCTAATAACTCTAGATGAACATAATCCTACATTTTCGACAATAGCCAACTTTGGTAGCGCCCCAAATGAATGGCACACAAACATTTCGGCCAACAGCAAAGGCAAAAATATCGCCAAAGTCATAAATTAAATATTTGGCCAGGCACCAAACACCAGCAAAATCAGAAAAACAAAAAAGGGGTGAAGGCAACAAATTGTGGAAAAACACCTCAAAAAGTACTCGTAGCCAATGCCTAGGAGCTATAAAAGGCGAGAAATTGTTGTGGGTGCAAGGAGAGGAGGAGAAACTGAAACTGAAACTAAAATACTTCAAGACTGAAGTTGCCGTTTGCTAAATGATCAATCGACGCGATCGACGGCACGTTTATTATTGTTGTTGTTGTCAGAGATATTACTCACAGTTGTTAGTGGTGATATGGGCTATTATGTAAGTGAGCCCCAAGACCCAAAAAGAGGGATAAAAGCAAGTGCTTAGCAAATGATATAAGTATGTAGTTTGATTGATTCACTCGGGCATTGCATAATCAGCTGAACAAGTAAGTGGGACATTCATTAGTTTAATTAAGCACCAAAATTTGTTTACAATTAGCCAACTCCATAACGAGTCCCATCCATCTGAAACTCTAAAAACTTTTAAGGGGCACTTTAATCATTTAATTGAATTTTGACAAACAATAAAGGAACTTGCTCAAAAACCAACTCTTGAAAAGTGCAGAAAACAACACCTACCCAGAGAGAAACAATGTGGCAGGGAGACCTTTTCACTTTCAGTCTGGGCAGAGAGAAAAATGTGAGAAATTAATTTGCCCAAAATGCCAAACTGATTGATTCGCGTCGCGCAAACTGAAATACAACTGGATGGGGAATGGGTTGGGAAGGGGAAAAAGCCGGGATTTTGGCGCTGCCTCGGTAGTTACATTATCAATTAGGCTCTGTCATTGATTCGTATGAAAAATCACAGTGAATCACTCAAAATCTCAAAGAGACCGAGAGATAATCAGCGAGGGGGCCAACCCCCGTTGGGGTTGGGGGTTAAGTGCTGGTTAAGACGCAGGTGTAATGGATACCCATCAAATGGCGCTGAATAAATTTTGTGCCCGCCGAAGGGTTTGCTAATATAATGAGCTTCTTTTTTAGAAGGGGCCTAATGCCCTTTAGGGATTTTCATTAAGAATTTCAAGTAATCAAGTGCCAAGGAGATAAGTATCTTATAGATACTGTGAACTATATACAAATGTTTGTATATCTTCATGGTGAGATAAAACAACAAGATATACCAAATTTGTTAACATTATAAGCTCCAAGTGAAGCTTAAAGGCATTTTTAAGGCATATTACAAAATGGCTTTGGCTTAGCATTAAACCCAAAATCTTAAAGAGCCTTGCAAGCCTTAAAGAAACTATCCCCCAACTCCACACTTCCCTCAGCAAGTTGGGCTAAAAGAAAGCAACACTTCAGCCGCTTGGCCAGCCAAGTGAATTAATCAATAATTTATACGAGAAAAGTTCAACTAAGTATTTGGGTGGGCGGGGAGTTGCTGTATGAGGGGGTGGCACAAAGATCACAGGTTTTTAACCCTTTCACTATGTGTCCCCATCTCGATATGAATACATAAGAAAAGTGCAGATAAATAAAAAAGAAAACAAGCTGAGGCAACATCGTACAGAAAAAAGCGCTCAAATAAATCACTCATACGCTCCGTGAGCTGACGAGTGCGCGCGCTCTCTCACGACTGCGCTGTCTCTCACCAATACAAGCGCACTGAGCGCTTTTTTCCCAGCACAGACAGAGCGTCGTCAGTTGGATGAGCTTTCCATTCATTTCACACTGGAAGGCGACGCTGTAGGGAGCGAAATTCGGTTTGGGGTTTTCGGTCAGGAGTCGGGCTACGGCGGTCGGGAGTCCGGCACTTGTTTCCGTCGGCTGGCATATTTTGTTTAGGATTTCGCTTCCTTTTACAAATGCACAGATTTGCGTATTTCTTTTTGCGCCTTAAGTCGCATTTTTAATTTATTTTCACTCGGCGCTCCTTTTTCGAGTGCAGGACTCGCCTTTGTTTTCGCCCCACTTCGCTTTGGGAGGGAGTCAGAAACATTTCCGTTTTGTATTTGCGAAATTTGTTCGCCCTGCTCGGTAAGAAGCATTTCCTATGCTGAATTTTTAATAGGAACTTAGTTGGATTCCGTAGCTTTTATTTATTTCATCTTATTAGAATAGGCTAATATTACTAGTGAGTGTAAAAAGGGTCTGGAAAAGAAAAATTTTTTAAAACCTCTTTAGAAAAATGTTGGTAATACTCGTATTAAAGCAATAAACAACATCTATGTTATTGATATTACATTTTGAAATTGAATGAGATAAAAATAGAACTAATAATATTTTTATAAAATATATTAAATAATAATACGAGAAATAATTTATATCAATTAAAAACATTATCATATTTTTATATCTATATTTTGAGTATTTAACCAAAAAGTTGTGGTCTGACAATAAGCATATCATTATGGAAACGAAGGGAATATAATATAAGATAGGATAAGATGAGAAATTCTTATTCATTTGAGTATGAAAAAAAGCAAAATTGTTTACTTTTGATTAAGAGGAAATTATATTGAAAAAATTTAATCTTATATATTCTTTTCTCGTTTATAATCTTTATCTTAATAAACAAATAAAACATTTTGATTTTTTTAAATTTAAAATTAAAATGCAATAGTCCAAGAAATTTAATCTATATAACAGAAAGCAATGAAATGTAATGTTGCAAAGAATTTGAGATCACAAATATTTATAGGTTCTGGCTCTTCTTCACTCTAAAACTAAATCTAGAAATAGTATCTTAATTCTGAGAATGATAAATATTGAAAATTCAATTAATTATTTTATAATTTTGTAATATAAAATATTATGATTCTTCTAATATAATTATATATAAAAAAAAACACATTCAAATTTATTGTAAATATTAATCTATAAACCCTTTAAGCTTTCGCTTTCTAATTATTTTACCTAGTCAACAACAGCTTCAGACGCTACTTTATTTACTTGCTCTTCCCTAGACGGTGTTCTATGCCCGACTATGCCCCATCTTGCCCATAAGCCATTTATATTCCTGTTTCTCCCAGCATTTTAGCAATTAACTGCGTTTTCCACTCGTGCACACATAAATTTAATTTCGAAATATGCGAGGACTTATACCCGCACATTCATATACATATATCCCTATTTCTCAACAAGATCCAGGCAACTTCGTACTGTCCCCCACACGCTCCGCACAAAAATAATAAAAACACATGAACAATTTTCCAGCTCGAGACGAATCCCAAAGAGCTGCTGCCGCTGCTTCACACCCAGCAGTAGGAGCTAAAGATACATACATATATATATATGTATATGAACATGTATGTGTATATGTGTGTGTATATACACCCATGCATGTACACAGGCGAATCAGGCAGCGGCGCCTCCCCCTGTCCACGTATGAATGTGCATTGCGATTGCGAGTGCTCGTCATATACGCGACGTTGGCGTCAACTGCGGCGCCAGCAGCGACGTCGGCCGCAGTAGCAGCAGCAGCAGCAGTTGCGCTCGTTCGGTTTTTTTCTTTTTCGGTGCTCGCTCGTTCCAGCTCGCGTCAGCTGTGAGAGAGATGCGAGCTGAGCTCCACTCACACACACACACATACAAACGCAGCGCATGCGAGGCCGTATGTGTGTGTGTGTGTCGCAGTTGTTGTTGCTGTTGTTGTTTGCCTGCACACGAGTTGGCGTTGGCGCTTTTAATGTGTGCATGTATGTATACATGTGCATGTGTATTTGTGTGTTTGTGAGTCTTACATGTTTTTTTGTGTTGTTGTTTTTTTATTTCCTTTTGCGTGTCTGTTGCTGCAGCTGTTGTTGTTGTTGTTGTTTCGTGCTCCCCAGTTTTTAGACTCCGCCTTTTTTGTCGTCTGCGTGTCTTGCGCTGTCTGCGTCGCTGCCCCCGCACGCCCTCCCCTTTGCTCCATAGACGTTTCTTCGTATTTTTACTGTTTGCTGCTGCCGCCGCCTGTTGTGGGATTTTAAGCATCGTCATCGGCGCTGCGAAGAGCGGGTGGGGCGGGGAGTGGGGAGCAACTGCTGGTGAAAGAGTGAATGTATGTAGAGAGCGGATGGCTGTGTGCACGAGTGGGAGTGCGAGTGCCAGTGTGAGTGCCGCTGTGAGTATGAGTGTGAGTGTGAATGTGAGCCTCGCTCGGTTCGTTCGCATTTCGTGTGATTTATTCATGCAGTGTGCGCTGTACTCGCTGCGTACTTATGCTTACTTGCAGCATGTATGTGTGTGCGTGTGTCTATGTGTGTGTGGCTCATTTTAACTCTCATCCATTCGTTTTTTGGACTTAATGTGTTGCCGAGACTCACGAAACGACGAATGAGAAAACGAATGAGTTTGTTGCTGTGTTTTGCATCATGTTTAGGTTTATTTTAGCATGCTATTACACACACACACACAATTATTCACTTTATATACTCCCATATACATATATACTCATTTTAAATGCGTATGACTGAAATGGGTTCATATTCGTATTTCGTCTTCGTCGCCTATGCTGTTGCTAGCGCCTCCGTATGTTAGAATGCATACACACACGCATACAGACTCATATGTACATATGTATGTATATACATGTGGATTAGGGAGTGGCCCAACGTTTATGCATATAGAGAAAACGAGCATATGACGTACGAGTTGTCGTGCATTACGCATACGCCGTGTGCTTCAACCGAAAAACTTCATTACATAAGATTAAAACATTGAAGTAATGTATATAATCGTTAAACACCGAAATTAAAAACTGATATGAATACAATTATAGATAAAATGTGTTGGCAAATTTACATTCAAAAGTTTACAAATTTGCTAAAGTTTGCAGACATATAAGGCGGTTTGGTTTGGGATTTTTTATTTAAAGTTAATTTTATAATTATTTTATTAGGTCTAGTTATATTATATATGTTCCAAAGTTACGCGTTTAATAGCCTAAAAATAGATTTAAAATTCTATAAAAATTAAGGTGTTCATAACCCGCTTACGAATATTTCCCAGATTTTAAATAATTAATTTGTATTATTGTTATATTTTATATGTTAATAAATGAATCGCTCAATAGTTAATACATATTCGTTTATAAATAAAGCAGATGATAAAGAGCTATAAGTTGGGGTATTTATTATTATATATATTTATATTTAAAAAACACTTTATTATTTTTTCATTTTTATTTAAATTTAATTTAAAATGTTCTCTATTATTTCAACTAATTTCATCTAAATACCAACTACATAAAGAAAACTAAATAATGATTATTTACCTAAAATATTTAAATGTGAGCCAAAGGATTCTGCAGAGTGGTTGGGCACTCTTTTGTCCCAACTATTTTGCAAGGAACTCACAAAGAGTTGGCCAAAAAACCCTTCAGTTGGCCACTCGGCAGCGCCCCAAAGCATTCACAAAGGTATTAAATTATTACAAAAAAGACTCGAAAACTGCACTTTGCTGTTAGGGTGGCTGGGTGGAGAGAGAGAGAGGGGGGGGGCAGATGACCACTTGCAGCAAGATGACACTCAGGAGAGGGGCGCAAACAGAGCGTAAGACAAAGTGAGAGGGTGAGGGGGACAGAAGCCTCACTCAAGAGGCAGCTACTCAGCATTTAATAAATGTCTGCATACAAAATGGAGGCTTTTATGAGGAAGGAAAAAAGGAGCCGCACCAAAAAAGATAATATTAAACATTAAAGTGACAACTTGAGCGGTTGGTCAAGCAAGTTCTTAATTTAATTTAATTTTCTTTCTTTCATTTTTTTGGCCAAGGCCAAACAGCTGCGTTTGCGTTGAAAATGGAGCGAAGGAAGCGGAAGTAGCAAGTGGCCAAGAGAGAAACAGGTCACTTTAAGGTCATTCACACGCGGCCAGGGCACAGCGTTGACCTCGCAGCGGCGCCGGCTACTTTATTACTTTAAGATTTTGCCTTGACTTTGAACAACAGTTTGCCGGCACGGGCTTTTTCTTTTGCTTTCCACGTTTTTTTTCTTTTGCCGCCGCCGCCGCCGCACAATGAATTTTCAGTGTTAAACAGCGCAAAAGCGCAAGTTTTTCCAACGGTTTTTATTCTTTCCTTATTTTTTTCCTCGCCCGTAATGGCCAAAAGCCACGTAAAGTCGGCCCAGACTTGAAGCCGGGCGACGCTGCACCTAATGACCAATTTCCTTTTGGCCAGAGTCAGAGCAAACTTTAAGCCAAAATCTGCTGGGAGAGCTGTCAACTGCTTATAACCTGCAAGAAGCCAAAAACAAACTCTGGAACGGTAGCTGATTATTTTCCAATTTTCATTTGCAAATAAAATTTTTCTGGTGGACAAAACTCTTTTTGACATTTTGTTTAACATTAAATTTATAAATTTTTACTAGACACGTGTCAAGAGCAAGACAGTCGAAGTGAGGGGGACGGGGAGAATTGAGAGAGGAAAATAGCACGAGTGCAAGCAATTTGATTTGCATATTTTCAGGCGCTGCGGCAATCGCCCTTGGATTGTTTTTTGTTATTATTATATTTAAGTGACCCAGCGCCACGTGAAAATTGAGCAGGGGCTGCTTTCAGACGGGGGTGGGGGTGGCACTCGAGCGGCGTCTTTGGCAACGTTTCGAATTTGATTTGATGGGCACGTGTGGCAGATTTCCACTTAAGTAAGTGCGGGCGTGGCACTCAAAATCAAAAGAAAGGAGGTCCAAATGATTGGAAAAGTAAAATAAATACTGAAATTTGTAAGAAATGTAAGCTTTAAAAATAATAATAATAAAGAAATAAAGTTCTTATAGATGAACACACTAAACTTATTCAAATGTGGTTGAAAAACTTGTTCGAACTGTGTTTGCAATTATGTTGAACATTAAAAATGTATTATTTAAGCTTAAAATTGAATATATATACTAGCTTATTGAAACTTAAAATAAAATTTAAGATTAACAAATAAAATATCTAAGCCTTTAATGTCTTTCATGAGCTTAATCATAGGTTTAAATTAGGTACACAAGTGCTTTAAATAAAGAGGTTTGAATCTTTTTATTGACTCAAATTTGGCTCAACTCAAGTTAAATCTGCGTATAAAAAATGTATAAATAAGCTGCAAAAAATGATTTGATTTTTTTCTTCTATGTGATCATTTAAGAAGCCAACTTATTTCTTTAGATAGCCAGCTGATAATAATAATGCGAGATAATCAGCTTAAAGTAGTTTTGGAGCTTAATTCACTCAATTGATCCCCGCCAAGTGATGTGTTTTGCATTTTTGTTTTTCATAATAGTTTTTTCAGCAAGCACTCATCGGCTTTTAGTCGCTGAGGCTTCATTCGGAATTCACATAAAATTATGCAAATCCCAAATCAGCTGCCACTCGTAATGCAAAACAAGACCCAATGCGCCTATGTGCCACACCCTCAGATTCCCGCCCATCGGACAATGCGAGTATATTGAAAATGTTAATGGTAATCGCTGGGTGGCGCTTGGCGCCATCTATCGGACGCTGCCCGCTGCTGTCACTCAAACTTTAGCCGCGCGAAAATCCAATTGATTTCAACCAATTTCTCAAACTCCTCGCAGCAGCAGCAGCAGAAGAAGAAGAAAGGAATACGTGCCCCGTCGGATCTAAAGAGAAGACGAAAAATAGCATAAAATCAATTGAAAAACTTTTGCGCAAGGATATCTCACGCCCTCCGCGCCCCCACAGCTCCCATCTTTTCTATATACACACTCGAGATATCGCATGAGTGACAAAGAAATGGGACTAAAAAAAAAAAAATAAATGAAATTGTGGGCTAAATCCGATGGCAGCTTGCAGGATTCCCATTGGCCAGGGCTAGCTAGGGCTCTGGGGGAGGTGTTCAGGGCCGGGCGCCCAAATGTACATCCTCAACACATGGCCATGGATTGTCAATGGAGTTGCGTAGCTCGGTCTCGCTCGCGCACCCACTCGGTCCCCCTCCCTTTCTATATATATGTATGTATAGGAAAGGACACAGGACGTGGCTCTATGTACGTATCGAACGAAGGATTCTCTGCAACAATAAGCGCAAATGTAACAAATAAAATGCAAAAGATGCGAAATAAAAAATGACATTCGGATACAAATCGAATAGAGTCGACAGTTAGGATACGATGCGATGCGATAGGATAGCAGAGTATAGGAGAGGATATCGTAAGGCAACAGAATGGGGGGACTGAGCCCAAGTCGTGTAAAAGTTAAAAGAAGTGGAGAAAAAACTTGCCTTGCCTGGGAATTGAATTGAATATTTAATGGCAGCCAACTGCTGTTGTTCTCCCAGGCAGCTTTTTGTGGCGTCGGCAGGGGGTGTGGGGGAGGAGCAGTTAGGGTTTTTGGCTGCTGGCAGGTGGATGGGGTAACTCTGTGTGAGTGTGTGTGTGTGTGTGTGGTTGAATGCTGCCACCAAATGTGGCGCTCACTTTGAATGGCTGTCGCTTTGACAACTGCGTTTTAAGCCCGACCCCCTCCTGCAGCTACCCCGCGATTCGATTTCTGTTAGTAAATATATTTTTATGCTATTTTTCTGTGCTGCTGGCTGCCCCTGAAAAGCATCTTCGGGTTGCCAAACAGCCAATGCCAGAGTTGTATTTTTTGTCTATATGTCTATGTATACGTAAAAAAAGCTGTGGTCTATCAAATAGTGGGTGGGTCCTGTTAAAATTCAAAATATACATGTGGCATTTAACTGAAATTGAGTATTGTTGGATACTATTCAATTTAAATGGAGATAAATAATGAAAATAATGGGAAGACTCATACAAAAGGCTACATTAAGCCTGGAATAGTCCTACTGAAAAGTAAGGGTTAATTGTAAGTATATCCTATACTTATAATAATAACAATAATATTTATAATAGCAATTAATTCTTAATCTATGTAAATGGTTTTCAACAATCTCCAACTGACCAACGTCAAGCATTCAAAATTCCAATAAAAGGCAGAAATTACCTTTTAATTTGCCAATTTCAACAGCTTCCTTCTATACCCCAACCCAAACCTTAAACTAATCTCAATCCCCATCTTTAAAGATATTATATGAAACGTCACCCAATAACAATTACCTTTCGCCTGGCTGCAATTTGTGTGGCATTTAACTGGCCCGAGCAACTAATTGGGCCAAAATGTGCACTAAATGAGCAGAGGCGGTCCTTTCACTAACTGGCAGCTGGTCACACTTCAGCCTCCCCTTTGCTTTCACCTTTCAATCACTTGTTGGCTATTCTAATGCAAATTTTCTTTTCTTTTTTTTTGCAAATCGAACGTTTATCAATATTTCCTGGTTGATTTGGAACAACAATTGGGAGGTTGTTGTTGTTGTTGTTCGGGTTGCAACCCACAAATCCCATCACTAAATCAACAGCTACAACCACAACACAACCCACCCTCGGAATCAGCAACAGAGACAGTTGGAAAATTGGCAAACGTTGTTGGAAAATGTTGAACGGAAAAATGGCAAGCCGAAAATCAGATTGTGTAAAGTCGAGTTAAGTATCCTTTATGGGGTTCGCTGAGCCTCTGACAGGATATGGGCAACATGTTTGCCTAATACTTGTTATAGTACACACTGGCACACACCCCTCCCATAGCCACCCCCTCGCTGTAGCTGATTACGTAATGGGCCGGCACTTGATGATTGTTCTGCGGCGGCATGAAATTGATGTTTTTGCCAATTTCGCAATTGAATTGCAATCAAAGCGATGACGTGAAATGGAAGACACCCTCCCCCTCTCGAGGGGGTGCTGCTCACTTGGGGTGAAAGTCGTTGCCAAAAATTATGAAAGTGAAAGCCAAACTAAATTAGGGTAAAGCCGATTTTTCGCAAGCTTCTTCTATTCTTTTCGTTTTTTTTGGCACACGACAATGGCCGACGGGCTCGACTTTGCGGGTTAGGGGTTGGGTTTGGGGGGCGTCGAGGGGGTGTAGCGTTTAGTTTATTGGCTGCCTGCGTGCTTGGGGTGACGTTTTGTTTGTTTGCCGTTGTCGTGTTTAGCGGGTGTACAAGTTGCGTGTCATAAATTTCTCCCAGCATAAATTTGCAAGCCGAGCCTGTGCCCGTTCAGAAACTGGAGCAGGGGGCAGAGCGGGGCAGCATGCGGCGCCTGTCAACGCAATTGGGCTCAATGCCTGGGTATATATATATGCCAGGTTATAAAGGGAATTGCCTGCCAGTGTCTCTCAGAGGTATTATTATCTGATTGTCATACAATCTGGCTGCCTGCTGAGTAGAAAGGGGCGTAGGAGGGGTCTATTTGAAGCGCCATTTCAGCAATGAGGCCACTGATGAGCCACCTACCATCTAAAAATGAGCTTAGCTGGCTTTCGCCTTAAGAAAGTCCACCAAAAAGCTAAAAATGATACTAGAAAATATTTATGCATTAAAGTTAAAAGGTTCTCATTTGGGGAACATATTGTGGGATAAGTTTTGCAGAAAAGTCGAGCCTTTATTTCACCTCCTTTGTAAGAATCTTAGTTACCCTCGTTGCATGGAAGATATTCTTTTCCATTTCTTTAATATGCCCTTTCTTTATCCCATACCACAGCGTGTCTAATTTTTGATTATTTTGCAATTTACATATTGAATTCCATACACGACTCCCCAGTCGTGGATGGGGGATTTGGGGGGAGATCGCCACATGATCATCAGCGCTGGCAATAAAAAACAAATCAAATTTCAGTTTCTGTTTCCCAAAAGGAACTGGGAACTGGGAACCGCGCACGGCAGGAGTGCAATTGCAGGCAATTGTGGTGCCAATTGGTAGGCGGAAGGGGGAAAAAGGGAGATGGAAGATGATGTTGACGCGCTTCCCACACACCCGTGAAGCCCACAACACGATCGCCAGGCCCATAAAAACTGAAATCACAGCAAACAGCAACGGCAAACAAGGTGATCATGTGGCGCTACAAGAGATCTCTCGTCATGTACCAAAGCATTGCCAAAAACTCAGTCTGCTTACAGGGTATCCTTCTCTCTCGGTCTCCCTAACACTCTGGGCTGTGTCCGGGCTAGAGTTGGGCGCGTGTTGCGCATTCTTTCGTGACACGATATATTCGACATGACTTAACATTTAAGGTTGGGGAATACAGGTTTCATATGAAACAGCGAAAATTATGTTAGCTAACTTTTAAATAGTTTTACAAAAAAAAGATCTAGAAATACTTAAACTTTAATTAAGATTCGGTTATTGCATTTTACATAAAGAGTTTTAATCAAATAAAATACAAGTTTTTTACAAATACAAATGTTACAAATTTATAAATTTTATTCGTCCGTGTCGTGGTTGCAACAAACTCATCTCTAGCTTAGGCACCTAGGCTGGCGCTCGCGAAATAAACGATTATCATCCATTATGAGCTGTTTCCCTGGCTGGTGCCTGGACAGAGGCAGCTGCTGTCCATATAGTTTGGCTATATGTACTCGTATTCTTATAAAAATGTTTGTTTTACTACGTGACCGATAAGTTGGAGGGGCAGCGGAGAAAGAGGAGAGCTGAGCGGGGCTGAGCTGAGCTGAGCTGAGCTGAGCGCCGGGCAGCTGATGCACAGAATGCGATACACACGCGATGTTTAGTCCTGGGCATTGTCTGCACTTATTATTGTTGCAGTTGCTGTTGTTGTTGCCAGATGATCTACATGAGGCAGCAGCGACTGTTGCAAGTTGCAAGTGCTGCATGGGCCGTTGTGGCAGGCGCTTGCAGAAGCAACACGTCGGGTTACAAAGTTCAATTGAGTTGACTTCTTTCCCATTCCCCATTTGCCTCAGTTCAGCTCACCTCAGCTCAGTTTAGTTCACTTCAGCTCAGCTCAGCTCAGTTCAGTTCAGTTCATATGCATTTGCATTGGTCACGTTCTGGAGCGTGTAATATTTTAGCTTATCTTCCGAATACAAATATGTACAAATATGAATTTGAGTGCAGTGTGGCTGCTGCTCCCCAGCGGGACGGGTGGGCAGGGCACAGAATGTGCTGGGGGTGGGGAGTTCAACGTGTGTGTTTGATCTAAAATTGTTGTTATTGTGCTGCATTGAAATATGTGAGGTATTTGTACTTAAGGATATGCTTGTGCAAATATATACCTAGGCAAACAATTAGAGATCTCATACAATATCTGAATCTTATTGAACATATAATTTGACATATCAAGTAGCTTTTAATTTATATCAAATCTCCTCGGTAGATGGATTGTCAAAATGCGCAGGAATTTCCTTCTTTGAAAATTAACCCTTTGGCTAATTTTGACCAACTGGACAGAAATTCCTGCAGAATCGCTCGGAATCTTATTCCAGTGGTAAAGAGATCTTATTTCAACTTTATACATGCGACTCAGTTATCAGCAGCATTTAACCCATAGAACACACACAATTTACACACACTCTTCACACACTTCAAGGCATCTTCTAACAGAACGCCCTTTTGGGTTAGCCGAGCTAGCCCCAAGTAGCCCCATTTGCTGCACTCGGCGAGTGTTCAACAAGTCGTGCAACAAAGAGAAGCAGCTTCTGTGATTGCCACACATCCCCCTCTTACGCACCCTCCCTTCCACCTCTTCTTATTATTAGCTGCTGCTTTGCTCGGCGACCCGTGGCCAATCTTCAAAATCAAATGCCAAAAAAATAAAATAATGCAATAAAAATTTCTTGCAAAATATTTCGTAGCACTTATGTAAAAGACAACGCAATTTTTATTGCCGGCCAACCCACCGACAATGCCAAGGACTTGGCGTTTCCGTGCTTTGCCAATTTTATTTTTTCTTTTTTATTTTTCTTTTTTTTGGCTTTTGCTTTAAAGTAAGCTTTTCCGTTGTGTTTTTCGGCATTCAAAAGGCAATTGGCTCGCTGAGCTGCCGCCTTTCCGGATGCTTAATTTAATGGCCATGCTGATTTCTTGGCGCCCCATCCCACACTCTCTCTCTCTCTCTCCCTCTATTTTGCTGTCGCGACCTGGGTCAACCTGTTAATAAGGCAACGACCGGCGAAGCGAGCGAAGCAGTCTGCAACTGCTTTAATTGATTTGCAGCCGCTGCCAAACAACAAGAACAACAATAAATTCGAGTAGCCTTTGGTCGCTACCCCTTCGGCTCGAACCCTTTTTCGTAGGGGGTTTCATTCAACACCCTTGTGCACAGTTTTTATGTATTTACCCATTATGATTGCTGTTGTTGTTGTTGCTGCTGCTGCTGCTGAAACCGAAACTGACCTTTGCCGCCGACCCATTGCCCATTCATTTGTTCGTGCGGTCAGTCGGTCGTCAGTCAACGGTCGGCGGTCTCTGGTCGGTGGTTGTCGCCCTCGTCATTCGCAGTCGTCTGTCGCATTCCCATTCTCATTCTCGTGCCTATTCTCATTCCTATTCCCGTTCTCATTTGCAGTCGTCATGGACATTGAGTGACCTTTGCTTGTCACCCGTTTCACCTCAACCCTTTCCCTTCTCTCTCCGCTTCTCTCGATTGCTGCTGCCTGTTTTCGGTTTTACTTTAATCGCATTCGTGTTGTGGGTCAATTCCTGATTAAGTTGTAATTTGTAGCGGTAATTATTTCATAACTTCTGAATGGGTGAAAAGTGTTAAAGGGCACGAGCCAGTTCTTTTAAGACCGGTTTCGTAGGCACTTTTTGAGAAGTTGCCTTAAATAGTGTGAAGGGTGCACTTAGGAGGCTTTTCTTGGTAGGATGTTGAACGGTATAATAATATTTGCCTTATTAGTTTATTAGCTATGAATTTCATCAACTTTCAGAAATGCAGCTGTTTTTATAATTTCCTTCTTTCTCTCCCTGATTCTCAGATTGCATTTTCATAATCTTTCCACAACTCTTTCAACTGCTTCACATTCGGGTTGCCTTTTTGAAATCTCTTCTTGCTTTATTCTCATTTCTTTACATTGCACGCATATTTTGTTCTGTTGGCTTGCACTAAATTCCACTTTTGTCACGTTCCCTGTGTTTTCACGAGCTATTAAAAATTAGCGAGCACATCCATTAATTCGTTGCCCCCATGTTCATAAGCATAATCAAGTGCAATTGCGATGAAGCTAAAGTGAGCCACACAGCACAGATACAGATGCAAATTAAGATGCAGATATACAGAAATACATTGAAATAAAAATACATATACATATATAGATACAGAAACATATACAATATACAGATACATATATACTAATAAAGATAAAGATAAATATTAAAATACAGATGCAAATAAAAATACCGACATTCAGACATATGCCACACACATTCAGCTGAGATTCGCACCCTGAACCCGTTGTTCTGGACAGTTGTGTCTGGCATGTGTTGCCAGTTGCCTGTTGCCAGTTGCCAGAGTTGCCGTCAGATACGAATAAAGAGAGGCACCGAGTTCCCCCGTTGAGGTCGAACGTATTTAGATCAGGTAACATTATGCGCTGTAATCGCTTTACAGACGGCCGCTGCACGTTTCGTGCAAATTGTTGCTGCATGGCAGACATGCGACTGGGGCAGCGTCACCAGTTAACCCTCCCCCTCTCCCCTCTCCCCTCTCCACAACACTCCTTTGTATGCATCGCAGTTAAATGAAGCATTTTTGCATGCATGTTGAGGCCACGCTTTGCGCTACATTTTATTCGCAATGCTACAGAAATTGACCTTGTAAGATTGTTAATTGGGCGAGGCAGTCGGATATCGGGGCTAGAATTATTCTGGAATGTGTCTAGGTATAGAAGTGCGTAAACCAAATAGGTATACCAAGCGATTGCCCACCTTATGACTTGGCGAGAAATAAATGCATACCACTATAAGTTAATATATCTCTCCTATTAGAAAATATTTGAAACATTTTTCCTGAGGAATATTTTAAAAATATCTGTTACTATACATATTTTTAATATAGCAGCAAGATTATTGTGTTTTCCAAAACATTCTTTAAGAAGACGATTACTTAAAAAAATTAAATTTAGATGTGAAAATTATGGTTATACATAAATACGAGTAAAGAACTTAGGTATAAAGACTTTCAGACACTTATCTTATTTAAAAAGATGAAAATAATGTGTTAAGTTTAACGACTATAAAAACTAAATTCTTTACAATCAAGAAAAAGCTCACTTTGTAGTCAATTTTAAAAATTTTTATTAAATCATACACCGTTTTTGTCTCTAAGTTTCACGCATCCAAATACATAACAAAAATCTCAGCTAAGATTTGAAACAGAATGTTGTACATGTGGCAAGTATCTTATTTACATGCGTTGTTGCAAACGCTCGAGCCCACCCATTAAACCCAAAGGTAACACACACCCACCCACGACAACACCAACAGCAACAACAACAACGACAACAACAAGATAAATGACAGCAATTGACTTCATTAGCAGTAAATGTCAAATGCTCAACGCGTCGACTAGGCAGATCTATGCCTTGTGAGCCTCGTCTTATGTGTACTTACAACAACAAACAAAATCGGGCAACAGTACGCCCAATACACCCCCTCAATACCCCGGCCCTTCAACGCATCTTGGCCACCCCACGAAACATTGCCAAAAATCCGAAGAGCGCAATTTCTTCCTGCGAAGAAATTTGCATACGCATTTTGCTTGCATCGTTTGGCAGCCAATGGGGGGAGGGTGGGTGGTTGGAGGGAGGGTTGCCAAAGTGGCCGCAGTGACTCCATTACACGACTGGGACACACACAATGAAACCATCAAAATCCAATGAAATAAAATAAAATTCCAATAAAAACATTTTGGCAAAAGGCGAAATACGGGCGAAACCAGAGGGCTGAGGGGAGCGCCGGCTGCGGGGGGATGCGAATTCTTTCTTCGGTGTTGACATGCGGTGAAAGTTTGCGAAAGTGTGTGTGTGTGTGTGCGTGCAGCCAACCAAAAGCTGTGCACACACCCGAACAGCCCCTGGCTGACTGTCCCTTCTTTTGGCAGACGTGTGCGTGGGATTTGCAAATTTTTCGCAATGTCGTGGAAAACCCACTGGAAAAACAGTTTTTCTTTGTGTTTGACTGCTGCTATGGCTGCTTGTGCTGCTTGGTGTTTGCTTTGGACCTTGTTAGTGGTTTCTGCCAGGCGAATTGCTAAACTGTCAAATGCGTGAAATGTCAACATGTCACTTGCTCGGCTAAAGAACTCAACAAAGGAGGTGTGAGGAGCGGGGGAGTTGGGAGGGGAAGATCGGTTAAGCAGTCGACTTTTGATTGGTTGGTTTTGCTATGGCAACAGAACTTGCTGTAAACCGAAGTAAAGGCTTTTTAAATGGATTAAAATAGTTTTAATATAAATATGCATAAAATTAATAATACTTTGTATGTTTAAAATTGTTTGTCATCTTCTGAGTGAATATTGTTATTATTAACTAAAGAGATACAAATGTGGAAGAACAAATATGTTTTAGGTACAAAAATATTTATATATTCATTTGTTTATTTACGTTTTATTTATTTATTGGATTTCTTAATAACGTTAAAAATTTAACTGCACAATTATATTTTTCTTTAGGAACCAATTGTTTGCCTTATAAGTATATTTTGAAGTTCTATAGGCAATTTTACTTATTGGCAATATGATATCTCAAGGAATTTAGGTTAACAATCTGAAGTTGAAAGTAAGTTGTCAGCAGCAGGGAAACGGGAGGAAGCAGCAAACAAAAAGACACATAATAATATGTTTAAATATACACATATAAAGTAAAGTCAGAATTAATCCATTTGCAACGCCTTCTCGCCGCAATTACCTGACAATTATCTAGAGCTGAAGATCGCGTCAAGTGCTGTGTGACAGCATCCGCGTTTATTCACTGGCAACAAGTCCATTGCGTTCACATATTGTGTTCTAGTTGTGGCATTCCCTAAGCCGCAAACTTGTTTCTGCGACCCGCAGCTCACCTACGCATTCGTTGGCCCGGCTATAAAAGCGGCCAGTTAATTGGCTAAAAGCATCAGTCGCTGACAAACCAAACCCAAACAAACAACATGCAAGTAAGTTGAGTCTTTATGGGCACTAGCTCCAGTTTCTTGTTCTTTGCATTAACATCTTTGATCTTTTGCTGCAGTTCCTCATCTGCTTGGCTCTCTGCGTGGCTGTGGCTCAGGCCGGCTACCTGGCAGCACCTGTTGCCACCTATGCTGCAACAGCTCCTGTGGCGACCTATGCGGCAGCTGCTCCCGTGACCAGCTACTCGGCTGGCATCGGTGGTGTGACCACCTATGCTGCAGCTGCTCCATTCGGCACCTATGCCCGTGCAGCTCCATTCACCACCTATTCGGCAGCTGCTCCCGTGACTACCTACTCCGCCGCCGCCGTGCCCGCTGCCTACTCCACCTACTCGGCCTCTGTTTATGGAGCTCCGGCTTATGCCACACCCGTGACAACTTATGCTGCCGCTCCTTATGCAGCTCCCATCTCCACCTATGCTGCTCCGGCTGTCATCAGCCCCTTCCTGAAGAAGAAGTAAATGAAATAACTCCACCAACCCCATCTAGAAACTGTTCCCATTTGAAAACACTCGATATTTTAATGAACAATAAATTTAACAATTAATAAAACATAATTGATAAAAACGATAAACTGACTATCTGTCCAAACCCTAAGAGCTAAGAAACTGCATAATGTATTTCGTGATATAACTGGCACTTGAATAAAAAGTGAACATAAATTACAACCACATAATAATTCATTTAAATGCAATTTCATATATAAGGCACACCATAGGCAAAAAGCAACCCCGATTAAAAAGCGGTTATGATAATGGTAATTTTGTCCCTTGTCTATAAGGTACATACATATATACATACATATATGTAGACCCGAACGGAAGAAAAGATCTAGCATGAATTTCCACCAATACTTGTTTTTTATTTTAAATGCAGAATTTTTTCTTAGGAAAATCCATAAACATAAAGTAATTCGAATGAGTTTTGACCAAGTTAAAGAGTAGGGGATATTGATAAATGGGAAGCAAGATAACCTAGACGAAAATTACCATTTATGTATGTGCAATCGACTTTCTATTGGCAAAAATGTAAGTAAAGTTTCAAAACTCGAAAACAGGCCTTTATTTGACCCCAAACACTTAATCTATGCAAAAGCCGACCAACATTTCCTAATTCTTTATCAAATTAAATTTCTTAACATCAATTTATATTCAACATAGTCGTTAATAACTAGGAGTCGGAAAATATTAAGTGATATATTTATAAGAGATCTCTTTACTTACTAAATAGTAAGTAAATGAATAATTATAATAAATTAAAATAATTAATAAAACAAATTCAATTAAGCCCAAATTAACAGTCATATAAGAACTAAGCGCTTGCTTGTCAATTTGTCTGCCTATTGTTACAAAAAAATTCACAAGATCATACACAATATATATGTATATGGAGAGTTCCGTCTGGGACAGCGTGTTGGCCAGCGCGCGTGGGCGTCAAATGGCCAATCACGCGGATTAATTGCCTGGCGATAAGAAATGTTTTGGCAACTAGCAGCAGCAGCAGCAGCAGCTCCCAGCTCCCAGGTCTAGAGTGTGGCCTCCGCTGTGAACTGGCGAACGCGCGTGCTCAAATAAATCATTTCAGAGACACGGCGCAAGCAGCCAGGGGTGGAGGGGGTCTGGGGGGTTCAGAGCGGTCAGAGACTCGCCCGGCACAATCCGAGGCGATCTCATTTCAAGTGCAAAAGTGCCGCAAGTGGCAAAACAAAAAAAGGTGACTGCCACAACAATTGTGGGTGTAACGAATTCGCCGTCAAATCGCGACCAAATCGCAAACGAACAGCGAACACACACACACGAACACACACAAACACACAGGCAGGAGCAGAGCCAGATCCAGAACCAGAACCCAGCTCACAGATCGTATGTGCTGTGAGGGGCTTGGGAGGGGAGTGCAGGCGATTGCTTCTCACAGAGCCAAAGTGAAAGCCACAACACTTGCAGAAGCAGCGTGAAAGGTGGGAGGGGGTGAAGGGTGCAGGATGCGGGTGCGGGTGGCCAGGGATTACAATTTAGACACCGGAAAACAATGAAATTGACAGCGCTTAAGCTTTGGGCGATCATCTGCTCAGCCATTTGGAGGATATTTGTTGAGAATTCTTTGCGGCGCTGTCTTATTATCAATCTTGAACAGGGAGGCTTGGGGCACACAAAAGAGTTGTCAGGTTGACTAAAAAATTTAAGAAATACCAATATTTCTATTTATAAATAAACTTCTATATACTTAACAATATGAGTAAAGAGAATTCAAACTAAAGGAGGAGATTAAATGGAACTGTAGAAGGGGCACAGAGAGAAGAAACATAGAAACAAAGAGAGAGAAAGCTCGGGTGAATAGTCATTGAAACTTTAGCAGATGAAAAAATACTGAGATACGCATAGAATATAAAAGTTCCTAAATATCATTGAGAAGCCTGACATTAAAAAGTTGAAGATACTTATAGATCAAATATTTTAACTTAAAGTTAGAATCCTGACTTTGTCCAACAAATCATTTTAAATAAATTAAAGTGTACTCATAAATTCAAAATAATTATTTGAAAACCCCATCTTTTTATATATTTTCCATTTGCCTACATAGACTTCTCGTTATTATTATACTTTCAAGTCACCCTGGCAACCCTGCCCAGCCGCAGTCAACATATTCAGGAAGCATGGCCAGCCGAGTGCAGGCACAAGAATCACTTGCAAAGTGTTGCCCAAAAATGCCGCACGAACACCGTTCAATTGCATTTAAGAAGCCAAATGACCTCAGGCGCCCTTGCCAAGAGTGTAGATAGGAGGGGAAAGGGTATTCACAACTCAATGCCTGTTTAGCACAGACAGCTGGGTTAGCCAAGTCCGAACGCATGGCTAACCCCGGCTAACAAGCCTTTTCGCAACTGCTGCCTGCGATCGCTACCCGCTCGCCCCACTCTCCCCCTGCCATATATGTGTGCTTATAACGCATACAAATATTATATTTAAGCCTAGACGAGTCTCATTTCGTGCCAGGCATCGATGCCCGCACTTCGATACCATCGCCGCGCAGCGCTGAACGGCAACTGCGCACGCGCAGCGTCTGCAATTGAGCTTCGGAAATGGAGAAGGGGCAGGGGCAGGGGTTGGGGCACTGGGATGTGGATGTGGAATTACTTGGTACTTGACTCAAATTACAGGCTTTGAATTTCGTTGCTAGAGCTGCGTAGTTATGACCATGTTTGTCTATTGTCTGTTTAAAGTGGGTTTTTTTCGGGAACTCTTTTTTCCTTATAAGTGTTTTGGCAAATTCGTAAAAATTGCACGTGAGATCTATTGATAAGTGGCATTTGCTTCATGTGATCTAATGTTGAGTTTTAATCGGCGTGGTAGATAATATTTATTCGATGTTGCAATTAGAGTTGAATTTGAAAAGAAATCAGATACCAAGAGACAAGAATTGTGATCTAACATAAAGTGTGGTTAAGAAAGATTAATTTTCTGTTAGAAGATATTATAACATGCTTCTTCCCTAAAAATAAAAATTAATACGCTAAATAAACTTACTTGAAACACACCCAATCCTAACACTCTCAAGTAAACAGTTCCACATCTAAATCCCAACACATAACCACAGAGAACTCATTTACCCAACTTCCCTTTCTGATTCTCTCTCTCTCTCTCTTTGTAATATTTACATGCAATAAAAAATTAACATTAGCAGCGCCTGTAAATGGAAGAAAAGTGCGTGGCATAGATGAAGATGAATAGCCATCAGGCACAGTGGAACAAGCACATTGTGACAACAGACAAAAACTTATTTTCATCAGCTTAAGTTAAAGTCTGCCCTAAAATAAAAACAAAGCAAAGAAATATATGTATATGAAGGTAAAGGTAAATGTAAAAAAAACAGAAAAAGGGAATTGAAAAATCCTTCACCTTCGTTAATACAAATGACGCCCCGAGAGACCAAGCAGGACCACGCAGGACCAAAGGAGACAAGCCCAACTAAACAACAGTATGCACACGCACCCAACAACAACAACAACAATGGATAAAAGACGTCCCGGATATGTTCCAGCGGAAGCTGAGAAAGCAGCTAGAAAAAGAAGAAGGCGCAAAAAAATCATTTACATGTGACTTGGGGCGGGGGACAATGCGTGGAGGGATGATTATTAAATGGGTGGCATGTTTAACTATAAAACGCACGCGAGAAGGATGAGAGCAAGGACAAGGGTGGGTGCCAATGAAGGACAGCACGGGATTTGGATGAAGACCAGCGTCTGGGGCATGGGCTGCCAGACAGGGGGCTACAACTTGTGCGACTGAATGGACCCAAAGTGGGTGCCTTGGACAGGCCGTTGGTGTGACAAGCAGCTGGAAGGATGGCTGGGAGGGGCTGAGACTGTGCGGGGCACTTCCTACGTAAGTGCGGCACTTGAAACCGCCTTAAAGCGTGCACTGTGGCGAAGAGAAGAAGAAGAGGAAGCAGCAGCAGCAGTAGCAGCAGGCACTGAATTATGCAAGAGATTTACGCGTTTGAAAAACTTTTTTCTTCCTTCTGGGGGCGTTCGCCTTCGTTTTCGCCTTGGCCGTCACATTGTATAAACTTTCGAGCCGGACGCCAAACGCATCTGACAGTCATACACTGGTGTTGCCCATAGAAAGAGAAGAGTGTATTTGTGCTTGCAGCCCACTGTGCGACAGTTGGCATAGACTGAGCCTGAGCTGTTGTCAGAAACAAAACAAGCAAAATTTGTTGCCGAAGCCAACAAAGCTCACAGGATTACACAGAAAAGTGCTCAGCGGGCCCATTGGCCAAGTGGAGGGACATTTGTGGGAATTTATTTGAGTAGAAGCGAGGCAGTTAATCATTTCTTTACTTTTTTGTAGAAAGTATTTGTGGTAGCTTCAAAACTGTAGAATACATGATTTCACTTTATATCAAAGCGAAAGCTTTGGAATTGTGCAGAAAATAAAAAGGTTTTTCTCTCGATGGCACATGTAATATATGATTTTAACAAAAAGCTGCTTTTAAGATAGTAGATAATCTCACGGCTGAATTATTTGGAGCAATCTAAGAAATCGGGCAGACTTATATAAACTAAAATCTGTTAGGCATGTTTGAAAGCTTAAACCAATAAGGCGACTTAATGTGCTTTAAACTAGTAAAAGTTCTGAAAAATCGCATGCCTTAAGCTTTACGATTCAGCTATACCATCGTAACTGAAAGCTGCCCCTGCTTGGGTAAAGGCCTTCGTAATGTTGTTTTAAATTTTTTGTTTGTTAATTTCACATTTAAGGAATTTTACTTGTTTTTCAAGCGATAATTAAGCTTGATCTAAACATACTATATGTAAAGCTATACAAACTTTTATTGATTAGGTATTTAAAGATTTAAAAAGGTTTTTCTAGGGATAATTAAATTTGAGCTAAATCTACTGAAAAACTGTCTTCTCACCGAAGCTTTTTAAGCTATCTATTTGATTTTCTTTTGGGTACACCAGCCAAGTTCCTCACGATATGCAGTTCTCTACTAAAAAAACAAATTGTTTTCTCGTTTTTCCCGAACCTCTTTAGCCAACAGTTTCCCATATCAATAATCGATTGGTTTGCGGAATCATCAGAGGAAGAAGAAGCACCATAATCACTCAATTGAAAGGCAATATGGCGCCTAGCGGTCAAATGGCAATAAAAATCAATATTGAACTCGAACCCAGATAGAGAAGACGACGCGGCAGAAGAAACACCGATCCCAGATTCGTGAACTTAAATACGTAGCAAATAAATCGCATGCGATAGAAATGAGCATTGAATTCTATTAAAAGGCTGCTGCCAGAGCCAAGTGAATATGCAAAGAGTAGAAAAAGAAACCCCTTTGATCCAAGCCGCAGCAGCTGAAGAGTCCCCGGTACCAGAAGACAGACACAGGACAGCAGACAGGCCAGGACAGGCGGGCAGGTAGAAACCGCAGGCAACACACAGTGCAACGGTAGGGGCGAAAATCGTTGAAATATTTCAATTAACTTAAAGTGCGCCGCCGCGTAGAAGGACGTGGATGAGCCGAAGATGGAGTTGGAGCTGAGTTTGAATTGGAGACTGGCTGCAGGCTGGAGAAAACCTGGCAACCTGGCAACCTGGCGACTTGCCGGCTCTGGCGTCCGACAATAAACAATGTTTTGACAAATCGCTGAAAATTGAGTGCGCAAAATTATTATTTTCAATTTAAAAATCAAAAGCAGAGCCAGAATTCAGCAACAGACCACAGAGCCCCATTGGCAGTCGTGTGTAGGATATTTTATATATGGGTATTAAATTTGCCGCCTGGCCGTGCCTCACGGGTTGCTAATGATTGCAAATTAAGAATTTAATATCATGGCCATATAGTGTATGGAATGTGTGGATCGTACTCTGAGCATGTGCTCAATAAATTCGCTGGGAAATTGCCTTGGCTAGCACCAGTTGGCCATTATACTAAATCAGGTGAAGCGTTAAGGAGTCGGGCACATGGATGCTACTCCAGATAGCTGTTATCTATTAACAAGTGCGGTGCTTTGACCTTTGGAATAGTTTCACGCCTAGCTGGAGGGATCTGTGCCGCCCACTTCAATCAAATTTTTTGATTGGATTGTTTCGGAAGCAAGTCGTCATTAAATCAAATATCATAATTATATAAAACAGCTAACGTGCGGGAGAAAGGTCTTTCGATACGGTTTACCAAAACGCGCACAAAAAAAAGAGCTTTTGATTAAAATCTATTCCACTAGCATCTCCCGGGGCCAAATTGGCAACAAGGAAAACTAAGAAAACTTGCAAACTAGGAAGCTCCAATGTTCACACATTCACTGAGGCAGCAGCTGCCAGCAAATCAGTGGGTAAACTGAACGTTAACGTTAACCTGATTATGGGTATTAGAGCCTATAAGAAAGAGCCTCTAAGAAACTCTGGCAGCCGTTGCGTTGCACGTCGCCTTTACGCATTCACCTGATGTGGCAGCATCCGTCTACCATCGACCAACTGGGAGCTCCAGTGATCCGTGGCGTGAACTATTGAAGTGTAAGAGAGTACACATTATGCTGATTATAATCAGCAGTCAGCATAGTTGACCGATTTTGGGTGAAGGGGGGTGTATATAATATACCGTTGGTCAAACAAAGCGCAATGAGAAACTCAAGTGCAGCTCATTAGCCAAAGGTAAAGCTGACAAGAAGTATATAAAAGTGCGAAGGCATCCTAGAAAATCAATAAAATTAAAGGAAAACGTAGAGAAAAGCAGAAAAGAAAACGAAAAAAATGGAAAAACCCGACTCTAAAAGAAGTTGTTCACACAAACACAGAGAGAGACAGAGAGAGAGAGTGTGTGTGTGTGTGTGTGTGTGTGTGTGTGTGTGTGTGTGTGTGCACATGCTAATGAGTGGAATGAACTCAGAACTCGGAAAAAAATATCCCAAGTCTGGCAACTTTGTTGGTCCGTGTAATGAGCAAGAAATGGGCAAACTCAGCTGAATGCACAGCACATCTTGAAATTAGTTGGGAATAAAAAAAATATATCAAATTTGAGGGGTTGCTAAAGTTAAGAGTACATAAAAAGTTAGGGTCTGTCGCAAGGCAAATTAATGATAAACTCCTATTTACAGGCAGTTAATAATTGATAATTGAAATTTGTAGAAAATTCATGAAAGCAAAACGTGGTTAAAAGTAGGTTAGAATTAAAATAACATTTTTTCCATGACTTGTCCTCGAGATTGATTCTGCATTTAAAAATATTCATTATTGAAAATAAATGTTTTCAGAATTTTTTTGGGAAAAAGCATGTACTCCCCCCTTATTCATTTTCGAAATTTTTTTTTAAAATTATGATTTGCCAATTTCTATTTTTAATGGATGTGGTTATCACAATTACAACATTAAAACCGATTTTGAGGGGGTCAAATTTTTTGTCAAAAATCATGCGAAAATTGAGAAATATTTTGACATGTAAAGCTCTCGGATCCATAGTTCCCACATTTCAAACTGCCATAACTTTGTCAAAACTCAACCGATTTTCATGTTTGATGGCATTTTGGTCATGGTTTGTCCTCTAAATTGATTCTGCATTTCAAAAACATTCATTATTGAAAATAAATTGTTTTTAATTTTTTTCGAAAATATTGCTTTGAGGTCGACGATTTACTAGCCTCCTAGTGGGCGTGTTATAAAAATCTTAACGTTTTGAAACAGATAACTACAAGTATATATGGACAGACGGACGGCATGGCGGACATTACACAAAGCAAGTATACTCTTTTCACTTTGTGAACGAGTGTAAAAGAAAAATTTTCGACCGATTGTGGCTATTAGGCTTAATAGGCTTTATTATATAGTGGCTTTATATTGGTGATACTTTGTTTATAAGTTAGAAGTATAGTTACTCTTTCCATTGCCTATTTTGGCAAGTTTACAATATGGATTAAAACCCATTACCTTTTATTTTATTCGTTTTTAGGACAGGACTTTTTGGACAGCTTATCTACTTTATTTCCGCAGCTGCTAATTTATGTGGCTTTATAAAAAGATTCCTTATATTGAACTGTTTCTTTCTGTTCTCTTTCTTACCAAAGACATTTTTTCCTACAAATACTTTGTACAATACTTTATCTTTACAATCTACAAATTTATTCACCTATAATATAAAATCTTTTTGTTCATTTGGCTCTATATTGTGGGACCTCTAAAACTCCTTTTGTCTATTTTTCTTTCTTTAGTTCAGGCACGTTTCTCATCGACAACAACAACGAAAGGAGCTCTCAATTCTCTCAAGTTTACGACGCCACACAACAACAATGGCTGCGATTGTCTCCATGTGTGTGTGTGTCTGATGTTAATTGTGAATATGCAAATGGGAATGAGGAATATGCTCTCTCAACATACTCTATTCTCCATGCGTATTTGTATTCGTATTTAAAAATCAAAAGTGCGTACGGCTGTGGATATGTGTGTGTAATGAGTACACTCGGGTAGTAGATTCAAAACATTTCGTATATACACAAAAAGGACATTGCGTCCCTTATGCCACAAGGCATACACACATAGACACACACAAGCAGTCTGTAGAAAAAAATTACGGGCTGTAATTATGCAAATTAGTTTTTGAGTTTGTGCGACGCAGCCAGAGTCAGATCCTGTGCCAGGACAAACAAGTTTCGGTTATTTGAAAAAAAAGTACTGTATCGACAATGAAATCTCCCAAAAATATATATGTATATAAATTTATGTGTGTGTGTGTATTTTGCATACAGCGATTACAACACGCACACTCATTAATTTTCATCAATGAGCCGCACGGAACTGAGCCGCGGCTTACAGCGGCGAATGTGAATTCTTTTTTATTTTATTTTTTGCATATACGAGGCTACAACGCATCCTGGCGGCCAATGACAGCGCCGGGAGCTCTCGAATGGGCTGCGCATCATTAATTTTTAGAGCTTAGCCAGATGACAAGCCCAACATACACAAAATGCGAGAGACGCGATGAGCCGAGAGCACAGGACGAGCCCAGGACAAGCCCTGGAGCAGGAGCTGAAGGAGGTGGTAGAAGAGGTGGAAGAGTACAGGTCCTGGCACCTCTAAGGACGACTGCCCGCTTGACGCTTCACTGGCAAATCCAATAAAAAAGCAGCCGAGCGCAGCGCAACGACAACAAATAACAGCAGCAGGAGCAGGCGCTGCCAGGACGAGGCGTGTGTGCCAAGACAACAACTACACAAAAATCATTAAAATTTCCAGCGAGGGGTACGGCAAGCACAGGGTAAAGAGCTCGGAGCAGCAACTGAGTCCTGTGGGCAGGACCGAAAACAACTCCTTAAGCCGCTCAACGCTCGTCGCTGGCTCGTCCCCATCTCCGTGCACATCCTCGTCAAAACATCAAATGCGGCAAATGGAAGACAGCGCCAGACGCTGCGCTCGGCAGTGTTGGCAATATTTATGATATTCAAGGATTTTCTAGTTGACGTTTAGCAAGAAATAAAAAACACCAAAAAAGCAAAGAGAACTCGAAATGAAACGAACGGCAAAGCAAACAGCAAAAAGCAAGCGAGAAAGGAAAAGCCAAAAGCGGCTTTCACAAGATTTCGTAATTCTAGAAATCATTAATATTCATCGCATTTTACAGTTTAGACAAAGACCCCACCCCAACCAAATAAAAAAAGAAGAAATTTTATGCATATGCAAAAATCAAATTAGAAAGGGAAATGTCAGAATGTCAGAGAGATGCCACAGAAATCCAATGATATTGAGGCTTAGGTTTAGGTGGTTGGGTATGAAAACGGGGTGAGGGAACAACACTCAATCGATTTAAGAAATTAATGGGATAAAGACAATTATTATCAAAAACGATACTTAAATATTAAAATGCGTATAACAAATTATACAAATAAAATGATAACATTTGATTAATGTAAGAAAGAAATTATGCCATCAAAATATTTATTTAATTTTATTATTTAATTTGATTTGTATTTTGTATATTTGAACATTAAATTTAGAATTAGCCTAGAAACCCGTTTTTATTGTCGGTTTCCTTTAGTTCCTATGAACTCAAAGTTTTCAAAGTTTTTTTTTAAATATTCTAGAAGTTATTGCACACAATTCGTTTTCAGGTTTCTTTTTCATTTTTATTAGTTAATAAAAAAATTATTTACAGGCTTAGGAGCTAACAAAATACCTATAATTAAATTCATTTAGTTTTAATTATAATTACGCAAACATTACGAACAGAAAAGCCGAAGTAAATTCAACAATTTTTCATGCTTACACTTTTTGGCAATTACTTCCACACATACCCCCATAATGTAGGTTTAGGTAGAACTATGTGGTATAGACCTACATATATATGGGTCCCATAATGGTCCCCATAACAAAAATCACGCATTTCCGTCACGTATGCCCCTTCCGGTCAAGCTCATGTCGAACAGCATGTGTTTCCCACTCTCTCTCTCTCTCTTTCTCACTCACTCACTCTTCTGCTCGCTCGCTCTATTGCAGTTGCTGGCTGTGTGGAAATGTTGTGAAAATGTTGAATCATTTGCTTGGAAAATGACTTTTTAATATGCGACACACTTTTTGGCGCTCTGCTCGCGCGCGCGCCTAATTTGAATACTTATCAGAGCCGAAAATACGCATGAGAGTCCTTGAGGCCAAAGCGGAAGTGCGTAGCAGTCATTAAGCAGGGCATTACATGTGCTGCCCCCAAGCCCCACCCCTTACTCCCACTCCCACTGACCGTTGCACAATGGCCGCCAAGTAGCACGCGTGCCGGTTCGGCAAATACTTGCGTCAAGTGCTGGTCATTCAGGACCTGCGCTCACCACATGTCCCTGCAGGACATGCAGCTCTCGACCACTGCTAATTACCCGAAATGTGCCTTGTAGTTTAGTTCTGTTTTTTCTTATTATATGTATATACGCGACTAAACATTCCTTGTTGATTTGCATAAATTACGCAGGCTGGAAATTAATGAAATCCTGTCAGGACATGCACGGCGTGGGCAGGCTGTAGGTGCCTGGAATGTTGCTAATGTGAGCCTCATAATTACATACCAAATGACTTTCTGATGGCAAACGGAAACCGTGCTACAAATGTTGTATTATGCAGCTCATATGGAGACTGAGACTGGCCATAATATCAAACAAATGGTATTTTCCCCTCGCAAAATATTTAAATGGGTCATATACTATATGTTACATTTACTATATGAAATTTAGGTAATATTATGTAGAGCTCCTTCCCAGGGTGCTTCTTTTTAATATGTTTTATATTTATAAGCAGTACTATAAACAATTAAATATCTGGTTGTTATTTATCCTCAAAACAAACTATCGATAGTTACAAATTCTGCTTCAAACAATAATCGATAAATAACGTTTATTATTTGCAAATCAATGGCAAGATGTTTAATTACCCTTCCAGCTTCTAATTATACATTCCTCATTGCATCCCGTTTCATATAAAATATTTCGCAAATATCGGAAGCCTTCAACTTTCCCTTTAACCCTCTAACACCCCATCAATTTCGTTACACTGTAGCTCCCGATTGTCATGCAAATGTGCAGCAAATGCAATTCCAAAAGAAAAACTAAAATGCGCAAAAATTTGCATTTGAAATGTGCACTCATTCAAGCTATTCATACTATTCTCTTCCATTTTTGTGAATGCATGCGGTTTCGGCTGACGGGTCCTGCGTGTGTGCACACATCAGGACAACGGCAACACCCAGGACAACAAATATCTGAATGCCAAACAATGCGAATTCAGATTCGAAATCTGTTGGCAACTTGTCGCACCATCTCGCTCTCGTCGCTCTCTCCGTTTCACTCTCTCTCCCTTACGCTCTAGCCTTTATCCTCGTGTCAAGGATGTTTGCGAATATGCGAAAAGTGCACCCTTGTTTTGCGAAGTGCAAGGACGCAATGAGACCTCAACAAGCCGGCAATTGCGTAAGGATAATGCATTGTCATTTTTTTATTAATGGTTTGTTGTCCTGCGGAAGGGGTTGCATTGCCGTAAATTGGCAAAAGACTTGCAAAGTCGAGGATATGTGTGAAGAAGATGTGTGGGAATTTTGCAAGAAATGCCGTTACATTTGCATGACAAGGGTTTTTTTTGTGAATTAAAGATATGTGACAGCTGATTGGGTTCAGGTGAAGGGTTAAGGAGAGATAAAAAGAAATGACTATGTTGAGAAGAATATATATACTCTACAGTGTAGGCGACACCTCTTTCAATTTCGTGACAAAATTATAATAAACTTTTCTGGAGTATTATTATTAACTAGCTTACTTAAACTCTATAAATTACCTATTACATACATTTTATACTATATAATATACTAGCATTATATATAACATAATTAAAGCCCATAATTCATAAGTATTATAAATCCAATTGAAGCCTAATTGTCCTTGTTAGGCGAAAGCCATAAAATAACACGCCTAAACTATCAATTACTCACATTGCTAATTGCCCAACAATCGCCATAAAATCCCCCTCAAACTCTGCTAATTTATGCACTGCCCAAAGCGAAAAGTCAAATCAAATAAAACTATAAAAAAAACAACAACAAATAAACCACTTCAGAGGTCAGCGGGTGAGCTGTCAAACCAGTTGACCTCAACTGACCAATTGGGCTGACCACTCAGTTTCCCCCTTCCCTCAAGGGCTGGTCAAACAAGGGTGCAAACACGGCTTGGACATAGGTGCCATAAAAATCGCATTATCATCTTAAATTTGTATAATGAGCGAGGGGAGACTTACCTGGTGTAACTGTGACCAGGAGATAGGGAGAATAATTGCTTGTTTGGCTTGTTAAATGACCGCTGGTCAGTTGGTAAATAAATCGGGGAGAGAACCGGTTTCTTATGAGTATCAGTCCATTGTAAATGAGGCGTGAAGATTTAAGGGCTTATTTAAAGTATTTAAATCGAGTTTATAGATTCTGAAGTTAATCAAATTTGGCCACACTGAACTCTACAACAATTCCGTCTTAAGGCCAAATTATCGCAAGTGCTGAAAGCTCCAACTGCTTAATGGCGACGCCCAATGAAGCTGCACACACACATTTATCGAATGGGGGCAGGGGGCTGGCCACGTCTGGAGGCGACAGGGGACACATTATTTTAATTTTACCAACAAAAATTTCGTTGCTTTTTGTATAGAAAAATACCCCAAAAAAAGTAAAGCGGAATATTTGCTCGAAGGGTGGCAAAGAAAAGCGAAATAAAAATTGAAAATCGTAAAATGAGAGAAAAAAGAAGGAGCAGAAAGCGCAGCAGCAGCAGCAGTCGAAAGCATTAAATGAGTCTAAATAATTTATGCCCAGCGCGCAAAGTGTGAGCCAGTGCGTGTGTGTGGGGCGGGCCGGTGGGGGTGGGGGTTGCAAGTGGGGGAGGGGTTGTGTGGGGATACGAAAGCAGTAGCCGCGACATGTGCGTGCGTCAAATCTGCTCGTTTCTAATTTTTTAACATTTTTGGGTGGAAAATGCCCAGATATTGTCTGGCCAAAAAAATAAAAAATACACCAACCCCTGCGGCAAGTGTAATTTTCGAACGTCAATTCCCCCGGCCCCTTGAACATTTTTTTACAGTTTTAAGCATACTACGCATTGGTTATATATACACACATATATATGTATGTGTGTGTGTGTGAGTCGTGCGCGTATATGGCCCAGACATTAATATTTGTTCTTTTGATACTTGGCAACGCGCCCTTAACGCATTTTTTAATGCGCTCAGCAAGGGCCTCAATGTGTGTGTGTGCGTGTGTGTGTATTTGCTCATTAAGCAAAAACAAAGTTAAGCAAAAGTTTTTTAACATCTTCAGACATTTTTTGGGTTTCCGTTTTACGTTTGTTTGTACGTTTTTTTCTTTTTTTCGCTTCCTGTTGAGGACTTTTCCATGGTCTTTCATATTTTTTCTTCCTATCTTGTGCATGTGCGGCCATTGTTTTCTAATTGGAATACAGGGTGTTTCTTGTGGAGTTAGTTAAAGAGAAAACCTTCAGTTTTCTTGCGTATTTTTGTGGAAATATAAGTTGTTGATTCCTAACTTTGACTTTTCAAGTTTGTTCATTTTCGTTACCTCCTTGGACACCCTGTTTGCCACCCAGTGCCCAGTGAACTGAACCTTGCACACTGTGGCTGAGGTCCCTCATTAATTTTTACTTATCTGGACGTCATACAATTTTATACTCTCAGGCATTTGTTTATCTACGTGCTCACTTGTAGTTATATATATGTATGCAAGAGTTTATATCGTTGTGAACCTGTGACACTGCTTAAGTATTGGGAAGAGGGAGTGAACAACATGGGATGTCTTGAGTAAATATACTTACGAACTCATAAGGTGGACAGTTTTTAAGCTCAACTTGAGAGAAGACATAATCTCCACTTAAGAAAAGTAGGATTTCCCAAATGAAAGACTCGCTAAGAGATATTTAAACGTTATGTCCAATTGGAGTCTTATGTGAATTTCTGAAAATTTAAATTAGATTCCCTAAAATTCAAATGTTTTTGGTAATTTTATAAGCCTAAGACGTGACCCACGAAAACTTACCAGCTCTTGGCGTATATCCAGCGAAACTCAACTGACATTAAAAAGGACTAACAAAAATCCCCTCTCCTGCCACCTACTCCACCTACTTAGCGTTGCCTCGGTTCACCACAGACAAGTAAACCACATCATAAGTTCGCTTATATTTCTGTACATTTTAATAATTTTCATAATCCTAATAACAGTTATGCGCCAGTGACGCCATCTTGAAAATCAAAGTTAACGGTTAAAGTGGCCAAACCGCAGCAGCGACGCTGGCGTCTGCTCGCCGAAAGTCAACCGAAAGCGGCAGAAAATTCGCAGTATTTCATTCGCGGCGAGTAATTACGCATTCAAGTAGAAAAAGTTTATCTGTTGTCGAAAAATTGAAAAATTTTCATTTCATAAAATGAGATTAAAAGCGCGACTAGCTGTGGCAGGCGGCGGGGCGAGGGGGCGGGGGGAGAAGGGGGAGGGGTGCAGTGGGCGCCGCCGCAAAAAGCAGTGCAAACCGCAGGAGCTCTCAATAGACGGCCTGCTGGCCAAGCGAAGGGCTTAAATCTAAAAAGTTTACTACCAAAATATTTTTAAGAAAATTACCAGAACGTCAAAGAAAACGCTGCCAGCGGGTAGGCAGAAGGGGGCTGCGGCAGAGGGGCCAAAATAACTGAACAAGAGCTCAAAAGCAAAATAATAATGGCCGCCAAGGCGGTTTTTGGCGTTGCGCTTGAGGGGGGAGAGGGGGGGTGGGGGCTGCTCCCAAAGGAACAGGCAAAAAGGGTTGGCGCGGCGGAAGCTGAAGCCAGCTTAGGCTCATGATGCGACGACAGTCTGGCAACGCCATTCTATCTCTGTGTGTGCGTGTGTGTGTGTGTGGGTTGGGTTGTACTTTGCGCCATACGCACTTTTCAACCCTTTTCGCGCTGGCGGGGAAAAATTGCGTAAAGTGCGAAATACGCTGTCCCTATGTACACACTCCTGGTCATATACACACGTATACGTACATACTTATATATAGGAGTATATTATATACTGCGAAACTGTTTCATTTTACGATACACACGCCGCGAACTAAGCGCCGAGTCAACTTTGGGTAGTTGTACACGTCGTCCCAGGCGATGCGAAAGGGTTGTCTCTGGTCCTCGTCTCTGGTCTTATGCGAAAATGTTTCATTTTCATTTTGGCTGTTATTGGATTTCAAAATGAAATCCATTTGATGGCAAACGAAGCTTTGATATATGGGATACACGTGGTTAAGGCGTGCGGTAGTTAAATAAATTAACAGCCTCAAGGCACACAATAGATGGGCGGCAATACAGAATAGAGGGGGAGCTAGAAGTGGGAGCTAGGTAATAAAAGTGAAGCTTGAGGCATGACCAAGTGCGGAAACTGTCACCAGGGAGCTTTGTTTTAACCGAGCAGCGGGGCATGAGTTCCATTTACATGAATTAAATATTTCTATGCAATGAATTCTAATTAAAGAGAAAGTTTCAAAATAGAACTGAGAAATTCAGAAAGGAGTGAAAGGGTTGGGATAAAAGTTAATTTAGAACAATTAATTCCTGCAGTGCCATCATTTCCTATATTTAATTATTTTCAATTAATTTACAAATGCATACAAAATAATACTAAAATTGCTTTCCGATGCATAAAAACTAATTAGGGTAACAATTTCAAAGGTTGTTTTCACAGCTTTTGTGCGAAATTTTAAAATAGAAAATCTGAAAAAATAAGTTAACCAGAAAGCTTATTAGAAATGACTGATAAATATCAAGGAGGATTAGGTAAAGCAGATTTAACCGATCAATTTTCTTCTTCTAAATAATGAAATTTAAAAATGTTTGTATACTTATTTGAATAACATAACTAATATTGACTAATAGCTCCACACCACCACTCTCATTATTAATGCCATACAAATAATATTATTATATTAACAAAAATGTTCAGCTTTTGGCTTATGATAGAATTTTTTCCATATATTCAACTCTCAATTCCGACGGCAAACTAAAAATATAATTTGCCATCAGCAGGACCTTCACATGACCATAAAATGTAACCAGAACACAAAACCTAAGCACAAAACAGCATCCCAATAAAAAATAGATGTAGCTAAACAAAATCTCTGGCAGCTGCGTTCACAAACTGCAACAAAAAACAGCGGGAGAGGTTAGCGGGGTAAGGGGAAAATATACAGAAATACAAAAAAAGAAAATTTGCATATATGAAACCAATTGCTGAAGCGGGCACAAAAAAAGGATGCTGCACACTTCACATGACAGGCAACTGGGAAATCGAATAAATGGGAAATCATTTAGGCAACAAAGGCAAGAGGTGGCAAATATAACTCAGAACGATGGAAAACGCATAAATGAAACGCTTTCATATGCAAATGTGAGTGCCAAGTCGAAAAAAATTTACAATCGAAATCTAATGAAAAGCTGATTTTGATTTGGCACGTAGCGCACAGGTAGCCAACAAATGCACGCTTCACTGTACTTCACGCTACTCCACAGCAGAAGTGGGGCTCTCAGGTTCAGTCGTAGGACTCTCCCTTCCCCCACATCCACTTGAGCCTTTGGTAATCCCTTCTAAATGAAACGCTGCGTGTGTCAGTCTTCGAAAAAAAATATATTTAGTGGGATTTCTTTACTGTTTTCTTTTTTATGTGCGCATAAATTTTTGTATGAAACACACACACAAAATGGCGCAACTTGAACTCGAACTAATCCAATTTATTACAGCTCCATAACTTTTTCCTATTTGCTTAGACGGCGCCCTGCCCTTTGACCCCCCCACTACGCCACACTCGACTGAGGCGGACGCTAAATGCGTCTTATTAGATGAGAGTGTGTGTGTGTGTGTGTGGCATGTTTACCCTGCTGTGTGTGTAGCTTATAGCGAACTTTGACTTGCCCCACTCCACACCCCCTTCCCCAACCATGCGGCGGCGCTTCGCGCTTCAATTTCAAGCTTCTATCTCTGCCTTTTATGATAAATTGCATTTAGCAACCACCGACGCCCAATGCCACCACCACCACCACCCCAACAACACCCCAACTGCCGCTGCCACTGCCACCCTCTCTAAGTTGATTTTACACACGGCTCGAAGGGAGTGTGGGCTGTGGCGGGGTGCGTGTGTGTACGCACATGCGTTGCCTCAATTGTTGCTGTTGTTATTCCAGTTGCGCTAGAAAGGATTCAGCTAGCCTTAGAGTCCTAGATTTTATACTTCACCCTCTAGCAAATGCATCCAAAATGGCTGCTTGACATATGTAAGGATAACTACAAATATATGTGATAGTTGCATGGGAAATCTTAAGTAGCCTGTACCATAAAATACATTAAATTTCATATTTAAAAATTGACTTACATAGCTTTTTAACCTTCAGACAAAACGGCAAGGAAACACCTTTCAAGTTAGTTAAAATACTATAAATCATAAATTAAAAGAAAGTTATTTTTGTAAATAATTGTCTAATTGCCTGAACAACAAGATGTAGGTTCAAACCCCAGCTGATGGATGTAAGAATGTTTTAGCTAAAAGCTTCACTGCTATTGAAAAGTCTGGTTAATGGATTATAATTATCATCTACTAAACAAAATTAACTATTTAAAAGTTGGGAAATTATAACAAATTTATTGATATAAAAAAATTTTTAATTCATGAATATTAAGATGCTAAGTATGCATTAATATAATTCATATTTAATCATATTTTGTTTACATTAAACTTTGTATATTTTGCACTGTTATTTGTTAATTAATAAGAAATTATCCCGAGTTTCTGCTACTCACCCATACTCATCTTATTTTTAATTTTAATACAGAGCTTGTCTTCCAAAAGTAATTAAACAAATTTCCCATGAGTTTTCGTTGAAGCCAGACAGCGCTTCATCAAATTAGCGGCTCATTGGCTGGCAAACATTGCCAGAAATTATTATATTCAAAGCAAAGTGTAATCAATTCTATTTATAAAATCAGAAAAGTTTAAATGATTTGTCTGACAAAAGTGGGAATTTAAATGTCAACCTGTGTAGAGTATACATATATATATATATATATTTCAACTGTTATCTGAAAATGAATTTCTTATATTTTTGCTAATTTAAGTATTATAAGAAATTTATATTAGCTTATACTGAAAAACATACAATAATATGTATATTTAATATAGCTTAAAACTGTTTTTTCGCTTAATTTCTCTTTACTCAACCGTGCTTATAAAAAGCCAAAAGTAACTGCAGCTAAAGTCTATATGCACAGACTGCTTTAACTGGCTTTTAACTCGGCCCCATCTCTCTATCCCTGTTCTACCAACAAGTGACAACAAATTGCATAAAAATTTGTTTACATTTTATCCGCAGCAGCCAGTGCGGCAATAATAATAATTCTCGCAGGTCCAAGCGAGGCGTTTATAGATTTTGCAGCATTATAAGAGAAAAAATATTTATTTTGGCCACCAAAGGCAAACGCTTTTTAAAAAGACGATGACAAGCCCTTATGGATGTCTATATGAGCACCCAGTATATCTGGGGGCTTTGAAGGGAGTGGGCCGCAGTTGATTTTCAAGCTGATTTCCCGCTGACAAATATCGCGTGTTTGTGCTGATCCTGCGGAGCGTAAAGTGCAGTTCGCAACGTCTGCGAAAACAATGAAAAATTCATGCAAATGAAAAATAAATGCACACAAGCCAAAGGATAAGGCCAGCCAGCCTGTCAGCCGGGAGCTGCAAGGACCTGCAAGGAGCTGCAGAGCGCCACAAAATAGAAACACATTTCATGCAGTTTTTGGTGCTGGTGCCGAGTCCTTGCCTGGGTGCCTGCGCTCTGAACTCCGTACAGGTCCTTTGTCTGTGCCACGAAATTTCAATAAATTATGCAAAATTGTTCGCGGTTTTCGCGCTTTTCCTTTTTGCAGTCTTTTGGCCACATTTTCCTTGCTGTTTTATTCAAATTTTGTGTGCATTTTTATTTGTTAAATAAACAACATTTTGAGCGAAGCGCATGAAATTTATTTCCGGGAAAGACAATACAAATCTCAACCCTTGCCTGCGTAGGGGTTGCATCCAGCATCCAACTATTTGAGGGTAAGGAAATTAACCCCTGCGCTATATATATTGAAGGATCACATGTCTTTGTCTATCGATCGCGTCTGCTCAGGTAAACGATATATGCAAATTAGTTTGATTAAATATTCAAATGAGGCACCGGCGGCACCCCCGGGTTCACCGGGGTCACATTTGAACCGTCGGAGGGTGCAGTAAGCCAGACAGCTGCGTTTTCAGTTGGCGCATTTGTAGAGATCGCTTCGGGCCGAGTTCAGTTCACCTCTTGAACTCGCAGCGAACAGACGCAAATTGCTTTATCGAGTTGGTTGGAAGAAAGTAATTGGAGACGGTCGAAAGCGAAGCTTAGAATACTGAATATGTAGGCAAAGGAAAGCTGGGAAATAAAAACATAGTTTAGGCAAAGAAGAGAAAAAGTTCTAGGAATATAATATTACTCAAATTCGAACTATAAGACCTGTGAAAAAAAACAACACTAAGAGGATTCCTTGGAGTGAATTACTAAGGAATAAAGTGTGCCTAGAAAGAAAGATCCGAAAACTCCAGCAGAGTTTGGAAAGTCTAACAAAAAAAGAAATTGTAGAGAAAATTCCAAGTGGACTCTAGAAAAGAGAATAATAAGTCGATTGTGCAGATGCCTAGACTTTGGTTTTAGAGACATAAGACTAAAGAAAAATGTAAATAATAAATCTTCTGAAAGTTCTATAGTAGGTTTCCTACTTCCAATATGATAACTTAATTTATTTAATACTATTATATGGTGAATGCAGTTCAAACTACTTTAAATATATATAGAAAAAACTACAAACAGCGTTTCGTTTCCCCACTTTAAAATACACTAACCTGCCTAATTTTCGCAGCCGCCACCCTTCACTTTTGCCTGACGAAATAATTTTGTTCGGCTTCCGTGGCATTTATTTTAACAAGCAGCGCCAATTTGGCAACATGTAAGCCTTTCTAAAGGCTCTCTGCAATTAGGTCTTAGCCATTGCAGCATTGCGTACACAGCTAAGAGAGCTGGAGAAAAAAGAACTAGCCCGGCTGGGACTAACAACAAGAGCCGTGTTGGCCACATGTACAATTTTCAATTTTTCACTGTTAGATAGATAACTGTGATTGCGGGGATCGCAGCGTCATAACTAGATAGAAATTACCAGCGGGCCGTGGCACGAGCTGCTCCTCACTGCCAGCCACAAAGTGCCATATGCTCGACGAACTGGCGATCGGCTCAACTGGCGATCTTTGTGCAGCAGCCACAATACAAATGATTATGTTTATACTATTAAAGTAATTTAGTAAAAATGACGCCCAGCCAAAACGAGATGATCCTCGAGAGCAACAGCAACCGCTGCTGCCGAGAAACGATCTCTGATCGGCCTGACGATCATTGGGATCTCGTCAAAGTCAACCGCTTTAGCTGGCGGGTTAAGCAGCCTGCTGTCTACTTAAGCGTAATCTGAGTATGGCACAGCGATCAGTCGATCAGAGGAACAGAGACGATCAGATGATCGCCACTGCGATCGATCGCCAAAGCTTTATCACAACATTTTTGCCATAAAAAGATGGATTGGTGTGGTCAAGTGCAGCCAGCGCAGCAGATCGATCAAGCGTCGCTCGGCCCCAACCTCGTAGCCGTTGCCTCGGCTGGTAGCCAAGGTGCGAGATCTGTAAATAATGTGGCAAACCTGGGGTTGCCCGCGGCCTAGCAGCTGGGGCCATGTGTGCCGCTTCGCTGAGCTCCAAGATCGTTAATCGAAATCGCACTTTGGCTGGCCAAAATGAGGACTGTGGCCCGGGTACAGCTCTATTAACCCCCGGTCGCTGATTTGGTGATAACGATCGTAATCGTAGCGGTACTCTAGGTGCAACACATGTTGC
The DNA here is from genome assembly GCA_035043565.1 of Drosophila robusta. Taxonomy (NCBI): domain Eukaryota; kingdom Metazoa; phylum Arthropoda; class Insecta; order Diptera; family Drosophilidae; genus Drosophila; species Drosophila robusta. The sequence continues at coordinate 7,592,262 of JAWNMW010000584.1, forward strand.
ACTTAAGCCGGCCCTGCCCGCAACCTGCCCCCCACTTTTGCCCACTTACGTGTGTTCTAGTATATTATTTTCTCTAATTTAGAAAATAGTTTTCTCTACTCGAAATTAGTATGCTTCGAGTGGGCGCATTTATCGTACGTTCGCCTTGTTAAGAGCGAATGCTGCGCCTGGATGTTAGACACAAAATTGTAGACGCTTGGCCAACATGTGTTTTGGCCCCTATATGGATAGATTGGCTTTGCTTTTAGCACTTGAAAACTCTGCGTTTGCGTGTACTTCCGCATAGCTGAGATATGGCTTCAACTTAGAACAATTCTATTGGGGTATGTTGGCTTGCTAGCTTTGCTAACTTTTAAGCAGCTGCCGTCAGTTATCGTTTGTCGATATTTATTCGTTGACTAAGCAGGCTAAAATACTGATCATTTGCGTTTAATAAAAGAAGCTGGTAAACTTAGTAAAAATTTTAGTTAACAGTATTAGCTAAATTATCATTAATTGTTAAGGGTTTTTATTGATTAAGCCAAATAGTGATTAAAGCTAGCAGGCAAGTTTGTAACCATCATGAATACTCCATTTATTACCATCCAATGAAAACCACAACAAAATGAAGTCTGGTAGCTGTTTATTGCACCTATGCAGAGCAACATTTATAGACAGACAAAAATACAAAAAATATTTATTAAATCCATACTCATAAATATGCATGGGCCCCTCGAGTCGAATGGCTGGATGGGGCACTTCTAATTACGCCAACTTAGGGGTTTGCCATGAGCACCAACAAAATGAAATCAAATAAAAACTGAATACAGCTAAAATACTGCCAAGTAGACAGACGTACCAAAATGAAAGGCCTAAGAATCGTATTCCGAAAATTAAGTGGCATAAATATGCATGAGGAAACCCTTAAAATAAAAATCCAAAAAAATGAAAGGAGAAAGAGAAAAGAATTTTCTGTAGCTACCCCCGCAGAGAAAGTTGTTTGCTTAGTTGCCGTGTGTTGGCAAAAATAAATAAATGAATGAAATACAAAAGCTATTTAATCGGACGAATGCAACTTCTCGCATAGCCGGAAAAAGGTTTACAATTAAACAGAGGAAAAAAACGTTGTCTGCCTTGCGTATCATTTACCTTTGGATGGCATTTTCATGTATTTTTTGGCTTTGCGGTTCATTGATTAAAATCAAACTGTTTATTAGCGCCACCCCTGCAAGGGTTACCGAAAAGAAAAAAACAGCCCCTATGCAAGCTACCAAACAACGTCTGCGTGTGTTTGTTTAATTGAGTTTTTCGGTTTCTTTCGTTTATTTATTTTTTTCATATACTTATTTTTGTGTAATATTTGCATTGTGGGTTTGTCATTCTCATTAGTGCATAAATATCCCTGCCAGCGCGGAACTTTAATGCATACGAGCTACTTATCAGACGTCATATATCATTCACTCATCCATCCATTCATTCATCAATCCATCTAACTATCTAACCATTTATCGTTGCGGCAGAGTTGTTTTGTTTGCTGGCACCACGCAAATGATTTTAATTTTAGATTAGTTCTCGAAATAAAATTCAAATGGAAATAAAAAGAAAAACAGGTACAACACACACAAGCAAATATTTGGCATTTGCCATCACATATCATCGTCAAAGTCAACGTCAACCTCAACCTCAACCTTATTGGCAGGCTTGTCAACATGCTCATAAGGTCTGCATTTAGTTTAATATTGGGCTTGCATGGTTCTGGTTACTTAATTTAAAAGACACCCAACGATTATTGGTTTGAAATTGCTTAGAACACGCGAATTTTTTTGGCATTTCTCGGCGGGCATTTTATTAGGCCCCAGTTTATTTTTATACGCTTGAGTAAATAGGTAGGCGTTGATCCGGCAAAACGTTTTGCATTTGCCTTGTCGTTTGGGTCACCTAGTCGACATATCAGATTGATATTTCTGTGTATGCAAGAGAATAATTTTCCCAAACAATTTCAAATATCTTTCTTAAAATTTAAGTGCTAAAACAATCTGGAACTTGGGCAAAATTATGGGAATTTGAAGTTTAGCATTTTTGTTCATTTTCACATGACTTTTGACACAAAGAATGTACTAAATTTAATGTAATGTTATACACAAATTTTAAAACCTGCTATCGATAAAAATTAAAAATTGAGGATTCTAGATTTTGAAAAGAAGAGTTCTGTAAATTAGTGACACTAAGTTTTCGGAAAATTTAATTTTAATGTAATTTTTTATATGCGTAAGTTTTGAATTCAAAATCAATATAGAGGACATATCACAATCAAAACGATATTTGGCCAAATTATTAAATCTAAAAAAATGGAACATGGGAACTTTAACAGCCACTTTATAAATAAGCATTCATAATCACTAGTGGACAAATTTAGTTGCCTTTCGTTTTTAAAAGATCCTAAAGCAGTTGACCTTTCAACGGCAACAAGCCGCATAGCCTGAAGTCAACTTTATTATCCATCAAGCTTGCCAGCTGGTTGTAAGAAACGCGTTTCATATGGTTGCTTTTAACAAGCCTTTCAATATAATTCAATGTCGTTCAAAAACCAAATCCATTAATCTCCCAACTCGCTGCCCGTTCCCCCTGCCCTGACGCCCACAAGGAAGTCCCAACCTCTGTGCGGGTTGGTCACATGCAATTTGTGCTACTTGTTGCTGCTGCGGCTGCTGTCTCTGTGGCAGCCTTTCACAAAGGAGCCACAAGCAACACCTTTGCTGACCAACAACAACAACAACAGCAACATCAGCAGCAACAATTTGGTATCTTTTTACCTTTTATGATGCGATTTGCATAGCGTTTAGGTTGCCGCATCGCATCGCATCGCTTCACGTCGCATATTAATATTTTAGTCGCCATCCTTTTATGCCATGTTCGGTTTCACATCTCTGGGAGTGGGTGCCCGTGTCTCTGTTGCTGTAGGTAGCCCCCGGTAGCCGCACGCCAGTCAAATTCAAGTTCAGAGTTCTCACGTGACACGAAAATCTTTTTTGTGCGCAACAAGTTTCCTTTTTTAACAAATTCTCAGCTGATAAATGATATCGCATACAGTTCTTGACTCGATATGCATAGAGTCGTTGTCTCCGGTCATTAATAATTGTGGTCTAAAGCGGGGTTTTTCTTTATGCCTCCAAGTTGCTATTGTGTGGACTATGAGGTGACTGGTTTAAGGCAGCTAAGTTGGTCTTTAAACGATATGTGCGTATCTCGAATACTTTAATCTTTAGATTTAAAGCTTATATTAAAAGAATTTGAAAAAAATCGTGACTTAACATTAGCCATAAGTATTCAAATTTTATAAGTTTAAATAATTATTAAAAGATATCAAAATGGCTTATTCGGCAGAGTAGGTAGTAGTTAATCATTAATCTCCAGAATTAAAACTAAGCCAATGTCATGTGTCATTATAGCACAAATAAAATAAATAATAATAAAAATCGTAGTTAAAGTAAATTATATTTCTGCATAGTTAAGTTGGGATGTTTTTGTTGGATCTTCAGCTTCCTCCTTGCCCTCCCAGACACTCAAATACCAAGTGCCGATCCACACACGATAAGCCACAGGCCGCACAACCAAAAGCTGCCACTTGACACCATACACACGCCACACACACAAACTTGCAACAGCGATAAGCGATCTCAGCAGCCCCACAAGTTGCCACTTGAAAGTGATGATGGATTATTGGTACGTGTTGCCAGACCAGGTTCGAGGATGTATGCAGGACAACGAGATGAGCGAAGGGGCGAGGCAGGCAGCTGATTTACCTAAAACACACGAGACTCATTAATCCTGGTGTGCGGCAAACGGAGGCAGGACCTTTTTAGCTGTCTTGCCACGACTCATTTGTGCTAAAAACTTTGCGGCTTGATAAATTGCCACAGCAACACACACTGTAAGCCCCCGCTGCATCCTCGCCCTACTTTCAACCTGCCTCTATTTGCCACTTGCTGCGGGCAAAATAACAGCATACCATGCTCAATGCACGCCCAGACAGACATGTGAGTTGCTTGTGAATCCAGATTTTGCTCTGGAGTTTGGGTTTTTTTTAGATTTTGTTATTTGGAATCTCTCTGTGGAGTTTTGTTTTTCTGCTGTGTCCCAACTTTTGCGATAGGTAAACACTTAACACGTTTTTGCCAGTGATTTAAATGCTTCCCCTTCCTTTCTCTTACTCTATCTCTCATTCTCTCTCTCTCTCTCTCTCTCTATTTGTCAGTCATTCAATCAACTGAGAGTTAAGAGTTGGGAGTCTGGCAAAAGGCTTTCTGTTCCGCATTTTTGATATGCAAATACTTTGGCAGAGTTTTTAATGCCCTGTGCTTTGCATTGTGACATCCTGTTTGTCGCTATGTCACGTTATTTCGAAATTTATTTCGTTTGTTTTGAGTGATTGTCACGTTTTTGTGATTCTGATTATTTAATGCGAGCGGGTGAGCTATAATGATAAAGCTTTAAATAGGAAAGCGGGTGCTAAACATAAATCAATAATATTTAATCGAGCACATCTTACTGGAAAATATTAGTTAAAGGCTTTGCTATTAAGTAGTATTGTGTCCTTTCTTCCGGTACTTGTTTATTGAACGGATATTTTCAACTTATGTATTGATTCAGTTTTGTTTTTTACTAGTTCACGAAGTGAAGTGGTTTTTGACGCTTCGGAAATTATACAAATCCATATTTTTATAAAATAATAATTAAGACCGTTTTGGCTGTTTTAACCTGTTATTTTTGCTGTGAACGAGAATGCGTTTATATTAAAACAAAAACTATTTATTCAAAAATAAAAAATCAGACACTAAGTCCCCACAATAAATCGGTAAACTCCTTTTGTTACGCCGCTTTTAAATAAATAATTTAATCTGACACTAACATATATAACTAACACAATATATATAGAATTTAAGGCTTTGAAGCTAATTTAGTCAGATTCACTGTCAGTTCGGGTGCTGTAGATCTCCTCAATCTGTTCGTCGCCCTGTTGCTCATCCTCGCTCTCTTCAGATTCGCTAGATTCCGAAAAGGTGGAGTACAGTGAACTGTTGTGTGAGGATGAAGCTGTGGAACCAGCCGATGAGCCGAGAGAGCGATCATCGTCATCCCCGTCCTCATCGGCATCCTCATTCTCATCCCTATTCTCATCATCTTCTTCGCTGTCATGTAAATAGTGAAAATTGTCCATATCGCTATCTGTTTCGGACTGCTCTTCCGCCGCATCTTCCTCGCCGCTCTAGTTGGGCTCAGGTTGTATATAGTTGTCATACCCCTACGTAGTTGCCGACTCACCAGCGCAAACATGTGATCATTATTGAGGGTCTTCATGTTGTAGAGCTCCTTGATCAGAGCATTTCGCTCCATCGCGTGGTATTCGCGTTGTAAATTACACTCGGCTTGCAACTCGCTATTGCGTTTGCGCAGCTGAAACATTTCAGTCAACACCTTATGCTGCTTATTCACAATGGTGGTCATCAGGTGCTCCAGATTCTGAATGGTCCCTTCGTGCTCCTCGAGCTTCTTCTTGAGCAGCCAGTTCTCAGCACGACAATCGACCAGCTCCGAGACACAGCCGGCTATCTTGGTATCGTCTGAAACAGGCTCATTGGAGCTGTGGGTCCTTGAGATTATAGCTGGTTAAGGTTTATCCGAAATAACTGTGGCATAATCCCCTCTCCAACTTACGCATCACAGGGTCCATCGATGACAACGGCGGCTTCATGCGCATTGTTATTGGGTAGGGCAAATCCGGTGGGTTGCTCGGTTCCACTCAACAAAACCGAGGAACTGGCTATATACTGGCAAATGCACGACATTTTTTAAAAGATTGTTTTTTTTTGTAGTAATATCAAGTCGAGAGCACAACTATATGTGCTAACTAAACTAATTTCAAAAAGACCAAATCAATTTTAGTTTAGAAAATTTCAATTGCTTTTACAATGCTGACATGATACATCAAAAGGCAACTCTCAGGAGAACAGAGCTCCATATCAGAGTAAATGCATTTTATGGTATAAACCAGCTAGAATGCCCCCTCCCCCCCTCCCCCCACGACTTCGACTCTAGCGTTTCAATGTGAACACTTTACGACTTGACATTTTCACACTTTGTTAGTTGCCTCCCTGCGCTCCCCTTTCCTGGCTCTCCCGTCGCGACTCGACTTTGGGCCAAGTCAAGCGACCTCTTGGCCTGTCCTTGTTTTTGTTGTTGTTGGCATCAATGCCAGTGCAAAAGCCTGCATGTCCCGCCCGTGTCTATCTCTTAGTTTTTTGGGAAGTGTGTGTGGCAACTGGGACTGGATCCTGGTCCTGACTCCGACTATGACTCTCTCTCTCTCTGTGCTCTGGTCTGAAGTTTTTTGTGTGCGTCAGTGGATTGAAGTGCAAAATTGGTTTAAGTGTTTGCTAAATTGGCAGCAAAATGGCTTTTTCAATTTTACACTTAACGTTTATATTCAAAGTGACGCCGACGGCCCCCACCTCGCCCCCTGCAAACGAGCAAACGAGCAGACTTGCAACATAAAAACTAACAATTTCTTTTTATTTTATTGCTCTTTGTGTTTTTTTTTTTGGCAACAAGTGGGGCAATTGATTTACATATATTTCGAAATAAATTTATATATATGTGTTTAATTCCAACTTTACAGTTTGTTGACTTTGGCTCGGTTCATATTTTAACCTGGGCTACTTGTAATTACAAAACCATAAATAAATATACAACTCCAGCGTAGGGCTTGAGCACTTGCCACGCCCATTGCGCATTTCACACGCTCATGTCGGACACTAAACGCGGCAACAAACAACAGAATGTGGCCGGGACTTGGCTTAGTTCTGGACTGAGCTCTCTGGCTCTCCAGCTAACACATATCATTTATAGCCGCGATAATCATGGCTTACACCCATGCATCCGCTTTTAGACACACATATATTTTATGGCCCCAACCCGAACTGGATATGGGGGATGGGGAATAGGCTCTTGGGCCAAGGCGAATGCGAGAACTTTAATCGTGATGCCTAAACAACGCCAAATTACACACCAGAGGGCGCTACGCAGTGCATGTTAACATAAATTTGTTGCGCCTCTTCTGTGCGGACTGCCCCCAACAACACGAATGCAGCGCGGCGGCAGCAGCCACAGATTGGGGCAGGGGAGGGACATGAACGGGGGAAGGAGGAAGGAAGGTGGGTGGTGTGGCATAGAAACGTTCAACTTTAAACTAGGCAACACATGCAAGCGCACATTTAAAAAGGCATAAGTCATACATGGCTAATAAATTGATTTGCCAAAGTGGATTAGAGGTCAATGCTATGCCACATTTACAGGGTGTTCCGCTTTGATTTCGAGTTCTACAAGTAAGACGTTTGTTTTAATATTTTATTAAGATTGGTGTTTTGCTGTGAGTCGTTTACTTCAGATCGAAGTTTTTTCTTACGTTTCAATGCTCCTTATAAATCAAAATGTCATTTATTGTGAAGAGCCTAATAATAGGATTTAAAACTCGAAACATTTGAAAAGAATGTAAAGTCTATGTCATATACAGCGTGTTAACTGCGTAAAGTATAACCAAATGCAATGGTTTCAACCAAGTTTTCAGAAGAACTCTGGCCCATATCTGGGTATGTGCAGATTGAGGTAAATAAATCAGATTTCTTAACCCATACCACTTGCAAAAACAACACCCTGTATTGGCCGACTGTTTGCCACAACTCAAACTCAAGTATTTTTGGCTTAACTATGTGTGCATTTGAAAGAAAAATTTTTAGCACACGGAAACATGAGATACCCATAACCAAGCCCCACCGCAAAACTATATATTTATATTTATAGAGAGAGAGTAAGAGAGAGGTAGAAAGACAGAGAGGGGGAGAGATATAGAGAAAGAGTAGAAACGCTTAAAATGCCAGTTTGAAGTCTATTATTTGCTGGACACGAGCATATATTGATTGCATCGCCAATCGCAGAGGCAGCAGCAGCTGGTCGGAGGAGCTGAGGGGGGTCAGTTGGGCAGTAAAAAGCAAATTGCTTCAGCAAATACAACAAAATACTCGCAAAATGTGCAAAGCGGCACTTGGATGCGAGTTGGGAAGTTGGAGCCGAGCAAATCACATGGTAATGGATGCACACTATGAAACAGAAACCGCAAGCAGGCAGCTTGGAGTCGGGAGTCGAGAGTCGAGAGTTGGGAGTCGGAATAACTGAAACTTGTTTCTGGACTGGGTTGGCGGCTTCGTGTAGCTCAGCATTTAGCGTCTTGATCGGTTTATCACCGATTAATTAGAGTTTGATAAATACGCGCACGCCGTGAGTAAATAAATCATGACAGCCAAGCAGCCAGCCAAGCTGGAGGACGGGCACGCGGGCAGACGGTCAGTTAGTCTAGCGTAGGAGTTCTCGTTCCAATTTCAATTCAAACTGCCGACCTCCACATGCGAAGAAAGTGTGTCTGTCTGTCATTCGGGGCACTCTTTGGGGGTGCTGCCAACTCATTTGCATATGCCACAAAAGCAGAAAAAAAATAATAACAAAAGTAGCAGTCAAAAATAAAGGTAAAAATCTTTGCACTTTTGCGCGCTTTTGCATTTTATTTTTGATTGTTTTGGGCTGTCGCTGCTTTTGACATTCGCACAAAAGGCATTTAACAGGACGAAGGGAGAGCGAGCGCAGCGGGGAGGGCACAAAAATATCTTTGAACATTTGCTCTGTGTGAGCATTAATTATGAACAAAAAAAAGTCCTTTGAGATGCGTCTGACGTCGCAAATGTTGATGAGATCTGAGTTTTGACTTCTGAGTTGAGTTTGAGCTGTAGCTAATTTTGGCTGGCTTTTCAGGGGTGGGGAGGGTAGGGTGCTCAAAGGTGCTTTGAATTATGCGCCCGCTGCATATGAAAGCAAATGCAATTTTTGTTGTTCAATTTTTGTACACTTGAGTTTTGCACATTTTTATTTTTGGGTGCAAATTTTGTATGGGGTCTTGGGTTTGTTGGCGGATTGCAAAAAATACATTTGCGAATAATTGGGGGGTTTTAAGTGTGGGTTTTCAGGTTTTAAGCTCGTGCTGTATATATTTAAGATTATGCTCAGATTGAATAAACTTTTTGGGATACTATGCTCAATCCATCTTTTATTCACGTTTTCAAGTTTTTATATATTTTTACTTTTAATTTTATTCTTTTATTTAATTTATTTCTTATTTCTTATTGTTAATATCTTATTTCTTTACTTCTTAGCAAAAAATAATAACACATTTTCATTCGCAGTTTTTAAATATTTTAACCTTTGCTTAAATGTTTATGACTAATTCTTCAACTTTAAGAATTCTCTAACTATATGATATAGTTTTCATTTTCTGTTGCTTAGCCGCAAACATTTCACTTTGTTATTTGTGCTATTGAGAATTTTTTTTGGAAAAATATTTCATTTAATTTGATGTTGGCTGCTCTTTTATTTTTAATTTGCCTTTCTGCACAGCCACATTTACGAGTTTACGAGCTCCAAATGAAATGTCTTTGGTTTATTACCGCACAGAACTGCAGAAGCGGCAACAAAAGTTAGGAGGAGGTTATTATTATTACTTTTAACTCTGCTTGCAGTAGCAATAGTTGTTGTTGCTCTTGTTGTGATAGTTGTTGTAGTTGCTGTTGCTGTTGCTGTTGTGGACTCTATGGAACTATGATTGCTACCTTTGCTGCATCGCATTCGGCGTCTTTTATTCTTGCCCATGGCACTGGCAAAAATGTTGACCACTTTCTGCTTGGCAGCGCTCTCCACTTTACTCCCCACCCATTCACTTCAGCTCAGCCGTTGACCATTTTGCCTGGGTACTTGGGCTCCTACTTGCTTCTCTTATTGTCGCACTAAAATTGTGCTCAAGATATCTTCTACTTTTATACCCTGTACCCATTGAAAATGAGTAAACAAGGGTATAATGGTTTTGTGCAAATGTGTCTAAGAAGCAGAATATACATATTGCTGATCAAACGAACTTACTAAGTAAATTTAGTCAATTTTATTTTTTAGGTAACTCTAAAAACTAAATATATCGATTATAAAACAAGGTTTTTTAGCAAATCTTGCAGCTTTAAAAGCTGGAGCCACCATTTGGTAATAATGATCTCGTATAGCTTACGTAGAACAAAAATATTTCACTTTATGCATTTCTGAATGCAAGGAATTCGAATAAATGCTACGGCATGTCACAGCTGCTTCTAGGGTATCTCCAGTCGAGAACTTCAGACTAGAGAACTTTTACTTGCTGTATGAATGGAACTGGGACCAAAGTATTTGCGGTTTTTCACATCCTTTTGCACAATTATCCAGATTTCAATATTACTGCGTCATAAACAAAAACTGAGTGCGACGTCGCTTGAGGTTCCTTTGGAGAGAGCGAGGGGGGCTGCACTCTGAGTATTGTGCACAATGCTTTTATTATTTCTATTATTGTTGAATGCTGGAATTTTAAGTCACTGCCCAACCCTTAACACTGCCTCTTGGAGCTGGCCTGCCCGACTGCATCTTAGGGTCGTTAATTTATGCAACCGAACAGCTCGTTATGCAGCTAGCTAACCACAAGACGCAGTAAATCAGGCAAAGGAAATTGTATTCCGTTTCTATTATTTTCACGTCCATTTTTAGGCAGCGAAATACTTAAGCCAAAATATATATGTCTTATCATGGCTGCAATTTAAAAAAAAAGTGGAATCGTGGTTGTACATTCCACGTTATTTTGAAATTACGAGGAAAATATTTATTTAATATTTATAGTAAAATTTACTGCTTTATTTATGTTTGGGTGGTTGTTTATATTTGATTAAACAAATTATTATTTAAGTTTAATGTCTTGTAACATACTTGAATTTAACTAAACTATATAAAAGCGAGATTGATTCGGTTTGGTCTCGATTTATAATTTTAAAAAATATTAGAACAAATCGCCTAAACCCCCATTTTCAGTCTGGCTCCTTCTACACGTAACACATGATTTAATCAAGCCCATTAAACACATTCACATTTATATTCAGAATAATTCATGCAGTTAAGTGCTCACCAGAAACCCCACCCCTTCCCACACTCATTCTTGGCTTAAGTTTTCCCGCATGCAAATTTTCCTCAAATTGGCTTAATTTGCAACGAGAAAAAGACGCCCTTAAGTCACATGAAAATTGCCCGCGGCGGAAAACTTTCTAGCTGGCAGTTTTCCCAGCAATCAAATCATTACAACTGTCACACACCCAATGCCTGCCCCTTCCCCTCATCAGCCCACACGCGCTGACATTTATCAAAAAAATATTCAACTGTCATTTATTGCGTTTACCGTTGCCTGTTTAAATTCTAGTACTTGGCCACAAAACAACACGCAGTTGAACATTCATAAGCCTGCGAACGAACACCCGCAAGTGTACACAAAAGGAAAACCTAATAACCCAAAATTCGCAAAAGTGCCAAAGTTGCGAGCGAGGGGTGGGTGGCATCCCAACCCTCGAGAGCCATTTGCCACTTGCCAATTTTCCGATGCGCAAGTGAAAATCTTTGATATGCCATGCCAACAATTTTCCAGGCTCAAAACAACAACAAACACGGAAAAAGGGCGACAACGACACGTGACAATTGTTCTGTTTTTTTACACACCAACGCCCCTCTCAACTCCCCTACTACCAGGCAAGCATTGCGAAAATTTTGCAATTTCCCATTTTCCACAATGCTCGATTTGACGTACGTTGCGCCGCAGTCAAGTGCGTAATTTGCGGTTGGGTTTTTCGAGAGAGTGAGAGAGCGAGAGGGAGAGAGATAGAGAGAGAGGGTGTGATCCTTCGGATTTTGCAGATTATTTATTTTTGTTGGTTGCGGAATTAGCTGTAGGCAATGTGTGTCGAAACCTATTGGATTAGGAAATTAAGAGATGCCAAAACGTGTCATGATTTTATCTTAATTAACTCAAGAAAGGTAAATCGAAACTGTTATAAAAGAAAGCACCCTGTCCATATAAGTTGTCACACCCATTTTAATATATTATTAAAAACTTCTTTTTGATAATATATAATAATAAATATTTTTAAATCTGGAATTTAAATTCGTTTTAACATAGAATTTACAGAGGCTTGGTTTAAACACGGTGTTTCCTATCCTAATTTCGTTACACTAATAGAAACGAACCTTATCTCGAACAGAACAATACGTTCCAACTTTTATGGGCGTTCAGCCTCGATTATAACCCCTTCTTCACTCCATCTTTAAAACTCTTTCGGAGTGCTACACAAATACACTTGAGACCTTTTGCGAAATTAAAAACTCATTTCCAAGCAACTAAATATTTATTTATATCTTTGCGTTTAATGGGGATTCGGAGTGGGGGTTAGACATTTCAATTTATTGCACAATTAAAAAGTATTTCTCATATCCTGTAAAAGCAGCTCATAAATTGTACACCTACGCCAAAACTCGCCCCACCTGGCGGAAATTATCAAGCGCCTAGCGCGCCTCTGAAATAAATCTGGCCCCAAAAATCCAGTGCCAAAATCTTGACAAATACAAAAAAATAAAACCGTATACGAAAGTCTCGGGAAAAAGGAGAAAAAACATTTGCAGGCAGTTGGCATCCAAATTATGAAATAAGTAAAAGCGCACTCCATGCATTAAAAACCTTTTAATTTGCTAAATCGCCTTGCCAGACGACGCCGGAGCACCTCAAGGATACAGATACGGCAAACGGCATACGGGTTACGGGTAACGGGTAACGGTTTACGGCTAACGGTCCGTATGTAGCCACGGCGCAACGGAAGCGGATGAAGCGAAGCGGAGTCTGTGTGCATTTTGAGATTTGCAGACGCCTAAAGGAGTGCCGCCTACCCCCAACACCCCCAACTGCCCCCCACACATATAGACACTTGGATTTGTACATTGGGCCTGGGCAAAAGTTGTGCAAACACTCAAAAGCCAACGGCCCTCAGCCCGACTCTATCCGCCCCTGTCCCTTGGTCTATATATGTGGCGATAATTTTCACTTTGTGCTGCTGCTGCTGCTCCTGACTGAAAATTCCTATGGGCTTGCACTGTAAAATCAAGAAAAAGAAGCTCAGTCTGCCAGAGGCTCAGGCTCAGACTACAGACCATAAGCCCTAACTCCTTTTCATACGAATAATATCTGTGTTTTTGCCGAAAATTCGGCATTCCTTGCAAAATAGAAAAAAGTGAAAAAAAGGAAACTGAACTGAAGCCGCCTTTGAAAGGACGCACTGAAGCACACGAAATAATTTCACAAAAATCATAATGCATTTTAATTTTATGTGCACAAATAATAGGTTATAGCGACTATGTTGTGAAGCTTACAACAGGTTCATTAATTCTTGTTTACACTGTTCTCTCATAGGGAGTGTATTCTTATGTAAAAGTACAGTATAATTACCTATTGGTAATGTTAAAAACGAATTTACAATTCTGCTCAAAGAGGTTTAATAAAAATAAAAACAATTTTTTATGATAAAATGTATATTTTCTTAAAAGACTTACCATAATCTCTAGTGCATATTGATTAGAATCAAAATCTTATTTTTTATATTTATTTAATGTATCAACACCCTGATGCAAAGTACCCTTTTATCTGACTGTGCTCTATGTAATTGACACCATTAAGGCGGATATTGTGATTCAGTAGCCTATCGTTGTACCGACTGCTGTGGAAGCATATTTGGTCCTCGACCATGGCTAGATGGAGGCCCCGGTGTAGCGTTTTGTTCCGTGCGTACCAAACGGCACCAGTAATAAGGCGTAGCGCTTTGTTCGAATTAAAATCTGAAATTGGAAAATATGTTTTAAATTAGTTTATTGAAATTATTTATTGTTGTTATCATAATAATTAGAATAATTAGATATTTATATTAGTATCAACCGGGGAGAATTCTATCTCAATAGACAAATTTCAAAGATATTATATTTATATTAATTATATTTAAAAATATAATTCTAATTTTTATTATTACTTATAAAATTTTTGAAAATTAACATTTATAATTTAGTTCATCTAACAAAATAATAACTTTTAAAAAAAATATTATTTTTTAAGGTAGCGTATTTTAACTTCATATATACGCAGATTTATTTTAGATTTAATTTTTGGTTTTATTTGTGTGTCCCATTTATGATGATTTCTATGTTTGTTACTTGCTTTAAATGCCTTTTGAACCTACTTAAGATGGAAAGTTCTATGTCCATTATTAAAGACAACAAAATCTGTGGAAAACTTTAGGAGACGCCTCAAAGCATGCAACAAATTGGAATAAACAAATTAGTGGAACGCACAAAAACGCGCTGCATGTAAGAAAATAATTAAATTTGATTTCCAACACGAATGCAATGCCATTTGGGTAAGCCGAAGGACGATTTTTTCCGCGGCTCCTGGCGTGTCCATAGCAATCAAGTATTGTCATTGCATGACTCCACAGATATCGAGAGACTGAGAGATGGAGAGTGGAAGGGATGGGGGACACGCAATCGAAATTAAGAAAAGTCTCCCATTTAATTTAATTGACAGTTCGCGGACAGTGGCACAGACAAAACCAACCCCCACCGAGCTGGGTGTTTGTCTTCCCCCCTTGCCCCAACCCCCTCCCCCACACCTGCCCGTAATTCTCATTAAAAGCGTATTATATTGAGGAAAATGTCTGCGTTTATCTATCGATGTCTGTCTAGTTGTTGTTGTTGTTGTCGGCAATGATTTTTGTAAATTCATTACAATTTATTTGCGTAAACGAGAGAAAAGCAATAGGAGAATCCAACAGTCTATTCGAAAATAAATTGCAAACTCATTTACCGCGCGAAAATCAAAAAAAAAGAATGAAACTTTTGCGCACTCAAGAAGTTTATTTAAATGCGAAATCTGGAATTCATTCAAGCAAAAGCATTCAAAGCATTTTGGGCAAAATGCAGCAAAAGTTTGTTTTAACCATTTTTATAGACAATTTTTTTGTTTTGAATGTTTTTCTGCTACTTCTTCTAGGCGCGCGTAGACATCGTCTGTGGTTAGTCCTGTGTGTCCTGTACTCAATTTAAATTGTCTCCATGGAGACTTGTGCAGACTGCGATGATAATTTTTCCACTGAGTTGGGTTCTTACCGTTACCGTTACGTTTTATACATGTATATATATGTTTTTTTTTGATGACGACTGTTTTTTTCAATCAAAATCGATAGCAATCAATATATTATTAAGCACAGCTTATTGAGTTGGCTTGATTACATATAAACTCTGCTAAATCTCTCTTATTTGCTGCTTTAAATATTTTAATACACTGCAATTATGTATACATATTTCATCATTATCATTTTCTCGAAATGCACTCAAACAGAAAAAGGACCAAATTCAGCAGGCAGCTGAAAATGAAGCCAATTTCATGCAAAGCAACAACAGCAACTGCTTTTAATAAATGGCCCAAAAGGAGCTGAAAAAACACGCAATTCAATTACCCAAAGAGGAATCGCTAGAAGCAGCGAGAAGCAGGCGACACGCGACCGCAGATGAGGAAAAAGTCGAGCGCAACGCACTTCAAGCACATAAATTATGAAAAAGGCAACAAAAAATATGAAATTTTGGCCAAAAATGCCAAACAACAACAGCAACAACATGTGTATTAAATGTTTAACACGACTTTTCACTCATTAACGCGAGACGAGAGAAAAAAACTGCAAAACCCATCAGAGGGTTGACCGTGTTTTTGGCATAATTTATGCATGTGTGAGGGGGTTAAGTATGAGAGTATGTGTTTAGGTGTGGGTCTAGCCAAGTGTTAATTTCGTGGCATAAAAAGCATTATAAACAGCAAAAGATATGCATATAATGCCAGCTGATCGTTCAAGCGTTTTTTACGCGTGCTCACCAACATTATGGCAGTGTTGTGCGTAGTGTGTGTGTGGGTGTGTGTGGGTGTATGTGATTCAGTCAAATTCATTTTAAATAGCAAACATGCATTATACTAATATGAAACCAAATCCGTATAATAGGAAAAGTTACGCGTTTTGTGCGCGCTTTAAAACGCGCTCGCGTAAGCCAAGTTTAAGACTGCGTTTCCCATGGTCCACTAACCGACAACGGGCAAATGGCAAACGCAATCGCAATCGCAATCGCAATGGCAATCGCAATCGATGGCAAAGCCAAAGTGCAGACCCAAAGAATGTGACTCGAGTCGCGAACTGGCTGAGATGCTTAAAACCGGGATCATAATTCATATGCGCCACAAAGTCTGCGGCAATCAAAATGCCAAAAACCGCAGCGACTTTTTGGACGACTTCACGTTGCACGTTGCACGTTGCTAGTTGCAACTAGCAAGTTGCAAGTCGAGAGCTGGGAGCTGCGAGCTGCAGCGCTGACAGCAGCAAACGTTGCCCCATGTTGCAGAACCGAACGACATAATTGCAGCCTGTCTGCGGTGCCTAATGCAAACAAACATGGGATTATGAGAGGCAGCCAGCGAATTGATGATGCCACTCAAGCAACCCCTCCTCTCTCTCTCTCTGCCCCCTCCAGTCAGTCAGCCAGTCTGACCCGTAACAAGTAGCTGGCGAAATGCTTTAAAAATTGGGCTGCTACGTGTTGAGCCCCGCCACGCACTCGAGATCTCGAGATCGCGCAGATCGCCGAGATCGTGCGATAGCTTTTCATTAGCTGCGCCACAAATTGTGGCCTGAACCCGGGCCTGAACTTGGCCAGCAAAATGATTGAACAATGGCAACATCTTAAAAACTAGTGCACAGTTATTGTTGTTGCTGCTGTTTGGGGTTGTTGTTGTTGTTGTTGCCCAAAAGCCATGTGCATTGCGTTTGGCGAATCGATTGGCAACGCCCGCAGCCCAATCTGCCCCCAGCTGCAATATGTGACTGCCTTGCGTCTCATTGTTGCCACAGACAACTTGCACGAAATTATAATTTCACCTACAACAATTTGGCTCCCGTTTCCCTGGCTACTAAGCGCATCCACTCTCCCTTCTCTCTCCCATTCTCTCTCGTCTATATATAAATTTTTCATGGGAATTACATACGTGATAGATTGTTTTAGCCCCAACTCCCGATGAGCAGCTGGCTGATTGGTTTTCCCTGCTGCTGCTGCTGCATTTGCTGTTGCTGCGATTGCTATCGTTTCATATGCGACGTGACTGACGCTCAGATTGGCAATCGATTGAATTTCGAATATGGTTAAGAATTTGCAATCACATGCATACGACTTCCATGCATAGTCAGGTTAAGATTAAAGTAAAATGCATTTGTGTATGCAAACTTTGCTGTTAATTAGTTGTTAAATGTAATAAAATAAACTAAATAATGATGTAAATACTTTTTTTATTTAGTCAAATAATGGTATATACAATATTATATAATAAACTTTATCCGTCTACAACTTCTGCGAAGAGACTCAATTTCATGAAATATTTATCCCCCTTCGCATTCCATTTTAAAATATATTATTACATTCATATTTTTCTAAATTTTCCAACTTTTTTCAATAAAAAGACAGTAAAACCTTTGCTTACGGACAATTCCCTTGGGTAATTACCTCTACTTTTATTTTTAATTAATTCTTTGACTTCGTAGTTAACCGGTAAATGCAGCATTGACTGTCCTTGACTTTAAAATTATTATTAAAAAATGTTCATTATTTCCCTTTAAGGAAATTCAATATTTTCCCAAACAGATTTTAGCTTTTCTTGTCAAATCATTATTATTTGTTATGGCAAAACACGTACAGTAAAAAGTACTAAGTAATTGGAATTCCAAATTTTCGCTTTACACTTACTTCTACAATGGATAAATTCAAGTATCTAAAGCCCGCCTGGTGGACTGCGTCCCTAATACTCCTCATGATAATGTCCGTGACAAAGGGTGCATCAAAGTACATTAATTTTGCAGTATTTTCAAAAATTTTCGACGATGCATTGAGAACAATAAGCACAACGATATCAATTAGCTCGGACTAAGACCAGCAAAGGCTAAGGAACCACAACGAACAACAACATACCCAGCAATATCGATTCGAATGTTTAGCAGAAGGAGGAGGAGTTGCCATAGCCAAGATTAATGTATTCATATTAGCCAGCAATCATTGAGGCGCAGCAACAAGCTGCGAAGGCGCCCGGTGTGGACATGACCCCGGACAAGCGGCACAACAGGTGGTGCCCAGCATAGACAGGGCTCCTACACAAATACACGGGGTATGAGAATCTGTCTCTCTCGGCCCACATGTTGGCAATTCGCAGAACATGTCAGCTGCTAAATTCGGTACAAGTTGGCTAGCAAAAGAAGGAAGAAGAAACAAAAGGTGGAGTCGGCGCCACAAAGATCAAAAAAGCATGTGGCAAATGATTTCGCAATGCAGCCGGACACTCGTCAATGTCGCGACGAGGGTCAATAATTGACCACTGCAGATTGGGCCTAGAGCCAGGGTCTGGGCCAGGACCAGGACCAGAGCCAGATCCAGTGCCAGTGACAGGAGGAGCAGCGGGCAGGGGGAACAGTGCTGACTCTGTTAATAGAGTCGTGATCAACGGCCACGAAAGCAACCTGCGCATATGCGCAGCCCGTTCTGGGTTTGGGGCAACGACCACCTACAACTATGTATTTGTTTTGGGCTGCAGCCCAACCGCCCTCTACCCTCTCGCCTATTTTCGCGATTTGCTGTTGTTGTTCAATTAAACTTTATGCCAATAAATTGTAAGCAGTAAGCCGTTTAATCTAAATTAAGCGCCAGGCGAGACAGACGAGCAGGGAGCCGGGAGTTGGAAGTCGGCAGTTGGGGCCCGGCAACGATTGAACGGCAATTTCCATCAGCCGCATCATGTGTCATAAACAAGTTGCAAGGCGCCGACAATGCAACGCGCGCCAACATACAACATGCCCCCAAACGCGCACATTTCCATAAACGACACCACAGCCATTGGGCAAGTGCGCTTCCTGGTCGTAGTTGGAGTCGGAGTCCAAGCTGGAGTCGCAGTCGCTGTCGCTGACGCTGTCTGGGCTCTGGTTCTTGTCTAGCATTTGCCTGTGAAGCGTAAGCAATTTTTATGCTCATGTTGCACGTAATCACCGCGAGCCGCAGGTGGTAAAAGGCGCTCCAGCTGGGGCAGGGTCGTGCGGGGGGCATGCTCAGAGCTCATCTGCCCCCAAGAGCAGCGCTGATTGAATTGCACTAATTGCGTATTAAAGCTCAGCATTTCAAGGCAACAAATTGCATGCGGCCAAATTGAATTAGACGAGCAGCACATGCCCCACACCCCCCCCCCCTTTCCCGCCCCCAACCGCTACTGCTGCTAATGAAGCAACGCTCCGGCAGATCCTGTTGCAAGCTTGTTGGCTTTTATTTCGCTTAATTAATTGGCAGCGCCAAATGTTGGCAGTCGAGCTAAAAAAGGCCATGACTGTTGCCTGCCTGCCCCTGAACTCTAACCCCCGTTCTCCCGTCCTCAAGGCCCCCTCAAAAGTGCAACAAGAAAGCTGTCAACACAGCCAAAAAGAGACTCCCTCTCTCTCTCTCAAATGCAGCCCCAAAAGCAAGGCGCAGCCGAAAGTCAAGTGTCCTTGGAGAATATGTGGCATGTGGCATGTTGCAATTCTTTCATTTTATTTCGGCAATACCCCAAAAAAAGGAAAGAAAAAGGATAAACTAATTGTTCCTGAAGCTGTTTATTTCTTTTTTGAGAATATGCGCTGAAGTGTTTGGCTTTTGGTGGCAGGGGTGTTCCGAGGGGGCTTCGCTGCACTCTTGAGGCATGTTGCTGTTGCATCAAGGGTTAATTATAACACACAAACGTTTGATACCGAGCGCTTTTGAAGGCAGATGTGAGGGTCTAATTTAGAATGGGGGGATGTTGGAGTCAAAGTAAGAAGATATATCTCTGAAATTTAAACAGAAACTAGAATATATTCAAACTAAACTAAAGCTAAAACAAATTAATTAATCAACAACTTTGTAATAGCTGTCTATTAACATAAACTAAGACCTGATGTACTCCAAGCGCAGGGAGTGAACAAGTATGAGAACTACATTGGCAAAAAACAACCAAAAAAAATCTGACTCATTTGCAGTAGTATATCCCAGTGGAGAGCCTCTGTTCAGTTCTCATGTTTGTAATAACAACATTTTTGCTTAATTAACACAACAAAGCAATGCCAAAAAATATGAAAAAGCTGCTCAAAAAAAAAAAAAAAGAAGCCAAGCAAAAGTATCCTCTATGCTCTGAAATTCCCCTAGCACAAGGCAGAGGCGGGACAGGCATCTTGCATTACCACCTGCAAGAGAGGGGGACGTACGTGAGGTGTGTGGAAAAAGACCAGGAAAAAACGAAAAAAAATTTTAAAAAAAGTGAGAAAAATAGAGAAAAAGTAAAAGCACAGCCCCACTCACAATGCTGGCAGTCGTCCCTCTTGACGCCAGCCGCCTCTGAAAATGTTGGCAGACAAAAAGATTTATGTTTTCTTTTCATTTTGTATTTTACATTTTACATTTCACATTTCACATTTTACATTTGGCATTTCATTTGAGGCGAGCTACGTAAAACAAATGAACAACAAAATTGTATAAAAATTTTCTATAGTCTACTCGTTGCATACTTAAAGGCACATAAAAAACAGCAGCAAAAGAAAATCCTCAAGCACGGAAAAAGGAAAAGACAACGCGATGCCAAGTGCATGAAAATAGAATAAAACACACGAATGCATTTCCCAAAGTAAAGAGAGAGCTGTCTGACGGGAGGGGCCAAAAGGGGTGCTTTGAATTAATACTTTTTCGATTTGCTTTGTTGCTGGTCTGGCTGAAAGTGGAGTGTGCCCAGAAAGCTTAGATGAGGGAAGGAGGGGGAGAGGGGCATTACGATAGCACCTAGAACAGCAAAAGAATTATTTTATTTGGCATTGTACAGTGTACTGAAAGGAATTTAATGAGAAACTGTGAACGTTAAATATATTTAACATATAAATTGTACACATTACAGTTGGTTAACATAACATACAAATATTAGTGAAAGTTCAACTCGGAAATATAAGGAAATATAAATTAATTATGTTTAAAAATTTACAAAACTATAAAAAAATATATGCCATATAATATAAGAAATATACAATATACCATATTTCAATTGAAGGCAACTGTTCACAGCTTTAGAAATTGTGCGAATAAACAGTAACTAAACATAAGATTCTATTGAACGTAACATTCCGTAAAAAAATGAATTTATTAAATACAAATTTTAAAAAATGAAATCATCACATGCTTTTCCCTTTAAGGCTATGTGTTATCCATATATAGCTTTTGCTTGTTAGCTTATCCCAAGTAATTGCCAGACTTTCTATCGCCTACGATCATTGATCTGCCTCACATGAATAATAATGATAGAAAATTTGGTCTACGCAGACAACTGGCGCCACGAAAAAAGCACACAAATCATGATCAAATCCCAAACAGACACACACACACACATGATCATTATTTTTGGAGCATGCATGCAACAATAACTCCATCCAAGCTGACCAGCAGCAGCAGCAGCAACTGCAACTGCAACAACAACAACAACAATTTGGCTAAACAATTTTCCAATTTTCACATGCGAATTATGGTCAGCAGCGCCTCCCTCCATAACGACTGAGAGGCTCGAACCCACCGCAGATACGAATTTTGGAGTGATTGATAGCATGTTATGAGTTAACATGCTATTATTAGACCGCAAGATGCTACCAACAACAGCAACAACTGACTGCAGCAACAACAACAGCAACAACGTTGAGAGCCTGTCGAGGATCGGTCTAACCAAATGTTTGCTCACGACTTTTATGCTCTGGTCTCTTTCAAGCTTTGGGTTTTTCGTCATATTTGCCAAAAGTGGAAAATTGTGCAAGAGAAATTGATTTCACATGATTTACGTGCAAGTTTCTGCAGCAGCAACAGCAACAACAACAACCAGCAGCAGCAGCAGCCCAAAAATAATTTCTAATGTCATGTTGGAAGCTGCCGTTGATCGCTGAAGGGCGCAGAGGTGTGGAGGGGGAGAGGCAGCAGTTTGGCATCACAAATCAATCGTAGCTATGGACGAAAATCAACAACAACAAATGGATAATCATATGCTAGAGCTACAGCAACAATAACAGCAGCTCGTTAAGCGGCCAATAGATGGCGCTAGTGAGTCTTGCCACACAATCGTGTGGCAAGTTCGAGCCTTAACTGTCAGTTGGTCAGTTGGCCAACTGCAACTGCTGTTTAAATAACGTTCATTTTAATTGGAAATACGTTCGAGACTTTATAGAAGTCTGTATATACAGATACATATAAATATATTTATGCATTTCCGCTTGTGGCAAATGTCAAAGACAAATATCGGAAAACGCATTTAATATTCAGTTGGCGAACTTCGCGCAAAGTCAATGTCAACAAAATCGATAATTCAATGCAAAAAAAAATAATAATAATAAAACAAAAACAGAAACAGAAACTTAAAACTGTTTGCCATTTAAAGAAGCCCATCAATTATATTGCATAATCAATAAGTTTTAGCTACTATGTATACACTAATAATTTATGCATAACTGTTGTATACTGTTATTCCTCATCTGGTTGATAGAGTTCGATTGGAGGCCATAGTTTTTTGTTTATGTTAATTAAGATACACAAAAAACTGACTTCAAATATATATTATTATTGATATTGATAGAGTTAACCCAATATATATTATGATTATTAAAGATTATGTAAGAAAAATATATTCGTATTTTATTATCTTCTTTAAAGTATATTTTCTACACATCTAAACATATAAATATTTTCCGTTAAATTTACCAATTTACATTACAGGGTATCAGAGTAGTAGGCATTCTCCCACTCTTAGTTTTCATATAAATGCGTTGATGGGCTTGTTGACACATAAACAAGACTATCTACAATTTTTTAACTCAGCAAGAATAATCTTAATTAATGCTTGGCATTTGGCGAATCATTCAGAAAACCTGTTTTGAATGCGCAGATAAATCCAATCAATATTTGCACACCCAGTCAATGACTGGACGGTTTAAACGAATGTAGAACAGAGAATTAAAAAAAACAATCAGATATACCAGGCGTAGATACACCTAAGGCGTAGAAACTGTGCTCATTTTGCGTTAAGAGCTGATATTTAATGTAATTATAATGAATTCAAATGGAAACATATTTTATATATGGCAAACCGCAATCCCGTTGCCTTTGCTAGGTAAATAGAAAAATAATAAAAAATTTCTCAGTTGAATTTCACCTGCTGCTGGAACAACTTTCAACGCACATAGTTCAGTAATTAATAGAGTCGTAGAACCAGTTGGCATAAATGCAAAATTACCAACAACATCAAAAACTACAAGTAGAATCCCAAAGTAAATATAAACAAATTGATTAACTGTAAAAAACAAACGCCCAAACGGTATGCCTTATAAACAAAGGCACAATTGATGTGATTGATGTTGAACTGTGCAGAGCCAGAGGCAGGGGCAGGGCTAGTTTGCCACTCTGAAGATGCCGCAAGGTGCAAGACCGTTTAAGGTGACAAGTTAATTAAAATTTTTTATAAAAGTGAGAGTCCAACGGGGCCGACGACTCGCGAGAGAAATTATAACAGTGGCCGAGACCCAAACGAGGTGCTCAACTTTGAAGATATCCCATACGAGCCAAGCAAAAATAAAACAAAAACCAAAAATAAACGAGAGAGAACAGTTATCTTCGGGATGTCGAAGTTCAAATACCCTTTTGCATATGGAAGATGTGTGTTAAATATTAACATAGTTAGTTATGCTTAATTACGAAGTTTGATGAGGATATCACCCATAACAAACAAGTTTTTGAAACTAAAACTCATTTTTCAGCGATCATGCCTATGGCTGCTATATGATATAGTGCTCTGATTTGGCCGACTTCAGTAAAAAGTCGCCCCTGTGCACAGTTTCTTTAAAGCTGAGAGGCTATATATCAATTCGACTGTTCTGTATCGAATCGGAAACATTACCTGTTAAACGTCACACATTTCATGCCAATATTAAAATACCCTCTGCAAGGGTATACAAATACTGGTTTTGAGCGCAAACTTAAAAAATAAAAAACATTTTCAGCCAAACATAAAACTGTCAATCCAAAGAGGCGACCCCCTCCCCCTCCCTGTCCCCGCTGGCTGCCCGCCCGTGGCTGTGGCTCCGACTACGGCTTCGACTGTGGCTTTGGCCCGCTGTTGGCACTTAGCATGCGCATGCGCTACCGTTTTCTTGGCCAGTTGTATTTTAGCCATTAGCACGTTCGGAGCTGGAGTTGTGGCCGCCTTTAAATGTGAAGTCGCCGAGTCGCAAAAGATCTACCGATAATAAACTGAAGCATGTGAGAGTATCCAATAATAGCATATAGAAACTAAAAGTGAATTAAATTGGGCTGAAAAACACGCACACATTTGGGCCCAAGTCAATTTTGTTGTTGTGAAAGCGAAAGTTGCGTGCAAAAAAAAAGTGGAGTTTTATATGCCTAAAAACTGAAAAAATAACTCTTTAAAATACAAAACACAAACAAAGCTTGCGAAATCAAGTAACACAACACAAAAACAACAACAACAACAAAGATAACAGCAAACAACAACAACAACGATAATAAAGCAACCTTCGAGAGTTCCTCAACAAAAGCTCGAACTAAAATGCCAGCGGCCAGTTCTCATTCGCGCCTGTTCTTCTACCTGCTGTGCGTCGCCTCGCTCTTGGCCGTCTCGAAATCGGATACTGGTAGTACAAAGAACTCCTATTTTATGTCGTATTTCTATTATCTGGTTGTTAACTTTATCAATCCATTTGCGATGCCCATTTTTTATCGCTTCGTTCACGTCTGGCTGACATAAATTTATGTTTTGTGGGCATTGCAAATATTCTAACGAATTTGTTAAGCATATGTAAATATTATGTATATATAGTATATATGTCTTAAGTCTGTATGTATATATCGCTACCTTAAGACTGCTAATTGAGTTCAAAATGTGATCGGCTAATTGGAATTTGTATAGTTAGTTCTAATGTACCTGCTGGTGTACCTATGTGATAACTTTTGTGAGGCACTGTTGATTTTATAATTGTACAATAAAATATGTAAAAGAAAAATTCTTTATATGTGATGGTGTTTTATTTTATATTTTAATATATTATTTTAAATGTATATATATGCAATCTTAAATATGTGGGATAATTCTTACAAGTTTTCAATACTCAGATTTAGGTTCTATTTATATATCAACAAAAAATTATTGAAAATAAAAAGTAAGAAGAAATATGTTCTTTTAGAAAGAAAAGCAAAATAATTCTGTAAATAGAATTGAAAAGGATTAGAAAATCAATTTTATTTAATAATTTTAAGATATTCAACTTTCCCTGTGCATAGATAATGCAAAAAAGATAAAGCTTGTTCTAACCTAACAATATTACTTACTATTTATTATTTTCTTCAGATTAACTTAAACAACTTCGATAAAAAAAAACAAATATTCAAAGATTCAGGAATTAATCGCTTTTCCTATTTATCAAAACTTACTTCACTTTCTTATTGTTTATACATAATATATCATATCAAAAAATCTAACGACCTCTAGAATTACTTCAATTTATTAACAAATCATCTTCGTAACTTTTGTAACCTTGACCAAAATCATCCGAGCGTGAATTCTATTAAGTACTTCAGTTATAGTTATCATAATCAAAATTCGTTAGACCCCAATCTAAGATCAGGGCTTTGAATGCCAAACAGCATATAAAAATCAAGCCGGAGCGTCAATTAAACATTATACAATAACCAAGTGGAGCCCGCGTGGAGCTCGGGCAAGGGCCATAACAAGTTACAGTGAGAGACGTGACGTCTAGCCATGGCCAATAGCCGGGTAACTGCATTTACAGCCCAAGAGGCGAGGAATAGATAATAAAAACAAAAGCGAATGCCGACCATAAACCATATAGGGGACATTCACAGACCAACATTAATCGCCCGTCCACGTTCTCAACGCACTTGAAGGTTGTTTTCGATGGTTTCAACTAATTAGCACATTACTCGCATTTAAGGCATAATTTTCACATGCTCTTTCAATGATTCTTAATGATATAGTCGAGTCGTGAACGCAATAGATCTGCCAAAAAATATTGGGTAAAACGCGCGCCCAAGTTTCGTGGAAGTTGTCTGTGGGGCGCTTTGTCAGATGTGTTACCAGTTTTTTTATTGACAATCTCTTGCTCTCGTATTCTCTCTGTTAGTCTCTCTCGCTCTGCCTGGCTCTCTTGCCCATGATCTTGACCACGAAGACAACGCTTCGATTCGTTGCGCTCTGCGGTGGCTGCTCGTTTGTCAGCTCTCATTGACATCAAAAATAGTCGCAAGTCTCATCAGCTCCGCTCGGCTGCTCAGTCAAGGTTAAAAGTTGAAACTGTTAGACGCTGATTATTGTTTTGGCCAACGATTGCCGGCTACGTCAGTGGCTTTCAGGCGGAACTATTTAAAATGCGGAAGTTCGCCGAAGATGATTAAGCAGAAATATTTAAATAATTTGTTATGTCTATAAATATATTTAAACATGTTGTTGCTGCGCAGACAACGTATTTGAGTTTTGTTCGCGCAGAGAACTTGAGCTACTAATCCCATTTGGTCATAGAAGTTTCAGAAGTTTACTAAATTGGGAACAAGGGCTCTGTTAAGAGATAATTTATGTTTATTTCCGAGTTGCTGCTCGGAGCAAATTGTATATAATGTTTTGGCATTCTTTACTAGTGTCATATTTAAGTTGTTTGTTATCTATATAAGTGGAAATATTTATTTTTGCTGATTGACTGACCGAGTGACTGACTCATGATCAACACACAACTTCAACCGTTAGAACTAGGAAGCTAAATTGTTTATGTCATCAATTAGAGAGAAATTTTAAAAATCCGAACTCAAACGATAATCTAATGTGTATATATTTATATTTCTGATCAGTTGTACGTTTAAGTCTACTTCCGTGTACATACTTGCACATACATTCTCCACAAAAATCGCAGCACACATACACTCATCCACTCATAATCGTTGAATATCATCCATAATACACTCACAGTGCCGCTGCAGCCACCTGCCGAGGACTTGGCCTACGATGCCGCCCTGCAGCTGGGCATTTTAACCCATCGGCTCAATCAGCTGGCCCACGAGGAGGAATCACGGCAATTGGGCATCACAAATATAACAATCAACAATCTAGTCAGCCGCATACCCTGTAATTGTGACACGGGTCTATGCAAATGCTGTGCAGGTAAGTGCTCCAAGTCGGCTCACTATATATATAAAACTCGTTAATAAGTTTACCTTCCCTTTATAGGGTTTCTCTCTGTGATCGGCATGAACAGCTGCACAGAGATCGCCTATCGACCCGAGGAGTTCTCCTTTGAGCTGCGCATGCGCGTCAACAACAACATTTGGTTCCGTCGCAAGGTTTCTGGCCAGAATCCGCCGCCCTTCTGCTTCAGGCCGCCCCGCTTCAACTTTGCTCGCGCCTGCATTCAGTTCCACGACATTTGGTTCGTCGGCCGCAATATGCACGTCTGCATGTACATGTCCGGCGAGTTCCAGGGCTTTGAGCTCTTCGAACGGTATGATTCCTGAGATACCCTATTTGTATTCGTTTACATTTTAGCTTTTGATTTGCAGCAACTTTGATTGCCTGCTGTTTGGTGATCATGGCGTTAAGATCGTGCCGCCCGAGCAGGGCTATCCGGTGAGGCCCAACGATGTGGACATAGATGATGTGGAGGATGAGATCGAGGACTATGATGAGAATGTTGTGCGCAGCTTTGCCGAAAAGTTGTTCAGCTGATTGAACTGGCCCAGAGACAAACGATTCCTACTTCTTTGTCCCTACTTCCAACCCCAAATAATCTACCTTCCACTCCCTTCCCTACTCAGTCTCCCTGCACCTTCTTATTCTTCCTATTTCTTACTGCCTATTTCTTACATCCTACAACATACTCCCTACACTCTTATCTTATCAACCTGCAAACAGACATCCCTACTACCCCATATCCGAAATCCCTCCAGATCCTATACCCTACACTCGAAACCCTCACCCTACGCCCTACTTCTTGTTCCCTACTCCACGTTCCCAGCTCCTTCTCCTATTTTTTACTTCGTATATTCTACTCTCTACATCTTACTTATCAACCCGCAAACAGACATCCCTACTACCCCATATCCGAAATCCCCCAGATCCTATACCCTACACTCGAAACCCTCACCCTACGACCTACTTCTTGCTCCCTACTCCACGTTCCCAGCTCCTTCTCCTATTTTTTACTTGATATACTCTACTCTCTACATCTTATCAACCTGCAAACATATATTCCTACTACCCCATATCCGAGATACCCCAGATTCTACTCCCTACACTCGAAACCCTCACCCTACGCCCTACCTCCTACACCCTACCCCCACCTTTCATTACCCCCAATCTAATCCCAAACCTACTTCCTGCACCCTATTACCCTTATCCCACAGCCTACCGCGTACATCCTATTATTTATTATCATAAGACCAGCATATTGTTAATTTATTAAAGCATCTGAAACGCTTTGTGGCATGTCCTTTTATCCTGCGGCACTTGGCCGTCTAATCACTCGAGAGTAAGGCCCCCAACCAAGTGGCCACCTGATGCGCCGCTTCCAAGTGTGAAAACTGCAAAAGGTGCAAGCTGCAAGGTGCAACGTATGATGTTCAAAGGAGCCCGTGCCCTAAGCTCAAGCCAGAGCATGTGCAGCCAGCGCATCCGCATCTGCATCCGCATCCTGTGCGCCTGCCCCAACCCTTTCTCTGTCTCGGCCCGGGCGCGCATCCAAGTGCAAAATAAAACACAAAGCGCATTCAAATTCTAAAGGATAATGCAACCGGTTGCACTGCATGTGCAACTGCAGTCAAACGGCGGCGGGGAATGGGACAGGGGGCGTGTCCTGACAAGTCCTTTTTGGCATATGCAGCAACACGTCGGGCTGGCGGCTGCTGCAGGAGCTGCTGCACTTCGTTTGACTCGCAGTTGACTGTAATAAAGGACTATTTAGGGCATTCGCCAGGCGCCCGACGAGGATGCAATCCACACACAGGCGCCGCACACAGGAGCAGGACGAGGGCCCATAAGCCGCTTCCAAAGTATTATTTCGCACTTGAGGCCTCAAATCGAGGCTGCATTCAAGTGCAAGTGCTGTGTGCAAGGGCTGGGGAAGGGGGCGTGGCAGGTGTCATGCAAATGAAAAGGGATATGGAAAATGGGATATGCATGTGCATTGCATGTTAACCTCTTGTGGCCCACGGCATTTTGGATGCGGCCAATAATGATGGGAAAGACGGTCGAAAAGCTGGGCTAAATTGAGCGAATTTTAAGATCTTAATTGGCTATTTAATTAGCTAAAGTTTAAAGATAAATATTATTTCAGTTCGAAGCCGGTATGCCAATAATTTTACTGATTATGTTTGTTACATCTTAACTTAATTATATTGTCAACGTTTTTAAGATCCAACTTAACCGGAAGTTCACAGCTCAAATTTAAAGGATCTATATAATACTTCTATTTATATCTTAATTTATTTTAAATGGTGTATAAAAACCACACGCCTTCTTCACAAAAACTTCCTATATAGACATACTCATGTATGCTTCCCCACTGTGCTGCCGCAAATCACACAAAGGCCTCAATTATATCGTTAAGCCGCGCATTGGTCATTGGCCATTAAGCTGTTTAGAGGCCACTTAAGTTGCCGTTAAACACGTTGACCCCTTGGGACCAGAAGACCAGCATACACCTTTATATGATAGACCGACGGGCAGCCTATAGGTGTGAACAAAGCTGACCATAAAACGCCGACGGTGGCTAATTTAAAATTCAAATTTCGAGTGCGCACAAATGAAATGCATTTAGCGTCAGTAATTGATTTGTTTACACACACGCGATAGACACACACACAACGCACACACGCGACACGAGTCGACGAACTGACCCAACTGACCAGTCGGAC
Source organism: Drosophila robusta (assembly GCA_035043565.1). Taxonomy (NCBI): domain Eukaryota; kingdom Metazoa; phylum Arthropoda; class Insecta; order Diptera; family Drosophilidae; genus Drosophila; species Drosophila robusta. The sequence continues at coordinate 7,622,298 of JAWNMW010000584.1, forward strand.
AGGCAGACCGACAGACAGAATGACAGGCAAACAAACACAAACAAGGGCTACTCAGCAGGAACGGGGCAGGGTAGCGCCCGTAACTGACCAGCGACGACCCCCGACCCCCGACCCGACCCTCAATTGGTTGCCCGGCGCAACAGATGCAGATACAAATCACTTAAGGTCCGTTGTGGTCCGCTTTGGTCCGCTTCGGTCACTTGATGCGATTTGCAATGATACCTTTTTTTCTGCTGCTGTTCCCTGAGGTCAATTATGTTATTTCCGGTTTCGTGTGGTCAGTCAACAAAAAAAGAGGAAAAAAAGCACAAGTAAATTCCAATATAGACTGTGATAGAATGTGTAATACTCTGTTAGTTGAACAATAACTGGTTGAAATAGTTTAAAAAGATTATTATGATTGTAAGATTAGCTGCTCTTAAGGTGTAAGGTTAGGAACTCAAACTGTGATTTCAGAAAATGTAGGAAAACATTTGGAGTGGCCAAAATTATTTTGGCTATAACTTTATCACCAGTGGTTTAAAAAGTTTATTCATTTTAGATTTTAAACTGTGGTAAATATACATTTTCACGACCAAAAAGTGTAATTACTTTATAATAATGTTTGACAGACGGATAGACACTCTTTATATAACCAATATACACCTTTTCACCAGTCGAACAGAGTATAAAATAACGATATTGAAATGTCGAGTCATGGTCAAGTGGATAAAACCGTGCCAAAGCGAGCTCCTGGGCATATGGCGCACACACATTCACAGGATTTTGTTATTATATCTCTCTCGATTACACAACACAAATAGATGTAATTGTAATTGAATAACACCTAAGCCAAGCCCCAGGGGGACAGTGGTCAAAGGTGTGCCAGCATATAAAATTATAAAAGCAAACATATGCGAAAAGAATAAATAAAATATAAATATGTATATATATATATATATATATATATATACATATATATTTTCAAGTGAATTTTATTGCTTAAAGTTGAGTTTAGCTGAGCTTTCTCTTTCTTTGTGGCCGTGTCTGGCAAGCGAAAGGAAATTCTGGAAACTACCCCCAAAAGTAATTAAAAACATGGTCGTCGCTGGAGACGCCGGCGACGAATGTTAATCAAAGCGGAATATAGAAAAATACAAGAAAATTTCTCCAAACAGCAGCTGAGTTGAGGAGAGCTGAGACGGGCAGAGAATATACAGAGACATTGTCCTTGGGGTATAATTTCTTTTAAATTTCTACATCACGCTTAGGGGAACTACGGGACAGGGTAGTCAGACTAGTCCGAATTCCAGACGGAGATGTACAAACGAACAATTTTCATTAATTACTGAGGAGAGAATGTTTTTTGGGCTAGGAATCCTCTTTAAAGAACTTAACTTGAATTATTTATCGAGTAATGTACAGCGCATAATTCAGAACATTTCAAGAATACGATAAAATGAGAAATATATTTTTAAAGAACTATTTTTCCTTATAGGTATTTATTTATTTATCTTAAAAATTATTGATTATAGTGTTGTTAGAATAATAGTTTCTAACGCTATGCAAATTATGGAAATATTTTAAACAAAAATTCATTTTGCAAACAAGAAAGCTAACTTAATTAAGAATAATTTTCCTATATTCCAAATTTGCCTCTCTATTCGCGTCAATTTATAATCATTTTGAACAAATTTATTGATATCATTAGTGCATATTATTTACATAGACCCCAAAAAAGCTGAGCATAACAAATAACTGAGGCATTAATTAAACTTATCGAACCAGGACAGAAATGTCGGGTCCTGCATATGGATGAGCATAGCAGATGACGCGCAATTTGTTTGTTCACGAAAAAAGCAACAACAAAAATGTTAACAATTTTTCATAAGATATCTGTGACGAAAAATCTTTAGAGAAAAACATGCCAAAGGATACGCGACCAAAAAGTGAAAGGATACGCACAGGCAAACACAAACATATAAATATATCTATGTATATATATATATGTAAGAAGCAGAGCGCATTTATATACACGAACAGAGTGCGGGCTTATGTAAAGGGCGAAAACGCGATTTTCATGCGTGATGTGCGTGAAAATTTCCCCTTTCTGAATGCGCGTGTGTATGTGTGTGTATATAGAATGTAAATAAGGGACAGCGAAGTCTTTCGATTTTGGGGTGGCGTTTGCCCAAAAGGGTTAAAAATCTGTGCCTACGCAGGCAGTGTTCAACATGCGTGAGTCGTATGTGTGTGTGTGTGTGTGTGTGTGTGCGATAACAGCGTTGCCAGCTTGTCGGCAGAATTATCTTTTAGAAGCAAAGAGGACAACAATGGGAAACAAACAAAGTCATTTACATAGCTAACGAAGTGGGTGAACAAAGCTGCTAGAAGTGAGAAAGAGAAAGTGAGAGAAGAAAGCAAAAAGGAGGGGGAGGGGGACAAAGCGAAAGGATGTGTATGAGGATGGCGCGTGTTGGCGGTTTGCGGCCAAAAGTAAAATGGCGAACGACAGGAGACTTAAATTTTATGTGTCAATTTTTACATTTTGTGTCATCTTATCAGGCGCAGCAACAGCAGCAGAGTAGGGCACGAAGGAGGAGCCGGGGAAAGGGTGAGGGGCTGGGGAAGGTATCCAAACCATCATTAGGTATGCAAGCTGGCAAGTAAAGCCCTTCATTCAAGCCAAAACAACAGTAAAGGCTCATTGTTGTTGGCCATTCGCAGTGCTCATAATGAATATGATGGGTTTTATCAATGCGGTTCAGATTGCGCTCTTAACGGGGTTGCGAGCGGCTGTGAGGGGTCAATGGGGAGCAATTTTCGTGGCTAACATTGCAAATGTATTGCCTAACCCTTTGCCCATTTGGCACAACTGACACCATAATCTACCCAAATTCTACTGCGTTTCAAAAATATTAAAACTTTGCGAGTAAGAGAATCATAAAAGATAAGTAAGAATGTTCCAGTCGAGTGTAACTGATCAGCAGATACCCTGAACCCAGCTGCCAACATATATTCCAACTGTTATGCATTCATATATATACAAAAACACACACACACTTTTTGCACTTCTAAATTTTATAATTTCCGAAATTGAACTATCTCGACTCAGCTCAAGATTATATGTATATTGGGGTCGGAAATGTTTCCTTCTGTCCGTTTCATAAAACCATTATACCCTTCCTCACCCAGATTTTAATGGGTACTGGGTATCAAAATAAATTTGCATAAATTTGGAACAATTTTAAGCCGATATTCCCCTTTTCGTGAAATAGGAAATACTTTTCATATGCAAAACAAATTAGTTCCAGGTAAAAATTCGTTTTTTAAATGATTCATCTGCCAACAGACATCAGTTTTGGTAATGCAGACTTTATTGGTTATTTATTTATATATTTTGCAACCCATAGTTAAACCCAAACCAACCGATCAATTTTGTTGTTGGGCGGCTGTATGGCTTTGTACTTCAGCCTAGGTAGTCACATAACCGTCGTTGCACGGGTAGGGATGACCCTGGCAACCGTTCGGGACCGGGGTCGGAGGAGCTAGGCCAAAGAGACGCATCCAAAACTGAACACTGCCAAAGGCGGTGCTAATGAGCAGAGCCAGCGAAAGTAAGAGAATCTACCGAGAATGCAAATAATTTGAAAATCGGCGGGTTTATCTTCAGACGATAACTTACCAAGAGTCGAGTCATTGTTGCCAGCACTTGAGGAACTAATGACTGAGAGTAGGCAAACAGCTCTATTTAAGCCAACTGATTTTAAAATCCTGGCAAAATTAGAATTTAGATTGAAAATATGCTAATATTGCAAGTATGAAATTATATTTTTTCGTATGATAATTGAGTTCATCCTGGGGTTAGACTCAACACTTAGGTATTACACGAGCTGAGCTACCAAAAAAAAACTAATGAGAGTTGATGCGTTTTAAAAACCATAAATATACTTAGATATATTTAGGAAGCCATATAACCAGCCTAAATGCCGTATTTTATAGCCTACGTCACACCAAACGCTATAGATTTAGTTGAAATTGCAGATTACAAAAAACATTTTGACGCCGTTTAAGAATGACTTAACACGAGATCTCAAAGAGCTTTGATATTCTATACTCGGTGTTAAAAAATAAATGTTGTTAGTTAAATAAAAAGATTAAGTGAAAACCAGGAAGTTTTTGATTTAAAAAAACACATTTTTAACCAATCGTTTCAATGGGATCCGATGTTGGGGTTTGTTTCAACATGTTACGTGTATAGTTAGACTATTTTTTAACCAAATTTAATACTCCCCAAGGTATACAAAAAAGTCCCGGCTTTAAGCCCGTTTCAAACCGGTTTGCATATAACTTGAGAGCTCTACAATTTTGATTTTAATTATGAATATAATTCTTTAATTGTAATAACTTTGACCGTGATTTCACAAATTCACTGTTAATAGTTCAACAACAGTTCGAGAGCCTCAGAATTTTACTGTTTCATTCAAATCTTTGCGACAAAACAATTTAAATAAAATCAAAAATTGCATAAAAGCTTAGTAGTTTTATTGATATCCACATACATAACTCACAATCTCAACACTGAGCTGAGCATAAAATAATAAACATATCTTCTTCATCAAGTCACATCCGTCATCTTGTCAATCAATTCCCTAACCCAAGGGCCAGCCACTCAGACCAGAAGTCAGCGAGCCCGCGTTGGGCAGAATGCTGCCAGCGACGTTTCCAGCCAAGGCAGCCACTCCGCCAGCAGCACTGCCAGCTTGTTGAACATTCACGCCGCCCAAACCGCCAATCACTTTACCAGTCAGATTCTTAATCACTCCGTCCGCCAAGCCGCCTTTCGATGCGCCGTCCGCTTCATCGGGTCCTTGACTAATTAGTTCTCGTGGCTGCCCGCCAGCCAGATCAATATTAAGTCCGTCGGGAGCTCTTGGCGGATTATGAAAAACTCCCAGCGCATCCTCGCCAGCCGTATTCGGCCGTTGAATGTGCGAAATGCCCAAGGGCGAGAGAGGACTCTTTATAATCGTTATCAGATCGCTGCCATCCCGCACTTCGGCTGTGATCTGTTTATTGGGCATATTTTTCGGCTCTGCCGAAATGCCCAGAATAGAGTTGAGTAGTTTTAAGGGACCCGTGATTAATGGTTTGAATGTATTCAGTGTCTGCATCGCCTGCTCAAACATTTCCGTAAGACCTGCATCAGAGCTGCCGCAGAGCATGGTGAGTGTCAGAAAGAGTATCTGTGTAATGTGAGTGTATTGAGAGTGGTGTTTTGACGGAATGTCAAAAAACTTACGACCAGATGTGACATGATCAGGATTAAACCTTTAACTCTGATAATACCTAGAAAACTGCCGCTCTACAGAGACAACTGGAGTTTATATAGCAAAATGGGCAGTGAAAATAATATTAATGCAAATGCAAATTAAAGGTTCACTAAAAGGTGAAAAAGATACATAGCTCACTTCAACTTTTATTAAAATCTGTATTTTAAATGTACATTGCGGGATTGTGCAAAGGTTTAATGAAGAATTTTAAGAAATTGGAATACCTTTGAAGCTCAGAACTCAATATCTGCTTCTAAATATGGAACACATAATTGATGTATGTTTAACATCGTTATGAGAAATAACATTTACCCAGCAGAAATAAAAATGCACTTCATTTTTCCTTCAGCAATTTTATATTTAGTTTATATAATTTTTATAAAGCGTCCCGCAGAATATATTAATAAATTAATGTACAATAAAAGCCTTATTAAAAAGAATTCATGCCAGTTATTGAGATGATATTGCGATCAAATTAGAGTTCTTCCAGTGAATTTCCAGTGCGAGCTAAAGTTAGGACTCCTCAACTAGTAATAGTATGAGGATCTGTCCACCCGCTTAATATCTGACGGCTGGTTGTCCCCAGTCGAATCATTTGATTGGTCAGCAGCCACCGCCAATTGCAGTGTTTTGATCCAACTGCCAATGCTACCGACTATCTCAGCCTGGTGATCGTTAAATAATTTCCTCGTGGATTTAGCAACTTCTTTAAATGTTTTGCTCGTATATATTTTTGCAAGCGCATCACGTTCCAAGCCGAGGAACACGCTGGCTTCGCCGGCCAATCTATTAGCAATTTCCTGAACGTTATTTAAAATATCGTCTTTGAGGCTGGTTCCGTGTCCATTCGATGGTTCGTCATTAGTTTCCTCTGCAGCCGATGCTGCTTCGTCTGAATTGTCGTCAGCTGTTTCTGCTTCCTCCGAGTTTCCTAAGGATTCCTCTCTCTTCGGACGGCTGTCGACGTTCGACAAACGTTCAGCGTACTCCTCAATGGTCTCTGGCTCCGGTCCCGACAGATAGTGTGAAGTATCGTAGTTCTCCTGAAAACCCGCTTTGCCACCATAACCAGCACCTGAGGGAACTGCCGAAACCATATCCATATAGGTGGGTCCAAGAAGGGTGTTTATTAGAACTAATGGTATTATCATGGTTTCACTGTACATTGCTTGAGAACCACAGAAGCATGAAGCCAACGATATGATAAGAAACTGCAAAAAGCCTAAAGATAAAGGATTGCGTATCGAGGGGTTTTTTATAGAGAACTTACAATCACAAGTGCCATTACGTATACCTTAAACTATGATTATACCACTACGAAACTTCGACAACTGCCACTCCACACGGGCAGCGGCAATTTTTATAGCAGAGTTTAGCAGACAAAAGTGCACCACTAAATTGAGAGGTTCGGGAAGTTCAACATGGGGTTAACTTTTGCATGTTTATTTAAGTGTTACGTGGGAAACTAATAAAAATTTTAAGTAGTATTTAAGAATGGATTCTCTCAAACCGACAATTAGCTTCTCTAACATATTTTAATAGTTATTTTTCAAAAATATGTTATATGTAAGAATCTAATATATTATAAAGTAATAATACTAATAATAATAATATTTTAAGCCATACATGGGTGCAAATATTAGAGAAACTGCTATAAAATATATATTTTAACCTTTTAGGTGAAGAATGGGAGCTTGATGTTTAGTCGAAAAATCTATTTTCGTATAAGATAACTTTTCGGTAATTTTAAAAAAATTTTAAAGTACAGCTCTCTAATTTATTATCCAGTTTTAGCTCAATTCGGCTTCTTCTCCTTCATTTTGCGCCTGCTCGAAAACATTCCTGAGTTATTGCCTTAAAATCCGTAATAATTCTTAATATTCAATACTTTTGGCATGTTATGCAAAAACAAGCGCCAAATGCGCTAAATTAATGGAGAATACTTGTAAAGCGGAAGCGGAAATAAACAGGACTCGAAGCCAAACATAAAATATAGTGGGTGCAGAAACTGTAGGTAATGGGGGCAGATGCTATATTTGATTTATAAATGCCTGACGTGAAATTTATGGAACGTGCAGGAAAATGGCGCACACGACAACTAAAATTTAACACATTACGCAGTTCCAGATGCGGATGCGAATGCGGATGCTGGGCAACCCCTGTAGACAACTCCGTGAAGCTTTGTAGCAAATTTGTTGTGCATTTGGGGAAGTATGCATATGAGTTTTTTTTGACAGAGGGTGGCCAGTGCATGGCAAGCTAGAAGGGTTGGCTAAGGGGGGATTTACGCTTACCCAAACAGGACGCCATCTTCAACACTTTGCTAAATATTTTATTATTTTTTTCAGAAATGGGCAATTTCGAATACTTGAAGCCATTTGCTGTTCATATTTTATGTGCTTGTCCCCTGTGCAATGCCCAAAAAGCGAGAGAGAGGGGAGAAAATATATATAGCTGTTGTTCTTTATTTGATTGTTCAGAAATTTATACGCTCATTTTAAAAATTAACGACCTTTGACTGATTCGCGCTGATACACAGACAGCATTTGTTTTGAAATTGGGGGTGGGGTTAGGGGGTTAGGGTAGGGTACTCGTATTATTGCCAGCAATTTGTACAGCGCAGCCATTAAATAAACAAATTGTGCAATTTTTTTCGTTTTTTATATGCATTTCGTGTTTTCTCTATGCAATTACCCATTAAATGCGTCATCTTTAAAGACTCGTGTGCCAATGGGCATATCAAATTTTGATTGTAAATTCTATGAAGCTGCGTCGTTATCTGGAAATAGCTGCAAATGAGTCATGGATTTATTTTACACCTATTTTTCATAAGCTTTTAACAGCTTGAGGTTTTGAGTTATCAAAAAGGTTATGAGAGATTCCACGTAAAACATATCATGCTATTAGTTAAAGAAAATTATTAAAAATTGACAATACTGCTCAAAAGCTCAAAAGTGAAATGTAACAGAGGAAAATCTTCAATAAGTTTCCCACCAAGTTCTGTTTCTTTTGTATATAGAAATTTGCTATTAAATTTAGTGAATTGCGCTGTAAATATCGAAATGTCAACTTTCCAAAGCAAGAAAAAACTTTTAACTGATTTATCTGTCATATGCAAAACATTCAAAAAAATCTTCAGTGGTTCCATTCTTAACTTAACTTAAAAAATAAAATGCATTTCTTTAAATCCAATATTTCTCCACCTTTGCATTGACAGCACAGAAAGTTTGCTTAGGGAAAATATTTACAAACAGCGCGTCACTTTAAAGGATGCTTCACGGCGCAGGACAACCGAAAAATAGAAAAAAACAACAACTCAAATACAGATCGAACTGAACGAGAGCAAATACTTGGCCAAGGGGGCCTTTGGTAGTTTGGGTTTGTTGAGTTTGTTTTGCTTTTTTACGGTTTTACAATTTGAATAAAGTGCGACGCGTTGGAGGGTTGACAAGCTGACAAACTGCAAGATGCGATTCACCGCAGCCCCAAAGTCAAATTCAAAGTTCAAAGCGTACACAAACCGAACGGAGCGGGAAGACTTCCAAGTCGGCGGGAATACAGCCAAAGTTTGGACTTGAAGTGCGCGAGCTTTTCACTCGAAACGTGTTGCTTGAGATGCTGCCAAAGTGGACACTGCCCCAACCCCCCTCACACACAACCCCCCATCACTTGCATTTGCCTTTGATAAACACGAACACCTTCTCAATAGGTTGCTTCACTGGGCGGGATGGGGCGAAGGTGGCATTCAAATGTGTTTTTATTGATGCGCGCTCCCGGCACCGGATGTGTTGTCCTCTGGGCTTTCCATTCTAATATCCGCCGGTGATAAGCTGAATTATTGACTAGCGGCAGCAGCAGCGACAGCAGCGACAGCAACGACTTCCAGATATGTCCAGAGCTCCAAGCTCCCGTTTCTGCTACTTGGTCAATGTCCCTGCTCGTTAATGTGGGCCATCAGCGTCCGTGTTTTCTTTTTTATTTTCCTTTCCTTTCCTTTTGGCCGTTGATTTGATTTGGGTTCGCCTCTTCTTTCTTCTGTGGCTTCTGCGGCTGCCCATTCGCATTAAAGCGCCCACACAAATGCGTTGATACCATTTTTGGGCCAAAGAAATTATCTGATAATATTATTTCATATCTCAGTGCGACTTTTATTGACTTGACGGTGGAAGTGCGCGGAGAGTTGAGTATACTTTATATGATGCTTTTATCTATGCAAACGAAATTTTATTTACTTTTTAGTTATTTTCAACGTATATTTTAATATCTTATTGGTGCTATTTTCGGTTTAATTGAAAATTTATACAATGCCGAGAGGAAAAATGAAATTTAAGGAAAATACTTGGCGTGCAAAAACCGCTTCATAAATTCTATATCCAATATCACGAACTTGGGGAAACCATTAACAGAAAGCCATTCCGCATCTATATGGTATACATTCAGGAGATTAAAATTAAAGCCAAACCCTTAACAAGAACCCATTCTGTATGAATATTATATATGTTTTGACAGAGTTATGGTTATGTGAAATTTTTATGTTCCATGTTTTTTTGTAACTATTATGAGTGAAATTTTTCCATAAAATCGATAAAATATTATATTTTTGAATTAAAGTGTAGATTTGTTGTAGTAGCTAAGCCATAAGCAAAGAGAAGGAGAATTTTAGAATTTCTTTGACCGAACAAAGCCGGGTAAAATATGCTAGTTTAATATAAATTGAAGCGCCGCTAGCTCCATTAGTTACTTGAGTATTATGGCCAGTCCGCCTGCTAATTGAAAGTCGCTCATCATTTGGGGACACACGCATATATCATAAACTCCAGACCACATCGAACCTTTCTCTTTCTGGATGCGGCCAAAGTACGAGAATGCGTGTCGTATGTAAATTAATACAAATAGAAAACAAACACAGCGAATGCAGATAGCGAGAGAGTGACAGAAATGGAGAGTGTGGGTTAATTTTCCAATAGCCCAAACATGCAAAGGACACCAAAAGGACACCGGCACAAGGACACAAAACACGCACACAGCAACCAAGTGTCTCAAGTGCTAATAAACTACATGCACATCGAGAATGCGCGTTAATAATTTATGTGGGCTAATAGACGCCACTGGATAAACATCATATGCAGGCCACGCACTACATGGGCGTGCAAAAGGGGAAAGAGGGTGTCTCGCTCGTCGCCTGTCAACATCAACCCTTTAGGTCTCTGTTTTTTTCGACCCAAACTAGTGCACACAATTTATGGGCAATTTAGACTGTTCTTGTTGTTGTTGTTTTTAACCACTGTGCACTGCCAGCGTACCTAGTTCAAATTTACCTTGACACTATCTGTAGCGATATATCTAGACCCGAGCGATACTTTCCCTATTAGCTGGGCAAACAGTTCATACTCAATTTCGTTGGCCTGTTTGCATATCATGACGGACATATACACACACAATGGAAGGACATGCACGTAATGTCCTTTCATTGTTTGAAATTTAATTAACAAAAGGGTCAATTGTCGCGTGTGGGCGGAGAGTTCAACTCTCACACTCCTCCCCCTCTGCCTGCTGGACAGTTGGTAAACAATATTTTTGATTAATTTATGAATATTCGTGTGAAATTTCTTCTTTTTTCCTCTTTGTTTTTTTTTATTTCGTTTTATTATATTTATTTATGCCTGCATGGGTCCAGTTTGCGTGTCAGCTGGACGGAGTTGCCCATAAAAGTTCAAGTTTAATGAGCGAAATTTAGTAATTATTCTAATTATATTTTTATTGTGCGTAATTGTTCTACATTAAAATAACAATATACCATTTGGTTTTTTTATGTGAAAAGTTATATATGAACTGCACTTAGTTGAGGGTGCGAGCTGTGGGGTGTTACTCACAAGTGATCATAAATTTAGGTAAACTATATTTATTTCTATTTAAATTAAAGCTTAAATTCCAAAATAAGTTTACAATAAAATCACAAGTCATATCACATTCTTACAACCCTTGGGGGTAACTCTCACGACCAGCTTTTGGTATCAAAACTATTTTCAAAATCAAATTAAAAGTGAAAACTAATTCCCACACATGTTGTGAATGTCATGCCTTTGGGCCTCGGCTGCTGTTTCTCGCCCTTCTCGATTTCCTCTTGGATTTCCGCTTCTGTTTTGTTTCGTCCCACCCAAAATAGTTGACAAAGTTTTGCTAAATAATAAAATCAATAAATGACTTGTGAACTTTGTTATTGTGGGGCCACTTTAAAGAAGTGTTGGGCAAGGTTGGCGAAATTGAAATTTGATTTATGTTTTGGCTTTGGTTTTGTCTGGCCGGGTTTTACATAATTTAAGTGGGCAAGAAACTGGGAGCTATGCACTTAAAGGAATTGTAATAAATACTTTCACAAACGAAATATAAAAAAAATAGAGTAAGGAAGTTGCAGTCGGGTGTAACCGACTTAAAAAATGTTGTTCTTTTATATAAGTTATTATTGCTATTTTGGAAAAACCTAATATACTTCACTTGATGAACGAGTATTAATATCTGACATTTGCTGCAATTTATTTATTAATAATTGTTTGTAAAGAATTCTCATAAGAAATATCAACTTAATATAATATATTAGGTGCTTGCATTTTGCATGTATTTGCCAAAGGACCTCAACCCCATTATTATCCTGTGCTGTCTGTGTTTGTTTTTACAGCTAAGCACCTCGCTGCGGTGGCTGGCATGAATTTTTTATGACATTTTTGCAAGTGAAACACTTCAAAGGATGCACTGGCAAGTGAAGCATAAGGATAACTGACTGCACAGGGAATTTCAAGAGGAGGTGCGGCAAAGTGTCGGCAAACATTGCAGTCAAGTCAAGGATGCTGCAAATAGTTGCGATGAAAGTTGACTATGGCATTGTGGGCGGGGAATGGGGTCGAAGGAGGACACGAGCCGAGGCATGAATATTAAATGCATAGGTAAAGGCAGCTAGTAACACGTTACAGGTTGACCTGCCCGGGCGATTGGAATATGTGCTAAACTGTCAGTAATTGAAGACATGCCGAGAGCACTTAAAAGCAGACCGCCCCTCCCCCCTCACACCCCCTCACAACAGGGAAGGAACCCTCTTTCGACGTGCGCTTTCGCCACGGCAATTAACTTTACAAATCGCATGTGAGCCTGTGATTAATTATTCCAAAACCGGACACTCCGGCAACAGCTACAACTACGTCGGACAGTTAACCCATTTTGGCCTGGAAAAGGGTTGCACTAACAGCTGCACAGCGTTCAAATAAATATAGGTGTGGGGGAGTAGAAGGAGGTGTGTGTGCGTGTGTATTTTTGACATTTCACATTTGTGCCGTTAGCACAGAAACCGTCCCAAAACGTAACGTGATGAATGTTTGCTCATAAGGCGTAAATTGAAACTATTCTTGACCAGAACTCAAAGTCTGAAGTCCGACTCCGAGTCCGAGTCCGAGTCCCATTTTGACCACATGCCACTTAGCACATGTTGGCAGCAAATAACGACCCACGCCCCCTTTTTCTACACATGCTGTTGGGGGTTTTAGTTTGGGTCAGTTTTCTTATCGCCAGAGGCACAAGTTTGGCATTAATTTTGATTTGGTCAACACTTCATTAATCACGCCCCAATGTCAAGTGTTGCGAAAGGGTTCCTTAGACCTACATCTCACACGTACTAATCTCCTGTGGTCAAGGACATGTGCGTGTGTGTTAGTGTCGTAAGTTTTATTACAACCTTATCGCTTCATCGAATCGAACATACGAAAGCAGAAGGGTTTTTGCTGCATATTCAAATTCTATTTCTATTTTGAGACACGCACACAGCATCCGGTCGAGCTTAGGGGAAGCTGGAGGGGTGGGGGAACATTTACATATGCCTGCATCGCTATTATCCTGCTGGAGGATCACGTTGCTTTCAACCATCAAATATTCAAATTTTTATGCTCACTGATCCTTTGAATTCGTCTCACAACATTATCCTAGGCGCAAACACAAGAAACAGCTGTTGGCCCATTCAAAAAATATTTTGCTAAGCCCAAAAGGGTTAAAGGGGTTGCGTTGGCCCTCTAGTTGGGCTCGACAGCATCTCTTTCGGAGAAACAGAGCCAACAGCAGCTGATGTTTAAGGGCTGCGTGAGTATTTCTAATATGGGGTTAAGGTTCACCCAAAATTAGTAGCGTGAATTTCTGTTTAGATGAAACGATAAGCGCTCAAAATTTAAGAGAAATTCCTGAATTAACTAACGCATTTTTTCAAAATGAGTAATGATATTCTAGTATTGTAATGCTATTTATAATAATTTGGACAAGGGCGATTTAATGATAATACAAGATTCTAATTCAAAAAATAAAATAAAAATAATATAGTTTTCGGAAATGTGTGAGGTTTTATTTATTTATAAATGTATTTTAAAAAAATGTCGAAAAATAAAATTTTAAATATTCAATTTTGCATATGGAATCAATCAATGGGCCCAAAAGTGAAAATCGATTCAGTTATGAGAAAGTCATATAAGTTTGAAATTCTTGTCCTTAGTCTTATCATAGTTCCATTAATTTTTTTAATAGACTGCATGAATTTAACTGCGAGTCATAGCGTTTGCAAGCAACTTTAAAGCGCTCCTTGGATATCCTTACCCCGTATTAATAAGACCAAAAAGAATCACAAACAAATAAAAAAACCCAAAAAAAATAACTGCATTTAAAAACTCAAAAAGTGGAAAAACTTGCTATGCCCTGAGTGTTGAAAAACAAGCAAGAGATGAATATGAATGTGAGATGTGTGTGTATGTGTGCCCGTATCCTTGCTTATCCTTTATAATTTGTACGCTTTGTTGTTGCTGCTGTTGACGCTGTTGATGAAGAGCCGCAGCAGCAGCTGCACGCAAAATGTTGAACTCTGCGTGCTGCAAAAAAAAAGATTCCCTTTTAATATGCAAAGCAACTGCCTGAGGTGCCTCAACTAAGGGTGGGGGTGGGGGAGCGGCTCGAGTTGGAGGAGCTCGTCTTCATAGTTTTGCCCAAGTTGAGTGGCAAAAAGTTAATGGATTGTTATCTTGCGGTTTCCTTCGGCTCATCCAATGGACTTTGCCTGCAATTAAAACGCGCACTTCACAGCACTCTCCCCATCCCACCCAAGAAGATCCTGACGGGTTTGAGGGCGGCTTGCAGTTAATGAAATTGTTACAAGTGCACTTGCAGCCATAAAATACTCAAATACAGCCCATACAAAAAGTCCTTGGAGCAGCTGCCAGGCTGGGAGGCGCCTCATACGTGGGCGCAAAATATTTATGTAACATATTTACAAAAGTTTTTTGGCCCTCTCATTTTTCCGGTTGCCTCTTAAGTTCAGATTTTTTTTGGCATGAGCCCAGTCGACAAAGTTTTTGCCACATGCGTCGGGCGAAAAATAGAAGAAAAAAATGTTGTTTTATTTGCCTCTGGCGAATTTTGCAGTGCTTTTTTTTACGCGGAATATAAAATTAACAGGCTCATTATGAGCTGCTTATGACGCCGGGAATGTAATCTAGGGACTGCGAATAATTGATTTAAATGAGTTCGTAAATAAATTCTGGCTACAGTAAAGCCCATATAATACAGCCTAGCAGCCTATGTCCAAGCAGCCCGCGCTTAAAGTGTCCGCCACGAATCAACCCACATTATTAAACATAAATTTAAGACAAGCGAACAAAAATCGATAACCTACATTTTGGGCATTGTTTTTCAAGAACTTCAGCTCGCAGAAATAAAGCCCCAAAAATATATAAAAAAAAACTCCACATAAAGAACAAAGGCAAGAACAACAACAATTAAGCTTGGAAATGTGCATATAACAACCCTCAATTACGACAGCGAATTTCCCTCTCTCATTTTCCCTCGTCCGCAGCATGTGTATTTTTTAATTAGAACAAAACGAAGCGCATAAAACAGCAAGAACAGGACGCAAAGGATATGCTGACGAGATGCGAGCATGTCAAACTAAGACTTGAAGGCAGATACAGGAGGACGGCGTGCCGCATATTTAATACCCTATAAGACTTTTGAAACATTTTATTTTATTTGTATTTACACTTGGCCAAGAACTTGGTTTATGCTATACGTTTAAGCTCATTTGTTTGATTGCAATATCGTGGAAAACAAATAAAACAAAAAGTTGTGTATACAAAAGATAGAAGTGAAGTGCATTCGATATATGTAAGATATCTCTATCTCTAAAACTGGAATTACTTATAACAATTCGTTTTATCGATACAATTTATTTGTTCATATAACAATGGGTATCTGACTAATTCATTCCCCAAAAAGCAACTCAGGCCCTTAGCTTATATATTTCTTTGCCGCTTGTATGAATGACATGTGTATTTCTTTATTTCCACATTTCCATAATTCCACATACCCATATTTCAAGGTGTTTCCACAAGGCAAACAAAGTCACGTGTCCTTTGACAACATGTGAGCATTTGCCCAAGACCCCAAGGATATTAGGTCTTGTGCCGTGAAGAAAAAGTTGAGTTATACCCAACCGCCATGTCAGTGGCTATTGTTGCTTGGCTCTCATGCTTTTTCTGGGCGAGTGGGGGCGTAAAAGGGTCCTGTGTCCTGTTGCCTGTGTCCTGGTCATGTCAGACGCATATGCTAATTAGGCAATTAATATTTGTGGGCGAGACAACTTAATTTATAGACCAAGAAAGCATATTTCTGTATTTTTGTTATGAAATGCGATACTTTTGTAGCAAGTCCTTTTTAAGCAACGAGTCCTGTGTGAGCGAGGGAAAGGGGAATCCGAGTGTGTGCGTCATGCGGCAAGACAATAAACTTATCACATGTTGCCAACGCTGGAGCCCCAAAAACTTTTGCAACGAGTTTGATTTGCGGTCGTGCCCCACACACACACACACATCCTTGAGCGTCCTGCCTGGCTGTCAGGACACTGATATGCGGCTCAGTCCCACTGCCTGTCCATTTGTATTATATTTAAGCATTTCATCAGCCGCTCTCGACGCACAGTCAGCAATAATATTTTCATAGACACTATTTTTGACTGCATGCCATGCATAACTTGCCACAGGTTGGGGCTGGGACAGCCTTGTGGTCACCCGTTCTGCCTGGTGAAGCATGTGCAGCAAGATGTTGGCCAAGATGCATGCACGAACTCAAGTCCTGTTTCTCCAGGCGACATTTGTCTGACAACAGACAAAGATCCAGCTGGAGATGGTGTCGGATTCGGAGATGGAGTCGGATTCAACTTGACTTGAGTTGAGTTGAGTTGGGCTGCGGTTGCTCAACAGATTTGATTAAGTTTGTTTGCTTTAAGGCTGACAGCCAAGCGGGCAACGGGGTAATGTGATACATTTCACATTTAATAAACAGAAAAACTGAACAAGAAATGCAAAACAATAGAGAATACACTATGAAGCATATCGCAAATATTAAATGTAATAAACAAGTAAGAACGTTGCAGTCGGATGTAACCGACGAATATTCCAAGTTTCAAGTTTCTAGCTTCAATAGCGGCGAAAAAAATTGCGTTCATACGGACAGATGGACGGACAGCAACAGTACAGCGGACATTGCACAAACCAATATACTCTTTTCACATTGTGAATGAGAATAACATTTTTTTAATAAAAATACATTAATCACGATTCTGAGCGTTCAAATTTTTTGTCTGAAATCATGCGAAAATTAAGAACAAATATTGACATGTAAAGCTCTCGGATCTATACTTCCTACCTTTCAAACTGCCATAACTTTGTCAAAACTTAACTAATTTTCATGTTTAATGGCTTTTTGGTCATAGTTTGTCCTCTACCATGGCGGCGAAATTTTTTTGTGATGTTTGGGAAGCCTTTCAGTAGTACATATTCCAAATATGGAGCTCAAAAACTGTGGGAAATACAGCTATTTCCAATTTTTTAAGGTGGGTGCGCTTTGGGGGCATTCTAGTAGGCGTGGCCGGGATATAAAGGTCGCAATCTACATACCAAATTTGATGGCTCCAGCTTTTATATTGTGGATAATATTCACCTTTTATCGATTTGCCAGCCTCTCAGTGGGCGTGGCACAAAATCTTAACACTTTGTCTGACACGGGTATACACGAATATATATTCCAAGTTCCAAGTCCTAGCTTCAATAGCGGCGAAAAAATTGCGATTATACGGACAGATGAACGGACATTGCACAAACACAATATATTCTTTTCACTTTGTAACTGATTATAAAATGAAAATCTGGAAAAGGAGAACTCTGATAATTTATAAATAAAATTATTTATAAAATATTTAAACTTCTATTTAAATAGGGCAATAAATTACGTCTGCTAGCTTGCTAAGTAATCAGTAGACTAGCAAAAATTAGCAGTCCATGTACAAAAAGTTATTTACAAGCTTTGCTAGCTTTTGGATGTCTTCCCTTCTATGTCGTCATATAATCTATAGTTCTTTATAATTCCAACCTGTCAAGTCAATAAAAACATACTGACAAACAAAGTTTATTCAACGCAGCTACTAAGTAGTAAGCAAAAGCTAGCATATTCCTTTATTTCCGTTAAGATGCTTATAACTTATCTCCATTTATCAGCAACTATATAATCCCCATTAAACCATCAATGAACATACATATTTTTTCTGTTGGAAAAGCGGCTCAACGCAAACAGCTGCTTAAAATTTCCACACGGAAATAAGTTAATCGCAAGTAAAATAACTCTGAGCAATTTTTGCAATCCCACCCCTTCCCCCGAAAAAAAAAATTGGCAAAACGTAAAGTAAACACACGGCTCAGCTCGGCAAACGGTGTACGGTAAACTTTTCCATTCAAGTAAAGTTCGTATTACGTATACGCAATGTGGCAATAAATGTTGCGCTCGATTAAAAAACCATTGCATACCTTTTGGCGCGGCGCCTTTACGAGCATAGATACAAGATACGAATAAACGAATGGAGGGGGGGGGGGGGGCGGCCACTTGGGTGCGGGGGTTTTTGTCTGCAATCTGTTGGGCCAACAAAATATAAAAAAAGAAATTGTGTAAACTGCAGACGGCAGCGTGTGAGGAGCTGCGGGTGTGCGGTAGATGTGCTGTTAACGCGTCAGTTACAAGACACATCTTGCAGATACAATGGAGTGTGTACACCCTGCCGCACACTCCTATACCCCACTGCATGTTAAAAAGTTGGTTGCTTAAGTAAGTGCTTGTAATTTTGCCTCGAGACTTTGCAACCGACGATTAAGTGAAGCCGGAAAACTGTCTTGGGCTGTTAAATCATGTGAGACAGATGCGAAAATCAGTCTGAGTTGAGGCCTGAGATACGGTAGTAGATAAGATAAGAAATAAGAAAACGTTTCAATAATTTGGCTGTAATACTTTTGCTAAGGAGGTTAATATTAATTATTTGTTAAAATCCTCTTTAAGTAATAATTGTTAAATCTATTTTCATTTGATAATTGTCCCTAATGTTTTAAATAAAGGAAACACTATAAAATTAATATAGCTAGTTATTTTCTTACATGTAACAAGCTAACATTTATGGTAACTAGCTCTTAAGCATTTCCCTATAATTGGATAGACAGATAAGTTTAAATTGTCACAAATATTTGTCAAAGTTTGTTTTTGCAACTTTTCTTGAAGATTCTTTCTCCACATTCAGAACCATCGTTAAAGTTTTCATCAATCTGAAGTCTAAATTTAAGAAATATAATAAATATTCTTTTTAAAACTTTCTCTCAATTAAATTTTCCTTAGTTGTAAAAAAACTCACACATTCAACTGTTAAAGCTTACTTTTATTAACTATTTTTTCTTCTTCGAAGAGAGAAGACTTGAGAGACGTTGCTGTGGCTGGTCGAAAGGCAGCCGCAAACAGCAAATTCACAGTTTACGTGTCCTTAATTAGCAACAAGCATGAAAAAGGATAACAACAAAAAAATTCAGCAAATAAATGAGTAAAAACTAAAACTCGCCAAACAAAAAATGTGCGCTGAAATAGAAAGCGCGCAAAACTAAAAAGTTAAAAAAAAAAGGAGAGAAAAGTCTTAAAACAAAGCAAAAGTATACAAAAATAGGAATTTTTATTTTATTTCATTCGTATTATAAAATTTAATTTTGTGCAGAGATTTTTGTTCGGCTTTCAAGTATCTGCGCACGTTTTTTTCTTACCCATTTGCATTTGCGTTTTTTCTCGCACTTTTTGTTTCTTTGTGTGCGTTTGTTTGTGTTTTTTCTCTCTTTTTTTCCCAGTAACGCTTGCGTCTCAGTGATTACTCTATGAGGTCTGCCCAAATGATGCTTCAACTTTTTTACGACAGCTCGATTGCCCGGCTGCCCTGAGGGACAGGGGCGAATAGAAGCGAAGAACCCCTTTAATGCTTTTAAATCTT
Source organism: Drosophila robusta (assembly GCA_035043565.1). NCBI lineage: Eukaryota > Metazoa > Arthropoda > Insecta > Diptera > Drosophilidae > Drosophila > Drosophila robusta. The sequence goes on from JAWNMW010000584.1 coordinate 7,641,972, forward strand.
ATAGCAAACCGGTTGCCTATTGTCCATTGTCCACTTATCCGGCGGCTTAACATGTGTCACAACACGACAAATAATCGACTTCCGTTCGCTGACCACCAACCGCGTTGGTTGGGCAATCAAATGACCACCCGAATGCCTTCATCCACAGCCTTTGTGTGCGATTATTTAAAGGCCATTAGCTCAGGTTGATCAATTTGTAAATGAGCCTTGTCCAATTTAACGCAACATTAAAACTGACCTTAGGTCATTTGCCCAACCGGATCCAGGCGCGTGCCCAGGTTCAGAGCACGGCCCCTGTTCCGGCAGCCAACCGGTTTCGTTCCCTAGAGGGAACCAAGGCACAAACACATGTCACTCTCTGTCTCACTCACTCTCACTGCTCTCTGCCCTCTAGTCCCGCCTGGAATGCAACCACCAAGCCACGACACGAGCCTGCACTCAGTCCCATTTGCCATTTGTCCTGCCCCTGGACAGGGGTCAGTGGTGTTGCCAATTGGTTGCATGACATTTTCATTTACTGTTCATGTTTACACGTACATGCATATGCATGTGTATGTGTATGTGTGTGTGGTGCTGTCCTTTATATTGTTGTCACGGTAGGGGCAAATGCAGCACTTGGCGTGTGCAGGACCCGAGGGCATTGAGTTTTCAGTAGGGTGCTAAGCGAATGCACTTGGCAGAGCAACAGGGAAGGGCGCTCGGGGATTGAGTTGAGAAACATATTATAAAATATAGCAATATATTTTGGGCAATGTGTCTTCAATAAAATAACATTTGTTAGCACTTTCTATTAGCAATCTCATTAAATACAAGGATAGGAAGCAATCGCAAAAATGGTGCTAAGATTTAAGCAAACAATAATTACATGCAGGGATACTAAACTTATTCCAGTCAAGCGGCGACTTTCCACTGACAAAGTGTCAAAAGTTCATGACATTTGATGGAGTAAAATAAAGAATTATCATGCACAAAGTGTGCATTCTTTAGTTTTTATACTCTATTCACAAAATCACTGAATGAAATAATAATTAAAGAAAAGTATGTTTTTAAATTTTAGCCTAGGTAAATTTTTAGCTGAAATTGACTGATTTAAGAAACAGCCGAGTATTAGTTTATTTAAATGCTGCTATGATTTAAACAAATAATAATTACTTCCAGCAAAACCAAACTTTGAATGCACATTTTTACACTTGAATGAAATGTATTTTAGTTTATTTAAAAAAAACACAAACTCAGTCGCTTTTCTTATAAATAAATATTCAGTATATTCCAGCTATATATATATTTCAAGCACACATAATAACTCACAGGATGTACGATTTGGAACCCAGTGAATACCCTGTACACCCAAACGAGTCGCTGCGACGCGTGCATCGTTCTGCATCCTTCCTAAAACTGTGGAATGGGGTAAGGCCATAATACATCTAAATAGCGTATATGTATATCTACCAAGTCTGATCTATGTATTTTGCACAATAGAGCGTCTGCTACTATCCCTTGGATATCTATCCCAACAGCAGCGAGATGTGCCGTCTGATTCAGGAGAACCCGAGCTGCTCCTACTTCGTCTACTATATCGATTATCTCAAGCTGCTGTTTTGCACCTTTCAAGTCAATTGGGATAGCAGCTACGTCTTTTTCGTGGCCTTTCTATTCCTGCTTCTGCTCTTCACACTCTATATGATTGTGAAATACTTGTGAGTATTTTCATACACTCAGAGAAAACTCACAGCAAGTGGTGAGAGCAAAAGTGAACAAGAAAAAGGGGGCTCTAGTCGGGAGTTCCCCACTACGGGCTATCCTTAATCCTGTCTTTACATACATTTCAACTCCCTTGCACATGCTTTTGGTATAATTTAATATACATTTTTCATAATGGAAGACGAGCGAGTATTTCTTTATTTTCATTTCTCTGAGTGTAGTATATTTGGATCATTTTATTACTATTCCTATATTTGCTGCTCACGCACTTTTAGCTGTCTGCCCAACTATATGGAGCTGATGGATCTGGTGCCCATATCTCCATATACGTATAGTTTTGTCTACTTTGGCATTTGCATGTTTGTGCCGGACTATCTGAACTTTTGGCTAAACTGTCCGTACACTAACGTGTACGTGGCAACCCTGATGTTCACCACATCGGTGGGCGATGTGCTGCGCTATTTAGTGGTGGGCACGATGGTGCTCTGCATCCATGGCTACCATGTGCAGGGCGTGATCTGGTGGAGCAACATGTTGTTTATATTCCTGGGCTTTATGGCGCTCATGTGGCTGGTGCACACGAAATACGAGCTCTTTGGCGCCCAGGACTTGGCCTACAATGATACGCAACTGCTGCAGCTCTACGCCTGGACATTTCTGATTATTTTCGTCTTTGTACTGTTCCTGGTCGTGCTGCTGTCCTACCACATGCAGCGCAAACTCCACAGGAAATCGGCCAGCAAAGCGGTGAAGGATGTGTCCGAGGACCTTGCGAAACTGGCCAGCGACGTGGATGTGTTTCACAATGTGTCGAAACGCGATGATCTCAATAGATTCCAAATCTGGTGGAGCACTGTGAATGGCTATGCCAACATGAAGGAGCGCTACAAGGTCATAGTCATCATCTTTGTGAGTCGCTTAATGAGCTATATATCTATATATATATATATATATCCTTATCCCAACTAAAGTGATTTCCTTGGCAGACGCCCGTCTACTTTGTCCTGGCCAACATTGTGCCCGTCATAGACAAGCAGCGCCCGATGCACGGCTGGTGCAAGCCCGTCGTCTGCATCAGTTTCCTGGTGTTTCCCATTCTATTTATTGGCCTGATGCCCGACGCCCAGACCTGGTTCGCAGTGCTCGTCTGCAACTGGGTGATGGCCTTCACCATCGGCATCGCGACCCATTCGCTGCGCGAGCCCAGCCACGCCTGGCTGTGTTTCTACTCGATAGCGGGCATGACCGTCTGCTCCGTGTCGATGCACTGCATCATCGGCGAGATCGACAATCTGGTGTGGCAGTACCTGAGCATGCGCTTCCAGGCCATACCCGATCTGGTCTGCCTCCTGTTCTTCAGCACGGGCGAGCTCCTCTGCACCGTCGTCCTGCTCGTCTACCTGATCCGGTTCGAGCTGTTCGACGCGGCCTACGGCGTCGTCGTGAGCATGGTCACCCACAGCATATACACGGCTCTGCCCCGCCTTGTGCTGAACCACTGCTACAATCACAGCACCTTCGTAAGCTCCCTCTCTCCTTATCTCGTTATCTGCAATTGTATTAGCCCCCGCCTTCACAGATTGTGTGCACTTCCCGATCGGAAACTTGTTACACCTTCTATCAGGTCATCTTCTTCGGCATCCTCTTTCACATTTCGATGAGCGGCAACGAGTTTCGCATGTCGCTTTTCTACTATTTGCTGGTCATGATAATGATCTTCTTGGTCTTCCAGATAGGCGTCTACAACGAATGGGTGCACTCATTTGGCGCGCTGCACACCATTCAACCGCCCAGGGAAGCTCGACTGCACTGGGCCTAAATTGTGCACGAAGAGCACCAAAGAGCTGGTGAATGGAAGCTCTGCCAGAGTTGCCACTTACACTGTGCAGATCTGAAGGGAAAGGGAGAATTTCAATTTATATGAATCGAGCATTCTAAATTTTATTTAATATAATCTTATGTCAGCTGACCACAAATAAGTGCCTGCTTAAAAGATAACGTAATAATATGAATAAAATTGAGTATAAACTGATTTCTTTGATTTAAAAAACGGGTTTAATCCTAATCTTGTATGGTTTTACTAATATATCAGCTAACTTTAAGCCGATTCGCTGCGCCGCTGATTACAAGTTTCCCCTGTCCCTGTCCTTTTCCCTGCCCTTGTAACCAACTCTAGTCAGGCTGAACAAAAGCGCTTTTGTGCTTAAATTTGGTTCGATGCCAAAGCAACAGGACTCAGAAAAACAAAAAAAAAATGAAAAAAGGAGGCAGCAAGTACGTTGCCTACTTCGGGGGTTGTCAGCGCTGTCTTCGTAGGCAAATGTGGAATCTTTGCGCCCGAAAATGAAATTGATGAATTTTTGTTGCTGTAAAAATTTTTTGGGCATTCGCGTTTTAGGGTTTAGGTTTGGAGTAGGTAGTACTATTCAAAAGATTTTTAGATTATTAAAAAAAATTGTTACAAGCAAAAGAGAGGGAGAGAAACAGGACTCCTACCGACAGGACATTTTGCCTCGCCATCCTTTGGCTGGCAACATTTTTGACATTTGCTAAATTAAAGTGAGTTGCGACTTTTTTCCTATCTATCCTTTCCTTTTTCCCTATTGTTGTTGTTGTTGTTATTGTCCCAGCACCTTTTGCATTAAATATTAATTCGTGCAGAAAGTGCGAAGAAAAAAATGAATTGCGAAATCAGCGCAGACAGGACACGACACTTTTGTTGACAGGACGTTAAGTCAACACGCGGCTCGGCATCATTTGGATCCTTGCGATTTGCGGTTGGGCTTGTAACGCGGATACATCCCCCGCAGTCCCTCACAGCCAGCAGACTCTCTAGGCACTGGCATTGGCAACGGCAACAAGACAAACGCGTTGCCAGCAAATTATTTTATTGTCTTCGACGTTGACTGAATTAAGTGATGAAACATTTTTGCCGCCCAGCTGCATAATTTTCCCATTCCCAGGCAGCCCAGCGAATGCCAATTTAATTATTAAATGCACACATCAAGCTGATAATATGAAAAATAGTATGTCTTAAAGTAATCAGCTCAATGCTTTAGTTCAGAGGTAGCCCCAAGTAGCATAAGAAACTGAAAGGAATAACAAAAAGCTTTGCATACTCAAAGGATGTTAAAAATGTCAATGTTAACAGTAGCAATGTTATGTGTACCCACAAATTAACATTACACTGCACACATAGATGGCGCTTATGTTAGCGCCACCTGTTGTGAACGTGCGACAGTGTAGATAACAATAGTTTTTTACTACGTGTAGATGGCGCCACAAACTTGTGTAACTGTTGAAATTAACACCAATAGAGGGCGCACCTACGGCTGTGCACGCCACCTATTATTCATTTCAATCTAATCTAAGGCAATAATAATATATATAATATATAATAATGTACAATAATGTCAATGACAGCCAAAACAAAAATATTCTGTTGTATATATCTATGGCAGATTATGTGCCATGCTGGTGGATGCTGGTGGATGCAAAAAATCAATAAATTAAGTTTATTATGATGGCAGTGTTAGATGGCAGTTATATCCCATTTGCTTCGTATAAACTGAGTGCTAGATGGCGCTATTGAGCACAATTTCCATATAAAAGCACTTATAACAGTCACATAGATGGCGGTTTTCTTGTGTTGTTACCCAAAAACCAATTGTTAGATAGCGTGGTGAATTTTTAAGCGGGATATTGCACTAAACACAGCGCATTTTTAGTTCGCTTAAAATCAAAGTGCAGTTACCGAAATAACTGTATTGCGTCTGCTTTGTGTCCCATTTTTTTGGATTTGCATTCGCTCACCTGATGTGGAACGGCAGCTGACGTGCACTTGCTCTTTACACAAACCACTACACATACATTTTTTTCACATATTAGAACATAATCTTTGACTCTTTTATTTAAGGCACACTTGTAGTTGGACATTTTAATTATTAAACAAAATCTAAACGAACGCACACGAAAAGTAAACCGGCCCGCACGACGCGTACGTGATAACTAAGCTTAGCGTGAGCTGCAGCGGCGAAAGGAAGGAAATTTGTGTTTCTGATAACGGTAGTTCTCTGATGATCTCCTTTGGCAAGCGAAAAGTCCTGCAGTGCCATCTATCGGCTGAATGAGCTAACTATAAATTGCCCTAGATTTATTTCGAGGAAAATACAATTTTCACCAATTCCCTATGGGACATTTAATGGATAATTTCCCTAATCATGGACACCTCAAATAGCACTGGCTAAGGGAAATATATATGCAAGCAAGTTGACAGCCTCTCTTGTTGATATGTAAGTGTGCAGCCCTGGCGCCAAATTTAAAAATAAAATCAAATTTAATAAATTGTAGTTATTTATAGAGATATCTCAAAAAAGAGAACATTAAATAACCACAACTGATGGCTGCGTCGCGTAAGCGTCAAAGGGCAGCTTTTTCTTTATAAATACTAACCAAATTTGTACTTTTTGTTTAGCTGCCACTTAAAACACTAAAAAGAGGAGTAAGTAAAACCAGCCAAGCCGTCAATTGCAAGTAGGAAGCGCCATTGCAGCCGAGATTATTCAGACTTATGACATACTGAGCCTCATCCGGCGTCTGACAGGCGGCCTGCTCGCACGAGATATCGCCAAAGGCCTGCGCCTGCACGGAGAAGAAGAGCGGCGGACACGGCTCAAAGTCGTAGCCAACACAGGCGTCCGTCAAATCGTAACTGAACGCACCCAAGGCCGTCGACTCGCAGCTCTCCTCCTGGCGCAGCGAGTGGGTGAAATTGCGAAAGGGCAGCTGGATGCTGCGCGAGAAGCAGACGGTGAAGGTGATCTGGCTGATGGGCGCGATCTTCAGGTAGCGCATGCTCCGCCTGCCCGGCATGTAGAGCCCATCCAGGCGATAGAAATTGATGCTGCCCAGGCGACCGTACTGCTCCAGCGAGTTCAAGCCAAACTCGCTGATGGCCCCATTCGAATAGCAGCGTGGATTCCAAATGCGGCGCGGAACTGCAACAAACGTTGGACTTGAGGCGACCTGGGGGCATTTCTTGAGGGACTTACCCTGACGTATGCGCTTGACGACAGGCGCTCCACACGCCTCCGGCGGCTTCTCTACGTTCAACACGAGCAAATCCCTGCTGGGCTCCCGCACAAAGTCGTGGAACCTGACCAGAGCGCCGCCGCCGTAGTAAATGAAGCTCAGGTGGGGCAGACTGTAGCGCAAACGGTCCATGTAGCGCACACAGTAGTCGTAGTCCTTCTCATCCACATAGGACGTGGGGCTGGGCACCAGCAGAGCCACCAGCGAGCGTCCGCCGAGATTGTCAGCAGCTCGCTCCGCCTCCAGCAGCTCCTCCACCCGGGTGCTGAGCGCTCCGAGTATAACGGGCAGATTGAAGCCAGGCGGATCTAAGGGTATCGACGAGCATGAGCTGAGGATCTAAAGCGGGCTGGAGCATTGCTTACGCCAATTGTGCGATGTGAAGTTCCAATCCTGGTACACATCGACTATATAGTCCGTTGTGTTGACTATAACCGAAGCATCCGAGGCGGCAAAGAGCGTTACGGTGCTCGCATATGGATGAATGTTCAAGTTCTGCAGTACGTAACTGAGGGGCAAACGGGGGATAGAGTTTGTATTTAACTGGGGTAGAGGTTAAAGGTTGACCGTCCGCTCTGAGTTGACCTCTGCGATTACTGCTAATGTAAATAACTTATTTGTTATTATAGACTAAAGTCAACTCTATTTCGGGAAAATTACTTTTACTTCATATATAGAGCTCAGGAATTGATCCCCATTTACCAGTCTCAAAAGATGTTCAAAAGAGTTCGTTATCTATATAAAAAACGAAAAATATTCCCTCAATTTCCACCCTTGCAGGGGAAATTACCTAAAACCTCTGTTTAGCTTCTATTTAAGTCCTCCTTCTGTCAATCAATCAAGCGATCAGTTGGTCTGTACTTTTACCCAGCAGCTATATAGTAAAATTCTGATAACTTACGCCACATAGTCGACTACCCAGTTATAGGGCCAATTGGTGTCCACAAAGACATAGACATTAGTCTTTATGGTGGTCATATTGGATATATCCGACTCCCGTTCGACCTGAAAGTAGTCCATGATGGCTGTAAAAAAGGCGGAAACAGAAGCATATGAGAGAAATGTGATTGATCGGGATTAGTCTAAAAGGAACCACTTGGGAAAAGGCCAAACAGGAATAAACACACGGCTGGTTAGTTCTAGTTGGGACTTTATTTGCGACTTTTTCACTGGAACTTACAACTTAAATAAAAAATTATAATATAATTTAAGACGACAAATATTTGGGATTGGCATTGGGATGGGGCGGGTGCATACATACAGAATGTGATTAATTTGAACTCTGTTAGGATCACAAGGATCACTACTGCAAGGACTGCTGCAGCAGCAGGGCCAGCAGAAGGGTCGCCAGACTGGCCGCCAGACCCGCAACGCCGCTGTAGCAGCCCATGTTCACCGAGGAGACGACGTAGCGCCACTGTGCGGGCGTCTGGCAGTCGTCCTGGGTGCAGGATGTGGTATTGGTGCTGGTGCTCGGCTGGACGGACAGGTAGAGCGGGGGACACTGCGTGATGGTGTAGTAGCCATTGCAGGCATTGGACAGATCGTACGAGTAGCTGTTGCCGCTGATCTGCACGCAGCTCTGGTCCACCGTGGAGCCGGACGTCGAGCTGGTCGAGTTCTGCTGCGGCCACTCGTAGCTGCGCGACGAGCAGATGGTGAAGGTGCCGCCGTTCTGCGACTGAATGCTCACCACGCGATTGCTGCCGGACCCGAAGAAGTAGTTGGGCGCAACGCGATAGAAGTTGACGGTGCCGGGACTCACGTACTGGTACATCTGGTCGGTGCCCCAGCTGGTCGTGTACCAGGCCGAGCCGCAGCGCGGATTGATGATGCGACGCGGTACTGCAAAAGGCGAGAGATCAGTAAATGAGCGCGTGGAGTGTAAGGGAGCTGGTCTTACTCTTCACGATGCGCCTGGCCACGGGTCCCGCTGAGGTGGCCACCGTGCTGCCCGTCATCAGGCTGAACAGATCCCGCGAGGAGTCGCGCACAAAGCTCGAGAAGCGCTGAATACTGCCGCCGCCGTAGTAGACAAAGCGCAGGTCGGGAATCTGCTCGTAGATGTACTGCAGCTCCGTCGTCGCATAGTTCGAATCGCCATCGTTGACAGTTGCCTGGTTGGGCATGATCAGCGCCACCAGCGAGCGACCTCCCACGCTGGAGTTGGTTTGTTCGCCGTTCAAAAGAGTTTGGGTAAGATTTTGAATGGTGCGCAGCACGGCGGGCAGATTGAAGCCTTGGGGTACTGTGCCGAGAAACCGATTAGGACTTGCCCAAATGTAACTGTAAGTTGAGGGGCTTACCATTTGCCTGCGTGGTCACGTTCCACTGCTGGTAGACATCGGTCACGTAGTTCGTGGTGTTCACAATAATGGATCCATCCAAGGCGGAGAGCATCGTCACGGAGCTGGCAGAGGGATGCACGTTCAGCTGCTGCAGGATGTAGCTGCAGTAGAAGAAGACGCATTAATGCCCACTCTCCACCGTGGAGAAGCCTCGAAACTCACGCTACGTAGTCCACCACAGCGCTGTACTGCCAGGAGGTGTCCAAGAAGATGAACAAATTGGTCATGGGTGTAATTATGTCCGACAAATCCTGATTGTTGCTAGCCGTGCAGGAGACATCGTTCAGAGATTGCGCTGTGCGAAGGTCACCAAAAGAGAGAGAGAGAGAAAGAGGGGGCAGGTTGTGTGTGAGAGAGGGCGCGACAATGCGGGAGTTGAGCCCATCTCTAGCTGGGCGTGTTTCGGAGTTAAGCGACAGGACCCGAACGGGATACCATCATTAAACATATATGAACAACTCTTTAGTAAAACTTAACGGTGTTATTATCAAAAATTTTGAAACATTGGGTCTAAAAGATATTAGCTCAACATCAAGCTGATGTAGATAAAGCTGGCGCTACCCATTAGGTTTCCCTTGGAGTGCTTAAGAACCAGGGTGCAAAACAGGAAAAGAGGGATCTATGCCAAATTACTAGAGTATCTAGATCTAGGAATAATACGAGAGCTTAACACATAGCTTCCCCCAAGTGGTTCCACGATATAAAAATGTGAGCTACTTACGCACATAGGTGACCAGCGAGAGGGTTGCGGTTTGGGAGAACGCGGCAATGGCCGTCGGATCGAGCGTGACCCGGAGCTGCATCTCGCGATCGAGGACCTGGGCGAATGCGCTGGTCTGGGCCTGCATCTCCGCCGAGGGCGCCACGTTGGTGAACTGCTGCTGCCGGCTGCAGGCTTGGATGCCGGAGCCCAGCACGCCCGTCGACGAGTAGTACATGCGCAGCAGCTGGGACAGCTTCAGGCCGGATGCCTGCGTTTTCCAGTTGGCCACGTTCTTGGCAATTATCAGGCCGTCTAGGCCGCCGCGTATCTCCGCATCGGTTGCCTCCAGATTGGTGCGCTGCGACAGGAAATACCAGTGGGGCAGCACCGTATCGTTCCAGCCGCCGGTGGCGCCAACTGTGGCAGCATTATTCGTGGAGACCGGCACCTGGACGAGCGTCACCTCGGCGAGATCACCCGCCAGCGTGGCGGCCCAGCGATTGTCAATGGAGGAGGCCGTCGTCTGGGACTGGGTGCGACCGCGCCGCTGCGTGGCCAGCTGGAGCAGCGTGTTGAGGTTGATTGTCTGCTGCTGCAGACCCGTCGCCACGCCCGCGATCAGCGTGCCCGCCGAGACAGTGCCCCAGGGCGTGCGCACGACGCCGTCCTCGACGGGACACTGGCTGGTGCCCTCGGTGCCGCCATAAGCCCAGTCCGTCTCGTAGTCCAGCTCGCCCATCTGCACATAGTTGGAGCCGGAGCGCGCCCGCTTCGGCCGGCTGTCCACCCACTCCGCATCGCCGATGAAGTTGCTCGCGTCGTCTTTCCGCAGCGCCCGCGGCAGACGCTGGGCGCGATACTGGGAGAGCTGGCCGCACACGGTGTTCTCATCGCCGCGCTGCCTCGTGTCGAAGGTGCTCGAGAGCATGAAGTGGAGGGAGCAGCGCTCGGTGCTGGTCAGCGAGCTGTTGGGGAAGTTGTTCGCATTGCCGGGCAGCAGGCGGGAGAGCAGAATGCGCAGCTTCGGAAACTGGAAGCCCGTCGGACTGTAGGGTATAACGCCGCTGACGGCAGTCACGCCCGGGGCACGCTTGATGCCGTCCTGGCGGAAGCGATGCAGCAGGGCCACCGCCACAGTTCGGATGTCCACCTGGTAGCCGGTGGCCACATAGCTCTGCTCGACCTTCTCAACGAGCGAGATGAGCGTGTCCATGTTGGCGGGCAGGCGATTGTCCCGGTTCATGAAATACGACGTATTATAGCACTCGATCAGCGAGGGCGGTATCTGCAGCTGTGCGTTCTCCTGCGCCCGCACCGGGCCCATCGCCAGGACGAGGCCCAGGCACAGGCAGACAGCGGCTGCCTTGAATTCTGCAAGCTGCATGCCGTGGCTGCTCTTTCTTGTTCGTTTCTTCTTTGGTTCGTTCAATGGAAGCTGAAAGTGGAACAGTGTAAGACACGCAATTAGCACACGTTTAGGCAGGTTAGTGTCCAACCGCTGTCCAACTTGGTTAGTTACAACACGGCCAACTTATCGAACTGGCCCTGGCCCAAAAATGTGCCCCAAGCCGTGTTGAGTCAGCGCTGGCATGGCTTAATAACCGCCCCTCCGATAAGACACCTCACCCATTGCAGCCACTGCGTACAGGTTGTAGAGGTTCGGTTCTTATCGCCCCCGACCAACAATTACTCGTGTTTGATTTACGCGCATGTGTAAACTCTGTTATCCTTATCACTGTGCAAACAGTTAGACAGCCAACAGGTTGGGCTTTCGGCTGTCGGAATGTGAGTCGCTTGTGGGTGCAAGAATATTGATCAGATCTGATAATTTCCAACTAAATAAATTCATTATATTCGTATTTGATATGCCGCTCTTTGTTGGGTCAGGTGTGGAAAGGTGAGAGTGCGAGAGATGAAAAGCATCGTAGGAAAACAAATAGGCTAGACCCTACACTAAGAGAAAAATCGAAAATTGAAAAAAATAGAGTTTTTGAACATAGCTCCAATATCTATAGGCAAAATGATCTTTGTTTGTCTGAAGTAAGTTTTAGAGATATGCAAGTCACTTTAGATACTTTAGATACCCCTCACGGATGCGTCACTTCCGCCAGCTTTACAACTCTTTGTTACCTTTCTGGCTTATTGTAAAACAGCTTTCATATACCACTAATACACGGAAGCTGATGTCATGTCTGGCGCACACTCATGAACTTATCAATTCAAAAAATGAAATATAATCAAAGACCAACAAAATGAGTCAAATCGCCCTCATAGGTCCCGTTTATATAAAATGTACACACAATATCGGTTATCAGTTATTATCGGTTTCACAAAGAATTTGTTCGTAATGCGCATAGATTGGCACAAGCGAATACCGTTAGTTAGGCGGCGTTATGGCAAAACTATTGCCCAACCATAAATCCACAAATACCGTTACAATCGCGTGAGTCAGCTGTAAGACCAGAACTTCTGGCCATGGACTGTGTTAAACGGCACCACATACTGCCCAAGTCTACAGAATGTCGGTATTCATAAATATATACAAACAGCTAGTTAGGTATATATAGTATATATTCACTTTACTTTACTGCGATTTTACTCTGATAAGATAAATTTTTAGTTTGTTGAGCACTGTTCGCATTCGCACTCTTTTAAATTGGGGCGTTTACTGTCTGTGTAGACTTTTGTGTAGACTTTATTTTAAGTTCGTTAAGAAATCTTCTTTAAAGTATTTTCATAATTTTGCACAATTTTATGACCACTTCAATTACTCATAGCCAATCTATAATTACAATCTATCACAAATTTATTGCCAGAGTTCGGTTTTATATGATTCATTTATATATTTTATATCGAAGATGTATTTATCCGCTTTACCTTGTTCCACCTGCTAAACTATTCGTACTGATTGCTCGGGTTTTGGGCGCACAGGTGCCTCCCTTGGGCCGAGCCGCGGCGAGTGTTGTAATCTCAGCAGAGTGCTTATCAGCCCTCCCAATACCAATATCACAGATTAGATAAGAGACTTTCGGATCTGGGTGAATAATACACGACGCAGTGAACGTTGTGCAAATCGTAATCAACTTTTGGACACTTTCCGCGCTTTACACCGATACTGTATACTACAGTTAACAAAGTGTAGAGTTTATATTGGGTTTCGCTGGTATGACGGGGACTTCAGCAGTTGGAATAAACTTAATTTGTGGCCCACTTCGACATACGAATCTCCTACAACAAAGTTTCATGACGTCAACTTTAAAGCTGAGAGACATAAAGCTCTCGGATCCATAGCTCCCATATTTCAAACGCCCATAAATTTGTCAAAACTGAACAGATTTTTATGTTTGATGGCATTTTGATTATGCTTTATCCTCTAGATTGATTCTGCATTTTAAAAATATTCAATATTGAAAATAAATTTTTTTGAATTTTTTTTCTAAAAAAAAGCATGTACTCCCCCCTTACTCATTTTGGAAAATTTTTTTTTAAAATGTAGATTCCGGAATTTCTATTTTTAATCGATTGTAGTTGTCACAATTAGTATAAAAAACAACATTAAAACCGATTTTGAGGGGGTCAAATTTTTCGTCAAAAATCATGCGAAAATTGAGAAAAATTTTAACATGTAAAGCTCTCGGATCCATAACTCCCACATTTCAAACTGCCATAATTTTGTCAAAACTGAACCGATTTTCATGTTTGATGGCATTTTGGTCATGGTTTGTCCCCTAGATTGATTCTGCATTTTAAAAATATTCAATATTGAAAATAAATTTTTTTGAATTTTTTTCTAAAAAAAGCATGTACTCCCCCTTACTCATTTTGGAAAATTTTTTTTTAAAAATGTAGATTCCGGAATTTCTATTTTTAATCGATTGTAGTTGTCACAATTAGTATAAAAAACAACATTAAAACCGATTCTGAGGGGGTTACATTTTTTGTCAAAAATCATGCAAAAATTTACAAAAATTTTCACATGTAAAGCTCTCGGAACCACAGCTCCCATATTTCAAACTCCCATAACTTTGTCAAAACTAAACCGATTTTGATGTTTGATGGCATTTTGGTCATGGTTTGTCCTCTAGATTGATTCTGCATTTCACATATATTCATTATTGAAAATACAATTTTTTCTTTGCTAAGCTGCTTCCTGCTGTATCACCTGAATCGTAAAACTATTAAAGTTTAAAAGCAAATAGCTCACCGATTAGATAAACAAATATTTAGAGATAGTTTCGATGAGTCAAACATCGCTGACAGTGAATTTGAAAAGAGCCCGCTTGAAATTATCAGGGTTGTATGCAGCGTTTGTCCGTTCTTCCAAAATATATCGATATGCAACATCGATATCGGTACACCAGATAACAATTGACAGAACAGGAACAAAAATAATCAATATAGCAGAATGTAAATAAAATGCATTAAATTTCTGAAAACATGTAATAAAGTCTGCTTGCATTTCAGGGGCAAGCACAGAACGGCACAGCAAGATGCGATTTTCGTGGCATTTATGGAGCGCCATCCGATAATAGCGAAAAACTACTACAAGGGCGACAAACTAGCTAGCGAAGCCGCCTGGCAGAGATTGAGCAAGGAGCTGAACAGCGTGGGACCGCCAGTTAAAGAGGCCGGGGAGTGGAAGCGGGTACGTTAACCGTCAGTTAAATGATTGATGCAATTGTAATTACTAAAACATTTGCAGGTATGGAAAGATTGGAAGAGCTGCATTCGCAAGAAGATAGCCAACAACAGGCTGGAGCCAAATGGCACTGGGAAGAGCTCCCTGTATCAGGACACGCTCACGCCCCTGGAGGATGCCGTCGCGACCATCACCGATTTATACGAGATGGCGGACGTCATTGTCGAATCACAACCAAAGACAAAAGCGGGCGCCAATATGCGTTTGCAGGACATAAAAACAGATCAGGAGGACGAGGTGTCCGATAACGGTAGGTGAGTTTAAGCCTGCCCAAGATGAGCTAATGTCACTCGCCCCCATCAGAAGATGATGTGGAACAAGAGGAAGACGAGGACGACGCGTCCGGCGAGTCAATCAGCGTTCGCGACGTCGGAGTCAAGGTGGAACAACAGATGCATCAACATTCCGTGGCCAAAAACGCAAGCTGGAACACGATCATCTCAACGGTTCCGGGCTGAGCGGCAGCACGGTGCTAATGGATATCGCCAAGGAGCTGCGCGATCTCAACAGGCAGACGAGATTAAATGCCCAGCGCACCGAAGCCAATACAGAAGCCTTGCTGGCCATGGGCACACAAATCTCTGACCTGATGCAGCAGCAACTCAAAGAACGCAAACGTCTCAATGCCATAATGGAGAAGTTTGTGCTTAAAATGGAAACTACCGACTAAAATAGTTAACTATATGGATATACGTCTAAAGCAATAGTATATAGCAATATAGCATAAACAACTAGCTCTATATTATGAATAATGAATTAAGTTAAATGGAGTGTGCAATTAATATAAATAACTTTTAAGTGATACTAAACTTATTTTGTCATTTATTAATAAGTTACTAATAACGAGCTTGCAGAGTAGCCCTAATACAAAAACTATCGATTAATTGTGGCAGCTTGTCGATAGTCAACTTGTTGCGAAATTGACATATTCCACCGCTAGCTGCAAAACAGCGCCAAATGTGGCGCAGCAATTTTTATTTTAAATGAAAATCAGCTTCTTACTTTAATATATAAACAATTAAAATCAAGCAAGCAACATGTGCGCCGCCTTGGATGTTAGAGTATGCAAGCTTGGTGAGAAAAACCAAATAGAAGAGCTGCGAGAACTGATAAAGAAGACCAGCGTAAAGGAAGTAAGTTTCAGGCGTCTCGGGGTTTCAGATGTATGTTTTTATTGCTGTTAATTTACAGCTGACCGCAACACTCAGCGCTAGGCTGTCGCGCAAGGATTTCATTAATTTTTGGAACTACTTGCTGCTCGCTTGCGATGGCAACCGCGTGGAGACGCAGGAGAAGCGTTTCGCCTGCGTGCGCTGCTTTCTCGACGGCCTGCGCAGCGTGGAGATGAGCTACAAGCTGAGCATCGATTTGATTACGCGCCTCTGCCAGGACTTGACCACCTACACGTCAGATCAGCTGAATTGGATCGTGGAGCACTGCATGGACGATATGCGTGCGGGAGATGCAAAATGTGTCGCCTGGAAGGATCTGCTGCCGGAGACGCTGCTGGCATTGGCCGTCCAGCCGCGTCTGATTATCAATGGCATCGCCATGAGTGGGCCCGAGTTCAGGGACACCACCGTGCGCAATCTCAGCACCATGCGCTGGCCATCTACAATTCTGACGCCCATTGCGGACATGTTCAGGTGGGTAAATTCCTTCCGGAGTGTTTTCTTCTCTAAACCTCTTCACTTGCAGCACCCTTAAGTTAAATAATGGCGAGCGTTTGACTGTGCTGAACAAGTTTGCGGGCGCTCTGCAGGAACTGTCGCCCATGGAGCTGCCTGCGCTGTGCTACCAGCTCTTCTCCATGTGCACAAGCGCTGCTCAGCTGATTATTCCGCTGCTCGCGCTGGAAAAGTACTTTCATAGGAACTACTATAAGCGTCTGTTCTCCGACATGTCCAGCAATTCGACAGATTTTGACAGCATAGGTGCGCATATTGACCTCATTCTCACTTACTGTCAGGCCTACATTCACTATGTTCTCAGATGCCTACTCGGACAAGGAGCTGCGCGAGGCGGAGGAGACTGTGCTGCATCACTTGAACTACTGCACCATGTATCTGCTCAGCGAGCAGCATGTGGCTATTATGCTTAGGGTAAGCTAGAGTACACGAAATGTACCTTAAACCACTTGCAACTCTCAAATTTGCAGAACTTTCTTCACATGCCCGATGTCATATTGACGCCCTTTATGCTCAGCGCCATTATCTCCATGACGGCTGTAAATCGGGATCCGGAGTCTGCGCGCTTGTCCAGCTGCATTCTGCTGCCCTTCCTGCGCACTGTCATCAAAAACAACGAGGAGGAACAAACGCTGGCCGAGTATTCGGTCTGGTGTCGCGACACGCTGCAGCGCAAGCATGTGGATCTGCTGCAGGTGTTCTCTGTGCTCATCGATCAGAATAACGATGGCAAAGACGTGGTCACACCGGGCCTGGTTAACCTGGCCTTCTCGCTGCTGAAGGCGCATAATGCACCTAAACTAAATACACTGGCAATTACATTTCTGACCAAGTTCATACGCCGACGCTTCATGTTTGGCCAGGGCATCATCAAGCGCATTGCCGAATGGATGGTCGTGGATCAGGAGCAGAATCAGTTCTCCGGTGGGTAGCTGACATCATTTAGAGCATATTCTTAAGGCACCTCTTGACCTGTTGACAGAATGCCTGACCATGCTGAGCGTGGCGGATACGTACACCGTCTCGGAGTGCCTGGAAACCATTACGACGGTCATGGAGGATTTTCTATGGGCAAGTTAGCCAACTCACGTCTCCCTTGACCATTGCCTAAGCTTTTATTCCACTCTAGTTGCCCGGCGAGCAATCCATGCGCATGATGAACTTTATTCTGCCGCTGCTCAAGCTTTCCAATCGCGTGCGCGATGCTCTGATTGATGTGCTGCGCAAGGCCATGACCAAGTGAGTATATCCATATCCATTTATACTCGTTCTTCATATTCAGTTGCTTCTTTAGGGACTATCGCACACGGCGCATGGCCATCTTCGGCTATTGCATGATCCTCAAGCAGCTGAACAACAGCAACTCGGCGCGTCAGTCGCAGAATGCGAGCAGCTTCTGCACGCAGCACAGCATTTCCGGCTACTCCATGATGACGCAGAGCTCCTTCGGCTCTCGCAGCAATCCGCAGCGGAACTTCGATATGCTCACCATGGAAATTATTGGCATATTGCGCAGCTGCTTCGAGCAGCAGTTGGGCATACGACGCACGCTCTATGAGAGTGAGTGGGAATAGCTGTGGAGCTATAATAGAGACATTCAATTAAGCCTCGTTTGCTCTTCCACAGATCTTCAACGTGCAGTTGAACTCAATGCAAAGCTGGTGCCCCATGTGCTGCAGTTCGTTGACTTTCATTTTCGTGGTTTTTTCGAGACGCCGCCTGTGGATCAGGCGGATGACGATTTGGACACACGTTTTGCCATAAACTACGAGCGTCTGGTTAGCGTTAAGGACGAGCAGCTCGAGCTGAAGGATAATTTGGGCTGCTTGGTGCAGTTTGTGTCCCATTGCTTGGCCATCTTTGAGCGCGCTCCCTCGGGTTGCGATGTGCAGGAGATGCAGCGCCTGCTGACTATCTGCACGCAACGTTTGGTGGCCAACAGGCTGCCCTTGGAGGATTCTGTGAGTGGATTAGCCTAAAATAAAATTTATGACATATCAACCCTTTTCAGGCCCCGCCAGCCACGCCTCTCAAGTGCGCACGCATTCAGCAGCAGCTGAATCTTATCGAGGGTCTCATCTCGCACGCACTGCTGAGCTCAAAGCCCAACAACGATGCCTTGCGACAGGTGCTGCCGCTGTTTAAGCAGCATCAGAAACTGCTCAAGGATCTGCGAGGCTTGGCAGACACCTCGAAGAAGTCGCAGAAGCATTCCAAGCAGCCTTTGACCAACGACAGCAATGCAACTGTGAATCTCAGCGTGACCACAGTAAAACTGAAGCAAATGTGCACACAGCCGGAAAATATTTGGGATCTGGCTATAATCGAAAGGCTGCTACATGTGCTACACGAGTGGGTGGCATCTATATATCTATAGCTGATCAAGCAGAACTATTTCACAGTTACTCTCTCCCCTTCTAGTGATCATGTGCCCTTTGCTGCCGCTGCAAACACCGCGCCACTGCGCAGTCATGAGCCGCTGGTGCGTTATGTGCTGGAGATAACGGCCCAGAAAGTGCAGGCCATCCGCGAGGAGCCGAACTATAAGCAGCTCTCCTACAGCAAACGCACGCTGAAGCTGCTGACAGACATGACCAAGGTTATCTACGAGCGCTGCATTCAGCGTCTGCCCGCGCTGTGGCAGGACTTTGATCTGGAGAGCGCTGTGCTGGCGGCCAAGTGCTTCATGCAATGCACTCGAACGGCACACGAGACGTATGGCAGGCGATTCAAGGAGTTTGTCAAGGGTTTCGGTGAGCATTAGATTATACGCTTGTTATATATAATTCCTATTTTCTGACTATCTTTTAGACATGGCCACAATAAACAGAAGCAAGGAAGTTACCTATGTGCTGCAGGATGTGTTGGTGCAGTATATGAAGGAGGACATCAGCAGCAGTGGCACCGCACAGCCACTTAGCACTGACAAAAACGGCGCCAAGCTGCCTGTTTACCTGTTGGAGGCGCTGGAGCTGCTCTACGATCACATTGGCTATGGCGAGCGTGCGGCAATTGATTCCTACACTTGGCTGCTCGACTTTTGCCAAACGTACGAGCTGCACAATCCAGAAATGGGGATGGTCCATCGGCTGCTCTTCACGCAACGCCAGAAGACGCATTCTGGGCCGTTCTTTGATGGCGTGGCCAGGCAGCTGGGCCAAGTGCTTGGCTGGCAGAACGATGACAACGTGCCCGAACAGTCGGATTTGGGTTTGAAGTCTCTGAACATGAACACAACTGCAACTTGTCTGCAGTATTTGTTTGCGGCGTTGCAAAAGCAGCTCGAAGATGTGGACTACTTTGTGATCAAGGCCAACAATTTGAACTACAAGTGCAACATTGTGCCCGAGTCCGATCGAGTCTACTGGCGTGGAAATCTCGATACACTGGAAAGTTCCATTTGCACTCAGCTAATACTCATAACGCGCACACTGCTGGAAATTACGAACGTGTGCCTGCCACTGGGCAATCACATGGACGGCCTGATGAAGCTGCTCATTCAGCATTATACGTGCCTCAAGAATGTGGCCAGACACTACTTGGGCGGCACTTCGGTCAAGAGCATCAAGTGAGTAATGGTTTTTATAATCCATCTTCCTTGTTAATAATCTATCAATATTTAATCATTCCTTCTACAATCCCTTGCAGATTTGAGCAGCTGCTGCGCAACGTGGGCAAACCGCTGCCAGCGAACATCTATCAGCTCATCTCCTATGTGGAGTACAACATTCTGGACGAGCAGGCCCAGCAGCCGTCGACCAAGCGCAAGCCGCAGGCGGAGCGTGCCAAGGTGCTGCGTGAGACGCGCCTCATACCCAAGGTCATACTGGCGATTGAGAATTTCAACAAGCACATCATACTGCTGTCCAAGAAGTTCAAAAGCTATGATCGCCTGGCGGATTATTTGCACTTTGGTGCCGTGCGAGATTTCAATATACAATCGGGCGATCTAAGGGCTGTCATTGAGCGCACCTATTCGCACAGCAGCCAGATTGAGGTGTCCGATAGCAATTTACAAGTGCCGGATGAGGATGATGAGGCAGAGGGGGAGGGACAACAGGACACCAACAGCGATGATGCATTGCCCGTGGAAGATGATGACGATGATGATGCTGATGTGGCGGAGCCGGAGTCGGAGCCAGAGCCGGAACCGCCTAAAAAGCAACAAGAAACCACTCGCAAAAACCAACGTAGACAACGCGTGGTCAGCGACGATGCGGAGGAGTCTCAGCCGAAACGTAGGCGTGGACGTTCCAGCAAGAAATAAGAGCGCAGCTCAATCATGATGTGAAGCATGTCCGATGTGCCACATATATGGTGTGGGCATTATTCAGAGCTCCTGCATCATCATCAGCAGCAACAACAACAGTAACATCCATTTAAGTTTTTAACTTGTGTTTTTATGTACTTTCGCGCAAATTTGATGCCCGCACGCAATAGACGAACTGCCAGCCACAGCTCCGACTCGAGCCATCATTTTATTGCACTTGAAAACTTAATTAGGCCAAAATGCGGTGTGAACGCCTATTTTTGTACACTGTTCACAGAGTGTAGCGAGAGTATATAGGTTTTGTTAAGTGTTTGTCTATATGAAACTTCGAATAAATTTAAGACCGTGTATATCCGTGTCTGATAATATTAAAACTGTATGGCCACGCCCACAAGAGGCGGATAAAAGAAAATTCCATAATGAACTTTAATATTGACAGAATCCACTAAAGTTCGAGCCCATGCCCCCAACAAATATTTGGCGCTCTTTACTCAAAACAGAGTATTCCGCAGTCGGTTGCATTCGGCTGCAACATTCTTGTATTTGTATCAACGTATTTCTCTGCAGCTGTGCGAGATTTTTATTACATGCATCAAATGTAATTTGTTACCAAATTTGATGTGTTTCTATCTTCTTCAAAACGGCATAAATAAAAGAAAACTTTCAAAGGGGAGTTGGGGCAGCGTTTTGGGGGTTGCAACCGCTGCTCGTGATGGCCTGCCAACTGTATTTTTTTCGTTCTTTCTTTTTTCTGGTCATCATTTAAATGCGTGGCAGGTTTTATGGCCAGGTAACTTTTGAGTTTTGCCTGGTATCAAGCTCAAATCTAATGTACTATATATTTAACGGTTATTAAAGGGCATGTATTTGAACTACTTGTTGGATTAATTTGAGGGATTGTCCGCTGCGAACTCCTTAAACGTACCCCCTGCGTGTGGAAGCAGTTCGAGCGTGCATTGGGTGTCAGGGGTCAGCGCGCTTGAAGAGGCGCGAGGGGGTTGCTACCACATTTGACTATTTGTGGTTGCTGCAATTGTTTCGCACTATTCCACACGAATGTTTAGTTGCATTCTGCAGGCCCCTTACCCATCCATTTGGGCAGAAATGTTGCCTTTTGTCATCGCACAATCAGAAAAAATGTGAAAATCAATTGACTTGCTTTGTTCTTGCACAGATTCCGGGATGAATAGATGCAGCCTCTTAACTGCGTTTAAATTTTACAGTGGGCAAATTTTCTACAGCATTTCCATTCATTGATTTGGTGCATTTGTGCATTTGTGTCATAATTTATTCAGTTCCAAATATCCAAACGTCGTGTAACTTCCAATTGTTGAGTTAGGATTAGATATTTTTCATGTGGTTTTAACGAGGGTTTTAATATGTAATAAATAAATTGCAGATAATAAACAAATTGCAGTTGCAAAGTATGCGAAGGCGCATTTAAGCTTGGAGCTTGGAACTTTTTAGGTTTATGGTAAGTCTTTTATACCAAAATATTTTTGTACATAAATAAATATTTTAATTGTAATGATCGGAATGAAACCTTTTCTTATAGTGTATTTAATTTCGAGATGGGATCGCTTGCATCGATTTTTTAATACTTTCCTTTTTGGAATCATTTTACAGTATTAATATAAAATAATTTGTATTATTCTGATTTTAGCTCACACTTTTGCAGCATTCAACTGTTTTTCCACGAACTCTAAATGACGCCATTTGGGGGTTACCCTCAACGCCTCGTTTCTCTGTTTACTTCGTTAGCAAAGTTAAAATTTACATTGAAAAACATAAATATTTTGTTCTTCATTTATTTGTTTCATATATTCGTGTTTTCCTCTCTCTTTCTCTCCAATTTTGCGACATTTTCATGCATTTTTAACAAGTTTAGCGCCGTGGGCAAGTGTTTGATTTTCAATTGCCTGTCCGCCCCCGCGTCCCCAATCCCAGTGTCTAAATTTATTATTCAAATTTCCGCACTTGATTTGCTTGCATTTATTATTAAACATTACAGGCGCGATTTAGGCATTGTTTTAATTCACTTAAAACAACATAAATTTTACTTTACATGCAAGCCGCGCTCACGTGCCCCAGGGCCGAGTGCCGGCCAGTGCGTTAAGTTTCCAATAGATACAAAGATACAAATGTATCTACGCGCGTTAACGGCGTGTCGCCAGCAAATGTCGCCGGAGCGAACGGCGAGCTGTTCCAAGCGCTTAGTTCACGACGCGTCGTTTAATTTAATCAAAAGACCAGCGGGCGACTTGACGAATCTTTAGTCGATCACTCGAGCGCAACGGCAACGGTTCACTTTCGGTTTCACCATATCGTAAATCGGTCAAGTATCGCATATATACACATATAGCTCGGTCCTTCAGCTTAATTCGCGCGAGTAGCTGGTTGAATGCAACACAAGATGTTCGCTGATCGCAGCTCGAAATTGCTGCTGCTGTTGCAAGTGTTGGCATTGTGCCACTGGAGCAGCGCCAAGTTGCGTGAGTATTGTGAAAATGAGGAAACTCGACCGGGAAAATCCCACGAGCTGAAGGTCGATCGTGTCAGTTGGTCAGTCATCAATCGATCAATCAGCTATATGTACGCGACACAGATCGAATGCCAAGATAAATCCAACAGTTGTTAGAAGCTAGTGATTTTTATTACTTATATATTTATTACAATTACAATTTGAATTTAGAAAAAAATTAAAATTAAAAGTCCGAAATATCACGTAGGTAAAAACAAAGTTTTTGTATGAGCTTCGAGATATCTATTCTCCCAGCATATTAACAGAATCTTATCTACATCGGATTTCTTTAGAGTATAGCTGGATAGACATATAGAAGGTTTTGTCTGAAGAATCTTTGTATTTTCAAAGATATCCTGAATCTCACTTAGCTGCAAAAATATCTGCAAAATCTGCTTATAATGGATCACTATTTCATATACAAATGGTCAAAAACTGATATTTTGAATAAACAACTTTTGTTTTATTTTAAAAATATCGGAAATCCACATCATTAATACAATTGAATGGGTAATATAGAAATTTCGTACAATAGCTCTATCTATATCAGGAGGATTCAGCACCCAAAAGTTAACAGTTATTTTTATTAATATTTGCGGAAGCTTTTACCGAATAGGTAATTCAACCTTTGGTCTTATACCCTCACTGCCCAACCGAACTCAAACTTCTACCAAAAGGGCCACTGACCCGCGTCAAGCCAAAAACAATTATTTCGACAATAATTGCAGCAACAACGCGTCAATTGCAGCTGTCGCGCATATCAATTATGTTCATCGCGACTGCGAAGGTCTTTGCCAATAAAAGTAAACACCACATATGCATATAATATATGTAGTGCCCACCGTTCCGTAGAATTGCAAATGCAGCAAATGCCGCGTGTGAAGGCGGCACGTTCTTGACCAAGGTCGTCACCAAATAGTTGAAACATTTTGTGCCCGTTCTTCAACTGACCAGCTCACTTCTCCCCCACAGCACCAAGCATAACACCCTGTGCTCGAGACGATCCCCAGTTGGAGCGCTGCATCATTAAAGCCGTCTACGAGCTGCGTCCGCTGCTGGTCCATGGCAATCTGGGCGATGGCTATCGAACGCCGCCGCTGGAGCCGCTCCAGCTGGACAACATTGAGCTGGGACGCAGCAGCCAGTTCGAGGCCACTTTCAGCGAGCTCGAGGCAATGGGTGGCAGTAACTTTATCATCGATCGCATTATGTAAGTGGCAGCGATCGATAGTATTGAACATTTCTTTTTTGAGCATTCCTAAATACAAGCATTTTTACCTATATCGCAAATTCAGCGCCAAGCCCCAGGATATCTCGTATGATCTGTGGATAACGCTGCCTCGCATTGACTTCAAGGGCAAATACTTTATGCGCCTCAATCTGCTGCTGCTGGACATTCAGGGCAAGGGCACCATGCGCGGCTACTGCGGTGTGTAACCCCCGCTCCCTAATATTCTCCCCATTTCAAACTTCCATCCCAACCCTCCCACAGATAATGCCAAGGCGGCGGTCAAGATGCGCGGCACGCGCTATCTGAGAAACGGTCTGGAGTACGTTAAGTTCACCAAGATGACAATGAGAATTCAGTTCAGGGACTTCAAGCTGCAGCTGGACAATCTCTTCAACGGGGATCGCATACTCGGCGAGGTGGGCAACACCCTGATCAACGACAACCAGGATCTGTACCTGAACGAGATTGTGCCGGGCCTGGAGCGTGGTCTGTCCAAGAAGTTTTTGGATGTGGCCAATGAGATTTTGGCCACGGCTACCTTCGATGAAATGTTTCCGCCCGGTCGCACTGTGATAAACCCCATTCATTTTCCCAATCCCGGCGCGGGTTCGCCTGGTCCGTCCATATTCGAGCCGCCTTTTGCCTCACGTAATCCGGCGGGCGGCATTCTGGATCAGCTGCCTCCCCGCAGCAGTAGCCATAATCTCAGGCCTAGGCCACCCACAAACAATCCGGGGGCGGCATTTTTGGCGAGGTCACGCCCGGCGGCGGCATCATCGATCCCAGATTGAATCTGGGCAGTTAGGCTTTGTGTATTTTTTCTTGTATTTGTTTTTGATTTTATATTGTTTTAAATTAAGCAGAGTTATTGTTATATTTTACAAAAATCGAACATTTGTGGTTAGTTAGATGAGACCCCAACGCCATAAAGACCCCTTAAAGAAACGAAATAATTGAAAATAAAGAGCTAAAGATGGGAAAAGAAAGAGCTAAGAACGAAAAGCTTCATTTTAGATAGAATCTGTTTTAGTTAAAGTTAAAATCACTCACTAATGGATCAAAGTTGTTCATGTAGGTGAGTGCGATTTGGACTTTTAGGCACCTGACGCTGTCTCTGGGTACAGTTGCCTCTTACCCGAGCGCTAATTTGGCTAAGAGCGCTTAATGTCTTACTCCATTTGCTTGTCCTCGCTGAGGAGCTGGGCAAACTTTTTAATCCACCGCAAAGCTTGAACAGTTTTGCATATTAAGCGCAAAGTTTGCGACTGTACAACACCAGGGGGACACTTTAAGGGCACACACACACACCCACACACACAGAGAGCTCTTTGCAGTTTACACCTGTTCAATGGGCATAGGGACGAACACGTGGCCAGCTCCGTGGTCCTTGTGATTAATCACCGGCAGGCGACAAAGATGAATTTACAAAGATTTTGCCTGCTGCAAAGTTTTTACTTTCGCTTGGGCAGTTAATTGTGTTAGCTGTTGGACGGACTTGGTATTTTTTTTTTTTTTTTTTTTTTTTTTTTTTTGGGCCCCGAGAAGAAGCTGGAAAAAGTGTTGGGCGTCGCTAATTAAATTCATGCGACGCAAAAAGCATTATCGACTTTTAGGCGCTGAATATTTCAAATGAAAATGTTTTTGATGTAAACACAGCAACAGCAGCAGCTGCAGGAAGAGGGATATCAGCAGTTGCAAGAGTCAAAGGAAACCCTGGGCAACAGCTATTTTGGCCAAGTCTTTGGGCATGGCCTGGCAAAGTGTCGCCGACATTAATTTCATTTATTAATTTTTAACTACGCCCACGGAACAAAATAAAAGCAACTTGATAAATGGGCGGACCAAAAATTTCAAATCTTTCGCGTGGCACATTTTACTTTTTTTTTGTTATTTTTGTTGGTTCCTTTTGTGCCGTCCCCCATTTTGCAGGCACTTCCTTTTTTTGCCCTCTTCTTTTGCTGCTTTATTTTTTTGGCCGGCGTTTTTTCGCTTTTGCTTTGTTGTTGTTAATTTTTTTTAATTCTTTGCTTTTCACTTGAAAGGCGCTCCAAATGTGAAGATGCGCCGCGGTCCGCTAATGTCCTTTCTTTTATCATTAAGTAGACAGCGTGGGCGACTCGAGGGGTTGCGCTCGGCCATGGGCGTGGCAAGCGGCCATCGTCGGCATTGTCCACCAGGGGGAGGACGAGGCTGTACAGGTATTTGCGGCCATTAGCGAGAAAGGACGCGCTGTCGGCTTAAAGTTCTAAGGTTGCGCCCATCGCACAAAGTAGATAACGATAACAAAATAATTGTGCGATGTACTCCCATATATACATACATATATAATATATATCACAAAAAGTTTATGGCTGCACAAAATTGATATATTAATAATTGATAAATGCGGGCAAAAACAATTAAAATTAAAAATTAATGTGTAGAGTTGCCAAAAATAAAATTCGAAAGGCGGCAAAAATATGAAATGCATGAAATAATTCGTTACATAATACCATGCCTAATATCATGTGCCACCAGTGTAAGTCTTAGCTAAGATTGATGTTTGAAAGAAATGTGGTATTTTTTTTATAACAAATACAGTATATACTCTAAGTAATAGACATTTTTAATAAACATTTACCATCTTAAAGACGTTATGAGTATCTTAATGCAGCTATGAAGATTTGTAGATACCCTGTTATCAGTTAAAGTAGGCCTTTGAATTTTTGTTTTAACAAGACTCATAAATAGGATAGTTTCAGTTTTGAATGTTTTTTGAAAAAACATTTAATGCATAACATTTGCTTTTATTTTACATAAAGAAGAAAATTTTGAAAAAACCAAACTGTGATTCGCAGATCAAATCGATTAATTGTAATAAACTATTTATAATAACGATATAAATTCAGGATAATGAAGACCTGTAACTGGCGTTACTTTTGCCCGAACAAGCCCGTTTATAGCACTGGCTGTCGCTCCGGATTTTACTACCCCAACGGTGGGTCCTACACGGGCTATTGGCTGCGCAACCAGCACCACGGCTGGGGGTGAAGACGACCGCGGAGCGCACCGCCAGTTACTATGCGAACAAGAAACAGCCGGACGGACAGCTAATCTACAATGGCCGCTGGGCGGAGGGCAAGCGCCAGGGCTGCGGCTCAATGATACGAAAGCGCGGAACAGACTTACAGGTGATCTATACGGGTCAGTGGTACGACGACATGAAGTGCGGCGAGGGCAAGCAGTTCTATCCGGACGGATGCGTTTACTTCGGCCGCTGGCTGAGGAATCGCCGTCACGGCCTGGGCATTCAGTGGTATGGCGACGGCGCCATCTACGTGGGCGAATGGGAGACGGACTTCAAGCACGGTCTGGGCGTGATGTTCTACGGTAAGTGGCCGACATTTTTCAAGCAACCCCAAGTTAACCATGGCCAACAGCTAACGGCAATCGGTATGAGGGCCACTTTGCACGCGGCTACAAGAACGGCGAGGGCGTCTTCTATCACATGCACACGGGCCAGATCCAGAAGGGCATGTGGGAGAACGATAATGCCAAGACAACGATCATGCAGGATGAATCCGATATCAGGCGCAACGATAAACCCACACCCTATCCCATACCACGCAACCATCTCAAGTATCCCAATCAGATAATGTGCGAGCTTTTCCAACGGTACAAGCCGTTGGGCGATAAGCAGCACCGGCGCTTCAACGACAAGGTCAGCCTGGAGTTTGTCTACCACAAGCGACAGTTCGCCTCGTTCGAGGAGCGAATGGCCTCGCCGACGGGCGTGGATCTGTATCCGGACTCGGGCTTTGTGTGCACCTGCAACTGCAAAATCTATTGACAAGCGGTTAAAGATTTCGTTTTATTGTGAATCTCAAATCAAATGCCAATGTTAAAGTTTACGAAAACCCCATTAAACTGTGGGGTATGTCAGCGATGTGAGAGTTCTCGAAAAGTTATTGGGGTTAGGCCATTGCAAACCCAATCAAATAATAGCCAAAGGTGTTTTCAAGAGGGGTGGGGAGGGGCATATGCATGTGTGTTTGTGTGTGTGTGTGAAGTGCGAACACCTGGTTTGGTCAGCTTGGGTCGGCTGGGCCTGCTTTTGTCAATTGCAAAGCATTTCATATGCAAATCTTTTTTCGTCGTCGAGCCTTTGGGGAGCCCATTAAAAATACGAGGAGCTCTTCACAACGAATATTCAATTTAATAAAGGATAATTTTGATAGTAAGGTTTGATTTATATTTTGTATTATTATAGCTCAAGTGATTTTTTGATTGAATACAGCGTGTGAGAAGTTTCGAAAGGCTCTTGTTGATGGAAACAGATTTGGCTTGATTAAAGATTGAGTTTATCATAACATTTAATGGTTGAGTAATGTTGGTAAAGAGTTTTTTCAGCAGAGAATAATCTTTAGAAAAAATTTTAGTTTATATATACAAACTTTGTAAAATACCAAAGTCGAATTATATCTATTTATTTTTCAGTCCCTTCTAAAATATGTATTTTCAATGCATTTAACTCAGAAATGCAGCAGCTAGCGAATTACCAATACCCTCTCATTGACCTCTTTTAATTCAATAGATACTCTGTGAAGCTGTAAATCATTTGAATTCCTGGTTATTTGATCCTCAGTTGCAGAAGTGGTAGATTTTTTTATCAACCCTTTAATTTCCTGTTTTTTTTCTTTCATTAGCATAAAGTGCAGCTGCAGAAAAAAATGTGTGGTGTCATTTTTTTTACCAGCCATAAATTTTTCTATGCAAATGCAAAAGGATGTGTTATCCTGGACTATGTCGACGCGTGCCTCGCGTGAAAAAACTCTTTCATATGCAAATTCCTGGCGCATTGCCTTCAATTAACCTCGAGCGGGTATTTTGAATATTTACTTTTCATTTACGTATTTTTTCTCTATATCAATTGATATTTGCAGGGATTCTCTTTCAAGGATATGTATATATATATATGTTTATGTTGAGTGGAAATCGAGTGTTGCTGTTGGCAGTTGTTGGGGCTGCTCATTAATTAATCCCGAGGTTCGAACAACAATTGCACACGATTAATAATTGATGGCGTCTAAAGGCAGAAATCGTTAAGATTTTTCTTGAGACAACTCAACGGTTTGGTTGGATTTGGTTAATGTGGTTGACTGGCGGGGTTGGGAGGGGGTGGGGGCAGGAAGTGAGGCGAAGCTGCCTGGCGGCCAAATAATTGCAAGTGACAGGCGCTTTAATTTTTCTTCCTCTTTGGCAGCTTATTTTTAGACATGGCCTAGCGGTGGGCGGGGCATTGGGCCAAGCGGAGGCCCGGTTGCCATGTTTATGATAAACTTAATTCAGTGTAAATGAGCGGCCCCAATGAGGGTTGACAGCTGTGGGTGGGGGCCGGGTGAGGTGGCAACTAAGGCTAGGGGTTGGGCTGCTAACCACAAACTTTGGCTCTGCCGTTCGCCGAAACTTCAAATAAACAAATCTGTGAAAGAAAAGCAAAGAGAGAAGACAGAAAAAACAACAAGTACAAAAAAAACAAAACAAGCGCCAAACGAAATGAAGAAACAGCTGAAACTTTGTTCGATAGCTTTTCCGTTTGCAGTTGAATGAAATGGAAAATTTTAATTGCTCTGTGTGTGTGCTGGGTGTGTGGGGGTGTGTGTGTGTGCATTGGTAGGCACCGGCGCATGGAAATTCAGTTCACTGCGGAAGTATATGCTCAGAACGCACAGTAGGATATTTCTTGTTGTTTGCAACTGAATTGAATAAATTACATATTTATTTAAAAGTATATTTTTTTAAAAATTGTTTTTTTTTGAAAAAAAATTTCTAAATTTACAACTTTTAGTTGTTTAATTAAAAATAATTTTACTTCTTTCCGGATTAAAATTATGATCACAATAGAATGTAAAAATATTGATTACAAGTAACATGATGAATAATATAAAAAAAATGATAAACTCAAAATGTTCGTGCAAAAATTTTTTTAAAAGAATAAAAATATCTAGCGATAGAATAAATATGGCCACATTATTCAAATAATTTTAATTTTACCAAAGCTATGTGGGGATTGAAGTCTGGGAAGCTGACGCTTAATTTCAGGATGTCTTATAAATTGTACCCACATGAGGTATTCGCAGAAGGGGAACGCAAATATTCGGGTGCTTTTATTATTCTTACAGCCCTTTAAAAGGGGTTGTTAAGCAAAATAAAAAACGGTTACATCGAGCCCGATTTGCCCCTTTCCCCCACCCCCACCTTGTGCCCCAATTCTAATGAAATTTAAATTATTGCAATGCGCACACAAGCGCAAATGAGAACAAGGACCGAAGGCGACAAGCACATGGAACATGAAAGGACACTCTGAAGCCAAATGACGAGGACGATGCTGATGACGAGGCTGTCGTTGTAGCTGAAGCCGAAGCTGAACCAAAGACGCAAATTTCGTGGCCGTTTTCTCATTAAGCTGATGCGCGATGAGAATCAAAGCGCGAGTTAAGGCCTCAGCTCAGACGCTGGCAGAACTCGGCACACACACGCACACAACCGCACACGCACACACTCGCACACCCACACACAGACACTGTTACACACGGGTGCCATAAATTATGTGCACCAACCCTTGGAAAGCGTCGCGCAACTTTTTACAGTACAAGAAGACGCTGAAGAAGAAGAAGCTAAAGCTGAAGTTGAAGGAGACGCAGCATTTGTTATAAATTAAGTGATGGGGGTGCTCAGCAACGGGTGCGGGTGCGGGTAGGGGGTGAGGGTACGGGTACGGGTGCCGGCGGGGTTGGGTTAGCGCAAGCGATTGGAGTTGGAGTTGGAGTTGGGCTCATTACCGCCGGCAAGCTGGCAACCCTGTGACTTTTACCGTTACACAGCGAAACAAAACTGAAAGAAAATCGAATGACAAATTTTATAAATGCAACAGCGACGAGCGTATACCCTAATCGGAATAGGAGTTGGATTATAGATTTATTTAGAGCTATGAATATCAACAAATTTGGAAATATATGCAACTAAAAATATCACGAAAATCAGATTCTCAGAAACATTTGCGTATTGTAAAATAATACATATCCATATCCACATTTTTCCTTATCTACATCTGCAAATATATATACAATAATATGCATATTTAATTTTAAATTTATTTATATCCATATTAATACCTTTTATCATAACCATGTCTCTCTATTATTAAATATTTCTCAATATCTATATATTCATATTTTATTTAAAATGATTTACTTGAGCCTTGCCAAACGGCTCCACATAGTGTAAATACCCTTGGTTAGTGTGCGTATTTAAAAAGTGTAATGAAAAAAATTTGCATATTTTACAGCACGGCGACGGCTGCTGCTGCTCTACAGATGGGGTTGTTCGTGTTGTTGGCACGTTTGAGCTTTTGGCCATAAATAAAGCAGAACCGAGCTGGAGGCGGGCTAAGTGGCAGGGGCAACGATGGCTGGCCGAAAAACTAATTGCATGTGCCAGGCAGTCAGGCGGTAAAGGGGATGGGGGTGAGGGTTGATGTGCCAAGGCAGCGTTGCTTTTGTTTTAACCCTTTGACGAGCCGCGCTCAACCCTTGCCCGGAAGTGGACACGGACAGGTCGCACAGCTCGACCAATGGGCGGCTGGGGCCGCGAATAACCCTATCGCTGGGCAGAGAGTCGGGGGTGAGCTGGCCAGAAACAAGTGGCATACGCCACACCCACAGCATGGCCGCCTCCGTTCTCTGAAACAGCTTGGAATATTTTTGAGAAGTTTTTATTTAAAAATTTTTTGTTGTTTGTGTTTTGGGTGAAAACTTTGATTTCATTTGATTTGCTTCAAATGCGCCAAAGTTTCTTCAACTGGAAGGCACAAGAACAACAACAACAACAACAGCAGCAGCAGCAACAACAAATTGAGGAAAAGAAAGAAGCAGCAGCAAAGTATATGCGGCAAACAAATTAACAGTCCAGTGATTATTGTCAAAAGCAAACGAGGAAGCAAAACAAGTGCCTATCAACGGCACAAAACTTTGCACAGGGCCACGCCTCCCACGCCTCCCAGGCGATTCAAAATTAGAAAAGGGCATAATTTTAATGAACTTTTTTCTAAGAACTTGCTTTGGTACCCCTCCCTCCCCACTGGTGCTCTCATGTAAGCAGCAGCAGCTGTCGAAAGGACTTAGCAAGTTGTTCGCTGCTGCCACTTGTCCTGGCTTTTGACTTGTTTCGCCAGCCAAAGCGCACTTGGCTCAAAAAGTTTTTCTCGCCCACCATTTCCCCACTCTCCTCTTCTCTCTCTCTCTTTCGCTTGAGCATGTGCATGCTGTTGATCATTAAATGAAGCCTACCTGCCTGGCATTAATCACTTCCACTCAATCGATGCTCGGTTCTAATTGCATCAGGCTGCGCTTCCAGTCCTACAGCGCCTGCTGCACCGTTAGCCAAACAAAGCGCAGCCGCCGCGTGCCTCAGCTCGTTGCACGCCTATCCAACTGTAAATCTAAACGTGGCTCAAATTGCGAGCCAGGCTGCATGCCAAATTGTCGCACACCTGCCCCCGCTCCTGCCCCCGCCCCTGTCCCCTGCCCGCTGTCTATAGATCTAAGCTGGCAGTTGACGCAATGTCTCTGCCTCTGCCTCACGCCTGATTGCCGCCAAGTGTCCTGGCAAATGAAGTGCTAGGATAACAAAGACGAACAGCCTTAAGATCCATTTCATTATGCAAAATGAGAGACAATGAGAGTAGGCAAAGAGGGAAACGGAGGAGGTTGATGTTTGATCAGCTGAAAGATACATTTTGCAGCTGAGCAGCAGGTGAGATGCAAATCCTTTCGGTATATCAGTTCAATTTATAACGGTAGCAAATATTATAAGAAATCATTTTTTTTAATTCTATTAAAATGAACAGCTAAGTAAGTTGGGAAAATGTATACATTTAAATAGTAATATTTTAAGAATATTTTATATATATTTATTATGCAGTTGATGACACATAAAATAACTTACCTAATAATTTTTGCAAATTTCTATAATATACAATGTATAAATATATTTATGATATGTGTGTATATTATGTTAACTGATTATCGCTTTTTATAGGTATTAAAGAAATGTAAATGTCCCTAAATCTTAAAATATAATAAAGTAAATATATTTAACCTTCTATATTATTCGTATGAGATAAAATAAGAAAATCGGGTAAACCATTATATTATTTAATGAAATTTTAAAATATTGTTCAAGAAGATATGCGAAAAGATTTTAAGTTACAAAAATGTTTACCAACGATAGATACACAGTGAACGTTTAGTCCACTTAAACATACTCTCTAAAACGGAATGTTTCCAGATATAGAGCTTCTCAATATTCCTATTTATTCCGCATACCTTAAATTTATATATATAATTTAATTCAGAGTATTTAAAGGATTTGCTTCAATGCACACAACTAATGAGTGTGGACAATGCAATTGAAATACTCTACCTTAAGAATACAGTTAGATGCGCAATGCGTTTGTCAATGTGATTGATTAGAGGGACATTTGAGGGGATTGTAGGTCAGGTAGATGCCCTCACTCAGCTCATATGTCTGCTGGCACACAATCTTGCCTAATATTTTACGCTCATTTGGGGCATTAAAAAACATAGCGGAATCTTTTATACACATAAATGTATATATACAATTTTTTTTCCTTGCGAACCGCCCCTAACAATGGTGTTAACTCTTGAGCACGGGGTGGCCAACAATGGAACGGATGGGAAAACTAAAACCCACGCCCGCTTGACATTTGGCTGTTAAGTAAACAAAAACACACGCAGAGCAAAGAAGAGACGAAGGAGGAGCAGAGAAGGAGAATTGTCTGGGACGCAGGTCAACAATTGGCAACAGTTGCAGTTGCAGTTGCATTTTGGTGTTGCCTTTCAGCCAAAATAGTGAACACAGCAAAATAATAGAATTGAGCTAAGAAATTCGCCGTAAAACTGAAACTGAAATTGTGTCATTTCATGCCAGGGCCAAGGTGAGCGCGACACCCCTGCCAGGGCCGGGGGCACAGGGGTGCATGCCAGGACACACCTGGTCTACTGTGCTCTGGTTTAGTTTCTACCGTTTCAAGGAGTTTTGGCATTGAATACTTTTCTTTTCTCATTTTACTGTCAATTTTAATTGTTTGTCCGCCAAAAGGAAAAGCGAAAATAATTTATTGAACATTTGTTGGCATTTTATGTCCCAAGTCGAAGTCTTGACGTGGCGAGTACGCCCGACTCCCACCACCCGCCCCCTTTATTATCAGCCGCCCATTAAGCTCGTTTTTAAGTGCCATTCTGCTCTCTGCTCTTGCTTGCCCTTCTCGCCCCGCTCCCACTTCTGTGCCCTTTCGCTTTTCTTGTCATCTCTCTTGTTCTTAGCACTTGAAATTTTGCGCCTGCACAGCAATTTCTTGACTCGAGCCTTGCCTCGCCTTTTCATTTCGTTTCTCATTTTCTTGGCTTCCTCTGCTGCCACCTCTTAACGTTTCTTCGTTTTCCAATCTTAATTTTGTTGTTGTTGTTTTCTCTTTTTTTTGGGGTTGAAAAATAATTCATTTATGCAAATGAGGGGTGTTTAAAATTAAGCAAAGAGCACGTAGGCCGAAAGTAGCAGTGCCACAACAACAACAACGAGAACAATAGCAACAACAATGGGAGCAGCGGCCATCGTGAAGGAGGTGAAGCTGCTGGCAGCGAGGACGAAGCTGCGACAAGGCCAAAACCAAAGCCAGAGCCACAGCCGCAGCCGCAGCCAAGCAGCACGCGCATTGGAAAATGATAAAAACAAAAGGTTTTCTCTCACCCACAACACCACCCATCCACCCAACCCAGCTGCCACCCTTACCAAGCAACCCCCAACTCTTGGCCACTCATCTTTTGGGTATAAGTTACAATTTGTTAGGTTTTAATGGCGTTTTTGCTGTCAGGGGGCGGGGGGAGGGCTTGGGCGGCATGCTGCGGAGGTTGGGGCAAGCAGAAGTCAAGATCTGCATTTTGGCGGGGGCAGAGGGCTAAACAACTGGTCTGTTGGGCAGCGTTTAAGGGGTCTTCACATAGAAAATACTTGAAAATTCTCTATAAATATATAAAGATTATTTTTAAGAACCAAATGTAAATTTTAGCTAGAAGTTCAGGTTGAGTAGAACGAAACTAATTGCCAGAAAATTGGAATTAAAATTTGAAAAACACATTGAAAAATAAATGAAAAATATTGCAAATTATTTCCACTTACTAAGGAACCCAATGATCAAAAACCCACAATTTAAAATAAATATAAAAACATAAACTAATGAAACATATTCGAACTCGTGAAATAAAATCCCCAGATTATAATGCTCCTTATACTTTAGACAGATCCTACAAATTTGTGACTTCAATAGTTTTTATGTTAAAATGTACTCCATTTTAATTAATTTTAGCACCTGACATTTCATTCAAAATTTGTCAAAATTAAATCGCCTGACATACACACTTGCAGAGTTATAAAACCCATTCGAATTAGAATTATAGGCTGGGATATAGGAGAACCTAGGGTGAAAATGCGTAGAATATCAGATATTATCTGCGTGAAACCATTAAATGGTTCGAATAAATGGACTCGGATTGCGAAAATATATGACTCGAGCTTATAATTAATTATAGTTGAATATTGACAGGCCATAGTTCAGTTCCAAACTTAAGGCTTTAAGATATAATGTTCAGCAAAGTTTTCGGTATGGATTGGCCTTTGTTTTAAATACTCCGAAACTAATTGTGAATTGAAGTTTTTAAATAGGTTTATCTATGGCCTACATACAGCTTCCTTATGCTTTAGGCCAGCTTCTTGCCCGCCTCCCCCGCCTCCAGGCCTGGCAACAGGGTCGCTTGTTTGTCTTCGCTACACGCGCATAAATAAAACTCATTTGTGCAGGACTTGTGGGACGTTTGGGGGTTGGGGTTGGTTGCTGTTGAGGGTTGGGGCAGCTGCTGTTGAGGCGCCAAAAGTTTGACCAACGGAATTTGTTGATTTTTCGTGGTTGAAGTTTTTGTTGTGCAGCCGAAGATAAATGGCAATGGAATTAATTAAGTTGTTAATTTCCCATTAAGCAGTGAGAACAGCACGTAAACCACACACACTCACACACACACACACGCACACACTCGAACCCACACATACGCTGGTGTGTGGGAGACGTGTCCTGACAGCACTTGACAAAATTATGTGCCTGGCGGCGGCGTTTAACCTTTCAGCGAGTCGCAAAACAAACAGCAGCTGCCCCCTGCCGGCCCAGAAGGGGCCCCAAGGCCTACAATGCCCTGCCCCCCACCTGCCCCGTTAACCCCGCTGACTCTACACATATGTGAGTGTGTGTGTGCTGAAGTCGACCGCAGCAGCACGCGTCAACATTTAGGCATGTGTGCTGTATTAGCATATAAAAACCTCGCACCCGTCGCATTACAAATCGTATCCTTTGGCTGAGCTCACACGCAGCACCCTCGGCGAAAGGATTCGCACGCCTGCACACACCATACACCATACACCACACACCACACACACACACATGCGACTGCTGCTCATGTGTGTAAAAAATACGCATAAAAACCACGAGCCGAATTGACTACACATTACCAGCCCGAGCATATCCTGCCTCCTTTGCCCTGCTTTCGTCGCTAATAGAGCGTAATAAATGTCATGTTTTGCCAGGCTGAGCTACTCCTTTCGCCGTCGACTCCTTTTGTTGCATGTGTCAGTCGGATCGCCTGTCGTAAGGGGTCAAAGGACAACCCTTCGTGCTAGGGTTCACCAAGAAAAGGGACCTTCGCTTATCAATTTGTTAGCCTGCGAGTGAGCTGTTTATTTGCCGATTGCCGAGGCACTTGGCAAATCATTTTAGATTTTAGATTTCAGATTTCAGTTCGATGATTGAAAAGTGGCGACAACCCCAAAGAGCATATGGACTTAAACTGCATGTGTGGAATTTTTTATGGGTAGCCAATTTTTTAGAGGGTGATTGGACACAGTTTTTATCTTTTCTTAAATCTAAAATTCAATTGATATTCATATACTTATTCACCTGCTTAGATGAGCTCAGAGATTTTGAAAGTGCTTTCAAAATAGATAGGATGACAACCCTGGAATGTAATTTTGAAATGATTATAACTCGGGTAAATGAGATCAGAAGAGGGCATGTTTTACCTTACCGGACTCATGGAAGTCGGAATTCAATTTAGAAGATGTCAGAATTGAGCCTATTTTCTAGATTTTATGGTCACTCCTTGACATTATTGATCAAAATTGTTTTTCGATATGTTTCATCAAGATTTGTCTATTGTATTCCGAATTATGAAGGTTAACATTGTTTTCTCCAAACTTGTCATGATTATAACTCGAGTAAATTAAATTTAGAATATGTCAGAATTTACACTAATTTAATATATATTTTTAATAAATTCCATAAAAATATTCTAGTCTAAGTCACTTCTTTCAAGTGAATTGTGCAAGTTGAGCTCTTTGTGCCTGAGCTATTAAAAGTCCACTAAATAAATCTTAGTAAGACATTTCATTTTAAGAGATGATATATATGTTTTCAAATAACATCAAGTAATGAGCACATATTACAGTTTATTTGCCCTTATAAATAAGCAATAATTTCATTTGTTAATATTTCGCATGTTAATTCAACAAGCTGACAGATAAGCAACGAAAAAAAACAAGCTTCAATATTATGAACTATAAAATATTCATATGCATTTGCCTGCGACTGTGCGTCGACATATCAGGAAAACACATTAACAAATTTGTGAGTGTGTGTTCTGAGGAGTTACGTGGCCTCGTCCTCTGTGTAAGACGCTTCCACTCATCTAATTGCATTAGAAGGTAGCAGCAGGATTGAGCCGGAGTTCCGAGCTGGGGGTCCTGGGTGCCACCCTCGCGTTATGTCCTGGAATTGCAATACCTAGGCACATGTTGTCATGTCCTTTGACTGTCGCTTTGACTTGTTTTATTTTCGTTCTCTGCGCTTGTCTGTCTCGCGCTTTTCAAATTTTATGACATTTTTATTCACTGCGTTGCGGTGCAGGGAGTTGGGTGGGGCTGGGTGCGATGTGGGGCATATGTCAACCTATGGGCTGTAGCCGCTGGGCTACTAGCTCTCCTCCCCTGCACGTGTTGTTGTTTTTTACGTTGATTTCGCGCAAATGTCCGCGCGTTGTAAAACAAAAACAAAAACATGTTGATTTTATTTTTTGCCCATTCTAGGTGGTTTTTTTGGTTTGTGTAGCTTTTTATGCCGCGGCTTTTAAGTTTTTATGTTACGTCATAATTGGCGTAATTGTTTTGGTAGTTTCTGGCGACTGCATTGAAAGCTTTTTGCTGTCCTTCAAGCACTTAGGCCTAAGATTATAGGAGGAACTTTAATGCGATAAAGAAAAAATAAATAAAAGAAAAATCTGGCATGCAGCTTTCATTTCAAATTGAAGACTTGATTTAAAAATATTAATTATTTATTAATTGTATTAATTCAATTTTGACAAATGTATACAAATTGTCGTACTAGATGCGTATAAAAGATGCGAGCCCGGCCTTGCAATTAAAAAAACCTAATTGAACGCTAAAATACTGTTAAATGTATTTTTGGGCATTTTATATTTTATAGCACCAACCTCAGAGCCTTTGACACAACTGTACCGAATACACCTCGATTCACTCATTAGCACACATCAAAAGAGTTGCCAAGGATATGAGCCAAGGCAAAGGCGCAGACAGATAGATAGGAAGCGCAGACTCAGGACCAAAAACGCTCGAAGCGCCAAATTGCAAACTTAATAACAAAAGGCTCACAGAAGGGTGGGCTACGGCGCCTGTACACACACACACTCATACTCACACACACACATATATATACAGACAGTGTTTGGGGGCTCATAATGAAAACGAGGCAAATGCAAATGAACAAAAGGCAACATACCACTTATATAGAGCCTGTATTAGAGCCAAGAGTTGCTCAGCCACATCAGCGTCAACATCCTTGGCAGGAAAATCAAAGCGCCAAATGAGAGAAAAAAGCCAAAAGCCAAAGCTAAGGAAACGCATCGCAAGAAAATAAAAAAGAACCGAAGATGAGATGAAAAAAAATGAGAAAATTGCGAAAAAATAAAATTAAAATATCGATCAACAGTCGGCAGCATCAGCTAACGAACTCCAACCCCTTCCGCGGCCGTGAGCGGTTGGAGGGGGCCGAGTGTGGAATGGGGGCGACAAATGAGAAAGCAGACGAAAGGGCTTCTGATATGAGCTTTTGGCGTCGTCGTCGCCTTTCTCCGACTCGCCTGGCTGCTGTCTTAGGCAAGCAGCAAAGCAACCAAGCAGCGTGCAATGTTAACTAGAGCTGAGCGCGTCTCGTGTTTTGCATTCGTGACACGAAAACGTATTCGTAAGGCGTTCAAGAGAAATTCGATAAATATTGAATATAAATCAGGATAAAAATCAGAGAATCAAAAAGGTGTTGAGTTTAAAACTAAAATTTTTTTATAAAATTTGTAAGTAATACAAACATTCAAAGAATACAAAAACTTTGAATTTATAACTGAAAATTGTTTTCAAAAAATTTTAACACAAAATAATAATTAACACTAATTTTATTTTATTATTGCTATTTTAGAGCGTGCATGTGTCTGAATTTTGCAGCGTGTTCGAGTCGTGAGGCGCTCATCTCCAGCGTGAGCCCGCAGCCAGGGGGCGCCGTGGCCTGCTTGTAGAAGGGGGGAGCAGGGGCGTGGGTGGAGGCGCTGTGCATGTCCTCGACGTGCGCTCTTAAAATTAAAAGCATGTTTGATGAGGAAATTGAACTGGCATGTAAAAGTGTGTGCGAGTGTGGGTGAAAGTGTGTGTGTGTGTGCGTGTGTGTGTGTGGCAGTCTGACAAAAAACAAGAAGAAAAAATGTTACCCAGGGTGGCATTAACCCCCCACGCTTAATTCATCAGAGGACGCTTGCCGTTATCCTTTGCCGCGGTGATATCTCTCTGCCTTTCTGCTCATTTCTCTTAATTTCATTCACCCTTTGCAAATGAGCTCAGAAGGGGGCGAGGGGTCGACGGGGGCTACCCACAGAACGGCACAACAAAATTTTCCACATTATTTCTGACACTGCGTATCTGGCGCTGTCGACGTCAGCGTCGCTGCCAACGTCTCAGTTGACGCTATTCAAATTTTCTACTTTTGCTTTGCACGCGCGATTTTCCTTGTTTTCGCTTTTACATTTTTTAATAGCTAGAGAAATTTTCGCCGCTGCCTGCGTCGAAGGGTGGCACATTTTTTGCTGTTCTGCCCGACGGCAGCACGACAACCCTGGCCACTTTCATTGTGTGTGTGTGTGGCACTTAAAACGTTTTTCTTTTTGTTCAGAATGTTGCCCCACACACCCCCGCCCCCGCACTTGCGGGTATTAAACTTAATGTTGATAGTGTAATTTTATATTTAAGAGCAAAAAAAGGAATACAAAAAAGCGCGTTAGGGTTGCGCGGTGTCTATGTCAACATCTGAGTCTGGGTCTGGTTTTTTTTTTAATTAATTTCTTTTTTCTTGAGGGGGTGTTAGTTTTTTGTCTATGCCAAAACGATTCTTTTTCTCTTGCTGCGCCGCTCAACGGGTTCTAATTGAAGTCAAGTTGCTTTTTTAGAGTTTGGGCAAACAGAGACCTTAAAAAATGCTTTTTGGGTTAGGGCCAACCACTTTTGAACATAGTTTTCCATTTCCTGTACTTACTAATTAAAATTTGATATGTATAAAAATATTTCAATTATTTTGTTGTTCTTATTCTCCCTTTTTCTTGACAATCTTTGCGTTCTTTTTTTCATCTACGCCCAACTCTTGCTCTTGGCTAATTTGAAGCTGTTTCATGCTTCTCAACCTTTTCGCCAGCTGCTTAAATAGAAATTACTTCATCGATTTTTTCTTTACAGTTCTCTCATTCCGGGACAAGTCTCAAATAGGCCGCTGGCAATGGGGACCAGGATAAGCGAAAAGTAAAAAAAATGGGACTGACGCGCGCTTCCGTCGCCTGCCTCTGGCCGAGACCCACAAAAGATAGACGCAAAAAAAAAAAAACAAAAAAAAATAGACAAAAAACTTGAGGCACACGCAGCTTTTTTTCAACGACTTTTTAATTTAAGGGTAGCTATTGGAATTTTTTTCGACTTATGCTGCTGCGCATCCTTTCGCATCCTTGCCCGGTTGCCTAATGAAAAGTCACCGTCAATTACAGGGTCGCCACGCGCCCAAAAAAACGCAAATGAAATTAGAGAAAAAAGCAAAAAGTTGCTAAAAAAAAACAACAAAATAATGCAAAAAATGTGACCAAAAGTCAGCAAACACGAAGGACCCTTAATCAGCAGTCCTGTGCAAGCAAATTTGCTACGCAAATGAGCCAGGACAACGGGGGAAGACGAAAAAAGACAGACACAAATTATATTGAAAGACAGACACTCGAGAATGCAGAAAGATGGGCTTGGGAATAAGTGAAAGACGTGTCTGCGCATTTCTGGCTGTCTCTCTGAATACTTGTCAGCACATTCTTTTTCATTCACTCGAGTGGCTGCCATTCAAAACTGATTGTTTTGACTGATCGTCCAGGGCTGATAAACCCCATTCGCATCTGTTTGCAGCAGACAACTCTTTCTCTTCGATGAGATACCCGCGCGTAATTGCAGATAAGCCACGTCTGCTGCGGAGATTGCCAGCTCTGAGCTGCCCACAAAGGTATGCTATAGTTTTTTTCTCGATATATCCTGTAATATGTGAATAAATGGGGCATACTGGCTATGCAGGGTAGAAGTTATTAAGTGAAAGGACGCCAAAGTATGAATAAAGTGAATTAAGTTGAGATACGTTTCATTATACTGAACTGGAAATCTCAAAAAAACTGATTCTTGGGAAAAGCCAACTTAAAAATGAATACGAAATGAGGTCAGATTTGGAGATGAGTTGCTTTTTTAAACTGTTAGTATTCAGGAAAATTATTTAAATTCAAATTTAGCAGATGTCAAAATCGCCTCTATTTTAATACAGTTTTAATTTGTCATTTTGTCAGCTTTAATGATTTCAGAATGTCATATACAGGTTTGAAATTTTAGAACACTTGGAATGGTCATAACTCGGTCATAACTCAAATTAAGACATTTTGATTAATATTTATTAAAATTTGACTTGAGCACTTTTGAATGCTAATTGACGAGACTGGCAGTTGAAAATCGTAGAAATACCCCTAGGTGATTATTATAAAGACAGATATTGGATATCTTTTTTGCAATTTGGCTAAGTTTTAGTTCTCTTTAACTTCACACAGGGTATCTTTTGTTCTATACTTGACTTTTCACAGCCTTTGTACGCTGCTGTTGTGTTTCGGCTTTGTCTACCTGCTGTGCACGTGTGTGGCTCTGTCAATATTTGCCTCACATGTGAGCGAGTGTGTGTGTATGATGTGTGGGTTGCGGAAGTAACCTGATTTCTTGTGCAAAAACAAATCGAAGGGGCGTGGCGGCAGCGGGGGCTGCCCGTGGAGCTGTGTAAACTGCAATGTCCTGTACGCCCTGCTGCTCCTGTGTTTGGACATGTGTCTGCGCCGGCAGCTTGACCAGATCCCAATGTTTGCCCAAGGCATTTGGCGGGCAACGAGTCTCAAATCTGTTCGATGAGGGCGAGCCAGCTTTGTTAGTTTGCAAAAAAAAATAATAATAAAGATTCGAAAGTACAACAATCTTTAGTGTGACGAAAATTTAATGCCCTTGTCTTATGTTTATAGAAACAGAATTTTTTGCTGGCAAAAAAATGGTATTTACATGCAAAAACTAATTTCGGGGAGATTATGCATACAAAAGATAAATGAAAAGAATTGCTGAATTTGGTTCAACTATTTTGAGAAACTAAAACGTTGTTTAAACAAATTTATTTGTTTGACCGATCGATGCTATAGGAGTTAGATGCTATAATGATAAGATTTCGATGTTATATGAGCATCATATTGAAGCTTTTATTTGCTGAGTTTGGGTAAAATATCTTGAAAAATAAAAAATTCCAAAATTTCGATTGATTGTTCGTATAACCTATTTGATGGAGTGATATCCCTCAAGGCGTCGCACAATTCGCGACAAAATTATAATACCGAAAGGTAAGGTACGCAAAAACAAGACGCCACAGGACATGCCAATGAGGCAATGACCATGACGCCATTGGGCAGCTGTCAGGCACAGAAACCGGAGCAGAAGCCGAAGCAGAAGCCGGAGCCGGAGCCGGAGTCAAAGCCTGGGTCGAAGCCGTGGCTGGCAAGCCTTTGAGCCAGCGCCTCACCTTTGGCGCAGCTGTCAAAAATGTTAATAGGCGTAAATGAGACGCCCAATGAGATGAGCGCTCAATGGTAAAGAAACTAATTTCCGTTTGCCGGCGGGCGAACAAAGACGCGCGTCGATGTCTTTGGCGCAAATCCTTAGCCGCAGCCAGGACGTGTGCCAGACGCATCCTTTGCGCAAATTGCATGCCTGATCTGGCGACGTGTGCGGCCCCTAAACAGGGATTATACTCGTATGCAAATGGAAAACGGAAAAACTAGGAAAAACTATAGAGCAGGCAAGTCAATAGAGCTGCCGAAACCCTTTTCAAAAATCCCTGGCTGAACATTGATCTGTCTATGGGGTGTAATTTTAATTTTTTGAACTCCGTTTGCATTGATAAAAATGGGTATATTAGTTTTTGTGCCGCGTTTGTGTATACTTTAAATTGAAATAATTGGAAGTATATGGGCTTTAGACATTTCATTTGGTCACGCCCACTACGGGATCGCAAAAATGGATATCTCCCACAGTTAAAAACTAATAATAATAGATATATATAATAAATAGAATAAACAGGTATAAAATATTAATACACTATAAACAGAGTATTGTACAGTCTCTTATGCCCGACTAGAATGCTCTGTCTTGTTTTTACTGCTGCTGCCAGCCGGCATTTGCATACGGCAAAAAATTATTCAAAAAAAAAGTGAGACTGTGCCTGGCAGGACACACGACAAACGCGCACCCCTCAGGATTTTTTTATACATTTTTTTGTTACCCAGACAACGGCTAGAGTCCTGCGGCTGTGGACAACCCTTTTTTGTGTTTGTTGAAAGGGTTTTTCACAAGTTCTTTTTCACTCGACGCACTTTTAATTTGCATTTTGTTGGGATTTCGAAAATCAAGTTCGAAATTTACCCCAGACGAGCCGGTTCCGGATTCTGGGTTCCGGCTGCAGCCATAAAACACAAATGCCCGTTTTTTTGTGGGTAGTTTTTTTTTTATATTTGACAAGTGAATATTCATGTAATTTTTTTTTCTCAGCTAGGCAAGGGTTAAAAACTTTTCAGGGCCGCACA
This sequence comes from Drosophila robusta, assembly GCA_035043565.1. NCBI lineage: Eukaryota > Metazoa > Arthropoda > Insecta > Diptera > Drosophilidae > Drosophila > Drosophila robusta. The sequence goes on from JAWNMW010000584.1 coordinate 7,686,614, forward strand.
GCGGGCAGAGGCATAGGAAATATAGAAATAAAAAAAAACGTGGGTACTTTAGCATGTGCTCGTGCAGAATAATTTGGGTTGATTTGGTTGAGCTACAAAAAAATGTTTAAAAAAGAGTTGAAAAAGTGATGCAGGCGCCAAACAGGGTGTTGTTGCAAGTGAAGATCAACTGAGATGTGCTTGAAATAGGGGTTATAGTATACATGTATAAGTCTACTGCTTACCTGAAGTATAGCTTGAAATAAGCTGAAAGTAAAAAAATTAAAATAATAAAAAAGTAGTCCTGGAGATTAAAAGATTTGTATATATGTATTACACAAGAAAATGTAACATTCTTGCAAATAAATCTCATGATTACCTAAACTATACAAAAAGTTTGTTTTTTAATAAGGTATCTTAAGCTGTTTGGACAGCTACCCTGTATAAATAATATGTGTCCAGGTGCTTTGCAATTTTTTTTCGTGGACACCCTGTTTAAAAGTCTGTGCGAAAAAAAACCACCCATAATATCCGCTTAAAAAACTCAAAATTCATAAAACTTGGTAACGAAAAAAAAAACGAAAAATCTCAGAAATACGCAAAAGTTGAGGGCCACAAAAAAGTCCTTATACCCAGACAAACGGCAGGCAGACAGCAGCCCACAGCAGCCAAAGGGTTGAGCTAGATGGGTTGAAAAAAAAAAACAAGAGGAAGCAGCAGCACGCAGCGTTGCATGCAAAACGAAAGTTAATCACAAAATACATAACGGTAACAAAAAAAAATAGATGAGCAGAAAAAAATGAGGCAGACGCGCATTTTTTTTTGTTCCTGCGAGGGGTTAACTTAATTTATGCGCATCGTGAGGCTGTAAGCGTGGCAGTGGCAACGACGTCGACGGCGACGTCGACTGAAGCCGCGACTGAAGCTGATTATGCAGCGCGGGCGCAGCGCGAAATGTTTTTCTTTTCTCTCACTTTTTTCTTGCGCTGTTCGGTTTTTAATTTGAAAAATATGCGACGCTTGATGGGCTCCGGTTGGTGGGCTGTTGTTGGTTGTTGATGATGTGGATGGAAATCCTTTGGCTTTATTGGAAATTATTGATTTATGATTTGCAATATGCTATACATTTCCCTTAGACGAAAAAAGCATGGTTTGAAAGCTGTGCATAAAATAATAAGTTACGGGCAAATCTTAGGAAACCAACGACTAAAGAAATTGGATTCCCTACACAATTATAATAATATATAACATAATATATATTAACACGTTGCAGTTGGTTGAAAAGCCTACAGAAGATAGAACTGGAAGATTCTTTCCTTTGGCCCAATAACAAGCGCTTAAAAATAATACAAGTATTATGTGCTTTTTGTATTTGAGCTAATAAAATAGCTTAAAAGTAATTCAGAATAGTTTGGGTGTTTTTAAGGACTTATTACTTGTATGGACTATATATTCATTTTCAACAAAAACGCCTTTATGAGAATGTAGAAAGATGTAGTTTTAAAGGTGATATATCTCAGGATCTTTTTAAAACCGAGAATTGGATTTTCGAATAGTTATGGACAATAAGTATTAGAAGGCATTTCAACTAATAATATTAAAATCTCCTATATTCTTGCTAGGTAGTGGCTTATTTTTAGGTCTCCTAACAGAAGCTAAAAACAGTTTCAAATACTATTATGTATTTTTTTCCGCCTATTTACCTTCCAAAAGCAGGCCTTTGCTCTCTCTTCAAAGCGATTTCGACCCACTTCAGGCGGCACTTTGGCAACAGTTTCGCTGCCCCGCGAAGCGCACTTCAAACACCAATTAAAAATTATAAACAGCCCCAACCCCCACGCTCTCTAAAAACATATAATACCATCTTTATGAAAAATACAAAAAAAAAGAAGAAAAAGTAAATTGTACATTAAGAAAAGAAGAAGAAGAAGAGGCAGAAGTGCGTAGCCACCTGGACGAAGCGGCGCCAAATGATGCCGTTAAGATGCTTACCGCGCGAAGCTCCGTAGAACGGCGAATACTTCAAAAGGCATTAAAAACAAAAAGAAAAAAAGAGAAAAGGAAGCACGCTCACAAAATGAAAGCCAACTGACCCCTGCACCACCCCCGCCCCCCCCCCCCTTCACGCCCACACACTCCCGCACCAGCTGCCACAAGGACTGCAGAAAGGGTGGCAAACGAAATTAAATTTTGTACTTCGCATAAACTTAATTACTCGCCTTGGCAGCGCCCCAGGGAGGAGGGGCAGGCGCGGAGGACTCTGGGGCGCAGGCGCCGGCGCAGGATTTGAGCGTTCGTTCATTAATGGCCGCGCTTAATGGGCAATATTACATTATGCGCTGCATTGTCCTCTTTGCTGTCCTTAAAAACAAACTTTACGTTGGCTCAGCCCGCACAACCCCTCCATGCTAATTTAACCCTCCTTTGGGCTCAACTGGCTGCCATTTGGCTTTTGTCTAGAAGTTAGTGTCAAACAGCATCATTTCCATGTTAATTGCACGCCATTTTGTTGCTGTTGTTTTTGTTGTTATTGTTATCCAGCGCTGATTATCCTTTCATTTATGCAAAGTCCTGGCCGCTGTTAATTCGCTTATTCGCTGCTCGCGTTTTTGTCTGCATTTTAATTAATGTTTTCCTTGTTGTTATGCAAAAGGAGCTGCTGATTAAAAGGATATGACTTGGATTCCTGCCGTTAGCCTTACTGGTCGTTGTCGTCGTCTCCGGTTCTGGCCACTTGCCGGATATGAGAGGTAATTAAAAATTTTCATTGGCCTGTTAAATTGCGCTTTGCATATTTTGCGGGCGCCGCCCACACTCCTTGCTGCCGGCTCCTTTGCCAGAGTCCTGTCGTGGCCAGGTCACTTTGATGTGGCTCAGTGAAATTGCATTAGGCTTTTGACACAGCAGCGGCAGTACACTCTCACACATGCACACGCACTCACACTCGCACACAGCCACAAATTAGTTCAAAGGCTATCAAGCAAAAGGCTCAGCCACACGCACATGTCCTGCCGCATCCTGTCCAGTTGCCTAAGCGAATTATAGAACCCATTAGAGGCGCTCCCTGCCATGTGAAAGCAAGTCTTGCATTATTTAATAATGTATAATATATAATTATATATATATAAGTATATATATATATATATCCTGGCAAATCCTTTTAGACGCACATCTATGTCTCGAATATGGGTTGTAATTGAATCAACAGCCCAAAGTGGCGCAGCTGCTGGACACGCCCACTAAAGCCAAGGCACAGCACTGACCTCTTCCAACTGCCAGCCAGCACACTCACACACACATTCGCGCACACACACAGCGACGTGACAACATATGCCCGAAAGTATGCTACGTTTTTTTTGCATAAAAACCCGCCAAACCAAATATAAACAAGGCACAAAGAAAAAAGAGAAAAAAGAAAAGCTGCGTCAAGGAAAACCCACAACAAATCGCTTAAATCGCATCAACAGTTTGCCAAACACACACACACACAAACCCTTATCACACACACGCACACAAATACACTTTGCATATGTGTAGTGAATGATAGCTTGTTGATAGCTCACTTTTCCCACCCACACAAAATGTCAACAAGCACACACACACACAGTCACACACGCACACCACCCTATGCATATGATTTTCAAATGTTTTTCTTTTTTTATCCAGCCAGCTTTTCACATGATTTTTGCTAAACAAATTTCTTGGCAAAACGCACAAAATAAAAGGGGGAAAAAGGGTCGGCGGAAGTGCCTCATATATGTATATGTCGTGACGTACCAAGACCCCCGGGACCGTCCGCAATACCCACGCAAATCGCGTGCGTAGTTTTGGTTTAGATACCCTGGCAAAAATACGTATGTAGAGGGATGTCTGTTGTTACGATTAGTAAGAAAAATGTTGTATGTAGTTAGCAAGTTCAAATTAAGAATGGAATATACATATTCCATTCATATATTCATATTCCGGCTTATATTTTAGAGTTTATATGGCAATATCCAATTTTTTTAATTAAAAAAATATAATGTTTAGAATTGCTTTAAATATTCGTAGAATAAAAATTAATGGGTCTAAGGACTGCGAATAAAATGTTGTTTAAAATAATAGGAATTTTTTGCATTACTAATGTATAATTTTTCTTACTTGTATATGGTCGTGTGATATATTTATAACTGATATTATTAAGAGCATAAACTGGATTCCTAATACTGTTTATGATAGTATTATATATTTTTTAACTGTAGATGTAAAGTTTAAGTATTTATCTTTATTGAAAATATTGATATAGAAAAGTACGGGGTAGCTTGTAGTCGACTACTCTCAATAGCAGAGCTCCTACATGTTATTGTATGTGCCATTTATTGTCGGGCAATTGCCGCTTCCGCCGCCCATGTCGCGGTTTACGCATGTAAATTTGTACAAAATTGTCGAAATTTTGTGGCAAATAAAAGAAAACGCACAAGGGGGAAAGGCCAAGCGGCAAGAGGGGAGTGTGGGTGTGCGGCACTTGTCTAATGTACGCGTAATCATCACCGTTTTTATCATAGAATTGCCATTATTGTTGTTGTTGCTGTTGTTGTCGTGGGAGGTGGTTCGTTGGGTGGATAGAGTTGTGTCCTTTTGCCTATTATGGAAATTGATATGTGATATGTGTAGTGAATGTGGGTTGCGAGTGGGCGTGGAGTGCGTGGTTCAAGTGGTGCAGAGCGTGGGAATATAACGGAAGGTGAGGTATATTGATGTAGGTCAGCATGGTATCCCAGAGCGTATTCGTATGTGCTATAAAATTAGTTAAAGGAAGTGTTAAATAATGGTATACAAATTGTTTACTTTGTTTTATAACCTAGCGCGCAATGTGTCAATTAGAAGAATTTCTATTCTCTTATCTGCGGTCCTGTTAAAGTATTTATATATTCCTCACCTGTATTTATACATTAATAAAACATACACATAACAATAATGTTAATTGCATGGCAGAAAAAATAAATTAAACTGGGGAGAGACTTGTTTTTTGGCTTTCTGATATATTTGCAATAGAGCTGTCAAATAGATGTATATAAAAAAATTATAAAAGAGCTGAAATATAAATATATATACACACACATAAAAAGTAAATCGTGAAAGAACTTTACACATATATTTTTAGCAAAAATCTTGAATTAATCACATTTGCAAAAACATAAAAGACGCATACAAAATGCTGTTGAAGAAGCCTTTTTGGAAACACATAAGCAGTTAACCAGAAATATGCACAGACATCTGATACTCTGAAATTCAGAAATAACTCGCACTTGCCCCCATCTTCTCCTCCCTCGCCCACCCCCTCAACTGGTTCATCAACCTGAAACACTTGCACCTAAAAATCTGTTGAAAACTGAAAGTCTGTGCATTGAGTGCGCGTTACGACAGCGAAACGTGCTGCTTCCCCATAGCTAAAGCCATAGCCAAATGCGCGGCTCCAATTCCTTTGCCGCCCCCTTAACCCATCCCTAGCAGCAGCCCCTGCGCTTGCGACATTAATACCATGAATAATATACGCTCATTTCTTTTGCTTTTGGCTTGGCGTTTGTCCCCGCTCAACGCCCCATCAGCTCAGAGCTTTCAGCTGCTGCTGCTGCTTCTTCTTTTATTTCTGCTTCTTCTTCCGCGGCCGTCGCCTTTAGAAAAGCCAAAGGGGTTGTTTGTAATTTTTTTAAACAAAATTTTCTTCATTTCGCTTTTACGTTGATTTTCGTGCAACTTGAGGAAAACAAATAAAATGAAAAAAAAACAGCGAAATGAGTCAAAGGCAAGCTAAAAGCTGCTGGATGCGTAGCGGGGGCGCGGGGCAATGGAGCCTGCCAGTGGGGGCTGGCAAACGTCTCAATGAGTTTTACGCTCCTTGCTTGATAATGAGCAACGCAGAAGAGCAGAAGGAACCGAAGCCAAGCTGCTCAGCGGCTGCGAGGCACAGTGGGACAAATAAATTTACAAATTAACTAACTAATTTGAAATTTGTTTATGTGCTAAATCATATGGTCAATCAATTATAAATATTATTAAAGGTTATAATGTAATATTATATATATGAGGTTAAGTAATAATATATATATATATGTATCGTACCCAAAAATATATGAAGCAAGTTAGAGTCGTCTAGACGAATGCTTTAATATATTAAACCGCATTTATTAATAAGCATAAGCTAAATTATACAAATCATATAATATATATAATATAACTTAAATATATGTAATAAATAAAGGAAATGAAAATATGTTTCAAATGCAACTGCAACAAATAAATAATCATGGATATAGCCAATTGAATAAATTGATAAACTTTAAAGAAATATGTGACCCAAACAAATTATCCGATTTGTAATACCTTTAACCATTTGGCCCTTTTACCTATTTTATTTATTTTAAATTTTTACAACACTTTTCGACCACTGTGCGACGTTGACTGCACTGTGCGCACCCAGCATTAAACTCTTTGACTAAAGCCAAGGCCAGAGCGAGATCGCTGACAGTATAGCCGGCTCGCTTGCACACAGACGCAGGTGCAGCAGCGACGCCATTCGCAAAAGGCAAAAACAACAACAAGAAGGGGTTGGGGGTTGCGTCTCAAAGCAGAGAAAGCGAAAGCACTTCGTATGCAAATGAGTTTGTCGTTATCGCTGCCTGCGTCGCGGCTGACGTCGCTGCGCGCAGAGAGGGTTGTTTTTTTTTCTTTTTTCTTTTTTTGCTGTTTTTTTTTTGTCAAGCCGCGTACCGGCTGCTCCATGGGGTTGACTTGATAAGCGCGAATGCTGGGCCAAGTTACCAGCAGCAGCGAAAAGGAGTGAAATGTTAAATGTGAAATTGCCAAATTTCTAATGAGCATTTTTTTTTGCTTCTTCTGCTTCTACTTCTTCTTTTGCGGATTGCAATTTGTTTGCCTTAAGGCACTTTGTCACAAAAAATTGTTTGCAGCACGCTGCGTTCAAATGTCCTTGAGAGTCCTGCCACTTTCTCTTGGCCGCCCGCTGTGTGGCCAAGAAATTCGCAATGCCTTTTTGGTAATTGAGAACAGGGCATCGCTTACAGCTCAAGAGCCAAGAGGCATATACCTGGAGCCGCTGGCTGCTAATTGTGGCAGCATTGCGTGTGTGTGAGTGTGTGTTTGCCAAAAATTTGCATGCCTTTGCGTATACACGCCGGAGGGGGTAGAGAGTCTGGCTTAAGGATCAAACAACAGCCACATAAATTGGCTTCAGTTTGTGTTCATTCATGCGGCATTGGCAATTTTACCTCTTCGTCTCTTTCGCTCTCTCTCTCTCTCTCTCTCTCTCTCTTTCCCTCTATCTCCTTTTCTCTATGCCCTATCAATAACCCTTTGTTTGTGCTGCATTCATTCTGTTGCAATTTTTCTTGTGCCTCTGTGTGTGTCTGCATTTGATTGATGTCATGCCCCTCTGTGCTGATTTTTTTGTTACATATTTCACAATGATTGAGTTCTATTAATAGATTATAAAGGGTTTTTAATATTATTCAAGCGTGGTTTTATTAGTGCTTCTGAGAGTCATAAAATTGTTAAGAAGGAAAAAAGAAGAAAAAGATGTAACTGCGGAAATTTAAATTATATTAGAACATTTTTATGTACTTTAAAGACAGTATAAAAATATGTGTAAACAGATATTAAAGTATTTAAGCTGAAAAATTAACTAATATATTTAAGAACCTTTATAAATGTATATTAAAGACACTTTCTACGACTTCTAAAAGTGATCTGAAATGCTATTTAATCTTTATCAACTTTATTTAAGTTTGTACGCGCAATGCATGCGCAGGCGTTTTAAAAACGCCCCCAACTGCAATTATTCAAAATCAACTAAGCCCAGAAAATCTAGGCAAAAGCCTACTCAGGCCCAAGCACGCCCAACCGAAACCCACTAAAAAAAAAAGACGAAGCTACCCATATTAATAAGGCTCATAATTTTACCCATTTAATTGAGGCGAATGGCCGCAGGATAATGAAAGCGGCAGCAGCAGCAGCCAATGCGGCATCAGTTGCCCCCACACACTTCCCACTTTCCATTCCCCTTTCCCCACTCCCCTCTCCATAGTCTATTGCACTTGAGGCAGCTTATTAGAATCGCTTGGTTCGCTGGACGCGAACTTCGGACTTCAAGTCCTGGGCGCAAATCATAATTTTTCAATTTGAATAATGAGCAGCGCCCGGCGGTTGCTTGTAAAGTAGAAGAAGCCTTTAAAATTTATTTTCACTGCTTTTTCATTCTTTTCTTTTTGGGGCAGCGCAGCAACAGAGCATTAAGCTCGACTAGGACATACCCTAAATGGGTAGTCGGGAGATGAAATGACTTTGATTTTGCCTTTAGAAATATTATTTGAAAACTTCCGCAGTTACATTTTTGGCTCAGCTAGAATACTAAGTCTTGAGAATATACGATAAGAAGATACCCTATTATATTTTAAATTTTATTTCCACTTATTTTTCATTCTTATATATATCCATTATATATATAAAAGAAACTCACTCTTGCTATTTTATGGTAAATGGTGCATATTTTGTTTAAATCTTGACAAATCAGAGGAACTGGAGTTTGAGAATAAGAGATGTTCTATTATATAATAACATATTAATGTTTATTAATTTTACTATAAAAACATCAAACTGCAAATTTAGTTTATATTTTTTATTGAAAAGTTTCCTTTTTAGTTTTGTGCAATTTATGCAATTTAAACGAATATACCTTATAACCACTTGTTGTACAGGGCATTGAAATCCTTACAGCCAAACACTCGTAAACTCATTTGGAAAAAATTCCGGCTACCCAAGTCTAAATCATTTACTCGAAAGGCAACGCTGGCGCTCAGCGAAGAAAGGCTGAAATGCTAATAAGCAGCGCAGGACTCCTTGTCCCTCACAAATGAAAGGGAACAGAGGGCGGCGGCCTGGCAGGGGTTGAGGGAGGACGACGCCGCCGCAGATGTAAGCACATAAGAAGGCTTTTATGTAATACATGCTGCCATTTTGTACATAGAACGAAGCCTTTTTCGGCTGCTACCGTTGAAAGGGGCACAAAGAAAGCAGGCGTCGCGTTGGTGGGTGGCTGTGAGGCCGGGGTTGGGGGTTTTGGGGTAGCTGCTGCCGCTGCTGTTGTTGCTCGCTGAAGATTAAATGGGAAAACACTGTGACATTTTCTGGCTGCGCGCGCGTTTTTTTATATATTTTTTCTCAGCTGCCGCGCGGCGCAAAAATTCAAAAATGCCAAGTTTGGGGTTGGCGCTTGGCCCAATAGGGTGGGGGAGTGCGAGGGTGGGGTTGGTGTTATGGGTGGCATGTGCCATTGCGGCAGCGACAGCAAAAGCATTAGTGGGGCGTCTCGTGGCAAATGTAAAATAATGCGAAAGGGCTTCGTTTGCATAAATTAAAAATTTATATAATGTCGCCCGTTGTCGCTACAGCTTGCCGGAGGTGGGGGTTGTGGGACGGGTGTGGGCGGCTAATTTTGTTGGGTCTGGGAAGTGCCTACATTTATTGATTAAAAACGTTGCTGGTTTAACACAATATTGTAATATATATTTCGCTTTTGTATTCACACAATTCGCCATAAACATAATAAATACTCGTACATTGAGGTTTTTGCATTCAAAATTAATGAATCATGATTTTTTTTACTTTTTTCTCTTTTGTTATAATATATATTTATATAATATTTAAATGCTTGAAAAGACAACAACAATAAACTAGAAAATCAATATGCAAAGCAGCGCATGCCTTAGATAGTTATAATTATATATATAATGTTTATATGAGTCATAATAATTATAAATTATTTTTTATTAATTTCTCTAGCTTGTTTTTTAGGTTAGTTTTTAAGTGCAGAATTGTTTACTGTTTTGTATATATTGCACATATTGAGCCGCATAATTGTGAATAATATGAATAGTATATACAGTTAAATTGACTTTATGTTAAGGTTTACATATTTATATAGATATTTATACACTTAAGTTAAATTACGATAAGATTTTTTTGTTAAATATACATACATAATTCATATGAAACATGTGAGGTGTGTTGTACAATGCGCAGTTTCTCAGGTCCAAGTGGGGCGGGCCTTGAGATGCGTTTACTATTTTGGGTATTATTTCACGTTTTGTTTTTTGTAATTATTTAATCTTGAGGAACTTGTATACCATACACTTGAATGAACAAAGAAAATTACACAATATTTTGTTGCATTTTTTGTTTTTTTTATGATATTTAAATATTTAAAATAAATCGAACCAAAGATTGCACTAAAATTATTTCTGTAGTGTAAGTTGTTGAGTAAATATGTACAGCTTAGGCTATATACAGATTATATATTTATAGGGTATATGTATATACACTTAAAGGTAAATGCGTTTTTCTAAATGCTTGGAAAATCGTTCGTTATGCCTATATCATAAAAATATGCATAAAAATTGTCATATATGTAAATGTAACTTTCAATATTGTTTATAGATTTACTTAGCTCCGTTTTGTATATAAATTCAGTTGAATTGTACGATTGCCCAAATTGTAGTTATTGTAAGTATATATATATATATTTATATATACATATATATCGCCTTATATCGCTGTGTGTGTGTGTGTGAGAGAGTGTGTACTTTTGTGTGTGAGTTGCTTAATAACAATCACAACAAATTGTTTTTTACATAGAGGTATTGGAGGTATTCGGTTATAGTAGTTCTTCCTGTTTACTTGGTTCACGACTTAACGAACTAGCTTTAGACTATATAGTTATGTGGTTGGTATTTTTGTTTTTAATATCTATGTTTCTTTTGAGCTATATTTAATGTATATTGTTTATCATTGGTAGTGGAAGTATGTGGATAAAGAGCATGCTTCAAAGAAATATATAACAAATGCTTTTTACGAAAACATGTATATATATTATTTAAAAATATTTTTTAAAAATATTTTTTTGAAAAAATTCAAAAAAAAAGAACAAAGTTTTTGAATAAAAACAAATTTCAGAGAAAATTTAATAAAATGTTCTCAAAAGTTAAATTGGGACGCAAAAAATAATATTTAAAAATATTTGGGAATAGCCACCAATCATTTTTGAAAAAAAAAGTGTTGCACAAAATATCGTATTATATATAAAAATATCATTAAAATATTTTTGGGCAACCAAAATTTAAAAATGTTTCTATTCAATAACGAAATAAAAAAGGTAGTGGGGAAATGCTATGAATGAAAACTTAAAAATAAAATAAAAAAATAGAGTCATTTTGTGTGTGATTTTTGATCAATTTTATTTTCGTAATTTTTTTCCAACATGCCCCTCCTCACAGCATGTGGCAACATTTTGGTGGGGCTTCATTAAATACAATTTAAATAGCAAACTAAAAAGAATGACTAAAAATATTCATAATAATAATAATCATGATGATGGTAATAGATGATTTTCAATAAAACGAGATTCATGCAATAAAACGTATGTAGGCTAATTAAATAATATTTTTAAAATTCATAATTTATGGCAAACAAAACAATTGGCATTAGTAAAAAAATTTATTTTAATTTGTTTTTGTGTTTTTGTTTTTCTTTTAATAACTTAAAGTTAATTTTGATTTTGTTGTGTTTGTTGATTGGCGTTTTCTTTGAGAATAATCAAAAGATGTATTAAAAATTAGACTAAACAATAACTAAAATTAAATTATTTTTTGATTTTTGTGTGGGTTTTTTCGTTTTTTGGAGAGAGCGCTGTATAATTTACAATTGGCAGCTGCAAACGCTGGCTATATACAATTACTGGACAATAAACAAGGATTATATATTTAACTAAATGTAATTAAAACTAAAAACTAGGCTTTGAAAATGGCACAACATTTGCTGGGTTACGTTTTTGGGGGAGCTTTTTTTGTCGAGCTGGTTTTCTTATACTTAGAATTTTGTTCTTAATTTAATGTGTTTTGTACAATTTTTTGGGGCCTGTTTTTTTTTGTTGATTTATGTGCAATCGTTTTTTGCCTAAATATCTAAAAATTATTATAAATTTTGTTGTATTTTATGGTATTTTTTTGTAGTTTGTGTTTTTTGCAAGCTACTTGTAATTTGCAAGCTACTTGTACTTGACGTAAATTCCTGTTCCGTAAACTTTTTAAGCCAGCTTCATCTGATGATCGCCGGCGCTGTACTCTATATATACAATTTCCACACCCACTACCCTCTTACCACCGCCCCTGCGCCCCCTTAGTGGTGCTGTTGGAGCTGCTGCTGTTGCAGATAGAGCGCAGCCGCATCGTCCAGCTCGTCGAGATCGATGTCCTCGTGCTGTTCCTGCGATTCGGCGGAGCGTGGCGAGTGCATGCTCAGATCCTCGGGCTCCGTCTGCTCGGGCATGTCGCTGGCCACGTGAACGATCTGCGGCGGCGGCAGCCGGAACACCCGGCGTATATCCTGCGCCTTGCGACGGGCATTGCTGCCGCCGCAGTGACCGTCCACGGAGCTGGCGCCATCCTCGGACAGATCGAGCGGTGCCTCCTCGTCCAGGCTGCTCTTGGCCAGATCCACCGACTCCTCCGATCCGCCATAGCTGGCGCACATGGCCGCAAACTTGTTGGTGGAGGATTCAAGGGCGGCCGCCGCTGCCGCAGCCATCGGATAATCACCGCTCATGGCCGGCGAGAGAGCAGGCGTTGGCGGCGACTGAATGCCGCACTTGTGATTCATGAGATGATGGCGCCGGCGGAACTTCATGTGGCAGCGCTCGCACTCGAACGGCTTCTCGCCATTGTGCACCAGCATATGGGACTTGAGCTGGTTGGAGTCGCTGAACTTGCCGTCGCAGATCTCGCAGGTGTAGGGCCGCTCGCCGGTGTGGACGCGCAGATGGCGACGCAGATTGGCCACCTGGACGAACTGGCGATCGCAGTGGGAGCAGTGATAGGGCTTCTCGCCCGTGTGCAGACGCATATGGGTCTTCAGGTGATGGTCACGGGTGAAGCGCTTGTGGCACTCGGGACACTCGAACGGCTTCTCGCCGGTGTGGGTGCGCTCATGGTTCTGCAGGACGTGCTTGTAGCCGAAGCTGCGCGAGCAGATCTTACACGTGAAACTCTTGTCGCGCGAGGGATCCTTGGCGGGTGCTGCGGCTGCCGTCGCCGACGCGGTGGCCTCATGTGCCGATGAGTTGGGCGAACTGCCGCTGGAGGGTGGGGAAATGGGGCCGCCGGGCGTGTGATATAGATCGCTGACGCTCATGCTAATCTCCGTCTGGAACTCCTTCTTCACGGACAACTTGCGCGCCTTCTTGACGGGCTCGCCCAGTCCCAGACCCAGACCGAGACCCAAGCCCAGATGATGCTGCGGCGTGCTGTTGGGCGAGCTGAGCGGATGCTTGCCGCTGTTGGCCAGCGGGGAGTGAGGGCTGGCGGGCGGCGAGTGCAGGTGTGTGCCGCCCAAAGGCAGCTGCTGTTGATGATGCTGCTGCTGCTGCTGTTGATGCTGCTGCTGTTGATGCTGCTGCTGTTGCTGCTGCTGCTGATGCTGTGCCGCCCAGGCGCCAAAGAGCGCCGCCGGATTATGCGGAAACAAGGTGTTGGCCAGCGTGCTCATCGGCAGCTGGGCCATAAACGCGGCCGCCTGCCGATTGGCGGCCAGCAGCTGTGTGGGCGACAGCATGCCAAAGGCGGAGGCAGCCGCGGCCTGTTGCAGTCCCATCGCCGGGTACAGCGAGTGGGAGTTTGTGGACGCTACTGGGCTGCTGGCCGAAGTGTTGGCGGACATGGGCGGCGACAGCGACATGGACCGATCCACGACGAGCTCCTCGCGCTTGATGCCAGCCAGAGCGGCAGCTAGGCCTGGCAGAAGGAGGAAAGAAAGCAAAAAATAAAAAGTTAGCATAGGCAAAAAAATTTAAAAATAAAAATCAACTAAAGTAAAATCAATTTAACGGCGTTTTTCTATTTTCTATTTTTACTGCTTCTTTCCTAAGCACCCGCCACCCCCTGAACACGCACCCGCTGAGCTGTCAGTTACAGTTCGGGGTCAGCCGCCCGCGGGGCAGTCCGGACAACAACAGCAACAAAGGAACACAACTTTTTCGCTTAAGGTTCAAAGCAGCACGTGTGAACAGTTCAGGAGGAGTGGGCCAAGGCGAAAAAGAGTTCAACTTTAAGCAAAGAGAACGAGAGCGAGCGCTTGCTTAAGAGCACACATCACATGTGCGTGACATATGTGTGAGCTTTTGTGTGCGTATGTTTTCGCTCTCACGCGCGCTCGCTCTCCCTCTCTCTGGCGTTTGTTTTGGTGGGCGTTGCGTGAAACGAGTTAAATGCCGGTTGCGGGCGCCCAACAACAAAAAGGGAGAAGAAAAAACTTGTAAACAAAACTTAATTGCTGTGCATGTGTGCGTGCGTGTGCGTGCGTGAGTGTGTCTGTGTGTGTGTTGAGCATTTGCCAAAATGGCGCCTAATGTTAACTCAAGCACATTGAGACGTCGTTATTGCTGTGCGTGCCCACGCATGTGTGTGTGCGTGTGTGTGTGTGAATTGCTGTGCTTTAATGCGAACTTTAATATTTTATGAAGAAATTGCACAAAACATTATCAATTACTGATTCAGCTTGATTTATTAGAATAGCGCACATATTAAGCAAGAAATTTTCAAAAGCTGTTTTAAAATTTTTTATGACTTGTTATATAAATATTTTTGAAATATATTATTAAAATTATTTGTCTATCTTCTGTTGTTTCCCTAATCATCTTTTAAATGATTTTCTAAGAAAAAATATATTTTGTAGTCTTATTTTAATTAAAATTTTAAGTAATTTAAAGATTAAATAAATAAATTAATCAGAAGCTTTCTTACTAGTTTTCTTTTAGGCAAGTTTCTCAAATATTAGCTGTGTTTCTTAGAAAATATTAACTGTTGTTTTAGCCTTTTTTAAGATAGTTTGCAATCAATTTTACACATTTTTATTTTAGCACTATACTAACTGTTCTTCTAGTCTTGTTTTGGGCATGTTTTGAAGAAAAGTTAAGTTGTAGAATTATTTATAATTTGTTGACAATTACTACTATTACTATTATTTTGGTGGTTTAGATTATTTTGTCTAAGGAATTGTAAAATGGTACAGCATTTTCCTAAAACTTTTCCTGCCAGATTTCTCTTTTTGTACAAAAATCTTTATCTTAAAATCTTGCTTAAAAATTATTAAATATCTGGAGTTTTTGTAAATAATAAAATAAAGATTGAAGTGTCCTAATTTTCCCTGTATCAGTACATATATATTTCTAATAATAATAATAATATATATATATAGAACCATTTGCATATTATTACTCTATCTTTAATTAAATAGTCCTTCTTAAAAAAAGCTTGCCTAAATATTTTTAATAATAATATTCATTTACTTACTTCGTGTCTGCGCGTCCTGCAGCATTGATATGGCCATAACTGTGTTGGTGTGTGTGAGTGTTTGTTTTTGTTGTCCTTGCTTCAACAGAGCAAATTCAATTGCAAGTGATTTGCTTGCAATTTCACTTAACGTTCTCTTCGCTTCAGTTCTGAACACAAACTTTCATTTGAGCTGTGTGTGTTTGTTTCTTTTAACTTTAAAAATGTACTAATATTTCGCGCACTTTTTGTGTGTGTTTTGGGTTTTGTACTTTGAGGTAGTTTTTGCACAGTTTACAAAAGTTCACGATATACAAAATGAGGTAGTTGCAATTATAATTTGTTATTTGTATGTAAATTATTAACTTGTTTCTGTTTTTAACTATTTTGTTGAGGTATTTGGTTTGTTGTTGGGTTGTTCTCGCGATTTGTGTTTTTTCTTATATTTTTTATCGTTAAGACACAACAAATTTTTATTTTTTAACTAAGTTTCTGAGTTGTGACTGTGACGAGTTGTCGCTGAGAAATGATATGAAGCGAGCGACTGCAACACGTTTTTATATTGAGCTGAGTAGAAGTATCCTTTGCGCTGTGGAAATCCTTTTGAAGCAACAAATTTGCGTCGTGAGTGCGGATGAGCGGGTGTTTGTATGTACGAGTGACTGTGAGTGCGTCTATTTGTTTGGCACCAAATAAAAACTCTGTGTGCTCCTCTCACTGTCAGAGCCAAATCACGAATGATACGAATTCGCCGCGTGCGCTAACTATAAGTACGCTCGCACACTCACCCTCTCCGCGAATCGCACACACACACACTAGCAAGCAAGCAAGCAAGCATACGCACTCAATCGCTCACTCACTCAGCAACTCGCTCGCTCGCTCGCTCACTCGCTCACACAAGACGCACACTGTTGGCCACAGCCAAAGGGAGGAAGCACGACGCGACACGAAACGACAACAGCGAAACCCGATGTGCTGCCCGATCAAAGCAGGTAATGTGCTCGCCTTTTACGAGCTGTCTAACTGCATGCATGTATGCGTGCATGCGTGTGTTGGAGATTGTAAAAAAAAAAAAAAAAACAACAACTGAGCGCAGCTCAAAAATACCTCAGCTCTTTTTTTGTTCTGCTCTGTTTGTTGTTGTTTTACCTTAGCAATTCTTGATTCTGCAGATATGCAAATTGTAATGAGCAAGAGCGAAAGAGAGGGAGAAAGCGCGATGTATTGCTCTTACCACTGTGACATTTGGCAAATCTGGCTGCTAATACAAAACTATTTCTTTTTATGCCGCAAAAAGTTGACTTTTAGCCAAATACCTTAAAAAAATAAAAAACAAAAAAGAACTTTATGCGGCGGGTGTAAAAACTTTTATGGTTTTATGACGGAGGCGTTTTTTATACGCTGTCGTGTGTCATAAAAAAAACTATTCTTTGAGTACCTATTGAGCTCTTAAAAAACTGCCACGCACTTCCGTTTTTTAGAGCCTTCATAAAAAAGGCAGTCAGAAAAAATGCACTTGACACATAGTTAGCTTGCTTTTGGCTTAATTTTAAAATAGTTGCTTTCGAGTGGTTAAAAATCACTCAAACAGCAGCAATTAACTCAAGACTTCCCCTTTGTACACAAAGCAAAAAAGAAGTTACTCAAACGCGCAAAGGGGGATGATAAAGGCGAAGGAGCAAAGCAGCACACGCCGAAGAGCGCGCGAGCGAGCGAGAGCGAACGCCAAAAGTCACAAAAGAGCGAACGGTGTGGGGTGGGGCCGAGGGGCTATGCGGCATGGGGTTGGCTGGGAGCGTGCGCTGTAAGAGTAAACAGGAAGTAAACAAAGCGAAACGCCACTCAAAGGGGCGAAGCCAAAGTGAAAGTAAAATAAAACGAAGGGGCAAGACTTGAGTGAGTTTTTTTGTCATGGCACAGCCTGTTGAGTTAAGCTAGTTCCTGAATGACCGTTG
Source organism: Drosophila robusta (assembly GCA_035043565.1). NCBI lineage: Eukaryota > Metazoa > Arthropoda > Insecta > Diptera > Drosophilidae > Drosophila > Drosophila robusta. Next base: position 7,703,922 of record JAWNMW010000584.1, read on the forward strand.
AATGGCCAGCTAATTGCCGGCACACGTCTTAAAAAACCAAAATCATAAAAAAGAGCAACAGCTAAAAAAAACTGAAACAGGTACCAAAATCAAAATACAAATTTGCACAAAAAACCCTTCTTAAAAAACAGCGCAACTATTTTTTTCCCTCTGACTCAAAGTCGTCTGGCTGCTGACTTTTGCGGATTGACTTTTAAATGGTTTTATGTAGATTTTTATGGCAAGGACACTGCACGGCACAACTTCAGCTGAAAACATGCATATATAAAAACATACACACCTAAAAATATATATGTATGCATGCATTTTCTCCTAGGTAAGCCAAGGACGCGAGCGTAACGCAACGGGATGTTAATTTCGGTCAACATTGAACTACCGTGGAAATTCTCGTCATTTCGAAAGTGAAAACTACAATGGCATAAGGATCTTTGTCTTTCTGGACTGTCTCATACTTTTGCTCTGCATAATGTTACGTAAAACTGAAATGAAATAAATACCCGACGGATTAGGCAAAACTTTTAACTTTTTTTTTCGGAAACCAAAATACGCGGAAAACATTAAAAACAAAAGCAATTGCATTGAGGGCTTGATTTGGCAAGATTGTTGATAAAGATTTCGCATACATTTCATACGCAAAAATTTAGATTTTTACGGAATAGCAGAGGCAAAAAAACCCACGAAAATGGAATACAGAATTAATAAAAGAATGCGAATAAAATATTCTAAAGTACGAATAAATTTTGTTTTAAATTTAGTAAATTACAAACTAAAAAAATTTACTTTAAAAAAAGCGTAAAATAAATAATGAAAGTAAAACATTGAGACCTATACAATAGACTTATATTTAGATATTTTTCCTATATAGATAAGAATTTTCCACCTTGCCCAAATCTTAACAACTCTTAAACTTTAAATAATGAATTCTTGAGTATTTTTTTTTTTTTTGAGTAAGCGGATTAGTCAGAATACAATCGGCTGTTTGGCTTGATAATTTTACAGTTATTGGCACTGCGACTTAACGATGCTTCTTCATCACAGATCCGGTCTTTGCTGATAACACAAATGTCAGACCAGGCAACCCATTATCAGCATTCGCCCCGTTGCCAAGAGAAAGTTAAGAGCAGCACATCAGAGCAGCTTCTCACGTGATATGGGTGCCATATGTGCCCAATTCATATGGGGCAGTAGTGCGTTAGATAGTGCGTAAGGCTTATCAAGCGGCTAACTGTTTATATTTGGTACTAACCTTAGACAACTTTAATTGCTGTAATTAGTGCGTGGTCCACGACATTGAACTTTGCGTACGTGCCAAAAAAATGTTATTAATAAAGAACCCTACACAATTTGTACTTTGAGTTTTGTTTGTAGTAAAATTAACATTCGGTTCTGACTGAGACTGAAATTTAATCTAAGAGTTTATTTTTGTACTAATAGATAATAGGACGTCTGCCAAATTGAACAGATTAAAGCGCGGAACATTAAAAGGCAAATAAAAGTATTAAGTGTTAATATGCACCAACAATTTGTTATCAATAAAATGAAATTAAATTAAATTAAAGTGAAATTTAACATGAATATTATAAAATCCAAAAAGTCACTCTATAATTGTTTACATTTTAGAACGACTTTATGATATGTAAACAGATAAATTATTTTCTAATGTGTTAATAATAATACGAAAAATAAGTCTAAACATGTATAATCAATCAAAATTGATGTACGCATGTATGTATAAACCTGAAACTCATTTGTTGGTTGCTCTAAACAGTTATTCCACACTTTTCAGCCGGCATATTGCCAACTCTTTGATTGCAGCTGCGCTAGTTCTTCATATAAATACACCCGACTACAAGTTTTTTATGGCCGGCATGAGTCCAGTTTCGTATTACAGCTGTTGCCAGCATCTAGTCACATAGCCATAACCCTACCACTGTCAAATAATGGGCACAAAGCCAAAAACCAAACAAAAAACACAAAAAAAAAATTCGTAATTTTTCAACCCAAAAAAAAACGACAAATTTTTTACAAATATTTCGCACGAGGCGGGCGGTACGGCAACAGGGGCTGTCAACATAGACAATAACGGTGCATGCGGCCAAGTGGTGGGCAAATAGAGCGAAAAAATGGGCAAAAGAAAAAAGAGTGAAAGCGAAAGCCACGCACGCTACGCATGCGCTCAACGTCACGGGGTAGGGTTAGGCATAGGGTTACGGCCAGTGGGGTGCCATGCGATATGCGATATGTGTGTGCGTGTGTGTGTGTGCGAGTGTGTGCCCACAAATTTTTTAGCTATTTGTAACACTCGATCGAGCTGAGGGTTCTCTGATTTATAGTCAATCGAACAAGTCGGCCTGTCGATTTGATAATGGTGATGATGATAATAAACATGACAAATCGAATTGTTATTGAGGCAGAGTAAGAGAGAGTGAGAGAGAGAGAGAGGAGGAATAGAGACGCCGCTTAATGAACTTCCATGCAAATCCGGCGATTAGGATGCACTAATCCTTGGGCTTAGCGCAGAGCACGCGTCTCTCAGCCGAGCTGAATGAAAGGATGCGACTAAGCCACGCAATCTTGAGTTGAATATTATTTTAGCCAGGAATTTAAGAACTGCATTTGCATTTATCTTAATACAATTTTTAATGCGCCGAAAAACCTTCTGCGCGGACTACCCTTTCTCCAGGAGCTAATGAGCGCGGCTTAAGGCCATATGGGTTCCCAAAGAGTTGCCGGAAATTACGAAAGCCTTTGGTCTAAGCTCGGGCCAAAGCTGAATGCATTTCCAGGAAATGCGCCTCAAGAACTTGCACTCTCTATAAAATAAAAGGTGCTCGAAATTCGAGCTGTTGGGGCGTGGCAGTCGCCTCTTGCCTCTTGCATATGTGTAAACAAGCTCGGTGATCCCGCTGAACCAGCGCTGACAGCCGCAGCATCCCTTAAAGAATAAAAAACGATCTAGCTCACAGTTTTTAGGGCGCAGAGCTCAACAGGCTGCGGCTGAGCCCTGTTTGATATCAAATTGATTGCGCTGTCGAGGGGCGAGGGGCAAGAGACTTGGGTGCAGCTGTGTCTCCTATTTGAGGCGCATGCCAGACACACGACACGGCGAGCACGTGTGGGCCAAGATCGGGGCAATGGGCTTGGCCGCAATTGAAACCCGATCTTGAATGAATCTTGCGCAGGTCCGAGTCTCGGCAGCGGCTCAAGCTAATCCGAGTGATTTAATTAAGCCAGCGAGTGACGTCAGGCAGCGCGGAAATAGCTTAGCCTGAGCGCGGACGCACAAGTTCCTATTGGGATTAAGACCAGGCAACCGCTAAGCACGCCGGATTAGCGCCGGAAACTGGGACTGGCACAATTTTTCGTGCCAGCTCCAAGTTTTTCAACATTTTCTACTCGATACCGGGAATGCAAAATATTAGCCGCTTTTTATGATCGTCGGAGAAATATATTTTTGTGCCATTCCTGCTTCCCGGTAAAAACATTTCGCGTCTAACTCATTAAAATTGCCCAAAAACATTTCTGCACTAATTGTTTGGCTGCGGCATAAAGTGTTTTGTGTAGAGCACCTAATGCATGTAAATAGAACACACCCAATGCAACGGGCCACGGATTAAACCGGCCTAATCCGCTGCGCAAATGGCCAGCGTCCTTCGTTGAGCGTTGAACGCATTTTTCGGTGGGTTGGTCCTGGGCTAATTCTAATTACAAACATACGCCAAGTGGTCTTCTGTGGCAAATTCTAGGGAAATATTTGTGCTAACTGTTAGCTATAGTTGCTTAACACAGCTGTACACACACTGCCGCACAGTCACACACACACACATGTAGGCAAATTTTCTATTTATGTAGATCGAATTCCTTAGTCATTCAACGTCCTCAAATAGTTCACTAACCTCAGTTGGCTCATTAAAAAACAGCGCAAGTAAAAAGCGCAGTCATAAACCCAGGTAGAATAGATCATAAAAAATAGAAGAGAGAAAAAAACTGAAACTAAAACTCGTCTAAAAAACGGAAGGAACAAAACGGCACTCGTAAAAAACTGGGCAAAAAAGTCAAACCGCGCACATTACGCGCAGTCAAGGGCAAGAATTAATAAAACACCTAAAAAGAGAGTAGGCGGGAGTAGGGAGAGATAGAGCGCGAGGTTCGAACTCTGCGGCGAATTCGTTGCCTTATTTTATGATCATGCCAACATGCGAAAGAGAGGGCAAAAGAACAAGAGCCGAAAAAAAATCATGTACAATTTCTGTTTATGACGCAAAACTTGGCCCATTGCCGTTGTTATCATTCTTAAGCCGGATTTAGTTCAGCTTTTGCACATTTTTTGCATTGTTTTAGCCAACGATCTCCTTGTGTTTTTTTGCCGAAAATTGACTTCTTAATTGCCAACGCTGACCTCAAGGCTGACCAAGGGCCAGAAGGCAGCTACCTGGGCGCAGGCAAAGAGGTAACCCACGCTTACAGGTAGCACGCTCTGCGTCGCTGGCTGTTTCTGTCTCTTGTTTAGGAATTCCATAATTATGATCCTCGTTCAGTCAGTTTTCAGGCCGAGTTGCCTTCTAGCGAAAAAAATGTGCATATAATATAAATAAGTTATAGGACAAAACACACACACAAATGGGCGCAGTCGCGAAAAAAATCGCGTCGCACGCTAAGCCGGAGATTAGCTGACGGATTTAGAGGAAAATCCATCAATATTACGCCCACGTACCCTGAGGATCAAGCTCTAATCGCCGTGCTTAAGGCAGACTTATTTTGAAAAATTTAATCCGCCCTCCGATCGGAGGTAGGCTCGACGTTTTTTCTTCTGCCCTTTTTCTTTTTTTATTTGCTTGCTCATAAGCTAATCCGGGAGTCAGCTGCTTCGCGCAGTAAAGAGGTAAAGGCCAAGTCCAAAAAAGAAAAATTGTAGCAATATTCAAATTTTTATTATAATCCGCAGGCTGTGCAAAAAACATAAGCCCCGGATTAAGCAAAAACAGTTGGCATTGACCAACACTCGCGCAGGTATAAACGAGAGTCGCGAGTGGATCATCTTGGATTATAGTTAACTCAAGGCGTGCGATTAGCGATCCTCGTAGATCACGTTTCGGCTGCGATTAGCGCCAGGATCTACAGATTTGTGGCGCAATAAGCAGCCGCAGATCACGAGCTAGTTCCGCGGATTGTGATTTGATCTCTGGATTAAACTGGGTTCCAGGAGGAAGTGAGCGTGTGACCGGGACACGCTTCGAATGGGCTTGGGTTTGGGAAAATTGTGGGCGGAAAAAAGGGTGAGAAACAGAGAGATGAGATTTGTTTTGGTACTGTACGCTAGTTTCAATCTTATATGATATATCCAGGTACATATGGGAGATTCTATTGAGAAATTCAGCAATGAATTATAAGTTTTACGATTGAGAAATTCAGCAATGAATTATAAGTTTTACGATATTTTTAACCTTTTTTTACTGCGGATATATGCGGAAACCTTTGATTTTATATAACGAATGCAATTTTTTTTTGAAGATCGATAAAATATAATTTGTAAATTGAACTAAATAATTTTACCCCCATATGCATAATTATAAAAATTATAAATACGTTTTAAAGAGATCCATATGAGTTGGAGAGGTTTAAAGTCGAGGTATTTCAAGTTGTAGTTCCCATTAGATATATTTCAAGTGTAAGCTTAAAAGCCCTTAAAAGTTCCCAAATCTATTTTCAGATTAGATTAGTATAGGATGTGGTTATAATCTATTAACCTAACTTTAAACTCAGCCCTGGCTACGTATCTTTGCCTAAGACAACGCTATATCCACACACTAGTGTGAGATACGAACTTAAATTCTTGTTGTCAAATAAATTAATTATAGTACTACGTTTGATTATATTTGATGTTTAATTTTAAGTAAACCAAGTTATATCTTACGTATCGGACCCCTAGTTGTTAGAGTCGTCGACGAGTTTCCGCAACTCCCAAAAGGGTCTCAGAAAAAATGCCATATCTACACCTTGTACGGAATAGAACCATCCAAGTGCATTTTATTCTGCGTCCTGCATTTGTTGCTGCTTATTGCATTCACTTCCGTTCCGGTCATTCATCTGTTTCCTTAACTGTTTTCTATTTTTATATTTTTGGCCTTTCAATCAACATCTTTATTTACTTTTTGGCAACAACAATGAACTTGGCCACTGGCCCCTTGGTCCTTGGCCCTTTGTTGTTTTGGGTCTTATGCAATTTGTTCAACTTCCTGTGCGCTTATATAACGAGAGGCTTAGCCATTCAATTTCGGCTCGGATCGCTTGTCTACGTCTAGGCCAAGATCCGTGCGAGCTGCTGCTGCATTGTGAAGAATGTTACGATTTCTTTTTTATTTTAGATTTGATCCCGTGCCTCTCTTTGTGTGGGCGGAGAGTGAGGGGGGCAGCAGTCAAGTCGCTAAGCGGCCTTCGTAATTTGTGAGATTTGTGTGCCACTTGGTGTGGCAGTCACATTGTAGCCAGTTAGCTGTGGCAGCTGTTGCCTAAGCGGCTTTTGGGCCAACTCCAAGCGCAACGCGTGCCCCTGAACCTTTCTCCCGTCCAGGACACACCCCCCTCCAGCAGCTGCCCCTCGCGTGACTTTATCAGCTCGCAGATGCAAATGAGTCCCCATTGTGTAATTAAGCAGACCAAGCGGCCTTTGTCAGGCCCCGCTTGCCGCTCGCCGCTCGTCGCTTTGCTTATCAATTTTTGGCCCGCCGGCGATGCGACGCAACTTTTTTTTTTGGTTTTAGTGGGGAACTCTTATCAGCAGCCTTGTTGCTATTTCTTGCAACTGGCGTACACACATTGGGATGCGCCGCCGCCTGTTGGCCCATCCTCCCCCTGACCCTGGCAGCGCCAACAAGTTGTCATTTTTTAAGCGGCTGCCGCCAGTTGAGCACGCAAAAACGCTCGAAACGCAGCTCAAGATCAAGGACTTTCTTTGGCTTATCAGCGGGTCGAGCAATGCACCCGGGCCGCATTTAGTCAACGAGTTTCTTATCAACGATTCAAAGCTTTTCGGCATAAAATTCGCAAACTCAAAATCTCCTTTCGGTGTCAAAGAGTACGTCGAGATGACGCGAGAGACGCGGACTGGGCAACTGGGGTAGAGAGGGGAAACATTCAGAAGCAGACACTTGGCAACAATGTGCACACAATTAACCCAAATCGGAGTGGGTGTAAAGTAACATAAGGAATATAAAGGATAACGGAGTTTCTACTATGAATTTGCATTTGCAATAATCAATAATATTGCAATAGCAATAATCATGCAATAAAATATCAGATTTTGATAATATTCATAAACATAAACCTAAATGTTATTTAAGCAAGAGTTTGTATAATCTCAGTTCTAAATATTTATATATTTATCAAAATATTTTAGAAATATTTATCTTTAATGTTTTCTCAAAATTAAAGTGCTATTGTTTATTCAAATATGCATTAAATAACTGATTGAATTTAACTTAGTTTAAACCTATCTCAACAGATGGTGTTATCTATCTATGACCATATAATTAAACTTAAACACTTAACACAACGTCGTTAAATAAATGCTTCATATTCCAAACTTTGTGCTATTAAAATAGAATAAACATGCGACTAAAGAACCTAAACATAATAAATATATATATTTAGAATATATTCATTATCTTGAAAATATAGCTGCACAACAAGTCCATAAAAATTCAAATGAAACATTAACTTTTAACATTAGCGCAAAAATATTAAAATATTTAAGTGGTTGGGGTTTCTTAAAACATAAATAGATCATTAAATGGGTTAATCAGAATAGAGAAATGGGAGAATACAGGCAATCTAATGTCAATCTGTGTGTTATTGTTGGCGTATAATTTGATAATCATTTTTGGAATTATATATATATTTCAAATGTTTAATTATATTTATGTTAGATCTGTAGTCGAGGCTTAACCTGGGACTGGGCCTGGTACTGGGGCTGATAAGGTCGCAGTCATGGTCGTTCATGGTCAGGCGCAATTTGCGTGTGATTTTTTTTAAATACCCTGTAACCATGGGGAATGGTTAAAAAGGGGTAGAATCTTGTTTTGCAAGTGCATGAGGGAGGCATCTCCGGGTCTCTAAAGTAATTAATATACTCTTGATCACCATTGTTCATTTCGATTTTTTTATTTATCTGAGATTTTAAGACAACAAATTTGGTATTTATGTTTTAAAACTTAATTAATTAATATTTTATAAAATGCTAATTAAGAAATAAGTATCAAATGCGCTTTGATTACATACATATACTGATGCCATAGTTAATCTCTAAAAGTCCCTCAGATGAGATGAAAAAGAATTTAATTAATTAAGTAAATTATTAATAAAAATAAGAAGCACAGGTAAGTTTTACTTTCTCGTGTATAGCATAAAATTATTACGACAGCTGAGTAAGGAGTATCTTCTAATGGCACACTCTCGTCTCAAATACTTTGCCTTGGTTTTTTTTGCATTTTTTTGCGGCGCCAAAAAGCGTTTGACGATTGTGGAAAGGTGCGTTGATGGCTTTGCGACGACGACGTGATGTCACTCACATGTGCCGCGGCCCGAAAGCAATCCAATTAAACAAAGCGGGAAACCGCACAAATAGTTGACGCCTGACAGGATAATCAGGCGCAATTGTTTGGCAATTAGACGCCGGCGAAGTCCTAGAAAAGTCACCAAAAGAAAAACCCCAAACCAGGTATTTAAAATACTAAAAAAAAAGTATCGCATTGCACACGCATGAGCAGCTTTTCAAGTCAAACTTGAAGGACATGGACATGGACACATATCCTGTTTAACAGTTGCTGCTGTTGCTGTCAACAAGGCCGCCGTAAATTTGCAAAAATGAAGCTGTAAATTGCATTGATTGGCCGTTGACAGCTGTGCGACAATTGACAGGACGTTAACGAGGGCGAAAGGACGAGGCGAGGCGGGGCGGGGTTGGGCTGGCGGCCACACAGGCCGAATTCGCAAGGATAACTTGTCAACAAGCGCGCCGAATTGCAATTTTTAACGGCCAATCCTTTGGGCCAACTATTAATCAAAGCCAAGCGGCACCTACAGCAGCCGAGCTGCCAGCATTGGTCCTGCGTGTGTCCTTTAATCAAAGTGCATGATTTATGGTTTGCGTAGGCAGCTCCTTCAACAAAAATAAAAAGAAGAAATATTGTATAAAAGTCGCCAGTTTTCATTTTTTCTCTTCTCTCGTTTTTTTTTTGTCAATGGCCTTTGGCTTTGTTTGGATCGGCGAGACCATTAAAAATTCGGCCTGCCACTTGGCCAGGACACTCATGCAGCCAGTTGGCCAACTTTGCTGCTGCTTCTGTTGCCAGGATTCATTAATCATAATTCCGACCTCCACTTGAGCAAACGTAGCTGCAGATTATTTCTTGTTCTTGTGCAAAAGACACCAAAACTGCAGTTGAAGAATTTTCAATGCCTCGAGCAAACTTTTGTACAGATTTTCGTACAAATTTTTCTCATTCTCTATTTTTCGTTTTCTTTATTTTTTAGGCTCCCGTGACACTTTGTCAAATATTCTCGTCATGCGGCGGCCAACTAGTTATTCAACTTGGTCTAATGAAAGGCGCATTCAGAGGAGCAACAGTCGCCGCCGCTTTCCCATTTCCCCCGCTCATCGTGCTCACTCTGTGGCAGATGTGTCTAAACCTATCCTGAACAGAGTCGCTATCAGAGAAATCAAGGAGATATATTATATAAATACATATAAGAGAAAGCTGTTGAAGAGCGCTTGTTAAGAAAATACCAAGTATTTCTATTGGTATATTTTTTATGATACAATATAATATCATTGTATATACGTATTTCTCATGGTAATTGGTCTTATTAATAATTCACGAATAGTGCACTTCTTTTTCAGACGTATGTTTTAAAATAAATTTAAATTAGATGTCTATGATATACTCTAGCATAAACGTTGATTATAATAATGTGTTTATCTTTTAACAATCAAATGCGTCCAAGTCTTACACTTAAATAAAAGTTTTTAAACAAAATTAAATTTAATAAATATTTTCGATTGACGCAAAAATATTTCTATGTAAGATAAAATCTAATCTAACTTCAAAAATTACGTCCAACTCCTTTAACACATTCTGTCACATCCATCAATAGTCTCGCAAATTAGCCACCGTTTAGCATAACCACCAGAAAGGCTAAGAAAGAATCTGCGTGCTGTTGGAGCTCACGGCAGGATTACGGCACATCTGAAGGCACCTACTCCCATTCAAATATTGATGCCCAAATCTGGCAACTTGTCACTCAGAAATATGGCAAATCCAAGTCCAAAGATGCCGCAGGCGGCACAGCATCAAAGGGCAGCTTCCACACCCATTCTCACTCCTGCTCCTGCTCCTGGTCCAGTGAAAAGGGATAATCATGCTCGCATGCGTGTCTGTTAATTTGTTATAATATCACGTAAGAATTGCCGCCGAATCGATTTTTTATGTTAATGCCTCAAGGTGACAACTCAATTTGTCGCCCAGCAACAACAACTGCGAACGTGTGTGCACAGTGGGCTCGGGCGCTTAGTAACCAGGTTGAAACTATGGCCCAACTGCGACGTGACCTGTTCGAGGACGAGTCCCTGGCCAACTACTTTGTGCGGATTTAAAAATTGGCACACAAATCTAGGCTTCGCTGATGGCCGCTGCGTGTCGCCTTGACGCCAGCTTTGACAGGATGTCGGGATACTTCCGCATGTGGTTACCCCCACCACCAACACAGGACAATCTGCAATTCGGCTGCTCCATAGGCAACAAATATGTGTGTGTGTGTGTGTGTGTGTTTTTGTTGCTTATGGTTCTCAAATTGGGTTTTCAGTTACCCAAATGCCTTTGCTGGCGACAGCTTCCTCTTCCTGCGACGCCACTTGTCGTCCTGTCTCATCCTGCGTTGTCCTCTTCGTTGTTCTTGCAGCGTCTGCGCTTTGTTTTTGTTGCACTTTTGTTTACACAGTTGGCCAGGCACTGCTTGAGGAGTAGACGACTTCGGCATCCTTTTGTTTCACCCATTGTGCAATGTCCTTGCGGAGCTGCCCCAGCGTACTACTCTTTGAGAGCATATAAAATATGCCGCTTGACTTAGTTTTTTTAGTTAGGACTGTGAGCACTTGGCATACTTAAGATACTTTAAAGGGTAATTTTAACCAAGTAGAGCGTGCATAAAATGGAGTAGAAGGTAAGTAAGGCATCATCTGATCTAGTTTAGAGAAAAAGGGGAAGTATCTACAGTCTACTAAAGTCAAATTCAACCAAATGCAATCAATAAGACTAGAAAACAAACTAAAGCGGTTTAAAAAAAGTTTATCAATGCTTTTTGATTTTTAAATGACGTACGTCACACAATATTGGTGAAGTCTCAAGCTACATCTTCATTAAAGAAATTTTAGATAAAGGGTAATAAAAAGTTCAAAACTAAGAGATGTATTTGTTAAGAAGCAGTCAGGCTTCACTGCGTAGGCTGTTGGATTTGAACAATCATCGAAAATGCCTCACTTAGAAAACATTTTCTAAGGGTATTGTGATGCTATAAGAAAGGATTATTCTATAAATGAAACTTCAATAAAAATCAAATGGTAAAATATTAGAAAAGTAATAAAATATGTCCATTTGCCGCATCCCCTCTCCCTTTTTGCAGCATATGTCATGGGGTCTCGACTTTCGTAGATCCATAGGTTTTTTTAGAATACTTAACAATACCTATACAATTTTATACCTCCTAAATAATACCTTCTAATAATGGCAATAGTTTACAGGTCTCTATAATAGCTAACCCATAGCTCATTAATACCCCAATTAAAGGTTTTCTCAATGTTTGTCACCCGCATCAGCAGCAACACCAACAGCGCTCCCCCTTCCCCACCTCTTCGCACACCACCCGCGTCCCATGACCATGACAACCCACAACAACAAAAAAGAAAATTCCAACGAATCGGGGCAAAAAAAAACAATTAGCAAACAAGACCAATAGAAAATTTGCCTAAACAATGAATAATGCGAGGCAAAGGCAAAGGCAAATAATTCATTTGAATACGAGTTCGCCTATTGGACATTTGTTTGGGCTCGCAATTGTTACGCCTCCATGTGGCATAAATTAGAGGCCACTTTAGATGGGCAGCTAGGGGCAGGGCAGGGCAGCAGAGCGGGGCTGCTTGTGGCATAAAAATTGATTAACAATATGCGGAAATATTTAGTTATGTTTGATTAGAGCGGCCGAGCTGAAAGTGCGGCATCATCTCATCTCACAATCGAGTGACGCCAGTTTAAGTGGCCACTCTCCAGGAGCCGGGGCAGGGGCAGGGGCAGAGGGGGTTGTTAGAGAAAAATGTCACGCCGGATGTGGCAGTTAGTAGCCGCTGAGGTGGCCGACTTATGCGGGTCCAGACTACAACAAAATGAAAATACTTTCACTTAACTTGGACAAACCACCAAAGAGAATCAAAACACAAAAACGCCCCTTGGCCACGCCTGGCCCCCCACCCCCCTTTCATTTACTTTCACCTATCGATTTGCAATACGATAACCGATCGTTAGCTCGATTTTCCCTCGAATCAAAGTGAAAACGGGGACCTGCAACACGGAAGTGAAATTTGAATGTGGTTAAAGGGGCGTGTTCCGATTTCTCAATTGTTTCGCATTTTCATGTGGAAATTGTAGAAAAATCGTAGAGAATACAATAAAAATCGAAAGTCGCAGGACTACACGCTGATACCGGAAATGGTTTCACTTTTATCGAGTATTTGAAGGTCCTTGCGCCGCGATTCAGATCCTGCTAGGCGCTGATTTATGTGTGCCTAGTTACCCAAGTGTCAGGTTACGCATTAAGGACGCCAGCACACCCAACACACAAACACACACGCACACAACATCATTTAATTGCTTTGAAAAAATTGTAAAACTGAAATTCAGCGAGGCGCATGAGTTTTTTTTTTATGTATTCTCTGGGGCTTGTAAGGAAGAAGCTGGGAGAAGCAGGACATGCATTTTGCATGCTTGAGTCCACTGATGGTTTCCTTATTTCTCACTTCTCATGGCCCAGTTGGTCAGCAGGTCAGCCGAAGTGCGTACATATGGTTATTCATTTGTTATCCTTTTGCGCAACATTGCACATCCTTAGCGTGGGTTTCTCGGGTCCAGCGCATTATACGCCTCATGATTTGGGTCGGCCAGCCAGAGATTTGTTCCGGGCTGAAAATGAAAATATATAGAAAGGGATTACCCGACAATGAGCTGGCTCTAATGAGCTCAAAGCAAACACTTGACGTGAGGCGTTGTTAAGTTTTTTTTTTCTTTTTAAAGGGAGCGCCCTCTGTCGAACTCTATGGGAAACTAACCCAAGTCGCGTAGCTGTTCAACTTCCCAGGCAAAGGTTCAAAGCACCCACTTGGCGCCACAAGGCAAATTTAGACCTCAAACACAAAAATATTTGACCCGAGCAAATGACCAAAGCCACTTTGTCAGATAAGACAACCCAATGATCATTAGCATGAACTTCATCAGCACCATCATCATTGTCACCGCCGTCACCCACACACAAAGAGGCCAAGTTCAGCAACATTTTAATTTGTATTCCATATTATATTTGGCCTAAGTCAACGACTATCTCGGAATGCATTTTCGCCCCCTTAAAACATTTCTTTTTCTTGTTCTTTCCTTATCGGCGAGTCATGAATTGCAATTGAGTAAACAGAGCCGGAAATGCATTTGCTTTCACCGACTCTCGGCTGGCTGTTCCCGGGTTATCAGAGAGGTTCTACCTCTCCGAACGTCAACGAAATTTATTTTGCACGATTGTAAAACTCATTTGTTTGTAATGCGATTGTTATTGACTTGGTTCGGGTTCAATTTGGGTTTTTTTTAATACTTTCTTACGTTATCTTAATGGCATGTTTACTCGTTACAAAAGGGTGGGGAAATTAAGTACAGAATTATGTTATTATAATATAAATATATTTATATTTAATGCATTCCATTTTATTTTAATCACCACCTCAGAGTAAAAGAAATGCCCGAAGATTAAATATTATTGCATAAATAAAGAAGATGATAGTATGGCTTAATAAATAAACAACTTTTTTATAAAGTAAAAAATGTAGTTTGAAAAACCTAATATATCTATTAATTTTTGTGTAAGTAAAATGTTCAGTTCACATTAAGCATGATCTTATAAAAGGTAACACCTTCCTAGTCTTTCTTTAAACTATCTGTACTTTATATTAGTCCAGTAACACCCTAGATCTAATTTTCCATTACTACTTGTAAGTCTCTTTTTTTATACAAATTTGTAATGGCTCTCCATTACATCTAAGTCCGTTTAATGCTCATTACAAATGTCCAGCTGCATTTTTGACTTGTTAAACTTCTCAATTTCCAGCTCTAAAGAGATATTTTCTTTCAGTAGACCCCCTTTAAGAGGGCCTTGATTAAGCGCAAATTACTTGAGCTACGTGAGAAGCGACTCCAAAAAATGGGATTACTAGGAATTTGGCCGTGCAATTAAGACAACTCAGATGCAGATAATTGGCGAAGTGTAACACTAGACGCCAACTGTGTGTGTTTGCTGGGCTACTGTGGAACTCGCAGACCCACCTGATCCTAGCTGCTGATCAGCAGCTCAATCAAGACAAGAATCATTTGACATTTTAGCGCCCCACGAAAAACGAAAAAGGACAACGAAATGATCAGCGATCTATGCTGTGCGGACCTGTTCAATTTAGCTAAACGGAAAAGTATCGGATGGCACAACTCCAAAGGTTCCCACAGGAAGATGCCTCATGTGAGAGATGCAGATAAGCTGCCGTCAACCTGCCCTGTTTTGTGGTTGACAGTGGGCTCCATTGTTTGAGCTCTTAAGGAAGCAAAGACCAGAATCACCAGAGCCTTAGCCAGTTGACATTTGCAATGTGGCAACTCAATCGTTGGCAGCTGCTGCCACTGTTTGCTGCAGCAATGTTGCCGCATGCTTCGAACTCGCATCGCTGCAACCGCAAACAAGTAATACGAAGCCATTTTGTGCCGGACACTGCACCTTGGCCTTGCCAAAAAAAAGGAAAGAAAAAGGAACAGAATCCTTTGTCTTTCGCTTCGGCTCGTCTTTGAGCTGCCTTTCGATTGCTTTTGTCTGTTGGCCATATTGTCCGCAGCAAAAAAAGGTTTAAAGAGTGCTCTAAAATTTCGCAACATGTTTCACATTATTAATGATGAGCCTCACTCAGCTCAGCTCAGCTTCGTTGCCCTTTGTGCGCACGCTGACCATTGTCTGGCGTTTTTTTCCGCCCGCTCCCGCTGCAGCCCTCGTAATGATCGTCTCATGAGTTTTCTATGGAATGCAGCGCGCAGCGGGCGATCTTTAAGGATCCTCAGCACGCATATGTTGTACTCTGGAGTTCTCTAAGAACTTGCATAATCTACGCTTGACCAGCTCAGCACTTTTTTTAAATGCCACGCCCATTCTGCTGTAATTCGAGCAGTAGGTCAAGCGTGCAGTTATGATTAATCAGGCAGCTCTTTTTATCGTTATCTGTGAGATACTTTTGGTTGTTTTATTTCTCTTTTGTGTATCCTTGAAATACTTTTAACTCAGATTAATTAAGCAGCTCATTTTGTGCATCTGTAAAATACTTTGGGAATTACTGGTAATATTATGAATTTCAAAAAATTTCTGTGTTAGGGCGATTTTTTTAATAAAAATAATATAAATCCATCAATTGATTGACTGATTCATGTTCAATGCATAGGCCAAACTTACTTAGCTAGACTGTTTAATTATACTCGTTCATAAAGTGAAAAGAATATATTGGGTTTGTGCAATGTCCGTCTTTCTGTCCGTGTGAACGCAATTTTTCCCGCTATTAAAGCTAGAGACTTGAAACTTGGAATATATACTCATGTATACCCGCGTCAGACAGTGAAAAAATGCTTGTGCCTCCAGTGGGCGTCACTGGTAGGCTGGCAAATCGATAACATGAAGATCGCAAATCGAGAAAATGTGAATATTTCCCACAATATTAAAGTCAGAGTCACCAGATTTGGTACTTAGATTGCTGGTGAGCCCCCACAAAGATTGCGATCTTCATATCCTGGCCACGCCCACTAGAAATCCCTCTAGAACGCCCCCGCCTTAAAAAATTGGAAATGGCTATATCTCCTACAGTTTTTGAGCTAGAGGCTCCATATTTGGAATATATACTCCCCCAAACATCAGAGAAAAAATTTTCCGGCTACGCCATGAATATTTGAAATGTACAATAAATCTAGAGGATAAACCATGAAAAAAATGCCATAACACATCAAAATCGGTTCAGTTTTGACAAAGTTATGGGCGTTTGAAATATGGGAGCTGTGGGTCCGAGAGCTTTACATGTCAAAATTTTTGTAAATTTTTGCATGATTTTTGACAAAAAATTTGACCCCCTCAGAATTGGTTTTAATGTTGTTTTTTATACTAATTGTGACACCCACAATTGATTAAAACTAAAAATTCCGGAATCTAAATTTTGAAAAAAAAATTTTTTCCAAAATGAGTAAGGGGGAGACATGCTTTTTTCCCCCAAAAATTCTAAAAAAAAATTTATTTTCAATAATGCATATATTTTAAATGCAGAATCAATCTACAAGACAATTCATGTCCAAAATGTCATCAAACATGAAAATCGGTTGAGTTTTGACAAAGTTATGGGCGTTTGAAATATGGGAACTATGCATCCGTTCTGACTTTTTGGAAAATTGGGGTTAACCTTTTTAAATTTTCATCGATTGCGTGTTAAACTTGTTTTGAAAAAACTATAACTAATAACTAAAACATCTGATTTTGAAGAACAGCATTTCGACCGGGGAAAGCCGGGTAGCAATTGCTTATATGAAATATTGCGAGACTGCTTTTTTTTGCAGCGTAATGAAAATCCTTTATGTGCGCTGACTCGCAGCCACAGACGCAGGCAACCCTCGCAGCCAAGATGCATATTCACTTTCCCATGACGCATTCCGTAACTACGGCAAGTGTTGCATCCTTTTACATGTGTGTGTGTCTTCTGTGGGAAAACAAACACTTTCACTTGCGCGCACTCACAATCTCTCACATTACAACACGCATCCTGTGCGCAACCTGCAAAGGATTGACATGCAGCTGACAAGTGTCAACTGCGACGCATTTCTGTGATAAATCGTTGGGCTCAGCTATACAATGCGGGGAAAGGGAGCGGGGGAGAGAGAGAGAGAAGGAGGCCTATAGATCGAACCTTAAATTATGCACAAGTTAAATAGTTGCGGAAATAAAAGCGGCCGCTGGCCTCTAAAAAGGATATTAGGCGCTAAGTGTCATCGAATCGTAAAAAGGACGCAAATGCAATCAACTGCAGACATTCGTCCGTGGCATATTTCTCATTTTTTCGCTTACACGCGCAATACTCGTAAGTGTTGTCCTTGTTATCCTGTGTGGCCATATCCTGGCGTGACGCTTTTATGGCCACACATTCGACACTTTGCCGCAAATTAGTCGTCCTCTTCTTCTTCTTCTGCTACTACCTCCCGGAACTACTTTTTTATGCTGAACGCTTTACGCATCCTGGCGAACGTTAAACGCGACATTAAGTGACCCACAGGACATCAAATACTAGACTGGTTTCTGTTTTAGCATTTGTCGTATTTGCTGTTGTTTTAGCTTTATTGGCCACGCCCAGTTTTGGTTTCGGTTACGCGACTCATTCTAAAAAGGATAATATAACCTAAGTGAGTTTCCTTGTTGGCCTGACGCAAAGTTTTATGGATACTTTCTGATTCCTATTTCGAAATCTTACTAAGTTTTTTGAAGGCCAGAAAGTCATTTCTGTTTACCCAGTATAATCTTAAATAAGAAGGAATAATTATGTTTGAACTTATTTCATATTATACTATGTATTTTTATACAACAACTAAAAGCGTACTCTCTACAGGAGATATAAAAATCTAATTTAAAAGAGAAACTGAAGTGTTATAGGAGAATTGCTTATAGTAAAGTTTTTAAATTTTATTTTCACTATAATGTCATTTTGAGCTCAACAAGAACTGTTTCCAGTTAGCCCCGCCGATTGGATGCTTCGAGTAGCTCCACAACTGACACCTGGTTGTCGCCCTCTTAAAAACGAAAAAAAAAACCTAAACCAAGTAAATAATATAAATGTCTTTGGCTTCACGAAGGGCGCTATTTTTGTCAGCAATTCATTCATTTTGTTCGCTTAGGCGTTGCAATTGGTTGACTTCCCCCCTCGATCAGTGGCTAGACTCCCCCCACCCTCTCACCCACCCCTAGCCAGGAGCTGCGATCCGGGAAGCGTGCCGCCTGCTGCATTTCAAATGTTAAAAAGTTCAAATATTTTTTAAAACAAAACCCCAGCAAATGTCTCATTTCCTTTGCAACGCTGCAACGACAACAGCAGC
This sequence comes from Drosophila robusta, assembly GCA_035043565.1. Taxonomy (NCBI): domain Eukaryota; kingdom Metazoa; phylum Arthropoda; class Insecta; order Diptera; family Drosophilidae; genus Drosophila; species Drosophila robusta. Next base: position 7,722,374 of record JAWNMW010000584.1, read on the forward strand.
AATTGTCTGTGCAACAGCAAGTGTCAGGGGCAGGGGCAGGGGCAGACGAGGGGGAGGGGCAGCTGTGTGTGTGTGTGTACGCCGCATATGCGCGCCACTTGGAGCATTTTAAATAAATGATATTTTTTCCGGGTTGAAGCGGAGGGGAGCGAGAGTCTCTCTCCGGCCACAAAATATTCTCGGCTGTGCGCTCCATGGAGACGTCTTCATCTGCGCTGCACATTTTTCACCTTTGCTTGACCTTGAGTGCGTGCCTGGCAGCTGGAAATGGCTGGAATACGACTACAATTGGTGAGGGGGGATTTGAAATGCAGTCACGCCAACTCGCATTAGGCCGGGAACTTTTCACTTAGTTCATTTATAATAACAAAATACTTGAAACGAAAGAATACATTTCATGTGTTTTTGGCTATTTTAAAGACCAGCCATCTATTCTAATCAACGCATTTTACTCAATGTCGAAAACATAATTGATACGGAGAATGATAAAATAAATGAAGTAACAAAATACGAAAATTAAAAAAAAAAACGCGTATTATATATATTAATAAATATGTGAAAAGTCAATAATATATACATAATAATATATATTTAAGATAGTTTTTATAATAATTTTGACATATAGTTTTGGCAAGTTATGGGCATTTAAACAATTTAAAGGCCTGGGAAAATGAGCTAATTTTGCCGATGGTCAAAAGAAGCTGCATCTAATGTTTGCACACTGCCCCTAAGAATTACCTCATTCGGTGAAAGGAAATCTGTGCGAGTGGACAGCAAACACAACCTGTGACGGGCAACCGAAACACCTGTGAGAATGTTCAACATAGCGCAAAAGATGCGCAAAAATTGCATGAACCCGAAATTCGAAAAGCAAATAGAGAATAGGAAACCACTTGAAACCAAAACCAAAACAAAGACACGCACAGACCGCAAATAGAGGACGTGGCTAAGACTTGAGGTTTTGCTTCCATTGAGGATGATGATGAAAACAGAATTCAAGCCTCAAGTGAAGTGCATCCGTTTGCATTTTCACTTTCACAATGAAAATCGAAACCGCAGCGTATACACATACACATGCAGGATACGCCTGTGTAATCATCATCATCAGCATGTTGATCATCATCATCATTAACGTGTCCTAGTGTCCTAGTTTTCTTATGGGGCAAACAATAAACCGGACACTGCGATCAAATTGCCATACCAAACAGATTGCATCCTTCGAGATATTTTTTGCTATATAAAAGAAATCAATATCACATATCCCTAAACAGGCTGCGGAAATGTCTTGCAAAAATAATAAAAAAAAGTATATTTAAAAAAAAATGAAATTCGCTTGAAAAAATAAAATACTAAAGTCATTTATTATTTCAATAAACAAGTGTTTCTGCTGCTGCTGTTGCTTCTTCTCTTTCTTTTGCTCTGCACCCATTTAACTCTTAACCCTAACACGCCCTAACAATATCTTATCACGGTTCGATCTCATCGCTTGGCTGCCCCTCGCCCTCGTCTTTTTCCTCGCTCGTAGCTCAATTTGTTACGCTTACGATTTCAATCATTGCCCCTAAACAGGATTTTTTCTTCTCTTACCCTTTTTGCTACCCTTTCGCTGGCAAGTGCAGCGACTTTTGTACCTTTCTTCCACATTTTCCTTGCTTCTTTTTTCTTTCTGCTCCTTTCTCAACTAATCATCGTGACAGGCTCAGTCAACCCTGTGGGCAACACCTTCGCATTTTATTTATATCCCCTGTTTTGTTGTTGTTGCTGTTGTTGTTCTTAACCTTTTACTTCCTTTTGGCTTTGTCAACGTTTCGGCTTATCGTTATATTCTTCTTTATTCTGGGGAATTGTGTGTAGGTGCCCGCAAGGTTGCATGCCGTGAGAACTGATTGCAAATTAATCCTTTGCGCAAGTTCTTTCTTTTATGTGCGTTGCCATTATGAGTCACTGTGCCAACAACAACAACAACAATAGCAACCCCTTCTCTAACATTGCCCCTGTCCATTAAAAGGGAATCCCCAAATGTATGCTCATCAATTTAATGAGACACGGCAAGGGACTCAACAGTCTGGCCAAATGGCCAACTAGCAAACAGAGCACGTAAATAAAACAGTAAGTACACACACACACACATGTAAACAAAGCAAGCATGTACTATAAGTTCCCATGTTCTCGCTCACTCTCTCTCTCCCTCCGCCCAGTGATTACTCCTTTCAGACACAACACAATTTAGCTGAAAGCTTTGTCGACCACAACAAACCGTTAACGTTAACTTCTCTCGTCGCACACACGTCCACCAACAAATATGGCCGCCCACTCACACACACAGACACACACACACACAGTCATAACAATAATGAGAACGCATGTGCTCCACTTTAACACTTTCGCTCTCTTTCGAACGCACATGGCGGCAATTTTAACCCTTTTAATGCCGTCTCCGTCTGCGTTGTTGTCTGCCCACACACACACATACATATATACACACTCATGCTGCCCGGCCATTGACTTGTCGCATCACCCACACACTCGCACACATAAACAGAGCACTTGGGGCCGCTCTCTTAACTGGCTACTCAATTCGCTTTGCTCACATGCTCTTCGCCGTGCTCTTTGGCTGCGCGTGCAAAAGGGGAAAGCAAGCTGCTCAAGCCTTTTGTTTGGCTACCCCTTCGCACACATGTACATGAATTGAGTGAGTTTTTTTTTTTCGTTTTTCTGCTGCTGCACTCACTCATTTTTTATGCGCGCATTTGAAAGTGAAAGGATTTATGTGAGTGCAAAGGGGTTATTTTTATCGATTTGTGTGAGAGCACGTGCAAGCTTGTGTGTGTGTGTGTGTGACTGAGAGTGAGCGGCGAATAATTGAGAGCAACTCTTTCGTTTCGATTCGTTGCTTTCGCTTTAACTCTTTTCAGTGGCCGCGCATTAATTTTATTTTGACAGCGCCTGTCATTTGCTGTCCCTCGTTTGGGTGCGTGTTTGTGTGTGGCGCTTTGTTTGTGTGCGCGTGTATTCGTCGCTGAGTGAGCAGTAGGCGGAGTTTGATCGATAATATTCATGAAATGGCGTCGCAACTCTTTAAGTCCCACGGGAACTGCCAACTTGATTGCGAGTGGCTTTTAGCGAATAACTTGAACCAGTTTAAAGAATGCAAGCAGCAATAAATAAATAAAATGATGTGAGAATTAAGCAATTATTAAACAAATTATATTTGGATTGTATTTAAAAGAATATTAAATAAATATACTATACAAAAATCATAAATTCTATCAGGAATTAACGAAACTCAATACTTAAGTGAAATAAAAGCGATTCTTTGCACGTAATAATAATTTAATAAACAGTTGTAAGCAATAATAAATCCAAGCGAATTAAAAAGTTTAGTTTATTACTATTAGTAATATTTAACCTTTTATTATTATAGCAATTATTTTACTATTAACACGTCCAGTTAAACGAAAATCTATAAAAATTACTAGACATATAAATTACCCATAAAAGAAACACAGAAATCTAATCAACACCCATTTATAGATATATATTTACACTTCCATAACACCCTACTCTAACCCCCCTTGCTTTGCAGCTCAATTTGGACAACATTTTGATGAATGGCCGCCATTCAAATCTTGGCAAATGTCTGAGCCAAATTATATAACAGACAAACATATGTAAAGAAAATGCATTTGGAAACCAAAAACAGATACATCATCTTCAGTATGAGACACACACAAACGCATGCACACACACACACACACACAAACACACACACAGGGAAACTAAAGCAAATTTAAAGATCTGCGTTGGGTTGTCAAGTGCCAAAGTAAATGCAAAAGATGATATGATGAAAGAGCTGGCAACCCTTAATAGCGCAAAAATTGATGAGAGCAACTGGGGATACGCACACACACACACACCCGCACACACACATGTGACCCCGGCGTAAACCCAATCCCATAACGTGTTCATTAATAACTAATATCCTGCGGCCGCAAATAGCATTAGCTGGCAGGACTTACATACATATAGCGGCTATATAGTCGGCCATTGTTGTTTTTGCTTTTCGGTTTTCAATTACACAAGGAGTTGTGGCAACGACAGCCACGAATGATGTATGTGTGTGTGTGCGTGTGTGTGAGCGGCAATCGATGAAAGTTTGAAATTAACACCCAAATATTGTTGAAGCTTGCGTCCTACGTAATTAATGAGTCCACAAATATCCCTGCCAAAAGTTTGCCTATGACTGGCCAACTTTTTGGACAATCGCTCAAGCTGCCAGCTCCCATCTGCCTTTGGGTCCCGTTTCCTGCCATCTTTGGCAGCCTTACAAGCAAATGATTTTAGCCAAAAACCACCGACGTGTATCTAAATATCTGCAAAGTACTAAATGTTGGTTCAAATTTAATTGCGTTTTCAATTTGCAGCATTTTTGGAATTTAATTTAATTTCACATTTTAACTCAACTTTTTTACTTAAATTTATATATATGTATATAATTTCTCAACAAAATGTATACAAATAATTTTGCAATTTTTTTTTAATTTAGCTATAAAATAGTTATAAATGTAAAACGAACTTTTGTTACTGTGTATTTGGCTAGTTCCCAGCATAAATTTCAATTAAACAGAAATTAAGCTATAAAAGGCTTTCCCACATAACTCAATATATACTCGATTTATTTAAATTCTCAAACAGCCCATAATTAAACGATGCTTTGGCAACCCTAACAAATCGTAGGCGTTAATTGAAGCTGTTCTTGCCTCTGATGAGCACATCAAAAAGGGGGCGCGTTTGCGTGTCCAAGATTCTGTGTTTTTTTCCTCCCCACTTCAAGTGGCCACAACAAAGCCGCCGGGCGGCATTGAATTGAACCGCTTTCTCATGTGGCTCAGCCCATCCAAATTGGACAGGAAATGCCCAACGAAATCTCAAGCATAATCCGTTGCCTCGTATCAGTCGCTTTTATCGTGGCATATTCAAAAAAGAAAAAAAAAGAAATGAGAAAAAAAACACTTTTCAATTCGCACACAAAAGACTCATTTATGTTGACCAGTGTACGGCGTATTTTGGGCAACCATCCGGTATTTGCAACCGTTTCGGCATTTGGCGCCTTTTGTGTGGCGACTCTTAAGTGGCGACAGCTCTGAAGGTATTGCATATATGGGATATATTTTGAGTACATGATATGTGGGCTCTGATTATCTCAAAAATGAAGAACTTTTTCTGCTATTGTTGTTGGTTATTATTGTGATACTGAAAAAAGTGGGTGGAAATACTTGAGCTTCTAAGCAATGATCATTCTTTATTATCAAGTGTTGCGAGTTAATAAACGGTTTGAGTTAGATGATAAACTAGAGAATAGCGTAAAATTTTGATATTTATACTCATTCACGAAAAGTAAAGAGTATATTGGGTTTGTGTATTGTCGGAAATATTATGCATATCACTAGATTTCCCCTTTTTGCACGCTGGTACGTGGAAGTAACAAAAGCCTTTTTTCATATCAAGCACACTGCTGTAAGTAAAATACTTTCTTTTCTTGCTTCTTAACTAAAAATGCTTTTACTTATAATACTAGACAATATTTAATTGAAGACTCTCAACAAAACGCTTTTTAATGAACACAATAATATATCTGCAATACTCACAACACTCGATAAACTTTGACCATTCCCAGGCCTTGTAATATGGGTACTAGTTAAATATGTAGTCAAAAAAACCCTAAGTCCAAGACATGCCACGGCCCATTGAAGCTAACGAGCGACACATGCAACTAGTTAACACTATGTGTCTGACCGGGAGCGAGATCGGAGTCCGAGTTGGGGTGCATCTATTGATATTAATGTGCGATCAAACATGGCACCCGTTGATTGGCTGAGCTCAAGAAACAGGAAGTCCGAAGACCCATTTATGAGTGTCAAGGGGGAAGGGAAGAGGTAGCCAAGCAAATTGGTTTTTAGTTTTTCCATTGAACTGCCAGTCTTTTTAAATAGAATCGAACGCCCACGAGGGGCAGCCAAGCGATCAAGCAGCAGCCAGCCCAAAGCCAAAGCCAATTAATAGAGTCGCAAAACAAATTAACCCCAAAAGAAATCAACACGAAACTTTTCAGGCCAGGCGGCCCCGAGACTGACACACGTCAGGTTCCCAAAAGCGACGAGCGCCATATGGCCGAATGCGACTAAGTGGAAACAAAAACAAGTATGAGTGTTCCTGATGAACATGCCAGACTACGAGTTACCCTGTAACCAGCTAGGCAAGTTAAAGTATTCTTTTTCTAAACGAGAATCAGTTTTTAGATAACGTTATGTGTTATCTAAAACACAAAATAAAGCTCTACCCCTTAAAATCTCAGAGGAATGCTAAAAAAAAAATTGGACAGAAAATTGATATTAATCAATTTAAAGAAACTCGGGAAAAAAATATTAAAAAAAACTATATATAATTATATCGCATATGATACGCTTTTCGATCAGAAATAAATTTATAGTCTATGAAGTCGTAAAATAATGCAACAACTGCAATATACCCATTTTTATTCAACTTCAATGAATACAGGGTATTAAAAAAACTACAAAACAATAATAAAATTCATAATACAACAAGAAACATAAGAAAACAAATAAACACAAATCTGATCATACGCTACATATGCTCTGATTTTAGGGAGCGGCGAAACGCGTGCCTCAACCGAACCCTTTTTTACATGAAGACATCGAGCTGAGAAAATGTGATGCAAGAGTCATAAAAAGGGCAACGGATCGTTACCAAAAGGGGCGCCAGCTTAAACGATGATGATCACTAAATTAAGGGTTAGCTGGCGCAGAACAAGACGATTAGGGAAACAGACGTCTTAAAAAAGAAACCAAGAAAACAGCAGCAGAGGGGAGAGAGCGAGAGCAAAGGGTGCCACTGCGACCCTTTGATCTTGATAGCATCGGGGTCGCGATCTCTAAGCGGCTTGCTAATGAGCTCACATTTCCCTTCTCCTCTCTCTCTCTCTCTCTCTCTCTCTCTCTCATTCAATTGGCCCCTACCCCGTTGCTCACGTGACTTCCTCTGCGAATGGAGTTGGAATTGAATTATCTTGCGGCTGCCTTGTGGCATTTTAATGTGTCTAATGTGTCGCCCCCTCTTGAAAAGAGTTGATGTGGGGGACCGCCCAGAGCTGGGATCCTGTAGAGTTCAAGTGGCTCGGAATTCTCTACTTGGCGTTTGGCCATGTCGCTCACGTGTCAAATTAATCATTTACCAACTGCTTAGCAGCAAGGAGGAGCGGGGCAGTTGTGACAGGCAGCTGATTTAGTGGCTCAGCTAAGATCAATGATCGTGCAATGCGATCGGCTGGAGGCTTGAAATGTGTTGCGCATGAGGAATTGATTAGGTCGTCGAGGTGCACTGGGAACGCAATGATATAATGGGTAAGGACTTTACCTTGAAGAGTGATCGCGGCTGGTATTGATTTAGCCGCTATGAATGATCAGTGATTGCAGATGGAATTGATTTTACTATTAAGCCAGGACCAGCGCTGAGGTAGGTCGAAGAGGTAAAAGATTAAACTGAGATTATGAGCACAGCACATAGAACGCATATAAATGAAGAAGAATAAAGATCAGTGGAGATATACTTAGCAGAGAAAAGGTCGAAAACTTAAAGCAATAATAAGCAAAAGCAACAAAAAAATGTATATATATTTAAATATAAAGGGTTGTAAACTGTAATACAATCTGTTGAATATTCAAAGAAATTAATAAAGTTTTTGTACTTAAATCAAGTAAGAGTATTGTCAAATTCGATAATTTCTTGAATAAAATTTGTTAAATATAAAAATCAAATACGAATCTAAGAAATGTTGCACTTCCACTAAGAAGATTTTTTTAAAAGGAGCATTTTATACCTTACTTAAGTACTTTTCCTTAATTAAGCAAAATTAACTGGCAATTATGTCATCATGAATAATGTATGCTGAATTTAAGAATATGCAACGACAATTTTTTCTTTACATTTTAAGGGGCTGCAAATTCTATTTTTCTGAGTGTACTTGTAGGAGAAAAACTGATCACATAGGATATATCCAGCCACCCCTTGCCATGATATGATATCTTTATTTATGTTGCTTGCGTATCGATTGAGATGCAGGTCACGATCACTAAAATGCGCTTCAGTTCTCACAGAACTTTTGAGAGTTGATATGCGCACAGCCTCGTCTCAGATCTCACACTTTCGCTCACTCTCCCACTCTCCGTCTCTTTCTCACTCTAGAATTCTCACACGTAAACAACAAGCACCGCAGTTTTCACATGCGGGCTGCGGTTAGCCGAACTGACCAAAGGCGATCACGGAAAATGCAGACGATCAGTTTGTGAACCAAGGGGTAGGGGCAGGGCTAGGGGCAGGGGCACTGCGGGGCGACCGCTAATTACGAGTGCGTCAATATTTGCGGCATGGCTGATCGAGAAACGGAGCAGCCATTGTAGCTATTGACTAACCCAAATCGCAAGCAAATAGAAAAAGAAGCAGATGAAAGACGGCGACGGCGGCGGTGCGGCGAAAGGATTCCCTAGTTAGCGGCTCAAGTGCGCACACGCGCAGGCGTCAATATTTGCACAAGGATAACGAGACGCGCGCACAGAAAGGATGTTTGCGCTAATTGCGCTCAAGAGCAGAGAAAACGCGCTGTGGTTGATAAAAAAAAAAATTAGGAGAAAAAAACAAATTTTGAAAAGAAAAGAAAACCAAATTGTGATTTGTTTAGGCCGCGCTCCGCTCTTGTGTAATTTGCGATAAGCGCTGCGCAGTTCAATCAGAGATAAGCTTCAATCAGTGGAGCCGAAGTCGGAGCCGGCCCTGGGATGTCACAGGATGTCGCTGTGTGCCCACCACAGGTGAGGCCCGCCTTGATAAGCGGCCAAGGGCCGGGCGGGGGGTTTGCGCAAATTGTTTTTCAGGCGTTTTCCGGGAAGCGGTGTTAAGTTCATGTTTGCGGTCTATTGTTTCTGGGAAAATTCTTAGCGAATGATCGCCAAGTCAAAAGGAATCCCTTATCTAAGGAGCAGTTAGCTAGATTTCCTCTGACCTAAAATGCAAATGTTTTTTTTTGAAGACTATGAAATGGTTTGAGTGACAAAAAGAAAGAATAAATAATAGTTTTACATGCATATACACATTTAAATAATAAAAATAATTATTATTATTATTATCGATTATAATCGATAGAAAATTTTCAGGGATGTTCGGATTTTCTTCAGATTCCCCAATGGATTTTACCGATTTTCCGCGCCCCTTTAGGTGTTTCCAAAAAAAAACTTGCTGTGCGATCACTTTGTCAGGAGTATAAATATACATACATATTTCTACAGATGATCAGATTCTAATTTCTATTAAAGGAGGTTCCATTTTTTTTTTTTTAATTTTTAATTCTTTATATGCCACTCCGCGCTCCCAGAACCCCCTTCTGTATGATCACTTAGTAAGTTATAACCGCACTTTCGATTAATTTCCAGCGAATTTCACTAATTAAAAGTAAGAGTGAAAATGGGGCGTTCACCACAGCTGTTGCCAAAGAAAGTAGCGAAGGGTTTTCCGTTCATCTGAAGAGCGCCCGGCAAGTGCGGGGCGTAACGCGCACTAACAGGCGGCGCACGGCACAAGCGAAGGACCACAGGCAGGATACGAGAAAGCGTAACATGTGTTTGAAGTGAAGGTGAAAAGATGTTAGAGAATGAGTTGAGCCCAGTTTTGACGATCGATGATGACGCCGAAAACGTTTGCTTGATGAAACGATTATGATTATAATTCGTCCTAGACCCGTGCCGGGATCATGAATGCATTGTTCACTTTCGCTTTTCCCGCTGCCAGGATAACCAGTAATTTCTCATACTCCGCTCGGGTTAAGCGTTTAGTGCAGCGCGTCTAATTGCCGGCATGTGGGCAATGCCCCGCGGGCATGAGGATCTTAAGGGGTTGCCACATTCTCTAAATGCGTCATAAAATGTAGAAAAATGAAAACGACAGTTGGTGAAAGTGAGGAAGAAGGAAGGGGCAACGACAACAGAAGAGCGCAAAAGCAATCAAGTGGCTGGCTGCCTCGGCTGATAATAGGAAGCTCAAAGACAAAAGCCTCAATATACGCGCTGCAAAGGATTTGCGATTGGGCTTAAGGATACCACAGCAAATGGCAACACATCATCATCATCAAGCCAAGACAGAGAAAGAGAGATTGGTAGAACGAGGGAGAGTTATACTCTCAAACTTCAATCCCAATACGAGTCGTCAATGGGACGCGCCACGTCATCAAATCACACAGCAAAAACCTCACGCGCAACTACAACAAGTAGTAAAAACTTGTGCGTGCACTGAGAGAAAAGGGCAGCTATGAAGCCAAGTTTTTACTCATACAGTTTCAAAAGTATTTCGATCTCGGATAGCTAACTAAATAATAAGTAATAAAATAATTAAACATATAATTAATATATTAATAATATATAAGTAATTTAAATATTTGGAGCCATTTCGCTAATAGATAATATTACTATGTTCATAAGAAATTATTAGAAAAAACAAACCAAGGTGGGCTAAACTTTGACATGCACTTGATTTAAGTAACAAATTCTTGCGTATTTTGGTATTTTCTCTGAGTGTGTGTGCAAGTGTGGGTGTGTGGCTGTGCGTGTGTTTATGAGATGATTTCATTTTGGTGTGCATGTCCCCAAACAGGACCAAGAAGACGCCAGCAGACGCAGCAGTCGCCCATTGTTGGCGTGCCGAGCGGCCATTGTCCAACCCTTAAATCAAAGTGTACGCAATTTCGTTAATAATCCTCAAGACAATATCGAAACGCCATAACAATATCCTTTTGATGATTATCGCTGCTCCTACTTGGCATTTACTCCCTAGCCCCTTTCGCCTTGTCTATTTGATTCGCCCGCCGCAGTTGCTTTCATGTTTATTGCTTGGTTAAGGCGAAAGGATAATGGCCGCTGAGCAGCAGGTTACTTAGTTACGCACAGGACACAGCTGTTCCCGGAACACAGCCCCACTTGTTTTCTGCTCCTGTGTGCGAAATGCTTTTTATTACTTATCCCCAGAAAAAGCCGGCTCATTAAAGAGATGAAAACGGTGCAGGTCCTGTCGTTGGGGTTGCGTCCTGTACGCATTTCAATTAAAGTACAAGCTGAAACTTTGCTTTTATGCCCAAAACAAGTCGCCCCCTTAAAAATGCTAATTTAAATTACAAGCACAATGTAAACAAAGTATTTAAATTGGGAACACAGACTCGATTTTTCCACTTACAGTAGTTCCTATGCCCTTTCTGGACCTAAATTTGGGAGAAAAAAAGTTGAAAATTGTGTTGATATTACGAGAATAGTCTAAGTTATTCTCAATGAATTCTTGATTTTCTTTTCCGTATTTACCTTGTTTAACCAATTTATTTTTATTTATTTTTTTTAACGCTAGGAGGAGACTTTCGCTTACTAAGGAAGCCTACAAAACTCAGAAAAAGTTCTACACATTTCTCTCCCACATGCAAGTCATATTTGATAGGAATTCCGCATTGCCCCCAATGCCAGCTAAAGAGCATAATGAGAGAACGCACTTAGGCCAAAAACACCTGATGCGAAATGGCTGCCAAAGGATTTTAGGGGTAGCCAATGCGCAGTTCCTTTTGGCCAGCAGGACATCAGGCTCATTTGAAATGCACAAAAAGTTTGTAAGAAGCAAAAAATAAAAATATAAGAAAAAATGATGTCCAAACTTTTGACAAAACAAAGCCAGAGAAGGGCAAAAAAAAAACGAGAAGAAAAATACAGGAAATGCTCGTAACATCTAAGTTGAGGGATATGCTGGACTGGCAGCAACTCCTTTAGCTGGTCCTTTTTTTCACTGGCCATTTAAAATTCTTTTCATGTTTAAGCGTGCAGAAGCAAAAAATGAATGGGAGCCGAAGCAAAATGGGAAAAGGGAAAAGGAAAAATATGTAAAAATTGTAAGAAAATATTACAAGTATTAAAATTTTAATGCAAATTGTTATTTTATGCAAGAATGTGCGGCCGCACGTACCGTGTCCTTGTCCTTGTGCCTGTCCTTGGCTCGACTTAAATCCCCCTTTTCAAAAAAAAAATTATATATATATGAGGAAAAGGCTGCGTAAAGGATTTCGGCCACAAGAAATGTTTTTGTTGTGCGCTGCTCTGGTTATTTTTTTTTATTTTTATTTTATATATATGCACAAAAGTCGACGTTGAGCAAATGACCTTTGCCTGAGCCAGGACTCTGTTGTGCAAATATGCGGCAGGATATGTCTGTATGTTGTGTGTATGCGTGTGTCTCCGAACATTCATATGCGTTGCTCGTGCTCCGCTTCTAAGCCCAATTTCCTTATGGCTTAAACCTTTACAGCACAAATGCGGCCATTGAAGAGACTCGAACCGGAGCCAAAAAGGATAATTGAAATGCGGCCAGCTGCGCATCTGCATGCAAATGATTTACAGCTGTCTTGCGAAATTTTCTCTTATTTAATTCGAAGGTTTTTCTCTTTATTTTTCTTTTTATTTTTTTACTGTGCTAAATAAATTATGTTACCACAGAATTTGTTTTAAAAATTTATAAAAATAATTTCACTTGAACCCCAGGGAACGCGCATATGTCTCACTGGCCACTGACCATGGTCCCTCCACTGTACACCCTCGACCAAAACCGTTAAGAGTAATAACAGTAACAGCAACAGCAACAGCAACAACAACAGGCATCGAAATGACATTAGGAATTTAGTTTAAACGAGGGTTGCGCCATTTCCCAAGTCGTTTTCCTCGTCAACGACGTCAACATTGCTTGGACCTTAACCCTAACTGCAGGGCCCGCGACTGCCTGTCTTCCCCTCCCCCTACCCCTCCTTATCCCACCCGCCCTTTCTCACTCTCTCTTTCTGTGTGTTACTTGGTCTTATGTAATTTAAGCTTGTTGTTGAGCATTTACCAGTTACGAAGGGCTCAAGCCACTGGATTTTATTACACCCAAAATACTCTGCCTTAAGTGAAGCATATTAAATTCTATAGCAAAACTTTGTATATAAAATTTGTTTTATATTTGATATATAAGATAAAATAATATAGTATATAGTAATAGTAAGTCATCGTAAAGAATAGTTTGGAAAAGAGGTTAATATTAATATATAAAAGTATGTAAAGTACAGATCGGTATAGAGTTAACATATATAAAAGTATGGCATGATTAAGCTCAATTTGTAATAAAATTCATAAAGTACAAATCGAGTATAGGGTATTCCCGCGCCGTTTTGTCACCTTTGAAATACCCTCTTGTTCTTGCTATGTGCGTAAATTTAGTCGAGCGTGTCTGTGCATTTCGAAATTGGATACAAATATTCGTATTTTTCCTATTTCTATACATATATATTTTCAACCAATTTCGAATTTGAGTTTCAGCATGGCGAGGGTTGATTGTTGGGTTTTTGGTGTCGCAACTATTTAGCTGTTTCATTTGTCACCCGCCACCCTCCACCCACCTTCGAACAACCACCCACTGACCAGCAACCCATCCACCATTTCGACAATGGGTGTCTCAAATTTACCCGTTCCTTGACTCTGGTTCCAGCTCCGAAGCAATACACTAAACTTGCCCTCTGACGACCTCGCGTGTGCCGTTGTATTTACTTAAATGTCCTTTCGCGTTTTGTGTTAATTACACAGCAAGGATATAAACACACATACACACACACACGCACACCTACACACACTTATCGTCGCATTTAAATTGAAAGGCGTGTCCAAGTCCAAAGTTCCCAAGTCTTTTAGCATTTGTTGGGTTTTATTGCCGCTGCTATCGTTCGCTGTTGTGCGGCAATTAACCCCTTTTTAGACCAGGGTTGTCGATCCGGCCAAAGCTGCCAAATGTGGACAAAAGCCTAAGTTTTTGTGTGCACTTGACAACCCTGCACGGCCATAAAATGCGCAATCATTATTCATAGCCTAGGCAGGCGCAACTCTGTGTGGGATGGGGTGGCAACCCACTCAGCTGACAGCAGCGTTTAATTAAAAGCCAAAAGCTTGACATGCCGGGTTAAACGCTTCTGCTCCAGTTAGCCCCTTGGCATGCATATAATTAAGGTTATTATGTCCTTTTGGTTTTTGTTTAAGTATGGCCTACGTTTTTTTTTGTTTTTGGCTGCCATTTTGTAGCCAGGGGCAACCGAACAACCCTCCTGTATTTGACTGGGTTAAAAAGGGTTGCAAAGGGTTAAATGCGTAGTTAGGGGCAGCTTTTCGACGACTTATATACAGCACTGTTCGGTAACCAATGACAACGCATTGGGAATATCCTTAGGAAAAAGCATATGATAGGTATAGTTGGTATAAGGGTTGCATGGGGTTATGTAAACAAAGAAGAGTCATATACAACTGAGGAATATAATAAGAAATCGTTTCAAATGGACCTAGTGAGTTTTTCGTTGCGTACATTATATAATATTTTAATTTAAAAGGTTTAGAAATTTTGTTTAATTTCGATCTTTACCATTCAATTCCTTAGGATACCCACAACTTTCTTTAAGAAAGTTTTTTCTTAGCTGCCCCCATTTAATTTATGTAGTTCTAACTGCCCCTCCTCCCACTTTTTATACGTTCTAATTGCATAACTGTCCCAGTTCCAGAAGTCTTTCTTATAGACTATTAAATTTCATAAGCACTTGCAAAATATCGCTTATGAACAGTAGGCACTAAAAGTACACGTACGGTCACATATCGTGGGCAGCAAGAGCCTCCATTTGGCGTTACTAAATGGCCACTAAATAAAAATTTCCATTAACTTAATTAATGGGCCGCAATTATGGCCACTAAAAAGCGCTGGCAAACAGAAACTCTATAGTTTTTAATCAAAAAGTCATTAAGGATATGTCACAGCTTGTACTCTAGGACGCCCCACGGCAAGCTCCCCACTCTCTAGCCCCCCTCCACCACCCCCGCCTCTAACACGTAAATCAAGCAGCATAAACAATTTGTCGCCCGCTGCTAAATTTGCAATAAAAAAATCTCTCAACGCACACATGAGAAGGCGCAAATTAATTTGCTGTTATTATTGCCGCCTTTTATCCTTTTGAACAGGACATCCTGTTGATATACTTTAATGTGGCCACAAGGTAATAATTATTATATGTACTACGCACACATAAAAAGCAAGCGCCCTTTGCGCTGGGGGCAGCTCAACCCCTATATTTAGGGGCAACATAGTCCTTGTAACTCCTTGTTGCCGCTAAATATTTGTCCTCAATTTTTTGGCAAAGGCTTGCTGATTGAGTGCTCTTGCGATTTCGAGGCTACCTTTGTCAGCCCTCATCGCAGTTCTCAATCCCATCCTCTGCCTCATTGATGATGTTGCTGATTCGATGATAAAGTTCTGCTTTATCTTTTGTTTACAATTATTGACATTTTTTTATTTTTTTGTTAAAAAAAATGTCGAAACAACCCTTAAAACTCGCCTCTGCCCCTAAATCTAATCTCGAGGATTTTGATGCCTGGGCACGTGTTTGGCTTTTGCGCAAATTATTTATCCATCAAGTTATTTCGATTGTGGCTTTTTGTGGCTTAAAAAATATAATTCCTATGAATCCATGTGTTAAAAAATTGGTAAATATATAAAGAAATTTATTTTATTAAATAAGATGATCATAATATGTAAGCAAATTCAATATCATTCAATATTTCTCAATATATATTAATTATATTTTCTATTATTATGTTAACTAAGTTTGAAATGTATATAAAATAAACTATATGTCAATTGGAAATGAGGATAAGTATAAAGTCTAAGCTTAGCATAATAATATGGAGTACATTTTTGAATAAAATGATATATAGTTATATAAATTATCAACATAGAAAATAGGTAAATTTTAGAAATCTTTTGAGTTTCTTCAAAGTGCGTTCCAGATCCTTAAGCGCGCATTAATTGTGTGTAAAACTGAAAAACCTTGTAAAATTTACCACTTAACGGAAAAGCTAGAGACAGAGAGGTAATGAGATAAGGATACCAAGGGCAAGATATATATAGCAATAACGAGAGCAAAAAAGAGCGCACTATAAAGCATTGGACACAAAATTAATTGAAATTTTATTTCAAATGCGAACTTTGACATGGTTTTCCTGGAAAGCCGACGACGAGTGGCGCTGCCACGCCCCCTTCCCCACTATCCGCCCAGCTAACAGCACAACGCCTGTGAAATATTTACGCGCGGCAACAACAACGAGTTGGTTTAGGACGGGGATTTAGACACTTGCGGGCATTTTTTTGAAACGGATATGAGAAACAAGCAAATGCAAGGAACTTGGCCAGGATAACAGGAGGACGCGGCGGCCAGCTTTAAGAGGCAGAAGTGTGGGCGTTGCGCTCATGACTCAGAATTTTGCGTTTGTGAAAATTAAAAAATTCTTGAAGAAACGGCGCAGGACGCGGTTGGCTGGGTGCTAACTACGCGGCTCTAGAGCCGAGCTCGCCCCCGTTATCCTTGTGGCCGTTGTCCTTGTTGCTGTTATGCTTGTTGTTGTTGCTGGGGTAAACAAAGGATCAAAAGCGCACTAATTGTTTTCTACTTAGGCATAGGCCAGCACATTGGGGGCCCATCCCCACGCCCAACACCCGCCCAACCTCCGAGCGACGGTTGCCCGCAGTTGCCGCGCCTGTCCAGGCTAATCTGGCGACTGCCTTTGCCGCGTAATTTTTCAAAACGTAATTTGCAATTAAAGACGAACAACGAGCGTCCACGCAATGCGTAACCATCCCACCCAAACCCTCAGATATACGACACCCAACGCCCTGAGCCTCGAGCCTTGAGTTGTGAGTCCTGAGCTGAAGCCTTATGACGTTTCATTTTCATTGCTTTAGCATTAAGATTACGGCTACAAGTTGCTTCAAGGACTCCTCCTCGCCGCGACTGTCTCTTTGTAAAGGATGTTTGCTTCAGCTGATTTACACAAAGGGAATTTTAATTAATTTTATTGCCTGGCCACACAGCAAATGGCATTCGCAAAGGTTGGATGAGGTTCGCCCAAGTTTTAATTTTAGAATTTAAAATTGTACTTAAAAATTATTAAAATGCTCGATATATTCCTGGGCTTTATCTTTGTTTAACAATCCATTGTTATAAACATATAAATATAGGACAAAAACTATATTTATATTAAGATTTAGAGGTGTTCGAATGGCAAGGAAAAAATGTTGTCCATCTTATACCCTACAGTTTACATTTATTTGTATAGTTCTTATATTTTAATTTGTGCTTACCCGAAAGTCAGTCAAATAACTATGCGGTCATCGATAGAGCTTTTTATCTATAATAAACAGTTTGGAAATAAAAGTAATAAATATGTGCTCTTTATCAATAATTATTCATCCGTATGTTAAAATACGTCGTAAACAATTTCGTATCTTAAATCATATTATACTCAAATAAATGTAATAAATCTATTACAAACCTTTATCTACAAAATCGAATAACCGGTACGATTTTTCAATATATTTAAATAGATTTAATAAATATATTTATCCGCCCTAAACGCAATCTTAAAGTGTTAAATCTACTCGCTGCCATTTTTTTGCACAATCGCCGAAAATCCATGACGCCAATTTATCAAAGCGTAGCCGGGTAACTAATACACACACACGCACACACACACGCACACACACACGGACACACGCACAGTAAAGGGTCTCAGTATTGGCGATAGAAATCGATAGGTCGTTTTGTTTTTGGCCACGCAGCCGGCGGATGGCGACTGAATTTGCTTGATGACATGCCTTTCGCAACAGCCTCCCCCGTCTCCTCACACCACCCCCTCGTCCGCGAGTAACCCTTATGGCTGGGCCGACTAAAACCAACAACCCTATGCTGCCAACCCATTTGATATTTCTTTTTTCGTTGCTTTTTCCCTTTTTTTGCTCGCTCTCCTCAGCTGAAGACGACATGTGGCCGGAGCAGGACTACAGGACCAAAATCGAGACCGGTTTGCTTCGTGTCCGTTCAAGTTCAAGCAAACAGCAAGGACACGCGCTACACATGTCCTGCGGGGTGGGTTTCGCAGCCAGCGAGCATACATATAAAAATAAAAACTTTTTATAAGACATGCGAAGGGTAAACGGACCACAGAAACGGGCTATCCAATATATATATGTAAACATATACACATATATATAATGTATGTACATAAACGAGTTTTGCGAAGGGTTCGGCTGGGACTTTTGTCACATGTGTGTGCTACATATACATAAAAAGCTGTCACACACGCACACACAAGCGTTGCTTTTCACCCTTTTTATTGCGTCTTGAAGTTTTATGTGGCTTATGTACTGCCCTATAGGCGCAGTATGTGGGTATATATATGGGCATGAGTGTGTGTTTACACTGAGCGAAAACACCAAACATTTGTTACTTTAATCAAGTACAAGCGTTCTCTAAATATGGATAGGATAAGGTGTCTTAATTTCATAACAACATTACTAAATCAAATTTGTTTCTTATAATCCCAAAACTTTTAAAATATAATACTTAAATAAAGTACTAGATATATAAAAATGATCAAGTACATTAAATTCTTTTGAAGTTTATTATATACTCAAGAAATATATCAGTTTTAAGAAATATATCAGTTTTAAAGAATATTTTATATTTTAAAATGTAATTTGCTTATACTGAATTTTAGAACACCTTTTTTCGCTCAGTGTGTGCATTTATATATGCGCTGTTGGATAACCGGAAATATGAGACATCAAGGCTTTTATAAATGGCGCACGGGACGAGCCGACATTTGCTTCTTGCCGCACGCCGTTGATGTTGATGTTTGATGGCAGCCACTGTGGATGCTGCAGGGCGTGGGCGTGGGAGGGGAGAGGGGTGGGGGTTGTTCGAGAGCTGGTGGTGTTGGGGTTCTATGCTGTGGCGTGATGTATGTGTTTGACAGCCACATAAGGGGGTAAATTGAGTTTTCACATGGCAAAAGTTTTACTCGAATTGTTTGCTTTGACCAGCCGCCAGACTCCCCCGCGCCCCATCCAAATTCAGGCGCCTCGTGCGTGCCACATGACGTGCCACACAGCAAAGCGAATTTAATAAATGACTTTATAGTTATTTTCGCATGCTGCCACTGCTGTTGGCTGCCACAAACCCTTGCTGCCCCGGTTTCGGCTCGGACCCGCAGCCTCGCGTTTTATGTTTGTGCGTGGGCGGTGGTTGGGTTTGAATCGAGTCCTTTGAATGGAGCGAAACGGCTGCAACGACTATCAAAAATTAATACTTTTGTCTGCATTCGGTGTGTTACACCCGGTTACCCCTGCCCACCCCCTCGTTCGGTTAGTCCACACGTCATTTTCACGTAATACTTTTTGCGACCCACACGAACAACAAAAGTTGTAAAAATTTTAATTTTCCCTCAATATTTTTGGCATTTCAGCTGCTGGCGACATATGTGTGCCAAATAAAAGCCAAAAGCACATAAGCGTATATATATACATATAAATATATATGTGCTAGGTATGTGCCGCCTTTTGTGGCTGTAAAAATTGGTGGCAAGACAAACGCCTTAACGTGGCGCCACGTTTCGAACGCATGTTAAGCCTTTAATGGCTTTAAAATGGCCGCTTTACGGCCAATTTGTTTGTGTTGTATACGAAAAATCAGGACACACAGTTTCTGCCCTCTGTAAAAATCACAAGTGCGACACATTTCTCTAGCAAAAAACAGCAAAATATTATGATATTGTCAATCATCTTCAAGATAAGATAACATAAAAATCATAGTATCTTTAGAAAACCATAGATACATAGGTTACTTTTTTACAAGAAAGAAAATGTATGCTAAAATTGTTTTTCGTTGTTTTTCTGGTTGAAAAAATAACAAACTAAAATAATGTAACTGGGACTAGAAACATTTTGAGGTAGTCAGACAACAAATAATTTCACACTCGCATTTAATCAGGAAAAACAATTATATTAAATATATTTTTAATTTTATAATTTATATTCACTTATTTCACTTTATTTACATATTAGTTATAAACTGTCAACCCAAGTTTATATTTAAATATTACCTACTGCTAAGACAATACAACAATATTACTACAAAGTACATAAATTTAATGAACAACCAGGAGAACTGTAACTAAAAGTAAGGTTACATAACCACAAAATGGAGGTATTTAACCGCACACAACCTATTGTGGTTACATAACCTCAATTTGACTAGACCTATACCTCTAGACCTATACCTCTACATATAACTATACAACTTATAAACGAAGTCACGCTATTTTAATACATTTCCTCAAGTGTCCCAGTCATAATTTCAAATTTTACATAGACATTTTCAGCTGCAACCGGTTTCATACATAAATAAGACACCAGACATAAGGCGACATGCAATAATTTCGGGTTTTTTAATAACAAGGACCAAGGCTTGCGATCGGCTAGGTCCTTTAATCTGCTTTTAAACGAGACGCGGGACACGACCACACAAAACCCATAAAAGAAAGGCGACTGCTTGGGACAGCTCCAGGTCGAAATAATTGGAACAATTTCCTATCAAATTTATGTGCTATAATCGGGAGCAGCAGGTTCAAAGATAAAAATCGAACGCTCATTCTCCAGAGTTCGACGTGTGTGTGAACAGGTGAAAGTGGCTGCGACAATGGCAGAAGGATGAGCGGAGAGAGCGGAGAGCTCAGAGGATTGCGGGTTCGATTTTAGCTCAGTTCGGCCGAGTTATTTTTATGGCCACCAAAGCGCTTTGTTAACAATGATTTTTATATACATATATACACGATATATGTGCCACCGTGTGCCACTATTTGTGGTTAGCTCAACTCGTTAGAACGCCTTGTTATATCTTCTACCTTGCCCCAGTTTTCCCTTGCCGCTTATCGCTGACGTTGCATCTTAAAGGCGACATCTTGGCCGCCCAGAGAAGAAGTTGTGTGTATGTCTGTGTGTGTGGGGGCATAAATGGGATGCGAAGGATTGCGTTTGGGATTGGTAATAACCGTTTTGTCCTGCGTCCTGTCACAAATGTCTCAATCGTGGCTTTTGTAAATTGGCTCGGGCCCATAATCGAAATTCCATTGAAACGTAAAATTGCCAAGACGGCCCAGACACGAGGCAGCGTTATAGAAAAGACGAGCAGCTAACGGTTTCTACTTGCTGTCAAACATTTTAGGCGCCATTGTTGACATTTCTTATGTACCCTTTTCTTTATCTCTCTTACTCCTGTGCGTGTGTGTGTGTGTGTGTGTGTATTTGTGCTTGGCTTCCTTTATTGATTGCCCGATAAGCAGGCATCTCAATTTTTGGTCAACAGACATTTGGTAATAACATTCGAGGCACATAACTGCGAGTGTTGTAGCGGGAGAGGAGCTGTCAAGGGGTTTAGAAATGGGAATCAAACATGCAGAAAAAGAAAGAAAGAGAGAGAGACAAGTAGGTAAGGTCATGAGAAAAGTTGTTGACAGATCGACGGAAATGATAAGATCTCGATTAACTGATGGATGAATTATGTTTAGACAGAATTCCTGTGATAGGGCAGACTAGACTAGACTCTATGATAAGTTTCCTGTTAGCAAAAGGATAAGTTATGATGGAGGGAGAATTGCTGAGGAAATGACAATAAGTGAGAAGTTGCCTACAAGTGATTTTTAAAGGTCTGGCTTTTAATATAAACAATTTCAGGATGTTAGACCCTGAAGAATCCTTCAACTTGTGAAGTAAAGTATTTTTAGGATAAATGGAAAAATAAAAAAAATATAATACGATGCATTTTGTCTTAGTTTCCATCTATGTTATATAGATGAAGAGTTCCAATGCTCTTGGACTTCTGAAGTTAACTTTTTCACAGTTTTGAAGATTAAATAATTTTTTAAGATAGATGTATGAATTAGAATGTGTTTTATCTGGTGTTTAAGGAAAATAACTGGATATAAGCCAGTTTCCACACATACATATCCATACAAAACTCCCTATGGATTTGGTCCCGTGTCATATTAGTGGTAATTAAGAACTTATGATCGATTATGAACTTAGAAGTCAGCGCACCTTGCTACCTGCCCGTGCCAACTGCAGCTGCTGCCAGCTAAGCCGAACTAATCTTATCAAAAGACACTCGTCAGTCATTCGCAACGATCCCTGTGCAGTCAGTGGAGCCTTTACGAAATGCCGACTGGCATCGGCAGGTGTAGGACCAATAACAAAACCGACTACAACGGCAATAACAAAATTTCATTTCATTTGTTACAATTACCCAAAACATTTTGGTACGCGTGCGCGCGCGCGCAAACTCTAAAAATGTTTTCCAGGAACTCGACTTTTGCCAACTTGGCCAAGTCGCTGATAAGATAAATAGCAAAACGGTTCATCCACATGCTCCGTGTTCGCTCGGCATTTGCTGATGTCCATCTCTTGTCCATGTTATAGCTCAGTGCCCGCCGTGCGGCACCCGCTGCGTAAAAGAACCTGAAACCGAACCTCAAGAAGAACATTAACCCGAGTTCCGTGTCTTATCAGCCGGCCCAACAATTTGTTACAATTGTAATTCTTTGCGAACTGACCGTTTGATGTGCGTTTGATTAATTGCGGGCGAAAAAGAGTTTCGATCTTCAAATAGTTGTAGTTGCAGTTGTAGCTGCCCCCGATTGTAAGCGCCCCAGGGTGCTGCCCTTTGTTTGCCCCTGGGTGTGCCACATTTGCAGCAAGACCTGCGCTTTGTTTTGAGCTCATCTAATTGAATTACAAAGCAAAATGATTAATGCAGAGCTGCAAAGAAGACAGAACAGCGCTACGAAGCGAAGCGAGTGCTCAAAAGAGTTAGGCGGAATTGGTTAATGGTTGTACTGTACTTGCCTGTGGAAGGATCTACGTGAACAAGAGAATAGAAGAAGCATCCTAGTACCAATAAAAGACATCAATATTGAAAATGCAGGCCTCCGCCTTCTTACTACAGTAGTAACAACAAGAAAAGTATTCAAAGAACAAAACTACAAGCCGGGTTAGATTAACAAAGGACTTTTTTTATATAAAATACTTTCTTAACTTTTGATAAAAAAATATCTTATTCCTTATTAGGCTCAAAAAGGGTTTATGGATCCAAACATTAATATTCAACAGTGATACTTTCATTAAGATCTTTTTCCTGATCTCAGCTGATATAAAAAAACTGACTTTTTGTTTATTTTCCTTAGTTTTTGCATTTCTTCCTTGAGTTGTTCCCCTTCATCAACTCACTTTGTTCTCTTTAATTCCTATCAAATGCGTTCGTTTTAAACTAGTTTTTGGTACTCATTCAGGATGCGTTCTTGCCTTTGGCTGCAGCACACGTGCCACGCCCCATATCTTAAACTGCCGCCCCCCTCCGGCGGGACCCGTGCCCGGCCTCTAATTACATTCTTCCGGCTTAGGCCGAGCGGCTTTCGCTTTCGTCTGCAGCGGGCACAATTAGTGGCCTTTGACACGCCCCCGTTCGCTCGTCTTGGCGCGTCCTTGAAAAAAATAAAGGAAAAGGGAAAGGCAAAACGGAAAACTAAAGTGAACTGAATTGAATTGAATTGAGAAACCGATGCACAATAAAAACGTTCGCTTTTATTGATACGAAAATTGGTTTACACTGAGGAAAATCGCTGGCAGCTGCCGCAGCCTCTGCCTGATGCACAGCGGCTCCTCCTTTCCCACTCCTCCTGCTTGACATGCGGGGGCAACACCTACAGGACGCACGTGTGTGCCTAAGCGTGTGTGTGTGCGAGGGTGTGTGTGTGTGTGTGTGCTTGGTGTTGATGAAATCTACTTTTGCTTTTGCATCTTTTTTGGCCAACGGCATCGCCATCTAAGCAAAACATTTCAATTTTCTAGGCCAGTGGACAGGCGAGGGGGCGGACGGTCGGGCGGACAGGGAACTAGGCGGAAACTACGACGCGATTGCCGCCCCTTGGGGCCGTTGTCCTGGCGAGCGTAACCACGCACAACGAAGGATTCGCAGCCCAAGGATTTGTTTGTCAAAAGCAGACAACAACAACAACAAATGGACTCTTTTTAAGGACTGGACGTGGGCGTTTTGGGCTCGGGTTCGAATCCTGGTTGCCTGTCAACTTTCAAGTTGGTTTATTTATTTTTCATTTTTAGGCTGCTTTTTTGCTTCCTCTTCTTACCGAACAGATCCTGCCCCAACTCCTCGAGACTCCTCGCTGCCAATCTTTGTGCACATTGATGAACCTTTTGCCTAGCAGTTTCGTTCTCGTTTTGGTTTTTTTTTTAATATTTGCAGCTTTGCTGTTTGTTTACCGTTAAAGGACACAACACAGCCCACAGGATGTGCTGGGAGTAGGCCCATTTTTGGGCCTCGTGGCTGCTGCTGTTTGTGGGATAAGCCAAGGCAGATTTTCCTATTTTTTTTTTTTTGCTGCCAACCGGCCAAATAGATTTCTAAACGAGAAAAAGAAAACTTTTCGCCTTTTGCGCTTCCTTTTTGTTGCCTTTGCTTTGTTGTTGTCAGTTGAAAAATAGAGAGAGTGGATGGGGTGAGGGAAGGGGGTTGGTTGAAAGGGGAGGCATACCTACGGTTTTCAATTTGCGCCCGGCAATGATGACAACGGCACATTTCAGAGCCACTGCAATCAGTTTGAGACATACTTGAACTATAATGGATTTAAGAGTTGCCAGAGAATTACATTTAGAAATTTTTAGAATGACAAATATAGCCCCCACCACCTACCAAGCAAGAGACTGTTTAACCTTTAATTTAAGCTTTGGCTGGAAGGTTCCTACAATTTTTTAGGCATTCATATTTTTAGGGGCTAGAGGGCTTACACATACAATTCATTTTCCTTTAGAACTTTTTGCAACTGTAGTAGGGAAACACCTATTGAAAACAGAATTGGATGCGGAAATATAGCTTTAGTCTAAACTTATTAAAGTTCTTCAGTTCCTCTGTTAATGTATATTGAGAAATATAGTCCTCAGCCTAATGTTCCAACTACGTCCTCAACTAGAGTACAATAAATCGAGTTCTAACTCTCATTAGACTAGCTTTCAGTCCTAAGGTCACATTAAAAACTGACCTACTTCAACATAGCTCGCATAACTCTATAATCTAACCATCAGACCCTTTTCTACTGCTTCATTTACATTTCTAGTTAAACAAAATATGTGACCGCGCTCGTAACAGGCAATTAACCAATTAAAATGTGAAAAGTTGACCAAGCAGAGCGATCCCAAGGGTTAAACAAGCGCCAAGGGCTCAAGTCGTTTTGTTCCTACTCAGATCTGGTTCGCGCGATAAGGCCACACACCTGCGTACACCTTCCGCATGAGCTCGACTCAACTCGAACCAGCTCAAAATTGAAATTTACGATTACGATAACACCCCTTCTTCCTTGCCCCAAGTCCCTCATAGCCAAATGAGGCAGTAGCCCAGGTCGCGTCAGATAATGTCAGTTTGGTGTGAGAGTTACATAAATTTAGATGAACTGCGACTGTACTTTGGAGGCAGGGGTAACGGAGTCTCAGAAAACGTTAGCTGACCTGCGAGGGGTCTGTGCGGACATTAACGACTCACATTTCTTCAAAAGGATAACAACAAATTAAAGGATTTGCTGTTTTGGGCCACCATTGTTCCCATTGTTCGTTTGCAGTTTTCCTTTTTCTTCTCTTTTTTAAGTGCTTGCTGTCGAAAAGGATTCCGGGAAATTGTTTTTCTTTATGTGCTCTTTTTCATTGCCTTTCTACTGTTGTTTTTTTTGTTTTCAAGGTAGAATGTTGCGCAATTTGCTGGAATTATGAGTGGGCGCGTGGGCGTGGCCATTGCCATTAGGCTGCATTTTGCTCTTAGCTAATAAAATGAATAAGAAAATGTCACAACAAACCCAGCGAAAATAATACCCGAAAGTGTAACTAAACCCTTTTGTGGATATGCCACTTAACTTTCCGAGTTGTTGTGGTGTCGATGAAGTTGTCAGTGGACAGAGTCAACCCCTTTCGGAAGGGGTTTATACCCCAAGCTATGCGCAAACGCACTTAATGGCCTATTAAACGCATCGGAGCGAAAGGGGTGAACGTGGAAGGGTTGTGTGGCAAGGGTGCAAAGGGTTTGGTGTTGCCCGCGATGACACCGCTAATTGCTGGCTAATTTGTTAAACACGCGCTCATAATGGGTTTAATAAAAGGGGTTTAAAAGAGACATTTTCGAGTGCTGTTGAATGCATGGCTGCAAACCCAAAAAAATATTGTTCGGTGTTTCGGTTTTCTTGTTCGAATGCTGATTTTGGTAAATCCTCATTATAAATATTTTTGAGTCAAAATACCAACTTTGTGTTCAAATTAAACCGGGTTTTGTTTAAAGATACTTCGGTTCGGACCTAGCATTAACTAACCTTATGGGAAATTGGTTTAGCTTAAGGTTCAATGGTAGATTAAAAATGCAGGTATTTCGAAAACAGGCGTTGGCTAAAAATGGTTATAGACCAGTGTTGTAAAACTACATACAGTTACCTTATACCTTATACCCACTCACACCTGTTTCATAAGCAAACGAAGACGTTGTGCAATTCGCTGCGCTCAAGTGAACTCATGTGAAAATTTCTCATCGTTGGCATTTCCTGCGCCAGCGGCGTGTGATAATTAAAAACTAAGACAAACGATGACAGCACCCAACGATGGACAGCGGACAGCAGCAGGAGGAGGAGCAGCAGCAGCAACGGCAGGACAACGATATTTGCTATGCAAATGACAGGACAATGGACACTTGTGCGAACAAACGATGGGCCCATCATCATTCTCAACAGCGCAATACAATACAAAGAGAGTATACAGAAATACAGATACCGAAATAGATATATAGAATAGCACAAGAAAGAACAATTAAAGTGAAAGTCCCGAGGAATGAATACCCTTAAATTTATTACAGGTGAACCTTTAGTTATCTGATCTGATAGATAGTGCACATTAGTGTTGAGAAATAAATTCATTTTAACTTGATAATCTTTAAATATAAAGCATACCTCATATATTTATCGATCATATCTATGAGAACTCTATTTTAACAATAATAATTTGTTTCGTTTATAAAAATGTTTTACCAATGCAAATTTGCGAAATAAATAGCAGTATTCAGTAAAAAGACCAACTCAGTTTTTAATCTAAAATGTTATCATTGAATGACTTTCATATTTAGTTACAAAAGCAAAATACCATTTGCAAGTGTATTAGAAAATGGCGGCTAATTAAAAACGTAGCCAAGCGAATGCCGCTGAATAAACAAGAAGAAGAAGCAGCAGCAGCGGGCAGCGCGATAATGGCCGAACCAAAACGAAAGGACACGGCGCGCCAGATAATGTCCTGGCACGTCATTGGCCATGCGAAAAATGGCCAAAAGGATAACCAAAACCGAAGAGCAAGCAGCAGGCCCGCAACTCTCCTTCTGCTTCTTCTTCGGCTTTTTTTTCATTGTTTGGAAGCCTCTTTTAATATTTAAGGCACACGAGCGTAATTTGCGCTTTGGAAATTAAAAGCGAAATATGCACAAAAATAAAAAGAAATATTTGCCACCAGCCATTGAGCAGGCGACAGGCAGCTACTTGCGACCAGTTGTCCTGCCTGTCGCGCTTTTCTATTGTCCTTGGCAACTGGCTTTGTTGTAGCTGCCAGCGCGGGCCGCGATAAGGTCGTCCTGTGTCCCCTCCTTTGCTCTTCTTTCGTTTGCTTCTTCTTCTTCGTTTTGTTTCTAAGGCAAATGCAAAACAAACTTTTGCCAAAACTCGTGCACAGCTCGAAGGGCAAAGGGGGTAGGGCGGAGGGGTTGGGGGAGTTGCCTTAACGCGGGCGTGACTGAGCCTCAAATGCGCCTCGCTGCCTGTGCACAAAAGCCTTTATTTAATTTAATTTTTGAGAGCGTCTCCGCTCAAAGCTTTTCATTAGCAGCTGCCTACTGGCTGGGAACGAGGTGAAGAAGGGGGAGAATGGGCCGAAAATAATGTAAAGGATGCTCGCAGCCAGTTTGACAAATATGAGCTGCGCGGGTTGGCTATAAAGACATATTTTAAAGCTCTAATGGAAGCTTTGTCGTTATATTTTAATTCTAAATTGCTTAAAAAGAATTTTTGAAAATGTTAGACTTATAAAATGCAGTTTCTTATAGTTATTTAGGAAAAATTCAGTTTTGTCAATCAAACGAATATTTGACTAAATTGGTAACTATCGAAAAATAAAGATATTTGAATATATACATTTATATTCTTTTTATTTAGTGTGATATTCAACTATTAATTATAGATACATACAATATACAAAATTCTCTTTCGCGGAAATTTATTCTCTTTAAACTTATTCAAAATTTTACTCAATCGATATTAATCGATGATAGTCAACACATAAAGCTTTGATATATTAAAGAATTTGAGATCGTATTAATGAATTAGAGAACCTTAATTGTCTGTTATGGCTTACACATCTCCATGTCCATTATAGGCCTCATATAATTTCAGTAGCACCTCTGCTGCACCTCCCACCCCTGCCTCCCTCTCTCCCTTTCTCTCCCTCCTTACAGCCAGCCTGCGAAACATTAATCTGCCATGTAAATCTTGAGCAGAGTGTAAGCAAAGGCATCGTATTTGCGCATTTTTAAGTACGCCGGGCAAAGATGAACGTCCAACAAGGACGCCCACACCCACTGTACCACTGAACCACTGTGCCACCCACTCGAACGGTGGGCCAGCATGAAAGTTCACTTTTTGCGCGTTGTCATTATTCATCAGTTGTGCGGGGGCGGGCTAAACTTTTAGCTGCCGTGCAAATGCTAGAAATGTGTGCCCCCGCATCCCCAGGCCCTTCTACAGTAATGCCATTTTCATGCAATGTGGCTCCCTCGCCACGGCTGGGGTTTCTTCTTCGTTTTTTACTTTTACCCTAACAGCACATTAACCCACCGAAAAATGCCCATTAGAAATGTAAGCAGCGAGAAAGAAAAATTAAAATTGGCCACGATTTTCATTCTCGCTGGATCTTCTACGTGTCGGTCCGGTCCGGTCCGCTTCGGTCCGGTCCGGTCCCGTTCGTTCGCTCGCTCATCCATTGTTTCATTTCATTTTTTGCTCATTTTTCACTTGAAATGAGCCGCCGGGCATTCATGTCATGTGCCCCCAACACCCCACCTCCCACCCACGCCAACGACACCGGCCGGACAGATAGCGGCGCGGCGTTGGCTTTCAATTTACGCGGCTGCGTCCGGCACATCCTTTCAGCGTGTGTCCTTCGAGTTGAAAGCAGCTTAAACAGCCTCCCAGTTTCAAGTCTTTGTTTGCTTAAACATTTTTTCTACTTTGGCGGCATTTTCCATTAAAATTCCGCCACATTTTTTTCTCTTTGGAGCACTCGTAGAACAGCAACAACAACAACAACAACAAGAGAGCGCAGGACAACGAGCAGCAGGACGAAAATTTAGAAAAATAACGCAAGAATTTAAATAATAAAGCAAGCGCGCACAAATGAATCTAATTTTTTACAAAGGGGGCAACGGGCTAGCAGGCAGATTTACAGGAGTCACGGCGGCGGGGCGGAGGGGTAGGCAGTCCAGCCGCCGACGGCCCAGTAAAGTGCTCAAGTGGAGCAACTGGAAGGAGAGTGGTATGGGTAGTCCGGAGGTTACGTGTTGTCCGCCTCGGCTGGGGTAAATGAAAAAGTGTTTTGCTTTCTGTTGCTTATTTTTGTTAATTTTTTCTCCACTTCTCTGCGCTTGGAAATTAATTTTATTTCGCCTCGCTGCGCATCCTTCGGCTCGTATCGCATTGTTGTCCTTTCGAGCCGTTGACAATTTTCTTAAGCCTAATGGTCGACGCTACAAAAGGACCCGACAAATGGCCCTTTGGGCTTCTGCTCAGCTTAAATAATAATATCCACAGTCGATTAAAAATAAAATTTTTAAATACAAAGTATACAACTGTTTCTATTTAAATAATATTTATATATGGAAACATTTTCGGAATAATACTATTATAGAAATATACAATTTAAAAAATAAAAGTTTAAATTTAATGGTCATGGTCAAAAAGGTCTAAATCAAGAAAATCGGTTCAGTTTTAAGAGTCAAAAACTTTACATGTCAGAATTTTTATTTACTTTTACGTGATTATTGATTAAGAAATATTGGGCACCAATCAGATTTAAAATAACATTTGATAAAAAAATTTTAAAACATACAATCGATTAAAAGAAAAAATTTCGCTTCTAAAATTCATCAACATAATTTTCCGCAAATAAGTCAATTTTTTGAAATTTTTATATTTTGAATTGTGTTAGTTTACCGTTGAAGTTTCAGTAAAGTTATGGCAGTTTTAAATTTAGATATACAGTTCGATCTATAGAACACAGCTGAAAATATCCAAATTGGTTTCGATGTAAACAGTTTCAGCTTCGGAGGAAGGCTATATATATAAAACAACCCTATGAAAAACTTAAAAATCGTGTTGAACACCTTTCACACTTTAAACTCGTTACGTTAGGGGTGGCCCAATAATCAAGTGTGACACATAAAGGACACGCGCACCCTTTCCCTAAGCCGTTGGCAGATGAAACCAAAATAGCAAACAAAAATCGTTAAAAAATTGAAATAAAAACGAGAAAAAAAATTCGCATTTCATGTTACGCTTGGTAAAGTAGCTCAAATCACAGCTGAGCCGCCCGACCGCGCCCCTTCATTAAAGCGAGGGGCTTAATCAACGTGCACCACCACCACCGCCGCAAGGACGAGTTGCGGAAATCAACTTGAAAATGGGTGAAAAAAATTGCAAATTGATACAAAAAAATAAAAAAAAAATGAATGGAAAAACAAGGCAACGACAGGCGCACAAAAGGGGCACGGGGAGGGGGCCGTCAGCCCGTGCGTGCCTGATTGTAGGGTTGAGCTGTCCCAGGATAACTGGGCACGCGCGCAGCGAAAGGATTTGTGTCTGCGCAAAATAATACACAATACATGGCACAACAACAAAATTGAAAATTTCATTGATTTTCCACAAGAAAATGCGTTAATTTTTTTAGCCAACTAACGCAGCACTTGCTGGTGCTGCTAGGGAGGGTGACGCAGGGCGCAAGAATGATGATGATGATGATGATGAGCGGGTGGTTGTTACATAAGACCATTACCATTACATAGTCTATATATACATAAAGTAGCCTTTTACATAGGGTATAGACTCTGTAGCAACAACCCCTTGACCAGCAGGCGCAATTAGATGACTCGAAAATGCCACGTCGCCTACATCGTCCTCGCAACAGGACACGCACAACAACGGTGTGGTCAGTCGACTGGCTACCTTCATTTCGCATGACCAGCGTATCCTTTTGAGCAACCCCCGAAATCGCACAGGACAGGACCTCAGACAGCTGGCCAGTGTAGGTCAGCGCGTGACCTACAAATGCCGCCAAAAACGCTCTGGCGAAAAAAAAGGATGCCATCCACTAGGACTCGCCTCGGCCATTTGATGGACGCACCCAAACTGACAGTTTTAATGAGCGCCAGCAGCGGCAGGCAAATTTCCAAGCGGAACAAACAAAAATTGCATGATTTTTGCTTTTCGGCCAACAGATTACGCGGCAAGTTTTATATACTATTATAATACCCTGTACGCAATAGGGAAAGGAGTATATTTTAATTGTAAGGATGTAGGAGACAGAAGGAGCTCTCTTTGAACCCATAAAACGAAGAACAATAACTTGAGTTAATAAAGCCTAAAAGATCCTAAAAATTCCTAAAAGAGTTAAAGAATTGCAGATCATATTTATTTATTTATGTAAATTTTATAAATAGGTAAGTCTTCTAAAATAGATTTGAAGAGATAACAAACGAGGAGTATTTTATTTTCTGGCTAACACTAACACTAACTTTAACTCTAATTCCATACACCCCTTAAATATGTTAAGGCTACTTCTTGACATAAAACATTTTATTTCTTTAAGTCCAAATAATTTAAGGGGATCAGACTACAAGGTATCTCACAGTTGAAAACTGGAAAATATGTATTAATTGTATTATGGAGCCAATTGGAGCATCGCCTGGTGGAGCATAGTTCCACTAAATACGCGCGCCTGTCAGAACATGCCAGGACGGCAGCTGTGCGGCTTCCCCGCATTAACTGTGGCTGCTTCTCTGCCGTTATGTGTCGCCTAGATAACCTTTGGCCCCGTCTACACACACGCACACAGAGAGAGGAACCAACTGGCACAAAGGATAATACACAAAGGACCTCTCGCTGACGCAACAATGGCAACAAAAATTTTTAAAAATGTGTTTTTGTGTTCGGCGCTCGCATCGCATCGAACTCTCGTCTCGACTTTTTGTGTAGAAACTATAGAAAAACCGAACACCCCATGGGCCCAGTAGCTCCTACCCCTACCCCCTGCCATAGAAAGCCATAGCAATGCCCATGGCCACTACGATGATTCCGATACCGATATGAGGGCTGTCCTGGCGTGTGTTGGCACAATTCGTCACCGAAGTCGACGGAAAAGTTGTTCCGAGTTGCTTTTTCACAGAAATGAAAAATGAAAAGTGAAAACTGAAGAAATAAAAGAGTGCAGAGCTGCCCGTGAACACGATTTATTGGATGGGAAAGATAGCTCTATATGAAACTAGTCTAACGAGAAATAACAGAAAAATTCGTGTTGAATCAAGAAATATAGAAAAAACTACTCTTAAGAAATGTTTATTTAAAATTATAATTTTAGGCCAAGTTTTTCAACGCTCAGCATAAAAAAACAACCATATAAGCGAATAGAGTTATAGGAATTATATAGTATTTATAATAAATAAATAAATTTATAGTATTAATAAAAAATGCACTGGCTATTTGGCCATTACTTACATTAATACTTTACAGTATCCCAAATGAGGGATTCCTACAGTTTTAGAATCATAATCTGAATCTCAACCAAATAATATACTTCTCCTACTTATATTCTTAATTATAAAAAAAGAAAAAACAAATAAAATTATATGGGACCTCCTGGTTAAGTTGCCTTTTTCTTCCTATTACACAGTTATCTGATATAAATATAGCTATAGCTTTGAAAACAATCGCTCCGCCAGTTTATTTTCAAAAAATGTCAAGACTATTTTGAAATATGTACAACCAAGCTAGTCGCCATAGCCCACACAACATTACTCAACATCAACACCACAGCGCCCACACCCCCAGCTCGCATGCCCCTGCCCCCCGGTGGCACGTGGCTGCAGTCATCAAACCTCAGGCTGCAGCCTGCCAAGAAGTCAGCGAACTCTTGGAAAAACAATGCCGACACTTTTTCATTCTCATACGTTTATGGGGGGAGAAAAACTTAATTTTTTAATCGCGCCAACTGTGTTGGCGATCAAATGACAAATCAAACAAAAGGCACAAGAAAAAAGAGAGGTTGACAATGAAAACAGAGCAACAGAATGGGAGCTAGCCGATTGGGCATAAGGGGGCAGAGAGGGGAGGCTCTGATGCACTCGAAAAGCCACTCGAATGTCAAACGAAGTGTGCAACACATTAATTCCCCCCTCAGTATCCCCAATGCCTGTGGGCACCCACAAACTGACAGCAATTAAAAGCCGCAAGACACGCGTCGTGCCCCGCCCAGCCCCCAACCCCTACCCGCTACCCGCTACCCTGTTTTGCCACTGGCACGCTGACAATTTGGATATGTAAATGTGCGACTAATGAACACTTCAGAATGTCGCCTACCGCTTGCCCCTCTGCAACTTTGAGGCTGCTGCGAGTGGCAGCTGCGTCTTAAAAAAAACTAAAATAAAAAAAAAACAAAACCAGAGAAAATTCAAACCCGGCGTGCGCTCAAAGTGCAGTCGCCAGGTATGCAAGCAAATGAGGCTCAGTCCTCGACTTCGTCTCAAAGTCTCAAGGAGCTGGGATCCTAGTCGCGTGGTGCAGCTACCCTCAGTTTTTTAATGCTCCCTAAAAAATAAAATCTAAAAGATGCAGCTTCCTCAGCTCTCTCTCGTGCCAGGCAGACGCTCGGAGTCTGCTCCGGCTGTCATCCTGTTGTCGCCGCGTTTCCCTATCACTTTTGGCCAGCTCCTGTCTCTCATCTCATCTGCCGCTGTCTACCTTTTCATTTTTTTTTATAGGTAAATCTCCTTTTTAATGCGCTTGTGCCGCGCCATCGATCCGCCTGTTGGTTGTTTGTATTTGAAATTTTCGTATTTACGTATTTGTGTGCGCGTCTTTTTAATAGGATTTTTTATGGGCTTTGGGTGCGTGTCTCTCGATTGCAGCATCTTTTTTTGTGGAGGGGTTCCTACCTCTCGGTATCCTCTGCGCTCACTTCTGTCGCGTGCGTCTCTCTCGCCTAGCGGATTGTGCCGTGTAGATTGTTCGTTTTTTATTTTGTTTTGATATTTTTAGCAATTTTATTATCTTGTCTTCTTATTTCTTTTTTATGATGTATGAAATATTGATAGATTTTTATGTGCTGCTCTTGGGGAATGGGCTGCGATTATGTGCGATCGCTTGTATCGCGACTAATTGTTGGGCATTAAAAAGGTTAAGCCTAGAGAGTTGCTTACAAGCTAGTTACAAAGAGGATACGTTTGGAAAATTAGTTAAATTATTGGTCGATTTTGAATTGTTACTCCTTAAAGGGAGATTATTTTATGAGGGTTTCAACTAATCAGCATGTTTAGGCTGGATATTTAGCTAACATTTTTAATTACGAGAACGCTTAATTTGACATGTAGTTCGCATGAACTTAAGTCCAAAACTTGTTAAATTTCCCAATTGTATAGTTTAATTATATCGAAAAAATAATCTTTAGCTCAAATGCTCAACAACAAACCTCCCATAGATATATTGAAATGACGCAACAAAAGAAAAAACTTTTCGAATGATGGCGTTGATTGTCCATCTCCATAAGAAACAAAATAAGCAACCCCTTGTTAAGTGACAGTTAAATTTACTTTGCATAGAATTACGCTACAGAATTGTCTACGCAAATGACCGTTAGAAATCTTGCGAAATGTCATAAAAGAAATACCCTAAAGTCGGCTTTTGTAACCCAAAGACATTGACAAAGTTGTTGCAGGACATTCATAAATGGTGGGGGTAGGGATAGAGGTATAGAGGTATAAAAGTATAGAAGAACATCAGCACAATTGTTAGAGGAAATACGCCGCATCATGCAAACGTTTAATGAAACACGCAACATTGTAGGGGTCCCAGCTGTGAGTTAAGGTTGGATTTGCTAACACCGATTTTTTAATGTGGTTGAGTAGGTTGAGTAGTAAGCAAAATTGGAGAGGGTTTCTAGTAAGTTAAGGGGGAATTCAAATAGTTATTATTTGTGAAATTAAAGATTTTTCGTAAAGAGATTGGCTAGACAAAAAAATTAGTAATCTAAAAATAAGTATTTATAAAATGTTTTATAAATTTGTATACTCTACAGACAAATTAAGATTGAGTAGATATATAAAAAGATAGAAAAATGTATACTCTACAGAATATGCTACTGGGAGTAAGAATAGCAGATTAAGTAAAGTTTTCTAGGCTAGTGACATTATGAAAGATAAAAAATAGTCTGAGTAAGCTAAGAGTTATTTAGATAATTTTACAAATTATGTACATTCTCAAGAACTCGAACAAATAAAATGTGAAATTAATTTTAGAAGCAGGAATTAGTTACCTTCTACAAAAATAATAATAAAAAATAAATGCCCCGCCACTTCGTGCCATTTGTCTATATATTATGCAAAACGAATACATTAGCTGCAATCGAACACGGTGGAAATCAATAAAAATTACGGCATAAAAGTGCAATTAATGTGCCATGACCTGATGCCAATGGCCAGGATGAGTGCTGACAATTGCCAATGGCTGCCAGGAGGATTAAAAAGGACAAACCCCCTCGTACAGTTTGATATGCATGACAAACCGTTGCCATATGTAGTAATAGTAGTATATATAGAGAGAAAGATACGCTGAGCAACCCTTATATGCATAATATGCCACCCCTTTGGTGGCATTTGCCACCCACCCCGTTTATGTAAAGCTGAGCGGCAGCCCTCGCAACGTTGGGGTTAAGCCAAAATGGCGCGTGTTTGCCATAAGAGAAATTAAATGCACATATGCGAGCAGAGCAGCAGGATCCTGTTGGCAAGGACGTGCCATATCAATTTACACAGCATATGCAGATCCGCTTAAAAAAGAGAAGAAAAAACATTTGAGGGCGGTTCGAGCCACCAAAAAAAACTGGGAAAAAAATGGTTGCAACGCGTGCCAAGGCATGCTTCTTGTGCTCTAATGCAACACGTCGCGTGCCTGGCAGGCAGCATCCTTAACCTTACCCCACTCCACTCCTTCTTTGCATGAAGATAGATAAAAAATTAAAAAGAAAATTTTTATAAAATGCAACACAAAAATTTCAACAGCAAAAAATGTCGAAAATTGCCCAAAAACCAGGCAAAAATTGCATAGGAGTGTGTGCGAGTGTGTGTGTGTGTGTGTTGCATCCCTTGTCAACAATGGCATGAAAATCCCGTTGCTGACCTCACGATGACCCCAAGCCCGAGCTGCCCCTGTTCCTGCTTCTGTTTCTGTTGATGATTTTCTATCCCTTGGACTTTATTCAGGCCGCAAACAAAAGCCGGCGTTTTTGTGACTGATTGCATGCATGCAACGGCAGCAGCAGCAGCGGCAGCATATCCTTGCATATCCTTTTTGTCTGTGTATATCTGTGTGTGTGCTGCGCCTGGCGCTTTGGCCAAACAATGTTCGCGTCTAGCGTTTTGCTTTTGTGCACAGTTTTAACGCGCCATTTGCATGTTTTTCCACTTCCATTTTTCCACATACATTTCCCATTTCACAATTTCCATGCCAAAAATGTGCAAAATGCAAAATAAAGGGGCGCCCCGATCCTCGCCTCGCCTGTCTGTTATTTATGGCAATGTGGCAAGCTGCCAGCGGCAAGCGAAAGGCACAAAAGGGGGTTGCACAAACGGCGTTATGCAAAAAAGGAAAAATAAAAAGGGGACAAACACAGGACACTACAACGCGCTGGTCATCAGTTGCTAAATTATGAAAATGCATATGAAAAATCCTTGTGAAAAAAGTAAGTGGAAACATTGCAGTTGGCTGCAACCGACTATGCAATGTCCTGTTTATAGTTTAAAGCAGTTTCAAACAGCTGAACAAATTTTAAAAAATGATTACTCAATGACTATTATTGGCTTGGTGAATTTGACATTGCACACATTTTTAAAATGTAATTTTCAATTATAACAGTTTATTTTAGGAGGCAACCCAAAATGACTTAAGTTATCGATCTGTGTGGGAGATATAGATTTTATAATCTAATAAACAATTACGAAAAGAAATAAATAAATATTCCGAAGTTGGCGTCTCTCGCATATATAGACCATCCAATGTACCCCTTTTCACATGGGGTACAGAGTATCACAATGCTTGACAAAAGATTGGCTTTTTATGTTGGATGCTGAAGAAACTAGTGCATGATGAATTCGTATAATATATACATAACAGCTAAAGAAAACATGCAGAAAATACTATAAAAAGAAAATCTTTTATTTTATATAGGCATAGGCAAAGATATATCCACTTTTTATAATCTTATTCCAAGTTCTCTGAAGCATTTAAATGTTATCAGATTAGAACATTTCCATTATCCGATAAGCTAAGAACAGCTCACTTTCTTTCCTTTCCCTTTCACTTTAATTACAATTAAATTGCAAAATGTCTTAAAAATATACAATTTGATTTTAATAATGCACAACCCAGATAAGATTACATTCTCTATAAATTCCAAGAACTTCCCCTTGCATAGTGAATGTAAATTGCATTTCTCACAGCTCTGACCCCATTTAAAAACTTGACCCCAAGGTCCTGGGCAACATATGCAAAATTATTGCCTGGCAAACATCAAAATATTGAGCCTACCTATGCAAAACAACAAACAATAAAATAAAAAAACGTAAAGAAATCAATTTTTTCACACATCTCAGGCACTTGACCTTGTCGCCGACCCAGGACATTTAAAAAACGTTTCCTTAAAATTGCGCAAAATCAAAAAAAAATGGTCTCATTTAAAGTAGTGCGGAAAAACTAGATGACGCCCCGGGCAGCAAACAGGGACACGTTCACACGCCGCAGGACATCGGACCCCGGAGTTTGGGCGCAAATTCATATGCAAAGCAATGGAAAATGCACCATGCCCGGTGGTCACGGGTCGCGAGGATCTGTGCATTGTGTGTGCTGGACATTGCGAATACGCTTAGTTGCATTCCCTGCCCCTGCTCCTTATCCTTGCTGACAAGCGAACAATGGGCAAAAAATATTTTGCATAAAGCCGCCGCTGCGCATTATGCAAAAAAAGCAAAGAAGAAGAATGCCGGAATGCTGCTACCTAGCTGGAAGAAAGAAAGTACGTAGAGCTCTCAAGACGTCCTCCATTTCTCATGACGTTGCATTTTCCACGCCTGCTCCGTTTAATTAGAACAAACAAAGGCTGTCCCAGGACGCAGTTTTCGATTTCTTTTCCTCTCTACTTATACCCTGTGCCTATTGCTAATGGGTAAGCAAGGGTATACCGTTTTGTGCGAATATATTTGTTAGACAGACGGAAGCATATCCGACCTCACAGAGTAACTCCTAGTCGGCTACACACAACTGCAATATTTTAACTTGTTTTTTTTCTGAATTTTGCAAGTAACCCCGCTTTGAGACCGTGCACCGTTGAACTGTTTGTTTAACCCAAGCCCGTGTCCTGTAGGTCCCGTCTGTGTGGGTGGCTTAAAAAAACACTCAGCCGAAGTGCAATTATGTTAGCTCGGCCCCGTTAATTTGGCTGGGTTTAATCCTTTTTGGTAAAGTCATTCGTGCGTTCAAAATTTGACCAGCTCATGCCTCGTAATTGTGGGATCGTCTAGGGACTGATAGGGTAGAGTATAATGGGTGCGGCCGATGGATTCAATTTCGACAAGTAATGCACTTGATTTGTGCGTCTTTCAATTAAGTCCAGGTGATCTACACTGGGGATTAGGCAGCTATTTCTAACGCTCTATTGGTCTCAGGTGAGTTAACGGAGAGTTTTACATGGTAACGGTAAATATATCCGAATGAAGTCATCTACAGTAAAGGTTCTTTTGAGCGAACACTCAGGTTTATAGTAGGTATAGGATCCTCTAAAAGGAGAGTTTCACTCAAAAGATATATAAAAAAATGAAACACACAAGTTCATTCAACATTCTTCAAATTTGTATTTAAACAAACCAATATAAAATTTAAAAATATATATTCTAAAAAACAATATAAAAATAATCCATAAATATAATTTATAAATAGTTGTCATTACTAGCTTCAACGTAAAAATACAAATTTAAAAGTTCTTATTTACTTACTTTGTTGGTCGCTATTGAAAAGCTCGCCAAATTTCACTAGACATCATTGACTTTTAGGCTTTAAGCTGCTAATTTGTTATATTTATATATATGTTTCTTTGTTTATACATTTTACTTAGGTTGACTCTCGTTTTGTCATCCTATTAAATAAATAAATAAAAAAATTACATATTGGGAATTATAAAGTAAACTGCCGCAACAGTTGACTGAAATAGCAACAGACAAACATTTCCTGCCAGCGTCGCAGCCGCAGACGCATACATATGTACATCTGTATGTATGTGATATGTATTTAAAATTACCCCTTTCTTATAAAAAAATATCCCCAACGCATGGGCAATTTTACAGTACTTAGGCAAATATTCATGCACACACGCAAGCATACAAACATAAAAACGCGCACATGGCAACATTTCATTTAACACAATTTTCACGAAAAACATTTAATTTCGGCAATATTTGATTTATTTCACGCACTTTATTGATTTAATAAGCGACTTTTAATCATTTTAACTATTCTAATCTATTCTATTCTACAGTATTCATAATTAACACGCGTATTTCATGTTTTCGCAAGCAGAAAAGTACACTAAAGCCGCGGGGGCAAGAATGAACGACGTTCATTGTGCCCATGTTTGCGAACATTCACAACACTAGCTTGCGCAGAAAAACACTTTGTTTACACTTTGCATTTCGTTTTATGTAAATGCTATTTCTCAGCAATTTAAAGTATTATTTAAATGAATGAAGCTGATATACTGGACTCCGAAGAGTCCCAGGATGAATCTGATTTGAGTGCAGCTTTTGCCTCTGGCGTTTTGGCGCCTTTAGGCGAGGAGCCCTGCTGCTCAACGACACGCAAGGAACAGCAACGTTTGGAAAACGCGAACGAAGCACACATACGCGATGTTGAGCCAGCGGGAGACGAGTCAACACCAGTGCCAACGACGCCTCCGCCGCGGCCGGCCCGCCCCACACGCCGTAAGCAGCCGAATCCGTTGCAGCGTGCCGCCCAGTTCATGCGCCAGGTGCGGGCGCTGCAGCGCTCGACGAACTTCATGATACCGCGCCTGCCCTTCGGGCGCGTGGTGCGTGAGATAATTCTGATGCAGGACACCCCGACGACCTTTCGCATTACCGCTGGCGCAATGGAGGCACTGCAGACGTCCACGGAGATGTTCCTGACGCAACGCTTTCAGGACTCCTACCTGATGACCATGCATCGCAGCCGGGTAACGCTGGAGGTGCGCGATATGGCCTTGATGGCGTTCGTCTGCAAGCTGCACGGACGTCTCTGAACTGCAAGTCGAACTTGAATATTTAATTGTACTATATAATATTAAAATATGATCAAAAGTTGCTTTTAGATATATGTATATTTATGTGCTCTTGCCCTTTGAGAGTGGCTAAGGAAAGGGTATAATGGATGTGCACAATAGTATGTAATAGACGGAAGACAGCAGCTCCTATTCCATAAAGAGTCTTCTTCTCAGACACCCTCGGCTAGAGAACTATGCCAATTTTGGACCCCAACTTCAGCCCCATCCAAGCCAAGCCAATCCCAATCATTCATTTGCATCATGTGTGCCTGCGCCTGCTCAGCAAAAAGAGAACAGAAGCAGCGCAAAACTTTTGCCCCAAGTGATTACTCAATTTAAATGGCAACAGCTTCCCTTGGCCAAAGCAGGCAGAAACAAAAAACGAGCAAGAAAAGCTTTTCAGGATGCTGAAGATTAAATACCCTTGCAGAACATGTGGAACTTTATTGTTCTTTGCTGTATCGAAGACTTAATTATATAGTAGTGGAACATTATAATTACAATTGACAAGTTTAGTCAGAATATTATAAGAAACTAAAATGTTGTTTATACAAAACTCGCTTTCATGAAGATTGCTTTAAAACTTGAGACTAGTTTCCCTAGAAACAGACAGGCGGACATGGGTTTATCGTTTCAGCTGTTACGGCAACAGATCAAGAATAAGCATATTTGGAGATAACTACTTCTGATCGTTACACATTTCGTGACAAAATTAGAATAGCTTTTGCAAGGGTATAAAAACAAACCCCGAGCAAATCGAATCCGCAACAATAAGATGCTAATGCATGTGCTCCCAAATGGCAAGAGGCAAATGGCTGTGGTCGAGTGTTGTGGAGGCAACTTTGATTGGGGTGTGTGTGTGTGTGTGTGTGTGTTTGTTAATATTTTTATTTACACCCTTATAATGTTGGCCACACACGTCCCACACCCAATCTAACGCCTGCTAATCTAATGCACACAATCGAAATTTGCCTAAAAAATAAAAGAGCGCAGGCCACACCTCGCAGGAGGCGATGTAGGTGGACGGGGGGCTTGGTCACTTGGTCGGCCTGTCGCAGATAAAAGCATTATGGGCAAACTTCTCCCTCTTGGCCGCACATAAGTCTATTACATAGATCATTTATTACACGACCAGCGCCAGCGACTTCTCGGGTGTTGACGGCGACGTGTGTTTCTAATGTGATTTTTTTTATTTGCCCGCACGCCGGACAAGCGGCCCGTAATGTGTCCTTTTAACCCCGGCTCTGGCCTGGTCCTGCTCAGCTCCTGCATTTTTTAGCGTTCGCTTTTTGTCTTATCGCAACAGTTTCATCGCGTTTGTTTTGCCCACTGTGCGATTGCTCAATTTTCGAGGCACTTGGCTTCTGCAGAGCGTGTTGTGGAGAACAAGCTAGAGAGGATCTGCACCGATTTGGATTTCCTATGCTAAAAGAGCTGCAGTGCTAAGTTAGGGTGCACCCCCTAAAAAAAACTTGAGCTTGAAGATGTTTTTGACTAGCATTATAAGAATAACGCCAAAAATATTATAAAATTGATAAAAAAAATGTCATTTAATGAAAGTTTTTATAAATCTCGAAAAAAAAATCAGCTCTACTGCCTAGAATCCAATCTAACTGTTGATAAAATGTTTTTGAGTGCTTTTAGATTCAACTTAACCTCATATGAAAATTATTGAAAACTCCTAGCTCTTCACGCTATTTGTAATCAGCTTTCCCTTGAGCTTTTGTGCCATTTCCTAAGAACTTTTTGGTTTTAGTTGCCACAAACACAACTGTACCCCACTGCTGCACCCTCCAGTCAAATTCTAATCAAACTGTCAACTGGCAGCAAAAGTCGTAACCCAAAGCCCGCCTCTCGTTAGTCCGTAACATGTGAGTACGGGTAGCAGCATCTCAATTTGGTTGGACTGTTTTCTATGCTCTGCTGTTGTTTTGTTTTCTTTATTTTTTCTTTGCCAACTTAATTTACTACTGGGAGCATATGCTAAAAAACGAATGGCCATGACTTTTTTCTGGCTTTTTTTGCTTATCAAAAGTCAAGTAAATATCTGCAGCTAAGAGATACAAAGATACAGATTGGCCCACACACACACACACTCGTTGATGATGTCGATGTCGCTCTGTGTGTGATGCTCCCGTGAGATAGTTTGATTAATGGCCAAAAAGTGCCCAGCATTTTGGTCTTTGGTTTGGTTTTGTATTTTGTAATGTGCGCCGCATTAGGAGCCAAAAGAGCAGTTAGAAAAAACCGTTAATACACATGTGACTCGATTTCTCAAAGTGTGTGTGTGTGTGGGTGGGTGATTGTGTGTGTGTATTTGTTGTATTTGTGGACACTATTAAGCGTACACCCCAAATATAAACAAGAAACTTGGCTCAGGGCTCATGCTTTTTTATATACCCCGCGAATGGGTAAGCAAGGGTATATTGGTTTTGTGCAAATGTATGTGATAGATAAAAGAAGACATTTCCATCTACAGTATATATATTCTTAGCTAGAATTAATAACTAACCTCTAAGACAATAGGTGTTGAAGGCTAATTGTGAAGGTATGCTAGCTCACTTTTTATAATAAAATACAAATAATTTGTAAATAATAAATTAATTTTAAAATAAAAAACAAAATATAAGGCCTTTTGCATATATTGCATATCTCCTAGATTATAATGACTAGAACCACGGAATGTGGAACAATGTCGAACAGATGTAGAATATTCAAATTTTAAACACGTATTTTAGCCCTACAAATTTCATAACCATAGGTCTATTATTTCCATTGAATATTGATGTTTTAATAGTCTAGGGCTAAGGGAAAGAAAATGCCTAAGGCATCTATAGAATCAAATCTAAGTATGAGTTACGTCAACACAAGGCTGGCCACAGGGTATCTCCCAGTCGAGTAGTCTTACCAGTTTTTTTTTTATTTTCTGTTTAGGCCAAGTGGGCCGGGCATAAAAAGTTGCCTGTTTATAACGCGAAATCATCAAGTTAACGTGGCGCTTG
The DNA here is from genome assembly GCA_035043565.1 of Drosophila robusta. Taxonomy (NCBI): domain Eukaryota; kingdom Metazoa; phylum Arthropoda; class Insecta; order Diptera; family Drosophilidae; genus Drosophila; species Drosophila robusta. The sequence goes on from JAWNMW010000584.1 coordinate 7,766,122, forward strand.
ATTTATGGCATGTTACGCTCACAAATGTATTGGTTCCGTTCAAATCCAACTAGGCAAAGCCGAGAGGGGGGTGGGAGGGGGTTGTTGGAGGCCGCGCTGACAGTTTGCGTTTGTCACGCGAAGGCATTTAACGGGTCTTCGTCTCAGTCGTTGTCGGCGGCGTTTTTATTAATCAAAAATTCACATCAGCCCGCCAGGTGGCGTGTTTGATGCGGCATTTTATTTAAATTGCTGACAACGCCATGCTTTTGATTGCCACACCATCCGTCCGTCCGGCTGTCCGTCCGTCTGCTCGTCTGGCAGCCATTTGACAGGCGGAAAGGGTTCGCCATTGACTTATGACTCTTCGATTTGGCCAGCCCAAATGGGAAAAGGGCAGAAATCTAGCCCGAAAATTGAGCCACGACATGCGAACTGAGGAACTTTTCAAGGTGTTTGAGTAGTTTCCTAGGAAGTTGCTTGTTTTTTGATACGAATATTGATCAGGGATCAAAATATATTTGTAGGTGGTTAGGCTAACGGCTCGAGCCAAAATCTTTTTTATTTAACCAAAAAAATATGATTCTGTCTGGTTTTCAATTCGCTTTTGCGGTTCAATACTCGTTTCATAGTACAAGTAGGAAAAATATAGGTTCGAGCCCAGCTAACATAAATATTTTTGCTGTAATACCTCTCTGATAACAGCCCCATTATTTCATAATTATAACTAACCCATGAGCATTGTCCCAGCCCCTATGACTGAGCTCATTACTCACGAAGGCCATTACACACAACCACACAGCCACACACACACCCACACGCACACACACATAACCCTTTAATTGCCTTTGGTCAACCCCTTTGAAAGCGGTCCCTACTCATATGTTCAAACACAACTGACAATAGATCACATGATATGAAACAATAAGAAAGATAGAGAAACCAGTTAGCTGTTCATATTTGTGGAAATTTAACCCTTGAGCATGGACAGAACAAACAAGCAAATAAACAAATAACATTCCTATTAAATTCAAATTACAGGCACGAACAGTTGGCGCCGCCACAACCCCAACCCCTCGACGCTTAAGGGTTAGATTGAGCCCTGACCACTTGAACTGGCCCTCAAACCCTCCTTTTGGCTTGAACCGTGAGAGACCAGCATGTGAGCGACCAGTGTGTGCCATATTTTTGATTGTTTTCAAAGCAATTAAGGTGTAGAAATTTGTCTAATCGGGTGTTGGCGTTGGCGTTGGGGTTGGGCAAGGGTTAGGGTTCTGCCCTTTAATGGCTCTGTTGACGCGCTGTAATTTAAGTTGAGGGTTCGTAGCAACAGCTGGATATTAGATTAGATGTTTAAGTGACCCTTGCTATATCTATATCTATATACTGCGCACAAAAGCCCAAATCAACTTTAAGTTAAAGCGGAAATATCTCTTACTTCCGACATCCACGCACACACACACACACTCACACACGTGCCGGCTCAGAGAGTGGAAACTATTCCAAGTAAATCCCCATATACCGGCGACCCTCATCTGCATGCGTTACGCATAAATTTTAACCCAAAAATACTCCCGACAGCTGCCTCCGCCCCCAGTCGCAGCCCCACCCACCCACTGTTCGACAGCTTCCGCTCTGCTTTGGTTGTGGCTGCTTCTTCTGTTTCTTCTGGTCGCCCATTGGCTGTGGAGTTGGGCGCTTTACCCCATTTTAATATTATGCCATCTATATACGGAATGGCGAAAGAGTTTCTTATCGTAATGTGTGGACTATAAAAAGTATTAGGCAGTTGCCTCGTTTGTGTGGGCGTGCATATTGAGAAAATGGCTGTCATAATTTTAGTGCTTGCGTAGATAATGCACTGCAAGAAATTCGGGGGCTGCTGTGCAAGAAATACTTTACGAAATTATAAGGTTCAATAAGTGAATTTAAACTTCATAACTTCTTTATAGTGACAGTCATAAATGGGTTTAGTTTGTGAAACTGTGCACTGAAAGAAAATTGTGGCTGCCAAAGTATAAGAATTTTAAATCGAAAAAGTTTTCAAATGTGTGTGTAGTCCTTTAAGGAACTTTTGACCCCTTTATTTGTGTCTGTTACAGTTATATTTTTGCTTTTACACACTGAAAAAAATTGGAACTGGAGAAATTTTAAAGAGCTTACTAAAAATATAAATTTGTTGCTTTTAATACTGGGGAAGTTTACTCTGTCTGTCAATTTCAATAGAACTCCATGTTATAAAAATTTCCCAGAACAAGCTCCAAATTTTGATTAGTGTGTAAACACCCTCAGCACAGAGACACCCTCTGTCTATCGGTTGTGGCCCAAAAATAACTCAGTCAAGTCATCTCGATATTAAAAAACAACACACAGGCTGCCAAAAGACACACACACATCCCCATTCACCCAGGCTGGCAACCCCAACAATTGAACGGGGGTGGGGGTCCCAGTGGGTACCAGAGGCAGCCCGGCAGCTTTTCACATACGTGCCCGCCCCGAACAGAGATCCACTCCACATAAAAAATGAAAATGTCAAACCGAAAAAAAGTGCCTCACTTGGTTAAAAAAGAAGGCAGCAAAGAGCAAAAGATACAAAGCGAGACACAAAGATACACGCGCTAAAAGATACACACACGATGCCGAAGCTGATGCTGCTGCTGCTGCTGATGCTGCCCACATGTAGCAGCAGGGCAAGTCACGCAGCTTGCCAGAGGCGAAAGTCAAAGATGGCGTCGACTCCGGGCCTTGCCACCCCTTTTTTTTGCTGTGCTGCCAATGGGGGCAGAGGCTGATTAGCATATGTGTGCTACGAATTTCCAGCTGAACAAAATGGCGGTGCTTGAGCTGCTTCACAAGGCGGCCAAATGGTTTGGAATCGAACCGGTTTGAATCCGAAAGTAGAGATTTTTTAACAATTTTTAAACAATTAAGAACCAAATAATAAATAAAAAATTCTTATTTTTTTAATATTTGCAATTAATATTGCAGAGTTTTAAGGTTTCTACTTCCATATTGATTATCACTAAAATATTAAAAAAAAAGGAGTAAAAGAGTTCAATTGAAGCCTATTAGAAATATATAAAATTATTCAAATGTGATATAAAAAATGCCCTATTTAAAGAATTATTCTAGAGTATCTTTCTACACATTAACCTAAAGAATATTATATAAATAGCATAAGCATGCTCACTTTTAAACGTATTTCAGACTCTACAAAATATCTCAAGCTGTTTACTATCTGTAGATCTATTGGGCTCTCGTGGCAAATGTTGTGGTCAGCACTTGACCGGACAATTGTTGTGGTAACATATGGCCAGGACAGTCAGCAGGACACTTTCTTGCATAATCATTGTTTGTGCGTGTGTATCTTAAGGATCTGCAGTGGCAGCAGAGGGTACGAGTAGGGAGCAGGGAGTAGGACAGTAGGAGAGTGCCCGCGCGCGCCAACATGCATAATCTCTTGGGCACACCTTGAGCCCTGAGCAGGGACAGTACTTGATTAAGGATAGCAGGGAAAAGCAAGGATAATACGAATGCAATGATTGCATCGAAATTGCAAACGAAAGCAAAACGAGTTCTCTTTAGAAAAACCAAACAACAGCTGCTTCTGAATCGGAATGTGTGTGTGTGTGGCGTATGCAGAACGGATGCTGGAGAATTGTAAGGAGTAGGGGGTAAGTAGAGAAAGTAGAGGAGTAGAGGGTATCAGGTAACAGTAGATTTGTTTATTTGTTATATGGGTATTTGCATTGCATAGTGAAAGTAATTGGTTGAGTTTTGTTGAATACAATAAGAAAAGTAGAAGAGAAATATTTGCTTAAATTCTAAATAAACGTAATTTTCGAATTTTTAAATTTCTCATCAATTTTTCCACTGTTTTATTTTCCATTTTAATAATTACTAACTGTTAAATTCGCAATAAACATTTGACTCCCTCATAAATTCACAACTAAAGTTGCAAGCTCTAGACATTTATATAAACCCAAATTTATGATCAATTTTAGATACCCCTACCAATCTTCAGCAATACAGCTTCCATACCATCTGAAATATGACTCAACTACATATACTTTACTTCATTCACAATTCCAGGAACATAGTTGCTCAACCTGCACACAAAAAGAGAAGAAAAAAATTTAAAACCAGCCTGAAAACAATCTTGAATGGCTTCTCAACAAATGAGTGTACAAACAGTGCTGCCACTCCCTGTCTGGGCACATCCTTTTGGTCCTTTGGCAACTTATCAAATCGCAAACAATAACCAAAAAATGCCAATAAATCAAAACACCTACAAGAAAGGGATCTCTCGGCATTGGCCAAAAGGTTAAGCAGCTCACAAATAGGGGTAAGCGGCCCTAAAGTATTTCCCGATTGAGCATAAAAAATCGAACAACGATAAATCCTGGCAAACAAACTCCAAGACAGGCAACGCGCACACAAAGAACATGAAGCACCATTAAAAAATGGTTAAAGAAAAGAAACTCAGCTCGATTTTATAGGGTTACATTAGGTGCGAAGCGGACAATGTCGGGGGATTCCACACACAGAGAGAGGGAGAGAAAAAAAGGGGGGAAATGCAGCGAGCCCAAGAACAATGTGGCCTTAAGTTACCGCAAGGATCTTAGGCCAAAGGCAAAGGGTTTCTTAACCCTAAGACTACAAATAGGTGCGCAATAAAAGTCGTCCCGTCTTTTTCAAAGGGTAGACAATGCGTATTCAGCAGTTGGGGTTAACTTATTAGAGGTATTATACCCTCTCCGAAGACAACACGTATAAATCGTAGGTGTTAAAATTAAGGCGGCAAATGCTTGCACAGCGGGATGGAGCGAACTAGATCAAAGAGAGTTGACATTACAAGGTGCACTGTACAAAATGTTGGTAGAAAATGAGAGAAAATGGAAAACAACTTGTAGCTAAAGAAATGTTATAAGAAAATTGGATAGTATTTCTTGGGCTCCATTCATAAAAGTTAAAGAAAGTGAAATTTAATATAAAAAGGTTAGCATAAAAATTTTTGTTGACGAAATTTTAGCTCTATTTTGGTTTGAATTTTAAGACAGAAACAAATTCTAATTGTAATCAAAGAGCGGGTAGATAAGTTCTTAATGAACACCCTGAATTTAATCCCAGGCTAGAGTATATCTTCTATTAGTAATAATAAATTTTGTGTTAGTTTTAAGCCAAGAAATGAAAAATGTTGAGTTAAATTGCGAAATTTGAATAGAGAACTTGCCCTGCATTGCATGGCAGCTAAATGCAGTAAACCCTGTTTTACTACCATTATTCGCCTGGCCTAAACAGCTGTAATCTTTTGTGCCGGCAACCGCCTAATTACCCGGGAGCTTAACCGGGTTCTGGGCTCTGGGCCATGCCACACTTTGGGCATATAATGAGCAAAAACAAAAGCCGAGATCTGAGATGCGCATTGATTAGTAAAGTAAACACTGGCATTAGACGGCTAATAGCACACGCCTCGCCGCATGGCTGGCCAAGGTAAATCCGTGCCGGCCAGATCACAGCCGGACCCGTCTAAGCCGACGAAGCGCTCGAAGAGTTTGCAAACAGTTTGGCTAATTTGCAGCCCACGGTTACACCTACAGATTGAGTGTATGCAAAAGTTGCGGCACGTTTGGAAATGCTAGACAACGGTTTCCAGGGAAGGGATTAGGCACCGACACCAGGGGCTCAGTGCACCGACTAAGGGTTAAGCGGATTGTCTAAGCCAGTGGCGAAGTTTTGCTAACAAATGAAATTGGCACGGATTTTGGTCAAGACCAAATGCTTGGCTGTAAACTGAGCCACATATATCAAGTTGATCCCGACAAGGACTACGGCGCAGTGTGCCCAGCGTGTCCTGCCATAAAACTAAATTCAGTTAAGTGGCCATTAGGCGGCTTTGTCCGGTGCTTGGAGCTCGGAGCTTGGAGCTTACCTGGTAGCCGCTGGTACCTCACATAAAAACTGCTTAATTCGTGTTAAAATCCCAGCCGAAAACATTTAAGAGTGCTTAGGCAGAGAGTGCCCGGCTAGGCGGTGCCCTGTAATCAGCAAAGAGCAGTTAACTTTTATATATAAAATCTAAAAAAAATTTATGAAATTGAGAAGTTATAAAAAAAATGTGATTAATAAAAGAAACTTTATCCAACAGATGGATATATTTGAAAACCTATAGTCCAAATTTCAAATCTTTAGCTTCAAGTTTATATATACTTTCTATTTTCCAATTTTGCACAAACCCAATATACCCTTTCTTAGCCATTTGCAATGGGCACAGGGTATAATTATTTTGAATGTCCTTTGAGTGGGCGCGCCTGAGCTCAACATATGAAAATTTGTTGGGCAACCTAAGCTGGCGCATAAAATGCAACAGCTAGCCCACAGCCTGCACCCCCCCCCCTCCCACACTTAAACCTCCCCCTTTTCCCGCCAGTGACGCACAACAAACAGTCATATTTGCTGCTGTCAGTCGGAGTTAAGGACACATTGAGACACATGTCGATGTCCTGTTTCTGTCCCCTGCTCCCCTGCCCACCTCTCTGCTTCTCTCCGTGTCTGTCTCTGCCAACTAACTCATAAATTTTTTATTCAAACACGCAGCCCGCACAGCTACCTAGTTATTGTTTTTTATGAGCTGCGACTATTGCACGCCCACAAACAGGGCGTAGGGAGCAAGCCAGAGAGGGAGGGGCAATACACACATATACATATGTGACACACTGTTATGCGTCCAGCATCCTTTGCCAGACAGTTCCCGGAATGCCATTGCACAGGGATTTCCGGCCAACACGTGCAAGTGTCCTGCCCCACCCGCCGCAGCCTGCGAGAGCTGGCTTCTTTCCTTTTTAATTACTTTGGAGAGATGCTCTGACAAACCAAAATTTAATTAGATAATGTCAAATGGAGGGGGTTAGCCAATATAGTCGTGGATAGATCCTATTGCCTAGCCTTTATATAATCCGAAATTCCTTTAACCAGACTGCAGTTAATATTTTATATATGTTTTATATTTACAATATATATATATATTTATCAATACGCTCTCCTGTTACATTTTGAAGGCCACGGGTGCTCCGAGCGCACGCTCTGCGCTAATCCTTTCCTTTTAATTTCCTTTTTAATTACTTTGGAGAGATGCTCTGACAAACCAAAATTTAATTAGATAATGTCAAATGGAGGGGGTTAGCCAATATAGTCGTGGATAGATCCTATTGCCTAGCCTTTATATAATCCGAAATTCCTTTAACCAGACTGCACTAAATATTTTATATATATTTTATATTTACAATATATATATGTCACAATACCCTCTCTTGTTACATTTTGAAGGCCACAGGGTGCTCCGAGCGCAGGCTCTGCGCTAATCCTTTCCTTTTAATTTCCTTTTTAATTACTTTGGAGAGATGCTCTGACAAACCAAAATTTAATTAGATAATGTCAAATGGAGGGGGTTAGCCAATATAGTCGTGGATAGATCCTATTGCCTAGCCTTTATATAATCCGAAATTCCTTTAACCAGACTGCACTAAATATTTTATATATATTTTATATTTACAATATATATAAATTTCACAATACCCTCTCTTGTTACATTTTGAAGGCCACAGGGTGCTCCGAGCGCAGGCTCTGCGCTAATCCTTTGCAACCAATGCGACATCAAAGTGAAGCAGCGCCCAAGGATCCTAAGCCACCACCTACAAAACAAAGCGATTAGCCAAAAGCCGCCGACAAAGAGCCGTGGCTGAGGCGAACCCACGGTAATCGAAAGGGTGCATTGTTGCAAGGTGCCTAAGCGAGCGGCTTAGAGAGCGGGACAGAACGCTGGCAAGCCAGAGTAGCACTTGGCCAGCGGCTAAACACAAGAGGCCAAAATATTTGCGCAAAAAACCACAGCAATTAAAGCCGCAAAACAGCTGGAGCCTAATGCGATGCAGTCTAGTGGAAAGCCGACGCCCGACGTTATGAAGTTCAAAAGTCCTGAAGTCCTTGGGATGCTGCACTTCAAAAGCTTTGACTGCCTGTGGTGCGCACACAAAGAGGTAAACAAAAACAAGAAATCAACAAGCCGCAGGACAAATCGCAGCTGGCGAGCGGCCATTGAAAAGCTGCACTCGAGCTTTGGCTAAGGGTTGTGCCCGCCTCAAGGGTTGGCCCGCTGCGTTAACCCTTTTTTCTCTTTTTTTTTGTAGCTCCGGCTGGCGGCCAATCAAAACGCGGCAAGGACTCTCTCACAACTTGATAAATGACTGGCTCGAAGGTAATTCAAAACTTGTGAACGATGTGAGCTGCTCAAAATATTTACGAGCACTGATTAGGGCAGCTCTTTGGGGGCAGACAGACATCCTGTCTGAATGTGTCAAAGGATCAGCGGACACACACACTCGAGCTGATGGCTGCTCCTGCTGCAGCTGCAGCTACGGTGGATACCCAACCACTTGGACACCTTGCACTGCGCGCTCTCGAGTGCGACAGGATATTTGTTGGGTTATTAATGGAGTGGCCCGTCATGTGAGCAGCGTGTGAAGTATGGAAATGGAACTGGGCTCTAGCGGAAACAGTGGCCAGTGGCTGTCAAACTACTTGAAGAGCTAACCAATATTTAAAGACAATAAAAATGATTGCAATAAAATATTTAAGCTAAACACAGCTTTAAACATGATCTACAAATAATTAATTAGATACATTTCACATAGAGATTTTAGGTGAATATTTCTTTATAACAGTATACTCAGTATTTTTGTAGATGCAACTCTCAAATAAGCTTTACTATCTAACTTTAAAAGCCTTAATCATTGGAGAGTGTGATTTAAATAATGTTTGAATAATGAAAATCTTGGTAAACAAATTTGATGCTCCCGGTATCCTTACACAGAAACTTTTCAAGTTTTAAGGAAACTTTTAAACTGTTTTCGAGTTATCCTGGCGATAATTGCTTTAATTTTCAAAGGCGCCCGGCTGCCCAGGTAACCCAAAGAGCTGTCCACACACACACACACACACACACACACACACACTAGCATCGCCCCCAGCTTAAAGCTAATAAACTCCAAGGTACATGAAAGCGAATACCGAGCAAAGGACTCATCCCAGCTCAAAGAAGTGGTCCAAAAAAAATAAAATAAAAAATAAAATGAAATAAAAATAGTATACAACCGAAGAAAACTGAGAGAAAAAAATATACGAAAAATGAAAGCCCACTTTTCTTTTCATTAGAAGAAAAACGAGCAGCGGCAGCAACACGCATTGTCCTAGCCAGAAAGGACATTCATTGAAAAACAAGAAGCTGTTGCGACCCACAAAACAAGCTAAAACAAGCCGAATTCCAGCTACCGCCCCTCAAGTCCCCCATATCCCCCACAGATGAAAGTTAACAAGGCATCAAATAACAGGCGGCTGCCTTAAAAGCAAAAGGGTATCCTAGCGACGAACCAGGAGCATCAGGACATGAGCCAACCAATGTCCAACAGGGCACAAAAAAACAAAAAATGAAAAACTGAAAAACTGAAGAAAAAACCAGAAAACATAGCTTAAAATGAAATTAAATGAAGCGTGGTGGGGCAGGCGTGGCAAGCTTATGCCCGAAACTTACCTGTGCGGCACACAGGACACACAGGACACCGCACACACGCACGTGTCACATGTCCTGCGTGCGGCATGTACCGCCTACAGCCTCAACTTGAAGCTATGTCAAGCAAAAACAGGACAACTCCGACTCAATCAAAACTCAACAGCACTACAAAACAGAAAAAAAACTTTTAACTTAAGTTGGACGACTAATCAGATGCACTATAAAGGCTGTTTGGGCATAAGCTATACGATTACTAATGTAATACTAAGGCAGTACATTAAAAAAGTAAACCAAGAAAGAAATCTAAGAATTTTTACACTCTTTCTACAAGGCGGAAATTTCCATATTTAACCAAAAAATGCTTCATTATCCCAAAATTCCTAAATATAAAACTTGAATACAGTTCTTAATCGAAGAAGGCTTTCTTTTATTTAAAGTACATTTTTACGCTTATTACACATAAGACAATTGTTATATAGCATAGAGAAATCCATCCAAACCAAACAAAAAAATGTGTTTTTAAAAAATAAAACAACAGTTTTGAATACTTTTGAAAATTAACAAAAAGAACGAAGAGTTCTTACCTCATGCTCCTTAAAAAGAACCCTACTTAGCTTATCTCCTAAAGGAAGCATCCACACACACTCGAAACTGTCTAAATGAACGCCATCAAAAACACTTGAATATCTCCAAGTGGAGACCCCTCTTCCCCTTCCCTTACCCGGCCTACCCACACGCACTTTTCTCTCGCCTTTTCAACAAATTTTTCCAGGGCTAACTGCAGGCGTGTGTGCATCCAAGGTCCTTTGGGGGTTGCCCGAGAAAAAAAATTCATTAAAAAAATGTCAACGGCTATAAAAATAAAATCGTGGAGTTTAGTCGAGTTAATTTGTCTGTTGACATCCTGTCAGCTGCCAAAGGACCGGGCCATTTATTACATATGCAGCGCGAGTCCTGGCAGCTATCGAAAGTACCCAAATACCTAATTAGAGTACTAGCCTGGCTTTGCCTGGCGCGTAAAGCTGTACTTCGATTTTTTTCTAAATAGGCTCTAACATGGTTTTTATTAAATTTTTAACGACAGTAAAAAATGCAGCCTCCTATGTCGATTATTTTAGTCAGTGCGCTGTTCATCAATCAATCAATCAGTCAATCAGGCATTTCTTTCATTCTGAACAAATTGTTTTATATATGATTTATTTGCATATTTTTGAGGTATACGATATTTAAATAAAATATACAGAAAACTGTTTATTCCGACTGAATGATTGACTGATTGACTAACTGTCTGATTGAACACGCCTGCAGTTTGAGCAGCACTCACTACACTGCCGCAACACTTGTTGTGAATGCACACAAAGGACTCCGCCACGCGTCGTTTATATTTAGATTTTCTTTATGCCATATGTTTTTATTGCCGCTCGCCGCACACTTTCGCCATCCTTTTCGTCCTGCCGCCGCCGCCGCCGCCGCGTGATTATTAAGCGTCAAATATGGCTGTGGCATTTGGTGCGCCTGCGCCGGCAGCCATGTCCAAACGCATTGGCCATGCCACATAAATTCGTAATTAAAAGGACAGCGCAAGGAGTCAAAGGATTCGACAAAGGTTCGGTTTCGTTTCTTTTTTCAACGCTGACCACGTTCAGTTTAACCGGCGGGTGGTGCGTGGTGCGGGGCCAGCTGCAGGCCGGCTCAGTTAGCTGCTGGTCAGGCTGACCATAAATTACACAAGTCCTGGGCAGCGGGCAGGACACGTTAGACGCAATCCTTTGGCAACAATTTCATGTGCGCTCTCTGTTCTTTTGCAATTCGGCTGGATTTCGTCCTGTGTGTGTGTGCTTGTGTGTGTGTGTGTATTGCTTGCAATCAATAATTATTGTCCTGCATTGTCCTTTTTGCCTTGTGCACAGCCATAATTTATTGTCCTTTTGCTATTTACCTTTCCCACGCAGAAGGTCGACGCATGTCCTGTGTCCTTTATTTTCGCCTTTATTATACCCTGTATCCATTGCAAATGGGCAAAAAGAGTGGATATTGGGCCCATAAAACATTTATTTTTCGTCGAGTCGATCTTGAAATAAGATTTCTTGATCACCCGGCGCAGGTAAAAATTTCTTTAAATTATCGACTATTTGTTGCTTTTTCGAAATCGATAAATATCGATTTAGTACATCAATTTTATAATATATATTCCCGACTATTTTTGCATAATCAACAACTTTAGTTTTTATTAAATCGATATGTATCGATTTCGGCTTTTTTATATCTAGGCTCTCCTTTAGAAAACTTAATTTTAAATTATTAACAATATTTTTCGTTTTTGCAAAATCGATAATTATCGGTTGTAGCCTATGTTTTCTGAGAATGTCTCGGAAATTGCAAGGCCTAAAATCATAAAATTGTAAAGGTAGTCTAGTACACCTAAAATTTTAAATTAATTTCATTCGACGTTTTCCTTTAATCGATATCTATCGATTTAAGACCTATTATTTTTCCATATCTTTGAGCTCATCTAAGATACCCAAATCAAAAATAAATTTCACTTTTTGCATACTTAGGGTATATCCTAGTCGGGCACTTTTGTCAAAATCTCTGACACACTTTTTTATATTTTTGCTATTGGCTGCTTGATTTTATCATTTTCCTGGACGCCTTTTGAACCCAATATTGCGTGTGTCCTGGCTTCCTGGAATGTATTCACTGTGATTTTCCATTTTACAGTTATTCCTTGGAGCAGTTGCTGCTAAACCCTTTAACAGGGTGTCCTGGCTGTGCCAGTTAGGCTGCCCGCCCGCCAATTTTTTGTTTTCCTTTTGTCTATCGTCATTATCCTTGTTAGTCCTTTAGATCCATTGCGCCTGTAATTATGACGACAGCCGCTGCATCCTTTTTGCGTTAGAGAGCATAATTATCCTGTCACTTAAGCGCAGCACGCTGGGCGTATCAGCTGCCACACACGCTTAAGGATAACCCGAAGGATGTTTGATTTGCTAAATGGAATCCTTTGTGGCCCGCAAATGGCCCGCCCAGGTACAGTTGCCTCCAGTTAATTTGCAGTGCGACTTCCCTTGCTCTCAAGTCATTTCTGATGTTAATAGATAAAAAAACTAATTATCCTTAATTTTTAAGGATTTGCCCAAAAATTGAAAACATTTCGACAGTTTTGAGGTCACTGTACATTGCTTAGAAATGCAGTTAAGAAGCAATTGCAGTAAACATCGAATAATTAAATAGCTGTGGAGGTCGAACGATTTAAGGACATTTTTAACCATACAGTTTAGCAGTAATTGTAGCAAATTTAAATAAAATGTATAAAAGTCAATTGTGAAGGTCGATTGATTTAAGAATACTTTTATATTCCTTCATATTTGAATATGAAGAAAGCAACAGTTTTGCAGCCATTGTGCTTTGCTTAGACATACAGTTGAGCAGTCACTGCAGCAAAATAGAATTTCAATCACATTCTGTGGAGGTCTGTCGATATTTATTTAGTACAAATGAATTGAAAATCACAGCATCTATTGTGACTGCTACATTTTAATTATAATCAAATTATATAAAGTGAATACAATCAAATTTTAAATATAACTCATATGATATGTACAAATGTTTTAAAAATAAATAACAGAATATCTGCCAGCAAAAAGTAAAAATACCAGCTGCAAATGGTGTCGATTTTTAGCACATTTTCCCTTGCACACATTCTGTCTTCTTTTTCCCGGCAAACAAAAAAGAGAACTGATAAACGTAACGCAAGTGTGGAAAATTGTTGAGACATGACGAGTTTTCGCAAACGGACCGTGCAAAAGCCAATCCGCGGCACCCGCACCAGCCCCCAAACCGCCCAGGTGATCACCTCCAGCGGCAATCCGTCGCTGGATCTGATTTTAGGCGGCGGCCTGCCGATCGGCTCAATATGCCTGATTGGTAAGTGCGACGCAGTTAACGGCAAAAAAAACCCCTCCCCCCGCCCCTAACCATTTATTTATGCTGTCCGTGCAGAGGAGGACCGCTTCATGACGCACGCCAAGGTCCTGGTCAAGTATTTCCTCGCGGAGGGCGTGCTCTCCAAGCAGGAGATATTCCTGGGCAGCCTCGACGATTTGCCCGCCGAGCTGCTGCGTCGTCTGCCCAAGCCGCTCACCGACAAGGAGGTGGAGCTGGAGCAGTGCCAGGAACAGCAGGCCAGCGAGCAGTCGGCGGATAAGAATGGACTGCGGATTGCCTTTCGCTACAGCGATTTGCCGCTGGTGAACTCGGAGCAGGCGACGGCCAAGATTGGGCATCACTTCAATCTGATGGAGCATATGGACTCGATGATGCTCTCGTATTCGCTGGCCACCATCTGGGACGACAGCTACAAGACGAATCCCGTCGCACAGGAGGACAATAGGAGCAACTCCTCCAATTCGCTGGAGCGGGAGCAGCCGTCGACCGAGGGCGATGCACCGCCAGCCGAGGTCGAGGCCGTGATTGAGGTTGAAATTGAGGCCGGTGCCGTTGAGGATGCCGACAACACTGCCAGCAACAACAATAATAACAACAACAACAATAACAATAACAATGCTGCTGCGGACAACAGCACTGCCAACAATACAACAAGTCCAAGCACATCAGCAACAACTGCAACAACTGCAACAACAACAGCAACTGCTTCGCCCTCGTCGAAGCCACATTTCTTCTACAATCCACGGTACGGCCGCCTACTGAACGATCTGCAGCTGCTGCTGAACGACGAGAGCTTCTCGTCGGGCACCTTTGCGCTGGAGCAGAAGAATCTGTGCCGCGTCTGCCTCACCTCGCTGGGCTCGCCGCTCTGGTACGACGATCATTTCGCCGAGGACTTGCTCAAGTTTCTTACCATTTTGCGCGCCAGCGTGCGCAGCTGCACCGCCGTCTGTTTCATCACGATGCCCATGCATCTAATTGCCAAATATGTGAGTCGAGGGCGTCACGAATGTCATCCCTCTTTATATGTGCCTAAAAGTACTTGGCCGGGCAGAGCCGGTTAGTGTGTGCCAGCTACTCACAGCACGTTTCTTTCACACACAGGAAAGCAGCCTGGTGCCCAAGATACGTCAATTGGTGGACTATGCCATTGAGCTGGAATCGTTTGCCGGCTCCGAGCGTGAAACGCATCCGGCCTTCAAGGAGTACAGCGGCCTGTTGCACCTGCACAAGGTGAGCGCCATCAATACGCTGGCCGTGCACATGCCGGAGACCACGGATCTGGCGTTTAAGCTGCGCCGCAAGAAGTTCGTCATCGAGAAGATGCACCTGCCGCCAGGTGAGAATACCCATGCACAACATGAAGCCAACTGAAGTAATTTATGTTCCCCGCTTCCAGATCTGCAGGAGACATCGGAGCAGGCGGCCGCAGCTGATATGATGGCCATGCCGAATTGCGGCTCTCAAGTGCCCGTCAGTTCGAATATTTCAATGGATTTCTAGTGCCAGTTTTGGCCCGATATTATGGCCATTGCCAAAAGTTTTGTTGGTTGTTTCATTAATCCCATTTTTATACTCTGTCTCTGCGCAAAAACAAAACGAAAAAGAACCCAAAGCTGTGCGAATGCGAATCAAGTCGTTTGTACAACAACAACAGCAACAACATTCAAAATCATTTTGGCCACAAATGCACACAGGAGAAGTGAATGCTGAATGCGGCGGAGTTATATAACAATTACCGATTACATATATCTATATATATACAACATAGAGCGCCCGGTTGCTATTTTAGCCCTTGGCGCTGTTAGTACAACCGATTTTACAAATTTTCTTATTTTAAAACATAGATAATTTAATAATGTATGCAGAGTGCGCCAAAATTTCCATATATATATATATTATAATAAAACAAAAAAATATTGTGTGCATGCGTAAAATATGAAAAAAAAAGTTTTCCAAAAAAAAAAAAAGAAGTCAAAATGAGATGCAAGCAAAATTAAGATTTTATGTAGTTATGTATGTATTAAAACAACAACAAAAAGCCATTGAAATTTTTTTTAAAGTAGTTCTTATACAATTGGTTTTTTTTACAATTATACAAATTTTTAAGTACAACTGCCTTGAGTTTATATTTTTTTAAATATTTTATTTACTAAACCTTAGCATTGTGTTACGTTTTCTATTGGTATTATTATTGTTTAAGGCATTGTTATTGGATAAATTGAAACTAGCAATTTAAGAGCAGCCTATTCTGAATTCCAACACTAAGAAAAATGAAACTGTGTGCAAAGCTTACAGCTAATCTTAACGCTATTTAAAATTTGTTTTTAGTTGCGCACTCTCCTGGGAAGACTACGCCGGTAACTCTGGCACATCCTGGCACTTTAGACTGGTGCGATATTTGCCCAGCTCCGATTTCAGTTTAAGATTCGGTCGCAGCGCATCGGCAAAGTATTCATCGCACGGCGCATATGTCATATATAAAATGAAATCGGCCGCCTGCAGCCCATCGGGCGTCTGATAGCATATCTTGGGCAGGAGCAGGCGACCCTCGTGCTGGCACTCCTGCAGCTTGGGGCCCAGGCTGCACTCGATGGCCAGCTTCATATTGGTGCAGCCGGGCAGCTTGATGCTGGAGAAATGACAACAGGCATGGCTGGCAGGATCGGCAAATTGTGGCTAAACGTAAACTACATACTTGGTATCCTCGAACTGCAGGAGCACCCGGTGCAGAACCAGCTGGGCAAAGAGCCGAATCTCCGGATCTTTGGCCAGAGTCAGCGGCAACAGCAGATCGATGATGCGCTGCAGATACTCCAGCTTGATCTGGTTGTAATTACAGAGACAGTAGATGTGCAGCACGGAGATCAGGGACAGCTGCTGGCAGGACTTGAGCGTGGACAGCGGCTGCAGGCGCTTCAACAGCAGCTCGACGCTGGGCAAACAGCGCGCCACGAGGCACTCGTACATATATCTGATATTGTCCTGCTCGTTGTTGGCCAAGAGTGCCGGCCAGAGCTGCTCCGACCAGTAGCCGGGACACTTGTACGTTATCCGCAGCAGGGCGCGCGCCATGCGCATCTTGATCCGATGCTCTCTGGAGTTCTCCGCATACTCGTGCACCTTCTCGTTCATCTCGTTGTTGATGCGCACCAGCTCGTCCAGCAGCGGATTCGTGTCGGTCTTGCCATCGATCACGAAATTTATATAGCTGTCGCGTTTTCTGCAGCTCGTAAAGAAATAATTATACTGATTGATCAGATAACTATATTCAATGCTGTGAACATCAGACTAGATTATTGTTTGACTCAAGAGCTCCACTAGCTTTTACCATTTCGGGCCGGAGAGCGGACTGCCCGAGAGTATACCGCGCAGGAGCAAGGCTGTGGGCACGCTCTGTCGGCAGCACAGGATGCACGTGTTCAGGTATTGACTCGCCTCCAGGACATCGTTCAGGATCTGATCACTCTCCTCGATGGACCAATACGCTGTTGTGTACTTCACAATTGCCGTGGCCCTGCAAAGGGACCAGAAACTAGATAGAGTTCTTCACAAAGTGAAAAGAGTATATTGGGTTTGATTTTTTATTCAGCTCTTGAACCTAGAGACGTGAAGGTTTGAATATATACTCGTGTATACCCGCGTCACATAAAGTGCTCCGATTTTTTGGCTATGTCCACTGGGGGCGTGATAACCAGATAAAATCTATGTATCTTAGCTTAGTTTTATTGCTTGAGATTTATCTGACAGATTTCTGATGACCTCCTCTAAAGTTCTCACAAATAGTTGTTTGCATACACCTACAGGGGGCGTGGCAAATCAATAAAAATTCAGATATCGTAGGGACGGATAGAACGAGAAAATCCATATCGCCCAAAAATTGTGGGCACTAAATTTAGCGAGCCTCCTTTAAATTTCAGCCACTCCCAAATTACACAAAGTACAAAAATCTATATTAAAAATGAAAAAAATAACAATTAAGATCGTCACTGACTGCTTAAAGCTGTTTTTATACTGTAAACGAGTATTTCGTAGTCGGTTACACCCGACTGCAAAGTTTTTACTTGCTTTCGCCGCTATCAAAGCTAGACAAATTTTTTTTAAACGCCATCTTGGGCCGTGGCAAATTAATAAATCCATATCCTCCACAATTTTACAGCCAGAGTTGCCACATATGGCAGACAATTTTCTGATGACCTTCTCTAAATTTTAAGCCGATAAACTTCGGCCATAGCCGCTCCCTAAAATTTCAAAAATCTATATTTTCCAAAAAAAAAACAATAATAATTAAGACAGTGTTATGAGCTGTTATTATACTGTGCACAAGTATTGCTTAGTCGGTTATACCCGACTCGGCGCGATTACCAATGTATATTAATTACTTACACTAGCACACTGTCCGGATATTGCTTCAGACATGCCATCAAGGACTTCAGTATGCTCTCATCCTCTAATCTACCCTCGACTTCGTTCAATAGGGTCGCTATGCGCTGGGCCGTCAGCAGTGTGCCCTGGTTGAGCAGCTCCACGGGCTTCAGGTGCAGCTCCTCGAGCTGTTTCCACTTGATCAACTTTTCGCACGTAAACCAATCCACAGTTCGATGGAGCACAAATGTTTTCTCCTCCTCCGATTCGCAGTGGAGTTTCTCGATTATCAATTGTTGCAGTTGATCCAGTGCGGTGATACGCTCGACGACATCTATGTTCAAATCATATTGCTCACTAAAGAAGTCGAGAATCTGCATTCTCTCACTTTCGCACTCGAGCTTCAGGCTAAAAAAGAAGCAGAAAAGACGCCACCAGCCGTGCTGGGCCTTTGGCAATTTGCTCAGTTGTTTGTGCAGTTCAATGCCAATATTCACTTCTGGGGATTAACATTGAGATTGGTCAAAGCAAATATTAATTGTTAATTCTCAATTGTCGTTACCTGAGCGAAAGATCACCGTGAACAGAGCCTTGTCAAAATAAACCATTTCCTCACTTATATTCGTGCAATTCACGATTTTAGCCGTAAAACGTTTGTGATCCCTGTAAAAATGTTCACTTGTGCTGCCAAGCGCCTTCATAAACTGTATATAATCGCCCAGAGATAAGCTTTCGATTGTGGGCTGCAATAAAGTGAAAGCATATATTTCAACTGTTACCCGGCATTGCACGGCCAAATGCGCGATTTTTACTATTTCACTAAATTTGTTGAATTTTGCGAAAAATATTTAACCCCTCTTTAATTATATCAATCTATAATCAGCTTGAAACCAAAAATATATTGTGAATATATTTTCCTCACATACGGGCAAAATTTCTCAGAAAACCTCGTCTTAAAATTCAACATCCTAGCTCTCAATATTTGTCAGACAGTCAATTATTCATGCCAAACAGCTTTATAAATATAGATAACAAGCAAAAAGAGCTAATATCTCCAAATTGTTAAATGTAAATATCCCTACAAGCCCAACTGTAGCATAACCTCAAAAACACACAAACATAACCTCACACTACAACATAACCTGCAAACCCAAGCTCACCTCAAATAAATCAAACATGCGATTTTGCGAATCGAATATGTATAGTTAACAAGTAAAAAGAGCTAATATCCCCGAAGTTGATAAATAGATAAATATCCCCACATAACCCCAATATGACCTGCAAACCGAAGCTCACCTCGAATAAATCAAACATGCGATTTTGCGAACAGTAAAAAGCGCTAATATCCCCAATTTGTTAAATATAAATATACCCACAAGCATAACTGTAGCATAACCTCAAAAACACACAAACATAACCTCACTCAACAACATAACCTGCAAACGCCCAAACCAAACGTGCGATTTTGCGACTCGAGGCTAAAAAGAGCTAATATCCCCAAATTGTTAAATATAAATATTCCCACAAGCACAACTCTCGCATAAACTCAAAAACCCACACACATAACCACACTCAACTATATCAAATGTCCGGTTTTGCGACTCGAGACTAAATAGAGCTAATATCTCCAAGTTGTTAAATATATAAATATCCTCACATAACCCCAATATAACCTGCAAACCGAAGCTCACCTCAAATAAATCAAACATGCGATTTTGCGACTCGAAGCGTAACGTTTCATGCTGCAAGGACTTGACACGCCCGCAGATATTCAGGAGCAAGCACTTGGCCACGTGCGGCTGGCGGGGATGCATGCTGCGGAGCCAGTGCAGCAGGGGCAGGCTCTGCCAGGGCACCATGACGAGCGCCTCGAGGAACTGCAGAGTGCCGCTGTTCTGGACGAACGTCTTGATGCTGAGCTCGGGCAGCAAATAGTCCTCGACATCGTACAGCTCCGTTTTGTTGGTGGCATCGAGGAACTTGGCCAGCAGATTGACGCGTCGCAGCTCCGCGATGGTGGAGTGCATCAGAAAGTATTCCAAGGTCCAGCGTACAATGAACTTGTTGTGATTATCAAGGAGTCGGCTGTACAGGATTCGCAGCCAGCTGAGCCAATCGTTGTCCTGGCTGCTGGCCACAAAACGCGGCAGCTGCCCACTGAGCATGGGCAGCACCAGATTGGATTCCTGCTGCTCCAGCTGCTCCATGATCATTACATAGGCGGGCCAATGCTGCACCTGTGGCCACTCCTTGGCGCACTCGACGCCCTCCCCGCACCGCTCGATGCTCAGCAGCAGCTTGCGCATTATCGAATAGGCCAGCTTGCGGCTGTCGCTCAGCTCCGAGTGCAGCAGCTTCTGGACGACGGCGAACAGCTGCGGCGAACAGGTGCACTCCAGTCCCAGTTCGCGCACAAAATCATCGAGCAGATGCTCCAGTATTTGCCCGGCATGCGGATGCAGCTGCGCCGGCTGATCTCCGGCCTCGGCCGGCGATTCGCACAGCGAAATCGAGGAGAGCTTGCGCAGCAGACACAATCCCGGCCAGGGAAAGTGGCGGGCGTGCGCCTGTACGGCGTTGAGCACCTTGGAGACCTGCTCCCGATTGACATGGACGCTGTTCCTGTCGGCGATCACCACCGAGATGAGCTTGTCGTAGAGCTTGGTGCCGAACTTCACCTCGTTGGCGTTGCCCAGCTGACTGTAGATGCTCTGGAGCACCCGACGCAGTGCATCCTCGTTGCCCTTCACCTTGTGTATGTCAATCAGGTCGCACAGCATGTTGTCCATCTCAATGTTCTCGCCATCTTCCAGCTGATTTTCGTCGCCCTTCGGCATTTGCATTATTTAATGTGAGTACTGTTTTTAGCCGATCTAAATGGGGATTGCCTATATACTATATATGCACCGAACTGTGCATTTATTCTATTGATATCCTCTATAAAAATATATAGATATAAATATATGTATAAAACCTTACGATTTAAATTTGTGAGCACAATGTGTTCAGATCTGACTCAAATTTCAATGGGAGTTCGGCCTAGGCTTATAGGTATATATACCATTCTTGGTCTACAGTTTTCTTAACTCCATTTTTATACTCATTGACGAAGTGAAAAGAGTATATTGAGTTTGTGCAGTGTCCGTCTATGCAGTATGTCCACTCTTTGGAATATATATATTACTGGAAAGCTCCCCCAAACATCAGAGACAAATTTTCCGGCACACCACGGACATGTTTATTTTCATAAATGCTCATTTTTTAATTGCAAAAAATTCAAAAAAAAATTTATTTTCTATAATGTTTATTTTTTAAATGCAAATTCAACCTAGAGGACAAACCATGAAAAAAATCAAAAATCAATCACAAAAATCGATTAAGTATTGACAAAGTTATGGGAGTTTAAAATATGGGAGCTATGGATCCAAGAGCTTTACATGTTAAAATTTTTGTAAATTTTTGCATGATTTTTGACAAAAAATTTGACCACCTCAGAATCGGTTTTAATGTTGTTCTTTATACTAATTGTGACAACCACAATCGATTAAAAATAGAAATTCCGGATTCTAAATTTTGAAAAAAAAATTTTTCCAAAATGAGTAAGGGGGGGGGTACATGCTTTTTTCCCAAAAAATTGAAAAAAAATTTATTTTCAATAATGAATATATTTTAAATGCAGAATCAATCTACACGATAATGTCCAAATGCCATCAAACATGAAAATCGGTTCGGTTTTGACAAAGTTATAGGCGTTTGAGATATGAAAGAGTATATATATATTTCCGTCTTGCTGTCCGTCCATCCGTCCGTCTGTCCATCTGTCCGTATGAAGGCAAAATTTTTTCTCCGCTATTGAAACTAGAGACTTGAAACTTGGAATATATAGTCGGGTGTAACGCCCACTGGGAAGCTGGCAAATCGATAACATGACGATCGCAAAACGAAAAAAGGTGAATGTTTTCCACAATATTAAAGTTAGAGTTACCAAATTTGGTATGTAGTGTGCTGGTGAGCCTCAAAGGTCACCCAATTTTAAACATAGGTTAGTGCTCACACTCTTTTTATATAAGGGTACAAAAAATCCCGTCCACTTCCGAACCCACAAATCGCGAAAATCTATATCTCTCACAATTGTAGAGCTACACTCAGCAAATTTGGCAAACGGAGTTTGGGTGACCTCCTCTTAAGATATCTCGACCGACTGCAGCGTTCCTATTTGCTTTCTATAGTTTTACACCCACATTTTATGAATTATGTTCAAGTTCAATGAACGCAGCACCTCTTAACCCCAGCTAGCTCGCAATGTCCCCAATTTCGATTGGGTGCACACATACATGCGTATATGCGTATATATATGCACTTACTCCAGATCGGCTGCACTTTGCATCTTTGCCGCGGCTGTGGTGCTTTCTAATTGCCCTCGCCCAACCCTTGGCCAGTGGTTGCGCCCACACAGCTTTGACCCCAATCGCGGGCGAGTTGAGTAATGAATGATTTAATGGGTCCGGGGGCAGCAGCGGAAATGCCAGCGCCATGTGGATCACAACGGTAAAGTGGACGGAAAACTATTGAGAAAGAGTGCGCGGGACTGAGTGTGAGCAAGAGAGAGAGAGAGAGAGAGAGAGGTGAGTGCGTAAGAGAGCAGACGCAGCGCAGGTCAACAAGAAAATTCAATTTAAGCTTCCCCAAAGACGAATAAGAACACGCTCAGAAGCTAAGCTAAGTAGTTGCGAGGGTTGCTTGAAAAGTTATTTATTGAATTTTCTTTGCTAATTATTTTCCATTGCTTTTTAAGATATCCTAACCAAACTCAGGAATTGATAGCATTTCTAGGCCATGGTTATAATCGGTTGAAATAAAAGTTTTGGTATAGAAAATTATTGTTTTTTCACTTTGCTTCTAACATATAAACCAAATTTTATCTACATAGGTTCAATATATCATTTTGCTCGCCCAGAGAAAGAATATGCCAAGAATCTAATTTTTGTATGAAATTAGTTTTGAATTATATTGCCAATCTGCTCCATAACTGTTCTTTCTTGATCAATTAAAGCGGCGTTTAGTGATTGTCAGTTTCCTCAACTTCAGTTGCAGCCCTCGCGCATAGAAAAAATAAGCCTGTTTAACAAGTTTTCCATGCAATGTTCTGTCCAGCTCCAAAATTATTGTTGCTCTATTGTTTACAAGCGGTTCCAGCTGACTGCAGCTGCAGACACAAAGCGCCAGAGAGCGAGAGAGAGTAAGAGCGAGAGAGAGAGAGAGAGAGAGAGAGAGAGAGAGAGAGAGAGAAGCGGAACGTGTGCCTACAACAGAACAGAACGATCATAATGCAGAAACGTGAGCTCTCTCATTCTACCCCTCTCTCTCTCCCTTTCCCTATCTACCTCTCTCGTACTTGCCACAACTTGGGGCAGCCAAATAGCTGCCGCTCTGGGCTTTCAGTTATTGTTTTGCCGTCAAGTGCGTCGTTTGGTAAAAAGAAAACCCGTTGAAAATTTTCAAAAATTGCTGTCGCTGCATTTAAAGTCTTTCCCCCCGTTTCAAACAGCTGAAATGTAATAAAAAACGACCCATGTGAAATTAAAAAAGAAAAACTCTATTTGCCACATGCCGCGCAACGCTGACCGCTCAATTGTGTTCTAATTAGAAAATTTGTTAATTTACCAAACGCCCACAAATACAAATAGGCGACATGGGGCGCTGTTTCAATCACAAATTTGTGCTCAATTTTTGCAATTTTTTATTTTTGGTAAGTCTTCTATAGATATATATTTGTAACTCTAGGTATGAGGTGAAATCGGGGCCCTATGCTCGTATAAGCTGCCCAAAATGCTTGTGTAAAACTCCATTTGTTTCAGTTCAGTTGAGTGTAAACTAAAGAGTCCCCTGGTTAGGTGATAAAGCTTATAAAGTTTAGAAAACACAAAAAGAGTTTTTTTAAATTGAAAACTAAATCAAAGGCGAAATGGTTTTCGTCAAAGTTACGAAACTTTTATTATGGTTTTTTAATTTCTTATTATATATCTCTGAGACTTCCCAAGTCTAAAATTGGAGAGACTTCATCAATTATTTCAAGGTTCGAGTCCGCATCCTAGTTCTTCAATTAGAGTTAACTGGAACTTGAGCTTTATAAGATTTTGTTAATAAAACCGTAAAAATGCCAGCTACTAAAAATGGAAAAGATTCTTAAAAAGTAGTTCGCTTTTGAGTATTCAACACCTTGTCTCACCTTTAAAAGTAAAACTATAAAAACAAAAGCAAAGCACATAAAAAATGAACATTAAAAGAGTTTTTCGTAAACATAAAACTAGTTTTCCGCGTTATCATAAAAAAACAACAACAAGTCATGCAGTTGACATAAGATCGGCTTTTCTTTCCAAGTTATCTTATCTCGCGTCCACTTGTCGCCTATCTTGGCTACCACACATCCAAATTTGTTAGAGCATACGAGTTTCGTCTCTTTTTATCGCCTTCGTTTTAAACTATTTCGCTTGCTCGATTTTGTTGTATTGTTTTTGGTTCTGCTTGGCTGATCAAAAGCATTTGAATGGGGGTGGGTGGAGGGAGGGAGGAGTGGGGGAGGGGGTGGTGTTAAAGCAGGATGGGGCCAAAATGTTTTTCGCCAACGCTTTTTGGCTGTCAAACGGGCGGACCGAGCGCAAGCGCAGCTTGGCACCAGAAAGCCAGCCAGAGTGGAACCTTAAGGCTGCCCGACTAGTAGATACCCTGGCTATGACTAGGAAACTTTTTGCAAATATTTGTCTTTTATGCAATTTTTAAGGCTCAAAGATAGCATTGAAATGTGCGTTTACAAAACTAATCAAGGCTTATAAATGGGAAAAGTCACAAAGCAGGAAGTCAGAACGTTTCAGTAGGGTATAACCGACTGCACAATACTCGTTGGCAGCTTTAAAAAATCGAAAGCTGTGTTATTTATGAAGGTTATTTTAAAAAACATTGATTTTTGCCATTTTGGGGGAGGGGCGTAGTGGGCGTGGCCTACACTTATCGCCTCGATCTTTAAAGAAGATCATCAGAAAACTGTTGTCAAATTTGGTGACTCTCTCTCTAAAATTGTGGGAGATGTGAATATTTACGTTTTAGACATATAATCGATTTGCCACGCCCCAATATTTATTATAATGTATGTAACTAGCTTTTAAACTGAGTAAGATATATAGATTATTATTATCTGACACTGGTATATAAATAATTATATAGGCAAAACCTTATTATACCCATTTCAATGGGTACAGGGTATATGAAAACAGGTAATGACTAATATGGAGGATGGGGTGGGCTCCAACTCCGTTGCGTGTGCGCAGACCTCAAGCTTTTCACGCGGCAACAACAACAATGAGAGTTGGCTCACACACACTCTCACTCCCTCACTCTCCCTCTCTCTCTTCCCCTTGCAGCTCTGTGGCATGCTGCTGATTGTGGCCGGCTGCTATCTGTACACGGACAGCAGGCGCATTCTGCTCTCCCGCCTGCTGGCCGCGCCCAGCGAGCAGCTGAACGCGCTGCCGCAGCCGCTGCTCTACTACATCGCGCTGGGCCTGGCCGTGGCCGGGTTCGTGGCCGTGCTGGCCTCGGTGCTGGGCTTCTGGGCGAGCTGTCTGCACACGTACTGCTTCCTCAGCGTGTACTTCCTCAGCGTGGTGGTGCTGCTGCTGGCCGAGTCCGTCGTCTGTCTGGCGATCACGCTGTGGCCGCACTGTCTGGGCATTAGCCTGGACGAGGGGCAGATGGTGAAGGCGCTGCAGCGCAATTACGGCGTGCCCGGCCAGGAGCAGTTCACCAATGCCATGGACCTGGCCCAGACCCGGTTCGGCTGCTGCGGCATGCGCAGCGGCCTCGACTACGATACCGCGCTGTGGCGCCTCCAGGGCTACGGCCAGCGCAACTGGCCCGTGCCGCTCAGCTGCTGTGTCCTGGCCAACGCGCCCCAGCCGCTGGCCTTCCTCGATCCGCAGCCCGCCAATGAGACGCAGTGCCAGGCCTTGGAGCGTGCCGTCTACGAGCGCGAACGCTACACGGAGTCCTGTCTGCAGCATCTGGATGGCTGGTATCGCGAGCAGTACGGCATCTTTCTGGCCGCCAGCCTGATCCTCGCGCTGGTCGAGTTCAGCGTCCTCCTGGGCATCATACTCACCTGCACGGGCATCGCCTCGCGTCGCGCCCGCCTGGACAGCGGCCCGTCCGGCCAGGCCTTCGGCCAGAAGGGCCGACGCCGCGCCACGGCCAAGTCGCGCCAGGCGCTCGTCGACAACATCTACGAGTCGGAGGTGCAGCTGCGCAACGGCGGCCAGGGCGGCCTGTGCCTGGGCGCGGCCAGCCGGCACGTGAGCAGCGAGGACTTCAAGGAGCTGTACGTCCAGCCCAGGGATCTCTACAAGCAGCGCCATAACACCACCTTCAAGCCCATTGCCAGCGACTACCAGACGCCCACGCGCAGCTACCTGGTCTAGTTGGCTTCGTACAGGTGAGCGGAACTAGTTTGCTGTTTATGGCAGGTATTGCCCGGCTTTGCTCGGAGCAAGATTAATGGCAATTAAAATATATTTCCCATTCAGTTTATTTATTTATTTTCCACTCTTAAAATCGAAAATGAATTGAAAGTTGTTCTGTTGAAAAACATAAATTTCTTGTCACTGATTATTTTTTTTATTAAAATATATTTCCCATTCAGTTCACACCTATTTTTGTGCAATTGGTAAATAACCTGACATTCCATTTATTTTTCACTCTTGAAATCGAAAATGAATTAAAAGTTGTTCTGTTGAAAAACATAAATTTCTTATCAATGATTATTTTTTACTCAATAAAAAACATATCGAAATAATAATTAATATAGAAATTTCAATGAGTTTAAAATCTATTGAATGTGAAACAAAAGAATTTTTCGTCCATTTTTTCAAACATCAGGGTAAATATTTCCAATTTTTTTAGACACTTCATTATTTGTTTGTGGAGAGGCGTAAAAATTAATTTAATACCTTTCGGATACAAATTTACATAGGCCTATGCAAACTACGAACCCCATTTTCACCAAGAAGATGTTCTTGGAAAATTAGTTTTAAAGCCGATCGGATGAAAACCAAACAAACAGCTAATACAAACAGCAGAGTTTCATCTTTGCTTGCAGAATTTTCTAGTTTCTGATTTCCAATTGTGTTTTATACTTAGCAAGAAAATTCAGTCAATTAAAATGCATAGGATTAGAAAAACAATATAAAACATTATTATTATCATACAAGATATATTAAAATGTATAATATAGTATAGCACATTCACAGTTCTGACTTTAGGTACTTGCAACTTGGCTTAATTACTAAACAAATGCAATTCTTCATAATTCTCTTTAAAGGTTCTGGTACTGGAGACATTTACATATACAAACCAAAGTATTAAAAACATAAAATAAAGAACTTCAACTTAAACGTTAAATAACACACAATAAACGTAAGATATAACAATTACATATAAGAAATATATATATAGAGTATTCAGAAAGGGTGGCACTGGACATGAAGTTGAGCTTATCATTTAACGAAGATCACGTCGTCATCCTCGCTGGAGTCGCTGATCGTGTGTACGCGCCGTCGCTTGCGCCTGGCAGCTGGCGGCTCCTCGACTGGCTGGACGCCACGTCGTCGCTGGCGTCGCTGCTCCTTGAGTATGCGCTCCGCACGCTCCAGGGGGCACTCGGATATGTCGTGCGTCTCATTTGCGGCGCTCTCATCGTGCACCACAAACGAGCAGGGATAGTATTGCGATGGCTCCGCCTCCACGGGCTGGGAGTAGATCGATTCGTCGAGATACTCGCGCGGCGCGGGCATTTTAAAGGCGCCAGGACGATGCACCGGACTCCTGGCAGGCCAATGGCAATGAAATCAATTGAGTTAAACGGATTGCAATTGCTGCGTCAAGTCTCACCTGATGGCCTGCAGGTACATGGCGTGTGAAGTGGTATCGTTGTGCCCCTCATCCCCGCTGGACACGATAACTGAGTCTTTCAGATAAGCGCCAATGGTGCGTTCCGCCGCCTCATCCTCCTCGTGATCGGAGCCGCTTTGCTCCGCCTCCTGCAGGACGAACGGGTTGAACTTGGCGCGTTTGCGACGGGGGTTGCGTGGTGGGGTCACAACCTGCTGTGGGTGGTTTAAATACGGATAAGTTGGGCTTGGAATTGGGAGACAGGCAGAGTTTTTATCTTTGAGCTGCCCTTAAGATTTGGCTCATTGTTCCTATGGAAGCTATATAATATATTAAACCGATGTTCATCATATTTGGATCATAAGTTAGAAGCATGCTGAAATTCATGGCTGCATAATTTAATTAAGATATTTTGACACACAAAAAAGTCTACCGATTTTTGCTATGAAAGCTATATTATATACGTGATCTGATGTGTGCACAATTATGTCGATATATTAGGATCGTAGTGAAGCTCCTAATTTCTAAGTTTCGTTAAAATATTTCGAAGAACAAAAACTTTTTCTTACAAAAACTTATTTTATGGCCGATCGCTCCTATGCTATATCATATACTGATATTTGGATCATAAATTATGAGCATAGTCAATTCCCGACCGATGTTGGCTATATGATATAGTGGTCCGAGCAGGCCGACTTCATCATATATGCTGTCCCCAGCAGACAGACGCACCTAAAGCTTTTCAACTAGGGGATTAATTTGCAAATCTCTTGTTGCTGATCGAGAATGTATATGTATATATATGCATATATATGTAGGTTCACCGTGGCACACTTACCAGCTGGGTGGCGGCCACCTGCTCGAAGCTCTCGTCCGCCACAAGCTGCGTGGCGAGCACCAGCTGCCCCCGCTGCTGCTGCTCCTGCTCCTCCTCGTCCCGCTCATCGGATGTGTCGTAGATCTTGCGCTTGGCCGGACGACGCCGCACAATGGGCGAATCCTCCTCCTCTGCCTCCTCCGCCACCTGCACGGGGCAGCGATCGCTGCGCAGGAGCTGGTCATGGTGTGTATGCGCTGCGCCTCCTTGGACAGCTGGCCACGCCCACGCATGCGGCGCAGATAGTTCTCAAAAATGCTGGGCGATCTCTCCTGGCCAACTGAGGGAGCGGCGCGCTCGGGCGTCTTGGCCAGCTTGGCGGCCAGACTTCGAGGCGCCGTGGTTGCCGTTGTTGCCGGCCTCCAGGGCGAGCCGGACTCGTCGGCGAACAGATCGGGCGAGAGATTGCGCGGCGTGGTTGGGGCCGATTGTTGCTGCCGCAAGCTGGGCTGCTGCAGCAGCAGCTGCTGCTCCTCGGGCAGCGGCTCTAGGAAATCCTCGAGATCGAGCTCTAGCGCCTCCGGCGTGGCTTGCACCGTTGCTGCCGCTTTGGGCTCCGCCTCCTGCTCCACCAGCTGCTCCAGGGTCGACCAATCCTCGTTGAGGGCATCCAGCAGCGTGTTCTCGGCCAGCTGCTGATCCCTTTAGGAATGGGCGTGCTGGCCGCGCTCATCAGGCAGTTGAGACGACTCAGATTGGCGTCCAGCTGGCTGGACTCCGGCCGGGCCTCATTTTCCATGGGCAGCCTTTTGACGCGCAGCGGCGTCGAGCTGTCCCGGGCGGACTTGGCGGCCAGCTCAAAGTCCTGCCATTGGCTCTGCTGCACGGACGCTGCCGCCTGCAGCAGGTGCGACTCCTGCTCCTCATCCTGCTCGTCCTGCCAGCCCTCGTACATGGCCGTGCTGTCGTTGCCCAGCTGCTCCTTCATGGTCCGCTCCAGCTGGCGCAGCTCCAGCTGCTCCAATTGCTGCTGCACCAGCTCATGATTATCCACACACAAGCCCCGCTCCCGCAACCCACCGAAAATGTCCACGCAAGCCGCCTCAAAGCGCTGCTCCGCCTCCGGCGGCCGCAAATCCTTGAGCGTCAGCTCGGCGCCGCTCGCAGCTGGCCGCAGCAGGCGCTCCAGGTGCTCGCCGCACAGCTGCTGCAGCAGCTCGTAGACGCGTCGCGTGCGCTGCTGGCGCGAGTTGAGACGCGTCTCCGGCAGCTGTCGCTGCAGCTGCTCCAGCATCTTGGCGTGCGTCTCGCGCACAAACGCCACGTTGCACTCGAGCAGGTAGAGCTTGAGCGCCGCCGGCAGCTGCTTGTCCTGCAGCTGGGCGAGCAGATCCTGGCCGCGCTGCGTCTCGCTGACCAGCGGTTTGGTGGCCTGCAGCAGGCGCGTCAGCCGGCGCAGGCGCAGCGTCTCCTCCTGACTGGCGCTGCCGGAGGCGACTGCTGCCGGTGCTGGGATCTCCTGTGTCTGGCTGTCCAGCAGAAAGTTCTTGATGGGCACGCTCTGGCGCGCCGCCTGCGCCTGCAGCAGCCGCTGCGAGGCCGGGCTGGTCTGATAGGCGGGCTCGTCGCGCAGGAATCTGTCCTGAGTCTGCTTGAAGTATTTGCGCAAGTCCTGACACTTGACCGCCGGCTGTTTCAGCTGCTTGCGCGCCTTGGACACCGGCGACGGCGTCTGCGGCTTGGCCGGCTGTGGCTCCATGAAGCGCTGCTCGCAGCGCGGATGGAACTCGGGCGGCAGCAGGCGCGGCGCATGCTGATACAGGGCGCCCTTGACCAGGGTCGATGTGAGCAGCTTGCGATTCGCCTGATCCTTCTGGGCCAGCACCTCCTTGAGCAGCTGCGCCTCGCGTCCCTCGGTGGCCAGCATGACCACCGCACCGCGTTTCTGGCGGCCCGTGCGTCCGATGCGCTGGACGAAGCGCGTCGGATTCGAGCTGCAGATGTCGAAGCACACAATTAGCTCCACCTCACCCACATCGAGACCCTCCTCGCCAATGGAGGTGGCCACCAGCACGTTGCTGACGCCCTGCCGGAAGTCCGACATTATTTGCAGCTGCTCCTTCTGGGTGAGCGCACAAATCCCATTCCCACCGGAGCTCTGGCCCACAAAGCAGCGCGGTCGCACCAACGGCCTGTGCTGCAGCAGTAAGCGTTGAATCAGCATCACGGACTCACGATACTGGCAGAAGATGATGGCGCGCGATTCGGAGTTTGACTGCGAAGAGAAAGAGAAATTATTTAATAATTAAATATATCATAGTAAGATACATAAACATAAATTATATCGAAATTTAATAATAGAATTTCTTATTTAAGTTTTTTCCGGGGCCAACGGGTTTACAATTTATACGAAAATTAATAATCCACCCCTATTCCGCCCGTGGAAGTGTATTGTACGCAGTGGATTTGCGGAAAAAAGCCTTAAACACGTATCCATTAAAAATATACATTTTTCAAAGTTGAAATGCATTGAATTCAAAGCTGATTTGCGAAAAAGTGAAAAAATTAATCTTCAATTCATTTTCACATAGATCTTTAACTGGATAAAAAACAAAATAAATGATATAAAATCATTTTCCATAACTTTCCCATCGAATTCTTCACATTGCATTTTTCATCCATTTTTCACCTAGGAGGGCGTACAACTTTTAAAATTAATTAAAAGCGGATAGAAAGCATTACAGAAAATCAACATTTAACACGAATAATTAACTACTGTCACAAATGCAGCGCTCTAAATTTAACGCTTTGATCAGTGCTTTGATCATCAGTCAATCAATCACATTTTAAGTAGAATAGCTGCCTCCCATTACGCGACATTACTCCACTTGCTCGCCTCACCTCGAAATGCTGGAGCAGCACCTGGCGCGCCTGCTCGTACTTGGGATGCCCAAAGTCCAGCTGGGCGGGCAGCGGCGCCACCTGGCCGTTGGTCATGGTGCGCGTGGAGAAGTCCAGTGGATTGTCGCCCAGCTGCTGGCGCACCTGCTCCACCAGCTCCCTGAGCGAGCCATCCTTCAGCACGAACTTGTCGCGTCCACGCTCGTCCGCATCGAAGTTGTTGACAAAGACGCGCAGGCCGTGCTGCTCGAGCAGCTCCAGGGCATGGTACAGGCTGATGCACATGGCAAAGTTGCTGACAATCAGGCTGTGCTCTGGATGGCGCTGTCCGCTGGCGGCGTGCTCCTGGTAGCGGCTCTGATCGAACAGCAGATTGTTGCGCGTGATGTTGCCCCGGGCGCCCTTCAGCACATTGGCGGCGATTAGCTGGCGCAGATAGGGATCGATGATCTCCAGCAGGCGTGCGCGCGTCTCCCGGATGCGATCCGTGAGCGGCACCACAACGGTGCGCAGGCTGCGCTGATGTATATACTGGCGCACATCGAAGGAGTCGTCCCAGCGCACCTCCAGGTGGGATATGTACAGGTTCCGGCACACAGCGGCCACGTCCTCCATGCTGCGGCCGGGCGTGGCGGACAAGGCGAGCATGCGGAAATGGGGATTACGCGCCATTAGGGATTCCGTGACCTGCATTGCAATTTCTTTAAGATTTAAGTCATATAGATTGCCTAATCGACATCCTCACCTGTGTGTAGGCATAGCGTCCCTTGGCCCTGTGCGCCTCGTCCACGACGAGCAGCTTGATGGAGTTGTAGGGAAACCGCAGGCCATCGTCGGCCGTGTCCAGCATGTCCGACTGCACCACCTGGGGCGTGGCAAAGAAGATGCGCTTGCTCTGCCACAATTCGGCGCGCTTGGCACGCGGCAAGCGGCCCGTCAGCTCCACCGTATCCTCGGCGGGAAAGGGCATTATTTTCTGGCAGGCGGCGATCTGCTGCGAGACCAGGGGACGCGACGGCGCCATGAAGATCAGCTTGCTGTTGGGATACCAGCGATGCAGGTTGTACATCACCACCGACGCAATGAACGTCTTGCCCAGGCCCGTCGGCAGCACCACCAGTGTGTTCCGGTAGAGCGCCGCCTGCACAATGCTGTGCTGATACGAGCGCAGCGGCAAATTGCTCGGATAAAGCCAATTATTGCCGGCGCTGGCGTCGAAGCCTTCGCATTCTACGCTTGGTTTTGGTGCGTCGAGCATGTGCTCCAGTGCCTCATCATTTAAGGCCAAGTCGAATGCCTCATCATCCCCAGGCCAGTCGATGTCCATAGCTGCATTCAAAATAGCAATAAATTTAAATAAACAGCAGCGAAAAACCAAAACAAAACTAAATAAAAATTCGCAAACTAAAACAGCTGAGCAGGCTGCCAGATCGATTTGGTTTTTGGTATTTTTGCAGCGCGCCACTATCAAAAGAATTATCGGTAGCCAACGCATTAAACTCCAACACTGTGTAATCGTTTCAATTCTGACGTCTTATACCTAAATTAATTGAAATTTTATTTTTATTATATTATATTTACTAAAAAAGCTAACTTAAAGTTATTAAAGCTTACAATGCAGATCGAAATATCGTTAACGTGTCTCTTGCAACGCTACTTTACAGTACTGCTTTAGGTATTTTGGAATTTTCTGTTATGTGCAGCAGCCTCACTCTGGTAATTTTCGGTGAAGCGAATACGGTCACATATCGTCAGTACCGCTTTTTTCTTGTTGTATGCAGAGCATGTACGCGGTGTTTTTATACCTTTTTGGTATTCCGCGCATTTCTCGCGCATATTTACGCTAAACGAACAAATATTTAACAAACATAACTGTGTGTTTCACTGTTTTTGTGTTGTGCATTAAACAATTTTTATGTGAGCATAAATTAAAAATATATCTTAATAATTGTGTGCATCCCTTATACATCATTTGCCTGAGCGTTGCGCGCGTCCATTCGTTCAAAAAAAAACAACAGTGCAATTGCTTATGTTTTTAATGTTTTAATTAAATAAAATGCAGCTAATCAAAAATGTCTCATATACATAGATATTGCAAGTTTGTTTTAGTTATGCGCTGCTTGAGTTGTTTTTACATTTACCGTTAGGGCCAGTCTGGCGACACTGTGTGTGAGCGTGTGCTTGTGTGTGTGTGTTGGGTGCAACATTCAACATGTTGCAGCCCAGTCAGTCAAAACAAAAGGCACCCATAAAAACAACAACAGCAGCAATAATAGCAACAAAAACAACAACAACACTGTACAGCAGCAATCACAGCTTAAAATTTTTTGTTGTTCTTTCTATGCTTGCGCTCAGCGCTGCTCGCGCTCTCTCAATTGCGCTCTCTTTATGAGTGCGTGCATGTGTGTGTTTTTGTCGTGTTTTGTTTTGATTTTTACACACACATATACATATAAAACACACACAGCAGAGCAGCGGCCGCAATTTTGAACTGATTTCCGCGCTGCTCTCGTTGTTGTTGTTGTTGTTGTTATTGTTGCTGTGCTGTTTGCAATCTAATAAATTTGTAGTTGTAGTTATTCTTGTGTACGCGTCGCTCTCATTGAAACTAATAAACTAATGAAAAAAATATCAAATTGGATTATCACAAAACCTCCGCACTCCTTCGGCGCCTACGTTTCGTGCTAATGTTGGGTAAGTGACAAAAGCTGCGCTGCTTCTTATACGAATTCTTTATGCTCTTTAGTTTCGTCTGCTCCTTATTTGTGTGCGTGTGTGTGTGTGTGTGGGTGGGCGAATCAAGACCTTGGCCATTAACCAACGTCGAATTGATTGCCGTTGCGTTTGTGAACTGTATTCAAAAGAGCTTTCGAAGCTTTGGCTCACCTAAAAATAGATCAAGCTACGGACCAGTTTAAGTGGGCTACTCTAACTCCAACAATAACAACAACAAACAACAACAGCAGCGACAACAGTGTTGAACCAGACGATTATCAAATTAGTACGAGGGTAGCCCAACAAGTTATAAACAAAAACTCAAAGCTGTAGCAGCTAAGAGAAGCTAAATAATAAACTAACTCGACGTTCTTGCAGTGTTCAAAAACAATCGAAGCTCCCTCGTTTGTTTCAGCTAACTAATAAGCTGTGTGGCAACCCTCGTAACAAACCAATTCGAAGGCAGCTTGCGAAACGGCGATTGCAGCCTGTTGTTGTTGTTCTTCTTCTTGCTCTATAGAAACAATTGCCTGGATTTTCTTTGGAGTTTAGCTCGCATTGCACACTACGAATGATGGATGTGCTGCTGATGCTGCCACTCTGCTGCTGCTGCGCGGTCAGCGTCGACGCTGGCAGCGTTTGCTGACTCGAAAAGTTGTCGGTTGAGTTTTTTTTCCGCTTTGGTTAGGTTAACATTTTATTTGCCTTTTCTTGTTGACTCTGCTTCTTTCTAGCCCTCTCTTTCGGCCTTTGTTTCGGCTGCTGAAGCGGCTGCTGCTGCGCTATCCTTGCTTGATCCTTTCTTGCTGCTCAGAGAGAGGTAAAAAGGAAGAGAAAGTGCTCGCTCACATTGCAGCTACTGTTCAATGCGGATGCTGATTAAACGCAAATCAATCACATCAAGAGAGGGAAAGAGAGAGAGACACAGAGAGTATGTGTGAGAGAGTGAGTGAGACAGGATATCGTATAATATGATCTATGCTTATAGATTATAAATATCGATTGAGTTTTGATAAAGTTGCGGAGAGTTCAAAAATTAGATAGATTTTATTTTTGGGAAAAATTAAAACAGTAAATTTTTAATTTATGGGAGAAGCAACCTTGCTGGCGTGACTGATTGAGTAAAAGCTCCTGTTCTAAAAATCGTCTCTTTTTATTACTTGATAAAAAGTTATAAAAGTTTAAAGTTCACATGTCCGAATTTTTCTAAAATGTTTTGATTTTTGACAAAAAATTGGCCACCCCAGAATCAATATTAAAGTGACTTTTTATAGTAATTTAGATACGATTCTAAATTATAAAGAACACAATTTTTTGGAAAATTAGTAAAGTTTTGAGAAAGTTATGAGAGTTTGAAGTTTTCTGTAGTTGAAAATTATGGAGTTTAGTCGAGCTTTGATGTAATGTGGCATGAGATTCTTCAGTATTTTCTTTTAAAATAAATTAGAAATGTTTTTATTATTTACTATAAAACAGATATAATTTAAAATAATAAAATACCTTTAATGATGACTTTTCAGTTGTAAATTTAGGCTGTGCTGCCTTGATATATAATAGCACTTATTGATAAAAAAATTGTGCTCGCATTTTGAGTCGATTCCATAGCTTCACATTCGCTTGCCCTCTCCCCGCCCGCTCGCTCTTTCTCTTTCGCTCTTGCATTGTTTGGCTAACTAGCTAGCTCTAGCGCTCTCTTTCGCGCCTGTCTTCTCGTCTGTTCGCGTGTCTGCGTCTTGATGTACCGGAAGTTGCTGTGTCTCAAATGTGTGTGTGTGTGTGCGTGTGTGTATGTGTGTGTGTGTTTGTGTATTTTGTCGAGCAAGTGAATGACCCAATTAAGCTGGCAGATATAGCCGCCGCCGCAGCTTAGGTTTAAGCCGTTGTCTAAGGCCTACAAAAAACAAAACAACAAAAAATGTAGGTGGGCTATGCGAGAGATGGGATAGTTCGACTCCAAAACTGGTTTCGCTTGCAGTTGCAGCAACAACAATAAAACTGGCAACAGCAGCAGCTCTTTTAGCCATTTGGCTGTGGCATTTCTGTATTAAATATTTCGCACCATGTTCTGCATTATTTCGATTGCCTGATCTGATCCCTGCGGCCCAAACTGGCATATTTTGTCGTTGACTCAGTTGAGGTCAATGCTGCCGGCCGTACGGCTGCCTGTGCCCCCCGCTCCCCCTCCTTCTTCCCCGTTGCTGCTGGGCGAGCAAACAGGTTTCGCAAAGCTGTCGCTGCTGCCGCTGCTGCTGCTGGCGTCGCTGCTGCTGCCTCTCCCACAGTTTGGGACAGTGCGCGCATTGAACCCTCACGCTAAATGCAACTCGGCCTGAAACATCCCCTTAACAACAGCAACAACAACAACAACAACACCAACTAAAAGACAGCCCTTAAGCAAAGCTGCAGCCAAAACGTTTTATAGCTCGATGTTCTTCCCCGTACATTAAATACAAAAAATATTAAAAGTGTATTACCCAAACCCATTCTAAATTCAAATATAAATGTAAATTAATTCATATCGTTATGTTTTTTAAATTACTAGTATATCTTTATCCTTAATATTCTTTAATTAGTAGGCATCTGTTTTAATTTCCAAATTTACTATCAGAGTTACAAAATATAAAAATTATAAATTATTTGTCAAATAAGTTTGCAATGTATTTGCCAATTTGTAGAATTGTATCAAGTAATTTTTTTTATTAATTTTTAGATGGAAATTAAAAACAAAATTAAACTAAAAATAGTAATGCTCTCCTCTCTCTCTCTGGCTTAGGATTATAACCAATACTATCTAAAATCTATTGCACTGACAATTTAAGTACTATTGCTCTCTCTATTATTGTTACTCTGTCTTAATTTCCCATAGGAAGCTTCCAGCTCGCTTAAAGCAGGAATAGCTTCGGTTCGATTCCAGTAACATTTATTTTTTTAATTTGAAAAAGGTACCGTTTGCATTTATTGATAAATTTTAAAACGTCTGTGTGGCAAAATTGGCGTGGAGAGAATAACATTTATAGCAAATCAAAGTTTTCTTTGCACTGTAATTTAAAATTAAATATAAAAATTAATATGTTGTTTAAGTACATCTTAATTTCTTTAATTTCAAAATTTTCTTTTGGTTTATTGTTTTTATTTCATTTATTTGCTTTTTTACACTCTTAGTTAATTTATTTATTTTTAATAATCTAATTTTAATAAATAAATTAATTAATTTGTTTACATATTATAATCAAAGATAATTACAAAAGTATTCACTTAAATTAACCGCAGTTCAAGTTTAAGCTACTCTTTATTTAAATCAAATTTAGTTATTGCCTTATATGAACGCAACAATTTTTCAAAGTGTAATTCCTTGGGTGTCGTGTATGGCTGCTGTCGCTGCGGCTATCCCGAAATTGTATGCCCCATTCCAGGTGTTTTGGCCGACGCTGCGTAACAGGCGCTCAGCTGTTGCGATTAGTTGCACGCTGCATGTTGCACACGAAATCGCAGAGCCGCAGGCGAAGCCAGAGACAGCAACAGCAGCAACAACAACTATTTGCGCTGTGCACCGGTTTATGGCTTTCTTCAACAGCGTCAATTTTCCCCCCTCTCTCCGCCCCACTTTTCCACTGCGCATTGTTCGCGTGTGTGTGTGAATGTCTATGTGTGTGTGTGTGTGTGTGTGTGTGTGTGTTTTGTGGAGCTTTTTTGCTTGCGCTTTCTTTCTAGTCGCCTGTTTCGTTGCTGCTGCCACAGCGACAACAGTTGCAGCTGCACTTGCTGCTACTTGCTGCAAAACATCTGCACGCAACACGCTGAAAGGGCGGGGCTTTGTGGGTAGGGGACGGGAGGAGCGGAGGGCGGGGGCCGTTGGTTACTTTTAACGAAATGTTGAGCTTCGTAAAAGTTGGCAATTTAAACTTTTATTTGAACAAATAGAAAAACTTATTTTGAACAAAGTTGTATTAGTATTATGTACATAAAATACACACAAAATTAAAAAAAAACAGATGATCAAGAATATATATTCTTCTATGCGTTACACAATTTGGGACAAAACTATATTGCAGGGGTATAGAAATAATAAGTTATAATAAAAAAATATAATAATAAAGTAATATGTACTTTTGGTGCATAATTATAAACAATAGTTATAGTT
This sequence comes from Drosophila robusta, assembly GCA_035043565.1. NCBI lineage: Eukaryota > Metazoa > Arthropoda > Insecta > Diptera > Drosophilidae > Drosophila > Drosophila robusta. Next base: position 7,804,492 of record JAWNMW010000584.1, read on the forward strand.
TATATTTAAAATTAGACATATTAGCAATATGTGTTAACTAATTCAGTTGCAAAATTATAATAAAAGAGAAACAAGTACGAAATGTTTTAATCAGCATAAAATCTTAAACAGAACGCGAACATGCATCTATTTATTTCTTATATATGTATAAATACAACACATATCAATGGCGACAATAAAACTGCCATGTACTTACGCTTACATACACTGAAAGAATATACACATATACTTTTGTATGTATAAAATAAGCAGCGAAAAAATATAAATAAAAATAAAAATAAAAAAAGGAAAAATATAAACAAATAATTAACTGACATATCCGTATGCTTATCGCGCAACACAAACCACAGCAGCAGAAAGCAACACACACACACACGCACACGCTGAGGCAGCGAGCGCCCGAGAATCTGAATTTTGTATCTGACAAAATGCCATAATGAACGTGCTGAGTGGCGTCGTCGTTGCTGGCGTTGTCGAGGCCCGAGATACACTCGCACTTGGATGGCCAGCAACAACAACAACATCAGCTAAAGTATCTACAGCAACAACAAAAGTATCTACAACATCAAACGTGCGTTGCGACGACGCCAGCAGCGGCAGCAGCAGCGACAGCAACAGCAGCATTTGCTCTGTACATTTTTTCGGTTAATATAAATCAGTTGGGCGCACATACAAACATACGTCTACATATACATATATAGCGCATATATACATATGTATCTGTATGTACTACCTACAATTCGAGGTATAGATAGACGCACAGCATAAAGAAACTCGCTTGCTGCCGCCTGTGCTCACTATGTGTGTGTGTGTGTGTGTGTGTGTGTGTGTGAGTATTATATATCTTAGAAGATTTGAGAAACGATTTAAGAAACACACTCAAAGAGACAGACAGCAAGACAGACAGCCGAGCGCGGCACGCGTATCTGTCAGATACATTTGCAACTAGCTGTTGAAATATATATAAAAATATATATATATCTTTTTTTGCATGGCCCGTTAAATATGCAATGGTCCAAGGCCTTGTCCAAATGAGGCAGAGAAGGCCTAGGGACCTTAGGATTTATAGGGTCTATTCTATATAGAATCTCTTATACATTTGTTTAGGTTTGTTTGTTGTTATGATTATAACTAAATACATGTAGCTACACTTAGAGAAAAATATAAAGTATTTTGTAGTCACATAAGGTACAAAATTTGTTAAAATTCAGTCAAGGTCGCATTAATGTAAGCTGAAAACCAAATTCTTATTTCAAGTTCTTTTTTACTGTCAAAACTTGCAAAATATAAAAATAAAATTCAGTACTTCATCGAATTTGTTTTTAATTATTTGAGAATATTTTACACTTATTTCAAGCAAGTAAATTTTTATTATTCTTGTTTTTGAAACCCAAATGATTAAATTAGAAACCAAAGTTGATTGCATAATATATCAGCAGAAAATGTTTTTAGAATCTTAAGATCAAGACAATATTCTAAACATTCTAAACAGTTTCCATTTGAATTTGATATAGGGATTTTCTTTAAGTGTATTTGTAACTGGAACTTGGCTGAATTGCATTTTTATTAAAATGCAAAGCAGAGAAACCAACAACAAAAACAACATGCGAAGCGTTAGAGCTGATATTTGCCCAAGCGTGGGAACTTTTCTAGTCCAATGTCTAAATATACCCTAGATTTAATAAACATTCAAAGCTGTTAATGAGCTTTGTCGGGATAGCTAATGATATGACGTAGTTATGGTAATTAAAAAAGTTTAAAGTTTAAATTGATAATTATGCTTTTCCCTAAAAAAATGGCCTAGGGTTCGAACCTGGTTTCTTTTTGGTTCTGTTGCCTAAGGGACTAAACATTTTAAATAACTCTTCTAACAATAAATGCTGATTATAATAAAATGGGTATCTTACTTAAATTTTCCTAAAAATAATGAGAAAAATTAATATTAATTAGAATATTAGATTGAACCTAAAAAAGAAAAGAAAGCGTATTTGAACTTCATTTCGATTTTTCGCCTTTCTTAGCCTTGCTTTTATACAAAAAAAAACTGTGCGTTCATTGCCTGGTTTTATTCAAAATTTATTTAAATTTTGTACATAAAAAAGTTCTGTTCAATGTTTTTTTTTATTTTATTTTATTTGTTACCGCAAACGAATTTCCTGCAAAATTTTTATTGATTTCGAATTGACTCGAAAAAATCGAAACTAAAAAACTGGTTTAGACAGCTGGCAACAATTGTAGCCCCAAAGTTCAGATACTTTTGGTGTACGCTCTAAACGGGGGTGTATAAAGGGTGTTGGGGAACTGATTTTTATATTCATTCATTAATTTTATGGCATATGCCAGAGACGCGTTGCTTTACTTTGTTTGCTTTGCTTTGCTGATGCATAATAATTATCTTTGATTTGGATTTTTGTTTTTTCCTTTTTTAATTTTCGTTGAGGAACTCTACGTATTTCTCAGCGACCTGCGCCAGTTAGACTTTCACTTTTCTGCTTTGTTTCAGGCAAACATTATTTCTTTTATCTTTCTTGTTGCCGTATTGAAATTACGTAAAGATGAATGGCCGCCCATTGTCTGGGCCGGGCTCTGGAATTTGGAGCGGGGGTGTCGCCGGCCGTTGCGACTGTGGCGACGGCTGCGACTCGACTTGCAATCTCCATGAATATACATACATATACTATATGCAGCCGTGACCAAATCTGGGCCACTGTTTGCCTATGCATAAGTTTCGTTGTGTTTAGATACATTTCAATAAGTTGAGAACCCTTCAAACTGTTTGCTATATAGGCATTTGAAATGCATGCATATTACAATTATTATAATTAGATATGTATATATAGTTATAAACTTTACATCTTACTTTGAAATTGGCCTCGGGCCAACTACATCCATACACTAGCCTGGGCTTCAAACCCGGATTCTCGTCGTTTAGTTGCCTAAAATGCCTAGGTAATTAGTCAACCCATCCATTATTATAGTAATTATAAATACTTGATATGAAATCTGTAATTTAAATGAAATTCAAGAGCATAATTTTTCCATTTCTGCTTTACACCATGTCCTTAATGGTTTTTGAAACATGCTCTCTGTAAATGTAAGCGCTTGGTTTTAATGCATTTTTGCTTTTCTTCGTAGCTAAAAACGTAGAATGCATGCTCTTAATATTTCATATTTCGTATTTGATATTCCGCAATCTTTTCTCTTCGTTTCTCCTTTAACAAAGTATAAATATTTTAAGTGAAAGCTGAAGTATATAGTTTTTTTTATGAATAAGTGAAAATAAGTTCATAAATTCTTATATTCATTTCTGCTTAAAGTATAGTATAGAGTATAGTTTTAGATAAGAAATATATAGATTTTATTAGGACTAAGTGAAAAAGCATAAAATGTAACCTATATGAAGGAATTTCCTCCCTCTCTCTCTCTCTCTCTCTCTCTCTCTCTTGCATTTTCTCTCTTCTGAATCTCTGTACTGTCTTCGTAGCATAATATATCACAATTAGCTGCATAAATTTCATTATTTATTAGCCATTCGATAAATATGTCCGATAACAATTCGATAGCTGTCAATTGTCAAAGCAAATGAATTGTGCATACACCACACACACACACACCTCGAAGCACACATTCACGTGTCAAAGATTTGAGCCTAGCGCAAAAAAACAACAAAAATTAATTTTTACCTCCAGCTCGCTGTCGGAATCAATCAAGGCCACACACAAAACACACACACGGACACACACACGACACATTTCATTGGAAAATGATTGTAGGGAAAACAACAAAAACAGCAACAGCAGCTCGAAAGATGTGGAAAAACGGACCGTAACGAAAATGAAGTCAATTTATAAAAGTCGCCCCAAACTGGACAACAAATAAGCACAACAACTACAACTACAACCCTGATTGTGTGTGCGCGTGTGTGTGTGTGTGTGTGTATGTGTATGTGTATTTGGGTGTCGGTGCTTTTTACTCCTTTCTGGTTGTCAACGTTAATTAATCAATCATTGTACGCACGTTGGCACGGCGCATTAATCATTTTCCCCGTGTTGCTCTAAAACTTAAAATTTCAATTTTCAACTGGCCTCGCCGAACGAAGTCTGAAGCATCATCATTCAAGCATTCAATCATACAATCATTGCTCAATCCCTCAAGTCCAGTGATGAGCCTCGGCTTCATGGGTTTTATTTTAGTTTTGTGAACACCTGCAAAGGGTATTTTGAATTTATAGCGAACTCCATTAAATAAGTATTTATACACATATGTTATTGGCAACCTTGTAGAGTCGAGGCGACTTAACTTTACCCATCTGTTCTTATACAAACTAGTCTCTTAGTTTTGATTTGATCCTCACGAAACTTTTCATAGGTTGCACATATCTCGAAGGATCCAAAAATAAGTTTTTGTATGTTTTCAGGATATCTTAACCAAACATTGTAATTGAGCATTTTACTATGCTGATAACATATGGGACAAAATCTTATTATTATCCGACCACTATCAGTATATAGCGCCCATAGATATTTGTATTATTACTATATTATGTTGCTCCTGTGGGAGTTTAATGTTTAATCTAAAACTGTACCGCAAAGAACTTAAATGTTTGCAAGGGTATTTACATTTCGGCACCCCGAATATAAATATGCTTTGTTTTTTTTTTAGGATGATATCCTTTTCATAGCTGTTGCTCTGCTTCTTCTTCATTTTCTGTATGATGCGGCACTTTGCGTAGTCGTCGCCTATGTTGTTGTTGCTGTTGGGCATTTGTAAATCAAATTGCATGGAAAACCAAGTGACCCTGTGGACAAGGTAGAGGGAGTTGAGGGTGGGGTAGGGGGAAGCGTTGTATTGGCCCTCAGCATTGAACGTGCGCTGACCCAAGCGGAGTCACAAATGTTTTTTTTTTCGTTTTTCGCAAAAGATAGCGCAGAGTTGCCAAAGCCCAGCAGAGATTCGAGAAAGATAGAGATGGAGCGAGAGCGAGCGAGAAAGGGAGAGAGAGGGAGCGAGAGAGGTGGAGACGAAGGTAGACGGAGACAAAGCGACTTGTTTGGTGGGGCCACTCAACACGTTTCTGACTGTTGTGTGTGTGTCAGTGTGTGTGCGAGTATGTGTGTACGGTGTGTGTGTGTTGGTGTGTGCTTAAGCATGCGACCGCACTTGTGCCACGTACAACGAAAAATACAAAACAAAACAAGTAAGAACGATTAAAAGAAGCTCCAGTGGCGCGATTATAAAAATACCCTGTAACTTAAACTTAGACAACTAATAAGAAAAGAGAAATAGAGGAAAAGCGAGTTGTTTAGCGACAGTTAAAAAGAGGTCAACATTGACAGAGAGAAAGGATTAAGAGAAAGAGATAGAAACGGAAGGATTATTAAAAACAGAGAAAGGTGCAAACGTCAAAAGATAGAGGAGACGAAGAGAGTAAGTTCAGAAAGAGAGAGAGAGAGGAGAGGGGAAAGAGAGAGACAGAAGTTAACAGAGTGAGAAGTCAAAAGAGGAAATTATTTATTGCATATAAAAAGAGAGCTCAAGAAGATTAATAAATAATTCGAAGAGTTAAGGAAAACTATGAAATCACTATGATCAGTTGGTAAAAAGCTAAATGTCCACAAAAATATATTCATATTGTTTACATATTTTGACTTTGACTTACGTCACATTAAAGAGATTATAGTATAAAATTAATCAAGGAAAACTTTTAAAATGGATAAATGGGAGATGAAAAAGGATAATATTTAATTTCTCAAAAATACGTTGTATGATAAATGCTCGCAAATTTATTGCTAATGCTTATGGCAAGCGTGTTCAAGGTGCGAAATATACCCCATTTGAAAAAGGGTGCCAGGGTATGCGAAAAGTTCATTTGAACGCTTTTCTTTTATGCGGCGAGATACAGATACACAAATTTTTATGCTCGCCGCGCCACTTGAGCATATTTTCGTGTTCTTCTGGTGCTGCTGTTGCTCCTGTTATTGTTGTTGTTGATGTTGTTGTTGTTGCAGCACTTGAATTTGATTTGGCGCGCTCCAAAAAAAAAAGAAAAATAAAAATACAAGGCCCATAGCGTTTCAGAGCCAACTGATTGCACTCATCGTTTGTTTTAATTGGGCATTTTTATGTATTTATTAAATGCAAAAGCAAATCGAGTGGAGCTCAACTGCGAGAGGAGCCACCAGGACGACCCGCCAGGCACCACTTGAGGCATTACAAATTTATGGTGTGCACCCGCCCCATGCCGCGTGCCTCACGAGGTCTGCCTCATGCCCCGCTCTGTAGTTTGAGCTTTAATCTGTCCAGCAGCAGGAAAAGTAAATAAGAATCTTAAATACATAACAGATAAGATTTTTACATATTTACTTGTCGCACATATTCTTGGCTATACATAGATTGGGGTTTCTATTATGTGTGCTAGATAATCTATGGGGAATTTCAAATTTGCACAACATTTTTTTTAAACAAGCGCGTGCTTTGAGCTATCGACTAGATAATACTCTGTAAACATTTGTAGATAATGTGCCTGTAGGTTTTTGATGCATAGTATAATAGATAAATTTAAAAGTGTAGGTAAAAATATACTCTGAAATATTTGTAAATATTCAAAAGAGATACCAAAGTTATTCTTACTTTATTGTTTTTATTCTGTTTTTGAAGTTTTACTGGTTTGTGATATTTTTAAATCAAATAAAAAATGAAAAGTTTTTACATTTTTATTTAGAGTTTAAAATTCTAATTAATTAATTAATTATTATTATTTCTTATCTAATTATTTAATCCTTTCCATTTATGTAAGGAATAAGTTTATCAAAATTTGCGTTATTTAATCGTATTTTAAAGAAATCTAAGTTTAGTTATGAACTGGCATATGGAAAAGATTTTTACTATGAAAGTATTCGTAACATTCCACAAACAACACTATAATATTTCTGGCTGCCCAGTAATTCATGCTGTAAGGCAGCGACTTTTATGTTTGTAACTGTTAATGTTGTTGATAGACATAACACAAGTATTTGCTAATGAGAATTACTTTATCCAAGCAACTGCAGCCTTAGCATAGCATAAACATGTTACGCTTACTTAGAGAGCAGCGCACTTCCTTCGACGCATGAGAGAGCGAGCGAGAGAGCAGGTCTAACAGAGCGCAAAACAAAATAAATATCTGCATAGGGAAGCCGAAGCCGGTCAGCCGGCAGCTACACATGTGTGTGTGTGATGAGATGAGGTGAGGCCTGGCGAGGCAAGGCGAGGCGAGAGACAACAGCAACAATGTTCTTGATGGCCGATGAGGCTCTATCGTCCATCGTCCGTGTGTGCAGCCGACGTCGACGTCGTGTCGTGGCCTGCATGTGTCACTGCACACACGGGCAGCGCCGTGATGCACTGTCTGTTCGTGTGTGTGTGTGTGTGTGTGTCGGCAGTGCAACGACCTGTGACAAAAAGGCAGCAGCAGCAGCAGCCGACGCCGCCGACGCTGACAACGTGTGACGCATCCGCAGGGATGTTGTGTTATGTGCCAGCGCAACAGTCAAAGAGAGCAAGCATGCAAGCATGCATGTGTGCGTGAGAGAGCGTAAGCAAAGTGAGAGTAAGAGCGTCGCCTCGCTTTAGTGTTGTACAGCTGTTAACAGACTCCCACGCTCTGTTCAGAATGCGTTGCTGTTGTCGCTCAACGCGTTTTGTGCGGCTTCTTCTGCTGCTGCTGCTGCTGCTTGTTGTTGTTATTGTTTTTTTCGTGCATTATGTGGCTGATCGGGAGACGGGCGGGCGGGTGAGCGTTCGGTCATTTGGTCGTTTGTTCGCTTCATTTGCGGCCGTCTTGGACAGCGTTTAATTTTCTCTCTGCCGCTGTCGCTGCAACTACTAAAAATATTTTCCATGAAATTGCTTTGTTGTGTACACAAACAACAAACAGGTTGGCGGCCCTGGGCTCTGGTCGCAGCTCACCTAGGCCCGTTGCGGTGCAACAAACAACAACAACAACAGCACGTATCTTAAAGGAGTTAACAGTCTAGGCTGTGTATCTCTCAGATACATTTTAAAGTCGCAGCAACTGCTGCTGACGAGCTGCAAGTCCATTAATTAGCTTTATTAACTGCGCTGCTGCTAAACATGCGTAAATTACTGGGTCAAACATCGCCATGGGTGTACGTATCTGTATCTGCAGTTGTGTTCATATCTGTGTCTATGTATCTATGTGTGTGTTTGTGCGCGCATTTCCGGCAGGCAGGCAGTTAGACGAATTGGACGGCGCTTCGGCTGAAGCTGTCATTTGGTCGTCTCGTTTAGTCATTTGTACAAATAAATGCGACTCGTAGCATGGATTAATTAATGTTAATCAAGTTTTCGATCCATAAAAGCAACAACAAGAACAATAACAAAAGTCAAATTAAGTGGAATCGCATGGCACGAGACATTTGATAGAGAAATGCCAGCGTATAGATAAGTATTTATATAATTAGAGCTGATTAGCGCTATATAATTATGATATTTATAATTGCGTTTCAAGCTAGTAAAACCAAAGGAAAAAAACCTACAGCACTCAATTGCTTATTGAATTTGTGAAAGCACTCAAGGAGACATAACTAGCTATAAGATTTGGTCTGTTGTTCTATTTTTGACTTCTTTTGAAGCCACATATATGATATCAGCAATCAACGAAGTCGAAGCTAGACAGCGAAAAAGTTTGACTTCAGTTTAAATTACAATTTTCAAATAAAACAATGCCCCAAATTGTTGTTCAACTTTAATCAGCTTCAACTTGCCAACATTTTATGGAAATAAAAAATGTTAAAGCACAAAAAAAACTGATAAGATGTTTGTTATAAAAAAATTTAGAAATTTAGATATACATATAAGGATTCACTCATGGTCAAGATAATTAATTAGAACTTTACTTGTGAATATTTTAATGAATATAATACAAATGCTTTTTGTATTAATATGTATAATATATAAATATAAATTATATATTAATATAATTAATATGTAAATATTAATATATTAATAATAATTGTGCTGAAATCATAGTAAAACCTGAAAGAAATCATTTATTTCTGCCTAAATGTAATAAATGAACAAAAAATAGTTGTACAAAATAATATTAACATTTTGAACTGTTTGTTTCCTAAGAAAGTCGACTTTTGCGGGATATTTAGATCAGATTAGTAAATTCAAATTAATTATAAGATTAAAATTAGTTCAAAGTCGATGTTATTTAAAGTACTAGAGTAATAAAATGTTCACCTTTACCCTTACCTTTACGTCAAGAAATAGACTCTGCCCTGGCCTGCCCCGAGCTTAAGATCAATAAACTTATTTGGGCCTTCATAGAACAGCAAAGGACTTTTGTTAAACATTTAAAACGTGATTATTGAAAGGTAATTTGGCCCAAATGAAATGACTCTTGAATTTGCCTATAACTAGATTGAACCAATTCCAGCCAGGTTGCAGGCGATTATTGATGCCAAATCAATAGTAGTTATGTTAATTAAGTAAAGAAGCAAATATTTCATTAACTAAGACAAAGATAATTGAGTTTAAGTTTAGTGCAAATGTGCAATGCAACTGATAGGTATCACTCCATTTGCTTTTATTTGTGTCCTATTAACCGTTATCTTTTCCTATTCTTCTTTCCTTTGCTTATGCTTGGGTCAAGCTATGCGACAACAATTCTTTTGCATTTCACTTCCACCAACAATAAAAGGTTACTTTAGTGGAAAATTTAAAAAATGTGGGAAATATAAAATATTAAATTAAATTCCACTCTGCACAAATGCTCAAAACAAATTATTTGTGCACTAATTCACTTTAAAATTCAATCAAAGAACTTGTTTTCCGTCAAACACAATAATTGCTGTCAATTTTGAAAAGATTTCCATATATAAGAACACAGAGCGAAGCGCAAATCCGGTTTCAGGACGATACCTGTACAAAAGAGCGTTACTTTCAGACAGTCCTTAGACAGGCTGTGTGTAAAAGAGTGTGTGTGTGTGAGTTTGTGTGTGTGTATGTAAATTTGCCTGCCTTTGCTTTACGGGGGCAGGTGTGCTGCCTTGCCTCTCGCTCGCTTCCAGTTACCCTCCTTCTCCCTCCCTGTCTCTCTCTCTCTTTTATTCCTTGTGTGTGCGATTCCTTTTCGCCGGATTCTGTCATATCCTGTGCGCAATTTAAACTTTGCTGCGGTCGCCGCCGCTTGCCGACGACTTTGCAACGTCCGAAAAACGTGCCACACAACTTTGCATTATTTGCAACTTAGGCAACAACACGCGGCCTATCTAGAATTGCACATACATTTTCATTTACATTTCCATTTGGATTTCCATTAGCATTAGCTTCAGCTTCAGCATGAGCATTACCATTCGCAGTTCCAGTTCCAGTTCGATTTTCAGTCTCCGTTCCAGAGTCAGTTCCACCCCGAAGCGCCCGTAATGAAGTCTAAAATTGCGAGTCATTTCGCAATGCTTTTTGCTAAATTAACACACAGAGAACGCGAAAAACTATAAAACCCCGGACCAACACCCGGACAGCGCTCCACGCCTCAGACGTCTCCGTTCGTTTAAATATTTATGAGCTACACGTGACGTCGACAGAGCCATGAAAACAACGAGCAACAACAACAACTAGTCGAGACTGCTTGACTAGCAGTTACCCTGTATTCAGCTGCACATTTATAAATTTGTCGTTTTTTCTAATATTTATTTATACATTCATGGCTTTGGACTCTGCTTCTTCTTTAGCCCCATTTTATATTTTTATTTTCAATAACTTCTACTTGTATATACAACAAATCTAGATAATTCTTTATTTTTTGGTGTTATCTTAAAAGTAAAGTATTGTCTTAATGTCCATATACTATATTACAGTCTACATATAATGGGCGAGTTACCTAAGAATTATATTGATGTGTTAAATTAGAACATAGCCTTTAGTTATAATTATTTATACAATTATATTGCAAGATTTATATAATTATTATCTTGCAAGATTGACGCAGGCCATCGTACTGATCAGTGAAATATATAGCTTATGCTTGCTTCTTACATACCTTCACAACAAACCATTATACCCAATTTGACTTGCCCATTTTCGATGGTTGCTGGGTATAACGACAACAACAACAACAACTAGTAACATGGCAACAACTCGCGGCAAATGTCGCCTCAACTAACCAGCTTATGACACTGGTATTATTATTTTTATTGTTGCTGCTATTTTTAATTGTTTAAACCACACACATTAAAATTAAAATTAAAGTTAAAATAAAAGTTTAAACGGAACAAAGAAAACTTAAAAACCAGCTAGAATACTTTGTTTTCGTGTATTTTACGTACACTTCAACTTAGACTTGGACCGTTTTCTATAATTTCTTTAAACACTTTCACTGAATCTTTTTATAATATTATTATATTTATTTTGAAATAATATAAATTATACTCGAAACGGATGAGAAACCAGTTTTTACCAGCTCCCAGCAACAGTTGAAACACAAAAACTGTGGCCGAAGATTTGTGGGCGGCTTCAGCTTGTGAGCTTTGAACTTATGTAACACACGTGAGAATGCTTTGAGTGAGAGTGCTCGACTGCTAGATACCCTGTTGCTATTTTGATTTGCTATGTCATTTATTGCTGGCGTTTAAGTAATCTTTACATTAGCTTTAGCTATTTAGTTAAATTCACATTAAGATAGACTTTACTTTTCTTAGCTACAGGGTATCCTCACATTGTGCACAATGTGTGTGAAATAATAAATCTGTGCAGACGTTACATAAATTTCTGAGAATAAAGCTCTGCCTAAGGTGAATATTCTCTTGTTTCATTACGTGATTATTTAAAACTCTTTTAAAATTTTCCATAAGTTAAGTTAATAAGCTAAATGTTCAAAATTTAAATATAGTAAAATAGCTTAAAGAATACTTAAGAAATTTTGATGTTTCTTGTCAATTATTGATTTTGTTTTATCTGTGGAAAGTATGCTACAAAGCACCTTATGATCTAGTAAGCCCTTAACTCAGGCGTATTTACAGCTCTTAATAGGTTTCACATAAAATTCACACAATATATATAACCGTAACAGGTAACCACTAACAGTAGAAATGTCCCTTTGAGTCCTTAATTTACTCCCATTCGGGCATTTCACAGGCCTCCTTCTGGAACCAAATTGGGCAGGCGTTCTGTATTCGTTTTTTTCATGGTCATTTGTGTTATCCATTTGCTGGAGTGTACAAATGACAAACGCATTGTCATGTGGCTATTCGCTCGCTCCCCTCTCTCCCTACACACTCTCCTTAGCCCCGCTTTTGCCCTAAGCTCAGCGAAGCGCAAATTGCGAATATTTCGATCTGCTGTCGTTGTGGCTGCAACTTCTTGGGCTTCTTCTGCCACCCAAAAGGCCAAAGCTGTAGAGCCCAGTGTATGGGCTCATCGATGTAACCCCCCCCCTCCTCCTCCTCCCAACACCCCTCTCCACACTCCCCTCACCTAGCTGCCTGGCTGCAGCCCGGGTAGGCGCAGCTGCGCCGTTTAACGCATGTTGTACAACATTTTAACGGCCAACCACTCGATGTGCAGTGTTTGTATCTACCCGAAAGGCAGGCACAGCCACAGATACAGATACGGAAACAGCTATAGATACACACGCACACAGGCACACTCGCGCTGAGACAGGGGTGACTTTTCCCCGAAATATAAAAAAGGGATAATAATAAGTAAATGCTCGGCCTGGCTGAACTCTGGCAACGCGCTCTAAGGACTCGGTTAACTTTAATTAATTTTCTATTTTCTACTGGGGTTCCAAATTTGTCGATTGATTCATGACAAACGCTTCAAACTGAAGCTATTTTTAGATAGTTATACGGCGAAGTTTGACGCCGCGACGTCTCTTCCATTCAATTGCAGCTGTTAAAATTCAATTGCAATATCATCAAATTTATTCATAGGCACTGAAAGAACTGAATTGCCATATGGTATAAAATTTTCCCTTTACAACACTGGCATTTCCCATTTTACTAGACTATAAAAAATGTAAACTCATCTCTATCTACCTTCGTATGTCATTTAACAACACTTTTTTATTTTTATAGTTTGTTTGCTTGTTTAAGAAACCTATACCCAACAGAAATTTAATATAAATTTGTTCTTACACAATACTGGCCTTTATTATTTTGTTAAAATGTTTAACTGTAGAGCATTTAATGTTTAACTATAGAGAATGTTTAACTATAGAGGATTTATTTGTGTTTAGTTTAGTTTCTAACGAATAATGTCGCCAAATTAACTCTTTTGGGAATTTACCAACACTGTACCATAAAGTAGCTGGTATGAAACAACACTGCTTTGAGACGTGATTAATCTAAACTATTGATCTTTATCTTTAACTTGTCCTTTTTGACATCATTGTTTAGAAAATCTCTTCACAACACTGGTACTTGCTTTACACACTACTATTTTAATACAAAGTTAGCAAGTTATAATTAGAATATTATTAGACTGCGCATTGCTGTTAATCTAAATGCAATTTTCTCCGAGCTGATAACCCGCAGGTCTACCCAGTGATAGACAGTGCGCAAATGCTGTAATTCAGAGCTGTATCTGTACTATATAGACATTTATATTATTTTTGAATGAAATACAAATAATTCAAGTTGTTACTAATAAACTTGATATAAGCAATATTTTGACTACTTCAAAGACTGAGTTAATGGAATAAAGTCAATAAAGTCATGGAATAAAGTCAATAAAGTCATCAATAAAGTCATATTTCAAAATTGATTAAATATTTTTCAGTAAAAAATTTAAATTTATCCCTGGGAATTTATAAAACTTAAACTTTTTTCATTCAGTGTTATGAAATTATGCACAAAATATTTAAGTTTAAGTTTACCCTATGGAGGGTCGCACTGTATGCTAGCGGTACAGGGTGATTTAGGTGCACCAATCACATTGTGGATTACCATTTTCTTTATGTGTCAATCCCATTGGTTTTATAATGTATATTAAGATCAATAAAACTCAACCTAAAACCAAAACAAACAAAGCAAACAGGGGATAAAATCATGTCGCATGTTGCCGATGCTGGTCGCCTGTGTGCAGAAGGGAGCCCAGCAACTGGGAGACGCCGTTGAGAAGGAGACGACAATGCAAAAAAGAAGCAAAACCAAAACAAAACAAAAACCAACAAAGAGAAAAGTTGTCGTTGGATGACGAAGATTTAATACTCTTGCATATAATTAAGATGTGGCTTCTTTGGGAACTAATATAGTCATTTAGTATTTCATTCATGATTGAGTATTTACAATACTCTGACAAGTCAAGTTTGTTTAAGATATCTTAATAGACAAAAAAGTTGTTGATACAAGAACTAATTTACCGACCGATTGTTCGTATGGCAGCTATATGATATAGTGATCCGATCCGACTGACTTCCATATCTATATCTAACAAAAAGGATCAAGTTCCATAGAGATAGCTTTAAAACAGAGAGATTAATTTATGTAAGTAAAGACAGACACCGACTGATACTGATCAGTAAGATACAGAGTTTAGAGGCTTAAAGGTTCTTCTTTCAGTCGTTACACATACTGTGACAGAAAGTAACAATGCCCTCGAAAGGGTATCGAAATCCCCAAGTGGTTCAAGTGGTGGTGGCCAGTCTTTTGTCTACTTTTTGCGCTAGTTTTGCTGCTGCTGCTGTTTGAACCGGTTTCACTGTAGCTGTTATTGTTGCTGTTGCTGTTTCTTGTTTGCTTGCGAATTTTCCAGGCTGTGGTATCCCGACTGTGCCACTTGTGAGGCGCTGCATTTGCTGTGCGCCGCATCGCTGGTGGCACGAAACAACAACAGTGGCGCCCTCTGCAATGTTGCAGCAGCACAAGAAGTTGTTGCACCAACCGCAGCCAAAATGTTGCCGCTGCATGTTGCAGCTGTTTCCATAACGCGCTGCCTGCCACATGTGAACGCCAAAGCAGCAGCAACAGCAGCCACTCCAGACGACATCTGTTTCGCTGGATGAACCTGTTGTTGTTGTTGTTGCTGTTGCTGTTGATGCTGTTGCTGCTGCTACTGTTGCAGCTGGCCAACAGTTGGAGCCATCATGTCGCTGACAATTTGCATTTACTTACTTGTGGGGCTTTTCCTTTTGCGGTTGCTGAACGCCAGCGTCGCATGTGAACCAAATCAAAAAGCAAGAAGCAAGAAAATAAAAATCGCCGCTCTATGCAATTCTCATTGAATTGAAGCCCCATATGCTCCATGCGTTATATTTTTTTTAACGGATTATCCATCTCCTTTATTTGCTTTAGCAGGTTTTCCTATAGTTCAGACTCCTTTTTGATAAATAAAAAATAGATCATTTATGTTTACTTATTGTCCCTTTAACATTTCTTACATAAAATTTATTACGTATGGATGTGCCTTGCATAATATTTTATTAACATTTATTTTATAATTTATATTCCTGATATATCACTATGATAACTTTAGTTAAACTACGTTCCATAAGCTTAATATTGCTTATATATATTCTCATTTAAGCTTCATTTATGTCAGCCGCCCTCTCCCTATATACTTTTACTGATATTATCCACCTCATTTACAAATATATTCATTATTTATCCCATCATTAGCTCAGCTTTTATCCCAAGCATCTTAAGTAGCTAGTAACACTCGTACAGCTTCAATATGCTCATTCAACTGATTCCATTGCCAAATTATCGCCTTCATTCAGATTTTATCCAATTGTGAGCACATAGCAGTTGGCATTTTCACCTAATCGCCTGTTTCTTCTTCTCTTCGTTTTCCTCTACTTTGCAGTCAACACTGCCACACTTATGGCCACATTTTTGCAGTTCAATTGGAACAACAACAACAACTGCCCCTAGCCAACAATTTAATTGTCATTGCACAAAAACTGTTTGAGCTGATAAGAAGAAGAAGAAGCCAGAGTACTTCGTAAAACCCCCTCCCTGTCAGACAGCAACAAGGGGTAAGTTTTGCCAAGCAAGGGGCACGTAGAATATGCTGCAAGATGTACCCCAAAAGCGAGCATCGCGCATGTGCAGTTAATGGGAACCCTAAACGAGAGCTGTTTGTAAAATTATCATAATGTGCAAGTTAAACAAATGAGCTATGAATAATTATTTTAGGTATGACAATTTGGGATGTAACACTAAATATTGTAAGAAGTCGTTCACCTTATAATCTTCAGACCTTTATTTTGGCTACAAATAAAATGTAATAAAAGGTAATAACACCTTTATTCCAAATTAAATAAATATATACACAAATTTCATAGAGTTTTTGCTATATTGTATATTCAAAAGTGCTTTAACATAAAAATATAAAAGTGAAATAGTTTTATATATATTTTGTAGTCTCTATATTATTAAAACAGTAATGTTTTAATCCCTCTCGCATTTTCTTCAGGGCTCAAATTATTGTGTTACACATCTGCTGTGTAAGACGTGGAATTCTTAAGCTAAGTTAAGAGCTTCACGTCGGCGGATAACTTAAACCATTGACCTCGAGACGGTTAAACCCAACAGCTAAAAGTAAAGTGTCTTAAAAATAGTTTAGATTTGAAACGTCTAATTAGACGGTTCATTTTTCTAAACGTTATTAATAATATTTGAAAAAACAATAATTTTCATGATTCATAATTCAGTTTAAAACAAATTTGCCAATATTAAGTATACAATATTTATATATTGAACATTATGTTAACGAACAGAGTACGTAACAAGCCCCCTCGCAGGAGTACAGCAACCGTAACAGCAACAGAGACAATTAAGCTAATTGCTGTGCCAGATAGCAGAAGAGGCTGTGGTGGAACTGACTACACCTCACTCGCTCCCACTCTAAGCACCACCCACCACAGCCAACGCAAGAGAACTTTCCTCTCGCTTGAAATTGGACGCTCTCCCGCTCTGCCACACACACGTAGTAGCATGTGCTTTACGCCTTTATGATGTTGGGCTGTGTTTGTGTGTGTGTGTGTGTGTGTGCCTGTGCCTGTGAGTTTGTTCGCTGCAGTTGCGCCTGCTGTGGAGCCGCGAACTGTGAGCTGCGTGTGCCTTGAACTAGCTCTAAAAGCGGATCTTTCTCACAATTTGGACTAGGCGCCCAGCGTTTGGCAGCGGCAGACGCCGGCGGGCAAATGGCTTTCCAGGGGGCCGCTTTTCTATACGCGCTTTTCCGCACGCTTTTCCTGCACGCTTTCATTATGCGCCATTTGCCAATTGCTTGTTGCCTGTTATATTCCGATAAAATTGACTTTTGTCGGTCGCGTCGTCAACGTCGTCGCCAAGAGTCGTTGCCGTTTGCCGGCATCGTCGTTGTCGTTGCTGTCGTCGGCAGCGGCACCATTTTGTTTGGCGTCGTTTTCTAATGGGCCAACAGCCAGTGCAGCACATGGCTATGACTAGGAAAGCTATTTCCACCGTGTTTATGCGATATGTCTCCGAAGCGCACACGGTTGGAGCCAGGCGATGCGATTGCCAACTGCGGGGCGATAAAAAACGCGCGCGATTTCGCCGCTGCCCCATTTACACATGAGTGCCATAAAGAAAATGCCATAAGATGAAATTAAAGCAATAACAAAGCTCATTAAAAAGGAAATGTTAATTAAATAGCTGTAATATACAATATATACGATATATGTTTTTATATATGTAATTGGTTTAACAATTCCCCTACAAGCATTACATAGTTAAACTTTTCAAAAATGTTATAACCATGTTATTAGCAGACGAAATAAATGTAATGCATACACACACATTTACATACTAACGCTCATTCAAGGCGTTAAGAACATAAAAACAAAACAAAATGTTAAATTATATGCCCAATGCTTATGCTCAGCAAGGGCATAAAAACCCAGTCAGATTCGAGTAGCTGCTGCTCACAAAACATAAAGCAACAACAAACGCAGACAAACATCGAAGCACACCACACACAGACGCACTCACACATGCACGCTGTAGCAGCCGAGACAGCCAGACGAAGTAAGGCGAAAAAGAAAAAGTTCACCTAGCAGCAACGAGCCAATGAGTGAGCGAGCGCCACGCTGCTCTCTCCCACTCGGACTATCACCATTGCTGGTACTCTTGCTTTGTGCTGCAGAGAAACGCGCGTCGTGCGCTTTCTTTGTTTGCTGTGCGCCTGTTCGTTTTTGCGATAGACGCGCGACGTAAGTCGCCGTCGTTTTGCCTGAAAAAGTCGCCGTTGCACAGTGGACACAACGTACGATGGGCTGTGTTAAACGCTTCCATCGATAAATTGGCCATTGTTTAGGATACACGCTTAACAGTCGCCTGCCTAAAGCATGCAGCTGTCTACAAAAAATTTTCCACTATTTACTTTGCATACATAATAACACATATATGCAAAACATATTGATCTTGGATTTTAGCATGTTTTCAAGAATGTAAGCAGCTGTTTTCATCCACTGTGCGTTTGTCGTTGACGTTGCTTGAACGCGTTTTTGTCGTCGCCGGCGATTTTTGATTTGCGCCGATTTTGCAATTTTGTGTGCCGGCGGCAACTGTTACTTAACAGTGCCCAACGAACAGTGTGCCAGCTCAGTTAACAGAGTCGTTGCGGCAAATGTTGCCCTCTTCTCACTCACTCTCTCTCGCTCACGTTTCTCGTTGGCATTGATTGCGAGTGCTGCTTGAAGAGTTCGTGAGTGCATTTCTGTGGGCTGCCAAATTAAACTTGACAGACATATATATGTTAATTTCATAATTTAAATCATTTAAATTTAAATATATTATTTTTACAAATAAGTGTATATAAATGTATGTATGTATGTCGAATTTGTTTAGTTTGATTTTTATTCAATATTTATTAAAAATCTGTGTTCGTGTCACGAAAAAAGCACTATACGCACCTAAATCTATTCATAACCCCTTCTGTGCACGCTCTTCCACTCCATTTCCATTTTTCTCTCTTTTTTTTTACTCATTTTTTGATGCTCGCTGTTGCTTGCGGTTTGCGTCCTCGACGCGTCGTCTGTTGCTTGTTTGTTGTTGTTTTGTATGTTGAACAAATAATTATGATGAAAATGCCGCCAGCCGCTGATGAAGTTGCAATAATGATAATTACTGTGCTGTGGCCCAAGTTGTTGTTGTAGCTGCGTCTTCAGTAAATCTCAACTTTATTCCCGTTTTTACAGTTACTGTAAAAATCGTTTCGCTCGGTGAAGCCATTGGCAAATGCAAAGGCAAAGGCAACGCCAAATTTACTACCAGAAATTTTACTGCACGAAATTTTATGACTGTTATCGATTTCTGGGTGCCTGCCCCCGCTACCCTACCCCCCGAAAACAATGCAAATTTCAGAATGGGATTTAGTCGAGCAGCACTTCGGCAATTTTAATGCGAATGTAAAAGGGCGACTCGCTCTTTTCTTTTCGCTTTTTAATTAAATGCTGAGAGCTCATAAAATTCTTATCGATGCTTGGGCACTTTTGAAGCTCCCCCTCCTTTGTTGTCTTAAAGCTGTGCCAACATTTCAACTGTACTTTGATTATCAGTCACTGCGCAACACTTGACGTCATGTGACGTCACGCCAGCTGAAAGTTTTAATGCTTTAATCAGTTGGAACCCACCCCACAGTGCCTGCGTCATGCAGTGCAAATTGCATTGCTTTGCGCACAGCCTGCTAATCAGCTCGCAAGTAATAAATTCATTTATGTGTGTACATGTACGTACATACATAACTGTGTAGGTTTTAAAGAAAAGACAAATGAACAACAACAAAAGCGCGTGGCTTAGTTTCCTAATTAAACGCAAAGAACAACAGTAAAAACAAAGGCAACAACAAGAACCAGCAGCAGCAAACAAATCGCTCGCCTTCAAATTTGACCTTTTTCGCTTTATGCTCGATGCTCGCCTGCCTATGCGAGGCCCAAAAAACAACTGTGGGTGGCGAGAGCGGGAGAGCGACAACAACAATGTCAAATGTAAACAATGCTCACGGCTAACTCGCTCTGTTTTGTCTCGTTTATTCGCACTCGCCGCTCGCTCGCTCGCTCGTTACGTTTGCCAGTTCGTTGTGCGCTCTCTCACTCTCTCGCACTAAATGTTCGCTGCGTCTGCTGCTGTTGCTAGTCGTTGTCTGTCTGCGTGCGCTGTCTTCAAATGCTGGGCGCCTGTTCAAGTGTTCGGCCAAACCGCCGTTCGTTTGTATGCTAGTCGCTCGTTCGATCATCGAACGCGTCGTCGCGTCGCATCGCGAGTAAATTTGCTGTTGTTGTTTTTCATTTTATTTATTTTTTTGTTCAAGTCGCAGCGACGTTTGTCAGTTGCTTTTGTTGTTTCGTGGCGGGCGTTCCTCCAGCCTGCAAACCAGTTTTGTTTTTACAGCTTAATTTGACTGGCCCTACACTCCACCGGCGTGTTCACGTGCCACATTAGGCATAAGTTGCAAAAGGTTTGCTTATTTGCGCCTACACACACACACACACACGCACACATACTCATGTGTGCGCCGCCTCTCACAACTCCAACATATTCGTTGGGTTCGTCGCAGTCGTGGCCACAGCTCCATCATGCCCGCATCGTGCTGGCTGCTCCGCAGTCAGTCAGTCAGTTTGGCAGTTTGTCATTCATTCAATTGCCAGACCTCGTGCAGGCCAGTTCTTAGCTCGCTGTTAGACTTGCAGTTGTTATTGTTGTTGCCATTTTTTTTTATTTTACTTCCAGCGCACAAGTCGCGCGAGGCTCGCGCGCGTTTTGTTAGCGTTTAATGCCGTTAATCAGTTGTTCTTGTGCGTAATTGTTGTTGTTGTCTTGTTTCTTGCGTTTCGGATGCGTTTTTATCAGCTCAACTGATTTATTGCCGCGTTTTCTGCTTTATTTTGCATTTTGTTTATAACGCTTATTTTTGTTCTTGTTGTGGTGTGTGTGTGTGTGTGTGTGTGTGTGTGTGTGTGTGTGTGCTGCTGCCTGCAAGCACGTAGCACCTTTATTTTTATTCTTTTTGACTCATATGCTAGTCCGTCCGTGTCTTATCAGCAATTTTTACTTTTTTGTCGCTTCTCATTGTTGCGGGTTATCCATAAGAACCAAAATGAGAAAAGTTTGAAAATTGCCAAAAAAAAAAAATTATAATAAAAAAATTCGCAAAGTTTGACTTAAAAAGAGTTTAAAAACTACGCAGCTAAAAAAAGTTTGATCGGTTTTAAATGTCCCCAAGTGCTGAATTTATGTGCAATATATTTTGGATTATGTTTATATAAGTAACTTAGATATTTGGGATCATTAGAGCTCACTATTATTGCTCAGCAAATTCAATAAACTATCGTAATATGTGTGTTTAGTGCTTAATGGGCTTTTGTTTTTGTACAAGATTAATGATATGTTATCAGGCAATTGATAAATAAGGCATGTTTCTAAACAAAATCAACTGATTTCCGCACCTTTAAACTACACTACTTTAAACTACAGTGGACGTTCGATATGGCAGACTAACTGGAGCCAATTGAAACGAATTATAACTCGGTTTTTATCTGACTTTGCTAATAAACACTTTAATATACACTTTTTATTAGTTTTCAATCTTTACACAATTTGAAACAATTTGTTCCAGTTTGTGTAGTTTATTTTTATCGATGCTAATCGATTTTTGCAAGACAAATCAATAAATCTATATATCGATATTGGTTATGTCCTTATGTTATTAATTAGGTGTTATGATTATTAGAACTGGTAATTTCTGGTTCTTTTTTCTTCTCTATTTCTTTTGCATTCGATAGATTCAATTTGCATCAATAATGTGATATTTTAGGTAGGTATTTAAGATCTTTTGTATAAAAATAGATCTACTGATTATTGCAACTAGATATTGAATTTATTCACTTCCATTCACTTTCTCGCTGTTTTTTTCTGTCGACAGTTCCCATGTGTATCGAAAAGTTATCGATAATGTGTTTTGTTCTTATGATTTATATATTTGTCTAGGCATTATAAATATTTCAACCTTGCAATCAAGTTTTATAACGCTCCACCTTTCCTCGTTCTGTTTTTCTCTATCGCTAGTTTCAAGTTTTATCGAAATATTATCGATAGTGCAATGTTTTAGGGTTTCTTCCTGTAACTTGAATGGTTTATTAATTATATCTTTTTTTCGATCTATCTCTTGTATTTACAGATACTTCAATATGTCTGGCGAATCGTTATATCGCTGCCTCTTGCCTCACGTCCCGCCACATCGTGCAACGTAGAGTTTCTTCTGTTTTGCCACTTATTCTTCCAACAACAACAGCAACATTAAAAAAATATTAATAAATACCAACAACAAATGACGTCTTGTGTAAAATTGCGCGCCGGCAGCAACAGGTGAATTGCAATCGAGAAAAGGTAAAAGACAATCCGCAACTACACTGAGAGAAACGCATTGAGCGCGTGTTTCTGTGCCGTTTTGTGGTCTTGTTACTTCGTGATTTCGTCGCCGTCGTCAGCGTTTGCCGCAGACGGAGGAGGACGAGAGCCGCGAAGCAACGAGCCGTAGCCAAAGCCTCAACACGGACGCATTTATGGATGCGGGCGGCCTGCCAGTGTTCCAGAGCGCCAGCCAAGCAGCAGCAGCCGCCGTCGCCCAGCAGCAACAGCAACAACAACAACAGCAGCAGCAGCAGCAACAACAGCAGCATTTGAATCTCCAGTTGCATCAGCAGCACTTGCAACAGCAGCAGAGTTTGGGCATCCATCTGCAGCAGCAGCAGCAACTGCAACTGCAACACAATGCACAGGCGCAACAGCAACAGTTGCAGGTGCAACAGCAGCAGCGACAGCAGCAGCAGCAACAGCAGCACTCGCCCTACAATGCCAACCTGGCAGCAACAGGCGGCATTGTCGGCGGCCTTGTCCCTGGCGGCAACGGAGCTGGCGGTGTTGCGTCTGCAGCAACTGTCGGCGGACCCAATGGCAACAACAACAGCAACAACAACAACATCATTGCGTCCGTCGACGGCCTCCCCACAAAACGCCAGCCAATTGTCGAGCGGCTGCGACGACGCATGGAAAACTATCGACGCCGGCAAACGGACTGCGTGCCACGTTACGAGCAGACCTTCAGCACCGTCTGCGAGCAGCAGAACCAGGAGACAAGCGCCCTGCAGAAGCGCTTCCTCGAGAGCAAGAACAAGCGCGCGGCCAAAAAGACTGAAAAGAAACTGCCGGAGACCCAGCAGCAGACGCAGACACAGATGTTAGCCGGACAGCTGCAGAGCAGCGTGCATGTGGTAAGTGCGACAGATAATCTATAATAGACAGTGGCGTAGACAGGGGGAGCTTTTGGGCTTTTGATTAAATAAAGTAAACCCCTTCTTCCACATACTCTTGTTATACTGCTTATACATATAATCAAAAGTAGTGGGATTACAGTATTTTATTAAAGACCTATATATATTATATTTATAGTATATATATATATATAGTACATATATGTATATATGTTAGAAATTATTATCTTCTTTTTAAAAAAAAACATTTATTTTTAGCCCCCAAAAAATTCTGCCCACGCCACTGAATTTCCTATATCTGTATAAACCAATAAATACCTATAAAGATTGCCATAAGAAACCCATTCAATGTGTTTTCCCAAGCCTGTTATAAACAATATCTTTTTGTATACTATATACTATACTATAACCCAGTTGATTTGCTATAAACTTGATAATTTCGGATAAGATGCTTTCATAGCTAAAATTCATTATTTTGTCAATTACTGCATAAAAGCAACTAGTTGTGAGAGTCGGATAATATGCGGATACTGTCTAACATCATTTTAATAACTGTGGATACCTTCTATATAACTTAAATGCGTTCTTATTGGGTAAATCTTAGTAAATCTAGAAATCTTTTCATTTACAATTGAATTGGGCACATTTTTGATCATCTTGTGGTTCAGTAGACTAACAGTTTTGTATATGGGTCGCAATAAAATTACTATAAATGTATCTAGCTTAATCTGATGGATAATACAAGATAATTTGGGATACTAGTTGTAATTTTGTCATATTGAGTTGTAATTGGGATAAATATAAGTGATAAATTATAAGAGAGCTCTTGAGTTCTATTTTAGAAGACATATCTCTACGGATAATTGTGGGGCTTGCTGAGAAAAGTCTCATGAAATCTCAAAGACATGTGCGAAATCACATAGTTGTCTGCAATTCCGGGTTCGCATTTAGGTTTTGCTGTCGTTTGCCTTGCAGCTAAGCATGCATGCATGCTTAGATACAAATGTATCTGTCAGATACGTCTCACTCGCTCGCTCGCTCGGCCAGGCTCTCATTGTGTGCTTATTATTATGTTTTTGGGCGCAATATTAGAGCTGGTGCACGATACGAAGCCAGCGCGCATTCACACACACACACACATACACACACAAACACACACACAATAATAATGAGGTCAGCGTTTTTTTCTTGTTTTATTTTTTATTTATTTATTTATTTTTTTTTTAGCTTTTTTCAGTTTCAGTTCATGTTCAGTTCAGTTCAGTTTCACTCGCATTCGCATTCGCTGCTGCCAAGTTGTAGCTACAAGATACATTTTGTTTTGTTGTTGTTGTAGGTACAGCTTGTTGTTGGCTTGTGTGCATTTTAAATACCTTGAAATTATTTTGTAAGCCCAAGATTTTTCTCGTCGAATACTTCAAACGGAGCCCAGCGCGCCTCCCCATAACCGCTAGACCCCTCGTCCCTCGTCTCTCCTCTCTGTCTCAGTTGGCTAGGCTTCTTGCATCATGTCAGTAGAGTCGGCCAACGGGGCTGGCTGACTGACTGATGGACTGACTGACTGATTGCAACTCTAGTTTATATAATTGTTGGTTCTGCCAATTCGCTAGCTCGTTGTTTGGCTGTTTTTTTTTATTTTTTATTTTTATTTTTGTTGCCTGTTGCAATTCTAGAGACCAACTCGACCCCGTGTAATTGCCACAAATTTACACAGTCAACTTCATCGTCATCGCCATCGTCTCCATTGTCGTTTGCCATTACGCGACTCTTTAAAAACTTCGAGTTTCTATTTCTTTTTATCAACTTGGGCCGAGCTAAACGTGAGCTATTCGCATTTACAGCTGACCAGTAGCCCAACTCATACACGGAGAGAAAAGTCCGCACATCAAACAAGACTTACAATACTTATTTCATGACTGTTCATACGAACTAGATTGAAAGTTTAAACTTAAATTTTCAGACAAAAGAAATTGATATAAGGTCCAACTTCTCGACTTAAGTAATTTCAATCTTAGTGAATGGAATGTTGGATTTTAAGTAAGAAATATATGATTTTTCGCTCTGTGTAGCTGAACAGAACTGAACTACACTAAGCGAATCTGAGTTGAGCTAAAATGAGTTTTCTTGAAATGCAGTTGAGTTTCTGATTGCACACTTTTAATGCCCTGTTGCAATGTTGAGTGCGTAAAGGGGCATGCCGAGGTGTGGACTGTCTATGTAATAGATAAAAATAACCATATCCATCTTTATAAATGCATTTATATTTATATATATACCCATTATCGACTCGGCTGTTGTTACTAATCATACGCGTGTCGCATATTTCGTAACAAAATTATAATACCCAGGGAAGAAGCAACGCTGCGTAGTTTTAAATTTATACAGGGCATTGCTTAGTCGTTTACATGCTTGAATTGACTTTATACTTTTTTCCGCATCCGTTTGCAATGTCATTTGTGTCATGTGCGACCGGTAATCATTCACTTGTGTATATAGTCAGTTCCCCTTTCCCCTCGCTGCACCTGCTGGCCCTACGCCTCCCGCTGCCCTGGCTTTGTCATACGCTTTGAGCGATTCACAGTTTTTGTTTAATTTTAATTGGCTTGAAAGACTTTTGTCGTTATTTCTGTGCGCTTTCTCGCTCGATCTCGCTCCACCTCTCGTTCTCTGCGCTCTGCGTTGTCCCTGTTCGTAATGCAAACATTGTTGTAGCTGAATCACTTTGAAAGATTTTGCTCTTATCCGCAAAACCACGTCAGCCGCCGCCGTAGCCGCCGCCGCCGCTGCCGCTGCCGCGCACCTTATCAGACAGCTTAGCCCGTGCGATAAACGATAAATGCTGTTATTATTTCGCATACCTTCAACATTAATCGCAGCCCGAGGCCCCCTCCGACTTCTGCGATTTGTCGGTTAACCGCGTACTACAATTACAAAATTAAATAGAAAATCTCTATGCGAAGGTTTTAATAGAGACTTTAGTACTTGTAGCTAGCTGATTGAAGTGCACTTCCTTTCTTTAATGGATTGGTTCAAAGAATCGAGAGATATTTTAAAGAGATTTAAGATTATCTATGGTTCAACTACAATTTCTAAGAATTTAATTATGTTTTCGAGATTAAATTGGAAAACTCCAAACGCAGTATTTCTTAAGATTCATATTCTGAAAATTTGTTAATTCATTCTATTGAATTTTCTGTTGGTTTTAATGAAAACTTGTGAATATAGTCTTGTTGGAGATCTAAACAAATGTATTATTAAAATACTGTCTTCATTTAAAAGATGGAATTTTTTTTTGAAAATTTTGTATGTCTCCCATGTGTTTGTTCCATCACCCCTTTTTAAAAAAAATTCTTTGGCTTCAATTATGTTTTAGTATTGTTTATTATTGATATTAGAAATTGAAGAAATTTCGAGAAAATTGTACGAGCTTGTGAAATTTTGACTAAATTGCTTTATGCTAGATATTCTGAATAATTGTTATACTCTTATTTATTTTCTTTGAGAGATATTTTCTTTCCTCGACATACATTGTTTTTATTCGAAATGAGTCAAGTTTTTGTACAATTCTTGAGAGATGCATTTTCATTTTTTGATTTTTTTATTCGATTAGGTATATATTCGTTTTATTCGCACTCTCCCTAGTTATTCACTCATCCGACTCTGCGACAGGTGGCATTAAAAATGCGCAAATGAATTAATGATCGACTGTTGTCCATCGAGCGCGTCCGGCCTTTCGGGCAGGGGGTCTCAATCTAACTCTCTAAGCTTTTCACTTTTCTTTTCTTTTTGGTATTGGAAAACTTTTACTGCTGCTGCTGTTGTTGTCGCTTCTGCTGCGGTTGGCAGTGAAAATCACTGCAAATTACGGCCAACAATTGGCGGCCGGCTGCAACATGCAAAACAAGAAAGCAGCAACAACTGCAGCAGCAGCAGCGGCAGCAACAACAATAAAAGTAAAACATATTGTTTATAATGCGTTTTGTATTTGGGAAAGTCGCGTGTTGCATTTTATTTTTATTTTTCTTTTTTGGCTTCTTTCTTTCAATTTCTTCTCTGCTCTTCATGCAGTTGTTATTTTTTTATATATTTTTATTGGCTTCGTCTTTGGCTGTTTTTCATTGTTTGCGTTTTGTTCGCCGTTGTTGTTGCTGCTGTTGTTGCCAATTTTCACTTCACGTGGTGGCATTTTCTGACAGACGTCAGTCAAAGAGTCAAAGCCTTGCATGTTGCCTGCGCCTGCACGACACGCCTCCCCGTCCCCCATGTGCTTCAGTATACCCTTCGACACCTACCCCCAGTTCAGACCGCCCAACCCCCTTAAACTTAGTTACTTCCAGTTTTCGTGCCTTCGTTGTTTCAAGTGCGAGATTGCCTTGATGTTTGTTGTTGTCTTGATTGACAAGTGACAACATATTATTGGCGTATCGTTTCAAGCTCAGCCAAGTCGTTGTTAAGTTGTAGTAGTTGCTTGCTGCGGCATTGTGTGTTTACCTGTGTGCAACTTGAGGTGTTTTTAACTTTAAATATGTATATTATTTCGATTTTATCTATACAAATTGCCGCACATTAACAAGTGTTGTGAAATGATTTGTTTTTAACTTGTATTCTTGAGTTTCTTGCTGTCGATAGGTTTGGCTGTGTTTCGAATAGAGCTGGGTGAATTTGATTAAATCGCTTTTTAAACTGTGTGGGCTTTACAGCAGATAACTATAGTTTGCTGGGATAAGTCAACAAAATTATATTTATTATGTATGTGCTTCTGGCATGCTGGTCTACGTTCCGGATAATTTCGGATAACTCCGGATAAACTCTACAAGTCTAGACTTCAGTGATTTGTACAATGAATAGATTTGCTTTTGTTTTAGATAAGCTTAAACAGTCTTGGATAAGCTTGGATAACTTCGGATAACACGAAATACGCACGGATAACGTCGTATCAACTAATTATTTTTATATTTTAACCTTACAAACATTTGTAAGCTCTTGCAAGTAATCTGAAACAGTTGAATTTGCTTTTCACTAGACACAACATTGATTTGGCTTTAAATTACTGCCCTGGGGATAAACATGCATCCATGAATGTATGTGGCTTGTTTGTCATTGCTCACCTCAAGGCATTTATGCCAATTGCATTACACAGTGTGTGTGTGTGTGTGTGTGTGTGCGTGTGTGTGTGGGCGTGGCTTCTCTTTAAATACCTAGCCATGTGCATAATTTATGTTTTTTGCTTTATACAAATTTGTAAAATGCATCATTTATCTTCGGGCCAAAGTTGACGTCGACGTCAGCGTCGGCTTCGACGCTGGCACCGACTCCAGCGCAGACCGTAAACCGCCCCAAAGCAACTGACACCCTCCACTTGAGCCGCCTCCCGCACCCCCAACGCACCTAGCTAGCGCACCCTTGCGTGTTGTGTCTTTTCTTTGGGTTTCCTTTTTTTTTTGGTAAATGGGCAAATGAAAGCGGCAAAGGGAACTGTAAAGAAGTTGAGTGGCTTTGGCACTGGTGCTGGAACTGGAACTGGAATTGGTGGCTCCACAAAATCGATTCACATTTCGAAGGCATTGCAAAGAAAACCCTAGGCGAAGAATTGTACTGTAATAACAAGGACTGGCGAGATGAAATTAGGCGTTCGGGTACACTGTTAAATTTTGTCTTGTTATAGGTTATGTAAGCTAGGGAGTCAATTATAAATAACTTCATATAAAGTAAATCTAATACACTCAGGGGAAGTATTTTTTTAAATTTTAAATTTTCATTATTTTTTATATTTAATTCTCTTCTGTATTAATTTATTTATTGATTAATTTTGTAGAGCTTTAGGGCTCAGTAGAGCTTTGGCCGTTGATTTATTAAAAATTTTCACAGATTCTCGTATAGAATATAAATTAGTTACAAACGCTTTTATCCAATCAAAATTGAAACTTTGATGGTTTTATCTTATATCAAAAAGATTATTACTATAAGTCAGTCAGTCAGCAAATCAGTCAAGACAACTTTGATGGTGTATATGGATTTGAATATTTTGGGCCAGCGTTACACTGTGCACAGTGGTATCAATTTGCACAGCATTTTCATGCCTCCTTTTGCTTCTTGAACCAAGTTTGCTACACATTGGAGGCGGGCGGCTCTCGTTTGTGGGTTCCACTCGTATTTGGCTCGCATAACACACACTTATACACACACACTGACACACACACACCCACACGCTGACACACACTCGGTATGTATTTGGCGCACTTCAAAGGCTTTTATGCGTTAGTTGCTGGGGTCCAGCAAAAGGGTGAAGGCACCGAGCTGAGAGACTTGCGAGGGATCGCAAGGGAGGAGCTTCGGCGTCGAGGTTAGCTGGAAAGCTGTGAGCACTGAAAAATGCATATTTCAAAATTTGCATCTTTTATTTATTATGTTTGGCAAATTTCATTGCATATTAATAATGCAATTTTCTGCTGCACTTTGAGCGATGCAATCGAGGCGAGTGCTCGAAGAGCTTTATCCACCCCAAAGCTGCAGCGCCAAGCCACAGCTTAGTTATCATTGACAGCGAAAGCGCCCGCTACCCCCTCCCCTTCGTAATTTCTCTTTTTAGCCATTTGGCCAATTGTCTTGCAAATTTTAATTGCTGCACGTTTGTTGCCAGGCCACAAATAATAAACAAGACAAAGGCGTAACAACAGCGTCAACAGCAGCAGCAGCAGAGGGAGGTGTGGGGGCTGGGGATCAAATAAGGGAGTACAGTGTGGAACTGCCTTTTAAATATTTTAACCCCTAAATAATAATAATGCAGATTTTTCACTTTTATTGCACGTTGAATTTATTGAAAATTGCATATGGAAATCAAGTGTGGGGCAAACACACACACACACACACACACACACACACAGACACACAAGCTAAGAGGCACACATTGGTTAGAAAGAGTATATTGGAGTTATGCAAATGGGGTTAAGGAAAAACGGTAAAAGGATTTTATGTTGGTATATAACAGGCAGAAGAAGGTTTCTAAGACCATCGAGTTTTTCTATCCGTTCTTCTATAAGCCCATCTTTTACAGACTCTAAGAGCTAGATACTTTAAATGAGAAATTCTAGTTTATCATACGCAGAAAAGGTTTACCAATTTTTATTCAATAAAACCTTTTATTTAAACAGAATCGAAAGATATTGATTATCAGCTTCCGTTTTTTGGGCGTGTTTTGGAGATTGTGAATGTTAAAGATTACAAATTTGGTATTTAAATTTTATATCAGCAGACAAATATAAAAAAATTTGTAATAATAATTTAATTTAATTTAATCATAGATAGAAAGTGAAAGTGGTAATAATCATCTTTAAGACCCAAAACAATCAGAGCGGTCGATCAGTAAACACAAAAGTTATTTAAGAATTGTTATTTTCCCCCAGTGTGGGGCTTACAAGTTTACAGGGCATCTGCGAGTCGTTCAGTCTCTCTCCTAGCGTACACGTGTTTTCTTTTTGCCCTTGTCCCTTGCAGCTCCCCTACATGCAACAAGCCCTCCACACGTGGACTTACAGCGAGTGCACAGCAAGACAAGTTAGCGAGCAGCCCCGCTGGCAACCCCCTGCCTCCCCCTCCCCCCTGCTCCCTGTCCCCTAACATGCTACCCTTGCCTCGACGCGTGCCTTAAAATCGATAAACTCATTTTGAAGTTCTTGCGCCTTCTCGCTTGCTCTCGCCGCTGCTCTATGTGTATGTGTGTGTGTGTGTGTGTCTACTTACTTTTATTTTCTATGCGCCTATATACCCTCTCTCGCTCCCTACCTTCCTCCCCCTCCAGCCCCGCTTGGTGCTTCAGCTTTTAAAGCTCTGCTCATCTGAATTTGCGGCTGTTGCTTTTGCCAGCCAGCAATAAATTTGCCTTACGCTCAACATTTTAGCTAATTAATTTAATTAAATTTGTATGCTTCAAACTGAGGGCAGCTACTATATGTCTCTCTGCTTCTTCTCTTTGTGTATATATTTGTTTTTATATGGCACGTAATGCTCGGTGGGTAGCTGACAATTTAAATTGGGATTGTCACCTTTTTATTTTTTTTTATTTTTGTGCTTAGCAGAGTTTACAATTTGATGGATCGATTAGGATTAAGTGCTCCAAAGTTGACTAACGAAATTGTCAAATAAAATTTGAACTTGGAAAAAAGAGAAGGTTAGCTGCGAGAGTAAAATATATTTTGTTTCTGGTGTACTTCAAATATTTGTATTTGAATTATTTGAATTATGCCTGCTTAATGCTTTAAATGCTTTTTGGCACAATCTGGCAACGCTGACCGTTGTCGGATGCCAAAGCCAACCGCAAATTTCTCAATCATAAATGCTGACAATGTTGTCACTGGACCCAAATCCAGGAGCTACGTTCACCGGCACCTGGAATCCTCAAAACTCAAACCCAAACTCGAAGCGCACTTGGAACGCCCAACCATTTGGTGTGGATTCGATTTGTCGACTGTCAAGAGACGACGGCATTTGGCATTTGCCATTCGGCTTGCCGTCTTTGCTGACTGCAGGATAAACGAGCAGAGGAAGTGTTATGGAATCAGCAGAAGGCGGAGAACGGGTCCGAGGAGAAGGATAACGGCGCCAGACGGCAGTTAGCATTGTGCGTTGGCATTTGCCATACTCAGACTGCAGGCCCCAATCGAGCCCCCCTCGCTTCCCCGCTTCCCCTCCGCCCATTGATCCTTATACCCATCCGCATTACTTCACGCATTGCACTTGTCGCACTTGCAGCACTCGTGGCATTGCGAGTGTCGATTACTTGCGTCGGGCTCTTGGCTGCCTAACGGAGATTATGGCGATGGAGGGGATCGCAGGGAGGGGGCTAGCACATGATGCAGTCGTATGTAAAATTAACCCAAACAAGAGCCAAACCAGCCCATGTGTCACGTGCGTAAAAGCCTGCAAGTGATTTTTCCCTCAACGTTGTGGGTTTTAAATATTAAGGAGCTTATGGAATATGTTGGCATTTTAATGGCCTGCATGACAGATTGATGAAAATGTTCACTAAAAGCTCATGTTCCTCTTAAAATCATAAAGTATGATAGCATTTAGCATTTATAGATTTCATGCTAGTAACAATGAGTAGCTCATTAAAAGCGGTTGTATTCAAGTGAACAGCATAAAATATAAAATCAATTGCATTGCCTAAAAAATCAAACAAGCAGAAAAAGCTCACTGAAAGCGCTGGAAAATTTGGTTGAGTAAAGAGCACAAAAATGCAAACTTTCAAATGGGTTTCAATAAAAACTCCTTTGTTTAAGTTGACAGCATTTAATATTATTATTATTGAACAAGAATAAATCTAAAAGAGAAGACAAAAATCATAAGAATCTTCAGTAAAAGTTCGTTTGCTTAAAAGGATACAAAAGAAAGCCAATTAAAAGTTCAAATGTTTCTGTTTTATCAGCTTAAAAGATTTTTATATTGAGGTAATGAGGAAACGCAAATTTTTCGTTCCAATTAAAGCTAGAATCTTAAAACTAGGAATTATAAGCAAGATTCCCCAAATTTTACAGGCAGATTATTGATGAGCTCTGAAGATGAAGAAAAAGAATTATTTGGCACGCCCACTTGGGGGCGGTAAGTCATGAAAAATCTATATATCTCACAATGCAACCTCCTCCAAAGATCGATATTTTTCCAAATTGCAATTATATTTACGTTTTCTGATTAGTTTATTTTACAAAAGTTTTAACATCGAGTTAATATCTTATTTAGAGCTGTTTATTTCTGGGCATTTTCTTCTGAACATTTCAACCAGCTGGCAGCGATAGATAGCCTGAATAGTAGCCATAACGGTTATTTCCCAGCAACATGTGACATCAACAGCATAATAACCAAATAGCCGACCTAGAGGCGACATTTCTGCCGTTATCCATCCCCTTTGTAGCCAGCCCCTCCTCTTTTAGCCACGCTTCAGACTGACCGCTGTGCCAATAAAATTGTTGTTAGACGCTCTTCATTAGATTTGCTGTTGTTGTTGCCATTTTTGTCTCACCTGCAGCGAAATTTGCTCATTTTGTCGACTGCCCGCTGTCACATTGGAGGCATTTTGATGCCAGCAATTTGCATATGACTGTGGATTAG
Organism: Drosophila robusta; assembly: GCA_035043565.1. Lineage (NCBI taxonomy): Eukaryota > Metazoa > Arthropoda > Insecta > Diptera > Drosophilidae > Drosophila > Drosophila robusta. Next base: position 7,837,838 of record JAWNMW010000584.1, read on the forward strand.
TGAGAGGTGGGTGTGCGATGGGTAAGGGTTGGGCAAGGATTCAACTCTAATGAGCTTAACGCTTGACGGTTTTTTTTACCTTGCGAAGGGTATTTGAATTGTGCGATGGAATGTGCATAAAAGAAGAACTCATCGAATCCATAAAATATATATATTTATGATCTTTATCAACAGTTGGGCTTATATATAGTCTTGTCTTGCTTGCTTTAAAGTTATTTTAGAATAAGGGTATTCCAACTTCGTTTCGGTTGTTCTGCCTGTCGCCTGTGTTGGATGATTGAGCTCCAACTGATTGTCGTTTAATGCGTGTTGAGCTCTGAGCGCCGAGTTCGGGGGCAGAGAATGTTGGGCTTATGCGGCGTATGCGCAATATGCGAATATGCACTAGCTGCTGGCCAAGGTTCAGGTTTAGTTTGAGGTTCAGGTCCAGGTCCAGGTCCAGGGCCAGCTCCGGTCCCTTTAGCTGACGATTAGCGCAGGCTAACAATGCAGACAGCTGACCACTTGCGCATTGTGTTCGCTCCAGAGGGGTTGAGGGGAATGGGGAATGGGTCCGTGCATGGGCAGCGTAGTTGAGGGGTTCGCTAACGGGTGATTTCGCAGCGTATTTCAACAGCAGCAAAACATTTTTCATTACTTTACTCGAGCGGAAATGGCAAATTAACTGCACAAATACATGAACACACACATGGGCTGACTGACACGTGTGTGTAAATGTGTGTACGTGTGTGTGTGTGCGCGTGCGTGTGTGTGTGCTTGTATGCTCATTTATTCATTACACTGCAGGGTCGTTGCCACGCCTCCTGGTTTTTCTTCTTATTTTGTGTAAACTGCCACCGCCTCAAACCTATTGTAACTCATTGGCTGAGCGAAAAAATGTCCATTTGGATTCACAGCAAACTGACTTATATTTATATATATATGTACAATAAAGGAATATACTTTTTTTGTATTTTTACAACAGAGTATAAAAATAATAAATAAAATAACCATAATTAGCTTGATTTATTCCAAATAGATGTAATAGGTATATTTATATAATTTAATTATAAATCGATATAGTGCAAGAATATTACTTTTCCTTACTATACTTAACTCTTTCCACTAATACCCGTTATACGAAAAGCCCTAAATCGAAACAGAAAAGACAATAAAATTTAACTGCACTGAAAAATTTATAAAACTAAATTTTTTTGTAATATTGACTTTAAAACTTAATCAGAAATTAAAAAATAAACTGAACTTTGGTATTAAATAAGCAGAGGCCGCTAAGCAAAGATTGTCTTAATAGAGACGGCCGTAAAGTGAGGTTTGGGTGTACTTTAAATACTTTAATGCTAAGAAATACCTACGCAGAAGAGGCATTTGCTTTAGGCCAAATTTATTTTTGAATACTGTTAAAAGAAAGAGCAACAAAAATTCGTTGGAATTTATATATAGAAAACAATTTCTGGAGCTTTCGAGGCATTTATCCGCGCAATCTTTGCAGGCTTTTGTTGTTGTTGTCGCTTTATTTTTCTACCTTATGAATAAATATTCAGTTAAAAACAAAGCAAAAGTCAGGAGGACGATGATAATGATAATTACGATGACGATGATGATGATGATGATGGAGTGGAGGCTTCAATGTCAACGATGACGAAATGTTTGTAAATAAACAAATGCCAGAGCAGCAACAGCAACGAAATCAACGACAACAAATAGAAATGTTTAATGAATTGCGCCTGGCCAGTCGAGAAAAAGGTGCTACAGGGGGTAGGGGGAAGGGGGTGCAGGGGTAAGGGGACAGCTGCAACAATGAGCCCGCTCGACGATATGTAGAAAAATTTACGTCTGAGTGAACTTTTGTCGACTGGCCAGTCAGACAGCCGGGGGTAGGAGGGACAGCGGGCGGACAGTCAAACGTATCAACAGACGCCGCCGCCGCCGACGACGACTGCAAAAAAAAAAATGAAAAAAAAACAAAAAACGGAAGTTCAAAAGGTGACAAAGACAAAGACAGCGACAACGACAACGATGACGATGACGCTGATGGGGCGACGTTTACGGAAAGTGCGAGAAAGGGAGGGTGGGTGGAGAGAGGGGGGGGGGGGGGGGGGGGCGACTTCCAACTGGGCAATTTTTTGCAAGGAACGGCGGCGAAATTCGCTTTAAACAATTAAATTTACGAGATTGTTGTGGCTGGTGTTGTTGCTGTTGCTATTGTTGTTGCTGCTGCGGCAGATGAAAGAGTTAAAGGAAGAAGAAGAATTACCCAGCTGTGCAGGAAGGAATGTCGAAGGTTAGAACTAGGCCGCAAGCTAAGGGTGCCAACAGGCAGTCAATAAGCACCATAAAAAGACGAAATATATACGTTTACACTGAGCGGAAAACTAAGCTATAAATTCGAATATGATATATTATGCGATAACATACCCAAAAACAATTATCGCATGGCCCGAGCCAATGTCTCTAGACTTTAGCTTAGGTTCTTCTTAGTTCTATGTTCGACTAAAATAAACTTCAATTAAACAAGTTCAGTTATAGAATATATATTAAGTAGCATTTCTACTCACGACTTTTACAAGATTTTTTATATCTAAAACTACTTAGAAATATAACAATTTGTAGTTCCTATATTTCGGGATTCAAGAAAAAACTGCTTTAAAAGGGAAGTAGCTGCTTTGCTTAAGAAATATGCATTTTAGCTGCACTCTGACAACCTTTGTACTATGTTAATGATTTCTGCAAGTGTAATACACTTACTTATATATCTCAATACACACACACACACAACGTGAGTGGCTATAAAATTTCTTTGGTTCGCATTTAAATCCGTAATTTCAATTCAACTTGTCGTGTTTACACACACAATGCATAATTTATAGAAATTTGTCTGCAAACGTGGCAACAGCAGCGTGCCAGAGCGAGACAGCAATGCCAATTGTTTAAGGCAGCGTGTGCGAGCGAGCAGGATGCATAGAAACGAGCAAGTGTGTGTGCCACTGGCTGTGTCTGTGTGTGTGTGTGTGTGTGTGTGTGAGGCTCATGTAATGTCAAGTATACGCCGTGTGAGACCAGCCACAGTGGCTGCAAAAAGTGTGTGTGTATTAAAACACTAAAAATTGGAAAAAGATAGCGAAAATTCAAATTTTATTTTATTGGGGTATCAAATGTTAACTGAAAGTAAAAATATTTTTGTAAATATATGTTTAAATATAATATAATTACTGTCAAAGTAGAGATAACACTAGAAAGAACAGTTATAGAATAGCCTTGCACTCAATTAAGCTGAATTTGTGGAAAATGTAACTAACACTTAAGTAGGGTTTTGGAAAAATTCACCCGAGATTTTAAGAAATTTGTGGAAACAAGCGCTTAACAACTTGTTAAAAAGTTGTTGGCAGCTTGGATGGAAATGCGTTAGCTTAAATTTAAGGAATAGCACTTGGGCCGCGAAAAGTCGTGTGATATATTTATATATTTGATTGTTTATAAATTGAAGTACTATTTATTTAAAGTTGAGCACATTCCTTTTATGCCCACTGTATTTATAGGCGATGGCACGCAGTTGGCAATTGTGCTCGTATGTGTGTTATTTCCCAGTCCCCCTGAATATATGGCGCATATGGCGGGCAACGTGCGCCTACCTCCCCCCTCCCTCGCCCCATCGCCCCCGCCAGGCAGCTGACACCCTGGCCACAGCCTCATGTGCAGCAGCACATGCCTCCCCCCTTTATCCCTCTCTGTCCATCTTTCTGCCCCCAAATTCACATTTGCCTCGTTTCGTACGCTTTGGAGCTATATCGTAGCTATCACTATGTGTGTGTGTGTATGTGTGTGTGTGTGTGTGTATGTGTGTGTGTATTTGTGTTAAACTCAACGAAGCTTAAAAGCTTTGTTTGCACCAGGCACCGACTCAATATTTGCTCCTGCTGGACTGCGTTGATTTTTGCCCACTGTGCGGAGCGAACGAGAGTAGAGAGAGGGTGAGAAACAGAGAAAAGAAAGTAAAAACAGAAATGTATTTAATTATTGCCTAATTAGCAATGTCCAAGCAATTAATTTGCATCTTTTAATTAAGCGAAGAGAGCGGAAATATCAGTGAAACATATATCCAGATATATATTTGCTTATATATTTATTTTCATTTGCCAGCTAGTTTTTCCTCAAGACGTCGCTCAAGTGGGGCACGTTGATAAGAATGCGTTTGTTGTTGCTGCTGCTGCGGCAGCCAACAATCAAAAGTGCAGCAGCATAGTGGAAAAGGGAGAAAAGTGGAAACGAGAAAAGTAGAGGAAAAGTGGAAGAAGAAAAAACGCTGCCCTGGCTATTGAGTGCTCGTTGCACGACTTGCCGCGCCCACTATTCACGCACGCCTTTAACAGAGCGCAGGAAAAATACGACAGTCAGCCACATAATCCACTTTTGCTCCCCCTACACCCTGTACATGCAGGCCCCCACTCTCCGCCTACCTCCCTAGTTGCTTTTGTTGCTGCAAAAATATAAAAAATAATTGGAAGTCGCTTGCAACGATGTTGTCGTCGTCGTCGGCGACGTTGACGTTTTGCTTGTTAGTTGCTGCTGCTGCAATCCTCCCGCCCCCTCCCCTCTCCGGCCGCTCTCCTTTCTCCTTGGCCACCCCCTCATTTCCCCACTTGCGCCTGCTGCGCCTCGCGCTGTGGTTAAAAATCTTTTGCCTGGCTTCTCTTTTGATTTGACTTTTGTTTGCTGGTGATTAGGGCCAGCTAGCAGCTGGTAGAGGTAGCGAGGGGGTGGGGGGCAGCAGGCTGTGGCAGCCTTCACCAGCTGAGCAAGCTCAGCGTGTGTGCGCCATTTGTTTTTAACAAATTTGGGACGCCTATTTCTTCTATTTTTTTCAGTATGTGCTCTGAGGGTTATCTGAAGATTTTTAATTGATTTGCAGCCGTGTGTCGAGGGGGATTGTGGGGGGATTTGCATGCAAGCCGAAGTGGCAGGAGCGCACGGACGAGAGGGGAAGGGGGATTGCGATCTCAAGTGGTAACCCAGTTAGGCCCTCAAGCGAATTCGACCAGTTGCAGCAACGGGTTGAAGATTGCTTTTGATTAGATTTAATAAATATTATATATGCATACATGTAAATATTTTTCTTTTTACATTTTTAATAAAAATATATAGATTTTTACTAAAGATCGATTGTGATTCAAAAATATATTATTGATAAATATACTGATATATCTATTATTAGCTCCGTATTCGAAGTTATTTTCTAAATTTGTGTTTCAATTTGATTTGTATATTTACTTTTGCCAAATTTTCCCTTCCTTATCAAATGATTTTTTTCTTATTTATCGATATAACGTTTATTATTTATATTTGTATTTTTGCTTCACTCTGTCTTTCTCTCTGTGAATTAATAATTTTTCCATTTACTTTCAACATTTATTATATATCGATATCGATATCTCGTTGACCATCTTTCTATATTTTTATTTAATTCGCTTGTCAAGGACATGTAAGACATTACATTATTTTTCTCTTCCCCATCAAATGTTTGTATTTGCAACCTCCTTAAATTTTCATTAAAATACATATATTTTCTGCTTCTTCTTCTTGGCAAATGCCTTTTACGTATTGCCACTAAATTAATAACTTGCATCGAACTTTTGACAGTTTTTTCGTTTTTGTTTTTGCTGCTACTCGACTCGCAGCTGTCAGCACATTTTGCCAGTCCTCTTCACTCGCCTTTTTCTATACATACCCTTAATGTATGTGTGTGAGTGTGTGTGTTTGCGTATGTGTATACAGGGTATTTGTTCCCGCTGTGTCTTGTATCAACTTGCTTCATCGGCGCTCATCACCATCAGCATAATCATAATCATAACTATTATTATTAACGACACAAACAGCCTATTTAGCGTCAGGCCAAAATCACACTTTCAAGCTCAACCTCTCAGCCAACCACCACCCCCTCTTTCCTCCCCCCCCCCCACACACACACACACCCCTTGGAAAAACTTTAGCAAGCGATAAAAATTTGTCTACATTACGCCGCAAAACACAGTGGAAACGAGCTGCCGTCTTCACAGGTTTCTTTTTTTAGGGGCATATGCTTTAGGCAAAGTCCCTACCCCTGCCACTGTCCGTGTCCCTGCACCCGTATTGCCTGGGCGCAACCCCTAACTATCTCTTGGCAACTGATATCTTGCAAGTTTTTGAGCCGCAGCAAATGTCTAACGGTGTTTACTGTGTTTACAAGTCGTGCCAACCTCCCCCCACTCCTCCCCCATCCCCCAGCGCTTAACCCATCTACGGACCCCCTTTTTGTTGAATGTGTGTGTGTGCAATTTGTGGCCTGGCTTTAAGCCCTCTGCTGTGCGCATGTCCTGCCATAAAAGCAGAACCAACCAGAGGGTCTTCCCCCTGTCCCCTCCCCCCTCGCAGGCAGCTCCCTTGTGACATTTGTCTTTGGGGCAATCTCCTTACTTATTGAAAATGTTTAAAGTTTAGAGGCTGCCTCTATTAATTGCTTATTGCGACCTATACACTCGGCAAAACTTTAAGAATTTAGGTACTTCAATGTAGTGCAAGAGCCTTTTAAATCTGATCAATATTCTGAAAACTTAAGCAGTGATATAAATTCCTGTTTTATGAGCTTTTATATACTCGTTCACGAAGTGAACCCAATTCTTTTCGCCGCTTTTGCAGCTAGAGACTCGAAACTTGGAATATATACTCGTGTATACCCACGTCAAACAAAGCACTATCTCCCACAGTTTTTGAGCCAGAGGCTCCATATTTGGAATATGCACTACTGAAAAGCTTTCCAAACATCACAGAAAGTTTCCCGGCCACGCCACGTCCATGATAGAGAACAAACCATGAATAAAATGCCATCAGACATGAAAATCGGTTAAGTTTTGACAAAGTTATGGGCGTTTGAAATATGGGAACTATGGATTCGAGAGCTTTACATGTCAAAATTTTTGTCAATTTTTGCATGATTTTTGACAAAAAATTTGACCCGCTCAGAATCGGTTTTAATGTTGATTTTTATACTAATTGTGACAACCACAATCGATTAAAAATAGAAATTCCGAAATCAAAATTTTGCAAAAAAAAATTTTCCCAAAATGAGTAAGGGGGGGGGGGGGGGGTACATGCATTTTCCCCAAAAAATTCAACAAAAATTTATTTGCAATAACGCATAAATTTTAAATGCAGAATCAATCTACAAGATAAATCATGAAAAAAATGTCATCACACGTGAAAATCGGTTCAGTTTTAACAAAGTTATGGGCGTTTGAAATATGCGAGCTATGGATCCGAGAGCTTAATTTATTTCACTAATTATATATTTTTTTTAATTCTTAGTCGTTTATGCTGACTTTTTTCTCTATGTGCTAATTTCCATATATATTTTTAGATTTCGCAAATTCTAATTCAAGACCTTAGTATAACTACTCGTTACAATATATATTTTCTCTGAGTGTAAGCTTTCATGATTTCCACTTGACCCTATTAAAACTTGGCTTTTTGATAGCCTTCCAATTGCCTTGGCTCGCTTCCGTTTCGGCTTCGTCTGTTGCTTCTTCTTCTCTACCCTTTGTACTTGCGTTTATCGAGTTAACTGATTTTTGCCATATAAACAAATAAAAGCGCGCACATAATAAATAAACAAATGGAGTTAAATTTAATTTCATTAAACGGCTGCCAACGACGGAGACGACGACGACGACGATGATGAAATCTAATTGAATATCGCACACGATGTCATCGTCATCGGCATCGGCATCGGGTTTGCCATCGTCATCGCCATCGTTATCGTGGCTATAGAATTCGCTTGGCAACTAGCAGTCAAGACAAGTGCAATTGCAAAAAAAACAATTTTACTAATAGATACTCTGTAAAAGCACAGCATAATATCTATTAGATAGCCTGATTGAATCGGGGCACTTTATAATCGAAAAATTAGTTATCAAATGTTACTTCGTTTTTCTCTTCATAATAATGAAAATTTGTTCACTAGTCCAACTGCACATACCCAACTTTACAACTGTCTTATAGGGTACAACAATTGCTGCATTTCTTACGTTGCGCTTCCATTTATTGCCTCTGCTTTGTCGACTCTCTCTCTCCCTCTCTGTTTCTCTCTCTATTGCAGCTTGTTTAAAGCGGCTTCAGCGCTTGCATCGCATCAAAACAGAATTCAATTAAGTTGATTGCAAATCGTGTCATGTATATAGGAAAGAAATTCTAATGAGGGCGTTGGGCGTGCCCTCAGCAGGCTGTCAGGGAAGGGAGGATTACAAAAAAAAAAATAAAGCAACTGTTTTTAAATGTGATTATCATTTAATATTATTTATTGGATTTAATTAGCTCAGGCGACAGCTGAAATTTATGTACGTATACGTAATATGAATACAGGACGAAGTTTATTTAGTCGTAAATTTAAGCACATTTAAACTATTGGGTATTTTTGTAACCTACAGTATTGTACTTAATTATCACTAATAAGCACTATTGATTAATTCGCATTACGTTAATTGTTTTAGTTAACCTTTAGTAAATTCATAATTGAAATACTTTTTCTTAAATTTCAATACTGATATTCTGAGTCTTTCATATACACCTATATCTGGCTTTTACAAATAAATGTAAATAATAATAATGTAAAAAATAAATAAATTATTCAAATTTTTTTCTTTTTTTGCGGTAATGTAATTTATATTTCACACGTTAAACGCGTTTGTTTCTCACTTTAAAAATATGGCCCAAAGCGTTTTAGTTGTTGCTGTTGTTGTCATCTATTGGCCGACTCTTGTTGTCAGGCTAATTGAATTTGTCAGCACGTCGCTGCTGTTGGCTATCACTTGCATTTTTATATTGCTTTTTATGTATATTGCTATATGCATACACATATACCCCATAATTATTTTTTGCTGTACTTTAAATTTAACTATATATAACACAGAGACCATTATTTCCATACGTATAAACTTGTATATAAATATACACATATATATTTAATAAAGTGCATACAGCCGAATTCATTTAAATATGTGCAGCAAAATAAACCAGATAAACACATTAAATATCGTATACTAAACATTATAAATTTATTTGCATATTTTCGGCAGTCTTATTCATAAAATGCTGAAAAAATGATTTTTGTATCCATAAAAAATATGTATAATGCTTAAATTAATTATGTAGTATATATGAGTACTTTGTGTCTATCCAGCTGTGCGGGACTGTTAATATTTTTGTGCAGTTTTTTACGCATTTTTTTTATAAAATTTTTACTCTTATTCATTTTTGTTGGTGTTGCCATTGTTGATGATTTATTTTTGCACTTACGTGTAAAATATATTAATTAATTTACAAAACAGATGCAACACTCGTGACGTTTGACAGCAACAGCAACAACAACAATATTTACAATTTTTTTAAATTTCAATCTTAACAGAGTGCGTATGCGTGTTTTAGAAGTTTTTAAATAGTTGCTAATTTATGAAAAAGGTCTGTGTGAAATTGCATTAAAATTAATAAATGCTAAAAAGTGGCACACAGTTTGCATTCATTTTGTTTAACCATTTTTTATGCAACAGAAAGCGAACAATGAATAGTTGAGAAAATTCCAGTTGAGGAGCAGAGAAAAAACAATGACGAAAAATGTAAATTTAAAATTTTGTGTGTATATGCGTCTGGTTTCTTACTCTATTTTAAAATTTTCCTTTTTTTATAGAATAATCTTGTGTCTATCAATGCGCCAGAATAAATTCTTTCCTATAAACAAAATTAAAGCCTCTAATTAATTTATTAGCATGTAAATTGCTTTTTGTTCCCAGGCTTAACAGACTGTTCAAGATGTGCGGCTGTTAGCTAACAGCTGTTGCTTACAGTGCGCTGTTAATGTGTCGCCCCCACAGCGCTTGAGTGTTTTGTCAATTTCTTTTGTTATGTTGCGACTGGTTGTCTATGTTTTCTTGTACTCATTTACCATCGCACGAGCTCTCCCACACTTCTTCCTCACTTGGAGACGCTCGCGTTCTCAGTGTATAAAACGTAAAGCCTCTGTGTACATTTTAATGGCAAATCTGCTGCCATTTGCGGCACATTTCGCGTACAATTTTCATTTTTGTTATGCCCACATATTTATTTTCATGGCTCGGTCGGTTCGAGCATTGCTGGAGGGGGTTGTGGTGGGGTGCGGGCAGTCGCAGCATAATGTGGCAAAGGGGCGCACTTTACATTTGTTTTGTTTATTTTGGCGTGAGCGTTGCCCAGAGCTGCCTAAAGAAATAGGGAGAGAGTGAGAGAGAGAGAGAAAGAGAGCGCTTTGTAGAATAAAGGCAACTGCCGGCTAGGCCGAGAGCACAATGAGAGTGCGAGTGTGAGTAGTTGCTGTTGTTGTTGCTGTTGTGGTTGCTGTTGCTGTAGCTGGTGTTGGCATGCCATTTCCCGTTATCAGTGGCAGACTTTCTGCCAACCTGCTGCCAGCTGCCGCTGCCTCAGCCGCAAACGTCAGCGACGCGCGGCGTTCGTTGCGACGGCTCAACGGTGACGTCGACAGCGGCGTCGCCGCTGCCATCGTCGCTCTGCTGACGTCGCGTCGTGGCAGCTAATTTTGGATATCTAAGCGAGCAGAAATATTTTTAGCTTCGCTTTGGCGTCGCGTCGCGTCGCGCACGGCAGCCACATGCAGATTTTTGCAATTGTTTGCCTTTTTTGGCCGCTACCGTCGACGTCAGCGCTGGCGTCGGCGCTGCTGTTATTGTTGTTGTTTTGGGATTGTTATTGCCGCTGCTGTTCTTGTAATTGTTATTGTATTTTTAGCCAGTTGATTTATCATTCGAGTTGCGTTCACGCTGCATTTGTTGTTAATCAGCATTCTCACTCACTCCTCTCTCTCTTTCTCTTTCATTGCAGGTGAGTTTCATTTTAGTGTTGTCAACGTTCAATTTTAAGCTGAAAAGTACGTAAGTAGCGTAAACGATAATCGGAAATGGGAGTTGAAAGCGATTAATGCTGATTTTAGAGATTGTACGGAACGTCAATCAAATGTATATTGCATTTTCACGAGTTTGACAAATGTAGATGCCAAAGCAATCAAGAGGAGCCATGGAGGAGGAAGCCATGTTCAAAATGCATTCATGAAAATCGGTATACTTTTGGCAAGTTATCAGAGTTTAAAGTTGAGGAAGGGTATTTTTCATTAACATTTATATTTATATGTGATTTTTAAAAATGCAATACATTTTAATTTTTTAAAAAGGGTTAAATTTAGACACCCCAGAATCAGTTTTAGTACAAATTAAAAAAATGTTATGATATATTTCGATATATGTATATATTTAAAAAAAACATTCCTTTTTTAAATACGTTTTGGATGCAGAATAAATTTAAAGGACAAATCAGGGTCAGGGTCTAAATGGTCTCAATCATAAAAGTCTAAAAGTCATTAAAGTTTAAGTTAAATTTTAATCTAAATACTGTAATATATGGGAGGACATTGCATCCTAATCGCTCCGCTAGCTAATAAATGATTATAAATGTAAAAACGCAAGTCATTTTTAGAAGAAAAATACTCCCTTACACCTTAAAATAAACAATCTAATGAATGTCTGGAGAATTCAACAACGCCCGCTTTCGTTGAAAGGTTAAATATCAAGTTATACTCGGTGTTATCCTGGAACTTAATCAAATCATGAGCGTAGAGTGACATAAAAATCAAATCGTAAACCTCAAACCTTGGCAAACAAAGCTCAGTTTAATCACACACACATTCATACTTAAGCAGACTGTGGGTGTGTGTGAGAGAGAGAGAGAGAGACCAACACAGATTTAGAATTGTGTCATCGCGTAAACAAACAAAGTCAGTTTTCACTTGTGTGTGCCGATATTAAAAGCCAAGCCAAGCCAAGCCGAGCCGAGCTGAGACGAGTCGTGGCGAGCCGAGACGAAGCGCAACGAACAGCGCCGAAATACCAAACGCAGCAGCGACCAAGGCAATGCCTCTCATGCTCCACCCCCGACTAGCCGCCCTCACGTTACGGCAAGCGACTCGGCCAGCTGCGCTGCCTGCTGCGACAGACTGCACTTCGCTGCTGCTGTTGCTGCTTGTTCTTTCTTTACGTTTTTCTTATACACCAACACATTTGCATTTATCGTTGTGTTTTTCTTCTTCTTTTCTCAGATTTGAAGTGTTTACATATTGCGTTTGAATTATCGTTGAAATGTTCAGTGCTGGTTGTTGTTATTTCTCTTTGATTTTTTGTATTTTGTTGTCGATTTGTGTTTCTGCTGCCTGGCGCTGTTTTTGTAGCTGCTGCCGCTGTGGCCTCTTCACTTTTATATTTAAGCTAATTTTAGTATTTAGCTTTTCATTTGCATTTCAATTAGAAAATATACATATACACATATGTAGGTGTTCGTGTATGTGTAATGCTTTCGAGTTGTAGACTGTACTTTTTATTTTGTTATTGTTTGTGCGTAAGTGCGTGGCGCCATTTAAAAACTTTGTTGAGATTTCATTTGAAGACATTTCACGATTCTTTAACAGACTTTAACTGGCGATCGCTGCAAGCCAGCTACTGCGGTTAACAGCTTGCATTCGCTCTCTTTACACTTACTCACTGTTAGCAGCAGCTGCGCTGACCTCGTTCTGTTATGCAGCAATTAGTTGTTTAGTGCAGTCGATCAAACAGCGGCTGTTAATAACAGTCTGCAAGTTCAGCCCTAAGCTTAGCTTACGCGCTCTCTCTGTTCGCTATTAACAGCAGCTCTGCTGCAGCGCTGACCTCGCTCTTCGCTGCTTTGCGTTCAGCCTAAGTCAAGTTTTGTGCGTCGCAATTGAAACCCAATAACAACAACAACAGCGAAATCCCTTGAAGCGTTGAGTTTTTCAGCATTACTTTACTTTTTTTTTATTTTGCGCTTCGGTTTGTTTGATTTGGCTTGCTCACCTTCGGCTCAACGAATGGCAGCGACGTTGGCAGCAGCAGCAGCAGCAGCGACAGCGACTCGTGCTGTTACATTTGAATGAGCACGTCGCTGCTTTTGCTTTTGCTGCTGCTGCTGCTGCGCTGCTTTGGCCTAGGGAGGTGGTGGGCAACACTGTTCGCAGTCGCTGTCGCTGTAGTCATTTATCACCGGCCTCTTTGCCCAGTCTTTGACTGCCCGGCCGCTCGCCCGCCCGCATTCGCCATAAATATCATATTAAATATTTGCCATAGAATCGTCGTCAGCAGCGACGTTTGCATTACCGCCAAATGTTGTCTGTTTATCTCGCCTAGTTATTGTTTTGCAGCCGCTATATGTACATATATAGGTGGTGGGGAATAGGGGGTTGGAGTTGGGGTTGGACTGCAGGAACATTTGGCAAGACGGTGGTTGCTGTTAACTTTTTGTGGCATTGCCAGTTGATTGGATTGCCATGAGATGAACCTGTGTGTTCGTATGTCTCTGCGTGTGTGTGTGTGTGTCTTTCTGTGTGTGGCATGTGATTTATGAGTCCCCCGTGCTGATATGGGATATAGGATAAGACCTTCTACAATGATACAATGTGATTAGTCAGGAGGGTGCTGCCAATAGAAACTAAATTCCGCCAAGTTCTTCACATATGTCTGCTCGAGTATTGCGCAATTCACGAGTCGTTCGACTTTTCACACGAATATACATAACACATGTATATAGAGCTTATTTAGGGTAGTTTAGCAAGTTTTAGCACTGAAAATCGTTTCCTAACATATTCGAATGAGTGCTTGACTGACTGATGATCAATGCCCAGCGCAAACTGTAAGCGCTAGATAGCTGCATTTTTATACGGTATTTATTATTTGTCATTTTAGTTAACTATAAGAAGGGGTTTTTGAAAAATTTAATACGCAACTGTGAAAAATTAGTAGAAAATGACTGTGTGAAATCTCTGTTTTTTATCTCTCTTGAAAGTCATTTTAAAAGAGCTTCCATGCCCCTTGGTTGAAAATGGGGATCGAAGTTTTCTATGGGGCAATTTCAAAGCTCTCTATAAACAGCAACCAGTTTATACTAGACTTACACAAATTTCGATTTATCCACCAATGAGTTCGGAAAATGGTCGAAAACTGATTTTTAATTTAACGAACAAGTCGTTGCCCGTGCAATGCCGGGTATCACCTGTTCGTCCTACTATGCTCAGCAAGCTTTTGAAAAAACAACTTGACAGCTCAACTATTTCCCCTTGCTCTCAACTATTACCCTTGTTTTCACAAAATCTCAGTGAAAAGAGAGCCTCAAAAAAGGAAATCCTTTAAATTCGATTTGATAAGTAACAATGAATAGACCTGAGGACCAATTATTTACGTGTGGCTTTGAGGTCTTCGGCGAGGTGCAGGGTGTGCGTATGCGCAAAGCGACCCGCGCGCTGGCCCTGTCGAACGGATTGCGGGGCTGGGTGATGAACACGGATCGCGGCACCGTTACCGGCGAGCTGGAGGGCACGCTGCCAAAGGTCAACGAGCTCAAGTTCTGGCTGCTCTGCTTCGGCAGCGAAAACGCCATAATCGAGCGGACCGTGTTCACGCCCACCAAAGAGGTGCCCGTCCACAGTTTCGATAGCTTTACCATACGCTATCATCCAGATAAGCATGAGGACCGCAACATTTACTTCCAGGGACAGAAGGAGGAACCAGAAGAGATGTGAGTGGAGTTTGGGCGTATCCTCAACATATTTGGCGTTGACAAAATTGATTGATTATTGATCGTATTCTTGGCTGAAAATAAACCTGGTTTAGATCTTAACTGGCAACTGGCCAGCTCTTCCTACTCTCTCTATGTGTGTGTGTGTGTGTGGCTGAACATCATTTATTAAGCTCAAACTCGCTGCCAGCTACTAATTAAGCATTGCCAAGATACACGGGACGCGCACAAGAGACCAAGTATCTATAGATACACACATGTGCGTACAAAGTTACACTCTATATTTAAATACCCTGTCCGTAGTAACGGACAAAAAAGGGGGTAATCGTTTCGTGCTTATGGATGTAACAGGCAGAGGGAAACACATCGGAACTTATATCTCATATAAATGTGTTGATTATATGACCCAAAATTGGTATTAGCGATTTTAATTGAAGATCAACAATAGTTTTAGAATGCCTCAAACAAAAATTAAAAATACAACAGTATTCTACTCGGGCACCCCCGACACCCAAATATGGAAAATAAATTCCTCAATAAATTCTAAATTATATTTTATAAAATGTTCAGGACAAACCAAATCATTTTTTTCAGATTTTGGGCGAGTGGTGCGAGGTATCTAAAAATCCACATCCAAGTGTGCTGTATGCGAATATTCTATTCTAGCCCTTATAGTATCTGCGACATGCTTTTCAAACATTGCTTTTTATGGATATTTATCGATATTCCTTCTTCCTGTTACATACATTTGCAAAAAATCATCATACCTTTTTTACTAATTTTTAATGGGTTCAGGGTATAATTTATTCTTGAATTATTGGTATATACAGATATAGAAATATAATTTTTGGGTCATGATAATTTAATACCAATTTGGCAATAAACGAAGACGTTATTAAACAAGTTGTTGGATTAAGGGAAAATGATAAAATAAAAAATAGAATAACTTTTATATCCACTTTTAATTGAAAAAAGTTAGTTATTTGAAAAAAAATTTTTATGACTAAACAAAAATTGAAAATTCAATTGTTTTTAAAACTTTTAAATATAAGTTGAAAAATAATACTTAGTTACAGAATATATGTCGCTGAGCGGAGTACTGGGTATCTTCCTTCACTGTCGGCATAATCGACATATATCTTTTGAACAGGGTATCGCTAGTGAAGCACAATTCATTAGAGCACTCTATAGATGTATATATATACATGTATGTACATATATCTTTTGGACAGACACCTGCAGCCTCTGGCTGGGCCGCATTTCCAGTTGAGCGCCGCTGCCGCTGCCGTCGCCGTCGGCGTCGGCGCTGCCGCCCCAAACTGGCAATGAGTTTTTACGAGGCAACATCGAAGCGAAGCAACAGCCACAGAAACAGAAACAGAGCCATAGAAATGGCTGCCATTGTCGTTGGCTCTGCCTCGGCCACCGCCTCTGCCGCCGCCTCTGCTGCCACATGACGTTGCCAAATCGTTGGGTAGCACGATTTAACTCTGGGTGTGGGCATTGCGTAGCCAAAAGGTATGGCTAAATACCCCAGATATGGATTAAAGATAACAACAGTTGGGCTTTGTTTGTAGGGCAGTGTAAAGTAGCTTCAAGATGCACAGATTATATATTTAAATGATTCTACATTCATCATTTTGCCTAAATACGTTAGTGACACATTTAAAGTTGCTAGCAAGCGTAAGTTTGGCGAATATACAGGGTGTTAGTATTGTTAGTATACCCAAATCTATAACATTCGATTTTGTTATGGTATTTATGACTACTGCCTATATTGTAATTGGTATAACCGAAAGAGAGACGAAATAGATATATTGATATATATTTGCAGACTTTTTATTTAAAATTTCTATTCGAACATTTTTTACAAGGGTATCTGCCAGTCGTACACGCATTCACTTTGCATATTTTATATGTTTCTCATGTTGTTGTTATTGTTTTTGAGTACTCAAATGCCCTCCATGGGTCGCTGGCTACGAAGCGACGCTGGCGTTGGCGCTGACGCTGACGCCCGTGCACTGCGCATAATCACAACAAAATCAAATAAATGAACGGCACTGACAAAACAGCAATAACACCAGCAATAACAACAGCAGCAGCAGCAACAACAACAGCAGCAGCTATAACAGCAACAGCTTCTTAACAGAGCTTCGTAGCAGAGTTGCGACGCTCGCGTCGCTGCGTATTTGCGCGCGCGTATGTGTGTGTGCTAGCAACTTCGTTGCGTGCGTAACAGGCGCCCAGAGCCAAAGAGCAGCAACAGCAGCGCCAACATATTCCATGCGGCTGCAGTCGGAAACCTGCTGTTGTCGCTACGGCATTTTTATAGGTTAAACTGCAAAGTGCGTGGCACAGTGGGCCCAAGGGGTGGGCGGACGGGGTTGGGCCGAAGATATGTTGCCGTGGCTGTGGCTTGACTGTGGCTGTGGCTCTTGCTTCAGCTTCAGCCGGCCGGTGTCGTTGGCACTTTACTAGCGAACGGCGACCAAAGAGAGAGAGAGAGGGCGAGAGAGCGAGCAACGAGAGCGCGCGCACTGGGAGAACGAGCGCACGCACTTTGCACTCAATAGAGCGACGCTGTGCTCTCGCTGTCGCTGTTGGCGTCGTCGTCGCTGTTGCGCTGCCGGAGGCTTTGAGTGATTCTGGCCTTTGGGCTGCTGTTAACGCCGCTCTGCCAAAGCGCCCGCAGCGTCAGTTGGCACTCAATGCGAGCAGCAAGCAGAGGACAAGGAGTAAAAGGGAGCTGGCAGCCTTTTGACATTCCTTTGCGCATTCCGCGCGCGCGTTGCCAGCCACGCGTCGCTTTTGGCCGCGCTGCCTGCGCTGCCAGTGCTTCCGGTGTCACTTCCTTATTTAGTTGTTTACATTATTGTTTTTGTTGTTGTTGTTGCGAGGGTTGTGAAATTTGAGTGGCCGCGAGCGACATGCGAGCGTAGCCCACCCACCCGACAACTTTGCGAACTCCTCTCGAGCGTCCTTGTTACAGTTACACGGCGTGTGGAGTGTGGGTGGGCGAAGGGCGAGAAAAGGCGGCAGAACATTTCAACTTAATTTAACAGTCATCAAATGGAATTCAATTTGCCTGAGAGGCGCGCAGAAATTCGGGTAACAAAAAATAAGAAACAAATAACAATGGCTTAACTGCACCCATCCCCTCCCCTCCCCCATCTATATAGCACCTGGCAAAGTATTGTCATTAGTCGCATTATTATTGGGGCTATTATGTAGTAATCAAATTTATAGCACACTTTGCAACACACACACACACACACTAACACATTTACCAACACTTGCGACCTGTGCCTGGCAACGAGCAAAACAAGTCGAAAAACTTTTACGACGCCAAAAAAATATAAAAAAAACAACATACACAATTATTACGACAACAACAAATGGGCAAGAAGAAAATGGAAATTGAAAATGAGTTGAGTGGCGGACACACTCACACACACGCACGCACACATAAATGCAAACACTTTGCACAAATATTTGTGTCATTAAACAAATGACAAACGAATTGGTTTTAACATGAAAGCTGAAAGCAGCAACAGCAACAGCAGCAGCTGCAGACAGCGACGGCAGCAGCGACGTCGACGCTGGCATGCAACAATGCGCGTTGGCAAAAAAGCTAGCACAACACCAACTGATAAGCCAAGCAGCGACGCGCTGTTAAGACTAACAGTCAGAGCTAGCATAACAGAACAGCTTTGACAGCCTAGAGCCACCCCCACACAGTTACATACGCACAAAGACACACGCGTACATTTTACAGCGCTGAAAAATTCGCTTGGCTGCCTCTGCCGCTGCAACAATGCAAACGCAAACGCAAACTTTCTCGCTGCCGGCGTCGCTGCCAACGCCAAACTGACTGTTCGCATTTCGGTTCGTGCTGCTTCGCTGGCAGCGGCTCGTGCCAGTTATAAACCGACTGCCAAACGACTCACGACAGCAGCAGCAATAGCAGCAGCAACAGCAACAGCAGCCGCAGTAGCAATTGAAAGCAACAGCAGCAACAAAAACAACACCAGCGAAAGAAAAGCGACGCTCGCTGTGCGTTTGTTTTTGTGTGTTACCGCAGCAATAAAAAACAAAAATAATAATAATAATACAAAAAAAAAAAAACAAATAAACATAAAGTGTGGCAAACAGTGCAAGCGGCTCAAAAGTGTTTACACAACAACAAAAAAACAGCAGCAGCAATAACAACATTAACGTCAACAAAAGGCAAAATATTATCATAAGAAATCGAATCTGTTAAAAGTGCAACATTTTATGAACATTTTTGAATATTTCAAGTGTTTTTTATTTTTTTTCGAATACTTTGTGTTGGGAATTTAATTAGTTACTTTGTGTAAAAATATCAATGAATTTTTTGAAGAACGAATCTAAAATAACAAGAATTTCTTAAAAAATTTGTTTCTGAATTTGGAGAACGAATTATATATTTTAAACAATTTAAGGAACAGAACATATATTTAAAGCATAAAATAAAATATGCGATTAAATAGAAATAAAATAAAAAACTTGAAAAAATTTTACAAAAATTTCAAAAGATCAATAAAAAAAAGTTTGGTTGAAATCAGTTAAAACAAAGATGTGATTGAGAGACAAGAAAAACGTTACGTTTTTTATCATTTCAATTATTTTGCATAACTTTCTTGTAAAAACAACAGTTTTTTAAAATGTTATTGTGAAATGTATTGTATATTTTAAAATGCAAATGAAATAGTTTGAACAATGGTTTAAAAATATAAACGCATACAAATTATTCTCCGAAAACATAAATAAAAAGTAAAATTTAAGCATAAATTTTTTTTAACAAAAAAATTCATTGAAATTTATTCAGAAATGCTTTCATTATATTTTTTTTTATTTTCACGTAATTTCCCAGTGACAGACACCAAATATTTCGCATAATTCTTCATGTTTGTTTTTGTTGTCTTTCAAGAAATTTCGTGCCTCTCTTGAAATCTTACATGGTGTGTGTGTGTGTTTATTTATTTGACATTTGTATTTCCTCTGAGAAATTATGCATGGCGAATGCAAATTTATTAGGTGCAGACTCATTAGATAGCCGCCCATTTCCCCCGCCCCCTCCTTTTCACCCAATAGACAGTTTTTCCAACGCGAACGAAATTAAAAAACATAAATCAAAATATGCTAAATAAATCAACGAAAATTGCGCAAAAAGTGCGGACAATCTATTTGCCCCGTCACCCCCTCCCTATCGCTCTCTTATCCTCTCCTTCTCTGTGCCACTTAATCAAGTGAAGTGCAACCAAAGGAAGCAGTAAAAAAATGAACAAATAAATAAGTCAATTAATTAGACGCATTTTTTTTTGGAAAAGTAAGGGGAAACTGTAGGGAAAACTGAAAGAATTTGATATTCATAAATTTGAGAAACATTTTGCGCGTATTTCAATAAGCAGCTGAAAGAAAATAGCATTAAAATATTTCAATTCATGCGGGAAGTGGATGCTCATTGTGCAAAGAAAAGTAAAATGAAAACTTTCAACAATATCATTTTCTTAACGCCAAGAAAAAAATAGCAAAGAGTTGGAAAAGAAAAACTGGAAATTTTGAAAAATATTTAAAATTGGCTGGTCGTTATTTGTGTTGTGCGTGCGAACGAGTATGTGTGTATGGGTGTGTGAGACTGCTTGAAAGAAAGATAAAAAATGAAATAGATCAGATAAACACAAAGCACAATATTATTAAGTAGCGCACATTTTAAACTTAGACCCAAAATAACCTTTTTATGCTAAGAGTATTTCCAATTCGCTGTTATGTCTAGAGACACACAGTAAAATTAATAGGTTTACTTTCGTAAGTTACTGCATTTTACTCTATTTTAATTAAAAGTTACCTAATTATCAACTTAAATGTTTATGAACTCCCATCTTAGCTGCTTTAAATAAAAAATATATATACATTTTGTAACACTAAAAGCGGTTAGAAATTTATGCCAAATTTTGTACTGTGTACAGACAAAGAAACAGACAAATAGACAAACAGACAGACGAATTGTGCATGCAACAACGGCAATAAAAAGCAGCCGCAACAAATGCAAATGGCCAGAAAGAAAATGGCTATGTCGGTAGCAAAGAAAAATGCGGTCGCTGCCGATCGTTCATATACATATATGCGCAAATATATATACATATATGCATTAAGAGCCATAATAATAATATTATTATTCTTATTACTTTTAGTTATTATCACGTTAGTTCTTGTTCTTCTCCCTTTTGGGAGCAAATTCCCGCCTGAGATTATTTGGTGGCGTCTCTTAATTAATTTTTCCATCATAATTTCTCATTAGTTGTTCGCAATGCAGTTAAATGGGTTGAAAAATGATTTATAATATGTGCGCACCATTTTATTACCCCGTATGAGTACAAGAGGTCTTTTAAATATTTATATGCCAATCAGGTCAATTCAGAAAAACACTAGACACATCAAATGTATATTATTTATTTATAATTACAGGATATCTTCTAGTTAAATTGTTGTTCTTTTGCTTTTCCGGTGAAGCGCGAAATTTCTTATTTTGAGGGAAGAAAATAAAATAATTAGTAATATGGAAAATGTAATAATAGACACTGCGAGGGCATGTTTAAACGCCTTCGCTTTTCTTACTCCCACTGTCTCCCACTGACTCTCCCGCCCACACGCCCTCTAATACAGAACACAAGAAGAAATGTGAGAGGCGTTTGCAATTGCAAGGTTAAAATATTACGCATACGCCATGGACTGCAGGTTAAAATTGCCAGGAATTAATTGGAAAATATAACAAGGACAGAATAGGGGAGTTTACTACGAATTTATATATACACTTATTGATGCGGCTGAGCGCATGAAATTTGTAATTAATTAGTATGGCAAACAAGAGACAGGGAAAAGATTGAGTGGGAGAAGGATGGAGCGATTCAGTTGCATTATTAATGAGAATCCATTGCTGTGATAAAGTAATGCTGTAAATTATTATTTAAAAAAACTCAACAAAAATTAATGAAAAGTTGAAAATAAATTATAGCCGCACTCATTTTCAAGTGAAATATCATTAATGAAAGTCTGCGCTTAAAAATATTCATATTTGAAATGAGTTTGTCAGCTGACAAGCGGCTAACAAACGGAATAATATATGCGTCCTCACCTTTTAAATATAAAAACAGTTCCGCTTGAAGTGAAAATTACAATTTTTAACATTTTAAATTAAATTTGTCACGCTTCTTTAAAGCATTTATAAGGTTTTTAAATATTTGTAACTATAAAATGGAGAACAATCGTTTGTACAATTGTCTGTAATAAGATAATTGCGTTGACTAACTGATTGAAGATATAGTAAAACTTTAAAAACAATCTTTAAGCACTCGCAAGTTGAGTTTTCAACTGTAGCTATCTTTTGAGACGGACGAAATTGTAAATTCCAATAATTCGTAAATCTGTTTATTTATTATTTCAATCAGATAACTGAACCATTGTCACAATTAAGCACTTATTTACATGCTTCTCGCTCACGAGACTGCGCCGACCTTTCAACGGCATTTAACGAGCGCGTCTTCACAGAGTGGAAAAGGCCCATCAACACCTACAGACAGCTCAACTCGACTCAACTAAAAACTCAGCTCGACAAAAGGCAACGCAACTCAATTCAATTCACGCACACAAAATGCGATGGGCAAAGCGTGGTCGGGGCTAGGGGGGAAAATGGATAACTGGCGAAGGCTTTCCACGAATTTTTCGACCACTTCCGTTGGCTTCCGACTGGCCACCCAGTTGTGTTGGTTAACAGTGCGCTTACTGGTTTTACTCTCTGTTCGTCGCTCGGTTCTCGCTGCTAATTCGCATTAATCATACGCCGCGTTGTGCACAGCATTTATTTATTTTATTTTTGCAGCGCGCCGCATTGAAACATGAAAATGAAATTCAGACAAAACAGCAGCACCAGCAAAAACAACAACAAGAGTGCTCAACTGGGAGATACCCTAACCTATTGCTTAGTTTCGTTTAAAGATATTTAAACAAACATTCCGTCTGTGCTTCTTCTTATTGTTTAACCCAAAATTGGGCATAGTTATATGAAAATCGTTATTCCAGATTTAAAGTCTTCAGCTTTTGCTGTTGCTGGGGTCAGCAGTTCAAAAAAATCGGTATTAATTCTTCTGTTTTCTTTTGCCTTTACATCAAAATACCCTACATCTTAATCGTTTTCTATGCGTACAGGGTATAACATCAACAGCGCAGCTTTTCACATTTTTATTTTTACACGCAAATTTACTGACTGTCGACGTCGACGACGTCAACTTTTGCCGTCTTACTCACGCCGCTGTCAACGTTGGCGTCGCTGTCGGCGCTGCTGTTTGCTTTGCCGTTGACGTCGCCGTCGCCGTTGCTGTTGCTTATTTTAATGTGTCAAGGTTCGCGGCATCATATTTTGCGCTTTATTTCAGTGCGCTTCAAGCGTACAAAATTATTTTAGCCCCCCCCTAGACTGATAGGGAGAAAGAGAGATAAGAAGGGAGAGAGGGAGATAGCTTTATCTCCCTATACTCCTAGCTGTAGACTTTCTCATTCGTCAGAGCAAATAAAGGTTGGTTACATTGGCGGTACCTGAAAAACCCGATGACCAACAGCTGCTCAAGCAGCACCGAAATTGTAAGAGGGCTCAAAAGGGGTTTACAACGTAGCAAATACAGAAAAAAAACTAAATAATAGTAAATAAAATAAACTGTGAGTGAAACAATTGAAAAATACAGATAAACGACATAAATAGTCATATTAAGTTTAAATATTTTACAATCCAGTTAAAGAATTCCCCTTCCCAAATATTAGTCGTAATATAGCCTGGAAATCATTTAAATCCCAAGCTCATTAGCAAGATATATGATATTCATGAATACATTTTTATTATCATGAATCTAGTTAAAATATTCCTGCAGCATGCGAAGGAGATGGTCGAAAAGTATTGAATGTCTTTTGGGTTCAAGCATTAAGGGGGGCAAGAAGAAGACAACGCAGACGAAGACGTATCGATAAATGTAAATGCAGCGCTGGGCAGGAGAGCGGGGAAATCAGGAGGCAAGGGGATGCTAAAATGGAAGACGGCAGCAATGTGAAACGAATGTAGTTGTAGGTGAGCTGCGAAAGCGTGTAGAAAAGCGTAAGAGAAACGAGAGAAAGAGCCGGAGAGAGGGAAGAGGTTAGGGGGTAACCCAATGAGCGAGCGAGTGAGCAAAACATTTTTATTACCGCAGCGGAGTCGTAAAAAACTAAATTACTTTTAAGTTTGTAAATTGTGCGAGCTGCTTTAACGCTCTAAACGAGCCTCCACATTGGACCTGTGTGTGTGCGCGAGTATGTGTGCGAGTGTGTGTGTGTAACATAAGTTTAATATTATGGCAAGTTACGCCCCCTCAGCCCCCGCGCTTGTCACAGCGCAAGAGTTTTGCATTCTTTGTGTCACGTTTCCATCGAGAGATGCCCACAGAGCTGCACAGGAGATGAGAAAGCTCTAATAGAGCGTGCTCGACTTGGCGATACCCTGTAATTATTTATATACGCCCACAGTAGCTGCAGACTGTGCTTCTTCTTGCCGTTAGCTCCAAATTTATGATTTTCAAATAACTTTTGTACTTCTGTATATTTGCCAGAGCTGGAAATCGATATAAATCGATCTTTAGGTATTTTGCCACAAATCCAAAAATTCTCTTATAATCTCAGCTTAAAATCGATATTCACCAATAAAGAGAATTTGGCATTAGCTATCGAAAAGAAATGGAAAATTTAATGAAAATTTGAATTCTCTAGCTTTTCGGCCTGTTACATAAAGTTGCACAAAACTATTATAACCCTTTATAAGTTTTTTGAAGTGGGTACAGGGTATAAAATATACTGTAGATGCGGGGTGCAGCGAGGCAGGGGGCGTAGAAAGAAAAACAAATTTATGAAACGGCATTTATTCATAATGAGCCAAGCGAATGGGAAAAGTGTTTGGCGCGTGTATCGGTTCACTCGGTTTTTATGGCCACGACGGCCACTGAGAAGATTGCGAGTCCCCAGCCAGAGGCAATTGGGTATATATTGCACTGAGTGAGTGTGCGTGTGTGTGTGTGTGTGTGAGTGAGTGTTGTGAATGCTGCCAGTGCAAGTGTGAGTGTCTGTGCGCCATAAAGTTATTAACTAGTGCTGCGACTGTTTGGATTAGGGAAAGTGCTTGACTATGTCGGGTAGAAGGGGCCCATAAAGTTTATGTGAATCATTTTATTATGAATATGAATATGAATATTGCTAAAGATGTGCGCACGTTTAGTATTCGAATTGCTTTTGTCTGGTCAATTTTATGAAAGTTATTATTTCGTGGAAGCGATAACATTGATTAAACACTCATAAGTCAATTTGAGTGTATTCACATATTCTTAGAATGAATACATTTATTAGTACTGATTGAATATGTAGCGTTTAGATCGAGTTTTATGCTAAACTTTAATGCGAACCTCACACACACACACAAACACACCCAAACATACACACAGTTCATTCGTTCTCTTACGAATATTGCGATGTATTGAATACCTACTCTGCTGGGGAACACCTACATACATAACTGTACCCGCTTTAAGGTGTCTCCATACAAATATGTAGCTGCTCCCAGTGCTAGCGACGTAATCCCGTGTCAGTTTACCGTTCAATCCATTTCGCAACTTCCCCGATTACATACAAAGTAAATATGTATGTGTTTGTGTGCATTTACATACGTTTGCACTCGCATCAGTGAGTGCTCTTCTTCTGCCGCCGCGCTGCCATTTGTCAAACCCTAAGCGCTGTCCGCATACTCGCACAAAAAAGAAACATAAAGAAACAACAACAACACGACCAACAAGGGCAAGAAGAAGAAAACGAAACACTCGCTTTGTCCATCTACGACGCGCTCTCACACCTCACGACCCTTTTGCGGTGCCTGCTGCGCCTATGCGCTGCTATTTTGTATACATTTTGCATTAATTAAAAACAAAGTAAATAGCAAAAGTCGCGCGCGTTGTCCAATTCGATCCAAGCTAACACGAGCCGAGCCGAGCCGAGCCGACACGAGCCGAGCCGATCAGCTGCGAGCCGAACTGCGCTGAGGCGAGAAAATAAAACTGAAAAGCAAACACATTCTGATTTAAATGTGATTGTTTTTGTGTTTTGTTTTTCATTCTTGTTACACTCGCACAAAAAAGGCGCACAGGCGGGCAACAAGCAGCGGCAGCAGCCGCTAAACAAAACAAAAGCAGCGACGACGTTGGCGTCATATACCACCCGCTCTCTCACTTCCACTCCCACTCTCACTCTGTCAGCGCTCTGCCTGCAGTTGTGCGGCGTCTCTGCCGTCGCTGCTGATTAGAAGTGTCTTTTGAGTATTTTCTGTTGTTGTTGCCTTTGCGCACTTGCGATTTTGTTCATTCTTTGCGCTTTTGTCTTTTGTATGTTTTCAATAAATTTTTGTGCACGTCTTGCAGTGAATTTTTCTTTTGATTATTTGTCAACTCAGCGCATTTTGCGCCCGCCTTTTGTTGTTGCTATTCTCGTTGTGAGCTTTTGTGAAGTGCTAATCGAATTGTCGCTCTTATTATGCAGCTGCCAAATCAAATTGCAATCAAAAGAACTCAAACACACAAGAAAATTAAAAGAGTAAAAAAGCAAAAACAAAACAAAACCAAATCAAAAGCCAAATGCGCGCTCGCAGCAAACGCAACAAAATGCACAACTGTCGACGCTTGGCAACACTGTCGACATTCTACAACACTACCGGACGACAGCGCCGCCATTATCAAGTCTAAGTCAAAGTGATCAAACACTCTTAACTCGCAACTGTTTCAAAACACAGACTTCAATTCTAAAACTTAACCTCAGCTCTCGACTCGCACATGCTGTAACTATATATATATATATATCTTATAAATACTTTGCCTAATCGAGCATAAACACTAAAAAATATATCTATGAATATTTGGGTAAGATGTAAATTTAATTATTTTCATATTTTTTATCATATCGTTATACTTACACTATTTTACTTTGATTACTAAAGAACGCTATATTTATAAATACAACTTTCTTTCTGATTGACTGACTGACTGATTGGTGACTAACGCACAGACCAAACCATAAGAGCTAGAAAGCTGAACTTTGCACAGTAGTTACCTTTTATGGTGTAAGTGAACAAGAAGAATTTTGAAAAATTGCTTAAGCAACGCTTGTTTAGATATAATTTGATTCTTTTTCATCCGATCAGCTGCAACTTATTTGCAACCAGCTTTTTAGAAATGCATTGAAGACATGTTTCAGAGTTTTTGAAAATTAAACGCCCCTGAGGTGGAAAAGCGGGTTGAAAGGTTTTAGGGGTTGGTTAAAAAAAAAGAACATGGGCTTCGCGAACTTTGGACAATTCAACGTACAGGGGGAAATAAATAGTAAACTGATTTTATATTGAATAAAAAAAGACTTGAATCGGGCAAAGCCGGGTAATACGTACATACGAGTTTATATATATTATTAAATTGCTCCTCTCTTTCTCCCTTTTGTATCCTTTCTCGTTGCAGCAACAAAAATTCCTAAAACGACCAGCGGAGGATGTTGACAATGGCGCCGAGAACTATGAACCGCCGCACAAGTTGCCCAATAACAACAACAACAACAATAACAATAATAATAACAACAATAATAACAATAACAACAACAGCAGCAGCAGCTCAAGCGGCGTTGGCGGCGGCTCTGAGAATCTAACCAAATTCTCAGTGGAAATCGTGCAGCAACTAGAGTTCACCACATCGGCGGCCAATTCGCAGCCGCAGCAGATCAGCACCAATGTCACAGTGAAGGCGCTGACCAACACCTCCGTCAAGAGCGAACCGGGCGTGGGCGGCGGGGGAGGCGGCGCCGATCAGCAGCAGCAGCAGCAGCAACAGCAGCAGCACCAACAGCAACAACACCAGCAGCATCAGCAGCATCAGCAACACCAGCAGCACCAACAGCAACAACACCAGCAACACCAGCAGCAGCAGCAACAACACCACCAACAGCAACAACAAGGCGGCGGTCTGGGTGGCCTTGGCAATAATGGGCGCGGCGGCGGGGGTCCTGGCGGCGGCGGCATGCCCACAGGACCCGGCGGCGGCATCGGCGTTGGCGTCGGCATGGGACCCAACATGATGTCCGCCCAGCAAAAGTCCGCGCTCGGCAACTTGGCCAATTTGGTCGAGTGCAAACGGGAGCCGGACCATGATTTTCCCGACCTGGGCTCGCTGGACAAGGATGGCGCCAATGGCCAGTTTCCGGGCTTTCCCGATCTGCTGGGCGATGACAATTCCGAGAACAACGACACATTCAAGGATCTCATCAACAATCTGCAGGACTTCAATCCCAGTTTCCTCGACGGCTTCGACGAGAAGCCGCTGCTGGACATCAAGACCGAGGACGGCATCAAGGTGGAGCCGCCGAATGCCCAGGATCTGATCAACAGCTTGAATGTCAAATCTGAGGGCGGACTGGGCCATGGCTTTGGTGGCTTCGGCGTGGGCATGGGCCTCGATCCGCAGGCCATGAAGATGCGTCCGGGCGTGGGCTTCCAGAACGGACCCAACGGCAACGCGGGCAACGGCGGTCCTGCGCCGGGCGGCGGCAACGGCGCCGGCGGCCTCATGTCGGAGCACTCGCTGGCCGCGCAGACGCTCAAGCAAATGGCCGAGCAGCATCAGCACAAGAGCGCCATGGGCGGCATGGGCGGCTTCCCCCGTCCGCCGCACGGCATGCAGCAGCAGCAGCAGCAACAACAGCAGCAGCAGCAACAGCAGGCGCCGCAGCAGCAGCAGCAACATGGCCAAATGATGGGCGGCCCCGGCCAGGCGGCGCAGCAGCAGCAGGGACGCTACAATGACTACGGCGGCGGCTTTCCCAATGACTTCGCCATGGGTCCCAATGCGGCGCAGCAGCAGCAGCAACACTTGCCGCCGCAGTTCCATCAGAAGGGGCCGGGCGGCGGGGGGCCGGGCATGAATGTGCAGCAGCAGAACTTTTTGGATATCAAACAGGAGCTCTTCTATTCCTCACAAAACGATTTCGATCTCAAGCGTTTGCAGCAGCAGCAGGCCATGCAACAGCAGCATCATGCACAGCAGCAACAGCAGCAGCAGCAGCAGCATCCCAATGGCCCCAAGATGGGCGTGCCCATGGGCGCCGCTGGCAACTTTGCCAAGCAGCAGCAGCAGCAACAGGTGCCAACGCCGCAGCAGCAGCTGCAGCAGCAGCAACAACAATACTCGCCATTCAGCAATCAAAACGCCAGCGCCAACTTCCTCAACTGTCCGCCACGCGGCGGCCCTCAAGGCAACCAGGCGCCGGGCAACATGCCCCAACAGCAGCAGCAGCAGCAACAACAACAGCCGCCTCGTGGCCCTGGGGGTCCACAGTCCAATCCGAATGCGGTGCCTGGCGGCAATGCAGCCAATGCCACACAACAACAACAACAACAGCAGCAGCAGCAACAGCAGCAGGCAACAACAACAACGCTGCAAATGAAGCAAACGCAGCAGCTGCACATCAGTCAACAGGGCGGGGGCTCGCACGGCATTCAGGTGAGTTGCAACAACAATTATTATCAACTACACATATGTACATACATATATGTATGTATGTCTGCAGCAGCAACAATATTGCAAATCATTCCCCCTTTGTTACTTATCCAATAATATAATGCCACTTAATACCATTGACACGTATGTAAATTTCCTATGCATATTTAAGTTATCAGCGTAACGAAGTCAACAGCTTTGACAAAAATCCCGCATTGCCAAGCAACAGCAGCAGCAGCAGCGGCAGCGACGCTAACGCCAGCAGCGCTGTTTGCATACCAAGTGTAAAGTTTCGACCATAAACCGACATATAACCATTCAGACAATTGACATACAAAAGGCGCCCGAGCAGGGACGTTCGCCTGGCGCCCGAGCAGGGACGTTCACTCAATGCTTTGGGGGTTGCTCTCGCAGTTCACTCAGCTCAGCTCACTCACTCAAAAACTTAGCCACTCGTTCTCGCTTTCGCTCCCTCTCTTTCTCTCTCCGCTCACTCTCAGCTCTCTGAATCTCTCATTTAGCCCACTCGCTGGCGTTTAACCCTCCTTAGCGGCGTCCGCCCAAGTTTATCTCTGTCCATTAATTTTACCACACATCTGTTCATAAAATTGTCAGTCGACCTGGTGTTCGGCTTCAGTTTGTTGCTCGTGTTGCGTCGGGCAGCAGCAGCAGCAACAGCAGCGCCAGGCGGACCCGCACCAGCGCCCGAGCAGGGACTGTAGCCATGTGCGCCATTTTCATTACGTGCCACACGACTCGTAGCAGCAGCCAACAAAAAAAAATATCTATATAAAAAAATAGAAAGAAGAAAACCATTAATAGTTGTTGCTGTTGTTCCATTTTTGCTTTTATTCTGGCATTCACATGAGCTTGTTGCTGTTGCTGTCTAGCTTTCAATTCGCCGTTGCAGAAAGATGTTTTGGGTACTCGTCAGTTTGTCCTTATGCTGACTTCTGGCATGAGTGTAGTCGTCCAGTTATCCCGTTATCCCATCTACCTGAACGTTACACAGATTCTCATTTCCGCTAGCAATTGGCCTGCAGGCGTGTCAAATTGTAGTTAATCGCTTTGAATACCTGTGCCCTGTATTCATATGAATAAAATATGTAATTACACAGAAACGATGTTTATGATTACTTCAATGAAAGCATGGGTATATTGCATTAAAGCAGCGTGTTATTCGTCTATTCATATCTTCATTTGGAATTAAATAAATTTATTTATCTATTCGTATGCATCTAAATAACTTAAACCATTTTAATTCAGTTCTGTAACGGGACTGCATTGTGTTTTAAATTGTTTATAGTTTTTATGAATGTACTCATGAATATACTCAATTTTAATATTAATTTTGATATAGTTATAATAATGCATGCTTTGCAAAGTACATATAGTATTCGTGAATACACTCATGGGTGTATTCACTTCCCATTTTTTTCTTTTTGAATACAATTGCATACAATAGACATAGATTGTTAATTTGTTATTGATTTTGCTATATTCACACATTCATATAGCTATTCACTTGTTTGTCACAGTCTGGTCTAATGATTCAATCAATCAAATTGTGCCTACGTATAACCGAATTTGTATGCCTGCAGCCACAGAGAGGGGCAAGCACATTCAAATCGCCTAATGTTATTCGCATTTCTCTATTCACAAGTATCTTAATGCATATTTCCTTCGCTTCAAACATCTTTTGTCTGCTTTATATGCAGAAGGACCTCATTTTTCGGGGCCAGGGTCCCTCTCTCCCGCTCTCAAGGGTCTCATTACAACTTGTACTGCTGCAGCAGGAGCTCTTCACTCAAATGATATTCTTATATTCAGTCATGGCACATGCCCTACCTAACCCATATTCATTATCCGCTCCAAATTGTTTTCCTGTTATTTCATAGCGGCAACAACAATAACAACTACAGCAACAACAACAACATTTCATTTACAAAATGAAAGTGCAAAACTTTTTAAGTTAAGTTTCATGTCGCTGAGTAGTTTTCATCAGCAAAAACCAGCCAAAAACGAGAAGCGACCAGAACGAGCAACTCGTTGGGTGCTCGAGTTGTTGTAGTTGTTGTTGCCGCTGCTTTTGGCTTTGCCTTTTCCAAAGGACACGGTTGAAATTTCCGTTTTGCGCTTTAGCTTGTCCAGGCACAGACGCTGGTCCAAGCTCAAGTTTTCCCATGAATTTCGTTCATGCATTACGAAGTGGTAGCCCCAATCCCCCCACCCCCATCATGCCACCAATTTTCCTAGCCACCTCTCAGACAGCATACCCTCAGCATGCATATAGAAATACAGTGATCGCTGGATAGTTGGAACTATTTTAATTTTTTAAAAAGCAAGCAATTTTAATTTAAAATAAATTTGTATGAGCTAAGCAGATGAATTGCAAGGTAATATTTAACACTTTTATATACAAGAAAATCATCAATTGAATGTTTTCTATACAAATATTTGGGTCATTTTAACATTAAGAATTAAGTTTTTTTTTACTTACAAATTATGTTTTCATTTTGGAAAATACGAAAAGTGCAGAAAGAAAATCTTTCTATAAGTAACGTTTTTGAGTCCTAAGTAAAGAGTATTCAAAACTGATTTATACGGTCGAATTTCTGAACGTTTCTCATGTCGAGCGTTCACTGTAGCTATGCAAGCTGAGAAGAGTCAAGCTCTGGCGGCTGTGAGCAAAGCAGATTGGCAAAAACTTGTTGACGATTGAGATTGAAATTTGGTTTAGTTGCTGCCGGACACCCCTTTCCGTGCCCCCCTCCCCCACGTATTTGAAGTTGCCACCCTGCGGACATTAGCGTCCAGTTTTACGAGCTTTACGCATACACTCGCATTCCCATTCACCCATTCCCCCACCCACCCACACACCCTTCTTTAGCTGTCAAAATCAACGCATTGACTTTTGAGGCAATCCTTGAAAACGCTGCCAGCGAAAGGCTGCGTCTTATCTTCTGGTCGAACGAAACTCTCAAGTCAACACGTATACACACTTGGGTCTAACGATATATTTGCATAGGACTCATTAAGAGCCCAAGAATAGCCCATGGCAACCCCCGAAAAAACAAAAGCTTTCGATAGGGTAGCAGCATTCACAAAAATAAAAAGAAAACACACTCGAGTGCATGAAATGAACACGCAGCGTGTAAAATGTAAAATGTACAATAAATATTACAACAAACAGCAAAAAATAAAAAATAAAACAACAACCAGCAAGTGAGGGGCGTGCAAAGCCGCAATAAAGAAGAGAAAGACAGAGAAAAAACACACACAAATGAAATGAAAATAAATCTTCCTGGTAAATATTTGCCTAACGAGCTTTTTAGATGTCCTAACGAAGGGAAGAGAGAGTGAGAGAGAGAGAGAGCGAGTGTGAGCAAGAACAAAAAGGGGTACAAGCCAAGTGCATAATAAATTCCAAAGAATTCTTAAATCTTATGCAAAGAAAGTAAAATGGTTGGGTTAGATAAATGTCATTTAAATAACATGCTTCAAAGAGAATATTATATTTCTTTCCATTGATATTCATGGGTTTATGCTGGGCTTAGCGATGGCCAACAACTTAGTTTGTATATGGACTAGTAAATGTTTCATTAATTTTATTATTATAATTAACAAGATGCAAGGAATTTTTAATTAAAATGCAAATAAAGGTTAAAAGAATTCAATGAAATAATTAGCTTTTAAAATGGATAAATTTGTAAGGGCATAGAAGATTCGCATATATTGCACCATGCATTATCTTTATCCCTTCCTCTCTCTCACCTCTCCGCTCTCTGCTAACAACATAACGGCGAAGTTAACGTCGATGTTAACGAAGCCACACGATAGCAGCAGTAGCAACAGTGACGTCGACGTCGACGTCGATGTCGGCGTCGGTGTCTGCGTTGGCGTTGGCGTCGCTGTTGTTGTTGCTGTTCTTGTTGTCTTTGGGGTCGTCGTGTAAAAGTTCAATGAATTCAGAATGTTCACATTTGCATGTCCTGCATTAACTCGTTTAAATGCCAGCAACAACAAATGAAGCACCCAACAAAACACCAAAAGCAACAACAAAAAGAAACAACAAAAAAACAACAACTACATCAGCAATATTACTAACCACTGTAGAGTTGGAATTGCCAAAGAATTTGTATAAAATAAAATAAAAGAAAGCAGAAAGAGTTATCCTTGAGTTGCCGAATAACAAATACACTTGCAGAAATCAAGTAAATTTTTTATATATTTCGGTACTCAATTGATACAGGTTTTTTGAACAATTGTTGATCAGATTTTGCTGATATATTAGGAGCATAAAAGACCTCGTAATTGCCCAGTTTGTTTAGGATATCTAGAGAAACAAACAAAAACACAAATATTGACCGATAGTTAATATTCCAGTTATAGAATATAGTCGTCCGAGATGCTCTGCAAAGTTCTTTTATGATTTTAAAACTACATTGTTGATAGAGAGCAAAAATATATATGTATATAGTGCATAAACTCGGAAATGTCTCCATTTACGTATTACAGAAATCACGACATTATCACAAAACCCCTTGCAAGGGTATAATAATGCACAAATATATGTACATATGTATATATGTATGTATGAGGACTATTCGGGCACAGGAACAACATGAAAATGCCTCGGCGCGCAAAAGTATGCAACGGAAATGTGCGAAACGTGAAAATGTGCGGAAATTATATATTTTTCAAGGGTGTAGATTTGAGCAGCACAGCGGGTAGGGTTGAACATAGGGGACGAGTGGAGGGGGCTGTGTGTTGTTATTGTTGTTTGGTAGGGTATCAGATTTTTATGACCTGCCACAGCAACTTAATAAAGCAGCGAACTGCAAGACGCGAACAGAAAACACGGCCAAGCGATTTGAGAGCCAAATGAAATGGCCAAATGTAAAGTGGAAAATGGAAAATCGCAAATGGCAAATGGGCTTTGTAATGCTTTGCAGCGCTGTATCAGCGTGCAATAAATAATTTATAACCATAACGTTACAGATCTAGAGACCCCAAAAAATGAACACCCAAAAATTGAGCACAAAGCCCGAAGGCGAGTCGAAATGAATTGAGTCCAAGCTGAGACGAGTCGAAACGCGGCGAGTCGAGTTGAGATTCTTTTGCACTCCGTGCCTCCACGCGACTGACAATGCGCCGGCGCCAAGGCAATAAAACCAAGTGGGAAAATGTGGGATTGCCGAAAGGTGGCACGACTAGGCAGATATCCTGCAATAAGAAAAGGTTTTAGTGTAAATTAAAATTGCGTATGAGAGTGGGGTTTACAAAATGTGATTTCTTACTCAAATTACAATTTATATTTTAATTAACCTTCCAAGATAATAAAATGTATAGTATATTTTTTAGCTGGAAATGTAGGAGAGCTTGTCTAAAAAGACAATAACGATAATATTTTTTAAGTTATTTATTATACAAATTGAATTTTTATGAGTACAAAAAAAGATATAGCAAACAATATTTTGTTTATTAATTTTTTTTTTAATTTTTTTATTCATTTTTACGTCTATTAACTGACACATTTTTTTTAACCCCTTCGTAGTTATTATAATTTTTTTCGTACACAAACGTGCTTTGATATGCAAAGTAAGACAAATTAGCATACCCTTCAGAGACACACCTAGTGCAGGGTACCACAATGCTTTGACTGTCTTTTGGGTGGCTTGTTGACTGGATGGGTGGATGGGCTATGCTGGGGCCTTGTGGGCAGGCGAAGCTCCTCAGGAAAGCATTCGAATTGTTTAACAAACTCGTGACATAATTCGTTTGTTATGTCGTTGAGTGTTTGGGGGCACAACTACAGCCACGGCTGCCCCAAGCCCTCGCTCTCATCCTCATCCTCAGCCTGCTCTGGCTGTCTGTCCAGCGAGGCGAATTGAGTCGTGGATTATTGTAAAGTTATGCAAAAGTGTTTGTTTTCTGTTTATAGCGGGTTATTTGATGCTATGTCTTTGGCATTAATAGACCTGTATGGGCCCGCTATAAGGACTCCAATCGAATTGGGGATCATCCGAAACTTTGGCACTAATTTGTTGTTGTTGGGGAATCACCTGAAATATTTATGGCATAAACTTTAACAACAAATTAAGAACTGGAACAGCGGCAGTGGCAGCAGCCGCCCCAGAATGCTATAAAATCTATGCCAGGGTTGCCGCCATCATGTTGCATTCATAATTCAAAGCCGCTGCCAAACGAAACGGCATGGGGAATATTCTAGTTACTTTTGTTGTATTTGCTTGTAGGGACTGATTGTGGGGGTAGGGAATGGAATGGACCCGCACATCCTATCAAACGATGAGCCGTGTCGCTACCCTCCCCCCTCTACCGCCATTTTGTTTTAGGCCGCCATTACACAACGCATTTGATGCTCTCAAAGGTCACATTATTTACCTTTTATATTCCCATTCGCGTGTGGTAGGGGCCTTAACGGTAACAGTAACAGTTGGCCATAGGGAGCGTGTTATGGGTGGATACTGTAGGAGGGGGATTCTCAGAGCTAAGTTTGATGATGGGC
The DNA here is from genome assembly GCA_035043565.1 of Drosophila robusta. Classification (NCBI taxonomy): domain Eukaryota; kingdom Metazoa; phylum Arthropoda; class Insecta; order Diptera; family Drosophilidae; genus Drosophila; species Drosophila robusta. The sequence continues at coordinate 7,873,622 of JAWNMW010000584.1, forward strand.
TTTTGGCGCATCGCAATATTTGCTGAAATGTTCTGCGCTTCGCTGTTTTTTTCTGATTATTTTTTTGCTGCTTTCGCTTGTTGCCAAGAAGTTTCACGTAATATTTTCATCAGTTTCGCTGCGTTTCAATCAATTTTGCAGGTGTTGCCACCGCGTTGATGGGTTGAAAGTGATGCCAGTGGTCGCCACGGGGCATGCCGCGGTTAGCGATGGTGTTAAGTAATGAAGCTTGAAATTCAACGCCGGGGATTGGATTAGGCTAGCGATAGGAGAGTAAACTTTTAGAAAATACATGAACTATCCCAATGAAAACATCCCGATTAAATCTTTAAAAATCATTCTTATAAATATATTCTTTCGATTAAAGAAAACTTTCGTTAGATCATGAAAAAGTGGAATTGATTAAGCGCAATGTAACAATGTAAAGTACAAGTTTAAATTTTTAAAAATATGGAGCTTATTTTATCTATTCGATTCATAGAAATTGTGGAAACCATTTCCTTATAGTTTTGTATTTATTCAGATCGTAGAAATAATATTTCAGGTAAATGCTTTATTATTTTTTTGTGAAATTTCTACTTAGCTTGTAGGGTTTTATTTTTCTCTTGGAAAGAGTCAATTTTATTGAAAAATTTTTTTTATGCATATTTTAAGCTTCTTTTACTTGTTTTTCAGTGTATTTGAAATGCTCAGGGATTTCTTTGCTATTGCTCACTTATTTCGCTCTGGCTTTTCGCAGCTCAAACTGATTTTAACCTTGTCAAAGTGCGCCTTAGCTATTTTTCGTATGGTTTGCCACCTTAAATGGTGGCGCCCCTTGGGGCAGTCTGCACCTGGACAGCGGGCAGCTATTCCAATTCCCCTGGCTCGACGACCAATTGCTATTTTATATATATATATATATATATGTGTTTATATATTTATATATATATAAATGTATAGGAACTTGGTAACTGGTTCTATTTGCTTCATTTGCTGCTGCGTGGCATAAAATTTAATATTTGCGCGTGTGCTTAACCCCAAGTTGGCCCCTGCATTGCCGCATTTATCTATCGCTTGGTTGCTCAGCGTGAGTGTGAGTGTGCGTGTGCGTGTGTGTTTGTGTGGGTGTGGGTGGCGTTGTGATTATTATGCCATGTAATCTGCTTCACATAACAACGACGACGACGACAACGAGGATGTTGAGCGTAAAGCGTGGCAAGTAGCAAGTAGCAAGTGGCAAGTGGCAAGTACTTTTAATACTTTCACCTTCGCCAGGTGGCTGCCCCAGGCCAAAGCCCTGCGGGCCCTCTGGGGAATTATCCATACATATTCATCGTTGCACACACACACACACACATATATATAATCATATACATATATATCCATATATAAATATTTCAGTTTTTAATCTATTTTAATGGATATTATTTGAAATGCAGCAGCTTCTTGGTGAATGAGCCGCACAGGTTTTTCATTTTACTTTCTATAATTCGCCTGTCGCGCCGTCTCTCTCGTTCGCGCTCTCTCCCTTTCTATCTGCCGTTTTGCTTAGTTTAATTTTTCTAATCTGGCCAAAGTCGCGGCGAACAGACAAATCGTCGCGACGGACGCGCCAAAGTATGCAACACTTTTTGCTGCTCCTCGACGGCAAAAGTGGCCTCAGTGTGTGAGTGTGTGTGTGTGCAGTTGTTGTGTGTGTGCGCTCTGCAAACAGCTCACGTCGCATATTTATAGGCTGCCAGGCATAAAAAGCGATTTCAACTCGAGCTCTCGAGCCGTTTGCCAAAAGATTTACAAAATGTTTTGCCAGAACTTGGTAGAGTGTGTATCTTCGTGTGTGTGTGTGTATACACAGTGAGTCTAGTGTATTATTTGATTATATATACCCTTTATCATTAAATGTTTTTATAGATTATATAAAAGCATATAAAAGTTTACACTTGAAAGTGTACAAAATATTTTACTTAACTTTATTTATTTTATTATTAATTTATTTTATATTTAATTCATAAATTCAAAATACTTCCCAGGAAGTTTTCACTAAGTTTAAATCTTATCTATCCACACTTGCCTTCAACCATACACTTAGGGTATTATCTAGTCGTTAACTCCCACGTGCATCATAGTCTTGCTAGTCTATAGCTACTTTGGGCCTATTTGTAAGTTGCAGCCGCATTTGTTTAGGCCACAGGCTCAAAGTTTGTTATCACCGACTGCAGTTGAATATTCAAATTAGTTTTTATTTATTTTGTGCACAGACCAAAAGAGCAAAAAAATTGGCGAGACGGAGATAAAGAGAGAGAGGGGAGAGAGAGAGAGAGAGTGGCAGATAGAGATTGAGTGGCATATCAAAAAGTGTTTGCAGAATTTGTTTAAATTTCATGCCACTCCAGACACAAATTCATATAAAATGTCTAGGTGTGCGAGTGTGTGTTTGTGTTTGTGTGTAAAACATGCAAATAATAAAAATCGTTTTATTCTATACAACTGTCAAAGGCAGACGAGACCAGACAAACGAGCCGGTTTGAGCCTTGGTCAAGTGCGAATTGTTACAAAGACCGACTTAGAAAGAGAAAGACGGAGAGAGAGGGAGGTAAAAAGAGTGCGGGAACATTCACATAAACAAACAAAAAACACACAACATTTGGAATTCCATTAAAATTTGTTGCTGTTGTCACAGAATTTTACACTTACAAACAAATAACAAACGAACGAACCAACAACAAACAAGTAAGAACATTGTCGTAGAGTGTAAACGACTGCGCAATACTCTGTTCGCAGTTTAAAAATATTTCCAGTCGAACCAATTACCGCTTTAATAAATATTCAAAAAAACAAATTAAATGCAAATATATTAATGAAACTTTAGAGAAGAGAGTGCTTATCAAATACTTCAAATTTTCAGCATTTCACACACCGCACAATACAAATATACTCTATACAACTTGCTGTCTAAAGTACAACAAACGAACAAAACATTAAAAGAACACAATTTAACGGCCATTTTGGGAGAGGTGTAGGCTCCGCATATTGCGTATACGCAACGTTTGCCAGCCGTGTCAAAACACAGCAATTCTCATTTCATTAACTGCTGCCACAGGACGCACAATCTGTTGCTGTATATTTGCTCATAAATATGTCTGACCTGGCCACACTCTACACTCTACACAACACCCCTCTCTCTCTCTCTCTCTCTCGCTCCTCTACCGACACCTTGGGCCGCCCACTCGGTCTGCCCGGCCCCGCCCCCTCAACAGCCAGTCACTTTATCAAATTAATTACTTTTTCAACAACAATTGGGGCGGTGTGGGCGTCGGTGAAGTGGTCAAAAAGTTGTTTTTGCTTACATTTGCCTTGTTTTATTGTCCCATGGCATTAGAATCACGCACGAAACTTGAAGAGATTACATATAAGAGATTATCTATAAGAAGAGAGAGGAGAATAGAGAGGAAAAGACAGAATCCCAAAGAGTTGAGCGCGTGAAACCCGCGCTTTATCTCTTATCTCATAATTAGTTGCCCTATCCGCAAAACTCACATAAATGGTAAATAGACATTTTATAATTGTGATTGGAAATCTCATAAGATACTTTGCTTATAAAATAAAAAGAAAATGATAAAAAGACATTTTAATTAAAGATATATCGTGTATCTAATTATGATTATCAAGTATTATATCATCTTGTAATTTTAAAAAAAACTCAACAGCAATTAAAAATAAAAACAAAACCGGCATAAAACCCCTGTTTAAATGAGTTCCTATTTGAGAAATATAAAGCCTTTTTAGTCCAACATCAGCCATAACCATTATTATAACGGAGTTGTGCACTTAAATTGACTGTTTTTTGCTAAAGCTCCCGCAAGGAGTTAACTAGCTTGGAAGTCATGTGAAGTTGTGACGTCATTAGCACACAATTAAGTACCGTTTAAAAATAGTTCAAGGAGTGCGGCGCAATAAACGACTGCAAAAATGTCACCAAGGAAAATCAATAATAACGAGACGAGAACTGGACTTCGCCCGGCCCCTTCCCCTAGCCCCTATGTCGCTCTAATAATGAAGTAATTTAGTCATATGGCAAAATATTTTAAGGGGCTCTGCTGACAAAAAAAATTTCCTTTGCAATAAAATGGGAAAAATGTGAAATGGAAAACGAGGGCGTGCACTACTGAAATAAAAAAAATAGCAAACTCTCAGCCAGCTCGGCAGCAGGGCGCGAACAAAACCTCTCGCACACGTGACAAGGACAACGCCAAAGCCTGTAATTAAAAATATAAAAGGACTTACAAAAAGCACAACACAAACGCACACAAACATTTATATACACAAACAAACACACACACACAGACACACTCACAGGGAGCAAAGGGCCTCTAATGTAACCACAACAAACGGCAGGAACCAACTAACCAGTTAACCCACCTGGCTAACATGGCGTATGTGTAATTTTATATTGTCAGTCTTCGTCTGGGCGCACTTTTGATCTTTCGGCAACAAACGGCGACAACAACACGAGGCAAAACTGTGACCAAGGCATTAAACTAGCTAACGAGATGGCCCACAACAAGGCAGAGCTAACTGAAGAGTGGAATGGGTTGTGGAAGGGGGAGCGGGTGGCTGGGTGGTTGGGTGGTTGAACAGGTGCGTGTCTGACGCTCGTCACTTCAAAGTCCTTGCGCAAAGTAATTGAAAATGTAAATGGTATACACGAGGACACCAGGCGAAAGTGTTGATAAATACCCCAACCAAAGAGATGTGAGTACAAGCAATGGGAAAGAGTATCGCCAGGGCGAATAGAGTGTGTGTAAACAGCAATACTCAAAACAGTTTTAGGTTCAGTCAAACATTTACAAATGCAAGATAGAGATGAAGAAGTATTTTAATATTTTTTGGGAGAAAACTCTGCATGGAAGGGATATCTGCAAGTAGGTATTCTAGTATTAGTATAGTATAGTATTCAATAATCTTAAGCAAAGCTCAATGCCATTTTTAATCGTTTACGAATGCGATTCAAAGAAGAGGTGGAAAATTTCAATAAATGCTTATAAAAGAGGAGAAGGGAAAGAATGTGTCAAATAGGAAATACATATTATTTCAAGTTTTTTTTCGAAAGGTATTTTATGCGCTCATGCTGTACCTCTTTATAAAGATCTTGTTCGTAACTGCAACTTTGACTAGATAGTTTCAATTCAATTAGCGAGGATCTTTAGGTTTAATATCATACAGTTGGACTATGCAGCTGTGCTTAGAGAGCGTTATAAATATGATAACTGGTCTCAGTTCGGGGGCTTAATTCGTGGTGTTCCTTTTATTCTTTTTTGGCCATGTTTTTGTTTAGCCTGCCGCATTTGTGGCTTGCCAAATGTTTTGTTTGCTTTTAGTATTATTAATTGCTTATTATTTTAATGCATCAACGGCAGTAACAACAATATAAACACAAACAACAACAATTGAAAACCCTTTGGCATTGTCAGCTGCTGTTGCGGTTGGGCAAATAAATTAAGTAATTAACTTTAATGATTGCCGTTTGGTTGGGATTTGGTTAAATGGATTTTTATGCTTGGCATTTGCCACATTCTCATTGATTTTTAGTGGCAGCTTAGGCCACGCCCCCAATTCGTGCGAGTTACCCAAGTCATTTGCATTTAGTGCAAAATCAATGCGAAAACATTTTCAAATTTCAAATAGCAAAAATTCAAATCATTTGTTGGCCAGGTCAATTTCGGCATTTCGGCCTGTAAAGAGAGAAACTGCCACAGAGAGAAGGGACCGACCGTATGGGGAAACGGGGGAAACAGGTGGTAGGGATTTGTGGGTCCGTGTCTCATTTTGCACAATTTGCAATAATTTTTGCTGCGTGTCGCTGGACGATTTGTGCGTTTCATTTGGTCTCATTTCGCTTTTCTCTTTTCGCTTGCTATTTGCACGCGTTTTGCCGTGCGCTTTGCTGCGTCTGTTTGCAAAGTGCGTGTAAATAAAATTAACGAATGTTGAACTTTTTAGCCGCGGCCAAAATTGACGAAAATTGAAACGTGAATGCGAAAATGCAGCTAGGGAAGGGAGGGGACGGCGGGAGTTGGGCATAAGCTGTATTTAATGCTGAGCATTGGCAATTTCTAACTAACGATTAGCTTGATCAATTGCGGATTAATGCTTTGAATTATTTATTTTTATAGAGCTACACATGAATTTTGTTAGCTGAAATCAATTCTGCACAGAATTCCATAAAAATAATTTTTATTAAAGTAGAGGAAATTCTATTTTATTGTTAAAAGAGAACAGATATCATCCGAAAATCAAGTACAAATTCATCTGATACTGATACAAAAGCGAGTTATATTAATAAAATAAATAAACTGATTAAAACCGTTTAGACTTATCTTATATTTTAATAAGATGCCCAGTTTTCTTCAACTTATATCTCATATTCGCACGAATTCTCGATTATATCGTATCACACTAATATCTTATGCTTCGCAATTTATTTTTGTTTTTAGTTGAGTGACAAATAGTTCGAGCATTTCATTTGCAGCCCCCTCAAGTAACTCTACAATTGCCACATACAATTTCCATGCATCTTTCTCTCTGTTTTTACCTCTCTCTTTCCCCTTCTTTACCCCAATCATTCCCTGTGCTAGCTCTCGCTAAGCAGTTGGCACGTTTTGTTTGGCATTTTAATATCGCATCGCAGTCAGAAAACGCGCTGTGAGTCAGACGCGAGTCGCGCGCGTTTCGCTGGCGTTTTTGGTTGGCAACTATGCTCGCAGATGTTTTGTTTAGCTAGAGCTGGGCGCGTGTCGCAAACTTCGTGACGTGACACGACTTAATACGTTGGGTTTCGGTCTAAAAAGAACGTATTCAATATAAAACTATAATCTGAAATATAAAGTCAATTAGAAAGAAAAACTAAAGCGCTAAAAGTTAAATTATATCGTGCGTGATTGTGATTCGTGCCGTGAGGTGCTGTAAATATTCAGCACGCGCCCCTCTCTGGTAGCTGCTGCTGTTGCTGCTGCAGTCGCCACACAGCTGTGCCACACGAGTCTCTCGCCAAAGAATTCTTCTCATTGCTATTTTGATTTCAATTCGTCGCCGTCTTCTGCTTTGTTTTGCCTTGTTTTGCTTTGTGCTATTTGCTTTTGTTGCCATGCAGCTGTTTTATCTATCAGATGCTTGGGCTCTGACTCACCGAGTTCCCGAGCCCAAGCAGCCAAAGCAAGCATCGTTTTGTTATTATCATTGCCTTATCGCCGAAGCCAACGATAAGTGTTTCATTTGGTATACTCTTGGTTTAGTTTAGGTTTAGTGCCAGGGATTCACCTGTGGATCGATTTGGGAAGTCATTATATAGGCAATTATGCTGCGATCCTCCCATAAACCAATTAGAGTCTGAAATTATTTACAGCTCATTATCAGTGCAATTACTGATAAATTGATATATTGAACACGCAATGAACGTACTTATATATACGTATTTCTAAACTTGACTTGCATTTTTCATTTTTCTCAAACAATTAAAGCAACTGCAACAACTTTTCTTAATTACATTTAATTCTTATGCCATTAAGAGCGAACAATAACAAAATGGAATTTCGTGCGATGCTTTTTTATGGCTAAAACAAGGAAGCAATTACAAAGAAATATTCATTAGAGTCTTCTTAGCAAAAGCTTTCCTAAGAGCTTTCAATTATAACAAGTACAGTTGATACTCGATATCGTTGAATGATTAGATATATCATATAAAAAATGCTTTAAAATAAGAACTGAAAATGGTAACTATAGAAAAAATATTTTACTACAATTTTCTTAATTTTCCTTTGGTAAAAGATTGAAACTTGATTCAATTTAAGAGAAAATTTACATGATTGATGAAATAAATAATAAAACTTTTTTTGGTTTAAAAATAGAAATAAACAATATCAACAAAAATAGTTTGTTATAAATAACAAGTCTACTAATAGTTTTTGATAGTTTGAACTCGAAACCAAGTGTTTCTAATTATAGAGCGTAGACTGTATTGCAATATGGAAAAATTACCTAAAATATTTAATTCAAGGCATGCAAATTCATGGAATTGATTGGGAATAAGTATTTTGACTATTCGTGGGAAACATTTTCAAAGAATTATTGGTAATAATATATAATAAGCAATTGATTTTCTCACAATATCACTTACCGGCCTCACATAACTTTATTAAGTCAAAAACATACTTCGTAAAAATAACCAAAATATGTGTTATTGCGAAATTTTGGTATTGGCTCGAAATAAATTTAATATAATTTGTAAAGGCACCAGACAAACAATACAATTAGATGTAAAAATGAATATATTAAGATGTCTTGATGCTGGAGAATAAAATTGCCAGAATTTAAACAAGCATTGGACAAATTTGCAAAATTTGTAAATTTGCATTTCTTAAATTGAAAAGTAGTTCTTTAAATTGATTTTGTTTGTTAATATTAACGAAATATTGAATTATATGTATATTATGTTGACCAAGATCAAAAACTCAATTTATGTGTATGCATTTATTTTGGGTTTGGTAGCAAAGAGTATATTGGGTTTGTGCAATGTCCGCCTTGCTGTCCGTCCGTCTGTCCGTATGAACGTATTTTTTCGCCGCTATTGAAGCTAAAGACTTGAAACTTGACTTGAATATATACTCATATATACCTGCGGTAAACTGTTAAGATTGTTGTGGCATGCCCACTGGGAGGCTGGCAAATCGATAACATCATGATCGCAAATCGAGAAAAGGTCAACATTTCCCATACTAGAACGACCGCACAGCGCCCCCGCCTTAAGAAATCGGAAATGGCTATATCTCCAATAGTGGTTGAGCTAGAGGCTCCATATTTGGAATATGCATTACTGAAAAGCTTCCCCAAACATCACAGAACATTTTCCGGCCACGCCACGTACATGATAGGGAACAAACCATGAATAAAAAGCTATCAAACATGAAAATTGGTTCAGTTTTGACAAAGTTATGGGCGTTTGAAATATGGGAACTATGGATCCGAGAGCTTTACATGTCAAAATTTTTATCAACTTTTGCATAATTTTTGACAAAAAATTTGACCCCCTCAGAATCAGTTTTAATGTTGATTTTTATACTAATTGTGACAATCAGAATCGATTAAAAATAGAAATTCCGGATTCTAAATTTTGAAAAAAAAATTTTTTCCAAAATGAGTAAGGGGGGGTACATGCTTTTTTTTTCAAAAATAAAAAAAAATTTATTTTTAATAATGAATATATTTGAAATGCAGAATCAATCTAGAGGATAAACCATGAAAAAAATTACATCAAACGTGAAAATCGGTTCAGTTTTGGCAGAGTTGTGGGCGATTGAAATGTGGGAGCTATGGATCCGAGAGCTTTACAAGTCAAAATATTTTAGATATTTATATTTAAAACAATTTTCTTTTCGAAAATGAGTAACTACTGTGTACTGCGAACGAGTATTACGAAGTCAGGTATGTCCGACTGCAAGGTTCTTACTTGTTTTCATACAAATTTACGGCATTTCGATATACGGCTTAATTTTCCGGTCGCAAGCTAGGCCGCTAACGGGTGTACAGGTAAATAAATATATAATGAACTGTTTATATAGAGAATTCCCAATTTATCTGGTGGATATCTTGTTAACTTTTCTGTAACTGCAAAGCTTGTTGTGGAGCTTTTTATTGTGTGTAATTGAGAGCTTTTGTCGGACCATTTGCAGCTTGTGCGAGGCCATTAACTTTGACAAGCGATCCATTAAAATGCATTCATAAATTGCACAGGTGAGTGTGAGAGTGTGTGTGTGTGTGTGTGTGAGTGGTGTCCCATGTTCAGTATCATGTTGTCCAATGAGCTGGACCTTAAATTAAACCAACAAAGTAACAAATCGAATGCAGTGCAGCCCACAAAGCGGCCCAAATGATTTAAGCGGACTATTCCCCAACCACCCACAACATACACACACACACTCGCACACACACACACACACACACAGCCGCACTGTGTGATGTAGTGCAGTTCATTTGGGGCTACAGGCGGCAGCCGTTGCTTGTTTTGTTGCTTTGTCTCGCTCGCGCTGTGTCCCTACCGCACTCTGCCTCCCCCTCCCCCTTCCTTCTGGCCTCTTTGTGGGGGGTTGGCTTCTATATGTTATTCTTCCCCCTCTGGCCACTGCCTCGGCCCCTGCCTTGCTTTTGCATATGGCGCTCTCATGCCCATTTATGCCAAAATTTAATTTATAATTATTGCAAGTTTAATTTATGATCATTGACATGCTGCAGAACACACACACACACACACACACCGCAAGCACATGAATATAGTCGCAGGGAGGAGGGCGTTGGGTTACTGAGATTGGGACCTCTTTGTGTCTATACCATGTGCGCAATTGAGGGCCAAAGGGTTCCCATGCATTGTGTGCTAACTGCAACTGTTTCAAAAGTTTCACACACACATGCAGGCACTCTATTTCCTTCTCTCTCTCTCCCTCTCTCTCTGTCTATAGCTGCGGCTCTTTCGTGTGCGTGCTGTACATGCATGTACATGTACATATACATATACATATATATATACATATATATATATATATATTGACATTTACCCTCGAGCCTGCAACTCGAATCCTTTGGGCCACTCACCGCTTACCACTCAAAGTTGGCTGATATATCAGCGCCCCTAGGTTGTTGTTGTTGTTGTTGTTGCTGTTGCTGCTGCTGTCAAGCTGGTGAAAGTTGCTAGCTACCCGGGAGATTCAAACTGAGCTGATGTTTAGAATGCGTTATAATCTTGAGAATTGCGATGCAGCCTGGCCAGAAATGAGCTCAAATTTGTAGCTGAGGAATGCAGGGCGAGAGTGAAAACTAATTTAGTTCCTTGCGAGCTTGAAGCTTGCTGGTCAAAAAATTTGTCCAAACTGTCATATTGATTGATTGACTGACTGATTGATGATCTACGCATAGCCTCAACTGTAAGAGTTGCAAAGCTGCATGTTTTAGTTATCATTGTGATGAGTGTGAACCCTCAGACAGGATTTTGAGAACTGTGGAAAATCAGTAGATCAGCTCTCTGTTAATCGTAACGTGTAAAGAACCCAAAATATAACCATATGGGATTATAAAATTTAAGTTTAAGATCTTAAATGTATTTAACTTATTTATTCAATATTTATTCCAAAAACCTGTTATGTTATACCCAAAGTTCACATCCAATCACATCAAAACTCCCTTATTTTTTAATCTTAATCCCGCCAAGTCGATAAGTGCCTCTAAAGTTTAGACTTTATAACATTTTAGCTGCGCAGCTCCTCATTGAGCTGTCACATTGCCAATTAAAAATCAAATTCGCTGCGCTTAAACGCCTCGCCAAATGAGATTTCTCCCACATTTCTCTCTCGCTCTCCCTCTCTTTCTCACTTTGTGAGGCGCTGTCATAAATTCGTTAAATATCGCGGCCACCTCCAGCAGAGCCCGGGCTGAGTCGGAACGGAGCAGCTAGTTTATGTCACACAAATATCCAATGACAGTGCCCCCTACCCCCCCCCCCCCCCTTTTCGCCGCACATGTGCCGCCCATGGGGCCGTCTCGTCCTGGCCAGGAGGACACATTCTCTTGGCTTCATTTAGATTTTTTGGCTTCCGTGCCAAAAAACAAAAAAAATAAAAAAGAAGAAACTAGAAAAACAGGAAAAACATCAAGAAAAGCGGTTTGGGGTTTGTTGCGCCTCCCCTGGTGGTCGAGTGTGCAGCGTGTGTGTGTTGGGGGAGGTGGGATTGGGGGGCGTAGGGGCGTGTTCTTTTGCTAATTTCATTGACTCTCCGCTGGGCCGCTGCCAAGTGCAACGTTCGATGAGTGGGCGGCTGTTGCTTCAGTTGCTTTCTCGGAGCGACTTCAATTATCCTTCTTGCTGTGTCCTTTTCTCTTTTTGGGGGCCATCGCTCATGCAGCGCATAGAAAATGTCGCCAGCTTAAGTGAAACCCGATTGATCAATGAGCAAAACTAGTGGAAAACATTTTTCCAAACTTCGCTTACATTTTAATATATCAAATTAAATAAATAGAAATCAACTGTTATGCGCTATGAAATGCAATAACAGCCGAATGTTAAGCAGCTGCAATTGAAAGTCCTGCTGTTATTAACATTAATAAAGCAACTATTGGTTTTTTAGTAAATCAACCAGCTTCAATTTAGGCGAACATTTTTCTATAAATATTTTACTAATAAAATAAATGTTATGCGCTTTTACTAATATAAGAAAGCATGTTAATTGTCTGTAAATGAGAGACCTGCTGTTATTAACATTGATAACATTAACAAGCTTCAATTTGGGCGAACATTTTTCTATACATATTTTACCAATAAATTAAATGTTATGCGCTTTTACTAAGATGAGAAAGCATGTTAATTGTCTGTAAATGAGACACCTGCTGTTATTAACATTGATAACATTAACAAGCTTGAATTTGGGCGAACATTTTTCTACACAATAATAATATTTCCTAATATAACATAAGTATGTAATACCTGATTATGCATATATGTAACAGCTGCTGCTGTTAAAAATTTTGTATGTTAAACAACATTAGGGCTATCCTGGAATAAGCAGCGTGTGTATACATTTAATTTCTATATATTCGTTTTCAATTATTTTAAGTGCCCGGCAACAAGTTTACCGCTCGCATTTTTGGATTGTGTTGATTTGCGGTACAGTTGCGTTCTCCATTTTCAACTACTTATGTTTGTATGGGGGCCAATAAGACGCAAACAGCCCCCGAGGCTGAGTTGAAGTTTCATTTCTTTTTGTAGAGCGACCCTCACACACACGCCCACACACACTGACGCCAACACATGTCACACACACAGCAGCAGCAGCAGCACACATTGTGGCATAGTCACATATATCATTGTCAAGTCTATATGCAAGGCACCCCCCACGCCCCGCCCCCTGCCCCGCTTCGCTATCGCTGGCCGCCCAACCAGCATTCAAGTTGCCCTCTGCTCAAATATCATTCCCTCGGCGTCGGCGGCGACAGCAAGTGGGGGAAGGGGAGGAAGGGGGCTGCCAGGGTACATGCGGCAATCTTTTTGGCTTGTCAAATGCGCATTTCCTGCTTACGAGTCCTTGCTGTGTGTCTTGTGGGTGTGCGAGTGTGTGTGTGTGTGTGTGGGCTGCCCGGTTTGTCTCCAGCGCAATCAATATGGCGGCGCTTGGGTAATAGCTTAGGATTTACGCGCACGGCTTACAAAAAGAGAGACTCCGGCTACGGGTGCTGCTTCTTCTTCTTTGGCTGCTCCTGTTCCTGCTCCTGCTCCTGCTCCAGTTCCAGTTCCAGTTCCTGTTCCTGGCGCGGTTGCGTCGCCAAGTCGTCGCAGTTACCTTTAAACTTTTTATTGATATTTTATGTATGTATACACTCGGAGAAAAGGCCACCAAAGTTTATTGTACTTGCATCAAGTGCGTATTTTATCGAACTTGAGCTAATGTGAAAACATTTTTTTGAGCTGGCAAAAATATTTTGATTTTATTTTTGAAAACCACATTTAACAAAATATTATAAACTTTGCGCTTTTTCTCCAAGTGCACTCGTTTCCCGTTGGCTGCCGCCCTCACTGGGTGGCTTAAGCCTGTTCCTTTAACGGTGCCCTGTGTGTCCTTTTATGAAAGCTGCTGTAATGATTTGTTTTATAAAGTCGTTCGTGTTGCCAGCCCCATACAGCCCCGCCCCCTCCGCCCCTGCCCCCTCCTCGTCTATAGGTGCGTCTGAAAGTGTGCTAGTAAAAGTGTATGTGCGCACACTTTGTTTGCCCAATGACTTAGTTATAGAGTCCTTACAAAGGCTTTCTTTAGAGCAAATTCCATGACCCTGTTGAAGCGCTGATTAAATCGATCAAACATTCACTTTGATCCAAAGGAAGTCGCAAAACACTCGATTTACATACGAATACTCTGGCCCTTTTTGTGAATATATCCATTTAATAATTGCCTTCCTCATTACTTGCTGCAAAATGTTAAACAAAGCTATATATACACATCTATATATATGCTTAGATACTTTGATATGCAACGTTTCGTTCTTGCCTTGGGGTACATTGGAAAATCTATATTTATGTATACCGTGCGTATACGCAATACGCAGCTCTGTATCCGTATCTCACAGTTTTCAGGCTTTTTGCAGCGTCCAATCAAAAGGTGGCCCCAAGCCGCATCCACACGTTGTTGTTGTCGCTTTTCACACCTTGCCACAGGCATGCAAATGATTTATGAAAACGAGACAGAGAGGGGAGGAGGGGTGTTGTTGTTCGCACTAAACTTCAATTAGCTCAGCGAGTCCATGACTTTTAATCAGTGTACTTTATGCCACACACACACACACACACACACACACACACACACACACACACACACACACACACACACACAGAGTGCACATGCGTGAGCTGCAAAAACGCAATAAATTAAACCAACAAGCAATTACAATAGCAACAACAGCGGCAGCTAAAAGAGTTCACAAAGTTGCTTAGTGCGCTTTTTGGGGCGCCACCAAAAACACACACGCACACACACACGCACACGCACACACACGCACGCACACACACACACACACGAGGCCGCAGAGGGCGACGTCGACGTCGACGCTGAAGTCGTGTCGCCAAGATTTATTGGCTGGCCTATGCGTCGAGCTGAGTTGAGTTGAGTTGCGTCCCAAATACACTCAAAGAAAATGCTACTCCAAGTTCGAAGTTCGACCCATTTGGAATTTACTTTGACGTTGTTGTTTCGAATACACTCAACGAAAAACGTTGCCTAAGTCGAGTTTCGATGTTTACTAAATTTGCACTTGATGTGAGTATGCTTGACATTTTTCTCTCAGTGTAGAGTTGACACTGACATGCACGAGGACGAGCACAAAGTGCGTGGGGAGGGAAGGGGCTTAATTTCCACATCAGCGGGCAGCAGCACGAGGCATTGAAAGGCGTCACGCAGTTGCCCCTTTCGGCACCCCCGACACCCCCCCTCACCCCTCTTATTAGGGTGTTTTCCATTACAATAACAAATAACTTGCAAATATGAATATGAACTGCGGGTCGCAGCCGCAGCTGGGGCCGAAGATGCCCGCTAAAGTGGCCTCTGAAAAAGTGCCAAAAGATTTATGCCTCAATATGGTTGCTGCATGTGTGTGTGTGTGTGTGTGAGTTTGGCAGCTTAGCCACCAGCAGCAGGCATCAAATGTGCCACAAATGCGGATGCGGATGCGAATGCAGTTGTGGCGATAATAAGCTGCAGCAATGCCGACTCGATGTCTGCCGCAAGCAAACCCGAACACCCTCACTTTAAACCAACCCCCCGCCCCCCGCCCCCTCGTTTTGTCTGCTGTTGACAGTCGCCACGCAAAGGCTGACAGCTGTAGATGGTGGCCAGGCCCTTAATGGCCTGCTGGAACAGGTGCCGCAGTCCCGTCCAGGTATTAGCCTCAAAATCTTTGACTTCGGCTCAGGCAAAACTGATGCAAATTGGAAAGTGGACAGCGGGACGTGGGCGGCGGGCACAGTTACTGCTACTCTAAAGCCCGACAGCTGAGCTGCAATTAGTCGAGATGAACCACAGGCATTGGGGCTCAAAGAGCCCTCAAGTTGGCTCAAGCCAAATGCAAAAGATTTTCGTTGCCCTCGGCTTAAGTTCGGTTCGGGAAATGAATATGAAAAATAAATTTAGAAATTAATGTTTTTGCTGCAAGTTGTGTTGATAACATATATATTGCTCTACTTTGAAATAAAAACAATATACTTATTTAAGTATATTATATATATACTTTTTATCTCGTAAAATATACTTGAAAAGTACAGTAAAACCAGGCTTACTTGATGCAAGTTCAGAGCACCCTGTTCAAGAATCAAGTTTTATATATTATAGGAATGAAATAGTATCGAATTAAGTTTTGATACTACCTAATCTAAAAACAATATAGCCCTAATTTCACTAGTATTAACGGTGGTATATTCACATTTACCCATAAATACAATATTATACTCGTTCACATAGTAAAAAGAGCATATTAGGTGAGTCCAATGTCCAGCTTCCTGTCCGTCCGTCTGTATGTATGAACGCAATTTTCTTCGCCGTTATTAAAGCTAAAGACATGTAACTTGGAATATATATTCGTTTATATTCGCGGCACATAAAATATTAAGATTTTTTGGATGCGCCCACTGGGGCGTGGCAAATCGCAAAAATCTACACAATCCCTCAGTTTTAAAGCTAAATACAGCAGAATTATCATACAGATTAATGACGGCTATCTCTAAATTTTAATAAATTTATTAAACCACGACAATGCATATTTGGCAAATCTCTAAAGATCCCCAGCTGCACCGAACACGTGTCGTATGCGTAACCCGTTATATTAATCGAAGTTCTCTTTGCCTCTCTCCTCCCTCTCAGGTGTCCGCTGGGCAGCATTTGCACCTGAGCAGCGACATGAAGAGCAACGTGTCGGTGGCCGCGCAGCAGGGCGTCTTCTTCAGTCAGCAGCAGGCGCAGGCGCAGCAGCAGCAGCAGGCGCAACAGCAGCAGCAGGCGCAGCAGCAGCAGCAGCCGCCCGGTGGCAATGCTGGGCCCAACCCGCAGCAGCAGCAGCCGCACGGCGGCAACGCGGGCGCCAATGGGGGCGGTCCCAACGGGCCGCAGCAGCAGCAGCAGCAACCAAATCAAAACATGAACAATGCAAATGGTAAGCAAACGAATGCCGCTGAATGCGCGGCGAGTGCACTCGAACTAATCGAACTAATTGTCCATGGACTCGCAGTACCCTCCGACGGCTTCTCGCTCTCCCAAAGCCAAAGCATGAACTTTACCCAGCAGCAGCAGCAGCAGGCGCAGCAACAGGCGCAGCAGCAGGCGCAGCAGCAGGCGCAGCAGCAGGCGCAGCAGCAGCAGGCGGCAGCAGCAGCAGCAGCTGCTGCGGCAGCACAGCAGCAACAGGCGGCCGCCGCTCAGCAACAGCAGCAGCAGCAACAGCAGCAGCAGCAGCAGGTGCCGCCCAGTCTGCGTCAGCGTCAAACGCAGGCGCAGGCGGTGGCGGCAGCAGCGGCCGCTGCGGCTGCGCAGGCGCAGGCCGCTGCCAATGCCAACGGACCCGGCGGCCCCAATGTGCCGCTAATGCAGCAGCAGCAGCAGCAGCCGCAGCAGCAGGCGCCGGGCGGCGTGCCCGTTGGCGCTGGCAGTGGCAGCGGCGGCGGCGGCGGCGTTGGCGTCGGCGTCGGCGTCGTCCCAGGCAACGGGCCCAACAACGGTGCAATGAACCAGCTGGGCGGACCCATGGGCGGCATGCCGGGCATGCAGATGGGCGGACCCGGCGGACCCATGAACCCCATGCAGATGAATCCCAACGCGGGCGCGCCCAGCGCCCAGATGATGATGGGCGGCAACGGGGGCCCGGTGCCAACGGCGGCCAGCCAGGCCAAGTTCCTGCAGCAGCAGCAGATGATGCGCGCCCAGGCGATGCAGCACCAGCAGGTGCAGCAGCACATGTCCGGCGCACGCCCACCGCCGCCGGAGTACAGCGCCACCAAGGTGCAGCTGATGCAGGCCCAGATGATGCAGCAGACGGTGGGCGGCGGCGGCGGCGTCGGCGGTGGCGTCGGCGGCGGCGGTGGCGTTGGCGGCGGCGGCGGTCGCTTCCCCAACAGCGCCGCCCAGGCGGCGGCCATGCGCCGCATGACGCAGCAGCCGATCCCGCCGTCCGGTCCGATGATGCGGCCCCAGCATGCGGCCATGTACATGCAGCAGCATGGCGGCGCCGGTGGCGGACCGCGCGGCGGCGGTGGCGGCGGCGGCGGCATGGGCGGCCCGTATGGCGTCGGCCCGATGGGCGGTGGCCAGCAGCAGCAGCGGCCGCCCAACGTGCAGGTGACGCCCGACGGCATGCCCATGGGCTCGCAGCAGGAGTGGCGCCACATGATGATGACGCAGCAGCAGCAGCAGATGGGCTTCGGCGTCGGCGGACCCGGACCAGGACCCGGACCCGGACCAGGCGGCCCCATGCGCCAGGGACCCGGCGGCTTCAATGGCGGTAAACAAACTGAACCGCCAGCCAGTCAGATACTAAAGCTCGCTTCCTTTCCAGGCAACTTCATGCCCAACGGCGCGCCCAATGCGCCGGGGCCGAACGGAGGCGGCGGCGGCGGCGGCGGAGGCGGGGGCGGGGTCGGGGGCATGATGCCCGGCCCCAATGGACCGCAGATGCAGCTGACGCCGGCGCAGATGCAGCAGCAGCTGATGCGCCAGCAAGCAGCGCAGCAGCACATGGGACCCGGCGGCAGCAGCAGCATGCAGATGCAACAGCTGCTGCAGCAGCAGCAACAGCAGCAGGGCGCAGCTGGCGGCGGCGGCGGCGGCAGCATGATGACCACCCAGATGCAGATGACCAGCATGCACATGAGCCAAACGCAGCAGCAGCAGCAGCAGCTGACCATGCAGCAGCAACAGTTCGTGCAGAGCAGCAGCACGACGACAACGCATCAGCAGCAGCAGATGCTGCAGCTGAGCCAGGGCGGGCCGGGCGGCGCGGGGCCCAGCAACAACAACGGTGGTGCGCAGGCGGGCGTCGGTGGTGTTGTCGGCGGCTCGGCGACCATTGCCAGCGCCAGCTCGATCAGCCAGACGATCAACTCGGTGGTGGCCAATTCGAATGATCTGTGTCTCGAATTCCTCGACAATCTGCCCGTCGACAGCAATTTCTCGACGCAGGATCTGATCAATTCCCTGGACAATGACAACTTCAACATACAGGACATACTGCAGTAGGCAGGGTATCCGAGATTCGGCTAGATGCAGAGCCAGTGCCACCAACACCAACCACGACCACGACCACCAACACCACCAACCACCAATTGTTGCCTGTTTTTGTTTATTGTCTTCTTCTTCTTCTTTTTGTTGCCTGTTGTTGTTATTGCCTCCCCCGGCCCGCGCGCCCCCCGCCCCACGCCCCCTCCCCCTGCCTGTTTGTTAATTGTGTGAATTTATAAGCTAAGTTCGTTTCGATGTGTACTTTAATTTGGGACGCCACTGTATTATTAGCCGCTAGAGCTGCCCGTCGCTCCGATTGCCGGGCAGCAACGGTCCAAGGCGGGCGAACGCTGGAGGCGTGGCAGCGGCAGCGGCCAGTACGCAAAACATTCCATACTCTACAAATATATATATCTCTAGATATATATATATAATTGTCTGTATATATGCAGAAAACAATTCGAACTAGGTATTTGAGAGCAGCCTTCATAGTAAAAACAGAAAAAACAAAACTAAAACACACACACTCTTACACACACACACACACTCGCAGAACTTAATGCACTTGTACTTAATGCAATTTGGCCACGCCCAGCGCACAGTTCGCCCGCCCAACATTTCATTTTACTTAAGCAAAAAGCAAAACAAAACAAAACAAACAAATTTAATAGCAAAGAAAATGGAACCAACAAGAATATAAAACAAAACAAAAAAACTTTTTAACAAACGCGAGAGAAGTGAAAGAAAAAACAAGAAATAGTTGTACATTTTATATTGTATTTAATTTTATTTAATTTTTTACTTAAGCAACAAAAAATGCGCAAGTAGGAAAAGTAAAAAACACAAAAAAAGAGTAAAAGAAAAAAGCAAAAAATATTGGTGATATTTTAAATGCTTAAACACACACACACACACAAATACACACAGAGAAAAAATTAAAAAGTGAAAAGATAAACAAAATACGAGAAGAGGAGCAACAGTTATTATTATTAATATTATTATTGTACATTATTTTTGTGTAACAATTAAGTTTAAATGGAATTTAAAAACAAACAAGAATCGCGGAGCAACAAAGCGCAAACAACAAACATATTTAAAATAAAATATATATACAAATGAAATATATATATGTATATATATACAACATTTAGTATATATACATATATATATATGCAGAAATTTATAATTAATTACTACGCGTAGTTTTTGGTAGTGAAAAGCGTGCATAAAGCCCTAAACATTAGTAGTTTGTTAAATAAATTTATATATATATATATATACAACACACACACATACATTATATACTTCGATATATATATTTATACATATATATATATATATATATTGTTTATTGTAAGAACCGCGCTAACAATTATTAAATTAGATCTAAGCCAAACAGCAGAAGCAAAGCAAGAAAAACAGAAAATTTAGCTAAATGCGTTATGGCCGCGTTACCAAGTGACGCCATGCCACGCCCACAACAGAAGCAGCAGCGCCCACTCTACAAAATGATATAAAAAATACGCCGAGATTCCAGCTATGAAATTATTGTACCGACATTTAATTAGCGCAATTCCATAAGTTCATAAGTTCAGTTCAGAGCTCAGAGGCCATAGAAATTTTGACAGCCACTTCCA
Source organism: Drosophila robusta (assembly GCA_035043565.1). Classification (NCBI taxonomy): domain Eukaryota; kingdom Metazoa; phylum Arthropoda; class Insecta; order Diptera; family Drosophilidae; genus Drosophila; species Drosophila robusta. Next base: position 7,894,026 of record JAWNMW010000584.1, read on the forward strand.
GATATAAATATAATGCATAGATAATGCCCAGATCCAAAGCTGATCGAGCACACACACTCATACACACAAAAACACACACACGCCTAGAAAACAAACGCGTAGCCCAAAGTATTTAAGCCGCAAACAAACAAAAAACAGAAACAGAAACAAAAAAATAACAAAAATTATTATTACAATTATTATAATAAAATACGCGAATTGTAGTTTGTAATTAATGATACGAAACCAATTTGTTTACAAAAAAAAAGAAAAAAACCGCAAATTATATATTATATATATAGTATATACATATATATATTATACATTATTATTATTACTATATACAATATGGCATATTATTATTACATATATATACGAGTATATATATATACAAAAGAAGGAAAACACAAATTAGCAAGCTAAAAATTGAGTGTTGCTGCCGCACTCAACGGGCAGTTGCTTGCAACTAGGGGTGCCCCAAAGAGAGAAACCTGCAACCAAGCCAGTTGCAAGCGTTGCGAGTAAAACTCACACCCACACACAATATACACACACTTGACTCGATATCAATTAAAAAGCAAACAGCTGCCAGCGGCAAACCAAAACTTTAACAAACTTGAAAAGAAAAATAAAAACAAAAAGCGAATGCAAATTAATGTTAGCCCATAATTTATAAAACAAAAAAGAAAGAAAAAATGCAACAAATTGTGTTTGATTTGTTGCTTAAGTTCAAGACCTATTGCAGCATTTTGTTTACAACGCAACGTTTGTTTTTACTTTATTTATTTGTTTGGTGCATAAGTCTTCGGTTTGCCGTTTTGTTGTCCTCCAGGACAACGTGCTACAAACTTCTGTGGTGTCAATAACTCGAACATGAACGAAATGTTGGCTCCAAAAAATTAAAACAAAACAAACATTTGTAGATTTTCTTTTAATATTAAAGAAACCAGAGAAAAAACAAACAACAAAATAAAATAGTAAAATATTACTTTTGTAAATAAATCAATGATATTATTTATTTCATTATGGATTGGGCATTTTAAAATAAAATTCAGGTAGTTGCAAAGGCGAGCCGACTGGAAAAAATTTGAAAATGAAAACTTTGACTGCTATTTTTGAAGAAATTGTACGTTGTCCACTCTTTACCGCCAAATGATAGTGTCGTGCCTTGCGACTATAAAAAACGATCTGACCTCAATTCAGGGAGATATTCGTATTTGAAATTCTCGTTCCATACAACTTCGTCGATATCAGTTTATATAGCCTACTTTCAGTCAACGTTATACAGAATATAATAACTTCCCTTGCATACTTTCAGGCATATTGATAAAATATCTGGTTGTGTCTTGCGACGCTCACTGTAGAAACACTTGCAGCTTTTTGCTGCATACTTTTGGGCATATGAATTATTGTTCTGTCATTAAAATCATAGAAAAACTAGCTCTAACTCGGCCATATCCTTGCAGATTTAGGATCATAGATTGGCATAAAAAAATTATGGGGTCATCTAAGGATGCAACACTTGGCCAGTATATAGGCCAGGTCAGTACGAGTTGTTTGGCACAGCACTTGCCAGGATCTGCAAGGATACGCTCTAAAAAAGTCCCTTTATCTTAGTCTAATGAAGGACTTGCGTCCTTGTTTATACAGTATATATCAGTATATTTATATATCAGTATATTTTTCATTCATATTTATTGATTTCTTTATACGCATGTTCATAATACATAATTGCATATTTTATGACTTAAAATAAATATATTCCATAAATGTAAATACATGCATTTAATGTGTGTTTATATGTGGGTGTGTATTGGTGTGCTTAAATTTTTTAACATTATAAATGTGTATAGTATGCATATTTATTATTCTCGCTTACTTTGCATGTACTCAATATACGTATATGTGTGTGTAGTGTATTGTGTGTGTGTGTGTGTGTGTGTGTAGGTAGTATATAGTTTTACATAGGTAGGACTTGCACATGAGCACATGACATGGGTATATCCACGCACTTAACTTAAACATTTAACAAGCTTGATGGCTAAAATATCTTGGGTTTATGTGTAAGGGAAGGAAGAAGGATAGCATTGGGGGAGGGAGAGGGATATGTTTAACTAAAACAATATACAAATAATATAATTAGCAACTATTGCGGGAACTAAATAGTGTGCTAAATCTAATTAGAAGCTAGCTTTGCCAATAAGTATGCATGTTCGTTTATATATGTATTTAAATGTATGTATATATGTATGTATGTATGTGTAGGGCTATGTTTAATAACTTTTCAACACTTAGATGCTAGTGCAAAGGTGCGGCCTGCCAATTCTAAATGTTTAAATATTTAGATTATTAATGTAAGTATTATTAATATTATTATTATTTGCGACAATTTGTTTTTTTTTATTTTGTTTAAACACTGTAAATGCCTTTGCCTGTTGGTATTAGTTGAGTTTAAATTTTATTTATTGCTAGTAATTCATGTTGAATGTTGCACTGTTGCACGGTTGCACGTTTGCATGCTGCACGTTCTATTGTGCACAATAAAATCAGCCTTAGTTATAATAATTGTTACTCGTGAATTTCGCATTTCTATAAATTTCTCGGGTCTATGACAATACTTGCGGTCAGTGCTGGCAAATACTTGAGAACCTCTTTCAATTTCCATTTCAATTTTAATTATTATAATTTTTCATTTCCCCTTTACGTTGTAATACTTTAGCATGTTAAAGTCTCTTTCTAAAAAACAAACACAATTTTACAAAACGGGCGTTAAAAGTAAAAAAGAATCTGTAAATTTTACTAGCAAAAATTTACGACTTTATAAAAATTCGCCGCTCAATAGAATTGCATTAAATATGCTTGTTAAAAACGCGCTTGGTAATTAGTTAATTACTTGTAGTATTATAAGTAAATAGTTAATTTCTTTTATCTGACTCGACTGACAATTCGGCTAAATGCGCAAATTCAAATTCTAGTATTCTGGCTGTTACCATTATTGTTGTTATTATTATTATTATAATTATTTATGTTTCTATAAAACGTACATTAAATTTTAGATTAGATTGGATGTGAGTTCTTAGTTTTCTTGTGTTTTGTGCATTAGAACGCATGAATAATGGATGGATACTGAAATTCAGAAATGCACTTGAAACAATAAACTAGCCCCTTTCTTTAGACATTCCATACTTATGCTTAAGATAAACATTTGTTGTGGTTATTAGCTGTATTTTCCTCGCCTATTTCCACAACAAATGCGACAATTTTCATTTTGTGCAGCTCGAAAACAAACTGAGCCTTTTGGCAAGTTGGCTCAGTTGGCTTTCAATCGTCTAAGAACTAATTGGTTAAGATTTACATACATATATTGAAATTGGCTTAAATATTGCAAACATGTTTTGGATGCTCGATTAAAAATATATTGTAATATTTATGATTTCTCTTCTGTTTGTGTTTTCCTTTTGCTATTTTGCTGCGCCTACGCCGCGTACATAAATTTATATCACACGCAATAAATATAATAAAATAAAATAATATTTGTTTTTGTTTGTTTTTCTGTTTTCTGTTTTCGAAATTGAACAAATTAAAAGACGTGCTCGTGCCATAGCTCGTAATTAACTAATTATTATTTTCTGCTTGTTGTTTGTTCTTGTGTTCGTTTACGATTATTTTCTCTTTAGGTTTTTACATGCTTTTGAACTTGTATTTACTGTTACTAATATACATCGATAGCAATTGCATTTGTGTTGCAATTAAAATTCATTCGAAATTGAAACATGTTGCTGGCAACATGTTGCCCGGTGCGCATGTGTGTGTGTGTGAATTTCAAGTGCGGATATTCGTTGTGAATGGCAATGACTGTTTGACGTACAACTAACTAACGTTTTAACGATTTGGCAAATGTTGATTTATCGATCAGTTTGATCGATTGCTGCTCTAGTGCAGCCTGTGATGATTGGCCTTGGGCATGGCGCCCACGATGCGCACTCGCCCCAAGGTGCCCACTGCGCCAGCGCCAGCGCCACCAGACAGCCGCTGATGCTGCTGCTGTTGTTGTTGTTGCTGCTGCTGCTGTTGCTGCTGCTGCTGCTGCAGCAATTGCAGCTGCTGCTGGTGACGCTGCTGCTGCTGCAGTAGCTGCTGTTGTTGCTGCTGCTGTTGCTGTAAGTGTTGCTGCTGCTGCTGCGGATGATATTGCGGCGCATGCTTGGCGTCGTTGCAGTCGCAGAATTGCGGCGGCGGCGCCAGCACCAGATTCTCGGTGCACAGCTGTAGATTGTTGTTGCCCGGCTGTGGCCCAGCGGCAACAGCAGCAGCTGCAACAGCAGCAGAGGGCACTGCCACCAATTGGCCGCTGGGCAGCATGCCCACAATGTGCGTGGCCAGCTGCTGCTGCTGCGCATGCTGCTGATGTTGCTGCTGTTGTTGTTGCTGCTGCAGCAGCTGCTGCTGCTGCGACAGCTCCCCGTCGCTGTCCGCCTCGAGGGGCGGCGGCAACTGCACCAGAGACACGGCCGTGGTGCGCGTGGCGCCACGCTGCATGGCAATGGCCGCCGCCTGCTTGCGCGTCAGCGAATTGTGCCGCTGGAAGGCCTTCGCCGGCGGCGAGGGGCTCAGCTCGCCGTCGTCGTCGTCCAGATCGGAGCGCTGCTCCAGCTCCGAGTCGTGGCCCTTGTGCAGTTGCTGCTGCTGCTTGGCCACCAGGGCGGCGGTGCTGGCGCCGCCGGCGGCAGCTGCTTTGGCTTTGAGTATCTGCTGCAAGTGTTGCTGGTGCGCCAGTTGCTGCTGCTGCTGCTGCAGTATCTGCTGCTGCGTGGCAATCAGCTTCAGATTGGGATTCGACTGATGATGCAGCTGCTGCTGCTGCTGCTGCAGTTGCTGCTGCTGCTGCTGCAGTTGCAGCTGCTGCTGGTGGTGCACGTTGGGTATGCGGCCCAGCACCTGTGGACTGAGCACCGACTGATTCGACTTGATGCTGCTCTGTGCAGCGGCAATGGTTGCCGCCGTGCCGGCCAGCTTGCTGCTGGCCACAGTTGCTGCTGGCTTGCTGCTCAGCTGTTGCTGCTGCTGCTGTATGGCGGGCGCATGTTGCTGCTGCACCAGCTGCTTGACCGTCAGAGTTGTGGTGTTGTTGCTGCTGCTAATGTTGCTGATGTTGCTGATGTTGCTAATGTTGCCGATGTTGCTGTTGTTGTTGTGATTGCCGCTGGCGTTGTTGTTGAGATTGGCCGTGCCGGACTTGGTGGCCGCCTCGTAGGCAGCTGCCGCATGCGCCACATTGGTGCCCGCATTGATGTTGCTGTTGGGCTTCGCACTGACAGCAGCTGTTGCTGCTCCGATGCTGATGGTCGTCTTGGCCAGCGGCTTGGCCGGCTGGTCGGGTATGGTCTTGGGCTCCTCGACGATGGTCACGCTGGGCTTCTTCTTGATGGTGTCCGTGGGCTTCGCGCCGCCGGCGGTGGCCAGCAGCTCCTGGTCGCTGCTGACGCCCGAGCTGCTGTTGTCGCACTCGTCCTCGCCGGCAGCAGCAGCAGGCTGTGGCAGCAGCTGTTGCTGCTGTTGCTGCTGCTGCTGCTGCTGCTCGTCTTCCTTCTTCAGAAAGCCGTTGGGCGAGGACTTGGAGGTCTTGAGATTGCTGCGAATGCGCTGAATCTCCTCCACGGACAGCGAGTGGGAGATGGAGACGCCCGAGCCCGAGGCGGAGCTGCTGCCGCTGCGTTGGGCCAGAGGAGGAACAGTGATTAGGAGCACTTGTGGAGTGGACAACTACACGGCACTTACCTGGCCTGACTGTTGCCGCTGGTCTCCGGCACGTCGAAGAGCGCGATTTTCTCGTTGAGCTTCGTGTTGCGCGCCACGAGAATCGAGTTCTCGTCCTCGCCGTCCGACTCGCTGCAGCTGTAGTCCGGCTCGGGTATCGGCGGCGCCGCGCCGGCAGTGGCAGCAACGGGGGCAACAGTTGCACTGCCATTGGCCAGCGGTTGCTGCTGCTGCTGCTGCTGTGTTGCTGCTGGCGGCGGTGGCGGTGCTGGCGGCGATTGAGGTGCTGCTGCTGTTGATTGCTGCTGCTGTTGCTGCTGCTGCTGCAGCTGTGGCGCCGCGTAGTGCGTGGCTAGGCCAGAGCCAGGAGCAGCCTGCGGACGCAGCTGAGTGGGCGCTGCATATTGACTGACATGTTGCTGCTGCTGTTGCTGTTGCTGCTGCTGCTGTTGCTGCTGCGTGTCCGCCTGCTGCTGCTGCGGCTTCTCCTGCGCCTGCCGCAGCTTCCAGGCCATCACGTTGCGCAGCTCCTGCGGCGAGGCGTAGATCTTGGCGTTCGCCGACGGATTGAAGCTGCTCTGGACGCCGTCGATGGCCGCCGAGGTGACGGCGTCGTTCTCGGCGCGCTTCTTCAGCTTCTGCTGCAAGGATATTGTGCTCTCGTACTCCGAGACGCTGCTGCGCGTCTCCACCTTGACCACCTGGCCGACGGGCGGCGGCGGCGGCGGATGATTCGGCGGCGGCAGCACGGCACCACCGGCACCACCGGCTCCACCCGCCTTGGCGTCCTTGTCGCCGGCCGTGTTGAGGCGCTGCAGCGAGGCGTGCAGCGTGGCCACGTCGTCCTGCGAGTGGTGGCCCTTGCTCGCCGCCTGCCAGATCGAGGAGGCGGAGCCGTGCAGCTGCGGCCCGTGCAGGTCGGGCGTCGAGTGGAAGCGCTTCAGGTCGCGCCCGCTGCCGGCTGCGGCGCCGGCCACGGTGGGCGTGGCCACGGGCTTGCCGCGCAGCGTGCCGCTGCCGTGCTTGCCGCGGGCGGTCTTGCGCTTCATCTCGGCAACGCTGCCGTAGACGAGCGGACCGGCGCGCAGCGGCGAGCCGTTGGCGGCGGGGGGCGTGGCCGCGCCGCTGTCGGTGCCCGACTGGAAGCGGGAGCTGGTCATCATGGTGGCGTAGCGGCTGGCGCCGGCGGCGCCGCCCTCGCCCTGCTGCCGCTGGAAGAGCTCCTCCAGCTCGGCGGCGGTGATGCGGCTCGAGGTCGGGCGCGCCTTGATGCTGGCCGTGCGCAGCTGCACGGGCGTGCCCGGGTGCGTGGGCGTCGGCGTGGGCGTGGCGATCGACTCGACCGAGTTGGACTTGGTGTGCGCCACCTCCTGGTCCTGGTCCTTCTCGCCGCCGTTCTCCAGGCCGGCCACCATCGACTTGGCCCTGGCCCGGCCCACGCTGAGCGTCGTCTTGGGATCGCGCCGCGGCGGCATCGGCGCCATGCGCACGCTGCCCCCGCCGCCGCCGCCCGTAACGGAGCCCGCGGCGGAGCTGCCGCCGGCCGCATGGCTGCCCGGGCCCATGGACATCTTGCGCGGCAGCGTGGCGCATTGGCGGTGGGCGCTCTGCGGCGTGCTGGGCCCGCTGGACAGGTGCTGGCTGCCGGCGCGGGCGCCGCTGGGCAAGTACTGGGCGCTCGCCTGCATCTGGAGCGGAAACTGGGGCGAGACGACCGTCATGTTGACCAGGGCGCCCGCGGAGCGGATCATCTCGACGACCTGCTCGTGCGAGGCGGCGCTCACGTCCTCGCCGTTGATGGTCAGCAGAAAGTCGCCCGGGCGCAGGCCGGCCATGTCGGCGACGCCGCCGGGATCCACGTCGTCCAAGTACTGCAGCGCCGGGAAGCGCTCCGAGGGGCGCAGCTGCATCAGCTGCGAGCTGGCCTTGGCGCCGCGCAGAATGAAACCGAATCCGCGCTTGGCCCGATGCAGCACCACCGAACGGGGCGCATTGTAGGCGCTGTCGTAGGTAGACAAAGAATCGATTAGTGGGGATTAGACAGGGATTAGGCGGCGGTCACTTACCCCTTCTTGATGCGTGGCGCCGTGGCGCTGCTGTATTGGCCAAGGGCATGGCTGGGCATGGGGCCGCCGTTGCCCTCCGGCTGCTGCTGCTGGCAGGAGCCGTTGCTGGTCATGGAGAGCGAGGGCGACTGGTGCGGCTGCTGGAGCAGCGTGCTCGAGCTGCCCGAGTGGCCGCCCAGGCTCAGCTGGGGCGAGCCCTGGTAGGAGCCCTGCTGCGGCTGCGGCGGCGCCGGCTGCAGCGGCGCCTGCTGCGGCGCCATGCCCGTGCTGGCGGTCATCACGTTGGTGATGTGCTTCTGGCGCAGATTGACCTCCTGCACGCAGTCGGCGGGAAAGAAGCCCGAGTGGTTCGTGCCGCGCACATAGCCCTCCAGCAGGCCGCAGTCGGTGCTGCCGACCACCTCGATGACATCGCCCGGCTGCAGGCGGATGTGGCCCACCGTGTTGCCGGCGTAGGGCTCCATGCACACCACCGTCGTGCTGGGATGCCCGATCGAGCAGGCGGCCGAGTCCGAGTTGGTGCCCACGCCCGAGGAGTCGCTGATGATGTCGCTGGTGTCGCCCAGCGATTTATCTGTTCGAACGGAATGGAGAGCAGACGCGTGTCAATCAATTGGGCTGATCGTGCCGAGTGTTTACCACAAATCCTGGCCAGAACGCGGCTGGCCAGGACACAGACAACAACACAAAGGATGGCGATTACATGCGTATGCTGTGAGCAGTGGCTGGGCAGGCATTGCGGGCGAGAGAGCGAAGCACACGAAGCAATGCGATTGACGGTGGGTGAATAATCTGAATAACTGCGAACCACTCGGAGACGAACTCATCTCCAAAGTGAATCACGCCAAATGAATCTCGAATCTGGCTAAAGGCGCGTGATCAGCTATCGATAACTTCATAAGTGAACATCATTAGGGTTTTCCTAGTGGCTGATTGATCGATTGAATGATTGATGATCGATGCACAGGGCAAGCCATGGCTGGCAGCTGCATTCTTCATGACATAAATAAAAATAAAGCGCTTTTGAAATATTCCCCGGTTTAAACTAACTTTTAAGAATAAAGTTAAATATTCATTATTCACGGGTAGAAAAAGATGGACTGATGTTGTATAAACAGCTTTACAAATTCACCTATTATGAATAATTGACATCCATGTACGGAAGATAAATTTTAAGAAATATATGAAATACTTTACTCCGGCAAAAACGGGTTAAACTTGTCAGTTTCCCTTAAAAGTGAGTGAATGTAAGGCTAAAATGAATGATTTATTTAAGCCAATAGATCGCTTGATGATTGATGAGTTAAAGTTATCGATAGCTGAGTCAGAGAAAGCTGTCTTAATCGATTACAAAGTTCTTTCGAGTGCATTCGGCAACTCTCGTGAATTAATTGAGTACAGTTTGCATTTAAATATATTGATAAGAGACATAATAAGAGACATAAGACATGCATTTGTGGGTTGGGATGTGTAAATATATAGATATAACAACTAATTTCTTAATTAAAACTAAAGCTAAGAGTCATGCTTAATTTATGAATTTAATACGAATTTTATACTTGACCTCTCGACATGTTGATAATTATAGTAAAAGTGGAAAATATGTACAGTAAAACCAAAATATATATTTATACAAAATGTAAAGCTCTTTTGGCCCAATTGGGAGACCCTGTGCTAAGCCTCAGTTTCGGAACTTTCATTTTAAGGTAAATTAAAAATTATAATTAAACTTAAGGAGAACTTAGGCGAAAGGCGAAATCAAGGTGAATGCCATTACCTGTGACAATGCTGATGTCGTCCTCGTGCGAGCGATGTCCCGACGAGCCCTCGGAGAGGCTGGAGCTGGCCGAGCTGTAGGCGCCCAGCATGTGCTCCGAGGGGCATGGCGAGGGCGGGCCGTGCAGCTGCAGATGCGGCTGCTGGTGCTGGTGGTGCAAGTGCTGCACGTGCTGATGTGCATGTGGATGGGGCTGGAGCTGCTGCTGCTGCTGCAGATGCTGGTGGTGGTGGTGCGGCTGCAGCTGCAGCTGATGCTGGCGCGAGAGCGTGCCCATCAGGCTGCCACCGCCACCCGCACTGCCGTTCAGCCCACAACTGCCGCTGCCGCTGCTGCTGCTGGCACCTGGCCCACCGGCCGCAGCACCTGCACCACCAAGCCCACCGGCTGCCGCAGCGAGCAGCGCTGCGCCGGCGGCGCCATTGGCGCTCAGCCAGCCGATGCCCGAGCGGCGCTTCGGATTGTAGCGCGGTGGTCCCCGGAAGGGCACTGCGTGGTGGAGTAAGGATACTTTACGTTTATTTCTCTCTCTGTGTGTGCAGTTCTTGTTGTTGTTGGGGAAAGTTTTGTCGTTTTTGCAGTCAAGCTGAATTTATGTGTCGCAAGGAAAAGGGCCAGTGGGGGTGGGGGTGGGGGAAGGGTTTGAGTAGGGTGTCTGTTGTATATTTCTGTTGACTACGATTATTATTATTTTTGTTTTCTGTCACATTTTGTGGCCAAGTTTGTGAGAGAGCATCCGTTTCGGTTCGTTTACGGTTAAAGGCAAACAGCCAGAGATGAGCAAATGCCTCCGGCCATTAACAGCTGTTAACTAACATAACATAGACATACTGTTAGAGCTCATCTCTAGCTGGAGCGCTCTACTCAATCTAAAATTATAATCAACTCCCTAACTTGGCCTATGCCTAGGGGTGCTAACACTTGGGATCGGTACACCAAACTGATATGTTACTTACTGTACTTACTGCTCTTCTTTTTTTCGAGTGTAGCTCAGGGCAATTGACCGTAACAAAAAAGCAAAAAATAGGTACATTCTAGGAATGTACCCAAAAACAAACTCAAACTCGCTAAACGATATGATTTATAGGTTATGTATGCTATGTGAATATATAGGTAAATCGATAACGATAACGATAACAAAACATTGAATAAGACAGAGAGACAGAGAAAGAGCAAGAGCGAGAAAGAGCTGTGGCAATGAGGTGTAAGAATCAAAACGAGTACGAGCAAAAATCGAAACAAGTTACAATTACGAGTACTAAGTATATGTATATATATATATATAGAGAGAGAGAGGTAGTATATATAGAAAAATATCTCAAGCAAATGCAAAAATATGCAAGGCAAATACATATGAAAAAAACTTGTACATATAGCATTTGTTATTGTATGTTACATTTGATATGATGAATATGAATTGATTTGAGAAGACCTAAATGAAATGATTTTTGATGATATATGATTTTGATATGAACTGTTTAAGTGTTTCTTTGAGAACTGAAAGGGAAGTTTTTGGGACTAAAACACAGTTGAATAAATGATTCAAACTAATTAATGGGAATTGAACTATCGTATAAATGATTATTATTTTAGATTGAGCAGAGGAGACTCGAGGAAACAAAAATCAAAAACAAATTGTGACAAAAAATCGGGATTAACTGAGGGGTAAACGGGGGCAGAGTATGAGTAAAAAGTACAATATGGCAATGTCAATGTCGAGTACGAGTCGATTGGGTTTGGTCGATGCGTTTTGAGGAATGTTGACATCAGCATCAAATGAATGAGTAACAAAATATATATATATTGAAATATATTTGTACAGCTATTTGTGATATCAACATTCCCCCGATTCGTGTGAGTGCGAATGAATGTGTATATGAATGCGATAGAGACGTTTGCACTCACCAATATCGTCAGATTTGTAGTTCTCAATGATTTCGGCGAGTTCCAGATTCCCAGCGATGACGGCGACCTAGGGACAAAAAGTTCAGTTAGCCCAGTTTGAAACCAGAAGTTCAGCTAGGCATTAAATATCGGTTTGACTACAGGCGAAACTACGTGAAAGAGTACCAGCTAGAACTACTAGTATAATAATGAGCATAAACGAGTACATAACGCGTATATTACGAGTGTTTTATGAGTAGTTTTACTTTCAACGATTATTGTAAATGGTAGCTAAAAGTGTTTTAGATTTGAATTTCAATTCGTTTTGTGTGTATGTTTTTTTCTTTTTGGTTGTTTTTAAATACCTGATAGGGAGTTTGGTTGGCAAAGTTCTGGGCACCGCGTTGTGCGCCGCGAAAGAGAAGCATTCTAGCACAAGCCTCTTGGTTGTTAACAGCGCAAACATGCAACGGGCTGTTACCGGACGCATTGCGTCCATCCATGTCGGCACCGTAGAACAACAAGTGCTCCAAGTGCTGCACCAGGCCATGCCGACAGGCCTGAGCGCAGTTTAACAATAGTTAGGCAAGCGTTTAAAGTTAGACAGAAGAGAAGTAAAAATCAATTAGCAAAACAATTTTCAATTTTTCCCAGCACCAGCACCAAAGTTGTTCTCCTTGTTTTCTTTTTGGGTAGGGAGCGGGGTTTTTCACAAGAACCATAAAGAAGTTGGGGTTACTCGGACCGTCACCGACTTACCTGATGCACCTCGTTCCAGCCCTGGGTATCCTGGATGCCCAGCGTCGCGTGATCGTGGAGCAGGCTCTCGGTGATCTTCGCCTCGCACTTGCGCGTTATGGAAATGTAGAGGGGCGTTATGCCACGCCCGTCGCGATAGTTGGGCGAGGCGCCAAGCTCCAGCAGCGTGCTGTAGGGGGTACGAGTGGGTATTCAATACGAGTAGCACGTCTGACAACCGGTTTTGCCCGGTTGAAGTATTTCTTAACTACATTTAAATTTTTAAAATTAAGGAAAATTGTCACTGGTTCTGTTCTCATTTCATCAATCAAGCAGCCAATCAATCAGTCAAACAATCAATCAACGGTCAGTTCACTAAATCGTCAGTCAAGCATTCAATCAGAGTGTCACTTAATCAATCAACGGTCAGTTCATCAATCAATAAATCAGTCAGTCAATAAAGCAGCCAATCAGTGACAGTTTTTTTCACTCAGTCAGTCATTTAGCTAATCAGTCAATCAACAGTCGGTCAATCAGTCTGTCATTTAATTAATCAATCATTAAATTAATCAACAGTCCCTTAATCAATCAGTCAGTCAGTGAATAAAGCAGCCAATCAGTCGTTCAGCCAATCAATCAATCAACAGTGGGTCAATCAGTCTGTCATTTAATCAATCAATCATTAAATTAATCAACAGTCCCTTAATCAATCAGTCAGTCGGTCAATAAAGCAGTCACTCAACATTCTGTTCATCAAACAGTCAATCGAAACTCAATCAATCAGTCGGTCAATCAACAATCCGTAAATCAGTCAGTCAGCCAGTAAATCAACAGTAATACTTAAGTTCCATCCAGCATTATAAGCGAGTGGGAGACTCACCTGACCGCCTCGAGCGAGTCATGCTCGACGGCTCGGTGGAGTGCCGTGGTCCCATCCTTGGTGCGATAGTCGAGCAGAGCGCCGCCATTGACCAGGGCAATGAGCAGCTTGTTGGGCTTCTTGGCGCCGGTGGCCACCGAGAGGGGCGTCTCGCCGCTCTCTGAGCAATGGAAATTGGGATCGAGACCCTTGGCACACATCTTGGCTATTTTCTCCACGTGCCCGCCGTTGATGCACTCCAGGAAGCGTCGCAAATTGGCGCGTGTGTGCAGCGCCTTCAGCTGGCGCTCGTCCAGGGTGAGCATTTTATACACGCGACGCTTGTACTTGAGCTAAGGGGGATTGCGAAGAGGGAACAGCCGTCTGGTCAGTTGGAGTCGACGAGCATGCGACCGGCACAGAACTTACCTCCAGGTAGCCAACGGGTCCATTGAATGGATAGTCGCCCAGGCGTCGCTCCTCGTCCAAGAATTTGCCCGCCTTGCCGTTGGAGGGCGGTGCGAAGAGGCCATAGTTGAAGCTCTCCTTCAGCTCCTGCGGGATGACAAAGGGCAATAGATGATGAGTGTGGGTCTTGTTCTGGTGCTGAGTGCTGCTCGTCCATCAGGTGTGCCATTCACGTGCTCAAGTTGTTCATTTTCACACGCACACCCCACACACTCACACACACACCAACACACACAAAAGACTTCCTGCTTGCGTTGGGTGAAGCTGCAGTTGCGGGCGCCCCACAAAGCTGTCGCTAATGAGCGCGTGACAACAGCGCCATCTACCGCTTGGCATGGCATTCCCATCTATACTCTGTTCACAGAAGGAAAACTGAGCATATTGGTTTTGTGTAACAATAACTAATTTGTCTACACTGTATTTCCTGGAATATCTCTGTGTAAAGGTAATTACAATGCGACTAATTTTAGGAATCATTCATCCAATCATCCGGTAAACTTCTTTAAACCCACTTCCAGCTGTTGTCACGCTGTAAATAGCGCATCTGCCAGTCGTTTACTGCCCGAGTGCAATGTTCTCCTTTTGCTACCGTTGCCTTTAAGTGGCAATTTCTTCTTTTAATTATACAAAAATGCTTCGGCACTAACAAGCAACACAGCCAACTTCCGCACCATTCTCAAACGCATAAGGGCAAACTCTCTAGCCCCCGTCCCGTCCCGCCCCGCCCCACCCCCTCCTCCACGTGTATCATTCGCCCTGCAGTCTCAAGTGTATAACTGGTGACATTGCCACTGCATTAATTATGCAAAGTGCGTGTTCTGTGCACACATGTGAGACCAGAGAATTGGGTACGGATTAGAATTTTGGGCTATGTTTAGGCTGCGGGTGTGCTATGAGATGGGCGGGGGATAACTGTTCTCCCTGAGGCAAGACTCATAATTCGTAATGTGACAAATGTGGCCATTAAATTTGAGTCAGGCAAGTGTTGGTTAGCATGTTTGTCTTGCAGCTGTTGCAGTGTTGTAAACTCGCTTTAAGAAGTTGCCAAGAAAATAAAGTAGATAACTTCCTGAAAGCTTTTTATATCCTCCCTCATGTCCGCTGCAGGGTGTATTATAGTGTATTATCATACAAAGCAAACTTTTTGTTTTTCCAGAAATCTTGCCCAAGTTGTGAATAAGTTTTTATTGTTGTCTTGCTTTGCCATAACTCAGATTTGTGTTTGTATTACGCACACATTTAGTTTCCAGCTAATTCTTATAAATACGTAATACGTAAAACTAGCCGCACGTAGCTCGGCAACCGTAAGAGTTATTTCCGGCTTTTAACTGCTGTTCCGCAGCTACAAATCGCAGCCGTGTCCGCCACCCTTCGGCGTATACATTAAATTTCCAGCGTACGCAAACTAAAACGCCCCCAAATATCGGGCACACCCAGCTGCCTCTGATCCCGATTCTCACCCCTTCGCCTGCTGCGACACGTTAACTGTTGTGCGCCAAATGGGTTTTATGGCTCTGCTGCTTGTTCTTCTTCTTTTACTTTTACTTTGGGCAACTCGCATCGCTCCCCCGTGACATGCACATGCAAATTGCAGACACGTCTCGCCGGCCTTAGGACCCCGCCCCCTTTTGAAGTTGGCATCGCATTTGGATTGTGTGTTTGCCCTGGGGTTGGCGCTGGGGCTCACTCTCGGATGGGGGCTCGGTTTCAGGGGCTGTTTGTGGGCGCCCTGCTTAAAGTCAACTTGTTTGGCGCAAATTGCATTTTTATGAGTTTTGATTTCGATTTTCCAATCCGCAGGAGGCCCTGCTCACGGCCCCGGCCCTGGCCCTGGCCCTGGCCCAGAGTGGCGGCTAAAAAGTAATTTAGAATTTTGCTCATTTTGTTGCGCTGTTGCAGCTCGTAAATTCCGCTGGTTGCAAAAGAAATTGGGGCGCCTGGTATATATATATATACTTTTTATGCATTCGACGTTTTCGGTGGTTTAGTGCAAGACCATAAATCAACGTAAAATACCAAAAAATTTATATAAAAAAAAGAATGAAAAAAGAACGTAGCAATCGGACTGTGCAATACTCTATTTACTGCGCAAAAAAGTTGTAAGCACTTGAAAAACATTTCTTTTGTGATGATTCTCAAACTGTCAATAATGTTTGGTATACTCATTTTTACTTGGTTTACAGGGTATATATAAAACGAATTAAAAGAATAATCATCAATCAATTGCAAACAGCATGCAAATGTAGGGGGTGGCAGTGGGCTTAGATTTCCCTCAGCTGCGTTTTTCCGTTTGTTTTTCTCAAGAGCGTCAAGAGTAAATGTCAATGCGATGCGCACTTGCTGCAAATAAGCGACTTCCTGTTCCAATAAGAAAAGGCAACGCACAATAACAACGGCAAAGGCAACAGCAACAAAAGGCATTCATTGATAAATTGTCAAACAGTAGTTGTTGCCGCGGCTGTTGCAATTGTTTGCGGAGACAGACAGTTAGACAGAGAGGGAGGGGGCAGAGAGGGAGGCAGCGGTAGACAGGCGGTCAGCAGGTAAACATAAACACAGTGCCAGCAAAAAGTAAATAGCCAGCCAGTTGGCCAAGTCATTGCAATTGGGTCGCTACAATTGGCGGCCATCTGTTGCAGTTGCTGCAGTTGTTGTTGCTGCTGCAGTTGCTCGTAATCTCATTCTATTGCAGCAATTAGAGTCTCTGTTGCATTTGCCGTCTCGCGCCACGGCCTGTGTCTTGTGGCAGGCCTTACATTTATGGTCTCATTAGCGTCAGCATTTGCTTTGGATTTTGCCAGGCTCTCTGTTTCTTTTTATTTGGCCACAGTTTGACAGCCACTGCATAGCCGAGTGCGCCTAACTAACTTCAGTTTCGTTTGGTTTACTGCACAGCCGCAGACTCCCACTACAACAGGGTATCGAATAACACGACACAACACGGCCAAATGACTTGACAAAGTCGAACGAGCTCCAAACGGAAAGAGTCAAGCGAATGATAACGGCAAAGATGTCGCCGTACAGTGGGCGAGAAAAGTGAAGACCGTCAATATAAATATTTATATAGAAGCTGCATTCAAGCCAATCTAGAAGTTATTTAACTAAGTGCAAGCTCAAATAAAATATCTATAAACTATAAGGCTTTGCTTAAGACCTATTCTAATGCGAAATAAATTTTGGTTAAGGCTAATCACAAGTTTACCTTTTCTCTATTTTTCTCTATAAATAAATTTCGAAGTTATTTCGAACCACCTGTTTTCTTTCTTTTCATTCTTATTTGTTAAACAAATATTTATAAACCATTTCCGGTGCAAAAAAAGAAGAATTTCATCTGTGACCTTCTCCACAAAGTCACATTTGATTATCAAAATATATAAAATAAATAAATTCAATTTCAAGTGTCAATAAATTAAAATAAATTAGTTGGATTAACAAAATAAAAAAAACCCTCTGGTTTTAGGCCTGGGAAGGTCAATTAGTGTCTGGTAAAATAGTAGAAACTGTTGCATATTTTATTATTTATTATTTATTATACTTTATGGCTGTCGTGGCAGCATCAACGCGGCATAAACCGGCCATTATCTAATTATATGGTAGACTCTTCACACTGATTATCATAATTCTGGGCAGAAATGCCTTTTGATGGCCAACTGTCATTCCCTGCCATTGTGGCGAAAAAAAGCCGAGGGCGCATTTAACGCTTCGCTCTGCAACAGTTTGCGTCCGCTGCAACGTCTCAAGTTGCAGTCCAAGCAGCTTCAACATCAATTTATGTAATCTGAACAATACACAGAACAGAACAGAAAGGAGCAGAGAGTTGGGAGAGGGGCGAGGGAAGCGGAGAGCGGGGGGCGGCCAGCACATCATCTTATAAATTTTGCTCGTTGGCGAAGATGCCTGTGGTTAACCGCACAGCCAAGACAGACACAGCCAGAGGGACAGGGGCAGGAGGAGGGGTCAAGGGGCTGCCGACCATCGGAGGCACTTTGAATTAGAGTAAGATCTGTGGCCAAACAATGCGCAGGCGCAGCCGCAGCCGCAGTTTGCCAGTGTTGCTCTCGACTAGAGCTGAGCGCGAGTCGTGCTTTTTAAATCGTGACACGCACGACGTGTTTGTGTTATGAAGATATATAAAATATAATAGATATAAAAAGTGAAGATAATATAGAAATGTTGGACTATTTCAAAAGCTGTTGAAGTAAATTTAATGTTTTGATACTGACAATAAATTGGACTTGCGCCCATCTCTAGCGCAGCCTCAGCTGCGTCCTCCCGTGCTCTTGCCTCGCATCCTCCATGTTCAGTTGTAGCTGTCGCGCCACGAAACTGGTTTCGTTTTCGGTTTCGGCGCTTTTTGTGTTTAATTGAGTTTCGTTTTGTTTTGTTGGTTTCTTCGTCGTTCGCCGTTCGCTTGGGCGCATTCTTGATCAGCTTTTGGCCCGAATTGAACTTGGATTTGGCCTGTGTTGCGTTGGGGGCGTGGCGGGCAGTTGACACTCGCATTGGGCTCGTGCAGGGCTGCGAAATTCGGTTGGTTTAATTTATGCGTGCATTGGCCCCGCGACTGGTGTCATTTCTTTCAGGCTGATTGCAGCAGCAGCTACAGTTGCTGCTGCTGCAACTGCAATTTCTGCATCAGTTGCCTCGGCGTGGAGGTCAATGACGCGTTGCAACAGCCTGCAGGAGACGGGCAGCAGCAGCCGCCAAGCAGCCGCCTCAAAGCCTCAAACAGAACACTAGACAACACAGCACAATGCAGCACCAACAACAGCAACAGCAACAGCAACAACAGCGACAGCGACAGCAACAACTTTACAAGCAAAGCAGCCGCCTGGTGGCAAGGATGGGCCTGGCCCTGGCCCTGTCCATGGCTGCGCTCCTTGTTGTTTAAGGGGCAGGGCAGTCAGTTGCAGTTGGGCCTGGGTCTGGGTCTGGGCCTGTCTTTTTCGCTTATCATAAAAAACTAGTTTCGTTGCGCTGCAATTCGTGTTGCTCTTGCAACATGCAGCATGCCGCATGCAGCTTGTCATGCCACCTACAGGCAGGCCGAGAATCAGCGTCTTCTTCTGATTGCCAGCAGAAAGAAGAAAGTGTTGCAAGACGCTTTGACTAGTAAATTGGAGGCCGCTTTGCAGAGGCGCTGACTAAACATTTATCAGAGGAGCCCATGGTGCATTGAACTCCCCTTCCAGCAGCATGTACACTGAGCGAAACAAACTCAAAAATGTTGCAACAATTTTTATAGTTTAGCACAAAATTCTCATTTCAAGAAGGTTTTTAAACACCGCGATTTCCAAATATAAGATTTAAATTAAAGAACTAGCTAAGTCTTAACTTACGATCACTTGTGAAATTAAAAATGATTTACACTTATTTTGAGAATATTCGCGAACGAATTGTTCTGATGTTTACTAAGACGTTTTTCTCCGAGTGTATGCGACGCATACGTATACGTATGCAATTTATTTGGCCCCCAGAGCTGTGGGCGTGCCCCGACGCCCATTCGCCATTCATATTTTTACACTCGACTGCATTCAGACAAACATCTCCCTGCTGCTGGCTTGTCTATCTGCCGCGCCGTCTCGCTGCCCCCCTCCGGCCCGTCACACCTAGCTCTGGGCCAAAGGACATTGACAGCAGCCGTCGAAAGGTAAACTAAAAGTGCAGCAAGTAGTTGCCAAAGGATGCGAACAACATGGCATTCACATAGCCGCCAACAGCCACGAGCCATGGGCCACGCGCTGTGAATGCAATTGCAGGTGACAGGCATTGCAATAAAAGCGAAGAGAATGTCATTTGTCGAGAAAGAGAGAGCAGGTGAGAGAGAGGGAGAACAATAGGGAAAGGCGAGCGAGTGCTAGATTGGCAGACCTTTCAGAGATTAACTGTTGACGGCTGACAATGGCAACGCCTGGCTGGCATTCCAGCCTTTTCGCACAATAGACCCGAAGTGCGCAGAGAGCTGTGGGGGACAGATTGACAATCAGTTAAATAAGTATTTAAGCGCTGCCTGACCATTTAATCCACATAATGCTAGAAGTTAAATCATGTGTTTATTATTTGAGCCAGCTCTGAGCTGAGCCATAAAACATGACATAGTTGAAGGCAAAGAAAAGTTATTGATATGTACTTATTATTTTGCCCGTGACCATCATTAATCAAGCAATAAGTATATAGAAGATTTACAACCTATTTAAAACCAGTGCAAACATAAGCTACCCGAAAAGTGCCCCGGCGTTTCTCCCCTCTTCCCTTTGTCTTGTTTAATTTTCCCATATCTGCAAACAATATGCATTTTACCCACGAAGGTTAAAACAAATGCGGTTTACCTAAACAAATTTCTAGCCTGTTTTCTCACATTAGGCATACCAAAAACGAAAAAATAAAAAAATCAATATTTATACAGACACACAAGGAATGCTGCTCCAGCAGCAACAACAACAATGAATACGAGCATAAAACACAAACACATAACGGTTATGATTGTCGACTGCGCCGCCTGACCAAGCTGAAAGGGGAACAGGAGCTGGAACTGGAACTGGAACTGAAACTGGAACCGGGATGTAAGCGCCGGAAAGTACGTAACAAATTTGTCTAGGTCTACGTCTACAACAAACAATAATAGCACAACGAGAACAGCAACAACAACAACAACAACAACAACAACAAACAAACAGGCGACAAATGCTGCCCATTTGGCTAAAGCCAAGTCTGGCTCGCAGACGTAAATAGATATAGCGGGAAAGGGGCACAGGCAGGCCAGGGGCGTGGCAAAGGGATGTGGATGAATTTCAAGATATGCGTCGTTGTCGTCGTCGCTGTTGATGTTGTTGTTGTCGTGGGGTTAAAGTACCGTTGAAATGCTTTCAGCATTTTTCATATTCATAACAGAGCGACAGAGAGGTGCGCGAGGGGGTGCTGGGAGAGGGAGGTGGGGCAGGGGGGCAACTGCATTACAAACAAACAGAAAATAAATAAAAGGCGTAAAGACGTAAAAGCAAAGCAGAAACGAAGCAAAAGCCGCCAGCAGCGGCTCAAGGGATGGTCACAAGTTGCCAGGGCTGAACGAATACAAACAAAACCCACCCAAGCCCTCAACCACTCCACCAAGGTACCGGTGCAATGGCATGTGCTTACGCAGATGTGGTGGAGCGTTGGGGGTGGGGGGAAGGGGAGGGGGTGTGCTGTGGTGTGAATGGAAATACCTTTAGCTGCCGCTGCCCAGTGAAAGGCCGTTGCGACTTTCCCAGTTGACTCCGTGGCCCGTTTCTATGTCAAAGTCATTGGCCAATGGTCAATGTGGAACAATGAAACAGCACACACGACGCAACAGCAACAACAGCATCGAGACGGAGCGATGAAGTCAAGGCTGCCAGACTGCTAGATACCCCGTACACACAGCTAGAGTTATATCTTGTTTATAGGAAAATATTCAATTTTCTTTTGTTATTTTTTGATTAGTCTTTTAAATTAGGTAGAGTATGTCTAGCCTTTGAGTTCCGGCTATTTCTACTGAAATTAGACCAAACCGTTTCAACAGATAATATTAATTTGGCTCGGGTTTAGGCCCAACGTAAAAGCCGGTTTGCAGCCGTGTTTATAACTCTTTTTATAATGCAGCTCACATAGCTTCGGAGATCAACACATTCATACAGAAGCAGCAGACCCGATAATAAATAAATGGAGATGCCTTCTGCTGACTGATATCCTCTCTCACCCACTTCCAATGGCTACAGGGTATTGAAAGAACAACAGCTCAAAGTCAAGGCACGCTCAGCGTGTCCAAGCGATTGTCCGATTGCTCGACGAGAGCTGCTGCCCATGATTCGCGCTAATCGATTTGATGCCAAACGTGCGACGCGACGCGATGTCAGAAACTGCGACTGCGACGGCAACAGGAACAGCAATGGTAATAGCCGCAGTCGCGGCGATCGGCCAATTCGAATCGATCGGCATTGGTGGCCGCTTGGCCACTTGGCCACTTGGCCACATTGGTTCTGGCCACTTGGCTTTCTAACGTTCTGCGCTTGCTATTTATGTCAGCCATGTTGCTGGCCACTTCAAGACGCAAACTGACCCGCTCCGCCCCGTCCCGTCCCGCTCGCTGCTCTCTCCTTGTTGCTCCCCAGAGCAACCACCTTGTTGTCAACGCGGCGCTTTATGCGTTGATTTCTTGGGCAAACTTTTCCAATTGCGAGCATTAGACATTAAATTAATTATGGCCAACCGTGAAAAACCATTTACCGACTTCCTTTCACCCCCTCTCTCTCTCTCTTTCCCTCTCTCGAACTGTGAACTGCCCACCCAACTCATTTACGCCCCCACCTGAAAACTAACCACCCTTCGCAACAACCGTAGAGGCAGAAAATTAAACATTTCTTTCTTTATTTAATTTTTTTCTATGGCATGAAATGCGGAAATGAAAACCTGAAGGAATGTAAGTCAACAAATAGACAAGAGTCTTCAGAGTCTTAAGGCCTTTTGGTCTACCCAGCCTACCCAGCCTACCCAGCTTTAATCTAAATAAAAATGTTTACCTGATGGAAGTGTACTTTTCTTGTTACTAAATAAATTTCAAATTTCACGTAGTAGTTGTTTATTGAGTTAATCATTCAGTTTGATTGAGTTCAGCCAGTGAATCCTACAGTAGGATCAGCTGAGGATTTACTCTGATTAGGCTGGCCACAAAACCACATTCCCCGCTGATCCGTTTAGCCAGGTTTTATTTGAGCAGCATTTGGCCACAAATAGCCTGAGGTTCGTTCAAGTTCGTTAGCCGCTGGTGCTGCCAGCCTTTCGCCTTTGCGGATGCCACAGACAATCGGGCTGTAAACAAACGAAACTTCCGTCTGGTTGCACTTCAGCACGCTGCAGGCGCTGACCCAAATAGCCAGCTAGCTGGCTCATAAAAAGCGCCCCAGGCAGCCAACTAGCGAGAGATGAAGAGGCGAGTGCAGCAAATAACAACTGCAACTGGCAGCAGGCAGCAGCCAGCAGGCAGCTTGCAACGTGCCACAAAAAGAGACTGCAATAACGTGTCAGCAAGCCGGCAATTAAGTAGCTTCAATTGCCATCGATGACAAATCAAACCGAGCACTGACAAACGCAGCGTTGCCCTTAAGTCGAACACCCCTCCCCTCCCCCTCTCGCTCTGTCCATAGTTGACCTCCCTCGAGGTGTCGAGTGGCAGCTTCAGCTCCAGCCCATCAACTTGGCCATCGACTGTCGTTTATTATGAAATTATAGACGACAACGCATTGCCGGCAGTTATTATAAAGTAACAAGAAAAAACAACTGAAAGATTGCGTATACGTCGCGTGTGTCGCATTGAGCAGCAATTACCAGCCGGCGCCTGGGGAGCCGCCAGTGAATGGGAATGCGAATGGGAATGGGCAGCGGATTTGCCATGAAAATGGCAATCGTCGATTCGACGGCAAAACAATGCAAACATATCGAGCAGCACTCAATGCTGCAATTTCAGGTGTGAAAAGCAAAAATACTCGTAAACACAATCAAATTCAGAAAAACGGAAAATGCTATTAGAAAAACTAGTTTAAAGAAGCGGTCGAAACAAATACCCTGTTAAAAGCACATCGAAGCTGTAATAAACATTCAAATTCTATTCTAAACAAACTTATTTTTTTAGCCTTCTTTAATGAAATAATCATTTGTTAATATCTTTTGTGTTCAATTTTTAAGTCTGAAGGAAAATCAAGAATCTAGAATGCTTGAGAGGTAAAGAAGGGTTATATGCCCCTTGATAGTTAATATACCCTTTAACATGTACCAATAAGTACAGGATACAAAAGTGCAGATAGACACATATGGGATACGCCATGTGGCATGTGGCATGTGGGGTCTGGCCTGGTGTTGCCGCTGCTGATAAAAGCCACCTGGCTGCCGTTGCTTTTTTTATGTTCGCAATTTTAACAAGCAGCAGGCAAACGTGGCTTAAATGAATTGGTAGCTGCCTTTGCCAGCTGCCACTGTTTTTTTCTTCTTCTTCCCTCAGCTAGCGGAGTCCCAATTCACGCAGTCATGCGGCGACAGTCGCCTCAATTTGAATCTCTGCGCTGAGGCAAGCGCCACTTGGCCTGCTCCACTGGAGAGAAGCCCTGAGAAATGCGAAATGCCATTGGAGAAGGCAACTGCTTACCCGAAAAAAACAAAAAAAAAGGTAAGGTAGGTACAACGGACTCAGCAATACGCTGCTCACAGATTAAAAACTTTCGAATGAATTTTCCTGAAATAAAACTCTGGAAGAAATTATAGATTCCAGAAATTATGTCTTCATTTGATTTGCCTACCAAACAGACGATCATTGCAGGAAGCGAATATACTTTTGTTCACCCTGCGAACAGGGTATTCAAAATAGAAACAAATTCGCGTAGCGCAAATTTGTAGCACAGAACTTAACGGTAAATGTAAAAAGGGTGGCCGCAAAAGGTAAAAGCAACTTTGGATTCGAAATTTATGCGCGCTCCACAGCAGCAGCAGCAGCAGCAGCGGAGGCGACAGCAGCAGCAGCTGTCCAGGCCAAAGTTTTTCTAGCTTTTCTTGTAGGTATTGTTGTTGCTGTTGTTGTTGGTCAATGCAGTTAGAAAACTGACCGCAGCCATATTTGACAACGGCAACGGAACGTGCTCAGTCCGCTAGGAAGCAGCTTGTCCGCCCCGCCACGCCCCGCTTGCCAGTTGCTGCTGGCCGTGTCCGTGGCCAATCTGCAATCCCGTTCTCAATCCTATTGCCATTCCGAATCCCAATCCCGTTCCCGTTCCGCATTAAATCAATCGCCAGCGCATCGCAGTTCCAAGAACTTTGGCCAACATCAATTGAGGCACTCTAAACAGGAGTGGAAAATGGCAAATGGCCAGTTTGCGGTGCCCTTCAGGCAGGGAGAAGGGGAGATGGGGGATGGGGGTTTACTGATGTTTATAGCTGCTAGTTGCAACGTGCAGTTGCAACGCATACATTACCAAATGACAATCAGAGTTTGCATAATGTCAAACGAGAGGCTAATAGGATTATTAAGAGGCTACAGCTTTCTATAGGCAAAATATTCTACAGCATCTGAATTGTTTTCAAGTCCCTTAATTTTGCTACAATGTGACTTCTCATAAGCGAATTAATCTATAGGAAAATTTTAACTAAAAAATAATTTAGCAGTAAATTTAGAAAATCAAGAAATTCAAACATAGTCAAGAAACTAACAAAAATAGCTATTAATAAATATAATTATTAATAATTATTGAGCATAGCTAAAAAGCTATTAACCTAACTTTAACTTTTTATACACTAGCCTATGGTTTGAATGGATACCGAAAGCATCTAAGGACGTCACATAGGAATGTATTGAACACGAATTTCATTAAGCTAATTGTTAACACAGGTTGGGCTTATCTCTTTTATGAGGACATCTGCCTGAGCCGGAATGTGTTCTTATTCGAGGGAGTATCTATAGAACCCCATTAGGAATTTGTCTTGCGTAATACAATCTACAGATTAGGTAAGTGACTGGGGCTATCAGCTGGCCATCGCTGGCGCACAGCTGGCTGCGGGCCAAGTGTGGAGCTGCAGCAAAGGCAACAACAAATGCGAAGACAAAAACAAACACACATGCAATTGGCAGGCCATGCACGAAATATCACAGCTCGTAAATCGACAGCAGAGCTAAAGCCAGCCCCTCACCCCCCTTGCTTCACCCACTGCAGCGACTGCCTTCAAAGTGTCCTCTGTGCTGGTTTGGGGCGCTGTTTTTTGGGGCGTCGGCTGGCGCGCGAATTATGCCACCAAGCGGCAACAAATGAAATGAGCACCAAACCCGAAAAGCAGCAAAAAAAAAAGAAATCTGCGGATTGTTTTTCATGCATTGCCAAATTGGCCTGGCCCGGCCCGGCCTGAGCTTGAGATGCAGCCTTGCAGCCAGTTGCCCATGTTGCCATGTTGCACGTGCGCCTTGCGCCCGGCCACCAAACGGGTTTTGCGCTCTGGGCCTTGCGCGCACTTTAATTTGCCAAATGGCAGCAGCGGCTAAGATAACTAAAGCCGCGCAACGGGGACGGCAACTGCGGCGGGACCGCGACTGCGACTGCGACTGCGACTACGACAGCGACTACGACTGCGACTGCGACTGTGCTGAAGGACATTTGGCGTCTGGGCAAATGAGCTAGAAAAATTGCGAAAATGCAGCCGCAACAAAGTAGAAAAACGCAGCACAAATTGTGCTTTGACTCTGCCAAGCCGAAAGGTAAGCACAAAATGCGCACACACCAAAAAAATAACCAGTTAAAGTCTGTAAGTCTTGGCTAGAAGATACCCTGTACTAGATGGGAACATATGCGCTGTGTTTCTTTTTGCTTATCTTTCCAACTGGTCATTTGATTCGTAAATCATTTTGTGTTAATTCTCAATTTTCAATGAATAAATATAGCTTTAATATATGTTTATATCCCAAAAATCAAGGTTTCTTTAAATAAGAAATTTTCGGAATATTAAAAAAAGGAGAATTTTGAATTGAATTAGACCCGGACCTGATCAATAATATATTTATATTGAGCTTCTGCTGCTGTTAAATACCCTTTTCTACACAATAAGGAGTGCAGGGTATTCGAAAAGCGGGCTGAAAAGAAAGGCAGCTTCAGCAAAATTGTGGCTAAGTATCTTTGGCTTGTTTAGCTGCCGGCTGAAAGTTGTTGTGGTACGCTCCGTTGTTGTTCTTGTTGTTGTTGTTGTTGTTGGATGCGCTTGTGCTAAAGTCAATTTTACAAGCAATGCACTCGGGAGATATCGCTGCTGCAACGTTTCGCTCAACACAACTGTACCCCCCACCCCCAACCCATCGCGTTTCTGGATGCTGCAGCCAGCGCCTGCGGACTTTGCTGGCGTCAAAGTTTTCTACTAGGGCCCGGCCACGCCCACTAAATTGCTAGCATATTTGCAATGGTTACAATAACAAGCACAGCTCACGGGGGCTCCAATCCGCAACTCCTAAAGGGGAAACCAGCCTGGTGTCATTTTGGTGCTCTGGCACAGCGTTTAAATAGCTCAAGTGGGGCGTAGCGAGCGAGAGAGAGGAGAGGGGAGGGAGAGGGCAAAGGGAATGAATACGCCAGCTACATTGCGTGCCTGGGCATTGGTGGGGGTCTTGCCTCCACCCAGACATAAACAGTTATGGGGCTCTGCTTATGCATAGAAACGAGTCATACTCCATGCTAAATGTCTGTATCTCTGTCTGTCTCCCAGTCGCCTGTCTCTTCTCGTTTCTCTATGAGTTCTTAGAGTGTTTGGCTGGCCCACGCCTTTTGACACTTTCTGCCCTGGCGTGGACATATGTGGATAGGCCTGAAATCCGTTGCGTTCCACTCAATGAATGTGCCATAAAACCGGGCACTCAGCTCTGCGCTGTGTGGGCAGAAAGTATGTATATTCACGAGCTTGATTCGATCGCGTTATGACTGCACTCACTCGCCAACCAATGGCACTCAATTAGGCGAACACACTCGCACTTGCTGTTAAACTTGAATAAGTGTCGTGTCGTGTCTTACCTGCAAGTAGAAAGAATGTTGAAAAGAGATCAGTTAAGAAATTGCGAGAAATCCAATAAAAAAAATCAAGTCGAAAGCGCTATAACTCTGACAAAACTCTTCATATAAAATGTTAATAAAAATATTATGTGTTTCCCCCCTTACTCATTATGGACATTCTTTTAAATTTAAATTTAGAATCCCGGGTTTTCATTTTTAATCGATTGCACGTTTCAAAATACAGTCGTCGGCATAAATATTTTGACAAAACTATGCGCTATGTTTTTTCATTTTTCTTGAAAGAATTGTAAAATGTAACGGTTTCATTATCTACTGAAAAGTTAAGTACATTTATGCAAAAGGGAAGATGCAAAGTATTTTTTTAATTCCTTTATGCGTTTTCTTTTTTTACGCATTCTTATCTTTCGCAAGCTGATAGCAGGTGGACAAAAGTATTTTGACATTTGCTCTATTCAATCGGTGTTAAACTACTATCGATCTTAAAGCTAAGCTACGCATCTATTAATATTGTCTACTGATTCCAACTGCTGATAAGAACAAATTTGCTTCATAGATTTGCTTAGCTATGGGTAAAACAAATGAATTAAGCGACTTTGTGAAACATGATATGGTGGCGAAGTATAACTCTGGTATTTTTGTAGAAAATATCAGTAAATTATACAAAGTACCCCGCCAAACTGTGTATTATCAAAATATTAAATATAAAAAAACCACACCACACAAAACTTGGCTCGTTGTGGCAGACCGCGTAAGACAACAGGTCAGAACGATCGTTTGAATCTAAGAAAATTTATGAGTAATCCTTTAGAAAATCCTAAAACTGTTGCCAAGGGGCGTTCTAATTACATCAACATTAATATAAGTGAAAGGACAATTCGCAGACCATTAAAGGAAGCTGATTACGGCACATACATAGTCAGAGTTATTCCTCAAACAACCATGAGAAATAAAATCAAACGCCTTGAATTTGCCAAAAAATATGTAGGCAATCCCCCATCCTTTTGGCATAGTGTTTTGTGGAGTGACGAAAGTTCTTTTATTTACCACAGCTCTAAAAAAACGGTTTTCGTAAGAATGCCAAGAACAGCACATAAAAAAGAGTCCCTGTTTGTGAGAGAGTAACCCATGGAGGTGGAACCGTAATGTTTTGGGAATGTGTTGCATATAATGGGGTAGGAAACTTTGTTCCCATCGATGGAACATTGAATAAAAAATAAATATTTACATATTTTAAAGGATTACGCTTTCCCTTCTGGGGAAAATTTGATCGGAGAAAACTTTATATACCTGCAGGATAACGCGCCGTGCCACAAGGCGAATTTAATTACCGAATTTTTAAGTGAAGTTGGTGTTAATACGCTGGATTGGCCACCACAAAGCCCCGATTTAAATATTATAGAAAATATATGGGCTTATTTAAAGAAAAAACGATGTCCAAATCTATCAAGGACGCGTGAGGAAACAATATCAGAGGTAGAAACACTCTGGAAGGATATTTCATTGGACTATATCCGAACTTTGGTTGATTCCGTTCCCCGAAGACTGCAACAAGTTATAAGTGCTAAGGGAGCTTATATTTTTTATTAATAATAAGTAAAATTATCTAAAAACATGTGCATTCATAATTTTTTTTAATCTTAAACAATATGTAAAAATACTTATGCCACCATACATTTCTGAAAAATTATTTTTGTTTTTGTTATTAATATACTCATATAATATTTTTTTTTTATATATTTTGAAAATAAATTAACTCATCGTTACACCATATTTATTTTAAATTTTTTTAGTGCTCATTTAAAAAGTTATTAACCGAAACGCATGGTAACTTCTTTGTCAAAATATTTATGCCGACGACTGTAATTATAAAAAGTTACTTTTAAATTGATTCCGAGGTGGTTACTTTTTTTGTCAAAAATAAATGAACTTGTTATTTCTTTAACTTTCTTAACTTTAAACTCATACCAACAGAACTTTACTTTGCACGCAATGCATTGCATTATTTTGATGCCTGGCACAATTCTGATCATGGTTTATCCCGTAATTTGATTTCATATAAATATTTTCAAATATTTACTACAGTACTTTGCCTTGAACTGTCCCAATTCCCAGTTTATAATAATGCTGGTTGCATTCCATCATCCACATTCATATATTATTCCCATATCCGTTCATAGAGAGATAGCAGCTTAGCTAACATCACGAATGACCCGCTGCATTATTCATCAGTTGGTGGCACAGTTTATTTATATATAAATATAAGTACTTATGTCTGTATACATATAAATTTTAAAACAAATTGACGCTAACTAATGAATATAATCCACAAAATGCGAGCACTCACACACATGACACACAATCACACACACGCTCACATCGTAACCGGAAATGCTTCATTGTTGTTTTAAGTTGTCCGCAAAGCCAACAACAACGAGAACCGTGAACGGGCCCAACAACGTTGGCGTCGGAAATTGAAAAGCAACCCAAAACCAACATCAAATTTAAATGGGAAAATTTGTGCAAAAAAAATAAAATAAAACGAAAATGTAAAAAAAAATAAATAAAAGTGCTATTAAAAATTTAGTTGGAGGGCAGCACAACAAGAACAACAACAACAATACACATATGCAACTGTGTGTAATTGAACTTGTGATGCTCAATTTACGCCCGCAGCTAAAGTACACACACACATACTCGCACACACATACACACTCGCACACACACACACACACACACACACAGCCGCACACTCGAGCGACTTTGGTGCGATTTCAAACGCCCGACAATAGTTTGACAGCCACTGGGCTAGTTTCGGCTTTGTTGTCTAAGCCAAAATAATAGCAATTATTTGCCATTGTGCCAACTGTAAACTGTATCGTTGTCTCTATCATTGCCACCGCCCCCAACTCTGCCCCCAATCAGCCTACACTCCTTGGCTTGTTTTTTCCGCTTTTGCGCTTTTGTTATGCCCAATTACTTGGCTTTATGCAACTTTCATTAAAAGTAGAAAAACGCGTTGACAATTGTATTGAGCCGCAAAAAAGCCGTTCAGAGTCAAGGTCATTTGAAGGGCTTGTGGGAGGTTAGCGCCTGCTGCCAGCTCATGTACTTAAAGCTCATTAAAGATGGCCTTAAATAATACTGAATTTATTGTTAGCGGTTTTTTTATGAACCGAATCAAGTGCTTTGCAATTTTTTAACGGCTTTGCAAAGGGTATTATAGTTTTGCCATGACACGTGTGACGCATAGAAGGGGAGATCGATTCTGTTATGTATATATGTGTATTCCTAATTAGATCCAATACATATATTCTCTTCACTTAATTTTAAAGCCATCGTTGTGAAATATGAATAAGTCCGCAAGGGTATTTTATGTTCGGTTTATAGACAACTATTTCCTCTTCTTTCTTATATAACCAATTAGCTGTTAACAAAGCATTAGCTCAAAAAACAAAGCTTTGCTTTGTCTGGCCAAGTTCCATGAAATTATGATATTTGCGCAAATTAACACTCTACAAAAAAATTTATTGATGGATCATATACATGGATCTTTGACATATACATATATATATACATTACGTATATACATATATATATATACAAATATTCACAAACAGAATGTCACAAGACAATCACAAGATCCACTTGAACTGAATGAATAAATTTTTGGGCTTCGCAAAAACAGTCAACAATAATATTTTTCTTTTGGCTGCCCGCGGCTAATTGTAAATTGTGTTATTTTATTTTGACGTTTTTGGGCCGATAGAGATGACAGTCAGCGGAGAAGTTTTACATTTTTGGTAGAAATATGACTTGCGGCGCGTAGCGCTGATAACAACAGAAATAATGAAAATTATCAAAAAACAAAAACTGTCAAATGCAAAACAACAATTACAAATGACGAGGACAATCGCGAAAACGTTGGGCTTAAACACATTGAGATACCCTGTACAGAATAAGAGCAACTGGTAAAAAAAACATATTACCGAGGTGTGCTGAAGATTAAATAAATAGCAAATGGACGGCATATTAAACAAAAACTCTTTTCCTTTGATGCCTATATGACCCACTGCGAAAGCGTAGAGAAAATTCACTGTAATAGAAAATCCTGCAGAGTTTTGCTTGAAAGAAAAAATGAATAAAGGAAAATCTTCTTAAGCATAAAAGAGATTAATACTTGAGTTTATTTGCAGTTCTGTAGTTTATATAAAAACAATTTATTTTCCACTCAATTATGTCGCACTCAACTCAACTACAGGGTATGGCAAACACGAACAGCACTTGGGCGCCCGGTGACAGTGAGAAGTGGACGTGCCAGACAGAGGCATGTAGCATGCAGCATGCAGCATGCCAGGCGCTTGGCATCGGGTCCACACGCTCCATTTGTTGCGCCCGAAGCGCTAAAATCTTTTTGCATTTTTTAATTGAATTACAAGCGATGCAGGCTGCCAACAGAGGGGGTAAGAAGTGGGAGGGAGAGAGGCGAATGGATAACAGGAGGACGAGGGCGGATCCTGGTCGCGTGTGCTGCCTGCCATAAATTTGTAACTGTTTGCTGTACTTGACACATTTCATGGCTGGAGCTGGAGTTCCAGTTGGGAGTGCAGTTCGTTGTAGTTCAGTGTGCCTGCCTTATAGATATTGCATGAGCACACACGGACTCACACACACACACACACACACACACCTACGCATACAACTATACAGTTACAAGCTGCACAATTTGAATAAATATTTACGTAGGTGTTTTGCTCGCTTGTTCAGTTTGTCGCGACTCTGGGAATTCGTGTAAATTAAAATTAAACTTAAATTAACAACTAAATAAATAACACAAGTAATAAATATAACATCAACAAGAATGCGAAGCAAGCCACTGATGTAATACCCTTACGCTAAACACTCTTAAGTTAATGTTATCATCAAATTGTTAGCTATTAAGTATAATAAACTGTAATAATATACGCTCAGTTCTGTTTTGTGAGTTGTTTGAAAAATTCTCGATTTCTTTTAAAAAGGACGCATGCTGGCATTTAAATATAAATATACAATGAAAGCTCTATTAACGAACAGGTCTCTTGAGTGGACATTTCCTTTCTTTCGCCTTCTGTTTTTTTTTAATTCGCCGGATAGAAAGCCTGATACCCACATTGTTCGCTCAATGGAGCTTTCACTGTATGTACTTTTATATACGTATATAGCAATTTAACCGACACCAACCTTAAACCAAAAAGCCACCTGATTCGTATTGTTGTGGTCACATCGTTGTTTCCCATTAATTTTATATTATTTTATAGTGGGTCACATTTGACGTCGGGCAAAGGCCCAACGAAAGTGCAAGCGGCCATTAAGTGTCATTAAGTATCGCATAATGCCAACAATGCAGTATCAATATCGTTTGTAAGTATATAATCATTATTCAAACACATACAGGCATGTGTGAGCGGGTGTATGTGCAAATTGATTGTTTGTTTTGTTATATTGTTACGTAAAAATTATATACGCAAGTGAAGTCATTTTTCAATCATTTTCATCCAATTTCCATTTCGATTTAATTGCAAATGGCGGCCAAGCGGGTCAATGGTCAACGAGCCGCATTACGCATACGTCGCGTGTGCCGAGCGAGCACATGAGAAATTCAGCAGCATTTCATCAGTTGTTTTTGTTGTTATTATTTTAATTACGCATTTTAAGGCGTTAAATGCGTTTGGGACGCGGTATTTTGTTTGTGCGTGACGAGATTTTCCAGCGTGTACGCAGGACATTTTCATTGTTTTCATTGTGTTGTGTTTTTTGCGTTTTTTTGTATTTAATTAAACAAAAAGTGCGAACAGCAGCAGCAGCAAAAGCAGAGCGTGAAAACAAAACATTTTAATTATTAATAAAAAAGAAGCAGCAAAATTTGTGGCTGTCATGCTGCAAAGCAATGTTGTTATACCCTTGCAGAGGATACTATAATTTTGACATGAAATATGCAACGTTGAAAGACGACATCGAGTCCATATATTCTTGATGAATATTAATTGCCAAAGTCGATGTCAACTGGAGCGGACCAGTATACTATATATGCAATCAACATAGCAACAATAATCCGGAAATTGAGTTTTTGTATGAAAATACAATTCCCTGTATGTCTGCAAGGGTATTTAATCTTCGGTGGCCCGAACATCCGTTTGCTTTCTTGTTTTGCTTTTTTGAGTCAGATTATGTACGAAGGGCATGGGACATTTACATGTTTAGCATGCGAATATTTAATATATCACGCATACGCAGTGGCTGACAATGCAAATGTCTTTACAACGTTTATTGGCTGCTTTATGAGTTACATACACAATATATGTATACATATGATGTGGTTGTATTTGTAAAACTTTATGTTGCGTATGCAAATAATATTTCCCAGAGCATGCTACATGACTTTTTTAAATGCGTAAATATATAAGAGGACTTAAACATAAAATAAATAACGTTTTTAATCAGATTGTAAATATGGATACCACGAAAATATATATGGAAATGTTTAACTTAAAGTGAAATAGTGTACAAATATGCGTTTATGGTATGCTATAAATTACATGAAATTAAGCCTAAAAAAATGCCAAAATAAATACTAAATTTAGAACAATTATCACAAATGATAAATATGGTATTTATTACACGCAATCTATGTATGTATTTATGATAGTCGGGTGTATATCAAAGGAATTTACGAGTTGGATAGCATACTCTACGTTCTGTTTTTAAATCACAACTCTTTCTATCTAATGGCAATCATCAACTATGTTTTGCGGGCTTGTCTCTCGTCTCCATAAAACTTTACCACTTCATTTGCCTGACAAGCGCAATTCCCAGCGCTCTTATCATGCCGAAAAAAAAAGAAAAACGAAAAAAAATATACTAAAAGAGTTGGAAGAAGAAGCAGCAATTGAAACCTAAAGAGGTGGCACTATCTGCGCCCCAATACAGTTCAGTGCGGTTCAGATGGCGCCTTATCAGTGCCATCTTTATTGTGCCAAGGCGCTCTAAGTGAATGTTCAGTACAAAAGCTGCGCAATTGAATAGAAGAAGAGGAAGGGAGCAAGGCAAAAGGGATGGGCATAGGGCACGTGGAAGAGGAAGCAGCAGCGGCAAAGGCCACAAAACTATGCCATACTTCAAATCAGGCACGTCGCAGGACTCAAAATGCGGTTCGAATAATGAAAGAAGAAGGAATGTTTAGCTTCGAGAGGCCGAAGATTAAATACCCTAGCAGAAATATGAAAAATATTGCAGCTATATCATATGATGTTGTTGTTCACATAGTAAAACTCTAAGTTAGCTATAAAAAAACTGACAGAATTTTCTGCTTCATATAAACTCGGCTGTTGATACTGATCAAGAAAATATATACTTTACGTGCTCGCATGCTCACAACTTATTTTATGCATCACACACTTCGCGACAAAATTTGAAAACCCTCTACTAGGGCATAAAAAAAGCTAAAGGACGAAGCGAAAAAGCGGCAGCTTGTGCCAAGTGCCAAGTTAAGTTGACACACAAATTAACGGTTCAATAGAGAGCTGCACATACACACACACGCGCACACCCACACACCCACATGTCGCTTTTACAAGCATCTCGAACGGGGTCTCTGCGGCACTTGTACTACCCACAGCTCCGGCTTAGACTCTGGGCCAGAAATGATGTCGTGCGTGCGCAAACTATGCGCTGTCATTAAATCTAACGAGCGTCTAGGGCTTGCGACTTGTCTTTACATTTTGGTAATGGGAGTGGGATTGGGATTGGGATTGGAACTGGGATTGGGATTGAGATTGTCTACATTCTTGCAAATATACAAGTGAAAGATAAGAAAATCGGGCGAATGTTTTGACAGGCTGCCTTGCTGCCAACGTGGCTTCCACTTAAGCTTAGGCATTAGGCATTAGCTTTGGCTTAATTACACATCTGTGTGCCTCTTCTTGCTCGAAATAACCGAAACTATGACAATTTTCCCATTATTTATGCCTTAATAATAGGCTGGCCAAATTACAGACTGAGATTTATGGGCCAATTCAAAATGACAAACATTTAAATTGATTTAACTTTAGCCATTATATGGCGAGATTCAACAAAGAAATGGCTAATAAACTGCTGACTAAGAAGCTAGCTTCAAAGGACTAAAAAGAGGAATAAAGCACATAAAAAACGTTATCTACGGATTGTCGCAAACAAAGTACCCTCGCGTATATGGATGAAATATATGTAATATATGTAGGGTAGAAGATTTCTCTTTCAATGCTTTACAATATTATAATTCCCTCTGCAAACTTGGCTAAGAGCAGTCATCCTTGCTTGGCAGCCACAATTTCCACCAACCGCTCTGTCAGGGGTCTCACACTTCCTCTTACCCCTTCCTCCTTCTCTTCCTGCAACGCGTCGTTTTCAATTGTGCTTAAAAGCTTAAAAGCCAATCGATTTCGAGCGACACACGCTGCATTTCTTCGCTCCTCGCTCCCTCTCCCTCCCCTCCCCAGGGGTAGCTTTAAAGCAAGTGGCAGGGCCTTGTATACCCTCAAATGACTTACTTTAAATTTATCATGGCAATATGTTGCAAAATATCTTTAAAGAAAGACATTTATTTTCTTTTTTAACAAATATTTAGTTGGCAACGCTCTGTCTCTTCATAAATGTATTCATATATTATATCAAAAATAATATTTTAAGAGCATTTAATTTTCGGCTAGATATTCGATTAGCTTTACCACTTGTATGCATTAGCGTACATGTTGTTGATTGGCTGTACCTGATGCCATATCGACAACCAAAGCTCAGCCCATAACAGATGGCTGGAATCTATTAAAGCTGCGCATTACATGCAAAACAACTTAGAGAAACCGGTGGCCCGCCCACCTAAGCAGAAAACGTGGAAAAATATAAACCTCCATACGCGCAGTGCCAGGCGATTAATTTGATTAGCAGGCGGAAGCCAAAGTCGCTGGCCAAGACCAAGACCAAAAACCTGGTCAAGAACCAAACGCATGGCCCACACGCAGTACAGAGTCGATTACAAACAACTGGCGCATTGATTGACTGATTGATGACGTGAACTCTAATTGAAGTTTACGCAAGTGCGCAAATTGAGAAGACATGGTTCGAGTGGGAGGCGTGCGGGAGGGTGTTGACTGGGAAAAATTCCTGGTTACTCATCAAATTTACGACGATTGCAAAAAGTTGGAAGCGATAAAGCAAAGATAGTCTTCAAATCAAGTGGTCGATAACCTGACGACCGATAAAGGAACAGCGCTACACTCAGAGAAAAAACAAAGTAATTTTGTACAAACGTTGTTTAGCTTGAGACTCCATGGTAATTACTTAAGCTGATAATGAAATTCTTTTTTCAAGTAAATGGTTTTTTCTTTCTAAAATTCCTCAATCTAATAAATATGTTAATTCAATTCAGAATTTTCTGCGCCTATTTAAAATTCTTTTTCCTCTTTTCCTTTTTCTAACTTTACATACATAAATTATAAGTTTAAAGAAAAGGAATAATTTAAAATTAATTTAAGAATATTTTAGAACAGAATATACTTAAAATATTAATAATAAAGCCGTATATATTATCAGCCAGTCGAATATTAAACGGAATTTATTATCAAGTGAACTTCTTCTTACTCTTCCCACTCCTTCTGCTAGCACATAAAATTGGAAATAATGCACGTTCAGCAGATATTTGCTTTTGATTTGAAAATGGACACTTATAAAGCTATTGGCTAAACAAATACACCTAAGAGCAAGACATCTGGAAGAGTTCAAAGAGCTGGTGAGTTGCAAATATTTATGCGTTGATAGCACCTTTTGCACACTTTGGAAAGCACTCAAAAATAACTTTGTAAATTGCGTGTGAGCATTACGAGTTGCGGCTGTTCATACCACTTGGAAGTGAATCGGTCAACAAAGACGATAAGATATGCCCAGCTAACTGATTTATATATAGAACAGTTGCACGACGACAAGTTTCAAATTGAGATCGACCGTGTATTGATTACTTTCACATAAAAAAGCTGTGAGCCGCACGCGACTTTCAAAAGCATTTTAAATGTGATATAATGTTAAAAAAGTTTCGAAGTGTTCGAACCCTAGGAAAAATAATACAATTTACAGATATGAATTTTGAATATTTATTTTGCTGATTTAACACACATAATTAAAATAAAAAGAATTGTAGAAATGTAGACAATTATCTATCTTTATTGAGCGGCGGTGGCTTTTAAATATCGAAGAAGTAATCTGAAAAATCGTAGGGCAGCAGCCAAAGCACCGGATGATAACGTCCAAAGACTTCCGCCAGCAGTTCATATCTACTTTGAGGGGGGTGAAAGGAGTGCATTATTTTTCCAATTAGCGACTTATCGTCTAGTATGCCCTTTATCTGATCTATAAAAACGGCCCATAGAAAAACTCCAAAGATCAACGACAACATCATCAAATAGAACATGTGAACACTGCGCCACCAGAAATCCATTTCAGTCTCCACGCATTCCGTGCACGGAAATAGCCAAGAGCCGATCACCAGGACCACAAAATACACGCAAAGGATGCCCCCATAAAAATGAAACTGAAGAAAATATTTCTGATTGAGCTCGCCCACACAGTTGCTTATCCACGGACAATGATGATTCATGCGGCTTATGCAGCGCTGGCATTTGTCACAATGTGCGGCGTGCATTGGTCTGTAGATCTTGCACTGGGTGCATAACTGCCATCTGCTGCATTTATAGATTCTCTCCATTTCGTCGATTATGAGATCGTGGCCAAGCGCCATAATTCCCGGATCTGAGAAACGTGCCTTATAATTCGACACGCCAGCCAGGATAATCACCGCATTGAAAAGCAGAATGTGAATGGGCGTCCAGGTGGTCAGTGTCCACGATGTCAATGAGAGCCACCGGATGGCCACATAGTCTGCATAGATCAGATATCCATAGGTGATTATTATGCTGACAATGCCGGAGAAATCGCGTTTAAAAATCATTTTTTATTTAATTTCAATTAAATTGAATACTCTTGTTTTTATTGTATATAAATGAATTATATATCGATGCGTATCGGCCTCAACTCCATTCTGTCAATAATTCAAGCCTACTTAAATAAGAATAAAAACAAAATGCTTTAAGATTTTTTTCATTCCTAAATTCACTGCTTCACAACACTGGCAACCATTTTTTACTTTACATAAGATTAAAGAGATTCACCTGACATTCGTTTGTTGACAAAGAGAGACTCAAGGTATTTAAGACACACTCACAAACTTATTTCACGTCTTTAAACGTATACATACAAAATTTGTCACAATTCCAAGGAATCAGCTAGTGATTCATGAATGTTAACAGACTTTTGAATCGTTTTAGCTGCAATTAGAAAACCTCAACGGGGCGAACTTCAATGCAGGACTACGTTTTTAAGTTTCCCATTGACAACTACTTCAATCTCACGCTATTCTCATGCAGTTGGCAGTCTTTGGGCCATGTCATGACTTGCTTTGCATGCGCGACATACACAAGACACTCACGAAACACTCACAACACTCACGCTTCTCATATGTGATTGGCACTCATTTAGCGGGACACCCACATGCCGTTATGCAAAACAAACGTTCAGTTCCCAGCGACCAGCTCTAAAATTGTATATACACACTTGAAGAAAAACCAAGTTCCAAATTCCAATATTCACAAAGTAGAATTTAGAGCTAATTTTTCTCAAATATTCTTGAATTGAGCATAAACTTTTTTCGAAATAAACTTTAAATGTTATCAATATACAAAATAATTATTCATTACAATTCTAACTACATATAACAACAATATCCATTATTGACATAAAAGAACAACTTTCCTAATTAAAGTATAACATTTCTTAGCTTAAGTACTATCTGTTGAGTCTAGAATTTTAGATTTAGTGAAACTTCTTGAAAATGTATTGGCCAGAAATTCGCCCAAGTTCAGAAATGTTAGCATTTCTGGGACTTTTTACCACATCTATATTTAACTAAATTCTTTCTCTGAGTGCACGTGAATTTTCAAATACACTTGACTCCACTACACTCCACCAAAAACCAAACAAATGCAACGCCCGCTGCACTTGGAATTGTCTCTGTCACTTGTTGTTGTTGCTATTGTTGTTGTTTTATTGACTGAACCAGAGGACCAGGCCATGCAATTAGCCAGAGGTCGTTTGTTCAGCTAACATTTTGGCCCAACATTGTGTGTGTGCGAGTGTTCGATATCGAAATGGGTGCGGAACGATCCCGCATGGACATGGGTGACAGACAGTTGCTTTGACAATGTTTCGGCCACAATTTGTTAAACAAATTGTTATTAAATTGCGGCATGCTTGCCAATTGATTGGCCATTGTGTCGAGTTAATTGCAAATCAAAGCCCAAAACGAAGCTGACGAGCACTGCGGGCCACATCCAAAGCCCACATAGATCCTCGGCCCTTTTTGGGGCATTTACAAAAAATAAAACGGGTTTTTCTCTTTTCGCTTAGTTTTTCTTTGTTTTCAGTTTTTTAGACAGGCAGACTGTCATTCAATTGTCAATATCTGTGCGGCTCGATCGTCACGACTTGCTGCTTTTGGCTGCCTTTTGCATTCGGAAATTGGTTTTGCATTGAACTTCAATTGAAATTGCACGTTTGAAGCTTGCAACTTGCAACTGACTTGGCCACGGTCAGGGGCGTGGCAGCTGCGGCACGTGGCAGCTGCGGGCATGTAGCTTTATGTATATATCAAAAGAAAGTTGAACTATATAGAAAAGCTAAGCTAATTAATTAAATGGAAATTGCATTTGGAATAGACTTTCAAAATGGTACAACATTTGTACCATGCGCAGATTTTCTCTAGGTAAATAGTCATAATACCCTGTGAAAGGGTATAAGATTACTTTTAATAATGGGAAATTGAAGAGACTTTTGAAATGGAACTTCATTTGCAGGGTATATTTCCTCTAGGTATTACATATATATATATATATATTTAGCTTGTTGCTTTGTTACAGTTTCCACTCAAGCAAACAGAGACTCAATTTCCATACAAAATTCGTAAGCTTTCCGAATTTCTTTTGAGAGCTCGAGAATTAACGTGAAAAATGCTGGAAAGTTGCTTGCACTGTTATTCATTGAAAAATGGCACCTTTATAATAGCATTGCTCACGGCAGTTATCTATGGGTCATCGGTGATAACTATGGCACTCCTGCTGGCCGACAAGCTGCCAGGTAAGCGTTGCTATCGACCTCTTGAAGGTTATTGATCTTTAGCCGTTTATTGCATATAGAGGAGCTGACCAATCAATATCTTCTTGAAGAGGTACAAATTCGGGTACTTATAGGTTCTATTATTTTGCTGATAGGCGCTCTCTTTTTGGCCTTTGGCGCATATATGGTGAGTATCTATAGCTCTGTATATGTATCGTTATCTATATCTTTATACGCTCTAGGAAATACCATTCTTTCGTACTGCCCTGGCTGCTATTCGCGTGCACGCACATCTGTGCTGAATCAATTACCCTAGTTCTGGTAATTAACCACGAAGGCCCTTTGGTTTTTATTGGTTTGATGCTTGTTGTATTGAGTGAGTAGCGCATTTGGTTTTGATACCCTTGCAGAGAGTGTATTGAAGTTTGCATAATAATCCGTCTAATCTGATATGTCTGATACGTGTCTGTTTTTTTATTTCTATGATTCTATATGTCTCTCAATTTCGAAACTAACTTAATGCAGAGGTCCACCTTTTTGTTTTATGGATATCTCATATCGGTGGAAAATTTAATTTTTGTATGATCATTTTTTGTACAATTTTGTATGCTAGAGTTGAACTTTTTAAGTTCGTGTATACCACACGCAGATCCCGTCTATTTCAAATTGTTGATATATTTTTTGTTTTCATATTATGTACAACTATTGGTTTAATATATTCTCGTAAAGCATATGCAGATAAAGAATGTTTCAGAATATGGATACCTCCACGTAAAAAGCTTAAGATTTGGTTTGTTTGTTTCATATATTTGAATACTTTTAAGTAAAATTTCGTAAAAATCATACATTTAGTCTAGAAGTTATTCACAGTGGGGCCAAGCGCAACTGCTGAGTAAAGTGCACTGCATACGGGTGCGTTTGTGTGTGTGCAAAGTGGTTGAGGGTATTAATACATTCTTAATGAACAGTAATAATTGTGAGTTTTGCTATGTGGAGCAAACATATAATACATGTTCCCATAGAATAATCAATCAAAAATTTAATTCTTGTATAAAAAATTTTTCAATCTTAAGATATGTTTTCCAAAACCATTAATTTCGTTCTTAACTATGCTTGAAACCATATCTCCCAAATCATAATTTAGTTTTTAAGTAACTATATAAAAATACACGTTTTCTCTGTCTGCAAGATCATTTTATCTTCGGTAGCCCGAATATGGCTCTCTTTTCCATTATTCATATATTTATGAGCACCTCTTTCCATTGCAGTTATATACATTTACTTTTGGCTAGTTGTTTTTTCGTTTCTCATATATATCCTCTACCAGTGATGTACTCGATGGAAGCTATTTTCAGTGCGTAAGATTTCACTCAACTACGCACAGCATTTACAATCAAAATTTTAAGTAAATGTGAATGAAATATATGTATTCTGATTTGCATACATTTATATAAACCTGAGCATGATCTTTCGGCGCTGCTTTTTTTGTTTTCCTCTACGCAATGGTTGCTTGTCCATCGGCATTGTCTTCATCTGTTTCTTCTTTGCCGAGATGGTAATCCATGGACAGTACTGTGTTTTTATATGTAAGTCTCGAATGGCAAATACTACTAGCTAATCTAACTATAACATTACTCACCATACAGACTCAAAACCTAAGGCCTGGAATATTGTGCAGGGGTTAATTTTGACCATGGGTATTATAGCATCACTATTATTGACATATGGCGCGTACAGGGTAAAGTATTTATTGAACTATATTTTATATATAACTGGACTAATTCGAATTCATCTCTCAAACTTTTCTGGCAGAAAAAACGCAGTCTCTTATTTATCTGGCTGATAGCCTACCTGATCATATTTCTATTATATTTGCTAATGTTCATTTTAGATTTATCCGTTTATAAGTTTACAATCTATGGCCTAATTCTTCAACTAGCTATTTTAGGTTAGTGTTCTTTGAAAGCTATTACATTCAATTGTTGAATATTTTACTCAACAGTTATTATAATTTACTCACTGATGATTGTGCATTCACACTATCAAGAACTCGATGGATCTGGCCTATTTGCCGAACAGACTGCATAAACTCCGTATGTATTCATTTCTTCACTTTTTTCTGATTTATAGCCCATAAAATATACGATCCGATTCTAACTAGAAGCCTGAGGTCCCGGGCAGGAATCAATACTAAAAAATTATTTTGTCTTTTTTTTTGGCCCGAGCAGTGAACAATCGAGTTGACCTTTTTTAGAATGTTATTGTATTTGAGATTTGACATCTATCATTTGAGAAAAAATCAGCCCGACTGTTTAACAAGAAAAACTTGTTTTTCATTTTAAATATTGTTGTTTCCTATATATTTATATATATACATATATATATATATCCAAATTACGCAAACAGAGGACAAAGTCCCAGATCTTGAGAGCTGTTTACTTCTAGATCCCAGTCACAATGGCTTGTCGCTGCAAGTACTTCATAAAGATATTAAACAAATGCTGCTTCTGCTTCTCGCTGCGCACGGGAACACTGCTGCTGGGCTGCATATTCTTGACCTGGTTCGTTTACCTGTGCCTGGGCAGTGCCTTCATGATGGAGTGCATCTTCCCCAACGAGTATCAGCGGGAGGAGTACGGCCCGCCGGCTGCCCCAAAAACAACGATGGTCTTCTCGTTCTTTGGCATCGTTGCAGCCGCAATGGTCTGCATTGGAGTGCATAATGTAAGTACCTATAATATCTGAACATTATCTCCATTGTAAAACCCCTTATTCAACAGAATAACGAGCTGTTGTTTGTGCCTTTCCTAGTCCTAACACCATTCTATATAATTGTGCATATACTGGCCATGATAGTCTACGCCTTTGTTTGGGTCATAGTTATTCTTTTCATCATCACAATACGTAAGTAGGTAAAGTGAGCGAGTGCTCTCTTATTAATCAGTTGAAATAAACACACGCAGTTGTTTTAATCTATGCTTGGATCATAATCTACTCCTATTTCACCGAACTACGGTATGCCTATGATGATGAACAGCCCAATCAACATACCTATATCTAAAAAAAATTGCATTCCTTTTGTAAGGGTCTTTCGTCTACTTAAAATACTCGGTTAAAATATAAATTGTATATGTGAAGATTATCGCGTTTTAATCGCCCGCTCCTATA
This sequence comes from Drosophila robusta, assembly GCA_035043565.1. Taxonomy (NCBI): domain Eukaryota; kingdom Metazoa; phylum Arthropoda; class Insecta; order Diptera; family Drosophilidae; genus Drosophila; species Drosophila robusta. Next base: position 7,937,493 of record JAWNMW010000584.1, read on the forward strand.
CGAAAGGGACATGCCAACTCATTATGAGATAGGTTCCAAACGGGCTGTCATGCGTGATGCTCCATGCTTTTCTCGATAGGATTATCTACAAGGGCATCTGGCTTGGGGTTTCGTACTCACCTTTGGCAGTGAGGCGAGCACCTGCTGCTTCACATCCCAGACCAGACGCTCCGACGGAAACTGCAGACACTTGTAGACGTTCAGCTCCGGGACATGGATGCGCACCAGGAGCCAACCATCGCGGGGCTCTGGCGGCGGCTCATCGTCAAACGCACCCGGCCCGGACGTACTGTCCATGTTGGCCGGGTTCTGTTTGACTTTGGGCGTGGGTGGGTGATACGTCGTAATTTTGACGGCTTTTCGCGCACGGCGATAGAAAAATAAATACAAATTACTTTGCTCAAGGCAAGTTCCTTTCGGATTGTTCTTTGTTTGTTCGGTTTACTGGTTGTTTGTTCACCAGTAGGTATTTTTCGTTGGTATTTTCTTATTAGTAGTTTCTTGTCAATTACGCATTTATTTGATTAAGCTGGCTGTTGCCATTAGCTGAAGAGCATTACGCTTGGACATTTCGTTGAGGCTATTCCGTTTAGTGGACAGCTTATCAATTGGTGTGTGCATCATGCTGCAAAGAAAGAGGAGGTTAAAAGAGACGTTAGGGCCTTGCTAATTATAAAGAAGTACACTTGAAGGAAAGCATCGAATTTTTTACAGAAAATACAATGGAAAATTCATTATTTTTAAAATAAAAAACTAAAGAAAATGTTCCAATCTAGAAAGATTTGTGCTTTCTGTAAGAACGTCTTACGTTTATTTTAAGTATGCCATCTTTTAAAACTTTCCGTTCAAAGTTTCTTAGTTTTTCTAACTAACCAAGTTTTCTTGTTTAATTTTTATTTGCTTAAAATTGTGAGTTCAAAACAATATAAATTCCAATTTCAATTCCCGCTCGTACTAGTTTATTCGCAGAGTGTAGAAACCCCCTGGTTTTTTTTACAGCTTTATCTTAATCTTTGTGTGCTTAAGTAACCACGCAAGATGTCAAATAAATTGTCACAGCATTTGGTTGCTACAAAAAAAAGGAAAACTTAATTTGTAAATTGGCTTACTTTTTCTGCGAATGCCTCACCCCCGCTTGGGGCAGTCGGTTTGTCTGTCAATCGGCCGCTGTCATTGTGTCAGTCGCACAGACACTTCCCCATAAGCCCCATAAATTGTCAAGGCAGGCAAAAAGCAGGCACATTCAACATTTGTTGTTGCTGCTGCCGCTGATTACTCTCTGATATTGACATTTCATTGCAGTTGCTGCAATTATGCACAAATTAAATTCACACGCTAACCTAAAACGCGAAAAAAACTGGAAGGCGTTTTTTATGGCCGCCGCTTGGAAATGTGTGCCAAAGCGAGAGAAAGAGAAACCAGATAGGAGTTTTCAGACGGGGCATTTTTGCCAGCCGTCTGTGTTGATTGTATTACTAGTTGGTTCAATATTTACCAGATGGTGCGTAATGAAAGTCGCGGGTGGTAGATTAGTTAAGAAAGTCGTTAAGTGGAACAAAAAGTGATCGTCGAGCGTATAAAGTGTGGCCGATATTGGGTCAGTAACTGATATTTGACTAAGTCAAGAAAAGTTGGTTATCGTGTGTAGTTCAAATGATAAAGAACGCCTGCTTTTCTGGCAGCCATGTAGCAGGTGTATGATATATTTTCACACTTAGCACACCACTCGATAATTGACCGGATGCTCGTATAGAAACTAGTACAGTTAAAGTAGTCCGATGTTAATAACACTTTGCTTTTCTGTTAAAAGAATACTAGAGCTTATATTTGTCGACGTTTGGTTAAGATTATTTAAAAAACTATTTTGTGCACAGAAAAGTCAACTTAAGGAGAGAGAAATCTGTACCGCACTGCTCAGAGATTAGTTTTAAAACACTTGAAGTACCACTTCTTTTAAATAAAACTTAAAAAAAAAAACAAGTACAACACTACATTATCTCGCTCGTAAATCATTTAATTGCGTCTAAATGAATCAGATAGTTGCAGCCTACTTAATTCTAAACTGGAAACAAATAATGTTGAAGAACCTTCACGATTCAAAGTAAAAAGCTTTTGAAAGTGAGCTGAGTTATTTTTTTTAAAGTAGGAAATGCAAACAAACACACATATTTACCTAATTTACCATATTGTAGTTCAGTGCCCTCAGGGAGACCCACAAACTAAATAAAAAGCGACAAATGAAAAGATGTCACGGTCAAGAAACTACGTACATTTTTGCCGAAATACATAAATTAAATAAATTTAAACAAGTGGACTGAAAACAAAAGCCGTTCACCTTGGCCACCCACCTGTCAATCAAATATGCCACAAAAAAAGAAAACAAAACAAAACGAAAATAAAAGGCCAAGTGAAAATTATCAACAACAATTTGTTCGACAGATAAAAACATGGCCAAGGCATTGGCAAGTGATACGGCTAATGAGCTGGCACTGAGGGCAGCCACCACAGCCACCACCTGATAAGCTGATAAGAACTGGCTTTGGATTTTTGGGGCGCCCAAGCAAACACAATTTTTAATTAGCAGCAAGTGCCGCATCACGCATTACGCATACGCCACGTGGTCCCAAGGCATTCTCAACTTAATTAAATGAAGCCAGCACAGTGGGCCATATCTATCCCATAATCTTTATATGCGGCGCAGGTTTATCAGGTGATGTGCAGCAACAGCAGCAACTGGAGAAGAAGAGCAACTTAGCGCCAGCAGCATTTTGCTATAATCTGTTTGAGAAGTGCAAATAGGGTATATTGGGCTTATGCAATATCAATATATTAAAGCTGGCGACTTGAAAGTTGGAATTTATATCTATATATATTTATGCTAAAAAGTGTTTAGATTTATTGCCAAGTCAAAACTTGAGTTTAAATATAAAAACATAGTTTAGCTAAATAACGAAAGGGTATTTAGGCCTCGACACTCCAAACTGCCTTTCCTTCGCTTTTAATTGAATTGAATTTGTGGAGCGCTGAATCTTTGGGATTTTCTCTGTGCACAAAAGTTTAACGCTGACATTTGCTGCGCTTTTTATGGCCAATCGCTTTTAATTGGAAAAGTTGCTAACCCGATGTTTGCTTTGTCACTGCTGCAGTTGAAATCGAGCCACCCCCACCTGCTGTCTTTCTCCCTCGTCCCCTCTTTCAATCTTCTTCCCCTAGAGCAACTTGGCCTATAGTTTTAATGGTGGTTTTAAGTGCACTGCGCTGTGGCATATGCTGCGTTGATTTATTAATAGCGCAAAGGCAACAACTCAATTATCGCAATTATGGTGCGAGCTGCAACACCAACAACAGCAACAAAAACAACTACAACAGCAGCAGCAACAACTTGAACAACAACAGATTATAGCAATTTCCATGCCAACTAAGTGCTGTTATTTTTCACTTAATATAATTTTGCAAAATTCATTTGGGGTTATGGGTTTTGCGCTCCCCCTTTCGCCTGGCTCTGATTGAAAAATTATGTTTGACCTTTCCGCTGACATGTGAGCAAATCAAAATTTATGTTTGCCCTGCCCCACCCCTTTGCGTTTCCCTGCTGGTCATTTCGCCCCAATTGTTTTGCTTGTACCTGACAGCTGTCAGTTTGTGTGTGTGTGTGTGTGTGTGTGCGTGGGTGTCTCAAAGCAACAACAAAAATTTCCTCCTGCAGATGGCGTAATAACAATTCACTCGTTCGCCCTCATCTGACAGTTATTTGCTCTTCACGCCTGACAGCCAACATTCTTTTATCCGACCAAATTCCGGAATTAGCTACCTGATACACATATGCAGTGAAAAGGAAAGCTCTAAAGTGCATAAGTCGAGTGTGCCTGACTAGCAGACACCCTGTCCTTAGTTCAGTCAAACTTCTTTGATTCTCTAAGTCCCATAATGTATCAAAAGATATCAACTTGCATTGCGAATATTAATGAATTTATATAGTACATTCCAAAGCTGCTAAAGTTTATATAAAGGTATGTCAACCTGATCGAGATTATATATACTTTATGGACTCGAAGATGTCTTCCTCTGCTTTCACTACTGCTATATACCCTCTTTAATAACCATTTTAGGGATCATTAAAGTTCAGCTATTCCGTTTAGTTCAAGTCTTTTCTTTCCTAAAGGTTTACACTCATAATCTACGCTGTCAGCTAAGACTTTGCAACACAGTTGTTAAACTTAGTCAGGTTGTTAAACACGAAAAGCTTTTAAATTTCGACAACCCAAGCCCCACCAACGTCCCCCTTCTCACCTCCTCCCGAGCTGTATGCACTCGAGTGCGACGCCTGTGTCTCACAGTTCGGCTTAAGTATTTGTGACACTTTTTGACAGCCGTCGAAATTTGGCAAAAAAGTTTGAAGAATATTGCAGGGGGGCGGGAGGGGGTGACGAGTGCCCGCAGTGCCCTAACCCAATAGCCCACTAAATGCAGCTGCGGCAAGTCTGGGCACACTTAAAGCTTAAAAATTATGCCACATCGAATGGATTTTAGTGGAAATTAGTTTCTGGACTGATGGACTGACTGCAGCCCCAAGGGGCTTTAGCGTGATTTGTAGGTTAGTGTGCGCGCGCTCGAACGTGCAGCTAAATGTCACTTATTCACTGCAGTACTCATGAGTGCTTTGTGCATTCACCAGCGAGTTCTCGCAGTGATGCATATTTTAAATTGCGTACAGCTTTAAAGCAAATTACTTTTGTCATTTTAATGGCTGTGCTTTAAACCGCGTCACTGCGATTTCGGGACTGCAGCAAATGCTGGGTGGGGTGGGAGGGTGCTCCGCGGGTTTTGGTGGGTGGTTGTTTTGTGGAAGCAGCCGACAATCTTGTCGGAAGCTGCGAGTTATTTTCCTTGGCAACGCGTAACACCAAATTGCCAACTACCAACTGCACCAAGGCGGACAGGCAACCGCCCACCCCCGCCCACAACTTAATAAATACACCGCTATTTTTCTCGTGGCAGTGCCACAGTGGTACAAAATTGTAAAATGAATGATTAATCAACTTTGAATTATATTTGTTTATTCTCCGAAGAATTTATCAGAGTTCAAAATATTTTTCTATTTTGGCCCACTGTGCAGCATGTATAAAAATAACCGAATATCCTAGCAATATGAACTCAAAGTCAAGTAGCTTATCTTTTCTAGACACTGTACTTAAGTAGTTTTTAGCTTTTGAATTCCATTCTGGGGCCACTTGCCCCACTGTAGCGCACAAATCGAATCGCCATTTTGTTTGCGCTTTGCTCAGCCCTTGGTGCACTGTTGCGTGTACCGGAAACGGAAATGCGCACATAATTCTGTTAGAAGACGCGACGCAGGCCACAGACCAGCCACAGGCTCTTGCTCCGCTCTTGCTTGCCATTCTTCATCTCGAATTCCAGAGACGCGCACTTTAATTAAATGATATTAAACACAATTATGCTTTGCGCCTTTCAAACTGAACCCAACCTCAAACTTGTAACTTGAGGTTGGGCCTGCTCGCTGAGAGTTTGTGCTGTAAACAACGTAGCTCCGCAAAACATGTCGCTCAACTTTATGGCAATGTCAAAGTTTCTTGGCTAAATTATTTCACTATTTTTGTGTTTCATCCGCGGCAGCAGCCAAGGCGAAGTAGAAACAACAGCACAACAAATCTACAAAAAAGAAAAAAAATGAAAATGAAAATAAAAAACCAAAAACTTGTTTTCCAGTCACGTTCGTTTTCAATCAAGTGGCATCATTATATTCCAAACAAACTGCAAAGCACAGGAGAGAAGACTAATACAATAAGAAAATTAACTCTGACCCATGCGGCTGGCCACACACATGTGGCCCCAATGGCTGCCCCAACGGTTGCCCTTAACCCTTTTGCGCCCAAAAAGCGGCACCTCGCTCCTCTCCCTCTGGGAGCTGTCAGTCAGCCTCTTGGCTGAGTTCTTTGTCTAGCTGCCTGAATGGTTTCTGAATTGAATACGATTCAGTTGAAGGCAGGAACCACAGCAAATTACGCTAAAATCAAGCTTCAAACCACATTCAACTTCCTGTTCTGTCCAATCGAAACCTGGCAAATGCTATTAAACAAAAGAAACTAAAAAAAAAAAATAAACAGAACTTTTGTTTGCCTCTGACAATTTGGACATCTATTTGATTGAAATTGTTCGATTGTTGTTTGGTTTCTGAAAGATAGTCCAAAAAGTTTGAAATTGAAAATGAATCAAAGGCAACGAGCAGCAGCAAATGTTACACACACTCCAAGTGAAGGTTAAATTAAAATAATTAAAAAATTCGAATTATCATTTACAAGTCTGCACTAAAAAATCAAATTGAAGCCAATATTTTCTTACAGTGCCTAAAGCATTTGTAGTACACGCACCATTTCCAATTGGACTGCATCTACAACCAATTGGATTTCACAATATGAGGTGAGTTTTATGGCCATGTCGCTTACCTGACGACACACACACAAATTTCTTGCTAATTTTTTAGCAGCCGAATTACGTCACTGCGCACAAAATGCGCCATTAGGTCAGAGAAACAGCCATATATACACAGATTTATAAACATATATAGTATGTCTCATATGTTAGCTTGTTGCTGCAATCAATGGAAATAAATTAAAACGCCGATTAAAAAAGAACAAAACTCTATGCAAATGTGGCGACTGTTGCGACCGGTTTAAGTGCAGCTCAGCTTAAAACAAAAACAAAAACAACAGCAAACGACAGACAGCAGACAAGTTAACACAAACAACGAACACACACAGCTTAAATAACAACAAATATATAATAAATGAAATCAAAAGCCATTTAAATGTAAAAAAAATGTATATTAAAAACCTCATGTTAAATTTGCAAGCAACACGAATGTGTTTTACTTAAAAAGGCCCCCGCTGCTGCTGCTGCTAAACAGCGCAACTTACCCCGCGCCCTAAGCGGTGTCTCTGGCTCAGAGCTGCTCAAACTGTGCCGCAGAAGCGGCAGAGAGAGAGAGGGCTGATTGCGAGTTTCTTAATTTCTATTTAACGTGCAAATATTTTTCCTGCCAATTTTCTCGATAAACGCAATTTACTTGGCCAGCAGCAGCAGACAACAACAAAAGCCCCCTCAAACTTCAACAAGGCTAATTTCATATTTTGCGTCTGGCTGCGCGCCGCTCTCCCCTCCCCCTGCACCCTAGCCTAACTGCAACTGGCTGCAGGGCCATCAATCATACGCCATGTGAACACCAGACGCAGACGCAGCAGCAAAAACGCAACCGAGAAGCAAATCAATGGACATACCCAGCCCTCCTCCCCTCAAGCGCATAATATAGTGTTGCATAGAGCACTGCGTAGAGACACACAGCTGTGGGTGGCTACACACAAACACACACACGCACACCGACACACACTCAAAACAACACTCACACATGCAACATTCAACAACGCCCACAGCCGCATGAAAATTGCATGGCAATTGGCAGCAACGGCTAACAAATTTTCGCGCTAGCAGAAAAACAAAAGCAACAACAACCTGGAGAAATAATAACAGAAAATGTCTTTACTTGCGGGCAAATTAACGTGCAGCCAATTGGAATACACTTCGTCTAACAGGGCATATCAATAATGTGGCAAAAGCAATCTATAAAACTGTTTTTCACTGAACGATTGAATGACTGACTGATTGATAGGTAATACACAGAACAAACTATGAGAGCTTTGAAGCTGAGCTTGCACAGCAGTTAACTTTTAGGAATAAGTAATTACTAATTTTGGAAAATTCTTTCCCAAATGTGTAAAATTATTGGAAAACCTTTCCTTGCAACTTCTTTGTTTTTTATCTCATCTGTTTGTAACTTGACTTTAAAGATCTTTTTCGAAATTTATTGTTGCTTCACAGTTTTGGTTGAAAAATGAATGAAAAAATACAAAATTCGACTGGCCAATTTTTTAAATTTAAATTTTAAATTTGTTTCAATAAAAATACTTTGTACGTGCAAAGCCTTATATAATAAATAAAGCTGAAACCTTAATTACTTCATAAGATATGTAATTGAATACAATTTACAAATAACAAACAGTGAGCTACCCTAAAACTGTTTACATAAAGATCGCTTAACGCAAAGTTTAGACTGAAATAAACAACATTTGAGACCAGCTTAATTCAAACGAAACAACTTCAAGAGTATTTACAGTTCGGCAAGCGTTTAAGCTGGCATTAGTTTTCTTATTTATAGACCCACTGGCGTTGTCAGTTTGTAATCAGCGTTGTTGTTGTTGTTGTCTTTGACACCAAACAACTTTATAAAGAGACCTCGCTCAGTGCCATTTGAGCCCCGTTTGGGCCTCAATCACTCAATTTGAAGCGGGAGGCGGGGGCTGGAATTGCGGCTCGTGTTATGTTATGTTATGTAAATCCCAGTCGAGAGTGGCATCTCTCTGGCTCCAAAAAGTGTTGGGCTCAACTTGTGCGACAGCCACAGCCGCAGCCTCAACTACATAGATGATAATTAACAGCAATTTCAGTTAACACACACACACACACTTGTAATTAGGCTGCAATGACTGCCAAAAACGTGTTGGCAAAAAGCTCTAAACGCTGTTTTTTTGGGCAACTTTGGCTTTTTATGGCAGCAGTGGCCCGAGTGCCAGCTCGCCTCATGGCTAACCAAAAGTGGGCAACAAATGATTTTTAATAACTTTGACACTCATTAAACTCAAATTACATGCATTTTGATTACGCAGGTTTTGCATTTGGGCTCAAGTTAAGCCGCTTATGTTTCTTCATCAACAACTCCGTTTGCCCAAATAGGCAGCTGCTATAGATGCTATATGGCCACATCACCGAAACGGCCAAAACTGTCGAGATCCTCACACACACATTATGGTCATTATAAATAAATTTCGATGGGGACCAGTTGTGGCCAAAGCTGGCCAAGACTTATGGCGGGTTTTGAAGTTCCCCTCTTTGAAAAAACAGAAACAGCCTAAGCAGCCATTTAAAAACTCTGGGTGTAATAGTATTCGACTTGAGATTCTCACAGTTTAAGTCAAACTCTTTATTATCCGGCACAGACTGCTTTTTACAAAGAGGACCGAATTTAAACCTCGTTTCAAACGAAAGCGGGTATGATCAGTTCTTTTTTTTTCGATTGCCTTAGATTGAATACCCTTAAATATCATTAAAAATGTATTACACACTACGTGACAAAACTATAAAATCCTCTGCAAGGGCATATCAACTTGTAACTATCGCCTTGACTTGTTAAGACTCTGGTGATAAAACCTAATCAAATCATGAGCCTAATTGGTTTTTAATTGGTTCAAATCTGGTCCCCCTTCCCGTTGGGCTCATTGAACTGTTTACATAAAAATTGAATCGCTTTTCGCGAGCAAAAACACCAAGGAGAAGAAAAGAAACTCATTAAATCAACTTAAAGTTCTCACAAAGGGGGGCAAATCCAACGATTCTCACCAGCTGTCAGCGACAAGTTATCGAAGGCAAAGCTTGGGTGGTGGCAGCGGGCAGGGGGAGAGGGGGAAACGTGGAGAACTGGTAGATTAAGATGCAGTGCGTCGAATTAATTACGCATTTCATTGTTGCGTTTTTACTGTGTTGTTTGCCGCTGGGCACATTAACTTTGACTTGGCCAAGTCGTCATTTAAAAGCATTTCAACTAGCCGCTTCCCTCACCCGAAGAGGGCATTACGTGTGTGCCTTTGTCTTTGTTTTTGTTTGCATTATTTTTTTTCTGTGGTTTTTTTTTTGCCCATAACCCTGAACTTGACTTTTATGAACTCGGCGCGATGGAACCTGCCATTTGGCAGCTGCTCTTTGCATTTATCGCTCGTGTCGCGACCAAGTGCTAAGTTCTTTTTAATTACCCTACCCTCCCTGCCCACTCTGATGTACTCTCCTCTTCGCTTCTCTCTTCACTTGACACATTAAGGTGTGCTACTCGTTTAGTTGTTGTAGTTTTTGTGCCGTCATAAACTTCTTTTTATGACCCATTGCGATTTGGTACGTGCCCGCGGGCATGGAAATGCAATCTACGTCCAGCGTCCACACAAAGTCCGAGATTCTATTGGGCCCTCAAGAGTTGTTTATGGATTTACTGTGGCTCACAATGGACTCTCAGGGCCGAAACAGTAGCCTGTTGGCGAATGGCACGCTCTATAATGCCTTCAAACTACGTTGGGGCTAGCAGTTGCTATTCGAGCTTTAGAGATGACACGAAGCAGCCAGATTTATGACCAGATCGAGTTGGGTCCAAGGCAAGCTAACCACACCCAAACTCCTTTTAAGAATATTTCATACTAACAAGTATCATGCTTTGTAAGGGTATTATATATTTTTTTGGTAGGGTATTATATATTTTAAAATCAGTTATACTGACAATTTACGACTGTAGTTAGCATTTTTTAAAATAGTCCAGATATGACAAAATTAAAAATTAACTTACAAATGACAACACGTAAGGGGCCTCTAGTCGTAAGCACCCGACTGAGGGAATCCCCTTGCATTCGTACACACATACACAGAATCACACACACGCATGCATACAAAGGCAAAAATCATGACATGTAAAGCTCTCGGATCCATAGCTTCCATATTTCAAACGCCCATAACTTTGTCAAAATTGAACCGATTTTCACGTTTTTCATGGTTTGTCCTCTAGATTAATTCTGCATTTCAACTATATTCATTATTGAAAATAAAATTTTTTGCATTTTTTTGCCAAAAAAAAGCATGTACCCCCCCCCCCCTTACTCATTTTGGAAAAATTTTTTTTCAAAATTTAGAAATACAAATTTATATTTTTAATCGATTGTGGGTGTCACAATAAGTATAAAAAACAACATTTTATTCGATTCTGAGGGGTCAAATTTTTTGTCAAAAATCGTGCAAAAATTTACAAAAATTTTGCCATGTAAAGCTTTCGGATCCATAGCTCCCATATTTCAAACGCCCATAACTTTGTCAAAACTGAACCGATTTTCACGTCTGATGGCATTTTTTCATGGTTTGTCCCGTAGATTAATTCTGCATTTCAACTATATTCATTATTGAAAATAACATCGATTATGGGTGTAACAATTAGTACAAAAAACAACATTTAAATTGATTCTGAAGGGGTCAAAGCTTTTGTCAAAAATCATGCCAAACATGTCATTCAATCAGTCAACCAATCAGTCACTCCGAGCAAACCGTTTTATAAACATAGATTTTTATTGCTGCGTATGAAAATATTGAAAAAATTTCTCGACGGATTCTACCGTCTAGACTTAGCTAACGATCTGATATATTTTTATGATTTTTAGTAGCCTCCATCGGGCATTCGATGTATAGATAAGCTCTGGCTCATAAAATGCCATGTATCCATCCGTCATCGGGCTGGCGCAAATGTTTATGAGCCAGCAGCGTCTAAATTATGACCCGAGCGTACGACAAATTGTCAACTGCGATTATCGTCGTAGCTTTTCCATTACACGTGAATGGGAAATGGGAAATGTTGGATGGTAAATGCAAAATGCTGACACAAAGAAGCAGCTGTAAAATTGATGGGGCTTCTGCTGCTCGGGGCCAGGCGAAGAACCGTTGCAATGGACCAACGCAAACTCAACTCAACCCAAGCACAAACACAAACACACGACGCCGAGAATTCGCAGCACTTAAACCTGTCGACAAGTCGGCGGCCCAGCAAATAGAATAGAATAGAACTCAGCTGAAGAGACCTGAACAGTAGCTGGTTGCCTGATGAAGACTCTTGGCATAAATCTTGATATCGGTACATTATTAACGTCAATTAATTCTAACTGTTGGTATGCTGCCCGCTGGGGTGGCCATTAAACAGTAGCCGGGCAATCGCAGGGCGGGGCCCCAACACACTGGCGCAGCGAGAGTGAAGAGCCCGCTGCCAGCTCTGATGGATAACTGGCGAGAAGAGAAGGCCAAGAGCGATTGACTCTGTTAGCGAAGAGACGCACGCGTGAGTTGCAAACACGTGAGCATTTAACTGGTTAGGGTTAGAGATACGAGACCAAGACTCACGCAGCTCACGAGTGTGTCGTGCCTGTCACGTGCTCATCTTTAGCGCTTAACTGTTGCAATTGTTTGTGGTATTCGGTTGCATTGGCTTTTGCCGCTCTTCTTGTTGTTGCTGTTGTTGTTTGTCAACCTGTTTGCCCGTCGCTTCCGCAGAAGGCGCACCAAGTGCATCGGCATTTGTTCAAGTATTAGAATTGGCTTTCAAGTATTTGCTTTGGCGTCTGTGTTGGCATTTGTGCCACCACCGCCACGTTGGGCCGCCTCACGATTCAAAAGCCGATTAATATCAGCCTCACGTGAGTGCACGCTTTGTTGTAGCTCTTCCTCTTCTGCCCCCTGCCCGTTGCCCCTTGCCTTGGCTCTTCCCCTTTGCTGTCGTTGTCTTTCCTTTTTACAGTTGCCTCTTCTTTGGAAAATTGCTTTGAACTTGAAAATTTCTCACGTGTCAGCGACTGTCGTCGCTGCATGTGCCCAGATACCCTCCAATCCGAGCTCCCCTCCTTTCACCCACCCATTCCCCCCAATATCCCTCTCATCGCACAGCATGTTTTTGTTCCACATGTGCGCGTTTTGTGTGTTTTTTTGCTGCAAGCACCCGCTGTTACTGCTGCTGCAGCAGTTACTGCTGCTGCTGCTGCTTCTGCTACTGTTACCACATCCTCTGCCCTGCTCCCTTTTGCCTCTAGCTACACTTTGCATATCATCGCCTTCACCAACGGACTGCCTTTTATTGTTGTTGCTGTTGCTGCTGTCTTTAGGTTTCATATTTGCCCAACGTTTTGTGGCAAGTGTCGACCGTGTTGCATTGGCCACATTTAATTGGATGGATTTCGTGTGTCATATCTCTCTGGGTCCATCGATTAGCAAATTGTAATTCCCAATAAATCGTGAGCAATTCATGAATATACATATATATTTATATTTTTATTTTTATTGTAATTGTGGGAACGCAACTGAAAACAGTTTGGGCATCATTGGGCGCAACGGGGTACCGACCGTTAAATACTCTACTTACAGTATTATAAAAGTTTTAAATTAAGTTAAAAGACGCAATTGTAAAACCGGAGCAGTGTTTTTCAAACCTATATAGTATCCAGCTTTTCTTTGCACAGGAAGCCAATATGCCCGCTTTCTGTTAACGAAGCATAATTTATGTGTAATTATTTTTATTTAAGTTTTTCACTGGTTTTCCAAGCAATCAACTTGCAAATTAAATGCATTTATGCATATTCCCATTGGCATTAAAATGCAATTTGTACAATGACAACTCAACCACTCGACTTTTCCACCACTTGCACCACTTTCGCCCACTGTGCAGCACTTCCGTAACGTGAAAGCCCGCGCATAACAGGCCACTTGGCCAATTGGCCACTTGGCCTGGCCATATTTTGCTAAACTATAAAAACTCGAGCCGAGTGGGTGGCCTGCTTTAAATACCTGTAAGATGAATAGACTCGACTGCCATAAATAATAAATTTGCCAGCAGCTTCATTGGCAACTCCTGGGATAGTGCTTATACTAGTACAGTGCCTGCCAGCAAGGAACGCACGCACGCACGCACACAATTAAAACGAGCCTCATGTAAAAATAACTTGGGTTCGGAGGCTGCCGAAACTGCTCCCTAGTCAACTTTTATGGCACTTCTCCCAAACTCTTTCTCTCCTCTCTGCTCTCTCCCACTCCCTGACCTACCTCTTTCTCTTGCTCTGGCGGCTCTTTCATAAATTTTTGAGCAATCACTAACCCAAATACACTTTCCAGCACATAGTTACAACAGTGTTTGCTGGCAGCAAACAAAAGACACAGCAAGGGAATGAGGCGGGGGTGGAGAGCCTTTAAATGCCCCAAACTGTGTTTTTATTTTTTTGCCCACTGTTGCTGCTCCTAACTGTACTCAAAGTTCTATCTATATGTAGTTTACTATCTGGCGCGTCATTCTTGGCACCTGCTCGTAGCTCAACCGATTGAAAGTTGTTCGCGGAGGCGGCATCTGCCGACGGCATTCCACGGCGCTAATTACGTAAAGTTTACTTTGAAAATGACGCCGTTGCAGTTGCAGTTGTAGTTAATGTACCTTGTCTTCCATACCCTACAGCTTTATGTATACCCTAACATATGTCAGGGAAAATAACTAAATAATATTTAAAATTAATTATTATTGGTTTTAAATAATATCAATAATTAACTTAAAACGTAAATGAGAACAATTTATGAGTTTCTTTTTTATGAATATTAACGTAAAATATATTAAATTTATGAGTTCATTTTCTATAATAATGTGTTTTAAAGCTTTTAAATGTTTGCAAATACTGAAAAATATGCCCATTTGATTTTTTTAAGAGTTTTTCACCAGTAAAGTTACTTTAATTATTTTAAAATCACGATGGATTCCCACTATAGAAAGTAACATTGGGAACAATGGGCTTTTAACATAAATTGACTTTTAATATTCATATTTTAACATTTCTTTCATTATATTGATAGTTAAGAACACTATTGCAGGAATCTAAGAATTTGTTTTAACTTGCATCAGTTGGTTTTGACAGTTAAACTTCAATTTGGTTTAATAATACTTAAGTTTTGCCAACTTTTTATACACTGCTTCTGCACTTTTAGCTCTCTGCAGAGTATCTGGCTGTCGAGCACTCGCCAAAGCAGTTGAGTGCATCTGTAGCGAGTAAATCGAAGCGCCAGTCTTTCGTCTCGACTCGTCCCGCGTCGTCTTCCCTCCTCTCCTCCTTTCTCCTCTCCTCTCGCCTTGCGTACTCGCTTCCTACACGCATTCATTACACGCTGTTTTTTTCTCTTTCGGTTTTTATTTTTGTTGCTGCTCTTGTTCTATTTTGTATCTGGCCACTTGTATCTTGTATTGTAGTTATCTGCAAATGTAGCAGCAGCTACTCCGCTTTCACACACACACACACACACTTGGCCAATTGTCTGCATTTGCTGCTGCTGCTGCCATGTGAAACTCAGCCATTAATTTGGACGCCGTTTTACTTGGTGGCAAAGAACGTGGCATGCAGCAAGCTCTTAGATTTTCTTCTGCTCATATTTTGCATGCTTCTCTGTTTTCTTCTTCTTTTTGGTGCTGCTGCATTTCCATTTCCTTTTGTCTTGCACAATTATGCATTATCTGCTGAATCTGAAGACTCTGCTGTCGCGCTTGAAGCTTTGCATTTAATTACTGTGCACATTTCTCAAATTTCACTCGGGCTTCAACGACCCGCTGCTCCCCTTCTCCACCCAGTCCCGTTGCCCCCGCTCGCCTTCTCATCCTCATGCTCTCAGGTGTCGCAGCACTTGCAGCCAGCCAGGCACACATTATCATTATCATCGGCAACGGCATCGTGCTGAGCACCAACATTATGCTCATTATATATTTCACTTTGCATGATATTCTCCCTCTCTCCTCCACATAACAGAATGTGCTCCACTCTGTCTCTTTCTTGCTCTCTGTCTGTTTTGCAGCCTGGGAAAGTTCTGCAGCTGACATCGTTTTGTGATTTTTATGGCAAGCTATTTAATAAGCGTGTGTGTGTGTGTGTGTGTATGTGTGTGTGTGTGTGTGAAGGGAACGGGGTGTGAACGGGAGAAAATGGGGACTTTTTCAATTACAGTGATCATCATTAATATGACAGTTTAGCGTGAACAATCACAAATACATAAATGCTAATCGAAGAAAATTTAAAGATCAATAAGAACTCGAATCAAGCCACAGTAAAAGCTCAGTTTAAAGCAAGAGCTGTCCGTTATTAAAGCGTTCACTGTATATGATTTGAATAGTTATGGAAACTAGTCGCATTTAACGATTTAAAATTTAATTCATGGCAAATTTTACCAATAAATCTATCTATCTATAAGTTATTTTCGATACCTGCTGAATTGCTAGCTTTGCTAACATCTTTTCACTCGCAAACTAGCAAAGTGACATATTATGTTGTAGTCCTTGAAAAAATGAATAAAACTTAACAAAGCCAGCAAGCTAGTATATTAGCAGCTAGCATGAATAACCCAGTAATACAAATTTCCGAAAAAACTTGTATGCATTTTGTTGTTATTTTATGATCGAAAACTAGTTATTAGCTAAGATTTAGGAGGCACTCACGAACTGGCCATTTCGCTAACTCGAAGCGTAAACGGATTGGATGACACTCGGGCCGAATGGGGTTTGGCAACACGATGCGCCGGCTGATGGATGAATCTGCGCTTGGATCGAGCCAATTACAGGCCAGTTTAAACTGTTTTTCCACTTTTAATTATGCGCGACTTGAGCAACTCGAATTGCAGCTGGCATCAAAGTGCAGGCGCTGCTGGTGGCAAAATGTCCATGTCAAGACAAAGACAACGTTGAGTTGCAGGTGCAACAGCAGCGCAGCAGCAGCAGCAGCAGCAGCGGTAAAAAGCAATAAAGAGGCAACGCCAAAAGGGGCTGAGAAACTGGGCATGCAAAATGCCTTGGCAGGTTGCATTTTGTGTGCCTTAATTAATTTTGATTGCAACCAACAACAACAAGTACAACAGCAGCAACAACAACTAGTTAGATGCAAACTTCAGCGGAAATGTTCATCACACGCCGCACACAGCAAAGCCTTAGAAAAAGAAGCAGAAGAAAACTAGAAGGGGTGCTCTAGTCGAGAGTCCTCGCCTAGGAGTTACCCTGTAGCTTCAATGTTTAAACAAAATAAGCATATTCAGCTATTATATTCAAAGAGATGTAATAAGAGGCCTATGCTAAAGATAAAGAAAGCATATATTTTTATTACAAATATAATAAATTATGAATTGTAAATCATCTCGTTTCGATTAGTAAACTATATACATATATGTATTTACTATTCTGGTTCAGAGACGCCTTCTTTTGCCTGTTAAAAAAAGTTGTACGAAAGGTTAACACTCCATCTTACCCATTGTCTATGGTTACAGGGTATAGAAATATATGTTAACCGCTTTCTGCAGCTCGAGTAGCTAATTAATTGAATTAAATGAAAGGCCGCCAAAGCGCTGAGTGGGCATCCCATCGCATCGCATCGGATGCACTCTTCCACTCTGCCATTAGGGGCCATTTGACGTTCTCCGCTCGCATGCAAATGAGCCAAGTGTTGGCAATTTGGCCTAAATGGCCGCAAATCACATGGGGCGAGCGTAGTGAGTACCCCTAATAGAATTATTAACTCCCAAATTGTAATTTATACATATATTCGATGCAATTGCTAAAGTGCCATCACGATTTAAGCAGCATTTGTCTATACTAATGGCCATAACTTTGGTCAGAATGTCACATCAAATTCGCATTATATCGCATTTGTTAGATATGACAAACGTCAAATATTTCCCATCCCCCCACAGTACCATGGCCCCATTGCCCTAAGTTTATTTATGGGCATAAGCCGCAATTGGAATGCCAACAGTTGCCCAAAAGCTTTGACAATGCCTCAAGCGGACGACGATGATGCCGATGCCTGTCCATATCCATGTCGCTGGCAACGCATAATTCATGTTTCGGCCCACGCGACCGGGTAAACAACGCTGCACAGTGCGCAGAAAGCAGCTGTCATCTCTTTTCAATGCACTTTTAAGATTTCAAACTCTCATAATTTGAACAGAATCTAACCGATTTGGTTTAAACATAAACAAATTTTTAAAAAACTTAAATCTTTATAAATTTATGTTTTTTGGAAAATAAAATTTTTTTAAGTTTTTAACTTAATAATTTTTATCAAAATTGAAAATTCCTAGTTTTCATTTTAATCGATTGCGCTTTTCAAATTTAGTATAAAAGCTCACTTAAAGTTGATTCTGAGGTGTTTAATTTTTGTTAAAAATCATGCCAAAAAGTACTACAATTTTGTCTTTGTAAAGTTCCAAAATCTTTTTTTATTTTTAATTCCACCAGATGTTTGACAAAACTCAACCCATGTTGATAAAAATTGTTTTTCAATGAACTCTTCCTGCCTTGTTCCACTGTGCACTATTGTTAGTCCCGACATGAAAATGGTGAATTATCGCTAGCTGCAGTCCAACACCTTTTGCTTGTCCTGCCGCTGTAGTTCAAAGAGTGGGGCGGTTCACGGCGAGTTTTTCAAAAATGGGTGCTCATTTATTTACGAATTATTTAACCATTTCGAGGAGGTTGCTCTGCCCAACTCGCGTCCAGTTGAGGCTTAGTTTATAATTTAATTAGCTTTGTCGTCGCAGCCTTATCGCCCAAATCCAGCTCGTTAATTAAGGCAGACCCGTTGTGGCCCGTTCCTAGGAGCGTTTACGTAACGAGTGCCGATAGGAAGGGCAGAGAGACGAGTTCCAGCTGAAGTGAACTGAAGTGGTGTCTGTTGCAGGTGGGTCACAGGTCTACAGGTATCCTGGTCACAGTGGGGTTAATTGTCTGCCTTTTGCCAGTCACGAACTGAATTCGGCAATCAATTTCAATTTGAAAGACGCTCCCAGAGCCTTTCTAACAGGAAATCCGTTGCGCTGTCAGTGGCCACAACATAATTTTTGTATTTTGGGGTCAACAACGAAAATGACCCACTAATTTATTTGAATAGATTTCTCAGCAACAATTTCGCACCTATGTCAAGACTTAAGATGAGTCGTCAAATGTTTATGCAAATATTTTTAAAATACGCTGAGCCAAACACAAAGCACACAATTCAAAGAAAATGTAGTGGGGAAAAGAGCGGGAAGGGGGTAGTCAGTGCTTAATTAACAGCCCAAATAAAAATAAAAATTAAGCTGCAAATATATTCGCTTTGAGCGCGACTCGAACGTGGTCGTGATTTCAATAAACAAGCAACTAGACAAAAGCCACCCGATGACCTTGTCAAATTAGTGCCAAAAACGTCAAAAATGCCAAAAAAGCGCGTCGAAATGCGCGACAAAAGAAAAAGCCAAAAATTATGACACGAAGATGGCTTTTGAAATGTCGCGTTTATAAAGCGTTTAAAAGATGACAAAAAAAAACTGATCGTTTTATGTGAAAAGCACAAAAAGTAGTTCAGAGTGTGGCCGAAATGTTGGCAATAAGCAAAAGTGAATCCACTTTTAAGTTTGTTGTCATCCGCAACTGGTTTTAATAACAGTTAAGCGAGCACTAAATAAATATAAATAATTTGATATAAATAGAAACCGAACTAGAAATTAGAAACAGTAGTCGTAAATAAATTAGAATGAGTTTTAAGATATACAATTTTAAACAATACAAAAGGAAATAAAATGCAAAAGATATGAATATTTAAAAATTATTATGCTCAAATTTAAAAACAGTTTACCCACAGCTGTCAACTGAGGAGTGGATTTTTACAAAGACTCTAGTGAATTTTTAAAAAGTTCTTTGAAAGTGGATTTATAGCGGATTAAATTATCGCACACTTTCTACACTTGTATGGGAAATCCCTTCTGAGTGTTTGCTTATATTACAAAAAAAAAGAAAACTGTTGTATAAAATTCAGCGTCCTAGGTTTGGACGGTGTGCAATCAGTCAGTCAGTCAATCAGGAGAAACAGTTTAATATTAATAGATTTAAAAGCAATTATTTTTAGACATCTTGAAATTTATTTGCCCAACTCCAATACTTTACACTCGAGTGACACCTCCTAAGTGATAGAATAAATCAGTTACCCTGACTCATCAATATGCCATGGGGCCTACGGCCGTAGTTGTAGTTGGCCCCTAAATTAACTCCAGCATCGCTAATTGACAGCACTTAACTTTAAGAACACGAGCCAAACGAGTTCATTTTGGTCACTTTAAGCAGCCATTAGAGCCACATTTAGTTCTGCGGGTCGGCCAAGCGTAAACTGTACAAATAGTTAATTGTGTTTGGCTGCGCCTCCCTTCCAAATTCCCAGAAGACAAACAAAGAGACGAAATGCTAATTCTGGACATAAACAAACACACACACACACACGCAAATCAATGGCCAAAGGAAACCTTCAGTTTTCAGTGTTTGGCTGTGAACTTGTTGGAAATCTTCAGCAGCTGAATGCTAATTGAAACTGGTTAAAGAACTTGGCGCCTGAAATGATCTATGACCTGTGCGAGAGTGCGAGAGTGTGGCCTAAACATGTCATTATTATGGAATATCTAGAGCAACATTACTGATCAACAACGTGGCTATAATCTTCAAGCTATTAACAATTAACTATTAACTAGACCATATGCCAGCAGTTAATAGCTGACATTAGGCTGGCCGCCAGTGAAAGTTACCTAATGGAGTTTATCACCTGAGCTAATCAAGTTAATAACCGCTGTTCTACCAATACGTATACTATACTATCAAAAGATAGTCTTTCATAGCTGTTGCATGTCTGGGCCATATTAGGCACAGGAAATGTTTCGGACAAGAAAGTGTCGAAACACAACGAGGGGATAGTTCTTTCTAAGCCTAATCCAAAGGTCATTAACTTTGGCCCAACAGTAATGGCCGAATTGTGAGCGTATTGCATTCTATGGAGACATTAACAAATTGGACATCATAAAGTGCGGTCTCATGTTCAAACGAACTAAACAAAACAGAAACCCCTGTTCCCTTCCTTCGCCAATACCCATGGCAATTTCTGCAAACAAAGGCAACATTTTTTCTCCTCTTTTTTTTGTATGGAATTTGCTTTTAACTCGAACTTTTGTTTACCATTTGGCAACGTTTTTTAACGCGTTCTGCGCATTTTAATAAATGAGCCTTATTTGTTTTAGCCAACCCACATTTTGGCTGGCTTATTCCGTGAAATTGTTGTCCGTTTAATTACCTGAAAGAGACAGAAAATGTGGCAATTAGTAAAAATAAAAGAGTCTCAAGTGATTTACAATAAATACAATAAAAGCGCGAGAACTTGATTCGTTTGCTTATACTCAGAAATGGAAGATGATATTCAAGTATCAACAAAAGCCAAAGTGAGCTTTAAAGAGAAAACAAGTAAAACGTTAAAGTTCGGGTATATATATATATATATATATATATATATATTATATACTTCTGTTTAGCTGAGCAGTTGTTGTCGGTGATTTCGACAGTTGTGTTGGATTTTTTTGCGAAATTGATTAATTACATTGAAATATATTGATAAATAGAAATATTAATTTACAACTATTGTTATTATTATTTAATATATATTTACAGCTACATCTTTGCTATTAAAAACCCATTTAATTAGATAATTTTATCGACAACCGCCGATTAAAGCCCTTCACTTGATAATTGTTAATGGAATTTTCATTTTTATCGCATCTACAGCTGCATTTGAAGTGAATCCTTTTTTCAAAAAAGAAAAGGTAAACAAAACCGCATGACCAAACGTTGAGTAACCCAACTCTGACCCGCAGGCCTGAACCCTCTTCAAAGCTTTCAGAGCCGTGGCCCATTCCATTCCATGGAGCTACCTAGAAATGGTTGCCACAGCACGTACAGCACAACACAGCCGAACAGAGCAGAGCAAACATCGCCGGGGCAACTCGCAAAATGCTCCTCCAACAGCCCCCCTCCCTCTTAATCCTTGGCTAGGCGACGGCGGCATCAGACACCCACAATTACAGACTCGTTTCCATGGCGGGGTCGCTTGTCGAGCGTCTGTTTACACAGGCGCTTTGCATTCTCATGCTCTATGCTATACTGCCCCCCCCCCCTTCTGGTTCTGCCCCCCTTTGTCCCAGCCTGCGTTCTGTACAAGGCTTTTGTCGCCAGCCGTTTGCTTCGCTTGGATTTTCCTGGCTGCCGCCTGGTTGGCCTCTCTTCTTTTTTTTGCTGGGCATGTTAATGACCCTTGCTGCCTAGAGATTTGTATTTACATATATGCATTGTGTGTGTGTGTGTGTGTGATATGCATTTATTCGTAGGCCGCTGCCAGTGCATGTCAAACTGTGCCCCCTTCGCAGAACGCCTCGTTGGCTGCCGCCTCGCGTCGCTTTCAATTTAGGCGTCTGCGCATAAAATTGCATCGTTTGCCCGTGCGAGCCGCATCAGCATCAGCATCAACATCAGCAGCAGCAACAACAATTCCCCCTTTTTTATTTTTGCTAATTTATAAAAATAATTCTTGCAGTGTTTGCTCCCGCCTGCCGCCGTCTTCCTTCGTGCCGCATCTTTGATGTGCTCGTGTGAAACTGCATTAAGCATCAGCTCAGCTTTGTATTTTGCCTATGAACTTGACATAGCCACCAGCCATGGACGCGGCCAGTGGGTCGACCTCAAGTTGTTGGCCAACAAACATTCGAGCCATTTCGAATAACACGTATCTGAAGTGGCCCGACGCGATTTCATAACCCAAACTCCGATCGAGCGATATATTGCGCCGAATAAGTGCTTCAAATACACCTCGTTTCGCTGATTGTTTTTGTTGCAGTCACCGCAACCAACACAAGGGGGCTCGAGTCACGAGTGTCTGACTAATCGATACCCTGTATCGAAATTGACAAGAAGGTTATCAATTATTTTATTTGCTTGTTTTTCTGATATGATCTCTGAGATAATAACATAATAGAATGCTCCGTTCTGCCTGTTACATCCATAAGCACAACTGCTGTATACCCTGTGATACCCATTTTGCAATGAGTGCAGGGTATAACAATATAGACCCCTGCGGCAAACAACATTTGCAATTGTCAGACTTCATGTCGACACTTCAGACTTTGGGCATCCGTTGGCTGCACTGCGCTTGTTAATCTCGCTCCCATTCTCTCCTTGTCGCTGCCCCTACCTCTCTCTCTCTCTTCTTTTTCTGTGGCACTTGGCGTGGGCGACCGTCTGACTGACTGAGTGGCGCAAAAGCCAAGTGAGTTGTAAATGAGCCCACACATGCCTAAGCTTGAGCGGGTTTCATAGCATTCATAGGCATCTGCAGTGCGCATTGCCCAACCAGGTTCAGATTTAGATTCAGATTTGGATTCAGCTTCAGTTCCAGATTCCGACTCCAACTTTTGAGTCCAACTCGACTGAAACTCACACGCAAATTTTAACAAGGCAACTTGTTAATTGGAAAGGGCATTTGGATCTGACAATTATTAAGCCGATATACAGATACATTCCCCCTCCCTCTCTCTCTCTCTCTCTCTCTCTCTCTCTTAAATTTGTTCAATTTGTTGATTGCTGATTGCTCGTTGTATTCGGTGTTGGCTGATACAAGCAGCACTCGAGCACTCACATTTGCATTCACCCGTATCACACTCGCACATTTTGTGAGTGTTGTAATACCTCAAAAGTGATTAAAAGCCAAGTATTCCCGTATTGCTTTGACAGTCGTTGTTATCCTCTACATTTACGACTACAAGCACAGCTTTGCCCTTAAGCTTTCACACACACACAACTCACGCAAATGTGGAGTTTTTACAGCTCACGTTTATTATTCTTTTTGCTCAAGCTCACCAATACACAGACACCTAAATAGGTATTTATTGGAATATTATTGTGGCGAAAAAACACGAAGAGTGCACATATCGGATAGCAATATACATATATGCTAGGTTTTGAAGTTTTGCTATGATAATCCGATCACATCGCAAAGAGTGATTTTTACGTACAAAGAAGCTGGAGCTTTTTGCGGAATCCCCAACTATGTTTAATTTAACTTTGAATTGGAATGCTATAGAATATATTGCCAGAATAGAATGAAGCATTTTTATTTTATATATATGTATAAATAAACTTTCGTTTTATATAATGAAAATAGAATAAATAAATAAATAAATATAAGACTTAAATACAGAATTTAACCTAAGAATTTTCCGCTTATATTAAATACGAAAACTGAAATAAATTCTTGAGAATTTATCAAAGTCGATTTTAAAATCAATAATGATACATACTTAATTTAAAAACTATTCTATTAAGAACGTCGTTTTTCTCCCAGTGTAGATTATAGCTGTAGGCACTGCATTCTGCCTGCAATCCAGTTCTTTCTCACGCCAGGTTAAAGGCCTTTCCCATTTCACGCATTTTAAAGAACCTGCCGGCCGTTTAAGCCACTCATATAATTATTTTCCAACTCTTTTTTTTACTCATATTTTTCTTTTTCCTTTCTGTTTTACATTCATCAACGGCTGCACTTATGTTTTAGTGCCTTCACTTGGGGCAAGTTTTCGAAAAATAATAAAAAAAAATAAAAACAAAATAATAAATCTGAAGCTCTTTGGCCAACTCTGCTGCAGTAGTTTCAAGCTTTCAAGCTGTGTGCAACATTTTTGGCCTGTCAATTTTAATTAATGCAAATTGAGACACACACGCACACACATGTGTGTGTAAATTTGCCTTATCGACGTAATTATGCAACTTCGACAATTGAATAAAGTCGCCCTGTCCGTTCGAGTTAATGTTAGTTGGTATCCCAATAGATATAGTTTGTGATATATGTATTTTATACAGTTGCATAATCATAATGCACATCAGCACTTCAAATGCAGCTGCTGCTGTTGCATTTGATTAATGCAATTTTAAACTTTATTAAATTAGCAAAAATCCTTTTAGCATGCCAATTTAATTTTGCAATTTGAGCACAAATTCCAAATGCGGCTATTGCATAAGGTAAACCCAGGTAAATCCCCCGTCCCGCTTCTCTACAACTGACAGCCACGAAATGTACAACTAATTTCAAGACAAACATCAAACAACAATAATAAAAATAAAAATGAAAACATCAACGAAACCGGACCGAAAACACTTGAAAGCCTCTACTCAGGGCCGCCAATCAGCGATCCATTTGTTGTTGGGGGTGGGGTGGAGTGGAGAGGAGAGGGTGACACGAAAGAAAATGTGAGGAAAAAAGCGCAGCTTGAACATAAATAACTAAAATGAATTTCAATATAAAGCGAAATGTAAATGCTGAGCCATCAAAGCCACCAAAAACGCCAACAGCTGAGCCCAAAAGCAAAGAAAAGGAAACAGATTCGGATTCAGATTCAAATTCAACTTCAAATTCAAATTTAAATTGTGATGCGAACAATACTCGGGTAAAGCGAAAACGAAACCAAAACGAAATGAAAACGAAAGACGAGTGAGAAAAAATGTCGCTATAAGCTGGAAAAACTGGGAAAGCAACAAAAATGCGCGCAATATGCAAAAGTGCCCATACAAAAGAAATCAATACAAAGAAACACAGGTAAACAGGTGGGGGAGTCGAAGGGGCAGAGGTGAGAGGCAACAGCCAGTAGCTGCAGCCAGCCAAAGAACAAAGAAAGCCAAACAGACTGGGGGGCGGCGGGGAGAATCAATAAAAGCTAAATAAAACGCCACAATAAATCATAAAGAATTACTTGCGCCGCATGAGAAATGATAATTTAGAGTTGGGAATGTTAAAGAGCGTGTGAGAAACGAAAGCGAACGATCGAAAAATTGTACGATCGAAGAAGTTAGAACATGGTCAAGTGAGAGGCAAGTGCAGATAGAGAGAATGGGCCATAAAATGAATAATGAACATAAACAATGTGAGAGAAAAGACAAAGAGGTAATGAGGCAATAAAGAGAGGCGTTCTCCACGTGCAGGCCAGTAAATAAAAGTGGGAATATACAAACGAATTTTAATGAATAATTCAAAAGTACTTTTAAACAGATAACACCTGCACACATAAGTAGATATATGTATTGCAAGATAAAGCGAAGAAACAGAAGTTTCAAAATGTTCTAAATCTGATATCAAAATTCGGGAGAAGCAGTTTGTTAAATATACAAAATTAACAAATAGGGGTATCTTAAGTCCAACGAACTTCCGCAAAAGTATTAAAAAGGATTAAACAAGACGTCAACTTAACTCATTAATTTCTTCAAGATTTATTTACAAATTATAATACCCTCCGCAAGGTTATTCTAAAACTATACAGAAGCTCTTAACGTGTAGATTTTGAATTTCAAATTTCAAAGCTAATCAAAGATTGATTGAATAGATAAGTCAACCCTGTTTTGAATGCTTTCAAACACTAATTGCGAATCATTCAATTTAAGACTTTTGTTTTGAACAAAATCAAATTCGTATTCGAATTCGACTTTACAAATTGGCACCATTGATAATGTGAGGTCGTTAGCTAAAAATGATTATATGCATACAATATATATATATATATATATATATATACATATGCATTGCGACAATCGGGCGACCTTTTTCTGGTTCGTTCAACTCGAGAGGCGCAGACAAATTGAATTTGGCAGCAGACATTTGTCTGTGCATCAATTGGAACATTTGACGCACACTAAACACACTCACACACAGACAGGCACGTAACCCATCAGAAGGTGTTGTCATAAAATGTTGCGCTAACGGTATTCGGACATGTAAGCGAGGCGCTAAGCGTCAAACGGTTTTTCTAATGGCCCAAAAGAACACATTACGCACATTACGTCTAAAGATGAAGCAGTCAAAATTGATTTCGGTGGCCAAACAGAATGTTGCTCCATTCGACAGACACAAGATTCGTGCCAAAAAAAAAAAAACTAGGGAAACCGGTTACCGACCTTTAGGAAAGTTGTTTTTTTCGAATCTCAACTTCATGAGCTTGTTTTTTTCTTACAACTTTTACGCGTTAATTGTTTTGATTAAAGTTTCGTGGCGATCGCAATTTGAGCATTGAACTTGTTTTTTTTATTTCTGTTTCGTATGTTCCATAAATACTTAGGGCAACCCTGTTGCTGCCTAGCTGACAGAAAGCTGCCTGCTATGTATCGTTATGCTGCGTACATCATTTATGTCATCAATCAATTGTCAAACCATTTGTCATTCAATGTGTAGGAAATATCAAAAACAAATCATTTAATAATTACTTATCGGACATTAATTGTCGGCATTGTTGTTATTGTTTTTGGCCACAAAAATCAACAACATCAACAACAACTTTGCCTTTAAATGGGAATGCACAAAAATGGAGGTACGAAAATTTGTGCAACGCCTACGAGCGAGCTACCAAAAAGAAATCAATAAAAGGCCATGTCACATTTGTGGCCAAAATAATCAAGACGAAGTTTCTTACTCATGTACGATTTGTATACACTTAGAGAAGAAAGACTCTGGTACTCCAATGAAGTGAAAACATTTTCAAACTAAAAACAAAATTGAATTTCTTAAGCTAAGTTCTTAGGTTTTCATTTTAAAACTATTACGTACGGATATACAGAAAATCACACACAACTTAAAAATATTAAAAACCATTTAGTCGAATATTATATAGCATTTTTTCTCCTAGTGGACTTGCAGGTCATATATTTATTTATTTATTTATTTAAGTTCTTAGGTTTTCATTTTAAAACTATTTCGTACGGATATACAGAAAATCAGACTCAACTTAAAAAGATTAAAAACCATTTAGTCGAATATTATATAGCATTTTTTCTCCTAGTGGACTTGCAGGTCATATATTTATTTATTTTGCAACTGGTTTTTGGTTTTGTGGGGCTCGTGTTTCGTTTTTTTTTGTTTTTGCATTTGTCAACTGAAATGAAATGCACAGCTTTTGTTTTTTTAAATGTTTATTCAGTTTCTGTTTGGTTTTCGTTGTTGTTGCTTTTTTATGCTTGCCTTTCAATTTCGTTGAAAAAGTTTTTGCCGACATTTCTGGATCTGGGAAATTGAAGCCCAGCTCGGCGCCTTTTTGGAAAAACAATCCACACATACACATGTATATGCAAGTATGTGTACTCATCATTATTTGGTTGTCGAATAGACGACTCGTGCTGCTTTTCGATTTCATATAGAAAACGGCAGCCATTTTGAAATGTTGAGAGCCTCACAACAAGGCAACAACAACTAAAAGAATATATACATATATATATGTTCATATGTGTACACATGTATTGCATATAGACACAACACACGTGCGAGGGCCGCTTAAGAAATGTTCGTGCTTCGCATTCTTAAGTTAGGTAATTGTATCCTCAAATTGTTTGGAATTTTTTATTTGAATTCATACACTTGACAAGTCTTCGAATGCATTGGTTGTACACATTTCTACACATAAGATACTAGATGAGGAATTATTAAATAATAAAAGATTATCTTCCGTTGTAAAACTTCAAATTCATCGGAATTCTGAAAAATTCGTTGCACATTGCGTTTACTTTATAAACTGCCCTCATATTTTACTCTCACCCAAAACTGAAGCTAAGGTTTGTCTGATGCGTACCTTTTATTGTAGGCCACGCCGCTTAGGCAAATATTTGAGGCCTGTTTCAACAGTGATGCCGACAATGATGATGATAATGATAATAATGATGATGATGAGACGACGCCACCAGCGTCATCTTCTTTGGAACCCACAGTTCATTCATTTGCGCTTTTGTTTGATGATTTTGACGCACTTGTCGTTGGCTCTGAATGAGACAAATACACAGACACAAACACATACTCACACGTGCACACATATAAATATGTAAAAAACGAAAAAGAATTTATGTATGTATTTGGGCATTTTATAAAAGAAGAGTTTTCTCTTGAAGACAGTATTAAACAATTGTATTATTGTTTAAATTGTTATTCATTTTTCATTTCATTCCTTTATCTTAACAATCGAAAGATGGACAGATAAATACATATTTACTGCCATGTAACCGGATGTTCTGATAGATAGAGATACGAGCACAACAGCTCCTCGGAGGCAGCTCACACACACAGCTAATCAGAGCAGTTGATGAAAGCCAAAGGCCTAAACAAGCAGCCTTGTTATGTAGTTAGAGCCTAAAAGAAAAATGCCAGCACACACACAACACATAATTATGTGCGCGTAAATGCCTAAAAGTATCTTTTTCTGTATTTGTATCTACGTGTGTGCATCTGTATCTGATTACTTATGTATGTTAGCTGTTGGCTGTTCGTTGTTGGCCGGGCTCAAATTGCCAGGGCCCATAAGCAGCCAACGGCGTGATTTGCATTTTAATGCGAGTGTGTGCAAATGTGTGTGTGTGTGTTGTGTGTGTAAATATGCCCCACGGTTCTGTTTTAGCCTGCTCTACGCCCAATCTCTCAGCGTCTTCTGCGCCTGTGGGGAATTTTCCCAACTGCCCAGCGGCAATACAGTGAGAGAAAAAACGGTTTGTTTAAAATGAATTCCTCATGGTCGATACACTACAACTTAAACATTTAGCTCCACATTTTTAAAACATTTTGAATTAAATGTTGAGACTAAAATTGGCATAGAAATTCCACTACTCAGTTTATTTTTATTGTATATTTAAAATTGTACTTCAAATCGCTACACTCACAAATTTATATAGAAACATCAAAAGTGCTTATAAGCTTAGGATATTTGTAACAGTGTAGCAATAGATACATATTGGGACTTGTTCAATGCTATGTGGAATATTTATTACAATATGAGCCCAAAAACAACAATAATAGATGTGGTTTTCATAATTTGCCACAAAATGCTGAAAGCCACAAATGCAAACCCGAACCCCAAACCCAAAGCCCAATCGTACTTCGACTCCAAGTTGATCTGGTTGAACGAAATTTTGTTAAATGAGCTGCAAAATAATTGGCAGGCCAAGGCAGAGACTTGTTTACAGTTTGAGGGACATTGAGCGCCTGCCTGGGGGCGGGTGTATGCCAAGCTACCCCCGCCCCCTCGCTTGGCCCCCTCATTATGTTTATTATTATCATGCAGCTGCGAATTACGCAATTTGTTGTTTAATTTTGTGAAAATATTATGCAGCGCTCCGGCGGCTCAGAAGTTGCCTTTTAATTAAACTCCAGGCTATGCTGCCTGCCCCTGCTCCTGCCCCTGCCCCTCCCTACCCATTCATTAGGCGCACTGATTGATTACAGTTAGTTTGGCTAACTGTTGCCAGTTGCTGTTTGCGTTTTTTTTTACCTGCGCAACGCCCCAGTCTCCGACACGCCCTTTTGGGGCCCCTAGAAAAGCCCGTTAATATTCTATTAACTTCTTCATTTTTCTTTTTTGTGTGTGGTGTCTTCAAACGGGTTTTCTATTTCTGTCTTGTGTTCTTTATTTCTCTCGCGTTTTCAATCTTGAGAGTTCTCGGTAAGTCGCACAATGCGGAAGCTCCCTAGCACTTATTAAATTTCATTCCTTCGCTTGGCTCTGGCCCATTATCTTTGGCCCATTGCAGCGCGCTCGTTTGCGGAGCTTGTGGCTCTTGATTGTTACATTGATTGATTGATTGATTGATTGTCGCTCAGTTTGTCGCAAAAGCTGCGCGGAAATGGGTTTAAGCCTTCGTTTTCTGCTCTGCTCTGTTCTGTTCTCTCTCCTTGCTTCAATTAATTTTCTTTGGCACATTACACTAGACAACATCAGCTGTGAACCATGAATTTTATATTTTGTATATATTGTATAGTAAAAGCAATGCTTTGGTTAAATATCTAAAGTGAGTTTGTCTATTCTATTCTCTTTTCGCACTTTTGTTGGCCAGTGTTGACCACCATACTCAATTTCTTGATCGCTCTTTGTGCCAAATTTAGTTTTTTTGACAAATGCCGCGCAGCTGGCTTATAAAATATGTAAGCCAATTTTTTTGTTGTGGTGTCATTCCCCGAGCGGCTTTTGGTCGCGGTGTTCCATCAAAAATTCATAATGATTTGTTTGTTTTTGCTTGGTTTTTCGTTTTCTTTTTGTTTTTGTGGGACAACATTTTGCTGGCGTCATTAGTTTTAAGTGGGTTTTGCTGATCCCCTGATCCATCATCAATTTCGCAAGTGTCCTTCACATTGTCAGTCCATAAATCTATATCTAATTCTTGGAATACCCTGCCATATGCAAGCCATATCACAATCTAGCTCTCTCCCTCACACAATCGAACTGACCACGCCTTTAAGAAATCAAAATTCCAATGCATCGCGGGCCTCGCTTTCGTTTTGGCCATTGATTTTGTTTTCCATTTCATTTAATTTCTTTGAGCTCCTCTTCTTGTTTATGTTTTGGCCATAAAAGTGCACGACGGCTTTGATTTTTTTTACGTTGGTTTTTTTTTGTGGCATTTGAATATAATTTTGTGTCATTTATTGTTTGTTTTTTCTTACGTTTCTGTTTTACTTTCTAAATAAAATGAAAAAACTGAAAGCTTTTTGCCGGGAAAATTCATCACCACATTTTATATAATTTATTAAGCTTTTTTGTTTGTTTCATTATGTTTTTGTTCGCTTGATTTAGCCACATTTTGTTGCCATTTGCTTGAGTTGGCTTTCTTCTGGGCTTAATTCAAGCGCACTTTGTGCTCTTCACCCAGCCAAGCAATTAGCGTAATTTAGTTGCACTTAGCCAGCGGAAATAAAAATAAAACTTTTTCTCTGGCGTTTTGTCGAGATGAGGGGGAAAACCCATTGCAAGCGCTTTGAAAATATTATTATAATCGTTGTTGCTGTCGTTGTTTTTGTTGTGGCTTGTGGTTGGGTTTTCTGTATGGGTTTTTTCTTGAATATAAGCACAAAAAATTAATTTAATTATTTATTGCCTTGTTTTAGTTTTCTTGTTTTTTCTTTAACTTTATGAAAACTTGTTCAGTTCTTATATTTAATTACCCATATTTAGCTGAAAGCAAACTTTAATTGAATATTCAAGCTTCACGTTGGCCCTAAACTAGTTTAGTTTTGGCCAAAGTTTTTGAGCCAGCTAAGCTTATTGCCCAATACCAGTTGGCCAACTTTGGACTGTTTTGTCCGCCAATATTAAGGCGTTGCGTGCCTTAGATTCTAATAACCTCCTTTTCTCACACACTCTATCCAGGCGCCTCATTTGGAACCAGGTTTATTTTAGGCTCTTGCCACTTTTTTCTTTTTGGGCCAAAATTGCGTGCTGAACGCCGTTTGGATTTTCCTTCTTCGAGTTATGCAAATGAAAATGTTGACGCACATTTAACCTGGCTTTTAATGAACCAAATAAACTTTAATGTTTGTTGTTGTTGTTATAAATAACACTAATGCCAATTGGTTTGGTCATAATTATTGTGGATAACAATATTTTGGCAGTTTAATAAATTCACACTTCAACTTTGATATGAGCTTCCGGACTGTTGTTGACTAACCCAAAAAGAATGAAAGCAAGATAAAAATATGCAGAAAACCTAACCTCAAATCTACATGAGAATTTAGACGAAAACTTTCTGATAAACCAACAACAATAATAATACCCGCAACAACAACAGCGGCAAAAATTTGCAAATGAAAAGAACAGCGCATTTGAAATCAGCTCGAGTTGTTTGCCACAACATCCACTTTCGCAACCCTGATACGCCCCCAGCTGGGGCAGAGGCGACTGGGAGGGAGTGGCGCGTGCAGCTGAGCGATTTATCAATAAGAACAGCACTCGAAATTATACAATAATACTTATATATTTATAATACACATGGTATACATTCCGTAATGCAAAAATAAAACCCAACGAGATAAAGATTTCCTTGAATGTAAGAAGCAGAGGCGGAGGCGGCTTATCGACACCCACTGAAGCAACGATAGTCAGCCTACAGCTCTGACAAATCATGTCAAAAACATGTGGATAGAGAACCCTCTGTAACAAGTGAGCGTAGATGGCCTGCAGTTACCCTGTAGTCTAGTTTAAAGCGAAACAATAAATATTTACAGGTCATTTTCTTTTTATGCGAACTTTTTTTTTTGAAATTGTGCGGCTTTTCCATATGCTTTGAATGCGGACTATTTTTTTACATTTCTCGATTTTTTTTATGGCTCTGTATTTTGTATGGAATTCACCTTTTTACATACATGTGTTTTATTGCAACATATGAAATTAATTTAATTGAATCTATTGATGTGGAAGCAATCTTTTCACGCAATTAACTGGCTGTTTACTTCAGTAATGATAACGATGTCGATGTCTTTTTTTGTTTTGAAAGTTGTGCTATAAATCCCTATTTAACAATATTAGTAGTATTCTTGTTATTATTTTTGGTGCGATTTTCTGTGAAGCGTAACTACAGTAAAAAATGGGAATTGAGTGTACTAAATATGATTCAATAAAGAGGCCTATACGATAATCACATATCTTGTCTGTAAATTCAACACGTGTAAACAGACGATTAGACCGGTGAAAATACATTTTTACCAATCTTATCCGTTTGTTCCTCACACTTATATACAATGCAATCCTACTCCCTACAAACATTTTCAGTACAGGGTATCAATTACAGCCAACGCTGGCGGCCAACAACAAACGGCAACATTAATTACGTCTTTCGTCTTGCGTTTTATGGTTGTAATTGCTTGTAATCTAATAGCCGCAGTTTTTGTTGACTTTGGCATTAGATAAGTTAAGGCAAAGACAGTTGGAAATACACGATTATTGAGAGCTCGCTTAACACAGCCGTAAATTATGCTCTTAGCAATTGGTTAAATCATACGAAAAGCATATACGTAAAGACGATAATTATGGATCTGGAACTGGGTTCGATGCATCTGCGAAGGTCACTTGTGGATTCCTCCTTTGTGCAACGAATGCGAGTTGTTGTTACAGTTTCTCTCATTTTTCTCAACCTCTCATTCATAATGCAAAAGGCCCCATTGTGTGCGTAATTTGTGCGGTAAAGCTTTCCACGCCCACGCACACCCCCCCCCCCCCCCTCCCAAACACACACACTCTCTGCATTACGCCCACATTTCACATTTGCCAGCTGAGGACCTGCTTTGTATATTATTATCCTTGTGCCAGATTGATTTTAATGCCCTATATTGTAGTTGACAAAGAGTATGATGTCTGCGTAGTAAACATGTAACTAGAGAAAAATCAATTACTATATCTGTACATATACATGTATATAAAAGTGTTAGTCCTGACTACTTGATTGACTGATTGAATGACTGACGATCAACTCACAGGGAAAACTGATATAGCTAGAAAGCAGAATTTTTGCTTTGTGATGTACGCAAGTGAAAATTAAGACGGAAAATAAAAAACGTTGTGGAAATCTGTTGTGAATTTTTTGTTTTACGTCCGATCAAACTTGTTTGCAAAAATCTTTGTCAAGGATCTGTTTTGTATTACTCTTAAAATACATTCACCTAGTACTGGTTGATCAAAATAATCTCTACATTCTATACCCACTTTGACTTGCTCAAAGAAATGCCACGGGGTATGTTATAGTCGAACATAGCTCGCAATCTCAGTGCCTTTGTCCTGCTGTAGTTGTTTTTGATGTTGTTGTTGATGTTCTTGCTGTTGTTGCACATTGTATTCGTTGTTTTTCACCTGCTTCCCTTATTGATTTTTCTTTTTGCGTTCGCAAAGCGCACAAAACGCAAAAAAAGAGGAAGCAAAGGAAAAACCAAAAAAAAACAAAAGAAAATGTTTTTTAATTGCATTATGCACCGCGCAGTGAAATCACACAGACATTTCCCTACAAAACCAGCTAATGGCAGCCGAGAAGGGAGAGTGGCGGGGAAGGGGGGAGTAGGTACGGCACGGGCGACAAGTTAATTTCATTTGCTGCGCCGGACAGGATGCATGCGGGCCGTGCGGGGATCAGACGCAACGGCGGGGGATAGTTGGCCTGCGGTTCTAGGGCTCCGCATTGTGGACTTAATAGTTCGAACTTTGCTTTACACTGATTTTTACGCAGAGGGAGAGAGAGGGCGATAGAGAGAGAGAGAGAGAAGGGGAAGGGGTACCTCATGGTCTTTTTACATTTCCGTGCATTTTCATTTGTATTGTTTAAGGCCTTTACCTGCGTGTGTTCGAGAGTGTAAAATTAGTTCAAGGATGGCCAACTTTTTGGGAATAGAATATAACTAGCTTTTAGAGCACACACAAAAGCGATGCCCAAATTTCAAGCTAGTGGGTGACCGACTGAAAGATACCCTGAAAGCTCAGCAACATACATTCAAATGGCTTAAGGGTGCACAAAAAGTTCTCCTTTCACATGTCCTTTAAGAGGATTTCTATTTTTATCTTTTAGTTCCTTTATAGTCTTTATTTTCGCCCCTTTTATGTGCTGCTTCATAAATCAGCTCATCTTTTGGCGCCGGCATCATCAATTTGGTGTGCTTAAGGGCTCTCAATGATGAGCTGGCCAGGTGGCAGGGCGGCAAGGGGCAAGGGGGCCAGGGGGGAGTGGGGCACCACCAACCACCCACAGAATGAACGGCTTTGCGGCGCGTGGCCTGTTCTTATCGCCATCGCCGCTATCGGTGCAGCAACTGCCAGCAGGCACTGTCCAAGCGCACAACTATTAACAAATGGAGAAGGCCAATAAACTAAATGCGCGACAGTTCAATTAACTGTGCGGAGACGGAGCTCGCTAAGACGGCATTCGGCATGCAAAACTACTTAAAGGACTTTTTGCTTTTCTTTACTTTTCTTTACTGGAGCAGCGCACATAAAAATGCTAATCATCGGCTCATTAAATGCGCATCAGGCAGCTGGCGAAAACCAACTCGCGTTAATGACGAGACACCAGCCGAGGGGCAACCACCAACAACCAGCCCGCGGCCCCACCCGCACACGGCCAGGCCCAGAGTACACTCGAGGTGGTTGGCCCGGTCCGGTCCGGGCTCGAGCTCGGCTGTTGCCACAGCTGTTGGCTGAAAGTTGAGCAGAAATTTTGGCACACAGCAAAAAAAGAAAGCGCTAAGTGGGAAGAGAAGAGAGGAAGTCGGGGAAAGCAAGGACAACTGAGGGGCACAGGGCCCGACACGCGCTTGGCGCCTCGCCTTGTACAGACATCTTAACTGCCTGTGAAATACGCCCCAGCCCCCGTACTTCCCTTGGGGTCCATCAATGGGAAACAGGAGCTGGCAGAAGATACAAGGATACATAACTGAGAGCGGCGCCTGCTGTCAAATCATCTGTTTTAAATCGATTTTCCTTTTGTTTGTTGTTGTTTGCCAGGGCTCATTGTGTGAGTGTGAGTGTGTGTGTATTGGTGTGTGTATGCGTTATGGGTGTGCTCTCATTTATTAGTAAAAAAACACAGGAAACCTTAAGCGACCGAGCAGAACTTTTGACTGCAAAACTTTTGTTTGTGTTTGCCTGATGAATGCACATTTGCCCGAGAATTTTCGCCCTGAAATAAAACTCAAGTATGATTAGCCCCAAAGAAAAATAAAAAATAAAGCAAGAGCAGCTCAAAGCCGCAAAGAAAAGAGCAAAAATATCAGGATAAAGTTCAGAATTAACTGCTTCAATAAAAATGGCAAAAACAAAAAACATAACGATTATAAATGATAAGTGCTTAAGAAACGATAAAAGAAACTGAAGAAAAATTAAATAAATATTGAGAATAATCGAATTAAGCGTCAATTCAACTTTTGAAAGGATTTTCAACTTGATGTCTACAGAAAGATACAGATTTTTAGTGGGTTAAAATATCTGGTTGGTTTATGAATATAAAGTGAAATCTAAGCAAATGCTATTTTTATCTTATGTTAATAACATATAATAATAATAAAGCTGATTGAATAAAAATATGGTAGCTTCGAAAAATGGCACATATTCGTGAATTAAAATTAATTTTCTATTTGCGAGCGAGACTAGAGTTAAGTTTATATAAAATAATAATAGATAATAATATTTATATTTAGCAAAGACGTGTATACCGTTAAACTTAAAAAACGCAAAATAAATCAAATCAAGCTACTTCAACGACTTTGCGTCGTCTAATTTAATTGACCCCAAAAAGCAGCGCCGAAAATTGCTTGAAATTTGTACGGCACAAAAACAGCAGCCAAAAAAGAAAAAACTAAAAAAAAACTGATCACTGGCCAGCCAAACAAATTTGATTCCAAAAGGCAGATCTGCGACTCAAACGCAGCCGCCTACGGCCGACAATTTTTGCTCATTAAATAAATCACAAAAATTCGCTGACCATAAAAGTCAATTTTTTCATCAGCTTTTGTGATTTTTATTACTGTTTTTTTGTCTCCGCAATTTAAATAATCAATTTATGCAAATTTGGTGAAATGATCAGAAATTATGCTTTGATCTGAAGAAAAATAATGTCAATTTGTGGGCCAAATAAATTGTGAGTGGCCAAAAAGTGGTTGTCAAGCCTTAACTTCAAGTTCTGTTCAAGTTTTTTTTTTATTATTTAAAAGTGAAAATAAATACCACAGCTGCGCACAGACTGAGTGCAGACACTGTAATTGCTTATAGGCTGATCTGATCTGATCTGTTCTCTGATCACTCGGCCACAACTGCACGTGCGACCAGTGTTGAACAACAGACGTAAATAACTCGACAATGCTACGACGAGCATTACGTGACCCGTGAAAATAATTAATGCCCATCTGATAAAACAAACAAATAATAATAATACACTAAAATCACAAATATGACGAGCTAGCACGCCAAATATGCCATAATTTAGTTATGCAAGCGAAAAGATTTCAAAAAGAGAAGAAGCGCCAACTCACATCATAATAAAGTCCAAAAATAAATAAAACAAAAACTGCAATTCGAATAACTTTTATTTTTATTTATTTTTTTTTTTACCTATCAATTTAAATGCTGATAGGAGGAACAGCTTCTATCGCTCGGCTGCTCTCGCAATAAACTATTTTATGCTGGCCAAAGCGAAGGTCGCTCCAAAAGAGCTGTAAAAAAAGTTGTTGTTGTTGTTGTTGTGTAGGTGCGATAAGGTCAAGAATACGCGCTGAAGGCGCCTCATACTATGAATGAGCGCATAAATACGCTGCGATCGGCGGAAGAAGAGCGAAAATGCAACCAACACATTTGTACAACTATATACAGTGATGGGCAAAGTAATAGAGAAGGCTTCTGTTTCTTTGAAAACTTCAAATTCTTCTATGACTTTGGTTTAAATATAATAATTTTATTACATGCTAATTAAATTATGTTTGAAAAAACAACACAATTTTTTTTAGGTTTTTAAGCCTGGAAAACTACAGAAACAGAGACTTAAAAGAAGAAATGCAATTTGTTTTCTTCAAATTTTGATATTTGGTTGTGCTAACATAATTTTTAAAAACATTTGTATGTATTTATATATATTTCCAAGATTATTTTTTAAGCGCTTTCCAACACAATCCCATTCAAGGCTATTTTTCTGATACTCTAAACGTTACAAGATTTATATCTTATCTCTATTCACTCGCATTTTATAAGTACCAGATCTTAATTTAAATATCTGGAGATCTTAAGACTTCACTATACATATACACATAAATGTTCGTTAAACAAATCAAGCTTAAGAAATCTTATTATTTTAATGGACTTGACATAGGCCATGCTGGAATACTGACCTTTTATTTAGTTGTTGTTGTTTTTGCGCACAATTTGTTTACTTTTTGCTTTGCTTTGCTTTCTGCTCTTGTTGTTATTGTTGTCGTTGTTTTTATCGGCAGTCGTTAGAATTTTCGTCAAGTTTTCGTTCTCGCTCTCGCCTGGTTGGGTTTTTGGTATTTTTCGGCTCAAAGGACGAAGCAGAGTTCGCTCTCTTCCTCTCTCAGGCTCTCCTTTGATTTTCTGTTGGCCCGCGCACACTCAGCAAATTGATTTTCACTTTTGGCCAAGAGTGTCAAAAAAAAAATACACACAAACAAACACACTCGCAACGCAGGAATTTTCACTTGTGCCACTTTTTTTTTGCTTGTTTTGTTTTGGTGTTGTTGTTTTTTTTGTATGTTGTTGTTGTTGCTGCTGCAATGGGGAACAGGTTTGCTTTGGCTACACAAATTCTTCGCCTGGGCCAAAAACAAATCCGCAGCAGCCGGAGCAGAGCCGGC
Source organism: Drosophila robusta (assembly GCA_035043565.1). NCBI lineage: Eukaryota > Metazoa > Arthropoda > Insecta > Diptera > Drosophilidae > Drosophila > Drosophila robusta. The sequence continues at coordinate 7,976,150 of JAWNMW010000584.1, forward strand.
AGCGGCAACAACAAATTCCAACTGCCTTTTCTTTTGGGCAGAGAGCTGCTGCTGGACTCGCACAAACACACACAGTGAGATGGACACACACGCACGCACACACACAGAGAGCAACAAAAATTCTTTCGCTGCCTTTGCCTTTGCCTTCCTTTGCGTTTGCTTTGCTTTTGTCGCTGTTGTTGTTGTTGTTGCTGCTGGTGCAGAGGCGAACCGGTTTTTGTTGTTTTTGCACTTCACTTGGTATTTGTTGGCTGCTGACAGCAATTAAAAATTGATAATTTTCGCACCGAGAATCAATTGCAATTTTTGCTTGCATTGCGATAAAAATGCGCTTTTGGCTGCACTCGGCGTTTTTGGCATGCGTATGCACCGTTATTCCGTTTTCGATGTGCTTCGCATTTGCACACCCACACACAAAACCACTGCCTTTTCTATTGCCGTTTCACTCGCACACACGATTTAACCGCTCACATAGCGCGCCGCGCGCACACACCAACCGTACCAAGTCGAAGTCGTTTGCAGACTAAACCCAGCTCTTATAACGGCATGGTAAAATTCCGCGCTATACTCAAAATGGCAGGGCTTAACAGTGAGAGTAACAGAGTCGCTGTTAAACTCTTATACGCGATGCAAATGTTAAATAGGTGCTCTCCTGTTATTTTTACCTGCTGTTGATGTGTTTAAATCCAGAGAGCACTAAAGACTATTCTTTAGTTCTCTCTGTGTTTAAATTAAAATACGAATTATGATGAGCGAGCATTAATATGCATTAACACTTTTCCACGCGCTCCGTTTCTCTCTCTTAAACCTCTGTTATTGCTGCAGAGCCTGGCATACTGTTAAATATTTCAAAAATCGGGCGATCTTGGCGGGATTTTTAACCATATATCCTATTTGTTTACATTTATTAAATACATATACATTTTATTAAATACATCCATTTGTATAACTTACGCCTACTACATATACAAAGGCACGTTTTCGCAATAGCCTTTAAAAAACATTGTTTCAATAAACATCGAAATTATTCAGTTTTTTGGGTTTAGCATATAGCACATAAACATACGAATTTGGTATTTATGAGCTGCTTATGAATAGTAATTAATGCTAATATTCACAAGTAGTCAATAAAAAGTAGCTTAACTTATTTTTCATATTTAATTTGAAATGTTTTCTATTCCTGACGACGGTTATTTCCACTTTGCATACTAGAATTCTTTTTTGCGAGGCTTTCCATCTTGCTTCTTTTGTTTAATTATTATCTGGTGCTCAATATGCCGAGCACAGAACAGCTTTTAAATAATTTTCGATCATCCTCTTTAGATTATAAATCCAAATCCACTAAATACTGTGGAATCTTCGAGCCGTGTCGAGCCCTTCCTGCGCTGTATCCCCCGCCTCCTGACTTCTTGGCATGTGCACAAATGGCGGCTGCCGCTGCCTATGAATGCCTCAAGTTTCCGGACGCCAGAAGTAAGATCTGCAAGGGAGGTGCAATGGATTATATATGCATATATAAATATATATAAAGATGGCTGAATTCTGTTACATGTGAGAATCGTTTGCCACGCCCGCTAGGGGCTCTGCTGCGGCGCTCGCCGTGTATGTTAAAGCTCCTGCGCCGCTGCCTCCGGCGGCAGAAAGGCGACGGGGATGAGGCGGAAGGCTTCGCCCTCCAGGGAAACGTTGCAGTAGCCCTCAACGGGCCGCGCTTTCGACTGCGGCGTCACCAACTGCAGCACCGTCACCGGGCCCTCGGGCACCTGATCCGCTTGCGCCTTCCACCTGGGCTCCTCCTGGCCGTCCTCCCCGGGCTCCTCATTCACCTCTTTCGTTTGCTCTGGCGCTGGCTCATCTTCGGTGGCCGTCGACGGCGTCTCGAAGTCCTCGTAAGCCAGCCCGGTGAGATCGTACTTTGATATATCCTCGCTGGGATGCTTGTTGCCCATGTGCCGCTTGAGGTGCGGACGCGTCGCGGCCGCGTAGGCGCAGCAGGGGCAGGGAAAGCGCTTGGAGCGCCAGTGCTCCCTGCCATGCGTCTTCTCGTGCCGCTGCAGGTTGTAGAGGCGCTTGCTCGCGTACGAACACTTGGGCACCGGGCACCGGAACACCACTGCGTACTTCTTTTTAGTAGCCTCCATGATTTTGTAGTGTTTTATGGAAATGAGTATGCTTTGAAATTAGTTTCTATTATGATGCTCAGTCGATAGTCGATAATGTCGTTCGATATGCATTTATTGCGATGTGGTGGCCAGCCGATAAACAGTTCATCAGTAAATACTAGAAAAATACCAGACCACACAAAACGCGCCTACATTTCAAAAACTGTCTGTGACACTCTCTTGAATGTTATTTATTGGCATGCCCTCAGTTAATTCTCTTTTATTCAATTTTTGCTTTTACAGGAGCAAACTTTCCTTTATAATGCTCTTAACTATGGAGGATGAGTTCCTGTGTGTTTCCATTCGAGCTGTTAACATGCATACCTCTGCAAAGCGTCGCTGTTATTAGCTCTTATATGCTGTTATTGATAAACAACATTCTTGGCCTGCCGGTCCATGTTAATTAACAGTCTGTCAAAGTAACTGTTCGCCGCGCTTTTATTGGTCAGTTTTGTCATTGAGCGAAACACACCGAATCCTACACAATGCCCTTCGCCCCCGCTGCCCAATAGACACCCTGGCCACAAGTTCTGGGTCACTTGGGCACACTTTGCCTTTACCTTTAAGGCTTTGTTCCCGGTTTTTGTTTTTGTTGTTGTTGTGGGCAGAGGAGCGGTTGTCTTGAATTGCTTATTGTTTGGTCGACAAAAAAACATTGAAAACAATTGTTGCCGGCCTTGCTTGCTTTTCAGCGTTTTCTTGGAAAACTTAAATATTTTTATATTTTTTGTGTTGCTTACATTTATAAAGTATAAACCAATTTATTTTGAATTTCAACTTTACCAATTATGAAACTAGTTACAAATTTTCGGGAAATGACAAAACAATAGTGTTCGATTTAGGTACTCATAAATGCAACAAATTCGACAAGAATTTGTATCTGTATTCAAATAAATGCACTTAAACTTTAAGCTTCCCTCATTTACCTGTTTTTGGGCAAATTTCATTTGCCTTTATGTAAATCATTTTTCGGCTTGGCAGGAAATGAAATTCTGCAGAAAACTAAACGTGAGCCGCAAGCTGAACCCGAAAGGTCAAACGCAAGCGGGGCGCGCTGGACACGATGCCAGATTCGGCCGCCCGGCGATGAAAATGTGCAACGTGGCATGCAATGGGTTTCATTAGGCCCCCCAGCCCCCACCTCACTCCCCCCACCCACCTTGCAACTGAGCTGCAATTTGGCACACATGAATTTGCCACGCAAAGCGTTCAAATTTCACGCCCTATTAGATCACACAGCGGGCAGGAGCTGTATTACCCACCCCGCTTCCCCCACCCCCCAGCCCCCTAACCCTACCCATACGCCCGCGCAACTTCATTGACCAGGCAATTGCTGCTGATTAGATGCCTCGCATTGTGCCCAACTCAATGCATCCTTGCATTAGAATGCAGCAAAGGACGCTTTTGGTCCGTTTCCGTTTCCGGTTGCTCCAAATTTTGCTGGCCAAAGCAAATTTATAATGCGTATCCACATGCAGGTTAAAGCGGAAATTAGTTGCTTATAATAATGCTGACAATTTAATACCCTTTAATTGATTCGATTGCAATATGCTACAGTGGACTAATGTTGATAAGATTTTGGTTTATATTAGAAACATAACGAAGATTTAAATTGTAGAATTAGCTTGGGATATCTTAAAAAAAAGTAAAATTTTAATTGAAAATTGTTGCTATGACAGCTATATAATATTGTGGCCCAATCAGGTCAAGTCCAGCATATTTAACATTATATAAAAGCAGATAGATATGCAGACAGTCGGGCTTGGCTATAACGACTCGAATTTTGATGCTGATCAGGAATATTTATATGCGTTATAAACTCGCAGAGTTTTTAGGCATTATATATTTCGTTACAAAATTACAATAAAATAAAATATATATACTGTACTAAATACCTAATTCTTAATTAATTATTATTATTTAATTCATTTCTTAAAGTTAGTACAACAAGGAGCTGAATTATCTAACCCAGAACCCAACTCTGAACTTTTTGTGGACTCTCCAATTTCCTCAGCTCTGTTCAAATGGATGTGCTTTAAATATTTATTAACAATCTGGTTTTTAGGTAATAAACAAAACAGAAAAAAATAAATGATTGCAGACGGGTCAAAAGGCGCCGCCGACGCGTGTTATGATGTTGTACAATAAGTTGTTGTTGTTGTTGTTGTTGCTGCTGCTGTTGTTGCTAATCTGGTTGTTAAACAAGCAAACAAAATGTGGCCAAGTGGTCGCAGCTCCCAGAAAGTCAGCGGCGCAAGGCTTCAACTTCAGCTCGACGCAGATGATCAGCTGAAGGGGAGCGCTGGGGGCGGGGGAGTGTGTGGGGGGATGTGGGGCTTGGCAACCCAGTGAAGTGGAAGTGAGCTGCGTTTCGTTTTTCACAGAAGACGCGTCTCGGGAAAAAGGTTTACATTAGCAGAACGCAACAGAGACAGCAGACAGGGAGAAAGAGAGAGAGATGGAGGGAGAGAGAGAGGGGGAGGGAGAGAAGAGACAAATAGACATGAAGACGGCAAATGTTGTTTATTTTTTTAGTATATGCTTGTTGTTCCAAGGAAAATGCCTCCGCTTACGGCTACTACCACCGTTATTGTTGTTGCTGCTGCTGCTGTTGTTGTTGCTGTTGTTGCTGTTGCTGGGGCAGCCTGGTCCTATCGTCTTTTCGAAATCAGCCACGTGAGGCAAACAGCGCACTGTGGAAAATGTTGAAAGCAAATAACGACAATGAATTATGTAATTCAATTTAAATTTTCTATCTACAGCCAAAGTACGTTGTATTTGATGTAAATTTAAATATAAATTAATTTACCATTTTAATAATAAGCAATAACTGCTAGTTGATAATTGTCATATATACAGACTATAATCTGTAATATAATCTGTAAATATGGTATATGATATTATAATTAGTAGTTTCCACTGTGCGGGATTCAGAAAATACACTTAATTTAAAACAAATATAAGCAATTACATTTAATTTTCATATTTACAAGCTATTACTATGTATTTGATTCTCATTTTTTATACAATACAATTTACTATGATCTTTTATTTTTTATAAGAAAATACTTGTATTTGATTTATTAAAACGGGCAACGCCGAGTAACAACTGCTAATTGATAATCAGTAAATATAATCAGTAAATCAGTATATATGGTATATTTTTTAGTTCCGCAAACTTTGCTTCTGGCCAACTGTGCGGGGGCACATAAACACAAATTTGACGCGGCGTTGAGGCAGCAACAACTTCAAACTAGCAACAACTAACTAGATGCAACTGACAATGTTTTTGCTTCTTCTTCTGCTTGGGTCGATGCTTATCCGAGCATATAAGCAGCCTCTTAACGGGCTCCAACCGACACAGTTTGACGGGCACTGTTGAACTCATTATGCGATTTATGGGCCAACAGCAGCAGCTGCAGACATTGCGTTAGTAAGCGAGTGTGTGTGTGTGTGAGTGTATATGTGTGTATATATGCCACACATTCCCCGCACCTCCCCCCACCCCTTCCCTGGCCAGCTTTCATAATGTCTAACCAGATAGACCAAAAGTAGCAGACGAACATACAATAAATAACAATCAGGTAGCTGCCAGTGGGTGGCAGGTGGGCGGAGGGGGAGGGGGAGGAGGGTGGTGGTGCCACAAAAGGCGCAGCTGCGGGCATACAAAATCAGCAAGTGGCGTTTGGGGCCACCCGCGTCAGCAGCGGCGAACAACAAAAGCAACAACAACAACAACGCGAGACTAAATTTCGCCAAAAACAGTTTGCGATGTGTCTGCGACGGGGTTTGGAGCTGGGATTGAAACTGGGATTGACCACTGTGCAGCGACGTGGGTCAATTTTGATGCGCTGCACAGACGATTGCAAGAGGCGCAGTGAAAGTCGCCGTGATGGCTGTCAAACTGTAAGGCAGCTACACGGCACGGCTCACTAACCTCCTGATTTACTATGCCAACCGAACGAAGCTGGGCCAGACGACCAGCGCACAGTGGGCGAAAATGAACAACATGGCAAGGAATAATTCAAAATTTAAAAACTAAGCATATCAAATCTTCATAAATGGTAAAAAGTTAATTCTAGTTCCATATATCTTTTTTTCAAATATAATAAACAAGGTTTGGGCTAATAATACAAATAATCAAAAACTGCAGACAAAACAGGGCAGTCGGAGAAAATAAACAAACTGACTAAGATTAATTGAAACAAAATAGAATAATAATAAATAAATACATACTCATTAAATATTTATCTAGAAAATATATGGTTTAGTTAAATATTTTTATAAAATTTATTTTAATATAATATTTTGTTGCTTTCGGTGTAATAGAAAAAATTATCTATCTGTATTTAGATTGGACCAAACCGATCATTTTGGCCCACTGTGCGGCTGTCAGACAGCCGGCAAACGGCAAACGGCAATGATTGGCCAACTGACAATGTGCCGGAGAGGCAGGGGATGGGGGCCAGGGGGCGTGGCATGCGTTTTAACATAATGAAAATGTTTGGCAGCAACAGCAGCCCCAGCAGAAGAAGAAGAAACAACATTTGCATGGAATGCATTTGCATATTTTTTGCACAACTGCAGGAAAGTGAAAATTGCATAAATAAAGCCAAAGTATCAGTAGAAACAACAACAACAACAACAAAACATATTGAAGCAGGTCGCAGCTAAATGAGCGAAAGTGAACGCCCAAAGGGTGGGACAGGGGGAAGAGAGGGACAACGAAGCGCCCGATAAAAACAGAATCAAGAAATCTGAACAGGAAATGTGGCAGCATTTAGCAATTGGCAGCGCTTGTCAAACTGTGATGCATGACCGATGCAAAAGGCAAATTGTGGAACGACTGGCCCGGAAAGTCCAGCAACTGGAAAGGGTGGAAACAGGCAGATGAGCTATAAATAATAAATACAAGAAAAAACAAGCCACTTTTAGGCTAATTTAAAAGCACTTTGCATATTTCATATCGATTTTAAACTGATCAAAATTTAAAAATGTCTTTCAAGTCAATAATGAATATATTTGAAATGCAGAATCAACCTAGAGGACAAACCATGAAAAAATGACATCAAACGTGTAAATCGGTTCAGTTTTGACAAAGTTTGGGCGTTTGAAATATGGGAGCTATGGATCCGAGAGCTTTACATGTCAAAATTTTTGTAAATTTTTGCATGATTTTTGACAAAAACTTTGACCCCCTCAGAATCGATTTAAATGTTGTTTTTACACTAATTGTGACCCCCACAACCGTTTAAAAATGTAAATTTGCATTTCTAAATTTTGAAAAAAAATTTTTCCAAAATGAGTAAGGGGGGTACATGCTTTTTTTGGCAAAAAATGCAAAAAATTTTATTTTCAATAATGAATTTATTTCAAATGCAGAATCAATCTAGAGGACAAACCAAAAAAAAAATGACATCAAACGTGAAAATCGGTTCAGTTTTGACAAAGTTATGGGCGTTTGAAATATGGAGCTATGGATCCGAGAGCTTTATATGCAATTTTTTTTGGCAATTCTGGCAAGATATTTTACAAAAAAGTTTACCCCTTCAGAATCAATGAAAATGAGTAATTACTGTGTACTGTGAAGGAGTATTATTGGCCACATCCAATTGGAAAGTTCTTCTTTGTTTTTTACACGATTTTACGATTTTTCTTTTGCGTAAATCTTTTAGGTGTATATTTGTTTGTCGTTGATAAGGGGGTTGTTGGCATTTAATGGAGGCAATCAGTAATCACCTGCCAAATTTTGCAAGACGGGCCAATATACTCTATAATACCTTGGTATTTGTGTAAGAACGGTATTATATTATTTTATAATTTTTTCCAATTACTAAGCATTCATTCAATATTCACTTTATGTGAGCTAAATGTAATAAAATTAGCAAAAAATATTTTGCATATCAGATATTAATTGGAACATTTGCCTGGAAGTTAGTAGATTCAGTGCTTCTCAAACTGATTACTCTTTGTGAGAGGATATTTAATGAAATAACTTAATTAAAATTAACTAACTTACTTCAACTTTAATTCGTGCTTTTCATTTATTATTATGACAACTGGGCGACCTGGGATCCAGTGCTTGTCAAACTGCAATTCGTAATGATAAAATTATGCAAAACTGGGCGGCGGCTACCAACTAAGGCATTAAGCAATAAATTTATGTAAAATCCACGTTTCAAGCTGTAAACTGTCACGTCGTCAGCAGAAACAGCAACAACAACAGCAGCAACAACAACAACCATGTGGCAGGCAACATACCTGCTCCACTCGCTGCGGCATGTGGCAAGAAGATGCTGTTGCGGGCTCAGCTTTTACACGAATTACGCGCTGGCAAGCACATTGTAATTCATATTATTCCGGGCCGGGCCGGGCCGGGCCGGGCGGCTGCTCCATTTCAAATCCTTGGGGACACTGCGGGCGAGCTGGGGCTGTGGCTCTGCCTGGGACTGCGACTGTGAGTTGATTGTTATTTTTAGCACTTGGGCGGCTGCCTCAAGGTTGCCGCGCTTTGCTTTTGTTGTTGTTGCTTTGCCTCTGTCTCCGTCTCTGTCTCTGTCTCTGGCGGCTTTTGCGCTTGTCAAACTTTTTGGCCAGCGGTCCCCAAATGGCTGAAGCGTTGCAAAAATCCGGCTGAGAGCGAGCGCTGGGGCCAGTTTGCCTTAGAGATGGCCACGTGATATGTCACTAAAAAATATTTGAAAAAATTATTAAATATTTTAAATCTCTTTTAAATAAAAAATACGTCATTTATAAATATATATTTCTGTATAAATATATTTCTTTAATTTTTATAATAGTTTAAAATTGGTTCCCTTTGATTCCATTTGTTTTTTATTCAATATTTTCATTTCCGCCGCCAGCTTGTCAGCAGCAGAACTTTTTTAGCATTGCCCCCTCCAAAATTTGACAGCTGGTTGACCGCCTTTTCTGACAGCTTTTCCATTGTTTTCCGCCCAAGCCCGCCGCTTGGTTATTTAACACTTCGCGCTGTTGCTGCAAACGTCAGGAATGTTCCACTACGTCACATCACATGAAATATGAAATCAACGCGGAACGACGAGGCACCCGGAAAAGCCATAAGCTAAATTTGAGAAAAATTAAGGCTTTCCAAAGGACCTGAGCCGGCTGCGTTTGAGCATCACGTGACTGCGAGGTAGTGGCCAATTCCCGAAACGTTTTCCTTGCGTTTTCGTTTTCGTTTTAGTTTCTACTCCTTGGTTCCGTAATATGAGTAGAGAGCGCTTAAATCCTTGCCAAATCCTTTGCACAAATACTCATAAGTGCGCAGTCAAAATGGGGAGGGGTATTGTGCAGGACAGGGATCGGGGGGCGGTGGGGCGCCATTTAGGCGCCATTTGTTGACAGAACCCGAGGGAAGCGCTGATAGTTTGTTTTACAAATGTGGCAAGTAACCACAGCTCCTCCCCACCCCTTGCTTGGCTCCCCAGGCCATTTATAGAAACCCCACGCCCCTTGCTCTGAAAGCGTAGCTTAATAAAATGCAAATGATGTGAAAATGCAGTGAAAAACGTGGGGGGAAAAACCCCAATGCCACTTACATTTTTTCCCACAAACGTTGCAATTTTGTGAACTGCCCCACGTTGCCCCTCCGCCGCGCTTCTTATCTATTTGTCCTGCTTTCTATGCACTGCGCTGCGTGGGTGTGAATCAGGGGGTGGGGGTGGGGGGCGGTTGCTCTCAATATTTTTCATACGCAAATAGCTGAATTCGCTGCCAGGCGACCATCTGATTATGCAGCTATGATTGAGTATTTGCCGGGCTGGGAGGAGGAGAGCGGAAAATGAAATGCTAGCGAGGAAGAGGGAGCAAGTGTGGGCGAAGTGGCTCTGGGGGTCTGGACTGCGTCCGCTCTGGCATCCTTATCAGCAAGTTACTTTCGCATTCGCCGGCATAGAATGGAGCTGCATTTAAATTAGAGCTCAAATTTAAGGTAAGCATTTTATTTTAGGCATCAACTTGCATCGAATTGGATTTTCAATGAATGTAAAAGTTCTGTTGTGTGCACACAAAAGAATCTTTTAATCCTGCTAAGCCAGATTTAAGAGAAATGTCGAAAATGTAAAGAAAAAAGAAAAGAATTTAAATGTCATCTACTGCATTCATATAAATTGAATATTGACAATTTCACATATGCAAAGTGGTTTACAATTAAAAAAATTTAATTAAAAATGAAAATGTATGTTTTAAATTATTTCTACATTGATTTTTATAAAATCGCACAATGTTTCATTTTATTGGGCTGAGCGAAATTTGTTGTAAAAGTTTATCTATACAAAATGTGGTTGTACGCACTACAAAGAGTTTTTCTAAAAAAAAGGAAAATACCATAAAAAACAAAGCGAATTGTGGACTGCTTTAATTTCTCTTGCTACTATTGAGTTTATTTAGTGCAACTTGTGTATAGAATTTGCAGTTCAAAATGATTTTTATACGCTCTACGATTAGTTTATCTAAAGAGAATAAAGTAAAAGTTTTGAATTAAAAATATAGCCCAGCTTTAGGAGCTTTCTGCCAAATAAAGTTGTGTGATAATAGAGCAAACCTGTAACTATTTTTTAGTTTATTGACAATATCTTAAGAAAAAAGTCTTAATTTTACCAACTATTGGCACCAGTTGATGGCCATGCCCCACAACAAATCAGTTTAAATGGAGTACTTCCTGCTGCCACAGCCGGGCTGATACGATGTCAATCAGTGGCCAAATACATATATCATGTGTCCGCCTGTGCCAAGCGCTTGAAAAGTGCGGCAAACTCGCAAAAATTATGTTAAAAAATTAATTTGAAAATTGCGAACATGTCGAAGTCGAAATTTGACTTGAAGTTGCAAACGCAGTTGCAGTTGAAATCTGGCCGCAGTTGCCACCGGCCAGTGGGGCAGCAATTGGACCCACTGCCACAACAAATTGGCGCAAATTAAACGCCCCGAACCGCAGGTGGTGAAGCAAACGGCAAAAATAGTAAAAGAAAAAATTAATATGTATGTGAAAAAAAAGTGCAGCAGCCCAAAAAAAAATGTATTTTAAAATCAAATTCGATTTGCGTTTGGCATTTTGTGTTACTTTTGAGCCTGGGAATTGGTTCGCACTCAGTTTTTGCTTTTTTTTAATTGCGTAAGCTACAAATGTCTAACAAAAATCTTGAAGTTTTGGACAGGTATTAAAAGATAGTCATGGCAAAATATGCTGCTCAAAAAGTTATTCAATGTTTAATTGCTGTTAATTTATTATTCAATATTTAAATGGAGTTTAAGACAAAGAAGTTAAATTAAGGAATTTATTTATATTCTAAATGTCGTAAAATACTTAAAACGCCTGTAGAACTTTTTTAGTTTTTATAAATTATAAATTTTAATTTTTGGAGGACGTTTTAAATACTTAATTTGAGATTTGAGATTTCAACAACTTCAGAACTTTGTTTAGTGATAATTTCATTATTTATGTAGACCACTTTTGCACTTGTCCCACATTAATCTTTAATCCGTGGTCTCAACTCCTTCTTTGAGCCACTTGCTCCTCACACACTCAACTTGGTCGCGATACTAAAAACTGCCCTCCAAACTGATTGACTGATTTTGTGATCAAAGCCACAAGGGCAGCGACGTCGCCGTCAACTGCAGCACAATAACTCCACATTGTGGTACTGTACACATTTGTAATTAAATATATCAGCCCACTTGCATATACTATAAGATATATATGGTCATATATGCATAATTATGTATACATTGGCGCACATGGCGCAGAGACTCAACAAAATGCTGTCTGTGATCACTTTTGCTGATTAGCACAAAAAATTGTTGGACTACAACAAGAAAGAACTACAATAACAATAGCTATTGTTGTAGTTGCACTTGTTGTTGGTTTTTAGTGCACTTAAATGTAACTTTAGACTCGCCGAAAGAGCAAGCGCGACATGGCCGACTGCAATATACCCTACTTATCAGCGAAGACACCTTTTATATTAAATATAATAATCACCCATTTGATATAAATGGAAGTTTGCATACCATTCCAATTTCTGACATATAAACTACATTGCATAGAGAACAGACTGATCAACTGATCAAGAATATATATACTTTATATGTTTGGCAACGCCACCTTCCATGCGTTACATATTCAGTGACGAAAATATAATACCCTGCGCAAGGGCATCAAAACGCAGTGTCAGCTTAAAAGTGAATTCTCCTAGCTGCTTACAGTTTGGCAAGCACTGACCCAGTGCAGCGTGTGAAACATAGCTTACGTAACGAAGACGCTAAACGTTAAATGCATTTTTTCTATAAGTTAGTTAAATTTCGATTCACGCATTTAAATTGTCAATTAGAAGTTAATTTTGTCTTTCATTACCTGGAATTTTTGGCCTTGTGTAAGAGTTTTGATTGCGCCTCCGATTTCTCACACTGCCGTCACGAATTCGCTTCCTGTGCTGACGCTGACGTTGACGGCGACGGCGGCGACGATGATGACAGCGCAGCCAATGGGAGCCAAGCCAAAAGTAACTGAAAACTTCAGCGAGACGCGCAGGAATTTGCTCGAATTGCTTTATCTATGTACATTTATGCTTTATACATATATATTAAAATTGCACCAATTCTCGTTTGTGGAGTGGCAACACGATTCAAGGCCACAAATGGGTGTACAGTAAAAGCTCTATTAACGAACAGCCACTAAACAAGTGTTTTGATCATTTTTTGTTTGTTCCAATTTAACACAACTTGTTTTGTTTAAATTAAAAACTATTTTTGTGCACATTTTATTATGGTTTCAAATGTAGGCTTAATTATACTGATCACTGTATATGCTAACAAAGATTTTTCTTATTATTCTCCTGCATTGTTTATGTAATTTTTTCAACTCTTGTCTACTCAAAAGATGATTCACTGTATCCGCATTGAATGCTGATCATTACAAAATTGTTATGCACATATTTATATATATTAAAGATCAACATGTTCTAATTACACAATTGTATAATAAAATAACTTAAGGCATAGATTGAGGATTACAGAGTCCAAGTACATTTAAGTGTAAACTTAAGAGTAGATAACAGCGCGGGAGGAAGATGCTTAGCGAAGCTAGCGGAGCTAATGCTCCACGTCCTTGCTCTGTGTTGGCGCCCCCATGGTGGCGCTTGTCACCACGCTTGTGGTCGTCGCCGCCTTGATTAACTTCGGGTCCTTGATCGGCTGGGCGGTGAGTGTCAGCGTGGTTGGCTTCGAGACGGCGCCAAGGTTGAGCACGCGACGCACTGCAGCGCCTCCCGGCGCAATGGCGGGTATGGCCGGCGAACGGTTGGTCAGCATTTGGACAGGCTTCAGGCCCGTGGCGGACTTGATGTATATGTTGCGCAGCGGCTGTTTGGCGTCGCTCGGCAGTGTCACTGGACTGTTGATGACCTGAAACTGCGAATAGGTCTTGTTGCCCAGCCGAAAGGCGCCGTGCGTCCCGCCAGCATTTAATACGGGCGTGCCCGCAGTCGTCTTGAATGTCTGCAAGTTGACCGTCTTCACATTGGCCGCATCCAGCAGCACTTGGCTGCCAGTGCCCGTGGGTGTGCCCACGGGCTTGGGGCTGTTCATAATGCGTATGGGCAGCGTTGGAAGTCGCGTTGCGGTCCCTGTTGCCGTTGATGCTGTTGTTGTTGCTGTTCCCAGTGGCTTCATGGTGCTGCGATTCAAATAGACGACTTTGTTGCCACTGCCCATCACAGCGCCCGTGGGAGTGCCCGACGTAAACAGCTGCTGAATGCCCTTGTTTATCACGATGCCCTTGCTATTGGAGATATTGCTGGTGGGCTTGAGGGCATTGCCGGCCTCCTTGATGATCTTGTGGCTGATAATCAACGGGTTGCCCGCGGGTGTCGCTGTAAGAGGGATTTTCAATTTAGATGAAAGCTTGAACAGTGTGTCTAAAGTTGCAATTTACCAGTTTTGATGGGCTGCTCCGTTTGCTGTTGCAGCTGTAACTGCTGCTGCTGTTGCTGTTGCTGCTGTTCGGCATAGTTGCCCTCATTGTCGGCAAACACAATGGGCATGTCAATGATATTGGACAGATCCATGTTGTTTGCTATGGCCGTTGGCGCCGTCACATTTTTGGTCATCTGCAGCATGGTTGTGCCGCTGGCATTCTTGACCACCGTATACTTCTGCTGTGCCACCGGTGGTGTGGATGTGGCGGTAACGGCGGATGTTGTGGAGCCAGCTGCAGTTACGAACTGTGTCGTTTGGCCCGAGGGCATTTTGAGCGTAAAGATTTGCTGCCCACTGGACGCGGGCAATGTCTTGACAATACTGCCAATGCTCGTGCTGGTCGAAGCTGTGGGGCTGCCGCTGCTCTTGCTGATGGTGTAATTAACGAGCTTGCTCTGCGTGGGCAGCGACTTGAGCTGCACAAACTGGCTGGAGGGTATCATCTTGATCTTGGTGCCCGCCGACAGCGAAACGGTTGTGGGTGGCGGTGCCGGTTTGATGACATTCAGCGTCGGCTTTGGTGGAATGGGAGCAGCCACAGGAGGCTGGCTATCATCATATTCGAGGGTTTCCTCCAGCATGGACTCAATGGACATGTTCATCTCCTCGTTGCTCAGTGCATGCTTCTCGGTAACGCCTGCTTTAGCCGCAGCGGGCACACCACCGGGCAGCGGACGTGTCCGTGGCCGCCCAACTGTGGAGATGCGAACTGTTAGTCGATGAAACGGAAGGATGATCAGCATTTTAAGACAGGGACCGTAAATATAAATTATGATCGAAATGAAAATTTTTAAAATTAAATAAATAAATCTATTGCCAGGCCGAATGATTAGTTTGATGAATACAAAAAAATTGAATATAAGTACAGTGAAAGCGCTCTTGAACGGACACCAGTCAAGGTAGACGTTCGCTTAAGAACTGTATTAAAAGAGACCAAAAAAAAATTTAATGTAGGTTAATGAGAAATAAAAATTGTTGTTAGAAAGATTTTCAAGTTTAGTGTGTCTTTTTTTATATTAAAAGTCAATTTTTGTTTAATTACTTTGCTAGAAAAGTTCATTGACCACTTCACGGAAAGTTTCAGCACAAACAATATTTAAATATAGTTGAAGACGTATACAAGAACAAGGCTATATCATCTACTAGATTTTGTCTATGCGTGACACAAAGGTAAAGACAAAGGATCTAGCCCTTAACCAAGGCAGTTGTCTGTTGGTAGAGCTGTAGTTCACTGTAGTCATATATTATATATATATTAACACCCAATGACTCATAACCGATACGGTCCCTGATTTAGCCCAGATATATGAAATACAAAACTTTCTCGCATTTGGATTTACCCTTTCGTTTGACGGCAAACGGATCAATGAGTCGCGGCGGCTTTGGTTTGGGCAATTTGGGAGCGCGTGCTCCTGTTTGATTAGTAGAGTTAGTGGATTGGTGCAAATTGGAATTTGATTGGGGCAGAGCATGCAAAGGAGAACGGATGGATTGGTGCATAAAATGATAATGATGAAATGATTGTTAGCGCAATAAGATGCTCAATTGTTACTCACTGTGCGGCACAGATCTTGTTTTGGTCGGCAACACGCCGCCCTCCTCCTGGCCCTCGAAGGCTTTGCGCTTGCGCGTGGGCACAAGCTGCGCCTTGTTGAGATTGCCATCGGTTTGGATGTGCTGCTGTTGTTTGGGCTGTCGCTGGTACGAGTTGTTGCCCTGTAGCGAGGTGGGCATGCGTGGACCCGGCGGATTGCTCAACGTCTTGTCGACAAACTCGTAGACCTCATCCTGCAAGAAATTGGAATATGAAGTATTCAATGTGGCATTCAAATCGTATATATTTGTGAATATTTACCACCACCATGGCATCGACCATGGCTTGGGTGACGCCTTCGATGCGCCGCTTGCTTTTGGGCACACGCAGTGCATCATCCGCACTGCCGACGACGACCAGCGAGGATTCGGATTGCATGCGTTCGCGCAGTCCCTCCATTTCCTCCTGGCTGCTGCGTGCCGAATTCTGACCGATGACAAACAAAATGGGCGCCTTAATGTCCAGCAGGCGATCGTCGGGAGCACCGCGCGGACCGCGCAACGTGTTGTACGCAAAGCCCATGCAAATGACGCACGCAACGCTCTCCGACATGGCCACCTGCAGTGCCAGCGCCGAGCCGGCATTGAAGCCAACCAGAATGATGCCACGATGTGGATTCTCCGTGCGCAGCTCGTGAATGCGTACGCGTGTGAGCGAGACAATCGTCTCGGCCACTTGGTCCAGATTCTGGCGACCAATTCGATCATCTATTGCAAGTGGAAATATAAGATACAAAAGAAAATATGAACAAAGAGCTACTTACTCGTATTGGGCAGCGTGATCTGTACAATTTGTGTTATGCTGGCCAGGGCCTGATACCAGTTCTGCATGCGCTCCGGCACGGGCCCGCTGGTGGGCATATTGGGCACTGCAACCATGATAGCATTGTGCGCCAGATGACGCGACCTGGCCAGTATCTCCGGTTGCCAGCGCTTCTTCATAACGGGTGCGAGCAGCTCTTGGCTATTGTTAAGCGGTCTACTGAAGAGCATTTTGTCAATGAGTGTGGGGAGCTTGCTTTTGAGCGTCTGCATAATGTCCAGATAGGATGCCATATACGAGGGCGGCAGGTGCTCCATGAGCAACGCGTGCAGCCACTGTGTGGTGCGTGGCTCCCAGGCGATGCTGGCCAGAGCGCGACGCATGCGGGAACTGGATTTGTCAACGGCCACGCGACGATGCACCGCCTCGTGCTGGCGCTTATCATTGGCCAGACGCGCCAATTGATCCTGATCCAAAATGTTGGCAACCTTTTCGAATAAGGTTTCTTGCATGTATGTCAGGCCAACGCTGTGGGCCAGATTATTGTATATTTTATTAAATTGCGAAAGCATATTTCATTTACTCACCGATTAATGCGCGCCTGCCAATCCTGCTCGTCGGAATTGTTGTTCCGAACATATTTGGCAATACGTGCGCACTCATTCATCAGCTCCTTGGCCGCAATCTCGTCGTAGGGCGGTATATGCGCTGCCTGCTGCGAGTCAGTAGACTCCTCGTGCGTGGGATACGTGTGGCAGGTGGGGCACTGCGGTGCATGACGCACCAGGATAGTGCGCGCTGGGGTCAAGCCATTGTTGATGGTGTTGTCCGGGCGTGGAGCATCGCGCATATAGGAATGCTCCATGGAGGCTTCGCTGGGTGCCGAAATTGTGCTGGACTACGTTTAGAAAAGAGAAAGAGAGAGAGAGATGAGACAATAGAACAGAGAAAATCGTAGCAAGTGCAAGTGGAGATGGATGCTGGTTGGGATGTGTGTGAGTAAGTCATGCGGGAGAGATTAGTGCGCGTGCTTTTGAATCTGGAATGAGAAAGAATGGCTATAACGTATTTATTACACTCTCTGTTGAAATCGGTGCAGGCGCAGTTGTAGCAGCCGCCGCCGATGCCGCTGCTTTGGGCGGTGAATTCAATATGGACGCGGCGCTGCCCAGTTGGCCAGCCTTGACCACATAGTAGGAGCTGTTTGTGGCTGCAGCCGCGGCTGCCGCTGCTGCTGTTGTTGGCATCTTGGCCGTTGTTTTTGTTGTCATTGCTGCTGTTGGCGCCACCGCTCGGGTTATGTGTGTGTGTGATTGTATTTTTGTGTATGATGTGACACCCCTGGCAATAAATTTGCTCGGGCTATATGTAATAATCGAGGAGCTGCTGCTGGCGGTCGACTGCATCTTTGGTTTCTTCTCTAACACCACAATCTCGTTTTTATGGGTTTTCGTTTGTTTTATTTGTATCATTTTGTGTGTAATTTTTTTTATTTTTTTATTATTTGTTTTATTTGGTTACTCGCTGACTGCAGATTTCTCTTCTTCTTCTTGGGCTGCTTTGCAGCGCTCTTGGCGGTGTTTTTTCGTTATTCACAAATTGTTATAGCCTGTCTATTTAAAATGCACTCTTAATCGATTACGAATTATTGCGAAATTTTCTTTATATTTTTATTTCTTATATTCCCGATGCTTTCCAGGTTTTCCTTAACAAATCACTGCCTGCGTCTTCGCAATTAAAACATGGCGTGTGCTTTGAGCGTTGCCACTTCGACTGACACTGTGTGTGCTGTGCGCAAGTCTGGCAACGCTAAACGTTGCCATTGGTGTCCCAAAAATAGGTAATTTCGCCATCATTTTATTAACATGCACAAACCGCGCTTTAATATTAAATTGCAATTGATTATATAATATGTCTTCACTTACTGTATCGCTTGGCGCTGGCGTTGCAGAAGGCATATTGGCATTATTTGGGTGATGCTGTTCGCTATCGTCGAGGGCCACATTCTGCGCAATGTGCCCGCCGCTTTGCACGAAATTGTTAAAGCACTCGAAAAACGAAGACATTTTCGAAAATACGATTAACAATTTCTCACTTGAACTCAAACGGACGTTTGTAAACTTATAAACAAAATACAAAACATTAAAAAGCGAGCGTAGCTTGCTCAAAATATGTCAAGAATCCAAAAGTGTTGCCACACTATGTACCAACGGCGTTTTACAAAACTGCCACCAGAACAGATGTTTCGTGGTGCTTGAGATGAGCGCGTGTCGCTTCGTGAGGTCAAACACCAAGCTGTACGCAACGAAATACGAAGTTGTCTAGCACGCGCCCATCACTAGTTAGCGTGCTCGTTTTGTTTTATATTTTCCAAACGTTTTGCATCGATTTTATTGGGTTTTATTGCATTATTAACGCAGATCCTGCGTTCATTTTACAAAATGGACGAGCTGCAGCAACTGGAGTACCTATCGCTGGTATCGAAAATCTGCACAGAGCTCGATAATCACCTGGGCATCAACGACAAGGACCTAGCCGAGTTCATCATCGATTTGGAGCACAAGCATCGCGATTACGAGGAGTTTCGCAAAGCTCTGCTGGAAAATGGTGCTGAATTTCCCGATTCGCTTGTCCAGAACTTGCAGCGCATAATCAATTTGATGCGGCCCAGTCGCTCCGGCGGTGATGAGAAGACAACGACGAGCGCCGAGAGCGGCAAAGGGGACAAAAAGTCGAAGCTAATGAAAATGTTTCCGGGCTTAGCTCTACCCAATGACAAATACAGCAGCAAAGTGGAAGAGGGGGAGTGCGAGGAAGCTAAGCACAAGGCGGATGTTAAAAAGAGCGAATTGAGCGACGTGGACGCGGCCATGCTGGAGCTGGAGGCTCTGGCACCGGGCGAGGGCATTGAGCACAAGGAGCTGAAAGAGACCAAGCGACGGCATCGCTCGAGCTCAAGAGAGCGGCACAAGCGCAAGGAACGCAGTCACAGTCGGGAGAGGGAGCGAGAGCGGGAGAAGGATAGGGATAGACACAGAGACAAAGATCGGGAGAGGGATAGGGATCGGGAGAGGGACAGAGACAGAGACAGAGAGCGAGATAAGGATCGTCGCCGACGTCGCAGTCGCTCCCGCGAGGATCGCGATCGCGATCGTCGCAGACGTCGCTCCAACTCACGAGAACGCAACGACAGACACGAGCAGCGTCGACGACGCTCCCGTTCCCGGTCACGATCCCGCGATCGCAGCAGCCGCCATTCGCAGCAGCAGCAGGAGAAAATGCCGCCGCCGGCAGCTGTGCTGAGCGATGATCCCGAGGCGGGCAAGATCTACTCGGGCAAAGTGGCCAACATAGTGCCATTTGGTTGTTTCGTGCAGCTGTTTGGCGTGCGCAAGCGCTGGGAGGGATTGGTGCACATCTCGCAGCTACGCGCCGAGGGCCGGGTCACCGACGTCACCGAGGTGGTCGCCCGCAATCAAACGGTTAAGGTGAAGGTCATGTCGCTAACCGGCCAGAAGGTGTCGCTCTCCATGAAGGAGGTGGACCAGGAGAGCGGGCGCGATCTCAATCCGCTCTCGCACGCGCCCGATGAGGACGAGATAGCGCTGCGTGACCGCAATCCCGACGGGCCATTCAGCACCACCTCCTCCATACTCAATCTGCAGGGCAACAACATCGACGGCGATGAGCACGAGTCCCGCAAGCGCGTAACGCGCATCTCCAGTCCCGAGCGTTGGGAGATCAAGCAGATGATCAGCTCGGGCGTGCTGGATCGCAGCGAAATGCCCGACTTTGATGAGGAGACGGGCCTGCTGCCCAAGGACGAGGACGACGAGGCGGACATTGAAATTGAAATTGTGGAGGAGGAGCCACCGTTTCTCTCCGGCCATGGACGTGCACTGCACGACCTGTCGCCCGTGCGCATAGTCAAGAATCCGGACGGTTCGCTGGCGCAGGCGGCCATGATGCAGTCGGCGCTGTCCAAGGAGCGGCGCGAGCAGAAAATGCTGCAGCGGGAGCAGGAAATGGAGGCGTTGCCCAGCAATCTCAACAAGAACTGGATCGATCCGCTGCCCGAGGAGGACACCACACGCCACCTGGCGGCCAACATGCGCGGCATGGGCGCGCCACCCCAGGAGGTGCCCGAGTGGAAGAAGCACGTGATTGGCGGCAAGAAATCCTCGTTCGGCAAGAAAACCGACCTCACGCTCGTCGAGCAGCGCCAATCGCTGCCCATCTACAAGCTGCGCGACGATCTCATCAAGGCCGTCACGGACAATCAGATACTGATCGTCATCGGCGAAACGGGCTCCGGCAAGACGACCCAGATCACCCAGTATCTGGGCGAGTGCGGCTTCACGGCCCGGGGCAAGATTGGCTGCACGCAGCCGCGTCGTGTGGCCGCCATGTCCGTGGCGAAGCGCGTCGCCGAGGAGTACGGCTGTCGGCTGGGCCAGGAGGTGGGCTACACGATACGCTTCGAGGACTGCACCAGTCCCGAGACGGCCATCAAGTACATGACGGACGGCATGCTGCTGCGCGAGTGCCTCATGGAGGCGGAGCTGAAGGGCTACTCGGTGATCATGCTGGACGAGGCGCACGAGCGCACCATACACACGGACGTGCTCTTCGGGCTGCTGAAGACGGCCGTGCAGAAGCGGCCCGAACTGAAGCTGATTGTCACCTCGGCCACGTTGGATGCGGTCAAGTTCTCGCAGTATTTCTTCGAGGCGCCCATCTTTACGATACCGGGACGCACGTTTCCCGTCGAGGTGCTGTACACCAAGGAGCCGGAGACGGACTATCTGGACGCCTCGCTGATAACCGTCATGCAAATCCATCTGCGCGAACCGCCTGGAGACATACTGCTCTTCTTGACCGGTCAGGAGGAGATCGACACCGCCTGCGAGATACTCTACGAGCGCATGAAGAGCCTGGGCCCGGACGTGCCCGAGCTGATCATATTGCCCGTGTACTCAGCTCTGCCCTCCGAGATGCAGACGCGCATCTTCGATCCGGCGCCCGCGGGCAGCCGCAAAGTGGTGATTGCCACGAATATAGCGGAGACCTCGCTCACAATCGACGGCATCTTCTATGTGGTGGATCCCGGCTTTGTCAAGCAGAAGGTCTACAACTCCAAGACGGGCATGGACTCGCTGGTGGTCACGCCCATTTCGCAGGCAGCGGCCAAGCAGCGAGCAGGTCGTGCCGGACGCACGGGACCCGGCAAATGCTATCGGCTCTACACGGAGCGCGCGTATCGGGACGAGATGTTGCCGACGCCGGTGCCCGAGATACAGCGCACCAATCTGGCCACCACAGTGCTCCAGCTGAAGACAATGGGCATCAACGATCTGCTGCACTTTGATTTCATGGATGCGCCGCCCGTGGAGTCGCTGGTGATGGCCCTGGAGCAGCTGCACTCGCTCTCCGCCCTGGATGATGAGGGTCTGCTGACGCGCCTGGGTCGCCGCATGGCCGAGTTTCCGCTGGAGCCGAATCTATCGAAAATGCTGATCATGTCCGTGGCCCTGCAGTGCTCCGATGAGATACTGACGATCGTCTCCATGCTGAGCGTGCAGAATGTGTTCTACAGGCCCAAGGATAAGCAGGCACTAGCCGATCAAAAGAAGGCCAAGTTTAACCAAGCGGAAGGTGAGTCTGAACTAACCCGGATTATATATAAACAAAAGCTAACGCAAGTGCTCTCCCGCCAGGTGATCATCTGACGCTGTTGGCCGTCTACAATAGCTGGAAGAACAACAAGTTCTCCAATGCCTGGTGTTATGAGAACTTTGTGCAAATCCGGACGCTGAAACGCTCGCAGGATGTGCGCAAACAGCTGCTGGGCATCATGGATCGCCACAAGTTGGACGTCGTGTCGGCGGGCAAGAACTCGGTGCGCATACAGAAGGCCATCTGTTCGGGCTTCTTTCGCAATGCGGCCAAAAAGGATCCGCAAGAGGGCTACCGCACCCTGGTCGACTCCCAGGTGGTCTACATACATCCCTCGAGCGCGCTGTTCAACCGACAGCCCGAGTGGGTCATCTACCATGAGCTGGTGCAGACGACCAAGGAGTATATGCGCGAGGTGACTACAATCGATCCCAAATGGCTGGTGGAGTTCGCGCCGTCCTTCTTTCGCTTCTCGGATCCCACCAAGCTCAGCAAGTTCAAGAAAAACCAACGACTGGAGCCGCTCTACAACAAATACGAGGAGCCGAATGCGTGGCGCATATCCCGCGTGCGCCGACGCCGCAATTAAGCTGCACTTCCCAATCTATTTCGTTTCGTATTTGTATTTAATAAACTCTAAGTAACAATTAAAATAAGTTCAGTGCCATTGTGCTGGGCTCCTCAATAGCCCTTGTGCCCGCGAAAGCGTTGTCGATTGTCCAGCTGGAAAGAGGGGACCATATAAAGCACTGTGTCCGTCTAGCTGCTGGCTACTCACCAGCGAGCGCTTGCACTCGTAGAATGTGTTCCGCAGCACCTGGCACTCCGGCGGCACACTGTTGTCCTGCAGGCACTGGCGCGGCGTCTTGCGGTCCAGGCGGCAGCACTCGCTCTCCAGCAGGCACATTTTAAGATCCGCACGCACGCCAGCACACGCTGTTTCATCGGCCAGCTTTTCATTTCCCTCGTAGCGCATCATTTTCTAAAAATTTTAGTTATTAACAGTGATTTAATTCTTTTTTTATTCAAACAAATTTGTTATAACATCTGCCAAAGCAGCTGTTAATTGCGGCTGTTTGCAGTGTTGCCAGATGTCGAATACAAATTGAAAGTAATTTATTATCAATATTTTTCCTTGTTGTTGATTCCAGCCATTTGATTAAATAAAGCTGAAATTGGTGTATAAATGTTGACAATGTAACAATTATTTAGTTGAACAGTTATGCAATTTCTCAATTTCAAATAGTTTGGCATTGTTGCCGATACCGATTACAAATCAGCCAGTTATCGATATTTTTTGTACAACACTCATTGGTTGTTTTTTTCTGCAACAGCGATTCGAGCAATTTGTTTAAATGTAGCTCCAACCGGTCGTTGACTCCGGCAATATACAATGGGCTATGATGAACGCAGTGATGGCAGCAGCTCTAGCGATACACAGGATTGTTTTCAGCGCAGCATGTCAACGAAAATGGGAACACAACAGGTGACTATGCCCAAGCATATAGCCTTTCCGGAGCACGCAACCACGTCCGAATGGCTAAGTGAGCTCATAATGTGCGCCTTCACCTTGGTCGCTGCCATTGTGCAATTCATCAATATATATCGCACCAACTGGTGGGTGCCACAATTCCAGACGCGTCACATGGTCGTATGTATTGCCAGTTGTAGCCCAGGAGCCCCATTTCATTTCAACTTATTTGCAGAACATTGAGCTGATCGATCCTTATTTGCGCAATATCATATTGATACTGACCACACGACGCTTTCTCTACTGCATGCTGCTGGCCAAGTGTAAAAGCAATGAGCGCCGTCTGGTGCGACTGGTCATCAAGTACGGCTTTGGCGGCCTAGTGCAGCTGGCCCTGTGCTATTGCGCCTTTAGGCTTTATCAGCAGCACACGTACATGCTGCTCTTCTTCCTGAGCTATCCGTAAGAATAAGTTATCATACTATACCACTATATATCATTGCAATTTTTAGTGTGGTGGTGTATCTAATCATCTTTGGCTTTCAACTGGAACCGTTCCTGCGCACCAGATTCGAGATACCCGGCATTTACATCAACGACATGCCCGTACACAGCTGCACCACGAATGCGGGCCAAATACGCGACGAGATTGAGACACTGCGTCACGATTTTAACAAGCGCTTCAAACAGCTGATTTTCACCTGTATGCTAAGCGCCTATCTGGTGCTCGTACCGTGTTTCCTCGCGTCGACCGTCCATTACAATGTTATGCGTGCCGCCCAGCATTGCATCATTGTGTGCCTGGGCGCGTTCAGCTTATCCGCCGTGTTTCTCTACCCAGCCAAATACAGCGACACACTGCATCGAGCCACCCTGCATCTGGGCAGCTGGCAGCGCATGGATCGCGATACTCAGACAGCGCCCTCGCAGCTAATTGTGGCGGCCAATGCGCAGACCTGGTCCAAGTACACGGTCTACGGACATGGGACTGTGGTTAAGCACAATGGCGCGCTCTATCGCAGTCACGGGCTGGTCACAGTGGCCACGCCCGGCAACGCCAGTCATCTGCGTTTTTATGTGAGTTGAGGCATCGTCTGTCAATTTTATTTGGAAGCTCATTAATTGTGTTGCCTTTGCAGAAACTGTTCCAAAATCCCACTATCATCTACTCCACATTGGCCAACCTACAGGGAGCCGTGCTGCTGGTGGAGATTGGCTCATTGACCTCGGCCAGCATTGAATGGCATTTTGTGCTGTCCATTAGCTTTGTGGCCTTTACCAGCATGATCGCCTTTTTTATGCTGGTGCGAGATTATTTTATTACCAAGCATCTGTACAAGGCTGAGTGCTCCTCCATTTACAACTAAGTCATCTACCACCAGCCAAGGAAAATTGAATTCCCGGCAAAAGTGTCATGCCAAAAAGCCATTTTAATCTTATATCAAGAAATAAATCGAATAAACGGGATTTTACCAAATATTTATATATCAACGTACAAATCTGGCTAATCCTAAGAACTAGAAAACTATACCCGCTTTAAACATTAACATATTCAGCCGCTGCTCTTCGCGCTCTTCTGCTCGTTGTACACCCAGGTGCTGCCCTGCTTATGGTCGCGCACATTGAAGCCATGTCGATGGAGCAGAGCCCGTAACTTGTCGCACACGCTCAGCACCTCCACATGCTTAACGTTGCCACTAATTGCCTGCTCCCGCAGTTGGCAGCGCACGGCCACTACATCGGCGATTAGCGCATTGATGTCGAAACGACTTAGGTTATCCTGCAGCTGCTGTTCGGTCGCTGTCGCAGCCAGCGGCGTGATGCCAAAGTTCATCATGGATATACTGATAAAGTTGCCCGCCGCCAGCAGCAGGTCCAAACAGTATGCCCGATCCTGAATAGCGTCCGCTTGCTGCTCGTTGATGCAGCGGCTGATGCTGCTCATCTGATCCATCAGAACGCTAATGGCGCGCGCCGTGTCAAAGTCGTCCCGCAGGCTGTTATCAAACTCCTGAACCATGTGCTTCAGCTGAGCCCGTAGCGCACCCTCGTCCATATATTTCAGTGGCTTTTGGAACTGCATGTAGGCGCTGAGATCGGCGTGGAAGTTCTTAAACTTGCGCAGCGTTTGTCGGGCCGTCAACATTAGCTGATCACTGTACGGCATCGCGTTGTGATAGTTGGACAACAGGCAGGCCATGCGGAACTCATCCGCGGTGTAGTTCTTCAGCAGCTCCGTAACGGTTATAGTGTTGCCCAGCGACTTGGACATCTTTTGCTGCTCACCGGGCAAATGCAGCTGGCCGGTGTGCAGCCAGTAGTTCACCCACTGGTCAGTCTTGAAGTGTGCACAACATTGGGCCTCCTCGTTCTCGTGATGGGGAAAGCGTAAATCGAGTCCACCCGCATGGAAGTCGAGTTCTTTGCCAAAGAACATGCCGGCAATAGCGCTGCATTCAATATGCCAGCCAGGTCGCCCCTCACCGCCCCAGGACGACTTCCAGCTAGGCTCGTCCTTGTCCTTTTTCGCCTTCCACAGCGCAAAATCAGCCGCATTACGTTTCCCCCCCTCCTTTATAACACTGACACTGGTGGCCGCATTCACCTTCTGCAATTTACCGTAGTTCGCACACTTGGATACGTTGAAA
Organism: Drosophila robusta; assembly: GCA_035043565.1. Classification (NCBI taxonomy): domain Eukaryota; kingdom Metazoa; phylum Arthropoda; class Insecta; order Diptera; family Drosophilidae; genus Drosophila; species Drosophila robusta. The sequence goes on from JAWNMW010000584.1 coordinate 8,002,460, forward strand.
TATACAGATTTATCATTGGTCACATAGGCCTGCTGACTGGCCAACAGTTGTTCGATGAAGAGCTGGATTACGGCTATATTGGAAGACACTTGCGCCCGTAAGTTGGGCGGCTTCACATTCAAACGCAACATGTCCTGCTTGAACTCAGCATCGTAGCTTTTTGACAGCTCCACCCAATTGCGACCGGTTTCCCGGCTCCGCTTTATGATTTTGTCATCTACATCTGTTATGTTCATGGCCGTGACCAGATTGTATTTGAAATAGTCCCTCAATATACGTTGTATTATATCCACTTTGACGTAGGTACTCGCATGTCCCACATGCGTCTTGTCGTAGACCGTCGGACCACACGTGTACCAGGTTACCATCTGAGGATTGCGCAGCACTAGTGGCACCTTGCCTCGCACACGGTGATTGTAAATGCGGATGCCCGTGTCCTCGCCGCACGGTCGTTGCCAGCTGCTGGCTCTGGAGGGCACAACGTTTTTCGGACTTGACTCGACGCTGGTTCCGAACTTGCGACGGATCCATTGGGAATTCCGCAATTGCGCGCACTCCTCTAGACGGTAGCTGATAAACGTAAATATATTATATATCCGCGAATTGTACCGATTTATATTTATACTTACAATTTTATCATAATTTCTGCTAAGCTACAATAAATTTAAAATAAAAGAAAAGTACCTAAATATTTACAAAAACCTGGTTTTGTTTAAAATTATCAACAACAGCTGACATAGGATTGACGATTATTGAAGCGAGAAAAAATCGATTGCACCAAAACACACTCTATACATTTTGACCGCCATAAGTTTTTGCAGGCCCTGGTTTTCAATAGGTGTGTTGATAATTTTATAATGTGTATCAAATGAGGTTACGTGTGTTTTGCAAATACAACTAACATTTTATTATAATTTTAAATTTACCAAGCATTCACATATGTATGTACATATCTGTGCAAATATATAATATGTATATGTACTTGGTAATTAAGACACAAACCAGTCATAAAAGCTCTAATAGTAGTTGCATGATTGTGTTGAGCTTTTCTATGCGCGGATTTAACCTTAACATTGTGCGAACTTATGTCCTTACCGCGTTCCCAAGTCCCTACAACATACCATTTCTAGATTTGAAATAAGTTCCCATAATTTGTCCTAATCTAAGCCTATTTTAATGTTTGGCTATGGTTAATCCTCCGGATTTATTCTGCAGCTAATATTTATGAATTTTTAATCTGAATTCTGCATAAAATATATAATTTAAATTGCTACGATGGTTAATATTTTATATTCAAAATTACGCCAAAAATGACAAAATATTTTAATTTGTATTTCATACAACTTTGTTAAAGCTCAACCAACATTAATGTTTCATAGCATTTTGACTTAGTTTTGATTTTGGTTTGTCCATTAGATTGGATCAGTATCTAAAATTATTCCATTTTTCCTTTTACTAGTTTTTGTAAAACAATTTTGATCAAAATTTAGATTTCGGAATTTTTACATATATTTGAACTTGTAAAGTACTCAAAACCATTACTAAATGTCCCTACTAGACCTTAGACTCAAATAACCTTGCTGAACCAGTTTTCACGCCTCAACTACAACAACAAGTTAAATTATTCCGGCACAGCTCTATTGAATGTGCTAAATCAATATAAGAAACCATTGTTTGGCAAAAATCATACGCACCGTGTGCCAGTTGGTCCAAACCTTTGCCAAAGCCTCAATGCGTAAGCAAAAAACAACAACGAATATTGGGGTCAAGGATATTAGGCACAAGTAGGTGGGAAATTCAGTTGGTAGTCGAAAAGAAAAGCGGAGTATTTTTGGTAACTAAATTAAATGTGAGTTAGCCACTTGCTTTGACCAGCGTGGAAAAAGAGGTTAAATTAAATTGCAAACAAATTAAAAGGGAGTTACTGGGCGGCCTGGAATTCCCATTGAGTAAGTGCTGAAAAAAAACACATTGCGCAATGTGCAATTGTAATTTGAATTTCACAGATTTGCCGCATGGGCTTGGTCTTTTGTTCGCTTATGAACAATTGATATTAATTTATCGGCCATGGCTAAAATCGCCGAATCGCTGCCCACAGACATCGCGTGAAAACATTTGTGCGCCCAGAAATTAGCATGAACGGTTATCAGCTTGTTGCTAACGCGGGCCCCACCTTGTGCAAGGTGCAGTTTCTCAAATCATAGAAATTAGATTGAAAGCCTGGCCACGCCGGGCCTGACCAAGTACGGCCAAGTATGCAATGGGTTTGGTGCCACTGATTAAGGTCAGCACGGCGAATACACTGAGCGTGTGTATGTGTGTGTGTGTGTGTGTGTGGTTCGGGCAAGGAAACCCAGCCTAAAAAGCCTTTTAAGTCCTAACGAGCGCCTAAAAGCTGAAGCTGTTTTTTGGACTTTGAAATCCCCACAATTATTTCGAATGCAAAGCAAACACTCAAAAAAAATATTCCAATTTCATTCTTACATTTTCAAGAATTTTTCCTATGGTTTTCTATATTCATAGATTAAGTATGAACAATGTTTGATTTTATATTCGACCGATTATGTACATTAAATATGAAAAAAATTCTTCAATTTGGAAAAAAATATTTATTACAAGAATTTGTGTATTTAATTTCTTATTTTCTTATGTACGTTTACTGTATATAATTTTTGAAATAAGTTTCTCCCTTGGGCGGATTTGAACAATTCTTGTACTTGATTTAAGTACAACATTCTTTTTTTCTGAGTGAGCCCAATTGCTTAAAGATATTCACGCAGCATATTGTTTTCTTGAATAGAAAATTGAGAGACACGCAGTCAATTGAATAGCCGAAAAGGGAACAAAACTAAATTCAGATCTACGGCCATAGAATGTCAGTCTAACAACAACAACTTGTGCCGCACCGCCAGTGGCAAGTGTTTCATGTCCAAGGCGTATTTATGTCAACCGGAAGTAGGTTTACTGACCCACGTATACGTTTCAGCGGCGGGCAGCCGACTCACCAAGGCGACGACTGCTCCGTGGCCACTTCGGGTGCCTAATAGCGTTACCTGCAAATGGCTGGACACAGCAGAAACCGCCGCTGCCTTGGCTAAGCTGGCCAGGACGACGACGACGAAGACGACGGCAACGGTAACAGCAACAACTACAACAACAACAACGGCACTATGTAGTATAAGAAGGCATTTTCTTTCAGCGGTTTAGTTTTCCAACGAACGGCGAGTGCATCGGATCGATGCAAAAGCGCGTTGTGCCGACTCTTAATACGATTTAAATAATTGTATGTACACACAAACCTGCCACATTTCAAATAAGCATTCTACATTTAAGTGTAGCCTAAGGTCCAATACTTAAAAAGAAGCAAAAACTCAATTGAAGTGACCAAGCCAAACCGCCTATATGTACCTGTGTGCTAACTTAACAGGTCACGTCTGCATATATCAAGCGGTCAATAAATTCGGGAGTAAAGTTTCAACAAAATACGTATTATGTTATATATTTTTAAACAGGAAAAAGCAAAAGCATCATATTAAAATATAATATTGAAAACCAAAAACAACGAATTTTTGTAATTTATAAAGCAAAAGTAAATGGCGTACCTATAAGCTAAATAAAACATTACTATCAAGATAATAAATTCGGCAATAGAATGTAATACGTTCATTTCTTTTAAGAGACAACAAAAAACAAACTAATGTTAAATACCAATTTGGTTTTTAACCCAATAACAATAAATTCGGAAATACAGTTTTCAGTAAATTTGATATAACTAATTTTTGAAACATGTCTTTAAAGATAGACTAACTAATATGAAACGCGTGTTGAAATCTAACATTAAAAATGCATATACAAAAACTTAAATTATATTTAAAACCAAGTGTTTTATACAGTTAAAGTAAAAGCCAATTTTAAGTTAAAATCTGGGTAATAATCCAGTACTAAATGCTTCAACCGAAAGACAAACATTTTAATTTTTACATTCCTAATCGTTTTTAAAACGAAATAATGAAAACCTAAACTTTAAGTAACTTTACTGACTTTAAGTTGAAATGAAGCTTTTTGAACCCAATATTGAATACTTAAATCAAAACACCAGACTTTTCAATTCTTAAAGCAAAGTTTTAAACTTAAAGAAATTTGCTATCACGACACTAACCAAGGATTTTACCCCAAGCGCCTTGCGGAAAAGTGTTGTAGGACTGTGTGTTGCACATTAACAGCCGTTGTTGTTGTTGCCGCTGTTGCTGTTGTTGTTTCTAGCACAAGTGTGCTGCTTCCATGTTGCAACAGTGCGCCGTGGCATGGCAAGTCGTTGGTCATTCAAGTGCTGGCGGCTGGTTGTTGACTTGTCGGCGCGCTGCACAAGGCGAATGTGTAAAATTGTTGCTATTTTGACCCCCCTTCGGCCAAAGCCAAGGAGAAAGGCAGCCGACGGTGGCCCCACTCGAGTGCGCGCGAGTGTAAAGTACCCTGGGCCCAGCACACACAGACACAGGAGTGTGCATGTGTGTGCGTGTATTAGAAATAGATTTCACGTCACTTTTAAGCCGAAAGTTTCCATGTGCGTTAAGGCTTTTAATATGGGTTAATCAAATAGTTTTTGGGCTTATAACCCATGCAAAAATGTAACAGCAATAGTGCTACACGCATACACACACACACAAATATATACATATGTATGTATGTATGAATACATCGCGTGCTACGGCCATACCAACAGGTGCCTGAAAAAACCAAGTGAACAAACACAAACACACAAACACAGACGCTATTCAAGCGAAACTTGCAGGCGGCTCTGCTCTCGCTCGCATTTGCGGCGAATATTGACGGCGAATTCACATTAACTGCTTGCCGAAGCAAATTTGCCAACTTTTGAGTGTCTTTCCAAAGCAATTACAACTTTTGATTCGATTTCGCCTTGGAAGCCGTTGACACTTTTGCCAATTCTGATTGCATAAATTTATAAACCTAAGTGATTTTCTTTTTGTTTGTAGCGAATGTTTTGTGACAAAATGTGGCATTTTCTCCTTACCTAAGATATTATAATTTTGGCACGAAATGTGTTACGCATAGAAGGAGACGTCTCCGATCCCATAAATTATACATATTTCGATCAAAAATTTGTAAAGTCATGTCTATGCTTTGTACAAAACACTTTCACTTATTAAAATAAAACTTGCTCAAAAGCTGAAAGAAGTGTTTGCTTAAACAACAGTTGAAGTCAAGGTATATTTACTGGCCATAGTATTTGGTGCAGCTTTAAAGTGCAACATAAATCAGCAATTTGCAACATGCAACAATGCATAGCCATAATCTAGACACGCACAAGTTATGCTCTCGTTAGCGAACATCATTCGAAGGCAAACAAATCAAAACGCAAACTAGCAGAGCTCACGACATTGAAATACCCTGTGAACATGAAACAGTTGAGATGTGAGTTGGTGAGATATGAATAAATACGAAGAAAACTATTTAAATAAGAGTAACACAGCCATAGATATTCTTTAGATATCCTTCAATTATATTTCAATCATTTTTGAAGTCAATATTGAACATAAAGAAATACAAAATAAATACTGCCTAAAATTAGCATTAAATGCTTTCAGTTCAAGTAGAACATTTCCAAGATTGTTTTATGAGTTGTATTAGGAAAAGTTCGGATTAGAAGAAAGTTATTTAGATACAAATTTCTGGTTTGTTTGATTTGTTTTTCTGTGAGTGCTCGCGCTACTTACACCCGACACAACTCTAGTACAGGGTATAAACACTCGCTGAACTGTTAACCGTGGCTTCGGGGTACATTGAGCTGTCTTCAATTTTATCAGCTCAAGCAACGCTCAATGGCAATGGCAGTGAAATACTAGATATTAGAAAATCCAGTAGATATAATAGATTGTAGTAAATAATAATTACTATTTTCGCAGCTCTTTTTTTTGTTTGTATTATTTTTACTTCGTATATCGGCTTTTCCGTTGCACATTGGCCGGGTTTGGGTCTGTCTTCAGTCGGCCTGCGGAGCTTCGCGTGTTTGGTGCACTGACATTGCATTGGCCAGAAGGTCTAACTGACAGTCTATGGCTGTAAAATTGGATATGCAAGTGCGCCCATATCATTTTTAGCTGCTTCGTGTCACTTACTTTGCTTCAACTACCGAAGGACTTGAGTATTTTCGTTAGGCTTTCATCGGAAACATTATAAATAAACATCGAAAATGTGTGCACAGTAAAAGAAATTGGTTCATATTAAAAAACCATTTTCGTGTTTGCAAAATGTTATAGAATAAAATGTAGTACTTTTTGTAGTATTTTTAAACATTTTATTTTACCAACAAGTAGTTAATTTTGTAATTAATAATTTAATTTAGTTCAATCAATCGTAACCCGATTGAAATCGTAGACTTTAATTTAGTCACAGTAAGGTACATTCAACCAATAATACAATGTCTTTACCTTGCTTGCAGACCTAAAAACTATGGCACATCTTCCAGGGTACAACAATTGCGACTCACATTGAAACGAACCCGAGCTTCCTGTGCTCCAGCGCTTTTCCCCCCAAGAAGTTTCTCGTTTAGCGTCGGGTGGAGAGAGAGCAGCACAAATGAAAAATCATGCAGCAGACATTATCTTTCACATCATCATCGCCATCACCAACACTCATCTCGACAATAGCCCAGCCCATAAGGTCGCCCACGGACACATCCACAGTTGCAGCCACCGCCGCGCCAGCCATAATATCCGTCGACTATAGCTACGATCCGAATCGCATTATGTCCCCGTCAGCACAGAGCAATGGCAACTACAAGCGCGGCTCCGAGGATATGGTCTCAGAGACACTGTACATGGAGAAGATGTCAGCGAGCAATCAGCCCTACAGCAGCCTATTTGGTGATCCTGTGCCCCCACCGCAACCGGAGGATTACTTTGGCACTGCGGCCTTTGAGACCATACGGGCTGGCAGCATGGACATGCCCAGTTCCGAGGAGGATACCCTTGTCGCTGCCGTTGCCCTCAACACCCTCATGGGCAACGAGGGCCGACGCAGGCTCTTCTCCAATGTGCCCTACAGCAATCTCAGCCACAGCAGAGCTCCGACTCAGAGCATTCCGCGCCTGCAGCCGCCCGACATACAGATACTGCCCAATTCGAGTGGGGGCTCCAGCTCCGAGCAGCTGGACTCGCCCAATTTTATGCTGCTCGCACCGCAGGACATTGTCAATAAGCCGGACGTGTATGAATATGAGTACGAGCAGGCGACACCGGCTACGGATCACATATTCGACGAGCAGGAACAGCAGACTGCGCACAGGTAAGTCGGGAGTCGAAGGTGGAGCGAAACGACTGATCTAATCCCCCATTTCTAGGCCCATCTCGGGCTCATATGCGAGCAGTGGCTTGGACTGGTACCGTCCAACGGCTGAGCACTTCGCCGAGTTCAGTCGCATCCCAAAGCTGCGGCCCAGCTCCAAAATGGTGATGTCTATGAAGCACGAGGAGATGCCGCTTTCCCCGCTGGCCACCATGCTGCAGGACTCGAACGGTTCGAGCAGCGGTGGCGAGGATCAGTTGGTTAATGTTGAAGTGCCTCAGGGTCCTGAGCGTTCGCCGGTGACAAGCATGCACAGCGCAAAGTCGACGCCCATGCTGGACAGGAATCTGATACTCTCGCCGAAGCAATATCTGCAGCAACAGCAAAGGGAGCTGCTGCTCAATGAGCGCCAGCTGCTGGAGAGCATGCGTTCGTATGGCCTGGAGACACCTCGATCGCCCGGTCTGCATCACAGCCAGCTGCCGGAGTCGAGCGTTGACATGAACGTGACGTCACCCGAGGAGCACACGCACTCGCAGACACTGTCGCAGACTATGTCGCCAGTAGTTCTTAAGGATTCCATCGCAACGGGCGGTGATTATCGGTAGGGCTTAAGCTAAATAGTTCCTGCCATTGGCTTCTCATTCAATCTCCACTTTCCACAGCGTGGGCGATACTCGCCTCCACAAGAAGTCCTCGTTCACCATAATCTCGGTGCGCTCGCCCAAGTCCTCGCTTAGCCACAGTCCCAGTGCCACGCCTGTGGCGCAGCGGAGGACGCGGGTGCCCGCCGCCCGGCATCCCTCCATTCAGTCAACCACTACCTCGTCCACTGCAGCTCTGCCCCAGGTGCGGCCAAGGCGCAAGTCGATGGCAGGATCGCGCTTACCGCAACTGCCGCCAGCCGCTGCCCATATGCTCAGCGGTCAGCTGGCGCCTAACGACGACTCGCCACGCCCCTCGGTGCAATTCAATATGAGTGGGCGTTACAGTCCCAGCAAGTTGGCCATGCCCACGAAGGGCATACTCCAGCAGCGGGATTCGCTGACCTCGTCGGTGGACACGTACACGCCTCGGGTCCAGCGTCGTGGCTCCATCAATATGGGTCCATCGCCGTTCGGCCAGAGAATCAAGAGCTTGGAGACGCTGCCTCTGATAACGGACCCGTACCGCAGCGCCATACCGCGATTGCACCGCTCGAGCATGGAACTGGACAAGGAAACATCGATTATACCACCGGGCACACTGCCGCGTCCTCTGAAGCCAAACCCGAATCCGACACGCAAGCAGCGTGGCCTGCTTGGAGTCATTAACAAGGACGAAGACACTTCGCGCACTGCGCCCCGTTCGAATTGGTTGAGCCTGGATGACCTGACGCTCGGCACGCGCCTCCCGAAGTCCGCGTTCGATCCCATGCGCATCCAGGCGCGTCGTCGTTCGAGCTCCACCTCACCAGAGCGTCGCAGCTCAACGCAAACCGCTTCGGATCGACGCAGCTCCAATCTGAGCAGCATTACCACCTCCGATTTCAGTTTCCGCCGACCCTCGCTCTCAACACTGCCAGCAACGACGCAACGCCGCAAATCCATCTACCAACCGGCAGCCAAGCTGAAGAGTCCCAGACGCCAACCCTACTCCGGCAAGGATTCGAAGCGCGCCAAGATTGCCAAACCGACCACGCTGTCGCCCATCATTGGTACGCCGAACAAGGACAGCGGCAAGGACAGTCCATTGCACGGGGATGCCTATGAGGCTGCTCATCGGGAAACGCCGTCAGAGCTGTCCGTGCGTCGTGACTCCATTTCACGCATTCCAGTGCGCAGTCGTCAGGATTCGTATCCGAACAGTCGCTCCAACTCGCCCCTTAAGGACTTTGCCAACTTGTCCAGTCTGTCCGGCCGCAACTCTCAGGCGAGCAACAGCCGCTCACCATCCCAAGCCACCATCCGCAGCAGCATCGACCACCAGGTTGCGGGTCTGGCTGACAACAGATTGACACCTACCCGCTTCAGTAGCAGTCGTCCCGTTTCCAGAGGCCCACCTTCAAGACCGAGCTCACGTATCGCACAAGTGCAGGACAGTTCTCGGAGCAACTCCCGGGCGAACTCCCGAGTGAACTCCCAGCCGAACTCCCGGGCGGACTCTCGGGCGAATTCTCGGGGGAACTCCCGGGCGAACTCTCGGGCAGACTCTCGTGCGAACTCCCGGGCGGACTCTCGTGCGAACTCACGACTGAGCGTGCGTTCATCCTTGCGTTCCACAAGCATTTCACCAGGCACCGCATCCCGGACTAGTCGTCGTGCCGACATCACGCCCAACCGCAGAAAATCCATATCGACAAGTCCCAAGGCCAGTCAATCCGCTAGAGGAATGCTGCCGCGCAGAATGTCACTGAGTCCAGCTGCCAAGCAGGTGAAATCTACGCCCAAGCGGGAGGGTAAAGAGATGCCCCTAAGCAGTCAACGTCGCAGTTCCCGCTCTCGCATACCGACAAGCACGAGTGCTAGTCGGAGTGTGTCCAAGACCAGTTCTCCGTCCAAGCCACAGGCGGGCAGCGGCAAGGCGTCGGATAAATCAAAAACACCCAAGGGCAAGAAGCCAGCCCAAGTACTGTCCAGTACAAGCCCCCGGGCTAAGTCAATTAAAGCTGAAAGTGCCAAAAAGAAGACCCCGTCAGTAAGCAAACCCGAGTTGGGTGTCAAGCGAAACGGGAGCAAAAGCCTGGCTAAAACCACACCGAAAAACCAAGCAACTAAGCCAAAAACTCCAGCGAAGCCGCCGAAACAGGAAGCGGGACAAAGCGCCGGCAAATCAGAGAAACCTGCAGCCAAAACCAACGGAGCCAGCGCATTGCCCAAGCCCCTTAACCGTGTGGGATCCCAGCAGAATAACAAGAAACCCAACGAAAGTTCACCAACAAAAGCAAAGCACACGGAATCACCCGAAAAAGTGGAAGCAGCTCCTAAGGACATCACGGCGGATAGCATAAAGCCGCTGGCGATGCACGTGGGAAACGCAGTGAACGCGGCGGCGGAAGCCCTGCCCGCAGTTCGCAACGAGGTGCACGCGACTCCAGCCAAAGGCGGCGCTGTCAAGCGACAAGGCTCCAACATGTCCACACTGATCCGCATGGGCTCACGACTCAGTTTGATGAGCAATAAAAAGCGAGCTGATTCCGCGCAGAATCGCAAAGTCGCGACGGTGCCAGAGCTGAGTCAGGAAACCGAGGGTAAGTTCACTTTTCGGATACAAGAATCCTATGTATTAAACTCCTTTATTACCCGCAGCACCCAATGGCCCAGCTGCTGCAGTCTCCGGCAGTGTTGGCTTGGACACGACTGCAGCAAGTTCGCATGCCTCGGAGGGCACACAAAAACCCAACGCCGAGGCCAACTCTGTGGCGCACAAAACTGTTAATGAACATGTATCGGACGCCAAAAGCCACGAGAACGAGTCCGGACTTGCCCCAGAAGCGGGCGTCTCGCCCACGCCCAGCGGAGTCACAATGCTGGCCAAGCCCCCTGACGCCGCCTCGCGACTGGACACCGCTGACGGCGGCAATGCCTTGCACAGCTCGTCCTCGGAGATACAAAAGTCACCCCTGCCACCTACGCAGCCCATTGAAGCATCCATATCGGTACTGAATGCGGCCGACGCGGATGCGGTCAGCGCCCACGCCGTGTCGGCCATGCCGGAGGCTGACTGTGAACGGGCCAACGCGCAAGAGGATCGTGCTGTGAACTTTGAGCACGAAACTTCTACGGCCGGTCTGGGCGATGATTTTCAAGTGGACGATAAAAGACTTTCACCCGATGGACAGGGCGGCTCGACAGCGGGCAGCGGGGGTATTGCCAAGTAAGTAATAAGCAATTTAGTAAAGTAAAAGTAAAAGGACTCCGGAGAGTTTGGCGACAGTTTTGCGATACATAAAAAGAAGCATGATAAGATTTTGCAGATATATTAGCAGCATAGTGATTTTATCAATTGCCCAGTTTGGATATACAAAAAACGTTCTTCATGTAAAACTATTTTTTCGTCACTTTCTATGCGTTACACATTTCTACAAAATTATAGACCCCTCTGCAAGGGCATAATTATAATACCCTTAACTAAATAGCATTTTAAATACATATGTATAAAGAAAGAATCGAAAGAAATAAGCCCACTGTGCGAAGGGCCTTAGAGGCGCCTTTTTGTGCTGGACGGGCCCCACAATGGCGAAATAAAAACAAACGCCAATTTGCCACATTTTTTAGAGGTCTACTAACTTTTTGCCGCGTTCCTAAACTCTCCAAGTAAAAACAATTGCCAGCCATATACTCCTTGGCCAGTAAATTTACATAGCCGGAAACTCCGCGAGCAACAAAAAGAACTAACCGTAGGGCTAAAACTTTAGACCGCCAAACCACGCCAAGCACACATATATAAATATATACATATATATATATAAATATGTATGTAAATACATATGTATATGGTGTGTTTGTATATATAGTTGACTATGCGGTGGCTGATGGGCCGCCAAGCCACTCATAAATGCGTCAATAAATTTGCTAGCTACTTGGCTAGGGGTTGGGTCTAGAGGGCGACCATACGAAACGCCTTTAAGGATATCCGTTCGCTGGCTTGTCGTGAGCGTCCTTCACAGTGTGTATGTGCAAACAGGCGTGTGTGTATTGCAGGTATGACCAAACCAGACCCAGTCGACCCAGCCGAGAGGTGTGCACACACATAACAACCTGCCTGCTTACTTAGTTTTCGTGGCACGTCCAAAGTTTCATGCCGCAATAACAAATCAGTTTCAGCCGGACAATCGCGCCAAGCGCAGCACAAAACCAACTCCCAAGATTGAATTAAATCCAATTGAATAAAAAGAGCTGATGACAATTACGGGATTAAACGTGTGACTCCGATTAAAGACAACGATAACGTATTGAACAACCACATAATGTTGACCAAAAAGAAAAAGAACTCGGTCATCTTTAACATAGATCTGCCGCAGAACTCTTTGATTGATGCGGACAAATATCTATTTAGGTAAAGCGAAATCTTTCCAAAATAACAAACTATTTAAATTGAAAGCAAAGTTTATTTATTTTTAATACGTGGTTCATCAAAGTAATGCACTAGAGTTTGTTGATTGAGGCAGAGAACTATATATTTAGTTAGAGAGAAAAGTCCTTAATTAAACCCAACTTAACTAACTCCAAAAACTCGCAAATATAAAACAACTTTCTTCATTTCTATTATATGGTTTAACCTTCATAATCCAGTTAAAGTTCCTTGACTGATGCGGACAAAAATATCTTTCGAGGTTAGCCAAGGAGTTTTCCACTCTTAAATCAACGTTTGTTTATTTTTCATTATATACCACGATAATTAAGTAGTTAATGCGACAAACTTGAGAAAGTAAAAAACTTGAATTTTCCCTTATTTCACTGGCGTGAAGTTCTCGACCTCCAAAATAAGTTTGGTCGTTGGCTCGTGCGGTCGTTGAAATCATATTTATTAGCGTGTGGGCTTTCCATTGGCACGTGGTCGAGTGGAAAATTGTGTAAGTGTGAGCCAATTTGTTGTGTTTAGTTAGCGTACTTTACTTGGCTGCTGATGTTGCCCAACTCGGAAGCTAACCTTGAACTTAGCCCGGGATTATTAACCCAGGCAGTGCGTGTGCGTAACAATCCTCAACAGTTCCATGAATGAAATTTCGAAACAAAAAAACCAAGAAGTATACTTTACTTAGGAAGAACTTTTGACCTATTAGGTGCAATATGTGTGCATACATATGCTAATGTATGTGCTCTCGTGCAGATCATCCTTATCGTATCGAATACAAAAAGTCATTAAAAATGCTAATGGTAATAAAAGCAGTGCAGCTGCAGAGCACGAAATCGATTTGCATAATAAAAGTACCTCATGCCCCATGCAAATTGTATGTGCAAATTATATCCGTGATATTACAAGAAAGGACAAGGTCTATGGTTATTACCCAGGGTGATTATTCACTAAGAAATAGTCAGGCTGTTTCCGATAGATAAAACACATTCCCAAAGACAATTTATGCCTCTTTTATGCACCATATGGGGAATACGAAGAAAGGGTCCATCATAGCACAAATTAAAATAAATGTTTTTTACTTTATTATTAAAATTGACAAAGATCAGTTGTCTTTGGTGTGTCCAAGATTGAATAACCGTGAAGACATATAGATGATGTCTGCTGTATGTTATACCAATTTCTATAGTTTCAATATTTGTGATATTTTACTCTCATGTTAGGAACATAGGGTCGCTCTCAATTGCCAATTTTGGTACGGATATCTTTAAAAGATAATGATGATAAAATTTAAAGTCTCATAACTTTGTCAAAACTGAACCAATTTTTACGATGTTTACCATTTTCTCTCTAAATTTATTCTACATTTAAATTTAATTCATATTTGTAAATAATTTTTTTTGATTTTTTTCGAAAAATATCCTTTACTCGCCCCTTACTTATTTTGGAAAAAAATTTTTTTTTTGATTTAGAATCGCGAACTTTTATTTTTAAACGATTGCGGGTACTCAAATTAGTATAAATCGCAACTTTAAAAGTGATTCGGAGGGGGTCGATTTTTCTGTCAAAAATCATGCCAAAATTGACAAAAATTTAGACATGTAAGGTTCCCAAAACCATACTTGATGGATTTTAAAGTCTCATAACTTTGTCAAAACTGAACCGATTTTCACGATGTTTACCATTTTCTCCATGGATTAACCTCTAAATTGATTCTACATTTGAATTTAATTCGTATTTGAAAATAATTTTTTTATTTTTTTTTTCGAAAAATATCCTTAACCTCTTAATTATTCTGCATTTAAATCACCAAATTTGGCAGACATTGTTTGGGTGACCTCCTCTTAAGATCGAGCCAAAAAATGTTGGCCACGCCCACCACCGCCCCTACGAAATATAAAAATTCTATATTTTTCCAAAATAACAATAACTTCTGTGTACTGTGAACGAGTATTATGCAGTCGGCTACGTCCGACTGCAAAGTTCTTACTTGTTCCTTTCACTGTTTTTGTGCGTAGGCCTATAATTGTCCATATACATGAAAAATCTTAAACGTATCTAAATGTAAGATCTTTATTGTCTTACACTTATAACGATTTTATGTGTTTGTAAGAACTAGCAGTCAGGAGTTCCTCAAGGACGATGTGGCCAAAGGTGGCTGCTGCCGCTGCTGCACCACGCTCTGCATGCGTTTCCGGCGCTCCCGCTGCATGCGCTGCTGCGGTCTGCGCAAGGAGCGCTTGCACGACTCCGCCGAGGAGCAGCCTGTGCTCTCGAGTGCCAGAAGCAGTGCCACAACCCATCTGGAGATAATTGATGAGACGAAAGCCGCTAAGAAAAAAACGCGTTGTTGGCCAACATCAAATTGCTGCAAGAGCTGCCGCAAAAAGCCAAAGCCAAGCGAAGATTCAGCAGAGAAGGAGACCAAAATGAGCGCGGAGCCAATGCAGCAAACCCATCCCATGCAGGCCAAGCAGCAGCAGCAGGGAAAATGTGGCCTGTGTCTGAGAAAGATTTTCTGCTGTCGCTCGGTTAACAAAGTCGACCCCATAACGGGCGATGAGACGGAGCTAAGGAAATGCTGCTTTTGCATACCCTGTCGACGCAGGCGAGCGGCCGTTGCAGCCGCCACAGAACACAAAGTGGCCTGGCGGGATCAGGATCCGGAGCTGGGCATATCGCCCACAGATGCCGCCGTGCTCGAGGGTTCCTCGGTAGCGCCGTCAACGGCGACAGCAGCAGAGGACATGACCAAGATGTAAGTCGAATGAAGTATTTACAGAGTATAATAGAGTGCATCAACGCTTTTTTCAGGAGTTGCTGCAAGCGATTCTGGCTAATGTTGTTCTGCTGTCGCAAGAAACCACGTCGTGCCTCGGACGCACGCCGACAAAGTATTAAAGCACCACCAACCAGTGAGGTAGGTCACCTAATATCTTGTCTATATACGAAACTGTCATGATTGATTGATTGACTGACTGATGATAAACGCACAGTTCAAGCCGTTAGAGCTAAATCTCCCTATGCGATCCAAACTAAGACGCCTTTGAAGAGTTCTCTTTTCCCAGGTGAAAACAAGTTGAGAATATTACTAAAATTAGTTGGGTTGAAATTAGGGTAAAAGATTCGTCTTTTTGGTTTATTTTTAAAACTCAATAAACCAATTTGGTAACTAAAGCTCCCAAGGCCGAATAAATACTGTAACATATAACTTTTTTGCTATCCGTCCGGTCCGCTTTAAACTCACTTTTACTCATCTTAAAAATTCACCAATAGGGATTAAAAAAAGTAAGGTTACAATTTTTACGGCATCACATATTGGTAGAAGAGAAAAAAATTTCGCTTAGATAGAGAGACCCCGGTTAATTTCTTCTTATACATACAATAACGACTATGAACGCTTCTCTCAAATAATTTATTTCTTAGGAAACACGTCGCAAGCTGCACAATGATCTGGTGGAGTATACGTCCAAGATGAAGGGGCCATACCCGTGCTGCCGCTTTACCTCGCCTGGTTTTGCGCCTTTTGCAATGTCATCTTTCCGGGCTTAGGTGGGTCAACATCAAGCCTAGAATAATTGTCCACTTTGCTCACTTAAAGCTCACATTCTGCAGGCACCTTGCTCTCCGGCCTGTTCTGCTTGTGCGTGGGCATTCCGCGTTTCTCGCAGTTCGACAGTGCTCGGGCACGGATCGGATCGTTTATCATAAATATTATTGTGGCTGTGGCACAATTCTTCTGTGTACTCTTCTGCTTTGTAGGCTGGGGCTGGTCCATCTGGTGGGGCACCATAATGCTGAGGTGTGCAAGTAAGTTCCGTTTGGTTTTAAATTATATAAATAGATCCTATTGACATTGTCCCCTTCGCAGAGAAACTGAGCAAAATCAAAAAAGTGGAACGACTTGAGTTGGAGGAGGAACAGCGCCAGGCTGATTTGGCGGCCGCTGCGGGCGGGGTACGTCCCGAAAATGAGACGGCAAAGACTTAATGGCCTTAAAAAACGAAAAAATTATATATATATGTATCTCCTTTTGGGGAGAAAAATAATGAAAAAGAAGCTTCCACATACTGCATACACTTCCAATATAACTTCCTAGCGAAAGTGAAATGAAAGCAAATTATCCATTTGGGAATAACTAAAATCGTCAAACTTCCAATGAAAAGTGGCGTCAAGTACGGAGATCAACAAAATTCACTTCCACATGTACATATATACATATATGTATAAATAAGTATTTCTAAAAACTTTTGCAAATAAGTGAACTTAAAAGTTAAAAAGGAAACCCCCAACAAAAAATTGGGATTAATAAAAAATACATTTTATTTACTTAAATATAAATTTGTTTGATTATTTTATTTTAAATAAAATGTTTGGGTTTTTATGGGAACCTGAATATAAATTTACGTATAAATAAAACAAACATATCATAAATACCTGGAGACTGGAACATCCATGGCTGGAGCGCCAAGCTAAATGTTGACTGTGACTGCTTTGCCGCGAAATATGTAACTACGATTGTTGTACAGCACGTTTTATTCTTAATTTTCACTTTAACATTTTGAACTTTACCACAATCAACGACTCAAACAATTATATATCAGTTTAGATTATTATTCACACTATTTTTAATTTAACTGCATCAAAAAGAAGTACCACAAGTAACGGCAGTTTTCCCAATGTATTGCTCGCTGTTATTAACAGCTGAGTAAAATGTTAGCAGTGCCAGGGCTGCTTAGCTGTATAAACAACAATCGATACATAATTCATTTGAGTCAGTCATTCGATTAAACTTGTTCCCTTCCACTTCAGAGAGAAAACAACTCGCCACGCGAATATTATTTCGTTTAGTTTTTCGCACATAAATTGAAAATCTCCGACTCAAAATCGCACATAATTCAATATGGCACACTTGGTGAAAATGGAAAATGGCCAAAGCCAGACCATACAGGAAATGCTGGGCTGCATTGAGCGGTAAGTTTTTCCCAACAACAAAGCCACACAAATACACAAACAAACATAACCTATATTTAATTTGGCCAGCTACAATCCGGATCATTTGAAAATACTGGAATCGTATGTCCAGGATCAGGCCAAGAACAATACCTACGACCTGGAGGCGAACCTGGCCGTACTCAAGCTATACCAGTTCAATCCGCACATGCTCAACTTTGACATCACCTATACGATTCTGCTGAAGTGCCTCACGAACTTGCCCCACACGGATTTCGTGATGGCCAAGTGCCTACTGCTGCCGCAGCAGATGAAGGATGAGAATGTGCAGACCATCATCGATCTGGCCGACATATTGGAGCGTGCCGACTTCACCTTGTTCTGGCAACGCGCAGAAGTCAATCGCATCATGTTCCGGCATATAACTGGCTTCCATGATTCCATCCGGAAATTCGTGTCGCACGTTGTGGGCACCACGTTCCAGACGATCAAGAAGGATCTGCTGAAGGAGCTGTTGGGCGGCATCGAGGACTCGACACTGGAAAACTGGATCAAGCGCAATGGCTGGAAACATCAGGGGCACGATCTGGTCGTTGTTGCCACACAGGACGATAAAATCAAGACCAAAAACATTACGGAGAAGATCGAGTTCGAGAATGTGGGTGCGCTAATGGCGCAATGTATCTAAGCTAAATAGGGTTTACATTTCATACGATTAGGAGTTGTCATATGCCAATAAATCCCAGGCACAGATTAAATATATATACTATATATAATTAGTTTTATTTGGCGCAACCATTTCAGCTGCTCCCATACTCACACGCACACACAGACACACACAACTTAGCCTAACGCGAATTACAATTAGTCAACTTTAAGAGTTAATAAGGCTATATGCTAAACTTTGTTTGTTTGGGAATCCAGGAAGTCCTATGACTGCTTCTTGAACTTTTTCAATATGGGAAATATCTTGTCAAAGGCATCGTAGATTTCCTGACGCACCTTGGCGCCGGTCAGCACCACCTTGCCGGAGACAAAGATGAGCAGCACAATACGCGGACGCACCATACGATAGATGAGACCCGGAAACAGCTCCGGCTCGTAGCTGCTGAAGTTGCAATGCGTCAGCACCAGGCCCTCCAGTCGTATGGGAAACTTGACATCGCACGAGCCAACCATATTTTGTATCTTAAAGTCCAGGAACTTCGCCTGCAAAGCGAATCAATCCCGTATTAGTATTTCCTACTGGAAGTTCTCACTGCGTCATCATAGGCACTTACCGGAAATCCTAGTTTCTGTATGATGCGCGCGTATTTCCGAGCCGCCAGCCGCGAGTCATCCTCACTCTTGGCTCCGGTGCACACCATTTTGCCGGAGCTGAAGATTAATGCGGTGGTGCGGGGCTCACGAATACGCATAATCACGGCCGCAAAACGCTTTGGGTTGTACTCGGCGTTGCGCGCGTGCAACGCAATCTTCTTTAAATCCAGTTTACAGCATAAGTTAACGGTGGACACAATGTTTTGCAGTTGCGGCACAATGCCGGGATCAGCTGAACCCGGCGTGGCGGGCGTCATGGGCGTAGAGGGACCCATTGTCTGGTGTATGTTACTCAGAGAGGAATCCCCCGCCACCGACGCTGCCCAGACCGGGCGCACTACGCTCCGTCATGGGCATCATGTGCGACATCATGCTCTGCGGCGTCTGCGGCTGCATTAGAGATTGGGGTGTGGTGCCGCCCGTGTTGCTACTCTGGGTCTGCTGCTGGTACGAGGCAGTCGGCTGATAGCTCTGCATCTGTTTGTGGGCCAAGGGTAGCGAGGGCTCGTGGCCAAACAAGCCACTCCCAACGCCGCTCCCATCAACACCGCTTGCTGCACTATTCGCATCCGGCTGCTGTTGCTGTTGAACTCCCGAGGACGCTGTGGCCGTTGGATCCGGTGCGGCCGGGTGATAAACTTGATGTGGTAAGGCTTCGATTTGTTGATCGGCGTCGAGGCTGTGGTGCAGCGGCGTTGGTGCATGCCCAATGCTGGGTATGGAGAAGTTCGGGCTCAGCATGTCATCCATTGCGACGTTTGTTGTTTCTTTCTGCAAGCGGCGAATTGGTATTTATGTAAAGATAATGAAATTTTAACAAATGGTTATTGCCCGACTCGTAAATGGAAAGCCGCGTCGTTCTCCAGGGTTGCGTTAACACAAACTGTAAGAGTGTGTGCGTATCAAATAACATGAAATAAGTTCCATGCCACCGTCTGAGCAAACGATATTTATTCATTTTAACATTTATTTCTTGCTCACTCACTCCTTAGTACTTAGGGCTGACAAAAACTATCGAAATTAAACCATTTACATTGTTGCATAGACATATTATTTGCGCATATATCTGCTTTTCTAAAAGTGATCAACGAACATTATTTTTGCATTAATATTAATATAAAATATTGCATTAATAAAGTATTTAATTCTTAACAGTTTTGCGATAGACTTTATTTCATTATGTGCTCTATATAAATGCAAAGCAAGTGCGGTCTCGGCTTCGGAGCAAAGTTCCAAATATAGACGCTAAATGACCGATGCTAATTTATTAGTTCCATCACTAATCGCAACACAAATCAGCTGTGCAATAACAACTGACATAGATTAAGATTTAGTTAAAGTTGTTATTTTTATACATAGACATTTAATCAGAAGTCACAATTATGTTAATCATTTAGTTGAACCACAGGTGCAAAATAGTTTTCCAAATCCACTAACACACAAACACACACACACTGTAACAATGTCGTGCTTCTATCGTCAATTCGAAGACACAACGGTGACAATCCCAAAATATTCCGTCGAAAGCTCAGCAGGGATCACGTATTATGACATCAAGGTACTAATACTTGTACCTATGATAACAAGTTTTTCAAATACTATACAAATAAAATTATCTTTCAATAGGTTCGTGTTGCAAATGTGGAATGGTTTGTTGAGCGACGCTATCGTGATTTCGCTCAGCTCCACGAGAAACTCGTCGAGGAGGCTTCAATCAGCAAAAAGCTGCTGCCGCCAAAGAAGGTACGCCCACCGAAAAAACCAAATCGCCGTTTAAGCGTTTAACCAAAATCTGTTTACACGTTGCAGCTAGTGGGCAACAAGCAGCCCGCATTTTTAGAGCAGCGACGCGAACAACTGGAAACGTATTTGCAGGAGCTGCTCATCTATTTTCGGAATGAGCTGCCACGTTTGCTGGCCGAATTTTTGGATTTTAATAAGTATGACATTATCTATCTGCTGCAGGACCTGGCCAAGCTTTTCCACGAAAATGGCGATGCCCTCCTGAGTACCAAAAAGGAGTACAGTTTATCGGCACTGGAGGTAAGCTCCTGTGAAAAAATTCCATTTTTGTCAAAGCATTTTAATATTTTATGTTAAATGTTGAAAATTCAATTGTGTTATTTAGCTTTTATTTATGTGTTTATTTTGAACACGTTTTTTCGACCGCGAACCATGTACAAATTATTAGTGTTCGCCCTGACCACGGTCAGCGGGCAATTGTTCCATTGTCGCGGCATCAAGTACTCACTTGGTGTCATGCACATGCCCCCAACCAGTTTCTCTGCAGAGCTGCAGCAGACGCTCCATTCGGAGCGCAACTTTGCGGGCATCAAAAAGCACTCAAAACTTGTCAAACGGCATAGTAGCTGGCACTGTCGGCACGATCCGAGCAAGCGCCTCTTCTTCAATTATTTGCTATTAGACCCACGCGTAACCAACGGACTGAAGACGCGTGCCAAGTGCATGCACCAGCTGGACGTTTGGTTGACCTTTTTGCGAGCCATTTTCTATGTGGGCAAGGGAAAGTCGGCGCGTCCCTACGTGCACTTGCGGCAGGCCCGCAAGGTGCTGCGTTCGAGCGATCCTCATGTGCTGGCCAGGGATCCAAAGTTGGCGCTAATTGTGCACCTTTGGCAGCAGCAACGCGGTGTCCTACTGCTGAGTGGCTTTGAGGGCATCTCCTCGAACGATGCGCACACCCGTGAGGCGGCAATGATCGATGCATTGGGCATGAATCATTTGACCAATAGACGAGTAGGTGTTTACTTTGGCATTGCTCGCAGAAAGTTTACAACAGAGCAGCGTAAGCTACTGGGAGTGTTTTTGCTCTACAGGATGCTGGCGATCTACTTGAAGAACGAGGAGCGTGAGCTACAGCCAGAGCATATCCCTAAATATTTTAGAAGTGAACAGGCCAATTAATCGTATTTTTTGACAATAAATTTTATCGTTAATGAAAAGGAAAACAATTAATTGTTGTTAAATGTTGTAAAAGTATATATGTAACAAAGTGTACATTTGCAAATTTGACTTATTTTCAAGGTATATGCTATCAGTGAGCGTCTTGCCCTGCCGTGTCCGCCCAGCAATGATCAAGGCGGCAAATTTGACTTCTCGCATGTGCTGGACTTTAGCACACAGCTCGCTGCGCTGGTGGTGACACCTGTGAAGGATAATGCCAGCTTTGCCCAGGACTACAATACGGTGGATGTGCCTATTGGACGCAGCAATATCATTCCGAATCGCTTGAGCTTCAACTTGAATGCATTCCGTAATCTCAAAACACTAAAATTTTCAGCTCTCTCCACGGAGATTATTGTGGACATCGAGCTGCTGAAGCCGACACTGCAAACGATTTGTGTGCACAACACCACAATTACGCACATCAATCAGGTCCTGCTCTGCGACAATCTGCACAGGGCGTGCGATGTGCCCAGCCTGCTGCCAGAGACGCCAGCCAGCGATGCGCTGCTGAGCACGGATGCGTGGAACGAGCTGAGCGAACTGGATTTGACGGGCAACCTGCTAACCCAAATCGATGGCAGCATACGAACTGCGCCCAAACTGCGTCGCCTAATCCTCGAACAGAATCGCATACGCAATGTTCAGAATCTGGCGGAGCTGCCACACCTGCAGCTGCTTTCGCTGTCGGGCAATTTGATAGCTGAGTGTGTGGACTGGCATCTAACCATGGGCAATCTTGTCACCCTGAAGCTGGCACAGAACAAGATCAAGTCGTTGAGCGGACTGCGCAAGCTGCTCTCCTTGGTCAACTTGGATTTGAGCTGCAATCTTATCGAGCAGCTGGAAGAAGTTGATTTTGTTGCCAATCTGCCGCTCCTGGAGACACTGCGACTCACTGGAAATCCCCTCGCAGGCAGTGTCGGTAAGTCTGGTCGCAGCTTGATGAGTTCTATAACGCATTTTAATTTCTCTGCAACCTGCAGACTATCGCCCTCGAGTGTTGGCTCGTTTTCATGGTCGTGCTGCTGAAATTTCGCTGGACAACGAGCCAGGCACACAACAGGAGCTCGATACTGCGCTGGTACTGTCCGCGCTCCTGCAATCCAAACAACGACAGCAGCAGAAATGACCAAGAACTGCAACAGCAGCAATCAGACAATTTCAAACCTACAAAAATCTCTCCCAACAAAAGTATTCAATCGAAGTCAACCGTTTATGTTCAGTTGGTTTGATCGGAGGGCGGGTCTATTAAAACCTTATCAGAATTGTTCTGAATCGCAATGTACAGCTATAAAAACTTTTCAGGGTTTTATAATAACTATATATCTCAAAAGTTTTTCCTAGTTAGAAAACTTAAAATTATTTAAATTCAGAACAATTATTTTGGGTAGTTAACATAAAAGTGTGTTTAGGAATGATCAAGAGACGTTTGTGATTGCTCAGCCTAAACAGATTGTTAAAAGAACAATTGGCATTAATAGACACAAACTGTGGTTACTAATATATTTTTATTATTTTATGTTTTTTGTATGTACTGCTTTTGGACAATTATCGTTGTATATTTTAAATGTTTTACAAATTTCCATTAATATTTACTGTGCAATAATCGATGCTCATCTACAAAATTGTCGAGTACGTAATTTAATAAAATTTATACTCATAATATACATGAATGCGTTTTGTTAATTGGGGAAAGTTAGTAATTCTGCCAAGGCAGCGTGTAATCGCGTGCTTTCAGCTTACCCATTGCTTTATATCATTGGGCATGATGATGGTGATGCTGCTGATGCTGCTGTTGCTGGGCGTGATAGTGCTGCTGCTCGGCAGCGGCAACTGCATCGAACATGGGCGTGTGCACCTCACCAAGAAACTGCGGCGTCGGCGGCGCATTCGGTTCAGCCAGCTCGCCAATGAGCGGCATGTCAATGTCCGTGGAGAGCGCGCTCTGGCCGTAGCCAGTCATGCCGTATGGCTGCTGTTGGTGGTGGTGGTGGTGCTGCGGCTGTTGTTGATGTTGCACCACCGCCACCTGAGCAAAGTCGGCGGCTGCTTGAATCCGCGGATCCAACATGACGGGCGCTGCCTCCATTTCACCGAATTGTATGGGCGTTGACGGTTGCGGCTGCTGCTCAGCCAGTATTGGTATCGGTTCTGGTTCGCGCTGAGGCTCAATATAATCCTGTGGCTGCGGTGCATCCGTTTGCATTTCAACTTGCGGGTCCTGTGGCGGCTCCCGATGATGTTGCAGCTGCTCCTGCTGATCGTCCTGATGCTGCGTCTGCTGCTGGCCGTCGTCGGGCGGCTGTGTCAGCTCGCTATTGTCATCCATGGGCTCATCCACCGCATCGGCCATGTCTGCGCCCTCGCCCGACGTTTCGCCATCACGACGAACCAGCCCCAGCATATCCAGCATATTCCGCTTGACGGCATTCTCGTTGGCCGCTTCTAAGCTGGGGTAGCAGGTGCTCAGGCCACAGTTGGCCAAATGCTGTGCCATCTTGTTGCCATTGCTGGTTGCAAAGCCGCAGATGCAATGCATCTCCTGCGGCATATTGACTTCCATGGCATCCACGAAGTTTCCATTACAGTCCACGCCATGTCGAAACTGGGCGCGCTCGCAACATGTTTGGAAATTGCACTTGACGCAGTGCAGCCAACCGCTGGGAAAGATTGAAAAAGTCCGCTCAGTCCCACAGCAGAGATTACCTCTTATTGTTGTTACTTACGTGTAGTGCGTCTCCTCACTGGCAATATCGGTGTTACACTCGGCGCAGGTTTTGCCCTCCAAGAAGGCAAAGAAAACGGTTTTTTTGTAGGTCGAAAACGGCGGCGGCTCGCGATGATGGGTGCGCACCTTGGGCGGCGGAATCAGAAGCGAGTTGTTCAGCAGCAGACGAACGGGTTTATTCGTCTTGGTCATGCTGACATGATGCAGTACCGTGTGCTGCTTCAGGTCGCCCTTCTCCAAGAAGCTCAGCGAACATTTCTGACAGCGCAATGATGGATCCCGCTTGTTCACGTGATCGTTCAGATGCATAAAATAGTGCTCAACACGCAGCTGGTTAACCTTGCCCTTGTGTGTGAAGTAAAAAATCTGCAAAAGGCAGCCAAAGATGAATGAATGAAAGAATGAATAAACAGATTAGGGATTAGAACTTACATCGAGGCAGTAGGGGCACTGCAAAAAGTTTTGATTCTTGTGATCGTCGTAGAAGTGCCGCACCAGATCGCGATGCGAGGAGGAACGATAGCCGCAGGATTGACACCAGTACGGCAGTTCGAGTGTGCTGTGGACCTTCTGCAGATGAGCGGTTAGCAGATGTAGAGAATTGTGTCGCTGCTGGCAAATCAAGCAATAATAGGATGGAGAGCCATCTGTCTTGGTTTCGGTGGGATGCATGATTTGGTTATGCTTGGCCAGCACCGATTCGGTTGCATGCTTCTCCAGGCAGAACAGACACTGAAATTGATGTTGTTTGCCCTCGGGCGAGATGTGCGACACCAGATGCGTTTGGAGCTTCTCGTTGGAGTCGTAGGTATCGCCGTTCAGGCAGATCGGACACTCCACTGTTCTGGTTAGGTCCGCTGGATTGGACCGAGGCGAGCTGTACGGGAAGTGCTCATAGAACTCCTCTGTTCCATCGCTAATGCCATAGTAAAGCTCCTCAAGGCCCTTGAGTTCGTCTTCCTCCTTTTTGATAATCACGGGCACCTTCTCTTTCTCCTCCTTCAACTCCTTGGGCTTTTTGGGCAACGTCTTGGCCGCCGTTACAGCGGGAAAGTTCGTTTTTGAAGCTGGTATTTTTGCAATAAACTTGGAGCTTCCAGCAGCCTTGCCAGCGCCTTTAGAGACTGCGGCCGGCGGAGGCGTAGTGATGTTACCACGACGTTTAGTGCCTGCAGGCAAAACATCCTTATCCTTCTCCCGCTCCTTTTCTTTCTTAACTTTGGTAGTATAATCCTTGCCAGCATTCACATAATCCGAATCATTGATGGCTACAAAACGAAAAGATGATGTCGATTTTGTCTTTTAATATCCAACTATAATGAAACTTTGTTGTGCATGCAGATCGGCGTAGGATATTAAGCAGCGTCGTCTATCTTAAGTTTCATTTGAAATGGGAAATGCGTTAAGATGGAAACATCATGACCCGGCTACACAGTTGCTTGTTAGTATCGAATGTATGCCTTTATACGTTATATCACTCCAAAAATCATAATGAATGCAAATAAAAAGTACCAGTTTTACATAGTTTTTCATACAGTTTCAGTTTTTTAGTTTGTTTTTTATTTCGTTTGTTGTTTTTTTAGAACAAGTTAACACATTTTAAGAATGCCAAAAGTAAAATTATATGTAAATCAGATTTTAAATGCTGACTCATTTAAAAATATCACGAATAAAATTAAATTTACATACACATGGTAAAAAATAGAAAGAAGAATTCATGAACATTCGATGTCAATGGATTGAAAAATTTGAACATTGCAACTGAGCGAAAATATGTGATGCTCAGATTAGTGAAGTTGTAAATTACATTTGTTCTGGAGTGACAAAACGTACAGGCATTACAATATAATTCGGGTTTGGCATTTCTCGCAGCTGGTGCTGCTGTCCTATGACTAAATTAGGCTATTAAGACTAATCACGGCCTACATACTAACTAGCGATGATTTACTAACGTTTCTTGAGGCGTTTGGGCGTGGCGTTGGCCGGTGTCTCCTTGTAATTTGCAGGCAACACGCTCCAGTCCTTGAACGGATTCGTTGCGACCTACAAATCCGAGTAATATTAATATAACCCAATTGGTATATCTGTTTATTTAACTGATACCCACCTGATACAAACGCTGAGTTATGGTCTCATTGGTGGTCACGCGTGTCTGCTCGGCGATGTGTATGATGATGTTGTTGAACGCTTGCAGTGCATACGTTCCAAAGGATTCGCGCCACACCAGCTCATCAAGGAACTGCTGTATCATCTGGCGCGAGAGCAACGAGAGCGTATTCTGGAACATGCGCGGTACAATGCGACGCAAGTATTCCATGACCGCCGAATTGTTGTGTTTCGCAGCGTTGTCCGTGGCTGCAGCCTGTACAATGTTCTTGAAGCCCATGCTAAAGAGTGTTATCTTGTCAACAGTCAGATCAATGCAAATGGTGCTGTCCTTGTGCACCCAGCGAGACAGCGGCTCTAAAATTGCCTGGAAATATCAAAAGTTGCATCAATAGGCAATTATATTAAAATGTCATATTTATTGATTTAATATATTAATTTGATATTTATACTTTATACCTGAAAGCGCTTTTTATAATTGCGATCGCCATCGGTAATCGGTTCTACGGCCCGCAGCCGTATGGATTTATCCGCATAGTCGTAGACGCCAAGAACTTCCACTTTCACTTGACGCTGTGCACCATCCTGCGACGTGGTGCCCAACGAGATGACACCCACCTGCAACCCCACAGAAAACATTGTAATGAGATTTATGCATACGCTCCATGATAGCTGACCTTACCTCCACGAACTTTCCAGGACCGCCCAACTTTTTACATTTTTGATGCACCGCTAGGGTGCAAATAGCGCGTAGCCACGTGTAGATACCCTTGATGTACACGCTGTCCACCTTAACCCACTGCACTACGTTCTGGATACTGGTCTGGCAGGCCCAATGGTAGATGAGCTTTAGCAAAAATGTTGGTGGATGCTGGGCCCCCTCAAATATGGAATTGTTAAACACCGAAACGAAGCGATACGGACAGCACTCGCTGATCCACACATAGCCTCCGGTGTACGGAAACTTGCTGATGTCCGAGTAAACGCCTGGGAGAATCACAAAGAATGCGACAATAACAAGGCAATTAGTTTATTGATTATTGGCATTATTGGAAAAACCCTCAATAAGAATATGAGCTTAGTATTTGTATTGATGCTTACCCAACTTGAGTTCGTTGTTGCGATGATTGATGCAGTGCTGCTGGGCGCGCAGCAAACCCTCTTGCAGTAGCCACTCGCAGAACTTGTTGGGAGTCAGCATAAGGACCAGCTTGACCTTGGAGTCCAGTTTGCTGCGCGTAGCTGCCATATCTTTGATCTTGAGGAACGGCTTGGCCAGCACAACCAGCGACGGATATGTTTTTCCCTGCATTTTCGTATCCTTGCCATCCTTTACGTCCTTACCATCTTTGCCGCTGTCATCGTTGCTACCCACCACCAGACCACCCACAGAGTTAACTTCAGCCGGGCGGAAGTTTTGGGCGGTGCTTCGCCAGAGCCAAATAATTTGCCACTGGACCCGGCACCGGATCCCTTGCCACTCTTGGGCTGCGGTGATGCTTTCCCAGTGGGCGAAACAGCAGCAGCTGCCGCGGCACTCTTTCTGCCCGCTTTCGGTGTGACTGCGGATGGAGCGGCAGCAACAGCTTTTTTGCCCACTGAGAGGGCCAGCCGCTTGGCCAACGGCACATCGTCGTCGCCCTCGTCCGATGACTCCAAGTACGCAATGTTTGAGGCAAGGCGTGGTCGGCCACGCCCCCGCCCCGTGCCACTACCACCGCCACCAGTCGCAGCAGCGGGGGCGGGGGCGGCGGATCTGCAGCTTTTGGTGGCTTTTTTGGCAATGTGGCCTCCTTTAACTCCTGCAGTACTTTGCCTTTGAAGGAGTATGCCTGAAACACTTGGCCATTAAACAATTCCTTGCCCTCGTTAGCGCTGACGGCCGTTTTGAGCGCGTTTTTTACGGCGTTGTGCTCGTTCGTGATTTTCTCATAGTAGGCTAACTGCGCTGGCGACAGCTCCTCCACCCAGCACTCCATGTCGAGTGATATATCACTTCTGGTTATCCGCGTCATGTTTCCCAACGCACTGGGCTATCTTTTGCAGCGGTCTTTAGTTAAAATTATGCTTCAAATTAAATGGACAATTCACTTTTTTTCGCCGAGGCTGTACCCTGAATGAACCTGCGTGCTTAGTGTGACCAGATTTGCGAAAGAAGGAAATGTTGAAAAAATATACCAACACAACTGCTGACTTGTATTGAAATCAATAGAGTGGCCATATTACATGCCAATAGCCAATAGATTAAACATTTTAAAAATATTGTTTTGTACACGCACGCTAATTAGAACTATTCTGATTGGCCACGGCCAGCATTTGTCAATTTTATTGCCACTACTATTATATTAGCCTGTTTACAGACCCTAAAATACAACACAGCTGTTTAAAATTAACAACATTACGTCAAATTTGTTTACTTCCAAGTGCAATTAAAATTAATTGTTATACATATATTATATACACAAACAAACAGTTCAAATATTTTTTATTCTTGTGTACAATTGTGTACAAATGTATGTGACAGGCAGCAGTATCTCCGACTCTATACAGAATGTACACGTACATATACATATGTACATGGTATATTCTTGGTCAGCAGCAATATCTGAGTTGATGTAGCCATTTCCGACTGTCTGTCCTAGTACTTAGAGACTTGACGTTTTTTAAATTCGTGGGTCACATACTTAGAACCAATTTATTTAAAATTTTCGTTAGTTTTCCTGACATCAATAAATATTGGGTTTTTAGTAGTCGTAAGGGCTTAATGATGTACTCAAAGTTTGTTGCGAATAAAATGGTTATTGATTACGAAAATTTTCCTATAAGTTTTGACACATATTCCTATAAATCTGACCCCCAGGTAAGTCTTCACGTTGTCTTCTGTTGTTATCAATTAATAACCACAATAGATTTACCACCAGTCAGAAGGCAAAAATATTTTTAAACGGGAAACCCGGAAAGATTGATAAACGTGCGGCAATAAAATCTTCAGGTGTGACAATCGCGCGTTGTATGTTTATTATAGTGAATTACGCATTAATGATGTCGTCAAGAACTGTATCATAAAGTATTTCCTTGATATTCAAGCCCCAAAGGAAGTCCAAATGATTCCACTTGGTCTCGGGCAGACGATAGGCGCGCTTTAGGGAATTCGGGTTCATGGTCATACGAAGCTTGTCCACATCAATTAGGCTGGCGAAATAATCGTTGTCGCTGTAGTACAGATAAATGGGTACGTCCATTCCCTCTACGTCGTAATCTGGCGGAGCCTTGCTGCCATATTCCTTCTTGTTCCTGGTCGTGCCATAATCGAACTGGCGGAAATAGCCGGAGTTGTATTCTTGCAGGTAGTGGAAGATTTGATTGATGGAGCAGCCAGCTGGTGTTGTGGCCATAATATCGGGAATCATTGATTCATTCAAATAGGGCGAGTTCCAGCCTCCCATTATGAAGAGCATGTTAGTGCAGATCACTTGCGAAATGGCCTCATCGCGGCATAGAAGTGACCCCATCAACTCCATCGCCTTTGTGTTGGGCAAGAACTCGGCGCTGCCGAACAGCTCGACAAAGGCGTTCGGTTGTCCAAGCAAAGGTCCCGCAACCTTGGCCAGCGGGCTCTCCATGTGCCCCATCCAGGCGACCGGTGCCAACAAATGGGCCGAGCGAATGCGACTCTTGAATCTCGCGATCACGGAGTTCAGCACAAAGAAGGCAGTCGTGCCCTGTGAGTGGCCGACATACTGCAATTGATCCTCGCCCGTATAATACAAGACGTAGTCCATCATTGCGGGCAAATCATAGATGCCAATGTCGTGCCATTCAAAGTTCCAGAACGGCTGGAACAGCGGCGACTTGGTGGCATGCTTCCTGGAGTAGGTGTTGCCGCGTGCATTGCCCATCCAGACATCATAGCCAGCATCCGACAGAATGAAGGCCAAACCGTCAGATGGGCCGCTCAGGACCCAATCGGATGAGGAGCAAAGCAGCCCGTGCATGAGGAACATAACCGGACGACGACCATTGTTGCCTGTGTTCTTGGAGTAGGGTATGCGATGCATTGTAAGGAGATATCCATCGGAGGTTTGTACTTCATGCTCCTCAATGGGATAGCCATATTTCTTGACAATGGACACCTGATTGATTTCCAAAAATAATATATGTAATGCGAATGCGAAGTTCAAGGGAGTATTTAATTTTTACCGTCGTTACGGAACTACTCCGGCCGACATCGGAGGGTAAGGCCGTGACAATAAATGCCAGACATAGTTGTGCCACCAGAAATCGAAATAGCCACATGATAAACAGAATAAACTACTAATATTGACTGCTGCAATTGGTTTGCGAGCTTGTGAAGTCCACCTGGCTTTTATATACCCCCAAGGCTGTTTAATCAGCCAATATATAATGCTTAAGCTTCGATCATATTTTATAAGAAATCAAAATATTTGATAACCGGTTGACGATGAAGACATCTGTTTTATTGCAATCAGCATTGATAGATTTGTTAGAAAAAGTGATTGGTCTATGAATAGAAATTATACCTACACGTTGATAAGACTCGTTGCGTTCAAATTTTGATTTTAAGGTTTGAATATTTTTTGTCGATAAGCTTTTGCGGCACCATTCTGTTAAGAAACAGTCTTGAGTTACAGTTTATCTACCATAATTACTCCTCTCTTAACAGGAGTCACTCCCAGGAAACATATAATGGAAAATTCAAATTTGTAACTTTTGAATAGACTTTACTGTTTATTTTTACTAAGTCTGTGCTACTATAATATAAATATCTGTTTTTTAAATTTATTCCAATATAATCTTATCATATCCAATAACAAATATCTTCAGCTTTGCTAATAATATTTTCCCACTGTTAACAGTCTGAATAGCGACAATTGGCCGCTGTTATGTTAAACAACATTTAATTTGGCATTTTCTCTCAAGGGAACAAAGTTGTGTGTGGCCGTATAAATTAGCCGCAACAAAAAGAAAGTAAATAATGCGTGAAAGACGCGACAGGGAACGAGAGCGGGAAAGAGATCGAGATCGCGATCGCGATCGTGACCGTGACCGGGAGCGGGACAGAGACAGAGACCGGGATCGAGATCGAGACAGAAACCGTGACAGGGATAGGGAACGCGAGCGATACCGCTCCAAAACCAAATCTCCGTCGCGCAGCAGCAGGAACCGATCAAAGTCAAAGAAGAAAAAGTCGAAGAAGTCAAAAAAGTATTATCGACGCAGTCGCAGCAGCAGCCGCAGCTCATCGCGCAGCACGACACCACAGAGTTCCCGCAGCAGCTCAAGGAGCTCAAGAAGGCAGAGCAAAAGCAGGGACTGCGATGCTCGAAAATCGAAATCCAGGTCCGCATCACAACGCACGACCAGAGCGCCCAGTTCGGAGAGCGCTGCGTGTGTTGCCAGCGGGTCAACTGTTCCACCCATTAAAGCCATCGACTTGCTGGACGCAAAAGTGCTAAAAGCTCTCGAAACCATTGACGAGGACGCATTCAAACCGTCCGCATTCAAACCGTCCGCATTCTTCAGCACCCGTGACCGTGAAGCACCGGAAAAAGACAAAGTAATCATAGATTTAAATAGGGAAACGGTTATCATACAAAAGGCCGCCGAAGTCAAACAGCCCCAAGAAGACGACATATTTCATCCTAACGTAAGTTTTAGTTACTTTT
This sequence comes from Drosophila robusta, assembly GCA_035043565.1. Classification (NCBI taxonomy): domain Eukaryota; kingdom Metazoa; phylum Arthropoda; class Insecta; order Diptera; family Drosophilidae; genus Drosophila; species Drosophila robusta. The sequence continues at coordinate 8,034,584 of JAWNMW010000584.1, forward strand.
ATTTCCGCAATTTATGTTCAACAAATTTGTTTCTTGCAGTTTCTGGGTGATTCTGAGCTAAAGGCAGAGAAATGGCTGCGTAAACTTTACAATTATCGCCAGAAGTACATACAGCAATAGCAACCTACTCTTATTCAAAGATAAAAATAAACCTTAAAAGCATGTCTAAAAAATATCACTGCCCGTTTTGCGCGCACGAAGCAGCGCAATCTCCGGAGTCAGCTGCTCGTTGGGTGACGGCTCCTTGGCACTGCCATCGGCTGCTAGCTTGCCAGCCTTGAAGTCCTGAATAATCTTCTCCGAATAGACGGCGTTGAAGAGATCTAAACTTGTGAATTCCGATTGTATCACTTCGGGCGCCTTGTAGGACACATATGGCTTCAGCTTACAGCCGGTCAGGTCGGGCACTATAATGTCGGGTATTTTCTCTGGTATCTCCACAAACTGACCATTAACTGTGATGCCTGTATCACGAACGCCTCGCTTGTCAATGGCCACCGGCGGATTGGCCAATGTTCGTTGCGCCTCCTTCACAACACGTGTGCCCCGCTTGCCGTAAACGTTGAATTTGCGAAAGTTGCGCTTACCGGCCATTGGCGCTGTTGTGCTAATGGCGCGCTGATGGCACTTCAGTGCCAGCGGCAGAATTTTAACACAATTTTGCATTGTTTTTTGTTAAAATGGGGTGGTTGAATAACAAATTGACCAAGCGGCGGCTCACAGCTGTGAAATACGGACTTGCCAACTTGCTTGCAAATCTAACAAAACACTCAACAGACGGGCTTCGATAGTTCTCAAAGAAACATTTCGATCGCGCGTATTATAATATTCACAATCAACGCTTTTTACAAATATAGATGTAATTCCCTAATATTGGAATAAGTAACCCTTTTCAAGCCAAAAATATAGGACTCTTGATAAAAAATAAAAATAAATACGGTCGAAACACTCTCTTCAAGACATGATTTGGCAGCACTCAAGCTAATGTATCGATACCTTCACACAAACAGCTTTTGACCAAACATATTGTGAAATATCACAAAGCTTTTAAAAATTTCATTTAAATTGAAATGATACCATCGCCTATATAAACAAAAGCTGACGGCTATTTGTACAAGTACTACTCTACATTCAATAAGAAACAAGTGACAATATTCTATAGAAAAGATGACGACTGAAGGTAACTTGAAGAACCATTCATAGAACTATTTAATACAAATACCATATTCGCTTGCAGAATATAATTTTGATGATGAATTTGAAAAATATTTGCATCGCATGTTTTACATCAAGCCAAGTGCGGAAACAGCTAAATGTGATCCCTCCATAGTGGAGTTTTTTGGAGTACTGAGTCTTACTGATGTGCGGGCACCTGAGCGCAAATTGTGGTATATTTACTACTGCACACAACCTGAAGTTGATGATACCCTGGACCGTATTTTCCACAAATATGGCAAAAAGAATATGTGTGAAATATTTCGGAAGCCCATATTCAGCGGTGTTGGTATGCGTTCCAGAGTAAAGACCTATTTCTCCGATAAGAAATGGTATGTGAAAGGCAACCTGCTGGAGGCCCCTCCAAAAAGCATATACAACAACGACCGTATGACTAGACACATAACAGACTTGTACAATGAGGAGCGAAAAATGCTTTACAATTATGTTAGCATGAAACATAAATCGTTTAGTGGGTTCGCTTTTAGGTAGTTGTATATTTAAGTAAATTATAATTATTATAATAAGCTTACAGCCTATGTGATTCATACGTATATGTATTATTTAAGGAACAAAGTATTTCCTACTGATTGTATATTTTTATTGATAAATTAAAATATAAACTTTGAAGCTTTAACTCAAGTTGGTGTTGGTGGTACTTTGAATTGCGTATTGTGTTGAATTCAATTTTGTTAAAAAAGCTTTGAAACTTTTACAAATTTCACCATTGTTAAAAAGAGGTTGCAATGATATAGCGATGAATGGTCGACTGTGTCTTACCCTAGAGTAATAAGAATAGACGTTTTAGGATCAACAGCACTAAGAAAAATTGAGGGAAATGGTGTACTGGTCGCTAGAAAATGAAAAATTATAAAAATTGGCCGGCCTGCTGCAAGTCAAAACCAACCCAAGAAGAAGGCCTATGTTTGTAACTTTACAAAGCACAACAAAAGTAGTTGGGTAAAAGCTCGTGATCCAAATAGATAGATAGTAGATAGATAGATAATAGATAAAAATAAAAAAAATATTAGGTTGATAGTTTAAACCTGTATCCTATACTTTAAAAAAGAATAAAAAAAATTTGCTTTTGTCGTATATATGCAAAACATTCTTATAACCATATAACAAACTTTTTTGTATTTTTCGATACAAAATAATCGTAAGCGAGAATCCTTCCTATTTTTCAAAAATAGTTGTATATTGGTATTTTATTTAGTATCGATAGCTTTGAAGCATGTTTTTCGTTGAACTGTCATTGGAAAACATTTATATTGTGTGATTTTAAAGGAAGCAGACTCCGGCGGCAGAAAAAAAAGAAAAAATTAAATCAAATGTAAGAAAAAGTTTAGTTAGTTTGTTAAAGCAGAAATCTCGAAAATTTGTTGCACATGCAACATAAATTATTCAGCCGGCGAGAAACTCACTTATTTCCATTAAAGGTCGAGCTTTAAAAAATATGGAAATTATCGCCATGTGTACTCCAAATCTAGTGAGCATCGTCGTCACCTGAGCGTCGAGTACGGCTTCCGTTCACAGGCCCGTACCCGTTCAACTCAAGAGACGCGATATACCAGATGTCTGCCACGCGTAAGTAGAGCAACTGTTAATCCCTGAAATTAATAACTAATAGTCTTGCCTTTAACAGGATGAGCCGGAGCCTAGTCGCTGCATTGGCATCTTTGGGTTGAGCACCGTCACAACGGAGGATAAGCTGTACGACCTTTTTATCAAGTTCGGACCCATTGAACGCATCCAAATGGTGAACTTTACTCGGGTAAGTCGAGTCTTATAAATAAAAAGAGCAAATTAATTCTGTGAATTACGACCAGTGGCACTTACTGTGTATGTATATGAACTAATTTTCAGACTTATGTCTCGCGTGGATTTTGCTTTATTTATTTTGAGAGCCTCCGTGATGCAGAAGTGGCCAAAAACGAGTGCGCCGGCATGGAGGTTGATGGTCGTCCCATCCGTGTTGTCTACTCCATTACCAAGGGGGCACACCCGCCCACACCTGGCGTATACATGGGGCGCCCTTCACGGTTTGTATTTAGTGCCTTAGTGCCTTTCAACAATAAGTAAACTAAAAATACTTTTGTAATCAATCAGTCCTTTCCGTACCATCATGTTTATATCAATTTTTTTTCTCTGCGAATCTTTCAAACATTTTTGTATGAACCATTTTGTTAGGCATAATTTCAATATTTTATATTTTCATTTAAGTACGTGTGCCAGGGCTCTCTGAACCTGAGTACCGAATATCAACTACTAATTAAAACAGGCGAGTTTGTTTTCCACAGGCGATTCAGAAGTCGCTCGAAGGAACGAAATATTGGCGGCCGTACTCGCTCACATTTGGGCCGACGCCACAAAGACAACTCATCAGGGCCATACTATTCCTAATTCCTAATACAACGAACCCAAAATGGTCTATTATCATGTTATGCACATACTTAATAACTCCATAAATAAAATGTATATTGAAAACTATTGAAATATGCAAGGCTCTAGGGGTTCGTGTGGAAACTATGATTTAAAATATATAAGTCCGTTGCCATACAAAATGCGATTGTTCTGTCGCGGTTATCGATAGTTGGGACAATCAAGTCTTCAAAATATCGATTCCAGCATTTAATTGTCGTATTAAGAAATACGATATACTGACTCGGCAATTGATAATGTTAATAGCATCGATGTCGATGTCTTTACAGCCCTGAAGATGTCTGCGTGCTTTATATTTTGTCAGTAATTTAAATGCACAAAAACTAATATTTAAATTAAAGAAATTGAGCTGTAAACATTCATTTGACACCCTAATATGGTAAGTAAATAAGAGCGTAATTGCAGCTTTTGGAATCGCATTGATTCTAACATGGATATGCTTCGTGTACGTAGTCCACAGAGCTCGCCAACGGGAGGGCAAAGGAATATTTACATTTACATCCCATTGATAGGCATAAATGTAGCCACAGGTATACATGAACTGGTTTGACATATAGTATAATATCGTTTACACTTCACACATTACGAACACCTTGCAGTTTCGCCAGTTCGTCCTCTTTGTCGACGGCGTCCTCGGAGAGTTCTCGTTCCCGTCAGCGTCGGTGAGTATCGAAAGTAAAATCGAGTATCGACTAAAGATTGACAGGCATCTCAGCAGGCTAAATATTTTGATTGTCGGTAAACTGTCATCAGGAATGCTTCATTTGGTTTAGACTTTCAAGCGAGCAGGTTCTATTCTCCAGTTTTGCCAAAAATATTTTAACTAGAAAAATGTAAGAAAAAAGTCAAATAAACTGTTTACTTTTCAGAACAGCCTGTGCACAGTTATAATTGAAGAGCAAGGCAAATTTGTTTCTGAAATGCAATAATGTGAATCCAAAACAAATTTAATAGCAGTTCAATTCAATTCAAGTGTCAAAACCCCGAACCACACATTTTTACCATCAAGACGCAAAGCCAGCAAACCAACTGAAAATTAACCTATTCCCATTCAAGGTCGGACGGGGATGTCTATGGCAGCCGTCATCACAATTACAACTCCAAATCCAGCTCGCAGCATCGCCCGCGACGTTCGCGATCAGGTTCAGATTCGCCGCCAGCGCGTCATTATTCAGGGCGCACGTCGCGTGATCGCCAGCGCATGCGTCAGGCACGCGTAAGTTGTTACAAATTGAGAGCCCAGTTCACTTCGTAGCAGCTATTAAATTGTCCTGTCGCAGGATCATCCACAGGCTAGCCGATGCATTGGAGTTTTTGGCCTAAATACCAACACCACACAGCAGAAGGTGCGCGAACTGTTCAATAAATTTGGACCTATTGAGCGCATCCAAATGGTCATTGATGCCCATGTAAGTGTCATTAAATGCATTTTCCAATCATCAACCATGCCAACACTTTGTCAGCAAGCATCTGGGACTCGAGCTTGGTCCGAGTTGCATGTCGGCATTTGGCCACAGCATATTCGAATGCGGCAATAATGAGTGGTTGCTATGCAAGTAACTAGCAACCCACTAAAGGCTTGCTGCAACATATACATATAATTAATGTTATTTTTAGTTGCCTCTGAACATTCGCTGTGAATAATCCAATTATAATCCTTACAGACTCATCGCTCTCGCGGATTTTGCTTCATTTACTTTGAGAGTCTCAGTGATGCACGGGTAGCCAAGGATGCCTGCACTGGCATGGAGGTGGATGGCCGGCGCATACGCGTCGATTACTCTATAACACAGCGCGCGCACACTCCCACGCCTGGTGTGTACATGGGGCGCCCATCACGGTTTGCAGTTTTTCTAATATTCAAATAAACACGTTCATTAGCTAAACGATTATATTGCAGTCCTCCGGGAAGACGATCTCGTGAGCGTGAATACAGCTTACGAGATGGTTCTCGTTCGCGTCGCCGCCATCGCGACGACTCGTCATCATTATCGCCATACGAATCGAATCGTCGCAAATATCGCAGCCGTCATCGTTACGATCGCAGCCGCAGTCGCACTCGCAGCTATTCGCGTTCACGCTCACCTCGGAAGCGTAAGTGGCCAGACTAATTTGCAAAACTATTATTGATCATTGCTCCTTTTTTCAGCCGCACGCATTCTATCGCGTTATTAGTACGCCGGTAGTTATGTGAGCATGCTTGTGGAGTGGCAAGTGCAAAGCAAATGCAAATGCTGAGCATGAGGGTATAGACTGAATTGTTTTGTTTTACAATCCCTGCCTTTATTCTAAAATTTCATTTGGCAGCGCCTGTATAATCATCATAGAGTTCTCATCACGTCTATAAATAGTTAGGTAATAATTTGCCAATCGTTTCTGTTGCACCCTCGTAGTACGTTTTGTAAAATGTAGTGTAACCACCAAGAAAGCATCCGTGTAGATTACGCGTTTTATCCTTATTCAAGGCGCGTAACACACTTTGTGATATGTATTTTAAAAGCAGCAGCGTAAATCGATAATAAACTAACAAAACTAATCCGGTTGTACGTTTTAGTATAAACTAAATAACATCTTAAATGTGCATCCGTGCAATGTGTATTTATATGCAGTTGTGGGATAACACAACCGTATACACTATGTATAAATATTTTGTATAGTTATTGTACAATAAATAAAACTGCATTTCAGACAAACTCAGTTCATGTACGTCTAAATATAGTGGGTAATTTAAAACTTAATTTGGATTGGTTGCTGCTGCAGCTGCTGAGGTTGATGCTACCGCCGCCGTCGTTGCAACAGCTGTTGTCACCTGTGTTGCCCGCGACGTCTTGTAGGCAAGCTCCAGGCTCTGCTGTATCACTTGCATGTCGTCTTCGATACTGCGCGCCCAGTTCTCCACATCCCCAAGTTCTTTCAGAGCGCTGCTGAAGTTGTCAATGAGTTGCAGCCATTGGTGCGTCTGTTTGGCAAAGTTTGTGGCACCCACATGCAATTGCTTGGCCTCTGCATCCAAGCGCTTTTGATTTAAATATGCTTGCGCCACTCTAATTCGGAATTTGTGTAGCAGAATATATAGAATATGCATATAGAAATGCTCAAATTTCTCACCCCACGTTTAGATGGTCAACTAGTGATTGAGTTAGCTCATTGGAGGCTTCGATAGCTTCTTTACGTCGTCCTTCTTGCTCTTGCTTGCGCTTTGACTGTTTGGCGTGGTGTTCTTTAACCATTGACGTCAACATTTTATACTTTGTTTTGCTCACAAAAAGAAATCAATTTACTAACAAAATTATGGTATGCCAGCTGACTGTTAGGGATGAGCAGAATAAGCATATATCAGCAGTTGCTCAATCTATCGATAGTAAATACGTCACAATGTACAGTATCGATATAGGGCTTCAAAATGTTGCCATTATCAATTTAATTAAAGAAATGTCTTAAATAATTAACATATGTTCGTTAACAATTCAAAGGCGCCTGTGCCGTTTCGTACAGGCAGGCCTACCATCAAGCGACTTGACGGTGAATTCAGCTCATCGGGGCGTCCAAAACCAGCCGCGTTGCGCAAGAACTGCAAACTGGATTCAAAGGACATTTGCTGCAGCGGCGATGACGAGTGCTCCATGCCCTTGCGCGAGAGCGGTTGGAAGGTGCCATCAAAGGTCATGTAGTCGGCAATCAGTGACAAATGGCGCCGATCCACGGTAATGCCATATACCTTGAACACATTGCTCACTTCCTTGACAATGACCTGGGTCGCAGCCTCGATGCCATAAGTGCGTGCTATGGCGTGTATATCGTTAGAGTACAAACGATTCAGATCCAAGATCTTGTTGTGTTGGAACATTTCACCAATGTTAATGCCATCCGTTTTCAGCAGCTGCTCATCGTCGTTGCCCTTGTAGATGATGGCGCGCTTAATATGCGGCACCTGGTGCACAATGCTCTTAGCGGCCAATTCACGTATGATCGATGTCAGATCGGGCTTCTGGTAGCGCACGCTCAGGTTCAGTTTAACTCTGCACCAAAGATGGTGCTCCTTGTCAAAGGTGTAATCTTGAACCAATTGGTTGCTGAGTAGCTTTTCAACCGACTTATCCTCTATTTCGGCATTTTCGTCGTTTGCCTGTTCATTACCATCTCCGTCCTCGTCGTCGTGCTCGTCTTCATCATCTACAAATGTCAGTTATAATGAGCTTGTCTAATTTAACATTAATAGTCACAAATACCATTAGCATCGAAAATTTCCTCAACGTCTTCCGGATCGTCATAGTCGTTTTCATCGGTTTTGCGTTGCTTAAGCTTAATGCCCGTCGCATCATCGTCATCCTAGTGTAGATGAATGTGTTAGAATTGGATTTTAGTTGTTTGCTATGAAGCACATTGAACTTACTCCCGCATCTGAGGAGTCGTCGTCGTTCTCGGGTGCTTTTTGGGCAGCAAATTCGTCGACTGCATCCAACTCCAGATCATTGTCTTCATCGTGCCTATTGCCAGCGTCCTTTTTCTCATCTACCACAACGCTGCAGAAATATAAATGATTTGTATTGAGTTTGGAGAATATCAAATATGTGCTTACATTTTGAAGTCTTCTTGGCATTGGACACCTTTACTATGGCGCGAATGAGCTGCTTGAAGTAGGTCTGATGCATGTATTTGATTATACGCTTGGGCCGCACACTGAAATCCTCTTTGTAGATATCACGTGGCAGGAACTTAAAGAGCAAGTCATAGACATAGGCACGTTCCGGCTCCAGCGTCAAGGAAGTGTTGATGTGCACGGCTATGTGGGGAAAGGTGGAGCAGTTATATAAAGCCCGTTCTATATTAGGATAACTCACATTCCAGCAGACTGGCCAGAGTCACACAGTTAAGGGATATGCGCAACTTCTCCGCATTATGCTGCTGACCCGGTTTGATAGGTATGTCCATTGAGGGCGTCTTGATGTTCGAGGAGGCCAACATGAGAATTTCGCGTAGACGCGGTATACCCAGAGTAACGTTCATTTCACCACGACCAGCAAAATGGAAGGTATTCAGTGTCATCTGCGTGGACGGTTCACCAATCGACTGCGCTGCAATTAGACCCACTGGTTCGCCGGGCGCGGCCAGCGCCTTAATGCTCTTCATGTGCATTATGTCTGCAATGATGTGTTTCTGCGAGGGCTGCTTCAGCGCATAGTCGTCGATCAGTTGGCGCGTGCGCTCCGACACGGAGCCATAGAAATTATCCTGTTTGTAAATGGCAACGGTGGGATCGGGACAGCGTGCATATTTCTTGCGATACAGGGCTTTGTCCTCGGCATCCGCCTTTTTCCATAGCTTAAGCAGGCCTTCGTCGAAGCGTCGGCGTCCCGTCTTGGCATTGATCTCATTGGGTCGCTTAACCTCCACCTCGTTGCGAAGCTCCTCCGAAAAGTGGGTGAAAGCGGCGCGCAGTTTGGCCGGCTGTTTCTTCTGCCAGCTACGTATGTGCTTCTCGTGGCGCTGTACCTTGGCGAGGCACTCCTCGTCCTTCATTAGCTGCAGTTGGCTGGGCCGCAGAACGGCTTTTGCATTTTGTGCAAGGAAATCAGCGCAGAATTTTCCGTCGAAAAACTTGGACTTAAGTATGTCCAGGCCGTCCTCGCCGTAGAGGAACTGCACCACGCTGTTATCACTGTCGCGCACAGTCAGGTCATAGTGCACGCTCAATCCCTCCAAGTGCTTGATAAGGCAGCGCTGCAGATAGCCAGAACGGGATGTCTTTACAGCTGTATCGATGAGACCCTGTCATGAAGTAGATCGAGATGTAAGGCAATCGCCATCCAATCGTTGCTCAATTTCAAAGCTTACCTCACGACCGGCCATGCAGTGAAAGAAAAAGTCCTGTGGCTGTATGCCTGTCATGAAGCGTCCATCAATGAAACCGCCCGACTTGGGCGATGTCTCGAAAGAGGTGAAGCTGGGAAGAGATTTTCCCGATATCATCAGCGGTGGTCGCTTGCCCTCCAACTCAATTTGGCCCAGCAGGCAAGAAATTTGCATGGTGTTCACCATGGAACCCTTGGCGCCAGATAGCACCATTAGCTGCAGATTGTTCGACGGAAATTTGCTAATCAGTCCGCCAGGCAGGCACGTTCTAAAAACGAAAAATAATTGTAATTCTAATCACATTTTGCGGGCATATTTAACTCACTTGTTAATGTCATTTGTGTAGCCATCCAGCAACGACTTGTATTTGCGATCAAGTAGCACTCGAAATTTCGTATCCTTTACATAGGCAGCCTCCATTTGTTCGGCTAATACATCGTGCGCCGGAACATCATCCAGCTCCAGGGCGGCGGCAACGGCACTGTTGCCCACATCGCGACACTCGTCGATTATTTTACGACGCTTGCGATCTGCCTCGTCGGTGACCAGAATATCCTTGACGCCCAACGTAAAGCCCTCGAGCTGCAGGAAAAAGGTGAACACCTTGGTGAAGGCGGTAAGCAGGCGCGTGGACACATCGCCGCCGTACAGCTCGTACATGCAGTGGATCAGGCCAAAAGTTGTGGCGCCATACTGCTGCTTGTCCAAAACGCCCACCAGCAGCTCGCCCTTACGTATTTGCACCTGGCTCTCGCTCAGCTCCTGCTCCAGCGGCTTCGAGCCGCATAAAGGGGTGCGTGCCTTAGCCACATTCCAGTTCTGCAAGGAGTAACGGTATTGATTGCTTGGTGACAGATTACATTCAAATGTCTTTACGTACCTTGCCGCCTATTTTGGCGAAGGAATCTAAGTTGATGCGCTCATAGCCATCCGGTATCAAATTAATGATTATGGTCGAGAGCACCTGCTTGCCAGACCACAAAGTGATGGGTTTAACTATAGACGGTGGCAGCAACTTGACATTGCCTTTAAGATGCGACAGGCCCTGGAAGACCAGCTGCTGATAATCCTCGCGATTGAAGAAGCGACCGCGTATGGACAGCTTGACACCCGAAATGACCTGGTCCTGTATCAGGCCACCCAGCGGAGTGCCGTCCTTGGGCACCAGATAATTGCTAGCTACGTTGACCAGATTATAGGCCTCCGAACGGGCCACCTCGCTCTGCGGATAGTGCGCGTTCATCTCGTCACCATCGAAATCGGCGTTGTACGCCTTGCAATTGGAGTAGTGGAGCCGAAAGGTTTTTTCGCCGTGCAAAATACGCGCCTTGTGCGCCATTATGGAGGGCTTGTGCAGCGACGGCTGGCGATTGAGCAGCAGTACGTCTCCATTCAGGACGTGGCGATGCACAATCTTGACGCCGTCCTTGGGATTGGTCAGCAACAGTTTAGCCATGCTGGCACGTTTGGCCGCATTGTCGGCGGGTATAAAGGTGGTGGCGCCTTTGCAGTCCTGTATGTAGTTGGCGCCCGGATGCACATCCGGCCCGTTCATGACCATTTTGCGCAACTCGATGACATTCCATTCGGTGACGGGCACCGGATAGGAGAGCTTGCGCGCAAATATGTCCGGTATGCCGATCTCATCTACATCTATATTCGGATCGGGCGTGATGACTGTGCGCGCCGCGTAATTCACACGTTTGCCCATCATGTGCTTGCGGATGAGTCCATCCTTCTTCTCAAGCACCTGCTTCAGACCCTCGGCTGACTTGATGTCGCGCGACATATTCACATCGAGCAGCACATCCACGGAGCTCTGCAGCGCCAGCCAGGCATTGTAGAGCTTCTCGTGGCTGTTGGCGCCGCGCATGTTTTGGTAGGCGGCTCTCGCTTGTTCGCTGAGTTTCTCCTGTTGACCCTTCATAAACTTTAGCACCACATTGAGCACATGGTTGTTCTCAATGATGTTCACATAGATATCCGTCTGGGGATTGCCCTTCATCATGTCGTTAATCACATTCATGGGACGCGCACGCGGCGGTGTCACTGGAATCGTGTCCATAAAGAACATGTCCACCGGCGACCAGTCGCCGTTGCTGCTCGACTCGGTGTTTATGCTCAGCACAGGCAGCAGCAGCCTGAGCAGCTGGGGATAGTTCTCGTAGATCTTTCGCATATAGCGACGACATTCGTCAGCAAATATGACCTTGTTCTGGCCACTGCTCTCGGGCACGTCGCCTAGCCTGGAAAATGAATGATTAAGCTAATAAAAGTGGTCAATGGAGGATACAATCAAACACGCACCGTTCCTTCAAGTCCGCAATGGTCACATAGTAGACAAGGCGGCGATGCAAATAGCGCACAAAACGCATGGACTTGTTGCAGTGCCTGCACTTCTTGCTGGAGGCGCGCTGCAGTGCCGCATGCGTGATGGCCGTGCGCAAGGAGCAGGTGGTTTTGGTCACATTGCTGGCATTGCTCACATTCTTGGCCAGCAGCTCTTTGACAGCTGCAATGCGCGGATGTACAACGTCGCCGTTGTCCAGATTGACCATTTCCTCTGTGTTCTGGCAGACAATCTCTGATTTGAACAGCTCCAGCTCCTGCGCCTCGATGATGTAGCCAGCGTCAATCAGACGTAGCTGCAGCATGACAATCTCGCTCTCGTGATCTGTTGACAATCAATGATTATTTATTGCCATTGTATAGCGACTAGCAGTTACCCTTCATTTGCAGCTTGTAGCAGTGCAGACAAAATATGCAAAGTAGACGCTGCACCAGCTTGATGAAGAACGGATTGTAGACCAGCGAGCCCAGCTCAATGTGGCCCATGTGGCCGGGACAGTCCTGCATCTTGAGGCACGTCCCACAGGGATCCATGCAGCGTCCATAGGAACCCAGTCGTATGTCGTACAGACCACCGGGTATTGGGTGTCCCAGTGCATCAAATGTGAGGCCTGTTATTATTTTTACCACACTCAGTTTCCGTATCTCCTCGGGTGTAAACACGGCGAACTCCAGGTCCGAGGGGAACATGTGCACGTCCGGCGGTCTTCTTGAGCCCATTTTAAGGCAATTTGATTTAGATTTTTCAGAAAATAAGTGCTTCGAAGTAGCAGCGCGCAGCACGTGTATTTGAAGAGAACTGCAAAAGTATCGACCGCATCGATAGATATGCAGCTTTCGCGATATATCGATACTTGTCGTTATTTAAATCGAAGAAGTAGCACAGGGTTGTGTTACACAACAATGGCGCGAAATTTTTAATTTGTAAAAGCAACAATTTGGGATCTTTATTCCAACATTGAAGAAAAGTAATTACGTATTTAAGAAATTTACAACTTCAAATAGATACTTTGGTTATGCTTAGAACTTATCACAAGTCAACTGGTATTGCCAGTTCTTAAAAGCCATATTCTGCTCGAATTTATTGCGGACAGTGTCCAGGAGTTCCGCAACAGTTGCCTCATCTCCAGTTGCTGTTGCTCCGTCACCGCTGCCATCTCGTGCTCCAGCTCCAGCTCCGGCTCCTCGGCCAATGTTTGCAGCCTTGTTGCCCTGGCCGACTGGCTCCTCATTGTACGGCTGTAGTTGCCTGGGACGTCGCATGCGATTGCTTGGTGCTGGCTCTCGTTCTCGTTCTCGTTCTCGTTTCGCTGTTCGACCACCTTTGCGCCAGGACTCGACATTGGCCACGCCCGCGTCGGTCCCAAACTTCGGCTTGCCTCCAAAGATGGTCGTCCAACGAAACCACTTTTGTCATAAGCCATACGACGGCTCCGCTGATGCACTGCGTCTGCTGTGCGGCAGGTCGCGCCGCAACAGATACACACACAGGCCCAGGCAGGCCAGCAGCAGGCACACCAGGCCCAGCATGGCATAAAAGCCCTGTCGATAGCGTGAAGCATCCGCATTGGCCTCCATTAGCTTCACCCGCTGCCTCAAGGCGCCACCGCTGCCGTCGCGCGGCTCCGCATCCTGTGCCGTGGGCAGCAGCACCTGCCAGAATCCGTAAACGCGTCGCAAGTGACTGCCATAGCCGGAGTCCTGCTGATTGCTGGCCACATACGAATTGCCATTGCCCTGACGGTAGCTGTCATGTCGGTTAGTCCTGGACAAGCTGCGATCCGTGCCGATCTCCGCCTGCTGCTTGCCACTCAGCAGCTGTTCGACCAGCGCCTCATCCACGCCCGCTGGCTGCTCCAGGCCCTTGGCCAGCTCACCCAGGCTGTAGATGAACGCACGCTGCGACGTGTACGGCTGCCAACCATCGTAAATCCGACCCGGCGTCGGATTGCCGCTCTTCACGAAGTTGGCAAACGAACCGCGCAGCTTGCGGCACAGCTGCTCCTCCTCGGCGCTGAACCGCCGGCGCGCAATCTGCTGAAACAAACTCGGACCGAGCAGCAGCGGCAGGTCCGCGCTGTGCGAGGCGCCGCCGAAGAGGTTCTGCCTGCCGCGCATGTCCATCGCATGGGCGTGCGACTGGTCGAAGACGTAGGCGTAGCTGGCGCTGCTGCTGCCGCTGCTGCTGTCGTTGAGCAGCTGCAGCAGGCGCAGGAAGGGCGCCTCGTACAGCGCCTCGGACAGCAGCCGCTGCATGCCCCACAGCAGCTGGCTGAGCGACGCCTCCTCGCTGAAGTAGCGCCAGCGTATGGCCGCCAGTTGGGCCTCGCTGGCACTCGCCTCCAGCCGCATGGAGCGCAGCACGTTCGGCAGCAGCGTGCTGTTGATGTAGCCGTGCAGGGCCCGCTGGCCGTCGCGCGCCACGTCCAGCCAGTAATCCTGCATGAAGGCGCCCTCATTCGACCCAATGCCCAGCAGCAGCGGCGGCAGCGACGCATTGGCCAGACGCTGCTGCAGCCCAGCGGCGCCGGGCAGCTGGACGCCCAGCTGCATGCTGGCGTTGCCGTGATTGTAGACGCTTTCGTAGGCGCGCAGCAAATCCTCGGCGCTCTTGCGGCGCAGGCAGCTCAGCAGCTGGCGATGCTGCGCCTCCTCGAACTGGCAGCCCAGCTTCTGCACGAGCTCCCGGCCCGTGGCCACAATGCGCTGCTGGTGGCCAGCGCCCAGGGCGTAGTCCACCGGCCCCGGTGACATCAGTATCAGCTGCTTGAACGGCGCGGCGCCGTCGTGCGGCTGCAGGGCGGCGGCCAGCGCCAGAATGGCGCCGCTGCCATGGCCCAGCAGCGTCAACTGATCCGCGCTGGCGCCGAAGCTGGGCGCGTTGCGCTGCAGCCAGCGCAGCGCCAGCTGCACGTCGCTCAGTCCGTAGTTGCCCGCCAGCTGGCGATGCTCCTGGCCCAGGCCCAGCCAGCCGTATATGTTGCTGCGGTACTGAACGCTGACCACGACGACGCCCTCGGCGGCGGCAAAGTCCAGGCCGTTGATGCGATTGCGCGGCCAGTCGTAGGCGAAATCCTCGCCGCTGATTATCACCAGCATGGCCAGCTGGCCGTAGCGCAGGCCCGTCTCCGGCGTCCAGATGTTCAGGTACAGGCAGTCCTCGTTGCTGGCCGCAGCACGGGACACGCTCCCATCGGCGCCCTCGTCGTAAACGGTATTCGAGAGCTGGGCGCAGACGGGCTGCATGGCCGTCGCCTGGAGCGTGCGGTTCCAGCCGCCGTGCGGCTGGGCGGGCTGGGGGAAGAGCAAGGGTTACAGGTTGTTAAACACGTTGTGCTGGCAGGGAAGGGTCTGGTCGAGAATATGCTGGGCCAGCTCCAAAGGATTGTTTTGCAACTATTTTTAAAATATTTCATTTAAATTGCACAAAAAGAACAACACAAGGCCACGAGGATGCGGGCTTAAATTCCAGGCCACAGTATGCCTGTACAATGTTTCTTGGCTAATAATAAAAAAATACTAATGTTGAGCTTAGCCATATCTAACCTGTAGGTATCTAAATTTAAATTTTAATAAAAATGTAATCAACGATGAACGTTGTTTAGGAAAAAAGGACGAAGCTCCTTCTCTTGCAGTTATATGCCAAAAACAGGGTATAAAACACACGGAACACGTTGTTGTTTGACTCGTAAGAATTCTCAACAAGTTCAAGCTTTGAATGAGCGGCAAGGCAATATGGATAGCAAAGTCTGCTAATGATAGAAATGGGAGGTTCTTGAAATAGTTATACAGACAACATGCTCACTTTTCTGCCAGTTTACCAGCACACTAATTACTAAAATAGGTCACTAAATAAACCACTTGCATTTATATTAATCTATAATATTACATATTTACAGTCCAGATGGAGTACTATGATATGCAAGTTTTCTTCTTTTACACAGACCAAAAACGAGCTTTTTGTGCTATAAATATATATTACAAAAAAGTGACCTTGTTGTTCAAAGTATTTGTTCGCACTTAAGTTAACTTACCGCAAATCGCAGGGGACCCAGCGGCGGCTGAGCATAGGGCACGCCCAGGAAGGCGTAGACTGCGCTGCGAGCGCCATCCGGAAAGACCTTAAGCTGAAAGCGGAGAAACAGCTCAAATAATGATCACTTGTCGCGAACCCGGTAATACTGACACCAATTAGATCGCCCTGTTCCAGTTTGATGTGCGTTTGTTGGGCCCAGCAGCCTTGGATGCCGAGCCAAATGAGTAAGCCCAGCCAGTTGAAAAGCCCAAATATTTGCATCTTTTTTAGCCTTTCGCTTTCTAACGCATATTAAGCTTTGTTTTGTTTTTATTCGTATTTTTCCGCTGCAATTTTTCACACAGACTCCTTGAAGCTAACATGAAAACTGAAAAAATGTGAACCCATTGATGGAAAAGTTGGCTGAAAGTTTCTGCTAGAATTATTTCAATTGTTTCTGGCGTTATTACTGTGTGTTGTTAATGCTCTTGTTTTGTGCTGTGTGCGCGCAGGAATCATTCATGCATTCATTAGATCAAAACGCCAGCGACACCAAAACACTAAACAACAGGTAGGTTCGCAGGGTTGATTGTTGTTTGTGGTGCACACATAAGTTAGTATGTTTATACTATATATGTACATATGGGTATACAGGTATGACGCAGAGGCCTGGACCCGAACCCATAACTTTGAACCCGAAACAGCGTCAATTGTTGCATGGGTGTATATTGGAGTACGTTGTAGTAAATCTATAGCAGAGGGTTACCTAAAATGTTTGGCAATTTATAAGTTTTAAATATCGTTTAAATAAATATAAAATAAAATTTAATGTTTTTTTTATATTTTGTTATTTATTTTCTATTGAAGTAACCAAGGTATTTAATACTACTTATAAATAAATATCATGTAATGATTAATCTAGCAATATTTACATTGCAATTATTTTGAAATGCTTTTATAATGTATTTAAATTAAAATAAAATGTAAATAAAAAATATACTCCGCAATACAAATATTAGATAAGGACTTTATCACAGGTTGTGTATGCTTAGCTTTTAATTTTAATAATAAAATTAAATAAATTTGCCAATGTATTATTTTAGTTGACCAAACAAGTTCTATACTAGCTAACTCTTTTATTGCCCTCGTTCGTTCTATTTGGCTTTATTGGGTTTTGATATTGCTGCTGCTGTGGAGAATGTAAATATTCGTACGCTTCACAGTCTGCTGTGCACCTCGCTCCGCGGACAGCTCGCGTCGCCGCTGTTAAATGGAGCTATAGCTTCAGCTGTGCAACAGATAATGTACCATAATGTTGGCTTAATTCCAGGCCAATGTGGACGCCAGCTGCCCTGGTGGTTGTTTCTGCTGGCTCTGCTAGACGAAGCGCAGTTCCGGTCAGCGCCCGCTGCCGGAGATCAGCGCTGGCAACAGGGCACATAATTTACATCTATGTTGTCATAGATACTCGTGCTCTATTCGCTCACGCACATTTATGCATTTTAATTAGTTTTAGGGGTAATTTTCTGTTGCTCTAGCGGAATCTGCGTGAAATTCGCCAGCAGATGGTGAGAGGGGGGGGGGGAGGCCACGCCATACTTTGTGTTAATTATGGGGCTACAAAATACGCACTTAAATTGCCCTTTGCTCTTCTACTGTCCCTGTCTCTCTCACTCTCATTGGTTCGTTCTCACTGCTAACTTAATCAATTTACGTGTTCGAAGTTGGCTTTCGATTATTGTAAATTTCAATGACGGCCTAATTTGGTCAATGGGTCAATCTCTGTGTGCGTGTGTGTGTGTGTCATCAAATTATGTTTGCTCAGTGGCCTTATACAATACGCTTGCCATTTGGCTACGGCTTAAGCCTTGAACTGTATTGATTTATGGAATAACAGAAGGCATTCAAGTCTGCAATATTTTGACTTAAGCTGATGCAATGTGTGTCCTTATCTTTAAGCCAAATAGTTTGATTCTCAATTTGCAAAGGCCTCCTCACCCACCAGCTGGCCAATGCAAATTAAGCTGTCAACTTGTTCATTTCGTTTTTGGCCATTAAGTTGTCAGGTAAAGCTGTTGAGCGTTGTTGCACATTGTTGTGACATTTGGCTTTGGTCCCGCAATATTTTCAATAAATTTGTCGTACAAACGTTTGACACAAAGTTGGCCAAACACTTAAAGCTAGAAAACTAGAAAACTCAAAATGTCGGCCAAAAACCAATGCAAATATTTCAAGCAACAATTGAACGATTTTGGCAGCTGGCAGCAACATAACGAAAATGGCAACAGAAACAAACAACAACAACTGCTGTGCAAGCATCAGCAAAACTTTTGGCTAATGAAAATATCTATGATTTTTAACGTAGCTTATTGTTTACATATTACCGAAGCATATTGAAAGCGTCTTTATAAAATTGCAGTCCAATAAAATCCAATTGTTGGCCCTTAATATTGCTGCTGTAGACATTGTTGCTATTCCGATTATGCGCTGTGACTCTCAAATGCCAGAAAGTTTTCCTTATCCTAGCCCAGGCACTATTTGCGCTCCATGGGCGAAGGCGCATTGAAGGGGCGGGGCTGGGTGGCTGCTTGGCTGACTGAGCTCTTGTATACTCGTTATTCAATTTTGATTTATATTTTCCAACAATGCATGGAATTATTTTTGTTCTTGTTTATATATATATATATCTTTTTTTGTTATGCATACTTGCAACGCACTAAAGTGAAAAATGCTCTGCAATTTCAGATTTTGCACAGGCATATTCTTATTTCTGGCTTTGCCAACAATTTGTCAACACTTCAAAACAATTTAAGTTGTGGTTGCTGCTCATGAAAGTTTGAAACTCAATGCGACAGGCTATGGGCGTGTCCTGTGTGTATATACATGTAAAACACAATTAAAAGGGAAGTAAGAGCATTGCGGTCGCGTGTAACCGACTGCACAATACTCGTTCACAGTACAATAATATTATTATTATTGTTATTTTGCGGGTTCTTTTTTAGAAGTTGATCAGAAAACGATCTGCAAAAATTTAATGTAGCTAGTTATAAGACAAGGGGCTACATAGATTAAATCTAATTGCCAGCCAAAAATAAACGGCCAGCAATACGGATATACTCACACAAACCCAATATACTCTTTTCACTTCGTTTAATTATGGAAATTCGTTCTTGCAACCTTGAAAATTATTGTTTAGTTAGCTATTCTCTAAATTAAGCCGCAACTCAAATATTTACTTTTAAAATAATTGAATTCTTACTAAGAAGTCTAACAACATAATTATATCATTGTTTAAAAATGTTGATATTCATATGAAATTTCGACAATGTTTAATTGTTTTTAGCGCACATTGCCGGAATTATTTAGTAATACCCCGAAAGCTAATCAATGAATATTAGTTCCTATTAAAGAACGCCAAACGCACACCAGATGAAATTTCAATAGCAACATCGCTAACAACAATAACGTGGAATAACTGCAATAACTGAATGCAAAAAGTTCATGCACCAACGGCGCATAATATAATATAATTATGTAATTAGTCAGAACACACACACAAATACACACACACAACCACACAACAGTGCCAGCATTTTGTGTAAAAATATTTAACAAAACAATGTGTAAAGTTTTCGTTGTGCTTTTGTTGCTGCTGCAGCTGTTGGTGTTGCTGTTGCTGTTGCTGTTGTTGTTGGGGTTGTTGTTGGTGCTGTTATTGTTGTTGCTTTAAGCCTAATTTAACGGCGCGTTAGACAAACAATGTAGCAAACATTTTGTTTATGCAACAAACCGCACGACTAGCTCTTGCAACATCTTCTTGACTGCAAGGGGCGTGCGGCGGGGCGTGGCTTGGGGTATGTTTCGTGTTTTACACGCTCTCTCTCTAATTAATGCTAAAAATTTTAGCTGAAAAAGAACTGAAAGCATAAACGACGCATTGCCCTCTTTTAGACCCGCATTCTAGTGGGCCTAGCCAAGGAGCAGGGCCGGGGAGGGGGAGGGGAGCGGGGGCATCAGTTTTGCAGCGCTTTTGTTGGCCAGCTGCGTGCAACGGTTCTTTCTCTGTGACCGACAAAAACCAGCACGAACTAAACATATGCACAACAGCAGCTGCCGCGCGCCCTTGACAATGTCAACAGCATGCAACCAGGCGCGCTGAAGTGACCGCCAGAGGTCGCCGCTGTGCCTGCCACGAAAGTGTTGCAGCTTCAGGTCCCAAATGAGGCACACTTAAATCAAAATAAAAAAGTAATAAATTCAAATGTGTTTTGTATAATTTCACCAAATACTTAAAACAATAATTATGTACTTAAATCACTTGTACTTTTTAAAATCTGGCCAATCTTAACTTAAGATGACACTTCGAATTTGAAAAGGGGATTTTCCACACTACCAAAATTCATAAATATCAGACTCCAATACAGTTCTTATTGTAAGAAACGTTTTATTTTTTAAAGTACCTTTTACTTTTTTTCATTTTTTATTCATTAAATTCTTGTATTGAGTATTTAGTACAGACATTAAAATTATATTAATAATTATAATAATTATTTTAAGCAATCGGCGCAATTACAACCAGCATCACCTATTAAGTTCTTCGTCTCCTAAATAAGTTTCTTTGGTGAGTAATTGACACAGAAAAAAATTAAAATTTCAAATCAGGGCGAATTACCATCATGTTCTACAACGCTTGACCACAGTATTTACAACATGTGGTAAGTAAACATAAAGGAGAACTAATTAACCTTTTTAATGAATGTTATGTTATGTTACAATTTAAATATATTTTATTTACTTATTCTATATATTGTTAGAACGAATAGGGGTGCCGACGATTTTATTTACTTATTCCATATATTTTTACCGAGCGTGGCTATGAGAGATATATGATATAGTGGTCCGATCTGGTTCAAATATGTGCTGCCTGGCACATAAAACAGGAATTATCATGAGGATACTTAGAAACAAACAGAGAAAAACGCGCTTGGGACAGTGTATTATATTATATGTATAGGGAATTTTTGGAAACTAAAAACTTTAATCAGCATTTCTTGGGGAAATACATTTTGTGGCTTTGCAACAATTGTCGTATTTTAAATACGAGAAATCAGAATATAATTGAGAACGGTGAAAGCAAAAGCTACACCGAATACCGAAACAAGTTAACATATTTTTTCTTTCATTAATTAGAATTATAATTATAATTGTAATTATAATGACAGATAATTATCAGTCAGCTATCATTAATTACAAAGAGGTTTTAATGACAGTAGTTTTTAATTTGAATTTTCAAGGTGATTATAAAAGTAATACAGAACTACGTTTCCTATTTTAAGGGAGATGCGGGTTCAGATCAGCAAAGGAGCTGCGGTTATTTTAAGATTTTGCTGAGCCCGTATCATAATCGCTTTCCATATGCGTAACGTCGGATTGTGCACTGCCTATATAAGCGGAAGACTGTCAATAATCCGGCAATAGTTGTATTTGCGAAAATGAATGCAACGCTCGTGTTATTGGCGCTCCTCGGGATAATGGGCTACGCCCAGGCTGGGGCAGAGTGGGACTCTTTTAAAATGGAGTACAACAAGAGCTACGACAGCGAGGCGGAGGAGCGCCGGCGCATGCAGATCTTCCACGACAATATGGAGATTATTGATGCACACAACCAACGCTGGGCCAAAGGAGAGGAGAGCTACGAGATGGGTGTCAACCAGTTCACCGATTTGCTGGGCGAGGAGTTCAACGAGCTCATTACTGGGATCGACGGCAGCCCTATTGATGATAATGACTATGCTGATGATGAAGAAGAAGACAACGAGTCGCTCGAAGGCAGCGACGAGCTGAATGACAGCGATCTTGACCACGAGTTGGGTAGCTACGATGTCGACTGGCGCACACTGGGTGCAGTGACTCCCGTGGGTCACCAGGGCCACTTCAACAACTCGTGGGCTTTTGCGGCAGCTGGTGCTGTGGAGAGCCGACATTTTATCTCATCCGGCCGACTGGTGGCACTATCGAAGCAGAATCTGGTCGACTGCTGCTATAACAAGCACAGGCGGACAATGAATGCGCTCAAGTGTATAAAGAAGAACGGCATCGACACCGAGGCATATTATCCCTACCGAGGCCCGGCTGGGAAATGTCAATTCAAGAGAAAGTTCATCGGAGCCAAGATTCGCAAGTATCTGCAGAGCAGTCCGGGCAACGAGCGAGCGCTGGCCCACCATGTCTCTGCCGGTCCGGTTGCCGCGGTGATCTCCCGAGATGCGATACAGTTCTATAAAGGCGGCGTCTTCCACAACGCGAGATGCAGCAAAGCCCCAGACTATGCTGTGCTCATTGTGGGCTACGGACACTGCGACAACTTTGGCGAGTTTTGGATGTTGAAAACCTCACTGGGCACTTCTTGGGGAGAGAAGGGTTATCTGCGGTTGGCGCGTAATCGCCACAATATGTGCGGCATTACGAACAGGGCTTACTTTCCCGTTATTTAAAAATAGGATCTAAAATGATCTTCAACAATTTCGCACTTATTGTGACTTCTAATAGTGGCATGTGAGAAATTGTAGTTTTCATTGTATCATCTGTTGAAATAATAAAAGATTTGTTCACAACATATACAAATGGCTATTGTATCCTCTTATTAACAGGTATCTGATACTATATATATGCATAAATTAAGAGTTTATGGATAATGCAATAATTTATTTTTCGATGATAAACCAAAATAAAATCAAATTCATAACTGAACGTTATAGTAGGCAACTTTAGTTCGGAATCTGTTCCTCATGAAAACCCCGAACCTAACTTTTTGTCGTCTAGATTGATTTTAAATTTTGAAGTGCAATTTATATTTTTAATCGATTGTCTCACAATTAGTATAAAAATCAACATTAAACCCGATTCTGAGGGGGTCATCTTTTTTATACAGCTCTCGGACCCATAGTTCCCATATTTCAAACGCCCATAACTTTGTCAAAACTGAACCGATTTTGAAGTTTGATGGCATTTTGTCCATGGTTTGTCCTCTAGATTGATTCTGTATTTCAAATATATTCATTATTAAAAATAAAAATTTTTTGAATTCTTTTGTCAAAAAAAGCATGTACCCCCCTTACTCATTTTCGAAAAATTTTTTTTTCAAAATTTAGAAATGCAAATTTCTATTTTTAATCGATTGTGGTTGTCACAATTAGTATTAAAAACAACATTTAAACCGATTCTGAGGGGGTCAAATGTTTTGTCAATAATCAGGCAAAAATTGACAAAAATTTTGATATGTAAAGCCCTCGGATCCATAGCTCCCATATTTCGAACGCCCATAATTTTGTCAGAACTAAACCGATTTTGAAGTTTGATGTCATTTTATCCATGGCTTGTCCTCTAGATTGATTCTTTCACGTGTACAAATGATTTGGTTGTTATTACACTATGAACGAATATTGCGCTGTCGGGTAAACCCGACTGTAACGTTCTTACTTGTTATACCCTGAACAAATCGAAAGTTATATTATTCCATTATTCCATTATACCCTGCTTTTGTGCAACTGAGATAGAGATAGATATTATTATCACGCAGCATACACAGATTGTAAATATTTCACACATACACACAAACACACACTGCAAGCTGCGCACTTTACTTAAACATTACTCAGTTTCATTCTATGGGAAATGCATTACTAAGTAACATTAATGTTAAATACATTTAAATATTATAATGCATTTTACAGATTTTCAATAGGTACGGGTACTTTATTCTTATATATAGTATGGTATATATTTTAAGTTTCAAGTCTCTAGCTTCATCGACCAAGGCCATTTTTGGAGGTTTCGAACTCGTGTAGTCTTTGGCTATTTATACCAAAAGAGTCTAATATAATTATAATCTTAAGTGTGAATAATAGTTTTCCAGCGGGCTTGACTGCAAAATTCTTTAAATGCTGATATTGATTGTGGTGAATTGTAATACTTATTCCAACTGTAGCCTGCATAGGGGTTTATATGGGCTTATATACAGTGAAATCTGAATTTATTTTTAAACGTGCCCTCAGTGCTGGGTATAAAAGCGCATGCTGTTCAATACATAGTCAACAGTCGTAGAAGGTTCATAGAGCATTCGAACTTGGGGAACAAAATGAAGGCAACGTTCGTGATCGTGACCCTGCTCGGGTTTGTTGCCTGCACGCTTGGCAGGGCAACCTACAGCGATCAAGTTGACTCGGAGTGGGAGTCCTTTAAGCTTGAGTTCGGCAAGATCTATGTCAACGAGTCAGAGGATGGCCTGCGCAAGCAGGTCTTCCAGGACAATAAGAGGATCATTGACGCGCACAACGAACGCTGGGCCGCAGGAGATGAGAGCTACGAGATGGGTGTCAACCAGTTCACCGATATGTTGCCAAACGAGATAAGCACGGCTGCTGGTGGAAATGGTGACGTGGAGAATTTTGGAGATCTGGAACTGGAAACCCATGAATATTTCAACGGTGTCGGGGACGACTTCAGCGTTGAGTTGCCCGCAAAAGTCAATTGGACTCAAATGGGTGCTGTCACCCCTGTCATGAATCAGGGACATTTCAACAGTTCCTGGGCCTTTGCTGCGGCTGGTGTTATGGAGAGTCGTCAGTTCATTAAATCAGGCAAGTTGGTTACCCTTTCCAAACAGGATTTGATTGACTGCTGCAAATCAAGGGATCGCAGGACTGCATCAGCCTTGGTGTGCATTAAAAAGATGAGGGGCATCGACACTGAGGCATCATACCCTTACCGCGGAGTTGCTGGAAAATGTCAATTCAAAAGGAAGTTTGTTGGCGCAAAAATCAAAAGGATTTTCAAAGTGCGGTCCGGCAATGAAATTGGATTGGCCTTTAACGTAGTTAAGGGTCCGGTGGCTGCTGTCATTTCGCATGGTGCGATTAGGAACTACAAGAGCGGCATATTCAACGATCATCAATGTGGCCACAGTCCAGATTTTGCAGTGCTTATTGTGGGCTTTGGCACCTGTAAGCATTTCGGCGACTATTGGATAATCAAGACCTCACTGGGAACTCGTTGGGGGGAGCACGGCTACCTAAGACTGGCACGCAACAGGAAAAATCTTTGCGGCATTACCAACAGGGCTTACTTCCCTGAAATAATGTAGACCATTTTCCAAAATACTTTCCACTTTTTTGATAGCGTTAATCGTTATTTATTCTTTTAATCTATTGTTTTAATAAATGGATTGTTATAATATGAATCAGAAAATAAATAAATAATAGTTTCTATTAATATTATTTTGAAATAAAATTAAATTAAGAATTCACAAGTGGGACTAGATCTGCATGGAGCATTAGTTAGAAGGTTCGAAATTAATTAGTATGTTAACTAACATACAAATGTGCTGAACTTGCACTTATTCCTACATATGAAATAATTGTTTATACATTTTTTGCTCCATTGTCATTTGTATTATTATTTTACTGCTACTTTAGTTTTTGATTTATCATCTCGTTCTAGTTCATTGCACTGATAAACTTAGCACTGCTTATAAAAATGTATGCACTTATTGGAAATCATTATTAATGGAGTCTAATTAGACGTTGGTAATGGCATGCATGTACCGTTCACCGCCGTTGGGAGCCAGCAACTCCTCTGCATTTGCGTATTCAGAAGTGTGCAATGACCGCGAAATTTCATTGCATGCTTTTAGGCGGCGCCTTTTGACAAACGATGCAGCCGCAGCAATGCAATTTATTAATTTGCAAGTGCAGAAATTGCTGGGTAAAAGTTTCACATGTTTATTTGTGTATATGTGTATGTGTACGTAAATGTACATATACAAATGTGTACTTACGTATGGCTGGCAACTCACTTGCTTGGAAAAGTATTTTCAGAGAGGATAGCGACATGTTCCCAGTTCCTTGCTAAAAACTTTGCTAATTCGTTTCGCAAACTTTTCCCAAGGTGTTGAGTGTGCCGGCGAGTTGTTGTTGCTGCTGTTTTTGGGCTGTTAATAGAAACTACATTAGTTGGCTAATGTTGAGTTGTTGTAGTTGCGGTTGAATAAAAAGCATCAAGACTATCATTTCATTTAATTTTTATTCAAAAATCACATTTGTTGTTTTTTTTTCGTTTGCTGTTTCGGCGCGAGCTGCTGTTCAATAATAGAATAATTGTTATGTTATATTTATATGTTATGCTTACTAAATTGGAGTTTTCGTTTATGTAATGTACAGGTTGTTTATGTTTCTGTGTTTTGCTAGTATGGGCTCTCTCATGTTTCTCTCTGTGTTGCCTTAAGCTTTAACAATTTTTACTATGCAATAGATTAAGCACATTCACTTTAATTATCGTTTCGTAGCAGCTGAACATATTACAAGTATTTCGAGTGTATATGTATGTACAAAAGATTAAGTGTTACAAAAACTAAAAGTATTGCATACTCGAGGGCGCTTTTTCAATTGGGGTTACGCGTAATTTGACACCTCAAATTGCAAATGCGTTCATGTCAATATCAATATAAAATTACAAAAATGTAATTAAATCAATTTTTATAAGTGACACAAACGTTTTGTGCACGCAAAAATTCATTTGGAAGTACACTAATTGGCCAAGTGAATAGGTTCGACTGTACAGCATAGCGGAAAAATTGTTGCCAAGTAGTTAAAAATCAGCTAAATATAAGCAAGCATACACAAAATTCACTTTGTTAAGCATTTCTTTGATAGTTTCTTGAATCTACGCGGAAGAGGGGCTTTTCTAATTTAATAGATTGAAATGACTACAAGCTCAGGTTTTATCTACCTGTTCAAGTTATTGTCTGCAGTTGAGCCTCTCTTTCTCTCTCCCCCTCTCTTTTTAGTAGTTACAAATATTAAAATATTAAATATGGAAAGAAAAAACAAAACAAAAAAATTAACTAAATTCAAAGTCATATTTTAGAGTTAATTCTTATTATTTTAGAATCCTGAATAACGCCTTTAACTTATTTGTATTTATAGTGATTTACTAAGCGAACCTATTCACATGTTCATTAATGTATAGATATTTATTTTAAATGGCTTTTTATTTCTTGCTTTCCTTTAACGCAGGCGCTGATTCAATTTAAATCCGCATATGAAGAGCGAAAAAAGGAAAGTAATAAAAAATTGAAATGCTTTTTGCAGTCGCGCCCTCATCTGTTAAATGTGGCAAAATAATTGATTATGCTCAATTATCTTAAAAATGTAAATGCAATAAATTGAAAAACTCATGCTGAATGAAAACGGAAAGCATGTACACTTTACAAATATATACGACGAGTATGCTATATACTTTTTTATTGTTGTTGGTAGTTAGTTTTTACTATGTCAATCGTATCACAACATTTATATTTCGCATTTAATTTAGTTTTTGGTAATGGTATGCAATATTGTAGATTAACGTTTTTTTTTAAGCTGCGTATGTAATATTCTTTAATTATTATTAATTATATTTTGAGGGACATAGTTTATGCTTTTATATTTTTGGTTGTATTGTTTTTTTTTTTTGGCTTGTCAATATCAATTCATTCAGATGGCGTGTATTGTTGTTGGGTGTTGTGTATATGTAAGATTGTAGATTTGGTTTTTGTTGGTCAATTGTTTGTCTTTAGAGTTATGTTTTGTTTTTGTTCTTTAAACATTATTTTTTATTGTTAGTTAAATATGTATAAAAAGTGGCATAGTCTGTTTTTTGTTTGTGTCAAATACAAATGCACAAAATACGAGTATAATACAAATATTTTACACACAGATACAAAAAGTAAACGCACTGTACAAAAATTTTTTTGGTTAGTTACTGAATAAAGTTATGTTATTTTCAATGTATTTCTTGTTCCAGTTTTACTTGTGTTCGTATGATGTGTTTTGTGTGAGTGTCTCTCAGTGTGTGTGAGTGCATGTCCTCAGCCTGGAATTTTTGATTATTATTTAGTCGTAAACGCAGAAAATATTTGAAATATTTGATTTATGTGCATGCTGATGCCTGATAGGGCACATTCATTGCATTCGTGTTCGTCCGACTTCCTGTCCCTCTCTCTCTCTCTCTCTCCCTCTCTCACTTTGTCAGACATTTGCAATTTACATACAATTTTAGCATATTGCATTCGTGTTTGTATTTCTATTGGTATCTGTATATGTATTGCTGATAAGCATTTCCAATGATAAATGCTAAACAATTTGCTTGGCAGTCCGGGTTTGAGGCAACGTTCCACATAGATGCGCAGCTGGGAAGTGTTTTTCTCTCCTCAACTATTTTGGCTTCTTGGCGAGCAACGTTGCCAGCAAACTCATTTTGATATGTTCAGGCTAAACATTATTGCATTTTGCTACATTTTACGTATGTAGTTTCGTGTTTTCTACTCTTATTGCCCTATGCACATGATAACTAACAAAAATGCTCATAAAAAATAAAAACAAATACAAATTATACCATTTTTCCATGAAAATTAAACCAAATTCATTATATTTTTTTTGTATGTTTCGTGTATATTTTTGTAAAAATATGTTTATTTATGTATGTGTAAAAAATTTTGTTTTTCGGTTTTTATTTTTGTACACATATCTATTGTAAATTAAACTAAATGTAAAAAGTAAGAAAACTCTCATATGTATGCATTTGATATGCGAGCGTATAGCTAATAGAATTGCATATTCATAATATTTATATAATTGATAATTGATTGCTACAATACATATACATATGTACGTTTATTAAATGGCCGCGTTAAAAGCTAAAGCTAAAGCCAATTTACACTTTTTAAAATATTCATGAAGCACAAATTCTTGAACTATAAGCTGGAAATTGCACATTTAATAAAATAGTCTAGGAAAATTAAAAGAAAATAAAAAATAATTATGAATACAAAAATACGAATGAAATGAAGATATTTACTATATAATTTGTATACCCTTGCAGAAAATGTTTTACGAATTTAAAATGACATTGATCAGAAAAAGGAGTTATATACGAATATATGGTTTTCAAAACTTGATCAACAAATGTTTTATTGTTGTAGTAGTTATTCGTGAATTATAGGCGAATATATGACGAAATTTGAGTAGCTTGTGCAGGTTTTTTCAAAGCTCTGCTATAATTTGATTTGGTATTGAGTTGATATGACTGCAAGGGTATTAAATATTCGGTACGCCGAGTATAATTAACTGCTTTTTCTGGTTTGTTTGTGCACATTGAACCACGTTGAGTTCCTTCACTTGTAGCTGTATTGTTGTTATTGTTGATGTTGTTGTTATTGCGAAATAATGGCCACAGTTTTCTTTTCTAATAATAATAGTTAAGGAATATCTTTGCAAGCTTAAGCCTAACCATTTGCCATTGATAATTCAACATAAAAATGGCTACAGACACACATCAATAATAATAACACTAACTAACTTTACAAATACATATATATACGTATATTCTTAAATATCATATCGTTTCAAATATCATATAGAGTTACAACAATTACAGTTACAATACGACAGACATACATACAAAACATTTACACATACAAAAATCAAACGCGTCGCTTTTACACAGTACAAAATCGGCTACTTACGCATATATATGGTATGTATATGCAAATTTGTATATATATATACATATATAGCGTATGTATATGTATATATATATCGAACATTTGCAGCGCTAATTTGAAATTAGCAAAAAATGGCATTTCGCTCGCTCACTGCTCCCACGGGAGGGAGGATAACTTAACTAAGCCTAATCAGAGTTCTTCTATTTACATATACAAATCTGTGGTGTGTGTACAATATGCATTAGAAATATATAACTACGTTTATATATATAAATATATATATAATTGCAACGCTGAATGCTATTTAGTTACATACATACATGTACATATATATACGCTTCATAAATCCTAACTAATTTTTGCTACTAATAATAATTAACATAGTTTGCGGCGCTTCGCTGCGCCAATAAACAGCAGTTTATGAAGTCTGTATTGTGTGTGTGTGTGTGAGTGTGTGTGTGTGTGTGTGTGTGATGTGTGTGTGTGTGGTTGTATGTGATGCCTGTGTGTAGGTGTATGTGTGTGGCGTGTGTGCGGAAAAGGGATCTCAGTACTCTTAACGCTTGTAGCTATTGCCGATTTGTACATTTCGCTAGCTGCCAACCAACTCAATCTGGCGATACTTTTTGCGCAAGTTGGAGACCGGATCGCGATACAGCATGGGATCCATCCGCAAATTGGAACGTATGAGCGGCATATAGCTGTAAGTATATTGAAAGCAAAGCAATGCCGAGATCAATTAGAATATTTCAATTTAATATTAATATTTGAATAGGGATATAGGGATACAAAAAGAACACTGTATAATAAAATCATCGTGGGCGTGCCGAACAACTTCTAATTTTTAAGCTTTAAATCCCTTTTCAATTATGATAACCGACTATAACCAAGAAAAACCTATAATTTCTTCTAATTGCTAAGCCTTAAATCCCTTCTCAATTATGATAACCGACTATAACCAAGAAAAAACCTATAATTTCTTCTAATTTCTAAGCCTTAAATCCCTTCTCAATTATGATAACCAACTATAACCGAGAAAAAACGTATAATTATGTACATAATAGTTGTGAAAATCTTCTTATAAATCTTATTATAATTTTATTTTTAAATTCTAAATTCAAGACTCAAGTTTTGCTCGCATTTTAAAATGTACATGATTTATTACTAATTTAAGAATATTCTAGAACGAATTGTCTATTGAAAATGACACGACTTGATGTGATTTTACGATATTCATATCTTTACAACATTATTATGCTACTTTTCGCTTTGGGAAAGAGTTTAAGTAACATTTGGCAACTGAACTCACCCAAAGACAGCTGCGAATGTGTTGAGGCAGCTCTGTCGCTGTATGAAATGATCGGGATCATTCCAGGGCGAGCGACCCGTCTCCCGGTCCTTGTAACCCTTGCGCTGCGTCACTTTGATCGGCGGTTTTCTGGTCACATGCGAGACCAGCAGGTTCATTAGGATATCCTCGCAGTTGGAGGACTGCTGTACAGTCTTTAATAACAGCAACGACAGCCAATTGGTGTACAAGTAGTTGTAGTAGCGGTGATAGAACGCCGCACCCGTCAGTACAATCGAATAGTAGTTTGTCCACTTGGACGTATAGCCCCAGGCATTCTGCAAAATTATATTACATTATTATATTAGAAATATTGCCTGCCCGTTCGTTACGCACCTTGGAGTCATCCCAAAAATGCGCTCGCGCCGGATAGCCCACAATGCGTTCCGGAAAGTCACGCCAGACCGTGTAGGCAAAGTCCAGCTCATCCGTATTGAGTATGGCATCCTCGTCGAGCGAGAGCACAGCGTCCGTCTGTATCTCCTCGTAGGGCAGGAATCGCTGTGATATGCTAGGCCGTGCCTCCGGGCCCGTTTGCCCAGTGGGCGTTGCTGCCGCCCGGTTACCGCCCCCCAACGCAATCACATGCAACGGTATGTGATAGGTGGGCGGCCAGCGTTTTTTCAGTGGCAGCGGTCTATCGGCGGCCCACAGGACGAGTATCTGCATAACAAAAAGTGAAAGTGGGAAAAAGTTAATCGATTTATTCAAATTTAATTGCCATTTTCAATATTTGTAATTGAGATAGTTTAAAAAATGACTATCAAACAATAAATCAATTTATACTGCTGTTTTCAGATATCTATTTAGATAAATGCTCGAGAAGAAACTCGATTTATATTAGAGATAGCTGCTAAAAGTGCTATAAATATATCGATTTAATTTTAAGAGTTTACCCCTCCCTCTAAACTGCACTCGAATTTCCCTTGGAGCTATCTGTCATATTGCGTGTTACATGGACAAGTCCAGTGCCGATACTTACTCTATCCACAAATTGGCTCTTCGTTATGGTCCTGACTAGTTTGTAGAGCGCCGCATTGGGGCCGAGGGCGGCGCCAATTTGCACATAGATAACGGCCGTGTAGTTGTGACGCGGCTCCACACCCATCGCGTTGAGTAGAAAGGGCATAAATCTGAAACGGGCAAGGCAATTAGGTTAATGGCGAAACACTTCGACGGCGCCCCAAAATGGCTGTGAATCTAAAATTAATTAGGCCCACTTGCCGTGGCCCCCAAAATGGTAGTGTTTATTGGCCACCGCCAAGTGTCCAAATCTTACCTAGAACTATCGGCAAATGTGGGCAGTGTGAGGAGGGCGCCCGGCGCCGAGTTCCAGATGAGGCTGCTGCGCACCGGATAATCGGGAAGTCGTTCGCGAATGATCTGTAAAGAGCGCACAGAAAAAAGAAAAAATCAAACGGCTGTTTAATGGCCAAAGGAACTCGAGTGGCAAGCCGATTGCCAATTGATTGCTTAATGAACGGTTCTGCACGCCAATTGGCGGCCAAATTGCGTTTTCAATGGCACTCGACGCCAGCCGCTTAAACTGTCAGTCAGTCGGTCTGTCGGTCTGTCTGTCTGTCAGTCGGTCTGTCTCTCAGTCTCTCTGTCCGTCCTTCAGTGGGATTTTGTGTGCATTAATTCAAAGGCCGCCAAGCTGTTGCCTAATTTTCCGCTTGACGCAGCTGCCTGGCAAACTCCCAGAGGAACCGCTGGCCGCAGCTTCCTTTGCGCACGGGAAGCACCACAGGAAGTTCTCCCCTTCCCGCTCTCTCCTCGTCACACAAGTGATAGACAAAGCAGCTGGGCCAATTGGCAGTAAGTGTGGGTGTCTACCCAGCAGCAGCGCGTGTCATTAACGCCCATTAATTTGTCGCTCAAAGTGAGAATTATGTACGTATGTATACAGCGCCTAAAAGTATGCCATGCAAAATTAGTCATACATATCAAAAAGAAGCGGGGCCAAAGCGCACGGGGCAGCTACGTGGCGCTGCCCGGCGCAGTGTGCTTAGTCAGGTTGGGCACATGCCATTATAATTGCTAGTCCTGACTCGGACTAACTGCGAGTTACGAGTGCGACGTGCCCTCCATGACGAGCTGCAGCAGCAGCAGCAGAAGGAAATGCAGCTGGAAATGCTGTTGGCTCAACTCTTCGCGTTTTTCTGGCACGCGCTTTTCTGGCTGCCCCGGGAAAAAGCTGGATTAAACGTTTCAGCGGAAGAAAGATTGCATTTAAATGTTGAGTATTTTAAATGCAATAGGAATAGAAAATAAATGGAATAGTTAAAACATGTACGTAGTGAATACATATTTAAATTTGTTCATTTTATTTATATATTGTGATCAGCTTAATTGAGCAAATGTGCAACATTATTATTATTCAAATATATATAACTGACTATTTTGAGCGATATCCTGACCGAATAGAAATAAATCTAAAAGATGTCATAAGAAGTAGCACAACAATAAAAAAACCCGTTAGATAAGAACCAAATACAATTGCAATTAGTTGCCCAATATATTTTATAATTAATTAAAACACTGTTAAACAATAATCGATTTTTGCAGGAATTAGCGTGACCAAAAGTTTTTTACTTGATCTTTAGAAGAGGTCAAGAGTATTTTTCCACCAAAACTTGGTTAATCTTCATCTGAAATTGTGGATGCTATACATTATCCAGATTAGCTATCTTAGCACATTATCTGCCGTGTGTATACATTACAATAAATAATATAAAACACATTTTATTCCTTTCTTTACATTTTATGTTTTTCCAAACAAGTTGGAATACTGTTTTTCCTAAGGGTTTCGTGATATTAGTAAGGTTTCTCTAAACATATAAATTGCATTTTTTTTGTGCAACATTATTTTTTCATTGTCCCAAAAAGGGATAATCTGGGGCTTTAGTCTATAGTTACCGTCCGCGTTTAAAGGCACTAACTGAAAACAGAGTTTGCAATGTTTTTATTTGTTTGGCCAAAAGCTTTCCGTGAGCATTGTGCTGTAGAAATAATAACCTATGTTCAAATTAACCTGGTAAACAGTGTAGAGACTTGTCTCTACATACATATTTTCTATATAATTTGAACTAAATATTCAATTTGCAATGCGATGTTAAAATGTTTTTGTTGCCCATTTTGGCCTTAAATTTGTATACGTAAGGCAAAGTACGCACACATAAAAGTAATTTTCGAAGCAATTAAAAGTATACGGGGACTTTAAGACAATTATTAACATTAAGTGTACCATTAATGGTTATTATAATTATGTTTTTCCACTTCATAACAAAATTCCCTCTGCCATTGACAACTTCAGCTTTGTGGACTTTCATTTGTAGTTTTAGTCCGTTCATTAAGCCGTCTTCCCAGCGGCTCCCAGCTCCTCTCACGTCGCAGCCGTGGATTGCAGTTGTCAACTAGCGACTGTCGTCGGTCTGCCTGCTCCTGCTCCTGCTCCTGTTGCTGTTCCTGCTGCTCCTGCTCCTGCTCCTGCTCCTCCACACGCGTCTCAAGTGCCTGCTTTATTTAGTAATTATAATTTCTACACTATTCTATGTTTTTTTCTTTCACATTCTCCCTCTATTTTGTTCTATCTCGTTGCCTGGCATATTCAGCGCCGAGCGTGAGGAGGGCGTCTAAAAGTCTGCAAGGCGCGTGTTTATTTACCTTTTCAAGTCGAGTGTGTTTGTGTATGTGTGGGTGTGTGCGCGTGTGTGTTTGGCTGACATAATTAAGTCAATCTTGCTGCTGTTGACGTTGCAGCATAATTGAGAGCGACTGAGCGCAAGCAAACAGGTAACAAAGAGCGAGCGAGCCAGCGAGTTCTGAACTCGACCCAACTCGACTTGACTCAACTCGTCCCGACTCGTTTTGTCTATGATTCAATTATGCAACGTGCATACATGCGCAGGCTTAGGCCCCTGCCCGGACCAGGTCAGGGGGCGCGGCAAATGTTGGCGTGCCATTTTAATTGGCTAACAAAGTGCTTTAATTGGCTTTAAGCTCGTCGAGTTTGGGCGGCTCAGCAAATTTTCGTTGCCTACTTTGCATCTCCGGCACAGCGAACAAATAGAAAACCAGTTAGCAGAGTTCCGTTTCCCGTTCGCCGTCTCCCGTTATCCTTACACATGTCATTCGACCTGGCAGCAGCTGCCCCCCGCGCCACGCCCGCTGGCGCTGTAACTTGGCAACGTTTGCTCAAGTGGCAGCTAGAGCTGGATTTCATTTTTCAGGACTTTTCTGAAACTACTTAAGCTACTGAGCGACAGTTTTTCCAACAGACCCTCCCCTCTACCCCCTCAGACTGATTAAGCCGCTGCAGCTGGAGTGTGTGGGGGCGGTGGGAGGGGCGGGCGCTGCCAGTGGGAATTGGTTAAGAGCTGCAGCTGCAACCTGGGCGCAAAAACTCAATAGAGCGCATAATGTGTGCAAATAAAACAGGTGAGTGCATTTTTGGCATGGGCGTGAGTGTGGGCGTGGGCATGGGCGTGGCAGCTGCTTATGTAAATGCAAGCGGCTGGGATATGGATATACATATTTATACATGTACACATACTTATGAGCCTGGCCTAAAGTAGCTGTTGCCAGAAGTCAGCCCACAACTCAAGCTTATCCTTTTAGGCTGGCAAATTGCATTTGGGTCCGCCTAAAAGCAGGCTATACAAATTACTGTGCATGCACGCAGAACTAAAAGGAAATTTACTCAAATTAATTGCATACATAGTTTAAGCTCTTTGGCCAAAATGTTCTCTGGGATTTAGCATTTTACATTTTGACCGTTTATGCGTAGCAACTGCTGCTGATTTAAGACAAGTATTTAGGGTAACTTCTAATTAAAGTTTATAAATTGAAAAAGTTGTAAAAATGTGTTAATTATATTAACTCATATATATAAAAAAAATACAATTAATAGTGAATGTATTTTTAGGAATTTGTATTTGTAATTTGTAAAATTTGTATTCTGTGATATTTTCATTTCAGTTTAATTTTTATCTTTATAAAAATAAAATCAATCAGCATACATAGCTTGCAAAAAAACTTGTGTGTTTAAACAAACTTAATATTAATATTAATTTATACAACACTTTGGGACGTAATGCTTTTAACTGAACTCTCTAGCGCAGTCTACTTTTTTGGCTTGTGTGAGATTCCTATTTCAGACGCGTTCTCCTTTCGTTTTATTATTATTTTTTGCTTATTGGTATGCGTTTTATCCTTTCTCAAACAGCATTTCGCCAGCTTCTGGTATCTGCTCGGCTTAAGTGGCACGCATAAACGCAAATCGCATTCACATTCGCGCTTGCGTTCGCATTTCAATTCGCATAAACAAGCACAAAAAGCGTATTTACTGATGTTTTGCAGCATAGTTTCTGGGGCGCAAAAGTTCAGTTCAAAGCGTCGACAGCTGCATACATAAAATGTAAAATGTGCAGCACACATAAAATTTGCTGTTGCACTGGCAAAAGTTGCAGTCAACGACACCAAACAACCAACCAAATGCTGAAGTTGCACAAGTCGCTGATGTTGCCCCGTTGGCTGCTGTCTTTTCAGTTGCCTCAGACACACACACACACAAAGCAACAACAAGATCTCAGCACAAGACAAACGCCAAATTAACTTATGCTGAGTAGCTTGGAGAAAGAAGAAAAATGTAAATGCTGTCAACTTTTACCAGCTGCCGATGCAGTTGCAGTGCCACAAAGAATAGCAAAACAGTGAAAAACTTGCATCCGCTTTGCTGCAAAATTAACAGTATCCGAAGTCGCAGCAGAAAGTTAATGCCAACAACATGGCGTATGCGTAATAAGCTGTCCTTTAGGCAATTTGCATACACACACCAAGCAGGACGAGTGCAACAAAAATGTCCCGTAAATAATTCTCAGTCCTCGAACTGGCACTGTTTTAATTATTAAATAAATACCGAACTGAATAAATACCAATAGTAAATATTTTAAATGTGTATGTGTGTGTGTGTGCGCTGACTACACAAAATTTGCGTGTAATTTGCAAGCGTAAAAATTCAACGTGCAATATTAACACGTATCACATGATTTTCTAAAGCGCATTTTATATATACCCTTCAGCAATAAAATGCAAATGGGGTGATTCAAATTTATAAAATAAATGTGAAAACGAAGAGTCTTGTATAAGTTATTTATATAAAATAATAGTTAAAAGTTATTAAAACTATACCAATTTAAATTTACTCAAAAATACTTAGTATAACATTTATATACAGGGTTTTGTGACACTGCTCCTGACTAATTACTAATCTTACAGTTGTCCTCAACGTATTTTTTATATTTTTTTATATTTGTTTAATACTGGGTATTATATGGTCGCACATATTTTATCGCACCTAACTTGTTTGTTTTATTTTTTATTTATTTGCAGTGCGGTTTTTGGTATGTGACAGAAACATTCATACAAAAAACGAAAAAAGATATTACAACCTAAAATGCCAAACGCTATCCGAGCGCAATTGCTTTTATATTGTTTATTGCTGTGCTTTTTATACTCTTCCAAAGAGTTGTTAAATTTTGGAACGAACTAGTAGTATTATTTAAAAATGCTGTAACATTTAGATTTTGATTACGTTAAAAGTTATTAAGCCAAAAATATATTATTTTTTTAACGAAAAACGTAAAGTATTAATTTATTAAAATCTATAAAGTTGAGTTTTACAACACCAGACGATCTATCAATTTTATTATTATATATTATATTAAATATATTCCCTATTTAATGTATTTTATTTAAATTAATGAGAACTTTTTAATAAAGGGTATTAAACTTTTGCTATTCCAATAAGAGCTTTCATTTTATTTTCATTTTTAGTTTAGAAGTTTTGTGCAAATATTTATCGATTTGGACGCAATGTTAATTAAGTATGGCTTCAAAATGTTTCGGACAGCTATATCTGCATAACGATGTGTAAATGGGTTTTCGTTTGCCCATAGATAGTTCGACACTTTGCAGTATTAAGTTAGTTTATCTTTCAGTTTTATATATTTTGTTTTTCACCGTTTTCCTATTGCCATTCACTTCATTCTGGCTTATAACGTCATTTGCCATGACTTCAAAACTTTAAGCTTGCGATGATGTCATTATTGTTGGCCGAAAGTCGCGCCCGGCAAACTTCACTGATGTTGGCCTTACCAACAACAACACCACCAACAACAAGAGCCGAAGTTATGGAAGCTGCTTTGACAAATTCGTTTAAAGACGACAAACAAGTTTTGAGCGATAAACTGACAAACTGGGAGATTGACTGAATGAAAGTCAAAACGAGCGTTTGAAATTTGTTCGTATATTAGTAAGTATACTGAAGTTGGGCAAGATATTTTTTGTAAGCTATTGATAGGCAGTGAAATACAAAAGTCAATATAC
Organism: Drosophila robusta; assembly: GCA_035043565.1. Taxonomy (NCBI): domain Eukaryota; kingdom Metazoa; phylum Arthropoda; class Insecta; order Diptera; family Drosophilidae; genus Drosophila; species Drosophila robusta. Next base: position 8,072,735 of record JAWNMW010000584.1, read on the forward strand.
ACAAATCATCAGCATAACAAAGGACAATGTATACAAATTTATGCATAAATGTTTGGAAAATTGTACTGAATTTCATTTCATAATTATTCCACATAGAAACTTGTTAAACATAATATTGATTTCAAATTTATAAATTTACCGAAAAAGCTAACAGAGATATTTTAAAATACATAACAAATGTGGAGTAATAGATTGAAGACACCCTAAAATTGTAGGTGCCTTATGTTAAAATAAGGTTTACTTTAAATTAAAAATAATTAAAAGCACTCACATCAATTAAAACCAAGCTAAAATATATGCGTTTTTTTTACCAGTTTGTGAAATATGAGTTAATTCCAAATATAAAAAAGAACGTTTTATCTCACGTTTTATTTATTATAATTTTTCAAATTATATTTATTTTATTGCTATTTTAAACAATTTGAATGAGTTCAGTTTACTAGATTATCTCAAAACGAGTTCTATAATCTAATGCTTGTTGGGTATACGCTATGCAAATTTAACATTTAATCTTTTTATTGTTTTGATATGATTAAAATATTTAAATTCTGAATATCAAAGCAAATTAAAGATAATTCTAGATTTCAAAACGGTTTTAGTTAAATCTTTGCCACCAAAACGGCAAAAAGTCAGACATGACTGGTATTAAAAGTAAATGCACACATTTACAAGTTGTTAGCCGATCTTTTTATGTCCATAAGTAAATATGTGTATAATAGAACAAAAGTCTTATCAATTTATGGCCCTAATGTTTACAATTAATCAACCTAAGCGACAAATTGACGCCGCAGCCAGTCACAAAAAGGCCTGCCAAGAAAGAAAGACAACAAAGTAATCAAAAAGCTGCAAACAAATAATAAGCACAAAACAAAATCAACGAGAGCGTTTTAAGTAAAGCGGCAAAACAAGTAAAAAGTCAATTCCAACAACAATTTAACACCGGTTTTGCTTAATGTTAATTAAACCTAATTAGCTGAACTGTACCCGCATTGAGCACACTTGAACAGAATAATTATTTGGCAAGAAGTAACATAAAATATGTTAATATTCCCGAAGTTCTCAGACCAGAGACAACGACGACGCCATAATTAAAAATAATTTGATGACGTCACATCGAACGTGCGAGCGAGACAATTGCTGAAGCGTTCAACAACATCGGCGTCGACGTCGACGCCAGCGTCATATTTAAATTGGAGGTCAGTTGCTTCACTCGTTTCTTTAGCTTTAAGCTCGTGACGTCATATGCGTGCATACAACTGATAAGCCCTTCTGCTGCACTCAAACTAACAGCTGGCTTTAACTGTTTGCAACAATAACAAGAATAGAGAGCGAACTGGGACAACACTGGCAATGCCGAATTGTGAATGCCAAGAGCGTGAGAGAGGCAGAATGCTTTTCAACTTACATACACACACATACATATGCACATATTTAGCTCTGTGTGTGACAGGTGAGTCTGTGTTCATGTAGATTGCGTGCAAAAAGTTTGCCGGCTATAACAAAAATTTTGCGGCCGCTAAAAACAACAGATACCATTCAAAGAGAAATTGCACAGAGAGGGAGAGAAAAAGCCACAGATAGAGAGGGAGAGGGCGACGTAGAAATAGTGAGAGTATTTCTTCAAAGCATGCAATAACTGTTATTGTTGTTCTTGCTGTTATTTATTGTTATTGCTGCTGGCGGTCCCTACGAAAAGCAATGGGTGGGCGAGCACGTCGCAGCCCTAACCAAAAACTATGCCAGCCAGCCCAGCCAGCATGTCAATAAATATTTCATTTATGACAAGTTGACATTGCGCTAAGCAGTTTCGGTCTAACCTCTCCCCAGTGGGCGGGCAATTGACTGACTTTGCTATGCGGTTGGCTATATCAGAATTTGGGGAACTAATTGAGCCGCCGCTTCGGTCAATAATCGAGCACACCGAAATGAACGGGTTTTATGAAATTGATGTTGATTACTGTAAATCGAGCAGCAACAGAGAATATGTGATAACTATATGGAGATTGTATCGATAACCGTATCGATTTGCCCTACCGTATGACATTTACATTTTCATCCTTACACACATAGTGAATGCGTACATTAACCCGAACTCTTTTTCGACGAAAACTTTCAAAAAGCATGTGTGAATGTTTAGTGAACGAGATTTGCGCCTCGGCATTGATTGCTTTGGATTTGCGTTTGTGTTTTCTATTTGTGTCTCTCGCTCGCCAACAACAAACAGCTGCACAACAAATAAGACAGTGTTCTCAGCAGTTCGACAAACACAAACAACGAAAAAGAAAGCAGCAAGAAATAACAACTAACCAGGCAGTAGGCTGTGAGCGCTGGCAGCGCTGCTGCTATTTGGACATGTGAGCGGAATACGCTCTCCCTGCAAGTGCGAGCGTGAGTGCGAGCGTGAGCAAGAGAGAGAGCCAAGGCCTGGGTAGCAAGCTTCCATGTTGTTGTTGTTTCTGCTTTTGTAGTTTTTTTATGGCCGCCGACGGCGACTACTAATTTCGTCGATGATGATGACGTGCGGCGCTTTCGTGCGAGCGCCCAGCGCGCCGCAACTTACAGTAATTTTTCAACAGTCAAAGCAATCGGACGTGCGAAGGCAGCAACCTAGGAAATACCCGTAAAACTGAAAATTTAAGCAAAAGCAAAACTACTTGCGTACTTAAAAGGTTCCTCAATTCAAATTGTTTTTGAAAACAAACCAATCGCAAAGAGAAAGAAGCAAAAATGTCCGCACGCCGCGTTACAGTTAACACACGCGTTTCACGCGCTTCCACGTCGACGCCCGTTGGTGGAGCGTCGACGTCGTCGGGACGCATGGGTGGCGCCACAAGCCCCACCAGCCCCACGCGCACCACACGCCTCCAGGAGAAGGAGGAGCTGCAGCATCTGAACGACCGTCTTGCCTGCTATATTGATCGTATGCGCCACCTGGAGAATGAGAACGGACGCCTCACACAGGAGCTGCATTTGGCACAGGATACCGTTAATCGCGAGACCTCCAACCTGAAAGCGGTCTACGAGAAGGAGCTCGCCGCAGCGCGCAAGCTGCTCGACGAGACGGCCAAGGAGAAGGCCAAGCTCGAGATCGATATTAAGCGTTTGTGGGAGGAAAATGATGATTTGAAGCAAAGGTAAAAACAACACAAAAACTCGAAAAACAAACTCAAAGCAAACTTATCAGCTCTCGCAGTGATGTCATATCGGTGTGCGAGAGAAAGAGAGAACTGCTTGCATGTGTGTGTAAGCGAGGTTGCTGATGTCATGCGGCAGTCGGCAGCGCACATGGCAAAGTCGCTCTCTCGCTCACACACACACACTCACACACACTCGCACAACTAGTATGAGTCGCCTCTCTAGCGGCTGCTTTTGTTTATTTTTTGCATTTGCGTTTCGAACAAAACCTCCAAAGCGATACAAAAATAACAACGAAAGCAACACGCAAAGACAGAAAAGGCAGCAGCAACAACAAAAATGTGGAAGCACATTTTTCAAATTTCATTCCAATTGCCACGATTTTAATCTCTTACGCGCTTTCCGCTAATAGCCAAAGCAAATGCCACTAACTCCAAGAGCGAACTACGTATACGTAATGCCTAAACCCTACCAAGGTTGCAATGAAAACAAAAGCGAATAAATTGGGTACATATACAGATATATATTTGTATACTATATGATGTCATTTCAAACAGAAAATAATGCGCAACGCTTTGTTTTCATTTATTTTTTTATTTTTTTTTTTGGTGTTCGGTTGTAATGCAGAGAGCTCTACTTGTAATACCAGTTTTGGTGTTGGGCGCTATGGCGGCCCACCTTCTTTCTTCTCCATGATGTCAACGAATTGTGAATGTTGCGTATTTGAATTTTGCGTTTCTGTTATCAATGGCAATATTTATTTTTGGGCATTCATTGCCTAGGGTATTAACTAAAGTATGGGAAATGTACGGGCCTCATTTGTTTTTGTTTGTACCATATTCGTACTTTAAGCACGCCCGGGCTCAGTTACTTTTTAGTCATAATGACCAGATGTTGATATAATTCTTTTTCGGAATGCCTGAAAACGGTCTTTGATGATATTTGTTGAAATCTTGTGCAATGTCGGTAATTGGGGGTGGTAAAGGTACAGTTTCAGAAACCATTCAAATTATAAATAGCTATGTTATTTATTTAATGAATGAATACTAATTACATATAAACACTGATAACATAAAAAGCAGCTTTTTGGCGCAATAATCGCACATCTTCTCTTTACTAGGTCAATCCAAATAGTTAGTTGCGCTTGCCTGATGCCAGAACTCACAACAATAACAAAAAATATGCACTTTAATAAATTAGGTCGCTTGGTAGCATTTTTATTTATGTTTCGCTGTCATGGAATCGAAAGAAAGGCCCGAGAGGGGCACGAAATGCGGACTCGCACGCATGCCACAGAACTGAAAGTAACCTTGGGATTTCGGCTATTTCTGTACGACGTCGTTGATTAGCTACAAAAATTGTTTATTTACTTGAAAATTTTGTAATGGAGCCACATCAAAAAAGCGCCAAAAGCTAAAAGTTACATTAGGTTGCGGGCAATTAAGTGGGAGGGGGCAGGCGCATATAAAATATAAAAACAAGTTACCCTAGAAGGCGCCGGCGCCTTGTTGTAGATACTTGTAAGGTCAACGAGCACAAAATAACGTATGCAAATATTTGTTTTATTTATTTAAATAATTTACTTTAAATTCCGATTGCAAAGGCTTAATAATTATGGTTAAATGTCGATTTTTTTTTATTGTTGCTAAATTTAGCAAACAAGAAAATAGAAAAAAACGTGCGGGCCACGAGAGTCGTTGACGACGACATTTTTGTATAGATAGTGGAATTTTTGTTGAGCAAATAAACAAGTTTGTTTTTGGCCAAATTGAAAATAAAACATTTGAAATAGCTCTGCATATAAATAAGGTGACAGCGTGAGCGAGAGAGGAAGAGAGAGAGAGACAGAGAGAGGGAGGAAAGGTAGATCATATACTGGGCAGAAAATAGCATAGCTACTTTATGCTAATGGCATCTGAAGATTTCAAGGCAGCAACCAGAAGAACCTCAAGCGATGAATAATAAATTAGCCAGAAAAGAGAGCGGACGAGGCAGAGCAGAAATTCTTGAGGATTGAGAGAGAGAGACGATGAGCGTGTGAATCAGTTATATTGCCGATTGTTGACTGTTTGTGACGTCATCAGCTGGTGCGCACATGTCTACGATAAGCGTGTACTTGATTAGTAATCCCTTACAACATTCCACACATCTCTCCTTTATTCGCAGACTCGACAAGAAAACTAAAGAGGCCACGGTGGCAGAGAACAATGCTCGCCTCTATGAATCTCGTTACAGCGAAGTGAATGGCAAATACAATCAGGCACTCGCCGATCGCAAGAAGGCCGAGGATCAGGCCAAGGATTTGGCCGCGGAGAACGATCGTCTGCGCCGCCAGCTGGATGATCTGCGCAAGCAGCTCGAGGCCGAAACTCTGGCCCGCGTCGATCTGGAGAACCAGAACCAGAGTCTGCGCGAGGAGCTGGCCTTCAAGGATCAGGTGCACTCGCAGGAGCTGACCGAGACGCGTTCGCGCCGCCAGATCGAGATCAGCGAGATCGACGGTCGCCTGTCGCGCCAATACGAGGCCAAGCTCCAGCAGTCGCTGCAGGAGCTGCGCGATCAGTACGAGGGACAGATGCGCGTCAACCGCGAGGAGATCGAGCAGCTGTACGACAACGAGATCGAGAATCTCAAGGCAGCAGCCGCGCGTGCCGCCCAAGGCTCAATGCACGCCACCGAGGAGGTGCGTCTCATGCGTACCAAGATCGATGGCCTCCACAACAAACTGCATGATCTGGAAAGCACCAATGCCGGCCTAAATGTGAGTAGCATATATTTCTCACACTAAGGGACTCCCAACTCATTCATCGTTTCAATTGGCTAGGCACGCATTCGCGAGCTGGAAAATCTCTTGGACACGGAGCGCCAGCGCCACAATCAGTACATTGCCTCGCTGGAGGCGGATCTTCAGCGCATGCGCGACGAGATGGCCCAGCAGCTGCAGGAGTACCAGGATCTGATGGACATCAAGGTGTCGCTGGATCTGGAGCTGGCCGCCTATGACAAGCTCTTGTGCGGCGAAGAACGTCGCCTGAACATTACCTCGCCCGGCCGCACCGGCACCGATTCCGGCATCTCCAGCAATGGCACCCATTTGACCGCCAGCGGTGGCTCCCGTTCGGGCCGCGTAACGCCCAGCGGACGTCGTTCCGCCACGCCCGGTATATCCGGCTCGAGTGCCGTGAAGCGCCGCCGCACGGTTATCGATGAGAGCGAGGATCGCACGCTGTCCGAGTACTCGGTGAATGCGGCCGCCAAGGGCGACCTCGAGATCATTGAGGCAGACACCGAGGGTCGGTTCATTAAGCTGCACAACAAGGGCACCGAGGAGATTCACTTGACCGGCTGGCAATTGACGCGCATTGCGGGCGATGAGGAGCTCGCCTTTAAATTCTCGCGCGGCTCAAAGGTGCTGGGCGGCGCCAGCGTGACCATTTGGTCGGTGGATGCGGGCGCTGCCCACGATCCGCCAAACAATTTGGTGATGAAGAAAAAGTGGCCGGTGGCCAATTCGATGCGCTCGGTGCTGGCCAACGCCGACAAAGAGGTGAGAGTCTTGTCGATATACAACACGTGCGGCACTTGTGACATCTGCCGCCACTGCAAGCATCTCGAGTTTGTGCTCGACCAGTACGCAATAATACCCAAATTTCGCCCCCAAAACCGATTAATCTATATTGTTTCCACCCTTCCCATACAGGATGTTGCCAGCTATGACCGTGTCCGTGCTAACGTTTCCAGCCACGCCTCGCGACATCGCAGCAGCGGAACGCCCGCCACCGGCTTTACCCTCGGTTCCGGAGCTGGCTCCACTGGCGTAAGGAGCCTCTTCTCGCTGCTCTTCTAAGCTACCAACAATAACACTACTCAACACCCACCCCACATACACACACACTCACTCACACACAAGACTCACTCATAGAGACTCACAAGCTAGAAGATGTAGAATAGGAGTAGCAGCTGGAGGAAACTGCAACACGTGCAACATTCACACATCAAATCGGCGTTTTGATGCATATCAAACTTAAATGCAAGTTATCTAATGTACAACAACAAACCACAATCACAATATCGGCTGGCTCTATATGTTAAATGTGCTTAAGAAATGTTCAAACCCCTTTATTTGTAATTTATAAATGGCAAAAATGCATTTGGTAAAAATAAAAATACATGTTAAAAAAAAGGAGAAAACAAAATAAGCTAAACTCACTTAAAATAAATACCTGGCGCCCGGACATGTCCAGAATTCAATTAATGGCTCAGCTAGCATTTGGCGAAGCAGTTTCCAAGTTTGCCAGCAAACTTTGCCAACGCGAAAGAAAATCAGCTTAGCGCGCTCTTGCCAAGATTTGCAGAAACTTCTTCAGCTCAGCTGCTGTCGCGGCATTTACCCCTCTCCGCGAGCGATTCAAGGAAAATGGACAGTAAGCAGGTGAAATTAACTACAACAAGCAGCTAGAAAGAGAGAGATTCGACCAAGGCGATAGTGGATGGCTTGCACCGTGCGAAAAGCGCCCAAAGAATTGGGTCAAGAAGCTTAAGCCAGCGGAATTTGCTGTTGATAAACGGTAAATGGTTTTGTACTACGATAGCGCATGAATATTAGGAGCCAAAAGCAAAATCAATATGGCATATATATACTTAATATCCCTTAAAATAAATACAAGTAGCACGAAGAAAAAATACAAGTTGGATATGTTTTTGGCTATGAAATTAGCGTAGAAATTTTCAGAGGGTTTAGTTTGATTTTACTACAAGTAAAATATAATCAAAAAAAAAAGAAGATATATCTGCATAAATATATATTCTTTTTTTAACAAAATTTTTATAAAGTTTATCGCTCAAGTGATTTTAAGTACTTAAATTTCAATTTTTATCGTCTCTCCAATTGAGTTGACAATTAATTTTTGATGCTTTGCCAACTTTTCATGATTTTTAATTTTAAACTATGACGAACATACATATTTTATTATGCAAAATAGATATTTTAAATTTAATTTTAATATTGACGTCAAGTCTGCTAATAATATAAATTCAGCTTAATTTGTTGTTAAGCGAACTAGTGCTATTATTAATTGCTTTCACAGCAAATTTTAATACAATTAAAATACATAAAACTAAATATTTTCTTAATATATATTTTTGTTAAAAAAATTTAGTTAAATATATTTTTGTTTTGCTCTTTCGAAATTTAGAAAATTTTAGTTGTTTATGATTTTCTCGCTGATTCAAATGCTTTCTCGCAAAAATCAAATCATTAAATATTTTAAAGCATAAATAAATAGCATATGAGTTGATATGTTTTTCCACGACTATCAAGCGGCTAGACATTTATTTTCAAATGGGATATGAATTTCTTATAATGACACTCAAAAGAACTTTTTCCAAGATATACACGTAATTATATGCTAGCTGCTTGTCTTGTCTTTTTTGTGTAATGGACAAATTTGAAAGCATTATTTATTTAAAGGGAGCATTAACTATATTAGTTTCGACACAATCGCTGGCCAAGCGCCGCACGCACCTCACACCTAGATACTGTGTTTTTTTACAGTGTAGCAGGCAACCTTGCGGCGCTTGAGTGAGCGCACGATTCAATAGAATGAATGGCCAGACGGGTGGACAAACAGACCGAACGCGCAGAGCGATGGTGGAATGAGATAGGAAAAGTAGGTGGATAGTGACAGCCACTGAGGCGTTCAACTTCAAAGTAGTTGCAGGCAAAGTTCTAGCTTGTCGCACGTTTGCATGCGCATAATAGGATTAGTCAAAGTAATAAGTTGCTGCCTCTGTGCAGGTGGACACACACACACACAGATACATGTATGTACATGCATATATATATATATATGTATATATATATATACCCCGCAGGAGGGCGTGACAGCGCCCACGATGCTTTGAAATGCAAATCTCGGTGACACATAAAAGTTGAGCCTGTGAGTGGAAGTAGAAAAACGAGGCGATACACAAAACCCCATGCATGAACTTTTTCGACAGCTGCCTACAAGTATGCAACATATTTTGTGCAAACTAACTTAACCCGCAGCTGGACCGTGCACTGGGCGTTGGCCATAAACAAAATAGCAACAAGAACGACAACGGAAATAGCAATAGCAAAAGCAACAACAGCAACGGTTCCAGTTCCAGTCAAGAGTTCGTATCGGGAGATGTCTGAAGTGGGGAGTAATCTTTGGCTTATTGTGGTTTTCGGGCCAGTTTCGAACTTTAACATTTGGCAGCGTCCCACTGGCCTGGTGACTGTGCAACTTAAGTGCACACTACACGCTTATCGGTCACATACACACACACAACAATGCCAACACAAATAGAGCCACATACACACACACACAAACTCAACACACGCACACTCCAACTCAATAGCGACTTTTAGGCTTAGGCAAAGATTTTGGGCATGAATAGCGGACGCCAGGCTAACTAAGTTGGTAAGTGGACTTTGAGTGACCTCTTTGTGGTGGCTACAACTGGGCAACGTTGTGGGTTGTGTGGCTGCGCATGTCTACTTATGTGAGGTTATTGTGTGTATTCAGCTTTTGCTACGGCCAAAGTTCAACACACAATAAAATTATGCAAATCTACAGATCAGCCGCACAAAACGGAACCAACGGAACGGACCGTATTTTCAAGGCAATTGCACAAAAGTTTCGTTGTGGTTTTTTAACCCTCAGGCACTTGTCGCACTTTTCGATAAGTTGATATGTTAATTATAACATCTAATTAAATGGGCATAAGCTCGGCTTGAAATGCAAATTAACGAAACTTTTAATATGCACTCAAAATAACTATTTTATTGGCCTTTACGTTAATTAAGTTAAAAACTCATTTAAACTGATTTAATTTTATTTTTGGTTTTTGTGGGTTTCTTTTCGAGCAATGTGCCCTATATTTATTTAAATTGCTTATTTTACTATTTTCACTCTATATTTCAGAGGGGCAAAGATGTTAATTTACTCTCAATTTTTATTATTTATATAAATAGAAGTCAATCCTTTTATTTAATTTTTTATTTCGTATAAATTTTAGAACCATTATCAAACTATTATATACAATTCTCTCCAATTGCTAAAGTACCAAAAATATTTCAAAATTAACCCAATTTCAATTCCGCAGCAAGCAAAACAGAAAATTTTGTTGCGAACTATGTAAACATATTTCAAGAGCAATTAAGGAATAACTTCATTATTGCCGGTTTAATGGAAAAATACGCCAACTCATTCGCTATTATCAGTGGGTCTTTAATGAACGAAGCCTTAATTTCCGAAAACCAAATGACAAGGATAACTGGCTAAGGGTGTGTAACCCTATGGATTTCTGTGTATTTGAGTGTGTGCGTGTGTGTGTGTATGTGAGGCTAAGACCAAATAGCGACCAAGACCCCAAATAACTGCTTAATTTGTTTTTCGTCCAGATGTTGGGCTCCCACTCAAAGCGACCCAAGCGTCCTACGACCCTTTCCGACCACCTTTTCCGTTCTGTTTGTTGTTGTTGCTCCTGCTGTTTGTACAGCCAACAGCATCAGCTGTTGTTGTTTAGGCACTTGTTGTTGTTAGTTTGTTGACTTAAATGCAGAGTGAGGGTGAGAGCTGTGAAAATTGGGTCCAAGCCCAAACAGACACCAATCCGGACTGCCACCAGATGCGGTTCAACGCCCACAAAAGAGTTAAACACTCGGATTTGGATATGGATTCGGATTCTGATTGGGCAAAGGGCAGACAAGGGCCGCAAAAAATATCAAATTCAGGCAGCAAAAATTATTTGCCTCTCGCATATGTTGGGGCTCGCAGCTTGTTTATGCCTAAATCAATTTGCTGCATGAATGAGTCTTAAGCGCAACGGATTTTGCGTGGTATCCAAAGCCGGTCACACTCCGTTCTAATCCCCCAGACAGCGTGTGTTTGGGTTAAGCTATTAGCCTAAAAGGTTATTAGGCGCGCCCGTCTGTCTGCCGCCCGTCGACGTGATTTGGCTGTCAAAAGCGGCTGGCAGGCAAACGAACAGGATGCGAGATGCGCGTCGATGAGGACGCCTCGAGGGGTGAAAAGTTGCGGAAGTGAATTTTGCACTTTGATATGCGCTTTATTAATAAAACAAATTGCCAGCCATACGACTATAATTTTAGCACACAGCCGGGCCCCATGCATAAATGGACTTTATGCTCATTTCGGTGACGCTGCGGAGATGAAGCGACGTGACTCTCGCCCCGAAGGATACACTGGGCAGCCTGCCAAGCCACAGGCATCAGGCAGTCTCGGCCGCACACGTCAACTATTTTTCAACAAATATGCGCAAAACTTTTTTCATATTAAAGCCACAGACATAACCGAAGGGAATAAAGCGGGTGTGTATGCGAAGCTGACCATAAGCTGACACAGGCTGCATTTTTGGCATATGCAAAAGACGGCTGGGCATTACGTGCCGCACGTGCCACACACCCACACAGACACACACCACCTACATGCAACAACAAAATGATGGGTGGGGCGTGACCATTTTCCTTGTCGAAAATGCCACAATTCATTTTTTAATCGCGACGCATAAATCAAAGGTGCACTAAGGGTGGCAGGGGAAGTTCGCAAACAAAAAGTGTTGTATGCTTTCAGGCGAGTTGCATTAGCAGTAGGGTGGTGCTGCTGCAATTGCATTTGACATAATGGCCCCACCGAACATTCGCCAAGAAAAATGTATGCGTAAAAAGCACACAAATTTATGAAACACCTCCACCCAACGAGTGCTTTGCTTTACACTATTTTTCAAAACTTTAACTTCAAAATTTTGTACTTTTAAAGATACTTACTTTTAAGATCTTGTAAGACTGTAAGTGGAAATTAAAAGCGCTACGGATTTTAACTAAACATTTAGCTGTACTCTACATAAATACATTATAATTGCTACACAAGACAGATAGATAATCTTGAGCAGGACGAGACCTTATAATAATATCTGCTTTGTTATAAACAAGCCAGCTACTTAGTTTTGAAATTAATTTATTAATGACACTAGTGACAGATTTTCAGTCAATACCTATTCCAGAATTCGTGGACAAATTACGATATAAAGCGCGAGAAAAATACTTAAGCTGGTCAGGTCTGTGGATTCCGGATAATTCTTCATAATATAAACTACACGAAGTTACTTTTTTTGCGCATTTTGATTTTTGAAAAAATAGCGTTATGGTTTATTATTATGGTTTATGATTATTATATAGTATGTAACCGTTGTTGATTTCATTTTCGCTTTCGGTAATATTATGCAGAAATAAATTTCGTTCAATTTTTGATTATTACTTTTGGCAAAATTGAAGCTAGTTCATTTTTTCACTTCATTGAATTTATTTCCGTTTTAAATTCATGAAACTTGTACAACATTTTTTATTCTACTCCTAGCACATAAGAACAGAAACATAATAAGCGGCTTGCAAAACAGATTAAAGAATTTTCGCTCTAATTAGCTGTTAAGATTTTTCAGAGTGTTATGTAAGAGATGCTTGTAATGAAATTTGATTCAATTTTACCAAATTAAAGCAAGGTAAAAAATGTTTGTTTATATTTTGTTACCAATTTCAAGGATCTGTTGCAATTTAAGCCACAATAAAAACACTTAAGCGAAAGCCAATTAACGCATTGTTGATAAAAGGCCAAGCAATAAAAATAATGGAGTGAAAATTAGTTGGCCATAAATCAGAGCTCAGGCCACCTGCAAGCAGTGCGTGCGCCAGCTGCCAATTAGAGAGATGACCTGACCGCAGGCAGGATCAGGAACTACTGGAGCAGCAGCTGTTGCTGGCTTGACATGTTAACAATACGCTTATACCAAATACGGTGCGTGTTCTGGCCAGTTTTTTTTTGGGGTTATCCAATTGTTGTTGCGGCTGCCCAACTTCAAGATGGTTACGTTACATGGCAAATATTTGCTTTTCATTTGGTTAACATATACACTCACATGTAACTATAAATTGATTATTGCTAGCCAAAGTCGACAGAGAGGTAGAGAGAGAGAGAGAGAGAGCGAGAGCGAATGAGACAAAGAAGAGAATTGTGGAACCCAAACCACTGAGGCTACACAGAGCACACTTGCAGCATCCAATCTCTCGCTCTGCTGCGGTTTGTGAACGAGCAGCGCAAGTTTTGGGTAACGTTGGCAACTGGCAACCACATCCAGCCGTGTCGTCGACTGTTAATGTGTCTGTCAGCGCAAAAAGATTCGCCACATCGCGACCTACGTACAGGGCACAGCCCCCCACCCCTCCCCTGGTCTGGTCCTGTCTCTTTGGCCACCCGGCTAGAGCTTCAGTTTCTGTGTTGCCGGCATGATGATTACACAAAATTGAACGCTCCACACACTCACATTGACTATGAATGTTTGTGTGTGCGTGTGTATGTGTCAATTTGAGTGTTGAAAAGTGGTCTCCAGTGTCGGCGGTTTGGTGGGGTTTGGTTTGCTTCCCGGCTTCATCATCAACGTCGTCGCATGTCGCGTTTGCTGCTTGCCATTTCATTGTATATAAACAACTTTTGTCTGTGTGTGCGTGCGTGTGTGCGTGATTGTGTGTGTGAAATGCGTATGTATTATTTATACGAGTCGTCGCTGACTCTGTCCCCAGCCTGATCGTCATCGTCTGTTTGGTTTTCCTGTTGCCTGCAACTCCGCGGCATCCACACAAAGCCCTCCAAATCCCTTTTTTGCCGATGCCGCGCATTGGATGTGGCGCTTCCTAGCGTGCCACATTCAAATTCAATAGCCGACAACTGCTGCTACTTAGAAAATACCTAACAGATACATTTGCTTTGCACACAGAGATAAACATGCGACCAAAGTCTGGAGCCGGTGCTATGAATACGTTTCATACCTTACACAAGGTACGGAGTAAGAGTTTATTGCATAGAGATGTCATTGAAAAGAGCTCAATATACAAAAAATTAGGTTTAAAGTTCTGCAATAGATGATGGCTGAAAACGTTTTGAAAACTGATTTCAATATTTTAATTGAAATAATGAAAATGAATTTATTAATTAGAGGAAAAATAAAGTGAGAGCTTTTTATGTTCTCTAACATGCTCTTAAAATAAACTTCATTGTTGCTTAATTTGAGGGTAATCCAATTAGGCAAAAATAACAGCATTAAATAGTTCTAATATAAAAAGCGATTTTTGTAACTTGTGGAGGCGGGAGTGGGCGTAGTCAAAAAATCTAAACACGAGCATATATTCCAAATTTCAAGTCTCTAGCATCAAGGGCGCCAATACGGCAGATGAACGTTGACGAACCCAATATACTCTTTTCGCTGCAGGAGCTAGTATAAAAATTGTAATTTGAACATGACTTTCAGCATTTTTGAAGTCCACCACGTCAACTTTACTATGTGGAGCTGTCAACTTATTGACGTATAACTGCCGTAATTCTATTGACACACTGAATGAGATTAAGTTGAAATTCAAAATCAAATTAACATTCTTGAACTAACATAGATTTTAACAGACAATTCAAACTTATAGACATGTAAGCACGCACTCTATGGAAATTAATTAACACGAGAATAAAAGCACGAGACGTAAATTAACTCCCGTTCAAATGGGAGGGCTAAACCCAACTCTTGACATGAAGCTGACATAATTCCATTGACAAGAGACTGAGACAGAAGTAAAAACACATATTATTGGCATTTAATTATCAAGAGAATAAGCGAATTAAACGAAATTTAAATCCTAGTTAAATCGGAGGGAAAACCTTAACTCACAATAAACATGTGCACTTTATCAGCTCTTCAAAGAGCAAAAGAAACTTCATCAATTTATAGAAATATGTGCAGCTGACGACCGCAGAAAGTTGCCCAATATTGGCGACAAACTTGGGCGGCCTGGTTAAGTATATAGTATATAGTACATAGTACAGTTCGAAACAATCCAACATGTGCGCGTTCTTCTTCTTTCTTGAAGAGTTTGTGGATGGTTTTCTTGTGTCCTTTCGATTGAGGAGCGCACAACTTGTCTTGTTTCGTTGTCGTTTTCGGGTGTAAGGAGTAGTCAAAGTTGTGCCGGTATGTGTGGGCGTGGCAGCTTATGAAATAAGCATCAGCAGCTGCACACAACAAGCAAATAAATTCTGTGAACTCACCTCGAATGTTGTGAAGACGATTTTCTCAATTGAGCCAAAATAGCGCTCCCACAGGACCTGCGTCTGTTGGCGCAAAGCAAAGATCCGTTCCGCTGAGATGGAGCGAACAATGTCGGGCACCTGCAATGGAAGAAAGAGATGAATGTAGCACATTATGTTTGCCAACGGTGCGTATGTGGAATATCAGCTTAACGACTGCAGCAGCAACAGCAGCAACAGCAGCAAATCCCAGGCACAATGCATTAATTACAACGGCCCAAAAACAACTTGACTGTCGGCTGAAGCAGCTGCAACAGCAGCAAGCAGTGCTGGTAATTAGTTAGGGAATTGGCCCGCAGGATATACATCATAATTATGCAAGTCATGGCACACACACAAACACACACACACACGCACGCACACATCCACGTAGAATTCAATAAATGCAGCAGCAGCAAATTGAAACAATTTAAAGAGTGCAGTACGTCTAGTGCTCGAGTTTCCTGCTCAAGTTAACTTAATTAATTGCATTTCCTGCCAATAAACTACAAAAGCAAACATGCCAACGATAAAGTCGAAGGGCGGACGTTAGAGCGTGGAGCGGGTGGCAGACAATGCAATTGGCAAACAATGCGACAAGACTTTGTCGCGAATGAAGACGAACAGAAGGAACAGCAGCAGCAGCAGGAGCCGAGTAGAATTTACAGTAGGACGACATTGCGTGCAAACAAATGCCAAGGAGCGAGGACAAGGCGCCCACACACAGTTGGACAGACGAGCGGACAAAAAAGTGCTTTATGTTTTTTTGTAGCCAGGTGAGCATCTGGCCAGCACACTGCGTACGGACTGGACACGCCGTAGAGCCAATCTCGGCCCACTAACGATTCATTTTTCATGCATCACTTGCAAATGGCAGGCAATTTCTGTGAGCAATGCTCAGAATTGAACTATATACTCTCTATATATTAATACGCTAAGCGAATCCCATACAACTGTTTGTCTTATTGTTTACTTTTGCAGTTTGGTTCTATTTATTTTGTGGAGATAAGATCTTACTGTAAATAAAATCTAAAAACAACTCAAATAAATGTAGCCAATAAGGTTAGGCTCTCATATTTGTGAATTCATTCCAACTTATCACAAAGTCTGAATTGCAGCGAAGCTGCTGAATTTATGTATCTACCTTACTGTCTGAAACAATGTTCGTCATTGTGTATATTGGCAATAACTTTTGAATTACTTCTTTGAAATTTTGAAATACTTTTTATTTATTCTATTGCATTCTCGTACTTCAAATATTCATAAGTTTGTTTTACTGTACTAAAAAGCGAGACAAAAATTTGTGTGGGATTTACGAAGCGTATTATTATATAGATAGGTATTTATTGGTTCTACCTCCTCAAAGGAAATAGACTTGGCTTGTAGTTAGAAAAAATGTTTATATCTAAGTCAGCTAGATCAGATTACTATATAATTCTGATATAGCAAGAGAAACTGTTAAATAAACTGTTTATAATATTTACAATATAGAAGACACATTTTTTTCTGTTGATTGTATTTAGTCGTCGCAATTAAAATTATCTTTTAATAAAAAAACCAACAAATAGTTAATACACTTTCGTGTTATACTAACACTTTCGTGCTATTTCAATGAAAAGTGTTACTTAATGTGTTATTTAAAAAAATATACATACAATGCGTGTAACTGAAAATTTGCCGAACACAACTGAGCTGCCTGCGGGAATTTTTCTAGCAGAATTTGCTGAAAAAATGATTATGCAACACTTTTTTGTGTGCAGCTTTAATGGACATTAAATCGTCAATGAATGGCGATGTTCAACTGACGGCAGCTCACCGTAGGCCACCGCTGGCAGAAACAGATACCAGAGGACAGCGCACAGGATCCCCATTGCGGATGTAGGTTAGTCGGGAAAATAACAAAACTTTCCGAAGGACAAAACGGGTCACATTTCAAAAAAATCGCAACGTGTTTTTATATTTTATGACAGCACACAAAAAACTTATGTGCCAATCCATTCAATAGTAAAGCATATATAGTGAAAGATATATGTAGGCATATATATATTTAACGCATTTGGCCAACTCACCTGCAGTAGTAGCCGTTCATCGGCCCAAATGGCGGCCTGTTTCCAATCGATTTTCGATTCAAATGGCAATACCCAGGCATTGGACAATAACACCGGAATGCAACCCGCCTGCAATGCTTCGAGAAATCTGTAAAAATGAATAAAAAAACAATCAGAATGAAATAAAAAATCACGAGATAAATACATATATATGAAAAAACAAAAATGAAATGGGCATGAGCTGCAAAATGAAAATTGTTTTCTCTGTTGTTCTTACCTGAAGGAGCCCAAGCGACGTCCGCGCGGCACCAAACAAAACGTGGAGTTCTGCAGCAGCGTCTCGTAGTCGTATCTGAAGTGAAAAAAGGCGAGAAAAGGGTCAGTAAGGAATGGAGAGAGTAGAAGGCACCGAGAAAGGATGAGGCCAGAGGATGTAAATTAGTAAGAGCCATGGCATTGTATAATGGCATTGTGCAGCAATTAATTGAACAATGGCCTGTGATGGGGATTGACAGACCGACATTTGGAGCTGGGGAGCCTGTCAGTAAATTGCTTTAACCATTTAAATGGTCAAAAGGGCGTGTAGTTTTCTTTTAGAAGCACGTCCTAAAATTAGAGAGAAAAGAGCTCTTGGATACCCTTCTTAATACCCCTGTGAGCACATTGCTTAAGTTGATCTTACTGGAGCTCTACAATAAAATTGATTTTTAAGCTGAGAGTAATTTACAATTGCGGTAAATCGAAAACTGAATTATACTGTAATTAAATTTCGGTCAGACGATACGAGTCATATCGAGATGTATGTATAATTAATTGTGTTTTCATACAAAAATCTTAGTTTATACCTATTGTTCCTATATAAATAAATAAATACTTAAAATTGTTAAGTTTGGTGCGATTGTGGCAATTTCTTTTGGATTACTACTCTGTATGGCATTCACGACTATAATCGACTTATCTTACCTGAATAACCTCTGTGGTCTATATGTTTGGCTTTCCCATTATTTATGCTTTAAATTTGCCAATTGAACTGTTTAAGGTAAATGCCAAAATAAATTCAGTTTAAATCACATAAATGAAGCTTTAGCTATTGATACATCATGACTCATTGCATGAGGCAATAAGCTCTACCTGATTCCAATCTGACTATCAATACAGTGCAATAAAATCGGTTATACAAAATGATTTAGGTCAGTTATATAAGTACATATTAAGCGCATTTTCCCTTTCATTCCCTTTTACTGCACGTGTATTTATTTATCATTTGAATAAGCCGCCTCGCACTGATTCTGCTCTTTAACATTATGCTAATGATGTAATTCCATCTTAATAGCTGGCAGCAAACAGCAACCTCTCAACCCCATGGACAATGCGGCGTATACTTGTTCAAATAATTCATATACACATTATAGCTATACACACGGACACACACACACAAGCAATTCAACAATTTAACCATCAAATTCATGTGCGCAATGCCGCAATCCGTGCTTGTTGCTGATTTAAGCTTTAATGCCAAATCAGAACGTAGCTGCATATTAAGCATACGCCATGTAGCTCAAACATTTGTACACAGTGCGGCAGGTATGTGGATGGGCTACCGCAGTCGCTGCTCGCCCTTTGTCTCTGTCAACCCCTCCCCCTTCCGCCCCCTCACACCCGTTAACAAGTTAAGTTGCGCGTAAAATTACATGTAGTGAGGCATGTTGCCACGCCCACTGTGGCCCACTGTCCAACGATTGAAAGCAGTCCAACTGGTCAGCAATTTGAGCTTTGCCACTGCTGCTGCCACTGCTGCTGCTGCCTTTTTAAAGCAAATTCAGCAGAAAATTTATTTAGAAAACTGCAGGCGCAGCGTATTCGTATTGCATTGACAACGGCAAACATTACGAGCACAGCGGGGGTCGGCCCCTGCAAGGGAGGAAGCAATCAGCAGGGCTTGTGCTTCGGGGGGGGATGACACAAAGGCTGTGCCCTGGGCACGGCTTATGAATAATCTTAAGTAAACAACATAAATTGCATGTTGGCTGTGTTTTCCGCTGAAAAATTACACAGCCAAATGCATAGGCAGCCGCCAGCCGCCAGTGGCCAAAAGTCATTTGTAAGCAACAGACATTGGCTACAGCAACAGGAATGAAAAGCCAACTGGGGAATACCGAAAATGTAATGCCCTTGCAAATGAATTTATTTGAGAGTATAAAAATACCCAGCAGCTTATGCAAACCAAAAATATGAAGAGATTGCAAGCAGAGCATCGCAAAGTGAAAATATTTTATATATAATTTGAAAATAAACTCTGCATAAAAGTTTGTTAATTGCAAAATTCTTTGGTAATACTTTTTGCCTCAATTTAAGAGAAGTCTCTCATCTAATACATAATACTTAATAAAGCATCGGAATAACCCAACGAATTAGGCATTTTTTATACTTAAGTAACCTATTATGATATAAGTACTCACAGATTACGAAAGGCTTTCGTATAAGCAAACAGGTCAATATAAAAAATTTATAAATAGATTTTAGATAATTCACAAAACTGGCAAAAAAGAACGTATAGCTGTTTTTTTAATATCAATATATTCAATATTTTACTTACAAAAAAATATTAAATCAAACCTCAATTTGGTTAGATAAAGAGGCAAAAAAAATTTACACTCAATATTTTTTAATAGTTTACGTCTTGTTTATCTTATTTAGCTTGCCCACTGAAAGAGTATATAGCGCAAGTTTATATTCCTATTTAAGTTTTCTGCCCTCGCCTTTTCGCGTGCCTTCATTCGGAGCATAATATTTCATCTGGCTGCGTTGGATTAGGAATCATTTGTGGGAATTGCATGCATTTCTTTCGCCAGCTTGAAAAATATTTAAGATCTTTTGCCCAAACACGCGCTGCATTCGAATTTCCAAATGTTCTCAACTCAACTTTTTCATTTTTTTTTATTGAGGAAGTGAATTATTTGTACACTTGGTATTCATCTCGTGTTTGCGGATGTGTGTAGGTCTGGACCACGCCCTGACCAGCCTCGTTAATTAGTGAGCGAAATGCCGCCTCCGTCTATATGCACTTAGCGAGCACAGGTCAGTGCACCGGCCACCCACCCACCGCCTAATCCCCCATCTCCTGCCCATCCTGTTTAGCTGTGCACTTGTTAGCTACTTGTTTAACCAATTAAGAGCCGCCAACATTGCATCAGGTTGTTGTTGTTATGTGTTATGTATGTTGTACTGAACTTTAATTAAATGATTTTTAGCTTTGCCAAGTTTGGCGAATAGTTTAGTTCAGTTCAGTTCAGTTCTGTTCAGCTTATTTCTGTCCATACCGGACGCCGTATGAGCAAAACTTTTGCTATTTACACGCATTGTTGTTGTGGCCAAAGTTCGCTGCCCGTTCAGTTGGCCCCAGTGTGTCGGCCACTTCATTAGTCGTCGAGGCGCCAAGGCGTCTGTAAAGGGCGCTCGGACTGAAATTCGCTTGAGTTCCTGGAGCTCTAGCCGATGCACTCGTAGAGCAAGAAAGTACACTGAGTACTTTTATTTGTACCCTACACTCATAAAATGGTTTAAAAAGAGTATAGAAAATGTTGAACACATCCGATAGATTATAAGAGATGAAGACAAAAAGTTTGCTAGTTTGCAAACCTAACCTCATCCTTTCTCATATCAAAGTAAAACATTTAAAGCCACAATGTTAAATACATAAACTATTTCATCCTACTCATATACTATATTAATTCGCATCTATATATTTTCGATATAATGTAAACGAAACAATTTAAAGCGTGACACAACAGAACTGTTGCTGCGTAAATAAAACGGATTAAAGGATGTGTGTGTGCTTTTATGAGTAAATATGCACATACTAATGCGAGCTGACATATAAAGCATGCTACAGAAATAAATATTTATTTATATTTATGCATGATAATTCATGTCTGCATTTGTACATCTTGATGTATGCGAGTAAAAATCAAATAAAAATCCATCATTGAAATTTAAATCGGGTTCCCTATGGTCTTTTACACAATGATCTTTAAAGCATGTTAATTTAACTTTCGAATAAAACCTTTAAGTCCGGACTGTGAATAATCTCAATGAAAGAGGATTCAAAATTGCATACATTTTTAAAGATTTGTTGTATACTATAAAAAAAAATAATAAAAAGCTTATGAATAATTAAAAATGTGACACAATGTTTAAAAGCTTTTTTTTAATTCACTTTAATAAGGTTAAAAAATCCTTTTTGAACAGAAAGTGGTCAAGAATGCTTAGATGGTTTGAATTACGTCTAGCGACAGGGGGCAAGTAAATAATTTGGGACTTTTACAACTTTTCCTACCTCCGTTGACGTCAAATCAAAAACAGTTTCGCACCTGTTGCCTTACCCTGGCCAGGACACTTAAACACATAAGCACATTCTACTCTCTCTCTCACAAGCTCAGTAATTAATTTTCCAACACTTTGCATAGTATTTCAAGTTATATTCTGCATGTAGGCCACAAACACCCACAGCTCGGCATACACACCCACATACACATGAAGCTCGACTTTTGGGGGGCTAAGTCACTTTATGTCAATTGCTTTACTCTGCTCCTGTCAAGGCCAACAAAATTAACATAACAAGTGGCAAGGACCAGAAGCAGTGGCAGCAGCAGCTCCCCAAGTTCTTAGTCCAGTTTGCTGTGGCAGCCGCACAGCGGGCACATAATTTGAGTGGTTTCAAGCTGTCAAAGGTGGCTCTAGTCAGCACCAGGTATGATAATTTTCTGAAATTTCTTCCTCTTTTTTGTTTTCTCTGTGTGGGTGAAATGAACCTAAGCTCATTGGCTGACAAAACGACCCAGTAGCCTGACGGGCGACCTGACGTTATGATTTTAGCACTGCAGAAAGCCTAAGTTCTTTTGCCTTTGACAGCTGAGCCGTTTGAATCTTGCCAACAAAAAAGGGAGCAATAAATCAAACATGCAAACAAAAAATCCTTAATATTGTAGAAACGGGCAATGCACGAAAACGAGACATAGTATATACATTTGCAGTATGAATAGAAAAAGAATATTTTAAATTAAATACTGACAAGCAATTACAAAAAGTAAAAGTTTTATTTTTTTGGAAATACATTTTAAACGTGTACGAAGAATTTCTGAATAATTCACTAGCTTTTGCCTTAATTCAGATAAATAAAATGTATGTATATAAGCGCAAAAATTCTAAAATGAAGATAACATTTTCAGAACGGATAATTGACTTGTTCTTAAATAAATGAAATATTAAAGACTTGCAAAATATGTTACAAATTTGTTGAGAAATATTCCATTAAGAATGCAAAGTAGACCAAGTTGAACTGAACTTTTTCAAGAGCTGTTCGCATCTATACCTTCAGCTATTTGTCAAACATGGCCGTCGTCAATCTGACTGCTATGATAGGTTTTATGTTTTTCCTTTTTTCGCTGTTGTTCTTCTATTTCCTGCGAGCAGCGCGCAAAGGCGTATCGCATTTGGCTTTGTCATCGGCCGGCTTTGTTCGCCCTCACACACAAATTGCTTGTCGGCCTGGGCATATTGCGTATACCTGCGCCATTTGTTAATTGCAACGCGAGCTGCGTTGTCGCTGCCCCAGCTTAAGGCAGATTGCTTGTCAGATGCAGCCAGCAACGAATGCAAAATTAATTAAAACCGAAAAAGTGAGGGCCTCGAAAAAAACACTAAATTCAGTGGAACTTGAAACTCAGCTGGTTAAAGTTGTGTCCACTTTAAGTGATGAAAAATAAGTGAGTGCCGAGAATAAACGAGAAGAACAATTGAGCGAACGGAAATTGCGATGAATTTCAATGAAAATTGCATTTTTAAAAACAGCATTTGAAATAAAGACAATTTTGTCCCGCACTGGGTGCGTGGCTGCTCGGGAGGTAGCGGGCAAACATAAAAACAAACAGAGAAACAAACAAACAGCCAAGACAAAAACTCAAACACAATGGCGCAAGGCATGGGAAAGAGGGAAAGCAGGAAGCAGAGTCTCCTAGGGAGAGTTGCAGCAAAAAACAGCTGTAAAAGTTGCCTTTGCTATTGTTTGTGCAAGGAGCAGCAGCAGCAGCAGCAGCAGCATTGGCAACAGCAGGACAAGCGCTGGCATTAAATATGGTGCATTAGTTACAAGTGGAGGCAGCTCCTTCCCTAACCACGCCGTCGTTTTCTCTTGTCGCCAGCTTGTGATAATGGCTCATAATGAATACAAGAGACCGCACCAAGACGTTTTTTGGAGCAAGCCACAGCTAAAGCTAAAACTAAGGACCAAGTCAAGCCATTAAAATGCACCAGCGCACAGTGCGTATGAGCAATACGGGCTAGCTTGACCAGCGAACATAAATCGTTAACCAAGGATACTTTAGAGTTACGTAACACTCAGAAATTGCAAGCCAACATTTTAAGGGTATTATTTAAAAACTTTAAATATATGAAAATTGAGTAGCCTTTTCCCATCTGATCTACACTTTGGCAAATTGATGCTTAAATAACTTCTGTGTGTTTTTTAATTTGTAAAACATAAGGCATTCAAATTTTAAAATAAAAAAAATAAAAAACAAGCCTTTAAACTTATCAAAAATATATATTCATAAGCCTCATGTATAATATATGTATATAATAATATGTGTACATGATTTTTGAAATCTAAAATGTCTTCTTTTACTGGTTACACACATTTCCATTTATTATTATTTCCTTTTTTGTTCATTTTTAATGGGTACAAGGTATAAAAGCACATTTCACTTTTAAGTTCCATCAGCTCACTAATAATATGCACATAAATTATTACTAAGACAAAAACTTTCTCTGCATTTCTTATAAATTTATTTGGCAAGCTTATTTCAAAATGTTGTTGTTTTGAGTCTGACGAGTTCCCCGAAAACGCCTTTAAGCTAAAATGGCTCTCTGACCTAAACTAGACATTTAGCCAATGACCAGCAATTTCCAGGAACATTTAAGGTTGCACACAAACACAAATACGCGACACCCAAAGGCTGTTCAGTATATATATATATAGTTCAGAGCGAAAATTGCGGCAAAATGGAGACTGTAAAAAATGGAATTGGCACTCAAAGAAATTGCAACGGGCCACCAGCCCAGTGTTACCTGTGCTCCTACCTGGGTTGACTGCCCAGCAAGTGTGTCGCCTTTAAAGTGATTTATGTGGAAATCTGAGATTAACGTGGAAAGTGTTGGGGAGTTGGGGGAGCAGGAAGGTGGTACGGTTAAGGCGCAGATGCAAAGGCAACTGGCGCCAAAGTTTGCCAGGCCTGGCCTCAGGTCTGCGCCCCGTTGATAATGATGATAGTGTTGCGTATAAAAATTTATTACTCTGGAAATTGCATTATGAAAAATGCATAAAATACCAGACATCCAGGCCTGGCTGGCAGTTGTAATTATTGTGGAATGCACATTTTAAAATTAAATTAAATTAAAATCAAGTGCTTTGAGCTTTTAGCAATTCTGACATTTGGCATAAATCATATAATAAACTTGTCCATTGTCAAACGTAAAATAGAAATTTATGACAGCTTTTGAGGAATTTTCAAATTAAAATGCGTGAATAAATGTTTATCCCTTAATAGAAAATATGTTTATGAACATTTTTGGGTCTTGTTTGAGTTTTTGAACGATTCATTACGGCAAGTAATTGATAATATGTGTAATTACATTTACTTTACCATTTAAACATGGTTTTGTGCAAATTATCATCAAAATTAATTCCGAACCACCGAAGTTATTAGGGGAAATGAAATAGTGATAAAATGTTTGCATTATGTGTTACATTTTTTAGTAGTAATAAAAGTGTGAACGAATATTGCAATGTCGGTTACACTCGACTTCAGCGTTGAACGCAAATATGGGCAATAATTTCACCTACTACCTAATAATTTCACCTACTATTATGCTACTTGACATCATTTTTCTTGGCATTTGAAAACAAATTCGAATATTCCTTGAAATGATCATATTACACAAGAAAACTTTTTTGACATGTGTAGTTTTATTAAAACCGTACAAAAGGGACAACGTACGAAAAAATGCAGCACAACAGAATGCTGAAAACTGGATTGAAATCTACAAAATTAAAAACTTGACAAATCGTTGGTTCAAATTAAAGACGCGCAAGACAAATGGAAAACTTTGTGTGTATGACCTTGTCGCAGCTGTGTGCTTAGGGGTTGTGCCAGAGTTTGAGGTGGCTTGCACACACACACACACATACGTCTTTCGTGCTGCAACACGTTGCCTTCTGCTTGTCATGCGACTATGGCAGCGGCAACATGTCGTATACGTAATGGCTGCGGAAACGTTTCATCGTCGCGACTCGTCGCGTCGCATCGCGCCGCGCAACGCCTGCTGTCAAATTGTGTGCGAAAATAAAATGAGGCAAAAGAGCAAGAGTAGAGCTCAACTTTTGTCAAGGACATTCCGTAGTGTCTCATTATTTTTCATATTTCCTTTAACGGCCAACCAAAATAGCACGCTGAGGCACTCGCCAAAACTCGCATAAGAATGTGCACACACACTCACTGAAACTTAGCTGCTGTCAGCCACGCCCTCTTCCGAACGAAACACGCCTTTCGCATATCAGTTGCCAAAAGGCAAAACCACGAAATATCACCGCTTCCAGTTCTGTTGTCGCTGTCGCTGATGTTGGTGTCGTCAACAGCCCCATCGTCATCATCATCATCATCATCATCATCATCATCATCATCATTGTCAACATCAGCATTCAGGCAAACTAACCAACTAACCAGGCCAACCAACCCAATCCCGAACCCCAACAGCAGAGACCAACTGCACCGATGGTAACGGTGGGCTCCTAAAAGCATGCCACACTTTTATGCCACCGCAGCCTCAGGCGATTGCATTGATTGTTGTAGTTGCTTTTGCGGTTGCCAGTCTGTTGTTGGCTTTATGTTGCCATATGTTGCACGACAACAAAAGCGGCGTTTACCATTGACGCCTTAGGCTCATTATAGCAACAACGGCCAAAACTGCGTTGCGACATCAACCAGAAAAAAGAAGAAAATTTCATTAAAAGCAGCTCAAGGTTTGCGAATGCAGTTGTAAAAGTTTTTCGTTTATTTTTTCGTTGGTAGCGTAAAAACTTTTTAATGGATTTAACGAAAATATAGAAAAACAAAACTTTAAAAATTGTTCAAAGCTTTAACGAACTTTAAATGCACTTTAAAATTGATTTTTTATGTTTTTAATAGTCTCTGTAGTTTTTAATTTTAATTTCGAAAATTCAATTAAAAACAATTATGAAAATCGCAGTCGGGAGTAACCGACTGCGCAATACTTGATGCTGTTTAATAACACTTGAAAACATTCTAAGATGGACAAAATTATTATTGTTATTTTAAAACAATATTATTTTGGAAACATTGATATTAGTTATTTGTGGGAGCGGAAGAAGACTGAGAAGCATTTTTCATGCTCGATTGTTAGAAGTTTTTAATCATTAAAAGTGAGGAAAGTGTAAATATTTTTGCCACGCGCGCAGTCGGCGTAGCCAAAAATACTATCAGTATTCGAGTATATAAGACAGGTTTCAAATCCTCAGCTTCAATGCGGTCAGCAAGGCAGATATTGCACAAAGCCAATATACTATTTTCATTTAGTATAACAAAGGTTTATATCTAAAATATAAATAATTCATTTAAAAAATGTTTTCAATTATTGTAGAGTTTTACCACACTATATACAGAGCCTAAATATTAAATAATATATTAATTTCTTTTAAAGCATCAAATTGATTTTTACTGGCGAATATTTTAAACAACAAAAAGAATGAATTATCTTTTTAACGTTATGTTTAATTAACAAAATTAATTTAATACTCAAATCAAATACTCAATCATCATTTTAATATAAGCCTCGAATCTTTCCATTCGCTCTGTTATGAATATATGATTGTAAATAAAATAAATATGAAATATGATTGCTTTTAGCAATTTCAATAAATAAATAAATAAAGTCATTTTTCATTATAATTCCATTACTTGTCCGGCAAGTAAATAAATTGCAATGCAACACCTTTCACCAAGCTGTAAAATAGATTCATGATTATTACTTGGAAAGAGCATAAATACATCATAGTTGCCCCAATGCTGCTCATTTCCCATTTGGTTGCGTCTGACCAGCGCCTGATCCTGAAAACTGCATAGATTACTTTAAAAAAAGCCAGAAAACTTTCTGTACTTTCTTGTCATTGTCATATTGAACGGCATTACTTTTTCGGCTCAGCCAAACTCAGCAAGAATTAAATAGAAAGCAGAGCTAACTATGCACATTTTTGCATATTAATGCACTCCGAGTCATCAGAAAGCTGATGCAACAGCAGCTCAGCGGCAGATTCAGAAGCATCGTAAAAAATGCAAAAAATCTTTGCAGCCAGCTAAGGTATTATGCAATTTTCTCGACATTTATAAATATGCGCCATATTTGACAGGTGCATTAACGAAGTTTCAGACACGGCCCCAGACAGAGGGCGCTCAGATAAAAAATGATGTGAGTAGGAAAGCAATTTGCTTGATTATGTAGATAAGTTGATGGACGGGGTGGTAGCTAGAGAGACCAACGCCTCCTCCCGCCCTGCGGGCTCAACTTGGTTGAGTGTGTGACGCGAATTGGGTGAGCCATGGGAACAGGCGGAACTGAACAGTCTAAAAGGAGAATGGGCTGCGTAAATCGCTGATGCTTGACGCCAAAGCAGATCTGTCGCATAAGTCATGTCAAATTACGAACATGGTGCAGTTGAGGGCAAGGGGCAAGAACAGTAATAGGTGGCACTTCCGTAAGCTGCTCGAGGAGCAAAGCTAAAAAAAGAATGAAAAATTACATTCAATTAAAGCTAAAAGGTTGACATTTTCTGCACTTTTAGCACAAGCAATATAATGTTGAAAAACAATTCGGGAGTGTTTGACTACGGCCAATAGCAGGCAATAAAAATAAATGAATTTAAATATGTTACACTTTTGTTAATTCATATATGTTTATATATGATCCGTAAACCACGTTTACCAGGCAAAAAAATATTTTAGCAATGATTTTTAAAATAGTATGGCGGCAAAGAAAAGTAAAAATATTTGTAATAGTTTTTTATACCTTTCAAACGGAATTATTATGCATACATTTAACGGAAGAAGAGAATATAAATAATATTATACCAATACATTCGACTATAAATTGCATTGTTCGCTTTCATACAACTACAACACTTGAATTCACACTTTCACTTATTTGTATGGGCTTTATATACAACGTGATTCCGTGAGCCATTATTCTAAACAGCAGAAAACTCAATGCGCGTCAGTATAACGAATCTATTTATAAACGAATTTAATTTCCAAGAGCAAAAAAATATACATTGGTATTGAAAAACATTTCAGCTAATTTTAGTTGTTTTAAAATTTAAATATGCATGTGATAAAGCTCTTTATACCACATAAATAAAATTTGGTTTCAATTGCAAATTGATGTTTCGTCTTAAATAGCTCACTGCTCAAATTGGCAAACATTAGGAATCACTTTGAGGGCGATCGCCCTGATTGAAAACTTTTCGGTCTGTGCAGGCCTAAAAGTTAAAGGAAATGGGCAGATGCTAAAAGGCAATCGTTGGCGCTCTAAATGTCTCGTCCGAAGTGTCGTGCCATTTAAATGAGCTTGTCAAGTTGGATTTTTGAACATTAATCACGTGACCCAACAGAACAGACAGGGACCGACTGTGACTGTGGCTAATGTCGGTCGAGGGGCTTGGCAGGCGTGGCAGTTGCTATTAGCAGGAAGCGGATAAACAAATTACATTTGGACTTAATGACAGCTAGAAACAATTTTTGGTTTCATCATCATCATCATCATCACCAGTATCACCATCAACGGTTTTATGCCAATTATCGTGAAAGCGCTTAAATGATGATCACACTCACCTATCATACTCGCGGTTATCCTCATCGCAGCGATTATCCTGCAGCTCGCGCCAGCTCTTGCCATGCCGGCATGTGGTCACCATAACCATATCGCGTCCATTATGCAAATGGAAGAGCGAGTTGCGCGTTTCCGAGCCAATGCCGTGAACGTAGCTGCAATGGAATAAGAGTTCAAGTTGAATGAAATAGCTCGCCAGAGAGAAAGAAATTTAGTATATATGTGGAGCATAGATAAAAGCATATCTTAAACTTATCGATGTGCCACATGTACACAATCCTTAGGTCACATTAAGCTGGCAGATTGCAGAACACATAAAAAGCGGTGTCAAAATCAATTGCAATAAAGCAGCTTCATGGGGGTGGGGCCTAACAGAGGGTCCACTGGGAAAAGCAATGGCAAAGATGGCGACGGGGACGAGTCTTGAGCTCAAATCTGCGCTGGGCCGCAAGCAAAGCAATTGAAACAAAAGATACTTACAACAATGGACAAACGCACACACATACTCTCACACACACACACGCGCACACACACGAGTATATGGGCCAAAACAAAATGGCAGCTGCTGGAAGAAGCAAACAACAACAACAATTGCCGCAGCAGCATTCGAGCAGAAAAAATGCCAGTCGCCTTAGAAATACCAATACATACATGCACACATACATGTATGCATATGTGTGTGTGTGTGAGCAATTTCCTTCTGCTTGGCTTGCAGTTGAGCAAATTTCATAGACAATGAAGTACGCGCCACAGCAGCAACGAACTGGCCACAGATTGGGCAACGCTGATTTCCGGCGCTGACTGGACACGACCAGGATCAGGAGCAGGAGCAGGACCCGGACTAGGCGGACATACGGAGCGTTCACTTTAGTTTGCTGACTGCTTCCTTTTGGGGCTTTAAGTGCGCCAAAGCCATAAGTTATTTGATTTAATCAGCGTGTCATTGAGGTTAGCTATGGATTTAAAATGATACAAATGTGCTTTACTTATGGAAACCGAAAGGTAGGAAAGCATGCGGCTTTCGTTCCAATTTTCGTTCCCTTTTTATGGCACATGTTCATTCTGCGGTTAGCTATGGGCTCGAAATGAAAATGTTTACTTTTAGACATGCGAAAGCAAAACAAAAACCAAGAATTTTCGGTTACTGTTGCCGCAAAAGAAACTTTTAATCTGTTGAAAATATGTCACAGATATTTGTAGTAATAAGAAACATTTGAATTAGGCATGGAATGAAGTGGCCACATCTCATTTCTAAAATGCAAAGCTTTACCTAAAACTACAAATTTTTGGTTACTCTAACCACAAACGTTCTCATGGAGACTTAAAGTAACTAAAATGTTGGCAAATCTAACCAAAAACCACTTAATCTGTTTCCTGTAGCCATCAAAGTAACCTTTGATGCCTTAAATATGTCTCGTTGAGATTTATACTAATTTGCTTTATTTGCTTCACACATAAAACTGTCAATAATTGGCTAGCCATTAAACTTTGCAAATCGTAACGAAAAGACCAATAAAAACGAGGCTAATAACACAAGCTAATTGTCAATTTATACTGTCAATTCATTTGCATAGCAAAACTGATTGAATTCTCATAAAACAGGAGCTCAACAGCTCATCATAATCATTCTCAATGGACTGCTGGTTGCCGGCGTAAGCCCCAGTTTAATGGCATAACATTTTATTAGGCATCTGGGATTTCGCGCAGTGTAAATTAATTTGGGCCACACCAACAAACAGCGCAGATGAGGCTGGAGAGCGCACTGACGATGACAACATTAATATAAATTAAACGCATAGGCTGACATTACAAGGACTTCATCCGGACACAATGTGGATAAATAACGAATGCTTTTAGCAGCAACAAGAAACCAGCATTGGCTGCTTAAATGTTATTTATGCCCCACCCCTGCACTAAATGGGTCAATTAAACATTGATTGAACCACCGTCGGTCGCCCCAACAATTGAAATAAAAAACTAAAAGCCAGAACTGTCCTCGCCAGTCATCTCCATTGTTCAGCGGGCACACAAAGTGCAATAACCAGGCGTACATTGAACCAACTTTCGGGTCGCATTCACCAGCGGACTCAGCTACACTCACTGACCACTAATCCAAACATAATCTAAAATAATTGAGTATTGCCCAGCGAGGAGCCTTAGCGGGACGACTATGCGGCGCTTTTTCAGCGCCACTCTGAATAATTTATGCGCGCATTAAATGCGCTTTAAATGTGTGAGCGCGTGCGTGTGTATTTGTTTGCGTGTGCGTGTGGGTGTGTGTGTGTGTGGAGGGCGCAGTATTATATAGTTTGCGGGGCTGAATTGGGTATCCTGCGTACCAGGGTTGCCAGACAACAAATTGACATGAAATAGTTTAACTTAAGGAAAATAATAAAATTGGGTTCCACTGTTAAGTCAAAATATTAACTGCTATAAATTAAAAAAATATTTTAAATTAAAATATAATTATAAAAGTCAAGAACTGAATTTTCTTATTATTAAGTTTTGTTTTGAGTATAATTTTAGCACTTGATTAATAGTCGAAGAGCGCTCCAATATCTTCGACGAGGGTTATTGCCGGCTAAATTTCACATGAAGATTAACATGATGTCCGGTCAGTGAAATTTTAAAGATTTGAAGCAATTTAAACATGGTATACAACACATTTCAATATACTACATTGCAATATAAATTGCTACATTTCAAACTAAAAATTCACATTTTGTTAAATGGATAGCAGATACAAATTTTTATAATTAAATAGTAAAAGGAATAGCAGTGAATGAATAAGTAATTCATCTTAAAGTTCTAATAGAATACACATTTTAATTATAGTTACAACCATTTACACAAATAAATGTGTTTTATTTGACATTATTTGTGT
Organism: Drosophila robusta; assembly: GCA_035043565.1. NCBI lineage: Eukaryota > Metazoa > Arthropoda > Insecta > Diptera > Drosophilidae > Drosophila > Drosophila robusta. Next base: position 8,104,906 of record JAWNMW010000584.1, read on the forward strand.
GCCTATAAATACGTAATGAAACCCTGGCACATTTATATGTCTTTGGATTTGGTCGGCTTACCAGCGAATATGCCATGAATTTTGTTGCTGTGAGCCAGCATCTTGGCGTCTTGGGACTCTTATGACATAAGTTTATGGGTTGCTTCATGCAATGCCTTTTAATGGCGCGCATTGTCCAATAGGCGGCCATTAGCCTCAAGTTATGCAGCAACTGCAGCGGCAATGGCGTGGCAACAACGAGAGAACGGCTCTGGCCAGCTTATCTATGCAACTTCAAAGCTTTTGTGATGGCGCCAACATGACGGACATGGACATAAAGCTGCAACGCGGCGTATGCGCAATATCTTTGCCTTTATATCTTTTGTTGACGTGCGCGCGCGTGTGTGTGTATATGTGTATGTGTGTGTGTGTGTGTGTGGAAAGCATAAAGCAAAAATTGTGTCGTCAACGCTCGCACAATGCAACAACTACAGCCAAAGCAACAGCAGCGCCCCAGGCATTAAATCAGTAACAACAACAAGAACAACACCAGCATCAGTTGCCCAGGCATCAAGCTGCTGAGTTGCGCTGTGAAACAGGTAGTACTTTTTTACTTTACAAAATATACATAAGTAAATATATTTTAAGTGCAGCACAACAATGGCAGCAACAAAATGGTCTGTAAAATGCGCAAATAAAAAACTATATTAAAAGCAAACAAAAGTAGAAAAGAACAGTAACCTTCGGGTTGCAGAAGATTAAATACCTTGCGAACATGTGCCACACGGACGATATTATAATCGGATCTTAACAAAACAACGGATAGTTGCATAAATGAAACACAATATTGATTGTCTGTATTGTGACATAAAAAGTTTTTGTTTTTTGCTGTATCCTCATGAGCGCTAAAGTTGATCAATAATATTTTATTACCATCAAAAGAGAGTACTGAACAATTTAAAAAGTGCATTGCCAATAAAAAATTCTTTCTGTCAGAATGAATATGTGATTATTGCAAAAATAAAACCTTGGAATTTGTAAGTAAACATGCAGTCAACGTGAGAATAATTTACTCATTTTTTTGTGAAGTGGATATTTAACATTTATATAATAACAAATAAGACAGTAGAGTATATTTTTTTTTTACTTAATTTCGTAATTGATTTATTGTTATGATTTGTTACACAACTCAAATAGAATCCAATTGCACAAACCTTAAATAACCCGTATACTTGAGAGCAGGCTATAAATAGGATTTTATGATTTCAAATCTTTTAGATTTCCAAAAATTTTCGTTATAAGACACAAACAGAGTACCTAATCTTAGAAAGTAGAATGTTTCTAAGAATATGTACAAAAATGTCTCAAATATTTAAAAATGTCCCTTTGCATTATTAATTGTCGGTAATGCTCAAATAAGTTTGCTTCTCAATTTAAGAATATTCAAATCATTTGTAATTTGATTTTTCTCCTAATTGATAACGAATTTAAGATAACTGTATTTAGACAAAACTATTCAGACAGCCCTCGCACAAAACATTATCGTTAATCGAGAGCAGCCAAACTGAGCGAAGTTAAGCTGCAACCAGATATGCAGTTGTCATTGTTGCTGCCTTTGTCGATGGGTCAACAGTTGATGCTCCTAGCCCTATGTCCGATGGCCAAATGCAGTCCCAAATGCAACTACAGTGTAACGCATCGGTCTGGGTGCATGTTGCCTGCCAATATTGTCAATGTTATTGTATCTAATGCTTAGCCTGTGTACTTCTGTGTGTTACAACTGGTAAGTGAGTTAGTGGGGCACACTTTAAGCCTGAAATGCGATGTTATCAACGTTTTAGATACAATTTGCAGCGCTCTGCAAGTGTTGTTGCTGTTCCTGCTCTGGGTCGACATCTCTTTGGTTCTTGGCTTACAGGCAAATTTGAGCTCATACAATTTGCAGTTAGCCGCCTGCTGCCAGCCAGCAGCCAACAGCCAACAGCCAACAGGCAACAGCCGCCTGCCGCCTTACGCTTGACTAACTGCCTGAGTTGACTGCCTGCGCCTCTGCCTGGGCCGTGGCGCTGACTCAGCTGCTGCCCCTGCCCCCCACTTGGCCCCCTGCAGGGCCACTGGGGAGCTGCCTTTTCTGCAAGCAACTTGTAACTGGCGCCCTCTGACTGTGTAGCGGCTGTAGCTCATTGTTGTTGCGGCTTGTTTGGTTTTATTGTGTTTATATTTGGCTTAAGGCATCAATTTGCTTTTACTTATATACATATCGAGCGCGACGAGTCTCGGTGCCGAGCTGAATGCCAATGTTGAAGCAATGACAACAACAACTGCGTATCGTTATCAGCAAGCCATGCTTGGCAGCAATAATACAAATATGCATTTAGTATATATATACACACACAGACACACACACACTCAGACGTGGCATTCACTGGGGCAAACCGCACATAAGAGTAAATCCAATGGCAAATGCATCGATTACATAATCCATTTACACAAATGGCATTTTAAATACATTATATTGACAACACAGCGGAATTGACTGCAACGACGTGGCGTATGCGCAATATTTGTATCCTCGCACAAATACTAGACTTGTTGTTCGAGGCCCTCTGCAAACACGCACACAAACGCAAATACAAATTCTCGTGTGCTAAAGTGCATTTGCGTGCAAATTAGTTTCCATTGTGCTCTACTTAAACGTTGTTTAATCAGTGCGTCAAGGAAACTTAAAGCAAAGGATTACGAGACTAACGTTTAAATTTGTGTTAACGAATCGGTTTTAATGTGGTTTTTATACTAATTGTGACACCCAATATGACACCCAAATGTGAAATCGATTAAAAATGTAAACTTACATTTCTAAATTTTGAAAAAAAAAATTTTCGAGATTGAGTGAGGGTATGATGATATTTTTCAAAAAATCAAATAAAATTTATTTTTAATAATGAATATATTTGATATGCAGAATCAATCTAGAGGTCACACCATGAACAAAATGCCATCCCACATGAAAATCGGTTCAGTTTTGACAAAGTTATGGGCGTTTGAAATATGCGAGCTATGGATCCGAGAGCTTTGCATGTCAAAATTTTTGTCAATTTTTGCATGATTTTTGACAAAAAATTTGACCCCCTCAGAATCCCTTTTAATGTTATTTTTTATACTAATTGTGACAACCACAATCGATTAAAAATAGAAATTTGCATTTCTAAATTTTGAAAAAAAAATTTTTTTCGAAAATGAGTAAGGGGGGGTACATGCTTTTTTTGACAAAAAAAATGCAAAAAATTGTATTTTCAATAATGAATATATTTGAAATGCAGAATCAATCTAGAGGACAAACCATGAAAAAATTACATCAAACGTTAAAATCGCTTTAGTTTTGACAAAGTTATGGGCGTTTGAAATATGGGAGCTATGGATCCGTGAGCTTTACAGGCCAATTTTGGCGTGATTTTTGACAACAAATTTGACCCCTGCACAAAAATCGATATCTCCCACAATTTTAAAGCTATAGTCTCCAAATTTGAGGGACAGTGTTTGGGTGACCTCCTCTTAAGTTCGAGTTGAAAAATGTTGGTTACGCTAACCCCCACCCCTCCGAAATATAAAAATTCTAAAATTTTTCTATAGCAATAACAATAATAACTTCTGTGTACTGAGAACGAGTATTACGCAGTCGGTTACGTCCGACTGCAACGTTATTACTAGTTTAAGTATTTATTATATTGTGAACGAAAGCAGCGCAGACTGTTCTGACTGGTTTTTTTAAATATCATTATTGATTGCATATTTGCCAAATGAAATCATGAAAATTAAAGTGTATTATTCCACATGAACAGCATCATTTGGTCGACGAAAAAACAGCTTGTCTCAGCGAATTGTAAATTCATTAAAAATAAATAAATATTTTATCAAACTTAATTAACTTTAACGTTCTGAAGTACTCTAGAAGACAAAAACAGACTGTTTGAGTGGTATGTTAAATAGATTTCAACAACATTATTCGATTCGGTGGAGCAACAAAGAGTTCTAAGTGCACGCCATGTGCGTATTATATACAAAGCTTGTGACAAAGAAAGCCCATTATGTTATCTAAATAGATGTCAATGACGAAGGTTCTTAACGAGCCATTCTAACGCATTTGCCAAGTGTCGCCACCTGTCGCATTTGCAAGCCAAACAATTATCAAGTGGTTGCACAATGTGCAAACACAAAAACTGAAGCGCATCAACATCGTTGCCGTCCTGTCCATCACAGCCATTACAATCGTCATCATCATCAGCGTCATCATCAGCATTGATTGCTATCTACAAGAGCACGCCACAAAGTCATTTGCACAAAGCCTCTGACCAGACTCATTTGCTGAGTGGCCAGTGCACGTTTCGCTCGCCAGATGGCGCTGCCCATCAATTTTATGATACAATTGCCGATGAGCCGTTAATTAATAAAATGCAACCAAAAAAAAATAAAAAAAACGTAGAAGCAAAAACGCATAATAAAAAAGCCCCTCATTAATTAATATTAACTCATAATTGAGCACGAATCAGTATTGAAAATACAGCAGCTGCTGACTTCTGCCTCGAATGCGGCGCAATGATTTAACAAAATTTAACAAAAATTTTAGCAATATTTAAAAGCTGCACGCCAAGGCAGGTGCAAAAATCAGCCAGCAAGAAAATGAAATGCATACGGAAACTACAAACTAAAGGAAGGAAGAGGCAATAACACAAAACAAAAAAACAAAAAATGAAAGAAAAAACTATGCGCAGCCACAAAACCAGCCAGAAACTAATGGAACTAATTGTTCGACGAAAGGCGGCCACACAAATATGAACAGGGGGCCGGGCCGGGATGGGGATTAGGGGCGAGAAAAACGGCGCCGAAACCATTGTTCAGCCGAAAGTGAAATGCCAATGCCGAGCGTAAGCCTAAGCCCAAGTGCATGCCGCAACTGCGCTCAGTAATTGGAGCAACTGCGCCAGCCACATTCCCAGCCCCGATCGTGTGAAGTGTATAAAATCATGTGCTTGGCGCGCAGGCGCCGGCAGTCAAAAGTGGCAATCGACAAGCAACTGACGGATAGACAGCAGCCAAAGTTGCATACAGCTCGTTTTTGGGAATAGTCGAGCACTGGCATAGCTAACCATAAAACACCAGCCAGCATGAGGAAGCATTGCGTAAGTAAGCCCGAAATTAAATCAATGCAAATGCCGTTCAAACATGGCTCTGGCACACAGATATCGGGAAGCTGCTTTTGGCCGCTTATTGTGGCAACTCTGCTGCTGCTGCTGCTGCAACTAGTGAGTGGCGAGCAACAGACGGAAGATCACAGGTAAGTGAAAAGTGTTGAAAGCTAAAACAAGAACTTGAAAGGATGTGAAAACAGTTATCAAACTCGGACTGTAAAAAGTCGTTAATATTAATGACAAAGTGATTGTTCCAATTAAACAGTAAATGTTTAGTGATTGTGACTAAAAGTGACTTATTAAACTGTGGCAAAAATGGCTTTAAAGATTTCTTATTCAGAAGAAAAAAATGCTGAATGATAGAAATATAGTTTATATACCTGCGATTTCATTGCTAACTTTTTATGGTTTACCAAGGCACCAAGTTCAGTAGACAAAGCCCCCATTTCAGACAATTCCACTGCATTCATAGTATTATATTTTTATAGGGTGGTCCCATTCCCATGCTCATCTCTCTAGGATAATTTGTATTACAGCTGCACATATAAGTTAAGTTACTAAGGTTAAGACCTGACTCTGCGAGGGCTCTTTAAACATTTGAAATCACTCTAGTCAGTAGGCAGAGTCATATATATAATTGACTAACATTTACTTTTGAGTGAATAACTTGTGGTATATATTTTTTTCTGCGATATTTTTTAAAGCATTGCGATAAGTAACTACTTGAGCTAAACAAATGCAACCTTTATGTTAGCTGACTAAGATACCAATATTGTGACTCAGAGATAGTTCTGATGACTAAGACTGATAACTGCATGAGATTAAATATGAACAAATTGTTTTATGAATTTATAGAATTTTACCTTTTCATGTCTTTCAATGCGAAGCTAAGTGTATTATTAGATTATTCACTTCAAATAAAAATATAAAATTGTATGTAAGATTTATCACCATCGCAGGCTAAATGAAAATTCTCCCCATTTTTAATAGAATTCAACGCCGTTTCATGTGGCAGCAAATGGACAACTCGGTGATGGGCGGACTCATGGGCCGAATGTTTAACAGTGCTCGGGCAATGAGGTCCATGTTCGGTGATTTCATGCCCAGCACGGCGGGCTATGCCAAGACGATGATGGACTTTATGCCCACGGAAACGACGCGCGTTAAGTACATCATCCGAGATCCGCACACGAACAAGCCCGTGAAGATAATCAAGATGCGGGGCTCGCAGAAGAAGGTGGTTAAGCTGATGAGGCCACTGCCAAAGCCGGTGATGACGGAGCCCACAAAGCTACAGTACGAGAATCGCATGCGGCAGCTGGAGAAGGAGCAGGAGCTGATTGTGGAGGGCAAGGCACCCGTTAGCAGCGACGAGGCGCTCTTGGACAAATACTTCAAGCAGAAGCCGCGTCCCGGCAGCAATGAGATTGTCTCCGGCAAGATTATGGAATACCAGAGCTGGAAGCCCGTCTACAAGTCCGGCGAGCAGCCCACCTCCTTTGTGACACTGCGTCCACAGGCGCTGACGCAGCTGCACACGCAAATCACCGCCAGTCACGACAGTCACGGCAGTCACGACAGTCACAACAGTCACGACAGTCATGATAGTCGCGGCAGTCACGAGCTGCTGCCAAAGCCGGAGAAACTGGTGGGCCACCGGCCGGAACTAGAGGAGGAGGAGGACGATTTTGAGCAGGTCGAGGATGAGAACGAGCTGCCGAAGCAAACGGGCCACCAATATGAAGTCACCGAGCACACGGGCGAGGCGAGCGGCGAAGTGCAGTCCATGGCGAGCCTGGAGGGCGGCTTTGTGCCCTCCAAGGTTTATCGCAGCAACCCCAGCAGCCCACACAGCGGCGAGTCCAGAAGCCAGCTCAGCTACCAGAGCAGCAGCCACTACAGCGAACCTAGCAGCAGCAGCCAACATGGCGAGCCCAGCAGCAGCCACCAGCACCACCAACAACACCAGCACCACCAACAACACCACCAGCACCACCAACAACACCACCAGCACGGCAGCAGTCAAGGGTCGCGTCCACGCAGTCGCAGTGCAAGCAGCTCCAGCACAACAAGCACGACCACAACCGAGGCGCCCAACTATCCGCCCGCGTTTCTCAAGAAATACCGCGAACGGGAGGCCGAGGCCAGTGCCAAGCCGAGCAAGTCCCGGCCCAGGCACCACAAGGAGCTGATGTTCACGGACAACGGTGCCGCCGCCAATGTCAGCTTCGCGATGAGCAGCCTGCGCGCCCGGCTCCAGGAGCAGCAGCGTCAGAGCAAGCAGCAGGAGCACGACGCCGAAATGGAGGCGGCCCTGGTGGAGGCGATGCACGGCGACAAGTGGCCCGAGGAGGTGGAGCACAGCAGCAGCTATCTGACCAGTCCCATTGGACCCAGCGCTGTGGCCTTCGAGCAGCCCCTGAAGCTGCCCCGCACCGAGTACAAAAGACAGCGGGCGAATGTGCGACAGCGCGGATCCGTCAAGTTTAGCGATAATCCCGGCGAGGAGGTGTAGCCCGTCAGCGCGTCACGAATCCGAGCGGTAACCAAAGCATAGCCAAAGCGTCAGTTAAGCGTTTTAATTGCCTAGTTGTTAACATAGTTTTAAGAGCCAAAGTAAAAGCAAGAGTTAAACATTTTCCCATACATACTTTATGCATTTCACAAAAAAAAGAGCACATTTCATTTTCGATTTCATTTGGCGCCGGGTTGGGGCGGGGCTGGGGAAGAAGTCACTGCACTGTGAGCACGCAATGCAACTTCATCATTGCCTTCGTTATGGCAAATGCATTTTAATTATTGTAAAATGCGTTTCCCAAGTCGTTGGCACTTATCGCATTCGCTCATTGCATTTGACAACCAATTTAAAAACTTTGAACTGCCTTCAAGTTGACCCCAAAAAGGCGAGCACATTACACAAAATAAAAAAGTAAAAAAAAAAAGACAGCCAAAGTGGGTTAAACCTGCTATAAATTCCAGTGACAAACCAGAACAAAAGACAGCCATAAGACATTGTAAGCTTGAACATTCGGAGAGACGGCCACAAGGGCGCGTCCTCCCTTCGAATAAACAGAAAGCAGCTAAAAAAGAAATGCAACAAATGCGGTTTTTAATTAAGTACCCAAAGCAACTGCGACAACAACTGAATTAACAGACAAGCTGGGCAACAGAATGGCAATAGCAAAAATATAGCCAGTAAATGAAAGAGAAAGGAACTAACAAGAACAAACGGCTGCAAAAGGTTGACATTTTCAAGCTACCTGAAGATAACTCTGGTGAAACCGTCAAATACTTGAAGCATGCTTGGCAGATATGTTCATGAATTTAGATTAATTAATCAATTTTTCGTTCACGAGAAATACACACGAATATCAAAGTTTCTTTTATGCTATTGAAATCTTTTAAAAATCACCGAATAAAGATAACTATTTTAGTGCAATAGCGCTGAAATCCAGATATTTACAAGCCTAATTCATAGATTCAAGAGCTACTGTAAATTTCTCCACCGCAAGATGCATCTGTTAACGTTCAACTTCAGAACTCCTGTTTTACATCAGTTGTCTAAGTTATTTCGACAAATTGTACACTTAATTAATGTGCTTATTAAAAATTGAGCTGTATTAAATATTACTCCTAAGTCATTAATTTGCTTTCCAATTTCCACAGCCGAGGTAGGATTGTAATACCACATTTCATTCATAGCCCTCTGATTACAGGCATTCCAGCGCCTATGGCCAGGATCTTTACCAGTTTACCACGCAAAATCTCTGGAAATTCACAGGAGATTTCATTTTAATGGTAGCCGTAGAACTTTCCTCTATTCAAACTGATGGCCAAACAATATATATAACGCGCTTATGTAGCTAATGAATAATATGCTAACATTAACCACGATGCTTTCTGATAACAAAAGGTTGCACCAACGACTTTTGTTCGACATAAAATGTATTTATTTTTTAATAAAGCTGAAATTTAATCACGTACCATTAACAATTATTTTCTTTTCAAATAATGAATGGTTATTGAAATTTTGCTTTTAACACGGTTTCCCAATCAATGGGGACCAAAAGTTGTATTGTAAAAATGTATTCAATAGGAATATTCGAGCCTAAAATTGAATTTAAATCATCTACTTGTGCTTGGCTCACAACGATTTTAAATAAATGTACTCTTATAATAAAGAAAAATAAAATGTTTGTTATGGATTTCAATGTCAAATTTATTATTCTATTTGTAAGCCCAAAGAAAACATAAATTTCTTAGTTAGTACTTAATTTGTCTTAACTTGTATTTAATTGCATTATTTATACTAAAATAAAGTGAGTACACATTTAATAACCCAGATTAGTAAAAGCAAAGTATATTAATAGGTTGAATAAGGTTGCATTTAGGCAACTTTTGATAAGTAAGAAAAGAGTAAGTGAAAATATATAGTTACTAAATTTGCTGGTCGGACAAGCGAAAATCGAAAATAAATTACATACAGTCTATATCGAGTTCCTTTAACGTGCCCAAATCTTTTATCGATTAATTGCCAAGTTAAATTATATTTTGAAAGCAAATAATGTATTTCAATAAGCTAAAATCTAGATGTAATATGATGCATTAGGAAACCAAACCGTTTTAGTCAATCAAATGTAAATGATTTTTAATCGTTGTTTTGGTAATGTAGTAATGACACCTGCTTAGGTCCTGCGGCCTTGCTGTAATTGTGTTCAATGGTCCCATTTGCACATCGAGGACTTCTCCTCTTCAACTGGAGTCATTAAAAGCACCAATTGACGGTAGCGAGTACTTGGCTATGCAAAGCGTCACCAGAAACGCGATTAAGATTGCAGCACCTAACTAAGGCAGCAATAACAAATCGCTGGGATACGCCCCGAAACTTTCAAGGACATTATTGGGCACGTGGCTAGATCTGGGGCTGTGGCTGGGGCTACAGCTAACCCAAACCTAGTACCTGTCCAAGTGCCCGCTGGCAGGAAGCGTGTTCACCATGTCCCCAGGTTCTCCTGTCCTCGACTCTCATTGTCGAGTGCGGCAAATACAAATTAGAATTTAAATGAACAATGCAACCAGAGCGGAAGTGTGTGTGTGGAGGTGTACGTCTGTCTGTGTGTGTGTGTGTTTGTGTGTGTGTGTGTTAGTGGGTGACATTGCACGTACTGCGCGTTGGACAGCAGCAACAACAACAGCAGCAACTGACTGGCAATAATGTCATGCAGTTTGGCGCGTACTTTTTCAGCTATTTTTTTTAGCTTGTTTCTTCTTCTTCCTCGCACTTTGGGGTTATTTTGAAAGAGAAAAAGTTTGGAGATATTTACGCTGCTAAACAAACTAGGTCGCTAACTCGACTGCAAAATGTCAAAGGGATAATGGAATTTCGCATAGAAAATGTGTTCAAGTACAAGAAATATGCGTATTAGAGAGTTAAGAGCAATCCTTCGAAATTGCGATACATGTAGTTAAAAATATATTAAAGAGATATTATATTAAAAACAGAATAATTTATAATTAAATAATGTCTGTCTGCCTTTTTAGTACCATAAAACAATATCAATTAACAATTATCACTTTACCACATGTTCTTATAAATATTTGAATGCAAAAAAAGACAATAGTAAAGTAAAAACCAATACATTTATATATATGCAGAGAGATTAGTTCGTTTTTATCATGTAGAGAGAAGATCGACTCTCTGACTAAGAATATATTCATTTTACTGTGTTTGCGATGCTTTCCACGTTTCCTGGTTTATATTTATGCACAAAACCATTATATATTGTTAGCTATTCAAGCAATATTAATAATTACCTTACTAGCTGAATGACTAAGTGTATGTGATCCAGTACATTATAGTGTAAAATGGCAATTTTAATGCACAACACGAAATTGTTTACGTTTTCCATGGGAACTCCGATGCCCGCCCAACGGAATGGCTATTTTGTGTGTGTCGGAAATATTTGGGTCTTAGGTATGCTGCTTTATGGCGACTCAATTAAATATTTACAGGCAGGTAATTGTTGCGTGGTAAATGCCGGACGCCTTATGCTTGCCGCTGTCAAAGTGAAATTTATGAAAGTGAAATTCATTTAATTAAAAACGTCAGCCTGCCAAATGACAGTTGAAAAATGGCGCCTGGAGGCAGATTGGCGACTACGGCGACCCACGTTGTGCTAAAAATGATATTAATTATGGCTTGCGGGGTAGAAGCGAAATAACAAACCAAATTGCAAAGAGGACATCAGAAGACACAAATTTGGTGTTTTTTGTTGCTGTTTACTTTTTATTTCTGTTAAAAACTTGTGCCGTGCATTGAACTCGCAATCAGCGAGAATATGGAAAGGGACGGCGCTGCCCATTTAGCATAGAAAACATTTTGTTTGCTTAATAAAACACAAACACACACACACACACGCTCAAATACACACGTTAGCAAAAGTGTGGAACGTGGCTTAGGTCGGAGAAGGCGGGAATGCTGGCAACGACAACTTTTAGCGTCAGTTAAGAAGTGCGAACTGTTCGCTGCATGCTAAAAAATTAAAAATTCAAATACAGAAGCAGCAACAGCAGAAATAGCGGCAGCGAGGAGAATGCAGGCAAATGCTTTATAGAGAACGAGCCCGCCGAAGCACTCGAACTAAACAGAAACTCACTGAAATTTATAAAAGGCATATGTAAAGCGGCACAGGCGACAAAAATTAAATATTTAGGAAATACTTAACGATCGATATATTAAGTAAAATGTAATAAATTATTAAACATAACAATGTTTGTGAATCATTAACAAAGACCAATGATATTCAAACAAGCTTAAAATCTGCGTGTAGTTAAGTTAAAAATAATTTATACTTTTTTAATTTATCGTTGTTTGTTAACCTGAATATTGTTTAAACCAGGTGCAAATACTATTGGTTTGTTTATGAATACTTGACTAGATTTGATGGCCGTAAATATTTGAACTCATAGAGCATTTTTCGGCATTTGCTTCACGAGTGCCGACGTAAGAGCTCTGGTTAATAAATCCATCATTATGAATTTCAATGAAATAAACAAATAAACGAATAGAATGAATTTGATGCTAGTCATTATTACAAATTTCAAACCACTTCAGATTATTTAGGTTATTCATGAGGACACTTGTTATGTGGCTTGGTTGATTAAATGTGAAAAGTATTTTATCATCGTGTATTAATAAATTGCACAATTCTAATATATTTATTATGAATTTTGTTCAGTATTTAAGTGAAATCTTAAAGAGATATCGTCAAACTAGTCGGTTGGCTGGATATCAAAAGCAGGAACATATGTGCATGTATTTGTACAAGTATGCAAGTATTTGTGGGAGTTGCTGAATCTGGAACACTTAAAAGCCCAGCGGTCCCATTGCCCGAGTGTGGCCGCATAAGGCAGAGTCAGAGCCAGATCCGAAGCTGATGCTAAAACAGAATCTAAGGCTGAGGCTGCCTGGGTTGTGTTCAGTGTGTGAATGTGTGTGTGCTGCTTTGAAGGCGGCACAAGTTGTTGTGTATGTGTGTGTGTGTGGCGGCTGCTGAAGTGTAATCAGCGGCACGGCGGCAATTACTGCAGCATATGCATGGAGTACTCACAGTTTGTAGTTTGCACTTGGGCTGCGCCATGTCTGCTCAACGTGTGTGTGTGTGTGAGTGTGTGTGGCAGCGTGTGTGAGTGCGGGTACGAGTGACTGTGTAAGCACAAAAGTTGGCGAAACGCAGCGCAATTTGCAGCACTGAGCGGATTTTTTAAAATGCTAAATACAGCAGCTGCAGCAGCAGCGGCAGCAGCAGCTCAGCTGCAGTACATCATCAGTGGATTGCGGCCCAGTGCCGCTGCGGCAGCCCAGGCGGTTGCAGCTGCGGCTTGGCTTGACTTTGATGCACTTGTACCGGGAGTCTGGCAACATCATTTTAATGAATATTACGTTTAACGCTTTTAAATTGAATTTGTTTGGCGAGTGGGGCATGTGCACAACACTAAAACTTGCTGGCAGCCCACACACCGCAAGGGCACGCTTGATAGAGAGATTATAAATGAGCTATATAGACACATTTATTGGAGCATCACCGAATTCAACAAAAGTTAATCATCTACAAATTAATTATACTCTTCAGTTTGAAAATTACTAGAAAATATATGTATAAAAAAACAAAATAATCAAACAATGAGAAAAACTGTTATAATAACATCGCTAAAATATGCACGAAATATTATTTTTTCTGATTTAATAAGCATTGTTTTAATTGCACAATCACTAATTTAATAAAACAACATTAATTCTCTGAGTCTTAATATATTAAATCATGTATGCATATATGCACACAATCTGTGTTTTTAGTTTAACAGCAGCGATTACAGATTGTGTGGGTATGATATAAACTATATCTTTATTAGGCATGCATACACAAAATTCGAACTATCTAATTTATTAATAGTAATCAAAACTATTTAATCAGCCCATAAAAATAGTAATCTATTTATGTAGATACAGATATACAGTTGAAATGGATATATCTATTAGCTGCTGGTGTTTATTAACTTTATCTAGTTGGACGTTTTTATACCTACTAACATATGCATATACTGGTATCTTATTTTTTACGAAATATCTATTGAATCTCATTTCGTTGGTTATTTCTCAGTTTGATTAGATTTGCGCTATGTGTGAACATGATTTCGATATCTTGTGTATATGTATTTATGTAAGTGGTCCATAAAAGTGTTTCGCTGCAGACTCTCCCTTTTGGCCAGTCATGGTCACACACTCAAACGGAAAGAATATTTTGCAAAAAGCTGTTCAATTTTTATTTTATTGAATAACTTCATGCATGCCAAATGTTTAGTTCGCTCCAGCAGCAGCAGCAGCAGCGGCAGCAGCAGCAGAACGCACAGAAGCACTTGAGCTGCTCGACAAGGACGACCTGTCGCCTCGTCCTGCAGCAACTGCTCTGTCAATAGCAGCAGCAATGGCAGCAGCAGCGGCAGCAACAGCAGCAGCCAAGCGATTTTTATAGATTCGCCGGGGCAGCAAATCGCATATTATCGCATCATGTTGCACTGGTCTGGGCCAACGGCTGTGCTGATCATTAATCTTTACAAGCTGCCAATGTGTGCGCCTTTTTCGGACTTAAATTGCCGCTGCACGAACATTGCCCGTGCAGGATGCTACGTACTTCAGTTTATTCCACACGTGTGTGCGTGTGTGTGTGTGTGTGCGTGGCAGCTAGATAGAGAGAGGAAGAGAATCAGAGTATGTGGGGGATGCATTAAATAGCGGATGGAGTCCATTAGAAAACCATTGAAGCACATTCTGTCGATGGCAGCCAGTTCATATCCTGGCCAAGCGAATGTGCAGCGGCCAATATTATGTTAAAGTCATTTCTACTTTAAAACACAGTACCCCTAAAATCTAGCCTCAATATTGCTGGACATTTTTTAACTAACTAAGCCTGGTCTGCACATTTTTACTCACGCTCAACGGCATATAAACTGCTTTGAGTATTAAACAAAATGGAAATAATATAATGAAAAGAATTATAATTCAGCGTGCTTCTCTTTATACCAGAATTTCGCCCTTTTGCGTTGGTATTTTGTTTAATTATCCACATGAAAAGTCCTGAACAAAAAAGTACAAATTCCTGGCATCAGAAACCAAAAGACTTGACCCAACACACCACAAGCAACAACTACAACAACAAGGAAAACACCAACAAATGGAATCAAATTAACAGTAAAATTAAAGCAAAAATGCCTTAGAAATGTTCTTGGGTCCGAGGACTGAAAAGTGCGAAGTGCAAAAATGAAGCCAACTTTCAAGAGATAGCAAGAGCAAAAAAAGAGTAAAATAAACCAAAAGCGAACTCGGGTATTTGAAGTGTCATTCCAAAGTTGCAGTAGATTTTTTAGTTAAATAGTCTTGAATGGAACGAACCTCCCTAAACTCTGAACAGTTTTGGATTATAGCATTTTTGTTTTGTGTATTTTGTGTATAAAATATAAATATAAGCAACCATATTCTTAATGCACAACACGAGAATAAAATTCAAAGTTTATATTTAAGGTAAGCTAAACTTCTAATATGATTCCAAAAATATATATACTAATTGGATACTAATTAAATAAAATACTGATACTGTTTTTGTTTCTTAAACTATTCTTTGCTTTTAAGGAGAATGCTTTATCACTTAAATAAAAATGTATAGAAGAAATACAGTTGTTGGTTGGTTTTGAACGCAGCTCATTGAAAAATTGAGTTGGTCAATTAAAGAACTACATTTGACTACATTTGTGGTCAATATAAAAAACGGAGCAGTATCAAACCTTTTTAAAACCCAAACCATGTACCTCCTGTGCAGCCCTTCTGGTGAACAAATACTGCCGGCAAAGCCGCAAAGTTTGAAATTTAAACAACACAAAATAAAAGTAAATGCCACAGCTTTTTATGGCTTTTTTTGGTTGCTTGTCTGCTCTATTGACAGAGATATATAATTTTAGACTTTTTATTCTCTTTGCTTTTGGTTTTACGCTTTTTGCAGTTCATTTGCTAAGCGAGCAATCTAACAAAAGTAAATAAGGGGAAAATTTAATTAAATCGACTTTCGTATGTCTGCTCTGTACTTGCATATATAAAGTACTTATTTATGTAATTATTTATGTACTTAACAAAGTGTGCCTTGAGTTCGTTTTTAATTTGATTACAGAATCCTTTGGCATATGGTTTTTGTTGCTGTGGTTCTTGTTATTGTTGTTGTTGATGCTTTTGTAGCCTCAAGCCCACGACAAAAAACAAAAAAAAATGCTAATGAGACCAAAGAACGCAAAGAGAAATTCAATTAAAAAGTGCTTCTCAAATATTCATTATGTCAGATCTAATATTGTTCCCACTTTTAGTGTTTTTTTATTTTGTTGTAGCTTGAAGTGGGTGCTGTTAATTAGCGCACAGAAATCGGTTGTGGTTTTTTGTCTTATGACAGGAATTTTGTGTGCGGCTTTTATGAGTTTCGTATGCATAATAATAATCATATCAAGGAGTCCAAACAAGAATAAAACTTGCCAAATGCCACAGCAGTTGTCGCAAGTGCCACGAGAGCTCAGTTAGAGATGTAGATAGAGCGAAAGAGAGGGTATGAGGATGGCGTAGAGCGAGACAGAGACATTGCCAAAGTTGTGCCATGTTTTATGAGCAAAGTTGTTGCTCAAAAACCACTTGAAACAGCTCACAAATTGTGGTTATAGTTGTTGTTGTTGTAGTTGCTGCTGCTGCCTTTGTGGCATGATGAATTGTCATGAAATTTAATCAATTTATTTGAAACGTGCGACGGCACGAGACGTTTTAGCCCATAAATAACGCCGGCTAAACTAAAAATGTGACAATGCCAAAGTGCCAAAGTAAATAACAAACAATGAAAATACAATAACAACAATAGCATCACGAGAACACAAACACCCTTAAATGAAAAAAAAGATCACCGAATAAAGTTTCATTGTTTGGCAACGGCAACCGCACACACACGCGATTTCTTCGCACACATCACACACATCCGGCGAATAATGCGAATCCATTTTGTTACTCACTTTACAGTGTATTATTTTGAAAATGGAGTCCAGAAAGCATTGTTAAAATAAAGACTTCCGCATACTCTCTCCATGGAGTACAATGCTATTTATAAGTTCTTGTGTTTGATTTGCACAATATATTACTTGCTTTAAACAAATTCAGTTTTAACATATAAATAATTTTATATTATCAATTATTATATAATAATGTTCTAATTTAAGAAATATCCCCAACTAAAATGCTCTCATATCCTGTTAAATACGTCTGATATTGAACTTCGCAGGTTCTCTTCTTCTAAAACTTTAGATTGCCTTTTCGATAGTTTTTTAAGTTTACTTAGAGTGCACCAATCGATTTTTCGTATTGGTATCTATCGATTCCACTTTTGATTTGACTTTATAAAATTTGTTTTATTAAAAAAAAACTTAAGCTTTTCTTTTTCCGTCTTCTAAAAACTTAACTTAATACTTAAAGGGAAATACCATATTGGACTTAAACATATAATAAGTTATGATACCCTACTGAAAGGGTATACAGGGCATTTGTAACCCATACGCAAAAGTCGCAACAGAGCGTTCAAAATTCTTTACAAACTGGGTTGCTACGCACGTACAGACCTAACGCATTGCCTCTCTACCCCTCCCTCTCTCTCACTCTCTCTCTCTCTCTCTCTCTCTCTCTCTTGCTTACTCTGCTGTCCCCCTTTTGCCGCGCGCATTTGTCAGGCTCCCCCGCCAGGCCGTGCGTCCCCTTCTCCGTCCAGTGGCAACGTTTTGCGCCATTATTGTTGGCAACTCACTGCCAAAGCGTTTATAAATTTATTGTTTTCTACGCGTGTACTCAAGTGTTGCTGCGTGTTTCTGGCAACAAATTGGCCAACAAGAGGCGCAACAAACGTCAGAGGTGCTACGGGGTAGGGTGCTGGGGGCAGGCAATACAACAGGAGGAAATGTTAGCTTTCATTTTGGCTTTTGGCCACTCAACTCGTTGCGGTGACGCATTTTATCATAATTATATTAACACGCCGAGAGCATCTATAGTTTATGTTCATGGCCTTCCAGGCACATAAATTTTAAAGCCAGTGCCCCCAAAAAGTAGGCAACATTTTGCGCTTGGGCCTTAATTTGTGGTGAGCAAAGGCAAACGGAGCCTCAAATTATATGGAAATTTTGTGCTAATTCTGGGTTAGCTTGACTAACTCGTGTTCTGCAAGGGTAGATTAGTGTGAAATACTTTGGAGTGTAAAATTGATAAAAGCTATTCTTACTTCTAAATAAACTAAAATATGAATTCTTTATGACTTTATATAAGAGTGACAAAAGCAGCCATAATTTGAACATACCTCTTCTCGAATACAGAGTATAAAAAAAAACAAAATTGTATGCATAGCAGCAGCTGGAGAAACAGCAACAACTGCGAGTGGGTTGGCGGATGGATAGGTTCAAAAGTGCACACATGACATATTATTATTTCAGATGTGTATGTGTGGTTATGTGTAGATGTGTATAAATTGTTGTTGTTCTTTTTCCTGTGTAAAATTCATTTCGCGGCATATGCGCATTTAGCACGGACACAGACCACAACAGCAGAGGGAAACAGCTGAAAAATCAGAGTGGGTGGTGTGGGTGAGTGGGTGAAACACCAGTTGGCAGCCAAGTGAAAGAACCAGCATACCAACAAACGCCACCCGGCCCCCAGCGCCCGCACTCACACCCACCCACACACACATAGGCATAATTAAAAAAATAATTTTTTACTTTGGCATTACAACAAATACAAGTGGAAATCTCTATGGGGGTTGGGTTGGCACTTGGCGAACCGGCTCACATTTAGGCCAAACATGCGAGCAAAAACAGGCAGACTCACATTCCTCGTCCCCAGATGCCAACCCGCAGTATAAAATTAAATTACAATTAAATTAATTTCATTTTATTATTGCGCTTCCTTCCGCCTCATTCTGCAGGACTTGGTCCAATCTGGGCCCAAGCATTATGTGGAAACATAATCACAAAATGAAATGTGAAATATTTCGAGGTGGTTGTGCCCGAGTGGTTTTGGTGGTTTCTGCGCACTGGCCGCACCACTCAATTAAGCACAATTGAATTATAATTTGTTTGCTGCTGCATTCTAAGAACTTGTAAGTGCTCAAACTGGTCGAGTGCCAAAACCAAGTGGGTAAACTATTTGGCTTTCGAAATTGCGTTATAGGAAGGAACATTAATTAGCTTGGATAAGCTGCAAATGAAATGATTGGACGCATGAGGATTTCCCAGAAATGTACGCAACTTTCTGATTGCCTAATATGTTACGGAAAGCACAACTAGAAAGGGACATGAACAACTCTATATACATACATACATTCAAATACACAAGTGCGATGTAGTATAGAAATATTTATTGTACTTTCAATAAAAATAGAAATATTTCTTAAAATATCATAGAGCACAAAATATTTCGTTATTGGGTTTGGTTACTTTAAATAAATATAATAGTAAGTGATAACGATCCGATGTAACGGACTGTTCAAAGCATATTTATAACTCGAGTCGAAAACAGTCTTAATTATAATTCACCTTCAAATATAGAATATTTACATTTTCGAAATGAGGGGGAGTATTGGTAGTTTTGGTGCCTGAAAGATATAATCGTAACACTTTATCTAACACGGTTCTATTTTCGATTATATTTTCCAACTTTCAAGTCTCTAATTTCAATAGCGGACGGACTGTATGCAATATGCTCTATACCCTTTGTGAATAGAGTATAAAAACGGGCTGATATAGTGCTTCCATCAGAGTGTTTCCGTGTATACAAACAAATATACTGTGCAAAAAAAGCATCTCTGGCCAATTTTATGAAGAAAGTTTAAAAAAGAGCTTATAATTTTTTAAGCACTTAAAGAGCGAGCGTAGAACTTTTCGAGGCCATAAAAAAAGTTGCACATTTCACATAGCACAACCTTTTTGGGATACTTTCGTAATGCATACAGAATCGGATCTGGCACTAAATTCTTGAATGCCGCCATTTAAAGCATTTTCCATAGAATAAATGTATGTGAATCCGGTAACAAGCACAAACAACCCGATACTTTTATTGGCAAAGTGGAGGCGCTTTACACTGTGTGCTTTAAGATATGCACAATGGCCATGCCTGAAATTGATTATGGGCTACACATTGAGTGTTTGGATGCCAATAACCAGAAAAGTGGGCAGGCAGTAACCTTATCTGCCCCGACCGTTACGGGGCAAGTTGCCAACGCGCCCCAAGAACAACAACAACTACAGCCGAGTTGGCACTTTTACTTATGACGTGTAAGCGGCTCAAACAGTTTATGCGATTTATTTCCTTATTGGCGGCACGTGCCGCTGCTCGCAACCACCAGAAACCACTAGAAAGTGAGCCACAATTTAAAGCGGCTCAGTGCAGGGCTTCGCGCTGGCGTGCGAAATATTGCTATTTACTACTACGCCCTTGCCAAGAATCTCAGAAGAAAAAAAGAAAAACAAAAAATATATATAAAAAAAAACTCATTACGCGCCCGACGACTTATCGGTGTCTGGAATGTGGGCTTATCTAACGATGCGACGTCCCATTTGATGGACATTCAAGCAGTCAGCGAACTGGACAGCCGCCAGCAATTTAAAACTCTTGCTAAATTGTCTCAAATTTCAGCTGCTGTCGTCGGGGCCATTGTCTGAATGACATTAACTCGCATTTTTGCTTCATTCCCAGTGTATTCTTATGCAGATTTGGCGCCTTAAGTGACAACTTTGGGCGTAACCGGGCGTTGTGGGTGGGATTTGGGGTTGGGTGTTCTTTGCGTTGCCAAAAAAAAAACGTCAACTTGAAGAGCATAAATAATTTTTTATGTTCAATGTGTTTGGCAGTCAACGTGGCGGCAAATTAGCTTTAAAAGCATTTCAACAATAAATGGACAAGTAATATCCTAGAGTTTATTAGACCGAAAAGCGATATATGACAATTCATGGCGACTAATAAAACGATAGCACATAATTGCAAGAAGCAGGGTGCTTTATTATTACTTGATTTGCCCTTTCGTATAATACAGGACACATTTGAAACTGGGTGTGTTTTTAATTTTAAACTATAACAAATAGTTGGTTTATTTGTAGTTGATACATTATTTATATAATAAACTGATTTTATCGTATACTTATATATTATAATAATTTTCTTTGGGTTTCCAAAATATTGATGATCGCAACAAACGACGAAAACATTTCCACATTAGAATAATATCTAATGTACATAATAACTGTGATGGAAACCATGAATGAGTGACATTGAAAACGGTGGAAAACATAGAGTTAGTTAAGTTTGATAATTAGAATTCGTGTTTATGCCCAGTTAAGGAATTTCAACACGCGACCATTTGTACTCGCTAAATATTATTTAAAAGTTCGCCATAATAACTTCATTTGTGAAAATTATTCATACAATTTGTTGTGTAGTGATTTCTTTAAAACCAATACTTAAATTATTATTATTATTAGAAAAGTTATTGAAACAAATTCGGCAATAAAAACATTTGAAATTGCAAATACATTGGTTGGCGCCCATTTTTATTATACGTATTGTACGCTCTGAAGTAAAAGATACCGACAAATATTTGGCTACTGCCACATACTCTTTCAGCGGATTTGCTAAAATAAATTAAGTCAATAGCTGAAAAGGGAAATGGGTAGATGAGGTTTACGGCAAACAAAGCTGATTTTAGAAACTACAACGAAATGCAACCGCATCGAATTGATTTGAGCAATTTGAAAGAGCGCAAAAATGTGCGCTGCAAAATGCAATTGGCATTGGAGGCTCTCGTACAACGCACCAGACTCAATACGAAAGCCCAACCATCAAACAAGCCAACCACCCAACGGTCCATTTAACCACCACCCTGCCAGGAGCCACCGACATGAGCAGCATGCGAAATGCCAGAAAGCCCAAAAGCAATATCCAACTCGCAGCTAGCAAATATTCGAGTATATTGTAGATTTTTTGCGACCGCTGGAAAACATTTTTTGGCTGCCTCCAGTCAATCAAATCGCTCAACGAATTTGAAATTCCCCCATGGCCCCCATTCTTCAACTCTTGCTCCATCGCCTCGCTTTGTTGTGGAAAAAAGTAATGAATTTCGATTTCAGCGCAGTTGCTTTTAATGAGCAGCAAGAATTTTACTTTCAGCAGCTATAATAACGAGAAGAGAAATTTGTAATACAGTGTCTACGACGTTAAGATACTACGCAAACACTTCTCTTATGTGCTTAAAAGATAAATTTGTTAATTTTAAACTAAACGTTTCAACATAGAATCAACGCAAATATTGATTAATTATAAACAAATTTTATTTCGAAGACGGTTTATAATTTATTTTGTGAATTGGCATTATTGACATCTTCTAGTCAACAGTAGATGAAATTGGCTTTTCCTTTTTTTCTTAGGCAAATTTTTAAATACAACATATACAACAGAATTAATTACAACTTAAGATACCAAAAAAATAAAACCAATCGATTTCATCGATGGAGTCAACCACATACTAACGAATTTATAGATTGAGACCTCTATTGATTACTATGCAGCACTAACAAATATGCGACCAAATTACGAGTAAATAACACGCAGAACATAGAAAATGAACCAAAAAAAAATGTTGCTGCTAATTGCGAAAAAAGAACTATAACTGGGCCAATAGAAAAACTCATTTGCAAGGTGTCGTCGCTGCCTTTTTGGGTTGCGATTTCTGTAAACGCCACAAATAGTGACAAAAAGGTTGCCCCGTTGTTGGTGGCAAATAGCTGCTGTAATATGTTTGTATATATATCGAGCATATGAAATTCACACATCATGAACTCAGATATGAAAAGTTAATAAGAAGCCGGGAACGTGACAGGAAACATTTGGGCAACTGCGGCAAGCATTCACTTTCAAGTCGTGCCCCACAGTTCGGGTTAAGGTGTGAAAGTTTAGTTTGCTCTCTCCCTTGCGCCGGGGGATAAAAGTAAACTCAAATGTCAGGGGAGTTAAATAAAATTGCTGCCAAATTGATTTCCATTGGCTGTAAGTCACTTGCAAAGCCATCAAATAACAGGGAACAGATGTCAACGTCAACAATTTGTCAAGAAGCTAATCACTAAAAGTTGAAAATTGTGGTAGAACTGAAAATGAGTGTAGGAACATATATAAATAAAATAATTATAGTCAGGCCGTGGAATATAACATGCAGATATCGCATCTAAACAATTATTTTTTAAACAAATAGAGAGCTGGGTTAAAATTAAAATCCCCGAATTTAACAACAATGCTATTTTTAATATTGCAAAAAGATTTGTATATTATTCATTAATAAGTTTAATATTAAATAAATAAAATACCAATTTAAAGATATACAGCGTTTGTACAGTTGCAAGGCTAACATGAGACAAGCCCTATTTTAGCAATTAAAACTTGTATTATATTACACTAGCAACATGTTATCATTAAACTGTTGTCTATGAGTCAGCTTAATAACCTGCTACTTACACTAATGAAATGTTACACACGAGTTGATTGCTGATAGCGAGTCATTTTTAGCTTGATTATCATTCCAGTAAGCTCAGGGGATCAGCATATTGAGGGCCGCCCATGCAAAGCTGACAAGTGCCAAATGCAGCTTCCCAAACACAGATTAACTCTCACCACACAAATTTCACTAACAGATACAAGAACAAGTAAGAACGTTGCAGTCGGGTGTAGCCGGCAGCGCAATACCCATTCATGGTAATAACAACCACTGAACAAAATGCCATCAAACATGAAAATCGGTTCAGTTTTGACAAAGTTATGTACATTAGAAATTTGGAAGCTAGGAACCCGAGAGCTTTACATGTCAAAATTGTTGTCAATTTTGGTATGATTTTTTCGACAAAAAATTGTATTTTTAGTAATGGGTATATTATGAATGCAGAATCTATCTAGAGGATAAAGCATGACCAGAATGATATAAAAATGAAAATTGGATCTGAGTTGAGAAAGTTATATGAATTTTAAATTTTAAATTTGAATTTCGGACAGATGGACATTCCGCAATCCCAATATACTCTTTTCACTTCGTGAACGAGTATAAAAAGAGAACAGCTAGAGAGAGAGAGAGAGAGAGAGAGAGAGATGGAGCAGCCAATAGAGTGAGGCGCAGCTATGGCGAGCAATTAAATGCGAAAGAAAAACTTTTCATCGTTGCGTAGAAAAGCAAATTCGCAAGGGCGCCAAAGCAGCTTTGGGAATGTGTGTATTGTTGTGTGGGTGTGTTAGTTACCAGTGGAGTAGGAAAATGTGTAGGAAAACTGTATACGCTACAAATGATGATGATGGGTTTATGTTATGTTCACCCGGTCAAGATTTCCAAAAAACTTATATTAGAATCTATATTTAATATAAATAAAAAATGGTGTACCTATATAGATGTTAAGAATAGGTTTTAAGAATTTTCAAGCTGTTAACTGTCAACTAAACTTTAAACTATAAAACCAATCTGTAATTTTTAACCTTCACATAACAAATTTTATCCACAGGTGGAAAATAAATGAAAAGCCATCAAATAGAATTGAGCTGCTTGGTGAGAGATAGTTATTTTCGTAGATTTTTAAATATTCAAATTTGTTTAGTTCTTTAACACTTTTTGTAGCGTATCTCTGAGTCGTGCAATTGTTTGTGAAGTTTTCGAGTTGTGGGGTGGCTCACATAATTGTAAAGTGGCTCGGCGTGTGTTGTTGCTTTCGCTTTTAATTTACCATGTGTCCAGATCCGATGGCCGCGCAGGACTCTATGAATGTGCGTGTGTATCTGTGTGTGGGAGTGTGTGTGCGAGTGTTATTAACAACTTTAACATCACTTTGGTGTGCCCTCAAACGTGTTCCAGCTGCTGTTTGCCATTATTGTAGTACTTGTTGTTGTTGCACTTGTTGTTGTTTCATTTGTTGTTGGCTGCTTGTGGCTTACCTATGGCAAAATATGTCCTGAGCGTCCTGCGTCCAGCGCGCTGTCTCCCACCATAGCCACAGTTAACTTACACACACACACATTTCATTTTAAACGGCCAGAATTATCAGAGAGCTGCCAGAACGATGACGACGTATTTCCATTGTCCTTTTCACATAAATTTATTAATTGCCGCCACTTGCTGTCTGTTCCGCCACTTCAATTAATAAAGTCCTTTAAGAATTGTCCGCGCTATCGACTCCATGGGGAGTCCCCACTGCCCAGCAAAATAGCAATATTTTAAGCTTTGAAAGAAAATTGTGTGTGTGTGTGGGTGTTGTGCACAACAGCAAAAATCAATTTTAAATTAGAGCACAATGAGCTCATGTCGAAGAACCTAGGACCTAGGACCAAGGCAGACCCACTGCTGACCAGCTTTGTCGTCGCCAGGCACAGGAGTTGACTCCCACATGACGCCAACAACACCAACAATGTCAGCACCAGTGACAAATAACAAGCCAGAGGTCATACACAGAAAAAAATGCAATGGCATAATTAACACTTTTAACACCTTATTTTCGCGGAAGTCGTTCTTGATGTTTTAAGTATACTTTGTACTAGATTAATTATACTTTATTACAAACTTAAGCGTGTGTTTATTAAATTGTTGTCCGAGTTAAATAATTTAATAGAATGAACAGAACACGTGTATAAAGATGATGGCTAATGTTGTTGGCGTGGTTCGAATCAATATCTTGCCGATGGGTTAAGTTCGTAAGCCTGGTTTTCGATATCAATAAAACCTAACATTGGTTTTCTTTTATATATATTTTAGGGTTTCTTTTTAATTTAGAGGTACGACATTTTGATATTTTAATCTAATGCTGCTTCTGAGTTAGTGTCGACATTTTACAAAGTACATAAAGTCATTTGGGTTCACGCTCGTCTAAATTTTTGCGAAACTGGTTTGGTTCATGGTACGGCTAATGATTTGCGAGTTCGAACCGGTTTGGTTGAGAACCTTAAATATGTACACATATAATATACCTATATGCCTATATCTTCCCAGCGTAATCGTAATAAGTTTCAAAGTTTTGAACTACCCTTTAAAAGGATAAAAGAAATGTAAGTCTCTGTTTTCTTTTTTTCAGTGTATGAGTCTCACCTTGCCCTGCCGCCCGGTGTCCCGTCGGCCGTTCTTGTAGCCTGGGGCCATGTTATTGAATCGAGTTACATGTCAAAAGAAGCGCCTGTGGCAAAAGTGGGCGCTACAAGCGAGTAAACAACAATAAAGCGAAGACAAACAAAAGCGCAACAAAAGCTGGGCACCAGGCGACAGACGAGGCCGAGGACGACGACGAGGACGAGAACGGGGATGCGAGGAGGCCGCAGCAGAGGACATGATGAATGGGACGCGTTGCTAGACAATTTTTCAATTTGAATGGCAACCAAAAATTGGGCATGGGCATTTCTCTGGTATTGCAATCGATCGCTGCAACCTGCAATTTGCTGCCCGAATGAACCTAACGAGTACAAAAAATCAACAAACAAAATGAAATGAAATGAAGTTTTTAGGGTCAGTGCCTGGTCACAAAAACTGAAGCCAAAGAAGAACACGCATCGATGAATTTTCGAGTTGCAAATGCATTAAAAAGCAACTAGCTCGGAGGCACATTGCCTCAGCGGTGAACATAGCAGAAAGAGATAAGAAATAAAGTGTTGTATTTGTATAATTATGAAAAGTAACAAATGTCTTGTTATCTTATCAAGCTCGACTGTAAGTTACCGCGGTAATTCTGAGGTTAGATGAATATAAATAATTAAGAAATCAAGTTCGAATGATGTTACCTGGTAAAACTCTATTTTTATCGATAGTTTTTAATGGCAATCGATTTTGTACAAAATCACACAAACACATTTTGCTAGCCACGCTTACCTCGTTTATCGTTTCATCTTTCTGAAATTTTAAACGCTTCAAATAAACATTGAAATGTATGAAAATGCGTACGTTTATGACGGTCTCAGTGTATGTGTGATTTTGTGCTTGCAAACGGATTGACAGGGTTTAGAGTATCCCTAGTCGGGCGCACCCGAGCCCCGCACCTTTTAGCACAGCACAACAATTTCAATTAACACAAGATTTTTACCACATGTTCGTATGAGTATTTAAAGCACTTGAATGCAAATAAATAAATTGCAACTATTTATTGTTTTAAGAAGATTCAAAAGTTATACAACTACATTTAAAGAATCCACACAGCCAAATATACATATAATCTACGTGCTATGCAGCGTGATTCCCGTACACATACATGCATATGTGTGCATAGAGAGCGAGAGCGAGAGCGAGAGAGAGAATGTGGTTTCTTTTGCAAAGAGATCAGCTCTCTGTTATAAATTATCAGAACATAAGCACAAAACGTTCTCTGCATGTTTTCTTTTCGTTTAACGTTAACAGCGACAAACAAATACAAAACAGATTTACAGATTTGTTGATATGCCGTTATCTACCATTGAATTTCAATCTGCGAGTTTATTTTGTGCAAAGTAAGTGCTTTTTTATTAAATTTTATTTATTCATTTATTTTATTATTTTATAGGCATGCAAAGCTTAAATAAAAATAAAGCTCTTAGATTACCAATTCCAAGCAGAATGTCAAATATGCTAAGTTTGAATGATCCTAAAAGCTTTAATTATTTCAACACCTTTTCGCAAATGAAAATCGGGAACAGTGAACAATAAGAGATCGTGTCTTTCAAGAATTTATATTTCCGGATGTACAAAAACGCATAGATTAAATTCACTTAATTGGACTTGCATTGAACCGCGTTCTGTGAAATAGCTGTTAATTTGCACCTCTTTAAGTTGCCAATATTGTTCGAAAGAGTAATAAAGGAAGGTACATAAATTAATGTACCCATTTTCAGTGAACGAATGCAGATATTAAACGTA
Organism: Drosophila robusta; assembly: GCA_035043565.1. NCBI lineage: Eukaryota > Metazoa > Arthropoda > Insecta > Diptera > Drosophilidae > Drosophila > Drosophila robusta. The sequence goes on from JAWNMW010000584.1 coordinate 8,132,570, forward strand.
AGCTTTTTGCTTTGGATAAACAATATTTTTGTCGGGAGATTTTCGACAAATTCGTGCAGTTGTTCCGCATTGATCACGTGCAGTTTTGATTGAAAACTGTGATAAGTTGGAATGAATTCGCAACGCTTCATCGTGAAATTTAGCTCTATTTTGTTACCTTTTTAAGCCATATTAGTCATGGACAAGCGAGGCAAATTCCATTGCATGGTGACAATGTTATTGAAATAAGTATGCGATTAGTTGGCAATGTTAACAATATTACACTTATCATATCAAATAATGTGATATGACGTACAATAGCTATGATAAAATCATTTGAGCGGGAAATGAACAATTATCCACATGAGTTGCTAAAATCATGAAATTAATATGCAAGTAGTTGGATTCATTTAAAGTCAACTGCATTGTTTTAATTATATGAAATGTAAGCACAAAGGATGCTTTACTTATTGGAACAAGAAAACGAGTGGAATATTTCCATATCAACTTCAATGAAGGGGAAGTTTTAATGGAAGTTTCGCGTGGTAAGCGCATTTTACCTTTTGATTTTGATTCATTTGCATTTGACATTATTTAAATGGAAATCATAGTTTTGTTATTTTAAATAACTTATTTGTAATGTGTTAAATACACTTTTTTTGACTGTCGAATATTTTTAATAAATAAAGAGACAGAGAAATTAGAATTTAGGCTTGATTTCTTGTTTCGCTTACCGTTTGCCTTTGAATGCCAGCAAATACTTTTTGTTGGCGGGAAAATTGTTGGAGTGCACGGAGCCGGTGGCGCCGGCGCGGAGGGGGAACTGTTTGTGGAAGAGCGGAATGCTGACGTCGAAGCCGTGCCGCATCTGGAGAACGCTCATGCTGGCCTTGGCCAGAATGGCCTCGCCGGCATCGAAGCCGAGCGAGTGCTCCGCGTAGTCCGGCCAGGTGCCCGAGTACAGGTTGAAGATGATGTGATTGCGACCGTTATTCCAGTGCGGCAGACGTGCCAGACGCGACGGCACATTGCGCACATAATCCTCGGACAGAGAGTCGCGGTCCAGCGTATCGATGCCCAGCACAAAGAGGCAGGCGGCGGCGGGATCGCTGGTGTGATACCGCGACTCCTGTATGGCAGTGAGTATCTTCTGATAGTTGGCCGAGCTGGGCGGCGCGGCGCCCAGCGAATTCAGCGGCTCCGGCGGATACACGTAGACCAGAAACTGTTCGTAGCACTTGGTAAAATCGAAGCATGTCTCCATGCGGCAGGCGGCCGCCGGCGTCTGCCCTTTGGCAGCGACAACAGTTGTTGACGACAGATTGGACAGCGGCTTGCGCTGATCGTAGCCCATAAAGCTGGGCAGTTGGGCGTACGGTTGAACGCCCCCATCCTTGGCCGATTCGTGCTGGGCGCGGCGTGGCCGATGCGGCGCCACTTTTCGCCTATAGCCGCCGAAATAGCAGTAGGCCAGAAATGCGCACGAGACAATGACCAGAATGTAACGCTTTTTTGCCTGCATGCTGACGCGAGTCCAGCTGGGGCTGCTCTTCCTGCTGGGTGTTGTGCTATTCGCTATAAGTTGGATTTGGTAAGACGCTTGCTTTATGGGTGGGAGGTGGGTGCGGGCGTGCTGCTTCTTCAGTTTTCCCTTGCCTAATCTAAACGCATTTTGCTCTGCTGCTTCTTCTTATTTGTTATTGTTGCAGCTCCTCTCTCGCCCTTTCTCACTCTCTCATTCTCTCTCTGGTTTAATTGTTGTTGTTCTTGTTGTTGTTGTTGTTGGTCGCTGCGATGTCTTTGCGCGCAACTTTTCCATACACATTTCACTTGCATAAACTTTACACTCATATGCACATAATTATTTTGTACGTTTGATGCCACTTTTTGCTTAATTTTATTCAATTTTTGATAATATATTGGAGCAATTTTTGTATACGCTTATTTTGTTGTATTTGCTGGCGCGACGAGTTCGGCGTCGACAGCGACAGCGACGACTTAGCAGCTAGCATTTCTTATGCTCTCTTACACAGTTGGTCAGCGCGTGCGGCTGCATTGCACAATTCCAACCACTTTACCACTTAAACTAATAATAAATATAATTAATTTGTTTTATAAACAATGCGAACGCGACACAACGCAACACGAATCATTTTCAACAGCGGAGAGCCACTACTGACTGAGATTGAGAGAGCGCATAAGAGAGAGCGTTAAGCAACTGTCAAAACATTGACAGAGTTGCCAAGCGCTGCCAGCGGCCAGACAGACGTTAACTTTTAAACATAGTATATGTAGTAAACTATTATTAACAATTTCATTGATATATAAGCAAATGCTATTTTTATAGCAATTAATGCTTGTATTTTTTAGAGCACTAATTGTCACGTTAAAGTTCAGTTTATTGCACGCTGTATTGTGATTTGCGCCACGCGTGTCGTTCCGATGAAATAATATATGTATAAATTTTCGCCGTCCGTTTAATGTGCGCTACTCTTGGATGCGTTTTGAAGGCTCGGCGTGTACTGCCATTGACATGCTAGTATCTTTGGCCGACGAGCCTTGCTTGGAAATGCATTATTTTAGCTCCTGGAAAACGACGACATGCGCACAACGCACGCAAGATTGTGCGCCTGGAATTAGGTGGCAACGCCGTGCAGACCATCTGATCAGCTGTTTTCCGATTCAACAATTCACGACTTTTCATTGTTTGTAGGCATAGTATGTGTATGTGTGTATGTGTGTGTGTGTGCGTGTATGTGCGTGTGTGTGCGTGTGTTTGTGTGGGCGGCGACAGGCGCGAAATGATTTCCCTCGAGCGTAATGTATTTGTCAAATGTAATTATACATATACAACAACTGCAACTGCACAATAATAATTGTTCGGGTAAATTGATTGCATTAACAAATACATTTAAGCAACAACTTATGTATATACGTGTCTATGAGCATGTGAATATTTAATTACACCCCAGGGCGCATTTTTTGTTTTATGTTTTAAATTATTACTGCCAAAGTAATTAGCACTAAAGTAATTACACATACAAACACAAACGCGCTGCCATCTGTAGAAAGCCCAAAAACAAAAATGTTTGGACATTCCCTGCCGCATTTGCATCCGGCTCCGGCTCCGGGTCCGGCTCGAGCGCCGGTCGGCGCTTTTGGGCAGCGCAATTTCCCGTTAGAAACGCGTTTAGGCTGGAATTTCAATTATGCACAGGAACGCCGTTCGCGACCGTGCGCACCCCACCACGCCCGCAATTATGAGGTGCCCACGTAGGCAACAACCCCAACTAAATATGCCGGGCAGCTGGCGCTCCTCCTTTTGCCCGGCCTTTATGGCTTTATAAGTTGGCTCTGTTCGGGTTGACTTGCATGCAAATCAAATCAGCAAAAGGGCTAATAAAAAATAGATCCTGCAGCCCGGCCACTTGAAGCATTCCGTCATCATATAAAGAACCCAGACTAGACGGCTGCCAACTCAAAACAAATTGCAGTTCCCGGCAGCAGCCGCAGTCAACTTTTGTGTGTAGAATTTAATTTTGTCGTCACAGCCCTTGCACTTGCATTTGTTGATGTTCCGGCGGAAGAGGGGGGCGTGTGTGACAGGGCGGGTGTGCGTGTGTGTACGTGTGTGTGTGGGGATTGGGGAAAAGCAACAGCTGCTTCTAGAGATGTGCAGCAGCAGTTGGATATATAAATAACTCCAGCAAAAATATAAAAATTATTTTAAAATGATTGTAATTGCCATTATTATTTAAAGTATAGCATATAATTATAAACTATCTACACTTTTTCGGCTAAGAAACCAATACAATTCACCGGGGAATCGGAACCAGGCTCTCAGGTAATTATAATCTGTGCAAGAAATCGCTTGAAGTCCCATTATTCAAAACAAAAACTAAAAGTTAATTATTGTAATAATTTTTTTTTAAAATCAAATCATTAATTTTTAAAAATTTGATTACTAAGGCTAAAATGGTTTTAAATTAAAACCGTTCAATATTTTCAATATTTCACTTTCCAAAAAAATCTGCCAAACCATATATTTAAAAAAAAACAGGTTTCGCATAAGTTAAGTATTTTTGCAATTTTCAACTCTTAAATGTGCCCCAAGACAGCATTTAAATTATTATTATTAATTTATTGTACCTTAGAAATTAATTTTAGGTGACAAAAGTTAATTTTTCGGGCTGCACATTAAAGATAGAAGATTTAAATTGAAAATAAAAAATGTTTAATTTAACATAAAAACTTAAAGGAAGCCACACATTGGTTCGAACAGTGAACCGAACCACTGATAATTTTTTTTTTTTTGCTTTCATTTTTGGCTTTTTAGCAACTTCTATCAATTTGGACAAATTTTGGGTTTAATTAAGCTTAACATTCAGTTATGTGGAGTGAAAAAATTAAACATATAGATTTGATATAGACATAACAATTAATGCGGAGCAACGTGGTACCTAACAATTCTTAGTAATAGTGCTATTTTTAATGTTTTGTGCATTTAGGTATTTCAGTCTTGTTGGGCGTTTTTTTATTAAAATATATATTCCCTAGAGTTTTACTAATTTCTACGAAATATTTTTCACGACCTGCATTTCCCTTTCATGTAAAGCTCGACCAATTTTTCCATCTCCAGCAGGACTTGCATATGACTAGCCGCCCCTTTGCCATGGTCGTGCATTTCGTTTCCTTTTCCGGCAGTTCTAATTAAGTGTCAGACTTCCTGGTCGTCAGCGGCCACGTCGCCTGCTGCTGCTAGCGCTCCCCTTTTGCATTTTTTAATACCCTTCATAAAAAGTATAACAAATATATGTTAGAGACAGGCATAGTTGTTTCTAATATCCCCATGTATATAATATTCATTAAAGCCTAAATAGTATAATATCGTAAGTCTGAAAGATTAGACAACTAGCTAGTCAATCCAGGCAAGTTCGTTTGTATATTTATCCATATAGCATCATTCACTGTAGGGGTATATTAGAATTTTTATTTTGAATTTAAAATTATTAAATTTACATTTCTGGGTTATTTCTCTCATCAATTGCACTTAAAACAACATTTTTGACAAAGCTATATTCATTTTTAACAAACTATATTCATATAAAAATTATTGAATACAAATCTGAGTTCCGACAAAAGTACAGGGTGTCTTCAAGTCGATCGCTCTCAACTAGATGGCACTTCCAGCTAGTTTGCGAATTTACTTCTTGTGCATTTGTCCGTCTCTTGCTAAATTACAGGATAACGCCCACGAAAGTTAATCAATCATGCACACTCTGGACTTTTTTATATAATCATAGCATACTTTTAGGTGTTTTGCAGCTGCTGCTGTTGCGAATGCGCGTACTATGGGCAGAACTTTGATGAATTGTGCGCTGTAGCGCTGCATGCTAATGAAAGAATTCGATTTATTCAGGCCACGCCCACGAAAATCTGTGTTTTTTTCCTTTGGCAACTTTGTGACTGCTCTTTGGCATAAGGACGCGGCATAATGCCACAAAGAGCTGCCTCGCCCCCATTATTCAAGACGGGGCGCTCGAACAGACCACATAACAATCATGGCTGTTGGTTAAAGTTCGCTGGAGCCGCAGCAGGAGCAGCAGCGGCAGCAACAACAACATAAATTCATTAGTTGCTAGACAACGGATTGCAGCAGCGCAGGAGCAGCGCAGGACTCTGAGTCAGCTCGTTGTGCACTCGGCCCCCCGCCTCCGCTCTGTTAAGTAGCTACAAAATTTATGACGTCACTTTTAGTTGGTCGACGACGAAGGAAGAAGACGTTGCCGGAATGCTGTGCGAATGGAGTATTCAAGTTATGGCTTGTTTTGCACTCCTTCTTCAGCATTTGTAATCGACTGTATGGACTGACCCGGGAGCTCTTTCACAACCCGGCGGGAAACTGGCTAAGTAGCATCCGTGACGTCACTCTGCCCGCCCCAACGAGTTCTGCCAAAGTAAAAGTCGAATCTACAGATCATTTATGCGGCTATTTCAAGAAAAATAAAATATTTCAAGTGTCTAAAATGCACAGTTTTCCTAACCCTAGTTAGTATAAGAAAAATAATAAATAATAATGAAGTGAAAATCAGGGAGGAAAGGGACAGAGCTTATTTCTATATTTAAAATCACAAATCAAATGATTTATTATTATATCATATTATTTATATTCATCCATAAACCTTCCTGGGGTTCGAGCCCGCAAACTTGCTATAAAATTGTCTAAACTGTTCAATTAGATATATTTTCAACATTTTCTTTTATATAACAGAAAACAAAAGTTGCTTCTTACATAATTCAATTTCGTACAGAGAAGTATTTTTCAAAGAAATCGAACTATGAGACTTGGGTATCCATCTGCCTATTGGTAACCATAAACTGAAGTATTTATATTGCTTGCACATAAGAAAAAGTGTATCCAGAAAATGCGAAATTGACAATTTCCCGGTTAGATGATGCACATGGTAACCTTTTGAGTTTTACTGTTGTGACACGCACCCACATGGCAGCAATATCCTATGGCCGCTCCTGTGGTTTTATGTGCACCACACGGCCACGTCGTGCACAACTCTTTCTTTGGGGAACATAAAATGGTCGTGTTATGCTCTGATTTTGTCTTTTATGACCTGGATGTGAACGATTATGGCTGCAAATGGTCGAACTGGAGAGCAGAGGGGCCGTCGGAGGCGAGGTGTTAAAAGAACGTCATGTACAATCTCTCTACCTATGTGCAGTTTCCTATAACCGTGCGCACATCTACTGTCAGCTGCCACAGGATGTCAGATTTGCTTTGCATGACGGGCGCCGCGCAGACGTGCCAAGGATAACGCCAAACATGGAGTGTCACACGGCAAACTTTGTGTGACTTTCCGAAATGGGGGCACGGGGAGGGGGAGTTGCTGCCGCTGCTGCTTTAAATACAAATGATTATTATATGCAGACGGTCAGTGGACAGCGCTGAATCCAATCAACGCTGCGTATACTTGATGGGGCAAAAACTTTGCATGCTGCTGCAGGAGGGTGTGTGCGGCATCTTTGGGCGTGATTTCTACACTGCGCTAAATTCGATTTGCAAGATCAAAGCAAAAGGAAAAGAGCCACTTGAAGCACGCAACAGAAGCAAGCCAGCAAAGTTGCTCAGCAATAGGAGAGGCTGCTGTGCCTGCGAATACCCTGTTGACATTAAACAATCGAATTGGAATAATAATAAAAATAAATGAAAATAATAATAATAAAAATAAAATAAAAATCTTAATAATAAGAGAAATTATTTGTCACACAAATCATGAAAGTAACTCACAGGGTATCCAGAAAAAACCGACTTCTCAATCTACGCACAAGGTACGTGGCAAGGCCAACAAACACTCAGATTACAAGTATGTGTTTGATGTGCGTGTGTGTGTGCGTGTGCGTGCCTGTGTGCGTGTGTGCGTGCGTGTAATTCAATTTGTGCGCCAAACCAAACGCATAATAAGAAACATAAAACAGTCCACTGTTTTCTGTTTTCTGATTCGCTTGCAAGCAGCAACGAACAGGGAAAAAAAGTAAAAGTTTCAGCTTCCGCTTAAATGTTATGCATAATCCTTGAAGCCGCACATCCTGCTGCCCGACTGTTGCTGCTGTTTGCTCAGCCAGAAAATATGTTATTTTATGCGCAATGTGATTTCAAGACAATTTCGTCAAATGTTTTTCTTTTTTGTTTCTGCAGCAGCCACGCCTGAATTGCAATTCAGCCAGCCTTCTTTAAGCAGTTGTTGTCTTTAAGCCCAATGATTTTAGCATAATTTTCTGCGTGAGGAGAGCGCTGCGGTTGGGGCATGCAACAAGAACAAAATTGAAAGTCCTGTACAAAATCAACAGGATATTCAATTTGCAGTTTGCCATTGGTTTTTAGACTCCACAATTTGGCTTTAAGTTTGCCGTTTGCTTATGCAGCAGCAACAAAGACGCAGCTCTCAAATCCTATGTAAATAAAATTTAATATTCTTTTCACACACACACACATACACACACATATATATAGGCAACACTTGAAATCGCGACAGGGAACAGTTCTTAGCCTATAGGCGAATTTTTACCATTGCCAGTGCTTCAAAAATGTTTGTTGTCGACGGAATGGGATGTTGGCGTGTTGTTGTAGCACATTGCCAGATACGTATGCCTTTTAAATGCTATAAATAAACGATTTACGTTAAACATTTCAACGATCAAAAGAGGCGCAAACAATTTAAAAGCCTTCGAGCGCGATTAACAAGGCTTAAACTGTAAAATGTTAAGTCCAGACTGTGCGCTCTGAGTGGCTGCTTAGTGAATCATTGCCATGTCAGGTGTGGCCCCATATCGCTTAAAGTTATGGTGCGACAAACATTAAACACGAAAGCTGAAAATGCTTAAACAAGTTGTTAACACACAAATACAAAAAGAGACAAGAGAGCAACAAAATGTTGATGAATTTGAAATAGTGGTAGAAGTGAACAAAATATATAAATAAAATTACAAATAAATAAATATACAAAATTAAATTGATCAGCACGAATTATTTGTTTTTTTTTTGGCTTCAGCACGTTCTATATTACATTACATTCAGACTATTGCATTTGGGTCAATTGAATGGTAAATTTGCAATAAAAAGCGCCTTTGTTGGAATTTTTTGTGCAACCAGTTGATTTGTCCACTTTTTGATTTTGCAAACAAAAAGTTGAAGTGTTTGATTTACACACATTTCAAAGTGTTTTAATTTCACGGATTGATTAGTTTAAAAAAGAGAAAAAAAAGAAAAAGTGATACTTTTATTTAAAAAAAAAACGTTTTTTTCACTTTCTGATTGTTGATTAGCTGTAGTAATAGCTGATTGACGAGTTGGCCCATTAAATGAAGTAACGTTTCACAAAAATGGCTGCTCACGGTCAACAGCGTTTAATTTGAATTTGTTCATCAGTTAAACTGAGAGCTGTAAGCGGGAGCACCCCTAATATTTTTTGGTTTAAACAATTCAAGCATGACACAAAAAACTCAATTGTTCATAAATAGAAAAGAAAATGCATTTTTCGTTCTAAGTTCCAATTATACGAGACACATACTTGAATAAGCTTTGGTTAAGCCACATATTTGTCAATTTAATTAAATTTTCGAATGAAATGAAATATGCTGCATTAGCCGCCTTACTCGGAGTCTGTAATAAATTTCAAGTCCAGATCATCAGCAAAGTCAACAGTCAGAATTGCAAACCCCACCCAAAGGCAGTTTCAATGCCATTTGCTGCTCAGAGCAGTTGGCAGTTCATGGGACAGGCGGGGCCTTCAAATTGTCAATGTTTATACTGTGGCCATATAAACATTTGCCTTATGCGCATTGCGTCCAGCAAAATTAATGGCGATAGCTGTGAGAAAAGGCAGAAAGGAGAAAGGATTTGCATTCAGAGCTGCTGCAACATATTGCATTTTAATGGGAATTTCATTTTCATTGTCAACAGTGTTTGAATTATGAGCCCGAGATGCCGGCGCCAGTACCAGGACACTTGCACCCCGCTCAGCCGTAAATTTCTGGCTTAGATTAACACCAGACGAGTAGCTCTAACGCTCTGCAGATCGCATTCAATTGAATTTAAGCTGCTGGGCACTTGAGTTCATAGTGGTGACTGTGTGTGTGTGTGTGTGTGGTTGTGACTGGGCATTTGACACTTTTCAGGTTTAATGATGCAACCAGACTGGGTAAGGAGACCGAGCACTGCAATCTCGAGTCTTGGCCCATTGTCTTTGGACTACCCGTTGCCGCACATTTGCGGACGACGTGTGTCAACGCATTGTGCGGTGTAAATTGCTTGTCCTACTCAGTGCACCACCCACCCGGCCCCAACCCCCACCCCTCGTCCGCTGTCTTGGCCCGACCTGCGTGACAAGTTGTGTGCATAAATTGCAAGCTGCATCTGTATACAAAACACGTGAAGGATGCGTCTGCTGCTGATGCTGATGCGACTGTCGACTATGCATGCAGCATATCCTTGACGTTTTGGATTTTGTTTGATGCTTAATAAAGGCATAAACCAGAGCGAGTGCAACAGCCACAACACGCGCATCAAGTTTCAATGCTGCCCCAGCCCACCTGCCTTCTCTGTCTTCCACTGCGTCCTCCATTCCAAGCACGCCACTTGTGCACACTTGCTTCCGGTTGGCGGTGATGTTGCATGCAGCAGCAGCAGCAGCAGCTTAAATTGCTGCCACAATTACACATGTCGCTGTCTGCAGCAGCTGCAGGGTCAATGCTGCCAGCGAACACAGCTTAAATTTTGATTTAAAGACGTCGAATTATTCGCAATTTATACTCATACATATGTATTTTTTTATGTAATTTTTTTGGGTAATTTAGAGATGAGTTCGTGACAGCAATGATAAATGAAATACATAAAAACAGTCAATTAAAAAGTAGAAAAAAACCATATAATAAAATAATTTATAAATAGCTCGAATTGAATACCTTGAACTGCGCCACATTTTATTAAACAATAACATAGGTACTTAACTTTAAAATATTCTCTTGAAATTGCCTTTTTTGGCATATCTGGACAACGCAAATATATATTTACAAATATTTTGATGAGTTTAAAGCTGTGACTATTAAGTGTGAAAAAATTAGCAAAATAAGATAAAGATTCCAGCTTGTATACAGTATTCAAGTAAAAATTATTTAGTGATTATCAGTTCAAATTTAACTGTGCAAATTCAGCTCGTGATTGCTTAAAACCTTTGTCTCTAAACTGGTTCTCCCTGTGAAATCCTTACTCTATTAAGGTCACAATAAAAAAGTTCATACACTTCAATTCTTCATTTATAGCTGTCTTGAGTTTAAAAATTGCAGTTCCCATAATACTATTACTTAACTTAATTTGAAATGTTCTCAAAGTTTACTAAAAGATATAATAGATATTAAATATACTAATATTTTTTTGACAATAGACAATAGATGATCTCAAACAAAGATACGCCTAACCCCATTCTGCGGTTCATCATTTATATTGGCTAACAGATAATTGGTTCAGCCCGAGAATTTGTTAACGCACTCTTTAAATTTGTTGCCTTTTCTCGTCGCTTTCACAGCTGACAGTGACCGGCTTTAGTGCTGACCTACCTCAAGGCTTATAAAAGCACTTAACCCAGAAAGTTGACAAAAATAAAAAAAAAAGTATAGAGCTCAGCTGTGGCTGTGGCTCAGGCTGTGGCTTATGTGCATGCCAGCTGATAAGCTCTATAATGGCTTCATATGCTAACGGGAAACAACAACCACGGGCGAACAAGCACAGAACTGAAACCGCGGCAACCAACATAAGTTATCAAAAGTAATTATCAAACCAACAGCGAAAACAGCAACAACAAGAACAGCAACAACAACAACAACGATTGCAACTAGAACAACAACAACAGAGACAACGACAACGTTACCAAAGTTCCCTAACAATGCCAGTGAGCGGCTTTTGTGCAAATGCGAGTGCAAACATGGGTAAGTCAGCGTTAATTAAGTCAGGCAACAAATGGCCACCGAAAGTGTACTCGAAAAGCGAGAATCTGGCATCTGGAATGCAGAATTCGAGAGAGAAAGAGAACAGAAGGAGAACAGAGTATGTTAGAGCCGCGCATAGGGATAACTTTCAAAGCAAGCCCAGGTAGGTGCTTGTTAAAGAAATGTCAGTTTAACATTAAAAAAAAAGCCAGACTTCTCTATTCGGGAGTACCCGACCCGGAGATACCCTGTTTACAGTTCTCAGCTGTTCTCACTTGTACATGAAGACAGCAATTTTTAAACTTAAAATAAGAAGGCCTTGCAATTTTCGATTAAAGAGGAGGTATACAACAAATTAAATATTCTTGATATGTTTATACTACACTAGAGCCTTTGGTATATTAAAGTCTCCACGATATGCTTAAAAGTAAAATATTGTTTATTTTTAATTGATTGCGGGTACTCAAGTTAAAATAAATCGTAACTTTAAACGTGATTCTGAGGGGGTCGATTTTTCTGTCAAAAATCATGGCAAAATTGACAAAAATTTAGACATGTAAAGTTTCCAAAACCATACTTGATAGATTTTAAATTCTCATAACTTTGTCAAAACTGAACCGATTTTCGCGATGTTTACCATTTTCTCCATGGATTAACCTCTAGATTGATTCTGCATTTAAATTGAGTTCGTATTTGAAAATAATTTTTTTTTTGAATTTTTTCGAAAAATATCCTTTCCCTTACTTATTTTGAAAAAAATTTTTTTTTGGATTTAGAATCCCCAACTTTTATTTTTAATCGACTGCGGAACTCCCCCCTTACTTATTTTGTAAAAATTTTGTTATTGTACTCGTTCACGAAGTGAAAAGCGTATATTAATTTTGTACAATGTGCAATGTCTCCAAATAACAATAATAAACAATAATAACTTCTGTGTACTGTGAACGAGTATTACGCAGTCGGTTACGTCCGACTGCAACGTTCTTACTTGTTTAAATTAATATAACCATTAAATTTGCACACAATAAATTAAATAAATATATATATATATAATATATATCTGCTCACAATCGTCCTTAAAAGAAGCTTATGTCCAAGTTTTGGGCTTCAGACTATTCTCCATTATAGATTTGGCTAACACGACCTTTAACTAAAATCAAGCGCGCCCGCACTTTAGACGACTATAGAAACTTGCATCTAGCTTAAGGTCAACTGATTATTTATTTATCTTATTATATATACATATATGCATTTTATTACACACAAGTCGTAAGTACCAAGATGTCAAGGCCCTTGCAGACATATTACGAATCCCATTGAGCCGATGTCTAGCGCAGATGGAATTTATAATTTAATTTAATTTTAATAATTTATTTGCAACAAAAATATGCCCTGCATTATCTATGCATCTATCCGTTTCATATGGAAATTTTAAGATAAATTACCAAAGTCTATGCCTATCGACTATATGATTATAAATGAAAATACTATTATATGCCCACCTTTATGAAAAGTTAATAAAAATTATAAATTTTTTAAACGGTTTTATTTAAATATATGTGTTATTAAATAACTATTATTTTTAAATACAAATAAACCAAAATTGAAACACTTATCAACCTGTTTTGAAAGTTTCCTCGAAATATTCCTCTCTATATAAATACATTTGTATGTGCTTAAAGCTTGCACAACTTAAGTTTATAAGAGGCTTAAATTATGAAATATTCGATTTTTCACACATGATTTCTGTCATCAATTTTCTCACAACTGAAATATTTGTTAATAAGTTCACACCTCGTGGGCACATGGCACGATTTATTATATGTATATTTTATTTTATTAGCTTGCGCGAAACCACACTTGAATCGGTCAATAAAATATGCGTACAGGCCGCTATTATAGATTTATATGCAAACGCATAAATTTTCAATTCAGTTGCCACTTAAATAGCTGTCCACACACTTGGCAACAGAAGCGGCTGACGACACCATTTCAAGGACAACGCGGCGTATGTGTAACCCAAGCAACAGCCAAAACTGGCGACAGCATAGGACATCGGGTAGCTAAAACTTGGTGCGTGCGTGCCAAAGGAATGCAATAAAATAAGCAGCCCATTATGCACAGACACACATTTGCATATAAAAAGGCAGCGATTTTCACTCCTTTCCCCAAGTTGCTTGCTATTCTGTCACATAAAATGTGAAAAGCTTGGGAATGGTCTCCGTAGATATAGTATAGTTAGTGCGTTGGCTGCCTGCCAAATGGAGTGCGCAAATATTTGCTCAAACATTTGCGCAAATTATATGTGGAGTACCCAACTGAAGAGCAGGAATATCACTGAAAAACCTGAGCGTAGCATAAACATATTCCCAACAGGTTATATTTTATGAGAGAAGTGGTTTTCTTAGAATATCGAAGATTTAAGACCCTTGATCTTTTATTTACTGGAATATATTATGCTTGTTCAGTTCCAAAATAACATAATATAGAAATGGGGAACCCAGTTTCATCAACATTTATAGCTAACTGACTAAAATTCAACAATTTCTATAACTCCGTTTGTCCGCCTGACTGCTTTATGCTTGTTTTAAAAAGTTTGGCATGCCACATCAAAAACGAACCACAATTGGAGATACGCACGTCGGATCAAATAATCACCAACACTATATATACACTATATGTACATACATATATACATATATATTTTTCAATTTTAAATTTGTGGCAATCCTAGTTATATTTAATTTCTAAAGCAACTGAATAACGAGAATCTGCCTTCGAATACCTGGATTGTATATATGATTGTTGATAGTTGATATCTATATTTAATAATAATATTAATAAAATATTTTCGCATTTATATGAACTCCTTAGTTTGCAATTTTATTTTGCGTTTGCCTTACAAAATAATTTCCTTGTTTTTATTAAAATTATATATTATATTTTTGATCTTATTCATTTTATTATTTTATTTAATTTTTATTTTTACTTTTTTGCTATATTTGTATACAATATTTCTCATATTTCTTAGTTAAGTCGTGTTTAAAGTCGTGTCACAAAAGAAAACACGACACGAACCCAACTCTACTCTGGACTAAAGCACACTTGTTCATCCACTGAAGTCGTTTTTGAACAGATCGGATTTCCTTAGCCGCATAATTAAAGCAAAACATGCACGCTTATTACCAATCATTATATCATTTGACCGTGTGATACACAAACGCAAAGAAATGCAAATAAAAAGGTCAATGTAAGGCGGAGTGCCCATCAAAAAGGGGCTAATCCGCTGAATGAGTAACTATGGCTATTAAATGCGTATAACTATAAATAATTTAATATTTTTTGTCAAATTGCTTTAACCCTGAGCCAAAAAAAAAACCACTGCACAATGCAAAGAGAAACGAAAGAGCCGCTGAAAAAAAAAAAAAACAAAAACAAAACAAATTTGCATAAAAGCGGCGATAAAAGAGCGGACCAGCCAATTTGTCAATGTAACACCCGAGACTTGAAAGCCAGTCCCAGGTTGCGCTCCAGGCCAACCAACCCCACCCCCGCCCCACCAGGCTGCAGATGCGCCCAACATATGCAAATTAGCGTGCTAATTTGTGAAGGCAGCCTCAAAATAGAGCCATAAATTTATCACAGTGTGCGTTGGCGTATATTAGCATATATATATACATATATGTGTGTGTGTTTGTCTTATGAATGGGGGCTAGAAGCGGGAAAGTAATTAATCAAAGCGCTTAGCTCGCCGTTATATTGGCCATCATTGAGCCAAAAATTATAATTATAAAATTATCAGTAAAATGCCAACAGAAATTTTAATGATGATTATGAGGATGGCGATGACGATGACGACGACGACGACGACGACGATGATGGTGTGGGGCGTTGCGTGTACGACAACTTGGTGCGGTCTCTCACCTTGAGCGCTTTATATTGATTTCAACAACGGCAACAGCAACTAAAGCAAAACTTGTCTTTATGGGTTTCTTGTCTTCAGTCTGAATTATTTTTGTTTTTTTTTTCAATATCAAACGAATTTATGCCAGTGCAGCGGCTTAAAAATTAAAAAGAAAAACAAAGTAAGATCAACAAAAAATTACTAAATTCGTATTAGTTACATATGAAGACTCATGCTTCATTGCGAGTACCGTACCCACATTTGAAAAGCTCCAGCACATGGAAAGCCAAGTGAATGGGGGAAGAGCCGCGGAACGAAAGTGGAACGAACGGATGTACCACAAACAGTGGAACGAGCTATGCCCAAAACTGGGAGCAAATGCTACGAACATGCTCGGCATGCTAAATGCCGATAAAAACAATTTAGATATATTAAATTAACAAGAATATTCTAATGGAAAACCCAGGCACGTTCTGACTTTCCCAGACATTTCTTGTTTTCACAATTATATTTTTGATTTGTAAATACTATTACTTTCTATTCCAGCCATATAACAGAAGAATATTCTTAAAAAAAATAAATGAATAATAATTTAATTAATGTAAAACAATTTTTATTTATTCCAAACATACAGTTGTATATGTTGTATATGCATGTATAAATAATTATAAAAACTATACTTATACTGTATATATTTATTTATTTTGGTGGGTATTTCATTGCATTTAAACTTAATTAATTAAAATGAAGGCGTAAAACTCCCTACTTAAATAACTTCAGTTTAAGCAATTTGTAACTTTGGCATTATTCAATGCTTAATTGCAAACATATATAAATATGTTGTATATGCATGTATAAACAATTATAAAAATTATACTTATACTGTATATATTTGTTAAATATGGTGGGTATTTCATTGCATTTCAACTTAATTAATTTAAATGAAAGCGTAAATCTCGCTGATTATTATTTGGTATTATTCAATGCTGATAGAAGGCATTTGCCAGTTTATATTTATATTTATATGTGCATAGGCCAGACTTAAGATTTCTTGCTTTTATTATGTCGTCCAACCAGAACGCGACCCTGTCAAAACCACTTAAGATGCGAACACGTATTGGAGCCAAGTCTGAAGCCATCTTCTTCTTGCGAAAACTCGTTCGGCTCACTGTGCGTGGCAGGCACTTGAAAAATTGCATTGCCCGAGTCTGCCGGCGCCGCCTCTTTGCCCCCCGTTTTGGAGCCCGCCCCAGTCTTAGCTGTTGTTGAGTTGTTATGGCGTCGAATTTTCAAAAGGGTGCCCCACAGTCAACGTAATGCTCCGCTTACTTCCTCGTAAGCGAAAAAAAAAACACAAAAAAAAAGTTAAATTCAAGTAAAGGCAGCCACAACAATAATAACAAGCAATACATAAGACACACACAATCGAAGCTTTCAATTTGCACAAAAACTTCACATAAATTACATAAGATGTCCAAAAAAATAAACAATAAAAGTAAAGTCCAACTTACAGAAAAAACGGGCAGAGTTCCAGCTATTAAGGGAGCAGCTGAAACTGGTTCATTTCTTTTTTCTTCTTTTTTTTTGTTGGTTTCGGCCAACACAACGCAACTGGCCAACTGACCTTGGGCCAAGCTTATGCAATGCAATCTTCAATCTTCTGACAGCTGCTAGGGCTCACCTGTACGACGACAAATTGCAGCCGCTGCGTGAGATTGCAAAACGTACAAATTTGAAATACAGAAAGCCCAGATCGCATCTCAAATGCACAAGCGACAACAACAATAACATGTCCCATAACCAAAGCCAGATCCAAAAACCCGAACACGTTGTCTGCGCCGGCGTCGCTGCCACACTTTCTGCCAGACTGTGCCACGTTAGTGTGAGTGTGTGCTCAAGTGTGTTATAAAAGCAACTCAACCCGACTGCCAACGAGCCATACCATAAAGTCCACTCGCAGCGTGCAGAGCTCGCGAATAAGCGTCCAATAACCCATCCACAACAAAAAGAAAATGTTCAAATTCGTGTTCATTGCCAGCCTGCTGGTCAGCGCTGCCCTGGCCGCACCCGTGAGTGAAAAACAAAGCAATAAAATACCACTTGGGACTTTAATGATATATCAGAAACAAGCCGAGGAGCCGCAGAGCTAGGAGCGCACGCATTTGGGTCGCTTGGTGCTGCGATCCGATTCGCATTTCTCGAAGCTGCCGCACTTGACATTGCCACAGTAGCTGCCCGTGGAGCCAGCTGCAATGAAAGCCGTTGCAGTTGACAGTTCAGAGTTCGCTCCTTCTACTCACAGTTCTTGCTGCTAAAGGGCGAGCTATTGGCGCCCGAGTTGCCCAGCACATTGGACGACGCGCAGCTGCGTCCGTTGCACAGATTGGGGCAACACTTGCCGCCAATGGCGCTGCACTCGCTGTCATGCAGGCACTTGGGCGTACAGTTCGTCACCTTGGTGGAGGAGGGGCAGTCTGCAACGACAAAGTTGGCCTCAAGCAGGTCAATGCATTATGGCCACGACTTACCGCCGGCCGCCAGTGCGACAGCCAGACAGGCGCCAACCACCGCCAACAACAACAGCAAGAAACCAGGCTGGGCTGCAATGGTGACAAATAATAGGAGAGAGAGTTAGTGATTGTGATTGTCTCTCGAAGTCTCCAGCTGCCGATCTACGGACCCATCTTATTCGTATTCCAGTTGAACGTCCGCCTCGTTGCTTTAGTCAGCAGCGACTGGCGCAGTTCGGCTTTATACTTTGCCCAGACCTGGCCGATCCGCCTACTACTCGAACCTGTTTCAGGCTGTTGTCGATTTTTTCGCTTTATCGCGTGATGAAAAACACAGAAAAAAAATCGAAAAACACTGACAGAATTTGACCACCAAACACTCGAGGCGACTGTAGACACCAGCGAGAGCCCTACAATAATGATAAATCAGATAGGAAACCTGGCAGAAGGCATTTTCAACTGAAAATCACTCTCCAGTGAAATTCATGAAGGTTAACTCGTTGGCAACATTTGTCCAACAAATTTCAGAAAATTCAAGTTGACTTTTCCAGTTTTCAAGGCAAAAGATAAATACTGAATGATTATTGAAGGCGATGAGGTGTAGTTCTATACTTTCTTAAAAATGGGCAGTAATTTCAAGTGTGATCAACGATAAAATTGTAGATTGACAGTGCTATATTCTTCTCATTCAATCGACAATCTTAAATTTGGCAAAGTGTAGCTCATTTGGTTATCTTTATAAACCGATCTGAACTGAACAGCTTCGACATTTATTTCAATTAACATTTCCGGTGAAGCATTTTTAGTATTCTGCCCTGAACGGCATAAGTCTAATTAAAACCGATTAAAAGATACCCTGTAAATTTTGCAACCGCACATATTCCGTAAATCCGATTTCATTGAATTTTGTGGGAGTTGACGGGGTTATCCGAAATGTGAAATAATTGTAAGAAGTGTGTGATATACAAAACCCACGTATCAAATTTCAAGAATACATATCTTATAATCTTGGAGATGTAAGAAAATTAATATTTAAAACTTGGAAAACTTATCGAAAATGTCAAAACTTTTCTGTTTTCTGTGTACGTTCTGAATTTTTGGAAATATCGCGTTTTAAAAGAAAGACGGACAAACAAATTTGTAATTACATTTTTATGCAGTATTACATTTAAATTGATTTATTTTCCGGCGAAACCTTTGAAAAAATGCAAAACAGTCAAATCGCAACGAACTCGTTTATGCAATCTTTGCTACGAGAGACCCTCACTGGAAGGTCTTTTGAAACTGATACTGACTCATAGAGTCGCTGTCACTCATATTTAAAATCTCAAGTGTTATCAACAACTGCGAATACGAAAAATGTAATGAACTCTGTTAAATAGGCAGCTATCAGTGCTATCATTTTATTAGAATAAGAATTACTTTATTATAAGCATTTTGGTTAGAGGAGAAATACAGTTCTAGAAATCCTAACCGAAACTCTTTATTATGCTTATCCCACAGCTCGACAGCGCCAGCGATTTAGACAAAGAAGAACTGGAGAGAATGCAAAATGAAAGTGCACAATATAGCTTTAACTCAAATATCGAGGACAACATTAACGATGGAACCATCGGGCGTCAAGAGACGCGTGACGGAACTAAAGTAACCGGCTCCTACAGCTACAGCGATGGCTTCGTGATGCGCACCGTGCACTATGAAGCCGACGAGAATGGTTACCGTGTGATTAAGGAGGATATGCAGGAAGTCGGCGATGGTCCCGTTTTTAATGCAGATGGTCAGGCTAATGTGGAAGGTTCGCTGATTGGCAAATACTCGATCAAGTTGGATAAGTCCGACGATGAGAAGCATTACAAAGACGCACGCCAATAGACAATCTTTCAATACGTCAAAGGATGGTTTCTAACATTTAGAAATGAACTGAATATAATGTAAAGTAAACATCAGAACAGCTCTTAACTAAGCTATATTGTTATTGTATTAAAAGTCAAGTAAATCAAACATTTAAAAAAAAAAAAATTACTGTTAAAATGTTTTTGATCTATTAATCTACCAAACATCCAAAAAATCCCCCAATTTGAGTGATAACTTGTTAATCTTTATCTCGGATAGAAGGCGTATCAGATCTAATAAAGTTCGTCTGTCTATTATGGTTGTCTCTTTCTTTCTATGCAAAAAATACTTGTTAACTTGATGAAACTTTGCGAAAATAAATCTGAAAAGAACAAAAGATATACGAGAACATACATATCTAATTTATTGCACCGAGCTCTCCAAACCAAGATATGCTAAAAAAGAAACATAAACAAGAATCGATATTAATTATATAAGCTTCATCTACAAGTCTTCGGACATGGCTAAAGTAACTCACCTGCAGATCAAGATGACTTCATTAACCTGTCTGGATACAGGGTATACAAAACCAGTTGGTGTTTTGACAATGGCATTTGAAAAAAGACGTAACCTACCTTGATTGCGTTAATAGTATCATATCTACATACGAACGAAAAATTGTATATAATCGAATCTTTCGATATCTAAGTTTTATATCCCCTTTTTGAGAGCATGATAATTATGTAACGAAAGGTAACGACGAACTAAGACGACATCACTTTGTCTGTCCGTCCGTCCATCTGCCAACTACTAGTCCCTCAGTTTTGCGGCTATCGTCATGAAGCTTTGCAGTATTGTTCCATGTTCTATGTTTCCATGTTCAAGTATGTTCTAAATTCAGCTCAACCCATCCACAACATACACATCAAACAGCAATTTTATTAAATGAAAATGTTCAAATTCGTGTTGATTGCCAGTCCGTGAGTGAAAAACAAAGCAATAAAATACCACTTGGGACTTTAATGATATATCAGAAACAAGCCGAGGAGCCGCAGAGCTAGGAGCGCACGCATTTGGGTCGCTTGGTGCTGCGATCCGATTCGCATTTCTCGAAGCTGCCGCACTTGACATTGCCACAGTAGCTGCCCGTGGAGCCAGCTGCAATGAAAGCCGTTGCAGTTGACAGTTCAGAGTTCGCTCCTTCTACTCACAGTTCTTGCTGCTAAAGGGCGAGCTATTGGCCCCGGGTTTTCCAGCACATTGGGCGACGCGCAGCTGCGTCCGTTGCACAGATTGGGGCAGCACTTGCCGCCAATGGCGCTGCACTCGCTGTCATGCAGGCACTTGGGCGTACAGTTCGTCACCTTGGTGGAGGAGGGGCAGTCTGCAACGACAAAGTTGGCCTCAAGCAGGTCAATGCATTATGGCCACGACTTACCGCCGGCCGCCAGTGCGACAGCCAGACAGGCGCCAACCACCGCCAACAACAACAGCAAGAAACCAGGCTGGGCTGCAATGGTGACAAATAATAGGAGAGAGAGTTAGTGATTGTGATTGTCTCTCGAAGTCTCCAGCTGCCGATCTACGGACCCATCTTATTCGTATTCCAGTTGAACGTCCGCCTCGTTGCTTTAGTCAGCAGCGACTGGCGCAGTTCGGCTTTATACAAGTACTTTGAATAGCCCGCTCCGATCCACCTATTGGGCATACTATATACATAGTTTCAGGTTGTCGTCTATTTTGTCGCTTTTTCGCGTAAACACACAGCAGAAGGAAAAATCAAGTAAAAACTTAGCAGTCGGTTGTAACCGACAGCGCAGCTCACAGTGTAACAATAACAAGACAAGACATGTGCTCTACAAAATGATTAAAAATATATAATAATATATAATAATAATAATAACAATAATAATAATAATAATAATAATAATAATAATAATAATAATAATAGTAATAATAATAATAATAATAATAATAATAATAAAAATAATAATAATAATAAAAATAATAATAATAATAATAATAATAATAATAATAATAATAATAATAATAATAATAAAAATAATAATAATAATAATACAAATGATAATAAACTGCGCGTAAATCAGCAGCGAAATTTCTAATAAGAAACTCGCGCTAAGAACAGAAAATTCTTTCTTGAAGTTGGCTAAATATCGATGTCTGTAATACATATGTATCTAAAACAGTTTTTGCGCGATTTTTAAAAGTTTTAAAGGTTTAGGAACCCATCATTAATCTGTATACAAAAATTTGTTGACTCTAGCTTCAAAATCTTAACACTTTTAATAGATATATATTGATACATACACTTTTAATGGTATATATTGCAGGTTCAAGTCTCTAGCGTCAATTGCGGACAGACAACGGAAATTGCCAAAACCAATACACTCCTTTCACTTCGTGAACTAGTATAACACGGCACTTATCAATTCGACTTTGTATACACACACATATACATATTTATGTAGCCAAATACTAGATGCGACTATAGACACCCGCGGAGAGTGCTACAAATTTAAGAATTAATTCAAAATGAATCATAGCAAAACTTAGTTTGCATAAGACCACCTAGTCTTCAGCCAAAATGTAAGGAATGTCCCTCAGAAAATTACTGAGAGATTAATTGGAATTCGTTAAAGGTTTTTAGTGAACTACATTTGTCCAACAAATTGAAGTAAACTTAATCCAATAACAATTCACATTTTAATTTCTGACCATACACGAATTTGCAAACCTTTAGAATTCTTTGAGCCTAGTTTAATTTTAATAAAATAAAAATAATAATAATATTAATAACATAAACAATTATTCAATCAAGCATCTTAAATTTGGTTAGGTGTAGCTCATTTTCTTGACTTAATGAACCGAACAGCTTCCACATATCTTTCAATTAGAATTTCCGCTGAAGTATTTAAGTGTTCTCCGCCTGTGTTTTCTCGGTGTGCTAAAACTCATTATGCCAGATTCAAAAATACCCTGTAAGACTTGCACCCTTAAAAATCACACATTTCACACATTACAAAATGCATTTTTACACCCATTGAAATCGGGTAAAAACATCCGTTTTTGGAGACCAGAAATTTAAGAAATATGTATAGCCTTGCGATTTATACATATATACATATATATGTATGTACGAATATGAAGAAGTATAGCTGCTGAAATCTTTATGGATACAGACAGACAATCGTCTTGATCACATATAGCTTTACTTTCTATTTCTTTTGTTGAAGTTTATTATACCCTTTTTACCCAACAATCAGTGCACAGTATTGAAATTTTCTGGCAAAACGTTAAAAAAATGCAAAACAACCAAATCGCAACTCGTTTATGCAACCTTTGCTACGAGAGACCCTCACTGGGGGGTCTGAGACTGAGACTCAGTCACAGAGTTATTAACAATCTTAAGCGTTATCGACAACTACGAATGCGAACAATATAATGAACGTTGATAAATAGGCAGCTGTCTGCGCTAGTCGATAAAAAGCCATTCGTTAGAATCGGAATTACTTCATAATTTTCTAGGAACTCCTACTGCAACTTCTTTATTATGTTTGCCTTGAGGCAAAAAACCCTGAATGCAAAACATGATTATGTTCAGCCGTAGAGTACAAAGTAGAGTCTTAAAGTCAAGTAAAAAGCTTTATCTGAAAAATGTTATTTTTAATCAAAGTTCTTGAATTCGCCATCAGTCTTATATCGCCATATCGATCTGTTTGTCAGTTGATTTTTCCGTCTCTTTGCGCAAATAAATCTTTTCTGTAGTTGCGATCGGATCAGGTCAAACAAATTTATCATATTGCTGCCATAAAACGATTTTTGAAAACCTCAGCTGTTGTATAAAAATCTTGCCTGCTGTCAATATATTATAGGTCGGACTACTTTATCATACAGTCATACATTAATTAACATCAAAAACGACAGAGTTAGGCTATATTTACATAGAGCTTTGTCTGCGAAGGTAAAATGCGCTAAATATACTTTTATACCATTTATTTGAGATGTTTCACAGTAGACAATATTTGGAATTAGCGTTTCTTATGCATTTGCTCGCGATTCTTTCGCTTCCAGGCAGCACGTCTAGATCCGCCGATGGTCTGCGAGTGTCTATAGCCCTTTCCCACGCCACGGGACTTCTTACTGGCAGAGGTCAGGCCACGGAGTTCACGGTGCTTATGCACATGGCTACATAGCCAGTTCACCTTCGGGTCACGGCGAATGGCGTTGTGATGAATGTCCACTAGAATAACCTCGAAGTATTTGTTGGTGGCGTCCTGGGCCACCCAGTAGGAATTGAGGACTCGCAGGCCACCAAGTCTACGGCCAGCACGCTCCTCGGCAATAGCCTGCAGTCCACGATATGGCTTCAGTTGGTTGACACCTTGACTCTTGGGCTTTCCGTAAGTGCATCCCTTGGGCACTGGCCGCTTGCGACCTCCCCGGCGAACTCGGATTCTGTAAATGACGAATCCCTGCTTGGCGCGGTATCCCAGGCGACGAGCCTTGTCCGGGCGAGTGGGCTTCGAGGAACGATGCAGTTTCGGCAGATGACGATACTGCCACACGCGGATGCGCAGCAGGTAGCGCATAACATCGCTCTGCTTCTTCCTGTAGAGCTCCTGAATGAAACGGTAGCCAGCCATATCCCACACTTTTTTCTCTTTTTACGCAACGTTCAGCAAAGATTCGCAGTCGAATAAAATTTTCAGAGACAGAGATGCATTCAACGCCAACTTCAAGTAGGAAATAATATGATTATTGCGATAAGTTTGTATAATCGTGCATATGGTTGTCAAGTTTTCGAACAAAATCTGTGACAGAACGGAGCAAATATCGCCGAACCGAACAAATTAAAACGTTTGCTTAATTTGAGTCGGAGTTATTTGTAATATTGTCGCAGTTCCAAAACTTTTTATGTGCCACAGAAAATTAATTACATTCGCTCTCAAAGTGAACAGAGTATATTGGTTTTATGCACTATCCGTCTTCTGTCTGTTTGTCTGTCACAGCTAAAGTTTTGAAACTTGAAAATCTATTATATCTCCCTCACTCTAGACACTCTCACAGCTAGACTTAAAAGATTAATATTTTTATAATTTACTATTATTATTTTTTTAATTATTAATTGTTAATTATAATTAAGAATATCGTTTAACATATCGGTTATGTTGTTCAGCTGGACTTGTTAAAATATCGCCACAATCTCATCTGAAGATGGAGTCAACTCCCATTCCTACCTCATTAAAATTACAGTTTGAAGGCTTTGAGGTTAGAATAATCAGTTATATATGCAATATTTTGACAGGTTCTATTTAAGAAAAATCTCTTCAAATTGTAGTCCACCACAAAGCAATAGATCTATACATTATAGGCTGGCTTAATTTGAGGCTAGTTTAAGCCTACAGATATTAAGCCGAGTGCGGACTCTTTTTAAAAGCTAAGTTTTATTATGAAGCATATTGTTAGACAATTTGGATCCACAAAGCACATATTAAGTATTTAATTAATTTACACATATATAGCATATAGGAAATGATCGACTACTAAACGTCATCCTGCACGCACTCCATCGAGTTGTTCGCCGACTGCGTGATGATCAACGCCTTCTCCGAATCGGTCAGGTTGATGAACTTGTGCTTGGCCTTGAGCTCCTGCTGAATGGACGAGAGCAGGTCCGGCGAGCCGCGGCCGGGCTTCAGTATCAGGCTGTCCCGGTTGCCGCTGCCCGACTGTTGGACCGCCTCAGCGCAGCCGGCCACATCCAGAGTGGGCTCCACGATCGTCTCCATTTGGAGCGACTGGCGCTGGCGACGCACGCGCTTGGAGCCACGGGTGATGAGCACCACGGCGGGCGATTCGTACGGCAGCGCCTGGATTACCGTTTGCAGCAGCTTCGGCGGCGTCTCCGGCGTCTTGGGATTGCCAATGACAACATCCGCCTGGAGAGCGCTCCGGGCGCGTTCGCGCTCCTCCTCCTCGCGCTCGCGGGCGGCGTTCTTGCGCATTAGCTGACGAGCGCGCTTCTTGAGTATGGCCTGGGCAGTTGGATAGTAGGCAATAACCTCGTTCAGGTCCGACTTGGAGAGCACAAACAGATTGGAGTAGCCCTTGGAGCGGACATCGGCCGTGCGGCGATCAGCGCCGTTGATGCCCAGCAGACTGATCTCGCCAAAGACGGAACCCTCGGTGAGCGTGGCCAGTACCACATCGCTGCCGGGTCCGCCCATAACCTGCACCTGGCCCAGCTTAACAATGTACATCTCACGGCCCACTTCGCCTTTGCGGCACACAAAATCGCCGGGCAGAAAGGTCACGGCGCGCAACTTCAGCACCAGATCCCTCAGCAGAGCCTCCTCGCAATCGGCGAAGAGCTGCACCTTGGACAGGGTCTGTATATGCACCGAGATGGCGATGTCCGTCTTCAGATTGATGGGCAGCGCGTCCAGTATGTTGGACTCGTCTGATAAAATGGCATACAAATTAGAGCTACGTTAGATCGGGCCAATGTTCAGACTAACCCAACGTGCGCTGCTGCTCCCAGGTGAACTGGAACCACATCTTCACACGCGACTGCACCTCCTGCGAGAGATTCAGGCGCCTCATGTACTCGAGCGTCTCGTCCTCCAGCTGACGATACTCGTGCCTGTTGCGCGTAGCCGTCGAAATGATGTCCCGGATCTGGCCAATGAGCAGGGCAAACACGAACACGCCCATCAGCCAGGCGACCGTCATGAATACGTATTCGCCCTGGCGTTCCGGCTTCGGGTTCTTTCCGATCGACGTCGCCGTTTTGGTCGCAAACGCAAAGCATCTCACATACGGATGACCCTTGCCGCTGAAGACCCAACGATTCTGGCCCAAACCCTGATAGTCGCTGTACGCGTAATACAAGGCGGCCGTTATATGGATCATATAGAGCATATATGTCAGCGTCTTAGCCACGCGCACCTGTGGGAAGTGCAGAATTTGGGTAACTTTCAATGGTTGGGTTCGGTTGGGGTAACTTACGAAATGTGGCGAGGAGATGACACGATCCAGGAGTCGAAAGACCTCCCAGAAGCTTTGAATTTTAAAGAAACGTGGGAACCGTAACCAAACTGCGCCGGTGCCGTACTTCAGATAAAATAGCTCAAGGGGAAGCAGAGCGAGGAGATCCAACTGTTGAATAAGCCATCAATTAAATTGGAGCAAGTACAGCAATATTATTTAGGAAAAAGTAGACTTAACTTAAAAAACAGTTCAAAAGCGGAATTAGGTAGATAATTATCTTAAGATATAAGAACATCAAGTGAGAAAAGTTGATGGAACATTATTAAAGCCCATAAGCCAAGTTTCAGCTGGAAAGCAGCCAAAGTGACAAGTTTCAATGTAATATACATATATGTATATGATCAGCGACCGAAAATAACTGTAATGCTATTAAATTGTAAACTATAACACATTATGAAGGAAGTTCCCAACAGAAAAATTGTTATCTTTTAATATAATTTTTTTATAAAAATTATTTTGTCTGCAACTTTTTGAAACTTTGGATATATACTTGTAGCTATCTGCTTTATACAAAGTGTTAAGATGTTTGTGCCACGCCCACTGGGAGGCTGGCAAACGTGCACCTTAAATCGCAAATCGATAGAAGGTGAATAACTCCCACTTAGAGTCCTTAGTTTGATATTTAGATTGCTGGTGAGCTCCATAAAAGAGGACAAACCATGAACAAAATGCCATCAAACATGAAAATCGGTTCAGTTTTGACAAAGTTATAGGCGTTTGAAATATGCAAACTATGGATCCGAGAGCTTTACATGTCAAAATTTTTGTAAATTTTTGCATGATTTTTGACAAAAAATTTGACCCCCGCAGAATCGGTTTAAATGTTGTTTTTTATACTAATTGTGATACCCACAATCAATTAAAAATATAAAATTGCATTTCTAAATTTTGAAAACAAAATTTTTCGAAAATGAGTAAGGGGGTACATGCTTTTTTTTGACAAAAAATCAAAAAAAATTTACTTTTAATAATGAATATATTTGAAATGCAGAATCAATCTAGAGGTCAAACCATGAACAAAATGCCATCAAACATGAAAATCGATTCAGTTTTGACAAAGTTATGGGCGTTTGAAATATGCAAGCTATGGATCCGAGAGCTTTACATGTCAAAATTTTTGCATGATTTTTAACAAAAAATTTGACCCCCGCAGAATCGGTTTAAATGTTGTTTTTTATACTAATTGTGATACCCACAATCAATTAAAAATATAAATTTGCATTTTTAAATTTTGAAAAAAAAAATTTTCGAAAATGAGTAAGGGGGGATTACGTGCTTTTTTTGACAAAAAAAAATTCAAAAAATTTATTTTTAACAATGAATATATTTTAAATGCAGAATCAATCTAGAGGACAAACCATGAACAAAATGCCATCAAACATGAAAATCGATTCAGTTTTGACAAAGTTATGGGCGTTTGAAATATAGGAGCTATGGATCCGAGAGCTTCACATGTCAAAATTATTAATTTTGGTAGTATTTTTTCCAACATATTTTCAAGGCTTTGTAATTAATAATGAAACTTTCATTATTTTGTTTTATTTTAAATATAATTATTACTTTTTCTCCACGTAATTTGTGTCACACAGACATTTAAAGTTTTATAATAAATGTAAAAGTTTTTTCCAACCAAAACAAGGGTATTTTTAAAACTTAAATGTAAGTTGAAAAATAATGCATTACAATAAATGTAAAACAGAATTAACTCACCTTAAACTGCAGCTTTCTCATGTAGTTCTTGCGCGTCAGATTCTTGTTCTTGACCCAGAAGCCCTCGAAGAGATACATGACCCGATGCTTGAAGAAGACCACATCGAGCAAGTAAATGATATCGGCACAGAAATCGCAGGCGAGCCAAATGTTGGTGTTCTCCTTGGTCTGGAAGGGGAACGAGGCACGCAGCGGAATGACCCAGGCGTTGTAGAGGAACGACAGGGACACCACGCACAGCCACGAGATGTAGATCTTGCCCTGCGGATCCAACGTGCGCTCATCGTTGTTGGCGCCGCACAGGCTCGAGCAGAGCCACACATTCGAGCGGGGCGTGTCCGCCTCAAAGAGTCGGCCGCGGTGCGGCGACTGTCCGGCGGGCACCAGACGCACCTTGTGCTCCGGCGACGGATGCAGGCTCTTGGTGCTCGCGTGCAGTGCGCCCTCTGCCGGCGGCGGCAGCGGCGGCGTCGGCGAGCTGGTGCTGCTCGACGACGGCGTCGGCGGCAGCTCAATGCGCGACTTCACCTTGTTGGCGCGTGCCGTGAAGCGCCGCACCAAATGGCGCACCTGATCGCGCAGGAACCGCTGGCCCTGCGAGTCGAGGCTGCCGGCGCTGCTCGGACGCTGGCGCTCCAATTGCGCCGTTGTGTCCACCTCGACGACGGCCACGATTTCGCTCTCGTTGAGCGAGGAGGAGCGCGTGGTGCGCACGTTGCGATCGTTGTTCTGCTGTTCCGGCGACTCGTTGTAGCAGATCTGCACGTCCTGTTCGTCCTCGTCCTCCATGGGCTGTGAGCTGTGGTCGCACTGATCCGGCTCCGGCGGCTCTGGCGTCGGCTCCAGCAGCACCTGTCCGGTTGCGCTGCGCAGCTCGGCGGCCCGCCGTGCCGCCACGGGATCGAACGCCGCCGCGGGCTCGTCGACGGCGCCCGGCAGCGGTGTCAGCTCCACGTACTGCGGCTGCAGCACACGGCGCACGCTGTCCGGACTGACCAGCGGCTTCTCGTGCTTCAGTATGTGCTTGACCAGCGCATGGGTGCTCTCAATGTTGCTGACCTGGCCGGCGCGCTCCGCGTCCACGCACCCGATGCGCCCATTCCGGAAATACAGGCGCGAGTGATAGAACCGTGGACTCGGCGGCTGGCGCTGGCGGCGCTGCGGCGCCTTGTAGGCATTGATCTTGTAGCTAATGCGCTTGGCCGGACTGGGCGTCTTGTTCTCCTTGTCGCGCTGTCGGCGCTGGCCGGCGCTGATCTGCTCGGCCTGGCGCTGCTCCTGCTCCTTTTCGCGCTGCAGCAGCTGCTCCGTGGCGCTGACGAACTGCTCGATCTCCATGATGTCCTTGGAGATCTCCTCGAGGCTGCGGCGCACGTGCGCCTCCTTCTCGCCGGGCGTCGAGTAGCGACGCTGCGGCTCCGGCCGCGTATTGATCACATTCCGCATGAAGGCGTGCCGCTCCAGCGTCTCGCAGAAGCGCGGCGAGGACGGCCGCTTCACCTGGCCAGGTATGGTGGCCATGCGTTTCAGCTGAGCGTGCGCCCGTGTCCCAGTCTGTGCCTGTGCCCGTGCCTGCAACTCGTCGTACGCAAAGTTCTCCAGTATGTTGGGCGATGACTTCAACAGCGCTGTGGTCGCCTCCGTCTCGAGCTCCGCGCTGCGCTGGCTCAACTGTGAATGAAGCAAACTTGAGTCGCTTGCCCGCCAGCTCGGGCAAGGTAAACCACCAAAGCACGCAATTGCAATAAAAACAACAAAAATAATAATAAAGCACTCCGCCTTGCATGCTAATTGCCTTGGGACGCCCGCACAATCACTTTGAATCGATTTAATCGAGCAGCGCCCCAGCACCCGAGCCCCTCATCCATCAGGCAACAGACATCATAGATATAGCTATAGCTATAGCTGAAGCCGTCAGCCTCAGGTGAAGCGTTTTGGCCAGCGAAGGACTTTACAATTAAGCCAACTGAGTCTATAGAAATTGCAGCTAAGTGGTAATATTTTCAGAAACAATTGGTTACTTGTATTGTTTTCTCCGTATATGCCATAAAGTATATATATATATATATTCTTGATCAAAACAGACAGACCCAAAAGTTGATCGAATCTAAGCCAAAGTGGCTCAAATTGGTCATAGAACAGTAGGGTAGTCATACCAAATATTAAATTCTTTTTAGTTGGCTATAAACTTAATTTTAAAACATAATTTGTTAACTGCTTGAAATAAGCTGTGACATTATTCTTGGCTGTTATTTAATTCGTTTTTAATTGTTATAAAATATAAAAATAATAAAGTCAGATTTATTCAGTTAAAATATTAGACTGACCTGCATTTATATATTTTCAATATATTTTCTAGTTTATTTATTTTTATTGGGTGCTGGTTGAAATAAGCTAGCCTTAGTATATAAATATAGAAGTTTCATTTCATATTAATCATAAGAAAATATTCAGTATATTTTAACGTGTCATTCATTGACATATGTCAAATATATAAATCTATCGCATTATTATTTATATAGACATATCGAAGTTGGCGTTGAATGCATCTCTGTCTCTGAAAATTTTATTCGACTGCGAATCTTTGCTGAACGTTGCGTAAAAAGAGAAAAAAGTGTGGGATATGGCTGGCTACCGTTTCATTCAGGAGCTCTACAGGAAGAAGCAGAGCGATGTTATGCGCTACCTGCTGCGCATCCGCGTGTGGCAGTATCGTCATCTGCCGAAACTGCATCGTTCCTCGAAGCCCACTCGCCCGGACAAGGCTCGTCGCCTGGGATATCGCGCCAAGCAGGGATTCGTCATTTACAGAATCCGAGTTCGCCGGGGAGGTCGCAAGCGGCCGGTGCCCAAGGGATGCACTTACGGAAAGCCCAAGAGTCAAGGTGTCAACCAACTGAAGCCATATCGTGGACTGCAGGCTATTGCCGAGGAGCGTGCTGGCCGTAGACTTGGTGGCCTGCGAGTCCTGAACTCCTACTGGGTGGCCCAGGACGCCACCAACAAATACTTCGAGGTTATTCTAGTGGACATTCATCACAACGCCATTCGCCGTGACCCGAAGGTGAACTGGCTGTGTAGCCATGTGCATAAGCACCGTGAACTCCGTGGCCTGACCTCTGCCAGTAAGAAGTCCCGTGGCGTGGGAAAGGGCTATAGACACTCGCAGACCATCGGCGGATCTAGACGTGCTGCCTGGAAGCGAAAGAATCGCGAGCAAATGCATAAGAAACGCTAATTCCAAATATTGTCTACTATGAAACATCTCAAATAAATGTTTCAGTTATTTTATATCGCAAGATTATAAAATAAAAAATATTTAAAGTTGCCTTGCGCAATAAATAAAGCTGGCTTTACATATTGTTTGTCAGAAATATATTCTAAAAGCGCCTATAAAAAATATTTATGACAGCCATCTTTTTTTTAGTTTTTTACGTTCGGCGTGTAAATAACGGCTTAAGCTACTGTTTTGGTAAAATAAACGAGCATCAACTTTTAAATATTTGCCTTACGTCAAATAATTTTTCCTAGGAAAACTTACTAAAGGTTAGTTGTCTCCATCTATTATGTTTTAGTGGAAATTCGTATAGCCCTGGAAAGTTCGGTGCACCGAAAATAAAATTAGTTTCTTTGTTGTTTACCTTACGACAGCGGCCTTTGCTGGCCATAACGTTGCCGTTGTTGTTGTTGTCGGCCTGTTTGGTTATTACTGTTTACTTCCGTGCAAGTTCACTGCCAGTTCAAAGTTCAGGGTCGTGCCGCTTAGTTCGCCACTCGTCTGTAATTAAAGTAAAATTGTTGCGTGGCACACGCGGCGAATGATTAATGCAAAATACGATTGCGCCGTGTCTAATCAGTCTTATCAGCTGCCCCTCGCTGGCATATGTTTTACATTATTGATTTTTCCCGAACCTGCAGTTTGTGTTTCGCACTTGCAACTGCCGCAGCTCAACAGGTGTGCGCCTCGAAAGCGTTTCTCAGGTTTGATTTAAGTTAACGTCAATCCGTGTTAACTTAAATTATTTTTAGAGCTTGCACTTTTCTATTCGTTATAACTGCAGTTGGTTGCACATAGAAAAAAGAACGCAGCAAACGTGACAATCTGAGACTCACCTCCTTTGCAGCTGGCAGGCAACCAACAAACGCGACGATAATAAACTGGACAACGGCAGCAGCTGACTTGGCCCAAAAGACTCGCGCACGCGCAGGCACCGTGGTATAAAATTGACTGAAAATATGTTGTACATTTCTTGCCAATTTAACGAAAGGCAAATCAATTTTCGCAGTTAGATTATTGATTTATCCATTAAACTGCCAGCCATATATATGAATTTATTTAAAATACTATTACGAAGGACTTGATTGCAGCTCTTGTTGCTTAACATAATTTAGTCAAATTTGAATAATAACCGACTGTTAATACCGATTATAACATTAACGCTCACTGTTAATTAAAAGCTTGTGTATGCAGAGCTTTATTTCAAAAGCTTTGGCCAGCTTGATACATTTATTATATATTATTTATATATATAAAATATTTCATTAATAAAAAAGCCACAGGATCTCTAATGTTTAATATATTTCTAATTTTATTTTATAAGCCTATTTAATTTTTCGATATAACAACTAAACAAATTGTTTCTTTAATTTGTATTCAAAATTATGCTAAAATTACAGTGCAATAAAAAGCAGAAACGTTTGCCCCAAATGCTCATTAATTAAACACAATTTCAAACTTTTTAATTTGTTTTTTATTTATATATTTTTAAATAATATTCCGTTCAGCTCTACATTTACAATTACATATTTGTAATATTTGTTGGTTTTGTTTTTGTTTTTATTTTTTAAATTACATAATCATACATATATATATGTATATATATGTATATATATATATATATATACATATACTTATGCATATATTAAAATGTATATATAACTTGTTGGATTGATTTAAACTTTATAAATTGTATGTAATTAAAGTGAGAACGCCTGCTAAAAGGACGAATAAAGGAACCGTTGGACGCAGACATCGAAGAACTCGATTCTAAGAAGTCTGCGCATCATAAAATGACTTTACCCTGCGATTTCTCTACAAACTGTGGAACGCTATGCATAAACATTTACATTAGATGCCGCGACAAAAAAAAACTAATTAGAACCTCATATTGCTGATGCTGAAATGTGGGACCAAGAAGACGTTGCTAAGAGCTCAACTTGGCGAATGAGGAATTTAAGAAACGCGATTGAATGACATAGTAGTAGATACATACATACGTACAAACCTATAAAGAAACAGTTGCTAGTTTTTGTTTTTTGTGTTTTTGTTTTTTTTTTTGTTGTTTTGTTTTGTTTGTTTTTGTGTTTGACTGGAAATTAATTTGTAACTTATATTATGGTTGTTGGTGTGGTTGTTTTAAGTGCATATTTAAAGGTTTAAGGTTCGTTTTTTTTTTGTTTTTTCTTAAATGGTTTTCATTTGTTTTATGTCACTTAAAAAATTACATTAGTAAAATGTATTTTAAAACTGATTGCGAACGCTGCCATTGCATTCGCTTTAGCATATTACTCGCTCTCATCCTCTTCGTCTTCCTCGGAGGACTCTTTCTTCTTAGCCTTCTTGGCAGGCTTCGCGGCCACCTTCTTTCGCTTCTTGGGCGCACCGGAATCGGTGCCACCATTCGCCTCGTACTCCTTTACCGCCTTATTGTAATCCTCCTTCATTTTGATAGCTTTCTGTTCCCATTCCTAAGTAAGACAGAAAAAAAACAACAGAAATTAGCACTCAATTAGTGGAGCGTTAATCGCGCAATTACTTACGGTTTTGTCTTTCAAGCCGCGCCACAGCTCTCCGCCACGTTTGGCAATATCTGTGACTTTGCTGCCGGGATTTTCCTTTTTGATCTGTTCGCGATTCTCATTCAGCCACAGCATATACGCTGACAGGGGACGCTTCGGACGCTCGCCGCTCATGTTTGCTTTTGATTTTGTGGATTTACGGTGGTTTAATTAAAATTTAGTATTTGCTCTCGGAGTTTTCTGTTTTGTGTTCTGTAAACGAATGAAAGTAAATGCTTAGCGGAGCAGTCGAAAACAAATTATCTGAGGCTGTTCCTTAAAGTAGGCTATGCTAATTTTTAGCTCAAACATTTTTGACAGCAATATCGACGAGAATTTAAATTTGTAAAAGAAAAAAAACAAAAATAAATTCCTGTAATTTCTTTTATTTGTACAGTTCGAAAAAAACAACCATAATTTCCACTTAATGGCCGTAAATTTGTGTCATTTTTCTTTTCAGTTGCATATTAAATGTTTTGTGCAATTTTTCTGTCGATAAACAGGCCGCTACCGGAAAGCCTCTTAAATATGCAATAACTGCATATCGGAATATATAAATGTTCATCAAATATTTGCGCATTTTGTGAAGGCAACTGTACCCTGATTATACGCCCCCACCCACCCACCCACACACACACGCACACATCCATGCAATACACATATGCTGCAACCTTTTTTATATGCACATAAGCCCGATTATTATATGCACCTTATGTATTTCGTATATAATTTACTCAATTATGCAATTGTGTTTCGGCTGATTGGAATTCACTTTTCGTGGCAATGGACCAATCCATTTAAGTACATACCACACCTGTACATATGTGCGTGAGGGCAATGCACTATAAATAGCTGTAAATAGCCGTCCAGTACGACGTATGTGTGTGTATGTAGTAAGTGTGAAATTGTTTTTCGCTTATGCCCGTGTATATAAAGGCCAAATTTGTAGCAATCACATTGTTTTATGGGCCTTGTCAAGTTGTATAATAAATAATCGCTTTTATATCGGATTAACCCTTAAGGTACGATAACGGTGAGTCAACAAACATGTTTGGTCTGATGCACAACCCCAAAAATTGCGCATACGTTATGCAAATGCCGTGACGGAAGGAGGAGCCTCATCATCGACATCGGCGCTGTCGTCATCATCATCATCGTCATCGTCATCATCAGCAGGCATCAGACAATCGCCTCCATGCACTTGACCCAAATACTGAGAAATACTGACAAATAACGCAACGCGCACGAGACAGCGACAGCAACACACAACACGACGACAACGACAACGAGAACATCGACGATGACGACGACGACGACGACGATGCTGACGAGGTGGCCTGGCAATTGGGTTAACAAACCACAGAGCTGACGACTTGCTCAGCGCACAGTTGGAGCACAGCACAATAAATCAACGACGGCACGGCCGCTGGCGGGTGGCGGGTGGCAGGTGGGGCAGGTGGCAGGTAGTAGGTGGCAAGGCTGCAGTCCTATCAATCACAAAGACAAATCCAGCCACTGGTCACCCGGCGACAACAGCGCATATTAGCCGAATGCAATAACAACAACAACAACGACCACAACGCCCACACTCGCTGTCCGGACTTGTGCATGTGTGTGGGTGTGCTTGCGTCTGTCTGCGTTCTGGATGCTGCAGCAACAGGGAAATGGCGGCAAAATTGTTGTTAGCTTCACGCGCGCAACTGTGACGCCCGTAGACTTGGCCCAAACCCGCCCCATCATTTCTCCGGGACTGCCATCCCGCACGCACACACACCCACGCAATGACGTTGTCAATGTCGCCACACGAGGCGGCAACACGTGATGCACAACGCAACAGAAGCAGCGGGGAGCAGCCACAGCAGCCTCATGGGTTACGCGTCGCCATTTCTGGCAACGGGACGTAACGGGGCGCAACACCAGAAGAAGATTCCTGCGACACATGTCGGATATGCACGTTATACACACACACACACATATGCATATATGTGTATATATACCGGGATGGCAAGCCACCTACAAAATCGAAAGCGAAATACATTTTGTCTGGCGGCGAATATGCGTGTGCATGCATCATGTGTGTGCGTGTGTGTGGGAGAAATAGGTGTAGAAGTAGGTGACTAGGCAGTTTGGATAGAGTGCGAAACTTGAATATTAATATATTGACGATAAGGCAGAGTAATCAAGTTGACAAAGATGTTGTGCGTGAACGGATTAGAAGAGGTCCGAAAAGTAAAATATGTCGTGCGCTGAATTTTATGACTTACAAAAAAAAAGAAACTTTTTAAATTAAAAATCGCGAATCAAAACTAAAAATAGCAAAATTAAAACTTTTAAAATAAATTCATTTATCTACTTAAAATATCGAGAATGCCTTTGTTTATAAAAGTCCTATCCTTGAAATGTACTTCTTGAAAATTTTAACTTTATCCATTTCCAAATATAAAAAATAGTATCACAAAACATGTTCAACTATAATTAATAAAAAGTTTTTTAATTATATTCAATTTAGAACCTAACCCTAATGTGTGGAATATTATAGTTTCCGGAAATTCTTACTTTTTAGTGAATACTGTGTGTAAATGACATTGACATTAATACTCAATCATGTACTCTTTGTATTATTATCATTAATATAATGAGGGTAGTTCAGCCGAAAAGCGCAGCATAGATACCGGCTAATTGATTAGCAGGCTTGGTTAAGCGTACAATTTCTAATTAATATATATATACACGCAACAGCACCATGGAAATGATTGTCAATCTGTTATTAGACATATCAGCAAACACAGTGTGCGTATGAGTTCGAGCTGCTTATGTAGAACTAAAATATGAGAAAAATTGTGGACGTTACGCATACGCAGCGTGGTGCGACTTCCCACACAGCCATGCATAATAGATAACTGACTGGGGACAACGAACACGAATGAAAGGAAAGGAAAGGACAACAAATGATATTAAATGGCATACAAAATGAGGCAGGGTCGACATTTTAGCGTTGATCTAAAATTGAAAAGCAACCAAAGCCAGCGCCAATGCTGTCGCTGCCTCTGCCGCTGCCACTGCCGCTGCCGCTGCCGCTGTCGACGTAGCTGCCGACATCGCTGCCGCCGTCGCAGTCAAAGTCAAATGGATGAAATGTGAAATTGTTGAAAGGAATACTGTATACAGTATACAAATACAAATACAAATACACACAGGCATAAAATTACCGCTGCCTTCTGCGGCGTCGGCTTCTGCTTATCTGTCCTATGAGCGGGTATTGTGTGTGTTTATGGCATTTTTAATGCCGACAACGCAGCTGCTGGCGGCGACAGCGCTGCTGCGCCTGCTGGGACGCTCAGTGGTTGTTGTCTGTAACCACCCAAACCACCCGAACCACCCAAAAACAACGAACCCAAACTGTAAAATTGTTGCCAGAATGCGACTTTCAGCTCGAGCTTGTGCGCAGTGACAGCATTTTAGGGTAGATACTTTTACAGGGATTTGCGCAGTGGATGTCGACAGGGCAAACAACCGTTATATGTGACTATATATGTGTGTATGTATGTGCCCCGATGTGGCTGTGTTTGTGTATCTATGTGAGTGTCGTTTACCGTTAGAGAGCGTACAGTGGTGACTTTTTATAGCTTTGCCACAACGTTCGGCTGACTGATATAATTTGCTAAAAGTTTTCAACTCAACTTTTTCGATAAGTGTAGCTTACATGCGCCGTACAGTCGTGGCACAAATTATGAGCATACCGCATTTTCGTGCTGGTATTACAGCATAGATTCGCTTGATATAGCTTGTTGTTTAACACAACTATTATCTTTAATTATAAAACAAAATGGGTGTTAAAGGTGTTAAAACTACCGTACTGTTGCTAATGAGAACATTTTAATATGGCTTGTAAAAACATTTGTATTGCTTAATTGCATTTCCAATAACCTTACAATAACAGCTCTTTTAACGAAATTGTAAAAGCTCAAAGCAAAATTGCTTACAACTGCTCGAAATCTCGTGTTCCCTTTGCTATTTGATTCAATGCCAAAAACAATTCCGATAACAAATAAATACTCATCCGAAAGCAGTCTTTGCGATTAGCTAACAAAAGTCGAGGGTAAGCGAGAGAGAGAGAGTGAGAGAACTAAAGCTTCGCCAAAAACAACAAACAACAAGTGCATGCGCGCACACACAGACAAACGTTTGATAGGCGATGATCGGCATACGACAATCGCTTACAACAACAACAGCGACAACTGAACAATAACAAGGGCGGCAACACACTAACAAAGTCGACGTCGCCGCGAGCTTTTCGACGTGAGCAGCAGCGCTCGCCGACGCTTTCAGCTGACTTGAAAAACAGATCTTTGACGGGGTGTTGGCAATTCGCCTGCGAATCGGGCCAATTAGTTATCGCGCTGACCGCCATAAGGCGACAAAGTTCGTTGAAAAGAACTAGAAAATGGCGCGGATACGCTTTATAACCGTATATTGCGGCACGCTGCCACTCGAATAGTGTTCGTTACCCTCTCTTCTGCTCTGCCGCTCTTCGTGCTCTTCGTTCAGGTGGGGTGTCAAACTTTTGGCGCCATTTTTAGTTTGCGTTCGAGTGTTCGCGATACGAGTGCATAAGCAAGTCGCGCGCGCGAAATGCTAAAAAAATAAATAAATAAACAATGGGGAGCACAAATAACACGCGGAAGCTCGGCCAGAACTGAAGCACCCAAAGATATTAGAAGTAAAAAAAGTGAAAAAAGAGCGTAAACCTACATTTTATCAGCGACCTTAGGTGATAAATAATAAATAGAAAACATACACGGATATATAACAATAAAACGCACGTGTTATTTTTCTGATAACACACAAACATTCTCCAAATACTTAACTAAGCAAACATCAGTATTTTATATTTAAGATAATTTAATATATTTACTAAATGCAAATTTTATAGCCTATTATTCCCAAGTTCAAACAAAATAAAGTATCTTAATAAATTGTGTTTAGTTGGGGTTTTGACTAGATATCGTTAATAAATAAATAATTCAAAAAGAGAGAAATTTGTTTATTATTTTTTCAAATTAATATTGTAATTAAATATTATATTAATTTGATACGTTGAAATGACAAGTTCTGATAAACACTACTGAACATCAAGTTCGGGAGAAATGATTTTAATAAATTGGTTTTAGTTGTTTACAGATCATACTTGATTATAGCCTTCAGCTGGTTTTAATTAAACTGTTATTACGCAAAGAAATTGCATTTATTCTAGCCCCCAGTTTTAAAAGCCGTAATCAGAATCATCTTGCCCGTTAACCAACTCAATTACCAACCACATTTCACGGTCAAACATCATCTACAAGAGCAGAATTCATTCCGCCGTGCAATTTTGCGCACGCAGCTGCAAAATGCAACTTAAGCAAAATAAACATGGGAAAATAGCAATGGGGACTGCCAGCGGGAATGGGAAACGTGACCACCGGGAGCCGGCGCGACTTGGCGACAATGGCAGGCAAGTGTGATTAGGCAGAAGACGCAGCGCAATGGAATGTAAAAACAACTGATGCCCGATCACACAATGCACTGGAGGATTAGGCGGACAGTCCCCAACACATATACGCCGTATGGCTCAAGTGTGCGCCCAGGGAGCAACACTTGGAGCCAGACCCAGCGAAGCCGTCGACAGGTGGGTGGGCAACAGCGGGCGCCACACACAACCGCCAGCCGGGTCCAAGCCAGGCCTGCAACAATAACTGAAATCGAAAACGAAATGCAAAACAGACACACGGAGTTGCTCCAAAACGCCGTGGACGTGGGACCGTTGAATACAACTACAGTCGCGGGCTATAATATTGTGCAAACAACATTTGACATTCTTCCAAGCTGTACAAAACGATTTGAGTGCCCCAAAAGACAATTGGATCTTATAAATGAAAGCTATCGCTGATATATTTTTGAAATTTTCGATGTGTCATTTAGCGGAAATAAATTGTAAATTATTTGCAATTATTTAAGAACACCTCAATAAAACTTAATTAAAGAACTCAAAAATATGACCTATTGTAAAAATACAATAACTAAAATATCAAACTTATAATTGTAAATCCCATGTTATGCATTTGAACTTTTAATCAATTAAATTGATGATAACATCGGCTAAACATTTCACAACGTGCCCACAAACAAGTCCATCAATACAGAGGTCGTACAACTAATTTGACGCACACTGTAGATGGACGTCCCATGGGCCAAACACTAAACGCCAGTGTAAAAATTATTACCCACCGACGACTAATGAAAAATACTCGTATTTCTGATAACTACGTACTTTGCTTTGGCTGCCGCTGTTGTTGCTCAGCGTGTTCACTTCACTCTTGGCCCGGCTCGGTCTAGAAATTTGCTTCGCACTGGCACTGAACAACACACTGAACGAACGCTGAACAAAATGTACTGCGAGTGTCTATAGAAAACTGAACTGAAATTTAACTGAAGCAGCTGTACCAAGCAAAGGCAAAGCAAAGCAAGGCGAGGCGAAGCGAACCAAGGCAGGCAAAGGCAGGCGACGGCGGCGGTGGCGGCAGCAGCAGCAGAACAGAAGCAGAGGCGAAACATACACACGCAGAGGCGAACCGAACGAACGAGTGAACAGCGAGACCATCAAATAATACACAGAGCCAGAGCCCCAGTGAGCGCAGTACAGGCAGGCGGCAGCAAAAGTGTCTGTATCTGAGAGTCGAACAGCCAGCCAGGCAGCCAACCAACATACAGCGTCGACGACGACGACAGCGGCGACAGCGACGACGATGATGACGGCAGCGGGCGGGCGGCGAGCGAAGCGAACGCAGGCAGACGGGCCAGTGTATGTAGTGGCCGACAGTGGTGGCAAATAGCGTGCGCACAGCTGCCGTCAGCTCTGTGCGTGTGTGTGAGAAAAATAATTTGCGTTTTTGCGGTGGCCGCCACAGTAGCGTACATTCAAAACGAACTGGCGCTGACAGTGGAATTTGTACCGCGCATGCACAGTGCCGTCGCTGAATATTGGAAGAGTAGTGGAAATAATAATAATCGAAGCCTAGGCAACAATCGTTGGGCGTGTTATTACAGAAATAATAGGGGAAGGCAGAAAGCTTATAGGATATTTTTTTTGTAGTTGTGTAAATATTGGAATTTTTCTTTAGTTTTTCTTTCTCTAGAATTGAAACATTGAAAAAAACTTAAACAGCGATAAAGGAAAAAATTATATATTTAGTCGCATTTGAAAGTATTTGTTTATTTTAAAAACTTAAAAAAAAATTTTTTTTCAAAAAATAATCTAAAATCTTTCTTGTGTTAATGTATGCTACAGCTATGCTCACACCCCAACCCAGTGTTACCTCACACTCTTTAGCCCTTGTTTCACATGTAGGCACGCGCATGTTCGACTATTTTTGACGCGACTGTACGCGCTGGCTGCTTATTGCTTCAGCCATATAAAAAGCGTGGAGCGAACAAGCTTTGTGCGAACGAAATGCCAGTAGCATTTTGCCGCGGCAGCAGCGGCGCCGCTGCCACTCGGCCACCCCCCGCTCCGCGACCATCATTACCCCTCTGTTTTCCCTCCTATCTGCCGTCATGTCATGAACGTAGTCGTCGTCACATATAACCAAATGTGCCGCCCACCTGCCCTCCCCCTCCACCCCCTCCCCACGGACAGCCCACTATCCCCCGCTGCCAACACTCACGCGCTCAAATCTACAATAAATACCTGCCTTCTGATGCCCCTTACCGCCCCCCGCCCCCGTCCCCCTTCAAAGCCTCATTTTAACTTAACAAATTCATTTTTACAAATTTTACAACACTAAAAAAATGTGTTTAATTTTAATCAAACTGCAGCCAGAAATTAACAGATATTAATGCGTAAAGATCAACAGAATGCTCCACTTTCGTTTTAATTTGTTGTTGCACTATACTATGTTTATTGTTAATTAGCTATTGAATACCCACAGCTGGCAATTTGGCAGCGAATTTTCAAAAAATAACCGTCAATTTTACGCGCGCGCCATTCAAAATTTAAATTCAATACCAACAACAATAAGCAGAAGAAGAACAGCGACAACGACGACAACTGAACGGAACCAAATCGTTCAGAAGATAACTCTGGGAATAAGCTACAATATGACTATAGATGAGGGGTCGTCTTTGGTTTTTGGGGGAACTACCAGGCCAGATTATGCACGGACCAGGCCAGTCCGAACCGGGGCCACCTTTTGCGCTTTTGATTGGCCCATCACACAGCAGAAATTGGGTCGTTTAGTTTATTTTGCAAATTTTTATATAATAAATGGCCGCAATGGCGGCGCATTTTGGTCAATTTGTGTAGTAAAAACAATGAGAAATCAATCATAGTGAGATAGTTTTCACTCACCCGTAGGAAAATGTCGCGTAATTTGCGTTTTAATTTGATGCCTCGTCGAAAACACTCGTGGTTATATTTTGTGCACTGGCGTTTTGCTGTTGTTTGTTCACTTTATAAATTTTCTTCTACTAAAAACTGAAGTCAGTTGTGTTGGCTGTGCTCTCGGTCGCTGTATCGGTCTCGGTTTGTTCAGCGTAGTACGTACAGCTTTTGCCTTCAGTGGAATATCAAATACACAGAATGAATGCCAGGCAGCCAGCCAGTCAGCCAGCCAGCAAGCCAGAGGCAGAGACCAAGCACCAAGCACCAGTACGAGTACGACGCAAACGCAGGCAGTGAAAATGTATCTGTGTTTGTACATTTCGTGTGCGTGTCTCCGTACGTGTGCGTGTGTGTGCGCTTGTGTGTGTGCGTATCTGTGTGTGTGTGTGTGTGCCGTTCATTCGCTCGCTCGGTACGTTTCGTTGGTTTGTTCGCTCTACTATGTGCGCAAAGCAGAGGCAACGGCTACACACAGTACAGCACACACACACAGACACACACTCACACACACACACAGTTACAGATACACGCCAGAGGCACATGTACGTGTGTATCTGGCCTGGCCCTGCTTTCATTGTATGCGTAGCTGAACAAAAATGTTCGTTCGTTATATGAACACACGGCAGCAGCAGCTACAGCAGCAGCAGCTACAGCACATGGACGACAGCGGGGAATATTGGGAGTTAAGCGGTGTGGAGGGCCAACGGCAACCGGCAATGGCAACAGCACTGAATATGGCTGCCTGCCTGCTGCTGATTGTGGCTCGTTTGCTCTGGCTTGCCCTGCGCCAAAAGGTTTACTCCACAGTCCTAAATAGTCGACTCCAAATTTTGGATGCTAGTTCTCCATGGAGAAAATACTTTATTGATTTTTATGAAAATCTTGAAAATAAATAAAAATTGCAAGACATTTGCAGGTTTAATAAAAAAATTTTAACTATAAATTTACATTTAAATTCCTTTTACTATCCAATATTAAAATCTATATAACATCTTTTATTATTTATTAAATGGTAGATGTGCAATAAAAAAATGTTAACAACTAATAATTTAAATTAAACCAATTTTATTTAAAAAAATTGCTTTTACTATCCAAAATTAAAATCTATATAATATCTATTATTATTTATTATATGGTGTAAGACCATTTATTAAAAATTTATAAAAAGCTTCCAATATACCAAAATTAAAGAAAAATAATGGTAATTATAAAAAAATAATTTTTTTCCATTTTATTTTTATTTTATTTATTATTATTAATTTGTATTTTATATTGATTTTAACCCGACCAGTAAGTTTCTTAAATAGCATATACTGCACATTAGACGTACAAAAAAAATATTATATAAAGATAGGAAGTATCAAACTCTTTTAACATTTATATATACAAGAAATCTTTTTTAATAATAGATCTATTAATATAGATCTCTGTAAGTTATGTCAAGTTTAACTATTTTGCAAATACCTTTATAGATATTCAGTTGAGATGTCTACTTGAATACACTAAAAACATTGCCACATTATCTTTTTGTATTGCATATGGAAACCATAAAAGCTCATTGAGTGTAGCGCACACCGAATTTCCACCAGTTTGAAGCATTTCGCTTGTATGGCGCTGACTACGAGTATCTCGCTCTGGTGAGCCCACAGCCGCAGCCAGAGTACAGCCAGTAGCAGAGGCCCGCAACGAAAGTACGTACGAAGCAGGCGAGCCAACGAGCAAACGAGTGAAATAGGCAGCGGCAAATGCAGAAGCAGAGCCAGCAATAGAGGGGCGATGGGCGACGGGCGAGGGGCGAGGGGCGAGGGGAGTGGCGGCAACGGCAACGCCGATGACGGCGACTGCGATGTGTCTGTACGTGTCGTTGATATTGCTATTGCCGTTGCCATTGCCGTTGCCGTTGCCGTTGTGGTGTGTGTATCTGTATCTATGCGAGCAAACAGCAAACAGCTCACAGCCCCAAAACGGGCCCCCAGCGACGTCGCTGGCGCACTGCAAAAATCAATGGGCCCCATTCGGTGTAGGGCACACCACGTTCAGGCAGTGGGCCAGGCGCTAAGGCAAACACGATGCATTCAGGATGCGTATATATCGCGAATATCCAAAAGCCCAACTAAAACTGTTGTTAGTTT
This sequence comes from Drosophila robusta, assembly GCA_035043565.1. Lineage (NCBI taxonomy): Eukaryota > Metazoa > Arthropoda > Insecta > Diptera > Drosophilidae > Drosophila > Drosophila robusta. The sequence goes on from JAWNMW010000584.1 coordinate 8,177,459, forward strand.
GATCAAAGCTCCATATTAGGTAAAAGGTTAATCAAGGTCTTCCAATTAAGAGATTAATTCAATTATATCGTAAAACAATATGTATGCAAATAACTAATGGGTATTTAAACAAGTTGGAACTTTGGATTCTTATATTAAATTTATTAAAAAAAATTTAATATTTTTAAAAATCCTAAAAATAAAGAATTTGTATATTCAATGATATAGAAATATAATTTAAGAAACTAATTTCATAAACATATTAGCTATAGAAGTTTTTACCTATATGAAAATAATAAGTTATCCGTGTTTTTGTCATTTAAAGGATTTTTTATAATCGTTCACGAAGTGAGTGTGCAATGTCCGGCTTGCTGTTCGTTCGTCCGTATGAATGTTATTTTCCCTGCGGCTATTGAAGCTAGAGTCTTGAAACTTGGAATATATACTTATGTATGCCCGCTTCAGATAAAATGTTAAGATTTTTTAGCTGTGCCAACTAGGGGCGTGGCAAATCAATAAAATCTATATATCGCCCTCAGTTTTGGAACTAGAGTCACAAAATTTGCTGTTAGTTTTCTGATGACATCCTCGAAAGACACGCCCACTACTGCCCCACAAATTACAAAAATCGATATTTTTTCCAAAATAATAATAATTAAGACTGTTTTCGACTGCTTACACTAAAAACTATACGAACATACAAACAAAAGACCAATTAAATTTCTTAACACTTGAGTAAAAAATTAAAAAATTTTATAAATCCAAAATATTAAGTTAACTTTAATTTTAGCTATAATTGGGACCCCAAATCCCTTGAAGGTATTACAGATCGTATAAAAGTTCCCAGACAAATGTGAAGTGTGGAATAAAATAACATTCAAGTCACTGTAGCCTGGTACCAGGCAACACAATAATCTGTTGAATATATGTACTGCCAATTTACGAAACCGTCGATTAGGTTGATGTTCGCATGGAGCTCGGCCCACAGTGCAGTGGGTCGATGTCGATTATTCTGCTTGTTTGTCGTCTCAATGCAGCTATATAGACACACACATATATACGCCGTAAACCCCCGGCATCAGTGCTCGTGTCTGTGTAACAGAACCCCGCACCGGAGCCAACGGGCCGTTGACATCGGGTGGGTTGGGGGTGTAGACTCGGCCCGCTCCGGCTGCGCTGCTGCCGCTGCCGCTGCTGCGAGGTAAGAGACGCGCCTGACGGCTGCAGTCGCTTCGGTGGTGGCAATTGTCGGCTGTATGAACGGGAATACATGCTCGGGCTGTATGCAAACCAGCATTGGCCGAGCCAGCAGCAGCAGCAGCAACGGCAGCAACAGCAGCAGCGGCGAACGAAGGAGCGAACGAGCTAACGAACCGAACGCACACTCGACAGGATGTGGATATAACGCGCCTGTGTGTGTGTGCGTGTGTGTGTGCGTCTGTGTGCGCGTGTGTGTCCTTTCCTATGCTGCGTGTGTAAGAGCATAGAAACAAAGTGCAAACTGGTGGGCACATAGTACACAGCATTGAAGAACTCGAAGTGAATATACCCTCTTCCCAAAAAGGTTTCATTTAATAAGTATATGAAACGCATAAGTATGAAAATAAATAGTAATTAGTGAATATAATTAGTTTGTACATAATTAGAAAGTGTCATCGTATACACGAAATTACATATTGATATCAATAATAGTACAAACTAACAATTATCACATTTTCTACAAGTCCTAACAGTAAATTAAGTAAACAAGGCAATCCTTGACAAAAGGGGAAAAAAGGGGTTTTGAATTTAAAATTTTTTATAATAGTTATAATAACAGTTTAGTTGATATAATTAGAATCATAAACTGACTATAAAACAAGCACGTGAACCTTTAAAAAACTACTTTCGAACCAAATGTGCGATTAATGGATGTGTTAAGCCGAACCGAACCTAAATAAAAGGCAACGATTTGAGCCCAGATAGAAAAAATAAATAAACAAAATTATAAGTAAATAAATAAATAAGCTTAAGCGCATATTTACGAACTTTACTTAATAACAATTTTACTTTCTGCACAAATTTAGATATTTTCCCCCATTTACTAATTTCAGTGTAAAACTTTTAAAATAGATGAAAAGTAATGCAATTAGTCTAAATTGTAGGGTAAAACTAAAACAGTTTCTTTTTTGAGTGTAGTCTGGAGCATTTTGGTTGAAGTGACTTATTCCGGCGAATAAGAAGCGAAAAGAGTACACCGTTACTATAGAGCATTGAAATTCGTGGTGGTCGGTCCTCAGTCTGTTGCATCCGATTGCCTCTACCTTCTGTTTGGCACATGAACAGGCAACGCTGAGGATGGCATAGTTTGCCAGCTTAGTTGCATTTGTGCGTGATTCTTGGGTTTCGCATATGTCGCAGTGTGTGTTGCCGTTGGTCCCTTGTAGAACTGGAAGGGCTGAACCTTGCAGTTTTCATGCAAACACACACACACACACATACACATGGAATATTCTTGGCTCACAGCAGGATGGCCTGGCTTGGCAAGGAGATGGTCAGAGTAGAGTGGCAGGCACTTGTTGTCGTTGCTGTTGTTGTTTTGGTTGTTTTTTTGGTCCACTGGCGTCTTCTTGTCGTCGCCTACTTGAGCCAATATGCTTGCCATATGGATGCAATGTATCTCTTACGTTTACCGTTACGTTGTGCTTGCGCAATGCATATTTAATACTCATATTCAGAGGCCAGGACAATAAAATTGTGATATTATGCAAAGTTTCACATAGTTGCATATTGGAAAACTTTGCAACCTCTAATTGGTCATTGTTTGGCAGCAAGAATAGGATAGATTAAAGCCTTTAGCTTGAATCATTAGCTACCTAGGAAACTGATCAATAGGCGATGGGCATATTATTGCAATTGAGATACAAATTTGAAAGCAGAATTTACTGCGAGGACAATCAAAATTTCGAAAGCAGTATATGATCAATAGCTCACTAAATCCGGAGAGGAACGAATTCAAATTACTCTGCAGCCAAATAATCGTGCTATATGGTAGACATGTATGTACAGGTAAAGTTCGACCACCTGAAGCTGTGGCATGCGAAATTGTTTTTTTGTGCTGCGTAATGGGCTCCCTACTGGTTCCGATTCTGGCCGCTGCGGTTGTCTCTGGTCTCGCTATATTGGCGCTCGGGTCGCACGAACAGCTGATGATGCATATAAATACTGAGTGGGAGAAGTGAGTGCTCGCAAATATGCGGATGGGCTGCTGTTTGGAGGGCGATGGCATGTGCACGCTTGGTGTGACGCTGCTCGGCTGTAGTTCGGGGCCGGTTGGCCCCAAGCAGCCAGACAGCTGGGCAGACGGGCGGACGGTCAGGCCCACACGCGAGAGAGGGAGACAGAGAGAGAGAGAGACGGGGAGAGGCCCACAGAGTCTTTCAAAGGCCAAGTTCAGTATCTTAAACACATTTCATGTGGTACCTATTGTTATGGCCGAGTGTGGCTGGCGATGCCGTGGCGCGATTTGAAACAACAACAACAACAACAACGGCAGGACTCCAACTCCCCAACTTCGGCTCGAACTGCGCTGTCTGCTCCGATTCTGGGCCATGCAGCCGCCTCCACCGCCGGCATGTGACCCAATTTCGTTGGCGAAGTGCGAAAGTGAAGCTCTGAACTTCATGGAGTTGCCGATGTCGATGCATTTCCATATCGAACTGTGCCCACGAGCCGTTCGAATGGGTGACAATTTCTGAGATGCGGACAATGATCTCCGGGGAGCTCGAGAAGAAACTTGATAAATAAGCTCTAATCTTTTATCTTAAAAGTGTAAAGTGTTTAGGTTTTCTTTTTATGGCATACTCAGAGCGAAAGAGAGAATAATTGTTGAAAGAAATATTTGGTTTGCAAGTTTTTTTGGTTTTTTGGGTATCATTCCAAAGCGACTTGTTGAACTTAACTGGCACAGTGCAGGGCATTTTGTTGTTGCAATGCTCAGCGCCGTCCAGAGAGACGATAAGCATGTGCTGTGCTCATAAAAACAACACACAAATGAAAACAACAAACAACCGCAACAACAATCGCAGTCAGCAGTTCGTTGTCGTTGTCGTCGTCGCCGTCGTTGTTGTTTTCGTCCGGTTTTCGCAGTTTCTCTTGACGAGTCTGAGTATTGAACGACGATTTCTACACATACGTAATCATGTCTTATATACATAAATATGTACATATGTATATTTATTATATAAGATGTATGTATATATGTATTTATGTATGCTGCTTACATATACGAACATGTAATCCGACTTTGCTGTTGTCCCCAATGCCAATGCATGCATGTGTGTGTGTGTGTGTGTGTGTGTACACGTGTAGGGTGTCTGTGATTCATGCTGGCCGCCTTTGCCAATATGCCAAAAAAGACAGCTAGTTTGTCCCATAATTTAAGACAACAATTTGATGGTTTAGCGCGAAAATACGACGATTCGGCACAGCCTACACTCACCCACACAATGACACGCAGCCACACTCACGCACCGTTCGCTCAGTCGGCTGCGGGCAGACGTCTCTCTTTAGTTTTCTCAGTTGCGCGCTCGCTCGCTCGCTTTGCTTTTGCTTTGCTTGTTTGTTCGCTGCTCTTAGCTGCGAAGCGCTAGCAAGCGAAATATGTGGTACAGTACGGTTTGCTTTCATTGCTGTTTCTGTTTCGGTCTGCTTTTGCTTTTGCTTTTCGATTGTATACTTGCCTTGTGCTTTGGCATTTGCTTGCTTTGTTTATGTGGCAATTCGATGCTTTATGCTTTTCCTAGAGGATATTGTCACAATTTTTGTTTGGAATCAGCCAAATCTCACCATTTATATTTGTAATTACACATCGATATTGTAAGCTAGGGATGAGCCTGTGTCGTGTTTCCTATCGAGACACGTGCTGCGAAACGACTCAACCACAACTAAGAAATTGATATGACAGTTCCGTGCCTTTTTCAATGACTGTTAAGCTATCTCTATAGTAAACCCCCATGGTCTATTGCTATACCAATAGAATCTGCATTTTTTTCGCGATATAAATACTGAAACATCAGCTTGCACACCATTTTTATTTAATACAAGATCTTTCACATCGTCTTAGGTTATTTAAAATAATACTTGATACGCATAACTCCCAGACCTAGAGTTATATTACTTATTGATAGGTAAATAAATCACAAAAAATTCCTATACATAGTTTTCTAGTTTTCTGTAGAGTTATCTATGTTATAACCGGAACCATTATGCTGTACCTTTAATACGATTATTAGAATATACCAACCCATTTTCTGGCACATCCCATCCCAATGCAGTTTAGAGAAACAAGTTCGCCTCCGTCGTGTCGCCGCCGATCCTGCGACGCTCCATGGATAGCATATACTGAATCTTGGACTGCATGATCATCGCATTCGAGAGGGGCATGCTGCGTAGTTGGGCAGCGACGCTCAGACCGAAGAATGTGAACTCATCGTCGCCCATGGCTTGAAGCGCCCGCGTTCGCTCCACCAACGCGGTGGTGCTTGTTGGGGGCAGTGAGGTGACCTCGAGTATTTGTGGTGTTTGAACCGGGGAGGAGGACTGGGCTGGCGGCGTGATCAGACGCAATGGCGGTGGGGGTGTCAGCGCGGGCATTAGGGGTAGCGCCGTTTTGGGTATGAGCACCTGTTGATCTGGTTCAAGTTCCACCTCCATTTTGATTTCGGGCTTGTCCTCGCACTCCAACGGAAGCAGCTTAATCGGCTTCAAGCGCGGCAATTTGATCTGAAGTCGCTTTAGCGGCGGCGACGGAACCAAAACCACTTCATCGTCCGATTTCTGTTGTCGAGAAACATTTTAGCATACAGAAATGCTGATTGCACTGAAATTGTTTATAACGCAAGTACCTTATCCAAGAACTCTGCCAGAAACTTGTGCAGGGGCGCGAACCAGGGAATTTTGGGCGTATACTTTGGGTTAGCCCTGATCTTCTTGAGCTCCTGATGGTAGCCAGTGCGCATGTTCTTGATCTTCATTTTGATACCCTGCAGCGTTAGCGGTATTTCATTCGCCTCCGCCTCGGCGTTGATGCCAAGCTGAATGCGCTTGTAGGCGGCATTCCGAGCACCCCACAGATAGGGCCGACGGTTCCACAGGCACGGCTCGCGGCTGTAAAGCTCCACGAACTTAATCTGGCGCTCGTCGGTGAAGCGAAATGTTAGCCGGCCGTCGGTCGCCATGGCCACGCAGCTCGTGGGCGGGCGGCGCGCTGAGGTGGAGGGGTAAATGCAAAAACCGTTAGGCAACCGCGCGCTCGAAATGCTTGCTGAGAACTGTCGCCTGCCAGCAGCTTTTGGTGTTCGGCTCTCGTCGTGCTCGTTGCTGAAGCTTTCGCTTTGCTTTTCCTTTGTTTCGTTTTGTGGTGCTGCCATTCAAGTGAGCGAAGTCGTGTGTCTGCTTCTCTCTTCGTTCCTCGTGCCTCGCTTTTCGTTCTTCGTTCTTCGTGCACTTGCACGCGCAGAGGAGCGGCAAGTGAACAGCGTGCATAGCAATTATCGATAGCTGCTGGCAGCCGAACGATTAACGATTAAACTAATTGCTCGGAATTGAAAGCTGTGCTTTGGCAAGTTTAAAGCAGGAAAAATGCATCGCAACTTCACTTCTGACACTGCCAACGTTTCCCGCAGCTGTCTGAGGTCAAGAATGTTACTTCAGCGTTAGCAAATTCAATCAGACTAGAGGAAATTAAGCTATGTATATTTCGTTGACTGTCAAATCCGGAGCACAGCATAAAGTTGCTGGTAAACTGCAACAACTAACGGTAGATGTGCTTAGGGCACTGAGGCATCTGTAGAGCTCTTAGGTCATAGGTCATAGTAGCCAATACTGTTGTTAAGCAGATAGTTTATAGCAATATACTACTTTAAACAATAACAATAACAAGACTACAAAATTGTAGATGGCGGAGGTTGCAATTCTACCGCATTGTTCTGGCATTACCTACTTTGAGGGTCCTACCCTAAGTTGTTTCATGCGAACTCTAAGATTTCAGCCTTAAAAAAGATATGCTGCGAATGCAGCTACGAAATGAGTCACACGCAGCCTGCGAAGCGAGTCCTTTTGCTCTCTCTCCCTGCCAGCTTCAGTTTGTCTGCCTGCCTGCTTTACTTCTCCTGCTCGCCTATTCGTGCTATCCTTGTTGCTTTGTGAAGTTCAAACGGCGCGTGACATCGTTATCCTTTGTACGGCCCGGCAGCCGTTAGTGTGCCTCTCCCTGCTGGAAATTTACCCGCAAACAGCATCGACTGCAACGCCATTTTTCCTATACATTTTTTCTTTCAGTTTTTTCCAGCGCTCTTCATAATTTTATGGCGGGAAAATGCTCCGCAGACTCTGGCTCATATAATATGGGTGGTAACTGGCCGCCACATCTCTGCAACGTTTAACCCTAAACGGGACATGCAGCAGACGTAACAAACAACCGTTACAGTTTTTAAAACTTCCCTTGTGCTCTTATTCTAGGTATTCGCATCATTGCATCGCAGATCATAAGATTTATTTGCATTCGTTATCGTTTCTTATCTACAAATGTCTGATGTGGGTTGCGATAAAAAGTTAAAGATAATTGTTTTACTATTATCACATTATAATATTGTTTTTTTGAAATATTTTTAACTATTTAACTCTCTGATATGTTACCTACATAGTATATGTTAAGACAACTCATTTACCGATGATCATCTCTATCTTCATATATATATATTTTTCAATTTAATAACAAACTAAAAAAATCGATAAAAATATATAAATTCAAATTTTGTAATATTTGTATTAAAAACATATATGTATATATATATATTTTTTCCTATCACATCAAGTATCTTCAGTTGTGACGTCGCGCGCAGTTTCAACCTTGTTTTTTGTGGTCTTTAGTGCACATAACAAAAAGCTCACTGCTATGTCCAATTTGAAAGCATTACGCACCAAAGGCAAAAACGGGCGGGAACTAGGAGCGCAAGAATCATAAAATATAAGTTGTTTAATTTTAGCTTATTTTACAGAATTTGGGTTATTTAATATACAGTTACATTTGCGGGTGGGTATTGATTTTATATTCATGTGAAGTTGATCTTTCAGCGTTAAGGAGAGTTGAGAAAATAAAAAGATTATCTCAATTGCTCGAAGTGAGGCAACGAATATGTGAACTACATGCATGCATATGTACATACAAACATACATATGTGCATGTGAAATGCTCCTGTTTTGTGTGTGAAATGTGTTTTCATATTTGTTTTATACTAAAATTTATATTTTTGGCGCCATTTTTAAGTGATGCCTCAGCCAGAGCTCTTTTTGTATGTACCAGTGAGAGAGCCAGGGGCCGTGCTCGCCTATGACGTGAGTGTATGGGAAACAACCTCCAGTTATAGAAAAAATATGTGGGGCAGATTGAACAAATTAAAGGTGGTTCGTATTAGTTGGCTAATTTTCGTTTGTTTTTATTGCAAATGCGCTTTGTGGCTGCCATTTATTCCATGTACATTTCAAACAGTTTTATTCACATTATTTTTGTTTTTACATGGCTTTTATCGGTGTTTCTGCTTTAGCTTCATGCTTCTTACTTATCTCACCGTATTTCTCAGATAATTTGCCGGCTGGACTTCTCTCGCGCTCTCTTGCAAACACTCTTATAGATATGGTTGCGTGTCGTGAAAGTACAAGTTCTTATCTGCATCAAGTACAAATAAAAAATTCTTAAGATATTAAAATTTTCGAATGAAACGTACGGCTAATTAAATGTTTACTAATTTTATTTTTTAATAAAAAAATATAAATATAAATATAAATATATATTGCAAAACGGCAGCGACTCGTGAATTGTTGACGTGCACGTCGCGTCACGCACTCATCTTAGGCACTCGTGCTGCCAGCGTCGACAGCGGCGCGCTCACTGTTTCACCAGCTGGCAGCTGCGCGCTTTCGTTATGACAGTAGATGCCGAGTCCGTACAGTTGAAGTTAAACAGCACATGAGAAAGGTTGGTTGAGTTCTACAGTAAATTTGTGATAAATGTATAAAATACATTAAGTGGAGGAAAAAGTGAATCGCACAAGACAATTTTATATTTAAAACAAAAAAAGTGCAGTGAGAGAACATTTGCGAAGATATTTGACAAAACATTTTGCAGTATATTCACACATTTCCCGTCTAGTGAGCACACTTCAGTTCGTCGCTGTGAAAAGTGAGGCGCTGCTGTACCAAGACCAAAAGAGACCAAAGCGTTGCCATTTCGGACTTTTTGCTCGCCGTGAGCGACGCCAAGTCAAAATGGCTGCCTAGGCCATTCATTTAATTAATTTGGCTTAATTATGCTTAAAACTTGCATCAGTTTCTTGGATAATTTTTTTTTTTTTGTTTATTGACGCGCGTGTTACCGAAAATGCGCGCCTTTTTAGCTTATTCACATATTTTACTTTGTTTCCGTATTTGTATTTGTTTTTACCCTACATTTAACCGCGTTTCCTCTTTGCTTTGCACTTTTGTGCGCTCTCTCACACTCTCCCGCTCTCAGACAAAATGCCCAGCCGGCAATTTATCTGCTGCCGACGTCGCAGCCGCGCTGCGTGACCAACGTTTAAGTTTCCTTGCCTTTCTGCTTGCTTCAGTCAGTACAGTTGAAGTTCGTAAAGAAACGTGAAAGGTTGGTAAACGCAAGCATCGTCAAGTTACTTCAGAAAAATTTGTGAGACAAACTAATTTTAAAGTGTGGCAAATAGTTTACAATTTCTTGTATTAAATTGCCAAAAAGAAGATTAATAGATTAATTTAATATAAGAAGCGCGGTGCCTAGTTTTGCAAAGTGTATTATTTTTTTAATTGCGAACAATTGACATTTTTTTAAACATCCAAATGCTGCATCAACAGCTATTTAATGTGCACATTTAGCACAGTTTTTGTGCATTTTTGCCTGCTGCTCACATTTCCCCAGTCAAATTTGCTCTTTGTGTAGTACATTTCTCATACAAAACGTCGCTTGGCCTTTTGCCTGTGCAAAAGAGCGCGTCGCATACACGACGCTGCTTGTGCTGTACCACACAGGCAGGCAGGCAGACGGGCCAAGCAGCCAGTCTGAGGCAGTACATACAGAAAAAAGTGTTGCCATTTCGGTCTTTTGCACTCGCTGCTGTGGGAGCATGGAAAGAAAATGGCTACTTTAGTTTATAATGCTGCAATTTGACATTAAAGCGCTTATATTTTGTTTATTATTATTATTGCAATTAATTTCGATACGTGAATATTGTTAGCTGCGCGCACTCTGCTCCCGCTTCAACTAGAAAGACGCGCGCGCGCGCTTTTCTCAAACGCCAACGTCGACGCTGTCAGTGTGTGCAGTATAGCCGTCTCTTTTGACGCGCGCGGCCATTGCTGCATTTGTGTTGGTTGCTCGTTCGTTCGCTTGTTGGTGGTGGCTTCTCTTCTCTGAGCGGCGGTTTTTATGGTCGTTCGTTGTTCGTCGTCGTTGTCGTCGTCGTCGCTTGCTTTGCTGTGTACATGGCGTGTATTTCTCCTGCAATGGATACTAATGCATACATTTCCTTTTATCCATTTTTATTGCAGCTCGCAGCTAATAGCAAATTAATTTAGTAACTTACTACTTACACACACAAAGACACAAAAAAGAAAAATGGCCGATAAACCAAAACGTCCTCTATCTGCATACATGCTGTGGCTGAACAGCGCTCGCGAGTCGATCAAACGTGAAAACCCCGGCATCAAAGTTACCGAAGTGGCCAAGCGCGGTGGTGAATTATGGAGGGCAATGAAGGATAAGTCGGTAAGTAAAAATCCTGAATTTGCAATTGCTTATAAAAAATGTAAATTTAAATTTGTATACTAATAAACATATTTATTTTCTAATTTGTATTAAACAGGAATGGGAGGCCAAGGCTGCCAAGGCCAAGGATGATTACGATCGTGCCGTCAAAGATTTTGAGGCCAACGGCGGCAGCAGTGCTGCCAATGGCGGTGCCAAGAAACGTTCGAAGCCTGCGAAAAAACCAGCGAAAAAAAGCAAAAAAGATGACTCCGATGATGATGATGATGATGAGAGCGAGTAAGTGTTGCCGCTGCTCAATCATCATTCAAAAGAAAAAAGAAAAAACAAAATACCACAAGAACACCATCAGTGGACCTGTCAGTCAGTCAATCGCATTTCGTCTAAACTCCACCTACCGCCCACCCCCACACTCCACGTACACCAAACATACCCATAAAAAACAAAGTAAATTAAAAACAAAAAACATTCAAAATAGCATAAAAAGAGACCCCTAATATCAAAAGAAGCCGTTGAACAGAAGGAATGTTGCCGTCAGTACAACACGCGACTAAAGAGAGCCAGCAACACAAACATATGCAAAATTGTATTTATACATAAGAATTTAAGTTTATAGTAGGCGTTTCTTTTAGTATACACATTTACGAGAAGGCAAAAGCAGTTTTTAAGTCGAGCTCAAGGCGTGGAATTCATCCTGCCGAAAGAAAAAGAAAGCAAAACAAGACGGCGAAAACATTGATGAATTTGTATATCTTGCATAAAAATTTGTAAATTAAACGATAACGTAATTCCATTATAAATAAAAACTACAAAAAATCGAAAACTACAATTGTTCTCAAAAACATCCTGTATGTGTGCGTACACATACACACACACACAACAACACCACACATGATGACATTGCTAGGGTCTGTCAGGAGAAACGCGGATTTTGCACCGTCTATTATATAGATCGATATATACCAATAGCTCTAATGCATAATGTTAAAAGTTATCGAAATGAGGAAAAAGAGTGTACAAACAAAACAAATTGAAAAGGCGTTAGGAGAGCTTTTTTCACGACGTTCAAAAAACGAACGAAATTTCGCTCAGGTTTTTCGTAATTATTGAACTCTAGAAAACATCTTTGTTAATCCCTAAGGATGTTGCAGAATAAATCAGAAGATGTATTGCATTTAATCTGTAGTCTTAATTAATACCTATATAATTTAATTCCAATATGAGAAACAAATAAAAAATAAAATACATTTTTAAATGCGTTAAAAAAGAGATTGCCAGACTTTATTTATTCAACTGCCTTACTGGGAATTGGTAAACTTTTAAGGCATATTTAGCATTGAATGTACCCGGAACTAAATGATCGCATACCCCCTCCGAAGAGGAATTACGAGATGGACTCGAAAATTCTTGCATTTACTGGGCAGCTATAAATAATGCTCGTTATTTTTAATATTTTACATTCTTTATAAAACTTAACGTAAGAAGAAAACGCATTAAAGAATTTTTCTTATTTATTGCTTTAAATATCATAATTCAATAATCGATCACTAAATACTAAATGATTTCATCTGCTGCTGTTGGATTTGTTACATTCACAAACGTATCCATAAAAATTCATTAAATAGGGGTTATGTAATTATTTTATCTATTTTGGTCGTATGAGACTTTTGCATACAAATACCGTTAGTTATTATTTTTATGTTGTTGGGATCATAGATGACGCCGTGGGATTATGCATAACAATGTTAAGGCTAAAAACTAACATTTAACAAAAGCACACGAATTCAGATCAACGTTGAATTGGGATTTTATAAAACTATGCGCTATTAGATTAAGTCATAGATATACACAAATGTATATATACATAAAGATATATAAAACAATATTTCAGTGTCGTGCTTTGGATTGGTTCAGAATAAATACACACACAAAATGTTCGAGCTTAGATTTTACATAGTTTCGGTTGGTTTCCAGGCAGTCCATACAAATAATTTCCTGGACTGCTTGTAAGAACAAAAAGCAGATAAACTTAATTCGATTTTAGAAATTGACAAACATTAAAAGTTGCTGCTTGGCTTTTGGTTTCCGCGACGGACAAACAAATTGAAGTTGTGCTTATTTAATTACAGAACTTATAACGAATATGGCAAAAAAAAAAACAAAGATTGTCTCTCTCAGAGCCATTTACAAGAAAAAGAGAAAAAACATAGAAGTCTGATGTTTTCCCGGCTAGCGTTGCGTGTGTGTGTTTTTTTTGTAGCAAGGAAACAAACGAAGAAAAAGCACCATCAGGTTGAACTCTGATCTCTTGCGGCACACGGCTCTAGTTGCGATTCAGCCAAAAGATGGTCTTCAGCACAAAGTAGGCCAGGCCCAAACAATAGACAATCTTCTCGCGCTGCATGCGCTGCTCATTGCTGATCTCAATGTCGAGCACGCGCCGATTCAGTTTGGCCAGATGCCGACGCAGATACAGGATCTCCTCGTGCGGCGTCAACTCGCCCATGGGCGTGCCCTCACGCTGGGCCAGCATCGAGGCATCCAGATTGTTTTGATGCTGCTGCTGCTGCTGCATCAGCTGAGAGCGTTTGCTCGCGCTGCCCGTGGTTAGCTATTGGATGAGAAGCAGAGAATTGCGGTCATTAGAATTGGGCTTGCAGTTTGGCAATAGGTCCGAAACTCACAGAAAAGTTTTGATAGACCATAGCGTTAAAAAATATACATATAAATAGAGTTGAATATAATAAACTTTTCTATTTTCTCAAATTTGACAAATCTATAAAAGGGCATGGGAAAAATCGAACTTTGTTAAATGCATAACAACCAAGATCTAAAAGAGTTTGCCCCGACTGACTGATTGGGTTAGAATGCTGAAATTTTAACAGACGTCATATATTATATATGTTCAACAACCTCTAAAAGTGCTGGCATAAAAGTGTACTTTGATAAGGGCCTCGAGTCCCGCCGAATTATATTCAAGAAAATCATTACACAAATGATAATTTAAGTGTTTGAGCCAAAAAAAAGTGATTTGGACAATTTGAAAGGAATCGTAGCACACTTCGTACTTCCGTCAGGCCAAACCATATAGTAACATTTGTATTTTCAAGCAATTTAGTTGACAAAATTTGTAAGAGCACACAACAGTTGGTCGAAAACACCATGTCTCAGCCGCATTTTTCCGACGATGATGACCCCCCCAAGCCGGAGTCGATAACCAATGCGCTCAAGTGCGAGCAGTCGGGTCACATCATGGAGGCGATACTGCTCTACGAGGAAAGCATTTTCAAGCTGACTCAACTGTCCAACTCGGACCCCAGCAAGCAGAACCTCAAGAACCTCAAGATCTACGAGGCGCGCGCCAAGCAGTTGCGCGACCAGGTGAAGACCCACCTGCAGGCCAGCAAAATGCTGGAGCACATTACCATTGAGCGAGATGCGCGCGGTCGCGGCTATCAGCGTCTGCTCGGCGCCTATCTGAACGACAGTGTGAAGGAGGCGCACCTGAACGAGCCGCATCTCAGCGAGCAGCATCAGTTCAAGAATCTGGTCAACTTTTTCGAGGTGCTGGTCAAGAACTGTCGATATCTGAAGTACATACGACTGACGACGCGGCCGGATCAGGCGCTGCCCAAGAATCAGCTGCACATACTGCAGCAGATACGCGCCGATCTGGCAACGGGCAACATACATATGAACTTCCAGCTGGACGAAACGTTGCACGACCGCAAGATCGTGCTCAGCTCGGGCGTTGTCATCAAGATCGGACGCGGCCTGCACTACTTTGAGCCCACCGAGCACATCCACACGCTGGGTCTGTGCGACTACGACTTTCGCAAGTGCCTGGCCACCGAGGTCGACGTCTGGAAGTGTCGGGCCTTTGCCAAGCCGCCGAAGGAGCAGTTGGAGCGCCCTGCGTACAAGCAACCGTCCAAGGATCCAGAGAATCGTGGCAAAGCCATGACCAACATTTACTCGAGTGAATAGTGAATAGTTATGGTATAAATTTTAAGTCAATATCTAATGGAACAGAAAGTGATAATTCAAGATAGTATACAAATTATATATGCCAAGCAGAAAATAAACCGCATGTTAAGTCCGCATATGCAGAATAAAGTGATATAAGCCATAATTTTAAATTTTAATTGGTTTTTAGCTTGGAATTTCCAGACTGCAAGCCCCACAAAATGTGGCTCAGGGATCAAGATATCATTAAATAAAAAGATTACCCTTGGTAATCCGTATTTCTATAACTAATACCTAAATTATCGACTCATTCCTTCGATGGGAGCTATTTTCGGAAATCAAAGGCGCATGATGAAACTGATGATTGTCAAGTTCGGTCGAGATATCGACATGAAAGCTATTCATATGATATATTAGTCCGTTACTGGGACTATCTGGACATGGCTTTATTAATTGTGCCAGTTGTGCAGATCAATGCCAACAGGTTATTCGGAAGAGCACGACTTTATCAAGGGGCTGAGGGGCAACTGCCCCCGAAATCCTGCCTTACTAAGCACTTCAAGCGCACAAACTTGAAGCCAGAAATACCAGATGATTTACTTGTTGGTGTCGGCAGTTCATTAATCTCAAAACAAATAATTAAATTGCGGTTGCGAGTGGGTGTACGGGGCGGGGCGTAGGGAGACTGTTGCCAATGGCGACGATCACATTTCGTCATGAGCTGCATTAACACATGCGCTGATAAGGGAAGTGGACTCTAAAGCGATTACGCGGATCGAAGTTGATTCGAGTGCCGACGTGAAATGTGCCGCGATCGTCACGAAATGTGCGACCAATAAAATGTGACGTAACTTGGGCATAGGGATTCCACAAGGTAATCCCCTCCGAGAAAATCGCTCACCTGCGAATCCGACTCCACGGAGTTGGCATCGTTGCTGTTGTGGAAACCCATGCGAACGTTTCCATTGGAGCGCACATACTGCGTGGCACTGTGCTCGTCATCGTCCACATCCCCATCCAGATCGTGGCCATAGAGATTACCATTGGGTTTAATTGGCGAGCTATCCTCCGAGGCCGATGGAAAGTGATGATCGGTGAGGGTGATGACGCGCGGTGGTGTTTGCACGCGCAGAAAGCCCATTGACGGATTTTTGGGTAGAATGGAGTTCTCCAGCTGGATTTCACGCGGTGCCGAGCGCGTCTCCAGATGCTGATTGTGCCCCAGCACCACAATGCGATCGGGCACGTTCATATCAATCTTGTCGTGATAGTTCCACGAGCTGATCATCCCGTTCTGGTTCGACAGCAACAAATCCTCGTCCGAGAACTCGCCCGTGGCCTTAATGCGCTTCGGCACGCGCATCTTGTCGTTGATCTCGTGCGCATATTTCGCATCGTTGTACAAATCGTCATCCAGCCCGTTGAACATTGGCGTAGGCGATTGCGGAGTGACCATATTGTGCCGTGCAACTAAAGCTTCTATCTAGCTTCTTCTATCCGTCGATGATGTTGTCGTCGTCGTCGTCGTCTTTTTCGTCGACACGGCGGCTGGGGCTGCGGCGCTGATGTTGGGCACGGATAGTTCGGGAGGCGTTAAAAGAGAGACGTTTTCATAACAGTTATAAATCACTGGTAATTTAACTTGAAGTTGCACAACATTTTTGCTGTTTGTTGCGTCGAGGAATTTTGTGTTATTTGAATGCTACTTACATTTTTTGAACTGACAGTAAAGCTTTTATATATTTCCTATAACGTTTTTTTTTCTTTATGCTCGCTTCCTGCCTTTTGTTGCCTTGTTCTTGTTTGTAGAATTATGTGTGTGCGAAAAGGCAGCAAAAGAATGTGCTAAAAATGGCCGCAAACGCGCTAAAAATGCATAGACAACAGGGCTGCCTAGCAGTTCATTACAAAATGGGACCAGTTAAATCAATACTTAAAGAGTTTTTACAGTGAAATAATTTAAAATAATGCAATGTTAATAAAATTTAAAAATAAATTGGTTACTTTTACTTTATTACTTTAATAGGAAATCTGTTGTTCTCAGTTATCTGGGAAGCTCGTTGGCAACCCTCCTGTGCGCAGTCATTCACCGCGAAACGCAATCATTCACACAGCCACACGCACACACGTACATATGCTAGCGCGTTGCCGCGCTCATTTACAACAAAATTTTAGCAGCATTCAGACGAGTCGGCGAGCGTCCTTTTAAAAAAAACGCTTAGATAAGCAATTTAAATGTGACAAAAAGACAAAAACGCGCATAAATATTAAATAATTAATTAGAAAACAAAAGAAACATTTTCAACGCTCATTGGCTGCAGTTTAATTGTAAGTGCATAACAGACAGACAACAGTGCGCGCTGCAGCCGTCGTTGGCTGCGCTGCCGACGTCGCCGGGTACAGTACGCGCCGTTTTTTGTGTGCCAGCTGAAAAGTGTAGTTGTTGTTGTGGCCAGTCTGCGGACGGGCAGGGCGGGAAAGTGTAAACAGAAATAGTTGGCAGCGCGAGCGTGACTATAAATAAAATATAGCGCGCTTTTTAATAATAATTTATTTTATAAATACACATTCTGTGTGTGTACTTGCAGCACAGTCGCGGGCATTCACATACATCAACTGCCATGGATCGACGCCTGAGACGTCCGCGTCGCACGGAGGAGTTCGCTCCAGTTGCCGCTGCCCCACCCCCGCCCGGCACACAGACCAGACGTGCTGGCAGCATCACAGCGCCCCCGCCCCTCGGCGTCGCAACACGCACACGTGCCTCGCCCGCGCGCAACAAGCTGGCGCCCGAGCCACCCATAGTCGAGCTGGGCCGTACTCGCCGCTCCAGCCGACCACGCTCCGCTGCCGGGCAGCCGACAGCAGCGGCCCCTTCTGTCAAGGCCACGATCAAAGCACCGTCGCCCATCAAGGAAGTCAATGAGGTTGGTGCAGGTTCTTTGGCCTTTATTGTATATCTGAGTGTGCGTGTGTGTGTGTGGTGTGTGTTAACCGGTTTGTTGGTAGTGGCTGCTTCTTCTGCTGCGCCCTTGTTGAGCCCTTATCAAGTCGGGTCGGCTTTATACATATATACAGTACACACCGCTTATATGCAACAGCCAATGTACTTATCCCATAATTTAATATGGGCGATATCTACTGTATGTTTACACTCAATTTTCTTTTCAAATCCGCATAAAAGGAATTGACTGTATATTATTTGTGTATATACAGCCAAAGCTTTTAATGATTTATAGCATTAGCCGAAGCTGAATTGGGTTCTTAATAGAAGTACACCACTTGTCCTTTGAGTAGGTACACTAGCTAGTTGCAAAATGTACATAAAAAGCACATACAAAAGCTCTACACGAGGCAACAATCTGGTGGCGAAAACATATTTAAGAGTCAAAATTTCTGATTTAAATTTTGTGAGGCAAATTAAATTTAATATATGAACAATTCGGAATTATATACGCAAAACGCTCCAGTTTTTGTACCTTTTTTGTACCTAAAATAACTTTATGGTGATCTGCCGATTAGCCAACTAATTTTATAATTTATAACAAACTACGCGAATAAAAGTTATATATATGTTTGCACACATTTTTTGAACGATAAGGCTATATTAAATTGTAAATAAAGCGATTTTGGTAATATTTTACCTCTCTGGGTAAAAATATAAATAATTACATTTTGCAGCCAAATTGTTTTCGTATTTGCCATGAAGACGTCATAATAAAATTATGTTTAATACAAATTAGGGTAACATTTGTATACATTTTTTAAAATGTAATTTATTCGATTAATTTGAAACTCGTTTTATTAGTTTTTCGTTAAATTAAAATAAGTTGATATACAATGAGATATTTTGTCAGACTTTTAATTAATTTACAAGATAAGATTACTCAGTTAAAATAGACCGATAGCCAGACTATATATATAAATATCTACACATTAAAGAAAATATCTTGCCCCCCAAACCCGGCAAATAGTTATATGTATATTTAAGGCGTTACTTCTTTTAATTAATTCACTGCTTTTCAGGCACAATCTCCCGGCCGCAGCTCGAACAGCAGCTTTCCCATCACGTTGACCACGAACACATCGTCGCGTGCGCCCAATGCAGCGATGGTGACCTCCTCGGTGAGCAGTCCGAGCAGCAGCCGAACCTTCAGCAGCAGCACAACAACGACGCAGCGCATCGAGATCCGCGCCGAGGGCGGCACCGGCGATGACGTGGACACCGACTCGATACGGAAACGTCTGACGGATCGACTGCGACGTTCGCTGTCGAAGACCATCTCGAATGTGGCCGCGGCCGCGGCCACGATCAACACTGAGGATGGCGGCAGTCGGTACAGCCGGTCCGTTTCGCGTTCCGTCTACGACGACGAGAAGAGCTCGAAGCGCAGTTACTCCACCGGCGAAGAGGACATCGACGAGGAGGACGAACAGGAGGAGGACGAACAATTCCGCAGCTTCGATGTTACGCGCCAATCGACGACGCCCGTGCTGAGCAATGCCTGCCGTAAGCTGCAGGTGCCGCGCGAATTCGGCGGCTGGCCGGGCGCACTCCTTCTGCTCGTGCTGGTGCCCGGTCTGGTCTACTATCTAACCTGGAGCTGCACGGCCCGCAACGGCTGCCAGTTCAAGCGCGCCAATCTGACGGCCCTGTTCGACTGGAACTATCTGACGCGTCAGGTGTTCCAGCCGCACGTCGTCGGCGCCTTCACGGCCTATCAGTTTGTCGTGTTTCTGCTGGTGGCGCTGCTGCCCGGACGACGTGTCCACCTGACGCGCGAAACGTACAAGTTCAACGGACTGGGCGTGTGCCTCACGCTGCTGCTCGCTGGCGGCATCGTCGAGTACCTCCGGTATCCGGTCGTGAGCTTTGTGCTGCGCCATTATCTGCGCTTCTGCATCTACGGCCTGGTGAGCGCCTTTGTCGCCGCCACCTGGAGCTACTGGCGCGTCGACACCACCAAGTACAATGTGCTGCGCCAGACGCTGACCAACGATTACGGACGCAGCGGCAACTTTCTGGTGGACTTCGCCCTCGGCCGCCAGCTGAATCCCAAGTGGCTGGGACGCGTCGACTGGAAACAGTACTACTATCGCCTCTCCCTGGTCAGCACGATGCTGTACGCCGCCTGCTACATCTACCAGACGCTGCAGTGGCCCCAGTGGCCACAGGCCCAGGAGGGCTATCTCTATCTGGTGCGCTACTACTGGAGCAATATCAACTACGATGCCGGCGCCCTGCTGGCGGCCACTTCGCTGCTCATCTATGTGCTGGACGCGCTGCTCTTCGAGCACCATCTGAGCTGCTCCTTCGAGCTGCAGCACGAGGGCTACGGCTGCCAGCTGCTGTTGCGCTACGCGGCCACGCCCTATTTGCTGACCGCGGTCAGCAAGTACTTCTACGAGCAGCGTGTGCCCGTCAGCTGCTGGCTGGCGCCGCATGCGACGCTGCTGCTCCTGCTGCTGGGGCTGTGCATCAAGCGCTATAGCTGCGCGTACAAGTACAAGTATCGGCTGAACTCGCAGAATCCGATCTTCGCCAACATCGAGACCATACACACCTACCAGGGCAATCGGCTGCTGTTGAGCGGCCTGTGGGGCCGCCTGCGCCAGCCCAACTATTTGGGCGACATACTCGCCCTGTGCGCACTGGCCGCGCCCATGTTGCTGCGTCCCGCCTGGCCGCCGTTGCTGTCGCTGCTGTTCCTGGTGCTCGTCCTGCTGCACCGCGCCACGCGCACCAACGCCCGCAATCAGACACGCTATCACTCGTCCTGGCACCGCTACTGCACCCAGGTGCGCTACTCTGTAATCCCCAAAATCTACTGAGCTGTCGTCGCTCCTCAATCGCTTTTATTGATTTTGATTTCTCGTTCCCGCCGCTTATGAATTCAGTTTATTACATTTTTAGTTTTTTGTAGCTTTTAGTTTCATTCGAATTTTTATTTTGTATATATTCAGTCCATCGATAACTCGTATTTCATTCACACATTATCCTTGTCGCTGTCCCATTTCCCTTTTAAATGATTTTAGTACAAAATTTTTTTAACTTCACAGGACAAAAAAAAAGAAAACAGAATTTTTTTACTAAGGCCTAATTATAAAATGCTGTAGCCATCAAATTATATACAACTTATACAATTAGACACTTTCTGGCCTAATCATAAACAGCTATAGCCATACAAATAATATACTCTAATATAGCTAAACATTTTCTAAGACTTAGAATATATAATTTAACTGCTCATTATGGTATAGCTTATACAAGTTTATATATACATGTATCATGTAAATATCGCAATTACTTTATCTTAATAAACAAAATACTTTCGTTTCTAAGATCAGAGAAACGCACAAAAATTTGGCATCAATATTTGATAGAACATTTTCAATTCCTTAACATTTTTTCTAGAATTTTATTTTGAGTAATTTGAGCGAACAATTTTGAAAAGTTAACAGTTGCACTGCTTACAAAGGAGTTTGCTGTGTGTGAACTGCTTGCTTTCAGCGGCAAGCAGGCTCGCAGAAAGAAATTGCCACTTCCTGTCGGCAGATGGCGCTCATAAGAGCGCAGTGAAATTTAATTTATTTTTTACTTTTTGAAAATCATTTTAAAATTCTGCCATTTAATTTTAAAAATTCTTAACAACGAATTGCAATTGCAGTTATAGAGAGATTTGATCTTGTGTAAAATATTCGTATTTGTAAATGTGTAGAAAGAATTGTAGTGGCAAAGTCGACCATAGAAATCGGTGAATCAGTTATATTTTTAACTATGGGATTGTAAATTTAATCTAACTGAATGAATTTATGAATTTCAAAAACCTTAAAAGGAATTCACATGCTTTATTTTTGCTACACAATTAAGACTCAGCGTACATATCATATTGGGAACACCAGAAAATTAAAATAAATGTTTATAAATGCGGCTTGTGGCTTGAATCAATGTTTAAGGTTTATTAATAATATTAACTTCATCTAATAAAACAAAAAATTTCGACTTGTTGTTGTTTACGAGGAATTAAAATGTTTAGAGCCAAAATTGTCTGTTGTACCGAAATTAAACCAAAGCATTAAACAAAATAATTTTGCTCGGATTGGGTTCGGTTTTTTTGGTTCCCGATTGGATCTATGATTATACAAAAATTAAGTTGCGAGTTCGAACCTGTTGCGGTTTTTAAATATTTGAATATCAGGTAAGAAAGATTTGAATTTTTTTAAAAAGTTTTAATTAAATTAAGTTACGAATTTTGAAATTATTTCAGTAGAAAAACTACAAAATCGCATAAATCAAATCTTCCGCAATCATCGAATCAGCGCAATCCGAGGACCTCAATTTGCGCGCTCATTAAAGTCGGAACGGAACTGCCTAAAAGTTCGCTGGGAAGTTCCTCCGAAGGAGCGACAGGCAAACAATTTGCTAATGTTGACGCCGTTATTGTATAATTTTCGGTGAGTGGGCGTGGCGGCTGGGATCAGGGAGCCAAGGGGGTGGGGGAGCGCGGGGGGAACAGTTTCATTATCAACGCCGACGGTCATTTGTAAAGTAAACCGCAAACGGCGGCGCTGGCTGCGGTTTTTTTTTTATTTTTTGACAGTTTCCGCGTCATTTTTCTATTGCATGTTGTGTTTGGGGCTGGGGCTGGGGCTGGGACTGGGGCTGGGGAGCGGTCGAAGCGGAACGATGTGGCGACTGGGTCCAGCCAGTGAGCCAACCATCGTCATTATTTTGGCATTATGTGCGGCGGCGGCAATGTGGAAGTTCGAGAATGTCGGGGCGACTCTCGCAAACATTCGTAAATGTCATTAACAGTTGTAACGGCTTTGGGGCACGCCTACTCCATGCCGCTCTGTCGCCAGGTTAGCTGGGGCACGGGTTGGGGGAGGGGGTTGCTTTTTCCACAAAATTACTTCTTTTGTGCGGCGCTGACATTCATCATCATCAACATTTGGTGTGTTTGCTGCGCTCGGTTGCCGTGTAAACGCCATGAAATATGCTATATAATATTTTATTTCTGGATTCAATTTTTGCCACACAATCCCGGGCAGCTCTGCCGAGTGGCGTCTCTTAAAGCTGCCAGCACAAACATTGTTTTAATTACGCACAACAAGCGACGAAAAGAAATAAACTAGTTTCTACACTTGCCAAAAAAATTGGTGATAAAGTAGCATTTTGGGTTTACACATTTTGCTATTCAAAATCTGTGTACTATATATATATATATATGTATATACTATATACTACAAAGTACTACAAAGTAATTGAGTATTCTGAAAAAATTCAAATAAGTTTTGACCTAGATATATTATTGATAATTTTCGCTTCCTTTATTTTCTGATTTTGGGATAGCTCTCAATACTAAAATGAGTTCACTTTATTAATTGAGTTATAATTCTAAATAAGATGTAGTTTATAATTTCAATTAAAAAACATATTAAGTTTAAAGGTAAATAAAAGATAAATACAAATATATAAACATACATTTTTTTATAATTATGGTTTTTATATATACATATATACTTTTGTTTTTTTTTAATAGCGTTTTATTATTAGCATTTTTATATAATTGTTTTAGTCTTTTGGCTTTTAATATTTTTAGCATTGCCTTATTTACTTTCGCCCACACTCCGTTTTTCGACTATTTATAATAAGTTGGGCAGTTGGGTTATAAAAATCGGCCAAAGAATACATTTTTAGTTAAAGTATTGACAAAGTGCATTAAACATTTTTATTGATTTTGCTGATTTATCTAGTATTGTTATCTGAAATGTTCACTTTGTATTTCTTTCAGTGTAAAAAACCGGGTTCCGTTTGCTTTGTGTCCAAATGGAAGTGCACAAAATGCTACTGGTCCTTTTGTGTTGCCTTGTTTCTTGGCCACAAAATTACAGTTAACAAATTTGCAGCAACATTTAGAAAACTTCTGCTCCGAGCACTGGCAACTAAGATTCAATCCCTATGCCCCCACTTTGTGCCCCATACAGCTGGTCCCCACTTGAAGAGCTGTGGTGAGAACTTAATTGCAACTGTGTTTTAAATTGTTAAATTTACAGAAGAAGCCTTGACGTTGATTAGATTACACTGAACTGTGGAAATTTACGAATTTAATAAGAATAACGAAAGGCAACAATTTAAAATAATAAATAGGATTTTATTTCAATATATAATATTTAAATTGTAAAATTTACAGAAGAAGCCTTGACGTTGATTAGATTACAATAACGAATTTCCACTAGGCAACAATATAATAGAATAAATAAGATTTTCTTTTCAATAGATATACCAGGTTTATTTCACTGTAGATTCAAGTCAAGTGGGCTGCCCACTCGGCACACGCCCCGAGAATTTATCGCCAGCTTCTTGGCAGCTGGAAGTCGGACTGCCCACTTGAACTTTACCTGGTTGATTTAATGGGAGTTTAGAAAAATCAACACACGCATTAAATGCGCTGTAAATCACGCCTTTTGTCAGCATCAGATAACGCTTGGCATAAATTTAGTTTTAATTGACTTAATGCTTGTACTTTTATCAAATAATTAATTACAGCTCAAGCGGACTTGCCTAACTGGCGAGCTGTAAATGTCGCGTCTCCACTTCAAGTTTTCCACCCAGACTGATTTACGCGAATTTAATAACTTTCCAAGTACAATGGAAGATACGAGTGTGTGTGTGTGTGTGTGTGTGTGTGAGTTGGCTGCCTGTCCAGGCTCGGGTGCCACATTTGGCGTCACTCACAAATGGCAACAAATCAAACTGACGGGAGTTGGTGAGCACGTTAACATACTGTTTAGGGCTGCACTTGTATAAAATATTTTAAAGCTCAGAATCGTGTGAAAACGCGCAACAAGTTTTAAATTAATTTACAATTTTTAAAACTCTTAAAGTATTTTTACAATTTTTTAACAGAGCCTTATTGAGGCCACTTTTTCTTTTTAAAGGTTTTCTTATATGATCAATTAATGTAATATTTTTGACTTGATTTTTCACTTACAGAAATCAAAATGAAAGCTAAGCTAATTTAATAACAAGAATATAAAAAAGAACTTCTCGTCTAATTAGGCATGTTGTCAGCATGATCATTATAAGAAAAATATGTTGATTAGTAGTTAGGCAATAAAAAAACTAAAAAAACTTTCTCAAATTTAATTCGCATCTGGCGCAGCTAAAAATTTATACTTAATCCGATTTATTATCAAGCATATAAGAAAACTTCTAGTCAAATTCGGCATGTTGTCAGCAAGATCATCAGAAGAAAAATATGTTTATTAGTTGGTTGGATAATAACAATAAAATAAAATAAACTTATGTCAAAAATAAAATAAACCTATAGTTAATCCAATTTATTATCAAGCATATAAGAAAGAAGATCATCATAAGAAAAAGAAGCTAGGCTTACTTAACTTTTTCTCAAATTTAACCCACTGTCAATTGACAATAACTTGGACTTGGATTGAGCTAAAGTGATGAAATCTTATGGGATTTCTCAGCTATTTTGTTCGCCGTTCAATGTCGACGAGGCTAGCACAAATCGTTCCCCTTTTCCTCCAGTTAACAGCAGCTCGGCTGTGGGCAGTTGCTGGAACTGGCGAGGGGTCTGGATCTGGGGCTGGTTCTTGGCCGCCAAGCTGCTCCACGAGCTGCGAGTTGGCGGATTTGCGTGGGTGCCGCTGTGTCTGTGGAGCCCGTTGACTGTGGAGCCCGCTAATTGTGAACTTTTCTATACATTGTGTTGCCGCCGGTGGCAGTTGTTGGTGCATTTTGTTGCTCTTGTAATTGCTGCATGTCAACGGCAATAACAACAACGCATTGAGATCAATATCAATATCGGGCAGGCAGTTTAGTTGTCTTTTTGTTGGGCCAATAAAATTGTATTGAGTGTAATTAGCTCGGTAAGTGAGTTATTTATGTACCCGAATGGCCCCATTCGTTGTTTATGTGCTGCAGTCGAATGCATTTTATTTACCCCACCACAAAGTGCGAGTTTTGATTGATTGATGAACAGAGTGTGGCCTCTGAAAATTGAAAGTTGTTTTCGATCGTAATTGATATTGACTATTTTGAGGTTTGCTTCGGACAGCCCGGGTATAAAACATCAATTTGCGACTCTTTCAGAATATTTTGCAGCAATGTTTGCAATGTTTTGTTATTACTCAAACATGGCCAAAAAGGGCAGAATTTGTCAACAACGATTCTATGTGTTCTTTATGTGGAAACATTGTAATATTGTCTTTTCACAGATATGAATTAAAAATATTTGATGTGTGAATTATTAAAAATAGCGAAATCTACTTTAATGAAGTGAGAGATGAATATTTTTATCTTTAAGTAAAGTTGAGTAAATCGTTAATAATATGAATTAGAAAATTTGGCAACTTCTTATGCTTTCTTTCATTTAATTGACAGGTTTTAAATTAAAATCTTTTGTAATAAATATCAGTAAAACAACTATAAATTTAACCAGCTCCAACTTCATGCGCATTTAAATTCCAACTTTGATGTCTCTCTAGCCTTTGTGGTCCCACAAATCACAAATAGTTGATGTCATTCTTAAGCTTTTTGCAAAGGAGCTGCCAAAATAGCTGCTAAACAAACAGATTTTTTATTCTCGATTCTATCCCGTTGAAAAAGGCTTTGGACTGAAAGCAATAAAGTCAGCTATTAAATAAAAATAAATAGAAATAAGTAACATGGCAGTATAAGATAATTCTATTTAAACAATATTAAAGTATTTAAAGTGCACAAAGTGGTTTTTGTATAATTATTTTTTAAATTTCTAAAACGCTTGTCAAATTTCGCAATAATTGCAAAATTTCCTATTTTACCCGTGAAATTGTCAGCAACTAAATTGCAGGTCATCTTTGTGATGGCTTCATTAGCATCTTGCCTTTTTTGCTGGCAAAGAGACGCCCCAAACTTTCATTGGGACCTGCCCAACAAAAGTGCGCTTGCAGCTGTTCCTCGCTACTCCTGTCTCTCTCCCTCACTTGCTCACTGTCTCACCTGGCGACTCGTTCATTCATATTCATTTGCCAGGGAGCCACTTTTGATTTACATTCAATTGGCAGCACTCAATGATGGCCCAAAGAGCTCAGCTCTGTGAACTTTGTCGCTGTGTCTTTTGTTCATTATTCGTTCTTTCGATTTAATGAAATGATAACGCTGCCAAAGCAGCAGCAGCAGCAGCAACCAATAACAAAAGGAATAGTATAAATTTTATTGTCATTACGTTGGGTGACATTTTCCCGACATTTGCCATCTACGTGGCCGTTGCAGGACGAACGGCGCTCCTCGTTGCCTGGCAATCAATTTCGCGCTCAGCGGCGGAGCGCTCTCTGCCCGCCGGCGGCTGCGATGTGTGGCGTCTCCGCTTAGCTCTCCGCTTTATCTTCTGCTTTTGGTCGCATCCTTCATGCCCAGCACGTTTGTTATCTTTTGTGTAGTTGATTGTTTCCGTTTTGCGTAATAAGTTGTTTCCGCCTTCTCTCTCTCTCTGTCGCTCTCTGCTTGCTATCTCTTTCCAATCTGTCTTTGTGTTTGTGCACATTTTGGTTTTTTGCTATTTTTTTCGTTCCCTGACTTTCCTTTTCATTTGCGTTAATTACCAATTTAAATGCAAACTTGGCCCCAGTTTCGTGACGAAGATGAATGTCGTCCTTTTGTTCTCCCAGTTGACAAAGTTGTCAAGTCCTTTGAGTTGTTGAATACTTTGCTGATCTGTGCGTGTCGGCGTTCCTCAAGGTCCCAAATTGGCTTAGCACTTGTGTGTGTGTGTGTGTGTGCGTGTGTGTGTAGTTATTGCCAGCATTGACATTGATGACAAATGTCCTCTTTATGTCCTTTCTGCACATTGTACACATCATTGCTTTTCGGTCACAACGAGACTCAACTTGATGTAGTCACAGGAAGTCGATTCCTGGCCGGTTGGCTCTTATCGAATTTTCTTTTAGTATTTTCTTAGCAGTATTATGTGAATAAAGTGGCAAAGGATTCAGTCGGGAGCGCCCGACTAAGGGATACCCTGCATCCTGTGCTTCATACATTTTAATATATGGGGCTAATGGTGGGAGGTATCCAAAATCCGAAATTTTGTGGCTCTAGCTCTTATAAAAGCGAGTCAAAAAACCGATTATTATCGATAATAAGCAAACGAGATTTGATTTGAAATAAAGTTGATCTGCGTATGGCAGACACGAACTTAAAAAGTCTAAGTTCAGCTTTCTAGCTTTTGTAGTCGCCGAAATTGACGCGTCCACACAGACGGACGGACGGACAAACCCTGATTTACCCATTTTCAGGGTATACAGTTCAGGGCATAAAAAGCATTATAACATTCAGTAAGTTTCACAAATATTTCTTTCACAATGTCTTAAACATATTTGAAGTATCATCACGTACATATCAAAAGAATAAAAGCCATTTTACACATATATATATATATATATATATATTGTATTATCGCAGAAACAATAGCTATATCAATATATCAATACCTATCTATACCTATGCGTTTAAGCTGTTGAAAAAAATAAAAAATTAAAAAATAGCTGTTTGAAAGATTTGCAGTACAAATGAAATAAATTTTGTATAAAATTTAGATTTAATTCCTTGCCTTAAGCAGAACTATGACCTACTTCTCTTGTGAAATTACGGCTTAAATATCCTTTAAGCCAGCAATTACGATCTCTGCCATTAACCCACAAGAAAGGCCAGCAAATCCCCGGCACAAATTAAAATGTCAAAGCCATGGCTAAGTATTCAAGTACTTAGCCCTTGCTCATTGCCCTCCGAGTGTCCAGTTTGCATTCACTTATGCATTAGTACTCGGTGAGGTCGCTGGGGTCGGCGGGGTCGGCCGGTGGGAGGACAAAGGGCAGATAGTTAATAGCATTATTGCGATTATGAATGCATTTAATTTATGCCACCTTGGAAATGGAATTTTAAATGAGATGCGTTTGCTTTCAATTTCAATGCAGTGCTGTATGGCAACGGC
Source organism: Drosophila robusta (assembly GCA_035043565.1). Lineage (NCBI taxonomy): Eukaryota > Metazoa > Arthropoda > Insecta > Diptera > Drosophilidae > Drosophila > Drosophila robusta. The sequence continues at coordinate 8,206,211 of JAWNMW010000584.1, forward strand.
AATTCACTTAGAGAAATAACCAAGTAATACAACAATAAATAAAACAATAAATAACAATAAATTTCTTTATTTCAACAGAGATGCAATTTTTTATTCACAAATAACTCAAGTTATCCGCGATTATGTGACTTTGTTTCTCATAGATATTTCGCTGAGTGCATTCATTTTCAAGGTCTCGCCAATATATCAGAAGTCAATTTCCCAAATCCATAAATCAATGGGCCAGTTGGAAGTTCAATTCGTGTGGAGCGACCAGGAAGCAGATGCATTCCGAAGCAGATGCAGCCGTACTATCTATATGGAAGAATACAATATCTATCCATTTGTCTGGCAAGTTTCCGTTTGACAATTATAAATTGTAAGCTGGCTGCTGCTGTGACATAATCGCGCTGATTCCTGAACCGACTTGGCCCAAGTGCGATTCATATTTTGTCCGTTGTCTGGCGCCCGGACATGATGAATGATGTCCTCCGATGCAGCTGCAATGCGCCACTGATTGAGTTATTGGCAAGAGCAGAGAGAGGGGAAGAGAGAGAGAGAGGGAGAGAGAGACATGCAAATATGATAACAACACCTACAACATGCCACAGACTTGTTCGCGCTGGCTGGCCAAGCATGCAGGACTGCATCCCAGCACCTTTTGGTACAGTTTATTGTGTTGGCACTAAACAAGGCCGGGTCCTAGTTATCCCTGTCCGGGCATGTTGTGGCCAGGCCTATTGTTTGGCCAGACTTGGCCATGTTCGTTAAGTGGAACTCGAGTGCAGCAAGCAGCAGCAGACTCGGAACACGACTGCTCAGTAATTACCAGGAGATGCAGCTGCGGCAAGGACATGCCAAGGATGTGAGCGTCTGTCGACGAAGTAAATAAAACTGTGCAGACAATTAAGTTTGTTTTGCCGGGCATATTTTCTTTACCATCCAGCCCGAGTAATTTGACGCTACGTTTATGGTCGGAGTAGGTGCTGCAATCAGCTTCAACCCCACGCCGGAGTCTGCTCCGGACGGGTTGAGGTTTCGTTCGGGCTTGGCCAAGAAATTGCACTAATTGATGTTAAAAGGTTTTTGTTGGTCAAGTTTACGTTTTATTTGCATGGCTTTGTCGGTGAGTAAATTCAATTTAAAGTCTATAAAGCGTTGTTAAATTAGAAACAAATGTAAGATAAGCTAAACGAAATCTTTATTGAAAATTGTTCAAGTAAGCAAATATCTCTTAGCTAAAAATTTGAATGGAGCATCATAATATAAACTTATTTCTAGTTTTTGCAATATTTTAATAGAATATTTAAAGTTTCTTTTTTGAGCTATATATGCAATAACAATTCTCAATTGTGCATTACAAATTTCAAATGTATAATTATGAATTATTTAAAAAGTTTCTCATTAAATGGCCTCCAATTAAAAATTCGGCTTTAACTTTGCAGACATTTTCATTAATGCCATACTTAATATGAATTTAAGCCCGACCCAACCCGGCTTAACATTAACCATTCTGTACACTTCCTTAACTATAAAAACTTTGGCCAAAAGCAAACCACTTAAATTCATTTTAATTCAAGCGAAATTCATACTCAACTTCTGCTTGCCTCCACTCCAGTTGCACATATATTATATATGTTCATATGTATATAAATATTTGTTCAAATGTACCTACATATATATCATGTGGCATGCAGCAGCCCTTTCTTTTATGCCAGCCACTCCCTTCCCCTTTCTTGGCCCAAATTTTGCACAGGCTAAAATAATTGCATACATTTTTGTTTGGTGCTTCTTTATCGTCTGCTATGTTTCTCACTTGTGTTTCTTTTTATACCCTGCACCCAAATGGGTAAAAAGGGTATGATGGGCTTGTGCAAATGTATGTAACAGGCAGACGGAGACATCTCCGACGCCATTAAGTATACATATATTTTTTTTAATTGGTGTTTACCATACGCAGAACAAGTTTATTTCCTATTGTCGATAACTCGTCTTGTTTTCTTATTATCGATTTTTATAGTTTGCTTCACCTTTTTTTTCACCAATATTTTTCTTTTTTTTAAATATATAACAATATATAAATATGATATTATATTTTGAATATCTCCCCACTTGTTCAGGGTCAGGGTATTCCCTAGTCGGACACTCCCGACTAGAGCCCCCTCACTTCTTTGTTTTTTTCTCCTGTCTAGCGCATCTCAAAGGGTTTCGCACTTTGTGTGCGACGTGTGTGTGTTTAATGTGTTGTGTGTGTGCCCAAAGCAAAGGTTGCATATGAAAATATTTGTTAAGCTTTTTGCAAAATAGTAACAATTTATGCGAGAGGCGTGTGTGTGATGGTGCGGGTGTAGGTGTGTGTGCGTGTGTGTGTGTGGGCGTGTGAGGCCACTTAGAGGTCGAGTTTTAGATATTTTAAACTCATTTTGGTATATTTTAATCTGATTGCATTTTACAACTACGTTGGAGATCTGTGCTGACCTATAAAAGGGTCCGTTTAATCTGGCCAAAAATCCCAGCAGAGAATGTAAGTCATTATAATATGAAAATGTACGCGTAACTAATAAATAATAAAATAATAATAAAAAATATTATGTAACAAATATTTTTGCTGTTTTCATTAATCAATTCAAACAAAAAATGTAGCCTGTTTGAAAAAAACTACAATTTTTATAGGTGTGTGGGGATAATTTTTAAATGTAAATTAAACAAATACATTTTATTTTTTATAGATATAAAAAAATGTAAAATGTTTAGATTTCCTTTGTAGATATAACCCTGATTATCTTTTTACATGCATTTTCCACACGAATTTGAAATAACACGCGTTAAAAAGTCGATATTTTTTATTTGAATTGATTTGTTTTAAACATTCTATGAATTATATTAAGGCCGTTTTTTCTGTTCTAATTAATCGATATTTGAGTAATTTCTGTTTGAGCCTCTCGTTTTAAAAACTACTAAATTATCAGTAAAAAGAAAGCAAAATGATGAACAAAATAATTTAAGCGATAGCAGAGATATTGCAGTGTATTGTCAGAGAACAAATAAAATGTCGTTTGTATTTGTTTTACTTACATTAATTTTTTTATTTTGTATAATTTATTTAATGGGTTAAAATGTTTAAGCGCAGGAAATAAATTCTTAAGTTAACTATAACATAGTTTTTTGAACACTGTTTATTGTACTTTTAAGTATACTATTTTTGCATATAGCAACTATATTTTTAAACGAATTTTTTGTGTAAGAAGAGGATTGTTTATTCATTCGAATATGAAAGTAAAAAGGTATAACTTTTGGTAACATATGTTTTATTTTATTAGAAATTTTTCATAGGTGAGTAGGTCCGCTTTTGTCTCGCATTTGTGTTGCTTTTGCCCCACTGTAGCCACGGCTCAATTGCAACTACGTGCAACGCCACGCATTAACATGCCCAGCACTTGGCCGGCACTTGGGCTGCTGTTCATTAAGAATGCGCTTCCAAACAGCAATCATAATCATTTACATTTGTAACATATGTTTTATTTTATTAGATTTTATTATTATTTTTATTATTATTTTTTATTTTATTATATTATTTTATTTGTTTTCATAGGTGACCTGGTCCGATTTTGTCTCGCATTTGTGTTGCTTTTGCACCACTGTAGCCATGGCTCAATTGGAACTACGTGCAACGCCACGCATTAACATGCCCAGCACTTGGCCGGCACTTGGGCTGCTGTTCATTAAGAATGCGCTTCCAAACAGCAATCATAATCATTTACATTTGTAACATATGTTTTATTTTATTAGATTTTATTATTATTTTTATTATTATTTTTTATTTTATTATATTATTTTATTTGTTTTCATAGCATAGGTGACCTGGTCCGATTTTGTCTCGCATTTGTGTTGCTTTTGCACCACTGTAGCCATGGCTCAATTGGAACTACGTGCAACGCCACGCATTAACATGCCCAGCACTTGGCCGGCACTTGGGTTGCTGTTCATTAAGAATGCGCTTCCAAACAGCAATCATAATCAGGCGCGGCTGTGGCGACAGCCGAGTGGGGCTGCCCACGCGCATAGATGACACGACAAGAGAGCGAGAGCGAGAGAGTGGACCGCAGGAGCGACCTCAAGACCCAGGAGACGTCTCAAAAGGTACAAGCATTGAAAACTTTTAATATTCACTCTTGTAGCTGCATAAATTAAGGCACTCGAAAGACTCAATGCAGGGAGTGGGGGGCAGTGGGGGGTGGGGCGCCACAAAATGCAAAAGCGAAACACCAGCAGCAGCGACAACAACAACGAAAGTTTCGGGCCAGCAGGAGATAAAAGGGTCTGCGTAACAGCGAAACCAATGAAAGGCACTCAACTGAAGAGGCCGCCAGGCCAAAAAGTGACTCACAGCGGGCCAAAATGCAAAAGGATGCACGGAAATGGGGAGATTGACTGCAACTTGTGGCGCCTTTGTAGCAGACCTGGTTGTTAACTTTGTTGTTGCTCTTGCTGTTGTTGCTGCTGTTGTGGCTGTTTGTTATTGCACTTTTGCGTGGCAGAGTCCAAAGTGTGCCCGGGCCTTGCCTTTGCGCCAAGCCAGCACTCAGCTCACTTCAATGAATACTTTATGGGTTAATAATCGTAAAACCATTCAACAGCAGCGGGAACAGCAGCACCACCAAGCACCACCAAACACCACCAATGCCGGCACAGGCGGCAACGTCGCTTGGGCCAACTTTTGTGCGCGAAAATTCATAAACAATGTGCATAAAGCGCAAAATGTAGCGCTTCTGCGGGCTGACCCCAAGGGGGAGCCTTTATAGGTATGTACTATGTGTGTGTGTGTCTGTGTGTGTGTGTGGGGGTAGCTGTAGGTGGTTCGATTCCTTGTCGCACTGCACTGGCAAATTGTTGGCCAGCTGTTGTTGTTATTGTTGTTCTGCTGTCAAGAGTGGAGTTTGGCAACAATAGCAAAAGGCAGCTGTTGTTTTGAATGCCGGACAGTTGGCTACAAAGGGCAAGGCGGGGGCGGCTCAATGGGACTTCCAGTTGAGCAACGCTTAGCGAGTAGTTTGCCGTTGATTTTGTGTCGGAGGTGTTGTCATTGTTGATTTTATTTGTTGTTGCAGCGCAGATTAAAAGCCAGAAGTGGGCTTTAATGGCCAAAGAGGATTATGCATGACAGAAGTGCTTAAATCTGTGCATGAAACAAATCTTCCCAGCAAGTTTATCATAACTGTCTCCAGATATGTTTATCAATAAATTGTTTCATTTTTACATTCGATAATATCTTCCTTTAAATTGTTTGTAATTGTGGCATCCACAAGTTGGCTGGGCAAGTCGGGTTAATAGCATATTAATCTGTCAATTAATTATGGAATAATAAATATGATTTTAGATCAAATATTTAACGGGTAGATCAACTACCTAAAACATTTTTAACTGAATAATTTCTTAATCGGAAATAGAAAAGAGATCATAAAATATTTATACAAATTTTAATATACCAAATAAATTATGTAATGTTTTCATCAGAAATTTTTTAAAACCACAAATGCCGAGTATTATTCTAAGCTACCTGAAATAATATATCCTCCAGTAACCCGTATTACCCGCACTCCATTTGGAGCTGACACCGCCCCCATTAAATGGGGGTTAATTTTTGACCAGTTAGCCAGCTCAATGCTCCAGCTCCTGGTTACCAAAGTATACTGCGCAACGAAGCGTAAAAACTGATTCGATACACTTTAAATTTGGCCTAGGAACAACATCAGCAAAAATGCTCCAGCTGAATGAAAATTGCACACAAATCTTCCATCGTTTTACGTAAATAGAATTTATCAAATTTAATTTCACGCTTCATGCGCTCATTTCTATTTAACTTTGAGTGGCGCCTGTCGCAAGGACCAAAAAAAAAAGAAAGAAAATATAAAAAGGCCAATGAATGTCAAAAAATGTGACCATAAATGACATGGCCCCTCGGGCAAGTGTCGCCGGCAATGAGCACAATAAATCTAAAGGCAGAGATGAAGATAGAGGCAGTAGTCAAAAAAAAAAGAAGAAAAAGAAGGAGAAGATCGAAGGAAGGAAGTTTCTGGCATAGAATAATAGAGCAAGAGTAGAAAAGTCAAATGATGAAGGTTGCAATTGAAATCAGAATCGGAATTGCGCTGGAGATTGGGATACTGTTCGCCCAAGCTAAAGTTATGAAATGCTTCAGTGCAGCTCTGAAATGGGCTGTGCAAATATTTGGGCACATGTGCCTGCCCATATCACGGGACAAACTTGAGGCCCGACTCATATTTTGCATATGCGTGCCCTGCTGTAGAAACATGTCAAGAGGCAGATACAAACAGCAGCAACAACAACGACACGAAAAGAAAACACAAAATTTCCGTGTCAAGTGTTGTTGGGAAGCTGTTTTTCAGCTTGACTTGCTTTTTGACTAGGGTTACCCAGCTCCGCAACGGGCTGCGCTCCCCTCTCGAACCCTCCCGCCCCCGGCTATAATCATAATCAAAAATGTATTTAATTTGCTTTTATTTTCTTTGGTCTGTTTAAACTTTTGGCGGTTCGCACATAAATTTTTGATATATGTGTCATGCATAGTGATATGGTGTGGAAAATTACTTTGTATTTTAATGAGTTGTCTGCGATTTTTGGGGGCCCTGCAAAGTTGGTCCTGGAGCCTCTGTGTGGGCATCAACGTCATGGGTCTGCGCCTGGCAAAGTGTTGGGAAGTGTGGGGCACATAATGGGTTGTGGCTTGATATAAAGGCACGATAGGCAGCCAAGTAAAACTATCAAAACGACAATAGATTAACAGCTGTAGCCATAAATAACTAAAATGGCAAGACAGGAAAAGTGCCAGAATACATAAAAATTTATACAAATTTAGGCATGCTCATCCTGCAATGCAATAAGCTTAAATTAAAACATTTACACATCCTGTTAACTGAAGATCTCAATTCGCCTGGGGACCCAAAACAATAGATTAACCATTTATCCATGGCTATGATCTTCAGTAGCCAGCACATTAGATATGTTCATCTGCAATCGAAACCGCCCAAGGCAGAGCATTTACGACGCCAGTGTTTATTGGAATCATGGCAACTAGTAGGCCGGCATTTTGCCGCAGCTGACCAAATTGGCAACACGTTGCCGGCGACATTCGCAGCTAGAGAGCCAAAAACTTGCCGGGCCCAGTGCCAAGTGCAGCGAGGCGTAGCTTTTTTAATAGAGTCATAACTTGGCTTCAACTAATGGGCTCGCAGAGAAACCGAACGGCCCGCCAGACTTTGCTTAGCAATAACATAAAGTCCTCGCTCCCTCTATATTCTCTGCTTCATGGTGCCTTTTTGTGGGCACGACTTTGGTTACAATTCAATTTGCAGCGGACGCTTTTCTTTGCCCCGTTTTTTAGTGGTCTGCGGCCTTAAAATTTGTGCCCTGCCCACTGCCACCTGGCCGGTACTGTTGTAAATGTGTGGAAATTGTGGGGTGTTATGCCTTCCAGATACGTGTACAACGGGCGGTCCCTGCTGCAGTGTGTGGCATGTGGCATGTGGCCAGCTCTGGGCTGGTGCTGGGGACCCGTTGTTTTATTATCTGGACCCCGGCAGGGGACTCGCATAATTGTCTTGGGCAAATGTTCGTGTAAAATTTTAATTGCTTTTTAGTGCAAACACTTGGAAAATTTGTAGTTTTCGTTGTTTAACAAGATCCGAGCAACAGGCCAAATGTCAAACATGTTAGCTGACACTGATTGGAAATCGCAGAACATGAGAAAAACAAGCTAGAACAGTTATCTTTAATGTGTCGCAGATTTAATACCCTCGTAGATGTTATGATATAACAATCTGATCTTGCTCAATAATAATGGAATTTTGAGGAAAAATTAAATTTTTGACTGATTAAAACTTAATAATCTTTATTTAGTTTTGAATTGGCTTGGTTAGTCATCTTAGCCAATTTAAAACTTATTTATTTAATGGGATCTAGAGCAATACACTTAGAAATGCCTTATATAAGGGCATAGCGATTGCGACCTTGAGTTTAAGGAAACAGAGGTGCTGAAGTTAAAATAAGGAATTTCTCAATCGGGTATAACTGTCTGCATAATACTCTCCTTGCATTTATTATATGAAGTGGCCGAAGTATTTTATATGTAAATCCAGCCCACCAAAGTTTAACAAATCAAGCTTTTAAACTAAGGTATATATATTTTTGGCGTTTAGTCACCTTCTAGTGAAGTTGTTCATTTATAGATTCAGGTCATTAACTTATATTATATTTTTATTTATTATATTTTTAGCAGCCAGTGCTAATTAAAAGAAGTTGGGTTGGCAGTTTATCTAAAATATTCTGTCCTTGGTGGATGGCTGGTTTAAATGTTTACGCAATATGGCAAATGAGCAATAGGGATCCAGGTTTTAAACCTAGACTAGTATATGAAAGCTTTAAAATAGGTATGTTCCTAGTTACAGTTCAAAACTGTTGAACTAACACTACTACTACTTTAAAGTACGACTACAAATAAATATATGTATTTATGGCATATAATTAAGGACTTGTGGCGAAGCTGCGAACCTTATTCTATCTCACTTGCACTTTAATTAAAGTGTCATAACTCACGCACAGCCACAAAAGTAGTCGCTCCATCAACTATTAACAAAACAAAACTCCAGTTACCCAGCCCCTGAAATGGTGACCCTGATGCGACCTAACCGCAACCACAGCGACGACCACGCCCCGTTAAGACAGGCGACAAGTTCACCTTTTAATGAGGCAAAAAGAGTTGATGCCACATAACGAGGCCATTATATGCCATTGTGTGGGCGGGACTTTGGGTCCGCAGTGAGGCGACAGGCGACAGGACGTGCGACAGGACTCGTGGCTTAGCAAGTGCTAAGCAACCGGTAAAGATAATAGCGATGGCAAAGCTTTATTGTTAATTTAATTAGAAAACTTAATGTCAGCTGGGGCCAACTTTCAGTGGGCACATCAATTGGTGCTTTAATTGATTTAAGGCCGAGTAGCTGCAAACCTTGCACCACATTCACCACAGCATTGAGCTTCAAGGACGTTATGATATATTGAAGAAGCTCTCGCAAAACATTTTTTTTTTGATTTTATAAAACTGTTGCGAAAAACAAGTAAAATACCGACGGACCACAGAAATTTGTTCGTCGTGAGCAAAACAAGCATGTAACAGGAAAAAAACCGGTAACTCCCAAAAGTATGCAACACTCATACTCACACACATACACATGCATGCGCACACACCCTGGGCAGGTGTTGGTGCAGGCACAGACCAAAGACGGACGTGTAGCGAAGTTGGGAAGGGAGACAAACCGCAAGCTTGGGCAGCTCGTTGCAAAAGTAGCTTTTTATTTTTCAAAGCTTGAGTTGGGCGGAGTTGGGGATGCCGCCCTATATGCGAAATTGTTTTATAGTTGCCCAGGAACGGTCAGTCAGTGCGAAAGCAACAACAGAAACTAGAAGAAAATTAAGGAGTGCAACGAAGCATGTGTACCCTGCATTGTGGAACATTAGGTGTTTATATAACTGAAAACTATTTGGAAGAATCTTAAAAAGTGAATTGAGTATTTAATTATATATATATAATTATATCTAATAAATATAATTATTTTCAAGAATTATAAACCATATTTAAGAAAATGCGCATGAAGTAATTTGAATTTTCAATTGCTTCCAGTTACCTTTAAAAAAAGCATAAACGAAAATATAAACTTAGAAAATATCGTTGTAACAGAATTATTTAAATTGGTATAGAAATTCTCTAATGAAAGCCAAATCAAAATAATTAATATGTCAAAGTTAATGACAAAGTTAAAATACCTCTCAAAAGTGGACTAAATCGGTGCTGAGTTTGTTTATGGCCAGCTCGTTGGACTGAAACGGATGTGCCTTTAAGTTGTATATCCGTTGGCCCAAACTGTATGTGTGTGTGTTGTGTGTGTGTGCTTGTGTGTGTGTCTCTTCTATGGCAAGTTTTTGAGCATGCAGTTTCATGCTGAAGCGTTTAACAAAGCATCGTAAATTGCATCAGGCGAGCGGTTGGAAAGCCCAAAAAACATTAAACCATACTCTTTACGTATATGTTGCAACATGAGCCCGAAGTGAGCCGGTCCCGGCATTTTATTGCTGTTTTCTTGGCTCTTTTTTCGTTTATTGTGTAGGGGGCAGAACAACTTTTATTGCGCATCTATGGTCGGCTAGCCTATGGTTTTAACCTGCTGTGAAATTAGATTACTTTAGGTTCCAGTATTTCGATAGCCCGCAAATGTGTAAATATGACAAAAGAATGGAACATATATGCGGTTTATGCTGCTATTTGGATGAGTAAAGTGCGGTCTGCAGCTGCTATAAGTTAAACTTGGAAATGAAATGCGGTTAGGTTATTGTGAAAATGTGATCAACGTAGAAAATATAAAGCTGGAATATCAAAGATAAATATTGCAAATTTTCAAGTTTTGTTTTACACTCTTTGGTGAAACTCGTATCTGAGCGAATAATCTTGCTGAGTTGATCGAGGCGTCACCTTAAATTAAATCACCAACAGTCCGTACAGTAAGTAAGTTATTATGAACGCAATGCAAACATTAAATTCGATGAGCAGATAGTAGACAGGCACCAGAAGACAGTTTAGCTTGATAGAGTCATCAGCCCGCTCCTCCAGCGGACTCTCTTGGCTAGTTGGAGCGCATGCGCAGCAAACTTTAATTAAAGTCACGGGGGGAAACTTTTTAATTACAATTCAGGCTGGGGAATGCATTTGATTGCGCGATAGGCGTTGCTGTGTAAATAGCCTCATCGCGGTGGCTGCAACTAGCCATGGCTGCTTTATCAGCTGGCACGCCTACCCGAAGTGGGCGTGTGTGGCAATTTTTTGCGCCAAGTGCAATTTTGCAATTGGCTCGCACGCTCTCTGTGCAAATAAGCAATTATTTGGCTTAATAAGTCAATGGGCTGGCAACCGGTTGGCATTTCTCATCGCCTTGACGCCTGACCGTTGATTGGTGCCTGGCTAATAGAATTTTTTGCACACCTACCCAGCCCTCTCCTTTCGGGCCAAGCAGCCCGGCAACTTTGCTAAATAGTCCGCATAAAAGTTGCGCGCAACAAAGTTGAAGGCCCAAAGTAAATGAAGCCGCCTGCGCTGCTGCCGCAGCCTCAATTTAAAATTAAGCTCATGAAAAGTAGTTAACCTCACGCGGGCTGCGGCCAAAGCCACCCTAAAAGCCAGAACCAAAGCCAAAGCCGTTAACTACAGCACAAAGTCAACGACGGCAACGCGCCGAGGCTGGCGAGGATTGGCCCTTGTTCACATTAAAGTAAGCATGAAATTAAAGCTAACCCCAAAGGCGACTTGCAAATAAACTGCAGCCTCCACTGAGGGCTAAGGGCAGCGGAGTGCTGTGCGCCACGTGCGAGCGCGCGGGTGGAGCAGGGTGGGCGTGGGGATTGGGGGCGGGGGAAGGGGTCTGCAATGTTGTTGCATCAAATTAGCAGCCATGTTGAGTAAAAAGAAGCGCGAATTTTTGTTGTGCTTTGGCAACAGCAAGCGGAAACAAAAGAGAAGGAAGCTACAATGAAGGAGTTTTGGTTTGTACACTGACAGAAATTTATGAGTGGAAATCAATAAAAGTGATGCGGATTGCGGGTCTTGTTGTAGCTTCGAAAAAGTGCAACATAACAATTATTTTTTACTAAAATATATTTAGATTTATTTTATTAAAATATATTTATATATTTATTTATACTTATTAATTTGACGAGGCGGAATAATTTAAAATCATTCTAAAATTATATTTCTTACATGCGAATTCAAAGAAAAGAATTATGTGCATTTAATTTTTTAATTAGTTGTAGGAGGCAGCTGCGACCTGATAATGCCGATAAATTGGGAATATATGATCTTGCAGACTATACGCAGAGATAAGTTATTTTAGAATGCGGCTGCAGTGTGTGGTTTTGTGTATTTATGAATACATTTAGAGTCGAATGTATTTTTTGGGTACAGCTGGGCACAGGGTATCTCCTGGTCGGGAATTTCTGGCACTGCCATTTATTTCTTTTGTCTTTAAGCTTTGAGCCCCAATAACCAAAGTAAGTTACCTCTTATTTTTCACACTGTCGATCCAAAATATTTATCGTGTTCGTCTTGTATTTAAGCTAAAGCATTACCTAAAATTCTTAGCACATTGGCACAGCTGCACTTATTTGTTTTGTCTTTAATTTTTTTTGCTACATTTCGCAACCCTCAAAAAAAAAGACGTTTGTTTCCGTTTCCTACTTCGTGCAATTCATTTTCTTAACATCTTTTGCGCTTCTGTTTTCTTTTTTTTTTGCCAGAGCTCCAATATTATACAACACCCAAAGGTGTAATTGAATCAAATGAGCAAAAATTTCAGATTACTTGAAAATGTTGAGCGCCAGGCACCAAACGCAAGACACGAACTCATTTCGCAGGGGCAATCAGCGGCAGACGGCGGCGGCAAACCAGAACGAGGGGCGAAGGGGGAAGTGGAGCTGCTTAAATGCAGTCGCTTTAGGGGGTTGCTTGTTGTACATTTATCCGACCACTTTCTATATACCCATGCGAAAGGGCCTGCTATGTTTGAGCCGAGTATGTAACAGACTGGACACAATGAAATATAAAATAAAGTAGGGAAAAAATAGGACTTAAACTTAACTCTTTTCTGAACTAAATTTAAGTCAAGTATTTAATATATGCTTAAGCTATATTTTCTATAGTTTTTGGTGCGGGTATATCGCGGTCAGGACCTCGTCTCAGAATGTCAAATGTTTTATTATACAACTTAAAGCTAACGGCAAAAGTCGGGCAACTTAAAGGGACTGCATTGATTGTGATAATTGAAATTTCAAATGAGCTTCAAGTGTAAATATATGAATATGGCTGCTGCAATTAGTGAAAGTGCTTACCACAGGCGCCTGCCACATCCGGTGCAGTGCGGAAGCGGAAGTTCAGAACGCCAAATAAGTACTCTGAGATAGAGACAACAGAGAATACTTTCACGCACATATGCACAACATAATGCGCAAAACAAATATTTTGAGACAGAATTATGAATGGCAATGACAGCAGCGCGACTTTGAAGACAGCCAAAAAGTGGAAGTCTACAAAAAATGTGCTACAAAATGCCATTTAAGCTGCTTTTGCAGAGGGTTCAGAGCTGATATTGGGTGGGCTGGGGCTGGGGCAGGGGTCGGTAGCTTCAGTCTGGTGATTTATGTGCACTGTTGAAGGTTCAAATAAGCGTTAAGTTTTCATTTCCGCTGGCGCCGCTGCGAGAGGACCAAGAACAGTTACAGCTACAGCAGGACTAAAGTGAAATATCTGCACAAAAATGAAACTGAAAAGAAATATTGTTTTTGTTTCTTTTTTGCACATTTTTCTCCCACTTTTGTGGGTCTGCGTAAGGGGTGGCCAGCAGCCAGCAAAGCGCCACATTATTACAAAACAAATTAAGAGAAATGTAAAAAACAAAGGACATGGAGCCAAGTTTAAGTTCAAGTGGATTTCGCTGTGAGAGTTTCCGCATTCGGCAACTAGAAAATAAATTACTAAAATATTTCTTGAAACAGGTGAAACAAATCGAAAGGAATGCCAAGGAAATAAGCTTTGCAGCCATATGGTTCAATGGCCGTGTAAATGTTAAGCCAAAAAAGTTTAGGACTTTAAAAGCGTTTAATAATAATAATTCCCCTTGCATTTTGGCTCTGCCATTAACAATCTCGAGGAGTAACAAAAGCAATGCAATAAATTAAAAGCAAAAATTTCTCATTAAAATATCTCCTCAACTGCAAAATTACTTGCCAACTTAATGCAAATGCCCCAAGCCGTGTAGCTACAACCCCTTTGCCCCGCCCACATAGAAACCTTTTAAAACGTTAATCAATGTTGATATGCACAAAATTGTATTCTAGACAGACAAATACACGCACAAATTTACTTCACTTACATTTATTTATTGCGTTTACAAACATTTTGTGGCTGCTTTGCTGCTGCTTTTGGTGTTGCCGAAGGAAGCGCAGCGCACAACGCGGCGTATGCGCAATTTATCAAACATAACAACGGCAATTAATTTGTGCACTGCCTTCAAGCTTGTTAAAAATAAACTTTTATAAATCAAACGTAACGAGCGTGTAACCTAACGGACAGGTATGAGTATAACAGAGCAACGTCCCGCCCCCAACCTGCGAAAAGGGGTTGGTTTTCATTAGGTGGTGGCATTTTTACAGCTTTTGCCTCCCGTTCGCTCGGCAACTTTTCAAATAAAACTCAATGGAAAAATATTTACAATTGGGCGCCGCATTTTTGTTTGGCAGTCGTGACTTTGGCTTTGTTTCACTGTTTCGGGGTCCACGTGGCGTATGAGTTATTTATTTTTGAGTTATTGGCATTTGAAACTTGGATACGAAACGTGGAGTGGGTCTGAAAACCGGGTGTTAATGCCTGTTAAAGCCTTGTCTGAGACTTTCCAATGGCTGTCTGGGCATGAGCGTGAAATGTATTCGACGGAGCGCGGAAAGGTGAAGAGAAGCTTATATAGTATGTTTTATACCGGCAGTTAGTACGCAGCGTTGCCTGGCTTAAATTAAAAAGTTCACAAAATTGCCGGTATGAAAGTTGGTTATTTAAAAAATATAAAGTAAAGTGAAGTACCGATATATCGGTGGTTCCATTTTAAATAGGCACTTCAATAAATATATATAAATAGCACTTCAGTTTTTTATATTTATAAACTTTTATTTATCGAATTTCTTAACTTTTGACATATTCAATTAATTAATTTTATTAATTTTTTACATGTTCAATGTTATATTATATTGAACTACTTTAGATTCGGCTTTTCATTCAGGATTTCAGGTACAAACTGCATTTTTTTAAACTGCTAACAACTGTTCAAAGTCTCGAGTTATTTGCAGAAAAATAAAAAAGGTAATAATTTATAAAGTTTTGTAGTTTTCTATGTCGTATTGTATCAGGAGCAGTGAGTACGTAATCAAAGCGCCGACCATTGATAATAAATTACCGCGATCTAAATAATACAGACCCATGATGGATAGCTTCTGGGGATTGTGTATTAACTGCAGTTTAAAGCTCTCAAACTGAAAGTAGATCGATAGAGAGTTGTTGTTATTAAAAATGACAGCTTTATTATCTAATGGGACTTACTGTAATCACCAGGCGCACATCCAGACCCAGCGCAAAAGTTGGATACTGCGCAACGAGCTCCCGCATTTCAGCATACAAATCCTGTACATAGTTCGTGATTGAGTATGTGACGTGCGAGTCCGCAACGTAGCTAACGACGCCGCAGAGGATCAGCAGCTTTTGCCAGTTGGTCCAGTCGATTTCCAGCGTGTTGTATTTAAAGGTGGAGTAGCTGAGGTAAGCACCAGAAATCACAGTTATCTCGAATATGATGCACATGCAAAGCGTCTGCAGTCCAAAGATTTGCGTCGTGCGCTCCACGAGACTCTGCACCTGGGCCTGTAAGGAGGCCAAACTGTCCAGGCGATCGGCCAGGGCACAGCTCCTGATCTGGCACAGGCTCCTGCGCTGATCCAACTCCAGCAAACGTGTCTCAGTCACAATGGAGCGCAGCTCCTGATTGATGAGCAGATAGTGTCCGTGTACATTTAGCAAGGTGAAATAAAATTGGGCCATGATTAGGTTGAGCAAGCCAATTAGAACGTAAATAAGGAAGATGGTGAGTGCCAGTGTGGGTGTGAGGCTATCGCGCAGTCCGTGCAATCCCACTGACATGTGGATGCACTCAGTCAGCGTGCCGGTGACGGCCTTGGTTATGACGCCACGTTGCCACAATCGCATCACCTGCGGCTGTTGCAGCACCAGGCGACGATAGCTGCACAGCAAATGCACGAGTCGCTGACGCTGCCACCAGCGGCTCAACATGGTCACAAACACGCAGCTGACCCGCATGAAAATCGCCACCAGGAAGACGTACTCATGCAGGCGATTCGTGTTCAGCAGAAAGATTTCCCAGATCCGACTGATGATCAGCAGCGGCAACATGGAGAAGATCAACAGATTGACCAACGCCGCATAGACGGTCGCTCTTCGGGTCAGCCTCGCTCGACCCGTCTCCAGGTCGATCTCAAAGTTGACCACGCCAATGAGGCGACCATAGTAGTAGTTCAAGCGGATTATAAACTTAACCAGGCCAAACATTACAAAGGACTGAATTCGTTGCTCTCGTCCAATGTGCCGGCAGCTAATGAAAAAGCTCGTGTTGCGATCAGATATGCTGATAAAGAGATAGGTTATAATGAGCCGATGGCTGGTGGGAATTGTGGCAACGGTTTTACTACCTGGCGGAAGTCATTTTATTTTTGGACGACGTAGGCGGCGGAATACAAATCAATGGAATAACAACTTTTGTGACTTATGCAGAAACCATTACTGATAATTAAAGTATTATTTATTGAGTGAGTAATGATTAAATTATCGTTAAATTACATTATTTATATATATACTATATACTATGTGGCAGCTTCAACAATTTAAACTCACTGTAGTCGAGTTAGGTAACGGACTGCACAATGCCCTGTAAATTGTTTTATTACCGTAAATGTAAACGATTGATATGTCATCTCTAATCTATCGGTCAAATTAAATCTCTCATGCTCTGAGCGGTGTGGCTAAAAAAAATTTGAATTCTTTTTACGTTTTAAGTACGTCCAGGTTGCCATTGCACAATAATTATATAAATTTTTTACGCGGTGAGCAGCGTATAAAAACCATTCAATAATACTACAAACTCAATAATACTCATTGAATTATGAGTCTTGTGGGATTAAAATCAATCAATATATAAAAAAGTGATATGTGTAATAAATGAATGAAAACTGATGAAGGCAAAAAATAGTTTGTCCGACAATCAACTTGCATGTATAAACATGCTGATCATATATCTGATCATGAACATTTTAAGAATAAAAGATGGACTATAATCCCACCTTAATAAAAAAATAAATTTTTTCTTAAATTCTTTATAGAAACTGATTATTTAAAAAACGTTTGAATACACTTTCGCGTTTTTAATGTTTTAAGCAACTGAGCTGTATCTGCTAAAATGGAATAAATTTGGCTTAATTTTTAATCTTTCAGAGTTATGCAATTCCACTTTCTCTCGCTCCAAAAATATATTTGAAGAAGGTTATTATTTTGGAAATAGTCTTTAAAATGTTAAGTATTTGTATTAATTGCTGCGACAGGGTTTTTCTGAATTGAGCACTCTTGACTCGAGTTTCCATCTGTAGATAAATTCCATTCAAACGAAAAAAAAAATAGCGGAAAGTCAAAAGAAAAACGGTTCACATGTCGGATTTGACATAATGCACACATAAGCCAATTAGTGGAACAAAATGAATATGTTTTGAATGACGAGGCGTTTTGGTCAGCGATTTATTCGTTTATTGCGCCAAATGCAATACGGGCAGCTTTTTGTTTTAGAGTTCCCGATTTGCATTTAAGTGGACCGAACCGACAAAAACACATTCGAGTTGGCCAGACAAAGGCATTCAATTAAAATTTGCGCTGTTTGCTGCCCATAGCAAAACATTTAATACAATTTACGCAATTAATTTCGCTGCAGAATGCAAACAGCAGCAAATCATTCCGAGATGAACGCAAAATATCGATATTTTAAAATGTTTGAACAAAATGCCCAAAAATGCTGACTTAGCCAAATAGCCAGAGTAGGAGAGAGAGAGAACGAAAGCAATCGATTTACATATATGCAATATATTATAGAATATACGCAATTTAAGTGCAACAAAAATGCAATATTAATGGCTGACATATAAACGCACTCAGCTATCTGAAACTGCAGCTCTGTTGGCCGTCAGTGCAAATATTTTGTGTAAAAACAATTTGCGCAAATTGCAAAACCGAATATGGGCCAAAAACACAAAACCAATTTGTCGTATTGTTTGTCAATGGCCATAGAACTCGCAATGGATGCTGAGCCCTGCCAATGAATGATGTTGAGTCATTCATCTTTCTCAATGGGTCGCTGCTGTGTATTTGGGTCAACGCAAATAATAAAAACGAAAACCATTCGAATGTTTTGTCAAAATTTATGACATTTTTGAAGGTGCCTCCACACAACAAATTTAAAATAACAACGCAGTCAGATGAGTAAGAATACCTATCTTCGGGGGCGTATGTTTGTTTAGGCATTTTTATAAAACGGCTCAACTATTCATATAACAGCTTAATAGGCGAATGATAGTTCATATATACTGTCCGTAATAAATAAACTTAATTAAGGCCAGTTTCGAGTTATTTGCATTACAAATATGAATACATACATAGCTTGCAACCCGATTAGTATTTTTATGTATGTTTGCACAGATAGGTTACAAGTGTATTATTAATCATGAATAAGACAGTTGTGACATTCACATTTAACTAGGCCAAACATTTTTTTGTGATTTTTAGAGGTAATTAGAGTAATTGGTCTAAATAATGACTGAGTAAGAAATATCGATTTAGATATATTATCTTGGATGTTTTGTGATATAAACTAAAATTCATAAGTATTAAATAAATTGGGAGCCTCACTGATATTTATCATAAACATAATTGGCTAAAAGTTGTGCTAGCTCTTGAGTGTTGCAAAGCCAAATGCTCCTCTGTTGTTTTCTGAGATGGCTATCTTTATAGAGCGTTAACAGCCTGTTGCCACTAAAGCCTGCGTCCGGCCACCTGCCGCTGCTCACCTTGCCACAGACGCCGGTGTTGGCCAGAGCCTGCGGCGTGCACGCCATCGAGCCATCAATCAATCGATGCCCCGTCGAATGTATAAATTTGTTGAAGATGCTTTAATTAAAGCCACCAAAGCTGAAGCCGCATTATGCATTGCAATTGGCGAATAAATCTTTTCGCGCCTCGACACGAGACGCATTTAAAATGCTAAATTAGTAAAATGTCACTTTCGCTTTTAAGTTGTTGCAAGACGGCGGCGAGAGAATTTCTGCAGGGCAGAGAGTGTTGTTGTTGTTGTCGGCTGTGATCAAAGCGAAGCGCCGACAGAGGCGGCAACCACATAAATTATCGCTGGCTAAGCAGGCACAGACAGGCGCGGGGGCAAAGTGGCGCTGCCGCAGTGGCTGCCTGTTGCGAAATGTTGCACATGTGGCAAGCAAAGCATTGACATACTTCAAAGTGTTTGCTGACTGCATTGTTGCAGAGCCAAGTGCAAAGAGGGCCAGGGCACGCAACTAATACTACTGAAACAGTGGCCGGGCGCACGCACAGTCTGTTATTTAATTTTGGTTTTTATTCAGGTCTCCGATATGGCATGTTATAAATATTTGCAACGCTTTGACAAAGTTGAAATGCATCCGCAGCGGCAACTGCATCTGCAACAGCATCAGCATCAGCATCAGCATCTGCATCTGCATCCGCAGTCGCATTGCCATTCTATTTAGCTGGCCAAAGGCGCCAGTGCGCATAAAATTAAATTCCTTATCGCCGGCGCCCTGCAAACTGTTCTCTCCCAGTTTTTGCCACTCTTTAGCTGCTGTCTGGCAATTTGCTTTTTGCGACAGGGCCAGCAGCAGCAACTGTTGCTCGAGGTGGACCCTGACCAGCCTCAACTGTGGCCCGCTGTGGCTTCAACGAACGCCGCATGGATTTAAGTTTTTAAATTGAATTTTTTATGCTTCGCAAGGAATTTAATTTAAATTTTTCTTGTTATAGGGCAGGCAGCAGTTCCCGAGTGTTGGAGAGATTTACCACTAGGATTATTATATTACTTATTATATTCGAAATGTTGTTGGGTACACCTGGGCAAATTCCATTCCATTCGTTTATATTGACTGACTTTTTCACTCTCTCCACCTCTGCCTCTCTCGCTCTCTCTCTTACTGTCCTCTTCCGTGCTCACTGTTATCCTCCCACTGTCTACTTCTTACTGGCTCTCTCTCTCTCTTTTTCCCCCTCTCCAATTGTCTCCCTTTCTCTCTCTCTCTCTCCTTCTCTCTCTCTCTCTCTCTTCACCTCTTTCTTTCAGTTCCCCTCTCTCGCCCTTTTTCTCTCTCCTTCCCTCTGGAAATCTGCAATTTTCTCCCTTAATTTTTGTTTCTGCGCTTTAGAAGATTTACTGGTCAAATGCAAAAACGCCCTTCTATGCGATTTTCAAGAGTTCAGGTAAGGCTTATATATGCTGGAATTTGTTTTAGTTAAGTGTTTATAAAGTGCGTTGTCATTCTGTAATTTTTTTACATTTGTTTTTATTGACGGACTTTTCCTCTCTCTTCCCCTCTGCCTACCTCTCTTTCTCTCTTTCTTTTATCTCTCACTCTCTTTTCACTCTCTCTCTGCCTCTTTCTTCCGTCTCTCTTTCTCTCTCTGCCTCTTTCTTCTGTCTCTTTCTTTCTCTCTCACTCTCTCTCTCTCTCTTACTCTCTCTCTCTCTCTCTCTCTTTTCTCTCTCTCTCTTTCTCTCATTCTCTCGCTCTGTCTCTTTTACTCTCTCTCCTTCTCCCTGGAAATTTTTTTGTTTCGGATTATTTACTGGAAAATGCAAAATCGCCCTTCTATGTGATTTTCAAGAGTTCAGGTAAGACTTATATATGTTGGAATTTCTTTTAGTTAAGTGTTTATAAAGTGCATTGTCAATATCTAATTTTTTTACATTCGTTTTTATTGACGGACTTTTCCACCCTCTTCCCCTCTGCCTACCTCTCTTTCTCTCTCTTTCTTTTATCTCTCTCACTCTCCCTTTCTCTCTCTACCTCTTTCTTCTGTCTCTCTCTCTGCCTCTTTCTTCTCTCTCTTCTCTCTCTCTCTCTCTCTCTCTCTCTCTCTCTTTCTCTGTCTCAGCCTCTCTGTCTCTCTCTCTTTCTCTCTCTCTATCTCTCTCTATCTCTTTGTCTCTCTCCTTCTCTCTGGAAATTTTTTTGTTTCGGATTTTTTACTGGAAAATACAAAATCGCCCTTCTATGCGATTTTCAAGAGTTCAGGTAACGCTTACATGCACTGCCATTTCTTTTAGTTAAGTGTTTACAAAGCTCATTACATTTCTATTATATTTGTACCCTGAACCCATTGAAAGGGGGATGGTATGTTTCTGATAACATTTATTTCTCCACCTCCATTTGGAAGTGGTAACTAATTTACCATTAGACAGCAGACAGCATCCAGAATTGCAACTCACAGCTTTTACTGACTCTCTGGTACTTGACTTTTATACGCATATATATATATATATATATATGCTTGTATATATGTAAGTGTATGCGCTTTGCCGCAGTCACACATCCCGATGGCGCACCCACAAGGCAATGCCAAACTAATTTATATTCAATTAATTAACTGCACACTCGCTGCGAATACGAATCTCGAACTTAAACCCAATTCGCATTCGAATCCGCATCCGCATCCATTGGCGGTTGGCCAATATACAAGAGCATTTGCAGTTTACCCCAGCGGCGATCTGCGATTCCAGCAGCTGCCTGGCCGGGTTGAGATTTAAGCGATAAACGACTGGGCCAAACTACCAATTGGAGCAGCGAATTCATATCGAGAATCATTCGCGCACTTGGCACACATTCTCGAACTGTCTGTGGCCACTTGGCAGACATTTCTGCCAATTGTATCGATAAATGTTGCAGCTGGCCCCTGCGGGCCTGGCCTCTCTCCCTGGTCAACTGCATTGGCCGGGCTAATAAAACGTTCGCATGCATAAATCTCGAGCTGTTTATTGGGCAATACGAAATGTGTCTGCCTCTATGCATATCTGGTGCTTCTATCTATAACTGTATATTATTTGTTCGATTGCTTCCTATTGAATTGTGTGCTAATGTTTGGCAATCAACTTATCATGTGTGCATAGATAGAGAGAAAGTGTCGAAACTGACAAGATATTAGTGAATGAGAATTGATGATAAATGACAGGGAAATTATGCGAAATTATGAATGAAAAATAAGTGAAACAAATTTTGGTACTAGTGATTAAAACAGAAAACCCATTATTAGGTTAGTGGAATGTCCGTATTGCTGTCCGTATGGACGCAATTTTTTCGCCGTTCTTGAAGCTGGAGACTTGAAACTTGGAATATGTACTCGTGTATACCAGCGTCAGATAAAGTGTTAAGATTTTTGTGCTACGCCCACTGGGAGGCTGAGAAATCGATAGCCTGACGATCGCAAAGCGATAAAAGGTAAATATATCTCACAATATCCATATTTGTAATATGTACTACTGCAAAGCTCCCGCAAACATCGCAGAAAAAATTTCCCGGCCACGCTATGTACATGGTAGAGGACAAACCATGAAAAATTGCCATCAAACATGAAAATTGGTTCAGTTTTGACAAAGTTATGGGGTTTTGAAATATGGGAGCTACGGATCCAAGAGCTTTACATGTCAAAATTTTTATAAATTTTTGCATGATTTCTGACAAAAAATTTGACCCTCTCAGAATCGATTTTAATGTTGTTTTTTATACTAATTGTGATGCCCACAATCGATTAAAAATAGAAATTCCGGATTCTAAATTTTGAAAAAAAAAATTTTTCGAAAATGAGTAAGGGGGAGTACATGATATTTTCCAAAAAATCCGAAAAATTTAATTTTCAATAATGAGTATATTTGAAATGCAGAATCAATCTAGAGGACAAACCATGAAAAAATTGCCATCAAACATGAAAATCGGTTCAGTTTTGACAAAGTTATGGACGTATGAAATACGCGAGTTATGGATCCGAGAGCTTTACATGTCAAAATTTTTGTCAATTTTTGCACGATTTTTGACAAAAAATTTGACCCTCTCAAAATCGACTTTAATGTTGTTTTTTATACTAATTGTGCTACCCACAATCGATTAAAAATATAAATTTGCATTTGCAAATTAATTCGAGAGTTCCATGGATAACATAAATATAATAAAGAGCTATAATCACATAAATATGTATAAATAGATTGTACCATATATATATATATTAATTTTGCTGTATTGAATTTATATTTATATATATATATATATATATATAAATATAAATTCAATACAGCAAAATTAAGCATTCTTGTGCTTTTGCTTATTTCTTGTAATGGCTTTTAAGAAAGCAAAAAATAAAGCGAAACTTTGAGATAATAATTACAAGCAAGCCGCGCAGAATAGGCAAAAATCATTCAGCGGGCAGCGGCAGCATATCAAAAAGTTTTGCGTAAAACCCATTTAAACTTTTCAACAAGTCATGGCGAGCAGTGCATGGATGCAGTGCAGCAGCAGCGGCAGCGGCAGCAGATGGAGTAGGAGCATCAGCAGCAGCTGGCAGAGGCAAAAGCAATCTGCGCCTGACAACCAAACGTTTATTAAAACGCTCAAGACGACCCCCAAATGGATGGGAGTAGCTCGTTGAGCAGGCGACATGATGTACATGACGATGATGTTGGACGTTGGCCAGTTGAGTGACCAGCCGACGTAAGGCGAAACTTTTCCACGACACACTTGATGCTTGATTAAAGCTTCGCAATGTCTTCCTCTTGGCAGCTACCCACTTAACTGGATATTTCTATGTGCTGCAAATAGGAAAAAAAAAAATGTAGTCTGGCATTCGCCTGCGTCTCCATTTAAATGTTCATTTGTTATGCTGTCGTCGGCCAAGAAGAGGATGATGATCATCTGCAACTGCTTCTGCAACGCGAGCCTGTGGCGCGACTTTGTCCATGTTGCGTTGTCTCTGCGGCTGGCAGAGCTACTGGCACTGGCAAGTAGCCAACAAGTGTCTTCAAACACTTCCACTCGGCAGCTGGCAGAGGCGCCGCCGGCGTTGTCTTCAAGTGCGAGCGGACAACAAGCCGCTGGGCAAGTCCAAGTGGCTGCTGGTTCTGCGCATGCAAATTACGTTGGCCACAATGTTTTGATTTTATTCGCATTTGATTATTTTCGCAATTTCATCGCATCGCCTGGCGCTCTACTTAAAGATTTCATACGACCGACACGAAGTACTTTGGGCCAGTCTGCCAAGCAGCTGTGCGTGGGATTAGGCCTAAAAGTCGTCGTCGCGTGGGCTTTCGAGTAGTTCGAGTCGAGAGTGCGTGACATGTGTTCGAAAGTGCAGGAGACATACGGCGTAACAACTTTTTCTACTCAGTGGCAATTTGAATAAATTGGAGCAAAGTGTGCCAGACGTGCTGGGCTGTTGTGTGTGTGTGTGTGTAGAGATTTCATTTTAAAAATACTAAATAAAACTCAACATCTTTCTATTTCTTTCATATTGCGCTCTCACGCAACAAATTCTAGTTCAGCAAACTCGACTCTCAACTAAATCTCTGCTTGCATTTTACCTACCTGTCTGCCTTTCCAGGCCATGCACATCCGCCCAATTAATCCGATGCGTAACGACAACTTAGGAACGCCAGAAAAAAGAGTATATATCTGCGCCTACCGTTTTGTAATTTTCCGCGCGAATTCCAGCGGAGGAGCTCTTCAAATGGCTGATAGGCTGCCAGTTGGGCGCCTGGTTGCAAGGTTGCAATGTTGCCGGTGGCACGCTGCAAGCTGTGTGCCGCATGCCGCTAGTTTCCCAGCCAGGCTGGCAAACGCATGATCAAATGTCACAATCAATTTCAATTTGGCGCTCGAATTGAGCTTCGTTAGCGGCAGCTGGCAAAGAAAACGAGCTGCCTGCCAGCTTGATTTTGCCGACTGCACCGTGTGCTCATCATGATGCCAAGAGAACTCAAAGCCAAAAGCCAATGCCAAAGCCAACTTGGCTGCCACTTTTTCTAATCAACCAAAAGCTGCGCGAGAAGCGCCTGTAATTTAACTAATTTGTATCTGTGTGCGCTTCTAAGTGGAGTTGCGTGCGAGTCTGCGATGCACTTTACCTGCGGCAATTGTCTCACGTTGCAACTCGCAACGGGCCACTGGCAGCCTTATTGTCAACTCTGCGGGCCAACCAAATGGCAAATTTCAATTATTTAATGCTTGGTTTAAGATAAGGCAAAGAAGTCGACTTGATATAATAAATATTTAAGCTTACAAATATTTTTAAAAGTTATTTAAAATACTGAAATACTTTCAAGTAAAGATATACCATTATAAAATAATACTATATACTTCTGGTTTTCGGTATGTTTTTGGTTTTCTAACTTAATTTTTAGTTATTAATTATTTTATTATACAATAGTAAAACGTAGATTTTGAATTAGCGATTAAAAGCGAAATAATTAACTTTACTTTTGACTTGTATTCTTTTGCACGTACGCGAAAACAAATTTTTTATTGCGTTACATATATATTGATTTAGTCGTCTTGCTCTATGGAGTTATATAAAAATTGCCGTTCCATTTTAAAGTTCCTGACCAATTTGGGTTTGCTACGAGAAAATGCTAATATCGATAGTGGAATAGTTGTGAGGGTGCACTGTATTTGGCCACGCCTTTTAGGGCGCACAATCAAATGTCAATTATGGAGATTTTATGCAGCTAGAGCATTGAAAATACTGAAAACTTTTTGCCAGCACTTTTGCTTTTTGTCCTGGCACTGTTCTATAGTCTTTTGTTCGTTGTTTACCAACGTCTAGACGTTTATTGTGATTTGGCGTGGGCTTCCTTAACGCATTGTTTGCGAGCGGGTCCAAAAAGCAGTTGATAAAAGTGGTAAACTGGTTTTTGGCAAATGATTCGCTGGAACTGTTCCGAATATCGGTAGGTAACAGAACAATGCTACAAGTTTATAATTGTAAAAACATTTGGTGAAAAGTTTTGTTTTTGGGTACATTAACTGACTTTTCGGTTTCAGATATGGAGTGCGATGTTGCGAAAGTTTATAATGCCTACTTTGCTGTAGTTGTCGAAAAAGAAACTTAAAATTAAATGAGCTTGTGTCAAAGTTTCGTAAAAAAGACATTGAATATGTACATTTTGTGATTGTAAGCTGAGAACAGATAAACAATTGTTTTAAATTAAAAAAAGTATGAAATAATAACATGCTCATAATTGCGTCTTGAAAGGGTATTTAACAGGCAGAAGGAGCCAATTCTGACTTCATAAAGTATATATGTTCTTGGTCAGCATCAATTGCTGAGTCCCTGTTCTTACTTTAAACAGAAGAAATATATTTTTTTGACCGCGTAAAAATAAAACTAAATGATTTTTATCAATTTCATATATACGTTATATATATCACTAACTCTATAAAATATAGTATTTAGAGTTGGTGAGAAGTAAAACATTTTCAGTATCTAGAATAATTTCAACATCCAGCATATGCCATATGCTACCTCCTCGAACCTCTTTGTGGAATCTGAGTTGATGAAACTGACATTTATCAACATTTCAGGCAGTTCTTCTTACGTTTGACGGTACTTTTCGCTTTATTTACATTTCCCCAGCGGCTTAGGCGAACCAATCTAAATGAGGCACCTGTGCCAAAAACTACCTACTTACTACTCGCATTCACTGAGTTATTACGCAAGAAAACCACTTCCAAGAACTATGCAAATAACTTGAGGGTTACCTTCTGCTCGAGACGACAAGCGATGCCTTCGCATTTATCTGGCTGGCTTAGAAGGCGGCTGCTGTTAAGAAATCCCCACATGAATAATTACAGCGCAGCCAGTTCATTTAATTTCACTTTCAGTCTAATGGAATCCTTGAGCCGAACCCTTTCGGGGTGTGCAAGTGGCACATGAATGAAAATATTTAATGAAGAAATTTATAACAAACTTTCACAAATGGAGGCGCAAGCCGCCGCGGTAACTTGCCAAGCAGACTGTGTGCGCATTTTAAAAATTATGAACATTAAATGCAAATTAAGCTAATCAATTAAGCCGTAACGAAATGTGCCACAGCATTCGCAGTGCCTGCAAGTGGGCAATTGTAGAGTTCAAAGTACCCGGCACATTTCTGGGCCATTTGACGTTGTGCAATTAGCCAAGAAATGAGTGGATGAAAGTCGATAGTCAACGCCAGTCGACAGTCGACAGTCTCCAGAGTTGCCACCCTCCACTGCCACGGCCAGCAACCCTTTCGAATGACCGATATTAATGATTAGGCCGGGTGCGGGTGCCTGCCCCCACCCCCCGTCAGTTGTGCTTAGTGACATGCAATGCCAACCCTTTTGCTGTCGTCGTTGCTGCTGGGTGCGTGTTCCTTTGGAATTTGTGAGACCTGGACTCGGACAGGACGGGCACATCCACTCACTTATTATAGGTCAGTGTTGCGCCAGAAATTGCGTTAGTTGGCCCCTTTGAAGTTTGCATAGTTGACTTAATGATTGGATATTAATTTGGCAGGCCGTGTAAGCCTCAATTGCAGCTACTTCAGACAAATTGTTGTCGATTAGCCGATAGGCTGCGCAAAGCTATTGTTTAGCAAACAACGCCAAGTATACAAATGGTTGAATCCAAAGGTGGTTTAACTGAAGCTTGGCTCGTTAAAAGCGGACTTAACTGCTTGTCATTAGTTCAATAAGCAAATGACTGCGTGGGCTGACATGTTATATATAGATACAATTTGCAACTCAGCTGGCTCGGCCGAGAAGGATGAGTTCGTTTTCTTATCCATCTGTTTAAATATTAAGCTATCGTATATGTCTACAAAAGCGGGAAATTAGGCGGACTAGTTAATGAGCTTAAAGAACTTACTATAAATCAAAGATACAGATAAATTGAAAGCCCTAAAGTAAGCAAAAAGTGTTTAAATCTAAAATAAAATTTATGATAAAATTTGACTAAATAGGGATATAAATTAAACTAAAAGCGAATTAATTTTTTATTTAATTACTCAATTACTAAATATTTAATAAATATTTTGCATTGCAATTACAAAATCATATTATTTTATTTCCTTGTCCGTTAAAAATGATTTGAAAATAGTTTCAATATATATTTATATTGTATAAGTATACATAGTCTATAAGAGCTATAGACAACAAATTTCATAATGGCTTTTTATACGAAAATCGGGGTATTTATATATAGAGATAAGATAAAAATGTATAACATTTACTGATATATAGCAAATGTTTAGGTTCCAAATTAATTTAATGTGTTTGCCCCAGATCTAGCTTACCAATATTATTTGTCGACCCAAATAACCATATAATCTTTTTGACAATCCATTACGTAAACGGTTTTATGGCGCCACTGAAAGTGCCAACAATTTTACCCCAACGCCATTTTAAGTTTAATTGGCCAAATAATAGTTATCGTCCTGAATTGAAGCCAACAATGGCACCATGAAATTTTAATGGCAGCCTCAAACGAACTGAAAAATCAACAAAATCAACAATGCGACAATAAAAATACGCCGCCCACTGCCCGCCCATCAGCGGAATGGGCCTAATCAAATTAAGTACTAATCCTTGGGAAAAACCGCGAACAGTTTAAAATGATTGTAAGTAAATTTCCCAAAACAATTAAAGGCCACAACTCAGAATTTCCGGCAATGGAACAGCTGATTCGGAGAGAGAAGGAAAAATAGAGAAAGAGAGAATGGAAGAGAGAGACATTTTGTTGGAGCCTGCGCAATCGCATGGGAAATGAGAGAACAATAAAAGACAGAAATACGTTTTTATAGCATGCGATAAATGGCTTGTAGCATGCGCTTGGTTTTAATTACTTGGCCAAGACATTTGCATATGGAAGTAAGTAGAAGTTGAGTTGCTTAGAAGATGGTCATAAAACCAGACAAGAAGTCATAATGACCAGGTGGGCCAAGGCCTGGCGACAACCAGCTCGAAAGTGGATGAGCTAGGGAGCACCTACCCAGGGATAATCCATTTACAGTGCAAAATTGTTGCACACCAAGGATCTGAGATTGCCGGTGAGGGGCAGCTACTTTTGCAGGCAACAACAAGGTTGCATATGCGCTGAGAAATTGTTTTATTACCCAGCGTTGAGAGCGTGTTGACTGAAAACAAAGGTGCGCACAATAAATTACATTGTTACACGGAACTTGGCAGCGTCTGCAACGGGCACCAGGATGCGGCAGGCGACGGACACGGGGCAGGAAGTTAGCAACAAGCGTCACGTTAATGAAAAGGATTTTCTCCCATATGTCTGCAGTTAGCTTTCCACCAAGCCCCCACTCTTTGCACTTCAAATGACTTTGCCCCGGGGCTTGTTTAATATTTAAAGGCCCGGCCACTGAAGATTTCGCTTGGCTCTAGAATTTCTAAACGCACTTTGATGTTTTCAGCCATTAGTTGGGGTTCAGACACTGCATAAATATGTAAACGTCTGCTTCATTAGAAAGTGTCGCTTTAGAAACCACCTGCTCACCTGCTGTTAGTTTTGCGGTTAGTTTTTGGGTGGTGTTTTTGATATGTTTGAGCTGTGGCTCTGCTTTGAGTGAAGTGAAAGTGTCATAATTCGTCTGGGAAATGAGTGGCGCACAAGGCTCCTTGTTGGACCACAGAGTTAGAAGAAAATGTCTTTTATGGTTCTGTGATGAAAATGCTACGATAGCCAAAATGCCAGTTGAGCTTTAGAATAAAAAATTGGAAAACAAAATTGATAAAAACCAGACGGTAATTATTGATGCCGAATGAAAGAGCTAAGAACCTGGCAGTCGAGTGTAACCGACAATATAATTACATATAATTTAGAATGTTTTAAGCTGTTCTTAGATTGTGAACAGGTTTCACATAATGCAACGTTCTCTTTTAGCAGTCTTTTATATCTAGTTATATTTGCTTTGGGCTTCATGGAATGTGAAATTTGTCGATCACAGCAATCTCAGTTTGATGGCATTTCATCTGCAATATGTTTAGAAATACCTAGAAATTACGACTCTAAATTCAACATTTCTCAACTTAACAACACAACAATTATAACCATAACTTGAGCCCATCTACTGGTCCTTCGTATCACATTACGATAAATGGGAACGGTAGTGAGTTCTATGCAAAAACCGATGATGTATGTCAATATGGAAAGTCCGCAGGCGCAATTCGTTCGCCAGACGATAAGCAATAATAAAGTCGTGATCTTTAGCAAGACCTATTGTCCCTACTGCAGCATGGCCAAGGAGCAGTTTCGCAAGCTGAATGTGGATATGACTGTCGTGGAGTTGGACTTGCGTAGCGATGCCGAGGATATCCAGGCGGTGCTTGGCGAATTGACCGGAGCACGGACAGTGCCACGTTGTTTCATCAATGGAAAATTCGTGGGCGGTGGCACCGATGTGAAGCGCCTCTACGAGCAAGGCGTACTGCAGAGATACTTCCAGTGATATAGCCTTGAGGATATGCCATTTGCGGTTAGGCCAGCAGTTAAAGTTATGTTTGAATTGCGTTTGATTGGGAAATAAAAACATTGATTGAATAAAAAGTATATTTAAGTTTGGCTTATCTGCAAAAATACGTTCGTTTGTACTGTAGGAACTATACGGCTTATTAATCGGGTGTTAGTAAGACTTTACTCATTGGCAGTCGCAACCAAAATCAGCGGTTGAGGTAATTATAATTTAAAGTTAGCAAAATAAAAATTTATTGTTAACACATTAAGTATATACGAATACTATTTTTCAGAACGGTCGTTAAAAATAGTTTTCATCTGACCAACCCAAGAAAACAAAACAATCGTAAAGTAATAAAAGCTGGTATTAGTTATTAAAGTAGAACAAAATTGTTGCAAAGTTATGTTTGATTTTTGTGATTGAAATGTTTTTGGTTATTTTGTAGCTACAGAATATTTTCAGACAATATTCTAAATCGTTACAATAAAATTCTCAGTTGCAGAAACACACTTTATTTTCGGTTTCGTCACGAACCCCTATTTGTTTGACAATATTGACACCAAATATAGTGCATCTAAAGTGCTACCAAAAAATCAACATTTTAAAATGCCAACTAATGTGATTTTTCCGAAGCGTGTGCTATATTTTTTAACAATACATATCCCAAACGGTTCGGAACTTCGAAAGACTACTTAAAAACAACGCCAACTCAGGTGGGGGCAAATCGATAAGCCAAATTACGCATACGACACGTGTACATATTGTAATGTGCAAGGCGCGTATTTTTATTTTTGATTTTGATTTGAACGCTACACCTGCAAACTACGCAAACACGAAATTGAACGATTTAATGTGATTGTAAACTAAATTCGACATTGTGCAAGCAATTCGAAAACAATTTACGAAATGTCAACAAATTACAGCAATTTGCCAGCGCAAATTCAATCAATTATTTGGTTGGCACAACGTTTTAAAGTTGGCTCAAACAAATGGCTTTTCACTTGCACAACGGTCTAGACAAACGGCGGAAAAATACTTGGGTGCAGTCGAGACAATGCGACGTATGCGTGATATGAAGTGCTGTCTTTAAATGGATTTTTTGATAGCCTCATGCAAGTTTAATGCCAGTCTGGACTGTCAGCCAGGTCCTGACCGCCTGACGTTGACCCTGAGCTGCTGCCGCTCCCGCTGCCGCTGTGTCGCATGCAAATGCGGGGAGAGTTTTTAAATGGAGAAACTGTGACACAAAGATGCCAAGCTTTATTGTTTGCCAACTGACAGACGCGGGCGGCTCCTTTCCAGGATAATAAGAACGGTCTGGCTACATTTAACATGCACAAAAAGACTGCGCATCATGCACGCAGGTGAACAGCAACAGAACAACTACCTGCATTTTTACCTTTCTCTGCATTAATTGTTTTGCAGATCCTTACAATCGGAATCCTCACGTCAATACCCAGGAAGCAACAACTTAAGCGTCATATTGAGCAGATAAAGGCAGCGTTGCGCCTTTGTTGTTGCCACTGATGCATTATTGTTGCACAGCTTTTGTGTTGCACAAATAAAGCCGCTCGGCATTTTCAGTTTGCCTCAATTCAGGTTTTTATTATAGCGTCACGCTGGAGCAATTGCTGGAGATACCGTTCGTTGCCTTGCAATTGTTTTCTGTCTTTGGAAAAGGAAGCGAACCAAACTTTTATATAAATTACATGTCTTCATATTAATATATATATAAGAAAACTCTTTTCTGAAAAAGGCGCTTCAATGAAAACAAAGTTATGATGTTCTACTCAAGATTGCTCATTCTAACGATACCCTATGCACATTTGTAGCCATCGCTTTGTTTTTAAAAAGCTGGGGTTTTAAATTAAAAATTTAATTGTTTTTTTAATAAATGATACATATTTGATACAAATATATTTTTTGCTAGCTAATACACAAATTTGAGGAGCTGAGTATACCCTCATTTTCCACCGCTATGGATACAGGGTATAAAGACGTGTAATTGCAGCCCTTGGCTGTTGGAATTTGTAATCAAAAATTTTCGAAAAGCCAACAGAGGCGAAAACTAATAATAAACGCTTAATAAATCGTCTATCAAAAGGCGGTTGCCAGAGTTGCCGCTGCACTGCACACAATGCCGGCTACATATATGATATATGGTCTAGCCAATGTCTGGCTGGTTTTAGATCCAACTTCAACTCCAACTCCCATCAGCCGTGCGGTAGTTGGCCAAACTGAAAAACTTGTGCCGAAAAAAATGGCCGAGAACAAAAGCTATGCGTCGTGTTATTAAAACCACAATTCATTCAACCGAAAGAAAAATCGACAAATAAAATTGTAGGGTCGTCTAAAATGGACTTAACGCAATGTTAATTGCGGGCGTGGCTGGGCAATGAGTGAGTTTGGTCAAAGCGCCAGCATAAATCATAATTTGTTATCACATTGTTTGGCAAACAAAATTAGTAATATTGCTGAATTGAACAGTTGTAGGCGGCGAAATACCCTGTAAATAGCTCTGAATATGCACTCCAATGGGAATAGATACCAATTCCATTTTATTTTATTATTCTTATTCCACATATTGTTGTTTATTCGACATATTGCGAAATTACACCAAATGTGCTAGACATTATAATACAAACTCCGGGTGTATCTACTCATTCAGCATTTAAGCACACAGGCATAAAAACGATAATGATATGTTGGGGGAAGGATTGGCCATTAGCAACGCCATAAAGCCGGGCGACAAAGTTGCATCAAAATTTCATTGAGCTGCTAATTGAAGCGAGGCAGATAGCCAGACAGATAGATCTGATGTCTCAATCAAAATGTAAAATGCATTTTTATTGAGTTTGTCAAGCAGTTGGATCCGTCGCTGCCAAAGCAAATTAAAACAGAGTTACCGCCAGCAGCTGAAAGAATTTATGCATAAGCAAAACGCTCGGGCCGCATAACAAAGTTTCAAGCCAAAAAAAGAAAAAAAGAAAGGAATTGCGAAAATAAAATTGTGGCCGAGCGTTGGATCATAAAAAATTTCCATTGCAGTTGTAAATGCTGCGTGCTGGTAGCAAGTACAAAAATATGTATGGCTATAACGAGTTTTTACGCTTGATAAGTCAGACAAAACAGAGAAAACAAGGGAGCGATGTAAACTACTCCTGAAGCAACATTGTGGTCGTAATGCTCGAAGGGGGTCTTCGGTAGGGGTCTTCAGATTAAGCCTTGCTTGGCACTTAGCTGCATACAAAGTGACTTTTAGAAGAGATCTTAAAAGTGAGTACAGTGTATTTTTGACTGCTATCTATGTCTATCCATAATATAAATAATAACATTTATTAACTATAAGATCTTATTATCTTATCTTATCTTAAGATGGTTTTTCATTCTTAGGATAATATTTATTAACATAATTAAAGTTTTTGCTGTTGTATATGGAAAACAAGTTAAAGAGTTAAGCTAATCCAGTGATCAATGGTATATTTATAAAATTATATATGCACATATATTATTTGAGCATCGCATGTCCTGTCGAATGCTCGAGTCCCGCCCATCTTGGAATATATAAAAGCTATTCAGACGAAGCGCGGGCAATGCTTTCTACCTTAACCATGCATTTGTATATAACTATGTTGGGATATACGTATATACAGGTGTAGTGTATCCTGTTGCTTTCGTGTTAACAGCAACAGCAACAACGGGAAGAACATAACCTGAAAGGGAGGGTGCAACACGGGGACCAGCAAACCAGGCAAGTTACAATGTCACGCACACATATTTCCTGTCATTCTAGCGTTTATTTCCTCACAACGCTTTATTTTTTTTATCGCATCCTTGTTAACACGTGCGTTTCTCTACTATTGTTTTTGTTGTTATTATTATTATTATTCTTATTGTTGTTGTTGTTGTTGTTGCTGTTGTTGTTGTTGTTGCTGTGTGTGCTGCAGTGCGTCCATGTGACCGTGCTCCGGGGTATTCAAGTTTATCAACGCAACGATCTCGGTTATATGGCCAAAAGGGCGGCCTGGGCGAGGTCTCCCTGCACGGGTCGGGTTGCCTATTGAAGTCCATTGGCTGGAAATAGAGAGTCTGGTGCAAAACAAAGAAACACAACAATAATATAATTATATGTTAGCATGACATGTTACGTGCAAGTGCCATTTTGAAAAATTTTAACACATTTCTGACAGACTGACGGGCAGACGCTTTTGGAATGCTGGCTGCCTTCAGATTGCTCTGGTAACGCAAAGAAGCTGTTGACATGTGAGCGGAAAACGATAAAAGAATTTTAAGTTCTTTCAAAAATTACAAGTAGATTGTTTGTGATTGTTTGCATTTCTATAATTTAATATTATTAAACTTTTTGTTTTTTGGGCAAATGTTCCAAAGGCGATTAGCCAGAGTAAGAACTCATATAGCAGGGCAGCATAACTTTGGCTATAACTTTCAAGCCACACAATTAAAACGCACAATTGCTGTGCTGGCTAAAACTAACCAACAAATTTTGTTGGCCATTCCCAGGCGTACCACAAGATAAGTATGATATTTCTCGTCCGTGAAGGGGGCGAACCATCATGAGTAATTTGATACCTTGCGATAGCTTTCTGGGGAAACTTTTGACTTTGAGGCCATTAATCAATTAATTAAGCATTTTATGAATATTTCAGCCAGAAAGCAGGAAATTGGCATTATAATCGCCGGGGAGCCAGCTAGATTCGGTTCGGGGTCCACGAGGAGTTACCTTTCGCGGGCCACTTAGCAATGCACATGAATATTTTACGCAAATGGCGAATATCTAAAAGTTATTTGAATTTGGGGTTGGGCTCGTCTATCGCTGGTGACCCGGGTAGTCCCGGGACTCCGTTTGGCAAGAGAAGAAGAGCGAGCCTGAAGTTGTCCGTGCTCGGAGCCGGTCCCGGCATAATCGAGCGCATGATGACGAGCTGCCGTTGACGCAGGATAATAAGCAGAAGCTGAGCACAGAAAGGGATAATGACTCGGCTCCCCCTCTCCCTCTGAGAAGTTGATGAAAGCGCCGAGCGAAGGCGAGCTCCCAACTTTCTTACGAAGAACAAAACTTTATGACTAATTAATTAAATGCGCTATAAAAATGTTCGTTGTTGCCGCCCACGGCAAAGTTTATGCATTTCCGAACCGTGAAAAATGAGCGCCGTGAGAATTTTCCACCACCCAGAAAAATAATTATTTAAACAAAGAGCCAAAAAAAAAATGAAAATTAACGGAGCAGAGAGCGACACAACGTTTGAGTTATGTGCAAAACAAGTTCGCCAGCATCGCTGACAAAGTGTTGGCCAAATATGCAGGTGTGTGAACTGGGAGTGTGTTTGGCATTTCGCTTTTTGCTGTGTTTCGTTTTATTATTTTTAATTTTTTTGCATTCACCCTGGAAAAAGTTTTTAATGAGTTTGCCAAATGCTGCAAAATGCGCAGCCAACTTGACGTCAATTGGTTGACAGTCTTTATTATACTCGTTCCCGAATTGAAAAGGGTATATTAGGTTTGCGCAATGTCCGTTCTGCTGTCCGTCCGTATGTTCGAATGAACGCCATTTTTTTCTTTTAATATAAACTCATACAAGCCCGGTCAGACATGGTAATTATTTATTGGTTACTGTGCAAAATTCGATATTATTTATATATCTCCCCCAAGAAATTTTTCTGATAACCTTTCCAGACATAGACCTGAAATATTTAGGTCACGTCCAATTTCGCCGCCTCAAATTACATAAATCAGTGTTTTTTCAAAATAACAGTAATAGCTAAGACCGTTTTCAGCTGTTTTATACTGTTATTATAACGAGTATTGCGCAGTCGGTTACAACCGATTCCTGTGTTCTCACTTGTTTTTAAGTTATGTCAATAAATTTTTTTCACCAGAAAGAATTTTATATGCAAGAAATGAATTTTCGATCTTAGTTCCCATGTTAGCTATTCAGTAAAAAAAAACGACTGAGAAACTGTCAAGAAAATATGAATCTGAAAAATAAAATGAATGTTAATGAATAGAATTTGAATTAGATATTTGGGTTAAATATTTTGAAAGCCTTTCTGACGAAACAAATAAATTTAAAACATATTCATATATTTGTAATTGTGGAAGTGTTTATTGAGATGTGTTTTAGTGCATTTAATGTAGATAAGTGAAATAGCTTGCTATTAAGGTGTTAACAAGGACTTTGTCCCTCAATCGACTCCTGCACCTGCCCCGTCACAATCACGTATATGTCAACATCATTCACAATAGCTGTCAGTGGCAAAGCCGTCGAGAAATCGGGCCATTCGCCATGTTATACAATACGTTGACAGATGCATGTACATAGTCGTAAATACCCAGCCTCAAACTGACCCAACATACCCCAACATGCACACAGACACACACACACACACAGAGACACACATGCACGCATACCAAGGCGCACCCATTAATGGTCAATTTCATTTCGATTTGATTGTGTGGACGATTCTGGTCTGGGGCATTCAACGTCTGGGCTGGACTCGCAATTACGGCAGCCTCCTGTGGCGCACGTTAAGTGCGCGTCTGTTCGAGGGCACGAGTTGTATTCACGCATTCGTGAATAGTATTTGTAAGCCAAAAGGACCTCATGTGGGTTTGCCAAATTAGCGCATCGTTTGTTTGGCCTGGCCGAAAGCTCAAGTCGCCGATTGTCGGCATGAAAATTGTTAATTTTTAAGTCAAATTTCCGCTGGCCATTTCTTGCCACCGACTTGAACTGACTCACATCAACACGCCGCGGGTTGCCCCGGCCGCAAATTGAAATGAGTTTTGCCAGCCATGCAAATTTCGACACACACACAACTGGTTTCCATGGCTGCTTATCACAAATTCATTAATTTCTCAAACCATGAGTCGGCACGATGGGCATGCAAATTAAACAATTAACATTAATGTACGGCAACGGCTGGAAGCTATGAACTAGCCAAAGTGTGCGAAGTTGAGATAGATATATATTGTTATTATTTTAAGTTGTAGTATAGGATTGTATAGGATTTTATAAACAATCAACATAATTATGTTTGGTTGCTAAACTGTATATCAGAATTCGTAAGTCTTATACAGAATTTTGAAAAATGTTCGGCTCGAGCTTTGTATCAATAATTTTCACGCCCGGAAACCGGAAGCAGGTCGTCGCCAACAGTGCCAAACGATTGCACTTGTCGTTTGTCATTGCGCTTCTGGTCTATCGCAAATCGAGTGGCGTGGAGTCTATTTACAGACGATGCCCGAAACCAATGAGCCCTGCAGTGGCCGCCACCAGCCCAGTCCCAGTCCCAGTCCCAGTCCCAGACCCATGGGCGATTCCAGTTCTGAGCCCAGCAGCAGTTCGGTTTCTGATTCAGGCGGGGTAAACAAGTCAAAGTAGTAACCGCCGACATTTTGCCGTTCGACAGCCGCATCCACAGTTGGCCGCATCCACCCAGCCAGGGCCCAACCACAGACGCGTCTTTTGTTTGCTCCAACTCATTGTTGTTGTTGTGCACATGTGTGTGCGTGTGTGTGTGTGTATAGTCTGGGTTAGCTGTTTGGCATTGTGGCTGCAGATTTGCTCGTTGAGGCACTAAACTTTTATTTCTTAAATCCGAAATCGTTTGTGCCCCTCGCACAAAGTCAATATGCGGGCACATTTAGAGTGTGGGGCCCGGGGGGTGGTGCCCCATAAGGGTGTTGGGTTGCATGTCTGTCAACGGCAATGTAGCTGCTGTTGCTTCCTGTTTCTGAAAATCGGTTTTTGTTGATTTGCGCGCCAGTTGTTTAGTCGCCGAAAACATGGAACGCCGCCAGTCAGACCAAACGACATCCATATCCAACATCCAACAACCAACAACCACTGTCCACCAGCGGGCAACTGAAGTGGAGTTTTGTTTGTTGTCCGTTTGTCAATTACAAACTTTTATTGCAATTTACTTTTGTTTCAGGCTCGCAGCAGTCATTCGCTTCCATGTGGACACACTTTGAGGTCGTTTCAGCGCTGGGGAACGGGCGGGGGATCGGTCGGGGGAGGGGGATGGGGGCTTGCTACCGCTTCTGTGTCCATGTCTGTGCCAGTGTCAGTGTCAGTGTCTGGGCCTGAACCTACGCCGGACGCTGCCGGCAATTGTGGTCCGTCCATGTTTTACGTTCAAGTATTTAATATTGTTTTCGATGAAGTAATATCCATTTGTTGTTTGATGAATTGTAACGGTTGGTTGTGCCATCAAATAACGATTGCCCTATTGGAATTTCATTGATGTTTGAGCAGCGGACATTTGGCAATGGCCATCGCCATCATCATCATTTGCCTGATGTTCGATTGCTCTTCAACGAAATTGTTTTGTTGTCAATGTTAACATGCAAAGCCTTCGGGACGGGCTCTTAGTGTGAAGTGGAAGTGTTGGATATTTGCATTGCTTCCATTTTGAGGTAAGGCCATGTGGCACGTTTCTATAACATCTGTAAATCCTTTATTCACATTAGCAACGTTGCCGGTTGTAAATTAAAAAAAACTGTTTCGTACATGAAATATATATTTCCAAATGTGTTATTTTAATTAAAATTAAAATTATCAACAACAGCAAATCTTTTCATAATTTACATACATAAATTATGTACCAAGATTTTTATTAAAACATCATTAAAGCAAAAACTATACAATTTTGTAGGGAAAGCATCCAGCGTATCATTAAAATAATAAATTATTAGTTTTGACGTAATAAAATGAACTGTCCAATATTAATATTGTCCAACATTAATAACACTAATAACATATATCGACAACAGTTAGAGTAGGTGCAAGAGGCTAACTCCCATGTTAAAAACACGTAAAAAATCAGATTTTTGTAATATATTGAGAAATAAATAATTCTTATCATATTATCAATTATAACACTTGGATAACATGACTAAGATAATTAGATTAACAACTTATGTAAGGAATATACTGGAGAAATAGTGAATAGTTAAGTAACTTTTCCCTAGGATTTAGTCGAAGACATTAATTATAAATAATAAATTTTGAAATTAAAGCTTGGAAATTTCTTTCTCAAATTGTATTCTATATTTTTAAACATCAGCGTGCTGTTAGTAAGATTATTTTATTTACTTGGTGTAAGCTTCTGGTATAAATATTTTAACTTTGTCGCTCCCACACAAGATGTTATGAAAACGCAATTTAAAACAATTTGTCAACGACACTACAGCTGGACACACACACACACACACACTAAAAGAAGAAAATGTGAAAATGAAAATAATAATGAAAGAGAAAAAGAAAATGAATTATGAAGTATGCGCTGAGAACTTGGGACTGAAACGGAAGTTCCGCCCTCGATCTGTGCAGCGGCAACTGCGTACGTGAGGGGCAAGCAAATGGCATAACAATTGTTGTGTGTGTGCATGTGTGTGTGTCAAGTTTGGCACGCGCCACGCCTACAATAAACCGCAAATGTGTCGCCCGTCTGGACAGAAATGTATGCAACATATTTCACAGTTCGAGCCTGGGCACAGGACAAAACAGACCCCAGGGAGAGAGTGGCTGAGCAACTGTGCAACTTTAACGCCTACACTTAATGCGTGGCAGTTACTGGCAGTAAGCCTCCCACACCCCTCACCCCTCACCCCACACCCCAAACCACACCCGTTGTCAGAGTGAAATTTTGACTTATGTGCGCTCTGGGGGTAAGTTATACTTTACTACAGGCGACAAAAGTTCGCGTTCAGCGTCATGTTTATTGCGATTTCATGTACCATTAAACCAAGTTAAACCAGAGAAGGAACACCGAGGACAGTCTCGAATGAAAGAAAGAGAGAGGTGCAGAGAGAGAGAGAGAGAGGGGAAAGCGATATAAATATGGGGAACTGGTAGATTGAGTGCTAAGGAATCATGTCTGGAACAGCCTGCTAATCTGTTGAAAAATAAACAAAGTGCACAACTTGATAGCTTCATTCAAAAAACGGAAAAACTGTAAGCGGCGTTGATAAATGCCAAACATTTTTACCTGTGGCAATGGCGACACTTTTTCAGCATTCTCCACGCAGTCTCTCGCTCCAAATATTTCTCTCACTTATTCTGCTCAACATGCGACTCACGTCGCGGCACGCAAATGTGACCAGGAGCAAGTGTTGTTTTTGTTGTTGTTGTTGCTGCTGTTGTTGCCATTCATCACAGCAATGAATTCCAGGGAGCAGGATGTCGGCTATATGTAAATAAAGAATTGTCACTTTGACACGTTTGATGCGTGCCAAATGGTTGGCAATTTTTACTTTCTCATCCTCTTGGAGACAACTGAAAATATATGGAAATTTTACAACGATTCGTACTGCTGAAATGCTTATGCATTAAAACCAATACAAGTCAATTTTAAATTTTAAGCAACTGACAATTGGAGCATCCATCTTGCAGATAAACTTGTTATTCCAACTGATGTTCATCAAAATAATTTGTTAAATCTTAATTTCCTTTATTTTATTATATAAATTATTTTAGCCTCTCTGTTGCTTAAACCTAAATAAATATATATCTCTATGGCTGCTTCTGATATAACTTCAACTATACCTCTTAATTCTGGAATTGGGTTGAAACAACAGAAAACATTATATTTTGTTTTCCTTATACTCTGTCAAGCAATTCCAAAATAAAATTTGAAATGCTTTAAAAGGTGTAGTATACTTTAACCTTAACCTTTAACCTTTAACACCATCAAATATATAATTTAGGTTTTCATGGCGTTTCCTTTATATTTCATTCTTATTTCTATATTTATACGTAGACCTACCTGGGTACTACTTTTCTGCTTGCATAAATTGTTCTGTGCATGAGGTCAATCACAGCCGCGTGCCTGGTCATGCAAATTCATTTATAATTTTATGCAAATTATTTTGTGATTATGCTGTCAGCCACAGTAGAAGTGTAACAACATTTTATTATAATGCAATTCAGTTTATGTTGTTATTACGTTTAATCTTTTCAATTTTAGGAGCATGCAAATGAATTGTTTGCACAATTGCATGTTAGCCATTGGAGCGGGTGGATTTGTAAAGCAGGAGAGGAAACTAATTTATTGGTTACACTAAGCAACAAAAAAAAGAGCAACTCATTTCTATAAAAATAGATATAAAAACAAGTAAAAATAGGAATATACATATTTGTTTACATTAATAAGGTATCTAGGGAACATTTTGGAAGCCAAATGGAATGTGAATGAATTCTATAATGCTATGTAGAATTATGAAAGTGCAGCGCTGATGCTATATTAACACACGAAAGACGTATTTCACACTAATGTATAATTTAACCGCTCACTAAATGCTGTGCAAATTGAAAAATCGTCCAATTTAAATGCAGTAATTCAATTGCACTGTGGAACTTAAAATAAAATCTCGCCATGGTCGTCATTATCAGGCAATGGCAACTGGCAGGCATGCCGCATCCGGCAAATACATAAATGCGGGTAACAACAGCAACAGCCAGAAGGATGGGAGACAGCGAGGGGAGCACGTTGGCATACCCCAAAAATATCTAACACATGGCAGGGAAGACAATGGAAAAGCTGCCGCCAAATCAACGCAGCCGGCAGCGGATGCCAAAATGTTTATGCGCATAATGAACAAGCATCATGTGCGCGCTTATTGAGGGGGCTGCGGGTGCAGGGGAATCGCAGGAATGGAAGAATGGATGCCACGTTGTCCCACTGCCCCCTTAAACGTTCTGCGGCGCATGCAGCGAAATCTGTAGAATGCCAGGCACAGGCACAAACACAAGCACGGGCTCTGGCTTAGGCCCATGCAAAATGCAATTGCAGTCAGAAATTGGACGGAATTATGCACGAGAATTATGTGTGTGAAAGCGAAAATTTCGGCAATTGCAAATTGCAATTGACATACACACACACACACACACACATATGCACACACAGCGCAAACAAATAGATAAACAGTTGGTCAAACTGGTGGCCCTGTGCA
Source organism: Drosophila robusta (assembly GCA_035043565.1). Taxonomy (NCBI): domain Eukaryota; kingdom Metazoa; phylum Arthropoda; class Insecta; order Diptera; family Drosophilidae; genus Drosophila; species Drosophila robusta. Next base: position 8,248,423 of record JAWNMW010000584.1, read on the forward strand.
TAAATATTACGCATACGCAATGTGTCGACGGTTAGACATATTTAAATGGCAATTGACAGCCTCAATTTATTCAGCTTTATGGTAGTTTGTAGCCTGCAAAGATTGTAATGAGTCTTTCTTAAAACAAATTATTTAAAATCATTATACATTATCTTTATATAGCAGGCGCAAAGCAATGTGTAGAAATGTTGATTCATTTTGATTGCTTCCTTAATAAATGGGAATCGTGACATGCACTTTGATTAATTTTGCAAGGCTAAGTAGATACATTTACAACGCGTACTAACCCAATTTGGAAGACGCATTAAAATATCATTCAGACTTTCATTTGTATGCATTTCCCCTGTGTGCGTTTTCTCAATCATTTATCAAGTGAGTTTTCATAAAATGTCACGCACTGCAAAAATGTTCCCCGTTGGCAGCTTATAAAAATGATGCTCCTGTTCCTGCTCCTGCCCAGCTCATAAGTCAGCACGACAACGAAAAAATATTGCAACTCTGTAAGTCCTCTTCTTGAACGTACAGCCAAAGTGTTTGTGTGTGTGTGTGTGTGTGTGTGTGTATGTCATGACAAAAATACAGTGCACAGAAAAAAAAGGTTCGCAATGACTAAGAGCATCAAACAAAAGGATTTTACAGGTGATGTCGGCAACTTAAAGCTGATTTCGTATACTAACTCATATTTGACAATATTACTTTGTAGCATAAGACAGCAGATGGAGCATACACACACACACACACACACACACACACACATGTGTGCCTTACAGCCAATAAGTTGACAGCAGCCGTTGCCATTGCAGCAGAATCCTGTCGCAGCAAGTTTCTATGTGTGAGTGTGTGTATGTGTGTAAGTGAAGTGTGTTTGAGTATGCGTGTGCTCTGCAGTTACGACTTAAAGCTTTTAATAAAAATGTCAACTGCATTGAAGTGAAATAAAAGTTCAAATAAAGAAATGTGTTGAGCGAAAATAAAAATAAAGTAAAAATTATTTGTAGCTGAAATATGCTGAAGGTAACTAAGCAGCAGAAGGTTAAACTAGTTCGTAGTATACCCTTGCACTTAAATATTATGTGACTCTCACTTTTATAACGCATTTGAGAACAATTTATTAATAATACCATAAGAGGGAATCATTTATTTGGAATAAAATTGTATCCTCTAAAGGTGAACGTTGAGAAATTTTAAGTCCAAATAAGTGCATCAGTGCCTTGATATCACAGCTGCATTAAAATAGCAATATAATGATCATGCTCCATTTAAGGAATATACAAAATTCACCTGTGCTTAAACTGAAAGATGTATTTGAAAATCAAGTTCTTATGCAGCAACCGAAACGCTATTAGAAGGTCCATAAAAGAATTTCTTGAGTTTTTAAATTCGGTTAAAGCGAAGCTACGAAATAAATTATAAGAAATAACTAGTTTATGTTTTTAAGAACTTCTTTTTAAACTTTTGATATAGACCTTCAGTACAGTTAACAGCCTAAGATCCATGGCTCGTTTTCAGAGAAGTATTTTATCTAAGCTTCATGAGTCACTACATCAATGTATAACAAAGAAATTTGTATGCCCAAAAGTCTATTTGGAAAAATGATTGTGTAACCCTTTTACCTATATAGCCAGGAACCAGCATTGAGCCCTTGTAAGTTAGATATTTATGCATCCTTAAACTTAAAGTGAGTCTTGTGCCATGTCAAATAAATGCCCGACAGGCAGGTTCGATCGGGTACCTCATAAGTTTTAGTTGTAGTCGCATTTGTTTCACACGACTTGCGCTCACTGGCCACCTAAGTTACACCGAAGCGTCCCTCGATCCCTACGGTTTGTGGGTCAGAGGCAAACGTCAAAGTCAGTCAGCTAGAAAAAGGTATGCAAACGTGTTTGCAGATTCTACACTATGCTATTCACCGTCGCCTTTCACCTGCCTTGCAACTGCAGCTTGGTTGACAATTTTATTGACAGCTTGACGTTTAGATTGATTGCAGTTGGCAAAACTGTTTTTCAATTTTTTCATTTTGTTCAATAACAATGTGTTGCGGGTTTTCGTTTTTTGTCTTTCATTCAATAGATCCTTAATTAAAAGTTTTACTAAAATTGTTGACTTTGGCAAAAGAACAACACAGCAAACAAAAGTAAAAAATGTGTATATATCTATTTATATATACATCTTGTGTACATCTTGATGCTTTCCAATTTACATTTTCCTTTTACTTTGCATTGCATTTTGGCAGCCAATCCTGTAAAACTATTTCAATTTTGGCAACATTCAGTCTCGGTTTTTATTATGCAAACTTTCCTTATCAAGTTTGGCGACTGAGCTGAAGTTGGATTGAAACCTTGCTTAAATTATTTTTTTAGATATCTATCTGTATGAGCACCTTATTTAAAAAGCTTTTTCGAATGCTGATGCTTCCATAATTTACAATAAAATTTCTTTTTATTGACATACATTACATAAAAATATTGGTTAATCGCACCAAAAATAATTTTCTTTAAACATTTTTCAGCTGCTGTTTAAAGTTACGTTTTGAACGGAGTATTTGGATTCGAACCGGTTTGGCAAAATCATCTGTATTAAATTGACTAAACTGAATAATGGCTGAATTGAAGTCTCCAATGGTTAAGCAATGTCTTAGAGATAAACAATATCAGCTGTCAATCACAACGAAGGTAAAAAACAAACACAAAGCTCCAGACACACAAACATATTGCTATATACATACATATATGTAAGGGAAGCCTCTTGACAATTGGAAATTGAGTCTGTTTGTCAGTATCCAATCCTCAGGAATCACAGCATGTCCGTAAATTATGCATACAAATTAGAGTCGGCCATTGTGTATAGGAGATGACGTGAGCATAGAAATGTGGAATAATAACATTAATGAAAACACGTTGATGACATGGAAGAGACGAACAGACACTGGGACGAACGGGCAAACAGCTGCAGGATACGGCGGCAAGCACAAAATTAAACAGAACAAAGCAAAAGCGAAACAGATGGCGACAGGATAAACACACACACACACAAACACACACGGAAACACAGCAGCGATGACAACAATTACAGTGAGCGCTAAAACAAAACAACAAGACAACAACAGCAACAACAACAACAACAACCACAACAAAAACACACATATGCTGTCGGCATTTAAAATTTGCAGAAGCTTAGCAACTTCACATCAAAAAGGACAAAATCCTGGCAGAAGCTTTTGATATGTTTGTGCCTGTGCAGGAACGGCTAAGTAATAAGTATTTGTCTGACAGAGTAAAAAATAAATAACTGGCAGCACACAAAAATCTGCATATGCTCTGCCTCAAATGTTTTTAAATGTAAGACAATGACGAGTATAATCAGTAAGAATTTTCTAGTTGAAAAAGCTGGACTAGCAAGTACCCTATAGCTGAAGTATACCATATATAATTAATATAATATTAGCATTCATTTCCCCTGGCCAGCTTATTTTATTCAAAATTTTATAGTTCTTGGGAAAATTATTCTGTATTAATCTAACAGGTAAAATTTGTCTTTCTTTATTACTCCTTCGGGATATATTTTACCTTGTTAGATATTAGTAAGAGTAAAGGGTACAAAGAAGCGAGGCTAGTCTGTACGAAAATAAAATGGCAAACAAATGCTGATTTCTATTTAGACCTAAATAAGTACAGAAATTTGTGTCTTTACTAATTCAATTTTTTGCTTTTGTGCTACGCTTTGTTAAAAATACGTTTGAAATACGTATTTTGCTTTTAATGCAAAGCATATAATCCGCCAAGGCAACGCCTTTAATTCTATTCTTCTTAAATAGAGTTGGAGAAATTATTGGAAAAAAATGAGAGGAGGGCGAGGCTTATAGAGGTATGTTAAATTTTGAATCAGGCAATCTTTGAATGTACGATAGAGAAATCGAGGTAGGAGGTTATAATAAAATGACAGAGAAGGATATCATAGGTGACTTTCCCCCTCATGAATATCTGATCAAAGAAATTCACGCTAGGGTCTTTAGATCTGAGCGCGGTTAAGGTTGATTTAAAATAGAAGCAATATTTATAGACAGAATATCATATTTGATTGACTGTGTGAAAAGAAGTCATATGCCATAATTTCAATATCTTTTAAATAATAAATAGAGACTTATAGCAATTAAAATAAACCTACAAAGCGGGGTAACAAATTTGTAAACTCAGCCATGCTATAAGTTTCATTAAAACTCTTATTAATAGTACACTCTTTTGGCCCCAAATCAAACTTACCTTAGGGCCAGCTTCAGTTTCACAGCGAAAAGAAAACCAAAAAGGTAAAATTGCTATCTCATTGCTACCGCAAATCTTTTAATTTCTATTTGACTTCGGCATGACTTTTAGCTGTACATCGTACACCGTCCCAAAAAACATGAAATGACCAAATTTTTGGCAGCTTTCATGTTAGACTGCGGTGGTGCGGTTCTTTTTGACTTTAAGGTGAACTGGCATTTTCGTGGTAGCTTTGAAAACTTTTTTAATTAATTAAGGAAGACGGACTAAAAAGTTGCGACAATTAAATGAAAGTTAAAGTTGCAAATGCGAAAGGAAAATGCGCAAGATGCGGATAGACAGAGGCCGGGTGAGCGCAATGATCAGGGCCAAATGCCAACCACATCTAAAACAAATTTCATGAATTATGTTGCCGAAAAAATTTAATAAATCCCCGAAAAGGAGGGCAGAGAGAACGGGACGCACTTCTCTGACGCAGTCACGTGCCGCTCACGAGTGCTGCATGCTGCGGCACATCCGCACACAGATAAGCACATTCCGACTCATATATGTACACATACAGATATATAGATACACAGATGTATGTGTATTTATGTAAAGACAGTATTCTTACACTTGCTTTACAAATATGCGCCTAATAATGCGCAGCTTTGTACTCGCCCCTCCTTAACGGAGCTCGTGTTGCCATAAAGGCTTAAAATATTTGCACGTAAAATGTTCAACGGCAAATCTCAACGGAAATACACGCACACACCGAAACACACGCACATACACATACACGGTCACACATTCGCTTGGCATGCCACAGCTGTTGCGCCTTTATACGCGGCGTATGCGTAATATGCCTTCAAAATGCCATCAGCATGTGCCTTTAATGACATCATTTTGCCGTCTTGCCGCCTTGAAAATGGCTGCAAAGTGTCAAAAGTTGATGTTTTTATTGTTTTATATTTGTGTTTTATAAAAATTAAAATGCAAATGCGTTTTTCAAAGTGCTGTTAAAGCTGAATTCTTGCTTACAATTTTAATGTTATAAGAATTATTTCACAATTTTACCGAAGTACTTATAGGAATTTAAATCATGGCTAATAGTTAATAAAATAAAATGAATATGTATTTATTTTATGTCATTTTTAGCAGGTATGTCTGTCTTTTATTTTTACATATATTGATGAATTGTGTAAACGACCTAAATATTCAGGATGATCCGCATTCGCAGTGCTATTTGAAAAGGAAGGTTTTGCAAATTCACCTGGCTATCAAATAATAGGGATTTGGGTTCGTCTTGGTGGAATTGTTATAACATAATCCCCTGTAGTATTGTCATTCAAACGGTTAGAAGTTTTTGCACCTGCAGAGATTATTTTTTCACAAAATTTGCTCAACATGAAACTATCAAATAATACAATATGTCGATAATTGAATTATGCAATGGTTTTGTGCAAATTTTTTTAGCCAGTAGAAAAACGCAACTCCGTCTCCATAATATTTATATAATCCTGGTCAGTATCAACAGGCGAATCAATCTAGCAAAAACAAGACTATAATTAAAGCAGTGACATGCTGTATTAATTATTAAATCTATTACAAATAAGAAATTCTGCTATATTATCCTATAACACAATAAAAGAGTAAATGGACTATTCAACAAATTGACATCTTAAATTAATATTTAATTAAGTTGAAATACATTTTAATTTACATTGACTCAAAAATGTCTGTTGATTCTTTAAAAATACTTAACGAACTCTGGTATGTCCAAGCAGACAGGCTCTAAGCCAGGATGAAAGACTGCGATATGGTCTCGTTCCTCAATGTGTCCGACATCATTCCGCACATCTTTATCTGCATGTTCATTGTCGTCGTCTGCTGCGCAACCCGGTGGCAGTTCCCAGCCAGCGCTCATTAGTATGCAACATTGCGGTGGCTTACATTAATTGGGCGTTGCAACTGATTTGAATACGAGGCAGCCAGAAAACCAGAAACTTGGGCGCAAAAAAAGAGGAGCAGAAATATTTGCAATCGCTCCCAAAGCAAAGTGCCATTTAGCATTGGTTGCAGTCTGTCCAAGTCGGGCTCTGTCCCAGCCAGTTTGTCCGCTGTCCATGCCGTACATTGGCTTTAATTGCTAAGCCAGTTGGCTTGAAGGCAACGGCGGGGCTGTTGACTTATGGAAATTGGCGTCTATATCGGTTAATGCCAAAACACATGCGCCGCATAATAATGAAAGCTACAGAGCATCGTCAAGCTGTATTCCCAAGCATAATTTGCGGTCCTTTGAAGGACATGTAACCAGTCAATCTGGCAGATAGCTGCTGGCTGGCTGGCAGCGTATGTGTCTATTTATTTTAATTAAGTACAGGTAAACGTAGCTGCCTGTTTGCACTTGGGGCGTGTTTTGTTTGCGGCATAATTAAAATGCGACACTTTGTTTTCCTCTGTTTTTTTTTCCTTCTTTTTTTAACAGGGCAGTGAAAGTTGTGCTCGGCAACAACTATGGCAACAAGAACAAGAGTAAAAATAAACAAACTGCCTGCACTAACGAATCACTAATTAATAAATAAGGTAAGGTAAGGTAAGGTAAATTAAGTTAAGGAAGCTAACGTCGCTAGGAGACTGCAAGAATAGGAGTCTGGTTTCCTTGCCAGCATAATTATGCTGATTAATTTAGTAAAGCTCTTAGGAGCACACACGCAAAACAAATTTCCCACTGTCCTTGTGGGCGTCAACCACATTTGTCAGCCCACAAACTTATTATTGTTACGTACAGTACGAGCCACTTGAGGTTCGTATATGTTTATTATGCTGCAGTTGCTAAGCTATCACGGCTTTGGTTTGCACTTTAAGTCTAGCTACTCTTTCGTTGCCAAAACAACAAGGTTTTGCTTTCTAAAAAGTTGTGTGACTAAATGCTTTAATTTAATTTGAATAAAAATAAAAATGGAAAATGCATTAAAAACGGTTTGCCAGAAAACATAGCTTATAATCCCGGATAGTTGAGAGTTGTTGCTTAAAAACGGAGTCGGAAAGTTTTTTATTAAATATCCAAATTTTGCTGATACATAAATGTCATATAAAAGATTAAGTTTACGTCACGTGAGCTTAAAGAATAACATTTAAATTTAGATATTTGAATGATTAAAATGGGTGCAACTTTTAATAATTAGGTTTCCATACAACTCTACGTAACTACGTAAACATTTTGTGTATTTGTTTTGAACTTTGCTGCAAGCTAATCATAAATTTGTTACCTATGTGATCCAGAATGTTATTTTTAAAATTAAGTCATAATTTATTAAAATCAAAACATTTTTTAATTTATTATTGATTTTAATAATTAAACATGCACAAAAGTTTTGATTACTTTTACACAACAAAGCAATAATACAAATTTAATTTCTAGTACTAGCTTACATATATCTGTTATATTATTCTGAGGATTGACCAGTTCTGCTTAGTTCGCAAGCTTTTAAAGTATTTTCCAATCGGGCTGCTAATATGAAATTAAAGCTAAAACATTTTGGTAATGCCAAGTTCTGGTACTAATTATGTTGAACTTGTCTGCAGGCAGACACACATACATCTATACAAGCAGCGCTTGGTAAGTTGCATAAATTATTGTCACAAATGATAAAGTAATGTCATTTAATATTACGCATACGCCATAGTGGCTGCAGCAGTATTCGCTGGTCTTAGCTCAATTACAAAAACTTTTGACTCGCAGGCAAAAAGAAATAAAACACAGATCTGGGCTCACGCACAGCACTACATATAACAGATTTACACATACTAATGAAACTTATAGATGGCGCCGCCGGAAATAACAGAGCGAACTTATCCCACCCTCTAATAGTTATATCGCACATACGTAAGTGCATAAGTATATGTAGTGCCAAGTAACTTTTTCTGAATCCAAAAGGAAGCAGGCAAAGAGATTATGCCATGTTAAGAAACACGAGAACATGTGAAGTAATTCGAAGGGGAGGGGCCAGAATGGGCCAGTGAACCTGCCACCCACCCAGAACACGACAAACAAAAGATTAGTGAGGGTTGCAATCGCTTTCGAGTGTCTTACATTTGTCGAAATTAAACAATGTAAACTTTCGGTTTGCTCAACAAGCCAGCCAAGCCAAAAAGAAGCAAACTTTGTTCCCATGTTTGAGTACAACTTGGAGCTAGTTTTTGTCGTTGGTGTGTGTGAGTGTTCGTGTGCCTCTTTCTTGACAGACGAATGCGAGTACAAATACGAGTACAAGTATGTAACTCAATTAGTTTTTACCCCAAAAACTTTATGTGTAATACATAGTTGTAGCTTTTGGTTTGGCGCCAGTCCGATCCACGTTCTTGGCCGCTTCTCTCGAGCATTTCAATTATGGCTACGTTCGTGGTGAGTGGTTTGACTTGAAGCACGACCACTTCAGGAGCCGAGTCACATATAAATTTCAAGTAATTGCTTAGCAAGTCAAAGTCCTGCTGCTGCTGCTGTTGCTGCCTGGTTGTTCCCCTTCAACTAAAGTCATCACAAAGTCGACCACGTCCTGCAAGTCCTGCAAGTTGTTGTAAGTAATTGCCGTCTAATTGCTATTGAAATTATTCCCCTTCTGTTGCTCTGACTGGTGGTAATCGAAGTCCTGCCTCAGATTAGGGGCTTTTCTGGCTCTGAACGTAATCGCATGGAAAATATTGAAAGTGGTCAGGGTCGTCAGAGTAAAGCGTGTGACACTTTGACATATATATGTAATATATATGTATAGAAATTGATTTGTATAATTGGCTGTGGAAAGCATAAAGTGCAGTATACATTTATGTTGTACATGCTTGCATATAAATCTCAGGTAAATAGGGGAAAATCTCATGAATAACTCAGTTTTCAGTTTTTATATCCGCACACTTTATGGCTTTGAATGAATTTAAATAAATTGTTCAGCTGCTTTGCGTGGGTGCCATAACTTGTTAGCGTCCCTTAGCTTGACAAATGTTGGCCTTTTAATTTTATTAAAAAGGGTAAAGGACAACAAACGACATTCGAAGCTGCGCACACTTTAAGTTATTGATGAGCTCCCCAGCATCCAATAGATTGATTCCATTGATTTTTCAGGCTTAAAGCGAGCATTGGACTTAAAGAAGATCCCCAGCTAAAACATTGTTAAACTCACCCAGCCAAGAGGCAAGCGAGATTGATGGTCTCGCTGGCGACACTTAATGTTTCGTTTCTGGCGCCAAAGGAGGAGGGCCTCTGCCCTGCACCATTGAAGCGGAAATCACACAAAGATTTGCCCATATAAATGTCTACAGACTTGGGCTTTTTCTTTATTATTTGTTGCTGTTGCAGCTGACCACATTAACCGGAAGCGCCTGGTAGCAAACTTATGCAAACCAAGCGGCAGATAGCGGCGCAAAACTTGGTCATAGAATGGCAACTAAGAGGCCAGATCCCAGGACGATGTCCAAGTTTTTATGCCAGCGGCTGGCCAAAGAAGAAAAGGCGTTGAAAATGTGCAAAGCTTCCATCCTTTGGCGCCTTATTGTGCAAAGTGTTGACTTTATATCCTTCATTTAGTGGACGTAAAAAGGATATTATTAAAAGCTTAGAAAAGTAGCCATTTCCTTGGAAGTCAACGATGTCCTCATCGCCTCCTCTCACTTGCTTTTTATCATTGCCGGCGCACAAAATACATAAAATATTAGATGCCTTCAAAAAGAATACAATACAAACTGATTTCACTCGGTGGTCCCTCTCTCTTTTTCCTCTGGCCCCCTCCTGGCACGCCCACAACGCAATCACCCAGTTGACCAAAGTCATGTAGACAATGAGCCGAACTCGGTTACAGTTTTCCATTCCCTTCCCTTCCCTTATTTTTGTTCCTTTTTTTCGTTTTGTTGTTTGGGCCGCTTTTGGTTGCGGCTCATTTGTCTTTTATGATGTTGGCTCTTTTCTGTTATTAGAACAAAAAAAAAACGAAAAGTAAAATAAAATAAAATGTTGGCAAAAAAGTCGCATTGGGGCGACTTTGTGAAAGCGCAGCGCAAAATTGTCCATATGAAAATATTCGTAAAAAGCCCATTATAATTATAAATGAGTTGAGCACTCATAATACATTTTATATTTTTTGTACTTTCTATTTTTTGTGTTATTGTCCATGCTGCGGATGCCTCCATAGGGGAGTTTATTACAAGGCTTTGTCAAATTGACTGCCACATTTTAATGAGCAGTAAAAATTTGGGGCAGTCATGAAAAAAGTAGTCCGCCGAGAGGAGCTAGGAAATATTACATTTTGACATAGAAATCAAATTTTATGTACTTTTTTTTCTTTTGTCAAATATTTGTTTTGCCTTTGCTTTGAGTTTGACTTTTGTTTTTTGGGGCACATATCAAAGGCAACAAAATGTTGATATAATTATAGGTAAATATTATCATACCCTCTGTGCATTAAGGGTGTAATAAAATTGTGTAATTGTGTGCAACAGACAATAAGGATATATCTCATATATACAAAAATATTATTTACACTTTTTTTATAAGTATGTCCATCTGTCCAACCGTATCTTAGAGACCAAAAGATACAAAAATATTGTAAGTGTGTTTTATAAACCATGTGTTTATATCCTTTTCCCTTTGAAAATGGGTAAGAAAGGGTATAATCGTTTTATGCAAATGTCTGCAACAGACAGAAGGTTCGTCGATCTCAGAAACTATAAGAGTTTTAGACGCATTCCTTTGATTGCCATATGTAAATCCGATTTTAGATAATATTAGATACTCTCAACTCGGTAGGTAAGTTCTCTTATAGTAACTCAAGATTACATCACAGTTCCCCATCCCAATCAAAACCATTGCACTTTGGCTTACTTACATATTTATGGCATATTTAGCTCCTGATAAGCTCTTTGCGCTGAATTATTTCAAATAAACAATTTTTATTTTTTTAATGGAATCTTCAAATCAAAAAGAAAATGAGACAAAGTCGTAAGATTTTTTAAAAAAAGATTTCACGGAAACCTATATCTCCCTCAGTTTTAAAACTTGAGTCACCAAGGGCAGGTGGACAACAGATTACTGCCTCCTCAAAAGGTCTAGCCGTTCCCAAAAACAACAAAAATCGATTTTGAGATCACTGTTCTGAGATTGTCCGCCGTTCGATGTTCGCTGACCATTGTCTACTGTTTTAATATCTTTTTTCACTGTGAATGAGTATTGTGCAGTCGGTTACACCAGGCTGCAACGTTCTTGCTTGTTTTTCCCGTATGGATGTGGATCTTGGTGTTGTTTTTGCCGGCGCAGAGCTGTCTGTTATCGCGGCGCTGATGTTGGTGCCGGGGCAGCAATGCGTGTATAATTGCTCAGACAATGAGCAATTGTTGTTCACTTTTTTGTATGTTTTTTTCTCATTTTTCGCATTTTTGCCTTCATTTTGTTGGCTGTGTTTGAAAGCGCGGTCGTCGCTGCTGTTTTTGTTTTTTGGCGAACGTTTTTCACATTGTTTGCATACATTTTGCAGTGTATATTTGTTATGCAAAGAGGCCTCAAAGCGTTGTTTTCGATATGTGCTGTGCCCTGTTCAAGCAAATTAGTTTACAAAGGACTGTCGCTGTTTCCTGCGCGGGACCTTACCTCGTCGTACCTGTGCCACGGCCCGTGGGTCATGTTTTCGGCACACAAATTGAAAATGCATTTTAAATCAGCTGTCGCCCCATAAAAGGCCGCGGGCTAGAAATTATTTTATATACACACATAAATGTGCACATATTTGTTGCTTTGTTGTTGTGCCAGACATTCGGTGGCGTGGCAAACCACCGGAAGTGGACAGGATATTGCACACACTTCACTCACACACACGACACACACACCGCGCTCGCAGTCCTGCAACTGTTTGGCCAGTCTCAAAAGTTTGTTTGCCTTTTCATAATTAAGCGCGAAAATTGGGTTCGCCTGCGGTGGGGCAGATGAGTAGCCACCGTGAATATATCTGGAATTCGCATTCTCTCCTGTTTCGCTGGCCACCCACGAACGCCCGCAATTAGTTGGCCATGCATAAGCCCATTAAAACAGCTCAAAGATAAACTACAGTTGCCGTCTGTATCTCTAATTAGTTGCAGTCTCTATAGACGCCCACGTAGCGCTCCAATCAAGCGCCGTTTTATGACTCAATAGGAGTGCGTCTTTATGAACTCGAGACTTGACGCGAGGGCGGGATGAGGCAGCACTCGCCGAATGGACTAATACAGCTCTGCACTAATTTCGTGGCTATAAAAATTCAGTTGCATGCCATAAATGTCAACGGCAGGCGACAAAGTCGACGGCCGAGTTGCGTGTTTCATTAGTTGCGAAATATGAGTAACATGAGTGCCCATATAGTAGTTGTCGCCCCGAAGTATCCGTGGTCTGTGCGCATTGTGACAAATTTGGTTTTATTTCTGTGCGGCAGACAGACACAATAAAACATACAAATGAGGCACCGTCGAGGCCCAATCTCAGAAGTGAGAACGTGCCACATTTCGCCTGGCCAAATGGGTGTGGCAACTTTAATTATGTTTGCGTTTTGTAGTCTACTGCACATTAATTCTTTTCCGTGTTTTGCCAGCACTGGGCCAAGACGATATGCCTTAAACACTGGCTTAAATTTTAGTTGCGTCACGCGTGATAACTTACTATATATACAATATTTGAGTGTGGCCATAATTGTTGGTATAATTGGACTATAAAGAGATTTTATATGACTTTATTTGTATTTAAGTTTACTATAAAATATTAAAACGAATAATTTTTATTTTTTTGATATTACAATAATTTTTAAATATATATCCGACTTTTTTTTAATAAAAATTCTTGTTATATTTATACCACCAATTAAAAATAATTGAATGTTACATTTGAATAAATATTTAATTACTTTTCTTCATATTTACCATTCTATTGAGTGCTTATGCACACTATAATTTGTATTTATGTTGCTAATTTAAATCCATGCAATTTTGTTCAGTGCATCCCCTCCTCTGCAAAGTGCAACAAAGTCAACGTCATGCCCCATGCTTTGGCAAATCTCCGAGTCTTAGATGCTGCTCCTGCATCATCATCACAAAATTGTTTCTCATATTGCTGCAAGTCTCCTCAGTTCATGTCATCGCCGTCGTCGTCTTCACGGGCGTATCAAATGCGACAGCCTCGAAAGAACTCATAGCAATAGACTTAAGACCTAGACGTAGCGTGCGTATATTTCTGAAGACTTGAGCATACATACAACCAAATGGAATAAAGTAGGAGTACGAGCGGAGACAAGTCCAAATATTTCTAGCGTTCAGGTTGCATTTACTTGGGATTCTGTCTGCGCCCCGACATGACAGCCCCCGGCCCCTGGGCCGCCTGTCTTTCAGCTGTTCGAAATGACGACAACTATATCCAGAGCGACTTTGCTTTTGTCTGCGTAGATCCCTTGGCCTCTCGCTCTTCAGCCAGCTGCCTCATATGCGGGCTGCAAGAGCAACAATTTGACTTGATGTTGATGTTTCTTTGTTAATTTCCATGCCATGTCATTTTCTTTTTCCTCTTTTTTCTCCGTGTCTTGCGTAAATGTTTAGTACGTGTGACAAATGTTGAACTTGTACAATTGTCTCTACTGCCAGCATTTAGCCAAAGTTTGTGTGTTTTATTCACTTTTTTAATGGCACATGGGGGCAAAGATTTGTGTTAGCTTTGAAGGTATTGCATAAGGCAAGGCAAAGGCGAGAGAGAGCGGGGAGTAGAGTGCAAGCGACTTTTCGAGAAACGTTTATCTTTCAGTTACACGACATTTGCTGTCTACAATTAATTTGAAAATGCTTGGAGACTGTTGATGTTGGTTTCTCTTGAATTGCCAAATATGTGTGGGGGTAGTATCGGCCCAACGAAATTATAAAGATACTCAGCCCAGTTGCTTGAAAGTTATGGCAATGTTGAGAGCCCTGATAATTATCAGGACAGATTTTGGCAACTGTAAAGCCTGTCTAAGACTACAGCAAAAGTGATTTTGTTCAAGACGGACATTGCACAATCTCAATACTCTTCTGATCTATTAAAACAAAGTGTCTCATATATAGTCATAATGGTGGAATGCCAAATAAAAGCGAAAGCGTCAAGTTTTCCTTTCAAAATTTGTTGGGCAACAACCCTGAGGTCCAGCACGTGCTAACCTTCGAACTGTTATTATATTCAAAGCCTCTCTAAAGAACTTTTAACTTTTTCCGAATGTCATGGCTGATTCATTGTTCTAATTAGAAGTTCTATGCCCCAAGGTCCGTTGATCATTTCGCATTATAACCTGCAGCGAATATTTCAAAAACTTGAAAATCAAATTCGATTCTCGCCACCCGCCGGCACCTCGAAGGCTCCTCAAGGCGCAGCACGCCCGCACTTAATTACACAGCTCATGGGTGGGCAACGGGAAAGGAGCTGGCTGGTCTGTGGGGGGAGGGGAGAGAATGGGGAGGGGGTCACATCTTTTTTCGATTAAAAAGTTTGTGCGCGTCGCAAACGTAAACGCAAAAGTAAGAAATGAAAACTCCAAAGGCGGCGATTGTCAGACATCCACTTAACTTGACGCCAGGATTTCTAACGAAAATTTTACGACAGATTAACGAACGATTAACGGTGTAACGTGGTGCGCTCTCGGTGCGTGCTCACGTGCCGCATCCCCAATCCCACTCCCAATCCCAATTCCTATTCCCGGTCGAGTCGGCGCCGAGCAGATGTCGCTCGCTGCCGGGAATTTATATTTTGCAGGTGATTTGTCGCATAAAATTCAAATAATTCATAAGGCGAGCGCCGGGAGCGAAAATAACAAGCAGCCCACAATGCCCGCAGTGCTCCCGTGCCGACTTGTTTCTCAACCGCGGTGCCAAACGCCAAAAAGTATGCAGCAAAATGCGGTGACGGCAACGCGGCGTATGCGTGCTAAAAACTTTTTTGTCAGCTCAAAGTTGCCGAGTTGGTTTACAATGGGCCAACGCTTTGAAATAGAACACCCCTTCGCCCCAACCAGGGCGTAGAAAGTTTGTCATTTTCAAACGTTTCTTGTTTTTTGTGTCAGGCCCACGCCCACCCCTGATCCATATATATTTTTGTCACATTCCGCCAGCCTCTGACAATGCGAAAATTGTATCTTAAGGGCGTGAATCTTGTATCTGCTGGATTTGTATCTGTTCTGTGGCCACCATTGGACCCATTTCCAGCAAGGTTTGCCCCAGGCCGTCCAATCCGTAGTGTGTGATGGGATTGGGATAAAAAGGTTTCCAGCGGTGAGTTGTGTTTCTTGACTGTCCTTTTTGAGTGCGTGTGCCCCTAAATGAAGATAAGAGGCGTTAAGTTTGAGATCAAGTTGCTTTCAAGGTTGGTTAGAGCAGTAAAGGTATTCCCAATTTGTTGATGGTCTACGTGATTGCTAGTGCTGCAAGCCTTTTAATATCCTCCCTTGATATTCTCGTTAGTTGATAGTTGCCTTTTAATGGGCGACCTTCTGTCCGTATTAAATCGGGTGTAATAACAACTTATTGTAACCTTAAAGCAATAATCTTCAAACTGAAATTTATCAATATTTGTAATTTTTTGGGGATATCTGACTAATTCTAATTCAAGTAAGAACAAAATATTGTGAAATAATAATAATAACAATAATTATATACAATTAATAGTCATAGTAATAATAATTATTAAATCAATTAAAGCGACAATAAAAATTATGTATTACGAATTTAAGTTTCTTGATATATGCAGGGCATGTACAAGCCCATTCAAAAATCAGTGCAAATTTAAGTTTGTGGCTTACCCGCTTTTTATCTGAATTTTCATGTTTGCCTTCATTTTGTCACCGTCGCTTCTAAAGCATTTTTCTGGCTTTTCGCCTGGCTTCTGACCCGCAATTAAGATTGTTCCCTCATACTCGTATATCCCGAGGTCGCCGCAAGATATGCGTGCTGAATTTGTTGCGGTTGCCGCTGGCAGCGCTGCCGGCGGCGCTGACGCCGTTTCATTTGCATGCTTATCAGGGGCCTCTGCCACGTTTAATGTCGCATGCTGCCAGCATGAAAGTTTTTCTCGCGTTTTTCTTTTTTCTGTTTTTTTTTCGATTTTAGAATATTTCTCTTGTGTTTATCTTTTGGCACATGTGACTGGCTGTAGGTGGGCGTTGGGCGGTAGGCGTTTGGGTGTGTAACTTTTTTTATTTCTCGTTTTGCAGCTGTTGATTTTTGATATATGGGTCCCAATGGTGTTGTTTGGAGTCTGTCTGTGACTGCTACTCTTTGCTGGTTGTCGCGTTTCAATGCGTTTGACTTTTTGCGCGGTTTGATAAGTGCGCTTAAGTGTGTCAAGTGGTTGAATAAAGTGCTGGCGAGGGGCTGAGCGCGTAGAGCACAGTTTGCCGTGCAATCAGAAGCGGGCAGGAAATGTGCGTAGCTCTGCGAGTTTTGTTGCCACCGGCAAAAGTCAAAGTACAAACGAAATTGCCGAGCTCTGTGAAGTGCTGACATTTGAAAAGTGTCGCAGAAATACTTGTAAATGATATGAGAGAGAAACGATTGTCCCTTGATTTTGTTTTTTCTTTTAGCTGGAAGGTAACTGATGGATGCCTAAGGCCTGAGACAAATTTATAGCATTTATATATGCAAGAATTTGTCAAGTTTTTACATTTAACGATATGCATAATAAACATATTACTTAAAATCTCTTGACTAACTGCTATCCCTTTATCCAGCGTAATGCCCAACTAGGCAATTAACATATTAGTACACACACACACACATTAACCCACTTACGTGTTAAAATTTAATGGAAAATCCGTACAAAAACTGCTGGCACAGCCTTCCATAATTGTAAGCTGCATAAAATTAATTGTAATTAAAAATTAAAATGAATTTAACATTTTTAATTATGCAATTCGCTTTCATAATAATTAAAACAAATGTTTGGCTGACTGCCCGACAAACAGAGTCGGGCACACAAATGAGCCAACAATATCGCTGTCCTTTTCTTTACTCTTTTTGGCATTTTCATGTGTCGCGTCAACCATGAAAATGATAACAAGCCAACTGTGCGCCAAACTGTGTTAGGGGATTGCTTTGGTGGTGGGGTTGATTGTCTGCCGCATTCAATTTGGCAAAAGATGCCACCAAATGTGGCCCAGTTTGTGCGGGCTTCGTTACGGGCGCCGGTTGTCCCGGGTTTTGCCAATTTGAACCAGTGTCGTTGTCGTTTAATGAGTTTATTCGCAATTAGCTGCGTTTAAAATGTAAATGCTATGAATATGGGCGACAACAACAAGTAACACAACAATAACAACGACAACATTAATGAAGCTATTTAAAGCTTATCAAACGAACATTTGACAGCCTGCCAAAAAGCTCTCATATCATCAATGCAAATGAATTGTTTGTATTCGTATAAAGTATGCTTAAAATAATTAATGATCATAACACTTACATTTTGAATACCATTTGTGTGCTTCTCATAGTTAAAGCAATTATACCCTGTACGAAAGTTGGGCCCGTGTTGTGGTTGACGTTTAGATAAGAGAAATCTCACATATTCATACCCATGAGTTGGTTAAGTATAACCTGAGAAAGTTTTCCCAGGCAGCGGAATCTTAATATGTTTTTTAGATTAGTCGGGCACTACATGTACAAGTATTATTTAATTGATGTATAAGGTTTTATCCAGCCATTAAATGCTATAAAAAATAAGTAAACATTTTATTTGCGCAAGTTTCGTCGCCTCTCAGAATATTGAACAAGTCATCACATAAATATTATTTGAACACATTTGGACTCCACTCTTGTCCTCAGTTATCCCCGAGGCTGCAACAATGCAGCAACTACTCTAAAATATTGCCAGCACCGAGCTCAACATGCAACATGCGACTTGCATAACAATCGCAATTTGCATTTGCTAGCATAACAAAAGCTGCTGACAATCTCTTAAGAGCTAGCAAATAAAATTTAAACCATATTTACACACATAAAAATGCCTTTAAAAACTGTCATAAAAGCAATAACAATACAAGTAACAATGTGCTCTAGTCCACAGTGCTCGACTTGAAGATACGCTGCAATCAGGTTTTAGTTAAACTAGATAAGCAAACAGAACTTCGAACATTTAAATAAAAATAATGTTGTTATTAATATAGGCATATTAGATATCAGACTAATTATTATTATTATAACTATTATAATTTTTGTCGCTTGTATATACCCCTTGTTGGATATGAAAACAGAGCACAACAGTAACAATAATAGGAATCTGGACAATGGGTAGCTCCATTGAAGTGCAAGGCAAATGCATTGGCCATATGGGTAACTTTCAGATATATAGATAGTTACATATATAAGGTACGCCTGAGTGTGTGTGTGTGTGTGTGTGCGATTTTCTTAAACGTTGCACTTTGGTCAACAATTTCATTTGTCGTCGCTGTCGGGTGTGCAAGGACACTTCGAATGCACTCGTTGGCCTGCAGTCCAGCAGTCCAAATGTGTGTCAATGTGTGCCCCTCTGTGTCGTTTTA
Source organism: Drosophila robusta (assembly GCA_035043565.1). Lineage (NCBI taxonomy): Eukaryota > Metazoa > Arthropoda > Insecta > Diptera > Drosophilidae > Drosophila > Drosophila robusta. The sequence continues at coordinate 8,267,210 of JAWNMW010000584.1, forward strand.
GTGAAATTGCAGAAAATTGTTTTCCGTTTCGATTCATTTCGTCGTCGATGTTGTTGCTCCTTCATTGGAAATGTGCATTTCAAATTTATTGCAGGCAAGGCACAAAATTAACTGCATACAGAATGTTGGCAGGCCAGTGCCACGCCCCCAGAACCTCTGCATTGCTGTTGACAATTGAAATAACAATTTGCTGGCTTCCGCCTTCCGTCCCCTTCGATTTACCAAGCTGCCAACGTTTTGCAAGCAGTTCACAAATGCAGCCCAAGCAAGAGTCCCAGGAAATAGCCAATGAGCTGCAGGACCTAGATTTAAATCAATTGCAACTAACTCCACGTTAGAGTTAATGAAATGTTTAACAGTAGCTGTTGGCTTGCCCAAGAACAGAGTATTGGGAGCATTGGAATTATGCTCTCGATTCACATCGTAGCAGCGGGCAATTCAAAATTCGTAGGGCATTGAGTGCATATAGTTATTTATATAGGAGAGTTAACTTCGTTACTTCGGAGTTCTCATTGTTGTCTGCATAATTAGGTCGCCAATCAGTAAAAGCGAAGTTTCTGTAAAAACTGATTTTCTGTTTAAAACTCTTTTTCGCTTTTCAACTTATTTTGAATAAACAATTGAGAGATTTATTTTGGTTTTAACCTTTTGATGCACTATAATTTTACACCCATAGGAGCAGTTATTCTTCTATTTGTCAAATGCGGCTGCTTTAGTATTAAATGGTTTTGCTTTAATCATTTTCCATGTACATTTATCTTATTCGGCCGTTTGTCACTGATTACACAACTCGTTTAAAAGTGCTGTCAGGCAGCTGATGACCTAGCTCGTCAATATAGAGAAAACCATTTCGGTAGGCAACCCCGCGCACGGGTTCTTAACCCTTTTAACCTAGCCTAGAATTAATGCCACAAAGCGGCAAGACAAAAATGTTAATGGTTTTCTACTTAACACTTTTGAGGTAGTCAAAGCAAAACATAAACAAACAGCAGTAAGGATTCCAGTAATTGATTGATTGCGCCAAGGAGTATCAGCTAGGCAAAAACGCAACTTTCCTAAAATTTAATTAACATAAGCAGCTTACGCAGGGCGCGTGGGGAAGAGGGCTGAGATGGATTTGTGGTGTCAGACAAGACTTTCACTTTGCTGTTGCTGGCGATTAATAAATTAATCCAGGTGTGCATCACCGTGCAGAGGTGTTGGTTCCAAGTCCAGTCTCCAGTCATGTCCTAAACGCACTCAACTATCAACAAATCCGTCAAAGTCGGAGTCTGGGCTTCTTTCAGCTTCGCAATTTGCAGCTTCGTGCGTGTCTGGGAGCTAAAAAATGATAACTGTGCGCAGTCAAGTGTTATCAACCACCCCCACCCCCAACTGGCGCCCGGCCGTATCGCACGTGCCACACATGAACCGACCACGCCCCCCGCCTCCACAGCGCCTGCTCGCTTGCACAAAACGTGGAGAGACAAACAAGCATATAAATAATTGAAATGTTCACCAACGCAAAGTCCACCCAGGCCAGAGCTCCACGGACGGGGCTGGCACTTTAGCAAAATTGCAGCACTTTTGAAGTGGTGCTGTCTGGTGCGGTGGTTGGGTGGCTCCTGGGCGGTGCTGACCCCCGTTGGCCGGGCATTACGCAATCAAACATTTGATTTTCATTTATCGTGTAATCAAGCGTAAAAATAGCTTCGTGACCAAAGTAACTCATCATCGTTGCCCTCTTTCCTGTCACAGTTTCCATTCGCCCCTTTCCGCCGTGACCGAGTCCGTGTGTGCGCTGCTCCTGGTGTCCACTTATGGATGGTGTTGATGACATTAAGGCCATTTGATTGCTTCATTTCTTTGCCACGTGCATCCATCAAGTCGTCTCCATGTCTGTAGAAAAAAATGACGATGATTTGGTCCCAGGGATAAACGATGCGTCCGAATCTTCACTTGGGCCATTAATTGTTGGGCTCTGAGCCAGAGTTGTCAGCGAAATAGATGCTCGCTGTTTTTGGCTGATTAAGCGAGTAGTTGGACGTAGTTGGATGCTTCGTTCTTATCTTCTTGATTTGAGAGCGGAAGGTCACTTGCAGACGAAGAGCTGCTCGTACCTATTTCAATTGCAACTGTAATTTTGAGAAAATATATATTTTGACTCGATTTTAGAAGACTATGCAGAAGAAGGGTATGCCACTTATCTGTCCTATAAAATATTACATATGCCATTACAGCCCCACAAATTATAAAAATCGATTTTTTCCAAAAATTAGGGTATTATAAGGTCACTGCTGTAAGGTTACAGCAAGCAATAAGAAATCATCGACCTTTTTTTTTAGTTCTTATTACACAGTATACAGAGTGTTGAGTAGTCGGTTACAGTCGTTCGCATCGTTTACACTGTTTTTTTACCTACATATTTAAAATTGAAGGAATATGAAAATACATTTGACTGTTATATGTGCCAAAATATTTGCCACAAATCTCTAAAATCTATTTATCCCCGCCTGTAAAACGATATACCGCTTCTTGCGCAGTTTCCAAGGGCATAAGAAAAACTTCTAGTACACTTAATTTATTCAAAGAAGTGCTTTTAATCATCGCCTCACGTCTTAACGTGTTTTTGTGCCCGGCAAACCTGTAGACTTGCGTTAACCAAATGCATCACAGCAGTTCCAGTTCAACACCCACGTTCGCCGACAATAATATCTGTAGAAGCCCCAGGTATTGACACTTGATAAATGCTCCGCTGGCGATGACAATGTCGTTGATGTCTCCGACATGTTTACGCTCCGCTGGCTCTCAAGTTCATTACTTGATGCTGCGTACTTACAAGACGGCCGCTAAATTTCCACTTTTATTTCGGTAAGAAAAAAGTGCGTCGAGCAATACAAACAACTTTTCGCTTGACGCTTTGGTTAAACATAATATTTGGCACTGGGCGAAATTGGAGGCTCGGGCGGCAGGTCTAAGGTCTTGCCAGGCGACAATTGTCAACACGCGCATAATTTTCGGCGTAGAAAAGGTCACAAATGGCAGCGTTGTTGTCGTAGCTCATTTCGGCCACCTTGAACTCCGGATTGATGGCAATCTTGAGTATGTACGAGCCGCGTGGCAGTTCGGTTATGTCCACCCATTGGCAGTCCAGGTTGTACAGGTAAACATCCGAGCAGTTGACGGAGATCCCTGATTGAGACACTTGTAAGCTGGCTTTCAATTGACAATATTCGGCTCTTACCTTGATCCCCAAAGTTGGCGCAGTTGTATTTCCGGGGCACGCCGGGCAGGCAGCTGCTGTCCTCCAAGCAGAAGGACGCCTTGTGGCCCTGTGCGACCTTGCGACCCCCCAAGTCGAATATGTCAAAGGTGGCAAACACTTCCATGCTGTGATAGTGCCTGCAAAGCAAGAGCATCAAACAAAAGCTAATTAAATCGAGCTCGCCTCCTGCACTCACATATGGCACATGTGCCACTCCCACTGACTCTTCTCCTTGAAGGGCCTGAAGTCCGTGTTGCCGGCATTGACTGCGGCGGCGGTGAACTTCAGCAGTCGTCGCGTGCGATATCGCCAGCTGGGATTGTCGCGCTGTATTTGATAGGCCTCGTTGGAGACACAGTTCTCCTCCATGGCGCACTGCATCAGCAGCATGGGGCGATCCTCGAGGTGGGCCGTTTGCTCTATTTCGTAGTAGTCCACGACCAAATCGGGCGACAGATAATCACAGATCACAGCTGCCACATGCTGCCTGCTGCCGTGGCAGCTCACAATGCCCCGGACGTGGTTGTGGTGCAGGCAGTCCGCCAGCTCCGTTTCGTTGCCGTAGCACTCGGTGCCGCTGAGCATCGGACGCGAGACGTTGGCGCCGCCAAAGTAGTCCGTCTGGAAGGCCTCGCGGGCGTAGCCCAGGCCCAGCTGGCGACAGACCACGTTCGCCTCCAGCATGGACCAGCCGTCCGCACAGATGCTGCCCCAGCGCTGGCCATCGATGCGCACCTCGACGCGTCCCTCGCTCCTGGCGCGACCGCCGCGCAGGCGCACGTAGAGGCGCGAACCCGGATGTATGGGATACTTGGGCAGCTCGCGATCGTCGGCGAGAGCTGCGGGCGGCGGCGCCGGCGCATCCGCGGGCGGATAGCACATAACGCCGGCCGCCTCGCTGGGCTCGCAATCGTTGACGCCCCAGCCGTCAAAGTGGCACTCGGTGAGCTCCCGTTCGTGGCCCTCGCAGAACAGGTTGTCCATCCAGTAGCGCCGTCGGGCGGGTCCAAAGTAGCCGCTGTGCGTGTAGCGGCGCAGCCCCGGAAAACCCAACTGGCGGCACACAATTTCACCCTCGGCGGCGTCCCATTCGTCGTCGCAAATGGCGCCCCACTTGCTGTTGTGCAGCACCTCGATGTTACCTAGGGGCGCGCTCAAACCATGCTTCGATAAGGCATCCACTTCTTTCCTTTAATTCCCGATCAACGCCTACCTTCGTACTCGGCGTCCCCGCCAACTAGGCGGATGGCGCCCTCCTCCTTGTTCAGCGTCTTGATGTACCGCTGTATTAGCTGCTGCTGCTCCTGGCGCGCATCCTGCAGCGTCCGATGCACAACCGCTGCGGCCAGGCGGGCGCTTATCACAGTTAGCCAGAGAACGCGCAGGGCCAACATCTTCAACAGTGGGTGTCCAAGTGGATTCGCGTGTGCTGATCGCGCATTTGCCCAGCTCGGCGGGCGCTCGAGAACTGAAACTGAACCGAATACGCAGCAGAGTTCAAACGCAAATTAAATAGCGAATGGAATGATTTAACTATGAACCTCAGGTAAGCTCAGGCCCGCTCCGGTGGCATCTGCTTAGATCTATCTACACATGTATCTGATGCGGTTCAGAAGCTCGCTCGACGCTCAGCTGACGTCAGCTGACGGACAAGGGCGGAGATTGAGATCGACTGTTGCCATACAAATCGCATTCATTCATTGAAACAGAATTTGCGCTGTCGATGGATTGACAGCAGAGCTTTCGCAATGTTTGCTTCTTGATGCGTTCTACAGCCAAGATATCAATGCTGCTCATTTTGACGAGCTGTCAGTCCGGCAATTTGCAAGATCTGAATATCCCAGAGGTGTATATATTACATACACTGGGCTAACAGAAAATTGGTTTAATTTATAAACATTTAAATCTCCTTTAAGCTGTCAGTAAATTATAAATTTTATTTACACAAACCACTACACAAATTTCTCGCAGTGTAAGGCAAATGTTGCTCCATAAACGATTTTAAAGGAAGCAAACTGAAACTTGTTTATTGTACTCATATCGTGCATGCAATAATAATAATAATATTCGTATAGCAACAATTATAAACTATTTCTCACACATGGCGAACATTTAATGAAGCTCCCTGCATGCCCCACTGCATCTGCGCCCACTTCAACGATTTTCATACGACATTGCAAAATCCGAAAACCAACAAAATTTAAATATGGAAAACTATGCCATAATTCAGTCACTGAGCACAAAGCTCATCGCGTTGTGGCATTTATGTGTGGATACGAACGTGTGTCTATATAAATTGTTGCTTTAGTTGTTGTTGCTGTTCCTGTTGCCACGTTTATCTCTATGTGCATGCATAGCTGGCAAAGTCATCAAGGGAAACCCATTATATTTGGCATGCAGCCATTTGAAACGCCGCAAACGGCAAACGGCAAACGGCCAACATGCAACATTGAGAACTGAACTTGACACTGAAACAAATGCCAGCAACAACAAAAACAACAACAAACCAAATACTAAAGCTCGCGGTAATGACGTTTGGATTCGTTTAGGTCGTCAGTTGCATGTGGGTTGGTTGTGTGTGCGAGTGTGTGCGTGTGTGTGTGTGTGTGTGGGGTGTGCTCATTAGCAAATGTGCCAGCATAATCGTAATTGGAAATCCAACTCGATTAGGTCAGCGGAAGAGAGCACCCACAAAAACTGATTGAGACAGAGAGAAAGAGAGAGCGGACAGAGAGAGGGAAAGAGAGAGAGAGAGAATCCACTGAAGCGTGCTCCAAAACAGCCGTTGGATACATTTTCAAGATCAATGCGAGCACACACACGAATATAACTCACAAAGAAATCAATAGTACAACAAACTGGCTTTAAAGATTTGATATCTGAAATTAAGAGGAAATGTTCTGTGTCTTGATATCACATATCTCGCCTCATCTGCAACTAATGTTCCATAGCTTAATCGAAACAAAGAACTGAACACAACAAACTTTAAGATCTACTGCAATTCACATCCCTACACGAACTGGCCATAAATATTACCGGTCAAAATTAATTGGATAAACGTTTTATGATATTGAATTATGATGGCCGGGGCTGGGGTCATTGCAAGAAACTTTGCTCCGAAATTCCCACACAATTCAAGCGGCCAATTTTATGAGTGCGTAAATTCCAATGGCAGTTGCCAAAGGCGTAAGGACAACGACAACACAATCCTGGCGTTCGCCTCCTGCTTGGCCATCGACTTCGGCAGCAGCGTCATGCACAAAGGTAATAAAATTCGATATAAAATCGAGTAATAAAATCATTACTGGCCCTTGGATTCTACCAGGCACTAAAATCAAACTGGTCTGGCAACGCCAACGGCGGCGTTCAAAAACGTGCAGGCGGCCCAGGATATGACCCAGTCCCAATCCCTGTCCGAATACGAATACCAATGCCAATCTCAATCCCTGTTCCTATCCCAATCCCTATCCCTATCCCGATCCCGATCCCTATGCCAAGCTCGGGCCATAAAAATGGCAACGTGTGCCGCTGGCGAAGCAAAGCGACAAGTTAAAAGAGCAGCAGCAACAGCCGCAACATCCTCCAAAGACGGCGGAGCTGTAAAAAAATAAGACGAAACCAGCGCGAAAATAATTTGTGTGGGTTCTTTATTCATTCACTGTGCTCGAGGGCCTGGCGTAGGAAGTGTAATAATAGGAAGTAAAAGGGCAAAAACTGCTTAAAGGATATTGAAAAGCAATAAATTGCTTTATTACTTAAGTGAGCCAGATGATTAGGTTAGTGTTGTACTCGTCCTGTGGCTCATTAAAGAGCCAAGTCGCCGCAAGAAAACGGCAAGTGAAGATTGAACAGCTCTTGGTGTTATAAAGATTGCAATTAAAAGCTGAAACTACATAAAAGCAAGGGCGCTCTTCGTGTAATTTTTTAAATTTTTATTTTCATTAAATTTAAGAACGCATTCATTAATAACTTAGCTAATTCCACGGCTAAAATAATAAATTAATCTAAATTTGTTATACCCCAAAAATGAAATTCACTTTAAATTTGTGTTCATAATTAATAAATAATATGATTGAATATGTTTTTTCTTTAGGCGGATAATATAGTTATTCTGGATAGAGTTATTTACAACAGTAAAATACACAATCTTTAAAAAACTGTATAACAACAACCTTCTATCGACCTGGAATTTAAATGTGTTGCTTTAATATTAGTTTAAGGTTTTTATACAATTAATGTATCTTTAGTTATATAAATAAATAAGGTTCCACTTATAGTAATTTTGCAAAAATTAACCGCAACTGTCGAGTGTTTCTGTGTTATCTCTAGAAGCAAGCGAACAGAGTCTTTAAGTACATAACTCTCAATTGCCACACAGGGGCAGGCCATAAGTTCATTTTGCTCAAAGCCCCCGAAATGACATTAAAAGCTGTGATATCTCTTTATAATGATATCGTGTATGGGAGCTCATTTGAACATTAATAAAATTGCATGCCACTGACAGCATAAATGTCACCAAAGTGCTATTAAAACTAAATTATAGCCGACATAACCATGATTCATTAGGACAAACCGAGAAGACGCTGAACAGAAATCATAAAAATACAAAATGTGGCAATAACTCGCAAATTTGTAGCTAGCTTAAATACAAAAGAAAAAATTGTTTATTAATTCGTAATATGAAGGCAAGCCGAAAAAAAGCACAAGAAATGTGGCAAGGCGTGTTCAGCGTTGAAAATGTGCCAACAGTTCACAATCAACGAGTGCTTTAATACCCTTTTTATGCGAATTTCAATGGAAAACCGGGCTCGAACAGAGACGGGGTACAGGGGCGCAGCTGGGGCACGCTGGGGCAGGCTGGGTTGGGGCATCAAATGAAATAATGAAATTAAAATGCGCCTTTTGCTTTGGCAAACTCAGTCAGTTGGACACACGAAGTACGAAGCAATAAAAATAATAATGAAATCAAAAGAATGAAAACAAGAGACAAGCACCGAATGAAACTAAAAGAACGCGCATTGAAATGGATCGGTTCTCGTTTGGTATTATAATGAGCTTTACTTTTATGTTTTGTTTTCTCTCTTTTCGCAGCTAGTTTCTAGAAAAATATCATAAAAAGCTAATTAAATTTGTTGTAGCATTAAATTTTCAATAAACAAAAATTTCTGTAATATTTTGGTACCATTTGAATGAAGTTGTATTTTTGTGGCAATTACAATATTAAAGCGTTCTTATTATACTCGCTCATGAAGTGAAAAGTTTGTGCATTTTATCAAAAAATCTAAAAAATTATATTTTTAATTATGAATATATTTGAACAGCTTAATCAATCTAGACGACAAACCATGTCCAAAATTCCAACAAACATGAAAATCGATTCAGTTTTGACAAAGTTATGGGCGTTTGAATTATGGGAGCTATGGATCCGAGAGCTTTACATGTCAAAATTTTTGTCAATTTTTGCATGATTTTTGACAAAAAATTTGACACACTCACAATCGGTTTTAAAGTTGTTTTTTATATTAATTGTGACACCCACAAGCGATTAAAAATATAAATTGGGATATTTAAATTTTGAAAAAAAAATTTTTCAAAATGAGTAAGGGGGGGGGGGGGGGGGTACATGCTTTTTTTTGCCAAAAAATGTAAAAAATTTTTTTTTCAAAAATGCATATATTTGACATGCTGAATCAATCTACAAGACAAATCATGAACAAAATGCCATCAAACATGAAAATCGGTTCAGTTTGACAAAGTTATGGGCGTTTGAAATATGCGAATATATATAAATATACTTTGAAACTTTAATATACCGGTGCCGGTTATATAATATCCGAAAAAATAAATTTTTATATATTTATCCTTGAAAAGATCCAGCCTGGCTTATTTGCCTGAATGGGTGTGTCGCGATAAAGAGGAATATACATATGTACATATGTATTTAAATGCATGAATATGCAATTATTATTGTGTACCATAGAATGAAATTATCTGATGGAATGTACTCTGAAGTTTTAATTTTAGGTAAAATCATTAAAAATCAATTACAGCCATATTTTTAATTAAATCATTTTCACATTAAACATTAATATTTTCTGCTTTAAAAAATTTGAATCTGTAAAAAATTGTTTATTGAAGCGTTTAAATACGCTTGAACTTCCAGACAAGCTGTCAATTGGCGACAAGCCATTGCCAAAGTCCCAGCCATATAAATATGTACGTATATATATTCATGGCAATATTGAGATATTGTATACAAATAACAGGTGGCATTTCCGGTTTTGTGCACCATTGGCCACACAATTTCCATGTTGCAATGCAAAAGTTGTTTTTTTATGACAATAAATACAAAATACAATAAGAGGTAAATATAATCCGTAATAAATTTGAGTTTGTAAGCAGCCTCTAACAAGTAGCTTGAACATTAAGAGCAGGATTTTTGAATGTATGTAAGTAGCAGTTGTAGTTGTTAATACCCTTTAAGAAGACAATTTATATAAACGAAACGAATATCGTTTGCCTGATTATTCATAAACAATTTATATGAAACTATGTTGGCCAGGCGATCTGATCACTAGAATAATAATAATAATAATAATAATAATAATAATAATAATAATAATAATAATAACAATAATAATAATAATAATAATAATAATAATAATAATAATAATAATAATAATAATAATAATAATAATAATAATAATAATATAACTACTTCAAATGTTATTGCTGTTATTCAGATCGCCTTTTTGTTCTGCTGCTATTGGGATAAATAACAAAATGTTTTACCAAGGGTATCTAATCTTCGACACGTTTCAGATAACTCTTCATTCTTTTTGCGTGGTTTATTTTAATTTCGTTTTGCTCTTTTCTGTCTATCGAATGCCTGCGGCTGGGCCGTGCCGGGGATTTGCGACAAAACTTTCCGCTTATTTTGTCGTCCGTCTCCAGACAAAAACAACGACGGCGACGGCGACGGCGACGGCGACTGCGACTGCGACGACAACGCCGCCAGAACTTATGTGTGCAAATATTTATTTTAGGATTTTTATGAAGTTGGCGAAAAAGAAATCAAAAGCAGAAACCGGAAAATCGCCGTGTTGCGTCTTGGCTAATAAAACTCAACTTAGACGGAGTCAGCCAGCTGGCTGCTTGAGTCAATAGCCGCTGGAGTGCCGCTTAAACTGCTTTAATAAATTATTTCAAATTTCTCAACATCAAAATCAATTAATTTTTTTGTTTGTCTTCCATTTTTTACTCCCAATATGTAGCTAATTGAATTTTACTATACAGTAAATAAACGGCTTTTTACATATACTATGCGTTAAAGTTGTAAAAAAAACTCTATTGTTGTGTCGATGGAATTCACTGGCAGAGACCAACAGCGTTTTGCCCATCATGGAAAATATCCCTGGTTCAGACTAAATGAATTATGTAACATGTCTAGCCATTTAGTGCCATAATTCAGAACAATCTATGCCAGCAGACACATCAAAGCCGGACAAAACGGGCCTAGTTTACGGCGCACTCGGACCGCTGGGCTGCGGAGGGATCCTAAATTGCTCGGCAGCGAGACAAATTGCATTTGCATAGGATAATTGGAATTGCATATTGAAAAATGTTTATGCCTTGAAATGGGATTGAATAGCAAAAAAAAGCGATTGAAAACTATAATTTGTTGGCGGTTTTGTGGCTTTTCTGCGGCAGTCCGTTGGTAAACAGTGTGGCCTTATTTATCTACTGGCACGAGCAAGGGCAAAACAAAATGAGTTTTAAACATTTTAACTGTTTAACAAATTTCTATGGGTTAAGCTATAATTTTGTAATAGGATAGTTTAAGGGACGCATATAAATATTAACGCTATATAAATACCTTTAATTGATTTTAAAATATTATTTTGTATAATTTGTGAAAAAGGTTGTGGTTGAAGATTGACTCTTGAAGTATAATCCCGTATACCTGCACAGTTTCAGAGCTAAACACTTACTTTGTCAAGTAGGCGACTGCCGAATCTTTCAAAGATCCAGAAAAAATGAAATTAAGCAAAATTCTATATTTCTTTTAGTTCCCGTTCAAAAGTCAGCTCTTTGGGGTTTCGGTCTTCGAGCCATTTATACAGAAAACACGTCTGTTCATCTGTTATTACAGGGCCAACAGACAATTTTTTTACCGGTTGCAACGTTTTTGTTTTGATTGTTCTTGGCTTATTCTCACATTATTCTCGAACACTAACAACATATCTATCAATAAATTGTCACTCAACTTTTATTTAGACCCTCTTTCAAAAACCAGTTTTCAAATTTCAAGCTTTATCAAACTGTTAATGTCTCGAGGATGCCTGTCGCCGTTCGCTTGGTGGAAGCATTGGCCATAGTAACACTTATGGCCCTCATCACTTGTGTCTCTCTCGGCGTCGTCATTGCGCAGCGGACATTGAGCCTGACCATTACATTCATAGAGGTGAATGCCGGCCAGGCGTTACTTAAAGATCTCCTCGGGTCTCATATCTATCCACTTCTTAGCCAGCAGCCAATATACTTGACGTGTTACTGATCATGATCGAAAAGATGTTGGTGGGTGCACTGGTGTTCACCGTTGCCCTTATCAACACCGTAAGTAATGCCCTGCATATGATTGGAATTTCCTGAAGAATCGCATTTTTTTCATTGTCCTGGCTTATCAATACTGTATATGAGAAATACTGCTTGACGAGCTGCTGGTTAAATGAATTTTCAAGTGATGTAGTTGTGCACTTTATAACTTCTTTATATCTCTAACCTCTGTTTAAAAATGGCTTAAAATATTTATAATTGGAGTTTAATGAATACACTTAAAAAAATCGCTTTATATGCATATTTATATCTCTTTACCAATAATCAAGAGAAATCTACTGTCTTTTTTTTGAAGATTTCATATATTGCGAATAAAAATGGTTCTTTTTTTGTTTAAATTATATTGAAAATACCCGCTGGAATTCAAAGGCCGGCTTTAGCGTTTTTTTACAGGCTAACGAAAGAGAAAACGAACCGAGAATATATAAAGGCACCGCAATAATATTCAATCAAACAATTTCACGCCCCAATAAATTTTTCTAACCTGCAGGCAGCTAAACACAAAATGCGCTCAATTGCAGCAAATTTGCGCCATGTTCGAAAAGCCGAGAAAAAAATCACCAGCATAAAAGAAAAACAACAAAAAACAACTGAAAAATCCAAACGAAAATAAATATTTTTGCAACAAAATACAAACTTCGCTCGAGGGATGTGCATAATTTGAAGTCCCGTAGTCCGCACACCTCTCTGCGTTCGTGGTATTAGTCTCACTTTTATTTGGGCCTGGCACGCCAAAAGCCGCCTTTAATGTTTTAGCACCTCTTGTGCTGTTTATTCTATTATTTAGTTATTTATCAATGCGGCAGGATCGTTGCCGAACTGGACCCCAATGGGACATGGCCGCACGTTGTGTAGGAGTTGTTTCTGTTCAGCCGGTGTAATTCTTGTTTTGATTTAGTGCCAATTTCGTGCAGAAAAATTGCCCAATGCCCCCGGGGGCAAAGTTAAAAACAAGCAGATTACAGACGGAAATTGAAGCGGCTCGAGATGCCAGTTAACAAGCGAGAGAACAATAACAACTGAGTCACCTGAGGGTCAGTTTATTTTTTGTGGCCATGCGTGCGAGTCCATTGTGCCCAACACCTCACAATGGGCACCTGAGCTGGCTATGCTGGGCTGGGCCCGTCTTGTTTTGCAATTTGCAATTTCAAGAATTTGTATTTTATTGTTTATCGATGGAGGGGCTTTGAACCACCGCCAAAGCAACCAGTGCTGTCAAACGCTATATTGTCAGCAGTTGAGGCTGGTCACACTTAATTGCTGATAAGTATAATCATATGAAATTTCGAATGTTTCCTTACGGCTCATCCAGCATAAAGCGAAACCAGTCGGATAGAAAAGTCGTCTCACTGCGCTGCTCACATACATTGAACTTAAGTATACCCGGATTCGATAAAAAATCGAATCGATAAACCGCATTGGGATTCTCCATTTTCATAGCCTGGCAAATCTCTTGCAAGGCGTGCTTCAAGAAGCTATTGCACATTTCATACGACCAATTGTTGGTCTGCAAGTAAGGTAGAACAGCAGGTTGACAAGAAATATCTGAACTTTAATTACTCACATTGTCGCGCACCAGTGAAATCACAGAGCTCTTCTCGATGCCCTGGACGTGACCGGAATTGTGGGAACGGGCAACGTATATTTCCTCAACACCCTTCAAATAGCACTCCGACCACCATATCAAGGCTTGTTCCGGATCTGGTTTGGCTGCGGGGCTCTGGTCTTCGGGGCGTGCGAGAATTACCTTACACTCCGCAAAGCTGTTTGCGCTTTTTCGTGCGGCTCTACGAAAATCAGAAAGTACAAAAGGAACTTGTGGTCAATGGGAAAAGAGTCCTCACTGCTTTCGTTTGCGATGACGGGCACCCATCACGGATCCATAGACCACGGAGAGTCCGCCAATGTCGCACCGGAATACGCCGTGAAACTCGCCGCCCTCAGGTCTCGACGTGGACAACTTATCAGGTGACTCTGTTAGAGATTTTATTACATGCACTACATATTTGACCTCCCGTTGTACCTGTGAATAGAAATCGCTTGAGCTTTGCCTCCATCACCAGGCAGGCGCGCTCCCTCTGCTTCGCCAGTGAAGGTGTGCCCGACTGGACGGGCCTGCCCAGGCACAGGTACATGGTGTTGCGGTACCTGGTGCCCAAAATTGTCCAGTTGCGTCGCGTGTGGGGCGTGCAAATCAGGGATTGGAGCACCTCGCGCTGCGTGACGATGTCCGCCGCCACCGTGTAGACGCCGATCTTTGACCTTTTGACCATGGACTCCTGTTGGCTCTTGATGAAGTACAACATTTTGTCCAAATATTCCCCATAGAACGGCTGCTCATCGGGCAAATTTAGTTGGTTGTTCAGGTTCAAGGGAAACTGTTCCGGTTGCGGCATTGCGAAGAACTTCAGTTCACTCGTATCGGCCCTGAAGAATCGATCGCTGCTTACGCTAAAGCACCCAATGACCTTAGGCTCGATCGTAAGGACATCGTCGTTGTTTTTACATTTCTTCTGTTGCAGTTCTTTTATGTATTTGTCAAGCTTCAATATAATTTTGGTTGAGGACATTTTAAAGACCCTGCTAGGAAACAGTTGTGAAATTAGGATTTAGCCAAAAGACTTCCTCTATGGAAATAAACCTCAACTGCAGTCAACACTTTTGACGTCTGCCGAAACGCCAAGCGACAGTGTTGGACAGTTCTTATTGAAGTGCAATGCGGAGTGCTGCAAAGCGTATAAAAACGAAAGTTTTTGAGCATTGCCTTTATTTGAAATGGACTTAGTTCTACATTCGAATCTTAAGCGAGTAAATCTGCCTCCGGGACTTCCGGTTCCGGACCTGGGCTGGTCTCGGCCGTGATCGTCTCGGGCAGCTCCGTTGTGGTGCCGCCGGCCTCGGGAGTGGGCGACTCCTCGGCCTGGCCGCAGGCGCACGAGTCGCGCGTGTTCGCCGCGATCCACTCGTTGAAGTTGCTGACGCGCGTGTAGACTCCGGGCGAGCCCGGCTTGGCGCAGCCCTCGCCCCAGGACACGATGCCCGCCAGCTGGTAGGTCTGGCCAGCGCCGATGACGTGCATGGGACCGCCGCTGTCGCCCTGGCAGGAGTCCTTGCCGCCCTGCTCGACGTAGCCGGCACAGATCATGTTGTCGGTAATCTTGTCGGAGCCGTAGTTGCTGTCGCGGCACTCCTGCTGCGACAGCACGGGCACCTCCACCTCCTGCAGGGTGTCCGATATGGGTCCGCCCTCGCTGAGCGCGCCCCAGCCGGTGACCACGGCCGTCTGGCCGGCAAACGTGTCCGTGGCCGTCGGCAGGCAAACCGGATGCATATCAATGCCCAGACGCACTGGCTCATTGAAGCGGATCAGGGCGATGTCGCTGTCGAAATTGCGCGTGCTGTAGCTGGGATGGACGAGGACGCGAGCGACGCGCCTGTCCACGATCTTCACGTTGCTGTCCTGACGATTGTGCTCCAGCAGGCGAACGGTGATCAGGCGATGGTAGAAGCCATTCACGCAGTGGGCCGCCGTCAGGGCGTACTGATCGTTGACCAGGGAGGCGCCGCAATAGAAGCTGCCGAACCACATCAGCATGGCCATCCAGGGATACTCGTGCACCTCCGTCTCCTGGCCACCCACGATGCGATGGCGCGTATTAATGTTGCCGCAGGCGCAGGCCGGACACTCGCGCTTGGCGGGCACGCTCGTGTCCGCGTACTCTGGCCCCAGTATGGACATGATCCAGTCGAGGAAGCTGTTCTGCCGCAAGTAGCTCAGCGACTCCAGTATCTTGGCCGGCTCGGAGGCGCTGCGCAGACTGGGCGTGGCCAGGGCGAGGCCCGCCAGCGAGAGCAGGCAAATGTATCTCATTTCGGCAGCGAACTTTTCCGGCCAACTGGCAATTGGCAACTGAATTGGCGCATCCTTGCCACTGGCAGCAAGAAGCCAAACGAGCAGCAGCCTCAACCGGCTGCAGAACTGGCTCGACCAGCTGGCAAACCGGACCCACCGACGGTCATTGCCATTGCACTGATTGGAATGCTGAAACTCTAAGAACGCTGGGCTCAGTTTTTTCTGTTTCTCTTTTATTTCTATCAATAAATAAGGGAATGAGCAAATTAGCTATCTTCGACAGGTCGAAGTCTTTAATACACTTGCAGAGGCATTAGCAATATTTTTGATCAATTTTCAGAAGTTGGCTTAATGTGGGCAAATAAATCTTTAGAAAGATTCTAGTTTTTTTTTTGCATATAAAAACTAAACTTTCAAATTTTTGTTTTGCTTTTCAATTTGCATTTAAGCTAAATTTTGTGGGTCGACAGTCAGCGAAAGTAATAAATTTTTCGAATAAAAAACTTGGATTTCGATCAACCGTTGCTATGGTGTATGAAATAGGGAATCAAAATCGATCAACGTTTGTAGAGTATCAAGAGTCTGCTCTGCCAGCGTATGATGGGCTCTCAAAACTACAGAAGCGGAGCCCGGTGCCAATTACTTGATCTTCTTGGTCTCGGGATGGCACAGGCAGGCCTGCTTGGTGAGATTCTTGATCCAGGTGCCGTAGCGATTGACGCGCGCATAGACGCCCGGGTAGCCGGCCTTGGCGCAGCCCTCGCCCCAGGAGACGACGCCGGCGATCTGAAACTCGCGCGTGCCGTTGGGCACAATGTGCAGGGGACCGCCGCTGTCGCCCTGGCAGGAATCCTTGCCGCCGTCATCGTAGCCGCCGCACAGCATATTGTCCGTGATCTTGTTGCCGTAGCGACTCTTGCGGCACTCGTCCTGCGACAGAATGGGCACCTGCACCTCCTGTAAGAATCCGTCGGTAAATGCCGCTTGGACTCATTGCTCATTTGCTCACCTGCAGGGTATCTGAGGTGGGGCCGCCCACCTTGAGCGCGCCCCAGCCGGTGACAATGCCCGTTTCGCCTTTGAAGCTGCGCCCCGGCGTGGGCATGCAGACCGGATGCAGTACCTCGGTGAACTCGACGGGTTCGTCCAGCTTGATGATGGCGATGTCGTTGTCGTAGTTGCGGGCGTTGTACTTCGGATGCGTGATGACCTCCGCGACCTTGCGATCAATCTTCTGCAGATGCGACATCTTGCGATCGTGCTCCAGCAGGCGCACCGAAATGCGCTCCTTGCGGAAGCCGTAGACACAGTGCGAGGCGGTCAGCAGGAACTGGTCGTTCAGCAGCGAGCCGGCGCAGTAGAAGCGTCCGCCGTAGAGCAGCATGGCGACCCAGGGATACTGATGCACCTCCGTCTCCTGGCCACCCACGATGCGCTTCTGTATGTTGGCCACGCCGCAGACGCAATCGCTGCAGTTCCTCGGCGGACTCAGCGTCGGTGGCGCCGGCGTCGTCGCGCGCCGTGTGGTCGTCGGCGCCGCCGTTGTTGTCGTGGTCGTCGCTGCGCTAGCTGGCGGCTCAGTGGGCGCGGTCGCCGAGCTGCTGAGCGTGGCCAGTGTGACGGTCTCCGTGGCGCCGCCGGGTCGCTGCGGCAGCAAGGACAGCACCCATTGCACAAACGTATTCTGGGACTGCTTGAGCAGGGCCGATGCTGGCGTTGTGCCCGCCGCGGCATCTGCTGGCCGCTCAGACGCGGCTGATCCGAGCAGCAGCAGCAGCAGCAGCAGCAGGCAGCTCCAAGACATTTCACAAATTTTGTGTGGTGGCTTTCTCTACGCTAAGGCGACACCACCGACTCGTGTGGCTCGTTGCAAACTGAAAAGCCAGCCACGAATTTGAAAGCCAGCGACAAGCATTTCACCCAAATTCACATGACAAGCAGCCGGGCCGAAAAAAGTGGTTCTGGCCTGTGGCACGTCCACTTTGCCAATCTACACACTCGTGCGTGCATGTGTGTGTGTGTGTGTGTGCGTGTGTTCGCTTTTGTATTTGTATTCTGCGCATGCGTAGGCTCCGCCGGTTTGACCATGATAATGATGCTTCACCCAGCACAACATTAAGAGTCAACGAATTCAATTCAACGGGTTTCGATACTCTGCTAAATCGAACAGGTACTTTTAACATTCGGCTGATCAAGCAACCTTTTGGCGAGTAATTAGTAATTAATTAATTAATTTTTTTTATTACGAATTTAAGGCACTATTAAATTATGTAATAAATTACAATTTAATCTAGAATTTCGTATAATTTCTGTGAATATATTTGCTGTGTAAACAGGTTTTTTGACGACGAAGCGCATTCAAAATTCGATTTGCTGTAGATATAAAATCTTGGTGTTTTTCTTTACATTTTTTGTTTTTTGCCACTGAAGTAGCGAAAGTTTTTCTCGCCTGTGATTTTATTGAAATACATTTTACATATGCGGCATATTCGCAGTCCGATCGAACGACGCGTCGTAATTTTACTTTCTTTTGATTTATTTTATTGGGTGACTCTTTTTTGAGTGTGCCCCTTGTTTATATAGCCCACTATTTGTGTGCGTGCGTGTTTGTCAGTATGAGCGCTATTGTGCTGGTTTGGTTTTGGCCATGAAGCGACTGCCAATACCGTTTAACTGTTTACTTTTGTAATGTTAACGTGGTTGGCTTGGTCGCTACACCGCTCACTCTGCCCAACTATCCCAGCTTTTGGGATAGCCCAAGGATGAGTCAGTTCAAGGAGGCCAGCCGTTAAATTTGGCTATTTTTTACTACCGGCCAGAAGTTGTATAGACGAAGGAGCTCTAAATAGTAGGCACCGAAGACTAATTGTGCCGAGGCTCGTAAAACTTTTAGTGCACTTTGGGAGTTGAAATCTCTTTCAAGAAAGTAACGCCCCCTCGACGTCGTTCAATTGTGGGGCAGCCTGATGACGGCCAACGTATCTGGCTAAGCTGTGACTCATTTATCTGGGCAGGGCTCAAGTAGCCAACCCTCGACTATAAAATTTAATGTAATGCGTGTTTTTTTGTGGGTGTGGGTGGGTGTGTATGGGGGAGGGCCGTTGCGCCTGCGCCGTTTAGCCGGATAGCTGAACAATTATTGATAGACGGCCGCAGTTGACAGATGCGGTCGGCAGTAGTCTGATGCAGATGCAACTGGAGCCAGTGGAAAAAGTCATTAGTATGCGCACACATAACACTTGGCATATTAATTGTCCGCGTAATGTGGCCAAGGGCCGCCAGGGGCGAGGGGGCAGCCGTCAATGCTGATGACGAACTAATGTCGGACTCAGCTCCAGCTTCAGCTTCAGCTGCCACAGCCATCGGGCCAACCGCAGTTAAAACAAAGTGCCATTTGCATAATAGCCATGCTAGACAAAAAGCCAAACAACACACAAGCCCATACATACGTACATATTTAAAATGGGAGTGTTCTCGTGTGCGTGTGTGTGTGTGTGTGTGTGTGTGTCTGCTGGGTTATTTATGCGATGAGGTAGTAGAACTGCAGACCTGCACTTGGCGGCGCAATTATGCAAGGCTGTCTCGTTGTGGGCTTCGAAACGTGACCACCAACAAAGTCCCTCTCCCTGGCTGATTGGTGGCCAGAGCGTGGCCAGGGCTTAGCTGTTAAACACGTTGGCAAATATGTTAATAGGCTTTGTAATATGCACATTAGATGCCACTACAGCACAGGCATTAAATCTGCTTCGGGCTTGCAATTAGTGCGGAATCTGGAGAGTATATATTGAATACTCCGTCAAGAGCGTTCCAAAGAAGTCAATTAAGAGGCCCATCAAAAATTATGTTTTCAGGTTCAAGTTAGGGGTAATCAACTAAAAGGTTCTTAGCGACAAATGGGAGTGAGCTAGTCTAGAGTGCCCGACCAGGAAATACCCTGTACATAGCTATAATTTATTTTAATTTTAATGCTTCTTCACTCAGCTAATATATGCAAAATGAGTTATGGAGTTCAGTGTTAATTGATCGATCTTTATGAAAACTTTCAAGGTTGAAATATAACATATGTATGTATATATAATCATACATTATTTTCAATTTCAATAACTTAATAAATAAGAACTATGCAACTTCGAGTATTTTTTAGCGAATATGATAATAATAATAAATTTAATACAAATAATAATAATGATAGTACATATAATAAAAATACTTATAATAAAACGATGTATGTATGTCCTCTTATTATAATTATTCTTATTTTATACAAAATATATACACACTTAAACTTGTGCTTCTAACCAATTTCAATTCTAACACGTTTGATGCTACTAAGCAATTCTAAGAGTGGTATTATTTAAAATACGATTTTGATAATGTTTATGTGCTTTGAAAAAATGAATTTGTAATCTCCACATTTGCATGCATGTCCGAGAGTTGTCTGCAGCACATATTCCGGGCAAAAAACGACCGCTACAGGCTACAGTCTGGAATTTAAATTACTCCCTTTGAATATTGTCCGAAAAACCTCAAAAAACAATTAAAAACGTGTTGCTGTGACCCTTCAATTTGGTCTCTGCCGGGAAAGAGTTGGTAAGCTGAAAAGCTGCAAGGTTGGGATCTGTACATGCCGCGGTACATGGAAATGAAATTTTCACAGACAGTTTGGCGCGTGTAAAAATTTCACTTTTGATTTATGCGCGCGGTGCGGGAAGACAGCCGCCCTCAACGGCGTAAGGGTAAGTTTTCGTTTCCATTAAAGCCAACAGCAATTGAGTGGCAACACAGATATTGCAACATATTTGCATAGACAACCTTTATGGCCAACTATTACAGCGCATAGATAATGCTATGCTATGCGCACTGCGAGTTAGCGTAAAATTTTATAAGCCAAGTTAATTAAACTGGCAGTTGGTAGCTGGTAGTTAACAGTTAACTGGCAGAATAGTCTGACTGCTCCTGCCGTATCTCTGCGGTGGTGCAGGCAACTTTGTTCATTTGCAGTCAAAAATTTAATTAGTTATTCCATTTGCGCTTTCAGTTTTATGTGCATATACATATATATATATATAAATATATATATTTTTTTTTGCCTGCTTTACATCTCGGCATTCATACAAATTAAGCCAACGCGCTCTTTGGCATTTCGGTGAAAGGTGTGCGGTGGCCCAAAGGATCCGGTATTGGTCAGCATTTCGTTTGAGTTAAAAATTAAATGTGAAACTCGATGTTAATAAAGAGAATATGGTGCAACTTCAGAAAAGCCATTGAGCGGGCTATGAATACAGCATCAATGCCTGCCCAAACTATACTATATATGTACATATAGTTGGGGCAACCCAGAGACACCAATGCCTTAAAAAGAATTGCCACACCTGAAACAGAAAAGTGCAATTCATCAAAGGGCACGCAAGGCGCTCCGAGCTCATGTAGCCACTTCAACAAGCTCCGTAATGATGGTGCAGTCGTCGTTTCCATGGGCAGCCGAGGGGGCTAACGATTATGAAGGTCAAAGAACAGACTGCAACTTTGCCAGGCATGCAACGCGCCGTGCCTCCAACCCGCCACCGAGTCCAGAAGGCAGCCAAAAAGTTTCGAGTTGCTGCAGAAACTTGTAGCGCTTGTAAGTTGAGCGCCAGCACGCGAATTTTGTCGATTATGAGTTGTACTTGCAGCTGGAGGATACAATTTTGGAACATGCTCAACTTGCAATAATTTGCATGCAACTCTGAAGTGGCAGTAGCATGCAACGAAAGTGCCTCACGCAAGCCATATAATAGATTAATTACTGAGTCATGTGAAACCAAGAGGAAAGATATGCATAAAAGTGTTAGACGGAATTCAAAGCAATCGATAAATTATGCTTATAATTAAAAAATGTTCAACTGTTGAAATCTCTGTCAAAATTGCTTCAAAACGTTGAGAAAGATATTGAGAAAGATATTGCAGACTTTAACTGTCAATCATAAATGACTACCGTAGATCTCTTCTATGCATGATTAAGCAGTTTGCACTCTACCTTACATGGGTCCCAGGGTACAGGAACACGGGGCAACTGTGAAGCAAATAACTGTATCTGTAAAGCCATAACCAGCTATAAACTCCGAGTTCGAGAACATATTGAAAATGTGGCCAATTATAAATGGGTGCAAGCCAATCTTTATATCTGTAATCTTATATGTAATCTTTGCTTTTAATTTTAATTTTCTTATTTTAATTTTATTTTATTTAATTATTGATAAATGTAAGTTTTTAACTTGCTTATACAATCCATATAAAAATAATATTCCATGTATATGTGCTTGTTCCCATATGTGCGTCCATATATTATATTTTTCCGTTGATTGTCAAATATTATAAATAATCTTTTTAATTCCTAAAATCTGTATCATAATTCTTTATTTTCCCTTAAAGGCAGGTAAAAAATGCAATTTTAATTACAAAATGCCATAAAATTGTTTGGCGATTTCTTCATCGAGTTAAAGTGGTTTGTGATAAACTTGTATACATTTTTCAGAAGGGATGACAAGTTTTTTTCCATGCCTGCCAACACCGATAATTTCATTTGCGCTATTTTTGCCGCTGCCACTTCCGCCGACAATAAAATTAACTGCGGATTTAATTAATTGCGGTTTGCACTTTTCGCCTTTTAACCCATTGGCTGTTCAGTAACAATGTATTCCTCTATGGTTTCATTTTGCTGGTTTTTTTTATTTTGTTGGCTATTGTTTTTTGCAATCGCGACTTTCGCTGATTGCATTTTCATAGGAAATCAGTTTTAATGAAATTTGCACGGACCACGCATGCAAAGTATAAAATAAAATAAATTATTTAATAAACTTTTTCAAGCCAACAAAAGGTACTTTTATCGGATAAACATAAATGTAAGGCAACTATTAACAACATAATATTATTTTAAAATTTAATGTTTAAATTTTTTAATCTTTATTAAAAAACATATATTAATATAAATATATATACAATTTACACAAATGGTTACCTTTTTGACCAATTTACTTTAATTTAAAAAATAAAAGCTTTATTTTCAGAGAAAATATCTTTTAAATACTGGTAATTGTAAACATTTTAA
The DNA here is from genome assembly GCA_035043565.1 of Drosophila robusta. Classification (NCBI taxonomy): domain Eukaryota; kingdom Metazoa; phylum Arthropoda; class Insecta; order Diptera; family Drosophilidae; genus Drosophila; species Drosophila robusta. Next base: position 8,290,010 of record JAWNMW010000584.1, read on the forward strand.
ATTAATTTTAAAGTTGAAGTCTTAATGTTGCACGATTAGTAAAGTTTTTTAACCAACCCATTTTACTAACCAGTAAATTCAACAAAACTAATTTTTGTTCCCAATAACTTAATTAAATGTTTTTATTATTTCTTTTCTTTTATAGCTTGTAAACATAAAGTAATTGTGCCTTTTTACATATTTTATTTTGCCACATTCACCTATTTATGCTAATGATTAGAATTTTTATTGATCAGCTGGCATTTTCTTATTTAACTTTGGGTCAATTAAATATCGACAAGCAACATTTTATGGCAATTTCTGGTATCTAATAACGGGTCAGTTTGCTGTTATATTTACGATACAATTTCCATGGGTATAATGAGTCTTTATGAGGCATAAAATGCCCCACTGATAGCAAAAGCATGACTCGACGAGCAAAACGGAAAGAAATTCCTATCACCTGTCTCCAACATTGTATTAAATTTGTTCACTCTGTTTTCGCCTTCTATTCGTGACAATCGATGGACATTTGGACAGCTACACGAGCGAAAAACGTTCGAAAAATTCAATTTTATGTGGTCCATAATGGTTCAGGTCACATAAGCTGTCTCTCTCCCTCTCTTTCTTTTTCTTTCCATTTTCCACGCTGCTCAAGTTCTGCGCTTTTTCTCTTTAAATTGTTTTTTCCCCGTGAATTTCGATTTTTATGGTCGTCAACAAGCGCTTAAAGTGGCTAAACGTGTAACGCTCGGGGTCTCAGGGCTTAAAATCGGCTGTCAACTGGTTCTAAAGTCGCGTGGCTAATTGGAACAACGTTTTGATTGGGGGAATAGTTGGCCGTTTTTTTGTTTATTTATAAAAGCAAGCTTATTAGAAGACGGTCCTGTTCTTGTGTTGCTTGTAAATGCTAAATGCTGAAAACTGTAACCCAACCTAACCAATTAAAAGCTTGCAAAGTGATTTTTTTTATGTATGATTGCAAGGAACTTCGACGTAGTTCAGGGCACCTGAGAGCAGGATAGATCTTTCGATTAGAGCATTCTTGTGACATATGTATATAGAATAAAGTTAAATGTCATTTGCTGTAAGGCAAGTAAACACAATTGCATTATGGGATCAATCGATTGTTCGCTGTATTAAAAGCAAGCGACCTCGTTGCTTGCTGCATTTTGTAATTTCATATTATAGAAACAAGCGAATTGAAGGCAATTAAACACATCAATGCCCAGGATTAATTATTCCTTTGGCACTGTTAAAGCAGCCCTAATAGGATCCTGCAGTTGCTTGTCCGGGCCTGATTGCAATGTTATTTCGCTTGAGGCGACATTTCTGCAATTATAATATTCTTGCTGCTGCTGCTTGGATTTCAATCGGGCTCGTTAAAACAATTATGTTGTATTTTGTTAATGCAAAATGCATAATAGAATCGAGTGCAACGACCATTTAGGTAAATAGCATAAGACAAATGGACAACTGTCGGCAACAGGAAAACTAATGACATTTGGCGCAAATATGCAAAACTCAGCCAAGCGGCTGCTGGTGCTGTTGTGGTTGCTGCGGCTGGTGTGGCTGGTGGGGCTGGTGGGGTTGGTGGGGCTGGCTGTGGTGCGACTGTTGCATGTACATTTTCTTCATCAATGATTAATTGTTTTGACAATTTCGGTCTGGCAGACATCACTTTCAAATTCCTTGCCATGTCTGACAGTGCCCAAAACGAGTGCGTCGAAAATTTCGCGACTAAATGCAAACTCCGAACTGCAACTGTGCAACTGCCTGGCAGCATTCGCATCCACATCAGTTGCGGCATTTGTTGTCATAGCAACTGGGCGCCGTTGCGGGAAAGGGGAGCAAATCTTCCGCAGCTCCCCCCTTTTGGCCACGATATTTTTGTGGCTTTGCTGACGAATGTTCCGAAATTGATGTATGATTTTGGCAGCAAAACTGGCCGTAGTGGAACCACGTGGGGCTGTAGGTCAACGGGAATGGGCAGACAAACTACACGCAGACCCTGTCAGATATTTGAAGATTTATAATATGGCTTCTGTGCGCGCACAGATTCAATGGAAACGCCCAGTTTGGAATATACGTGATGTGCTTTAAATGCCGGTGATTTGAGTTTGTTTTCCACGAGCACACAATAACAAGTTGCAGTTGGGTGTAATTATAATTGATCTTAAGGATTTTTTGACATTTCCATTTGGAAACATGGCGATTTTTTAAGAAGAGCTCATCAGCAATCTAGCTGTCAGATTTGGTGACTCCCAGTTGGGGTAGTCAAACAGTCTAAGTTTTAAGAGTCTAGACAGGCGAACACTTTATCAAGTATCTTGCAAAGAAGTATGCTAACCATAGTTCACCTTTCTTAGTTATAAACTTAAAGACAAACGCCCCACGGCCAAGAAAGCAACCCATCTGAACCATTATGTGCAATTTAAACCCATTTCCTGTTCTAGGTCCCATATCAGAGCTGTCAGTCGCAGTAGCTTCAACTTTCATTGACGCTTCACACTTTTTCGCCCAGCAGGTGATAAACTTTCACTAGATAAATCTACTTTGCTCTGGCCCCCCTTCGTTTTTCCGTTCCACTTAAACCAATTTCCTTTTTGCAACCTAACGAATTAAACTTAAAATAAATAAAGTAAAGCGCAACAACAACAACATCAACAACAACACATTAAATAGCTTTCAGTGAAACAGTTGGGCTTTAGTTTAAATGCTGGCGAGCGCTCGTAAAACTTTCGTTTGACCCTTGTCATGACCCGCCCGTTACTAGCACCACCAACGGAACAAAGGGTGGCAAGTGCACGCCACTCCACACCGCATTACACAACACTGTTGTCCTGTAATCAACAGAAAATTGGCACCCGTCGATGCCCAAGTGCTGTCTGCGTCAGCATCGTTCACCCTTAACTTGTCCAGGGGGATGACCAGTTGGCCAGTTGGCCAGTTGGCCAGTTGACCAGCTGACCGGCTGACCGACTGGCGTGGTGGAGGGTTGTTTGTACTTGCAAAGTGGGTAGCCTTCAGTTGCCCCAATAAATTGTCGTCTTAGGCGCGTAGTTGTTGCCTAGTTCTAATTTTCCCCGGCCATTACTGACCGTTATCATATAATGTTGGCCCCCATTTACTTTATCATTTTGCGTCATAAATTATGCTCTTAGTCGCCGAGCCTTGCGGTGACCAACTGCATTTTACTGACCCATGCACGTGTTTTGCATTTAATTCATTTCTATGCAGTGCAGCTCGATGCTAATTACGTGGCCCTCCACTCCAGGTGCAGCTTCCGGCAATGGCGTCACTTGCCAAATATTTACCGCCATCTGTCGGAGTGCTACGTGCGGGATAATTAAGCGGCCAGCCAAATGCAGTCCCTGTCCAGTTGGAGGCGGCCCAGTTTCAGGTTAATATTTAGTTTTTAATAGTTATGACTGTTCTACGTGGGGGCAGGTTGTCTATGGGGCTGGTCAGTTGCCAGCTGTTCCACGCGACACGTTCCACGGAAGAGTCACCTGAGCGAAGCTGCGATAGCTGGAATTGGTCCTGAAGCTGATACACTTTACGTGACTGCATTGCGGAGCAGCTATTTAGCAATAATTTAGAAATGGGCAGCACTTTTGAAAGGCTGTCATCTTTGCATAAAATTATAAATATTTAAATTACTAGTGCTTAACAGTTTAATGCAACACAATTCTTTTTTGCGATTCTTTAAAGCGACTGCTAACACACATTTTTCCCGTGTGACACTTGCCATTATTTATATTCTTTGATTGTGTTACAATTTTCGCTGACCGTTGAACTTTTTTCCGGGTCATTCTAGTCGCAGCGTTTTATGTGGACAATTTTCGCATGCTCTGCACAATTTTGCGACCAGTCATGGATTCTGTTTCCTATTTACATTTATTTCTCGTGCCGCTGCTATTTATTTGTGCAACACGCTAAAGCCAAGAAATGTGCGACAAAGTGAATTTAATGGTGAATATGATGCGCCAGGGTTGTTGGCCCATAGGCGTCGCAGTGACGGCAACCCTGGCGCCAGCCAAACGCGATCTGCATTGCGTTGTCCGTTTTTATATGATTTTTAATTTATTTGTGTATCTTTATCTAGTATATATATTGTTTTTTTTAAGTATTTGTAGTTGTTTGGCTGACCAAATGGTGCCAACTAGACGCTGCGCCAAAAATGTTAACCGTTTGCCAAGTAAATGTAAATTGGGTGCAATGCACGACAGTGCGTATGCGTGATGTTTGCCGGCTATTCAGTTGTAAAAAAACATTTAAGAGTAGTGAACTAAAAAATCAAAATACATATATGAGAAAAGTTTCTGGAGCATGTAATATTTGGCTAAGCTGTGCATAATAATTTCTAGCTTTATTTTAAATAAGTAATTTAGTTTCTATTATATCCTTATTCGATTAAGGACCTGAGCCAGACATATGCTGCTATATCTGTACTTTACAACATTGCCCGTACCCTTAATATCTTTCACCTGCCAAATATGTTTCAACTTTCTCAACGTTTCTTTTATTCATATTTCCATTTTAGGGCTTAAGTCATTAAGTTAGCGGAATATTTGTCAATTGAAAAATTATTGAAGAAAATCGCGTAAAATGCAAAACGTGTTCTCATAAATCATTCAACACAAATCCCAGTTACAAATTCTATGCATGCAAATCAATTGCTCGATTGTTTCAATTGAAGCGCAGTCAACACAATAAAATATATGCCCATCCAATCCCTAGACCTGACATGCTGCTCATCCGGAGCGAAGCCGGCAGAACAAACAAGTTGCAGGCCATAAATAAATATCGCATAAGCCTAGTGAAGCCCCCGTTAAAAAAGCGAAACAATAATCGCACATAGAATATAAATTTCTGTACGCTGTAACACAATAAACTTAATTTGCAAATTCAATTTAAATAATACCGCACAGTGAGCTATGCTGAAAAAATACACATGCACATACATATATTCGAGTATTTCAACAATATATTTATGCATGTATATGTATATTTGGAGTATATCGCGGATCTGCAGTTGGTCCTTTCTATATAGTACATCCACCGCAACAAATTCAATTGTCTGGATTTAATTTTGTGCCAGCTGTTTTTTGCGCACTCGTTCACAGAATGAATGAAGAGTATATTCGTTTGGTGCAATGTCCGTTTAAACATAATTTTTAATTTGCCAATATTAAAGCTATATAACTGAAACTTTCGATATATACTCGTGAAAGCTTACAGATTATATGTCAAATTAACATATCCAAAGATCGAGGCGAAAACATTTCTTTCTCTCCTCCACAAATAACAAAAATCAATAAGTTCCCAAAGAATCAGTTTGCACTAATCATAATAACCGTTTTCTAACTTGTTATTACACTTTGAACGAGTATTGCGCAGTCGGTAACTCCCGACTGCAACGTTTTTACTAGTCTTTTTTGCTTGCGCGTTGGATTAAATTTGTTTAACTGGCAAAAATTGATGGGATTGGATTTGTATTCTATTGCCTGTGGGGTGTATCCTCAGAAAGAGAGTAAGTTAAAAAATGCAAATATATTGAAAACAAAATTGAAGAGAATATTCAAACTATAGGTACACAATGCACTTGTATTTTTATACCCTGTACTTATTGATATTTTGGAAAGGGTTACTGTAATAACACTTTGGTTTATTCAAAGTTTATCCAGGCCATTATGCCACTTTCCTGCTCTACTTAAACAAAATAAGTTTAAAGTAAATATTTAAATACATATTCTTAAATATTATGTATGTATGTCTCGATCGAATATTTTCGCCCTGGCTTCCTTCATGTTCATAAAATAATATTTGGTTCTGGCATGTAGTAACTTTTTGCAGCTGCAGAAATTAAATTGAATTTAATGCTTGAATTATTTTAATTTCCTTTGGACACCAACCGTGTCCAGCACAAACTAATAAACGACAAAGACACGTACGCACCTCTGACGACAAGCTGACATGGCCCCAGCCCCGGCTATAGCCGCAAATGACGAGGAGGATTTCGTTGCTGCACTGACTCCCACAGTGGCAGCACATGTGCTGAAATCTCCGTGGGCTGCCCGGGCACCAACTGAAGCGACAGTTTGCCGCGTTGGCTGTACCGGGAAAGCGGAAATTACAACATGGCAAGCACAAGATACCAGATAGTGCCAAGATGCTTTCAATTGAAAAGTGTCAGCGGCAAAAATAAAATAATTAAATGCCATAATCAAAAGTTTTTAGGAATAATCAAGAAACGCACAGAAATTATATTGAAATCAAGAAAGCGCAGTTATCTTTATCTTTATTGAACATTGCGTTTTCTTACATAAACTTAGTTTTAATCTGGCTTGTCCATTAGCTGGGTTTTCTCAAGACTGATCCGTGTATGGTATACACGAACTGGAAAAAGCCAAGACCAGCTGATAGACAGAGAGACGAACAGACAGACAGGGCTAAATCTAATCGGCTGTTGATGGTGAACAAGAATATAAATACTTTATGGGGTCATAGATTTTTCTGCTGCCCGTGACATACGTTTGAACAAACCCATTTTATTCTTTTTTTAATGTGTTTACAAATTAATATAAATATAAATTAATATAAATTTGTTGACGGATCAAAGTATTTAATATAAATGGAGTACACGCTTTAAAATTTATAAATAGTTGAAAATGCTAAACAAAAATGTGTTCAACTTCAATTTGAAAGACGCCTTGTGGGAAATGCCGGAAAATCCAACTTTTCTGGGTTCTCATTCCCTGAAGTAATATTAAATAGTTTATTGCTATTGCCGCCGCTCACTTATTCGGCTGAGAGTTGAGATGGTCTGTGAGTTGGTGTTGTAAACAAATAATGATTGCAGGATTTGTAGACAATGTGATTTAATTGTCAGTTTAACCCTGTCATTTCATTCAGTAGCTCGCGTGTTTAACATGTTTATTTTTCAGTTTCGGCCATCCACACTGTTTCCTGCCTAAGCTTATACTGATTGAACAAACGTTCAAATACTTTTCTCTAATTGATTTAACAATCATTAGACAGTGGAGGACAAATGCTGCCCGCAAAACACCTGGACGAGCTGATCAAGACGTTGCTGGCCTGGAAGAAAGATAAGCGCATAAGTGTGCCGGAGGTGGACATCTTCAAGCTGCTGCAATGCGCCCGCGCCGTTCTATTGTCGGAGCCAATGCTGCTGGAGCTGAATGCGCCGGTGAATGTGCTGGGCGACATACACGGCCAGTACGGGGATATGTTGCGCTACTTTGACTCGACGGGCCATCCGCCCAGTGCCAACTATCTGTTTCTTGGCGACTACGTGGACCGTGGCCAAAATTCGGTGGAGACGCTGACCCTCCTATTGGCGTACAAGGTCAAATGCCCGTACAACATATTCCTGCTGCGCGGCAATCATGAGTCGGCGAACATTAATCAGGCGTACGGCTTCTTCGACGAGTGCAAGCGACGGTTCACCGTGCGACTGTGGAGGTGCTTCGTGGACACCTACAATTGCATGCCGGTGGCGGCCACCATTGGTGACCGGATATTTTGCTGTCACGGTGGCTTGAGTCCTCTAATGCACGACCTGGACGACATACGCAAGATAAAGCGCCCATGTGAGGTCAATACAAATGGTTTGCTGTGTGACCTGCTCTGGGCCGATCCCGATCCGACGGTCCTCGGATGGGCCAAGAACTCACGTGGCGTCAGCTTCACCTTTGGCACCGACATTGTCGTACAATTCAACACGCGGTTCGACTTCGACCTGATCTGCCGCGCCCATCAGGTGGTCGAGGATGGTTATGAGTTCTTTGCCAAGCGCCAGCTGATCACCATCTTCTCGGCCGTGAACTACTGTGGAGAGTACGACAATGCCGGCGCCATGATGTGTGTTGACGAAACCATGAACATCACGCTGGTCGTGATGAAGCCAAAGAAACTGGGCGGCGATCGCAAGTTCAGCGCCGTTATGGAGAGCATGGTTAATTAAAATAGATTGAACGTGCGACATGTATACTAAGCCAGGTGCTTGGCATATTCATTGAGAAATGGATCGATGCGGCATATTGTTCGCAATGGAACAATATAATGCACTGCCAAATGGAGCTGCGGACGGATATCGCCAGAGTTGGCAATCATTTCCTTTAGTCAATAGGGTGAATCAGGCTGATTAACAATTGGTGAATGTTCTTCAGTCACCGAACGGCAAATGATCGTAGAAGCTAGTTATCTTTTTGTCAGAAATCGTCACTTCAAATATATCAAACACTTATTACACTGTTTACCAAATACTTCTTACTTGTTTAAGAAAATAAACGAACCCGCTAACCGGGTAGATCTGTGTTGCAAATGTTTACTCCAAATATTGACGAAATGATTCGGATACTGCAGAATGGGCCGCGGGAAAACGACTGTGCCGTCAACCTGGTCAAGAGCGATATTCAGGAGGTGTGCAATCTGGCACGCGACGCCTTCCTGGAGGATCCAATGTGCTTGAAGGTAAGCACGCCGCTCTGCCTTGTCGGCGACGTGCACGGCCAGTTCGAGGATCTGCTGCGCATATTCAGGACCAAGGGACCGCCGCCAGTTCAGCGCTACGTCTTCCTGGGCGACTACGTCGACCGCGGCAAGAACTCCATCGAGACCCTAACCCTGCTGCTGTGCTACAAGCTCAAGTATCCGAGTGCCGTCTATCTGCTGCGCGGCAATCACGAGTGCGCGGCCATCAACAAGGTCTACGGCTTCTACGACGAGTGCAAGCGCCGCTTCTCGACGAAGCTCTGGCGGAGCTTCGCGGACTGCTACAACTGTATGCCGGTGGCGGCCGTGATCGCGAATCGCATCTTCTGCTGTCACGGGGGCCTGAGTCCCAACTTGACGCACATCAGTCAGATCAACGATATCGAACGGCCCACGGATATCCCGGATTCGGGCATTCTTTGCGACCTGCTGTGGTCCGATCCCGAGCGCATCATTGGCTGGAACAGGAGCAGTCGCGGCGTCTCCTGGGTCTTTGGCAGCGATGTCGTGGAGCGGTTTCTTTCTCGCAACGATTTCGATCTGATCTGTCGCGCCCACCAGGTCGTCGAGGATGGCTACGAGTTCTTTGGCAAGCGCCAAGTGGTGACCATTTTCTCGGCGCCCAACTATTGTGGGATCTTCGACAATGCCGGTGCCACCATGTGCATCGATGACGAGCTGATGATTACCTTTGACATCTACAAAGGCAAGAAGGCGACCAAGCCAACCAAGCGTCAAGATAAGGAGGCTGCAGACTCGTTTCACCCCACTCGTGAGTGAACATAGAATCGAACCAAATGATAATTGAGATAATGTTTGCGACTCTGCTGAATACGTTATCTATGTAATAACTGTGGCCCCCTTTCGCTGGGTACGCCGGTCTAAATTTGTAATTTAATATATTCTTGTATCATGATAATATACGAACATCAATCCATTCAGTTGTTGTTTTCACTTTCTAAAGTGTTGTCTAAGAAACTTGTCATATCGTGAAGTATGTTCACTTGACATAATTTACATTAAGAATTCGTTATTTTTATGTAAAAATAACAAACAACAAAAGAAAACATAAACCCTCACAAGATACTAGCCCTGTGGCAAAATGGGCCCCTCACCGAACGCTGCCGGCACCGAGCTGCAAGCAGTCGACTCGAAGCAGACACAGGCTGGATATGAGTCGAGGAACTCACGGATCGGCAACGGATCGCAACGGTCCTCGTTCGCACTGGAGGTGAAGATCACTTTGCTCGAAATGATTGGTAAGCTGAGATCGTTCCGGGCCGGGAAGCAGCAGCGGGTGCCGCTCTACGAGCCGGACCTGATGAATCTGTGCCTCGTCGCGCGGGACACCTTCATGGAGGAGCCGATGCTGCTGCACCTGGATGCCCCGCTGCGCGTCGTGGGCGACATACACGGCCAGTTCGGGGATCTGCTCAGGATAATGGAGCACTGCGGCTTTCCGCCCCAGGTGAACTACCTGTTTCTCGGCGATTACGTCGATCGGGGCAAAAACTCCGTGGAGACCATCACGCTCCTGTTGGCGCTCAAGGTGCGCTATCCGAAAAACTTATATTTGCTGCGGGGCAACCACGAGTCGCAGTCCATCAACCGCGTCTACGGCTTCTTCGACGAGTGCAAGCGCCGCTTCACGATCAAGCTGTGGAAGACCTTCGTCGACTGCTACAACTGCATGCCGGTGGCGGCGATTATATCGCACCGGATCTTCTGCTGCCACGGCGGCTTGAGCCAGAAACTGAAGGATCTGAGCGATATCGAGTCGCTGCCGCGACCCGTCGAGGTCCCGGACGAGGGCCTGATGTGCGACCTGCTGTGGAGCGATCCCGATCGCATTGGCTTCGGCTTCTCGCCGAGCGATCGCGGCGTCAGCTTCCTCTTTGGCCGCGATGTGATCGAGAAATTCCTGCGCAAGAACGACTTCGACCTGATCTGCCGCGCCCATCAGGTGGTCGAGGATGGCTACGAGTTCTTCGCGAAGCGCCAGCTGGTGACCATCTTCTCCGCACCGAACTACTGCGGCATGTACGACAATGCGGGCGCCTCGATGGGTGTCGACAAGGATTTGGTGATCACGTTCGACGTGGTGCGGCCGATGGAGAAGCGCAAGGTGTCCATTCGAATGAAGAACTTAAAGCAGACTTCGGCCGGCATGGAATCAAGCTTTAGCCCGGTGAATTGAAGTGGAGCCGGGGCGGCAATTGTCAACATACATCATCACGTCAGGAACTGTAATAATTTATCTATTTAAGTAGACGTTGCTCATTTTTTAAATTCCCAACACTTAAATTGTGCTAGCTGCTTAAATTCTTGTTGTATGCCGCACGACTCGCGTCCGCACCTGAGTTGCAGCCGGAGTTCAAAATGACCGCGCCGACACAGTCGCAGCGCGTTTCGACGATCGGGGAGCAGCCATCCAACATCGATCAGATCATCCTAGCCATCATCGACGTCCGGCGGGTCAAGCAGCTGCATCTCACGGAGACGGACATACGATCTCTCTGCCTGCGCTGCCGGGACGTCTTCCTGCAGCAGCCCATGCTCCTGGAGCTTTCGGCGCCGGTCAAGATCTGCGGCGACTTACACGGACAGTTTACGGATCTGTTGCGAATGTTCGACTACGGCGGCTATCCGCCCGCCTCGAACTATCTGTTCCTGGGCGACTACGTGGACCGCGGCAAGCAATCCATCGAGACGCTCTGCCTGCTGCTGGCCTACAAGATCAAGTTCCCACAGAACTTCTTTGTGCTGCGCGGCAACCACGAGAGCGCCGGCATCAACCGGATCTACGGCTTCTACGACGAGTGCAAGCGGCGCTACACGATCAAGCTGTGGCGCACCTTTGTCGACTGCTACAACTGCATGCCCGTGGCGGCCATTGTCGACACGAAGATATTCTGCTGTCACGGCGGTCTGAGTCCGGAGCTGAACAATATGGCGCAAATCAACAAGTTGACGCGGCCGTGCGAGGTGCCCGACAAGGGCCTGCTCTGCGATCTGCTCTGGGCCGATCCGGATCCGAAGATAATGGGCTGGAGCGACAACGATCGCGGCGTCAGCGTCACCTTCGGCGCCGATACGGTCGGCAAGTTCGTGCATCGCTTCAAGTTCGATCTGATCTGCCGCGCCCACCAGGTGGTCGAGGACGGCTACGAGTTCTTTGCCAAGCGTCAGCTGATCACCATCTTCTCGGCCCCCAACTACTGCGGCGAGTTCGACAACGCGGGCGCGATGATGTCCGTCGATGAGACACTCATGTGCTCGTTCTTTGTGCTGAAGCCCTCCAAGAAGGTGGGTCTGCGTAAGGTGCAGAATAAGGTCTGAGGCTTTTACCGGTGTAGACGTTGTTGGTGTGATTTTCTGATGCTGATGCGCTTCTGTGTGAGCTGCAATCCATATAAATTTTTGTAAATATTCCTTAGTAAGGCACTTCCTTAGTAAGGAATTTTTAATGTTTGCTGGACGCATTAAATGTTTCAATTCCCTCAAGGGATCATCTTGATGCCGTCTTCTTCCTTTAAACCTTTTAGTTTTACTTTATTCGTGGGTTGTGTTGAACTGAAATTGTAAAGGATTCTGCCTTCATTTTTAAGTGAGAATCAAATTCACAGTATAATTGTGGGAGTTTCGAAAATTTTGTGATATTGATTTTATTTATCGGTTTTATCAATTTGCCACGCCCCCAGTATTCATTTGAGATTCTGATGCGCTTCTGTGTGAGCTGCAATCCATATAAATTTTTGTAAATATTCCTTAGTAAGGCACTTCCTTAGTAAGGAATTTTTAGTGTTCGCTGGACGCATTAAATCTTCCAATTCCCTCAAGGGATCGTCATCTTGATGTCGTCTTCTTCCTTTAAACCTTTTAGTTTTACTTTATTCGTGGGTTGTGTTGAACTGAAATTGTAAAGGATTCTGCCTTCATTTTTAAGTGAGAGTCAATTTCACAGTAAAATTGTGGGAGCTTCGAAAATTTTGTGATATTGATTTTATTTATCGATTTTATCCATTTGCCACGCCCCCAATATTCATTTGAGTGTTTTATTTAGAGAAGGTCATCAGAAATCCCTCCATATAAATTTTTGTATATTCCTTAGTAAGGCACTTCCTTAGTAAGGAATTTTTAATGTTCGCTGGACGCATTAAATTTTCCAATTCCCTCAAGGGATCGTCATCTTGATGCCGTCTTCTTCCTTTAAACCTTTTAGTTTAACTTTATTCGTGGGTTGTGTTGAACTGAAATTGTAAAGGATTCTGCCTTCTTTTTTAAATGAGAGTCAATTTCACCGAATAATTGTGGGCGTTTCGAAAATTTTGTGATATTGATTTTATTGATTTTAATAATTTGCCACGCCCCAGTATTCATTTGAGTGAGATATTTAGAGGAGGTCATTAGTAATCTCTCTGCAAAAGTATGCATCAATATAATATAGTTCTAAAATAGCCTAGGCAAAAATCAATATACACGAGTATATATTCCAAATTTCAAGTCCCTAGTTTTAATTTCACCTGCATGAAAATGTGCCCAGGTGGGCGGAACTAGCAAAGAGCGGCTGCTGATTTGAGTTGTTTTAGCTATTGCATCTCTCCTGACTCCATTTCTTCGTTCTAAATGAAGCATTTTATGAAACCCAAAAATGTCAATCCGAAAAGCAAATGAAACCAAGTGCTCTTTTGGTGCATTTGCGATTGGCAGTTTTGTGTCGCTGTTGCATGCAACAGATTGGCCCGCCCGGTGGCGCGTCAGCGCGGAGCATCACTGCAATTCATTTGCCACTGGCCGGCACTTGAACATTTTAATCAAATGACAGAACTGAAAATAATTTATTTGTTGCACATAATTTACGGCTCGTGGCGGGCAGCCCGCCGGGGACGAGGTTCGGTTTTGGTTGCGAGTGCAGCGCTTTATTAAATTTGTTTGCTCGCTGGCGCGGACATGGACGGAAAACAGAAACAGGCTCTGCAGTCGCCAGTTGGCCATTTGGCCATTTGGCAGTTGCCGGCATTTGCCAGTTGGTCGACTAATAGATTTTAAATGCGGCTGTCGCTGTCAGCAACTGAACAACAACTATAAGCGGGGCTAAATAAATTGGCCAACAACGGTTGGGCTAACGGGCGGTTTGTTGTGACAGCTGCATCGAGCTATCAACTGTGATTGCAACAACACCAGCTGGTCTGGTGAAGTGTGCTGATCGATCTGCTTCATTATCTGAAGGTGAATATAATAGTAGGGTTTAAGGTTGAGTTTGGGTAAAATGGTAACAGCTAGAAGAAACCATCTCTGATACAATTAATAAGATTTCTTGGTCAGCATTAATAACAGATTAATCCGAGATATGTTACTGCAGCTTGGATCTGGGTACAGGGTATCTGCTAGTTGGGTAAGCTTGGGTGAATTTAAAAATAAATATAAGCGTCTTGTTTGTTTTTACATTTGTTATGCTCTATTTTATTATTATGATAACTACAGCTTTCCTTTTTGTCAATCTTCCTTTGGTCTACACACATGCGTTTAATGAATTTTCATTTGTTTTCAATTAGGCGAGACGCTGCAACGTCTGTGCCAGACATTTTCCTATTCCCCGGGCCTCTGGGGGCCACCAGACTAAACATCCCTGTCGTCTCGAATAAAGTTGAAAAGTGAAACCTGTCGGAGGGGAACCCTTTGCCTACCCTTATATTTGCTGGAGCTGCGAAGAAATTGCCATACGCAACCTTGGGCAATAAAATGCAAATGGAAGCGGCCGTAGTTGCAGATTTAGCTCAGAAAAATGGACCAATTGAAATTCGGGTTGTTACCAAAATACCGAGTAAAAGAGCCCATATAAATGCGAAACTGGAGTGGACATAAAATTGCCAAGCCCCACAGCTTGGGATCAATTTGTCACTTGGTATTGCCATCAAGATTAGCTGCAATTGACTATTTGTGTGGTCAACTGGCGGCACTTTATGAACTTATCGCAATTGCAATGGAAAGGCCAACGAAAAACTTGTCGCCTTGCCATTTGATTTGCTTTTAATTGCCGAACATGGCTATAAGCAATTACGTCTAGATTTATGGACGGCAATTTAGTGGACAGCAATTTTATGCCGAATTACAAAAAAAGCAACGAGATATCTCGATAAAAGCCGAGATAAATTGTATTTGGCCACGAGTAACATGAGACTTTGCTGCTTGACGGCTTCAATTTGCCAGCGGCTATCTGAAGTTCTTCTTTCACTTTGCTGACATTTTTATTACGCATACGCCGGGTAGAGCGCCGAGTTAAAGCCTGTCCTTGGCTTTATTTCTTCCGCTTACTGCTGGTGCTTTCTTTCGGAATGCTTTCGTACGACTTCTCGGGAAAGTGTGAGAACGCAATGATTCTACTGCTTCTGACCGATTTGCTCAGTTTTCCAATCTGTCTTAAATTAATTATTAAACGATTAAAACTGGGTAAGCGTATGAAAGTTTTGGAATCAAAGGCGGAATGAGCCATCTCGGAGTTTTAAAGTACATATATATACTTGTGTATATAAGTGTGTCCCAAGTGGTGTCCTGGGATTCATTGTGCGCTGATCGAAACAATTTGACGATTCCTTCGTTGCTCACACTCTATATACTTCACTTGTGCGTCCAAATCTGGAATATGGTCTTGTATTTTTTTCTCCGTTAACGAAAACATCCGCATCCGCATCCCATCGTACACATCCTGCACTGACCAAGTCTTTCAAACCATTCTATGTCTAACTACGATATACGTTTATATACATCTAGATTTATATATGTATAAATTGCTCATAGATCATATCACTTTGCATTTCTAATGTACCTATGCAATATACATATATTTATATATTACTTAGGCCTCTTGAGATTATGTAAATGCTATTAAGCAAATGAGAACACACACATCCTAAACATAGTCACATATGTATTAAACTACACAAATATACAAAGAACACATGCACATATATGGTGTCCCCGATAGGGGATTCATCGAGGTTATTTACTGGCATCCTAATTCTTACCTTAGTAGTATGGCTAATAAATCTTCCCACTCTTTCTAATCGTAGAACCATGCTTGGTGTAATCTTCTTACAAAAACTAATCAATGAGGAAATTTATTCTTCCGAATTAATCAGCTAAATTAAATAAAATTAAATTAAATAACTGTGCTATTCATAGCCCTTTTCTTATGTTCCAATTGCAATGATCTTTGCCATATAATAAGTACTGCTATTTCTAATCCTTTTCTTACAACTTCAGGTTCTCTACCTGCAATAGAACTTTCGCTTTGTGAATGTAATAGTAATATATATAAATACCACACAAAATGGCTAAATGATTCTAAAATATTTTCGTTTTAATTTACTTTTCGTATGGAGAACATTCTACGTCTATTTGTGGACTAAGAGCTAGGGCGAGTAATAAGTGCACGGGATGCGATTACAGCCGCCCGCCGCCGGCGAGCAGGGCCAGGAGCAGCGTCAGGCCGAGGCCGAGGCCGCCGAGCGCAGCGGCGCCGTTGAACCTGACGGTGTTGCAGCCGTCCGTGTGGCAGATGTTGCAGTGGTCGTCGTCGCTGAGCTCGCACTGCAGCTGGCTGCCGCAGCCGCGCCGCAGGTAGTTCTCGGCGTCGCGGGTGGACACGCAGGTGTCGTCGGCGGCGTACACGGGGCACACGGCCAGGTGGGCGGGCGCGGCGGCGCAGTCGGCGTCGGCCACCGAGTTGCAGATGTGGCAGCGCCGCCGGTTGGCCGGAAAGACGTCCGTGTTGCACTTGCTGCCGGCGCAGCCGGCGCAGGTGCCGTTGGCCACGCAGGCGCTGCCCTCGGCGCTGTCCAGGCTGTTGAGGCAGCCGCGGATGGTGTGCCCGTTCTCCAGCCGGGTGACGCAGTCCGCCAGCGGGGCGTGGCAGGTCTGCGTGGTGGCCACGTCGGTGGGCGACTGGGCGCAGGCGAGCGTCTTGCTCGAGTCGCAGGCCAGGCACACGCCGCTCGAGGGCAGCAGGCTCAGCTGGTTGCAGTCCGGCGTGCTGCACTCGTGCAGCTGGTTCGTCGCGCGCCACGTGTCCAGGTCGCTGGTGTTCTGGGCGCTGGCGCAGCCCAGCAGCGCCACGTCGCCGTCGACGTACCTGGCGAAGCAGAAGTCGTCCGGCGCGTAGGCGCTGCAGAACTCCGCCCGGCTGGCGCTGCAGTCGCCCGTGTCGGCCGTGCACACGTGGCAGCTGAGCCGGTCCGCCGGATAGGCGAACGTGTTGCAGTTGCCCCCGGCGCAGGCGGCGCAGCTGGTGCCGCTGCCGTCCGTGGTGCAGGCGGCCCGGTCCGCGGCCTCCTTGTCGTCCAGGCAGCTGCGCACCAGCTCCGTGCCCACCAGCGCCACCAGGCACTGGCCCTGGCACTGGCGGCTGCCCAGCTCGGCGCTCTGCGGATACGCGACGCACGCCGCGTCCACGCCCGAGTGGCAGAACACGCAGCTCGTGTAGTCGTCCAGGCTCCAGGCGTCGTTGCACTCGTTCGACTTGCAGGCGAGGCACAGCTGCGGATTCTGGCGGCAGTAGAGGTCCTCGTAGTCGTCGACGTCGTCGGCACAGCCGCGCCGGCGCACCGTCGCGCCGTCCAGCTCGAACACCGTCTTGCAGTCCTGGTCGGGATTCAGCGTGCACGCCGCCGCCGGGCCGAGCGAGTGGACGCAGTGCTCGCCCACGCAGGCGTGGCAGCGCAGCGGCAGGCCCTGGAACAGGCCGTGCTGGCCGTCGTCGACGCGATTCGCCAGGTCAATGGAGTTGCAGCGGCTGCCCACGCAGCTGCGGCAGTTGCGCTCCTCGGCGGCGCTGCAGCCGACGGCGCTGCTGCAGCCGCGCGTCGTCACGTTGTCGGCGAGGTGGGTCTGGCAGGTCTCCTCGTCGCTGAGCCAGGCGCAGGCCTGGGCCCGGCTCGGCTCCGACTCGCAGCTGCTGTCGTCCGCCGAGCTGCAGCTGTAGCACTGCAGCCGATCCGCCGGGAAGACCTAAAGCGAGAGGGATTAGCAATCTCTTTGCCAGCTGCTGGCGAAGTCCTCGAACTCACCTCGCGATTGCAGCCATCCGCGTCGCAGACGGCGCAGTTCTCGTCGCTGCCCAGCAGGCAGGCGGCGAACTCCGCCTGCGGCAGGTCGTAGAGGCAGCCGCGCGTGGTGGCGCCATCTGTGGGAGAGAGAGGAAGACTTAGTCGAGGGCTCTCTTGGGGCTTGCCGGCGGACTCACCCGTCTCCAGCTTGGTCACGCAGCTCGTGTGCGGCAGCTGGCTGCAGGTGCGGAAGGCGTCCACCGCGAGGGGCGTGGTCGCGCAGGCGGCGTCCTCGCGCGAGTCGCAAACGGCGCACTTGACGGGCGCCTGCATCTGGGGCACGTTGCAGTTGCTGCCGCTGCAGACGGCGACGCGCTTCGTCTTGATGACGCTCTCCAGGTCCTGGTTGCGGAACGCGCTCAGGCAGCCCAGCTGCCGGATGCTGTTCTCCTCGTCCACCCACAGGAAGCAGCTGTCGTCCGGCTTGTAGATCTCGCACTGCCTGCTGCTCGGATCCTCGCACTCGTCGCCCTCGCAGTGGTAGCAGCTCAGCCGATCCGCGGGCAGCGTCTCCACGTTGCAGTCGTCGCCCGTGCAGGCCGCGCAGTGCGCGTCGTCGCCGGCGGCGCAGATCGCCTGGTCCGCCGGCTCCTTGTCGTCCAGGCACGTGCGTATCAGATCCAGGCCCGCCTCGGCGCTGCCGTACAGCGCCGTCATGCAGTCGCCCTGGCACTGGCGGCGCTTGTGGCCGGCGCTCAGCGGCTCCCACAGGCAGGCGGCGCTCTTGAAGGAGTCGCAGTAGACGCAGCTCCGGTACTGGCCGGGCGCCGTCGCCGTGTTGCAGTCGTTCGACTTGCAGACGGGACAGCGCTCCGCATTGGCGGCGCAGTAGTCGGCGATGGTGGCCTCCTGCTCGACGGCGTCCTGGCAGCCGCGCCGGATCACCGCGCCCGCCGCGTCGAACACGGTCACGCAGTCCTGCTCGTTGTTGTCCTCGCAGCGCGCGCTCGGCACGCTGCTCTCCAGGCAGGCGGCGTCGGCGCAGCTGAGGCAGGTCAGCGGCAGATCCTGCCACTTGCCGTGATTGTCGTCGGCCAGCGCCGCCAGATCGACCACGTTGCAGCCGTCGCCCTCGCAGCGCACGCAGCTCCTCGCGTCCGGCTCGCAGCTCAGCGAGCTGGCGCAGCCGCGGCGCGTGACGCCGCCGACGAGCTGCGTGACGCAGGCGTCGCCGGCCGCGAACACGGGGCACACGGCCAGGCTGTCCGGCGCCGACTCGCAGCTGGCGTCGCTGCTGGAGTCGCAGATGTGGCAGGCGGCTCTGTCCGCCGGATAGACGGCCCGGTTGCACAGCTCGCCGCGGCAGGCGGCGCAGTCGGCGGCGCTGCCGTCGTAGCAGGCGAGAAACTCGTCCTCCTCCAAGCTGGACAGGCAGCCGCGCTCCGTGGCGCCGTCGGCGCCCAGCACGCGCGTATAGCACTCGGTCAGGCCCGCCAGCTGGCAGCTGGTGGCGCTCTCCACCTGGCCCGGACTGACCGCGCAGTTGCGGTCGGTGCGCGAGCTGCAGAGCACGCAGCTCTGGGCGGCGGGCAGCGCGTCCAGCGTGTTGCAGTCCTTCTCGGCGCAGGTGAACAGCCGCTTGGCGCGCTGCAGCACCAGGATCTCGGCGTGGCTGTACTCGCTGAGGCAGCCCTGGGCCGCCACCGAGCGCGCCTCGTCGAACTCGATGAAGCAGGCGTCGCCGTCGCGGTAGTTGGCACAGCTCGCCGGCTGGGCGTCCGCGCAGGCGTCGCCGCGACAGCTGAGGCAGCTGAGCCGCTCCTCGACCAGGTCCGCCACGTTGCACTTGGCGTCCGTGCAGCTGGCGCAGAGCGGGTTGGCGGCCGTGCCGCAGCTCTGGCGATCCGCCGCCTCCTGGTCGTCGGCGCAGTTGCGCACCAGCGCGTAGCTGGGCGCGCCGGCGGCGTCGGCCTCGCCGAAGAGCGGCCGGAAGGCGGCCATGCAGGCCTGGTGGCACTGGCGCGTCTTGCCGATGGCCGCCACGTCGCGCACGCAGTCCGGATTCGCGCCGGAGTCGCACGCCAGGCACTCCACGTAGTCCGACAGGCTGTCGGCCACGTTGCAGCCGTTGGAGTTGCAGCGCGGACAGCTGGCGGGCTGTGCCTCGCAGCGGCTGGCCGCGGTTGCGTCCAGGGCGGCGCTGCAGCCGCGCGCGGTCACCACGTCGCCGGCGTCGTCGAAGACGGTGGCGCAGTTGTCGTAGCCCTCGCAGAGCTCGAGGCTGCCGCCGCCGGCGGCGCAGGCGCTGGCGCTGGCGCAGCTCAAGCAGCTGATCGGCGGCGTCTGCCAGGTGCCCGGCCAGCCGTGCACGTTGAGCAGCTCCAGGTCGATGGTGTTGCAGGCGTTGCTGCCGCTGCAGACGCGGCAGCTGCCCGGATCGCTCGGGTCCGTGCAGTTCAGGCTGGAGCTGCAGCCGCGGTGGGTCACCTCGCCGATCAGCGTCGTCACGCAGCTGTCCTCGTCCGCGTAGACGGGACACACGGCGCTGCTGCTCGGGGCGCTGGCGCACGCCGGCGTGCTGGCGGAGTCGCACTGGTGGCACTGCCGGCGATCCGCCGGATAGACGGCCAGGCCGTTGCAGTTGGTGCCGGTGCAGGGCTCGCAGTGGGCGGCGCTGCCCGTCAGGCAGCCGTAGAAGTCCTCGCTGGCCAGGTCCGCCAGGCAGCCGCGCCGCGTCGTGCCCGCCGCGTCGATGTGGGTGACGCACTGCGTGTAGGGCAGCTGGGCGCAGATGGCGCTGCTCAGCAGCTGGTTGGGATTGGTGGCGCAGCGCGCGTCCGTCCGCGAGTCGCACTGCAGGCAGCTGTTGGCCCCGGGTATGATGTCCGGGTGGTTGCAGCTGTCGCCCTCGCAGAGCAGCAGCCGCTGCTGGGCGACCAGCTCGGCGAGCACCGGCGTCTCGAAGTCGCTGGCACAGCCCATGGCCACGATGCTCATGCTGTCGAAGGCGAGGTAGCACTGGTGCGGCGTCCGGTACGCCACGCACTTGGCCTGCACCATGTCCTCGCAGAGGCTGTCCGCGCACGTGTAGCACTCCTGGGGCGCCTCCAGCACGGCGTCGTCGTTGCACAGCGCGCCCGTGCAGGCGCGGCAGGTGGCGTGCTCGCCGGCCGCGCACACCTCGCGCTCCGTCGGCTCCAGGTCGTCGAGGCAGCCGCGCGTCGGCAGCAGCGCCGTGTCCCAGGCGGAGCTGCGCGGATACAGGCCCGTCATGCACTGGCCCTGGCACGGGCGCGTCTGCGCCGGCGCCGCCCACGCGCACTCCGGCTCCGTCTCGGCGTCGCAGTGGTAGCAGCTGACGTAGGCATCCACGCTGACCGCGTTGTTGCACGCGTTCGACTTGCACTGGTAGCAGCGGGCCGCGTTCGCCTCGCAGTAGGCGGCGTGCTCCGCCGCGATGGCGTCGCTGCAGCCGCGCGCGCTCACCTGGCCGTCGGCGTTGAAGACGGTGGCGCACAGCTGCCGGTTGTTGCCCTCGCAGGTGGTCGTCGACGTCACGAGCGCGCAGCTCTCGACGTCGTCGCACACCAGACAGCTCAGCGGCAGGTCCTGCCAGCGGCCCGGCTCGCCGATATAGTTGGCCGCCAGGTCGACGGCGTTGCAGTTGGCGTCCGCGCACAGGCGGCAGCTGCCCACCTGGCTGGCGTCGCAGTACAGCTCCGACTGGCAGCCGCGCCGCGTGCGGCCGCGCTCCAGGCTGGTGACGCAGCCGTCGCCCGCCTCGTACGTGGGACAGTAGCTGGCGTAGTCCGCCGGCTTCTGGGCGCAGTCCTCGTCGCTGTTCGAGTCGCAGCGCAGGCAGCTCTGCCAGTCCGCGGGGTACACCTCCTTGTTGCAGCCGTTTGCGTCGCAGATCTGGCAGGTGGCGCTCGTGCCACTGATGCAATCGTCGAAGAGCGAGTCGTCCGTGTCCATGAGGCAGCCTCGCTTCAGAACGCCATCTATCGGTGGGAAGCGACATTTAATTAAGCGTAGGGACAAAAGAGAAATCGTAGAATCATATGGAAGGTAGCGCTAATGGTGCTGCCATTTCAAATGGGAGCTGGCAGCACTGTATTAAATATATGGACAGCTCTGTGTTGGACCAAAAAACGCCTAAAGCCAAATTGAAATTAATGTAGAATGGCACCACAAATCGTAAGTAGGGGGACATATTAAACGAGAGCTGGCAGCACTGTGTTGGATTTTTAATATGAAGACTGGCACCAAAAGTCGAAAGCGAGAGATCAAATGTAGATTGCTGGCATTTAAAAGCTTTAAGCAAGGCATTAACTATATGCAGAATGGCACCAAAAATGCAGTAGAACCAGTGCTGCCATTTTAAATGCGAATTGACAGCACTAAGCTGCATGTGAACCAATGCAAGGTTTACTTCAAGTGTAATAATGAATTAAAATAAGTGCTGCCAATTTAGGCGAGAGTTGGCAGCACAGTGTTCGATTTGAATTCCTTAAGCAAGATAGAAATTATGTTTTGAGAGATACTAGAACTGATAGCACTGTGTTGGATTTTAAATATGAAGACTGGCAGCACTGAAAGCTTTAAGCAAGGCATTAACTATATGCAGAATGGCACCAATAAAGCTGTAGCGCCAGTGCTGCCATTTTAATGCATATTCTGCATGTGAACGCCCAATGCAAGGTTGATTTCATGTTTAATAATGAATTAAAATAAGTGCTGCCAATTTAGGCGAGAGCTGGCAGCACAGTGTTCGATTTGAATTACTTAAGCAAGATAAAAATCATATGTAGAGATGTGTTGGATTTTAAATATGAAGACTGGCAGCACTGAAAGCTTTAAGCAAGGCATTAACGTATTAATGTAGCGCCAGTGCTGCCATTTTAAATAAGAACTGACTGGACTGTTCTGCATTTCAACGCTTCAAGGCAGCTTGAATTTGAATGTAGAGTGCTGCCAATTTGAGCAAGGTAGAGATTACCCACCTGCGGTAATATGCGTGTAGCACTGCGGGTAGAGGTAGTGCTGGCAGACGGCGGCGCTGACGGCGCTGCCAACAATGCAGTTGGGCTCATTCGTGGAGTTGCAAATATTGCAGGCGACGCCGATCAGGTCGAGCACGTCCTTGACGTTGCAGTCGTTGCCGCTGCACAGGTGCAGATCGCGCCGGTTCGCCTGGAGGAAGTCGGTCTCCAGGTCGCTGGCACAGCCCATGGCCTCGATGCTGAGGTCGCCCACGTGGATGTAGCACTGATCCTCGCTGCGGTACGCGGTGCACACGCGCGAGCTGATCGCGTCGCACTGCTCGTCGTCGCAGTAGTTGCAGCTCAGCCGATCCTCCGGCACCGCGTCCGTGTTGCAGGCGGCGCCCGTGCAGGCTACGCAGTGGTCCAGGTCGCCGGCGGCGCACGCCAGCCGATCGTCGTTCTCCAGGTCGTCCAGGCAGCCGCGCGCCAGCTCGAGCGGCGAGTCCGCCTCGCCGCGGGCGCGCGCATAGAGGCCGGTGAAGCAGCCGCCGTGGCAGGAGACGCGGCGCGCGACCTCGCCGACGCTGCGCACGCAGGCCGCCTGCTCGGCGCCGTCGCACAGCAGACAGTCGACGTAGCCGTCCAGCTGCGCGGCCTTGTTGCAGCCCGTCGACTTGCAGAACTTGCAGCTGGCGGGCGTCTCGTCGCAGTACTGGGCCAGCTCCGCGTCGCCGTACAGCTGGTCGGTACAGCCGCGCAGCACGACGGACCCGTTGCCGGCGAAGACCGTCGCGCAGTTCTGCTTGTCGTTGTCGTGGCACTTCTGCAGCAGGCCCGTGCTGCCGTCCTGGCAGCCGGCGCCCCGGCAGGTGTAGCAGTTGATCGGCGGCGTCGCCCACTTGCCCGGATAGCCGATGTTCGCGGCCGCGAGGTCGACCACGTTGCAGTTGTCGCCGGCGCAGTTGCGGCAGTACTGCTGGTCGCTGGCGTCGCAGGTGAACTCCGTCTGGCAGCCGCGGTACGTGGCGCCGTTCACCAGCTTCACGCTGCAGCCCTGGTTGGCGTCGTAGCGCGGACAGACGCCGGCCGCGGCGGGCGCGGCGCCGCAGAGCGGATCCGTCACGGAGTCGCAGCGCTGGCAGCGCCGCCGATCCGCCGGATAGATCTCACGGTTGCAGAGCGCGCCGTCGCACACCGCACAGTTGCCCTCGCCCTTGAGGCAGGCGCGCAGCTGGCTGGTGGCCAGGTCGCTCAGGCAGCCGCGCTGCGTGGAGCCATCTGCGGGGTCAGAGTTCGAGTTGGCGATCAGCGGAATGGCCAGGTGTGGTGGCGGACTCACCTGTGTGGACGCGCGTCACGCAGCCAGTGTTGGGCAGCACGCTGCACGTGACCACCTGGCTGATCTGGCCCGGATCGACGGCACACTTCTCGTCCTCGAGCGAGGAGCAGACGGCGCAGTCGTTCGGCGTCGGCAGGTTATCGAAGGAGTTGCAGTTGTTGTCCTCGCAGAACACCAGGTACTCCAGGTTCTTGTCGACGAAGTCCTCCTCCAGATCGGACTGGCAGCCCAGCGCCGTCACCGAGGCCGTCGCGTCGAACAGCGTGTAGCAGCGGTCCGCGGAGCTGTAGTGCAGGCACACGGCCAGCTCCGGCTCCTCGCAGTCCGCCGCGCTGGCGCAGACATAGCAGCTGAGCGAGTGCACGTCGAGGACGTCCGTGTTGCAGGCGTCGCCGGTGCAGGCGGAGCACTCGGCATCCGCGCCGGCGGCGCAGCGCGCCTGGTCCGCCGGCTCTTTGTCGTCCAGGCAGCCGCGCACCAGGTCAAAGGCGCTGGAGCCGTTCTGCGGCCGCATCGCCGTCATGCACGGGCCGTTGCACTGGCGCCGGGCGGCCACGGCCGCCGGGTTCCTCGCGCACTCGCTGTCCCGGCTCGAGTCGCAGTAGACGCAGCTCGCGTAGCTCGCCGGCGCCGTCGCCGTGTTGCAGCCGTTCGAGTTGCAGTTGTAGCACTGGCCCGCGTTGGCGTCGCAGTAGCCGCCGTGGGCGGCCTCCACCGCGCCGCTGCAGCCGCGCGCGCTCACCTGGCCGGAGCTGGCGTCGAACACCGTCATGCAGTACTCGTCGCTGGCCGCGCAGCCGAGCTCCTCCAGGTCGGCGGCGAGCGCACAGTCCGCGGCCCCGCTGCAGCTGAGGCAGCGCAGCGGCAGCTCCTGGCCCCACTGGCCGGGCTGGCCGTCCTGGCGCCGCCGCAAGTTGTCCGTGTTGCAGTTGCTGCCCAGGCAGCTTTGGCAGCTCCGGCTGTCGTTGCCAACGCACTCCAAGCTGCCGCCGCAGCCGCGCAGCGTGTTGCCGGCCAGGTCGAGGGTGCTCAGGCACGTCTGGCCCGCGTAGTGGAGCACGCAGGGCGTGGCCGCGTCCGGCGCCACCTCGCAGCTGCTGTCCACACTGCCGTCGCAGACGTGGCACGTCAGCCGTTCCACGGGTTGCAGCTGCAAAAGAATTTATTGAATATTCGTCTTGTCTTTTAATTGTTGAAGAGCATTTTTAAAGACGAGCTTCTAGTTCCTATATAATCTTGACTATAGTTATAGTTACGCTTCTTATATTTTGGCAATTTTGTGATTTTTTTAACAAGTTGATTTTGCGTACATTTAAATATATTATACCGGAAAAATATTCGATTTGTCCACATAATAATCTAAAGTGCCCTTATCAGCAATAAACAAAGAATTATCTATCTGCGTAGAAATTAAAAGAAAAACCAAGCTATGACTAAGATCAGATTATTTTTAAGGTTTTTACCCCTGCTCTGGTTGCATTACATTAAAAAATTGTTGCTTGCATAAACTAAGCTGGGATAGCCCTGTTTTGGCCATAAAAAAGTTGTTGAAGCAAATTGTGGGCGACGTGGATTTTATCGATTTGCCACGCCCTCAATGGGCGTGTCCAAAAATCTTATCAACTTATCTGACGCGAGTATAAACGAGCATATATTCCCAATTTCAAGCCCAAAGCTTCAGTGGCGGCGAAAAAGATGGCGTTCAAACAAACGGACGAAAAGTTATCAATAGATTTGTGCCTGTTTTTGGTAAAGTGCTGGCAAAGCCGGCCACTTATCGGACTTACTTCAACATTGCAGTTGTCGCCCGTGCAGGTGGTGCACTTGGTGGCATTGCCGCCGCCCCGGCACTCCAGATAATCCTCCTCGTCGAGGGAGGTCAGGCAACCACGTTCGGTGTGGCCATTGTCGCGCAGCAGCGTGTAGCAGTCCGTGTTCAGGGGATGGGCGCAGTCCGTTTCGGAGAGCGAGAGGGTGGGATTCACGGCGCAGTTGGCGTCGGTGCGGGAGCTGCACAGCTTGCAGGTCTGCAGCGCCGGCAGAGCGGCGATCACGTTGCAGTTCTCGCCGGAGCACTGCCAGAGCCGCTTGGCGCTCTGGAGGAGCGCGACGTCGCTGACATTGTACTGGCTGAGGCAGCCCAGCTCGGCGATGGCGTCGGCCTCGTCCAGCTGTATGAAGCACTGCTCTTGGCCGTCGGCGGCCACCGCACGGCACGTCTTCGACTCCGGCTTGTCGCAGGCGCCGTCCGTGCAGATGTTGCAGCTGCCGCGCACGCCCATCTCCACCGT
This sequence comes from Drosophila robusta, assembly GCA_035043565.1. Classification (NCBI taxonomy): domain Eukaryota; kingdom Metazoa; phylum Arthropoda; class Insecta; order Diptera; family Drosophilidae; genus Drosophila; species Drosophila robusta. Next base: position 8,316,168 of record JAWNMW010000584.1, read on the forward strand.
GTTGCACTTGGCCTTGGCGCAGGCGACACAGTTGTCCATGGTGCCGTCGGCGCAGGCGTCGCGATCGTCCAGGTCCAGATCGTCCAGGCAGGTGCGCACCAGCTCCCACGGCGCACCCGCATCGCCGGTGCGCGGATAAAGCGCCGTGATGCACTGCTCGTTGCAGCGCCGACTTTCCGTCACCAGCTCAATGTCGAAGACACAGTGCTCATCGTCCTGGGCATCGCACGCCACACACTCCACCAAATTCGCGTTCGTCTTCAGCTTGTTGCAGCCGTTCGAGCGGCACTCGTAGCAATCGGTGTCCGTCTCGCGGCAGGTGTCCGCCAGGTTATCGCTGCAGCCCCGCTGGACGACGGAGCCGTCGCCGGCGAAGACCGCCATGCAGCTCTGGGCATCGTTGTTATCGCACTTCTGCAGTAGGCCCGAGCTGGCCGCGCACTCCTCCGCGCTGGAGCAAATATAACAGTTTATTGGACCCGAGTGCCAATTGTGCGTCCAAGCATCTGGGAAAGTATTTCAAAATTCAGTTTTCATACAACCAAATACCTAATGTTATATTTATCTCAGCCAGTTCAAAATTCAGTTTTCATACAACCAAATACTCAATATTATATATTCATCTCAGCCAGTTCAAAATTCAGTTTTCATACAATCAAATACTTAATGCTGTATTTATCTCGAAAAACTTTACGCATTTGGATTGATAATATCTTTTAAAAATAAAATAAAATATTACTCAAGTTAAACTTTATATATATGACTATATTTCCACATCAAATTCATCAAATATTTAATTTAAGTAATATTCAGTTTTTTAATAAGATTTCTCATATTTTACAATGTCAATTTACGGGTTTTCTGTTGTCCCGGCAGCTAGGCAACCAAATCAGTGCAAAGTGCAAATACATTATACACATACACACATTATAGTTGCTAATCTTGCGGCTAGTTGTATGGCCAAAACAATTGCCTCGTTATTTATAGCTGGCAATCCAATCGATTTATGGTTTTACAACATACGAACTTATAGTGTTAATTGGAGATAGCATTCTACGTACGGACAAAGGCTTATATAAGTGCATTGCGAACATAAAAATGCTTTCGGTAAGCTCATTTATTTATTATTTGAGATTGTCCCCATGCCATGTAAAAAAACTGCTAATTTACTAGCTATATTTTCGGGGCTATAAAGAGATATTAGCAATTAGCGCCTTATCAAAAAATATTTGTACAGCGGCCATGAAATTCACCATCTTTAATTCTAATCTTTTAAAAATTCCAAGTAAATCCTTCATAAGCTAATCAAATCGAAAAAATCTTTGATTTAAAAAACGACCAACAATCCGCGATAGTCAAGGCCTAAGGCAATGTCCAAAAAAGCTAATCTTTCAAAGCTTATCCACACACTAATCTAAGACAATCCATTATGTTTTGGTACTCATATTAATTTTATTAAAAATGCTGTTGATTTCGTCATTTTTCTACAGAACACTTCAAACGAATAGTTTGAATTTGATAGTATTTTATCTGATTAAAAAGAAACTAGTAATCGTAGATTTTGTTTAATCTATTCAGATTATTTCTATAGCACGTGTCTTAGTAGTTAAATAAGCCTTAAAAAAAGCTAAGCAATGGACAGTGGAAGTTATTAAGTTTGCATTAGGTATATATGTATTCCCAATTCTTTTTACGACAGTAAAATTCTATGTTATATAAGCTTAGATTTCCATCAGATAGGTCATTTTTCTCATTCCTTTCCAAAGGTAGGCAATGTCGCAACCGAGATTCAATCCAACTTGCCCAGATTTCATCGAAATCATACTAAAGTGACGAGATATGGGTCTGGGAATACCATAACCGATCTGTAGGTATTCCTGCGCACATGCTACTTTAGTACATTATCCAGTAGTCGATAGTTACATTTGTGTTTTCGCTGATATTACTTTAGGAAAAGTGCACGTAGTCCAGTAGGTTGATAAGTAACATTATCAGTGATTAGCGAACATAGTCATAAGTGTAATTATGTTACATTTATTTCGATAACTATTAGTTTTTCGTACCAATACCAATAATTTTGGACAGTCACAATGATTTTACAACAATTGATTGGTTTAACTAGAATTTGTTCGTATGCAGTTTATGCGTTTAGTTCACTATTCCAATTTCTTTGAAATATGTCAAAAGTATGTTTTGTTCAGCTAATTCTCGGCTTTTGACTTTGTCGTAATCTTGTTACAACTCGAATTACACTCGAAATTGGGTTATCCTTGAGATTCACAATCACCTACCACTTGGATTATTGGCATATAATACCAGAAGCAGCAGAGCTGCTCCTGCTGTACTCAGTCTCATGTTCGATGGGGTTTACCCGACGCGTATTACCAACAAAATTGGAATCGGGCGACTAATTTTGTGGCTGGTCTCGGATCGCCTTTTATAGATTTGACGATCGTTCGTATCAGCCTGAATAGAACCACAGTTATTGCCTTATATTACCGACTGCGATTATATGTTTCTGTTGCCGAACGTACGATAACGCGTGTTTTTGTTCGCCGTTATTTATAACACCACCGACCACCCCCTGGCACCCGAGCGAGTACCTAGGTGAATTTACATAAAAAGCAAAAACAACTCCAAAGATAACCCGAAAAAACGTGGTTTAATCACAAAATCGAGCCCGATACACTTTTATACTCATGTAGCTCGATTTTCGTCATTTTGGCAAATGGATGAGATAAGGTAACAATTTGATATGTGGATCGCAGATTCGAGCTACGCAAGTGTGAATATTGTTTTTTTATTTTTTATTAGTTTTATGCAGACGGGCTATAAACGCTTTGGGCCAACTTTATTACTGATTCATTGAACAGTTAGGAAATGCACTCAGAGGCGCAATTCACAATGTCGTTGCACTTAAAGCTTATCATGTGATAAACGAGTTATGCAGTTCTAATCGATTGAAAGGGTGACAGCTCCGAGAACTGGCCACTTCCCAATTGCCGACTTCTTATACGCGTTTACGAAGTGAATGGAGTATATTGGCTTTGGGCAATGTCTGTCTTGCTGTCCGTATAAACGCAATTTTTTTCGCCGCTATTGAAGCTAGGGACTTGAAACCTGGAATATATACTCGTGTATACCCGCTTCAGACAAAGTGTTAAGATTTTTGTGCCACGCCCTCTGGGAGACTGGCAAATTGATAACATGATGATCGCAAATCGATAAAAGGTGAATATTTCCCACAATATCCATATTTGGAATATGTACTACTGGAAAGCTCCCGCAAACATCACAGAAAAACTTCCCGGTCACGCCATGTACATGGTGGAGGACAAACCATGAAAAAAATGCCATCAAACATGAAAATCGGTTAAGTTTTGACAAAGTTATGGACGTTTGAAATACGCGACTTTTGGATCCGTGAGCTTTACATGTCAAAATTTTTGTAAATTTTAGCATGATTTTTGACAAAAAATTTGACCCCTCAAATTCGGTGTTAATGTTGTTTTTTATACTAATTGTGATACCCACAATCGATTAAAAATAAAAATTCCGGATTCTAAATTTTGAAAAAAAAATTTTCCAAAATGAGTAAGGGGGGTACATGCTTTTTTTTCCCAAAAAATTAAAAAAAATTTATTATCAAAAATGTATATACTTTAAATGCAGAATCAATCTAGAGGATAAATCAGGTCTAAAATGCCCTCAAACATGGAAATCGGTTCAGTTTTGACAAAGTTATGGGCGTTTGAAATATGGGAGCTATGGATCCGAGAGCTTTACATGTCAAAATTTTTGTCAATTTTGGCACGATTTTTGACAAAAAATTCGACCCCCTCAGAATCGGTTTTAATGTTGTTTTTTATACTAATTGTGATACCCACAATCGATTAAAAATAGAAATTCCGGATTCTAAATTTTGAAAAAAAATTTTTTACAAAATGAGTAAGGGGGGGTACATGCTTTTTTTGCCAAAAAATTAAAAAAAATTTATTTTCAAAAATGCATATACTTTAAATGCAGCATCAATCTACAGGATAAATCATGTTCAAAATGCCATCCAGCATGAAAATCGGTTCAGTTCTGACAAAGTTATGGAGCTATGGATCCGAGAGCTTCACATGTCAAAAGTTTACTCAAGCCCCATATATGCAAAAATATGAAAAAAGAAACGCAATTAAAATACTTCGGACTTGGGCTTTGGTGTCTACATAGATTTGAACACTTTTGTTAAGCCCTGAAAATTTCATCAAGATCCCGCTCTTAGTTTAGAAGTTATTCACGAATTTAATTTCCATAGTGTGCGCGAAGTGCAAGGGGATAAAAATGTATAAAAGAACAGGGTTCAGGGTATTAGTATTAGTACATTATTATTAGTATTAGTACACTAAAAAATAAGTTATTTTTCTTTTTTGGCTGTTACCAAGCGATGCTTATCGCAAGGGTTTCCAAATAATTTCGCATTTAATCTCTTCCAATCATGTTTAGATTAGTGTTCTTGGGTTTTTCTATTTAGCTATTCGAACACATTTTCACATTTCACATGGTGTTTTAAAAATCAACGGTAAGCCCATAATACTACCTAATCTTATTAATCGTATTAAATAAATCAGATTTGCACATAGATTTGGTATTTAATTATGTTGTATTCTTGAAAAATTAATGTGTTCTTTTTGGGTACCTTCTCAAAATACTATGTAATAATATTAAGATTGTGCGTTTATTTAATTTATTTTGGGAATTATATCTAAGTATAACATAGCCGCAAGGATGAAAGCAAAAAATATAGGCTCCCGAAGTAAAATTAAATTAGTTATGTCGCATTAGCCATTAGACATCAGTCGAAGCCCTATATATGTATTTTAACGTATAACTGAGTGCTTTATCGTAATTTATGAACAATAACAATCGGTTAATGGTTATTAGATTAGTATTAATTTTATGATTGAGGAAAGGTCATGGGATCGCAAAGCCGCAGAACTTAGTGCAACGGTTTTTCCAAAGTTATTTATTGGCGGAATAAAAATACATAGCCAACTGCAAAGCAAGCAGCAAAATCGGGATGTTTTTCGTACATAAGCCCTCAGCGCTGCCGGGTGTGGGCGACGGCGTTGGTGGCTCAGTGGGTGGATTGCTGGGGGTAGAGGTGGTTTGCTCTGTGGGCGGCGATACAGTTGAAGTCGTGCTGGTGCTGCTGCTCGTTGATGTTGAGCTGGAGGTGGAGCTGGAAGTGGAACTGGAGGTGGAACTGGAGGTGGAACTGGAAGTGGAGCTGGAGGTGGAGCTGGAGGTGGAGCTGTCGACTGGCGGCGCAGTCGTCACTTCAACCTCCTCCAGCAGCTGAGCATTGCAATGTGGTGTGGCCAAAGGGTCGCACAGCTGGCAATTGGCGTCGGCCTGGCAAGTCCGTTGCTCGGCCAAGGTCAGGGCGCAACCTCTTTCGACCCGCTGGGCCTTGACGCTCGCATAGCAAAGGTTGCGACCACTGCGGGCTATTCCACACGTTTGCGGTGCCAGCTGCTCCGGGGCCGAGCGGCAGTCCTGCAACAGAGATGCGTTTAGATGGCGTGTCTTCAGATTTTATTGAGTTCGATTTCTCGCTTACCTCCGTGTCCGAGCACTGTAAACAAGACAGCTGGCGGGAACTCACATTGTTGCACTTTTCGGTTACACAAATCTCGCATTGCACCCGGGAGTGCTTCGGGCCTTTGCACTGGTGCCGCCAGCCGTCTTCCAGGGACTCCAGACAGCCCTGGGCCCTAACCACGCCCCCTTCAAATACACTTATGCATGCATCGAGCTGATCCACGCACTGCTCCGTGGCCTGGTAACTGCTTCTCTGGCAGTTAATCCCCCGGCAGTACAGGCACGACTCCGATGCAAGGACGAAACCTACCCGCATCAAGGTACAAACAAGAAGGAGAACTGCGCACTTCCTGGTCAACATTGAAACTGATTCATTTGGCATTTGGATGGGTGATAATGTGGACACCGCTTTATATAAACATAGTTGCACTCGAGGGTGCTTTGTTACAGGGCTGAAGTGTTTAAGCGGTGTTGGTCCCGATTAGGCGGTTCTCTGGAGCTATCTGAGAAGTACGAGTATCTATTACTACCCCACCCAAAGTCAAGCTGCCAGATAACCGAATAAAGCACATCATTTGAACGTGATTGTGCGACTCTTAAGCACTATGCAAACAGTTCACCTTGTGGCTTCTTTTGCGAATGCGTAAGCCTAGAGGTACTTAAATACTCAATTTAATGGGCAAAGTCTTCCCTAGTCATGAGTAAATAAACATGTTTACAAGAATAAACGAATTCGGATTGCGGTATTACTTAGGCAGAAAAATTGACTTTTGAATTTAAGTGATGACCGCGTGATGTAACTTTCTTTCCGCTCAGATTAATTTAAAGATGACCTTTAAATCAATAAAGATCAAGCAATCTATAAAAATAAATTTCTATTTAAACTTGCACATAGTCAACATTTTTATAAGTCTTTAAATTAAATGGGCAGGCAATAAAATTTTATTGTGAAAGCCCAATTAGTCTGAGGAGTTAATTCAACTGCTGCATTTGTGTTTTATCAATAAAGTTGCCGTTGCTTTATAAACGTTATTTTTAACTTATGGAAACCATATCTTATCACAACAAATATAAGTTATTATGCCTTGTGCTTGTTGGCCAACTTTCATCCAAATTTGATTTTTATCTGGTGTAGCTGCCACCAAACCGATTTTTGAAGATATGGCTTTAGCTCTCGCCACAAATTAATAAGCGAATGTAGGTCAAATAACTACAAAGCTGCTTGATTTAAATTTATATAATAATATTGATATTAATAACTACAAAATTTGCATATTGTTTTCCACAATATTGAATCCCATTCCCATACCTTATATTCATTAGTTGTTCTTGATAGATAATATCTTGTTAAACTGTCAAAAGTAAATGTATAATTTAACTAAATTTTTTTATTGCATGTTTATTTGCTAGGTGAATTAAAGTTGTTAAAACTATCGCAGAAAGCGAATGAAACGATTGCCAGCATTCGAATCCACTGAAATATTCGCACTGTTGCAGCCCTGGACATCACCGGAGGAACACAGCAGGCAGCTGGTATCCTTCAGGCAGCTCTCCTGATCGGCCACCGTTGTGGCACAGCCCCGTTGAATGCTGCTGGCCGAACCCGTGGCCTTCACGTAACAATACGAATTGGTTGCCGTAGGAGCTGCACAAACCGCCGGCTTTAATGAGCTCGCGTTCGTGGCGCAGTTGGCGTCCTGCGAGGAAAGTATTTAAATAGAATGAATCAACGAATAGTCCGTCATCTTGTGGAATCTCTGATTACCTTGCTGGAGTCGCACTGAACACATGCGAATTTCGCAGAGCCAACATTGTTGCACTTATCCGTGTTGCACTTAAAACAGGAGCCATCGTTTGGGCCATCGCATCGGTGGCGCAGCTTAACGGGAATCTCCAGGGAGCAGCCCATGTAGAGAACGCTGGCTGCTTCGCAAGTAAGTGGTTAGTGGAAAGGCTTTTTAAGGACTGTGTCGTAATGGCAACCCACATTTGTCGTAGATGGTCACGCAGTAGTCCAGCGAGTCCAGACACTGCCGCTCCTGACTCAGAGCCGTGCGCTGACAGTTGATGCCACTGCAACTGTGGCAGGTTGTGATTCTGTTGGCATCGCTGTGTCCTGCGCAAAGTGCGAACAGGAGCACTGCGCTGAGAATTACCTTGGCTTCCATGTTGGGGCCCTAACTGCGGGCCGGAGGCCAATGGATTCGGCTTTTATACCCGCGCTGTCATGTGAAGTGCACTTGAAGCCAGTTCCACATGGTAAACACTTGACAGGTGGCAAAGTAGCTTAGGAATTTTTTCAAACCTGATAACAGTTGGAATCAAACTAACAGATTAATTTCCTAAATAAAAAGGTTAAAAGGTTGTTGATCAAACTCATGTATAGTATATATATATTAACGACATTCGCATGTATATATTTATTTAATTAAGAAAAGATAACAAGTCAAAAAGAAAAATGACTTGTAAACAATATATAAGTAACTAGCATATATATTTGATTTAGTTGTTAAAATTATATATTGAACAGCTTTGTGATATATTGTTGTTTTAAATTTAATTTCTTAATGTGTGTATTATTTGACACTTATTACTTTGAAATTTTAGACCTTACTTCAATTACACATTCAAATTCATAAATTGTGTCCTGTCCATCTGAAAATTTGCGGAATTTTCCTTGCTACCCATCAAATGCTAACAAACATTACATATGTATTTGAAAAAATGTGTGGACTTTGGACATTGTAGAGTATCTATACTCATGTAAATGTATGTAGTGCACAAATAAAGTCATTCTGATCTAAACCTATATATTCTATATCTAAATTCGTTTTACTAACAGCTAGAGATATGATTTCAATAAACATTTTATAGTATTCTTTGCAATTTGCGCAAATTGAAGACTTTTTAATTGTATCTTTTACAATTACAATTTCTTTCTTTTGATGTCTTCGTGCTGCTCAAGCTATTATTTATCAATTAGAAAATTATATTTAGGGCAATTGATATTTGGGACTGGCGATAAACTGAAAACCCCAAATTGCAATGATTTATTTATTTTGACTTTGTTTATTTTTGATTGGTGAACATTTTGAAAGTGGACTAGTGTAAGCCTTGAACAGCCAGCAGTCCGAGCATTCCCAGCAGAAGTCCGAGCAGCTGCTGGGCCGGAGCTGCGCCCGATTTGGAGTCCAGCGCATAGTTGTTGCAGGCCGTGGACCCGTGGCCAGTCTCCGGAATGCACAGGCTGCACTCGCTGTCCTTCAGGCAGCTCGTCTGCTCCTTCACGCTGAGGGCGCAGCCCCGTTGCAGCTGGGAGTCGACGGTCTTCACGTAGCAGTAGGCGTTGCTCGAAGTGGGCGCTGGACATTGGGTGGGGCTAATGCTGTCGGCAGCCGTGTTGCACAAGGAATTCTGCGTGTAATCGAGATGTTTACATCATGCAGAAGCTTTTACTTTGCGATCTCACCTCTGAGCTGCTGCATTGGATGCACTGGAAGTCGATGTGTCCCTGATTGTTGCACAGTTCGCCGCTGCACTTTCGGCATTGCTTGCCCCGTGCGTCGCACTTTGATTGCGCCGCCAACGAGATTCCCAGCAGGCAGCCCCTTTCGCTCACCATAACTGCGAAGCACATATGTAGTTATTTATAGAGTTGTCCTGCGGAACTGCAGCTACTTTACTTACGGCCCTCGTAGACGGTCACACAAATGTCCAGCAGATCGCCACACTGGACAATCGCATTCTGGGTCGTGGTTCGCTGGCAATTGATGCCCTCGCAGCTGTAACAGTGACGAGGACTCGAGGCGTTCACAGCCGACTCCCTCAACTCACTGGCTGCCGATAAGGACAGGCTCAGCAAAAGGATAACAGCGCTCGGTGGAAACATATTCTGCCTACCTGTGACTTTGGCTCACAAATTTTAACTGAAACGATTTTCGAGTCAATTCAGTTGGCGGCACTTAAGTATTTTCTTTGCAGTATTTTTCGTTACAACTTGAAAAGGTCCGATAATAGTTGAAGAGCTCAGCTTTTTCGAGGGGTTTTGATACCCTTTAATAGTCGTGCGTCGTATTGAAAGCTCTTTTAACCTCTATTATAATTCTTAAGTAAGTATATTATGATATTATTTTCATTAACTCAACAGGTCCTGGCAGAGATAAATCTTTGCAACAGCAAAATAAAAGTTGACTCAGGGGTATTACTTCAACCTTTAATCAATAATTTAAACAAATAAAATACATTATAATCGTTACAATTCAGTTGTTAAAAACATATAAGAAACCTATTTTCTGACATAGTGTAATTGATAGACAGCATCCAAGTTCGTAGTCGTATACTAAATAAAAACAATATTCTCCCTATAGAGTATATTTAAGTCAAACATACAAAAATTAAAAATAATTCCATTGTTCTTAATACATGTTTGTGGCTTATGGGACAACGTTTTGTTTGCATGTCTCTTCACGTGCCCAATATCAAAAGTATCACTCGATTTCTATTAAAGGCTTATCTTCTTGTGGAAATATACCAATATACCCTATTAATATGTGTGTATTAAATGTGCTGTGATTTTTTCTATTTATTATAATGACTCACATTAAAGGTGCTTTACCGTAGCTAAATATATTATATAAATGATAACCTTTTATTCAAGAAATTTTGTTTTTTTTGTATTTGTCTTGCCCAGTTTTCAATATGAGTAATTTTTATAGCTGCCGCTGACACTGCTTGTTGTATGATCTATATCTTAAGTTGCTTAACTTTTTCCAGTGAATCAGTTACAATTGGTCATATTTGGCCAATCATTTTTATTAGTCCAGTTATCTACTGGTTATCAAATCTATTAGAGCCCTTATCAGCAAGTGCTTTCAATTTATACACAATGCGTAAGTTTATGACAGTCGAAAATATAGTGCCATCTATAAACTATAAATTACCTTTGTCGTAATTTATAGAAAACACGAGTCTTGGACATTGACAGTTGGCCAAATTAAATGAGCCGACAACTTCAATCAGGGCCAACATATACAGAGATATGAACTCTTGTCAGAACTGAACAAGAAGCACACAATAATTAGCTGAAATTCCAGATAGCTAAGTTTAAGTACTTCAGCTGCTTATCTATGAGAACTAAATGATTTGGTAAGAAGCAACATTTCCTATTATGTATCTGTACTACTTAGCTTCAACAAGGGCCGGCCAAGTTGTGTTCAATTCCCCTTAAGTGAGTGAGTTAAGCGGAATAGCTATGTTTTCGTCGGCCTTCATCTTTTTTCCATTATATGCCTTTCTAATGTCATTTTTTTTGTACCTTTCGCAACCAAGCGTATTTTCAACTTTTCGCGAACTTTAATGCAAAGGTCACACTGAAAACTGAGTTCTTTCAAATTAAAGCACAAACTGTACTTATTTGCATATATTTACAGCAGATTTCTTTTATAACCCAGGCAGACCAACAAAAGCATGCGGAGATTACGTTACACAATCGCAAAGGAGAAAAGCTGCGAGAGAGAAATGAAAATAATACAACCATAACAAAGAAATATGCAAAACAGATGAATTGGGGATAAAGTCGCGCACAGAAACAAAGAGGAAAGCGCCAGAAAAAAATGAAAGGAAAAAACTGAAATCGTTATAAAAATTGTAACTTTATTTTACCGCCGGGACAACTTTTAGATTTTCCATGGAAATGGCGGGCGGTAAATGTTAAAGACAATGACATAATGAAAATGAAAGTTGCAGGGGGTTGAAACCGACAACAACAACAACAACTACAACGTAAATTCACTTAAAAACGTATCAAAGCATAACCGGAAATGGACTTTACAAATTCGGCAGTAAAGCATCTTAAAATAGCTTTAAGTTTACAGCCTCCATTGAAGAAGTCATATGTAAACCCACAAATGTCGTTGGTTTGGTTCACGGTTTGAACCCATGCGTCACCTCTGGGTTCGGTTCATGAATCTGGTTTTTCAAATTTATGAACCCAGGTTTTGGTTCGAACCTGGAACTTTTATATTTCATAGGGGCGGCGGGGGTGTGGCGTACTGTCGGATCGATCTTAAGAGGTCACCCAAACAAATTTGGTGACACTAGCTTAAAAACTGTGGGAGATATAGGCTTTCGTACTTAGCGGGGTGGGAGTGGGCGTGGGCTGGAAATTAGCTTACCCTTATTTTTAGGGGGTGTGGCGACTAATCAACCTTTCAAATTTGGTGACTCCAGCTCTGAAACTGTGGGAGATATAGGCTTTGCGATTCAAGGGGGCTGGTGGCCGGGGGCGTTATAGTGGGCGTGGCCAGGATATCAAGGTCACCATTTTTGGGGGAGGTCACCGAAAATCAACGTGGCAAAATTGAATAGCGAATTGCGATTTGAGGTGGATCGGCATTGTATCGCCTTCACATTTCAAGTTTCTATTTTTTAAAAAGCGATAAAAGTGCAGAGCAACCAAAGTCTGTTGTGTGAGCGAGCAAGTTGCACAAAAGGAAATGAGAAAGGAAATGAGTAAACATTCTAATCTATATGCTGTTTGCTTAGAGATTCTTTTTATACCCCGAACCCATTAGAAATGCGTAAATCAGGGTATATTGGCTTTGTGTAAATGTATGTGACGGGCAGAAGGAGGTATCTCCGATACCATAAAGTATGTATATCCTTGATCAACATCAATAGCCGAGTCGATCTAGCCTAACTTAATGCTCTAGTTTAGAAGTTATTTACGAATTTAGTTCCCTCAATGGGGCATTTACATGTGTATGCCTATATTTGATTTTGTGTGTGTGCATGAATGCAATGGGATTCGAATGTATGGAAAGACAGTGTTCAGGGTATCCCCTAGTCGGGCACTTCCGACAAATTTTTTTTATTTTATTTTTTTTTAACTAAACCTTTAACTTTATCTTTAACATTACGTCATTGTATGAATCAATATGTTAATAGTGCTAAGCACAGCGAAATGGGCGCATAATAACACCAGTGTTGCAACCGTGTACAAGGTTTTCGGCTCGTTAATTTTGACCAACTATTGATTTTCCTTTTAATAATTAAAAGTGTACAATGCAATTAAATGCAATATTTAGTTGTTTATTGCTGTCATTTTATAATGTGGGCTGTTACCAGGATAACGGGGTGGAACCCCAAGTTGGCCTGCGGCCGGAACTGACGACAGGAGTCAGGATTCCAAGTGAAGACTCCAGCCAGGGCCAGGCTCAGGCGCCATCAGTGACATCTCAAGCAACGAAAGATGTGCCTTTGTCGTCCGATAAGGAGGATAACTATAATAAATCCGAGGTGCATATTGCCATTTATGGCTTGGTTACATATCTCTATTTGGTTGCATTAAACTAAAACTTGTCTCGTCAGATAACTTTCATGCCACATGTGGTGCTGTGCATAATTGTCGGATGGTTTGCGCACAAATATTTGGGAATTTCTGTCAAAGCCGTTATTATAGGCGGCATTTTTCTGTATGGCTACTTTATGACTTATTTAGAGTGCAATAAGGTGAGTATTACAAACATATATCAAATTTAATTAAGTTTAGCTTCATTTATTTTAGAAACTGGAGATTGATGCAATGATCTTGGATGGTGCCAAAAAAACTGGTTTTCACGTCAATTTGCTAAATTTTTCAAGGAATCTCCAGATGCACAACAAAGGGCGAAACTTTTGTAAGTATCACCTTTTCAGCCCGAAAACTAAATGTTTAACATATTCATATTACAGAAAATCAGGCAAATCAAGTATTCCAGATTGTCAACTAGATCATGTTCTCATAGTATATTTGTCCAAACAAATTAAAATGCTACAAGAGGCAATTTTCACCTTGATCAGTTTTAATTGTAAGTATTTATATGTTTAAAATAATTGAAGTATTTTTAAATTTTAATTATATTTGCTCCAGCTGGATTGCCCTTTCCATTCAACTTTATTGCTCCATTCGCACAGGTCTTCCTGATTGGGTATATTTTAAAGTTAATCTTAAAATGTCTTGTAAGCGTTAAACTGTGGATGGGGCAAATGAAGCAGTTGGCGATCAGTTTGATGAATTTGTAGAAGGAGATTAAAAGCCATCGACACGTTGAACATGACACAATCCAAACAGCAACAAGAACTACAGCAACCCGACTCGGGTGTACAAGCTCCCCAACCTGAATGCAATCTAAATTTCAAGCCAGTCTCATATCAAAATCCCAATATCAGCAATTCCTCAACTAATATCGCTCCGGAAGCCAGTCTTACAGCTGCTTATGATGACGAAGACGTTGATCATATTGGCAACGATCAACATTTACGTATACATTTTATGCTGTATTATGCAATAGTGGTGGTATTTGGACATTAATAATAAAGCATTTATTTGATTATTTCTTACAATTTATTTAACGAAAAAATCAACAACATTTTTAAGATAACAAACAAAATATTAGTTTTCTCAAAAATCATAAGTTAGTTATTTTCAAAATTAGGGTTAAGAAAATTAGAACGATTTTTTGTTTATATTTAAATACTTTTTAAACTTATTATTTTGCAATTGCTCATAAGATGGAGTCCCTTTATAATGAGCGAAACCTCAACTTTGAATGCTAATGCTGATTATGATTCATTTCAAGTTTTCTTAAACAAGTAAGCTTCTCACTCGGCGCTGTGATTTTCAGGAAAATTTAGCTTGTCGCTGGATGCACATCTTACAGATGATATAGGCTTTCGTACTTAGCGGGGCAGGAGTGGGCCTGGGCTGGGAATTTGTTTACCCTTACTTTTAGGGAGTGACGACTAATCTACCTTTAAAATTTGGTGACTGTAGCTCTGAAACTGTGGGAGATATAGGCTTTGCGATTAAAGGGGGCTGGTGGCCGGGGGCATTATAGTGGGCGTGGCCAGGATATCAAGGTCACCATTTTTGGGGAGGTCACCGAAAATCAACGTGGCAAAATTGGTGACTCTACCTTTGCGAATTGCGATTTGAGGTGGATCGGCATTGTATCGCCTTCACATTTCAAGTTTCTATTTTTAAAAAGCGATAAAAGTGCAGAGCAACCAAAGTCTGTTGTGTGAGCGAGCAAGTTGCACAAAAGGAAATGAGAAAGGAAATGAGTAAACATTCTAATCTATATGCTGTTTGCTTAGAGATTCTTTTTATACCCCGAACCCATTAGAAATGCGTAAATCAGGGTATATTGGCTTTGTGTAAATGTATGTGACGGGCAGAAGGAGGTATCTCCGATACCATAAAGTATGTATATCCTTGATCAACATCAATAGCCGAGTCGATCTAGCCTAACTTAATGCTCTAGTTTAGAAGTTATTTACGAATTTAGTTCCCTCAATGGGGGCATTTACATGTGTATGCCTATGTTTGATTTTGTGTGTGTGCATGAATGCAATGGGATTCGAATGTATGGAAAGACAGTGTTCAGGGTATTCCCTAGTCGGGCACTCCCGACATATTTTTTTTATTTTATTTTTTTTTAACTATATCTTTAACTTTATCTTTAACATTACGTCATTGTATGAATCAATATGTTAATAGTGCTAAGCACAGCGAAATGGGCGCATAATAACACCAGCGTTGCAACCGTGTACAAGGTTTTCGGCTCGTTAATTTTGACCAACTATTGATTTTCCTTTTAATAATTAAAAGTGTACAATGCAATTAAATGCAATAGTTAGTTGTTTATTGCTGTCATTTTATAATGTGGGCTGTTACCAGGATAACGGGGTGGAACCCCAAGTTGGCCTGCGGCCGGAACTGATGACAGGAGTCAGGATTCCAAGTGAACCCTCCAGCCAGGGCCAGGCTCAGGCGCCATCAGTGACATCTCAAGCAACGAAAGATGTGCCTTTGTCGTCCGATAAGGGGGATAACTATAATAAATCCGAGGTGCATATTGGCCTGGTTACATATCTGTATTTGGTTGCATTAAACTAAAACTTGTCTCGCCAGGTAACTTTCATGCCAGTAGTACTGCTGTGGATATCTGTCGGATGGATTGTGCACAAACAATTGGGAATTTCTGTCAAAGCCGTTATTATTGGCGTCATTTTTCTGTGTGGCTACGTTATGACTTATTTAGAGTGCAATAAGGTGAGTATTACAAACATATATCAAATTTAATTAAGTTTACCTTTATTTATTTTAGAAACTGGAGATTGATGCAAATTTCGAGGTAATTGACAACATGCAGACGCTCTTGGATGATGCCAAAAAAACTGGTTTTTACGTCAATTTGCTAAATTTTTCAAGGAATCTCCAGAGACACAACAAAGGTCGAAACTTTTGTAAGTATCACCTTTTCAGCTTGAAAACTAAATGCTTAACATATTCATATTACAGAAAATCATGCAAATTAAATATTCCATTTTGTCGACCAGATCATGTTCTCATAATATATATTGACACTTTGTTCAAACAAATTATAATGCTACAAGAAGAGGCAATTTTCACCTTGATCAGTTTTAATTGTAAGTATTTAAATGTTTAAAATAATTGAAGTATTTTTAAATTTTAATTATATTTGCTCCAGCTGGATTGCCCTTTCCATTCAACTTTATTGCTCCATTCGCACAGGTCTTCCTGATTGGGTATATTTTAAAGTTAATCTTAAAATGTCTTGGAAGCAGTTGGCGTCTGATGAATTTGTAGAAGGAGATTAAAAGCCATCGACACGTTGAACATGACACAATCCAAACAGCAACAAGAACTACAGCAACCCGACTCGGGTGTACAAGCTCCCCGGAAGCCAGTCTTACAGCTGCTTATGATGACGAAGACGTTGATCATATTGGCAACGATTAACATTCACGTATCCATTTTATGCTGTATTATACAATGGTGGTGGTATTTGGACATTAATAATAAAGCATTCATTTGATTATTTCTTACAATTTATTTAACGAAAAAATACAACAACATTTTTAAGATAACACACAAAATATTAGTTTTCTCAAAAATCATAAGTTATTAATCAAAATTAGGGTTAAGAAAATTAGAACGATTTTTTGTTTATATTTAAATACTTTTTAAACTTATTATTTTGCAATTGCTCATAAGATGGAGTTCCTTTATAATAAGCGAAACCTCAACTTTGAATGCTAATGCTGATATTGATTCATTTCAAGTTTTCTTAAACAAATAATCTTCCCACTCTGTGCTGTGGTTTTCAGGAAACTTTAAGTAGGGGCAAACCTAGAAATGAAACTCGCAGCAGCTTGTCGCTGGATGCGGATCTTACAGATACTTATCTGGCTGATGGTCTGTTTATTGAATGTGTGACGAACACTTTGCGAGTGTTCATATAATTTATGCCGAGCGAATATTGGTGCCAATCCAACGTACACAAATAACATGCTATTTGTTATGCATTGAGTGCGTTTATCTATTGGCACGGCCTGTCAGAGCAGCTGCAGATACACCCACTGCCTCAGACTGTATCTATGAGAATGGATTTGGAGCCTCGATTAGTTTTTCGGTGCGAATAATTTACTGCTGATTGCATGTTGGGGCATTCGCTGGGCCCCGCTGGGGACACTTATCGAAACGTTGCTTTCTCATAATTGACTTGAATCATTTTGGCAATATGCATGCGTGCGAACTGACTGATTGATTGATTGATGGCTGGAATGAGTTGGGTGTTTCGCTGGCATTTCGCATTGCAGTTCACGTTCGAGTGGTTGGCTTTCATTTCCTTTGCCCTGTTTTGCGGCCTGTGGTCACACACATAACGGCCTGGCTATTTCTCTATCCCCACTAACTCTTCACCTGTCTCTGTCTCCCTCCTCTTTCCTTCTCGCTGCTAGTTCCCGCTTGTAATTGCGTTTATTGTGCGTTTGAGATTTGTAATTCGCTTCTGTGTATCTATATCTACGAGAGTGTGTGGGTGTGTGTGCGTGTGTGTGTGTGTGCCATGGCGCCGCAGTGTTGATTGAAAATGGCTTAAGTAATCGACAGTTGATTGGTTGATTTGATTGTTGTGCTGTCCGCGTGATTGTTGTTGTTCGTGTGTGCGTTGCTGTTGTGTCTGCTGAATAGTGCGGATTAGTTTGGCAGCTGGGCCCGTGGACTTTGTGGGTTTTACTTCAGCTTATAGCGCTGTAAATCTTGTTACGACACTTCGCTCATGTGGGCGAGATTATGAGAATTGGTTAGAGTGAGGCATAGCTGCTTATTATTTAGGCCAAGTCAGGTGTTATATATCAAAGTAAATAGGAATTGATGAAGATACCACTAGAAACTAAACCTTTATAAGTTATAGTCAAAATGCCACTGGCCATATACTATTGCATTTAATATCTTGGAATACGCAAGCTTATTAGCGCTAATTAACTAACTGTTTGACTGGTGCTTAACGTACAAATTAAAGCAGTGAAAAAACAACAAACTACAAAATAGTTAACCTTTTTGGCTATTAGTTATGAACAAGAACTCTAAATTTATAGCATCTCGACACCTTTATATTTAAACAAGAATTGAGTTTTATTAAATTAGCTAATTTCTCTATAAAGCCAGCGACTTAGGCGGGAATTGAAAGATTAGCCACTTCTATATGTTTTGCTTTGCCCACTCACTCATATCGCGCATTTCTTGAGTATTTGCTCAGCATTTCTATGTCAGCTGCGCGTTTCTTTGCGTCTGCCGCAGAGCCCTGACCCAAATGCGTTGGCTGGCTGCCTGCTTGGCTCCTTGGAGCGGGCAGATGGGGGAGGGGAACTGGGAGAGGTGGGCGCTTTGGCAGAAATAAGCTGCTGCCGCTGACTGGCGGCGCTGTGGCTACAAACATTTTTGCGGATGGACGCAGCCACGAGCAGCACTTTGTTTGGAACGACTTATGCGGGTGAAGGAGCCGGTGGAGCAGGTGGGGCAGGTGGAGCTGGGGGAACGAGTTGAGTTTTGTGTGAAGCAAAACGTAAATAAAAGCCAAGCAGGCAAACGGCCACGTAAGAAACGTAAAATGCCGCAAAATGGCGCAAAAGAAAATCCACTTTTACGGTAAAAGTTCTCAGTGGTATCGTTGTTGTTGCTGTTGTTGTTGCTTGTTGCCAGTTACCTTCACCAAAATGCAGCCATTAGCTGACCTGAAAAGCTCGGCCCGGCTTTCAAGTGGCGCTCTCTTTTAGTGGCTTCATATGCACTTCAATATTTAACATAAACAAATATAAACAAACTACATCAAGTGTATAACAATGGGCCTGTGTGTGTGTGTGTGTGCGTGCGTGTGTGCGCATCAAGTGTGTAAATTCGTGAGTGCTTGCTTTTCTTTACTGCCAAGATGACAGGTCGAATAAGGCGGCTGTCAGCTTCTGCTTCTGTTTAAATAAATACGAAAGTAAAGTAGAAACAGGTAAGAGTGTTCTAGTCGGGAGTGCCCGATGAGGAGATACCCTGTATGCAGGTGCGAGCTTGCTTCGAACTGCATTAACAATATCAGAATATATTATAAGTGATTGTCGATCTACGAGAATATTAAGTGTCTACCTCTTTTAGTTTTCAGACGGACAGACAGACGAATCAAGAACATATATCCTTTATGCTTTCTTCTGCTTTCTTTCTTACATACATTAGCAGAAATCGATATCTGTATTAAAAAACCATTCACTGCTAAAGTTTGTTTTTCGTAGTTTTGCAATAATGTTAAAGCAAGACTTCTTTTAATGCAACTGTAATGAGGTCTTATTTAAAGATCTAAATTAGCTAAATTCAGATAACTCTCTCATCTTGACAACTGGATGGTAAATTAACTGCAAGGTGGATTGACTCTTTAAAGATCATCACTGACGGCATTCCATTGCGAAATATCTCTTGGCTCTCAGATCCTGCTCAGTGGCAAGTCTGCTCCGAGTTGAGAACAACCTGTCAGCGCCTGGGACCCAGATCAAGTTTGGGTGGCTAAGCCCTTGGGTGGCCAATTTAGAGGAGTGCGCAACGTTGCAGAATCAAAACCGCCATGATTAATGTCAACGCAATTGACAAAAGGCATGGCCTGGGAAATGGAAAGCCAGAACGCAACCGGAAAAACTCGACGCACTGTGAAGATGCAATTATTGATGGATTATTTACTGTCAGCACTGTCCGTTATGACAATGAGATATGGCCACAGGGCGGCCAATCTTTCAGACTGCGTCTGGAAAATGTCTGCGTTCAATGACAACAACTAGACAAGGAGATCAAGCGCCTACTCTTGTGTCTGTCCCCGAGGCGTGGACGCGTTGCATTTTCTTGGGCATTTTTCTGACTCTCTGACTTTGCAATTTACGACCGCAATTATAGTGTGCGCTCGTGGATGCCACGCCGTGTGGCAGGCGTCATTAGTATTCAATATTCAATAACTTGCATTGATGCATTAATTGCGCGTAATCACCCGCCATATAAATAACCAGCAATGATGGAACACACACCGCCCCAAGTCCAGGAAGTGCAGAGTCGTCGCCACGTCTCATTTGCATAGGCAGCGCATATTTGTGTAATTATGCGCGGAATTACTATAGTCAAAGGACCAGGAGGCGTCCACGCGGCGTGGCGTCGGGGCTCGCTTTCGGGAACCAGCGTCGGGTAGCTTCTTGCCGTGAGACGTTTGCCGCCAGTCGCCGGCATTTGCCGTTAATTATGTTGACAGCAGTTTCGTCGGGGTCGGGTTCGGGTCGGGGGACCACCAACAATGCCATTCGTCGTTGTCAATCGATAAACGTTTAATCGCCCAATACGATAATGCCCAGACCCAGCATTGATTATGCCTCCCTAATTGATCATTTCTGTTTGCTGCTACTATTTGATTTGGCCGCTAACAAACAATTTAATATGCAAAACATCAAATGGGAATTTGACCCTCCGAAACGGAACGGTTGGGTAATTTTAAAAATAACTTGTGGCTACTTATAACGGTGTCATACATTAAAAGAAAAAGTACATAAATGTGTCAAAATATTTATAATAAAATATAGATAAAAAAGCGATGAATCAAATATAAATAACATAAATTTAGTTAATGAATAAGTAAATGATAGCCGATACCGGATATCTCGACTAGAATTCAAAACAAGTTGCGAGCTGTAGTTACAAATAATTCAGCCCCTTTTCTGTAATATCACATACGCACGCCGAACTTTGCTTAGCAGCTGCGGCATGCCCCCCAGTATAGAAACTAATCCAAAATATTCTTAACCTGCGTGTGGTTCACGAGTACTTAATGAATCAAATTGGGTCCTCTAGTTTTTATGGTTTCTAAGATATGCTCAAAATGACCAAGAATAGATATACTTTATTTGTTCGGAGATGCCTTCTTCTGCCTTTTTATATACACATTTGCAAAAAATCATTATACCCTTTTTCACGCTGGAACAACAAAAAGTTGACTTGTGCGTCGGCCGGGAATCGAACCCGGATCAACTGCTTGGAAGGCAACTATGCTGACCATTACACCACCGACGCCACATGATAAAGGCGGTCAATTTAGCCAAAATAAAGCACAGTTTTAAAAGCTGAGATGAAACTACATAAGTTATTATAAAGTAATTTGTCTTAAAGTGCAATAAATGTATGAACTTAATTTTAAATTTTGGTAAATTTGCTTTGAATACACTTATTTATAACAACGAGAAACTGCACAACAGCACATCTAACAAAAACCAAATATTTATATTTATTTTATATAAATTCTGGCTTTCATAGTCAAAACAAATTACATTTATATATAAATGTTTACTCAAGACAATAATTATATTTGCCAGCTTTTCGCATATTTTGCGTTTTAACTCTTTTAGCTAAGCCAAACATTTTATTTAGATAAACACACAGAAATACGCTGAAATGCATGCCTAGCCAGGGGCAAAAGTAAAATGCAATTTATGCTGATTGCTTATTTGCTTTGAGTGTGATTTGTTAAATTCGTTTGCCCACTTTCTGGATAACTTGAATGGCTCTTGTAGGTGTTGTGTGGGTGTCAAAGGTCAACTGCTGTTGGTATTGCAGCTGCCTATGGATAAGATTGTGTAATGTAAATGCCAACCTCCAATGGCTGGAACTCTATTATATAGTGCTTGACAGCCCGACGAGTTGTGCGCGCGCCCGTATGTGTGTGTGTGTGCGTGTGAGTGTGTGTGGCATTTTGCCAGGCTTTTTGACAAACTTATTAAAAAACTTTGCCGGCTGGAAAATATCATCATTAAAAGCAACGCTTCTCTGATGGAGCTCGTCATTGCCAGACATTTGCTCAGAAAGTTTTGTAGTTTTTTAATTAGGAAGTAATATGTGCGACTATGCTAATGGGCATAGTGGGCGTGGCAGTTTAATATGCAAATAGTTGGAGCTGTTTTCGCCATTCGCAAAAAGAGTTTCTCACAACTATTTAACTATATGCGTTTTTCATTGTCTGTGGCTGTGTATATAATTAATAATTTTAATTGCAAAATTTTGGCTCCATTTTTTTGCACACTTACATAAACGCACAATTTCGCACAAATTGTAAATGCCATGAAACAAAATAATTTATATGCCATGAACATTTTGCGCCATAGCTTGTTATACCCTGTACCTGTACAAAGAGTTATATGTGCTTCTTTTAGTATTATTAAAATTACTAAATAAGGAGTTAATAAATATAGCAATAGAAAAGGGTATTTTCAGGCTCATCTCTTGCCGTTTGTTATTTATTTATATGCTGGTAAACTAAACTTTTAAAATGTTATTACTTCGGGTTTTTGGGGCTTTACATAAAATTAAAAACTACTCCATTGTTTTTTTGTGCATCTTCCCTTCCTCTGTCTCTTGTTGCGTTGTGCTGCGGAAATTGGAGGCATCAAGGCGAGAATGTCCCCATCCACTCATAATTGGCTTGCGGTGCTTTAGCTAACAGAATTAGAATGCGCTTCGTGGCCAATTTTCAGCAAATTTGTTGTTCAGTTTTCTGCCGATGCTGTTGCTGTTGCCGTTCCTGCTGTTGCAGTTGCACATGCCCCACGGATTATAGCCTGGCAACGACTACTTCTCGTGCTGCTTAATTAATTGGCGAAGCAGGCAAAAAAATAAATAAATAAGAGAAGAGAAAATTGCGGGCTATGCGGCAGCCATGTTAAAGCCGCGACGATGAGGATGACAGGGGCTAAGGATGCCATCGCCAGTGTCACCAAAGGTTGATTGGGATCAAGGTGGGAACGAAGTTGTCTCTTGTTTGTTGTTCGTGTGTGCCGACAATGCCGACGAGCCATGAATTGTCCACTTTATAGACTGGCGAAGTGGGTGACTGGTTTTTTTTTTATTTTTTTATTTTTGTTGTTGCTTGGCTTGTACATAGAGATTCCTCCGGTGCTGTGTCTGATTCATTGGGTGTTGTTGCTCGTGGCGCAATGCAACAAACGTGTACATTCTTGAACAATTGGTTAAAGTTGAACAATGCTGGGCAATAGCTAGGCCGGAAAAGTCGCCTGAAGTTACTTAAAGTAGCCGTTCAATAGGCCGACAGAATGAGTTAGCTTTGTATGTTTTGGACTTGAAGAAGTATTTTATATCTATTCTCGTTCACAAAGTGAATAGAATATATTGGGATTGTGCAATGTCCGTCTTGCTGTCCGTCCGTCGCCGCTATTGAAGGGTGTACACCCGCGTCAGACAAAGTGTTAAGATTTTTCCAAAATGATTTTTCCCCCCTTGTACATGCTTTTTTTTGCAAAAAATTAAAAAAAATTTAATTTCAAAAATGCATGTATTTGAAATGCACAATTAATCTAGAGGACAAACCATGAAAAAAATGCCATGAAACATGAAAATCGGTTTAGTTTTGACAAAGTTATGGCCGTTTGAAATATGGGAGCTATGGATCCGAGAGCTTTACATGTCAAAATTTTTGTCAATTTTTGCTTGATTTTTGACCAAAAATTAGACCTCCTCAGAATCGGTTTTAATTATGTTTTTTATACTAATTCTGACCACCACAATCGATTAAAAATAGAAATTCCGGATTCTAAATTTAGAAAAAAATTTTTTTCGAAAATGAGTAAGGGGGTACATGCTTTTTTCCCAAAAATTAAAAAAAAAATGTATTTTCAAAAATGCATATACTTTAAATGCAGCATCAATCTAGAGGATAAATCATGTCCAAAATGCCATCAAACATGAAAATCGGTTTAGTTTTGACAAAAGTATAAGTGTTTGAAATACGCGAGGTATGGATCGGAGAGCTTTACATGTCAAAATTATTGTCAATTTTCCCACGAGTAAGCTTGTCATCCCCTTCCCACTAACCCACCACACTTCACAGGTGTCAGGTCATGTGAGTTATTTAATTTTTGCACTACCGGCGCTCTTCAAAGCTACACAAAATTGCAACGAACCAGCATAGTGGCAACTACCGGCTCCATCAACTAACGGTTAAGCTATAGAATTACCTATTACAACTAAATGCAATTAACGGAGCCGCCGCATCGTGCGGCGTCCCCCAAATATCACGACAATTAAACGGCGTGGTGCAATTTTAAGCCTAAATACAAAAATAAGAAAAAAGGTTGCGCATGACAACGGAAATTAAATTGCATGAAATTGGAAAATTATTACCGCGCACGCCAGCACACACGCACACATGCACACACGCACACACACACATTTGCATAGTGCTGAGGTAACCGCGCAATTTGGTTAGCCATTTAAGCCAAATTAAGGCCCCGTTGGAAGCGTTTGGCTGGGCCCCCTAGCGCTGGTCGCATGCAATCAAGGCTGCAATTTTCTTAACCAGTTTCCTCTGTGCCTATTAGCCAGTTGACAGTTCGTGTGCGTAACGCGGCCTCCACAGCATCTCTCGATCCATCCGAAGCAATTTTTCTAATGATGACACGACCAGACGACGGCGCGGAGAACGTCGCCATTCGACGTGGCTAGAAGAGGCTACTGGCTACTGGCTACTGCAGCCGAGTTTGTCTTGGCCTTCGCACAGGCATTGGCATGCATTGGCAATCAGTTGGCAGTTTGTTTGGCTTAATCGTCTGCGTAATTGATATGCGTATGTGGAGCGGGAGACGGCTGATTCTGGCCAACTGCAGCTGGGCGAGCGTTAAGGAACTTTTCTTTTTAATTAAAGTGCACAGCTCGTTGAATATCAGCTGGCAATTTAACAGAGACATTATTAAGGCTGATTGGGGCAGCTGTAGTACCACAGTTAAAAATGCTAAATGCAAGTGGAAATGGCATCTCGAAGATTGAAATTGATGTTGCGATTGATATGTGTGTGGTCCACAGAAACTGGATGGGATGCGTTGGCTGCAAGAGAAACAAGCCTCGAGATGTGAAAGAGATCGTGATAACGATTAGACAAGCGTAACAATCATTAAAGTAATCGATAGCTGCCGCATTTAATTATCGGATCTATTATTTTAAAAAGCTAAAACCGTTTTGTAATCTTCTATTAAAAAAAAATCCTATTGTATAACGAAACCTTAAATACCTTTCCATAAAAAGATATATAAACTATTGCTAAAGTCACATCAAACTTGTGGTTTAAATCTCTTTGATTTTTAAGCAAATTTATGCCAAAAATCGAACAGACTCGATCGGTTTCAAGTTCACCTGAAGGCACCTTCACCTGTTGGTTTTGTTCGAAGCATTTGAAAACAGCTCAAAATGCGATCCTGACTCCGTCCTTGCCCAATAAAACCATATTGCGAATGCGTCGAAAATAACAATTATCAATATGTAGTTTATTTTTGCGCCGGGTCAGGCGGCAAAAGGGCCGTTGGGCTTAAAGTGCGATGGGAGGAAGGACATCGGGCTAAAACGACAAAGGCAAATATTCAGCCGCAATCACTCAGCTGTGAAGATGCCGCAGAGCAAACACAAACAGGAATAACAACACAGTGTGCAGCAAAAGAAAAGCAACAGAAACATAATAAATAAGCATGGGGGAGAGTAAGGGACAGAGATAAACGGAGTGACAGATAGAGTGAGAGAGAGAGTGAGAGTGGCGAACCTTTTGCGTTAAAAATATGCAGGCCAACCCCAGGCCCCAAGCCCCAAACCCCAAAAAGGAACTGGCCACCAGCAAACAAATAAACAAACGTGCCGGCTACCAGCTGGGCAATGGGATGTTGGTTGGGGGCGTGGCACGCATTGAAATGCCAAAAACGTAAAACGCAGTGTTTCATTTTTGCTCTTTTGAGGCGTGGCAGCCAAAGCAAATATTGGTTTAAAGTGCCAGTGGAATGGGGGACGGGGAAGGGCCTGGTCAGAAGACCTTGAAACAGGCAGTTAATTTCATTTGAGCATTTTGTTTGTGGGGTTTTATGGCCAGCAACTTGAGTTAAATGAAATAGTCGAGCTAGCAGGCGCATAAATAACTTAACTAAACCCTAACTCTAAGCACCGGCTGTTGGTCAACCGCACGAGCTGCTGAGCCAGTTCCTGCCGCCCTCGTTGCCTGGCCGAGATACAAATGTATCTACAAGTAATGTGCTGTTGCTGTTGGCAGCTTGTAATTTACTTAATGATGCTCAAAGTGATTACAAGTGCAGTCGAGCATGCTTTACATATTGCACTTGGTCATGTCCATGTCATACTCACACTTGTGTGAATAACATTAACAACAACCGCAACAGCAGCAACAGCAGCAGCAGCAGCAGCACCAACAATAACAGTAACAACTTGAGGCTAACTTCAGATTCGGAGACAGTGTGTGTGTGTGCGTGACTTGACCCCAAGGACCTGCAAGGCAGACGCATAAATCGCCCGCAAATCAATTATGTTGGCTGTCTGGAAGTTCTTATCTTTAGCATGGACATATTCAATATGAGCGAAATCCAAGGTCAGTGCGTGTCCGCTTGGACTCCGTCCACCGCTGCTGTGCGTGAAAAAATCTTAAATATTTCACGCACGTTTCGTGCATTAATTGATATTTGCAGTAATACGCATAAGTCAGGGCATGCCAGATACGAAATGAATAGCAAATGAGCGCAGCAGGAGCTGCGACCAGTCAAGGAGCAATCGGACACAGCCTGGCAAAAATGTTAGTCTGCGGACCACAAAGATATATAGTAGTTTATACTATTCTGTCTGCCATCTGCCTTTCTTCTTGCCATATTTGTAAATATTCTTCATTCCACTTGCGTTTTTTTCGTTATCGTTTTAACCAGTTTGAAACAACCGCATGAAAACTGCTTTGTCTTCCTTGGCTGTTGTGCATTAACATTTTGTGTGGGCTCTTTGGACAGCTTGTTGACCAAATCTTTCCCATCCGTACGGCCGGACGAAGGAAATTAGTGCAAACAAAGCGTTTGGCATATGCAAACGGCATACTAATTAGTCAACCGTCGAGTCTCGGCTTGTCCCTTCTGTGGAGTCATCGACCTTGGCGTTTAACTTCATCTAAAATGCCCAACAATATTATTGGCTTAAATATTTACTCGGCAAGCGCATGGGCAGCATAATTTAATTTCAAATGCAAATATTTGATGACATGCAAAAATGTCGTTCAACATTTCAAAAGCCCAATAATTAGATATCTATGAACTTGTAACATACTGCATTCTACATTTCTGTGGTCAAATGCTCAGTAATTGAAATTTAATTGAATGGTTTTAATATACGAGTATTTCGAATCAGTTAACAACAGATGTTGCTGCCTCTGTTTTTGGCTGTATTAAATTAAGCAATTTGTCCTGCACTAAATTAATTACGCAGCAAATTGATAGCACAGCTGCCAAAAATGAATATATCTGTGGATGATTAGTGCAGCTTATGTCATGTAAATAGTTAATAGGGCTTCATAAAGCAAAATAAATACATAAATGTAACCAAAAGAATGACTTGTGCGTCGGCCGGGAATCGAACCCGGATCAACTGCTTGGAAGGCAACTATGCTGACCATTACACCACCGACGCCCCTTGAATAATGCCCTCAGATTTCTCAATGTGAGTTGCTCGACACTATAATCTAAATAAGACTTTCTTTAAATTAGTATTTCAGAGTAATGTTATCAGTCCCGCTTGAATAATTAAAGAACAACTCTGTGACGCACGAATCTTATCGAATTGGGTCAGCTTATAAAACAACTGAGGCTACGAAATAGTTTCACTTTTTAAGCAGAACTCAATTCCAAATGGATTAGAGAAACGTCAATAGCAATTAATATTGAAATATTAATTTTGCATACTAGTCCATAGGGATTAGAGAAACGTCAATAGCAATTATTATTGAAATATTTATTTTGCATACTAGTATAAGAAATATTTTTATACTCGTTCACAAAGATGTTTCTGGATAAAACTTTGGTCGTCTAATTGTAGATATCAGCTTCAGACAGAGTGATTTGAGATTTTTGTGCCACGCCCACTGGGAGGCTGGCAAATCATTAATGCCAAATTTGGCAGACAGACCTCGGGTGGCCTCCAAGCTGAAAATGTTGGCCCACCCGTCGCAACGAAATATAGAAATTCTATATTTTTCCAAAATAACAATATTAACTACTGAGGTTATGTTCGACTGTTATTAATAAATTTGCCATGAATTAATAAAAAAATAGGAAAAATCTTTCGTAGATTCGTTATTGTCGAAATACATTCTCTATTAAATGTAATAATTTTTTAAAAATGGGATAACGTTGCCGAATGTATTTCAATTAAGAATGGCCCATCTTCTGCGTAAGTGAATAATACTTTTATTGTTATCTTCATATATTAGTGAAACTATTTACATTTATTGTTTTTGTATGCTGAAAATAAAGTGAACCTTTTAAATGACGGCCACTTTAAGCTTTATATTCTTTTATGTGTTTACATCTGAGTGTATCTTATTTCCGACACCCGGCCCTAAAACCACATGCGGTCCACGAGCTATTTATTATACTACCACAGCAGCTGCTGGCCCAGCAAATGAACCGTAAAAACAGCAGTCGAAGTTACCGAACCAATCGAGTCGTATTTAGGTTCGCTCCGCAGTCGATCTTCCCTAGTCTTTGTAGGCCCACTCGGGCTTTATGAATCGCTCGCTCCATGTAGGCATTTAATTAATTTGTACGATCTGCGCACAGCGTGTAGGTAATTTCCCGTATCGAAAGCATTCGCTGGCCTAACAAATTGCAGCAATACATCAAAATAGAAGTACGGACAGAGGAGAAACAAATAGAACTGGGAAGCATCTGAATTGGTTGCTTTCTGTTTGAACTTGTTCAGCTTTTTAGAGGGGACTCGGCTACCTTTTGGCCATTTCGCTGTGTCTCTCATAATTGATTGGCTCTGTAAAGCTTTTAGCTTGGCTGTTGTTTTCTCAATCCCTCGCCCTGTGGCCTGCGACCTTTTTGGGTCAGTCGAAAAAGTTGACACTGATGCCAAATGATGTCATTGCGCAGTTTGCGGTTAGATTTATATTATTCCTTTTCAATTCTTTGTCTTCTCTGTATATTTTGTTGTTGTTGTTGTTTTTTTTTGTTATTCAAATTCGAGGCGATAGAAACTTGTTGCTTTAAAGCGCCTCGTGTAATTTATCTGCGCGCATTATTCTTCCGTTTTTTTATTCGTCTGTCTGAGAGCATGACTTTCAAGCCTATTGAGTTGTCTGCTATGCTTAATTGAGTCTATTATTTGAACTTAATCGTTAAACAAAGCCGTCTCTGAATTATGCTTTGGGCTCAGTTTTATTTGGCTTAAAATTTGAGTTTGTAAGGAGTTTTGTGTTAAGTCATGGCGACGGTAATGGCTTGGCGTTTAGTGAATGGCTAACAATAGCAAGTAGGAGTGCGAAAAGCGGCCTAATCGACTATGAGATACCCTGTAACCAGGCCAACTTGAACTGCTGAAAATAGTTTCTTATAAGTATGGAGATAACAACATTGAGTTTTTAGCTCTACAGGTTTGTAAGCTTAGAAAACTTATTTAGACAGGTTAACAGTTTAACTTTGGATGTTTCAAAATATGCCTCGAATACTAGATATATTTTAAGTGATCTTGCAAAAGATACAACATATTGTGATATACATACATACATATGCATACGAATGTGAACAGCGTTAAACTCTGTGTTTTACACAGAAGCTTAACACTTAGAGCCAGATCTGTATCGACAGCAATGTTAACGGATATCAATATGAGCGGGAAATCGAGAAGAAACACAGGTCAAATATAGAGTTTATTATACAGTACATAAATAAGAATTCGCATTGCATCTGCTATGTATGTACTGTAAATATAAAGTACACCGGACAGTGTTGTATATAAGCGATACGTACTGTATTTTTTTATATCGTATAGCTTAAATATAACTAACTGCTGTGAAGAGAAATGCGCTTTAGAAAAACCAAAGACTTATTATTCGAAAATAACTCTGCACATGCATTTATTAGCCACATGAGAGCTTATCAACGGTTAAGTTCTCATATTAAATCGAACACGTTTCAGCTGTGCAACAAAGTCCTTGAAATGCGTGCCAGGCCATCAAAAATTACATATGCAAAAAAGAAAACGAAACGAACGGAAACTGCATAATCAAAAATCACAGCAAGCGGTAATCAACGAACCATATATTTTCAAGACCTCCCTCCCTTACTGCTGGCCAGGCTTGCCCGGCTCCGGCCCTGTCCCGGCCGGCCCAGAGCAACGCGTTTGTGTGGGCCACACAGCCAGCGAGCAGGCGGCGATCAAAACAAGTCCCGAAGCCATGCGAAAGATGTTGGCCAAGTCGGGAGGAAGCCTTGGCAAACATGTGGCCAGAATGCCACATGCGGCGCTTGAAGCCGCTCGGATAGAACAAACCAAAGTCTCCGGAGCTGCTGAAAGCAAGTTGTCTAAGTCCGAGGCAGCAGGCATTGAACTTGCGGCATGGCATATGAATTTTTAATTGCATGCGGCATGCGAAAGTTGCCGGGGCAATTAATTACGCATCGATTTGTGACTGGGCGAATTGCGAGCTGTTGGCCATGTGCATCATTTGCATTTGACGGCAGGGGGGCGCCACGAACTAATGGAAGCCAACGCAACCACAGCTCAAATCTTTGGCCCATGCTTGCCGGCCATCTTAATTGTTGGCCCTGACTTGGCAACTTTCGAAATTGCCTACCGTCGGCCAAACCATTAGTTCTGTTTGGCAAGCTCTGCTCATGAAGTCATCACTGTAGCCAGCGTGGCCCGTGAGCCTGGGCTTGTTCTCATTTTCGTTTGGCCATTGTTCCGGCCAGCACCATTCATCAATAATTTCCGGGAAATGAGTGCTCGATGCCAGAACTGCATTTGACTGATTGACATGCGTGCTCCGACCTGATTTTGGCATGCGTTTCATATTTTTGCTGTCGGGTCTGTAACGGTGTCGACTCCTCAGCATTTTGCCTGCTCATGAATCATAGCTGTTAACTGGTTAGGCGTCCACTCACCTGCCTGCCCGCCACTCGGCAGCCAAGTTGCCGGATCTACTCGCAACTACTTAGTAGTCTCTCTCTTTCGCTGGACGATGGCTGCCGGCTAAATTGCTGGTTCATAATTTTCAATTAACTATGGACTACACTCTGCATTGGTGGCCCTCTACTTGTTGAGGCACCTGATTATTGTCCGCACATTATACCTACTTCAACTTGCCTATGGAGTCAGAGTTAAGTGTATTGTTTAGTTATCTGAAATAGAAATAAAATAATCATGCTTAGCTATAAAAAGATTAATTCTTACTCAAATTTCAAAGTACTCAGGTACTGATGTATCTGATCAACAACGATCCGGATTCAAATCCCAGAATGTAATGCGTTTTTTAGCCTATATATATATCTTATAACACTATACTGGATGTTGTACTGAGGCTAAATTACATTTTCACAGAAATGATATTCAAATCTCCGACAAATGTTTAAAAGCAATTGTATTTAATAATACATATTAAAGTTTTTAAAAGAAAATGAAAAAGTTTCGGAAAGTACAGTGGAGAAACGGATTGTAATCAAAAGTAGTTGATAGACTTTTAATTATTTTGAACTCCCTCCCAAAAAACAAAAATGTTACCTAGGGGTTATATAATAGGGGTAAATATAATATTTGTTAAAATATATAAAATGTAATTATTTGTAATTAAGTAAAATATTATTAATTCTTGTATTTTAAAGTAATTGTGCACTTTAAATAAAATACTCAGGCTGAATGTACGCTAAGAGTATAGAGAAGAATGTGTGATGTATGAAATGATGTTCATAATCGAATATGCACAAAAGGAATTATAAATTACGCACTGTGTTGAGACCTGGAGGGAAGGAGAGGGATGGAGAGAGAGAGAGAGAAGGCACAGCGAGTGCTTCAGTTGATGATTAATGTAAGTCGCGTACAAGGCAAAGTCAAAGACTGCGAATATGATGAGTAGGATGGTGATGACTGCGTTTCCTGGAACTGCCGGGCACAATGGGCATTGGGCAATGGGCATTTGGCATTGGGCATTGGGCAATGGGCAATGGGCAATGTCATTGCTTGGCTGACAGTAAATAATCTATCAATAATTGAAGTCGCCTGCTCAACGCTCGGCTCGTGCTTGTCCTCGTGCTTATGGACCACACTTGGCGTTGGCTAAAGGATTTTTTATGGCTCCGTCACAGGTCTAGCCAACGACGATGATGATGATGATGATGATAGCCATATACATATATATAGTAGGCAGCACTCCTGCTCTCCCTTGCCCTTCAGCATCGCTTTTATGCTCGACTGCTTTGCGCTCGATTCGATTATTTATGTCATTTGCTTTGACATTTATCATTCCACGATTCACGTTTTTGCCTTTGTCAAGGCCAGGACGGGCCAGGTCCGGCCCGGCCCGGCCGACTGCGCTGTTGTCATCGTTCTCCATATCACAGCAGCCCATCCCATTCTGTAGCATCCCATCCTATTTGGCTGTTGGCTATTTATGGCCGTGCTACTTAACATAAATTTTATTGCTTTTGCTGTTGCTCATTTGGGGCTGCTTTGGTTTAGTCAGCGCGAACCGTTGACCAACATCCCCCTCCCCCGACCGACCGACCGACGGACAGACAGACCGAACTGAACTGTCCATGAATTGATGAGCGTTCATTTATTGCGTGATTAGTTCGCGTGGTTCACTTTTATGGTCTTCTAAAGGAGCGGCCAGCACAATTTGTACCGGTCGCATTAGCACATTTTGATATATGCCACATCATATAGATATTCCTGTGAGTTTATTTTCGGAGAGAGCGCTGCCCTAAGTGCCAGATAGGGGCTGCCATTAAGAAAGTGTGGCAATAGATTTGGTACAGTAAAAACGAGGGAAAAGGAAAAATTCAAAATGAGCTGGAAATTAGTTAGTGAACCCTAAATTGCCGAGCACATTAAAATTTAGGTAATTTTAGACAGCAGATCGAGTTTAACTAGTATTCATGTAACTACAAATCTGTGAATCTGCAAAGCAATTAGTTTTGTTATAACTTAAAGATATATATTTTTATATATATATTTAAGAGAAACACCCCGTGTCAATTTTGGAATACCGGCATGTTTCGAGGTGTTTGTGCACACCTAAATGGCTCATTAACGGACATGTGGCAACTTTTGCATCCGCCGAATCAGTTGAGAGCAGGGCCAGCGGCTGGCGAAGGGGCCCGAAAAGGAGCCGCGAAGTTGGCCACTAAAGCCGAATGCCGACAAAACGAGCTCAATAAAAACTGTCGGTTAAACAATAAAACAAAATGACAATTTACGATTTCATTTACGAGCTGCACAGACCGACTCCGAATACGCTTTAAGACGAAGCCGAACGGCAAGCGCGGCGGGAGGGAACTTTTGGCACAAAACTTGTCGTTGACTTCAAAGCAGCGCCTAGGAATTCGTCATGCCCATTGCGTGTGCAACAAACAAATAAAGGGAGAGCTCTCAACTCGAAACTGGAGCTGGAACTGCATAAATTATGCGCCCACCGAGCTGTCAACGCCAGCGACGCCCCCTCCTGGAGACACCTTTCGACTTCTCATCTTATTGTGAACTGGAGCAAATTGTTTTTAGATGTGCGCATCTCCCGACGCGATTTCATAATGCAGTCGCCTCGCCACACTTTTATGGGTGTTGCACAGAGGAACGCCTTCAATTTCGGCTTTCCCTTGTTGCAGCACCCGATTTCTGTTGCACAATGTGCGTGTTTATTTTTGGGCAGCATTAATTGAAAGTTTATTGGTCGCATTGGCTGAGGCGTCGGCGTGGCCATAATTTAATTTGCTTGTAATGTGCTGCACTGCAGCCTCGAGTGTGGCTGCCACAAATGGTGGCAAGTCCAAAGTCACCTACAATTCGGCAGCAGCCTTTGTTACTCCTAATAGCACCCATAAATACTTCTACTTTGCTGGCGCAAGTGTTGAACCACATTCGAAAACCGAGCTCCGCACGCGGTTTCAATTAAGCAATGGGCGTGACAAGTCAAATGGGGGTGTTAGCCGGGCTCCGAGACGGGGTGTGGCAGCTGTCGAGTGCCTCGGGTGTTGTGAGTGTTTCGTGGGTGGTCAAAGGCGTTGTAATTAGAGTGCAGGCGTTTTGGTTTTGGAAGATATGTATCTCAGCGGTGATCGTTTGGCAAGCTCAAAAAACCATTGCTACAAAGTATTCTTTTATAAAGGCAGCAAAATACTAAATTCCTGCAGAACAGTAAATTCCTAATTAAAATGGCATCTTTAACATGCTTACAATACTTTACTTAAAGAACTTTAAGAACTAGAGAACTAGACATATGCATTTATATTTAGATATAAATATTCTGTGACATTTGTTAAGCCTATGGAAGAAGAAAAAGATAAATGCATGAAAATCCTAAGTGACATATAATTAGTAAATAAATAAAGTTTATTGATTACGATTAGGAGTTTTTCAAAATGCAGTTTAGCAACATTGCCTAGAAAATACCTGAATTCATTTCAAGTCTAATCACACAATCCAAATTCAAGTTTAATATCGGCTTATCTTCATTTCACCTGTTTTTTTAAACTCTTTGCTAATTAACTCTCTTTGATCTTTAGTTCCACTTAGTGCGTACCTCTGGTACTTCTACCACATCCGGCGTTTTTTTCGCACTCAATTCCCCAATAGGGTCCGCCATAAAAACTAGCTACACATTTTACTTCATATTGTAACATAAAAAGTTTCCAAATCTGTTTTTCATTACGCGGCTAGAGAATCTTAAAGCCCCGACGGCAGCGAGTGCGGCTCCTCCAGGCTGGCAGCGCCTTCTGCCCGGCAGCATCTTCATATCCAATGCCAGCGCCGCGTAATGCATCATAAATTCACATTAACACTTTGCAGACATGTGCGTTATGCGGGGCCCTTTGGGGCACACCCCCACACACCCCCACTCACTGACGGCAGCCCGACCGCCCCCCAGCTACCCCTCGCACACGGGGTCTGGGTCTGGGCCGTTGTCTGAGTGTCTCTGTTCACATTTATGGCACTCATTTCGCCTTCTAAAAGATACATTCTGTGCGCCATTTGTGTCATGTGTAGAGCTGCATCTGTTTTGTTAGATTGTGTGTTGCCTGTCTCGAAGATACTCTGCAAAATAAAGAGTCGCGACTTGCCTTGGCGCATTCCATTCAGCTGATTTGATCAGAGAACTTTAATTCATTTTTTAATAATCTTAATTTAAACACAAGAAAAAATTGAATACAAGATACTTTATGCTGAAGATAAGTAAGGTTTAAGGTTTGTCTGATTAAGTTTCATATTTTTCAACTTTCATCTTACGTAGCTTTTAAGTTAAGCTAAATTGATTCATCTGTAATTAGTTCTAATGCAGCGGTTATTAATACTTTGTATGTGGAACATGTATAAATATATAAATATATGTTACATTCCGATATGCTGTTACTGCGATCTAGCAACTTTTATGAATATCATAGGATGTTCATTTATAGTATTTTTGTTATCTAGTCTGGGTCCTCAGGTTTTTGTATACCAAATTCGTGGTTAACTAAATGATTAAATAAAAATAAATATCGAAGTGTATTTCCACGTCGGTGTTCAGTATTTGTTTGCTTCTTTCTCTGTGTTGTTTAAATATGCAATAAAGATTTTTGTGGCCTGTTGTTGGCCTTGTGTGTGTGTTATACTTACAGTACAATTTTTATTATTCTTTTGCTTTTTTAATTTTTTATTGCCCGTTTTGAGGAAGCTTTTAAACATTTGTCAAAATTTCTGGATTTACGATCGACATCATCATCAACAGATGCAGCCGCCGCAGCAGCGACGTCGGCAGCGACGTCGGCAGCGGCTGCCGACTGCCCCAAAACAGTCGCGTCGACAGACTGGCAAGATTTATGTTAATTTGCTGTGATTTATTGAATGGTTTTTATTGGGCTTTTGGGCGGGTTTTATGGCGGCGCCTTAAGTGGACTGTCAGCTGGCCGAAATCGAGCATTCAGCACTCAAATGCACAACAAATGCAACAAATGCAACATACGAAATGTCATTCGAGTGGCTGGCATGTTTTGGTTAATTGAAAATGCGTTGCAACTTGGCACAGTTGGATA
The DNA here is from genome assembly GCA_035043565.1 of Drosophila robusta. Classification (NCBI taxonomy): domain Eukaryota; kingdom Metazoa; phylum Arthropoda; class Insecta; order Diptera; family Drosophilidae; genus Drosophila; species Drosophila robusta. The sequence continues at coordinate 8,352,213 of JAWNMW010000584.1, forward strand.
TCCTGAGAGTCTGGACATCCCGACAAACAGTTGGGGCAGCAGCATGCCATGATCAATGTGCGACTGTCATGCAAATTTAAATTTGTCCAAGCCAAAGGCAAAACCGGCACGGCAAACCAAAGACTTGCCGGGGGACGGGGCTCGAGCCTGGGATCGTGCCACGCAGACACAGTTGCAGGCTAGACAAGCGGCAAGTTAATTTATGCAGCACAACAGCAACAACACAAAGCCCCAATAAAGGCTCAGCAACAACAACAGCAAAAACAGCAACAACAATTGGGAAATTGTTTATGCGTCTGCGCAGCCGTGGATGTTGCAAGGTTTCGAGGCTGTGGCGCGTTTAGTGTTAAACGCTTGATTAAAATTCTTGTAACTGCAACACTTTTGTGGCATGTGTGTTGTTGCATTGTTGCTGTTGTTGTTTAGCTGTTGTCAGGAACAACGGCTCTACGCGGGATCTTTATGGAGCGCATGCTTTTGTTGCGCTGCTGCTTGCAACATGCATCACGTTGCTGTTGCTGTTGCTATTGTTGTTGTTGCCGTTGCTGTTGTACCTTGCGGCTATGGCATTGAGGCATGCGTCTTGCCTTTAGTTGTTTTTTTTTGCTGTTGTTGTTGTTGTGCTTGCCGGCTCCATGTTGCTCTTGTTGTTTTAATTGAATTGATTTGCATTTTTCACGCAGGCGTTGCTCATTCGGCTGGTTGTTTGCATTGTCTTCGAGGGGAGCGGCACTTTCGGGGGAGATCAGGAGTCGAGGCCTGGCGAAAGCAGGAAATGCTTTGATTGGGGCTGAGAATTTATGTTTCGCCAAGAGCCGCTTGATTGATGCTGGCCAAATGCACCAAGTCGGCTGTTTATGTGTCAAATAAGTTTCTGCACGGCAGACATATTTCATCGGCAACCAATTAAATCACAGCTGCATCTAAAGTGCCAAAGTCTGCCATTAAAATCGATCGGTCTCTGATCGTCTCGTACTTTGTGCCTCAATAAACAGCCAACATATCATTTGTATTGCCAATCAAAATTGTAATTACAGCTTTTATTAAATGCGCATTAACACCCCGAAAATTGTTATTAATTAATATGTAATTGTAATGGACCCACGACATGACAGGCCCACATTGCTCCGCTCGATCGAGTGGGGGTAGGAGCTGGGGCTGGGGCTGGGACTGGGACTGGGACTGGACTACCCCACACGTAGCACACAAAACCGCCGCAGGCTTAACAAATTAATAAACTGACCGTCATTGCACGAGAAAACCACATAAATCAATTTCAGAAAAATGCTAAACAATCATAAATAATAATTAAATGTCTACTGTAAAATCTATCCCCCCACTCCCACTCCCCCCACGCACAATGTAATTAAAAACTGCTCGTAATTATTGAAATTTGTGGTGGACACTGGCCAAATAAACGGCAGATAAATTTCCAAAATTACTGAAAATTTAATTCAATTAAAGAGCGGAAAAGCTGCCTATCTCCGCCCATCCCTAGACTGTGTGTTTTCCGAGAAGTAAAGCCGGCGGGGAACTAAGAGTCGTTTGTATGGCTCGTTGGGTCTTTGTAACGCTTCCTGTTCTTTCATCTCTGTTGCGCTCTCCTCTCTCTCTGCCCCGCTCGTTGACATCTGTAACGGTTTGTTGCCCAAAGGGTAGCAAACGGACGTCTGCTCATATCTCTGAGACGTCAGGCCCAGGACTGTCCGGTGAACACCTCATTCTAGTGCCACTTCCACTTCTAATTGCACATTTGTATGCCTAATCGATCTGTCCGATTCTATTTGTTTCAGTTTCCATCATGGAATTTGTGTGCCGTGTTGTTCTATTTTCGTTTCGCTTTATTCCCTTTTCCTCTGTTTTTCACCCGGTTGACAGCTCTTTTCACTCGGCTTGGGCCAGGTGTCCATTTGAGCGGGTTACACAAATGTACCGTGACATTTTTCTCATTTTCTTTTTGCTCTTGGCGCGCGTTTTTATGCTAAACGGCTTCTATGTGGGCGAGGACTTTTCTGTGCCACTGTAAAGCGCTCTATTAGGCGTCTTGTAAAGAACTAATTTTATGTTAATTTGGTTCTTTTAATTTAGCCGTGTAAAAAATATCTAAATAGATGTCGTTTAGACTCTTCTCTCAAAATGAAAAAGTCTTTATTGATATATAGTATACAATAGTATAAATAGAAGCCTTTAAACAATAAATTGCAGATATAACATTTAATTATTATAACTGCGAGGGTATATAATGTTCCTCCATCTTCTTCTGATTAACTTAAACTCCACCTTAATTGTCTAAACTGTTTTATAGTTCAAGTAGATTCATGGCGGCGGAATCAAATCTATGGTATGTGTTCTACATATTTCCACATAATCACAATACACGCCAATTTTTTGGCTATGCCAGTCAATTAGTGTTCAAAGCGTACTTTCGAATTTGTGCCAGACTAATCCGCCAAAATAAACTCGAAAAGCCTACATTATAGTTACATGATTTAAGCCTTTAAAAGTGTCATAAGCGGCATGCAAAATGAAGGCAATCAGGCAGCCGAATAGCTGAAAACCTAAGCTGCTTACATTATCAGCCACCGGTAACCAGTGCGGAGACAGGGTATCCGTGGTAAAAGTTGCTCCGGGCCTAGGCGAATGCGTGGATTGCGTGAGTCGCTGTTCATGTAGCTCCAACGTCGAACATGTATTCGGAAATAGTGTACGTTTATTCGAGGCTGCCCACATGCGAGAGTGCAACAGTTTGTGGCACGCAATTAAAATCTTCATTAGCCGCGTTTAATTTCCACTTTTGATTAAAAATAATAAAACTGGAGGGAAACGAGAAAACAAGCAAACAAGCAAAAACCGAGAAATAAGAATAAATACAACTTGTGACATGTGTCTCCGACTTATCGGCATCGCCGCCAGCGCAGCGGCAGCAGCAAGTGGCAAGTGGCAAGTGGCAAGCCAGGACGACTCTCCGCAACCAAGTCCGAGTCGGACACCTCAGGCCTGGGGGACACTCTGCCTGATTAGCGTTGGCCGTTCGGTTCGCTGCATTCGGCTCGATAAGGGGCTATCAATGCGAGCCTAAGTGACAGTTGACTTGTTTATCAATTGACAGCTTTTGCTGCGGCTAAATGCCAGTCGTAGACACACACACACACACACACACACACATGCAGACGCAGCCACAGATACAGACTACAGTCAGAGATTTACGCCGCAAAAAGTAACTGTTAATAAGCTTGTTGCTGCGGCCTGTGAAAATGTTGCTTTTAATTAAAAGTTGTTGCCGCTTTTGCAATTGTGCGTCCCCCCCGCCCCCCGCTATCTGACATTTGTGGGGGGCAACTGTCGGCTATGTTTGTACATTTGTAGCCCGTAGTATTTATACTTGTATTTTAAAGCCCGATCCTGTCAAGATAAAGAAGCCAACAGGCAGCCCCAGCGCATGTTTAACAACCCAAGTATGCAATTGGCCGAGGCATAAGAGATCGCAGCCCAACACACCCAAAGCACACGAATACGCATACTCTTTCCTTCAATTTTTTTAATCTTCATTTATCAAATTTAATGTGAGTATATGGCAATATGTATAAGATAAGTTTTATTTTACATTTGAAATATTGAAATCATTTACATTTGAATTATTGATAAATTTGAACACTCTATTCGCTAATTTAAATAGAGTAGACTCCTAAATACATATTAAAATTGATTTAAAGTACATTTATTTAAATGAGATTATGAAAAAGGTTTTCTATTCCATAAACGACGAACATTTATTTTTATTTTAATTTAATATAATTTACATTTATTTTTAAGTGTAAAGTAAAGTTTGTTTTCTAATTGTTACTTTTTCATTAAGATTTGAAATTAATAAAAAATGTTGGCTTTATAAACTTTAAATTAAAATTTTCGTTTTGGATTTTAGTCTTATAATATTAGACATGTTGTAAAATATAAAAAAGTGGAAAAATATGAATTAATTAATAATTGATAACTGTTATAAAATGAAGTATATTCTCTCAGAATATTTAGTATCCAACAGTTCTTATATTATTCCCACTCATCCTCCTCTTGAATGCTTTTATCATACTTGATAAACTCGCAAGCGGCTATCCATATAAGAACACATAACTTGATTCGCAAACTTTTGCTCCCTTGGCAAGTTTATTACTTTTCTGCAATTAAGCAATATTTCCAAGTCAAGTGCAAAACTCATTGCGGTGGTCCCTGTGGCAGCTGGGATTAGGATTCCACTTGCAGTTCTTGCATTGTTTCTGTGCTTTGTTCTTGAGCTTTTAAAGTTTTGTTGGCTGGCCGCAGTGCAGAGGCTTTTGCAGGACCTGTGAGTGTGGAGCTGGTGCTCATTAGACATCTCGTTTGGCTGCGGTGGCCCGGCCTAATGAGCTGGCCAAGCCGCAGTCGCATGTAAATTTCCCAGATGGCTGCTCCACTTACGAACAACATCCATTTCCATAAATATCAATTAAGAGAAAAATATCAAAAGTGACAGCAACACGCGGCTCCCAGACTCCTCCGTCTACCGGCAACCGGAGGCTACCTGTGGGGCAGCCTACGCATAGGTCTCATCGTCGTCGTCATCAGCAACAGTTGCTTGAATTTTATATAATTGGACAATTTAGGTGCATTTTTGTTGCGCCCCGCTCATTAAACGAAAATAAAAATGTAGAGGCCCGCGGTCTATTAAACCTTCCGGCCAGTTTCGGGTTCCAGTTTTGGTGTCGAAGCGTAACAGCGTTGGGCTGTGGGCGTGTCAACACAATTGCAGCCGTGTCAGGGTTCAATGGGTTTTGCCAACAGTTCACTGGATTTGTGGAGCATTCAGTCGCCCTTTCGAATTCAATTAGTATACACCCCCGACTAGCGGCGACAAAAGTTTTCCAACTTGGCCCAGCCCAACATTCCGTTATCCAATAAGAGGCTTAGCGGCAAAATGATTATTAAACTGCTTTCACTAATTTACAGGCCAGCGTCTCATTACGACCAAGACACACTGCCAAGAAAAACATAACAACATTTTCAGAGCTCTATTTGGCAACACTAAGCGACCACTAAGCGTCAATATTTCATGCTAAGCCTATTAGAGATTATTGTGCCAGCTTACAAAGGCCTAAATGACAAGTGGGAGCCGCCGCGCGGGGTGGGGGCGGGGGCGGACTGGGGCCAGTCTGGGGCTTATTAAGCGTTCCATTTGCATAATATGTGACACAAAAACAAGTTGAATAAAATATGAAAATTCCAGATTCTCCATATTTCGAATGGGCAAAGTTTCGTCGGGCGACGCAAAGGAAACTGGGCGGGAAAATCGATTAGCAAATTTATTTAAAGAACTTCTGAAGAAGAATATCTTTGGCGGAGCTCAGCATTTATATTTTAGCGCAAATAAGTTGGAGTGTGGAATAATCGGTGAAAAGTGTATCTTGCAGATACGCAACTGTTTAAAACTGTTAAAAACCAAAAATAATAACAGCAATAATATTATTATATAATTACTGCAAGAATAATTTCCAATTATGCTGGGAGTCATCCAACTTCCGCTTCTAGCTTACACAAGCCCTAAATCGATATCTTCAACGCAGTGCAAACAAAATGCATAATTTTCTTGAGAAAAGTTATGAAAATTTTAGCTAAAGCTGAGTGGCCAACCAAAGCACACGAGCTATGAACATTTTCCGGCTCGTACGAACGTGAAAAGTGGTCGTTAGCCGGCGGCAAGCAAAACATTTACACTTTATCATGCAAACATTTCATGAATTCATATGCGCAGCAGTGTGGAAAATTGCTGGCAAAATGAAAAGCTGGCTCTTTGGTGGCCCGGAACGACAGGTTAATGAAAAAGAAAACTGGTTAGAAATAGCCGACTGACAGAATTCGATTCACGATTAGCGGCGGAAACAGGACTTAAATCTGGGTCAACTCTCTGCTCTCCAGCCTGATTGCAGACTCTGGTCGCAGTAGTTGTTTCGTGGCCAACAAGATGAGATGGCAGCTCATCTGCCTCGTGGCACTGGAGAGCCTCCGCTGGAGCTGTGCGAGTGCGGGAGCGCTGCCGTCCCCGGTCCGTGTCCGAGTGGACGCGGGCAGCTTTCTTCAGTGGCTGGCAACGATACTGCGGCCGACTACGGCCAGCCCAGAGCCCCCGACCAGCACAACAGAGCCCCCCGCGGGCCCCCCCGTGGAGAGGGAGTGCGGCAGCTGTCGCTGCGGAGTGATCAACACGGCGCGCAAGATCGTTGGCGGCCAGGAGACGCGTCGTCATCAGTATCCCTGGATGGCGGCGGTGCTGGTGTACGGGCACTTCTACTGCGCCGGATCGCTGATCAGCGATCGGTACGTGCTGACGGCGGGACACTGCGTGGAGGGCGTGCCGCCCGAGCTGATCAGCGTCAGGCTGCTGGAGCACAATCGCAGCGACAGCGATCCTCTGGTGCTGCAACGTGGCGCCGAGCGGGCGAAGGTGCACGAGCTCTATAATCCGCGCAGTTTCGAGAATGATATCGCCCTGATCCGGCTCGATCGGCCGGTGATCTTTGCGGGACCGCTGCGACCCGTTTGCATGCCGGGGCCCGGCTCCAGCTTCGAGGGCGACGTGGGCGTCGTCACGGGCTGGGGTGCCCAGCGAGAGGGAGGATTTGCGACGACAATTTTACAGGTGATTTGCGTGTCATTCTAAGCCCGCTGGGAAAACTAACCTCAAACTTCATATTTATCGTTCCTAATACACTGCCCTCTATTGTTTGCAATCCGTAACTCTGCAGAGGCCTACCTCTATCCGCTTGAAAATACGCTTAAATTTCTCCTTCTCATTCGTTCTGTGCTGCTCCTTCTCCGTCTCCATGGCCGTCGTCCTCAAACTGTCCCAGGGAAGGCCCCGATTTGAGTTCATTCTCTACTGGTGAAAGGCGCTCTCTTGATATCAGAGCCTCAATCCCCTTACCCCGTCCTGGTCCGCCTCGTTAACCCCAACTTCTTGCACACTCAACAGGAAGTCCACGTGCACATCCTCAGCCAAGCCGAATGTCGCCTCAACTCCAGCTACAGCCCCGCCATGATCACCGACAGCATGCTCTGTGCCGGCTATTTGGGCGAGGGCTCCAAGGACGCCTGCACTGGGGACAGTGGGGGTCCGCTCCATGTGCTGCTCGACGAGCAGCCAACCCAGTATCAGCTGGCCGGGATTGTCTCCTGGGGCGCAGGATGTGCCCGGCCCGACTCGCCGGGCGTTTACACACGGGTCGATCAGTATCTGCGCTGGATTGAGGCCAACACAGCCCAGGCCTGCTTCTGCGCGGCGTATTCCGAGGAGGATTATCCGTTCGACTAATTGCCGTTGGAAGCCACGTCCTGGCCGGGGCAGGAGCTCGTCCGTCCAACTTTGACTGCAACAATGGCGAGAAACTTTCGGCGCTGTATTTGAATATATGTATCTGTAAATTTAGCATAAACTACTTTGACTCACTTTGCGTGCGATTCATTTCCCAGCAGGGCACTCGCACTCACATTTCGAGCAGCATAACATAAGATATCCATAACCGTATCCGTAAACGTGGCCACAACCGTATCCATGTGCAAATAAAAAGCAATTTGAAAGTGGGTTAGCTAGCATTCTACTTGCCATCTCCTTTCGGCCATCCCTTGCCCGTTGCCAACTCTTGCTGCAACTTTGGCAAACGGCTAACGGGGCCAGGGACGTGCCGCAGGACCCGGTCCAGGACGAGGCCATAGTCATCTCGCTCGTTCTCGTATAAATAAATCCCAATTTGGTGCATTTCAACTGCCGCCGCATGCGAAATATTTTGTGCAATTGAGTTTGTTATGCATTTTGCATTTGCGCAATCATAAAAAGCCAAAATCCAGAAACCACTGGCAAGGACACGCACACGGATCCGGACACTCGCAGGAGCAAGTTTCTCACTCTAGATAAATTGCCCCAAATATTTGTGGCAAGTGAGCTCCCAAAGTTGCAATGCGATGCGATAAGCATAACTTTCCGTTATTGCCAACAAATTATTTACTTTGCATGAGCAATGGATATTCCCCGTGAGTTCTGATTGGCTCTAATGGAGAGCTACGGATTTATCACAGCCAGTTGCAACCAAAATAAAACAGAACAATGCAAAATGAAAGATGTCCAATTTAACGCTTATAATTATATGACAGCCATTGTGGATTTTAAGTTTGGATTAATTTTTCTCTTTTGGCAAAGAAAACGCCATTTATATGTTCTAGTCGAACTTTATTTTATTATTGATAATATGTTTCGTCATTGAATTTATTGCGCCAAGCACATGCTATCTTTTAACCCATATTTTATATATTTGTCATGTTTTATGTGCCCTGTCACGAGTTCCACGTTTATAGCATAAAACACAATAAGCTCCGAAGACTCTTTTCGCCTCGTGCCGAAAAAGATTATATTGTATTATATTGTATATATATGTATGAACGCAATTTTTAGAGAAATTGAAATTTGGAATATATAATCGTGTATTCCCGCATCAGATAAGGTGTTAAGTTTTTTTGGCTATTTATCGCTCTTTAATTTTAATTTCTCAGACGGCTTACTCTAAACATCATGTAGATTAAATAATTATGGGCGTGCCAAATAGAATTAATCTACATATCTCCCTCTATTTTTATGTTCCACATATACATTATTATTAGTATTATTAGTATTAGTATATACATTACATTACAATAGATTCTTTAGGTCGAATAACAGAGACTTCCAATAACTCCTAATGAATGTAACAAAATGTTTAGAACTCGTATATTGAACCTTACACCTTAAGGTGTACTTTTTTAATTTTAGAATAGAATTGAAACTGTGATATCTTTATTCTAAATAAAGTGCTTCATTCCCTGTTCCCATTTTTTGCAGATTAATTTCTGTAACGCCTTCCCATCAAACCGGGGACAGATTGCCAAATATTAAAAGCACGCCTTAGCCTCGTATAACAAAATATGCAAATGGTTTTACAATCGTCGTGGAGCATTAAAAATGTTTACGACTTCATATTAAAACTACACAAACTGTAAACCGTAAAGAAGTGCATTTATACTTTGCCAATAAATTTGTCTTACTTCTCTGCCAGTTTCGGTTTTCGGGGCCAGGGCACAACTCGTAAAGATTTCCTACTCAGAGCCATAAAGCAGTCGCGAAGACTTGTCTCAAACTTAAAGTACAGCCGGCCTGCATGGATTTCCAGCTAAACGACAAATAACTTGGCATTTAATAACTCTACGGGTCTGACTGTAGCTCCCTCTCTCTCTCTCGCTCTCGCTCTATCTCTCCAATTCTCATTATTATGCGACGAGTCGACTTCATTTCGAGCTGAGAGGTTTCATAATTTAAAACTGCGCTTTGTCGCAAAACGAATTTATGTGCTGAAATTAAAGCTGAGGTTGGGCATCCAACTGAATGTGTGAGAGGGACACAGAGAAAGGTGAGAGACAAATGAGCGAGAGAGAAACTAATTGTGTGGGGAAGAAGCGCAAAAGAAAGCGATTGAGGAATCGTAGATAAATTCTGATATTCAAGATTATATAAATACAAGACAATATTTAAGTGGCCATAAAGTCGATATCCTAGCCTGCGTCTGGGGCATTAAGTAGTATTCTAAAGCAGACGTCTAGCATTAAGTTTAATAATCGTGTGTCATGTTCATAATTGGAGTCTCGAATGATGCCCAATGATTTCACTAAGAGCAGCCGTCACATCTTCTGGGAAGGCGAACATGACACATCTCATTATGATGTGGCTCCCAAAAGATGGAGTCTCCTTTTTGGCCACGAGCATTTGCATGTGCCACAGCCTCAGCTGCTGTTGTTGTTGTTGTGTGTCGCTGTCAGAGCATTTTGTTTATGATTTTGTAGCTGTCATAAAGTTATTAAAAGTATGTGACATTTTTATGACATTATGACGTCTCGACTCAGAGCCAACAAGCGATTCCCAGAGTCGCGGTGTCCCCAAAAAAATAAATGCCACTTGCTTTTGTTTTCATTGGGCTCGCAGTTCCGCGGCCCTCTGGAACATGCCGTGAAATATGATATCAAATAAAAAGCAAATTAAAGACGATAAAAATCGTGTCTCGCCTCATGCTGAGTTCCAAAAAAGATGAAAAAAAAACGATTTTGCGAAATCGAAACCAAAGGCGACCTGTCTTTGGGGCTTTTTCAAATTGGCCTCGGCTCGAATCCGGTCGGTTCGGTAGTTCTTGTTGTTGTTGTTATTGGGCTTGTTATTTGGTGGCTCATAAAACTTGTAAACATCACACTGATTGTGCCCCCGGTCGAAGGCCCCTCCCCCGCCCCTCCTGCTGCTCAACGCTGTGGGCGTTAAATGCAAAGATACTTTTTCGGTCAGATAATATTACAGTTTCAGTTTTGATGGCCCTTCTTAGCGTGCCTCGTGATGAGGCGGAGGCGTGCGAGATCTGATAAGCTGATAAGCGTTTTATGATCCCAGACACAGCTCGCTGTTGAAAGTACTACTTAAGGTATTCAAAAATGCTCATTCAATTTCAAATGATTTACTTATGCTTTAATATTGGTACAAAATCGTTTCTTTATTCCCAAAAAAAGTGTGAATAAAAATAGTTTAGAACTTACTTTAAGTAAACTGGAAACTGCAAGTTCCGATGATTTTTAGTCAGATTTGCGTATTTTGAGGGGGCGTTTTCTTTTATTTTGGAATGCTTAATGAGTGCACTTGAGTATCACAACTGTTAATTATCACAAGAAGAAGGTATTACTAAAAATAACATTGGACGAGTTCATAATGTATCTCAAAAGAGTAATTTGTCTTACTAATAACTAAACGTTAAATGTTGAGCTTGTTTATTCTTTATCCTAACTGTTTAGGTTAAACATTTGAGTTGAGTTGCGTTTCAATTTGTTTCTTATTCTTATATTTAAAAATAGAAGCTTCCCTTAGCCTAGGAAGCTTGTGAGTCCTCAGCGCGACCGCTTCGACTTGGAGTTGCGCAGATCGTAGCGACGCCGCTTGGACACGTTCTTGGCGGCTGTCTGGCACTTAAGATCCTTGTCGGCATCGCCGCTGCCGCAGTTGCCGTTGGCGTCCGCCCCGTTGTCCTTCGCGCCCGTCGCCGGCTCGTCCTTAATGTAGGCCGCAGCGGCGGCGGCCGCCTGCAGCAGTTCCTCGCCCGTGTTCTCGGTGTGGCTGCTGTCCGGCTGCGAGCCGGCGTCCGTAATTGCACATTTCCTTACCAGCTTCCGTCGCTTGACCTTGGGCTTGAGCGGCGTCAGCTGCTTCTTTTCGAGGTGGTCGTCGCCGTCGGGCCCGATGCCGCACAGCTCCTGCATGACCTGCTCCAGCTCGATGTCCTCGGGCGGCGGCGGCTGGCAGTTGTCGCCCGGCTGCGAATCGGCGGACTTCGCCGCGGCGGCCAGCGCGGTCGTGGCCTCGTGGCCGTCGTGATCGACGAGGTCGTCCTCATCCTCCGAGTACAGGATGCCGATGGGCAGGTTCTGCTGGAACGCGTTCGCCTTGCTGGCGTCCACGACGATGTCCTTGTAGCCGCTGGTCCTGGCGCCGTAGCGCGGCAGGTATTCCGCAAAGAACTCGTTGATCAGCGGCGGCTCGACCGGGCCGTAGAAGCCGGCGTAGTCGGGCACCTGACTCGTCGCAAACTGGAGCACCGAGTCGCGGGGATTCATGTGCTTGGAGGCCAGCGCCGGCGCCAGCGCCGACTGCATCGTCTGTCGACTGCTGCTGATCCGTCCGCGTCGCGGCAGCAGCTGCTCCGCGTTCGGCTCCCGCTCCTGGAGCAGCCGCACATCGTTGTGGTAGCTGAGCAGGGTCTGGAAGCGACAGCGGGCCAGCTGCAGCCGTGAACAGGAACTCGGCGGCGAGCTGCCTCGGGACTGCGGCAAACTGGACGCGCCGCCGGCCTTCAGCGGGCCCAGCTGCTCCAGCTGCGGCGTCGGTATGAACAGCACCTGCTCCGGATGCGCCAGCTGAAAGTTCGCGTGCCGATAGAACAGCTGCGGCCCGCCAGCCTCGTGGAGCGGACTGCAGCTGGCGGCGGACGCGGAGGCGGAGGCGGCGGAGGGGGCGGGGGCGGGCGGCAGCACCCGCTCGAAGCCGACGTTGAGGATCTGGCGGATGAACTGCAATATGCTGCGGCTGCGGAACAGGCACTGGCCGCCGCCGCCGCACAGGTGCTCCTGCAGGCCGATGTAGTCCAGCTGCAGCTGCTGGCCGTCGGGCGTCCAGTTGAGGAACGGCACCTGGTCGCTGCTGGCCGCCAGGTGCAGCTTGTGGATGAAGTTGTACTTGAGCAGCGAGTCCCGCGGCGGCTTCGTGTCCGCCTCCTGCTCGGGCGCATCCTCCGCCGCCGCCACTGGCAGCGGGCTGTGCTCCGGCGCCAGTTCGGGCTGGGGCGCTTGCTCGGGCTGCTGCTCCTGCTGCTGCTCCTGCTCCTGCTCCAGCTCCGGCTCCGGCTCCAGCTCCGTCTCTGGCTCCGGACCGGACCGCTCCGCAACGGGCGCGCTGTCGGCGTCGCCATCGTTGCTCACGCTGCCTATTTTGTGGGGCACCTCGTCCAGCGATTTGAGGAACTGGAGAAACTCCAGCTGCACGGTGTTGTTCGCCTCGCTGGACTCCTCAGTTTTCACCTGCTGGCCATCCGCTTGCTTGTCGAGCACCCTAACGGGACTGTCGCCTTCTCGACGTTTACTTTTACTCGTCGACATTTTTTTCGCCTTGTTAATTCTAAATGACTATCACTAAGTTTTTTCTCGGACTAAACGCACACTTGTCCGGATGAATGTACATGTACATGTCTGGGCCCCCCAAAATTCAACCTGTCAACCCGACTCAGTGTTAGCAAATGCCGAACTCTGGCGTCAGCTGCAAGGGTTGCAAGGCTCTCCCAAGTGTTTCCACACTCATTAGTCCACCAAGGCATATTAAATGGAATATAAAGAAAGGTATCGAATTCGGCAGCCAAAGGAATGGGCTCCAAATGACCCTGTGGAAGGACTAATTTTTGATTTTTTTTCATTGATTTTTGCCATTTTCTTTGCACCACCGAATTTACCATTATATGAGAATATCTTTGTTTTCGTTTCCGCTCCTTTTGTGACAGATCAACCGAATTATAGTACTCTAACTATTTGACGAAATTGCCCTTTTAACCGCCATGTCCCCAAGACGTCAATAAAAACAAATGTGAACTAGGAAAGAAAACATTAAAAAAGAAAATATAAAACAGAAAAGAACAGAACAACATCGGATGACGAATATAAGATACTCTTTCAGGCAAGCAAATAAATACAATTTTTTATAGATAGCCTTAATAATTTAAAATTTGAACTAATTTAAAATGGCGCGGACAAAGTTAGAAAATACATCTAAAAAAAGAGAATTGACAAAAAAATATATAACAAGAGGAGATCTCTCAATAAATAAAGAAGATCTTCTTCGTCGAGAATCCTTATGAACCGATAGATTCCAAGTATTAAACTTACTTTATGTTGAATCAAAAACTGTACTGCGGAGTCGTTCCGCATTTCGGACAAAATGATAATACCCTCGGCGAGCGTATTGAAATAAAATACAATATTATAAAGAACCAAACACATTTCATTCCATTTGAATGCATTTTATGTATTGTTTGCAATAAATCTATTGTTATTCACGTGCACCCTTTTGGCCCCGTCACGGCACGCACTCGCTTGGCGGCAAATTTCAAAGGGGACCGTGGTGGGGGGACTTCCCCAAAAAGGATACACCCGCAATATCAATAATAACAGCGACGGGCAGCAACAAAAAAGCCGCCAACATTTGACACTCGCCCCACTGTTTGTTGTTGCTGCGGTTATTGTTGTTATTGATGTTGTTGTTGCTGCTGTTGTTGCTGGGTATTCGAGAGCCCAGAGCACGTAGCCAATCAGTGGACGGGTCGGAGGCAACAGTAGCTTTAAATTGACATTTACATGAATATTTAATATACATCCTTTAATCATGAGGCGTTCGCTGTGTTTGCCGGGTAAATAACCAAGTTTCATGTTGGTTCATTGGCTGCATAAATGGATGGCCCTGGACATCGACATGGACACATACATGCCCATGGACATGCCCACGGACACCGACAGGAACAGGGCACATGTCGATGTGCATTTTCTGGCGATTATTTTCATTTTTTGCTCGCTTAGGTTTTTTGCCCATCTAAACTCAACTTAATATACACTTTAAACAATTCGTTGTCATACATAAATAAAATCAAAATCTAACAAATATCTTAGTAGAAGATACTTTTTTTATATTTAAACAGAACTTTCGTTGCTGAAAAGCAAGAGGTAAAAGTTAAGATAGTATTATATATATGTGCAAAGTGTATTCTGCAGTAATTAATTATTCTTAATGCGAAAAAAACTGTTTGTTTAATTAGCGGCTTTGAAATAATAATTATATTCTGTCATTGACTTTGATAATATTCGAAATTCAGAAACTTTAAACGATTAGTTTACTTTATACTCTACATACGCTATATAGTTTTATTGGGCTACTTTGACATCATTTGGCATTGTTATGATTTGATGAACTTTCGGATGTCTGTGCCAACTTAACGACCAAGTTATGAAGTCCTGCCTTTATTTCAACTGTAGAGCACAATAAAAGCCACGAACGGAGCGAGTGTGACGAATAAATTTACAAGTCGACAAAAAGCACGACACGCACGTGATTTTCGCAATGTTTCCTTTGCTTTCTCCCTTGATTTTCATTTTCGTTCAGTTTTTCACATGGCGGAAACGAGCAAAGTTTTTATGATGTGACGACCATGTGACGCGTCCGAGTCCGAGTTCAAATTCAGTTTCATTTTCAGTTTCACTTGTGGCTTTTTTTAACGTCAAAATTGGATTTGTTGAAACTTTGCTTGGTGGAAAACACAATTTTTGAAATCTTAATCAAAAATGTTTAGAAACTAACCCCTTGTTAGCGATGCAGCTTAGTTTTCATGTGTGCGCGGTTTTCAAATTTGGTTAGAACAGCTGAAAATGTCCTTTCAATTTGAAG
This sequence comes from Drosophila robusta, assembly GCA_035043565.1. NCBI lineage: Eukaryota > Metazoa > Arthropoda > Insecta > Diptera > Drosophilidae > Drosophila > Drosophila robusta. The sequence continues at coordinate 8,367,271 of JAWNMW010000584.1, forward strand.
CTGAATGTTCTGTTGGTTTACTTCGCATCCTTGGCATAATGGAAAACTGAAACAGTTAATGACTGAGTGGTATTAAGTCTAATGATAATGATTAAATTCCCTTCCAGATAGATAACTATTCTCATTAAAAACTAAATTCTTACCTTTGATTTCTATGGGAGACTAAATGCACTTAAATGCACTGATATCCAATTCTGATGATATTTCATTCTTATATTAGGAGCAAGTTTCTTATACAAAAACATTGACATTATTTTATTTATTATTTTTCTTATAAAGTCTATATTTGCAATTCTAGCGAAATAATTATTTTCTTTTCTCTTTGTTGTACAATGAATCATAGTAAGTAAAATTCCGTTGCAAGAGCTGAAGTATTCTGAGCCATATGTCTCTTATTAGTAATACGACAAACGAAAACTGAGCATAAATTTAATTTCGCCTGACATTTGCGTTTTGACAGCTGCTGGTCACACAGTTTATACGTTCTTCTAACTATCTATCTGTCTATCTATCTATCTTGATCTCTACCGCAGGTCGACTCGGTTTCCCACTTGATAAATTGCCAATATAAATGCCGAGCATTTTGTCCGCACTTTGACATCAGTCCATAAGCATTTAAAATATGTTTTGAAAAACGCGCCCATGCGTGAAATCTAAAAAATAAGCAGCTGGCGCTCGCAGCAACAAATATTGTATACTCTTTAAAATAGAGATTGAAAAATAAATATATAAATATATAATATATAAATTGTACATCAACAAATTTAAATTTTTCAAAATTGGATAAATATTTCTACAGAATAGATTATTAATTTGCCCTGAATCAATTTTGATGTTTTAATTTATACTAATGCGATTTTTGCTGATAATTGAGGCTCTTCAAATATTTGTATACACAACCTTATTTGTTTCAAAGTACCGATAAATGTTTAATTCGACAAACATGCTTGAATTTGCGTTATTATAATACAAACCCTATTCTTCCGTTATCATGCCCATATCCAAGCTACATAAAACTGAAAAAGCCGCGACAAATAAATACAAAAAATAAAAACAGAAAAGTCGAAGGCGCCGCCGTTGGGTTTTAATGCGTGTCAAGTGGTCGTACATTATGGGTTTTATGGTTTATGGGCGCTACTTATATGGGGCCTGGTGCGGACATGGCCGGCCCCTCTCTCGGTGTGTTTGTTTGGGAGGTTTACTTGCATATTTTCAAATGTTTTCGTTTTGAATGCAATAAAAATAAGAGACGGGGTCTTTGTTTCTCTCGACTTCGCCTTCTCCCCTTTCTCCCCTTCTCTGACAGCTGTCAGATTGCTTTCCGATAAACTTCCGTTTGAGCACAAAGTCCAGCTAAACTGTCAATTGCATTTTTATGAGCTTCTTTCGACTTCTGATTTGTTCTTGTTTTTCTGTTTCTTAAGTATATGTCGGAATAACGTATGAGTCAGTCAAGAAACTGAAACTTTAAGCAGCTTCATTTTTGAAATCTAAAGTCTTTAATGACTCACAAGCGATACGGGAACAATGTCTGGAGACAATCCATCAATCACTTGCCTCTGGCAAGGCCAAGACCAGAAATTACCAAAGCGTCTTCAAATAATTAAAATAAATGGAGAACTCTCATTTTGAAAGCACAGTGTATGTAAAAGATCGGACAATTAGCGCCAAATATCATTGATTGTTTAAGAAACATGCTAAGGAATCATTTTTCAAAAATCGTATATAGGTCGCATATGACTTTAAGTTATCAGGTTCGATGAATTGGTATTAATTATTCCCTCGCACTTTCCTTGGAAATGGTAATTTATTATTTATAAAATTAATTTGCCGAAATTGACAGCGTAAATAAAACAAATTTAAGTACATATTTATGCTTTAATTAAACACTACATTTTATATCAGTTTTCTTAAAAAAGGTTCTAAGTTCTAAGTTAAATAATTTATATCAATTGTTAAAATGAACGTTCTGTTGATCATTAATGATTATGCAATTTGAAATATTTTTTTCATACACACAAATATAATCAAGATTTCATACGAGTTAACAAGTTAACCTGGTCTTAAAAGGATGCTGAGAGCGCCTGACTTAATTCAAGTGTAAAATACTGATACGAAAAGCTTTACTTAAGTCTTTCATACGCCCATAACTTCGTCAATACTGAACCGATTTTCACGTTTGATGGCATTTTTTTCATCATTTGTCCTCTAGTTTGATTTTGCATTTCAAATACATGTATTTTTGAAAATAAAGTTTTTTGAATTTTTTGGCAAAAAAAAGCATGTACCCCCCCCCCCTTACTCATTTTGGAAAAATTTTTTTTTTCAAAATTTAGAATTCGCAATTTCCATTTTTAATCGATTGTGGCTGTCTCAATTAGTATAAAAAACAACATTAAAACCGATTCTGAAAGGGTCAAATTTTTTGTCAAAAATCGTGCAAAAATTGACAAAAATTTTGACATGTAAAGCTCTCGAATCCATAGCTCCCATATTTCAAACGCCCATAACTTTGTCAAAACTAAACCGATTTTCACGTTTGATGTCATTTTTTTCGTGGTTTGTCCTCTTATTTATTTATTCAGTTAATTAAGGTAAATTCTGAACAAAAATATATACATATTTGAATGCACATTTTTTTAAAGATATGTACAATAAATTCTAAAAATATAAATGTTCCATGGGTTGCCATAAACAACCAAAAGTAATGGGTACAATCCTAAGCTGTCAATGAAGCGGATTGTCTACATTTATCTAGCATCTGTTCCTTGGACTATTTTAAACCTTCACCCAAGTTGAATTTGTCTAATTGCGTGCCTAATGCCCAAACCCAGTTCCCTTTGAAGCAAACCAAAGTAGAACTTCTTACATGCTGCGTAATATGATATTTTTCGTTTTACAAATTTTATGTGTAAATGTGTTACCCCACAAGAAGTCGACATTTGGTATCACTTTCGCTGGCCGCCCTTCCCCTGGTAAACTCGGAGTGAAAAGTATTTGAAAAGCATTTTCCTGCTATGCTTTGCCTAATGAAGCGTAAAAACTCCCGTTCGTTGTTGCAGATAATTAACACAACTCCATTTCAATAGCCAAGGATCTCATTAACCCTTGACATTTGTCACATGCACACAAAGCCAGACTTGGAATACAAGGAAAAAAGAAGAAGAAGAGGGAGTTCCTATTCCCGAGTCTGTCGTCGTTGTTGTTGTTGGGGACAAGTCAATCTACGTGACGTGGCGTCCTTTTTGCTGCATGCCTCATCGACTCGAGCAACGGCATTGTTGAAACAGATGTCAAATTGTTGAAAATTTCCCTCTTTTCTCCTACTCTTACTCTTTCGCTGTTTTCCTTTTTTACTTTTATTTTCTTATTTATTGTTCTATGTGTGTTTGTTCTGTAGTTCGGTCGCCGCTTGTTTTCTTTTGTTTTGGTTCATTGACTGTGCGGTCTCGAATTTCTGTGAGATACTTCGTCCCGCCCATATCCAAGAATGCAGCTCTATTTCAAGCCATATCGATTGGAGGTCCTGCGAGAGCAAACGGGTTGGACAAGTGCATTGAACATCAAGTGTGGTGAGCCGATATGCCCTAAAAGTATATATATTTGGAGGGAATCGAGTCCCTTTGGCAGAATTTAACCAACCTGTCCAATAAAATGCAGCTTTCAATTGGCCACAATTCTGCAGAACTGGGCTCAGTTTCAGTCCCGACTTTAACTCGTTTGAGTGCGAAAATCATTTGTGATGAATAATACAACTTCATCAGCGGTTTCGGGCTGAGGTTCCCCCAAATCGTTGGCTCCACGGCCCCCAAAGCATTTGCTGTGCCAGCCTCCAGTTTCCTTGAAGCGTGCATAAGTGAAATGTGCGCAAGATACTTGCCACAGACACACATGCGGACACAGATACAAATACAGATACAGATACAGATACTTTGGAGTCAGCAGCCAACAACGAGCAGCACCCAAAAGGTAATTAATCATCGTCATGGGGCGTGTGCACGATTCGCTTAACGTGCGCCGCTGGCGGCGGGAACCGGTTGGGGCAAGGGGGTGGGGGGGGGCATCGAGTGGGGGCACCAACTGCCGTTGCTTGTCGGTGGCTGCTTCGGAGTCGCCGTCGCAGACATTTGTGGCATATTACTCAAGGCAGATATATTTCCATATTTCCATACGGTCTACGCCGACACCCGAGCGACATGTCGCTGCTTGTCTTGGCTGGCACGGGGACGGGAGCGGGGCAGGGGCTCGGCAGGGGCGTGGCAATAATCATAACGAGCCAAATTAATGCGTTTCTTTCTACATGGAGCAGAATTCCCGTGCAGTTTGTGACACATTTGCTGATTTCGCAAGAGTTGCCGACCGGGAGGCAATTCAAGCTGACAGTACAAATGGAGTATACCCTGTAATTGTGTTGTCAAGGAAATATATGTCAGAGGTGAAATCTTTGTCTCGACTGTGATTATTTATTCGGCTAATAATGTCCTTCAATTGATCGCTATCCCTTGTCGCATGTACAGAGTATGCTTTGGTCGTGCAGTTGAAAAAGTTTATTATGTTAAATGTTTCTAATATTTTGGTCCCTTACACTGAGAATTGCTTTTGGCCAGGCAAATTTTGTTTTAATTAATTGTGCGGCTGATTTCAACAATTCCGCGTGCCATTTGGCTTGGTCAACGGGGCGTGGCACTGGGGCTGGGCTAATTGGATGCTGAGCTAATTAGTTATCCAGTTGGCCAGTCAGGTAAGAAGCCCAGCGATGTGGGAATAATATTGCACTTTTTGAAAAAATTTAAAAAGTCGCTGTGTTTATTTAAATAACAATTAAAATGTCCACTTTAAAGTTTTAACTACCAAAGAAAACTGTTAACAGTTACCATTAAAAGAGACGCCAACTTTAGCAGAGACGGCGGCTGCGACTGCGACAGCTGCGACGACGGCGTCAATTCTCACCCGCGCACAAACTGACACTTGCCGACAATAAAAACACGTGCTTATCAGACACACACACACAGATGCACACACACGGACGTAGCGCGCGCACACACACTGCACCAAACAGACAACAACAGAGAGTTTGTTTGAAATAAACAAAAAACAGCTGTTGTCAGTCTCTCTTCCAATTCCAGTGAGCGAAGCTGTTGTCTGCCGGCATGCGATGAGAGTTGCTATAAAATGAGAGCAACCAAAGTTTATAGCAAGTCCAATTAATTCTCTCTGGCGGGTTTTTAGTGCTAGAGTTTAATTTTATTCAATTTTAAAAAAATGTGTTTTTTATTTAAAATATATAATTAATTTTTATATAAATAAAAAAAAATAAAGTATATACACAAATTAATTTACTTATTTACATTAGACGCTCGCTTAAATTTCTCGCATGCGATTTCTGTGCACACACGCTCTCGCTCTCCCCACAGCCGAGCCGAATGACCAAACGAGCCGAAGGCTCACCCGAGCCAAACAATTCGTGCAGCCGACGCATCCATACAGCCACCCACAAACACACTCACGCTGAGGCTCGTGCACACGCATGCCGCTACTTCTGCTTAGTCGACTGCTGGCTCTGGCTCTGACTCTGGTGCTGGTGTTGGTGCTGCTGCTTCCAATTGGAAGGCGCCAGTTGTAAAGCGAAACTCGTCGCGAACGGTTGTGGTCTGAGCGTCGCCTTGTCGTCGTCATCGTCGTCGTCGTTGACGTTACCCAGCATTTTACGTAAATTGATTATTGCGCGTACAACGCGCTCTATGCAAATGCGAAAAGCGCGTGTTGAGGCTTTAAGAGTTGTTAACATTAAATCCGAAAAGTCATAAAACAGCAGCCAACGAGTGTGCGTTGCCTGAAAATTGCCACAGTAAAAGCCCAATCAAATAATAAATTTCCTGCCTTTGCTGGCTGCTTTGAACTCTTGTGACGCGGACAGTGCTAGGCCTTGCCTTCTAATTGGAATTGCATTGATTGAATAGCAGCGACGTCGACGTCGCCGTCAAACGGTTATCGGGATGCAAGCAAAAATTAAAATTGCCAAGTGTGACCAAAGTGCGTTGAAATTCAATTTGAAAAGTGCTTTTCTGCTTTTCGTGTGTTGTTGCTGCTGATCATCTTGCTCGGTGTTTTCAATTAAATCTTATCTCACGCACACACGGAGCAAACGAGATTTATATAAATACATATATAGACATACGCTTATGCCTGTGTGTGTGTGCGTGTGTCTGTGCATAATGTGACCAATCTGAAATACATTTAAATCTGGATATATTCAAGCTGTGTACTCCCCCATAACGAGAAATAATAACAAAAAATTTGTCTGATATTACAAACTTTCTGCATTTTGTTGAAATAAGGTGAGTTTAAAAATTTTAAAATAATTAAGATTTTTGTGACAAATTAATTTACTTTTAAAAAGTGAGAAGAAGAAAATAAATTTTCGAACGATTTTTTTTTATTATTGAGAATGAGAATACATTTATAAAAATCATAGTAAATTAAGTTGGCTTTTTAAATGTTGTAACGAATGCTTTCGAGTTTTTCCATTATTAAACAATTTGGAATATAATTTAAATTAATTTTATTAAGAATATTTTGTTTTTAAAAATATATAAGTTTTGCCCGGCGTTGAGGTGTAGCCAGTTCGACAGTTTTCCCGAAACTCAGTCCACTCCTTTTCCAGCTTTTCTCAGTTCTAATAAGCATACGTAAGTGAGTATTTGTATCCCCCCGGCCAGCATTATCGGCAATTTCAAATGGGTCACGCTTGCGCTGGGCTGATTACCGATTAGAATATGCATTGCATGTCTTCCCGACCCAAGCTATATCCATATGCCATATAACCGGGTAGCCCCGCTTCCTCCCTCATCTCCCGTTCGCATTTTAGGCCTCTTGTCAGACGCCGTTAGCAGTTGTTGTTGTTGTTGGCATTTAATTGAATTTGTAGTTTTTTAACTAACATCCATTTGCTTTTGTTGTTGTTGTGTGCGTTGAGCTGAGTTGCATTTCAATTGCATTGCTCGTTGTTATCAAATGTTGTTGGTTGTGCTGTTGGGGTTGTCTAATTATGCGGCGTGAAAATGCAACCCATGTACAAACATTTGTACAAATATCTGACGCGCCACGCGTTGTTGTTGTTCTTGTTGTTGCTGCTGTTGCAGTTGAACGTGCGTCTATTTAAAATGGAACTGAAAATGCAGCCAAAACAAAAACGTCCGAAGTGTAAAAGCCGTTGCGCAGTTGTTTAAACGAAAGAATTTTTCGACATTATTTACATAATATACATATGTGTCTGGGTGTGTGTTGTAGAGTGTTTGTTGACAGTCACAATGTTACCGTTACTTTAAAGTCTAAATTTAAAAAAAATAATTCGTACAAAAGACTAATTAAAACTCGTATCAAATTGCTTACTATTTTATTATTTGCATAGGATATACCTCACCTAAATCAAATTCTTTGTGATGCACAATTCTCCAGCCAATATATATTCTTTAGATTCGGACCTGGTTCAATTTGTAATATGTCAAAAAGCTCTTTAATCATTTTCTTATGAATAAAATATTTAAAAATTGTATTGCCTCTAAGGTCACGCAAGGTGAATTTGAACTTCGCATTCGACTACAACATCCGCATGAATATGAATACATAGAACTTTAAATTGAATTCCATTCCCCTCAAATTGGCCGCAATCAAAAAATGAGTTTGACAAATGCAACTTTGGAACTGGGTCTCCCTCGCGAATAAAAGTTTTTTTACAACAAAATTCATTGACAAATGTGGCACAAATTTGTTTTTTGTGACTCCAAACCATTTATAAACAAAATGTGCGCATTGTCCTCTTTAAAGGATTGCACAAAAACGAGTATTTTTGTAAAATTAACTGTATTTGGTATATGTTATAAAGCATTGTTTACATAAAACAAGATAAGATGTTTGATACGTTTGCAACATTAGTACATTAAAAGTTGAATAAACTCAGCCTCTTCAACGTTCCTTTCAGAATTTGCACTTGCTTCAATTTCATTGCGTTTGCGGCAGCTTTTCTAACTGTATTTTGCAGGATCTGAGAATCTCAAGTCGCGGTTTCCTCAAGGCAACGCTCGTCCTATCAAAATGTAACTAAGACAAGGTTTAGTCTCCGCCTCCTCTCGCTCTTTCCCTCTCTTTCTCTTTATTTTCTCTGTCAAAAGGTTTGCCTGCATCTGTTAGATACAAATATTCACTGGGCGGCCACTTCACGCTGAAACTAGTTCAAGTGTGTGGCAAGTAATTAGTTGTAGGTGTGCGTGCGTGTGTGTGTGTGTGTGTGTGTGTGTGTGTGTGTTTGCTGCATTTGTCAAGCTGTCTTGGAACTGTGTAAAAATTTACCACAAATATTTACAAATAGAGGAAAGCAGCCGCCGCAGTTTACCTTAAGTTCCTCAAGTGGGGTTAATTAAAACGAAATTCCGAAAGGAAAACGTTGAAAGATTCGAAATTGCTTTTTAATATTTTCAACAGCGTGCACTTCAAATGGAAAAGCAGATTTCCACTCAGAGATTATCGCCAGCCCGTGTGTTTGCCTCTCGTCTGTCAGTTGCGTCCCACGCAGCGTCAAGGAGCGGGAGGGGGAGGGGAACTCGACAGGCAAGTGCCAGCCAGAGATTCCTTTCGCCGGGGTCGAGCCCAACTGAACTTCCCTTTGCATTAGTTGAGCCCCGACTAACTCTCAAGTGTTCTGTTATGATTTTTGGTATTTTTAGTGCGCATTTCGGCCGTGTTTGTCCAACTGAGGAACAGCTGACAACTGCGCCCAAGTGCGGACTGTCAACCCAACTGAAAGATGCCCCGAACTGTGTGGGCTGCATCACTAAATAGACCATAGACAAACACTTCGTGTAGGAGTCGTCGCGTAAGTGAACAGCTTCCATTATTTCCACGCACTTCCGCCGGTAATGAGTGAGAAGGGGTCCGAGGGGCCTCCGAAAGTGTCGGAGGTGTTGGCATTCCACGGAATTTTAGCTGCATTAGCAGCTGCTGCTTGTCATTCTCACCCCGGGAAATCGATAGCGGGCCTCCGATATGGACTCTGCATACTTAATATAATCACAAAATCATGCAACTAATTGAAAAGGATGAACAATAAAAGTGTTTTCAAGGAAAATGTTGAAGAAAAATAAAAATTTGGGAAGAACGTTTGTTTTTTTTCGAGGAATTGAGTCTAAATAAATTCGAATATTTTTCAATTCATTATCAAAACACTATTTTCAATAAATGTGAATATTTTTTAGACGAGTGTATATTTTATTCAAATACATTTTCCAATTTATTCAATGTTATATTTAATATATCATTCATATCATATATATATTAACTTATATATTTTAAATACTCAAATACCTCTTTATTTCATATTTCATATTATTCGTATTCATTTAAAACTTTATGATTGCTATTTAAAAATATAATATTCCATTTAATTTCATATTGTTGATTAAGTTGATCGCTTGTAAAACTATACATAAATCTTGACAATAATGTAATATAAATAATTCGAAAGAATATGTTAGTTAAAAGTGTTAGCAAATGCAATTGGCAATTCATATATCTGCAGATCAGCAACTGCATTTTTCTTCTGGCAAACTCAAACTTTTTATCACATATTTAGTCAAAGTACATTATAAATTTTTTAATTATTGTTCGAAATGTAAAATGTCTCTGCACACATTTAATCTCTGCTTGGTTGATAGTTCGATACCGCTGCGCCTGCTTCTTCTTCTGCCCCACCCACTGCCGCCCCCGGTGGCTAACATGGTAATCGGGGTATTCCGTTTGGCATGTGACAAATGCCGCCACATTAGCCAGTTGTACTTTTGCAGTTGTTGTCCACCTTCCGGCCCGGAGTGCGCGGAGAATTCGCCGTATTCGCGTTCGCATTCGCATTCGCATTCGCATTTGCTGTGGTTCGAGCGGTTGCTTTGGCGGTTGCAGCGGTTGCAACGGTTTCGGCGGTTGCGATGGTTACATTTGAAAGTTGATTTGTTCGAACTGATTATGGGGCATGTTTGTGCGGTTGTCCGTTTGCTGCGGTTTTCTGTTGCGCAGATAATAGTTTTAAATAAGTTGAAGTCCACTTTAATTGGCCAAACTAATGTGCATTAGCTGTACGCTTTAAGCCAGCTGCAGCCACCGCCCACTGCCCCCCACTGCCCAATTAGTCAAGAGCAGGAGGCGGAACTTTAAGGCAAATATGCGGATACAAACGAGACGTGACTTATCAGCGGACAAACTACAAGACAAACACCTGGAGGCCACCGGCTCGCACAAGCACACACACTCACACACATATATGTATCGGGGAGATGTCGTCAGTGTCATTGGGCATTAAAACTAAACAAAGTATGTCACAGTCTTGTCTGTCATCTTGTCCTCCCACTCTCCTACTCATGCTGGGCCCGAGCAAACCTATTGAGTTTCATGGGATCAGCTCCATGTGTGTGTGTGTGCGTGTGTGTGTGTGCTGGGCGATTGCACAATCTGAGAAAAGCCATCTCCAGCTCTCCTCGTTCTCATCTCAATCTTCGCACAGCTGCCTACACCTGTCGCCTGTCTAATTTATGCCCAGACTCGTCCGCCGATAAAGCTTTCAATGACATATGGCACAGATATCTGTATGGTAGTGTATACGGCCCGTAGTTGGATATGTTTATGTTTATGGCCATGTAAAATCATTAATAGCCGCAGCGATGACGACAACTAACAAATTAGTGCGACTTTTGATTTGCATAATTGAGATTAAGATTCGAATTTCTTTCCATCTCCCATTGGAGATTTTCTTGTGCGTTGTCCGGGCAATTTGTTAGTGCTAAGAGATCGGCTGATTAGCGACGAATATGGTGTACAGACCTGGGGCCTGGAAATTGATGGATCTGGCCAAACTGTAAAGCGCTGTAAAAAGCGGAGAAGCTAATAAAATTTGTGAATTATGGAGTTTTATTTTAATATTTAGAACTTACTTTTATATTCGAGGGAACTGCTTATAGAACGTGATTCCCTCACATTCCCATAGTCTATTATAACTTTCACAACGATGCATTTGAGATAACCAATAATTAGGTTTACAAATTATGTCTTTTAAAGATGGCGCATTGAGCTATAATTTTACAGGTTCTGAACTTGTTTGAATTATTAACAAGAGTTTGAATTCATAAAAATTAGGAAGAAAGAAAAATTTCGAAGAAAAACAGTTTAAAATTTGGATCATCAAATAACGCATTGATTGTTAACATCTATGGATTATTCTCTGCCATTTTTTTAAATTTCTGTTTGACTTTGGTTTATTAAAATATTTGTTAAAAAAGATAAATTTGTAATATAATGATATAAGAATACTAAAATAAATAGATATAAAAAAGATATAATACTTTCCTATTTAATTAAAAAAGTTGCTTCTAATTATTAATTAATTTACAGCACAAAACATTTAAATGCAAATGTTATTACAATTATGCAAATAAGTTGTTTCTGTTTCCAATTAATTTACATTTAGACTCTTATTAATTATTTTCGCCTGTATGTCGTTTTAATGCCTTGTAATGCCAAGTAAAGGTTTACCTTTAGCTAAATGTTACCATTTGAAAATAATGCTCTCATATTTTTGGTTAACAAAAACGTTATTTATATTATTATTATTTAAAGATTGAAATATACCTTTGTTAGCATTATAAAAGGCTTAATTATGATATAATTTTGTGATATCTCAACTAAATATGTGACTGTTGGTTGACAATGGAAAACTTTAAGCTAGGGTATTTAGACCATAAGGCTGCACTACTTTGTCCGTTTCCACTTTGGCTGTAGTAAGACATTTCTGTAGTACACATTTGGCAATCTCCATGTGCAGTTACTTGAAACTGGCCGCGAATAACTCACTGGACACTCAACAAAGAGGCTCAGAGGACCGCAGAGTACACACAACATTTTGGCCAGAGATATTCGCAGTTATGTAGATGTCGTGGCCAGGCCAAAATGTTTGCTTTTCTCGATATATTTTTGTTCATTCATATTAATGCCAAGTAATTCGCCAATTTAATTTGCAACATTAATTTTGAGGCAGCTTATGGCAGGGGCAAGTAGCAAGGGGGCTTGGCTAAGACTTGGCTACGTTTTAGAGAGCGCAGCTGTGCGTTTGTGGCCAATTACAATGAACTTTTGCGCAGTTGTGGATTTTTGCAGATTTTGCCTGCATTTTGTCAATTGCAATAAAATAATCAACATGCAGCGCTGGCCCCCAATTGGCGGCGGGTTGGCGGGGGCCGGGGTGCCCAGCTCGGCGAGGCTTTATTTATTTTTCTTTTATTTTCGCTTGCAGTTTGTGTCTGCAGATTTACGACCCGCATGGACAACACGTTCAACGTTCAAATTGCGAGACTCCAACTGCAACTGCATTTTGTAGCCATTAACATAATAATGCGGCGGCTGTTGGCCCCTGCCCCAGGCCCCGTCCGTGCCCCTCTGCCCCACACACGGCACAATTGCGAGCCAAAGTAAATAATCAACTTGCGCTAATCTCCAGCCAAACTGCATTTAGCGAACGTCAGTTGGTCAGTTAGTCAGTTAGCCAGTTAGTCAGTTAGTCAGTTAGCCAGTTTGCCAATTGGCCAAATGCTCATTCGGTCAGTTTGCGGTTTTCAAAACGTTTATGCTGATTATTTCGAGACTTGTGCTGCTGCCTTTTATCATGGCCGTAATTCAATCCGGACTGCGTCTTGGGCCTGGACTTCAACTTATTTGCATTTGCATTCTCTTTGATTTGTTGACTGTTGGCCAACTGCGTTGGCTGCGCTTTTTAGCGCCACTCCAGCGGCAAGAGGAAGAAATAGATCCTCGTACTCTGCCCCATGCTGAACGTGAGCTGTGTGCCAAAGCATCTACATAGAGAGAGAGACTCGTGGCTATTGTTGTTGTTGCCGCCTATGAAAATGCTGTTAAATTTGATGTAAGGCTTTTTTATGGCTATTCCAGAAATCGCCTCTGGTGCCAGAAATGTTCAGCTTTATGCATCCACAGTCACTTTCAAGGAATATTTCGTATTATGTCCATACATCATCTTTGGCTTTATTCAATGCTAAAGCGTACAGAGAAATTTAATTAGTTAGCTTTCCACATTATCTAGCATTTCACTCATATCATAAAATTCCTTATTCATACAACCAGAATTCATGATTGATTATATTTCATAATTTATTAATTTTCACTCACAAAAGAGACTCGTGCATATTTTAATAATCAATAAATAATAACTATGAAATTCCCTTCACGCCCCCCTTTGCCCCAACCCTGCATTATGCAGTGCGTCAACGCCGCCCGCATCAGAAAGAGAGAGGAGAGAGAGACAGATTTTTGCTGAGTCAAGATAACGCACAAGGAGGCGAGAGTGCGAGCGGGAGAGAAGAGGGTAGGTAGATTGGAGTCTGGTGTTGGCTGAGTTTATCTTGTCTGCGTAATCGCGCTTCGATTATTAACCCTCATAAATTGCGTGGACATCACAGTAGCCCAATTCTGTGTGTGTGTGTGTGTGTGCATGTTCCTGGGCCTGACTTATGTAATCCTGCCTGAAACGGGTTCCTCATTTTCATTAGCATGTGCATATGGCCCTCGATCCGCGCCCCTCTGCTCCGAATGCCTTCTAATAAATGTTTTTCAATTTTCTTTGTGGTTTTTTTACTCGTTAGCTGAATTTGCTCTTTTTTTCGATTTCGTTGTTGTTTCTGTTGCTGGCTGGGCATTGTTGTTTGTGGTTTTTTTAGGAAAATGCTTTATCATCGAGCCGAGGCCCAGACGCGCCTTTGTTGGCTTATTGAGCCATAACTGCAAGTTTGTTTATTATTGTTGTTGTGGCTTTGGCTTCATCCATTTTCATTTTCGTTTTCATTCTGTTTTGCTTACTTTACTGATTAATCATGTTTTTTATGCAGCTGTTCTATGACAATAGAGAAAGTAGCTCATATTTTGATAAGACTTGAGTTGGCTGCACAGAGTTGAGGAGATGTGGTCCATAATGCCAGCACTTGACCCATTAAACGAAAGAACCTTTATGGTTGAAACATATTTTATTTGAGAAGATTTCATCATATGCAATACTCTTTATGTTCTTTATCGTACAATATGAAATTCATCTGAAACATTGGCTGCATTATGTGTGCGCTTTTGTTACCTTATTTATACACACACACACACACACACACATTTATTTACATGGCAGCCCTAACCATTATTTGCCCTTCAATAACAATCGACAAGTCATCATTAGTGCCAGACGACCCCTCCTCAACCCTAAAGTCCGCATAACTCCGAGTTCATCATTTTTCACTGTCATATGGAGAAGCGCCCGCTTATCCTGTCAAAATTTTAAACACTTTTTTATCATTTCCTTCTAACAAAAAAAAAAAATAAATAAATAAACATTTGTAGCAAGCCTAAAAGGTGGCCGCGATAATTCCCTACCATTATAATTTGGCTTATTTTTCCCTTTTTTTAAATGTATATAAAAGGTTTTTTTATTTTGGTATTTGCCTTTTTTCCAGCATGAGTTTCACTTTTGTCCTTGGCTGGGCGAAAAAGGTTATAAATCATTTGCTGGGCATATTTTAATAGAGTTGTTACTTGTGTTTATTTTGTTGCTGTTGCTGTTGTTGTTGTTGTGTTTTTTTTTTTAGCCTTTTGGCACGCTTGCTGTGAATTGCGGCCGGGACTTGGGTCGGAATTATACGCCAGCAAGTTGGCAATTTTGAAGAGGGTCCCAGCCGCAAAAGCTGGCAAAAAAAGTTAAATGGTTTTTTTTGTATTTGGTTATCTTTTAATTAATAACATAACTCCGTATTTTACATCTCTTTGCAGGTGAGTGCGTTTTCTGATGCCTAAATTATAAGGTAAATTCCACGTAATCAGTCAATTAACCCCATCCCCATACAGTTAGTCTGAATCGGTTCCATTTGGGGCTGGACGAAATGACCTTAAAGAACTCTTCATACGGCACAAGCCCAGGATTCGCATTCGCCTGCCGAACAAAAGCGATTCTCGTGTGACAAAACCGCAACTGACGCTGAGCGCTAGACCCCAAAAGCCATAGAAAAGAAAACTTAAAAGAAAACCCCACAATTTCCAATTCGGCAGCAACAACAAGCTCATCATCATCATCATCATCATCATCAGACAGCCAACATTTCCTTCCGCTGCGGCGGCTTCAGCTTTTGGGGGTTGTGGGGTATTTTATGCAACCCCAAAAAAGCGTCACATTTGACGCCACAAAACCACAAAAGAATAACAAGTAAGCCAGCTTGTGACAGACGTGCTTGAATAAGAGATACCCTGTATTGAAGGTATATTAAATACAAGTGTAGGTGGGAAGGAGAAATAGAAATAGAAATTTTACCTCGATATGTTTCTAAGAGTATTTATCTTATGTGAGAGTATGCCCATAAGCCACAGTTTACAGGGTATGAAAATTGACTTGGGCTTAGAACGCGCCAAAAAAGGGTGGCATTCTGTAAGAACCGTTAGCATATGCTGCGTGGTGTGGGGTTAAAGCTCATCCGTGTTGTAAGACCCTATGATTGATGGCGCCTCAATGTTTGCTATTTCACAGTCACTGTTGCAAGTCTACGCACCTGTTGTGCCACCGGAGCGTAAAGAATTTGCTGCAAATGGACGTTGCCTTTGGGACATAAGTAAATAGAATATTATTTTCTATATTAAATTCAAATTCTTGATGCCTTAAATGGGAATCCCCAAACCCAAATAAATTGTTACCCAATAATCTGTAAAAATTCCTCTTTACACCTTTAAGTTGAGGAAAGTCACCTTTCGAGTTGTGCTCAACGAGCAAAAATCTTACGAACTCAACAACAAATTCAAAACATGCTGAAAGTTTTCACTTTCTTGCGGCATTTTCCACAGAAAAGCAGCTAAACAGTTGCCTAAACAACGCCGCAGTTTTCACTTCCGAGACTTGTACGTCAATGTCAACTTTGACAGAAGCCATGACCAGAGAGGGAGAGGGGGAGGGGAGTTAGAAAGAGAGCATGGATTTACTTTTATTTTATTACTGTCATTGTTGGCGGACTGCTTCCGGTTCAACCTTTTGCGGGGTGGCCAGGTTTGGATTCGAGTTTTTGGGTTGTAGTTCGGGCGCGGACTCGGGCTCGGTCCCGGCCTTGTTGGGGGCGGTTGTTTCAGGGACAGGGCGCACTTCACCCATTCGGGAAGGCTGCTGTCGTTATCCTTTTGCTCGACTGGCGCCTTTATCATCCATCTGTGTTCAGTTCTTCGTACGTTCGTTATCTGCTGTTTAGTCAGGCGAATGTGTGTGCGAGTAAGGGGTGGGGTGGGTGGGACGGGGGGAAGGGGGATGCTACATGTGGAGAAAGCATCTTTTGGCTGCTTCAGCTGGCAGCAGCTTTTTTGGCAAGTCGTAAATTAAAAATGGCTTAATATGTAAATCCTCGCCTGCACTTTCTTCGTCTGCCGCCTGCAGATTAGTTTTGTGGATATTTCGGCTTATGTATGTCCCTGTCTCCATGTCGGCGTCTATCTTATGCATCTATCCCCCCTCCCCCCGCCGACTTTCTTCTTTTGGACATGCAGCTAAATTTATGCGCATTGACTTTGTTTCAGGGGGTCGAGTCTGGCTCGGAACCAGGACACAGTTGCCTGTGTGTGTGTTTTCTTTAGCTGCCTGTCCACTGATATGCTTTTGTTGTCGTTAGTCAGCGCCAGGACATGACAACTCCTTGTCCTGGCTGCCCGGTCATGTTTGCTCTGACTTTAACTGCCCCTTTGGAGTCTTACAGAGTTCCTGTCGCCAGTTGTAAGTTTGTTTTCGCTCCTCCTCCTGCTCTTCTCTCCCGGATTAGTGAGAGGCCAGCTCCTCCTGCCATTGTTCGTTTTGGCGATGATTAGTTGCTTGCCCGATTAGTGATTGCGCACTGTAATTACTCCCCCAGCGGTTGCTCCAGTTTTGGCTTTAACTATATATTTGCCCGATATAGTTCAAGGCTTTATTAGCCATGTGCTCATCCACTCACGCAAATTAGCATATTCCTCTTTGGGTGACCATTTGCCCAAATGGACTGTCATTAAATTATTCCCTTTGCAATTTGCACTGTCATTTAATTTCCCTCCTGCTCCATTTTTTTCCGTTTTGCAACTTTCCCATTTTCATTTTTGTGTTTGGGAGATGTGCGTGTTGTAATGCATTTTAGTAATTATTTTAGCTGCACTCACTTTTATCAGCGCCTTTGTTGTAGTTGTTGTTGTTGTAATTGTTGTTGTCATTACCATTTCGCTGACCGGAGCAATTAGCCCGGAAATTGTAAAATTCAACGCTCATTTAGACTTGTAATATTTTCATTTCTTTTATGACCGTCTATATGGGCATTAATGCAAATAATTTAGCAAATTAATATTAATTGCATACATTCCGTTAACCAGATGAGATTTTCAGCAATTTGCAAATTGTTGACGCTTCAAAGCGAACGGTTTCCATTAAACATTAATTGCCATTGACAAAATGAATAATTCAACTAGTTATTATTTTTCTAGTATACAAATTAATGTATGCTGTGCTACATTATTCAGCAAGGTGTGTAAGTATTTTAATTAAAAATTTACAAAATAAATTATTTAATTAATTTGCGCATGCATAAATAGTAAATTAATCACCGTTTATGCCGCTGGCACAAAGATTTCACTGACAATGATTTTGATTTATTGAAAGCATTTCATAATTATTTTTGTATTTTTAATATTTGATCAGTAAATACTAGATATGAAGTAGGTAATATGTTTGCAATAACTGAAGGAGATATATAGATTAAATAGACTTTCCACAATTTTACGGCTGCTTTTTAAAAGAAAAGCTCTTTATTCGAAAACCACATAACTAATAAGTGACATAGGACTCAACATCAAGGGACTTTGCAATTTGAATTTCAACTATGAGTATAACCAGATGCCAAATAATTTCTGAACTGCACCTCGTCTTGAAGATTGGAAACACGTGAAAACTTGGATTGACACTTGAAACTACGAATCTGGGGATTTGTAAAAATTTGGCATGGTCATATTGTGGTAACGTCTAGTGGACAAGGGCTTCTGAATGCGAAACGTGCACAGCAGATTCTCATCGACGCACATCATGGCACCGGCATTATCGAAGTCCCCGCAGTAGTTGGGGGCCGAGAAGATGGTGAGCAGCTGTCGATTGGCGAAGAACTCGTACCCATCCTCGACCACCTGGTGGGCGCGACAGAGCAGGCTGAACCCGTGCCGTTCGAGAAACGAACCAACAATGTCCGCACCGAAGGTGTAGCTGACGCCGCGATCGTTGAATCCCCAGCCGACCGTACGCGGATCGGGATCGGACCACAGCAGATCGCAGAGCAGGCCCTGCTCGGGTATCTCGCACGGCCGCTGGATCATGCGTATCTGCTCCATGCTAAACAGGCTGGGACTCAGCCCGCCGTGGCAGCAGAAGATGCTCTCCTCGACCACCGCCGCCACCGGCATGCAGTTGTAGCAGTCGACGAAGGTGCGCCACAGCTTGATCGTGTAACGGCGCTTGCACTCGTCGAAGAAGCCGTAGATGCGGTTCAGGCTGGAGCTCTCGTGGTTGCCGCGCAGCAGGAAGACGTTGTCCGGGTAGCGCACCTTGTAGGCCAGCAGCAGGGTCAGCGCCTCTATGGAGTGCTTGCCGCGATCGACGTAGTCGCCCAGCAGCAGGTAGCTGGCCTGGGGCGGAAAGCCGCCCATCTTGAAGTACTTTAGCAGGTTGGCGAACTGGCCGTGAATGTCGCCCAGTATGTTGATGGGCGCCCGCAGCTTGAGCAGCGACTGCTCCTTGAGCAGCACCTCGCGGGCCCTGCTGCAGATCGCAACGATCTCGGGCTCCTCGAGCGCCACGCTGCCGCCCATCATGCCCTGCTCGGTCAGACGCGCTATGATGTCATCCAGATTGGGCTCCGCATCGTGGCTGGCGTTGCTGTCCAGTGCCGGGTTGGGCGACTTTGGGACTCGACTCCTTCTCACCATATAGTTCATGCAGTAGCCGACGGCGGCATCCTTGGACAGGAAATTCAAGGGAGTCTGTTTCTGATACAATGACATTCTCTATTCTTTAAGATCTATCCAGGTCCAAGGATTGTATCAATTTGGAATTTCGATTAGCCCGTTTGGATTCGTATGCTTGCTTGGATTTAGAATTCGACTTGTTTGCTATCTAAACTAAATACTAAAACTCATCGAATAGAAAATGTCACTTCAAAGAAGGCTTGAAGGGAGATTCAATAACTGAGTTGGCAAATATTCTCGTAGTTCACAGTTTTCCAGGAGAGAGTTTTTGTCGGTCCAGCCATATCCCAAGTCCTTCCAGACGATTACTCATCGCGTTCACAATGACAATTTCTTCACAAAGAAGTTTTACGATTGCATTTTGCTTTTGTGAATATTTAAGTAGCTTCTCACACTACCGGAAGCGGCTTTGTTATCTGATTGACAGCTTCTATCAGCTGGGTTCCCATTGGCCTCGCATTCCTAGCACTATGACAAATCTGAGGCTCAATAGATACAGGACGAAGTACGTATATAACTGTCTTTCAATCAACTAAATTCTGCTCCCCCCGCTGTTTGAGGCTTCACATCCGTTTGCTTTTATTTTTCAAATCAGCATAATGGACACTTTGCCCGGCAGCGACGGCCCAGCACCCCTCCACCCTCCCCTCCCTCCGCAGCAGGCAAAAGCCCCTTTCCGCCCACTCGCCCTCCCCCCGCCGGGCCACACATAAAAATACAAAGGCAACTTCACTTTTGGCTTTGACAGCTGACAGAAAATGCAAAAAGCGACGCATTTTGAGTGGGTGGCCCAAGGAGGGTTGTGCCTGCAGTGCAGAAAACACCCCACCCCCCCACACCACGCCCACCCCAATCCCCACACTCAGTTTAGTCTGGATATAGGATTCCATTTCATGCCCAAGTCGAGCAAATCCCAGCCCGGTTTTAACCTACCGCAGATGCAGATTTCTGCTTTGGCCTGTCACTCATTAAACATTTTGCCAACTGCAACTTAGTCCCGTTGTGTTCATTGTTGTCGTTGTCATGCCAAGTGTCACAACACTCGCCTGCATTCTGCTGGCTTTACGAGCGTGTGACAAGCAGCTAAAACGATTGCGATTCTGCGAATGCAGCCCTGAAATGAAACAAAAGTACAAATGCAACGCCTCTGATTAGTCTGGCGCGAGACTCCTCCAGCCATGGGCGTGCCTTCAGCGGGGATGAGCTGAAACGCTATTGAACGAATTTCATAAGTTACTACTTGAATTTATAGTGACAGCAAATATTTATTTTATAAAAAAAACGAAAAATTAAAGTAATAAAACCATAGAAAAAATAAGTATATAATAAAACCAAGAAAAATACAATACAAAATACTTGTATCTGACGGGACTCGATCCGAGCTTTTCTTACAGTTATTTGGTTGAAGTTTAAGGCCTAAGATCGGTCTGCAAACGCAATTCACATTCTTATAAGTATATATTCTTATTCTTATTCCTATTACTATATGGTTCGATCTTTAAAAGGGGATCAGTAGTAATTTGTCTGCTTAATTTGCTGACGAGCTCTAAACTACTATAATAATATAGATATTATAATAATAGAAATTTTCACAATCATATATTAGTATTATTCATTATTGTATGAAGACAAACCTGATTGGGTTAAGAAAGAAGTGTATTCCACCAACAAAATAAATGTTAAAAGGATTTTTAATATCAATAGCCAAAAGTTTTTCCGAAACATTTTTGATTTATTGATTTCCCAATTTTATGCAACCGAAACCCCTTAGACCCTCATCGACGCCTCTGTCAATTTCGTCAAGTTGACAACATGTTGCCCACATATTTAGCGCGGTTGCTGCTCTGATTGAGTATTTGTCCAAGAAATACATTTGGGGCCCCTCGCCGCCCGCGACTTCAGAGAATATGGATTTGCGTAGTTGTCTTGCGCTTGTACTTCGTGTTGTAAGTTCGTTCGTCTCTTTGCATCTTGTTTTGTAAGTAAATATTAAAATATTTCACACGAAAAACTAGCGCGTGAATGCGTGTGTGTGTGTGCGTGTGTGCGTGTATGACTGCAGTTTTGCGCTATTTTTACATCGCTCCGCTTCGGCAGAGCAAACACAGCTGGCGGAGAGTTCGGCCACCGACAGCGCCGCTTTGCTTATCTAATGGGCTGCAGTTGCAGCGACTGCGACTGCGACTGCAGCTTATCGCTATTTCCATTGTTTTTGTTGTTCTCCTGCTGCTGCGCCCGCACATTTGCTGAGCGCTCAGCCTCAGTCGCTGTCACTCCTTAGGCTGCGGTCTCTCTCTCTCCGACTCTTCCGCTTCTTTGCTGTGTTTGCTGTTGTAGTTGTTAATTGCTCGCCGCTACTTTCTTGCACCCTTCACAATGCGCCGTTAATCACAGCAGAGTGGATGTAAAAAGGAGAAAGAACGAAAGTGTGAGGGAGAGATGCGCACACATCAATGCGAGGTTGTTGTTGGTTTTCGTTAATGGGTTTTTATTTGTTTATATGAGCGTCTAGAAAATATGATGCGCCTGTATATGAGGGATGCAGACGCATTGACCATTTGCGCTTTTACGTTTTCGCTGCTCATGGGAATTTTTACAACTGTTTTCAGTGACAAGTGCTCTTTGATTTTGGTAGAGGGAAACTGCGGAGCGGGGTAGCTCAGTTGTCGAGTTCCGACTTTGCTTCTGATGTATGTTATTATAGTCGAACTTGTGTGTATTTAAGTGGGCGTATTCTTTGGCTTTGACTTGACAGAGCCCTTAAGTTTTTCATATATTATTAATTACAGTTTTGAGAGTGTTGTTTACAGTTGCAATTATAATTGATTATAAACTATCTGATTTTTGAAATCAAATTTTTAAATACTATTCCTTGCTCCTATATTTTTTAAATATTGTATCAAAAGGTAAGTTTCCCAAAAATCTTACTCAAAATTGGCATTGGAATTTTCATATTTTGACTAGTCACAAATTGTTTTCTCAGATTTTTTCATATTTCTGATATGAAATATTATTCCATCAATCAATGTCATGCCAATTACACACATATGTCACATTCCGATATCAATTAAATATTTATTGACAACAATCTAGGATGTCAGGAAACAAACATATTGAATTTCTCTCCCTTGGCTCAACCCCAAAAATGAAACACCCCTCGGACATATTAATGAGAAACGCATTAGTTACTCCAACGGCAGCAGGACTGACTATCGTGAGTTAATCTGATCTCAACCAAAATCTGTCAATATGCGGAATGCGTAACTTAATGCAAATATGATCCAAAGAACTGTTAAGATTCTATCAATTTTTGATTAATATAACTTTATAGCTAAACGACTTTTTTGCAAGGCAACAGACCGAATATATATAAACTTGGCTGCTAGCCAAGAATTAATTTGTATTATGGGCGCAGCAAGGTCCGTGTCAAAACCGATATGTGCACTTCCGTTATAATTAACATCCGCACTCGGTTGCGAAATTTCATAATTTAGGCAATTGCTTTTGATAACAAGCTTTGTGAGAATCGAGCACACAGAATCCAAAATATGTTGCCGATATTTGTTGGTTGACTAATTAACACTTCTATGATGTGACATAACATTGCACTTTGGGGGAGGAATCTGGGCGAAAGCCCACATAACAGACCGGCGGGCTGCGACCCTGACCCAACAGTTGTTGGTGTTGTTGTTGTTTTTGTAATTATGTGTTTCGAATGCGACAAAGCGACAGACGACAACTGTTGACATTTACAATTGTTTTCAGTTATGAAACAAAAATGCCGCTAATTAAGCAATCATAGTTGTTAAGCTGTGGGTTCAATTGGGTTAAAGCTGTGATGTTGAAATATGTTTTCTATAATTATTACGCTGGCAAAAACAACTTAATTAAATAAACAAAAACTTTTAAAATACTCTAGAAATATTTAATTATTAATTCTACAGCATTTGTGCAAAAATCAATTTCAAAACATAATAATTGATGTCTATGTTTTTGTACGTCACACGAAAAAATAACAATGTGTTAATCAATTTTACTTAATAAAAAAATTAATTCCATCAACTGACCCCGACGTGATTTGAACACGCAACCTTCTGATCTGGAGTCAGACGCGCTACCGTTGCGCCACGGAGTCACCTGAAACGATCCGGCGCTAAATGCCAACTTGAGGCGATTGCCAGCTAATCTGGGTTTTTTCGCTTTGCGCAAACGTATATTAATAGATTAGAACGAAGGCAATAACAACTTGACTAAATTACACTGTACTGCACAGAAAATATTTGACTATAAATAGTTTCGACAAGTCTTGTCTTATCATTACGCACCACGGAATAGAAATAACACTGTTTGTGGTAAATTTAAATTTGTTTTCTACACAAAAGTCAAGCTGTTAAAACACGATAAAATTGATTCTTTGTGTATTTCATGATTTCTTTGTTTTTCTGCCTTTTTGCTTTATTTGTTTTGATCCCTTTAATCCCTTCTGGTTACTGGGTATACGTTTTCTTGGAGACGATATCAAAATGCATTACAGTCTTAATAGCGGAGCGCGCAGACTCATTAAGTCCCAGGCAGTTCCCCGAGTTCTCTCCGAGTTCCCGATGTAGGCACCTGCTTATCGAGGGCAGACGTGTGCCGCCAAAGCTTTTAGCTGTCGCCGATGCCGACGGAATTCACACAACGAACCCAAAATAAATATAAATCACCGAGCAACAACAACTAACTGAGAAACTGAATGAAAATGCTGCACATTTGGAGAACTCGAAGCCGGTGGGCAACGGATTTCGTTGTTCTGTTTATTTATTCATCGATTTTTATACACTAGCCAGAGCTCGTATCGGTTCAGTTCTTGTAAATGGAAATGCATTTCGATAAAGGCACCCAGGCAGGCCCTATGATGTTGATCGGGTATTCTTGCCACTAATTGTGTGACTCCTCCACAGTCTTTGGGTGGCATTCACTTCGTCGAACTCCAGCTGTTTTCATTGTTTAGAAATTAATTTTCCAGCACTGAATTAACATTGTGGAAAATGTTGTTGTGGCCCTCCCGGGATGCCTTCTCTTTATGGCTATTTTTATGTTTTAATATTTATGGTTTTTAATGTTCATATTTAGTGTGGCTGCCTACATGGGTTTACTATTTCCTGGCCGTGCATCTTTTTGTGGCTCATAACATGTTTCGGTCGTGTTTCGGGCAACGGAAATTGATCGTAAAATTTTCACTCTCTCAAGTTTCGGAGTTGACAAGTTCACACGGACCAGGGACGCAGTTGGCATCTGTGGTCACAAAATCATAAAATAAATCAGTTGGCAACAAACAAATAAAATATAAACTAGGCTCGCAGGAGAAAAACAAGTTAACCAATATTAAAGCACAAATAAGTGGCGAGTGCAATTTCAGCATAGCTTTTATTCGACGGTTTCCTGAATGTCATTCTGAGTTCATTAAACAGTTGCAACTACATATGTTTGTATACTACACACTTACTTACCCATACTTAACCACACTCAAATACTGTACCCTGCTCTTAGCCAACTTAAAACGGAACTGTATTCCATATACTAAGTACTATGTGGCAGAGTTGCAACACTCGATCAGCTTAAATCAAACAGAATGAAGAACAACATTTGTTGAGCTGTCGCTGAAGTTGGACAAGTTGTCGTTACCAAGTCCAAGTCGAGTCGAGTCGAGTCAAGTTAACTTGGGCCGTTGAACGTTGAGTGTGTTAAGTGTTCTCGCCCGTTTCTGTTTCAGTGTGTGTGTGTGTGTGTGTGTGTGTGTTATATAGTATATTCTTGCAACATTATAGCACTTTACACTTTTCACACGCTAAAATAATATTTTTGCTGTCCGGAGAGGGGAGTTTCGGGTGATTTAAGTCTGCTTCATTTGGGCGCTATACGGGGGGACCACTGTTGAGTGTTTGGTTTGGAGCGCACAGTGTGCAAACAGCAGCGCAAATGTCAAGTAGCCGTCAATTGGCAGGCGCCCAGGACAGGCCAGGCCAGGACAGGACAGGACAGCAGCTCGTAAACCACAATTGGGCAGACAAAAAGGCACCCGCCCCGCCCCGCCCCGCCCCCGCGAACACTTTCACTGCAGTCGGCGCTAAAAGTGTTTGCATTTTTATCAGCAACGTTCGTTGCCTGCCAACCAACGAACCCACCCCCTTTGCCCCCCTCCGCACCCCCTCAAGTCCTCCTTTTATCTTCTTCTTTGTGCTGCTGCCTTTATTGTCGACTTTGGCTTGCGCAAACACTTCCCGTTGACTTTGTGCTCTCTCTAATACAAAAACCGCTTAGCATGTTTACCGTTATGTTCGGCACTTGAATTCGCCGTGTTGCATTAGTTCGCCGACCGGCGCGTCGGCCCATTACTCACGCTTAAGTGCAGACAGGTGCGCCCGGCCGCCATTTTGTACGCCGAATGTGGAAGGAAAGCACACAGAGTTGAAAGGAAGTCCACACTCCGTCCGTGTTTGCTCTGTTTAACCCATAAACGTGCTTAAAGGGTTTGCGCTGCGGCAACTCTAGTTGTCAGAGTTGTCAAGTGCTGTGGACTCCCCAGTTAGCCACTTGTTCACGCAGTGAAGAGAGCATATTGGTTTTGTGCCATGTCCGTCATGCGGTCCGTCTGTCCGTCTTGGATATAAACTTGTGGTTACCTGTTAAGATTTTTGTGTCACGCCCACTGGGAGGCTGGCAAATCGATAATATGTCGATATACCTGAGATCGCCAATCGATAAAGGGCGAATATTTCGCACAATAGTTAAGTAAGAGTTACCAAATTTGGTATATAGATTGCTGGTGACCGCCCCCAGAGATTGCGACCTTGATATCCCGGCCGACTGCAGTCTTGGACATTTTCAGAGGTACTCCGATCGGCGGATCTTCACTAGCTTTAGCTAGCTTTTAGGTCACAAACTAATCATTTCACGACACACATTCTTGTTCTTCACCTTTTGTTTGCACTTGCAAAACCAGAGCATTCAGCTAATTGCTTCATTGTCCAAGGCTTACGGCGCGAAATCCCATGCAATTAATTGACTTGCACTACAAAAAACTAAGCCAAGTTTGATGCAAAAATTAATTAAAAGAAAACACACAAAAAAGACAAAATATTGGACAAAGAGAACTCGGACTGTTTGTTAATACTCCAGCTTACGGACTAATGCAGTCAAAGAACCCTATTGGGGGGGCGTGTTGATGCCCATTTAAGTTAATACTGATTAATGCCGACAAATTAACTATGAAATTAATCAATGTCCGAGTCGTTTACATGTAGAACAGCGACAAACAAACAAAGAGAAAAGCCAAAAGGAAAACATTTGAAGCCTACATTGATAAGACGAGCGCCGAGTGGCGACATCTAGCGGCGGGTGCGGGTGCTTTTGTTGTTTGTCACTTTGCGGCGATTTATCAATGCCAGAGAGAGAGAGAGGGAGAGGGAGAGTGAGAGAGAGCGTTTCATCAAAGTGTCGAGAGATTATCAACTTGACAGTCGGCCACAGACGCCAACAGACTCTTCAACGGGACAAACTCGCACACACACACATATATACAGATATACTATATGTATTTCCATAAAGACGTACGAATATTTACGGGGACTTGGACAAGTTCGTAGAGTCTGAAGACAGGTCCGAAGTTTGGTGCGTGTTTGCAGTCCATCAAACGGCATGTGATAATTCAGGTTCATCAACATTACAATCAACATGAAGACAACAATAACACACACACACACACACCCATAAAAGTCAATGCTGTGCACACACTATTTACTTATTTATACGCCCAGGAAGAGCGAGACAGAACCAGAGTGAGATGTCGACCATTCGGCATGCAAAAGCCCATGATGACTGTTGTTGTGGATGAATGGATGTTGTTGATGATGATTGAACAAAGACACGCAACAATAGCGACAGTCGTATAAGTCGCCTTCAAGTGTCTTCATTTTTGGCATGTGAAATTGCATAATTTATTGTGTGACAAATCATGAGCAGCTGTGCCCCATCCCCCCGCTCCCCCTAGCCCCAAACGAGCGCCAACGACCCCATCGACAAGTCGCATAACTAATTATGTTGCATGCTGCATCATAATCTTTACCTGGGTGACAGCAAAACTTGACTTTTATGCCGACTGCCTGCTGAAGTGTGTGTGTTAAATTATTTACCACAACGACAGTTCTAGTTCACTGGGCTGAGTGGCCTGCTTAACTATTAATGTTGGCCGGGCGAAAGGGGCTCAGCCCTGACGTGGCTATCAGCCACGAATGGTGTTTCAACAGACAATTCGGACTTTGAATAACCCACATATGAAATACTTGAACACCATGACTAACATGTTGAGCTCAAAACAAAATAAGGCAATACCGAAATAAGCAAATGATGTTTATATAGTGCATAGTGTAGCGAATCGAATCTGATAAGCGGCTGAAAACAAAAACAAATTCCCTTCCATTAACATGTCACATTTTGTACAAATAATTTTAATTTTAAAACAAATACATTTTGACAAGAGGAAACAGTCGACAGAAATTTTGATAGAAATTAATGGGAAGCAAATTCAAAGCCCAGGCTAGGGTATATAAGTTGTTATGTTACAGATACAAATATGGTAATACAAATAAAGTAAAAATTACAATTACGACATACATATTTTTTAAAAATTAAACATTGATAGAAAACCCATTTAATATTGGGAACATTTTAATTATGCTCGACTTTTGTTAGGTCCTCTCCACATTGAGAACAAGAGGAAATAGTGGAATTAATGGGAACCAATTTAGGAGCTCAGGCTGCGGTATAAAAGTTGCTATAAAAAGATTTATAAAAATAATAAAATGATACAAATATAGTAATACAAATAAGGTAAAAATAACAATTAAGACATACATATTTTTATAAATTAAATATTGAAAGATAACCCATTTAATATTGGATACATTTTAATTATGCTTGACTTTTGCTAGGCCCGCTCCACATTGAGAACAAATTCGGAGCTCAGGCTGGGGTATAGAAATTGTTAAAAAAAGATTTATAAAAATAATATGATTTATAGATTTATAAATATAATATATATAAATTATGTTAGGCCCTCTCCACGTTTAGAACAATTCCGCCCTGTGACTGCAGGAAGAAACTGGTCTTGTGTATCTGCAGGGGTATTTCGGTTGCCTTGGCCGGCGAGAACTTGAAGTTCTTGAGGAGCACAGCCAGACCCACCAGGGTCTGCATTTCGCCAAACCGCTGGCCGATGCAGTTGCGCGGCCCGGCGCCGAAGCCCAGCCAAGCGGCCGAGTGGCGCGCCTCGATGGCCTCGGGCGTGAAGCGGTCTGGATCGAATTTGTCCGGTTCCGGGTAGATGTCCGGATCGTGGTGTATGGCGTCGACGGGTATGACGACTGGTGTGCCAGCTTCCAGGACATACGTTGAGCCCGGAATCGGGAAGTCCTCAATGGTCTTGCGCAGCAGGATGGAGGCAATCGAATATTTGCGAAGTGTTTCTGAAATGGACACAACCGGTTAGCGTCTGCATAGTTTTGCAGGGTATACGTGCACTGCGCTCACCGTAGACGATCTGCTTGACATACTTGAGATCCCGCAGGGCCGCGTAGTTGAGCTCCTCGTGCTTGGCGAACACCTGTTGCACCTCCTGCCTGGCACGCTGCTGCACCTCCGGGTGCAGGGCGAGCAGATGCAGCGCGAAGCCCATCGTGCTGGAGCTGGTCTCGAAGCCGCCGAGGAAGAAGACAAACGCCTGCGCGGCGATCTGATTGAAGGTCAGTCCGCCACTCGGGTCGTCGCGCAGCTCCATCAGCAGGTTGAGGAAGTCCTTGCGCTGCACCTGATGCCGCTCGCGGTACTCCAAAGTCTCCCGCACGACGCGCATGTAGAACGCACTGACGTCGTCCATCACCATTTTGACGTGCAGCCACTTGGCCAGCCGGGGAAAGGCCTGAATGAGGGCGAAGGTCAGGCGGCCGTGCCGGCGCTCCGTGAAGACCTTTTGGCCCAGGCGACAGAACTCCACCTGGGGATCGTTGAGGCTGTTGCAGTCCAGGCCGAAGGCGCAGCTGCCGATGATGTCCATGGTGAAGCGCGCCAGCAGCTCCTTGACCTCCACGGGCGACTCCTCGGCACCGTGGCACGCGTCCACCTTCTGCTGCACCACCTGGACGAAACGCTGCGCGATCTCGGCGACTGTGGGCAGCATCTGGTGCATCTTGAGCGAGGTGAATGTGGAGGTCAGCTTGCTGCGCATCTCGCGCCACTCGCGACCGTCCAGGTTGAACAGGTGCGCCGAAATGGGATCGTCCTGCTCGTTGTAGTAGTTGCCGCGATGCGCAAAGTTGTTGAACTCCTTCACCATCACCAGCTTAACCAGCTCCAGATCGAGCAGCACCGCCGCGCCGCGCACCGCGAAATAGAAGCCGCCGAACGGCGCTCGACCCTTGTACCGCTCGTAGAAGCGCCGGAACGGCTCCAGCGCCGTCGTCGTCTTGCCCACGCTGCGCAGATTGCCATAGAACCAGACCGGTTTCTCGCACAGCACCCCCCGGCGCGCCCAGTAGCCGTACGTGTGCTCCAGACAGGCGTAGAGCAGCGCCAAAGCCGCCAGCAGCAGCCCCACACTCAGCCACCAAAGCGCCATGACCGACTGTCCGCGTCAGACTGATCGCCGAGTCTCTCGCTCTCTCCCGGACCGGCTCGTCTGCACTCCCCGGCGCCCCTCTACACGGCGCGAGAAACCGCGCTAATTGCAAGTGTTCCACTTGAACGGGCCGAATCTGTCGCACGGCCAATATTTGAGCACGTCTGCTCATTTCTCTCAGTGTAGAACATTGTAATTGATAATTCCGTTGGCTGGCGTTGCATCATTATTCGCTTGACGCTTTGTTTGCGTTTCATGTTCACCCGTAATCTCGCTCTCCTCTCCTCCCCCTCTCTCACTCCCTGTCTCTCTCTTGCTCGCTTTGCGCTTAGTTGAAACAGTCGCATATCGTTATATCACAGCTGTTCTAAATTACGATACGCATATACGTCAAGCAGAGGCTTAGGCAGAGATAGTTGGGGGAGACTACTAAAAGTGACATTTGACAAATAAATGAGACTGAGAGATAGACATATGGAAAATTTTAGCCTGATTTTTCCCTTGAAGGTTATTTTATTTAGAAATTCAATGTAGAGTTTGAAAGTCATATTTTAAAAAACAAAAGATTTTATTTTATATATAAACTAAACTTAAGACCGATCGGTAAATGTTCTAAAAAGCTTTAAAATTGAGTGCTAATTTTAGTGATCAAGAGAATATAACTTTATAGGATTGTCTATCTATAATAATATAAAAGCCCACGCAAACCAATAAGTATACTAAATGTAATTTCTTGGAACTAAATTCAAATAGTATTCCCATATAGAAAGTTTCTCCACCCTTTCGACCCACTTCCCTGGCGTTGTGCAAACATGACTTGCACTTCTTAAGCTACGTGTATACACACAAAAGATACCGCAAGCCATTTGTTTTACATTTCTCAGCTATATGCTAAAAGTAAACAATTGCTTAACCTTAATTGGCAGCTGTGAATTTGGCTAACTAATGCGAATGTATTAACACCCTTTTCGAATATTGCAATGGTATTTAAGCCCGAAACTCTCGATCATTCAGTCGCAAACTGGCCATCTGCTGGCCAACGGCCATGATGAAGACATTAAGTTCCGAGTAGCTCGCAATCTCTCGGATGCGTCAACAACTGCTCGAAAGCTCATCGCATAAATAAGGCGCCAAAGCACGATTTGAGCCGGGCTGGGGGAATCGTAAGAGCTGCGCTCTATCGGAACTCGTAAATTTCGTGGCCCAAAGTGTCTCACTTAGCATGTCAAAACAAGCTCCAGAATTCAGGTTCGATTTGTGGTCGCGGTCAGCGATAACTGCGCCGAGTTAGTTAATTGTGGCTATTGGAAAGCTAAATTATGAACCATTCGTGGAGCGAGCCCAAGTCGAATCAAAGCTGATATAAACATGTTAACTTATGAACAAGTTCCAGCTCCGATCGCTGTAATCTCAGCCGCTGCACGCATAAAGTAGGCGAATTATGTCCGATTGGCCCCCGATCCCAGCTTGAGTCTCTCTCTCTCTCTCTCTCGCTCTGTTTCTATTACTGTTCACTTCTACCTCTGCCCGAATGTGCTGTGAACATCGGCATATCGCCCGCCTGCAGCTATGGGCCAGTCAGCCAGTTAATTGAACCCGTAAATCGCCCATCGGTGAACGGGCCGAGAGTCCGGAACGGGCCTTCGCCCAACCTTCTCTCGGTCCGATTCGTCTGTAATTTGTACTTTAGTTTTGTGTGACCCGGGGGCGCACTTTTCCGGCATTGCTTTGTGTTTTGTCTTGCCTTTGCATTGCAATTCAAAGTTCAATTTTTGGCTGGGGGCGTGGCAGCCAACTGGCCATGACACTGCAGTTGTCCACGGGGCCGGACGGACAGCAATGCAATTGCAGGTGAGCCAAGGGTGATTAGCCTATTAACTGGCCAGCCCAGGGTAGATTATAAAAAAGGTATAAAACGAAAAATATGGAAAAATATGCCTAAAATTCAAAGAGCAACACAATTTGCATTTATTTTCGATGCCAAAACAAGCTTTGGCCAAAAGGCATTTCCCACAAAGCTCGGTTTGGTTTTGGCAAGTCAAAAGCGCTTGTAATAACTGTTTTGCAAGTGCTTAAAAATTAAATTCGGGTTCTTGTTATTTGCTAATAGCCCTGGCATTTAGACCAACAGCAAATTGACCTTCGTTGTACCCCGTTATCTGCAACTCTGCGCTACGCCTCTGCCGTATTATTTTCTGGCAAATTAAGCAGCCAAAATTAGCTCGCTGAGCCATAAAACAGAAAAAATAGATAAAGATTAGCTCCAGGCACACGGCCTGCAACCTCAACAGCTGGACTAACTGTAACAGAATATGAATTTCTAAATTAGATTCTTATCATAATGCTCTCTGACAGTAGACAAATATGCAGCAATGGCAGCTACATACGACTCCAACTTTTGTTTCGGGTTCCAGTACCCGCTCCCGCCAGCTTTTGTTGGCCCCCATCGCATTCCATATCCACACACATATCCTGTGGCAAGAACAAACATGGCAGACAATTAATAATACTTAAAAAGGCAACGTGGAATACAAAAACAACAGCAAGCTGGAAAAAAACAATGCCGTGGGCCATGTGATATATGCTCGAGGTGGGGGAGCCGGAGGGTTTCCCTTTTTGTGCCATATAATGGATAATAACATGCACATCAACACGACACGCCTAAGCACAGGACTTGGCAGGCAGGACTCTGAATGTGGGTGCCGCGGAGGGGTTGTTTGGTAATGAATAATGTGCACTCACCTGAAAGCCTCCGAGTGTGTGCGGGAACGGGGGGCGGCAACGGAGTCGGGGTTGGGTGCGTTGAAATATTGCAACATTTTCACTTTGTCGGTGCCTAGCTAAATACCTAAAAATTACGAATTACCTAAATTTTTATTCATTTCGCTTTCTCCCATTCTCCATTCTCCAAGTGAGTTTTTATATTTTAATTGAAATTAGGTGCGATGCTTAAATGCATTTTTCTAAACTATTAAAATGCAACTTACGACCTCTGCAGCTGGTCGAGGTTAGTTGAGGAGTGGTTACTGGGAGGGTTCCCAATGGAACAGCTGTTGGTTTTGGGTGCTAGAAATGGTGTCTGATAAGGTCAAGGGGTGCTTGACATAACATCTAACGTGATCGCATTTTGTGGTGGGTGGACTTTTGGACCTTAGATATTAATTGAAAAGTTCAGGGGTTCTTCATTGAGTTCTAACAACTTGAAACGAAGTCGAAAATATATAATAAAAAATATAAAATATATAACCCATTTAAATACATTGGTAAATGTTTTTTTTCTAAATACAAAAAAATTTCGAAAATGAGTAAGGTTAGTACATGATTTCTTATCAAAAAATCGAAAAAATGTTTAATTTCAATAATGAATATATTTGAAATGCAGAATCAATCTAGAGGATAAACCATGAAATTAATTCCATCAAACGTGAAAATTGGTTCAGTTTTGACAAAGTTATGGGCGTTTTAAATATGGGAGCTATGGATCCGAGAGCTTTACTTGTCAAAATTTTTGTCAATTTGTGCTTGATTTTTGACAAAAAATTTGACCCCCTCAGATTCGGTTTTAATGTTGTTTTTTATACTAATTGTGACCACCACAATCGATTAAAAATGGAAATTCCGGATTCCAAATTTTGAAAAAAAAAATTTTCAAAATGTGTAGGGGGGGGGGGGGGGTACATGCTTTTTTTCCCAAAAATTAAAAAAAATTTATTTTCATAAATGCATATATTTGAAATGCAGATTCAATCTAGAGGATAAATTATGTCCAAAATGCCACCAAACATAAAAATCGGTTCAGTTTTGACAAAGTTATGGGCATTTTTGACAATAAATTTGACCCCCTCAGAGTCGGTTTTAAGGTTGGTTTTATACCAATTGTTTTCAAAAATGAGTAACTACGCAGTCGGCTACATCCGACTGCAACGTTCTTACTTGTTTTTTAGATACTTTAATAAACGTTTAATTTCTTATATCATTTCAGGTAAGATTTCGGAGTTTTTAATTATACCATACGTAAGTTTTTCCGTTTTTCCTCGATTTAATACCCATATATTTATGACTATACTTCATAATTAGAAAAGCTTTAATAGGCTATAAGTTCCCATGGTAAACGCAATCAATGCAAATGTGTATGTAAATGTGGCCCTGGTTATGGCATTTCCATATGTGCGCTTGACTTTCAAAGCGCTTTGATGTGCTCCCGACTGGTGCCGGGCGGAGCCGAAGCCGGAGTCAGATTCAATCCTCGCTTGCCCGTGGGAGTGGCCACATATGCAAACGGCATTTTGTGGCTGCATCATTAACACAGAGTGCCAAGCGGGAGGGGGCGGGTGGGGCGCGCGGGAATTGCCAGTTAAATAAACTGCCAAAATGAAAGAGTTGGCTGCGAATTTGGCTCTGAATCCGGCTGGATCCGGCTGGCAAAACAATTACATTTCAATTTGCCCGATGTCAAAATCAGCCCCAAAAACAGTCAATGCATGGTCTGGGGCCCAACCAGCGAGTGCCAAGCCCCTTGCTCCAACCTCCCCTTTACCCGACGCTGCAGTGAATGCAAAATAATTGTTAATTGAAAATTGTTGCCGAAAAGAAGGAAAAGAAGTGTAGAAAAGGGCGCCGGAATGCAGCTAAATATTTATGCATTTAACAATGCCAAATAACAGAAACAAATATTTATGCGAAAATATTTGGCGGCTGCATTTGAAAATGTCGACCCCCCATCTCCCCCGGGCCCGCGTTAGCTGGTCCTTTGTTGGCATTTATGAATTTCCATAATTTATGCGCACGG
Source organism: Drosophila robusta (assembly GCA_035043565.1). NCBI lineage: Eukaryota > Metazoa > Arthropoda > Insecta > Diptera > Drosophilidae > Drosophila > Drosophila robusta. Next base: position 8,401,803 of record JAWNMW010000584.1, read on the forward strand.
GGGAAACATGGATAACGGGCTGAGATCAGAGACGTGCGACGGCCGCTTCCATTTGGCATTCAATTCATAAATTTTAATTGAAAATTGCGGCGCTGCAACGACAACAACTGCAATACGCGCAATTAAATGCCAAAAACATGCGAAATACGAAATCTTCGGATGACATATGGTAATGGCAATCCAAACGAGTGTCGCCCCCGACCCCGGGACCTGTCACAATTGAATCGCTTCGATTTGTGACGCATTTTCATCTTCGTCGCCCCAACGACAAACCGAGAATTTACCAATGAAAAATTCATAAACTTGTCAAGTGTTGGGTTTGCTTTCCATTTCGACGCCCGAAAAGCCGCTGAAAAAATTACAAATTTTCAATCGTCATGATGATCAGCGTGATGATGATGATGATGATGACCGCTTACGCAAATGTTTGGCTCAATTAACGTGCCTTGTTGTATATTTTAATTGTTATGATTGTACATTTTCGGAACCAGTTGGCAGCCCTGCACATTTGTTTGGCATTTTTATGCCCCTTCCGGGGCACAAAACCACAGAAAGCCCATTAATTGCCATGGAGAGTTGGCTGCATTTATGAATTAACCAAACGAGGCAGATTTTCACATTTGGTGGTCATTTAATTGGCGGTTTTTGGCTTGACAAATTTATAACCGCCAGGTGAAGCTAAGCAAACAAGACTGGACAGAATATTACATAACGATTCACTTTAATAGGTGTTCAAGAGGAATTCATAATTTTAGTCAAAATTTGTTAACTACTTTGGATTATATTTTATGCAGTGCTGCACTCTTAAGCTAGAATCAAATGATAAGTAAAGATTAAAAACAGGTCAAAGTTCTCTAGTTGGGAGTTACTGATTAGGAGACATGCTGTATCAAATTGGTGTCTCAGTTCTTGTAAACTCCGAGATATGCAATTAATTTAATTAATTAATTTAACTAAAACAGAGAAAATGAAAATAAATAACCAAAATGATCAACATCGCCTCTCGCTTACCTTTTAAATGATAATTGTGTTATATCCTTTTTATATCCAATTTTAATTGAAAATTTTACACAGTTTTAACCAATTAATTACAACTTTTACTTAAATTAACAGTTAGGAGAAAAAGCTGATCGCTTTATTAACCAACTAAGTTTATTAACGTTTAGCAACATTTTCGCTTACGGTAATTAGATATTTTGATTGTATTTTCCCACCAGTTTCCTAATGCATTACCTATCATGTGTAAACGAAAGTGACTCTACAGATATAAGCAAACTCATAGCTCCACATTTGGATATTATTTCCTAATCTCGCATTTATTTTCCCATCTCGTTTCTCTTGCCCCACACTTTGATTAATGATTGAGGGATTGTGAGAGAGGCCCAACAAATATCTAGAAGTGCAAATATTAAATAGTAATTAAAGCAAGTTGATGTTAGAGTGAAAAGTATTTGCATTGGAGTAAGAAAAAAGGGGAAAACAGAGCTTTGGAGCTAATCACCAAAATCATCAATAAAACATCAAAGAGAAGATGAGCGTCGTACCTAATGGAGGGAAGAGCCAAAGAGCCAAAGAGGAAAAGTGGCAACTAATTTGCTGTTGTTGCAGCTTATGCGAGAAGAAGCAGAGACAGCAAACAAAGAGTTTGCCACCTGTTTTTTTGGGTCATCATCATCTCATCTCAGCTCATTCAATGCGAGCTCTGGTAATGGTCTTTAAAAGCGCATTTAAAACGCGTTTGCTTTGTGCGTCTCCAATTGGTAGCTGCCCTATCCACGCCCCCCTCCGCTCACTCCTTGGCCAACTCACAACTCTCCTAATCACACATCGTCATAGTTTTTGCTCATTCATATTGCAATCGATTAAATTCCATGCGTTGCCTTTTTTGCAGCTCGAGCTGAAGATATTTCAGGCTGTATACTTATTAGTCCTGCCCCCAGATATTTGATTCATTTCCGCAGCTGTTCGGTCTGCCCCACCAATGCCCACAGTGACTTGGATTATTATTTTAGCTTAACTTGGGGAAATTTGGGGCATTGAAACGCAGGCAGTGGCCAATGTATGTTTGAATATTTTAACAGCGTCAACAGCAAAATCATTTACTTTATTGAAATTCATTAGCAGCTCAAATCTGAAATTTACACATTCAACGGCTACTCAAAGTTTGCTAAACAAATTTAAGTTTATTAAAAATTTAAGGGCATTCATGAATCAGAGCTTGGAGAAGAGGCTAAAAACTTTAATCACATGGCACGGTTGGATTTTGGATTATGTTTAATATGCAACGGAAATTGAATTTCCAAAAAACCTTTAGTTAATCAGGAAGCTTAGGGAATGCTTTGAGCTAAGTTATTGCTGGAAAAAGAGTAATAAACTAGGGTAGGGTAAAACGTTCTAAACTTATAATATATTTTTACGCTGCTTAAACATTAGTTTACCTTTTATATGAGGCCCTTAAATTAAAGGGCATGTTTCAATTATTGATAGTAAATGAAAATTAATTAATAGGGAAATTGTCTTGCTTGTCTAATTTTTGATTAAGTCAATTCAAATCAATGTCGACTCGGGTATTCAGCTAAACACCTAATTTATTGTATATATGTACTTACAAGTTAGATCGCTTTCAGACATTGCCTGGCTTGTACGATATCCATCCTGTCATTAGCCCCCGTATCGACAACCACAAAAGCGACGCTTTAATTAAATTATGACTATGTTAATGTACCGTTACAAGGGCACATCGCCAACCGCCAACCTTAACACATTGCATGACGCAGCTCATCGGGACAACAATTACCCAAGCGCCACGTCTCCTTCGGCGGGAAGGCAAAGTGAACTTGTTGTTGTTCTCTTAGTTCCTTTTTATACCCAGTGCCCATAGGTGGCACCAAATGGGCTATACCAGGCAATGGCCCTGAACTTTGTGGTAGTTGGAAATTCAGCAGTGAGCAAAATAGTTTATGTAGAGTAGATTTGCGTACAGGGTATGTGCTAGTTGGGCACTCTCAAACAGAAGAGGCATAGTTTTTTCCTTTGACTTCCGCCGTAGATGGCGTGTCCTTTCTGCTGTGGGGCTCACTTCCTATTTAATGTATGACGATGACGTCGCTGGCTGCCATTTGGCGAAATGTAAATAAAGTAATTAAAGTAATAAAATTTGTTTTAATGTCGCGCACACGAAAAACGAGATAGACAGAGAGACAGGCGTGCGAGCGAGAAGGGTGGGGTGGGGGGGGGGGGGCAGGCTGAGCGTGTCGCCATCATTCCTTGGGGCCAACGCCATTGTCGTCATGTCAACGTCAACGTCAACGCTGACGTCGCCGCCGGCGTCGCAGCATAAAGGTGATAATTACGCTTATTTAATCATTTATTACGGCTACTTGATGTACTTTCTCGCTCCGTTTAATGTCGCCCTCGCGCCGTCTCTGTCTGTCGGCTCTGCTGCTTTTATGCAATTCTCTCGATTAATTTGTTTATAACACGAAATTGTCGCGTTTATCACGTACCTCGACATTTTATTTGCACTGTTTTCCATTGTTGACTTTGGTTTATTTTTTGTTGTATTTCCTTTTGTTTCGTTGACATTTCACCTGCCTTTACCTGTTCCTGTGGCTTTGCATTTGTTTTTCCTGCCACTTCCGGTTCGGCCCCCTTTGACCCCTGTGCCCGTTAGACACGAGAAATCAATTAGTTGTGCTTTTATTTGGTAAACTTTTAATTTCTGCTAGTGCGGGCAAATAAAAGTGGCTTGTCTGCGTGATTTGGCTGCCAGAGCATAGATTAAAGATACGAGCGTACTTTGCACCTTACCGAATAGCAGATACCCTGCCCGACTACAGACGAATATAATATTCTGATTTGCACGCTTTCTCTATTCTTGCCGAACCTCTGAAATGTTTGTAATTAGATTCTGTGCTGGCCATTGAATGGCAAGCGGGCTCAGTTTCAATTATGGCTCTTTCTCTGTGCCCCAATGAAACTGCTCAAATGGCAGCCATAAAACTTCAAAAGCTGCCAGCTCAGCATTCAAGCGGCAGCCAAACATGCAAATTTGTGCGCTGTATCGAAAAGAGGCCGCAGATGTTCGGACGTTGCGTTTCCGTTGCCACTTGCTTCAATCCGGCCAGCCGGCAATCCGACGGGCTGGGCCGTGCTCCTCACGCCTCGTCCTATCCACGCCCGATACCGTTGCCGTATTTTTAATTCTCTTGGCGCAACGTGCAGAAAAATATACGCAAGCGGAACAATGGGGCAAGGAGCTGCTGTGTGATGTTCAGTGCTGTGGCACATGGCTGAAAACCACACCTAAACACATTTGGCAATTAAGCCGAGCCGGGAAGCGGGCCGGGAAGCGGGTCGGGTGCAGCGGGGGGCGGGCCAGGACACTAAACAGGCTGGCAGTCAGGCAACCGCACGACAGGGCTCAGACACATGAGCTGGCTCGTTTGATATATGGCAGACATGAATGGAGCCAGAGCCAGCCAGGACACCAGCCAGGCTACGTCCTGGACCAGCACCAGAACACACCAGGAGCTGGTGCTATCAAAAAAAGGAAGAAAAAAATATGTTGTTTAGAAACTTGAAATGGGCGGCTGATAAAAATGGAGCTCGGGGACGCACAGAGAACAGCAGGGACTATGTCGAAGGCGGCGGGCGGGGAGTTGTTGCCCATCGCCGAACATGTTTAATGGCGTTATTTATGTGGGCGCCCCCTCCCCTCCCGCTCCCGCTGCACGCCAGAACCACACGCAAATGCCAATGGATCCCCGGCTCGGGTGCAATTTGTCGAGTCGCGGGGGCAGGAAAAAAATGATATGCCACTTGAACCTGAAAATTATTTACTTCTACGAACCAAACACGTAACAGCGCCGAGCACAGGCCCCAAGGCTCAGACAGAGTGTGGAGAGGAGGGGAAGGGGAGTGGAGTGGAGGGGAGTGGTGGGGAGCGTGGCAGAGATGGAAGAGAGCCACGTGCAGTGAGAGCAAAAAATGGCAACTATTTAATACGCGCTCAACATTTTGTTGGTATTTTGTGTGTGAAGTTTTTTCATTATGTGTTCTCTGTCCAGAAAAGCTGGAATGGAAATGGAAATGGCGACTGGCAAATGGTTCAGCATGGGGTGGAACTGTCCAGGACTCCCTTGCGTGCCATTTAAATGAAGCTGTTTTGGGCTTTCTTTTTTTTTAATTCTTTTTATACGCATTTCAATGGGAGGATCTCCCTCTCTCTCTCTCTTTTGTCGGCAGTGTCTGGTATTTAATTCAATTTTTTATGTCTTGGCTGGCATAGTTTCACTGGCAGTTCCACAGAGCTGCAACTTGATAATCGCAGTGATTAGATTAGAAGGCGGCTTAAACGTTGCCAAGGAGTTGTTTCTTATCATTGGACATGCTATTGCTAATTGGGAAAAACGCCTTTCCACTTTCTGAATGGTCATTTTATTGGCACACGTTTGACTTGGGCCCACGCAGTCTAGACACTGCCACAGGTCCTTTATAGTGACATCAATAGAGTCCCGTTGAGGTGAGCTAATGGTTATTGCGACGCGTGTCTGGTCATCAGCCCGTGTCAACCCGCCTCGTAATAAAGTAATGAAAGAATCCCCGGAATCTGCCGCCTGCTGGCATCTGAAAAGATGCCTACCTGTCCGTAGGTCTCCTCATTTTGGTGGCGTTCTGGAAAGCGTGAATTCTGCGAAGCACTTCAAAGCCTTCGGAAACATAATGCAAATTGTCTGCACCAATTCGGCGCCCTGTTCGCCCCATTTGAGGGGGACCTCGTGCACTCTACGACTGTTTTTTCCGTCTTATGCTCTTTTCGTTGAATTTTTCCTGGCTCACTTTTCTCGTGGCGCTTGGCGCTGTCTTTATTTCAATATGTGTGTGTGTGTGGGGGGGGGAGCGGGGGGCAAAATTATGAAACTTGGAGCGTTTCACTTGTTAAAACAAATTATAGGTTTGTTTTGATTATTTCAGTCGCTCGGTACGTTGATGACTTGGATAGGTAGGCAGACCCTGGTGTATAATAATATAAATTCATTTGCATATTTCATTAAATGGCATTTAGCTTAAGGTCTGATATGGTTCCCGGCAAGGAATTGCTGATGACTTGGGAGTTTTAAGTTGCCGACTTCAAGTTTCGCTGGGGTGTCTGCAGTTCTCATTTACTATTCCTGTTTCTATTTTAAAGTAAGTATTTAAGAATGCGATTCCTTTCAGTTTATTTCTTTTCATACTCGTTCACAAAGTGAAAAGAGTATATTGGCTTTGAGCAATGTCCGTGGGAATGCGTATGCTTGTCATTATATAAGTGTAGCATTATTAGAAACTTAGTGCTTAAGTTTAGGTTTCTTCTCTCTCAAGTAGATTATGAGTTCGAGTCCTTAGCCGGATGTATTTAAATTATAATTTTTTATATGCACAACAAATTAACAAATAAACACAAATAAGTGCTTAATTACTTTCAAGGTGTGTAAGAATAAGGTAAAGGGTCACGTCACTTTTATTTATTATCTGAATATTTGTACACATTTTATTTTGACTCTTAGTAATTAATTGACAGATGAATGCATCAATTAATTATAATTTTACACTTTTAACTTTCTTGCAATTTCCTCTCTTTAAAGTATTTTCACAAGCGTTTCTTGCGCAGCTTCGGGCTGGCATTACTTCCACAACAAATGCACTCAATCCCCCACTCATTTTACATTTTAATTGTCAGTGAAGCACTCAATCCAGCTAGCATTAAGTGCATTATCCGCACATATGACCCATAATTGACTTTGTACAACGCCCTCGGCTGGCAGATGAAACTCATTTCCTCAATGGGCGACATTTAGTGGGCATTGATTGACACTTGTGTACAGCGTGAGGAGCAATCCGATCTGTCTGTCACTCGGGCCAACAAATGCTGCCCACAAAAGTGTCAAACTGAAGTCAGATCAGCGGCATTAAGCGTCATATTAAATGCAAGCCCATTGAGCGGGGACCCGAGTCTGGCAGTTAGTCAGCCAACCAAAAGACGACGACTCATTTAAACTCAAAATGTCAGATTATTAAACTGTGATAAGCCCGGCGAGCTCGCAGCCGTGGGCCGAGCATGAAGATGAGCCTGAGAAGTTGTAGTTTGAGAGCTTGCTGTAGCTCAGATTTCGTTATAGCTCGCAGCTCAAAGATGTCGATTACAGTGCCAATTTCAGGCCGTCTGCCGATGAGGATCATCGCACACGGGCCATAAAAAATAAAAAATTACAGCACGTAGCCTAAGTAGATTTCCCGCAATGATAAAAACATATGCGAGCTCTGTTCCCGACTCTTTTTTGGCCCCTTTCTCCATCGCTGCTACTCCTTAATGCAGAAGCAGACACTTTATAGCATTTGCTGAATTTGTTTGTCTGTCATATAATTTAAAGGATTGTTGCGCAATCTCCGAGCAGGTGAAAGCCTCACATACCTTACATATGTGACCACGACGAGCCACAAAACTTCATATCAATCAAGGCAATTACAGTTCGTGACGCCTCTATTCCCCGAAACACTAAACTTAATATAAATGCAAATTCAAATCTGGAAATCTCAAAATCGATGCGTACCAAATTCAAAATGAAATGAAACGAATCGGCTTTCTATGGAAATAAATAAAATTTGAAAAGAAACGCCAAGAAATATGCGCACAAATCATTTGGTTTGGTTTGGGGATTGGATTGGATTGGGTTATGCATTCATGATTTTCAGATAGTTTTGGCCAGCAGGTAAAATTGGCTTAAAAGCAAGTAACTAGCCACGAGTCACAGTGATGCCTGCCACGAGAAGAACAACTAAATTATAATTATATTTATTTTGTATTTGCAAAAATACAAAAATATTTCTACAATTTACTATCAATTATTTTTCTTCAAATGTACAAGCCCTATTGTCTATTCATCATTCATCGTTTCAGCCGATTGTCTTCGGCCTTCTGTGGAATCTCCACTGTAGCTGGCGCATCAAGTTTATCTGATTATTCCGCCCGCCGCTGGGGCAGCTTCGTCTTTTCCCTGCCCCGTTTCGTTGTGGTCTCATCTTTCTGCGCTTTGGTTTCGTTGCGCTTAAGCGGCTTCGGCTTATGATTTTGGCCATGCTTTTGGCTTTGGCTTTGGCTTTGGGTTTGGATATGGGTTGTTAGTGTTTCTTTATGATTTCGTAAGCAGCCAGCCCCAAAAACGCAGCGGCCGGGCATCGTTAACTTTTTTTTTTGTTTTTTTTTTGTTAGCCTGTCGATCAAAATGCAATCAAAATTGTGCGGGCTTCGACTCGAGCTTCAGCTTCAACTCCAACTTCAGGTCCAACTCCAATTCCAATTCCGACTTTGAGTCCGACTCGGACTCCGTCTTCGTTTCATTCCTTTGTGCAGTGGGCTATTTGGGTTGATTGTGTTGGCTCTTTGGCCACAATAGTTTTGGGCTCGTAAAGATTTCTATCTGCGGCAGTCGGTTCGGCCTTTTTCACTCTCTTGCCCTGGCCTTTATTATTTATGGTAAGTGTCTGTTTTGGTCTCTTGAAAGTTGTAATTGATTTTTACAGTTTGTTGCGGTTTTCGGCTTTACTTTTTTTTTCCTTTTTTTTTGGTGGTTTGAAGGCTTATAAACCTTCGGTATATCTTAATATCGCGCCATAAATAACATGAGGAAATGTTAATGTTTTATGCTCGTTACGAGAATGTAGAAAGAGTTCTTTAAAGATATTCTACATGGTTGTAAATAGATCGATTAGAAGTCGCTTTATGTGTCTATTATCAGCATTATTTGAAGCAACAGATCTTAATCCGATTCAAAAATACCTTAACTAGAGCCGGTCTCATTTGAATAATGTCGAGAAACCCCATTAAGAATTCACCAAAGAATAAATAATAAAAAAAACTATATAATCCAATTAATCCTTAAACGTTTTTTAAAAGCATATAATTTAAACACACGCCGACGACAACGACAACGATAAAGGAGCCCGAAAACAACACACCCAAAAGACAGGCACAACACGAACAACAACAACAGCGACAACAACAAACAATGCCAAATTCGAATTGGGTTTGAGTTCGGGTTTCGTTTTGGATCTGGGTCTGGGTCTGGGCTTCGACTCCAACGCAGCCGCCTTTGGATCTCCGGCTGCTGATTTCGATCGCTTCGCGCATGCGCCGCGGACTGTAAGCCCGGCGAGGGGCAGGAGCAGGGGCAGGGGCAGGCAGCGGAAGGTGCGTGAACAATGGCAACAATCGAACATAATTAGGCTTAAGTGCAGGGGGGAGAGGAGCAAGAGAGAGAGAAAGAGCGCTGTGGAACTGGAGGCGGCGACTGCTCAAATACGTAAATAAAAACGGCAACGCAAATAAATTGTAGCGAATTTTTATAATTAATTGTATTGTCGTTTGGCTCGTTTATTGTGCGCTGCCTTTCGCTGCGCGCCTCATAATGATGTTGATAATGAAGCTCATCATGACGACGATGCAGTGCCTCAGATATGGCGACAATAGGCGAGCCGGGGCGGGACGGGGCGGGGCGGGGCGCGGCCGCGGCGAATTATGGTAGCCGTGCTGTGTATTAAAAGCGCATTAACAAATCCTCTAATCAGCGCCGGCAAATCATCGACCCCCCTCGTTTCCCGTTGGTGTGTGTGTCTGTGTGTGTGTGGGTGAGTGAGTGTGCGCGACTTTCCGGCTCTGTAGATCCGTGCCTGCGGTCCCGCCCACCGCCCCTCAACTGACTCGTGTTTGGTTTCCGTTGTGCCTTTGTTTGTTTTTTGTTTTCCTTGCCCCCGTTGAGGCTTCAATTGTTGTTGGATATCGCGATGGTTGAGGGTCTCCTAAAGCTCTACACTGGCAGAAATGTGATTAATTTCAGTTGCAATGAAAAACTTTAAGCGAGATTTAAATAAGCCGTTTACCGTTTATTGTGACACACAAAATCTATTGTCAAATGTTAAGTAAATTTCACCCACTCAAAAGCTAGTTAGTTAGGTTTGGCTGTAAAATTTCTCTCACTGTGTAACGCCCCGTTTTCAATTTACGAGGCGCATATCTTGAGTCCTAGCCAAGTCGGGCTATCTATTAATAAACCATAATAATTTATTGATTTCCTTTTAAAGTCGCTATTGAAGCAACTAATCTACACAGCATTATCGCGCACAACAAAAACAAAACGGCGACCGGGGAGCCCAGCGAAAGCCGCCACTAGGAACTAGATCTGGGCGCGGGCCAAGAAGTCAATGTCGGAGCGGGAGCGGGAGCGGGAACGGGAGGAAGGGGAGAAGTCAGCCTGGTCGGCGGGGCAGTTGCCACATTGTGCATGCTTAACAAACTATTGTTCAGTCTCGAGTCGAGTCTCGTGCCTCTTGTGGCCTATGGCCGAGGCAACCTTTTGTGGACAAGTTTGCCACCTATTGACATGGACGGCGGCTGGCAGTGGGATTGGGCTGTGCTCATTATACGAAATATATTTAGCTTCTGCCTGGCTGCCTTAATTCGCTTACTTTTTGTGCCTTGATAACTTTGCTTTCGGCTCGTCCGGCACCGACGCTGCCCTCTGACGAGTTTCTACGAATATCACATTGAACTTACTTTAAGGTAATCCGGGAATGCCCACTGAAAAACTCAGGAGCAGCCAAAAAAAAATTAAACTAATTAAAATAATTAAAATAATTCTTCAATCAGAAGTTGTAGTCGCATTCACTACAGGGTAGCGCATTTTCGATCAAGCTCGATTATTTCTTTCAGCCTGACTTCTTTCTCTCACTCTCTCTAGCCGTCGTTTCTCGTGTTTGGCTTAGTTTCTTGCTTGAGCGCATTTCTGCCGTCAAAGGCATCCTTTGAAGTTAATCGCATGTTGTGCTAGAAAAATTGTACACACACACACACACACGCACACTCGTGCATAGCTTCCTGCTTCACTCCTGTTACACGCTCCAATCGTTAACATATAATTGTGTTTTAGCATTTAACTTTGGCTCCTTTCTGACTGTCGGTTGTCGGTTGTCGGCAGCTGCTTGTTGGTTGTTGGGGCTGTTTGCCTATTTTGGCTTGAAGCGCTCCACTTCTTCTTCTTATTCAGTCGCTCTGCAGCCCAAAGTCCCATTGTCTGCCTAATTTTCTGCTGCTTAAGCCCTCGACTTTGGCAGGCTGCCTGCCAAAGCGCCAACCGAATGCATTTTCTTATTAATTTTTGTAATCCATTTGCCCAAATAGGTGAGGCCCTGAGGGCAAAGATTTAGCCGCATAAGTAGAGCGCAATTTGGCATGTGAAGTCTCCTTAACATGGCTAAAGATTAGCTGGGCCAACAAAAGAGTTGCCTAAGAGAGATTGAAGCAGAGAGAAAAGTTCCACGTACAGAATAAATATAAGACACTCATATACAATACAATACCCTAACTCTGACTGTATATAGAGGTTTAATAATGCGAGATGTTTGAATAATGTTATATATGCTCAAGGATCTCATTCTCTTGGCACACATATGTCTTAAAGCAACGATTTGCTGTCTTTAATAGCACATGTGCTAATACCAGACACACTTCTCATCTACAATTTATGCCGCCCATACACACACACACACACACACACATTACCGCAGCAGCTGTTGCCACAACAACATTTGGCAAATACGCGACAGCTTGCAGGTAATTTATCTAATAAAATTATTATTACCATATATTACAATAAATGAGGCTTAATAAGTATGCCGCAAGATTTCTGCCTCCCAATACTTTCACTCGGCGAGCCGCGCCCCTCCACGCCCCGCCTCCTTTCCAAGGAGCTGCATAAGACGGCGGGACTCGACATCCCGCCGCCGCCGCAAATTGCGTGTGGCACGTGACCGGAGAAAACGTCGCTGACTGTGGCGCGAAAAGCCGCCGCACAAATGTCGCCTGAGTCTCTCCGAAAATAGCTAAACAATTTGAGAAGATGTCGCGAAAATTTAAATTGGCAACGGCGGCGCATTTCAAATTCAAAAGAGGCGACACCAGACACGCCCCCTTTGCCAATATGGCTGCAGCCGAAAAGATGTGAAATCAATTGAGACCTTAAGAAATAACTCGAATGCTATCAGAAGTGAAGGAAGTAGAGAAACCTGACGAAACCCTAATTGTTGATCAATCGATTATATCGCTAGCATTTACGGTTCTCTAATACAATGGGCCACGTTGGGCCACCCCTAATTCGACTGGCCTACAAATTACTTCATTTGTCCAAGTGCCCTGAACCCAACAAATGGGAACAACATCGAGAACTAAGCCCAACAAATTCTCGTATTCATGTTAAATTTGATGCAGCAACAACTAAAATGTGGACAATTGAAATGGCGCTTAATTTTTTATGGGCCTCGCAAACACTCAAGTCAAACAGGCAAACAGGCCGCAAGTATCCTTGACGGGCACAAAGGACCAAATGGTTGGGTTTGTTGCTGGTTTTGTTTTTGTGGGTGTTGTGCTCGAAATTTCTTCTAACCGCTACAATTTTGTGGTTTTGTAAAACTTTTCCTTGACTGCTTGTTGTTTGCTTGTATTTTTTCTCCTTCGCTTTTCATTTTTTTTTTCTGTTCGGGTTTGTTTGTTTGCCGAGGCCTCTTGTTTTTTGGGCCTATTCCTGGCCTCACTTGTTTTCCATTATTTTGTTTGCATTTGAATTGAAAATTAGTATTTGGGCACTTTAACATCGGTCGCCTGCTAATTTATCATGCAACTTTTCGTTTTTTCGGTTTTCCCTGCCCTTTTTGGCTTTTGCTGAAGTGTTTGTTTAGGCCGTAGCGCGTGTTCTTAAATTGAGCTCCCGTAATTTTATTTATGACATGTTTAAACGAGTTTGCCTGCGGTTCGTCTGGGATTGCCTAGAAATACTCGAGGCACGTGTGCTGGTCGAAATACGTACAAATTGTATTGCAGCATGCCGCACTTTATTTATGCTGCCACACGACTCAATTGCAGCCACTTACTTCATTTTGGCTACTTTACAATGTAATAAACTGGCGGCGAAACAGAAATAAACCGCGAGGAGAGCACACAGAGAGAGCCCGCAAACGGAGCAGAACTGCTGGCAGTGACAAAGGTAGACGGCGCCCGGAGAGGGTCCCGGGACGTAGGTGGCGCCGGGACGGAGTTGCCAGCCCGCTTCGTAGCTGGCACACAGACGGCGGCGTTGCGAACTAATGAGTTCCTAATTTAAATAAATTTCTAGTCATAAATTAAAATATGTGAGACACATAAAGCACGCAACGCAACAAAAGGGGGGCGCCAGCTACAGCATGTGGCTGACAGACAGATGGGGGCAGGGGCGGGGCCAGGGGGCGAGTGCCGGCCATTATTTGCCTGGCGGCTGGCGCAACTAAAATGTGCGAAAATGTTTAACTTTTCTTGCAGATTTCCGTTTTCATATTTTCCTTTTGCTCGAGCGCTTCAAGATTAAAGCCTTAACTTGAGGATGTAGTGTTTAAGTATATTTTATGTTTATGACCAACGGATAATAATTAAAGTATATTTGCGGATCAATTAAACACAAGTCGAGCTTAAGCCAAATATTATAATGCCTTTCAACACCCTTTCACCTGTCGGCGCATCAGTCATTCATTATCTCCAGTCTATCGGCCATGCCCAAAACTATTTACAAATTTTACGGCTGTCGACTCCTCCAGGCCAGGAGTCTCTTTATGACTGGCCACACAATCGCCCAACCACATAAATCAGTTTCTAGCTAAATGCCGAGGACAGTCCGAAATGAAGAAACCAGCCAGCAAACTAGGTACGTGAGCAAAAACTTGGCGCATACCAAAAGTCAATGAGCCATTCAACGATCGATCGGCCGAGGCGGCTGTTAGGCTGGCAATGGACTCCGCCGCGCTCGAAGATGGCCGAGATGCTATCCCAAAGATGGTCAACGTCTCGCGGTTCACGTCGCTGCCTGAACATTTTCGCTACGCCGCATTTTTAGCCAATTTAAAGTCTAATTTAAGCAGCGCATTTGTAACGCACGTAAGGAGCAAAAGCAGCAGCGGAAGGGAGTGGGGAGTGGGGGGGGGTCGGAGGGAGCGTAGACACCCAAAAGGATTGATCGGCTGGATAATTTTGAGCACGTACGCATATAAATTTCATCAAAATTCCAATGAAATATACGCAGACCGTTTAAATACGTCAATAAGAGAATATTTTTTCAAAGGACACAAAAGGCTCATCGAAACAGAAAAAAAATGAAATACAAAAAAGAGCTTCATATAAAATTATGGATTTTTCTGTGTGCTGCAAAAGGAATTTCGGTGCGCAGTTTTCTTTTTCCACTTGTTGTTAGCCGTCTGCTGTGGATGCCGCATAATAAACATGTTTATTAGCATTTTTGCGAGAGCAACAATAAATTAAGCACCAGCGGACAGCGTGCAACATGTTGCACGCAACAATCAGCCCGAAAATAAAAAATGCTGCGTGCAATAAATATTTCTCTTTCTCCTTTTTTTTGCCAACGAAAATAATTAAAAATTAACGTGGAGCAGTGGAAAGTGTTTTCGGTCAAGACAGAATACTGAATGCACTTTACGTAAATATTTGATGGAGATTTAATATTATGGCATATTATCAAGTACATATTTTATTAAAAATTGTTAGATACCTAAAACAACATATCTGTCATATGAGTTTATAACTGTATCTTATGCCTATAAAAATAATATTAATTGTGCTCAAAAATGATTTCACAATACCCTATTTGAATCTGTCATATGAGTTTATAACTGTATCTTATGCCTATAAAAATAATATTAATTGTGCTCAAAAATGATTTCACAATACCCTATTTGAATCTGTCATATGAGTTTATAACCGTGTCTTATGCCTATAAAAATAATATTAATTGTGCTCAAAAATGATTTCACAATACCCTATTCAAAGGCGCATTTCAACTTTTGCTTGCACTTTGGACACAACGACGATCGCAAAACTTATTAAAAAGCGCAACTCGGTTCTGATGGAGTTCATTAAACGCCGGAGCAGCTGCAGCCCCGGCCGGAGAACGCTTCGCAGGCAGCTTGAGAGCATCGTGTGCTTTGCATTAATTTCATATGCAATTTACGCTGATTTATTTGATTTGCAAGCTCAATGTCCCATGTCGCATGTCCGATGTCTACGATGTCCAATGTCTGCGGCTCAATGCCCGGAGCAGCGCGGCATGTTTGTCACTCGGCGGCGACAGCTCCGGGAGGCGACCCTGTTCCTAAATTGGCCCGGGCACCCTCGGCAGACGTCAATGGTGCTGTTCGATTTGATCGATTTGTCTTGATTGCCTGTCGGCTGTTGGCCGGCCAGCACAATGGCTCCTGGGCAGGAGCCCGCAGCGGGCGGGAGCATCTTGTTAGGTGTCAGGCGGTGCAGTCAAGTGTTAAATATATGTACGTCAATACCACTGCGCACGTATGTAGATATGCACTGAAATTTACGTTAACTAAAAGTGCATAAAATGTGCACAAGACCTCAACTCAAAGTCCTGTCAGTCAGTCATTCACTCACTCACTCATTGGCTGGCCTCTTAAATGATAGCAACTATTGATGTGGGCTCCTTGCCGGGTCTCTGTTCCTTGGGCGTCTTTTGTTCGACGTGTGCATATGTAATGGAGCAGAGGAGCCGTTCCAGCTACTCCTCCGGCTCCTGCTGCTGCTGCTGCTGACTCTTTGATTGGCTTTCTTGAAATCCACACTTGAAGTGTTGGAAATTTAATGTTGCGTGTGTGTGGCTGATGCTGATGCTGATGCTGAAACTGAAACTGAAGCTGTATCTGGGGGATGACTCGCATTTGCTGTGCTGATTTAAACGCCTTTCGTTTCTGCGCTCTTTCCGTATGCATTTATGCGCCAAATGATTTTTCACGGGAAATCGCTTAAGCTAAAAAGTCGAAGAGATGCTGCGATATTTTTTTTTTTTTGTGCGGGCATTTTACATACAGCGCATTGTTTGAGTAGCTTTTACCGGCTTTATAGCGGCTGCATTGTGTGGGCTATTGAGTGGGAAAGGGCCTTGACGAGCTAAGCCATGTAAACTGATATGCGCCGATAGCCAGAGGTTAACAATACAATTTCGTATTTATAGCTAATGCCCGCATAAAGATTAGCTCGTTGAATATCTCGTTTTGTGCTACCTTTCATATGCAGATGCTTTATAATGCAGCATTAGTTCAAGGCTCTTACGCAGTCTCTTTAATATTTCTTCTTATACAAAAAAACAGTTAGTAAAGGTATTTTTATGCTCCACTTATTAGAAAATATTTCAGTATGGAAATTCTGAAAATACTTTCAGGTACATCAGCAGCATTTGGTTCTTTTCCAATTGAAGTTTTCTGTGAAAAAAAAAAGGAAAAGCATTTGCTTAATGTTCGTCAGTACTCAGTATCCAGTCTCGAAGCTTTCTGGGCTGCCTGCTCGTCTCAGCCCACTCAATTTTTTAATGCAATTTCATTGCATTTTGCTTGCTTCGATTTATTGTGTGCTCGGCTCCCCTCAGTTGTGTTCCGTTATCATTCTAACGTAATCTTAATCACTTTGCGCAATGTTCATTCATCCACATCATCAATTTCCTTTGCGACGACTGCATTAGTGGAGCGCCCTCTGTTGGCCGAATAAGAAACAAGCAGCTGCTGCATTCGATGGATGCCTGTCCACGACTGGGACTTGCTCTTCGACTCGGACTTCCCCTCGAAGCTCCACTGTCTGTTTGTGTGTTTCTGTTTCTACATTTGCTTTTACGCTGGCTGCTTCAATGCATTTCGCCGCTTTATCAGATTTGAAGTTATTTTCAGGCTGATAGATTTGCCTTGCTTTTGGTTGGGTTGGGTTGGGTTTGAGTTGGTTCGGTTCGGTTTTGGGGCCCCGTCAACCCACAAATTGCCAACTCCAATTTTAATCTATTTTCTACGCGCGTGCTTCTTCTTGTTAGCAATAGGAACTCCCATTCCCAAACACCTAAAAACATCATTTGCTACTTTAATAGTTGCCTGTTGTTGCTGTTGTTGTCGTTGCTGTTATCGTACAATCTGCTCCGACCCGACTCGACCCTTTTCGGCCAGTTAGTTAGCCAGTTGCAGTCGTCGCTCTGCTCGCCCCCTGTTGCCATATTAAAAATGTATATAAAGCTCTTAAGCGAACCTGTCCAAAAACGAAAAAAAAACTGGTGGGGAACGGTGAGGAGGGGGTGGCGGGGGAGGGGAGGAAGTTGCCGCCCCGATGTTCGCCTCGGCTCTTTTATAGATTTCAATAATAGATTTTTCGAGTCGGTTTCCTGCGTGGCTGCAATTTTCGTCTGCAGCCGCGTGCAAAATTGTTTTCTCCAACTTGGCCATGAACCCGTTGACGGCTTTAGCCTGGCTGGCCAACAGTCAGTCGCAGTTGGCCAACGGCTTCTGGACGGCGCTCTTCTAATGTGTTTCCATTGTTTTGGTCTTGGTCTTGCACTTGGCCGCAGCTGTGCGTTGAACCTTTTGGCCGCGTATCAAACAGCAGCAATGCCATTTATTTTTTTCTTTTCTGCAACTATTTGTAGCTGTTGTTGTTGGCCGTGTTTGTTGCAGCCACAATTCGTTGCTGTCCAGTTGAAGTGCCACATTTGGCATCGGCCATTGGGT
Source organism: Drosophila robusta (assembly GCA_035043565.1). Lineage (NCBI taxonomy): Eukaryota > Metazoa > Arthropoda > Insecta > Diptera > Drosophilidae > Drosophila > Drosophila robusta. The sequence goes on from JAWNMW010000584.1 coordinate 8,419,422, forward strand.
CTGTGCACTACAGATCCATTTAGCCCAAGGAGCTGCTGCCTCGATAAATGCCTCTGCAATGCGAACTGCATTAAATAATCTCTGAACTTTGTTTGCCCAACTTTGGATTGCGCTGTTAGTTCATAAATGTAATCAAATATTTTGTTCGCTTGGCTCCGCACACATCCAATTCCCAATCTAATTTGAAAATGCAGCATAAATAAAATTAATCACCTGGAAAATTGCTAATAAGCTGAGCAAAGGGTGCATTAAAATGAAACCAACGAACCAGCCCCAGTTAGTTCATCAAGGACGTGTTGGTGGTGCAGCCACCCCACACGGTTCCACCCACTAAAGCCAAGGGCTCGAGATGAAGATAAGCGCGAATACACGCTGAATGCGTATATAAGCCAGGTACGCACACACACACACACACAAACGGTAGACTGAATATTTGGCGACATCAGCCACCGAATCGAGCTGAGAAAAGTCAGCGGAAATGTGCGAGTTTCGCCCGGGGGACAATGAAAATAAGTGCAGATGATGTAAGGAGAGAGAAAAACTATAAACGTGTAATGAGAAAATCTGAACGAGCTAGATGCTCCCGATTATCCGAGTAGCCCTCGTCATTATCCACTAGACATTACCAGCAACACCCAACCGAGCGCCACATGCTGGCCAATGCCAGCAGGCGGCTGCCCGCGGCCCTGGCTAAATGTTTATTTAAGCCGTAAAACTTAAAATCAACCCATGAACGCTTTTGGGGTTTGTCAAAGCGACTGAGCCAGCGTAAATGAAGCCGTTTCAGCCGTTTGTTAGTTTCGTAACTCGGAATTGTGGGTGATACTTTTATGGTTGAATTAAATGCCACTTTGGGTCCATTGGCCACGTTCATATATGGTGGTAACACAGACGAACTGGCCAGACGATAAAGCGCTTCAATTAAAGTCGTTTTAGAGGCGGCGTCTTAATGGATAAGCCTTTAAATATTTGATTAAACACAAGTGGAGTTAGTTTCTGGAAAACCAAGTAAAAAGTATAAGAAAAGAGAAAAATAATTTAAATAGAATTTATCATAAGAAAGTGAGAAACTCAGCGGTTTAAATAAAGGAAATTTATATGGTTTTTTGTATAGAGCATTTGTTTGCACTTAGAGTTCCGTAAAATTTAATTTATTTATTTATTATATATTTATTATATATAAAACATAAAATATATTTATTTCAGCTTGCTTTCAAATTTTAAATTTAAGCTAACTATATATAAAAAATAAGTATTTATTTGTCCCTGATAAGCCCATAAATTCAGTGTCTCCTCACCCGTAGATTTAATTAATCTAAGCTTTGGCATCATTTACCGTCATTGGCAATTTTCCGTCTTTGCTTTCATCTCGCCCCCAACACTCGAATATTAAAAGCAGCCATTTACACGCATTTACTTTCATTTTTGGCATGCCAAATCGAAAAGCGACTCGAACATCTTGCCCTCGTAATTATGCGTCAAATTACATACGTAATTACAAAACGTGCCCCAATATGTTGGCGCTAATGACAGTGCCACATTGCTTCAAAGTGTTGTGCAACTTCAAATGTGTTGCTCGCAACTCCGATGGCTCATTATCCGGCGACCTCCCGCAACTGTTTGGCAGTCGGCCGAAAAAGGGCCACAGAAAATCAATTAGCCACAATTCTGCCCCCCTCCGCCTATAGCGCCTTAAGCTGCGCCCCCAATGCCAGATCATTAATACTGGGAACAGTGACAGTCGCTGGCGCAGTCGCAGTCCAAATGCTCAAAGCCGCAAATAGAGGCCAAATGGGCGCGTCTGATGTGCGATGTGCGATGTGTGAGTGCATTACAGATACTCGTGTCTGGATACATACGGACACTCACACACTCAGACATATGTCAAAGTTCAAGCCCATTGCTGTGCTTTAAACAGGCAACATTAGTGGATAATTAACACGCCCACCATGTGCTTGGGGCTAGGCTCGGTCGGACAGCTGGAGCGTGGAGTGTTTTTGGCCAACTTTGTCATGCAAATGAGTTGAACATGGGCCAGCAAATTTATGTCCAACTTGGCTCGCAGCTGGTGGTCCACATGCAGTCTCGCTCTCCCCCTCTCTCCCTCTCTCTCTCTCTACCTTTCAGTTTGTTTAGTTGTTCAACAATTCAACAATTTCACGCTGCGCTGAATCTCCAAAATGCAACCAACATCACTCATACGACTCGTGGGCGCTGCAATTTGGGCACTTTGCGGCCTGCTCATTATAGCCATAAACTATGTATTAAAATTATGAAAATTAGCTGAGGCTCACACAAAACCATAAAACATAATTGCCTCGACGCACTCACACGCACATATTACAAACATAATTTTAATATAATTGGTTTTCTTGTTATCGTTTCAGGTATGTTCAGGCCGCTCGCTCTTGTTGTTGTTGTTATTTTTGTTGTTTTTGTTTATCGACAGGTGGCGCATAAATCGCACGATTTGTCCAACTGATATAGAAAAGTGAGTTTGAATAGTTTTCAAGTGATTTGCATAAATTATGATTGCATTTTGAAATGAAATCTACATAAATTTCATATCGAATTGAACCTTTTCGAGCTGTGGGCGTTGCCGGGTGTGACATGTTTTGATGTGAGCAGTCAAATCGTTTGGGTTGCCATAAATAAGCTGCCGATAAAGTAGTTGGGGGCGGGGTATTACACAAAGCGATTCAAATTATATTCGTAAGCCCTGTTGTGCAAACAAATTTGAGACTGGCGTTGGTATTCGGCTTATGTATATAAACCCTTATATAAACCCTTACATCATAAATATAAGTTTTCTTTAAATCGTAATAAATATTCTTGTTACAGAATATTTACTATTTACTCCTCTCAAATCAAGTTTGATTAACTTTCAATGCACATTCAAACTGGCCAATTTTCTAACGTTTCTCAACCCACTTACACACATTTCTCAACTGCCAACTCTCGCATTTGCCGCTCATTTCCCATATGCCAGGCCGAATCCCACACTTCGATCCTCGCACGCAGATATCAGATGGCTCCGGTAAACAATCCCGAAAGCCGCAGACAATCTCAGACGCGCACTTCACGTCGACTTAATGATGCACAGATTAATGTTGCCACAGCAACGGCTCGAGGCACAAAACAAGTGAGAGACTTCTTAACTGTTGCAACGGACAGGCCGGCGGGGGCAGTGCAGGGTATTGCGGGCCACCAAATCAGCCGCAAACGCAACGCCTTTTGTGTCAAGAAACTTTAACTATTTATTACAAGCACAAATCACTCGAGGCGCAGAACCAGGTTCAAATATTGACGAACTGACTGACTGACTGGCTGACTGGTTGATCTCGGCTCCGGTATCAATGTTAACCCAGTTACAAACGGATATTCAAATGCATTAGCGCAAAATGTCAAATATGACAGGCAGACATTGAAATGTATTCTGGCCCGGGCGTTTAGGGTGCCGGCCAAAAAGTAGCTGTCGGCTGCAGCCGGGAACCCGCTTGCTTTGGCCAACTGTCAGACAGTTGAGCGGGCGACGAGGAGCTGCTTCAGTTACAAAAAGTCAAATTAGCGCCTCGGGGTCTGTGACTAGTACAAGGCAGAAACGCATTTTGAAAAGGGTCTAATGGCTGTCGGAAAGTTTGCGGCTGTTAATGATGCTGCGGCGTCTGGAATCTCGAAATGTTAATCGATTTATGATGTTTCCGAAATTAAATGTGTCTGACGGCGCGATAACGCGCCACAGTAGCCGCCAATAGCAGCCATATACCAGTATCCATAACAACTCCAAAGCCCAAAAACTCCATCTGGCAAACATTGAAAAACCTTTAAAATGCCACACAAGTCGAAAGAGTTTCTACGTGGCGCGCTGATAAGACAAAAGTCAAATCTTGAGGGCCCATTCAAACTGTTCAAACTTGAAAACTATTTGGCCCGTCTGCCGTCTGCTGTCTGCTGTCTGCTGTTTGATGCCTGCTGCCTGCTGCCTGTCTGCAGTTTCGCCGTTCTTTTCTGGCCCCTTTTGGGAGGGCACAAAGTAGCGTAAAATAACAATAAACAAGAAATAATCATGTTGTTGGGGAGTTGTTGCAAGTTTCTCCCCGCCCCCACAAAAGGCAATAAGCCAATCATGTGGAAGATTGTTGCCTGTTTTTGCCTGTTGTTGTTGTTGTTGTCGCGTTCGTAGGATTTTGTAGGAGACTGCGACGCCTTGTTGGCAGCCGTTAGCTGCTTCTGCAGCTTCGGCAGTCTATGCTTTTAAATGTCAGTGTCAGCGAAAGTGGCATTGGAGGGAAGAACTAACAGTACATCTGTAAACTGAATATGTCTGCGTATGGCCAAAAAAGAAAAGCGAAATAACCGTTAAGGCACCAAGAGGAAACTGAAAGGTTGCACATTGCTGTGGTTGTTAGCTGCTAGAAAGAGTTCTCTTGGAAACTGCTAACAGCTTAGCTGTCAAATAAAAATGAAACTTCAACTACTTTGCTTGAGTTTTTTCAACAGTTTACTGGCTCACAAAATACACCAAGTGCATAAATAGCTTTAGCTAATACTTAAAAATGAAGCACATTATTTTAAATTTCAATTTAACCTAACATTTACTAAATTTTTAAATTTAAAACTTCATTTGGTTTATTGACTGTTGATTCCAGGCTTATATAGTTTTTGGCTGTAAAGATATTATTTTCCTTATTTTTTCCCGCCATCTTTCTTCTCGGTAAATATTACTTTTCAGTTTTAAGTAGAGTTCTTAGTAATTAACGCTGACTTCAGGTCCCGGCATTATGGTTTCGCCTTCTGATTTTGTTGCTTGTGTTCGACTTGGCCTGCTTTTCATCTTGAACAGCTCGCTCCGGCTGACAGCAAGGTCTTTTCTTTAGACATTTCTTGCTCTCCGACTTGGCTCTTGAACCAAATCTGGCTGCACAGAAAAAGTAACTAAGGCAGTAGGAAAAGCAGCCGCATTAGCTGTGATTATCACCCAGCTCCCTGCTCCACAAAAGTTGCGGCATGTGCTCCTCACACACATTTGTATATTTACAAGTACATACTTCTATATATATATCCATATGGAGCACTGATTCTGTTGTGTGATGCGAAACTTTTGTGTGGGTGTGATTTGTGAGCCGTTGTCGTCTGCGTCTGTGAATTGAAGGCAATTGAATGTTAAGTAACATGTGAATGACTTTTGCGGTCTGGCGGGTAGATAGCCCGAAGGCATACGGAATACAGCCCACAGAATGTGTCATAAGTCGAACTTTAAGCCAGGCGTCCGAAATTGGATTAAATTCGAGTGGCATTGAAGTGTAATCAGTGTAAGCCAAATGAGTTCCCTTAATCAGCAAAAGGAAAAACAACTTTAAGGGCAAACAAAATGCTGGCGCAAACTGAAAATCAGCAGAGCACGAAATTTAAAAATGTAAACTTTCAGAAAATGCAGTAGCTAAACACAGCTGAGTTCAGTTAGTTTACACTGCACTACAAATTTCGCTATCGATGACAAAATGGTGCGAACACGCGCGCGCTGCCTCTGGGGGCCATCATTTTGACAGCAATTTCATGGCCATTATATTAGACATCCACGGTAGGGAGACACGTGGTGCCATCTATTCAGATTCGCATTCCGGCTCCCAATCACATTCCCATGGCCAACACTTGCATCTGCTGTAAGCCATCATAAAACGCAACCAAAAGTGCGGCTAAACTTTGCGATTGAATTTGCATAAATTGTGCCATGGATCGCCTCAGTTTCTGTTTCAGTCCGGTTCGGTTCGGGTTCGCTCCTCTGTTGTGGTCTGCTCTTCCCTTGCTGCAGTTATGCAAATGGTTTCAGTTTTTTTCTACTCTTCACCCCTTCACCCCTGCCAGCTGCCTTCCCATGTGTGTGCATTTGAAAATGCATAAGATTTGGCCAAAGATTGCTGTCCATTAATTCAAGTTGGATTTACTTTTAGCATATTTTACATGCATGCGAATTGTGGCTGCAACTGCAACAGCAACAACAACAACTGCAACTACAACTGCGGCTGCGGCAACGAGTCCGCATTCGATTCGCAGTTCGATTCGTACGCAAATTTTTGTTGCAATAAATTTGCATTTACCACAAAATGTTTTGAACTATGGGCTTACCCATTTGGTTTACCTGCGTTCGATTTATTTGTGGCCGCTTTTATTCAAATCGTTTCGCCTGCCCAGTCCCCGCCTTCTCTGATATATAGTATTTGGATGGCGGTCTGAGTTGGAGGTTTCTTGATTCGTTTTCGATTGGTTTACATTTTGTAGGATGACCTTTGCTTATCATTTAGCTACTAATTTGGTTGCCAATCGGGGAAATATTTAATGGATGCTTGATGAGCTTCTGAAACGATAAAACCTATTAGAAAACTAAGGTATTTTGGTAAATGTGAATTCGGTAAATACAAGTCAAGAAATAAATAGACGTTTACTGTGCCATAACTGATTACGCATTGGAATCCAATTATTTGTAGATTGTTATGTCAAACTGTTTTAATATTCATGACGCACTCTTAAAGAGCGGCTGTCAACCAAGTTGTTGGCCCATTTTTCACAAGTTTGCCTCCACTTGGGTCTCGAGAGCCCGTCCACTTCTCAAGTCGGCTCGAAAGTCTAACTGACAAGTTGTCAAACAGCGCAAAGTTTCTGCTCTAAAATGTACATAATTCGATGTCAAAATAGCCAAATTGATGCCTGCGCAACAACAACTCTATTTTAAAGGGCCAATCTGCGGGAGCAGCGGAGCCGTTGAGTTGCCGACGTCGTTGTGTTTATTGGAAAAAGTCCAATGGTACAATTCAAGTGGAATGGTCCTCGCATTGACTGTTACGGTTCCCATCATCAAATATTTAAGGCATTCGGCTGTTGTCGAAACCGAAACCAGAACCTGGCCAAAGCAATGTGAACAGTTAGTTCCCCATCCCAGCCAGGTTCGTGCATGTGTAAATTAACAACTTTATTGTTGTGACCCAAAGTCAGCAATGGGTCAGCAGCCCAACAGGCCCAACTGGCCCAACAGACTGGCCCGAGAATGCCAGTCTAGCAGTTGTGGCCCATTCGCAAAGTGTTTATGTTGAGCATCGATTGTAGGACCCATGGCACGTATATCTAGGGCGACTTCCTGCACCTCCCATTAACCATTTCCTGGCTTATTGGTTAGTTCCCATCCTGTTGTTGTCTATTGTGTTTTGTTTATTCAAACAAGCCCAAAGTTCGGCCGCTCTGCGGTCGGCCGTTAAATCCTTAAAATGCCTCAATATTTTCAACGTTGTACGAGTCGAGCCCAATGACAACAATAAAGGACACACATACACACGCACACACACGTACAACGTGGACGTGGACACGTCAATGGTGCTCATAAATTTTGCATAAAGTTGGTTAGTTAATGGTTTTAAATTTGTTCAGCTGTGCTTGCAGTCTGTGTAGACCAACAGCTTTTTAGAGGTTTGTGCGGTCGGTCACTTAAATGTTTTGCCAAATATTTGGTTTAAATTGATTTTCCCTTCTTTCACTACGTGCTCGACAAGCCGAAATTTTCAAATAGTTGCCTTTGTTTTCAGCTTAAATAGTTTACCAGCCAGAAAATTGTTGTCAAGTGAAAAACTTAAACTCAAGTGTCCCTAAATAGTTTAAATTCGCTGAATGCGTTTGAAATTATTATTTATCAGGGAGTTACGAATTTTTGAAGTCTTAAGTCAAGGCTCACGTAATACTAAAATATGTCGGAAAACAATTTATTATCAATCTTCTATTTATACTCGTTCACGAAGTGAAATGACTATATTGGGTTTGTGCAATGTCCGTCTTGCTGTATGTCTGTCCATTTTTATTTTCAATATTGCATATATTCTAAATTCAGAATCAATCTGGAAGATAAGCCATGAACAAAATGTCATCAAACATGAAAATCGGTTAAGTTTTGACAAGATTATGGGCGTTTGAAATATGGGAGGTATGGATCCCAGAGCTTTACATGTAGAAATTGTTGTCAATTTTTGCATGATTTTTGACAAAAAATTTGACCCCCTCAGAATTGGTTTTAATGTTGTTTTTTATACTAATTGTGACCACCACAATCGATAAAAAATAGAAATTCGAAATTCTAAATTTTGAAAAAAAAATTTGTTGCAAAATGAGTAAGGGGGTACATGCTTTTTTGCCAAAAATTCAAAAAAAATTTACTCTCAAAAATGCTTATATTTGAAATGCAGAATCAATCTAGAGGAGAAATCATGAACAAAATGCCATCAAAAAAATCGGTTCAGTTTTCACAAAGTTGTGACAGTTTGAAATATGGGAGCTATGGATCCTAGAGCTTTATTATTGTGACAACCACGATCGATAAAAAATAGAAATTCCGGATTCGAAATTTCAAAATAAGTAGCTACTGTGTTTTGTGAACGAGTATTAAGCAGTCGGCTACGTCCGACTGTAACGTTCTTACTTGTTTAGTAATGAGTTACTCTAAATCGTTTAAATTCGCTGTTAGAAATTGTTATTTAGCAGGAAGTTACACATTTTTAAGGCTTAAGTAACTAACGTAAATGGAAAAACGACTCTTTGTCAATCTTCTATATTAGTAACGAGTTTCATTTAGATTCTTTGCCCAACTGCCTGTCTATAAGCCCGCACGAACTTTACTCACAACTTAATTAAGTTCAATCAAAGCGCACACACTTCAGCTTAAGCCGCAGACAGGGCTCTAGACTCCGGCTCACACCCACACACACACACGCGCACACACATACGCCCACCCACACTCAGGTGTAATTTGCACAGAAATTAGCGACACTTTAAACTTCTGAACTGGTTAAAAGAAACCCCAACACTTGCCTGCCAGACAAACTCACCCACAGGCTGTCTGTATTTCTCCCCCTTGTTTGTCTCCCCGCTCCCCACACAATTCCACAATCGCTCAGCCAGAACTAATGCGATTCATTTTCGTGTAAACTAGCGAAACGCAAAAGTTTTACTCCTGCCCAAAAAAGAACGTAAAAATAAATGTAGCAAAATGAAGAAAAAAACAGGTATATAAATAATACCGCCAAATAGGCGGCAGTCTTGCCAAAAGCATCAGAAATTTATAGTGTGCAAAGGGCTGGCTATCAATTTTGTTGAAATACAAAGCCAGAAAAATGCAGCTCACGATTCTCAACAAGTGCCGCAACTAAGTGCAAATTTGTCAATGCACAAAAAAATCTAAGAAAACGCAAAAAGCTAGCAAATAAAAAAACAGCAGCAAGCAGGAAGTCAACGTCAATCAGTCAGTCAGTTTGTCAATCACTGCAAACTGCCACCGCCTGCAGCATGTACATTTTGTATATTCCGTCCGTATAATTCTAGCTTTTTATTTATAATTTTTTGGCTCTGCGCTTTTTAAAATGTCAACTTTTTTTTGGGTCTTGTCCGCCTGCAGCTCGAATTACAATTTTGGGCTTTGATATGTGCACAATAAATTTGTTGGCGAAGTTGTCGTTTTCGTAAATGTTGCCTCATATTTTTTGGTTCAATATTTATGGAGGCCAATTTTGGTTGGATTACATTCATGTGTTTTCCTTGCTTGTTTTTAGCTCTCGGAAATTTGTCAAATTGCGTTTCGATTCAAATTGACATTTGATGTGGCGCATTTGTTGGCAAGTTTTGAGCCTTTGCAGTTGGCCCGTCCAATTGGCATTGCGTATGGGGATTGGCCTTAAAAATGGGTCAAATTGTAACGAAATAATGTCTATTCAAAGATGCTTTGAGTAGATGCAAATGTTTTATTTTCAATTTATATGTTTTAAATTTTTATAATAATTATTATTATTTTGTGCCTAATTTAAAAATGCCCATATTCTTCATACTTCATTTGGAAATATAGAAATGGGAAATCTTCATAAAATTAAAAAAAAACGGAATGGAACTGACAACAGTTTAAAATTCGTACGATTTCCCGATTTGTTTTTTTTTGATATAGAAAGTGTGGTAACTTTACGCCAGTGCATGGTCCGTTTTCTAGTCGAACGCTTACTTTTACTTTTATCTCAGCTGATGCATTGCAACTTCCATTAACCCTTGGTGCCTTTAACCCTCTGTTGACTTTAGTATTCATGAAACCAGCACAGTTGACATCTGTGCCCCTTTTGCCCTGTCTAACCAAACGCCTGAATTTATATTCCTCTTTTTTTGTTGCCTCATATTTAATCAATTAAAAATGTGTACGTGCACATTTGTCGCCAAGCGACCCCAAATGCAAACAACGCAGATGCGTAGCCCCCAACGGAGTGGGGACGGGGGCGGGGGCGTGGAAGAGGCATGCCTCAAACCGGCCATAACCATCACAGACAGTTGGATGGCTACCAAACTGCACACATGTGCACCCAGAGCACACAAAGCTCATAAACAGCAGAAGGTGGAGCAGCGGCAGCGGCAGGGGAGGGGAACGGGGGCAGGACAAGCATTTTAATTTCAAAATAATAAAACCCGACAAACCTGCAAGAGCCCAAACCCCAAGCCGCGCCGCGCCGAAGCTCTGACAATGACATGCAATTGAAGCGACCCGTGCACTGGCGTTGGCATCGTCGGGCTTTTGTCTAATTGTCGCCGGGTTCCACGGGGCCATCATAATGCAGTCCCGGCTCAAAACGGCGCTCCAAAGCCAGTGCGGCATGTGTGGCATGTAAAATGTGCGCATATGTTTCGCCTTTTCCGAGGTTCGCGCCTGGCAGGGGCCCAGTCCTGACCTGCCAGCTGTGGCCTCCGACATGCCCCCGTTCCCCCGCCCAATGTCAGCCTCGTGCACGCTCCGTTCGCCTGTGCATTGTGTCGACAAACAAATTACGACTGTTATTTTCAAATCATCTGGGGCCTCTGCGTGCCGAGCCCTTCACATGGTCACCTTTTGTTGGCTCTTTGAGAGTTGTTTGCGCCAAAATGCTGTCAAAGTACATTTTTAGGCGGTAATTCCAGGGGGCCAAAGTCGCACCTGACTCTAACGAGCAGTTAAGTCATATTTACTGTTACTATTTTATTAAATTTAATTTCCTTCGAAAATAGACTACTTCAATTCCCTAAGCATATTTAGTATTCTCAAGTCAGCAATAGATAAAAGAATGTATATATAATAAAAGTAATATTTTATAAGCATTTTGAGAATAGGTTTGGATATATATGTTGAAGTTTTTAAAAATTTTTAATAAATGCAATTATTTTTGAAACAAAATTTATTTATACATTAAATTTTTCATACTTTTTGTAATGGATCCAAGAAATATTGCATGTTTTTGTAATTAATTGCAATTTGTTTTGTTTTCCACTCCTTTTTGCACTTTCGGCCTTATGATGGTTGTGTGGCGTTTTAGCTTAAAGACTGCCAGCCATTTGGTCATGTTTGCAGTGCAAAATAAACCCAAAGTCGTATTTGCAAAGTGGGTTTTTATATGGTTTGTTTTGGCCGACAATAACAATAACGAGCAAGTGTAAATGGCAATATAAATCAAATATGCGGCAGACGCAGCAGTTCACCTACATGCCACCTACGCTGGAGAGTCTGCAACAGCAACAAAAATAAAAAAATAAAACAGCAACAACAACAACAGAAACTACGAGCCGCATTCGTGTTTGCCATTTCAATTGAAATGTGCGCACATTTCCACTGGGGGGACATTCAAAAAAGGAAAAAAACGAAATTTATATATGTATATATAAAGTATACACAAACACACACTTCAATTTATGCTATAATTTTCTTGTTTTATGTGCTTTCTGGGGTGTGGCAAAGAAATTGGCGAGCCAAGAGAGAAAAAAATTAAACCTTGCGCGCACACACACACACACACACGCACACACCCATTTGGATAGGATGATAACAATCATTTTGAGTGTTTGCCTTATTTTCAACGCACCCATTTGAGTGTGTGTGTATGTGTGTGAGTATCTGCGTGAGTGTGCATGTCTACATTTGGTGTTTTTACGCTTTTTTTTCATTATTTTCGCCGTGCTAACCAGTGTCAGAAAATGCATTAACGCAGCTCACTCCTAAAAATTGCGCTGCTTTTTTACATTACACGAAATTATTTAATTTCCTGCAACGCCTGCTCGCAATTTGATGAGCGCCTGTCAGACGTCCATCCAGGGCTTGCCTGCCAAAGCCCTCCCCCCCCTCCCCCTCCCCCTGCACCCCTCGCCTGATGATGTTTTCCTGCCCTCTGCGCGCCGTGAAAGCTATGATGTTGCTGTTCATTTCCCAGTAGCCCATTTCACTCACTCTCTCTCAATCTCTCCCTGCCTCTCTCCTTCACGTGCCAATCCCCGGGAAATTCTCGCGCGCGCACACACTCGGAAAATTTCTTCATATTTTTTGTGTGCTTATTTTGCCCGTCTCTTTACCAACGCTTATCGCGGCAAAGTTAATGACTATGTGGGTCATTAGCATTTCAAGCGTGTGCCGCAAAAGCGCAGGCGAAAGTATATTACGGGAGGAGGTGCCCACAGGCGCAAGCGTAATGCAAATTTAAGATGTGGCTTTAAGAGGAGACAGCGCCGAGAATGGCAGTGGAATTGAAACGATTTTAAACTTTCAATAATCAAAATCACACTCTAGCTTCAGGCGCAGCATTGAAATATTGAATAAAATAAAGTTGCACTCGAAATATGCTGCATGGCATTCAAAAGTGCATTCACTTCGGCATCAAATCTGTTTGTAATAATAATAACAATCAAAAGCAATAAAAACACAAATAGCGGAGAACGAGAGGCAGACAGAGCCTGAGACTCAACAGGCTGCATTATACCCTACCCCGATGACGTTGATGTGATATACAAAATACAAAATTGCATTTATAAGCAATCATGTCAACACCCAAAAGAAATATGAAATATGAAAAGACGTTGTTGTAGTTGTCGCTTGTCAGGCAGGCGCCACAAGTCAAGTGGCAAGTGGCAGGGTGCAGGGTGCAAGGAGCAAAGGGCAGGCAGCAGCAACATTCTGCCAAGCGCCTCGAGAAATTTCAGTTCACACCTACGGAACGGCGCCGACGACATCATGAAATAGAAACGGAAGTGAGTGTAAGGCATACAGGAAATGCATTCGGGCTGTCTGATGTCGTTTGGTGGGCGTGTCTGCCTCATCGTTTTAAAGGCCTTCTTCAACTTTTTACTCGAACGCCCCGCCGAGTGAATAGTTTCCCCAAATTGGCAGAGGGTTGCCAGGGTTACAAAAAGTAAAATTTTTAATGAATGGAACATAATGTAATCTCGTTTATTATGTCGCATACTATTCTCGGCTAGACATGAGTTGAGTCCAGCCATAAGTGAAGCTGTCTATATTCCAGATTTTGATATATTGCAGCAATTTGAGGTTGAGTAATTGCTTGCCCTACACATTTGTCGGGTATTTTGCATTTGGAGCTGCTGCACGTAGAGTTTCAAATTACTTTTAGCCTTTGAGCTGATGGCCACTTTGGCAGATATTCAATCTGTGGCAGGTATAGAGTACAAAGCTAATGCGGATGCCTCATGCCACATGCCACATGAATGGATTGTTCGTGCCAGATGTTTGATGCCGGCGACGCTGACAGTTGATTGAACACTTTTGAAATGACAAAAACGCCCCACGGGTGACATTGCTCAAAACACTTTACGAACCCCACGCTCACCCCCTCACCCAGCTCTTTGGCCGGCTAGGTGTTGCAACCTTGATTTACGGCGCTGCCTGAACTTGGCCGCCGGCCGCAATCCAGGGCCCCCGATTATGGACTGAGAAATGGTAGCTGGGCTTTTGCATTCGCAGCGCTGCTGGAACCCGGCGGCCAATCATTAAAACGTCGGCATGATGAGTTCGTGTCCGAGTCTGCAGTCGGACCGAAGCTGGAGCCGCAGTTGCGGAGTTGCGACTTGAAGTACTTTGGGGGCTGCTCGCTCGCGGTTTTAAATTACCATTTTAATGCCGCCGAGTGCTGCTGATTGATGTGCTCTGCTCGGTGCCACTCTGCGTCGCCGCCACTCGATTGCAGCCGACAGTCGGCGGTTGGCAGCCAAATGGCTTTTCTGCAGCGTTTTTCCCGCTAACAAGCTTTTGGCATTTTGTTGTCCTCTCTAACGCTTTGCTGCTTTAAAGGCATAAAAACTTTAATGCCGACCGTAAAGAGAAAAAACATCAATTGGCCCAACAGTTGCAGCTCGCCCTCCTCCTCCCGCTCTGCTCCTCCCTCTTCTGGAATACATATTAACAGCTACTTTGAGACACTTCATTAGGTTCTGTGTCGCTGCATCTGCCGCTGCTGCCGCTGCTGCTGCTGCTGCTGCTGTTGCCCTGTCGATTTGAGTTATGTGATAAGCCACTCGCGCACAAGCCCCCCACCTACCGCCCGCCGCCCCCACCTACCACGCCCAGCCCGCGTTGTTGGCCACAACATTTTGACGTGGTCGTCGCGCTGATTGAGCGCAAGTGCCGTGCTGTCTGACAGCCTGACAGCCAGATACTTTGGGCTTTTAAACGCACTTCTTCTTTTTGGCCCCGACTACTCCCATAAGTATTTATATATACATTTGGCCACATTTCGTGGAGTGTGCTCTTAAGCAGCTTCTGAAAGATGCGCACGCCCGGTCCACGTCAAAAGTGTCGTCGTCTATCTGCCCCGCTGCCCCTCTGCCCCCGCTGCCCCCTCGGCCCCCTCAGCCTGTCATGTCTCCTGCCGTGTAGCGAATGTTAATGAGCTGTTAAAACTCAACGTCCGTCGTAGACGCATCTCCAAATTAAAACTGCAGCCGAGCAACAAACTGAACACTCTGTGAACTGTTAACTTGTTTTCCACCTTGTATTTTTATGTCATTTACCATTTTGTAGTTTGTCATGGCTATAAATAGTTTCATTAGTGCGGCTAATACTCGTAAACAAGACCCAATGGGGGGAACTGTGTAGGCCACTGATTGCATCTTTTGAAGGAGAATACGACCGAAATAACTACTAATGAGTTTTATTTGACATCTGATTAAGAGACAGTTGCTTTTCATTTGCAAATTTTAAATTAATTCAAATTATCTCAATAAAGGAGGTAGTTATATATATTTGTACTCTTAAATTAAATTCTTATTTTAAACAACTTTTAATAGTTTTGTTTTTATTCTGCCTAGGCAGAAAACAATTGTCTAAAGATTTTGGACATTTCACATCATTATTAACTTGAGATCTTATCTTAGTCAAAAATCAAAACAATTCCTTTATAAATAATTTTGTTTACTTCATTAAGGAGACACTTATCCTGCTACGCTTACATGCTTAAAGCAATTAGGATTTGGCTCTTAACGCTGTCAGCACCCGCTAATAGAGGCCACTTAAAAGCCTCTTAGCACTCGCTACATTTGAGTAAATCACAGCAAATGAGCCGCATATACAGCGGATTTCGCCCCCTCTCTCTCTCCCACCTCTCTCTCTGTTGCCCCTGGCATTTTCTGATAATATTTGCCACCAAGTTCTAAAGTTTCGCCCCCGCGTTACGATTTTCTCAAGTGTCTCGCATGACAATAAGCCAGTCCCAAGTTGAACTGCAGTCGTGTTGGCCCTATAAGAGTGAAACCCTATACGCAGTTGATATTGTGGCGGAGTGCGCTTAAGCGGCTTCTGCATGTCAAGCACTTGGACCCCGGGTAAGCAAATAGGTTGGCGCCCATGGAGGAGGTCTCATATTACCCGGCGGGTCTGAGCGCAATAATTTACTGGGCCCGAGTTATGGCTGTTAAATTAGTTGGCAATAGCCGATGGGAAATGGTCGAGACGAAAGTTGTACAAGCTCTAACTGGCTAAGGGACCTGCTCCCCAAACAATTTGTCTGCTCTGCAAATGCTGCGGCGTTTCTCTAGCAATTACTTGTCTAAAATAATTGGCTATGCCGCAAAATTGAAAAAAAAATCAAAAAAAAAACGAATGAAAAAACAAACAGAAACCGAAACAGAAACACGGAACTCTAGACCAGACGTCAAACAATCAAAAACTGTCTGCTGACTTTGACTTTGGCTTTGGCTTTGGCTTTGGCTTTGGTTACGGCTTTTACTGGGGCTGCTTGTTAGGGCAGCGATTTCCGTTTCCGCTAGAGCTGTGACTGGCATTGAAAGAAAAACAAAAGCGTGAAAGGATTTAGCAGCAATCACAGTTTCAATATTAATAGTTGGCTGGGCTCCTCCTCCTCATTTGGCCACCTTTCAAGCCAAGCGGCTGCTGCTCAGCATTTTTGCTGCGTGGCTGCTTTTAGCTTTCATTTTATTTGGTTTCAGTGCCAGCCCTTTTGTCCACCACAGACATTGGCTAGAATGGCAACAATATAGCCGCAAACAAAGCGCAAATCGAAAAAGGAACCTCCAGAGTCCACACCCATAAAAGCGATTTTTATTTGCCGTCTATTGACGTTATTGACTGACTGTGTGCCATTGAAGGCTCCAGCTGTGACCGTCAGCAGAACGCCGTCGTCTGCTCCCTCTGAGCCCGCCAAAAAATAAATAAAAGGGGAGCATAAAAATAAGTGATATTCGCCAGCGCTTTCGTTTTTTCCCCTATTCCTTTTCCCTTTTGTTGTTTGCATTTCAACTTTCGTTTTCAATTTTCATGGCCCTTTTTGCTGCCCTTTTATTTGTGGCCAGCTAAAAATTACGTAGCGTTTGGATTTACTTTGGTTTTAAATGGTTCCGCGTTGCCATAAAATAACTCAAAGCGTGTAAAATGCACCTGAGCTGCGTTTAACAAATACCAGACAATGCCCAGACAATTGGGGATGGGGTTAAGGGGTAAACAAGTTGGCAAAAAAATCTGTTTAGAGTTTTTGTAATATTTTTTTATTACTCAACGGAATTTGTGGCAGATAGAAAGTTAAAGATTTGTTAGGCGGAACATATCCATACTTATGACATATCCAATGGTCAGAAGTGAGAGTTATATAATTTTAATTTATATTAAATATGGAATAAAATATAATAAATTCATAAATATATTGTGTATGCCCAATTCTAACTTCTTCATTCGACTGCATTAGCGCGAAATAATCTGTAAACATTTTAACAGACTGAAGCGTCTTAGACCCTACGTCAAAGCTATGTGGATAATCAACTCTTAAAATTGTATTTTTGGTTAAAAATTGTAATAAGCGGCAATTATTAATTAGAATAATTCCCATTACGAACTTTCTGGGGCGCATAAATTTGAGCATAATTTGATTGCCGACACAGAGGAGGGAGCGAGCGTCAAAGAGGCAGAGGAAAGCGACGAATTGAAATGAAATTTGCCTAAAGGCAGTCAGTACCTCAGTCAGTCAACCAGTCAACCAGTCAAGCTGCGTCAAGCCTCGCTGCTTATCGATTACATCTCGTCATGCGTCAGACGCCCGCACAGGCAGACAGAGAGGCAGACACACCCACAGATAAGGAGGGAAGAGAGAGAGACAGAGAGAGAGAGAGTGGTGCGGGGTGTAAAGCTCATGCTGAAGGCCGCCATCGGCTTAGTGTTTTGGAGTGTGGCAAATAAATTGACATTTATCTGTGTGTAACAAGATCAAGTATACGCACCGTTGCCCTTTCGAGTCCATGGCTGGCGTTGTGTTTACATTGAGCACAGCTCAGCTCTGATTTTGTGGCATACTCGCTGATACTTTTGCCGTAATGATGCATGTTCTGGGCTCTGAAACTAAAACGGTGATTCCAATCGCAGCACGGCGTATGAGTAATTTATATTGCGTATACTCGCTCTGACCTCGACACACGCAAACAAATTAAAACGGAAACCAAACTGCCAACAGAGTCGAGTCCATACAGTTTGAGCCCGAACAAGAGATGGATTTCGACTTGCATTGAGGTTAACGTGCGTCATGTTCTGCTTAGAAGAAACTACCGACAGCTACTTGACATTTGATTCCCCGATTAGTGCGTGAGTGTGTGTGTGTGTGTGTAAACCTCACCACTTTGTGGCAGCGGCGCTTCATGGAACGCATTTGAATTGAAATTGCAAATTTAGTTTTTATAGAAAAGTTTGCCAAGAAAAACTTGGAGGAGGCTTCAGTTTGAGGCACTACGAGGGCTCTAGTAAACCAAAGAACTAGTTCATTTTCATATATTCACATAGACTCACTTGCGTTAATTAAATACCTATTAGAACAACAAAGTTCAAATTGAGTCCGATGAATGTTTCATTTGTTGCTCACAACTAGTTCTTTAACTATAGGAAAATTTGTTCACATAACTTCCATGATTCACGCCACACATCTCTGCAGCCCTGTGTCGATATGCGTGTGGTGCTTCGTGGCGTTGGTTATCAGCCATCGTGTTGCACGTTGCACATACAACTTGTTAGCTGCCGCTCGTTGGCCAACTAGTTGAGTTGTTGCCACAGTTGACAGCGCTGAAAACTTTGCTGACAGCTCTAGCTGCGAGTAAGTAGCTGCTAAGTAAGTTGCCAACAGGCGGACTTGTGTTTAGTTTAGCTTCGCCATGAAAAGGGGAACTAGGAAATTTGAAATCGAATAGCCTTAGATACAGATAACCTTTAAAAATAGAAAACTCGTAATAAGCGTTTGCGCTCGGTTCAAATGAACTACGCCACAAGAGCTTAATTAATTTTTCTTTCCATTTGGACAAAACTGTTGCATAACTGTATCTCCCACGTAATGTCCTCACATGCAATTAACAGCGCTAACCTAGTTTTCTTACACCTCTTCCTTTTTTACAGAGCCATGTCATAAATTCCTCGCAGTCAACTAAGAGCAGCTAAGCAACTGACAAGGAAATGGTGAGTGGCATTCATTTGATTTTCATTCCAGTCCAATCCTTGTGCCACAAGCCGCAACCTGCACATAACGTAATTAGAATCCGGAAATCACACATAAAACCAATTTGTAACTTGATGAGATGCAGAGCTGGGCAAATTTAAAGCAATTGCCATCAAATTTCCTGTCCCCAAAACTGATAGGATTTTAACGCAACGCGGAAATGCGCTCAACGAACCAAGGGCCAGGCGAAATTCATTCCCAAAAACTTGTCCCATTTCCGCAACGTGCAAGAGAGTGCAAAAAAGTCGAAAAACGGTTTTTTATGCTGGGCTACGGCAAACAGAGTGCACTGTGTGCTGCTGTGCACCTGAAATCAAATTTAATTACCGTAGCATCAACCCAAAAACGTTTAAAATACAGCATTAGCATGCCGAGCAACAAGTGCTTATTTTAGCCTCGTGGCAGGACTACACTAATTTGGCATGAATTTGCAGCTTAGCCAAGTGTTACCCAAAACGTGCACTTCAAAATTTACCCTTTAGTTGCTCCTCTGACCACTGGACAGCCTGATGGACTGCTTTCCGCTAAAGTTAGTGTGCTGATTTTTGTAGCTTGGCACATTTGTTTACCATTTATAAAAAGAAATGTGAAATTCTGCTTTTTCCTTCTTTAGTTAAATTTTCTCGTTTTGCAGTGCCTGGCAACTCTGGCAGCTGGCGACTAAATGAATTTAAATTACGTTTACGTGCTCTGGCTTCACATTGCCCAAACTTGGCGCAAATCATGAATAAATAAATTTTATGCGTAAATATAATTCAATTACCAAGAGCGCAAATACATGAAGTACGATCCCCCGTGACTATCTAAGTGTGTGCGTGCGAATGTGTGTGTTGGCCTTTTGACACATTGCGCGCGCTTTAGGGTCGCTGTCAGGCAGCCGCTTTTGGCCATTTTTAAAATAAAAAGCTGTCGAAAAAAAGGCTGCCTGTTCTTTTATCCAAACTGGGGACACTTTATAGGCACTTCATTGATTTTCATTGATTTTGTGTGAGTTATTTTTATAAAGGTATTTTTTGCTTAGGACTGCCATCCTCTTGACATTGCTGGGCAAGTTATTTATTGATTTGCCTGTCCTTGGGAATTTATGCTTTGGAAATTGTTCCGCAAATTGTGTTGCCAGCAGGCAACAGGGCGTTTTTTCATTATTTATGCTGTGTTAAAAATAATGTTGTTCAAGTAACAGTAAAGAATAGCTAAAAATCAAAATATTAAACATTTTAATGAGCCTTGCTTTAGTTTTTACTATATGCCAATCGAGATCTGCGCCCTCTTATTATTATAAACGTATGCTGAGTTTTTCCTGGGAGTTTTTTCAACTTTTCTCGTGGTATTTCAAAATAAAATTGCATTCAAATTTAAGTATAACATTAATGCCACGCCGAATTAAGACTCAAACAAGATTTTTTACTAAGTACATTCTCCTTTGAAATTAATAAATATTGAGGTACTTCATGCTTTCAACTTTAATAAACTAAACTTTCTATAATTTATACTGCTCCTTTTATATCACAGCGAACTAAAGAATTTCCAAAATATTCTCGACTGCACAGTCTTCGTTGACTTCATTGTCAATTCTCTTGGTAAAAGTTCCATAAATCACTCAGTGGACTCAACAGGTTGCCATTGGCCCAGTCAGCCCCAATAGTCTGCCCATTTTTCAAGTGCCTGCATTCAATTAACAGTAAAATTTATGTATGGGGAAAACTCGAGTCCAGATGCCTCCCCTCTCACCCACGCATACACACACATGCACACACATACAGTAAGTATTCCACATTCAGTCGAAAATTGTTCGTATCAACTGCCAAATGCAATTAAAAGGCAATGAATTTTGCTCTTTCCTCCCATTTCTATCTCTCTCTCTCTTTCTCTCTCTCTCTCTCATTTTCTGGCTCGTTCTTTGCCTTTGTCTTTGCTGGCCTGCCAATGTGTGGGCGTTTCGGTGGTAGTGGGTGACGGGGGCGTGGCCTTGCGTCTGTTCGCGTACAGCATTCGCCTGAAAAGTAAAACACTTAACTTAAATTGTGTTCAACAGCTGGAAATAAACGGCAGATAAAGGAGGAAAAAAAAGCGCGCATTGCTTTAATTTTCGGCATCATTTTGCCGGCGCCCCTCACCAGTCCTGCCCCAGCTGGCCCACCCCAAATACATATTGTTGTCTCCTCCTTGAAATGATTATAATTTATCGATTCCACGGGCAGCGGGCAACATCTGCCGGCGGCTGTCTAAAAATAGTTTGTGCATGTTTTATGTGCATTTTATACATTTTATTTAAATTTTTAACAAAAGTTCAGGCTGCCCCGCCCCCCAGCCCATGCTGCTACCCCTTCAACCTATGTGCAGAACATTAGCCAAAGCTGCTGTCGCCCTTTTGGCAACACATTTCACATTTTTCATTATTTCCACATTTTATGACAAAGTGGAATTTGAAAATGTCTTCGTTATATTTTTGTTGTGCCGCCGAACAAGCAGCTGTCGCAGCCACGGCCCACCCCCTCTCCGCCCAGCCGCCACCCACCACCTGCAGCAGCCTGCTAATAAAATTATTAACGTGTAAATTCTTGCGACTTATTTAGCTGCCAATTAATAAATTTTATATTCAGTAGCGAGTCGTTTGTTTTTCCTTTTCTTTCTTTTGTTATTTCAACGCATTCCAATGGATGCTGTCGGTGTTTCCCATCCCTCCCTCGGCCCCGAACCCCTCCCGCAATGTGTGTCTGGCATATTAATGAGCATTTGTTACACTTCTTGCCGAAAATTTATGTGTCCAGGTTAAATTCCTTGAATTTCTGTGCCGCTTCATTCGGTTTGTTCATTTGTTAAATTAATTTATGTTCTTGTCCGGAAAATCTCTAACAAAATATTTAGTGACATTGCCTAACAATGAACGAGTATAGATAAGTTTGTGTATTTTTCGTGGCAGGTTATTTCTTTACAACCCTTTGATATTTTAATTTGTCGTGATTCCGAATATGACGCAAGTGAAAATTATGCAAGAATTCGGTATGTTTGTGTGTAGAAGCGAAAATACTACTAAAAGAAAAGGGGAATAAATAGATGACTGTAGAAGGATCTATTAAATTTAATAAAACATTTTTATTTATTTGCAACGTCTCGAGATAATTTGAATCTCTATACTAACTGTTGCATATGTGCGTGCCTCGTTCATTTCAAACGCGATATCTTTAAATTTCCCGCTGTCTTACCTCACATTAGCATGCCGGACACGTTGCCAGGGGAACACTTCAATTTCCCAAAAACTCGCTGGGGTGGTCATAAATAAGTAGACCAACGTACCACCCACTTCGACACGCCCCCACATTAAACTTTGACCCATTTTGCAGAGCTCATTTGCATAGCGGACTGAGTCGTAGTCGGTCCCATAAAACCCTTTCAAAATAAATTAAAAACGAAATCTAGCTAAATATTTAACTTGCACACATGTGCGGCAACAGCACAGGGAACTCAAGTTCCGGCCCCAAGCCCTCACTCCCAGGGATGCACTCTACAGATTTCATAACAGTAACAAAGACCTCTCTAATTGTTATATGTTCATCCGCACAGCAAGCATAGCGTACACTAAACCCTCCTATCCAACCCCTAGTGCACCGTCAAGCCCCGAGTCGTCCCAAGTTTGGCGCCAGGCGCCACTGTGTCCCAGGCCCTGGTTCGGCGTTGGCTTTGGCCAATTTTTAATGTACGCCACTAGCTCCAAAATGTATTTCACTTCATTTTTTATGTCCGCGCCCTACGGCTGCCCAAAAGCACAGTCCCCGAACTTCCCCGAACCCATTCCCCCGGCCCGCTTAACCCTTGCTGCATGGAAATGTATTGCCGTGGCGTCCGAAAAAAAGGTTTGCGTGCCAAATTATTGTGCCAGTGGCCCAAAGTTTTTTCGCTCTGGCTGACTTCTGTTTTTTCTTCTTTTTATTTTGCTGTTGGCAGCAGCCAAAACGCAAAGTGCGTTGTACTCGACTCTCTTTAAGGCAGCCAGTGAAAATCGATATTTTTCACAGGCGCACAACTTGGCGTATGAGCAATGTGCCACTGCCTTTTTGGCCAAGGTATTTATGGATTATATCAAAGCTAATAATTAAGCATGGGCGCACGTATTATTTAGATTTAAGATATGCAGTTAATCACTTGGAATTCAAATGAATAAAGATTTATTGGGAAATAAAAATCAAGTTATGAATCGGAGCAAAAACAATTAAGGGAATTTTACTAATATTTTTTGTGTACTTTTTATACCTTTATTGGTTTTAAGAAACTGTTTCAATTGTTTAATAAATTTATTTTGTGACAGTCCGGCAATGTTTTACTGAAAAATTTTAAGTGGTAGCTGACAAAAAAACTGGAGCTGAAAAAGCCGCCTGGGAAAATGGCAAACTTTGCGCACATGTGCCAACGTCCAAGAACAAAATTATATTTAATTTTTTATGTGAGTTTCTGCTTCTTTTTTGCGGAGCGCATCGCTTGATTTGCAACACAGAAAATAAAAATAAAATAAAACCTAGCGCAAAATGCGGCAGACTCTTTTCGAAATGGCTTAATAAGCAGCCACGAGCCACAACAACGAAGACAACAACAGCAACAACAAGAGGAATATCTAGAGCTGTCTCGGAGTTGCAGACGCCGTGGCAGACGCGACAGATGCAGACAGGCAGCAGGCAGCGTGCAGCAAGCGGCATGCGGCAAGCAGCGAGCGGAGCCGACGCCATGCAGCAAAATAAAAACCCAAAACGCTATAAAATAGACACAAAAACGCGAACTAGGTATTTAAAAATATATATCGCTCTCTCGCATACACACGGATATGGCCGGAGTACGGGGGTCGCCAAGTGGCCGGGCCCAAAATAATGCGACAATTGCATTAAGTGCACAATGGATGGATGACCGACCAGAGAGAGAGAGAGAGAGGGAGGGGCCGACGGAGGGGGCACTGGCGACTGCCTGGCAAATGAAATATTTTATCTTTATATGCAGTTTGGTGTTTTTGTCGTTTATTCTATCTCCTCTCCTTTCATTTTTTTTTTGGTAGGGGCTTTGCAGCACTAAATGTTTAAAATGGGAAAAATGCTCAACTGGTTTTTATTGTGCGAGGTTATGGTCAAATAAAGTCTTGGAGTTTATCGCATATGTACGGGGCGCTAAAGAAATACCAGTGGTAGAAACAAAACGTGACAGCTCAAGTGTGAAGTTGGCCAAATGCTCTAAAAGAACAAACGATTACTGAATTGCTTTCCATATTTAGAGCACAGATATCACATCCGATTCAATTTTGTGCGGTTTCTTTGCGATGCCGATTATTAAATAGGCTTCCGAAAAATATGGCAGATAAACGACATGGCAAACTTTCAATTATGTTTATACCCTAGACATGGGTATTCATATTTTGAACAGATATGTTGATTCTTGATCAGCCATGCCCGAGTAACTTATCCCTAACTTTCCCTTAAAAACTAATTCCTTAGTCTTAAAATTTCCTAATGTAAATGTTTATGGTTTGTTTTTTTAGGAAGTTCATATTACAGCTTTCAACAAAGGATCACAATGTCATATAGGCCCTATAGAAACGATCGAGCTTAATATGAGTTGCATAAAAATATTCTATATAAGATTACAGAATAGTAATTCTGTTTTGTTTTTAATCTACCTTAAATTTTATATTCGTAACTAAAACATTTCTTTCAATAATTTGTACACTTTAGATCTACTTCTGCGGTATTTAAATTTAGATAGTATCTATAATGAGTTTTATTTCTATTTCTGTTGTTGAAGATATATGCATAAAAGTTAAATATTTCGGCTGAGTTTTCATTTGCATTTGCTCAACTTGATTTTAAATTCAAATGAGAAGTACAAGTTATTAAAAGCATTTTGATCTCGGTGGAGTCCAAAAACATGCATCACTCTCAATTCTCATTCTCATTTCTGCCAAACGAACACAATTTTGCATTTAGCTCTTTCGGGCCAATTCCCCCAAACGGTTTTGGCCCCGCGGCTGACCAACAGAACAGACCTAAGCACAACAAAACAAAACTCTGAGTGCGACTGTGCCAGTGCCTGTGCCAACAATTGCATTAATTATGCGTGTGGCAACATTTTGTGGCAGAGGCTTTTGCCAAATTGCCACAGCGGAGGCACTTGAAAGTTTTGCAGACACTCAATTATGTGGTCCAAGCAATGGGGGCGGCCAGAAGCGGCAGATGAGGAGCTGCCGGCTGGTGACAGCAACGACATCAACAATTCATCTTTGACGGCGTCTTCGGCCGCCACTCCTGGCTGGGAAATCTCAGAGAGAGAGAGAGAGGGAGAGAGAGACACTGCAGAGGGACAATTTGTGCGTGCCGCACTTCAAAGCGAGTCTCGGGGAATCGAGGCATCGGAATCGGGCAAGGAATCTGCAGCATTGTCTGGGCTCCATGTCGACGACGTTGCCTTTTCTGTTTGCCTATCCAATAACTGAACGCTGCGAACTAAAAAGGGAGGGGAGCCGACAGGCGAGCCAAATGCTAATCTTGATAAAAATAAACGCACTCGGGCACGTTGAGGTGGAAAAGTTGGCGCGTCTCACGTTTTTCGTCGCATTTTCAATTTGCTTGGCATTTGCCTGGCCATTGTCAGCGTATCCCACCCGTCCTCCCGCCCATCGTTGGACCTTTTGCTAAGTGAATATTAATATTGACTTTTTGCCTGTTTGCTTTCGCATAGTTTGCAAAGTTTTTCACCTTTGATTGCTTCGCTTCCTCGCTTTTCCACAGCCTGAACCTGAACCTGAACCTGAACCCTGACCTCGCCCGCTTACCATTTGTGGCCTTAAAGTCAACGCTGTCCCCGCTTGTCCCGATCTCCCACTGAACTCTCATTCCCCGACTTCTCCTCAATGGCTGCTTTTAAATTTATGTGCAAAGTTTTATGCGTGGCCAAAGTCCTGAAATGGGAGCTGCTGCTGCAGATTCACCAAGTGGAGGCGCTTTTCCATTATCAGCATTTGACGCTGCTCCCCTTCCTCCCGGCATTCGCTATTATTTTCCATTTTTATGACATTTAACTTGCGCGTCCCGTTCCCAGCTTTTCACTGGGATTCTATGCTTACCTAGGCGCTATAACTGGGCTCCTCCCGCCAGGCAGTCTGAGGAGTGCCAGGTACTCAAAGTCACGTTTGTATTGAAATAAATTGGCGGAAAAAGAGCCAAACAATGTCAATATAATTAAATGGAGCTTATAAAAACCGGGAAGAAAATTGGTGGGCGGCGAGTAAATCTTAGCGTGCAAAAAGATTGTTCCCTGAATTTTTGGTTAAGTTATTTTGAGCTGGGAGCTTGGTTTATATCCAGAAATGTGTAATTAATAAATTGCAGAAGAAGCCCGTTGCAAGATCAGTCAGAGACCTAGAAAAGAGAAGAAGTAGAATTAGAATCCGAATCTATTGTTCTTTAAAACCAACCTTTTAAGGCAGAAAAAACAACAACAAGTGACTTCCAACTTTTTACAGATAAATTTGATCTTAAAGCATAAAGTGCATTTTAATTTGAATGATTTTCAAGTTTCCCATTGTAACTGTAAGCATAACTCTGATTTTGTCGTTTCTGCCAATTATGGAATAAGTCGCCTTAAGTACTCTTTCGCTTTCAGCACACATACATTGCCAGTCACCTTTCGGCTTACATACACCTTCGGTTTACATACACATTTAAGCATTTATAAGCTTATTAAGAACCAACTTCGATGACGGCGGCCCCATTAAAACTGCCACAGAGTGAAAAGTGGGCGCCAAAAGTGCAACAACAGCAAGAGCAGCCATTTTCAACTTGTTGGCCTCTGACGACGCCATGTAGGGCGCTCCAATTTGGCAGGCCCAGGCACTTCTTAACTACTCTATCCCTCCGTAGGCCCCCGCCGCAGTCCTTCGGGCAACCGCAAGCGACGGCGTGCTATCAAAATATTTGCCACAATGAAATCATATTTGTGAGCCTTGCCAGTGCCACGCCCCCACTTAGGGAAGAACCTACACACACTTTGACGGCAAACTTAGTGCAGAGCAAAGGGCGGAGCGGGGTGCGGGAACAAGCTGCCATCGCTGAGAGTCGGCTACAGTCAAGTGAGGCTGGCGTGCGAAAGTTTATTAAAAACTTTGTGTTCCCTTTGCTGTATTTTTTTGCAAACAAACAAGCACACACACACACACACACACAATGTTACAAAAGCAACAGGAGCAAAAAACGACAACAACAATGGCCATGTGAAACTTAATAATTCACACGGGAGTGAATTTTTCACAATTTTCACTTTTTTGCCACTGCCATTGAGTAGGGAGGGGGTGGGATGGGGAGGGAGAGTGAGGGGTTGACAGCCCACTGCAGGAGCAGAGGTGTGTGGGGGCGATTGGTTGGTAAGTTGACTCTGCTTGCTTTTTTCTTTTTTGGACCAATTTTATTGAAGCGTAAAATATGATCCAAGACCTGGCGGCCTACAAGCTGTGGAAAAGAGAGAGAGATGGGAAGGAGAGGGCCAGGAGAGGAAAAAGGAAGTGCAGTTTGTAGATTGCGTGTGTGAGTGTGAGCTTTCAACTTTTGTTGACAGTATGAAACCTCAAAAGTTTGCGCTACGCTTTTATTATTTGTTTTACAGCTAGTTAAGAGCATTGTTCAAATTGCTGGCGTGTGCACTACAGAAAGCGCTTAATAGGGTTGGGGGTTAGGGGTTGTGGCTTACGGGTTACGGTCTTTTCATTGTTTGCGCCTGCCATATGCAAATCGTAGAATAACAGACAGACAAACCGACGAACTGCCTGCTAACTGTAAATGCCCCAACGGGTAGGAGGCTAAAACGGCAGTAGGTTTGCTTGTAATTTGTTAATTACTTAATTGAGTGTTAGCCAAAGGGCAAATATTTAATTTAAATCAAATGGCAAGCAAGTCCCGCAGATGCTTGTGTGTGTGTGTGAGTGCAAACATGAAAATGAAGCTTAATTTAATTGTCATCCTAAAAGCAGGCACTGCTAAATGTCCAGGGCAATGAACCTATTTTAAAACGAACAGCCAAAAAGTATGCAACGTTTTTATGCTTTCAATTATAATATTAAAGGTTTTCAAGTGCAAATTAGCGAAACTTAAACGCATACTGTACCAAGTATTTAAAAGAAATTTTATATGGAAATTATCCCAGCAATGAAGGCATCCTGCGGTCTTGGGTGCATAATTCAACAAAAAAAATAAAAAAAACTTTGCGGCTGCTGCCAGTTTATTTAACACGCTCGCTTTTTTGAGACACGCCACAAGATTTATGCGCATAAGTTACTCGCTAATATTTCATAAAAGTCGAGACCGACCTGAGCAATGAGAATGTGGAGAGCCAAAGCAAGAGTCAAAACTCGTTGGCCGATGAAAAGTGCTGACAACTCGCATAGAAAGTTGCTGACTTTCCAGACGACAAGCGGTGAGTTGAGTAGGAAATGAAAATGGTATTGAGTTGGCTCCGCTGCACTCTCTGGTGGGGCTACCAAGCCCCGTCGGCAGTTGCCCTTAATGTGCGCCGTCCAAAAAGTTTAGCATAACGCACTGTAATAATTCCATCCACGGATCATGAGCTGCCATTGGCCATGTTATATTTCAAATGCATATTTATGAAGTTTGAGTCGGCTGAAATGAAGGCTGCCTAAAAGAGCTTTCACTAAGTACAAAGACATATTTATATATATAAAGCATAGTTAATATTCTGCAAGTAATTAAAACATCTTATTCCTCTTTTGTTTCCATCAGAAAACTGCCAGCAATGACGTCCAATAACTGGTGATATTGCAACGCCCAGACCTCAACTCAACCGCAAGAAGCACAACAAACAGCATCAGCAACAGCAACTGCAACAACAAGCACCAGGGAGCAGGCAGTGCCGTAGAGCGCACTAAACGGCCAACAAAATGGCAACCGACACACACAACAACAACAACAACAACAGCAACTCACACACAAAGTGGCGACAGGACAGCAAACCCTGTGCTCTGGCGTCGTGGCTGTTGCTGCACATTCTGCTGCTGTTGCTGCTGATGCTGGTGCTGCTGCCCGGCCGCACAGACGCCTTCTGCCCCTCGAAGTGCCAATGCCTGGGCGGCGATGCGAACAGTCGCGCCCTGTGCGTGGATGCGGCGCTGGAGGATGTGCCCATCCAGCTGAATCCGGAAACCAAGTACATCAACCTCACATTGAATCGCATACGCAATCTGGAGTTCACGCTGCCCTTCTACATGAAGCTGGAGGTGCTCGACTTGTCGCAGAACATCATCGAGACCCTGGGCTCCAAGAACTTCGAATACCAGACGGAGCTGCGCACCCTGAACCTGAGCAGGAATCTGGTGAGCGCGCTGCACAAGCACGCCTTCAAGGGCTTGACGAACCTGCTGCTGCTGGACCTTGGCTACAATCGCATCGAGACAGTGCATCCCACCGCGCTCGGCGATCTGGCGGCGCTGGTGGAACTCGATCTGACCAACAACAATATTGTGAGCCTCGAGGATAACTGCTTCAAGGGCATGTTGTCGCTGGAGGTGCTCGTGTTCCGCAACAATCGCCTGCTGGATGTGCCCGCCAGCAATCTGTGGCATCTGCATGCGCTCAAGAGCCTGGACATGTCCGACAATCTCGTCGAGTTTGTGCGCAACGACAGCTTCGAGGGCCTCAAGGAGCTGCTGGCCCTCAGCGTGCGGGGCAACGTGATGAGCGAGCTGGACGTGGGCGCCTTCGAGGGCCTCATCTCGCTGAAGCATTTGGATCTATCGGATAACAATTTGACGGTGAGTGTGGGCAATAAACAACGGGCGGCAACATGTCGTATGCTTGTTAGATAGAATAATTTAGCTTGAAACAGGCCGCATGTCCGCTTGCACAACGGCTAAAATATTGCGGCAGCCTTTTAGGCGCTCGCATACACACGAGGAAACACGCACACACACACGCACACACACACGCACACACACACGCACACACACACACACATAAATCAGACACTTTGCTCTGTTGCTTTCGCAGTAAATCCTGTGACCAACACTTTGAAAAGCGGATTGCAGTCCTGGCCTGTCCAGCCGAGCCTGCCATGGACGGCAGCTTAAGTTCGTCCTTCCGGTGCTGCTTTCTGCATACGCAAAATTAATAACCATAACTTGTTGTTGTTGCTCTTGCCACCGTGCGTGTGTGTGAGTGTGTGTGTGCTTAGAACTCCACGCACACACACACACACACACACGCTCGCCTGCAGAGAGTCGTGTTTGGTGCGTCCTTTGCACCATGTCCTTTGCTATTTATGCATGCAAACATGTCCGTACCGAGCTGATTTCTGTTGCGTGTACACTTTGCTGGCCCCTCAGCCATCCGTCGACATTTGCCGTTCGTTAAATGCTGCCTCTATCTTCACTTTGCTGGCCTCGCCCCCACCCACCCCGGACCAGAGATCTCCGCTTTCGGTAGCAACACTTTATGTTCGCCGTCCTTGCCACTCAGGCGTTCTCAAGCTGCTTAAATGCCACAAACACTCGGCCATTGTTGCTAAAGCGTTTGTTGCCGCCACATTTGGTGCAACTTTAAAGTGGGTGCCGAATAAAAACCAGAAGGGGCTCAATTGCAATTTAATTTAAATTTAAACACCGCATAACGAACTTTTTCGTTTATCAAATGCCATACAGCGTAAATGAAAGTTATCAGTCGCAAAAAATTCCATTGGAATGGAATCGCTTTTCAGAAATGCAGCTTCATATAACAACAATTTAAATAAAAAAATATGTAATAAATACATATTCAGAATATCAAGTTAAACACAAGTCTATCGATTTATTTGTCCGCATGAAAGTATGCAAGCTTTTTCGCAGATTTGTTAAAACTTTGTTTCAAACGAAACATAAGCTTATCGTATGAATCATTGCAATGATTAGTTCATTAAAATGTTTTTTGCATTTACTATATTAAATTTACATGAACAAATTCGATTAAAACTGTTCTACCATTACAATTTACAAGCGTGATTTCGAACAGAGGAACTGAAAAATAGAGAAATTTAAACAATACCAACACATATATATTAATGCAATCAATCTTGTGGGCACAGACAGGCATAATCATGGCCACGTTCTGCCCCAAAGACAACTATGCAGATTCAGGCAACAATTTCATACACTGGCCACGTAAGTAGGCAATACACAGCAGGAAACCTGTGCTTATGGTTGCATTATAAGAAGTGCCACCATGTCTGTGCATAATAAAACAACAATCTGCCCCATAGAAGGGAAGACGCAATGGAATGCAGTTTAGGAAATACCAAAACATGCTGCAGCGGTTAAAACAAAGTCGCCATGCAGCTCAAGATAAGCAGCTCCAAAAAGCAGCCAGCTGCATTTTTTGTTGCGCTCGCTGGCGAGGGAATGGGAGGGAGAGGAAGTTGCAGCAGGACATCGAGTTGCATGCCGCAGCATAGTTTGGTGCGCACGGTCGTTGTATTAGGTATTGCCCGTACGGAGTGCACACGGCCAGACCATATATTTCAACTGCAAAATGCCAAAAGGTATTTTAAGTAGTTTCGAACTGATTCCGAGCGCCATAAATTCCTCTGTCGGTTGCCGTTGACTACGCGCAGCTCCACCTGCTTAGCCTCGTCCATGGCCGGCATGTGCTTAGCGCTCAGTAGTCCTTTATTCCCTTTTAACGACCATAAATATATCTGTATGTCTGTGGGCCTGTGGCTTATGCGTGCTGGCCAGACAGGTAGCTAGACGTGGACCGGCAGAGGTGCGCAGTGCACTCGTCGGGTGGGGCCATGTTGGCTGCTGTTTTATTTCCAAAGCTCTGTTGCCAGTTTGCATAAAACAACAACAACAACTGCAGCAACGGCAACTACAACAACAAATGGTCTGTGATTACATGGTGCATAAAAATGCATTCAGCTATGCAGTCCGTACTCAGGACCCGCCTCTGTCCATGTCAGACATTTACTTTGAGCACGGATGCCTTCCCTACCCTTCCCCCTGGCGTGCCTTGGGCCGATGGCTTGCCAATTTTACGTCGATGTGTTTATGGTCACACGCACAGGGTTCGAGCTGATAGTTGAGTTGCAGTCAGCATTTAACCTCAGGCTGGTCTTGTTGACAGACTTCATAGAATTTATTCACACATTGTGACCAACAGCTTATGTATAATTTATATCATTTAACATTCAGTCGGATTAAGGATATCCCGCTGGTGAATTAATGTTAGGAATTGATACCCTTACCCCATTGAAAATGTGTAGGGTGTAATGATTTTGTGCACTTTTTTTGTATACTTGATCAGGACGACGAGCTAAGTCGACAGGGTTCAGGGTATCCACTAGTCGGGCGATCCCCTCAATTGTTTTTTGTGCATTAGAATGCTTTAGAGAAAAACTGAAAAATCTCAAAATATATTATGAGATTAATCCACTGTTGGGTGTAGGTTCTATTTACAGTGTATTATTTCAAGTTCTAATGTCATATCTTAGGATCCAAATTTATAAATTGGTTCGGTTGATAGTTAAAATATTTAAAATTTATAAAAATGACTTACCATATTTCGCATACTTCTTCAAATTAAACTTAAGTCACTTTGAACATTCTCTTACGCATTTGGTGAATTCAATTTGAATTAATTTGAAAGTTCAATCCTAATTGGCATAATGAAATAAAAGCCTACATTTTGGTTGAAATCACACAGATAACGATGTTGCTGTGAATTGGCCAGAGTTTTAACAAATAGCGATGAAAACAATATACATAAAACACGAGCAACATTTATTGAAAATTATTTATATGTTGTGAGTTCCTTTGCGTAAAAACAAAAGATTTCAATACAATGCAGATTAAGAGTTTCTGTCTATTTCTCCTAAGGCTTTTGTAAGTACATTAATCGATGCAAAAAATTGAGCATTCCTAAATAACCCACAAACAATAGCTAAAATAAAATATCTATTTAATTCGGTTTTGTTTACAATGTCTAGGGCGAAATACAAAAATTCCGGGCCGTTGCGTAAATAAAAGCAAATATTTGATTTTTAATACTCTCACAATTGAAATAATAACAAAGATGCGTACACATAACTTATGCGTAATTTTACATATTCCGAATTTAACAAAAATATCCATCTCTGTGCATTTGTATATGCATACGCATTGGTATTTGTATTCGCATTTGTAGTTGTGGTATATTGTTGTTTTCGATTTATTGTGCTTTTAGTTGTGAATTATGATTTTACATTTTGCACTCAACAATTGTGCCGGATAATTGCAAAAGCATCAGCACATACATGAAAATGAAAATGAATTTCGGAATTTATAATCAATTTATTCAACCCTGCAAAAGTTGACTATTTACAAACGTATTTCCAAGCTGTTTTTGTTACAACACTGCGAACCCGAGGGGTCAAAGGGAATATTGGGTTTGTGCAATGTTCCGGCCGATTTGGTTTATTCGTATCAATAAAGATTGAAATAGAAAATAAATAAGATTGCTGTAGTCGGACTCCTCAACTATATTTTGCAGTTAAAAATAAAAAAAGCTTATACTCATTTTTATTTTACTTATTACCCTTCAATTGCTCAACACAAAGCGTTTCTTTCAACACTTAGCACGTTGAATTGAGTTCATTGTTTGGTCCAATAAATTATCGAATAAAATTTGGAGCGAAGGTACCCAAAAGTAACCCCATGGCAATCATTTAGCCAAAGCGCACTGCCAAAAAAGGGAAATTAATTTGAAAAATCAAAGTCAATATAATTTCGTTTTCTTTTCTACCACTCGTGCCTGTACCTCCCACCGCCCCCTTCCTACTGCTGCTCACCCAACCACATACATTTTCTCGCCTCGTGCTTTTCGCTCCCTCGCTTTTTTCACGCTGCGCTGCGCTGGCAAACGAACTGGGCAAAGAAGCATCCAACCGGCCCCTAGCCCGCCCTTTATAAGTCCTAGCCTTTTAATTAGTCAACCGCCCGCGCCCCCGTTTGAGTGCAGTACAAACACTGCTGCGATCCCAACGAAGGGTTTAAATATGAACTGAAAATTGCCATTAGGTTAAACAATTGCAGCGCTTGGCCTACATTGCGTATGCGTAATGCTTTTAATTTTTTCCTTCTTTGCTGTTTATTTGCCCTTTGAGTTTGGCAGCCCTTCAGTCCCCCCACCTCCCCTCGGCACCCTGTCGCAGACACGCAGTTCATTACGTTATCGCAGGCGCTTTTCGTGTCCGGACGCTAGGCACGTAGCTTCCGACACGCCAACAGGCCGAAGGGGTGGTGGGGCTGCCAGGGGGGCTGTTTGGCGTAGGTGGCAGGCAAATAACACAACTACGCTTTCATTATGAGCCAGCCGAAAAAACAGCCAAAAGCTTTTGCCCTTGCCAAAAGAGTCAGGAAAACCTTTTGCCACACGCTCGAGACTTTACTCGAGCTGTTGTTGTTATTGCTGTGGCCCCAACAAATTTGTTGCAAGATTGATTGTATTGCCAACACACACACACGCGCACATACACACGAACAATATAACGATTTGGTCAGACATCACAAAATGGCGCACGGATGTACATGACGTACATGACGTTTCCGTTTCCGCTGCCGCTGCTGCCGTCGTCGCCAAAAGCTGCGCTTTTTAAGTGTTTCGCATTTTATTGTTGAATAACACTGGAAACTGCCCCTCGCAGCTCTCGAAACATTTTGAAAGCCAGCGCTTTTAGAAACAAATAAAAGCTAGGAGTGGCACAAAAGGGATAAACAGGATGCGAGCAGCGGGGAGAGGGGAGCGGGGATCGCCGGCGAAGAGCGGCTTACTGGCAACTATCGAGTGCAGCCGCAAAACGCTTTTAAAGTTGAGTGGATGGCATTAACATTTTATAATCCGGGCCAACCCAAACTTGGCCCTCACTTTGTTTAAACGCTCCAAATTACTAGATCTTTCTTTTCATTCTCTCTCTCTTTCGTTCTTTTTATTGCAGATGGTGCCCACCCAGCAGCTCTCGAAACTTTCGAATCTCACTTATTTGAACTTGGGCGGCAATCGCTTTGCCCACTTGCCCGCCGTGGCATTTTTAAACTTGTTTCATTTGCGAGAATTGCACTTGAGCCGCCTGGACTATTTGCAGCGCATCGATTCGAGGTAAGTTTCCAGCGAACCGAGTGAAAGTTCACATCCACTGCCTCTCGCATCCTTAGAAAAGTTACAGAGATACTTAACGAGCTCGAGAGTATATATGTATATATATATATGTGCGATTTCGAAAGGTATCTGGGTCAGCGCCATGAAATGTAGACACAGCAAATAGTTGCCGAGAAACTGAAAACGGAATATCAGCAAACTGGACAACAGCAAACAGTTTGCTCGAAGTGAGAGTAATTCGGAGAAACAACGAGACAACAAACTGTGTCGCACATAATAACAACCTGGCTACGAATAAAATAAAAATGACAGCCCCGTTGCTCTGAACTTTGGCATTTCAACTTGTTGGCTTGAAGAACAAATTTAAAGTGCTTCTTTTTTGACAGACTTTTTTATCACTTTTAAATGCCATTTTAGCATTATCATTATAATTATTATTTAAAGCCTACTAGGCCTGGTAATACTTAGCATAAATAAATAATCTTTTGATTCAATACAATAAAACAACAATGAATTCATTCTGATTATTAATTTAAATTTGTGCGTGTATTAAGAAAAATCGAGAGAGAAAGTTTACTAGTGCTTTCTCTTTACGCTGCCGCCTCACTAGTTTCGTCATTAAAGACGCCGATAAGTATGCAATGCTTTGGCCTTTCAGTAAGGACTAATCTTCTGCTTGAATAGGCAGATTTAACTCAAAGCGTGCCATGCGATTTGTAATCCCCTTACGACTGCTTCTCAATAGTAGCTGGCAAGGTATTTATGCAATTCACTTTCACACACTTGCACGTGACCTATACACACCCACCCTGCACACACACACACACAATACACAGAGAGAGAGAGAGAGACACTTAAACATGCCTCGGCTACAAATCATTATTACTCAATGCAATCAATCATGTCTAATACGCTTTGGTAATAAGATGCCACCACACACACACACACACAATCAGAAAGCCAAATTGCTGTCCCTCACACAATGCCAAGCCCCGAGTTCCCAGCTCTGGAGCAGACAGAGAAATGCTTGAGCTCAATTCGAGCATATGTTAATTCAATAATTCCAGGCAATTTTCATATCAAATCATCATTGAACGAGCCTCCGTCTGTGCCAAAGTCTCGACTTGGTTGTCAATCAGCCATCAGTGCCACTCCCCCTTTTTGCCCCCACTTCGTTTGGCAACAACATTTACATGACATACATGGAAGCCCGAATCATGTAAATGGATCCACAGATGAAGAGCGCCGCCATTAAATCATTTTGTAATTTCGTTTGATTCTCTTGTCTGGGGCAAATAACCTCCTCCCCTCAAATAGCCCCTACTGTCTGTCACTTTCTTCTCTCTTTGTAATTGCTTTTGCCTTTTGTTTGGTTTTGTTTGATTTGTGTCTTCAGTCTTGTGGCAAACTTTTGCCGCACCATTGTTCCCTGTCTGACAAATTGTTGCTTAACTGAAATTTACATGCCACTCACACACACAAACACACACATGTATATGTGTCCTTATTTGCAAGCTAAATTTTGCGTTTGTCTCCCTCGTTTTCCTCCTTTTTTTCTTGACTTTTCAAAGCGTTGTCAAATCTTTGCCGCTGCGACAAAATCCTTATGCTAATAAAGCAAAATTTGAATTTGCTTTCTCATTGTTTTTGTGGCCAGCGGAAGAAAACTTAAATGGGATTGGAGTGCGTGTTAAAATGTTGAAGTCCGTTGAGTAAATCGACGGAGTCCTTTAGGGACTCATGCTAAGGAAATGATCGATATATGTTATAAATGGGAATAAATTTTAAATACCAATTTAATAAATATCTTAAGTCTCAGTGCTCATAACTGGATCCAGGTTCAGTTAATTCCTCTAAAAAAAAATAAAATGTTGTATCAAATATCAGTTATCTTTTTTTATGAACTTTTTACCTTGATCTGAGAACCAATCGACTTTACTGTTGCCGACACATAGTCAAACTTTATTCGCATTTCCTTCCGAAGATTAAAAATTTGCACAACATGCAGGAAATTATATTTCACAAAGTTAAGACTGGAGGTCTGGAGGTGAGGGTTGTCTGCTTTCGACAGAAGCATAAACAAGCCAGTGGCTTTTGCAAAAGGGCTCCAGACAAATTGTTAGACACCCTTTAAAAAACTGAGCGGAAATAGCGCAACATTTTAAAGTTTAGACGGGCGTTGCATTTAAGGCCGAGACTTGGCCCCCAACAACAACTTGTATCTGTACACATGTATGTAAATATTTATGCAAATGCGTTAATGGAAACTCCCCCAGCCTAGACATGGCCAAGAAGGGAAGGGCAGGCGACGTGCGACGATGGCGACATGTTGATAGCAAACTTTATGGCAGATACATTTCGCAAACTGTGCGATACACATGTGTTGCTCGGCGCTCGCCTCATTATAAAAACCTTACACCTAAACAATCAACGCGCGTTCGCAAAATTCATTAGGCAGCGGCACGTAGCTCCCTTAAAGCAAACAACCCTCCCGCAGCAGTAACAGCAGCAGCAGCCCCGCCCCCAGCCCCTGAGCATATCAAAGGGCATATTAAGTGAACATTTTTACACCGAATGGAAGCTGTGCGAGTCCCTGCCAACATCCGGCATATGACTTAATAGGCAAAAGTCGTTCGGTACATTAACATTTGGTCCAGCCCGGCGAGAATTAACCCGAAAGGTGTTGCCCAGCTCGTTTGCACGGGTTGTCACTGCGGCGCCCAAAATTGAAACTAATTGTTTTAAAATTTCAGCACTTTGCGCTAGCTACACACAATCCGACATCAGCTGAAAATTGGGCAGGGGGTGCTGTGCATAATACCACATTTGTTTTGTGGCAGCTTTGGGGTTGTAATTTCCTAATGAACCCGGTTCGGTGGCAGCTTACCTCTGGATTCTCCTCTCGCTTCAGATATGAAAGAACTGCATGACTTCGTGGTGGAGATAAACATTGTGTGTAATGGCATGAAATTAAATAGTTTTGAATTTAATTGCGAATTTAATAAATCATCTCGTGCTGTGGAAAAGGGTTTCGAGAGCATTTGATTGGGTTTTGTTGGAAGATTAAATGAGCATTGAAAATGTATAAGGAGCAATCGATTAAAATTAATCAACTATAAATTAGGCACAACATTTTTACATTATGCCCGATCTTCAACCCAATGTGTGCGATTAGCTTTATACATTAATTGCAAATAAGTTAGAATTCTGACTAATAAAATTATTCGAGTGATCATTGAAAGAAGTTTTTCACTTGAAAGGTACGTTTAGTTTTTCAAATAGAAAAGGTATTTAGTATTTGTTATTTTTAAACTATATGAATAACTTACCAAAAATGTACCTGAATGTTACCTTATTTAACTGTAATTATTTTCGCTGCACCTGTGCCCAACTCTTGTGCTAACAGCTTTGTGCGTTTTTCAAATATAATGTAACATTGCTAACTGTATGTATTTTTGTTTGTTTAAAGCAAAGCAAATGCAGAAAAACGCTTCAAACTCTCCATTGTATTGTTAGCCAATTTTTCAAAATCGAAAATAGTTTTGAAAACTTTTGAAGAGACACTTCAAATACTTCGTTTTCGATTATGAAATACTGCCACTAGCACAGACACAGACACTTGTTTAAGCTTTAAAGGCCTGTTTTATCTAATTATTGCAAAACATTTACACATGTGAAAATTTCAAGTGTTGATTATTTTATTATGTGCTTTGTTGTTGTTGCTGCATGTTTTGTTGTGTTGTTTGCCCGAGTGCTCAGCGAGTACTTAAAATGTCCTGCAACGAGTGCCACTCACGCCATTTGCAGATCCGTATCCGTGCTGTTTCAGTGGAATTTTTAATGAACTTCAAATTGAAATCGAAATGTTTATTATGCAGCTTAGGCAATTATTTGTATGTGCTGCAACTTCTTTATTATTTAAACGGATAATGACACAGGATAGTAAATATGAACAGGCATTTTACACCAGGGGATAAACGGCATAACTAGCAATTGCGCACTGGTTGTTTTTGTTGCGCGACATGCGGATGTAGCCCCTTTCACCCCATTTTTCGCCCCAGGAGTTTTTCACTAACCAAAAATCTCCGCCGACGCTGTCATGGCCGTAACCCACAACCAAAGCGGCGTGCCTTGATCCCGTACACGATTTATCATTAAAAACGCCGTTAGTATAATGGTGGAATTTCAAGCTAACATAAACTGACACAGAAATTGGACCCTTGTTTGCAACGGCAGCGGCCAGCTCTGATTCGTCGTTCGGCGGTAACCTCACTACGTCTCTGACAGTTGCGCCAATGTTGCGTCGGTCAAAACGACACGCCATCAGTCGGCCATTATAAGGATAAGAACTTTCGACATCGATGCCACCATTGTCCTTGACATAGTTCAAAGCAGTGTGTGGGAATCCGCCCTCACAGCCATAGTTGTCATAGGGATCTCGACTCGAGCAATCCACCAAATTCTGCTCGGAGAGCTCTGTCAACTGCCCTGTCCTTATAAAGTGCTGACTCTCCAAGGAGCCCACGGCAGAGAACGCCCAGCAGGATCCACAACGACCCTGATTCTTCACCCGAGTAACTGCGCCCTTCGACCGCCAATCGACACTCGCGGGCGGTTTGTAGTTTTCCGGTGCCGAGTATATCATGTCAATATCGGAGGTTGCCTCCGTCGTATTGAGGCTGCTCAGCATCGTCTCTTCAAACTCCTTCCATAACATATCCGTGAACTCATTCACGCCCATTTCGTAGGTCTCCTTGTTAGCGGCATAACGTTTGTTATGATTGTCAATCATCCGTTTGTTGTCGTAGAAGATTAGCTTGCGCAGCAGCTCCTCGTCCTCATTTTCGTAGGTCTTCTCGTAGTCCGCCTTAAAGGTTTCCCACTCCGCCTCCAGCACGTCCCTATAGGAAATGGCCCCAACGAAACCGACAAGTGCCACAAGTGCAAATACTGGCCTCATGTTTGACTGCAGCGGAGACCGAACGACAACTGAATAAAGTCGACCGAAATGCGCCGCTTTTTAAGCCAATAAATGAATCACATTTTTATCAGTCTTAAGAGACCTGACCTATCAGTTCCAAGAAGTTTACTATAAAGATTATGATTGCTAATATCAATAATTGCTTATACGATAGTTCGATAAGATAAAGAACTTCCCACTTCAGTTTAAAGAGGAGAATTAGTTGATTTCATTGATTGTCAATGGATATGGGAGACGTAAACCATGTTACCTTAAACTGGGCGTAGATCGCGTGCAAATAAGCTGCAAATAAGAAAACAAGGCAAAGAGGGGACCCCCGACCCCCACACAGCAACAACAACAACAACAACAATGGGGGCGTTAAAGCAGCTGCTGCTGTTGCAGCTCACAAAAGTACGCAATGCATAATTTCATGTTTATGAGCGCATTTTGCGAGTGTGAGCGAAGAGTGCCAAGAAAAAAGGCAACAGCAACAACAGCAACAGCAACGAGAACATCAGCAGCTGCAAAACGAAAGCAGGAAGAAATTACGGAAACAGGAAAACATAAACATGCTGCTGCCTGCCTAACTGCGCTGCCCCCGCATCGGCCCCACACTCAGCCAAGCCGGCAATTTTTCCATAAATTATGAGCCTGGAAATATTTAAAGGCAGCCTCGTGAGTAGCTATTATGTATATGTTTATACTTGTGTATGCGAAAAGAGTATTTGCATTCAGCGACAGAAACAGAGAGGGAACGAAAATAACAACGCGAGAGGTAGTTCAAGTCTAAGTCTGTATATTTATGCATATGCATGGCTTGTTGGCAGCTCGCTTGGTAATTGCCAACACTCACCGCATTGCACTTCAATTTCGAGACAAATATAAAGGGCAAGAGATCCCTGTAATTAAGGCTCTGCAAAGTATTTTCTATAAATTGCTGGCAACTTTTTTAACTTGTTTCACATTCAAATTAATTAAATTTTAAACAAATTTCCGACAAATTTATGTATTTGTGCACATGTTCTCGGTAATTTTCAACTTTATTTGCGCTTCACTTAAAGCTGCTCTTTGTTTTTGTTTATGCATCATTTATTATTATTATTGCAAGGCACACGAAACGAAACGAATTAAGTAGAGGCCTTCTTTTGCATTGTCATTTAGGTCCTATCTTGCATATACATAAACCATAAGCCTAATACAACATTTTGTGTCTGTCATTTAATTCGCGTTGGCTTCGTGTTTCCGCTAAACGAAAATTAAAGGTTAAACGGGGCGTATGCGCAATTCAAAACGTTTAAAATGCCATTAA
The DNA here is from genome assembly GCA_035043565.1 of Drosophila robusta. Classification (NCBI taxonomy): domain Eukaryota; kingdom Metazoa; phylum Arthropoda; class Insecta; order Diptera; family Drosophilidae; genus Drosophila; species Drosophila robusta. The sequence goes on from JAWNMW010000584.1 coordinate 8,460,636, forward strand.
CAAATGCTGTAGGCATATCATTTGATAATTTGTCGAGGGTTTAGCACAACAATTTGCGAAAATGTGTGGGTGAGCCTGCCAGTGTGTGTGTGTGTGTGTGTGTGTGTGGCAATTAGCTAATAATTACTTGGGTGTCATGGCGAATTCAGCAATGTCCTTAAAGCTTTAAGCGGCCCTTCAATTTCTTATTCAACTGCCATCGCAGCAGAACTCAATAAATCAACGGCCTCGTCGGGGCTCAATGCAGCCGACGAAATCGGTTTCCCTCTGGGGCTATCGACTGTCATATCTCTCTATTTATTGTAGTAAAAATGTCAATCAACTGAATAGAGCGGATTTACTTCGCACACACATTTACATTTACACCGAGGTGCAGACAGACTCAAAACTATATTGAAGCGGGACAACATATCCTTCGATTGACTGACTAACTGACTGACTGACTGACAAACTGGCTGACAAACTGTTTGACAGACTGATTGACTGTCCATCAGTTGCTTTACTAGTGCAGTAATAGCTGCTCGTGTGACTGAACTCTCTGACGGCTCTGAAGGCCGGAATCGGGAAACGTGACTGAACCCGACGAACATGGACAGCAAACATTTCAATCCGATTTCCAGCAGTTCCATTTCTGACGCCGCACACACACACAAACACACACGCACACACACTCGTTCACAAAACAATTTGCATATGAGCTGGGGCTGGCCAAAAATAAAACACAGAAAAACAACACAAAAATTTTCGACTTGGCACACACACTCACACACACCCAGACACACACTGGCAATCATTTCCGTTTCCGCACGCTTGACGCTAGCAGAAGCAAAAAAAGAAAAAACCCAAATGAAAACAATTCGCAAATTCCAAGCTAGACTTATCGATAATGAAATACCCCTTAAAATAAATATAAATGCTCCTTTAGTATATTAATTTAATTAAATTAAATGCCGTCTGTATTTATATTCAAATCTGTATTTATGACAATTTATGACTGACAAAGCACAAATGCATTAAATAATAAAACCTCGACCTGAATGCAATACAAATGCCCTGCTATCTTTCTTATTCCATAGAATTCTGGCCTAACGCGCTTGATAACATTTTGCAAGATAAATATATAGTTAACCTAATTACTCGATGACAGATTCCGCGAAGGCGAACATAACTAAACAATCAATATTTTAAAGAGGTGATCTTCACCTTCGTTTTATCTTGGTATAGGGTATACTGAATAGCGACACCCGCAACGACGAAAAAAGCTTGTTACTCAAAATGAAGTTTGAATCTGGGCGCAGGACTGCAAAAAGGCCGCTGCTGTTGTTGGCAGTCAAGAGCCAACCCCCAACCCCCCGCCCTCAGAGCTGCTTTGTGCCTGCAACGTTGCGCCCCCTTTTTGTGTGTGCCGCAGGCGTCGCCAAAGCTGCATTTAAAGAGCGTTCAACGGCAGGTAGCTACCTGTGGAATCGGCCCGGGCTGGTGCCCCCAGAGGTGTCCCCGCCGGAGGCAAGCGAAGTTGCCGCCAATGTCACGTTTTTTGCGGCCAAGTGTTTGGCTCCCTGCACTATTTGCATAATATTTGCACAAATAATTGAATTTGTATTCTTAGCCTCTGCACGCTAAATTGTTCAACTGGAGTGAACTTTTTATCTGCAAGGGAAGTTTCCTTTGGATTCCGACTGTGCAGATAATGGCGAAATTTTTAAGCGACTGCAATTGAAGTTTTTGGATGTTTAACTTGCCATGAAATTGAATGCTCTGCGTGGCAGAGGTTCATTTGTTTTGTCTAGAAAGTTCGCAGTGGTGTGCGGCATTATTAATTCGAATTCGTGTATTGACTTTAAGGAATAAGAGGATTTCACAATGATAACTTATTTTCAACTGTCCCAAAATTCAAAACAGACCTGTTTTATTCAAACTCATTAAAGCTTTAAATCAGGAATTATTTCATGTATATATAAAAGTATTTAATTAAAATAAATATATATTTTTTTGTTATTCACAACTGCAGTTAATTACTAAATACAAACTTTTTGATCTCGTATCTGTTTCATTTACACATCGTACACTAAAAGAATTTACTATGAATTAACTATGAATTGTATATAAAAAATCTGTGTTTGATGATTTCATATCTAATTAATTTAGATGTGCGCCCATTTAAATATATTTATTAATTTTTAAAATGAATTGAACAGCGATCGCATATATATATGAAAGATACTAGAAATCGTTTTATTGTCCTGTTACCTAGGCGGTCATAATGGTTTCAATTTCTCATTTCAATGTTTAAATATAATATTGTTCACAAAGCACTTGGAACTGATGTGTAATTAAATAGTTTTAGTTTAAGAACCTTTGAGAAAAAAATTTTTGGGGCAATAATGAAAATGTTAGAAAGACGAGCTTTATCAGTTTTATATATTTATTATAATTATAATTATTTTTTAAATAACAGTCTAGTGACATTGCTTGGATTTTGGCAACAACTTAAATACAAACTTCTTCAGTTTTTCGCCAAGGGTGGTTAACTTAAAAAAGTTAATGAATACTAGCCCAAGAGTCCTTTGTGCAGCTCCCACAAAATTAACAGTTGTCGCACAACCGCAAGCCGTTGCAAGTGGATCTTCGGTCCAACTCGATGTGGCAAGTGCAACACAACTTAAATGTCAGCGCGACTGGCAGCAATCAGTTGCAACTAGCTGCCGCATACAAATGGAGTTGAGCGGCGGCAACAAAACTGTGCCACTTATCAAATCCCTGCACGGGCTGCAGCGGCAAGTTCATCGGGGAGGGCGCCTCGAATAAATGCGTTCATTTAACACGAAACGCAACTTAAAAGCTCGAATCAAATCAAATCAAATGTAATGCTGTAGCGCAGTGTAAAAATAAAATTGCTTAAAAGCGACAAATTCGCTGTGTGTCAGCGGAGCAGCCGGCGAGTCGTCGCCTGTTCCTGCATCACAGTAAGCAGTAGCTGCAGCAGAAGTTGGTAAGTTGCTCATACGCCACGTTGCACTTATTTCACGCTGAGACTGCGAGTGACTGCGGCCGGGTGGCAGAGGCGGAGGCGGAGGTGGAGGCGGGGTGCGGATGGCGGCTGCCGAGTGCGGGTTTGTTGTACGTCGTAATGCACTCCACTGCCTGCAGCTGCTGCAAGTGCTGCAGTCAGCGACTTTGCGACGTTGACTTAACTTGGCAGGGATTTACGGCAACGCTTCACGGAGCTGCGACACGCAGCTTGCAACGTGCAACATGCAACATGGGAGTGTGTATTTTTTCTCTTATTATTAGGTTGAAATAGACGCAGGCTGAATAAATCCACGTCGCTTAAGACGACGCAACGGGGATAAAGGGCCAACGAAAAGTGCCTCTGTGCTTCCGTTCGTGTATTTCATTGCCTGGCATCCGCGTTTAACGTTGATGCATAGCTAGCTGCATAATTAAAATGAAACACCAACGAGCATAGTCTCGTATATCCACAAATATATCACTCCCCACATAGATGTGCACATGTGTGTGTGTGTGTTGTCCTGGCAACAGCGTGTGTTGTGTGTTTGTTTTCGTTTGACAGCTTGCACGCTGCGTTCAGGTCGCTAAATTGTTTTAAGACCGTCAGGATTGTTAGCATGGAGACGAGCTTGCTTAAAAACAAAAGCAGCAGAGACAATTGTACATGGCATATACATATACACTTGCACTCTAACTGTTCCCCTAGACACAAAGATGTGCGGGCTAATAAATTGGCTGATCAACAAGCCAAAGAGCCTGCTCAACTTTTATAAATTGCAAGATCTGAACGGGGATGTAAAAGCTAATTTGACATTTACAATTCGAATGAGATTTAATCAAACATCTAACTGGCATCAATCTATAAACCATAACAGAACTACTCCAGAACAGTTTATTAAACTCATAGACCATAATAATAACTCTAGACAAAACTTAGACTAAGTTTAAGATACGCCAATTTAATAAATAAATTGATAAATTTAAATAAATTCCATGTAAATACACAACAATTAAAAACATCTGAGCTAACAATCTAGTGGCGAACGCAAGCTCCAAAATGACTGATATCAAATTTTGTGGTGAAGCATATTCAATTTAATATATGAACAATTCGAACGTATATAAAAAATAGAATATTCTGCAATTTATGCAGAAATGCCTAAAAATAACATTTTTTAAAACAATATTATGAACTTAGCTGTATCTATCTGTGTGGAAACTGTGGGGTGTGCCTCCAAACTAGAGGGTATTTATTGGCTCATGATAGAGCGTAAGTCCGCAAAGTTGCAAACAAATTTTGGAAAAGTAGCTCATAATGTGATATCAGCCAAAGGCCTTTGATTCAAGCTATATTTTAGATTCATTAGCAATCTTGTTGCATAAATAAACAAAAATGTAGCTAACTGTTGCCCCCACTTGTTCTGTTGCAGGGCCTTCGTGGACAACACGCACCTGCAGACGCTCCACCTGAACTACAACCCGCAGCTGGGCGACATTCCCATGCGCCTGTTCCAGGGCAACCCCAACATACTGGAGGTGTACATGCAGAGCAACAGCCTGCAGACGCTCTACTCGGCCCAGTTCCCGGTGGACCAGCTGCAGAAGCTCTACCTGGGCGACAATCCGCTGCAGTGCAACTGCTCGCTGCTCTGGCTGTGGCGCCTCGTCACCGGCAACTTCGAGGGCTCTGAGCCGCCGCTGGAGCAGGCGCCGGGCGGCGCGGTCGCCGCGCTGGCCAAGGAGGCGTCGGCGCTGCGCGAGGAGGAGGAGGACAGGTCGCTCAAGGTGGACGACGGCGTCTCCGCGCTGGCGGCCTACATCGCCGAGCAGCACATCGCCAACGCGCTGCACACCACCGAGCCGAGCGCGTACGAGCAGCGCTTGGAGGCGGCCGCCAGCGCCGGCGCCGGCGCCGGCTACCTGCGCATGGACAAGCAGCAGATCGGCTGCGACATCTGGCGGGACGCGGTGCGCACGCGCCGGCAGCTGCTGGCGATGAGCGAGGGCGAGATCACCTGTCCGGCGCACATCGTGACCGTGGTGTGCGCGGTCATCACCTGCCTGCTGGTGGTCACCATCGGCAGCAGCGTGCTCTACTATCTGCGCTTCGTGAAGCGCCGCCGCAAGCTGCTCCACGAGCGCGGCCCGCTGCGCACCAGCAAGAGCATCATCAACGTGCATGACCGCATCCTGCAGGGCCACCACCAGCCGCTGGGCGGCGGCGGCGGCGGCGGCGCCGGCATGAGCATGACCCTGGGCGGCGCCGGGGCCGGGGGCATGGCCATGGCGCTGAACTATCCGCACCATGCGCAGACGCTGCAGGCGCACCATCATTACCACCAGGCGATGCCGCTGCAGGCGCATGGCGGCGGCGCCGGCGGGCACGATTACCAGCAGACGACGCTGCCGCAGCTGGACAAGCTGGAGCTGGAGCGGTATCTGGCGGCGCAGAGCATTGCCAACGAGTACCGGGCGCTGAAGCCGTGGGAGCTGCCCGTCAAGGAGGCGGACGACGAGCCGGAGCATCTGTACGAGCGCTTCGATCACTACGAGTACCCGGACACGCACACCATGACCAAGCTGAAGCAGGCGGCCGCGCTTCAGGGCAGCGCCGTGTCCGCCGCCGCCGCCGCCGGCGCTGCCACCAAGCCGCACGTGGTCTACGTATGACGTGGACGTGGCGGCGCTGGCGCTCAGAAACAGCAGCAGCAGCAGCAGCAGCTCAACTCGGGCATGGAGCTGGTGGGCCTCGGTCTGACCAACAACAACTACCGCAGCTACGCCCAGTGCCAGACCAAGGCCAGCGACCACTTCTGAAAACAGGGAAATCCGCAGCGGCTCAAAACTGAGTTTGGCTTTTGTGTTTAATTAATGTTATGTGAAGCTTTCCTTGATTTTTGAGTTTGAGTTTGAGTTTGAATTTGAGTTTGAGTTCGGGTTTAAGTTGGCAACGTGAATTAGATAACTCGCAACAAAGTTTAACAAGCGTCAAATGAAACAAGGGATATGTCTAATTGTATAGCAGCATAAAATAACTAGTAATTAAAATATATATTGCATAACTAAATATAACAGATATGTCGTATTATTAAGCTAACATACAAATTCAAAGAAATATTCAATAGCAATAGTCGAAGTATACAGACTACAATGACCATCTCTCTGTCTCTTTCTCTATCTCTCACTCTCTTTCTCTCTATCTCTCACACACACACACATTGCACCATGCAAGAAATCTCTATAAGGAAAATCCACTCATAGTTAATGGCATTTAGCATTCTAATGATAAATAGAATATAGTTCGTAAGCGAATTAAACTGAATTTAATAAGCATAAATACACAGCGTAAGAAACAACAATTGCAATGCAAAGAGTGTGACGAGTGCTACAATAACTTAGTTAACTATTTATTGTATTTAATTTATTTGTTGTACATTTCGTATACAACTGCAATGTATATTTCAAATTTTAGATATAAACTTTTTGGTTCCAATTTAATTTCTCAAGATGACAAAGCATTAGCTGTGCAGGTAACTCAACTGAAACTAATTCAAATTTGGCAACTGGTAAAAAACGGGGACCAACATTAGTCCATTTTAAATATTCCGAACCAAAAACAAAGCATATATGGATATTATGCCAGCAATGCCAAGTCAAATAAACAGCTAATGTCGCGTTCAGTCCTAATAAATTCTTAACTAAAAATAATTTGAATGAGAAAAACATACAAGATGACAATATATAAAGTGTAAATTTAAGCAACATTCAATTTAGTGCATTTTTCATTTAGGAAAGTTGCGCTGCGCAGCTTTCGAACTTATAGTTGGCCTAACATGTAATCAAAATTGATTTGTAAATAAATATATATCTGAATACAGAAACACTCTACTCAAGCACAAACTTACTATACTTTGAATACATTTTGTACATAATTTATTCTAACAATTAAATTTAGTCAAACGCAAATATGTATATTGAAGCAAACAGGAAAAACCAGATATGCAAAAAAAAAAAAATTAAGAATAAAAATAAAATAGAAATAAAACAGAACGCATATAAAAGCAATTTTTTGAGCAATTAAATTTAAAGCATTTACAATTTGTTATTTTTCAGTTGAGTTCTATAGCTTGCGAAATTTGTTGGCATAATAATTTACTCGTAATTGCATGGGTGGACAGCAAAGCAAATAGAAGCCCAATGGAACTTCAATTTGCATAAAAATTGTTTTCAATAAACAGAAAGACAAACCAAGCTAAAATAAACAAACGCATATGAAAATAAACTATTTAAAATAAAAACTACAAAATAAGGCAAATCAAGAGCAAAGAGCTGAACAAATGCAACTAAAGTGTATTTGTTTGATTCAGTGCAATGCGAATTGAAGCAAAAATTAAACCATCAAATGTGTGTATAAAACAGTAGCAGGCATGCGTAAGATTAAAAAATAATATATATATGCTAAAGTATTTAATTAAATGATATATATGATAGACACTGGAAATTGCGGCAACAACAAATTTCACATACACAAATACAAACAAAAAAATGTTATTTCTTATACGAAGACTGAAGAAAACGATGATGCAAAATAAAAATTAAAAATATATATCAGAAATGTTTAACTTTCATGGTTTTCTAAAGCAAACTGGTAAGTTTTTAAGAGTTCATAAAAACCGTAAACAAGTTTGCACTGTAGTCGAAAGTTATTTTTGTTAGGGTTATATATTCTTATAAAATACAAAGAAAAAAACTCGTTATTTCAATATTATAGTTTCTATGTTAAATTGTGATTGGCAATTAAAAACTTCTCCATCGGACGTATGACAGCTCTAGCGATGATCCCGAGAAAATCCCAAGTAATATGCTTGCATAATAAATCACGGAGACTTGAGGGTGGCCTTCTATTGTTGTTCAGATGTAGTCCAATATGCGACAAATCTAGCCATGTTAAGCAAATAAAGTACTCGTTTTGTTGAAGCAGCTGTAAGGAGTAGCCCGAAATATTTTCACAAACAGAAATAAACTGCAGAAGAAATGACATAAATCTAGCACTGGAACAAGTGCTACACGGAAAGTAACTTGAAACGCCTACACAACACACTCACACACACGCACACACACACGAACACTGAGAGCTAAGCTAACACAACAAGTGTGCCGGGGCGGGCGTAAACAGATATGTGGCACAGTAAACACAAGTAAGTTATATATTGCCAGGCAGTGCAACAGCAAGGGCGGCAGCCGGGGCAACTTGGTCAACACATGTTTGGGTGGACTCCCAATTGTTTCTCACAGCTAAAAATACTTCAAGGCTCCTCCTCAACAAGCTAAAATTAACATTCACATTACAAAATTTGTACTTTAATATTTACTTTTGCCGTAAAAACTGCTGTTTAAGACTCTAAATTAAAGTAAATTCATTCAGATTCTTTAACTAAAATGACGCATTGCCTTAGGCCAAAGCTTGACAACAAATAAAGTGTGAGTGTTATGACAACCAGTGACCTATAAACAGAACAACGAAGATGAAATACTCTTGCTAACAAAGAAAGTACATGATCGCACTGAGAACCTGTAAGCGTGTTAAATGCAAAGTAATTAAATTAAGTCTGTTAAAGCTAAAGCAATATAAATTTGATGTCAGATATTTTTATATGTATATATAGCTATGGGACCACCTAAAGGAAAACAAGTTATGTCAATATGGATCGAAGAAGTAAAGTATACATTACTCGTGTGATTTAATGACAAACTGATGGAATTTACATAAGGGTATTCACAAAGCACACCTCAACAAAAGCGCAAACAATAACAACGAGCGACGACGAACAACAGAGGGGCTCAACAGTTTAGCAAATAAATATGCATGCTCTCTAAATAATTAACATGCTCGAGGCTTGCGAGAAGGCCCGCGTCCAACCCTTGCATCCATTTACTTTCATTCAAAGTGAATCCCTGCCACACTCATTCAGTTATTCAACCCGACGAGGGATGGTTCGAATGAGAGCAAAACTCCGGTGTGCTAGCTTTGAATAATTGCACCGCATTTGTTTCGGGCCCGAGCAAATCCCACGGACTTGGCATCACACCTGCGCCGGGGTCCAAACCGGGCCTGTAACTAATAGCAAGTAATTAATAATATCATAATACATATTCGGTGCAAGCCGCGACTTTGCGCCCATAGAAACATTTCTTTCTTTGATTAACTGCAAACGTTTTAGAGAAATGCTTTGCGCAAATTTATTTAACGCCCGCATATATAAACGCCCAATAAGTCATAAAGTGCAGGAGACGTTGACGCAATCCTGGAATGAGCGCCTATTAAATGCAGTCCAAGACGCGTGCCTGGCCATCTTTACGGGCTAGCCGCACACATCCGTTCCAGCTAGTACGGCGAGCCGTAAATATCTGTCAGCTGCCGTGCTATAAAACGCCGCCGGAACGTTTAAGGTTCGACTGTGGCGGCATTTTAATTGCCAGCGTAGCCATTTAGGAAATTATGCCATACAAATATATTTGTTACGATACAGATAAAGATTAGGATACGGATACACAGATACTGCCAGTGGTAAAAGCGACTAATATGAGTACAACTGCGTGCATATAAATTTAAGTGATGTTGACGCATAAACAATTTAATGGCCCAAATTTTGTTAAAAAATGCGCTAACTGCCAAGTGAAATTGGCCATGAATTATTGCCTTCCGTCGGCAATTGGGCGCAAAAATGCAGTACGTAACACTTAATCGATGAGATGGAAAAGGATTTTTCAGAGAAAAGCAGAGACACAAACGGCTTGGGCTATGACTTATTTTATAAATTGGGCTCCATATTTGAAACATCACATACAAAATTTCACGGCTACGCCACGTACATGATAGAGGACAAACCATGAACAAAATACCATCAAACGTGAAAATCGGTTCAGTTTTGATAAAGTTATGGGCGTTTGAAATATGGGAACTAGGGATCCTCGAGCTTATCATGTCAACATTTTTCCAAAATGTGTTACACTACTGGGTTCTGTGAACGAGTATTACGCAGTCGGCTAAGTCCGACTGCAACATTCTGACTTGTTTTTCTTTAATAATGATAAAAAAAAATGAATCGAAATAAAACCTATGATTAAGACACATTTTTTACTTAATAACTTAATAAATAATTTGTTGAATTTAAGCAATATTAGGGGCTCTGCCGGATTAAAATTGGTAGCTTAAGTCTTGCATCACTTTGATAATGCCTACGATGATTAATTTCTATATTTTTATATTTAAACTTTAAAAAAATTGAAGTGTGAAAGAAATCATTACTTATAAAACAATTAGGAAAACGATTAACAACTACCTTTAATTGAATTTCGCTGAGTGTAGCATACATTAAATTCTTTAATAATGTTCTCAAATTATTGAGATTATATTAAGATTCCTAACATAAAAAACAAAACCTCTCGAAATATCTAAAGTAGTTTTATTCAATATTTGAGTTTCATAAAATACAAACAGTAGTACTTAGTATGTATGCCTTGAGTAACCACACACACACACATATTCATACACACACACATTCTTACACACACCATCCTGGTCCCTTAATTTGCTAAGCTTTGGCTTGCCAAAATTCATTTTAAGCAGGACCAAGCAAACTGTTGGTTAGCTTATCCTCCTGCTAACCCATCTGTCGCTTTTTAGCTCGGTTCGCCCCACTCAAATATTTGGCGAGAAACTAATTCACATGCATTCGTAGGGCGACCGCAAACTGTTTCCGCTTATCTTGGGTTTTTGTTGTGAATTATAGCGGTGGAATGCCAAATAAAGCGGCCAATAAAAGTGTGGCCAAGATAAGTAAAGTGGCTAACAGACACAACAGCACATGAAGGCAAATAGAAATAGAAGAAACAAGCGATGAATTTTCAAAAACAAAGAAAACAACCAACGACAAATAGAGCACAAAGAAAAGCTTGATATGATTTGTGCAGCGCCATTGTAAAAGATACTTTCAACAAAGGCTGCAAAGTGCAGCAGCTGCTGTCAGAATATCTTGCAGATACGCGCACCGTTAGCAGCCAGAAGAAATATCTTAAAGGCTTTAATGCTCGCACAGCTCTTGACCACGCCTCGACAACTTTTGCTTGGACTTATTTTTGCCTATTCCAGTCCGACTAACTTCTCTTTCAGTAAGATGAATGCGTTTGCTTATCTTCTTGCCCGCTGGCCACTCTCTGTTTATTTTAGATTTGGCTGCTCTGCTGGTGGTTTCGGTTCGGGTTCAGGTTCTGTGCGCTTCTGTTTCTGTTTCGGTTTTCTGCCTTTCATTGCCTGTCAAACGGTGTGCTGGCCCACAAGATACAGATACAGATACAGATACGGAAGCGGATACGCTTTCCACCGTTATATGTATTGCTTGTTGAAGGCGATATGTCTGCGCTGCGGCTGCTGCATTTGGGTTCACTTTGGAGTTGACGGCTCGCCTGCTTCAGGGTTCACACTGTTTCCTTATACTCTCTGCTCTTACCTCTAAGCCAAAACCCTGCGATATCTTTCAGCCTGACAGCATCTTAACTAATATAATGCCCAATTTTCTGTGGTTTATGGCTTACAACTGTCAATGGCTCGTCGGACCATCCATCTAAGCGTTGAGTGTGTGTGTACGCATGTGTGTGTATGTGTGAGGGTCCTTGCTGGCCCGCACTGGTCACTCAAAGGACACTTTCCCTCACCCCTGCGCACAAAAGGTGTTTTTTGTTGAGCTTTTAAAGCATTTGATTAAGGGATTTTTCGTGCTTTGCTCCTCGAAGCATTGAAAGGTCGTTATTTAAATTGATATAAATGATATGTCTTCGTGTGTGCTTGCTCTTTCACCCTCTCTCCCTTTCGCCCACTCTATTCTCCTTCTGGCTGACTGATTCGGCCGCAAACTGTCGGCGTTGACATTTTGGTTTTGGTAGTTCTCAAAGTGAATTACCAATGAGCGCTAAGTGACGTTGATTTATCATATGATGTATGCACATATATATGGCCGAATTATTTGAGCCATTTGCTTTGCGGAGAAAGTAAACATTTCCCAAAGAGCTTTCAACGTCTCACTCAATGCCGCCAAATATGTGCCCAGCTGTTGGCCCGCATCCGAGCTAAACAATTATTGAAACCCGCAGAGGTAAATAATCTGTTTGTTATAAAACAACGTTTCTATTGTTGGGCTAAAACGGAATTTCCTTTAGTCTATATAGTACACATATGCATGTTCAGAATAACAAGTATTTTTTGAGTGCTTTGGTTTAATATACGCATTTGGCGCACACAGAACTCGGAGCCTCAGTGGCCTAATGGATAAGGCATCGGCCTCCTAAGCCGAGGATTGTGGGTTCGAGTCCCATCTGAGGTAAAGTTACCATATTTGGGGGTGGTGCTCCTTTTTGTTATTTTTTCTTACGAAATAAATTTACATACGTAATATTTACGTCATTATTAAAGTGCAAAGTAAAAGTAAACAAAACAATTCAACTATTTTTGTCGTCAGTGTATTAAAATACCTTAATTTAAATAAAAAAATGTTACAGATCACAAATTTATTTAATCATATACATAATAATAGTTCACATACAAGAAATCAAAGTTAATTTAAAATGTGAAATATATAGTTTTAAAATAATTTTTTAAAATTACCCGACCTCATCAAACTAAACTTCAAATAAATGTATCAAATACTATCAAAGCTAAACAAAATTAATTCTGTGAACCGTGTTCGAACACGCGTTCCATGCGCACGAGCGTCCAACACTCTACCAACGACGACAAAGCGAGCAACTGTGTAAATGTGGCTCAGGTCGTATTTATTGCTTGCCGCGGGAAATACACAACAACTATACATTTCGTAAAAATTTACGATATTGCGATTGCGCACTGGCAACGCTTCCAACTGTGAAACAAGAAATACTTGGTTCGATTCCAGCAATTGTATTTAAAAAAAAAATATAAATACTTTTTTTTTAAATTTGAATAATTAACCACTTTACATTTAATTGTATGCTATTTATGTAGTTGTCTGTCTGTCTGGCTGAATATTTTTGATATTATTATTAAAGCTGTCGTACATAAATTAAGAAGATTTGTAGTTAAACCATTTCTTGACACGCCCCGTCCGGCCGATATCTCGGAAGGATGGGACATAAATTAATTTTGCCAGACTTATCAATGCAGCTCGTCTTGCGGTATGGAATCGTTAATCACCATAGTCATACATGTTACTAGATGAAAATAAAATTCTTCTTCTATAGGCTTAGCGCTCATTCATGTTTCAATATATTGTTTGTTCTACACCCTCTTCAACATTTCACTTTTGATCCGCAAATTTATTGGAATATAAAAAAATTATTTGTACAATTTTTCACAGTCTGAATGAATAACAGAACCAAAGTAAATTTCCAAGTACCGCAGAAATCAAATTTCAAACTCCCAACTGCTGCGAAATATGCACTCACAGTTTTTTCTTCTTTCCAGTATACTTAAATAAGATGTGCAAATTTCTTGTATGTTTTCAAACATGACACCCGAAACTTGGCGCTATAGAAAATAAATTTATGGAAATATTTGCACATCAATTTGGCTGCTTGGCAAACGGTTGGACCCCCCAACTCCCAACCTCCAACTCCTGAACCCAATGCCAATCACCAACACCAACACGAACAAAAAATTTTCAAAGTCGGGGGAGCGTAACAAGCAAACACCTTTGGCTTCATTGAACTTGCCGCTTCGTGTTACAAATGCCTCGCAAAGTTTGCTTTCCACATACGTAAACCGAATCAATTTCTGCTCGAGGTGGGAAAAATATTTTTCAGCGATAAACTCAAGTTACACCTTTCAAAGAAGGGAAAGCATCGACTGCAAAATGTTGTGTAAAATTTGCAAATGCAATAAATAAACTCGTTTCGTTTGCGTGCTGTGGTTGGTGGCAAACGCCAAACAAAAATGTTACGGGGGTCTGTTCGGTTTGCACCCACCCGGAAGCATGTAACGGCTTGTTTTTAGCTTTTTTCACACTAAACCAAAAGTGCGCCACATGTGGCTCCAACTGCTTTATATACCCTTGCAGGGTATTCAAACGTTGTCACATAATGTGAAACCCATTGAATTAGACGCATTCGACACCGAAAATGATATATATACGAAATATTCCAAAACCAGTCATTATGCTGCAGGCAGTCTGCTAGATCGTAAATCTATATATTACATACATCGGTCGAAAGAATAAAAAACTATTTTGCTTACTAGATATCTTGACGACACTTACCAATTTATATCTTTTTAAGATCTGACAGAAGCGAAAACTTCTTAACATTAAATTATATATGCCCCCAGGAATATTACTGTTCAAAACTTATAAATATCGGACTAAAGCTAATCTAATATAGTTTGTCTACAAGAGTATTTTATCTTCGGCACCACATAAAAAACTTTTCGCTTTGTTTTTTGTTGCCTTTGTTTCGTTTCTGTTTTTCCCAAGCATCCCCAGAAAGTATGCAAATAATTTTTGTACATCGTCTGCGCCTTGCCTCATATTTGATATTCAGTGTCAGTTGGCGGAAGGGTTACGAATATAAGTTATTGAAATTTGCATGCAAGCGCAAACTGGCTCCAAGGGTGGCATAAAATTCCCGCTTAGCTGTGGGCTTACGGGTTGCGGGGTTTCAGGTCAGGCAGACGAATTTACAACTCCTCTATTTTCTCCTTACGAGACCAGACTTGCTTATTGTTTAGCCATATATTTCGGGTATAAATCTGATGTAGGACTTCTGAGGGTTCAGCATGTGATTATAGATGCAAATACGTGTGCGAGTCTCTGCGGGTGTAATTGTTTAGCAGTAGATGTTTGATTTTGTTCCGATTACCGATGTACAAGCTGAATAATATAAAGACGACTAGAGGCCAATAATGAACATACATAAAAGTACAAGTGACTAATCGACTTGGACTTAACGTAAGGTGAGATAAGCCAACTGCGAAAATTAACCAACTGGTTAAATTTATAGCAATAACACTAGCTACATATTTCTTTTACGCTTCCTGAATATATCTATTAAACAATCATACACGCTTTTAAAACATTAGTTTTGCAAATATAAAAATTGGAATTTAGAAAATTTTTTGTGCGATATTTCATACGATTTGTATGCTTTAAAATTTGGGAAAAACTCGAAAAATTACGTATTGTTTCTTAGCCATGTATTTTTATAATTCCATTAATTTTATGTCATTTAAAAAATATAGGTTTGTTAACTAATACAAAATGGCTAGAACATAGTGTAATAGATTAGATCCTCTTTTGCTGGCTGCCAGCATAATTCTAGTTAGCTTGGCATATTAAAACTAAAATTTCAGTTGGCCGTGCGCAATTCTAGCCGGGTGTTGGGATTTCCCGGCACTCAAAACTCCAGATGGCCATTGAAAAACTAATATAAGAACCAGTGCAGTGCAATCACAAGTAATTCCCACATAAATCCCGAGTTTTCACAGTTGATGATGCCACCAAGTTTCCTCATATGTCGCTGACCCACATTCGCCGCTTATCAAACTCGCAATTTGCCAGTGGCAGGGTCGAAAACGGAGACAAAAGCGCCCCATTACCCCTCAAATGACGAAGTGAACTTTTATATCACTATTATTACTTTTATCCGCAAGCCCCACCCGCCCCCAACCCATCGAGTAGTATTTGTTTTAGTTGCGGCATTAAAGTGCCTCCCGAACCTTCATTTTTCGAGCTATTTCGATTAGATGCGCCAATTTTTCATGCTGCCAGTTAAAGTGGTCAGCTCGGTTTCTCATGATGTATAATTGGTATACCCTGTACAAATGGGTAAAAAGGTGTGAATTGGTTCTACCCAAATATAGCAGTCGATCGCAGAGACAGCAAGAGCTAAAGATGTGAAATTTGTAATGCAAATGCCGCTTTTGGGATAGCGATTAATATCGGTATAAGCCCATGTTGAGAATTTCTTGAAGATTATAAGATGCAGACAGCAAATATATTATGTCTGGTAAGCACCGGTTAAGAATATTTAACTTTCACTCAAGTCCCAAAACATAGAAAAAACCATTTAATACTTAACTTAATGGCTGCAAATGTAATTTATAAAATAAGTCCGCAATTTGCAACGTATGTATGCGTACATATGTTTGTCAATATCTATATCTACGTGGGCATAGAATAATGTTAGAGTAGTCGTTCTGGCAGCTCACAAGTAGGTATAAGATATCTCCTAGTCGGCCACTTTCGACTAGACAACTTACGTACCAAATTTGAAGAAACTTATCGATATAAAGGAAATGGGACGAGGTATCCAAAACAGATTATAAACTTCTGCGTATGGTATAGTACAATATTATGTTAAAAGATGGATAGACAGACAGAAATCGAAGTAAGTCGTCGTTATCAAGAATATGTACTTTACATTTGCACAAACCATAATACCCTTGTTTACCCATTTTGAACTGGCGGTATTAAAGGAATAAAAATAACAATAATAGCTTTTTTAATAACTTTGATGACCAATCTCTCTATTTATAAAAAAACCTTCGCATCTATATCAAATTCTGATATTTTGTTTTTAATAATAACTTTTCTCTCTTGTAATGTCAACCGCTTTTCTGAACATTCCAAATTGAATATTTAAATCGAATTAATTTCAATTACAACCTATTAAATACACATTTTCGCTATCTATTGACAGACTCAGGCGAGTTCTTTGCCCGAGTTCGACTGGCGAGCGTGTGTCATATCATTTTGGCAGTCGTATTTCATCGCTATGTCAAAATGTAGGCAATCCCCGAGCGAGTTAATGCCCCCGATAACACTATCTGGCCATGTTGCCTCGCTCGCTGTGCTCGAATCTTGGACGCGGCGCGTTCAGTAGACAACGGACCGTCTTTGCTGTCACAATGAATGCGCATCCCGTTCTCCAGTGCGGCTGGCTTCTGGTCTCGCTATCTTTGGTAAGTTTCCAAGCAATTGAAGCGTGTGAGAAACCTTTTCACTTGGCAACTGCCGCTTCAGCTCGCACTGGCGGCCGGCTACGGAGATCTCAGCCGGAGCCGCTTAACAGCCCAGGCGGAGCACAACCTGGCCGCGATTACCAGTCACGCCATGGTCCAGGCCACAGAGCTGGTGGACAGTGTCGTTGATGACCTGCTCGTTCTCGACTCACAGAACGCCATTCTGCTCGGCTACCTGAGCAACTTTGAGGCGTTCCTCGCCATTGGCGACAATCACACAAAGGAAGCGCTGCAATCCTTCTATGATATTGTGGGCGTCTATCTGGACGCAGACGCCGCCGAGAAGACGTCGAGCATTGAGACCCAACTGATTGCCCTGTGTCTGCAGCGCAACGGCTTCGACAGATGGAAGCGCACGATCCAAATGCGTTCCACACAGCTGTTCAAGTCCTTCAGCAGGAAGCTTATGAAGTACATGGATACGCTGGACCAGGAGGAGCGTTTGGGCCTGGAACAGCGCTGGAAACACGTTACAACACGTGGCAGACAAAGAAAACTGGAGAAACTTCGAGAGTTTGTCGTCTGGCTGGCCAGATAGCGTAATTGGCGCAATGGGTCAAGTGAAGTATAAATAGTGTAGGAAATATAGTTTTCTTAGTAATAAGATTTTACTAAAACTGCTATTTAATGTATGTAAACAGATCTTTTGCGATAGGTAAAAAGCCAGATTTTTCGTGCGCACTAAATTTCTTTTGTAAGAAGAAGAAGTGTGATATGTGGTTGGCAGGCGGGGTTATCTTAAAAGTTGGCCAATAGTTATAATTTTCAACAACAAGCGACATAAACAAGCACAAAATTGTTCCATCATTATATTATATTTTCTGCAGGCTGTTTAAGATGGAAATGTGACGGGAAAGATCGCCAAAATTGATGATGAACAGAATCGGGAATTATTGCAGAATTATTGCTTAAGACGTGTTGGTTTAAAAGTCATAATACATAAAAGTTTATTTTCATTGTTTAAGCAAATTTAAAATTGTATTTTAATATTACATTTGAAAGATTTCTATTAAAATAAAACATTCATTTTGATTAGAAAAATTTGAAAACTCCGTAATAGTTATCAAAGCTTAGCGAAAAAATGATTCGAACATTTTACCATATTGTAAATTTTAATTTAAAATTGATGATATTTAAAATAGTTTTTGTAACACACTAGTTGCTAACTAGTTCCCTTAGACAAATGAAATCACTAAGATGATCAACCAAATGCAATTAGTTCAGACTTCTAATGAGAGGTTCTCTTATGACCGTGTCAAATATGAATATGGACTAATCACATGCGACAAAGTTATACGAATAAGTTACTTGTTACTCTCTGAGTGCACGTGCACTCTAAAAACTCTGGCAGCGAATGTAAAAACACAACTTTTTTCGGTGGCTGACGATGGCCATGAAACTTTTTCATGCTCCACAAAAACTTGAAGAAAAATTATAAAACTGAATATGGAAGCATCGAAATTTAGACAAAACAACAACAATGGCCCAACGACAACAACACGACAGCCAGCGAAGTAAAGTGATACTTTTTATAGCACCGAAAAATGCAGACAGCCCAAAAAAGATGTTAAACTCCTGCCACGTTGGAGGCAGCTACTTGGGAGCCCGGAGGAGGGAGCTGACGCAACTGGCCAAAGAAAAATGGCAACTGCATTTTCTGTCTGAAAGCTGACAAAGTGCTGAGTGCATTTACGACTTTTGCTGTCGCTCTGTTCATGCATCTGTCCGGCTTTGTTCCGCCTCCGAACGTATAGAATTGTCCGCCCAGTAATGGGGAGGGTGACATAGATACAGACAAGACATCAGCATCTATAATCACTCAACCGACTGGGAACAGTTCTTAAATATGTCACGGTTCGCTTTTCAGCCAAATGATCACTTATTAGCCAAATCAGAGCTTTCTTTTTTTCTAAAATCTGGTTTCCAACAGTAAATTTCAAAGTTAATTTGTTTTAAAAAACCGTATTTACAGGAATTCAATAGAAGATATGTTCCCTTTAATTTGGCAATAACCAAGGACCGAACCTTGATGTATAAAACCAGGATCACGAACCGAACCTTAATGTAAGGCTTTGACTCAACCCGTGGATTGTATCCACATTCACACAGATACACATTTATTTCCGAAACAACTACAATCTCTCAAACAGTAAATGTGTAGAAACAAGTTATCTGCATGGTGTTTGCACGGGTCAATCAAGCACTTTATTTTGGTTCCACTGTTGAGCAATCGGGCACCAGGTCAGCCTCAATTTTCTGTGCATTTGCACAGGCCACGAATGGACTAATACGGCGGAACGATAGTTGGCAGCAAAAATTGACTATTCTTAAGTGAGAGTATGTTAATGTGAAACAATCCAAATCGGCTATGACATTAACTTACCCAAGTTCCTAACTATCAGCCCCATAAACACACACAGTTGCACACCAGCAGGATTAATTTACTCGTAACTGTCGTCGGAGTAACACCAGCCCAGGCCACAAAACACCCCAATCATGAACGGTACGCAGCACACACCGAAACAACAACACATCGCTGTTAAGGACAGTAATATGATGGTTCCACGTGCGATCGCATTTTGTGCTGCCTCCTCGGCGGAACCAGCTGGTGCCTTATGACCTCCGGACCTAGGGACGAAAGGGGTCATTCCAAATTTGTGTATTTGTCGAATAATATGTAGATTTAAAATGTATTTACTTAAAGTAACTTTGAGCACATGGCATACTTTTGATCTTAAAATTACCCATACGAATATTATTATTATTATTATGCGAAAATATTAATATAAATCAATAATATAAATAATAAATCAAGTAAGAAACCAGTAGCATCTTGCGGACAGGCTAATAACAGCAGTAAAGACCGTCAATTCCCTAACTTCAAAAAACTCCAATGCGACTATCCTGCAATTTTAAGAAAACTCGATTTTCAATGTAGGCTAGTTTTTGTAAACGTAAGCCATTCCCCCCCCTAGGTTTTACCTTCCCTTTATTAAACTTAAATTTTATCGTGTAGCCTCTATATGTTTTTCTCTGTTTAATACTATATTAAAACCTTTATACCGACATAGTTGGAGGAAAAATGTAATTCGTCACACCAGGTGAATCGTTCGTCGACGGTCTGATCTGATACTCAATCCCATCCCCCGATGTTCTACCAAAATGTCGGCATATGCAGTGTGCAATTCTTATGCAGAAATTAAGAAGCTCAAAGTGAAGTGTGCTCTTAACTTCTCGGGGGACTTTTCCATGAAGTGACTTCTAATGACGCCCTGCGATCTCCTCATGCTCATGAACACACACATTTTTCTGACGATTTGTGTACAAATTAATGAAATGCATTTAGGGAGCTAAAAGGGAATTGTAATCTCTGAGCTGGGACTTGTGACCGGGTCGCCGAGTACCTGCACTCGTTAGCGCCCCACGCACACACTCACACGGTGAGCCCAGCCCTCTCTAGCACACATTTGCAGAGCACTCGCTGCTCCCATCATTATCATAATTTGAATGCGTTCCGAGCGAGTTTTAAAATATTCACGTAAGCAGAAAGATTGTCAAGTGTTCGCACGTGTGTGTGCATCGTGGCGGGTGTGCGCGTGTGTTTCACCTCGTGGAGAGAGGATTCCTGATTATGATGACTGAATTGTGTGGCCATTACAGTGCCCCATTATCGCACTACGCAGCAGCTGCTTAATGGATACATCCAAAATTATGAAAACAACCAGAACATTACCTTTTTAATGCCATCCATGAATATTTACTAGAGCTTATCCTGGCTGATTGGTGATCAAGACGTAGCCTAAACGGTAAGGGCTACAAAGCTATAAATTTTGATATTTTGAAAACTCGACCCACAAGGTCGAGGTTTGCGCTCTCCCAAGTGTTGTTTTCACATTCCGGTGATCTCAGCCAATGCCTTACGATCCAAGGTATTCCCATTAACGATATATTGATCGACTACATTACTTATCTATGTATATGTTTCAAGAATCGTTATTATTTTCCACTGTGTTTCAATTTGTTAAAACTAAAGCAATCTGTTTGTCGCAATTTACAATTTGTTCAAATCGAAGAGTTCATAACTTAAAAAACTTGTCAATAAACTTTCTGGTTCCTAACAGGGATGGGATTATGAGATTATTATCTATCGAGGTAATAAAGTATTCGATTATAATTATTCCTATTATTAATTATTAATTAATTAATAATTTCATCAATTTTATTTTTATTAAGCAGTAGCAGTAGTCATTAGATTTAATATAAAGAGAATATATATTTTTTTAATTTATTATTTATTGTTTTGCAACATTTAAAAATATTTAATAGGGCTTACTTAAATTTAAAAATTTTGCTAATGTTGTGTTTTTGTGACACGAACGAAATGAGAAAGTCTGAATGTTACAATCAGTCGGATAATATCATCGTCTCATAATACTGACCAATCCATTTGATATACCATTTGATGGCCACTATATAAGCAACAAAAAACATCGGGATTTATAGCAGCATTTGGCAACTGTCGGAGGAATTAGCGACGTTTGTAAGGCAATTCTAAGCGTTGCCATTGGCAGCTCGGGAGCTGAATTTAAAGCGGTCCTCCAACTGGCAATTCAAATGTCAGGCAAAGCGACAACGAATGCGCATTCAATGCACACACACACACACACATAAGCGTACAACATATTCATACACGTGGCTGCATGTCAAAGTGCAAAGTTTTGTGGCGCAAAAAAGTGGCACAAAGCTCACGAAAAAGCCCTCGTTAGAGGGTGCGGCAAGAGGCCGACAAACGAGAGAGAGAGAAAAAGTGGGCGGCAGTCAAAAGCGCCGCTTGTCGATTTTAAAAGTTACGTTTGGCCGTTGTTGTTGTTGTTGTTGTTGGCAACCCTTTTAGCTATGGCAATTTTTACCTGCTGCATTCGACGGGGGTTGTGGGGAAGGAAAAACTGTGAGTGCAGCTCAGAAAATGTTCGTTGTTGCTGTTGCGGTTGGTGGTGTAGGATGCAGTCAAGAAATATATTTGGGAGATTTGTGGCACGAAAAATATACTGCATGTGAATAGAAAATCTAGGAATCAACGAAGTCAGGCGATGGAACTTTTCGATGTATAGCAGAGATCTGTAACGCATAAAAAAGCCTAAAGCGTAAATCAGAGTGTAGTTAACTGTGAGTCAGTTGCCAACTTGCTCGAACAGCGGTCAAGAGTTTCAGCCAACACATACATATAATATTAGAAATGTCCAAGTCGAGTATGACGCTGCACAAATATTCGGCTCCTACGGAAAGCCTTTGAATGCTGTTTTCCGCTGATTTGATGTCCGGCAAAGCCAACGCAATCATCATCATCGTCCAAAATGCTGATCATTGCCCGGCCATCATCATATTCATTGGCACTTAGCAATGCGGCGGAATGGCAGTCGTAAACTTGATTGTAATAGTATCATTTTTTACGTAGAAGAAAACAAGCAGGCAAAACAAACAGACGATGCGGCCCTTTTGGCCCACTGCAGGGTCCATAGGCCTATGATTGTTGGGTCCGAGGCGAGCATTGTCTGCATTCGAGTGGGTGTCTTTCATTTTCATGCAATTTTGATGTGCGCTCTATTCGTTACCGTTATGTGAGCTTATTTATAAGCCGAGGAGCCCACACGCCTCAAAGACCTTTCGCAAGATTGAGGGCCTTCCTGCCCAAGCTGAGAAGTTATTGTTATCCTTTTGTTTTTGTGTGCATCTCTTATAAACATTACTTCTTTTTTATGCGGATACTGACACGCCCCGCACAACCAGAAATTCTTAGCCATGGCCTTTGCACGCTACACGCATTGATTCATAATACATAAATAAAACAATATTGCGTATACGCAGCGTTGCCCTTACATCCATTGCCATAAATTCTTATAAACGTGGCACACACGCAACGGGAGTGCGTCCAGCTAACACACACTTACACACAAAGGCGCCAAGTCATCAATCTTTTAGCATTTCACTTAGATATACGAGTATTTCCGAATCGCCCTTAGGAACTGCGCCTTTCCCCTTTCCATTACTTACCGCTGGGCTCGCCTCGTAAGCGGTTGCTTTCAATATTTGTGCATAAATATTAATATTGCATGGCCATGTTTATTTGTTTGCTCAGCGCCAGCCACGCCCCCCGAAAGCCGCCTGCTTTCGCACCAGATTGTCGCATTAGTATGAAGCCATTTTCGCCACTTTTGCAACTGCAAACCCAAATTCAGATGCTCAGAAAGACAGACAAAACCAATATACTGTATTCCAAATTGTGAACCGAATATAAGCGGCTTTTCATCCAAGAACCCTATTTGGCGATGGCAATCTACATAGCAGGTAAATAATATGGCATGGGTTCAAATTCAAATAATATTCGGCTCACGGTTCGAACTAATGCCTCGCCATTAGGTTTGGTTATGTCTGTCTGTCCGAAACTCTTCCTATAGCATAAGCAGAGTAAGTTTTTTACATCGGAGACTATAAGAGCTAGTTTTAGTTTAATATTCTCTGCAGGCGGTAAAATGATGGATATTGCCCACGTTTTATCACGATAACTTGGAAAGGTATTATGATGAATGATAAGAGTACAATTGTATTGTTCGGTAAGCACTTATATTTAATTAATAACTTAAGATTTGGATTTAACAGGATTACGCAAATACAATATCCTCTTTCTGGATCTCAAAAATGCCAATCATCGCGGCTGGCACAGCACCACCACCCGTCGAAACATACCAGACAAACACAAAAAC
The DNA here is from genome assembly GCA_035043565.1 of Drosophila robusta. Lineage (NCBI taxonomy): Eukaryota > Metazoa > Arthropoda > Insecta > Diptera > Drosophilidae > Drosophila > Drosophila robusta. The sequence continues at coordinate 8,484,453 of JAWNMW010000584.1, forward strand.
AAACACAAAAGAAGACCACGAAGATGAGGACACCAGCGGCTATATAGAAATTTAGAATTGGATATGCAACACCGATTTCTTCCGTCACTTCATTATCCCCAAATGGGTCTTCCTCTAGTGGTGAATAATCGTTAACCATTATTTTCAATTTTAATTTTTTTGATTATTTATTTTTTTCTGGGTTCAAATGTTTCGCACACTACGTATTTTAAAAAATGTCCCTTTCATATCTAACGTATGTGTATAAACCTGGTTTCACTTGGAATCACGTAACTCTCACGATTAATATCAGACTGTGGCGAAATATTTTGTATTAATGATTCGCTTTAAGAAAATCATTGGCAAACATAAAGACATCAAAGAACAGGGTTTCATATTTTGTAGAATAATACAAATAAGTTCATTGTTAAATTAACAACTATAATAATAAAGTAAGTTAGACAACAGCGTTAATAGCTTCACATTGCAGCGTAATCTGTTGTTCCAAGAGAGCAATATGAATATACTTCACTTCAATAATATTCCAAATATTCTATCTTTTCTTCTCAACGAATCCAAGCCCAGGCTCATGCAAATATCTTAAAAGTAAAAACATATAGAATTTGTAATGGAATGGAATATGGAAAGTGCTCCCCCGGCGTAAATGTCGTCCGTGGACAAATCACAGCCGTGTTAGCATTATCCACGAATTATGGGGAGACAAGTGCAGCAATAGACGGGGGAACGGACACATCGATGCAGGACATCAGGACACGGTCGAAAAATACAAACGACACATTTTATTGATGTTAATTTAATGCAAGAAATAAAACAGGCGGCGCTGCAGCGGAAATAAAAGGAACTCAAGCCAGGCGAGACCGAAATAAAAGATTTGCATATAAACAGGCGTCGATACACACACACACACACACACACACACATAGAGTCAGACAAACTACGAGCACAGACAGCGGCATACGCCAACATTTGCATAACAGACGGGGCCCGAAACTGTCATTGCCAAGGTTTTACATCCGCTTGCCGCAATCATCGTCTGTGTCCTCGAATGGGCGGCTTTGGAGGGCGGGGCCCCGCCCATCAATAATATTTATGGCGTCGACTCATTCTGAAAATGTTCGCGCGACATATGCAAGTGGATATTGCTCTATTTTCAAGTGGATTCCATTCCATTATAATACTCTCGTAAGTAGCAGGCGAACATAGAAGAATATGTAAAGCGCCGCCAAATGTTTGAAAATTCGTTTGTGCCAAAATTTATTGGCATGTGTAAACAGCCCATAGACCATTAAAGGGGCGGTCGCCTCCCATTGGCACCCTTCGTATTAGCATTTCAATATAATTGCAAATATTTAAATCCAATGCAAAGTGTGAATGTATTCCAATAATGGCAAACGTAATTTATCCCTGCTACAATGGATTCCATTAATGCCTCATTATGTGTGTAAAAAGAAACCAATGGGATACATTATAGCAAAAATGTAAGAACAAATAAATATATTAAGTGTGTTGTCTTATAGGCAATTGTTTTAAGCCAGAAATTGCTTTGGTTATCATCTATCCTTGTTATCCTTGCTTGAATTAATATTTAATTACCTAATTAAAATTAGCATAAAATGTATTATTGTTTAAATGACTTTACTGTTGAAAAAATCAATATCAATAAAAGTAAAATATCTTTCAGAATTTGAGGAAATTCTAGCGGCTGAAACATCGGAAAACAGCAAAGAACCCAAAACCAAACGGTTGACATATTTTGCATATGTATATAATATATAATTATATGATATGATTGTCTATACATATGTACCCCCATTTTGGTTCTAGAGCACCCCAATATAGCTTAACTGCCTCCCGTCTATATAAATATAGATACATATATAAGGATTCCTGTTGAAGTAAATACCATGAATAATTTACACAAATCACCCACTAAGCTTTCTGTAAGAGTTCAAAGCAGCTACTGCAGCCATCAATTCTCCCATCCCAGACCTGATTTTCGAGAACAGATTGTGCTCCTGAAGCTCACAAGTATTCGGCACATTTTTGATAGATTTGCTCGCATGCAGCGCATGTAAACATCGGCTTTTGGTTAATCAAATTAAGTGCAAGTTAATGGCGGGACAAAGCACCACCCACCGCCCACCATCCACCCCACATCCAAGTCTACCCACAGCTCAGAGAATTATTGCTGAACATCGTTCGATATTTCTTGGCTGCTTGAGTTGGCCCTTTGTTTGCGTACTCGAAAATGATGAATAATAAATTGCTAATCATAAATATTGCGAAATCAGGCGATGAAGTGAGCATCCAGCCATCGCTCGGGTCGCGTGAAAAATGGCTGCCAGCCAGCCACCCCCACCACCCCTCCCCCTACCCCTACCCCCTTTCTTGCTGCGCTGTAAAGCAAAACAATACGAAAAGTACACATTGTTAAATTGAAAGGAAACAAATGTAAAATTTATACAGCTGCATTGCCCCAATGCTGGCCGCAGCGTGGGGTCCGGAGTCCGGACCTGCCCTATGGAATCTGCTCATGCAAAATCAAAGATTACTTAGCGTTGGCAAAAGGAGGGAGAATGGGCTTGGGCTGGAGCAGGCGCAACAAGGACTCTCTAATGGTCTACAAAGTTTGCTCGATTTGCCAAAAGGCAGGAGCGCTTTTTGTTATTCTTTTCAGATTTCCTTTGCATTAGCCAAAGTAGAGCAAAAAATTGCTCGTTTTGCTGCGCTTATCTATTTCGCGGCTTTCGCATCTTTGGGCTTCGATTGTTACTTTTGAATATGAGTTAATTGGTGTAAATAATTGAATATAAATATGAAGCTTACATTAAATAGTAGTGCGGTAAAATACTAGTTTAGTTTGCATTAATCGCTGTACAATCTATAGAGCAATAGCTGAGCAATAAAAACAAGGTCGATTTAGTGAAATATCACAAACGAAGCTTTAACATTGTGATTCGAATGGATTAACAATGAGAACATAAGAAAAAGTAGGCTTTTATGACACAAATCTAAAACCCTTTGCAAGGCTATAAAAACAACTGGTATGTAAGACAAGAAAAAAGAGTATTCAGCAAATGCAAAAAATCTTATGGTATGATATATAAAATCGTTCCTACTTAATTGTTCTAAAGAGCGCTAATTAAATAAATAGCTAGTTTCAATTCGACTTCAATATATATACTCCCTGCTTAATAGAAAAAGATAGATAGGTAGGAAAAAGAGAATATATTATTTCGTAGACTATAAAAAATCTTGTGACCTGTTCTGCTTTGGCGACTGACCCCTCCCTACACTTAGATAGCCCTACAAGTCCACAAAGGCCATTCATTAAATGTCAAACGATCGCTGGCACTTTCGTCATAATCGTCGACCCTTCACCATGGTAATGACCACCGAGCATATGCCACAGCTGAGATTGGGCAATGCAGCCGCAAATCGTGCGTTCATGCAGCCGACACTGAAGCGATCTAATCTGACAGCTACAATTACGAAACAAGGGGTCTCTGGCTGACCCTGTACAATGGCCGTGGCCACAGACGGGCCGCTGCGCCCGGCCAAGTCAGTAATTAGCGCTCGAAAATCAATAGATTCTCGAATGGGGCTGGTGCAAGCAGCGCAATCAGAATCTCGGGGCAGACAAATGCCACTGCGATTGTTCCGGGGGCAATCAACACGAGCCGTGTCGGCAGCAGCTGACAGTTTCTCATGAGGCGGCCAAAACTGTCGGCTAAAAATCACAACGGCTGGCCAAATGTACTAAAGTCAAGTGCAGCAGTGCGATGATTACAGTCACAGTTCGTTAGCAGACCCGTGCGGCATACGGCGGCAGTGGCAGTAAGAAGCTAGCAGTTGCGGTAACCAGTGCCAGTGGCAGTAGCTGTAAGTTGTGGTCCCAACCACTTACGACTATATATTCTGCATTTGAAATGGCCAACAAAGCGCTTTTAATTAAATTTCCTGTTCGATACAAGCGCCAGGCATTGCCTACTTTTGTGCGGCCTGCAAGAAACTGTTGCACAAACACACACAGGCGCACTTAACCACAAAATGTTGACTCAAACATTGCCAACAATAACAACGACAACATCCAGCCAAGCAATTTGCAGCATCTTACCAAGAAACAGCTGCGCACATCGAATCCTCAACGAACAAGAACAGGACAGCAAACGCTTACTTACCAAAACCGAAGATTTAATATGCTAACCAGACATGAGCGTAGTCTTATCGTATAAAATTTAAAATCCTTGTGAATCAGTTTTACTTTTCAAATTGAGTTGCTTTTATTTTTACCATTTCTTATTATTTTTTGGTAGCTGAACATATTATTTATTAAGGGTAATATAGTTTTTTTATTTAGGGTAATATTTGTATTCACTTTTATAAATTTCTGGCCAATTATTTCTTTAGCTGTGCAAAGTTTTCTTACTTTCAATAAACCAATTTAAAGAGGATTCAAATAGTTATTCTGAGATAGCTTATAATTATTTAAAATCAATTATTGACAATTCAAATAAAATCAAATTTGCTTTAAGCATAAAAATTTTAGTTAATTCTCATTTAGGACCCAATTGAAGGACAGGCACAAATACAATAGCAATAATTCCGTATATACTGACAGTGCTAACGTACCCCATGAAGGGTATTTAAGCCACGGTGGGGAGCTGCAGCTGCTGCTGCTGTGGACAACAAAATGGCGCTGCGAATTGTTGGCGCATGGAGCGGAAATGCAAGCTGAGTTAGCTGCGTATTGTTGCTGCTATTGTTGATGTTGCTGCTGCTGCTGCTGCTGCTGTTGTTTCTAGTGGCATGGCCCATGAATATTCATGGCGGTTGCCGGGGCAGTCATTCATCCATTCGTGATTTCACGCAACCGGCTACAGAGACGGAGAAGGCAGCGAAAACGACGGCAGACAAAACATGAAACCAAATAAATAAACAAATGTCAGCAGCGTCGGAGGCGAACGCCAAGAAATTGGCGTGAAAATAAATCAAGAAACAAATTGGAAAATTTGTTATTTCGCCAACAGACAACGGACCGACGGCAACGACAAGCCAACTGGAATAGCTTTGGAATACTTTCATATTAGTTTATAGACGACAGAGGAGGAACGCATTTGACTCTCGGTTGATTTGCGGGCGTTTTCAAATGGCTTTTAATATGTATCGCAAAACAGTTCGAAGAATAAGCTAATAAATTCATTTAAATTAAACTTTAATTGGACTGCACAAGAAGGTACTTAATGTCTGTAGGGACTGGAATTCAAACTACGGATAGAGAAAAGGCTAAAGGCAACTGGTCAAAAAAATGCATGCGCATTGTCCCACAAAGTGAAGGCCAATTAAAATGTCCTTTAGGCACTTTTGCAATTTAATTAACACGCAAAGCAGAAAATACACACAAGCACTGAAGGGAAAAACTCGTAAGCTACCTGAAAGGATGCCGGATGCCGGCCAACAGCTGAAATTGGAACTGGGCGCCATAAGAGCATAAAAATCGTTTATTTAATTGTAAAATATACATATTTAAATAATACCCATTAAAATGCAGCTGCAGATCGCTCGCTTAAGCCCTGACCACGCCCGCCGGACACGCCCACCACCCACCGGCGTGCATATCAGCTGCCAAAGGTAATCAACTGAGCTGCAACAGCCAGGAGCATGCTACGTGAAAAAAAGAGTACATAAAAAGAACACATTTTTAATGTTGCCCATGTGCGCGAAGTCCACGTCTGGACGGCAACTGTTTCGAGTGGAAGTCTGAGGTCTGGGGTCTACGTCTGCGTCTGCGACGGGGTCTGCGTCTGCTATTGCTTCTGCTTCTGCTTCTGGGACCAGGAGGCTGCAGCCCTTTGTCCGGCCAAAAAGTGGGGGCATTTACTTTGAGTTCGCTGCGCTCATTTAAATGCAAATTTAAATGAAATTTTAATCCATTTTAAGGACTGTGTACTGTACGCAGAACCTTTTGATGTTGCAGCCGCCCTCAACGGACCAGCTGCCTCCCTCTTTATCGATGCCGCCCCAATCGCCGCCCCAAATTCGATCTGCCAGCCACCCACAAACTGACCCCGAACCGGCGAGTGCAACCTGATTATAATAAGTTGGTTTGTAGTAAAACTTAATGCTCCCGTTCGGTGACCAAATGGAGCAGAGATTGGACAGATTGCACAGTCGAGCCAGTATGCTCGTGGTTAAGTGCAGCCGTTTAATGAAGCCGAACAATATTTATGTATCATTTGACTTAATGGCAGTTCGGCAACTCAGTCATTATAATAGCCATCCTCTATGCCGGCTGCCGACTTGATATCCTTCCAGCGCTGAGCCATCGAACGGTCGCGCGGTGGTCCAAATAGTTCCGGCTCTATATCCGCCTCCAGCTCAAGACCCAGGACTGGCGGTGGCGTGACGGAGACATGCTTGACCAGATGAAAGTCACAGCGCTTGCAGTAGAGCTCCGATTGGTCGCGAGGCTCGAACTTGCGGTCACAGATGGCGCAGCCCTGGAACGGCAGGCGGCAGCGGGTGCAGCGATGCTCCTGCGGGGACAGCTCGCTCCACAGGCATCTGCGGCAACAGTTGCTGCACAAATACAACCTGTAGTCAACTTCAGTCATATTCCGTTTTCTGCAAGTGGAAACCTGTGAGTGACACCGGAAATTCTACGGAAATTACCTTTCTTATTTGCTTTTGAATTGACTTCGAAACGTTAAAAAAAATCAATTTCTATTGTGCATACGAATTATTTTACAGTGTGAACGTTGACGTAGCTCTCAACGCCGTTGAAAATAATGTATTTTAAAAATACTATAGGCCTCTTTATGCATTTAAATGCGTTGCTTCTCTTCCATATTGTATCCAATTACCGTATTATTATGATGTATTTAAAGCTGAACGCATTGAATCTCGGCTCCATTGATGATGCATTCGAGTAAATGTAATCTTAACCAAATTATGCCCAACTTTAATGCCTCATTTGTGATGGGAGGTTTATGCCATATGTCCTTCAGGCTTCAGTGCATTCAGCTGGCTCCATATTGATTGCCATGTCGATGGCTTTATATAAAGTGCACTTATACTTACACTTATACACACACACACATGCACACAATTACATACATATACACTTACCCTGAAAATCATGCATATTCAGTGGCGTAATTTACATCGCATTAAAAAACGCAATAATGATTTATTGTTGTTGCTGCACCACGAAAACATATTTAAAACGACGTATTTATGCTTAATGAAGAGTAAACCTACATATAATGTGAAAGACAGGCGCATATAATAATAATCGCTTTATGGGACAGTGCATAAACAGCACCAGATTATGAGTTGCAAATAATGTTGCGACAACTTTGTTTTATCCTCAATCAATGATTGAAATAATAATTGACAGCGGAACATCTTTCGTTCCTCATATTGCTCGGTACACACATTGATTACGTACATTATCTGTTCATCACTGCTTCACATCACTTATCATCTTGTAGTATATAAGAAATATTTTAAATTTACATTTTTTTCCAAGCAGACTATTAAAATTTGGCCCTTTTCGACCGCATAAAAGTGCATGTATATACATACATTTTGTGATCCATTTATTTAAGATTTAACGAGCTTTACTTCATAACTTCATAGTTAGCATTATGGCGACCAAACTAGTGATGATCTTCTTAAATTAGAGATGGTCAACAAATACTTATCGGTATATGCAACGGTGGGAATAAAATATTTTCATACACAACAGTAAACATTGGCTCTTTTAAAATGGTTTAGTTTAATTTACTGACCTCAGATGCTACTTTACGTAGAAATTATTTCAACTCTTAATTTAAAATAAAAAAATTTATGAAAACTAACAGATGTTTCTATTATTAATAATATAATAATTTCCTCTTAAATTTATAACATATCGATTAAACCAATTTCAGTAACCCCTTGAAATATGCCGCGCGAAGAAGCCCAAAGCGTGACCCCAACAACAACGTTAAGCTGGCAAAGCAGCGCCAATTCACGGACGGCATCGACCGTGTCGCTGCAGCACGCACCCCTTACACGGACACCAATCGATTTGGATGCCAGAGCAGGACCTGGTCTGCTGCTCTTTCCCGGCACTGCCCGAAGACATGATCAAAATGCAGCACCGAAAAGCCCAATAACGAAAACGAAAACAACAACTGCAAATGCTGATGTCGACAACGTGGCCATTAATCGGCGAAAGCTGTACAGCGTGCGCAGCTTTCGGCGACCGCCGCTGTGGCAGCCACCGCCGTCGACAAAACCCGAGGAGCTGCGTCAGGAGTTGCCCGAAGAAAAAGGGTCGCGAAACGAGCGGCCCTTCGCGCCTTCTGTGAAAAGGTGCAAGCATTCATAATCGAGTTTCTGCAGGGCTCCTCCATACACGGATTCATTTATTTGGCCAAATGCGGCTTGAACTTTATCGAACGGTAAGTTCTGAGAGGCATGCTGTCTGTGAATGTGCCTAGATTTTTCTAACACGATACGAACTCGAACCACATCTCAGAAACATGCACATTCACGAATATCACAATATATCATACGACACGAAAAATATATGCATTTATTTAAAAATTTTAAATTTTATAAGCAACTCTAAATTTTCAATTTAACTTTTTCTAAATAATTTAAAAATAATCTTTTTTAACATATAATGGACTTATTTAGTCTAATCTAGTCTAATTCCTAGTTTAATGTGCAGAGGTTATTCTCCAAAGCTATCGACTATGTCTATTGGGGGGTCCTTAAGTCACCTTCTTCTCCGCCAGCTTAATCACTGCGGTATCCAGCTGTTTTTGACTTAACGCAGCAACACCTTTGTTAATTTTGTAATCAAGCAAAGACAAAAGAAGAACAGGTTAAACTTGCGTTAACTTGCAGCAAAACCACACAAATCCCTTCCACAATGGGCTAAATAAGTCGAGTACATAGTAATAAAATTTATATGGTACTAAAAAGAGTATTTCTATATCTGATTTGTAATAACACAAGAAGGTCTTCTAATATCAAAAGAAACAAAAACATAATACTTAACTTTTAAATTATTTACTAATTATTTGCAACCGAAAAAAAGACACCAAAAATTCATGTCGTCAATAGGGAATTGATTTAAGAGTAAACCGTTCTTATCCCATAAATTCTTTAATGTTTTTCTTGGTATTATTTTCAAGTTAGGTTGGGGAAAAAGTGCCCACAAGCCCGTCTCCAGTTACAACCACTATCAAAGTATAAGTCTCTTTGCTTTATTTAGCAACTTTTATAATTACCGCCGCTGCCAAACACCGCACTTTGTATTTATGGTTTTCTTTCTCTAAATGCCAGCACTTCCATCCAATTAATTACTAAACGAAATTAAACTAAAGCCTCATTACGGCCCAGAAGGGAGGTCCCAACTAAAACTTTCGTCCTGACTTACTTACGGTTTGGTTAAGCATTGGCTTTCGATTTTCAGGCAAAAAAGTTGAAAACTAAGCGACACAAAACTATAAGTCAAGGACTTAAAATGTTCTAAAGCGCTCGCACGTGCTGCCCAAAGTCAAGCATGGAGATTATAATTCCGATCTCGCTGCCACATGCCACGGCCCAAGGGGATGTGCGTGCCCATGCAGGCCATATAGGAACTCTTTGACGGGTTTACCCATTCGCATGCATAAAATTAGACATGAGCAACAAATTTTTCTCCATCTTTTCGAGGGGAAGTAATATTTTTGCTGTTGGAATTTGGCATTTGGTGCGGGTAAAGCGGCAGCGCAATAAATCCTGAAAACTGACATGACATGACAAACAGGATTACACGGAATGTCTGGCAAGGCTTAAATTGGTAACACACTCCATTCCAAGTGGGGAGGCTGACAAGCTGCTGGGACAGCGGCAGAGGGCATGTGGGAACTGTCAGCATAACAAAAATGGACCACAACCAGCCAGCAGCTGAGGGTTAATTAGTGGAGAACTCAGCCCGGCACGCCACCCGCTTCCCAGATCCACTGCTCCATGGCAAGCTCCATTACAATTTTTGTTAGTTTTGGAATGAAAGTGACAGGTGTGCCTCGTCGCAAGCGGAGTGTAAGGGGATGTGTGCAACACGCACAGACCGCCTCTAATTAATACACTGCCCCTACCACAACTGAGTGATTTGTGCTGCCTACAATTTTATTTATTTATTTGCACTTTTTTTCTGCACTCCACATTGATTTATTTACGTTATCCACAGAACAAAACAAGTAAGAACGTTGCAGTCGGACGTAACCGACTGCGTAATACTCGTGCACAGTACACAGTAGTTAAGGGCGGAGGTGGGCGTGCCAAATATGTATAGCTCCCAAATTGCAAATGCCCATAAGTTTGTTAAAACTAAACCGATTTTCATGTGTGATGGCGTTTTGTTCATGGTTTGACTTCTACATTGGTTCTGCATTTTAAATATATTCATTATTGAAAATAAAATTTTTTGGATTTTTTGTCAAAAAAAAGCATGTACCCCCCCTTACTCATTTTGCAAAAAATATTTTTTTCAAAATTTAGAATTTCGAATTTATTTTTTTAATCGATTGTGGTGGTCACAATTAGTATAAAAAATAACATTATAACCGAATCTGAGGGGGTCAAATTTTTTGTAAAAAATTGTGCCAAAATTGACAAAAATTTTGACATGTAAAGCCCTCGGATCCATAGCTCCCATATTTCAAACGCCCATAACTTTGTCAAAACTAAACCGATTATCATGTTTGATGACATTTTGTTCATGGTTTGACTTCTACATTGATTCTGCATTTCAAATATATTCATTATTAAATATCATTTGATACGTATTATTATTGTAACTTAATGGTGTCCAAATTCAGTTCCACAATTCGTTCTATTAGGGCAAGAGTATAAAAATCAGCTTGTGACGCATAATATTTCCGATTTAAGCAACCCTCAACCGGCTTAAGTTTTAGAGTAAAAATATTTCAGGTGAAATACGCATAAATCGTTGGAGTCTGTGTTGCTGACATGTGATAACCTCAATTCCAAAAGCGTTGACATAGCAACTGCGGGTAAGCTGCGATTGGGGGAGCCACGAGACTGCATAATCCAGAGCCTGAATCGGAGACCGTGCAGCAAATGCCAAACACGCAAATGCATGTGCAATGCGGATGGTTTTTGGAGAGGATGCCGAATGTGGCAAGTGGCAGAAAAGTATTGGCAATGCAGCCATTTATGGGCTGCATTTGATTCGACAGTGGCTTAAATGGAGGAAGAGTTTATTGAACTTGAACAGGAGCCATCAAATCGGAGAGCAAATAAATGATAATTTAGAAAACATAATAATAGAAACCAAGTTAAATGCTCAAAGTGTAAATACCAATATAAGTCTTTATAGACATTCATGTTATTCACACACATATCCTGCTTCACTGAGGCTCATTCACGCACAAATTGTATTCATATGTGTGCTGAAAGACGATGAAACAAAGCAAATGCATGACTGACAGACAGACAGGCAGAATGTCAAGCAGACAGTCGGTCGAGACTGGCATATATGTAAGTATATGCGGTGTCTAAGGAATTTTCTTAAATATCAGCATGTAAGAACTGCAAAAGCAACGAAAATTCCATGCCCCGCCATAAAAACAAATCGTACATGCAGACTTTGTTTTGTTTAATTTGATCAACTGTTAGATGCCCTGCAATAGTACATTAAAGTACCCAATATTTATATTTTTATAATTATTATATTATTTTTATATCACCACATTGTTTAGAATCGCTTGTCTTAAGTACATTATAGTTTTGAATTTAAAAGTTTAACATACATATATATGGTAAAGCAATATAAAGGTAACAAACGGAGTTCTTTTACATAAGTTAAAAGTTTCACTATCGTATTTTTATCTTATACGAAAAAAATATTTATTTTCATTCAAAAAAGAAGTTGTTCAATATCCAAGTACGACCAAACATTTTCAAGAACATTTCATACTGAATATTCGTGATTTAAGAACACTTGAATAATGCTTGATTTCGTATCTAATACTGCAAAAAAATAAACTCGTGAAGAAACATAATGCTTACAATATGAATTTTCGTATTTGAAACATTCTACATTCCGTATTGAAATGTTTTTTATTAGATACTGTATTTGGGAATTTTGAGTTTGTAAAAAACATTTTTAAATCAAGCTATGAAATTTCGACCTTGTGTGTATGAATACAATATTTTTAATTTACTTAATTTAATTTAATATTTTTTGTCTTACTTTCTTACACTTTAACTTTCTTTTGCTTGAACTTAGAGCAGAGCATAATAGGTTGTTCCGATAGGATATATATATTTCCATGAAAACATGAATGTTCTCGACTCATTGTACTTTCGTGCTCCATATTCTTGCACAACTTTATTATACCCTTTCACATTTTTTGGGTACACGCTAGAAGACCAGGAGGTGTACAGAATGCGGGTTTCTCAGAGCACTGGCAATTTGAAATTATAAATAATTTGGTGCAGAAGTGGAAAGTGCTGAGCAATTTCAAAGCGAAATGTTTGAAAATTAAAAGCCAAGTAGCTGCAGCAATGAAAAGTCCACATGCCAAGCCCTAAGTAGGGTGTGTGTGTGTGTGTGTGTGTGTTGACAGTGCTGAAGGCTTTATGAGCCATTGCTGGCGTCAAAATGTCATCATTGTGCGGTGCGGCACTTCCAGAGGGAGATTCCTCGAGGATTTGCCGGCTTTTGTCAGACTTGTTATGACCATTCAGTGTATGTGCGTGCGTGTGTGTGCGTGTGTGTGTTGGGAAGAGTGTTGTCTTAGTGATGCGTCTATTTGGGCTGTCGTCGCACTTGCACCAAATAAAATAAAACTGAAGCCCCGGAAAAGGGTTGCCCTGCGTCGCCAGAGTCGCCTGCCGTTCATTGACTCTTCCCCAGCTGGGCCATAATTCTTGCGTCGCGCATATTTCGCCTGATGCTTACAAAAATTTACACGCAATAGATTTTTATGTGCGTTGGCAGAATGTAGACGAAACAAACCAACCAAAAACCAGAAAAAAAACAATTGAGGTCATTGCAAGCGGGCGTAACCGACTGAGCAATACTCGTTTGCAGTCTAATAACAGCTGAAAGCAGTCGATATCGGTCTTAATTGTGATTAGGTGTGCACTAAAATTGAGGGAAATAAGGATATTCGCATTTTACCCGCAACCAATAAGCCAAACTGTCTATCTAGCTTTAAAGCTAAGGTAGATGTATAGATTAAATCGAAATGCCACGCCCCCAGTGGGCGTAGCCAAAACTCTAAACATTTTATCTGACGCGCGTATTCACGAGTATAAATGCCACGTTTCAATTCCCCAACCCAATGTACTCTTTCCATTTCGGCAAAATTGCTGCGCTTCATATATCATTTTCGGATTTTTTGCCAACCATTTCATTTCAGCATGCTTTGGTTTGCGTTCATCTGCGTGGCCCTGTTCAGCATCATCTCGCTGAGCCAACGCACTTGGCAGCGTTTCCAGACCTCGCCCATGGTCATCTCGATGGATCGCAACAAGCTGGTCTGGAATACCAGTTTTCCATCGCTGACCGTGTGCCCCCACAAGCGCATCGATGATTTCAAATTGGAAGACTATATAGTGTACGATAATATATTGTGGACATGTTAAAGATATTAAATTTTGCATATATGCTTTATATTCCACATGGCTGGTCGCATAGTGCGCATGGTGATCAATTCGAGGATGAGGAGGATAAGGAAAATTTCCGGGATTTTATTGTCAAACTTGCGAGTCTCACATACGAAAACTTGGAAATTCTGCCGCTAAACAAGTCCTATGGCATCGACAGCAACAAATACTTGGATATACTCTATGAACTGAAATGGCCCTTCGAGCCGGAAATCAGCAGCGGCGCCGCCGTCAAAATGTTCATCTACGAGACGCAAACAGAGTTCGGCATTTGCCACTCGGTCAACTCACTTGTGGCACGCTACAACACATATGAGTGAGCTCCTGAGCCGTCTGTGTTTAAAAAATTTAAGCTTGATTTGTGTATTTCGTAGCTATTGGCGCTCCGGCGATTGGAGCCTCTTGGATCATGGTGATCGTGTGACAGTTCATCCACTCGATGGCGAAATCTACGCACAGATTATCAATCTTTCAACGGCCTACGATGTCTACTTCCACGGCGCTGGCGATGTGCCCAACATATCCAAGCAGCGCTACACCTTTCCCGAGAGCGACTACACAACCGTCGAGCTGATTGCACTCGAGATTTATACGAACGAAGAGGCCAGGGCGTGAGCATGTCATATCATAGATTTATACCCTTGCAGCGCAATTCATTTTTGTATACATAAAAAGAATATTCAATGTGTCACCTTTTGTCTGCTGCAATATTTGCAGTATTTGTTGTCGTATTCGACTACTATATCGTATAGCTCCCAAAACGATCGGTCATAAAATTGGTCTTTGTATAAAAAACATTTCTTATGTTAAGGCTGTACTTATCAAACTTGGTAATTGTGAGCGTCAATATCCCCTTAACCAAGGCTGTAACCTTGTTTTAAATTGAACCGGTTGGAAGAAAATTCAGCTCAATCTAAGCCTGAACCAAACCCTTGTAATTTATATTTATAATAATTTATATTTAGTAAGAATCGATTTTTTAGCTATTTATTCCACATGTTGAACAATAATTGGCTTACTCTTACGATTTTGGCCATTTATGCCATTGTGCAACAATTAGAAAATAATTATTATTACTATTAAGTAAAATTGCTACTTTTTTGGTATTTAATTGGCGGAAATGAAAACGTATGTTCTTTGATATGGACAATCTTGTTTATAAGCCGAAAACTAAGGCGAGGCAGTGTTTTGAACCGTGAACCGACCACCACAAGTTTTTTGAGGCTTTCAGCCACACTTGCAGTTTTTGTCTGAACAATAGCTGACTATATAAAAAAGATAACGCATACATCTCAATTATAGCTGATCTACTTTCATTGATTAATTTTTCCATTTTCCTGTTGCCTCTCTGACAGATTCAATACCAAACAGCGCAAGTGTCGCTTTCAGTACGAGGCCGAGGAGATGCAGACGGTGCCCATTTACAGCTTTGGCATGTGCCTCTCCGAGTGCCGCATGTTTTTCTCGCTGCGCGTTTGCGGCTGCGTTCCGCACTTTTATCGCAACCTCCGTAAGTTATTCATCTTCGTTTTAAAAGCGCCCATCATATTATCATTTTTCCGCGGCCAATTGTAATCACATTTTGGCCCCATCATCAAGCCCATTCGCATCCTCGTCCTCATTCTGGCTCTTGTTCTCACACACATAGTTGCACTTAATTGGTCCCGTTAAGCTTAACTTTTATGGCTCGACGTTGGCGTCGCTGTGCATTTTGAGTCGCAAATTTGATCATAAAATGTTTAAATAGTTCCACTTGACAGTCATGACAGTCTTCATCTCTCTTTCGCCGCCTCTCTCCCTTTCTCACACGTTCTGTCTCTTTCAGTGCGCAACGGTCGTCGGCTGCCGGTCTGCGGCTTGGAGGGTATCAGCTGCCTGTCCAAAATTAAACGTGAGCATTTTTTGATAGTCTCCTGGCGGGCGCACAGGCAAATATTTGACTTACCTCGCAATTCGTTTTGAATTGATGGGAAAATTTCATTAGCAAATATTTGACCGTTTAACACTGAACGTGACCATATTTAAGTAGTTGGAATTGGTCACTAAACGTTTCCAGTCGAAAACAAAGAATGTAATTAAATGCAGCAGAGAGCATTTTAAAATTCACCAACAAATGTGTGAAAAACTCTTTTAATATTCAAATATCTAATCGTATTAAATTTCACTTACGCTGCCCAACGAACAGGCGAGATTATCTCCTTGAAATCGGACAAATATAAAATCCATTGCAATTGTTTGGCCAACTGCGACGACTCCAACTTTTTTGTGCAATCCTATGTAAGTAAAACAATCATAACAGTAAAAATAAAAGGGCAAATAAAAACTCCAGCAACTCGGAAGATACCTTTTATCAAATATAAACCACATATAAAAATAAATAAAAAAAACAAGTAAGCATGTTGCAGTCGGATGTAACCGAAGGTGTGTTACTCTGTTCACAGTGCAATAACAGCTTTCGAAACAGCCAGAAAAAGTAAAAGTATTATTGTCATGTTGATCTAGAGTTTAATTATATATTACTTGTTATTTTACATTTAAATTATTTTAGTTTTTAAATGGAATCCCAAGAATCTTGAAATTAAAAAATTAAATAAGAATTATTTCGGAACTATTAAATGCATCGACACCTTTATATTTTTAAATTTTTGTATTATTTGTGTTTTGTTTAAACTACGACAGCACCAAATATTTCATTTAAAATCAAGATCTTACAATCAAGTAGTAAGAATACAGATCCTACTCCGTTATGCTGCCTGTTACATTCATATACACAGTCTTGTTATACCCGTTTTAGGCAAGTTTAGGCCACAGGGTAATTTAAGCATTTCTAAATGTGCTCTGAAAATGTTTACAACAAAAGCGCCATCTAGCGCTCGTTAAAGTCGCGGGACGCGGTTCAAGTGGGGCAAAAGGACCGGAGTTTCTTAGTTCAGAGTCGAAAGCATTTTGCCTTGAACAAACATCGAAATTGTTGACCGGGGCCGTAAAAAATAATAAGCGCCAAAGTTGTTCGGCAACGGACGCCTTGAAATATGCAATTATTTCTGTTCGGGCCGCTTCGGCAACTGTAAACTCGACGAGCGAAAAGTTTTGTTTAACTTTTTTCGCGCAGTGTGCGGCGAAAGTTTTTACATTTAATAATAATTTCAGCTTACTTGACTTGTTATACTAATGTTGTTGTACTCGCTACTCCTGTTGTTATTTCAATTGTTTCCCCTCTTTCGTCCCCTCGCCCTGGACTTCTATTTGCCAGAGGTCTCGTGTCTGGTTCCTGGGCGCTAATCTACAATGGGGCATTATTGATTATCCGAAAATGCAGCTGCGCCGGGATGTTCTTTTCTCCTTTGCTGATGTCTT
The DNA here is from genome assembly GCA_035043565.1 of Drosophila robusta. Classification (NCBI taxonomy): domain Eukaryota; kingdom Metazoa; phylum Arthropoda; class Insecta; order Diptera; family Drosophilidae; genus Drosophila; species Drosophila robusta. Next base: position 8,501,490 of record JAWNMW010000584.1, read on the forward strand.
GGGTAAGTTTTTATGTTCTTTTGTAAATCCGTAGCCAACATATTTAAAATTTCGGCCTTTACAGTTTATATTGGCGGCCTGGTTGGATTTTTTCTAGGCTGCAGCGCCTTAAGCTTTACAGAAATCATCTACTATTTTACAGCACGTTTCGTTCGTCGCATATTTTGCAATTAATATCGAAAAATACATATACATCATTTGTGAGGTGCATATAATATCGTTTGAACTATGCTACCAATAAAACAACTTTTATTGAGCCAACATAAAAAAGCGCATAATCAATAAAATAGATTTGCGCAAAGGTTGCAAAAATCATCGAAGTAAACTTATATGCCTTATACCTCATATTTCAACCCCATTTCGTATCCCCACCCTGCCGGGCCAAACATTCATTGTCTATATTGGGACGCCTCTCGCTTCGCATTTCAATGAACTGTCGATATGTCTGGCATTGGGTCTATTGTCTGATGTCTGATGTCTGATGTCTGCGACTGTCCGTTCTCTCAATAAGATTCCTCTGCAAATTAGGCGCATCTTTGTATTTTTGCAAACCTTGCCGATTTTTATTAGGGACCCGTCCGACAACAACAACGAGAACTACTACAACAATCACATCGCATTTCGTATTTAATATTTGTTGTCCGTTTTTAGCCAAATAATTTGTAGTGGCAACTTGTTTTGCTCATTGAATTGTTTTCGTTTTGTTTTGGGTCATGAAGGGTCACTCGAACCGTTCGTTACAACAACTTTAAGGCAGCAGACAACTTTAAAAACTGCCCTCGAACACATTCCACACACTTGTCTTGACTTTTGTTGTTACATATTTTGCACATATGACTGAGCCCGAACTGTAACTGTCAACAAAGCGAATGCTAGTTAACTTTTCCCATGAATTTCTGCTCTGTCATCAATAATGAATTTGAGATGAGCAGGAGACTCAGATTTGGGTCACTTTGGGGCCAGCAGCGAGTACGAGTAAGAGCAAAGACAAACAATACTTAACAAATTTCACGTCCCACACTCAAATCCGGCTCGAACAACCCTTGAGCCACAATGGAGCATCTATTTTTGAATGGCATAAAGACTCACCAAACTCAACAGATTTTAATATTTGTATGAAAAAAAAACAGTTCAACTCGTACTTTGCCCTTTCACTTCCCCTTTCGGAACAATCAAAGCTCAAAGGAATTGTCAGCGTGCAAATCTCTTTTGCACCTCGGCAGAACATCCGCAGCATCAATGGTAACCGCAATCCATGTGGGGATTGTCGCCACCGGCGTATGCATTATACACATGTAAATTTTTGAAAAAGGGGATGCACGCTCATTGGCCAGTGCGGGGGTGTGAATATCCATAATTCCGGACACTGCAGACTTTGAAGTTGGCCTCGCAAAAGCACCAAAGGGTAGTATCATTCTTTTCCGCATAAATTTTGGAATTATTGAAATTTATTGTTGAATTGCGTGTAGAGAAGGAGGGAGTAGAGTGTGTGCCTGTGGTTAATGCAGCCTTTTTAGGGGTGCAATACGTCACTCTCCTGATGACCTTTATTGTTTGCTAATCGCATATTAAGGCAGCATTTGGCTATTGTCCTGAAGAATATTGAAAAAAATGAATGAGACCAAAATTGTGAGCCTTAAGGATTTTCAACTACAATGAATTTTTTTTATTACGGAACCAAAGACGTTAGATATGGGAATTGAATATTGAAATTAAGTATTTTAATGCACCACAAAACGCCATCTATCGTAAAAACACGCACTACGAACTCACAAAACGTTAAGTTGGATGTGCTTAGAATTTGAAGTACAATAACTCAAACGTATGTAATCCAACATTAATGAGACAGAAACAAATTAAGCCATAGGCTTTGCAGCCATATACCAACACATTTAAAACATCTTAGCACACGCCAGATTTTAACATACATACTTAACTTATTTAATAAAAATTTAAACACTGTTGTACAATTTTAAAAATAGTGGCAACAAAAATTATCGATACAAAAAGTATAAATATCGCGTTTCAACGGTCACACTAATCGAAAGGCATTCTGTTATGGCTCTGTTAAGACTTCATTTATTTGGTGTTAATTTCAATATCGTGGGATAAAGTTATCTATTCACAGTGCAGGTTGATCAACGAAATTATTTCTTTGGATTTTTGTAAAACAAAAACAATAATGGAAGTTTTCGTAGGATTAAATTAGTCGCGCGCTGACAGTAACATTTCGATATATGTGAAAATTCGGGTGCCCACAGTACACGTTGAGAAACAACTGAGCAAGAAGAAGAACGGTGCAAAACTGAGCAAGGTGGAAGTTTCCACAAACAAAAATAGCAAACAAATTCGCACAGAATGCACAAAAGTGCGCCACCTTGGCATTGCAATTGCTCTTTAGCTGCCACGACAGCAGCTGCAGAAAAAACGCCACAAAGCAGCGACGCTGGCAGCGAAACAACAAAATTAGTGATAAGGTCTGCAATGTACGCAGCATCATTATCACCAGCACCACCCCCCGCCTCCCATAGTATTCCATGGCTGCTGCTATTGTTGATGCTCGCCCTGCGGTCTCCGCCGGTATCTGCCACCCACATCAGTGGCGAGTTCCACACGGCCGACTTCTTTCAGTTTCTGACCAAGTTCGGCTTTCAGAAGGCCGATCCGCCGACGCCGCGGACTGGCGAGTCCTACGGCTACATATACGGCAATGTGACGTCTCAGGACGCGTACAGTGCGCCCGTGACGCTCGTTGTCCTGGATAAGTCGACGTTCGTCGACTTTTATAGCAATCGCAGCTTTCTCAACAGGGAAACCGCCTGCTCGCGCATGTTCTCGCGCCTGCAACTTATCGTCTACGATCCGGACTGCAATCCCCAGGGTAAGCGCGACTTTTTACGTCGAGTCCCCTGTGCCCGGGACCAGCTGTGCGTCGATGAAGATGCGCCCTCAAATGTCATTGCCAAACACCAGTTCACCTATGTGATAGACTTGGAGGCGGAGCCCCGGTAAGTTGGCTAACATCAGACATCGGCTATTATCAGTGGACTGATAAGCTTCCGAGTGGCTGTACAATCATTATGATTATTTCAGTTATTGCACTGATTTAGCTATGATATGTTTACTCGTTTATATTTCCATATAATTGAGAGGCAACAGCGTTGTTTATGTGTTCGGGAAATGTAATTGAAGCGCCAAGATGAGTCAGCAGCTAGTCAATGTCGGATATATTATACTATACCCCCTCACTGAAACGCAGGCTTTTTTATTAACCACGTTCCATTCTCTCCAGCTTCTGGTATGTGGCATTGGTGGCCTGCTATCGGAATCGCACCACCTGCGAGTGGCATTCTCACGAGAATCTGGCCAGACTGAGCAATCGCAGCAGCGTCATTCTCACCACGCTGCAGTATGACATCAACTTGGTGAATGTGCATCCAAATAACTCCGTTGCACATCCGCTGACCTTTCAGTACTCGTACGATCAGCAGAATCTGCTGGAGATGTACCTCATCTTCATGCTAGTGTACATTGTCCTGCTGCCCATGCAAATCTACGCGGTGCGTCGCCAAAAGCATCCAGTCACCAAATTGTTTACGCTCAGCCTGCTCAGCGAGTTTGTCAGCCTGGCGCTCATCACGGTCCACCTGATTCGCTATGCGGGCAACGGGGTCGGGCAGCCCAAAATGCAGGCAGCCGGCGACGTTTTGGACATCCTCAGTCGCACCACATTTATGCTGATTCTCTTGCTGCTGGCCAAGGGCTGGGCGGTGACGCGACAGCAAATCAGCCGCACCGGCTGGATCATATTGATGTCAATTTGGGTGCCATATTGTGCGTTCCACGTATTTCTCTACATCTGGGATCGGGTAAGTTAAAGGGAAAGTCAACAAATATGTTTAAAAGAATATTACTGTACTCGTGCTCGACGCACAATCTATATATATATACATCTGGAAAAAACGTATTTATTTGAATTTATTTTTGCATTTCAGACGGAAGTGGATATTATATCCGACAGTGACGAATACCAGACCTGGCCAGGCTGGATTGTTCTAATATTGCGGTAGGTAAACATACACTTGATATTTTCTATCTATTATTCTAACATATTCTGTTTAAATATTAATCAGCACTATGTTTATGATGTGGTTTTTGTACGAGCTTCGCAACACAATGAAGTACGAGCACTCTAGCAAGAAGCTGGACTTTCTTTTGCATTTGGGCGCCTCCAGCCTGGTGTGGTTCATCTACTTGCCCATTGTAGCCATTGTGGCGTTACAGGTGAGCCCCATGTGGCGCTACAAGCTACTGCAGGGCATCACCAATTCGGCCGATTGCATGGCTTACTGTGTGATGACCGGTCTGCTATGGCCCAATCGAGCCGGGCAATATCTCCTGCTGGCGGGCACCAAGTATGCGGGTAAGTCAATCGAATAGGATAGCTGGTTAAAGTCAACTTAATCGCTTCCCTATTGGTCAGGCATGGATGAGCTAGACGAGTTTAACGAGGCGCCACACATTGTGCGGGAACGCGAGCGACGCCGCAATTCGCCACCTGATGATATATCCATAGGCACAAGCAGCGGCGGAGGAGGACGTGGCATGGTGCTGTCCACTAGCATACCACATTCGCTCAACGGCGATTTGCTGGAGGGAGAGGATTTGGATGCCGAGTTACTTACTGATCTTAACAAGAATAGTCATATTGTGGCATAGTTGGTCAGATATTGAAAAAATATCGACGGCAGCAACGGGTTAATTACTAAGCTTAGTAGTCAAATGTGCTAAATGAAGAAACGCAAGAATGTTAATCATACTACACCCATACCTTTATATATTATATTTACTTACATATATAAATAGATGTAATCCATATAGTTTTTAGCCGCCTACAACGAAGTTAGTGAGAGTGCAAAGTGCAGCAAAGAAAAGATTGTTGTGTGATTTATTCAATATATGCTTAAATTTATAATTAGTTTCGTTCACAAGATAAGCAAACTTAGAATACGCATAGATTGACAAAGAAAACGCTTGAGAATTATTTCATTGTGGTACCATAAGTTTACATTTTTAAAGATATAAGCTCTACACGCATGACACTATCGACACTATCATTCGAAGCTACGAAAGTATTTTGATAAGAACAAAGATGAAGAAGCATTAGTAAAGTTAATGTTAAGAAAACTAAGCGACAAAAACTAAAAAAAAACAAATTCGAAATGAAAGCGAAATAAATCAATCATTTTTCGATATAACAAATAATGCAAAGTATGTTTGTAAGAATATGAGTGACATTTTTAATTAACGTTATTGTAATCTGTTTGAGCCTCGATGGATAGCTCGGCATCACTATCGGAGAAGCCGTTCTCATTGGAGTTACCTTCGCTTCTCGCCTCACAAGCGAAGTCGCTCGTTGAATCTTCCTCGCTGACTGAGCAAGGAACTGATGATGTTGGCACCGCCACCGGATGCTCCTTCAAGCTGTGTTCATCGGCATATTCCTCAACTGCATTATTGTCTTCGCCCACTTGGATCGTGGACTCGGCCAATTCCGGGTCCGTCTTGTCGTGCCGCACATCCAGTTGATTGGACTTGGTTTGCTCGTCGATGGCCTGCTTTATGAGCTTTATCGTCTCCGGCTTAAAGTGCATCACATGATATTTGCGGTCAGTGTTGCCGGTGGAACGGTATTCGGCCTGCTCAATGATGTGCATTATATCGAACATGGCCTCCGGAGATAATACATGGAACTGTTTCCGAATGGCGAGGCGCTCCTCTTCGCTGACGCGATTCGCCTCGCCGTCATTGTCCTCCTCTTCGGAGGAGTCGGGCAGATTCGTTTGCGAGCACAGCCCCTCACAGATAATCTGGGCGTTGACGAACAATGGCAACAGGGCGTCACTGTAAGATGGCCTATCCTTTCTACTGTCACCCTTACTGCCCATGCCCAAATCCTGCTTCAGGCAGGTGAGCGTATCGTCGAGCGCATCGATCAGACTGTCCTCCCAATCGAGCTCGGGCTTGTGGCATTCCCACATGTTACTGCCCGTCTCATCACTGCCACTGCCAGTGTCCAGCTGGAGTCCGTTGTCCTCCTCATCCGGTGGCCGATTGGTTTCATATTCATATGATTCCAGGATGCGCTTCCCACGGTCATGGCAATGCTTGAGAATACTGTCCAGGAGCTTATCGAACTCGTCCAGCGTTTTGAGGTCGCGATTGACCAGCTTTTCAGACAGTGGCAACCACTTCTCCTTGAAGAGCTCCTGGGCATCCTGTTCCATTTGTTCGGTTTGGTCCAGTAGTTTCTTTAATCTATATCGACACTGGCGCTTCACCAGCGATTTTTCGTCCTTTTCCTCGTTGTGGAGAACCTCCTCGCCCGCGGGCATTTTCGCGAGCACCTTCAGAAAGAGCCTTTCCAGCTTCTGGCCATCGCCATAGACCATTGCGTCCGGCCGATTGAACGTGTAGCAGTTGGATATCACCAGCCGGACATCGCTGACCAGTTCATCCACGCTTCGGTAGTATCTGTTCTTCACACGCATGATAATGGTGCCCATGTCCATCGGCTGCTCGATTATGGTATAGTAGGTGGGCACATTGAGGGCCTCCGTGTCCACAGGTTCCATGAAGGGAATAGCAAAGGCGTGTTGCCGCATCTCGTCCAGCAGATGCTTTTTCATGTGGTGTATTTTGTTGGTGTACTGGCCGGACTTGCCCGGCGGCGGCATCACCTCCGGCTGCACACGAGTGGGGATCTTTAGCCTAATCGAAAGCCCCCTAGAGTAGGCCTGTGAACAAGTTAACTAAATACGGGAAAGAACAGAAATCGCAGTGCATCTTCGAACTCCACTTACCATTTCGAACAAATCCGGGAAAGTTCTTTTTTAGGTGAAAATGAGAGTGCACCTACAATTTTCAGCTGTGGGCGATTTAATGATGCAAACATGACATGTAAAGCCAGAATACTAGGTGATCTTTGTGTTTTAATATGGGTACTTTTTATTTGATTTTTAAAAACATATACTCAAACACACAAATATTCATTGTAATTTGGTATTTTATGTATCGCATATGTGTAAATCTGCATTTTACTGCAATATTCATATTGTATTTGGGCTAAAACCAACACAAATTCGCCAAATATGTAACGCGATTTGCTTTTGTATATTGCACACTTTTCTATGTTGACGTTGCTAAAACTGTGTCGGCGGTATATATGTAGATAAATATACACACATATAATATATATATAAATATTAGTATATAGGCATACCTTAGTATACCAATTTCTATACACATTGACGGCTTTTGCGTTTAAATTGGCACTATGCGCTAAGTATTCAAACAAATGGTAAATAAGTCCATGCGTTAAATAACGTTTACACGGGGATAGTTTTAGAATAAGTCATGACAATATTAAACAAATATGTCTAACTACAAGTATACACATAATATATATATTCATAGAACAGAAATCATTACAAATTGTTTTCACTATCCCAGTGTAAACGTTTTAAAATGATTTCAAATTAAATAATATATCGAATTATAATTAAATAACAATTGAGAGCATATATATATATAAAAAAATTAAAATTACTCAAAGATTTTGTACTTTTCACGAATGGAGATAAACAAATGTAAACAAATTGTTATTTGGCTAAAAGCTGCGCATTTAGCTTATACAAAAATATTATTTAAAATATGCTGTGCTTACACGAGTTGTAAATATAGTTTTTAGGAGAGTTACAAGCGCACATAGATCCAAATTTGATACATAGCCAGACAATCTTTAAAGTTGCCCAACTATTTTTAACATTTGGTGCAGCTCGTGTAAACGCAGGCTAAGATGGCAAAGTAAGTTACAGTTAGAACGGATGGCATAAAATTGGCATTTGGGTTGCGTTGCAGCACCCATACATATAACATCTGGACATTATCTGTGAGTTTTTTTTTTGGCTAAGCATGCGAGTATTCTTGTTTGTTTGGATTTGGTTATTCTGTAATCTACAGGAGCATGTAGGAATGATCACGATCCAGGCGCGACTTGGCGCGCATCTGTATGTTCCCGATGGGATCCGAGGGCGGTGGAATGCCGTTAATTTGGTGTGTAGGCTCCTTGTAGAAGAACTCTGTGCGCCCGCACTTGTACCCATAAAAGACCGAGTCATGCGAGCTGTGAAATTAAATAAATATTAAATAAATTCCACATATGGATCATGTCTATGTTGAGTATTCACCGGAGGATCAGATCGGTGAGATTGGCATTCGGCTGCCGCAGATCGCGATGCATGCTCTCCAGCGTGTTCAGCTCCAACGGATTCCAAGGCCCATTGCGCTGCAGTGCGTCCCACTTGGCGTCCACACACATGAAGCTATAGTTGCCGCTATCGCGCTTGTCGCCCTCCACGTTGACGTTAAGCGTTTGATTCAACTGAGATTCCATGTGCGGAAATTTCGCCACGCAAATGTCGAACTGTAAATTCCAAAGGACAATATTAGAAAAGGATCTAACAATATGGGTGTCAACAGCTCACCATTTTCTGGACGATGGTCTGCTGCAAGCGGCACCCTCCTCCATGAGCAGCAGCAGCGTCATGTTCTGCTGGCCGCACACATACAGCTCCGAGCGCTGCAGTCCATCCGCTGGAGCAGCTGCCGCCGTTGGCTGAGCACTGGGGAATGCGGCCAGCGCATCGACGGCGTCCTCGCATTTCAGCGAACTGCGACGCGCGAACACCTTGGTGCTGGTCAGGGGCGTCTGTATCTCGATGGGCGTGGTCTCGTTCAGCGCCAGCACTGAGAGCTTCGCCATGAGCGGCGTCAGCGGAACTCCGTTGCCAGCACTGCGACGCGTTGTGTCCACGATGGCGGCTTCACCGGCGGACTTGAGGGGCAGACGCATGGCGCGCTTGTCCGACGGGGTCTTTGCGGCGATGTTCAGATTACGGTCAGCTGCTTCGGCGGAGGCGGCCTGTTGTCGCATGTGCTCGTCCAGCTTTTGTATCTCCATGTTGAACTCCTGGAATTCGGCAACGAGCGCCGCCAGCTCTGCATCCTGGCCGGCCTGCTCGCTGGCGACGCCCCACAGCTTGCGATACTGCTCGAGGAACTGCTGGAACAGGCTGCGCGAGATCTGCTGCCCGTTGGCATTGAAAACCGGATAGGTGGGATCGCTAATGGTGCGCGAGCTAATGCGCTCGTTGTTCTCTATAAAGTCGGGGGTCGCATCGGTGCTGCCGTCGGCGTCGGCGTTGGCGTCTGCGTCGGCGTTGCCATTGCCATTGCGATTCTCATCCGTTTTGAAGCCGTGCGTGATGTGGCCCAGCTTCTTGGAGATGGCGCGCAAGGCGTCCTGCAGATCGGCGGAGGATTTGCGACGCGCCAGCTGCTTGTGCGGATTGCTGATAAAGTTCTGGAAGAACTTTTCCACATCCAGCTTGAGCGAGTTGCGGCGCGACGTCGACGCCGTCGCCGTCGCAGTCAGCAGCTTGCCGTTGGAATTGTGCGCATCGGCATCCTGATCTTCGGGATTGGCGCATATGGACATGACGCTGGCCACCGGCAGCACCTTGTTCTCGGTCATGGGCGTGTTGCAGACACTGGTGCGTCCAATGAACTCCGGATACGAGTCCGTCTCATCGAAATTGATCGAGGCAATGCCCGACTCGGGCAGATCCTTGCTGTGCAGGCTCTTCAAGCGCAACGGCAGATGCGTTGGCCGCATGGACTTCGGCCTCGCCACGGGCAGCTCCGCCGTGTCCGCCATGGCCGGCGCCTGCTCCTCCTCGGGTATGTGGGTGAAGATCAGCGACTTGTCGCGCTTTAGCTTACGCTTGGCATATTGAAACGGCAGCGCACCTTGGCCCAGCTGTGCAGACGTCGTCGTCTGCAGATTCTGGGCGCGCTGCGCTTCTGCGGCCAGCTTGCGATATTGCTGCTGCTCCACGTAGACGACCAGCATTTGGACGCCGTGCGGTATGTGGAACTGTTGCATGTTCAGCTGCTCGGCCGTGGTGCGCACGTGACGCGGATCTGTCAGCACCAGTTGCTTGGTCACCACATCGCCCAGCTGGGAGGCAACCACCCTGAAAGCAAGGCCAGAGATTAACAAGTTTTTGGCGCCGCATCGACCCATCCACGTACTTGTTGTGGTAGAGAATGGCGCCACCGAGAATGCCCTTGGTTTGCTGGCAACTTTGGAGCGTCTGTATGGCCTCCAGATAGATGTGGCTGGCGGTCTGCGAGCGAACGGAGTGGGAATTAACGGACAATTTATTCGATTCTGGGCACTCACCTTGGGCATGCGCAACTTGGGCACATTTTGGAACGTGTTGCCGTTGCGCTGCAGCATGGGCAGATATGTCTCGAATATGTGATAGAGCTTCTCGCTGAGATTGCGACTGTGCTGCTGGGCGGGCTGTGCGTACTGATCGTGCAGCGACTGCAAGTCCCGATGGAAGAACTGCAGCAGCGAGCTCAACAGATTCGCCCGATGCTGCAGCAGCTCATCGGCAATGTTGCGATCGGTGCCCACGGCCTAAAACAAGAGAGAGAGAGAGTGTCAAGTCTGAGACGTATTTTCGGGCAGTCCAACTCACCAAAGTGAAGCGGCCAAACTCCTTGAGCACGAACTTGCCGTTCTGCAGAGCCAGGATGCGCGGCTTGAAGAAGCAATCCTTGAGGAAGTACGAGGTGCCCATTAGCTGGCCGCACAGTGCCACCTTCTGGGTGTCCGACACCCAGCTGGGATGGAAGTACAGCACCGCGGCTATGGGATCGTCTGCCTCGTCCTGCAGACACTCCGTGTCATAGACAAACACAATCATCGTCTCTCTGCGGTTGCGAAAACAATTGACAGCATTAAAACACACCTCTCTCTCGCTCTCCCTCTCTCTAGTACAGTTGGAGAGTCACTGTCAGTGGCACCTGTCAAGCATTCGGCGCTGCAGTTGCCGTAGCTGCTGCCGCTGCTGCTGCTGCTGCTGATGCTGCTGCCAGCGCTTGTGGCTGGGTTTGCCCCACTCTTTGAACATTTCGCCAGAGATATTAACGGAATCGCCTCCAGTCGCGTAATTGCTGGCTAAGTCAAGTCAAAAGCGGCATCGTGGCGGCTTATCGCCTCGGCACAGAAAGTCAACTGAATTGCCAGCTGGCTGGCTGATAAATGTGATATGAGGTGCCAAACAGCCGCGCAGCATTGTTTGATATTCCGCTCACGAACAAGCGGAACAGGTGACGTGTGGGGGGAGGGGGCGGGGGCGAGGTGACGCGAGGTGAAATCGCCGTCTATTACGCCGTTGATTTACGCTCCAACTAATGTCACTTTGCATGTGAAGTCTATTCAAGCGTTAATCATTTTAACAGCTCGAGAAGCAGCGTTCAGCGGTATCGATAACATGACAAACTCACCGACCGCAACTATATCGATCATTTGTTTGCAATGAGCGAGAGCGAGAGAGTGCTTGATATGTAATGTGTGGAGTGTATTCGAAATTCGTCGTGAGCACTCAACATCTGGGCTTGTTAAATAAGTGTAGCATACTTTTAGGAATGCAAATAAATACATGAATATGTAAGGGTGAATAAACATGACATGTGCAGAAACCATATAATAACTAAGCCAGCTTAATTTTCGCAAAATTGAGAACAAAAACGAAACACAATTTAAAGAGCGTGAAACTCTGAACTTGGCTCGGCTGCTGCGCCGCTGGCTTTGGCTGTTATATTTCTCACGCCGACGTGAATGTTTCCCTAACCTAGATTTACATACATGGATCAACATGAATGCTTCGGCGTTTGCAGCTTAGTACGGGGTATCTCTATGTCTGGCACTGCTATCCGAAAAGCAAAATTACTAAAACAAACACGACTGGTCTCGCACAGGCGCTTCTGCCCGGTTTCCATTTATTCGATTCAATAGTTAATCAAAATTAGCCGGCTGCGGACTTCAAAACTGCTGGGCTAAGAAAAATTGAAAAAACGGGCTCTGCTGGCTTGGTATTATAGCTGTACTTGGCCACATAGCCGTTGGGCCCCGCCTCATAGGTGACGGTCAGTGTGCCGTGTTCGTTCTCGAACGCCTGATTGAGCGCGCCCTTAACCTCGAGGACACCAGGTGCGATCGCTTGGACAGTCTCCTCGCGCCAACTCTTGCCATCCGGGTGTCGAATGCTGGGCAAGCATACGTTGATCAATCAATCGATTAGGTCAAGCCTCTGCAGCGACATACCTCAACGTATATTTATCATTCTGCGGATCCAGCTGGTAGTCATTAACGCTGATGCGCGGGACGAGCGTCGCGGGCGCCGCAAGCACCAGATTGGCCAGCAGGACCACAATCCACTTGAGATATATATGTGCGGATATAGTATAAATTGCGGCTCCGCAAGGGTTATCCTCAAACTCACCGCTCTCAGCATTCTATACCCGTCTGTGCTTTAGTATTTGCACATGCCTCAATGGCAACTGACTTTCTCAGCGCCAGTTTCTCATATTTTAAATACCATACGGCTTGAAAACGAGTTTTGAATCGCTCCCAGCCGTGAGCTGGCAAAAAAGTCACAAAAAACACAAAAACTAAACACCTAATGACGGACAAGAATCCTCCTACCGAAGTGTTATTAATTTGAGCGTTAACTAAATTACTCATCTTGTCAAATTTAACCCGACCTCAAGAGCTATTCGATAAAAAACTATGAATTAATTGCTTGTAAGCTGTTTATTGAAATATTGACACGTGACTTAAAGCCCTGGGAATGCTGCCGGATTCAATCAACAACACATTAAAGTGCATAATTATCTTCGATGTATCTGAGCGTAATTACTAATGATGTCACTGTTGTTTAAAACATATGTTCATATGCAAAGTTTTTTTTATTTCTATGCTCGTTCACGAAGCGAGAAGAGTATATTGGCTTTGTGTGTATTGAAAACGGGTAAAAAAGGGTATAATGGTTTTGTGCAAATGTATGTAACAGGCAGAAGGAGGCCTCTCCAGCCACATAGAGTATATATATTCTTGATCAGCATCAATAAGCGAGTCGATCTAGCCATGTCCGTCTGTCTTACCCAAACCCAATATACTCTTTTTACTTTGTGAGTATAAAAATCGACATATTTCCAAGAGAACAATTAAGATAATATTAAGACCGTTTTCTACTGTTTAATCTATTATATTGTGAACGAGTATTGCGCTGTCGGTTACACCCGACTGCAGCGTTTTACCCATTTTTTAGACATCCCATACTTAACCAGCTGCGGACTTAAGCACAGATGGCGGCAAATGCTCAACAATATTTTCAAAGAACACAAAACGGGCAACATATCCATTGCGTCCGGCCGTATAGGTGACACGCAATCTGGCATCGTCGTAGGACACGGTTTGCGCGCCCTTCACCTGTAGCTCACCGGGCGCGATTTCATGCACGGTCTCCTCACGCTCGCTGTTATTTTGCCGAATGCTGTGCGGTAGATAATTGTCGAGGTGTGCGATTTTATAATGCGATTGGGCAAGAGGCTACGTACAGAAGTTCATATCGGTCTTCGAATGGTGTCTGGCGAAAACCGACTCCGCTTTCATCGACCGTATTGATAAGGGGCACCAATTCTCGAGCCGTCACAAAGGTCAACCCGACAAACAGAAAGAAAAGCGACTGGATAAATATTAAAGGCAGCCCCGCAAAAGACCCAAAGCAAACTCACTGCGCTGAACATTATCAACCTGTGTAGAAGTCTCAAAAGCTACTACTAAAAGCAACTAACTGCAAGTGCATTTTATATACATATACACAAGCGATTCGTTATTCGTAATTATCAAAATTATATGATTTTAAAAATAAAACAGGTTTCAGTTTGCCTATTCAATACAAAAGAATATCTCATCTGCAGCTTTTGCCAATTATCAATATAATTGCAGAACCTGTTTTATAGCAATTTACGCTTAAAATGCAAAAGAATTTCTTCTTGCATATACATACACAATAGACAATAAGTTACACATAAACACACATGTGCATTCGCTTATCAGCAGCTTATTGACGGGGTCCTTCTTGGTACGATGCCGTTTGTTTGTTTGTGTGCGTGCCGTGGCTGCAGCTCAAAACAAACACAATGAAATACCCTCACATACACCCACGCGACCCACACGCACTCATACAAATGCAAATCACTTGCATACACACACATGCCCACGCACAAAAGTCTCACCGCAGTTTTTTGTGTGTAATTCTTCTGTAAATAAATAAATGCACTTACTTTGTAGCCATTTTGGTTACGTTGTATTTATGGTTGTGTGTTTTGGTGTAAGACACTTTATTAATTAAAAACGTTTCATTTTAACGTAAATAACTTTACACTGCTCATTATCGGTGTTTTTCTGCGGGGGTGGCTGGGTTGGAAATATCGATACATCGCATTATATTTAGTGTGACCATATGTTAACAAATTGTGGGCATGCCAACCTTGTTAAATGTCGTTATCGATGACTATGCTATCGACGCATGTGCCATCACTATACGTATACCAAACAACCCAAAGCAAAATGGCCGCCGTAGTGTGAAGAGTGTAATTTTTTGAAGTTCGTGTTTTTCGCTTAATTTGATAATTATTTAAACATTTTTTATGAATTTTGGTGAGTTCAGCGGCTGCACATATTAGCACTGTATATGTGCGTAAGAAAGCATTTGGTATATTGCGAGTTCTGTGTGTTTAAAAAGTGTTTTAAATCAATGCTATTGTGATTGCTGTTGCGTTTACTACACTAAAAACTACGGCTAGAAGCCAACTCAGGCGTGCCAACCCCCGCGCCGTGCTGCGTTTGCCCACACCTAGAGCCAAGCAGCAAACAGGTTTTTATTGTGTACAGACGTGTGTTTTTCTCTCTTTTAATTTATGCACATACAACAACAACAGCAGCAGCAGCTACAACACACATATATACAAACATACATACATCGAAGCAAACCAAACATGAAGCATAAGCTTAAAAACGAGTAATACAAGAAAAAACATAAATTGTACGCGAGTGTGTGTGCGTGTGTGTTTGTGTGTGCAACGCTGTAAACAGCAGCAAGTAGTAGTCGAAGGCGAACACTAAAGACAGACAGAGAGAGGCAGAGAGCAAAAGAGATAATAATAAGAAACAACAAGCTAAAAGACTCGCTACACAGCTACAGGTGAATTTGTGGACTTGTTTCCCCCACTCTGCTGAACCGTGGTCGAGGTGGTGTTCGAGTGTCTGGCAAAGAACTGTAAAAGGCAGCAGCACCAAACAAGTTAGTTGCTGCTGCGAGTAGAAAATCTAATAAATTAACAGCATAATCAATTCGCGTCGTTCTACAAACTGTGATCTCCCTCCGTAAGTCGACGTATCGACAACTAACGGTAAAGCAACTCAAATTTAAATGCAACGAACTGTGTGCCAGCAACAACGCCCAAAAACAAAAACTGATATTGGACTGAAACCTTTGAGAGTCGAAAGTGTCAAAAGTGTCAAAAGCGGCTGTAGCCCAAAGTGGAACATGTCCACTTAATCTAAAAAACACAACTCCCCCTCCCCTATGTTTGTGTGTGTCTATAAATGCAACTGCGTAAATATGTGTTGTTTGATTTAAGCGCGTTTTGTTAACTTCAATAGAAACTCCCACGTTCGTTTCACGCACCATTAGCCATACTAGTATTACTAATTTTTTATGAATGAAAAACTTGTCGCACCATATAAAATCAAACGTATGATGCGCCTATTAAAAGCTCTATTTTGTTGTTCAAAAAAGATTATAAGTTCATTTGTTGTTACACTTTGAGTGGCAGACGCTTCTGAATCAGCTTCGCTGCCGCTGAAGCCAAACTGAGCATCGCTTGTTGATTAAAACTGGTTTAACTCCGATATACATAATATAAGTATGTGTGTGTGTGTTTGTGTGTGAATCATGTAGGAGTTGGCCACAAATCGGAAGTAAAGCGATAGTTGGCTGCAGTCGACGCGATTGTTCCGTGGATAAGAAGTGAAAAGCGAAGTGAGGACTTGAAAGTGCATTGAACTGAACTAATGATAAGACGGCAACACAAAAGGGCAATAAAAAGCATTCTATAATAAACAACAAGACAAAAACAACAACGACAGTCTAGAGCGCTATTAGAATTAAATCAAACAATCAACAGTCACACTATAAATGTATATACATACTTCTTACAATTAACAAAAAGACAAAAAAATTGGTTGGAGTGCTCTAGTCGAAAATGCACAACTAGAAGATACCTTGTATGTACCCTGTGTATGCTATATATTACAATCTTTAAGATATACTTAAATATAAACCATTTTGTAAAAAATATATTTATCGGTATTGGGGAAATGGGGTTAATTTAAAGCAAAAAAAAAACTTGCTTCTGCGTATAGTATAAATAAATAATCAAAATTTTGGTTCTCTAGCTTATAAACAGACGAACATGGCTCAGCTAGCCGTCCTCATTAAGAATATATACATATGTATACTTTATGCGGTCGAAGACTCCTCCTTCTGCCTGTTACATACACTTGTACAAAACCAGTATACCATTTTTACCCATTTGGTAAAGTGTTTTTTTATAAGACTCATAACTCAATTCGATTTGAAATCCATTAAGATAATGTAAATACAAACAGCTTCTAAGCAGTATTTTCTATATATACAAACTACATTACACTCTACTTTATATAAATTATAGTGCTGTCTGTCTTTTCGGTAGTTTGTATAAACAGACTGTTTAGTCAAAATTCGACGTTTGTATGATCTAATAAAAATGACACAAAAGTCGATCATTAAACTAATATATAGCTGTCATGTACTATCACCCAAAACAAAGCTACTTGTTTTTTCTAGATTATTTATTTTTCATATTAGTTGATTCACCCGGCACAGATTAGCTTTATACAAATTATAAAGAAAATATAGACAAATATGCAAAATCACAGAGATTGCGAAAGCAGCAGCTACCAGAACCAGGCCCAGAACCAGAAACAGACATAGCCCAGCCAGTCAGTCTGCGGGCACCCATTGAGACACTCTATAAGGCGAAGCCGCAGGTGCCACCACCTGCCACCTGTTGGCAGTACGTATTGACTTGAGTATTGACTAACTGAACGCCCACTGGCCAAACAGGTTGCTTAGTAGTTGTTGTGCGGGGATCAGGTTTCCAGCGTGGACAGCTAATATCTAATACGTATGTGTGTTCGGTATATAAGCGCATAAATCAGCATGAATCCACATATACGTATGTGTCTAATAACCATACGCAGAAATCAATTTCTTATGGAGCACGTACGACTAGCTAGCGGCGACCAACTTATCTATTAACAGTCGCTCACGCTCGCGCTTCCCACCGCAGACGGGGCAAATGTGAGTCGAAACAAACGACAAACGTGACATACATTTCACCGTTATCTTGATCAAGCTGCTTATCTGTGCAACCAGACAAACGCACATCTCTGGGTGCTTATCAGTTGGGAAAACCTGGCCGAGACGGGCGTGTGGAAAGTCGAAAGAAGTCGGGCGAGCGGCAGCTGTACCAACCGTCCGATCGACCGATAGATGATTCTAAGAGGTAACTCTCACTCACATGCGAGCTCATTAATTAGTGCCACATTTGAAACTGGTCTGTCAAAAGCGGAACGCACTTCCTGGCATTGAACTAAATGGGGCTTATGAAACTTGAGAGCTAGACGAAAATATAAAATTGATAATAGCTAAGCATATATAACGTATGACGTATGTCAAACGAGGGCAGCTCAAAAGAAACAAATTCAAAATTCAACAAACTTTTTAACTGTTTAATATATAACCAGATTACAGTTGCAGTCAGATATAACCGACTGCAGTGTGATACAACTTTACCTCTTTTTCTAATTTCAATTTTTTTCTGTCAAATGTATCTCTAGATATTTGTAATAACCGAAATTATCTATATAAAAAAGATAAATAAATAAGAGTCCACTACTCGAAAGTGACTGATTAACATTATCATACTATGCTATAGCATTATACATTTGTATTATACAAATTTGGAACCTCTAGCTCCAAAAAACTTGTCTTAATATCAATATGGGACGAGAAAAACCAGTTCTGCTTTTGATATACGAGAATATATTTTTCAAATGTAAAATGTCAATTCTCTAGCTCTTGGCCGGAAACACGGCTAATCGTCTTGATGGAACATATATATTCTTTAATATGGGGTCGCTATAATCTCAAATATATATACCGAATGAAATCGTAATTAAGTTTACCTCAAACCTCCCTCGTATGTATTTCATACAATTCTTGAGGCCAATTGTGGACCCGTATAATTCAAACGTTTTCAACGTGCACATTACAAAACCGAAACATGGAATGGGCCAAGAGTCAGACGGGTCACTTGACCTGCCACCGCCGCCGCGGTGCTGTTGACGTTGTTGTAAACCTTCATGCTGGAAAAACGATGCCAGACACAAATTCATTGTCCAAGACAAGGCAGCAAGTGTGACCTTCAATTGGCCAATAAAGCAATTTATTGAAGATCATCCGTCGGCGTCCTCGCCCCGCGTAGGTAAAAGTTGTCCAAGTGTGACCGAAGACGACGAGGCGTGAGAAACTGTAGCATAAATTTCCTGCGATCGTCGTAAAAAAACCTGAGGCCCACACATGGAAATTACGTGTGTGTGTGTGTGTCTGTGTGTGTGTATGTGCGAACGTGTGATAAACATCTTTTGCAGGACGGCACGTCCTGATATTCAACTGATTAGATACCAAATGCGGACAAAGAGCTCGGGAAAATTGGCGGAAAATACCGCACGTGATTTCCAACAAAAACAGGAAAAACTCAAAACTATGAATCATACAAAATACCACTGAGCCACAGGACGCGTGAAACGGTGCGTGACATATTCAGGGTGGTGCACCGGAGCGAATAAAAAGTAGTTAGCGCGGGAGAGTAGAGAGAGAGAGAGAGAGCGCAGTGAGAGTAGTGCTGCTAAAACTGTGCTCTACCCAAGCCGCTCTCAAACTATTCTTGCAAGTGTGGGCGTAAACTGTGTTGTTGCTTTTGCTACTGCTGCTGCTGTTATTGTTGTTGTATTTCGCGTTTCGTGTTTGCCATTCGCTCAGTTGGCACTTTTGTTGTGTTCGGCAGTTTCAGTGCTCGACGAGTTCCCTCAACGTGCGGTTCGCTTGCTTGATTTCAAAGCGCTTTCATAGAGAGTGTGAAGTGTGTGAAGAATTTGCAAATAATCGCATTAACAAATGCGCCGAAACAAGTTTGATTGTTACACAAGTGAAATTTCTGTTTCCTTTTGGTAATAATAAGCAACCAAAAAAGTGAAAACTATTTATGTAATATTGGGCTAAACATCATAATATCCGATAAACACAAGAAGAATCGGTGATCTTTGATATACCAAATAATAATATTCTCATCTTAGCCGTGCATAGAACCCAATTTGGAGTTGCCTCACGTAATAATAATAATAAATTATTAAAACCATAATTTTAATGAAGATACCTTAAAAAAAAGAGTTTTCAACCGACAATTGTCAAATTCGGGTGACTATGGCATAAATACTACCTGCACTAAATTGCGTATCTGAGACACGTTTAAACAAGATGACTTGAAAAATAAAATACTTGTTTGCAAAAAAAACAGACCAATAGATAAAACTTTATTGCTGGACGTGCCCTAGAATATATACGTATATTCTTTAGTAAGCAAGCATCTCTTTTAATGCACTCCAGTCAGTCGTAAAAACAGACTCAATTAAATGGAAAGCCTAAATTGTAAGCTTTCCCAATTAACACCATATCTAAAAAGGGTATTAAAAAGAGAGAGATTAGAAAGGATGATCTTTATAGTAGTCAATTAGCTCCGTATTACAAAATAGGTGTTGTGAAAAACACGAATACTTGACCACAACAAGTCCAGTGGAATTCTTGGCATTCCACAATAAAAAGTATTCGCATTAACCAACAATTTTCTTTTTTCATCTGATTGCAGGTTTTGCGTTTTCTTTTGAGCACATCAACTAATAGCATTGAGAAACAAACAAAATAAAGAAATCAGCAACACAACGTAGTGAAAATTATTAATGCCACAGCAACTGAATACATCGGCTATGCTAGTGAATCCAGCAGCAGCGGCAACTGGCACGAGAATGGCAGCAATCAGAATGATAAACTGCAGTGATTAAAACCAGTCAGGCCAGCCCCATTGGCACCAGCAGCTAGCGAGCCACTCAGTCTGTGAGTGTGCCAAGCGCAGCAGCTGCACCACCACCACCGCCAACAGCAGGTCTCACCCGAGCGGGCGAGCAAACGCTGCTGAATCATCAGAACTGACTAAAAAGCCAGGCCCGACAGTTTTCAAGTGCGCTACGTCAATTGAAAATACTTAATTCTACCAAGAGCTGCATCTAAAGAACACGTCAAGAGACCTTCAGCGTTCATCGTCAACAGTGGCAGCAACAATGCTAATTACTGACCGGAGAAGATATCAACACAACAGCAGGGCGAGGGCAACAGATGTCATGTGGCCGTCTGTTATCCTCTGCATTTTCCTCAGCCTCGAGATTGTCATTGGTTGGATGCCCGATGTGCGGCCCGATTTGCAAACGAGTAAGTTCCAAGTCACCCACAGTTACAGTGACTACAATTCTACTTCTACTTGTTATTATTGTTTTTTTTTATTTTCTTTAATTTATTTGTGCCACTTGTTTTTTTTGTTGCTGTTTTCCTCTGTTTCTTTTCTTTGCTCTGCCGTTTTATCACCAATGACAAGCTGCTCAGCAAACAGAAAAACAGAGAAACAGCAGCAACTTATCGCGCCCAATTTTTCGCAATGCTTGCAGCAAATTAGCATTTCCTCTGAAGCAACTAGTAAAATGGGCCAAGTAATTACATATATATTCACAGCCGCCCAACTAATTGTTACGAGATGTAATTGTTGAACATTTAAAAAAACCCAGCTGCTTACGATTACGATATAAAGCGTTTCTCAAGACAATTACAAGGGGAATGATTGCTCTAAAAAAGACTGTCATGAGCGGCGAAGAACCAATGTCCGATAATATTTAATGTTGATTAATGCTGAGGTAGCTTATCTTATTCTTAAAATATAATAAAATAAAACGCCAGGGAGTATTGTTCCACATTCGCAGCTATGTTGATTTTTGAAAGCAACCCATCTCTGCTCCCGCCAAGAATATAAGCAGGGAACAGGGTATGCCGCAGTCGAAATCTTTTACTTGTAACTAGCTTCTCTGTTAAACAATCTAGTAATTCTTTATTAATAATTAAATCAAAAATGACTTTCAATTGTATTGCAGAGGCAGACAAAGTGACGGCGAGTTTCTTTGGCAACACAACGGACTATTATAAGATTTTGGATTACGATGATGAGAGTGTTCTCGTGGGTGCCAAGTAAGTATATAGTTCCTTTTTCGATTTGTATACATGTGTGTTTATGGACTTTGAATGCCATAAGGTTTCTCTCGCTCGCCATTTACGAATTGGCAATTGATCGCGCTCTACCTGAGCTGCATGCACAAATAATCATTTTTATTGGCACGCGCTAACTTAAATATTTATTTAAAAAAACAGAAAAAACAAACCGATAACAACAAAAACACTGTTTGATTCTCGGAATAATTAACGTGCCATTGGTATTACGAGGTGTTTTCTAGCTACGGTTTAGTTGTTGGATTTGTGTTAATTTTTCAGTACATACTATACATACATACTATGTATACAAACGGCCAAGTGCAAATCTCGCATTTCTCATTCGCTTTCCTGGAATCACGTATAACAAAATATTTACGTATAATTCAGCTAAGCATTATTCGCTTGAAGTGAAACAGGCAAAAGTGCAATTAGCCAGATCGATAGCGAAATTTACAAAATAATCAGAATTACTTTTTATCACAATTGGAAAAAAATATATGTATAAATATGTATATAAATATACGTAAATATCATTAAAATGTATTACGATTAATGGAATTGTTGTTTAAGCATAAGACTCAACAATATAATTACAAGTTTCCAGCATTTAATTATATGCTGTGGTTAAGTTTAATAAAAGCTTAAGAGACACTATCTTAGGATATGATTTAAACAGCGCTTTTTATGTACATACATATATTTAATTTGAACAATAGGAAATACATCTGTGACTGGTTAGACACGCATCAACATCTACTCGAGCTTCTGTTCAAGGCATTTAGTTTTGAACTAGCTTTGTCTAAATATAAACTAGGAACTGCATGAACATAAACGATACCAATTAAAACGCAATTGCATGTTTAAGTACTTGATTCAACGTATGAGTGTATGAGTTCTAATTATTCGCGAAAACAACCTTGGCAAACAGATGCTCGCTTCTCTCTATCGCTCTTACTCTCTCTCTGCCTCTCTGTCGCTCTCTCTGCCTCTCTGTGTGTGTGCTTTGGCAATTTGCTTAATTAGCAGGCTACACACGACTAGCAGGCGTGGCAATTAAGCGAATAATTCGATGGTTTTTTGCAGGGACGTCATCTACAACATCAGTCTGCGGGGACTGAAGGAGAACAGTCGGCTGGTCTGGCCCAGTCCGGGCGCCGATCGCGAGCTGTGCATGCTGAAGGGCAAACATGAATGGGATTGCCACAACTATTTGCGAGTCTACGCGCGACTCGGCGATGGTCAAATTCTGCTCTGTGGCACCAATTCGTATAAGCCGCGCTGTCGCTACTATGCCCCCGTTGACCATCCGGCGAACGCAACGGAGGCCAGCTCCGGCGGCAGCAGCATGCGGTACGTGAATACGAACGAATCGGAGGCTCAGGGCCTCTGTCCGTATAGTCCGGCGCACAACAGCACCTATGCCTTTGCCGATGGGCAGTTGTACAGCGCCACGGTGGCCGATTTCTCCGGTGGCGATCCTTTGATCTATCGCAACAATCTGCGCACCGAGCAGTACGATCTGAAGCAGCTCAATCAGCCGGACTTTGTGGGCGCCATCGAGCGCAATGGTTACGTGCTCTTCTTCTTCCGCGAGCTCTCCATGGAGTACATGAACTTTGGCAAAGCGGTCTACTCGCGCGTGGGTCGTGTCTGCAAAAACGATCGCGGTGGACCCTACAACCATGGCAAGAGCTGGACATCGTTCGTCAAGGCGCGACTCAACTGCTCGGTGCCCGGCGAGTTTCCTTTCTACTTTGATGAGATACGTAAGTGGCAACCGGCTAAGAGCCTCACAGTCATAATCTCTATCTGTATCTCTCCATTTAACAGAGGCTGTAAGTCCGATCGTGGAGAGCAGCGGCCAGGCGCTGGTTTATGCTGTGTTCACCACCTCCGTAAACGCCATACCCGGCTCGGCAGTGTGTGCCTATCGCGTGGATGACATACTGGCCGCTTTCGATGGCGATTTCAAGTCGCAGAAGGATTCGCAATCGCAATGGCTGCCCGTCGAACAGACGCAGGTGCCCAAGCCGCGTCCCGGCCAGTGTGTGGATGACTCGCGCACGTTGACCAGCATTGCGGTTAACTTCATCAAGAATCATCCGCTAATGGAGAGCGCTGTGCCGGCCATGCACGGCCGTCCGCTGCTGACCAAGGTTAATCTACACCATCGGCTAACGGCCATTGCGGTGGATCCGCAGGTGCGTGCTTTAAATGGCAACCACTACGATGTCATCTACAGTGGCACTGACGACGGCAAGGTCACTAAGTTCATCAGCACGCTCACAACGCACCAGAACAGCAGCACGGATCGGCTGCGTACGGTGGTCATCTCAGAGATGCAGGTACTGCCCCTGGGTACGCCTGTGCGCGAGCTGGTTATCGCTTCCAAGAAGAATACGCTCGTCGTGGTCAGCGATGGGCGACTGGTAACGGTGCCGCTACATCACTGCTCGCTGATTGTCGACTGCTTGGGTTGTCTTAGCCTGCAGGATCCAAACTGTGCCTGGGATTTGCAGACGCACGAGTGCAAGAATCTCGCCGCCAGTCAGCACAAGTTCGGCACCAAAACATATTTGCAAAGCCTGAACACAACCAAAAAGGCGGCGGCATCGCTATGCCCCAAAACTGCAGCAGATCCCGTTATTGTTACGATGGCTCCATCCCAAATGGAGGAGGTCCAAAAGCTTCACTACGCCAGTGTGGGCGCTGCCTCAGCCGAAGTCCAGCCGAGCTCAGAACAGCAGCCAACTGGAGGCGGTGCTGACTTTGCGCTAAATGATTACATAGATGAAAACAAAATACCGCAGGCATCAGTGGATCCCGAGCAGGTTATGACCAGTATGCATGGTAAGTGGCGCGCAGAGTTCGAGCCAAGGCAGCGTTCACAGCTTCTCTCATTGTAGATTCCCAGAAGTCGATTGCAGTAGTCAATGAGCTACAAAAGGCTTCTGCCTTAGCAAACTACAAATGGATGATATATATATTTGCTCTTTTTATAACATTCTTTTTGGGAGGTTTTGTCGGCATAAGAATAAAGCATTTATGCCAACAGAATCGATTAGATGCCAGCCACCATAATCAATTTGGAAAGTCGATGTAAGATCTGAACTCTGGTTGTTAAGTTTGCACTCTGACTAATGTTGGTTTTTTTGTTTTTGTCCCACAGCCCATTTAAACATCAAAACGGCGGCAAGGCCGTTAATTTGTTAATCAACTCGAATTCGTATGCGACGACACAGAAAACACCGAATCTGGATCTTGAAAAAGACCGCAGTCACGAGTGCAAAAACTCTACAGAACATTTGGAAAAGGAGCTGCCCTGCAAAACGTCCACGCTGACAAAAGTGAAACGCACTTATATATGAGGCGAAACCACATCAGTTTTTTGATGGCCAGTTCACCACAAAATTAGTCGAATTTTCGTTGTTTATGTTGCTGTTAGTTATAGTAAGCCCCTCAAATGGACATAGCAACAGTTTTTTGACGCGTTTGAAACGCGTCTTGGCGCATCCGAAACTGTTGTGCTTATATTTAGTTCTTTTTTGTCAAGATTTAGTTAAATTTATCTATAAAGCGCAGCGTCGTGTGCAGCGCTAGTTGAAAAGGCAATACCATTAAGTTTGTATGCCTTGGCTGCTACGCAGTGTACGAGGCGACACGTCTATATGTTTATTTGATAGATTAATTTGTAAGTGCAAACATTAGAGCTTAAGCATTTGCATATCACATGTAGAAAGCAGATTCGGGCTACACATAAATTGGCTATGTTTTATTAAACAAAAGTTTATGGCCTTGCCCAAAAATGTCGAACCCACCCACAAATCGAATATTTTTCTCGAAATTCAAACGATTATTATTCTGTACAAGTATTTTGTTAGACTGAAAGTTTTTATATTTTCTTTATAGATTTCTATGTGCATGCAAAAATATGCTATTTAATTATAAACTCTCTGTTTTGTGGCTATCAAAAGCAATATAAATTGTATCTAATATAAAGCTCAATAAGGAATTGAATTTAAGAAAATGTATTTTTGTAATTTGATATAGTACGATTAAGCTTAAGAAACATGATTATTTAACATATTGTTCTGCGGTCAAACATAAATGAGGCTGTTTCGTAAGAACTGAGATCCCTTGACACAGCAGCCCTTGAAAGAAAGAGTAACGCACAAATAATTATAGCATGCGCCTTAAATAAAAGCAAAACAAAAAAAAATTATAAACAATATCAATATAAATGCCTATTTTTAGGCCTTAAATGTAAAGTTAAACACTTAGGCTAAGCATTACAATAAATACATAATTGCATGTATTTTAAAGCAGAATCAGCATTTTATATGTTTATGTTTAATTTTTAAGATGTTGTCCGTCCGTAACATGCAAATATTTTAGAAATTATAATGATAATATATTTTTATATGTAATTGTATCTAATATTTTACGTGACTCAGTACAATTTTATACAAAAAGCAAAAACAAAAAGCTTCACACAAAAGAAATTTTTGAAATTAACAAAAAAAAATTTAAAACAAAAACAAAATCTCTACGAACAGGAAATGGTCGTTCTCGAATGACTCAGAAATAGATGACAATCGAGCAATTCCATATCCTCAAATTCTCATATTGTGATAGATTTTATTGAAATTCAAATGATAAAAATATGCCTTTTAGGTTGGAAAACAATGCTATATGTGAAAGAGAGTCGTCGAATATTTACGATTTTATCTCGATTGGAAGAGCAAAAAAAGAAACAATTGTAAATTTTATAACATACATGTATTGTACTTGATATATTGTTGTACGCATTTAACGAGCTATGCTAAATTAAATAAAGTCGTCATTTTTTAATACAAATTTTCTTATTACTGTTTGGGAATCTACATTCAATGTAATGTAATGTAATGGTACTTAATTTTATCTGTGGCGGGTGTTGGGATACTATTCAGATTCTGTTAAATGCTATGTGATGTTACAGAGAGAACTAAAGTTTAGTTCACTCAGGTATGTTACAGAGAGTACGAAAGTTTAGTTCTCTCTGGTAATGTTACAGAGAGTACTAAAGCAGTCCCCTTAACATACTGGTATTGAGGAATATAATTAACATCATGTTGAGTAATAAGTATTAAGAAGAATATGTTATTTCTGAAGCGCTAGTTTGAGAAGGCAAATTGTAAACAATAACTAAGCATACAATACAAAGTACATAGTGGAATAAAATAATATTTCCGATAGGATTCTGTGATTTTCTTTGTATTTCCATATGATTCAACGGAAATGATCATTTTTAAAAAATACAGTGTACATTTATGAAAAACCGAAATCAGTTTTTCTAAAATCGGTATTTTTGGTATTTTTCATGTGCAAGTTAACTCAGCTGTACTTGGTCATACTGCCGTATGGTCTCGTTCATTTCCTTTTCGTTTTCCAAGCCTGCGGGTTCATTTGTCTTTTAAATCCGCAATTCCTATTTGCATCTTCGGTTTTTATTAAGTTTAGTCAAATTTATCGTACGCAGCGCTGTATGATATTCGATAATCTCTTAGCATTATCTACTATTTTGCATTTTTTTGCACTAAATTTCAAATTAAAAATGGTAAGCACAAAGTTTTTATTAAATTATCATACATAAACGAATTGATGATTGTTCTTCTTCTGAAGAGTCGGATGGTAGTAATCTTTGCAAAAGGGTTGCTATTGTTCATATATTGTAGAAAGAATAAGAACGGCCAACTGATAAATATTAGGAAATTCCTTTATAAATACCTTTGCTATCTGATTACTAATGCCGCGTTTCCTTTTGCAGATGGTTGAACCCACGTGTTTTAAAGCCGGCTTCTGCAGTGTTGAAAACGCCACAGGTAAGGTTCAAGACTTCAAAATGAAATCATTTCGGTGATTCGCTTAAGTTTCTTATGATGATAAGTTCAATCTAAACAAAGTGCTGTTGATTTATAACTTAAAATTAAACCAAAAGGATTCTGATAACTAAATTCAACTTTACGTTGAGCTGAAAAGTCACAAGGGAAAACTAACCTCATTTTTTCTTTAATTACAGGGCTGTCGAGCAGGCGAAGTTTAGGTTATCCATGATATATGGTAAGTTTTTAGGCTTTATCAAATTAAAGTTTTATAATGATGAAAGTAATTACCGTACGATTTTCGTGATTAAAAACCCCATGGCTGCAATTTTTGCAACTGATGCATATTTCTTGAAATTTATGTCTTGCAAGAGAAACAACCACATAACGCATTTTTTTATATTTATTTTTAGAATTTCATTCAGATCAATTGAAATGAGGCAGATTTTTGCGCAACTCCATGAGGTAAGTTACAGTCGATATCTTGCATTGTGTTTACAAAGTGATGAAGGTAATTACCGTACGATATCTATGATTTAAAACCCGATGGCTGCAATTTTTGCAACTGAATTTTAAACACAATTTGCAATTTACGTCAAATCCTTTTCAATTTGGCTAATTTATTGTCTGTTTCTTTCAGTCGTCCACTTGAAACGAGTTGAACTCAAATTTTCGTGTTGCTTAGTTAGGTAAGTCTCTTCGTGTCTTTTTACCTTTGTTTTCTGTGCGCTTAGATGATGAATACCTTTATCTATAATAACTTTCGTTCTACTGAGTAGAAAATGCGGAGAAATATAACTGAAACTTAAACGCATTTTAAGCAATTGGTGGAAAAAACGATGTATCAATTTTATCTAACTTTACATTTCTGTCTTTACAGTACATTCGATGTGAGGTTCTTATCCGTTGGGAAGTATTCCAGGATTGTCAAAACCTAAATGTAAGCATTTAATTTTTATTTATTTCTAATACCATTTAAGACACTATATTGATGATAAACTTACTCTGAAAACTATGCTGACCAACCAAAGAAAATTAACCAAAAGGATACTGATAAAATTAACTCAATAGAAACTGTACCAATTTTCTCTGGCGCTACTAATCTATCTTTTCTTTGTTAACAGCACATCTTTGGCAAGGATGTTTCGAGGCGAAACTAAATAGTACCTTTCATCGGCTGCAAGGTAGGCTCCATTTTCCCCAGACCTTAAGCAAAAACTTGTAAACTGTAACGTGATGTATACTTCAGTATAGTTCATTAGAAACAAACATGTTACAATTTTTTGAAGCTGATATATAAATATAGATATGCATCAGGCTACGTAATAAAATGTATACTAAAAAATCAATATCTCTTGCAGTTGCTGCGTTGGTCTCGAAATAAATGGAGAAAGTTGAAGCCTAAGGTAGGTTTCATTTACTTATATTAACTTCAAAAGTCGCGATTTTGCTCTGATGAATTATCCTAAATCAGGATCCCTCTACTGAGTAGAACCCATAAAAACCATGCGGTCAATTTTTCCCCGACTGAAATCAACAATCGCCGAGCTTAATTTGACTACCGTTGTTGGTTAATTGAAAAACTAAGTAACTTTTATTTTTCTTACAGCTATGATTCTTTTTCTGTGCCGGCCAGCAGCATTCGGAGATTACAACATCGAATATGAAAAAGGTGGGTTAACCCTTTAATATAAAATTCGAACTCGAAACGATAAATGTGTTTATCTGATGAATTATCCTAAATCAGGATCCCTCTACTGAGTAGAACCCATTAAAAACCATGCGGTCAATCTTTTCCCGACTGAATAAACCATTAGCATTAATCTTGGTGCTGTGATGTTCAACAATTGATCAAATCTTTTTGCTTGCAGGTTTTCATCCGTGCTCAACTATAAACTACTGCTGGTGTCCACGGATGCTTCAAGGTAAATTGAAAAAAATACCTGTTCTACTCGAACATCTTTATGATGAAAACCCCTACAAGGGACCTCTACTGAGAGTAAATACCATGCTGCCTCATCTTCTTTCCCCAACTGAAACATATCTATTTAAGCAATGCGTAACATTGAAATTGCCCAAGGTGTTAATTTTCCATTATCTTCTTTTTTCAGATTCATTATTAAACCGATGCAGAAGTCTATAGCCAATTCTTATAAAAATATGTTAAAAAAATAAAAAGAAATCAGAATACTTAATTTATGTTTTTATTTCTAAGCAATCTAAAATAGGCTTCAACCCGTTCACTTGAGTTCCCCGCAAGCATAAATAATAGTTTTCTGCGAAGGTGTGCCGGATTTATTGCCACATCGCTCCATTTTCCGCACAACGTCCGCGCCACTGATGACATGTCCAAAGACCACGTGCTTGTTGTCTAGCCAGTCGGTTCTGCAAGAGACGAACATGGGATTAAATGTGTCTGAAAATAGTCGTCCCGTAGTCCCTACTTTGTGGTGCATATGAAGAACTGTGATCCATTTGTGTTGGGACCTGAATTCGCCATAGATAACGTGCCGAAACTGTTGTGCTTTAAATTGAAATTCTCGTCGTTGAACTTCTTTCCGTAAATGGACTTGCCACCGGTGCCATTGTGGTTTGTGAAATCTCCGCCCTGGCACATCTGTGTGGAATAGTTGGATTACTAGAGTGTGCCAATTTTGTTTTAATGTTCACTCACAAATTCTGGAATGATGCGATGGAAGGTGCAGCCTTTATAGCCGTAGCCCTGCTCATGCGTGCACAGCTGGCGAAAGTTCTCTGCCGTCTTGGGCACCACATCGGCGCGCAAGAGCATGACAATGCGCCCGGCATCGTTGCCGCCAATGCGTATATCGAAGAACACCTGAGGATTTCGCTTCTCCGACTTCTCAATTACCGCTGGCCCCGTGGATGGCGTTTCTACCTTCTCCTTATCCGCATCTGGCTCGCCCTCCGCTTGCAATGTGGCGCCCGCATGCTTCTGCAGCCAGTCGTCATCCGCCCATACCGGCTTAAAGCTATCCTCCTTGACGCGCACGGGCTTGGCTAAGTTGACGCGTATCGTGCGGCCACATAGCTCGGAATCGTTCTAAAAACAGGAGAGGTTATAGGCTGGTCGGCCAGATGTCCTAAGTGCGTGGACTTACCATGTTATCGATGGCAGAGGCAGCATCTTCGTAATTCTCGTACTCAATAAAGGCAAATCCTCGATGTCTTTGCGACTCGTAGTCGACCGGCATTTGAATGTCCGCAATGTCGCCGAACGGTATAAACGCATTGTTTAGCAACCTTTCCGTGACCTCATCGGCCAGTCCGCCAACATAAACAGTCCGCTTGTCATTTGACATTATTCACATAAACGTTTATATTGCAATTGTTTTCGTAAAAAAACGCGGCAGCTGCTGAACATTGGCTGGTTTTATGGAGCGAATGGACAGCAACAGCTAGTGTTGAACTGCCAACTCGATCGATTTTTGTCTGGGTGGCAACGTTGCCATAGTGAAAAAGCGGGCTTTTATTTTTGTTATCGTTTTCAAAATATGCGTATTTTGCATATATATATATATATATGATAAGGGGGGTATTAAGTAGACTTAGTTCTCGGGTTTGCTGTGTGTTTAAGGCAGATTTGCCGACAAAGTAACTGGATCTTTCGTAAAATCAAAGCAGTTTGTGTTATCTTTAAATAATTTAGTAAGCTTTATTATTTATAACTACCCTAAAATGTTACGTAAGATAAGATTCACTGCTAGTGCACATGCCCTCTGCTTCCGTACATTTGAAATGATTATTTGTATTATTTGTATTCCTTGCCACCGGCATTAGAAAACTCACAAGCGTCAGACAATAGCCGGGAACATACGCGTACGAGGCATAGAGAACAAGCGATAAACAGCTGCCGATGAGGACGTCTGCAAATTAAAATAAAAATCGAAACAATTAGCGTAAATATTTAAGTGCGAATTTCGTGCTGGGCACTATTAGGCTGCAGTTAGTCATTCCTCTCCTGACATGGACTGACCGAAATAGATAAGATATCGCGTCGGGTGCAGGAGGCGGAGGGCGGCTATCAGGTTGGCGATTGATAATCGCTGTTTAATCGCTGCACTCTTTAACAGTTATTGCCGCACTTGGCTACTTACTGCAGAAGACCTTCTCCCATGGCTCGCAAATGGCAATCTGTGTGTTAAGCTCGTAGAGGCTATAAAGCCATATCAGATAACGCTTGAATCTCGCATATTCCTCAGCTATTTTTCCAAACATGGCCTATACGGCTGTGGTAGAAGTCTGGTGGACAGCAGTCTATACGTACTGGAGGTGCGCAGTGAACTAAACTGAACCGAAATGAACCTGGCCCGCCGTGGAAGGAAACAAAACGAGAAACACGCCACAAACCGAACGTTATCATAAAAGTTTTGTAAATCGAGTTAGAGACTTACGTACCCGTTTACCGTACAGAGATAAAATACATTTTTATTTTTTGTTTTATTTATTATTGATTAGCTTTCGGCATTATCAGTCGAGGCAAACGCGTCGCGTAATCGCTGACGTTATTTCGGATGCATTGATTCATAATTACATATCAGCCGACCAGCGGCACCATCGACAGCAGGAACACCCAGACGGACAGAACGTCGTTGGCGTAGGCGTTGATGTGCACCGCCACCGAGAACTCGACGAGCGCATTGTTGTTGTAGTGAATGCAGGTGGTGCGAATGCGCTCCGATACGGCAGCCAGGTTGGTGTACGCAAAATTGATTGTAAAGCCGTAAAGCTGTGCGATAACGCCGCAAATTAAACAATCGCTGTCGATTCATAAAAGTTTATAACGTGTAAGTGGCCCTCACCCGAAAGTTGGGATACTCGCGTTCCAGCTCCTCGCTGAACGCGGGCTCGTCGTACCGGCTGCCCGTGAATATGCTCAGGTTCTCCATTTCGGCCAGAATTTTTAGCAGACGCGGCTGAAACGCACTACAAGGAGCCGGAGTTAGCTGGCCAACAGTTCCAATTGACGCCACCTACCGATTCCAGAGTGTTTTGCGTGTGCTGCGCCAAGCATTAATCTTCTTCATGATCTTCCGCTCGATGTGCTTCTGCAGCTGGCTCAGATCGTAGCTGTTCTTGTAAACGTAGTCCACCTTCTGGACGCCGCCCTGCGGCGCCTTCTGCCGCTTGTTGAACAGCGGCAGCCAGCAGCTGCCGTCCTGCACATTGAAGTTGGTCAGGCTCACGCGCTCCTCCGCTTGGATATTGATGTATATCTGATCGGAAAGGAACGTTATTATATCTTGAACTGATTGAAATTGGGCAAATCGGGGTTTAGTGGTTCTGTGCAAGTGTGTGTCGCAGGCAGAAGGATGCGTCTCCTTACCCGTAAAGTATATATATTCTTACTACGGACTCGGGCTTTGGTTTGTACATTATGATCTCACAAAAAATAACTAAAATAATGGCAAATCGATTTAATCTATATATATGCCTATATATAAATGACCCCCTCTAAATATCTCACAAAAATGATTGAAACACGCCAGCTAGGGGCGTGGCAAGTCGATTCAATCTATATATCTCGCTCAGTTTCGAGGCTAGCTACGCTAATGAACTCTTAAGATCAAGGTAAGATTTGTTTGCCAGACTTGGCGAAATCTCCCGCAGATTTAAAGCTAAAGTCAACACTTCATTTTGATATCTGCTGGTTGCACCTACGTTTTGCGGCGAGACAACGCAGTGCACACGTGTTAGGGGGCAGAAGACGTCCTGTAGTTGGTACCGCTTGCCTGTGTCGGGTGCCACCAGCAGGAGTTCGCCGCTGTCCGGGTCGCGGTAGATGACGCACGTGCACTCGCCATAGGGACAGGCCTGGCCGAGCAGTAGCCAGCAGTCGAGGCCCAGCGAGAGCATGTAGTTGCAGAGCAGCACGCCGAGGTCCTTGGGGGAGCACCAGGTGCTGTCGAGCACCGTTTGGTTGTCGAGCCAAACGCCCCGGAAGCTCTGGCAGGCATCCAGCTGGTTGCGCATCGGGCACAGCAGCGAGACGAAGCGGCAAATCCGCTCCAGCCGCGTCTCGTTCGCCAGCGGCAGCGGCACCGGCTCTAGCAGACGGGTGAGGCAGACGCGCTTGCCGTGCGACGTGCAGATCAACGGCTCCACGTAGCGCTTCGGCTGCGGCAGCAGCTGTTGCACCTCCAGGCGACGATCGCGCACAAATTGCTGCAGTTCGGGCAGCTCGGCGCAGGCCAGGCCGCCAATCTGAAGCGGCTTGGGCTGACAGGCTGGGTCCACGCTCAGGTAGAACCACAGATGGACGCTCTCCTTGAACTCGGGATACTGCTCGACGGATATGTTGGTCACCGAATCGATAAGCGGTCTTTTGTAGCCCACCAGCACCTTGGGCATGCTCAGCTCAATGCAGCCCTCAAACTAAAGTGTCAAACAGATTAACGGCCATTATTGTTAGCCGGGTCAAGCACTCACCTTGCGACTGGCCAACAGACTGCTCATGGGCACCCGGAATTCGCCCAGCCAATTGCACTGCACGCGCTGGTAAAGATCGGAGGCCTCGTCCGTGTACTGCTGCTCGATCAGCTCGTCGAACAGGCTGATCTTGAGATCGTCGCGCAGATCGCACGGCTGGCCCGTGAGCTGCAGCTGCAGGTGCTCGTTCCACGTGGGATTCGATCCTTCCGCCGTCCGACTGCGGCACAGCCTCTGGCCATAGCTCAATGTGACAAAGGGGCGCACATTGGAGTACATCAGCGCTGCAACAGATTACGATTATATATATATATAAATCTTTTTTTGTTTTAAATTAATATTCGGATATCAGAGTGTGAGCAATTCAAGGCTTAAAAAAATTGTTTACTTATCTTAAATTAGGGTTAGTTAGGATTAGGATATATGTGGGTTATATCTATAGATTGGCCAGTATTACACACTGACAACTTAAATAGGGTATTATCAAAGGTAATATAACAATATATAATATAATATAACTAGGGAATACCCTCAACCTGTCTTTAGATACATTTCAACCCCCTTGGCAACTAAGTTCGTGAATAACTTTTAAACTAAGAGCATGAACTTGATGAAATTTTCAGGGCTTAACAAGAGCATTGTTATTGTACAATCCAAAGCCCAAGTTCGACTTATTTGAATTGGATTTTTTCCACATTTAGGGCCATTCTCACGAATTATTGAACTCTTTTTATGGTTTTCTTGCTATGGAGGGGAAACTTATTGTCCTTCAGATAAATGCCATCTGGAGTCTGAAGTCTATTAGGGGCCCGTTATGGCAACAACAACAGCCAGCCACCGATTAACGTCCGATTATAATCAATAGTTGCACAACATCACATAATAATAATTCTTGTTATTGAACTTGATTAATAGGTAGTCTAGCAAGATTCTTTCCAATTCTTAGAATTTCAAAAGCGGCTGTTTGCGATTGTGCACACAAGTGTCACATTGGATTGCGTTTTGTTACAACTTTATCAACTGGTGTTGAGGCGGTGCAGTATAAAGGTCACTTAACACTATTTCAGCTTAATTGTTAATTATTAATCTAATTATTTGTAAACACTCTTGGGCAAAGTAAACATGTTTGTACACATATATTCACTCAATCATTGTTTTCGTTGCTGTTATTTACTATAAAGTATATAAGTGAGGTATATATATTCTTGATGAGCATGACTAGCCGAGTCAATCTACCCGGAGACTATTTTTGAAGTTCGTGTATATCATACGCATATCAAGTTTATATGTTAACGATAATTCGTCTCGTTTTCTTATTATCGATAATTATCGGAGAACATATCGTAGACACCATTAGAGCTAGAGCCACTAAATTTGGTTTAAAATGTTCGCTTGAAGCATATAGCAGGTAAGGAATATTTCGGATTTTAGATACCTTCCCCCATGCGCACTAAATATGCAAAAAAAAACGCAATTCAAAATTTGGTTAGTACATAGATTTAAATGCCGTTTTTAAACTGTACAAATTTCATTAAGATCATGCATTTAGTTTAAAGTTATTCATGAATTTAGTTCAGGAGTATGTATGAAAACACAGGGTTCAGAGTATCCTCTAGTCGGACGCTTCCGACCAGAGCCTTCTCTTTTGTTTTCTGCTGCGTCGATCATAATTTCTTATGAAAAGCCGTTGCATCCAGCTCAAGAGTGCATATATGTATGTATGTATGTATGTGTGTTCCGCGCGCAATTCAGATCCACACCAAAACACCCACACGCAGAGAGCGAGCGCTCATGTTAACATTTTAACAGAACAGAGAGAGAGAGAGACAGACACACATGTCTGTTTGTGCTGTTAAAATGTTAACATGAAACTGCCGCTATCGATAGTTAGCCGCTATCGATAGTTACACAGCCTATGCAACAATATACAGACATATATACTTTATGGGATCGGAGATACTTCTTTCTGCCTGTTGCATATATTTGTATAAAACCATTTTACCCTTTTTACTCTTTTTGAATGTGTTACGGGTATATAAACGACCAACACCAACAACCAACAACAGAGAGAAAGAAGGGAGAGGATTGTGGCATTTGAGAGCGCCAAAAGATGGCGAAAATATGCAGATAGCGAAAATACAAAAACAAAATGTTAGCGGGCAACAATGCAACTGCAGAAGTCATCCAGAACGCAGATTGTTGTAAAAAACTCAATGTAGAACAGTTTATTTAAAAGTTGCCAAACAAAGTCAAGCTATGTTAATATTAATTTTAGGCCAAATTACACGAGTTTAGGGTGGATTAAAACGGTAAAAAATTAACTATTTCGCGGCGCAAGAGTGCTACGCGATTTTAATTATATAGTGGGTATAATTAAAATAAACATGCATAAGCAAAAAAAGAAATTAAATATTTTTTATTTGGATTTAAAAACTGCATAGCGACCATTATGTAGTATGACTTTCAACATAAGCATTTAAATTTTAAAACATTTGTTTTTCACTTTAGATTAGTTGTTAACCCGTGCCCGACTCATAATACAATAATTATATAAATTCTGGCTCTGAGTCTGCTGAGCACCCACATGAACCTCCTGATGGGCCTCCATATGTGATTCCGGATGCAGTTCCATTGGCAATGTGTGCCTGATCCGCAAAGCAATCATCAATGATTATTGTTCCCTTAACATTTTCCCAGGGAGCCCAGCCTGATATCTTTTTTATTTCAAGGGCGCATTTTACAGAGGCTCGAATGTCGTCCGAAAGCAGGGCCTCACAGTCCACTTTGCACAAATTTTTTTCGTATATACTGCCTTCCTCGCGGCACCAATATTCATTACCGATTTGGAATAGTCCGTAGAATGTCACATGATCCGGGTTTGTAGCACTTACTACGTGAGTACGGTAATCACTAAGCTCCCTTGCAATAAGAACCCATCTGGCTATATCACTCCGCGGAATATTCAATTTATCTAATTCCCGTGCCAAGCCGCATCGATCAAGACGAATTGCATCCGTGAAAAATAGGTGCAGCAGTATCAGCAGAGCGGACCCCTTCAGAAACATGTCTTTCCTTGCCAACTAAATTAGTACTAAATTACAGTCCGAAACCAGTGCCCAATTAAAGCAGTCGTACCCATTAACTATGCGTAAAGCGGGTATACTGATTTTCGACAAATGTATTTAATAGGCAGAAGTGAGCATATCCGAAAATATATAAAATATATAAATTGTTGATCGGAACAAAGAATTATTTCGATCGAGCCGTGTCCGTCTATGGACTCGCCGGATCGATATCGATATCGATTTAAGCCATGGCTAAAGCTATTAAATGTATGTTCTAGTATAGACTCTCATATACGTTTGAAAAACTAGAAAATGAAATCAAAAGGATCGGAAAATTAACACAAGAAATTGCGAAATAAAATTTCAATTATAATCGGATGCAGAAAGTTTGCAAATTTTTGAGAATATATGAGTTGGAGAAAATTCGAAAGTACGCTACAGTAGTATCCTCCTAGTCGGTCACCATTGACTAGAGCACTAATACTAGCTCACCTACAATTGTAGATAACAGGAATTATTGTGAAATTTATATTTAACTACTGATTGTTGTCCAAACGGAAATATATCATATCGAATAAATCCAAAAATTAGTTGATAATCAATCAAAAAAAAAAACAAGTGAGGGGCTCTAGTTGGGGGTGCCAACTAGTGGATAGCCTGAGCCATGTCTTTACATACATTTTAATCCCTTTGCACACACACACACATATATATATATATCACATATATACATATATGATCACAGCACTAATCCACGGTATGTGCAATTGGGGTTATATATTAAAAATACCGTAAATACCCATGGTAAAAAAACTCTACCGAGATAATTTAATTTAATTAATGATAAATTAATCAGGTAGCTCTTAAGTTTTTCATTTACTCACTTTGCGTAACAAACAAACTGGCGCTGATATCGCTGTTGGTGCCCGCGCTGTTTTGCCGTGCCTGCTGCTCCACGTTAAGGATGTGGCGACTGCGAACTGGAACACCCGTTGCCCGCACCACATGGAGTGATATGGTGAACGGTTGGGCCTGATCCGTGGCCCGCGTTGGCTTCGCTTGCCGGGCGGGCTCGCGCGCCGCTGCGGCACCCTGCCGAAAAATGCGGGAGCACAGAGCACGCCACAGCGCTGACCAGCCGGCGGACTCATCGACACCGTCGCCGAGCAGCTGCAGCAGCGGCAGCGGCGTTTGCAGCAGCTTGGCCCGCTGAATGCACTGGCTGGTTATCGTCTCGTAGAGCAGCTGGATAAACTTGCGGCCGCGATGCTTGTGCAGATCAATGGGATTCCAAACAGTGCCCGGGTCGAGCAGCTGGCCGCTGTTGGAGTTACTCCTGTGCTCCTCGAGCTCGGCGATCTCATGCTCCAGGGCGGGCACAAAGCTGAGCTGCTTGGTGTGGAAATTGCGCTGCTGATGGCGCGAGTGCAGCAGCTGGAAGCGTCTATTCCGCACAAGTTCCTCGACGCCACACAGCTGCAGCTGTTGCTCGACAAAGATTAGCGGCGCCACACGGCCGGCTGACGAGCTGGAGCCGGACCTTGCGCCGCCGGGTGGCCGGGGCGTGGCCCTGGCCTCAGCGGCCGTCACGATGTCCGGAAGTTTGCGCGCGAGCAACGTTTGACCTAATTTATACGGCAGTTTCTCTATATCGTCCAGCTCATTGCCGCTTGTGCCGTCCGTGCAATGATAGTCAATATGCAGATAGAGATCGCCCGTCAATTTGGGACGCAAAACTGCCGCAGAGGACGCCACCTGGAAGCCAAGTTTCTGCTGCTCCCTGCCTCTTTTCATCACCTCCAGTGGAGCGCTTATTAGCGCTAGTCGGCGACTGTGTGATGTAATCGTGGATTTCTCGAACAGCTGCAATTGAATATATATCAAGAATTAGATATATCTATATATTGATTATATACTTAAGTTAATATTATTACTGTTTCCTTTGCATTAACTAGACATTTTATTGCTTTCCTTTTTAATATCTTTAATAATTTAAATATGTATTCTATAAATTATATTGGTAATAGCATTAGCAAACGTAATAAGACGTCATATAACTATAAAGTTTTTACTATCCATAGACAGTTAATGTTGATAAATAATAAAACTCTTTATAACAGAGTTGCAAAATATTAATATAGCTATTTACCCATTTTATAACTGCAATAAATAGTACAAAAGAGATTAAATTGCTGTGTTTGCAATATTCAATAATACTATCTATAAATATATAATCTACAAGAAATTAGGTAATCAAAAACAGCTCATTGCTTATATTTTATTTTATTAACACTGGAACGTCATCCTATTTTTGGAAGCCATATTGAACAAATTCTGAGCACGGACAA
The DNA here is from genome assembly GCA_035043565.1 of Drosophila robusta. Classification (NCBI taxonomy): domain Eukaryota; kingdom Metazoa; phylum Arthropoda; class Insecta; order Diptera; family Drosophilidae; genus Drosophila; species Drosophila robusta. The sequence continues at coordinate 8,540,669 of JAWNMW010000584.1, forward strand.
TGTTGAGAATTAAATTATGTTTGTTGCTTAATTCATTTTTAATGTAAATTAAAAGAATTTCTATTACATATATTATTCCTTTAACTTAAAATTGAGACACCACAAACAGTAAAAATCTGAAAAAGCCTGGAAAAGGAGAATCTGCATCGTCGATGACGGTTCAGGGTTAAAATATTTTGTTAAATTATAAATATATTATTTAAGTATCTATTTAATTAAATATATTAGTTGTGGTCTTAATAAACGTAAATCTATTCCATCTCTGACTCTTTCCTCATTTCAATCCATCAAATACTAATTATTATTAATATTGTTTGTTTTAGATTAGATTTATATTAATAAATATATTTATCCTGCTAACCCATTTCTACATGTGATTCGGCAAATATAATCTCCCGTTGTATCGGTGATGTTTTTAGTTTCTAATTTTTTATAATTCTTTAAGGGTTTTACCTTTTAATTTTTGTTGTAATTAAAATAAAACCAAACATATTACATGTGAGCCCCTATAAATATCGTGATTGGCCTGAAATCTTGCGATTTCTATTTATATATATATAGTAATCTAATGGCTACGTGACAGACAGCATGCACTTAACAAAAACTCAATTTTATACTTTTTATATTCATAAGAAAAGTGACCTAATGCAAATATGAATCAGCCGCATTGAAATTTATATAGTTAATTTCAAATCAAACACAATTATCGTTTTATATCAGCAGTTGCAATTTCAGTAGATTTAAGGCAACAAAAAATCGAATCGGCCGGCAAAATGCAGACAGAAATGCATTTGTGTGCGGCAAAGTGTTGCCAAGACGGCACCTCCAGTGTGGACAGCGTGGAGCGTTGCGTCGATCGCTGCCCGGCGCCGATGACCCGCGCCCAAAACTAAGTGCAACACGAACTGGGCGAATTTCGGGGCAGACTACAACGTTGCGTCATGCAATGCAACGATGATGTAAAATTCAAATTGCCAGCCAATCCAAATGAGGATCAAATAGCCAAGTTCACAGAATAAGCGTGTAGGCCTTATACCCACTCTGATGAAAACTATGAAAACGGTCCTAGCCAAAGGGCCCGAAGCTATACCACAAGACTGATTTCTAAACTATATACTATATATTGCATTTATGCATAATTACCATAATTGTTGAGCTGTTTTCTGATGTCTGGCAAAATAGATTGTTAATATCAAGTAAAAGTACCTTAGACAACTTGAAATACATTTAATACCCCTGTGCAAACCAAATGCAATCATTATTTTTAGAAAATAAAAAAAAAAAAATTAGCGAAATTGATAAGACCTAGACCCAGACCTAGTCCGCTTAGGTCGAATTAGATAGCGAGCGATCGAAAAGTTTCGTGGAGACTAGCAGAAAACAAGCAAGAATATAGAATCTTTATATTTTTTCGGGGCGAGGGTGGAGTGCTCGATCTTAAGAGGAAACCGGTCCAATTTGGTGACTAGCTCTAAAATTGTGGGAGATATGGATTGTGTTATCTGACGCAGGTAAACATGAATATATATTTCAAGTTTCCCAATATACCGATACATATAAACATATGTATAAACTTGTTCGACGTAAAGAATAGGAACAATGATAGTCGTAAATCTAGCGTATACTATTGACTGCCAATGAAAGGGACGACTATTAGGTGCCGGGTGCAGGGTATCCCCAGTCGGTCACTCTCGAGTAGAGCAATTGTGCTTACCCAAATCTTGAGCTGCTCTGGATGCGAACGATTGAGCAGGACGCCAATGCTCTCGTCCATGTGCACGTGCAAATCCGGCTCCAGGCGATAGCTGCGCGTCTGCGCCACGTACTGTGTGTCCAGGTAGAGCTTCAGGTAGTAGTTGCGTTCCTTGTGCAGCTGCTCGCCGCCAGCCGTCGCGTTGTTCGGGCAGGGTTTGAGCATGGATTCATCCTTTGGCAGCCGGAGCACGTGCACCTCCGGCTCTTCGGGATCCTGAAAGGCGCGCTCGTACTGGATCTTCAGACTGTCCATGATTTCAGCAAAGCGGGGCTTACGCGGCGGCTTCGACTTAACGGCCGATGACTGCTTGCTGCTCCAGACGCGTCGCCGGTGATAGTACGATTCCAGATGCTCGCGATACACCTCGGCCAGATCGGCCTCGAAGCGCTGCTTCCACGCCGAGCAGGAGGCATCCAAGTCAGCGGGCGGCACCAGCCGCAGGCTGAGCTGGAAGCGCGTGCACTGGAACTGCTGCTGCTTGCGCAGCTCCTTCAGCCTGGCCCACTGCGTCAGCAGGCGCTGCAGCAGCGCGCGCTGCGCCGTGGACTCTTCGTAGTAGCGTATGCGCAACTGTTGCGTCAATCGCAGCTGGCGCTGGACATGCACAGCCATCTGCGTGGATCGCTGCTGCTGCTGGCTGCTGGCGTCGAGCATCCGTGCAGCGACATTTCGTGCTATTTGCAGCTCCTGGCGCAACTTGTTGCAAATTTGATTGTCCACATGATGCATGTAGATGTCGTAGAGGTCATCCAGCTGCTGCGACAGCCGATGCTCGTCCAGCAGCTGCGGATGAGTGCTGAAGCGCAGCTGCTTGAGGTACAGTTTCAGACAGCGACTGACGGGCAGACCCTGGAACTGTTCCGTCGGCACCGGTGTCAGAAAAACGCTTTTGAACACCTTCGGACAGTTGCTGCGGTACAGCGTCGCATCGATGACAAACCGGTTCGACTCCGGGTCCGTGAGTTGCGCGATTAGGCCGGTGCTCAGCTTACCGTTACTACGCGTGCTACTTTTGGCCTCCTCCTGAAAGCGATTCAGCATCCGAATCTGCGAACGCTTCAACCAGGACCCACTGTCCACCATTTGCAGTGGCAAATGCAGCCTGTCGCTGGGCGTATACAGAACACTGTTGTCATGGTAGTGGCGTTCTCTGTGCAATTGGAGCGACACCAGCGGCGGCTCGTTCAGCTCGATCTCTATAAAATCCGCAGCTAATTTGTGTGTTGGCTCCTTCTGGCTACCATGTAGAGTGGATATAGACTCGCTGGCTTCGGTGTAATGGAAAAAGTGCAAGCTGCGTGCCTCAAATTCCTGGGCAGCTTGATGGCCAAATCCTCTGCCGCGATGGGACAGCAATAGTTGGACTTCTCTCTCGGTTTTCCGATAGGCACGAGTTGTTTGCGTTTTGCGTTTCTTTCTGCTGCGCCTTCTAATCGCAGTTTCTGTTTCGCGCTCCATTTTGATGTGAACTTTTTTAACTGGCTGACTTTAATGAAAACGAGCTGTGTTTGTCACTTCTGGCAACAAAAAGTAACCGTTTGTTTTGGCTTCGCACAGGGTGTTAGAGTTGTCATGGCAGCCATCGATTACTGACAAAAACTTATCGATTAATTCGAATCGGAATCGGTGCCAGCATGTATTGCAAGGCCTAGATTCGCATCCAATTATCCGTGGGATATGCAAATACATCAGTTTTTAACGGTGTTTATTCCCAACATGGATGGATCTTTTTGTTAAAAGCAGTACATAAAATATCAGTTTTTCCATAACTACAATTTGTGTTTTCTTTTCTCAAGATATCTTAAAAATAAACTCAACAACCACCAGTCAAAGAATGGGGTTAGTTATTGACATATGTTAAAAAAAAGCAAGTCTTAAAATCGGTTTTTATCGATTTTAATGAAACGAAGATATCGAAAGCAGAATCAGCAGAGTCGAAAAGTTTAGGTCTCTAGCTTTTGTAATTTCCGCGATCAACGAATTCAAACGGTAGACGGACGGACATTGCTAAATCGACACAGCTAGTCGTTCAGATACAGAATATTTATTCTTTATGGGGTCGGAGATGTTTCCTGCTGTCTGTTACATACATTTGCACAAAACCGTTATACATTTTTTACCTATTTTTATCAGGTCCAGGGTATAAAAATGAGTGTGTCACTTCCGAAAAAATGTTTGCAAACGATTTACGATGATAGCAAACCCAAGAGAGGAGCGAATAAGCGGCATCGGCGACCGTGCTCGATCGCACAAAGCAAACGGCTCGCTTAATCTCTTGCTCTCTGAGAACGTGAGCCGAGCACAACCGAAGTCCCCGTGGGTTGCTCGGGCACTTGTCTTTGTTCGAGATGTGTTCTTTGGTTAGCGATTTTATGTAGGATAAATAAACTTTTGAATGGGAAAATAAATTCAAATGGTATCTGGCTTTTATTTCAGTTTGGGTTTTGTCCCCCTCCCTCATTAAAATGTTTCGATTGTGGGTCACAATTAGTATAAAACAGAACATTAAAACTGATTCTGAAGGGGTCAAATTTTTTTGTCAAAAATCATGCCAAAATTTACTTAAATTTTGACATGTAAAGCTTTCGTATCCATGGCACCCATAGTTCAAACGCCTACAACTTTGTCAAAACTGAATCGAATTTCATGTTTTTATGGAATTTTGTTCATCGTTTGTCCTCTAGATTGATTCTGAATTTCAAATATATTCATTATTGAAAATAAAATTTTTGCATTTTTTTTGTCAAAAAACATTACTCTTTTCAAACAAATTTTTTTTCAAAATGTAGGAATGCAAATTATCATTTTTAATCGATTGTGTGAGTCACAATTAGTATAAAACACAACATCTAAGCGGATTCTGAGAGGATCAAATTTTTTTTAAAAAAATCACGCCACAAATTATAAAAATGTTTATATGAAAAAATTGGAACATGTACATACATACGTACATGTATGCACATGTACATGTACATGTACATATGTGCCCACCTACTCATATTAAATTGCATATCATCTCTTCGGCAATGTGCAGAGAGAACCAAAGTACAAGAGCGGAATTCAGAAGCATACAACCAATTATGTTAACAGAGGGCGCTCTGAATTCCGCTCTTGTACTTTGGTGCTCTCTGCCATTAATGCTTCTGAATTCCGCTCTTGTACTTTGGTTTTCTCTGGGCAATGTATACATATAAAAAGCAGTTCGTTTTTAAGAAACGTTCAGTATAGTTTTAAATCATGGCACGAGCAGTCGCATTTGCAAAGTGGAGTGCCCTACTCCTGATATTGATGGTGACTGCATCAGAAGGCGATCGCACCTTCGAACGCTGTGAACTAGTGAGATACATGAACAACATGAATGTTCCACGGAATGAATTGGCTCGCTGGGCGTGCATCGCGGAGAGAGAGCTCCTACAGAACCTGGGTGATAGGACCAGTCAATGACGATGGGTCCTACGATCATGGCATATTCCAAATCAACGATCGTTATTGGTGCCTGCCTGACGACGGCCGGCACTCGAGCAACGGCTGCAATGTGAACTGCGCCGCATTGCGCACGGATCACATAGAGACTGCTGTGCGGTGTGCCCAAAAGATTCTAAACTCCCAGGGCTGGAGTGCCTGGTCGGTTTTCAACCGACACTGCAGTGGACAGCTGCCCAGCATTGACGAGTGCTTCGAAGGTGGTTCAAGCTATTCGCACGGTGCCAGCATGTATTGCAAGGCCTAGATTCGCATCCAATTATCCGTGGGATATGCAAATAAATCAGTTTTTAAACGGTGTTTATTCCCAACATGGATGGATCTTTTTGTTAAAAGCAGTACTAAAAATAACACAGTTTTTCCATAACAAAAATTTGTGCTTGCTTTTCTCAAGATATCTTAAAAATAAACTCAACAACCATCAGCTAAATAACTGTCTTAATATTTACCATAGAGCTTCCACTGAAAAAAGTGGCCAAAACTAGCGTTTTTTCTTTATGAAAACACCGGTATGTGGCTAGAAATACCTTATCGGAATTGTATTTTATTTGCAGCACCGTCTAGATAACTGTGTATACACGCTTACATATGTATTAATGGGAATTTAAGTTTTGTTTTTGCGATTATTGTAGCAAAAAAACGAGAACGTTGCAGTCGGGTGGTAAGTTATTGACATATGTTAAAAAACCAAGTCTTAAAATCGTTTTTTTTTATCGATTTTAATGAAACGAAGATATCGAAAGCAGAATCAGCAGAGTCGAAAAGTTTAGGTCTCTAGCTTTTGTAATTTCCGCGATCAACGAATTCAAACGGTAGACGGACGGACATTGCTAAATCGACACAGCTAGTCGTTCAGATACAGAATATTTATTCTTTATGGGGTCGGAGATGTTTCCTGCTTTCTGTTACATACATTTTCACAAAATCGTTATACCCTATTTTACCTATTTTTATTGGGTCCAGGGTATAAAAATGAGTGTGAGTCACTTCCGAAAAACCTTTTGCAAACAATTAACGATGATAGCAAACCCAAAAGAGGAGCGAATAAGCGACCGTGCCCGATCGCACAAAGCAAACGGCTCGCTTAATCTCTTGCTCTCTGAGAGCGTGAGCCGAGCACAACCGAAGTCCCCGTGGGTTGCTCGGGCACTTGACTTTGTTCGAGATGGTTAGCGATAGAATTTAGGGTAAATAAACTTTTGAATGGGAAAATAGATTCAAATGGTAGCTGGCTTTTATTTCAGTTTGGGTTTTGTCCCCCTCCCTCATTAAAAATATAAACGCCGTTTCGTTTTCCTTTTCTTTTTGCTGTTGACATACAAATACAATGCAAATTTACTTCTAATGGTTGATAATGTGGCTTCTGACATGTTTTTGGGGGGTGTGCTCGATTGCATCAAGCTCTAAAGTTCGTGAGCTTGATTTAAGTTTATGTAAATTTATGTGACGTTACTTTTGTGCTTAAGGATCAAATTTATATAGATATTAACGTATGTATGTAACGCAAGCTTGTTAATATGTTTACGCTTAGTTGTAATATTAGAGACGCGCCACGTGTTCGGAAAAGAATCCCGACAAATGGAAGCCGCCGGGACGTAGGCGCGTTGCAACGCAAGTCTGAGACACCAGCTTTGAAAAATGTGAAAACAGAGGGGGACGTAGGCGCGAAGTATCGGGGGTCGTCTACTCTAGCAGGGTTACTTCTTCCTTGACTAAAAATTCAACAACTTCCTCATCGACTTCATCAGTTTCCAAATTATCCGTATCCACATCTGTAAAATAAACAATGAAAGCATTAAAGGTGAGTTCAAAATTGGCTGAAATTAACTTACGCCCTCTGAGCATGACGCGACGGCTCTTTTGATCCTTCCACTCCGCAATGCGCTTGTTGCGGTATTCCATGAAGGTCTCGCGCAACTGCGAGCGTTTTTCGAGCAGCTCCTTGGAGGCACGAGTCAAGCGTAGACGATCCTTCTGCTCGAATACGGGATAGTACTTCTTCAGGTTCTTCTTAATTTCCTTCTGCTTCTCTTCGCCGAGCAGTGTCGGCGGTCGCGGGCGCCACAGGAACTGCACGAAGTTCTTCAAAATGGTGCGCTTGATGATGCGGCCCTGGAAGGTGTACATGTTGAATCCCGTATCCTCTTTGACCTTCCAGGATGAAACGCCAGTGACCACATAACGACCGGTTGGATCCCATTCCACTTCAGAGGCGCGGAAGTGATCCGGGGATGCGCTGATAATGTAATCATTTGTTGTATCGACAAACTCGAAGGTGCCCATGGTCAGATTGGCCATCACTATGAACTGACCACGTGGCGACCAGAACAGATGGGTGCACGACTTTTTCTCCAGACGTTTGACCAGGCTCGGCTTTACACCTTTGTTGACCTCGTAGAAGCTAACGTTGGAGGAATTGGGCTCGCCGTGTATAATGGAAAACTTGTTGCCTATGGGCTCCCAGGCAAATGCGAGGATTAGCTCACGAATTTCCACCGAATCGACGGGTATTTCCTTTTCACGCATGTGGAATATCTCAAAGTTGTAAAACATTCCCAGAAACTTAACGTCGAGCTCCTTTTTGTCCTTCTTCAATTTGGAGTAGCGATCGACTTTTACACACAAATAATCGCCAGACTTTTGCCAATGAAGCTTGCAGTCGGCCACATGAAAGAGGTTCTTGTTACGTGTCTCCCGCTTTTTGGGAATCTCCATTAATGTGACACGTGCGGGTATCTGATTCTGCTCCTCGACCCAGTAGGCAATGACGTTATCCGTGGGCGACCACGAGAAACCGCGAATGCCTGGAATCTTGATCGACTTCAGGTCTAGCAAATAGAAAGATGGTGTCTCGTGGATGTGTATCGAATTCTCGCCCATGCGTGCCACAAACTTGTCATCGTGCGACCAGCGAAACATTGACAATGCTGACATCCCATCGCCAACAAAGGAACGCTTTTCGGCACCGGTGCGTATGTCCCAAATGATGATCTTCTGCCCGGTTTGCGTTGGGCCATACGTTACCAGATAATTCTCGCAAGGCGAAAACTCAACGAATTGGGTGCCAGGGTGCGGAAACTTTTGAATTTTCTGGAAGCTGCTGCCACCCCAAATGGCGACTCCAGGCTTGTGGAAAGTAACCACATAGGTGCCCAACGGCGACCACTTCACAAACGTGTCCGTGAAACGTTCACGCGTCTCCAGCTCATTGGGCTCAGGGAGCGTATTCTGCCAGAAGCCAACCTGCACACAGTTCGGTGCAGTCTCGGCCGCCACGCAGTATTGATCGTAGGCATCGGGATCGTTAATAAAATTATACAGATCGCTCTGTACCTTGAACGGCTGCACCGTTGGCGGCTCCCATTTCTCCGGTATATTTTCATACCTATAAAACATAAAATACGGATGTTTTTACGTAAATCATTTTATCTATAACTTCTTATCGACTGCCCGGACAACTTACTTTTGGAAGTCTGTAAACAAGTTGACAGCAAATGTGTAATTCTTGTCAAGACGGTGGTTGTTCAGCTTCTTAACCGCATCGTCAGCCTGGCTGGCGGTCTTGTATTCCATGAATGCATACCCCTTAGTTTTGCCCTCCTCGTCGACGGGATAGACAACGTTGACGATTTCGCCGCACTGCGAGAACAGCTTGTTGATAACCGATTTCAGTTTCTCGAGTCGGCTCGGCTCAACTTTCGGCATGTTGTCAACCACAACGACGCTTTCGACTCCATCGGCTTCCGAGGGGCGCTGCGCCAGCATATCACCAAGCAAATCTGCAATATTATCGACATTATTTAGCTGCTTATTGGAAATGCGCGCACATTGAGGTTATGTATGCTTTTTTTTGCACTGCACGGCGGCGTGTGCTGCGCTGGCAAAGGGGCTAAAAACTTGCCTTCATCGTTAATGTTGTCCACGAAATTTGGCGGATCTTCGAAATTCGGCTCCTCATTGTAGTCGCTATCGTTGGCATCTGCGCCAGACTGCTCTTCACTTTTCTTTTTGGCCATTTTCAGCGATTTATTTGCGAATTATTCACGGCAGCCAATTTCCCGCAGTCATCAAACACACACACGCACATAAGAAAGGAAATGTTAATGCTAGAGATGAGCGATATTTACTTAAGTGGTATTTTTAACAAGTATCTCAATGAACCGATAATGTTTTTAAAAAAATATATGTTAATAAGTGTGTAGTAACAGCGACTAAAGAACAGTTACAGTTTCAGTTTATTAAATAAAATAATATGGACTAAATGGGTAAATAAATAAATTTATCGAAAATTAACTACTGTTGTCACAACAGTGTCAATTGATTTGATTAAGTTTAAAACACCAACAAATAAAAAAATGTAATAAAATAACACACGATCAACAGCATATTCACACCTAATAGATCTATACATTGACATGTGTGCCTGATTTAAAAAATATATTCTTGCATTTTAACTTTGCTGTGACATTAATTCGTTTGAAATTTTTAAGAATCAATGTATCGAAATTTAACGCAATTTAAAATGGGAATACGCCTAAATTTATAGCAGTAACAGTTTGTATGCATCAATAGGGCTGTTAAGTCACATCAAAGGTATATATCGATGTAGCTTAACAGCTTTTAAAATTTAAATTCCAGTAGTTTTCCTTCAATTGACAACGACAATAACAAATTTCGGCCAATTAACTGAAGTTTACAACACTCTCGTTAAACTTATGAGATTTTGCACGCCATGATTGTGAATCGATAGTATTTCCATGAATTATTCTTTTCTGGTAATAACAGTTCAGCAAATGTAAATGTTATTGTAAATGTTATGTTAAATAACATCTCTGTTTGGAATTTCATTCTCTTTTTTTTTCGTCAAGAAGAAGAAGTAGGTGTAAAATCAGCATTAAAGTAATATAAAATGTCAGAAACAGTCATTTTAATTATACTTTAAGTGAAAAGTTAATATTGATTTAAGAAAGAACAACAGCTTTCAAACTGAAATGAACATTACAAAAAATTTAAAAGCAAACTTGAGTTTGCCATCTGAGATCAGAACTGCAAATGTCTTCACAGAGACAAGTTGTGAAAAGTGCAAAGAATAGATGAAATTGCCACAATTAAGTGGTATAATGTGTGTGCCACTGCAAAATCGTGTTAAGCGGAATAAAATTCGAAAAGCTGTTATCCAATAGAGAAAAATTCCGATACACCACGTCTCCCCCGCACCCGCACCCGCACCTGACACCTCCTTCACGGCCGTTATGTCTGCGCCAAGACAAAAAATCCAACATATACTAACCTAAATTCGAAGTGCAAAAAAAAACAAAAAAAATTAACAACAGCAACGCACATGCCGTCGTAAACAATTAACAGGGGCGAATAAAACAGCAATAAAATATGTAGTTTCTGCAAAATATGTGCGTGTATGTGTATATAATTCAAGTATGTCAAAAGCTGCAGGATAGGCAATAAAAAATATATATGTATGTATTTATATATATATATACTTTGTGTATACATGGAGAAATCGCCCAAAAAACGTTCTACCTCACTTTTTGCGTGCCAGTGTGTGTGTGTTACCTTTTTTTTGTATATGCGCAAGCGACGCTCGCAGTACGCAAGTGAGAACCCAAGAGAGCGAGAGCTCCTACCGAGGGAGAGAATAAAACGCCTGTAGCCTTGATAAAATACATGAATGAAAATTTTGTTGGCTTTACAATTGGCTTTTAACTACTTTAATTATCAACAAAAAGCTTCGAATTAAATAAACGGGATCGAATCCTAATTTATTCATTAACTAAACGGAACAATGTATTAAATAGATACTACGATTTTTGTATACAACGGTTTTGTTGTTATTTTAGCTGGGGCTGGTGCGCTCTCTATATCAATACAGGCTCAACCTTGCTCTCTCTCTCTCTCTCTCTCTCTCTCTCTTTCGCTCTCGCTCTTGCGAGATGCCTGTTACATCTTTGTTGCTTGGAAAAATTCGGACATATATTCGCTCCATGAAGTTTTTCCACTGTGTTTGTCTACACGCCCACATAGTGCGTGCAAGTATGTGTGTGTGTGAGTTTGCGAGTGTATTGAAAAAGTAAAAGTCGCCGTTCGTCGCAGTCTGCTGCTCTATTGCACTTGCAAGTGGAACTCGCCATAGTTAAAAAAGAAATAAAAATAATTTTTACATTTAATTAAACATAACGGTTTTACTCTTTATTCTCATAGTTCAAGTCGTGTGTAACATTCAAAACAGTTACAAAGCAGTTGCGTCGTCTTTCATATTGTGCCAAAGAAAGCAAAAGAAGCAAAAACAAAGTAACGAAGCGCATAACCAACACCAACAAGTTAAGCTGAAACGACCAACAACAAGAACAATACGAGGAATCCAAATATCTGCAGCAATCTGAACATCATTAACATTAAGCTTCAATTGTAACTGTAGCTGTAACTGTAACTGTTACAGTTACGCTTTTAGTGGTTGTTCTTGTTGTCACTTGTTTTTCGGAAGTTTGTGCAGCAGCAGGCTCTGAATGTCTTTATGCTTTAATCATGGTGTATTTTGCCACCAACAAGAACAACACCGACACTATACGCTGCTATATTAGAATCTTTCTGATAACGAATCATGACAGAAGGACATGAAAGGTAAGTGTAAACTCTTAAAAATACCCATGCATATGTACTTTTTTTATCAGTTGAAAAGCTTGAAGTCAAGCTTAAAGCGTTGCCAGATCAACGAGGGCGAGCGTTGTCTTTGTATGTGCCTAAATTGCTCCCAATTTAATTCACACAATTGCTGCCAATTTAACAAGCGAAAAATGCTATTGAATTGAACTAAAATACTAACAAATATATGTATGTATGTATCTGAATGAAAGACGGCACTAATCAAGCTGAAGAAGCATATTGGGCATGAATGAAATGTGACTCATATTTGCCTGGTCAATGTAAGGCATGTGTACACACATTCATACCTATGTATGTTCATATTATGTATAGTATATGCATGTATGTGTATGTATATGTATTGTCAACGCCATGCCGTCTCCATGTAGTCTGTCTGTCGCCACTTTTAATGAATGAAATGGAATGCCAGCACTATCGTGTTTTTCTAATTGTTTTTCTTGCTGTTTAAAGCGTAGCGCCCCATTGAAAATGATGTCACTCGCCCTGCGCGTTTGTTTGATTGTTTATGTGGCGCATATTGGAGCGTTTACAACAGGCACAAGAACAGACAGTGGCTATAGCTATAGCTAAAGCACTTTAGCTACGCCAACGTCTGCGCAACACCAACAACAATAACAACAATGCAGACACACAATAACACAGCCAAGGTTCTTTTAGTTTCATTCATGGCTTGCTTGGGTTCCTCTACTCGAAATGAATATACAAATTGTTTGCCAAGAAAAAGGAAACATTTGATTTGAATTTTGCATTGAATTTCCATGCATTATTAATCAAAGTTTTACATATGTACATACGTCTTTATAAGAATAAAATTGTGTGAAATGGACTGGAGGACAGCCTGATAAAAAATAAAACGGTTTGGGATGGTGTTGAGGTCCAAATTTTAACAGAAAATACCAACATTTTGAAGATTTGTCCAAGAACATATGAACTCTATTCCTAAGGGAAGAGAGCGTGAGCCATTAACCAAAATGCGTAAATAGGAAGTATGTTTTCTTTTATTAAGATGTGCGATTTATTTGAGCAAAAATTTATTTTTATTTATTTCTCTATCTTTTTTCATTAAATAAATATAAATTGTTTTTGGACTAATTGATTTACTAAATTGCTAAATTACTTTCAAATGTCTGCGCAACTTTTGTTCGTGCTATTAATTTTTAAGCACAAGAAATCAATCATTTTTCTATAAAGAAAATTTGTGCTATTTACATGGTTGGGTTACATATGTATGTATTCGATGATAGAGTTTTTTCAACTCGTTCGTTTTTTAACTCAATCCGTTGTGTTTTACACACAATCAAATAAATAAGTGCACACACTTCATTTGGCCCAGTTCATTCATATTTTTAGCTTAACGTCAGCTGCTGCAGTCTCCAACATACAAGAAAAAACAAATACATATGTACGTTCGGATGTAGGATTGTGGGTGTTAGGCAAACGGTGGGCGTCACATTTATATCAGATACAAAAATACTGCATAATACCAAGTGTTGCTAAAAGAAACAAAAATGTACCATTCTAGGCATTCGAGCATTTTCACACATAAATATACTTGTTTACATGCAACTCTGGCCCATAAAAGAACTTACATACATTTATATGCACTTATATACATGGACACATACACACATTTGTACATATGACAAATCATAGACAAATGCTTGACAGCGACCAGCTCCCGTTGCTTTGTGCACACACTTTTGCACATACAGAAAACTGGAGCCCAATTCGCTTTGTCTCTCTTTCCCACGCATGCGCTTTGTTGGGAGTTTGTCAATTGAGGATTTTGTTTTGTGACTTGGGACTTTTAGTTTTTGCTTGAGGCAGGCTTTGTCGTCTGTCTTTGCGCGGAGTTGTTGCTGCCTATTTACACACATCGTGTGTGTATGTGTGCATACGAATATATGTACATATGTACGCTTGTGTTCATACATAGTGGCAACTCTAGCGCTGCGTTTGACTGAAGCTGCCACTCTGCGCCCTCGCAAAAGCTTTTTTCCAACAATTCAAACTGCAAAATGCATCCGGGGGTAGCCCTGGTACCTAGCTGCAAGTAAATCTCGATTCATTCATGGCACGGCAGCCGCATGGGTATCCTTGGCCAGACGGCATGCTGACGTGTGCATTCCACCTTGAGTACGAACTATACCCATACATACATGTTCAAATAAATAGATATGTACACACGCTGCGAATGAATGCGCCTGCCTTGCCACATTGCAACCTGCCACCGCGCTCTCTGCCCCTGGCTAGTCCTTGACACAGCTATGACGTCGTTTTTGTCTACTTTGGTGGACCCTCTGCATGTTCATTCTGTAAAAGTGGCCAAATCTAGGACAACTGTGTGTATACGGCCAAATAATACACGGGCTGGCAAGCTGGCGAAAGCAAATAGACCCAGGCAGCGGCGGGTTACAAACTCCACCCAGAAAGCTTTTTCATTGAGTAACTTTACGCTTAAAACTCCATTTCAAACTTCTGCGCAGGTCGTGACTTGCTTTGTTCGCTTGTTGGCTGTCGGCCTTGTTTTTTCGGGGCATGTATTCACGCTGCTCCCAGCTCATTTTGCTGTTTTTCAAGAATGAAACCCAAAATGGAAGGTTCACAGATTCTTAATTCAGATATTTTTGCTACCCTTAATATACATACATACACATGCGGAAACAATACATCAATGAGTAAACGTCTCTCTGTGTGTTTGTGTGTGTGTGTGTGTGTGTTTGTGTGTATGCACGCTAGCGTGAGCCTGTGTGTATTTTTAAAACGAAGGACCTTTAGTTATTTAAAGTTTATTCCGGCTTTGTCATTGTAAGTGCGACAGGTGTTGCATAGCATCTGGAGACTGTTATGGCTTCGTTGGCCGAAAATCGAATTAGCCAAATTAGCGACACTTTTAAGTTATCGCCTGAGGGATATAGACGAGAGCCCATATCGCTGGCGGCTGCAGTCAATGAGCAGCAGCAGCAGTAATGGCCGTAGTTTCCTACCGTAAATTAACCTTAAAGCGCTCGTTTAGCAGGTGCTCAGCGATGACAATTGATTGCGATTTCCTGACTCCAAACTGTCAACTTTATTATTAACTGAAGTCCATTGTGGGGTGTGTTCTTCATTGCAGCGACTTCTTAGTTACAGTACGCGCACAGGTAATGACCAGAGACGAGAGCACCGAGGGCTGGCTACCGCTGGCCGGGGGTGGTCTGGCAAATGTTTCGATCCGCAAACGTGCTAGACTATCCCCATTGGCATCGGGTCATGACTACATCATCTATGGGCAAAGAATCTCTGATCAAAGTGTAAGTAGCTAACTGTTGAATGTCAATTAAAGTAGACACTAAAGTTGTGTTTTTTCATTTATTTTTTCAATTTAATTTACAGGTTATTTTAAGCTGTGTCATCAATCGTGATTTAAAGTATTACAAAGTAATGCCCACTTTTCATCATTGGCGCGCTGGCAAACAGCGTAACGGTTTAACTTTTCAAACGGCAGCCGATGCGCGCGCCTTTGACAAAGGAGTCCTTCGCGCCTACAATGAACTAATTGATGGTATGTACTATGAAATTTATCTATGGCCCTAGCCCACCAGCCATTCCCATTTAGCTGCATGTCGCTTCGAAAACCACTTCAATCTGTTTTCTATCCACGCTTTTTTTTTTACTTCGCCACATATTCAAAGACTTTAAAATTACCTTCACACACCTTGGCTAAAACTCACTTCTCCTCTAGACGTTGCATTTAGCATTTAGTATTTTTGCCTTCATTAACTAATGCGAAACTAATGTCTTATGCTCTTTTTTAAACTTGCTACAAAACAAAATTATCAAATCTTAAAACATTTTATTGGAATTCTGCAATTTGTTTCAAAATTAAAAATTACACAAAAAAATGTATAAAATTAAACAAAATTTACATAATATATAATTTCAAACTAAATTGGTAAGTGTTTAAGGAGGTTTCTTTTTAACTAGTTTCATGTGTGCGCTGCTTTTTTGTATGGCTCTGTTTGGACTTAAATAAATAATACTTAACGTAAAATTAT
Organism: Drosophila robusta; assembly: GCA_035043565.1. Taxonomy (NCBI): domain Eukaryota; kingdom Metazoa; phylum Arthropoda; class Insecta; order Diptera; family Drosophilidae; genus Drosophila; species Drosophila robusta. The sequence goes on from JAWNMW010000584.1 coordinate 8,556,623, forward strand.
TATTTTGTCGACTTCCGATTGATTCGTCTATCTGTTTGAAGCTGTATATCAAAACGGAAAATGAATGAATGACCCGAAAAAATGAATGTCGAAAATATTATATTTGTCCTGTATCCCATCTAAAATTGCAGCGCAAACAAACCACACAGAAAATCTTAAATATTTTTCAAATAGATCACACATAATGAAAATACAAATATTTGTACATTTATCTTGTAATCTCTAATTGCTTAAACACAACTGTAAATTATTCGCTTTTCTCTCTAAACTGATTTACAACGCTATCTTAAATCTTCATATTTAATTTGCTGTGTGCCTTGTACTCAATTCTTAAAATTGTTAAGCAACACAAAAAAACAAGCAAAAAAAAAAAACAATTAGCACGTATAACAAACCATTTCTTATATATTTCAACGTAGGACTGGCCAAATCAAATCCCACTATAATATGCCCACCATTGACCAAATATGATTCGGTTGGTGAAGATGATGTATTCATGGTGAGTTTGTGAACAAGTGTTGATTGAAAAATTGCTAATTGTACACAACATACAGACCCTGGACTTACCTGTGGAAAGCGAAAGTTTACAAAAGATACATTCAAGCCCCGAAGGCAGCGAAAAAAGTCACAGTATGCATCAAATATAATTAGAAATACCCAATTTCTCTTGTTACTCACGGGCTTTATCATTACAGAAAGCGTCAGCGAGCGCCACAAAGATAGCTACAGCAACAATTCCGATTCAGAAAAACTACCAGCGGCGACCATACACTACATATCGACGGACAAAACATCAACGGCTCCAGGCAGCGGCAGCGGCAGCAATGCGGGCGGCTCAACAGACGGGCCGCCGCCGCCGTCTGCTGGCCAAATTGCGCCCAGCGAGAACTATTCGTATGTAACGCTGACGGCTGTTCACCACGACTACAACTATCCGGTAGTAGAGCAGCCGGTGGGCGCACAGGTGCTGAATGCACGCCGCGAGTCTATCAGTGCACTAAAGAAGCGAAATGCTTTGGAGGCGGCACAGGCGATGGCCGCTGCACAAACGTCGGCGGCAGCCGCAGCCAACAAACCGTTGCACAAACCCAATGTGTCAGACATACTCAAAAAGGAGACGCGCCTGCGTTGTCGCTACTGTCACGAGCTTTACAGCGAGGAGTTTAATAGGCGAGGCGCCTGCGAGTATGCGCCCGATCCGGTACGCAGCGGCTACGAGTGCATCTCGGGCATGGGCTGTGCACGCTGCATGATCTATCATTGCATGAGCGATGCGGAGGGTGAGACGGCGCAGCATCCGTGCGATTGTAGCATTAACGAGGCGGGCTGCACCAAGCGCTGGCTGGGCCTGGCGCTGCTGTCCCTGTTCGTGCCCTGTCTGTGGTGCTATCCGCCGCTGCGGGCATGCCATTGGATGGGCATTCATTGCGGCCTCTGCGGTGCCCGCCATAAACCGCATGTCTGACATTTGGAGGCTCGATTGCAAGGACAGTACGATGACGACCCCAGCACCAGGCCCAGAAACGAACACCAACAACATCCGCAACACGTCGAGCAAAACTACAACCATTACAAGAGCCAGCTGCTCCGACTAAAGCAGCGCCAGTCGCAGTCACAGTCGCAGCCGCAGAGGCATTTCTATAACTGGGAGCTATCACACAGTCTCGGCGCGCCCCAGCAACAGCCGCCCCAGCCGCTCTATCTGATGCAGCCGCGCAGCAGCAAGGCCACCCAGAACGACTACGGCCGGCTGATGTTCTAAGAGAACTTCGACAACGACGTTCGAGTTGTTGTTGCCGCGTCTGTTGTCCCCATATTAGGTTTTAGTTGCCAGTTTGCTTCCGTTTCCATCGTTTTGTAACTCCATTTGATTTGCCATAATTTATTGTATATACAAAAATCACTAGAGCAGATAACGCACGCACACACGTACATATAAATATACATATACATAAACATATACAAATACATATACAAATACATAAACATATACATACATATACATATACATATACAAACATATACATGCATACAAACGCCAATTTATCATATTTCATTTATACTTGTAATTTATTTTTAGAGCTGTCACTTAATTATACTTTTGTAAAAACCGGGCTATTTGTTTTTATATATTAAAAATACGTATCATATGTATATGCTTAATGAATAGTAATTCTTTTTTAGTTTATTAAGTTTTTGCTACTTACATTTTGTTTACAATTTGAAATTGGAGAACAGTATTAAAGCCAAGGCAGGGCACGAAAGTTATGCTTATATGCAAATATACATTTTTGTGCGTAATTCCAATTTGTTTATAGTTTTAACAGAGCTTTTGGCCTCTATGAAAAAAGCACGCGCAAATTTTGCATGACACAAAAAAAGGCAACTCGAAGCGCAATACAACAACAAAAACATTGTTAATAGAATACAATAAAAACAACAAAAAAAATAAAAACAAAAAACAAAATATTCCCACGAAAAAGAATTATAAATTGTTTTTAAACCTTTCAAAGCGGACAACGTCAATTTGCAACAAATGCCTTTTCAATAACTTAACAAAATTATTCACTTAACCACATTTGTTTGAAAACTAATGTAATATTTATTTCAATTAAAAAAGGATGTTTTTTGTCTCTTCTTAGGGCTCATGAAGATTCAAAATATTTCTTTTGCAAAAATGATGCTAACTTTTTGTGTTTAAATTTTAAGTTTAAAGCGATAGATAAAAGAGAAAAAGAAAAACGTTTTTTGAAATACGCAAACCTTGTAATTGTGCGTCTGCACCGCTTAAATCAACCTAATTAAAAAAAAAACAATTTGTAATTTTTGCTAAATTAAATGTGCAATTTTAAGGGCTCACTTGAGCAAATTTAATAAGTTCATTTGAAATGTGGGACTTTGACAAAATACTTAAGTGTTTTCAAAAACAAACTCATATATGCAGTTATATATATATATATAAATGTGTATAAAATCGTATTAAAAAAATAATAATGCAAAAATTAAATACTTATGTAAAAAACCTAAGTAATTTTTGTGTATTAAAAATGAAATTAATAATAATAAAAGCATTAATTTATTTCTTACTATAAATGCATATTTATTCAAAAATAAGCAAAGGTTGTGCAAAAACACATAAAAAAGCAACAAAATATTATATTAAAAACAAAACCTTTAAGAAAACGGGCAATTGTTAGTAAAAAAAATGCAAATGCAGTGTCTAAAAAATATATGAACGAAAGTTGTTTAGATCAAGAAACCTACCACAAGCAAACAAACAAAAAGAAGAAAACTTTGAACAAAGAACAAACACTCAACAAAAAGTACAAAATGTTAAATATACATGTATAATTTAAAATTACTTTTTATTATTTAGTTAAAGCTACAATAATTTTAACATACAAAATGATCCAAAAGCATGCCAACATACAAATATATATATATATAGTATATATAAAATGTATTTCAAATTTTAACTGTTCATACACAAACATAAATTAACTTTCAATGTGAAAAGAAAACACAACAAACAGGCTAGGAATCAGCAACAATAGCAACACATTTCGCTAAATTTATTTATTAACAAATTCTCACGACAAAATATTCTAGCGATTAATAGTTAATGGCAGCAATTTGTTGAACACCAAAAACATAAAATTTTTCAATCAACCTTTTGTTTATAAACAATACATAAAATGAAAATCACATAAATTTATGCATAAGTAGCCGCATATAAAAGATGGCATTAAAAAGTAAACAAAATAAATGATATATTTATTCATATAAATGTATTTGAAAATGTGAAAAAGAAAAATACAAACAAATAAAACAATTAAATAAACAAAATGACGAACAAATTCCTTTTTAAAACTGTCCGGCTACTCCGATTCCCCTTCTAATCAACACACTTGTGTGGAGGATATTTCACACACAAAAGCAGAGCTTTTTTGATGTTGCGAATTGTTCGACAGTCACCAACGAGCATCGGTGGTTCAGTGGTAGAATGCTCGCCTGCCACGCGGGCGGCCCGGGTTCGATTCCCGGCCGATGCAAAAATAATTTTTTTATTTTGGTTTCGCAAATGATTAATAAAAGTTTGTAGTGTAACAAAAACTAGCAGCAACCTGTGTATTTATACATATATATATATATTACCGCGACCATACATAACAGTATGGTCGAAAATATGAAAGATCAAATAACAAACATATACATATTTGGAGAGCTCGTGACTAAAGAATCGATAATTTTGTTTATTTCTTTTTAAACGAAAAATTCGTGCTTGACACGTGGAAAATACGTTTTATAAAATTATATAAATTATAAATTAGTATGGATGAGGTGATGAAAAAGCTTGAAGCCTCGGGGCCGGAAAAGCGTGAGCTCACGTGCAGTGTGCACTTTGTGAAGTGAGTAGAGAGCCGGAGAGATAGCTCCAGCAACTATTTACAAAGGAAACTAATATCACATTTGTAGCCCAATGTGCAGTCCGGGCACTTCATCGGAAGAAGAGCTCGGATCGGTGACGCGCCTGGTCTCGAAAGCTGAAGATTTGGAGCTTGGGCGCATTTTTAAGCGTCAATCTTCCGATTTGGGAAAAAATCGGTCGTTATTCGAGTTCGGACACAACTTTGAAGATGTCCGCAACTGGCTGAGTATCGAGCAGCCATCAAAGGCATCTTTGAAGGCTATCCTGCGATACATGGCGGAGAACCATTTGAAGACCACCGTGCAGATTGAAATAAACAAGATGTACTTCAATTGCCACGTCATTGTGCTGCAGGCCTACTCCAAGTTCTTCATGGACCTGGAGCCAATTCCGCTCGTCGTGACGCTGCCCGAGGACAAGGTGTCGCAAAAGGCCTTCATGCTCATCTACAAATGGATGCTCAGCGACGAGCCCACCCTGGAGCGGAACAACATTGTGGCCGTGTTTGTGGCGGCAACCTATTTGAAGATCAAGGCTCTGCTGCAGCATTGCTGGAAGTATTTCGAGGATCTCAATTGCTTCAATGAGGCCTCCGCCTGTGTCATGTACGTGGAGTCGCAAGGCAACCCGGCGTTGGACATTCTGCGCAATTTAATGCTGACGCGCATTCAAAAGTTTCTGCTCACATTTGTGGCAACACGAGATTTTCTGGACGTGCCACCGAAGCATCTCCTATACCTGCTCAGTTCCAATGAAGTGTGTGTGAACACGGAAATTGAGGTCTGCAGTTCAGTTTTTATTGAAATCGATATCTAACTATATTATATATAAATTCTCATGCAGATCCTCTTTATTGTTGTGCGCTGGCTGGGACACGACTGGCATACGCGAAAATCATATGCGGTCAGTTTAATTGATTGCATTCGCTTCCACTCGATGCCGTTGTGGTATTTGCTGTGCGTACGTCGAGTTGAGACTCACACACTGATCCGAGAGCTGCTCAGCTTGCCCAGCGTTGATGCCACAATCAATGAGGCAATTTCAAAGATAACCTCCAACATGTACGAGCAGAAAATTGAGGGCAACATTTTAGATCATGGAAATATCGCAAAGGATTTGCAGCCTCGTCAGTGGATTCAAGACGAAGCGTGTCCCTATTATCATCATATTGGTTGTCCACATACTCGCGATATAAAATTCACACAATTCGAGTCCTATTTAACAGCCTTACAGCAGCAGCCATCTGATTATTGGGCCAAAGTGAAGCTACTTGATTTAAATAATCCAAGAAAATGTGGCTGTATGCAATAATAGTCAAAGGCTAAGCAAGAAGCATAAGTAAACCAGCCGTTACGAAATCCATTTGGACCAGAAGTTACCCACTGTTTGAAAATCAAACACTGCCATTCACAACGATGCAGTTCCACATTCTATACAAAGTCTGGCTACACTCACAGCTGTTTTTGTGTCAATTAGTTGTTGAGGTTGTCGATTGCTTTGTTGTGAAAATAAAATGGAAAAACTTGAAGCGCTTAAAATTTCATCAATGCGTCCGCGCAGTAATATACTTGACCGGCCGCTATCAAAGGGCAAATCTGAGGTCTCGCATAGCATTGTTGCCCTGCTCTTCAGCGAGATTGTTCAGTACTCGCAGAGCCGCGTTTTCACAGTTCCCGAATTACAAACAAGGTATTTTTTCATTTTTCGCCAGCGACGAACCCATAAATGACGTTATTGGTTTAGGTTACACGATTTGGGCCAAGATGTGGGCACACGCATCATTGATTTATACTTTGTGCGCGAGCGCAGCTCCAAACGCGAGACGAAGTTGACGCAAATGCTGCTCTTTGTGAAGACAACCGTGTGGAAGAATCTGTTCGGCAAGGAGGCGGAGAAGCTGGAGCACGCCAACGATGATGAGCGCACGTACTACATTATTGAAAAGGAGCCACTGGTCAACACGTTCATAAGTGTACCCAAGGACAAGAGCTCCTTGAATTGCGCCAACTTCACGGCTGGTATCGTGGAGGCGGTGTTAACCCATTGTGGATTCGTGAGTGTGCCTATTAAGCTTGGCAACTACGTGGTCCACTAAATTGTTTACAACCTTTCCAGCCCTGCAAGGTGACGGCGCACTGGCACAAGGGCACCACCTACATGGTCAAGTTCGAGGACTTTGTAATAGCGCGCGACAAGCAAATGGAGGAGAAATAGCCAATAGGACTTAATTTAAGTAATAATAACTAATAACTAAACTATAAATTACAATTGTATGTTAACAGTTTTGTTTTATTTCACTATGCAACATAATGCAAAAAATTGTCGTTTAAATGAACTTGAACTGGCGATCCTTGTAGGCAACCTGCCCGGTACGGTATTTCTTCTCGCGACAATCGCGTTCCGACTTCAGCGCCCAAGCGTACACGGCAATGGGCAGGACGACGGCAAAGAGACCCATGCGGAAGGAGTGTCCTGTGGGCCGGAAATGCTCGAAGTTCGATATACGCATGGCCTGGAAGCGCGCTAGACCAGCATCGAACTGCCAGCAAAGTAAATAAATATATGTATACATTAATAATTGGTCCGTGATGACATAACCAGCAATTGTACTTACCACAGTGCCGCCCTCGCCTGTGGCATGGCGAAATGGATTCGTGCTCTGCTTCAGGTATTCGTTACGCAGCTTCAGTGTGTGCTCATGCTTGCGGCAAATGAATTCCTCCTCTTCCTTCGTTAACACCATCTTAATTTGTTGCAAAAAGTCAAATCGTGCTCGGCAACAAGAGCAAACGCACACAGCTGACGGCAAACAGCAAGAAGCAGTGTATTTTGACAGTCTCAGCAGAACGCGTTTACTTTTTGGCCGTGTGGCAGCACTGCCCTAAGGCGCTTAAATAAGTCACAGCTGGCAATGCTGTTTACGTATCTTTCAAATTGCTAACTGTGTACGGAGCGGCCGGCAAGACCAAAAAGTTGGGATTTCAATTTAATAATTCCTTGTTCTGGTGAGTGAAAACAAAAAAAATTGCGAACAGCAATGGCAATATTTAGCTTAAGTAATTTTAGTTAGACGCATTTTAGGGCTGGCAAAGAGATATTTATCATAAAGTCTGTTGCTTCGTTACTCCACCCTGACAGCACCGTTATACGCAAGCTCAGGCCCTACTGCTCTCACAGACAACTCAAGCGCTCACTCTCTCTCCCACTCCCCCACAGCAAATGGCACTCACTGCGCATGTACTGCAAAGTGTAATGCGCAGATCTCGTGTCAATGTCGTGTTAGATAGACTTTTCATCCCATGGGCCAAGTCCTTAATGCTATATACGTTTTTTGTTGTTAATTACAGCTGGAAAATACATAATTTTTAGATATTTTAGTATATTTACTATTTGTTTATTTTTAGCGTTCAAGATATTTTTTGAAAATTAATATTTGGTTATAAATCAATACCCTAAGTCGCTATAAAAACTTGCAACTGCGCAAGACAAACTTCGTCCTCGTCGTGTCACAATTTGTAATTGTGTGGCCGTGAATGAGACAGCATCAGCCAGAGAGCGAGCGAAAAAGCTAACGCGCATGTTCTACGTAGTTGGGCGTTTGTTGTTGTTGTTGTTTTTCCCGTTTTGTTGGTGGTGCACTTGGCTTAGCTGTGTTCGCTTTGGGGTAGGGTAGGTTGCGGGCTGGGTAGGTGAGCGGCCGCGGCACGCTTACCTTCGTTAAGGGTTGTTGTTGCCGCGGAGTTGCGCGTTGGTCGCCTTCGTCGCTTTCGTTTCACTTGCCGACCGTCTGGCAAAGCGTAAAGTTCTCTACTGTTGTTGTTGTTGTTGCTGTTGCAGGATTGCTTCGAGCCACCTCAAATGGTTTAATTACAAACGCAACGTGCTCGTTTATTGATTTTTGCCCCGACGTTGCATACAAAAATACAAAATATTTAATAAGTAAGCAATCAAGTGGTTTAAAGTGCGACTCAATTTCGACATGTTCCTTTTGCAGCCAACACGATGAGTGTCAAGTCCAGTGCACGGATAAAAAAACGGCGCTCGGCGGAGGCAGCTGCCGCGACCGTAACACCTACGCCAACAACGGGCTCCTTTGCGGCCGTTAGCGGCCAGCGTGTTACGGCCACGGCAACAGCGGTCACGGCAGCAATGCCACCTCCGTGGGCTGTGGCAGCAGCAGCGGCGGCAATCAGAGCCTCAGCAAGAAGCACAATTTTGTGGGTCGCAATCCCAACTTCGATACGGACGAAACGAAGCTGCTCATTCAGCTGTGGGGTGATCCGAAGCTGCAACGGACTCTGATAACGACGCACAAGAAGCATGCGGTCATTTGCCAGCTGGCGGCCAAGATGCAGGAGTACGGCTATCATCGCTCGCCGGAGGAGATCACGACGCGCATCAAGAATCTCAAGTGTTTCTACAATCGACTCAAGAAGGACAAGGAGTGTGGCCTCGCCGGCGAAACGGAGCCCAGTTGGAAGCACTTTGCCGAAATGGATGCCATCATGACGCGTCCCATATTCAGTGTGCGTCCCAACGAGGTGCCGGCGCCCTCGCTCAAATACCAATTGGAACAGGCATTGGAGGAGCACGCCGAGCGGCGCAAGCGTCGCCAGGAGAACGGCGAGGACCTGTCGGACAGCGACAACGAGGAGGATGACATGCTGCTCTCGTCACTGGTGCCAAATGCCACCAATGGCAAGTCCAAAGCGAAATCCCCAACTGGCGACACCGACGCTGAAGTTCACGTGGACATGGAAAACAGCGAGGAGACTTTCGTGTCCCTCGCCGTGGACAAACGGGCAGCGGGCAAGCGGCGCAAGGTGTCCTCCGAGCCAGAGTTGGAAATTGACGAGGCGGCTGCAACAGCACCACGGATCAAGACTGAGCCGGCCCACCAGTCGGAGCCAGTGGCTGAGGCAAGCACAGCATCAGTTCCGGCCGCAGATGCTGAAGAGGATGACGATTGCATGCTGTTGCCGCTGCCAAAGGAGGAGCCCATCGATGTGGATGCCGTTGATGAGCCCGGCGAGGCCGCGCTCCCGCGCGCTGTGATGCCCACACTGACGGACATGCTGCAGCTGTCCAAGCCTGCCAACCTGGTGCCGTTTGGCGGCGCCAATGTCATCGTACCAACCAATAGCATCGGCACCAACACCAGCGTCGCCCAACTGAGCAGCACGGTCTCGACCTGCAGCACATCCGGCGGCAAACTGACTGCAGGCAAGATCTCCTTGGTGCCAACGAACTTCCTTATGCAGCCCAAGCAGTCGAACAATGCGGCAACTGGGAAGGCGATGAGCTCTGCCGCCGGGGCACAGTTGCAGCTCTTGCAGAGCGCCATCAATCAGGGTGCGCGCTTGATGATCAGCGGCACGGGGCCGACACCCGTACAGGCCACCGCGGCCAACACGGGCCTGGTAACCGGACCCGGCGGTGTCAAGTTTGTGCTGGTCAATGCGGAGCAGGCAGCCACTGCCAAAGCCGTGACAGCCGCGGCCAAGCCGAACGCCAATGTCGTTCCCAGCGCAGCTTTGCCCCAGTTGCAGCAGCAACAGCAGCAGCAGAAACTGCTGCAGCAGACGGAGTACACAGCACAGCAGCACCAACAGCAGCAGCAGCACCAACAGCAGCAGCAGCAGCAACAGCAGCAGCAGCAGCAGCATCAACAGCAGCAGCACCAACAGAAGCAGCAACAGCAGGCGCCGCATCAGCTACAACAAAATCAGCACCTGGATAAGAAGGAGGAGAAGCGTCGCGCACTGGAAAAGGCACGTGAGGAGCAGCAGTCGAAGCGACACATGACGAGTAAGTTAATCTCATTTCAAGTTGAGCATTTCCCTAACTGCATCTATTCCTTAACTGCGTTTAGCGATGCGCATTATGTTGCGCCAGCTGCTTAACGCCCAGAACGAGGCCAATGAGATTCAGCACAATCGGCTGTCGCTCGAGCGGGAACGCCTGGACTGGGAGAAGTCGATTGGTGATCGTTTGCTCACAATGCTGCCCACATTGCTGCAGCCAGCGGCGCCAGCGGCGGCCGTCGGTGCCGTTCAGCCGGGTACGCCGCATCCGGCGCCGCAGTTCATCGTTTCGGGCGCGGCGGGTACCGCAGCCCAGCGCATGCAGCCGCCCAAACTGCTCTTTACCACGGCTCTGCCCATGGCCAACGGCACGGTGACCATGCCCCATATACTAACTCCCAGCAGCGCGTTGGCCACCTCGCTGCCCAAGGTCATTGCGGCACCCGCATCCTCGTCGTTGACACCTACCAATAGCAGCGGGTCCGGTGGAGCTGCTACCATCGCAGCGAAGTCCCTAGAGATTTGCCCACAAATTAGTGACGTCCAGCTTGTGACGCCCAAGCAGGAGAAGGACGGCTAAAGACGAACATTGGATATTACCCAAAGTATTTTTTAGTGATCTCCAACAGATAATACTCGAATAAACTACACATTCAAGAATTTTATTGCTAACAAAATATCAGTTTATTTCACTATTTGTTGCGTCTAACAAGTATTTAAGATAAATCTTGAAGAAATACCACTCAACATATACATATATATATATATATATTAAAGCTAGTTACATCAGCTTTATCGTACAAATCTTTTGGGGTACGACCACTGACATCGTGACAAACTGATAAAATTTATATATTAATATAAATATAAATTATACAAATAATCAGGATCGTTTTCGGTTGTTTTAAGATGTTATTATAATGTGAACGAGTGTTGCGCAGTCTGTTAGACCCGACTGCAACGTTCTTAATTCTCTTAATATGTGTTTGTGTGTGTGCGTGTTAGTTTCTGTTTGTGTGTGTGCGTGTTAGTTTCTGTTTGTGTGTGTGCGTGTTAGTTTGTGTTTGTGTTAGTGTGTAGAAACGGTTGTTTGGCTTAGAACGGGTACAGGGTATCTCCAGCCGGGCACTCACGACTAGAGCGCTATTACTTCTTTTATCCTACGCTTTGCGCTAACACAGCGTATTCGTCCGAAAAGATGATTGGGTGCAATTCAATCTAATACTGGCCCCTAGTGAATGTTGAGCCGTTCCATATCCCGTATTTCCATTATATCAGTTTTCAGCCGTTGCTTGACGATCTCGCGCCAAATGGCCTCGCGATCTTTGTTGTCCTTGACTCCCATTCGCTGGAGCGAAGAGTCTGTGATGCGGAGCAGGGCTCGACCCGTAATGCGGTGCTGGAAAAGGCAGCAAAAAGAGAGCTAATAGTAGGCCAAGTTTTTTTAAAGGTATAAAATTGGCGTTTGTTAAATTGCTGTTGATCTGAAAGCTGAGAACAACGGGGAGGTGAAAAGTCGAATATGGCACAAGTGCTGCGGGAATTCAACAAGGAGGATCAGAAACCGCATTGGTGAGTCTGTGCGAGAGTGCCTGCGTAGTCGGTACTTACAGTTTCAAAGAGATCCACATACTCGATATACTCGCCGCAATGTCGTAAGTACCATTTCTTTACGTCAGCCACAGTCCATTGGTAAACAGCTTTGGGTCGTGTGGTTTTGGCCCGCGCCTTGTTTTGCGTTGAGTTGCCCGTCTCTTCGCCCATTTTAAGTTGCTTGTAGGATTGGCCAAGCAAAACTTGTTGATATTACTCATCAAAACATAGCAAGTAGATCCTTTTGCTTCCCTCCCACGCCAGAGAGCAGTCCAAGTTTAACATTTTCATTTGCGATAGAGATGTATCGATTCGTTCAGAACAAGTTCGATTTAGCTACTCACATAACTGAACGAACTAGTTACTTCCCAGGTTATAGTTCATCGCTTGTTTAAGGTGCATAATTTTAGTTTTGCTTGTTTGTGTTTCTTGATATATATGTATATACATATATATTTATTTTATTATATTAGCCACATTTTTATTTAACATTTATTTATTGCATACCAATAAGCGCTTATTTGGGTTTTATGGCGCCCGTTTTAAATATGAAATCAAACAGTGGATTTGTTCAGTCGTTCAATACAAATTTATCGAATGAACTTACACCTTAAATTTAACTATGATCTACAAAATTGATTTGCGATCCTTTCGCACAGGTAGCGATAAGCATCGATAGTTTTTAAAACCTGACTACTGTTAAGGGTACAATTCTACAATGCAATCTACTCTCGAAATTGCCTTTTTCTTCATTATACAATTTTGTACTGATTAATTGATAAAATTGTTGCTTGTAAATTTTTGCAATGCATGAAGCAATACGATATTAGTTAAGATATTGTTTGCCATGTGCAACGTTGCATTAAGTTTAATTCGATAGGCATCGTCACGTGGCTATCGCCAGCCACACATCTCAAATCGTGACTGGCGCTTAATAACAACGACAACTGAAATCATACTACAAAAGTTGTGAAAAACACACAAATACGCAATACATACGTTTAAGAACAATTGCAAATTAAGAAACAGACTTGCATCTGGATAGTGCACTAACGAATACACACTTATTTATACGATTTGCCGTCGCTTGCGTTAAAGAAAAACTCGTTGCCAATTTTATATTCCCTTCGTCGCCGCAGCAGCAGCAAAATGGCCGGAGCTACACTCTTTGAACGTGCCCAGGCGCTGTCCAGTGTGAATCGCGAGGAGGGCATTTCCCTGCTAAATAAAATAGTGCGCGAACAGGAAGTGGCTGAAAACGATGAGGAGCTCATACGTATCAAGGAGCAGGGCATCATGCAGCTCGGCGAGCTCTACAAACAGGAGGGCAAGGCAAAAGAATTGGCCGACTTGATCAAGGTGACTCGTCCGTTTTTGAGCTTGATCAGCAAGGCGAAGGCCGCAAAGTTGGTGCGTTCGCTAGTCGACATGTTCCTTGATATGGATGCTGGCACGGGCATTGAGGTGAGTAGCCCCCACATTCACTATATATATATATTATTATATTTATATATATATATATGTATGTTATTATATTTATATATATATATATATGTATGTTCATATATATGTTTTTCTACCTGGGACAGGTTCAACTTTGCAAAGACTGTATAGAGTGGGCAAAGCAGGAGAAGCGCACCTTTTTACGTCAATCACTTGAGGCGCGTCTGATTGCACTCTATTTTGATACGGCTCTGTATACGGAGGCACTTGCTCTAGGCTCGCAGCTACTGCGGGAGCTCAAGAAATTGGATGACAAAAATCTGCTGGTCGAGGTGCAACTATTGGAGAGCAAAACCTATCATGCACTGAGCAACTTGCCGAAGGCACGCGCCGCTTTAACATCAGCGCGCACCACGGCTAATGCTATCTACTGTCCACCAAAAGTGCAGGGCGCTCTCGATCTCCAGTCGGGTATTTTGCATGCAGCCGATGAGCGTGATTTTAAAACAGCCTTCTCGTATTTCTATGAAGCATTTGAGGGCTTTGACAGCGTTGACAGCGTCAAGGCGCTTACTTCCCTTAAATACATGTTGCTGTGCAAAATAATGTTGGGCCAGTCGGACGATGTCAATCAGATAGTCAGCGGCAAGTTGGTAAGTTGGTATTTGGCCATAAACTTCTTACAAACGTTTTAATGAATGTTTTTCTCTCCGTCAGGCCATAACCTATTCCGGCCGAGATGTCGACGCCATGAAAGCTGTGGCGGAGGCCTCACACAAACGCTCGCTGGCCGACTTTCAGCAGGCGTTAAAGGACTACAAGAAGGAGCTGGAAGAGGATGTCATCGTGCAGGCACATCTAGGCACGCTCTATGACACCATGCTGGAGCAGAATCTTTGCCGCATTATCGAGCCATATTCGCGTGTGCAGGTTGGTATTTTGCACACAGAAGTCGAAAGACGCGAATTCATATTTTAAACTTGCAGGTGTCACATGTTGCGGAGAGCATTCATTTGCCCATGCCACAAGTGGAAAAGAAGCTATCACAAATGATATTGGATAAAAAGTTTAGCGGAATTTTGGATCAGGGCGAGGGTGTGCTCATTGTGTTTGAGGAGACGCCGGTGGATAAAACGTATGAGCGTGTGCTGGAGACCATTCAGAGCATGGGCAAGGTGGTGGATACATTGTATCAAAAGGCCAAGAAGCTGTCATAAGTCCTCATAGCCAACCCACTCAAACCTCCATACCACCACGCATCTTCAATTATCTGCGAAATTAGAGGACATTTCTGGTTTTTTCCCTTTTACTCCGAAAAAATTCCCTTACCTATCCCCAAAATTCATAAACTTTGTTATAACCACATCTTTGTATGTTCCGGTACAATAACAGCTGAAAAATAAACATTTAATGGTGGTAATAGCAGTAACAATAATGTGTAAACCATAATATAATATTTCTAAGCATAATTATTCAAAAGCGAAAACGTGCGCAATATGATAAGCAAAATTATTCAATTAACTAATAAAACGCAAAAACGAGTCTCATAATTGTTCTACCTTACGCGGGGGAATCCTTTAATATTCCTACCTTGTGGTCTAAGATGACATCACTAATAGTTTATTGATTATTAGCCCTGCTGGGAATTTTCATCTGTTGGGAACCACTAACAATCCTCAGTTTAAATCCAATTATTTTAAAAATATTGTTTTTATTTTTTATATTTATGGTTTTTGTTTATTCTTAGCTTATTTTGCGAAATTCACTTTTATAACATAAATAAATAGCTGGACTAGTCGTAAAACCAGTGTCCTTCTAGCCGAAAATATGGGTTAGTCCCAATCCACCGCCAAAGTTGGACTGGCCACTCAGTGGGCCGCTGGTCCACTTGGAGGCGGTGCCGGTCAAATCGAGGCGAGTGTTGCGATCCTGGGATGACCACAGATTGGCGCGTCCGTCCAGGCCCAGTTGCCGGCCGAATCCGGGGATGTTGCTGTGCGTCAGACTGGCGCCGTGGCCATTGACGTGCGAGTAATCCAGGCCAGCACCATTGCGCTGGAACTCAAAGCCATTGGCCAGTTTGTTCTGCGAGGCAAACACCTTGGCGTCCAGGTTGTGCTTGCCGTTGTTGAAGAGATTGGCATGGGCCGACTGCTGGAAGCTGTCCTGCACGCCGGGCGTGTGCGTCTTCGTAAGGTCAAATCCGTGTCCGTGACTGTGAGCACAATTCAGTCGGTTATTCAATTCATCAGTTGCAGAGAAGGGGCTGAGATTACTTACTTGTTGTAGGCCAGCGTGCCTCCAGTGGTCACAGGTCCTTTTTGAGTGTTGCCTGCGGCGAAGACCTGTCCAATGACATTGTGATCGGGAGTGCCAATGCCCTTGCTCAGCTGCACTCGAGCATCAGCACCGCCTGCGGGATTCGATGTCAGAGATCCGCCCAGAGCTTGGCGCCGCACTCGAATCGGACGCGCTGGCGCCGTTGGTGCTGGATAGTAGGGAAGCGTTTGGAAGCGCGCCGGCACTGCCTCGACGCAGGCGCCAATCGCCACGACTGCCAGGATGAGAATGCTGCTGCTCTGCATGTTGCTCGGAAGAGTTGTTGCTGGTTACTGATGATTGTCTCTGGCCGCAGCTGGCGCTTATATACATTTGTCCCACTCAGAGCACTCGCCGCTCTGGGAAGCACCTAGCCAGTGGGGCTGATGGTTGTAAAGATTGTGATTCACCTAGGCTGACATCTCATCTTTGTCTGTCTTATCAGCAGCGTTTGAAGAAAATCCCCTCGCATAGCGCCAAGCCAATCAGTTGCTGCCTCCACTTGTTGCGCGCGACGTTTGAGGCAGGCCACAAATCCAAGGGGCGATTTGGCCGGAATATATAAGTTCTGTAAAACTGGAAAGTACAAGTGATATATTTATTCTTAGTGACCCTTAAGAAGCCATTTCTTCTGACAGCATAATAGCATCCTCCAAAAAACATATATGTAATCTGTAAATTTGGAGTGTAACTC
The DNA here is from genome assembly GCA_035043565.1 of Drosophila robusta. Lineage (NCBI taxonomy): Eukaryota > Metazoa > Arthropoda > Insecta > Diptera > Drosophilidae > Drosophila > Drosophila robusta. The sequence continues at coordinate 8,572,905 of JAWNMW010000584.1, forward strand.
AAAAGTTGAGTGGAGTGAAATTTGAGTCGAGTATTAGGCAAACACGTAATTGAATTTTGTGCGCAGGAGCAGTCAAAGGATGCGAAGAAAAGGAGAGGGAAGAGCGAAAGCAAGATAGAGAGCGAAGTTTAGCGTTTGGGAGAAAACCCGCAGCTTAAAGCTTGAACTTCATTAATTGTCCGCTCAGTGAAGGAATTTGTGCTGATAACGATATTTACATGTGTCCAAGTTGAATTCATGAAGCGAGCAGCCCTATATTGCGAATGGCAGGGTGATCATGCGTATATAGTATACACCTTATCAGCATAAGTCGTGATGTCAGAACAGCAGCTAGTGACGGAGACAACGAGATCGAGTAAACCTTAATTTGCGATGCTTTCAAACAAACATTTTTGGCAGGGGAATTTCTGGTTTTTCTAGAAATGAAATAAAACAAGACTGAGTCTAGTCGGAAGCGTCGACTAGGAGATACCCTAAAAGCAGCTGCACGTTGTCGTTACAAATACTACAGCTCCTTGCATCTATACATAGTATGTATTACATACATATCACACATACACTCAAACATGCGACGCAAACTGTGCGTTTTGCTCAGCGGCTGTGGCAGGCCCCACTATGCGACTTAATTCTTCAGTATTTTCTTAACTAAAAGTATAATCATAGTGAAATTTTCAGGTTTTGAAAAGGGCATTCAACTCTATGTAGAAGCCATAATTCATATTAGTGGCGAGTGGGGGAGGTATCCAAAAACAGAAATATTCTGGATCCACTTATCGATCATCATACACAAACTTAAAAAGCAAAGCTCAACTCTTTAGCTTTTTTAGTCTCAAAGATCGATGACTTCATACAGACGAACGGATATTGCCAAATCAACTCGGGTAGTGATGTTGACCAAGAATATATATACTGGGGTCGGAGGATGCCTTCTTCTGCCTGTTACATACATGTGCACTGAATCAATATACCATTTATACCCATTTTTGATGGGTTCAGGGTATAAAAAAAGCCAAAGGCATGAGTTTTATTAATATAGTTAATTATAGTATACACTCTGAGAAAAAGCTAAGAATATTGTACATAAATCAAGCATAAAGTCTTTAAAAAATTGGCTATGGTGAATACTTCTCTTTCTATATATTTCAAATTCGTTATTTACAATACCAAAATTCCTAAATATAATACTTAATGAATGAACGTTTTATGCTTATTTTAGACCGAAAATTCGTGCAATCATTATTTTGTAGGTAATTAATTGCAACATCGATTATTTAATCCGGAATAATTATTGCTTAAGTAATTAAACAAAACGATTCTAATTCTCTGCCGCTCAAACTGGAATTCAATGAAAGACATTTTCCCTCAGTGTAGCAAATACTATTAAGTGACATTTGCATATGCCCCTTCATTAAGTCTATATTCATTATATGATGGGTTTTCTGGTTGGGTCAGCTTCGATTCAGCAAAGAATGTATAAGGAAAGTGGGCAAAGCAGAAGTTGGCCAGCTTTTTGCGTCGATCGTTGGGGGCTCGTCTGATTTCAATTTATTCGGATACAATTTTGCATACGGAGGCGCGCTGGGCTCGAATTCGATGACAAAAATATTCCGAGTGATGTGCAGCTGTTGCTGATGCTATCTACTGTCTCATAAGGCCCAGAGCACAATTTTGGTTTTTCCTTTATTTCCCAAAAAATATTCTCTTATCTATAATATTAATAAATCCTTTTAATACCCAGCTTTTGGCCCAACTCTAGCGAATGAACTGGCTTCTAAACGATTGAACAAGCTCTCGCTCGGAACAAGTTCCTCATCTATAAGCTAATCCTTGAGTTCAGGGCCCATCCAAAGGTCTTTGACTTCCTAGACTAAAATACCAAAATGGAACAACTACTTTACATATATACTAAGATCTTACCCTACATAATTCATTTTAAACTAAGCTGTGATTAGACCTACAATTATTGTTAAGCTTCCTTTCACTCTGATGAATCTGAATTTTAACGAGGTTCCCTGTTCGATTCTCAGCCTAGCGTAAGTAGCCAGTGCTAATTAGAAATAATTAGGTTTATAATTATATCCTATACTTAAAATAGTAATAATTATAATGTCTGAATTTTAATTATGTATTAAGAAAAAAACTAAAATAGTGTCTAATATTAAATCACTGATAGTTTTTTGTTTATTAGGCCTAATGGGTATTTTCATCTGTTGGGAACCATTAACAATCCTCAGTTTAAATCCATTTTTAAAAAATTGTTTTTTATATATTTTTGGTTTTTGCTTAGCTTATTTTGCGAAATACAACAATAAATAATTGGACTAGTCGTAAGACCAAGTTCCCTTCTAGCCGAAAATATGGGTTAGTCCCAATCCACCGCCAAAGTTGGACTGGCCACTCAGTGGGCCGCTGGTCCACTTGGAGGCGGTGCCGGTCAAATCGAGGCGAGTGTTGCGATCCTGGGATGACCACAGATTGGCGCGTCCGTCCAGGCCCAGTTGCCGGCCGAATCCGGGGATGTTGCTGTGCGTCAGACTGGCGCCGTGGCCATTGACGTGCGAGTAATCCAGGCCAGCACCATTGCGCTGGAACTCAAAGCCATTGGCCAGTTTGTTCTGCGAGGCAAACACCTTGGCGTCCAGGTTGTGCTTGCCGTTGTTGAAGAGATTGGCATGGGCCGACTGCTGGAAGCTGTCCTGCACGCCGGGCGTGTGCGTCTTCGTAAGGTCAAATCCGTGTCCGTGACTGTGAGCACAATTCAGTCGGTTATTCAATTCATCAGTTGCAGAGAAGGGGCTGAGATTACTTACTTGTTGTAGGCCAGCGTGCCTCCAGTGGTCACAGGTCCTTTTTGAGTGTTGCCTGCGGCGAAGACCTGTCCAATGACATTGTGATCGGGAGTGCCAATGCCCTTGCTCAGCTGCACTCGAGCATCAGCACCGCCTGCGGGATTCGATGTCAGAGATCCGCCCAGAGCTTGGCGCCGCACTCGAATCGGACGCGCTGGCGCCGTTGGTGCTGGATAGTAGGGAAGCGTTTGGAAGCGCGCCGGCACTGCCTCGACGCAGGCGCCGATGGCCACGACTGCCAGGATGAGAATGCTGCTGCTCTGCATGTTGCTCGGAAGAGTTGTTGCTGGTTACTGATGATCGTCTCTGGCCGCAGCTGGCGCTTATATACATATGCCCCGCTCAGAGCACTCGCCGCTCTGGGAAGCACCTAGCCAGTGGGGCTGATGGTTGTAAAGATTGTGATTCACCTAGGCTGACATCTCTGCTTTGTCTGTCTTATCAGCAGCGTCTGAAGAAAATCCCCTCGCATAGCGCCAAGCCAATCAGTTGCTGCCTCCACTTGTTGCGCGCGACGTTTGAGGCAGGCCACAAATCCAAGGGGCGATTTGGCCGGAAGATATAAGCTCTGTAAAACTAGAAAGTTCAAGTATATATATTTATCCTTAGTGCCGCTTAAGAAGTCATTTCTTCTGACAGCATATAAAACCCTCCAAAAAACATATAATCAGAGAGTGCAACAAAAGTTGAGTGGAGTGAAATGAAGTAGAAATTCGAGAAGAGTATTAGGCAGATGCGTAATTGAATTTTGTGCGCAGGAGCAGTCAAAGGATGCGACGAGAGCGAAAGCAAAATAGAGAGAAAACTCGCAGCTTAAAGCTTGAACTTTATTTATTGTTCCATCAGTAAAGTAATTAGAACTGTTCAGTAATTCCAAATGTAGTCAATAAACCAAAATATCTTAAGTCCCATTCATAAAGCGAACAACCCTATATTGCGAATGGCAGGGTGATCATCCATTCGCAATATATACTACCTTATCAGCATCAGAATAGTAGCTGGTGACGGAGACAACAAGATCGATTAAACCCCAACTTGTGATGCTTTCAAACAAACATTTTTTGTCAGGGGAATTTCTGGTTTTTCAAGAAATTGCAAACAAAATAAAAACAAAATAAAACGGGTGATAAATCTTTGCTCAAAGGTTCACATGTGTTGTATTAGTATAGTAAATTAAAGTATACACTCAGAGAAAAGGAAATGTTTCAATTATTAATTTAAGGCCAATCGTAGCCAAAAATCGGCCTAAACGATTCTACACTTTTTTATACTTCTATACTTCTATTTAGAACGTCTTTCGCTTATTTCATTTGCGCAAATTTGTGTAATGATTATATTGCGTTTTTTATTATGCAACATTAACGGTAAATTTTAATCCACGGGATGGAAATTAGAACGCTTTGTGTTATTAATAATTATTAAATCAAGATATAATTAGTGCCTTTCTAATCATTGCGCTCCCATACTTGGGTATAGTAAGCACCTTTTTCTCTGAGTGTAGCAACGTTTAAGTGATTTTTGTGCGGCAGGCAATTGCTTATCAATTGTTGCCCTCAGCATCGATTTCAGAAAAACAAATAAAAGATTTTTTTAATTATATTATATTATAATAAATTTTATATGTATTAAATTATGTGTATTTTTTTGTTTGATTTATTTAAACACTAAATACATTTAGGCATTCAAAAAATGTAATTTCTTCAAAAAAGCACATTCCGGGTTTGGGATTTTCCCCTGACGGATTAGTTTAATGCCGAGCTCTTCAAACTTACTTTTACTTAAGCAACGATTTGATTTAAACGAAAAATATTTGGCGCCAAGCTGTCAGCTTTCGAATCCTCTCTCTGGGGGTTCTTGGCCTCTCTTAGCCGGTGCTGTTTATTTCGTGTGTCAGCGGCATTCAATCTCATTAAGTTTAACACACGAAACGCGCTTGAGCGAGCTTTTCCGTTTTCCGCTTTTCCTCGTTCTTGAGCGTTTTTTGGCCCTGTGAAAATTGTGTGCGCTGGACAAATTGCCAAATGCGCGTATAGAGGCAAGACGCGAGTTGTCTGTGGAAAAACTTTGCTTATCGATTACGCACGTAACAGATTCTTTGAACCATTGTCGTGAAAATTCCAAACAGTAAATGTGCTTTCAATATTGGTGTGTAAAACAGTTAAAGAAAATATCCTTCCAAAAAAAAAACAAATCTCTAAAGAAAATACAAAACGATTGCGAATAAACCCCATCTGTGCTGTAAAAGTTTTCCTTTGTGTCTTTGATGTTGGCCTTCAAAGTGTGCACAAGTTGCCCGTGTATATAGACCACATATACACACATAAAAACATACATATGTACAGCTTTGCCAAGTGGGTTATCTGTTTAAAGTGCTTGCCATTTAAAATCGTTGTGTAATTGAAGGAGCTATATTTTATGTTTAACTTCAACTGTGTTACATTTATTTTGTCATCGTCTTACTATATACATACGAACATAATTTTTTTCACATATGTTTCAACAAAAACTTCACTAAAATAATTAAAAACCTTTTTGCAATAATATTTGAAATCAACTTTAGAAATCCTTTCTTTGCTAAAACAACAACAAGTCTGCTCTATATTCATGCATATGTATACACACACACACACACACACACACTCACACATACATTTGCGTGTCTGTTACAGGCAAACCCACTTACCTACATTCAGAACGTGCCAACGGTGCGTATGTGTGATAAAAAAGCTAGAAGAAAAAAAACTGACCGAAATTCACTCACACGCTCAGTTGGACACGACGCTCAAAGCTCAAAGCTAATGCAATACTCACTCAAACAATGCTGAGCGCCCCGTGGACCCCGCCCCCGTCCCCTCCCGCCCCTCAGCTGCACAACAGCCACAGCCCGCAGCCCCCAAAGTCCGCTCAAGCTGTTTTTTATTGTGTCATTTGCTTTGTCATTTATTATGAAATGTGCGCTCTCAATGTTAAGTGCGACGGGTGAGGGGAACTGCCCCGACGCTCGACGCTCGGTGCAACGTCAGCGATTAGCAGGATATATCAAAGGAACTGGCTGACAGTAGGAAATGGCAGAGCATCTTCAGAAGTAGCTGAATAAATCTAATTATTTTTTAATTATTTGATAACATTAAATGGGAAACACAGCGTTCATTTATTAACTTTTTCCCAAACGATTACAAATTGTTTATTTCGAAAATTAATTATTATGCTGTAGCATAAAAATCTTGAGATAATTAAAAATATAATTTGAAAGTTAAGCGTGTTAAGAAAATTAAAAACATTTTTAAAGCACGGCTGCAAGCCCAAAAATAAATGTCGCTGCTTTTGGTCACGGTTCGAACCTATTTGACACCTTTGGGTTCGGTTCATAAACATGGTTTTGCTGGCTTTATAAATCGGAGTTTTAAAATTTGTCAAATTAAAAAATATTATTAAGCAAACCAGTTTTTAATAAATATATTTTAGTTCGGGTTCAGGTTCGGCTGTCATATGCAACAAGTGGAGAGTGCATAAGTATATATATATAGTATATATAGGTAATCTGTTAAGACAACACTATATACACCATACATATGATAGATTATGTACACACATTTACTTAAGTAATTGAGCGATTACTCAGATATTGAATTACTCTTTATTGCGACTACAAAGAGCCCAATTGCCGCTCACACCTGAGCTCCCACACCCACACACACACTCGCACACACCCGGCGAGCGTTTACTAAGAGCTTAGCACTAATTGACCCATTGTCTTCCCAAACAGCTGCTTAAGGAGAATAACAAACAAGATGCTGTAGTCGCAAAGCACGGCAGCGCACAAAAGCAAAGTTGAGACAAAAGAGCTGTAGGGCAGGAAGTGTCAGAAAAGCGGAAAAAGTCGGGTGTGTGTCCATCCAGTCGAGAGCCCCCACAGACGCTGTCAGAGTTCGGTGGCCGTTCACAAATGAATCCCTATAATGCAGCGAGTGGTGCCGGCGGGGCGGCCAATCCTTTTGGCGCGCCCGGCTATGGCCAGCCGCAGCAGGGCTACGGCTACGAGGAGCAGCCGACCGCTGGCTATGATCAGGGCGGAGGAGCTGGTGTCGGCTTTGGGCAGCCGCAGCCAGCTGGCTATGGACCGGCGGGCGTCAGGCCGCGCGTGGACGTCGAGGCCACGGGCGAGGTGGATCCCAACTTGTAAGTTAGCCAACAATTGTTGTGGCGTCCAGCAACCGTGATGAGATTCCCCATTGGCAGATATCCGGAGGCGAAGGATTCAACGCACAAGGTGCGCGGCCACTCCGAAGTCTTGCAAATGTTCTTTGGCGCCACGGAGCGCGAGCTGATACCCGTAAAGAGTTTCTACTTCTTCTTCTACGCCGCATTCGGTTCGCTGTTCCCGCTGATGGGCGTCTACTTCAAGCAGATGGGCATGAATCCCGGCCAGTGCGGCATACTCGTCGGCATGCGGCCCTTCGTCGAATTTCTCGCGGCCCCCTTCTGGGGCTCCTACGCGGACCGCTGTCGCCAGGGCAAAAAGCTGCTGCTCGCCTCGCTCGCCTGCTGGGTGCTGTTCACCATACCGCTGAGCTTCATCCGGCCGGAGGCCATCAGCTGCATCGAGCGCCGCAACGCGACCACAGTGCTGACGTACACGCGCAGCAAGCGCGACACCTCCGCCATGTACGAGCCGATGACCCAGCTGGAGCAGGAGCAGGCCTACTACGATGCCAACGCCGGCATGATGTCCGACGAGGACAGCGACCAGCCGGAGCCCGGCGCCCACAGCAGACGCAAGAGATCGCTGCTCCTGCCGATCGAGGCGGGCATCTCGCCTATCCACGTCAACTTCGTGCAGAACTACGACGAGAAGTACCATGGGGACTTCGTGACGCCCAGCTTCAGCTCGATGGTGTATCGCACTCCGGTAAGTTATTTTCAAAAAGTTTTTATTTCAACTTGATTCTCTTTAAGACATATAAATTTGTATAATTTCATTATTTTTTACCATGAGATTAATTTTTAATTTGGTGATCATAATTAATTATACGATATATTTAATTTATTTACAGTTTTTGGCGAGCATAGTTAATTATGCGATATATTTAATTTATTTAATGTTTTCGGTGATCATAATTAATTATACGATATTTTTAATTTATTTACAGTTTTTGGCGATCATAGTTAATTTTGCGATATATTTAATTTATTTAAAGTTTTTGGTGATCATAATTAATTATACAATATTTTTAATTTATTTACAGTTGTTGGTGATCATAGTTAATTATACGATATTTTTAATTTATTTACAGTTTTGTTTTTATATATGTTTATTGTATTGTTTTATTGCCCCTTTAAAGTGCAGCTAATGGCTAATAATAATTAAAGCTAATGGCTATGATACTATCATTTTCCAGAGTTTTAGCGACTGCTTTTTAGTATTAGTATTTAATAAATTTGGCATTTGTTAAATAGTAAAATGTCGGTAACGAAAGTAAACTTGATTTAACAATTATATATGCTATTAAGTAATCAATTAAAGTCTCATTTCATTGCTCATTGTTGACGTGTGATGTGAGCGGATATATTCAGTAATATGTGATTTTATTTTTGTAATTTACAACTCTTTAAATATAGTTGACTAATTGCCATACTTGGGGTATCACATTAATCTTTGCAGGACATTCAGAAGGCATTCTTTCTGCTGCTGCTGGTCATCCTGATCGGCGAGTTCTTCAGTGCGCCGGCCATAACGCTGGCCGATTCGGCGGTCATCACGCTCCTGGGCGAGGATGCGGATAAGTACGGGCACCAGCGCATGTTCGGCTCGCTCGGCTGGGGCATATCGATGTTTCTGGTGGGCATTGCGCTCGATCATTCGACCTCGTTCTCGAACCATCCGTGCGGCGCCGGCAACAAGGAGAAGAACTATAACATCTGCTTCTCGATATTCTCGGTGCTGATGACCTGTGCGATTATCTCCGCCGCGAAGATCACGTTCAAGTACGAGCCCATCGACGAGAGCCAGCAGCAGGCGTCCGCCCAGTTCGTCGATCCCAACAAGAAGGCCGAGGATGATTCGATGAACCAGCTGGCCGCCCAGCTCAACTTACCATCACTGGCAGTGGGTAGCGGCAGCGCTGCGTCGGGTGCCTGCGCTGGCGGCGTCAGCAGCTTTTAGCTGGCGGCCATCAGCCGCAGCCGCACATCGGAGCCGAGTCGAAGGTGTTTGCCCAGACGGCCAAGGAGCTGCCCGAGTGGATGACGGTGCTCACGTATTTCAAGGATGTAAAGACCGCCTCGTTTCTGTTCGTCGCCTGGTTCATGGGCTTCGGCATTGGCCTGATCTTTACCTTTCTGTTCTGGCATTTGCAGGACTATGGCGGCACGCCGACGCTGTTCGGTGTCGCCTCCGTGATCAATCATGTGTCCGAAATCTTTGCCTACTTCTTCAGCTTTCGCCTGATCACCCAGATTGGGCACGTCAAGGTGCTCTGTCTGGGCCTGATTGGCAACGTTTTGCGCTTTTTGTACATCTCGTATTTGACCAATCCGTGGATGGTGTTGCCCTTCGAACTGATGCAGGGCATCACACATGCCGCCGTCTGGGCCGCCTCGTGCTCCTACATTGCTCACAATACGCCCAAGCAGCTGCGCGCCTCCGCGCAGGGCGTGCTCCAGGGCATCCATCATGGCTTGGGCCGCGGCTGCGGTGCCATCATTGGTGGCATGTTTGTCACCTACTACGGTACTACTGCTACCTTCCGTTGGTATGGTATCGCCTGCCTCTTCGTCCTCGGCCTGTTCATCTTCATCAACTTCTACCGCAAGGAGCAGGGCTTCATCTCCGACATACCCGTCACCGAGGATCCGCATCAGGTAAGTGAAGCCTGTTTCAATTTAGGCCCGGATCACGACTTCAACAGTTAAATAAAACAAGATATAAGCCTATTTTTATACTCGCATTTTTTATGCTTGTCAATCTTTCCACTCGATCCCAATTTTTTTCGCCGCTATAGAAGCTAAAGACTTGAAACTATGAATATATACTCATGAATACCCGCGTCAGACAAAGTGTAAAGATTTTTTGGCTAAATCCACTGTGGACATGGAAATTCGATTTAATCTATATATCTTCCTCAGTTTTAAAGCTAGCTGAATCAGTTTAAAACTAGGGTAACAAATTTTTACCTTCTCTAAAGATTGATCGATATTTAAGACTCTTACTGCGATCGAGTATAGCGCAGTCGGCTACACCCGACTGCAACGATCTTACTTGTTTTGCGCATGAACCTGACTGATTTTTCGATTCGCAGGTGGCCGAAGAGACCTCCCATTTGGCTCCGCACGGCGTGCCCAGCAATCCAATACCACGAGCGCTGTCCAACACGCGATTGAACGAGATGAATCCCAATGGCGGACCGTATGGCACCTACCAGACCACTGGCGGTAACCTGGACATACCCGGAGCGAATCCCCACAATCCGTTTGCACAGTAAAGCTCCGACTGGCCCGAGAAAGGAAACACTCCTCGCATACAAAAACACCAACATAGATGCAAAGTAGACAAACACAGATACATAGATACATAATCACATAGTCATGGACATCAGCACAGAATGAACAATATAGAGTCTAACCGAAAACATATCTTGGACATTGGCCTGCAATATTAATTGCCAAATACATTGCTTTATTATCGTTTTTGGTGCTTATACATAACAAATATGCCGAAAAAAACAAACATATTGCGAAAACATAAATAAATATATTTTATATTGGATGCTCATATACACAAAAAGCAATAAATTTGCTTTCATAGCGCTAAACAAAACTAATAGAAGTGAAATACAAATTATTTATTAAATGTTTACCGTTGCCATTAGTTACAGTTAGTTGCCGACAACTTGATGTATTTGTACAGACATAGATGTTTATATAGCTTATTTAGATCAAAGCTAAGAAATGCATATTTTGGTTTATTTTATTGAAAGCAATTCGAACGAATTTTCACATAGTTGCTTAGCATATAATATTGGCCTAATCTATGATATTTATAAGCATTTTCGATTTAATTTGCATCGCAATCATATCATACGAGGGCAGCTCTATACGAGCGAAAATATTTAAAGGATCATTGAAAACACACACCATAGTCCTAGAGGAACCAATAGGAAATGAAAGGCACACATTAAATGAAACACACAAACATCTAACTAAAATGAAATTACACATAAAGTACCTATAATATACAAGAAAAACTAAAAAGTAAAGAAAAATAAATTTACTAAATAAAACAAATATTATTTTAAAAATTTATATTTTAAGTTACCTATACGCAGTTTATTTTAAGAAATATAAATTTATTCAAATTAATTATTTTTTACGAGATTAATTTTTAATTAGGTAATTAATTAATTATCATAATTAATTACACAATATATTTAATTTATTTATAGTTCATTTTGAATCTTATTTTAGTAATTTACAACTCCTTAAATATAGTTTACCACTTAGCATACTTCTGGTATTATATTGGTTTCCTAAATAAATATAGAAAAGAGTACTACCATAAATTGAGATAAACCACAAAATAAATATAAATGTAGTTGCATTAAATACAAATCATGAGCTAAATAAATTAATAAAATTCGAGAACTTTGGGAAAAAACCAGATACAAATTTGTAGAAAGACATTTAAAACAAGAAGCAAATGCTGTAACGAATGATATTATGAAAATCCGCCTCATTACAATCAACTGTTAAATATGTTAATTTTACAAATGCTCTATATAGTACTTGTGTACAAGTACATAGCATATAGTATGTATGTGCATGTATGTATTCTATACATATTTGTATGTATACGATTATAAATGGCTATTTTGAAATACATACTTGTCTAATATAAAATCAAAGAAATTAACAAGAAAAAAACAGAACTAAATAAAGGGTGTCTAGTTAAATAAATACGCAGGAATGTACCTAAGAGATATTTTGGTTTAACCGGGCTGGTTCGATTATCTTGATATTAATGTAACACTCTTACTCTATATACATATACATACATACCTACGTAACTAAGAGAACAACTATATTAATTACTTTATCGTTAATGATAAAACTTTATTAGATATTGTTGATAATATTCAGTGGATATATTTCAAGAATTTTTCGAATTATTATTATTATTATTATACTAGCTCTTATGTACAGCACTTTTTGTGGATATTTGAGTAAATTAAAAAACAGCATAATTAGAAATAATTGTGTACATGGCACTCAAGTTATGTTAATGAGCTAGAACTTAACCAATTGCTCTATATACCTATAAATATACATACACACACACATATATACAATAATGTACAAGTATTATACACAAAGCGCATACCATTAAATAAATACATATATACGACAGGTAATAAATAAAACGCATAACTCAGCAAAAGCAACCAATAATAAACAATAAATTCAAGAACTCATGTAATATGTATGTATGTTTAATAAAAGTTTAAACCGAGTGCAAACTTGGCATTTTCCTAGTGCATGGCTGAACAATTAATACAGGATGTATCAGAACAGTTTATTGAGACAGACAATCAGGTGAACAACAGGTATTTGGCTTCATTTGAAAGTTATGTGTCATCCGTTTCCGTTCTGGGTTTCTTGGCCGCCGACGCTGCCTCGTCCGCGGGCAGCTTTTCGGAGAAGATCGCCTTGGGCTGGGTTTGCTTGTAGGCGGGCGCAATCCAATATGGATTCTCAGCTGCATCTTTGGCATACTTGAGTATGGCCTCACGAGGATCCTGATCGTCGTCGACGCGCTTGCTAAGGCCCAGATTGCGGATGACATAGGAGGACAGGGTGCCGCCAGAGCTGGCGACACGTCCGCCCTGGCCGCTGGTGATCGGCAAATCCGGTCGCTTCGACTTGACCGGATCCATGCGCGCCTTTTCCATCTTTTTGCGCGAGGAGCGCGTCTTCTCCTGCCGGAACAGTGGCAGAGCGTGCGGCGTTATGATCTGCGACACGCCCACCATTTCCATCTGCTGCCTCTTGCGATGCGTTTTCACCACGCACAGCTTGGCGCCGCGTATGCTGCGCTGTTCATCGTAGAAGCACTTGATGATGCCATTGCCACAGCTGACAAAGAGTTGGTTCAGCTTTGGATGCCACAGCGTCTTTATGACGTGCGAGCCGGTCACGGGAATGCGCTGCACCTCCTCAAAGCTCTGCGTGCTATAAAAATACAGATTCGCCTCCGTTTGGCCCTTCGGCAGGGACTCGCCGGTGACCAGCAGGCGATCGTCCGGACTGAAGCAGCAGTCGGTAGTGTCGTAGCGTGAAAAAAGATTTGACCACGTGTGCACCGGTTGCTTGAAGTTCCTTAGGTCCCACAGTTTCATCGTCTCGTCGTTGCAGCGCGTGGCCAGCTGCTGGCCCATGTACGAGAACACAATGGAGGTAATCTCCGAGCCCTTCTGATGCGCCGCCCGCACGCAGTGCGTGGTGTTCACGAACATCTTGCGCGTGTCCCACGTCTGTATGGAGCCGTCGACACAGCCGGCGGCTATGAGCGTCGCATCCCGATTGAAATTACAAGCGGATGCACTCGTTCTTAAGCCGCCCTGGGCTCGTGTTTTGATCACCTGCAACTGCTCCTTGGCTCGCAGTCCCTGCCAAACGCGCAGTGTGCCGTCCAGAGCCGCGGTTAGGAATTGTTCCCTGTTGAATGGATGCCAGCAGCCAGACGTGAGTTGCGCAACGTGGCCCTTGGTCCGCGTCATGTCGCTTATGTACTGATCTCCCTTGCAGCACTCCAGTTTCTCGAAGCCATCACGGTCCAGCACCTTGGCCTGGGCGTTGCCTGAGATGACCAGGATCATGTCGCCGGTGACGGAGTATTGTAGGGCGCGTATGGGATGATTTTCACACGGCTGCAGTTGACGAAAGCTGCGCATAGCTGAATCCATGCCGGCAAAGTCCCAAAAGCACATGTCGTAATCAATGGAGCCCGACACTATCCGTGCGCCAGATGGATCCCCAGCAAGGGCTAAAACAGCCCGTGATCCGTGCTGCATTTGCACCTCGTGCGTGTACGGTATGCGACGCGATAGGTTGTCCTCTTCATCGTCGGAATCGGCGTCGTCTTCGTCCTCGTCGTCTTCACCGTCTTCCTGTTGCTTCTTTTCGTCCGTTTGCTTTTTAGTGGCGGCGTCGGCTTGTTGCTGGTGCTCCGCTCCCGCTGCTGGTGGCACCGGCCCTATAATATCGCCATCATTCTCCTCCGGCTGCTGCTCCTTTACGGGTGGTGCAACCGTGCGCGCTTTGGCGATCTGTTCATTGATGTCAAACACTTTGGCTGCCTTGCGGCCGAATCCGCTGATGCCCATCACATCCTTAAGATGCTGACTCTCCAGATCCTCGGCCACATCTTCAATTTGACGTATCATTTGTTCCTTGTCCATTTTCTTAAAGCCGCCGGCATCTTGCTCGGGTTTAGTGGCCTCAGCTGGCGCTTTGCTCACGTTTAGCTGTATTTTGCCAAACGAAATCTTGCCGCGCTGCATTGCACGGTATTTGTACACTTCAAGCGGCTTGAAAAATATTTGTTTATAGTTTTTATTCCTTCTGTTGGTGCGAGAAGAATTGTACTGAATCTTTTTGAATTAGTTCGATTGAAGTACTCACTTAACTGAACGAAGGAACTAGGTAAACGTTCATAGTTCATCGTTCGTTTTATTTGCTGTAGTAACATATTCGTTTTAAACATTTATGTTGTTGGCAGGAAAACATATTTATTAATTAATGCAATGAAGAGGATTATGTGACTTTACATATGGAATTTTGTTTTCATCGGTGAATGAAAATTGAATAACTGAAATTACTCATCACGTTGAACAAAGAAGTTCAACTCTAATTGACTTTCATGTGGAAATTCACTATCGATATATCGATATTTTTATAGTATTTGCTTACCAGAGTGCCACTGCCTGCTGATGATCTGATGACTATACTGCGACTTTGCTTTCTAAAAGCCAATATAAACGAGTGCAAAATACCCATTGTAATTGGTAATTTACCTAAATTTATCGTTCTTGATGGACAGATAAATATATTCGACACAACATACTTGTAGATATAACTACCGCTAGTCCCAATTGCTTATAGATACCTTACAGCTGTGAGTCGCTACTTTAAAATACTCGCATAATCTGAACAGCTTGTAAATTTGTCTCACCTCTAGCATCTAACCTAAAATTGGGCGCGCAGTCGACAGTCGGCATTTTACTCGTGCGGAATTTTTGCGTTTTAATTTAAGAGAATTACGCAGGGTGGTGTAATTGACAGTTTATTGACTCAGTATTTAGTGCGGGCCACATTCTAGAAATGGCGGATGCTTTGGAGTACAACGACATAAACGCCGAAGTTCGCGGCGTTTTGGTGAGTCTGATTTTCAATTCGCAAACAACTTTTGTCTGACATTTGTTTTCCCTTGTCCGCCCATCTAATAACGCTATAAATGCGTAATTTATACATATATATGTATGTAGTCGTCGGGACGCCTGAAGCTGACCGAGCAGAACATCATCTTCAAGAACACTAAGACAGGCAAGGTGGAGCAGATTTCCGCTGAGGATATTGATCTGATCAATTCACAAAAGTTCGTGGGCACCTGGGGGCTGCGTATCTTTACCAAGAGCGGAGCGCTGCATCGGTTTAGCGGATTTCGGGACAGCGAGCACGAGAAGCTGGGCAAGTTCATCAAAGAAGCGTATTCGCAGGAAATGGTGGAGAAGGAGATGTGCGTCAAAGGCTGGAACTGGGGCACGGCACGCTTCATGGGGTCGGTGCTCAGCTTCGACAAGGACACAAAGACCATTTTTGAGGTGCCCTTGTCGCATGTTTCACAATGCGTTACGGGCAAGAACGAGGTGACGCTGGAGTTCCACCAGAACGATGATGCGCCTGTGGGCTTGTTAGAAATGCGTTTTCATATACCAGCTGTTGAGTCGGCGGATGAGGATCCAGTGGAAAAATTCCATCAGAATGTCATGAACAAGGCATCGGTGATATCGGCATCTGGCGAGTCCATTGCCATCTTCCGCGAGATACACATTCTGACGCCGCGTGGTCGCTACGACATCAAAATCTTCTCGACCTTTTTCCAGCTGCACGGCAAGACATTCGACTACAAGATACCCATGGATTCGGTGCTGCGTCTGTTTATGCTGCCGCACAAGGATAGCCGGCAAATGTTTTTCGTGCTCTCGCTGGATCCGCCCATCAAGCAGGGCCAGACCCGCTATCACTACCTGGTGCTGTTGTTTGCGCCGGATGAGGAGATCACCATTGAACTGCCCTTCAGCGAGGCGGAGCTGCGCGATAAGTACGAGGGCAAGCTGGAGAAGGAGCTGTCTGGGCAGGTCTACGAGGTCATGGGCAAAGTGATGAAGGTGCTGATTGGACGCAAGATAACTGGCCCTGGCAATTTCATTGGACATTCCGGCACAGCTGCAGTTGGTTGCTCGTTTAAGGCCGCCGCCGGATATCTGTATCCGCTAGAGCGCGGCTTCATCTACATTCACAAGCCACCGCTGCACATCCGCTTCGAGGAGATCAGCTCAGTGAACTTCGCGCGCAGCGGCGGCTCAACGCGCTCCTTTGACTTTGAGGTCACGCTTAAAAATGGCACCGTGCACATTTTCTCCTCCATCGAGAAGGAGGAGTACGCCAAGCTGTTTGACTTTATCACGCAGAAGAAACTGCACGTGAGCAACATGGGCAAGGACAAGACCGGCTACAAGGATGTCGATTTCGGCGACTCGGACAATGAGAACGAGCCGGATGCCTATCTGGCACGACTCAAGGCTGAGGCGCGCGAAAAGGAGGAGGATGACGATGATGGTGACGATTCGGATGAGGAGTCCACTGACGAGGACTTCAAGCCCAATGAAAACGAATCGGATGTGGCTGAGGAGTACGACAGTAACGTGCAGAGCGACTCGGATGATAGCGATGCCAGTGGCGGTGGTGAAGGCGGCGGGGACAGCGATGGAGCGTCGAAGAAGAAGCACAAGGAAAAGAAGCGCGAAAAGAAGGAGAAGAAGCACAAGGAAAAGGAGCGCACAGTAAGTAAGCCCCAAATTGTTCGATAAACTAATTTCTAATTCCTGTGCTCGCCTTTACAGAAAAAGCAGACCAAGAAGAAAGATAGCAACAAGCCGAAACGTGCCACAACAGCTTTCATGTTGTGGCTGAACGATACGCGCGAGCAGATTAAGCGCGATAATCCGGGCATCAAGGTCACTGAAATAGCTAAGAAGGGCGGTGAGATGTGGAAGGAGCTAAAGGACAAAACCAAGTGGGAGGAGGCCGCTAACAAGGATAAACAACGTTATCAAGACGAGATGCGCAACTACAAGCCCGGCGCCGGCGACGGCGACGCCAGCGACGATGAGCAGAACCACAGCAACAAAGCTGTGAAGAAACGCAAATCGGAGCCCTCACCTGTGAAAAAGTCGAATACGTCGGGCAGTGGCTTCAAGAGCAAGGAATATATATCCGAAGATGATTCCACCAGCTCAGAAGAGGCCAAGAAGGCCGGCAACGAGACAGCCAAAAAAGTGAACAAATCGGATGAAGCTACGCCTAAAAAGAAGGCCAAACGGAGCGAAAGCGAAGCGGAACCCACCGATGAGGAGACAAACGAAAGTAATGATGATGATGAAGATGAGGCCAGCGATTAGATTAAAACATTTCCATAATATATACACCACACAAACACACTCACACACATATGCGTTTAGTTCTTAGATAACTGTTATAAACAGGCCAGCAGATTAGGCCAGAATTTGTCTTTTCATTAAACATCAATGTCGATTTAATGTTTCCCAAATTTCCATATAATTGCTGAATAATTACGACGAGACGGGCAATTGCTGATACATTTTTACAGTTAACAGCAGCGACCAAAACATTTTAAATACAAATAATTGGCCAATAGTCAGTTGGCAAGCTGCACGCGTTTTGTTCTGTGCTCGATCACGGTTAAAATACAATCGATAAGGCAGCGAATTAAACAATTCGTATATACAAATATTATAATAGAGAATCCATTTCGCAAATGGCTTGGTTCTGGCTCATACTGCAGCTGGTCTTGCTCTGGACTGTTGTGCAGGCAAGTGCGAGGGTTTCTTTCACGGTACTAGTCCGTTAATGTGCGTCCTTCTTAGATCAACGGCTTGGCGAAGTTTACGAACGTGCAGTGTGCCAGCCTGGATGCCAACTTTACCGTATTTACCTCCTGTCGACTGTACGCGGTTAAGCGCGACGTGGCGGAAATGAGTTTGCGCATCAAAATTATACAATTCCCTAAAAAATCAGTTTCGGTGAGTGTCCCTAATGCCCGGCTAAACCCGCTTGATCTTAAGAATCCCCAATATATATATTCATACATTTAAAATATGAATAAAGTAGCTTTTAATTGGATGTGCGAATAGAAACGGTTTTGTTTTGAAATTCGTATGATTTTTGTTCAGCAAAGCGTTAATCCCTATGTCGATAATAATTGTTTTGGCTGTTGGTTTTTCACTCTAAAGAGTATATTAATTTTCGTAACCGTTTGCAGCTTATATGCCGAGTCTGTTTGATCGTCTCTTCGGTTTGATCTCGGAACTTAATTGAATCGATATTTATTTTTACCACTAATTCACACATAATGCCTAAAAACTATAAATATAGTTTTCTTACTTGCGTTTTTAAGCAAATCTCTGAGATTATAATTGCTATAGATAAGGCAACTGAACAAGGATAGATGTAGATTTATGCTACATGTTCCATTTTTATAATCTTTCATTTTATTAACGATTCAACAAACATATTTCAGATATTTCAAAATAAATGTTGCATAGTTTGAGGCTGTAGAAAACCTCTGCCTAAAAGCGAACTTAAACCGAATCAATTTAAACCGGAAATCCAATTATTTTATTTTTTTGCTATGAACCTAGCACTGAATTGAATCAGTCTTGACCTGAAAATGCAAAATTAACTAATTTTGATTCATGGTAATATATAAATAAAAAAGTGAATTGCTTCATTTGAAATTAGAAACAAAATTGAACTTCACGATGCATAAATCTTAGGTCGAGCACTTGGCTCGATCCGTAAGCCGTACCAAACATTTTATATATATATTTCTTATGTAAGAGTGTTTTAGTCGGGAGTGCCCGACTACGAGATACCCAGCTGCGAGCTGTCGTTACATACATTTCAACTCTATTGCATCAAGGTCAAGTTTTAAAATGTTTATCGATATTAATAAAACGGGGCAAGACATCGAAAAAAATTATAAATTCTGGTCTAGAAGTCGTAAAGTTTAGGTCTCCTCCTTTTGTAATTTCCGAGATCGCTGACGTATAGACAGATCGACGGACAAACGGACATGGCTAGATCGGCCAAGTATACTTTATGGGACCGGAGACGCCTTCTTCTGCCTGCTGCATACATTTGTTCAAAAGAAACATATTGAAACCAATATCGCGTATATAGTATAAGTAGAAATTATTTATTTAAATTATTTAAACACTTGCATCCGAATAGAGTTTTGAAACCCAGCAAAGGATGCCGGTTAACATATTAGCACGCCCTTTGCCCTTTGCCCTTTTCTCTTTGCTGTCCTACAGCGGAGTTCACAGCTGCTTCAGTGAATTTGTTGAATGTTCGACGAGTCCAGCACAGCTAGAGAAGTCTATTGATAGCGACGACGAATATCCTTTCGTGGTGGACGTTGCAGCTCAGTGGCGATGCGCTCGCTTTGCAGCAAGTCCTCCATACCCGATAGGGGATCTGTATTCAGCGATAGATCCTCAAGCTGCGCGTCGTATACATATTGCTTTCGCTTGGGGCGACTGATTGAGGGCCTATTCGCTTTTTCCGATACTTTCGTCGCCAGCTCTGGCAGTGAGAGCTTCGTCAGCTTTTTTGTTGGCTCCGACAGCAGTGTGCACGAGTGTGACATTTTGATTGTCGCATCTTGCGATCCATCCTCGGCACTTGGATCTAAATAAACACTGCTTTGAGCATTGGACCGGGCTTCCGTTTCTTGGAACGGCGGGTTGCTGACCGCGGTGGTCGCGTCCATCCCTGAATTGCTATTTCTGGCCTGCGATTCGATTGGCTTGTTCCATATCTGGGAGACAGCCGGAACTATCGTGTCCATGCTGCGAACGAGCAATTCTGACGAATAACTGAGCGCTTCGCTAACAAAATGCCACTTGCCGTACATCAGAAAATTATCCAAATTCGCCATGTAACGACTCAACAGCGGATTCAAAATCGCATCAAAGACCCAGACGCTGGCCTGTGGTGCGGAAATGACCAACCACAGCACGATCAGCAGCTTTGACTCCACATACAGTGGCAGCCATTTCAAGAAAGTGTCCCCCATTAGCTCCACGCACACCAGCCATCCATAGACAATCCAGTACTTGGCCCAGGCAGTTACCTCATCCTCGCCCAGCGCATTGTGCGTGTAGCGAGCCGGCATCAGGATGCCAAAGACAATTACCAGGAAACGCGTTACAAAATCAAAAAAACACATTTTAGCGATTTCGACTCAAAATTAAAGCTACACTATAAGAACACGAATTGAATTTAAAGACTAATTGTAAACTGCGAGCCGGTTTCTATACTTCTCTCCCTGAGTTATCTGTAACTAAAAGATTTGTTTGTTGAATTTCGTCTGACTTATTGAAAGGGGGGCCTACTTATAGTCGAACTTCTGAATAGATAGACATTATGAAAAAATATCCATTTACTATAAGCAACTTGAAAGATTTTCTTTCAATGATTTTTTCAGGCTTTCATCTGAACGAAACCTGGCTATAGAAATTTCAGCCTGAAAAACATATTTTTGTACTCTTGCACGAAGTATAAAGTAAAGAAGTGAAGGCAATTTATTTGCTGCTATTGCAGCTTTATCTTTTGATACTTGGAATATATACTCGTATATAATTAAGTAATAAGATTTTTTGGTTCGATTTTTTCACAATATCGATTCTGCTAGCAATCATTTTGTACTCATTTGCATTAATTTTATATTTATCGGCGCCGAAGGTCATTAGCCCAAAATAGCAATTTTAGTTTTCATTATCATTATCATTATTATTATCAGACGGACATCATCATTATTAAAAGTTGTTTGTAGTTTTAACGATTTCATATCATTGTCAGTTTGGTTTGCAGTTTGGTCCTAGGTTCGAATCCTTGGCAGACTCAAGTTATTGTTTTATAATTATTTTTTGTGAATGTATGACACTCAGAAACTAAAAGAGCTTAAGACTTCAAATTTTATTGAATATATTATTTTTCTCTACTATTTGCAGAAAAAGACTATCATTATTTTTCTATATTTCTTTCCAATAATTTTAGTTGCCAAACAGAATATAAATGTTAGATAACTACTTGATGGATCTACTCTATATACATAAGTATCTTCGGTATACCGGAGAGAAATGTCCACCTTTTACCTTTTGTAACTTTTGTTTCTCTTTATTCAGATGCGAATACAGTTGCTCAAACGCGCCAGTGGCTATAAGCCCTTTCTTTATGATGTTAGGCATTCCGATATATGCGAGTATCTGGAGAAGCGAAACCATCCGTTTGTCAATATTGTGTTCAATAGCTTCGCCAATCACTCGAATGTGAACAAGTGTCCCTTACCGGTGGGTTTGCTTTTAGATAAATAATGCCACTCATCTAACTTTAGTAATATATCTTCCAGTCTGAGTTGCGCGTGGAGCATTTTCGTTTTCCCGTCAAGGCGCTCGTTCTGCTGCCGCTTCCTGGCGGGGATTATGCGATTTACTCCACGTTTAGCGTTGACCGTCGGGAGCTGGTCATGTTAAAGGTGTTCTTTACGCTAACGGAGTGAGGCCGAGACACTTGGAAGGGCGATATAATTTAATTTAATTGAAATATGGTCATTTAAATAAATGTGTATGTGTGTTAACATACGTAAATGCTTTTAATAAATCGAATAATTGTTATTGGAACCAATGGCAGTACAATAAACTAATTTACAAAATGACAAATAAATTGTGTTTTCGAAAAAATTGACATTAACGAGAATCTGGATCAAAATACTTTTTATATTTGTGATTTGTATTGCATTATCATCATTTAATTGATGTTTACATTAACTCTCACAGCACGTGTTTTGTTAACATTTGAATAATGGGTCACACAATCAGGTCTGTATTAATTGTCAATTAATTTCTTAATTTGAATTTAGTAATTATGTCTAGAATATGACAATAAATATAAATTAAAGTGGAAAAATTCAGAATGCGAATGCGTTCCAAAAAATCAAATACTCTATATATTCGGACGTCAGCGTTAAAGGTCATACGATAGTAATTCACATGGTCCAGCCTCTAACCTGCGTGCGACCCTGCAAATGCTCGGTCATGACATTTGGGCAGGCATTAAAAACCCATCAAGTCTAAGACATATGAAATCCCATTGAAATCAAAGACCTTTCAACGCATTATCCGATGTCCAGCCAATCGCGCTGGGCACCCATTGAAATTGAAACGAAAATTAATTGTAATTGTGTCTAATAACTGAAATGTTGACGGAAATAAAAAGCTCAATGGTCGATACGCGCGTCCGACATTCCGACATTCCGACAGTCGAAAAGTCTACAGCACATAATTACGTATACACATTCATGTATGTCAAATGTAAAAGGCGAAATACGAATTCAATTAACAACTTTGCATGCATAATGAATTTATGGGTCAATTGCAAAAACTTGAACTCCAAAACGAGTGGACGTCGATTTGTGGGATCCCGCAAAATGTTATATTATTATGTGTTATTGAGTCCGCTGACAGGCGATGTGCTTCAACCGATTGCCTAGGAAGTAATAATACTTATGGGCAACAACAACAACAACAGAGGCCTAACAATGCATAAATGTTGGCAATTAATTTCACATGCAAATTAATGAGAAGCAATTAGCAGCTAAAGACAAAAAGCCCATTTATAATAAGTTTGTTTGTGTTTACTCTCAGATGCCCCTCATACGTACATATTTAAATGTATGAATGCAATTTTTTTTTTAAATGTACATAAGTAATTTTCGCACACGGCGTTTGGTGCGTCGATGAGCGCTTTATCGCTGATTAACCCAAATTCAAATGAAGTGAAGCATCAAAACAACCGAAGCCAAAGGCTAAGGAACTTCAATTTCAAGTTATTGACTTTAGTCCGAGATGCACTTAGTATCCAAAACACGTCATCCGGCGTGTGCACCACCTACAGACACAGACGTACGTATGTTTATACGTGTATGAATGGCCACAAATCCCGTTCAAATAACGCTAAATTATTCATGAATGCGAATAATCGAAGTAGTATATAGTCGAATATAGTACTATGTCTTTTTCCATTGAGAAATTTAATGAATCGTGTTTTAAGCAAACTGGCTCTAACTTTGAATTCTCTATTTTTATATAATTATTGAAATTGGGTAAATCAGGGTATAATGGTTTTGTGCAAATTTATGTAGCGGTTATTTGACCATATCTTAGAAATTAAAAGAGCTAGAGCCACCATATATGTATATACTCTATGGGGTCTGAGATGCTTCCTTCAGCCTCTTACATACATTTGCACAAAACTAATTTACCCACTTTTAATGTGTTCTGGGTGCAAATGGGATTTATGAGGTCCGTCAAGACACCGAAAATATAAATATATATTGCACAAAATCGAGTGCAAAGGTTAAGGACAGTTTCACGGCTCCAGTTGCGCTTGATCCTGATCCTTTTGATCCTGCGGATATAACTGCCGCAAATGCTCATCGAGAAGAAATGGACCAGCTCTAGCTGGATATGCAGAGGTCACATGTACTCCGTGTGCTCCTGACCATTGCGAAAGGCCGTAATGGTTCTCTCCGTGCTGTAGAAGGCGCGCGCGTGCGATCTCGAAGTTGTACTCCAGCGCGGTGCAGGCGGGCAGGCAGTTGCACATGAGCTCATCCTGTGCGGCAGTGTAGCAGGGAATGTCGGCTAGCCCGCAAACTGGCACATCCAAGGGCTCTGCGTGCAAGTAAAAAATATTACAAGGTAATATAATACAGGTACAATAGTCGTGCTTCTACCGTCACTCACTGGGCATCCAGAATTCGACGCAGCCACATTTGGCCATGGTGAAGTTGGCCAAACACTCGGTCTGGAAATTGCTCTGCGAATATGTTCGGAAGAAGCTCAGATCACGCTCATCCTGAAAGAAACACTGACGCCTGTGAATGTTATAAATGTGAATGTAAAGAATAATGAAATCGAATATATACAAAAATATAAATATAAATTATAGAAATTTGTTCATCGTTTGTCCTCTAGATTGATTCTGCATTTAAAATATATGCACTTAAAAAAAAATTTGTTGGCAAAAATTTTGACATGTAAAGTTCTCGGATCCTTAGCACACATATTTCTAACGCCCATAACTTGGTCAAAACTGAACCGATTTTCATGTTTGATGTCATTTTGTTCATGATTTATCCTCTAGATTGATTCTGCATTTCAAATATAAGCATTTTAGAAAATACATTTTTTTTGAATTTTTTGTCAAAAAAAGCATGTACCCCCCCCTTACTCATTTTCCAAAAATTTTTTTTTCAAAATTTAGAATCCCGAATTTCTATTTTTAATCGATTGTGGTTGTCACAATTAGTATAAAAAACAACATTAAACCCGATTCTGAGGAGGTCAAATTTTTTGTCAAAAATCATGCAAAAATTTACAAAAATTTTGACATGTAAAGCCCTTGGATCCATAGTTCCTATATTTCAAACACCCATAACTTCGTCAAAACTGAACCGATTTTCATGTTTGATGCCATTTTGTTCATGATTTATCCTATAGTGCTCAAGATTAAAAACCCTTGCAGCAAAATAGATATGCAATAGATATATATATATTTTTCATACAAAAACTCTATTCATTACCGATTGTTTCTGTATTATATAGTGGTTTAGTGTTGATAATATTTTTATATATTAAGCGCGTATTGACTCTCTGAATTGGCAAGTATTGGGATATCATTTAAGTTGTTCACTAATTTATTAAGACGTGAAATAAAAATATAAAAAAAATAAACCATAATAAAATTGTGGGGTTATTATGTAAGAATTTAAAATTATAAAATTAAAACATGTAGAATATATTGACCTTGAATTAGATAGCATGCCTGAGTTTAATTTAAAATTTAGAATATTTAAACAACATTTTAAGCTAAATAAAGCTAAATGTAGCTATACAGGATCACCTAATGATTTATCATATTTTTCGACGGGAGGCTCAAACAAATTCGCTACAAAATGATATTTGCAGTAACCATATCGATTCAGTTTGATCAAGATTAATAGACTGCTAATTGATTTTGAATTGCATGTACTTTTGGCCAACATTCCTTTAAACACATTCATCTGAATTAAAGCCGCAACGTGCGTTCGTTACAAGTTCGTTGCTTCAGTCTTTTGTATTGTTGTCGACCAATTAATCAGCATTTCAGCATGACAAATACATTGCTTAGTTTCGCGTAAATTTTGTTTCTGCTTTCTCAACAAATTGATTTAAATTGAGTGTCAGCAACGCCTCCTGTCCAAATGATTCAAACTTTATACAATAATTGCATGTTGGCTGAGGCTGAATTTTGTTTTATCGTCGTGCAGGAAGTTGCTACTGAATTTTAGCGCCTGGTAAATAAATAAATCGATATGGTCGCTTTGTGGTTGATCAGTAAAAAGTAGCTATGTGCCTTGAAATGGCATTGAACCTTGAGATTTTAAGATTAATTGCAGTATGTATATCAATAATGTGTAACCATTAAGCAATACCTTAATTTGCATGTAATCATCGATATCATCAATACAGAGGTTAAAGTACCTTTATATATAATTAATTTCCGTGTTCTTACGACGACTCGAGCCTTAAACCAAGAAGGATATCGATTTTTGCGATAGTTTACAATTTCAGTCAAAACTGTTTTATTTACATTACTGTTTTATTCTTAACATTTTAAAAATAGTTCGTTTTAAAATATTCTAAAATAAAGCATGCATTATTTTGCATATATTTATAATCGATCGCAAAGAATTCTTCAGTTAAGTACAAATTACCCATTCTAAGAATTATTGTACTTGAAATACACCTTTTTAATGAAAATATTATTCTTGAATAAAGTTCTGTAGTTGAGTTTGGAATGTTACATCAATAATTAAACTTATTTCGATGTAATAATATTATTCTCAAGTTACTACATTTTCACCATCCATTGCGATATTTTAACAACGCTTGCACTAGATTTTTTTTGGTTTTCACTGAATATAATTACATTCTCCAAAAAATAAAAAATATTGAAAAATATATACATTTTGTATTTAATTGCATCTGAATTCGGCATTACAATCATAACAGTTGTCACTTTAACTAGTGAGTAAAAAACAAAATGAGTACATCTAATAGGCAAAATCTACGGCTCAAAAAAACTTGAGCTGGTTTTCCTTTCGCAAGCCAGGAGCCAGGCCGAAAGACTTGTGAGCTAACTTATGAATATTTATAGATTTTAAGCTTGAAAATAATCAGAGCCAACAACAAGTCGCATTAACAGTGCTGGCCGAGAAGTAAAGAGAGCCCAGTTTATGGGTCAGATTCCAAACGGAGGCTGTTTTCGGTGGTGCGCGGCTGCGCTTTGCTGTAACCACAGTGGTTTCTGGTCTCTATGGGCTTTGAACCATTGAAATTGGGAACTGGTAGCCAGCTGGCCCGACATAATAATGGCAATAATGCTCATAATTTAATCGACTTCGGTCCAATATTTTTTAAAGTGCTGCAATTTTCAACTTGTCGCTGTATGCAGAGTCTGATTTGAATTTTGGATTTTGTATACCCTTTACGTATTTAAAGTTAGAAAAGAGGGCATGTTGGTTTTGTGCAAATATTTAATAGATATAATAGATAAAGCCTAATATATAGTCTCATATATCATTCATGCTACGGAAAGAAGATCCAGAGCCGCTGTCCAAAGTATTTTACTACCTGTAAAAATAGAAGGAAGTCGATGTATGTTTTAGTTGTTTGGAGTTGGGTACAGGGTGTGCCACTAGTCGAGGACACTTCATTAGAGCACTATTTTTTGGTTTTTCGCTTTTCGACTTGCATTTTAATTTATTCACATTTCTTCAGTTAGCCTATAATTTAGGTTAATTTAAAATTCATATTTACATATGTTCATTTATGTTACAATTCCGTTTAAAACCTGATTAGTCGCTGTTTTATATTTATATTACATCATTGAAATGACCCAAGTTTGTTGCTGTTGACAGTTTCGTAAATGTGGTTGGCGGATTTTGTTTTATTTTTTATTATTTTTTGTTTGTTTGCTGGGCTCGTTTTCAAACCCATTTTCGAATCGAAAATCTGAATCTGGCAGCGTGAAATGTTGAAAATTATGCAAATGATTATTGATTTTCTTTGTGTCCATACATTTTTTATAGAAATTTGAAAGAGTAATAAATATGGTATCGTCGGTAAACACATTTTATGTATTTATGTCTCGCTACGTTAAAAGATGGCCCGTTGCGAACATTACTTTTTTATGCTTAACTGCATTTTGACGCCTCGTAAAACAACAATTTACCATTAGCGATTGCGTGAGATGCTTATAAGATGATTAATTGAATATGCTCGATTGATCCTCAGTCGATATTGTAGATATTGGGCAATTTGGAGTCCGAAGCAGCAGGCCCATGACATTGACCTTTGCCAAGACGTGGATTAATGTGAGACAGAATTAGACAAATGGGAAAATATCTTTTTAACGGAAAATGATCAGAAATTAAAGAAATGTGTATAAATTAAGGTAAATTTGAATGAAATTTATGTAGAGCAGACTAAGTTTCTAATGAAACTAAGAATGTATTGAAAGTGTTTGTTAAGGAAAAGACAGCAGGACGAACATTGCACTAAACCAATTAATATTATTCAATTTGTGAACTGGGTATTTTATTTATTTATTTATTTATTTTTTTACCACGTTGTATACTTAATTTAATCTATTGAATAGTCTTTTAATGTACTTCGAAATTATGTTCCTAACGAGGGGATAAGCAACTTTAACAAATATCTGCAGGACATAACTTACTTATGTCGAAACGAATTATTTTATACAAATTTCAACTGCCAAATTGTGGAACTAAACTTAGTATTTGCGGTTTAATAAATTTGCTTAAACCGCAGACACATGGAGAACAAATCAAGCAGTGCACAAAGCGTTGCAAATAATTGTGAGTTCATGGCAAAGCAGGTTGATGTGAGGGGGTTAACAATAATTAAATGTAATGCCAATGCGCTGGCATTTCAAATTAGAAGACAGGCTGTGAGAAAGCAGCGAAAAGTGTCAATAAACACAGCAAATTTAAGACAATGTAAACAAATGCAAAGCAATTAACACGAAATTCACATAAAAGTAATGAGTTCAACTGAGATTCGGAGTTGGAGCCGACGGTAGTCGTAGTATTCGCCGATCCATGAAACGAAACCTGTTGCAGCCCCCAGCAGTGGGGGACTTAGAGGAAAATATCACAGCTCATTAATAGATTCCAATCGCAGCTGGGGCTAAATGTCGCTTGAAATGCAGCGCTTGAAGCAACACGTGTAATGACACCGAAGATTTCAATCTATCTTCTTTATATAAGAGCGCAGTTCAACCAAAATTGGGGTCATCCAGCGTCTCCAGTGGCAGCGAGCTCGAATGCGAAACTGATAATCTGATCGATGCTATGCCAGCACTGAGTCAGAGCATCACATCAGTATTTAGTATGCCCCTCCAGTTGATTGGTTCATTGCCGTTTCACCCAATCGGCCAGTTAAGCAAACGTCAAAACGACTGCTGGTCTTACGTACTCTGGGTTCACTGTGCCGATCCACACGCGTTTCTGTACGCCCCCACCTTCTCATTACGGCCGGGCTTTGCTCAGATTTAGTTATCACAATGTGGAACAATTACCTTTTAATTGGTCCGCTTGATTGTCCGCATAAATTCATCAGCATTTGCATTGGATACTGATGATATTGGGGGAGTCAAAACGAAAACAGATATCGAGCACAACCGCTTAATCAAATTCGAAAAGTCGAAACAACGACTGTCATTGAACTTGCCCTTATTTTTGGGAACTGAATTTTGTGGTGGCAATTAAAACAATCTATATTATTATGTAAAATTATAAATAATTGAGAATTAGGTCATTAAATGTGTTGTATATATTATAAGTAGTTTAGGTAATTTGTTTAAGTAAAGCAAGTCTTTAATCTAAATTCGATTGGCCGCCAATCATGTCTTAGGGAAACAGATGTTGCCGATCTAGCAACTTCCTGTAGAGAATGTGCTGTGCTGTCAATGCCTCAATGACACATTTTCAATTCATTTTTTTCTCTAGATAAACTCACCGATTAAACAATGTCTGTTTTGTGGCTGGAAATTTGCATGTGAGTAATGTTTTGATGCGCCGATTGCAAACTGAAGATAAATTAAAACAAATCTTTACAACATTAATCAAATGCTTTTCAGCAACAAAAATGCACTCTAAATGTCATTCAACGTGCCGAGTAAATCACAATGCAAAGAGAATAAGAGAGAGAGAGAGAGGCAGCCACAGACTAACTCAATCTTCCACTCAAAGTTCCACTCAAAAGCTAACTCATGTTGACTATGAAAAATGCAAGTGTTTTGCTTTTGTTGGCGCTATCGTTTTCGTTTTCGCTTTCATTGGAAGCTTTCAAGGCAACTTTGGCTGTGGCTTTGGCTTTAAGTTGTCGACTAGCTTTGGGCCTAAGCAACACCAAAAACAACGGCAACTGTTTGGGCCAAAGCTCGGCTCTGGCTTTGTTGTTGTCTGTCTCGCTTGCGCCGTCGTCAGCTTTTTATTGTTGTTGCCACCGCTGGCCCGATCATCGTGCGCTATATTTTTTCGACTGCGCAGCTCTGCCCAAGCGAACGTTAACTTTAGTGTGCGCCGACCAGTTTCCGTAGACGGCCACAAAAACGGCACGCAGACGCGATACGTCAAGCCAACTACCGAAATTACAAATTTAAATACAAAAAAAAAACCAACCAAAACCCATTGAGTTCCCAACGAGCGCTGCTTATGTAAGGCTGCCTTAAAGTTCTACCCAGTGCAGTGGCAAAGCGTCGCCTAATCGGTGCTCAAAAGTGCAAGCAAAACAACCCCGGCCAAGAAAAGGCAGCAGCTTCAGCTCCATTGAATTAAGCTCAATTCGCAATCTCTCAACTCTCCGTTTTCGTAATCGTCTTGGGCAGAAACAAAAGCAAAACGCGAAAAGCAATTTAAAAAAATAAAAAAAAGTGAATCTGCCTTTCAATAATCTCCATTTTAATTTCCATCTCGCTCGCACCCAACAGTCTGACAGTCTGCCATTTTTTTCCGTTGCTGTTGCTGCTGCTGCTGCTGCTTCTGCTGCTGCTGCTGCGTCGTCGTCGCGGCGCTTTTTTATTGTTATGTTTTTCGTGTTCTGAGCCCAGAGAAGGTTAAGATATAATAAAAGCAATACAATCAGAATCACAATTACAATCACAATGAAATGGAATGAGTGAAAAATAAATTTCGTTAACAACAACAACAACAACAACAACAACAACAACGAATACGAAAAAGTCGTCTGCCAAGCAAATTTCACGCCGTATTTAATCTTAGCGCACTGCCCGCCTGCAGTTTAATCGCTGTTCGTCTTTCTTTCCGTTCGCGTTGTGGGTTCTGTGTTCTGGTTCTGTGTTTGTGTTCTGCTCTGCTCCGTTCTGTTCTACAGTTATCAGTAATCACTAATCAGTTATCGGCGCGCGCTTGGCTTTCGTTATCGTTATCGTTATTGCTGTCGTCGCATCTGTTGGTCGGAGCCAGAGCCAGAGGAAGAGCACAGGGCGCAGGCGCAGACGTGTTGCTATTCTCAAACCCAATAACGGTAAACACGTTAATGGTGTTCTATATTCCAACGGGAAATATATAGATTCGCAGTCATCAAGTCCATCGCAAACGAATACTAATATATGCGTATGAGAGTGCTGTAAAAATTTGAAAAATTTCCAAAAGGATTTTCCTATAAATTTGTCGGCCATTTTTGGCCACAGAGAAGTTTAACAAATTTCAAACTTAGGTAAGCTGAAAATTTAAAACATTTAACTAAATTATAGGTAAGTCAACAAAACGAGAAATAAAATAGTCGCCAGGACAGAATTGGTGGCAACGCTTTGGAAATTTGTGTCAAATAATCAATTTCCAAAACAAAATTTGCCTCCAATAAGGTTCTTAAATTTATTTGCTAAAAATTGGTCTGCGATTGAAATTTAGAACCATTTTTCCGTTTAATTTAAGTTTTTGGTGAGAAAAAGTTTTCGCTTCAACCTTTTAATTTTTTAATTTAAATGGAAATTGTTGTAAAATAGTTAATTTCCAAAACAAATTTTGACTCCAATAAGGTCCTTCAATTTTAAATGTTGATGATGTTATTATTTAAATTATATTTTCTAAAATTTTGGCTTGCGATTAAAATTTAGAACCATTTTTCAGCCAAATTTAATTTATTGGTGAGAAAAAGTTTTCGCTTCAACCTTTTAATTTATATCACATGATATATATTTGTTTGTGAATTTGTTGCTTTTTTACTGGTGCTTGGCGGTTCTTTAGAGAGACAAGCTGTCTAAGCCGCCTCATCACCAAGCGAATTTTTACACATGGCCACAAAGTTATTAAATGCTTATGATTAGCTTTTTGAAGATGATGGAAGATGATGAATTTAGTTGGCTTTTACTAATTTGCAGACAAGTTTGATTAATTAAAGCCTTCACACGTTTTAGATAAATTTATCGAATTATCAGTTCATTGGATCGAAGTTAGTTTTGTGTCATTTGAAGTTGTTAATTGCAAAATATTTAAATCGCATAATACATAAATAAAAATAACCAAGTATTACCTCAAGTTTTTTATTATAATTTTTTATTTATTTTTGTAAGTCTGTTCAAAAAGTGGGCTTGTTTCTTAGTTTCATCAGTCTGCAGTACGTAATTGATTTTATTTTATTTTATTTTTATGTGTATACATATATATGTTTGATTGTATGTAGTTATAAATGCATATAAAACGACTTTTCATTGTTGTTGTCGGGTATTTTGGTTGTACACGTTATTATCTCATTGTTGTTGTTGTTGTTGTTGTTTTGGGCCGCTTTCTGGCTTCGATCGTAGCGATTTTGTAATATTGCTACAGTTATTATTGCTCGATACGCTTTACTCTGCTCTCCTCGCTGTTATTGTTGCAATTATTGCAGCTGGTATTGCAACAAACCCCAGGGAAAGAGAGAGAGAGAGAGAGTGCAAGAGGGAAAGAGAGAGAGAGAGAAGCTCGCAAAGCTTTCAGCTACTCACTGAGCCAGCTTTTAACTTGCATGCATAATGATCTTAGCTCCAATCAGACTGTAACAGTAGATTTGCAACTTTCTATGCATTTGAATTCTATGGACACCCTTAGACAATGTTTGTTTATAACGCAAATGAATTGTATTTCGCTTTGCACACAACACACACAAACATACTGTAGGCTGTTGATAAACGGGTATACAAAACCTTGTCAGCTGTGTTCGTTGAGAGGCATCGTTCATCAGCTCAAACAGTGTCCACTTTTTTAATTCATCTTTTATTTTTATTTATTTATTTTTTTTTTCGCTCTGCCTTTTCATTGACACCGAAGAAGAAACCCGAGTAACCTGTTTGTTTGTCTCTCTGTCTGTAGTCGCCTAGCCGTTCAACTCTTTGTGAGTGCGTGTGTGTGTTTTGTTTAATTGCATTTTTTTCCAACATTTAATAAATAGTTTTTCAGCGGTATTTATTGTTGCTAATGTGTGCATGATTTTTTTTTTGCTTTAAGTATTTGGAAAAACTGTTTATTGGCTTCATCAATTTCATGCAAATTCGTTTGGGCAATTCTAAAAAATTGGTAAAATGATTTTTAATAGCTAACTATGTGCCCATTTGCCATTGCAACATTTTTGTATTTTATTTGCTTTGTTTGTTTATTGTTTTGTTTCAAATTAAAAAAACGTAAAAAAGTTTTGGATTCGTTTAATTTTAAAAACTCCGATTTAATTAAAGCCATGTTAGACAAAATTTTAACCGCCCCACCGACAAACCATTTGCTTTTTACGCGTGTACTTCCTGATGTGATGCATAAATGCAATTACATTTTTTTAAATTTAATTAGCTTTTAGCTTATGGTAAATGCTAAACACTATCGGCGAAAATATAAAAGAAATAAATTAAAAATGCAAATGTCATAAATATAATAAGTTTGGCCATTACGAAAATCGTAGACAAATACATAATACAGACTTATATACACGTTGTATCCAAGTTTTTCCATGTTGTTGCTAAGTTATTTGCGCTGTGCTTTTGACGTCTTCTTCAATTTCAATTTCACTTTCATTTTGCGGTTTACAGTTTTTCCGACAGGCGACGGCAACGGCGACGGCGACCGCAACGCTGCACGCAATCTACAACTAGTGTACTTGTGATTGTTTTGTGTGTGTGTGTGTGTGTGTCTGTCTGTTGTCTGTTGCATGTTGTAACAACAGCTGGAAAATTATAACAAGAGCAACAACAATTGCAGCTGCAATAAAACATTTTCAATTCCGAAATAATTTTGTTAGCAGCTTGTTGTTGTTGCCCGTTCTGTGGCCCAAGAAATACATAAATAAATAAACATTTTTGTGGCATTTTCGTTTTGACTGATTTTTGTTAGTGCAAATTTTGGCATTTCTTTTTGTGGGAGCCTTAATTATCCATCGCGGCGGCTTTATTGCGCCTCTTTTGTTTAATTAGCTGGCACACAACGTATTCGCAAGATGTTTGTTTCTTGTTGGTTTTTGCTTGCCTTTTTATTTACTATTTTCTTATTTCTTTTAATAATTTGCAGTCGGTTTCAATATTTGCACATTTAAATGGTTTGTGCTTGCTGGCATATTATGTATACGCACCATGTGTTGCGCGTTGCTTACGTGAAGTTCACGCAATTTTATGCTCAATTTATACGAAAAGATAATATTTTAATAACATACTAAGCAAACCTAGAACTTGTTTTTAATCCAAGCAATATTTTTTGTTTTTATTTTGAGCATTTTAATCAAAGCAATTAAAATTTTACATCCCATTTCAGCAGCTGCTGTTTGTTTTTTTTTTGCTTTTGGGTTTTTTTGGTAACCTGCTAAGCGAACACATTTGCACAGCTGTTTTCGGCTGCGTTGGCTGTCAGCGGCTTTTCAACACACATTCAAGGTACAAGTTCCCAACTCTATTGTGCCCACTGCAGACAATAGAAAATATTCGCTCGCCCTTTTACAAACACTCACACACACAGACACACGCACACACACAGACAAATTGCAGCTGATTTGAAATGTTAAGCAAATGCAAAGAGTTCAGGTCGCAGACACCTTACGTAATCCTTTCCGTCATCATTGTCGCTGTCGAGCTGCAACCTGCAACATGTAAACTGAGAAATCAAATTTATTATCTTTTGTTGGTTCGGCCTGTGCGCTGATTTTTGCAAAACGCTCG
The DNA here is from genome assembly GCA_035043565.1 of Drosophila robusta. Classification (NCBI taxonomy): domain Eukaryota; kingdom Metazoa; phylum Arthropoda; class Insecta; order Diptera; family Drosophilidae; genus Drosophila; species Drosophila robusta. Next base: position 8,607,431 of record JAWNMW010000584.1, read on the forward strand.
CAGTTGAACTTTGTTATGTCACTTTGTTATGCTCCACCGTAGATTATATTGTGATTTGTGTGGGAGCTGGGAATCCATGTTGGGCACTAGCTACGCGATAAGCGTAGGAAAGTTGCATTTAAGTGCCATTTGCTGGCTAAGGATGAGAAAAATGTTTGTTAATTAAGATTTAAATTCCGATTTTTAAGGTCTTATTGCGAAAGATTTAAAAAGATTTGCAAATCATCTGAATTTATTCGAAAGGAAGAATTATTACATAAGATATATTTAGGTGTTGCGTTTTGTTTTTTATTATCTTTTATCCATCATTATTGTTGTTGTTTATATGCGTGTGTGTGTGTGTTGTGTTTGGCTTGCATAGTTTCAAAAAGGTAATGATTACAATATTCAATTGCGATGCTCGTTATATAATATTATTATACACAAAATACCATAAAGAGCTCGTCATATGATGTGTTGAACTAAAAACTTCACTCATAACCATTACCTAACCGGGCCCAGCCAAAGAAAAGTCCATTACTCATTCGCCCAGTTGTCGGCTGTTGTCGCTCCAGGCCCGAGACATGCCAACGGCATTTTGCACAGCTCAGCATTTATCAAAATAAGTTCATTATCAACTAAAGTGCACAACTAGGCAACTAAGTAGCCGCCAATGCACAGGTGTGGACAAAAACCAGCGGCAATTATTCCATGGCGACGACAGCTGACAGACGACGGCAGATGGCTGGGCCGAGCGCATTTCGCAGAGCAGAGGCGAGCGGCGTCGCCGGAGTCGGTGGTCAACTGTCAATGTCAATTAAAGTAAAACGCTGACGCCCCCAGTTTGCGACGCGGGCCCGCTGCTGTTGTTGTGTCAGCGAATTGGTGAAGAAAGCCCAAAGAAAGAGACAATGACTAAATGCTGCTAAGAGCTCACAGCTCATAGCTCAGAGTTAAAGGCAAGAGCCATCAAAAATTCCCATAAGCAGACAAACAACAAAATGCATTGGCAAAAGCCGAAAAAAACAAAAACAAAAACAACACCAAACAGAGCAATGCGACAGAGAGACAGACAGACAGACGCGAAACAGACAAAACAGACGCTCGCTCTGTTAAATATATGGCAAGTGTCTGTGTCGGCATAATTATGCGGAAGCTGACAATGCAACTTGCTTTTTTGGCGGAATCACCCCCTTGGCGGCACCCCATGCTGCGTGTCGGCTTTCTTGAAATTTTCTTTCAATGCTTTTTGGCATAATTCCACACTTACAATGCCCGAAATGTGGCCAAAGCGATTTAACTGTTGGCTTGCTTAGCGCTTCTGTTTGGTGACGGCTTTTAAATTGGCTCCAAAGCTTAATTGCTTCAGCAAACAGTGCAGACTGAGAAAACTGTTGCCGTTTGATGTGCATTACATAATTTTACAGTTGGCCATGCACGCGATGCCACAAGCCGTCGAAAAAAAGAAATAAATGCAGGCATACACATTTATATATGTGCATATATATTTATATATATATTTTATTCGTATCGGTCTGATTTTTGGGTTGTGCAAGCTCAGAAAGCTCTGAGTAAATGCAACTTTTTAATCATTGCCATAACCATAACCTTGAGCCCAAGATTCATTTGATCATCACCAGCAGCATCATCGTCGAGTCCATACAAAAACTAACCCTAATCGACCTTAATTATGCATACGGCAAGCATCGCATTGACAAAATGGCCAAGACAAGCCAAGAAATAACCATTCGATAAGTTGGATTCCGTTTTATTTGGCTTTCAATATGTTTTCGATTTTTATTTTTTCTTTTCTGTTTCGCTTGCCGCATAACTGTATTTACTATGAATTTATGTAAATTACATGTGTGTGATAACAAACCAAAGACATAAACACGTCACGTTTGGGAGCATTCAATAAATTGGCTTTATACCCTACGTATGAAACCCTCTGTTGGGTATTATAAGCGTTCAAGTTTTTTATATGAAGTTACAATAACAATTCCTTAAATTTCAGCAGAGAAATAATTATTAATTACCTTTCTCTGCTGCTCTATCTAGGGTATATATTGGTCGATATATATATATATATATATATATGGCACTGCTTCTACTTCTGCATTTTCTTACTTGATTTCTATTTTATTTTCGGTAGCAACTTTGTGCATTAAGGTGTTTTTTAAGGTTTCGGCTTGTCGTTGACATTCGAATCGAAATTCGTCATAATTTGACACCTTGATGAATTAATTTCGTTTTGATGATGTTTTTTCTATTGTTTTGTCTCACTCGGGTGAAAGTGTTGCCCAAGGTTATACAAAAACTTTACCGTTGACTGTTGTTGCCCGTTTAGCTGACTCGGTGGCTTTGAACTTACATGTGTTTGGGGGCCAATCAAAGCCGCATAAGCCATTTGCCCTTTGGGCAAAGCTTAGTGAACTTGACAAAGACTTAGATAAATTTGTAGTGATTAAAAAGAGATATGCAAAGTTCGTAGGCAAATTCTATTTAAATAATAACTTTAATAACCTATGTTGAGCTATTGGCATTACAAAAAAACGCTTTGGCTTCCGGGGAAATTCGAGTTTGTGTAAACTTATAACTTCTGATGACTCTAAGGCTAAGAAACTGGTCAAATAATTCATACAATTAATATTTTGAATTTGTTGTAATTTTAAAATACAAATTTTCTTCTGGCTTTTGAATTGCGACCAACTTCTACATTTATATGTATTTTTTTTATATTCTTAAATAAAATCAAATCAATCAAAAAGTTAAAATTTGTAAATTAAAAGTTCGTTGCTTAAGTCTTTTGATTTAGTTTCGTTTAGGTTTGCTTTTGTATGTGAAGTTTGTCTTCGCCTTTGTTATCGGCTATCATTATTTACTAATTACATCAGCACGCTGCCATTAACCCTAAGGTGACCCACTAATGTCTTCATTTGTAACTGGACTAATTGGAAGGCTGGGGTTTGTCTGTGGGCCGGTCTCAACATGCCCCTTCTAAACGTTCGTTGTCGAAAGAAACCTGGCTCAACACATTTGACGCAAATGCACGCCCCCAAAGCGAACGTGGCTTAGGTTTTTCTCTTTTCTCCCCGACGAAGACAAAATTGTAGCAAAGTTGCCGGCAACAATTTTTAAACAAGAGCCAATAACTTACAATTAAATGTTTAGGCAATTTCACTTTCTTCTCCACACATGCACTTGGTTAATGGCATACGGAATCGGGGGAGTTGCAATTTGGTGAACGGCGACGCGCGTCGCCTTTTTCACAGGGCACAGCTGCAGAGGCTGACACGCCCACACTGCACTATCGCATAAGTGCAGTGGGCTTATTTTCTTTTTTGTATACCCTTGCGGTGGGTATAATAATCGTGTCACGGAATGTGTAACGCTTGGGGAGAGAAAGAGACGTCTCCGACCCTTTGAGTTATATACATTCTTGGTCAGTATCAACAGCCGAGTCGATTTAGCCCTAAATATCTACATATATGTTTATTAGTAAACTAGTCTCTCAGTTTTTGCATAAAAAAATTTTCTATTTTTCAAGATATCCGGGCCCAGCTTAGCCATTGAGAGTAACTTTGCTGACACTAATGCAAAATATAACCGACTTTGAACTTGTATCAAAAATTAAATTTTTGTGTACAGTAGATGTGTATTCCAGGAAATGGAATTCCAGGTTTAAGGAACCAATTCTTACCTTAGACTATTTCTTTTGTGTCTGCATCAAAGATTTTAAAAAATTCCTTGGGATTTTTGTGCATCAAAATATAAACCATTCATATTTTATATTTTAAATATATTAGAGGGATATTTTAGATGAAATATCATTTAAGTAATAAAATTTTTATGCCAGCTGTTATTGCAAAAACAAATACTTTCGTTGGGTATTTTTTGATTCGCCTTCGCTTGCAAAATTTGCATGTAAATTGCCCTAAAAATTGATGTCCCAAAACATGCTGCCACACGTCTGCCTCCCAACACTCCTTTTGCATCAAGCGGCAAGACAAATGTCATGCAATTTGTTGTAAGAGTCGAAGTTGCAAAATGCAACAGCAGCTGTCGTTGTTGTTGCTGATTTGTTGGTGTTGTTACTGGGCAGTTTTGTTTGTTTTCAGTTGGTTTGTCAAAGGTCTGGCCAAGTCGATGTGGATGCTGCCGCCTCTTGCCACGCATCGCTGCATCATTATTGACAATTAGCCGCATTCGATGGCATTTACGCCCGGACGGATGTGCTGCAACAACAACATCAATGTTATTTCTTATTTTTATCGTTGTTGTTGTTGCTGTTGTTGTCGTTTTTGCAGCTGCCTGTAGCTTCTTGGCCTTACGCAATAATTAATTACAGCCAGCGGGCCAGAAAAGTAGGTTTTGTACAATAAATACAAATTATTAATTGTACAAGCAGCAACAACAGCAAAAGCTCTAAAGTTGCAACAGTTTCTCGACTGCCGAGGATACCACTACAAACCATGTTTACTGGCATAATGTCCATTTGAGCGTAACCAAAAAGGGGGAGGGGTGGCTAATGGGCATAGGGTACTGGAAATATGGAAGGTGCGTTTTTATGCATTTTGAATGCAATTTGCATTTTGCAATAAACTAACTTGTGGGAACTGGAAGCATAAAAGGTGAGAGTCTAGTATCTATTATGTTAAATATGTTGAAACGATTGATTTTAAAGTTCACATTTAATATTATAGTTTTCTTGCCGGTCTGAAGGTGGAAACTTGATTCTTATACTGGACAAGTACTTTTAAAAATTATACTATGTTTTAAATTGCTAAAAATTTGGCAAAACACTTTGAAATTTAAGTATTAATGTATTTGTATTTTGTTTTCATTGATTTTATTTAATATGAGCGAGCTTATTTAAAATAATATTTAAGTTGTATCATATAACATTCAGTTTATACATTTTAAATATATAAAATATTATTTATATTTGCTGATTTGATTTAATATTGTTTTCTTTACAATTCTTTTTATTTGCAGTTTAAGTTTCTTAAGATCACACACCACAGACAACAAACAATGTTCTCAATATTTGGCTTAATCACAGCGCTTGTATTGGCCAGCACAATATGCCAGGCACTGCCAGATGTAAGTATAGTCGTGTTTATCGCCTAAATACCTATAAATGCCTTGAGCTATGGGCCTATCACGTTTTCGGTTTATACCGAAGAACTCATCAATCAATTCAATGCAATCAAACCTTTTTGGGGGCACTCGATAAGACAATAGTAGTTAACAGTTGTATTTGACATTTGAATGCTTACAGGCGACAACAATAACAACAAGAGCAACGGCCAAGCGACACAAATACACGGCACAAATGACCGCCAGAAACAATTTTCATTGTCATTTTGTGGCTCGCATTCGCATTGTGCGTAATTAGCATTTAAAAACATTTTTTGTATATTAATTAAATTACAAAACTATTTAAAGCGAGCAAAGACTCGGGGGATTCAGTTATTTGACTCCAGCTGAGTCTCTCTCAGTGCTCCCTCTCCCTCTCCCCCTCTCGCTTACTGTCTCGCCAACACCCACAAGAGACAAATGGCATTGTTATTAAACATAAGCACACACATTTGTACTTTATGTGTGTGTATGTAAGTGTATATGTGTACACTCTCATTGAAAAAACAAACGCACGCTCAGCTTTTGTCTCAAAGAAAAAGCTTCGACAACGAATTATGGCCAAGGTCAGACGTAAAAAGTTCTTGTAATTATTTCAAGTAAATTTCAGTTGTTGCCTTTTGATTGCTTTTGTAATAGTTTTTGTTGCTTTTTTGATTTCATGCTGAGCTAAAGACTTTCCCCTTTCCCTCTTCAATCTCGCAAAATGGTAATATGATTTTTATGTTTAAATGGAGCTCGTTAAACGGAATTCTTTGCTCTAAGGTGCAGTTGGGCGCGGTAGCTTGAATTCTTGTCTTTACAATCGAAAATAATTCTGTTGTTGCTACTGTTAGTAAGCCTTATAAGTAATAAAGATTCTTAGTTTGCTATTTGAATTGAATTTTGGCCTATGCATATTATTTAATGCAATCTTTGTTTTAGATGATTTCATAAAATTGACGTAGGGACACTTCAGACTAGCGTACAGGGTGTCTTCTTGTTCATTCCTACTTGCAACTCAGAGGCTCAGCTGGCTTCTGTCAAGCTCAAGTAAATATCTGTTAGTCTATGTCGACATGCGATTTTCATACTTTAGTATAGATGTAAATTAAATCTTTTGCTTGACATTTGCTCCAGCTTTATCTCTGTCATTTCCTTGACACTACCATATGAGAGCTAAAATGTACATTAGATGGTTTCATGCTCCTTCGCGTTGAATATTGCCAGAGATGCCGCTTGCGACACAGCTCAGACTGAGGCTCAGTATCCGATTGCAACTCAGACTGCAATTAAAGTTGACTTTATTGCGTGGCTCGTCAACGTACAGCAACGGCAACAGCAACAAACGGCAGCATCATAAAGCTGTATAAAAAAAACACAAACTATGACGAGGCCCTTCAAATCGCAGCCAAGCATAAAAATTATGGAAACCAACAAGGCAATGCAAAGGCAGCAACAACAACATCAGCAGCAGCAGCAGCAACAGCAGCAGCAGCAACAACAACACGAAACTAGCAGCAATCCAAGAATCGATTCGTTATAACTGCATGAGTCATCCGATTGCAGTTCGCTGTTGCTGTTGTTGTTAGTCTTTTCATATTTTATGTGCTGTCACAAAAAACGCAAACAAAATATGAGACTCCCTTCCTCTTCCTCTTCCTCAAGCTCAACCTATGCCTATTTGTTCGATTTCGGTTGGGAATATCTATTGCAGTTTTGCTGGCCAAATAAATTAAGCCTTTTAATTGTGAAATCAAGAACTTTGGCGGTTGAAATTTGTGTGGCACGATTTGATGTTGTTGCTGTTGTTGCTACAGTAGTTGCTGATGTTTGTTGTTGCGCTTTGTCAGACATTGCTCCAGCTGCCTGTCACGCTTGACTTTTATCTGCGGATATTACTGCGGCTTGGGTCACGTTCCCGCCAATGACCGAGCGAGTGTTATATGAATATTTGTGAGAGCGAGTCGGAGCTTAAATACAGCTATTATATGGAAAATATTAATGAAGTGAAGTGCAATCATTTCCACATAAAAACTGCATGGAATGAATTTAAGGCTTGATTTCTGTACCTAAGAGATTCTTTAAACTAAAAAGCACCCAAAAAAATGTCAGAAGCTTAACCTGCGATCCAGAGTACCCAATTAATTTGTACTAGAACTTTAGACACATTTCAAACGAAAATTAATGTTTGAAAAAGAGTCCCAAAAGTACTTCCCGGAAAGGCAACATCTCGAGTCTTAACGAAATGACTTTCCATTAGGCGCAGCTCAAGTCACAGATGTTATGGCACCCTGAACTTTTCACACTTTGTTAATTTTGCTTATAAACAGAAAATGTACGTGAAAAATTGAAGAAAAAAGATTCAAAACAACAACAAAGTTGGCGCCAGCAGAAGCATTTGCTAATTTCCGGCGCTTGGCGGGCGAGGCAAGGTCAACACACCCAGCGAAAAGCCCCCAAAATAGAAAACAACAACAGCATAGTCAGTTATATTATGATTACTGTGCGTAGTTAACGCTACGGTCTGACTGTCCGTCTGTCTGTTCGCAGGTGAAGTGTATAATTTCTTTGTACGGTTGGTTGGCAAAAGGTCGAGTGACACTCTTCCGAGCGTTCGTATCGAGAGGCGTCGATTTTGATGTTGACTTTGACCGGCGCAAGAAAATTGCACAACGGCGACGACGGCGTGGACACAGTGGATACGATAAGTGTGTAGACGCCATAAACAGAGTATTGGCCTCCCCGTTGCCAATTTGAAGCACACTTTTTGCGCTAATATGGCGGCTACACCTTTTACTTTGACTTGGTGGCTGCCACAATGCTGTTGCCTGTTGCTGTTATTGTCGTTGTTGCTGTTGTTTTTGCATTTAAGTAGTCGCAGTTGTAGTCACCATGCCGGTTATATCGGGCGTATGAGTAATCGCACAATTTCAGTAATTGCGCACACAAAACAGCAGAAACAACCGGACAACGAGCGGACAACCAGCAGCTAACAACAACACCAGCAGGGTATATACAAATTACAAACACAAATTTCACAATATCCGTCATTGCACCCTGTCGAAAATTAAAGCGCGCGCCGCTTGGACAAATCGCCAGCAGCCGTCGCAGCTGCCGTGAGCCATCGATGAATGATTAGCTGGGATTCAGCTCACTGGTTCACAGATCTTTCAAGCTGTGACATTCAAATTAAATGACAACTACTTAAAGTAACTGGTTGCTTAGAGTCCAACCTCTATAAGGTTATAATTTACTTCTTTTTTTTGTAAGGTTTTTTACATATACATATATCTGTATGATTCACAGACTGTACAAATATTTTTGACGGTTCCCAGTTCAAATTTTTGTTTTTCACAAAGATAAACCTAGGTTAACATTTTAGATCGTTCACTTTAATAATTTATTAACTGAAAATATATTAATTTTTTGCAATTAGTAAACCATAAATGTTTGGGCATATGTACAGAAAAGAGCAATATTTAAAAACACCTAAAAATAATCGATTTAAAGCTATGATTGAGGCTAGATTTTAAAATTTAATTCGAATTCCGAACTGGTTTAAGCCCGTTTACAGCCTTGATGTTGATATAAATCTACTATGTAACATTCGAAAGGCTTTATTTAGATTTAAATCCTGTTACTTTCAATTGTTTTTTATTTCTTTCCTTTTTTACTATATATTATTAACTCAGTTTTTCGCAAAACAAATGATTCATTTGAATTTGATTTATAATGCTTAGCTTTCCATCCCTGGCTTTCAAGCTTAATCGTTGGCGCTGATCTTGTTCATCAAATGGCGTTTGCATAATTTGCTGTTGACTCCCATTAATTGCAATTAATTGGCAGCAAGGGCCCCCCTGCCTCTCTGCCTGCATCCACTTGGCTGGCCAAGTGTTGATTGGTGTTTGGTGTTGGGGTGTGGCCCCATTACCCATTTACATATTGCAAATCGCTGCAGGTGCAGCTTTCCAAATGTTTGCAGTGCAGCCTGGAAGCCCTAAGACACTCACGGCAGCATCGTTCCACATGCACATTCAACACACTCATTTCCACTCATAACGCAACTCAGACTCGCACTCGAGTCGAAATTTGGCAGCGTCATCGGCAATGGTTTGGCGTTCAGTTTCACTTTCAATGGACAAAAGTTGCTCAATGTGCAGTCCAGAGCCACGACTCGACCCCCAAGAGCTGGTGTCGCTCTTCGCGTGCCGTCTCTGGTCAAAACACGTTTCAAATGAAAGTAAAAACTCTTTGGCATTGTCTGCGTCAGGTTTTCTTCGCTCTTTCCGTTTGTTCACCTGTCGCATTCGCTTCATTCAGCTCATTTTGCCGGCCGTTGCTTGCATTTCAATTAAAATAGAATTATCATGCTTACTGTTATACAACAAACAATAAAGTTTTACCAAAAAAAAAAAATACAAAGTAACAACAAAAGATATGTTGTCTATGCTGTCAGACTTTATGTTGTTTGCCTTGTCTTCTTCTTATGTTGGTTTTGATTTTCTTGCTGTTGTTGTCGTCATTTGCTGTACAATTTTGACTCATTTCGGTGCGGCGAGCCATTTATGGTTGCTAAATATTCAAGAAATTTGCCTAAATTGCCAGACTTTTTTTTTGATCCATGCTATAGCTGGCATGTAACTTGCAGCAAGTTCGTTGCCTAAGTCTTTTGTATTTGCCTGCCGGCCTGCGCCAGTTGCTAAAGGAAATTCTAGTTTTGCGTTGACCCTGTAACAAATTTTGCGAATTGGCGATTTGTTGCTGCCGTTTGGAATGTAAACATGCGGTAAATATTTTTGCTTAAAGAAACATAAAACGGAAATGTGGTCTTACATTTGAGAATAAAACTCACTAGAGCTGAAAACTGACCGGAGGCCTAGATGCCCTAGATTTGCGAATATATTTACCAGGAATACTTATATGACATGAAAGCTGTTTGGCAACTTCCTTAAAAGGAAACAATATTCTTTAATAGATTATAAATCATTATAGGTAACATAATTGACCGTTAATGTTGCATTGATAAGAACAAAAAAATACCAGCGAGTAACAGCAATAGCCTGCAAATTAAAATCGCATTAATGTCAATTAAAGTGTATTTGTTATTATTCAAAATATGCAATTATTGTGCTCTCAATACAGCTCTACACGCATTGCCGATAAGAGTACACGCAAACGGTTTTAGCCGCTTGTTTGTTTCTTGAGTTTCTTCAGGGCCCATAGAAACCCAAGCGGCATGCGACGATCTGACCCTGACCCACTTGCTGAAGATACTCGCGAGCTGCGACCGACAAACCTCGGCTCAGTTCAGTTCAGTTCAGCTCAGCTGAGTCGTTAATCTCTAGACCACTTGAGTGCCCGTGCAAACACAAACCGTATAAACACTTGTGCCCATGGCGTGCCTCTATTGCATTGAATTATTGATTATGCTCAAATAATACTTTAACAATTGCTTCAATTTGTAGCAGCCACATATATAATATTCATCACAACTCTTTCCTTCTTTCTGTCTTTCTCGGTCCGTTAGCTGCACAAACAAATGTCACCAGAGCAACTGCATTCGGTGTTCCATGTGGATGCACACGACGCCGTGCCACACTATGAGCTCGTGCAGCTGTTGCACCACACGCCCCAAGGCGGCCTCCAGCGCAAGCGCCGCAGCATCGGCGAGCCCCTTGGGGCAAGTGCACAGAAGCCGCATCATGTGAAGAAGGATCTAAGCAAAAACGCCTACTACAGCGAGCTGAAGCAGCAGGCAGCCGGCAAGGGCAATCATCTGCTTGGCGACGATGTCAGCTCCATCAAATCGCACAACGTTTCCTTCAGCGCATTCGGACGCCACCTGAATCTCAATCTGCGTGCCACGCAGGGTCTCTTCAAGGGTGCGCCCCACGAGCTGCGCATGTGGTCGGTGGGAAGTGAGCCAAATGCCACACATGGCCTGGACCTGCAGGAGATTCTCGACGAGGAGGTAAGTTTATAATTCATTTAAGTTTGGGGGAATTGGAGGTATTTTCCTATCTAAATTCTAATTAAATATTGGGCACTCCTAACTTTGGAATCCGTTAACCTTTGTTGCTTTGTTTTATTTGTGTTATTGTTATTTATCACGTTTCTGTGGCTACCTTTTGATTGGTTACTTTAATGTTGCACTTTCATTGTTACATCATGATTTGTAACATTTGTTGTTTTTGGTTTTTTCTTTTTTGTTCGTGCTTTGACTTTTTGTTGTTATTTCTTTATTTGTGTTTGTCTAGCTTTGCCTTCCGCTTTGAGCAAACAGACTGTGCAGCTTATTTTGTTTCTTATCAGCATTCGCTTTAGTTGCGCTTCGTTTGCCGCTCTCTTGTTGTATCTTTTTTTGCATTACCTGTATCTAATCAAAATTAATTGGCCGTGTGATAAAGAGATTAGAGCCATGCTCTTGCACTGGCGCTGGCGCTGAGCCTCTGCCGGACTACTGTGGAGCTCGTGTTTAATTACATTTCTTGTTATGCAATAAGCTGCCTCAAATAAATAAGACCATTTTTAAAGTCAAGGACGTGCGGAAATCGGCTTAAATAAAGTAGGTAGCTAGATAAGCACATGACAGCTGTTGACATTAAAGCGACAATTGATAGTTTTAATAGCATGTGACACACATTATGTAAAGTCTATTGGTATATGCAAAGTAATTATAATTAATAGGAATTTCAATTGGATTGAATAATTAATGAACATTTAAATTGTTAAGCTGCGCATTTTCGGCAGATCACAGAATTAATTATTATTTGTTTCCTTTCCAAGTCTGGTTTAAGTCTTCAATTTTATTTATATGCTTTAAATGGGAAAAACAATTTAATTTCACATTAAACGCACCCACACTCGAAACACTTTTTGTGTCTGTGACTCTGCCATGAACATGAACGTGACTTATTTCAATTATGAGTATTCACTTTCTTTTGCCTCGCTGCTATATATATATTTACTTTTTTTATTGTAGTGCAGTATTTGTAAACAAATACATACGTAATTATACCCAATGGAAGGGGCGTTACCGCAAGTGCAAGTGAATTTTTATTGTTACAACTTTACTAGGGCATTGTTTTTGCTTTTGGCCCCCTTGGTAGTGAGCTATGATGGCAGCTTTAGACAATCGAGCTATCGATCGCATTTTATTATACGTTTTACTTTCGGCGTTTATTACCAAATGGGATTTGTTGTAGGAACTTGGTATGGGAGTCAGTTGTGCATATAAAAATGATTTTAATGCAAGACACAAACTTCGGAAATGAAAGTGAAATGTCATGTCAGGCGACAGGCCAAGTAAAGATTGCCGGGTCTCTCGAACTGTTGGACCTGGTTGGTTGCCTTGGTGATTTATGATAAATTATCTTATAAAGCCCATGCGAAATGCGGAAAAATTTATGTGAGTCTCTTTATTGGAAGATTTCGGCTTATTTTTAATTAAAATGAAATACGCTGTACTTTTATGCAACACGGCTGCAAGATCCACACACGACATTTTCCAAGTGTCTGCAATTATTTTTCGGCTAAAATAAAAACTTTGACTCATGCCACAAAAGCTACACAGCAAATGGCCTCCAGTTGTGGACGCCAACCACAACAACAGCAACAATTGCAACTACAACAACAATTGAATTATTTTATATTTGCTGTATGTGATTTTTGTTTGGTAATGGAGCCACTTTGCCAGAGACCTTCCATCAAGCAACATTTATTCTAATTTGAGGCATGAATTGGTTTATTTTTTGTTTTCTTTTTTTTCGGTAATTTTTGTGGGTTTTGTGTTTTGTGTATTGTTCGAAATTGACTTGAATTCAAGAATTTAACTGCGGAACATGCGGAAAAAATATTCTCGAGGAACGTTTAAAAAATCGACCCCGTTTGCAAGTGCTAGCTAAAAAGACTTAACTGCGAAAACAAAAGACTTAAGCCACAAACTTGGCGAGCGAAATTTATGTGTTCGCCACAAAATTAAGCAAATTATAACAGTTTCGCTGTTTTTGGGTGTCAAACGTGAACTTTCAAATTTGTGAGTTGCTTAGGTTTTTTACTTGCATTTTTCATTTGCTAGTACTAGATGCACTCTCCTTTATTCGCCTGATGAAAATTGGATTCGTGCAGTGAAATTTTGTGTTCAATATCTGGACAAACAATGAAGGCGGCGTTGGCTTAATGGCAACGCCCCAAAGTTTTCTTTGTAATTTATTTCTGCTGCCTCGAAAATAAAGGCAAACAAAAGGCGTCGAACGGCACACCCACCTCCGCATTCAATCGATAGGCCCCGCCAAAGGTCAGGCGCAAAAAATTAAATAAGAAACTTCCAGCGTATAAATAAAGGTGCAGGTTTCCTCGGCCTGCCGTCGTAGGAATGGTAGCTGTCTAAACGGGCATAACAAATTTTTGCAAACGGGAAAATATTTATGCCAGCAAAAAGAGTTAAGTGGATGGTGGACGGCATTGCTCGCACCACGAGTAACCGTAGTACCCGTAACTGTGGAGTCGTGAGCCCTCAGCTTGATCATGAAAATCATTAATAAATTACCATTTAACAGACAGTTAAATAATTTGTGTATCCGATTCGTAAGTGCACTGATCCACTTCGTAAATGTTGGGGCTAACTCAGCCTTGGCAGCTTACGGAGCCCATGTGAAATATGTATATGTAAATATGGCCACGCTGAACTGAGCTGCAGATTTGGCAGCAGCCTTTTATGGGCCAACAAAAGCAGAACAAACCCCATTCCTGGGCTTGGCAAACGGTAACACGAGACGAGCTAGTACAATTTATGTTGCCAATAAGTTGGCTAATAAATGTGCACTAGCGCTTCATTCTCTCTGTGTGCCGTGCCCACAGTTTTGAAAGCCAACTAATTGAGTTTTCAAAGCTGTTGCGGCGCCCAAGAAAAAAATGCATTTTTGATAGATGCCACGAGTGCCGAGCGCATAATTAAAATGCTGTTAAAGCAATTGGAGCACATTTCACAAGCGGCCCCCTGAAATACGTATATACATATATATATCGGATAGGCGAGCAACTATCTGGAGTACGTTGTCATTGCAAAACGACTTCAACTTGCTGCCCATTAACATTTGGCCGATTTGAAGCGGTGCGAGGCGCCGAAAGGCCGCTTGATTAATGAGCTGGCGATTATGGCCAGCGTTTGGCAGCTGAATGAATTCAAAATTAGCTCACTGTCTCACTGTCTCCCACTCGGAAAAGTCGATTGCTTCGCATAGAAAGCAGCTGGAGTCGCCGTCCTCATTGGCTGCATTTCGCTGACGTTTTTCTCTCCGGTCTTTGCCGCTGCAATCGGTTGCATAACGCTCCCGTGTCGCTGCCTGACAGCCGTTGTTGCTGTTGTTGCTGTTAGCTATGCTCATGTTGCAGTTATTGTTAACGCTGTGCGGCTTGTTGCTTTGTAGCTGGGCAACAGCAACAGCAACAGCAACAACAGCAACAAAAACAATCAGCAAACCGACAAAGTTGATCTTACAGCAGTCGAGGTTGTTCATTCCCTTTTTTTTTGCGGCTGCCTAAAGTTTGCACTACAAAAGTACGAATGCGACTTTGAGTACCCGGTCGTAACGAGCGGTCAGGCGCTAGCCATATATTTGGCTCTTTGCCTTTGCATGAGTTTTCTGTTTTGGGAAATTGTGTTATCTCGTGGCCACAAAGAAACATTTTCAGGAAAGCTTAATTTAACCGCGGAAGTTTTTCAATTTCGAGGAATCTTGTAAAAATCACCCTGATTAAGATGCCAGATCAAATAGATAAGCTCGTAGACTTAATAGCTCAGTAATCAGGAATAAACCTTTAAATTTATATATATATGTTTATATACTGATCGACACATATGTCATTAATCCCCTGCAGAGAGTAGTAAATTTCTATTCAAAAAGTTTTTTTTGTTGCCAGTAACTTTTATTCGCAAGTTTTTTAACTTAAGGTAAAAACTTTGGTATTGTTACAATTTTAAATTATTGGTGACAAGATCGGAATGGAAGGTTGTAGCTATTACTACATATACTAAACTATACTATATTACTACAGCCAGGTAGATGGCCTGTGTAATTGTTTCCGCCAGGGTATTCAAAAAGTGAGACGTGTTTAAAGTCTTATTAATTAATTCCATCATGAACATGTGTTCAGTCAGCTTTAATTTATTTTCATATCTGCACACAACGAATACATCGATCAATAAATGCTAATATTGTAGTGTAGTTTACAAAAAACAATAATAATAACTAGCAAACATTTTAGCATCACTCTACTGCTTAGTAAAAACATATTGGGTGACTGGAAAGCCTTCTTAATTTTAAAGGTAATCCAAAAACCTTCTCTATTAAGCTCTGAATTCAAGATAAAATTTAATTCGATCTTTCACCTTCATTTGAACTAATTCTCTCTGCTCGTGTCCACAAAGACGATTGTCTACTACAGTTTACGCTGATCCGTTAAGCTCGAGCAAACAATCAGAAAATCGGACATAATCATAACATTGATCATCGCTGGCCGAAATGAAATGTGTAATTAGCCAAATAATAGGCGCACAATGAGGCTCAGTTGCCGTTGCCCAGGCCCAAAAAGCAATAAAAAGCCTTGGCATTGTGACGGCCAGAAGACCAAAATCAAAACCAAAATCGAAATCGAAATCGAATTCAAAACCAAAACAAACAAACGGCTTGCACTGAAATCAAGTCAACTGTGCTGTGTATTGTGACTGGAGCCGTATCGGTTTATGCATATGTCTGTCTCTGTTTCAGTGCCTGCGTGTACAGCGCATAATGGTGCGTAATAAATCCAGTCCGACACACCGATAAATGAAAATCATTATGCGCGCGTCGCGGCGGCAGCCAACGCGTCGTATGCGTAACCATCGAAGAAACGACGCCCACAACGCTGCCGCTGCCGCTGTCGCTGTCGCTGTCGCGGCTAATGCGTTAATTGTCAGTTAGCGTGGTTAAATGGCTTGTGGATTTAGGTGCGCAGTGGCCAGCCGAATACTCGGGGATTTGAAAATTGCCGCGTGGGCGTCTCACAGACAAATGACTTCTGAGGCGCTGGTGCTTTCATTTCCAACAATGGCAAATTGAGTACTCTGCTGTGGCCGAGATGAGTTAGCTTTTCACATTCGCAGCTCAAAAGCTAATTTTCACTTAGTCAAGTTCGCTGCTTAAGTCATTTGTTTCGCACTGTTCCTTTTGGCCTGGACTTCTTTCTCTTTTGATTTAATTTGCATTGCCAAAAACCAAATGTAAAATAAAGAGCAGTGCCCGGAAGTTGTTAAGAGTGAGTGAAGCTTTTACTTTCTTTCGGCCAGTTTGTACTCTCTTTTGAAGAAAGGGTATTGTACTTTTTTCATGATGCTTGACATAGGCAGCATGGAAAGAGTACACTGTTTCCAGGTAGAGTAGTTCACTGGTCGGCTTTTCAGTCAAATTGAGTGTCTTTAATGACACCCACACATCACTCAGTTAGAAAGCTACTCTTTAAATAACTGTCCATTTTCTTTTTGACCCACAATCTTTCATCTAATTGCTGCTAGCGTATTCCACTCGCTGGCCCATAAGCCGTTAATGAGGCGCAATTTATAAAAATAATATGCGAAATACTTGTAGAAAGGCAACAAATTGTATGGCGCCAATTTAGCTCGAAGCCCTTGGGCCATTTTAGCCGCCTTGCGAAGTGAAGTAACTGAAGTAGCCGTAGTAACCGAAGTGCGAAGTGTGATTTACATAAGCGCCCAACTGCAGAGCCCCTTTTCAGATTGCAAAACAATTTCAGATCTGTGGGCAGCGATCTGCATAATGTCTTGTAGCCATTTGTAATTAAAAATTTACGATGTCGTTAATAAAAAATTGACGCCAAATGCGAGACAGCAACAGCAATTTATAATTCACAGTTTACAATACATGCATCACGTCGGCTAATTAAAACTGCAGCATTCGCAGTAGAACAAAATCAGCCAAAATGGGCACAATTGTCAACTAACAAAGGAAATTTGGTCCGGCGGCATGCAAAGTTGCCACAAGAGCACTCAAAAACAACAAAAAAAAAAAACGACAACCAAATAAATGAATGAAAAATAAATAATAAAATTACAATAAAAAAAAAATTGGTGCTGCAAACGAGTCTGTGGTACGATAAGTGGCCACCGGACACTAACAGTTCATAAATATGGCCAAACACTTGGCCAATGGCTGCAACGGTGACAAAAGCAGCAAAAAACTATAGACAACAAGTGCCTTGATTCTTGGCAGTTGGCAGCTGAATTAGAAATACAGAAATACTGAAATACGTGAGCCATTTGGTGTGGGGGTCGCTCTTGTTGCTTTGAACTTATTTCCACAAGGTCGTTAGCCAAGACATGTCAGCCAGCCCGTTAACAACAACAAATTAAGCCATAAATGCTTGTTGCACATGAAAATTGCTTTTTATTTGCTGGTGCGTTTGCGTGTCAACACGTTTCGCGGTCAACAGTGAAACACCCAAAAGCCACGCCCTCTCCGCGCTTGCCACACAGCTAAGTAATTTGATTAACAGCCGGACCATTAGTTGCTCATCACAAACATTTCATCAAAGATGCATGTTTTCTTTCAAGTCTATACTCGCAAATTCGATATTAAATTTTCACTCTTCTTTAAATATTCAATTCTTTAAATAAATAAGTATTTATCAGGTTCCTTCATACATTCACCCTTTGAAGGATCTTTTAATTTCTTTCGATTTAATGAGTGAATTTGTGAAGATCCTAATAAATTTAATTTTGTCATTCGTTTTATTTATATTTCTCTCTCTCCCTCTATATTATAATAATGTTTAATTGTTTTCTCACAATTATTTGTTAGCATTAAATTAAACTCAAGCTTGGCTGCTGTTCTAACTCTCTCTCTTAAAAGCTTTTAATTTAACCAAATTTCTTTTATGGGAATATATAATAAAGCTTTTTAATGCATTTAGCATTATGAATTATTAGTTTTCTTACATTAAAAAATATGTATTAGCTCTTTCATTTTTACTGTTAATGACTTTTATAGTTGGGATTATTTCATGACGTGTTCCTAAACAGCTTAGCGGCCGCGTTAAGCGTTAATAGTTATTATATTAAATTATATATATTTTGACCAGTTGCAATTTCAATTTGAAAACCACATCTTCCGCTCCTGCTCCATTGTTCAGTTAACCCCCAGCTGATTTATGGCCAATGCGGTTTCTCTGCCGCTTTCATCGCATGTGGGCTAGTTTCTGGCCAGTGGCTATTTGGTCACTTTGCAGTGACTTTGATTTTGGCACTTGGC
The DNA here is from genome assembly GCA_035043565.1 of Drosophila robusta. NCBI lineage: Eukaryota > Metazoa > Arthropoda > Insecta > Diptera > Drosophilidae > Drosophila > Drosophila robusta. The sequence goes on from JAWNMW010000584.1 coordinate 8,625,835, forward strand.
TTAGTTTTTGTGGCATTTTGTTCATATATTTTTGCTGCGGCCAGTTATGAAAATGATTTATGCTTGTAATTTGATAGAGCGCCGCGGACAAGTTTTGTGGCTCGGATTTGGCGGCCCGGTCCGAAATGCGATACGCAGTCAATGCCAAATGCTGATGTCAAGTGTCAGATTACATTTATTTCGATATTTATTACAGAATTAATGGGCAGGCGCAGCGGCAATTAATTTAATTAGTCGCACGTTTGATTTTTGAGTGTCCAGTGAACAAATGTTTCAAGCCAAATTGTAAGCACTATGCTAATTTAAATAAACCACATTCAAATGTCTGTATATCCCCTGGGCATAGCGCCGAAATTTGGCAACAAGCTGCCAAGCCAAATTGCCTTGAATCACAAAAGCCAAAAATTGCAGTGTTAAGATAGCAAAAAAAAGCGCGAATGTCGATGTCAAAGGATTGCAAGAACAGCGCAGCTGAAACCAGATCAGCAGCCAGTTGCCAGTTGCCAGTTGGCCAAATGTCAAAGCTTAAGCTTTAGTTTCAGCCAGAGCGCCGTGTTTTCATGGTCAGGCGCAGACAACGGCACGGCATACACGGCGTATGAGTGACGTGCATGTTGAGGCGTCACATTTGCTGACCAAGTGCATAAATCAAAGCCCCGCTGCCGCATATCCCACGCAGCCCACAGCACTCGCAGCTCTGGCTTCATCTTTGCTTAAGAGTGCCTCTTAATCTCCGTCCATGCTTCTAGCTCTGTCTCTATGTAAGATCGCCGTCTCCCTCTTTAGCTGCTGGCGCATTTAATTAATATACAGCTGCCTGAGCTTTGTCTTGGCCAACGAACAGAATTACAGACCAGCAGTACTTTTTTTTTGTTATGTGCCGTAAAAATTGCTTTAGATTTAGTTCGGCTGTTGTGTTTGCCTTGCAGTTGATTTTTGGAATGCTTGGAATGCGACCATAAAAATTGATTTGTTTGCTTATTGAAAGTCGTCGGCTTGCACAGCAAATCAAGCCAATATCCTGAGTTGACTATTATTATTTTTTATATTATATTTATATATTAGTATTTAATTGACAACCTCCTCCTCTATTTGCAGCGTCACAAGCATGAGATTGGCGAGGTATTCCAGGACGAGAACAATATGGCGGCAATTTTAATGCGTCGCCACATGGAAACGGGCGATCTGATAATGGTGAGTTTTTCAATACATATTTGTCCACTTATGCGTCTTTGAAGGTCGGCACAGTCAATAAATGTGCAACGAGAATTTCAATTAGCACGCCCCTTGGCGCTCCGCTTTTAAGATTTTTATGGCTCCGGTTGTTATGACAGACGGCTATTGTTACGGTCAACCGTGGCGGCCACCAAAATGCGGTTGGCTTTTGCTGCTGTGGGCTGCACTTGGGGCAGTTACAATTAAACGCCTGCCACTTGCCGATAATTTGCGGATTTAGACAATTTCTGCTGATTAAGCATTAATTTATATCGCAATATCGCGCTACGCTTGGCCAGCAAACGGCAGCCGTAATGTGAATTGCATGTCGATCGACAGTCGACATTGTCAAATGGCCAGCTGCAACAACAACAGCAACAACAGCAACAGCAATAAAAAAAGAAACACTCACGAGTTGTCGTCACAACCAAATCGAGCACCTTGACCAATTTGCTAAAGTGAAAACTCAGATGGCGCATGGGCGATATGCTCAGAAAAATGTCTTATAATTGTCCACAAACGCAAAGATATATTTATTTATTTATTTACAATAGAGCTAAGCGTTATGAATACCAGAAGCAAAGAACCAGCACTAAGAACAATAATCTTTATTTAGATTTAGATTTGTTCGTCATACAATTTAAAAGCCAGGAAATTGAGTTTGCCTTTTATTTCCTTCTTCTTCACTTTGGATATAAAATATCTGTGAAATATTTGTACATATAGACCAGACATATTCAATTATGCAACTACATAGATCATTTATGCAACAAAAACCGCAAATGTTCTGTTTGCTTCCTCACATCGCCTCCATGGCTGAAGGTCAGTTTGACTGTCGACTCTTGTTTTTATTAACAGCTTTAGTATTTTGCAGATAATAAGAAGCTGATAAATTGCCTCAGCTTTTAATTATAACACAATTGGCAATTAACATTTAACCTGTGGCGGAAATTGAGCTCGAAATACTTGGGAGTTTCGCCTAAGTGCAAATATTTGTTAAATACTCCAATATACAGATAGGTGGAACGGCCCCTAAAAATGTGCTAAAGGAAGTAGATCGTAAATAACTTGGGAAATTCTAGCACACAAAATGCTGATAACAATACTCACATAAATGACAAGATTATGGCGTGTCCAAAGACTTAAAAAGACCTTTTGATTGTTAATGCATATAAACGAGTATATTGAGATATGTATAAAGACCAAAGCAAATGTCACAATGCCAAAAATCAATAATCAATAACGAACAGAGCTAACAAATATTCATAGTAATAGGGTCAATCGAACCAATCAACCATCAGCGTCAAATGGCCAATAAACAAGGCTTCAACGGTGCCGGCTGCTTCTTGAAAAAAAAGAAATATATATATATATATATTTTTTGGCAATTAACTGACGTGTGCTTATTTTTAATTTGTTAAACAAAAGTCGAAAATGTATTTTTGATAATAATTACACAGACAAGTTGGCCAAGCAGTCAGCCAATAAAAGGTCAAACTGCAATGTCTGGCCCGGCTTGGCCGACTTGGCCGTCTTGACCGACTTGTTATGGCCAAGTGCGAGTTGCCAGGCCGCAACTGAATGGAAAAATTGAAAAACTTAACAATTCATAAATAATATGTAGAAAATCTTTGCTCGCTGACATTTTGAAGTGCAAAGCGGCGAAAATTTCGCAAGCCTCGTGCAGCTGTTCGGCCTCTCAATTGACCGGCTGCCCGGCTGCCCGGCTGGCCGTCTTCCGGCTTAGCTTTGACCTTAAACGGCTTGAAAATATCAAGACACCGACTTGTAATTAAAAAAAATCGACAGAAGATGTCTAAGGCAGCGGCAATCATTGCGCAATATTTCGTTGCGCCAAATGAAGTTGGCTCTGTGATGACTCTCGGCTATTTTATGGGCATTTAATTAGTCCCACCGAGTAGTTGGTACCATAAAATAAAATGCGCCTCTGACTCGAGCCACACGCGTAATTATTGAGTGCAATGAGTTGAATGAAATATTTCAGACATTTCGCTTTCGTCAGAGATTGGTTAACACCCGCATTCTTGACGTGCTACATCATACAGTGGCTTGGAAATGAGCCAAAACAAAACAGACACATTCCAAGGTTGAAACTGAAACACAACTCTGAAATGCCTTTTGATTAAAACAAAATCAGTGGATACAATTTATATTTTTAAATAAATCGCGCATAAGATACGAGAATTTAGCTGGTAGTTCAACACTGTAACCACAGTGCAAACAGAAGACTTAAGGCACAAACTTGCTAACAAGCATGTTGCCCAAGCTTGCACCAAAAATCGCTCAATCGCTTTTGCTAGGCTTATTTAATTACTGCTCAGTCTGAGGCACAGCACACAAATTGGCACAGCTCTCGGCACGCACTATTTGTTGTTGTTGTCGTTGTTGTTGTTGTTGTTGTTGTTGTTGTGACTCTATTACATAAAAAGTTAAAGAAACGGTGCCGCCAATAGCCCTGCCCCAACCCTCCAGCACTTGAAGCTGTGGCGCGCAATAAAAAACCACAAAAAGCGACACCATTTCAAATGGGCAGCAACTTCGACCGTTAAGTTTCTCGTTGGGTGGGGCAGTTGAAAGGGCGACGGGGTATTGGCATCGCCCCAATTTGGCCAAGGCACCAACAAAATACAAGCAGACAATCGCTTTAGTGTATTTTAAAGTGTTAAATTACCTATGAGAAGAGTGCTTAAAAATATATACTTAAAGAATGTATTCTTCTTAACGCAATAGTACACATAATGTATTAGGCGCCCATTCGTTGGCATATATGGTTACATTAGCTAAACAATTCGACATTGAATATTTCGACATTCAAAATATTCGCTTCGATGCCTTCATCATCACAATAATCCCAGGCAATGAAATATTGTTCGCATGCAAAAGACGAACACAATATTCATGGCTAATTAAACTTTGATCCGCCCTGAGGCTTTTGGGCGTTTTTCTTTCTTTCCAACAAGTTAGATGCGCAAGTAAACAAATTGATGACAATAGTTTTGGTGTTTATCGCTTGGCGCCAGCTAATTGTTTAATAAAATTACACAGTGCATTGCACTTAGGCAAAGTGCGTTGAGATTTATCAAAAATGAAACGAGTTCAAGGACACGGGCACAACAAGACGTCAATCAACATCAACAGCGGCCAAAACGCAATCATAATTTTGCTGCTCTCCGCCGGACTTTAATGCTTACAGCAAACAAATGGCCTGTGCCATTTGCTGATAAATAAAGCATTTTGGGGCCAACTGCAAATAGCCAAGCTTGATTAATGCTAATTGCGCCAAATGTCAGGCCAACAGCGGCCCGCCAGTTTTTGTTTAAACAAATTAGTCAAAAGGTCGCACAGCAGATGCAGCCAGTTCTCTGCTCCAAGTTTGTTTTAATCTCATATAACTGCTTGTCCGCTAATTAACAGTTTTAAATTTGGGTCTGATTTGGGCACCTGCACCTGCAAACGCTCTCAAATGGTAGTTATTGAAAATACATTTTACTGCATTTATAATGCTAGGTCAAATAATAGAACATCTGATCAGTTTAAAACTGAAATAAAAATATACATTTTTTTATTTACATTTACATTTTAGTGGATATTCTGTTATCTCATTGGCAAAATACGCTAACCATTTTGTGTGCATTCAATAAACTTCCATAAATTTTAACCTGACAATACAAAAGGGTTTCATAAAGGGGTTTAAATAAAACAAACGTTCAGTCAGCCAGTCTGGATAAACAGTAAATGTTATTCGAGTACACCCAGTGCTACAGGGTATTTATTATTGCACAATGCGATTTCTTAAATAATTTTTTTGGGCTCTTCCTTTTTTAGCTGACATTCGAAGACGCCGCCTTCGCCTTTAGCTTGGCTCCGTCGAGTTGCCCTTTGCATTCACTTTGACATTTTCCGAGTGCAACGTTAAAGATCAAAATGCGCTTTGGGTATTTATGCCATTTGATCAAATAACAACAAGCACAACACCAAATAACAGCAGGAGAATCAACGGCAATTATTAGGTAGCTAAAAAGACGGCACGTTGCCATTTTGGACACGGGCTTTGGCGTTTTGGGCAACTCTATTAGAAACGCGCACATCGGCATCAACAGCAGCATCAATGAGAGGCCTCCAGCCTATTGGCGTCAAACTAGTTTTTAGTTGTGAGCTTGTGAGCTTCTTCATCGTCACCTTCTTAACAAATTGTTTACCTGGTGCTTGGTGCTTTCAGCCTTGATATTTACACAGAGTTGAACGTGTGTTTGCATCACAGCTTCTAAGTATATTTAAATATCGCGCATACTTATAGACAGACTGGCCACTGCTTTGATTTGCATCAGTTGCGGCATTAACGTGTTAAAATCAATAAAATTTATGTTATTTGCTCTTTTGGGACGCCGGCGCGCGTTCGTTGCCTAAGTCTTTCGATTTGACATTCACATAGACGACGAGCGTCTGCCATAAAATACATCGCCATCTCAGCGACGACATTTACAACTTACTCGATTTAATGAATGTGTTTGTTAAAACATTATGCACTTTATTTTAAGTAACAATTGCTTAATTGCATCGACAATTTTCAAAGGTTTCCCACCACATTTTGTATAAATTTATATTATTATTATGCATTCTTTTTTTTATTTTTATTTTTCGCATGTGAAACATTTGCATCTAATAAGTTGAGTAATTCGAGCCAAACGTCACATTTCCTACATGAAGCTATTCATTTTTGTCGAAACTAATACATAAATTTGCAATTTCACCGCGCAACGTATCGTATACAGTTTTGGGCCAATGCAAATTGAGTTGGTCAAGTCTTTCGAGTTTGGTCAGTTGCCAGATTGCCAGCTTGCTGCAACTAAACTGAAACAAAATTGATCCAACGTAACGACAAGCGCTGAGGGGCGAGTCATAAGCTGATGCTACTGCTGATGCTGCTGCAATGGGTGCTGCTGGTGAAGATCAGCACAAAGGATTAGCCGCGCTCCATTGCCCAGAGTTTTCAATTATTACCCCCCATACGGACACAGTCTTATGTGTGGGACCGACACTTGAATTATTTAATCAATTTGGGGCAGTGGCTGCGATTTCCTCATGAAAAATGATTTTTAATTGCCCCCAAAGCGGGGACTGGAGCAACCCGATAACAACGCCCGTACTGGCGGGTGCCGTTCGCCCGCCTGGAGGCATATTGCATTTTAATAGCACTCGGTATCGGTTACGTGAATATCCACCACAGATCGCATAAGGCGATTAGCAGCGTGTGGGGAAAGTCATTTGGGGCTTAACTGAATTAAAAGTCAAACGGATTTCAAATGCATAGATCGTTTGCCTAATTTCAATTAAGTGGCTTTTAATTAACTTTTACTATGTGCACGAAAACATTTTCCAACATATATCGGAGTTGCTCAATTTTGTCAACTTATCAAATATCTTTGAAATAGTCGAAATTCTGAGCAAAGAACCAAATAGCGACAGCCTTGGGAGACCTTCACTTTGACTAAGTAAGTGCAAGGATAACTGCAGCCAGTTGACTTGACTTGTCTTGATTTTGACTTCAGCTGACATTGACATGCAACTTCATTAAGCGTCTGGCTGCCTCTCCGCCAGTCTGGCCCACAGGTTGCCCCTGCCCCTGCCCCCGAGACTGCCCCGCCTTGCCCCTGCTACTGCTGCCGCTGTGCTGTCATGCGAAGTTATTGGAGCGGCAACTTTAAAGCGCACTTTGACTTGCCCCGTTCGCATTGAACTTGTTGCCAGCCGCGGCAGCCAACGCATAATAGCCACCCAACAACAACAACAACAGCACACACCCGTGCGTGTGTGTGCATAACAAATTATGCCAAAAAGTGTGCAGAGTGCGTTAAGCATCTAGCAGATACATTTTGCCAAACAAGCGAGTGAGCAAATTAATTTTGATTGCTTTGATTGCATTCGGCTTAGAGCCTCAATCGGCCGTGTGGGCAACGGTCTTGTTCTTGTTCTTAAGCCACCGGCCATAAAGTGACCATGGGCGGTGCCTGATGCTGTTTTATAAATATTCATTGATCGCTCACACACACACACACACACAATTGCAGTTGCAGATACACACACACACACAGATACACAGAAGGTGGGCTCAGTTTTTGTTTGCACTGTTTTATTTAACGAGCTGCTTTATGTAAACAAACTGTTAACACTGTGGGGCAGCTTTGCGCCTTAGTTTGTTTGTCTATATGTGTGTTTGTTCTTGTTCTTAGTGTTGTTTTTACTGCTGCCGCTGGTGCTTTAGTTTATGACTACATGCAGTCGCATTGAACACTGATCTTAAGCGCCGATTAGATTTAACCTTGACCAAGATGATAACAAAAACAAAAAACAAAAAAACAAACAAAACCGAAACAAGCATTACAGCCAACATACACCTCACGAGTTTTTTTATAACTAGTAAACAAAAAAATTCAATAAAAGTCGTAAGTAAAAGTTGTTAAAAGTTCAGTTGCGCTCATTTCCGAACCCATATAATAAATGTATATATATTTAGTTTTAATTAAAATGTATAACTGAATAAATATAGACACATTTATTGTTTTTTCATCCTTAACTTTAAATCTAAAAGATATGAAATGAAAAATCATATATATATATATTTGTCAGGCACAAAATTTATTTATATGCAAATATTTGTTTGTAATTTGTTTAATAAAATTTTAACTAATTGGTATCAAGAATTATACACACGTTTAATACAACATCAAATAATAATAATTCAATTATATAAAAATGAAACATCATAAATTTTATAAAATAATAATTTTCTTTGCAATGAGAAAAGCTTGTTGTAAGGTGTAGTTAGAGCCTAATAAACAATTACAATACGTATTTAAAAGTGTCTCTTTTAGACAGAATCGAGTGTAATTCTGTGTGACGTCATTATCTTTGGCAGTAGCGATTGTTAACTCCCAAAGTTGGCTCCTCTGGCGTCTGTCTAATGTTCGTGTCGTGAATTTGCACAAATTATGCTAATTTCCAAAATTACAAACCACAAAATGATTTTTGTTTTCGATTTGTTTTGTTATTGTGCGGTGGCTGCCAATTTTCGTTGGCCGCCGATGCCTTTGGTCCATTGTCAGGCGAAAAGGAAAAAAAAATAAACGAAAAACAAACATCAGGAGGTGTTAATTTTGATTGTAAGTTAATTTCAATTGTTGCGTATGGTGTGTGTGTATTTTAGTTCAGTGAACTTTGCGGCGGGGCAGAGTGCTCTAATGATGCAATGCAGGGATGATGGCAGCGACGTTAAGCATTTAAACAATGGTTTAAAAATATTTTGAAAATGTTGATGATGTGCGCTCGTTATGCGAAATTAAAAAGCAATTAACAGCCTTAATAAGCGGTCAATGGAAGACAATGCCAAATGCCAAATATCATTATCATCGCATCGCAAATCCATCACAGCATTGACAATTGATTTCTATCAGCGAGGCGTGGCCCAGGTGGTTTTGGCCCCAATGGAAAGAGGTTAGCCGCCGGCTTGCAGCTCGGGCGTATCTGCAGGTGGCACTTTGGTGGCTTGTCTGACTGATAGACACACAGACGGGCGGACAGAGAGACTGACAATTGGTGTGTGAAAGGCTGAGTGCGGTCTGGCCTGGCCTGGTCTGGGATTGCGTTCGGACTGTGTTTGGAGCCATGTAATAAATAACGGCGCCTGTCTCCAGCCAACAGGCAACAAGCAACAAGATATAACAATCATGTTGTGGGTGATTACATAAACTAGACAACTAGACAACTTTATTTCTGGCCAGCACCCAAAAGCCAGCAATACTGCGTGATTTGAAAGCAATTTGCTGTTTTCCTTGTTGCAAGCCGATATTTACATTTATCAAAGCATAATTAACTAACTAGCACGTGCTGCTAAATTAATTATTAAGGCGTAGGAATATAGTCCAGCCGCTTTGGGAATTACTTAAAAGCCAATTTCAACACTTGCGGCCGTAAAGCTCAACGGCACAAATAAATCGCTTAGTAATTTATTAATTGCACTCTCGCATAAACATCTAGCACGACATTTTCGAAATTACAACTTGTTGCGTTTTCAAAATTACATAATACTCGTCGGGCTGCCCAAAGAACTCCACTCAACAATCCCAAATAAATAAATGAGAGCTAAATAAATTAAAAACACACAAAAAAAAACAAAAACTAAAATAAATAAATAAAAATTACCACGGCACACGCCCAAAACGCCTTAGCTGGTTTTCTAGCCAGACAAATGTTGTTGCAACTGTTGCAGTCGTTGCACGTTCAATTCGTTTTTGTTGTTGCTGCCGAAAAGGCGGAACACATGCATGTGTAGTGTGTCTCTGAAAAAATTAAAATAAAATACGAGAAAACGTTGCGCCCATTTGAAAGCGATCTGGTTGTCCGCTGCACACGCCAACAAAATTTAACAGATTCGCGGCAAATTTTTTCAGTTCAAAAAGTGAATAACTGATTTAGAACTCCTTTTTATTTGCAGCTCAATAGCCCTTTTATGCTCGTTTGCTTTGTGCATTCACCTGTGCGCACTCGAAACCTGCTTTCAAGTTGAATGCCAATTTCGATGGCTTATCTGGCACATTATTCATACGCACCGTGTGCCGTTATCTTGCAAAAAAAACAAAATGCATTTAAATGTCGCAAACGCAAACATCTCTCATAATTCAAATGCCCAGCGGCACAGACGACGTCTGACTCTCTGCAGCTGGGCCACATTGGCAATTGGATCCAATTGGCGAAACGAACTTTGCAATTTTGCAATTCAATAGGCGACGCGTCGGCATTGAAGTCGGCTCCAAGTCGCAGTCAAAGTCGCAGTCGCAGTCGAAGTCTTAGCCAAAGTCGAAGTCGATGTCGTTGCCTGGCATGTCATCAATGGCAATTTGTTGCCGCTGCGTTGCTGGCAATTTGTTTATGGCACAAAATTGTTGCTGTTGCTGTTGTTGTTGTTGTTGTTGGCATTTGGCAGACGTTTTGCGCGAGGACATTGAACTTTGGCGTCTCCTTTGGCATTTAAAAAGCGCCAACTGCACAGTCAGGTTCTTAGCACAAATATTTTTGCTAAAACGCATCAGTCAATTTTAAAGTAAAGTAAGTTTATTTATATATATAAATCAAGTTTAATTATTACGATTGACTCAACAATAAGCTTCAATACAAATTCCTATCACACTTCTGTTTTGCTCTCCGCGAGCTGAGTTCGTGTTTTGGGCACATTAATAACACAACTTCAAAGTAACTGCTGTAATTTATATTTAATATTTTAATTATAGCATAGAATCGCAATGCCTCAGCGTGCCAATATTTAATTAGCCCACCGCACAGCGGGGCGTTCTCTATTGGCTGCTCCCCTGCCCCGCTTCGGCCCCAGCTCGCGTCCATTTTTTATTGGCGTTCAGCTTGATGAATTGAATGTTTCAATTGGCAGAAATTAAACTATTGCTAAATAGATTGCTTTAAATTAGCTAACCTTTCTCAAGGTCTTTTCAACTATTTTATTTTCAATTTCTTGAGCATTTTTTATGTAAAGCTAATTATTGCAATTACAGAGGCGATAAAAACCGTGGCACAACAACATCAAGAATGGAGAAAAACGCCCAAGAAACATTCTTATCTAGATCAAATGATTTGCATAAATTTTGCAGCTATGCAAATCGCAGCTAATTTTTATGATCGCCACGCCGGGTTTGCCAACTCATTCAGCGCAACATATATTAGACAAATATAGTAAATTAGTGATTTTGCGTGCTTGGGTGCACCTGTAAGACGCCGTAGATGAATACTTAATAGTAAAATGGAAAATTCAAAGCACTCGAGGCTGCTCGACCAGAAGATACTCAGCGATGCTAAGAGAAAATGTTTATTCTTGATGAGGTGGGAGATGCATTCTCAGTTCTAAATTTTATATAATTATAACAAAAAACATAATAAACAAATCGATACCAATTAGTTACAATTTTATTTATCCTTAAAAATTATTACTAAAATTTAATTTAGATACATATCTTTGAAAATTAGAGACTAGTATTTAAAGAAATAAACGCAAACACACCCTTTTTCAATACAGGGTATAGCAATAAGTAAATTTATAGAGTTGACAATAACTGTTATAGTAGCCTAATGTTAATTACTTGTTAGGCGCATGCATTTGATCTAAAAAAATTAAATTAATGTTCGCTTTACGTTCTGCTAAGTAGCATATTTATTTAGCTTGACAAATTAGCCCAGTTCACATATGAAGAATAAGAGTAAACTTTCACACAATTTTTTAAACTTTATTTATGGGTTGCCATCATTTATATTTTTCAATTTCCTCACAAGTTTCCCCAGTTTCTCACAAAGATTTTTCCCATTTGGACTTTTTACAGGAGGGCAGCATTGGTCACGATCTGGTCATTAAACCTTTGCCACATGAGCTCAGTCCCAACAAGGAGCTGGCCCACCACATTGTCTACAAACGCGCGGCATCAGCCACCGATGATCAATTGAGTGATTTTGGTAGGTATCCCACACTTAAAGCTTGATATATGACCCATAAAGATGCGCGCATTGCATAAGCTCTACCAAGCGACCCGTCCATCTATTATAACTCTTGAACGCAACTCCACCTTGGCCCGACATTGATCCTCAACATTCTTCATTTGTTCCGCCGCCGCTAATCGGCGACTGCATCGGCGGCATGCGCATCTTAAGTAATGGGCACATTGAACTAGAAGCCATCTCTAAGCTCTAGCATAAATCTGTCTGTCGCCGAGCCATTCGGGCGGGAGATCGACGTGCACGTGATTAGCATTTCCTGTTCGCTTTGCGGCGAATCCGCAGCGCACGAGTTCAATGCGAGGCTTGAACTTTCGATGTCGTCGTCGAAGCCGTAGTCGACGCCGTAGTCGACGCCGTCCTTCGCCGGATGCATTTACCTTTGCGGTTGGCCGGTGGCGCCAAAATACCAACGCTTTAATTTAGCTGTGCTATAAACACGCTTACTTTATGGATGCTATTTCAGCATTTACACGAATTTCGGCTAGCAAAAAAAAAAAAGAAAAGAGAATAAAAAACCATTTCGCAACAGCTTTTTTGGGTTGGCTGCCTTATAATGGGCGAAAAATTATATTAAATACAGTTAAATGTGCGGCTACCTGACTTGCTTGGCAATAATGAAGCGATTGCATTTCATTTCGTTGTGATTCATTTGCCTTCTTTCCCGCTTGTGCCCATTGCAGCCTTCATGGAGCCGGACGATCTGCTCGCCAGCGAGAAACTTGAACGACTGCAGCGCCGGCAACGTCGCAGCCGCCGCAGCAGCGGCAATAGCCCCGACTTTGAAGATCTCAACGATGAGGACGAGGGCAACCTGGACACTGAGGCGGAGCCCCAAACCTCCGAGTCGCGCGTTCGCCCCAGACGCCAAGCGCCGTACGTCATCTATCCCGAGGTCTTGGTGATTGTCGACTACGATGGCTATCGCCTCCATGGCGGCGACAACCTGCAGGTGCGTACCGACAGCTGTCAGCGATACGCCGTACTTCTGGGTTTGCCAAAAGTCTGCCCAGCCCCGTCTGGAGATTAGTAAAAGTTGTTTTGGCGTGTATTCATATACAAGACAGGGTCCACATATTAATGGCATAGAACCGACAATTTTATTTAGCGCAGATAATTGACAGTGCGTACCTGTACGGTCAGCACCCCGGGGAATTCAAGTCAGTTCGACATATAAATGAAGACAACTGCCATAATCGGTGATTGTGTTGAGTGTCTTATGTTACGTTCTTTTGATGTTATCATTTCAATTGTTTTTTGTTTTTATTTGTCCGGCATTGTACTCCGTTCTTATCTTACCCGTTTGGTATGCACATCACTCACTGGAGATTAATGGCGTTGCCTGACTAGGGTGCGATCTTCTTGTAGCACTAAGCGGCTTAGATAAAAGTGGAACTAAGGCTCTGATAAATGTGGCCACAGCAGACACCAGAATCGGAATATCAACTAAACAACGCTACAAGTTTTTAATGTCTTTACCTTTTTCGTTACCCTTTCACAGGTTAAACGGTACTTTGTCTCTTTCTGGAACGGTGTCGACTTGCGCTATCGCCTGCTGAAGGGTCCGAGAATACGCATCAGCATTGCGGGCATTATAATTTCACGAGTAAGTACCAGATCCCTGCCCAATTATTAGACAATCCCTCACTTTCGTTTGGCTAATTGAGTAATCCGCTGGCGAACTCAACTTTGACCCCCATCCAAAGGGGGCATTGCAAATTGGAGCAGCCGCCTGCCGCAGGCAAGCCAAAACTTTATCACGATTTAGCTGCCAATAGTACAGAAAAACAACAACATGCAACGCATGCGCTTCGAATTCGATTCGTTAGGAAAAATGTGAACAATCAATTTGGCTATTTGCTTAGGCCATAAACAAAGCCAAGCTACAAATTTTAACAAGTTTTTTTTTAGAAGCGAATTACTCGTGCAAGCAAAACAAAAATAAATACAACAACAAAAAACTGTTGCTAAATGCCTAAGGAATTAGCAAATTTCGGAGCACGCGAACAAAAGACTCAGGCAACGAACTTGCTCAGCTGTCCAGCCCGAATAGAAATGTCGATTGGCAAAGCAAAGTGATTTGAAGACCAAAACATATACAAATAATACTCATATCCAATTGTGATCTGTCAAGTGCTATCCATCATGGTTAGTCATGAGCAGGGATGATTTGTGGTCAGAGTGCCGTAGATCCTGCATCAGTCATGCAGCCTCAATGCGGTTGCATAACGTGGCCATAAAACACTTTGACAACATTATTACATCGCCCGCTTGACTTTCTCACACAAGTCAGCGCCGGTCGCACAGTTCAGGAAGCCATTTGTCGCCACGGGAGAGAGAAGAGTCTGCCAGCTGGCGACCCATTGATATATGCGCACATGTGTGTGTGACTACTGTAGCTGGAAAGTGGTAAATTGGCGCAGTTTTCCGTGGCTGGCACCTGCAGCACCGCAAACTGATTGCAGTCCCAGTTGCATCAGGCGGCGGCGGCCCACACGACGACGGCTTACCCTAAGTACGTCAATTGGTTTTGGCCGACGCGACACACACGTAAACAAAAAATTGTTTTAGACAGCATAAATAATGCAGCAGCAGCAGCAGACACTGCAAATTGTTGTTGCCGCCGCTGCGTTGGTCGGAGTTATATAATTTAATGGGCCGCGTCGGCAGCTCGGTTGAGCTGAGGTTCACATTTTTGCCCAATTTCATAGAGCGACTTCCTCTTCTATGCCGCTGCCCACTTGTGCACTTGTGTGTATAAATGTATAAATGTACACATTTGTATCTGACAGATACAGATACACCGGCTGCATCCGTCGCTAAACGCTCGCCAGCCACACATTTTTTCTCGCTAATTAATGTTGAAATATATTTCGCTGGCCATAAACAACAAATCCGAATGCGAATTTATGACACCAAATTGTAACATGCTCGAGTTCGAATTCGACGCGAAGTCGAAGTCAGAGTCGGAGTCGAAGCCGGAGTCGGAGTCGGAGTGGGGGACAAGTAATTACTCAGAATTTGCAAAGGGGCTACAAATTACACGATATTGCATATCCGATAAGCCGCTGAAGTCTGTTTGCAAATATGCAACCGCTTAATGGAATTGAAACAAAGTCACGCAGTGCATTTGGCGAAAGGGGCCGGGGCAGGGGGCCGGCAATTATGCCGAGTAATAATCAATTTTTGACAGATTAAGTATCACTTGCGATAAATGTTCAATTGAGAATTAATATATATATCAATATATATATTAAGAAATGTTCCTCGCTCTTTGCTTAAAAGATTATCGATTTAAAGCGCGTAGAAAATTGTTTTGCCTGCGAATCGAATGCAAGTGGCGCCCAAGTTCCAGACCCAGATCGGAGCCGATTAATCATCTTGCCGGCTATTTTCATCTCAGCTTCAGATTTATAAAGCCAACACTGGCTCAATGCGATAATTAAATGAGTCGGCGTGGGCAGTTGACGTTGTCCAGCGCTACCGTTGAGCACGGGTGACCGAGTGAACTTTTATCTGTGACATTTAATTAACATTTTAATTAATTGCGGGCAACTTTCCGTTAGAATTGAGTTACACCTGCCCCCAGGCCACGCCCCACCCCCCGCATATCGCCAACATATCGCCATGCGTACAGCCAGGCGACAGTCGACAACCGACAGCTGTACAAGTGTCGAACGTTGCGCTTGCGCCACAAACATTTTTCATACTGGCCGCGCAACGTTGCGTATACGCAATTTATTAAGTGCGTGTCGCTGCATATGAAAAAAATTGTGTAAATCCGTCTGTGTGTGTGTGTGCATTTAATTTGCCAGCAAATTGTAATTTGAGAGCTGTGTACTAACTGGCCTGCACTCGATTAGAATTTCAGTTTAGCCATAAACTGAAGTTTGATGCATTATTAAGTTGGCAACTTGAAACTGGGTTGGCAGTCGCCAAAGCGTTTAAGCGCCAACTTATTGTTGTCTTCACCGCGCCCCCTTGATTGGAGAGAGGGGGCTCAACGCCTTTAGATTTATTAGAACAGCCTTGCAGCTATTTTGAGTTACGCACAAATTTTTTATTATTATTTAACGATTTTGTATTCTATTTTGTTGTTACTTAACTTTGGAGCAAGAATCGATTAATTGCGCAAATTTAAACAACATAAGCATTTTGCACTACGCCGCTTTAAGTAATTCTGCTGGTTATTTGTCAGCGATTGATTAATTTATGTGAATATTTTCCGAATGGAGCAGCACAGTTGAAATGCACGGCTTTCAGGCTGCAGTGACTCCTGTGTGCATCGGGGTCAAGTTGTTTGGCTTTGCGAAAGGCCTTCGACGAACTGGGTCAATACGAATCAATCCAGTCTAAAGGCAAACAGCTGAAAGAAAGTGTTTCGATTTTATTGCGGGGCGCATTTAAGAATTTTTCGCAACTTCATGACTGAGTTATATCGAGCACATTGGAGGCTGCCAATCAACAATCTCCACTCGGGCTTATCTGCTTGGATTTATCAGCTGCCACGGAAATGCCAAGTAATGCACATTGCCACACCCAGACCAGATCCAGACCCCAAAATAACACACACACATTCGCACACACATCACAGAATTACTTTTGGGGCTCATATTTGCAAATGTCATAACAAATTCCTGACTAACGAAGTCTCGAATTCAAGTAGCCGGCGGGCAGGCCTAGGCCAGGTGTTGGCCCCAGGGCACATTGTGTATATATTAATATATATCTGCATAGTTTATGTGTATGTGGTGTACGAGACATATGTCACGAAAGCGGCAACTGGAAAGCTAAAAGCTTATCGCCAGTAGCTGGAAATGCAAGTGCCAAAAATACATAAATTGCCATACTGCAAGCGGCCAAAAGGAAAAGTCTGCCCAAAGACTTGACCCAAAGACAACAAATAAATAAAATGAAACAAAAATAAGCAAAATGGAAACCCAAAGCCGACAGCGCCGTGGGTGGTGTCCGAAAGTGGCCACCGCCGCCTGTCGCCCAATTCCAATTCCAATTCCACTCCCAAAACCCAAAGACTGTGTGGGCGCAGCCGCTGTGCAAAAGTCAAGCCGTATGTCATTGCGCTGGAAGTGGGAGTTGGAGCTGGAATTGAAGCTGGAGCTGGAGCTGGAACTGGAGCTGATGGTGGCTCTGGCTCTGTTGGGTGGGTGGGTGGCTGCGTTGACTTTGTGTGGAACTGTGTGGCTGCTGGCATATTTTGGTGCGCATTTCGAAACGATGGAAATATAAGCAACTAGCGGCCCGTTTGACAGTTGTCCAAGATTTATGCGCCCTGTAAATTAAATTAAAATATTAAGTCCAACAGTCGCAAGTCTTTACATTTAATTACGCACAAAGCCATTGCAACATTCCGCGACAGCCGAAAATAAACAAAACAAAACGAAAACTACGTCCATTTTTGGGAAAGGCAAACCGGTCTCCCAGTTGCCAGCCTGGTTACATTTTAGGTACTACTCGTATTCGCGCTCGCACATGCAGAGCCATTAATGTGAGCCACCCCAAGCCGCGCAACGGGTCGTATGTGTAATATTTCTAATGGCCACAGCCACACAAATTAGATTAGTTGACAAATTACTCTTATTCAGTCGGGCGAAATATTCGTGCAGGCAGCGAAAGATAGTCAAGTATCTTGCAGATGCAATATGCGCTATTTATCGGCCCACAGACTGTTGTAACTCCTAGCTTAACTCTGCCATAGTCCTTAAGCTATAAAGTTCCGAACTGAATTAAATTCTCCTTTAAGTTATGTATTTAAATAAGTACCAATAATGATTTTATCAATAAGAGGGGATATTGAACTTTAGTCAGAAAATGCGTCATTTAAAGAGAAATCTTTCGCTTCAAAATTATATAATTTCTTGCTGAGTCTGTAAAGTTTTACCGGCGGACTTTCCTTCAGTCTGATTACAAACTGTAGACTTAGTTTTAATATTTTCAGTTATTCTCATATAGCTGCTATAGGAACTATAAAGCGAAATAGTCATACGAACTATCTCAGCTATTGAGAGAAAATGTGAGCCAATTCCTACATCGCACTGTAATACAGTATATATATATATAAGTAACATATTTGAACACACGGTTTAAAATTGTTGTTTTATTGAAATAACAGTTAAGTGCAAATTATCAGCTATATATCTGCTAGAAAGCTTTAGAACCTTAGAAATAACTGTTATTTCTAGTGCATAAAAGCCCATCCCAATCGTTTTTTAAACCAAGCCCAAATTTAAATGACTTAACTATATGCACAAATTTAAAGATACATTTTACAGGAATGCGTTCAAATACTTGATTCATGAGCACAGCCTGGAAGCATTTCCACCAAATAGAAGGTAATCGGTCTGGGCTGTGCATTAGCTGCCCCCATGTAAGTCTGCAGCTCAGGTGCCAACACATGAGAGGCCTTCAAAGAGGCGCATCCACCATAATTTGAAATACCCATCGTCAGCGGCGCATGCTGCACTAGTACAATGAATCAGATCTTGACTATGATTTGGAGTTTAATTCGGTACAATTCCGATATTCCCAGCAACTGTTTGAGGCAACGTGCGTCAAGCGTTGCCTTTCCCAAAGCTGTGCTCCAAGGTCGCAGCCGGAACATTTAAAATTCTTGATAGTTTCTTTTTTTTTTTGTCGGTCGAAAATTAACGAATATTTTCGAGTCTGACTTGCAGACGTGCCCGCACTAACAATTGATCAATATGTCGAATTGTCAATTATTTAGTGTGCGCCGCAGTCGAAGACGAAGTAGAACAAGAATAAACCCAACAGCGCCGAGTGCCACTTGGCGCTATTTGAATGTGTCTCCTGTGTGATTGATACAACACCAACAACAACCATTGCCAAATTGGCCGAATTGATAGCCGAATCGAAATTCCCTTTAAATTGAAATTGACTTCCTCGTCCATTAAATACCTTAGCATATATTATATGGGCTGTAGATATATTTTGACTGCAGTTCATAAACGTCGATAATGCTCGGATTATAAGCAATCTTAAAGTCTTTATGGACCGTATATTCTGTTCGTTGGCCAGACATCTGTGAGTGGTGTAATATATCAAATGCCCTGGCGCGACACTCGACGACCAAGCGCAGTCACAATGTATCCAAGTATCTTATAGATACATTTGTAACTTCAATTGGCAAATGACTGCAAATCAAAATCGTAGCCTGGTTGAAATGCATATATCGGAAAGCGGTGACACTTAACTGGCTTTTATCACCTGCACTTTGGGGCCTGTCGAACGGGTTCTATATAGATTATGGCAAGGTATTAACATATTGATTAGCCTAGGGCCTGACATGATTGACAATTGTGTTATAATAATTTATGTCGCTGTCACGTCAAAGCACACAGACACAAAACCGCCCCTTAGTCACGATAAATGTTGCATGTGCAACAGCTGAAACTGCAGCAGCAGCAACTGCAGCAGCAGCAGCAGCAGACACCAATTACGCAACGCACAATTGCAACTAGTTTTGTACTCTAACAATATGAGAGAAAGAGAGAGGGAGAGCTCTACACGACTTTGACTTTGCAAGTCGGCACTTGCCCCACCGACACCACCGACACCATTTCCATTTCATCCACAGTGGCTGTGGCATCGTCGCGTCGTTGGCTTTATCGGATCAGCCTCATCGCAGCCGGCGTGGCACGTTTTTCACGTTCACTTGTTTCCGCTTGGCTTACAGATTCCGCCATACTCCATTTAAATGTGCCCCCCCCCCCCACACACACACACACACACACACATCCTCTCGTGCCTTGGCAACTGCAACTCTGTTGCTGCCCACGCTCAAGTGTTGGACACTTTTAGCGCTGAGTGGGCCATAAATTTGGTGATTTTCCATTTGTTTGTTGTCTCTTGTCAAATACGAAGCCGCTTGCATAACAAGACCAATGCGAGTACTTTTCATTAAAGGTTAGAGACCCCCGAGAAGTATCCATTTATCTTCGTGTCAAGTTTAAGATGAGGCTAAATGAATTGGGAAACAGACTCAACATATTTTGCTCTATTTTTGCAGGGTCGCGATGCCACGCCCTATCTGGAGCGCAACCGTGTGGGACGAGATGCCATCGACTCGGCCGCCGCCCTCACCGACATGGGCAAGTACCTGTTCCGGGAGCGGCGCCTGCCCGTCTACGACATTGCCGTGGCCATCACGAAGTGAGTAGCCTCCGTGGCCGGCAGCCTGTTATGGTGTATTCTTGTGTTCTTGCAGATTCAGCAGCAGCAATGTTTTGTTAGCAGCCACGACTTAAGGGCTACCCTTTCCCTCACACTCTCCCCTATACTCTCTACCACTATATTTCCCATCTGAAATTCATATCTATAATGTCTACTTATGCGCAGGTATGATATGTGTCGCAGGCGTAAAGGCGGCCGTTGCACCAAAGGCACAGCGGGTAAAAGCATATACCAAAATCTAAATACCTTAAATGATAAATGAATACCAAAGACCACACACACACACACACACATACACACATACGTACACACGAACAAGTATCATGTTTTTAACATCTCAGAGCTGTTAGTTACAATAGTTTCTAGTTTGTTGCTACATTCTCGTAACTTGCACTAGAAAAATCACTTAACAAAGTTGCCTAAAAATGCGTGTGGGTCTTAAAACACACATTTACACACACACACACACATACATCACACGAAAACACCACACACAACACACTCGAGCAAACACTCAACAACTCCAAGTAAAAGATACGAATTTTAGTTAAATTCGAGGCGTTATTTCATCTAATTTTGAGGAGCGGGTTGGTCATAAACCATAACCGGTTACAGATACATAGTATGCCTTATGGTTGCTGCATTTGGGTAGCTCAATTTATATGCATAAGTTTATTTTATTTCTATTTGTATTGTGACATTGGAAGTTACCTTATACACATAGTTTGGTCAACATATTATAACGCCTAATATTGAAGGGAAAACAGTTGCAGCTTCAAAAACTGCTAAGATCATAATCGTTTGCCTAACTCGTATTTAAAAAATCATCGAATTTATTTTTGTACTTGAGTAGTTCTATTTACAACTCTCTAATTTTTCACCCTATATTCTGTGTAGTTTTCCACCTATTAAATTTATAATTGAGTTTGATTACCTTGCATTCGCTGAAGATTTTAATTCAAAATATTTGTTTTTTAAAGTATTTTTCTTTCTGACCCAATTAAATATCAAAAAATGGCTCTCAAACTTTTTGCTCTGCTGCTCCAAATATTTCTGTTTCTCTGTTTCAAAACTGGGCGCGTCTCCCGTACTCCTATCAATCGGACACGCCCACAAAAGATTTAATTTATGTACATAGTGGTCTACATATGTTTCTAAGAAACGAAGCAACGAATCGAACCCATACTCAAATCTACGCATTTTGAACCATTTTCGCCCGCAGACTTGATATGTGCCGTCGCACCTCCGCATTTGCTGAATGTAATCGCGGTACCGCAGGTAAAACATAATAACAACAACAACAACAACAACAAATCCAGCAACTGCCACAATTTGTTCGCTGACAATGTACAGATAAATGCGAAAATAGCAAACACGCTAAAAAAATAAAAATAATAACATTAAAGGCGGCAACCGCCGAACCGAACCTAAAGTGTCGCTCCATCATCTAAAATCAAGCCAATTTAATTGAATTTCATGCACGTTTCTTTGTCTCTTTTTCCTCTATTTGTGCCTGTATTTGTATTCTCTACTCACTCTATTCGCTCTCTGAGGGAACTTAATTTATGTGTTTTGTGTCGCACGCGTTTTGTACAGCAACAAGAACCACAAACAACTCCACCAGGAGCAAGGAATCTGTGCGCATGCGCCTTTCAAATTCAAATTCCAGAAAAAAAAAACAAATCTTTTAACCGACTCTTTGCGCTGCAAAATCCCTCAAACTGTACAAATTGCATTTTCTATATATTTCTCTATGTGTGTACATGAATGTTTGTATGTATTCTGCGTCTTTTTGCTTTAACTTGCCGTGTGTAATATATCTAAGCGTTCTCTGGCCACTGCGCTATGCATCTGTGCATTGTTATTCTAGGGCACGAACCTTTTGTGATATATTTCGAAACCCTATATACGTTTGTACATGTGTATATATTTCTTGGCAATCATTTTTAGGAACATATTTATGAGGATCCCACAAAAAATAATGAAAAAGCATTGTAAACTAGCTCTTCAATACTATTATTGCAATTCGAGGTCTGATTATATATTCTATTATATACTATTTTTAAATGTACACTTAATACAAATTATGCACTCGGAGAAAAAATCAAGGTTCAAATTTCTTAAATTGATTTTATTACACGAAGTTTTTTACTGTGACAAAAATTTCCTAATATAAAAATTGAATACCAAAAATTTATAAAATTATAATTTTGTACTTCAATCAAGTACTTATAGAATTTTTAATAATATGCAAGCATAATTTATTTATAGAAATTCTATAAGCAAAATAGTACGAATCTGGCTTCAACTAATATTTAGAAAGTTTTTTTCTCTGAGTGTATATTTAATAAGAATAAATATAATGCAACTTTAGCGCTTTATTGGTTTTGGCTTTGTGCTTGTGGCTTAACTAATGGTAATGTTAGACATTTGTCACTAAGTTTTACTTTACTACTTATTCCTAACTCTCGACTAACTGGTGGATTGCTCTGACAAATCATCAACGCACTAACGTGGGGCATGCGACAACTGCTTGCCACATCATAAACAACACAATATGGCACACGCTGCTCTTGAGGGGCGCACACCTATGTATATTACAAAGGCAGTTATTATATAAAAGATAAACGCCGTTCAGGCGATATCGAAATTTGAAAGTAAAGACAAATTGCAAAACCCGAAGGCGCGCTGACGGCGTTTATTTTTGCATTTAATAACCGCGACAACAAGTAGCAACTGCTACTGGTTAAAAAAATGATAATAAAAAAGAGAAAAAAAAACAAAAATTGTCAACTTCCTGTTGGCAGACCAAGCTAATTGCCTAATTTTCTGTTTTCGCCATACGAATGTGGTCCACAGGCTTTGCCTATGTCGGCGGCGCCTGCGTGGTGAACAAGCGGCTGGAGAAGGTGAACAGCGTGGCCATCATCGAAGACACCGGCGGCTTCAGCGGCATCATCGTGGCTGCCCACGAAGTGGGACATTTGTAAGTACCTGAAGCAGCGCACCTGGTCAGGGCCATTGCCAGTTGCCCGATCTGGAGACAATTTCATTGTCAGCTGTTAAACGGAACTGCTGATGGTTTTTTTGGCTGGGGTTTTTTGTACTCCACTTCCACTCTATTTAACGCCAAGACATCACAAAAAAAGCTATACTAATTTCCGGCGCATGACCGCAGCACACCGCAAACTGGAGTTGGAAACTTGTTTGCATTTCCGTTTGACATCATTCGGCGTGCAATTAATCAATTAACATTTTGCCGATTTGAAACCCCTTTTCTTCCCCCGCTTGCAGATTGGGAGCCGTGCACGACGGCTCGCCGCCGCCCAGCTATCTGGGCGGACCGGGCGCCCAGCGCTGCCGCTGGGAGGACGGCTACATAATGTCCGATTTGCGTCACACGGAGCGCGGCTTCCGTTGGTCAGCCTGCACCGTGCAGAGCTTCCACCATTTCCTCAAGTGAGTCCGATTGCAGTTAGCTAGTGCTTCAGAATTAGATGCCAGCATCTCATCCACAGCGGCGACACCGCCACCTGCCTGCACAACGCTCCGCATGAGGACGGCGCCCTGGGCAGATCCCTGCCGGGCACACTGCTCTCCCTCGACGCGCAGTGCCGGCGAGACCGCGGCACCTACGCCTGCTTCAAGGACGAGCGTGTCTGCGCCCAGCTCTTCTGCTTCGATGCCCAGACCGGCTACTGTGTCGCCTACCGGCCGGCAGCGGAGGGTTCCGCGTGTGGAAACGGATATGTAAGCATCAGCATCGAGTCCGCTTCTGGTTTTAAAAACAAACCTAACTTTGCTCCCCATCTCAATCGTTAGCACTGCCTGGATGGTCGCTGTACCCCAATGCCCTCCAATTTGATACCCGACTACGGCAATAATTACCGTTTAGTTTACAAGTAAGTACAATTTGCACTTAGAGACTGTATTTAGTAGTTGGTTGTGTAAGTTTAGAGTTCTAGAAACAATGTATTTTTGAGTACAAAGAAACACACAGAAATCATAATTTAATATGCAAACCTTTTACACCTTTACAAATGTCAACAACTACAACCACAACCACAACAACAACAACAACCACACCCACAACACAATAAATCAAAATAATAAACACAAACAAATGCCAAACAACAAACAAACACAACAATTGCAAAACCCCAAGTAAAATCAGCCAGAAAAACGATGCAAAAAGCCAATCGGCAGAAGACGTTGAAAATAGTAGTGAGGAGATCGAGTCGCAGGAAGATGAGACCCAAGGCGATAATGAGGAGCAGGACGAAGAGCGGGATGACCAAACTGAGGGCATCAGTAGTAGTGAGGAGCAGGAGGCCAACCAGCAGGACAACAACATACAGCAGAGCTCTGCTGCCGCTGCTGCGGCTGCCGTTGGGCCGCCGACAACAACAAGAACAGTGACAACAACAACAGCAACAACGAAGACGAGGACGAGTACGAGGACGGCGGAGACTGGTCGCTCCAAGTCTTTTGAATATCTGCGGCGACTGTTCAACACTGACAGCACTGATAATTCGGCATTACTCAACACTCCATCTCAGTGGGTACAAAATGGCGGAGTTATGGTCAAAACGCACACCAGCAGCAGCGTCAGCAGCAGCAGCAGCAGCAGCAGCAACAATGGTGGCTCACAATACACAACAACAACAACAACAACACCATCAATAAAACTCACACCAGCTACAACACAAACACCGAATCTATTTCAAATTTATACACATGAACTAAGAAAACAACTCGAATACTATTTTCACTTGATACAAACACAACAACAAGAACAGACGCCACATGAACAACAACAAAAACAACAACAACAACTACAACAACAGTCCAAAGTAGCGTCCCATGAACATTTCTCAATTCCCTTGGTACAAAAACAAATTACAAATTATAGTGCCACCACCAACAGCAACAACAGCGGCAACAGCAACAACAATGGCGCAAAAGAACAAAACAGCAGCAACGACAACAGCGAAGAGGGCAACAAACGACAACATCAACAACAACAACAACAACAGCAACTAGTTGATGAAGAAAACGAGGCCAGTGCCGGCATTGAGATCAATGAAGCAATTGAGCGGCAAAAACGTAAGTTTCACATACAACAGCAACAACAACAACAACAGCCACGACAACACTTGACAACACTGCAACAGCAACAACAACAATTGGCAACACCAACAACAACAAGCACAAGCACAGCATCGGCAGCAACAGCAGCGGCCAAAGCAACGCCAACGCCAACAACAAGCACAACAAAATCGAAAACGTCATCGATATTCGATGCATACTTTAAGAAATTCCAAGCACTGCATTTACCAACACTGGATGGTGCCGTGACAGCCACCACTACGTCGGTGTCCACCTCCGTCAGCTCATCGACAACAAAAGCGGGCAGCACACAACAACAACAACAACAACTCAAACAGCAACAACAAGAACAACAGCAACAACAAAAATTCGATGGCAGCCCATTTCTAAAACGTACGCTGAATCGCAGTAGTATTATAACAAACAAAAATAGTAGTAATAAAGTTAGTAGCAATAGTCATAACTATAGTCAGCAACAGCTGCAGCAAACACTGCAACAACAACAGCAACAACAACAACAACAACTGACATCGCCCTCATATGTGACAAATTACATTGGCGACAACACCAACAATTTGCCAGCGGTGTTGGACAATGAACCAAGCACAACAAAAACAACAACAACAGCCATACAACAACTACAACAACAGTCATCAAATGGCACAACAACAATGCCCAACAAAAAACCCAAAATCAAAACACAAAAACTGATACGCCGCACACGAGTCATGTAGAGTGAAATGGGCGCCAAAACAGGACGATCAAAAGTGGCGGCAACACTGCTACACTACTATTACTACTACTATATATACAAAATATATGTGTTGTATATATTTGAAAACACTCGGGGCAACAGCTTGTTGTCGGGCTTCAACAACAACTTTCCAACACTGCCAACGAACCAGTCGTAACTGTAACTCGCTCTCTGTCTCTCTGCATACCTCTTGTACACACACACACACACAAACACACACACATACAGAACCACGCACACATGCAAACAGATACATAACTGTACCTACTCCCCACCGGTCTGATATCGATTCGTTTGTTTTGCTCCTTCGTGCGGTAAGAACAAGCAACCAACAGTTATTCGTAGTAGTCTAAAGCTTCGCCTTACAAAATAAAAAGGGAACTTATCCTAAACTTAGTGGTATTTGCCTGCCTGCTGTACTATAGATATAATCGGTAATTGAGACTCACAGTTACCAATTCGCATTCGTAATTGGCCATTTAGTTGTAATATCGAATTTATATTAAGCATTTGGCGCATGTCTGCATACTCGACCCATAGCATTTGAAACATTTTAACTTTGTATCACCTTTGACAAAAAAAAAAATAAAATAAAAAAAACAAAACACAAATTGTAGTATGGGCTTCATTGTAGTAGCCCAAAACGTAGTGCTTGAAATGTAGCTCTTAGCATGAATAATTACAGTAAGATTTTACACATTCTCTCTATATATACAAACTTATTTAAGATATACCAGATATTCCAATTGGTTACATCAGATACCTGAAAATTAGATTTATAAATTTAGGTCATTTTTACAATCCCACATGAGCATATCAAGAATGCATTAATGCGGACATCTATTGACATTTTCACAAAGCTGATCCCATTGGATTTTCCACGAGGCTTGCCAGACATCTTTCATATGCTATTAAATCGAACTCTCATCGCTGATACAAATCATAAAATTTCTATCTCGATTTAAAACTTCAACTTTCTCATGCTCTTGCTCTGTCTTTCCAAGAAACCAATGCAGAAAACAAATTGGTGATTAAATCCACACACATACACACACACATTTCTCCATGTACTCCACACACACACACACACCCACACATATATATTGCCAAACAAGTAAACACATCAACAAAAATTCGCAACATATAAAAACCGTAGAAATTAAGATACCTATTGGGTTGAAATCTTTGCAAAATTGCAAATGGCATGGCGTAAAATCGACTAAACAATAAATAAAACGCATATTGCATACTAAAATCGACTATAGCAACAATATAAAAAGAAAAGCAACAAAAACAATTTGGCTATTGGAAACGCATGGAAAGTGGAACACAAATTAGCGATTAAATTGAAAATGGTGGCACATTTACACCCTAATGGCGTCTGGCGGCGTCCGCAAAAACTTTTAAGACCATAAAACCAAAACTGCAAACATTTCTCATCTTTGCACGCCTAACAATTATTGAGCCTACTTTTACCATATTTTATTAATTTTGCTGTCTTCTATTTTATTTTCTTGCGGCCTCTTAGTGGTTAACTGGAAGCTGTTTCCGTTTTAGTGCACTGCAACCCGGAGAAACGTTTGGAATTGGCACACGTCGGTTTGGTTATTGCCATTGAAATTTGAACAAATACTTATTTGCAGTTAAGCAAATTGTGTTTTTAGATAGAATTTTTTATTTTTATTAATATTATAATTACTATTGATTTGTTTTTAGTTTTAGAAGCAACTAATTTAAAACATTTTTTGTTAAAAAAAACGCACCCAACTAAGTGAAAATTTTGAATAGAACGAACATCTGTATTTGGTAGAGTACATATATTATGTTATGTATAATTTAATTAAAAACAGTATAATATTTTGTATATAATATATGTTTCTGTAAAAAGTTCATACGCATTCATTTTGGTAGTAAAACAAACATAAACAATTTGATAAATTATTCCTAAAGATTTCCAATTTTCCATTGTGATAAAAGATAATTTGTATACTTAACTAACAATATTTATCTTCTTTAGAAAATTGCTTAAAAAGGTGTAAAAATTCTCTATATTTACCTAGCCGCACTTTGCCTACTAGAAAACTTACAATTCCAAACATTGTTGTATTAAAATGTAGAAAACTTGTGCATTGTTAATGCGAACAAAAATTTTAAAAATTGCATTACCTTACTGTAAGAAATTAATAGTTTAATAATAATGCCTAAGTTTTAGATATAGACAACTGGAAATCATATAAAGTGAAACTGTACATTTATCACACACACACAAACAAGAATATCATGTAAGAAAATATATTAAAATAAATACATACATATTTACAGATAGTATAAACAAAATTTATTCGTTGTTTTATATCCACGCCGAAATCCCTTAAGCCATTTTTGCAGATATGAGAGATTATATACTTTCGACTCCACCTTCGTTTGTATTCATACCTAAGTCTAGCTGCCAAAAGATAAGATCAAGTATGCATATAATAATATTAACACCAGAAAAACATTGCACTCCGGTGTAACCGACTGTGTAATACTCGATCACAGTGTCATAACAGCTGAAAATACACGGAACGGTTCTTAATTATTGTTGTTTTTTTATTGGGTTTTCTTAGTAATCGATTCTTAGTAATCGAATTTGGTAATATCCGAACTAGATCAGACCCTTAAAAAAACTTTAAAACCTTCTTTGTTATTATCCTAGGGATAGATCCGAGAGCTTTACATGTCAACATTTTTGTTGCTTTTTTTGCCAAAAAATTCAACAATTTATTCTCAAAAATACTTATATTTGAAATGCAGAATCAATCTAGAGGATAAATCATGAACAAAATGGCATCAAACATAAAAATCGGTTCAGTTTTGACGAAGCTATGGCGTTTGAAATATAGGAGCTATGGATCCGAGGGCTTTATATGTCAAAGTTGTTGTCAATTTTTGCATGATTTTTAACAAAACATTTGACCCCTCAGAATCGGATTTAATGCTGTTTTTCATACTTTTTAAACCAGAATCGATTAAAAATGTAAATTTGCATTTTAATTACTGCGAACGAGAATTATGCAGTCGGTTACGTTTGACTGCAACGTTCTTACTTGTTTAAATATGCTTTTGTAAAGTCGAACTGAGTGCGAGTTCAGATAAAAAGGAAATTACATTTATTTTATATTTTATACATACAAATGCTTTATACGCATGGTAGGTCTGGCTACAGGGTGTGCACTAGTCTTACTAGCTGAACATTCTTGCCTGTGTTTGTATCAATCATAAGTCCCTACACCGTTCTCATTTTATTATACAACCGGAAAAAATTAAAAAACGTATTAAATAAATTGTATAAAACCTCCCGGCAAGCTCATCAGCAATCCAGACTTGTTTTGTTTTGTATTTAGGCGCCCTTTGTGGGCATTGGCAAGTACCGATTATATGTGACCAAGTTTTTGACGAGTGCTGCCAAAGAGAGCACGCAAACAATTCCAGCTGGCATAAGTTTTCCAGATCGATTCCAACGCGCCCCCATTAATCCAGCCAAAAATAAGGATGTTCCCAACTGGAGCAGCGGCCTCGGTGGATCCTGCGAGTTTAAATGGGCACCATAGCCGAGCAACGCACCAAAAGCAACACCTGCCCCAAGCGACGGTATAGATCCTAAACAAAAGAAAGAGAATTTTAGTTGGTTGCACAATGCAAGCATAGTTAACTAACTAGCTAAAACGTTAACCAAAACTAACCAGCCTTCGCATAGCCCATAATGCCGCCAGCGGCAACTGTGGCAGCGTATACATAACCAAACCAATCAACAGGCATTTTATTTTGTTTACGATATTTGCAAGAGTCGGCTATTTATATAATTGGCGTTTACTTTCGGAAAATGCAACCAAACACAGCTGTCTTTTTATTGCAAAACCCTGTATACACGCAGAAAAACATGGGTACGCAAATAGTGGGAAATAACTAGAGTTGTATCGAGCAGTTCGATCGAACGACTTATGGAAGTGAACCCATAATTGGCGTTCATTCGGTTCACTCCCATCATTAAACATTGCCAGTTTAAGGGCCTTAGTCTTTTAAGACTTGCGCTAAACAAAAATAAACATTTCAAGAAGATTTTCGTCTAATAAGAAATCAATAAGTTCTGTTGCGGAACTTATTCAACTCAAATTGAATTATGAATTGGTTAACATTGCAAAATTTGCATATCGTTTTTATTGGTGAATATTTTCGAATTTGAATATGAATATGATACATTTCATATTTATTTTTAATTTAATGCGACTTTTCAAGGACTTTTTTACATTAATGATGTTATATTCAATTAATTTTAAATGGAATTCTATCAGGGTTTTTTATGATTCCAACGAACAAAAATACAATGACTCAATAGAGCAATAGTTCGTCAAAAATTAATTAGAGAATTAATCTTATTGCGGGCTTCAATCCTTTACCGGTTGCGTAAGATAACAAATATATGAGGCGAAAGATGCGTATTTTGGATCTTTCAAATATTTTGTTAGTTTAGTAGCCTTTTTCGATATTTACTCGAAACACGGATGTACACTTTATAGTTATCGATATTAATTCAGCCACATTGGCGATAAGTGCTGGAAAATATATAAAAAGTGTTAAAAACGTAGCATCCCTAAGTACGCATTTTGGGGCGCATAATTTTCACCGAAAAAACCAAGAAAATCTAAAGCAGTAGCAATAGTTGTTAGCTTAAAGTGTTAGTAAAAGTTTTACACTGGTGTTTTACACAGAAAGTTCAACGTTAAGCAAACTTTTGCAAAGATCTGAGTTAAAAAAGCTCCTTTTCCGGCTTTCAGTGAATTTGGTTATTGAATTTTCCAGTTGCACGTCGTTAACTTTCGTCGGCGTTTTTACAAAAAGTGCGAGGCGTGGGCACTTCACATTAAATAAAAAGACAAGCACCAGCAACCGAAAACCACTCTGACTGAAAATATTTGCAAATATGAGTGACTTTCAGACGCAGCAGGCGAGTTTAAGTCAGTCGCAGGCATTGGCAGCTGCCATACAACGTGCCAAGCAGGTAAGAAGAAGCAAAGCAAAGCAAAGCAAAAAAAATTGCCAGGAGTTGTCTGAGCAGCCAAACCGAAACGTGCCATAGACGAGAAAAGTAACTATTCGCATTGTATTCGTTCAGATTGCCGCAAAGATACAGCCAAATCAGCAGCAGTCACAAGGCGGCAGTGGAAGCGACACTGGAGGTCCTTCCGCGGGCGGAGGAGGTAGCAACAACTTTAAGCGACATAACGACGACGGGGACAGCGGACCAGATTGCAAACGATCCTTTGGCAGTCCGGACTACGGTCAAAATAATTCGAACATGAGCAGCGGTAGCGGCGGCGGAGGTGGTGGTGGTGGTAGTGGTGCCAATATGACCCAAGCCATTGCGCAAGCAGCTGCGGTGGCAGCACGCTTGGCCGCTTGGCCGGCATCCACCTGCGAGGAGCAAGTGCGCATACCAGAGAGCATTGTGAACGCATTTGTGGGACGCAGCGGCAGCGACACGCTCAGTCACCTGGAGGCGGAGTCGGGCGCTAAACTGGAACTGATGCAGGATCAGGAGCGCGTTATAACGTTGCGCGGTACCCGCGAGAGCTGCACCAAGGGACGCGAGATGCTTCAGCAGATGGTCAATCGGAATGGTGGGGGCAATGGCAGCTGTGAGGTGCTGTTAACCATTAATATGCCGCCGCCGGGTCCCGGTGGCTATCCGCCGTATCAGGAGATTATGATCCCTGGCGCCAAGGTGGGTCTGGTCATTGGCAAGGGCGGTGACACTATCAAGCAGCTGCAGGAGAAGACCGGCGCCCGCATGATCATCATCCAGGACGGCCCCAATCAGGAAGTTATCAAGCCACTGCGCATCTCCGGTGTGCCCCAAAAGGTGGAGCATGCCAAGCAAATGGTCTTGGATCTGATCGCCCAAAAAGATGCACTGGCCCAGCAACAGCAAGGCGGACGCAGCGGTGGCAGTTCTGGTGGCGGCGGCGGCGGCTCTGAGCAAAGCTTCAATAACTTTAACAATGGCAGCGGTGGCGAAAGCGTCGAGGTTTTCGTGCCCAAAATCGCTGTTGGCGTTGTCATTGGCAAGGGCGGCGATATGATACGCAAAATTCAAACCGAATGCGGCTGCAAGCTGCAGTTCATTCAGGGCAAGAACGATGAGATGGGCGATCGGCGCTGTGTCATCCAAGGCACCCGCCAGCAGGTCGAGGATGCCAAGCGCACCATTGACGGACTCATCGAGAATGTAATGGTAAGAAACAAGCCACCCACCCACAGCGAAGAGCGCTACCACGATATACACTCAGCACAGTTGTTAAGAACAATAGATTACTATCCAATCTAGGTGGCCGTGTTGTTGACATAAATTGTCCGAACGTATCGTGAAACTGATTTACTATCAATGAATACATATATAGAATAAGTCAGATCTCAAATTTGAACACTTGCAGCTAACTAATGGCTTTCATAGTTTTTCGCTATTTCCAAGTATATACAGGAAATAACAGGTGCATATATATTCCACAGCAACGCAACGGAATGAATCGCAATGGCAATGGCGGAGGCGGCGGCGGCGGTGGTGGCAGTCAAGGCGGCGGTGATTCGAACAATTCCAACTATGGCTATGGCTACGGCGTGAATCATGCTCAGGGCGGTCGCGAAGAGATTACGTTTCTGGTGCCCGCCTCGAAATGCGGCGTAAGTTAAGCTTTACTGTTTGTTTCCAACTCCGATTGTAATTTTCTCTATTCACCGCATAGATTGTCATTGGGCGTGGCGGCGAGACTATTAAGCTCATCAATCAGCAGTCCGGCGCCCACACAGAAATGGATCGCAATGCCAGCAATCCGCCCAATGAGAAGCTCTTCAAGTCCAAGGGCACCACCGATCAGGTGGAGGCTGCCCGTCAAATGATATCTGAAAAGATCAACATGGAGCTCACAGTTATTTCTCGAAAGCCAATCAGCGGCGGTGGCGGCGGCGGCGGCGGAGGTGGTGGTGGTGGTGGTGGCGGCGGCGGTGCCAACAATGCCCACCACAGTCAGCAGCCCGGTGGATATGGTGGCAACCAAATGCAGGGTGGAGATCCCAACGCAGCTGCAGCAGCCGCCTACCAGCAACAACAGCAGCAGCCCTGGGGCGCCTATGGGCAACAGGGCGGCTGGGATCCAGCCGCTGCCCAACAGCAGCAACAAATGGCCATGGCAGGTCAGGGCCAACCTGGTGCTGCCAGCGGCGCTGGTGGTCAGGATTACTCGGCGCAGTGGATCGAGTACTACAAGTAAGTGGCAAGATATTAATTCAGCTGCTCTCAAGAACTCGAACCTATATCGAACACGTGCTTTTAAAATAACAGGCAAATTGGTTGTCATCGCGAGGCAGAGATGATTGAACAGCAGATGAAGGCTAAGCTGGCGACCAATGCTACGGGCCCTAGTCCACAGGCGCCACAGCAACAGGCGCAACCTCAGCAGCAGCAACAACAACAGCAACAACAGAGTGGTGGTAGTGGCGCCGACTACAGCGCACAGTGGGCGGAATATTATCGCAGTGTTGGCAAAATCGAGGAGGCAGAAGCTATTGAAAAGACGCTCAAGAATAAGGTAAGAAACAGAAACAGAAGAGATTGAGATTTTAGCTGGCATTTAATTCGATTGCATCTACAGCAAAACGGTGCCGGCGCTGGCGGAAATAGCAATGCGCCCAATCCAAATCAAGGCGGCCCCAATCCAAACCAGCAGCAGCCGAATGCAGCAGCTGCGGCAGCTGCAGCAGCAGCCGCCGCTGCAGCGGCCGGTGGCTACGCCCAAGGTATGACTCCTAGCCAATATGCACAATATTCACAGTATTATGCTGCAGCGGCTGCTGCGAGTCATCCGCAAGGGGCACCACAACCACAAGGTGGCGGCGCTGGCAGTGGCGGCCAGGGCGGTGGCCCACCAGCTGGATATCCGGGCGGCTATCCGGGCGGAGGCTATGGCGGCTATCCCAGCGGGCCTGCTGGAGGACCGGGACAGCAGCAGCAGAAATCACACAAGAATGATAAACATTGAGCGGACTGAAACTGATGCGGGTGCCTTGAAATGGTGAGTACACGGCTCGAATCATGTCGAGAAACTTTGAATATGCAGACAAGCTGCGTGTCTGCCTTTGCTGCCTTGAATTTCTTTTAGATTTTTTTTGCTTTTTCGTTTGCTTCCTTTCTCTTGCCTGTTTATTTTTGATAAATACCTTATGAACTTTTGTATTATTACGATATACTTATGTATGTAATTACCACCTGCAAACTATGTATGATAACCTAACGAAATCTTATTTACCACGCGTAAAACTCTTTACAGTGAATCATTTGATTTGTTCTACTATCCTATGTCTTTTATCCCCAATAAATTAGCAAATATATTTGAAGCGCAGAAAGATGAGCGAGAAGAATAATAACAACGAGCGCCAACAGTCAAGACA
The DNA here is from genome assembly GCA_035043565.1 of Drosophila robusta. Classification (NCBI taxonomy): domain Eukaryota; kingdom Metazoa; phylum Arthropoda; class Insecta; order Diptera; family Drosophilidae; genus Drosophila; species Drosophila robusta. Next base: position 8,660,174 of record JAWNMW010000584.1, read on the forward strand.
ACCATCAATCAATCAAACAGTCAATCAATCAATTTGCACACTTGCAGCTTAAAGCGTCGCGCTTTGCATAAATGTAAATTTATATTATATATTAATTATATGCCAATTACATTGGTTTTTTTTACTTATAATTTTACTCTAGCTTTTAAGCAACTTTGCCTGAAATATTAATTCTATGACAAAAAGAGAGAAAACAAAAAAAAAACAAAAACCGAAACCTAAACGCTGTTGCTGTCCAGGTTCAGATACACAAGTTCTGGGACAATACACAAATTGCTATTTATATTTATATTTACATTCACACTTATGTATATGCATATTTAATTTCACATGCATACAATTTTCTTCGTCGTCAATTTAGGCCATCTCGAGCGCAAGTTCCAACAGCTGCCAACTAGCAAATTAGAAGCGTATGCACACTATAACTATGTCCACGTTGGAGTGTGTTTATTGAAAGACAACAAAAAAAATAATATATAATATATATATCTATATGTATAAAATATGAACCTTTTGATACCACAAAACGTTTCTCCCATACATTTTAACTTAGCTTAGTTGTAATACATCCATATAACATTATGCATATATCTTAAAAATTGAATACTGCGATCAACGTTTCTACTGATCTGGTAAGATTTTCAACCTGTAAAATTGCCAATGCTCTTATATAACTTGAATATTGAACAAAATATGACTTAAAATTTGTTTACTTTTTTTTCCTCTTTGATGAAACTGGTTTGTTGATCTAAAAATTGAGAGGTCATATGATGTTAAACCGACAAACTCATAATAATTTGCTTAACACGTTTTGTTTTCATATTTCAGTTGAGGATATATACCGATATTTGTTCTTTGAATAGCTTTAAGACATAATTTTGATTTCAGTTCGATTGCTGCTAAGGCAGCACCCCATACCATATAGCTACAAGGGCCCCAACGCAGATTGCATGCTCTCTAATGCTTGTCCGGTCTGAAAACTTGGCAATCCGTTGGCGAATTTGTTATGTTTTTCATTTATTCACAAACTTGTACCTATAATTTTGGTAAGATCTTAAATGATAAGTTCTGGTATGACGATATGTTTATTACCTAGTTCAATTACATTTCGATGATATTTGAGTATATGTATCTATTTGAACATTTGTATATGTATGTATATTATGCAAATGCATCCTCTATATATAAATATATATGTATGTACTTTCAGAGGCCGTTCAGTTAATCCAGGCATCTTCAAACCAGTTCATAACAGTAACAAAAATTGAAAACTAATTAATAATACAAATAATATTGATAGCATAGTAAAAGCGTAAAACTTGGTAAGATCTTCTGTTGTTATTGTGTATGTCTTACAAATCTTACAATGAGAACCATTAACATTTTAATGCGTTATCCATATTATACGTAGGTCTGCAATTATGAAACATTATAAATATATATTTATATGCAATAAATAGCCTAAGTTTTATGTCTCTTGAAAATGAAGAATTATAATGTTGCAACAGCTGAAAATAATATTGCACCCTTTCTAATGAATATTTGTATAAGAAAGTGGGCGTGTTGCAAGATTTACTAATCTCTTTCGCAGCAGCCTTCGATACATTGAATAAACACATAATATAACTATAATATATATATATTTATATTTATAAACCCATTACCGAAATACGACGTACATGTACGTTGTATGCGAATTATGCGTTTCTATTTATTATATTTTATTTAAAAACATCTTTTTGTTGCCATATATGAAAATCGTTTCTGAGCGTATTTTCAGAGGCGCTGAATTGGATGGGATCTAGGGCCGGGCTTTTGCTTTTGTTCTGTCGCTGTCGTTAATTGTTGGGTATGTAGCAGGTATATCAATACTTATGCCTTCAAACATTTTGAATATACTACTTGTCTATACATATATTAAATGCCTTATCTTATGCACATGTACTCGTAATATTGCTGATATTCTATACATACTATATTTGTACATACATTACATACAAACATATGTGACATGTATATTTCTCTTATATATATATAGCCAACCACAACGATTTTCAACGCTGTAACTCCTTCGAAATATCGTCACGTTTAAGCCTCCAAACTAATTCGAATTTTGATTATCTCTATTTATAACATAAAACTCAATCTCCACGATTAATAATTGTATATCAGTATGTTGTTTCAAGATATCATTTGTTTGCGGTCTATGCGGTTTATATTACCTTTAATTACGAGTATTATATATCAATATGTATATGTATATAAATATTTTATATTATTATATTGACATTCTGATGTTCCACAAGAAACGGTAAAGCGCTATGAAAGGCAACATTTTGAATCAAGTCCAAGATTTAGGAGCATCACTAATTGCCGTGCATTTTCTAACCTCAGAAATCATTGAAGCAGATCGCTTTGAATTTGGCTTAGCTTAGCTATGTTTTCTTGGATCGGGAAGTTGTTTAATTCATTCCATTTCAGCAGACGACGCTCTGAAGCGTGAACAACATTTACCTGACTCTTTGGTAAGTATATAAAACGTGACGTACGCATTTTATGTATTTGAATTTTTGTAGAACCCATTGAAATCCATTTGCGTTAAATTTTGGGTCAATATCAAGCCGTTTAGTTCGCAATCAAATGATATTTTTGAAATTGATATATATTTGGTTATATTTGATTTAAATTATGTGCTTATATCTATTTTCAGGGCCAATTGAGTAAAAAAAATCTGTTTATATTCAATGCATTTAAACCTAACATTAGTTTTTCATAAATTTGCCAAAAAATTTTGTGTTTTATTTATCGACTTTACCTTTAACATGTCTTGTCCTCCAAAATCGAAAATTGATCTTTTTAATATCTGTATGTTACAGCCTTATCCACGTGATCCACTACCAGTCAAATCGACAGGTTTACCTTCAATCCTTTATACTCATAACTTACATCCATAAGTATATTACAACGGTTATTTTTAAATATTGCATTTTTCGATTTCTCAATAAATTACTTTCTGAAACACAAATAGAAATGGCTATTTTTTTAAAGGCTCCACACTCTTTTTTTGCCATAGTATAGGATTATACTAAATATAGCCCAGATAGCAAATACATGTATAGTATTATGTATGCATTATATAAATATTGATGTAATCCAATATCTAGGTGTTAAAACCGTCATACCCCATAAAAAAACACATTTTAGATTATTTTCTATCGATATATTATTGATATACATACATACTTCATCCGTCTTTATTTCCTTAGTGAAACATTTAAAGATAAAACAAAATATCGTTTTAATCTAGGCATCCAATTGGAACGCACGCGTTTTACGGTTAAGATATATTCTGTTTTATAAAGAGAGCGCTCAATAAATTCTATCCAACTTTGCTCATGTACGGTCCACGTAAACTCATTTTTCATATATATATTTTTCTTTATGTATGCATATAGACGCACATAGAGTTTTATTTGTTACTTATATATTTCCATTTGGTTTTGAAAATGTTCTTTTTGCTACAAGAAAACGTACATTGAGATGTTTGCATTTATGTGTGTGAAGTTTGTGTTCTAAACATTTTTATTATTCTTTTTTTTTTTGTTCAATATTTTTTGTTTAAAATTTACATACATTTATTTTCGCATGAATATTCATACGATATATACCATGCACTGTTTTTATTTCATTATTCATATGTGTATTATATTGTAGGTGTATCTGGTGTGTGAATCCTATTTGTGTTTGCCGCTCTACAAGAGAAACCTGCTTTACTTCTGCCTTCAATCTATTATCAAAGCCAAGCACTTGAGATTAACGAAAGAGTTAAAAACTTTTTGAAAAAGTGAAAGTAAATCATTTACAAGTATATACTTATTATAACAATCCGCTGCCAGTTAAAAAAAACTGACGCTTCCAAGCTCCCTCGAATAGTTCACATTCTCATCGAAATAATAAACCAAAACTGCAAAAATATAAAAACCTGCATCCATTCATATTCTACAATCACTTTCAATTTTGTTCCAAAATTTCTCATTTTAATTCCTGCAATGCTGAAATAATGCATTTTTATAGGTATTATGCCTAGCGCATTCGCTTGATTTCTAGCCCAAGCTGAATACTTTAATAATTTTTACATAGCCGAAAACGTGTGCAATATATCAATATTATTTACGAATCTTGACTTGTTGTTAAAGTTCCTATGCTTCGTTTTTTGTACTGCTGCCAGTGTGTGAATTTTAGATAATCTTTTTCTTTTTATTTATCCTCTTTGCTTAATTTAAAATACATAATTTTGAACGTCAAATCAATCAGCACTACATTAAAATGTATAAATCGCGTGTTGCTGCTTTTGTTTTTTTTTTTACAAGTTTCTTTTCTCTTTCGGTTTGCTTAAATTACACACTTTTTGTAGAGCCGTTTCAGAGCGCAGGTATTCATAAAGAAAATGAATATAAATGTTTACAAATTACGTTTACATATATACATATTCACATGCATATATGAATAATCGTCTCTTAGTACACAATAGAAAAAGGACATAATCCGTTTAAGGTAGAGTTTATAGTTAGTTTTAAAGAGTACAAATTATACGCTTATAGGAAAACTAGATATTTTTCTTTGTTTGTTGACGCAGCAGCTCTCAAAAAGTGGCAAAATCTGTTTGCTTTTGCGGTCGCTTGTGTTGTTGTTGTTGATGTTAGTGTTTGGTACAAGTTCTACTGCTTGCTGGCCCATCCCCAGGCTCCAATGCCTCCCTTTTTGTGTAGTTTTATGTTGCAATTAACTGCAGTTAAATAGAAGCAATGTATTATTTGTCACTAGGCAAGGGGAACACGTTGGCACCTACCGCTTTTACTGTGGCCTTAATGAAATCTTTTTTTTCTGTTAAATCAAAATCTGGGTACTTAGCGTAAACTTGTTTGCACACTGTTTTCATGGTAATCTCTTCGAGATTGGCCTTGTCTAGAATTTCTTTGACATAGCCGCGAATTTGTTCATCCTGCAATGATAATAATAAATAATGAAAATATAAGAAAAATATTTACTTTTAGGGTTACTTTACCGTTGGGAATGCCGATTTGCCCTTTTTGGTTAATGGCTCGTTCTCATCGGACTCATCTTTGTCGTCAACATCTTCCTCTTCGGACGTTTCCTTCTTTGATTTCTTCGGTCGGCCAGCGGCTGTATGCAGAAAAAATAAAAAGTATGCGAATTAGACTTGAGAGTGGAGAATAAGCACTTTAAGCACGTACACTTTCCAGCTGGTTTTGACTTGCTATTGGATTTGCTATTTTTCGCAGGCGTTGTGGGCTTCTTACTCTTTTTGGGACGTTCCTCCTACGAAATGAAAAGTGTTCGTTAACGAGTCTGTTATAGTTGTTTATTGTGGGCTTACTTACCTCGCTTTGTTCGCTGCCAAATTCTGACAATTCCTCCTCTTCGTCCTCTGATACTTCTTCTTCTTCACTGTCTGAATCCTTGCGCTTTCGCGCCGAGGTGCCTCGCCCACGACCTCGTCTGCCAGCCGGAGCGGCCGCAGCGGATCGGCCACGTTTGCCTGTTGAGGCCCGCTTCCGCTTGGGCACCTATTGGATAACAGCGAATGCTATAAGAATTATCAATTATCAATAGCTCGTCAACTTACATCACTATCTGCATCTGATAGCTCTGATTCCTCTTCGTCTTCGGAATCTGAATTTCTTCGGCGGCTCTTGCGCGCCGGTCGACCACGACTACCGCGAGCTGACAGCTTGCGACCAGCTCCAGCTCCTCCAGCACCACCACCGCCACGGCCTGCCTCCGAGTCAGAGTTGCCCGAAGGATTGTACTACGAGGAGAGAGTCATGTAGAGAGATGTAGATTGGTGGGTCGGACTGAGCGTATACATTTAGCTGACTTACATCTGAGCCAGACTCGGAGTCGTCGTTCCGTCTTCGTTTAGTCACTGTGACTTTGTGCTCGCTTTCCTCGGAGCTTGATAGATCTACATATGCCGACATTTCTGCAAGTTTGGCGTGAAGAATGTGAATCAAGAAGACCATTCCATTGAGCGATGAGGTGCTACTTACTCTTGCCTGCCGTGGAACGTTTTGGGCGTCCGCTGGAATTGCGAGCTGAGCCTCTGCCGGTGCCTGCGCTCGCCTTGCTGCTCTTACGTTTCTTATCCTCTTCGCTAGCGGCCTCTTCATCGTCGTCATCGTCGACCTCCTCGTCGTCAACCTCCTCTTCTTCCTCATCTCCCTGTTCTACGCAGAGCGACTCATCCGGCTCCATTAGAAATTTGAGCACACGTGACGCAATCTCATCCTTGCTGCCCTTGCGATCTAGCGTGAGAATTTCGCAGATGCTGCGCAAAGATTTGTTGTCCACCTTCTTAATGGAATCGTATTTCTTTTTGTATTCCGCCGAATCCTTTGCAAACTCGAAGCCAGCAAACGAACGCAGATTCTTTTTCACCACATTGTTCTTGCCCTGCGCGCCAAAGCAAAGCTGCATGAAATACGGAAATGCAAATAAATATTGATTTGACCGAATTTAAAATTTGTTGCCTCCGCCCAAACAAGAACTTACCGAATGAAGCACCTGCAGGCCGTCCACTCGCGTCTTGTTAATATTCTCATTGATTCGATCTATCTCGGCTAGTGCGACCACATTCTCGTCATCCTCAGCCACTTCGTTGTTCTCATCGAGGCCATCGCCTTCGTCAGCATCGTCGTCATCCTGCTCTTTATCGTCCGACTTCTCCACCTTGCCATTTTTGGCTTTGGCGTCGTTCTTCTTGGCGCCTGCTGACTTGTCCGCTCCTGCTGATGAGCCCGACTTGGGCCTGGCACCATCTGTTGCATCATTTTTCTTTTTCTCTGCTGTGGCTGTCGGTTTTTTCTCCTCATCGCTGCCATCGTCCTTGGCATCTTCAGCCTGATCCTCCTCCTCATCTTCCTCACCTTCCTCCTCATCTTCATCTGCATCCTCGTCGTCCTCAGCCTTGGCCGCATTCTTAGCGCCATTATTCACTTTCTTTGTTGCTGGTGGCGCCGGCGACGTTGCCTTTGTGTCCTCCTTTTCATCTGAGATAGATAGGTAAATCATTTTCAATTGAACATTCGTTACATATATTAAGAAAATTAACTACTTTTTTTTCGACACACTTTTGGTTCGTGTCCAATTGGATATCTAGTTGCTTACGTACTCTGATTGGGATATTTAATAAAAGTAAATAATTTTAAAGAGTTTAAGCTTAGTTCCTTGTTTTATTTTACAATTAGAAATTATGTAAAATATATATTTAGTATATTTGTTTTATTGTCTTCATGCTTGGGAAGTTCAGTGCTAGTTTTGTTTTAGGAAATCAAAGCGCAAAGAACCATGAAAATGAAGTTTTTATCTACCTTAGCTTTTACTACACAGAACCATATTGTTCAGGGTTGAGTATGAACAATAGCTAAGGGGATATATGTAAACATATATATTATATATTTTTTTTTAAGAGAAAGATCGCGCGCTCAAAAGCCGAAAAACATAACACACACAACTTCTTAACTACAACAAGCAGCATCAATCTACTTTTTTTTACATTGGTAATTAAAAACAACTATTGAAAAACAAATCTCTTCAAGGGGAATTCGAACCCTCACACAACAACATCCAACAAGCACAAATCGTCACACAATGTTCGCGGCATTTTAGACAGCAGCGCCAAAGCCAACGCAGCAACAACGGTGGCAAGCGACGTAAATGTATTGACGGCGAATATAATTCGCCGCATTTTACGAAACGCGCGCAAAATTTATTTTATGATTTTTGTTTTTCTCGCTCTTTCTTCGCACAAACATACAGACACGTACACATGCACTGAACAAGTGTATGTGTGAGTGTGTATGCGCACTGGCGCGGCCTTTATTTACCTGCATCCAATGTTGGCGCGACAGCCGCTGCGTCTCCAACAGCTTTTTTATCAGCGACGTCATCAGTTGCGGGTGGCGCTTCTGCACCGCTCTCCTCCACAGATTTGGCTGCCTCAGCTTCGGGTGTTGTTGGCTCCGCTGCATTTTCTAGTGACTTTGATTCGATTACCTTATCAGCGTCATTTTCTTTGGTCGCCGTCTCCGCATCTGGCGTTGTGTTGGAATCCTAATGTATATAAATCAAAACAAGAAATAATAAACACAAATTTAACACATTTGAAAATTTTTGGCGGCTTTTACAATAAGGCACTACCACTACCATCAGATCGTGCGTTGCTCGGCCACTGGTTTATGCGTTTCAGTTATTTCTTTTCTTTTCAAATGTTTTAGTGCACACACAAGTTTTCTTTTGAGCTTTGCGTTTGTGTATGCGTGTCTATGGGGGCATTGGGCATGCACACGTTGTCTCGCTCGCACGCACCGAAAACTAGACACAAGCAACATACAAACGCAACGACGCCATGTTTATACACATAAACGAACGGTCGCAGGGGAGAAGACCGATTTGTCGAGAGCAATATTTGTTGCGCCTTATTTGCATGGTAAGCACATTTGCACCTCATTGTTTTTCTATGCGCGTTTGTGACACACACTTTTAACTTCGTTTTCAAACAATTTGCAGAAATTTACATACCATATTTTCAATGGTTTTATCTTTTTTTTCGTCAGCCGACATGCTTTTGCTTATGTGTGTGGCGTTAGGGATGAGTAAATACATCGATAACGTTTCACTCTCGAAATCGATAGATGGCGGCAAGATAAATTGAATTGTTTTCACCTAGCAAACTAAAAATTTTGGAGTTTAAGTTGAGTGGTTCAAAAGAAGAAATGCGTAAACTTTCACTCTGTTTTTCCGCACTCTGTCACTCATAAAGCTTTCTTTATTTGTCCTGAAAGCGATTACTTATCGATATTTTTGCAATGCGCTGCATTTACTTGACAATCACAGCAAGACGCGTGCACAACATTTGCAACAAAAAGCGCGCGCAGACTATTCGTCAAGCGAAATCTGCTAATAACAAGTCATAAACAACGAACTATCACATTGTAAACAATATGGGAATTTTGGGCCTATCGAAGCTTATTGCCGATTTGGCACCACAGGCCATACGTGAGAGTGAAATAAAAAACTTTTTCGGTAAGTCGACCACCGTTTCGGTAAAAGCAATTACTATGGATAATTGCGAATTATCCCCATCCCATTGCAGGCCGCAAAGTAGCTATTGATGCCAGCATGTGTCTGTATCAGTTTCTCATTGCTGTTCGCTCGGAGGGCGCTCAGCTGGCTAACATCAACGGGGATCCAACCTCGCATTTAATGGGCATGTTCTACCGCACCATTCGGCTGCTGGACAATGGCATAAAGCCGGTCTACGTTTTTGATGGTGCGCCGCCAGATTTGAAAGCTGGCGAACTGGCCAAACGTGCCGGACGGCGTGAGGAGGCCGAAAAAGCACTGAAAGTGGCCACCGAGGCGGGTGATGAGGCGGAGATAGAGAAATTCAATCGTCGCCTAGTGCGCGTCACAAAGGAACACTCGATGGAAGCTAAGGAACTGCTCAAGCTTATGGGCGTCCCCTATGTGGACGCACCGTGCGAGGCTGAGGCCCAATGCGCCGCTCTTGTTAAAGCCGGCAAAGTGTATGCCACGGCGACGGAGGATATGGATGCGCTCACCTTTGGCTCCAACAAACTTCTGCGTTATCTCACCTACAGCGAAGCGCGCAAAATGCCCGTCAAGGAGTTTAGCTACGACAAGGTGCTACAGAGCTTGGAGCTGACGAGCAAGGAGTTCATTGATTTGTGCATTCTAATGGGCTGTGATTACTGCGAGAGCATCAAGGGCGTTGGACCCAAGCGCGCTATAGAGCTGATCAAGAGCTATCGGGACATTGAGACCATTTTGGAAAACATCGACACCAGCAAGTACACAGTGCCGGAAAACTGGAACTTCAAGCGAGCCCGTGAGCTCTTCATCGAGCCAGACGTGGCCGATGCCAGCACCATTGATCTCAAGTGGACGGAGCCCGATGAGGATGGCCTGGTCCAGTTTTTGTGCGGCGATCGGCAGTTCAATGAGGAGCGTGTGCGCAACGGTGCCAAGAAGCTGCTCAAGTCGAAGCAGTCACAGACGCAGGTGCGCCTCGATAGCTTCTTCAAGACATTGCCCAGCACACCGAATGCAAACGCCAGTGCTGCCAAGCGCAAAGCCGAGGAGGCCAAGAAGAGCGCTAACAATAAGAAGGCCAAAACTGGCGGCACCGCTGTACGCGGCAGAAGGCCGAAGTAACTGGCGGCAGTTTCTCTACAAAAATTACAAGTTTCTTTAATTTAACCACATCAACTTATTCCTACACTTGTGGGCTTACAAGCTAATTTCGTACAATTACAAAAAACGTTTTAAGCTTAACTCTAATTGGTCTTCTTTGTGGGCTTGGTCGTGGATGTAGTTTGTGGCGAGGATCGGTTGGCCTCGCCACTGACTACAGCAAATACTGCTTGGCCAGGGCGCGTAAGAAGCGCGACTTTCGTACCATAGCGCTCTCCCGTTTGATCTCCTCATTGTTGTTGGCATTTAGCTCTAAGGTGCCCATCATCGAGATCTGTGGCAAGTGGGGGAATAGGTGAGACAATTTTAATTGATTGTTGATAAAAAGAAGACATCCGTCTTACCGCCTCGAGTTTGCGACTGTGTTCGCCTCGTTTCGCATGCAGATTAACGATAAATTCGAGTAGCGTCGTGTCCCATATGCAGCTGTAGTAGGCATCCATGGCGTCTGTGAAGTTGGATGACTTTTCGCTGAGATTCTTGAAGACAATGCCATAGTCGATCTCGTCGAGGAACTGACACAGCACGGTGGCCTGCATGTGACAGCCCAGATTGGCGGCACACCGGATCATCTTCCTAATCACATAGTCATCGGCCACGTTGCGCTGCAGCGGCATGGTGCAGTAGTCGGTGCCCGTGACCAGAGCGTTCACATAGCACCGCATGGCGGACTCATTGTTGCCAATGGCCAGCTCTAGATCGCCTTTCATTTTCAGCCACGAGATGGTCTGCGGATAGTGGCTGAGTGCCTCGGAAAGCAGCCACGAGAGTGTCTCGCATATGCTTCGCATACTGTAGCTGTTTGGACTGGAAGGGGGTATGCATTCGTGAGGTTATCAGAGACTGGCAAATCGGAAGGATCTTACTTGTTAATGCTGGTGGGCCAGAGCTGCATGTATTCGCAGGTCAGATCGTGATTGGGGTCATCCTTCAGAATGTTGTGCATCTTTCCGAGCACGGAAATGGCCAGTCCGAACACACTCTGGTGGCGAACACGCTGCAGAAATGCCTGGAGCGAGCTGCTGGCGCCGCTGCCGGCGCCCGCTAATGCCGCACGCTTGGGCACGTTGAGGAACATGCTCAGCATCAGTTCCCAGGCATCGCGGCACACCTTCTTCGGCCCCTTCATCTTCTCCATTTCAATGAAGGTGGCCGCGAAGGCCAACGGTAGTTCCAGCTGTTGCGCCCGCTTGTCTAGGTAAAGAAGTGGCGGAAAATCCGTCAGGTTCAGCAGCATGATGGCGCAGCTCTCGAGGATTTCCAGCCTTGGCATCATCGAATCACCCGCCTGCAAGGCACCCAAGCACTGTTTGCACCGCGTGCCGAGCGCCTGCAGGTCGAGCGGCTTCTGGTGCCATTCGTCTAGACACTGCGTGATTTGGATGTGCAGTATTTCCCACGTTATCAGCTTGCACATCAGCTGCGCACTGCCGCCCAGCTCCTGACGCTGCGTCTCGGACTTGAGCACACTCAGCATGGACACCGCATCGATGTAGTTGCCGCGGGCGGCCAGCTCCCGCGCCTTGCCCAGTAGCACGTAACTGAAGTCCTGCAGAAAGCTGACCGGCATTGCCATGATCAGCGTTTTCAGCGGCTGAGGCACATCCCAGCTGGGATTGATGGCCCACAGTGGCTTGCCCGGCGCCGTGCCACACAGTTTGACCAGCAGAATCCGCACGCTGTTGGCATTCGTGCAGCTGATCAACTGACGCTCCAACGCGGCCACATCCACGCGAGTCACTGCACCATTGAAGAACAGGGGAAACAATTTAGTCGTGAGAGGAAATTGTACAGATTTGGGTGTATGATAAACCTACTTTTTGAGTGGCATATCCAATCGTTGAGCGTGGCCAACGAATTACTATGCACGGGCAGCGCCGATTGAACCAGCTGCTCGTCCAAATCGGCCAGTTCCTCGCTAGAGAAAATACTCATGCCCTTCGCCGTGTGCAGCAACTGGCGGCTCTGATCCATCTGTTGCTGCTGCTGCTGGTACAGTATGCAATCAATGAGAAAATGTTTTAGTGCCGTTTGCTCCGAACGGTTGCAGTGCGTCAGAGCGTCCTGCATAGCCTCCACAATGGGTGGCATGTAGTCCAGGTCGCGGTACTTCTCGAAATACTCGACGCTGCCGAAGATGTTGCCCCACTCAAAGACGGTGCGCACCACATTCAGGGCGGCAACATGCAGCAGCAACTGGCGCGTCTCCTTGAGCAGCCCCGTGGAGATGGCACCTTCAATGTCCAGCTCCACGGTGCGCCGGCTCACCAGCGGAATCTCGCGTGCACAGTTGTCCAGACGCAGTATGGTCACAATGTCCGCATAGCTGTTCAGCAGCGACTGATGAAAGCGTTCCAGCAGCGTTTGCTGCTGTGCACTGATCCCACACGCCTGCAACAGTCCCTCCAATTCCGGGGCCCGAATGTGGCAGAAGTAGCGAATCGCTCCACTGGGCAGCCCCTGAAGACTGCTGTTGCAGGCCGCGGCCGACTCGCGCGCCAGCACATACTGCTTGGTGTGGAGGTAGTAATGGGCCAGCTCGTACTGTAGCTGGGCGCGGAGCTCTTGTGGTGTGATCAGGTGCATTATGTCGTAGTTCTGGGCGGTGGTGAGGCTGTCGCACTGGAGCGTCACAAAGCTGTCGTAGTGGAATACGTGGAACGGCTTGCTGGATGCTGAAGAGCACAGCTGCTCCAGAAATTCGATTGAGGGTTGGGTGGGCATGTCCAGAAACTGTTGCAGCTGATCAACCGCCTGGAACCTGCAGGCGAAGGTAGAAAACTATAAAACTATGCCCAGGTCTGAGATCGGAGCAAGGCTTACATGAGGGGACGCGGACTCTTCAAAGCGCTGTCCTTGATGAGCTGCAACCGAAGTATCATCCGATGGTAGATGGTGAGTGCAAAACGTGCAGCACGCTCATTGCCAGTGGAAGCTGGAGGAAGACACACACACATGATATCATACATAACTTCCGAGCGAGAATTCCTACTTACAGATCTTAAAATCAAAATCACTGGAGAACGGAATGCTGACAACGCGTCCATAGCTGATGGTGCACAGGTCGCGCAACAGTCCCAGCTGCATGATCACGGGCAGGCCCTTCTCCAGCGCGTCCAGATCCCACCTTAGCCAGGTGGCCACTTTCAGCTCTAGAATCTTGAGAGCCAGCTGTTTGCGGGACAGCTGCACGTAGACATCCGCCTGCCGTTGCTGCTGTGCCACGGGCGGCACACTGAGCACCGCCGCAGCTGCGGGCGTGGTGACAGCGGCGCCCACGTTGCCGGCGGCCAAGCTCTGCAAGTCGCTGCCGGGCGTGACTACAGTGGATGCTATCGACGTGTCCGGCGTCATGCTGATAAACTGCATAATGAGCTCCACGGCGCTGGGCTCTGCAAGCAAATGGGAAAGTGTTGGCCACTGTCACATCCAAATGAAAAGTTTGGGTCGGCGTCGTTGTATACCATACCGGGATTTTTGCATTGCAAGTGCTGTGTTATTTTGTGCGGATCTAGTAGAAATTCAAACCACAATACTGTTTCTGCTGCCAGGGGCACTGGCTTGGGCTTTAGAGGGTCTTCCATCGTTTTGTTAAATTAAGAACCCGATTGTCGTTTGTCAAACATATGTTTTCGGCATCAAAAAAAAATTAACATTCACCCATCTGTTATTAACAGTGAGAGCAACAACTTTTTTCTGGAATTAATCGCTGTAACGAATGTTTCAATATTATAAATAAATGATGTTAAAAATATAATGCAGTAAGAAACTTTGTAATTCATTTTTAAAATATCTAATTAGGCTTGCGGGTTGCTTGGCATGGAACCCGCGAATGAGGTTCGAATTTAAATTTTTCTGTTGCTAACATCGTAAATGATAACAGTGTCATAACAGAACACAAATGTTATTCTATAACAGGCCAACGTGCCACAACTGAAAAACTGAAAGACAAGGGAGCAAGCAACCTGGTATTGACGAAAATAACACCTGGTTTTTTTGACTTATAAAAAATCTTAGGTCATTAATAAACAGAATTAAATATAGGTGCACCGGGAAATAATTAACTGTGAATGGCAAACCTGGCTTTGTATCGCTATCTGACTATCGATAATTTCCAGAAAGTAAATGTACGTTGACAGTCGTTATTAAACACTGTTCGCTCAGTGAAACTCAACAGTTGAGTAGTTCCTCCAACAAACGGACAAATCCAGATTTAGCGGTAAAAGCAATAAATATCTTATTTTATTTGATGTTTTCTACTCAATATATTTAAGTTTTATTGCTTAGCTAAGAAAATGTCTATTATGCAAATAAGAGATGATATAAAAATAGGCCGCTGCTCTAAGACTGCGTTATGGCTTTTACATTGTAAATTAAAATAAAACTTTGAAACATAAATATAAGTTAACTAAATATTATTTTGGGATTCATTAGTTTTTAGTAGATATATTTATTGTATTGGATTTTTCGGGTAGTGGCTTTACGTTGTATTTGAATATAATATATAATGTTATAACTTATATACAATTATTTGAAACCACTTAAATTATTTTTAAATATATATACTATATATAAATTATGCATGCAAGCATTTAACATATATCGTACTTATACTTCACTGATGTAAATTCATGGCAATTATATTAAATGATAATGATTGTGCAAACAAATCCATATATTTCGTTAACATAATACCCATAATATTTAATTTGGAAGTTCCAAAGAACCCAAAATGCATTTTTGTGTCCATTTGTTAATGGTTATGTCGGCAGCTTCAATTTTTAATTTGAAGTCTTAAAACTTTTATTTATGGCGGGTATTGCGCATAAAGCGATAAAAGTTCGAATCCATAAAAGAGGAGTACATGATTATTTTTTCTGTGGGTTCATTAAAAATGTAAAATAGTTTGAATGATATTTAGCTGATTTATGCTAATATATTGAATTTATTTGAGGCACCCATAAGTCAGACTCATAGTTTTTTATTATTATACCCTGTATCCATAAAAATAGATAAGAAAAAGTATTATAATGCTTGGCTTTCATGCATAATATGTAGAAATTTCCATTTTGACATTTAATGTATTTTTGTATTTTTGTATTTTTTTCTTATAATTTAAGATTTAATCAAATACATACATATGTATGAATGATGTATGAGATGAGTGATAAAAAATGATAGATGGGTAAAGGGAACCACCTAGTCGACCACTCTTAACTTTACTTGTTTTGATTGTATCAAGTATCCACTGAGAGAAATTAAAAATGTTTTATTTTCAACTGACTTACTTAAACTGAATATCTGTATATAAAAGTTAAAAGTATAACAAAGTCCTTCGTTACTTCATAGTATTAATACTAAAAGATACTAAAAGATTATACAAAACGAATATTTAGTTAAGAAGTAAGTAAGCGTTAACATAATAAATACAAATAATTATAATGATAATAAAATCAAAAATACTAGTAATATCAGTTAATAATAATTATTATAATGATAGTAATAAAAATAATAAAATAATAATCAAAAATTTCTCACAGTGCTGATTCATCATGCTTCCATATTCCCCGTCGAGTTTGGTCTCGTTTTACATAAAACTCAGACTTGCCGGTTTATCTTGAACTTTACGAGCATTTCATGGCATAAGCTGGAAATAAGTATTTAACGTTCAGGTGATTTTATGCAAATTATGTATATGATTTTAATCGACTGTCATTGTAGGTGTTGTTGTTGGTGTTGTTTTTTATGACATTTTTTTGAGCTTACTTATGATCGTGTTTGGGGGATCACGCTTGACAACAGCTACCACGCCCATTTTATACTTTATGCAATTTTTTTTAGAAATAATTCACATTCAGCCTAAGACATGACCTGAAATATAACATTGGATTCGTTAGATAAAGTCTTACAGTTTTTTGACTTGACCTGAAATATAACATTGGATTCGTTAGATAAAGTCTTACACTTTTTTGACCACGCCCAGCCAGACTCGCAAACTGTAAATATCTATATCTGTAGTTTTAGATGCTATTAGATTTGATTAATTTGACATCAAACAAAAAAATATGCACTTGTAATTTTTACTGTTGTAGAGCATTGCGCAGTTGGGAGATACCGACAGTTTTAATTGAACTTGTCATACTTGTGTAGTTTTGGAATTTATTTTGCAATTTACTCGATTCAAACGTCGTTTCGTCACTAAGGGCTTTCCCGTTGTCGATTGATTTTACCTAAAGTTTATGTAATTATCTCTTACCACTTAACCTGTTTCCCAGCTGGTTGTAGACTCAATTATTTGCAATAGTTTCTTAATTCAAAAATTTTGCTAGCCATTGTTTGTATTTAATCATGCAATAAATTATAATCACACTAGACAAAAAGAAAAGCATTGTCGAGCATACAGATATTAGAGCATATATTTAATTTAAAATGTTTTAAATAATATTTGATGCAAATCTTTCAGTTGCTTGACTTTGAAATTCGTGTGTGTTTTCGGGCCAATAAAAATGTCAAATGTGTTTAGAGTGCTCTAAATTTATATTTGTTCATTAAAGATATAAAAATATACATATTCATTTTCCTTAGAGGACATTTCTTAATTTCGAACGTTTTACCATTCATGATTATATATAGAATGTATAGAATGGAATAAGTACATATTTCAGGTCACAATGATTTTTTCCCCTATTGTTACGGTATAAACCCAATGGTATTTTCCATCTCTGTTTTCCAAGCTCTTCTAATCAGTGATTTTTTGAAATCTATACATTTAATGGGATCAAAGTTGTTTGTCAAGATTGCGCACACGCAGAAGATTTGTTGCTGCCTTTTCGTTTTAATGAATTCGAGAGATCCGAAATCTCATCTAAATAGCATTAATTAAGCGCCTGCGCATGTCTCAATAACATGCTAGGCGCAGGTTATCAGTCCAGGCAGCACTTTCTGATTTTTGATTAGAGCTAACAGTTTAGCCGCAGTTTCGTCAAATTGTGAGCGAAATCTATAAGCATAATATAGCATCAGATACATACATATATACATATGAATGTTGGTTGCCAGGCGAACTGACAGATTCGATCCAAACAAATATATGCATAATGTGCTACACTTTGTTCTCAAATTAATGTAAATTTCTTTGTATAGCTTGCCTAGCGACTGCTGCTCAAGCAAAGTTAAAAAAAGAAAGAAAGACAAAAAAAAAAAAAAAAGAAACCGAAGAGGCTCTTTAACATTTTATGGCATTTAGACAACAAGGCCCTGAAAGATTCTATTGATTGAATCGTAAATTTGTTATTTTCGATTGGAGGTTTGGGTTTCTTTGTTTGGATATTTGCATTTTATGCAGGTTGATTAGCTCGTGCCATTCACAAATGTCCAACTATTCTGCATATTTATTACTTTGGCCTAGGTATTCAAAGCCTAATATATGGATAACTGACTGACCCAGTGAAATTGCTTTTGTTCAAAAATATTCAAACTTATTCAGAGAAGCATTAATAGAAAACGAACGGATATCAAACATTTCAAACACAGCGCTCACATGACTTTTAAAGAAAAATAGCACGTATGAAAATGTTTTTTATTTTTTTCTTCTTATATTTATTGCACAAAGAATATATTTTTATAAAAAAAATAAAAAATGTAGTAAAAGAAAATGTCGTCGTTTATTCTGTCAGCTCAAACTTTGGTGTGTTCTTTTTTTATTTTCTGTTAATATTTCAAAATGTCATTAATAATGCCATAAATTAACTAAATTCATTGCTATTGCTAAATCTTTTTACGTACGAAGGCAACAACCAAAAACAAAAAAACAAAAAAAAAGAGAAAATTTAAAAAAGTTTCAAAAATGTTTTTCAAGAATTTCGTGTCTGTCGCCTGATGGCAGGCGGCATGGAAACAGCGACACGAAAATCTTTCAACAGCAGTTGACAGCGCCACACACACTCACACACCAAAACACACACACACCCACGCACACACAGACAGGCACTCTCAGAAATAACACCACCCCAGAAATCTGCAGATCCCCAGCTACTCCGCTCGGGGAGGCATCAAATTGTACAACATCTCTTAATTTCTGACTGAAATGAAAATTGTGCCGAGGTTTTCTGCCGCCGTGTCGCCGTTGATGGGTTCTGAAATGATGCGCGTTCTTTCGTAAAGCAAATGCTCAAATATTTCCACACTTCCTTGTGAAATGAAAACGACAACCAAAAGCTGAAGCTGCGCATATACCGAACTCCAAATACTCTATACATGTCACTTTGTTTTCAATTAATGCTGAAGTTTCTTTTTTCCAACAAATTCCAATTGCAATTTGGGGTCGATAGAAATTTGTGCAGTTGAGATAGTTTTCCACAGAAGAGCTTTTCTCACAATTTTCTTGTGCAACTAAAACAGCCCTTCTGTTTCGGGGACACATAAGTAATGAAAATGGCTTTGTCGCGTGAGTTTTGGAAAATAGTTTTCAAATGTTCTTCACTCGGATATTGTTCTCGACATTTTTTAGAATTTCTTAGCTGTCGCCGCACTGAAAATTGTTAAGCATAGATATGCATGTATGTGTGTATTTATATACGTAGTACACACACACACACACGTATATTTGGATATACACATAAGACATTTAGTGCGTGAAGACGTCGCATTTTGTTCTAATTTTGCCTCCAAAACTTTGTCGCTCTGCGCCGTGTTTATTGGTATCATTTTCAACGTAATACTTGCAATTAAGAGTTTCTATTTTGGAAACCTCGACAAACTGTCGGCCCGTTTGACAAAGTTATGCGGAATTTACTGTTCGTGCTGCGTACTGGGGAAACGTGGACAATTTTCGGACCTGGAGCAGCTGTCAGCGAGCCAAGCGATCCTCCATCAAAATCGAAGAATTCTGTGTTTATGTTTCAATAAGATCTATTGCCGTCTTAGAACTAGTCGAGGAATTCGTTTGTCTATTAAGTCTATTTGAGTGGTCGAATCATCATTTGAACGGTCTTGTAGCCATAATTGACTCCATGCCACTGCGCCCAGCAGTTGCCACGACCCACAAGATCTTGTCCGTACTCGCCACCCAAGTATTCGCCATTCAGATTGCTGCAAGAGAATGACTATTTACATATCTTTACCGAGAGGATTTCCGATTTCGTTGTCCCTCACCTGTTAAAGCAGTTGTTGTACCACCAGGCACCTGAGAACTGTGCGGCACAGTTCGTGGAGCTGTTGTCATTGTCCCGGTCGAAGGTGCTGAACTTCATGTACTGCTGGTATCTGAGCGCGTCTCCGGCACTGCCGGAGTAGGTGCCCAGTGTGTTAAGGCCGTACAGATTGGCCTCGTTGCCGATGGCGAACGCGTTGTATTTGGCAAAGCGGCTCTGGCCATTGAAATCCTCAAGGTACACGTACAACTCGTGCGGCTGCGATGCCGTTAGGGCGTTCAAATAGTTGAGGCCAATGAAGAAGCTGCCCGTCAGATTGCCGAAGCCCTGTTGGTAGGCCGACCAGTTGCGGAAGAAGTTAATGTTGGCGTCCACACGTCGCTGGATGACCAACCAACCCACGCCGGCCATTGTCGCATCGCAGTAGACGTTGAAGGGCTCGCCGCCATTCAGTTGTATTTTATAGATGCCATTCTTCTTGGCCTTGGCATCTTTGCAGGAGCTGGGATACGTCTTGAAGGGCGCAATGTCCTCGAGCGACGCGACAGCGGCGACAGCCAGGCACAGCACTGACAGGATAATGTGTAGACCCCTCATTTTGAACAACTTCGCTCAATTGGGCTAACGGGACTAAGTGGGTTCTTGTAGAACTCATCCACTTTATAGGGGATACTCGTTCAATGAGTCATTTCGGGCATTGATTAGATTACAATTGGCTTCCTAGAAATTTAATTTGGCACTCGAGATTCAGTGGGAGTAACACTTTGAAAACTTATCTACTCGTTGATACGTAATCTCGATAATTGATTAGTTATCCTAAAAAACACGCGCTGCCCCCACAAAGTCTCTAAACTGACTTAGTTCTAAAAGACAAATGAATTTGATTAGATTGTAGGGTAAGAACTATATCATTATCATAAGTTAGAAGAGAATGGTAGATAGGAGTAATACCTGTTTTAAGATTATTTTTATAGAGCATACTTCTAGGTGTTCTACTATAATTCTTTGTTATTCTGAAGATGCGCACGTGACGTTTTTAATATGAAGAGAAAAGTGAACAATAAGGAACATTTATCTTCAGAGTAAAGTATATGCATATGTAAACTATATATACTCATACTTGACTGTATTTGGCTAGATTATCTAGGTTAATACAAAAACTTATTTTTCGGCCGATCGTTAGTTTGTCTACCTTACGAATTTATAATTTAATAATTTATAATCAAGGCTTTGAACATTAAATTTAAAACTAAATATGTAACAGAAAAAATAAACTAGCTTGCCTAAAGAACAGTTAGCTATTAAATTTTAATTTTAAAAAATAAATAAATTTATTGAAACTAATACTCGTGTTTAAATCTCTTCTGAAAAGTGATTTCAGCTTGTTTCTGACTTTCGGTAGACACAAACAGAAGTATTACTTCTCTAACGGCTTTGCCGTCATGTCAACTAGATTCGATTGATCATAAACAGGTGAGTATTTCGATTGTTTGCCGATTCACCTTTTGTACTTCTTGAATTGAACAGATCGTGCATCTCATCGTATCCCACATGCCGTTCACTTAACCACGTTTTACCGTTTATGTCGCCCATCAATAGTCGAAAATATAGCTTGCCAAACAAAATCAAACGAGCGTTCGTCTCTGCGTCTTTGATGGTCCCAGCAATGACACACATTTGTCAAAACGAGCGCACTTCAAAAAGCCGTCAAAGCCAGACAATGTGGCCAAGTGCAGAGTAAAAGCAAAACCAAAGCCAAAATCAAATGCAAAGCCAAACGCAATCGCAATCGCAAAGGCAAGACGAACAAAAACGGGAAGTTGGCCATAGAGAGAAGTTGGCTCACAAAAAGCGCAACAAGTGAAAGACAAATGTGCGGGCCATCAATTGTCAAAGTCAAACACGCCAACAAGGCTGACGGATTTCCACTCATAGTGTGAAATTATTTCACAGATGTTTTTTCTTTTCTTCTTTTTGTATACCTGTACCAGACGAGCGTAACGGGTATATTCCTGTACATTTGACAAATGAATTAAATAACAATACATATTTACTATCTTGCAATTATACTTTTATATCCAATTATGATTGCTTTATACTCATTAAGCCATATGATATTCTCAAAGTACTTATGTTAAGCTGATCTGCCACGCGAAAATAGAATTTTCGTGTATCATTTAACACCTTTTTGGCTGTTGCGTCCATATGTTGTAGAACAAATATCTCCAACTCCCTCTTCATCAACTCGAGTTCAGCAGCCAGGTAAAGAAAACAGCTGAACATTTAGTGTTGCGAACATGAAAAGACATAAAAACCTTTCATTTGCTTTCTTTATTGAAACAGTTGGCATCTGGTTGTATTACTCCAATGGCAATGGCTTTTAGTGACTAGTTGCCCTGAAGTTGTTTGCTTCGAAGACAAATGTGCCCAATACCTTGGCAGGGAATGCGTTGTATATTCAAGATATTAAGATTAAATCATAATCACTTATTGAATTTGTATTTATTTTATAGGATCTTCATCACAGACTAGAATCATAATGTTTCCGAATATTAAGCTTACATATAAACATTTCCTTCTCTTATATTTTTAAATAATACTTCAGTCTCAGCTAGTTTATTTTGTCGTGAAATTTCCAAAGAGTATTTAAGACTCGCTTTGTTTAAAATTATCCAACTTCTGTTTTGTTTTCGGCTGCCAAGTGAATTGAATTTAGAAAAGTTGTACAGCTGTTTGGTTGTTGTTTTGTTGCTCTTTGAGCTAGTCGAAAACCTTTCAATGAGCTCGCGGAAACAGAAAGAACTATAAACGGTTCAGGGCTTTCCCAGCAACATTGCCCGATAAACGAGCAAATGAACTTCAGGTAGCAACAGGTAGCAACGGCAGCTGCTGCTCTTCTCTGGAGGAGCCGTACGGAGTCTTGCTTCGTTCCACAGATATATGTTTTCTTATGTATCGGGTAACTCAGTTTTTTTGTTTTGTTTTTTTTTTTTAATTTCATATATGCCCGTACTTATTAGTCTGTTAGTCAGCCTGTCTGCACTTAAATAAATCCTTCAGCAGGCTCGTCAAAAACTGCTTACCATGAAGAGCGTAAGTGGATTTGACAACTGTCAACTGGTCGCAGTCTCAGTCGCTGTCGGCGCTGCCACTGCCTCATGCATGCTAATCACTTGCGGCAGGGTTCGGGGGCACTTGCCGCATTATGTCCCCGGCAGGGATTCTTAGCGGGCACTTGACTTGCTACCTACATGTGCATATATGTATGTGCGAGCTGAATGCGAGTGTGTGTGGGTTGAAGTAGCCCCCGATGCTGCACTCAAAGAAAACGTTCTTCTAAATCGAGAAGAACAAAATTCTTGAAAGACTCATCACAAGAATTTTCGAAATTTAAAACTTGTCTTTTATTAAAGTCCAACAATTTTTGGTAGGTATTTTAGTTTATTTTAGTAAAAAAGAGGTACAAAGTTCTTAGTTATTTCTCTGAGTGTTGGATATAGCAATCATTATTGCTGTGCTCATTAAAACCCAATACATACTAAATTTCATTGTTGTATAGCGTTTAAGGCCTTTGATATGACTGCCAAGACTGAACAGGATATGCTTTTGATTTATAAGCAAATACGTTTGTTCTGCGGATACAGCAGAGTGTACTCGAATCGAAACTTTAATCAAAGTCAACAACAACTTATATTTTTCTGGCTATTATGGGTAATTTATTTGAAGTAATTCTTTCCTAGTGAGTATAAAAAAGAATTTTCAAATTTGATTAACGATAACCAATAAGTAATGGGCAATTTTTTGTTGCTCAATTCAAATTAAAGCTAATTTCAATATCAGCCAGCATGATCAGAAAGCTCTCTCCGTACTTAACATATTTGACTCATGCTTAACTTATGCACCCTTTTGATTTGCTATTTATGGGTTCCTTAGTTCGTCCCGCTCAGCTATAGGAATCGTGGCCAGAACAACAGGTGAATGCGATAGTTGAAAATTTATGAAACTTTTTAATTAAGCCGCGACTAGAAGGCGGCTAATGAATTGACTCGAAGCGCATTGGCCATAAATTTTAATTATGCCCGGCGAGCGATTATAAGAAGAAGAGGATGGATCCGTCTCCATCTCCCGTCTCCCATTACCATCGCCTTAGCTAAGTGTGTCACACAGTCAGCGGCCAAATTAAATATTCGAAACTAACCGAAACGCAGCCGAGGCGAACCCAACGCGCTTTGGCTCATCGTTCCCTCGCCTTTGTGGCTTTGTATTTTTGTATTTTTATAAGCTGCGATTAAAGCAGAAACAAAGAAACACAAAAACATAAATTAAATAACCCATGAAAACTACTTGGCACCCTCGGCGATGCTATCGATGGTATATTGACTGGCGTCGCGGTCTCGATCGCTCTCAGGATATGCCAATGACCTCTGTCCTAGACGAGCCAGCGCGCCAGCCGAGCAACCACCAACCAGAAACCAATCTGGCGGCCCAGCACCCCGACATCCTTGGCCATACTCATATATATTTCTACTTATGCTTTACGCTCTTTCCCTGGCTCACCCAAACAGCAACGCTTCATTGGCCAGGCCGCGATACGAATAGGATAAGATGGGATGGTGTAGAATGCCACGGCCAGGGTTAGTCAGTCCAAGTGGGTTTCTCTTGGCTACGCACATACTTGCAACAGTGGAAGGTGTCAAATAACCAGCTAAGCGCATGACTCTCCACACATGAATGCATACATACCGATGCAGTTTGAGTTTGTATAATCTCGTATGTGCACTCAGAGAAAATCAGCACCCTAAATTCAAATAAAGGCATTTCCTTTGCTTTAAAAATTAACTGTTAATGTAGCAAGATTTCGAACAAAAATAAAATCTTGTTCTTTGATTGTTATAGGAGAAAATATATTTCAAATTCGAAGTGTCGAGCTCTAATACATTTTGAGATCCTTACGTTCATACAAACGGCCAGGCAGTCATAGCCAAAACGACTCGAATAGAAAACCTGATCAAGAATATATATGCTTTGCTTCCTTCTATCTGTTATATACATTTTCATATAACCTTTATACTGCATGACCATATCTAATAGGATATAAAAAGTTCGGTTTGGAATTAGTTTTACCTGATTTTTTGGTAAAAGTTTCGGTTCAATTTTAGCTTCCTGATGTTAAGAATATTGCAATTCCGGGCTTAAATCGGTGCGGCTTAAAATCAATTTGAAGCTTTAATTTTCACAATATGTGTACCTAAATAAATTACAAAATACTTGATTTTTTCTCTGAGTGTAGAAATGTTGCACATTGTAAGAATTATTAGCACGAAACCTTCTACAATTATCTCAGCAAAGAGATATGACATGGATTGGATTGGATGTCTAGACATAGTAAGTTCTTAATTCTAATAGGTATATGTGTACATAAAATTAGATAAATATTCAAGTACAAGCCGGCTAAAATTCCAACTATTTTGTTCTTGAATAATCTTTGTTTAAGTATGAATCATAATTGACTTCCGTGAACTAAACGCAAAATCAAACTAAACTGTCGAATTAAGTATCAAATTTGAAATAAGCTTAAAACTTTCTTAATGAAAGTATACAATTTATTTAATTAAGTACTGTATTTGAGTTTTATATTTAGAATTTTGGAATTTATTATCTTTCTTAAAAAATACATTTTTTGATATGTTGTCTGAATTTTGACAATATTATATTTTTCTTGGTTTTCCCAAGTACAGTATATAGTTATAAACTATCTACCGAGGACTGCAGTGTACTTAACAAGATCATAATATAGATATAATAGATATAATATTTAAAAAATCCTCTCTCAATATTCAGATATACTTCTGAGAACGTTTCCAAGTCAATTTGGGTTCATTTAAATCAGAATTTCTTCTTATAGGAGCATTATCGTTTTTATTACAAAGCGTAAATCAAACAATTTGTCCTAAATAAGTCACGTCTGCATATTTGAGTTCAGCTTCGGCTTCGGTTTCGCCGGCTGTCCATTGTTTTGCCTTTTTGGCTCTCGCTTTGCCATTTGCCATCTTTTATTTATGAACTTGGACGGGTCTCGGACTGGGCCTGCATCCTTTTTTGGTCATGTGGCGCGTTCTTCTTTCGTTTCTGCTCTTCGATTGTTGAATTGCGGTTATTGTTGTTTTTTGCGGCTCTGCGGCTCCGTTATCGGGCGTGTTATATCTCCTGTTGTAGCTCTTAACCAATTGCCCGGCACTCGGCGGGCCGACGTTTTAACAGGCCATAAATCTGTTCTGGACCAAGAGCCTAGCCCATGCGCCCAATTTCTGGCTTGATTTAGTAGCGCTGCGGTGCTGCAACTGCCACAAATGACATTTGTAGCACTTCAACATATTTGATGTCTCAAGCAAGAGTTTGCTTCCGGGGCATCCCTTGCCGAGCAAAGAAAACCCGATAGATTAGCCCTTATTTAATACACAACCTTCGTTGTCCTTTGTTCGGTTCTAAAATTCTTAACTTGCGCAAAAAATGCGCAAAGGGTTCATAAATTTTTCACACCTTATGATTATCGTGAGCACTTAAGAGGAGGGCAGCAAGTACCTGTTAGAGCCCGTTTCCGCGGAGCGGGAGCGTTTAATAAATACTTAATTTTTATCACGCTCAGTACACTCATGTGACGTAACTTCTTTGGGGCCAACCACTTGAACCTGTTCCAACGTTCGGCTGCGTGCAGCACAAAATATTTCATGAATAAAATTCCTTACTCGCTCGTCGCGCACTTTGATAAACTCACAATGCCGGTTCCTATGACAGACCTGATCGCGGTCCCAGTCCCAGTCCCGGTCCCGGACACAGTCCCAGTTCCAGTGCCAATCCCCCGGCTCGATGGTGATGGCCCAAATGCAGCGCCGGCCTTATCGACGTTGCGCTTGGAGGCCTTCGGGCATTTATCGCCGGCACTTTGGCCGCGGTTAAACAGCACTTGATCCAGCTGCGTGGTGTGCGTGTTTTTAATGGATTTCTGCCTAATGTTTGGGCGCTGCTGTGGGTCCCTCAAGTCTTCAATTGATTTTGAATTATGTGCCTCATTTTAGCACTTTCGACTTAAGAAAGCTATCGAGAAACTGAAACTTTAATCTTCGGGGAATAGTGTTTAGCCTTTTATTCGCTGTTTGCAAATTAAATAGAAAGCCAGATGAGAGAGGGAGAGAGAAAGAAACTTCTACGAAAACGGAACCAAACCTCGATAACGCTAACCCATAAATATTCACATCTAAGGGCCATGTGTTATGTGAAAAATGTGGCTGATACGCATAATTGATGTATTGCTAGGAAACCGTAATCATATAACTGAGTTTACTTAATCTTGGTTTACTTAAAGGTTTTTGTCACTAGATTGTTGTAGATTATAATTCTGCCTTTTGTTTTTATTTCTAAAAATATGTAACAATAATTTATAGCCATTCAATATATTATGTTTACAGATATTACTACACTACACCCTAAAAGCATAAATATGTATCAATATTTCCCTCTGAACTTGGAAACTTTTCTTAAAACGCAAATAAACGACAAAATCTATTTTTAGTTTAACAATTTATATTCATGTATAGTTTTAAACATGAGATTATTTGCAAAAAAGTGCAGCTTTAGAGCTAGAGTCACAAAATTTAACATTTAGATACCGGATGATCTGCTTTAAACAGCTACCTTAATTAACAGATACTCTTTTTGTGGCTTGGTCACTCTATCAAAAGCTGAAAACGTCGCGTCGCATCAAGTCAAAAAGTTACAAGTGCTTAATTAAAAAAACTATGACCAGGATGCGGATGCAAGAGCCACATACGGGTACACTAGGTAGATACATACTCAAAGTGGCTGCTCAATGATGAAGATGATTCCGTGGGCCAGTCAAAATGCGGCAGCTGTCGGCAGGCAACATGCACTTGTCACTGCTGCCGCCTGCTTGCCACAGATCCCAGTTTTAGCTGCTGAATTCCAGTTTCGGATCCAGCCCGGTTGAAGTCATGGCCCTCATTCTCGATTCATTATCTGTATGTCTGTCGGACTGTCTCCGGCAGTGCCATTGAAACCCTTTATTTGTTCGCTGCTTTTAAGCAAATTACAGCTTTTGCCGTTGATGTCGAGCAGGTTAATTTGGCCGGGCCTACCTGCAACTCTGGGCTGCCCTTTAACGTGGCATGCAACGTGAGTGAAAGCCGACGGCATTGCGAATGCGTTTCTTGCCGCTCTTGTCACAAGTCCCTGAGACCTGCGACTATTCCAATTTTGCAAAACTCATATTTTTAAGTTCTGCGCCGTTAATGCTTGGCAGACCGTTAGAACTGAATTTGTGTCTAATTTTTAATTACAATTATTATTATTATATCTTTCAAAATATTAATCGGTTTGCATAAACCTCGACTAAGAACTTTAAACAGCACCAACTGTATTTAATTCGTATTATAATAATAATCTATTGCCTTATTACAATTTTTAATTACAGCGCGATAATGTATTTAAGCCATAACTTTCATAATATTAATCTGTTGCACACTTATCTATGCAGATAAATAATATAATGTTTACTTTGACTTACAAATTGGGCAATTATTGGGAATATGTTAATAGATTTAGAATCTAAAATTTAAATTTAAGCCGGGATCGTTTTTAATTAAACGCACGCTTTCAATAAATATAGATCAGCGATTCGAGCAAGACTGCAGCAACGGCTCCGCGTCTCTATGGCACTAACCAGACAAAGTCCAACAGGTTGGCCAGTCGCAGCCAAGTCAATTGGCCTCGTCGTTATCCCTCACGCCCCCTTGCCTGCCCCTCCCCGTTGCCGGCGATGCTAAAACCGATCGTTTGACTCCGGCTCCGCCGACGTACAGTTAAACGCTTCACCTGTTCGCGCAAGGCGTGTGCTTGTCTTGCCATAACTCTGCCGCTGCCAGTCATGGGCTGCAGCCCCGCACACCGCCCTGGCCTGGCCTGGCTTGGCGTGGCCTGGCCAGACCCGGCCCGGCCCGGCCCGGCCCGGCTTGGCTTGGTTTGCTTAGCTTTTGCCAGCTTGACTTTTGCAAGCGAGAGGCGTTAGTTATTAAAACAACAACAACCACGAACACCGAGTCGAGATCTCAAGTCTGGGTCTGGGGTCCGCATTAGTAAACGCGCGTGCTTCCTTGCCTGGTTGGCTGCCGGTTGAAAACTCGTTTCGATTATGAAAATTCCAAGCATTAATAACTCTGTTGCTCCATTGCGCTGCTCAGGACGGCAGCAGGCGGCAAACTTGCTACAAAATTTTGTGCTATAAATAAAGCAAAACAAAACAAAACAAAAAAAAGATGTGTATATATATATAAATATATCTATAAACAAGAAATTCAAAAATCGTATCTTAAAAGCCAAATGCATAAAATGGCCAACAGTAGCAGGCAAGATGGCTAAAATAAAACTTTATCTTTGTTTCTTTCCCCTCCTTTTCATTTGCACTTGTGAGTATTTTATGTCGTTTGTCAGCTACGGGTTACAACGACTTGCTAATAATTGCAACAACTACAGCAAGTTTTCATGCAACATGCAACGTGCAACACTCCGCAACGTGGGCAGAGTTAAATAAAAACAAATAAAAGAAATATTTATTTGATTTTGAGTTAAAGAATATTGAACAAGAAAAAGTGGTATATTTTTCAAATGACTTTAATCTAATTTCAAACACTTGACCTGAAGCCAGCCAAGATCCATCCAAAAGACATCGAAATATTTGACTTAACTTTTATAATAATAATAATAAATTATTTCATTAATTTTATTTTAGCTGATTTATATTTTTATAAATTTATTATTGAAATTAAAGGTTATACAAATTTAGGTTACATATATTTATTAATTATTGCATTTTTAATTTACTCAAGTTTAAAGATAAATTCGTAAAATAAATAATATAAATTTGTTTATCAAATTTAGCTCACTAACGTTAACTAATATCGATAATTTTTATTATTACACTTGCGCAAAAACCAAACTTTATTATTATTATTATTATTAAAGTATAGGATATAGTTATAAGCCATAAACCTAACTATTTTAAATAGTGGTGGCTGTTGTGGCCTTCGGCTAGGACAAACACTACATCCATAGTCCAGGCTAAAAGCCTGAGCACTTAAACAACTCATCTACCGAGGACCGCAACTAAACTTTATGTTAGACAGTGTTTGCTTTAACCTGTTACCACCTGCTAGCTGGTCGTTGTTGCTGTTGTTGCAATCGTTTCTTCTCCTCTTCGTCGCCGTCTTCTTCTGCCACTTGAGAGTTAAGGTTCATTGCAATTTCTATGCAAATTTATCTAATTTTTTACGTGTTAAATTTATACGTATTCACGTCTGTACACATGTGATTTTTCTACAGCGCCATAGTTAATAGTTGGAATAATATGTGTGTGTGTGAATGTGTGTGTGTGTGTGTGTGTGTGTATGAATATAGCTGTTGGGGTTGTGCAGTTCGTTTATAAAAGTAATTCATACATATTCATAATGATATAGCGCAGATCTCTTGCCTGCTAATTGCTCACTGATCTTGTCGATCAGGTGGGGCAGGTGGCGTGTTCGTAGCATTCAGCCTTTGTCAGCGGTCGCCATCTTTCTTACATTATCTGTCTTTTTGCATGTATTAAATTTGTTCACCATCATTTACGCTAGTTATTGCATTAGTTCAACTTATCGAAATACGCCAAAAATACCAACAACAAAAATGCAAGAATAGAAAACTCAAACGTTAACGCTTTTAATTACAAGCATGGCCTAGCCTATTAGCCACACACGCGTGGCCCAGCCAGGTGTTGCTATCGTGGCCCCAATGCATAAATATGTAAACAAATTCATAATACACAACACATACGCCATTTGATAAATAGACAACAAATGTGAATTACGAGCTAGTTTGTCATGCGAATGTCTTTAACATATAGTATTTTCAATTGAAAGTAAAAGCAACTATGATTTTAGATGAATTAAGGTTTTATTTCTATTCATATTCATAGTATGACTATCTCACTATCTTTTTAAACATATATAGTAACTGTTGCTTAAATAACATATGGACATCTGGACAGAAAGCTAATTTAATATAAATTTGTAGTGCAATTAAATATAGTTTTTATTACAGATTTTAAAAATTCTTATGAAGCTTGACAAAAGTTGTTATTTAACGTAGAGAAAATATGGTTAAAACAGATTTTCACGAAATGTATCGAGTCCGGGCCTACAGTCAATTAGCCGTGCCGTGCCGAGCAGCTAACTCAGGGTAAACAAATTGAAATGTGTGCATTCCACAGCTGTGGGCTGCAGTAGCCGCAACAACAGCAGCAACAACAACGATGCCCACAATGTGATGCACCGCCAACGCCGGCGCTGATCAGCGACCCGATGCAACGCCAAGTGGCACCGCTAAAGAGTGGGCGTGGCCAAGAGCAGGGCACAGCTACAGCATAGATTCCCCATTCCAGCTGGGGCTGGGAGTGGCCGGGGACAGGGGGAATGCCTGCCCTCAAATTGGACGTTCAATTATCTGTGGCTAAGAGCAGACTTAGTTGCGCTACGCCCCAGACATGGCATCGTTTTGGGTAGCCAATTGTCTGCCATGGCGCAGCAGTTTTGGCATTTCTGCTGTTCCTGCCGACTGCCGTGGCACGAGTCATGTGGCCGCATCCGCTTGCCACGTTGATAAATGGCCGCTAATACGCCGACTGCCTCTGCGCTTGGCTCGTAACTGTTTGACCCATTTCGGACGCGCTGCAATCAGTGCAGTCAAACTAGCAGGAAATAACTCCATTGGCTCTGGTTAAAAACCATGAGATAGCAATTGTGCTCAGCGACATGGAGACATAAATCGAGTACGTAAATACGCACATAAATACTCTCACATACATTTTACACCTGCATTCTTGTGTGTGCGTTAATTTGCCGATCAATTAAGATAAGCATTCGTTCGATCTTTACCCGAAATTAAATTCGTACACCCAATAAGAGTAAAATCAACAGATTCAATTACAGCTGCGTGCTCTTAAATTCGTCTATGCGTATTTTCGATATTAACTATAAATATCGGATAAATTTTTGTTTCCTAAGCGACTATTAATGTTGCATAATTGAAACCCGCTTCTGATTCGTGTATTTGAGAATTTTGGAATTATAAAAAAACGCTCTTAAAGTAGGAATTTAAATCTCAAGTTTTCCCATTTTGCCGGGGTTTGACAACGCTTTTACTTGGTTTTAGTGAAATAAACGCCTCGGATCTTCATGGATATACTTTATATGGTAAGGCTGACCTTATATACACATATGCATATGTATATTCTAAATCTAGATGACAACTTGAGGCTAATCATATCCGCCTGGTTGTCTGTTTCGATGCTAAATAAATTTATTTTAGACAAATACTTAACTACAGTCAACTTAGGTATTGAATCTGATTTGGTGAATGTGCAATTTTATCATAAAAATAAGAAGTTTTTTGTATGCACAACTTTTTTATTTTTACGAATTTTTCAATCCTACTTTATAATTGATTTTAATCTTTGCTTTTGCAATTCGCTTAACAACAGAATTTGTTATTCCTTGCCCAATCGCGAATATCTTTTCAAATAAATTACAATCGCAGCTTTTTACACTTGAAATACGATACTACACATTTATATTCTCTAAACAAAGTCGAATAAAAGGTTGAAGCACATGAGTAAGCATGTGAATATCTAAAGAAATGTATTTAGTATTCTATGAATTAGTGCTTCTATGAATAATATCACTTAACTTAAGAAGCCGATTAATATAATTATTTTCAGGAAAGAAGAATACATGTTTTGGCTGTTCTTTGGTCGATCAAAAGTAGTTAAATATGTATGTGTTT
Organism: Drosophila robusta; assembly: GCA_035043565.1. NCBI lineage: Eukaryota > Metazoa > Arthropoda > Insecta > Diptera > Drosophilidae > Drosophila > Drosophila robusta. Next base: position 8,692,510 of record JAWNMW010000584.1, read on the forward strand.
GCCAGCGTGTATGTGCCTTCTTTGGCTTGTTGACAGCACATTTTTTTAGCCCACTTTATGGGAACAGGGTATTAATGGAAGAGAAGCAGCAAAAAAATGAGCTAGCAGAAAAGATCATTATTGCACAGTTAAGAGCCTCGGGCTCCAGGGCTCTTTAGGTTTCGCATGGCTATGTAAGTATACTCTATCTATGGATGTGTGTGCGTGTGTAGTTTGCGCTAAGTAAGTTTGTTATAGGTTGCAAATTTTTTTTTTTTACGAGCTTTGAGAGCCCAAGAAGACGCGCTCGACGGTTAGTTAACTTAAATTTGAACCTGTTCTTTGGTTACAGTTGTCGCTGGGGTGGACGCTCGACGCGGTCGTGCTCGGTATTATTAACGATCATTATGAAGTTTTAACTTAAGTGGTCAATTAACATTTGCATGACTGAAATCGGAATTGGAAATTAGTGTTTAACTAATTTATGCATACAGAAAAAGAAACTCCTAGTGGCCGAAGAGAACGGGCTTGACCACGGCCGTTTGCTCTCTGGTAGCCAGCCCGATCTTGATGCCAATTGGGCCTTTAAACATTTACAAGACGAGTTCATTAGACTTCGAAACTTCGGCTTGACGACGACGCAGGCTGCATTTTTAATTGAAATTATCAGCTGCTCTTAGGGCCTTAGCTGCGATCACTTCTGTTTTTCCCAATTGCGGTATTCTGGCAACAAACTCAATGTGAACTGGCTCTGCGGCACAAATGAGCCTAAACATTTTGCTAGCCTCTAATTGAATTACGCCCATTGTCCAATTTAACGCTTTTTTGCTGCTGCAGAAACTCTGCATAACTTGTAATTTATCTGTTGCCTACCTTTTTTGACTTCTATAGATATGCATATAAAGCTGAAATGTTGATTAAAAGGTGTTGACTCAACTAAATTCGATCTACAAGTGGGAAAAGAGAGATGCCATATATATTTTTGAACTGCGTGGCTTAGCTGTATTCTTTATGTGTGTTTGTATAAAGTATCAGAGAAAAACAATCCAAACTATTGAAAAATACAATCAAGAAATAATGTATGTTAACAATTATATTTATATATACATATATCATCACGTTCGTTTATTTTCCATGTTCTTCGACTCCCAGAGAGAGGTCAGATAAAATTATTTGTTTTAAAATATGTTAAAGCTGTACAATTCTTTTGGTAGGTAAAAAAAATAGGTCAGTGAAAATAGATTAACCAGAAAACATAAAATAAAGAAAAAACGGTCATTTCATTTTGCACCTTTTACAATTGGTGTGTGATTGATGTCTAAGAATTGAAGCTTCTGTTGGAACAACTTCTCAATAGCCACGTAAGGCAACACTTTTGTGTAGAAGTCGAATCGAATTGAAATGAGTAGTTCTCGAATTTAAGGCGCCAGCTGCAATCAAGTCCGTGTTTAATATAACATTATCAGTAGCTAATGTTGTGATTAGATATTTGGAGTGCGGTACTGTGGCAGTTCACTCAGAGGCCATGATTAGATACATATTTGCTCTTTGATTAGATACCCTGCGCAGTGACCAAGCGGTGACCAGCACATTTTGCATTTACTGCCGTTACTTTTGCCGGCATGTACATTTATTGAAAGCTCCTTCGATAAGGCGTGATCGTAAAAATCCAAATTGATAAACAGCAACGTCCGTTCCAGAAATATGTTGTCTTAAAACAGTTCATAAGATGCATAATTAAAGTCCCAGCTGCAGACGACAGTCGACCGGGAGCACTACGATTGGTCTGAGGAGTTCAAATTTAATTGAAAAGAGCGCAGCATTTTTGTGCGTTTGCCTCAGATAGAGGTGATATAAAATTGATTAGGGTTTAGGTAGGACCCTTCGACTTGGTCCGTGGGATACTGCTGTCGTTGCCAGGCCCGGCAGCATTATCTTTGACGCGTGGATATCAAGTGCTTCGGCCACATTTTTGATTAACAGTCCGCAATCGATACAATCGCCAATAACAGAAGAGTAGGGTTCCGCCCCTCGACTCCCCTCGGCCACTCTCCAAATTGGGCTGAAGTGTTTTCCCTATCGGCCCGGTTTCCTATTTGCCCGAGTTAAGTTCTTGATTGCCATCGTGCACTCATGTGGGCCCCTTCTCTGGTCAGGTTGTGAAATAATTCCGTTGATAGTGCCTGCGGTATTGATATTGGTCCTACTCATAGACATGATGTGTGTTATATAACTCAGACTATGGCCAGTCGCTTCGATTAGAATTTATAATTTGCAATTTAATTGTGAAATGTAATTTGTGAATCACATCCAATCAGCAACATAATTGGAAATATAAACTTTATTATGTGCTTATCTGTGTAATTAAGCAATCATAGATAGAATAAGTCACCTTCAACGGAATTTATTTTAAATCACTAACCGAACCCCGAACCAATTCTTTTTTATGGGGGTTAAGAACCCTGTACCAACCAGCGAAAGTTCCTAAATGCTCTGTGCTAAATTGGTTTTAATTTTGCCTAATGTGTTAATTTATTGGTATTTCGCGATGTCGATAAGTCGGTTCGTGTGTTTTTCTTCTATCGAGTAACTTTACAAATTACAAATGCGGTTCAAAGTTTAGCGCATTTCATATTCAGCCAGGGTCGGGTTTAATTGATTTCGACTTCGTTTTATCGCAAGGCCACGAATGGGTTAAGCTTAACCATTAAAATTGAATTGAGAACAGCAACAACAACAACAGCAACGGCAACGGCAAATACCCTCGACCGCTCTGTCCCCCTGACTTTGGGCGTTCCAATAGAAAAGAGTGTGCCTTCTTCATTAGTATCGCTCCTAGGTTCATTAACAGGTGTTATATTCGTTACGCTTACGTAGTCGACGTTCTGGCTTGGAGACGTCTCGACGTTGCGACCGCAACTAACACACATTGCAATGCCGTATTTTACATATTTTTCGGTTTCCTTGATTAGATTCCCCCGCTTATTGGCAAATGTGAACCACTGTGCCAGCAACTGTAAATTGTTGAGAGCGTTGTTAACCGTTTACAACGGCCGTACTCCAGGGTGCTAGCAAGCAGTATTATCTAAATGGTAGCCTACATACAGACAGGTGTACGTATAAACTCTCAACAGTCGGTTGCCTGTGTGGATGTGTCTATACCTATACCTATACCTATACCCTATGTCCGTATACTTGTAGTATACTACTACTTGACAATTGCCTCAGTTGTTTGGCTTTTTATAGACACCTTTACCGCGGTGTTAAAAGCTTGACTGTTGCGGCCAATCTTATCTTGGGTTAAGCTGACCAAGTTATAGATGAACACAGCTAACTGTTTGTTAGCTCATCTGTGCCAGCTAGTTGATTAGCTGTGCACACTTATGTACATGTGGCTGGAATGCCGATTTCTATATTAGACTTGGAATTTACCGTGCAGTACACAGAGATGCATGATTTTTATGATTTCCATAGTCATACCTAAATACGAAGGTCGCTTGTCTATTTTAAATACACAAAATAAATGTCGTAAATATTGTAACGAAACCTGTTGCCTTTGCGAACTATGGCAGTTAATTGCTTGGCCCAGGTACTACCTTCATGACTCTTGGCTGGCGTTTTGTCACTAAATACGGTTGAGAGATTTCAAAATCCGCCGGCAGCCTGCGACAAAACAATAAAGAGAAATGCTCAGCCAAGAAACAGGAACAGACACGGGGTAAAAAATGAAGCGGAACCATAAAATATATATTTTTATAGGTTCTACACTTAACTTTGTCGCTGGCTATCTCTTGTTCCCCCTTCTATAATGTTTACCTGCTCACGTACGGAAAGGAACGCATACGCACACGCACATATGTATGTATGTGTCATGCACATATGTACATTTATGAACGTGTGTATATGGCGGCAGTAGCCCGGTGTCATCGAAGATCTCGCAACTGATGTCATCCAAAAACGCGTCTCTGCTGCTGCAAAAAATATATGAATTTCTGACCAATTTTAGCTGGTCCACAGCATCAGGCAGCCAGATCTCTCAGTCCGGCAGATGCTGTTGCCTGCTGCTTGCTGCCTGCTGCCCTCTGCCTGCCTGTGGCAAGTTTTCCTTCACGCACAATTGAAAAACTTGTTTGGCGATTTACGTTTTCGGCTATGGGTTTTCGCAAATTAGATTGCATTTTTTTCTTTTTTTTTTTTAATTATTTCTTTTTTTACGTTATGATGTATAAGGACACGGACGACATCTTTACCTGACAGTATTAGAGTTATTTAAATCAAGAATCTAATGCTGCCCGGTAAGATGTGAACAGATGTCCTTGCAAATTTGGAATTGCAAGCAAATTGATTATTTCATATCTTCCCTTTGTGTACATAAGTATATATATTTATCGCATTATATACACCATTATCGTTTAACCAAAGTTTCCAAGAGTTCTTAAACTTTGAAACAGGAACCCTGGCCTGCAGATAAGAGTAATTTCTTTTTATTATAGAGCATTTGTGCTTTGTACTTTGCTGATTTCTCATTGCTGGTGGACTCGAACCTGTGAGCACTTTAACGGAACTTTACGGCCGTGCCTATTAACTAAGATTATGCTTAGCGTAATGAGCACGATTGTTAATTGCTTTTGCTTCGATTCGATTACATTGCGAGCGCTAAGGTGCTGGCCTCACGATCTGTTCAAGTTACATATTGGCATACAGTTGTAGATACGCAGGCAACCAGTACGAAGTATATAGATTTTTACGGGTGTGTTTCCGACGCGCCAACAGCGAGTTTAACTTTGTACCGGAGCGCGTGATGTCGAGGCGAAAGAATGAGAGGAAAATAAAGGCAGAAAGCAACGCCTACCAGCGTGTGTAACGATTTCAAATAGTGCACAATACGAGAATGTACGAATATATACATGTATGTATAAACGATGGCGCTATTATTGTTGATGTATTTATAATTCAATCGATGTTGGCGCCAGCCGTCCCGCGCACATCAGTAACGCGATTTGTAAAGTTACGCCAAACACACACATGCACACAAGTACACACAGATCCACATACACACAGACACACGCCTATTGATGTAATTTGCGCTGGATAAATGTATACAAATTTACAGACATTTGTCAGTACTCGACGATCGGTATTTGTGTAATGGATAATCGTTAATTAAATCTTTGCCTTGACACTTTATTCGTATTATTATGGTTTTTGACACCGGAAATACATTTGTATGTATGCCCGCGCGTGCACACTACCACGGAGTACGAGCGCAACAGAAGCAGTGGTAACCGTCGCGATCGAGCACCAAATATGAATTGAGAAACGCGAAAAAAAATTGAGAAACAGGCGGTCGGAAATTCAAAATTTTTGAATTGAACTAACAGCGAGGTTGTCACAACATGTTAATGTTAACTCACAATGGAACTGTTTACATTGCAACCGGTTGCAAGGCAACATCGAACCCAACGCGCAACATCGAACCGATTTTAAATATTCACATAAGTCGGCTAGGGTTCATTTTGTTTTTAACTTTTTTATAATATTTAAATAAACAGTCTTATTAATATGTGAAAAAAACGGCAAAATAAAATTTGAGAAACGTAATTAACAAGTTGTAAAGCATTATTTTAAAGAACTAAAAGAGAAGTGCGAGCATTGTGTGTATGTTACCTCACCCTAGCACTGTTAAGCACCCAACCAGTTGCAAAGCGATATCATACCAAGCGCCACCTCGACCCGTTTTAACATGTTTAACAAGTTCTTTGGCGTTAATTTTGGTTAATGTTGATTCTATTAATTGTTTCTAAATAAATTTAAAGTTTAATAAGTATTAATACTTCTTTCGTCTATAATATAATATGCCAATGCCTATATGCTTTACATTAATCGAAATAGGCATTATGTTTATAAGGTATGATGTATTATAATTTTGGATTTCTACTCAGATTGAAACTGAAACAAGAGCTGTGGGCGTTGGGCATGAAATTGGGTCAGGAAACTGCCGCCTGAGCACATGGCTTTAGATTGATTTTTTGTCTGTAGATACATTTATAATAACATTGAATTGGTGTAAATACTTATGTATGTATGTACATATATATTAATCTGGTTCGTTTTGGCGGGCTTTTGTAAGCCTTGAGCAAGATTTGGAAAAGATTTTGAACTAACGTTAAAGTAGCTTGAATACATTCGTTTAATTAAATTTGCTCTAATTTTTAATTGTATATAAAAGATTATACATAAGATTACCTGCATACTGCTGTTATCACAGGCGTTATAATTAAAATCTGTTTCTTTAACTATAAAACCATGACGTGGTATTAAAGGGGCTCCTCTCTGTGCGATCTATCTTTCCTTTGCTGGCATTTGGGGGGAATAACACTTTGTTAAGCTTTGTTTATTCGTATTCATGTTAATTATAATTTGCTAAATGAGCTTAATTGCATTTAGATTTTGGTCACAATTATCTCTGACCCTCTTCTAAATCGAAAACTGACCACGTGTAAAGTGTCAAAGTCCGAAATACATTTATATATACAATGTACATATATAATTATATATATTTTTTTGTTCGTTCAATATATACGTTTTGCGTAAATTTTTGAAAATGTGTGAAACACGCTTTGGCGAAGTTTTAAGGTGTTAAAATCCTGAACACACACAGAACACACACGCACACAGCGCAAAACGCGAATTCATTAAAGCTCGGGAGTATTCATTTTTTCAAGTTGTTCAATTTGGTGTTGTTTTTTTTCATAACACTGCCCGATTTTTGAGACCCACGCACTTTATAGTTGTATCTTTTTTTGCATGGCATAAATATGCCCGAAGTGGGTGCTTCCCTTGTAGGTGATATGTGGGCCGCATCGCAGATTTGGAGCTTTGGCGATTCACCGGTTACGCTCCTCTTGGTGTCCCTTTGACTGTTTCCTCGTCTGCTGCACGTGCGATCCGTGGCTGCCACAGAAGAATATTAATTACTCTGAACGTGGTTGGGAGCGCTGAGATTTGTTTGTTGCGCTCGTGGCGCGTCCACATACATATGTATGTGTATGTGTGTTTCTCCACCCGGGTGGCGACAAAAGCGTTCAGTTTTGTTCTTTTCGTTTGCGTTGATGCCCCGGGAGACAAGCGAGCAGACGTCCAACAGCGCACGCGGCACACGATCAACTGTAACGGTAAAAACGGAAACAAGTTTGATATAAAGTACAAAAGTAAAGTTCAAATCTAACAGACGTTGGCGACGAACGTCTCTGTTAAGTTAACATTCACATGTTGTTGCAGCCGTCAGTTGCTTGAATATGCTTTTATTTCCGAGATGTTAGTTAGCATCGCTCTCTTATGGCTCTCTATCCATGATAATCGCAAGCGAGAGAATATTTAAACATTTTCCTTCTCCCTCACTCTTTATATCTCTCTTTACCCGCTGTGCGTTTTATTTGTTGTCGCATTTCTATTAGCTTGACATTTGATTTTTGTTGATGTAGTTGCTCGATACTACAGCTATCTCGTTTTTTCTCACACTCGACAGCCGGTTCGCTTCGTGCTGTAGTCGTCTTGCTCGCAGCACACATGTTGCGACCGCATGGTTTTTGTTTTACGTTCGATCTGTAGTTCGAGAGTGCCAGTTGTCATTACGTAGCCACTGCTTACATTCACATACATACGGATGACCATGTGCATGTATGTATGTATGTAGTTTTTAACAGCAGCAACGTTACAGTGCAGTTATTAAACTCTTTAAAATGGGGAAAAACGAGAAAACACACAAAATCTAAGAATTTCTGTCCGTCCGGTTAGCGCAATACGTTAAAGCCCAACTTTTGATTCGCTCGAGGTCGGCCTGTATTATAATTCCCTGCGTCGCGCTTCTCGCCTGTCCAATTTTCGACATGTTCACTCAATTAATGAGAGCAGCAAGATTGCTTCGCTGTGCCTGTACACATTCACATTCGGGATTGATTTGGTCCATGGTGTGAAATGCAGCCTTAACAATAATATGCGTATCTTCTCCGTGGTTTCTGGCAGTCCTGGTACCACTAAACAACATTCGAAAGCTTGCTTGGCATTTAGGTTTGCGAAGTGAGGCTGGCTCTTCGGCTTCGTCAGCCCTGATTTGTAAGAAAAAATACAGTTTTTTGGGTTTTTTTATTGAAGTTAAGTAAATTAAGTTGTAGAATATTGTGAATTGCCGTGGATTCCCTTCAAAGCTGTAATAAACTTTGGTGTACAAAATTTAAACTAAATCATTTATAAACAAGTAACAAAACTGATGGGTCCGCAAAACTCGTTTACTCGTTTATTTTGGAAAAAATCTATTGTATTTTGTGGGTGCGGGAGTGAAGTTTGTAAGTTCGCTCTTTAGGAGGTCATCTGAAAACTTTCTGCCAACTATGATGACTAGTTCCCAAAATATAAAGATTTGATCTTTATTTGACGCGGAAATAATATGTATATATTCCAAGAGTTCGTTGAACGGACAGCAAGACGGACATTGCACAAACACATGTAGAGTTTTCACTTCGTGAACGAGTGTAAAAATCAGTATAGTTCGGGCTGATCAATTTAGGATTTGGATTATAATTTGTAAAAAAAAAATGTTAAATCCAGGTTTAAACCAGGTTTCGGATTAAAACAGGTTTGCAGCCTTTTAAAAACCCTTAATTGAACTAGATTTTCACGTCCTGAATGATTTGGGGCAACAGATGAACATATGTGTATTTGTGTACGCACATGCAGGCATTAGGATTGCCAAATATCTTATTCCGACTCGTTTCCACACGAGTTGTAGGGTCTCACACTGTCAACGTCGGCCGCAACTCACAAATTATTGGGTTTGAGAAGCTTTTTTTGTGTATTTCGTTTATTTTGCTGTTGTTGTTCTTGTGCCCATTTCTGCCGCTGCCTTCGTTTCACGAGGAGATCATTGTCAGGTCCGGTTCTCAATTTTTCTTATACACATACACGTACCTACTATACGCAAACAGTAAGACTCTCCTCCTGTAGTTTTTTAATTTCAATTTTTCGCTTGCCTCATTTTCGGGTTGATGGACCACGGCCCCTTCTTAGCTCTGAAGTCCGTTGCTCGCTCCTTCCGGACCTGCCCCTGCCTGAAAAATTGTACGCACTCACCCTGCGGCGGCTAATTAAAAACGCGCCGAGGCGAGGAATGGATGAGGAACGCAGAAATGTGTACGCAATATCATTGCTGATCCCTGAGAGCATCAATTTGCTCTCCGTGTTCATTGGTTGCATTCAGTTTGGTCTTCGTCTTGGCTCAACTGTGATACTTTAACATAAATGAAGTGCATATTGCCTTCACATTTACATATGTTCTTTTCGACGTTTTGTAGTTTTCCACAATTTGCTAATAAATATGTGAGACTCTTAAAGTATTACTAGTATATTAGCTGCGACAATTTCACAAAGGATGACACAAATTTATAACAATGCTTAAAAATTTGTTCAATTTTCAAACAAATAATTTGCACTCTCAGAAAAAAAAGAAGTATTTACTGAATTCACGAACACTTTCAAAATTAGGCCAATGTGTAAATCAAAAATAAAATCGATCCTTTTCTTAAGATATACTCCAAAAAGTAAGGTATCTATTATAATTATAAGCATATTGATTGCGTAGAAAAGTTCTCAAAATATATTTTTTATGGATTGAGGGTATTTATTTTCTTTCTTTCCTTTCCCTCCAAAAATGTATTTATCTTAATACGCAATATTTGTGAACTGTAAGCTTATGAGACTACGAAAAAAAGATATTTCGAAATGTTAATAAGTAGTTGTTATTTAAAGCTTCGTATACATTTGTTTAGGCCGCTCCTCCTGGATCCTTGTCTCCGCCCGCATTACCATCTTGTGCATTTGCATTTGCCGGATTGCAGCTGACGTAAGTTACGCATTTCCAGCAGCACTCGGGGAAGTCTGTGATTGTGGAGACGCCATCGCTGTTGCAGTTTTCGAAAGGAGCTGGTTGCTGGCAGCTTTTGGCAAAAGAGATTACCTGAATATTTGCAGGAGACTCCATGATAAGTTCGACTTACTAATGAATCAAGGCATCGCCATCTGTGTTTTGACAAACATACACGCCGCACACATTATCATCTTTAAGAGTTGCACCCACTTTTATCTCCACGGCTTGTCTAATTACTCGAGCTGCATTCTCTCCCGCTGCCGCTGCCGGTTTATTGTCTTTGGTCTTACATCCGTCCGCTGAATATGTTAAAGCACATCAGCGTAGGTCAAATCATTCTAATATTATTTCTCGTTACCTCCTTTATCCAATTTGATATAATGGACCAAGGCTGTGATGCAAAACGCGTATCCGATCAGGATTACGAATGCGGTATAACAATATTTCATGATCTATTAAATTGAACACTCAATGCAACAATTCTAACTGTAGTTTCCCAACAATGGAAACGCCTTTTATACAAATTGTTGAGGGCAAATCGGGTCCCTTTACACACTTGTTCTTGCACCTGTCAATGCAATTCATACGAATAAAAAGTTCTTAAAAATTAAATATATATACATATACGTATGTGTAAATTTATATTTAATATGCATATATATATATATATATTTATCCATGTACATATGAAACAAATACGTACCTAAGAATTACTTAGGGGTACTCCCACTTCACCTACATTTGTACATTTATAGTTGTCTGATATCTTGTCACCAAGTGAGCACGAGCCACAAAATAAACTCAACTGACTATCTATTATATGAGGTTTGTACCAATATATCTTATTGTAATCTTACAGTTAGTGAACAATTCCTATTTCCAATTTTTATACTCTATCCGTATAAATGCATTTTTTTCAGCTGTTGAAGCTAGACACTGGAAACTTGGGGTGTATTATTGTGTTTACCCTCTTCAGATAAAGTGTACTGATTTCAATTGCAATTCGATTTATTCCACATATCCTTCCTTAGTTTAAAGCTAGATGCATACAATTTTGGAGACAGATTACTGATGGACTCTAACGAGGAGATTTTGATGAGACACATTACTGATGACATTCTCTGAAGATAATCAATCAAATACCTTAGTCAACAATTTTTGAATTGAAAATTCATATTTTTCCAAAATATCAATAGTTAATATCGTTTTTGACTCGTTTAAGCTGTGAACGATTATTGCCCGACTGCGACGATCTTTCTAGTTATATTCACATTTTTCCAATAACTTATCTTTCGTTTCAAATAACAACTGTCCCAACTGTAGGCAACTTTAAAGTTCTATAATGTCTTACAATAAAATATACGTATACAAAATAACAATGTGGGCTATTATTTAACTCAAGGGGTGTCTAGGGCGGGTGCTGCTTGCGGGTCCTCTGCCGCCGTCGCTCCCGATAGCTGGCGGAGGCCTTCTGCTTGGCCTCGACGGCGGCGCAGGCCGCTTTGTAGGCCGCCTGCTTGGTCTTCTCGTAGTCGTCGCGTGCGCTGTTTAGCTGCTTTTGCAGCGTGGCCAGGCGGTTCTTGGCCGCCTCGAGCAGCTGCACCTTGGTGGTCATTTCCTGTTGCGAGCCGAGGGCCACCGTCTGGATGTTGGCCAGGTTGTCTTTGATCGTCTTCTGGAGCGCGGTGAGCGCCTCGAATTGGTTCGTGGCGGCGCGAGCCGCCTCCACGGCGGCATTCATGTTGGCCTCCGTGTTTTGCACAGAGCTGGACTCCTCCTCGACAACGGCGCTCGCCTCCTGCATTTCCTGTTCGAGCTGCTGCACAACCATTTGCTTGCCGGTGAGCGCCGCCTCGGCTGCCTTGGCCGATTGGAAGGCCTTCTCGGCCAGCTCCTGCTTGATGTGCTGGGCGGCCAACTGGCCGGCCGCGTGCTGCGCCTCGTTGGCCGCCTTCGCATCCTGTGCCGCCTTCATAGCGATGCTCGAGGACTTCTGCTTGGGATCGCCGGGCGTAAAGATTTTCTTCACATCGCACTTCGAATCAGCGTTCTCGCAGTTCTGCGCACTTGAGCCGCCTTCGCCCTGGCCACTGTCCAAGGGGCTTTGGCCACCAAGTTCTCTTCCCGCCGCACTGTTGATGGCCGCAAAGTCCGCGTAAAGGTTGTGTGGCCACGCCATGCGCTTCCGATGGGGCCGCTAAGGGATCACAGTGGAAGCCATACCTCCGTTGATGGATAGATGAGTCCACTTACCTTGGCGAGTCGATAGCCAGAGACGTGCATTGACATTGCGAGCAGTAGCCAAAGGAGTGCGCCCCGAATTCGCATGGAGATTGATATTACACGCTTCTCATCGCACTGGATAAGTCTAGAGTGCTTGACGTGCTGAGCATGTGCTCCGAGTTGCTTTGATTCCATTCCGAATCGAATCAACTGCCCAACTCCCTCACACAAATAAACCGAACCACCATAGCCCGGGCCTCACACAGATTTAGTCGTGATTTTCTCATTGATTTGCTGGCACGACTGGGCCACATCTGATTATGGTTGGGGTCAATATACTTTTCAAATACTTTTAAAGTGATAGTGCCAGGCACACTGATATCGTTTATCCGGCTCAGATCCTAATCTTGGTTTCCTTGGACCAACCCAAAGTGATCAGGGCGATCCCCACAAATAAACTAAGCAATCGATTCAACACGGCTGGTGCCCACTGACACAAGAAATTGTTTATTGATTACATTACAAATTGAAGCTGTATACAACGGGAAAGAGCTCTTCCTTTGGGGTGCCGAAGGTGAAATACTCTTTTAGACATAAACATATGTGCGAAGAAAAATATCGATTTTGGCCGTAATTTGTGAATGTGAATGTATCCATAAATAGATTATTAATACTGATTGAGAATATACAAGTATATACTGTATAGATTTAAAGTATGACATATTACATGACAAATCTATAATACCCTTTGCAAGGGCATAGCAACGGGTGTATTATGTGTACATATATCGGCTCGTACCTCCACCTCAACTCGTCTAAGTATATCGGGCATAGCCGAGGCTTGGTTTCACGTCTATAAAAGCCACTTCGAGTTAAGCCACAACAGTTAGAAATATTGTTGCATCGATTGGGCTGACTGAATGAGCATGAAATATATATGGGAGATGTGCGTTATCCTGCTTGGATTGGCGCTGCCTGCCAGCGCCTTGGTTCATTTGGTAACAGATGAGAAGGGCGGTAAGAAACTGATGCACAGGATATCGGGGCTGTAACCATATTTGTCATCTGAACACCCATGAGTTTAGAGAACGGATGCCTGACGCCGAGTGGTGAAGTGCAAGTTGGCCAGGAAATCCAAGACGAGAACGCTTGCGGTATATATATGTGCATGGATGCAGATGGCGATGGCGCCTATCACTTGTAAGCATTAATGAATCAAACAAATGTTGCATTATCGCTAATGCCTCGTGTTATTGTCGCAGTTGCCAGCAGCCAGTGGCCGTTGCGAATTGCGAAAGTGACGGCATCAACTCAAAAGGTAAATTTCCGGACTGTTGTTGGCAGTGTGTTGAGGGCGTGGAATGTTGAGCCGCCAATGAAGGACATGCCACGAACCGATTTCTGTGTGTGTGCGGCGCTATTTGGAGAATATATTAAATAAGTGAGAAAAGGTAACTTATCCCAAATACATAACATTTGCACCTTACATGGGAAGATTTCTTTTGAATTGTAAGAGTCATGCCTAAACTAAATGGTTCGACCAGATCTTAAGATGGCTCGACCATTTAAAAATGTCTTTTTGCCTATTGTGTATTCCCTGTATGTCAGTGTGTGTGTGTGTGTGTGTGTGTGTGTAGCACCTCAACATTCCGTTTGCGTCTCATTTGCAGTCTGGCCGCTGTCTGTCTGTCCGTCTGTCTGAGTGTCTGCCAGTGTATCTTTGTATCTCGCAGATACACAGCGCATTCTAAAGTGTCTACAAGTGATGAGCACGGCATTTAGTTGCAATTTTCAGTTTCACTTGGCGACGGCGACGACGCCGGTGCAAAATAAAAGATTGCATAGACGAATACAAAACGAAAATAAATAAAAGGCAAGCGGGCAAAAACAAAGGCGATATAGACATGAATTGCTATAAAAATGTGAGCTATGCTAGATGTAAATGCTAAACGTGAACAAGAAGGAAAACCCTACGGCCAGCCGAAGCTGCCTGACAAACTGAGCCAAAGAAGAAATAGACAGTAAGACACAAATAGAGCCAAACACGTATTCGTGGACCTGTATATACTGAGAGGAAGCACACGTAACATGTAACATGTAACATTAACTGAAACCATCTCCAAATTTTCAATGACCCTGGTAACGAAGTGTGAAATATTTCAATTTATTATTGAGCATAAATCTAGCAACATAACTTGTAAATACCAATGTCTTCAATTCCCTCTGGTTAACACAATTAAATCAGGATCAATGATCCTGGAATATAATTAGGTTGTATAAAATATAATTAGGTTATATAAAACTTTTGAATTATCTTCATATTTGTGCACTCAGACAACATTTTTAAGAATTGGTTACTTAAATTAATTGCAAACTTAAACTCAAGTTGTATTTCATTAATTTTAATCCCCAAATTTCTGGCAGACATAAAAAATGTTGAGTATTGTGCTTATTTAAGTTTAGTAGAGATTTCGTAAAGAGGAATGATTTATGATTAATTTATGAACCAAATGTAATTGAAATTCAATCTCGGTCGTACTAAACATTTGAACAGTGTTTGTCCCTGACTATCTTTGATTTGATTCGCTTTTCAAAGCACATAGTGGGGCCAGAGTTTAGGGGCCGATCCGATTATTCGAGCTGATTTGAAAAGATGCATGCACTGGCAACATGGACAATGTCTATCCGAGGTTAGAGGTTGGACGACGGACTGATAAGTCTATCAAATAGTCAAATAGTCGGGGTAATTACAAACTCGTACTCGTAAGTTAGCCATTGCATGTCAAACTGTGTCAAATGGCATATAAAAATAAAAATGTGGAAAAATTATTGCAGTGCATTAAATAATCAGCATGATAACCCCCATGTCGCTGTGGTTGTGCACTGTGGTTTCGTATGGCAGTGGGCTATATATTGTTGGGGCCATCGAAGCAAACTAAAACTCAAATTAAGCTGACGCTGGAACTGATAATCTCTCAGTGCCAGCTTTGCACACAACCACAAAAAATGTACATGTGTGTGAATATGTGTGCGTGTGGAATTAAACACAAATATTTATTTTTAATGCCCTATTAAAATAGAATTCTCGAAATATGATTGCGGCCAACGACAAGACAACAAACACAGAATTAAGTTTGCTTATCAACTATGTTTATGTATGTACACATACATACTTATGACGGCAACAAGAACAACAACAACAACATCAAACGAACATTGATAAGGCAGCCAAGCCGAACTGCTCTGACAGCGTCTTGCTTAGCATGTGTCAGAGTTCAAATTCGAAATAAATACTTAAGTGCGGGTATATGTGCATACGTGTGTACGTTAAGTATACTAAGATAGACCTAGACGGGCAATAATCGAAATACGTAGAGGGCTCTTATCAGCAGGTCAGCTCTGAGCTCGGCTCTAATGGCTATTAAACTGGAACGGCGCTTCCTAAAACCGACTGCTGCGGCGTATTTGAGAATGTACCTTAATATATAGGCAACCATAAATTTTCAGTTGATTTCGTCATGAACTGTAATTTTTGAACATTTAAATTGTATTTATTTGAAGTAAATGCTATTCATAAAAAGATTAGGCAATTTCGAAATAATTAGTAAAAATGCTTTACTATTCAATCTTGAAAACGACAAAAATGCTGAATTAATATTTGAAATTAATTTAATCTGCATATTAGTGTCCTATCTTCTTAAAAGTGTTGCCTGTAGTGATTAAAATGCTTAGTAATATTTACTTCTACACCATTTCTAATTCTTATATTCTTTTCAAGGTGACAAAGGCTGTAAAAGGCTTATTTAATTCAAAATTAGACTAAGGCTTGTCAATAAGAGCCTGATTACCTGAATGAGTTCCAAGTCCTAGTCTATGACAAAAGATCTTTGCGATGCATCCAACTCGAAGAGTTGGAGATATAATAGTATAAGAAAATCTATAATTAACAAATAAATAGTAATTTAAGTATAAAACCTATATTCACTTTCTATAGTTCACTAATTGCTTTAAAATAATTTTTCTTTAATGGACTAACTCCTAATGAGTTGAAGTATTAATTTGTAATCAGAAATATATATGGATAATAATATGAAAATATATATGTATGAGTATAAAAAAAGATCTGTGTGCTGTTTTAGTATCATTATTTTATTTATAAAATTTTATAAATCTGAATGAATATGAATCTTTATTAAGGGGAATTTGGCAATTACCCCTTAAATCACAGTAAATACTTGCGGTTTATATGAAACTAAGTTTCTATAGAATCAGAGCTTGGGTCTTTCGGAGCAACAGGTTGCTGTCATCGGCAGCCGGGAATCCAGTTATGTAGCTTCAGCTTGGAACTATTCCAGGGCAACAACAAGCAGTAAAAAGCTTTTGACGCCGCTAAGGCTATCAATGCAATTGAACTCTGGTAACGGGCAGCTGACAACCGACAACAAACAACTGGCAACTGAACTGAAGAAGAGAGAGGGAGAGCGGGAGAGTAAGAGAGAGAGAGTGTGTGTACATTTAGTATAGTTACATATAGAGCAAGTAAAGCGACTCGCTAGATGATTTGATACTGCATGGTGCTGAGATCTGTTGGGCTCCTTTTAATTGCAAGTAATCTGTAAAAATAGAAAACATGACGAAGACACCCAAGAACGTCAAAGGCCGGCTATGGCAAAGAAGAAGAGCAAGAGCAAGTGCGGGCCCCATGCGCCGGTCCGAGTCCGATTTATGCATGAATGCGGTGGACAACGCACTAACGACCAATGCATAAATCAATGAGGAGGGCTCCACAATCCGAAGGGGATAAGCAGGCAAAAACTAAACGTAGAAGCCAATGCGAAAAATGAACTGGCACTGGCCATAAATGAGTAATTGCTGACATTGCCGTTGCCGTTGCCATTGCCGGACCTTGTCCAGCTCGTAAAGAACCAGATGAAGGAGGGAGGAGGCAGCAGCAGCAGCAGCAGCAGAAGCTGAAGGAAACAAGCGGCGTTCAGGTCTCAAGTCTGGTTCCGTTTTTAGCGGAGACAACAACCCATAAATGTGCGCCTAGACAAACGCCAAAAACAAACAGCAAGGCCAGGCCGCAGCGATACTTAGTGACCATGCCGGGCTCGGCATTCAATTACAATTACAGCCCCCATGCCGACAACGGACCGACTCGACTTCTGCTGAAAAATACTTGGTGTCTTGGGGTCTTTGAGTGTTGGTGTATCTTGGATACTTGGAGTCTTGGGCTTGGCTTTTTGGTCTTGCGGCCGCGGCTTCCAGGTAACTTCTCTCTAACGGTCCGCCGCGATACTTGTTTGTATCTCTCTATCTCTATCTCCATTTCCAACGCCAAGTCAAACTCCATCTCCAGCTCCGTCTCCATCACTATTTGTATTTGTATCTGGCGGTGCGATGCGCGCGCCTCGTGTTGACAAACTCACTTAACAAATCCACAACTACTTATACAACCCGAAGTACAACAAACAGTAATTTTTCTCGCTTCATTGGCATCGTTTGCCGCCTGCCGTCTGCTGTCTGCCTGCTGCCTGCTGCCTTCTGCCTGCTGCCTTCTGCCTTCTGCCGGGAGGAAGCCTGTAAAGCGAGCATAAGCATATCGGCGGTTTGTTTGGCCAACTTGCCCCCCAACCAAACCCGAGCCGAGGGTATACGGCCAGCCAAAAGGGACGGAAAGTGGGAAACGACTTTAAACTTGGCTGCTGCCAGTTAGGTAAATAGAAATTGTATTGTACAAAGGGCACAGACTCGGCAGCTACTCGGCAATTCGGTTGACCGTTGTTTGCCTTGCTCTAGAGTTCTCCATGACTACAGAACAGAGTCCGGGCGCGGCTGCATCCATATAGGCTCGTAATGATACGCGTATACCAAAATATATAAAATATGTCATGAAATGAAATGAATTTCGTCTGCGCCATCGCCACCATCCAATGCACATTATAAAAGTCCAAAAACGACACTCTACAACACGATTGAAGTGCTTCAATTACTTACACAGAACCAGGCACAGAACACTTGCGGACAATAATTATTTATATACATATGTATATGGACATGATAGTTTTAATGTAAAACAATCCGACCAAGCTGGAGATTTCTGTACTTGTTTTTCCTAAAATTTCTTAAGGTAACTTTAATTTTAGCAATGTTTGTACTTCGTTTTATACTAATTTGCAATATTTATGCAGCATTAACAGTCAAATATAATGTTAAAACAAAATTTTGAGAGTAAATTTTCCTTTCTTTTGTTTGGTAAATATTATGAATCTTTTGACTTACATCTATCTTGATGCTCTGTGTATTCCCGTTGACTGAAAGATACAAAATTACATGCAAGCTGCGACACTTATGCGAGACGCGACAATAATATTTCTATAGCAGAAACTTCACACTTAATGTATTTTGCAGAAAAGAGAAAAGAAAAACAAAATTCAGCATGCAGCAAAAAACCTAACAGAAAACACAAACAAAAAAAAGCAAGTAAGAACGTTGCAGTCGGACGTAACCGACCGCGTAATACTCGTTCACTGTACACAAAAGATGCTATTGTTATTTGGGAAAAATATAGAATTTTTATACAATCTTTTCCCTTTGTGAACGAATGTAAAAACAACATTAAAGCCGATTCTGAGGGGGTCAAATTTTTTGTCAAAAATCATGCAAAAATTGACAACAATTTTGACATGTAAAGCTCTCGGATACGTAGCTCCAATATTTTAAACGCCCATAACTTCGTCAAAACTGAACCGATTTTGTTGTTTGATGGCATTTTTTCATGGTGTGTCGTCTATATTGATTCTGCATTTCAAATATATGCATTCTTGAAAATAAATTTTTTTTGAATTTTTTGTCAAAAAAAGCATGTACCCCCCCCCCCTTACTCATTTTCGAAAATTTTTTTTTCAAAATTTAGAAATGCGAATTTCCATTTTTAATCGATTGTGGTTTTCACAATTAGTATAAAAAAACAACATTAAAACCGATTCTGAGGGGGTCAAATTTTTTGTCAAAAATCATGCAAAAATTGACAAAAATTTTGACATGTAAAGCCCTCGGATCCGTAGCTCCTATATTTCAAACGCCCATAACTTTGTCAAAACTGAACCGATTTTCATGTTTGATGGCATTTTTTCATTTCATGGTTTGTCGTCTAGATTGATTCTGCATTTCAAATATGTTCATTATTGAAAATAAAATAAAACATCATGTACGTGGCGTGGCCGGAAAATGTTTTCGTTCATACTGACAGGCGGGCAGACGGACGGACAGCAAGTCGGACATTGCACAAACCCAATATACTCTTTTCACTTTGTGAACGAGTATAAAAAGAAAAGGAAGAACAAGAACATATCGAAAAACCTCCAAAGTAGTTGCACATGTTGCCTGAGGCGGCCCAAATTACTGTTGGCTGAGCAGAGCAGCAGCAGAGGAGCAGCAGACGGCAACGGCAACGGCAACGGCGGCGACTAGTCAATGCTTTAAGGAATATGGCAGCAAATAATTAAAACATATTTAAAAATAGTTTGCCATATGGATGACGACTACAACGACAAAGACGGCGACGAGGCCCGGCTGGGTAATGGGTGATGGGTGATGGTGACGTGGCTGGTCAGCCCCCAAGAACAACAAAAGCAGACAATTTCGTCTGGCCAAATATGAGGCAGCCGTTGGCGACGCCAACTCCGACGCCAACGCCGCCGTACTACATTTCCTACACACAGATACTAGCTGCAGATACAAATGTAATTGCACTACTTGTCCTCTGCTGGCCGACAACTAACAGCCTAACATCTATCTAACCAACCATCTATACAAACAATTTAGTATTCAGGTTTTCCTCTCGGCTCGTCTTCTGCCAAGTTCAAAATTATGTGCTTTCTTTGACTGAAGAGTTGACTCATATTGCAAAAAGGAAGAAGATTCAAATGAATACAATAAATACGAGTTCTGCCTTGAGTCGGAAAACATTTGGATGTTGGATTTTTGTGTAGCCAAAAATACACGTACATATGTATGTAGTTGAAAAACTGCGCCAGCCAGGCGCTAATATTGTTGTTGTTTTAGTTTCTTATTTTGTTGCTTAGTAAAAGTGCCTAAAAAGTATCTGCCAGCCAGTGGGCTGTGTATCTGTATATTTTTTAGATGTAGCGAATTTATTTTCGTCATCTTTATTTTATTTTATTTGATTTCATTTCTTTTTTGTATACTTACGTGGCTGAGCGCGTGCGAGAAACTTACAAATGAAAATTGTAATATTTTCGACAGCAAACAAATTTGAAATGTCTCAGAAACGTTTGTTGTATTATTTTTATCTTCTTTGTTTTGCTTTTCAGTCGCTGAATCCCATCAGACGTTGAAAATTGCAACTTTGTGTGCGAGTTTTTGGCCAAGAAATGCAACTGGTTGTAAATACTTAAATACTTATTTCTATCATATACAGATTAATCTTATGAAATTTCTAAACTGAAAGTTGCTCCCTGAATGCAATCAATCAGTTGTGCTTATATCAAGTGGCTGGCCATGTTCTGCATTATTCATAAGGCCACAGCCTCATCAGCTTCCCAGTCCATCCTGTGCAGTGTGCCTGCAGTTGTCAACTGGGCGCAAATTGATTTTCTCCCCCCACCTCCCACCCCCCCTGATCGTGCTACCTGGCGGCGGTTGCAAATCGAGCACTGTGTAATTGTTATGGCAAATAAATGACTTGGCGCAGAATTACAAATCGTTGCGATTAGCAATTAAAATTGCGAAACAAAGCAAAGCAAAGCCAAGACACAATTTATGTGAGTCGCGCCGACTATGCACTTGGACTCAACTCAACTCGACGTGTTCCTGGGGCCAGGTAAATCTCTTAATTACTCAGTGGCTGCTGCCGACGCAGAGGCAACAGGTGTGCGCTTATTAACTCATAATAAAAACATTTCAGTGCAGTTCGATTTGCTTTAAGTTCTCTGAAAAGCATTTCAATTGCCACGACACTCGCACATTTTCGAATGCGTGCCAATGCCGTAGTTGTCCCGTTGCTGGTCTCCGCAGAGTAGGGTGGCTCGAGAAGTCTTTCAGTCGCTGCGAAAGACAGACAAATTGACTTAATGTCAATTTGGAGCCTCTTAGGGGCCCAATGTTATATGTATTTTAGACAAATGTTGTTAATAAATTAATTTGATTGAAGGCAGGAACAGCAAAATATACAAATAAGTTAAGAAGACGAAAGAAAAACGAGATTTTAAAGTACCTTGAGGGCAATTTGTCTGATCCTCGATAATTACTCTATTCCATAATTTATTATGCATTAATGCCGTAAAAAATACAAAAAAATATTTATTCGTTGCGTCATTTGTAATAAAACAGTTTGATAAAGTTGAGAAAAATGTTAAACAATAAATTTTAATTAACTGGGCATCAGCGGTGCCCTGTCAGTAACAAATAAATTCTTTGTTTTCATATACTCTTGAGGCGCCCTAGTGTAAATATTTACACCATGCTCTTGTACCGTGTTTGAAATGCAAATTCAATTTGTTAAATGATTTTGTTGGCAAATCTCGGAACTTGTTTTGCGTGAGTATGCAATTAACGCTGTCCGTCGTATATTCATCTATCATAATTTTATTTAGTTAATTATAATTTCAGCGTACTCGTATTTACAACCTGTCTTAGTCAATGTGTCAGTCTATCTGCGAGTGTGTGCGATTGTGTGTATGTGTGTTAAAATGAATTTACGCTCGTGTTGAAGATGCCATTAAGATAAAAGTGGAGAATTCCTAACGTCATTTAACACGTATCTATTGCAAGCATATATGTACTAGTTGCATCAAAGTCAGAAAGGTCGAACACTGAGGGATTAGACTTCCTGATCTGATCCTCTTATAACATTGATACCTGCGGCAGCTGCTGCTGCTTTGTGAGCAGTTTCTCAGCTATTTCATGTAAAAATCAGCTTAGGACTTAGAATTTCAAAGTGCGCGCAAAACGAGCTGTAACTTCCGCAATAAGTTAAAAAAAAAAATGAAGTATAAAAATTCATATGCATGCACAAAATAATTCGACATTCCTACGGCTGGAAACCAAATTTTCTCACCACATTCGCAGACAAGCAAAAAAGTGTAATCAAATAAAAGTATCGGGGCACACACAATGACCATCAAGTGACGACAGTCGGTTATGCGATACATTTGTCATATACACATATATGTACTTATATGAGTTGTAAGAAACTGCTGGGATCAGCTGGTTGGGCCTAGAATTACTGAATGAATGAGCGACTGTTGAGTGCTGTGTGTTTGTCTGTGTGGCGGGAACTTGATCTGATATTTCGAGTTTAATTCCTTCACTTGAAAGTTGCCCATTGTGCGCCAATTGAGTCATCGGGGATAAGCCATATCCACAGCCCCGGAGCCCATAATACTAACAGTACCACTGCGAGCCCCAATAGAAGGCGCAGTTAGAACAATTTTGGCGAGGCGATAATAAATAACGCAAGCGCCGAGGCACGGTTATTGGATATGGAGCGGATCGGCCGCGACTCAAACGGATATACAATATGAGCGCACAGGGGCACTGGTTAATGTTAATGTTTCTCATAATAAATCCCAATGATATCTGGTGGCGAACCAGAACTTGAACTTGCGATCCACACAGTGCAAAATGTATTTATCAGCGCTTTTGCAAAAAAAAAAATACATTTATACTCATAACAAAAAAAAAACAGTTCTTACACTGAAATAAAAAAGGCAATGTCAACATGTCTTTGAACAGGAAATACAAAAAAAATCTCAACAATGAAAACCGTACATTTTAAATTTAATATAATTTTCAGGCTCCACAAAGTTATAAAATACTTATTTGATTATTGTGCAAACTATATAATAACCAATATTCGAATGATTTGCAAATCAATTTACGAATCCTGGTTTTCTTCATTCGAGTTTTAGTTTATAAATTTGCAATATTTAATTAAAAATATTTTTATTTCCGTTTGATTTTTTAAAATTAGAATATTGAATATCTGCTAGTTAATTCACAATAAATCGAATTAGTGTTGTCGTATCTATTTCTTGGCGAATTAACCTTGAAGATTCTTCACGTGTTTGTGCTTGCTTTTCAACCAGGAATGGACGCTATTATCTAAACTGATCATAAAATATGAACCAATAAAAAGTTAATACAATTATAATTGTTAATCTTATCATGTAATGCATCGGTTGATTATTGCCCAATTTCTATATAAGGGACCACCTTCGATCAGCTCATTTATACGTGTTCCAAGTATCGGGCAATAATGAAGACATTTGTCCATATTCTTCTGTCAGTGCTGTGGGTGACCTTTACCTTTGCCGAGCTAAATGCAAATATATTGCCAGCTAAAAAATATCCTGCATCCTGCGAAGCTGCAAAGGCCAAAAAAAATGGTATCTATAAAATCCAAGTCAACGGAGGGGACGTCATGTCGGTGTATTGCGATGTATCTTTGACCGGAACCCCTTGGCTGGTTATTCAGCGACGTGCGGATGTGAACGTCAACTTTTATAGGAACTGGTCGTCCTATCAGCATGGATTTGGTGATCTACAGAATAGTTTCTTTATTGGACTGGATAATTTGAACACCATAACTGTATCGCAACCTCACGAGCTCTACGTCCACCTAGAGGATTTCGACGGCCAGGCCCGCTATGCCAGATACAATGAGTTTGCCATTGGAAACGATGCCAATTTGTACGGCCTAAACAAGTTGGGCAACTACACGGGCAATGCTGGGGACGGACTCCGCTACCATCAGAACCTGAAGTTCTCCACCTTCGATCGAGACAATACTAATAGCAGCCGGAACTTTGCAGTCGAATTTACAGGAGCCTGGTGGTACAAAACCACTCATTATAGGTAAGTCCTGCTGAACGACGAATTACACTTTTATTAAACGGGGTCACCTTCTAAATTTGAAATAGAATAATCCTTTGGATAGAGGTTTTTTTGGATTCTGTTTTCAGTCTAACAATATAGTTACTTTTTCTTTTGCTTGGGTATTCTTGCAATAATCTATAAAGTCCCATATTTAATTATTATGGATCTGCACTTTTACAAACATTTATCGATTCTGATTTTGGCTCTTTATTTAGTAATCTAAACGGACTCTATTTGGGTGGCGATTACGGAACTGACCAGTATGGCCGTGGAATTACTTGGTGGCATTGGCGAGGCGATTGTTATAGCTATAAGAGAGTTCAAATGATGATACGCCCAAGGTAATGGCATGATAGTCACCATAATAATAACATTAGAATATCTAAGAATGTATATATTCCCTTAATAAATATATATGTATAACCACATTTTATTTTATTGCGATCGGGTCCTTACAGGGGAACTTATTTAAGCCGAACTCAGAAATTATATTACTTATTATGCTCCTAACGTTTGAGTGTACTATGAGGGCTATATCATATATCTGATATAGAAACAATGGTTGAAAATCCTTCATGAAAAGTAAATGTGAATGAAAATGTCTTCCAAACATTTTCATTCACATTTACTTTTAACTTTATAGTCTTTGGGAATCACTTTACTGTATAGAGTATTTGCAATAAAAATAATCAGTATATATCATATCAAAAGGTACTTTAAAGAAGGAGATTCCAAACTCTGATTAAAATTGTAAAATCACGTTGTATTGCAATATTGTTGGCAAATATTCTCTTTTATTTGTCACTTTTATGGCAGACACATAAAATCCTTTATTACTTTGCACAGTTTAAATTGATCATAATTCATTTTATCATCAAGAGTATGTACTTCAAATTCTGTCAAGCTGCTAAGTCAAAATAAATGGAAAAAATTATACTCCTTTTTGCAAATTTTCAATGGATATAATTGAAATTTCATTGCATTTTTGGGAGTACTTTAAAAGTAAAGCGATTAGAAATTTTAGTGAACAATTTTTAACACAATATATATGTTTATACATATAAAGTAAATGTAATCATTTATTATAATATTCGACTTTAAGGCAGTACCTTAAATAAAGCTTTGAATTCACTTCAATACAGTTGTTCATATTAACATACCTTTAGTTCCGCTGTATGCCAAATAATTTGTTTCGGTGTTTAAATTGGAATTCAAAAATGCATATATTATTTTTTCTGAATCAAAGTATATGAACTTGTTTTTATCGCATAAGATCATCGCGTCGACTTGTTTAAGCAAATTATATGCTTACGTAAAGCATATAATCAATAATTCTTCTGCAAGGGATTATACCAAACAGCCGTCACTTCAAATGCGATAGACATTTTATGGACAAAACAACTCAATTTTAGTATACTTAACTGTAATCGGAAGTTTATTTATAATCGAAATTGTAGAATTACGTATTAAAAAAACTGATGTATGTTGCTTTATGTTTTGAAACTTTAAAAAGTATTTGACAGAATTGGAAAAGTTTCTTAAGAGGCCGTTCCTAATTCATTTCCTGTTGAATATTCAAACTGTCAGACCCGGACGGGTCGCAGCAAATGTAAAGCTAAGTAATACCTTCATTCCGACAACTTGAATAATGCGTCTTTTGTTCCAAGTAGCTGTCCGGCTAACATAGAACAAGCGACGAGTGCTACCGAATATTCATGATAAAGACGTTGACAGCACAAATGAGAGCCACCTACAAAGTGCACACAAATACTCGAACAGGCGACAAACAAACAAACAAACAAATGAACAAATATTTGCCCTAACGGGAGGAGCAAACCAAACTGGAAGCGATAAAATGTTTTTTTTATGATAAATACATAATATTATGAGCACACACTAACACACCTAAGTATGGAGATACAATGGAATGCGTATTTTGAAATGGGCCACAGACGTATTGTCTACGGCATTTGGCATAGCCAGAGTACCGAGTACAGAGTATGTTTATAGATTGTGTATGTAGTGTGTCTGTAGGGTGCAGAAGTGGAGAATAAACGTTCAAGTGTCAAAGTGACAGCTTTGAAATTGATTACAGCGACAATTGTGTGTTGGCCGCTGAGTAAATAAGTCTGCGATGGTTTTAAAGTGACGTCCTATTTGAACGGCACTATATAGGCAATATATGACTGGTATATGTGTGCATATGTAATGGAGTGAAGATGGCCAGATATGTAGACATACAGAAGAACCAGCTAAAACTACTATATGCCCAAATGATTGACGGCGTACACGTGGTAACTGCGTTTATACGTGCCCGGCTATCAAACTGTTTAAACAGTATTAACGACTCTAGTGTTTGATCTATTAACATCTTTTGAAATATATTACGTTTCACATTTTAAATATAAAGCAATGGTATTTGTGTTTTTATTGAAATTGTAACTGGAATTATTTAATGTGGTTACTGCTTTGCTCCAGAAACATAATATAAAAACCTCGTTTTTGTTACATGGAATATGATATAGATACAAACTGATAGGTCTCTCGAATGCCGTTTTATTGGTTTTCAGTAGAAACCCGATCGCATAAACGTCTCGAATAACAGCACGAATACAGAGACCTAACCCATTTTCAATTCGTTATATACATAGAATTTTAATCGAACTCCAGTGATATTGCATAAATTCTTGGCATGCCTACACGACGCCCAGCCACAATTGAACCAATAGAACAATATATATACGGCTCTGTGCCATACCGCATAATTGTTGGTAGCCCTCCGCGAGCTTTTTCAGATACGCGACGCGCCGCCTGTCAAATATTGCCAAACAAATTGACTCGAATCGAAAAAAAGCGTGGCCAGTGCACAAAAGGCAGCACAAGCTACAGGCCAACTGTGGCACAAGTTGACCAGTCCGGCTTCAGTTCGAGTTGTGGCCACGTGGGTCGCACACACACCTGGGAGCCTGGCTTGGGGTTGGGGCTGGGCCGAGCCCCGCAAATAAATTAAGTGCCATGTGAAAATATTTCACGCGTGCTAAGGTCCGCACTAAAATATGCTTTGTACTTATGTGTAGTTACAGTTGTTGTTATTGTTGCTGTTGCTGTTGTTGTTGTTGTTCGTGTTATTGTTATTGCTGCAGTATCCATGAGATACAAATCGGCATTGCCGTTGCGGTTCATTAATTCCGCAGCGTTTGACAAATGCAGCGCCAGGAAACGACGCCGAACCGTGGACTGATTTGAATACTATTTGGTCGATGTGGCGGCATTTGCATTTTTAAACGATTTTCCCATTTGAGTACATTTGGTTTTTGGGCTTGTTGTTGAAATTATGTATGTAAATGTGTGCTGACGGCTCGAGTTGTCATGGGTTATCAACATTTGAACCCGCACTTAACGATAAGAGGAAGCCACACTCCACACAATCACACATACGGCTGCATGTACAAACATGTTTTATATATGTAAACTATATCGGTACATACATACATGTGCGTATGTTGCCATAACTACACATGATTCGACCACGCCCCATACATCATTTCAGCATACCACAGCCAGATGAAGT
This sequence comes from Drosophila robusta, assembly GCA_035043565.1. NCBI lineage: Eukaryota > Metazoa > Arthropoda > Insecta > Diptera > Drosophilidae > Drosophila > Drosophila robusta. The sequence continues at coordinate 8,720,106 of JAWNMW010000584.1, forward strand.
TCGAACTGAGCAAACTCGAAAGATTTGCGCATGCTTAGCCGAAATTACCAAAAACGGCCCCAACGAATAAAGTGCATAAATTTATATGTCTTTAGATGCATAGTTAAGTTAAGTCAAAATTTTTTTGTTTTTGAATTATTTATGTTAATTATTTTTTACTTTGAAGGCTATGCTATACGAAGCACAAAGGCCTATCATTTTCGAGGTTTAGTTCGGGATGAATTAATTTGAAATAATATTATATGCCTTTGGTATAGACAGACTTTGATGAAAGAATACATGCATATGTGCATATGTATATGTATGTGCCTTCTATCCAATGTTACTATTTTCTTATCTATTTTTAAAGTATAACAAGAGTGCATTAGTTGGGAAGTACCGGACTAGGAGATACCCTGATAAACTTGTGCATGGATTGCATGGATTGAATATATATTCGAAAAATTGAAGTCTCTAGCTCTTGAAGTATGCAGAATAAATCGACAAAGATATTTTTCATGTTTGAGAAAACATATAGTTAATGGGATCGGAGATGCCTTCTCATTATACCCACTTTCCGTCGGTAAAGGGTATTAAAAACATAGCATAAGCTCCACGCAACATCACAGAACACTTCTGCGCAGTTCAATGCATGAAAATTAATGTTGGCAATCTGTAAATTCCTGTAACACGTAATTCAAACATGCAGGCACACAGACACACACAGACACATAGTCACACAGATACACTCACACTAAACTGGAAACTGAAGGTCCGGCCTTGCTTAGTTCTTAGAGATGGGCAGTTTCTTATTGAGTAAATCAATTATTGATTTAATATGTAAGAAAATTTAATCGAAAACAAATTAATATTTGTAGCAATAAGTGAATTAGAACGAGTGCACCGATAGTTAGTTGGGTTTACAAAATATACCAATAAATGTGAAACGCTGTAGACAATTATCTTAATCTTGGATGACCAATGAATTATTGGATAACCAATGAATTATTTATATTTTCATTACTTAATTGTTTAAAAAATAACTAATCGTGCGACTGCCTATCGATCGACTATCGGTTTCCACCCACACAGCACAGCCAACAAGACCCATGGTCACCGCCAAACATGTGCAGCAGAATTCTGAAATTTGATTTCCAATACCCTATCAGAGGGAATATTCATTTTGACGTATAATATAAAATTAAAATTGTATTTGTATTGTATTTTGCTCTATTAGCCAGTTTTTGACAGATGTTATTATTATACAAATAATACAAACGATCAGAGCTTTCTCAGATAATTTCTTTTAAATATTACTTATTTATTTATCCTATGAGTACTTTTATTGGCAAGCTTGTATATGAGGAATTTTATAAAAAGGGTATTTAATCTTCTACAGTCGAATATTCGATTACGTTCTGTTTTTATTATTTTTGTTGCCTCATATTAATTTTATTTTTATTTTATGCAATTTATTTGCTCCATAGCATATTTGTTGCGAGTGGTTTTTCGGTTTTTTTATTATTTTTTTTTTAATTAAAAATGTGGCCAAGGAAATTGTGGAAGGAAACGGCTTTGGCGTTGTTCTCTTCGGCACCTTGCCCAGCTGCGGCGACTGCTGGAGTTGTTGCTGTTGTCGTTTGGTTGCATGTTGCTTGTGTTGCAGGTTTACAAGACGACAACGCTTGTACGACATGCTTTTCTGCAACGCGCCAACGTTGCATACCACCAGCCAGGCAGCCAGGCAACCAGGCAGCCAGCCGAGCAGCCAGTCAGATAGACAGCCGGACTAAGAGACCGAGGGACAGAGCAGCCTGCGAAATGATCGACGACGTTGCAAAGTATTAAAGTCAGCGACACAATCTGCATATTAAACAAGAAAAGAAGCCAAATTGGCATAGCGAAAGTTGAATACCCTCGCAGATCTACTATAAGCAATATATAATAATAATGCATTAATATAAATGATATAGCCAATGCAAATTTGAGTGTGCAATATGAAGAAGCACCTGGCTAATTAGTGTAGGACAACATTATTAAAAATCTAGAGATTAGTTTGGTTCGCTTTTCCCTTGCGTCGATTCGTCCGTTACATACACCATTGATAAGGCGTATAACCCCTCAGCGAGGGTATCAAAGACAACAGCAACTGCAACTTGTTGCACGGTACATACACACATTAGTGCATGTATGTAATGAAATTAATACACGCCTGACAGACTCGCCAGACAGGCTTGCAGGTGTTTGGCCCGGCCGAGAGAACCGGAAGATGCCGGCCAGGACTTTGCTCCAACAGCTGATTGGATGCGCGGCTCAGGCCTGGCTCGAAACTAATGAAGCATTTCGATTGTGCCAATTCATGTTGCTATTCATTAAAGTTTGCAGTCAGCATTACGAACGTTTTGTGCACTCGCAATCGACTTTGTAATCACATTCGTATTTTATATGCATTTTTTGAACTTTTGCCACAACTTCCGCTGCGAAAAAAACCGCCGTACTGGCAAATTCAAATTAAATGTTGCATATGTTAAATACATACACACATATGTGTTTGAAAGACTCCCTACCCCCTTGCAATGGCCCCACCTCGTGGGGGCTACTGTGTGAGCAATCCATTCCCGAGCTATTGGGCTCGCATAAATAAATATATTTAAATAATGATTAATGCTTGAGTCACGGTGAAATACATGCAACTAATTATCCATTACAAAAAATTACAAGAGTTAAATCTCACCAATGTCAATTAGGGAACTGCGAACCAAGCTAAGATGCCTAAAATACATAGCTTCGCAATTTACAGTTGCAGAATTTTAATTTGTATCACTAGAGCTTTAACCTTTTAACAGTCATTACAACAAACTTAAATATATTTTCACTCAGTACACTGGTATAAACTTTTAACGCTTTATTAAAAATAGTAATATAACAAGTTAATCCCAGAATCCTCTGAATGCGATTTTAATGCCCAAACTTTGACCCAAAGTAATTTAACGAATGCCTTAAATAAGGCGCAAACTGGAACCGCCGTTGTAAGCCAAGTATGCCAAGACCAGGAATCTCAAAATTCTATGAAAATAAAAATATATGTAATAAATATAAATAAAAAAATATAAAAAATATAAGATATAGTTCAAATATAACATTATATACATATGAACTATACAAAATATATGTGGCACAAATACTTCCAAAAATAGTTCTTAAGTTCTGTTAGCAATGTGATAGTCAGAAGAAAAAGGTAAGTATATATTAAGTTAGGTAGTCCGACAGGTTGTGAGTCACAGAAGTCCATTAAGTCAGCTACAGCTTACAAATTAGGCTGGTGGCCATAGGGAAACAGCGAGTACTCGTATTTCCAAATAGTCATTTACAAGTCGCTAGTTGCAAGTGAGTGACTCAATGGTATTCACAGCTTGCTGATGACGCCGATACATTTGCAAATATGTGTGCCCAGATAGAGATGCAGATACAATTGTAGGGACTGTGGCGACGCTTCGTTACAATTCCCAAATACTTTTCAATAGAATGTCAACGGTAAAAATTGCTGAATATCGCGGAGCGACGGACGCCACTCGCCGGCCACCGATCGCCGTTCGTCGATCGTCGATCAACGATCAGCGATCAGCGATCGCGAGACGCGACGACACCGTCAGAGGAACAACAATTTTTCAGTGATTTGAGCGTTTGGTTTGCTTTGGTTTGTTTTGTCATGCTCTTTTTTAAAAATGTATCTGCAAGTATTTGTATCTGTATCTGTATGTGTATCCGTATATGCTGGCTCCGGCTGCCTTTTGTAATGTAATTGAACTAAATGTGGCGGCTGCGTGTGACATTTTTCTGCTGCGGCTGCCGTTGATTGCCGGCTTCTTCTCTGGCAAGCCATAGAAAAACGTCAGGCGCTGCAGCTGATGAGCATGTGAGTGCTTCCACATGCATGCAAGCGTGTGTGTGTTTGTGCATTTACATATTTGTATCTCAATCTGAATCTGTATACGCATCTGCATCAGTATCTGTATCTGTTCTTTGAGCTGATATCTACTAGAGGTCGCCGTCGCCGTCGCCGTCGCCGTCGTCGCCTTGTGGCCAATGTAGCGCGACCATTGATGAAAGCTGAAAGCGACCCGGGCCGTTGGTCATTGAACTGGCTGACTGCCTGTCTCTGCTTTGATTTTTCTCAAAACTAAAATATTTAAGTAGTTCGACAATAGCAACAACAACAACAACGACAACAACGACGACAACACTGGCGACAACAATGGGACGTCAAATGACTTTTCCGCTTATCTGCTGTTAATTGTTTGGGTCTTTCTTGATTCCGTTTGCTCGACAAAAAGGCCAAAATTAAATGCTTACGAGTACGGATCGGTTTGGTTCGGTTCAGTTCGTATGTGCATAGCTGGCATTTTGGGCCCCGTCTTTGCCACAAAATGTTATAGGTAGCAGAGTCCGTTCTGTGGGTAAAAAACTTGGCAGCGTTGCGTTTGAAGTGTCAATTTTGAAATGTGACTCGTTTTCAACGTAATTTCACTGATTTCGGTTTCTCTTGTTGGCAAATGCACAAAAATGCTTTTTCCTATGCTGTATTTTAGGCCACAAAACAAAAGCATCCAAAAAAGTAAGCCAACAGCGCTACAGAATGCTATTGCCACAATGAAAACATTGTTGCCCACAATAGAATGCAACCATTTTTGGCATTAACAACTAAATATAATCTATACGCCAATAGCTGTAAGTATTTAAAAATAAGTTTATAAATACATTTAAATTAAATTAAAATTTGTAATCAATAAATAGATAATATTTTAATCTCATTCAACAGAGCATTTATTATTATTTGTTTCTTTAATTATTTAGTAGGTCTTTTCATATATAAATGTGTGTAGATATGCTAACACCACTTTGGGTTCAATACATGAAATAAATCCATTTAACATTTCATTGAACTATTCCATGAGTTGCCGAGTGTGTTTGCATTGGCATATAAATTATTTAGCGTGTATGCCACGGCCCAGTATTTTAAAATTCATTTCAAAACTGAAAACCGAATTCGTTGTTGTACGCGTACATTCAGTTACGACTGTGTTTTGTACCCTACACTGGAATGTTAGACATATTGGTTATTTAAAGAAAACTTATTTAAAGAAAAGGTTGACTTTATTGTTGGGCAGCAAACATTGGATCGATCATTAGTTTTGCAGATAATAGTTAATCGTAGATTGTACAAATAGTATTACAGGGAACACTGTTTGTGTGCCAGCCTAGACCCTACAAAAGGTGCCCAATGTACAGCCATCCGCAAAGAAGTGACAAATGATTTCCATGCGCCTCACCTCCTGATATAAATTGCGTATGCAGACCCACTTGGTCAGTTTCTGAATACAAATCTACGCGTTTTACATAAAGCAAAGAAGACAGGCAGAACATGGACATATGGAGACATCGGGACTGGGGCTACCTTTATCTATTATACAAGCACACTCACACCGAATGGCGGTGCATTGTATTTATGGTAAATGAGTGGAATTTGTAATCGATTCTATGCGTTGCCTGCGCCCGGCTTGTCCAAAGTGTTCTATATGCGAGGCCATTGCTAGCTTTATTTTATTTTATTACATCGACTTGGCCGGCTATTTTTGTACACAATTAAAATTCAATTCAATGCAATTGCAGTACATAAAACTGAACCAAATGTGCACCATAAAATGCACATTAGTTTAGCCCGCTGCATAAAACAAAAATTGCGTATGCGTAACCGGTGCAAAGATCGAAATGGGTGTGGTGTAAGTGGGAGTTGGAGCTGGAATTGGAATTGAAATTGGAATTGGAGAAAGGTTTTCTATTTAATAACGTAAATTCGTATATTCGTATTCTACAGTTGAAACTGTCTGTTTGCTTTTAAAGGCAGAGCATTACCTGAATTCGTTTCAGTTATTTTGAATTCGTAACGGCTTACGATTGAGGTCTCGGCGACACGCAACGGTCTCTCATTCAAAGAAAGTCACATTTTATGGGCAATAGAAATGTTGCGCTAATTGTTAAATTGATTAAGCCCATTATCACCAATTGTCATATGATGATATGTCAATTGGAATGGTTTAATGGCCCATGCTTTGGAAGATAGTCATAAGCGTGCAACTATAAGATCTATGTGATTTATGGCGGTCAAACTTTCGAAATTTGACAAGTACTCATAAATACCTAGCGTTCGGTGTCCGTATCTGTATTTATTTGTATCTTACTCATGACAGTTAGCTAACTCAATTATGTGTAACTCATATTAACTTTGGCTGAGGGCAGCAAATATAAGCACTTGAGGGTTTTCACTTTCACAATGGCCGGCAAACTGAGTGGCATAGATACACAAGAGACTCGCATGCTCATAATAGATACTTGCTTAGATACATAGATACTGAGATACATGCGGCGGCTGCTCGACTTTCAGGCGTCACATGAGCAATTGAGTGCTGTCATAATAAGCATAAGCAACAGACGCACACAGCAACAATAGCAACACCAACAACAATTGGCAGTTATAGATACAGACAAAAGTATCTGTATCTGCAGCTGACAACCAATCGTTGGCCGTCTGCGGTTCATTGGCTTCTGCTTTAGGCTAACTTGTCTCATGGCATTCAATAATAACAATAAGCATAACCATAATATCTGGCAGATGGCTAAAAGCTCCAGAGAGCGAGACAACCCAACAGTATCCACTTAACCCGGCGTATCTATGCCAAAAGAATATTTATTTCATGCTGGTTATTAATCATTCGTGTGTGTTTCTCGTGTGACGTTGTAAACATTGCCTGGGGCGTGAAAGTCATAATAATTTACTTGCTGAGCTAGCTTCACAAAAAGCCCACAACAACCACTAGACGCACCACCAGAGCCGCCACCAACTCGGGCCCAAGCTCCTTTCGTCATAACAATTAAGTTTGAACTCACAAATGCCACAGCACGTGCGCCTGCGCCTGCGCTCCGGTCGCATTCCCGGCCCGGCCCGGCCCGGCTGGCCAATAAATTCAAGAAATATTTTCGAATATGGCCATAAATTTGACTTTACATCAATTCAAAGCGTTGATACCTCAGCGTGGACAAAAGTACAAGACTTGATTAGTTGTCGCACAAACCCATTTGAATTCATTTTATGTATTTACCCCAGATACAGTCACATACACAGATAGTTCTGTTCCGTTTGTTTTCCTATGTGTGTGTGTGCGAGTGTATATAAGAATAGCTTAGCGCAGTCACCTTAAATCGACGCAACGGAATTTAAAAGAATTGATTTGCATTTTGAAGCCATGTAATTGAGCACAAAGAATCTAGAGTTATATTTAGAAATTCGAATGAGAGTAGAGTGTATTGGACTTACAAATACCCTGTAATATTTTATGTAACAAAGTATCACTTAAAGTGTAAATAAACACGAGAACTTAAAAAAATTGTTAATTAAATATTCTTGATAAATTCTTGTTCTAAAAACTAGTGAATTATCAACAATGAGATAATAATAAAAAATACTTTCCCAAAATGATGAATAACATAATTCTGCCGATAGCAGTGATATAGCAGTTTTACGCAAACGTATGCGTTTATTGACAGATAGTTACATTTATCATCATCAGGAAAAATTTCCCCGCCACGTCACGCACATGAAAGAGGACAAACCATGAACAAAATGACATCAAACATGAAAATCGGTTCATTTTTGACAAAGTTATGGGCGTTTGAAATATGGGAGCTATGGATCCGAGGGCTTTACATGTCAAAATTTTTGTCAATTTTTTCATGATTTTTGACAAAAAATTTGACCCCCTCAGAATCGGTTTTAATGTTATTTTTTATACTAATTGAGACAACTACAATCGATTAAAAATAGAAATTCCGGATTCTAAATTTTGAAAAAAAAATTTTTTCAAAAATGAGTAAGGGGGGGGTACATGCTTTTTTTGCCAAAAAATTCAAAAAAAATTTATTTCCTAAAATGCTTATATTTGAAATGTAGAATCAATCTAGAGGATAAATCATGAACAAAATGGCATCAAACATGGAAATCGGTTCAGCTTTGACAAAGTTATGGGTGTTTGAAATATGGGAGCTATGAATCCGCAAGCTTTACATGTCAACATTTTTGTCAATTTTTCCATGATTTTTGACAAAAATACGAAAAAGAGTAACTACTGTGCACTGTGAGCGAGTAATACGCAGTTGGCTACGTCCGACTGCAGCGTTCTTGCTTGCTTAATATTGTTTGTTGTTCTTTTAATTTGTTTTTTTTAATTAATTTGGTTTTGAAAAAGGTTTTGCTGCTCTCAGTAGTTTTTTTATAATCCAAATACTATTAAGTACATTGGTTAAGCTATATATAGTATGATAATCATTTATATAAAAAAATAAAGAAATTGGAAAGGTTTTTAAAAGGAACTGTTAACTTTTAAGAGGTTTGATTTTGGTTTGCGTAATTTACAGCTATTTTAATTTTATTGGGATAGTTGCAGCGTTTGTTTGTGACTTTTTGACTGGCCAATGGCTTCCAATCTTTTGATTGTATTGAAGTTGGCCAATCCAGGCCAATGGCCAAAAGTGCTGCAGCTGTGTTGCCCAACTCGAAATCAGTGTCGAAGCAGCGCCAAGCAATTAGAATAAATTAAGTAAACCAACTTTATCGGCGATACTAATGCAGGTGAAATCAAAGCGCGGAGAAGAAGGTGTCGTCCGTCGGTCCGTCCGTCCGTCGGTCCGGCATACCGGAATGTAAATTTGTCGCTACAAATGAAACCAAAGAGGCAGAGACTTGGCGATCGCAGATGAATCTGAATTCAAATACAAACGAATTCGGACCGTTGAATCTAAATTGAGGTTTAATTTTCATTGTCTGCGTGCTGTTAGAAAAACCTGTTCTGATTTGTAGAGCTGGCCCGCCCGATCGACCGATCGAGCGATCGCCTCGAATAGTAGTTGTCTTTATTGCGGGCCGCTCTCGTGGTCACTTTTGTTGACTTAATTTATTGACATTAGTGTTTGTTGTTGCCTGTGGCCGGGCTGTTGTTTTTCGGCTTTTATTATATTTTAGCAGTTGATTTGCTTTTTATGTAAAATATTTTGTTCATGCATTCTTTCAAAGACACCTGACTTTGGTGCGAGATTAACCGGTTCGGGTACGGGAACGGGAACGGGAACGGGTACGGGTACGGGTTCGCTCGGACTTCGGCTTGGACTTGAAATTACAACAGCTGTTTCCCCCGTCGCGTCCCGTCGTGCCGCTTGATTAGCTCCCAAGATGCGGCTTAGATAGAGCTAATGAGATTATACTGTCCCTCTTAGTTTGAGTTCGTTTTGTAGCCGGTGCTTCGTGATTCGTGATCCAAGTGAGCCAACGATGACTGCTATACGAGCAAATAGAGCCGCGATAATTTTGTTAGGAAATTGCCGTTAAAATTCATAAAACACATGATATATGATCACTGCGCGCTACGCGCTGCCCCTATTCGGGTTTAGTATGCATGGCCAGGCCAATTAATTTTATATGGTTCATAAAATTGCACAATGCTTTGATGGCTGACATTAGACATTTAATTAGCCCTCACCTGCCTTCGCATCAAACTAACCACAACTAGTTATGTTTTTTTTTTGGCTTCTCTTTCCTATTCATTTAACATTTTTAATGTTGAATTTTTGAGCTTTTATTAAAAATTTTAATTGCTGACGCTCTTCAACTTAAAACACAGCATTTTATGGTCTTGATAATAAATCTTTAAACACTTAAGAAATGAAATTTTAAAAAATAAATAAAAAACAACAACACACGGCAATTTTACACAAAGTGCCATACGAAGAACGTGCAGAGGCGAAACGCCCACATTTTCACATTAACGCGGAAAAGTGAAAATCAGAACGAATCGGAAAATGTCGCTGCCTTACAAGTGCTTAATATATTTATAAAAGTTTTACTCACCTCAAAACATACCTCAAAGTATAAATACTCTGGTCGTAATCTGGAATTTTATAGAACCAGGAAACGCTTGCATAATGCCATCGAAAATTGCTTAATATCTGCTCCGCTTCTCGAATTCACAATGCTCGTCCAAATTTTTTTATTTCGAAAATTGTTTTTTAGTCAGACATAGTTTTTGCGCGAAAAATTCTTTGTGTTTTGCTTCAAAATTTATTATCGTAGATTAGTTTTGGTATTTCTTTGGAGCACATAATTTGCCGGTGTTGTTGCGGGTGTTTTATGTTTTTAATGTCTCTTAAGCTGCCTTGGATTTTCACATTTTAAATTTAGGCTACGCTCATTGTTTTCAAGAGTATCTGCAGAGATATTTGTGGCATAATTTGGCAGCAATTTGCTAAGAATTTGTCATAATATTTGCATATATAAAGCAAAATATAAACTAAATACGACTTATCAGAGCGTCAGGCAAGGTTATTGGAATTTCAAATATACAGTACACATGTAAATAGTTTTATATATACTTTTGTATTTTTTATAACACAATATACATTCAAAATACTCTGAGAAGTATGCTAGGATTTTTTGTGAATAGAAAACGGCTCTCAAATAATCTCTGGCAGACTGCTTAGCGCTGCCCAAAAGGCGCCTTTTAAGTTCGCAGCCTAATAAATTTGTTTTTTACTCTTTTTTTAATGAACAGTAATTTGGATTAATTTCTTTTAGAATTTTCACACCCACAAAGATACTAAGCACTCAGTTCCTGTGCCAACTTGGCAGCCCCTCAGAGCTAAGGCGACTGAATGACATGCCGTCGCATGTCCAGGCACGAAGTCTTTCGACTCCCTTCAACAACCGAGTTTCCAGACATTCACACACACACACACACACACACATTACCGGCAATATAATTTTTATTCGCAAAAAAAAGAAGAAAACAAAAAAAAGAAATAACCGCACACTGTTTTCATTGTTCACATAGTACGAGCACACAGGCACACACACACACACACACACACTTGTGTACAGTGCGGACACCTGTCCAAATGGGTGGCTCGACGCATGCGCCGTGGTCTTTGCATTTGCTGTGTGTGTGTGTGTGTGTGCTCTGTTGCAGTACAGAAATTTCCGCATATCATGTTAATCGCCCAAATACACGCAATTGTTTTGCTGGCTTCTGGCCGCGGCGCCTAAAAGTATGTCGCATTTATTTCTATTTGGCGTACCTCGTAATTCAGCTTGATTCTGTCGTCCGATTGTTTTTGGCAACGACGAGCCCATAAATGGCCACCCAGTTCCCTACCCCTCCCCACCGCCCTCTCACGCGCCCGCCCCTTCGCTCTGCGGCTGTCTCAACAGGATCCCGCAAAAAGCACAGCCGGACAGGAATGACGTTATTGCCCGTAATTAATTTTAGTTGGCATACATTTACGAGCAGCCAGCAAAACGCATTTGAATTTATTTCGTTTGTTTTGCATATTTTGCGGCACTTTTGTGCCGACTCGGGCCCGGGCCCGGGCCCGGGCACGGGAAGAAAAATGAATAGCTCCGGCAGGACGCCATGGGTCGGAGCTCGGTTTAACCTTGTTGGAGTTGTTGACCCTGCGCCAAGTTGTGTTTTATGCGACAGTGCCAAGCCAAATGATAGATTGCCGGCCCTAAAATAGGCCACCTTTTCTGCTCCTTCGACTTCTGTCGAATGGAGAAGAAGATCTTGAATGCCAACACTCCAATGATGCCCGCTGTCTCCTGCCAGCTCGCAGTTGGACTTGGCTCAGTCTTTAAATAATGCCAAATTGCCTTAATTAGTTTAATTAGTGCGTGGCCCATAAAATATGAAATGTGCCCGCTGGCGGTGCAGAGAGCAACAAATTTGAGACGTTGCGCCCTTAATGACCAGGCCCAGGCCCAGGCAGCCGAAGGCATCACCCGACAAATAACGGTAATTAAAGCAGCTCTGAGCCGAGTTAATGCTCCACTCAATGCTCCCATATAATTTGGAATGTAGCTGCACAAACGAATCCTGCGAGTGGCAAACAAAACGCCAAGATTAGCATAATTTGCGGGCATGCGAAGTGAAAATAAAAGTTGAACAAATAAGCAAATTCCCAACATACGCGTTTAGCGGGTGCGTGGGGTGTAAGGGAGTGGGAGGGACACACCGTTGGGAAATTTAGCAAAGTGTTTGAAGTGGCTTTAATGCGGGCCAACATGTGACCCAAGGCTCGGCATTGCGTATACGCAACGTTGTCTCAATCGGATGGTTGGCCCCGAGCTCTGGCAGTTGCGTTGGCCGAGGATCCATTTGTTTAGTCGATGACAGTTATGTCTGCTTAATGACACACTTTTTTGCCTATTTGCATTTGGCTCTGCTTTCGCCAGGGACTCTTTGTTGGTTTCCCGTTCGACTGTTGTGCGGCTTCCGAATATCCTGTGACATAATCGGGCGAGACTTCCGTTGCTATCGCACTATCGCCGGAGGCATTGTTGATTGGTTCCTTGATGTTGCCATTGGCGACTGCCAACTCTGGCCCAACTCCCAATTGAAACATTAAATGAGACGGCAACAGCATAAACGCGGAATGCACGAGCAACTGAACAAACTGTCATGTCCCAAATTAATTAAGCAAAGGATGTGCCACACACACACACACACACACACACGCACACACACACACACTCGCACGAGTGTTTGCTGTGCTCGACTATGTACGCATCATTTAATTACGTTAATTGGCAGCGCGTCGTTTATATCGCCGCATGAATGTGTGAATGTGGGTGTGTGTGTGGGAGCGGGTCTACGCCGGGGGTGGCGGCCCGTTAGTCGAGAGTGGAGCGATGACGTTTGCCTGCAACACGCACACATACACATCCACATATGACTACTTTAACTCGTCCATGTAATTGAGCTCAGAGTAAATATGCATATATGCAAATACTCATCACATGTGTTTTATTTTATTGAAATAAAATAAGGGTTTAAAATGGTTTAATATCATTATTTTTTTTATTAAATTATTTTATTTATTTTATTGCACTCAAAAGTATAGTTCAAGTGGTGATTTTACTCTCATTGAAATTAATTGAATATTGCACTGGGGAATTTGACCTGTTTTTAGACATTAACTAATAACTTTTAGATAACTGTTTTCAAGACTCTAATTATTATCATTATTTTCATTTATTTAATTTTTCAACCAATGCTAAAAAATTACCTTTAATTTAATTTTACTGTCCTGTTTTTAACATTTTATTTAAAATTGATTCTATTTTTTTAATTTTATTTGCATATTTTATTAAGCCACAATAATTAATGAAAATAATTCTAATTGATTTCAAATTAATTTCTGCATACTAATTCCAATTTCACAACTGAAGCCAAAAAACGTATCCGTTAATTTCTGGTCGTGTCAATTGATGAATGCAGAATATTTATATTTATATCTAACAAAATCAGATCATGGAATGGAATTCAATTTACAAGAAAAACTTTTAAAAATAAAAATAATAAATATTAGATAGGGAAATTGGAGCTAGTGGTGAGTAACAAACTGTCGGCCATTTTGCGAATATCTTGAACACACGTACACATGTGTGTGTATTTAACAAAATGGCTTCGCATCCCTTGCGAACTTGTGGTGCTCAGATTTGCGACATGCGCAGCATCCGCCACTTTCATCCCCTGTGCAGTGGCTGGGGCGGTTGCGGGGTCGACTTTGCATCCGAGCACATAACTCAGCGCTTGGGCAATGGGGTCTTCGCTGCTTTAGCTCAGCCAGAAGGCGGCCATTAAATGAATAGAATTATGGCCAAGGAGACGCACAAATTCTTGTGCCGCACAACACGCAGACAATAAGTTTCGGGGCCCTGCCCCATCCGACACTGGGCGACACTGGCAGCCGCCCACCTAAAAACCGTTGAGTTTAACATTTCTAATTTATTGATGTTTCCGTCGTTGAGAAAGTTCTTGTCGCCTTGGTGGCCAACTGCCAAATGTCTCGGTAAAACTAACTCAAATTTATGATGATTAAGAAAAATCACAAAATACTTAAGCAATCTATAGATAGTACAATACCTACACACACACACGCACACGAGTGTGTCACTGCGTGCTGTGTATTTATGAGTATGTGTGTGGGTGTGAGTCGCTTGTTTTCATTCTCATAATTTGTTTGCTGTTTCAAAAATAGACAAACCCCGCTAGCCAGACAAACAACAACAATAGCAACGGCGTCAGCAACAACAACTGTTTGGAGGCCATGATTTGTGTCGTCAATTTTTTCGATACTCTATAATTGTTAAGTTGATTCTAAAAGTAAAAGACCTGAAATACAGAAAGCCTCTTATATGTATCCAATATATATAGCGCAGAATTTGTCTTTCAATTGATTGTCTTTTGAATTCTTTAGAGTTCAGTTTGATTTTGTAACTTTGAAAGAAATTGAGAAACAGGGCTCAGCATTAAGTGAAATAAAGTTGAAAATCGATATGGCAAACAAAAGGCAGCAGAGCAACAGCAAACAGTTTATTAACTTATGTGGCCGTAAAGTAGGTTTATGGGTAGAAAAACACAAACACGCCAAATGAGTGTAGATAAACTTTAACTACCCTAGACCCGAATGCAGCGCGAGCAAATAAAATAAGCCAAAACAAAAACAGAAACAAAAACAAAAACAAAAACTAAAACTAAAGCCAAACAAAAGCTCCAAATGGAGTCGGCCTTTCAACAGTTGCCACTCATGGCTCAGGCCTCGGCTTGAACATCCATAAAATGACGGGCGGCGTCAAGTTAAGTTTAGTATCATGTGATTGCTTTTGTTTTCCTTTAAATGTGCGTTAATTTATTTGCCAAAGTCATTAAAAAACATAACTCTTGCGGCTGCCAGTGAACAGCTTTAGCTTGAATTGATTTCTTACAATATTATTGACACTTCTTTTGTTGAAGAATGAATGCATGAAAAACTGAGCTTTTCGTATTTAAAAATTGTATTTTTCAAGAAGTGAAGTTTGATCAAATAAATTATATAAAGCTTGGCGTTTAATTTGCGAAGCCAACTTTCAAATTTAAACAAGGCAAATATTGAATATATTCAGAACAATATTTACAATTTGCTCATAAAAGTTTCAATTTCTATGATATTCATTTATTCTTCCATTTAAATCTGTAATTTATGTAATATCAATTACAACAATGAATACATTTGTGTGTGTGTATAGTTGTATGGGGTAAATGTATGAATCTCTTAAACTGATCCTAATCCATGCAGAAATAATATAACTCAATAAATTTATCAGACATCTGTATATTTTATAATTTTTTGAATCTTATTTCAATATAAAATGAAACTCATTCATATTAGGATAACGAAATTTTTGTCTTGTGTAAAATAATTTACAATTAGACTCGGCAAAAAGTAAAAGCGAAGATGGAGGAGACTTTATTAAACAGTTTGTAAGCGTGCCTAGAGTCCGGGGCTGGATTCGGGACACGCGAGCTTGTTTTCGGGGACGGGCGGATTCGAAATACGGAATTCGTGCTATCTGCCATAATTGTATATTAAAATGCATATTGTATGCATTGTAATCTATTTAAATTGCATGACGCCAACGGCGAAATTCGCTTCGAGCAAACGAGCTGGGCCCAGCTCCATTTAGGTGAATTGCACAGGTGCCCAGAGCAGCGTTGACATAGTTTCTGTTGCCCCTCCCCTCCCCCCACCTACCCTACCCATAACCTAAGGGGGCGCACTCGAAAAGCCTCGCTTGCATGTTTACTGTGCATTCGGCGGGACGATAACAGCGCCAACAACAGCAACATGAACACCAGCAGCAACAACAACAACAACAACAACAATTCGCTGTTGACAACGCATTTCCATTTCGGGCTGCATCCAGCGACAACAACCCCTAGGCTTGTTTTGGCCGGCCAAATAGCAACAAACGGATCCTGTGACAGCGCCTGAAGCCCGTAAAGTGGCCGGGGCCCCGCCCGCTCGGACTCGTGCTCTGTCATACCCCGTGACCACTGAAACGAGCGTGGTGCATATAGACCCTATATATGCTATAACTCAATCTAGGTACTATGAGAGCCAGAGACTTCGCATGTGGAATATACTATGTTCGGTTATAGCATAAAATATATATTTTCGAAAGATATGTTCTCTGTTGCCTCCCCCTCGATGCTGGCTACAGGGTATCTCCCAGTCGGGCACTTGTGCCTAGAACATTACTCGTTGCTGTGCTCGAATTGTAACGTTTTTGCTGCCGTTCTTTTTAATGTGAGCCATTTGTTTGCTCAGCCGGAGTGTCTCCGTCGCAGTTCCTACGGCTGTTCCGACCACTGCCGTGTGGGATATATGGTGCCAAGGGGTCAGTTGGCTTCCTGTCCGCGCGGCGAGACCCCGGCTACGGCTCTTATCGGCATTTTGCGGTTTTCTCTTTGTTGATTTAGTGGAGCAGCCTGTTGAACTTTTCGCCTCGGTGCCGCATAAGGACACACCCAGTCCCGACGCGCGCCGCCCGTCCCCGTGACCAGGGCGGAGTATTGTTTGCATTCCCCGCCCGCTAACCGTGGTCGTCGTCTGTTGGCATTGCTAAATTGCTGGATATTCAAATATTTTGAATTTCACTTAAGTTCGCCCTGTGATAATACACAAATATTAGACCATTTTGAGCTAATAGGGACAACACTTTGCAAGCAGGTGTGTTGCACCTTATTGGTCTGAAGAGTCCGATTTCTTGCATAGTTATATATAGTTATACATAGTTTAGCCCGAATTTGCCATTAAATAATAATTAATAAATAAACAAGAGAGAGACTTTAGAATACGTCCTTTTTGATCTGTTATTCTTTTCTGATTCAGCTGGAATCTATTTAATGAGTGAAAATTAATAAGGGTTTTCTTTTTACTTCGAACGTTTTCCCACCTTCTCGATATAAAAATAGTTTAAGAAACAAGGAAATTGGCTTTGACCGTGGGACTTGCTTAAAACAAAATCGGGGAAATTAAATTTCATTTCCACAGTATTCTTGTGTCATTTTAGCCAGTGCACCAACCAACGGAACTCACACATAGGTGGCGCTTTTAGTAGCTGCAAGCCGAGTACACTTTGAACTATATTTATAGGGGCATTTTGTGAACTATTTTGCAGAACAGAAAAATGCACAGTTAGTTCATTTAAATTCTTAAATTGCAGATTTGTAAATTAAGTGTAAGTCATTCTGTATTAGATAAGCGGCTGTGAATGCTGCATTAATAAGAATACAAACGAATTTTTATGAAATATTCTTGTTCAAGAAAACAAATGCTTTGTTTTTGTTTTATCCAACATAGATTGGCATTTATTAAGTTTTTGTTGTTGTTTTGCTTGAATTATGACACTGAAACTGACAAATTTAGCTTTGCTTGCTTTACGTAAGGTGTGTGTGTGTGTGTGTGTGTCTGAGTATTGGTGGTTTCTGGCTGAGATTTTAAATACCAGAGGATTTCAAGTGTTATTAACGGTATGTGTGTGTGTGTGTGTGTGTGTGTGTGAGTGGTAGTGTGTGCGGGTAGGTGTGCTGGTGTCCAAATGTCGCTTGTCAATTCAATACATTCAATATTAATATATAGTTAATACATATATGTTTTGTAATTTGTAATTAGTAATACACATATTTTAAGTATTCGTTTAGGTTTTATAATGCCGCGCTTAAGGATTACGAATTTAATCTTTGGATATTTGAATCTCTTCTCATATATATGTATGCATGATTTACGAGTAATATTTGTTCGGCTAAGAAGGAGCGAGTGAGTAGTATGCGTTTTAAACTGTTTGACTTACGTTTAAGTTTTTTAAATTTTTTTAATTTTTAGTTGCTTAGTTCACGTTCCTAAATTGATGTGCGTTGAAGTTGAATGTTGTCGTTTGTGGTTGTTTTTTTTTACTTTTTCTCATTTGTTTTTCGCTTGAATGCAATGGAATTTTAATTTTGATTTATGCGTTTTAAGTAAAGTTAAGTAGAAAATTGTATTATGTTTATGCATGTTTAATGCTAAATAATTACAAAATAGGGTTTATGTTAGGCTTAATGATTATTGTATTTTAGTTTTTTTTCCATTTTTTTATTTTGTTTATGTATTCGTTTTTAAGCAACACAAAAAGCAGCACTGCTTTATTGCAGACGATCCAATATGCATGATAAATATGAATAATGCATGATGTATTTTGAATATTTCTTATCCTAATTTACGCAACCCCAAATTTTGTTTGCAAATGCCGAAAGTTTTCTTCGTTTTTATCGTAAAATATTTTTGTCGATTAATTTTTGATTTTGATTTGCCGAAAATTGTTAATAGTAATATTAGGGTATTTTTTTTTCGATTCCTTCGTTTTAATTTATGAAATCCAACGGTTTTTGTATTTTCTGAATACGTTGCTCGCTATTTGAATTACTTGAAAATTTGTGAATTGTTTTGTGTTTTTGTTTTTTCGCTTCGATTTTTAAACAGTTTGTATATTATATATATATTTATTAAATGCCCTTTCTCTAAACGCTATTTAATATTTGTAGTTTGTTTACCATAAAAATTTGTAGTACATTTATATAAGTTTCCCATAATATATATAAGCAATATTTTTGTTCACAACACTACATTCATATATAAAATCGGTATACCTAGGTAGGGGTTAAAGTGTATGTATATAGAGTGTGTATAGGTAGACAAAAATAAAACTTACAAAACGTAAAAACTGTAAAAAAATAATCATCATAATACTCAGAATAAAATGTTAGATATATTTGGTAAGTTGTCAAGTCAACCAATTTAGTTCTCAATATGAAAGTTGACTTCCTGGTAAATTATGAGCTACCTCAAATGCTTTGCTATTTCTACGTTTTGAGCAAATGTTGTGTCCTTTAAAACTCTTGTAATTACATATTTTTAAGCATTTATTTCTCTATAAATTTGCATAGTTCAGTCTTTGAGTTTTGAAAGTAGCTTCACAATTTACAGAACTGTCTAAACAAAAATGCTGAAAATAATATTAAGAATATCAAACAAATAAATAAAAGAACAAGCAAAAGTTTCAATGTAATTTAAATATGTATTTAGCAAACAAATGTGTTGCAAAACTTAAAAAAAGCTTAAATAAATATCTGACAGCTATAGAAACTGAGGTGTGCACAATATCAATTTCAGTTTGTCTTAAAGCTTGCAATGTTTATTACTGAAACAGAAACGATCTGTAAATAAATAAAAGAGTGCGCTCAGGGCTGTTGTATAATACAATTTAGAGGGTGTGACTGAATGTTATTATTTTCTAACAATTGTTCTTTTTTTGTTTCTGCATAAATAAATGCTATTTGTGCATTGTTTAGCTTTAGTTTTTGTTCTTTTGGAAGCGCATTGTAAAATAAAACACATAAAGATTTAAATGTAAATAATAAAAAAATGCTAAACGTATGTTGTATAAAAATAATTATAAAATCGACTCACACAATGCTAATAATTATGATCACAAGTCAACGCAAGCCAACAAAAAGCAAAACTCAAACTTAAGCAGCCGAATGTGCGCTGGGTTTTGTTTCCGTCGAGTACAAAAATTATATGAACATGTGTCCTACATGTAGTTATAGGATTTGAAGACCATCAAAATTAATACAAAATTAAATATCTATCAATTACAGTAATATTATGACTTTGACTTAGGCTACGCAATAAGTTCATGCTTTTGGCATAGATGGCAAAGAAATCAAATCGAAAGAATCTTACGAGCTATTTCGGGCAGATCTTTTGCTTTTTATGCGAGAATATCTCCCATGCTCTTGATATTTTGGTA
The DNA here is from genome assembly GCA_035043565.1 of Drosophila robusta. Lineage (NCBI taxonomy): Eukaryota > Metazoa > Arthropoda > Insecta > Diptera > Drosophilidae > Drosophila > Drosophila robusta. The sequence goes on from JAWNMW010000584.1 coordinate 8,739,859, forward strand.
GTTCTGCTTGACTTACAACTAAAATACAATATTAAAAGTTCCTTTTAATTATGCAAACTGACAATTAATTTTTAAATATTGTTTTTGTTTTCGTTTCATTTTCGAGTTGTTTTTTTTTATATAAATGCAAAAGTGAATTGCATCTAGTTCTGGCCAAAACAATTGTTTGGTTAACTTTTTTCATATAGTATGCCTGCACACACGTACGTTTATGTGTAGATGTGTGAGTGCTCTTAGACGTTGTTTATAAATACTTGAAATAGTTAATAATTGTATATATGTATGTATGCGCTATATGCGTTGCTGTTTGCTGTGATGTTTTCTTTCATTCACTTGCTGCTCAAATAAGACTGACTTTCAGTGTGTGTATATATGTATATGTGTGAGGGTGTGTGTGTCTTCTGTGTGTGTTTGTGTGTGTGTCATTCAACTCCCACGCACTTCATTGACTTGAAACACTAAGCTAAAATGCCACGCCCACCGCCAGTCGCTTACAAATTACACTGCCATAGTATCGTAGGCTGTGAATCCTGCGCCATTTGTTTGTTGGAGTTGGAGTTGTTTTGGGCCGGCTTCGTTTCTGCAGAGGATCGGTCAATAATTGAGATACGTTAAAAACATGTATATATTAATAAAATGTACACATATATATGTATGTATATATGCATATTAGGCGTATCTGCAACCAAATTGCGCCTGCTTTAGTGTATTTTTGGATGTTTGCTATTGGTGCCTCATGTTTTGCGTGTGGCAAGGCCAAGCGCCAAGCTGCCGGATACTGTTAGGCGGCACTCGCAGCAGGTTGCACGAGTTGCTAATATTGTGGTAATTATAGTGTGGCATTATTTAAAGCCTGTTGATTAATATACGAGTATGCTATGTAATTGAAAAGTTTATCAAATGATAAATGCTTTGGGTATTATTCGAAACACTCAACTGTGATTTGCTTTCAATCAACCAAAAACAAATCGAAAATAATAGAATTGACAATAAATAAGAGTTAGGTAAAAGCGTTATTGTTTATTAAGCAGCGAGTGGAACAAAAAAGTTTAGTCATGCACACTCAGAGGCCCATAGTAAGTATATATACAAAGGAATAGTTGCGACCAGGACATGCAAAAGCTTCGACATTTAGTTACATAACTTAATTTAGGTTACAACTTACAACTGCCTGCGACTAAGTAGTGTCAGTGTGTCATTAACCATTATTTAGTATTATTATTTTTAAATGAAAAAAATACAAAATAGTCAGGGTTAGTAGCTGCATAGCGCACAAGTTCTTCTTGTCACATCAAAAATTGCACAGAAATTTATGTATAATATTAATTTAATATTTGCACTCGTGGTGGGTAAAAGAACACAAATAAAGCAAGAAAAACTCTTAAGCGGTTTTGTGTTTCAGATGCGAAATCCATACACCTCACACAATTCGTATTTTTAGATTGTTCTTTAAAGTCCAAGAGCATTTCGCTCCATAATATTCTTTCATAATTTAATGTTGCAAAAATAGGAATAAAATTCTTGAATTTGGTACGAAATAATCTTTATAAGAATATTCTTTGTACACATCAAATACATTATATGTTTATGAATAGCGGCATTATTTTTTAAATTTGGAATTTCTATTTCGATTGAATTTTTCACAAGCTTGTGCTTGATTTAAATATTCAATATTTAATACCGATATTCTCAGTTGAACAAGTGCCTAAATGTGTATTCTTTCTGTGCAATTTTCAGTTATTAAACATACTTTTTCATTGGTTATACTATGTAAGTATATTTGTAATAGTTTTCCATATTTACTCGTTTCTTACCTCTCAATCAATTTACGCATCTCTTCGGTGGTGCGTTGATCTTTCGGTTGTGGTGATCTTTTTACAGCTGTTCGTTTACGATTTTTTTTATAATTCATTTATTGTATTTGTAATCGACATATTTGCAATAAAAATTTGTATTTAAGAACCCCAAAAAATTGAGCAACCGAAAGTAGTAGTTATATTGGTTTAGAATATCATAGAATGTAAAAGAAAATAGAAAAAATGCAAAATGAAATTTAAAATAAAAATTTTCTTATGGTTCATACGTAAATTTAAAAAAAAACACACACAAATATATCCTTCTGATTTAACGTGCGAAATGATTGAAAAACTCAGAAATGTTTGTTGTAATTAAAATATTCATCTAGAATTCTTATATATCTAACTTATTGTTCTTTAAAACCATTTTGCCAAACAACTTTTATGTCGGACACATGCGAATTTCTAGACACTTGATATTCAATGGAATGAACACTATGAGGAATCAATTAAAATTAAAATCTTAATTCCGATATTAGATACAAAACATAAAACATTGAATGGTGCTGAAAAGGAACCCAATAAAATGTGGGCGGTGTGTTTTATGAAATGAAATGGAGTGTGTTTAATTGTGCATTACAAATTTAAAACAGATTCAATAACCAAAACCAAAGTTAATATTTTTAACACAAAAAAAATAAAAAAAATGTTTTGTTTTTAAACTTTAGCAAAACACAGCATGAATATTTATTGCGAAGAACACATTATCGACTGTTTTTGAAATGACTCATGAATGAAAATGTGGGAAGAGTACAAAATGAGCACATTCCTGGTATATGAGATCGAGGGGAGCTTCGTGAGAGTTTAACGATAAGTACGAAGAATGTGATGGGTGGTGTTTATTACGTTTTTTCGGAAGGGAATTCAAATTCACTATGAACACTAAATCAACTTTTTGCGATTTACGATCTGATATGACATCACTCACCCTCGTTTGAGTCTTCTGATAGATTTTAATATTCGAAAGTACAAACAAATTTTGAAAGGGAAATCAAGAAAATGTCGAATTGTCGTGTTAAAAATGAATGCGTTTTCAATTCAGCATTGCTAATAATATTTGTAATCTTAAAGTACAGTAGGATTTGAATGGGGTTCTCCCCGACTGCGTCACGAACACTTACCCCCATAGTTTCCGCGTGGTCCATGATCGCGATCGCATTCGGCCTCCGAGATCTCGTTGCTCTCCTTGGAGTCATTGAACGAGGAGTTGCTCATGTCGTGATTGCGTGGTGGAGGTGGTGGTGGCTCAGGCGAACCGTTGCCAGGATTGCGTGCAGAGCCTAAACAGACAGGATTACAAATCAGCGAATTCCTCCCGCGCCCTCTTTCGATCCCTCGCTTACCAATGCTGCGGCGTCCCATGGATCCGCGGGAGCCATAGTGATCGTAGGGCTGACCGTAGGGACCGCCATACTGAGAGCCGTACTGATCCTCCTCGGGTGCACAGTTGGCGGGATCATCGTATTCGGGTCCGGGGCCAGAGTACAGGCTGCCGCCCTGGGAGTTGACTCGTGTGTAGCGACGCTGTGAATGCGCAGAGGAGAGGTGGTTAGCATAGATAGGAACTCTTCTTGGTTTGTCTGCAGCTTGTATTACGTATTGATCCTCTTCGGCACAGTTGGCGGGGTCGTCGTACTCGGGTGCCGGGGTATAGATCGAGGACTGGCCGCCTTGGCTGTTCTTGCGCTGGTAGCGATTGGCACGCGGCATCGACTGGGATCCAGAGCGCGAGTGCACGTGTCCGGGATGACCGGGTGGCAGCATGGTGCCGGCGTGTCCGGGAACGGGCGTGTGTCCGTTCTGATGCGGGAAGGTCTGGAAGTTCATGGCCTTGGTGGGGTCCATTTCCTCGCGGAAGCCGAGCAGGTGGAACGTTGCATAGGGGCAGATCTCATCTTCCATGCCTTGCGAGAAGAGAGTTCGATTAGCAACAGTGCCGCCTTCTGCGCAGGATGGTTTCTGGGTGTCTTGGTATTTGTTTAGTGTTTTAGTACGAGTACAGCGGCCTGCCAGACGGAATAGTTTGGCCCGATATGTTGTACTTACTGTGGTTAGCTCGATGCGACTGGGTTTAGACTACGATATGTTAGTGGTTTTAAACGAAAATCAATCTCAATTTAAACGTTAAAAGTGGGAGTTAGATATTAGTTTGAGAGGAGCTTACAAAATAAAGAGGTTGACGAAATGAAAGTGGGGACCGCTCCTACCTGGATGTCTATAGTGGCAGTCGGGAGTGCCATGGGCATGGCCATAGTGATTGCCAATGCCGTGCATGGGGACTGGGGGCGCTTTCAGTTCCTCGTACAGGTTCGGATTGCGGCGCGGATCCCAAGTGGAGTGGTTCGAGCGCAAGCCGCCGCGGCCTGAACCGGTTCGTGTTCGTGTTCGTGTACGGTGTCATGTGTTTGTTTTGTTTGGTTGTTTTTTTTTTATTCAATTTCCAATATTCATACAACATCAACGATGAGTCAACGGAAAAATAAAACAAATTGAGGCAACAGCAACCGAAACGGAGAGGATTTGGAGTTGTGCCAGGAAGAATATTAAATCATAGTAAATAAGTCAGTAAATTAAAATTCGAAAAATAATTTTAGGAATTATCTAAATTCAGCACAACATTTAATAATGCGAGTTTTTTGAGGTCGGGTGGGGTTCAAATAATAAGAAGCGATTTTAAGAAGCAACGTGAAGAATTTCGTTCTGAGAAAGCGTTGCAGTCTGTTCATGTGTGTGGGTGTAAATATATATGATGGGCGTGGCATCGCCTGCCGATCGACCTAAGGTCTTATGGTGTATTGTTGATGCAAAAGCAACGCAAAATATGAAATACTCTTTTTTTCTCTCATTTTTTTTTTCATTTTTCATTTTGTACGCAAAGTAAATGGAAGAACAAATAAGCCGCAGCCAATGCGCAGTGAGTGCCCAATAGCTTTTGGGGCTGGGGGCTTCGCTGGCATAGTCCTGGCATTAATAAATGTTGCATTGGAAATTTAGATGCTTACTTATGACTGTACCTCGCTTAATCCGGTCGCAGGTGTTGTAGTTGGAGCCGGGCACGGGCGGCAGCTTCCGGTTCGGTGGTGCAATGTAGCCGAGCTCGTCGCGCAGGTCCGGGCGGCGTTTGTCCAGGGTGGCGCCGGGTCCCATTGTCTGATTGTAAACTACATCGTCTAGAATTAATATATGATATCGCGAACTCAATAGTGAAACACTGAAGATGCTTTTCCTTTTAATGCTGCTCAAAGGTCAACTCGCATACTTTACTTCTGTTTTCGTATCAATCAGCTTTGTTCCGTCACTCACAATAATTGCAATTCAAAATAGATATTTTTTTTTGGTTTTTTTTTTTTGGTGCGGCATCTCAAGACGCTAAAGTGCTAATTAGTAGCTCAAAAATACAAGTTATACAAATTGTGAACAAAAATTCCAAACGGAATTACGTGAAGTGTTTTTTTTTTTGTTTAATTTCAAAATATACCAACTTGTAAGCGATATAAGAATTCATGATGTAATGACATGAAATGAGAGATGATTCAAATTTTGAATTTAAATTTACTTTACTTTACGTTACTTTAGCGTTATTATATTCATTTGCGATTTCAAAAAGCATCTTAGTTTTGGTTTCATTTAATAAAGGGGTTCGAAATGTGTAAAATCAACAGCAACAAAAAGTGTCGATAGAAAGTTGTACAGAGAATGGAAAAATTTGTCTGTGGTGGAAAAGAAGTATGAAAAGTTTTTTGGACTGTGAAAGTTGCTTAGGTTATAAGCAAAACGTATTTACAACATTGGAGATAAGTATAGGGTATATGTATGTATATTACAACTCATAAGAATAGAGCATTAATTTTTGAATGTAATGCCAGAATAATCATGTATTTTAAATCAATAAATTTGTTTTTTTTATGTTGATTATATTTTGGTAAATCATTATGAAAACTCTAAGGACATCGCAAAATATTTGTACAAATGTAAATATTTAAATATAATTTTCCAATGGATCTTGATGGCGATGGAAAATTGATGATAGTTCTATGAGTATCATATAGGTATAATAGAGATATGTATGTATTATATACACAGCATTGACACACATTTAACATAAATAATATATTTTATATATTTTCGGTATTTTGTTGGTATATTTTTGTGAAAGTGAGAGCTTTTGGTATATTTCTGGGCGTGTATTCTTGAGTTTGTGTAAGCTGTAGTTAAAAGTAATTTTGTGTACGGATATTTTGAATAAATATATATCATGCTATTAATACGATAACTAAACATGAGCATTCCAAAATGATTAATTTTATGAGTTTACCGGTATTCTTGCAGAGTGACGGTATTCGATTTATGCGTAACTTGACCCTCGTATTGACATTGTGCATTCATTTTTGAAACGTATAATTTAAGGTTGAAAGAACATTTGTTTTCACACAATGCTCAACACTTTGGGCCAATAAAACAGAAATAAAATTTGTCGAAAATCATATGTATGGAAAGAAGAACACTTGCGCTCCTGTGCGATGGTGGCACAGGCAAACCTACAATAAACATCCTTTTGGCCGCCGCGCAGATCGTCCGCACGTCTCCGGGAGAGCGCCACGCACACCACACAGATGCCCACCGCAACCACAACGACGGTGGCTATCAGTGGCACCATAAAGTTCAGATCCAGCCACTCGGGCATCCAGGCCGGCAGGGGGATGCGAGCATGGACATTTCCATGGCCCGTGCCGTCGTCGAGGGGCGCGATTGTGCCTTTGGTTCGGTTCGGGATTGGGTTTCGGATTCAGATTCGATATACAAACCATAATCGAGCATGCAATTCGTTTATCGGATGCAACAACAGAGCAGGCAATTTCATAGCCAAAATATTTAAGATATTTTGGATTGTTGTATATGAACAGTTGTGTATATCAACAGAGGAAACAATGAGAAAAGAAAAGCGCGAGTGTTCGTTTTGCGTAGTATGTGGAGAGTGAGATAGATAGAGAGGAACCCGAAAAAAAGAAACAAAATATGCAATTAGTTTGATATACTTATAGATACCTTTGTGGTGATTGCCTTTGCTACGCAGAATACAAATAACAATTATCGCTATGATTATGACGAGCAGAGCCGCCACGACCGGCACTACTAAATTTAGGTTCGATAGAATTATGCGGATTGTATCCTCGGCGCTTAACTCGGGTAAATCACGCGAGGGTGCGATTGTGCCTGCAACAACAACAACAACAACCAAAGTGTTTCACATGTAGACCGAGACAAGGAGAGAGAGAGAGAGAGAGACAGTAATACAGAAATATAGATATATATGTATGCATGTATGTATGTATGTATAGAGAGAGAGAGAAAGAGAAAGAGTGTGAGCGAGAAGGAAGGTTCAGCATTTGGCCAACTGGGAAAGAGAGCGAGCAATTAACTCGTTCGCTCTCTTTGTTCCTTCGCCTTCTTCTCGTACATTGACTTTTGTACCCAGACACTAGTCGAGAGCACTCTTTTGTTTAACACACACATATACAAATACATTAACAAATATTAAAATACGAGTATTAGCTATGATTTGAGTTGAGTTTGAGTTCGTTCGCGCAATGTGGAGAAGTGTCACAAATAGTAGTTGAGAAAGAAAATTACTTAAATGGTAAAGTTATTAAGATTTTATTTTACAATGCGCCAAACTGGACGCATATTGTTTGTGAGTATTTTCAAGAAAACTATTTAACTTTTATATTTAAGTATTAACTTTAATTATGAATATGTAAAAAAAATCAACATCTTTTAAATACGTTCAAATGCAATTTGTTTTTATGCGTAAAGTCTTACAACTAATTAAGTAAATTGTTATTGTAATTCTAAGTATTGGAAACGCTAAACGCATTTAAGCAACTTGAAAATTCATTTAACAGCATTCCAAGTGTAAGCTTTCGAGAGTATGATTAGGAGTACGAGAACGAGAACGAGAATGGAACGAAAGATGGTCTTGGCCGTTTCTCAAGAGGTAACTGGAAATAAAACTTTTAAACACTAACTAACTTAGGTGGAACTCAACTATAAATTGATGACAGAACTGAATTGTAATCGAAATAAACGCTTGTGTGTAATGAATGGAAAACCAGGTGTTCATCTTCTCCTCCTCCTATTTGACCTCAGCTCTCTTGTGAACTTACTAACATGTTGGATGGTGGATCTTTGGTTGTTGTGCTTTCAGAAATGTGTGCGCTTTGGCTCTGCTCGGTTCTCAGGTTGAGTTTCTTTGGCTTTTATTTTTCAGTTAAAGCATGTTAAGTGAGCATTTTGCTAATGTCAAAATCAAATGAAGAGCCGTACTTAAAAATAATCGAAAATAAAAAACTTATTCATAATGCACGAGCCAAAAAAACTGGGTGAAGGATGTGATCAGTTGTGGAAAACATTGTACACATTTTTGATTTGAATTGTTGATAACCCATTTTGTACAAATATAATTCGATTTTGAATGGTACCAGATTCTTAAATATTGAAATCCATATTTGCCTTTGCTGCAGAGAAAATTCGTTACTTAAGGATTTGCAAACATAAAGAAACAATTCACAATTCGGAATTTGACAAAAGCAACACTTCAGTGTTCTACGAATAGCGGAAGGGAGTGTCGGGGGTTACAACATCAATTGATCATAGCACAGCAGGCAGTACGGAGTCCAATACGCCTTCATCTGTTTCAAAATGTACAAAATACTTGATCTCCACAGACTGGACACATAAATGCAATGAACAGAAGGTGATGAAACTAATTGAAATCATAGACAAGTAAACCATGAAATAAAAGTACACAATACATAATGAATAATACTAGGTAATGTGGTCGTCTAGAGCACTACGATTGTCTAGTGGTCACAGCGCAGTAAATAATTACAAAACTATAAAGTAAATAATCAATAAACGTGACTGGTGAACTGGTGGGATTTGTTAAGAACTATTTATAAAACATTACTTTTAAGATTGTAGCATTTGCATTTGCCGTTCTTGGGAGTTGTACATATGGTCATGTGGTATTGTATATAAAAACGTAAAAAACAAATTGCATTGACGCAATTAAAACATCGTTTGTACACTTTTCAATGCCGTTGCGTTCAAAGTTCAGGCATTTCATCGAAACTTTAACTTATAAAAATCAAAATCATAAAAAGATATGGTATTTTGTTCAACTATGTATGACAAGCGTTGGTGAAAATAAAAAAAATAATTACTGTGCAATTTGCTCTGATATACGAAATCAAAATCGAAATTTGCTCATTTTCAGTTTAGGTGATTTTGGTGAAAAGCATTTTCAACTCGGGAAAAGTGTGTTTAACATTTTTACTTTACGCCTAGATTGTTATTTGTATATGGACAATGTTGTTGGGGCTCTCCATTTGGCATGGCAGCGCAGCCCCAGCAACATTATCAACGTAGTTTTCTATGTACAAAAGCAATGTGAAACATATGAATTGGAAAACAGATCGTAAATACCTCCGGTCACGGTGAGCGTGGCAAAATCGTATTCGGCAACGGTGAAGCCCGCTGAGTTGTGGGCGGTAATACGGAGATTGTACCAGGTGGCGGGTTCCAGATCGAGAACAACGTAGTTATTATCGGGCTTCACGTTATTCGAGATTTGGTTCCACTCGAGTTGATCGCTGGAAAAGCGCAAAGTTAGTCTGAAATTGGGACAAGCTTGACTTCCGTTTGATACCGTTTCTTGCTCTCAACAACAAAGTGCGACATGGGGCAGCCACCATCCTTCCAGGCCTTGAAATGCAATGAAACCGAGTTGGATGAGACCTCAATGAAACGCGGCTTCTCTGGCAGCTTGGGCTTCTGGCCCTTGGTGCGTGTGTTCAAAATGTCGGAAGCTTCGCCGGCGCCAATGCTATAAGAAGGGATGCCACAGTCAAGGTAAATTATCGTTCGATGGACTTGTTTTCTACTCACTTGTTGAAACCCGTGGCATAGACCTGATAGCGCGAACCGCAAAGCAGACTCTCAATGTTGTGCTTCTGTGATTCCACAGAGACCTCTGCCGTCTCCCATTCGCCGAATTCTATCAATATTAAGATCGGTTAGCAAGTCGCACTAATATATCCAAATCATTCACTAACCTGGCTTATAGTGCAGAGTGTAGCCGTGCAGGGGAGCCGTGTCGCCCTCATGGGGCTTCAAGCGGACGGTCAGGGCGTCGGTGGTGGTGGCCGAGAGCGTGACGTGGGGCGACTGGGGAGGTGCCAGTACGATCAGCTTGTGGGTAATTGAGTCCTTGGCAATGGAGTTTTCGGCATGGCAGGAGTAGTCGCCGGCATCCTGGCGATTCACCGACTTGATCAGGAGCGAACCGTCGGGCAGCAGGCGCATGCGATCGTTGGCACTGAAGTCAACGCCCTTAATCTTCCAGGTGATCTCGGGCTGGGGCGCACCCACGGCCAAACAGGGCATCTTGGCGTCCTCCTTGAAGGTGGCCGTGAACGTGTCGTCGAAGGAGGCTATCTTGGCCGGCACCTGGTCGCTGGGCATCGCCACAATGCTCTTCGATTGCTGTCCCTCGCCGATGGTGGTGCTCGCCGTGACCCAGAACTCGTACGGCTTGTTCTTCTCCAGTTCGGTTGCCTCGAAGCTCATTTGATAGTGGGGCACCTTTTGGGTTTTCGTCTCAGTTTCAGCGCCTTCAGCCTTGGAGTAGACCGTGTACTGGGTGATAATGCCGTTGGGCTGTGCTGGTGGTCGCCAGGAAACCAGAATGGCCGCATTGCCCATAACCAGAGCCTTCACATCGGTGGGTGCTTCGGGAACTGTGTGCCAAAGGGAAAACGGGGAATAAGAGCCGAGCATAGAGAGTTCAGTCTGGACTTACCGTCGGGCTCCGTCTGGCAGTGAATGGGCACGCTGCGCACTCCATCACCTCCAGCCGTGGTAGCCAGCACCTGCATGGTGTAGTTCGTGTACTTCTTCAGGCCATGTAGCACAGTGTCGGAGGAAGCGGTCTTCTTGTAGTGGCGCTTGGTCTCATCTACGATGCGGGGAGGGGTCAATCGGATTGAGCATAGACGGGGCCAGACATCTACTTACCGTACCACTCGTCGCTGGGGGCATAGACTACCTTGTAGGTCTTGATCACACCGTTGGCCGACTCCAGGGGCGGACTGACCCAGCTGACGCGGATGGTCTGCGAGGTGAGGGTCGTGCAGGCGGTGTCGCTGGGCGGCTGGCTGGGCGTACCCTCGGCCGTGAACTGTTTCTCCTCATCGCTGAGTGGACCGGCGCCGATCTTGTTGAAGGCCTGAATAACCACCGAGTACTGGGTGTAGACGCGCAGATTGTTCAGCTCCAAATTGTGCTCCTTGCCCTCCTCGGTGATGAAGTTGATGGTCTCGAAGATATAGGACGAGTTCGTGTTGGATAGCTTGTAGCCGACATAGTAGCCCAGGATTTCGCCGTTCCAATCGGAACGTGGTGGTGGCTTCCACATCACGCGCAGTGTTGTCTGATTCACCGGATCCACTTTGATGTTCTGCGGCTTGCCCGACGGCGCCTCCTCGGCCGTGATGATGGTGACAGCCTCCGACGACTGCGAGGATCCAATTTCGTTCTCGGCGACGATGCGAATGTTGTAGGTGGTGGCGGGACTCAGTTTCTGGACTTGCGCCTCGGTTGTGTGGCCGGGCACCATCACGCGATCGATCTCGTCCCAGGATGCGCGTGAGCGCTTGAACTCAATGATGTACCGGTTCAATGGCGAGTTGCCGTCGTAGGGTTGCGCCCAGCTCAGCTGCACGGAGCGACCAGACTTGTCGAGGACCTTCAGAGCGTACGGCATCTCGGGCACCTCCTGCACAATCATATTGATGCTGGCATCGTCCGAGCCAAAGGCGTTGGTGGCCACACACGTGAACAGCGCCGAGTCGGAGCGTTCGGTGCGCTTGATCGACAGGCTGGACATGACGCCGGCGGAGAGGATTTCCTCCCGAATGGTATAGCGATTGTCGTTCTTGGGGTCCAGCCGCATGTTGTTCATGTTCCACAAAATGCCAATGGGCTTCTCACCCTTCGCCTCGCACTGCAGCACGGCGGGTTCGCCACGACGAGCGGTCTGGTTGCGCAGCTTCTCGGTGAACTCCGGCGGCGCCTGAACACTGACCATGATTACGGCTGAGAGTCCGGAGCCGATGCCGTTAATGGCCTCGCACAGGTAATAGCCCTCGTTAGTCTTCTGAATGTTGTCAATGTGCAGGGTGCCCTCCTCGACGCGAATGTTGTCGCTCTTCTTCAGGTCCTTGTACTCGCCGGGTGTATCACCTATTCAGTTTTAGAAAATACAAATCAGATCAATATCTCTGGTCTCTGGTCTGATGCACTGGCCCAACTTACCGACTGCTTTCTTCCAGGTCACCTGGGGCTTGGGGAAACCGTCGGCTTTGCACTCAACCTTGGCGTCGGATCCCTGAGCGAAGGCCTTGTCCGTGGGCTCCAGTATCCATCTGGGCGGCACTGTTGTAGTGTTGATTGGAGCGCGGTTATAAAGAAAAATATGTTAGCTGGTTTGTTGCGGGTTCTTGGTCTAAAGATAACAGTTAGCATGCGGCGTATAGGAATATTATTTAAGCGGATGGACGGACATTGTTTGTGCAAATTGAAATGATTTGAATATTTCAACGTATTTCGATAATATTTCATTCATTTTAATTTGTACAAACATAGTGGAAATATTCATGAGTAGTTTACTTTAATATGCAATCAGTATTATTTATTGAATATTTCCACTATTGACTTAAGCCTTAGTTAAACTCATAAGACAAACTACAACCAAAGAGATTAGCACAATTAAATAACTAAAGTGTTAAAGGACAACTGAAGGAAGGATGTTAATGAAACAATAAACAACTAACTAAAATATTAACAACATGCAATTTGTGCAAAACGAAGTACCGTTCGTCTGATTGTTATTCAAACATTTTCTTTGGATTGTTTCGTAAATGTGTTTTTCAAACAGACTTCGTTTTGTGCCTTAATCACTAAGTAAACCATAGATTGTAATCGAAATGATAGTAATTAATGTTGGGGATATGAGGGAATTAGGTTCGGGTGGGGTGGGGACGTAGCAGGGACTCGTGTTTCCATGGAGCGTACAAATTTGTCGTTAACTTTTATGGAAGCGAACAGATTCAGACAGCACAGAAGGCTGAGCTTGTAGTATTTAGTAGACAATTAGAAGCGGTTAATATGCGAGTAGTTGTTATTGTGGTTTGCAGTTTATTCGGTGTGTTGGAGCATGAGCCTGATCAAATTGTAATGTACAGAACGGAATTGAAATTAAAAACATATTTCGGCATATGTATATCGTACAGAAAGCTCAAGCAAGTATCAGGCTGTGAGTCCTTTCGCGGTGCGTATACGTATTTGTGCATGGCATGAATATGGGTGTGTATGTGTGTGTGTGTGTGCTGCTGGTTATAATGTATGCGAATCTGAGCTGTTTTGCCATATAAGAGCTTATTCGGATGCGTAGAGATTAGGTCTTAGCTAACATTGCCTCCGTCGGGCAATCCGAGAAAAAAGAGTGATCAATACAAGTACTTATATACAGTGCCTAAATGGAAGGGGAAAACTTTCTTAATAGACCGCAAGCGAACTCGTTAAACAGTCTTTGGCCTATAGAGCAAAATAAGTCGAGAAAATCTTGATTAGCTGACGAGAAAAATGGAAATCGTTGATGTGAATGTGTCAATGTCATTCCAATTTACCGTTGACCGTCAGCACGGCCTGCCTCTGGGCCACGCCCACATGGTTGCTGGCCGAGCAGCTGTAGTTGCCAGCGTGGCGAGCCTGCGCCTGGTTGATCAACAGCAGGCTCGTGTGCTCGCCGACAGTCGCCTGTGTGGCGTCCGTGCCGTCGTCGTCGTCGTCGTGCAACGGCCTCCCATTCAGCCGCCACTCGAAGCGAATGGGCGTGGCACCCCTGCTGGCGATGCACGTCAGCTGCACGTAGTCGCCGACATCGCAAACGGACGCGGAGAGCGACAGGGCGGCGAGCAGTGGCGGCTCTAAAGTCGTGCAAAGCAATCGAACATTTTTTCAAGTTCGCTGTCTAAGTCTTTTGATTTTGTATTCGAATGGGGACACAAAATATAAAAGGAAACGTATTTACAAATAATAGCCGTTACACTAGAACACGAGTCTACGGATGTACCCTTTACTTTCAGCGTGGACCAGCGGCTGGCCAGACCGGCCGCATTGCTGGCCACGCACGTGTAGTTGCCGGAGTCGCCGATGGTTGTCTGGCGCAGCGAGAGGATGAGGGTGTACTCATCGATCTTGTGGTATATGGAGCGCAGCAGGGGCTGCCCGTCCTTCAGCCAGTAGATGTCGATGGGCAGATCGCCCGAGGTGACCATGCACATGACACGCACCGCCTGGCCGCCGTTGACGCCGTTGGCATTGAAATGGAACTGCTCGATTTGGGGCAGCTCTGACCGGAGGCGAGGGGGGAGGACACACAAAAGCCGTGCATGAGTGTGAGTGTTATTATACAAATTGTGCTAATGCAAACCGACACCGGGGCAAACACAGAAGGACACAGATGAGGGTGGCGAAATGTACAGTTGCTGCCTTAACTAGGAGCTACTACCAACTACCAGGCCAAGTCGTAAAGCTGTGGGGGAAACAAACCCTTGACACTGAGCTCGGTCTCGACGGTCGAGTAGCCGGCCCCATTGGCACCCATGCAGGTGTAGGTGCCCGCGTGGCCGCCCTGCACGCTCTCAATGTTCAGAGAGCTGCTGCGCCGGCTGTGCATCAGAATGCTGACGCCCCGCAGCTGCCCAGCCGGCTGCCCGTTGTAGTACCAGGTAATGTTGAAGGGGGCATCTCCGTGCACCACGGCGCAAGTCAGTTGATAGTAGTCGCCCACATAGAGCGGCGAATTGATCGGAAGTGGCGCCAGTTTTGGTGGCACTTAAAAAACAAAAGACGTAGAAAATAAACTTAAAAGTGCGGCAGGTCCTGTCGTTTGTCCCGTTGCGCCCACCTAAGTCCTGCCTAAATAAAATTCTAGTTGGTGCTGAAAGTTGCGGTGCTGTTGGTTAATTTGTACATGCGACGTGTGTCCGCGTATGTGAGATAGAGAGCCAGATAGAAACAGAGACAGACAGAGTCAGACATGCAGCCGAAATGTCGAGCACGCATTGGGTTAGTAGCAACAAACTACGGCGGACAGGTTATTGGCGTATACGTTATATCTAACCGTAGACATTCAGGAGCGTCGTGAAGCGCCGGTGGCCGGCCAAGTTCTTGGCGTGGCACGTAAAGTTGCCGGCGTGCGGCGCCTCAACGGCCTCAATGGTCAGAACACTGCTGCGGCTGCCAACGCCCGAGGTGCTGATGCCCAGCTGCTCGGTGATCAACTGACCGTTCAGGGTCCACTCGATCTGCATGGGCAGATCGCCCACGGGCACGGAGCAGTGCAGCGTCAGGTACTGGCCCACCTGGGCGGGGCCCTGCTCAAAGGCGAAGGGTATGATGCGCGGCACAACTGCACGGATCGAGATGGAAATTGAAAAGAACCGAAATAATACAGAGCACAAAACTTAGGTAATCCAAAAAAAAATAAACATTGAGTGTGATGTTGAACGCGGCACCTATGACTTTCAGCTGGGTGCTGTAGGAGGCCTTGCCGGCGGCATTTTCGCCGTGGCAACTGTAGTTTCCGGCGTGCTTTGCCGCGACGCTCTCGATGGTCAGAACGCTGCTGCGCCTGCCCATTTTGGCAATGAGTATGTCCTGGTCTTCGTCATTGAAGAGCGGCTGCTTATTGAACGTCCAGCGTATGTTCAGGGGCAGGTCGCCCTCGGTCAGGGTGCACTGGTAGGTGATATACTGGCCCAGGTGGGTGGGCTGGGCGCTCGTGGCGAACGGCGTTATTTGGGGCAGTACTTGTTTTGGGTGCAGGCACAACAGAAAAAAAGAACACAAAGAAAAACACAAAACACAAGGTTTACTATACGAAAACTAAAGCTACAACAAATCAAAGCTCAGGAGCTGCCCAACCGTTGACTATCAGCGCCGCCGTATATTCGACGGTCTGGGCACTGTTGCGGGCCCGGCACGTATAGTTGCCGGCATTGTTGCCGTTCACGGAGTCGATGGTCAGCACGTTGACCTTCTTGCCTATCTTGGAGCTGGTCACGCCATGGTACTCGTTGATGGCATAGTCATTGAACAGCCAGTAGATGTCCACGGGCAGATCGCCCTTGGAGATGGTGCACTGTACGGTCACCGAGTCGCCGAAGTTCGCGGGCTCGTCCCCGAACTCAAAGGTGTTATATGCGGCGGCACTTGATCGGAGTGGAGACGGAAAAGTTTGAGATTAGGCCGTGCAATGCAAGAGTTGTCTCCATGCGGGGTGGCTGCAAAGTGCCACCTGATTCCATAGGTTCATTGTACTCTCAAGTTCGTTGCCTAAGTCTTTCGATTGCCGTTTTCGTTGATCAAAGCCAAAACAAGCAGCCAGCAAAATCACATTTACTAAAGCCAAAAGCAGTCATGCACTTGCTGTGTTTATTTGTGTGGCTTTCAATTTTGGTGGTGTAAATTAAGAAGGAAATAAAACAGGTGACAACGTTGCAGTCGGGTGTAACCGACAGCGCCATACTCGTTCACAGTGTAGTGAGAGCTAACAAGAAGAAGACTATCTTAATAATTATCCTAGTATTGTAAAAGTCTGTCTGTCAAAATTTAGTGACTCTAGTCCCGGTTTACCCGCAGGTATATATGAGTACATATTATAAGTTACATGTTTTGGCAGATGAACAGTGCACACATCCAATATACTCTTCTCACTTTGTGAACAAGTACAATAGAAAGCAATAAAAAAAAACAATTCACATTCATGTGCTGTACAAATGTCGCTGTACCATTAACATAGAGCTGGGCCGTGTAGACCGAGGAGGCCCACAGATTTCGAGCCTTGCACGTGTAGTTGCCGACGTGACGCGCATTGACCGCATCGATCATGAGGACGCTCAGGCGCTTGCCCATTTTGGAGGTGGAAATGCCCGAATAATGATTGATGGGATAGTCATTGAAGAGCCACTCGATGTCGAGTGGCAAATCGCCCGAGCTGACCAGGCAGTTCACCGACACGGAATCCTCAAAACTGACGGGCGCTTCGCCGAAAACAAAAGGCGCTATTTTGGGTGCGACTGATCAAAGAGTACAAAGGGACATTTCACTATATTAAGCTGAGTGCTCGCTGGGAAATCGGGTATTAATATTAAATATTAAACGTAAATTGAAGGAACCAAAATATATGTACATAAGACCACTAAGACTACTCATGTCTATGGCTCAAATACCATTCACAATCAGCTCGGTCGTATAGTTGACGGCGGCCGCATGATTCCTCGCCCGACAACTGTACCTGCCGGCATGGCGCGCCTGGACACTGTCAATGCTGAGCACACTGTTCCGTTTGCCGCCCTTTATGACACTAATGCCGGAGTAGGAGCTGATGCCGTAGTCATTGAACAGCCACTCAATGTCGATGGGCGAGTCGCCAGTGGATATTTGACACATTATCGACACAGAATCCTCAACATTGGCGGGCTCGTCGCCAAAGTCAAAGGGCGTAATTTTGGGTGGTACTTTTGGGATAAGTAAGTAAGGATAAGTAAGGAAATCATAAATACAGCCAGGCAATTATGGACAGACGATTAATATTATCAGTAGACATAACAACCGTTCACAACGA
Source organism: Drosophila robusta (assembly GCA_035043565.1). Taxonomy (NCBI): domain Eukaryota; kingdom Metazoa; phylum Arthropoda; class Insecta; order Diptera; family Drosophilidae; genus Drosophila; species Drosophila robusta. The sequence goes on from JAWNMW010000584.1 coordinate 8,757,466, forward strand.
GGGCCGCTGCGAATTCGCTGCTCGCCGCCTTATTCTTCGCCTTGCAGCTGTAGTTGCCGGCGTGACCCGCGTGCACCGAGTCTATGGTCAAAACACTCGTTCTTTTGCCCCCACGCAGGACGGCAATGCCCGAGGCGAAGTTTATGGGCTGTCCGTTGAACAGCCATTCGATATCGATGGGCAGGTCGCCAGAGGAAACCAAGCAACTCACGGAAACGGAGTCCTCGAAGTTGGCTGGCGCTTCGCCGAAATCAAAGGGCGCTAGTTTAGGGGAGCTAAAGGAAGTTCAGATTTGAAAGTGTTTTAGACTGTACTGGGTGAGGAGAACTTAAAAAACACTAAAAGAAATCTAGGTATTCCCCACTTATGTGCTAACTGTAAAACTCTGGTATACCATTCACGATCAAGGCAGTTGTGTGATTGACGGCGGCCGCGTGATTCCTGGCCAGGCAGCTGTACTTGCCGGCGTGGCGAGCACTTACGTTGTCTATGGTCAGCATGCTAGTCCGTTTGCCGCCCTTCATGACCGTAATGCCGGAGTACGAGCTGATGCCGTAGTCGTTGAACGACCACTCAATGTCGATGGGTAGATCACCGCTAGAGATCAGACAGGTCACCGATACGGAATCTTCCACGTTGGTGGGCTCGTCTCCAAAGTTAAAGGGCGTTATTTTGGGGGTACTTAAAATCGTGGACCGTGTGTAGAGAGGCATAAAACAAAAAGTGAAACAGCACAAACAAATATAAAGCAAATTCAACAGAAGCATATTCTCTAAGGTCGCAAGTTATGTGTGAGGTACCATTCACAATGAGTTCGGTTGTGTGGTTAACGGCAGCCGCGTGGTTCTTGGCGCGGCAACTGTACCTGCCCGCGTGTCGGGCCTGTACGCTGTCAATGCCCAGGACGCTGCTGCGCTTGCCGCCCTTGACAACAGTTATGCCCGAATAGGAGCTGATGCCGTAGTCGTTGAACAGCCACTCAATATCGATGGGCAGGTCGCCACTGGATATGAGGCAGGTGACGGACACGGAGTCCTCCACGTTAGTGGGCTCCTCTCCAAAGTCAAAGGGCGTTATTTTGGGCGGTACTTCAAGCAAAGGGTGAGGTGAAAGGAATTGTAATCAAATCAAACAAACTAAATGTTAAAGTCAAATATAATGTCTAGCTACGATCCCAAAATCTCTGTCAGATACCATTCACAATCAATGCCGTAGTATAATTAACTGCTGCCGCATGATTCTTGGCCTTGCAGCTATATTTTCCGGCATGTCGAGCCTGGACATTATCAATGCTCAGCATACTGTTGCGCTTGCCGCCCTTCACTACGTTTATGCCCGAGTACGAGCTGATGCCGTAGTCGTTGAAGAACCATTCGATATCGATGGGCATGTCCCCGCTGGAGATTAAACAAGTTACCGACACGGAATCCTCAACATTCGTGGGTTCCTCTCCGAAGGTAAAGGGCGTGATTTTGGGCGGTGCTTTTGATATCAGAAAAGTTGAGGCGTGGTAAGTTTCAAATATAACAGAAAATTAAAGAAAAAAAACAAATAACGATGCGAAAGCTTTCAGTTACAAAAATACCATTCACAATCAGTTCGGTCGTGTAATTGACGGCAGCTGCCTGGTTCCTGGCACGACAAGTGTAGTTCCCAACGTGACTGGCATGGACATTGTCGATGCTCAGGACGCTGTTCCTCTTGCCGCCTTTCATGACCATTATACCCGAGTACGAACTGATGCCGTAGTGATTGAACAACCATTCGATGTCGATGGGCAGGTCTCCGGTTGAGATTAGACATGTCACCGAGACAGAGTCCTCAACATTTGCCGGCTCTTCGCCGAAGCTGAAGGGTGTTATTTTGGGCGGTACTTGGGTAGGGCAGAGTGGATAGAGGGGGGTTCAGTAAATGTAAAATCAAACGATAGAACTTAAACGATATAGTATGCTAGATATCCTGCTCTTGCCATTGACAATGAGGGCCGCTGCGAATTCGCTGCTGGCAGCCTTATTCTTCGCCTTGCAGCTGTAGTTGCCGGCGTGCCCGGCGTGCACCGAGTCAATGGTCAGGAGGCTCGTTCGCTTGCCGCCCTTGAGCACCGCAACGCCGGCGGCGTAGTTCACCGGTGCGCCCTCGAACAGCCATTCAATCTCGATGGGCAAATCGCCCGAGGTCACCAAGCAATTGACTGAGACCGAATCCTCAAAGTTGGCCGGTGCTTCGCCGAAATCAAAGGGCGCTATTTTGGGCGGAGCTGTGGGTAGAATTCTGTGTGTAGCGGCGTGGAAGTCAAACCAAAAGCCAAAAACAAAATAAGACAATCACAGATCATGCAATTAACGCCCAAACGAATACCATTCACAACCAACTCGGCTGTGTACTCTGCCGAATCCGCATCGTTGCGCGCCTTGCAAGTGTAGTTGCCCGCATGACCGCCATGCACAGAGTCTATGGTCAGGATGCTGGCCTTCTTGCCGCCCTTGACTATGGACACGCCCGTGTAGGATTGAATGTATTCGCCGTTGAAGAGCCAAGCGATGTCCATGGGCAAGTCCCCCAAATAGATGAGGCAATTAACCGAAACCGACTCCTCAAAGTTGACGGCATGATCGCCAAAGTCGAAATGTGCAATTTTGGGGGGTACTTGATTTGGGTAGTGGGTAGGTAGAGTCAAATAAAAAAGAATAAAGCAAAATATTAAACACGCGATAGTCGACAACTGGCGGGTACCGTTCACCACCAGCTCGGCGGTGTAGTTCACCGAGGTGGCTCTATTGACGGCCACGCAGGTGTAGTTGCCCGCGTGGTGGTCGCGCACATAGTCGATGGACAGAGCGCTGATCTTCTTGCCCAGCTTCACCATGGACACATCGTAGACATTCTCATTGATTTCGCGTCCATTGAAGTGCCACGCAAAACTAACAGGAAAGTCGCCGGAGGTAACCAGACATTGCACACTCGCCGATTCGCCAAAGTTCGAGGGCTCTTCCCCAAAGTCAAATTGTGCAATTTTGGGCGCCACTTGAGACGAGGGTTGTATTTAGAGGGGGATGATGGGTTGAAATAAACAAAAGCAAAATCATTATGCTACGCGTATAGGTAAGTGAGAGTATTAACCGTTCACTTTCAATTCGGCCGTGTGGTTAACACGACCCGCCCGATTCTCGGCTATGCAGGAATAGTTGCCCGCATGCTTGGCCGAGACCGCCTCGATGGTCAGCTCGTTGATGCGTTTGCCCCGCTTGGTTGTCAGTATTTCTAGGTAATCCTCAAAGGGCTTATCGTTCAGCGTCCAGGTAATGTTAACGGGCAAATCGCCGCCCGAAATGGTGCACTGCACGTTCACAAATTCACCATAGCTCATGGACTCATCCCCAAAGGAGAAGGGGCTGATACGGGGCACAGCTGGTTAAGAAGTAAGTTTAATTAATTGTCATTTGAGATGAGATCAACGGAGGTAAACTTTGCTCGATTCACACATATTCCATATCCCCAAAGGAGAAGGGGCTGATACGGGGCACAGCTGGTTAAGAAGTAGGTTTAATTAATTGTCATTTGAGATGAGATCAACGGAGGTAAGCTTTGCTCGATTCACACATATTCCATATCCCCAAAGGAGAAGGGGTTTATACGTGGCACTAGCTGGTTAAGAAGTAGGTTTAATTAATTGTCATTTTGAGATGAGATCAACGGAGGTAAACTTTGCTCGATTCACACATATTCCATATCCCCAAAGGAGAAGGGGTTTATACGTGGCACAGCTGGTTAAGAAGTAGGTTTAATTAATTGTCATTTGAGATGAGATCAACAGAGGTAAACTTTGCTCGATTCACACATATTCCAGCAGCACACAACACAGTAGCGTATAAAAGCGTGTGGGGATGACGATAATAACAACTACAAGTGATCTTCGGCACACCGAAGAGAGAATACCCTTGAATCTTTAAAAAGTCGGATTGACCACTGCAAGGGCATAGTAATGAAAACAGTCAAAGTTATTAAATAGAAAGATAACTACAGGTAGGTCTATAAGCTTTGTGGCCACGCACCGTTGACAATCAGCTCGGCTGAATGCTCGGCACGACCCGCCGAATTGCTGGCAATGCACGTATAATTGCCGGCGTGCTTCGCCTCAATGGCATCGATCATTAGGTTGTGTATGCGCTGGCCGCGTTTCTCGGTGAATATCTCCAATTCCGGCAACAGCGGATGCCGATTCAATGTCCAGATGACCGAAACGGGCAAATCGCCGCCCGATATGGTGCAATGGACCGAGACGGGCTCACCGAAATTCATGGGCTCCGTGCCAAAGGAAAAGGGCGTAATTTTGGGCGGCACTGATCAAATGATGGGAATTTAAATAAAACCAAAAAAGGTTAATGTAAATCAGCCAATTGAAAAATGATAAAAATAAAGTTGAGATATTCGCATTCTGTCAGCCGACAAACCATTCACAATCAGACGCGCCGAGTGGGCGGTCAGGCCCGCCTTGTTCTGGGCGTGGCAGGAGTAGAGGCCGGCGTGGTGAGCGGCCACAGACTCGATGGAAAGCACATTGATGCGCTTGCCAATGCGCGAGAAGGAGATGTCATGGTAGCTGTCAATGGTGGCATTGTTTAGCAGCCAGGTGACATTGATGGGCAGATCCCCGCCCAGAATGGTGCACTGCACCGAGGCAGGTTCGCCGTAGTTGAGTGGCTCCTCGCCGAAGTCGAACGGTGCGATCTTGGGCGACACTTAAGGCAGCAAGAAGGATTCGGTTAAGTTAGCTTAGGCATAGATAGTCAGGTGGATGAGTATGTGTGAGCATTAGAAGTTTTAGTATCAAATCGAACTGGCAGCGAAGTTAAAGTCATTAAGCGTAACCACAACCGCCCCAAAGTCAAACTAGACTACGCAATTAATCGACTCGAGTACCGTTGACGGTCAGGTTGACGCCGTAGCTGGTCGTGCCCGCCGCATTGCTGGCAATGCAGGTGTAGGTGCCCGTGTGGGCGGGACTAGCGCTACTGATGGACAACATGCTCGTCTTGCTGCTGATGCGATTGGTGCGCATTTGCGGCTGCGCCAGATCGTAGCTGGCATCGCTGTCGCTGGCACTGCGCTCGAAGCTCCAGTGCACCCGCAGGGGACGATCCCCCTTTTGGATCTGGCAAAACAAGTCGATGGAGTCGCCCGTGTTGATCACATCCTCATAGGCAAAGGGCACAATCTGCGGCAGCACTGATCAAAATGTGTGGAAGTGTTTTGTGTTAGGCGGGCATTTCGAAACCAAAACGCATGTACAAAATAAAAGATTCTGGAACAAGACTTTGAGGGTGTCGCAGGCAAACCATTGACGAACAGCTCCGCGGTGTGGCTAATATTGCCCGCACTGTTGCTGGCCACGCAGCTGTAGTTGCCCATGTGCACCGCCTTGACGGTCTCCACGGTCAGCAGGCTAATCCGCTCGCCGATTTTGCTGGCCATCATGCCCAGATGTGGGAACAGCGGCAAGTCGTTGTGGGTCCAGCGTATTCGCAGCGGCAGGTCGCCCTTGGCCACGTGGCAGGTCAACTGCACGCTGTCGCCCTCATTGGCGTCGCCGTCAAAGCTAAACGGATGTATGCTGGGCAGCACTGCCGGCAGCAGGTTCAGGAGTTGGGATGCAAGCAAAACAACAGGATAACAAGGAAAAAAAAGATAATCTTAATGCTAACTGCTAGAGTGGAACATGTGTGAAAGGTCACCGTTGACTCTCAGTTCGGCACTGTAGCTGCTCTCGCCGGCCTGATTGCGCGCCCGACAGGTGTAAACGCCCCGGTGCTCGGCAGCTATGTAGTCAATGTTGAGCGTGCTCGATTTGCTGGACATGCGACCGACGACCACGTCCCAGTCGCCGCTGGTCAGCGTCTGGTTGTTCAGCGCCCAGCTAATGTCGATGGGCAGATCGCCCTTGATAACGGTGCATTGTATGCCCGCCGTCTCACCGGAGTTGGAAGCCTCGTCGCCAAAGTCAAAGGGTCTAATTTGCGGGGGCACTGTTGGATGTTTGTGGTCAGGGTTGGGTTTAAAATCATAATAGGCATAAACAGAAAGTACAACTACATATAATTGAGTTCGAATAGCCAACCATTCACAACTAGTTCGGCGGTTTGCTCGGCGCTGCCCGCCGCATTGCTGGCAATGCATTTATAGAGCCCACGATGATGACCGTTGATGGAGTCAATACTCAGGGAGCTGAGTTTCGGTGACATTTTGATAATTCGTATGCCCACATTCTCGTTCGTTATGGGCTGTCCGTTCAGGGTCCAGTGCAGCTGCAGCGGAGTGTCGCCCTTGAACACCATGCACTGGACGGCCGTGCTGTCGCCGTAGTTGGAGGGCTCATCGCCAAAAACAAAGGGCATGACTTGTGGGGGTACTGGGCAATGCATGAAAAACTCGAAACTAGTGAATTGAACACAGGCAGAGGACTAAAAACAAAGTAAGGAATTCGTTTCAACAACTCAATTTCGATTCAGCGCAGATAAACCGAAATTCAGCGCACCTATTCCTAAGAATTATGACAAAACAGCTTGATTACTAATTAATAATTCGGGTTTCCTTGCTATTCAGCAGGTAAAACGAAATTCAGCGCACGTATTCCTAAGAATTATGACAAAACAGCTTGATTGACTAATTAAAAAACCGGGTTTCCTTGCTATTCAGCAGGTAAAACGAAATTCAGCGCACGTATTCCTAAGAATTATGACAAAACAGCTTGATTAACTAATTAAAAAACCGGGTTTCCTTGCTATTCAGCAGGTAAAACGAAATTCGGCGCGCCTATTCCTAAGAATTAGGACAAAACAGCTTGATTACTACTTAAAAAACCGGGTTTCCTTGCTATTCAGCGAGTAAAATGAGAGTCAGCGCTATTCCTAAGAATTATGACAAAACAGCTTGATTTCTAATTAAAAAACCGGGTTTCCTTGCTATTCAGCAGGTAAAACGAAATTCAGCGCACCTATTCCTAAGAATTATGACAAAACAGCTTGATTTCTAATTAAAAAACCGGGTTTCCTTGCTATTCAGCAGGTAAAACGAAATTCAGCGCACGTATTCCTAAGAATTAGGACAAAACAGCTTGATTGACTAATTAAAAAACCGGGTTTCCTTGCTATTCAGCAGGTAAAACGAAATTCAGCGCGCCTATTCCTAAGAATTAGGACAAAACAGCTTGATTTACTAATTAAAAAACCGGGTTTCCTTGCTATTCAGCAGGTAAAACGAAATTCAGCGCACGTATTCCTAAGAATTATGACAAAACAGCTTGATTTCTAATTAAAAAACCGGGTTTCCTTGCTATTCAGCAGGTAAAACGAAATTCAGCGCACGTATTCCTAAGAATTAGGACAAAACAGCTTGATTACTAATTAAAAACCCGGGTTTCCTTGCTATTCAGCAGGTAAAACGAAATTCAGCGCACGTATTCCTAAGAATTATGACAAAACAGCTTGATAACTAGTTAAAAAACAGACTTTCTTTGCAATTCAGCAGCTTTCAATGCTATTCAGCAAGCGCAAAGTGAGATCCAGCCGAACATTACTCATTTGCTGGAAGTGCGCAGTGCTCCAACCTCAAACACCACATTCAGCGGGTTTTTTTAGTGCTACTTAAGCATAGTACAGCATGTTTAACTAATTTAGCGTGCTACACAGATATCTGCCCAAACAAACCATTAACTTGCAATTCAGCAACATATTCGCTGCTGCCAGCCGCATTGGTGGCCGTGCACTTGTAAACACCGCGATGGAAGGCATTCAGCGAATCGATATTCAGCAAACTGGTTCCCTTAGTCCAACGCACCAAGCTGAAGCCGTTCTCGCCATCGACGATGGGCGCTGAGTTTAGGGACCAGCGTATTTCCAAGGGTGAATCCCCCTTGGGCACCACACAGTTCGCGCTGGCGATGTCGCCCACATCGGCCGCAGCCTCGCCAAAGCTAAACGGCAGCACTTGCGGTGGCACTTGAAGGTGGTTAAGTGGTTTATGATCAGAAATCAAACAAATGGAACAACATAAAATAATCAAAATGTTTATGAGCTACGTGCGTAATGATCCTAATAAGTCCCAAGTTCAGCACAAACCGTTCACATGCAATTCAGCGCTAAATTCAGCGCCGCCCGCCTTGTTTGTGGCTATGCATTTATATATTCCGCGATGCCGGGCCTCCAGAGCGTCAATGCTCAACGAGCTGGTGCGTGGATTCAGGCGCGACAGGGAGAACCCATGCTCGCCCGTTATAATAGGCGCAGAGTTCAGGGTCCAGCGTATTTCCATGGGCAAATCGCCCTTCGGCACCATGCAGAAAATACCAGCTATTTCACCCGTGTTGGCGGTTTCGATGCCAAAGTCGAAGGGTTGTATTTGTGGGGGCACTTTATAGATGGGAGTCGGGACAACAAAACAAGTGAATACCAAATCAAAAGAAAACAACAACAAATATATCTAATCAAAACAAAAAGAATATTCTACGTGACCAACCATTCACTTCTAGAACCGCAACATATTCAGCATAACCCGCTGAATTGTTGGCTATGCATTTGTAGCTGCCCCGATGAGCGGCCTCCAAGGAGTCCACGTTCAGAGAGCTGGTGCGCTTGTTGAGCCGCACCAGGGTAAACCCGAGCTCGCCGTTGACTATCAGCGCCGAGTTCAGAGTCCAGTATATATCCAAGGGCAAGTCGCCCTTGGGCACGCACAGGTAACACTGACCACCTCGCCGCGGTTCAGCGGCTCTTCTCCAAAGGAAAATGGACTTATCTGGGGTGCAACTGTGTTCAAGGAATAAGGTTTACGGCTATTTAACTGCAATTCGTCAAGGTAAAACCTATTCAGCACACACGCCTTCCACCGAATAAACCAGAAGAATGTTAATAAGCAGATAGCAAAAGCTGCGGACCCCTAGGAGAAATGGGGAAATAGGGAAGCTTGTGGACCACCAACCGTTCACTTGCAACTCAGCGGCATATTTTGCCCGACCCGCCCGATTCTGGGCGATGCAGCTATAAGCCCCGCGATGCTTGGCCTCGAGGGCATCCACGCTGAGGTAGCTGGTGCGGCTGTTCAGCTGCATGACAGTGAATCCATCTCGGCCCGATTCAACAGTCTCATTGTTCAGACTCCAATGTATGTCCAATGGTAAATCTCCCTTAAGCACCACACAAGTGATGCTCAAAACATCGCCCATGTTGAAGACCTCACTGCCAAAGCTAAAGGGCAGGACATGGGGTGACACTGTATAAATAATGTGTTAAATAACAAATGAATAAACCAAAGTAATAGTCTAGACCACAAGCAATTATTATGTAAGGAGATCCTGTCCTATACCGTTGACTTTTAATTCGGAAGTGGTGTAACTAGATCCTGCCATATTCTCGGCTATGCACTTGAATATGCCCCGATGGTCCTGCTCAACGGCGGCTATATTCAGCACACTGGTCTTGGGGGAGAGCTTCAGTATGGTAATGCCTTCCTCGCCGTTGATAATGGGTCGCGAGTTGAGCGTCCATTTGATGTTTATGGGCACATCGCCCTTTTGCACCATGCACTGGACGCCGGCGTTTTCGCCAGTGTTCACGGGATCATCGCCGAACGAGAAGGACGCAATGGACGGTGGCACTGACAAATATTGAAATTGGTATTGGGTTGGGTTTGGGTTGGGTAACAGAACTGAACATAAGGTAAAGGATAATCTGGAAGCTACGCCGAGAGGAACTGAAGCCTAACCATTGACCGCTAGCATTGCCGACTGCCTGGTTTCGCCAGCATTGTTGGTGGCCACGCAGGAGTAGTTGCCCGCGTGGCGAGCTCGCACGGATTCGATGCTCAGCACGCTGATGCGCTGGCTATTGCGGGTGACGACAACGCCATCGTTGGTGAACACCCGCCCGCCATTCTTGGTCCAGGCAATGTCTAGCGGCAGATCGCCCTTGTTCACCGTGCAGTAGGCTGAGACCATGTCCAATTCGTTGATGCTCTCCTCGCCGAAGTCGAAGGGCATCACCTGGGGCAGAACTGTGAGGGTGGGGTTGGGATGGGTGATCCAGTAAAAGCAAACAAAAGCAAAGCAACTCGAATAAAGCGAATAAAGAACATCTGGCTGAGGAGTTAACCGTTGACAGCGAGCATGGCCGATTGCCTGGTGGCTCCGGCGTTGTTCGTGGCCACGCAGGAGTAGTTGCCCGCGTGGCGGGCTCGCACGGATTCGATGCTCAGCACGCTCAATCGCTGGCTGTTGCGGTTGACCAGCAGGCCGTCGTTGGTATAGAGGCGTCCGCCGTTCTTGGTCCAGTAGATGTCCACGGGCAGATCGCCCTTGTTGACAGTGCACGAAACTGAGACCATGTCCAGCTCATTGATGCTTTCCTCGCCAAAATCAAAGGGCACTATCTGAGGCAAGACTGGGCGGGGCGGTTTAGGGAGAACAAAAGCAATGCAAATGAAACGCTAAAACTATTGTAAGCGAGTAAGCGAAATAAATAAAGCTGTTAACCGTTGACGGCCAGCAGGGCCCAATGTTTGCTCTCGCCGGCATTGTTGGTGGCCACGCAGGAGTAGTTGCCCGCGTGGCGAGCTCGCACGGATTCGATGCTCAGGACGCTCATGCGTGTGCTGGTTTTGGTGACCACGATGCCATCGTTGGTGTAGACGCGACCGCCGTTCTTGGTCCAGGCCACGTCGATGGGCAGATCGCCCTTGTTGACCGTGCAGGAGGCGGACACCATGTCCAGCTCATTGACGCTCTCCTCACCGAACTCAAAGGGGACTATCTGAGGCAGTACTTGGATTGGTTGCGGGGGTTTAACAAAACATATAAAGTTAGACTACTCGTAACGATGGGTCTATCTTAGAAGACGGCACAACTACTAAGCGGATAGAGAGCTAAGCTCTAGCTGAGATGGAGGCATCACCGTTAACACGCAGCTCCGCCGTGTGGTAGACAATTCCGGCGGCATTGCGAGCTACGCAGGTGTAGTTGGCCCTGTGGCGGGCGTGCACGGACTCAATGCTCAGCATGCTGATGCGCTGCGTCGTCTTTGTGATCAAGATGCCATCGTTGGACATAAGACGCGCCACGCCCAGTTTCGGTTCCGGCGATGTCGTCCAATACACCTCGAGTGGGGTGTCGCCCTTGTTGATCGTACAGGTGGCCGACACCATATCGTTCATATTGATCGTCTCCTCGCCAAAGTCAAAGGGCACTATCTGTGGCGGCACTAAGGTTGGACGGATCATTTATTGTGGAGTGGAGAGAGCGACCAGCGTTGCAGGGTTTCTCGAGGCTGAAAATTCGACCCGCCCAAAAGATAATCTGGCGCGGAGCTTCCTTGCGGAAAACTGGCGCTGCAATCAGATAAAGATCAACTTACCCATGACTTGCACCTCCAGCGAACCACGAGCCGAGTAGCCCTCCTGATTCTTGGCCACACACGTGTAAGTTGCCTGGTCCGAGTTGCGCTCCACGTTCTCAATGATAAGTGTGCCATTGGGGAAGACCTTCTGCTTGCGATTGATGGGCAGTGGACGATTATCTAAGCAAACAGGCGTTATACCCACGTGTTCTACCAATCGTTATTGCGCCACTTACCACGCTCCCAGACTATGGAATCTATGGGGTAGCCCGCCACGGGGCATGTGACTATCAGGGTCTCACCAGCGACGATGGCCTTCTTCTCCATTTGACGAATGTAGGGTAAGCCGTAGACATTCAGTTTGGCGGAATGCTCAGCCACGCCCACCTTGCTCTTGGCAATGCACTTGTAGAGGCCACCATCGTTGGCATGCACGGAGGTTATGTTCAGATAGGAAACCACATCGCCGTTGACCGTGACATATTGGCCCACTTGATATCTGTCGTTGTTGGCAATCTTCTTGCCGTCCAGTTCCCAGGAGATCTCGGGGGTGGGATTACCGCCAGCCACGCACTTAAGGAATACGCTTGGTCCCGGTTCCATGGTCTCCTCTTGGAAGGCCTGACGAATGACGGGCGGATCGAAACGACCGCCGAGCTTCAGCTCGGCACTGGCCTCTGCCGATTCCTGATCGTTGCGCACAAAACATTGATACATGCCCTTGTCCTCCTTCTTGACGGATTCGATGCGAAGCACTGGCTCACTGTGTCCCATGGCCTTGCCATCCTTCATCCAGCTAACTGTTTTGATCGGATTGCCGGTGTACTGGCAGGTAAAGACAGCGGGACGTCCAAAGTCGATGGTTTGCGTGGGTGGATCGATTTTAGCTGAGAGCGGTGCGGTTACAGTCAAGACAGTCTCGACGCTCTCGCCGCCCACCGAGTTGTTGACAACACACAAATATTTGCCCGAATCCTCGACAACGGCATCCTTGATGATGAGTGTACCAGAAACTTGTTTGACGCGATCATTCAGCACCACAGCTTGTTTGCGGGTGGTTCCCTCAATGAATTTGTACCATCTGGAACGAGAAGCATTTATTAGTGGACGCGATTCAAGAGCTTCCAGTTGACATGGGAGAGCGGGCACAAAACGAGCAAATGTCACATCGAATATTTTGAGCACTAACATAACTCACAGTATGGATTTAGATCTGGATACTTACCTGAACTTTGGCACTATCCCCAATATACTTACCTTACCTTTGAGTTGTGTTCAGATCATTTGCTCATTTTGTGCGCCACTTTTGGATAGGGGGAAGGAATTCCTAACAAAAAGATGAACGCCCTATGCGAAAGTTAGCTACCTATAAACGGGAACGGGATAGCCCTGGCCCGGACAATGGCCTACAAAGGTTTCACTCAATGGAACCTCATTGATTTCAATGCTCTTGACCGCAATGCGCGGCTTAACATGGCCAATGGGCTCTGAAAGGTTAACAAGTCCAAAATGTTAACGTGTGAGCAGACACTAGAAAATCTTCATAAACTGCCTGAACTTTTGGTAAATCTAAACAACTGATAAGTACCTAAAAGCAGGCATCGGATACGCTTGTCCCTGGCAGAGTATAGAAAAACTGAGACCCTTCTTGCGAGTTAGCTCCTGCAATCGATCACCCGAGATAGTGGGCGCTACGCTACCAATCGGCTCTGAAATAAAATCAATGATCAAATCTGGTTTCAAAAGCCCGCCTGAATATTGTTAAGAGTATAGGTAGACTACCTAAATGCTGGTGTTGGAAAGGATTGACCTAGGCACAAAATGGCCAAATCGTTGGTAGCTGCTTTTGTCATCTCCTGCAAACGGCCGCCAGAAATTTTAGGTGGCACACTGCCCACAGGTTCTGCAAAATATCATTGACACCTCGTGAGGAATATTGTCTATATTTTACTGATGGAATACTGCCCGATTGCGGATTGATAGTAGCACTAACCGTATAATAGGCACGGGAAATGCCTGAGCCTGACAGAGTAGGGCAAAACTAGTCGAGATTTCCTTGATAAATGTGAAGCTTTTCGACTCGCCCGAGAAACTGGGAACCCTGGCGCCAATGGGTTCTACAACAGTTAAATTCACGAAAAAGGTTAATTACATTTTAAAACTGACTGAATTTGTAGACGAATACTTAGATCTATATGAAAAGGCTACCTTATTAAGGGAATAGGGTATGCCTGGGCCTGGCAAAGAAGTGCGAAACTTTGCCCATAATGCCGCACAAATGTATAGCTTTTCATATCGGAAGCGAATGTGGGGCCTTTGGCGCTGACAGGCTCTAAAAATACGGGGTCAATAAACAAAATTATTTTAGACATATGAGTTAAATAAAAAACCAGTTGGCAGTTGGTGACTAAAATGATCAAGAAAGCGTGTCCCAATTTTTACCTAATGAGCGGCACCGGATATGCCTGCGCCTGGCAGAGTAAAACAATTTCGCCCGAGCTGGGACCAAGCAAACTAGAGATTTTTGAAACGCTGGCAAATGTGGGCGCCTTGGCACCGACTGGCTCTGAAAATTGAGAGACTTAAACTATCAGAGCTTATTTAGAAAAGTGAGTGTTTGAAAACTGCCTGCGAAAATATGCCGAGGGGTGTTTTAAAATAGGATCTACCTCATGGCAGGCACTGGAAACGCCTGAGCCTGGCAAAGCAGCGCAAAACTTTGACCCACGCCGCGGGTGTAAGAGAACGAGTTGGAGTCTGTAGAAAATGTTGGCGCTCTGGCCCCAATGGGTTCTGTAAATTCCAATTCATTCGCTTTAATATCAATAGACTTAACGTAGTCTGAAAACTGCCTGAATTAACCTGGAGATAGGGAACACTTTGTGGATTAAGTCTACCTCATGGCAGGCACTGGAAACGCCTGAGCCTGGCAAAGCAGCGCAAAGCTTTGACCTACGGCGCGTGCATACGAAAACGAATTGTAGTCCGTAGAAAATGTGGGCGCCCTGGAGCCAATGGGTTCTGAAAAGTCGTGGCTTGATAATTATTTAATCCTCAAATAGCACAGAAAACTGCCTGATAAGAAGATCGCTCAGTCAACTTGCCTAATGATGGGCACGGGAAAGGCTTGTGCCTGACACAATAGGGCGAAACTAGTATTGATAGCTCGCTCGAATATGCTTCCCTTGGAATCACTCGAGAAAGTAGGTGCCTTTGCGCCGACAGGCTCTAAAATAAAACAAGTATACGCACAGTTAATCTATTTATAAGCTACCAATTTCAAACCAGTTGGCAAGCGTTGGTCCAAGCCCCTCGCTACGATACAAGTATCCCACTAAACTCTCGGTCCTAATTACCTAAATATTGGCACCGGATATGCTTGGCCCTCACACATTAGGGCCAGGCTGCTGTGCTGAGGAGCGTGTATGGTGAAGGTTGAGGCAACGCTGGGAAAACTGGGTGCCTTGAAGCCAACAGGTTCTTGAAATACATTACACATTGTTCATTAGGAATAAGTAAGCGTAACTGACTGAATGTAGGCCTGAGGAATGAGTACTATACAAGGTTTACCTAAAAACCGGCACGGGAAACGCCTGAGCCTGGCAGAGCATCGCAAAACTGAAACCCAGCGGCACAAGTTGCTGAAAGGTCTGCACGCCCGCGGGCACAGCGGGCGCCTTTGAACCAATTGGCTCTGGGAAAATAAGGGAAATTATTTGAATATTATTAGAATCCCGTTCAAACTATCTCATTTTGAAGTGCAACATTATGTAACTTTTGGTATTGGACCATCAAATAGTTTGTGGTGTACAATTTTACATTTATTTTAAGTTGTGGAGCTGAATCATTTTAAGGCAAAAGATTATTTATCTGCGGTTTTCTATCATTATCTGCTAAAGATGGCAACAGCTGAAAAGCATTTGTCAAATATAATGAAAGCTCTTTTAACTGATACACTTCTTGACAAGATTAAAATTATTTTCAAATTGTTTTTATTAATTTTTAAAACTTTTAAATACTTTCATTAGAAACTTGTTTCATTTAGGAAAATTCTTGTAATTTCTGTTAAACCGGTATATTTAAAAATCAGAAAGAATATTTACGAATGAAATATCCTTAAATTTTTACCATTCGTAATTTATTTATAATTTATAATCGTGTTTGCTCAAAGTGATTTTTTTAAATTTAAGAGTATACAGAATCTTGAATTAAACGAAATAAGCGCAATTCTTGGTCAAAAAATCTTTGCCAATTTTATTTTCGTTCTTTCTTCCACAATTCTGTTAAGCGAATATGAGGCGAATAATTTATTATCTATGGTATTTTATCATTTGCACGTAAGTAAAATAGAAAATGAGTAAGTCCAAACGGGGTTAACGAAAACTGCCTTAATGAATGGGAAAACGGAAACTGAACTCTGCCCTTGTTGCAGCTTAATTGCAATGAAAAAGTAAAAGTATGTTGCAACAGGTGATGTAATTCACTGACCCGCGATTCAAAAGTTAAAAGCAAGCTGGTTTAAATGCAAGTGGCAACAAACACACCGCAATTGCTAACCTCAGACAAGAAAAAACTTCAGCTGTGAGCTCTTATTTATGTATGTGCGAGTGCACTTTGAACGTGACCTTTTGCCACAGACGCAACCCCCAAAGACGTTGAACTTTTCGAACTCAGTCGAACAGCAATAGAGGCGGAAGCGGAGAGAAAGCCGCCGCAATGCATATTTTATTGGGGTCAATGTCAAAGCGTAAGGTTACCAACACAGCGACACGCCCCTGGGGCATGCGCAGAAGGCGCCACTTGAGAATGTGGGCGCAACAGGTGGCGGGCAAAAGCCGAGATGAAGGCAACAAGCGAAAGCTGACCCAGAAACGTGCGTTCATTGACAAACCGGTGTGCGAGCGAGACGCATGCAGTCCACACAATCCACACCGGCAACTGCGCGCGCATGCAGGGGTAATTGTTTGGGAAATTTCGTGCGGAACGAGAGCGTGCGCAGTGCCGAAGAGAGCCGCAGAGAGCGAATCAGCTGTGCGAGGCGTTTGTTTACAAACAGACAGACACGCACACAGACGCAACTTGCCAATGGGAGGGGGAAGGCAGCTGCAGTTGATTGCCTTTTCTTTGGATTTGCCGCTGCCTGCTTACGATTTGTTTGTTTAGCTTACTTTTTATGAGTGTGTGCGCGCCTGTTCGGCTGTGGATTGGTATTTGTGTTTGCGCGCATTTTATGAATGAACAGCGCTTGGGGTTAAAGTTCACACGCCTCATGCATAATTAAAAGCACGCATTGTGCCGAGAACGAGCTGTGGGAGCTCGAGCTAACCTGCTAATGGGCACCGGAAATGCCTGCGCCGGGCACAGCAGCACAATGTCCATGCCGCGATGCCGCTCAATGCCGGACCATTTCGTGTCAATGGAGAGAGTGGGACCCTTAGCCGAAATGGGTTCTGTGTGGAGTGCAGTGAGAGGAGTTAGGGAGCGATCTTGAGCAAATGCCTGCACTGAATGTTGGGTTGCGACAGAAAACATTTACCGAAAACTTGGCGCTGGATAGCCCTGGGCAGGACAAAGCAGCGATATATCTGCGCCCCTTCTTAGTTCAAAGGGTTTGCTCATTATTGAGGGTATGCGTGGGGCCGTGCTTGAAACAGGCTCTGTAAGAAATTTATAAACCAATTAATTAACCAAAGCCGAGCCACATGAATTCTGCCACAAGGTTGACCAAACATAAAACACCTATTGATATTTTTAATAGCACTTTCAAAAGTCTGACCTGAATGCAGGCACTGGATAAGCTTGAGCGGGACAAAATAGCGCCAAATTGGTGGACTGCAAGCGTTCGATCCAAGAGCGTTTGATGTCGTTGGAGAGCAGAGTGGGCGCCTTACCGCCAACGGGTTCTAAATAGTCAAAGCTTACTGTTGCAAAACTCGAAATCTTTCAACTGAATGTTGGGTGGGTTGCACTTTCGGCTTACCGAAAACTTGGGGCTGGATAACCCTGTGCTGGGCAAAGCAATGAAATTGCTTGGGTCTCATGCAGCTCAAGAGGTTTTTGGACCAGGGCTGGCGTTCTTGGAGCTGTGCTCGAAATGGGTTCTGTGGATTGTTAAAAAAACTATAATAAAATGCAAGAATTTACAAGCCTGAAGTTGGTTTAGGATAGCAAGCCTGAAGTTGGTTTAGAACGCACCTAAAACTAGGAGCTGGATAGCCTTGAGCGGGACAAAGAATTGCGGTGGCAACATGAAACTCAACGGTGTTGGGCTTATAGGTGAGGGCATTTATCTTGGGCGGACTGCTGGCAATGGGCTCTGAAAATGGCATCGAAATTACATCAAGTACAAATTATAAGAACTTAATTGAATGCCAAAATGTGGGTGAGCTAGACAGACACATGGAGGGCTTACCGAAAACTAGGCGCGGGATAGCCCTGAGCGGGGCACAATATGGAAATGCTAGTGTGACCAGCCTCAATTAGAGGACGCGACTGTAGTGGCGGCACTTTGGGTGCTGTGCTCGAAACGGGCTCTGAAAAATTGCATTAAACTTAACATAGAGCTGTGCTAAACGACCTGAACCGCCCAAATGTTGAGTACTAGAGCTGGACATTTTACCTAAAAGCTGGTACTGGATAACCCTGGGCAGGGCACAGTAGAGCCAACGTGCTCGACCCGTCATAAGTTTTCATATCGAATTTGGCCAGGGAGACAACTTTGGGCACAGTGCTGCTAATTGGCTCTAAGGGAAGAATGATTTACATTTAAGATACACAAAAAAACTAAAACCAAATCACTTAAATCTGCCTGAATGTGGACTACATAGGAAGGTACTACTGTAGCTTTACCTAAAGGCAGGCACTGGATAACCCTGTGCTGGACAGACCATGGACACGGTTTCTTGTACACGAACGTATTCCAAATTAGTTTTCTGTATCAGAGCAACCCTGGGAGCTGCGCCGCTAATGGGCTCTGCAAGTTAAGGGCAAATGTTAAGTTTTATGCAAGTGCAGGGGGTTGGAAAACTGTCTGAATGCATTTTCACGGAGGGTTGCCTCTGTGTTTTACCTAAAAAATGGCACTGGATATGCCTGGGCGGGACAGAGCAAAGTAAAGCTGCCTGCGAGTAAAACATCCACATTGCGGGTCTTATCGCCTGAGGTGAGGCGAGGACCTACAGTGCCCACGGGTTCTAAGGGAATTAAATTTGATAAGCATTAATATTAAACGATAAACTCAATTGCAAAATTGCCTGAACCTTGGGGTAGGTTTAAGAATGCATTACCTAAAAAGTGGCATTGGATAAGCCTGGCCAGGACAGAAGAGCGTAAAACTACTGCCCAAACGAGCTTCGGCATTTTTCAGACGATCTTCAACACTAATTTTAGGCGCAACGCTGCCCACAGGCTCTAAGAAAATCAAATACGAGCATTAAGACTGTTATCAAGAATAAAAAAGCGCCTGAATGTTGAAGTTTGGGCATTTACCTAAAGCTTGGCACCGGATAGGATTGCGCTGGGCAAAAGAGCGTAAATGTAGAGTTTTGCTGAGCGGCCGCATCCTTAAGACGTTCACCAACACTAATTTTGGGCCCAACCGAGCCAACAGGTTCTATTTAAAGAGCGTGTTTAAAATGAGAATCGAGCAACTCTTAGCTACTAAATGAAAACTGCCTCGTTGTTGGGGCGCTCTCTTACCTATAGGCTGGCACTGGATAGGACTGTGCTGGACAAAAGATGCTTAAATCACCCTTCAGGGGCACCTCGGCGTCCTTGCGTCGCTCCCCGATGCTAATCTTTGGCGGCACGCTGCCAACAGGCTCTTAAAATGAACAACTTATTAAAGTGAAACAACAACAAAACTGTATCAAGTTGCGAACTCTTGAAACTGTTCCGATTGTTGGGCTTGGCGGGCGTAATAGAATTGGAAGTCAAACATTTTGGGTGGGGGGGTACACAGAAACAGTTTGTGGGCTCAACCCATCACAACAATTGCGTGACATTGTTTGGCTAGCTGCCTCTGAATGGCTCTAATCATGCGAACGAGGGGCGAGAGGCGAGAGGGAGCTGGGGGCTTAAAGCTAATTAAAATTTGCAGCCAATGATGCTTGAAGACTTTGCCTATGCCTGAGCTATAATTGGAGAACTTTGGCCGGGCCGCACAATTAGTTTGGCCTATTACCTATAGAAGGGCACCGGATAGGCCTGGGCCGGACAAAAGATGGCAACGGTTTGCCCGAGCTCAACGTTGTCGCGTGTCAGACCATCCTGCTTGTTGACACGTGGTGCCACGCTGCCCACGGGCTCTGCAAGGCAAGACACAAGTTGGAGGGGTAGACAGGACCAAACTTGTCGAAACTTTGCCACAACTGCCAGGCAGGTGAAGGGGGGAAAGGATACTCGACAGTTTTACCTATAGGCGGGCACGGGATACGATTGGGCGGGACATTGTATGGCAATGGCCTGTGTGCTGCTAATGCGGTCATGATTGAACTCATCCTTGCGATTAACCCGAGGTGCAACGCTGCCTATGGGCTCTGTAAATATTACAAGATTTGCTTAGACTACAGCTAGACAAGAGCCTGAATGTGGGGTGTGAAGGGGCTCGAAGCCTTACCTAAAGGCTGGCATAGGATAGGATTGAGCCGGACATAACAGAGCCATGGAACTATTTGATTTGGCCAGAAAAATTCCCAATTTATCTTTAATTTCAACTTTGGGCGCAACGCTGCCCACAGGCTCTGCAAAGATAAAAATCACTTCCAAATCAAAATCTGCCTAAATTTAGGGATATTGATAAAACAAAATCTGCCAAAATATTGAGCCAGGGCTGAACATTACCTGTAAGCGGGCATTGGATATGACTGTGCGGGACAGAGCAAAGCTAAAGAATTTTCAGCCTTGGCTAAAAATATGCCAGCTTTGTCCTTAATTTCTACTTTAGGCGCAACAGAGCCAACAGGTTCTGCAAATAGTCCAAAAACTCCACTGTATTATGAAAATCCAACAACTTCAGACAGTTTGGGTCAAAAAGTACTCGACTGTGTATTACCTAAATGCCGGCATTGGGTAGCCCTGAGCTGGGCAGACCAGGCTTAAGGCGTTACTCGACCTGACTATGGCTATTTTGACTTTATCGTTTATGTCAACCTTTGGTGCCACCGAGCCAACGGGTTCTGTAAATGCGAATAGCAAATTTAGGCCTTAATTAATATCTAATCTCATCTTGGAAACTGCCTGAATATTATTCTCACCTAAATGCGGGCATAGGATAGCCTTGAGCTGGACACAAAATACTCAATGAGGCACTCAAATCCTTTGAAGAGAACTTTAGTTTATCATTCATGTCCACCTTGGGGCCGACAGATCCTACAGGTTCTGTGAGGGTGTCAGTAGAGACATTAGGTATTTATATAGCATGGGAACTGCCTGTCGCTGGTATAGAGCACCCTTACCTAAACGCTGGCATCGGATAGCCTTGGGCTGGACAAATTAAGCTCAATTGTTGACCAAGCCGTGCAACAGATATCGCAACTTTATCTTTTAAATCAACTTTGGGCGCCACAGTGCCAATGGGTTCTACAACAACAAAAGCGCCATATAAAATAAAGTGTGTGGCATAAACGGATTCAACTGCCTGAATATCATACCTGAAGGCGGGCATGGGGTAGCCTTGGGCTTTGCAGAACAAATTGAGAGAAGTATTTGAGCTTTTTATGGTAAAATCCATTTTATCGTGCATATCAACCTTAGGGCCCACACTACCGACAGGTTCTGAAATGTTTTTCGAATGGTTTAAAAGCGCCTTAGATAGATCTTAATAAACCAGTGATAGCTGTTTGAAAACTGCCTAGATATGCTTATGGATAGTACCTGTAAGCAGGCATGGGATACGACTGCGCGGGGCAAAGCAAGTTCAGGGTCTGCCCCAAAGGCTTATCGAGCCATGTTATACGATCTTTAACATCCACCTTGGGCGCCACACTGCCGACAGGCTCTGCAAGCAATTTAAAGATATTTGCTACGAGTCTATACCAAATTCTCTAATGAAAACTGCCTGAAAGTGTTGCCAGAGGCGAAGCTTACCGTGCAGCGGGCGTAGGATACGACTGAGCTGGACAAAGCAGGCTCAGGGATATACCCTTGGGTTTGTCTACCCATTTGATGCGATCATTGGGGTCAACTTTGGGAGCCACACTACCCACGGGTTCTGTAATATTAAGGAAGCTTAACAAAGGAGTCCTAACTAAACCGCCTGAATGTCGAGTGGAGCTTACCGAAACATTGGAACCGGATACGACTGAGCTGGGCAAACTATGGCTAGACTACGATTCAGAGCTGCGCGCGCGTAGTTAATCTCATCTTTTATATCAACCTTAGGGGCCACGCTTCCCACGGGTTCTACGAGTACAACATATTAATTGGCACAAAATTATATTTCGAACGTGGCCTGAATGTTGGACTGGGACTTCGTCGAAAAAGAAGAGCATATTACCTAAACGCTGGCATGGGGTACGATTGAGCTGGGCAAATCAGCGCCTTGGATGAGCCAAGCTGAGTTCGAGCAAAGGTAAACTCATCCCGTGTATCAACTTTAGGTGCGACAGAGCCCACAGGTTCTTCAAGGGAAAAATTCGAAAGATAAGTACTTATGCTTACTTATCTAAATCGCAACTGTAGAACTGAATGTTGGGAAAGGGTTCTCAAACTAACCTCACGATGGGCACGGGATACGCCTGACCAGGACATTGCATGGAATAATCTTCAGAGAACTTCACCTGAAGAACTTGAAACTTGTCGTGAAGACTTGTGATTTTCGGTGGCACAGACCCAATAGGTTCTAAAAAAAGGGCATAACATAATTGCAAGTGTTTGACTGCCATAAATGTCGGTTTACGTTTTCGCATGCGAAATTATACTAACCGAACTGTGGGAACTGGGTATGATTGGCCAGGACATTGCAGAGCATAAACTTCACTCAATTTTACTTGAACAAACTGAAACTTGTCGTGCAGATTTGTAATTTTGGGTGGCACCGAGCCAATGGGTTCTAGTGTAAGACAAGGATATACAATTATAATATCAAGACAGCAAACGAAACCCGGAATGTTGGTTGGGGCTCTGGAGCTTAACCCATTTGAAATTAAACTAACCGAACTACAGGCACTGGATAAGCCTGGCCGGGACACTGCATAGCGAAGTTGGAGCCCAGCTTAACTTGCATCAATTGAAATTTATCGTTGATGTTGTTTATTTTTGGAGGAACGGAGCCGATTGGTTCTGAAATTGCGGGTTTTAATAAAGACTTTCTGTTGAATGATGATAATAATCAACGCACTGGAAAACGGCCTGAAATATAGTTGAGATTGGGGCATTACCTATTGATGGGAACAGGAAACGCTTGACCCGGACACTGCATGGCATATTCGGAGCCCAAAGGCACTTCCATTGTGCGCACTCTCTCGAGCAGATTCAGCTTGGGTGGCACAGAGGCCACAGGCTCTGCAGGGGAATAAGACTAACTTTTAAGCCCAGCTAGCTACAGACTGCCTGAATGTTGAGATATCTTGGGTTGGCAGCACATACCTATATGTGGGTATGGGATATGATTGAGCAGGGCACTTAAGACTCAAGCTCTTTGCCACGTATGCTCGAGCATTGGCCACTTCATCGTCTATGCTAACCTTGGGTTGGACGCTGCCAATGGGTTCTGGAAGAACACAAAACTAACTTTACGAAACCTGCCTGAATGTTAAATGGTTTGAACTCAAATCCTACCTATAAGCTGGTATAGGATACGATTGTGCAGGACACTTTAGGCTAAATCTGGCACCGAGCACAGTTCTCGTATTGGACAATTCATCGGCTATGCCAACCTTTGGCGGAACACTGCCTATCGGCTCTGTAAACAACGTAAATGTAATGCCGTGTCTCGAATTATTTGAAAACTGCCTGCTGGAAATGAGCAAATGGGGCTAACAAAATAATCACTTTAATTATAATGTCTGCCCCTTGGTCAACCCGTCATAAATTGGGCAATTTGTAAAATTCAGAGCTCACAAAATGGCCTCAAGACATGCAGCGAAACTTTTAGAGGAGTACCTGTAGGCAGGCATGGGATATGATTGCGCCGGGCAGAGCAGGGCGAATCCTACGTTCTGGTCTATTTCGCGTGTCTGCAGCTTGTCCTGAACGTTTATTTTGGGCTTGACGGAGCCAACGGGTTCTACAATAAAAATATCGAAATTCTTAAGAACATGCACTTCCAGCCTGAAAACTGTCTGCTGTTGGTCGGGCCCGTAGTCACATTGCCACCCACCTGAACGCGGGCGTTGGATAGGATTGGGCCAAACAAAGCAGGGCGTAACTGTTGTTCAGTTCCACGTCTATAAACTGGTGCTTGTCTTGGGGGTTGACTTTCGGACGCACGCTGCCAACGGGCTCTAAAACCGAACTTAAACTTTAATATCTTGTCGAGCACATTCAAGCCCTGAACTAACTGAATGTTGGTCTGGACGGGAACTGTCTTACTTGAAGATGGGCATTGGGTAGGACTGCACGGGACACTGTATGTTGAAACTGGTGCCGCCCTGAATTTGCATCATTTTGAAGCGCTCAAGAAAGTTCAACTTGGGCGCTACACTTCCGACAGGCTCTGAAATACGCAATGTAAATGCCCGATGAAAGCAACTATCCAGTAACTAACATAAAACAGCTGAGATTTTGGGATAGTACTCTGACAGATTGGGCAACCGTTACCTATAAGCCGGCTGTGGATAGCCTTGAGCTGGACACAAGAGGCTCAAGCTATGCAAGTTCTTAACTTTAACATGTTTCAAATCATCCGCATTCGATATTTTGGGACTAACACTGCCAATGGGCTCTGAAATTTAAATATGTAGGCAATTTAATTGGGCTTCCTTAAGCAGAACGCTTGAAAACTGCCCCAGTTCGGGAAGGGAAAAGCAACAACTGTAGATTACCTATAAAATGGCTGTGGGTACGCCTGAGCGGGACATAAAAGACTCAAATCTTGGGCGCTCTTGCCCTTAATGTGCTTGTAATCGTCACCCGCATTAATTTTGGGACTAACACTGCCAACTGGCTCTGCAAAGGGGTAAATCAAGATATAGAAAACATGCCAAAATCACAACAAAAAAACTGCCTGAATTTGGATGCGGAATCTCCAGACATCTTACCTATAGAAACGCACCGGAAAAGCCTGAGCGGGACAAAGCAAAGTAATGCTGTTAGAGAGCTGAACTTTTGTGGTGCGCGAATCGTCACCCGAGGTCAGTTTTGGACCAACGCTGCCAACAGGCTCTTAAAAGGAACAGTTCGAAAGAAATATGATTTCGAGGTGCCAAATATGGTTGAAAGTAAGCCTAATGTTGGGATTCAAGTATTACCTAAAATAGGGCACTGGATAGGCCTGAGCTGGACACATAAGTGTTACGCTTTGACTCAGGGGAACACGCGTGAGCGTTATATGCTCCTGATTCCCATTACCATTGCCATTGAGCTGGGGACTAACGCTACCGACGGGCTCTACATAGATCAAAACAGGAACCACAATTATGTAAATATTGTATATAAGAAGTACCTCAATGTTGGGCTAGTTTACCTATAAAAGGGCACCGGATAGGCCTGAGCTGGACACATTAGCGTAGCACTCTGACCCAATATTACTTTGGGTATTTTAATGGCATCATCGCCAGCCGTCACTTTTGGACTAACACTTCCCACAGGCTCTTCAAGGGATAAAAAGAACCGATTTATAATGCGAGTCTATCGTAACAAAGCCTAAATGTTGGGCTAGTTTACCTAAAGAACGGCACCGGATACGCCTGGGCTGGACATAGGAGCGTGGCACTGTGCTCCACGTGCACCTTGAGGATGCGGGACTCATCGCCGCTCGTGAGGCGTGGTCCCACGCTACCCACGGGCTCTAGTGAGGGATAGTTCTTGTCTTAAATTGGCTCGGCTTGCTCTGCCCTCAGTTGGGATAAGTCTTACCTAAACAAGGGCACAGGATAGGATTGTGCCGGGCACAGCAGGGTAATGGGACGCTCAGCAGCGTATTGTACAACTTTAATGTCGTTGCCGGAGAGCAGACGTGGACCAACACTTGCGATGGGTTCTTGAAAAGCGAAATATTCGGTAAGTTCTACTGTGCGGGAAAGGGGAAAACTGGCCAAAGTTGGGTCTAGTTTACTGAGATGTCATTGGCTGGCCCACCTAAATAACGGTGCTGGAAAGGCCTGAGCGGGACACAGCAATGTGAGGCTGCTATTGGCCGCACTAGTAAAGCTGCTGCTTGTCTGTGTGGTTGGGAACTTGGGCGAAACCCTGCCAACTGGTTCTGTGAATGAAGCGAAATGGAAAATGAAGTTATAGATTTGCATAAAATTTTGATAAATCATGACTATAACGATATAGTTGTGGTTGGCACTTACCTTGGGCGCATTGGCAAAAGGTTTTTGGGAAAATGTTTATTTACAATGCCCTGGTAAATCGGTTTAGCCAAGCTCTTTATTAAAAACGGACCACAAAAGACGGTTGAATTTGGTCTATTCTCTTAGCTTTATTTCAAGCTCATAGCATTGTCGAGTACCCTATCCCAACATTCAGGCAGTTTTCAATTTAGTACTTAGCGAGCAACAATTTTTTGACTGGGCGCCAATGAATATAATATACAATTTTAAAATACATTTACAATAATTTGTGAATAGTTGAAAATGCGCTTTGCCCTCACAAAGAAAGAGATTTTAAGCAAAAAATCTTTTTGATTGAATGTTGCTTCTTATCAATTTTTATCAAAATATTGTTGCTCCAAAAATATGTTTTACTATGTAAATAGTATGAATTACTAAGTTATCAAAGCCTTAGAAATTCATCAGCAGAACAGAGAAAAAGTCATTTAGCTTATTAAATTAATTAAAATGAGGCTTTTTCCCTGTTCTACTAGAAATACCTGGAATATATTTTTAAACAATATTATAATTTCGAAATTCGTTTTAGTTTTTTCAATTTATAAGCTCTTTAAATTTAAGTAATTCAATATTCCAAATATTTTTTGAAAGTCGGCAAACCAAAATTAACATTTAAGGTTTACGACTTTTTCTACCTAAATTAACCTTATACAGCTGTGATATATTATATTTTAAGCAATACATACTAATTTTTTTAATTGAATAACAAATGTTCATGATATTATATCATGTCTGTATGAGATTAATTTAGCGTAAAAACCTCAGTTATCAAACTGTTGGAAAGTATTTATACATCTATATGAATGCATGATGTATTAATGCATATTTACGCATAAAGTGAGTCTAACGAATTACATATATGGTAGTATTTAAATGGTTCACATATTATTAATATTTTAATTTATTTCCTTCGCGCTTTGATTAATTAATTGATTAGTATAAAGTTCGGACAATAAATTAAGTAGTTAGAACAAATTTTCCAAAGTGCGATCTGAAGGACGAAGACAGTAACAAGATATATCCTAGTCAGTTTCTTTAGAATTTGCGGACATTACAAACAAAAATTACTTTCGTAAATACTTCCCATCAGAACTGATAACTTTAGTTATGAATATAGGATAAGGAGAAATTGGCAAACAAGGCCGACTTACCTGTAATGACCAAACGTCCTTTGGTCGCACTCAGACGGGTCTCTCCAGTCAAACGGTGCTTGGTACGGCACTGGTAGCTCTTGTAGCCATCTTCGGGTCCAACTTCACGAATGTGTAGTTCGCCGGAGGGCAGGACAAGGTATTTGCCGTCTAATTTATGTTGTTGTGCGTTGAAAGATAATTAATAAAAATATATTAGAAATAATGTTGCCGGGGTAACTTAAGCTACCATACAACAAAGCTATTTTTAGACAATTGAAAGAAACTCAATTAAAATCGTTGCTTTAATTGAATTTTTTTCGCTTCACATTCGAAAGCCACATGACAGCTTAAAAATATAAGCTACGTTTTTCAATTTTTTATTCTCTTTGATACAATGCGCCACTTGAAGATTATGTCATTAGATAAAATCATGCAATGTGACTTTCGGAATGCGAATAGTCTATACTATATATTAATAAATCGATTAACTTTTAGCCTATTTACAAGTTCATATGCTTCTGCAAGGCTGAATAGTGTATTTAATTTATTTAGAACATTAATATGCATTTCGTTTAAATATTTGCAGTGAATTTCAGCCTTACGAAAACGAAAACATTCTGTTCAGCCAAAAATGTATTATTTTTATGTTGATATCAAATAAATCAAGCTGAACAAAATCTTTAACTTATAACTAACTATACACCATATCAAGCAGTCTTATAATTGAAAAGAAATTGCAGGAAATTTATTAAGTTTCTTCTGTGAAGTATTTCTGTAGAATAAAATCAAGCAGGTTTGTAAACAAATTCTTCAAAACTATAAATATTTGCCGCAATTTCTTTGCAATTGTTTATTAAATTCATGCTACAACAAAAATGCCAATAATTTTAGCTGATGCGGACAATCATAATACGATGATGTTTGTTAAATAGCCATTGGGTTATGCTATATGATACATGTTTAAATGTCTGTATTTATTTACAAATTGATGAAAGGTTTATTAGCATTTTTGTTCATACATATTTACAATGAAACTATT
This sequence comes from Drosophila robusta, assembly GCA_035043565.1. Classification (NCBI taxonomy): domain Eukaryota; kingdom Metazoa; phylum Arthropoda; class Insecta; order Diptera; family Drosophilidae; genus Drosophila; species Drosophila robusta. Next base: position 8,785,511 of record JAWNMW010000584.1, read on the forward strand.
TACACTAGGCTACAAAACAACGCTACTTTCAACTACATGAAGGGGTAGGTTCTTGTAAATGGTTTGGGGCAAGTCAGGAGCGACTCATGGAGTTTGTTTGGAGCGGGATAGGATGTCAAAATAAAAAAGAAGAGCTTTGGAGATTGGGCAAAATTGAAATGAAACAGAAAGAAAGTGAAAGTGAAATAGAAATTGAAAGTAAAGCAAAAGAAATCGAATGCCTAACAGCGCAGTAGTGAGGGACCTGTTAGAAAAGTCAGGGACCTGCCTCAAGACACTTGGTAATCGGTCAACAAGCTGGCATTTGGAATTTAGCTGGACGGGATTTGTTGTATGTGTGGCACTAGAAGCAAGGCTAACACTTAGAGAACTTAAGAGCTAGTGGTTTACCGCTAGCTGTGACATCGGCCTGTGGATATATCTCGCGCTCGTCGTCCTCAACCCACGAGTCGACCACAATAAAGTCGGCAACAAAACTAGGTATATGACATTTAAGGATTGCGCTATTGCCGCGCAGAATGGACTCATCCATGACATTGACGCTGTAGGATTGTGGCACAACTGCAAAGTGTACGAGAGAGAGAGATAGAGAGGAAGATGGGCTTCCATGAAATGAGCTGCTGCGAGATAAACAAGGATAAATCATAAGGTAATTGTGGATGGGCCCCCTTCATGTTATTCTACTGTGGCACTAAGATACGCGTGAATGAATGTTGTACCCGTTATGTTCTTGGTATAGACACCGCCCTCGGTATCAATCCAATCGGTTATGTCGATGTGATCCGCCACGAACGACGGCGTCTGACATTTGAATATGGCTGCATTGCCCTTGATGACGTACTCATCGTATACTTGCGACTCAAAGAACTGTTTGACCACTGCAATGGCAATAAAGTTGGGACATGATTCGAAAAAGCAAAGATAATGTTGGAGTATAAGTTAAAAGGGGGAATAAGAGTTTTGGCTACAAACTAGACTATGCGCTAACTTAATCGGTTTAAGAGCAGTTAACGCTTTACCCATTGATTCGTCGGGCAGTGGACGCGTTATTTCCACGCCCTCCTCATCTAACCAAGCCTCAACGTCTATGAAATCGGCCACAAATGAGGGCACCAGGCACTTGAGCGTGGCAGAGTTGCCACGCAGCACAAATTCATCGATGACACGTGTCTGATAAAACTGATGCACAACTGAGAGAGAAACGAAGAGTTGGGCGCTTAAAATTTGTTTAAATTAATAATTAAATTAAGGGAGCTTCGTGGACGCAGCAGAAAAGGGGTTGGAACACATGCGCCCCTAAAAATAATCGATTGCATGAAGTACCCGTCTCCTCGGCATTGTTGGGATAATAATTGCGACCCTCTGAGTCCAGCCAGAGATCAACAAAAACGAAGTCCGCCACATATGAGGGTATCTCACACTTCATAACTACAGAGTTGCCCCGTATGACATACTCGTTGTCAGCCTCCGACTCATAGGACTGAATGACAACTGAAGCAAAAAGTTTTTACAAAGAAAATGAAAGAACAAGTTCAAAATGTGGATAAAAAGTGGGAAACGTTGTTAAAAAGTGTTGTTACTAAGCGTTTACAGCTAGTAGGCAAATATGTTTTGTGCAGACTGTACCATAGGCACTGGTTGTATTTTCGCGCCACAATTCGACCCCCTCATCGTCCACCCAAGCTTCAATTTGGACAAAGTCGGCTACAAACGAGGGTATTTTACACTTGACCACCGCCGCGTTGCCCTTAATGACATACTCGTTCTCGGCCTCGGTTATGTAGAACTGCGAGACGACTGCGTGAAACATGGTGGTAAATGAAACGTAAGCAAATTAATAGATAAAGTTTGGAATCGGTTGGGAGGGGGCTAACTTAAGCCTAAGACTGCAAATGCAAATGCGGGGCACACCGTAATTATCGGAAAAGGTCAAGACATTGCCCTCCTCATCAATCCAGGACTCAACACGCACAAAATCGGCCACGAACGATGGAATGGAACACTTTAAAACGGCAGCGTTGCCTTTTATCACATACTCGGTCATAATTTCGGCCTCATAGAACTGATTGACCACTGAAAATTCGTTAAAAACAAGCGGAAAATAAGAAATTAAATAAGATTGGAAAGTGTTTTTGGATAATGGAAGCCCATGTTAAGTTAGTAACAACTAGTCTAGCTTTTATTTGAGGTTAGGTAATACCATAATTTTCAGTGTAACGCAACTCGGTGCCCTCCTCATCGATCCAAGACTCAACCCGCACAAAATCAGCCACAAACGACGGAATGGAGCATTTAAGAACTGCCGCATTGCCTTTGATGACATACTCCATTAAAATATCGGCGCCATAAAACTGATTAACAACTGGGACAACAGAGGGAAAATTAAAGAAAATCTAAGCTTGTGGTAAAAGTATAGTTAATAGAATTGGGAATCGGGAATATCGGGAGCCGCTGCCTAAGAGTAACAATCACAATCGTTGGGGATCTACCAAAATTATCCTGCGGTATATACTCCGTGCCATCGCTGGCCACCCAGGCCTCAACTCGCAGGAAGTCTGCTACAAAACTTGGTATGGTGCATTTAAGGACCGCCGTATTCCCCTTGATAACATACTCCGAGACAACCTCAGCTTCATAGTACTGGTTGACGACTGTAAGATATTGAGGAGGTATTAAGAAACAACAAACAAACCAGAGAAACCTAGAAAACCACGCACTGTAGAAGGAAAGAAAATATAAAAAGAAATCTCCAAAGTCAGGGAAGTAGGGATACTAGAATAACTAAATGTTGATATGCAAGTTCGCTTAGCTACTTTGTGTGTATATACCCATGCCCTGTTGCTCGTCGAGGGTGCCATAGAGTTCACCATTCTCGTCCTGCCAGGAGACAACCTGCACAAAGTCGGCCACAAACGATGGTATCGAACACTTGAGCACCGCCGCATTGCCGCGTATGACATATTCATTGTTAACCTCCGACTCGTAGAACTGCTGCACAACTGAGGGGTTAAATTTAAGGGGAAAGTGGAAGAGATTACGTGATGAGAGTGCAGAAGACCTTGCGTGTGGCGGGCGTGTGAAAGTCTTCAGCGGACTAATTGAAACCGGAGAGGTTCCACTGAGAGACGAGAGCAGCGAGTAGCGCATTTAATGGACCCTAATGCGCTTCTTGATGAGATGTACATAAATATTTAGTTATGCGCCGCGCAACTTCCCTGAGAAAGTCTTTGCGCCAGAGGTTAATAATAGTTTAAGATCATGGCTCATAGACACGCACTGGGAAACAAGCAGCTGGCCAGCTTAGTTTGTAAGAAGGATAAATGGAAAGAAAACAAAACAATTAAATGATAACATGGTTGGGGAGGGGGGCGCTTATGATTCTATCATTCCAGTCAGAACACAACTGTACACGAGTCTCTACAATAGCCTCAAAATAAAGATTATGTGCTCCACAAACCATATTCGGTGCCTGGCAAAAAGTCCTCGTTCTGATCCGTGTGCCAGGACATAACGCTAACAAAATCAGCCACGAACGAAGGTATCTCACACTTGAGAACTGCCGCATTTCCGCGTATGACATAAGCCTTATTTACATCAGTGTCGTAGTATTGGGCAACGACTAAAGTAAAGCCACAGAGCAAAATAAGATTTACGGATAAGCGAGTGGCAACAAAAAAAAAATCAACAATAAATGTAAAATATTCAATAATATAAATCAAATCAAATTCGAAACACTTGACAAAGCTTGGAGAACTGTACTGTTTGTTGGTAGCCTAACCAGTGTTGGTTAATGGAGTTAGCTCTTTGCAAAAGACACACCAGTGTTGCTCGTATTTTACAGTTATTAGTGTAGCATTTTGGTGTTGGTTGCTGGTGGTGTTTCTAGTACCTGGTAGTACTTAGTGTGGGTTAACTGTAATTGCGCTTTACACGAGTATTCTGTGGGCGTGTGCTGTGCGTGTGTGAGTGGGTGTGTTGTTGTTGTTGTTGTTGGGGGTGTAGTTTGCAGACGTAGTTAAAGTAGTGCTGTTTTGCAACACACGCACAAACACACACATATACAGAGAGACGCACACACACACAAACACAGGCGGAGATAGAGAGCGAAAATCACACACCATATTCAGTGTCTGGATAGAAATTCTCTTCCTGATCGGTATGCCAGGATATGACATTCACGAAATCGGCTACAAACGACGGTATATCACATTTCAAAATGGCCGAATTGCCGCGTATGACAAACGCCTTGTGTATATCCTCTTCGTAGTGTTGCGAAACGACTAAACGTATAGAAGAAACAAAAATAAAACTCGATATAATAGTATGGGAAAGTTGATGATGATGGTTGGAATGATGGTTGTTCTTATTGTTGCTGTGGCCATGCGTTTAGTAAACCTAAAACCTAAGCCTACGGTATAAAGTGCAGAGTGCTAGAGGAATAGTAGTTGTTGTAGTTGTAGGCTATTGGAAGCAGCGCACCATATTCAGCGCCGGGAAAGTAGTTCTCCTCCTGGTCGGTGTGCCAGGAGACAACCTCAACGAAATCGGCCACAAATGAGGGTATCAGACACTTGATAACCGCCGAATTGCCACGGATCACGTGCTCCTTGTTTACATCCGCCTCGTAGTACTGGGCAACAACTGAAAAGTGTTTTGGTATGAAGTGCGTTTTAGTTATGATTGTGTTCTATGAGACCCGACTCGATGGCAAAGACAAACATTCTCACGCTCGAAGCACCTGCGCAACCTTGACAACTCTTTTAACTGGGTTCCTGGAAGCAATTTGCGCGTTTCCTGTTTGTCGGAAAACAATTAAACGACCAATTAAGTGGAAAGTGCGAAATAGGCATAATCACAACCAGGCTTGGACCAAGCGTTATATTAATTAAAACCATTTATTTTTTTATTTTTTTTAGCCAGCATGTTGAGGTGTAGCCCGTGCTCGAGCCATATTTCATGCTGGGCCGCAACATGGCTGGCCATCGTTATCATCGGTCTCCACTTTATACATATTTCTGGCACTAAGCAAACATGATAAATTCACTTAGTTAATAGGAAGCGAACCCAAGCTCACGCTAGGCAAAAAGCCAAAAACGACAATAATGAGCTACAGCTGACTGGGGAGTGTGGGGAGCGTGGGGACGGGGCAGAGAAAGAGGTTGGGTTAGGTCTCATGGCGTGAGCTAATTGCTGACTAACACGTCAACCGTCGAGAGAAGCCCGATGACTAAGCCACGTTGACAAGTTGCCCAGGTGGAGATCATAGGGGTTGCTCATATGATTGTAACATAATTAGGTAAAAGTCATTAACATCGGCCTATTTAGCGCTGGTTTATGCAAGCGCAAGTGATGGATATTTCCAGCGCGAGTTAGCTGACAGCACAGACGGGGTGTCTATAATGGGAACCCAGCACATAATTCGATAAGTTGCTAGCGCTGACGAACTCCTGCTATGAACTCTGGCTCCAGGCCAAGTGGTGTGACAACAGCATCATCATCATCATCATCAGCATTGCCAACAGCTTGCACAACGATTAATTACAGTGAAATTGCACAGACGATGGCCCCGACAATGGCCAGCCCATATGGCAAATCCCCGGCTGCACTGGAGGTGGCCCAAACAAGACAATTGCATCGAAAAAGTCAGACAACAACTGCAGTTGTCTTCAACATTTTAACACCTTATGGTGCCCGAAAGCGTCGCCCATTTTTTGCAGTCCGGAAAAGCAAACAACTAACCGATTAAGGGAAAATGCCAACAGGCATCAAAGTGCAATAGAAATTGCCAGGCGCCAAGGTTTTTAATATGTATATTGAAGCCTGATTAAGTTTTGATTTCTTGCACAATGGTATACACAAATAATTTCCTATTATCTCTGATCGGACACTGATGAACGTTTCCCTATGTACAGTTCGAGCCAAACGGGGAAGTTGGCTATTCCAAAACAACGTAGACAGCCGAATAACGAATACCAACGCTGATGGATCTGCTCTGAAATTTGCTGCAAATCTGAAAAAAATATTTGAGTGCAGTGCACAGACATTGGATGTGGTTTAGATAAATGGTAATTAACCCATTTCAGTGATTATTCCCATAATTTAGTTTTATATGCAACCAGATAATAGAAAATTTAGTATTACTACAAAAAATTTGAAAGCCTAAGGCGGCTTTATTAATGTTCTGTTTTTAAATAATTTTATAAATTGTTTCTTTACTGTAAGAATTTATATATTGGGAATCCCTTCTGGAACCGAAATCTTATAATTTTTTGAATGTACCATATTAATAAATTTTTAAAGAGTGGAAGCGGACAACCTTTTAATGTTATATATTTAAAAAATTCGATTTTGATCGATCTTTTTTGCATCGTTGAAGAATTCAAAGTGACCAACATCCATTGCCGTGCTCTACACTCGGTAGACTCCATCGTTCGCTCTCTAGAACACCGACAACTTACCCGCTCGCACGTGGACGTCCCGCGATATGATGGAGCCAAACTGATTGCGTGCCAGACAGGCGTAGACCTGGGCGTGCACTTCCTGGCGATAGTCCTCGGCGCGGAAGGGTGGGAAGACCAGCTTGCCATCCGACGAGATCTGGCGCAGGCCGGGCACGTCTCCAACGGCGGTTCCATCGCTGCGCACCCAGATGATTTCGGGCATGGGGTTGCCACTAGATTTGCATTCGATTTCGGCGCCCGTGGAGTTTGAGAAGTCAATGCGATTGGTGGGTTCCTTGAGAAAGACGGGTCCTTTTTGGTCAGCATCTGGTGGATTGGCAGCTAAAGTGCTGCTAAAGGTGGCTGCAAAACATAAAGGGGGCGGGAAAACGAGAGATATCAGAAATTAGTACAAATAATTGAGACCCCATAAAGCAATTTGAATATTCAGGGCAGCCACGACGGAAGTTGTGCGTGTGTGTGTGTGTATTGTGAGTAATATATGAATGTACTCCAACGAATACTCCTACACATATTTGTCGTTAAATTTGTCAGCCGCTATGCCCAGCCAATTGTCAAGAGTTCGGCCTTTGTTCCACAGTTGTCGTGGTTGGTGCTGCTCGACAATTGAACGCCATGGATCAGTGACTGCCCTGCAGCTCGTATGCTCGTATGTGCTGAAGTGTGTCGGTGTTGTTCTGACAACAGCAGCAACAACAAAAGCGCCAACTACTCAAACTGGTCGCTCTTTCACTTCCTCCCACAGAACGGGTACCGCAAACAAAGGGAGCCGGGCACAAAAATCGTTCGTTGACACTTTCGAGGCTGTTGCTGCACGACAAAAGCTGCCAGATCAGCTCATAGACCAGGCCGACAGGAGGGCATGAGGCGGAAGTGAGGTGTAAGAGGTGGGCCAGAAGCATCTGCCCCTGCCGTGATTGTCAGTTTTGCATTGGAAGGCAATTTCATATTTCAATTTATGCACTGACATGGCGCATGAAGCCCCACTCCCCCCCCCCTCCGCCCCTCGGCACAGGTATGAATGTTTTGCATTCACTGGAAAACACTGTAAATACTAGGTATATTTTGTGTAAGATTGTTTGTTTTGCTAACCCCTCATTAAAAAACGCTGCTGATCACTAGGCATTTAAAAAGAATTTCATGTCTTAATATAATATGAAACAAATTCATAGTTAAGTTTGTATAAATAAATAAGGGAATAGATTTTAGTAAGCTAGTTAAATAATATTGATTAAATAGAGAATAAAATCATTTTTAAAATAATTTTTTTACGTTTCTGAATTTTCTGAATATCTGAACACAAAACAAAATTCCTTAAACATATTTTTCCATAATGTAACGACTTTTTCACATGTCCTTCAACCGCGCTTTGTTAAATTTTTGGGTCATGTGGGCACTTGTGTCTAATTCATCATTTCCATTCTCGCATTAATTAATCCCCAGCTCGCCTTTCAGAACAAACGACACGAAAAACAAAAAAAAAGCTGCTAGAATAATTCAAATTGGTGCGCACAGTGGGCGGGAGCCGCACAATTGTTTGCAGGGGTCATTTTACTCAAACTTATACCAAAATTGATAAAAATTTTGACATGTAAAGCTCTCGGATCCATAGCTCCTATATTTCAAACGTCCATAACTTCCTCAAAACTGAACCGATTGTCATGTTTGATGCCATTTTGTTCATGATTTATCCTCTAGATTGATTCTACATTTAAAATATATGCATTATTGAAAATTAATATTTTTTGAATTTTTTGGCAAAAAAGCATGTACCCCCCCTTACTCATTTTGGAAAAAATTTTTTTTTCGAAATTTAGAATCCCGAATTTTTATTTTTAATCGATTGTGGTTGTCACAATTAGTATAAAAAACAACATTAAAACCGATTCTGAGGGGGTCAAATTTTTTGTCAAAAATCGTGCAAAAATTGACAAAAATTTTTACATGTAAAGCCCTCGGATCCATAGCTCCTATATTTCAAACGCCCATAACTTCGCTAAAAATGAACCGATTTTTATGTTTCATGCCATTTTGTTTATAGTTTGTCCTCTATGATGTACGTGGCGTGGCCGTGTTGTGTTGTTTACGGAGATCACCAGCATTATACATACCAAATTGGACTCTAGCTTTAATATTGTGGGAAATATTCAATTTAAATCACCATTTATCGATTTTCGATCATTATGTTATCGATTTGACAGCCTCCCAGTAGGCGTGGCACAAAAATCTTAACACTTTGTCCGACTCCAGTGCACACGAGCATATATTCCAAGTTTCATGTCTCTAGCTTCAATTGCGTGCATATGGACAGCAAGACGGACATTGCACAAACCCAATATACTCTTTTCACTTTGTGAACGAATATAATAATCAATTAAATGGAACCCTTTCTACGAATCCGAATTATTTGGCTTGTTGGAAGAGAATTTCATTTCGCAAAGTCAAATCAAAGCAAAGCTGTTTTTTTAATGCAAATCGCAAAATGTAAAATATGTAAATGTAAGATATGTGTATTGGGTATAACAGAATTAGGCTATTAATCTGAGTGCTCGGACATTTCGAGTCATGGATTTCGACCAAGGGAGCGACTTTACCACATAGGGCGTGTTACTCAGACAGTGTAAATTAAACCTAATTAATTAGCCGGGCAACAATAACAAAAAAATAGCAACACTTTTAAGCTGAGTGTCAAATTGAGCCTTGCGTGTGTCAAATGAATTAGCCTTATTTAATGAGTACTTATTAGCCTACGTTTTGTGGCGTTTCCATTTGCCTTACTGAGTTTTCAATTGTTGGACTGATTTAGGCATCGCAGCTGAAAACACAATTATGAAAATTCCTTAATTTTAAAATGCAGGAAATGCGCAGACGACGCGAGACGAATTCGAAACAATTCCTTTTAAAATAATTAAAATGCACAGCAGCGAGCACATGTTAGCCATATGAACGTCATAGTGTCTGCTGAGAAGTGGGCACGTGAATCTTGAATATAGTACATAAATATATACAATATACACTTACACAATCATATAAAAGTGTATGTAAAAAAATGAAGACGAAAATAAGGAACGGACACTGCGAATCAAATTATGTTTTGCAGCTGTTCTACATCTGCTTTTGACTTCAGGAATCAAGAAAATGATTTAGACAGATGAGGGGAATACTTCTATCAATAAAAAGAACAAGAAAATATATTCAGCAAACATTAAGCAAAATCGGTAACCTTAAGCTTAAGTAAAAGTCCTCAATTCATGAACTTAATTAAGACAACAATTTTAGATTAACAAATACAAATACCAACACGATTAATTTATTTATATTGACCTTTGGAACTCATATCTCCCAAGGTGCAAGTTGTGTTTTTTAAGTCGTAAAGCTGAGAAGCGTCTGCTTCCTTATCTGCTTTCAAATCGGTGTATTTCATTGATTGAGATAACAACAAGCAATATGATCCGTATGCTTTATACCTATTTTATAGCAAAAAATTATTACCCGGCTTTGTGCGGGCGAAGTATTTTTATTAATTTAAATTGGAGACGGCATACGATATACGACATTTGGGTTGGCAGAAATTTAGGCAATGTCAGTTCATACCTGCCTTACACGGTATCAAAGCCAACTTTTATAGCCGAAGGTCCTTGACTTTTAATTTGATCTCGCTTTATTTATAATTCCCTGTCTTTTTATTTCCTTTTATACCTGATTCGACACCAGCTGCTTCTTATAGTTTGTTTTGTTCCGCGGCTTCTTCTTTTCGCTGCACTACTTTTGCCTCGACCTTTTGGAATCTTTGCTGTTTTCGGCAATCTTTGCGGCAGGTGTTTCTGAATGGCCATATCAAAGTGGCTCGGTCAGTTTTTACCCTAACTTAAAGTTTTGGCAAATCGCAAGCACAACAAACAAGCCAACGAAACCGGTTTCATACCGGCAATCTCTTCCAAGATGCTGGTGACGTTAGCAGCTGCTCGACGAATGCGATTTACCCCAGAACAGCAACAACAACAAAACGCAAGTTAATTACGTCTCTCAATAGTGTCGCTGTTTAATTTTTGTTGACGCGCAATTTTCCAATTACACACATAAATATATATGAATCAACACAGAATATGGAAAGGAACATACACACATCGTAAATGTAGAGTACACATGTTCGTCTCCAAGTGCAGCAAGTAAGGCAATTATGTGGCAAAACGATTAGAACTAAGGGGATTGCATGTGGCGTTGATCAGAGCTAAGGTCAGAGTCGTGCCACATGCGGCAAATACGTGGGAGCCAGCGCTATAGTTGCAGTCAAGCGTCAAATAAACGTTCAGTACCATTCGAGTGGCGCCACAGTAAACAAACAGTAGCACGAACGCAGTCGCAAATAAATTCAATTTTGAATAAACAAATAAACAAGCACATGTACATAAATGTATGTATGTATATGTAGAAGAGCATGACTAATGGGGTAAAAATTTCAAGCCGGAGGGAAGGCTAGCAAAATTATCGCGTTATGTCGTCAAAATAATTAAAAGGTATTTTTAGTTATTATTGGTTTGTTTTGATTAATATATTATAATATTCAGACAGACGGCAGGATGACCCAACGGACATTCCACAAAACCAATAAACTATTTTCCCTTTGTGAACGAGCATTAAAACATGAGTATATAATTATTTCCTTTACATGCTTTGTTTTGTTTTTCCCGTACCCAAGGCGTGTCACGCCCTCTTAGGTGTGTGTTCTGTTTACGCCCTTCCAATACGTAGCTCACCTAATTAACCCATTCCCAGGCGCAGACACGAAGCCCAAAAACAACACTTATACTTATGCCCAATCATGATTCATGCCGTGAAAGGAAATTAGAAATTAATAACTTCCTGCCAAACAAAAAACAAAGCGCAGAAGTTCAATAGGCACACGTATGACACTGACGCGCCCATCGAGCAGAGTCCGCCCCCAAGGACACCATTCAACACGCACAGTTCACAGGTCAGTTAGGAGTTTTCAGATCCATCGACAGACACGCAATCCATTTGATACTTCCATCAGCAGTAGAACAAATCTATTATGTGCAATGTGGGAATGTGGGATTAGTTTGTTCTCGATATATTCGATATAAATATATTCAAACGTGCCAAACCGCTGATGCGTGTAATTCGGTAGGTCTCATATTTGAAATTCATAAAAAAAGGCCATTTAATGGCGAGCTCTGCGAGTCGAGAGAAACATCTGCAACCGCGCTCAAAACCTGTTCGACAGCTGTTCGAGAATCGCCAAACACTTTGAAAAGGTTTTGCAATTTCAGTTTTACCCACTCATTCATTAGATTCGTCTCGCGGCTAAGACCCACACAGAGTCACGTTCGGGCCATAAGCAACTGTGTAAGTGTTTGGCCAAAATGCAATTAGCTCAATGCGTAACACAAAATGTTATTCAATGCCTACGCGAAGCTGGTCAAGAGGCAATTCTAACAACTCGCCGCCAATCCAGCATTCAATTAAAATCAGCGGCAAGTCGGACGACAGCTGTAACCACAACCTGTCCACCTTGTGGTCGGCGACGAAGAGCTGCTGATGGAACGCCGACAAGTTACAGATACAGATACAGATACATGTGCAGAACGGATCCACGTATGCCATGTATCTGGAGCTGAGACACGTGAGAGACCGTTAAGCCCACAGGAGACAAAGTGGAAGTGGGCAGCCACATCGAGAGATACGAAAATAGACAGGGACAAACAGAGAGAGAGAGACAGAGAGGGAATCGTGTTATGCACTGACTGATTGGCTAACAAGGTGACTGGACATCGGGCACCGTGCTGCGAACCTCATAACAGCTTATTTAATATTATAGCCTGCAGCTATTGATGGGTAAGCAAGTAAGAATACTCTAGGAGGGAGTGCTCTACTAGGAAGTCCGCTGAGCCCTTGTCCGCAAACAGAGTCATAAACACATTTACATACAGGCATAAACGCACTGCCCATCTCAGCTCTACCCACAAAGTTAAATAATCTCAGACTTCGAAATATAGTGCAACTACTTGGCCAAAAAGACTTATATATGTCAATTTTAAGAAAACGGGCGGGTTTTCGATAATTTGAAATAAAATTGAACTGCATATGAAAGCACAAACTCGAATATCAAAAATCGTTTCTCTAGCTCTTATAGTCTACATTAAGGGAGATGCAACCTTCTACCTGACACACACTTCATAAGCCCATCTTTAATAGGCACCGACCCACTCCAGTATTTACACATATTTTTTACATACATTTTTTATATATATTTCACATATTTTTTCCTATGTATTTGAATTCCATTCCCTTAAAATTAATAAAACACACTTTCTGATGTATAGCTTTCTTTGGTATATATACATATTTAAATGCCAAAATTCAGAGCTGTGTGTAGGGTATCTTCACGTTGGGCACGCTTGCTTAAGGTGTCCTCACCTTTATTGTATTCAATAAATACTGGTTACATCTATTATATAATTCATAAATTTTCTACCACTGTACACAGAGTTGCGATGACGACAACGACTGCAAATGTCAGTCAGAGAGGCGCAGAGTGAAGTTGACGGGCGCTGCCAACGTTTACAGCTACTTATGGATAGGGGTGGGGGTTGCTGCCACGGAGAGCGAGGGTGGTTTTCTGTCTCCAAGCTGAACGCGTTGCACAACAACATTCGCAAGCAGAGTCCACGCACGTGGGCGAGTGTTTTTACGCCCGGCTGGGTGGGGTTGGGGTTGGGGTTGGCTCTTGCTTGGTGCATGGGAATGTGTCAAGAGCCTGTGGCAAGCGAACCAGGCGGGCTGCCAACTCGCCGGGCAGCCGAGCAGCAGCAGCAAACGCGGCGAGGGGCCAGAAGCTGAAGCTGCTCGAAAAGCCAGCCAAACGCGCTTTGCATATTAAGAGCGAAGCGTTCTCGCCGCCGCATTAATTAAGGCCCGCTGAAGAGACGCTTCGAGATACGCAAAAATGGTGAATAAACACGCGAGCAATGGAACTTTAAATATCTTTAGCATTAAATGAAAGAATTGTTTTGTCGCTTGTTGTCGTTGTCTGTCGCTCGTTAGCCAGATTACAGAGCTGCGATAAAAGTCGACGAGTTGGCAGCTCCCAAAAAACGAAAAAAACAAAAAAAGGAAAAAAACGTGACTCAGTTTACATACACATGTTCCTAGCATACTGCTTTCATAGGGGGAACTCTTGGCATGCCTGTTCGTACGCGCCGTAGATGATGTCTGTCTGATAAATGTCACCTCGTTCGGTCTCTGGGCGAGGCAATCAAATATTTTTACAAATTATGGCTCGATTCTTTATATGGGGGCGCCAAAATAATGTTAATCTCTTTGTGTCTCTTGCTTTCGCACTCCCTCTTTATTCACTTTGTCTTGTTGTTAATGAAGATGACTATTCAGATTTTCTTAGCCTCGATTCAGAGATAAACCTTTTTTAATTTAACGCCACATAATTCAGGCTCTTGGGGCTGTTTATAATTTTGTGTGTATTTAGTGTGTGTTGGGCCGAAGAGCTGATGTGTATCTAATTTGTTGCACTTCTTTCTTATATCTTCTGGATAACTGTTAATCTAAAAGCTTAAGCTAATTGTTATTTACATATTTATTTATAGTACTGTTGACACAATCAATTTCAAGAGGAAGAAAATTATGCATTGTAACTCGCGCTAGGAGACCAATAAAGAGAGAGTATATCTACTTAATTTCCACTTTACTTACGTATACACAACTCAAAAAGGCAAACACACGCACACACACTCACACACACACACCCGCACGCACCCTGTAGCCCACCCAGCCGAGAGGCGGCAGAAGGAGCGGAAGTTCAGTTCTCAGTTCCTCGTCCCAGTCCAAATCCAGGGGCTTGCCGAGTGAAGTGCGGCAACAGCGCACGGCTTTAAATGATTTTGAACGCACCAACAGAGACATAAAATAGGTATAATAATTTGTGGGCAAGTTCTTTTTCTTCTCTTTTTAACTGAGTGCTGATGATGATGATGATGTGTGAGGAGGCGTGGGGGAAAATAATTATTATAGAGCAACTCTTGTGCTGGAGTATGGGTGAGAACAACAAACACTTTGTTGTTCCCGCTCTAACAGTCTTGTCTAGTTTTTGGAAAGTAGTTTATACATTAAATATTCATCTATTCTCTAAATATTCATTTACATATTTTACAGATGCAATAGGGATCCCTGTAGTTGAGCAAGGTGTATCTTTATTTTATTCAATTATGTCAATTCCAAATTTTTTAAATTAAAATCGCCTCTTCTGGCTGACTTTTAAAATATTTAACCCCAAAGCCTTTACAAATATAAATAGTGTTTCATACATTTTTTAATAAATTTTATAGACAGCGGTACAAAGAACTAAGCACTTTCTTGACACGCTCTTAACTTTAGTGCCTGAAATCTCACCCTAACAAATATTTCTGGGGCTTTAGACACATAAATTGCCAGCGATGCAGCTCGTAAAATATTTTCGGTTGCGGCCCGTTTTCAATTTACTCGCATCTGCATATTTATATATACTTATATATATAGCAAGTGAGACATAAGGCATATCTGGGTTGGCTATAGAAATACTTAAAAGTCTTTTCGACTTTGTTAATGAGCTCAAGCTAAATCTATGACAAATGTTTTCAATGGCCCACGGAATTCGAGACAGGGACTCTTTGATGCTGAAGCTGTCTGGTGTCGAGATGACTTCCAAAGCATTTATCAAGCACAAACAAATGGATTTAACAATATACTTCAATAAACTATTCCATTGCAAATGGGCTGCTTGTTTCGTATGCGATGTGACGCACAACTTTGAAATAATGACATCAAATTGCTGCGCCAATGAAATGCACAAAACTTGGCCCATAAATGTGCAACTCCATGATGACGTCTAAGCCCGATCCTCGACTCTCCGACAAAGGCGCTGGCAAACAAAACACCGCATTCCTGCGGCTGTGTCGACAATTCCTCGGCACTTGGCACAAACATAATAACTAATAATAAACCGAACATGCACACGCAGAGACACGTTTCAAAAGAACCATTAAAAATAAATCATGTATGGGAAAAATCCATTGAACCAAAAGCTGCAGCAGCTGTTCCTCTTCCTGCTGTAGTTTCCCCATTTCCACACTTAAAGAAAAGCGCTGCTCGACAGCTCAAAATCGATGTACAAAACTAAATTACAAAAACATTTCGTCTCAAAATATTCTTAAATTAAGAAAAAAATACCCGAATTAAGTACGAAATAACTATTACAAGAACTTTCATACTTAATCTTAATGGAAGTAGAACGTGTCCTAAATTAAGTACCGTATTTGGGTTTTCTATTTAGGTATATTGGCTAAAAAAAAACCTAAGAATGTTGAGCGTAATTTAATAAACTTCCACTTAGACCGGATTTTGGTAATGCTTGTACTTGTTTTAAGTAAAAAACTATTCGCTTTTTTCCGAGTGCATTGCCTGTCTGTTGCCTTTGTTGTTTGGACAAGCGCCGCGTGTGATATGCCTCCATCGCCAGTGTCTCTTAAGTGGGGGCAGCCTCCATCGGCGTCGTCTCCAGCCGCTCGGATCTCGTCTCTCGTCGTTCGCCGCTCTGTACCTCGTCTGGTGCACATCAATCATGTGTAATTATACGCTCTTCTCTTTTACGTTATCCCCTCGTCTATTTTTTTCCTTTTTGTGTGATGGCCTAACGGAAATGGCTTTTATTTTGGCAGCCCGGTTCAGTGATCTGAT
Source organism: Drosophila robusta (assembly GCA_035043565.1). Lineage (NCBI taxonomy): Eukaryota > Metazoa > Arthropoda > Insecta > Diptera > Drosophilidae > Drosophila > Drosophila robusta. The sequence continues at coordinate 8,801,719 of JAWNMW010000584.1, forward strand.
CTGTGTGCGTGTGGAGCATTCATTCTCGACTCTCATCTCGCACTTGAGGCCTGTCATTCCACTCGGGACAATTTATGAGTGGAATGCATTACGTAATGTATGGCAAGAGATTTACAATTAGAAAGATCGGTAGAAAAAAAACATTGATTGAATAAAAACCCATGTACAATACGCACCTGGGAGGGATCCTAAATACTACTTACATATCTGTATATATCTGTATATAACATTTTGTAAATAGAGTATTCAAATTGCACTCATATAAAAATGGTCAGTCGGGAAGAAAAAACCAAAATTAACTCTTTGCCAGCAAAGTAGAGAATTTTTTAAACCCATTATAAACATAAAGATTAACCTCTTTTTGGTCAACTAAAGTCCGAACGTATTGTTAAACACTTTAGAAAGGGTCTAAATATTTAAAATAAACTTAAAACTTTAGTTTAAGTACATACTTTTTAAGATGGGCTAACGAGCTTTTAACTGCTTTGAGAGCCAAGAAATGTAAATAGAGATGTCATCATTACTTAAACAGTTATCAAAACAAGCATTTGTTTTATTCTGATTAACTTGTGAATTGAAGAGTAGGACATCAGATAAGTATCACTCCCTGAACAAAGCCAACAATTAGTGCATCATTTATCTACCCAGCAGATATTTAACTATAAGGTAGAGCTTCATAGTTTTTTATAAAAACTTGTACAAGAAGGAACAAATGCAACTCAACTGCATATTAACATTCATTTTTCTCAGAAGCATTAAAAGACGCTAAAGATAGCCCAAGAAAGCGATTCATTCATTTACATGTATGTACATATTCGTGATAAGCTCGAATATGTAGCTTGTTTCTATTCATGTTATTCGTGCTGTATTCAATTGTTCGCTTCCTGTGGAAGCCACGATTTGCAGGGTGTGTGTCTGTGAGCTGAATTTCAAACCAATTGAATTAAATGCGAATTAAATGCGTTGCTGCTGACAGCGAAAATAAAAGATGCATTTTAGCTTACAGCATTACACACACACATCTGTATATGTGTATGTGTGTAAGTCTGTGTGTGTATGTGGGATAAAAGCTTGTTTACATTTTTTCTGTATACACACATGTGATGGAAAATTGGCGCAAAATGTTTTTAATCAATTTAAATTGAATGATGACCCGCGCAATCAGCGCAAGATGCGCGCCAGCCGCTCGAAAGAATTTATTTAACATTGTATCTTTTACTTGGCATCTTGTATTTTGTGCGCTGCTTTTGAAGCCATTTGAATAGGAACTGTCATAGTTTTTATAGCTTCATATTTACGGTTCGTAAATTGTTTTGTTGTTTTTTTTTACGATCTCTTATGTCTGGGCTTACAAATTGCTTCTGTAATTTATTTGAGCTATTCTAAAGGTTCTTTGTAGGCGAATTAAAATACTTTCTTTGCATTTTCGACTATTAAATAGCTTTCAATTTCATTCGAGTTTTTGAAATTCCACGCATGTGAAATCACGAAACAATCAATGCGCATAAAATTCTAATTTTTATCAGCAACATGGCAGAAATTTTAATTTTAACACGCGACCCACAATTTTTTTTCTTATTTTCTTGTACGTTTTGTGTGTTATTTTTTATGCAGCTTTCTTGTTTCCTCATTCGTGCCAATTTATTTATAGCTGCCCAGCAAAGTTGAGCGGCTTGTACTGCTTCTAGTTGCCAATGCAATATAAATTACGTAAACGCCACGTGGTCCGCAATCAAAAAACTTGATTGTCTTTCAAATCGAAGCAGTCATTCGCAACCCCTTTATATGAAATATAATTCACTTATAGCAGTAACCCAATCAAAGTTATTGCCGTCTCCAAAAAGTCAATTATTTGCCCCAGACAATTGCGCCTCCCGAAGGTGATAGCGCAAAAAATAAAAATTTACTCAGAAATGCGAAAAATCGTCGTATCGATTCTTGGTAGGGCAATAAAAATTACTCATGCAATGAATGAGATTTGCATTATATTATACATACTCGTATTTAGTTTATCTGAGTAACTTACAGTTGTGCATCTCGTTTGGAGTGAGGCACTGTGCCACTAACTACAAAGGAAACGCGTTGAGTTTTCCAACAATTGCTCTTTCGTTTAGCAGGGCAAGCCAACGAACCGCAGTTTATCTGCTGCGTAAAGCAAAGAAACACTCGAACACAGATACACACACACATACACATAGATATCTCAAACTCCAACGGAGTGTAAATATCAAAAAATAAATATAAAAAAAAGCAAACAGTCGAAAAAGCTTCAGTGAAACAAAAGTAATGTAAATGCAAAGTAAACGCAATTAAAAATGCATTGCATGGTAAAAGTCGAGCGTACTGTTGTACGGAATATGTCAACAAGATAAAACCGGAGCACAGAAAAGTAAAAGTGTAAAAGCCCAAAACGGAGGCAAGAATTTAGAAAGAGAAACATTGCACAATTCCATACAAATGTATCTGTTCGACTATTTGTTTTTCTAACGTTCTATTTTTATGCCCTATCCCACGAATAAAGAGTTGATGGAGTTTATATTATTCAGTTTAGTGGCTATAGTTGAATATTTCTCAGCATTATTTGAAAGCTTAACAAACGTTTTAATTCCTATTTGTCCTTAAACATAAACCCTTTGTAAATCAAAGGAGAGTATTCACATCTTCGTGTTAAAGTTTAAGTTTTATAAGCATTTTTCATTCCGAATATTTTGATTTGACGCATTGTTTTCAATGAGATTTTCCATGGCGTCTCAAGTGCTGTCCCAATTGAACAAATGTAAGACATTTTCCGCTGAAAATTCTGAAAAATTTATGAAATGAAAATTACTCACCAAGAAGAGCAACAGCTGCGCACAGCGTTAGCCATTTGCGGCGTTCGTTGGGCATCATATAGGCCATTTTGTAGTCCGCTCGGGGTTTTAAGTTTTCCGCTCGGGGTTGGTCGCTGACGGTATCGATTTTATGCAAAAAAGACACCCTTTATAGGCACACACGAACGCGAGGTTAGAAGTAGACCCGGTGACTCAGATGCTAGAATGAGGAATACAAAGTTGCGGGTGTTAGGATTAGTTTAGAAAATATACACACTTCCTGTTTGGCAATCGTAAAATTATTGTGGAATGAATGTTTATGCACCGGTTCATGTTAAATATGAACAAAAACCATTCGATAGCTTGAATTGCAGTTGTCTTAATGTAAAGAGGAGTATACTTTAATTACTGCAGTCTGGAATATGCAACCATCGATTTTAGCCCACAAGGCAGGCAACAACAACAGTTACTATGTTACCCAATGCTAATGAAATGCAAGTAATTTGATTAGGCAGGCAGCAACCCCGGAGGCAACCCTTCGAGCAAAACAATGCAAAACAACAAATAAACACTCTTCACCACCCGCACAACCTGCTGGACTTGCGAATTGCTTGGCAAAATGTTGCACAGTGTTAAATGATAGCTGAATGTGGGCAAAAGGGAAGTGGACTTGGAAGGCTATCGATGTGTGTGGCCCTTAACCCCAATCGGCTTTTGCTGATATTAGTAGAATGACAAGCTGGAAGCCTGACAGGGAAAACAAAACAAAATACAAATGAAAAAATGCTAAAGCAATATATTTGAATGGTAGGAGTATCGTTAAGATAAAAAAGATTTTGCAGAAGGCAAAAAAATCAAAGGAACCTAATTTTCAGCTACATAAAATAGTTGTTTTTAACTGAAATGCTTTTGAATAGTAGTTAGATTTCAAAATGAACTGCTTATAACTACATAAACTTGGCTTTTAATACTGATGACCACGACCTGGTCCTCCTTCTATGCATTAGACGTTTTAAGCCGAAATAAAAAAATCCCCCTGACAAGGCATTTTATCCAAAACACAATCCTGGCTTCTCCACTCTCTAATTGTAATGCATTGCACTTCTGATTTTTATGATTCTGTAAAGCCATAACATTTTATAGGCTGTGCCCTATCTCTGTTGAACTCTTCAGGCATTCCACACCCCCCGCAAATTTTATGTAAATCCATCAAAGTAAACGCGCCAGCAATTTGTCCGCAGATGCCACATATGGAAGTCGCATTAGACCCGCAGACTTGCGACAACGCCAACTATTTATAAAGCGGCAGCGGAATAAATAGGAAGCAAGAACAAAAAGAAGAACTATCTTTTGGATATCGAAGGCTTAATACTCTTACATGATTTCTTTGGCAGATACACGCACATTTAATTGATAGGCTGTCAATAAGATAAACTTTTACCTATCGTTTCTAAGGCTTTTTAAATTATTGAGATGAAATTTATTAATTTATTATTAAAAATTTCTTTAGGATTGTTTAATTTGAATTTTGATATGTTACTTTAACTCTCAGAGAAAGAACCCTAAATTTTAAACTTAAATAAAGTTAGAACAAGTTAAAAATTTTCTTAATTTGAGGACCAAATTGTCTGATTAGGAATAGACACATAGCTATATATACTCGATAAAATCGAAAATTTCTGAATATTCCCAATGTAAGGGTATCGAAATTATACTGGCGATGTGGATGTCATTAATTAAACCTCAAATGGCCAAATGGGCGGCAATGGAGCGATGGAAAATCCACTTCGATGTCGTCTTGTGCCTTTTGTCATCCATAAAGTATCAACCGTCATCTGTCCCGGGCATACGCGTGCTTTAAAAACTATGACTAGCAGGAAGTCACGATTCCACACACACACACACACACACATACGAGTGTTTCTATATCTATCAGCTTGTATGGACTGTCTGTGTTTCAGTTTGACATATGCCTGCTTTCGTACTATTATGAACTCGCCATAGACGCGGACATGGATGTCAACGTGGAACGGGACAGCTTCGCACTGTCTGGCTGTTCGCCTTGGCGTGTGTCTTTGGCTCATCCAGCGGATGGCTGAAGATTATGTTTACATTTCAGTGGCAATTTGTTGGCTATATAACGCTTAATTAAAATCGAAGTGAATTTTTCCATGGCAACAAATGCTTAAAGCTCATTTTTGTTTTGTTTTTCTGTTTCTTTATTTTTTTTGAGATGCGCCACTTTTTTATGGGCAGCTAATGAATTCTATTTAACACGCAGCGCCACTCCGCCCGACTATTTCCCTCTCTATTTTTTATAGTCGACTCGAAGTTTGTGGATTATTCGATCGAGGGTTGCGCGGCGCAGGCGCAGCAGCTGAAGCCGGCACGTGGCTGGGCAATAAAGGGAGGATCAATGTTAGCTTTCGAATTGGTTAAATGTACTTAACCAGGGGGTAACAACGCAATTGTCAAGTTGTAGCGCAGTTGCACAGCTGCGCATTAGGCTTTGGGGTGGAATAGCTTAGAGAAATTTAAACCATTCTTGCTATTGTCCATCTAGAATCGCCTAGGAAAGGGTGGAAAGCACCCTTTGTAATTTATATACTTGTACAGTTTTGGTAAATAAGTTAAGTGAGAACAACTGAGCTCTATAAAATAAAATATGCTCAAATTGTATACTTATTATAAAATAAACTGCATAATAATATAATAATATTATGTTTACGAAATATTTTTATATTAAAAACAATTATAAAAAATAACACAAAAATATAAAAAATAAAAATCAAAAAGGGACATTAACATATAATATAACATTTGAACGAAACAATAAATATTGCTCATCCCGTGCTCCTCACATTCATTTTGTTATGAATGAAGCATCATTCGCTTGGACATGATTCAGCTGAGGGAATTACAGCATCGGTTGAGAGAAACGCGCCCATCTAAACGATACAAAATTTTTATATGATTCTGAAAACTGTGGGCATTAATTTGGAAAACATCTGGTAATCAGTCAACGCACGCAGCAGTATTTATTAGTAATCCGAACAAAATAACATACATGCAGAGTTTCTGTGTACATTTTTTATTATTATCGAATCTAAAAAGACGCCAAAACTAGTGGAAAAATGTTCTCACTGGAATAAAACTGATGGCACAGGCGTTTTTCGCCAGTTTGACAGACAGTTTTTAATAAATCTACTTGTCCGAATTTTGTTGTCAATTCGACAAAGAAGCATTCGGGCCCTCAATTAAATCCGCGCAGATCCGGCAGTGCCTCAATCGCGTGGTAACATCAACGAATTACAAATTTTATTACTCATTCTCATTTTATTTTCTGCTCGTTTTTGCCTTTCCGCCGGCTGGCATCTAAAAAGTCTGTGCATTAGGGTGGCGGACCAATAAATTTTGCAATTGCGACGAAATGTATTTTTTGTTTTCGCTCGATGGCGTTGAAAAAAGACGCAGGGGCAGGCGGTGGGTAGTCTGGTCCACAAAGTGCAGTGGCCCAATGCAGGGTCAATCCGCAGTCGCGAACAACGTTCGTCATCGGCAGGCCAAACAGGAAAGACACCGCTGTCCATTGTCCAGTTTGGCGCAGTTTCGTGTCTCATGTTCAGTGACCCATTGGACGGTGCACGCGGCGCCTAATTGAGATTCAAGTGCACTCTGCGGCTGCGACAGCAACAACAAAAGTGGCAGCCGCAACAACAACAACGAAGACTTGTGTATTTGCTTGGCTTATGTTGTTTGGTTAGCCTGTTTGTTCCCGTTGTTCACTTAACCCTTTGCCCAATGTCCATTGACATTTTTGCAGCAGTCAAAATCAATATTTGCCACATACTTAAGCTGTGCGATATAAGTATCTAAACTGATTGATTCACAAGGATGCCAAAGGAAAGACAGAGTGAAGACAAGACGTTCCAAAGTTCGATTCCTAGCACTTCTTTAAATGGAATCAATAAGCGCAGACGAGTCAAGAAAATGTTGGCAGTCAAAAACTCCGCCTAGCAACAGGACAGATGCAAAGGACGATGACTGGGGCAGGCCAGAAAGTGGGCAGACCTGTAGACCTGCAGACAGGCGAGGGCAGGGGGCAGAGGCAAGCGCAACACTTGCAAAATCAAATAAAGGAAACTACAGGAAAACAAAAAAAGAAAAAATAAACGTTAAGCGACAGCTGCACGAGATTCTGTTGCGTTGACGGGCCCGGGATGAGTTCCTTATTTAGCAGGGGTTGCTCTCACACAGATTCAGATACAGATACACACGCACACAATCATATGGGCACAATGAGGCTGCGTATGTGTGCCACATGGAAACTGCAAGGGATTTTAAGGATTCTTAAAAATGAAGTGGCCCGAGCCCAGAGCCTAAGCTGCCTGAATAGGGAAAATCTACCTGACAGAGACAAAGGCAGGCTCAGCTCGGGCAGGTTGCATACATACACACTCACACACTCTCACACACACACACACAGGCGCAGCGCAGAGTTGCTTTGATTGTGCGGATTTTCAAAGCGCATGCGCCAAAAAAAATTTACTTAATAAATGCATAGGAAAATGGCAAATTCTAAATGAAAATGTTGACAACAAATGCAATAAAATATCAAGATTAACACAGAAAATATTGAACTTCATCTTCTGTAGAATTTGCCACGGTTTCAAGCAGTCAAAAGCTGTTTGCCAGGAACTTAAACATTCACATCAGATTCGACAGCCAGCCTTTATGCAGCACACACCTTTTATATGCTGGTGTGTGTGTGTGTGTGTGTGTGTGGAAAGTAACAAAGTAGATTCGCCAAAGGGAAAACTTTAGTTTTTGGCGAAAAATCAATAGGAAGCTGTGCAAAACTCAACAAATTCGCATGTTAAAAACAATTCTCATGGCAAATTTGTTGCACAAATCGATTAACAGCTATGTGCAGTCAGTCTGAGGGTGGGATAGTGGGCGTGGATGTTGGTGTGGGTGAAAGTGTGGGCGTGGATAACAATAGCTGCAACAAGAACAACAACAACATCCACCCGCTGCAGACAAACACGCACAAAGAAGTTGCCAGACAGCCCCAAAAAAGACCTGAAAAAACGGGTTGTTGTCACCTACCGTTTGGACTGTGTTTTGAATATATGGCTAGCTTGATGAATTAATTGCGTTAATGTTTATTCACAAACACAAACACTTCGAGTGTGAGCAAATTGTAACAGGGTGCCACTAATCCACTGGGGTGGCGACGACTGCTACACTACGCTACACACACACACACTCACTCTCTGAAGAATGAAGCCAACAGCAGACGCGGCTGCTTTGCCTTTTTGGCGCTGTGCTCTGCTTTTTTCAATCTGCTTGTATTATTTATTGCTATTTATTGCTTTTGCATTTTGTTTAACTTTATTTGGCGTACACAATTCACGCACACGCACACACAAAGCGCGCTTACGATAGAACCACCACCAGCGAACCGGTTTGCGGGGGTGCGAGTACCGTACCGTAACCGTAGCCCAAACAACTCACACACACTAAGGCGCACTCTGAAAACGCAGACGTAAGCTCCGACCTCAATACGTTCGACGACTATCGCTCGACGGTCCAAACCAGACTGAATTGTCTCTCTGGCTGCCTGCTGCTGTGGAGCGGCCGGCCATGTTGCTTTGTATTCTCTCTTCGCACGGTGAGAGAGCAAATGTGAAGGGGCATTTGTTTGGGAAATTTTCTGGGATATTTTCAGGGGACACCTGTTGATGTCTTGTTGTCAGCGTGTATGTGTGTATGTGTGTGTGTGTGTGTGTGTTCGTGTGTGTGTTCGTGTGTGTGTGCGTGTGTGCAAAAGAGAAGCAAATACCTTCCGTTGGTGTTTCCCACTATTGATGCAAAATATGTAACAAACTTGCCCAAATACTAACACCTGTTGAAACAACATTGGTGAACATTATTGTTGTCAGAACTTATATATATACTACATATTATTGCGAAATGTATCACTCTACGTTATCAAATGAGCTGTATTCGAACCCATAATGTGAATACTCTCCTGATCACAACGCCCAGCAGCTTTTTTTGTTCTAAATAAACTCTATGAAAGTTTCTTGACTTCCTAATCAATTAATAATGTTAAATATGAACAAAATTGTTAAATGAAGTATTAAAAACATTTTGACCTGATTATTGCAGCGCTTGCACTAAAATACAAATTTGGTATTTGTCTGCAAGAGTATTAAGTCTTCTTGATATACCAGCAATATAACTCTCACAGATAAAATAGGTGGCAAATTAGTTCCTTAGTTAAGTTAAATATTTTCGATATTCAATATGCCTACAAAGGCATTAAATCAATAGCACCCAAAATGTTTTTGTTAAAATACTTTTATTCGGAATATGAATTTGATATAAAGCACATGCATTATACTTATGATTCTCGCTTTGTAAATTTAAATAAAACCAAACACAACCCAAAAGTTTTCAACATTGAGAATTTTTAGTATATATGTATGTATATGTATGTATATGTATATGTATAAGTATGTATATAAGTATTTATATAGTAAGAGTAATTGAAGGATACACTGATTTAAATATATATATTTATAACATAAAGATAACTGCCTAAATAAACTCTGATTAAATGCATTGGGTAGAAAGTTGGTAAGTCTAACATATCTTAAAATATTTGAGCTCGACTGTGACTATGTAAATAGATCGAATTGCGGGAAGACACAGATGTTAGGAAAAACATATAATTAAATTAAACTAAGTAATAGCAATTGCAGGGACAGAGGCTTAAAACGAAACCTAAATGCAAAATCCTATAACTAAAATTAATATATAAGTATACATATGTGTATATGTACATAAAACAAGAGATACTTTTTGTTACTTAAGTTAACAATTTGAGCGAGTTAATTGCGATTTCCATTTTGGATTGCAAAGTTGTGAGTATTTTAAGTAACAATTGTCAAGTCTTAACATTTGCCAGTCGAGGGTCCTTTGTTGACATTTAAATGCTCCAGTGAAGAGTCAGAGGAGTTGGCTACATGAAAACCGTTGTAAGTCTTTTGAAACATGACTGTGGACGTATTTGTTCAGTACATATCCATATCGAGGGGTAGTTTCTTGTATGACGCCGACATTAAACAGGCATTTGAGTATTTGGGGTGTAGGATAGGGTATCAAAGAGAGAGAGTGGGAGAGAGAGAATTGCTTTACACTTTTAAAGCAGATCTAGTTCGACTCCTGACCTCGTATCTTCCGGCTAGTAACTGCTCTCCCCTATATTATTCGCTTCTCTCTTTTATATAGTGCGAGAAACTTTTGTTGGGGCGCTAAATTCGTGGGATATTTGTTTTTTTAATTCTTGCGCGTAGCGTCTTGTATAATTATCTTGTTCTTTTGTCGCGTGACCTTTGTGGACGTCGCTGCGGGCATCAGACGTTTCAGCTGATCCTGGTTGATGTTGGCCAGCGCCTTCTCCTTCTCCTTTGTTCTGGCTGCCGCGCTCGTGGTTGCCGTTGTTGTCGTGGTCGTGGTAGTTGTTGTTGCTGCCGCCGTGGTTGTCGTCTCAATCAGCGCTGTGGACTCGTCCGCGGTGGAGGATGAGCCCGCAGCAGCAGCTGCCGCAGAAGCATACCGTGTGAGCACCTGGAACTTGGCAAAGATGTTGCGTCCGCCGGTGCGCTCCTTGTCCTTGTACTTGTCCAGGACGGCGGGCGTGGCTTTGGCCTGTTGCGCCTTGAGCATCGCCTTGTTATTGCTGGCCGTCTTGTAAAAGTCCAGCTCATAGTCGAAATCGCTGCTGGTGGCCTGGGCGCCAGTTGGCGCCAGGGCGCGCTCGCCATAACTGGCCGAGCTGGCCGAGGTCTCCTCAGCCAGATGACGCAGCATCAGCGTTAGCTTTGTCTCGTGCTGACGCTGCAGCAGCACCGCATTCCGTTCGCCCTCAAGCCGAGCCTGACGCACTGCGTTCGAGAGCACGCGCTCCTTCCACTCCCAGGCATCGCGTTCGCGCTCCAGCTGCACCAGCTGCTGTTCGAGTTTGCGTGACGAGTCCCTCAAGTCGATGACCTTCACAAAGTACTTGTAGAGCAGCGTGCGCATCTCTTCCGGGGAGAGCTTGTTCAGCCGCGCCATCAGCATCTGCTCGCCCTTCTCGCGCTGCTGGCGCTCGCTGGACAAGTCGATGGACTTGTGGCCGCAAATTAGCTCGTTCTTGAACTCGATGGCCTCGTCGATGGCCATGATGGCCTCGTCGCACTCAAGCAGCTTTCGCTCCTCGCGCTGCGTCAGCATCTTGTCGCGCTTGAGCTTGCGATCCAGCGTGCAGCGCTGCTCCAGCAGATGGTCGCGGGTGCGTCGCAGGTTGCGAATCTCGTGCCGCAGACCCTCCTGCTGTGCTGGCGACTGATCGCCGCCGCCGTCCCAGTGTTCGAGATTTTCGGACTTCTCACGCAGTATGTGATCCAAGTGGGTAATGCGAGCCTGCACCGCCTTGAGCTGATCTGGATTCGGTTCCGGCTTGACTAGTGACGCCTCCTTGAGGCTCTTGAGTTCGGCTTCCAGCTGGTCGCGCAGCTTGCACTCCTTCTTAAGCTTCTTTTGCGCCTCCTCGATCTGCTTGCGCGACTCGGCAACAGATTGCTGCAGTTTCTTCAGCTTTTGGCCGCTCTCGCCGGCAATGTGCTTCATGGAGCTGAGATCTTGCAGGCGCTGCTCAATGTGCGCTATGATTGTGGTCCAGCGTTCGATTTCCGCCTTCTCCTTGCCCTGCAGCAGCGCTTTGGCGAGATGCTTCTTGGCTTTGTCGCACTCTGCATCCAGCTTGGCCTTCTTCTTGTGAAAACGCTGCTTGGCATGGCTGCGCGTCTCGCGGTTCTTCACCAGCTCACTGATGATGTTCTGCTTTAGCTGCATGGTCTGCTCGATTTCCTTTAGCTGTCGCTGACGCGCCTCAATCTCGGCGTGCAGTTTCCGCATCTTCTTCTGAACCTGTTCGATGGGCCCGTTCACGCCCGCAGTCGCGCCCGCGCCGGCGCCCGATGCGCTGTCCAAGGGATCGAACTCCGGTGCCAGTTCAGTTCCAGTTGCCTGCTGTGAGGCAACGCGATTGAGCATTGCCAGCTCTGCGCTGCTCAAACTGGCACCCGGCTGAATGCTGCGACGCCGTCCTGGCAGGGATTATATATGCGGCATTACCGAGGCGAATAGAGTGTAGGGTATAGGGTATACGGTATACTTACCACCGATGCTGGCCTTGCGCTCGTCACATTTTTCCGACTGTGCGGGCGCCTCCTGCGTGGCCTGCTCTCGGTCTCTGTCCTGGCTCTGCATGACCGCCTTGGGCTGCTTGAGCATAAACTCCTCGTGCTTGACTTGAATGAGTGCATCCGTTTTGACCCGAAACTCGTCCATGAGGCTATCAAGCTTCTCGTCCAGGTCGGGACGTTGTGACTCATTGTCGGTTTCATTGTCCGAGTTCTGCTGACAAGATGTTTCCGGTTCACTGATAGACTCCTCTGGCTCCTCCGCCTCCTGGATGGGCACCAGCGGTTTCTGGGTGCGCAGCACTTCGCTGGAGCTGAGGCACTCCTCGCACTCTTGCTTCAAAAACAGCCACTCCTCGATCTGTTCCTTTTCCAGCTCCGTAATTGCGGTCGAGCCCACCAATCTGAGGGGGAAACAATTAAAATCTGAGAGGGAAACAACTGTCTGAGGAGCAACTCACTTGGCAAAGAGTCCCTCTGCATTGGACACCAACTTGAACCACTGACTGGCCGCGAACTGCAGCCCAAAGTTGTCACCGTTTGGCGTAGCCACGGCCGCCATGAGAGCAGCCGTGCCAGCCGCTCCGGGCTCGTTGGGCAATGCCTCCGGTGATATGGGTGTATTGTCATCGGAGAAAGTATTCATAATGACATAGTTACGGACGCACTGCACCTTGAAGCCGAACTGCAGATTGCCTAACGTCTCGGCGACATGCTGCTTCAGCGGAGACACACACAGAATGACTAAGGTCTGGGCGCGACCACCAAAAGAGTCCTTTAACAGGGTGGTCAGAGTTGTCTGACCATAGGGAATGTTGCCGTTGACGCCGTACATTATACTAGGATCGGTTAGGGTGTTAACGACCTGTTCCAGCATCTGCAGGCCGGCGTCGCGTGGCTGTCCCGATGGTGGGTCACCCCAGCGCTCGCTGGCGCACAGATCCGAGAAGCTGGCCGTGGACAGGCGATGCTGGATCAGACCCTCCTTGGACACCCACTGCTGCTCCAGAGTCAGCGTGAAGAGCGTGTGAGCTGGAGACTGCTGTTTAGTGCTCAAGCCCAGCTGCAGCCAGTGGAAAACTTCCTCCACAGTTGTGCAGTGCACATTACCCATACCCAGCAGATCGCGGATTTCGCCATTGCAGATCTCCACAAAGCCCACATTAACAGCGTAGGTGCGATCTGCAAAGGTGTTATATTTAAAATAGCTGCTTTATAGACCCGTGGCGGCCACTCACCTGCGTGTGCTGCAATGTGAGTGAAAATCTCGCGCACACAGCGCTGCACTACGCCCTGGTCGGCCTCTCCATAGACACACTCAAAGCCGTGTCCATAGAGCGTATAGGTTTTGCCAGTGGCACGCTGTCCGTACGTAACGACCGATGCATCGAAGCCCTCCAGGAACAGGCTGATCAAGGGGAAGACCGTCTGATGATAGACCTGACTCTGCGTGCTGCTGCTGGGCAGCGCATGTGTAACGGGTACGGTGTGTGCGCCCACCTGTATAAGTCCCGCCGCAATGCTGTCCAGTGCCCCTCCGCCGGGCAGTGCGCTCGGCAAGCCCAGCGCCGATACGGCGATTGGTATGGCCTGCACGCAGCAGCCACTGTCACCATCCGACGTTTCATTTGTATTCAGCTGAGCGGCGTCCATCTCATTATTGCCATTGGCATCTACTGCCGAGACTTCCGGAGGCATGGGCAGGGGCGGGGGCGGGGGCGGGGTAGACGGATCCGATTGCGGTTTGTCTGCTTCTGCGTCGCCATCCTCAGGTGCCTTTTGCTCGGCCTTGATTTGAAGTTCTGCGTGAGGAAAAATGCGCACAGCCACTTGAATAGGTATTTCCATGGTTTTTGTCGCTCTGGCAACAGTTTTTCACTTTGATATCTGCATTTTTGTATACATTTTGCGCATCTTAAAAATTATTGCAAACGGTGCTGAATCGATATTTCTGCGCACTGACAACAACTATCGATATGCCACATTGTCTACACATCGATAGCATCGACTATTGTGGTATTTTATTTTAATTGACATAGACATATTAGCAAAATAATTGGTTGAGAAACTTCTCAAGAACTTGTAGCAACTTTAAGAAATCCTCTGAAGCTCTGAAAATACGACAAAAATTGTAAACTGTAAGTTAGAAAAGCGCAAATGAATAAATGTTCATCCGACATTATAAATTATTAACGAGTTTATTTCAAATTCATAAAAAATGCTCAAAAAATAATTATTTTCAAAATGTAATTATTGTGGTCATATTTCAAAAAGACATATATTAATTATTAAAGTTTAATATAACTGACTAGGAGCTATGTATACCTTCAAAATTAGCTGCAACACAAGGCTTTTACTGACATAAGGAAACTGTCACAAACTTCACATTAAGTTGTTGACGCAAATAATATGTATATTGTTATTTCGTGATATGTTCAATCAGTACAGGTCTTAGGACTTTCATATATTATAAACCAACTAACTTATGACATCAGAACTTGCAAAGGGAATGCTACTAATTATTTGAAATATTTAAAAGTATCGATATTGGTATCGTAGCCTTAAAAGAGTTCGTTAACATTCGATATCTGCTGTCATCCCTCGTATTATTTATCGCTTTTCACGTTGCTTTTCAGCGCGTGTTTTTTTGTGCAAAACGTTTTTCCCATTAATTGTGCATTTTAATAAAGCTGAAAAATGTCGAAACGACGAATTGAAGTGGGAGAAACATATGCCAGCAAACCAAAAAGGTAAGCACATATCGACGAACCATTTTCGTCTACTGCGCATGTTTCGGTTCAACATCTTGTGTCATTCGCAGAGAACCGGAGGCTTCTACTTCGGCAGCTGCGGTTTCGGCGGCCGGCACAGTTGCCCAAATTTTAGGCGGCTTTGTGCCCAGCAAACAGGTAAGCACTTGCAAAGCTTGATTTTATGCGGAAGTCTCTTATGTTGTTGATATACTTTGGTAGCCGCCCACTATGAATCCCTTCACAAGAAAGCCCTACTCGACGCGCTACCAAAACCTGTACAAGAAACGCATCTCTTTGCCGGTATTCGAGTATCAGGCGGACTTTATGCGTCTGCTCAGTCAACATCAGTGTATTGTCCTGGTGGGCGAAACAGGCTCAGGCAAAACGACACAGATTCCGCAATGGTGCGTGGATTTCGCCGTTTCCAAGGGGCGCAAGGGCGTGTCCTGCACACAGCCACGTCGTGTGGCGGCCATGTCAGTGGCACAGCGCGTCTCCGAAGAAATGGACGTTAATCTCGGAGAGGAGGTCGGCTACTCCATCCGTTTTGAGGACTGCTCTTCGCCCAAAACACTGCTCAAGTACATGACAGATGGTATGTTGTTGCGTGAGGCCATGTCGGATCCAATGCTGGAACAGTACCAGGTTATATTACTTGACGAGGCGCACGAACGCACGCTGGCCACCGACATACTGATGGGCGTGCTGAAAGAGGTTATTCGCCAGCGAAGTGATCTTAAATTGGTGGTCATGTCGGCCACTCTCGATGCAGGCAAATTCCAGCAGTACTTTGACAATGCGCCGCTTATGAACGTACCCGGTCGCACACATCCCGTCGAGATTTTCTATACTCCAGAGCCCGAGCGGGACTATTTGGAGGCAGCAATACGCACAGTTATACAGATTCATATGTGCGAGGAAATTGGAGGTTCGTATGAAACCTCATTCCTACCTTACGATTGAGTTGAAGGCTAATCTTTTCTGTTGATCTCTCATAAACAGGTGACATACTCATGTTCCTCACGGGCCAGGAAGAAATTGAGGAGGCGTGCAAGCGCATAAAGCGCGAAATTGACAATCTGGGCTCCGAAATTGGTGAGCTGAAATGCATACCATTATACTCGACGCTGCCCCCGAATCTGCAGCAGCGCATTTTCGAGGCGGCACCACCGCCGAATGCGAATGGTGCCATTGGTCGCAAGGTCGTAGTGTCCACAAACATTGCAGAAACTTCGCTGACCATTGATGGCGTTGTGTTTGTGATTGATCCCGGCTTCGCCAAGCAAAAAGTTTACAATCCGCGCATACGCGTTGAGAGTTTGCTCGTCTCACCGATATCCAAGGCCTCGGCGCAGCAACGTGCGGGACGCGCAGGTCGCACACGACCGGGCAAATGTTTCCGCCTTTATACGGAAAAGGCGTTCAAAAACGAAATGCAGGACAACACATACCCAGAAATATTGCGCTCCAATTTAGGTAAGTCGTTTCTGACGTCTAACTTATCTCTTCATCATGAACTTCATTTGAATTGTCTAATAGGAACCGTGGTGCTGCAGCTCAAGAAACTGGGCATTGATGACCTGGTGCACTTTGACTTCATGGACCCGCCAGCACCCGAGACGCTGATGCGCGCCCTAGAGCTGCTTAACTACTTGGCTGCCCTGGACGATGATGGCAATCTGACAGACCTGGGCGCTGTCATGTCTGAGTTCCCGCTGGATCCACAATTGGCCAAGATGCTGATAGCCAGTTGCCAGCACAATTGCTCCAATGAGATACTGTCAATTACGGCTATGTTGTCGGGTGAGGCACAAATACACGCAAACTCCATGCGTTTCGTGATTAAGTCGAGGTTAACTAGATTTAATGTAGAGAATCTTGTTGAGAACATTTTTAAAGAAACTTTCAATGATTTTTTGCTCCACTATTTGGCGCAGGTTTAAGTTTCGACTGGGTTGCCCTTCAAATTGAAAAGAAGCTAACTTTAGTTTTCTGCGGGTTACTTTAGTTAAGGCGCGATGATATTATCTTTAACTGGCACTTAAACATTAGCTTAATGTGTTTCTGCTCAGGTATATAAAAGACTATGCTCTGAAATGCGTATGTTTCACTTGAAGCTAATGTGATCGCGCAATTAGCACTTAAGCCCCTTCCGACGATGACATTGACGCACATTGACTGCACCTTTAAATGTAATTTTATGTGCAAAGAAAAAAGTTTTTCAATTTATTTGTTCTTTGCATTCAACACTGAAGCAAAGTTGCACGTGCGTTGACACCGATGGGCACATTTGATTGAAATGTGACGCGGCACTCGTCCAAATTGTTGATCTAGTTGTAATTGCCGCTGGCTTTGAACGCACATGCAACTCACAAATGCAATCAATCTTTGAAACAGCCTTTAGATTGCCTAGCTGACAAAATGTAAGCACAATCTATTTGTTTATGTAAAAAAAAGTTTTGAATTTGCGCTTAATCGAAAAAAAACCAATTCAAACATCAACCAACAACCATCAACCAAAGTGCCACAATGTTTCGTGCGTCCCAATGAGGCAAAGAAGGTGGCTGACGAGGCCAAGATGCGCTTCGCACATATCGACGGGGATCATCTAACGTTGCTGAATGTCTACCACGCCTTCAAGCAGAGTAAGTGTACAGCTGGCATTATTCTTCGATTTGACTTGAATTCTGTTTTCTGTTATGCAACAGGCAGCGAGGATCCAAACTGGTGCTACGAGAACTTTATCAACTTCCGCTCGCTAAAGAGCGCTGACAATGTGCGCCAGCAGCTGGCGCGAATTATGGATCGCTTTAATTTGAAGCGTACCAGCACTGAATTCACCTCTAAGGACTACTATGTGAATATACGAAAGGCTCTCGTACAGGGCTTCTTTATGCAGGTGGCGCATCTGGAGCGAACTGGACACTATCTGACTATCAAGGATAACCAGAACGTGCAGCTGCATCCCTCAACATGTCTGGATCACAAGCCCGACTGGGTCATCTACAACGAGTTTGTCTTGACCACCAAAAACTACATACGCACTGTGACAGACGTGAAGCGTGAGTGCCACCAATGACCCCTTTTGTGCCCACATAATCACACTCTTTTGCATTTCAGCTGAATGGCTGCTCAGCCTGGCGCCGCAGTACTATGATCTGAATAACTTTCCACAATGTGAAGCCAAGCGCCAGCTGGAGCTGCTCCAGCAGCGCATGGAAACGAAGCAATATCAGAAGGGCTTCTGAACAGCTGTTCGACTTTTTAATAAAGTAGTTTAAACAATATAAAATTGAAATCAAATTGTACCGTGCGTTTAAGTAGCCATGAAAACTAATTTACTTAAATGTTCAATTCTATATCGGTTTGGAATAATCAAAAATGCAATTTTCACTTTTATTTTTTGCTAACTCAATTACAGACAAACACAGCTAAGAATTCCGTTTAGTGTTAATAAAAGCAACCTTTTGTATACCTAAAAATATTGTACATCCCTTCGCAGCGAGCTTCAGCCATTCGTCTTTTGAAATTGGATAAGTATGACCAAATATGTAGCAATAGCCGAGGCAAACTGCAAGAGAGGAAGTAATTATGGTTAACTATCCTTGTGCTATTTAATCTGCATGTATGTAATTATAACGTAAGTTTAAATATTTAAAATGTTTATAATTTTGATTCCCATTTCAGAGTAGATCTCAGAGATCAGATCTCTCTTGTTTATATAGTTTCTATCTATTCTTGAAATCTCCTGCAATATTTAAGAATCCACCCTGGTGGACTCACCGATGTAAGAATGGTGCGATTAACCCGGCACAGTCCGCTAGCCGAAAAATCAGCATCAACGACGAGCAGTTGCTGCCAAAACCGTTTGGTCTCTTCGGCCAAAATGGGCTCATGGACTTTGCGCTCGATTTCGCAGACGATTCGAATCGTTTTCCGGGACTCGCGTGCTATGAGGTGGCAGGGCTCCACGACCATCAGCAGACGCAGAAAATGAAAGATGATCCACAGCATTTGTACCCACACATAGCCATTGTCCTGTTGATTGAACATCTCCAGGAGCAGAAAGTAAGCGGTGGCTACCAAGTGCAGCAGACAGGACACGAGAATAAATAGCACGGCCATGCCATAGGCGCTGAAATGGTTATACAAATTGTAGTTGTAGCCGTATTTCGATGTCGGGGATGGTCACCTGGAGAGTAGGCGTACACATTTGGCCAAGGACTCGTGATTATCGGCCATGGTTCTTATCAGTAAGCTCTTGTTTTTAGCTACAGAGGAATACAATGAACCATAGAGTATCTAATGCAGTCAGCTGCTAATCCCTACCCACCCGTAGATTCATTAAGCATCGATTCCGTGTTCAACTTTGTTAGGCTGGCGTGCAAAGCCATGGGCATCATCGGCTTAAAGCTGATCGACTTGACAGCACTCACCTTCACCAGATTGGGCGCGTTGGAATACTTTTTGCCTGGAAGTATGCAGGTTTGCATGGGTGTTTTATTAGTATTACCAATAGTAAAACTTACCACCCAGATAGCTGCTTCTTAGCATCAGGTTCAGACGGCTGTAGCGTCGGCCCAGGCTGTAGGCTGTGTTGGCAAAATGTATGTGTAGTCCGGTCAGGATAATATAGAGACTGTAGAAGGGTATATACCACTGGACGTTGAGCTCTAGCGGCGTAATTTGTACAACTTAAAATCAGTCGAAACGTGTTGATTTACATAACTCACCTGTATCCGCGTCATCAATGTTCATTTTCTGTGCCATGCGCACCCACGTCCAGACATCCAGACCCAAGAGAATCCCGATGACCACAAGGAAAATACTGGCCATTCCATAGGCGCGCCAGCGATCCCGCTTCAAGTTGTTGTATGGACTCAAGGTGCTGTCAATCTGCAGGCAAATTAGTTAGGGACATGTTTGGTTTGACTAACGACGAAGTTCAACATACAGTCTTGAGTCGTGTGTTCAGCTCTTGTGTGGCTCGCAAGCCAAACACGCCACAGTAAACTCCCGCTACGACGGCCAGCACCACAAGCGAAACATCCGAGGCGGTTACCACTTTCGATGTCGCCGATTTCATTCTGAAAGATGCGCTTTTGTTTGGTTCGATTTTAATCATAATTCTTTGAACATAAAGTTTATAAGCAATTATTAAATACTCGCAGATATTTCCCGATTTGAACGGGTCAAAGACAGGCTATAACTACGTGGAAAAATTTAAATTTATCTTTCTATCTTAAACGCTAACTTTCTCTCAAACAGTGATTGTTTGCAAATATTAAAAACAAGTTGCAAATGGTACATAAAATTATCGAAGGACTCTAACCTCCATACTATAAACAAGTAAATTGCTATCAGCAGTTTTCCGAGCTTGCATGTGAATTATCCGAAATAGGCAAACACGTATTCATTATAATTTTAAGTACACCTTTAAAATTAAGTTAAAATCCCAAGACTTGGAATTTTTTGAAGTGTGCAACACAACGTCAACGAATTTTTATACAAATATCTATAAAAATAAGTTTCGAGACGTTCAACAAACTCTCTGCTCTCCATCTGGGCCATGGTAGTGGCCGGCCACGAGAGGCCCCCATACCTGCCACGCCCCACCAGGCCCTTTCAGCGATTCGTTCGCGAGGCCGTGCCCCAAGCTGATCCAGGTCTGGTGGAAGCCCAACAGCTCTAGACGTGGAAGCAGTTTCTGAGGACAAACTACACATCCACTCACTTTAAGCAGTAAAAATTGTTTAACTTAAATAAATTGTAAAACAAAAGTATGGTTTTAAAATGTACTCCATTAAAATCAGAAATTTTTCTAAGATAAAATGTATAAACTTTTTAAAAACAACTTACCGAACTGGTATTTTGGAGTTTGCATCATATAAAAGTCCGCGATAGGTTAAGAAAACTAACCCAAAGAGAATTGTATTAGGAGAGGATTTTAGTACGACAATCTGTGGCAGCCTCATGATTTACCCATAATCACGCACAAGGAAACCGAGTATATGGAGAACATCCAACTACGGCGGATCTGTAGCTGACCTTTTGAATTCTTTTCCATGGAATACGGTGCAAGGCTCAAAAATTTGCTAACGTAGAAAATGCCAATGGTGGACTCGGAAATTTCCATGGTGGCCAAACGATTCCTTCAAGCTCGCGATTAGAACTGAGCGTCTGTGCCGGAAACAGCTAATAACGTGGCTGCAAACTGTGTTTTTATGCACATTTGACACTGAACAAATAATAATAATAACAACAAATAATGCGCTCCCATGTTTGACTATGATTAGTCCAGACAGCCTAAGTGAAAACCGTACGCCCAGCGGGCTGTGCACATACACAGCACATGTGCAGAAATTGTTTACAATGGTTTTTCCTGTCCTGTCGAATCGCATAGCTGCTGTAAATAATAATTTGCCCGTGCGAACCGCCAATCAATTAGGGACGTAGGTGCCAATTATTCGCCCAAAAACCTGTGCTGACAGCCCTCGACTCATTGGACAGCGCTGCGCACATTTGATTAAAACATATGAGTAATTTAAACAACATTAACTTGAAATCTAATTATAGCGTACGTTTAAGTAGCCGTGAAAACTAATTTACCTAAATGTTCAATTCAATATAGGTTTGGGATAATCAAAAATGCAATTTTCACTTTTGTTTTGCTAAGAATTCCGTTTAGTGTTAAATATAACATAAAATAATAAAAGCAACAAAAGCAAAAGTACATCCCTTCGCAACGAGCTTTAACCATTCGTCTTTTGAAATTGGATAAGTATGACCAAATATGTAGCAATAGCCGACGCAAACTGCAAGAGAGGAAGTAATTCTGGTTAACTTTCCTTGTGCTATTTAATCTGCATGAATGTAATTATAATAATTTTGTTACCCATTTCAGAGTAGATCTCAGATATATTGCTTATATATTTGCTATTCAAGCATAAAGTTTCTATCTCCAGCTTCCCCTCTTTAGACTCTTTGGACTCACCGATGTCAGAATGGTGCGATTAACCTGGCACAGTCCGCTTGCCGAGAAATCGGCATCCACGACGAGCAGTTGCTCCCAGAACTTTTTAATCTCTTCGGCCAAAATGGGTTCATAGACTTTCCGCTTGATTTCGCAGACAATTTGACTCGTCCTCCGGGACTCGCCTGCTACGATGTGGCAGGGCTCCACGACCATCAGCAGACGCAGAAGGTGAACGACGAGCCACATCACATGAACCCAAACAAAGTCTTTGTCTCCTTGACTGACTATCTCCAGGAGCAGAAAGTAAGCGGTGGCTACCAAGTGCAGCAGACAGGACACGAGGATGAATAGCACGGCCACGCCATAGGCGCTGAAATGGTTATACAAATTGCAGTTGTAGCCCTATTTCGATGTCGGGGATGGTCACCTGGAGAGAAGGCGAACACATTTGGACAAGGACTCGTGATTATAGGCCATGGTTCTAATCAGAAAACTCTTGTACTTATCTACAAAGAGATATTATGAACCATAGGGAATATATTGCATTTAGTTGGTAATCCCCACCCTCAGATTCATTAGGCATCGACTCCGAGTTCAACTTTGTTACGCTGGGCATCATCGGCTGAAAGCTGATCGACTTGACACCACCAACCTTGACCAGATTGGGATTGGAATACTTTTTGCCTAGAAGTAGGTACGTTTGCGAGGGTGTTTTATTAGTATTACAAATAGTAAAACTTACCACCCAGATAGCTGCTTCTTAGCATTAGATTCAGACGCCTGTAGCGTCTGCCCAAGCCGCAGGCTGTGTTGGCAAAATGAATGTGTAGTCCGGTCAGGATAATATAGAGACTGTAGAAGGGTATATACCACTTAACGCTGAGTTCTAGCGGAAGAATTCGCACTTTTTAGAATCAGTCGAAACCCTTTGAATTGCATAACTCACCAGCATCTGCCTGATGAATGTTCATTTTCTGTGCCATATGCACCCAAGTCCTCGCATCCAGGCCCAGGATAATCCCCATGACCACAAGGGAAGTACTGGCCATTCCATAGGCGCGCCAGCGATCCCGCTTCAAGTTGTTGTATGGACTCAAGGTGCTGTCAATCTGCAGGCAAATTCGTTAGGGACATGTTTGGTTTGGCTAAGGACGAAGTTCAACATACAGTCTTGAGTCGTGTGTTCAGCTCTTGGGTGGCTCGCAAGCCAAACACGCCGCAGTAAACACCTGTTACGACGGCTAGCACCACAACCGACACATCCGAGGCGGTTACCACTTTCGGTGTCGCCGATTCCATTCTGAAAGAAGAGCTGTTTTGTTGGATTTTATTTAAATGTAGTTTCTTTCAACTGGTTGAATAAAGCAACAGGAATTATTTTTATAATTCATAGAAATTTTTAGTTTAAACGGTCTAAGAATATGCCTTATATCAATCCATATAAATCCCACTCTCACAGAAGGTTGTTAACATAATTGTCACAATTAGTATAAAAACAACATAAAAACCGATTCTGAACGGGTCAAATTTTTTGTCAAAAATCATGTAAAAATTGACAAAAGTTTTGACAAGTAAAGCTCTCGGATCCATAACTTCCATATTTCAAACGTCCATAGCTTTGTCAAAACTGAACCGATTTTCATGTTTGATGCCATTTTGTTCATGATTTATCCTCTAGATTGATTCTACATTTCAAATATATGCATTATTGAAAATAAATTTTTTTTTGGATTTTTTGGCAAAAAAAAAGCATGTACCCCCCCCTTACTCATTTTGGAAAATTTTTTTTTCAAAATTTAGAATCCGAATTTCTATCTTTAATCGATTGTGGTTGTCACAATTAGCATAAAAAACAACATTAAAACCGATTCTGAGGTGGTCAAATTTTTTGTCAAAAATCATGCAAAAATTTACAAAAATTTTGACATGTAAAGCCCTCGGATCCAAAGCACCCATATTTCAAATGCCCATAACTTTGTCAAAACTGAACCGATTTTCATGTTTGATGTCATTTTGTTCATGGTTTATCCTCTAGATTGATTCTGTATTTAAAATATATTCATTATTGAATATAAAATAAAATATTATGTACGTGGCGTGGCCGGGAAATTTTTCTGGAATGTTTGGGGGAGCTTTCGAGTAGTATATGTTCTAAATATGGAGCCTCTAGCTAAAATCTGTGGGAGATATAGCCATATCCGATTTTTTAAGGCGAAGGCGCTGGGGGGCGTGGCAGGGATATTCTAACTTGATTTTACTAAATTCAGGAGTTTTATTTTAATTTATGCAATGATATCGGTCGAATGTAAACTTAGGAATATTGCATACTACATTGAAGAATAGGAAGAAAAAGGAGTTTTATCCCGCTGGTACTTGGAGTGTAGTCGTTATTAAGAACGACAAGTAATCTAACTGAATAATTTATTTAGTTTATTATACTTGAATGTTTGTTTATTTAAATTTTAAAAACTTTAACAATTTAAGAAGTCCTTAATATTCTTTTCCTTAGCGTCTAAATGTTGCGTCCAGGTCTAGAATTGTTGGGCTTCCTTGATCAGCTTGAGGCAGCTCCCCGCGGACTCATCAGTGATAGGGCCTGGTGGGGCGTGGCAGGTATGGGGGCCTCTCGTGTCCGGCGGCTACCATTGCCCAGATCGAGAGCACCAGCACAACAATTGCGAACTTCATTCTTATTTGCTTGACAAAACTTGATTGATGCTGATCGATTTGATTTCAACGGTTTTTATAGCAATGGCTATTGTCGCATAAAATGAGTTGGGGATTTATTAAGCCGGTGATTTTTTCAAGAGAAGCCAAACACGCGCCGTGTAATCTTCACTTAAAAGCGAACAACAAGCAAATTTTACATGTATTTGTCATTTAGGATTGGGTGATAGATAGGAACCTAAATTTAAAACAACAATTTATATACAAGGTTCTTAGCCTGCTGTATCTTTATAGATCAACCAGACAGGAATAAACAATATATCATTTAAAATTAATTATTCTACTTAATTAGCAATTTAAGTGTGCAAAGAATTGATTTCACTTGTAGAATATTCTCAATAATAAATAACTTTATTTGGCATGTGAACGAGTATTGCGCACTCGGTTACACCCGACTTGTAACCTGTCCCTAATCAAAATCTTGTAAAATATTTCAAAAATGTCTTAATGGAATCGAATTAATGTAGTTTACTTTATAAAAATTTAACTTGATTTACATAGATTGATAGAAGATAGTTATTTCATTTTGATAAACTTACGGGAAACCTATTAAAACAAATTGACATTTATATTTGCCAATTTTATTGCTTCTGCACAAAGTTTAATCAGAGAAGTACATTTTGTCTGATAATTTTGTTGACAAATACATTATTACACATATATATATAGTTTATTCACCTGATCTGACAGTATTTATAGCCTATATATTTATAGCCTATATATATATACATATATAAAAATCACTAAAATATTTCATGAAAATTTATAAAGTTCCCCCTACGTTCAAGACAACTCAGCTCATGCTGATAAGACCTTTTCTTGCCAAGCGTGCAATATAAGTAATTAGATTCCAGGTCACATATTTCCTTGTCTCGAAACATCGGCCAATATGTAAACCCCCAAAGCACCACAAAAATACCGGAATACGCTTCGAAGCGTGGCTATAAAAGCCGCTTCTGCCAATCGAACAGCATCAATCAAGCGTTGTCAATCACAAGAAAATGAAGTTCGCAATTGTTGTGCTGCTGCTCTCCATCTGGGCCATGGTAGTGGCCGGCCACGAGAGGCCCCCATACCTGCCACGCCCCACCAGGCCCTTTCAGCGATTCGTCCGCGAGGCCGTGCCCCAAGCGGATCCTGTGCTGGTGGAAGCCCAACGGCTCTAGACGTGGAAGCAGCTGCTGAGGACAGATTACACATCCACACACTTCCGAGCATCACAGTTACGAATTGTATTATGCAATGCAGTTAAAATTGTTTAACTTAATATATAAATTGTAAAACAAAACGATGATTTTTAAAATGAACTCCATTAAAACCAAACATTTTTCTAAGAAGATGAAATTTATAAATTTTTCGAATACAACTTACCGAACTGGATTTTTGGAGTTTGCATCAAATAAAAGTCCGCGATAGGTTAAGAAAACTAACCCAAAGCATTATATTAGAAGAGGATTTCAGTTCGACAGCCTCATGATTTACCCATAATCACACACAAGGAAACCGAGTATATAGATAACATCCAACTACGACGGATCCGAAGCTGACCTTTTGAATTCTTCTGCGTGGAATACGGCGCAAGGCCCAAAAGTTTGCTAACGTAGAAAATTCCAATGCTGGACTCGGAAATTTCCATTGTGTCCACACGATTCCTCCAAGCTCGCGATGAGAACTTGGCTTCTGTGCGGAAAACAGCAAACACCGTGACTGCAAACTGCTCATTTGACACTGAACAAATTATGCGCTCCCGTGTTTAACTACTATTAGTCCAGACAGCCTAATAAAAGCCGTTCGCCCATATATGCTCAAATTGTTTACAATGGTTTTGGGTGTCCTGTTGAACACCTGCTGTAAATAATAATTAGCGCGTGCTAAGCGTCAATCAATTAGGAACATAGGAGCTCATTATTGGCCCAAACAACTGCGCTGACTGCTGCTTGGGCACCTACGCCCAAACTGTTGATCTAGTTGTAACTGCCGCTGGCTTTAAACGTACTCACAAATGCAATCAATCTTTGAAACAGCCTTTAGATTGCCTAGCTGACAAAATGTAAGCACAATCCATTTGTTTATGTAAAAAAATGTTTTGAGTTTGCGCTTAATAGAAAAAAACCTATTCGACTTTTTAATAAAATAATTTAAACAATATTAAATTGAAATAATCTAAAATGTAATTTTCACTTTTATTTTTTGCTAACTCAATTCAGACAAACACAGCTAAGAATTCCGTTTAGTGTTAATAAAAGCAACCTTTTGTATACCCAAAAACATTGTACATCCCATCGCAGCGAGCTTCAGCCATTCGTCTTTTGAAATTGGATAAGTATGACCAAATATGTAGCAATAGCCGAGGCAAACTGGAATAGAGGAAGTAATTCTGGTTACCATCCTTGTGCTCTTAATCTGCATGAATGTAATTATCATAATTTTGTTACCCATTTCAGAGTAGATCTCAGATATATACTTGCTATTCAGGCATAAAGTTTCTATCTCCAGCTTCCCCTCTTTAGACTCTTTGGACTCACCGATGTCAGAATGGTGCGATTAACCAGGCACAGTCCGCTAGCCGAGAAATCGGCATCTACGACGAGCAGTTGCTCCCAGAACTTTTTGGTCTCTTCGGCCAAAATGGGTTCATAGACTTTCCGCTTGATTTCGCAGACAATTTGCATGGTTTTCCGGGACTCGTGAGATGCGAAGTGGCAGGGCTCCACGACCATCAGCAGACGCAGAAGGTGGAAGATGATCCACATCCCCTGTCCCCACAAATAGCCATTGTCCCCTTGAGTGATCATCTCCACGAGGAGAAAGTAACCAGTGGCTACCAATTGCAGCAGACAGGACACGAGAATAAATAGCACGGCCACGCCATAGGCGCTGAAATGGTTATACAAATTGTAGTTGTAGCCGCATTTCGATGTCGGGTATGGTCACCTGGAGAGTAGGCGAACACATTTGGACAAAGACTCGTGATTATAGGCCATGGTTCTAATCAGAAAACTCGTGTATTTATCTATAATGGGATATTATGAACCATACGGAATATATTGCATTTAGTTGGTAATCCCCACCCTCAGATTCATTAGGCATCGACTCCGAGTTCAACTTTGTTAGGCTGGGCACCATCGGCTTAAAGTTGATCGACTTGACACCACCAACCTTGACCAGATTGGGCGCGTTAGAATAGTTTCTGCCTGGAAGTATGCAGGTTTGCGAGGGTGTTTTATTAGTATTACATCTAGTTAAGCTTACCACTCCGATTGATGCTTTCTACCATCAGATTCAGACGCCTGTAGCGCCTGCCCAGGCCGTAGGCTGTGTTGGCAAAATGGATGTGTAGTCCGGTCAGTATAAAATAGAGGCTATAGAAGGGTATATACCACTGGACGTTGAACTCTAGTGGCAGAATTTGTACAGCCTAGAAACTTGGTCGAAACCCGATCAATTGCATAACTCACCAGTATCCTCTCTTTTCAGCGCATTGCGCACCCACCTCCTGATATCCTTGCCCACGATGATCCCCATGACCACAACTAAAATACTGGCCATTCCATAGGCGTGCCAGCGATCCCGCTTCAAGTTGTTGTATGGACTCAAGGTGCCGTCAATCTGCAAATTCGTTAGGGACATTTGTTGTTTGACTAAGGACGAAGTTCAACATACAGCCTTGAGTCGTGTGTTCAGCTCTTGTGTGGCTCGCAAGCCAAACACGCCGCAGTAAACACCCGCTACGACGGCCAGCACCAC
Source organism: Drosophila robusta (assembly GCA_035043565.1). Lineage (NCBI taxonomy): Eukaryota > Metazoa > Arthropoda > Insecta > Diptera > Drosophilidae > Drosophila > Drosophila robusta. Next base: position 8,829,989 of record JAWNMW010000584.1, read on the forward strand.
AAGCGACAGATCCGAGGTGGTTACCACTTTCGATGTCTCCGAGTTCCTTCTGAAAAGTATGCTGTTTACTTGGATTTCATTCAAATTTGGTTTCTTCCAAGTGATTGAATAACGCAACAGGAACATGAAGCAACATATATTTAGTTTCTAAAGAATAATTAAATACTCGCAACTATTGCCCGGTTTGAACGGGCCTTGGCCCGTATACGCTTTTAAATTTTATAAATTAAATAAACCTTTTCTATCCCGCTTGTACTTGGAGTGTAGTTGTTAAATAGTTAGAACTATAAGTAAAAATCTACAATTTCGAGGAAAGGCGAAATTTCGTTTTTTTTTTAGTTTTTTATATTTGAATATTTGTTTATTTAAATTTGAAAAACTTTAACAATTTAAAAAGAGCCTAATATTCTTTTCCTTATCGTCTAAATGTTGCGTCCAGGTCTAGAATTGTTGGGCTTCCTTGATCAGCTTGAGGCAGCTCCTCGCGGACTCATCGGTGATAGGGCCTGGTGGGGCGTGGCAGGTATGGGGGCCTCTCGTGTCCGGCGGCTACCATTGCCCAGATCGAGAGCACCAGCACAACAATTGCGAACTTCATTCTTATTTGCTTGACAAAACTTGATTGATGCTGATCGATTTGATTTCAACGGTTTTTATAGCAATGGCTATTGTCGCATAAAATGAGTTGGGGATTTATTAAGCCGGTGATTTTTTCAAGAGAAGCCAAACACGCGCCGTGTAATCTTCATTTAAAAGCGAACAACAAGCAAATTATGCATGTATTTGTCATTTAGGATTGGTTGATAGATAGGAACCTACATTTAAAACAACAACTTATATGCAAGGTTCTTAGCCAGCTGTATCTTTATAGATCAACCAGACAGGAATAAAAAATATATCATTTAAAATTAATTATTCTATTTAATAAGCAATTTAAGTGTGCAAAGAATTGATTCCACTTGCACAATATTCTCAATAATAAACAACTTTACGAGTATTGCGCACTCGGTTACACCCGACTTGCAACCTATCCCCAGTCAAAATCTTGTAAAATATTTTAAAAATGTCTTAATGGAATCGAATTAATATAGTTTACTTTATAAACGTTTAACTTGATTTAAATAGATTGATAGAAGATAGTTATTTCATTTTGATAAACTTACGGGAAACCTATTAAAACAAATTGACATTTATATTTGCCAATTTTATTGCTTCCGCACAAAGTTTAATCAGAGAAGGACATTTTGGCTGATAGTTTTGTTAACAAATACATTATTACACATATATATATAGGTTATTCACCTGATCTGAGAGTATTTTATAACCTATATATATATACATATATAAAAGTAGCTAAAAAAATATATATATATCATGAAAATTTACAAAGTTCCCCCTACGTTCAAGACAGCTCAGCTCATACTGATAAGACCTTTTCTTGCCAAGCGTGCAATATAAGTAATTAGATTCCAGGTCACATATTTCCTTGTCTCGAAACATCGGCCAATATGTAAACCCCCAAAGCACCACAAAAATACCGGAATACGCTTCGAAGCGTGGCTATAAAAGCCGCTTCTGCCAATCGAACAGCATCAATCAAGCGTTGTCAATCACAAGAAAATGAAGTTCGCAATTGTTGTGCTGCTGCTCTCCATCTGGGCCATGGTAGTGGCCGGACACGAGAGGCCCCCATACCTGCCACGCCCCACCAGGCCCTTTCAGCGATTCGTCCGCGAGGCCGTGCCCCAAGCTGATCCAGGGCTGGTGGAAGCCCAACGGCTCTAGACGTGGAAACAGCTGCTGAGGACAGAGTACACATCCACACACTTCCGAGCATCACAGTTATGAATTGTATTATGCAATGCAGTTAAAATTGTTTAACTTTATATATAAATTGTAAAATAAAACGATGATTTTTAAAATGTACTCCATTAAAACCAAACATTTTTCTAAGAAAGAAAGTGGAAATTTATAAACTGTTTAAGAATAACTTACCGAACTGGATTTTTGGAGTTCCCATCAAATAAAAGTTCGCGATACATAAAGAAAACTAACCCAAAAGAATTATGTTAGGAGAGTAGTACGACGACAGCTAATCTGTGGCAGCCTCATGATTTACCCATAATCGCGCACAAGGAAACCGAGTATATGGAGAACATCCAACTACGACGGATTTGTAGCTGACCTTTTGAATTCTTTTCCATGGAATACGGCGCAAGGCCCAAAAGTTTGCTAACATAGAAAATGCCAATGCTGGACTCGGAAATTTCCATGGTGTCCAAACGATTCCTTCAAGCTCGCGATTAGAACTGAGCTTCTGTGCCAGAAACAGCTAATAACGTGGCTGCAAACTGTGTTTTTATGCACATTTGACACTGTACAAATAATAATAATAACAAATAATGCGCTTCCGTGTTTGACTATGATTAGTTCAGACAGCCTAAGTGAAAGCCGTAAGCCCAGCCGGCTACGCACATAGTACATGTTGTTTACAATAGTTTTTCCTGTCCTGTTGACCGTACAGCTGCTGTAAATAATAATTAGCGCGAGCGAACCGTCAATCAATGAAGGACATAGAGGCCAATCATTCGCCAAGCACGTACGCTAGCAGCTCCTCGAAAGCCGTCTCGACTTTATGAATGAACGCTGGAGAGTTGGCAAAGAGGTGTGGGCTCCTATTTGCGGTTGTCACGCGATTAAAGCGTGCAGATCAAATACGGAATGTGATTGAATGCAAACATTCCATACGAATTTCAACTTTAGTTTCTTAAATAAGACAAAACATTGAGTAAAAATTTAAAAATGACTGTTAGAATAACACTGGCAATAATTGCAGGGAAACATATATGCAATTGAAATTGATGTTCAATACGGATCAGTTTACAGTTCCTAGTTCGGTACGGTATTGGCATTGAAAATTTCAATCCAGTAGCCATCAGGATCTTTGATAAAGGCCAAACCCTTCATGCGGCCATCGTCAGGCTTCTTGACAAACTCGACGCCCTGCTCCTGGAAGCTATATTGAAAGGATGTCGATAGTGTTAGTAAAAAATATATAGCAAATGAACCGCCAGATCGTAACCAACCGTTTGCAGGCAGCGTACACATCCGGTACCATCAGTCCAATATGCCCAAAGCCGCGTGGATCGCTGTTGCCCGTGTGGTAGTTTTGGTCCGGGTCGCTTTCGGTGCCCCAGTTGCTGGAGTGAAAACAATTGTAAACAACAACAAATAAACATCGTAAATAAGTCTTACTGCGTTAACTCAACAGTGGCCTTGCGGCTCATTGCCCAGCTTCTTCGCTCCTTGGGATCCTTGGGCACATCAGCAGGGTTTTCATAGCTGTGAAAATATGTAATTAGTCCCATTTGCGAACATTCACTGCCACTTGAACGTACCCCATAAAGTACAAGGAAAACTTTGCCTCTGGAAAGTCCAACTTAACCAGCAATGTCATGCCTAAGACACCCGTGTAGAAGGGCAGCGATTTACGTGGATCCTTGATACGATACATGGTTTGCTGGAACAGGAAATCCTGTCGAATATTGGTGCAGGTTATGTTGTGTCGTTGCAAATTTTAATTACAATTATGACAAACTTACCTTAGTGGCTGCATCTTGTTTCTGGCAAAGCTCGTCGGCTTCGGCATTGCTTAGGCCTGTAACATCACCCATTTTTATCTATTTAACTTATTAAAGCTCACTTATTGTTCACTGTTGAGTTGCCAAGTTTCCACAAATTTTGCGAGCACACGTTTTGCGTGCCAAAGTTGCGCTCAGCTGTTTGGCGTCGAACAGCTGCTCGCTCAGCTGGGAGCAATAAGCACTTCAGGAAAAACTGTCGTTCACCTTTAAAGCTAAACATCAAAAGAAAACACATTTGTGTTTTAGAAGGCAATGTATCAAAATACTCTGCTAAATTAATAAAATTAAAAATTAAAATTGAAATTATTTCAAATTTAAATAAAGCGGACCTGGCTTTTAAATTAGGCCGCTTTGCGCTCAAAACTGTCAGGCATATAACAGTTTGTATGTTTAATTTTTTCTCATACGAAGCAAGCGGGCAGTGTCAAATTTTATCGATATAACATACATTTTATCGATAGACAGTGTGTGCTCGTGCTGCCGTTTTAATTTAATGCAACGCAAGCAGTGCTGTGTAGCGTTTTTAGACAAGCTTAAACAATGCAAAATTGTGCAATATTAAAGAAGTAAATACAAATCATGTCAAATCGAAAACAATCAGGCAGCTTTCGCATAAGTTCCGAGTTGAGCCCTTTAAATTTAAAAGACATCATACAAAGGTTAGCAACCAACAAAAAGCCTCGGGCCGGCGTTACGTTACCGGAAGGCATCCTAACGAACTTGTGTATGTCAACGCGGGCTTTATTTTTGAATCAGCCCATGCTCCTGGATCTTAATGGGCCCATTAAGATTTGCGGAGATATACATGGACAGTACGAAGATTTGTTGCGCATATTCAAAACCTGCGGCTTTCCGCCCTCTGCTAATTATCTCTTTCTTGGTGACTATGTAGACCGAGGAAAACAGTCAGTAGAGACTCTTACATTGCTGCTCGCCTATAAGCTGCAATATCCAACGACATTTTTCCTGTTGCGCGGCAATCACGAGTCCGCGGATGTTAATCGAGTTTATGGCTTCTATGACGAATGCAAGCGGCGGTACAGTATAAAGCTATGGCGAGCCTTTGTGGACTGTTACAACTGCATGCCTGTGGCAGCCATTGTGGAGAACAAGCTATTTTGCTGTCACGGTGGACTGAGCCCACTGATGAATAATATGGAAGCCATACGCCAGATACCCCGACCAACTGATATTCCCGAGTCCGGGTTGCTATGCGACCTTCTGTGGTCGGATCCCGACACGAATACCGAAACATGGGGACAAAATGATCGCGGCGTTAGCGTTACGTTTGGCACCATCATCGTTGATAATTTTCTGGAAAAGTACGGCTTCAATATGATAGTACGAGCGCATCAGGTGGTCGAGGATGGGTACGAGTTCTTTGCCGAGCGGAAACTGGTGACTATCTTCTCAGCGCCCAATTATTGCAATATCTTTGACAACTGTGGTGCGGTCATGATTGTAGATGCTGCGTTGGTTTGTCAGTTTGTAATCATAAAGCCGCTCATGCCGTTAGAATCTGGTCCTGCTCTGGCGTCAGATTCCGGAGGTCAAATAAATCGTGAACGTCGTAAAAGTTAAAATATATTAGATATAAATAGAACTGGGTTAATTGTATACATAATTTGTTCACTTTATTAATTGTATTCGGCATCCAAGCTCCGTAACTTACTTCCGACTCTTCTTCTATTTACATGGTAAAGGCATTTTCGAGGGCTTGTTCTCTGTGTTGTGTGTATGATCTCTGCTCTTATTTATTTACATAACGTTGCATTTGTCATTGTGTTGATTTGTTGACTGTGGTCTTCATTAGAACTACATAATTCAACTGATACTGACCCAAATTGTTCGGTATTGGTGTCGTTATCATTATCATATGATTTGTGTGTGTATATTGTATGTATTAATGTATATATGTATATATGGATATATGTATATAATATAATAGTATATAGCGTACACTTGCTTATCAATTAAACTACTTGCTTGATTTCATTGTAATAATATATCGCTTTCTTATATTCATAATTGTTATTAGTTCTAGGCCGTATGCATCACCATACATACATTGTGCTTATGATTATCAGAATCGTTTTGTTGTTGTTCTTGTTGTTAATTTTTTGGTGTCTCAAAATTGTTTTCTAAATCAAATATCTATGCTTGGAAATCAATTAACATACATTACATTTCACGTTGTACTATAATTAAAGTTTTAAAAAATAATTTCATTATTCGCTTGATGTAGACGTTTCGGTTGTTGGTCGTTTTACTTATGGATGGTTTTTACAAATGCGTTTTTTGTTTTTTTGTTTTTCGTTCTTGATTCTTGCTTTGTTTGGCAAATTAAATGCTATTAGTATAAATGTTAACAAAAACTTGTATTGCGTGGACATTTTTGTGTTTTAAGTGCATTTCTCTATTGGAAGGAGTCGAATTATGAGTATTATTGCACCACAAATTCCCAAGACATTCAATTTGAAGTGGCATGCGTATGATTGTTGTGTCAGTGCATTGTAAAAATGCAGTATAATGTACATTTGTATGTCTATGGAAATATGAAACAATAAGCAAGATGATACTTCTTTCTTTCAATGCATATTTATTTTTTCACATCATTTCATTTGCTTTAAATTATTGCAAGCACATAACAAAATTAAAATAATAATAGTAATTACAAATTAATTAAAAAAATTACAAATAAATTCAAATAAAACATGAGCTAAGAACATAGATGTCTTCATACCGCACAGAAGTTACCGTGAACTAATAAGAGGGCGCTAGTAATTAAATACTAAATACTTGTAATATAGGCTAACAAATTATTGAAAATTAAACATAAACTCTTTTATTGCGTAACAATGACAAAAGAAATCGCTGTAAAATCTAAACAAACTTGACTAAAACAAGCAAAGCAAAAAAAAAATACAAAGCATAAACTAATGTACAATTTATATAAGCATGCGTTATCTCCTTTTTTTAAATTTCTTTTTTCGCTTTTGTTTTTGTTGTCCGTCTCTTTTGGTGTTTGTCAAATTGTGTTATGTATAAATATTAGCTGAAAATCGCTTAGAATAAAATGCGTAATTAATGGCAAAAATCCGCTGTGGTCATTTCTTGTTATCGTTCTGTTCACTTAACAATTATACGTGTGAGTGTGTGTATGTGTAGGTGTGTCTCTATATATATATGTGGTTAAATTAAAAACTAAATAATTTTTGTTGTCGTCGTGTATGTATCTCTATAAATATTGCGCGCGCTCTTCAGGACTCCTAACAAGTTTCACATAACCTTTGATTTAACTTTAAAATTAATGTACATTGAAATATTGGCAAACGTACGTTTAGCATTACAATTACGATTACAGTGTGATTGTTTTTCGTTTTCGTTTTCAATGTTCTCCAGCACATTCGGATATAGTACAAATATATTAAAAATTATTTAGTATATTATATGGGTATCCATAGAACTAAGAATTAATTTATAAAAATTTCACTAGCAATTAAATTCACCATTCAATAATTTCAACTTAATTAAACGCAGAGAGAATGAATATCAATAATTAATATTATGTTTGCTATAGTTGTTTTTGCTTTTCGTTTGCGGTTGTTAGAATTTCTTTATGGTCGTTGCTTGTTATTTAAAGTACTCAAAAGAAGGCATATAGATTACAACTAAATGTTATACAATTAAAAAACGGCTAATCGTCATCATCATCGGACGAATTGGAGGACAATTGCAGATCGTTTTGTAGCAAATCATTGGGAAAGCCACCATTGGATGCATAAATGCCGGACTGTTGTTGCTGCTGCTGGTGATGATGATGCGACTGCTGTTGTGGCTTTTGCTGCTGTTGATAGTGATGATGACTGTTGTATGCCGGCGATATAGAACCCAGGCCCAAATTGGGCAGCTGATGCATATGTTGTTGCTGCTGCTGATGGTGCTGCTGCTGCTGCTGCTGCTGATGCTGATGTTGCTGCTGCATTTGATGATGTTGTGGTTGCTGCGTCGGCGGTAGCTGTTGATGCGCGGGACGATCATCCTCAGTGCTATCGTCAGAATCGCTTCCACTGTCGCTGTCGCTGGAATCAGACTCTGAGCTTGAGCTGGAGGCACTCAGTTCGCGGCCAATTTGCTGCAAAATTATTTGAAAAGATTAGGAATTTTTGTGATCACAGACATTGCGAGCACAAACAAACCTGCTCCAACACGGCGCCCGCCTGTGCCACGGACTCCGCGGTTTGGTCATGGTGAGTGGGCGAATCCATATCCAGGGGCATGCTGTTGCTGTGACTGCTATGGCTAAATGATGCGCGTTGCTGTAGCTGCTGCTGCTGTGCGTAGTTGTTGCTGTTGCCGCCACCACGACCATAATTCTGTTGCTGTTGCTGCTGCATGGGAGGACTGGAGCGTTGAGTCTGTTGCTGCCGCTTTCCATGGCCTTGCGGCGGGGCCTGCCTTTGCTTGCCGCCTATGTGCGACGCCGCATAATCCTGCTGGCCGACCGAGGAGCCCGACATATTCGCGTGGCTGCCATTGTTCAAGGCTGCGCTCAGGCCAAAGTCGTCATCGTCCATTATCATAGGTATGCTGGGCAACGTTTGTTGGGCATTGTTGGCATGCCAGCTAAACAAAATATGAAAAGAAAGTTTCAATTACAATTAGGTCGTAACTGCATTTAAGTCGGAAATGTAAAAAGAAAACATACGCCGGCGCCGATTGCGGACTGCGATGCGAGGCCACTGGACGAGATGGTGAGCTCTGCTGCATGGGCGAGTTGCGTGGCTTAAAATCAACTAAACGACAATATATATATGTATATAAATTAAAAACGATTCGCTGCGGACTCTACTCTGCAGTACTCACTTATATTATTCCGGCGACTGCCCGTGGACACTTTCGTTTTGGATGTTATGCGCATGGTGCTGTTCTCCAATTTGAGCGCGTGTCCTGATCCAGTGACCGGCAAGGACGCAACGGGACCACCATTGGCGCAAGTGAGGGGTGCATTTGTAGCAGGCATCAAGCTTGGCTTGTTTGTAATTTCGTTTCTGCAATTGGGCAATGCGTGAAAAGGGCTTGTGTTAGTGCAAATCCAGTCGAGTCCTGGGCTGACTACTGACCTTGTCTTCTTCACTTGTATATTGTGGTTTAGCTTCTCTAGTGTAAAAGCACCCGTTTCCTTGTCGAGAATGATTAGGCATTCTTTTGTATAGTTTTTGTGATTACCCTTATAAACTGTATGAGGCACACCGGAACTTTCTGCAAGCAAAAATTAAATCAAAAGAATATGTTTATTGTGACTCAGCCGGTATAAAAACATCTTAAAAATAAATTCCTATCAATGTGTGCACATACATAGTATGACTGTATACAGTATCTTTTTATAAAGTTCTGTTCAACTTTGTCATTTGTTTTTGCTTTACAAACGAGTTCGAGTTCGTTTATATTAAGGGTGCTGCAAGTCACAATTACTTGTGAAGTGAACGTAAATTTACGACAAAAATTAACACAATGCCTTAAATACAATATTAAATGTAATATGCGACGTTTTTATGTGTTCCTGCAGTTTGTAGAGCATCAGAGCCGCCCCACTAAAAGGTATTTTCAATAACCGCATTATTAAATGCCCCCCTTACATGTATTGTATTAAGAATTTATTTCGCACATTTATTGGGACGGATATCAAACTGTGTATTAAACCATATCCAGATATTTAAATAATAAAATAAAAGAAACCATCATATGAAAAAAAACATATTAAATAGTAAACTGGTTAAATAGTTAATCCGTAAGTAACGTTATGCCATTGCCTCAAGAGGCATTTGGAAAGGTTAAAACACTATTTTTATATCGTATATGCTTTTAGTTTCTTGACAAGAAATTCAACATATTCGAGTACAAATGTATGCAGAGACATCAGATGTGCCTGATATTGTTTCCTCTCACCTATGTGAGTGTGTGTGGTGTGTATGACATGCGAGTGCTTTGCTGAAGTGTTGTTGGCTGCTTGAACAATCGACAACTTCAGCTCAATGCGTTAATTTTGTAAGAGTCTTCAGTGAATGTGAGTAAAAAGACAAAAGCTATCGCTCGATAAGAAAACAATATAAGATAAGAAAGCCACCAGAAACGACATTAATAATTACATATCTATCAATAGCAAAAAATATTTTGTTTTGCAAGCTTAACACTTTAGAATAATAAATTACATTTACCATAATTCAACACCTTTCTAGAGTTCTAATATTTTTTTCATGCTACAGACACCTCCAATTAAACAAAATCTATTTGTCAGGCAAGTCCTTTTGTAGTGAGCAATTTTTGGAACTACATATAATAATATTACATAATAAATAAAGGAAATTGCATGTGGGAGGTTTCAATTTTAGACTTAAAATATATACTCGTGTATACCTACACCAGATAAAATGCGACAATTAGATTTAATCGATATCTCCCTCAGTTTTAAAGCTAGATACATTGATGGAAACAATAATATAAACGACATGCATGCATATTATTAAAGACTACGAACCATATTATTAATAATGTAAGCTAATTTCATGCATGAAACAAACTTAAGATCAAGAAAAGTGTATTTGCATACATATAGGTATGTATACATATTCTCCTACAATTTTACAGCTAATCACCAAATTTGGCAGACAGTTTTCTGACGACCTCTTGTATTTGATTTATTTACGGCGATTTTGAAAACCGAAAGGCTGTAGTTCTATTAGTATTTATCATCTGCACAAACAGTGTAGAAGAACAAAAATCAAAATATCATTAAAAAAGTAATGATTCCTTAAGCAATTAAAATAATAAATCAAATATGTAAATAACGCACACAAATAACATAAAAATGTGAACAATGTACTCAAATGTATTTGTATTTATGTACATACGCATTCACATGAAAAAGCAGCGATAGCGGCATCGACGCGACGTTCACTGGCAGAGAGAAAGACAGAAATGAAGAGGAACAGTCGTTCTCCAAGTGCCGACACTTCAATACCCTTTCAGATATAAATATAAATCGTGCTATAGAAAGATACAAATACAGGTTGCAACCAATTCGATTAACCAATTGTTTCTATGGAAGTTTCTAGTTTCAGTTTTGGAATGTTAGGAGCACATTGGCGTTCGCTGTTTAGTTTAGTTAAAGAATGTCGGAAACAACAAAAATATTCACCTCAAGTTTTATACTCAACTCCTCAGAAAGACATTTAAAGAATATTTTTAAATAAAATATTGAAGCATATTTGCATATTACACAAATTTTTCCAAAATTCTTAAATGAAGTGCTAAACTTTAATGACAATAATTAAAATATATAATATATATATATATATATATATATAATATAGTAAAACGTTTTTGTGGAAGTGCAAAAATGTTCAATTGTGTGTTATTTGTTTGAGTCCTATACTTTGATATAAAAATTTAGATTACAAAAAACGTTTTTATAAAAGTTGCTCTTAAATAAAATTGAATTAACGAAATTCCTGGACATTTTTCTGAGTGTACTGCCCTAGAGTCATAGGCGTTACACATTTTATAAATAAATTATAATACCTTTGCAAGGGTATTAAAGCAAGACAAGGCTGTTTGCGTGTCTGCAATTGTTGTCTTTCTCGATTTATTTTATTTATTTATTTGACTTGAACTCTTTTGTGTCGTTATAAGTGTTGTTGTTTTTTTCTTTCGGCTGGATAAATGCATAGCTTGAGGGTAAGCATATTTTTGCTGCCTTTCGCCTGTTGAATAATCTCGTTGATGTTGTACAGCTCTCGCTTACAGTTTGAAATGCACAGTGCAGTTAACTGCAAAAAGTCAGCCAAGCGACAACTACAGTGCACAAGTCAAAAAGCAATAAAATGAAAGCGTGCGTCAAGCAGCAACAACAACACAAACGCAAACAAAAACAGAGCAAACAACAACAACAGCAACAACATTTAACGAAATCGTATATCGAAATCCGGTTGTGCTTTTGGAATTTGTTTTGTTACAAGTAAATAGCATTAATGTGTCTACTTAGATACGTGCGCTGGTATGTAAGTTGCCGTCAGTATTTTCATTCAAAGTGCAGCCATTACCATGGCCAACAGCCCCTCCCCCCTCTCCCCCTATCCTCTGCGTTGCGTGGGCGCATTTAAGAGAGTGTGTCAATTTATTGGCAAAGCCTCGGAAAGGTTTTGCGTCGCAAACAGTACAGCGATTTTGTTTACTAAATGTGTAACGCATAGAAGAAGACATCTCCGACCCCAAAGGTATATAGTATGTATGCTTTGATGAGCATCAACAGCCGAGTCGTATCACAATATACGTTCTTGTCCACCAGGTGGCCTATATTAATAAATCTGTGACGTGTGTGAAGTGAGCAAAAAACGGCTTTTAATAATTCCATCAGATCGAGTTATATACGGATCAAATTGTATCCTTTAAAGAATTTACATTTTTGGAGGAGGAGGGGATATTCTTTCTGAATTCATTTTAACTAGTGACTAAAATCTTGTAATAAGTATCTTTACATTTTTTGGAGGAGGAGGGGATATTCTTTCTGAATTCATTTTAACCAGTGACTAAAATCTTGTAATAAGTATCTTAAGTATAGATGTCGAGATAGTACTGTATATATTCGTGGATACCCTGCCAACAATTGCCTTGAAAATCGCAAATTTCGATATTTTCCAGTGACACTTTTGAGATGAAATGATTTGGGATTACAATAATAAAAAAAAAACTATTTTAAAGATCAACAAAGTACAACAGAGAACAGAGTATTACTTAGTCGATTGCACACGACTTTATGTGCAGGAAGTTATTGTAGACGTGTATGCATGTTCTATATGTTAGCGCGATTTCCCAAATTGCGAGTTTTGCCTCTATTTCTATGCAATTGGTAATGAACTTGCACCATCAAGAGCTTATCGTACACACACACACAGACACACACACAGTCGCAGAGAAGAACGAAGTTTTATGTCGTGGCAGAAGTTCGTGAGAACGAAAGAGAGCGCACTCCCACGTACACGCACACTTGCTTATTATACGTGCACACACACACATACACACAGACACAGACACACGCGTGTGGAGTAGAAGGCTCTCGCAAGTGCAATCGAAGAACAGCTGGTCGAAAACAAAAACTGCCGTTAGTTTTGTTTCTCTTTAAATAAAAATACTTATAAATGTAGAAATGTACGTTTTAATATGTGTATGTAAGCAAACGAAGCGTTCACAGCTATGGAAAAATTCCAGAAAAACATGCAGAGCACTCACAGTGAGCGACGTGTCAAAAGCGCCAAAGAAAAAGACATGAAGAAATCAAAAGAAAAGATGCAAAATTTACGCTTACTTTCGGCTTTGCTTCCACTTGCCGAATAGTTCAGATAGAAAAAAGTTCATATGTAAACGTAATTAGACATACACATACACACAGACACATGGACACAAATGTAAATGCATTTGTACTTACTAGTACATACATACATATATGTATAAAGATAGTTGAACCGTTGCGAATGTGCTTTGGCAATGACGGAGGTTAACTTGCAATCCAGTTTTAGCGCCAGTTCAGCCACCTGGCTGCGCTCTGTTGCCACAGCTGATAACAAGCGGCTAGTTGCGCTCTTATCGATTTAAGCTGTATAAAGCAAAGTAAAAGATGATGAAGAGGCAGCAGTAGCGCACATTTACACACGCATACACACTTTAGTTTTCATATCTATGAAACTCAAAATAAATAAATAAATAAACCGCAATGCGATAAGCACAAATCAGACTACTTAAAGTTTTTTGTTGTGAAATTGCAAAATTGTTCTTCTTTGCAGGTTAGTATGTTTTGCTATGTGCTCGATAAGCAATGTTTAAGCCATGTTTAATTATAATAGAAAGCCAGTTTCACGATCCAAACCATTAAACGTGAAATAGCCTCGAACCGTAAACCAAACCATTTTATACCCTGAACCCATTGAAAATAGCTAAGAAATAGTCTAGCGATTAAGCTTGTCTAATTTCAATTGACACACGCTAAAAGCTTCAAATAGTCTAAAATAAAATAGTTTGAAAAGGCCTTCTATCAATTGCCAGCTATGCGTCTGACTGTGCTAATCGTTGGTAAGCGCTACGAAAATCTATCTAATTTGAACCACTTGGAAAAACGATTTTTCTACTTCTAACTAGCTGTGCTTTGCGCGTTGTCCCTGACAAATGCTGAAGAAGAAAATGAACAAGAAGAAAATGAACAAGAAGAAAATGAACAAGAAGAAAATGAACAAGAACAAAAAGAACATACAACTACCAAATGGCTTTCAAATCTATGGTCGAAAGTATCGCATCCTTTTCATACTGTAGGAAATGGAATCAAAAAGGGTAGTGGGTATTTGGGAAAATTGGGTCTGCTTGTCCAAATATATGGCGAATCTAAGCAAAAAAAAATGATGGAATCTTGAGATATTTTTATAAAGAAAGGTTTGACTAAAAAATATAAGCAAAATTGAGAAAAATTAAAAAAATAAAATAGCGACTGGTTACAATTATATCCATTAAAGCTTTATTAACAATATGGTTTTTCTTGGAGGTCCGAATTGGTGCGTGCTCGAAATACATAACCCTGAAACAGTTTTCGTGTAAAGTACTTAATGAAATAAATTCGATAGTTAGTATGTTGTTGCAATTCGTTTTTCACGCAAACCGGTTCGCATCTGGAAATACAAATTTATTTTTACTTTGCGTCGAACTTTAAACCGAATCAATTGTTATTGGTATTTTCAAGAATTTCTATAAAACTTTCTAAATTGTTTAAATTGAAATTGTAAAAATGCTTAAGAAACATTGTAAAACCTTCGTTTATTAATATGAAAAAATGATCGAGAACCTTTTTTATACCGTGAAATCATTGAAAATGGTTATGTTTTGTTTTTTACAAATTTATTTAACAGACAGAAATCAACACCTTCGACTCCGTAAAGTATATATATATTCTTGATCAGGACGACGATCGAATCGAGCACTCCCGCCTCTTACTCTTACGTTTTTAATTTCATTTTTTTGCAGCCATGATGATTTATTTATGCATGTTTTAGTTTGTTAGCGAATAAGCTTATCTAATTCCAATTTGCACACGCTAAAAGCTTCAACTTGTGTAAAATATTACTGTTTCAAAAGCCCTTCTATTAATTGCCAGCTATGCGTCTGACTGTGCTAATTGTTGGTAAGCGCTACGAAAATATATATAATCTGAACCACTTGGAAAAACGATTTTACTACTTCTAATTAGCTCTGTTTTGTGTGATGTCCCTGACAAATGCTGAAGACGAATATGAATCCACTACCAGTAGGGTTTCAAACATAATCTCAAAAATAACAAATCCTTTTAATACTTTGGGAAATGGTATCAAAAAGGGTAGTGGGTATGTGGGAAAATTTGGTATGCTTATGCAAATATATGGCGAATCTAAGCTATAAAATTGTTAGGTTCTTGAGAAACCAAAAAACCGAATGATGTGTATTGATAAAAAATAATAATAAAATTAAAGAAATTCTACAAATGCGAAATGTAAACCGAAAATTATTTTATATGAACAGATCAATGAAAACATCGACATTTTGCTGATGACATTAATATAGCTCACAGATTAGACATACGTTTGCGGCTACATTTTAATAAAAAAAATACTTGGAAATAACTAGAGACCTAGACACCTGAATGGGGAACTGGGTCAAAGTACCTATAAGACAATTTTCGAGAGCACGAAAATAAAATGGAAAGCATAAATAAAACACAGAGCACACAATACACAAACAAACTTTCATTATAACGAAGTTATATTTAAATCTAAAAAGATACTAATTTTCCGACAGTAGACATGGCCCGCATTCGACGGAACAAGCCAATTCTAATCAGAACGTCGCCAGTGCTCCTCCATAAGGTGTCTGATGGACTGCATGCGTGTATGCGTGTTTGAATGTATAATATTCAGAGAAACAACGTGTGCAATAAACGCCACACACACACACACACACACACGGAAGCGGGAGCTGTTTTAATACAAACTTAATATACCCAGATCTATGCATACATACATCTCTTGTGGTTACCGCTAATATTGTAGATTTTGCGGTTGCTTTGTAATTAATATACTATATATTATTATTATTTATATGATCAACGCAAGCTGCCTTTGTTTGCTATTTATTGCAATCTATTGCAAACTGAACATACACTCAAATTTGGTATTTATTAATTAAACGGATTTATTTAAAATTTCCCCCACCCAAGAAACAATGACAATCAGCTGTTCAACAATCAGTCGGACAACTGTTCCGATCCGTTATGCCAACTCACAGGTAAATTGTTGCCAACTGATCGGCACAGCGTTGACTGAAATTTGCAAGTTTCGTTGCAATGATAATAAAAAGAACAGCGGAATTTATTGCAATGAAAAATGCTACAGAAATGCGGGGAGTCCAGCCTGATAAGCACAATTTTGAGAACTGTTTCATTCACAAATTGTTTTAAATGGGAAAAGTTAATCATTAAGGGAATAGTATTTGGCTGACTAAAATTAGTAGTTTAATCTTTTAAGCTTTGTCAAATACAAATCGAATGGCTCTCAACCAAATACTTGACCGATTGTTGTTGTTGTATCATTGCCAGCCAAATCTTTGGCTATGCTACAGCAAGCAACGAAGCGTTACCTAAACCAAGTTAGTTGTAATAAAGAAAAAACAAACCAAAACAATAACAACTGCGCCTGTCTGGCCACAAAGAGCATAGCAAAATAAAAAACCTGAACGGTCGGCTGCATTTTGCCTGACTTGATGTAATTTCGTTTCTTTACTTCAGTCGTCGGCTTCATTTTGCTTGTCGCTGGGCTGTATGTATACCCTGTACCTATACAAATGGGTCAAAAGAGTATAATAAAATCGTGCAAATGTATGTAACACGCGAAAAGAGGTGTATATTGGATTTGTTTCTCTACCCGTTTATCGTATCTTTGAAAGTTGTATGTCTATATGTTTAGAAGCCTGAGCCTATAGAAGCGTGAATATCACATTTTTGTGTGTTGGTGTTCTGTCTGAAATATTTTCTCCGACACCGCATTCAGCGCACGTACACGAATCATATTAAGTTTAAAAAATGTTTTGTTTAATTTTGCAAAATGAATATTAAATTAACTTGTCTTAAATAAGATTCAATTCAAAAGCACGTGCTATATTATTGATGTGGAAAACCCAGAGCACTAACATTGATGAGTATCCCTTAGTTTAACACTGCCGACTAAAGCATTCTTAGTTTTTTTTCCTTTTTACTAAGTAATGCAAAGGCAAACTATTAATTTGTGTGCTGTTTGTGTGAGCAGTTTGGCTTTAACGTTTCATATAATGCCGCAAAAAATTATGTCATCAGCAGACAGACAGCTAGAGAGAGGCAAGCTACCAAGCCCAATTTAACTGCAGGCAAGCACACATATTTGAAATCTTGGATCTTGGATCTTGCATTTTTACTTCCATGTCCATTCCACTTGCATTGCATGAAAAGAGAAGTCATTTTCTGCAACTATTTCCCCGCTGCGGCGGAATTATTGCGACAATTATGAGGAGAAGGAACCGCGAAAATATGACTCATTTGTAATGCGAAAAGAGTGAGCGGGTCGATCAGCTGTGCTCGGGGTTAATGTGCACGCAATCGATAAACGCAGTTCCGCAGCTCGTCAATATACCGAGAACAAGTTCCGTTTATTAGCATACTTAGTATGTAATTTTATAAATGTAGCACATTTATGGATGGATGATTTGAATGTTAAATGATTGCGTGTGTCTTCATCATGGCAATAAGTTAAATGCTTTTCCTGTTTAATTATTTCATATATATTTTGGCGATTCATCAATGTGACTTTCACTGAAACATGTTCTGCTCATTACTTTTTTGACGGGGTTTGTTGAGATTTGACTTCATTTGCGCTTGAGATGTTTCAACGGCACAAAACACGTGCCAGCTTAATGGCATGCTAATTAGTCGTCTTCACACAGAATTTCTTCAGCTGGGCTTATACCAAACTATATATAATACCAAATTATTTTCATAGTGTTCCCCTAGTTTAAAAACTGATTATATTTGTAAATTATAAACTATAATATGAATTATTTAAAGCGGAGATATTCATTACATATGGGTCTTGGGGCCTCAACTTACCTAAATTTGGCACGGTAACAGTAACTTGATTATTGGAGCCAACATCCACAGTTGCCATTCGGCTCGTATCCACACTCGCTGGCTTAAAGTCATCTGGAAATCGTAGACGATTGCATAAGTCATACGCTCAGAACAGTTACAAAAGGCGAACATTTGAAATTTGTAACGAGAAAAGCCCAACTCACATTTGATTGTGTGAAATGCGGTCGATGTATTTTTCGGATTAAATGTGGCACCCAATTTCAGCTCGCGAACCTCATCCCCAATGTTGAGGCGTTCGGTAAGCGTTGGCTTCTGTTTGGTCATCATCATCGTTCCCCCGTTGCCGCTGCTGTTGTGATTGTTGCTGTTGCTGTTGCTATTGCTGTTGCTGTTGCTGTTGTTGTTGTGAGAGGCGTATGGTAAAGGCTGGTAAGGCAGGTGGTTTGTTTGGGTCTGATTATTGTAATTGGCACTGGTGTAGTTTGACTTTTGATAATTGTTGTTGTTGCTACTGCTGTTGTTGTTGTTGTTGTAGTGATATGACTTCTCGCCAACTGTGTCGCCTGTGGCTGTCGACGCCAACGCCAACGCCGACGTCGCCGCTGTGGCAGCAAAGCTACGCTCCTCCGCAGCGCCACCGCGTTGATAATTGTATCCGCTTGTTGTTGTAAATGTAGCTAAGTCGCTGCCAGCGCCGCCGCCGCTGCTGCCACCACCGTTGCTGCCGCTGTTACCGGACTTACGATAACTGCCGCCGTAATGTTGACTTGCAGCTGCTTTAGCTTTGAGGCGCTGCAGTTTGGTTGTTGCGACGGATTTGGGAATTTTTGCGGCCGTGCTTGTCGACGTGTTGTTTTGAACGTTGCAAGACTTTTTCCACAACGCCGGACACGGTGGAAAAAAGTGTTGCACGCAAAAAAACACGTTTTAATCGATGCAAACGAAACAAAAGAAAATCAAAATTGTATTGAGGTACGCTACGTAGCCGTAAGTGCAAGTGAGAGGGTGGTAGTTGCCGTTGTTGTTGCTGTTGTTATTTGATTTCGATTTCTGTTTGCTTCGCTTGCTACTCCTGCTGGGCGGCGTTGACGCGATTGCGTTGTCACATTTGGCATTGGTGCTGGATTTGCGTGCGAGACGGCCAAAGGTGTGAGGAGCACAGTTATTTTTGCTTTGATCCCATAATTTCAGTCAGTTAAAGTCTACGTTGCAGTTGTTGTTGTTGCTGTTGTTGTTGAGCAACATTGGGGCTGCGAAGAGAATGCAATGAATGCAACAATTATTATTGAATTCTTGTTGTTATTGTAGTTGTTGCCATATGTTTGCACTGTCCACATTCACTCACACATGTACGTGAGTACATAAATCCAAACAAATGTATGTACGTTTTACAACACTGAACAGCTGCACCTGCTGCTTTAACGCGTCGTTCGCTTGTCTCACATATTGACACACATTTCGCAACAACTACGCATTATTTATGCAAATCGTGAACACATTCCACTAATATTTATCAATTTCCGTCTCTTCATGGTGCACATTGCCGCAACGGCACTTTCTTTTGTACCGATATAACGTATTTAATGCAAATAAACATTTCATCCAAACACAAACATGCACAATTGTATGCCAAAATTGCTCGCAAAGTATGTTTGTATTCTTGTGTGTACGTTCGAGCAGAGCACCTTTGCGATAACACTACACACACACATTGTCACAGAACAAGCACATGCATATGCCATATACATATGTAAAATATACACTTACACGTGCCGTGTAAGCATTGCCAATTTCTTTATGTAAATTACAGCTGATCCACAGCAAGTGTTATACGCACAACCATGGGTACGAATATATGCACATATGTAAGTACGTACATATTTGAATACGCGTCAAATTATACCACTTTACAACCCATTTTAGTGCAAATTAGCGATAATTTCGTGAAACGCACGCACACTGCCACACGTAATACGTAAGCAAACGAAAAAAGTGAGCGGCTGGCAGAGGTAAACGTAAAAAAAAATGAGACTATGAAACAGACACAGCTGAAAAACAAGTTTGAAATAGCCGAAAACAGCAAAGCGAAGGTGAAATTTCCGAAAATCAAATTGAAACGTAGACGGAAAATATACATATGCATATGTATGGCTATATGTACTCGTGTCCGTGTGTTGGTGTGCATTCTGTTGCTGTTGCTTTTGTCGTTATTGCAGCTTTTGCCGAGCAATTCATTTCGTTATATGCAAACATTATAAAAAAATCTGATTTTAGCCACTGGTATTTTATATTCTTGCCTTTACAAATTTACAAAAACGTTCTTACAATATTTACACGACCCACGAACGACTTGTTAAAAACTACGACTGCTGCTGGACGCTTGCAGTAAGCAAAAAAATGCCAAATTTTTAGTTAAAATATATGAAAAAATACTGAATACCACGCGAGTATTTTTGTGCCAACCGCCAAATGTTTGTATTTAGGCGGTTTGCAACACTTCCGTTTTACAGCGTTGCCAGACTGTGAGAAACAAATGACAATTAAGGCTGCCATATGTTAAGTAAAATCACGTTAATTTAAATACATTGCATATATTTAGAACCAATATTAAAATGATATATAAAATCAGCAGCAGTAGTCTGCATTCTTTTAGTGTAACGTAATTAAATTGTGTTTGACAATGTTCAACGTTTCTAGAATAAATGTAAAATGCGTGCCCTAATTAAAATCGCATCAGCATTCGCAAATCTTTCTAAAACCAAAACAAACAATATGCCGCCCTCAGGATTAGCACCAGTTCAATGATAAATTTCTTAAAGGTAAACACACACACACTCGCATACACAACTACCCTCTGCGTAGGAATGCGAGCTGGAAAGAGATCATCATTAACATTTGCGCAAATCCTGCAGGCGCCGCATCAGCTACTTCGCCTGGCTTCTGTTTGTGCCCGAGGGGAATGCGGATGCTCTGAATATGGAGCGTTAATTATGCTGAGCGCTGCCTGCGCTGCTCAGGTCTGCTGCCATTGATCTGCACTTGAAGATTTCCCGACATCGCCGACTTTTCGGTTCAGTGCATTTCCTTGCCGTCGTCTTTCTTATCCTTTTCGATTATTATTTTAATCTCGGGCATTGCGATTGCTGGCATTTGATAAAATTGAAATTGATACTTTTGTTTGTAGATTCTTGTTTGTCCCCTTCCCCCGTGAGCCGGGGGGCGGCAGGTGGGCGTGGGTGGTCGCACTAGGACCCAGGGTTGGGGCCCAACTGCTTAGGCAGTCACAAAACTTTCTAACGGTATTTTGGCGTGACGCCGGCAATTTGTAGGCCGCAGCAGCAGCGACTGCCTTTCCGTTAGTTAACCGTTCTCTATGCGCTGTTGTCCTTGTTTTGTTTTCTAATCAAGCATGTGAGTATTTATTATTGCTGTTGTTGTTGTTGTTGTTGTTGTTTTGGTTGCTGCTCACTTTACAGTTTCCATTCGCAATATTCGCATTTCGTATTCCATTTTGTGGCTAATTTGAAAACTTTTCTTATCAGTTGATGAAATCTAAAATTGCATTTTTTATGGCACTTCCTTTCGTAGCCTCTGCTTCCGCGCTGCCTCTCTGCCTCCCCTTCTTCTGCTTCTCCGTTGTCTTGTTGTTGTTGTTAGTTTGCCGCCTATCGACACTTTCGTTTCAAAAGTTGTTCATTTATGGCATTCTCAATATCCATAGGTATGTTTCCATTTGCTATTGTTATTGTTATTGCTTTTTGTTTGCTGCCTGTAATTGGCTTTACCGTTAGTTCCCCTCATTTTAAGGTTAGTTTGGCCCACATTGAGGTTATGCATTGCATCGCAGGCAATAAAAAATGTCCAAAAATCAGCACAGTCAAAATACCACTTCCTTCCTTCCAAAGATCCGCGTTAGACAATGTTGCGCTGATTAAATTACAAATCAGCCGAAAGAAAAGCCTGAGAAACTATCGGAAACCAATTGCAGATCGCTGACAAATGCCAGATTCGAGCGCGTTTCTTGAGTTGTGTTCGTCTTCATTAAACGGCGCATTGTCTTAGCTGACCCCTTGACCCTTAGCCTTGTTAGGGGTAGACGGAAATTGGGCCAAGGTCACGTCCTGACAAGGGCGGGCAATCAGAGTGCTAAAGCCATTTGGCTACCTGAAATCGGTAGCAAGCAGCTGCAATAGTACACGACCACGCCCACTGTCAAAGATGCGCCCACTTATGCAAATTTAATTAACGACAGCCGAGCAGCAACTGGCCTGCGTCCAGGACTGCCGACGGCCAGACAAACGCGCTCGATCAGGCGCCCATAAATCAATTTAAGTGGGCTCCCCACTGACGGGGGCAGGCCGTGGCGGGGGGTGGCTGGGGGGACGCGGATGCCAAGCATTCGCACGATCACCAGGCGCAACGGCAAACGTTTGAAATTGTCCGTAATTATGGTGCAAACACTAGCGCACTGCAGCGCGTCGCATCCCAGATCCCGGTCCGTCCAGTTCCGTCCAGTTCCGTCCGTCCCGTCCTGTCCTCTCCTGTCCAACTAATCGTAGGCAGCTAAATTGATTTTAAGACTCGCATACGTCGTGCACGGCGCAACGTGCAACGTGCAACGTGCAACGGCCACGTTGTGTGGCAATAATTCAAAATTTATGTGTTTTGAAATTATTTTAATGTTTCTAATGTGACTTTTCCCTGCCAGACTTTTCTTTGACACAGTCAGCCCGCCAACAGCACCCATAAATAATGAGAATGTTAATTTCAGTGTAGGTGATCTGGATTTATCCTCCCGATTTTTTATTTCGAAAATAATATTAATATTAAAAACGATTAAAAGCGATTAGGAAAGGTCTAACAAAGATATGAAAAAGTACACTTAAAAAACGGAATGACCCAAATTTCAAAAGGCCGCCATAAAACAAATATTGTCCTCACGTTTGGCCCTAAATATAAATAATTGGACAACAATTTTAAATTTTGAGATTTTTGTTTTGAAAATAAAAATTATACTGAAATTGCTCTTACTTGCAAATTCACATCATATGTGTCCCAAAGATAAATATTACTATAAATATTATTAAAAGTTAAATAAAAAGTAGTCAATTCAAAGTTGGATATTAAGTGTCATTATTAAATCGACAATAATTTAAAAATAGGAATTCCACCTCGCTTCAATTTTGTGCCATTATTTTTAAAAACTTCAAATTTTCTGATTTTAAATATTTTCATTTTTTTTTTTTTTGATTTGTAATAACAGCGCTAACACGTTTGTAACTAATCACGGCTTGAAATCAATTAGTGATCGTATATCACCGGGCTTGCACCACCCCAACCAAGTAAATAATAGCAAAATGACCCCACAATGATGTTTCTGATTTCTGCGAGCATTTAGTTTCCCACTCAGAGAATCGGGCGCTGATGGACCCCATGCGGGCAGAGCACTGTGGAGCCCTTATCAATTTAAATGGTAACAAAAATACTAAAACTTTGATTAGGCATTCCTTAGCAAATAACATGTTTCTTTATTTAAAATGCCCTTTAACTTTTTTTATTTATTTTATCTATTTGGCTGCTTCTGTCAAAGTGAAATGAACTTTGCCCGAGACGACCCACTGACAAGCGTCCACTTACCCGATTGCAAAGATCTTATAATTTTTCTATATGCATTTTCATGATATAAGGTTAACAAAATACCATTTTTTTTAATTAAAAGAATCTTTAATCTATTTAATATCCAACAACGCCTGTTTTATATTGCAAAGGGAATAATTCTATTTTTTTTAACTTATTTTAAAAACCTGTCAGAATATAATAAAATTTTAATTAGTGTTAAACTTTTTTAAAAACTCTTTTTTCTTGAATTTTGTAAATCATCTATAAAGTAATTTTTTGTATATTTACATTTTTACAAAAACCGTTTTATAAAGAAAAATTTACCATCAATCTTTTTTTAAGTAGTAATTAAAACTAAATAAAAATTAAAATTTGATTATTGTGGTGCAACTTTTAAATGAAAAATGGGAAAATATGAGTTTGGAGAAACTCTTTAAAAAAAATTACAATTGCAAGTTTAGTTTTAAGTTTAGTTTTTTAGTTTTTAACATAAGTGTAGTCAACGTTAAATGCTAATTTAATTGATGTGAAAAAGAAAATGTACACGTGTATTTTATGTATTTGTTTTTTTCGTTTTTCAGCGAAAAGCGCTAAAAGTGCCCACTGTGCGAGGGCTCAGCAGCTTGCGCACTCCACAGCAAATAAGCGCACATTAAGGCGCACTCGACCCCACGGGTCTCAATCCCCACTATCGGCGATAAATATCGCGCTGTTGGCCGTCTCCGGCCGTCGCCCCGCTCTCCGCCGTGGAGCACGTCGTGTGCGCCGTCAATCGTTCGTTTGTGGCCGTGGGTCCATTAAATCGATATCGTGGCGTGCCGTGGTGTAAGTACAAATGTCCGACTAAGTACAACATCGATTACGAGATCACACGCAGAGCGGGCCAACTGTGGCACGAGGCACTGTGAAATGTGAATGGCTAATGTTCGCGATCGGATTGAGGCAGCTTTGTTTACATTTGACAACTGGGCTTATTAGCTCTCCAGCCTCAATCTAACAGGAAATGTGTGAAAAGATCACACTGCTTTCCATGGCAATCTCCAGTCTGTAATCCCTTGCCACCTGCGCCGCTCAATAAATAATGCCGGTCAAGCCGGTCATCCGGCGACTTCCAGCCGGGACCAGCCCAGCCCAGCCCAGCGCAGACGCAGACGCAGACGCAGAAAAATGATACGAAAACAAATTGAAATTGGCAACTCGCTTGTTGAGCGCTAATTTATTAGGCATTCGACTTGTATCCCTAGAATTTTAATTGAATATTAACACCTTTGGCAGCCGGGCCGTCGCGGACTCGCCGCGTTCCGGGGCCAGCCGGTCAAGCGCCGCAAGCCACGGCCACAATTCAATTTTTGTGTATTTGTGGCGTTGATTTATTCAACGGCTTCAATTCGAAATGCGAATGCCCCTCAAGGGGGCAACTGCGTGTGGGTTTTGCATGGGGCAGCAATTCGGGTAGCGAAAAGGATTCGAAAAGGAAATTGGTTATTTATAAATGCCAAAATTATTATTAAATTGAACAGTGGGAAAGTCGTGTGAACTGTTCTACAAGAGGGAAATCCAACTGCTGTCTGCCTTAGTTCCATGCGTATGAACAGTGGGATAGGTAGACCTGAAGTAAGATAATTCCCGGGGCTTATAGATAAGGCGGAAATCAGCACAAAATAAAAGAAAAGTGATCTTGCCACACTTGTCTGCTGGGTAACATCAAAATAACACTAGGTAATAGCTTAAAGCCAAGCCTACATTTTCTGATACATGTGGGAACCCATAAGGAGAAAAACACACTTTAAAAATGTTTCTGAGGTGAGACTTTTTTGAACAAATTTTAAATTCTGGTATCTTTTTTAAGTTTTTTTTCAGAGATTAGCTTTAATTTATGATCATTTGAAGTTCTCTATAAACGCCTAGGACTATTCAGAAGAGGAAGGAATCCTCAATGCACATTGGGCCAGAAAATACTACCCCAGATAAAATATAGACAAAGGAGTTTCTTAACCAACAGTCGGTACGTGTTTAATATATTTTATTTAAATTCTTTTCTACCTGTGACAATTGGAATAGCCCGGATAATTATTAGAAAAATATCAGCAAATATATAAGTGGGAGTGCAAGCCGTAATTATCAACAGATTTGTGTAGTAGTTTTAATTATAATACTACTACGACGCTCGCCTTCTCAGCCATGGTTAAAAGCTAGTGAATAAATTTAAATGTCCAGCTTAGCCAAGTACAAAAGCTCCTACAGTCATGTTGCCAAAAAATACATCTATATATAATAATAAATAATAGTTCCAAATTTTGAGTTTATCTCACATTGTTCACTTTAGTCTGAAAAGTAAGTTTGTTTCCCAATTTCGAACTTGAGCTTTCTCAGCCCTGTCGTTCTCTAGTTAGTCAGGACAAACAAATATAAATATAGATATGTATATATGTATATATATTTGCCTTTAATTCACAAGTCGAGTGTCTCGTTCAGAGATGGGGCCAAGTTCCCGGCGAATTGGCCTTGGCGCAAGCTGCGTTCAATTAGCCAGCAGTGCAAATTGTTTTTAAAGTGTTTTATTAATTTGAAAATTATTTAAATTCCTTGAGAGCAGCGACGGGCGCTGGAGCCGACCGCAATCTAATCTCAACGAGATCAGCAAGTGCCGCGCCAGCTGCGCCATTATTTATTGACACCTGAAACCAATAGGGAATGAGCTGAAGCTGACGCTGGAGCTCGGGTCTGGAGCTGCTCTCGTCCCACCGGGGCTGAGGCGTTGCCGCTGTGACAGCAGCTGGTGTCGGTGTCGGAGATGCAGTCAGATGCAGGCTGCTGCTGCTGGTGTAACATTCCAGGCAACCTTTTCGGCAGAAGGCGCGGCGTGCAACAGCAGCAGCGGCAGCGGCAGCATCGCATCATCAGCAACACCATCGCCAGTCAGTCCCGATGCCAGCTCCTCTCGCCCCCTCCGTCCCCAGTCCGCGAGCTGCACGCGACTCTCGCCTGGACCGCCCGCCTGGCCCGACACTCTACTCGACTGTTTGATTTATGCTCGCGTAATTGTTGGTTTAAACGTTTCGCAAAGTGTCCAAGTTGGGGGGCCCAGCCGCGTGGCGTGCAACGGCGACGGCAACGGCGACGGCGACTGGCAGGCAACGTTTATGACACCAAAGCAAAATGTGAGCCACGACCAGAGTTGCCAAGCGCGCGCAAAGTGTCTAGTTTAGAGGAGCTTCTTTTAAACGGGGCTGAAAACCCAAAAATAAATGTCGCTGGTTCGGTTCACGGTTCGAACCCATGTGTCAGCTCTGCCTTCGGTTCATGCATCTTTTTTTTTTTCATTTATTAACCCAGCTTTTGGGTCGAACCTGAATTCGGCGCCTTTGTTTATATTTCTTTATATGTACCTATGCTAAAAATAAATAAATTAAATAAATAAATAAAAAAATATTATGAAGCAAACCATTTTTTAATAAATATGGTTTGTTTCGGGTTCACGTTCGGCTATCTTTTTTCAAACGGGTCTGGTTCAGGATAGGGTTCCGGTTCGATTCAAATTTTGGCAGCGCATTGAGAGCAGATATTGAAAGCAACATAATTGCATTTGGCGAGGCTAAAGAGCGCTGGCACCTGCAGAATAGAATTTCCAGAGAATTTCAATTGCACCCACTGTATTTGCCCAACTTGGCTCTAACCGATTTCTGTCTGTTTCCGAATATCGGCAAAAATAAAAAATATAAACAAAGATTAGGGCACATAAGATCGTATGTGCTGCAATACTAGATAAAATAAGATATAGGCTATTTTACAAAATGTATTAAGAATACTAAAATTAAATGTTAAAAATGCTGAAAAGTAATCGCTAAAACTCTGGAAAATTATAGTAACATAATGGTAGCATTTAAGGCAATAATATAAAAAAATAAAATAAAAAATGTAAAGAATATGCATTTGTATTCGGTTTAAAATCGAATTCTGGTGTTATTATTTCATTATTAAGGAAGTTGCCAAAAAATACAAAAATAAAAAATAAATTCGAATAAAAAACAAGAAGCTAAGGCGAGGTTTTGGTTCGTCGCAGCAGCAACAAGGATTTTGGGCTCGCAGCTGCGATAATTATTTATTCGCGCTGTTCACCTGACAACCCTAATCAGGGCCTATCTTGGTCGTATATTCATGTGCAGGCCTTAAATTTCAGCTTCTCACGTCACACCTCCGGGACCACCTTGCAGCTGCCGCATGCGCTTATTTTCGTTCGTTTGTCATCATTTTTTCAATAAATTTCAATTTCCCGCAACCCGTCGCTTCGTATCCTTTGGCCTAGCTGGGCCGCCTCTGAAATCCGAAGTGTAAAATTGATTTAAATGGCTCGTGAGTGAAGCAGATAATTTTCAGTTGTCAGATGCTTGTAATATTTATGTGCCGGCGATTATTATTCCGAGCCCGTCTCCGTTTAAAGTTACCTACGCGTGAAAATCGCTTACTTGCCACCCCACCTGCCCCCCACACGGTCCGCCGGGCCCCTCAACCGGCGGGCCTAACTCATTTTTAATATGAATAATTGTGGCAAATTACATGGCAATTGCATAATCACCCGGGCCCGAACACCTCGCCAGCTACTCTCTGGGAGCGGATTGGTAATTGAATTGCCGGGCCAATTATGCGGCGATTGTGAGCGGACTGCCTCCTGCAATGGAGGCGTGTGAATGAACTTTTAAATTTCCGGCTGACGGTTGTACCGGAGTTGGAATTGGTCTCAAAATAAAGGTTTAATCCTGTTTTGTGTGAAGCTACCTGCAAAAATGTTCTCTTGATAATAACCATTTAACAGGGTGACAAATATAAAATAACTCGACATAGGCCAGAAAATATTGGTGAATAAAGTCAAAGATATTTCGAAATAAGTAAGAACTTAGGCGAACAGTCGAAAACAGCCTAAATTATTATTGTTATTTTACAAAAATATATATATAATTTATGGGCGTGGGACAAAATTTTCGTCTGTCAGAGTTGGCGACTCTAGCTCTAAAATTGTGCGAGATACCCGCGAAGTTAATATTTTGTTAATCTTTAGAGGACTAATTATTCTGCATAATTTGGAGAATTTCGCTTTTAAATTGAGGAAGATTTTAACAATTTGTCATGCCCTCAGTGCGCAAATCCAAAAAATCTTAACACTTTATCTGACACTCTATCTGAACACAAGTATTCCAAGTTTCCAAGTCTCTAAATTGCAAGATAGACGGACATTGCACAAACCCAATACGATATAAGGTATGTATGTTTTAAAGATCTTAGAAAGTTAGTGCTTTTTATTAAATGAATGGATAGCTACATTTAATAATACATTTAAGAAATTATAGTAAAATTAATAATATTGCGATATTTTAAGTTCAATTTCATCATATTCGCTGATTCCTAGATATTCGTAACTAAGATGTCGGGAACGATCTTAATAAGGCGTAAAGGTTAAGACCAGCAGTTTCGATTCATTTTAGACGCTTGCCGGGTGCTACCGACCTTTCAATACTCTGTTAATAGTGTAATAATGGCTTTAAAAAATGGCGACGTTTGGGCGTTTTTTTACTTCTAGTTTAAACTCTTTATCGACTCTCAGTAATATAAACGTAAGTCATAGGAACAGATGCGCCGAGTTGACATTGCATATATATCATATCAATTAAACTCTTTCTTGGTTTCTATAAAATGAAACCGTCTCCATATTATCTTTAATGCCATTACCGATCATTTCGCAAAAGGAATCCCATTAATCATCGCTGGACTACGTCGTAGTCCGAGTCCAAATAGACATCTGTGTTTTAAACGTTTATCAGCGTCTACATGATCTTTATCGTCAACTTTTTAATAACTGGCAAGGCACGAATAAATCTGGTTAGCCCAACAATACCCACAATTTGGACTAGAGGCATCTCAGATATTCAACGCTAATTACCCACACGTACCCCAAAATCACGCAGCGTTCGATTCGACGGGCAGCTGATCTCCGGCGCTGGACCGGACTCAAGCGGCGTCCGCTTGCCCGAGATTTATGACGTAAAATTAATAATCGTTTCAACTAAATTAATAACGACTCCGACCCGACCACATAGTTCCAAGTGATTTACAATGTGCGTATATTTTGGAATCGCTGCTAGACGAAATCAAGACTACGAACATTTATGAAGCTCTTGAGTTTGTTTATCATTTCTAATAATTTCTTGACGATTCCACGCCGCTGCGCTTGGGCTAAAAGGTGCTTTGTTTACTGAACAGTTGTTGCGGGTCGGAGTCGCTGCCCAGCGCTGGGACGGCACAGCAGGTGACTTTCCTAGAGATGGCGCGCGCGTGCGCCACGCTCGTTATTATCTTCATTTTTAACACCCAAAGATTTGGGCATTGGCAGGGGAATGGACGCGGGCAGAGGTCGGGCCCCGGGGCCCCCCATCAGCCAGATGACGACGTCGCGACCGACGCGTCCGTCCGGCACTTTCTTTCCGCATCTGCTCGATGCTGGACGTTAACCACAGAATGTGGTGTTGATCGCTGCTGCATCTCGTTTTCTCATTCATGTTGAACAAGATTTTTATCGCGCCGTTTCATTAACATATTGCGGGATCATTTTTTTCTTCGTCGTCTTTTTTTACGTTTTTTTACGTTGCTTTTTATGTCCCTTTGGCTATTTTGACATTTCCAACTCGTTTTATTGGCCAGTTGCCGTCTGGGGGATTTTCATTGTCATTGAAACATGATCTGTTATTATGTAAATTTGATGATTCCCTAATGCCCTAACACTTATTTGGCCATTGTTGCCGTCGAGGCTGGCGCCAAAATGTGTTGAATGGCCATTTCCAAATTTTCCGACATTCCACGGCGATGCACTGTAATCGATATGCAATTGGTTAAAGATCTCCAATATCTCCAGATGCCTCCTACATACTACGTACAACGAGTCTCCGATCAGCCTGGCGCCTGTCGCCAAAATCTAATAAATCCAATCAACTCTTGTCTCTCTCTTTTGTCTTCGAGCTTCTCGGTAGTTCAATTTCCTTTTATGGATTATATTCGATTGTCATTTCTTGACTTCGTTCGGATTTTCTGATTTGTTTTATCACGTGGGAGGTCCATGATTATCTTTAAGTGTATTTTTTAACATATTCCAAAATTGTACTCCCTTTTTTGTCAACAGTCAAATATATACAAATTGTATTACATTTTCATGCAGTAAAAAATCTTGCCTTAAATTTAAGCAGGTGGATTAAAGTTTAAAGCATTTCGTGATTAAACTGTAACGCCTTTTGTTTTAATATCAAATTTGAATTCCAATTGTCTATTGAACCTTATCACAGCTTTGGCTTTAAAGCCAAAGAGAAGCAGATAATTTTTCACTAAAAAAGTTTCATTCATGCTCGTTTTATAGCCTTCGGTATGAAGAAGACGATTTCATAAAGTCTATAAACTAGAGTACCAAATTTATATTATATTTCGTGTTCGACTATTGAAGCTAGAGACTTGAAACTTGGAATATATACTCGTGTATACCCGTGTCAAAGAAAGTGTTAAGATCTTTGTAGCACGCCTACTGGGAGGCTGGCAAATCGATCACCGCCCCGCCTTAAAAAATCGGAAATAGCTATATCTCTCACAGTTGCTGAACTCCATATTTAGAATATATGTTATTGGAAAGCTTCCCCAAACATCACAGATATTTTATTTCCGGCCACCCACGTACATGAAAAATTTTATTTTCAAATATGAATATATTTGAAATGCAGAATCAATCTAGAGGACAAACCATGAAAAATATGCCATGAAACACGAAAATCGGTTCAGTTTTGACGAAGATATGGGCGTTTAAAATATAGGAGCTCTGAATCCGAGGGCTTTACATGTCAAAATTTTTGTAAATTTTTGCATGATTTTTGACAAAAAATTTGACCCTCTCAGAATCGGGTTTAATGTTGTTTTTATTCTAATTGTGACAAACACAAACGATTAAAAATAGAAATTCGGGATTCTAAATTTTGAAAAAAAATTTTTTGCAAAATGAGTAAGGGGGGAGTACATGCTTTTTTTGCCAAAAAATCCAAAAAAAATTTATTTTTAAAAATGCATATATTTGAAATGCAGAATCGATCTAGAGGATAAACCATGAACAAAATGGCATCAAACATGAAAATCAGTTTAGTTTTGACAAAGTTATGGGCGTTTGAAATATTCGAGTTATGGATCGTCAATTTTTGACAAAAGAATTTGACCCCCTCAGAATCGGTTTCAATGTTGTTTTTGTACTAATTGTGTCAGCCACTATTGATTACAAATGTAATTTTGCATTCAAAACAATTGATTGGTTCGGGTTTATGTTCGGCTGATTTTTTGTTATGTTCAAGGTTCGGTTAATGGTTTATCAAAATGAGAAGCTTCGTACAAGTTTATTTTTTAGCTTAAGAAAACAATATTGTATTGTTTTTACAATCAGTTTAAAGCGCTGTCAAGTACTTAAATAATTTTAAATATTCAAAAGCTGTGATTTTGATGGAAATAAATAAAAGTAAGTGGTAATAGATAAAAAAAGTAAAAATACATGTTGTTGGTAGTAAAATAGTCTTTTGTGATCAGTAAACATCATTATGCCCAGTCCCCATACAAAAAATATAAGCAAGCAATGAAAGTAGGAAAGATTTATCCGGTTGATAACTGCAATCTGGCCAAATTGCCAAGAAGTAACCGCAACGGCAGCAAAGCCGAAAAGGCTACAAAGATAATCCTCATTGTGGAATGACAGCAACAACAACAA
Organism: Drosophila robusta; assembly: GCA_035043565.1. Lineage (NCBI taxonomy): Eukaryota > Metazoa > Arthropoda > Insecta > Diptera > Drosophilidae > Drosophila > Drosophila robusta. Next base: position 8,862,216 of record JAWNMW010000584.1, read on the forward strand.
CAAATTTAACGGGACGCATTTGCAATTATTGCAGTGCGAGCAGCAATGGAAATGAAATACAAAGGCTATCATAATTAACAGGGAAATTCAACCGGAGCCGTATTTCAGTAGCATCCTTGCCACAACAGTGGCAAGGTGGCATTCAGGCCTACGAGGCATATTGCAATTATATGCTGCATATGTACTTGCATATACCAGTACATTTACCGTCGTACCTATGTATATGTGTGTGTATGTACTCCCATATATCAATATCAATATGGCGGCCATTGCGCATGTCGGGTGCCAGCTCGGCTGACCAATCAGCGCTTTGTTATTGCCAGCTCTCGTGCGTTTTGTGTGTGTGTGTGTGCGCGTGTGTAAACAGGTAGCTTGGAGTAGGCGTTGCCAGCAAAAACAATGTATAGGTTAGTTACAGAACATAACCTGTTTGCTCATTGTCTCTTTCGCACACAGCTGTCTCTTTAGCGCAGAGTTTACAGTGGCTGTCAAACCACGGAGAGCAACAGATGCTGATATCGCGTGAGCTAAATAAAAGTCACAGTGGTGGGCAAAAAAACGTGTTCGGCTGCACGGTTTTGGGTGAGTTAAACGATCGACATACTTTAAACAGATTCCACCAAGCCTTCGTAGAAAGTTGAGCTTATTTGTGGTGAACAAACAAAAAGTTTTTGGTTGGGCGAAAACTAATTTAAAGTGTTTGACAATTTTGACAATTTTATAAAAACTTACTTGTCTGGTTACTAATAGTAAAAAATATATTGAAAGTATTTAAATGTCATATTTATACTCACAAGGTGAAGAGTATATTGGCTTTGTGCAATGAGCTTCATGCTGTCCGTCCATCTAACCTCAACTGAACTGAACTGAACTCAACTGTTTTCGGCGCTATTGAAGGTAGGGTCTTGAAATTTTGGATATTTACTTGTAGTTATCTGCTTTAGACAAAGTGTTAAGATTTTAGTGCTACGCCCACTGGGAGGCTGACAAATCGACAACATGTCGATACACCTTAAATCGCAAATCGATAAAAGGTGAATAATTTCCACAATATTAAAGTTAGAGCCACCAAATGCAGATTGTTGGTGTCCTTTCCCAAAAATTGCGACCTTGCTCCTGGCTACGTCTACTAAAACACACCCGGCCCTCCAGCCTTAAAAAATCGGAATATCTTCCACAGTTTTTGAGCTACAGGCTCCATATTTGGAATATTTATTACTGGAAGCTCCCGCACGCATTTTAGAGAAAATTTCCCGGTCACGCCAGCCCTCACCATCCTTAATTGCGAAACTCTATATCTTCTTAAGATCGAGCCAAAAAGTGTTAACCACGCCCCTACAATAATTTTTTTGTGTACTGTGAACGAGTATTACGCAGTCGGTTACGTCCGACTGCTTGTGATATTTGACTGTAACTTTATTTGGTGCCTCTCACTTTACGTCTCTCTCTCTCAAATTGAGCAATTTGAACAGCGACCACAGTTCGACATGCACTGTAACTAGGTCTGGCAATTGCCTTCTCGCTCCCGCAACCGCCTGGCGATAGCAACCACCGACAGACTCTCACACGCACACGCTGGCAGGCAGACACCAACACAAGCGCAGCGCCCGCTCGACTGGTTGGCCATTGCGTTTGGCCTCAGCGGCCTTTTCTTTCTCGCTGCTCTGCGCGTTCAGTTTCTCTCTTGCGTTGCTCGCGTGCGGTTCGCAATTTACAGTTGGTCGTTGGTCGTTTTTCGTTTGTCGTTTGTCGTTCAGAGCTCTTGGCTTCGAAACTGTGTTGATGTCGCTCGTGCGTTGAACGACGGCACCGCCGGCACCGAATTCAATTCAACAGCAATAAACAAATGTCCGATGCATAAATCAAAAGTCAGCGCGCACAGAGCTATTTTGCATAGAAATAGAATATGGCCGAGCACTGAAAAACGCGCATAAGTCGAAAACGTGCGCACACAATATCATAAAAAGCGGCGACAGCCACTGTAAAGTTTAATCAATCGTTCAAATTTAGCTCTAGTGTTTGTTTCTTCTTCTTGTTGTTGTTGTTGTTTTAACCCTTGTACGCAATTAATTTAAGTCGCGAAAGCGGAAAATTTCGCTAAGAATTGCAACACGTGTTTTTCGCTAACAGTGCGTATGAAAATTTGTTTCTTGTCTGCGTTCGCAGTTATTTTCGTTTATGCCGCAAATACACACAAATACATAGATTCGAGTGCGCTGCCCGGCAGTGTGTGTGCGCGTGTGTGCATGTGCTTGTGAGCGTGTGTGTGTGTGGCACATGTCTGAAAATCCGCTGAAAAGTTTCGCCAATCGAAGGGTAAAACAAAAAAAAAACTCAACGCCGCTTTGTTGCTGTTCTTCGTGGCTAACTGAAAGCAAAGCAAATGTACAAAACAACCGACAGGGCAACAACAAATAAAAGAATAACAACACGGATACGCATCTGCGATAGTGATACATATTCATAATACATATATACAGGTGAGTTGCAAATGCCGCCGGCTAAGCTCAGTGAAAGCATATAGCTCGTTTATACGGATTTATAATTGAAGTAGAATAGTCAAACTCCATTTTCAATCGATCCTCGTTGATAGAGGAAAGTGTAAGGGGATCTGAGTGGTAAAGTTTCTTTTAACGGTAGCTAAAGACAATACATATTGGGTTAATTAATTAATTATTGATAATAAACTATATACAATTTTGTATAAGCGTATCAAATAATTTGTATATATTTTCCTTATATTCCCGACAAAGTAAACACCAATCATAAATTGTTTAACAATCGAATTGTATATTCATAAAGATATTGTCATCTGCTTATGTAAGCAAACAAAAGATAAACAAACACAAATGCGACGGTCTGTCTTTAATATTATGAAACGTTATCGATCATTTATGACTAATGCATCACACACACACATTGATGCGTAAGGCGAGCTGTGATTCAAATGTTGCAACTTGCAACTGCAAGATTTTCCAGCGGTATTCTTAACTATATATTTTTAAAGGCCATTTAGGGGATCTATCGTGAGGGAACTTTCGAATTTGCAAATTCCAATTCATTTGGCAGCCGTCAAAAGTGCAGCTGAGCCACTTGAATATACAATCGAATAACAATGCAAAAGAAGGAAAATTGCACAATTGGGAAATGTACACGAAATGCAATAAGCAATAACAATGCAAAACATGAAGTTTACACGTTTGTACGGCAAATAACCCCTTCCTCAGCCAAAACCAATGGGTTCGGATTAGTTTCCGATTCCTGCCCCCATTCAGCGGCTATTTTGGCTTTAATTAGACGTTAAAACAACAAATACACAGCCATTCCAGTTGTCATTCATTCATCACATCGAGCGCTTGCGGTATCCGTGAGATACTTTTTGCTTAGTTTTGTTTATTTATAAAAGCTTTTGGCAAATCATATTTGCTTTATCATGCAAATTCTCCACAGAAATGTGAAAATTATTAACTGGCTACACCTCCATTTTCGTGTTGTTTTCGCGCTTTTTAGATAAGTTTTTAGATGAGTTTCGCTTCGGGTGGGCGTCGAGCCGGTGTCGTGCTGTCTTCTTGTCGTGTTGTCGTTTGCATGCAAATAGTTTATTAATATGTATTGTCGGAGCATGTTTCTCGATTTTCGGTTTAGCATTTAAATTGAGAACGTTTAAACAGCCCTCAATTTATTGCCCAGCGCGTGTGTGTCGTCATGTTTTGATTTATGAAGTGAGAAGCTGAGCGCAGTTGTTCAGGTTGGGTTTTCCATCTAACGCAGGTTCTTGAGAACCTGTACTATAACATCATAGAATCTATTACCATAAGTATATTTAAATACACTTAATACAATACCAAAATATTTAAAAGTTTTCAAGTGAATAAGGGTAAAAAGAACTATATAGCATTTTCAAGGCATATTAATATACTTACTCTAATAAATAGTTTTAAAAAACATTTGAAAATTATATATAAGACAGTTAAATTACTAAAAATTGCATTTTCGACAACTATAACAGTATTAAAAGTTTGACTGTAAGCTGAAAATTAAATTCAGTTTTTGCATAATTTTGAATAAAACAATTAAGAATGCTTTACATTTGCAGTTTCAGGGTTATGTCTTCTATATTCGTTTATTGTTAATAAAGTATAAAATCCTCTAGTAAAATTCATTAAGTCAGAAAATATGCATTCAATGGTATTTAATGGCTAAAATTACTTCTCCTACTATAAGTTCGTAAACATATATTATATCCAAGTTAATAATGCATCGGAACTGTGACTACATGCCAAATTTATTTCAATTAAAAAAAATAATATATATTGTTTCGGAATGATCGACTTTTTTCAGGCAACTGATCCAGTTGATAATTTGTCTCATAGTAAAAGCAAAATTTATTCAAATTCTTGGTTTGTAGCCCTAATTACAAGATATAGATTTATGGAGATACGAAAAATGTTTTCCATCGGAATATATTGATTAAAAAATATTTGCAATGTCAAGGGATTTAAATTATTGGACTTTTTTCAAGCTGTAAAGTATTGACTTATATTATATTTGAACATATGTCGACATCATTTGTTTGGCGACTAAATAAACAAACTTATAAATAACAAAATATAAATAAAGATTTAATAAATAATATTAATAAAAATCTAATAATAAAACTTCCAGATAGGTTTATTATTAATCTTTTTGTATTTTTATATATATTGAAAATAATTATCGCCAGGTTTTTACTTAGGTTTAACTTGAGTTAAAGAGTTTGCGGTATTGCTTTCAATATTTTATCAAAGTGTATATTTATATATATGTTCTATTCACGTACCTGTATTTAAGATGCACAAGTGAATGTGCAAATTGACCTGGCATTTTTGGCGTTTTATTTCGCGTTCTTCTTTCGTTCTTATGAAGAAAGTAGCAGGCATAATTCACGATACGAATGCATAGCAATTGTGGCTTTGATGATTTAACGCACTTGCGTAGAAATTTAGTTTTAATTTGCGTTCAGGGCGCACAAGTTTCATTCAAGAAGATGCGAATCGTTGGCCGGTACTTTGGCCAATTTAGATCGGGATGCGGTGCCTCAGCATTGGCCTGGCAGTCCGCCGTGGTCGGGTCTGCCTCGAATTCATTCAAATTCAAGAGTTGCGCAAATGTAGCGCAAAAATGCCAGGCGCACAGATACAGATACAAATGCGAATACATTCAGTCTGGCCACGCCCCAGCGAGCAGCACATTAAGTTGACAAATTTTCATTCATTACATATTTGCGTTTAATCTGTGGGCCGCGAGTACAGCTGGCAATTAAATAGAAAATGGCATAAACGCGCGTAAATTTTCATGTCTTATCTCACAGATAGAATGGCCTCACCCGCCCCCACCCTCAGTTATTGGCTATTGGGCGCGCTTAGTAAGCGGTCGGGTGAAGTTTTCTTTTGTTTACTTCAACGGAAACGAGGGAAATGTGCAATAACAGCTTCGAATTGTTGAATTTGTCGATTACATTGTATAAACACAGACGCCATTGCAGATAATTCGCTTTCAGCGCAAAAACAGTCCTCGTCTCTGGATTCGGATGGTACCGGAACCAGTGCACTTGGTTACTGTAACGGTAATGTCTACCCAAACAAGGGCCTGCCCCGGAATCCGCATCTGGTCTTTGGGCCAGTTTGGTTTCAAAGCTCGAACGTGTCGCAGGTGCTTCCTAACTTTACAATTCTTTCGCGTGAACAAAGGTGAACTATAAAACCCCGATAACTGATTAGGTGGAAAGCCCGACCAACAGGTAATGGGCAGTTAAAGTTTATGTTTGAATAGATGCCATCAGGGCATCTCGTGTTGGCATCCCGCACATTCGGTCAAAATTTCTCTATATTTCATCGCGTGTCTCGGTTAGCCAACAAATCACTGCAACTATGCAGTAAATTAAAAACGTTAAACTTTTATTAGATTCGACTTTAATTAGAAACTAATTAGGCTCTGGCAACAATAGAGCCGATTGGATGCGATTTGACTAACAAAACAGCACACAACAACTCTATAAACAGACACAGATCGAACAACAGACAGAAAGAAAGAAAAACTAGATCCAATACAGAACGAAGCTATGGCCAAGGTGTCCGCTTTCAGTTTGGGGGCTGGGGAGAGGCTCCCGCATGCAGTTAAATTGACAGGCGACCAAACAAGCGAAGACAATAACAATAACACTCAAATTAAAAGCTTATAAAAGTCAAGCACACACACACACACAAATGTTCACACACGCACAACGAGCAAACAGAAGAAATCGGAAATCTGACAGATAACACGTTCGAATGGACGCGTTTGTAAAGTAAATTAAAAATGTGTAAGTCGAGCTGAAAATAAATTAAATTCATTTTAGTTTATTTGAATGCCACAAGAGGCAGCCACGCCTGATAAAGCATCTATCGGCAACATGTGAATAACTGCTGGCTAAGCAAAAGCAAAAGCAACGGCAACGGCAGCCAACAGCCAGCAGCCGTTTCACATCAGATAAAGTATCTTTGAGGTTGCTGCTGCTGCTGCTGCTGCGACTAGCCGAGTGAATACTCGCCAAGACTTGCTGTCGTGTGGAGCATCTTTGTGCTAGGTCCCCCTTATAAGCAAAGATCATATCGAAGTGCTATTAACTGAGAATCGTTATTATATCATATGCATCAATGTGCTACTTGAATCTAAAATTGAAACCGGGTCACGAAGCACTCAAAAGATATTTGTGTAATCAACTAAGAGATGATTACAAAACTTAGAAGGCAATTAAATAAATGCCGACTGTAGGTAAGACTTAATGCATTGCATTCGAGTGACATTTCAATTTTACATAAACTATTTAACTAATGAAAAATAAAACACTTTTTACATTTGGGAACCCGGAACCTTCTTGATCAGTTGACAGAATGTCTAGTATACTCACATGGCTTATTTATAGCAAATAAATGCTGTTATTAGTTAATCTTAAATTCATGGTTGTAGAAACTTCAGAATATAAGGAATAAGATAAAAGCAATAAGATCAAGGAGGTACCCTGTACCTTTCTCCGATCTGCGATTTTTCTTAAATCTTAAATCCCTTTTCCATTTGTATATTTAGTAAGTTACGGGGAGTAGGGTAACCAATTAGTGAGATAGTTTAGATCTGTGTATAAGTATAACCCATTTTCTCTTCTATGTCTCTAAGTTGTAAATTTTTCGAATTGGAGGTATTCAGAATGTGTAGTTTAGTTTAATTATTTATTTATTTAATCAGTCGACAAAGTGTCAACGAAAGTAAAAAATACAAAACAAAAAAATTATATATGTATATAAATATAACTATTAAAAGCTATAATAAAGAAAAAATAAGAACAAAATTAGAAGAAGGAATATATTCCAAAATGTAAATCTAATCTTAAAGAAAAAACTAAATTTGCAGCACAGTGAAAGAAACAATTTTAATTATTAATTATAATAAAGATTGGAATTATAAAGATGGGTATAAGTAAAATCACTGACTCCATGGAGGGAGTTTTTCAGAGTCAATTTGTACAGGGTATAAACAGCAATTTTCTTTTTGGATATCTGAACCTGAACCAAATAAGTTGTGGCCATTACTGGGCTTTTGTGTAGTTGTGTATATCGCATGTCTGTGTACAGTACAAAAATGCATCTACAAATTATGGCTAGCACACGAGCATTGGCCAGAATTGAAAATATATAGCGTATTTCGTTTCACATTCGCATTGGCAGCAAGCATTTTGCTTGTTTACTTGCGTCAAACATAAAACAAGCCAAAATATCTGACGCTTGGCGGGAGCGGGATCGGGGAGCGGGGATCGGGGTTTCGGCGGATCGGCCGGCCTAGGCCGATGACTCAAGAGCAGGCAAGCAACTTGGCGTTGGTATTTTTGTTACAGCGGCAAGCAGCAAGCAGCGGCAATAGGAACGGCAGCCAAACGAAATGCTTTGTATATATAATCTGCCTCACACAGAGAGACATGCAAGCTGAAAATTGAAAACAGATCCAAGAATATCTCGAATCGCTGCGGCGCAGTTGCCTCAATTTGAACACGTATACGAGGTGCGAGCTGCTTGAAATTTATTTATTTTTTTCTTTCTTTTTTCGGGGGGTGGAAACACTCATCGGATCTCAGATTTTAGATCTTGGCGCATCTCAATGTGAATTCATGTATATATCTTACTATGCGTGGGCCAGCGATCGATTGCAGTGACCTTTGCAGATATTCTATCTGTGAGATACACTTGCAGCTCGCGCTCTCTGTTGCTGCTGCTGCTAATGCTGCTGCTGCTGATGCTGCTTCAACTGCTTCTGCCTGTAAGCAGAGATGAGGCTACGTCGCGTCGGCGCTGGTAATTTTAGAAAATTTTCTACATAAGCAATAACACAACACTGAAAACCATGCGCCCCATTTAATAATATTGTGTAAAAGTTTATTTTCGTTGAGACTGTTCGTTGCCATCGTCGTCGTCGCCGTCGTCGTCGTCGACGTCGTCGTCGTCGTTGCCAGGCGGGGGGCTCCAACCTGAGAGTATAGAAAACCATACCTTGATAATCGTAGAATTTGTATTACATGTGCACCTGCCCCACGCCCATTAACTAATCAACCGATCGACTAATTGACTTTGACAACATGGGGTCCAAGCCTGGAAGCCCAACGGGTTGCTTTTGTTTGGATTTTCATTGAACCGAATGAGCTTTGCCAATATTTCATAACTGCGCGGAAATGTTTTGTTTAACATAAACGTGGAAAATGTGAACAAATATATATACCATTAATAGCAGCTTCAACAGTTTTATGTGTCTCAATTATCGTTCTTTTAATGCTAAACAAAACACACAAAATTGTGGCAATAAAAATATGAAATATCGCTACAAATTAGCTAGGCAATAGAGTAATAGGCCAGAGTCCCTAATTAGGTGCTATCATTACCCAGTCCGCGGTCTGTCTAACATAATTCACAAGCGATAGCCTTCAAAAAAGACTCAAAATAACTGAGCACATACCAAAAATTAATTTTAAAATATTTCGAAATTTCGGCTTTATTAAATTTTAGAATTTTTTTACTCTGCATACGAAGTGAAAAAGGGTATATTGACTTTGTGCAATGTCTGTTTTGCCTAGAAATCCAAACTGTAAATGTATACTCGATTACATCCGCATGATATGAAGTGTTTAATGTTTCAGTTTAAAAGTCACGGCTTTAGCGTTACAGTTTTAGAGCCACTAACCATAATTCAAGAAGTCGCCTTTCCACCCTTTTTTAGCTTATATGTATTTCACAGTGAACAGAGTATTACGCAACCATATCAGCCTCTAGATACATAACTTTTAATTTAATCAGATTTAACATTGTTTCAACGTGTGAAAAGTCGTTCTAAAAGAGATACTTGATCGTTTAGCAAAATCCAAGTTGGTTATCTTTTTCGAAACTGGTTCCGGGTTCAGGGTTCGCTTCAAAATTTAAAAATAATAGGACCGAACCTTGATTACACCTAAGTCTTTATTCAGGATCTACTTTTAGTAATGTTGAACCCTCATTCGTTTTATCCTTGCAGCGCTCAAAATACCAAAGACAACTTAAGCATTACTTCCACTAGGCTATTAATGAATTGAGTGGGCCGCAAGCGGGGACTCACACATCCACTTCCGGCGGCGATCGCCGATCAGTTCGTGGCGGATACCCGTCGAGCCACTGCGTCGCCCTGTTCCCAGCTCGGATCGGAGGTGCGCACACACAAAGCATGCTGCAACATCCCGCCACCGATTTCTACGACTTGGCCGCGGCCAATGCGGCTGCAGTGTTAACCGCGCGCCACACGCCCCCTACAGCCCCACGGGGCTGAGTGGGTCGGTGGTTGCGCTGCACAACAATAACAATAGCACAAGCAATAACAACAATAATCTCGACATGCTGACGCACAACGGAGGCGGCGTGGGCGTCGGTGTGGGCGTCGGCGTGGGCGGGGGCGTGACCGCCACCGGACTACACCTGAACAGCAGCAGCGCTGGCGGCGCCGGCGGCGGCGGCGGCAGCGCAGCCACAGCCGGACGCGAAACTCTGCCCAGTTTCGGCTTCACGCAGGAACAGGTGGCCTGCGTCTGCGAGGTGAGCTCCAGCTGAAGCTTGACGCGCTTCCCGCTAATAATCATAATCGCCCCTGATTCCGCATTTAGGTTCTCCAGCAGGCGGGCAACATCGAAAGACTGGGGCGCTTCCTTTGGTCGCTGCCACAATGTGATAAACTGCAACTGAACGAGTCTGTGCTGAAGGCCAAGGCGGTCGTCGCATTCCATCGTGGCCAGTACAAGGAGCTGTACCGGCTGCTCGAGCACCATCACTTCTCGGCCCAGAATCACGCCAAGCTGCAGGCCCTGTGGTTGAAAGGTGAGACAGCAGCCCCTCTTCTTCTTCTTCGCTTCCTCTCCCGCTCGCTCCTTCAGTCCTAACCCGAAATTCTTTCACTGTAGCGCATTACGTGGAAGCCGAAAAACTGCGCGGAAGACCTTTGGGTGCTGTGGGCAAATATCGTGTTCGCCGTAAATTTCCACTGCCCCGCACCATTTGGGATGGCGAGGAGACGAGCTACTGTTTTAAGGTGAGTACGCAGCGCTCCTTGCGCCCTGTCTGCCCCTTCTCCTTGCCACTTTAATTGCGGCAACAAAGGGCACAAAATGAAATCGTAGAAATGTCCGCTCCGTCCCATCCCCTGCTCTATGCGGCAACGAAAACGGGAGCGGTCACGGCACCCTGCGGGGCAACGCCTCCTTTCCTGGGATCCTTGTGGGCTCGCCGTCGTTTCCTGACTGCCACTGTTTGCACTTGGGCTTTATCTGTGCGGGCTTTCAATTGATTAAAAACATTCGAAATTATGCCAAATAGTAAAGGGAATTACAGAAATTACAAGACACTGGCAAACAATGAAATTAACAAGGGGCTTAAATACTATTTTAGTTCATTTCCGGTGGGCATTACTGAAACACTTACCTAGTACACAGCAGGGTCCGTAAACGTGAAATTTTTTTCAATATCATTTACAATTATTTTTGATTCATTTCCTATTAAAATTTAAATAAAAATAATAATTACTTAAATATTACAATTCAGATACAGCTGATTTTCGCTAGGTTAAAGTACAGTATAAAGTAGTATACATGTATTCGACTCACATCCTTCACTTATATATAATTTCTATTCTTCGAATTCAGGAGAAATCCCGTTCCGTATTGAGAGACTGGTACGCGCACAATCCGTATCCATCGCCCCGCGAGAAGCGCGACTTGGCCGAGGCCACAGGACTGACCACAACGCAGGTGAGTTCCCGATCACGTTGCAATATTTTCAATTTCAAAAAATGCAATTGCATGTCATTAATCATGTGAGCAAGAATTTGAAATGATGTCTGTTCCGTCTATTTTTAACTATTCACTTTTATTTTACACACAGGTTTCCAATTGGTTCAAGAATAGACGACAAAGAGATCGCGCTGCCGAGCATAAAGAGTAAGTTTTCCACACTCATCTCTCAGATAATACTATATAAACGCTAGGCATATATACATTCATATATATATATATTTATCTCGTAATTGTGCATTTGTTATAAATTATTTGGATGAACGTCAACGCGTGCGAAATGAATTAGCATTTAAATTTCAATTACAAAAGCTGACGACGCCTCGTTTACTTGGCTTTTACATACTTCTGACAAGGCCAAGATGTGGCTTTTGCATTGTGGGCGGGGTGCGGCGGGCTAATTAGTGTCAAGGACACGGCCGTTTTTCACGTGAAAAACTGCCACATGTGAATAATGTGAATATCTCATATACAATGTATGAGTATATTAATGGATATGGAAATTGGAAATGTGCCTGACAAATTCATGAACATGTTGTTCCACATTCGGATTCAGATTGTTTGTTGATCTTTGTTTTCATAGGCGCACTGTCATATGCGTGGCAGACACGGCCACCAAAACTAAAACTAATGCATGGTCCTTGCCAGAGGACACTGGATGCTTGGAAGAAACATCTGCATTTCCGCTTAAGCAAATAGGACAACATTTGTGAAACTCTTCTGGGGTTTTCGGCTGGCCGTCTTAAGCTATTTAGATGCCAGGCCGCTGATAGGCAACTTTTCAAATATTGAACATCCTTTCGGGCATCCTTTTGTTTGCATTCCCTCGCACAGGCTGTTAGAAGTCATGTGAAGCGCAAACATGGACAAAAAGTGAAATGTGAAATGGAAATAAAAATGGGTTTTAAAGTGGCCGAAACAACGTTTAGCTACATTAGTTGGGCTCGCATCTTCGGCTAAACGGCATATCGGTTACTCAAAGTCCACAAAAGAACTTCAATTCACAATTCACGAATCGCAAAAAAAATGTTAAAACAATAATAACAGCGAAAAATTGTCGCAATAAAAATAAAAATTGGCCGCCGTAGCAACCGCAATGCACACACATACACACACAGATACACACACACGCGCACACACTTAGATACAGATATGCAGCTGACAGAAGTATCTCACAGATACTTGTGCATATAGTTGTTATAAGCAGGCCCCGTACCTACGGTAGTTTGCACTACGTAGCGTCCTCACTGCTTTTTATATGACTATTGTTGTTGTTGCTGCTGCTGCTGTTGTCGTTGTTGCTGTTGTTGTTGTTGTTGCTGGTAACCTGATATATGTTTATGGCTGTTGCCGCGTCGGGCAGCAGCAACGGCAACGGCAACTCAGCGCTGCTACTTTAACTTTTCATACAGAATTGTTGCTGTTGTTGTTTTGGTTTGCGAAGACTCGTCTATATAGCTACACACACACACACACACACCTATGTACATACATGTATGTGCAACCGTTTGTGTGCCCCATTGTAGCTGGGCTTTAATGGTTGTATGGCAGCTCTCAAACGCTCCACCAACCGTAACGACGCCAAAACCCACAAATCTACGCGCCGTCGAGTGGGCCAAAAACAACTGGCGAATGGCTTTAGGCTTTACAGCTTGCTGATAAGATCGCAATCAGCATACTTAATTTACACCTCGAAATCACTATAATTCAATTTCAACTCAAATTTACTTGCATTTAATTTGTGATCCAAGTGAGATCTATGAGATTATAATTAATAATTATGCCCTTTTAATTTTAATTTGAAAGTTCTCTTGATAATTCCTTATAATTCTTTAAAATACAGAAAATATAGCAAGCAACTTAGAATATCTTTACGTTCAAAATATATAAAAATAATAAAAAATATTAAAAATAATATAGAATTTTCGAAAATAAGGATATGTTATGCATTATAAGTTATATTTGACCATAAGTGTAATAACATTACTTGTTTTACAATTATTATTAAATGAGATTTTGCATTTTGTATTTTACAAACAAATCAACTAAAAAATGGAATTTTTTCGAAAGATTCAATGTTTATTTTATAACTATTACAAAATTCGATCAAAATATTAAAATCATACTATTTGGTCATTTATATTCATGGACATAGATCTAATTAATGAATATGCAATGATCGTTCGGAAAAAGATATTTTCTACAAATTAGAATTGGCATTTTAAAATGCATATAACAGGATGTTATTCATTAAATATACTCATTTACACTCATTAAAAGCCCAAATAAAATGGCCTACAAAAATCATAAAAGTTGATATAAAACAAAACTCAGAGCTTTTGTAAATCGACTTAAATTTACACACCTGAAATCGAAGCTCATTTGTTTATAATTTGTGTACAACTGTTTTTGTTCGTCCATCCGTAATCGTAACAGGTCTTAAGTTTATTAATAGAATTGGGCGATAAATTCTCATTAGATAACATTAGTTGAAATTTGAAAAGCTAAACTAACTAAATGGTTAGTGGCGCTGATTATAATATTTTTTTATTGTATGATATTATTTTATTATATTTCTAATATATATGAGCAAGTATTACGCAGTGAAAGTGGGTAAAAATGGTTTATTAAAAGTTTGGGTGTAAAAAGGCAATAAATTTAAAATACATAGATCGAATTTATTTTTCCAAATCATATTTATCTGTTAGGCATTTCTAGAAGAAGTTCTGAACCATAATCCGCCCTAACCAAAGACAAAGCACAACGCCATTCGCATATAATCCACGGTGGACGATATAGCCGTGATAATGACACGATAACGATCAATATACATGGTAACGAACAGCATATACTTCTTATTGGTGACCTGGAAGTGCCACAGATTTGATACGGCGCCAAGTAGATCCCAGTTTTGCGGGAAGACAACATCCAAATGCTTTTCCCCGACGTACTGCAACATGGCATAGTAAAGGCCCAAAACCATCAGCGGATACAGAATGGGAAGCAGTATGAAAAAAAGCAGGCCGCACGTGTAAATGCATTTAAGCAGCGTCGGAAAGGGCAACTGCTGCAACCAAATATCGAACAGGTGCTCCACAAGAGGTTGCACGTAGTAGACCAAGCGCCCCGCCCACGACACGTTCGCCCACTGTGGGCGAAGGGGGATGTAGGCGGATGCGGGGACCCTGAACGAGTGTGTGTGTGTGTGTGTGTGTGTGTGTGAAGCTTACGACTTTGCGCTTGTGCAGTGGTTTCTTCCAGGTCTTGCGCATTTTGACAGGCAACTGGAATTTTTTTATGGGTTTTTTACTGTTACTCTCGCCAAAATTTTGTTTTCGAAATTTTTTAAAATGCCTACTAGGCTATAAAATGATGCCTAACAAGATTTCGACATTTTAACCAAAGTATCTTTGATATGTTCATATTGTTTAGTAAATATTTATATAAATATCTTTGAATATATATTTATATAAATATTTACGAAATATCTTTGAATATATATTTATATAAATATTTACGAAACAATTTGCCCATAAGCGTGAAATCTAATGAGAGAATTAATCAGAATTTACTAAAAGATATCTTATTATCATCATCATTATAATTTATACTTTTTAACTGAAATCTTCGTATTGAAAATATGAACATTTCATAATAATTATAATTTCGTTTCTTAGTTGCATTCAGTATATGAATCGTAAATTTGGGAATTTTTGGAAACGAAATAATTTCCTAAATATAAAGTTAGATACTTGGCCGGATGCTTGACTTCTTAGCTCTTTGGTTTTTCATTAACTGAATGACATAAACTGAAATTAACAAACTAACTTGGCCATATCGTGTTGATTGTATTTAAATTAATTGTCTTACGACAACTTTGCTCCGTTATTAAATAGCTGAAAAACACGGTATTTGTAAAAAAAGAGCAATGTTTGACTGCCATTATAACGTAAACTATTGACAGTTGTGAAGAAGCCCATTTCCAGGATTTCGATTCAGGCTGTATTGCGGGCTCACCTTCGTCATAGTTTGATTATGCTCCGATCCGTAGTGCCGCTTTGAATTGTTTATAATGCACACGCTCCACAGCGACAACAATGAGAAGAACAGCACCAGCAGCAGCATAAGCAGCAACAGCAACAGCAACAACAACATAAAAACCTTAATACTACTTCAACTGAGAGAAGAGTTCCAGTTCCAGTGCCAATCCCCCAGTTTCAGTGCCAGTCTAAATGTGTGTGCTTGTAAGAGTTGTGTGTGTGTGTGTGTGTGTGTGTGTGTTTGTGTGCTTGCCTGTATGTCGATCTCGGGCAACTCGGGGCTCATCGTTTGCGTTTGCGTTCGTCGAATGCCACGGTTGGCTGGAGGGTAGCTGGAAAGAGTATCAAGTTACCGCAAAATGTGCGTGTGTTCTTTATTCGTTCGCCTCAGCGCCGTCGCCGTCGTCGTTGCTGTCGCCGTCGCCGTCGCCGACGTTGACGTTGACGTCGTCGCTGCGCGTTATTCATTTTTATTCGTTTTATTGTACATTCTGTTTTTATTATTATGTATTTTGCGCTTTTGCCCGCCTCTGTCTCTGTCTCGCCTTTGTGCCTGTGTTTGTTTTCGTCTCTCTGCTCCCTTCCCCCAACCCTCTGTGCACATGCGTACACACACACTCACACACACACAGACATACTTAGGTTCCTCTTTATGGGCCGCTTGCCCGTTCCTGGAGTTCCGTGACGCATTTGGCAGTTGAGTTTGCCGCCACTGATGGCGTTGATAATGATGTCGTTGGTGATGATGGACCGGTATGGAACTGAGACCTCAACCGACGGCGCTCTGCCAGCGGCACGGCTGTCCCCGCGGAGTCCGCGTCCCGCTCTTGGAGGGTGGCTGAGAACGAGTGCATGTGGGGTACTCATCGGGTGGGCCTGTGTCAAGTGATTTGCCCAACTATAATTAGAAGGCTCGGCATCTTATCGACTTGAATCTGGACCAAATAAGTCGAATACGACGGGCATTTTATTGAGGCACCCTTTACACTTCGCGTCGCGCTTCTGGCCTGACACATTTTCCAATGGCAATGTTTCAATTTCTAGGGTTTCACTCGGTTTCCAAGTTGAAGTTCGCCTTCGGTGAGCTCCCATAAGCGGCTTAAGGTCTTAAAAAGTGTTAAGGCTTACATAAAAGCGGGAAACAACAAGTTCATTGTGGCAGCCCTGCTTTGATTGTGAATGGAAAATGTTTATATTTTCTTGAAATGCAGTCTATTATAAAAACTGTTATTTAAAAATAGCATTATTAAATAGAACAGTTTATAAACTTTCTCATTCAGATATCAATTAATTGAGATCTTATTTCCATCTTTGAGTTGAGTACTAAATGTTACGATTTTTTGGATACGCCGACTGGAGGCGTGGCTATTCGACAAAATCGATATATCCTCTTCAGTTTTAAAGTAAGATACCTAAAAATGCTTAAGACAAATTACTGACGGCCTCATCTGAAGATCGCGCAAAGTTTTTTTCTATCTTGGAGCGGGTAACCGGAAAAAATCGAATGTTATAGCTAAAGTCATCAAATTTGGCAGGCAGTTTTCTGATAGTTTACCTATTTACTTATTTTTAATATGGAATCCTAGGTATACCTAGTGATCATTCCAATTGATCTATGTAGATGAGATCTATGGATGAGAGCAGCAGACCCCAATCATTTCTGTCATATTGTGTGATTAATTTGTTTTGGTATTGCTATCTCATACAACTGTATTCATCATGTATATCAACATGATTCAACATGATGATATTATCTCCTTAACTCCCTGCATTCATCTACAGCAAACTTTTCCGAGCTATCCGCAAAGTTCAAGATCGATCAAGATCCAGCCGTCAGCTGTTTGATAGTTTTTCAAAATAACAATAATAATTAAGATGGGTTAGTCTCTTTACCTATTACTTATTTACTTATTTTTAATATAGAATCTAGTGATCATTCCAATTGATCTATGTAGATACAACTGTAATCATCATGTATATCAACATGATTCAACATGATGATATTATCTCCTTAACTCCCTGCATTGATCTACAGCAAACTTTTCCGAGCTATCCGCAAAGTTCAAGATCGATCGAGATCCAGCCGTCAGCTGTTTGGCAAACTCAAGCAAATTTATAGAACAACCGGACTCAAAACAAATCACAAAACAGCCGGTAGCGATAAGGGGCCTCTAGTTGGATAGAGGGGCGGTCGCAACGACACATCATATGGTAGATCGTTTCAGGATTTCCAAGAAATTCCATTGCTAATAAAAATTATAAGCCAATAAATCGTAAAAACAAATAAACAAACATACACACAAACGCACACTCATATGGTCGATGGGTTGGAGAAAATGAAACGCTGTTTCAAAAAACTGAACCCCAAGTCCAAGAGCCGGGGATCGCGATCGATCGAAGTCGCAGCTGAGGCTAACCAACTAACCGGACGGGGGGAACCAACGAACAGGTTGAGTTATCGCATTGCGCGATCGGTACACAAATCTCGAGACGTGTGCGCAGCAGGACACCCAACTAAACGGTGCCCGGACCCGGCCCGGGCCAGAATGCCATAAGAAGAATCTGAAAAGGTGTTGATCATAAATTATCATTTAATTTACGCATGTGTGTGGTGTGTTGTTGTTGTTGCTGTTGCTGTTAATGTTGTTAGTTGTTGGTGTCAGCCCGTTTCTGGGGCCCGGGCCTCCACTCATCTAGTAGTAGAGTTGTCCCTAAGCATTGTCCCATTGTCTACAACTATGTTTCGCTTTCGGTTTCGGTTTCGGTTTGCCCGCCGTATTCGGGTACGAGTTCCGTGTAGATCTCAACGATTAAACCAAGAGCCATCGTTCTCATCGTTATAAAATATTTAATCTTATGGCCTCAGCCTTTGGTTGGCGTGTGGCGCATTTTATGCTGGCTGCGCTTTGTTTTGACAGTTTTTAATAATTTTGTTGCCTTTTAATTGCATGCCACAGCAGATCGCGGCCCGATAAGATTGCAGTCTCCCGCGTCTCTCCCCAAGTGTTTGCCAGCTGGATTTTCCATTGAAAATTGTTACTATTGTATCTTATAATAGTAACTACAATTCCGTTTTCCGTCCAACCTGTCCTTCTGAGCCATCCAAAACTGCAAACCGGTTCTGAACCAAGCCCGGAACTCCGACTTAACCAAATGCCTGCAAACATTTTTACTTTCTCACGTTAAAATTAGGTGTACAAATTACTAATTTCGATACATTACAGTATATTATTGAAGAAAAAATGTGTCCAGCCAAGGTTCAAATCCAAATCTGGTTTCTGGATCGAACCAACAATATCTTTTTCTTGCGCATCCATAACTCTATCACGTGCTGAGATAGCACATCTTACTCCATCGCTATGCATTTGGACTCGCATTCGTTTTCGCAGTTCGGCTAACAAAGTTGGTCAAGCCCAACATAATCCGATCATGCATTATTGCCAAGCTAATGAATCTGCTTAATGCAGCTCCAGTAAGCAACAACAACGCTGACAAAAGTGGCTTAAAACTACAAAAAAGTCAATTGAGCAAACAAGTAAAAATTAATTCCTCATCAATGAACAGCCCCAAAAAAGGCCAAGAACTTTCAGTTCGGACCACACACAGACCCAAAGTCTTGGCCAGGCTCGGTCTTGTTGTTGTTGTTGTTGTCATACTTTATATAAACTCTATGTGACATTCACGTATTGAGGGATTGTCCTTGGGGCGCAGCTACCGCGAAGGCTGCTTAGTTATAAAACTTGAATGTGTGTATTTATTTTATAATGCAATCAGTTGAAAATACTCGTATATGGAAAAATATAGGTATACGCCATAAAAGTAGGCGCTGTCTCAACCTCCTCTCCCGTCCTCTCTCTCTCTCTCTCTCTCTCTCTCTCTCTCTCTCGCTCTCTTTCCCCTGACCCTGTCCCTGGCCGTGTTAATAAGTGTTGCAGTGAGCCAAAGACAGCAGCGAGCAAAGCCAACAACTATGAAATTCTGGTAACTTGATATCATTGTTTATATGCTGCTGCCCTTTGTTTGCTCCCCACTTTTGCCCGGCTGACTGGTTGGCTGGATGGCTGGCTAGGGCCAGGGGCAGCGCCAGGGATGGGCATGGCTACTCCAACATTTCAGCCATTTCTCATTGTACTCCTTCACAAAGTGAAAAGAGCATATTGGGTTTGTGCAATGTCCGTCTGTCCGTATGAACGCAATATTTTCGCCGCTAGAGACTTGAAACTTGGAATATACACTCGTGCATATCCGCGTCAGCCAAAGTGTTAAGATTTGTGTGCCGCGGCCTCTGGGAGGCTGGCAAATCGATAACATTAAGGTGAATATTACCCACAATATTAAAGCTAGTCACCAAATTTGGGTTGTAGATTGCGGATGACCCCCTCAAAGATTGCGACCGGCCACGCCCACTAGAACGCCCCCCCAACTCCATGCTCCATATTTGGAATATATCCTACTGAGAAGCTCCTCCAAACATCACAGAACAAATTTCCTGGCCACGACACATGATGGAGGACAAACTATGAAAAAAATGCCAATTACCATGGATATTTTATCAAAAAATCTAAAAAAAAAATTAAATTTCAATATTAAATATATTTGAAATACAGAATCAATCTAGGGGGTAAATCATGTCCAAAATGCCATCAAACATGAAAATCGGTTCAATTTTGAAAAAGTTAGGGCAGTTTGAAATATGGGCACTATGGATCCGAGGGCTTTACATGTCAAATTTTTTTTTCAATTTTTGCATGATTTTAGACAAAAAATTTGACCCCCTCAGAATCACTTTTAATGTTGTTTTTTATACTAATTGTGACAACCACAATCGATTAAAAATAGAAATTCGGGATTCTAAATTTTGAAAAAAAAATTTTTTCCAAAATGAGTAAGGGGGGTATATGCTTTTTTTGCCAAAAAATTCAGAAAAAATTTATTTTCAATAATGCATATATTTTAAATACAGAATCAATCTAGAGGACAAACCATGAACAAAATGCCAGCAAAGAGGAAAATCGGTGTAGTTTTGACAAAGTTATGGACGTTTGAAATATAGGAGCTATGGATCCGAGAGCTTTACATGTCAATTTTTGTATGATTTTTGAAAAAATTTGTTTTCGAAAATGACTAACTGCTTTGTACCGTGAAGGAGTATTAAGCGGTCGACTACGGCCGACTGCAACGTTCTTGTTTTAAGGTTAGCTCAACTGTGTTTGCTCAGCCTGTGTGCATATAGATCTGTGTTTGTGCCATTTGGGTGGGTTTCCTCCCCATAGCCATTATCGATTTTGTTTGGAAATAAACAACATATATTACTGCCCTTTAAGTTTCTTTTTAGCAAAGTTCACTTTCATTACAACATCGAATTAACCAAGTTAAAAAATTGCTGCCAGACACTTCATAGCTCTAGAGCTCCTTTTGGACACAGGCAGGATTTCGAAGGCAGATAGTTTGTTTTTAAGACAGACGATTATTGAAAAATATGCCCAGCTATATACTTGTATAAATAAAGACGAAAGTCTTTCATCTAACATGATTATGAGCTCTCGCTATATTTATAATTATTATGTACTGCTCTTGAAGCCTTTTGCCTACTTGACATTCCAGGTTCCCTTATATGAAATGGTTGGGACCGAAGATCCATCCACAACCCATAAAAGAGCGGGAAATTTAGGCGGGGTTTTAGAAGAGTTTTTCAAAAAATAGTACGAAAATAACATCGCTGGTCAGGGTATTATTAATGATGTTTGTAAAAATTCGTTGTTTCGATAAAACCAAAAAAAAAACTAAAACATAATACTATTTCACACCTTGTACAAAATCCACTATGACGGGTGGAAACTGGCTAACGGAAATGGTGTGCGAATTCAGTTTTTGAAAACCCACCCAGATGGTATTTTTATTGTTTCGCGAAATGTGTATACATATTCGTAGTCTAGTCGATATATCCATGTCCGTCTATTAATTTTCATGGACAAATGACGAAGTCAGGCAAATCGGTCACATATACATACATATACATACTATGATTGATTTATGGAATTATAAAAATGGAGAACAATTGATATGGGGCTTGTTTAAAATATTTTTGTTGAACAGTTTTTAAATATTATGTAAATCATTTCAATTTGAATATGAGCTAACGGGTGTATTCGTGTACACTGTGTAGGAGCTTAATACGATCTTATGATTGTGATACGAAGTGCCATGTTTCCTATTATCGCCCACATATCAAAGCATTCGATGCCCAACTGCTGACTCTCTCTAGGGAGCCAGATCCGCGTCCGGCTGAAAGAGAAGCAAAATGGACAGCTTGGCAATTATGAAGTGTTCGCTGCAAGTGGCTGGCCGCAAATGTAGATGGATGCGAGTGGAATCTACAATTACACGATTGCCGCCAATGCCGAACAGCTGGCGGCCCATTCGAGATGCCGGCAAGTCTGCGTCTGCGTCTGCGACTGAGACTGCGCCGTATGTGGCCGTGACCGGAGCTTCAGGTCCGCAACTGGGCTTACAGGCTCGGCTCGAATTGCGCGCGAGTCAGCAAATAGCTGGCATGCCACGGCAAGGAGGCAAGGAGGCAGGGAGGCTGAGCTGGCAGATCGTACCCAATGATCTCTGGCCACAAATTTGTCGAGTGTGCGCTTAAATGTTTTGCATGGCCGTGGACCCTTGTTGCCGCCGCTTGTCGATGTTGTTGTCATCAATTTTTATACTCGTCCACGAAGTGTAAAGGGCATATTGGTTTTGTGCAATGTCCGTCCGTCTGAACGCTATTGAAGACAGAGACTTGAAATTTTAGATATATACTTATAACTGCTTCATACAAAGTGTAAAGATTTTTGTGCCACGCCCAGTGGAAGGCTGGAAAATCGATAAAAGGTGAATATTACAGTCACCAAATTCGGTATGCACATTGCGACCTTGATATCCCAACCACGCCCACTAGAACGCCCCACGGCCACACCTACGAAATATAAAAATCCCATATTTATATGAACGAGTATTATGCAGTCGGTTACGGCCGACTGCAAAGCACTTACTCGTTGAAACTGGTTCTGGGTGCGCTGCGTTTGCAATTGGGATCCGCGACAAGATTAAGATTAACACACTCGCACTGGGCCGATAATGTCAGTTGCTCGAATTTCAAATGCGCCTTGTTATCGCCATGGCACTGAATTAGCCATTAAAATGTCAGGACAGTTTAGCACTAACAAATTGAGCAACACACGAACATCACAACAGCCACCAGAAGTGTGTATAAATGTGTGTGTGCGAGAGAGTGTTTTCAATTCCCAGCGGTGTCTGGAATTGGGCCACAACAACAACAAGAGTCTCCCTTCCGCCGCCCTGGCAAACGGTGGCGATAAAAACGACACTTGAAAGTCATTTGCAGAATCAGCCGCAAATAATAAAAGTCAAGCTGCTTAACTTTTGATCAAAGGTGCGAGCGAGAACGACATACAAACTCCACACACACACACACACACGCACACAGAGACGCGTGCAGACACAGGGCGCAGCTCAAATAACTGAAATCAGATGCGACGGCGCTCTGGGGAATGCACTGAGCTGCCTCTCTCTTCTTTGTTTACGTATTCGTGAGTGCGGTGGGTGTGGGAGTGTGAGTGCGCGCGACACCTTTCGTGTCGTGCTGTGCTGCTCTGGCTCACGGCTGCGGCTGCTGCCCGAATACGAAACTGAAACCATTTATGGAAATGCCAGCATCGAGAGTAAAAATATTCAGGCAGACAATTTCCTTCCGGTTTTATTTTCAATTGCCCGCCCTGTCATTTGTCATTTGTTTATAAATACACAAACATATACGCTTAACTGCTGTGTGTTGTTGTTGCTGTCGTTGCCTGCTGCTGCTGCTGAAAACAGTAAATTAGTTACAGCAATTGACACATTTTAATTTAAACGATGCTGACGGCTCAAACATCTGTTTTGAAGGAAAAGTTCGACAATCACTCTGCTTTGGGGTGAAACGGGAGCATAAGGATTGCCATCAATTCACACAGCAGCAACATTATGTCATTTATTGTTTGTTACGTTGTTGTTGCTTGAGCTGTGACAGATAAATACTAAAGGTTATAAACAATCTTATAAATTTCGTTTTTCAACATTCTTAAATTCATAATCGACCGTTGCATAAATGAACATCAAAATCCTTAAACTATCTACTTATTAAAAGAAGTTTTGCAATTAAATTAAGTTGTTCTTATTAATTAGTCTGTCTGTACTTAAGTCTTAAATTTAGGAATTTTAATAATTTCAAAAATGTTCTTGAATTACAAATTTGTTGCTAAGCTAAAAGATTTACTCGCTTACGAAGTGAAAAGAGTATATTGGGTTTCTGCAATCTGTCTGTCCGTATGAACAATAAAATGTTCATTTTTGTGGTTACGCCCACTGGGGGCATGGCAATTAAATATTATCTATATATCCCTCCCTCCCTCAATGTGAAAGCTAGATACAGCCAATTTTTTCAATCCGATTCATGATGACATTCTCTAAAGGTCCTGTAAAAAATATATAAAATCTAAATATTTTGGTTGCGGGTAAACCGCCGACAACTCCCTTTTTTGTTTTTTTGAAGGGCAGTTCATCATTAATAATGTTTTAAATATTATTTGTATCATTTTAGCGGGTCTACGGACAAACAACACTTGGACTCGTCCAGCGACTCCGAAATGGAGGGCAACATGCTGTCCAGTCAGAGCGCACAACAACAGCAGCAACACGCAGCCACCCCGCATCACTCGCACCACTCACAACAGCAGCAACAGCAGCAGCAGCAGCAGCAATCGCCCAGCAGCAGTAGCAACAACAATATCAACAGCAATAACAGCAATGGCAGCAACAGCTTGCATCAGCACCAGCAGCAGCTGCAACATGTTGCTGCCGAACAAAGCCTGCAACACCATCAGCACCAGCAACACGCTGCTAGTGCGGCGGCGGCGGCGGCCAGCAAGAGCAGCGCAGCCGCAGCAGCTGTTGCCGTCGCCGCCTCGCAAATGCCGCCGCTCTCCGCCGCCGTCGCCTACTCGCATCTGCACAGCGTCATGGGCGCCATGCCCATGTACGATATGGGCGAGTACCAGCACTTATGATTCTAGTTGGAGGCTGCTGCTGCTGCCAGCAGCGGCAACAACAACAGCAGCAGCAGCAACGGCAACGGCAACAGCAACAGCAACGGCAGCAGCAGCTTGGCCTGCGAATGGCCAGCAGCAATGCTGCGCCAACGCCAGCAGCGCAGCCAACATCAGCAGCAGCATCCCGAAAGCTTTTACTTCTGAAGCAGCAATAGAAAAGATAGAAAAGATAGCAGCAGCAACAAATTTTATTTAATCGTCAAATAGGAGCACTGGCATTTCAATATCAACAGACAGAGACAGAGACAGAGAGAGAGAGGGAGAGAGGGGTTGCAGCATAATCTGATCAGCAGCTGATACTCTGATACTTAGATAAAGAAGGGTTTTCTTAAACTTCATTGATCTGTGTAAATAGCTAGACCTTAGTTTTAGGGCAGTCGGGTTGGGGAACGCAACTAGAATTCTATGGACATACTTTTTAGCTGGATTGGTTGTATGTACAGGTGAAACAGTTGACCGTTCTGCGCCCAGCCGCAAATGCAAATCAAATCGAAATGTGCAAAAATTATATATATAATTCTATTAAATTATTTTCAATGTATCTATAATTATTATTTTTAAATATATACAAAATATAAATACTTATATTGAACGAACTGGATGTTTAAGTAATAGCCAAACACACATTTAACCGGTGATTATCTGATGAAGACACCGCATTAGTGAAAATCTGACCACAACAACGAGCGGACGGCACTAATCCGCGGCGACAGGTAAACCCGCTAATGCTAATAGCCATGGCTAATGGGCTCAGCCGTCGGCTGGGCGCGCGTGCGTCTCACGCACGTCCCACACGCGCCTCTCGCCCGCTCCGGAGACGCGACAACTGTAATGAGCATGTTAATGGCACCAACGTCTGCCCTGTGCGGTGACCCTGCAACAGCACCTGGCAACGCTCTCGACTGCGGAGGGCGGCGCTTGGCAACCAGTTTGCAGCGCACGGCAAATGCGCAATGTTGCCATGGCCGGAGCCGGGAAACCTGTACCCCGGAAATGATTGCCGCTGGGGGTGGCTGCTGTCTGACTGGCTGGCTGGCTGACTGACTTTCCAGCTCTCGTGGATTTGCTGATTGATACCGTTACTTATATGTTGCAGACTCCGCCACAGCCACCCCCGTTGCCCGGACAACACACACGTGTCTGCCCGGGACGGCGTCGCTGATTGAGACCGCGTATCCGGTTACCAAATATTTTGACTTCTTTTATCTTGCGGCCATATTGTGAATAATTTAATTAACGGCCTTCAATTGTGGCGTCTCTTTGTGCAAATTTAAAACCGCAGTTTCCTTTAAAATTGAGGAAAGTGTATATTATATCCTAAATATCAATACAGTGGTTACTCGATAATTGAAACCACTCGGCTCCGGGGTCAGTTAAAATTACTGGTTCACAAGGTAAAAGGAATACATTGGGTTTGTGCAATGTCCGTCTTGCTGTCCGTCCGTCTGCCCAGATAAACGCAACTTGTTCTCGGCACTAGTAAAGCTAGAGACTTGAAAAATATTCTTATGGTTATGTGCTTGAGACACAAAAAATAAATAAATACAAAATAAGGGTAAACAAATTTGGGCCCTCAAAATATAAAAATTTTCTATATTTTTCCAAAATAGCAATAATAACTAAGGACTTTTTCGACTATTTTAACCTGTTATTGTGAACGAGTTACGGTTACGCCCGACTGCAAAGTTCTTACTTGTTTTTTATTTTATTTTTATTCAAGTATAAAAATATAACAATTTGTATAAATTAAATTTACATTTTTTTAAATTTTTATTATTTTGCACTGCTTGGTAGTTTACTTGTTTAAGTGCGCAGTGTTTGTCTTAACCAGAAACCATAGTTTATAATTATATTCTATACTGTACAAAAAAAAAATTATATTTCTTTTTGCTTAGCACGAATATTTTAATGCTATTTCATAATTGTAATGTTGCATGTGTTCAATTAATGGTTCGAACTATTACCGCGCCTTAAGTTTCTGTTTCGTAAACCTGGATTTCCGCATCAATAAACCCCAATTCTCTTTCGAGCCATGGGTGTCACATTACTTTTTTTAATTTATTTCGGGTCTACTGAAATTAAATCCAACGATTTAAAAAAGTAAATGGTTCAGGCTTAGAATTCCGAAATCCAACTGGTTTAAGACTAAAAAATTTTCCATAAAGGACTCTTATTTAAATTGGCAAATTAATTTATTTTTCTTCGCACTTAAAAATTGGATTTTTATTGAGCAACAAAAGTGTGCTTTACTCAGTTCTCTTTCTGCCACCGATCAGTTCCGAAAACCAGCTATTACTAATATTATTTGCAACATTTTCATTTTGGGTTTGTAATGGATAGTCTTACGGTGTTTAATGTAAGTATGTAGAAATACAATAATCCAATAATAATAAACCAATAAGATATCCAAGTATCCTTTGGCTTAAATGTCGTTTGACTTTATTATTTATGAATTTCTAAAATTGATTGACACCGACTTCAATACGAATTGTACACAAAACACTTAAAAGTAATGTCACAGCCCTCAGAAACGCCAAAGAATGTGCCGAGTACCTGCTCCAAAAGCGAAAAGACGCCTCCTTACACAGACGCTGGGCAGGAGCACAGCACGGACCTCAAACGGCTGCTGACCTGCTTCCACGAAAGTGACAATATAAGGGGATTACAATTAAACGATGTTCAAAATAAAATAGACACATGGAACACGGGACTCAATGAACATTTGTGAATTGTCACAAGGCAGATTAGTGCACCCTCACACACACACACACACACACATCGCACACATATGTGAGGCGTGTTCGTGTGTATTCCCGTTCTTTACATCTCCTAATCTGTCAGGGCCTGTCAACATTTCATCTTAATACAAAGAAGCTTAGATCTAAAGGTAGTTCTGTGTGCTCAGAGTGTCAAATGGGAACCTTACAGACTAATAAGTTGAGTTTACAAATACAAATAAAAGTATAAAATGTATGCAAAGCTTTCGTCGATGTCATTTGCGCGATCGCCTGGAGCTTTGGGTGGGTGCCGTTATCTCCTCCTCGGACTCTTCGCTGGAGTCGGAAGCGAGAACTGGATTTTTCGACGCTGTTGATTTTGCTTGCCTTGCTGGCGACGCGGCTGGGACGGCACGTCGCTGTCCGAGTCGGAGGTCTCCTCCTCGCTGCTGGTCTCTTGCCGCGCATTCCGACCACGTCTGCTGTTGCCCGCAGTTGCGCCCTTGCCCGTGCCCGTGCGTCCGCGTTGCTGCTTGGTACCTGGTTTCGCGGTCTTGGTCTTGTTGGCACGCGTCTCGTTGGGACCCTTTTCGGATTGGGAGCTGGTGCCCGGCTCAACGACCTGCAGGCATTCGTTGAGCCGCGTCTCAAACTCCGTGACGACCGCTTTAAGCTCCGGCTTGGCCAGCTTCGAAGTATTGCTGATGATCAGCTTGAAGGACTGATAGACCTCATCCACCTGCACCTTGTCCCGGAAGTGCTGCACATTGTCAATTAGCTTCTTGATGGACCGTTCGTTGTAGCTAAGCAGGCCCAGACAGTAGGCAATGTCGCGCCACTGGCGCTCAACGCGGGTGACCGGGAACCGGAGGCACAGCTTCTCCACCAGCGTCTCGATCTGTCGGTCCTTTTGAATCAGCCCCAGTATATACCGCATTATGGTGCGGTATTTGTCCTCCTCGAGATGGAGATTAATGTCGCCCAACTTGGAGATAATGTCGGGCAGCACGTTGTACAGTATATTCGATTTGTTGGCAATCTCCTTGAAGAACTGTTGCGTAATATTTTTGATCTCGTCGCTCTCGTCGACAATGCACAGCGCCAGGTCGGCTATCTGGCCCTTGACGCGTATCATTTCGTGGAGGATGAGATGCGAGAGCATCTTGACCGCGGTCAGGCGTAGCTCGGTGTCCTCCTCATGCAGCTGAGAATAAAAGTGGCCCGTCCAGGGCTCGATAATGTTGGGGAAACGAAAGGTCAGATCCGACAAGCCCACCACAGTATTGCACTTGATTTTCAAGTTTTTGGTCATGTTAAGGATGTTCATGAGGAAGGACATGTTCGATTCGCAGAACTTGGATGAGACCGTCATCAGACGCGCCAGCGTTAAAGTGGCAGACTGCTGCAGCTGCTGATCCCGGTACTCGCCGGGTTTCTTACAGATATCAATTATAATCGGATAGATCTTGGACATGAGCGCGTTCGGTTCGTACAGCAACATGTCCTCGCAAATGGCATTGATCTCCTCGGCAATGTTATCCTCTGCTGTGGCGCCCACTAAATCATCATCGGGCTCCTGCTGCGGCTCCGCCGCTACTCCCGACAAACGCTTTCGCACCTCCATTGCAGAGACATTCATGGTCTGGCGACGGAGTGCGTTGACTGCGTCCTTTTTGTTCTTCTTCTCCTCCACGGCAGTCAGCTCCTCGCGATACTTCATGTTGTTGTAGACATCCATGTCCAAGAAAATCATCTCCTTGATCGTCATGTAGCCCACACAGAACACAAACCTTGACACCAAATAAACAGGCATCCGTGACGGCTGATCTTTGACTGTTTTGGATAGCATCTGGGTCTGCGATTGCGTCTGTGACATGGGCAGCGGCTGTGAGTAAGGAATGTCTGTGCTCTGCGTCTCTGGCAGCTCCTCAGGCGCTGCTGCTACCAGCCAGTGCTCATTGAAGCGTCCAATTAGCTCGCTCACAACATTCTGGGCCAGCAAATCGGGTGCTTGGCACATTCGATAATAGTACTCGAACAGGCTCATGGCAAGTCCATCAAAGTCGGGCAGTTGGGGATGGAAGAAGAAATCCAGAAACATGCTCGTGATATCCTGCACGAATTTGGCGTCGCTGGCGCAACGTTTGTAATATTTGCTGTTGTTGTTTGCATCGATGCTGTTGACCAGGAATTGAAGGCAGCTGGTGTAGATTCGTGGATCCTGTTTGACACGCTCGCCTGTCGCAATGTCCTCGATGAGGGCACGATTGGCCGAGGCGATCGTTGACTTTGCCTGCGAGGCCATTATAAGCAGCTGCAGCGCCAAGCGAGCCTCGTCTTTCGTCGTGCCCTCCAGCTTGAGCGTGAAGCGTTCGAATAGCACTTGAATAATGAGCGCATCGATGTCCTCGCTGGCCACCCACTCGCCCATCAGCGTTTCCATAGCCGTATAGTGGCCGTACTCCACTTCGGACAGAAACTTGGACAAATTCTGCACTACTTTAATGGCATGGGCACGTCCTGACGTATCCGTGGAAAAGAGCACCTTGCGATACGCGTTGGAAACTGCATCCCGCTTCTCCTTGTCCGAGGACCACACCAGGTTCAACATGCGCTGCATGCCCGTCTGGGTGCCGTGTATGCCGAAGAGATAGCCTGTAGTAAAAAGATCCACTGCCTCAAACACGTCCGAGTTCGTCTTGGATAGCAGCATTTCAAGCATTTTCGGCATGGCGGCGGTCGCTACATGCGAGAACTCAATGCTATCCTTGAGGAACTCAACTGTTTTTATTTGCTTCTGCATTTCCTCGCTCTACAAAAAACAAAGGGCAAGGATTACACAAACTGGATATCGTTTTCGAAAACCCGTTGACACTTACGCTATTCTTGCAGCCATTGGCAAGGGAAAGGAAGGTTTTGAACAGCGCTAAAAAATACACACAACGTTCCTCTGGCTTTAGCAGTTTGCTGGGGGTAAGCAATTAAATAGACGTTATTTAAATAAGCAATTTAATTAGGGCAATCAACCGCTCACCTTACATCCTGATTGCCTGCTACATAGTCTGCTTTACGCACTAGCACAATGGCCTTCTCGTAGTCCTTTTCCAAAAGTAGCGGCAAAATCTTTTGCACCAGCTCCTCGTACTCCTCCTCCTTGTCAAACGGCAGCTCCGGAGCTAAAATACAGAAATAAAAATAATGATCAATAATTATAGATATAGATATTATCAAAATAATAATATTTTCGATTATGCTGCTGCATTTGGCAACGGACCCAAAAAACAAGGACAACTTACACACTCGAAGGCTTTGCTCGATAATGGGCAACAGGTCCGGCGTTATGGTTTCCCACTGCTCTTCGAGCTTGTCCATCTGCTTGCGCTCCTCCGCCAGCACTTCGTCAAACTGTTCCATAACTTCCACCTCCTTTTCGTGCTTTTTAATTAACTCCTCTAGCGTGAGCTTTCCCGAATACGGATTATTTTCAAGGAAAGCCTTTATTAGTTGTATAGCTGCCTTTCGCACCATGGAGCTCTTGTCCTCCAGCCGACACACTGCCTCGCGCAGCACTTTGATTAGAAAACTAAGCGGTATTGCGTGCTGCTCCTTCAGATGATGCCAGATGTGCAATACTTTGGAGCGTACATGAGCCGATATGTCATTAACATGGGCTAATAGATTGTCGAGAAATTCGTTGCGGGCCTCCTTCATGTCGTCGTTGAGCTCCTCAGAAGTCAGCTCGCCGACCACAGCATCGCCCATGATCTGCAGTACACAGTTGCGCAGCACATGGGACTCGCAGTCCAGCATTTCGTCGCCTAGCTTCGATAGATGTGGTATCATCAGCGCGGGTGCAATGCCCGCGAACTCGGCAAGAAAATTCGAAAAGTTTCGCGAGACTGCCGTGTCCGATGTGTCTAGTGTGAGGGCCTCCACAACATCTTTCATAACTACTGAGAAGACTGTGGAAATGCCGTAATCCTCGTGAAGCAGCAAAATTCCATTTGCCACAGCCGTTGCAGCGTGCTCGGTACTCCGCAGAATTTGCAAAATGCGGGCCGGAAAAGTTATTGCATGATTATACCGTTTGATGGCGATGCCTAAGATTTGAAAGACCGTGTCGATGATATGTCGGTTTTCCGGTCGCGGCGGCACCAATTCCAAGGTGCGATAGCAAATATCACACAACATACTGCGAAAGGAAGTAAACGTGTCAACGAGCATCAATGGAAGGAAAGCCATGTTTAACTTACGTGACAAAGCTTTCCTCGGCAACGGGCGGACTCCAGAGCTTCTCAAGGGGACACTGCAGGACATTATAAAGCTGTACCAGAAACTTTCCGCGCTTTATATCCCAGTCGGGATACTTTTCCAGCACTTCAGCTTGTTTGGCGCGCTTTTTCTGCTGGTTCAACTGCTGATCCCGGAGAACTTGCTGGACAACGACGTCAATGCGCTTCACCACATTGACAAACAAGTATAGCGTCATCTTGGTTAGATTCAGATAGCGCACACGATCCTGTGAAGACGGCGCCTCGGCGCTGGTTAGCAGCGGCATTAGCTGCCCACCCAATCTGTCCACTGTGAGGTACAGCAGGTCGAAGGCGCGCATAAGATTGCGCATAGCAGCGGCATCGTTCGCAGTTGTCTCTATTACCGAGTAGTAGGCGTCAAAGTGCTCGAATATATAGAATGGATCACGCTGATACACCTTTGTTTTACATGCTGCAAAAACATATTAACCGGATGAAAGTCAGCTTTTGTTTTGCCGTACTATTTGTGTTTGTTTGAAATACCGGCGCGCAGTTTAGCGTACTGGAAATAACTGCTTACTCACCAAGTAATTGCTCTGGTATTTCGCTGGGAGTGTATATTTGTTGCACGTAGTATTGATCGCCGCGTGAATTAAGTAAATCATTGTTTTTTATTGGCAAAATAAACTGAAAATCGTGCGTTTCTTCCATTTTCAAACCGTTTTTGATTGAAAAGCGACGCTTGTATTGTAGTTATTAGAGATGAACGCCACTGAACAAGTCTTCGCAGTCTGGCAACGCTACAAAACAAACAATCGATAACAAACGATTGTCATATCGGAGCGCGTGTTGTACGGCGCACGTTGTAGACTGTTTTAATTTAATAGAAATATAAATAATAAACGATCATGCAAGCTGAAAACAGTGGCAAACGTAAGAGGCCCAAGAAGAAGGGAAATCGTTTTATGCGCAATGCCAAGGGCTTTGCTAAACAAGGCATTTTCGGACGCGGCACCCACATTGACGACGAGCAGTTCAGCTATTTTATAAACATCTTGGATGCTATGAAGGCAGGTCTCGAGGATGTGGAGGAGCGAGGTAAGTGGATATTGCTCCACAATATAGAATGTTAATTGACATTCGTTTCAATAGTTAACATGGCCAACAACGTATTCGAGCAGACAAACGACCAGGAAATTCACTTAGCGTCCAATCAAATTGTCTCCAAGGCTCTCGAGTCTCTCATTGGATTCGTGGACGATGTTCAGCTGGAGCGTTTTTTCAGCAAATTTGGCGACAACCTGCGTCCCATGTGCTCCGACCGCTTTGCCTCCCATGTGCTGCAAAAAATGCTGGAGATAGCATTTCTGCGGGGATTGGGACAAGCAGCAGCTCAGGCACCATCTGATGCCGATAGCATGGCCAAGCGAGCGAAGCCCGATGCTGCACAGATTGAGGAGCAGTACAATCTGGAGACCGAGTTCAGTGATGAACATCGTGAAAAGTGCCGACAATTTGTGCTGCGCATATCGAAGTTCATGCTAAACAATCTGGAAGACTTTGTGTGGGATGCGTGCGCCACACACATTATGCGGACGGCTATACTCTGCCTGGTTGGCATGCATGTGCCCAAAATAGCATTCGAGAAGGGCGGCGCGGAGCTGGCCAAGCATCGTAGACTTTACACGGTGCCGGAGGAGTGGCACGAGGTCATGAAGGAGTTTCCGCAGCGCCTGGAAATGTGGCCACAGTTCGTGGACTTTCCCTACCAAGAGCACTCCTCAGCATTACTTGGTGTTATATGCCTATCCCTCAGTGTGGTCGACAAGAGCATGTTGAAGCACTTTGGCAAGAAAATATTGATGCAAAGTTTACTCAAGCCAAACGATGCGTCCCACGATGAGGATGAAGATAAGCTGAAGGAGTCTAAAATTGAAATAGACGACGACAATGAGGATCCCGACGGCAATGAAAATGCGGTTGCAGCAGTAACCGAAGACACCGTTGCTGAGCCTGAGGTGGTGCTCCCCAAGGTCTTCCACTACCACTGTGCCGTCATACTGCTCGAGACACTGCTGAGCGTGGCAGGCGCCAAGCTGCTGACGCAGCTCTATGCCATGCTCTTTCACGGTCGCGTAGCTCACCTGGCGCAGCAGCAACAAACGAACTTTGCCGTGCAGCGTCTGCTGCAGTACTTGAAGGAGGTGGCCGACTTTGAGTCCGTGTTCACCGAACTGCAGCCGCAGATCGAGCAGCTGCTCAAGATGGGCTACACGGGCGTGGTGTCCGGCCTGAGCGCCGCCTGCCTGCGTCTGGGCGCCAAGCAGGCGCAGATGATTGTCGCACTTCAGACTGCTTTACACGTGGCTGGCGACAAAGAGAAGTCCAAGATGTTCTTCAACTGTCTGGTTAAACTGAAGCCACACGAACTTGTTGCCAACGATCAGTCGGGCTTTGTGCATCTGCATGGCTCCCTAATCACGCAGCACGTGCTGCAGTTCAACAAGCCCATCTTCCTCGTCAACTGTATTCTGGACCTGCCTGCTGTGCAGCTGGCTCAAGTGTTTAACACACCCAATGGCTCACACATTGTCGATGCCTTCTTGCAGAGCAAATATATTGGCGAGAAGTCGCGCGAGCGTCTCATCCGCCAATTGGATGGCTTCTATGTTGATCTGGCGATCACCCGGCATGGTTCGCGCGCTCTGGAGCAGTGCTTCAAGGCTGCGCAAGAAGCGCAGAAGCTGCATATTGCCAAGGAGCTGTGCACGAAGGCCAACATGCTGAAAGGCTCCCCCTTTGGCCGCCTCATCTACACAAAATATCGCTTGGACACGTACAAACTGTCGCCCAGCCAGTGGCAGGCTAGTCTCGGACAGCAGTTGCAGCCGGAGGCGAAATCGACGAAGAAACGTCCTGCCAAGACAGCGACCGAGTTATTTAAGGATATACTTAGCTAGCGTGTGAGATCGACAGCAAAGAAAATATACACAGATTACTACTTAGTAAAAATAATAATAATTACCTATTTATTTCGAAGCAAGCATAGCAGATGCTCCGAGACCTCAACGAAAAATATTAATCAAAGCTTAAATTGCAAACAAAATTCTTATCGCCGACGTTTATCAGCTGAGCGGTTGGCCAAGTCAATCCCAAGCGCAGCTGGTAGCTCAGTTTCAGTATTGGCTTCAACGCAGCAACAAAGTTTCAGCATGCGAGCAATATTGATGCATTTGTTGCTGCTCGGCTGCTCAATTGGTGCGTCATTTGGGTTTGGCGACGAGGCCATCTTTGAGGACGAGGACATTTACAACCAGGCGCTGCCCCCCGTGCCGCACACGGGCATCACAGCACCCGGCACCAAATGGTGCGGACCGGGCAACACGGCGGCCAACTACGATGACCTCGGCCGGCAGCGTGAAACGGATAAATGTTGTCGTGCCCACGATCACTGCGACGAGATAATCGAAGCGCACAGCTCCCTGCACGGGCTGCCGAACAACACGGACTGGTTTCCCATGTGAGTTGAGCGGCCGGGAAAAATCGATAGGCTGCCCGTGACAGCGTCTTTGCTCTCCTTGCAGACTGAAGTGCAGCTGCGAGCAGCAGTTCATCAATTGCCTGCAGGCCGTCAACACCATGACGTCCAACACGCTGGGTCGCATCTACTACGCCACGCGCAGCAAATGCTTTGCCGAGGGCTATCCCACAACCGGCTGCAAGGAGTACCAACGGGGCACCATACGCAGCCGGTGCATTCGCTATACCGTGAACAAGCGGGCGGCCAAGCTCTGGCAGTTTTACGACATGCCATTTTATTCAATTGCCTTGGCCGCGCGAACGCATCCCTGACCTTGCGAGCTTTAATTATTAACAGCGCCACAACTCGAGATACGATTTTATATAATGCGTGTAAAAGCTAGAAGTGTCTGTCGCACGTAAACATTAAATGCTTATCGCGCAATTACGCTTCAGTTCAATCGAGCTGCTGCGCCGCCTCCTCGTTGGGATGGGTGTAGAATGCCAAATCATAGAACTGCCAGCGTCCGGGCTGCGCGACGTTCTCGTTGTAGCTTAGGCAGCGCTCCATGAAAAGCTCCAACTGGTGCATCTGACAGGACTCAATTGGCGGGCCATAGGCGAAGCACACGTTCCTTGAGCTGAAATATATGCGGCCCAACGCAGCCGACTCCATGCTGTGCAACCTGCTGAGGCACTGGCGAAAGGCCGATTCGCAGGCGCAGGAGAAACTGTGGACATTCACCAGTTGTACATCAAATGAGCGTTTTGCATCTGCGGCACTCACATGGGAAATACGCCGTCGTTGGCCAGGCCGTAGAGTTCCTCCTGAGCCGGAATCTTGTCCTCGCAGTGGTCGTGTGCCCGACAGCACATATCCAGCTCCGCTTCGCTGCCTAGGTCGTTATAGTTCGCCGCTATATTGCCGGGGCCACACCACTTGGTGCCGGGCACTGTTATGCCCAGACCATGTGCACAGGCGAGCATCACTGCCAAGGCAACAACGAAACGTTGAGCGCTCATGTTCTGTTCGAGGGCAAAAGTTGTACTAATCTATCATTAGAGTTCTTGCTTTAGAGTCTGCGGCACTGCTTGAATGCTGATTAGGCTTAATGGCTACATTTGATGGCTTCTGTTGATAGTTCACACATATTTTCGTAGTCTATACTAAGTATATTCTACACGTTCGCATGGGTAACAACATTGCTCAGCCTATAAATAACAATAAAAATAAGCTCTAGGGGCGATTAATACTCGTATAATATTCCCATTAGTCATTTCGTTCGTCAACTTAATTCTAAATTGAAATTTCGTTTCATACGTGTACCCCGTACATACACACATGGAACAAAGTACATTGCACATGCTAAACCTCGCTTTTCTGACGGTTCTGCATCACCTGGCGCAGCTGGGGGAAGGTGCTCTTCGTCTGTGGCGGGTGCAGGCGCGCGCACAGCATTGTGAAGGGTTCGTACAGCGAGGGGCGTTCCATAACATTGACAGTGTAGTGCTTAATGCGTTCCCGTTGACACCAATTGTTCGCGCGATCCATTATGGATTCCACAGGATTCGGCGTGGCGGGTGGCGTATCCTTCCTGCTGCGTACTCGGACATTGGCCAATACGATAACGGGCACTTCTTTCTTTTCCTTATGCTTGTCTATATCCGTCTTGATGTCCGCCAGCATATCCAAGCTGCGTGGATCAGTGGGATCATAGACGAGCACAAAGGCATCTGGAAACTGCAAATAGTGTCGCGGCAGCTGAGCCGCTTGTTCGCCTTGTAATCCGGCTGTGTCGTAGATGCGCAGGGTTTCCCGAGCACCACCTCGTCCTGTGTCCACGCTTGCCACATATATATCCTCGATTGTTGGATGCAGTTCCTAAGAGAGATTTTTTGTTTACATTGAGAAGTAGTAAAAAATCAAATGGCAATTAATCATGACCCACATACAGTTTCGGTGTTGATGTTTCCATAGACTAATTGCTCGATAAGTGCTGTTTTTCCCACATTTTTCATGCCACACACCAAGACTTTACCAACTTTACCTATTTTTGCATTAAGCATTTTTCTTAAATCAAAACAAACAAGTTATTAAGTGTGTCTACACTTTCTAATACTTCGCTAAGCGTTGCCACTATTCTCAAGTCAATGAATTTTTATATCGATAGTTTACCTATCGATACAAATTTAGTTGCAACTCTGTGTTCCATGTCCAAGGCGCTAAGTAATTTTAAATTCTAAACTTGAATGCGGCTTGATAAATAAAGGGTGCACATTTAATTACAATTTGATTGGTTTCACCACGACATTAAATGAACATGTAAATTATTAAAATTAAATATTTATGTACAATATATACAATATTAACTCTTATATAGTTTTATTAAATTGTCATTTTATTTTCTAACCCTACACTATAAATTTGTTCTTATAAGCCAATATGTAACATGGCTACTATGACCATTGCAGTTGGTGTTTCAATTTCCGCAGATTTATACGTGTCTTGAAAACAATATCCCACAAGGGACTGCTAATGCCATATCCGAGATCTTGATGGGCAAAGTGATGTTGGTAATGATACCGTTTCATATGGTATAGATGATGACCCGCCGATGGACTTCCGTAGTGTAAATAATAGTGAATCATGTCATAACAAAGGTAGCCCATTAATGCACCCGCAAGTACCAAGCGCGGATGGTTATTTTGTAGCAGGAAACTCAGCGGCGTATAAATAATAACAGCAAGCACAACTCCGGGCAAAGGAGGAAAAACAAGGCGCATAGGATCAAATGGAACTTTATGATGCAGTCCATGTATCAGAAAGTGGAATGTGCAAAGCCAAGGTCCACTGTCGCTGGTTAACTTTACATGAAACACCCAACGATGCAGTGTATACTCCAGAAGCGTCCAGAATATCAGGCCAAAAAGAATATGACTGAAGACTGTTGTAAGCTGATTGTAAAGATAATGTTGAGTAAGTGTCGAAATATATAAAATTTGTATACACCTTAAACTTACTTCTTTCAAATTATGCGAGTTCTCTTGAAATTCCTGCCACGAGCAACCAATAATCGTTGGGATCCAAAACATTGGTACGACCCACCATGGAGTCTTCGTGCACATTTCCAGATACCATGGACCAAACAAGCGCAGCGGTCTATCTACTGGCTTATGCACCCATTCGTCGTAGTGTTTTGTTATTTTTCCAATTTGTGGCAGCATAGCTTTTGACCAATCCACAAGGTGCTGTAAATTCAAAGAAAATTCCGTTATATGCGTCCTTTCAACTTGTAAATACTTTTGAACTGTGGCAGCCCTCTTTCCGACTGTGTTATCGGCTTATCGATACATTAAAAACAATCTAAAGTTGGCGTCTCGAGCAGCTGGTGTGTTTACTTCAAAGCTGACATTT
Organism: Drosophila robusta; assembly: GCA_035043565.1. Taxonomy (NCBI): domain Eukaryota; kingdom Metazoa; phylum Arthropoda; class Insecta; order Diptera; family Drosophilidae; genus Drosophila; species Drosophila robusta. The sequence continues at coordinate 8,900,677 of JAWNMW010000584.1, forward strand.
GAACAGGTTGGTTGATTTCATTCCGTTTTTGTAAGCTGGCAAACACGGCAATATTTAAAATTTCTAATCAATTTTTTTCAACACAAAAAACCCTTTGTGCTTAGCCGAAATCCAGCCGAGACATGTCGAACACCACAATACGACCAATACCCACATTAAAGGGCATGTTTTCGGTGCCGCGTACGTATTAATTTTTCTAAACAGCCATGGCAACCACATGTAAATCCTTATACGATTGGTTTTCGTTCGTTTTGCAGGCGCAACACCGGGACGTAATTTCCTAAAGGAAAACAAAAAGAGCTTGCGCTCCTTAGAAAAGGCAACTACAGAGAAACTTGCTGCTAAGGAACCGGTGCGTCCAAAATGGATGCCGCCACTACGTCGCACCACATCTGAGGTCCGTGAACATGAGCCAAAGCGCTGCGAAACTGAAAGATTGTCTGCATCAAGGCATCAGGAGAACGAGGTCTGTTTGTTGCGCAGCCACAGCAACTCGCGCTCACAGCATTGCCTGAACGCGCCACAAGCGGACGAACGTTCCGAGGTTTGCGCACCACCCGAGAAACGTAAGCCGAAAAAGGAGAAAATTGTTCTCCCGACATCGCAACCGGGTCAGCAATCATTGGACCGTTGTCAGTCATGTGGCTCTGAGCGCAGCTCCACAAGCATTGGCATACAGACAGAGGACATTATGGACGAGCTTTATCTTACCAATGCACTTAAAAAGTTAGTAACTAACTAACCTCTGATATTTGTACGTAATTTACAAATAATGTAATGCTCGTATGTTTTCAGGTGTAACGTCGATAGCAATACGGTTTTAAGTGAGAGCCGTAAGTTATGCATTGATCCCGACGCAGACTACGATGACAACTACGGAAGCTACAGCCAATACAATGACGACGAGCTGCCACTGTCGGCCCGCTCCAATGCCACCGCACAGACAAAGGCCGGCCACTTTAATATGGATGATAACGAAACAATGCCCCTGCCAGAGATGGAAAATTTGGCTTTAGATAATACTGATGAAGAAGCACCACTGAGTGCCCGCAGCCGCGAGACAATCGCTACCGTGGCTTCAAATGCTACGGCTAAATCGAAGCGCCGCGATTACAAGTTAGGCTGTGAGTATAACCAGTAATCTGTGCATCTTGGTATCCAACTAACTACTTCGGTGCTTTGACAGCACGGGATGATCTGCGTTTACCGCGCTATTTGGAAAAGGAGAAGCGCGAAAAGGCCGAGGCTCAAGAGCGCAAGGATTCACGCGATCCAGACTGCCCACGAGGTCATGTACTGATGAGTGAGCCGGAACGCCTGGCAGCGCTAGCTACCGCCAAGCAACGTAAGTTGCAAACTATTTTATTAACTTCCATTATACATATGCGATTTCCACTGCTAGGCTTTGACATGCTCATTAGTGAGCTAAATCATATGCCCATGACCGCCCAGACGCTGCGCGTGCGTTCGCGTAAGGCTGAGATTGATAAAGAGCTGACCGTTGTTGAGGACGAAATACGCATCTTCTCTAAGGCCAAGGTTTATGTGAGCGCAGCCAAATCGCGAAATCTTTAATGCATGCTAAATTTCGTTAATGTTAAACCAACCAAAATGAATATGGGAAGGTTTCTGCAAAAAAGAACACACTTGGTACAATTAGCCGAACTATACGACTTTGTATTGGAGAAGATGAACCAACACTAGTCGTTTTTGTGTTAAGAGCATTTATATTTTTTAAGTGAGCATCAAGAAATCTAAAAATTTAAAAAAAACAGATTGTGAACTGCACAGACACCAAACCACAAAAAAGAAGAAAAATAAAGAAATACATACAAAAATAAACTCAGGATGTGTCTTCATTCGAGTTATCTAACCCGCCAACTAGAGATGGTTGCGTGTCGCGCTCAATTGTCTTACAAACCAAGAAAAATAAGATTTAGTAAAGCGCAAAGGGGTCGAACATTTCAATCGGGCCAGAACAGAGGACTACCTACGCAGATAACTCAGTGTGTTAACACACTTATATCACACTCACCTCCATGCTGTCGTCCAACTGGTTGTTGTTACTGTCCTCCGCCTCCTTTGGCTGTTCTAGCAATTCAATTCCATTCTCTGCCAACTTGGCCGTACGTTGATTATTTGTTCTTTTTTTGGTTTCGTAATCCTCAGCGCTCACCTTGTATTCCCTCATCAGGTACATGGCTGCGTCGGAGTGTGGCGGTGCCCTCATGAATCGGGACGTCATATCTGTCTGATTCAGACCCTTCAGGCTGTTTATTCCGCCCGGATGTTTGTGCATAAACTCGGACAAATCATAATACTGCTGACGATATTTTACAACGAATTTATTACTTTGCTCCGCTGTATTCAAAGCATCCATTTTAATTGGCCTAAAATGTGCAACTGCAACAAAACAAGTTCATCAAACAATTATTAGTATTTGTACATAGCTAAATATTGTAGTAGATTGCTAACTTTTTAATTGAATACTTGTAGCTATTGCACATAACATAGTTTATATTATAATCATACGTAATTATATATATATGCCGTTACCAGTAGAATTATAAAGTGCATTATTATGAAGTTGTAAAATTCTATATTGAACTGACTTCGGGACAGTTTCTAAATGGAATAGTTGCTTAATCATGGCTTCGGTGCACTATAAATATTATTTTCCTTTAACAATTCTTCAATTTAGTTTGTTTCCTAGTTGCTAGTTCAACTGCAAAATATGCGCTTTTGTGCCTAACTGTACATATATAAGTATATACATTCCGTTAGTTAGATTAAAAAAATGAGTATTATTATGTAAGTTGAAGATAAGTTAAAACTAAACCACCGAAATCATGAACAAAATGGCATCAAATATGAAAATCGGTTAAGTTTTGACAAAGTTGTGGGCGTTTGAAATATCGGAGCTATGGATCCGAGGGCTTTACATGTCAAAATTTTTGCAAATTTTTGCATGATTTTTGACAAAAAAAAATTGACCCCCTCAGAATCGGTTTTAATGTTGTTTTTTATACTAATTGTGACAACCACAATCGATTAAAAATAGAAATTCAGGATTCTAAATTTTGAAAAAAATTTTTTCCAAAATGAGTAAAGGGGAGTACATGCTTTTTCGATAATAATTTTCGATAATGCATATATTTTAAATGCAGAATCAATCTAGAGGACAAATTATAAAACAAATGCCATCAAACATGAAAATCGGTTCAGTTTTGACAAAGTTATGCCCAATATGCTTTTCTTACTTCGTGAATACTTGTATTTGTGGTGTATTTAGTGCGCGTGATTATATTGGCCTATTGCCCATGAAAGCAGATTTTGGTATATAAAACGCTATCAGGCACACTTAGTTTATGATATATTTAGCAACCCAAGTAGGTAGTTATGAAATGCTTTCCGGAGTTATTATCCAATTTTTATGATTCTCTACATATTTTGCGAGCTTAAGGGAGGAAGTTCTATATAAGATATATAAATTGTAAAATCTAGGGTTATCACATAGTACCACTGGCTACTATGGCATTCGGCTAAGACAAGTCGTATATCTGGAAATTGCACCTGGATCCTCGTTTTTCACTTATATATAATCAGTGAGTCAGCAAAAACAAGATGATATAACGCTGGTTTGTTGAAAAAGAGGTTTCTTTTTGTTTATACTCGTTAAAGTAAAAGAGTTTGTGCCAAGCCCGTCTTACTGTCCGTCCGTCCGTATGAATTATTTTTTATGTGCACTCAATTCTACGGTGCATATTTTAGTTATTATTGTTTTTATTTTAGTTTTTAGTTAAGTGTGCACGAGTATTGCGCTGTCAGATAGACCCGACAGCAATCACCAGAAATTTCCTAAATTCGGATATAATTAAATAAAATAATTAAATGAGGGTTAATTTAATCATAGAAAATTAAGGATTTATTTACTTATTTGAAGAACATTTAAAAAGTTAATTTTTAGAAAATACACATTACTTTCTCAAAAACAAAATACGTAAAAAAAACTATCTAGTATTGACAACAAAGATATATAAGCCTATCCATATTCTTACAAACGTACTCAAATATACATAAAAGAAATTTGCATACATTTTATTGCCATTTTTTTCATTTTTCAATTTAAAATTAATTTATAATTTGTAATTGAATTTAAAATGTTTTTAATTGAATGTCAATAAATTCAATTTCTCGATGACTCGGGAATTTATTTGTAAGTGAATAAGTTTTACTTGCAAATTGATTCAACAATAAATGACGTTGAGTCGTGCTATATTGAAAAATGAACCAACTCTGAAACATATGACTATTTTCCTTTCAGTCCTTGCGTTGGCCAATCTGAAATTCCTTTAATGTATGTAAATTGTCTTATATAATAATTGCCACAATGTGATTAGATGGTAATTACTGGTAATGGCATGTGAAAATTTGCAAGCCGGCGCAAATTTCAATGTACCTGTTCCCATAGAGTGTATGGAATGGGCTAAGGCATGCCTGGCCTTTGGCTCTGGCATGCAGGTCAGTATAGATATTCTTCATATGCATATGGCATACCTCGAATAGGAACCAGATGTTTGCAGTCGACTGATTGCACAAGCCCATTGCCAAATACGCACAAGTGTGCCTGAATTTGGCCTTAACATCAATTTGTGTGCATACATAGGGTATTCCCATTCATTGCCTTGCTCGGCTTTGATTTTGTGTCTACGCGCCAAATGAAACGTAACGCAGAAACAAGTTAGCTCTTTCATTAAAACAAAAAAACAAAAACTTTATAATAATATGTGGGTGGGTATGTTAAGTATAAAGACTTGCAACTTATCACTTATCGCAATATCGCTGATAGTGGCGCTTTAATGCCGTGTCTCGGCCATAGGCCAGTGTCGGTCGTTTGTCAAAGTCTGTGGTAAGCCATATTAAACATGGGCAAGGTGTACCGCGTACCAGATAGAACCCGCCGTAGTACAACTACTGACTCATGCGATTGTCTTCTTTGCCGTCATATCGATTAATAGGTATACGGGCACTGTCTATTTACTCATATTTATATACCTTATATGAATTCTTATCACCACTATTTATGGCTATGGCATTATTTAGTTTTTGTCATTATCTGGTCTGGCTAGCTGGCAGTATTACACTGCTCTAGACCGGCAGGGGTTGTGTGATGGATCTACCATCTGAGGCGTCCCAAACTCATCAACTCGCCAGCTCTGACATGCTGTTAACTTGTGACATGTTTGCTCCTAATTTATGGAATCGTGATGTTTAACATGCTTGCTCTTATCGATAAGTGTTATCTATTGGGGTTAGTTGTAACAATATGTATTTGATATACAGTACGGTTTTGACTCATTTGTAAACCAAGGCGCGTCAAAGCGGTTTAGAGGTGTTTTACTATTATATCTCGTAAATGCCGAAAAAATGTGTATGTGATTATTCGAAGTCAATAAAAAGTGGGGTTTTCAAAACTTTGAGATAAAGTTTTTTTTACGGTTTTATGACTAATTATAAGCACAATACTATTTTGTTTGTTCATCCTTACTAGTTTTAATTCTACACATATCAACTGACAAAATTGCAAAATTGCTTATTCATTATGAATTGAAAATAAAAACAAAATTGGTATTTTCAGTCAATATGGGACTTTCAACCTTTTATTCAATACAGAACAAGAATATTTTTTTTGATTACAAAATAAACAGTTTTTATCGTGCTTTTTTACGACTCAAATAAAATGTTACGAAAGAAAGCGCGTCAACTTAAACAATTTTTCAAACTTCTGACAGTTAGAATTTTGTACACATACGTATGTCAAAGTTTACCAAAGTAAACAGGTGTTTTACCGGAAAATACTTATATGCACATACCACTGAGGATAATAGGAGATCAATTCAGATTGCAATACAGGACGAGCGATTAGCGAATCGCGATGGCACTCAGAAATAATTAACTTAGCAAAAACCAAAAGTATTTATATGTTAGAAGCGAATTTCCTGTGAAGCGAGCGCGTCTTTGGCTTATCAAATTGCATCTGACAACGGCGCGTATGCGTAATTTCCCAACACACACGAACGACTGACGGACCGCACGCAACGCGAAGCAACTCACAACTAAAATTGGAAGAGAGCGCCAAACGGTTTAAAGGAACAGCGCTGGCGGCGACTGCGACTGCGACTGCGGCGCGGCTGCGACGCTGACGGCGCTGCCACACTAGAACTACTATCGTTACTTAGTATACAAGCTATGCCATCAGATAAACGCACCGATAAGATTAGCTGCGAACCTTATTATGTATGCTCCAAAGAGTTTGCAACACGGGACCTCTTGCGTCGACAATTATACTGAGCCTTATCAGTCGTAAAATCTTGTTCTAATGCCTATAAATCCCGTAATGCCCATGTTGAGTATATATATATATATATATATATATTAATATATGCTAACATTATATAAATACATAGATATATATAAATTGCTTTTAGAAACTTATCAGCGCATGCAAAACATTTTTTAAAAAATATCCGGAAGTGAAGATTTAACAATCTTTTCAGAGAAACCGAACATAAAAAGTGAAACAACGATATTCCTAAATTCAGTTAAATTTGCTTATTAAAAATGTTTTTATTTGTTATCAGCATACAACGGTTCTTAGTTTGAGTACTGGGTGTAAGTTTTATATTTGGGAATTATGGAATTTTATCTGCCCAACTTGGGAATACCCTGCACCCAACAAACAAAAATACACACACCCAAACAAACACTTGGGAGGTGGTATATAAAAAGTTGCGGGTATTGCAATATAGATAAATAAATATATACATTTATATATATTTATGCTATACGTGAATTTACATAGACAATTTGGTCTCTCTAACGTAGTCTCTGAGAAATGCTTAAAAATCTGGCTGAATGTATCATTTTTGAACTTGATTTGCGTATGACTTTCAGGAACTTATAAATCAAAACTTCAAACATGTTTAGCTTCTAGTCTCTCAGATCGACGATTTGATACAGATGGCAAAATCGACTTGGTTATTGATGTTGACAAGAATAGATATATAGTTTATGAAGTAGGATATATATTCTGCCTAGGAATACGGCCTAAAAAAACTATATTGAATTGTTGAGCAGCATGAACTTCAGTCACATCGCTGAAGATAATATGTCCGATAAGAACTATTTTTGGTGTTCTTATTAAATCGTTCGATTACTGATTGGTGACATGCAGATTCTTTAGGGCTATGTTTGTTCAAGTGACTCAGAATTAGCGATCGTCACGTGTCCGAAAATTAAGACTTTTCCAACACATCACGGTCCACCAAATCTCGACCCTACATCGGTTTTTTCAATTTATGTCTGTCGATTTATAAAACACATCTTAAACTCTTAGCACATATTAATTTTATATAATTTCATTAAATTTATATAAAAAAATCTTGATTTTAAACCAGACTGTTTATGTTGAATGAGTAAGAAAAAATCTAGAGTTAAGGCTAAATTTTATGCTTACGACTAGTAATAAGCCTAGTAATTGTTTAATTATTGAAAAGTTATTGCAACTTAGCATCTCATTTTTGAATGAATTCTAAAAATAAAATAGCGGAATTTACAACAAAAAGCATATTATACATAAAACAACATTTAGTGTGGGTTACCGTGTCGACGGACTCACTTCTAAGGCATCCAACATCTATGAGATCTTAGGTTTCAGTGCTGTGACCACGAATTGCCCAACACAGTGGGACACAGAAAGACCGGTATGACAAGAAAGTGTGCTCTAGGCGCGAGAGTTTGACTTGAAGTTACCCTATATCGAAAGTGATCGAATTCTTCAATGTGTGCATTAGTCTATGAATTACTAGAGGAATTATTTGCTTTTATTTTTAATGTGCCATCTTGTTATTTGGGATATTTAAATAAAAATTACAACAATATATTCTAATTGGGGGAATCAGTAGGAATCTGCTATAATCTCCGATATATAATTTCAATAGAAGTAATCTAGCGCTTATAATCTCAGTAATCCAGGACATGTAAGGACTTGGCAGAACAAACTCGACTCTTAATTTGTGTCAAAAAAAATATCTCCTCTACAGTTTTAGGAGGTTAAAATTGTTACAGGGTATAAGCTTAAGGTTTTCATTGAATGCCGATCTTTGGTTACTAACATATTGTGTCTGCGATTTAAATGAATAAATGATTAGCTGCAAATAGGGCCTAAAGTACACATGTGTTAGCCTTTGGCTAAATAAGCCCTCAAGGCCGCCCTTAAGGAACCTTGAGAGCTGAGGTGTTGTCCACGTGTGTGAACACCGATTTCCGTTCATATATCGGTGTCCTTTGACATTTTTGCACGCGAGCAAAGCTCTTGAACCGTGTTATTTTTCCTGGTCGAAATTATAGCAAATCCCTCAAAGCTGTCCCAACTAGGGACACACCTTTGACTGTTTTACGAAATTTATGCGCACACACACATACATTACACACGTGGTGCCATACACAGATACGGGAGCTGTCAACCGAACTATTTGACATTGACACGCCAAGCCTTTTTGTGTCCAGAGCTACGCCTTTGGCCAGTTGTTCCACATTTGCCGCAAATCGAAATCGGGGTCGAAGCACCGTTAATTACATTCTACATATAAACTATATGTCTCAGGTATACTTTGAGAAAAAAACAAAGCATTTCGTACTTGAATCAAGTCAAAATTTTTAAAACTTATTCTTATAATTTTTATTTAAATTTGCGATCTGACTTTTGCAAAAAACAAGTCTATTATCTAAGTACATTACATAACTTTTTTATTTCTTTAGATTTTTATTTATAAATCTATGGGGGAGCTCCAACACGTGACATCTTATTATACTTCTGACGTCGTTGCTGTTGTATAAGAGCCAAGTTGTTAACATGGTTATGCAGTCATCTTATGCAATTCACAGCGTGTCTTTTTTTCGTCTGAAGCAAAGATATATTTAGGTCCTTATGGCTGTCATAATTGTCAAGGAGCAGTTGTTATGAATATTGCATTTTTCTTATGATTTTATGTGGGGCGGCAAGTAAGTCTAACAGGTATGGTAAAGCCATTTAGTATTAGGGTTTGCTTTATATATATAAATATATATATACAAATTAATATAATTTAAAAATGCAACTCCCGATTTCTCTCAGTGTAACCCATATGCAAGGTATACTCCTTTTAATGGGTGTAGGCTATCACAAACCATAAACATCTATATATTAAACGGACTCCGCACTATTTAAGTAAGCCCAATGAGCGCTGAAGCATTCAATTAGCCGCCTTCGAATTTGTCCAATTGCCGTCGACCTTTAATGCTGCCGCTTAATTAATTGTAACCGAGTGGCAAGAACTGGAGTGCTCGGCTTTTGTACGCGATTAGGATAGAGCCCATGCGGCACTAATTATGCCAGCAATGGACTTGTCCGATGTGATAAACTTATCAATCAAATAAAACGACAAGCGGCCCGATCGAGAGCAGGAATACCTTCGCATGAGTAATGCTCCATTAGCTGATGAGACCACAACAAAAGCCCCCAATAAACTGGCTGATTCATATTGCATTCGTGCGTACTAAATTCATTATTTTGAACCCACGATAAGACTTGGCTGCCAGATAATCGCCAAGAATTTGATAACAAGCCATGTAGTAACAAACTCTCAGGGGTACGCACTTATTTCGATTACATGGCGAGTACTGTTCCTATTCTTAGCACTCCCATAAAATATCCTCGACGCAGGTTCTTTTGGTGCAGACCTTCATTTTATGTCTCTTTTTCATTCATACATAAAATTTAATTTGCCAAGAAAGAGACCTATCCTACAGAACATATATTTCGTGAGTATTTGTTTGCATTTATTTCATTTAGTGCCAGAACTGGCCAGTTTGAATTATTATAAAACATATCTCCAATCAAAAATATTCATTGCGAATTGATAATAATTTTCCCCAATTATGCATGTTCAATCTCAATTCTCCTACACAGGTAACAAGTTCCAAAAAATTCGTTTAAAAAAGATATTGGCTAAATGAAAAAAATATTACATTGGTTCCAGACCTAAAAAGGCAACTTAAAAGGACAATAATCAATATTAAAAAATTCTTGTTACAGTTCAAATTTATAATTAAAAATATATATTTAAAAAAAAGATTTGGAAAACGAATATAATATCTTAAATTCAGCAATATAAAAATAGAAAAACTAGTATAGACATGGCCAAACTTTATTTACTGTCACCTTCATCCACCACTCAACGTCTTTTCTCTTCTATTGTCAAAAGCAAACTAAATTGTGCACACAATACATTAGGCTTTACTTTATGTATAATTCGGGGAATTGCACTCAAACAGAAAATACGCATTTAATCGCCTAATGGAAATCATATAATGCAAAGGAGAGAGAGTAAAGGAAAATAGTAGAACAAAAAGTCGAGTAAAAAAAGAATTGGGATAATACTTTCAGTCGACCTTTAATGCTTTGATCAGATTCAAATTCAAATATATATTAGAGTGATAATTCTTCGGTATGTTGAGAAAATCGTTTTTTTTCTGTTATGCAAATTAAATTCTACAATTTCAAAAAAGGAAATTCAAAATTCTTATTTTCCTTTTAAGAAATAGAACACGCATAAACAAGCATACTTTTAGGCTGAACACACAAAAGTTAAAAGCTTTCAATTTTAGCTTATACTATGATATCCTGTAGCTTTTGAATGGGGGTAAACAAGCGTAAGGTACAGCAGGCAATATAAAGCATTTCCGCTCCCATAAATTATACATATTCTTGATCAGAACGACTAGTTTTGCCGATTTAGCCACGTCTGACCACCTGCAAGAACGGAGAATTTTAAACGCAAAAGGATTGACATTTTCAATATAGATACTATACATTTTCCATTGCCCTAATATCGATAAAAATCAATTTTAAGACATGGTTTTTTAACATATCTCTAAGATTATATTTTACTATTTGGATACCTGTAGGGGATATTTGAATGTGTGTAACGTCGGCTCGCAGCTGGAACAGAGTATCTCCCAAACGGACACTCCCGACAAGAGCACTCTTATTGAATTTCATCCTATGGAATTCTTATTGCAAAAGCACCAAATAATAAAATACTTCTACAAAATATAAAATTTGCACGCTAACAGTCGCCATATGGCCGAAATGAGGCGTTAAAAATATATTTTAAAATATTGTTAGCAAAGAGGAACAGTTATCTTCTGAGTGTCGAAGATTGATACCCTGGCAGACATAAAGACACAAGGCATATTTCTATAAATTTCTACAGGTCTTTTCTAAACAAATGAACATCTTTTGATGGAAGCTATATAATAAAGATTAAAAATAAATAAGTTTTTATACAAAATCTCTTCGTGCTATTAATAGTTTTAATATCAGCTATATAAATGATTTAATAGTTTTATCCGGCAGATGTCCCATTGCATTTTTAACGTTCTTTGAATTAAGCCTATTATACCCTATGCAAGGGTATAATTAAAATTCTCTCGCCCATAATCGCATCGAATGTGCGCACCTGGAGAAAAGAAGCCAGAGATTTTTTCCAATACATATATTGTGTATTTATAAATGGAATAATTACGAAACAAACGGGCCAACTAACGGCAATCACTCTGAAACTGTTGGGCTGCCCAAACTGTAGAGCCTACATGTTAGATTGTTTGAAGTTTATTTGATATTTATAACCTAAAACTAGTTTGTAATTTAGCAAGTACACATACTGTATATAAATATTTATATATACACATGCAGAAATATATATTCTACTAGTTTTTAGGCCCTTAATGACCGTTTCCATTGGCGGCCAGCTTGGTGCCGTTAGTGTGTCCATTGGCATGCAGCTTGGACTTGGACTCCACGCCGCAGGGCTGGCCGAGCAGCTTCGCCTTCTTCAGTGGCGGCTCGTTTGTAATGCTCGCAAAGTCAAACTGCAGAAAAGGAAACAAAGGGGATTCAAGACACATCCGCATACAAATGAGAATATTACGCACCCTTTGCTCCAGGGTTAGATGCGATATGGGGGCCAGTCCAATGCAACCGCGCAAGATGTTCTCAATAGCAGCACGCTGGCGGAAAAGCGAGTTGACCACCTGGGAGCCGGTGGGCACCAGGGGCGCTTTACAGAGATAGCTGAGCAGCGAGAGCACCGGCTTGAAGGGCACCCAGGGGGCCGTCTCGCGCTCGGCGCTGCGCACCTGGATGCGTGCGCTAAGCTCGGCCAGAATGGCCAGATCCAGTATAAGAGGCGTGGCCAGCAGCGAATCCTCGCACGTATTGTGTATGACCAACGTGTTATGGCCGCCCATCATGATCTCCGATGTGTACTCGTCCATGGCCCGCTTGCTGTCGCCCACATACGGCACGTACTTGATGACCACCACGTGATCGGGATGTTCGTTGGGCTTATAGAGCACACTGTTCGAGGCAACCATATCATCGACCACGTTGCTCTTGGATATCTAAGAAAAGATTGCCATTCAGTTAACTATTTGAGTCGTTGGGGGAAATTGCTAATCACCTCCTTGGAGCGGAACTGCTGGGGAGCAGAGAGATTCTTGCCATCGTTGTTGCCCAGATGATTGTAGCTGACAATGGAGACGGGCTTAATGCCGGCACCCACCAAGAAGTCAACCAGCACGGATTTAATCTTTGTCTGGCCCGACTTGAAGTCGTCGCCGGCAATGAAGACCTGCTTCTCCTCCGCCAGCTCCAGCAGACCCGGCACAAATGTGTTCTGCGGCGAGCCGTTGATGTAGGTGCACTGCCCGAGCAAATAAAAGCCGAGTTAGTTACTCATGGAAAAGTGGGATTCAAGTGATAATAGCTACTTACGCCTTCGGCTATGCTGGCCATGGCGAAGATGGTTGACGGCGACACCTCCGATTTGTTGGCCTTCAGCGATGCCTGCAGCTCTTGGCTGGTGGTATTCAGACCCGGCTTCACAATGCTGAAGCGCTCCGTGTTCGCTGTCCAGATCACGATGACGGTGTCGACGCCGCTGCGCTGCTTGAAGTCGCGTATGTCGCGACGCAGCTGCTCATACTGCTCCAGCTTGGTGCCCTTGATGAGATTATCGGCCCGGTCCAACTGATTGGCGGCAATAAAGTCCGGATCGTAGATGGATGGACGCGGCTTCAATGCGGACAGCTGCTCGTATAGCTGATCCTGCAGGGCCACTTCCAATACCTCGGCACGTCGCATCGCGTCGCCCAAATTTTGGCCACTGATGTCCCAGCCGTCCAAGACAATGTCGTTTGGGTCGACCATCGGCAGCAGCTCGTTCATGGGCACAAACACATCGCTGCCCGTCTCATCCGAGCCAATGAAGACCGTTGAGGCCTGGGTGATGGAGCCAAACCAATTCGATTGCTGTATGCCCGACTTCGTGCGCCAAACCAGCTTGCGGCGATTGGCCTCCAACGCCACCGTCAAGGTCGACCCGTTGTTGCCACCCCAGCCCACCAGCATGACGCCCAGCTTGGGCACCTGGCGAGCTGTGCGTATTTTTAGCGACGTCGTCTTTGGGTGCACCTGCAAAGGGTAGGCGATATCGCTAATTAGCTTCTGGTCTAGACCAAAAAATTATCAAAGAAAAAGTAAGAGCGCTCAAGCGGGCTCGACTGGCAGATACCCCGTACTTGTACATAAATAAAACAATTCATTTTTTTGTTCATTGTCCATTCATTAGATATACCAAAAATTATAAATTGTAGATCGATTCGTCTGCTGATTAATAATATATGTATATATATGCAAACATGCGTCTGAGGTGTCCTCTTTTTCGTATTACATAAATTAGCATACCCTTTTTTTACATACTCTTTAGCAATGGGTATAGGGCATAATTAGCACTTGTTGTGGCCAGCAACCTTATCGGGCAAATCGGCCAGAAGTGGCTTGGTAAGACCATCCTTAAAATTATAAACAGCTTATGCGAACGCGTGATTTTGATTGCCTCTTTAAAAGACTGACCGAATTTGTATGCTCTTTTCGCAGACTTCTTGGTCAAATGAAATAAGTTATTACATGAGCAATATAGACACCAAATTTCAGATTATTTTGTATGAAATTTATATTAAATAATTTTATTTTAGGACAATATTAAAATTTTATTAGAATATTAAAAGTTTTCACTTTGCGCCCTGTGCCACAAAATGGTTCAGTAAAGGTATTGAAAAGTCGGTTTCGGAGTTTCATTTCATGCAATATTTGACTTCAGTGCTGCCGACGTGTTCTTTAGTTGCCAAATACTTATAAATATGTATGCAATGATAAACGTATAAATAATTTATAAACGTGTTGAGTGGAAAGCTACTTGTTGTTGTTCACTTGCCGGCCGGCTTATTAAGAAGCACATGTGAGAATTTCATCACACTACACTTAGCGAAAACCAATGTTTTTTTTTTAAATTTATTATTTATTGTTTGCAAGTTCCCACTGCCTTATGAACAATATGTTTGCCATGTTTTAAAATATGGTTGAAGTTGATTTAAAATTTTAGATATAATAGCATAAGTAGCACCTGATTTTATAATAAATAAAAAAATTAAGTAATTTATTTTTAATTCAATTAAGTAATTTTATTGATGGAGACATTTAGGAATTTTTGTACTTTTTGTGAAAAGTTGCTGAAATAAACTTGGACGAATTTCGACTTCCCTTGACTTGGTATTTTTTCCCTAAGTGTAAACACAGATTAACAGCTGAAAGCCACATTAAAAAAAAAGAAGGTAATATACATAGAACAATATAATGGCACACAATTAATATTCATAGAACGTTTAAAACTTGAAGATGCAAAAGTCGAGTGCCAAATCGGACAACACGTAAGCCAAATGTGGTCCCGTAAGGGCAGCAAGTGCTTGAACCCGACTAAAAAGCGCCCTTTAGACGCTCTTGCACTTATCAGCTGGCACGTCCGCCCGCGACATTGACCTTGACCAAAGAAAGTGCAACAGTGTCGGCTTGTTTCACCGCCTGGTGAAATACCAGCCACAGTTACAGCCACAGCGCGGCAAATTAAGTTAAACAAAACTATGTTTTCTCTTGAGCCCGAGTTGTGTTTACCCACATAAGTACATATATAAGGCCGATAAGGTAACATATCAAATCCACAATCCAAACACAAGAATACTTGGACTTGAATTCAAATAAATATATTTATGCACGACGCCTGCGCATTGGCCGAGGAAAACACGCCACCAAAGAATATTATGAATATGGTGTGTGTGTGTGTGTGTGTAATTAGTGGGAGTGGTAATGGACAGTTATCAACATTCGACAGACAGTTATCAGCAGTTTTGGAAAATGTGCGAGAATCAATAAATCTAATCCATCACCCACACATTTCGAGCTGTACGCATCGAAAAATAATTTTGGGTTTGGGCCAATATACTGGAACCAATATTTGATTAGGCTATAATTGTGGAAAGTTTTTGGTGTGTTTTTTTTTTTTTTTTTTTTTTGTTACCCTGTATACATGATTTGTTGGTGTGTCTGCTTCTATATCCCAATGCCGCAGCTGGAGAACAGTCGAGAACAGACGAACGCTTCTGCGCCTGACTGCCGCAAGTTCAGTGTGAAGGTCAGGTTGTGGGCAATACGCAGTTCTGCTGCACAGTTCTAATTTCCACATAAAAATAACACTTGACTGTTCAATTTTCTTTTGCGGCCTTTTCTATGTAGATACGTAGCAATTGCAATCAACAACTAATGTCGTCTCGCAATGGCTATGCCTAAGCTCATTAAATCCTTATGCAACTCTAACATTCTATTTTCGAAATGGCCTTGAGGCGCCTTGGCGTAAATCAATAGAATGCCGGCCGGGGTGTCCGGGCCGGCAACTCACCTGCAGTTGGCCCGAGGCGATGCGCTTCACATTCGACGTTTGGTATTCGTAGTCCGTCTCAATAAATTCATCGTCCACGTGTACCTTGGGCGAGATGATTTCCAGCGTAGAGTTCTTGGTTGGCTTCATTTTTGTTGTTGATTTTTTTTTTGTTTTCGAGACACGCCGTGAATACGGAATATATAATTATCGTATGTTTCGCACGTTACTTGCTACCTTTGACGTCTCACACACTTTGGATTTGAGATTTAGCGTGTGTTTTGTTTTGTTTTGTATATAGGAATTTGATGGCTCCCACACTTTTGACTTTATTTGGTTTGGGTTCTGGGTCTGCTCAAAGCAAAAGTTCGAATGAGCTACAAGAGCCAGATGCGGCCCGCTTTTATTTACCGCAGCGGCACATTATTTTCTCTACTCACTCATTGTTCTGGCAAGAGAATCGCACAGAGAGAGAACCTTCATTTCGCCGGCTTCGGCGCCCAAAGAGAACCAAAATCCGAAAAGAGCGTACAGAATCGAATGTGCGGGTGTGTGTGCGTGTGTGTATGTGTGTAGGTTTAAGTTGAGTCCAGATGACTTTGTTGCTTTCAAATCAAAAGTTTAGATCTTAACTTCAGCACATCGATCATTAACACTACTTTAATAATATTCTTTAATACTCTTTTTTATAAATTCGAGGCAATTATCGCTATAACAACAATTATCATATTCTTTCTGTAAGCTTGACTTAAGCTTTTAATTCTGTAATTATCGATTTATTTTTATCGAGTTTGACAGGTTTGTCGATAAAATAAAATGATCTTGGTTTGCATGGTTATAGAGTAACAAGAATATTCCTTTTACTCCATGGCAAACAAATTTAATTCCTTTATCTTGTACAGTCTCTAACCGGAGCTGGATTATAAATATTTATCTGCCGTTAATTAGAAGAATATATGAAATCTAAGGTGGGCGATGCTTTCTTTGCCCTGTGCATACTATATATAATAATCTTTTTTGCCTATGTTCAATGGGCTCTGAGGTTAAAAATATATATTTTATAAAAGCTACGTTGTTCTGTATAATAAATAAATATTTAATTTAAATTGAGATAACATTTCTTTGGTATTTAATCTCCAAAGATAAGCAGTATTAAATTTTTGAGCGTTCTTTATAAACAAAACGACTTACAATTAAATGATTTGTCTAAAATAATGAATTATAATTTTTAAATGTTTTATCATATAGTCTTTATACAAACTAATTTGTCCGCATGCGAGTCCCAAGCTAATATATGTATTATTTATATTTATTTGTCAGGTGATTTATGTACGAGTACTCTTTTATATCACATGTTTTAGGCAATTTTATTCAATGCAATTGAGTTTAGATGACGCGGGAGAAACTAACACAATTTGGCATGGACCTGTTAACGCTTGAAAAATGCAGAGCAGCTCAGAGTCAGAATGATCAAATCAAAGCATAGCGCAAACAGAGCATTATTCAAACAAATGAAACGACAAGTGAACACCTAATTTCCCCATTTCCTCTGCCACATTGGGTGACTCTTCTTTAACCTCGAGAGCACAGCTCTCCATTCAAGACATAGCTCTCTAAGTAAGACTCATACTCGCTAATTCAATTTCAATCACTAGTTGTGGAAAATTTTTGCGCGCAAATTTTTTTGTTATGATTCGGATGGCTTGGCTTTTCAAGGTTTTTAGTCCCATTGTACGTACTACTGCTTATAAGAAGTTTGTTTTCATGAAAATTTTGCTACTCGAATTTTCTAGATGCACAGACGTTGCGGCCCACCGGAAAACTTTCCACTGTAGCCAATTGAATGCAAGCTGTGCTCAAATTACAGTTTGTTTATCAATATAACTGGGTTGGGTTTTTAACTGAGGCACGGCATTCTTTTCGATCGTCGTTGAAATATTATTGCCAGCTTCAGTTCTGTAAATTTCCATAAAAACTTATTCATTAGAGCCTGACAGTAATTAATAGAATTAATAAATATTTAAATATGGTTCTGTTTCCAATGTACTTTTAAAAATAGAAATATTGATCGTTGGCCAAAAGATTTTACGGTTTGGTACGTCCAGTGCAAATTGAGCTGTAGATTTAACCGATATAGAATTAATTTATTCAGCACCTTGATTTAATTATCGTTTCTTCTTAGTTCTAATTTTTTATCATTTTTATTTTATTTCAACATTTTTATAGGTAATTTAAAATAGTAATACAATAAAATTTTTATTGAAATTGAATGAATTATACCTATCGTTGACTTTTGATGATTTGTCGCATTAATTGGTTTTCAGTACCATCGAAATACTATGAAATGCAAAGAGCACAACCCAATAAATCGGTTTATTCTCAAGTCACGTAAATGAGTAATATTATGGTTTGTATAAAAATAGAGAATAAAGCAAATAATACAATACAAATATGGATAGGGAAACTCGGAAGAACTTCGCAGACTTGTGTTTTTACAGATGCATTGATTTTGTTACAATGCTACTAAATTACTTGAAAAATCATCTCATGGAATGATATATTTGTATTTTATTTATTTATAATATATTTATATTTCCATCATATTAGAGATTTTGCTTTTTAGCTGTGGCAATCTCTCATGTGCTGCATGCTTAAGTTATCATAAGCAGACTTGGGCTTTGTGGGCGTCTCGTTTCCCTCACATGCGGCAATATCGATATCAGAACAATGTATTATGCATATGTTTGAATTTAGCCAAGTCATGTGCCCAAAGTGGTTATCAACGGGTTTCCATTTCCTGCGGCGAGATCTGGTACGCTATTGAATAATAAGCAAGTAGTTGTATGTTTTAAGAAAAATAAAAACTATTTAGTGTATATTTCAATTTGCGAATCGACAATGTGCTTTCATACTAAGTATAAGTTTAGCTAATTAAATAAGCTGCTGTGGTGCGTTTTACAGATGCTGCTAATACCATAGACTGAGATTATTATATTACTTTGTAATTTTAAAACTAACAAAAGTTTGCCTAACTAACTTATTTGGAATAAATATTATGTACACAGTTAAAGACAATTTAATAATATTAACACACGAAAATCACAACTTGTTTGACTAAACAAAAATAGAAAATACAAAAGAACCGAATAGTGCACTCAAGCTAGAAAAAACATTAACACTAATATAATATTCAAGTAATTTCTGCATATCAATAATACTGGGCTGAAATAATTTTAGTTGTCCAAAAACTCCCACTCGCTGGATGTATTCGAATTACCCGAAGCGGGTGTGTCCTGCTTTATGAAAGGATCAGCCGCACATCGAAAATCGGGCAAAAAACTGTTATACTCCCTATCTGGTGATAATGTGCGATTTGGTTCGGATTTTACAAATTTTAATGGCGCCTTTGAGGGACCCGCGCAAATACCATCAACAGGCTGTCCAGCGCGGAAATCTGTACGGTTGCTTATGTCCAGCTTTTTAAGTGGTGTTGTCTGCACATTGATCTCCTCCAGTTTGGAGGGATAGCAGTTGATCAAGGACTCGCTTATCTGAAGCGTCTGTGTAGCACGCAGCTCCTCTTCGTTGACCGGTCTAAGGTGCACTTCTGGTAAGTCCAGCTCGGCAGCCAACGTTTTAGCCTTTTCCGCCACCGTCTTTTGCAATGTTGTAGGAGTCAGCGCATCGGGCAGGTGCTGCAAAAATGCGGTCCTAATATCCACAGGTGATACCAGTCCGTTGCTGAAATAAGAAGAGCATAAAGTATAACAATAAACTACTTGACTAGGACATATGTTTTTCATGGAAATATGCAAATATTTTGATTAAAAATTGTGGAGAGATGTTGAAAACATATTTCGTGTTTTTTCAACAAACCTTTACAGGTAATTTCAATTACTCACTTTTCCATTTGACAGTAGCTTGCGTCCATGAGCGTTGCTGCGCTAGTCCGCGGCAGCTTGCACTCGTGTGTCTCCTGTCCAATTTCTACAATTCCTCCGCTACCCGTGCTCTGCTTGCCCACGGAAACTTTGCGCCTCTTTTGAGTCAACGCACCGCTGGTGTGCACAATTGACTGCTCAAAGTCCATTTCACCAATACGTTGAAAGATTTCCAGGCGTCGATTTTGTTGCGCCAGCGGCGACTCAACGGCCAGCTCAATGGGTACATTTAAATCGAGCTTTTCTATGGGCGGCAGTTCAAAGCACTCCTCAGCGCTGTTTAACGCTGGCTCCAGCTCTATTGGCGATTCCACCTCCAATTTGGAATAATAGGAGGCACCCAACATGGGCAGCGGAGGTGGCAGCATCGGATTGAAAATCACCGTAGCTGATTTGTTAGGACGCTCCGGCAATGGACCCAGACGGAGCAGTGAACGTTCTCCTTCAAGCACAAATATCTCCTTGCCACAAACACAAAAGTCAATAATTTTTCGGAAACCACGAGCCACAGCCTCAACTTTAAGGCGCTCTAGATTCAGAATGTATAAAGCAGCATCGTCATGGGTTACCACTAATGCATCCTGGCCATCATACAAATCCAACTCGCGAAAGTTTTTGCTGGCTACAACGGTATCACTGCTGCTGGAAGGAGCACTAATTCCAGTTGATGCTGGACCACGTTGCTTGGGGTTTAGTAGAGGTATCTCCCAGGTGGGACCGTGCAGGACGGCTTCGTTGAAGATTATGGTTTTGGACACATTGCCAAGGGCATCCGCTACCCAAAAGCGCAGGTTCGGTCGCCCGCAGATCATTTGCGGCAAATTATCATTGGTTGTTGCTTGCTTAAGGAATACGGCGCCGCAGTCGATTAGCTGCTTTCGATCCTTCTTGCCCACTTGGGTGATTTTCCAATTGAGGGTCTTAGCATCTCGCCGGCAAACTATGCAGCGATAAAGCGTAGCCACAAGCAAATAACTCTGGTGCACACATAGCTGCACAATCTCATAGGCCTCGCTTAATATCTCCAGCGATTTGCTCAGGTGCTGTGGGTTGGGATTTAGAGAATTTGAATCAAAGCGAAAGGATAAGTGTAAAGCTCTACGTACCGCTTGATAGTCGAATTCGGTGAGCACTACGACGCCCTGACGATCGCCAGAGTACAACTTCATGCCATTCTTGGACCATTCACAGCAGCTGACTACGCAGCGATGCAAGTCCCGTATGGTGTAGCGTTCGATGGGTTTGCTACGTGTGCAGGGTGCGACCAGATCCAAGTCCGGCGGTAGCTCTTTTTGTATTTGAAACACGCTTACCTGGCCGTTGGCACTTCCAGCTGCCACCATATATTCCACAGAATTAACTATTTTAACGCACGTTATGCGTGTGGAAACCTTTGTCAGTGTGGTGTTTTTTTTTTTGGAGGGGGAAGCACACACAACATAATGAGTTTACAGCACGCAATGGGTTTAGTGAGTCATGACCCAAGTCGTCCACTACTTACCTCAGCTTTAAGTTTCTGCATTTCGCCCGAACGACGATTATACCAAAAGACAATTCCGGCGTCACTTCCAAGTGCTAGGAAATCTTCAACGGCATCGACGCAAGTTATATTGAGATTCGACTGAAAGAAACCGCGCCGGGCTGTTGGGATAAGCTCCATTATATCGGATAGCGGAGCCCATTCGCGTAAGCAGAATTCCTTGCTGTTGGCCATAATGGCTCAATGTTTTAATATAAATTATATTCAGTTTCTGTGCCAGCCTCTGTAAGCCACAACTATTTACAATCAGTTTGTTTATATTCGATATTTTCAATAGCTCAGTGTAAAATTTCTGAGTTGCCACATTTTCAAAAGTATTACTTGTTGGCAATTCAAATAATGTAATCTGCATTTGGAAATTTGACTAACATTTAGCGTATTGGCAAAAAATGAAAGTTGAAACCTGTCTTTGTTTAATTATCGTTTTTTCACACATTTATTTAAAAAAAGTCGGTGTACTTGTCAAGTGATTTAATTTAATCGATAGCTAATTATATCGTTTTAAAAATATCGCGATTTGTAATTCTATCGGAACTCCTAAGTATCGTCCGTAATCGATAAGATATCGAGGGTACAGAAATAGTAAAGAAAAACACTTGTTTCTTTTTATTAAATAATTATTTATACATATATAAAGAGAAGATATAATAAGCGAAAGAGTGCAATTGCAGCTGTACACAAGACGGCAACTTAGTTAAATAGCAAAGTCAAAATACATATAAGTGTGAACACAGGTAAGTGGCATCAATGTTCAAGGGTTGGACCAAAGTTCATTAAATAAACGTTAATCGGTCGACAGTAAAATGGGAGACAATAATCTGCGAAGTGCAGTTATAAATGAATCACCTATGCTGGCAACCCCCTACGGCAACGTGAGGGCACTCGCAGCTCCTCCGCCCATACCACAATCCCCCCTGCAGCAGAGCTCATTTGGATATGGAGGAGGTTACGGCAACACTGGAGGCTACGGACTCGGATTTGGTGGCTACAATGGAGGAGGTTACAATGCAGGCGGATTCGGCTACGGTGGTTTCGGAATGGGCGGTCTGGGTAGCTTTGGCGCTGGCGGCGGCGGCTATGGTGCCTACAACAGATTCGGCGGCATGAATGCCAACGATCCAGAGCAGCGCTTCATACAAATGGCCGAGGCCAGTTCGCGACCCGCATTCCAAAGTATCGAGTCACTAGTGTCGGCTGTTGGCAACATTGCATCCATGCTGGACTCCACGTTCTTTGCATTAACAAGCTCTTTTCGTGCCATTCTTGGCGTGGCTGCGAACTTTGGACGCCTCCGCAGTGTTTTTGCACAGTTTTGGACAACGTTTGCCATCTTTCGCGGCCTAAACTGGATTTACAGAAAGTTTGTACCTTGCAATCTTGTTTGGAATATGTTCATTAATTAGGTACTGTCTTCCATTTAGAATATTGTTTTGGTTGCGCTTGTCGAATTTGGATCCTTCGTCGGATGCTTTTAAAAAGGCATTTGCCGAGGCTCTCAACGATAATAATGTACAACAAAGCGGAGCGCCACATCCACCCCGAAAAGGCACATCCCCATGGCCAGTGCTGGCATTCCTAAGCTTCATCTTTACCGCACCTTATCTGATAATGAAATTGCTGGGGACCGTTACTAATACGGCGCAAGAGGAAGGTACGCCTATGAACATTGGACACCTCGCTTATCTAATCTCAGCACTTTGCTCTGACCCAGCTCATCCAGATAAAGCTGCTTATTACTGAGATAAGCACGCTTATTTAATTTGCACTATTCTCAATTTACTTGTTTATTTCAAACAGCTCGCAATCCATCCAAGTGGACAGCCCCTATTCAGACGCAGGCCGTATACGATTTTCAAGCGCGTAACCAAAGCGAATTGACATTGCGTGCTGGTCAGACTGTGCAGGTGGCCCCACGTGAGATTCAACAGACCCTTCAACTGTTAAATACCGGATGGGCCCTGGCGTCAACAAATGGTCAGATCTCGGGCTTAATACCAATTAATTATGTGAAATCACCTCAGCGGATGCGCGAAGAGCGGCAGGATGGCATTAAACCATTGCAACCACAGCCCGAACTGATGAATCTATCTGCAAATGCATTTCCCACCCCGCCAGTTGAACAACAAATGAATTACGAATTCAATTTGGCTGCTCAGCAGCAGCAACCGCTCGGTCCACCATCTACGACAGTGGCGGCGTTCGAAGAAGGATTTGCTTGAAGAAAGGATAAGCCTATAACACTTAGCTTTTAGCCAAAGGAATTTGTGTTCTGGATACAGCCTGACAAAATACGAGGTCACCTTTAGCTTGTTATTTTTAAGTTAATTTAGTTTTTCCGTCCGTTTTCCACCCTCACAATTCCCAGTTACGTTTAATTGAAGGTGGAGATTGGACAGAATTTATCTGTACGTACAAAATAGGTGTTCACACGATGGTATTTCTTAAACACAAATACAAATGCACATTCAATTCGAAATTTTCAATTAATTTGTTTTGCAGTTGGTGTTGTAAATGGGCCTCTAGGTTGTATTTATCGTGTAAACAACATATATATGTAATTAACGAAATAAAAAATGAATAAACGTATTATTTTAAAATATGGCTGATGTAGTTAACATTAAACTCTATTCCCTCCAAATCAAAAAACTAAACATTTTCATTTGTTTAATCATATTTTACAATATGTATTCAGTTTATTACCTATGTACTTGGTTTTTGTTGTATGTTCATGCATTTTGTATTTGCTCTTTGTCGATTTCCCATTTTCAAAATGAAAGACTTTAAATTTATTACACAACTACTACTCGACTCTTAAATGTACATATTTCCTTTCTACTAATTTGTATGCATTTGTTTTCATTTGAAGTTTATTATAAATTCTAGAAATTTATAGTTATTACTAAATAGGTAGGCTGATTATTTTGCATTTAGTTGTAATGTATATGTATTATATGTATGAATATATATGTATATACATATATATGTATATGTGTATATATATAAACATATTTTTATATTACTTTTAGCAGAACATTCTTGAGAATTTTTGAAAATGTGAAACAATTGTTTTAAAATATTAATGTTAGGCAAATAAACATATTTTATATGCTTTTGTCTACAGTTTGCACTGCAAGTTGTAGCTCTAAAAATATTTTCATTATATTTTATTGCTGTCATTTCAAGGTTTTGGTGTACAATATTTTTAAAAGTTGCTCTACACTTACAACATTTAAGTATAACTTTTAAAAACGTTATCTGTTCGCTTCTTAACAGTTTGTTTAAGCAATTGTTTAACAACTAAAAAGAAGACAGGCATTTTTCTTTTGTATATTTTCACTAAAATACAAGTTTTTCGCTTAAGTAGAACATTAATTTAAATTTTTGCGCTTAAAAATTAATTTGAAAAATACAAATACAAACTGAACGCCAAGTAATATTTATAATTATTAAATGTTGATTTTTATAGCTTATTTATAGTTTAATCAAGTCTCATTGAGAAATAAACGAAATCGAAGCACTTTAATGCTTGTGTGGTGTACGTGGTTAAAATAAGACAATTGTGTGAAATGGGCAGCCTAACCAACTGGGCGTGGCAATCCTAACAAAGCGTTAATAAACGTAAAATTAAATGTATCCTCTGCATAGCCACTGGTAACATCCCCAGCATCCGCAGGGACCCCGCCGCCCATGACACGCCCGCATCATCGTCAGCTCAATCGATGTCATCCTCTAGCTCATCGTCAAGCTCATGCTTGAACTCGACATCGGTGGTATGCTGTGTGTGTTGTGCGAAGCTTTGAGACTCATTAGTTGATTCGAAGTACGGATTGAAGTCGTTGTCATCGTCATCCGAATCGTACATCGGATCAGCCATTTTACCAGTGCCGTAGGCTGTAAACAAATTAATTGAAATTGAAATTAAAAATGTTAAATTTTAACATGCCAAACGAATAGTTCTGTCAACATTCAATGCATACCTTCTACATATTTGGCCAGATTTGGTGGAACCCATCCTTTGACGCGTTCTATATTCTCCCCCGTGCACTCGCCCTTATCCAAGCCTGTCAAATGACGCCAGTTTATTAAATAATCTTTGACAGAAGCCAAAATGAGGCACTTACCCAGCAGGAGACCCATGCGTTTCAAGACCTCGATGTCATCGTGCATTTCGAATGTGTTGTCGAACTTGAAAATGTATTCGGATCTGCGTAGAAGATAAACAAAATGATAATTCATTGGGAAAATAAACTAATCTTGTATTGACATACTTGTCGTTGGTGACACTGCAATTAATCTTTGTCGATTTGTGCGTATTCACAATGATGAACGGCAGCTGTATAGATGAATTTGGTGATGGCACCACGCCCTGGCTCTCTGCCCGTTTATTGCGTTCAACAAGACCCTTGAATGCCACATGCTGCATAACCAATTCTCGCAGCATTTCTTCTTTTTGCTTGATTCGTTCGCGACGTAAATTGTTCTCCTCTTCTATAGCCAGAAATTGCTAAAAACCAATGGACAAGGAACAGCGTTAGCACAATGCTTATATCTATTTAAGGAAGCCGAATGCCATACCTCAGCCGAGTTGGCGGGCAAACCAATCCAACGAATTTCTTTTTTGTCCTTAGAAATAACATTGATTGCCATCAGTACGTTGAGCGCATCGTAGACACGGCGCCGGATATTCTTTTGATCACAGTTGTTATCATATGAATTGTTCTTCAGTTCTTCAGTAACCAAATCATCAGCCACTTCATTGTATGTGGTCTTGCCCTTCTCCTGCACCTTCTCGCACACCTTCATCGAAAAGTGACGCAGACCCTTGCCGGCCTTGTCCGGTTTCCGTTTCCTTTGCACAGCCGATGAGGAGGCGGACATTGTGTGCATGGGACTGCTCTGTATGGCGTGCCTGCAAAATAACCGCAAGGTTGATCATTATTATTATTTCTTTACTATTTAACGGTATACAATCACTTACAATTTCGATTTAATTTTCATGGCGTTATTTGGCGTATATTTAACATATCGCTCGTTTTTTATCTACAAATACATTTTTTGTTATTCTTGCCACGGTGAATCAGGCGCAGTTGAGAGTAAAGAACATTCTTTACTTACCACCTCGTGAATGCCGCTTCCCCTCCTCCACTACCACTGCCTTTCTGCGCGGACACAGGTGTATATGAAGTATCTGTGTTTAACGATTCAAATCAGAAGAAAGTTATTTTTTAATATGCTAAATGTCCATGCATGAGTTTAAGTTGCTGGCTTACTATCGGTTTTTGGAATAGTTATACAACCGTCCTGAAGACGAATGAATTGTCCCTGATTCGTTATGCTCTGCGAGCAATAAAAGAAAGTTCAGTAATTGGTTGCACCATCAGTTGTTTGATCAATTGATCTTACCATCTGACTGAAGGCGCCCATTCGGCCCACATTCCCGAACCCGCCACTGCTGCTGCCCCCGCCGTTCCGTGTCGAGCCGCTGGGAAAGACCAGACCAGACTTCGGATTGTCCATGGATTGTGCTTGCTTCACTTGTATTGGCTTCAGCATTTTGGCAATTTGTCCTGAAACATGAAGAAAACAAAAACATTTGTAATATGGAAATTATATTAAGTGATGCTTACACCAGTTCTCGATAATGATTTGCAGCCTTATTTTATTAGCATTTTATTACCTTAAATAGCGGCAGATAAAAATTTTAGCGAGGGCGGCAAATTGTTTTTTACAGATCTTTGAAGGGGATGACCAGCCATCTATCTTTAAAATTTGGTGACTATAGCTTTAAAATTATGCGAGATATAAATTTTGCGATTTGCGGGGGCGGAAGTGGCTGGGGGGCGTTATAGTGGGTGTGGCCGGGATATCGAGGTCGCAATCTTTTGGGAAGGTCACTAGCAATCTACATATAAAATTTGGTGACTAACTTTAATATTGTGGCTAATATTACATACACATATATACTTTATGGAGAGGCTTCCTTCAGCCTGTTATAAATATATATTTGAATGTTAAAAAAACAGAAAACTTATTAAAGTACTAATTTGACATAGACTACATATTTAGATTCCATATGTACATATGGAATATCTAGGCGGGCACTCCTTTACTCTACTTCTTTTATCAATTTGAAAGCAGAAACGACGGCAAGTTTTCAATAAAAATAGCTTAGAAAATCGGACATGAAAAATAAGGGCTTCATAAGCATGTTTTTATACTTTAAAGTTCAGTTGGGCTGATCCGGTTCAAATGGATATACAGTACATACCGCTTATAGGAAATAATTGTCTAAAAGGAATGGTTGATTTGTCCGGTGTATTTATAGGATATAGTTTATCACATAAACGATAATGTTGCTTATGTATAATGAATTTAATGCATTTTCGCTGTTACATATAAGCGATATGTACTGTATGCATAATGTACTATATACATATTAGAGTGGCCAAATTTAGTTCAGCCGTTCATTTTCAAGTCATGAACTAATTTAATCTTTTTAGTGCAGTTATTCAAGTTAATTCACCAAATGAATCTACAGTTTACTGAACAGCAGCTAAATAACTGATCAACCAAATAGTAGTTCCCTTTTCACTGAATAAGTGCTGTAGTTCATATTAATGATCCCGATTCAATCGAAATTGTTCTGAACTAAACCACACAACTCTAATACATACATATATGCAGCGCAGTCTCCAATTTCTTGTCGTTCTTTTCGGTTTCAGATACATATGTACATCGGTTTGTACGACGAATGTAGAGAATGAAAACGTAGTGCGAAAACAAAAATATCAAGAACAACAACGCTAGCAACGTGTGGAGCAAAGAATGAGCGCAAAACGAAAGAATTCCCACAGCTCAAAAGGGGGATGGTTGGGGCTGCCCAAAATTGCGGTTGTCTGCAAGGATGCATTAGCAGAAAACACAAAACCGCAACAACGCACAGCAGAAGCGACAAACCGATATAAGCACATATGTTTGTATGCCTTCGCACGTGATCACAATCACACACACACGTGCATGCAACAGTATCTCTCGAAAAAAAGTGTGTAATTATATGTATGTATAAATGTACATGTTGTACATACACACATATGTAACCGGCTTTTCTCCAATCATCTGTCTATTTGTCAGTTATGCTAATTATTCACCTGCTGCGATAACAATTTGCATAATTAAACTATTAACGAACGCTGAGTAAAGAAAAGATACACACATACATATGCTAATGTTTATGCTTATGAATAGAGCAAAACCGCAGAAAGGGCCTAAACTATAAATACCAATCGGACAGACGCACACACACATCTACAAGTGACTCACGGCTTAAATACTGCCAAACATCGGTCTGCATTTAGCCTTACCTTTAGGCCGGTTAGCCGGTGCGCCGTGCGGTCGACGCTGCTCGCTCATTCATACAAATACAGCACATGCGCTCACAAATACACACGCACACGCATCTGAATGTGTGGTATGTGTGTATGTATGTACGTAAGATGGTCAACAGAGCGGCAATAACAACAACCATCTCTGCCGGCGTCAACGTCGCTGCGCAGCCGCTGCTCCACATGTTTGGTGTTTGCCCATTTTGGGATTTAACTACTTTTCTATCTACACGTACACATGTATGCATATACATACATACGCATGCATGGCATATATACATACGTATAAATGTAAGAATAATGTGTGTTTGCTCAGCTTTTTTGTAACACATAGCAAAATGTCACGCAGTTTTCGTAATTCTGTTTCACCTCCAACACGCAGCACACACACCAACACACACACTCACACACCTACTCAGCCTGTTTTTATATATTAAATGTATGATTTATTATGCAAAGGATTTGAAAAAAAGGCGCACTCGCAGGAAGCTTTACGACGACTGCGCTGTCGACGGCTGCTGCGCTGCTATCAGCTGTTTGGGACTAAAAAAAAACTGGGCAAGTATCTTATAGTTGTAGTCAGCGAATAGCGTATAAAATCAGTTTGAGTGTGTGTGTGTGTGTGCGTGTGGTGTTTGACTGAGCGCCAACTGGGCGAAGCGCGGCTGTCGTCGCTGCCCGGCAATGTACAATACATGCACACAAACACACATAGATACATATCTACTCATGTATTTCTATGTGTGAGTATCTACATACATATGTACATATATTGGCAGCAGCAGACAAAACCAACCGATTTTACTTGATTTTATTTTTTGTATTATTTGTTTTTTGACGTGTTGCTGTGCAGTTGTAGTAGTTGTTGTTATTGCTGTTGGTTTGCCTCGCTGCGGCGTTGTGTATGCGCTTAAAGCGTATTAAGCGATAAATATTGTATGTAAAAGGAAACCGAAAAAAGAAAAAGATGGCGTTTACGCGCCAGTGTGCGAGCATGCAAGTTAGTAGTAGCTCCCCCGCCACAACTATTGTGAATACACAAGTCCCTGCATCTGTGTGTGCGTGCACAAGTACGTAAGAATATACATTTATGTATGTATGTTACGCATTCATTAAAGTAAAATTAAACTTGAACATAAAATCCTCCCATGTAAATAAAGGAGATTGTAGGCGGTTGATTGATGGTCAACTCTAAGCCGCTTAGCTTCGGGGACTTACCGTGCTCATCCTGAAAGAAATAGTTGACTTCATCCGTCTTTACTGCGCCGCTCGTCGTTTGATTTGTGGTCGAGGTATGCGCCATTTTTCAGGTGTTGCCGCGATGTTGTTTGTGGGGAGAGACAGGTGTAGCGGCCGTCGATTCTTAGACTGTGTTGGTGTCCAGCACCCTACCGCTGAGCTGCTGCTGTCTTTTGCTTGTACTCCTTTTTGCTACTATTATTGTTCTATCACTTCCTTGGGGGTGGGGGCCGTTCACTAATACGCCGCCAAAAAGTATCAATACCAGCAAAAGAGAAGCGTGTATGTGAAACCCTCCTGAGTGTTTGTGTGCATGTGAATGTGTATTTGTGTTGCGCGGCCGCCAACTATGAAATCCGTATTTTGTTGGGTGCACAATTTCAACACGTGTATAAAATATTCTTTGCACAACACTTCACATATGTATTAATATGGGGCGTGATTGCCTGCACTAGTGGCACACCTCTTAGTGCTTATTTTGATAGCAGCAAAGTGAAAATTTGGTTGTCGCTCGAGTCAAAATGGCGAGCGCATTTTTTGTTTCCAGCAGCAGCAGCGCATTTTTTCTTGTCACACACACAGAAAATGGTTGAAATGCGGGTTTTTCAAATGCGTTTTTCGTGCACTTTCAGGGTTTCGATTTTGCAGCGCTTTTTTGCAAAAGGATCGGCAAATTGTGTTGTTGCTGGTGAACTATTCAAAATGTAATTATTGTTCGTTTTTAGCGCACCACGATATGCACAAAATTTCCATCAAGTCGTTGGTTTTTCGACGACGACAACGACAACGACTACGAAAACGACCAACGTGCGAGTGCGAGCGAAATGGCAGACACCGCGTTAAACAGCTGATT
The DNA here is from genome assembly GCA_035043565.1 of Drosophila robusta. NCBI lineage: Eukaryota > Metazoa > Arthropoda > Insecta > Diptera > Drosophilidae > Drosophila > Drosophila robusta. The sequence continues at coordinate 8,931,504 of JAWNMW010000584.1, forward strand.
GGCTCGGCGCGCCAAATTTACGCATCAATCGAACTCAGTGTTGTGTAACGTACGTCAGGATAGCGGCTCTCATAAATACATTAAATATTTTATATTCATCCGCACATCGTTATTAATAAATATATATGCCAAAAAAGGTGGCATTACTGACAAAAATATTTGATTTTTTATGACAACCTGCACATGTCACCACCAGCCACCACCAACCTGCTGCTCAAGTAAGGAAGAGCAGCACTATAGGTCAATGGCGCATAGGTATGTTAATAAAAATGTACTCTAAATTATAACACAAACTCATTTTCATTCCTTTTCTAAGAACATATTAATAATGAAAAAATTAAAAGTATCGTATGTTTTCTGAATAACTTATATCATCTCTAACGTTATCCAGCACTCTATGTAAAATGTAAACAAAGCTGTTATCGTTGTTTCAGCTTCAAATCGACAACAATTCTGTGGCCAACTCAACAACTGTTCGATTTGCTATGCACTATTGCATTGACATATCGATAGTTTTTAAACCAAAACTAGCTGCTGTTATGTTCAAGTTTCTAGCCTCAGATTTATATTTTATATATTCAATTTTTTAATTTTTAATTTTAATGGCAGAAGTACTTATTAAAATAAATTCAATATTATTAATAGTATTAAATGAACACAACGAACGAGTATGTGAATTTGACGAACAAATAATCCGAAAGAACTTAATGAACTCGTTCCTTCTGTGAACTGAGTCCTACCAATGAACTTGTTCGGAACGTTGCGATACAACTCTACACATGCACGGCTGTTTTTTGCCAAATAATATCATAAACATCTTATTGATATTATAAAATGACAAAACGGGGAATTGGCTATACCTTAAGTGAAAAGTTGATATCAATATAATAAGCATAACAGTCCGTGAATCAAAGGCAGATCATAATATCCACCCAAACGCATCACCACCTGAGATCGGTTGGAACACGACTAGACAACAACAAAATGGTCGATCCGCTGTGCAATTATAATGTATTGGAAGCAATATTTTCATATTTAGAGCTCAACGACTTAAATCGATGTTCACAAGTTTGCAAAAGCTGGTACCATTTCCTGAACGATGAGAACAGCGATGTTTGGCGATGGCATTGTCTGCGAAAGCTACCTAAGGAGTCAATCAAATCTGACCTGCTGGCGTCCGTCTCCACATACAAGACAAAGCTGCGGGCGTACCTTCATGCTTGGAGTCCAAACGACTGCTCACGAAACGTCTACATTAAGCCAAATGGATTTACGCTACACCGGTAAGCAATTAAATTTGATTGCTGATATGTAAACTTATTTATATTTGGTTACTTTATGGTAGGAATCCGGTAGCACAAAGTACGGATGCGGCGCGGTCTAAGATAGGCTTTCGCCAAGGTCGCCATGCATGGGAAGTCATTTGGGAAGGTCCATTGGGAACAGTAGCCGTAATTGGCATTTCAACAAAAGAGGCAGCTCTGCAGTGTCATGGTTATGTGGCGCTGCTGGGCTCCGATGATCAAAGCTGGGGCTGGAACCTGGTTGAGAACCATCTTTTACACAACGGTGATATGCAGGGCAGTTATCCGTTGCTAAACAATGCACCCAAATATCAGGTTGGCGAACGCATTCGCGTTATACTCGACTGCGATGATAATACTCTATCATTTGAGAAAAACTACGAGTTTCTGGGTGTAGCATTTAGAGGTGAGTTGTGTTGAATGTACATGTCGGTGAACATGTGATTTTCAAAGAGATAACTAATAATGTGCTAAATTTTTTGAAGGTTTGCCAGATAAGAAGCTTTATCCTACGGTATCTGCTGTCTATGGCAACACTGAGGTGTCGATGGTCTATTTGGGTTCACCATTGGATGGATAACTATAAGCACAGATAAAGCCTTACTGCCGTACAATTTGTAAAATAACTGCAATTAATAAGTATATATGTATATTCGTTTAGTTTTCATTCCCTCCGTAATAAGAATGTGCAGCTAATTACCTTTCTGTCTAGTTTCTAGTTTCTATTGTACAAAAATATATGCATTTTGTTGATTTTAGATTACGCCAAAGTTAAATTCACCTCTATTTGTTCTACATAACAATTAAGCTAAATTGTACGAACCAAATAAATAAGTAGTTGTAAATTCATACAATGAACGGCTTAATCTCATCAAACATCAAATTGGATTTTTCACTAATATTTCCTGCGATATCTTTAATAATGTTTCATAGTCAGCTGCCTTATTATAAAATGAGCAAATAAATTTACTTTTATACAACTGGTTTATTTTTTACTGGGAAAATCAAAGCTTGTGTTTTCTGATTTTCTATATTATAGCTTTGTCCTAATATGAGGGTCCTTATTTATAATTATAAATAAGTGCGATATATGTACATAAGTTAATCGATTAATGTATGATTTATGATTTCTCTCTTTCTTTGTAACCAGGATAAGCACTTAACATTTTGTATGTTATGACTTATAAAGCATTTGGTTGACTTTTCAGCAAGGACTCCGTGGCGCAACGGTAGCGCGTCTGACTCCAGATCAGAAGGTTGCGTGTTCGATTCACGTCGGGGTCAACTTGTTAGTGAAGGGGACTAACTTTTTATTAAAGAAGAAACAATAATTGAATACGTTAATACTTTTATTTTTTTAATTAAATTGATTAATATATATTCCTATTTTAAGCATATATTTGTTTGGTTATTTTGAAATTAGTTTATTGTTTTTCTAATTTGCGTTATTTTATTGTTTTTTATACTTTTTCTGAAATATAAATAAACCCATGCATTTTTAACAATATTCAAATATTTATTTAAATGTAAACTGTTAGCAGATTTTCTTTAGTGCGAGAAACAACATTTGCAAAACGACAATTCGTTTATCTATTTTAAATTTATAGGGTGAATTTCGTTTTCTCTCCATAAATGCCATAATTAAAATACATATTTGTCTTTAAAATACATATATACATACTTTTGTATATAGATAACAAGCAATTTGAACGATTTCGTTTTGTTGACTAACCTTTTTAAGTTCATATCTGTATGATGTACTATTCATTTATTTATGTAAATATATATATAAATTTGTATGTATAGATTAGTTGTTTACGAATTGTAGCTTAATTGTAAATTCCCTAAACGGTTTGCAATGACGTCTTATTAGTTGTTCCCTTATTGCATACGAATGTATGTATATGTATGTATATATAAAAAATATTATTAATGTGCCATATATTGCATTTCAAATGAACAAACGTATGTATGTAAAACTACCAACACCAAAATTCGCGATGCTTTCGTACATATATTTTGCATATTTAGCTAAACGAAACTAAAATTTCAACAAATTTTTACAGAAGTCAAAAAATAATTATTTTATTTGCTATTGACTAGATTTAGGAACTCCTCGCGCGTCTTTGGATCATCGCGAAACACGCCAAGCATAGTCGAGGTAACAGTTTTGCTATTGATTTTCTGCACACCCCGCATGACCATGCACATGTGTCTAAAAATAAAAATAAAACATTAATTCATTAGATATTCAGTTTAAATAATGATACAACTATGGTAATCAAATTGTAAAAACGTGTCTGATTTAACTGCGTAACAACTTCTTATGTGGTTAACTCAGTTGTAGCAAGAAACCGAGCACAAGCATCGGTGGTTCAGTGGTAGAATGCTCGCCTGCCACGCGGGCGGCCCGGGTTCGATTCCCGGCCGATGCAAACAAATTTTTTTATTTTTTTTTTAGATGGATTCGTTAGCATTAATAAAATTAATATTTTAATGTACTTACACGCCTTCGACGACAACTGCTACGCCTGCTGGCTGCACCGCTTGGGTAACAGCAACGGCAATTTGCTTGGTCAAACGCTCCTGAACTTGGAGACGACGCGAGAAGATTTCCACGATGCTACAAAATAAAAAAAAAACAATAAATCTGTGTTAAGTTTGCACATTAAATATTTATTTATTTTCCCGTTGTACTTACCGAGCCAGCTTGCTGAGCCCCAGAATCTTGTTGCATGGCAAATAACCGATGGAAACTTTGCCGTAGAAAGGAACCAAATGGTGTTCGCACATTGAAAACATTTCAATGTCCTTGACCACGACCATTTCATCGTGATCCTCGTCGAAAACTGCGCCATTCAGAACATCTTAGCAAAAAAAGGAGGAAATTGCTAATATTAATCTGCTCCATTTAAGCAACAGTTAACAGCGAGCTGACAGCCCTATTTATATTTATGTTGACGTATGGCATACTTTACTGCTAGATTTATTTGCTCAATAAATTGTGTGGCAATGGCATAACTGAATCTTAAGTTGAAGTTTTCCACTTGACTATTAATGTGACGCACTCACTGTGTGCATGTGTGTGTGTGTGTGTGTGTAAGTGTGTGTTGTGCGGCTGCAGGCGCCACTTGTTGGCCATTCTTTGGAGCTTGAGCTTTCACTACTTCAGCTTTAAACGCTGCCTACTCTTGTGTTTTTGCACACTTTTCGTGTCGCCTTAAGTGGTACGCCCACTTGACGCCCACAGCAGACCACGCGCGCTCTCTTTCTCTCTTTTCTCTCTCTCTCTCTTGTCGCAATTTTAAAAGCTTAAGTGAGTTTCCTGTCAGTTTCACCCTGACTTTTTCCCCCGCAACCCGCAACGCAGACACCCAAAGTCAGCCAACGGTTTGGTTGGGCTCTTTTCATTTTGGCCAGATATGGGTTAATTCTATTTAGCAGTTGAAGGCCTAATTATCTAGGGGTGTTATCAACATAACACACACAACGTATCGGGCTCGAGGCGATTTACTTTCGCTAATGGCTGACATTGTTGCTGCCGCTGTCCAATTTAAATGCGACTCTGACTTTGTGCGATTGTATTAAAATAAAGTGTAGAACCTGCTTTTCGAAATGACTATTTTAAAAACCGGTCTGCATGCTTGCAATTTAACTTCAAAAAATCGCTGAGCCATTGCGAGTATATGAATTATAGAACATATGTAATCGCAGGAAGGGCCGATAAATTTGTAAAGAAAATTGCTTGGGTAATATACAAGGTATACTGGGGTAAGGTATACTTAGACAACTCATCTGCGAGGACTGCAAAGACTCTAGATACGGTTAACATTTGCAGCTGGCATGTAACGGACCCGAGATAAGTAACTCCAGACAATTAGAGTAATGCGAGGCGCCGTGATAAAGGTGAAGTACACACATCAGCTGTGTGCCCGAAAGCGTGTGAATCATTGTGGCAGAAACTAGTTTTGTAGTGTGCTTTCTGGAAATGCCCTGGAAGACCCCGGTTTCGGGTTGACAGGTGACGCATGGCAAGCAGGACTGTCGTCCGGATCGCGCTGTCCCAGTGCTAATTGGTCTGACAAAATCTGTCGGGTGCTAATTGCGTTTATGTTTATGCATCAGGCCACGCGTGTTTTTGAACACAAGCCGTTCACTTACCCTCCAGATTCTGATCGTAGCCCTTGGTGAAGTACAGCATTGCCTTGGCGGCACGTTCCGGTGTCTTGATTAGGCCCTGTCGATCGGGATTCTCACCGAGCCCGCCCAACAGCAGGCGGTAGGAGCGCGCCATATCGGGTAAAAGTGCCTCCCGCGTTGGTGGCTTGTGATCCAGTTCCAGGTCGTGATGGAATGTGCAGTTCTCATGGCCTATAAACATTGAAATAAATGTAGTGGGCTTTAATGTTCGGCATTCATTGGAGATAACCCGCTAACCCCAAATTCCCCGACTGCACCGACTGCATTAGGCACAAGGCCCCTTTGGGCTAGCTAGCAAACAATTGAACCTTTGACAGAATTATTGCCTTTGTGCATTCAGTTATCAGTTCAACCGACTGCGACCTGAACTCTTATCGCCAAATGGCTAATGGCCATTAGGCGCGACTTGGTAATACAGTTGTTAGGCGCCTCCTAATGTTTAATTGTTATTATGGCACCGGCTTACAAAGTTCCTGGCTAGCATAATCTCGTTAAATTGAATGATTAGAATCGGGTTGCGCTTGGGGTTGGGCGTTAACACTGCTCTTTAACCCCGGGCGCTACAAACTATTGATTAAATGTTTGAAAAACTTGTGGAATATTTGTAAATTCTCGAGCTCTCCTACTCATGACTACCACAATATGTATCCTCGTTGTCCCTAAGTGTCCCTATACCTGGCGTTGTCGATGTACGCGGTGTCATTGGTGTTATCGGTTGTGTACCATCGTTTTCCGGTATGCTGGCGCTGCTCTTCAGTATCAAGCGTGGCCGATTGCTGTTCGGAGCGGGCTGCTGCTCCTCGCCGCCAGCTACAGGTCCGCCGGAGCTGGAGTCTTCCGGCTGGGCCAAGCCGCGGTCCACCAGCGAGGAGGTGCCCGAGGTGCTACTTGTTGAGCAGACGCTATTGTTGCGGCCACGCGACAGGATGTGCGCCTGCGGAAAGTTGGTGTCGTCAATGGCATCGTTCAGCTCGCTGGCGCTCATCTCGGATAGCTGGCGTGTGAAGCTCATGATGTTGCCCTGTTTAACTTTCAATATTTGTCGATGCACAGCGAAAAATGGCGGCGCAAATAGATATTTGCCAAATTACTAATACACAAAATGTAGACTTTGAATCAAAAACCGAGCCGGAGCTTAACTTTAGCTTCAACTTTGCTGCGTGTTTACGTTGTGAACTGCTTTGGGCAACTGGCTGGCGGCTGGGCCCAGCGATGCTAATAAGAACTCCGAGAAAAGCTTTGAGCGACGAAAGCTTCGCGAGCTGCAAGCAGCTCAGCTTTGCGCACGCCTACAGTTTGATGCCCAGTGGCGCCCAAACTGTGCCCATTGCTGTTGACTTTCGAACTTGTTGCTTTTGAGTGCATGTGGGCGGTGGGCGGTGGGCGGTGGGCCGTGGCGCCAACTCGAAATGGCCAAGGTTGACTCTTGGTCTTTGTTTAAAGTTCGACTTAACTTTTTTACATGCCCTGTATGAACATGGGTAAAAAGGGTATAATGTACTTGGCCTCAAGTATGTAACAGACAGAAGGAGATTTGATTTGATTTTTCTTGATACTAATTGGAGTTTTTAAATTTCTCATACTCGCTCTTTTTTTCGTTTCCCTAATATCGATAAATATCGATTTCCCGTGTGGTTTATGAGCATATCTCTCAGTCTATAAAAGTTAGCTTTAGGAATGTATTTTTTATAGTGTGGGGCTGTTGAACGAATTTTTTAATTTTTAAGTGGGGTCGAATCCGAAATCCGAACATATATCTAAGAATTTCCTTTTTCTAGTAAATCGGTAAGTTGACTTGATTTAAGCGTATTCCCAGTAATTCATGTATGCGTTTCAAGAATCTCGAAAACTTAATTCGTGTTCATTCGAGCTTTCTCTGTGCAGAAAGAAGTTTTCAATGCATTTTCGGCAGTACAGGGTATCGCCCAATCGGGCACCCTCGACCAAAGCACTCCTAGTTGATTTCTATTGTGCTTACCCAAGCGTCAGCACTCAGAACCTGAAAACCACTCACACACATGAGAACAACACAGCCCAACCCAGAATCCTGATCTGACAAAATTCCAAATTCTCGACCAGCATGGCCCATCGAATTAAGCTCCGCTGCGATGACTTCGATGTCATCGGCGCCGTTCCGCGCGACCTCTCAGTGATAAAGAACTTCCTGAAACGGGACTGTGCCGTTAAGCGTCTAATTGACATTGAGGAGAACTTCTTGAAGAGATGCGCGGAGCAGAACGCCGACAGCTGTGCGGAGTCGAAGAAGATGGAAAACAAGAAGCAACAAAATGGCAACGGTACATCTGAGCAGCCCCCCCAGATCCCTGCGCCAGTAACAAGCCACCGGATGCCAATGCAGCCGACTATTGCGATCCGTGCCGGCGGCTAAAAACCTCCGTGGTGATCGAAGAGGTGCGTAGAACCTACTAAAGTATGGGTATATCGTGACTAATGTCAGCCCTTGATTCTCCTGTTTAATAGTTAACAAAACCGGCTACAACTAATCCCGTCTATAACCTGGGCCTCCCACCGTACTTCGATGAGGAGACCGTTATGGACAGCTCGCAGCCGATTAAGTTTCGGTTCCGTAGGAAGGCAAACAGCTGCGACGCCGAGAAGTCGTCGAATCTGCCGTGTACTCCTACGGAAAATACGAACGTTATGGTATTGACCAACTGCTGCGACATTATGGTCTGGCCCAGTCAGAAGGTGGCTCAGATGAACCGTGTGCCAGTTACCTTATTGTCCGGCCCCGGAGATCTGACCGAGTACATGCTGGAAGAGGAGACAATCATGTAGATCCGTGCTAACATTAGAAAATTTGGGATTTTAAATATTCTTTGTTGGGCTTCCGAATTTAATACATAGAACAGATTATGTGACAAAAAAAAGAGAAAATAAAGGGGAAAAAAGCCAACACATAAAGAGAAAATAAAGAGGACCAAAACCAATCTAACAAGAACTTTGCAGACGGGTGTCACCGACTGCATAATACTCGATCACAGTAAAATTATCCTAATTATTATTCTTTTTTAAACATCGATTTTTGTAATTTGCTCTAAAATTAAATTATACCAAAAACTTTTTATGCGCTCTCTGGAAGAAATCATCAGAAATCTATCTCAACGACTTTGTTGTACTTTGCTTTATCAAATTGCCACGCCCCTATGACGAGTATCAAAACTTGAATACAAATAAAAAAATACTTTAATTTGGGAAGCCCCTAAAGAGACTTCCCTCTTTGCTCACAATCTTAATACACTGAACGAAAAACTAATTTCTAAATGCTAGTGTTTGGAAATGAAATCAGTTTTTTTAAAATAAAATTCAACTTCATTTCGTTTTAGAATATTTTTAAGTTAAGTATAAAACATCAATTTTAATGCGTCAAAAATGAGTATATATAGTTATACTAACAATATTTGCTCTGAAATTTAACATACAACGTTCTCAATAGAAGCACGATTTTGACTTTTGTATTCGAGCTTAAATATTTCTACTTTGGCTTTACTTGTAGAACATTTGTACTTAATTTCTCTGAATGTATGTTACTTATGTTTAATTGTACATAAAGAAACTTGTATGGCTTAGGCTAAAGTTGAAGGCAGGCATAACAAAAGATATATATATACTATTATAGTAACCAATCCAAACTTATGCAAACATCCCTCACTCGTTAGATATATCGAAAGTGTCCCCGAATGGGTCAATGAACGCACAGAATCTCGTATACACAATTTATGCATTCCGAAAGTCTGAGAATGCTAATGGTTGCGGTATTCGAATTCGTTTTAAAATTAGAAGCATTTTTTTAGGGATAGGATACATTGGTTTCAATTCTCGTACTGCGAAATAGCGCGAGTTTAGTTATTTAACATATACATGAAGTTAAGAGCGAGATTGCCGTGAGTACAGTGAAACCTCTGTGGCTGGGTTTGGAGTGGTCAACTGTGAATACCTGATGTGAATAACTATTGAGTCGGGATGCTTGTCTAATCGACTACCATTGGCCAGTGGATGTGAGAGCAGTCAGATACCACGAATTGATCTAATAAATGCCACGAATCAATGCCGCAAACTGTTAGACAAGTGCGCGGCCAACCTGTTGGCAAATATATCGCGAGCATGCAATGCAATTAAGTAAGGTAAGTCATCATTAACATTTTCCACAGGGCAGGTGTTTTTTCTTTTGTCATAGTTAACAATTACGCATTACGGAATTCTACGAAGAGGCTGGGCTTGTGAACTTCTAGCTGGATAATTCACTAGCTATTTACTATCGAATCAAATAAGATTTTAGCATTCCTTTTATGCCACAATTACAAGCGAAATAGATTTTGAAATATTCGCATGCCATTCTTGTTGTACGAATAATGTACACTCTGAGAAAAAAGCTAACAATTTTGATCACCAAAATATCTTAGCTAAAAGAGTAATTTTTTAATACTTGTATTGTAAATTCCAAAAATTACATTTCGCGCTTATATATTTTATTTATTTGCACTTCGTTCAAGATTTTCTTCTTATTTAGACAACATTAATGATCGCCTGCGACATCAAGTATGATTTGTATTTAAATTAAGAATATGGAAATTTTAACTTGGATTTTCTAAATCGTCATTTTTCTCTGAGTGCATGTACGTGTGCTTTTTTTTATTGACCGCGATCGCTCAAATGTGAAGCACGGCGACTTATTGCTCAGTTACTCATGCAATATAAAGAAACAGAAACCAAAAGACAAAAAACTACAAAAACTAAAAAAAAAACAAAAAAAAAATGAAAATGAAAAATACAAAACCGACAAATCTAAACCGTTTTAAACGGCAGCTTGTGTTGGTACTCGACGCAGAGCGTCCAATTAAACGCTTTTAACCTTCAAAATGTAGTACAGGTCTAGCCTCGGGCCGCACTCCCGCCTCGCACTCGGCGGCTTTCGGGGCAAATACCGGATTACGACGAGGAGTTTATGCTTATGTGCCCAGTATTAAAGCCAGCTCTCATACATTGAATCTTCCGATCTGCATTAAGCGACCAGCGAAACTTTCAATGTCAATGTCAATAAGTCTATTACGATCATTGGCATTTAGTATTCGTATGTCTTTTAATGTTTTTTGATCCGCCATTGTGTGGTTTTATCAAATATGAATACATGCGTGTGTGTGTGTGTGTACTTTTGGAATTTCGGTTTGGCAGAAATTTGAGTTTCCCATTTGCGGCTTATGTGCAATTGGCTTTATGTGCCAGCATCGCCGGAAATCAGAGCTATGCCCAGAGGGTCACATTATGCGAATCCGAGAGCTTGGATCTTAACTAACCTGATTACATTCTATGTATGCCAAATTGTGTGATGAAATGTGTGTGAGTTATTTCTCTGAGAAACTAGTCTGGGTTTTATGTTACACCTTTTACCCCCGCCGAGAACTGGGAACTCTATATTTACCACGTGCGGATATTGCTTTGTATTAGCGCGAGTAAATTAAATCGATCGACATAGTGTTTAAAGTGTTTTATAAGAATTTAGGACAGGCTAATTATTTATTATTATGACTCGTATCGTTTATAGTTATAAAACCATAAGCCCAGCTATTTTGAATACAACTGTTTACGACGAACATTGACAAAGGCAAGAAAATTCTTCGAGCCTGGACAGGACACTTCATAAATACTGTCGCTGCCTTTATGTAAGTTTAAAAATCCAATCCAGCTGATAATATTAACTATAACTGTTGCAAAAGATCTTGTACCAAAGATAGCATAAATAGTATTTATAATAATAATATTATAAAATAAATATTACATAATAATAATATTATAAATAGTATTTATATTGTCATTGGTTGTACTAGGAAACGACTGCAATCCTTGCCAGTCGATTTGAATCCGTCACGGACGCACACTCACCGTTTCCGATGCCCAAGTTGAGCATTTCCAGTTTCAGCTGTTGACTGCTTTTGGCAGGAACAACGGCGCCCGCGCCCGCGCCCGAGCCCGCGCCGGCAGCCGCAGCCGCAGCTGCTGTTGGCACGATCGCGGCTGCGTCCATGGCGACGCTGGCAGCATCCGTGGCGATGTCGCCATTTTGAGTGCTACCATTTTGTTCGTTGGCTTGAGGTTTCATTTTGTTATTGGAATGAGAATGAGCTTTGCGTGTGAATATTAAAAAGGATACGCGTTTGATCTAAGATGTGTGTGTTTGATGGAGATTTGGTTTCGTTTGGTTTACTAGCGCGTACAATCGATACTAAACTAAAAAACTAAATAACGCGTGGCTTGTGGGCTTGTTAAATTTAAAATTGGCTCTGTTTCGTTATAATTTATTTAATTGTTTTTATTGTTTGACGTTAATGCGCGCGCGCTCCGCTTTTATTTGCTACACCCGACTAAACGGCCGGAGATTTAGTTGGAACCTTTTTATTATGAAAAATCGAAAGTTCTTGTTCAGCGAGAGATACAGCTGACGACGACGCTGCCAACGTCGCTTTTGCGGTCGCTTGCCTTTTGTTGCCGCTGTTGTTGTTGTTGCTGCTGCTGCCAGTACAGTACACTCACGTTTGGTTGTACACCCATGCTCGACATTTAACAGTAATTGTCAATTAGCTAGAACAACTGATAATCGCATTTTTTTTAAAAACTGCGATTTCTTTTATTTATTACATATTGCTGCGATGCGAAAGTTTCCCTGTCTAACTGGTTGTATTGCGTTGATTCACTTTAGCGAGGGTACACTGTAATTGTATTCGGTTACTTTTCGCTTACTTGTTGCTCTCTGAGTGCTGGCCGTGGCCGTTAGTTATGTGCATATATACGTATGTAATTGTATATGTATTATTGCAAAGCTTTTGCGCTACACACTCTCTCACTCTCCCGCCCTCTCTCGCTGTCGGGTTTAGCGCACTCTCAAGCTCGCACGAGGACTACAGGAAATTGGTAGGTAAGATGTTAGCCGTTATAAAGAAGCTTGACAAAAGTCTGACAAACGAATGTAATTTGTTAATTGATTGCAAAAATGTTTGCAAGCATTTACGAAAACAAAATCATTAAGAAGACGGAGCTAAATTCATATGTATGTACAATTGCCAAAATAAACATTTTGGCTCTGCCATTGTAAATATGTTTGTGCTTACATATGTACCTATTTTGTGTCGTCTTGATAACCTGGACGCGCATGAATAAAAAGTCATTGGTAATTAAAAACTGATAGCGGTAAATTTTTTGATGATTTGCAGGTTGAATAAAAACATGTTCGGTCAGCACGGATCAGTACACAATTTAATTGATGCCATCCGAGTCCACGTGGCTTTACAGCAATCATTACAACGATCTGTCTTTATGGGTATCAGTGCCATCGGAGAGCAATTTAAATTTCGATTCATCTATGCATAGCTATCGACATCGATTGGCCATCGATAACAATAACATTGAACGGCAGCCGCAATTTGGGCATTGAGTCATTCAGCTGGGAATGAGCAACCGCTAAATTATAAATAATATTAATTAACAGTTAATAAGGCATTTACGTCAGTTTTGCCTGGCTAAGCAGAATGATAAAAAAACCCGCCCCAGCCAGCCAAAAGATTTGAGCTTTGAGTTTTAATTGTTGTTTTTGCTGCTCCGTTTAATGGCATTCAATGCCATTAGCTGGCAACAAATTCACTTTTATTATAATTATTCTGAGACACAAACATGGCCAGTCGAAAAGAAAAAACATTGCGGAAGGAAGCCGGCGCCAGATGGGGAGCCGGTTTGCCACACCACGCGACTTTCATGTCGATTACAGCTCCTGCACCTCGCCGCCGACTCCTTGCTTGCCTTGCGCCTGCCGCTCCAGTTTCTCCTGCTCCATGCTCTCCAGTTGCGCCAGTGTCAGCAACGAAATGCCCAGCTGGTCTTCACGGGAAAACGGCTGCGCCATCCGTCTCAGCCAGCGACGCGCCAGTTGCACAGCCTCCTCAGTGCTCAAATTGCAGAAGCTGTCCACCAGATGCTCCTGTATCCACTTGGGCAGACGCGATCGCTTGTCCTGGCGTGAAAAGCGCTTGTCTGCAAATATCATGATGCCATAGTCTGTCTTGCCACGCAGCGCCCGGCCCACGCATTGTGCTGCATGCCGCATAGCATCAAAGGTCAGAAAATCGTTCTCTCGAATCTGAAACTGATCGCGCAGGTAGTCGAGGCGCGCCTTGAGAATCCGCGACTGCGTGTACACGTAGGGTATGCCGAACATGAGCACCGCGCGACCGTAGTGATGATCGAAATCCACACCCTCGGAGACCTTGCCACGCGCCACAGCCAGCAGCACAGCGCCTCGACCGCAATCGCAAGCCTAAAACGGGGGCACAATGAAGATCGAGGTGAATGTGTGTCAAGCACATCGTGGAAGCCATAACAGTTGGAGCTGCGCTTCGGTTGCGGACAAACGTCTAAGCTCACCTTGACATAGTTCATGAGCGCATAGCTCGTTTCGGCATTGTCCTGGGTCTCGATGAACAGCAGCTTGTAGCGCAGCAGAGTGTCCACGATGCCCTGATCATACCAGGAGGCAACAACCGACTCCAAATACAAGTACGACGTGAAGAAGCAAACAATGCCATCGGGCACTGTTTTGGCTACCTCGACCAACAGCTGTCCATAGTTTCGTATGACAGCAGTGTCCTCGCGCGTCTCAAACTTTGATGAAATAGCCACCTGGTCATTGCCCTTAGATACAATCTGTGAAAAGTATTTAAAATACAAACACATTTAAAAACCTTAAGTGGCAAATGCAATTATTAAAGCACGCAATTACCATTGGCAACAAACAAGGACGAGCTAGCGTCATTGTGAAGCTGCTCATGACCACAGGATCGAAGTCCAGAATCTTGGGATACATATCCATGGGCGACAGCGTACCCGAGGTGATCACAACCGTTTGAAAGCGCGAGAATACTGGCGCCATGGCAATGGACGAGTCCAGACAACTGAAGTGCATTATGGGATTGGACACAGTCGGCGTCTTGTCGTCGAAGGGCTCTATAATTATAGTGAAGCCTTTCGTGTACGTTGAGACCAAGGTGGCGAAATGCGTAATCTGTGGGCAGTTAATGAATAATTGCAGCGATTTAATCATAATCTAACACTCACCAGCGTCAGAGCGCCAAATTCGGTCATGTCGCTAATTTCCAGGGTGCGCAACAAGCTGGACAAACGCTCGGAACAGAAGCGCAGAGGTTTGCGCTCTATACATATTTTGGAAGATACATCTTTTAGAAATCCAGCGGGGGATTCTTGGACAACGTGATGAACACGCAGCCGTGTTTTTATATATTCTATGAAACGACGCAAAAAGCTGAGAAAGTGATCCGCATTACGTATATTGCCCGGCACCACCTCCGTTAGCACATCACTGGGCAGCACGGGATTGGCCAATATCATGTCTGTGTCGCGCTGTATGCTGGCGTCCTTGAGACCCTGCACCATCCGTTGGTACTCCTCATTCAGCCGGTTTGTGTCCTCATCCCGCATGCTAGAAAAGCCAATTAATAAGTTAGGCACAAGTTATTATAAGAACTAGCATTAAGTTTTAGAACACCTACTCCTGGACCAATTTTGTGAGCTGATTCAGAGCGTTAGTGCTTCGCTCCACGATGCGTCGATTGATTTTCACGCTCATCGAGTCGATGCACACATTGTCTATATTGTGAGCCTCGTCGAATACCACGCAGGACTCGCGTGTCATTTCCTTTGAAACGACCTGCGCAATTTTCGGATCCAGGAGATAGTGATAGCTGTAGACCACAATGTGTGCGTGTGCAATCTGGCCGAGAAAGGTGGAATAATTATAGCAAATATTTTATTGGTTTTAAATCTATAACGCACAGCGTAGCGCGCCACAAAATAGGGGCACCAATTTCTCGAGCGTCCGTATTCTTTAAGGTCATCGATGCTGTATATGCCCACGGGTAGTGTCGATTCCTTGCCCTCCAACGTAAATCCTTCAAAATACTGACCTGCAGGAATAAAATATAACTATATATATATCCAAGATTGGGACAAAGCTACTCACAAATTGGGATTTCTGCATCCATTTCATGACGTTCGCGTATGTAGCTTGCAGTGAGGCCGTAGCATTTGCCATCCACTGCCTTGCCCTCGCGCTCCTTGCTCACCTCCGGGTGTATGCACATGTTCTTCCGGGAGCTGAGCACGAGACCGGTAAAACCGGGTTGAACGGGCGCATGACGCTCATAGTAGACCATCAGGTTCTGCAATTCGGCAATAACCTTCTCAATTTCGGGAACCGTACGTGAACAGTAAATCAGCTTGCGGACTGTCTCCGGATGCTCGATCATATATGCCACAATCAGTGAGAGCAATGTCGCTGTTTTACCCGTGCCCGAGGGCATTTCCAGCAGGCCATGGCCCTTGGCGTCCAAGCTTCTCTTGAGCTCCAGCATGTACGCATATTGCTCGGGATAAATGTATTCATAGGGGAAATAGACGAGCAACCCGTCAACGCTGAGCCTGAAAAAGCAAAATAAATGCGAACATTTTATGTGTGCACCCGTTATCTATGCAATTTCGTAAGGTCGTTTACTTCATTTTGCCTCAATACCCCTTAAACAAGCAATAGGTATTAACACTAGCTGACTGACGGATATCTTGTTATTCACAATTGCGATGTTTTGTTTAATTGTCAGTTTGTTTAGTTTTGGCTGCTGAGGCGACGTGCATGCCGGCAACTATCGATAATAATCGATATGTACATTTATTGCAATATCGTTTTATGCTGCGTACGCTGGTCATTTCCTTTAAAAAAAACAAGACATGGTCATCTAACAGACAGCAATATTGCAAAATTGAAAAACCAAATTAAAATATTTACAATAATTTGGAATTAAAATCCACCACCAACAAGTCAGTTTTTTTTATTGAAGTTGAATATTGATATGAATATATTATTGTGTTGCAGATATTGTAAAGCACAAAAAACTAATCACAGCAAAATATTTAATAATCAGCGTACCAGACGCCAAACAAGTTTTCAGTAGTACTATTGCATTTAAGGCTGAGTAGATGTGTTTTCAAAGACAAATTCTTATTCAAAATTTACTGTAAACACTACTCTAACCACTAGCATATTTAACAAAGCAACAAGCACAAGCCCCATGGATGACCTGAATCCTTTGGCTGGAACAGCACACCTGCTGGAGGAAGTGGACAGTATGTATTAGCTGCCACCGGCATAATGTGCATATGTACATGTGTGGAATCATTGAAGTACATATTTTACAGAGAAGCTTATGGTTCTGCTGCGGGACGGTCGCACATTGATTGGTTACTTGCGGTCCGTAGATCAGTTCGCCAATTTGGTTCTGCAGCGGACTATAGAACGAATACACGTCGGCAACGAGTACGGCGACATACCGCGCGGCGTATTCATCATACGCGGTGAGAACGTGGTGCTACTGGGCGAGATTGTGAGTAGAAATGGGAGTGGACTCAATATTAGATCTCTTAACGAACACTAAAAACATCTCTGTATGTTGCAGGATCGTGATAAGGAACAAAAGTTGCCGCTGAAGGAAATTTCCGTTGATGAGATACTTGATGCACAGCGTCGGGAGCAAGAACAGCGGCAGGAGAAGCATCGACTGGTGTCGAAAGCACTCAAGGAACGTGGTTTGGCGGTCAACGCGGATATCATCAACGAGGACTTCTGCTAAGCTAGGGCTCCACTCCATAAAACATTCATAGAAGTAAGCTTAAGAGAAATCATTGATTTTTGTCAGTTGTATATTTGTACTCCATAAAAATCTATTTAAAAACTATATGTACATATGTCGCTATGTAACCTGCTTAACCAGTGTGACTCATGCCCGGCGTCGTCGCCGACTCCTCGAGTAGTATGTACTTCTCCAAAATTTGATACATTTCCACCTTTGCCTTAATTTTGTGTCGGCGCGACAGTTGTCGCAAATAGGCCGCCACCGATTTGCAGAAGAAGTCATCTTCATTCTCGTTGGTCGAGCTGGTGGCTGCGGGCGCCGTAACTGCCTCAAAGCCTGGCGATGCCTCCGGCTTGATTGCCGGCTCGATTCGCATATTTGGCATACAGACCATGTAGTCAATGTCCGCCTGAGAATGCCCAGCATCAGACGGCGACACCCCGGCCGTGGACACCGTGGCTGTCGTCGGTGCCTCAGTGTGGACTGTGACCAGCTCTGGTGATGGCTGCAACGTGGGCAAGACTTTCTGATCGGCTGACTCGGATTCGGCCATGTACTCCTCGTAGGAATCATGCCCGTCTCCATCGTCGGCCTCTACTAGCATAGAGTAGCTTTCCGATTGCGATGTCTGCACTTCCAGTTTGGCATCCGCATCGTAGTTGTGATCGCACTCATCGTACACTTGCGAGTCATCCAAGTCCTGTTCAATGAGAGTATCCGGCTCTGGACGTGCTTTCGACTTTGGCGTTCTCACCTCTGTTTTCAGCCAACTAGTGGGCGTATCGTCGCGACGGCTTCGCTCGCGGCGCTTTCGCACGAACTCCCGCAAAAAGTCCATTTGTCTAAAGAACTCATTTCGTCCGAATTCGGAAGCCGGATGCAATCGCATTTGTTTGAGCTCACGCGAATAACGGTCCCGCAGACACGTCCACCTGCGCCGTGCATCGGGCGATGAAATGTTTAAGGTCTCTGCCACTTTGGCCCAATCTTCTTCCTTTCTTTGAGAGAGGCGAAAGTCGCCATGCCTGTGGTCGTAGAGTGATGGTGTGGAGCGTATAGTGCGTATTAGCACAATATCCGACTCGTCGAGGGGCCTATGGTGGGCGCTCATTATTTGTTAATTACTATTGAGCATTAATTTTGTTAAATTTTTAGCAGCTTATGTTTTCGTTTTGCTTTCTTTCCAGTGTGACCAATGCGTGGAATGGGAAAACGCAATAATGCACAACGAAATACAAGTTAGCCCGTCGTGTTGATGCATATTACTCAGTCTGGCAGCGCCAACAACTTGTTAGTAGTATGATCCTAATTTTTTTTTTTAAATTTATGTAAATGTTTGCATTAAATAAAATGATTAAAAAGCGGCATATTTTATTCGACAATTTAAAATGTATTCGATAGCTTTGCTTGACGTTTCAAGTGTCTTATATCGATATAGCCGATAAGCTGATATAAAAAATAGGCACCCCTACTATCGGCAGCCATTTTTTCACGCTTTCATGCGAAAAATTGTGAAAATTCAAGTAAAAAGTTGTCCAACAAGCAAAAAAGTAATTTATAAAGATCTTCTTTATTAAAATAGTATGCGTATTTGAATTTTGTGCGTGCGTGTAGTGTGTGAGCATTGAAATTAACATGGAGACGGTCGTCGCTTTCAATAATGAGGTAAGATGAGGCCGCCGCCATACACATGTACATGTATTTGTACATATCTACATATATTTCCTCGTACACCACGGTATTTACATACATGCCTGTGTGCGCCATATGTAGTTGTGTAATTTGGATCGTACACAATTGTAATCATTACAACTTGCATCTGTAATTGTTGTATATTGGCCGCAACAGCCTCGCGTCCTGAACCCATTATCCTGACCGATCTATCTATGTATGTATGTGTATTTTCAGCTCTCCGGGCTCTATGATAGCCGGCCGCCCATATCGAAGGCTAAAATGGCCGCCATCACAAAGTCGGCAATGCGTGCAATTAAATTCTACAAGCATGTCGTGCAGAGTGTCGAAAAGTTTATACTCAAATGCAAGCCGGAGTACAAAGTGCCGGGCTTGTATGTCATAGACTCGATTGTGCGGCAGTCGCGACATCAGTACGGCACCGAGAAGGACGTCTTCGCGCCTCGCTTTCAGCGCAATCTGACCGAAACGTTTGCCAATCTGTTTCGTTGTGCACCCGAGGACAAGAGTCGTATTATTCGTGTGCTAAACCTTTGGCAAAAGAATAATGTCTTCAAATCGGATGTAATACAGCCGATATTTGACTTGGCCGATCCAAACCATCCTATATACCACCAAATGCCACCAATCGTTGGGCCGGGCAACCTTAACGCAGGCCCAGGCCCAAGCGGAAGCAGTGGTGCTCTAAATCTGTCCGACATTTCAAGTGGCAATGCTGCCAACGGTCTCAATACCACTGGGATGAGCAACATGGATCTAAGCGCCGCCGGCGACGATAAATTGGGCGGTGCTATGCCGGATCTGTCGGTGAGTGGCCGGTGGATTAGGCAATTGATGATTGTCTTCTACAGTAGTGGATAGTAGAGACTGGCAGTGCATAGCTCAACACTAGATAGGGCAAATGTTTAATAAAATGAATAACACCACCTGTTAGGCAGCTATGATCATTGCCAGGCTCTAGTGCCGTAGTATAAGTAAATAAGAATATGTATCCATATTCCAATGCTAATCCAATTGCCATTATTGTTTTTGTTACTTTTGCCATTACTCTGTTTACTCTCCGCTGTATGTCTTGCCCGTCTAATGCGCGAAAAAAAATATAGCAGCTAAGCCATGAGAAGTGCTCTAGTTCTAGTCGGCGGCACATGGAGCAGCATTATATGAAGCGCCAGCAGCATCAACATAATATGACGTCAAGCGTTTCTGCTTCTGGATCGAAGAGTCGCTTTGACAGCGGCGGCCCCAGCAAATCGCATCATCACAAGTATGGAAAGAATAGCAGCTCGCACGAGCTAGACTACGATTTGCGCGAGATTATTGATGATGAGGATGGTGACATGCTGATGGCCGAAGATCATCATTGTATGGGCGATGATTCACCGCCTGGCTCATCGACTTTGCTAGATGTATGCAGGCGTCTTATCGTTATAGATATTCGATTTTTTGTTTAAGATTACCTATTTAGTTTGTTTTACACCAAATGGTTTTATGCATTTGTTTAATACCTATAAATTTACGACTCCAATTGCAGAACAATAATTTGAAGCAGTTGCTTAACGATCCCAATGTGCTGCGCCAACTGCAAACACTTCAAAACTTTCAAAAATTCAAGCAGCAAGAAGAAAACCAAAAACATCGCTACCAGGATGATGCACTGCAGCAGCATTTGCAGAACGTTCTAAAGGTGCGCTCGCACGTTCCTTCCCAGCGTCGCATTCTACATATACAGGCAACTATCTTGGTTATTTTATAACACGTATATTTTTACGCTTTAGGGTACGGCTGGAATGCCGCCGGGCGTTGGCATGGGCATGGGTATGGGCATGAGCATGGGCCTCAACGATGTGACGGACATGAATAAGGACGTGGAATTCATATCGGAACAGCAACCCATTGAGGTATAAACACATTACTATTACTTTATATTAGTACACCAAGCTGGCATTATTGTGTGCATTTTTAATTGATCTCAAGAACTGATGTCAATTAAAGCTGCAAACACTGCTGCAATCTTGTGGTTCTTGTTGTTAACGTTGATATAGCATATATTTTTGAATGCACACATGAAATTGGAATTATTGTTGAGAGATTTAATTCATAGGATACGTAGTTCCTTTTTCATAGTGCCAAGTGCTGCTGACGTGCCCAAAATGTTGTTATACCGGGGCGGAGTATTGAAAGTTCCGATTGATCAAGTTGAACAGATTTAAAGAAGAAGCTTGTATGAAGAAAACCAAAAAAAAAAAAAACAAAACATAACGGGGACAAATAATTAAGTGTGCAGAACGAAAAACACTAAATAATATTAATAATTATTTAAAAATGAAATTGGCCAATAACTGTTTAAAGAGCCATAGTTAAATTTAAAATTGAAATTTGCATATACGTTTATTAAAAACTATAAATATGGTTTAAAAAAAAGCCCAAAGGTAAGGTTAATATATTCATGAAATACCGATGGAAGCGAACCACGATGCTAGAAGCCCCGTATAACAACGTTTGGTAAGTTCTTTAATATGTAAACCACCATTCAAGTCGATTCAAATTCAATTTCCCATAAAAGAACACAAAAACTTGCTCGAAAACGCATCGATAAAAAAATGCCAAAGAAATAGTAAAGAACCGCCGACCAATTAAAAGGCCAAACCACACGTCAACACGCCAAGAATGCAGTTATAAAATACGTATTTCTATAATTTGTAATTATACAAATCCACCCAATGTTTTTTCCAACCATCCTTAAAACTAACCATATTCTAACAAAAAAAAAAATTTCCCAACCCAATTCCCATACTTCCGCCATTATTTGTTTTATGCTTAAAATGTTAACGTTTATATCACATCACTCTCTCTCAAATTTCTTGCAAAACTTCAAACGCCCAGGTTATCAATCTGGATGGTGCCGATTCTCGTAGTCCCACGCCGGATCGCGACCGATACAAGCGCAGCCGACGCAGCAGCCGAAGCCGGTCACCCCGCAGTCGCGGTGGCGGCGGCGGTGGCAATGCCAACGATCGTGACCGAGGAAGTCGCCGGCGCGGCTCTCGCTCACGCAGCCGTTCACCACGTTCCAGCCGAAGACGCGGATCGCGCGATCGTGATCGTATGGAGCGCAGCACGCGCGACAAGGAGCGGGATCGTGAGCATGAACGTGAGCGTCGCAAGAAGGGGCTGCCCGACATTAAGAAGGATCATCTAAGTGGTAACTATCCATGCATAAACGTAGCGTTACGTAAGATAACGTAACATCACGTGAGTCATTAAGTAAACGTAGTTGTCGCAAGCGAAAATCTTTGCAGAATAGAGAAACTCTTAAGTTTCCGTGCAAACCTTTTCGTGTCACAATTTCTCTCCGGTAGTCTCTTCGATTAACCTTTGTAATTAATGCTAAAACGTAAATCTTTTTATTCTGCAGCTCCTTGGCTCGGTTGACGTGTGTGTATCTGTGTGTGTTTTAGCTTTAGTGATTCTTGTACTTAAAAACTTACTCTGGCATTATTTACCCCACATAATATCCTCAAACTGCCCCTGACGCGTTTTTGAGCAAAGTTTTTGGCAACTTACTTTAATAATAACCATCTTTATGTAGTATTATTTTATCGCGTACATTTACCATATCAATTATCAATTATAAATGACCGTGTACTTCCTAAGCACTTGGCACGCAAAACAATTTCTTGTGTGCGTTCCAGGTGAAGGTGTACTCAAAAGAATAAGTGTATTTAATACGTAAATACTTACTTACATTTTATATGTGTATATTTACTAAAGCTACAACTCCACGCAGAGAGCCTTGAGAGTCTAGATTTACATAACTCTATATAATTATATGTCGACTCTTTCGAAATATGTTTTGTGATAAGTGTAATTCATTTTTTAACCAAATGAATTTTTGACTAATGAAAGTTAATTTGAATTTAACTTTACTACCATGTTTGTCAAACAGGGCAAGGCATTGTAAAATGAAGCAAGACAATCCAAATAGTTCTGATATAATAATTAGTGAATGAGGGTATAATGGTTTTGTGGAAATGCATATTAACAGGCAGAAGAACTCATTTTCGACTCCATTAAGTATATACATATTCTTGATCAGGACGACTAGCGAAGTCAATTTACCCTGTCTGTCTGAACGCATCAATTCCGGAAAGAGACTTGAAATTTGGAATATACTTTTTTACCTTTCCCAATTTGGTCCCAATTTGAAAAAAAAATCCAATTGTGATACGGCCTTGTGTATAGTTTGTTTGGGAGAGTTTGAGAGATTAATGTATAAAAACTGACAATCAGAAATCTACATTTTAATTCAGCTTAAAGCCATTACATTTTAGACATTGCGACAACACTATTTAACTCCTTGCAAGGGTATAAAAAAACGGTATTTTTAAACTTAATTTTTGTTGAGCTTACTAACTTTTGCGAAGAGTCTATATATCGGCCACATGCCAGATATCATTTTTATAACCCAATTTATTTATATGACTAGAGAAATATTTCTCGGGAATATAACTGTTTAAAGTTACCTTGGCCGGTTTTTATTTTAATCTAAATCAATTTATTTTATATTTGTCTTTAGTTTATTCTATTTTCGTAATTCCTCCATTTTGTTTTTCTTCAACTTGTTCAACTTGCGATATTAATGAAATGAGCAGTAAAATTGTACCGGAATTAGGCTTACGCTTCTAACTCTATTTATTTATTAAAAATACAATTATCATAACGTTACATTATGTTTATTTTTTCAGTCTGTAGCACCACGCTGTGGGTGGGCCATCTCTCGAAACTGGTATACCAAGAGGAGCTATCCGATACATTTGGCGAGTACGGCGATATTGTGAGCATCGACCAAATTGTGCCGAGAGGCTGCGCCTTTATCGTGATGAATCGCCGCCAGGACGCGCACAAGGCAATGCAAGCGTTAAAGAATCACAAGCTTCAAGGACGTGCCATTACCATATCTTGGGCAGCCGGTAAGGGTGTCAAGAGCAAGGAGTGGAAGGACTTCTGGGACCTCGATCTCGGCGTCACGTACGTGCCGTGGGGCAAGCTGAGTCCCGAAACCGATTTTGACAGCCTTGAGGAAGGCGGTATGTTTGACGAGGACACCATGCCCAGTTGGATGAAGCAGAAAATCAATCAGGCCAAAAATGTCAAAGAAAACAAAACGTCAGGCCATACTGGGGACCTCAATACGGTGCAGCCTGTGGCGCCGCCCAACTTGCTTTTCGGCATTGACACAACGCAGCCGCCGCCGGTGGCGCCACCACCGCATGGCGGACCCGGGGCGCCTCCCCCAGCACTGATGGGCATGGTGCCGGGTCAGTTCCAGATGGCACCACCCCTGGGCGGACCGCCACCGCAACGCTTGTTGGGTCCCATGGGGCCCATGAACCATCCGATGGGCGGCATGGCCATGCCTCCTAATATGGTGCCTGGTATGCCGCCGCCAATGATGATGCCGCCTAACATGATGCCGCCCGGCTTTCCGAGCATGGGCGGTCCGCCGCCACATCCTTTGGGACTGCCGCCAGGCGCACAGTTTCCCCCGCCCGGTGCAGTACCGCCACCCCTGGCTATACCAGCACCTGCAGGTTCTGGGACTGGCAATGTGAGCGACGATCAAATGGACATAGAAATGGAGCTTGAGGATGCGCCGCAGTCCGTCCCGACGCCGTCACAGCAGCAGCAACAGGCACCTAACTTTAGCCAGCCGCCACCGATTTTCCCAGGTGGTTCCGCGCCGCCTAACAGTGTTGATGTGACTGCAGCAGTCGCCGCAAATGAGCTGTTTCAGAGGGATCGAACACGTGGTGCCGGTGGCAGCTCACGCTGGGGTGGCCGCGACGATATTGCCGAGGCTCCGGAACGCTGGCGCAATGAGAACGGCGGAGGTGGACCGCCTCCGCTTAGCGGAGCCTTCAACGAGGCACGCGCGCGCCTCAACCTGAACAGCATGGAGCATGGCGGCATGCCGCGACCAGAATTTTTAGGTGGCGTGGGTAAGTGTCAAACGACGTTGAGTCACACAGTCACGCCTCCATCAATCCTTTTTTCGTACAGAATTTGATAATCGTTCCGGACCACGTGGCATGGGACCAGGACCACGGGGCGGCAACCATAACGGCGGCAATGGCGGAGGCGACTTCTTCCAGCCCAATATGAACCAGAATCGGTTTAATCAGCCAACGAGTTTGATGCAGATGCGCATACCGCCGCCGGCGCCGTTCAATCAGCGCATGGGTGGCCCAAATGCGGGCAACGGTGTGGGGCCAATGTTTATGCGGAACCAAGGTGGCGGGCCAGGCGGCAGACAGCAAGGACCAGGTAATCCTTCTCAAGCTAAAACATTTGCTCATAATTAACTCCGCAATTTATTTGTAGGTTTCTTCAATCCACGCAATCCGTTTAACGATAACCAGCGTGGTCGTGGCGGTGGCGGAGGAGGAGGAGGCGGAGGAAGTCGTGGTATGGGTGGCGCCAGTGGTCGTGGCGGCCGCTGGAGCGACGATGAAGATGATAATGGCAAAAACAATAATAACTTCAAGCGTCGTGGAGGCGGTGGCCCAGGCGGCCCTGGGAATCGATTCCGTGGCGAACGCGACGGCGAAGATCGTCGCGGTGGCAATGCACGTGGTGTACGCGGTGGACCGCGCAGCGAAGAGCGTGAACGTCCACCCAACAATAACAGACGTGGTTCACGCGATGACAGCAATCGCCACTCTATAAGCTCCTCGGATGAGAACGCATTGCAGAACAAACAATCGTCGTCGGAGGCCGAAGACTTAAAAAATAAGTCGGTGGCAGCGCCAACCGAGACCAACATAGAGAAGTCGACAACGGTAGATACCGAGGAGGATTGGGATAGAGAGCTGCAGGAATACGATGCGAGAATGGAGGCGCAGCAGGCAGCAGAAAGTGCTGCTGCCGAGAGCCAGAGAGCAGAAACAGTGACCGAGGCAGAACCAACATTTGCCAGACCAACTACACAGGACAGCAGCGAGGCGTCGAGGCCAAAGGCACCATCGCCTGTCTGCACGCCGCTCTACGACGAATTGCCGCCACCGTCATCAGCAGCCGCAGCAGTAGCAGCAGCAGCAGCAGCAGCAGCAGCAGCAGTAACAACGGCACCGCCCCAGCAGGAGGAGCCAGCTATGGAGCCGCTTCCAACGATCGAAAAGGAGGCGACTCAAGACTTTGCACCAGCGCCTGCAGTGGAACAGTCGGAACCAACGCCCGCAGAGAGCACTGCAATTGCTGGCGAATCAACGAAAGAGATAGCGGAAGCTGAGCCAGTTGACAGTGCCCAGCCAGCGGTCTCAGAGACGGACTCATAGAATGCCGACGACGAGCAATGAGAAGCAACAAAAAGAATTTTCGACGGGATGCGTGTTAGTCGAAAAATGTGTAATTTATGATTTCCTTACATATGATTCATATCTTTCTGTCACACAGCATACATGCAAACATTTTACAATATTCAAATTTTAGCTTGAGATTACGCATTTGTTGAGACGCGACGAGTCTGCACCATTCTTGCTAGGCTAAGGCGCTTAATTTTATTATCATTAAACGATTTACTTATTTTAAGGCTTAGGTGCCGCCAAACCACAACTAACCAACAATGAGGGCGTCTCTGATTTTTATCCCTAATGTCGGTAGCGAAAACACGGACGTTAATTATTTTCATTTCGATGCGATCATGTATGTAAAAAAAAAGAAAAGAAAGAACAATCAATCTTAACACAGGAAACACTTGAGGGCGCAAAGGAACAAATTGTAGCAAATAATTAGAAAATAAAAATGTATGGACGAAATTGATAGACAGAGAAAACAGCCACGCTTGAAATGTTTATTATTTTGTTATGTATATAATTTTAAGCAGGTATTTAACACATAAATTGTTTCTTATGCGCAGATTATAAGTACACGTATAATAATGTACAATTTAAATATGAAAATATCAATACTATTAAAAATAAACAAAAGCAGACAGTTGACTTAAAAATGAATGTTTATATACACATCCTATGTGGGAGAATAGGACATAGTCATAACAACACGTCTCAAGGATCTTAATGTCAATCACATTTCCATGATTTAATTTGACTATAAAACCGTTAAACTCGTACCACACAATTGCCATTGAATGTTGTTATTGTTGCAGCTATGATTCAAACCGAAAAATATCGATGGTTCGGTTTCACGTGCTAATGGCAATTTTCCAACATGAAACTTTTTGGAAATTGGTTCGGTTCAGAGTTCTGTTTATGAATTATAAAAAAAATTATATTTGTAAATTTCTTTCAAGTTAATAAAAACATTAAATGGAAAAATGATAAAAAAAATAATCATTAAATTAAGCTACGGACGTATTTGAAATTGTGAACCAATTTAATCAAAGTGTAAGTCTGTTTTTATTTTTGTTTTGAACGATTTTTTTTGTGCAATAAACTACACAATTTATTTAATATTTTATTTTATGTATAGAGTTTGTGTCGGCCAAAGTCCTGTCCACCCAACAAGCGTTACTTTTATTAAAATTGTTATGATTATGCCCTCCATACCAGCTTTGTAAGTATTTTTCTCGCATAAATCGTATTGTGTCCTGGACAATTGTATTTATCGATAGTTTTGTACATTCCAATTAGACGGGTTCGATAGATTATTTCAAATCACAGCACTGTTTTTTCT
This sequence comes from Drosophila robusta, assembly GCA_035043565.1. NCBI lineage: Eukaryota > Metazoa > Arthropoda > Insecta > Diptera > Drosophilidae > Drosophila > Drosophila robusta. The sequence goes on from JAWNMW010000584.1 coordinate 8,959,096, forward strand.
TAAAAATTTTACTGAATTAGTACTTTTTGTTATTAACTAACTATATTTACACATGTATGAATTAAAATAAATATACATTTTTATAAAATAACAACAGTTATTTACAAACATAATCGCTGGCTGTTGAAAACATTTTGCCAAATGTTAATGTTATTGTCGCTGTTATGTTAAATAACATATCTGTTTGGTATTTTTCATAAATAAAAAAGTCTTCGCACATATACATGTGTGTGTGCGCGTCATTTTAGAGCGTGAATTTTCGATTCGGTAAAAAAAACGTAAAAAGTTAATCAATATTGTCAATCAATGTTTTAAAAATTGTTGCATTGCATATTGCACTACATGCGTATGATTAAATCTGCTTAATAAAAGTATATATCTCCAAACATCGCTGAACGACGTGCAAAAGGAAAAATTTGGTTTCTCTGTGCCAAAGAATTTACACACACGAGTAGACTCACACAAATACGAACGTGCATACACATGTATATGTGCATGTGCCCATAGCTGCTTTAAGAAATGTGCAAAATTGTATAAAACAGCCATTTACAAAAGTGTTGAAATTCATTGCGGAACGCGTTGGCCACTCTGTTAAATTGTTGATAATAAAGTGGGTGCACCTAAAGTGGGAGAACGGAGTTGAGCAAAGACACAAGTCTTGTGCAATTTTATGTTATAACAAAATAAAACATAGTACTAATGTGCATGCATGTATGAACGTATATGTATATGTATTTGAATAGAGACGTGCATACATATGTACGTAAAAGAGCGCGCGCGTATATTCAGAGTGTGAAAAATATACATTTTTATGTGCATACTGCCGCCAACAAACCACACATACATGTACACATGCTCATACATCCATGGGCCAGTTTGTATGTAATGCGAAAAAGCAACGTAACCGCTGCCACATCCAGGAGCAGCATCCTTATTTCTTTTCCTGTAAGCGCGCGCTCTCTTGTTGCTTTCTGTCTGCAAATGTGGATGCTGTTCAAAAACAAACCCAACCCCACCCCCACCCAGCAACTGCAAACTCAGATCCAACCGCAAACGTCGCAGTCCACAGCCTGTGTATTTTAAACAACTTTTCGCTCTTTCGTGCTGCCATCGCGTTCGTTTTTATTGTTGCTGCTACCCACACATTTCGTTAGTCTTGTGTTTATTAAATATAAATATTTTGTTTATGCTTTATTTTTCAATCGGAACGACACCGGCGCCAATTAACTAATGTGACTACTGCATAGTAAAGAAGTAGAATATTACATCCAAATCCACACGATAATCTACAAACACATACAAACGAGAATAAATATAAAATAATCGCAAAGCGCGCACCTTATGCAAAATTATCGCAAACACTCATGCAACAAAAAATACATACAATCCTATACATGCTTATGTATTAATGTATGTATGCATAAAAGTTCTGTAGCCTTTTGTTTTGTAGTGAGTAGAGTTGTATAGAATCGTTTTAAATAGGTTCGAATAAACAACTCACTTAACTGAACGAACGAACTAGGTGCCAGACTAAAGTTATTTGTTTCCTATTCCTATCATCGTTTGCCTTACCATTAAATACACATTAATTTACAGATACAGCTTAATTTATTAATTCATTTATGCAATAAAAAGAATCGTCGTTCGTAACGTACAAACAAATCTTGTTTTGTTTAATTTAAATATATAATATAACTGTGCGTTGATCAACAGTTGGTTAATAATAATAATAAATGTAAAACAAAAAGTTTGGTAAGTATGATATGATGTATATATTAATTACGATGATCCTTTTTATTGCATTCTTTGAAAATAATAAGAAATTGAGCTGAACTTAGTCTTTAAATTGAACAACGATGTGCAACTCTCGTAGTAACATGTTGCTCAAACAGCTGTACATTTGTGAACACTGCCAATATGATCATTCCCTCTAATGTGTGAGTGTGTGTGTTTGTGACTTCACCTTTGCTTTAGTATGTTTGCAGTTAGAAAGTGCAGGCAAACTGTTAAATATTCTCTTGGACAGGACTTAACAGTGCAATAACAGCATGTTTGGCCACCTTTTTCTGACCAGTAAATTCGATAGTTATACTTGTGGCTTATTGGCTTAATAATTTGTATTCACTAAGCAATCATTAAGATGTATGGAATATATAATATATAATATATTTTTGTATCTCGATAAATGTAAAAAAAAAATACTTTTGCTACGGGCGACGAATTTACTAAGCATCAAAATCATCGCCATATGCATTCATAGAAAATCATTCCAAGTGCAGCTACCAATAGGTTTACCATCTATGTATCTATATATACATCTTTGCACACATATGTACATAATTATTTATGTATGTATTTATGTGTGAGGCCAGACGTCATCAGTAAGCTCAGCTTCCGTTACCGTTACCGTTGCTCGTTGTGTTAGTTTCAGACTCTTGTATGATGCGCTCCACTTTTGGATGCTATTTATAAACGTTTTTCCTTATATGTACGTATGTATATAGACAAAAATACAATGTACAATGTAGAATTCATACACAGTCACAAACAAACACATGCGCAAGGATGGTTTTCTGGCGCTGAAGCTGCTTCTGCTTCCTTTAAATCTGCATACATAGTTCCGCTTCCGTCCAAATGAATAAATTGTCTGTGTGTGTGTTTTCAGCGCAGTCGCAGACTGTCCACAATATAAAACGGATTCAAGTAAAATGTGTGTGTGTGTGTAAGAGAGAGAGAGCCTCACAATCATTCAACTTACCGGGCAGCATCCACATGTTGAAGCGCGTGCAGTTGCCGCTTTACTTTTCCATTTTCTACATACATGCATACATAATATCCTGCTTGAACTAGAGTTCGCATCCTAATTCAAGCATTCCCTCATATAAGCACAACCGAGCCTATAATAAATACATTAGCCAAAATCGCTGCGGTGAAAACAAGTTAAAAGAAGAAGTAGAACGGATATGCATATCAGAATGAATACTCTTTTGATTAATCTTATCTTGCGCGCACTTGAAATTAATAACGAGCAACTATTATACTTTAATTATTTTTTATTTTTCACTAGATTAGTTTAGCAAATTAAAATAAAAAATGTTCATTGAAGTCAAATGATAAGAGACCTAAAAGTATTTTATTTGAACCAAAAATGTTTTTAGACAATACTTTTCGTCTTTAGTAGAGGGGAGAATTCAAGATCAATCAGTAATTTTTTTCTATTTGGTTTCAGAAGATTTGAATAACGTTCTAAACTAATAATGTGATAATTTATCAAGTTCTTTAAAATTTTCGTTAAAATATCAACAAAAATAAAGATAAATTTATTAAGGTATATGTATGTAGTTTTATAAAAACGAAATTTGACTTGTCGAAAGATTTTTGTTATTTTGGATATTATTTATTTAAGAATTTTGCGTTAATTGAGTGAGGTATAAGTATAACAGATTCATGACTGGCAATAATATATGAATACACTGAACTAGTTTTCCCTTCAAAATAAAGAAAACGCCTTGACCTTAGAAAACCATATTAGAAAGGGCCCCACACACGAAATTTGTATAACCTAGTGTCAATGCGTGAATCTGAAAATGTTCTGATTTGTTTTTCTTGGCAGCCTGTTACGAGAATACATTCGAAAGAATACACAAGCATTGTTAATAAATTTGCATAGGCATCAACCGAAAGTATATTTTCTTTTCTTTTATGCATATCTATTATTATGAATTGTTTCGCCTGTCGCGCGTTCAATTTGAATGTCACCTGTTCTGTTAAATGCGGAGGAGCTAAGTTCAGTGAGGAGCAGTTGCGGTGACTGCACAGAAAGCAATAAAAATCGATATACGATTACGGTCTATCTTATAGTTCACCTCTCACACTACAATTCGCTCTCATAGGTACTGCAGCTGATCGCTATTAGAAAGGTTCGCTATAGTCTCTTAGTTTGTGTTGGCTTTTATTTTACCTTTTGCGGCGACGCTAAATGTTAAATGTTCTAATTCGGGTATAGCTAAATGTGATTATTTTTGCATACTCAATAGTTTGACCGCATTTCAACACCAAATGCAAACGCCCACACTTGCACTTAGGCAGCATCAATAACAACAAGAACAACAGCAATAATTCTAGAGGCAGGCGGTCAACGCACAACAAAACGAAAGTGTTGTGAAGAAAATGGTTGCTTAAAAATAGCCTTCGAATAAATAATTAAAAGCATCGCATGCCTTCGTCTTTGTAGCCTAAAATGCAATGATACTATAAAGGAATCAAATCTTATAGCTTGCATACATGCACACATGCTACGTATATTTATATGTGTGCGTGTGTTAGTGTGCTCAAAAGAAAATAACTTGACTCTCTTTTTGATATATTCGTATATGTGTATTTGCAGATAAGAACTGGAAGCCGGCTCAGCGGGAGGTAAATTTTGCGTGTGCATGTGAGGAAATGCCGCGCCGACAGCAGCCATATCGATGTCGACAACGTCAACGTCAACAGCAGCAAAGGCAGCAACTAAAACAACTTAAACAAAGAATATCGCGACCCCCAGCATAATTAAATAATTGCCAGCAGATCTCCAACTAATTAATTAAGTGTAAAGTGAGCACAGTGTGAAGAGCGTGCGAACAATTAATTGATACAATTCAAGCAGGCAAAAGTTACACAAAAAAAATAAATAAATAAAAATAAATTAAAAATATAAGGATACCCTATAAACAACAAGTTCTCACACCGAAAACATTGCGACAAATTGAATAAGATAAATTTTAACCGTGCAGCAAAAATGAAGCGGCGCAATGCGGATTGTGGCAAATTACGTCGCCCAATGAAGCGGAATAAAATCACAGAGGGCATGTATGGCAGGTAGGTGTCATCAAATTAACAAGACGTATTTAAAGTCACTGGTGAATTCAACACACATGGTTCATTCAACACACATGGGTACACATAAACATACATATTCATATAGAAATCTATCCAGTTTATCGCATCGTTAACGTTCTCAACCTGGTCCTACGCATACCGCAGCGATCGCGCAATACATAATACTAGATTTGGTTGGTTTATTGGAAACTTGTATTAAGCTGCGTACAGTCAAATTGTTGTTGTGTTATTATCATTTTAACAAATCAAAAACCAACCGATTGTTTCGTTCTGAGCGTGGCTGTTGTGAGTCATGACTGTCAAATACCCTGTACACTGCAACGTTGTTTATCAATTTTAGTTTTCGAAAAATAGCAACTCCAACAATTTGTATTGCCCTATGTAAAAGGAAACTTTCTAGATAAATAATTTATTTTCCTATTAAAATGTATAAATCGTTGCCAGTTGATTCAGAAATATTTCTCGCTTATCTGTAAAAAAAGTTATTTATAAAAACCTTAATATAAATTTAATATAAACATAGGGTTCAGTAAAAATTATGAATTCTGATCAAATTCAATTTCTGCGCAATATGTTATTATGTTATTGCTCATTGGGCTCTGCTCAGTAACCCCCAGCATCAGCATCAAGATTCACGCGATCATTCTCGTTCTTTTTACTCATTCGTTTGTTTACTTTTCGATTTTGCATTGTAGGTAGTTTGTTAGCATGCATACAATGCATGTGTGTGTGTGTGTGTTTGTTGATGTGTGTATTTGGACGCTCTTCGTTTGGCCTTTTGCTTTGTAATTCCTTCGGCTCTGCGTGTCGCCGCGTGCCAATCGAGTTAGATAATTTATTCAGTGATTGCTGATGTTGATGTGTCAACTTTGTTGGAGAGCTGTAATAGAATGTTTGATTGATTTATCAAGCAATAGGCAAAATGTGTGCCAAGTAGTCTGGGATTCGTTCGGAAAATCTGACATTGAATTAATTGTCGCATAACATTTGATTATATCTGAGCAGTGTCTTAATCTGAATCTTTCTGTTGTTTGCAGCACAACTGTTTTATACATGAAGTTTCTAATACTTTGGGCCATTGTAATGGTGGCAGATTTTATGTTTATGTTCCGATTTGAATTCCTGTGGCCATTCTGGCTGCTACTCCGCTCCGTTCATGATTCCTTCAAATACAAGGGACTGGTAAGTTAATTGCTAATATCTGTTTCGAATGAATCAAAACTCAATTTCACTTTGATAACTTGCTGCAGGCATTTTCCGTGCTATTTGTGTGCATTGCAATAACATCTGATTTGGTGTGCTTGTTCTTCATACCCGTACATTGGCTGCTCTTTGCGGCCAGCACATACGTCTGGGTGCAGTACGTCTGGCATACAGGTGAGCAATCATAAAAGCTTGAATAGTCAATACATATTTATTCATGTATTTAACTTGTTATCAACATGTTGCAGATAAGGGCATCTGTTTGCCAACTATAATACTCTGGATGTTGTTTGTCTACCTCGAGGTGGGCATTCGATGGAAAGACAGTCGACATATGCCACATTTGGATCTGTGTAGACCATTTGCCGCACACTGGTGAGTACTGCAAAAGCCAGATCAGTGAATTGCGTGGCCGTTATCTAAATAATATATTTACTTTAGCATTGGCTATCCGGTGGTGACGCTCGGGTTTGGCTTCAAAAGCTACGTAGGCTATCGTATGCGGCAGCGCAAGCAGCGGGAGGTAGCAAAGGAGAACGATTTCTACATGCAGCTGCTGCGGCAGGCGTTGCCAGCTGAGCATGCTACAGACGATGCACAGGCAGCGGGTGCAACGGCGGCGACCGCTACATCCAATGGCACGGTCGCAGTGCCCAATGGCGCGCCGGCAGCGCTAACCGCCGCCACATCGTCCACATCTCAGGCGAATGGTATTTTGGTAACTGCGACGCAAGCACAAAATCATCAAGAGCATCATCACGTCGGCCTCGCCGGCAGCAATGGCAGCAATAGCAGTCATCATCATCACCACCATCACAACAACAATAATAACAATAGCAGCAACAGTCATCACAGCAAGGACAACAGCACCAGCGACAACAGCACAACGACTGCAACAGCGGCGTCAGCAATAGCCGCTGCGGCAGCGTCATCATCATCGCCCGCATCATCGTCGTCGTCCAGCAACACATCGGTCTCGGCATCAGCCAGGCAATCAAATGCCGCGACATCACAAGCAGCGACAACAACAGGTGCGGCACTTACTAGCGTAACCTCCTTTTGCACACCCCACTGCCCAAACTGAGCGGCTTATCTATGTACTTACATGTGTTTTCACACGTCAGAAACTAACAAAACTCAGTAAGCTCCTGGCAACCATGTAGTTAAACCCTGAACCCATTGAAAATGGATAAAAAGGGTATAATGGTTTTGTACAAATGTATTATGTATATGGTATATTTTGATATATTCTTACATATTCTTGTTCCGCATCAAAAGTCGAATCGATTTAGCCATGTCACAGCACAGCTTAGTTTAGAAGTTATTCAAGAATTTAGTGCGTGACTTTTTGTGTGTATAGAGGAATGTAGTGGGGTTGAAATGTATGTGACGATAGCGCTCAGCTGGGTACGGGGTATCTCCTAGTCATATTAACATGGTCCCAACTCCCTTAATACATGCACGTATATTTCTAAAAGCATTTATACGCATCTATGCTTGCAGCAACCTCAAATGGTCATGTTGGCGGTGGCTCAAAGAATCATCGACGCAGCATGGACAAGGACAAGCATCGCAATAAAGGCGACACGGCCGACCATGAGCACAACAACGGCACGCGACATGGGGGAAAGAATAACAATAGTAACAACAGCAATAGCTATCAGCAAGTGGATGGCAATGCATCCACAACAAGTAATAACAGTAAGGAGAAGTCAGACTGGGATAGTAGCAATAGCAACTATCAACAACAACAACAACAGCAACAGGGGGCAAAGGAGAAACAGGGTGCTTTGAACAAAAAGAAAACGCTTTGCGCAAAGCAAATTGATATCGCCCCCTTGCTTGCAGACAAAAAGACGCACAATGCTGTCAGCAATGGCAGCGTCCTGCAGTTTGAGCCAGAAGAGCCAGTGGCCGTCGAGCCAGTGGCTCAAGTGGAGAAGGTGCCGAAAGGTAAGTGAAGCTTGTAGAATTTTTCAGACACTCTTAAGTAAGACATGCTATTTACAGGCCGTCGCAATCGCAACAAGAAGGATAATTCAGCCAAAGACAATCATAGCCAGCAGCAGCAGGCGCAGCAGAAAGAGGCTACAGCTACTGTCGCAGCCGCTGCCAGTAATAACAACAGCAGCAGCAACAACAACAATAACAGCAACAACAATAATAATGATGCCAGCTCCGTGTCGTCTTCGGCCAGCTCACTATCGAGTAATGCGACCGCCGCCGCCATCTCGCATATGGCCAGCAAAGTGGTATCCAAGATATGCGAAACGTGTCTCAAGCTGGAGGCCGATGTGAAGAAATATCGCTCCGAGATTAGCCACATGAAGCAAATCGAGAACGAACTTCGTCAGAAGCTGGACGTAAATCTTACCAGCAAGTCCAGTTTGCAGGCCAAACAAAAGGAGTGCGATGAGCTTGAGAAGCGCATTGAGGATCTTAACTGTGCACGTCAGTTAGATTCAATCACTATAAACACTTTGGAGCGTCGTTCTAACGAGGAGCGCCGTCAGAAGCAGTCCCTTGACGCCCAACTGGCCAACGAGAAGAAGGCTCGCAAGGCTGCCGAGGAAAAAGCCGCACGACCCGAGTGCAGCGCCCAATGCAAGCAGCGGCGCCAGCAAATGGACGAAGAGCTTAAGCGTGTGCGCAACGACCTTAAACAGTCCGAGGAAGCTAAGGAGGGGGCCGTGGATCAATTACGCAAATTCGAGCAAGAGGTTGGTTATTCAAAAATTCGAAAGCCCTCCTCAGTGATGCGAATTCGTTTTAAATTTAACAAACAATACAAATTTGTTGGTTCATATAATGAGTTCATTCTCTGTGTTACAGTACCGTATGCTGGAGGTTAAGGTGCACAATCGCGAGTCCACGCAGGCGGATGCCGAAATGCTAATGAATGCACTGGCTAGCATGCAGGACAAGAACACATTACTGGAGAAGAATCTATCCGCAGAGACGAGAGTTAAGCTGGACTTGTTCTCGGCTCTGGGCGTGGCCAAGCGCCAGCTTGAAATATCGGACAGTATGTAGATTGACTGCCTGATCAGAACATGCATAATAAGCCAAAAACATTTTCGCTTTCAGTTCACCGTCGGTCCAAGGAGGAAGAGGTCCTTGATCTCAAGGCCAAGATAGCACAGCTGCTGGCTGTAATGCCGGATACACTGTGCCTAAACACGGGGCCGCATGGTGGCGGCGGTAGCATGCTGCGCATGAACGACACTCCTCCGCTCCAATCGGGCGGACCTGGCCCATCCTCGCCCATGCTCAGCCTGGGCGTTGCACAAGATTACCAGCAGCATCAGCAACATCAGCAACATCAACAGCATCAGCAGCATCAACAGCAGCAGCAGCAGCAGCAGCAGCACCAGCAACACCAGCAGCATCAACAACATCAACAGCACCAACACCAGCAACAGCAGCACCAGCAGCACCAACACCAACATCAACAGCAGCACCAACACCAGCAGCAGCAGCAGCAGCAGGTTGTGCCCGTTTCTCAGCAGCAGATGGTTCCCGTTAGTGTTGCAGCTGCACTCCATGTCGCCTCCAATGTGGTCAACGGTGGTGGCGGTGGAGGCGGCGGCGGAGGCGGCGGGGGTCTCTCTACGCTGGATCCAAACGCTAGCGTTTATACGCCTAAGACAGGCAACATGATGGTGGTGGCGCCTGTGGGCATGAATCCCAATGGTGGGGATGCCTGACGCCAGCAGCAGCTTCATCAGCAGTCGTCGACAATATCGTCAGTGGCCGCATCATCCTCGCATCAGCTATTGAGACGACAAGTTTGAGATTACAATACTTTATATGAAAAGCAACAGCAAACAGGAAAAACAAAAACAGCAACCGATCGATTTCGACTACAGTAGTCAACAGCAGGCGAATGGAACAGTTTGCATATGATATAATGAATGTCCGTACTAAGCATAAGCAATTCCCTTTTACCCCACACAACAACTACAACAGTATCATACAGTACACCACAATTACCAGTTTGCAATTTCCATAACCACTCTCCAATCATACAACCGATACCGATATCGATGCACTGATTACAACAGCAGTTGATTGTTTTCCAAATTCTTGACAGAATGCCCCTATTTATACGCTCATTTCTTCCTATATGCCATCAATTGGAGTTTTGTTTTTGACTCCTTCTGATGTGGCCATTCCACCTAATGAAAATGTAATTAAACTTAATTCAAAACTTTATAGGGTGTTTAAGCAAGCCAATGGAAATTGCTTACATGATAGCCCAACTGATAATGTTGTTATTGGAACGACTATTGGTATCCAGTTGTCAAATCAATTAAATCACTTCACTCAACATCCGTTCATGGAACACACATATACACACACATTAACAATACACATTTGGCAGACTCCACCCGCGAGTTTTTGGATGATTTGGAACATTTTAAAAATAATAAGAAGTGAAGAATGCAAAAAGTAAAATGGAAATTTGTATTTTTAATTTAAATGCGAAAGATGCGCAACGAAGTGGAAGATGAATATATCTGTTTACTACTTATATTAACAAAACGCTGTGAGAGTTGACCAACTTTAGTGATGGCCTTTGAATTTGGCGTAAATTTATGTTTTTTGCCAAGTTTTGCTGCCCTCTTTCAATGGAATCTGAAGTCTGCGCCCTTGATTTATTATCTCATTAAATTATTTTTGTTATAAACTTTAATTGTACGCCTATTATGTAGAATTAACTATTTTGAAAAACAAAAACCGACAAGTTTCTTTTTAAGTTTTAATTTATTTTTTGCTGTTCCTAAAAACAAAAAGAAAACAAGTTGAAAATGCTTGCGAAGAATTTAATTGCGAAGAGAAAGAAAAACGACGACTATTTTGTTTAATAAAAAAAACATTTCACTGCGTGAAGCTAGTATATATCTGTTTATTATGTTCCTTTATTTGGTTAATTGTATTTTATATTTTAGAAACTTTTTGTTTATGCTAAAGAAATGTGCATTCAGTTTTGTATTGTACCAAAAACTCTGATTAGTGTATTAGATAGCTAAAATAGAGCCTTCTATACAAGACTTGGCTTTGTCAATCAACCATATCGTATAGCTGTAAACCATTAACTAATTGTCGTTGTTCGCAAAAGGTTCGTTAAACTGATTTGTAGCATCTATGAACGAAAGTTTTGACTCGAATCTTGGTACATTTAAATGAAAATTGTATTTACGCTTCTACTTTGACCACATAAAGTATTTATATTCTTGATCAATGTCAATGTTCTTCCGTCAATGTACAGATTTATATATCTACAACCAAGTAACCCTTAAAATGCCTGTTGGATTCAAATCAGTCTCTAACCAATCTAACTACAATCAGCTTGGGAAACCATTTCCAATTTTCACAATGATCTATTATTTGCTGCAGGCAGTTTCGACTGCGATTTTTAGCACAGTGGCGACCATTTGGTTGATCGAAGGTAAGATAGATTCCAGTTTGCGCGATCATCCCCGCTTATCGAGTATTCCGCAGAGACTGTGATCAACCTGATGATGTCCAGCTTTTTGTTTCTGCTGCGCATCGCGTGCCATCCGCTGATGGTGCTGCCAATGCTCATGGGCAGCTACTATCTGGTTCGCAAGGTCTGGCTGCGACGTCGCTCGTCCGCCGAGGGCGATGTCACCGGTTTGCGCAATCTGGCCCCGCGCACACCTCGCACTGGATCGTACCGCAGCATGGCCAGCGTGGGCAGCGCCTCGGCGCGCAGCAACGATAGCTTCGACTTTGACGACGAGGACGCCACCAGGTCGCAGAGGACGTAAAATTTGTCTAATTATTTTAATTTTTATTTAAATTAATGAAGTATTTGTGTAACTTGGTTGGATTCATAAGATTTACTCTTTCAATGCAGACACAATACACAAGCACATATGTATGAAATTGTCCTTAAAACTAATACAGAGGCCTCTCTGCTCCCCCGTCCCCAGTGTTTGTTTGTGTTCATGTCGATGGTTTCTGTAAGGATGCGGCATCCATTTTGCCCAGCAGATCGCCCACCTTCAGCAGCATGGCATTGTGCTGGTCGCCGGCTGGCGAGGCGCCGACCATTCCAGCTAGGTGATGTAGGTACTTGTCAACGTTGTCCACGTTGAGTCCGCCGGGCTGCACGGGCGGCAGCGTGATGCCGCCCAACGTAGCCACAATCTTCTGTCGCAGATTCTTAATGTACGCCGCCAGACGGGCGTTCTCCTCCTTTAGCTCGGTCACCTCGCCCATAACTTTGGAATGTCCGGTCTTCGTGTTGTCCACGTGCTGCTCCAGCACCGCGTTCTGTTGCTCCAGGTCCGTCTTGGCCTTGCGCAGCATTCGCAGCTCATTCTCGGTGCTCCGGTTGTGCTCGATGAATTCATTCGTATAGATGGGTATTTCGCCTGCCGCGAACGGGCGCGCCAGGGCGCACGGATTAAATGCCAGGGGCGGTGTCGGTGTACGCTTCACTTGTGCCAGCGGTATATCGTCCGGATCGGGCGTGGGCGTGCCCTGCTGTTTGTTCGCTGTGCTCTTCGCATTCGATTTCTTGGGGCCGCCGGGCGTCTCATGGCTGTTGCCGTTGCCGCTGAAGGTGGCCTTCTCCTTGGGTGTGCTGGCGTTTTTGCTGTCAAACACCTTCTTCGCCTTGGCCAACTCGGTTGCCACAATTTCGGGGTGCTCCTTTAGGAACTTGTGCATTTGTTCTTGATATCTGGAAAATTTTGACAAAACATTGTGTGATTGGGGGATGTTATTGATAAGAAAAAAACTGAAAAAAAAAACTTTGACGTACAATGCCTTGTCCTTGGCGGCCGCTTCCATGTAGGGCGCCTTGCGGTCGTCGGTCAGCAGGTGCCACTCCTCGCCGATCATCTTGGTGTGCTCCAGTGCCGTGCGATTCGGATGCTCGCGCCGCAGCTGCTCCCGCCGATCGTTCATGAACCGGACGTATGAGTTCAGCGGCATTTTGGGTGCTCCGGCCACATTGATTCTGCGGTGCGTTAGCTTCTTCAGCTCCGTGTCCAGATCCGTGCCGGCCACCGAATTGCGCGCTTTCGGCTTGTTCTTCTTCTTTGTCACTTTGCCGCCCGTTGGGGGATTCACATCAATCTCTTCGTCGGCGTTAGCCGGTTTGGAGAGCAGAAGTGCGGCCTGTTCTTCGACAGCGGCGTCCGCGTCCTCATTTACAGTCGCTTCTTGGCCTATACCTTTGTTATCCTGCTTGCTATCCATGTTTCTTACAATTGTTTTTCTCGACTTTTTCTTTCAGCTTCTGCGCGTTGAATTTGCATTTACTTGCATGCACGTTGCGGGTGCAAACAATTTGGCTAACCGTTTATTCAAAAGTTGCGACACTGATTTTGTTTACATATTAAATTCTTTAAATATGTATAAACAAAAACAGCAGCATTGTTGTAAAACGGCTTTTGTGCTTTGTTATACAAATATCTGTTATACAACAGCTGATGGCAACAGGGCTGCATGAGAAAAACAGTGTAGCAAATATTATTCAGTTTTTAGATCGCAAATGCATTCTATTTTGATATACATTACATATTTTTCATAAAGCTATTAAATGAAAACAAAATCCATTAAACAAATATTTTTATAAATCATATTTGCATTGTTTTATTTTCGTTTTGAAAGGGTGGCAGCTCTGCTGCTTTTTGCACCTACGTCGCATAATGACGTCACTGGAAGTGGCGCGATTTTGATTATCGGCCAACAGTCTGATTTCATAACAGCGCAATTTAAAACGTAACTACGTTCTGAACACTCGTAGTCTTAAAAAGACTAATATGTATTAGTTAGTGAGCCCAACGGTGCTCTAGGGCGTAAAATAGTAGAAACTAACGAACATTCTAGCAAGGCGAGGAATTTGTAGACCAAAAATCGGTGCAGGGTCCCAGAACAAAAGGGAACTACATTAAATGTGGGTCAAAAAGGTCAAAAGACAATCAAGTACTTGGCCGAGTCCTTTGAGAAAGAAATATCATGTATCTGACGCAAGATTGCGTACTATTTGATTATTAAGATTTTGTAGGGGAATCAGAAACAGATCACGTTTGTGTGCATCTTTCTTTGTTTTGGAGATCTTGATGCCTGGGAATCATAATGCTATTTCCCGGAATATCTTCATTATTCCTTACTCTCAAGTAAAAAAGGGCCAAGTTGTTTCCGTTGCGGTCTATATATATTTTGAATATTCATATACATTTGTTTGTGGACTTTGCTTGGTTGTGGATAATTCTTTGAGCACATTGAAATATTACAATTACAAAAATAATAGCCTATGTGAATGACAGGTGTTAAACATAAATAGAAACTTACAAATAACAAAATTAGCTTAGCGCTTACGATTTAGGTCAATATCATATAAAGCCTTCGATGGCAAATTCTATACAGCGATGGGAGAACTACTTTGGTATTTCCCATTTTCAAAACAGCTACGGTTACAACTACGAGCTAAAACATTTAAACTGAGGGCGGCCGGCCAGATTAAACATAACTAGTTAGTTACTAAGAGAGGGAGAGAGCGAATTGATCAATTCAACAGATTCTTCAATTTGAACAGTTAACGTTTTGTGTGCCCCTCTCTGATGTTGAAGGAGCTCCCTTTATATTAGGCTGGGGAATAGCTCATCAAAATTACTCTCCCAGGGGAAGTCCTCGTCTTCTGTGGGCAGAGGAGCATCGTTGTCCAAATGGGACAGCACTGGGGAGCCAATTATTGACTCATAGCCATGGTCGGAAGTGGCCGAGTGCACAGACGGCGCTGGTGATTTGGCCAGCGGTGAGATGGCCTTAATGCGCGGGCAGAGGAACTTCTCCATTGGCTCGAAATTTAGATGGCTGGTCGCCTCGTCGTCCGAGTCATCGGTGGCGTTGATTACATTGAGGTACACCTGTGAGGGTGACGCTGCTGGCGTCGGACACTTCATGATGGCATCGGTAATGTCCTCGCCAGCAGTGACGCCCTCGCTGTAGATCACCTCAACCGCCTCGTTGACGGGCACCGCATCGCCTTCCATCACAATCGTGATGGAGTTCGTCTTAGCGTCGTAGGTGCCATACACCGTATCGGGTGTGGCGCTCTGCAAGAATGCAGCTGCTGACATTGTTGTCGCTGTTGTTGGTGTTGTTGCTGTTGTTGCCGCTGTTGCTATCGCTGTCGCTGTCGCTGTTTTTGTCGTCGTCGTCGTCGCTGTTGTTTTCTTCTGTAGGTTTCCATTTATCTGTGACACCTGCATTCGCGTGCTGTTGTTGATGTCATTGTGTTTTTTAGTGGGTGCGGATGTGGGCGGGCAGATTGGGAAAGGGTTCGCTTTGGTGTCATCGACTAAGCCATCAGCTCTATGCCCGTCGGATTCCATGCACTCTGCTGTGGTCCCCACCACTGGTCCAGGCAGTCGCTTTGGTTCGCCTGCATCTTTGGGAGCAGCTTCGTCGCATGCGCCACCGCCTGTCTCCAGGTCTGCTGTGATATCTGCGAGCAGGCTTTCGGCCAGCTCTTCGAGCCGTCGCGCATCGAACTCTTCATCGTCGACGAGCAACATGTCTTGTATAGAAGGCAGAGCGCCACAATTCTCCAGAGAGAGGCCGTTGTGTTGTTCTGCTTCTGCAGCTGCTGCTGCAACATCTTCGAGGTCAAGGCACGCGCTGACGACTGTGTGTCCACTTGTGTACCCTGCTGCAGAGGGTCAGCATTGGATGCTGCAGATCCAGTGAGTGTGGACACACAGCCCTCAGCGTGTGCATTGACGCCAGCGCTGTTGCTGTGTTTCTGTTTGGCAAGCTGCTTCATTTCGGCCAGTTCCTGGCGCAGTTGTTCCATTTCCGAGTCGAGCTTCTGATTCTTGGCCAGCAAAGATTCGTTGATGCTCTGCAAGCTCTCGCATTTGTTTTGCAGTAATTCCGTTTTGTCTGTTAGTTCCTTGATTTCATATTCCATTTCCTCCATGCGCGCCTTCTTCCGGTCCCGGCTGGTCTGTGCGGCCACCCGGTTCTTTAGCTTCCTGCCAACCAAACACAAGAATATAGTTAAGTAAAGGTCTTTGACCTGGGTTTCCCCACACAACAACTTACTTTCGCTGCACTTTCTCCTCCCAGGACAGATGATCCAGGCGCCGCTTCTTGGCCTTGGTGGGCGTAGCCACATTCGCAGCCATTGTTGTTGGCTCCTCGTCGCCCAGACTGTTGGTCGAGGATGCGTAGCCCGAACTGGACGGCGACGTCCCACCCTTGAGCAGCACCGCGGTCGCTGACAAGGGTGCGGGGCGCAGCTTAGGTAATCCACTCAAATTCAAGCTGCTGCCCCCGATTGCCACATATTTGGATAATAGCACTCCGTTAACTGGTGCCATGGTTTATTTATTAATGTGATATTGTTGTTGTTGTTGTTGCAGTTAATAATTGATAGCAGTGAAGAACTTGGGCAAAAATTAAAATTTCATTTTTGTGGTGCTGTCCGTTCGGCTGCCTCAATTTCAATTTCCGTGATACATGCACGAGCGCTGAATTTTATCTGATTTTCTTTAACTTAAACCATTGGAAGCGCCGCCTCCAGTTTTGCTGCCTCTGCTGCGTTTTTCATGTGTTCGCTGTTTGTGGCTTTGGCTTTCTTCATTGCCTCTGTGCTGCTTGCCCAGGCTTAGTCAACCTAATCTCACGCAATTTTCTCAATCACCTTGTAATTCTGCGCAGCAAAGTTTGAATCAAGCTGTCGTGGACTTTCCTGAATGGGTTAGCACAAAAAGCTGACGTGGCCGTCACTGACTGGCGGTTGGGTTGATTACAGAAAAAACGAGAGGCAAGAAGCAGAAATTGACAAACGAAATGTTATTTAACATGACAGCTACGATAATAACATTCCGACAAATGTTAGGCACATTCTGCGGTAAATAGTTGAATTCAACTGCAGCAGTGGGAAACAGTAAACAGCAAGTAGTGTTTTTGAAATACTTCAGCTTTATAATGCAAAATATACATTTTAATAATAAAACAAGTGATATCAATAAAAAATTGTAAATTTACAAAGTTTACAAAAAAATTATTATTTACTGTCAGACACAAACATCAAATTTTGTATCCAAATACGTTTTCTATCTTTTATAACTTACACCTTAATTGTTCAGAAACCATGCATTTGCGGCATCGGGTTGCGCTCCTTTTTCTTTTCCTTTTCGTTGGCAGCGAGCTCCTCCCTTACCACGTCGGCGACATCATAAATTGTCGTTTTGTGCTATTAAAATTTAATGTTTTCAATTATCAATAGAAACACAAATTTATATTACCTTTAATTGATTAATATAGAAAACGTAGGGTATATTGCCGGTAATTGGATCTATTGCTACTGGCCACATAGCACTTAATTCCTCTTCGGTGAATGGTTCTCCCTCCTCCCTCATTAACTTTTCAAAGTAATCTTTTGTCAGATACCGTTTGTTTTCCGGATCCAAAACTTCGAATGCAGCTAAAAGTTCCTCCGGTTTGGCGGGTTCCATTCTGTGTTATTACGTGAAGTTTGAATATCCACCAAATAGTATATTAATGTAAATTCTCAAACTCGAAACTTACTTTCGGGCCATAAGCAACTGAGAAACATGTGCCATAAACTTTGTCAAATGTGTCTCTCCCGGATTTTCTGCGGAATCAGTGGCTGCAATGACTTCATTTACTTCCTTTTCTGTTGGTACGCAACCCAAAAACCTCAGCACATTGCCCACATTTCGGGTGTCCATATACTTATCGCCGTGGTGATCGAAAATGCAGAACGCCTCGGAAATGCGAACCTCGAGTTCATTCACAAGTGGAACTGTCGATTGCTGTTTTTACTAACTCGAATTCATTACTGCCAAAACAGTGCTTGCAACTTACTGCCGGTTTCCATATTGAAGGTAAATTTAATTACTACCAAAGTGTTTTTTTCTTCTTTTTATTATTATATACTAGTAATTTAGCATTAAAAGTTTAACTTTAAATTTTATAAAAATGGCTAACAATATCTTAAGTACGGTAGTACGTAAGTATTATACGTTTCATTGCAATAAAATATTTGAACAAATAAAGTGTACACGCTTGCTTTAATTTTCGTTATTTATTTGAAAATAAAACATAATTTTGAAATACGGAACACACTTGTCACCTTTTTATGTGAATGGACAACGATAAGTACTGTACTGTCGATGTATCGATATATTATAAATATCCGATGCTTCTTTGTCGTGCGTGAGTGTTTGTTTAATTGTTGATGCCGCTGTGGCTGTTTTAAAATCACAAGTATAAAATTGTGCTAATAAAATAAGTGTATGCAGACTTTTACACATATCGGTGCATTTAATCGTTTTATTTCAATTTATAATAGTATGATCTTTAGTTAATGAACATGTTGAAAGTTATTTATTTTGTCATTTTGTGTGTGTGAGTGTTTTGTATAAGCAACAGGTATACGCGCAACGAGTATCGATAATATCAAGCGAAATATCGTTTAGTTGTAGTTGGGATTTCGTTTGATTCGGTTGAGCCGCGCGTGTGACACTCAAAAGATTTTCCAGCGGGAAAATAAATTTTTGTATAACGCAAACTTCGTGTAGCTGTATTCGGCGCAGTTTACATTTCTTTTAAACATTTGTGCGAATTGCCCAGATTCGGACAACTCACAACAAGTTTTTTACATCATTATCTTCGGCGCAGGTGTAACGCGCTGCTCAGCGTGTCTTCGAGAGGTACCAAAGCAATAACAAGTTCAACCATATACATAATATCGCTTTACACAAGTCGGTACCTACGCTGAAGTGTGTGCCTGTGTGTGTGTGTGTTTCAGTGATAGTGTGCGCAATTTGGAAAACGCGTTTGCGGTTTTCTACGCTCCGAAATGGAAAGTGCCTGCCCGCTCCTGCGTTTGTTGTGATTGCCAATCGATCTACACAAATCGAAGCAAACAAAGAGGTGCGAAGAATGAAAGTGATTTTTGTTGTTTTTTTTTTTACTAGTATTTGCTGTTGTTTTTGTTAATGTTGTTTGCCCACACTCAGTACACACTAGCAAATTGCAAATTGTTTACCTTGTGTCGAGTTTTACCACATTCCACACATACAAATGAGAGCATATCATAGAAAGTAGATTAAATGTGTGTGTGTGTGTGATTGATGACAACTATGAAAAGCTACATATATGTATTTAATACGCGATTCATTCATACTTATATACAACGTTTCATTTACCCTAATCTTGAGTTTTTCTCACAAGTATACAAATAAATATGTATGCAAATACACAGTTTTGTAAAAAGTTTGCTGCGGCCAATTCAAAATGTACATTTGCTTAATATGCAAAGTTTTTGCCCACTTAATCATAATCATGTTCATATGACGGCCTCCGCTAGTTCCCATATAAACTAAGCGGCAGCTCAGCGCAACGCATCAGCCGAGTTTGTCAACATAAAACAAAACTGCTCTAGTCGGAAGCGCCCGACTAAGGGATACCCAGTTATAAACACTCAACTTAGCCCCTGTGCTTCTTCCCTTCGTCACACTATGGGACATTCATTGTTGAATAACCTTCTAAGTTTAGTGTTTGATCTTTATGAAATTTGAAGGACTCAAAATCAAGGTGGTGCAAGGTAGCCAAAAAGTGAAAAATTCTTGATCTGCATATACTAAACCAAATTTGGTAGCTTCATCTCTTACGGCCTCTAAGTTAGGGTCCGAGACTTATCGATAGTAAGAAATCGAAGTTCGATCCAAACTCCAATTCTCTAGAACTTATAGTTGCTGAGATCGAGTCGATTCGGCTATTGATGCGGACCAAGACTATAAGTATATACTTTAAACTATTTATATATATACTTATACATTTGCACAAGACTATTATACCCTTGTTTATCCATTTTCAATGGGTACAAGGTATAAAAAGTCTAATGTAGTTTTTACGTGGAAAAGTAAAAGACGGTTATAATTATAAACGTTAATGCTGAATTTCACCCGTGAAGTGAAATTATTGTTTTTGCGGTTGCAACTGCAACTTATTTACCGCTGCGCGAAGTTGACACCTCTCCTCTGTCTCTCGTCTCTCTCTCTCTCTTTCTTACTCTGTAGTCGGTACGTGCAGTTTTCGCCTTTTGGCTTGGCGACAGGTGGCCAGCAGCGTGCAACGTTCAACGTGCAACGTGCAACGCCAGCGATCCAAATAGAGAGCGTGCCGACTCTTGACCGCAGGCCACAACGCTTCGCGACTCGTTTGCCCAGTGCATTGTTGTCGTTGAAGCTATCCTGCGTCTGCGTCTGCGTCCGCGTCCGCGTCCCGTGGCAAGTGCAGATGCCACCAATACCAAGGCATATAAGTATATATGTACATGTGCATGTAGATTTGTGTATATGTAAACAATGCTGTGTGTGTGTGAGTGATTATGTGGGGGTTACCTTTGCCTGTGCTGTTGTTGTTGTTTGTGGCATCATGTCTGACTGGTCGATCTGGTGGCATGGTCTGAAAACTCGTTTCTTGCCTTTGTTGTGCTCTTTGTTTTTGTTGTTGTTGCTGCTGCTGGCATTCTTTGCTGGTGATTGTTGCCGCGGTTCCTATAAATTTTTTTAGTGTTTTTTTTTTTGGTTTTGTTTTATTATTGGAGTAAATTTTTCGCTTGAGGAATTTAATATTATTGCCGTGCTTGTTGCCCCTTTTTTCGCACAGTTAATTTTCTTTTTACTCATACCCGCATACGAATTCATAATTTTTTTTATTCTTCTGCGTGAGTCAACGTTTTGGATTTTCAAGGAAATTTTTCATTTGTGTGTCTTGTATAGAGCTTTATTTGAATTCAGTCTGATGCAAAACATGAACTTAAAGCATTTAGTTAAACTGTATATATTAAACTTGGATTTAACAAACAGCCAATTGTTAAACACTTTTTTTATTTAAACAATAAACTGAAAGTGAAGATCATTTTTAGGGGTTTTCATGGCCGTTTAGTGAAGCAAATGCTTTGTTTAAAACTAGATATTTATTTGTATTGGTACATATGTGTGTATGTATATCTGTACACATAAATAATGTGTTTAACTAACCGAAAAACAATGGTTAAAGGGCGAATGAAGAAGGTCAAATGGAAATGTAACCTAGGCAATTGGATATAGCTTTGTAAAACTGAGTATTACTTGAACGGGTATGCAAAGTATACCAAGTAAAGTATACCAAAGTATACCAATGTACAGTACGAAAGACTATCTTGCAGCCTATTAAATCCAGATGAGGATGTTTGGTCCATTAAACTAAAGATGCCTCTTAGAGTTTGTTGCTCGAAACATTATTTTCTATTTATTTATCTTCTTAATTCTATATAACATTTCAACTAAAGGATCAAATTTAATTTGCTTATTTTTCCTATTGCTCTCATTTAAAATAAATACAATTTCACAAATATTTTTTTCAATATATAGAAATGCAAATTTACATTTTTAATCGATTGTGGTTGTTACAATTAGTATAAAAAACAACATTAAAACCGATTCTGAGGGGGTCAAATTTTTTGTCAAAAATCATGCAAAAATTGACCAAAATTTTGACATGTAAAGCCCTCGGATCCATAGCTCCTATATTTCAAACGCCCATAACTTCGTCAAAACTGAACCGATTTTCATGTTTGTTACCATTTTGTTCATCATTTATCCACTAGATTGATTCTGCATTTCAAATATGAGCATTTTTGAAAATAAATTTTTTTTGAATTTTTTGTCAATAAAAGCATGTACCCCCCCCTTACTCATTTTGGAAAAAATTTTTTTTTCAAAATTTAGAATTCGAATTTCTATTTTTAATCGATCGTGGTTGTCATAATTAGTATAAAAAACAACATTAAAACCGATTCTGAGGGGGTCGAATTTTTTGTCAAAAATCACGCAAAAATTAACAAAAATTTTGACATGTAAAGCCCTCGGATCCATAGCTCCTATATTTCAAACGCCCAAAACTTCGTCTAAACTGAACCGATTTTCATGTTTGATGCCATTTTGTTCATGATTTATCCTCAAGATTGATTCTGCATTTCAAATATAAGTATTTTTGTACCCTCAGATTGTTAACTTGTGTAGAGAGATTTTTATTTTATAAAAGCCATAACACTTTTTAACACTGTGTAAAATTTGGCCACATCTTATGTCTATCGTCTGTTTTGTATATTGTATTTATAAATATATATATTAATATATTATATTATTCCGATTATTTGCAGTTTAAAGTAACGTAAAAGCGTGATGATGTCAAATGGGCTTGATGAGTTCCCAATGACAAAGCGAACACGAGACAATAATTAGCAGAAGCTAGACAAAGCATTTGAGAAATTAAACGAATACAACAACAAACATTCTGAGACGAAACGATGGCAAATAGATGCCCAGTAATTGCGGACTAAGTTAGAGCTAGGAAACAAACAAGTTTATTTTCGACAACATCGTGAGGAAGATGCCGATAATAACAGCGACTACAACGACGACGGCGGGCGCTGCAGCGGCGAGCGCAGCGGCTAAAAGCGGCGCAAAGGCAGCGGCGATGCCAGCAATCTCGACGGCGGCAGCGCCAGCGTCGAGTGATTACCTAATGCACCAACACCAACACCAACATCAACTTCAACAGCAGCAGCAGCAGCAGCAGCAGTTCAACAGCCACTATTATCAACAGCAGCAACAGTTGGCGCCAGGTTCGGCTGTGCTAAATGCTTCCCACCAGCATTCGCATACACATCCACATCCACATCCACATCCTGTTGCCAGTTCAGCGGCTACGGCAACAACAACAGCGACAGCGGCCGCCGCCGCAGCAGCAGCTGTGGCAATTGCGTCGAGCGGCGCCTCAACCAGTTTTGCAGCATTTAACGGAAACTCAAGTCTAAATTCTAACCTTGCCAACGGAAGTAGCCGCGTTAACCAAGCCAAGAAATTCAATTGCAACGACGGCATCGGCGCTGGCGATCTAGCTGTTGCTGCTGCGGGCAATGGCGACGGCAACAGTTATGCAATGGCCGCGGCTGCCATGCAGAAGCCAACAGCGACAGCAGCAGCAGCAGCGCCGCCCATCGGCCTGCCGCCACCCGCCATCAAGAAGCCGACGTCTGCATCGCTGCACGCCTCGCGCGAAGATGTCGCCTCCTTGGGCGGCACCTCCTCGGTCAACAGCCAGGTCTCTGGCCACCATCAGTTCATTGGCAACGGCGGCGTCAACGGCAGCTCGGCAACTGGACGCACTGGAGGCCATCCCAGCAGCATACTAAAAGGCAGCAAAGGTAGGAAACACTACTCCCCAGACTCATCACAGAGGTGTCTTTAGCTTTATAGTTTATAGTTGCTGTACTCGATAAAAAAGAGGTTTTTGTGATAGAAAGCTTAATTACTTCACAGATAAATGTTCCAGCTTTAATTGCCTTTCGTGCTAGATCACAACACAATGCAGAAGTGTCTGCGGTCCCCAATTAAAAAAGCTGTTCTCTCTTTCCAAGCGATGTATTTTATAGGTACAGGCTATAAAATTGAATTTAAATTGACAATTGTTTCTTTTTATGTAATTAAATATGAACCAATTGATTTAATCGTTACTTGTTTATGTTTATGGACGAATGACATTCAATTTAAATTCTTTTAATTTATCTTAACTTCGAAGTCGAAGAATATAAAAAATAAGACATTTATCGGCAACAGATTTCTTTAAAGATGTAGATCGACTTTAGAAAAAATTAATTTTTTATTACGTTCGTATTACATTTTTTCATAATATGTATATTAGCAGCAGGTGTATATCATATATATATATACACTGAGAGTAAAAACCAAGAATTTTGTGCTTCAATCTAATACAAACTCAGGTGGAAATTTTAGTTTTTGCTATCAAAAAATGTCTGAATATAAAACTCAAATACTTTTCTCAATCTGAAAGAGTTGTGCTTTCATTAAGAACATTCAACGTTTTTTTCTAGATTTCTCGCAATGAGTATTTTATATTTTAATTTTATAAAAAGAGATATTTCTAAATGGTAAATATTTGTAGTGCTTGGTATATAATCTTCTTAAGATTGCAGCGCATCTGAAGCAACTGCAGGAAAATTTGTGTTTTGTAAACAAAAGTAATGAGCAATAATTTGTTTAGTTCTCGAATTATCCAGATATATTTTCTTATACACATCGATGGCACTGGGAGATTTTACTATTTACCCAAAAATACGTTGCCTTACAAGCTGGCAGCTTTAAATAGGTGATTAAAATGTGTTTGGTTTGTGCAGGGCAAACACATCTAAAGGAATTGAGGTCACTTCGCTGGAGCTGTTAACCATGGCAGTCCAAATAACAGGCACATGTAGTCCGAGCTATTCATTTCCGCCCACATGGCCAGCACGAGTGCACCCACTTCAATTTCGGGCTGGGTTTGGTTTCGGTTTCAAATGCACTTGCAATGCTGCCGAGCAAATACGAAATTAGCTGCTGTTCAAAATAACCAAAATAAGCAAAAGACTTAAATTTAATTTGTTTTTGCCCTGTTCGGTATAGCCCCCCATAGGAGAAAAAGGTCTCCTGCCCAGCGGGGCGACAGAAAAAAAAATTACAATTGATTGCTGTTTGTTTTATGGCTTGTGTCTTGTACTTTTGTTTAAGCAGACACGTGCCAATTGTTTACACGTCATGCTCAACTGAAAGACTTAAGACAATGGCTCAGATGTAAGACGAACCCATTTCTCACTTCTGCTTGTGGGTCTTCTAGCTCTACCACGGCCCGAACAGCCAAACAGTTCACTTTCAATGGTGTTGGCTTTACATTCTTGACTGACTTTCTGTTCTGTTTACTCTATGCTGGTTAGTTCAAGAGTAAGTTCAACTGAAGTTCACTTCGGAGCTGCTAAATGCCGTCGACATATCTAATTCCTACGACTATAGAGAAATGATACTCTATACCACGACATTTTCCAGCTAAGGGCAAAATATACTAAATACATATATAGTAAATATTAAAGAGAATTTTTTACTTTAATTAAGATTCATCTTTTTTAACTTGAGAACAAATGTCTCTCAATCTTGATAAAAAAAAAATGTATTTAAATTGGGAAATTTATATTATTGAAGCACATTTAAGAATTTGTTTCTCTTTTATAAGAATACTTCAGAACGTCATGTTTTTGTGCCTGAATTTAAGCCGACACTTCTCTCTGAAAAGTAACATTAATATGCTTTATTAATAAGATATTATACTATATAAAGACACTCAACAATTTACAGCCGACCAAGCGATATATGTTTAACGTTAGATATTATGTAATTTGTATACAGTAACAGTTGTAATTTGAGATATTGCGAATGAATCTAGAGGGTATCTGGTGGTCATGCAATTCGACTCTGCTTAGCATACTCACTTATGTGTCCTGCATTTGAGACTCTGGAGTGGAACTCGATGCACAGTGTAATGTGAGAGCAAGTGCCGCTTAATCCACTTGCCTTTGTGTCGCATGGAGCTCAACTACCCGAACACTTGCCATCTAATTTATGTTTGTCTGCGCGCTGGGACGCGGCGTAGTAAATTTAATAGTAATAGCGGGTTAACCACATTCACAGCCACATTTCATTCATGAAAAACAAAACGAGTTCACGCCAAAGCCAAATCGACCCACATGCCACATGTGAGCGGGGGCTGCCTCGGGTTTGATCGAGTTCAAAGCTGTTTTTGGTGCCGTTGTCAGCGTGTGCGTGGGCGTGGGCGTGTGGGCGTGGCCAACATTAGTCCGCTTATGCATATGAAGTGGAAAATTGATATTTATAGTTTAAAGACTCATTTAATAAAGAGTGCGCGTTGGCTTTGCTGCGGCCAAATCATCAGCACAGATATGTAAAACACGGCCTTAACAGGCCAATTGAGTTGAATTCTGGTCAAAAGAAGAGTCAGCAACCATAAACGATTTCGGAAGTTAGCCAAGCGACATTTCCTAATCGGAGAATCATCTGTGGATGATGTAAAAGGTTTCGCTTCGTTTAGTTTTCCAGCAGGTGTTGCCCAATTGTTATGCGGGCCTAAATGTTGAATTTGGTAACATTTCGTGAAACCTTTAAAAACTTATTTATTAGCGCGTTGCTGCCATGCAGTAAAATGTGTGAATTTATTGGGGGAGTTGAGTTGAGGCTCCGAAATGTTCACTTGGTTAATGCCATGCCAAGACAGTCCCTGGATGGCAACGAACTCCCCGGTCACCCACGAGGAAACACCTCGACGCTGCCTTATCATTTACGCGTCACGTCAGTGGCAATTAGCAGAAGCGTCGCCGCTGCTGCCATTCGCGTCATATGATGCGATTATTAATTTCTTGATTACGACAACATTGTGACATGCAAAAGGAACCACCTTCGTGGTGGCGAGGGGCCGCACCTGGCCTATGGCGTGCAGTGTAAGCCAAGTTAACGAAGCAGCAAAGCCAATTAGATGCCATCATTATGCGGCTGCCGAGCAGCGCGCAGAAGAACCAACATCTACTGTGCCAGGAGCCGCAGTTCCACACATTGCCACACATTGCCAGCCGATGATGAATCAGCTCCAGCGCCATTTCTTTCATGCAGTAGGTGCCACCAGCCACCAGCACATTTGTTGTAGGGTCGCCTGTGAAGCGTTCTTGAGAACAAAGACACTGCCTTCATTCCGGGGCTGGGTTGCAGTTGCAGTTGCTTCGCTTGCCGTCCTGAAGTGGGGCACATTGCTTGGCTCAATGACATTAATTACTTGGTATGTGACGCACATCGGAGTGCAAGTTGCGCAGTTGCGGCGGAGTCTCTTCAATTCAATGGATTGACCACTTGTTGGGCTCTGCGACTGCATACACGCCCAGTTATTTCTACATAGAAAGCGTGGACGGACTTTGAATAGCTAATTGAATTGTGAGCCGAGCACTTTATTTTTCCACGACAACTTGTTCTTAACTTAGAAAGGAATAAAGAGCAGCAAACAGGGAGAGAGAAGTTGACTAAGGCCCGTCTCTCCATTTCTCTCCGTCTAACCGAAACTCTATTTTCAGGTAAACTTGAGAATGCGTTCAGTTTCATGCGTCGCTGTCATTGACCCTCCTCAGAAATTGGTAACTTGTAAACTGCATTTCACGATCCACCCCTGACTGCTGGTCTCGTAATAATGGACTTCCCATGACGACTCACCTTGCGGGTCTGTCTTTGTGTGCCTGGCTTGAAGTGAGTCATGCTCTCGACCTGGCCGATTCACACTGCTCTGTTTTATACTCTTTTGCGATGGCTGCTTCAATTTTCTCTCCTCCCTAAATTTTTATTTTGTGATGTATTTTCTTGATTAGGCTATGTTTCTCTGTTGCTGCTTAAACTTTAACAAAGTGGAAATCGGTATATTTTATAATTTTGTACTGTAACTGACTTGTTTTATATAAAAACAGATACAATTTAAAATAGAACCCATGTTGACTTCTATAAAAGCACTTCCGAAAATTAAACATCTACATCATTGAACGTTATCAGGCATATGGAAAACGAGGTTCCCGTTGTAAATATCAGGCGTGATGATGGAATGATGAATTAGTAATTTTTTTAGAATATAGGATGATTAAAATCTATCTATTTTGTATAATTTGAATCGTGTTTTATATAAAAACATTTATATACTTGTTCACAAAGTGAAGAGTATATTCGGTTTGTTGTTTTTCTTCTTTATGAATGACGTATACCATATCGTCATCTGCAAAGGGTATTTAATCTTCGGGCTCTTTAATAGCGGATTTTTTTCTTGTTTTGTGCTAATCAAGCAATATCCATTACTCATAATAAGAGGTTACGTCTGAGGTTTCTTTTGTATAGTCCGTGATTGACAACGATAATCACGCAAAAATGGTGGTTAATTGCAGAAAAGAGATTGACGGGCAAAAGAGATGCGAATGCGGAGATACACTCCTGAGCAGTTCCCAACTTCGACTCATTGTTAGATCAACAATGCATTCTCAAGCTCTAACTCCAAAAGGCCCCAGCTAAATATAAACAGAGATCTGCTGCGGAGCATATGTCCGCCCCGAGCACGCCCAATTTGAAGATGGGGCGTGCTAAGTTTAAGGGCAGCGGCAGATCCAACAGATCCAAGACAAGATGTTGTTCAGGAAGAGAGTTCATTGACTTGCAAATGAAAGCAAAGATCGGGTCGAACTAAACGTAAAACAATATTCAATTTAAATCCTTCGATTTCGAGTGGAGAGCAAGAACAGGATAGCATTAGAAAATCTTTTTGTATCTTCTCATTTTCATTGGGCTGAATCTGTTTTCTCCTCACTAAGTTTTTAATTTGTTTTCTTATCTTTAAACTGAAAAGATAAGAACATGTTTTGCATAGATAAGCAAATGTTATACAGTATATAAAATAAAGTCAAGTAGAGATGTAAATGACTCGACCCGACTTTCAGAACACTCTTATAAATACTCCAACCTGGCTCGCTTTTATAGAGCGCTGTGTATTGAAAAGAACTGTATTTTTGTGCCACATCTGGTGATCAAATAGCTTCTCGCTCGCTCCACAAATATTTACACAACCAGTCGACATAGACAAGTGAAGTTGGCTGGAGGCGGGCGGGGGAGGGGGGGGCTGGGTGTGGGGCAGGGGAGCGACTGTTAAAGCAAACTGTGCCACACAGATTCACAGCAAAAACGCAGCGCCAACAACTTCCGTACTTGGGCTCGTTCGTTCACACTTTCTGGATTATGCAGCCTCCAAACAAGCACACACGCACACACACACACACACTCACACACACACACACACACACACACTCACACACTCACACTCACACACACTATTCTGCATAGAACAACTTCTATTTGCGTTAGTTGGTGAAGCGCCCATTGACGGCACCGACTGCTGGCTGCGTCTCCCTGGTCGCTGTCCAACTGAATCGAACACGAGGGGCTTTTACCGTTGGCCGTCTGGCCGTTGGCTGCTCCCTATTTGATAAGACCCGTCCCGCTGGCCCTTACAGCTAGCAAACAGCGTATGTAAATATTTATCTTCTTCTATGCAAATGATTCATTTCGAAATTTGATTTTTGCGCTGTGCAGGTTTGTTAGAACGCTCTTCTGGTTCACTCTGGATTGCAATTCGTTTAGCGATGTTGCTGGCCATACATATGTATGAATAGGCCCGCCTATATCCATTAGCATGTATATGGGACATGTCTCCATATGGGCTAACGATGACTGGACCGCTTCTTTTTGCCAGCTTTGCTTGATCACAGCTACATTGAAAGCTTCGCGTCTGCATTAATGAGCATCAATTTGTATTTTAGAATGAGATTGAGCTAAAATCACGCGAGTCCAATGACTTTTATAAATACCTGGAGTTCTCTGAATGAGTTTGATTTCAAGAAACTATGCTAAAGAGTTTAATCTCTTAAGAGCCTTCTCTTTACCATGGTCGGTTATATATTTAAACTAATGTCTGGCAGATATTTGATATCCTGATAGCCTTAATGAGATTAAGTATTAAGAGTATTCTTCCTGTACAACATATACACATGTGCTATTTATATATAATTGCACCCTTCAAGATTCTTCTTTTTAACTAGATGCACTTAGAGGGGAGTGCTGAAAACTGGGTCAGTCGCTGAAGTAAGCCTTTCTGGGGCCACTCTTTGGTTAATAAAACACTTGTTTGTTGGCTAGGATCAAACAGTTTACGGTTCATTCAACAGAGACAACAAAACGCGATGCGGTAGCTTTTGGCCATGCAGCGGGCCAACCAGGGGCTGGGCCACACTATTTTCCGCTGGCTGCACACCTGTGCAGGTGGGCAAATTACCAAGCAATGGACTAGGGTGACAAATCATTCAAGCAAGAGCTAATTGTGGGGCGCCCATATCCGGTTTGAGGTCAGCTTCTAGTTCATTGAGGGATTTAAATTGGAATTGGTTGTTACTTTCAAGGAATTTAGCAAAAATTCTCGTGGGCAGTTGACTTGATGGCGTGGAAAGCTTTAAACCTAACCCTTTCAGTATTATAAATAGTTGTCAGCTGTCCTTAGCTTACTTGTATATAATTATTTACTATTTTATTTGCAGAGAACCTTTTGCAAAATACATATTATAATGGCGAAGGGGGGGACAGCAGCATGGGCAGCGAATGTGGCGCAGCAGATATCAATCAGACTAACCACGATGATCCCGGCGATGGTCTAGGACCTCTGCCGCCCAAATGGGAGACCGCCTACACGGAACGTGGCGAGCTGTATTTCATAGAGTGAGTGACAAAGTGTCTTAACAGCATATGCAATGATAACAATTTTCTCTCTGTGTAGCCACAATACGGGCACCTCACATTGGCTGGATCCGCGTCTGTCCAAGTACCAGAAGAAGTCGCTGGAGGACTGCTGCGAGGATGAGCTGCCGTATGGCTGGGAAAAGATAGAGGACTCCATGTATGGCATGTATTTTATTGACCATGTCAACCGTCGCACGCAGTATGAGAATCCCGTGCTGGAGGCGAAACGCCGCGCGGCCGAGCAGCGTCAGCAGCAGGAACAGCTGCAGCTGCAGCAGCAACACCAGCAGCAGCACCAGCAGCAGCAGCACCAGCAGCAGCAGTTGCAGTTGCAGCAACGCTCCAAGACGCCGACGGCAGCGCAGGAGGCGGCTGCCAGGCAGACGCCGATGCCAGCGGCGGCGATTGCTGCCATTGGCAGTGGTCCCGCCAAGCTGCCGTACAAGTTCACGCGCAATCCGGCGGAGCTGCAGGGCCAGCGTATCAACACGACGCTGCTGAAGTCCACGCGCGGACTGGGCTTTACGATCGTCGGCAGCGATGGCAGCAACGGCAGCGACGTGGAGGAGTTTCTGCAGATCAAGACCGTGGTGCCCAATGGCCCCGCCTGGCTGGACGGCCAGCTGCAGACGGGCGACGTGCTGGTCTATGTCAACGATACTTGCGTGCTGGGCTACACGCACCACGACATGGTCAACATCTTTCAGTCCATACTGCCCGGCGAGACGGCTGCGCTCGAGGTGTGCCGCGGCTATCCGCTGCCCTTCGATCCGAATGATCCCAACACCGAGGTGGTGACGACCATGGCCGTAGACGGACTGCCCTGCGAGTCGGAGAAGCAGCGTCGCCTGAATGTCGACCTCAACATGGACGGCAATTACAATTTTCTCGATCTGTCCGGCGAAGGCGTCAGCAAAGCTGCCGGCAGTGGTTTCATTCTGATGAAGAAACCGGAGCTGTACACGTTCTCCATTATGAAGGGCGCCATGGGCTTTGGGTTTACCATCGCTGACTCCGCGTGCGGTCAAATTGTGAAGAAGATCCTCGACCGCAACTGCTGCACTCAGCTGCTGGAGGGCGATGTCCTGCTCGAGATAAACGGCATCAACGTGCGCAACAAGCCCCACTTCTATGTGGTGGAGCTGCTGAAGGAATGCAGCCAAACGACGGCCACCGCTCTCAAGATACAGCGCACGCCGCCCGATCCAGCGACGCCCAGCCAAGGCGTCCAGCTGGGCGTCGGCAATGTGGCCAATCTGCGCAAGAATTTTGTCGGCGGCACGGGCGGCGGCCTGTTTCGCAGCAAGACGCCCACCGCTGATCTGTACAGCACCCAGCCCAAAGAGGTGCTGCCGATGCGGCCCAAGACGCCGTTGGTGGATACGAGACGTGCCCGCGTTTTGACGCCCAACAACGAGCTGCAGCAGCTGGATGTGGACGCGGTGGGTGAAAACAAATCGCTGCACCTGCAGGCCCACCAGGGCAAGTCAAATAACAGCCTGCAGGAGCTGGACGATATACCCTTCATGGATCCCTACCCCAAGATGGTCAGTCGTCTGAGCGAGCGTCTCGCCGAGGCCACGCTGCAGGGCAGCGTCGATGTCGATGTCGGCGATTCAGGCAACTATAATCCCATTTATGGCCTGCCGCCGAGCATGCAGCCGCTGCCCCTGCCGCTGGCACACCATGAGTCCTGCTACTGCTACGACTGCCAGGCGCAGCGCTACCAACGGCCCCAGCAGTCGTCCCAGCTGGGCTACTACGTCCAGCAGCCGGCCGTTTCTGCGGCAAGTGGCCAGTACTCGCCGTTGCAGGCGGCGCATATCCAGAACGAGCGCATGCAGCGACGCGTCAACGAACTGCTGAGCGACAGGCGACGCGTAGGATTCGCCAACTTGGATCCGCCTCAGCAGCAGCAGCAGCAGCTGCAGTTGCAGCAGCATCAGCAGCAGCAGCGGCATTCGCCCAGCTGGCGCAATGGCGCCTTACTGGATGTCTCGGAGGACGCCGATCAGTGTGAGCTGACCGAGGTAACGTTGGAGCGTCAGGCGATGGGCTTCGGCTTTCGCATTGTAGGCGGCACCGAGGAGGGCTCTCAGGTGACCGTTGGCCACATTGTGCCGGGCGGCGCAGCGGACAACGATCACCGCATTGCCACCGGTGACGAGATCCTCAGCATTGACGGCATTAATGTGGTAAGTCGATTCGTCTTCCAACAGCGATTCACGTTTCCTAACTGCTTTTCACTTCGTTTCTGTAATTGGGCTAGCTTAACTCCTCGCACCACAAGGTTGTTTCGCTGGTGGGCGAGTCCGCCGTCCGCGGCCAGGTGACTATGATATTGCGACGACGACGGGCGCCGCTGCTGCAGCAGACGCCGTTGGCGCAACTCCGACGCTATCCTTACGACGTAATTGTCAGTCGTCATGAGAACGAAGGCTTTGGCTTCGTCATAATCTCCTCGTCTAATCACTACTACGGCTCCACAATAGGTATGAACAGTCCTTCCATAAGATCAATTGCCTGTTTTTACATTTCACCCGCTCCTCCACAGGCAAACTGATACCTGGCAGTCCGGCCGATCGCTGTGGCGAGCTGAAGGTGGGAGACCGGATTATTGCTGTTAACCGTATCGATATTGCGGGCATGTCGCACGGCGATGTCGTTAATCTCATTAAGGAGTCGGGCTTGCATGTGCGCCTCACCATTGGCTGTCCACTGAAAGAGGGCGGACCCAGTCCAGGCGGCAGCAGCGGCGGACTCGGCTCCAACACCCCGTTGCAGGCATCGCCCAGTCTGCTCAAAGCCCCGCCACAACAACAACAACATCAGCAGCAGCAGCAGCAACTGGAGATGCCGGGACTAGGCCCAATGCCTGGTGGCTATCTGGAACGGGCCAGCACAAACATCGCGGCCACGCTCGCCCTTCATCAGCAGCAGCCACAGTTATGACTCTGAGATCTACGCATTCGGCTCTACAAGAGCTTTCTTTAGCTAGTTTAAATGTGCATTCTACAAGTGCAGTGCCGTAGTTTTAATTAGAACTGCTAAGTAACCCCAAAGACTGAATTTAGTAAGCGTATGTAAAATTTCAATTTGCGAATCTCCGAGGTCTTCGCTAAGCTACACGAAATTGTTATAGAAATCTGGTTTCAATCCCTTTTAAGTGATTTGCCTTATAGCTTACATAGATATAAGTGATAATTGAAATCATTGAGCTTATCTATGTATGAAACAAATGAATCTGATTGTGAAATATGGCATTATTTTAACAGTTTAGCATAGCCCAATATTTTGTAAGAGGCGTTATATAGGATTTGTTTACAAATACCAATTATTTAGACTAGACATATATGTACAAATGTATAGGACTTAAATATTTTTATTTATACATTAATGTGTTGTTCAATAAATGATATTACAACTACTTTTGAATGCGCAAGTTATTATGATATTTTTCCAATTGGCTGCAAAGTATCCGATAATATGATGTTAAAAAAATGTCTATTCCAGGTGTCGTTCTCCAACGACTTTTTTCAGGTCTATTCTTTTGATAAGAGCTTTTTATAGTAGCCTTATACCAAAGGATTTATACCAATGTGATGTTTTACTAAATTTCAGGCCGACTTGGTATATATACATTGGAAAAAGATTTTAAATCCATTCTGGCACTTTCTCATTTTATTTACTTAAGTAAAAATCATAATTTATTTGTAGTACTTTATTACAAAATTTAAATGTTTCTGCTAATTAAGCTTATGTATAAAATATAAAAATGAGTTGAATACAGCTTGGAAACATTGTGACAACACATTTTATATGGGTTTAATTTTGAAATGAAGACCGATGAGAGAAAATACCAAACACTTTAGATCCTGCACCAAGTAATAGAAACAGCGCAAGCCTTCTGGATCCTTGGATCGATTGACGTCCACCAATGATCCTGTTTTTGAGGTAGTAAAGGAGATGTGCTCGTCACCAATAACAATCTCCAGTTCCTGTCATATGAACGCATTGTGGTTAATATATGAAAGTACAGTGTTTCCCTCCTTCTTACCTGTCGACCAACGCGATCCGGTGGCGGCCACGGCAGGTCGTCTTCCTGCATTATTTCCGAGTCAATTATGATGCGTTTTAGTTCCTCCATGACGGATTGATGCACAAAGGCCTCTTTACGGATCATGGTGTCGTTCTTGTAGTTGGAATTGTTGGCGTATCGAAGTTTGCCATCTGGTCGGAACTCAAACTCCAAGAACTCGTGTCCAAATTTTCCCTTGTGGCCCACATAATAGCGTAAATAGAAGTCCTCCGTTGACATTGTTCGTTTTTGTGTTGTGCAAATCGTTTTTAGTAGCTTTTAATAAAGCAAAATTTGATTTTTCTCCGGCATCCACTTTTACCCACAACGTTGCGGATGTGTTTAGGGTTGCTGCATTGTGGTTGGTTTTAATAAATTACTATTCCATGTCGATAAGCTTTTGCGAATCGATTACTATCGATATGCACGCGTGGCAACGCGAATGGCGCACTGCGAGCAAGTTGGCCAAATGCCGTGTTGAGTTTTGCGTTAAAATGTAACATAATTTTGTTTAAATGTAACTACCTCCATAAATCACGCAATAAATGCGGTAAGTAAGCGCTAAAGTAAACATTGGGAAATATGTGCACAAACTTGTGCTGACAACATTGTAATTGCAATTTTGCAACAAAGTTGGCAAATACACACATATATGGTGTTTTTGTTGTTGGTTGTTTTGTTCAATACGCATGGACGCCAATGTAATGGCGTCGCAAAACTCGCTATACGTGAGAGAACGCTCGTCAACAAGGGGGTGGATGTCAGCTCCACCGCCTTGGCGACGCTGCCACAGCAGCAGCACTGGTCGGATCTCGGTCAAAGTAATTTTACAAAAACAAGCACTAAACATTTGGTGAGAGCGCCGCTGAGAGTTGGCGTGTGCGAATTGTTGTTATTATTGTCGCCACAAAACGAAAGTGCAAGGATTTGAAGGCGCCTGCGCGTCTAATGGCGGGAAATCAACAAGCGTTGCCTGTGTACCTCCACGTGTGTCAATATTGCGTGCATATCCTGCCTGTCGTCCTTCGGGCCAGCAGCGAAATGTCGGTCGTGCAACAAAGTTGCTCTCGGTATCTCTTATTTTCTCTCGCATTACGTTAACTGTGGTGGTTTTGTTTTGACTGACGTCACAAAATCGATGACATTGAGTGCAACTTTGTTGCTGTCTCTCGGTCAGCGCATGTGAAGCAATAATGTTGCATCCATCCGCATACCGATGTGCTGGTGCCTGGTCCTGTCCTTGTGCTTGTGCCTGGACTCGCCTAGTAATGTCTGCCCTGCTCTGCTTTCTTTCATAATATTTACACTTTAAGCAAAAACACAAACACTTGCCGTCGCATTCTCTAGCTCCGACGCTGCTCTGTGCTGACTATCCAATTTTCTCTCCGTGCAATTTTTGCCGGCTGCTGCTGCTGCTGTTCTGCCGCTGCCGCTGCCGACGCAGCTGCCGCCGCGTCGCTTACAACTTTGTTAACTTCGGGATTCTGGTGTATGCAGTCGGTATTGAGGACAGTAACCGGGACGAAGTTACTTTGTTGCGCATTAATTGATTTTTTCCGGATCCTTGTCATAGTTCAAGTTTTTTCTACACCAAAGTAAATCAAAGCAAACAATTAATTAAATAGAACACTGTAAAAAGTGTTTATTAAATTACTTTACTTATTAGTTCGCAAATAAAAAATTGCAATTTGAAGACAATCCGAAAACTATAAACTAGTGCGTGAAGTGTTGGTAAGCAAATTTTACAAGGATTTTTATGGAAAATTTATACATAACTTTACTATATACATAGACTTTGCTTCGTAGCTTTCAAAGATATAAGTAGTATAGTTAAAATATTTGAGCTTGAAACAGATGAATCTGAATTGCGTTGTACAGGGTTTATCTTTATTTATTTTTAATATGCAAATCGTTTTTATGATTTTTCCAATTCAGTTCTCATCAGAGTCAATTTGCATAGATAAAAGTAACCACTAATTTGATATAAATTATTAATTTTCTATTAACATATAAGTATAATAGAACCGACCGTAATAAAGCATTATATTATTATTAATATATAAATAATGTTTTTGCACTTCTGCTTAACAAGAGATTTAAAAGAAAATACGATAAAATTAAAAAAATTTTAAATGTCTGAAAAATTGTAAATAACTGTCACGCCCAGTAATTGGAAGTAGGCAATAGTTTGACTAAGCCAATTAATAAAAATTAGCTTGCAGCCAACTTTTAATTGAGATTTGTAAATTATTAAACTAAATGCATTATTTATGCTCTTACATTAAATTTTAGTTGTGATAAATACTTAGCTGATTTTGAAAATAATGCACTTTAAGTAATTAATTTTTCGCTTATTATATATTTTTACATTTTCTTTTTCTTACAGGCAATGTAGAGACTTTTTTAAGAAGATATAGTTATATATACGAACGTTCAAAGGCGTTACATAGAACATTCCATCTGGTGTAGTAAAGTAATTATGAATACATGAACTGAAGCTTTGCACGGACTGGAAAGTAACTGGGAACGGCAAGAGAAGCCAACCATGTCAACGAACCCCAACCAACAGCAGCAAATGTTACATCAACAAAGCGCAGCAGTTGCAGCGCCAGCAACAGCCCCATGCAAAGGAGAGAGGGAGCGGGAGAGGGAGAGGGCGAGAGAGAGGGCTGGGAACAGCTCGGAACGAAACCTGCTCGAGTTTCTGGGCATTTGCGTGGCCTGCGTGCTCTGCTATTACAACAGCACGCAGTGCGGCCTGGTGTTTGACGACATCAGCGCGATAAGGGACAACAAGGATTTGCGGCCGAGCACGCCGCTGCGTAATGTGTTCCTCAACGATTTCTGGGGCACGCCGATGCGCAAGGAGCAGTCGCACAAATCGTACAGGCCGCTGACAGTGCTGACGTTCCGCTTCAACTACTTGCTGCACGCGCTGGAGCCATTTGGCTACCACCTCGTCAACCTGCTGCTGCACATCGCCGTCTGCCTGCTGTGGCGTCGTGTCTGCCGCCTGCTGTTGCGCCAGTGTGCGGCTGGCAGTAATGAAGCGTCCGCCTCCTCCTCCTCCTCCTCCTCGCTGAACACATGCGCTTTTGTCGCCTCGCTCCTGTTTGCCACACACCCGGTGCACACCGAGGCCGTTACTGGCGTCGTCGGCCGTGCTGAATTGCTCTCTTCCATATGCTACCTGGGCGCCTTTCTCAGCTACGCGCACGCAACGTCCGGCTCGGCTCGTCGCACGAACTGGGCCTCGCTGTGCCTCTGCTTCGGCAGTTGTTTGCTGGCCTCCATGCTGTGCAAGGAGCAGGGCATCACAATCGCTGGCATTTGCGCCGTTTACGAGCTGTTCGTGGTGCAGCAGCTGCGGCCGCTGCATCTGGGCCATTTCGTGCTGCGTCTGTTCGAGGAGCAGCCGGCGGCCAAAACGACAGCGCCAGCCAGCGCCCGACGCTGGTCGGCCGCGCTGTGGAAGCGGCTGGCCTTTCTGGCCACCATCACGCTCGCATTGCTGGTGGGACGTGTCTACGTGATGGGCTCCCAGCTACCAATCTTCACCCGCTTCGATAACCCAGCCTCGGCGTCGGCCACACCTGTGCGCCAGCTCACCTATGGCTACCTCATCTACCTGAACTGCTGGCTGTTGCTCTGCCCATCGCTGCTCTGCTGCGATTGGACAATGGGTGAGTGTGTAAATCGAACTGGCACAGTAATACCCTACAATATATTGCCTTGCAGGCACCGTGCCGCTACTGGAGGGATTCGGCGACGTGCGCAACGTGGCCACCTTGTGCACCTTCGTTGCGCTGGGCGCGCTGGCGGCCAAGGCTTGCCTCTCACGCAATCTGTTGCAGTCGCGCACGCTGCTCATGTGCCTCGGCTGGATGGTGCTACCATTTTTGCCCGCCTCGAATCTGTTCTTTCCGGTGGGCTTCGTGGTGGCCGAGCGCATTTTGTATATGCCATCGATGGGCTACTGTCTGCTGGTCGCCTATGGCTGCCATCAGTTGCAGCGACGCTGGCGCTCGCGCTGGGGCCGTCTGGCGCAGGCGGCGCTCGTCGGCCTGCTGCTGGCGCACGGCCTGAAGACGCAGCAGCGCAACTGGGACTGGCGCACCGAGTACTCGCTGTTTATGTCCGGGCTGCACGTGAACCAGCGCAATGCCAAGCTGTACAACAACGTGGGCCACGCACTGGAGAACGAGGGTCGGTACGAGGAGGCTCTGATCTACTTTCAGCAAGCCGTGCACATCCAGACGGATGACATTGGCGCCCACATCAATGTCGGCCGCACCTACAACAATCTCAAGCGCTACGCGGAGGCGGAGCAGGCGTATATGCGCGCCAAGGCGCTGTTCCCGCAGGCCAAAGCTGGCGTCAGCTACCACGCACGCATTGCGCCCAATCACCTGAATGTTTTCATCAATCTCGCCAATCTGATATCCAAGAACCAGACCAGGCTGGAGGAAGCCGATCATCTCTACCGGCAGGCGATCAGTATGCGCAGCGACTACGTGCAGGTGAGAGTTGACAACGGTTACGGCCAAGTTGAATTTGGATATACAGATGCTTTCGATTACAGGCCTACATTAATCGGGGCGACATTCTGATGAAGCTGAATCGCACAGCTCAGGCACAGGAGGTTTATGAGCAGGCGCTCCTCTATGACAGCGAGAACGCGGACATCTATTACAATTTGGGCGTGGTGTTCCTGGAGCAGGGCAAGAGTCAGCAGGCGCACGTGTACTTCAACAAGGCCATCGAGCTGTATCCGGAGCACGAGCAGGCGCTGCTCAATTCGGCGATCCTTTTGCAGGAGCTTGGGGGCGAGGAGGCGCGCCAGATATCGCGCGCCCGCCTCTACCAGGTGCTGGCCAGGGACGCGAACAATGAGAAGGCCTACTTCAATCTGGGCATGCTGGCCATGGATGAGTCCAGCTTCGAAGAAGCCGAGCAATTCTTCAAGCGCGCCGTACACCTCAAGTCCGATTTTCGCAGCGCTCTCTTCAATCTGGCATTGCTGCTGGCGGACTCCAAGCGGCCGCTGGACGCGGTGCCGTTTCTAAATCAATTGATACGCCACCATCCCAAGAATGTGAAGGGCCTCATATTGCTGGGCGACATCTACATCAATCACATGAAGGACCTCGATGCGGCCGAGAAGTGCTATCGCAGCATTCTGCAGCACGATCCGCACAACACGCAGGGTCTGCACAATCTCTGCGTCGTTTTCGTGGAGCGCAAGTGGATGGCCAAGGCGGCCGCCTGCCTGCAGTTCGCACAGCGACTGGCGCCCGGCGAGGATTACATTGGGCGCCACCTTCAGATTGTGAACGCACGCATGCAGAAAATCAACAAGTTACCTGAAACGTCGCCTGAGCGACAGTTGGCTTACACGGACTACGACCCGCTTGAGTTCAGGCTGCCAGCTTCAGACGAGCGAGACCTCCACAAAACCCGCACACGTTCATAGCAGCTCCCGCCGTAAAACGCGCTGCGGTTCCCATCGTCCGGTTTAAGTTGAAGGAACTTTGCAAACATATTGTATATGCCCGACGGATCATTAATTGAATCTCATTTGTCGAATTGTCGTTCAGCTCCCCGTGCGACAGTTTTCAACAATGTACGTAATCTTAACCTGACCTTGTTTTGTAAATAGAACCAATTGTTTTTAAGTTAACCACGTACTACCGAAAAACTTGCATTTACTATATACAAATGACATTGTACTTAATGGCACTAAATAAAATATACTGTACTTAAATGCGCACTTCACTGGGTTATTCAGGTTAATATAGAAAATATAGTTGCAAAACTTTGGAACCTTTGGACACCTTGGAACAACATTATTATGTCAGCACGACCTCACTTGTTTTTCTCTGAGTGTAGTGAGTGCAGATAATGCCGAAGGAGATAATATCGTCCTATTCCGTGCGCCAGTGCTGTGCACGGCCCGTAATCCGGCCGGAAACCTACTTCTTTCATTCCTTTATGCAAAGCTCTCCATTATCCACTTATGAATATCCACATATGTACTTAATTCAGTATTGAAGTGCGTTAAGTGCGTTTGAGTGAATTTAAATAAATACTTTTTTATTCTTATACGTTGTTTTCGTTTTTCCAACATTATTTTTTATAAGATGTACATACATAAATATATGTGAAAAATAATTATATTTTAAATCAGATTGTTGCTTAATTGTAATAAGAGCTCGGCACAAATAGTAATGCTCTCTTATGGCCTAATAGTAATTCTTTTTGATATAGATACATCAATATAAATAGTTGTGTAAAGTATAGGCATATACTTAAATATTCGTTTTGAGCTGTATTCAAATTAAAAAATCGATATATTCATGTAATTGTTTGATTTTCAACTTTTGATTTGCATTTGCGAATTTGCGTACATGGGGAATCATTAAGAGCCATTACGGTACGTGTGTAAGCTCTTTACAAAATCGGTGAGCACATTTGAATAAATGGTAATTTACAATACATACACTATATAGATATTTATATATATATATATATATATATTTGGTTTTTGCCTAATGAACAAATCCACTCCGATGAGCACTTCGGCTGACTAGAATTGTGTATTATTTACGTTCAACAATTAGAGAATAGTAAAGTACGCACATTTGAAAAGGGTAAATAGATGTACGAGAAACACTTGAATACACAATTAATGGAGAGACATTGAATGGTGTAAGTTCGAGTTTACTAAATGTATCTGATCTTTTGAAATACTGTTTATTTGATCTTTGCGCATATTTAGATTAAAGGAAAAGTGAAATTTGAAAAGAGAAGCTTGAAGAATGTATGTTAAATTTCTATGGTTATGTATTTCACAGATATTCCGGAATTCTAAATTGTATACCAAGTCCTTGCTTTAACCAGATAATCGAACATTTTATTGTGGTTGTTGGTCTTACATTTTGTGTCTTTATCGTAGGATCTCCCTAACTTATGTGTTGTTCGAATACGTTGTTCATATATTTTGCCTGTATCGCTCAACACACGTAAACATTGATAATACCAAAATTCAGGATATTTCTCGAAATAATTTCGCCTGACAAGAGCTTTTGGGTATTTGGATATATCTTAAATTCTAGACGACTGCTTTGTATTTGAGTTAGGGGTTCTAGTCGCAACATGAGTCGAGCCGCTTGTCGTATAAATAAGGCATCCGTAACTGCTGTGGGGAATCCTTGTGGCACGCTCAAGGATGGGCTCGTGGCTCACTCGCAGGCGATCTTGCCATCGAAACTGCTGAGGGCTATGGCAAAGGCTTGCATGGCGCAGAGTGGATAGCGATAGTCCATGGTGAACACGTCCTCGGATGTGCGACCGAACTGCATGACAATATATTCCGGATCGGAGTCGTGCACCAACTGAAAGTTCTTCACCGAGGCCTGCGTGACACGGCCGTGAAAGTTAAGCACGTAGGATTGGGTCTCGTCGTTCCAAACGGGCGTCTTGTTGTG
Source organism: Drosophila robusta (assembly GCA_035043565.1). Taxonomy (NCBI): domain Eukaryota; kingdom Metazoa; phylum Arthropoda; class Insecta; order Diptera; family Drosophilidae; genus Drosophila; species Drosophila robusta. Next base: position 9,001,017 of record JAWNMW010000584.1, read on the forward strand.
CAGCTCCACGATATTGTCCATATTCTGGAGCAGAAGGACTTTAGGCTTCGCAAATTTGGGCCGATCTTGGCTTACCTTCATCTTCCACAAGTCGAGAATGCCTTGTTGCTTGGGATCCGCGGAGCTGATCTTGACGCGCTGATCGTCCTCGGTCATGCCCGGCAGTATCACAGTCATGTTGCGCGGTCCTTTAAAGCCCAATATATTGGTGTCCTGATTGCAGTGGAGTGATAATGAATCAGCAATTAATTAGTATACAATCCAAGTAAGAACGTTGCAGTCGGCTGTAACCGACTGCGCAATGCTCGTTCAGCTTAAAACAGTCTAAAGGGATTTGAATTTTTGCTATTTCTAGCTCTAAAATTGGACTAGATTTGATTGATTTGCCACGCCTGCAGTGGGCGTAGCCAAAAAAGGAGGGGGGTTCAGTTATCTGCCTAGTCTAGTTTTTAAACTGAGGGAGATATATAGCTTAAATCGGTTTACCGTCGTTAGCGGACATCAGTAGTTTATTGTGAGATATGCAGATTTAATCGAATTGCCACGCCTCCAGTGGGCGTGGCCAAAAAAGGAGATGGGCTTCAGTTATCTGCCTAGTCTAGTTTTTAAACTGAGGGAGATATATAGCTTAAATCGGTTTACCGTCGTTAGCGGACATCAGTAGTTTATTGTGAGATATGCGGATTTAATCGAATTGCCACGCCTCCAGTGGGCGTAGCCAAAATATCCTAACACAGACGGACAAACCACAAATCGAATACAGTTTTTCGATTCGTGAACGAGCATGAAAAGCTGATGCAACTCACGTAGATGATGACCGCGAGATCGAGGCGAGGACTTTCAGTGCTCTCCTTGTTGCCATTGTCGAACACGGTGAAGGATGTGCCGAACACGTTGGAGCGCAGCTTGCCGCAGAAGCCGTCGGCGTTGCGCGACAGATCGGTGGGATCGCAGCTGACGATGTAGTTGGATGTTTTGCTCTTCTTGCGCTTGCGTCCTGCCCAGATACAGTTAGCAGTTAGAGGGGACCAGGGGAAGAGGCAGCTGGAACTTACCACCGAGCAGAAAGATCTTCTTGCCGTAGTCGCGCTCCAAGTGCAGATAGTAGATGGGGAAGAGACCCCGGTCCATGCCCTTGCGATCCCGTGTGATGCGGCACTTGTAGAGGACACCCTGCGGCGCCGGCTGCATCACAAACTGATCGATGTTCCCGATGACATCGCCCTCGGACTCCCCGCTGCCGCCGCCGCTGACACTACCGTTGGCCGGCCCGCTGCTGCCCTCCAGCGCGGCGTCGGCCTTGTAGGGCGAGGCAAGGGCGGCCGGACGCACTGCAGCCACGCCCGATATGTTGCGATTCGCGTAGTCCTCGTCCTCGTCGATGCGCAGCCGCTGAGAGTGCGCCGAGTTGGCACTTGGCGGCGGCAGCTGCTCCACGACCGTCACGGGACTGCTCTCCTCGTCCTCCAGCTCGTGCGACGAGATCTCCTCAATTATGTCTGCGGGGGAATATGTTAGGCGAAATGTACTCAACGAGACCCACCCTCAGACCCACCTTCCTGGTTGATGGTGCCGAGGCTGCGCAAGTTGTTCGAGTTGTTCCGGCTCGAGTTGGCCGCGCTCGCGACCTGCCCGCTGCTGGTGCTGTTGTTGGTCAGGATCTGGTCCGGGTTCTGCGGCGACCCGATGAACTGCATGGGCCCGTCGTAGGCGTGCAGCTCGCGGCTGTTGCTCCGCATCCCGGACATCGGGCGGCTCATCTGCAGGTCGCTGGCCTGCACCATTCCGGGCGAGGCGCGCTTCTGCCGGATGTAAGCGTCCATAAGCTGGCGCTACAAATAATTAAACATATTTTTTACAAATGTTCACTAATATAGAATTTTAAAAAGTGAGGGGCTCTAGTCGGGCGCCCGACTAGGGGATACCCTGAACCCTGTCTTCACATACATTTCAACTGTAGAATTTACAGTATTCGAATCCTAAAAACGAAGAAAAATCAAGTCTAACAATCGATTTTTATCGATATTACCGAATCTATAGTCGTTTAGTTCAGTATTTGTACCTGATCAAGAATATATATACGTTATGGGGTCTGTGATGCTTCCTTCTGCCAGTTACAAATATTTGCACAAACCCAATATACCCTCTTTACCTATTTTGTATGGGTTCAGGGAAAACAAATATTTTGATCGTGAGTATCGTATAAATCTAAACAGGACGATTTTCTTACAAGTATAAAATATAAAATATTTATAAAAATATTTTGCGACTCAGATCTCATCAATTGTTTATCTAACCCCAACCCAGAAAACATCTCAAAATTAATATGTTAAAGGACTCCAATATTTACATTGCACATAGATGAAGGCTTTAGCAGCAAGTGCTGTATTAGAAATAAGTCAGATTTAGTTTTAATAAAAAATATTAATAATAATAATAACTAATAATAATAATAATAATAACTAATGTATTTTATTCTAGCTATTTAATGCGTAAATACTACTTACTATGGCTAGATATGGTTATAGATTAGAATTATTTATATTCTTGGATTAGACCTCGGCCGCGCAATTCCTCATTTGTAATAAATCTATCTTAGGGAAAGTCCCAACCAAGTGCAATCGTTTATTTTACACATACATACTTCAGAATACTCTAATTAAGAATTTAATATATCTATGTGTTTTTGAAATAAAATGAATTTCCATTATATATGGCGTATTTAACAATGAAAAAGTTTGAGCGTAAACTCACATACACAGAAAGATCTCTAAGCGTTTATTGAATAAATAAATAACTTGTACTTTTAATTAAAGAGTGTAATTTATATTTATATATGTGGTATGCAGTGTATAATAGAGTTGTGCAACTGTGTGTAACAGAAATTAAGGGAATCTCCAACCCCGACCATTAAAGTCAAGTTTTCTACTTTACTAAATGCAGACAAAGTTTGTTTTAAAATAACGAAGCACTCTACTGCCAAACTCCCCCACCAAATAGAAAAAGAAAAGTATAAAATAACAGCTTGCGCACGTCGTTGTCTATATAAGAAAAGTTGTTATCCATATAATGCGACTTGATTACTTTTCGCTAAAATTATGTTAGCCGAAAAGTTCGTAAGCTTATTAAGGTTTTTTAAAATGTCTAAAGCAAAATAACTTGTTCAAAATTCCAAAAATTCTTATTTTAGGAGCTATATCATTTATACGATAAGGTTACAAATCTGACCATATTGCAAATTAGATAATAGATAGGAGCCCAATATGGAGCCCCATACTGTGTGCGTTTGGTTTAAGTTATTTTTGATAACTCCTGGATTGCTATGTGATATGAAATTCGTATTTATCCGGTATACAGAAAAAGCCAAGAATTAAACAAAGTAATTCATTGTACTTAAATTGATAACCATATTCTTATTACTACAATATTTATATATATTTTGGAAATATAAGATGTAAGTACTGAAAAAAATTATGATAGTCTCTGATTTTAATATAGATCGGATTACATCAATTGATGTTAAAGCATCAGCTCTGGTTATGATAGCTCAGAAATGTGGCTGAGAAAGTAAGCGGGTATCTCTAAAAATACTTCTATATATATACTATATACTAGAGTTGAAAACGCTGACGCCTGTCTGAGTTTGCACAAAGCTGTGAGAACCTCCATAAATTTCTTTTGCTAAAGCCAATTGAAAATATTGTGGATTTAGATTAGCCATTGTCGCGTTGCCAATAAGAGCTAATGCGATAAGAACAAAAGTATTTCGATATCTTTATGACACCTGTACATATATGCCTATTTGCTATATTTTTAATATCAACTGTTAATCAACTTTATTACAAACGAGCACGTGATTTCCGTACTTTGTTCTAAAATCGAAACAACAAACAACTATATTAGTAGCAAAAACCATCAAAGGAAGGTAATTGTGATCCTCTTCTAGGATAGTCTCTATATCCATATTAAACGCCTGACAATTGCATTACAACTGGGGACAGCTGATTAAAGAGTATCTTGATCAGCGGGCACTCTCGCTTAGGGAACTTTAAACTTTATAGAAAAGCAGATTTTTTACAGAGTTGTTTTCATGACTAATGAAAGTTTTTTCTTCCGAGTGTAGAGCAATTAAATATAAACTATATTTAGGATTTAATGTCTAAATGTGAATTAAATTAATGCAGCAACGAGCAAAAGTACCGTGTTGCAAATTAAATTGCATTTTATTAATATGGCAATAAATTAAATACAGCCGCAAATGATTGTTTTTAATGTATTCAAAGGGAATTTTTATTTATTCGAATATAATTAGCAGCACAATTTTTTGTATTTGAGCTACAATTAGTTGCTGGTAATTTGCATAAAATAAACGAACAAATCTTATAATTGAGCCAGGGTAATTTCATAATAAGGCAGATGCCGCTCATAAGTGGATAAGTGCGGATACTCTCTTTACAACGGGCCACCCAATTGAAATCGGCGGTGATACGGCGACTTTCGGGCCTGGGGCCATTAATCCAAATGCGACACTCACCTACAAACTTATGCAACGCGGCGGATGTACTGCGATGTGGCACGGCCAGTCGACAATGGCGAGGGCGGGGTGGGGGCGCTGCAGTTGCATCACCGAAAGCACCGCGGGGCAGCTGCGACGCCTCCGGCGACAGCGCGCTGGGAGAGGCGATTCACCAATCGCCCGGGGACCAGTCGCTTCTACGGCGTGGACAGACGCGACATGTCGTGACATGACAGCGCCGGCGAGCGGCGAGCGCGACTGGGGCCGTGGACGGCAATGATTTCATTAAACATTTAAATTTCAAGTTCAGCATGCGAAAACAACAAGTGCTGCACAACACAAAAAACAAGCGGCAACGTTGCAGTCGGCCGTCACCGACGGCGCAATACTCTACAATACTGTTGTTTTTTTCTATTTTTATATTGTATATTGAATTTATATATTGGTGTCTCGATCTCAAGAGTGGGTAACCCGAATTTGGTGACTCTAGCTTTAAATTTGCTGGGGCGGAGTGGGCGTGGCCAGCAATTTTAAGGATCTTTAAAGGTGGCCATCGCTAGCTTTAAAATTGTGTGAATTATGCACATGTTATCGATTTGAGCTTGCAGGTCTATCGATTTTAGCGATTATTTTATTTGTTTATTTCAAATATGGAGTCTCAGCTCAAAAACTGTGGGAGATATGGCCATTTTCGATTTTTTAAGGCGGGCTCACTGGGGGGCGTGGCTGGTATAGTAAGGTCGCAATTTTTGGGAAGGGTCAACAGCAATCTACAAACCAAACTTGGAGACTCTAACTTTAATATTGTAGGAAATATCCTGCTTTAATCGATTTGCGATTTGAGGTGTATCGACATGTTATCGATTTGCCAGCCTCTCAGTGGGCGTGGCACAAGAACTTTAACACTTTGTCTGAAGCAGATAGCTACAAGTATAAAATTTCAAGTCTCAAGACATTGCTCAAAACCAATATGCTCTTTTCGCATCGTGAACGAGTAGAATAAAGCTTTTCTTGGCAGCATTACATACATATGCATGTGAAAGGTGAATGCACACACACATACATATACGGACTGTTGACTCGTATATCTCATTTAAATGCCAATCAATGTCTCAGATATTTAAGTGTTCATTTCCTGAGATTCCCTTTCCTCTCTCTTTGCTGGCGCATCCTCTCGAAATTAAAATATTATCTTCAAAAGGATTTATCTCAGCGCTGACGCACATTGCACATTCCGCCAAAGTTTTCCTTTTCGTTTTTGTGCGTCACGAAGAGAAAAGCAATTACGTGGAAATTTGAAATCCCTTTTTTTATTAGAAAGGCAGCGGAGGAGTTAAAGAGAAATGGGCAGAGGAGTTAACAGTTAAGCAGAGATAGTATTTTTATTGCTTGGCGTTAATATACAAAGTAGAAAGCTGCGTCTACGACAAGTAGACGTTACTCAGGATACTCTCGGCGGTGGCGTTGCTGTTGGGCTGCCGGGCGGCGTTGGGACACTGCAGCTGGAAGAAGTCGGGCAGGTCCTGCTCGGCCTCGAAGGCGCCCGTCCGGTTGGGCGGCAGCCAGAGATCCATGCGGTCGTAGACGACGCCGTCGGGACCCTGCTGGAGGAACCAGTCGATCGAGTCGCGATCCTTGAGGTCGGAGCCCCACAGCAGCAGCAGCGGCACCTGCGACTTGGCCCGCTGCACCAGGCCGGGATCGGCCTTGAAGAACACCGCATTCGGCACAATTCCGGCCAGGTCGAAGGCCTGGGCAAAGTTGATGCTCTGCTCGACGGTGCTGGTGCGCGGATCGGCGTACACGTTCTCCTTGCTGCTGGTGAGGAAGAGCACCGGGTACATGTTCTGCTTGAAGCGCAGCAGGGTGCACAGATCCGCGTCGAAGCTCTTGAGGATGTTCAGGCGACCGCAGCCCGAACGCTGCACCACATCCAGAATGCGGTCGACGAAGACGTTCTTGTCGATGGTTTGTTCGCTCTCGTAGAGCCCGTTGGATTGGAGTTGGGGCCACTTGATCTCGATGTCGAAGCCGACGCTGAGGTTGACGCGCTCGAAGAGGTCCTGCAGCGTGGGGAAGAGGCGCTGCTCGACCAGCTCGACGTTGTTGTGGGCCGGGTACTCGATGATCTTGTTGCCGACGATCTGGTAGGTCTTCAGCTGCTTCAGCTGCTCGTAGGTGATGTCCTTGATGAGCACCTCGGTCAGATCGGTGCGCGACGTCGGCGTCTTCGAGTCGATGCAGACGCGTATGGAGTAGTCGTGGTGGATGATCGGCACCAGGTCGCTGGTCAGGTGCACATCGAACTCGACCAGGTCGGCGCCCAGCTCGCCGGCCGCCTGCATCGTGCCCAGCGTGTTCTCGATCAGCGGCGCCGCCGCCGACGCGCTCACCGTCAAACTCTTGCCCAGGCCGCGATGGCCGATCTCCAGCGCCGTCCAGTTGCTCCGCCAGTAGTTGACGAAGCTGGTGCGGAAGTCGCTGCTCACGTTGGCCATCGGATGCACCACGAGGTACTGCAGCTGCAGCTCGCCCACGACGCGCTGCCACAGCGGCGATATCAGCTGGAGCGTCAGGTTGCCCTCGCTGCCCGCGAGCAGGCCGGGCTGCAGGTGCGCGTAGCCCAGCAGCCGGACGAGGTCCTGCTGGGCGCCGTAGACCTCCAGCTGGTAGGCCGCCAGCTGCAGCTGCTCGAGCGTCACGTGGAACATGAGCAGATCCTCGTCCCGGGCGTAGGGCACACCGTACTCCGGCTGCGGCCGGAGCACACTGTCGCTGTAGACCATGCGCACGTACTCGACGCTGGCGGATGCGGAGCTCAGGATGGGCGACAGATTGCCCGGGTGCACGGGCTGCAGGCGCAGCCGCAGACCGGCCGCCTCCGGCACCGCGGGCTCCTCGAGGCGCAGCGCGCGCGGAAACACCTTGAACTGGACGATGCAGCCGGCGGCCTGCAGCCAGCCGCGGCTCAGCTGCCGCTGGCCCGCGATGGTGCCCAGCTGGTCGGTGCGGTTGCCCGCCAGCTTCGTCGTGTTGAAGGCGTGCGGCAGCACGTGCGACTCCCAGCGGCGCACCTGGACGCCGCCCGAGCGGCCCACGGCCGCCACAAAGTAACGGTACTCGACACTGCTGTTCTGCGGCAAGAGCACCGCGCCGCGCCACACATTCAGCACCTCGGTGCGATTGAGGAGCACGGCCCGATCCGCCTGCCAGCCGCCCAGCGCCGCCAGATTGCCAACGAGCGCGGGCCGCTCGTGGGCAGCGAGCTGGTCCTGCCCGGCCAGCGTCAGCGTGAAGTTGAAGGCCAGCGGCGAGTTGCGCTTCAGCGGCACGAAGCGCCGCGCCGCATAGTATTTCTCGTAGTACGAGTCGCTGTCGCAGTTGGCGGCCGCGGGCAGCAGGCAGAGCGCGCTGAGCCCGGCGAGGGCCAGGGCCACGAATAACTTGCACTTGGACATGGAACGCGATCCGCACTCGCCGACGAACGCGTTGCGACTATGCCCGCCGCTGGCACCGTGGCGCTCACGAGCTCGGCGCTGCTCTGGGCCAAGCTCTTATCAGAGTGGCGCTCATCTGCGGGGAGGCGATAAGTGTTACCCGCTATCAGCGAGACTGAATGGTTGGCCGCTCCGTCAGTTTCGCACGTGCCGCCGCGTGTATCTCACAGATACACAGATACACATTTGCAGAGCGCGCGTTTCATCGAAAGCTCTGCGCTCACGCGACGTCATCAGTCACCAGAAGGCACAATCTCAATCCCCGCCCGTAGCTCAAACGCCGTATTAGCGCAATTTTAATGAATTTGTTTTTGAGTGCTGCGCAAAAGCGTCGCCTTGATGGGGCCTCGGGTCCGTCGCCCTAAACTGCAGATATCTGTTTGGCTAGCCACGCAACACTTGTGCAAAAAATCAACGCGAACGATGTCAAAATTGGGACAAACGAATTTACAAAATTTCAATCTTAGAAATATTTATTTACTTTACCTTAAAACATTCACAAATTAATTGTAATTGATTTTGAGCATTACTCGAGGGAACTGCGACTAAGGGAATTTAATGCTAGACCGGCGTTTTTCGCTGAGTGTACGCAGCTACATACGTTGTTGTGTTTGTGCCACTGGTCTCAATTCCCGGCGGGGGCCAGACCCCCGTCGTTCAATTCAAATGGCGAAAGTTTTTGTCCACGGCCGTGTAATTTATCTGCAATTACATATATTTCGTAACATTTGTGCGGGTTCTCCGTGTGTGGGAACTAATTTGGAAAGTGTACCCAACTACAAGTTAAGCCAGGAAAGTGCCAATCAAAAAGTGAGAGTCCGCTCCGGTTCCTTCAAATTCAACCGCATTTAGCTATCTAAAGTCTGCCATCGGAGAGTGTAAAATAGACAAATTGAGTCTAGGTTTTTGCTAATGGAAGCAGTGAGATGGGACAACTGGACTTTGACCAAGACGATAGAGACTTTTAATGCAAAAACCCCTTTTACCAGTTTAGCACGAAACCGGTTTGAAATGTAAGTTTCAATAGTTCTCTTATTATAAACCTAAACCTAAAGTCAGCCTATAAAATTGACGTGACTAAGTCTGAACAAAATCAAAGCTTGTCTTTATAAATGAACTGAAACAATTTGTTTAATGGTTTGGCTAAAATCAATTGTTTTGATATTTTAAAATCTAATTATCATTTTTTATTTATAGAGTTGGTGAGTTGAATGAAGTAATGTAATAAACTTAATAGTTTTACTATAAACTATCACATGCTAGGCTGCTGAATATGCGAAATCAACAGTTTTTCTATCAGCAGATTTTGCTATCGACTTTATGTTCGCAAACAGTTTGAAAATCGTTCTAGGCTGGAATCGTTGAGAAATCGAATGAGTCGAAAAACGCAAAACCACAAAAGCCTAAAACTGATGTAAAATTTGTCAGAACACTATTTGCCAGTACTAAATTAGCTTACAGTTATTGGCGGGAAATCGAATTGTAATTGATTTAAAGGTGGCATATTTGGATTTCCTTACGCTAGATCAGACACTGTGCACGGGGGTCAATATTTTATATAATATGTACATACATTTCGTATAAAGTTTTGAAAATGAGTTTGAAGCTTATAAAAATAAACTGAATTTTCCGAAATATTGCACTCATTTTTGACTTTTCATATAACATTTCATATAATTTTAACCAGATCCGTTAAATAACAGAAAACGGGTTTTCCGCATTACCCGAACTTGGGGAACGAATTTTCTAAAATTCCGTCTAAGTGGTAAGACGTCCTTTCTAGCTCTTATGGTTTGGGCCTTGCGCTGATTGCCAATCGCGATTACCAATGCGTACAAAAACATGTATATATACATATATATAGATTATAAGAAAGGCGGTTCGAACTGTAAACTCAATTATCTAGTTCTTTTGTGCAGCAATGATCATCATTATATTTTTCACAGACCTAATAAACAGTTACAAAGTTTATATTTTTGGGCTCCAATTAAAACCACAACAGACACAAAACAAGCAGAGCATAGCAGCATATGGGTTAAGTTTATGGCCAATATAGTCCCATGTGTACCTGCATATTTGATAGGGGTTATTAAATTCAATGTCGCACATAAATTTTTCCACAAGAATAACCAGAATTTATCGTCGGCCATGGAAAATGCAGTGCAATGTGTTTTTTGGCGTCTTTTGAGTTTGGCACAGCGCGTTTATTTTAATTTGGGCAGACAAATTTGCGTAGAATTAAGGGGCGTTACAGTGGGCCGTAAAAAGCATGCGTACACACACATATGCTTCAATGATCCGACTTATGTCTGCACTTGTGTGAGTGTGTCTGTGTGTGCGTGTTGTATTGTTGCCGACGGTATTTGGCTTAGCTTATATTTGGGGTCCTGCAATAAAATGATTACTCATACGCAGCGTGGAACAACGAAATTGATAAAGTCAGCACCACAAAAACCAAATGAGCCTGAGATGCATGTTACTGTGTTGCATACCCCGTATAAGATTCCTTACTAAAGGTAGTTTTAGCTTTGCCCAGTATATATGCTATTAATTTTATATTTAATAATATTATTATTATTATTTCTTAATAGCACTTGCACTTAATCAACATTCGTTTTAGATATTCATAATTGTTACATGATATTTTTGAAATCCTTATTTAAAACCAGCTAAACTGAACTACAGCCTGGGTACAGGGTATCTTCTAGTCAAGCTCTCTCAACCGCAGCATTTGAACTTGTTTTCATTGTAAATGAATGTGCGAACCACATTACAAAATGACAAACACGACAACGAGCCTGGCGAGGTCCTTTTCTTGCTTGCGTACGCTTTGCCATTCGGAATATGTATGTATGTATATATATATATATTCATGTATTACGCCGGATTAAGTGCGGGTGCCCCAAATGCGAAAAGCCATCCGCAAACCAAAAACAACAAGGAAAGAGGAAAACTGCTGAGCAGGGACCAGGGGGATAAATTCGTATATTTAGTACATTTGCAATTTAAATTGAATCTGCCAAGTGTGCGCACCTAATAATGTGGACCAGGCTCCCGACGGTGGCCGAGCTACTGAATAATGAATGCACTGATGATAAGCTGGCAGTGGCAAAAAATCAGATGGCCAATGGCTTGGAAAAGTACTCATCGATTTGACTGGTCGATGGGCGATAAGCCAAACGTGACCCGACGATTAACCTTAACAGCTGAGAGGTGACCAAAAAATAGATTTGGGTTAATGGCAAACAGGATAAAAGGATGCCAGATGAAAACTATTCAGAGCTGTCGAGTCCACCTTTGGCTTTGCTGTCGAGCCGCCCTTTTTTTGTTGGCCATATTTGCGTCCATTTAGTTGTCGCTTCATTAACCCGGGGCGTAAAGCACACATTATCATGTCATGTCCTCTGCGACAGCGACTAACATGAGGATAAAGTCATTGGAATGCGCCTCACAAATCTTTTTATAAGCTTAAATGCGGATTATAAAGACTTACAGGCTTGTTTGTGGATAGACACAGCATAATATATTTTAAATTGCTGCAAGGCTAGGGATTTTCCTGATTAATTTAAGCCCATTACGCACACAACTGACAGCCGTATTACCTTTTCATTTGTTACAAGTGTAATAAAATAAATGCAAATTAAAAAAGTTTGTGCATAAAATTAATGTTAATAAAGGGGCAATAAAATACAAAATGGGTATTTAATAAATATTTGTCTGATTGTTAGACGCCTAAAATTAAAACAGAATTGAATTGGCTCCACAGAGAGCTTTGTTTGAAATTTGTTAATTTTTTTGCTAAATAAAATATTTGCAATTAAATGATTTGTATTCTGTTTGTATATATTATATTTTAGTCAAAAAAATTATTTACTTAACAGAGTAAAACTTTTCGTTTTATATGCAAAGCCAAACTATAACTGGTTTTTAGTTTGCAAATACAATTTATTTACTTATGAAAGTAATAACCCAGATAACACCAGGTGAGTGTAGTAAAGAATTTATCTTTAAATTCACTCTTTGAACACAAAATGCATTTAATATCCGGCTTAACGCTTTAAGCGGAGTGTTTAGACAGCTTTTACGAACGAAACGGGCCAAACGCATGAAATGAAAACTCGTTTGGGAAAATGTGGTATATGCGAACAATACTCTGCATATTTCTTTTTTGCATTCCTGTGAATCAGACTGCCTCTTGTGGGTTTGCGTTGAGGTTTTTCATCTTTTTGCTGGTTGCTTTCATAACAGAAAAGTTGAGCTGTTGTGCGAGGCAATGTGAGGCCCTAAGCCTCCAAAGTATACCTGGCAATGCGGATTAGAAAATAACTGAAAAGAATGCCACTTTACGGTTGAGCTCTCGAAATTTCCTTACAATATTTTCGAGACGTGTGTCTCCCTGGGGCAGAAATTAGCAGCGTTTTGTAGTGGCATAAGTGACACAATTGCCTTTACACTTTGTATGTAAATTTTGAATAATAACAGCGACAACAACAGCGATGAAGGTGAAGCCGACATTGGCTGCTGCGGGTGCCTGAAAGTATGCAGTAAAAGTAAAATCCGACGAGTGGCAAGTGACGGAGCATGTGGCAAGCACACGCGACACAAATGCCACAAACGAGGCAAAGGCGGCGCAAAGAAACTGAGCCCCGGGGCAAATGGTTGCCTTTGTTATGTTGACACATGTGTGTCCGTGTGTTGCTGTGTGTGTGTGTGAGTGTGTGTATAGGCTGAATAACAAAGGGTCCATGAATTTCACTCGTTAACAATCAACCCGTTGGAACATGGCAACATGTTTATTAAAAAAGGTCAAAAATGACTTAACTGTTTCACCAGTCCGTTGGCCAGTTCGATAAAGGCCAAGTCAAACAACAACAAAGGCCGCTGTAGTCGCGGTCGTGCAAACATATTTGTAAAGAATAAACAGAACAGGAACTGGCTGATGCTGCCCATAAGGATACCCAGAAGCCAGTTAGTTGCACGGCAGGTGGAAAACTTCTTTGCTGGCAGCATAAATAAATATTTATTTCTTCTATCAAGTCTCAGTGGAAGTCACGTGTAATAATATTTAATATAGAATATGATACGAGTATGCTGAGCTAACTAGCTTAACCCATTGAACAAGTATTGACAATAGCAAATATGAGATTGAGATTAAAAAAGGAGTGCTGGTCAAAAATATTCTTTGTTTTTTCATATATATATATATTTATGATGCAAGATAATATAATACTGGCATACCAGCGATATTACCGGCATTGTAAAAACTTTAAAAAATCCGCAAATTACATTTACTGCTACTTTGGAGAAAACGAAAACTAGTTTAAAGCTAATTCGAATTAATAAGTTTAATACCAATTTTTGTAAATGTTCCACAGAGTGCACTTAGATCGCATTAAGTTACTATAGTAAATAATTCAGCTTCACAGCTATCAATCTGTTTGCTTTATACATAAAGAAAAAACTGGCATGATCGAATCGTTAATAAAAAACCTATTATACGAAGACAGATTTTTGTGGCAATTATATGTTAAATAAAATCCAATTTAATTATTTGTTATACATATTGGAAACATTTAGTGTTTGTGGAAAAAATCCTTAAACAAAAGATGGTTTTACGAGTTTTAAGTTTTAGTTTTTAAGTTTCATAAAAGCATTCCATTTTATTATATTTTATATAGTTAAAATCTTTGTGACAATTAATGCCTGGGAAAAGGGCATTAATATAACTTTTGGCGCATTGTTTTTTTCTGCATGGCTTATTCAATAGTTTTTGGCCAACGAGCAAAGTTGAAGGTGCAAAGGAAAAAAGTATGCCGAGAAACTTCCGAGGCGTGAAAGTTTTGCGGTCGGGCGATAGTCATGAAATATTTTAATTAATGGTTGAGCATTTGCTGAGATGTTGCACGTTAAAGTTGCTTTTATGCGGCAGCTGCAACGTTGCGATACGAAATAAAATGACTTTTAAAGTCGCGTTGCCTTAAGTCGAATTCGAATAGCCTGAGTTTCATTTGAAGGCTAATGGTTTTCCTTCAGGTCTCGTGGCTCAAAGTTAACGACTGAACGGACTGCAATTGCAGCAATTTCCTTTCGATGTTGTTTGAAAAGCTTTAAAGTTTCTAGAAATTGCACACGAAATGGCAGAGGGCAGACATGTTTGTGTGCGAGCAAGGATTATGTGTGTGTACACTCTGAGAAAAACAGTGTTCGTAAACCAAATAGAGCGGTTATTATTTATTTTTGACATCACAATTGACCGTTAATGTTGCATAAATAGCAAGAAAAGTTGTTAAAATTAGTGCAAATTTACGAAATTTGGGATCAACAATAAGTTCTTCATTTACAATGATTGTACCTAGTTTTTTCGCTGAGTGTAAGAAGCATTTCATATTTCTGCTGGCATCCAGCATTCCATCGTGCCACCGACGGGATTATTTGCTTTTCTTTCTTTTATTTTTGCATTTGTATATTTGACTATTTATTGCTACTTAGCTGATATTACATCCTCGACTTTGTGCAATCCGCATCCTCAATGGATGGTGGATCCTTTGTGCTTTGTAAATTGCTTGCATGTGTGCGGACTTTAATCCCAACTGCTAATAGCCTGACATGTTCACAATGTCAAACCTTTTCGTTTAATCCGCTTAAGCAAAGCCTTTTAATGCAAACTACTTGTTACATTTCCTTTCAAAACCAATTCCTGCCAAATATCCAGGCAAGTACACCAGGGACGAATTTTTGCGTTCGGCTTCGGCTTCTGCTAAAGACTGCAATTGGAAACTTGTTTTACCCTTTTCGTATTTCCTGCATTCCGGCTTTGTAAGGGCAACGATAAATACCGGAAAGAATGGCCTGAATCTGCCATGGGGGAATTGACAAGTTCTTCTGTGGTTGTATATGGCTCGAATGCTTTAAGCCATTAAATACTGCCTGTCGGCGGTAAGACGAAGTGATTTAATATTTACGCATTCCGGCCGTGGCTCTGGCCACGGGGGAGACATACGGGTAAAGCAATCGCATGTCATCAGGCCTCCGGCTAACTGAGTCGAATGACAGCCCGGATACGGCAACTCGGCAAGCCGGGTACCCAGGGGTATTTTTATAATTTACGCGCAGCATTGTGTGCCAAAAGTGGATTGGGACATTAATTTGATTGTCCGTCCAATCGCTTAATTACGCTAATTGTGACAGGTAAAGCGATGCACTTGGTAACAGCTTATGCGGCAGGACTCGTCCTCGTTCCGTTAATATTTAAAGCCATTTCACATTTGTGCAGTCGTAACAGCCAACAGGTCTGTCAAGTGTTGTCGTTGAGCCAAAAACTTTTCTTGGCATCATAATCCCGCTGATGTTCTCGTCCTTGTCGGCCGTCTTTCACTTCCTGCCTAAACTAAAAACTGTCGTCCGTTTTGAGAGTCTGCTTGCAGGCGGAAGTTTTCTTAATTATGTCGATTGGCTGTGTGAGGGAATAAGGAGAGAATAAGGCCAATTAAGGCTGACTTTGGCGGCAAATCAAATCCCTAATTAGTTGGCTCCGCATGACAGAGTGCGCCTAACTTGCGGTTGTTATTTCATTTTATTTATTCAGCACTTTGATGTCTGTGGTGAATGGAGAGTTGTCTGAACAAGCGCTGGCCAGCACACTTCATCACTGTGTGTGTGCGTGCATTATGAGATACATATGCAAATGTGTTGTGTCTGCAGTTGACGTCGTCGCCTCGTCGCCTTGGCCCCAACAGCCGTCGGTATAAAAGTTTTATCAATAAAAACAGCTCAAAGTGTGGTTGCAGCAACATGAAATTGTTGTTTTTACCCTCGTTGCTATTGTTGCAACTGCTGTCAGCTGAACAGCAACAACAGCCAAGCGACACGCCCTTGCCGCCACTGCCATTTAGAGGCGTCGTCGCGCCCAGTTTAGGAAAGTGGATGGATTTCCCCGACGTTGTCAGGGCATTTGTTGATGGCGAGCAACTTTTTGATTCGCCATAAGGCAACATTTAAATTGCATTCATTTGCAGTTTTTTTTAGGTAGCAACTTAACGCGAAAAAGCCCCCTTCCATCCAAGTGGATGCAGTTGCAACACTCGGCATCTGTGTGCAAGGCTATGTATGAATGGGTGTGCTTGTGTGTGTGGGTGTGTGTGTGTGAATGGCACGCCAATATCACATTTGGAATTGTTTCCAATCGACATTTGCGTCCTTGAACGAATAGGATCCGAGTTGTAATACTCTGTCCGTAGAACTAGCTACAGTCTTGAGACTTTTATCATGTAAATATGGTATATATATAAATATAAATTATAAATCACAAAAACCTGTACATGGCCAAAAAATTGAAATCTCAAAAATCGATATGCCGTGTTTGGTTACGAAGCGGCTAGAAACAGAGTATTGCACAGTCTGTTGCATTCTGACTCGGTTTGTTTTTTATTATTTCTACCCTCTGCAGGAGGGCTGCAATTTGATTAAAACATGCAAATTGCATCGGGGAAAAGGCGTCCTTAGCTGCTGAGCTGCTTGCGCCTGAAAGCACGCAAGATAATTTGACGTTCGTATTGATGCACAAATGTTATCGAAGTCGTTATGCCGCCTGAATAACAAAGTGCACAACTGTGCTTGTATTTGTTATTCATGGATTCATGCTCGCGTGCTAGTTGAATCCATTGCCATGCAAATCGCTTTTTTCATTGACCCAAAAACCTTAATTGTATCTCCAACAATCAATCAAAACCATTTAGAAAGTCGAAACAACAAATATTATTGCTTTTCGTAATGCCAGAGGCCAAGACTGCGACCATAATTAATAGTCCCACAGCAGTCACATGTCAGGTAATTGCCATATCAAATCGATGGTTGTCATTTTTATTTTTATTTTGTGGTTAGCTGCAGTAAAGGACAATGTCCATGAATTCTTTATGTATGCCACACGGTAAAGGAAAAAACCAACGAGTAAAATAACGGTTATCAGTGCGGGTCGGCATGAGGGCAAACCAATTTATTTGCAATCATGTATACGCAGCGTGTGCAGCTTTGGATTAGTGGACCCTTTGAGCTACAGGTGAAAATACGCATATGGGGGGATTTTGGGGGTATGTTTTGTTATTATTGTTTCACCCTCGAAACAAATAAGTAGCACAAACGCGACGCAGAATCGATGAAACACAATGCAGTGCAGGTGCAAGGACAATGGCAGTGGACGTTTATTAACAATCGTAATCCGTGCGACTGGCGGGGGGCGGGGGGGGGGGGGGGTTTCAGGTCACGATTAGAAAGGCGCCCACACAACAGGCAACACATATTGATGGCCATTGCTTGAATGATTGAATGTATGAATGGCGCTGACGTTGACGAGGACGTCGATGCCATTGGACAATACACCCTGCAATCACAGTCTGCTCAAAGAGGGTATACTAAAGTTTTTCCTAAGCCAAGCCAATCTAGAAAACAGAAGCTCAATGTTGATAGGTGATTGGACATTGCAAATCCAAATGGGGATAGTTAATATACTTATGAAAAAAGAGTTACGAAAGTAGTTTGTAAACATATTGCAGTCGGGTGTAAGCAACTGCGCGATACTCGTTTGAATCAGTCGACAGGCTTTCCAATTGTAATTTTAGCAGCTGGAAGGAATTTGGTATTTATTGCTCTAACAGACCGGAGAGACAAAATAAACAGACGGACAGCAAGTCGGACATTGAACAAAGCTTAAACTTAAGAAATCACAGGTTACCTGAATACTTCTGCCAAATAAAAGGTATAAGTTTCTATTAACTGTTTGCCACTTCTCGCCTTTAAAGCAGCATATGATAAATGTTTTTGCCTGGATCTTTATATGTCAGCAAGTAGAGATCCAAATTGAGATTGTTTATGGTCAAGAGTATTCCTACCTAATTTTTGTTTAATTTAATTTTCGTGCACAAGGTCTTGAAATGCCTGCTTGAAAAGAAATTATATTTCCTGTGCTCTAATTGGCGATGCCTAAAAAATAAGATGCTTACAATATAGGAACAGATGATTTCCGAATTCAGTTGTCGGTTTATCGGTCTCTTATTCGAGGGTATGCTTGAGTTGGGCATTCACGATTAGGGCTTTCTTTCTAGTTGTTATTTAGTAGTGCTCCTATCGACGGCTCTCACTTCAACGCCCGCACGTCACACACCATTAATAATTTCCATATAGAAACAAGGATCGTGGGTCTTCGATTTTTGCCGTGTGGCTTGACAGGCGACAACGCACTTGACCAATTCCACCGGCCGAAGGTCCTACCGGGCCACAGTCAATGACATGTTGGCGCGTGCAGAATACGAGAGTGGGCGCCTTTTGTGTACTCAATTTAAGTGTGCTGCTTGTAATTAAGGTGAATGTTGAGGACGCGCCCTAACTGCTTCTCTGTCCAGCTGTTTGCCCTGGGAGGATATTGATTGGTTGACTTGTTCGTGTGAATACACACACTTTAAGGCGAGTGCAGTCGATGGACTTGTCCACTTCTCCTTCTTCTTCCGCGTTGGCCCCAATTCAATTTCAACTATTTCACCTTATCATAATTTAGTTTTGCTGGAGTCGGGCAAATGCATTAACAATGAAGCGAGCGCCAAGGACAGGCAAGCGTTAATATTACGGATTATTTAATATCGCTCATACGTCACGTTGGCCGCTACAAGTGACGGCAACGGCTGCGCTTATTCTGTCACTTCTTGCCACGCCCCTCCGTTGGCATTACAGCGCTTATCTCACTTTGCTTTATTACGAACCCACTTTCCACAGAGCCGGGCAAACTGTCTTTTTGCGAGTCCCCCGGCCCGGCAGGTGCTGAAGCGATGCGGACTAAAATCCGACGCCAGAATTGGGCGTGGATGCCTCGTGGCTGCCTGCCACTGCTAATGTCGCATTTCGCAGTCCCTTTTCATGTAGCATGTTGTGAAAGGTCCTAAAAAAAATGCGAGATCTGAGTAGTTGGTTACTTCCCGCGAACATTTTGTACCAAGTGGCGGATTTATGGCCAGATTATTACTTGCCAGAGATCTGCATTATTTAAAATAAACTTGAGCCCTGGCACAGCATCAATCAATAAGTGGCAAAGTGGAATTTTCGATGAGGTTTATTAGTGAGCGTAATGCGTAGCTTGAATTTTTGTGTTTTTTGCATTCGCTTGGCTGTCATAAAAAGCTTTGACGCAATCAATGTGCGACATTTGAGCTGTTTTAACATCGTGCGACCCACAAAAATTAAAAGCATGACAATAAACAATTTATTGCTGCCGACTTTCTGGCGCTCGTCGCAAACATTCAAATGAAACAGTTATGGAAGTCTCCCGCCCAGCACGCCTGAGGCGAATACTTGATTATGTCGATAGTCGAGAATGTACGCCGTACAGCTGCCCAAAGGAACAGACAGCAACTTTGTCAAACATGGAAATTGGACAACTTGATAATTAAAGTGACTCAATTTACTTGCCCATTGGCAATAGACGCATCATGTACAACATAAACATTAATATTCTAGAAATGTTGGATATTAAACTTTAGAATTTATAAAACCATTTTAGCATGTGTAAAATGCAAGTGAAATACTGGGATTGTATTTTGGTTTTGTTATGGGAAGTAAATAAAATGGATTTAATTATAATTTAAATTTAGTTTAAAAGAAAATTTAAATGGCAAAAATACCTAAAATAATGAGAAACAAGTAAAACCGCAATACTCTAACAAATTTTTAAAGTTTAAAGAAGGACAAATTTGTTAAGTGAATTGCGGGATCTTCAAAGCAGATAATCAGGAAAGTACCTATCACATTTATATTAATTTGTATAAACGAATATACTCTTTTCCCCTCTGTGAACAGAGAGTTAATACAAAAAAACAACGAATACGGCAAATGTTGCCACAATGCTGCACGCTTCGCCTGGTTGATATTCCGGCGGCAGACGTGGCCACCGCATTTACTATTTGCCGGGCTGTGGCTCCGGCTGATGTCGTTTTATCGCAGCCTTTGTATAAAGCTATTCTTAAATGCCCATTAAACGGCATAAGCAGCCAGTAGAAAAAGTTCGCTTTTAAATTGACATTTAAAGCAATTGCCAGTTATATAAAATGTATGGGATAATTTAATATAGAACATAATGTGTGCTTAAACTTTTAGTTGCCCTGATTCTGCGTACTAAACGTTGCCAGACCAACTTGTTTTGATTGCCAGCCAGAGTATTCCAATTAATTCGCGTGAAATGGCACAAATTCCAGAAGGTTTTCTTCGAAATCCCCCACAGCTTTCCCTTTCACGTGCTAATTTTTTTGTTTTTCTGCCACCCATTTGGCAGCCGGAGCCGTCTCCCCTGACGCTTGTTTTCCTAATTTGCGGCCTGGTCTGATTGTTGCTTTTCTGTCGGCTAATTGTGGCTAACCTCAAGCAGCCGTGTCGAGTGTTCGCCAGCCGAACCCCCGTCGCTGTTTTGGCCCGTTTCGCTGATTTGACGAATTTTGGCTTTTGTTGCAAGGCGCCTATAAACCCTAACCCAATTAGCACACTTCACAATGCACTCAAGCGGCAGACAGATGAAAAAAGGCGAGAATATTACTTTTGGCTCACACTTTTTCACTGATTCGATATGCAAATGATTTTGGGTTTAATTAAATATATACATATGTGGAAAGAGTTTTGGAGTGTGTTGACAGAACGCTCGTTTAGGCTATTAATAATCCATTAGTTCCTTTGGGGTTCTTTTGTGAGAGTGTTTTTACCCAAATCCGATTACGCTATTTTAGTTACGTTCCTAATTTTCAAATTATATTCACACGATTCCATTTCAATTACCGCCAATTGTGCGGACTCTGCAATTTAATCGCCTGCTTTAACAACTGGCGTAATTATTTTACAATCAAAATGCAATACAGCACCCATAATTGCATTTCGATTGGCACTCATGTTTAATGCAGGTTGCTCGCCTTTGTGGCGTGGAGACCACAAATATTTTTATTAATTGACAATTCACAATCGCGTATTAAATAACCGAATTGACACGCTCAGCTTTCCAATGCGGGCAAAAATTGTGGAAATCATTAAAAAGAGATTTCGCTGTGCATTAGTGACATTCGATCCGTTTTAATAGCTTACAGATAGTATGTGGACTAATGCAATAGGTAATTAGTGCGCAGCACAATCAAATTCGATTAACCAAGAACCTCAACGGACAATCTGGACTACAAATTCGTTTTGTAATTACTTGTACATCTCGGAATGCCATTCAGTTGCTGAACAAACCACAAACCACAACGCAGAAACCACTTAATCAGCGCTACTGTCAACCAAATGTGGCTTTGACCATCAATTTACAAACAAATTACAAAAAGTTACACACATTTTTACATTTGCAAAGGAAAATTCATCTTTACCTTCGCATACTAACAGGTGAATTTTTCCCGGTTTACTTCTAAATATTTAACACAATTTGTTCTTTAATAATCTTAATAACGTATAAATAATTATTGATTTTTTAAAATCGCTCGTTAATATTACCCAACAAAGTTTTAAAAACCTAAGAGCCCAATTGAAGCGCAATAATGTGTAGATCTATCTGATCTTAGGGTATCTTAACTACCCATGAACTAGCATTATACAATTTCTATAATAGCTTGTCATCAAATAAATTAAAGTATATCTTTATGGTCGTATATTCCACTCAATACGAACATTGTCAACATCTATTCAAGGTCTAACAATTTTGAAAATAGGTTCTGTAAGCCTAGCTAAAATGTGTTCTAAGTATAAGCTGAGAAAATCATGCCAAATATATAGTTACACAGTTGATTTCAACCCTATAATTTATAAAAATATAGCTTGCAGTTTTATTACTTAATGATATGATTAGTTGGTCGAACACGTGATTTTCTAACTACATTTTTCAGATATGTTTAGTTCTTTGGCTGCCTGGGCACGTGAATAACTTTAGCAATTGTTGAAACTTTTCTGGCTGCTCTTCCGTCTGATGAATTGCATCAAGTTGGCTGAGCAGCCGCCGGCTCTGAGCTCTCTCTGGCAAATTGCAATGGCAATTTGTTACGAATGGGAAATCTGCAATTGAAATAGGGACTCTCCGCAGGACGCGTTCGCATTGCTTAAATTGCAAATTACGACAAATGTCGCCGTACTACGAGATATTTTTATTATGTTTATGTGTTCGTCTTTGTCCCTATTCTCGCATTTCTTTCTAAGGACTTGTCGGTGTGTCTGTGTTTGTGTTTGTGTTTGCATATCACGGCTTTTTGCCACAAATTGCAGTTGCCGTGTGGACTTATCGCAAGTTCGCATAGACTTCGAGGGTCGATTGACAAGTACCGAACAAGAGATTATCATTATAATTAATTAATTTCTTAATTATTTTTATGATTTATTAATACCGAGATATTCTGAAGGGTATTGCTTAATCGTGCAAGTTAAAACAGGAACAGAAGCGTACTAAATATGTAAAATTGTGCAAAGGTAGCCAAAAAAAATATGGAAATATTATTAAAAAAAAAGTTACCTTTAAAGGCTTAACGTAAAGATCGAAGGAAATAAATCATTCACGGCGAAATTCTTCTTTTTTTCTTATTGATATTAATTTGTTGGTGACAATAAATTGTTTTAAACAAGTGAGAGTAGGGGATACCCTGAATCCTGTGTTATATATATATATATTCTGTTTACCAATTTTTAATGGGTTCAGCGTATAAAAATGCAGCTTTTTGATAAGTGAGAGTTTTGTTGCAAAAAATATTTTATTTGAATTGAATTTCAATCAAAATACATCGTTGGTTGCCATTGGCGTATTTCGTCTTATATTTAATTCATGTGAATTCTTTGTCATATTTTCTTTTCGGATGTAACAGAGCAATAAAAGTTTGTCGTATAAACGGGTGTTGCATAAATGTTTGAGGTATTAATAAAAAGTAGTGTACTTCTGCTGAAAAGTACGACTAAATAAAAAATGGAAAACGAGAGATACATTAAAATTCACAAATTTTATTGAATTTCTGAATTTCATTGGAACCTATTGATTGTCCCTCGTTGAACAAGCCACAAGCCCAAAAAGTTTGCTTAGTTTTCGTGGCTAAGTTGGCTTTTGATATTCTCTTTACTGCAAAGGTTCCAAATTTTCAACTCTGAGCTGTGCCTCAGCGTTATCGCACTGGATTGCGGAATATGTGAATATGTGTTGTTGTTTAGTTTAAAAGTTGTGTTATATATGGCAATTTCGAAAATAACTGTCGGCAAGTGAATATATCACATTTTATTAACATGGCTGCAAACCAAAATAGATTTGGTTCACTATTTAAATCAATGTCTTTAATTTTGGTCTCTGAAACTGATTTTCAACGTTCACGTTTTGGTTTTAAGCTACGTTCGTCATATCGTAAATGTGAATATTCAGCTCCAAGTAATGTCGTTAATTATTTTATTTAATTGATTTTGTCAGCCATCTGTTGTTTTTTTTTATTTCACCTGATTTTGTTTACGTTCGGGTGTTGTTTGGGCAACTGATTCATTCGAGTTTGGGTTTATAGAAAAGAATCCTAGAATATCTTGTTCGAACCCGGTTTTCAGCGATGCTTTTCATAAACCGGCAAAACACATTTTCAGCAGCAATAGGTCAAGAACCTTTTTCTTTCGCAAGACCGCTGAAATTCCAACCCTGTCGGAAAAACAATTCCTAAAAGGCAAAGCCAACGAAAACAAAAGTCGGCGCGATGCGTCATTTCCGGCTGTGGGGCTTGGGGTTAATGTTGGCCACATTTGGCAAACGTGTTGAATGCTGAGGTGTGTGTAGCATCGCAGGCTGGCGAGGTGGCAGACTGTGTTTGACTTTTGGCAGCATATTAAGTAACCACAGACTTAGCACTTAATATACGACGATACAGTCGCAGGACGAGGTCCTGAGCTCTCCCTGGGCTGAGCACATGTGGTCGATAAGTCACGAGCTGCTTGCGCCTGCCAAATTATTTGGCAACTTATTGCCTGACTTTATGGTTAAATTACACATGCAATCGATATTATTTATTTTTTCTGCTTCTGGGCTATTCGTTGAAATCATTACACGAACCGCATTGTCAGCTAAAGCTCAACGAGACAGAAAAAAGTATTCAAAATATTTCACCATATATGTCAACATAAAAATATACGTATATACGAATATAAGTGTATTTGTGTATATGTGCATATGTGTGTTTGTCTTTGTATAGTACACGATAGTTGCCCCTAGTTACGCTGGGCATAACAACAACTATTAGGGTTCCTGCTTTCGGCGTTTGTCCTGAAATTTTATTTCTGGTTTCAGCGTCGCCTTTATTAATCCTTTGTGTATTTTAAACGATGAATTATACGACTCGACTGCCCCAAATATTCCTGCTGATTTATGCTAAGTGCCAGCTGCAAATTCTTTTTTTATTTAACGTTGTCTGTTTGTCGATTGTTGCTGTGTTTGTTTTAATTTGAGAAACCTTTAAGTTGGCTTGGATTGTACTTTATTAAATATTCTTAGTGGTTGTTACAACTTTCCTCTTATTTGTATTAAGTTTAAAAGGTTCTTTCAATCAGGCTATTGTATAATAATTCTTTTTCAACACTCAAGAGAACAAAGAAAGTAGAAAGTTATACTTCGGTAATAGTCTGTCCCAAAATCAAGTCTCTTCGAAAAAACTTTACGAGGGGGTACTTTGACGTAATAAGAACCAATAGTTTATGGCTTAAAAAGAACAGGAATTTTAAAAGTGACTGCAACAACTGAAATTCCAACAGCTAGTGGGATGAATACCTAATGAATGGCAAACGGGACGTTTGGCAACTGCCAATTGACGATTGCAAAACAAACAGTTGAGACTTGAGATAAGACCTCTGGGGAGGCGCTGGGCTCTGGTTGGTGTGGAAGGCAAGCTGTCAGCATGAATTTCCTCGAGCTTGAAATTCGATTTTATTTGACATCGGTGTCGGGGGAGGGGGGGACGAGAACCCGGGTGGGACAACTGGGCCCACCAATGGAAGCATAACGGGGCATTGCGGTGACATAAACATATGTAATCATTTGATTCACAAGGGCTGCGACACCTTCTTCAGGGTTTATTATTTTTGAGAAAGTGTATGTCACACGTACTTTCTGGCCATGTAAATTTATCAGATAATTTATGGTTTATTTTCATTAACACTTAATGTACTTCAATTAGGATCAAATGTTGTCGAAACAGATTTTCTGCTATCATTAGAATCACTATCACTAGAATTACTTCGCTCATTATTTTGGCAAATTATTTCTCTATTAATATCGCTAATTCCAATGCAGATTTTTTTGAGATATCCACAATTAAACTGTAATTTAGGTGGAATTCAGGGGATTGCATTCAAAGAGAAAACCAATTTTTAAAATATATAGTGCGAAATTAAAATGTATAATTAGTGAGAATAAAACAAATTCATAAAATGAAACATATGCATAAAGAGAATACATAGAACATAACAAAAATGCATAACATAAAACATAAAAACAGAAAAACTACAACGCTAGAGCGAGTTATTTGTAATTCGTATAAAAATATAATTAATATGTTTAAAGCTTTAAGAATCATACAGCAGGAATTCGATCCAGGCTTTCACCCGCAATTTTTTATATTAAAAATTTTATTATATTAAGAAGTTAAGGAAAGATTTATACAAAGGGAAATAAATGTTTGTTGACAGATATATGGGTACTCATGTGTGCATTATCACCTACCTGTTGTTCCATTTTCTGATTGCGGCTGCTGATTGCCGACATCTTAATTGGGATTTTCTGCAGTTCGAACGAAGGAATTTCTGTTTTGGACAAGTGTTTGTTGTTTTTGTTGGTCGTTATTGAAACATGTGCACGAAAATAACCGTTCACTTTTCTCACTCAACTATGCAAATCAGAGAACAAAATTAGATGCGTTCAACAAATTTGCAAAGCACTCAAATGTGCAATATGCCCAAATACATGTGATTTATGTATGTATGTATACATACATATGCACACATGTATGAATGTGTGCGTGTGTAATTTTTTGTATGCTACGCCTGTATTTGATGCTGACAGCTGCCGTGCAATGTTTGTTGAAAAGGAAATTTATTTGAAAGCAAATGAATGCAGCACAACAAAAACCGAGACTGACGGCGAAGGCACAGAAAACGCAGAAAACGCCGCAAACCAGCTCGAAATGTGGAAGGACTGCAGCAACAACAACAACAACGGCGACAATAAAAACACAAGCACACCTGGTTGTCTGACTGTGTTGTTGTTTTGTTAAAAGTAGTAGTTATAATAGTTGTCGTTGTTTTCTCACTATAAGTAGCACACGCGACAACAAATATATACGTTCACATGTGTACATATGCATATGTATGTAGCTAATACTGAACAAATACCATATAAGAGTAACCGGCAGTTGTTCTTCTGCCTGCGATCAAATTATGTTCGGTTTGTTGTGGTCGCGGATTCGGTGAATTTGAATTTGACTTTGGCACCAGTCACATCGTCTTCGAACATTTCTATGGCAACTGTTCAATTAGTTTTCATTTGCACTATTTCACAAGACGTTGCACAAATACACACATGCATCGAAGCACATAAATATGTATGTTTCTTTTTCTGTTTGTATGCAAATACACATTCACACATTCGAAGCGATACTTTTTGGCGCGTCTTTTTCTTTGGCGACGCGACGAATGCTCCGACAGCGAACCGAACGGGTACGTTTCAAAACAACAACTGACTGGCCGCACCAACTGGGGCCAGCGAGCGGAACGTTTTGGCACTGAAACACGAAACGGAGCCGAACCACAGGACGCGCGACACCGTCCACGGTCGTGCACTGCAGAGCGAATGCGAAAGAGAGTTGCGTAGCACTTTCCTCTCTTAGTCAGCACTCCACTTACTCGAACCCGAGCCCGAACGCGAACGCTCAGCCAGACACGCTACTCACATCAGATTGGCTCCAGCCCTCCTTGCACAGTTATTCCTGACCGGCAGATGTGCATTGCTTCCCATCCACTTTCGGGGAAGGTGCAGAATTTGTATTTTTATGTATGTGCATATGTATGCCATTCCATTCCCTTCTACATGCAGTCAGTATGTAAGGGAAGTAATCTTGGCTTGCAAACCATAAAGCTGGAATGCTTGTAAATAGAATAAGTGCTCAAGTGAAGTTGTCTGGTTATTGAGTATCGTAAATCGCATCGAATTACTTATGCACTTATTTGAATGTAGACAACTAGTTGTGGGATAATTAGATCTAGTAGCTATTAAAAGAGATTTTGTTGTTCAGGTGAGCCATCAGAGAAGTCGTTCGGGATCGGTAGAAGCTGGGTCAATCGAATTATATTGAATTCGAACCAATCGGGTTTACAACAAAAAGCTTTGTGTTATTCAATTTTATTATAAATAAATTAAAATAAGTGTACTTTAATCACTAAATGCAAATGAAACACGACCTGAACTCAGATATTTTTTATTAAAAATACGATTACACTAAATTATTTATGAGATAAGCAAAAAATAAATAAGCCCATATTGTCAAGCATAAATTCGTTTGCAGGTATTATTGTCATTTTTCTTATTCCCCTACAAGGATTAATCAGGTTCCAGGACTCTCATGATCGTTTAGCCTTAAGTTTGGTACTAAAAGCAGCTCAATGAGATTAATGCAGATTGTGGACCCGATCTTGATCTTTAGAAAAATCTATACTTTTTCTTCGGTTTGTCCTCGGACGGTGTTGGCTGTTGCAGATCCAATTGGCGCTTGGGCAACGGCGGCGGCGGACTCTCTTTTGTGGTGGAGGCGGGCGACAAGGGGCGTGGCGCTCGCAATATCGATGTCAGAGCCGGCGGGGGGCTGGAGCTGGCGGCCGCTGCCCCGTTCGCCGGCGTCTCACGGCCATCCTCCTCGATGGGGCCCAAGCGGGAGCCGTGCACGGAAGCCAGCTCCGACGGCGTCTTCACCTGGGAGCCGTCGCCAAACTCACTCGCCATGCCCATGCCAATGGTCGCCCCGACCTTGGCACTGGCCCGCTTGAAGTGATCGCTGAGCTTTATCTGCACCACGTTGATGAACATGGAGGTCAGCGCCAAGCCGAATATCAGGTATATCATGCTGGCCATCACGTAGAACGGATTCGTCGGCACCATGTCGCCAAAGCCGATGGTGGACATCGATATAAACGCAAAGTAGAAGGCGGACAGGGCTGACCAGTCCTCCAGCATCATGTAGCCGGCGGTGCCCAGAAATATGTAGGAAATGAGCAGCAGGGTGGCCACGGAAATTGGCAAATTGAACTCGTCGTCCACCTCGAAGGTCTCGGGATACGGCGACGTCGGTGTCTCCGGGTGCGATGTGCCCAGTGATTTGTTCGCCTCTGCATCGGCCTCCGCCTGCGATTCCGCATCCTCCGGCTCCTCAGACATGCCAAAGAACATGCTGGGCCGCCGTATAGCCATGTCGTAGACGGTATTAAAGCCGGTCAAGGCGTACCTGACCTGCTGCTGCCTGCGAATCCGGCGACAGGATCGGGTGTAGTAAACACGCCGCACATACGCCCAGAGGAACTTGACGCAGCGCGTGAACAGTTTGCCCAAATCGGCCAGCACGATCAGGAACATCGGAATGCCAATGATGGCATAGATAATGGTTAGCGATCGACCCATATCTGTCTTCGGCGTTATGTGACCGTAACCTGGCGGAAGAGACAGAAAGTCATTAAATCTGTGCTTTGCTGGCTTACTTAACATAATTATATATACGGCATATACAAGATATAAAGATATCCTGACCAAACTTGGTAATTGAGTATACATATATAGATTCTTAACACCAGTTTAGATTATGGATATTGATTGAACACAAAAATTTGTATTGCAAGCATTTTACACTCGTTCATTAAGTAAACAGAGTATATTGATTTTATGCAATGTCCGTCTGTCCGTCTGACCGGATGAATGCAACTGTGCGATCTTTAGAGGAGGTCGGCAGCAGTTCGTCTGAAAAAATCCACCTTTATCCAGCTTTAAAACTGATAGCGAGATATCCATTTTAGCGAATTGCCACGCCCACTGTGGGCGTAGTCAAAAAATCTGAAGAGTTTATCTGACGCGGGTATACCTGAGTATATATTTCAACTTTCAAGTCTCTAGCTTCAATAGTGGCCTGGAAAGTTGCGTTCATACGAATGGACATTGCACAAACCCCATATACCCTATAAAAAAACAAATTGCGGGCTTAACACCAACTCTGGCTCATCAAGCGAGCCTCAAGGCGAGGCATTGGCATTCAAATCGAGAGCCTTCCTTAATCTCAGTCAGCAAACTTGATTTCGGCCCCTTTATCACTGACCGACTGACCTCGTTCCTTATCATTTTACCTATTGTCGTCATTACGGTCCAGCAGTAAATGAAGCAATTGACAAAGTTGAACGACTTCTGGCCCGGGAACCGGCGCAGGCCCAGCTCGGCGAGAGTGTTGAGCTCGTCCTCGAAGTTGCGCAGCTTCTGGCGCGCCAAGGACTTCCAGTCATCCTCTCTGGCAACGGGCGAAAGGGATCAGAATGAGTACATTGGCAACTTGGCGGCTGCCGGGCCGAGACTCAGGTGGGAAATATACCTCAGGTTGTGGCTGACGGTCCACAGGTTGTCGATGAAGTCGCGCTTCACCTTGCGCACCTCGCACTTGTAGAGGTCCTCGGAGGCGCCCTCCGTGTAGCGGAACAGCAGAGCGCCGAAGCCCAGCAGCAGGATCAGCAGGATGACGTGGGCGACGCACTCGTTCCGCAGCCGGCGCAGCTCCGCCAGCCGGACGGGGTAGTCCAGCTTGAGGCGCCGCCACTCGTGCCGCGCCTCCAGCAGAAGGCCTCCTACAAATGCCATTGACAGCAGTTTCGTGGGCTCGGCTGGCTCCGGACTCTCCAATGGGATCACAGACTTCTCTTGCTCAACTTTCGCCTTGCCTCCAAATATATTCACCAGGCGCCGGAGCAGCGAGGGCTTCTCAGCTGGCAGCACTTCAGCTGGGGCTTCCCCGGCGGGCGGCTGCTCGTCCGCCGGCGGCTGCGGCTCCTGTTTCCGGGGCCGCTCCAGGCTGGCGGTGCGCTTTGGCCTCGGGGGCCGCTCCAGGCTGGAGCTGCGCTTGGCGTCCGGCTTGGCGGCCGGCTCCAGGTCGGGCATCTTCAGGCTGTTGCTGCGCCGCACGCGCTCCACCGCGGCTGCGTCGCGGCTCCTGGCCAGCGCCGCCTCCGCGGCGGCCGCCCGCTCGGCCGCCTCCACGTACGCCCGGCGCAGTTCCCGCCGCTGCTCCGCCTCGCTGAGCTTGAGCTTGGCCGGCTGCTCGGGCGCAGATTCGCCCACCGCCACGTACTCCCGCTGCACTGGCTCGCGCTGCACTGGCTCGCGCTGGTCCGGCGTGCGCGAGCGTCTTTGGGGACGCACCGGCGACAAGGAGCTGTTACGGCTGACGGACTGGCGCTCGGGCGGCTTTGGCGGCGACGTCGGCGGCGGCGGAGGCGCGCCGCGGATGGGCGCGGCTATGGCTGGGCGCCGGCGCCGGCTTCAGTCGGGCGTGCTGCTCCTCGGCCGTGTCCGCATCGGAGGAGCTGAACTGCGTGGAGGACTCCTCGTAGCCGCTGCTGCGGTTGCGCGAGCGCACGGACGGCGCCTCCTGGCGCTGCAGGCGCAGGCTCTGCACGAGGCGCCGTCGGTCCGCCTCGTCCTGCGGCAGCTGGAAGCCGTCGCTGATCTTGCGGTAGTTCTGCAGCAGCCGCTTGCGCTCCTCGTGGTCCAGCTGCTGGCGATGGCGCACCTTGTGCTCCCGCTTCTCCCGCTCGAACAGTCGCTTCTCCGCCTCGAAGCGCCGTCGCTCCTCCTCGAACCGCTGCATGTTCTGCTCCAGCCGGCTGAGCGTGTCCTCGCCCCGGCCCCGCCCCCGCCCCCACAGGCCCCGCTGGGCCGTCTGCGACTGGGAGCTGCCCGTCAGCTCGCTCTCGCTGGACTCCTCCTTGTGGCGCGGCGAGGACAAGCTCCGCTGCTTGATCAGCTGCTGGGCGTCCGGACTGCTCAGCTTCTCCGCCTCGCGCGGCTGCGAATGGCTGCGCGCCGCGATGCCGGCGAAGCTTTTGTCCCGTCGCCGCAGTATCTTGCTCTCGTGGGCGGACATCGCTCCGGGCGGACGGATCTGCATGCACACGTGCTGCGCCGACGGCTCCCGTTCCTGCTCCCGCTGCTGGCTCCTCCACTCACTCTCCGGCGGTGGCCTGCTGGCATCCGGCGTCTGCTCGCGCTGGCTGCGCGGCATGCGGGGCATGCGGCGGTGTCGCGTCTGCCTGCTGGCTGCCACAGCTCCGGGTTCGCCAGCGTTTTCCATGGCGTTCAGTTTCTTGAATTCCGCTAATTTTCGTCGCCGTCTCTTGCTCTCTACCGCATGGCGCTATTTTTATCCCGGAGACTACGTGTGCATATTTTCTTTCTCAACTGGCCAAATGGAAAATTATTTCGAAATGTAATTATATCACTTTCGCGTGCAATTTCTTTTTATAGCGCTCGACCAGACGAGCCAAATGCAAGTGGACTGTGGTTTAGACGGGTTTACTGACGCTCAATACCTCAATATCTCAGCTTGTTCAATTTCCCTTTTGCACATAACTTGTATGCATATTTTTACATACATATATATTTATATTGTACAGATATATGTACATATATGTGTGTGTGTGCTCTGAAATCTATTCTAGAGCACGTCGCGCGTTTATCGTGTTCACTGCTCGCGCTTTCGGCTACGTCGTCGTCCGGTTTCCAACTGCTCCGCACGAGAATATTCAAAAATCTTGTACACATTTTTCAAAAATATTTACCCACCCCACAACAGCTGTTTGCCGTCTGCGTCTGTTTCTATGTGTGTGACCACCACTGTTCGTTCCTCACACCACAATTAATTTCACTTAGTTGCCTTGCGTAAATCTAACTATTTTCATCTGTTTTTTATTAAGGCAAAATATCTAAAATTAATATCATAGTCGACAATATTTAGTAAGTACACTTTTTGCTTTTATCTATTAATTTAATGCCCTGCCCAATATTCACACCACGACTGTAAAAAGCTCGCAAAGCTCTCAAAGCTCTTGTCATAAGTTGGCGGCAAATGACGACCGTCTATATGCATAAGTACAATGGCATAGCCCGGTGGGCCCGCCCCTTCAAAGTATTTATTTGAAAGTTTGTAAATAAAACTAAAGTTCATGTATTTTTTTATTGTAGAAAAAAGGTAAAAAGGAAATAAAATCTTCTTTTTCTTTAAAACAATTATTGTTTTAAAAATTGCCAAAAAAAATGTCTGCGCCACTGTATACATACTATGTAAATATATAGTATATATTATATACTTACATTTGTAAAAAATCAACAAACCCAATGTGAGTGTATTCAGAGGAAAAGCAGCGAATTTTGTATTGAGATCAAGTGCAAGTGTTGTCACAATTAATAAACTAATTCAATTTTATTTATGCACTAGCACTAACGTTTGATTTTAAAATCAATATTGAAAAACGAAATGTTTTTGAAATTTCAAGAACATAACGGAAGGAATTCTATTCGGATTGTACACAGATTTTGAACGGCATTTTCTTTTAGTGCAGTTACTTTAGTAAATCTTTTAATACGATTTAAATTATGTAGCAGAAAGAGAATATTTGTAATTTAATTGATATACTCTTTAAAATGGTTGAGTTAAAAATTATATACTTAATAAACTTTACAAAAAGATATGCGTATATAATTCATCAATTAAAGGTTAAGGTAAGAAATGTTATACGCTATAACTTATTATTTT
The DNA here is from genome assembly GCA_035043565.1 of Drosophila robusta. Classification (NCBI taxonomy): domain Eukaryota; kingdom Metazoa; phylum Arthropoda; class Insecta; order Diptera; family Drosophilidae; genus Drosophila; species Drosophila robusta. Next base: position 9,033,869 of record JAWNMW010000584.1, read on the forward strand.
ATATATACGCATATATACTTAATGTATCTGAGCTATAGTTATCGCAAAAACCTGAGCAAAGTAAACCATTGTCATCTAGGAATTTTCAGGGCATTTGGCCAAAGAGGCGAGCCAAAAATTCAATAAAAACATAAAACACGCTTTTTATGTACAACAAATGGTTTTCATTTAACAAACAGACAATCATATAGATGAATATCGATAAATCTACTCTATATATAAATTTATGGCCCTTTCCAATGTTTTCTAAATGGAAACATTTCCCATTGAATGTTCTTATTCCTAAACATGTTTGCAATTAAATGTCTTGTCAGATGTTTCCTTCCGCCTTCCGATTTCCCTGCTGATCGCGACGTGTTTTTCATAAATGTTTTGGTTTAATGGAATAAATCGCACTCAATTTTAAAGTTTACTAATTGCTTATGACTCTGGCTGTCAATGAAAATTCAAATAAAAATTCAATTTTCACGATCAAAATTTATGACGCCACCTCGGTTAAAGCGATCATAAATATTTTGCCACCATTAAACACATTGTAAATGGATTTTTATAAGAATTTAATATTCAAGCAATTTGGCACATACTTTTGGCCGTGTATTTGAATTAGCACGCTCTTGATAGACGTGCTCCACGGAGCCCACGCGGCGTATGCGCAATGCTTTTCAGTTGATGACGGATCGAATTCGCATTAAACTCTTGTGTGTGTTTATTTTGATAGCTTGAGTTTTTATATTGGTTTTGAAATGTATTCGGATTAAAGCACGCGCAATAATCTTTGACTTTTGGCAGTTTGTTTAAAACTATAAATAAATATTTGTTTTTATCATTATTATTGATGCAATGAGCAGCATTCAGTGTTTAGAAAATAAAATAAAAATATAAATAAAATAAACATATTGAACAAATTTGACACGAAAGACAAACGTCTAAATCTTGATTAAGTGAAAGCAATGATTCCTGAGAATTTGAGGTTGTCCGAATCTAAATTTGTTCGTTAAATCTTTTATTAAGAGCCATGACAATTTTCCAAAAATTTAAGACATCTTAATTTTGTCTGCGGACGCACACATAAAAATGTATATGTAAATGTGCACGTAAGAGTATTTATATATATTTGCTCCTATTCTATATAAATAACATACACACACACACACAAACATATAAATGTGACGGCACTTTCGCCAGAAAAATGAAAACAACAGAAACTATTTCCATTTCTCGTGCTTTTTTTTTGTGCCACATATTTATGAAGAAAATGTTGACAAGTTCTTTAAAATAAGTATAAATATATTGTCGAGTATTTACAGATGATATGAATGTATATATATAAATAAATGCGTATATAAAAATATATTTGTGACAAATCGCCACAATGATCATTTCATTTGGTTTGAGTGTTTTGATGATCAATTTGATCATGTAGGCAGGCAAAAATTTCTACTCACCTATTGTCGTGTATATCGTACAACTGTAGACCATGGCATTCCAGAAGGACCAGGTGTCCTTTTTGAGGGCGATCGCCTCCTCGGTCAATTCAGAGCGTAAAAGACTTTGAACGATTTCCTTATGACTGTTCAAAATCAGCAGCACATCGCCATCAAACTGAGTTTGTGGTAGCTGAAGAATATTTTAAATACACATCAATCGGATTCAGCTTGCGGAAACTTAAGTTTTTACCCACCGATTTCAACTGCGGATTTGCAGTCATATTCCGCAGTGCTTTGAAAAACATCTTCTGTTGTTCCTGCAGGTTCTGGAGCTCGAGCTCAGCTGGACGAGCTGTGGAAGAGATTTAGCCCAATCCATATCAGATATACATTTTCAATGTTAACGACTTCTAATACTCTGTCCACATAGACTTGAAGAGACTTTGTGAAATGTTTATATGGATACAAATTTTATTTTGGCCCTTAAAGTTATCTTATCTACAGATTGAACCAAGTTTAAAGTGCTAAAATCCCAGTTAACTTTCAGCTTATAGTACTCGAATTACCAGGCCTATAATAAGGGATACACTTTTTGATTTTTATGTAGAGGGTATTTTGATTCAGTGACAAAACGTGTAATGCATATGAGAAGGAAACCTGCAGATGGACAGACGGACAATTGATCAATATTATACAAATATTTACATCAGTTCCTCATGGGGTTAAAGTTATCTCCTTCGAGATAAGACCCAAATTTGCTTCGAGAACTTGGCGATTTTCAGTTTTGTGTTGTCCGTTTTGTATTTGTAAAATTTGTACTAAACTTTTTCTAAATTTTCTAGGCTTAATTCGAGAAGGCAGCAAATATCTAAAACCAATCAATTTAAAAGTAATACAGACAAGCGAATATAAAATTAAAAACAATTGAATATAAGCCAAGTGCACTAATCCAAGTCCGATTTATTCTTAAAGTTCCATGTATTTTTTGATTGCATAATCAAGCACTGATGTTGCTTGAAGGCAGCCCAAAATTCAGATTACAGAACTGTCATACTTAATATTCTCAGTGGAACTAGAACGCATCTTACGTTAAGTATTTGGGTATCTTACTAAGGCTAGGACTTAGCCAACTGATCATTTTGACAAGGCTTGTATACCATTTGATTAATGTTTGGTTGTTGAACATCTAGTTAAATTCCACTAGTTTCTACCAATAAATGTATTTATAAACCGAACGTTGGGAAAGTGGACCATGCCAAGTGTTCATTGATTAATAGCTTAAAAAACTGTTTCTCTTTTCGAAACATCAAGTTGCAATTATTGACGGCTGTGTTTTTAAAAATTAATCATCTTCTTGGCCAATTGTTTATACCAAACATTTTCCACGGTTCTCGGCCGTGATTCATGTGTATCTTTCATTGACTTGTTCCGTTCGCCTATCGGAGATATCGAATTCGAACGCTTTACTATTTCCCCTGACGCTAGACAGATATATTTGTGTATTTTGCCGCTGGTTTGGTTTTACTGCTTTCCAAACAACTGGCGAAGAGCTTGATAAGCAAACAAATCATCTGCCGAGACTGTTTGTTTATAGAGCAAGTGCCCCATCTCCGAGTGCTTCACCTATGACCCATCGACTACCAAGTCCCCGGTCCGCTATTCACACTCACATTCGATGGCTTTGAAGAGCAGGGCTCCTCCAACGCTGTAGAGGGCCAGCACCAGGAGCAGGAACATGTGGGTAAACCATTTCTTCGACCACCGGCCGAACTTGTTGTACAGGCCGTAGGTGAACTTCTCGCCGAAGCTCATGCCGGACTTGGTGATATCGAGGAAGCCCTCGTAGCCCTTGGTCATGAAGTTGTCCGCTCCAAAGGGATTGGCCATCGGCGGCCAGTAGGGGCCGGCCGCCCCCGGGCCCGTGTAGTTGGTCTGCGAGGTGTGTGGCGCCTGTGTCTGGGCACTGGGCGGCATGGAGGAGCCGCCCATGGCCGAGCCGCCGTGGTAGTTGTGCAGATTGTGGATGTTGATGCGCGGCGGCCTGTTCGAGCGCCGCGACGGCGGCGGCGTCTGCGACTGCATCTTGGATCGGTGCACTGGGGTTTATTTGCGGAGCGAGTGCCTAGTAAAATGTATTCATAACAGCCTTTTTTTACAGCAGCATCTCATTTAATATTTCTGGCGATTTTCCATACGCATGGATAATATATATTTGTATTATTTTTAATATTTTTGTTTTTTGGCCCACTTCGTTGGCGTCGCGATCTTTGGCGCCGCACGATTTCACTGCGGATCGCTTCCGTCCGCCTCGTTCTTGATTTCAACAGAAACTAAGGCTGGCGTATTCACGGCATTTGTGTCGCGGTGTCCGCCTGCGAAACGTCGGCAAGCGAGCGAGCACAATGACGACACCGGCGCACAAATCGGCATCGGCGTCCATGAGGTCACCATTTGGCCGTGCCGACGGGTTTCACGTTGACGCCGTGGCTCTCGCTGAGCTGACGCTGCCCGTTGAGCGATCTGTTAATGATGTTGGCTGGACGTCGGCTGGCGTCAACAGCGCACACGAAGAAGACGGATTAAGACCATTTGCATAGCCTCTTAAAAGTTCGAGTGTGCGAGCATAAAAAAACTTGTCTTCTCTGTCTGCCAATACAATGGCGAATAATTATAATAATTGGCCAAAATGAGTTTGCGAAGCCAAGTCTCAATGAATCATTTTCAAATTATTGAAACAATTCCCAGAAGCTAATGCGTAAATACTGCTTATATATGTATGTATACACATGCTTATATTATGTATAAGGCAACTACAAATTGTTATTTATACAAATGTTTTCCCATTTATTCAGCGCTTGACACTAATGAATTCAAATTTCCTAAAATATTTTGCGTTCTTTTTTTACAAAAATAAATATTTTGCCACAAAATCAGCCAAAAATATTGAACGCACTGCAATCGGGCCCAAGGCAACACCTTTTTGCAACCCGATAAGAGATCAAGGAGTCTTATAAAACCAATAAAGACGAGTACACGAAATTGCAATTAGAAAACACACTAATACCCTGTAGTAACAGTGAAACTGATCAAATTAAAATTAAAACTAACTATAAATGTATATATTTTATATATGTATATATAATAAAAAATAATACATTTCAGTTATTTGTAATTAGTTTTAATTTTTATTTTAATTTCGAATATGGCTTATATCTATTAACAAATGGGAAAAATTGGTAGAAAAGAATTGCGTAAAACAACTTTGTTTTAACGCTTCAAACGTATTTTAAAACATCTGTCGACAAACTCTTTAAAAACATGTTTCACAACTGGTTGAAAAGTGGGAGACTCAGGAGCAAAAGTTGTTGGATGATCTAAATTTTGGATTGCCGGGTGAATCTGCCTGCTGCCGTATGTAACCAACAATAAGTTTCATATACATTCGATCGTATATATATGCTCATGATCAGCATCAGGCCTGCCTCTGTTCCATGCGTACCTTAATATATATAAATATACTCAGAGAAAGAAACCCTGTTCGTTTTGTTCTTAACTTTTAAAAACACCTCGTTCTTGAATTAAATGTCAGTTAATCTTGCTAACGTAATTAGCAATTAATGCTGTAACATTATTAAATTAACGTTTCTTCGATTAAGTTCTGTATTTAAGTATTTTCTTGTTGAAGAGATGATAAATTTCCTCCTAAGCCTTGGCTATTTCGCTGAGTGTACCAACTATAGTATAATCCTTCGGGTAGTTAGAATAAAGCCAGACATTTTATATGCTGACCATTCCATTACCATCCATTTAAGTTAGGATACTTACTTATAAATTTGGAGTACGCAGAAGAAATTTTACTTTGATTAACGTTTAGGTATTTTTTTATTTGTATATTGTTGGAATATTGCCCCGCGAGCGTACAGGTTGTTAATTTTAGGTTGTATGTATATGTATATATTTGTAAGTATTATATGTATATCGTATATAGGTAACTCATATATGCGATAAATATATGTTATTTTCACAAACTTGAACAGTTCACATGATTTACAAATCCCAACAACATTTCGCAATTATCGTATATAGTTTAAATGCTATTACAGATATATATATGTATATATATACTTGTTAGGTGCATGGGAGTTGTTCCTGTTTAAAAGCTCGCAGTTATCTAGATTAGGTTTTTTCTATATTAATTCGCTTACATTATGAAGAATATCAACTTTACAACAAATCAGATGTTTCGAATATCATAAACAATTATATATATATATTATTTGTAAATTTTACTCACAGTCCTTAAAGTTGTATTTTGTGTTGTGGTTTCTTTTTTTATTATTTTGTAAGATTTTGACTTGCACAAACACAAAGTGAACTCAAACTATGATACTTAAAGGCCATAAACTAATCATTTTGAAGATCGATCGAACGCGCAACTCGTTTCTTTGGAAGTTTTGATACGGCTATATTCGTATGGAAACTTATTTTGCTCTGTTTTTGTTACTTCTCTTTTCAATTCATTTGTTTTTGTTTTGTCAATTATGCTGGCGATTAATTGCTATTTGCTTTCGGGCTGGGTTCAAATACACTAGAGGGCAACACACTAGAGGGAAAGCACTTGGATTGCAGCCGGGGAAGTTGCGCGGGTACAGCACCCGCCCGGCTCTGTTAGTTAACAGCGTGCGCTAACAGCGCCTACTTGAGCGCCTCCTTCACGCGCTGCTCCCACTCGGCGCGCCGCTGGTGGATGCCCTTGAACTCGCCCACTGTTGCCGATCGCTCGATGGCCTTTGTGGGCGTGGCAGCTGCCTCAGCCGTTGCCGCTGCCGCTGCTGTTGCATCAACGGTAGGTGCTGCTGCTGCTGCTGTAGTTGCTGCTGCTGCGGGCTTCAGTTGCAGCGAGTAGCGCTCGTTGGCCGGCTTCTTGTTGCTGTTGCTGTTATTGTTGTTGCTGCTGTTGTTGTTGTTGTTGTGGACTGTCCGCGCATTGCTGGCCTTGATGGGCGGCAGATTGGACAGCTTCTGCGGCGCCGGCTGCACGTTGTTGTTGAGATTTCGGAAGTCGGCGACGGAGCTGCGATTGTTGGCGGCGGGCTGGGCATGCGACTGCGTCATCTTGGGCGGCTCAAGGCTGGGCGCCAGCTTGTCGAGCTTCTCCTCGCTGTTCGACTGGTTCTCCTTGTCGCTATCGACGCTCTGGCTGCCATTGGTCATCTTCTTGTGGGCCGCCACCGCGACCTGGGCCATCGCCACGACATCGTCGTCCTTCACCTTGAGCGAGCGCCGTGCGAACACCTTCATCAGCTCCGGCGTGGCGTCCTCCTGGCCCGAAGCGCTGCCATTGCCGTTGCCATTGCCATTGCCATTGGCATTGCCATTGGTGCTGGCGAACGATTTCTTGCGCAGCACCACCGAGTTCCCGTTGCTGGCCTCCGGCCGACCCGCTGCGGGTGGTGTGCCGGGCGTGGTCGCCGCCGGCTCCGGCTTGCGCTGCAGCTCCTCGCTGATGGACTTCTTGCGCTCGTAGCGCACCTCGGCCAGCCTCCGCTCCGCCTGCGACTTGTCCTCGTTGAGGAAGAGCCGCTTGCGCTCCTCCAGCGACAGCCGGTTGGCATTGGCCCTGTTCTGGCTGCTGGCCAGCTCCTGCGTGGCCTCCGCCGGCCGCGTTGCGCTGCTCTTTGGTGTGCTCGGTGTGCTGGGCGTGCTGGGCGTGGTCGCGGCGATGAGCAGCTCGTTGCTGCCGCCGCTGCTGCTGCTGCCGCTGCCGCTGCTGACGTAGCTGGAGCGCAGGCTGTTGGCGCTGACGGCGCGCTGCTGCTTGGCCAGGACCTCCGCCGGCTGGCTAATACTGTGCTGCTGGGCCGGACTCGTGGCACTCGGCGGCTGCTGGGCGCGCTCGACGCTGTGCACGCCGGCCGCGCTCTCGCCGCTGAGGCGCCGCATGCTCAGATCGTCGCTGCTCTGGCTGCGCTCCGCCGCCGAGGCGCCGGCCCGGACGTTCTTGGCCAGCACCAGGTGATTCGTTTTGGCGTGAACGTGCGCCGGGTCAACGCGGTTCAGCTGGATCTTCATGAACTCCGGCCGATCCGAGCCGGCGGGCTGCTCGCTGTTCGGGCTGCGGCGCACGCTCTTGGCCGGCGTGCTCGGCGGACTGGTGGACAGCTTGGCGCTCTTGGCCAGCGGACTGGCGGTGGCCGCATCCTTGCCGGGCGCACCGATCGCGATGGTCGTCGTCTGCCTCAAGTCCAGCACCTTGGGCCGCTGTGGCGGCTGCTGCGCCGGCGGCGGCTGCGCGCTGCTGCTCCAGGGCGAGATGCTCGCCCACCGTGCCGGATTTGCGCAGCAGGCTGACCAGCGGCGACTTGACGATCAGATCGATGTTCTGCTCGATCTGGGAGATCTGGCAGTTGGCGGGCCCGGGGCCGGGCAGCAGCAGCGTCGAGTTGCGCTGCGGCGAGGCTTGGTCGGCGCGGGCAGCTTGCCCGTGGACTCGGCGCGGGCCTGCAGCAGCTTGTTGTCGTTGATCTCGAAGCCCAGCGAGACGCACTTGGCGCCCGGCGACATGGGCGACATGGGCGACATGGGAGACTGCGGCGACTGCTGCTGCTGCTGCTGCTGCTTGTAGAAGGAGGCCGGCACGCGGAAGCTGATCGACAGGTCGGGCAGACTGGGCATGTTGCTGTGCATGGACGTCGCCTCGGCGTCGGCGCGGTCGCGCTCCTCCGGATAGTTGCGGAAGCTGCGCGACTTCTCGACGGTCTTGCGCTGCTTCTCCTCGTAGTAGAGCGGCGAGGGCTCGTCCGTGCTGGTCTCCAGCGAGTTCGAGGAGTTCGAGTGCTGGCCCATCGAGTCGCTCGAGCGCGACAGCTTCTGCTGGAACGCGCTGAGCCCGACGATGCGCGGCTTCCGCTCGAAGTGGCTCGACGCCGGCTCCGTCGGCTTGGCCTGCGCCTGTTCGCGCACCAGCGCCGTCGACTGGAAGGTGTCGTTGCCGCGCGAGCTCTTCGACAGCAGATTGGTGACGTCGGCGTCGGGCGGGCTGGCCGCGCCCAGTTCCTTGGGCAGGTAACGCTGGCGCGCCGCCGGACCCGACTTGGGCTTGACGGGCGTGGGCGGCTGCGGATGGACGCCGTAGTTGCTGACCATCGCGTTCAGGCCGTGCTTGCCCTCGTTGTGGATCTCGCGCCGGATGATCTGGCGCGTCTCCTGGATGTGCTGCTCGTGCGACGTCGCGCTGCGCGACACGTTCGGCAGCGGCGGCGGGTCCCGCGATGTCGCCTCCACGCACGACGTTGAGATCTGCAGCTTCTTGGCCAGATTCTGGCTGGTGTCCACGTCCTCGAAGCCGTCGTTGGCCCGGGCGATGCTGCGCTTCGAGTTGCGCTGCATGAGCCGGCGCAGGAAGCCGTGCTCCGAGTCCGTCGTGCTGCTGGCGATGTCGTCGCCGTCCGTCGACGACTCGCCACGCCCATCGAACAGCGAGCTGGTCGCCCGGAACGTGAGCGCGCGCAGTCCGAACGCCTGCGTCGAGGGCTCGACGAGTGCGACGTGGACGTGGATGTGGACGTGGTCGTGGACTTGGTCGTCGAGTGCTTCTGCTCGATTGTCTTGGTGCGCACGGTGGCGTTGGTGGCGTTGGTGGTGCTGGTGGCGTTGGTGGTGCTGGTGGCGTTGGTGGTGCTGGCAGTCAGACTGCTGCCCGGCGGCAGCGACCGCGTCTTGGACTTCAGCTCGGTTTCTGCGAAGAGAGCGGGCATGAGAATCAGCTGCAAGTCGGACTGGGGCGCCCACTTACCCTGGACAGCTCGCAGGCTGGGACTCTGGGCGTGGCTGTGGCCCAGCTTGGTCAGCTCCTCGTTGGCCTCGGGTATCGAAGTCTGCGGAAGAGCGAAATGGGATTAGGTGCTGCCGGAGCTGCCGGAGTGCTGCAGTGCTCACCTCGAGAGTTCTTCGGTGCTGGCGCGTCGGACCCTTCTTCTTGGCCGGCCTGATGGCCATCTTGTGCTTGGCGGCGGCGTGCGAGAGCCGCTGCCGCTCCAGGCCGACGGCGTCCACGTCGTCCTCTGGCTGCTGCCGCAATACGACGGAGCCGGCGTGCTCCGCACAGCCGATCGACCTGGTCGAGGCCTGCCTGTGGCTCTGGCTGTCCTCGCCATCGGTGCTGTTCACGCTCAACAGGCTCAGGGAGGACACCTCGTGGCCCGGTGCCGCGCTCCGTGGCGCGTAGCCCGCCGCCTTGCGGCTTTGCCCGACGGCCGCGTGACGCTGCGGCGACGCTGGGCTGCGGGGCAGGCCCAGATCCTCATCGGAGGCGTCCGGCCTGTTGCGACGCTTGCGCAGCACATCGGTCAGCTCCGCCTGCAATTGAAAACGAAATCCGATTTTAGTGACTACGAATATGATGAGTGTGAGTAAAACTTTTCTGGGTTTTTGTTCAGGGTGGGCAGTCTTGGGTTTACCCAGCTCTTCCAGCGGAACACTAGGCGGGCGCGCAGGCAACTGCGACTCAGTCGACTTTCGCCGCCGGATGATCCAGTTAGTTTCATTTTGAACGGATTTTGCTTAAAGTCAATCATTTGAACCGCCTCGACGCAAGGTCGAGGCCCCCAATGATGTTGAACTCTTCGGATTTTAGGTGGCAAATGCGATGCACAAGCTCCACTTGAACATAAAGGCGGCTCTTACCGAAAACGAAAGCTGAAATGGTTTGCTTTGAGTGTTGCGGGCGCCCGCACTTCCGGCTACCATTTTAGGTCTATTGCTGGCCCCGGAGCTGTTGAGTGCCAGCGCAGCTTTTTCTCGACACTCGCGGTAATTAGCTAATAAGGGCTATTGTTGCTGTTGTTGTTGCGGGGCAGGCACGCGATCCGCTAGATTTCACTTTCTTCTGGCACGAGACGATGCGAGCGCTTCCAAGTGCAAACTGCAACTGAAGCATTGTGCCGACAACTCGACGAAGTGCAGGGCGAACAGACGGACGGACGGCGGACGGAGGGACGGACGCAGGCAGCATATGCAGCACCCGCGACAGATGCGGCAACAACAACAACAATGCGGCTATTGTGAAACGGCATCTCCGACTTTTTACCTAGTCGAACGTAATTGGGCGCAGGGCAGACAGCGGGAATCTGTTTATTGTCGTCACTTCGCATTAGGCTCGGCGCGCATTTCAAGGGTAAAACCTCGGCCCGACCCGAAGCCGGCAACAAAAACTATTTCGAACGGGGCAGCGTAAACAAATGCAACAGCTCTCGCCCACTTCCTCGACCCGCGTTCTATTTATACAGATCGGGCAGACGCTTCCTTATAGCTGCTGCTTCCAGCTTCATTAATCAGCGTCTCTGGAGCTTGACGTGGGGAGCGCTGCACTTAAGCGTGCATATTCCTGTCTGCAGCTTCTATTTTGGGTGCGATCCGCAGGACTTGCCGCAGGTTAAAGACCCCAACCGAACATTATGCGTACTATATACAATTGTGTAATTGTTACGCATTTCGACATCGGAGCAAAGTTGAATGCACTTTAAATGCAGTGCGAGACTAGCATGTAAATTAAGACTGTTCCCTGATCTCTCTGCTCAGCAGTGTCTATAGATAGATACACGCATACCTAGATTTAAGTACGGGTACACCGCACCCAAAGTAGCTCGGAAAGCGCTTGAACCCGTCCTAATCTGGGTGCGGGGTGTTCCCGGCTACCTGCCCGCCCCGTAATCCACTCCCGCAGCTGCTCGTTCGTCACATTCGATGATTTATTGGCACACTTGGTGAGTGGGCCAACTCGTGGCCATTGGCCCAACGTGCAACTGCGATGGTTGCAACAGTTGCAACGTCGACATCTGTTTCGGCCTGTCTCTGCGTTGCGGCGCAACAGTTGGCAAGGTGCAAGGCAACTTCAATTATTTTGGCCGATTTAGTGCACTTTAGATGCCAAACATATGGGCGCACAAATTAGTTTCCTGCTGCAGCAAACTGAATCTGTTCAGTTATGCAAGTCGCATTACCAAACAGAAACCTGCACTAACCAACACCGAGCAACATTTGCATATTCTTATCAACGCAAATCAAGTTTAAGCCGGTCCGGTTCGAACCCGTTACTTGCTTTTATTGTACGCTAAGCTAAATGCTCTGCAAACCATTTGATCAAAAACGGATCTACATTTTGAACAAAATTGATTAAGTTAAACAAACTTTTTCGTACTCGCTAGCAATATTTATTCAGTTCGATTTGATTTGGCAGACAGCCCCAATCGCAAAGCAAATGGAGTTCAAAATATAATATTTGCATTTCACTAAACAAATTTGGAACTTAGGAAACGTGATATTTTATCAAAAAATCCCAAAAAAAATGTATTTTCAAAAATGCTTATATTTGAAATGCAGAATCAATCTAGAGGATAAACCGTGAACATAATGACATCAAACATAAAAATCGGTTTAGTTTTGACAAAGTTATGAGCGGTTGAAATATGGGAGCTATGGATCCGCGAGCTTTACATGTCAAAATTTTTGACAAAAAATTTGACCCCTCAGAATCAGTTTTTATGTTGTTTTTTATGCTAATTATGACAACCACAATCGATTAAAAATAGAAATTCGGAATTCTAAATTTTGAAAAAAAAATTTTTTCCAAAATGAGTAAGGGGGGGTACATGCTTTTTTTGCCAAAAAATTCAAAAAAAATTTATTACAAAAAATGCATATAATTTAAATGCAGAATCAATCTAGAGCATAAATTATCAACAAAATGGCATCAAACATGAAAATCGGTTCAGTTTTGACAAAGTTATGGGCGTTTGAAATATGGGAGCTATGGATCCGAGGGCTTTACATGTTAAAATTTTTGTAAATTTTTGACTTCTACCTTCTAAAGCATCAGGAATATTTAAAGAAAAAATAAGAATGAAAGTATAATCTGGTTCTGTGCATGGTAGAGGATAATATTAATTTTAATTTAGAATCGAGCTTTATAGTTTCTGAGATCGCAGTGTTCGAAAGACAGACAAATACGGCTAAACCGACGTAGCTACTTTTTGATCATTTCATACATATATATATGTACATATACATATACAATATGGGGTCGCAAATGCTTGTCTGTCTGTCTGTTTCAAAACACCAACCTTATTAAACAAGCAAGGCACACTTAAGAAATAATAACTAAGAGATTTAAATAATAATATTGTGCGAAGTTTCCTATAAATTTATACCGCACACATAACAATCAAAATAAGCTTTATGGACTTCAGCAATATATTTAGAATGTAACATCTTATGCCCATAATTCCACCTGCAAATGAGGAAAAAGATATTGCTATTTAGCGGAATGCAAATCTGGAAACAACGCGGAAATCCATAAGGTTTGTAAATCGAATGTTTATGCAACACGGGCCCACCGAGCAGGAAGTCTGACTGCCCCACTAACTAAATACATTCGAATACGCATATTTTCGGCATGGGATGTGGGTCGAGTTGAGTGCCTGATTTGTGCGTCCGATTTGGACATTTGGTTTTCGGCAGTCCTACGGGCCAGGCAGGCGGCCGGAGAGCCAGTTAGCCAACAGGTTTAGACCGAGTTCCTCGTCCCATTCGCTCTTTCAGGCAGGCAATTAAAGCAGAGCGTGTGAAATGACATCGTCCCCCTTCCCCTTTCCCCCTTCCCCACTGCACTCTCCAACTGACGGACTGTTGATGTCTCTGCTCGCTCCTGAGCAACCTCGTTCGATGCCAATGCGTGTTACCATGTTACCATATCGCTGCCATGGAATGGACATATCTGCGCTAGCCAGTGAAAATTGAATGTCTGCGTTGTCGCTCATTTTCCCCATTACGGACGTCAACTAGATTTTTTCTCTTTCTACTTTTTATTACTTTACAATCACAATAAAACGTCTGTCGAACCGGTTAATGCGAATCTTGGCCTGGGCTAAAAGTACTTTAAGTACTTTCCTCGCAGGAAGCGCAAACATTTGCCTAACTATATCAGACTACAATAATTCTCTATATCTGTTGACTTTTATGCTTAACAGCTTCGCAAAGAAATTCACAGTGCTTTCTGCCTATAGCTGACATGCCAGTATATTCAAGTGGACGAGCTTTTCACCAAAAATGCACAAGAAATTAAAAATTTAGTTAGTTAGTTACGGGACACAGTTCACACACACACACACGCACACACAGAGAGAATATTGAACTTTTCACTTTAGCAATTTCTAGTTTCTAGATGCCATTGATGGACTGCGAGAAGCGTTGTCGACGTCGGCTCGTCTACAAGCAAACTGATTTAGCGGAAAACTTTGCAGGAGTTCAATAGCATAGAAACAGAAAGAAATGCGATTTATTTGCTAACCAGGTTGGCAAATAAGCCGCCAGCCGGACTGCTGGGTGGGCGGGGAAGCAGCCGGAGGCAGGGCATCAACTAACCGACAGTCAAGTGGAAAAAGTGGAATAACAAGAAGCGGCAGCGACCGGCGGGCGAGTGCAGCACAGCGCACAGAGTCGGGCCAGTAACTCGTTTGGCCAGAAACTGAAGAAGCATTAGAAGCAGAGGCGGCGTGGTGCGGCATGGTGCGGCATGGTGCGGTTGAAGCCACACATTGCCACGCGCTGCAGTTGTTGGCCAGCCCCGAAGAGCCCAGAGCATAACCAAGTTGTCCGGAGTAACAGTCCGATGCCCGGCAGTGGGCCGATTGAAGCGTTAGACTGTTGCACCAAAACCACACAACGGGCCTCGGCTTCGGTTTCCAGTTGCGCTGCGACGCGTGCGGCAGCTTCTGCTTTTCTTCTTCTTTCGCACCAACTTGCCGATTATGCAGCCAAAAGTGGCGCGGACGTCGACACCACTGCTGGCCAGGTTAGGTAATACAATTGTACACTCAAAAAATCACACTTTCGATGCAAGCAAATCTGCACTCGATCATAAAAATATTGGATGTATTTGGCGCACTCTTTGAAACAGAGTTTTCTACGATCAAAATACAATTTTAATCAAACAAGACTTCATAACATGTTTACAATGTATATGATTTATAGAGACTTTTACCATTATCATACGAAATCTAAAGTAAACTTTCCAATCACAAATCAAAAAAAATTTATTTTCAAAAATTGTATATTTGAAATGCAGAATCAATCTAGAAACCATGAAAAAATTGTCATCAAACATGAAAATCGGTTCAGCTTTGACGAAGTTATGGGCGTTTAAAATATGGGAGCTATGGATCCGAGGGCTTTACATGTCAAAATTTTTGTCAATTTTTGCATGATTTTTGGCAAAAAATTTGACCCCCTCAGAATCGCTTTTAATGTTGTTTTTTATACTAATTGTGACAGCCACAATCGATTAAAAATAGAAATTCGGCATTCTAAATTTTGAAAAAAAATTTTTTCGAAAATGAGTAAGGAGGGGGTACATGCTTTTTTGGGCAAAAAATTAAAAAAAATTTATTTTCAAAAATGCATATATTTCAAATGCAGAATCAATCTAGAGGATAAATCATGAACAAAATGGCATCAAACATGAAAATCGGTTCAGTTTTGACGAAGTTATGGGCGTTTGACACATGGGACCTATTGATCCGAGAGCTTTACTAATATCTAGAAAATAAAAATATAAATTCAAAAAAAAACAAAATTCTTTCTATGGGACGTGAAATTGCTTTCTAAAAAAAAAGAAATAGAAAAATATCAACTGACTGTCCAAATTAATATTTAGTTGTTAATAAATGTAGTTTCTTTACTGAAGACAACTTTTTTTCACAATTGTTTTTG
The DNA here is from genome assembly GCA_035043565.1 of Drosophila robusta. NCBI lineage: Eukaryota > Metazoa > Arthropoda > Insecta > Diptera > Drosophilidae > Drosophila > Drosophila robusta. The sequence continues at coordinate 9,049,063 of JAWNMW010000584.1, forward strand.
TTTATTCAGATTATAAGAGATATAATCCATTTGCGAGCAATTGCGAGATCATATGACATGCATATGATCAATAGAGCTTGATTAAATCTTTACCCCGCTCGATGTTTGGCTAAACAACAGCAGTGACTACCCAGTTGTCTGGCATGTTTGAACAAAGGCAATCAATGCATCGCCTGGACTCAACCCGACCCAAGTCGCAGATTTGGACAGATGACAACAAAGGCAAACAATGGCGACTGAGTCAACGACCAATTTTATCGGTGCCTCCCCAGGCCACAACATAAAAATGCGGCCGAATTGAATTTGATTAAAATCAATTTAAGCGATTGCAACATAACAACAATAACAGCACGAACTGTGGGGCATATGCCCCAGTGGGGCACATTACCGTTTGTTTGCCTTAGTCTCAACAACCCTATGAGGTCCATGGGCAACGGGCCGAGTTGTTAACCGCTTGAGTTACAGTTCGAGCCAAGGGTGTGCGAATGAGTCATGGTTAATTGCGAGGGAATTGGGAGTTCGGATCGATATGTCCTGGCCAAAAATAACTGTCCCTGTTAATCTATCTGACTTAACTGAGCATGTGTTACATTAGGCGACATTTATGAAGTGCTTCGGTTTACCTCCATGATTAACAACACTTATGTACTCCAATCAAAACAGGTAGTCGCTAACACTCTTAAGCAAAAGCAAAGAGGCCCATTTGTATTTGGAGATTATTAACTACACTTGAATAAGTGCCATTGTAAATAGTCCATAGTTGTTAAACGGAGAGCCATAACGATAATAATAAGTAATGAGCGAGATAGCTGAAGAAAAAATACCCTTTCTGTCTGAGCGAATATTTTACATTCGGTCGAAAAACAAATTTCATTGTGAAATGTGAGAGAAATAGAATTTACCGAACAAATAAAGTCACATTTACAGCTCCAATGAATTTATTATTGAGTGAAAAATTTTGGGATAGTGTTAACTATAACTATACCCTAATACTCACAATAGTAATAATTAACATACAAATTTTAAATGAACTGAACCAGAACATCATTATGTTTGCTGTAGAAACCAAATGGTCAATTTAAAATTAAATAAAAATTGTTGAGAAATTTGACCATATTTTCTTTTAAATTAAATCTTATTTATTAAGCAGAGAATTTGCTTAAAGCTGTCCTACTTTTCTAGTACTGATAGGAAAAATAAATGTTTTGGTATCAATAATCAGAAGTTGCGACTCATTATTGGGGCACAAATAAAGAATCAAGAACACTGACAATTTGCATTAGGTTTTTAGCCAAGATATAGTTACTAAAAGCTTATTACAATTTAAAAATCGCTATCGATATCTGCCTCGCAAGACGCAGACTGGTTGCCCAATCTAATCTATATGCTCTAAACTGGTAAACTGGTTGGCACTCACCTTCAGTACAATGGAGAGGCTGCTGGCGGTTGCGGATTCAGAGAAGACGCTGTCATGGGACTGCGAGAGGGTTTCACGAGTGTAACCACTGCAAGAGAGAGAGAGAGAGGGGGCGAGAGGGAACACGTTAGGCATCGGGCAGAGTGATTGTGATGATCACTTACCCGTCCACGTCTACGTCCAGCAGGCGTCCCTCGCTGAGGCTGCGCTGGCTGTCGGACATGTCGGCGGCACCGCCGGCCACAGCGCCACAGTCCTCGGCGTCGAGATCCTGCGAGGAGTCGCCGACGCTGCGCAGCTGGCGCTGGTGGTGGTGCTTCTCCGCGAAGTAGGAGCTGCGGCTCATGCTCATGGCGTCGGGGAAGACGGCCACGCCCACCTGCTGTCGCTGCGTCTGGTACATGGCGTCAGAGTGGGAGTGCGGCTGGTTCTGGACTAGCTGCTCGGTGCAGTGCGCCAGCTTGCTTGCTCTCTTCTTGCCGAGCAGTACGCTCAGAAGCTCATCGCGATGCGATCCGTAGGACTTGGACTTGGGCAGCGACTGCGTCTGGTAGCTCTCGTGCAGCTGCTGATGCGTGAGCGGCGATGCCGGCGACGATGCCGACACTACCTCCACTGCGGCGGACGCGCAGGCGGAGCCGGACAGCGCAACGCTGCGCAGATTCTTCTCGCTGGAACTGCTCGCCGGCGGCGGCAACGTGTTGCAGGACCCCGGTCCCGGCGACTGTCCAGCGGCAGCGGCGGCGCTGTCCGCGCTGTTGATCGTGCGACGGCGAAAGATGCGACGCAAATTGCGGAGCGGATGGAATCGACGGCGTTTTTGCTGCTGCTGCTGCTGCTGCTGTTGTTGCTCTACAAGGACAGAAACGGAGGGAAAGCAAAGGGGTTAATTTGGTTCTGAAGGAAAATAAAAACGATTGTCAACTGCCGAAATATGGATAAACACACACAGAACGTAAAGCTTGCTTTGTCCCTTATTGCACGTCCCGCAACTTCCTTATAGCTCAATATATCCCATTACTATCTACAGCACTATTCCGTACAAGAGCTCACAAATCACGTAGCATAATAAACAAATAATTCTTCAAGAACTGTGTCGAACAAATTCCAAATATAAAATTTATTTAACAAATATAGTTATCTGAGATAACTGAAATCTGAAATGCACTTCGAAAGTATATATCCATAATGAATTGAAATTATAGCTCTGAATATCTTGCGCAATCTTGATTAAGAGCTGAGCAAGCAAATTGGTAACACAAATCATCGTCATGGCTGATAAGAAAACCAAAAACCATTCGATCGGCGAACGCTCCACAAACATGCCCATAAATAGGCAAAAGCGAAGTCAATGCGCTGTTGGGAATGAAAGTGCGACGGAGACAGACAGAAGGTAAACAGCGTGGGAGAGGGACAGACGGAATGGGAGCGTAAATTATTCTGGCAGGTCTGGCTGGTCTGGCAAGGTCGCGCCTAATCTAGCACTACACGAGTGCAATCTATTCGGAGTTCGTATGCGCTAGTAGGGAAAAGGTAGTAACAGTGTATGCGATAGTAGGGAAATGGGATTAGCTGAAAGAGAGAAAGAGAGAGAATCGCATACTCCATATATGTATATAGATGTAGTACTTCAGTGGGTTCCAAAAGCGCTGATAAAATTTACCACTCTTTTCTAAATTTATATACACTTTTTTCATCAAAATTGAATGAGACATATATTCTACATTATTAACGAGTTTATATTTTTCTTCGATATCTTGCACCATTTCATTAATATCTGTAAAAATCGATATCTAGACTGGGACACTTGCCCCATTTTAACAGGTTACAGTTACAGTTCAACAGTTAATTATAGAAATATAGCGCGCATCTGGAATATGTCGGCAAGAGTCTTTAATTATCGTCAAAGATAATTATTTGTTCTTGTTTAATATGCGCATCAGTTCACTCGAGTTGTAAATTATAATCAATTTAATTGTTATTGCCTTTGTTATTGTTGCCAGCTTTTTTCCATTATAGAATTTTAGGTTTATTTTGTCAATAACCTCAACGTTTACTTTTAGTGATAACGCTTTTCACACCTTTTCTTGCTGTTTACATAGGTCAATTAGCGATTCGACTTATCAGAAATCAGCTAAAAGGCACGTCGATAATGTGTCTCACATCATTTGCCAAATCTATATATATATGGTGTATATGTATCCGAGAAGTAGCAAGTGCTTACTTAATGAAATAATGGATATATGAATATATGAATATACTAACTAGACCATTAGTCGCACTCACACAGTTTTCTCAGACAAATAAGTGTAAAAAATGGTATGATGTCATTGACTCAACCATGACTCAATTCAACACATTTGTCATTATGCCAGATGATAGCTTCAGGACGATCAACCCATTGTTCCGGGAGCATTCCAAAGAATTTGAAAGTTAATCAACATTTCATGTTAACAGCGTGTTAACATTTGGCATAATTGTTTATATTTCTGTTACTGTTCTTAGCCCTAACTAGCCCCAAAGTATATAATATCTAACCATACTTATATTGGATGGTAATTAATAATTCGAAACACTTTCTGTTGCCAATGTTGAACAAGAACTAAAAGTGAAAAATATCACCGGAAGCAACAAAATGCGAAATGCGGCGGTTTTTCCTTAATGGCCACCGCCTTGGCCACTGATACCGTTAGCTGGCAAGCGTAAATAACAAATATCGACAATATGCCAGTCACGTTTTGGGGCCAATCCATACGCTCACATCGGACTTATATCTGGCGGCACGCGAGCGAAGCCGTTGGGCTTCTTTGCACAACACACTCGCATATTCCCTGCTCGTTTGTCAAAGTTCATTCATACCTAGCTACATATTTGTATTCCCTACCTTTAACTCGGTGGCGTTGTCTCTTGCAATGACTCAATAACATAAATATGAGAGTCTGTTATCAAATCTTAGGCATGGCACATAAAATACACGTCACTATATCAATATACTGTGGCAAACAAAACTGTTGAAATTATGTATCAAGGTGTAACATTTGATAATTACACCGACTTTACATCATTGCTTAATTATTAAGTCATGTTCTAAAATAAATAGCCAAAGATTCGCAAATATAGAAATAAAAACAATAAACAAAACAACGAAAATACAAAAACAAAACACATCTCAATACACACAATCGCAAACAGTCGGAAAAAAGTTAAGAAAAAAATGTGTAAAAAGGTCTAAAAAAGAACACGCATTTGTATGTAAGTATTGCTTGGCGCTTGCTGTTAATTTGCTTGTCAAGTTTGTCCAATTATAGCTCAGGTTTTATTTAATAACCTGTGTGATGCTGATTAAACTTTTTGCAATAGCTTTTTACGTGCTAAGCTCTATGTTATAATATATAATCTAATCTATATCTATATATATAATATAATATATAATCTAAAATCTACGAGATACGACGCTAAAATATCAAAGGTTGATGTAGATTTTTTATTGATTTTCCGTTTTTGAGCCGACTTCGAGGTTTAAAAACAAGTCTTACTACACGTCTGGAAGGGCAATGTTGAGGCGCAATATAGAATATTTAATATATTATTAACTTACGTAATTTCTGAGCACCTGTTCTAATCTTAACATTAGGAAAATATCGTTTAATGAAATCAGAGTAACTCTAGTAATATCTATTTTAATACTTTCCATGTTATTGTTTAAAAAGAAATTGAATTAACATGGTTTGTAATACTCATATGAAAATTTCAGGTTTGAATTTAATAATTTAAAATACTATACAGCTTTTACAATAATAATAATAATATTTTGTCAAATTTTAAATTGGATGACTCACGATGAGTTCATGATATTGCTTACAATATGTAAGTATGACTGTTTCTTCTAAATACTTAATATGATGTCGTTAGGTAATACTTTGTCAAAATTATTTGAATTCTCTTTTTTTTGACGCAGTCATCGTTGAGCATTTGTTTTTATTTTTATATTTTTTGCTGTCTCTTGAGTGATTTAAGTAATTTATCAAAACATTGTAAGTCTTTGCTTTTTGGCAGCATGAGGCAATTGTTAACGCAAACCGATCTGCTGCGCATTGACAGTCATGTATTTATAGCCGATTTGATTGTGTGACGCATGTAGGTGTCGCTACTATTATTGTTAGTAGGGTATTGCCGATGACACGGATTCTAAATAAAACTCGAATAGGCGTTGAGACTGGAAATCGAGGCAGCCGAATACGACGGCTTGTCTGGCCTGAGCGACTGAGCTTAAGATTTGCGCAAGTAGGCGCATTTATTAATTAATCATTTTGCAAATGTTGCGCGCACAAATGCAAATTGGCAACTGGCAACTGGCTGAAACTGAAACATGACAAAATCTAAATGACTGCCACTATTTTAGCCAGCAGCGAGTTGCAGTAATTGGAGACTCTTGTTGTTGCTGCTGTTGTTTTCGCAGTAATTGTGTGTGAGCGGATACTTGAAACATGTCTGCGTGTGTGTCTGTGTGTGTGTGTGTGTGTGTGTGTGTGTGTGTGTGTGTGTGTGTGTGTGTGTGTGTGTGTGTGTGTGTTTTGTGCATGTTTTACTCTTTGTTCAGTTAACTATGCTTTGGGCTCCGGCTTGACTTGGCTCGGCGTGGCTGGTGGCAGGAAGGTCAAGAGAGCCGCACCGCGCCTAGCCCCTGCTGCCACGCCCCTTTTGGCGTCGTCACCCGTTCCCAGTTGGCATTGGCGTGTGGGCAGCTTATCCGCTTTACAAGTGCTTAATTCACTTACGCTGAGCACTACACACACACACACACACACACAGACATTTGCGTATATGAAAAGCAGCGAATAGAGAAGCATTGAGAACAAGACCAAAACAAAAGCAAAACAACTTAAAAATTGCGCAATTCGGACTGCGTTGGCTGCCACAAATCCATTCAACAAGCTGCAGTCAGCCTTCAAATGCAAATGGCGAAGATTGTGCACACTTTGCGGCCTTGTTAAGTCAATCCGTTTAGCCGCTCGGTTCTTTGCCGATTCTATAACCAATCGTTGCATAAACCCACTCTATCAGTTAACAAATAAAAGTGCCACAGCGCTGAATTGGTTTTACAATCCAGGCAATACTATAGCTTTAAATGCACAATGGTTCAATCTCTGGAAATAGTTCGTCAACAGCGGCAATCAGTCTCGATAAGAGGCCAGCCTGCAATCTCTAATGACGGAAAGTCCATAATCGCCGGGAAATTGGCTTCAATCAGCCAGCAACGTGGCGCTGACATGGGGCTTATCAGCCAGCCAGAGCGCCAAAGCGCCAGAGCAAGTGGAAGACGGCATGGAACTGATTACACAACAATGGCTGGCACTTCAATTCGAGGCAGGCCAAAGCTGACCGACTCCAAATGTTCGCCCAGAAGAAAATTGATTTCAATTTAACCCGATTGTTGGGGTTTGACTGAAATCGGAGGATAACCCTTTTGAAACTCTTCATATTTAATTTGTGTGGTTTTTCGTCGCCACTCGCTTGCAGACCAAACTTTTTCATTGAACCAGCAAATTGTTCATTGAGCGGTTTAATTGTTTGATAATATCTGACCCAAATAATTTCCAGTTGCTCTGACCGATTGTCATTGGGCGCTCAGCTGGCACATGGCTGGTTCAATGGGTCTAAGGTCGTGACTGTCATAACTCTGCGTGTGTTATGTTAATACAGGCACATAAATAAATGAATTTGTCTTGCAAAGTGCGATTGTTCGAATTTAGCCGCAATTTATTTATTGCTTTCTATCGAACTGTGTCGAGTGAAATAACGCTCAACAATATGTTAAGCATTTTCGTGGTTGAATAAATAAAACAAAAAATTCAAAAGTCCATTACCTGTTCAAATAAAATTTCGCCGAAAATAGATGCAGATGTTTTTTGTTCGGGCTAAAGGAATGCCCGAATGTTTACAGTGTGTTGTAAACAAGCGAGCTCGGTTAGAAGTTGCACAAATACACATGTACATACATATATATATATATTGTATAGGTATGTTACTTTAGTTTCACTTTATGATAGTACCGCAGAAATAATCAATAACAACAACACGATTATGCACTTCAATTTGCTTCACTTAAAACTTTTTTCGGGTATTTTCGGATGGGCTTTAATGGCACTATTTGCATTCGGGGAACTGGAATTGGCCAAAATATTGATTAACTAATTGCCCGTTACGACGGCAAATGCAATTTATTTGGTTAGTGCGACACGCGTCAGGTACTACGAATTGTTCACCTGCACAGGTGGAGCGGAGAGCAGCGAATGAATTAATGAATATGTGAATACGAATGCGAATACGGCGACGCAGTCGAAATCGAAATAACAGACACAGCACAGACAACAACTACAAATTGAAATCGAAACGAAACGAGGCGAAAAACCGAACTGCCCTCGGCATCGAAAACGCCATCGGCATCGACAGCGGATCGGCGAATGTTTGGCTTATTGGCGGCTAACTGATTAGCTCTTTTGCTCTACACACACACACACCAATACCTGTGTGCTTATGTACATTAACAGTGAACTGTTTACGGCTAACAGCGCGCTCTTCTATAGGGAGAGTGGGCTTTGTTTTGTTGTCGCTTGCGTAGGTTAGCAACAATAAGGCCCCAGTTTCGTACTGCCGCCCTCCCGTATTACGCGCGGTGCCTAGAACTCGCTGTAGAAAGTTGTTGTACACCATCCGCAATTACATAAACATTATTCGTCGTCCGAGTGACGATGTGGATAATAAACCCAAATTTCCATTGTTGATGCCACACAAAGAGTCAACATAATATCGCGACCATCCAATTTGGGTTGCTATGACAACTTTTGTGTTGCTGTCAATACTGCAGTGATTATATCTAACAAGTTTGAAGGTAATACTAGCTAGCAATATTACAACAATTCAGCAGCTAGCCCAAAAGGAGTTAACAATTGATTTCGTAGGCCTGACGGCAATCAAAAACTAATTTTACATTTACATTAATTTTAAATTTAAATTTATTGAATTAAGTACGTATATTGTGTTCTAAAAAATAAAAAGACCAAGTTCAACTTTCTAGCTTTTGTAGTCTCCAGACGGACATGGCTAGATCGACTCCGCTAATGATACTGATCACTTGCTTGCACAAAAGCTTTATACCCTGATTTACCCCTTTTCAATTGGTTCAGGGTATAAAAAATAAAAATCGATTTATGTTCACATTCGGCAGTTTCATGGGCAACTGAAGCGATGCAAGTCTTGGCTTTAGCCATTCCATCCCAAGTAGAGAAATTGAGCCTGTTGAGCCTCAAGAGATCACAGAGAAGTATACACAACAGGTCGTATTTAAATTTAATTATGTACATACATACTGAAACACAAAGCATGATGCACACCACGGCGTATTTTGTATGACAGGCCATTCGACTATTGCGGTTGCAACAAAACGAATTTCACAGCTCCAGCTAATTATGCACACACATACACACATACATGCACATGTACAAAAGTGACTGACTACGCCAATGCTCTTTCGCGCTTGGGTGTTGTGGGAGGCACCAACGAGGCCTAGTGTCAACTATGAACTGCCCAAAAGGGTATAAACAATTGCAGCACATTGTACCAATTGTTTATTGTCGTTCGGGAAAGTCGCGGACTGTTTTTGCACACAAAGTGAGTGTATATACAAACACATTTATCTTACATAATTATATTTACACTTGAAAATATATACGCACATGGATACGCTATTTAATTATCGTGTGACTTACCTACATTCGTTGAACAGTTACCATCAGCCGTGGCTCCCTCCGCTCCCCCCGGACTAGCAATTGGTGTTGATGTCGTTGGGCCCTGGTAAGCATGGGTTCTGCTATTGCCCTCCGGCAATGACAAAGGACCCGCTGCACTCAGATCCAACTCCAACGGTGGCGAATTTTCCCGCACACACGACATCAGGCTGGAGGACATGCTAAAAACAAAACAAAACAAATTTGAAATTATGTAATGTATTAAAATGTAAATTAGTCAAATATATTATTTATGGGCGTGCCTATATACGAAAACTTGAAGTCTCCAGCTCTTTCATACAAACAGACATGGCTATTCAAGGGTATATATACACCTATATACCGGTTAGCGTTCGTTCTAGAAATCAACAAACTCTCATACTTATTACTTGGACTTAGAACAAACGCAATTGAAATGTTTTGTTGAGATATTTTAAAAACTAAATTTGCAACCAATTGAATAGCAGCTATATACACAAGATAATACCATTTAAAACGGCATAATAAGCCACATATACATGCCTAGGACAATTACTTTGAAATTAAACCCAGTTCCGCAACGCGATCCACAAACGATTTCCACTGGCAGCCCCAAAGTATGCTACACATTGCGCGCACTAATTTCAACTGTCAGTTGCACGCGTGGGTGGTTCACTGGCCACAAGCACGTGTTGTTGCCACAACAGCAGTTGGTTATGGTGTTGAAAGTGGCTCAAAGGATAACGGCATACTTTCGTGTGCTACAATTAGGAGCTCTTTGAGCAATTACGGATACACGTGCACCTACATACACATATATAAATATATATATACACACATGCGCATACGCAGGAAACAATTAACACTTGGTAGCATTAGCATTACCATTATCAACTTAATCGCCATTGAGCGCCACGATATTAAGCCACAAAAGTAACTCGGCTGCGCTGCCACCGCGTTGCACTCTCAGGTACTTGCGGCCGTAGACGTAGCCGTAATCGTATTCGTGTGTGCAGCGCGTATCGCAACGTGAAAATCTTACAAATTAACTTTGGCTTTCATTTGCATTTTACAGATGCGCACACAAGGCGGTAAACATGTTTGCGTACATATAAACACTGAAAGTTAAGACCCCGTGAAACGCAACGCAAATGAGCAACAACAACAACAACAGCAACAAAAGCGAACTAAAATAATTATAATACTCACATACATGTATGTAACATTTGCATATTCACTTCAATGTTTGGGCTATGAGCATTACCTAGTATCTGTATCTGTGGTAATTACTCAAATTTGCCAACATAATTATCATGTGCCGGGCCAACATTGTGGCCAACAATAAAACAGCCAGCCAGCCAGTTTATAGCAGCAAGCAAACAATGCGCCAAGGGCCATGGAGCTAGGAAGTTACCCACAGCTACCCTGCCAACTTGGCTAGTCTTACTAACTTAGTCGCCTTGGCCATAACAAATGTAGAGAGCCAAATGGCCAAATGTTCTCAAGGCAGTGTAAACACTTGTTGCCAACGTTCCGGCTTTGGCTAAAAGCAAAGTATAAAATTGAATTGAAAAAAGAAAAAACAAGCAATCTCAATGACAGACGCCGCGGCAAAAGAGCAGCTAACGTCATTGCGAAATGGCATAATGCGCAGAAACGCTCAAAGCTCAAATTGAAAAGGAAAGTGCCCCTGACCGGAAAGCAGATGGAAAAGCGAACCGAGCTGAAAGAAACTGCATGCTCATTGCACGTTTACACAATGATTCAGTTGGAGACCTCAAAAGTTACTGCCCTAGGTAAACAGTTGTTTGCTCTTGTTGCCCTCGTACAATCATATATACATATATGTATTTATATGTGGCCATTAATTTTAATGACTAACAGCTTCGACGCTTTTTCTGGGCTTTTTTCATCTGCTTCTTATTTGTTGTTTTTGCTAATGCAAAATATTTGAAATGTAACAAATTATGCCAAGGTGCAAATTAAAATTGGACTGCAATTCAATAAAAGATTGTACACTCAGAGGAAAAAACAAGAATATATTAGGCTGATATATAAACATTGAGGGTAAAATTCTCATTTAAGTAAGTTTAAAACATATTGTTAAAAAAAACACCGTTGGAAATGTAATCATGTAAACATGAAATCACTTGGATCATAAAGCAACAAGTGTCCCCTTCAATAAACGAATCTAAGTGTAAAAAAAAATGCAAATACGTAATCTAATATTTCCATTAATACGTAATACGTACGCATATAATAATAATAGTATAACTTTTTTCTTATTATTGCCGATAAATTTCTGATTTGTGGAATTTTAAAAACAAAACGAATTCAATACAGCTTGCACTTTTCCCTAGTGTAAAGTGATATACAATGATTGTTTAAGCAGATGTCTCTCTTGGATGGCTAGGTCCTAAGACATATAATATGAATGAGAATATGCATAATACATTCCAAGACTGAATTGAGAACTTTTCTGTATTGCTTATTATTAATCACATTTTATGAGGCAACGCCAAAAATCAATAAACAAACAATAATTTTCCAAAGGGTGGCGAAAAAAGGGCAAATTGCTCGCAAAGTGGCGCCGATGACGCAGCGACTGAGGCTGCTGTTGATGCTGCTGCTGCTGTTGCTGCTGCCGCTGTTGTTGCTGTTGCTGCTTCTGCTGATTCAGAGATTCTCGGCCCCTAAACTGGTGCTAACGATTTGGTTGTTTATTTTCGAATGAGTGCGTCACTTTGACCGCAGATGGGACCGCGAGAGCGACAGTTCATATAGTACCTACCCAGCGGAATGCGCCCAGACGGCAGCCAACTTTGTGGGGGATCGTTGTCGCGTGTGCGCCGTTTCATTAATATATGTATACAAGTGCTACTATATACATACGAATAAATTCAATTCTTATGATTTTAATTTCTGTTCAACACTTTTGGCACGGAGGGCGAAAACGCGGCGAGGCTACAACTTGTGGCTGCCAGTGAAATATGCGACTAAAATGCGTTTTTCTCGTTCTCGAAACGGAGCCCGAATTCGCAGCTTCAGCATCGGGGCACCAATACACACACACACACACACACACGCTCACGGGCACATTGGATGACACAAGCGAAGCGCAAAAAAGCTGAAGCAACATTTTATGTGTGCCCAAGGTCAAGGAGCGCAAACATAAGCCGCTCTCGCGTGGGCGGCAGAGCAGCAGCTGCAGCATCAGCGCAGTTGGAGAGCGGCTGCCAGCAACATGTTGCTGGACACATGTTGCTAACTAAAAATGTGCTCTAAGCGAAATGAAATCATTTATTGTCACTTCTAGTTAAAGTTAGACGTTGTTAAAAACATTTGTTAAACATACATATATGAAAGAAGCATGCAATTTTAAATATTCACAGCAACATGTTGCTGGACACATGCTGTTAACTGAAAAATAAGTCCAAGTTGACTGCTTTTGTTGACGCGGCCTTAGACTCACATTCACATTCTCTCTTTCTCTTTCGATTTACACTGCGCAGACGTCGGACCGAGTCCTCGTCGAAAATGAAAAGTTAAGACATACACATACTGACCTAGTCAACGAAAAATCTAAAACACTCTGACAGCGGTGACCCCTCAACGTCTACATTGAAAAAATAACCATATAAGGCAAAAAATATATAGAAGGAGCAAAATATTTATGATAATGTGTGTGTGTGTGTGTGCGATTACATTGTTGTCGTTTTAAAAGTTGCGGCGCCTCAGAAAACGACTTATTCTCTTTGAAAGTAATGCAAGATAAGAAAAATAATGTAAGAGTCAATAATTTAAGCGATGCTCCAAGGGCTGTTGTTCATTGATAACAATATTTTAATGCCTCTATCCAAGAGAGAATAAAATTCTTTATCAGCATTGGGTTGAATCAACTGAAATGCTTAAACAATAAAACAATAGTCTTATTGTCAGGAAAAGATATGTATGCTTAAAGCTCACATTACCATACGAATTCAATGGAATTTCCACACACTGAGAAAATATCCGACCTAAAATAAAGTACTTTCCGTTAGTTGTTGAAACTTCAAGAACATTTATTACTTAAATATCTTTAAATAAATAGCGAATAATTCATAAATCAGTCGTAGAGTCTTCAATTAGGTAATTTTTATATTTTAATTTGTGTTTATGTTTAAATACAAATTTCTTGTTATTTTCTCTTAGTGTATGAACTTTTGTTATTCTGATATACATATGTTCGACATTCACATTACACTGAATCTAATGTTTGAAGGCGAAACACCAAATACAAAATACATGTTTTTGTATTGCGCAGATGTTGACAGCCGATCCCAAGAACAAGAACAGCCTCGAAGCGGATATGTGTATTTTATGTTTGTTTGCGCAGCTAACTTTAATCTCGTTTCTGTCATTTGACTACGTCCGTTAACAAATTGAGAGCTGATTTAATTTCTTATTATTTATAACTGTTTTGCAATAGTATTTAATTGCTGTTATGTTACTTTTTATGACTTACCTGATTTTTAAACTTGTTGTCTCACCACGAATTGAAGTAGCCTCGAAAATCTTTCGATTCAGTAGTCAGGTTTACAGTTACATTGTTAAAATCAGCTGTTTCTAGAATGAAATACAAATATTAAGATTTATTAGTTTCTGGAACCTCGTTTCTAACAATAAAATATATTTGTATAATTTTTATAACGCGTGTTTGAAGTTTATTGAGATTTTGTCGAGACGCCTTTTCTAATACTTCCTTTAAATATTAAATTAAAATAATCAAAGAGTCTAGTCTCCCATTTTCTGCTGCAGGTCTTAAATATCCCTTGGCCTCAAAATAATGTACGAACCGATTGTATTACGTAAGACTGAAAGTAGAAGTCGACTTTGTTCTGTCATGTCCTCCCTTAAAGCACCTGCAAACCGAGCCAAGCCCGCAGTCAAGTTATTTCACATTGGGCTAGGCGGAATCCCAATCCTCGCCCACAAACCATCGCAGGCCCTCGAATTTGCATATTCACATCCATATCGCATTTCATGAGCTCTATTGAAAGCCGGCGCCATTATTTGGCGTGCGTGTTACTAACTGATTTGCATAAGAATGGCCAGGAAAAATGTCAATAACTGCTCGTGTAAGGTCACCCCCTTAGCTAATCCGTTGGCACTTTTCTGTCAGCAGTATTTTATATCCCCTTTCGGCGCATCCGAAATGGGGGCATATGTATACAAATTACCGCTTTCGATGCTTATTCAAATGAAAAAATTAAGTGAAGCCCTTGGTAGATGAGTTATCCATAGATTCGGCAATGTCTTAGCCGTTATATGGTAACAAAATAAACTTGTCATGAAATGTATTTTCAACTTGAATCTTGTTGATAAATTATATATGAATGTGACTGTTACAACTCTTAACAGCAGAAACAGATATGTGCATCAACATCATTAGGTCTGCTTAGATTTATTCAAAGTGCCCAAATGCCAGTTGACCCGATTTCTACACATTTCAAGACCACTCGCGAGTGCAACTGGCTGAAGTTGGATGTGTTTGTTTTTTTTCTCTATTGCCGTAAGATATGCAAATAGCGATCGTGGGGCAGTCGGAGCTTATGAGGTGAACCAATGGAATAGAACAAGTTGAAAACTTTCACTGCCCTGGCGCTGCCCACACTATCATCAGCCGAGAGTTGGGGGCCTCGCTAGGTCTAGGGGGATATATGGTTACCTAATTGGTTGGAAGAGTCGACTGAAGATTAATTGCAATACGAACGATTTCTTTCAAAACCTAAGCAGATAAACAGCAACAATGGCGAACAATGATGAAAAGTAAAAGTTTGTTTTAGGCAAACCGAACAATGCGTCGAAATGAATTCATGAATAAATTGTCGAGAGTGCCGGTCGAGCTCAAAGCTTGTTTGAGTTCTAAACAAGTTTTTTCGTTTTGTTTTCTTTTTTTTGGTGCTTTTATCTGTTTTTTTTTTTTGTTTCTTTTTTATTAATTTGAGCAACAGTTTTTTATTGGGTGAGTTTGTTATTTGAAATTAAAAATAAATTGAAAATCGTATTGGTTTCATCCCGTTTTCTATAAATACCACAATAATGAATAAATTTGGCAACTCCATCAGGAATTTTAACACTGCGCAAATTCTTAGATCTATATGTTTTTATTATCGCTTGGTAATGTGTTCTATAATTTGGCCCCAATTCGTTGAGTCGGTAAACGTGTACATATGTACTTACTTAGATGGCTCGTAATATGAAACTCCAATGCCATTATCCACAGCACAAGGCACCGCTGTAGCTGCGAGTAGAGTATCGGCATGTGTGTTTGTGTGTGTGTGTGTGTGTGTGAAAAGTAAAACTGAAAACCACGAGACCACAACGAACCAACACAGACACAAAAGAGGCGGCAAATATGTCGCCCCTTGGGTAAAACTAGACTAGAGCCAACAACTCATCTTAAAGGTACAAACTCAACATAAAATTTAGTTACTTCAACTTATTTTACGTGTGGTTATTTAACACATGAAGAAATCTTGGCGCATCCACCTAAGAGTTTCTGTTAATTACATAATAAATGAGATCAGACAGCTATTTGAAATTGTATTATAATTTAAATTTGTTAATTTTAATCAATTTAAAATAATATAAAAGAACGTTATTCTTTTATTAAAAACAAAATTATATTAAATGGCGTCAAACGAGTGTTCATTAAAATCGATGGATAAAAGTCAATGTTTTAGCCACCTGAGTCGACTTGCTATATAGAAATCATTCGACTTTGCGTTGAAAACCTCGCACAGGACAATTTTACGGCTTTCTTGAGGATTCGTCTTTTTATGCAGGTAGTCCTTTGGCTAACACAATATTACATAAATCAATCATTCATTAAAACATCTACCGAGAATTGCTGAATTTAGTTCATAATTGATATAAATACTTTTGATAAAAAATATATTTTCCTTCCATAATATAAATAATTACTCATATATAAGTTAAAAAGTGCATATATTGAATGTTATTTATTTGTTTCGAAATGAATATAAGAATATTAAAAGCATAACTTATTCATAGCTTTTACAACTTTACCAATTGATTGTTTTGGAAATTTCAAACCAAATAACCAAAAATTGTTCCCAGCCTGAGGTTTTAGTACTTAAGAAGTGTAACAGCGCATTATCTGATGCTTTTTGAATTCGGAGTCGTTTATGACACCGACAGCTACGTGAGCGCTGCCATAAGCATAAAATTAACATTTTCTTGTGTAGCTGTGTGTCTTTCTCTTCTGATTTTCATAAGTAAAAATAAGACCGAGCAGTCGAACACAATCGGATCGCAGAGTTAAGAAGCCGTTGGCTGCTGGCGCGCTTCCCTCGCTCCGCTCAACCTCGAACTCAACCGATCCGACGAACCGACTTCGACAACCTCCGCACAGTTGTCGGTTCAGCGGGGGTCCGGGTCCCGAGTTCGGCATAAATAGAAACTGTTCGAGTTCGATGAAACGGAGACGCGATTCCAGCAATTACAATGCCAAAGATCAGCGCACAGATTCCACATTTTAACTCGACTTATTTCATGTATTCTATTTCGTATCTATTCGCTATCTGGCGGGCGTGAGTTCGTCATTCATGAAACTTGTTTGCTTTAATTGCCGCGTTAATTTATATTCTTTTGATCTGAAAATCTTTATGTATTTTATGTATATTTATGTATTTGCTTGAATGCGAATATGTTTTTTGTTTTTTTCTCTCTTTTATTTGCCATATTAAATATGCTCTGATTGTGATCGACTGTTATTTGTAAGTCTTCCATACATTCTGATTCGTGTCTTGAGTCTTTTGTTGAAGTTATTCTGATATGGAAGTGGCAGCTGGAAACATGGGTGATTGCCAAAAAGGAAACCATTTTTCGCTTGATGTTTAAAGGCTAAATAAGTTATTAGCCAGGCTAACTCTATTCAAAGTAGCTAAAAAAAAGTTTGCAATTGTCACAGCTAAAATTGTAAAAAAAAGTCAATGCTCGATAAAGCAAATGTGTACATAATAGGATCACGAATGCCTGTTGCAATTGTCAGGGCCAAAATTGTAAAACTTAGTTTTACTATTGTATTAAAAACAAAAATGAGTTTTTTAATGACTCGATCTTTTCGACATGCAGAGCTCATTTGATGAGTGTGCGTCAGCGAAATAAAACACAGACCAAGGACAGCGGCGCGATCGACAACTGTTTGCATTACAAGGCAAAACAGGGCAAAAGACGGCAAAACAAGGCAGACTAGGCGAAACAAGGCAAAACATGTGCGGGCATAGCCGACCCTTTCACACCAACACGGCGCAGATCACACAAAGGTAGCCGGAGCACCTGCTCAAGCAATGGAACGCAAAACAGAAATCGAAAAGGCGAAACATTGCACAAATAGCTAAACGCTTGAGTAACTCGTGAGCATGCGACGTTGAATTAAATGCTGATAATCAAATACATAACCCCCGCCCCTTCAACCCCCGCCACCCAGCTACTTGTGCAAATATTCATTTCATACAATTTCACAGTAGCGCGGCCAATAATCAATCAGCAACAAAGGCGACTGCGACAGCGGCTAATTGTGCAGTGATCACTAATCAGTGATCGCAATTAAATCTCAAAGCTAGCGAGCCAAACGAAGCGTAAAAGCCGTCAAATGACTTCTGGCATTTGGGATTGGATGGGGTTCGCTCCCAGACTTGATCGGCAATACCTACTAGGGTGTGGTCGGATGCTGTCAGCGGCGGTTCCATTGTCTTTAACGGTAATGGGCTTTACGTCCCCGCGCTTAGTTTCTTCGATTCTAGAAAGAGCTTTGACATTATGCCAAGTAAATTGTTTTTAAATTCCTATACCCTGTAAAAGTTGAAAATGTTTTAAAACGGGGAATAAGTAACACAAAGATCAAAGCAACTTCGGATTGCGTCAAATTATAAACCGAAAGTTGATCGAATCATCTTTAAGTTCAATCCTAGAGATGGGTCGGGTTGCCTTTATTCAAAATTGTCGGGCCTCTAAAATGAGGCCCGCGCCCAGCTCCATTCAATACAAATTTTATATTAAGTGACCTTAAAGGCATTAACTGAAATTTCTCAAGTCTTAATTGGAAAAAATAAAATACATACTAAATGGAATTGTTTCATTAACAATTGGAAAGAATGAAACGAAGCAAGCTGTGGGCTTATGAATATGGAAAAAAAGGTAAACGAACTGAGCTAGGCCAGGGTGTTAGTTCGAACCCTGAATGTATGTGAATTATTGTTATTATTAAGGTATATAGACAATTTCAGATACAAATATACAACTAATAATGAATGTAAGTACAGGGCATCTCGTTGTCGATCACACTCGACAAGGGCACTCTTACGTGTTCATAATATTCCTGTGATACTTGCGAGAATAATCACAACGCTGGCAAAAACCAAGCATAATTGCAATGTCCCAAAAAGTAACGCTAATAAAGCAAAAATGTTGAAAGAAAGTCATAAAGAGGAGCGCAAAACATGAGCAACATTAGCGCCAAATCGTTTCAGCGTCTTACAAACTATAAAAGGTGAAATTATCCGCTATGAAAATAAGCGTAGAGTAACAAAGAGCCGGACACAGATGGGCCTAGGTCTGGGTCAGGGACTGGGTTGGGTTTGGCGCTGGTCTCTGGGCTCTGGGGCGCTGCAAAGATTATCGGGCTAATGCTCGGCAGAGGAACATTAAGAAGTTTGACCCAATTATTAGCGTCACTTGGCGAGAAGCCAGCAATTTTGGAATCAAACCAAATAAAGCTGAAAGCTAAAGCGAAAAGTGGGTCAAATTTGGTTCGAATAGAAAACAAATGCACAAAACAATTGCTGATATTTTGTTTATATTTGCGTTGAATAAACGATAGTTGAAAATCACTTAATTATACAGAGAGAAGCAAAACGACCAAAAAAACCACATTTAAGTGAACTTTAGTCGAAAGTGCTCGACTAGCAGACACTATTTACACAGCCAATTTACAGAGCTGCATTTAACCTTGCTTGCTGTTTTCTACAACGAAATAAAAACAATAATTTATATTTGAACCAGGGCTACAAACCTCAAAGATAAATGTCATTGGTTTGGTTTATGAACCTGGCTTTTCACATTTATGAATCCAGCTTTTGGTTCGGCGTCCTTACATTATCTTTTATAACTTGTTTGCAAACAACTCTCAAAAAATTAATTAAAACTCTCTTGGCAACCACTTTTTTAAGCCCGAAATTCTAAGAGACAAAGTAGTCTAACAAAGAATACAAAAAAGTGTTTAAAATTAAAAATATGTTACGAACCAAACCATTTTTAATGAGTATAGTTTGGTTCGGGTGCAGGTTCGGTTCAAAGTTTAAAAATAATTGATGTTCTATGTTTGAACTGGTTCGGTTCAAGACCGATTGGCGAAAATAAGACTGGATTTTCTTAATTCAAGCATAAGCATAACTCATCCCAACTATGACATTAAATTAAGGAAATACTTAATATAACTTAAGGGTTTTATTTGCTTTAAACCCCAATTAAGCTTAATAAGGGAAGGAAACTGTATCGAATTAAGTCTGAATAACTCTCAAGTAAAGAAAACATAATAACTGCAACTTACGAGCGCTGGTACATACAAGATTATTTAGCTTTAATTAATAATAATAATTAAATTTAAAAGAACGACTTTATCTTATTGTTATTCCACAGTACAGCAAG
Source organism: Drosophila robusta (assembly GCA_035043565.1). Lineage (NCBI taxonomy): Eukaryota > Metazoa > Arthropoda > Insecta > Diptera > Drosophilidae > Drosophila > Drosophila robusta. The sequence goes on from JAWNMW010000584.1 coordinate 9,068,959, forward strand.
GGCAAAGGCAAATATGCTTCATGTCTACTCTGCATATTGGTTAGAAAATCTAACCCTTAAATTAATATTTATTGATAGTATGGAATTTTAAATGACTTTGAATTTCATTCGAAATTGCATAAATAATATAAATAAAATGAAAAATCGAAGATTCTTTCTTTTGCCTGTTGAGTACATTTGCTCAACATCAGTCTACCCACAATATACAGGGTATAAAAAGAACAGTTACGTGTAGACCTACAAATTATATATACAAGTTCGCCCACGCACCTTGCCGATACATTCGAGTACATATATAATTCAGAAGGACAGAGAAAGGCAGAGAGGGAAACTGACGCTCATTTGGTATGCAATGGGAGAGACGGGAGAGAGCCCAACCTGTTGGTTCTACGGAAAAGTAAAGAACAGTACGGTATAGCTGTCAATTGCAAATTAAATTACAACTTACGTATTTTACCTTAATGTTGTGGCCCGTTCTCGTTATTTTATTATTTAACATGCAGAGCACGACCAATTGGAAACCGCCCACCCCCTCCCCTCTGCCCCTCTGTCAACGGCCCCGCCCGTATGCAAGTGCTTTTATTGCCATTGTCGTCTCGTCATCAGCTTCGTCTGACGTTTGTCTTCTGGCCCAGTGTTTGTTTTCTACCGTGAAGGTCTTTTATAGCTCGTCATCGTACCGGGTCGAGACGTGCACTAATAGGAACTTACAATTGGTCTGTAAGCATGTTTACATTCACACACTCACACACGCATTCGTAAGGTACTCACAATTTGTTTGTGTGTCAATGTGGCAATTGATTCGTATTGCGTGTGCATGCAACTACAACAAATTGTGAATGGTGTGAATATGAATCAATTTTATTATTTACTACTTACGCTTTGCTGAATGCACTTAAAATTTAAGAAAAATTGTTAAACTGACAAGGCAAGCATAATTCATTTTTAATCTAACTTGCGCTCAATGTATCTATATATATACATAAATGATTTGCTCGACTAACTGACTGATTAATTGATTGGCTGACTGATTGAACATTTAAAATATTCTTATAATGATAAATTTTCACAATAATCACCATTTGTGATGCATACAGATCTCTTTTCAGATTCAAACTTGATATTTAAAAATCTTTGTAAAAATTATATTTATTTTTTATTTATTTATTTCAAACTTAGTTGGTCCGAGCAAAGCCGCGTAACGCCTGGTAGTACCTTTACATATATTAAAGATCGCTAGCATTATTCTTTTCTTTCGTACAGCTTTTTGCAACTTTTCCCATACCCGCATCAATAGATGTATCTGCACTAAAGATGTTCATTATTTCTCTCTTCAGCGATTAGCGTTTGCGTTACAATTGGTATTTAGTGCGCGACTGAGTCGGCCTTATGTGGTTCGCAAGCGCTCCATTGCCGCCCTGAAGCTCAGCGGCAGCTCGAAACGAGCATCTCGAATGCCTTTCCAATTATTTTCAGTGTTTGAATTTTGCGCCACGATGTGCGGGAGTGCGCAAAATAAAAGTCTGGTGCTTGGACTTGGTTCACTTGTTGGCAGCGGCAATTTGGCAGTAAAGCGCATAAGTGAGGCGGCGGGCAATGAAAACAACTGCGAAAGAAAACTGAAATTTGTATCAAATTTGAAAACTCACTTCAGCATGGCGAATGCCTTAGTCACGCTACCTGCCGCAACATCAGCCAAACATAAACACAACAGCTCGAATATATATTTATATATTTTGGTTTTGTAAGTAGTTGGCCATAGCCAAGACGGAGAATTTTTAAAAATATCTACACCGAAATTGGCATTAATGTCTGTACGAGCACACATACACTTTACACAATATTTATGGCATTTTCCTGCCACAGCTAACTGGAATTTATTTTACATTGCGCACAGTTCGTATTGAGAAATTTGCAATCTGTAGCAGATACACTTAATAATATCTATTGCGTATACACATGCACTCAGAGAAAAACGACGTTCTAAATTCATTCTGTTTTTAAAATTCATCAATTTAGTATGATCGATTGTTAATAATGAATAAAAATTAGCAAAATGAAATTCGAAATTAATATAATTATAAAAGAATTGTATTTGAAACAAGTAAAACAAAATTTATTTCGCAACGTAATTTCCAAGTTGACCGGATTATAACAACGCTTGTTTTTCGTATTTCCTATGTGTAGTATATAAACTGATATGCATATGGGTGCGTCAGGTCGCTATTGAAATCCACTATGGGCAGGCACGAAACGTTGCCAAACGAGAATTACAACCCTAATGCACGCTGACTGTGGCGACCTGTAATACGAGACATTGCACCAAGTAAATCCTCGGACGGAACTGGGCCCGGCCACGGCCACATAGTAATCAAGTGTTTTTTTTTCGTTTCGTTCGAGCAGGATGTTCTTAGGTAAACAAAACAATGGGGCATATCGGACCTTAAGTGCTCTCAGAGCTATATGTCATGGGTAGCAGCTGGGCCGCTGTCCCCGGCCGATCAGTTCGTGTTGCCAGAATGCGGGACATCTGTGCAAACAGAGAGCGGAAAATGTTCGCCAGAACCGCGAGTGTTCCCGGTGCGTGCTCTGAATATAAAAATATACCACAGCAGCCACAATAAAACAAATGAGAAGTTTTCCAGTTCTCAGTGTGGTTAAACTCGAGTACAAGTGAATGTGCACTTTGCGAAAAACGTTGTACCAAATTGTACTATGATCGGGTTGCAATTTATAATATTTTCAACATTCTAAGAGTATATAATAATAATAACAATAATAAAAATCAAATAAAATTGCAATAATAAATAATAATAATAATAATTTGTGTACTAAGAATTTGCGTACTTCGTTCGTTTCTTCAATTAAGTATTAATTTCAGTGTGATATTTAGGAATATCTTTGATTTTACCTGAATCTTAACTGAATTGTTTTTTGTCCAAGTACACACATATGTGAAGATTAACATCAGAGGGTACACATAACTACAAGCATTTATATCAAATAGAAAATTTTTTTTTAAATTTATTTTCAAAATAAAATATCTAAATAATACAAAGTAAACTTACTCTGTTTCTATGATATCTATTCAACTGAGTTCTAAATGGACATACATATGTACATAGCCCGAAGCTTAACAAAGAATGACGGAAAACTTTAATGCACTTTAGTAGAGTATAAAAACCTTCTACAAATGACAAGAAGTACTCGTTGCAATGGTCAAGCGAACGAAAGGTACTTAAAAACTCGACTCGTATGGGGGCTCATTTCCTGTTTCGGTTTCTGTTTCTGCTTCTGGCCTCCACTTTGCGGCTCGGAATTTTACTTTTTACTCTTTTTATTTATCGCTCAGCTCGAATCGCTGTCGGCGACAAAGTTTTTGCTATCCCTGTGCAAGATTTGCTGTCAATAACTGGCGGCTAGTTTCTAATTTGCCAGCAGCCTTTAATGATCGGTGGAAGCGAAGCGGCCGCTTGAGTGTTGCCAATCTATATATACATACATATATAATATACATATACAATAATATCCACATGCAAATGAATGCCAGCAGATTGGTCGAGCGATTTGAAATTTCCAAAAATTTATACACAGTTAATGTGTCGCGTTGTTTGCCTGCGAGGCAGAAATGTTTTTGTTTGTCGATCGATTCGAATCAATCAATTAAGCATATCTCCTGATCGACCGTTAGCACTTTCTGTTTGTGTTTTTATCATTGATTAACAATCAAAATTGTGCGAAATTTTCGTGAGTCTAGTAATCGACGGGGTCATTACGTGGCTGGCCATATCGAAATATCGACAGTTACAGACCTACAGCTAAAGAAAATCACTCTCTCTCCTCTAAAATTAACTTTGGCTCCTAATTTTTTGTTCACGGTTGGGAATTTATTTGTACATATATGGTAAACAAATGTATATTAGCTCGAATAGCGCAGTATAATTTATTCGAACCAATTATATATGTACATATATTAAAAACCAAAATGTGAACACAAAGATTTCATCGTCAACACAGCGAAGATAACGGTTCTTCTGTAGTTTTATAGGCATTGGGCAGAAAATAAATTAATGTACACCTCACATATGTCAAATGAAAATAAAAGTTTACGTCATTAAAAGCGAATTTCAATAAAATATAAATTTATCTATGGTATCAGGTATTATAATGATTTAATTTTAACTTTTTTATTGTTGATATATGTTTGGGTTTTTATTTGCGTTTTTTTTAATAAACACTACATTTATTAAACCCTTTTCATCATTATATCCATTGTTTTAGAAAATTAGTTAATTTGTTCAGATATTACTCATTCAACTCCTCTTTGCTGCAATTGTCAAATTTGCTTTTTCTGTGTATTAAATCGAGAAAATGTTAATCTCACCTTTTACTCTTTTTATTATCTTTGGATATATTTGGCCAATTCATAGTGTCATGTTCCACTTGACACCAAACACACAAAAATGCCTACAGGAAGATATGCAGGCAAATCAATTGATAATGGGTGAATACGAAGTCTCCGATGCTCCCGGTCAAGTTGTCGACTATATTGCTCGCGACACGAAAGGTCACATACTTTCTCAGAAGGAACAGATTACCAAAGGAAAGTTTAGCTTTACATCGGAGGTATATGACGCCTATGAAATATGCTTCATTTCAAAAGTGCCGCCACAACAACAAGGAATCAAGCAAGAAGTCTCACTAATGACTAAGAAAGGAGTTGAAACTAAGAGTTACGAAGGCATTGGCGAGGCCTCCAAACTTAAACCGTTGGAAGTTGATCTTAAGCGCCTGGAGGACCTTTCCGAATCCATTATACGTGACTTCGCTTTAATGCGTAAGAGGGAGGAAGAAATGCGTGATACTAATGAAAAAACCAACAGTCGAGTTTTATTCTTCAGCATTTTCGGTATGTGCTGCCTGCTTGGCTTGGCGACTTGGCAGGTTCTATACCTTCGCAGATATTTTAAGGCAAAAAAACTAATCGAATAGTTCCATATTAATGCGATGCGTTGAGCAAGATGCTTTAAAGAGCCAGAGCTTCAACGTCAAACTTCTCAGTTATTTTAATAGTAAAGAAATATTTAAATCAACTTTTCAATGCATTAAGTGTCTAAACATTGTAATGTAAAATGTAAATGTAATATAAAAACATTTGGTTTCTGTAATACCGACAATATCGACAAAAATCTTTTTTAATACTTGATTTTTCTTATTTTTGGATGCCTCCACCCACTCGTCCTATACATGAGAAAACGTAATTCGTATACTACAGACTTTGGTTTGTACATAAATTTGAACTCTCTTATTAAGTAATAAAAATTTCATTAAGATTATGCTTTTAGTTTTAAAGTTATTCATAAATTTCGTTTTCATGGTGGGAGCTAAGCACAGGATTCAGGGTATCCCCTAGCGGGTGCTCCCGACTAAAGTCACTTGTTTTTAAAATAAAATAGGGTATATTTTTTAAATTATTTTTCTATTCATGTGTACGAAGATTCAATTTTCGCTAATAACCACCCCCAGAAAAGTACTAATAAGCGAGCGAACACTGATAAGATTTCAGCTTTAGCAAAAAAATTGTTAAACAATTTTATTGTTATTGCCGTAACGCCTTTTTAGATAAATAAATACCATTAATTAAATATATCTTTACTCACCTAAAAAGTAATTGGTATTCCAGACGAACAATTAGAAAATTGATCCAATTGGAGCATAACCTATGTGTTTACTCGTTTGTTTTTTATGTTGATCTGGTTAGAAACTTGGCCGGTTATTGTTGCCTTAATCTAGTGTTTCGCGTAGGAGGTGGGAGAGAAACAAAGCTGCCAAGGTGCAGTACTTGTTGTTGGGGGGAACCATTGGATTACGACGACAAAGCAACGAAACAACAACAACAAGAAATCATCACGCGATTAGTTTAAGCCGAGGTAAAAAGCAACAGCCAAAGGGTATCCGACTTATGCTTGAGCGTCACACACACACACACACACACATACATTTAGAGGTAAGTATACATACGTATACATCCAAAGTTGCAGAGGCAGCAAAACCTCCAAACACAAACGAAAATAATGCGAAAAAAAACATGCACAAGCAGACACACAACAAGAATATGTATCTTAAAACTGGTTTAAGATTTGTTGGGATTGAAGTTGGTAACTTCGATGCTTCTGCTCAAACAGTTCAGGCTCGCGCTTACGTATGTGTGTGTGTATGTTTTGTATATATTTTTATGGGTGTGTGTGTGTGTGTACGTATGCACAAACAATCGACTTTACATACAAGACAAACAGGGAAGTTTGTACTTTCCAATAACAAAAGATCGGATTCTATTCTTTGTAACTATTTCTTTTTAACATATTCAACGAAGCGCGAATATCATTTTGCATTGCCTTATTAATTCTTTTTTCACACTGTTTCATGACAAACAACTGTTGCTTCTGGGTGCACTAGAAACGTGGGCACTACAAATCGAATCACAAAATGATGTAAATACAAATAGACAATTGGAGCTGACCGTTTAGATATGCAACATTATTTCACGACTTCAAAATATATAAATATATATATATATAACTATATATTTGTATTTTTACCGGCATGACCAAATGACGTTTTAAACAACGCAAACAATAAACAATCAGCGAATTTTGGCCAATTACAATTACGAATTACAATTTTATAAGCTTATCATTGCAATTTACATTTAAAGCTTCTATTTTATGGCTTTGCGATTACTTTGAAATACATCTTTCAAAGCCGCGACACGGACGTTCCGACGCAAAACAGCCGACCCGACCGCTTCAAAAACCAATTTTACAATAACAAAATAGAAACTGTCAGCGATGCAGCAGTGAGCAAGTTAACAGAAAAATTAGCTGTGGCGGACTGTTTTTACAGTAAATGTTAATGTTATTGTCCATCGATATACGATAACTTTTTTGGTTGTCACATTTTACTTAAAACTAATTAATTAACATTGGCAGACTTGTGTCTGATCAGAACCGGTGAGCATCTCTTTAATATACAAATAAAAGGTATTTCAAAGTGGAAAAAAAGAATTATCTGTGTAAAAATTCTACTTACATTTTTACTTCGGGAAAAACATTGATGTTATTTCGAATTTGAATTTGGCTGTTGCTGAACAGGTTGTCGTAACTATACAAATCTAGATCTTGTATAAAGAAAAATTGAGTATTTGCGGCACGCATACACTCAGAAAAAGAATCAAGAATTCTGTACTTAACTCATCTAAAAGCGTTGTCAACAGAAACTTTCCGACATTAAGTTTAACGATTTTCTAAATATCATTGCTAAATTTAAAACACAATCTAAGAATCGATTTACGAAGAACGCTTAAAATTAAATACAATGTGTACCTCATAATTCAAGTTTTTAAAAACGAAATATTCTTAAATTTTTAAGAGCAACATTTTTTTAAATAGCTAAAGAAATACCTATGGTTATGCCAAAGCTGAATCGAGTATACGTCTAGCGAATGCACGCTCAATCTCTTTTAATATACGAATTCCCTTATCTGATTTTTTATCATGAAATCATATAACACGTAAACAACTTGTTTTCCAGTTATCATCAGTCAGTCAACCGCCGTAATGAACACACGTAAGCTGTCAACGCATGTGCTCAACACCTCCAACGGAAGGGCAGCATCCAACGTCAAAGTGACCACCCATCGCCTGGACGAATCCCAGGAATGGAAAGCTGTTCGACCATCCGTGACGGATTCAGATGGGCGTTGTCAATTGCTCGATCAAGGCGACTTCTCCTGCGGAATCTATAAGCTAACCTTTCACGTGGGACCGTATTTCGCGGCACAAAACTTAAAAACTTTTTATCCAGCCATAGAGATTATTGTAGACTGCAGTGAAGATCAAAACTATCATATTCCCCTATTACTTAGTCCTTATGGATACAGTACTTATCGCGGAACATAATCAATAAAATTAAATAAAATGTGAGCGTCAGATATTAGGTAAATTTATAACTTATGTACAAGTTCATTATTTAAAATAAAAATAATTAAATAAAAGTTACTTATTAAACTTATTTATATAGTTTACATGAATACAAATTACTTTTCGACTTATTTCAAAGAATTAACGGACTTCGCGTGTCTTTTCGATAGCTATCGATTTAATTGGCTGGCATGGGCACACATAGTAAGAGTGTGACCAGCTTGCTGTAATTCGGTGTAATTCAGCACTATTTTTGACTTGACTCGTGCACGTGCTGGCTTGCTTTTGGCAATTGTGACAACTCCTGTTTTTATTTTGCGATTAATAATAATATAGCCATGACAGAGGCGGAGGAGGGTCCCACGGAGCCGAGCATAGACTTTGTGCCAGCCTTGTGCTTTGTGCCACGTGGCGTCACCAAAGAACGTCCTGAGAAAATCGTCCTAACACAAGCGGAGCTTGCGCGGATTATTGGCGAGACTCGGGACCAGCTGCATAACGACGACGACGAAGATGACGATGATGAGGACGAGGAGAACATGGATGTCGATCGCGAGGAAGCCGCCGCTCCCGCTGGCAACGAGAACGCTTCGAACGATGAGTTCAACTTCGATAATTATGATAACGAGGAAAACTCAACGGTGACAAACATTGCGAACGTCGTTGACGCTGACGAGCAGGTGCCCGACGAGGACGAAGACTCTGAGGCAGAAGACGAGGTGATCAAGCCCACCGACAATCTGGTTCTCGTCGGGCACGTGCAGGACGACGCGGCCAGCATGGAGGTCTGGGTGTTCAATCAGGAGGAGCAGGCTCTCTACACACACCACGACTTCCTGCTGCCCAGCTTTCCGCTATGCATTGAATGGATGAACCATGACGCGGGCAGCGACAAGGCTGGCAACATGTGCGCCATTGGCTGCATGGACCCGATTATCACCATCTGGGATCTGGACATACAGGACTCTATTGAGCCGACCTTTAAACTCGGCTCCAAGGGTAATCGCAAGAAACAAAAGGAACAGTATGGCCACACTGATGCCGTGCTGGACTTGTCGTGGAATCCTCAGTTCGAGCACATACTGGCTAGTGGCTCGGTGGACCAAACGCTCATCCTTTGGGACATGGACGAGGGCCAGCCGCACACCACAATCACCGCCTTCGATGAGAAGGTGCAGTCCATAGAATTCCATCCGGAGGAGGCGCAGAGTATACTGACTGGCTGTGCCGATGGCTATGTGCGTTTGTTTGACTGCCGCGACGCGGAGAACGTGAACGCTGCACTCGTCAAGTGGCAGATCAGCGGCGAGGTGGAGAAGGTCCTGTGGCATCCCACGGACACCAACTACTTCATCATTGGCACCAACGACGGCAGCCTCCACTACGCCGACAAGCGACGGCCCAACCACCTGCTGTGGTCCGTCAAGGCGCACAACGAGGAAATCTCCGGCGTTTGCTTCAACAACCAAATGCCCAACCTGCTCACGTCCACGTCCACTGAGGGCACGCTTAAGATATGGAACTTCGATTCCAGCGAGGCGAAGCACGTTTACGAGCACGACTTCAACATGGGTCGTCTGCAGTGCATGCGACAGTGCCCCGAAGATCCCTACACGCTGGCCTTTGGCGGCGAGAAGCCTCCGCGCTGTTCCGTATTCAACATCAAGAACTTTGAGGCAGTGCGTCGTACGTTCGGCATTGCGGATGCTGAATAAAGCGGCTGTATGATTCTGATAAACCCGGTAAAAATAAACATTTATGTACATTTATAAAGTATGTACATATGCACAATAAGATTTTCCTTTTATATTCTATCAATTAACATCTTTTTTGTTTTAAATGGATGGGGAAAGATTCTTTGAGAAAATATATATTTTTATCAATTTTATTCAGCTCGAAGATATATAAATTTTTGTGAATTGTATTTGTATTAAAAAATTCTCTATTTTAGACGATGTGAACATGAATTTGTTTTGTCATTATATTACTATATTTATATTCAGGTTTCGTTAAAAATCTTATAATTACTTTTATTTTCTTATGGTCAAACAATCCGAAACTATTAATGTATCAAATGTTGTTTTCTGTTTAAATTATAATTTATTTGTAGTGAAATTCGGAGAAAAGAAACTCACAGTAAATCAGCATTTTAAAACTAAAGCTATTTTAACATGCTTCGGATACGGATATGTCGAGAAAATAAATGTTTCACAAAAGAAAAGCTATGGTATTTAAATCGGTTTACACATCCAAGCTTAATTATAAAATGAAAAATCAAGTACTCAACTATCGTAACCTAAAGCATATGAAACGGTTACAAATCAAAATTGTTCAGCAATAAATGTCCTTAAGTTGTGACGTCTCTGCATAATTGGGTTAAAATTAATAAAGATCCAATACTATCGGAACCATAACGCTCTAGCTCTTAAACAGACCGACACACATCAATAGATTACGGCGGGTGAAGTGGAGCGTCACGAAAGGCGAGTTCTTGCTGGGAAACGTGCGCAACAGATAAACGTCCTCGTCATTCTCGTCCTGATGGTGGGACACCGTGATCTGGTTGCTCAGATAGTCGTCCGTCAGCTTGTGGAAGTCCCACAGCGTCAGATTGTTGTCCAGTCCGGCAGCCGCCAGTAACGTGCCATCGCGGCTGAATGTAATGCTGGATACGGTGCTGGTGTGCCGCAGCAGCGTGGTGACCAGCGAGCCGTTCGACAGGTCCCAGATGATGATGTTGTGGTCGACAGAGCCGGAGGCCAGATAACGGCCGCAGGTGGAGAACGCTAGCGAGCTGACCGTGCCCTTGTGCCCGGTCATGAGGCGCACGGACTGGCCCGTGAGATTGTCCCACAGACGAACGGTGCGATCGCTGGACCCGGTGGCCACGTAATTGGAATTGGGATGGAATTGCACGCAGTCCACGTCGGAGAGATGGCCGACGAAGACGCGTAGCGCCTGATTGGAATCGGTGGACCAAAGCCGTGCGGTTTTGTCATAGGAGCACGACACAAAATAATAGCCGTGCGGCGCAAAGCGCACATCCCACACGGGGTAGACATGGCCGCGGTAGGTGACCACGCAGGACCAGGTGAGCAGAGACCAAAGCCGGATTGTGCTGTCCTCCGAGCACGAGAGCAGCAAATTCATCTCGGGCGCAAAAGCACAACGATAGACGGGACCCGTGTGGCCCATGAACGTGCGGGTCACCTCGCCGCTTCGCTCATCCAGCATTCGTGCATTTATGTCGGAGGATTCCTTGTCCAATTCACGCAGTGCATCGGCCTCCTTCAGCGCGCGCAGCTTGGCCGGCGTCAGCGACCAGATGCGCAACGTGGAATCGCCAAAGCCACAGGCCAGCATGGTGGAATCGTCGGATATTTCGGCACAGGTAACCCCTTGCATCGAGTTGAGTACTGTGTAGAACACGGCGGATGGCAGCTGATCCTTGCTGAGTGGCAAGCGCTTGCTGGCCTCGCGCAACGCCTTCAGCTTGAGCAATTTGTCTGCATCCTTAAGCTCCGGCAGGGGAATGCGATCAATGGCGGGGGCATTTGGATCCGACTTCGATTTCTTGGAGAGCAACGGATCTTTTTTGGGTTTCTTTTTCTTGGGCCGATCGGGCGCATCGGGATCGTCGTCCTCTTCCTCGGGCGCCGGCGCTGGCGTGGTGAGCGTCTGAAAGTCAACCTCCTTGAGCAGACCGTAGTAGACGCGGATTTTGTTGTCCTGGCGCTTCGCGTCGCCAATGTGCGATCCAGCCGTTGCCACGCACTGCAACTTGTTGCGCGCCATGCCCTCGTACGTGTCGAAATGCAGATACTTGGACACAATGTCCGCGACCACCTCCTGCCTGCGGTCCTGTATGTGCCGCTTGAATAGCGAGTGCGCGTCCCGCGACATGCGTATGACGAACTTGTCGGTCTCCATGGCAGTCACAAGGTCATTTTCCAGCAGCTCCTCTGGCTTCGATATCAGCAACAAGTTGAACAGACCTTCAATATAATATCCATCGAGATCCGATTTGAATTTCTCAATGAAACCACGCGCCTTCTCGATCTGCCCGCTGGCAAGTATTTTGAAGTAGATCTGGACCAGTATCGGATAGAGGACCATCGATAGTTCGTGCTTGTAAATGTCCAAAGACTCCTCAACGAACGTGCGCAACTCCTCGTACGCCTGCTCATACTGTTGTGCATCGAAAGCATCGTCCCCGATAAACTTGGCCAACGCCTCCGCGGCGTTGGCCTCGGTCACGGCCTTCACCTCGGTGGACGTTGATGCGTGTGCCGGCGCGGACTGGCGGTCGTGCTCACCATCAGCCAGCGCCAAGGCAGCGCTAAGCACTGCTTTTACATCGCCCTCACAGATGTTAGCGAGATCTGCACTGTTCACATTTGCCTCCTGGCAGAGCAGCTCCTCCGTTCCCTTTAGCTGGTATTTTCGAATGAGTTTGAGCAGGCAGAGCAGCTCGCGCTTGTCCTGCGACTGTGATGGATTCTCATTGCCATTGCCTCCGTTAATGTTGCTCACTTCCAGACTCATTATTTTGCAAATTAAAGATTATATTTTAGTTTCTGTTTGTTTTGATAATATCGATATCGATAAATGCTTAGTTACAGGGAAGATTTTTTGTGCGTCAAACTAGCATCGACTTCTCGCGGGACCGATAACATTTGTTTTGCTCTTATTTATGTTTTTAGCACTAAATTAAAAAAACTTAAAAGCAACATTGTTTCTCCAGTACATTATTGCATTTTCACCTAGTTTCACCTAGATTTTCCAAAAAGATTTACTAAAATCGTCAAAAACGTTTGAATCAATATGCAGCAACCTCGTTGCCAGCCTCAGTTAGTTCATAAGTCTACCGAACTGCTAGTTCACAAATGAACTGAAGCATTGCGTATATCCAGTGTTAAGTAATTTTATTACATATTTGGCGGGAAGCATTCATTATTGAATTAATTTTAATTTATTTACGATACTCTTAGTCTTTTAAACAATTGGCATTTATAAAAAAAACAATAAATGTATATATACGCGTTTATATAATAGAGAATTCAATTCTTGTCAATTTTGCATTTAAGATTACTTGCTTCAGTGCTGAAAAACACAACATTAGTGCTGAATAACATTAATGATGAGGCACACACAGGGTTGCATCTGGGCGCGCGTTTCAAACTTAATTTCAAAAAGTCACGTAAAAAATGTATGCCACAGTTGACTAGTCTTTGATTTGGTTGCCCTATAGAAGCTTTTATATTAAATGTTTGCATTTTGCTGCCGTCGCAATATTTGCCAAGCTATTGACCTTCTTCTGTCGCTGGCATTGACTTTGATTTTCGTACATAGCTAAGATTTTAAGCCACATTCGCTGACAGCACTTGAAATCCACTTGAGTGGCTTTCAAAAATCTCTTTTGTGCGTTCGCTTTGCGCTGCTTTAGCAGCTGTTTTTTGTGCGACACACAAATTCCCCAGATAACTTTTGCTCTTTACGGACACAGCTGGAGATATCTATATGTTTGTCTATACGTGTGCACATAAAAGACAAGTAAAATTAAAAAAACTGCGTCAGCGTTAATTCTTGACATACGACAGCCAGTGAGTAGGGAAATATGTCGGATTAAAAATAATGACAACATAAACAAGTGCAAGTAGAGAAAGCCATCGGATTGCCTTGGAATGAAGATGCGCCCCTGGGCTTTCTTTAGCGCCAGCAACAACTGACACCGCTCCAAGGCGAAGGCAGATACGCTGCCGTTGCTATAAATCCGTTTACGGCTAAACGTCACGGATGAGGGCCACGCTCAGGCTCAGGCGCAGCCTGCCTGCTGCTGCCTGCATTTCATTGCCATTGTTAGTGCGGATGTCTGCAGCATAAAATAATGGCCAGAGAACCAGGCTCTGGCTCTGGCCCGTTTGCTGGGCTCTTTGGGGGGTGGTGACCTTAACCCGCTAAAAAATAGTTGGAATGAAACGTTTTGGGGGTTGGCTGGGCGTGGCATGCGTATGCTGCTGTTGCTGTCAAGGTTTTTCAACGGCCTTACTCGTTGGCAAGGTAAAATAGCTGCATTGCAACGGCAATGAAATCCTTTTGCCATCGTTTCGCAGAAGCAATTTTTTGTTCAGTTATGTTCATTTTTCACATATTTGACTGCAGGTGAAACTAAAAATTTGCCAGAAACCCCACATATACACACATGATTGAATTTAAATTATGACCGCGAGTGCAGCTCATTTTTTCATTTTTAATAAAATCGCGCATATAGCTTATAACTTTTTCAGTTATTATGCTTTTTTTATGTCAATTGTTGTTGGACTTTGTTGTAAATGAAAAAAGTTTGATGGGCGAAAGTTTGTGAAACCTGCCAAATGCAAATTGAACAATATGCGGCCATCATTTAAATTCAATGCTCGAATACTTATTATAAACAATTTTTAAAGTCAGCTGCTGCTAGGCTTTTGTTACCCTGTATACAATAAAAATTATCAAAAATGTGTATAACGATTTTTGTAAGCGTATGTTACATAAATATAAAATTTTTTTTTAAAAATGGTTTACTTTTTTTTGAAAATTGCAATTGAATTCGCTAGTAGCTATTCAAACATTTTATTTAAGATAAACAAACAGATAAGCAAATGCTATGCAAACAAAATAATTAAATAAAACAATAAATATTATGTGTGATTAATATCGAGGTTTGTTGATCTGTAAAATCAGATGAACCAGACAGTATTGGTTCGAGCCGTGAACCAAACAACTCATACCTTTTTTACGGGTTTCAATCGTGATATATTTATATCAATGATCCTTTATGCTTTTGTAATTCTTTAAACTCCCCCATTTCCCAAAATTGATCAATATCGTTATTGTACCTAGGTAGAAGTATATTAAGATAGTATAAAGTATGCAGAGACCCTTTCTAGATGTTTTTGGTATATATACACAGCGATCTTAAAGCGCTGAGAATTTTCGATAATTTGGACTAAATTTTATTGCCTGCAGCTGAGAAGCATCCCAGGCTAAAGTGCTGCACTGCTGACTACAGGGTATTTCTAAGTCAGGCACTCTCAACTAGAGCGAGAGAACTCTCACTTGTTCTTATTTTTCCTAGCCGCCCCCGTCCATCACTAATACACTTCAAAGCAAATTAAGAAAATAATTTCCATGGCGCAGCAGACAATGACTAGCAAAAAAAAGTAAAAAAATATGATAACGGCATTAAGTGTGCAGCTTAACGGTACATTAGGTAAACAGTGTTGTCAACTTGGGCGCCGCAAAAAACAACACAACACAAAAAGTGTGTGTACACATAAAACTTTCAAGTGGTTCTGTAAGTAGTATGGGCGCCAAGCCATTGACCCTGTCAAGGATGTGGGTTCAGTGCAGGCTGGCGGTGGTTGGGGGTGCTTGGGGGGTGGTTGGGGGTGGGTGAGGTGAGGGGTAGCTGTAGCTCTGCTCGTTTGTTGTCTAAGTGTGCGTGCATTTGAAAAGTGACCGAGATAATTTTTGGCATGCTTTGTTTGGTTTTACTTTTGCTGTGGCAAACACCCAAAAACCCATCTACTACCACAGAACCCCCGTCCCGCAGCCACCCCCACAGGCATAAAGTCCATACAATTTTGATGAGCAGCAGCTGCGGCTGCTGCGGTTTAAGCCCAAGGTTTGGGTCTGGGCTGGGTTCTGGGTTCCTACTCATCGGCTTGTTTGTTCCTTAACAAATAAATTTATGCGCCGAGCGTGCTTGAGGGTTGGGGAAGGTTGGCCGGAAGAGGGGTAGATTTCGGCTTGTACCTTCATCAGCTCCATAAAAAAAACAACAACAAACGCAACGAAATTATTATGATGCCAAAAAGCTTTTGGGACATTGTTGCTGCTGCCTGTAGTTATGTACAATTGCCTGCCCACCTGCTCCCCAAGTTCTCCCCCCCCCTCGACACTTTCATTGTGCGCCTTTTGTAAAGGGTTGTTGCTGTAATTATGCTAATTTCTGTATAAAATACAAAATACATATTTACAAATAAATACCAGGCTAAAAGCCACCCCAGAGAACTATCAGCTTACGACTGAATGGGCTTTGACGTTTAAAGCCTAACGGAAATTGCTTAAAGACTTTAGCGCAATTTCCGGTAAGTGGAGGCAACAGCTGCGGTCTCCAAATACAGTTACTTTGAAATCTCTCTTGTGAAAACAAGCGGAAAAAACGGTATTTTTTTTTAAGTCCAACTATATTACATTTTTAGTCTCGCTCATGAATTGAATGCAATTTCTTGTCTATATCTGCGTTAGATAAAGTGTTACGATTTGTCGGGTACGCCCACTTGGGGCGTGTCAATTCACAAAATCTATATATCAGTTGTAGCATTTTAATCATGGTTTGATTGTGCATATAATATGTTTTAAATTAATTGTCAAGAGTACAGTGTTAAAGTACAGTTTTCCATTGGAACAGTTTTCAGTTTCGACATTTTCTAAACGAAGAAAAATAAATGAAAATTGACTTGATTAAGTTTTTGACTTTTACAAAATTTGTAGCTAAGGGTATTATGAAAACAATTCCTAAGCTGCTTTAGCAGCAACTTTTAGCCAATTAACTAACAACAATTCAGCACTGGCAACTTGTGTTAAGTACATTTTGGCACTTGATAAACGCCAACTGATTTCGTAATCGGCCCTTTCCATCAATCAACGGCTAATGAAGCCTCCTACAGAGCACACAAGCAGCTAATTGAAAACTTTTACTCCTTAACTAGCCGTGACGCCTACTACAAATCCGGCGGTTCAACCCACAAGCCACCCATCCACCCAGTCTCGGGCCACAATATACATATATCAGACAACCTGTGCTTTTGCTCTTTCGCACTTTATGGGCGGCTTTCCTGCTTTTATGGCCAGCATAAAATGCCGTAAAAGAGCGCACCGAGAACAACAACAACAAAAACACCAAAAACGACAATAAGAAGACAAAAAGTTTTTTCTTTTTGTTTTGTCGGCGGAAGGTTCGCAAGAAACATGGCGCACATGGACCTTAGATTTTGGCCATGCTGTCTGAACTTGGGCTTCCGTTACGTTTTCTATACTCTGTTTACAGATTGCAAAAGGGTATATTCGGTTGTGTGCAATGCCTGTCTGAACGTATTTCCGTCGAATTTATGTATATGAATTTATTCATATATTTACTCGTATAAACCAGTGTTGGTGTTAAAGCTAAAGACACTTTTTGTAATTTTAATTTATTCTAACAATGCACATTGATCTGTAAATTTGAGAATTTCTGAAGTCACCGTTTGAAAACATTGCTTTGGGCTTACAGCCTTAAAGTCACCAATGAAATATAATCAATTATGTTTTTTGCGACTGTTTCAGGCTGCGTTAATAATGTAAGCAAAGCATGGCTTAGTCGGTTGCAGCCATCTGCAAAGTTTTAACTGTTTTTTTGGTTATGTTTGCGCACGGCATCCGTTTCCGCTCCAGACTCGCCTTAGGTCGGAGCGGCTGGTCAGCTCTATTGCCAGTTCGCTCTCTTTAGCTCCCAGTCTCTCTCGCTTTTTGTGCCGAACTGCACGTGATTTATCGCCCCGCGCCCGCTGCCACACGTAAAAGGAATTCACATTAATTTCTTAAATTGAAGCCAGCATCGGCCATCGGCCACCTTACACAGGTACGTATATATGCACATACATACATAAATATATTTTCTTTTTCGCTGATGCTGTCTTTTTCAGCGAAGAAAATCGATGCGAATTAGTTGCCAGCAGTTGGCGCTGGCGTCGCCGATCTGAACATAATTAAATATGTAAGTCTATCGCAATGTATTTATATATAGATTTATTTGCTTGTGCTTGGTGCCTGCTAATTACGGCAAGTACTTTAGACCAGACGTCTTATTTAATTTATGCGCAGCAAGTCTTGTGCAAAGTGCATTACAAATAAAATATTTATTATTGAGTCTTTCTTCAGTTTGCGTTAGGTGGCAACGCTTCAGGCGAGCTACTTGTTCCTTTAGTAGTGTTGCGCAATGTTGTTTGATTAATCGATAATTGCTTATTGTCTATTGTGAGTCGTTAAGAAATTTTAAAAATTCAAAAAGTTGTTCGGTAAAAAAATTTTTTAAAGCTTGTGAGCTATCTTATATAGCAATTTAATTAGTTTAAGGGTTCTTTGAAAATGTATATAGAATATTTTTGGTAGTAAGCTCTAGAAGTACATAATTTAGAGCTGCTTAAGACATCTTTCATGTCACCAGTAAAGCAAAATTGCGACTTTTTTTATTTTTGGCAACTGCATCCTTATTTGGGGCAACTGCGCGTTGCGTCAGCGACACAAAACGAATAGTTTGTTCATGTTTATGGCTTTCGGCTGCTGGTCATGCGATGAATGCGCGTCGATTCCGGCTGGCGACCAAAACAAAAAAAAAACAAAAAATGAGTGAAAGACAGAAAAAAAACTATTGTGCGCTTGCAAAGAAGATTTACGAGCTGCATTTATGAGCAAGTTTGGCTCTGGTGCGGGCCATTGGGGTCCAGTTGAGTAATGCATGTTTTGTAATTGCCGCCATATATCAATTGTTAGCAGCCAATTTGGCGATCAATATAAAAACGCGTGCTCCGCCCATTAACACATAATCATCGCCAGCAACGACATCAGCAGCAGGAGCAGCAGCAGCAGCAGCAGCCGCATGGACACGCAGCTGGCTTTGGAATGGAGCAAAGTGGAGCACATAAAGCGTGGGGCAGTAAAAACGGACGAGTGCCCGGACGCAGTGGCCCGCATATTTGTATTGGCTTTGGTTGCGCTCCGTTGTCGTCGTTCCTTGTTGTCCTTCTGCCTCTTGCTGCTACCTTCATTAAATTACACACAAAGAGGCAGCCATGTGTGGTCGTGTCCTTCATTTCAAGGATTTGCTGCGGCTCTGGTTGCCGTTACAGCCTCGTTGCCCGCACTTGCCGCCCGTGTAATCGCAAATAATCATCCACTTAGCGTCATGAAACCTTATGCCAAATGCTCGTCCGGCTTTGCTCCACAGCTGCCAGCTAACAGAGTGCTGGGAGCTGAGCTGCCTGAAGTTGCCACTAAAATTGCTGCCTTAAGAGACTCGGAGTCAGCATAAAGTGCCTGGACATAGTCATAATAATGTTTATTATTGTTGGCAATTGAGCACATGCCGACTGTTTTGTTTGCCCTGCCAATGCTACGCATAAAAGATACAAATGGATTCCACATAGCGCACACTTGGGGTGGGAGCTTCGACTGCGGTTTCCAGGTTTCCATAGGGGGAGGCCAGCTGTAGCTTAAGGCCTGGCAAGTACTCCTAAAATGGGTGTAGAGGTGACCAAGATGCCCTGAGCCAGCTGGCAGGCACTTTAATTATTTGAACGTTGGGAAAACTTTAATGGGTTCAAAACTTTTCTAAAGAATTTGTTGAAACAAGCAACAAATTTGTAAGGACAATACTTTCATCTGGTTTCAATTCAATTCAAAACACTTTTGTAAAATTATTTTTTAAAGCAAGAACGTATTTATATTGAAGGCTACCAGGCTTACCAGGGTTTGAAATTTTTTTATTTTCCCTCTAGTTTTTGTTTTAACAATTTTTTAATACCATGTTTTTGCAATATTAATTTAAAAAAACATGATTTATTATCTACGTCCATGTTATCGATTTTATAATAATAAAATTAATTAACTCCACACCAAAATGATAAGACGGATGGCTGAAAAAACACCTTACTCGTTGAAAATCAATAGTTTGTTACTACCTCTCATTTCTTACCACCTGACTTCTATTGCAGCTTGATCTAAAAATAAGCGAAAGAGAGGGAGGACCCATTACATACCTCTTCGGCAAAGTATTCTATAAAAAAAACGGATATAGTATTTATCTTACCCACAACAGGCCTCATTGCCAAAGGCCCAAAGGCCTCTCTGTGAATGAGGCCACAACTATCGACCAATTTTTTGATACCTACAAAATCTCAGCTAACCCAGTTATTTATTGATTGATTAATAAATTATGTTTATACATGAATGTTGCTCAAAGCCCAAACAAATACGATTGCTCTAATAGGTAATCATAGCCCCGAGCAACAATACAAATCATTTAATTAAATCATATTGGTACAGAAATTGTGGATACATATCGTGGCACTTTATCTGTGCCCCATCAACGTCAGGGCCCACACTAATGAAATCCATTTTGTGGCATTCCATTTCCCGACGATTGCACAATTTTAGTTTGAAGTGGCACACGCCCCGCTTCGACCTGCGCCCCCTTTTGCACAGCTATTATCCTGGGCTCATTATGGTCAAAAATCAGAAACACTTGAATGCAATAGGCTGGAATAATTCGGAATGGAAGGCGGTGAGCTCAATGGGGCGTTAATGAAATAATTAACGCATAAACAGAACTTTAGGACGGGGGTTCAAGCCAACAACACGAGATCCTGGCAATTTAATACAGCAACTGCTACAAAGTCATCAATTTTAGTGCCTGTCTAGAGGGTAGTGCTGGAGGGGGTAGGGGAGGTGGGTGGGTGTTGGTTTGCTCGGATGCGCCGGCTGAACCAGTCAAGCATGCAATTTGCTGCTTATTTATGGGGCCCAAGACGTTGGGCTCCCAGCCCCAA
This sequence comes from Drosophila robusta, assembly GCA_035043565.1. Taxonomy (NCBI): domain Eukaryota; kingdom Metazoa; phylum Arthropoda; class Insecta; order Diptera; family Drosophilidae; genus Drosophila; species Drosophila robusta. The sequence continues at coordinate 9,089,567 of JAWNMW010000584.1, forward strand.
GTTCTGAGCAAGCGGCGGCCGCAAACCGAACCCGGAACCATGAAGAAAACTTGCAAAATAAAAGTTTTCCGCTATTTGATTTGTTGGTCAGTGGATCCGCGGGGGTTATTGGCATTGTGGGGCGGAGGGGCTGTGTAGGGGCTTGCCACTAAATCTATTGACCCAGCCCGTTAAAAGCATTAGGCTATGGATGCAGCAAATAAAACTTGGTAATGCAACTGTAACTATAACTGGTCCGCTGGGCTACTCTTCCGCTGCAAAAGTCCCCACTGTGGGCGCCCACATCCTGGTCGCGCTTTTGTTTGTCCGTTACGAAAATTGTACAATTTCTGGCCCGCGCTCAGGCAGGATGTTCGTTGTTGGTGCTGCAGGATGCGCCAGAAATGGCTGCACTTCCTTTCCGCTGCTTTATGACTTGGACTCCACGGCAATGTGTACACTTCTGCGCCGTTGAAGTGGCCCTTTTTCTATTCATTTCATTTTTTAAGGGATATTTTTAAGTGACTTTTTTCAATAAACTTAACTTCTTATGTTTTTTGAAACACTTTTAAGACAATTAAATTCGAAATGTTGGAAAATATAAAAACTATTTGTAAATTGAAGAATTCCTTTTCTTAAATTTTCCTCGTTTCCATATAAAAAATAGTTAATGATTCTTTTTAATAACTGAATCACATTTTAAAAAAGAATACAAAATAAAATGCTTAAAAAAATATATAATACAAAATACAAATTCGAGCTCAAGAAACCAGTAATTAAAAGCAAACAAAAATAAATAATAGTGGCCTTTGCATATAATTAAGGCAAATAAAAATTTGTATTGTTTTTTAATTACCGAAACAGATTTTAAATAAATAAAAATAATACGGTAGAAAATTGAAGGAAAATAAAAGTTCAACCTCAAGAAAACAATCGTAAAAAGCAGTGTTGTAAAATCCCATCAAATTGAGCCCAGCTTTAATTAGCTAAAATTGCGGGAAATACGATTTTTTTTTATTTTCTGCTGCCACCAAAGCAATTTCTGGCGCGCATAGCCCAAGGCAGAGCTTCAGTCATTAAAAACGGCCTCAAACGCTGTCAACGTCGTTACTCAATGTCGCCTAAGGCGAGAGAGAGAGAGAGAAAGAGAAAGAGAAACAGAAAGAGAGGGTGTAAGAGAGAGCAAGCAAGTGCAGGTAAAAATAAGCTGAACACCAGGTGTAAGTAAGCGAAAAAAGCCAAGTTGAGCAGCTCATAAAAACTCAAGAAGGCGAAATGTTTAGCTTGAAGGGTGCAGGCAAATAGAAAACAAAATGGGGAACGTCGGGCGGACGTAGCCTGGCTTACTAGCACACCGGGAGCGGGGTGGGGTCTAGGGGCAGTACAGCACATAGCGAAGGCGCCTGCATTTAGCTAATCCATGGCCCAAGTTTAAGCAAAACAAAGGCAGAAGCCAAAGCACAGCTCAAGGACAACGTTCGCTGAGAGAATGTTGCAGGACGCAGGCAGCGGCCGTCGAGTGGCAGTGGGTACGACAACTATGCGACTACTTGACAGTCACCGGGTCTTCAGTTCAGTTCTATATATTTATGCACCAGATGTATGTAAAGGGGTGTATTGGTGCTGGGCAAATTAATGTAACAACCGAAAGAAGGCATCTCAATTCTATAATGTATATATAATTAATCCATATACATATACATAGGCATATTAATTCTATAATGTATGTATAATTATTCTATATACATATACATTTTTGGCCAGCTTCGATCGGGCTCTGTCCGTCTGTCTATTTTTACCAATTCTTTTTAGCTATAATTTTTTTGGCTATTCCGATTTATACAAAATCGATAACAATTAATATTTATTAAAAATCGATTCATATCGATTGCATATACATATATTTATATATAAGTTATTGTATATCATCAAAAAAGTTAACACAAAATCTATGAATATCGCTTTGAAGCGTCTGTTTTTATGCTTATCTCTAAAGGTTTGTAAGGTCGAAACACAAGAATACAAACCAGAGCGACTTCGTAGAGTACATATAGGTTTATATATATATATATAAATTTGTAGAAACTCACATCGCTGCTTTGTGGTGTTGATTGCAGGGTATCTTATACTCGGCAGCCTTCACTAAAGCGCTTTAGCCGTTTTTTCTTTTATGCTGCATACTTTTCTGCGCTAGAAATTCTGTTGCAAAATATTTTTGTGGAACGCTTCGCTCGCGCGCTCGCACATATATGCAAATTGATGGCTTCTGTTTGTCTTTAGCGAAGTCGCAGTCGAGAAACTCGCAAATCCGTTGAAAATCCTTTTTTAACTTTTAATGATGCCTGCCTGCCATTCTGCTTGTCTCTCCTTCGACATCTCCGAGTGGGCCAATGTTTTCTCATGGGATTTGCGTAAAGTATCTGCTAAAAGCTTCCTTTCATTCTCATTGCCGCTGCCAAAAAAACGGAACAGGCAACACCAACCACATGGCCAAAAGCCAAAATGAGCCAAAAACAAAACAGCTGCCCCAATTCTGTTTGCCATCAATTTAGCCTGGCCAACAAATATGAAAACAGCAGCTCAGCCATTTTGATATTCACAGCTCCCCAGCTGGGGACAGCAACCGACACCAGCTCGAGGGGCCTCATAAACGTGGCTTTATTTTTCACTTTATGCTTGTTTCCTTACTTTTTTTTATAATCAACGTGGGTCTCATTTCATGATCTTGCGCGGGCAAAGAAATCATTTTAACTTAACTCTAGCGTTGATAATAAAATTAAAGGGAAATTTTTCGAAGCCCGAAATAAATTTTAAGAAAAGTTAGATTTTTTTGAAATTGTTTTATTTTAAATTTAATTTAAATTTAATAATTACAATTAAAACCTGAAGTAAGCCTTTGTAAAGACCTCAGATCATTTCATATAAAACAAATTTTGTTTCCTTTTGCCAAATTTTTTAGCAAAATCTTAAAACACCGTTGAAATGATCTTTCTATTAGAAATAATTTTCTAATTGATAATTGAACATTTGCTTTATTTTTATTTAATTCTTTTTTTTACGAATCTGGGACATTATCTTAAGTCATCTTTATGTAATTTTTCTCTCTTTTTAATTTTTATTACTTTTTAATTTACTGTGCTGTTTATTGCACGTATTTTTGCGTATTTTCCACCCTATTCTACTGGCATCCCATTCCACTTTTCCGCATTTCCATCTCCTATTTCGACTGTCTCTGGTTTCTTTATTATTTATTACTGGTTACTCAGAAGGCACGTCCCAGATCTAACACATCATCTCAGTTCATTCTCATTTCGATTTCCATTCCTATTCCCTTTATTATCTTTCGCTGCTGCCTTTACTCCCTTGGGCTCTCACTTTCGAAATTGGCCGCTCCGCCCACTCCATAGTCCCTTCTGTCTCTTTTTTATCACTTGTTTCCACTGTTTCCTTTATTACTTTGCTGACGTTGCACATTTGCTCACGCGCCGCTTTTTCCATTTATGTGTTTTTTTTGTTGTTTTTTTTTTCGGGTGCAAATTATTTCCGCAACATTTAATCGACAATTAAAATGATGTTGCCGTGGAATATAGGGGAGTATACTTAAAATTTATATGACACCTTTTCATATTCAGTGGTCGTAAAATTTTAATTGCGTTCGCCAGGCGCCAGTTTCAATCACCAATACGTACAATACATAAACATATTTGATTACCGTGGCCAAGACGAATGCCGAACACACTTTGGTGCGGTATCTATGGATACACATCAGCTCAAAGGCGGCCGCCTTTGGTCCGCCCCAAGGCTGGGTGGGGCTTCTGGCCCAAGGACGCACAATTTCTAGCACGTGCGCAAATTAACCGAAGGCGAAAGCGTTTGAATAATATAACAGCTGCAAGGCAGACCCAAAAACAATGACAATGCCTGCCTTGCCACACCTCAGGCTCCGACTCGGGGAGTCTCAGACTAAGCTCATTAATTATAGGAATGCGTTTGCCAGAATGCTGGCCATGAATACGACATTGTATTTATAATCAACTTTACCAATGATGCTCATCAACATTCAACATGTTTTATGCGTGCGTTTCGATTGTTCAGCCTTAAGTTTGGATTAATGTTGAGCCATGTAGCTGAGCGTAATGATTATTGCAATAGTTTTATCATTAGTCAACGCTGAAGAAAAATCCTCGCCGACTTTTAGGTGCTCTACATGGAAGCAATTTATTTGTAGCTTAAAAATTATTACTAAGAATTAAAACCTTGAACAAATTTTTAGTTTTCTTAACAAACTAAGTGTGCCCTTACTTTGAGCTAAGCAAAGAGTAGTGTAGTACAACAAATTTATTTTAGTGTTAATTTAAATAAAACTAAGAGAATAGCGTTCTTAAATTTTTATGATGTCCTTTTTTCAGCATAATGAGTGTCAGTGTTGTAAAACGTATATATCATTAAGTTGCGTATTTATTGAATGCTTGACAGACTTCTAGTTTCTCTACAAACAAGATCATATCGTTAAAAAAAGTGTTAAAAGTTAAAAATGATCCTTCTAAGTTTTATTTACAGTTTAGTGTGCACTGTTAGTACTGTTAGTTATACAAACTGTTGTAAATCCAATTTAATTTAGCCTGAACTTTCGTTTAGCTCAACAAGGACATGTTAGTAGTGCTGTCGAATAAACTATAGATTTCCTAATTTAAGATGGATATGCCAGTTCCGAGTAATCTTAACTTTAACTAAACGAGACGCTGTAAATCTTTTTTTAATGTACAGCGCACTTTTTGCGCTTTTGTTGAATGCCTGGCCCCATTTTTTTGGCCTTTGTGTTCAGCATTAAACGTTTAAAAATATACTGTTATGCCTTCTAACTGCCTTTTCATGTCAATCTTGTGCACTAACAAGGACTCGGATTTGATTTATAGTCCGTATTTGTGTGACATTTACATGATTCTGCCGTGTCGACTACAAATGTTGCCTTAACAGGCAAACTTCAATCATTTGTCCCCAGTATTTGCAGTGAAATGCATTAATCAAAATAAATCTATTAGCCAGCCAATATGGGAATGGAAGCGGCTACAAAACGTGCCAGACGACTCAGCCCGACAAAGCCATCAGGCGCGACAAAAATAAAAAAGAATAATAATAAGTCAAAAGAAAAACCAGTACGGATGTTATGTGGGTAGGTGTTTGAACTTTAGTGCTGAAAGACCATATTGAACATCAATTTCTAATACCGAAATAAAAAATCGACAAAAATTTTATATAATCTTAGATTTAAAATTTCATTTATTCCTTAACTACATTCGCGACTCAACCAATTTTAATGGGAAATAGATTTTTGTTCTAGATCTTATCTTACGTTATTATAAAATATATGGCTTCCTGGAATATAGGTTAAGAAACATATAAGTAATTATATTGATAATTTAATTAAGATCTTATAGTTGTAAGGGTATTCAAACTTCTTCACAGTTAGCTTTCACACCATGCATTATATATTCATTGAGCATATACAACTATATACCTTGCCTTTAAACATACATATATATGGTGTATATGTATATGCTTTATCCTGCTGTAAGGATTGGCTGGCGTGTGTCGGAAATTAAAGCAGTCAGCTCTGCCCGTTTCAAATTCCACACGGGCCACTCTATTGGCTCTTCCAGCTGGGTGACAGCTGCCGCTGCTGCTGCTCTCTGCTGCCTGCCATCTGATGTTTTTGGCTCAAAGGCATTTTAATGATTTTAATTAACTGCATGTTTGCCAGTAATTACAACGGCAACAATGCAATTATGAGTCTAGTTCAAGCCATAAACAACTGGCTCTGGTCCTGGCTCAGGCTCAGGCGCTGGAGCTGCACAAGCTTTTTGTATTTTTTCTCTCTCTCTTGCACACACACACACACACACACACCTCTGGTTGACACAATAATTACATGCACACAGGCAACCCCTCCTCCGGCCGTGCACAGCGGGAAAGGGGCGTAAAAGCTTGAAACCGTATTTAGCGGGTGGGGCAAGCGGTTTTGCTTGGTTAAGTTCATAAAAGCATTCTCCGTTGGCTGTTGACAGTTTGAGCCCACGTTGTGCGATTGATGTGGCACAGTGGGACAAAACTTCATTAACTAGATAACAAATGCAATTAGCATGAGCTCATCTCTATGTTAAGTTCTCTTCTTGTTTGGAAATTCCAGACGAAGGCGGCTATACTAAAATTTTGAATGCTCTGTTTTTTTGTATTTTATTCTTATTTAAAAATACTGATCTCAAAGCGACTTAGCGTCAACTATTTTATACATTCCCATACAATGTTTGAGTTTAAATTTCTAATTTTTAAATAGTTATTTAGTTAATAATTTCATTAGTTTTTATAAGCTGTGATATTTGATGTGAATTTTACCTTATAATTTATATTTATAATTGCTGCCGCCATTATTATTTATCTCTATAATTAGCCCACTGTGCGGGTGGCACAAGCACTTATTACTAATACGACATGTGGCACACACTCAAAGATGGAACATGTGTAATTATGGCCAACAATGTAGTTCCGTCCTTGAGTGTCATTGATGCTAGAATGGAACTTGTTGCATTTGTAACGGCTATTGGACAACGGGCGTGGCATACTTATAAGCACAGCTGTTGCCAGCACAGACACAGCCCCCCCTCCCCCTCCCCCACAACACCCGCTGATGACTTTGACTTTGTGTGAGCGCTGACCGTAAATATCAAGTAATTTTCTGCAATTTTTCTGCACTGTCAATTGATTTATGGCTTGTTGCTGCCATTCATCTGCGGCCCCGTCCCCTTCACCTTCCTCTGGCCACTTTGCTTTGTTTGGCAAACAAAAAGCCAAAGGCAAGTGAACGTTGTCCTTTTGAAATATTGCGGCTGTGGCCTGTGGCTGTCAAGTGATGCCCCCATTGTATGCAAAATGTGTCGCCACTGACCGCCCACAGTTCGCATTGGCATTTGGCTAAAGCCGCTGTCCCGCTGCACCCCCAACACCCACGCCCTTAATGGCGACCGCCCGCTTGGGTGTGACCGTTTTACAAGAAAATTCGTTTAGTGAATTTCATTTACATATTTTTTTTTTTTGCTAAACGACAAAAATGAAAAAAGCGAAAAAAAACGAGAAAAAAATGTGTAATATATGAATGCGTGTTTCTTGTGCCGCCTCATGGCGCGCTTTTAATAAGGCGTCGCTCATACGCCACGTGGCGCACAGCAGATTTCATCTCTGGCGTAATTGGATCACTGGAATTTCCACAGAAGTGCCCCTAATGGAGGCTGTGCAGGACTTTTATTTGCTCTGTTCCTCTGTCTCTCACTCCCTCTCCTTTCTTTTATGTAAATCGCGTAATTCAATTGGTTTGCAATTACCCAGGCATTTAATTAGTCTGATGTGGGGCACATTTTTTCAGAGTACTCGGACAAGTTTGTCATTGGATTTGCCGTTGCTTTAATGCTTTTTTATAGCGAGTAAAATTTTTAAAACATTTAGATTTAGAACTAACCTAATATTTCAAAAGTTCCACATACATTTAGATAAATTATAGTAATCTTGTAATCAAACAATAAATTGCAATCAAACAATAAATTGCACAAAGAATAATTACTTCGCAAAGAAAAATGTATAAATTTTAAATTGTTTAAGCCCATTTCGTTGCCAAGCTGCCTCCTTTAAAGTTAAACAGCCAGTTTTGGTATTCAACAGTCGCCATGCCAATGGAAAATTTATATATTTAAAGATTATCCATATATATATTATATGTTTATTATCCTTTTCCTGCTGCATGTTGCCTGCTGGCGCTGCAACAAATTGTGGGCACGGCGCCACTAACAAGCGGCACGGTCGTAATTTTAAACCCGCAGAATCACATGCAACCAGAGAAGCCGCCGCAAACAGCCGCAGGACCCGTCGCGTTGACCTTTTCGCCTCTGGCCTGTTTTTAGGCGCAGCAACCACACGCAGGACATTGAAATGCAGCACGTGTGTGTGTCCGTGTGTGTGTGTCCGTGTGTGTGAGTGTGTGCACTAGGGGAAACTGTAGGCAACTCAAGGCAACTGCGCTATGCATTTTTCATTTTTATTCGGGCTTCTGCTGCTGCAGCATTTCATTTAATTTATTACGCCCACATGGACTACAGAACTGCACCTTGGAGATTTATGGGGCGTGTCTTATTAAGGCAATGGGCGTTGAATGCTGTTGGCAATCAAATTTAGTCGCTTTTTGAAGTCGCAGCTCAACTTAATCGCATTTACGGCAATCAAATATAAACACAAGCCCAAAAACATGCGCCCAAATGTCAAATTTCCTTTAAACGCACAGTGGTCGCAAATGGCGATTAGTACGGTAAAAATTGTGAAAGTTACTTGAGTTAAATCTGGGTGCGGGCTTTGTGCATACATAAATGCGCAAACTTTTAAAATCTCCAATTTATTATTCATTTTTTTAATCTTTTTTTATAATATAAATTAAATTTTATTTATTTCCAGGTTAAGTTTGTTGATTATTTAAAATTTATTTATTATAATATTTATATATACTGGACTAAGCGATAATGAATGCAGTTCAGGAGTAAAGCTAAAAATATTTTTCTGAGGGTAAGTCCTTTAACTTTTGCAAGGTTTTTTTTAAATATTAGAAACAAATTTATAATTATTGAAATATATTCAGCGGTGCCTAAGCCTAAAAAACTCTTACAATGCAAATTATTTCGGGCATTGCGACCACTGTAAATTGAGAGCAAAATGGGAAAGCATTTTCCATTAACGCATTACTGAGCTGCTGCTGAGCTTGCGAGTTGTGTGTGTTTGAGAGTGTGTCTGTATGTGTGTTCCATTTTCCACGTGACTTGGGCTTATTTCCCTGCTTTCCACTTGTGTTAACCAATAATGTATGCAAATCCAATTTTGCGCTCCATAAGCTTTATTAGATGCCAAAGTTGACACAGGCCCCAGCTACCGCTCGCTTTTAATGATAAACTTACTGACTAGTTGATTGACTGACGGACTGACTGACTGACTGATTGACTGCTATCTAGCTGAGCGCGACATTAAATATCTTATGTAATTTCATTTCGCTGCAGTCAATCATTTGGTCGATTGGCCAGGTTGCTGCAAAACGTGCCCCAAGTAAATAGCTACAGCCACAATAACCGCATCACGCTGTGAGACATTATGAGTCATTGGCTGAGTTGTCACTGCATGGCTTGTTATTTTCTTTTATTTTTATAAGTCACATTTCTGCGCGCGTGTTTTGCTGACGAGTTTGACATTTGCGTAGGCTCAGCAAGAGTTGATTCGAAGTTGGTGAAGCGTAAAGGATCTGACTGTCGATGTAAGAGATGGATATTTGAATTGCATGACTCATCGTTCGTATCGTCAGCAATTGAGTAAGTTAGGTTATCGAAAGAATCAATTTTAGGTTATTAGTTAAGTTATTGAAAGAATCAAATCTTTCTAACAAATTGAAAATTGAAACGCTGAAGGCTTAAATAATCAAAAATTAATCAAATTGGCGCTATCGATAGTATCGATAGAAACTTGTCAAGTTATCGATAAAATCAATGCACCTTAACAGAAAGAAAACTTAATAGGCGTTGTCTGAAAATGAATCATAAAAATATCGATATTTACTTGTTTTAACAATCGATGTATCTAAGCAAATGTGAAAATGCCTTAATAATTACAATTAATAAAATAAAACTAGCGAAGACAGATTTATTAAAGTTACTTAAAAAACGTTTTTTTAGTTCTCATATATATTATGTAAATTTCCAGCTCTTAATCAATTTACCTGAACCACAAAAAACCCAATCTTTCATTCGACCAATATTATTGGTATATATTTTGATTTTTTTAAGGCACCTATAAACCAGCGCAAAGCTTTTTATCCGCCGTATTTACTTAAGACGTCTTAAAATACAATTTTTCTTGTGCTTTCATTTCATTTTCCTGTTGCTCGTTCTCTTCTGTTTGAGCTCCAATCCATCATGTGGCTTATCCCACCTGTCTTTCGATTGTATTAGGCTCTATAGGTGGTGGGATATACATATAAGTATATATATATATATATATGTATGTATAGTAGATATATGTTAATTTCATTTAGAAACATTGGCTGTTTAATATTTCGCCTTAGTTGAGAGGGGGTTAAGCAAAGGCAATCTCTCTGTTTGCAGCGGCTACGTGTCCTCCAGGTAGACAATAAAAAGCAACAATGCCGCACAAATAAGCTTTTGCCACCGTCTTGATGATGATATACGAGTGGGCGGCGTTGTGGGCGCCTTTGTTGCAGCATTAACGTCCGCCTGAGCCTGCGACTGGATACGACAGAAAACGTGCCCGGGCTCCTCCTGTGAACTGTTTATGTTTCAGTTGCGCTGCCTCCCTCTCCCTCTGCCTCCATCTCGCTCTGCCTGCCTTCAGTGTCTTCTTCGTCTCTGTTGCTGCGCAAAATCCAAACTAATAATGACATTTTGCAAATTATTCCGCATAGCACGCTGCTTGACACACTGACACTGAAATAAAGGAGAAGCAGGAGCAGCAGGAGCCGAAGAAGGAGCCGCAGGAGCAGAAGGAGGCAGCAGCTGACACCAGGAGGGACTGAGGCCAGGTGACGCCCACGACTGTCTTATGCATGTTGCGTGGCATGAAATTTATTTGCTGCCAGGACTTGTTCGTCCTCGTCACGTGGCAGGAGCGGTTGCCACGTATGTGTTGCATAAAATTGTCCTTCGATTTACGTCAATACGTAACGCCAACGTAAATATATTTGCCAAGCGACACTTGGATATCTTATTTCGAGGGTATAAGCATAAGCTGTCCAGCTTAGAGCTGCTTGCAATTACATAAGCATTGAAAACGGGTGGATTATTTTCTATAGAAATATTGTTAACACCACAGTTAACAGCAAAACGCTAACAATCTAATATAAATACGCCGCTCTAGCGCAATTCCACATTTTTGACTGCATAGTTGCAACCCAACATAGTTAACAGCAAATATATTAACAGCACACGGCATAAGCCGAGATATATTACCAGCACTATGTTAACAGTATACTGTAAGGAATTGTATAAGGGAAAAGGGAAAATATTAAAATATAAATTTTTGAATTATGTAAAAAAAAACAAGGAGCTTACAAAGCAAAGGAAAATCTAAACATGTTTATAAACAGTTCACTTAATTATCTATTTTTTTAAATATATAATTTATTATTTTTAATTTATACTGTATATAAGCTAAATGGCTCGAGGGTAATGTTAAATCCAGAATAATCTTCTATAATCTTCTGATTACAAATTTCCCTTTAAGAGCTACAATATCCTATACTGTTTGCAAAGAGACACCAACTTGATATTTCACTCTTAGCTTTTGAATTTGAAATTGTGCCGTTGATTGCCTTGCATTTATTTTATGTCAATTAGCAGAAGCCAAGGACAAACTTTAGTTGTCATCTTCTTAGCTATTTCCATTTTCATTGCACTTTGCATTTAATTTTAATCCGACAGTTTATTCAATGGTTTGAGGATGCCTACAATTTTCAAGCAAATGCTGGGCAACTATAATAAATATAAATAAAAAGTTTCTTTTATTTTGTGACATAAATTATGCTTTTTTTTTGGGTTCTCGTTGTTTTTTATGTATTTATATTCGTGGGCTCTGCATAATCCCAATTTGTGGCCTAGGCCTTGGGTTGACATTTGTCAAATAAAATACCAAAAGGCATTTATCATGCTCGAGATGAAAGACCTGACTTAATTTATTGATGGGTCGGCTATTTGTTCAAGGGATTTAAAGGGAAGTTTTTTCGTGCATGATTTAAATGTGCTTCGAAGGATTTTAGTTTTGCCAAGGGAATAAACTGATATTTAAAGGAAATACTATCTATATATATTTTATATATATTATTCATTGAATAGGAGTTATTTCGAAATATTTAAATGTATTTGTATTTTAATATGTATGTTTATTATTAATAAAATCTATTAATGGTGTTGCTTTTAAAAGAGAGAATAAAAAAACCCGTATATAAATTAAGATATACGCATATATATTTTTCCTACGACGTAGCAGCCTAATTTTATTTTCTTGGTCTAGTAAAATTTCAGAGTTAAGTATTTGTTTTGCGGCAAACTGAGCTCCTAAAACCAAATGCACATACCACAGCAGTTGCTAAGTTGCATTCTCCACTTACAACAACAACAGCACTTGTTGACTCAACGAAAGTATACGCCCTCACCCTCACCCGTCGCTCTTAGCTGCTAGTTCCTCCATCTCTCTGGCTCCATGGCGCAAAAAGCAACAGCGCCCAGGCAGCTTTTTATTTTAATTTAGCTGCTTCAACTAATGGATTTGGGGCTTACGTAACTTCAACACTTTGGCGCTGCCCCAGTTACGCCCCCTGTTTTTTAACAGCCAAAGACTTAATTTGCATTTACACTATGCTGTATATATTTATATGTATATGTAAACGTGTGTGCTTGTATATAGTTAGCGCCAACTATTGTTGTACGTGACTGAGACGGTTGCCTATATATAAATATTAAGTATACGCAGTGCAGTACTCACAGTGTTCTGTGTAGTGTGTGTTGAGTGTGTGTTGAGCGTGTGTGCGTGTGTAAATTACAAAGTGTACTAAGTGAAGCAAAGTCTCTAATGACCACTTTGAGGGTTTAAAATGCGCGACAGGCATTGGCCACATAAATAACACTTGTGCGGGGCGTGTGGTGGGTGAAGGAGGGGGAGGGGGTATAGGATACTTGCCAGGATAAAATTAACTTATTCATTAGCAAATGGCAACCTGGGGGCATACTACATACATATATATGCAGTATGTATTTCTCTGAATAAATAACCTTCAAGCTGTGTTTTAATTAAAAAAAAGCATTCTCACAGTGCAAGGTGCAAAATGGCTGGCAAATTGCATACCGATAAATTACGAAAGGCCCCCTCCCACATCACCAGGCACCCACAGCAGCGACAGTCATTTTGACGTGCTAACTGACTCAGGCTGTTGTTCTTTATACACATATACCATATATATATATATATATATATAGTTTCGCCTGGCATCCCTCTGACGGTATTGTTCTGCACACCGAATAAAAAATAAAACAACAACTTTAATTAAGTTTTCAAGTTTATTTTTAGTATTTTCGCATTGTTTGCATGCGTTGCCTGGCTAACAACAACAGCTATTGTGAATTTTGACAGCTGGCTGTAATTTATGACGGCATTTAGTTGCAGATTTTTGACATGCTGCAGCAAGCGCCATCAGAAATGTTCCATGAGGCTTAAACCAAAACTTTTACAGCATGATATATGACGGGCATTTAAAACAATGAACGGGCCCACACACAATGGTTAACAAAACGCCGAATAACCTACTGTGAATATAAAGGAAAAATAATTGAAAAGCTTATCATGGGAATTTAGTATCGGGCAACAAAAGAAAATATGATGAGCATCATCATGATTGAAAGTTAACAGATGTGTTTAAATTATGAATAAATAATGGCTGCTTTCAGTGAACTTCATCTTGAAAATATTGTAAAAGAAACATATTTTATTATTAAAACTTAATAGTAATAATGTTAGTACCAATATAATTATAACTATAATTATAATTATCATTGTATTATTATCATTGTAATTATAATTATCATTATGATTATCAGTATAATTATCATTTTTATTATCATTATCATCATCATAATTTAACATTTATATATAAAATCATTAAAAAAGTCTTTCAAGTTTATCCACTCTCATAACATTTTTTTCTGATTATCACCATTATTACGATTATAACTTTCATAAATAAAATTATAAAGAAAACTAATTTCTTTTCAAAAATAAATTACCTAACATATTTCTTCAAGTTTACCCACTGCCATAACTTTTTTCAGGCAGAATTGAATTTTATTCACAATAGCGCTCAGGTGCAAAAACTTTTATTTGTGACACAGATAATGTGCCGTCTGATTGCAATTTGCATTTTACTGTTCCTCAATTCGCTCGTTTGTCATCACCAAAATGTGATTTTTTAAAGCTCCAGCAAATGGAACGACAGTTTCAACTGCCATTGCTATTTAAAGTGCAATTTACGCAAAGAATTGACAATTTTCCACATTTTCTTAACAAGAAAAGCGCAGCGCGCAAAAAAAAGAGCACAACTCGCATTTTAAGTTTTTTGCTACAGCAAATACTGGTGTGACAAATGTTGGATCCGCTTAGCGTGTGCAAACGGGGATATTTGAAGGTGTTCCCGAAAGCGCTTTTGTTAGTTTTTCAAAAAAAAAAAGCCTGAAGTTTACAGCTATAAAGTATGTAAGAAACTACTTCAAATTAAAATTTAAATATGAATTCCAAAATTTTAATATATAGCTCATCTTCGTCAGGTGAACTTTAATATATGGAGGCATTCTAGAAAAAGAAAAGGTCCTTTCACATATTCCCAACTTTGATAGATAAAGGTAAAAAATTCCATAAGAATTATTTTCTATAGATATTAAAATGAATTTAGAAAAAAAATATTCTTCAAATGCTTACAGCCCTCACAAATTAAAGTTTAATATTCATTCCAAGATTCTGAAATGTAAAATTTAAAATATACGCCAAATTGGCTCATTTAAGAAGGATATCAGATTTTTAAGTAATATATCAGTTTTACAGCAATCATATAAATAAAATTTTAATGCGAAATTGAGTTGAAATTTCTTTTTGGAATAGCACAACATTGGCTACCAGTTGTCGACCAGTTGGCAGTGGATATTTTAACACCTTTTCGAAGGCAGGCAGGACGCTAAAATTGAGCACACGTTGCGCGTCAGGACCTTTCGTTCGGTTCAATTCAGTGAAGTGCGAAATATTCACGATGCGATTTGCATGTCCACATAAAAGTTGCGAGCTGCTTTTAGGGACAGATTCGGAGGGAGGTGGGCAGCGGTTCGTGTTGGCGCCGCACATAAATGCAAATGCTAATGGGTTGGCTGGCAAATGGTGGAGAGGGGGGGTTGGCAGCTCGCTTAGGCGCAGTGGAGCAGAAATTGCGGCATACATTTAGGCGCCGCTGCCGCCGCATGCAAATGTTTGACTATATACAATAATAAAAGCAAATCCGAGCACACAAAATAATGTAAAGAAAGCAAAAAGAAATTTTAGTCTTTCTTTATTTCAGTTGGCGTGCTTTTTTTTCTCCTTTTTTTGTCCCAGCTTGCTTTTTTATATTTTTTATGCGTTTCATTTTGCATATTTTTTTGCTTGTTCGATTTTTATCGCAACGTCTGCGACGATGTTTGAAATTGTTGCGCAAATATTTGCGCTTTTATGTGCAGTTTCCAAGTGAAGGCACCCTCCACAATACCCTACATCGCTCTTACTTACCCCTAGCAGCACCTGCTTCCACTGCCTTTGAGAGCTTCTTTTCACCATTTCTATACCCTATCGGCATTAAAAAGAAATGGGTAAAGAGTATCATGGAGCTGTGTCTATGTATAATTAAGGCAGCAAAAGCTTTTTATGTCCCTATAGGGTATATAAGCACTCATTGAAAATATATTTTAAGTAAACAGTTTTGTGTTTTTAACTTAAAATTAATTAGCTTTTGCAAATTCTTAAGTAAATTATAAACTCCTGGATTTAGTTTCCTATATAAGGCACATGTCTTTCACTTTGCCTAACTTTTTTCGCTGCTTCAAAAATTAAAACATTTTTTTGCCTGACTACAGGGTATCTATGAGCCGCACATTCCCAATAGTTGTAATCCTGCTTTTTATGCATGCAGATTTTATTTGCGTTCTTTTTTATGATTTACTTGCGCTTTGTGTTTGTCTTCTCATTCGTATTGGTATTGGTATTTGTATTTGTATTTCTGCTAGTATTGGTATTGAAATGGGGTATACGTATTGGTATTGGTATTGGTATTGGGTATTGCAAAGGTAAATTGGATTGAGAAATTGAAATCGCATTCGCAGCAAAGGAAAATGAAGAAGGAGAAGAAAAAAACCAGAAACTGTAAAACAGTTCGCCAGCAATTGAAATTTTTCTTGTCTTATTTGTCTTATTGATTTTATATATATACTATATAGAGCGTGACGCCGTATGTGTGTGCAAATGTGTGCAGTCACACACACAGGAATGTGTTTTTCTGTTTGTCTAACTGATGTAGCAGATAATCAAGCTAAAGTTACATTTAAGACATAAAGTTTAATGAGTTTGCCAAAAGCAAAGCTGAAAAGATGTCTGAGACAGTTCGCAAAAATTGCTTAAACAGGTGCAGTTGACCTTAGATATAATCGTATATTAAATTGGACAACAACGAAATTATACTTGAGTGGATTCTGTTAGTAATCTGTTGTTTTTTACTTTAATTTTACTCCGTATTTTCTTTTGGAAAAATCATGCAAGTTTTTGTCCAGAATATATTCCAGAATATATATATAAGATACAGTTCGATATTTAATCATAAAATACACAGGCTAAAATCCCTGATTCAAATTGTTCATTAAAAAATTCAACATTTTTGCTACAGTTTCTGCTGCTTTGGGCTAGATCTTTTTCCCACCGTGATCTCATGTCATATATCCATTAAATTTAATAACTTTCTTTCTGATATTATTCACTTAACGTTCTTTTCAAGCTCGCCATGCATAATTCAGTTGCTGGCCGGTAGCAGCTAATTAACTTCGTCTGATGTGTCCAATTTGCAGCTGCCTTTTAAACAAATTACAACTTTCATGGCCCCAGAGCTCCCCAGACTAATTTATGCGCCCACTGCAACAAAACAGACTTAAAAAAGAAGTAAAAAATATAATAATGTGGCGAAGATTAAATACCCTTTATTTGAGGCCTGTTGAGAATGATATTAGGTATACGATCTGAGTAAAAATAAATTTATAGGATACTTAAAATTTTAGTTAGATTAAAGTCAACTTTATTTTTATTTATCCTCATTCATTCACATAACTTAACTGTCATTAACATAAGTTATATCGAATCAGCTCCGCTAACAAATCAACAGTACATATATATTGATAAATAATAAAAGTAAAATATGAAAAATTTTTAAGATCAGTAATGCTCCATTATTATATTAACATATTTTATATGCAGACAATAAAACCTCTAACCAGGGTATGAGAAAAGCAGTCTAATAACATGTTCTATCGTTTTACTTTAATTAATTATGACGTCATCGAGTTTCTGTTCAGTTTTTCCATTTTTTTTCTATTCTGTTTTTTTTTTTGCTCAGAAGGTGACCAATTAGGCAAAGTCGCTTAGCATGCGACGTCATTGGGCTTGACAATTTTCAAATAACATGGAAAATGTTTTTGTGCTGACTTTGATGAATTTCCCAACATTTTGGGCACCATTTGGGGCCCAGCTCATTTCTGACTAATAGTTCTGTGTGTATGCAATATAACGGTCAATTAAGTGCAATATGGATACGTAGATTTGGTTATGGACTGCGTTGAGTGCGGCCTAAATGTCTGCAATCAATTTTGGGAATGTCAGCATTGCAGAGGAGAGGTTTCTCGAAAGCGATTTGAAATAACTATGAAATACATAGCATACTTTTGGGAGAGATTTATAGTGTCTTTTGTGGGACCTTGTGATTGATAACTTTAAAATCTGAAATCTGAAAACTTGTCCACAAATTTTCTATAACTTTTAAAACGCGGTCAATACACGTTGTATTCAAATCACCACATCCCAAATTCTTTAACATAGTTTCGACCTTAAGACAATATATAAGACACAAGACACATTTTTGATAATTTTTTATTTTATTCACATTTGGAATTGAATTTGTTGAGATAAGATAATCAAAACACAAAGCAATCACTTTGCATATATCGTTTATTTTTAATTTCTTGAAATTTGCTGGAATACATAAATTTTGGTTTGTTTAGTTAGTCGAACTATCTAAAAGTATGCCATGTTCTGTTATATCTTTTATTTTCATCTCGCCTGAAAGTAGGCAATACTTTTCACGTATCTTAAAATTTCAATACAAAAGATTTTTCAATAAAGATTCAATACAGACACATTTTTAATAAATTTGAAATATGCGAAAACTATATAATATATTAATATATATCTTATCCATCAGCCATATCATATATGTATATGTATATATATTTAATATTTTATAATAAATATTTTTTAAAATGTCTTATATAATATCCATATATGAAATCCATATATTATACCAATCATATATATAACAATTTATATTTTAAACAATTTTAAGCATATTTTTGTTTATATTTCATCTTTATTCGATAAATCTCGAAGACTTTTTGCGTGACTTGTACAGCGACTAAAACGATACTAAAACAATTTAAATTATTTGGTACGGGTTGTATTCTGTTTTTCTTTTCTTTTTTGTTGCTTGTATGTGTGTGTGAATGAGTTAAGTACAAATGTAATTCGCGTGCGTTAACTCACATAATCCGAGCCGACTTAAAGCCGCTCCTAACTAAGAATAGTTTAAGTAGAGACTAAACCAAATACCCAAGACCTAGTGCACTACAGTGCGCACTCAGTATTGACGGCCCATGACGCGATCCAGGTCGTTCCAGCTGCAGGAGTAGTCGATCTGGAGCAGACCCTTCTTGCTCAAGCCAAATTTACGCGCATAAATTCCGGCGTAGAGCGAAGAGTCGCTGGGCGAATCGCCTTGGCTGACCGCTCCCCTCAGCTGGCCGCCCGCCAAGGTGCCGTACAGCGTCGAGGGTGCGGCATAAATGAGCGATGTCGCCTGCTGCTGGCACTCGGCGCAATCCGGTAGGCTGCAAAACGGCATTGTAGCATAGGGATTGCAATAGTCGTAGGCGGGCGAGAGCGGCGGCGGTGCGGGGAAATCGATTTGAGGCGGCGCCTGCGACACGACCATGGATTTGCTTGTGGGCGTGGCAGCGCTGCGCTTGCGTCGCGGATGCGGCGCTGTCCCATAGCCCGAGCTGTAGGCGCTCTGCGGCTCCCTCCGCTGGCTGGGCGCGGGACGACGCTGCAGGGTGACGGCGCGTCGGGGCAGCGTCATCGAGGGCATCTCGTCGCCAATGGAGGAGTGCTGCTCCGTGGAGCTGGCGCTGGAGAAGCCTGGGTAGTAGCAAGAAGCGATAGATAAATGAAAGTTTCGTTTAAGTTACAATAATTTAAGACTATATATTTAGTTTGATGCAAGGCTACCAAATAGTTTTCAAATAAACTATATAAGCTATAAACCGAATCGTGAAATGAATCAGTCACCCAACTAATTGTGACAACCACAATCGAATAAAAATGTAAATTTGCATTTCAAAATTTTGAAAAAAAATTTTTTCGAAAAAGAATAAGGGCACGTACCGTTTTTTTTGTGCCAAAAAATTCAAAAAAATGTATTTTCATAAATTCATGTATTTTAAATGCAGAATCAATCCAGGGGATAAATCATGAACAAAATGGCATCAAACATGAAAATCGGTTCCGTTTTGACGAAGTTATGGGCGTTTGAAATATGGGAGCTATGGCACCGAGAGCTTTACATGTCAAAATTTTCGTAAATTATTGCATGATTTTTGTCAAAAAATTTGACCCCCTCAGAATCGGTTTTAATGTTGTTTTTTATACTAATTGTGACAACCACAATCGATTAAAAATAGAAATTCCGGATTCTAAATTTTGAAAAAAAAATTTTTCCAAAATGAGTAAGGGGGGGGGGGGTACATGGTTTTTTTTGCCAAAAAATTTAAAAAAAATTTATTTTCAAAAATGCTTATATTTGAAATGCATAATCAATCTAGAGGATAAATCATGAACGAAATGGCATCAAACATGAAAATCGGTTCAGTTTTGACAAAATTATGGGCGTTTGAAATATGGGAGCTATGGAACCGAGGGCTTTACATGTCAAAATTGTTGTCAATTTTTGCATAATTTTTGACAAAAAATTTCACCCCCTCAGAATCGGTTTTAATGTTGTTTTTATACTCGTTCACAAAGTACAGAGTATATTGGGTTTGTGCGATGTCTGTCCGCCCGTCCATCGTCTGTATCCGTATGAACGAAATTTTTCTTTACAAGTTGCAAATCTTTAGCATTATTAGCAGCGAAAATGATTGCGTTCATACGGACAGTAGACGGACATTGCAAAAACGAATTATATTCAATTGACGTCAAGAACGAGTATAATAATAAATTCAATTAGGTCTTCATAATTAGTTAGTTAGTTGGAAATTAATCCACGCCAGTGCACCCACCTCCGTAGCCATTATATAGCTGCCGCTGCTCGGCATAGAGTTCCTCCTGCGCATCGTCTTCGTCCAGATGCAGCTGCCTGGTCATGGTGGCCATATAGTCGTCATAGCGACTGGGTGCTGCGCCGTAGACTTCGCTGCGTGCGGAGTACACGGGCTCCTTGCGTGCGCTGCGACTGCGAGTGGGCAGGCGGCAGCACTCCAGTTGGCACTGGCTGCGCGACAGGCGTCTCGTATGTGGGCGTGGCATGGTCGAGGCCAGGGCCAGGCCGCTGGCATAGCCGTAGACCGGTGCGGCCGTGGGACTGGGCGATTGTGACGCCTGTTCGTAGTCCAAAGCCGTTTCGTAATCGGGCAGGACGGCGGGCGCCACCTCGATGTCCATTTTCTTGCGCACATAATCGTAATTCTCCAGGTCCCAGGGATCCATGTAGCGGCGTTGCGATGGCAGCAATGTGGTGCCATAAATATCCTCCGTGTTGTCCATGTTGTAGGTGGGCTCCACGGGCAGCGCCTGCTTGGGGCCCGTGCGGCGGCGACGCGGTGTGGTCTGACTGCGTTCACGCATGTCGAGCTGAGTGGGGGCGAGAAGAGAGAGAGAGAAAGAGAGCGGGAGAGTGAGTGATGTGTGTGCGTAACTGGTTGTTGTGTGCTTTTCAATGGCTCGCTTATGCAATAGATGATTCCACATTCGACAAACTCTTCCGCCAGCCATCAACCAGTTGTGCGGCTAACTCTTGTCAACACAAATCTGTTGCATGTGGCATAATGTGTGTGGCAGCCACATCAATTGCCACATTCATTAATGTCCAGCGTGCTTGTGCTTTGTTTTTTCTCTCGTGGCGCAATAGTCACCGGCTCACCTTCGCCTGGCAGGTGTTACAATTAATGATGCATCTGCATCCATTTTTGCAATGAACTCGAATACCATTTGGTATTTCGTATTACCAATGTTTTTCCCACAAACTAGTTCGCGTTTATTTATGTTTACAACTTTTCCATAAATAGAAATTCACATTAACTTTATTTTTTACCTATTTTATGCTCTGTCTTCGTTTTTTGAACTAAAAGTTGCTGCTAAATTTCATATGTGACATCTCTTGCACGAGGTTATTTTGAATTAATTTATTTAATAACTAAATGAATTAATTTACTATTACCTATTTAGCTTGACTTTTCATTTACTCCATTTATTGGTATTTTTATTCAATGAGCATCTGAACGCTTTTATAAATGGAACAATAATATTTACGCCCACTCCCACCCCACCCCTATATTTAAAACTCACTCATCCCATAATTTATAGGATATGAGTACAGAATATCCCAAAAAAGTAATCTTTAACTTTTAAATAGTTTTGATTTTACATTAAACTGGAAGCAGGGTATTGCAGAGCCAGTTACAGTAGATTTAAATGTTAATTTAATCGATTTAATCGTTAAAAAAACTATAGACATTATAAGTTAATGGGGAATGCATTCAGTATGTGTGAATATTTTTTACCTCAAAATGTAATTTTTCAACTTTAACCAGTTTGGTTGTCTGCACAAACTGACCATCAAATATAATTGGCTTATTTGCTTAACTGCGCCTGACAAAGTCGCAAACTTTTTAATTAAAAATCTGTTAACTCTTCCGCAGTATACAAAAATTATGATATGAAAAACAAAATGGCAACTGACACTAAAATGAAGCATATCGTTGCACAAATTTAATTGAAAAATGCAATTTGTTGAGCTGGAAAATCAAATAGTTAATAAACCCCTGTAAGAGGGCTAAATGTGCGTGGGCTTGACTTTTGATCATGTCAAGTTAATAACATTTATTATAATACGACAGTTTCATAATGGAATTTACACAGAATTGATATTATTGTATTTTTTATAATAACTACAGAAAAGAACATTCACAGATGAATAAATAGTGTTTTCATACAATTCAAATTAAATGAATAAATATATGAAACTGTCAATTCAATTTATTTCAAGGTTTTTAGGGTACAACTGATTTTACTTTATAATTAAACTTTAAATTTTAAAAAATATCCATCATAAATTATTTATCATTTTTTTTTAATCAAAAGCCTACAAATGGAGTTCATTTATGTATAACAAAAGACATTTTTATATGTGGAATTTAGATAACGAATTAGTAATTTGAAAAATAAAGCTAGTGATGATGACTCAAACCCGAAAAAGACTAGACGAAGGTTTATCTAAAAACATACTTTAAATAAGTACTTTAAAGAGGGTCTTTTAGCTATGTCATTGGGTTGTCGAAATTTATACAGCGTGGAGTTTATATAAAATTAAGAACAGATTTTCATAAGTAAATAATTAAGATTAAGATGCATATTTTTATGTATGCGTAAATTTAATACTTGTAATTAGGTTGCTTTGGCCCAACCCATGTATGTTTAGTACATATATATTTATATATCTAATATTACCCATATTTTGCCATCATTGCCTCACCAAGTGCAGCGATCCATTATAACCTGGACATTTATATGCCCATACATCTATAGTTTGGCTTTTTGTTTAGCATTAATAATTCGAAAATTTGCTTAAGATATTGGATATTGGTTATTGACTATTGGTTATTTGGGTTTTTTTTTTGTGTTACCACTTTTTGTTTACGCCCATTTCAAGCGTGTGTCTTATGCAACTTTTCAGTCATTTGCAATTTGCTTATTTGCATAGGTTTTGTTTTAATTTCTTGGGCGATCGATTAACATTTCTATGGGTTGCATGTCTCACTCTTGCCCTCTCGCTCGCTCTTTCTCGTAAGACAAGGCAATACTTAGCGGCCTAGCAGAGAGGAGGAGAAGGTGACAGGTGTCGCCGACCCACACCCAATATTTTATTGTGCTTTTCTTTTCCTTTTTGTTTTCTCAACAAAAACAAGAAATTTATAAAAATACACAAAATAAATTGCAATATAAACAATGCAACGTGACTTTGGTTTGGCACGCAAATGAAATTGTCTGGCAGCTATTTGTATAGCATATAAATAATAAAACAAATAAGTGTGGTTTTTGTCGACGATGCCCAATTAGCAGATACCCTGTACACAACACAAATTTGTATTTAGTTACATGTATATAACCATTGCGGGTCTTGTTCAATGGCAATGTATGTATATAGCAAAAATAATTGTTAATATTGATGAATGCAGAGGGTGTGGGGTACAGAAAAAGTGAAGTATTTTTTGTCTCTCTATACTATACTAAATCAGTTGAGTTGAGCATGCTGATTAAGAATATATTCATAATTTATGCATTCATAAATACCTTTTTAACTGTCTGTTACATACTTATGTACAAGTCCAATATACCCACATTACTCAGTTTCGACTGATTTACAGGGTATAATAATGCCCCTAGTTACTATGGTTAGTTATTCCCTTGTTTAGGTATCAATGCACGCAAATAAATCAAGCGATAGTTACAATTTCTGATTTATTACAGTTTTTGCAACGCTTAGTGAGGCATGGAATACTCTCACACACACACACTCAAGCATACACACGCACACCCTTTCAGCTTGCAGCTGCACAGTTGCATAAATGCATATTACGTATACGTCATGTGGTACAAGCAACTACACAAGACAGTTGTAATGGTATGCAATTAGCATTAGCCACGATATCTATATACATATTTATGTATATGTACATATTTATCTATAACTTTATCTACATACATGTGTGTATAGTACTCCAACTTAGCGCTAAGGCATAATTATTTGCCATCTATGCAGAAAAATGTTGTGGGCATGTGGTCAGTTGGCCATTTGTTTGATTGGCCCTGTTCAGCGCCGTCAATTGGCCATTTGCATACCAAATATGTCAAGTTCAGGCTATAATTAGTTTTCTGTTGTATGCATTTAGTTGGGCTCCTCGCAAATTATAGTCCAAGTGCTGGCAAAAAACTGAAAGTAGTTGTGCTTGGGCTGTGTTTTATAAAATGCTCTGCTAATCAATATGGAAATTTTGTGGTTAAATATGCAAACATAAAGTTAATTTAATTCGGTATAAAAAACACAAGTTACTGCACCGTTTAAGCCACGTTTAAGACTCGTTACGGCTTTTTGAAATGGCTGTAAAAGCTGCCAGTACTCCATTTAAATGTAGTCAAGCCACAACCAAATGAAATTTAAGCAATCATTTTTAAGTGAATCTTCAAAGTCTTAAACTTTTTTAATACCCAGCAGCCAATAAAATAAGCATACAAGTGGTATAATAAAGTTACGCAAAGAAAGAGAGCTCAGCGTATCTATAAAGCATATATTCTGAATCAGATTTAATATACGTATCATCAGCTATTTGAATTAAATATCCATTTATATTTCAAACACAAGTTTGCCTTTTAAGACATGTTTTATTTAAATTAAAGCTTATATGTTCTAAAATTTTCTTTGTGAGCCACCATCAATAATGGACAGCATTGTGTTTTACCACATAATGCTCTCAAAAATTCAACTAGATTAAAAATGCAGAGCGCAAAAATATTTCCTGATTTACCAACGTCATATTTTATTCATATTTAAATGAATTTGTGTTTGACGTAGCATCAATTTTTAATAATCATTTCTGAATTTGATTATTATGCCAATTTTGAAAATGAATGAAATCTTCTTTATTTATTATATTTTTTCTTTTTTGTTGCATATTATCTTTTAAATTTCTGCATATTTTGGAGGTGCGTCAAATTTTTGTGGCCAAAAAAAAACTGGTTTTTTTTATGCCTGACGACCTTGCGAATTATGCGAAATGATTAGCTTGAATAAAATAAATATTCCTATATATTCATATGTATTAACTAACTATGATATCATCTTAGCTGCAGTGCTCTCTATTAGATAAATAGATGATGTGTCTGGCTGTCTGGGATATTGATAAAAGTTCTTAGAAGTCATAAAATATTTTGCATATTTTAAAAATTTATTCAATAAGATAATATAAAGAATATCTTTTTGAACACATTCTTAATCCACGTTTCTTATGTGTCTATAAATAAACACTCTCTACTTCAAAATAGCATCAAATACCTATTTAAATGTGGTATTAAAAATGTCAGAGACCTTAAGGAAACATTTGAAGTACATATATGCAATATATAATATATAATCTCATCTTCATCTGTTCTTGATTTATTTCTTTACTATTGTATCATTACAATACTTTCTTTTAACTTCTAACACAAATAATATGTCCAAATACCTCTTAAAAACGTGGTTTTACTACAAATCAAATGGTTCTATAAAGATATGTGGACTTTTTTCCAAATTCTGCACATCTTTCTTATAATTTATTCTGGAATGCTTTCTTCGTCTTTCTTCCATCTCCCAACAACCCAAATAACTCTAAGAAGAATCTCGATATTTGCTTATCAAATTCGCATCACGCATCCGCCGCGCCCTAAAAAGCCAAAGAAAAATACCCAAAGACAAGTGTTTAAAGAAATGACTCAGCAGACAGGCAAATAATTCTCTTCTCAATAATTCTTCTTCTTCATTGACTTGCATGCCTGGGCGTATGATAATTGGCAACACATCATGAACTACAGCAATGAATGAACCCAAAATGGTCTTCTTTACATTGGAATTGCAGTGAGGCCCACGCCAGCAACAAAAAAAGAATTGAATATGAAAAAAAATCACCAAGACAAGCCCCAGCATAAATCTTCCCACTGGCTGTCACAGCTAATGTTGTTCGAATGTCATCTTTTAGTTTTCATACTGGTTTTCTTAAAGTTCTTTAGCAATCAGCCTCATTGACAGTCTGAGCCACCCACGTTAGGGCTTAAGCTGAGTAACTTTCTTTGCAGTTGACACAGTTTGCCATTTCTGGAAATTCAATCACCTTTTTGAAGCTTAATTGATTTTTTGGATGTGTTTTCTTTATTTGTTGACACTTTTTTTGTGTTTGAGCTAAAACTTTTCACAGTTCTTTTTTAACGAATTTGTTTGCGAATTTCAAACACGTTTCAGTCGCGGCACATAGAATCCATTAATACGCTTGGCGGGCATGGCAAAAATGTTGCTTTTCAAAAATTTCATAGAAGGCCGCATAAAAATATCCAATTGATTGTTGGGAACGCGTTGCGCATGCGCTGCGTGAGGCGCTCGCGTCTTGACTGACAACAAAAGTTGGCGCAGATCGGGCGCAGACTTGCGAAAAGGCGACTTACAACCTACAACTAAGTTTGACATGCATGTTGCGGCTGCAAGCTGTTTGCGGTTCGAACAAAGCTTATCAAATTAGGTTTGACTCTGGATTTCTTTTTCGAAGCTTTTGCTTCAGCTAAGAAGCACTTTAAGCTGTTGACAACTTTATTCTGTTAGCTTTGTTAAAATTTAGCTTTAGGCTTTACAATTTGTCTGTTTTAAATATTTCCTTGCATTTTCACCGTCTGCGCTGCCAACTTGTTATTGAGCTGTTGTCAACTCATTGACGTGACAAACAATTTTAACATTCAATTGGCAAGGGAATTCGCAAATAAAAAGACACTTAACCTGAAAGACTGTCAACCAATATAAACTTTGACAGTAACTTAATTAAACAGTCATTGAAAGCACATTAAGTGCAATTTCACTTATTGGCAGCTAACATGAACTTTAACAGGCATAAAAAAATCATTTTAACAGTTAAACTTTAACAAAGATATAAATAAAATGTACATCAACTAAAAGCTGCTTTGACATTAACTTGATTAAAAATACATAAATGCCATTTTAAGCGGAGTTACACTTACTGTCAGCTACCATGAGCTTTGACAATGACATGCAAATACATATATGAAATGCGTAAAAAATGCAATTTAAATTATTTTCAATCAAGAGGAATTTTGACGGCAACATGAGTTGGCAGGCATATTACGAGAATCTATTAATATTCTAGACATGACAGTTTTCCTCTTATTCCTATTCTTACGCCTCTATTAATCTTCCCAACACATCACGTTTGACACACATGTTGGAGTTGTCAGATGTTTGAGGCTACAAACTTGAAATCTGTCTTGGAATTCCGTTGTAATCTTTGGTGTAGATGCGATCTGCATGACTTCCAGTTGCAACTTTACAACTTTGAACCCACCCGGCCGGGCGCTGAGCTTTTAATTAATTAACAACCCATTTAAGCCACTGTGAACTGATTATATCACTGTTTGAGCTGGGTTTTGAGCCCCATTGATATGTAAATTTTGGACTCGTTACGTTGGCATGCAATAAAAATAACTAGCTGCCAAGTTCAACTGGTGGGCAAAAGAAATGGTTAGAAATTACATCACAACGTGTCGCCTTTAAACTTGAACCGGCTTTTAATTTTTTTTTCTTTTTTCAAATACCAAATAATGAAGTCTTAGCTCCCCCAACTGGACCTGGTCAACTTCAACACATCGTTGGCATTTGAGGTTTGTAATGCGATCCGCTTGTCTTTCTATACATATATATATCTTTCTCCACTAGCTCTCCTCCTAACTCACCCAAGTGTCTTTTCAAATGTAAATACAAAATTTATGCACATTTTTTTGGCTTTTGTCTTGGTTTATTTTTTCCATTTTTGTCTTGGTGCGTTGCTTTAAAAAATATTCGTTTATTTGTATAAAAACAAATAATTGCCAAGCCACAGAAAAAATAAAAAACTTTCACTTTCAGTGCGTTGGTGGCGTCGTCATTGAATCGCTAACATATTATTTTGTTTCAATGGGCTGTGTTTGGGCTTTGGTGTATGGGGCAGGTCAGTTATTTCGGTTTTGCGGTTTATATGGCAAACAATCGAATTGGCTGTCGTTAAGTGCTAATAAAAAATTGGCTATTGATGTCAATTAATCATTACAAGCGATTTAATTAACATTTTGAGAGGCTTTGAGGTCACTTTGTGGCGGAAAAAATACATACATATGTATGAATTTTAGATGAGATGCATAAATGTTAACGGTACTAATGTTTAGAGCAGTTTTAGTTGAGTTCATATATTTTCTGTATTTTATGTGCAATTGGCTGGAAGTTGTATTGGGTAGTAAAGCGGTTTCGATAGTTTAGGAGCTAGATTGTGACATATTGTCAGTGTCAAATTGGCAGCAAAAAATCAAAAACATCGAAAATTTTAACAAAAATTTCCAAAATTTAGATTAATGTTGAGTTTACTGACTTTTAAAAATATAAAAATGTATATTTTGCCCGGATCTTTCTATATTTGACTTAGTTAGCTGTCAAAAATTTAATATTTATATAAATTACATTAAGTGCCGGTAATCTTAGAGTGTTATACGTTTTTCAATTCGTTCAGATCAGATTTATGGATTAGCATTTTAATCTGGCAATATCAAATTTGCGCCAAAAATATCAAAAATGTCAAGCTGACACACAATTTGTATTTTAATTGATTTTACTGACTTTAATGATCTCATAAAACTGTTTGAGCTACGATGGTTATCAGTTATGAAAAAAAAAATAAATTGTTGACATTATAATTAGCTTTATCACTTGTCATTTAAAATGGACAGTTAAAAATCAAATATACTCAATTGTAGCCTAGTCAATTTTAACTTTATGTTACTTAACCTAATAAAAATGAGATCAAACATTTTTTTGCTCCATAAAAATTGTTCTACTTTAAGCATTTTAGAAATATTTGCACCCAATTTATTGTCTCTAAGCTGTGCTGAAACTTAAGGCGCGTGTTCCAAATAGTTGTTGCAAAAAAAAGATCAAAAAAAGAAAAACGGCACATATGGCCGCGGGGTCTATTGTGTGCATTTATGACTGCGGCAGAGGAAACCGGTTGCAGCTGGGCAGTTGCCCCTCCCCCCAGCCCCTTACACATACTCCCCGAATGGGCCTGGTGGCAGCTGCTCGCCTTTAAGTGTCGACGGCGGCTCGTTGATCTCTGCTCCAATTTCTATACGCGGCAACTTCGGCGTTGTGCAACATGCCACGCGTTAGCGGCAGCTGCGCGGCAACAGATGCAGCTTGCGGCGCTGCTGCACCCAGGCCGGCACCCTTACCCCCGCCCCCACCCTTTTTTTTGCAAGTGCTTAAGCTTGAGCTGCAGCGCCTACACTGCCCCTCCCCCTCCCAATTCCCCTCTCTCTGCTTGTTACTTGCGCACACTTTCGATTTTTCATATGTCGTTTTATGGTCGCGTTTATCGCTTTATGCGTTTGATTGCAACACGTTTCGTTTGTATACCCTTTAGTAAATGAAAATGGGTGGACAAGTTGTGCAAATGTATCTAGTAGATCAGGAGAAGGCTAAAGATAGATATAGTCATGCCCGTCTCCAGCATAAATCCATTCTAGAATCTAAGTCTATTTTATCTTATTCTATAATAATCGATAATACTCGATATATTAAATTTATAATAGTTATAATTATAAAGAGCGATTTCAGGCTTTGGTTTTCATAGATTTTAAAAGCTAAAGACAGCAAATGTTTACTTTGGAGATACCTCTTCTAAATTTCCTTGATAGGTATAGATACGTTTACTTATATAACTTATAAATAATATTTATTTTGACAAGTTGGTTGTTACAGGGTATCTGCTACTCGCTGCACTCGCACTTAAAGCTCGTGTACTTGCTTCCTTTTCTTTTTGCCATTTGCGATAAATGTTAGTGGAATTGGACCTGCACCTTTATGGCCTTTTCCTTTTCCTCAACGTAACCTCTCCTCCGCCTCTCCCTTTGCCTCCCTTACTCCAACTTGCCATTGTTGGTTTTGCACGTGTGCGGCACACAAAACCAGATGAAGAAATGGCTAAGAAATTTGTCTTGCTATTGTGAGTGTGTATTTTTTCTTCTCATTTTCCGTGCCGAGTCAGCAAAAACTTTTGCGATGCCCACTTCCAAGTGGTTTGGTCCAACAAGGAAACAATACATTAGCCTTATGTGTCGCATACGTGTGTAAAGTTTGTTTAAAGAAAAAAAAAAACATATTCACTTTGAAATTATATTAAGGAAACTTTTTGTTCTGTAATAAAATAAACTTAAATCTTTGTTTGTTTGCGCCTCAATTTTGTTGAAAGTAAGAATTTCACAAAGTGAATTGGGCAAACTGTAAATAAAACCCTACAAGAATATCTTTAGGCAAAATTATGTGAACCTGACTAACATGAAAGGAAATCAAATATTTCACTTTAAAGTTTTATATCACATTCTCAAATATTCAGTGATTAAATTGTTTTACCTTTTTAGACTCGTTAAGAAAGCTTCATCAATTGGCATTTAAATCTGAGTTTCGCAAAAATTTTCAAAATCGAATTTTTGACAAAATTACTAAAATTTGTACAAACAAATTTAAATTTAACAAGTCCAAAAATCTGAGTTAGAAATTATGAAAAGAGTACGCAAATAATTAAAAAATAATTTATATCAAATAAAAGACGTTAGTTCTTTGATTGTTATGGCTCGTTAGGCTCCTGAAGATTTTAAATTGAGGAATATAAATATACATATACATAAAGTGAAAGGAGTTAATGATTGATTTTATACGATAAATATGCAATGAGAGAGAGAACTCCTTTATTTTTCAATTTTATATTATTTATAAGCGACCTATCAATAACCTCAGTCCTTATATCTAAAGCTCAATCGGCCACAAAGCCGCCCCGATCAATGGCCCTCAGATAATGGGATTAAACGTTTATAAAGATAAAATATGTATTTAAATGTACTCATTGCACAATTGCGAGATGATGCAATACGGCAACAACAACAATAATATGCATGTAAGTAAGCTGTATTACAAGACGAACAGCAACAACAACAACTTGGACAACTTGCTGAGGGCCAACAAATCGCCAGCAGCTTCGGCGCAAATCTTAAATCCCCAAGCCCGCTGAAAGCTGAAGATGATGCAGAGTTCAAGTGGCACTGGCACAAATCATCAACTACAAATACAACAACAACAGCAGCAGCAACAACTACAAAACCAGCAACAATAAAACTGCAGCGCCAGCTCCAACTTTGGCATAATTTGGTCAGATCTTTCAGAGTTGTTTTTGTGTTTTTTTCTGCTTTTAGTTTTTTGTTTATCTTTGACGACTTTTAATTTGTTTTTTGTTGATTGCTGTTTGTCTTGGTGTGTCTTATTGTTGTTGCTGTTGCTGTTGTTGTCTAAGCTTTACTTAATCGCTGCCTTGTTGTTGTAAATCAAAACTTTTGCACTTTGTTTGCGTTTTTTGGGTGCGTTGCAGGAAATGAACATTTTATTAATTAAAGCGCTTAGATAAACAGATAGAAAGCGAAATTGCGCAATATTTTAGGAATTTAGTAACTAAAATTGGTCTCTGATTTCTGACTTTTTCACATTAAATTGCTAAAAGGACAACTGAATATTTTCTCTCCGAGATAAAAGCAAATATTCATTTGCTTTTAGTTTTAGTTGAGATTTATATATATATTTTTTATTTTGTAGCTTTTAAAGTGAAATTAAATATTTCACTGTTGAGACTAAAACATTATCTGTACACAATGTATTTATTTAATATGTTTTAATTTTTCTGCATTTATCTTTTCCATTTATTTATTTTTATTTATTTATCAAAAGCTTAAAGTTTTAACTAATGGCAGCTATGGCTGCCATTTTTATACCGAATGTGTTTCAGACTGGCAAAAAAGACCCACATTAAGAACCATCTCTAAATATGATTGTCAGCTAGTGTAATAACAATTAGCAGTCGCTGGCACTCATTAGCACGTTCTAGTTTATATTTTATTGAAGCAACTTAAAATCATAATCAAAACTGTGATATCCGTTTAATCTAGTTTCGTGTTTCTTATTTAGAAATCGGTTAATTTGGCTTTTCAGTTGGTTTCGAGCTACATTAAACGATTTAATGATACCAACGAATAAAAACAAGAAAACTGAGGTTATTATTCTGTTTAATATTTTTGTTATTTTGTTATTTTGGTTAACGAAGCGTTAAAAGGCAGCAAAAAGGTAGCAGTAGCAGCAGCTAAATGGCAACAAACTGTTGGCTGTTTAACAAATACGTATATTGTATCTCACAGATACATAGAAGTATCTCTTCACGCGTGGCAATTTTGAAAATTTCAATTTCTGTTGCACTTGGTTTCAAGTGCAGCATGCAATGTTGCAATAGAGAAGACGCCAAGAAGACGAAGAAGAAGCAGCAGGAGAAGGCCGCAGCGCAAAAAAGTGAAACTTGATGTGTATCTGACAGATACACGAACATAACTGTGGTGTGGCCATAATTATAGCTCAGTGCGGCATGCAAAATGAAAAGCGAAACAAAATTAATGAAGTGTGTGATAAGCGCTGTGAAAAACGCAACCCACACACACAACACACAGCACACACACACACAACAATGCACAACAAAAAGTACCACAATTTGCAGTTGTTGTTGTTTTGATTGTTGTTAATGAACGAGTATCTTCAGCTCTGCATCTCGCTGAGATTTTTCTGTGCGGCACGCGGAAGCGCAAAAAAACAAAGTACAAGAAAAAACAAAATAAACTATCCCAAAACAATACACAATGTACCCAGCACCAAACAACACACCAAATTGTTTGTACACATTTGTATCTTGAACTTGAGGCATCATTGAGCAAGCACTGTGTGTACGCTTGTGTGTGTGTATGTTTGTGTGTGGGTGTTATATTGTATGTGGCACAGCCAGAGGGTGTAGACAACACGAGAAGTTCCTTGTGGGCGTGTTAGTCATATGTTAAGTCTTTGTTTGCGTTTGTTTTTTGCGGTTTTTTTTAGGAAAGAACACTACAAATATTCAACAATTTGACGATAAATGTACAAATATTCTGGCTTAGTAAAATTTCAGCTATATTTTTGAAAGTTTACTTTTAGTAGTAAACAAAAACTAAAAGTTTGAGCTATTGTTCCTTTAGGAGACTATATTGGTAGTTAGATATTGATGACAATAACTCATCTAATGGCCAACTTGAAAAGCAAACTATATAAGACATAAAGATCATAAGATTTTTCCGATATGTTAGAGGCGTAATGGCAGTCTCAATTGCAGAGTTCAGTCTATCTATAAAAATTAAAAGGCTTTTTATTTGTTTTAGTGGTCTCATCTGACCGACTCTGACATATGTACTGCCAGCAACAAAAATACGGAACTTAGCAAAATTTGATGACGATCGTTATTAAAGCTGAGACTCCGCTATTAAAACTGATCAAGAATACATAAACTTTATAAGTTCGCAGGTGTCTTCATCAATGCATTACACGTTTCGTAAGAAGGTTAAAATACCTGCTGCGAGGCTTTAAAGATTTCGTTGAAATTTTTAAATCTTCTTAAGCTTAAATATTTGGCCTAAGACTCTGCTGTGTTTAGTTAGTTTTTCGTTTTTTAACAGCTTTACAACTTAATTGATTTAATGATTTTATGTAGCTAACCAATTTGTGTGCTCTTAAGAGCTGCAAACGCATTCGCATTTGAGTTTTTGGGCTCGCATTTGGCTTGGAAATTAACACGTTCAGTGGCAATTGTACGAACCAACTCACGATGCTATTCGCACAAGGTTTGGAGATTTGGCAATCGAGAGATGCGTTTACAGACACAGATAATAATATTTAATCATTATAATCATTTTGATTATTGTATATGATATGAGGTTACATTTCAAATTTAATTGCCCATGGAATGACAGCAATTGAGTTGATTTATTGATTTCAGTCTTGATCCGGCTCTTCAGTCTGGGCCACAGCCCCTGTAATGAGCGTTTTTAATGCGATTTTATTTGCTTTGCCTCGAAACCATGAAAATCACACAGATAAATAGCCAAAAAAAGAAAACAAATTCATGAAAACACAACAAAATAAACAAAATAAATCATAAAAAGTTTGTCAAAGTTTGCGCTTTGAGCTCATTTTTCGCATTATCATCATCATTATGGCCATTACCATTATCATCATCATGATTTTGATCTTGAGGCATGTGCACAAAAATTCGCGACAATTTTTAACACCTATTTCTGATTTATAGTTTCGCATTTGTTTATATATATTTTTATTTTTTTAAATTTGCACCAGAGAACAGGTAATCGTTGCCATAAGGAAATCGCTCGTTGCTCTTTGGTACTTATGCTAATTTTTTATTAGCACTTCTTTATGTTTGATTTGCTTTTGGACACTTAAGTGTTATTTCGCAGGTGTGCTATCTAGATGATTAAATAAATCAGTAGTCATTAGGCAGCTGTGAATTTTGTATAGGCCTGCGTATAATTAAGTTAACTTAAGTTTAGGCATTAATTGTTTAGACTTTCACAGATTTCAGTCTGTAAGGCAAGTTTATTTATAGTAATAACACACTATAACAAAAACTAACTATGTATATATATAAACTAAACTATAGACTAGTACACTATAAATTACTTTATATATTCGTATTATCGTATTGTAATCGTTTTATTTGAAAAATATATATTGTTTTGATAACGTATTTTGGCAGAAATTATTTTATAATCATTTTTCCCAGAACACTTTTGCCCATGCACAAATTTCAATATTCAATCAAAGTTGAAAAAACAGTGTACTATCATTTTAAGCCCGTTGGCTATTAAATGAAGTGAGCTACTTAATTAAATGCATGTTGTATCGATAATGTTGAACTAACCGAGACGTCAATTTCAATAAACGACAACAGGCAGCGAACATAACGAATTCAATTTAAACTTTCCAAGCGGCTTTATAAACTGCTGCAGCAGGTGCCAATTAAAAAATGAAAATGAAAAACTTAATTAAGTTAAACATAATTATGCATAAATACATATATGTAAATATGTTTGCACGGGCAAGAGCAACCCGTCGTATGCGCAATTATTGCTGCTTATCATGTTGTATACACAATGCAAATTGCGCATACGCCGCGTGTGCCATGGCAACAACAGCAACAGCCATTGAACTTGTCGTCAACATCTTTTGTGCATATCAACAGCTGCCATTGATTTCTCCCGGTTAAATATTATTGCTGCTGTTTTTTGCTACTCTTTTCTTTAATTATTAATTAAAGGAATTGGCGAGGAGGTCATGGAACCCCCTCAATTATTGATCGACATTTCCACGTTATTGTAATAAATTCACATTTCTGTTTGTGTATTCATACAATTTCCGTGAAACTGTTTGAATTATTTGAGTTATTCATGTTGTTACAAGTTGATAAGTTTTAAATGGAAATTGGCAAACGAAAGGGGCGTGTTTTTTAATTGGAATTTATGGCATGTTAACTACATAAAATATACTCGAAAAAAATATGGCCTTGGCAGCAGCAATTAATTTGGTTTAAAACGAATTCCAAGCTGTCATCGTTTCAGCAAAATACTGTTTTCAAAGGAAACATTTTGATTAAAATGCAAATTCCTTAAATGTATCATATCATAATGATTCTAAGAAAAAACAGTGTAAAATTACTTTTTCTGATCTACTATTTTTTCAGGAATGGGAAATAAGGACGTAACATCAACATAATTCCCGATGTTATTAAAGTAAGTATTTAAGCCTTACAAGATAAGAGTTGTCAACTTCTTTTTATGATTCGTAAGTTTTTCATATTATAAATTCATATCACAATCCCATGCAGAACTAACCCATTAAAATAATTAAATTAGTTGCATAAACAAATATTTTAAAACACCATGTAAAGATACTTTATGCGAAAGCCCAACTAACAACCATTAACAGCACAATTGAATTTCTTAAATAACCGCAAAATGAAATTTCTTATATGTAATTTATAACCCTTTATTAATATTCTGTGTATTGCCACAGCAGATAAATAACTGCTATATAAAATGTACAACAAAAAAACACTAAGTATTTTGCAATACTGTGGCCTACACAAACAAAAACTGAAGGAAAATAAGAAAAACAGCGGACTGACAAAAATTGTGTATTGTAATTAGCAAACTTGGCACGTAGACGCACAAAAACAATGCAGCATTTTTTTGGGGTTCTTGGGCCCCGCCAGCAACCGCAATGGCATTTGGAGGCTATAGATGGCGATATATTTGTCGGTCATATGGTGGGGCGAACCGTTAAGCACACTCTACAAATTTGGCAGTGGCAGTGGCTAAAAAAGAAGCAGACAAAAATACAGTTGTGGCTCATTTGCATGCACAGCAGACGCCGCGCAGACCCAAAGGTCGTCATGTGTGCGAACATGTTCGAAGCGAGCACGTTGCAAGTGACAGTTGCAGGCGAGCGCTGCCACGCCTGCGCCTAGCCGTTAGCTGTAGCTGTTAGCTGTAGCTGTTAGCTGTAGCTGTAAGTCTGGTCATTTTGCTGGCCATAGCTTTAATTAGCGCCAAAACGAAAATCACATTAATTAAACAAGTGGCGACGCAGACGGCGACTGCGATTTGTGTCGTCGCCTTTTGTTGTTGTTGCTGTTGTTATGCCCATTATTTATTGAATATGGACAGAGTAGGGTATACTGCAGTTGCGCAAATATATGTAACTGATGAAAGATGACATCTCCAAGCCCAAAAAGCAATAATAAGCATAAGCAGTCAATTCTTTCAAGAAGAAATCCTCTGTTCGTTCGTCTAGCTTTCTATATAAACAATCTTAGAAACTAAAAGACCTAAAGGTAAAAAATTTGGAATATTGGCTCTCGTGTACTTGGGCTCTAAGTTATTTTAGCTCGGAAATTCTGTTCTTCCCTCGAATTACATTTAAAAATATAAAACAATTTTTACAATATTTATAGTAGTTTTTTAAAAGTAAAGTTAGAGTTCCGGGTTCGAACCGGTTCGATAACCAATCGGGTTTCAGCTTCGATTCTTGTGAATGTATTGAATGCATCTAGATACAGAGTATCTTACAGTCGTGCATTTTCGACTAGAGCACACCTACTTATTTTTTATTTGTTGTTGTATAAATTAGACAGGCTCAAATTGTTTTATGGTCATTCTTGCCACATGCCTCACAGACTGCAATTGGCATTCGCAGCGATTGCGACAAATGCAGACTGAGATTTTGGCCAAGCCACCGCTCACCGGACAATTAAAGTTTGGATACGTTGCCCATTGCCCAATCCGCAGAGCTGCTGGCCAAGTTGTCTCGTTGTTTGGCCCGGGTGGGGTGGGCAACGGCGATCTCATTAGGGCACTGAACCATTTGACATTTAAGTGCGACGACCTCACGCATGCGCTTTGCTTGATATGGTCGTGTAGCCCTAAGGCCCTAAGCTTGGGGCGCTTTCTTATGGCTGTGTGGATAATATATGGTATTGAATGGAGTGTCAGGCCTTGGACCTTGACGACGTGGCATATCGGCTTTGGTTTGTTTTTTAGTTTATTTTTTTAATTTTCGCTTTTGGACTTCAGCTCATTAATTGGTTAATGCGTATGGCTACAGTGAATGATGGTTAGCACGAGATGTTCGACATGGTATACCATGTTAAGACCACGATCTTGAGCTGGAATTGTTTTTGGTGTGACCTTGGGTTAAGTTGGTATGAGGAACTTTGGCGTGGACTACTTATCGATAACATAAATACCTCGACTGTTTATAAGATTCAAACAT
This sequence comes from Drosophila robusta, assembly GCA_035043565.1. Lineage (NCBI taxonomy): Eukaryota > Metazoa > Arthropoda > Insecta > Diptera > Drosophilidae > Drosophila > Drosophila robusta. The sequence goes on from JAWNMW010000584.1 coordinate 9,127,308, forward strand.
TCCTTTTAAACATACGTTTATTTATCAATGCTATGTCTGTGGGGTTGCCTGTTAGTCGATATCATAAGAATCGATTGCAGCATCAAAAATTGCCCACTTAGTAAAATGACAGCCGCTTTAGGGATGCGATAGTACATTTATCGATAACAAAAGCAAGCACCAATAGTGTCTTCAATTGATATCCAGTGTTGTGTGTTGATTGATTATTTGCATCGATTTTACTAATCGTTATCGATTACTTATAACTGTTAACAGCATCGATGACTCTGCTGCCGATAACACAAATATCGATGGCAACTAAATAAATCGTCTTCATAAAACCTTTCCGACCATCTTCTGCCCTTATTCAATGCCCACTGTTGATCAATTATAATTTGAAGCTCCATTGCCGTTGGGTCTTTAACTTTGCTGCCCCCACGGGCAAAAAAACGCCAGCAAAATAATTACACAAATTGTGTGTTCAATTTTAGTTAAACTAGCACTCAAAATTTTAAGTGCCCCAAGCACTTTCATTTAAAAGCAAAACGACGTACGCCCCGAAAAAGAGGGGATTTTTAACAAAAACAACAACAACAACAACAACGAGGCAACCGAATTGTATAATCAACATAAAGCGGCGGCAATTGGCAATCATTTCTGGTACAAATTAAAATTATATTACAACATTTTGTTAGCCAGAGTCCAAGCACAATGCAGCCAAAGCTACTTGGCCTGGGCATTATATCAGTCAGTTAAGGAAAAACAAACAAGTCAGAATGTTGTGCTAGAGAGTGTTAGACTGGAACATACCCTAAAGCTGCGTTTTGAAAAGCCTTAAGGTAATACCATGTTCTTAGAATACCTCTCGTGCTCATTAGATTATAATTCTCAAAAATTGTAGAGTACTTAGATAAAAAAGAGCATTTTGGAGTATTAAGATTAAGGCTTTAGGAAAACAAATCGAAAATAAAAATAAAAAAGAATAATAAATATTTTTCAAAATTTTAAAAGTAAATGAATAATATAAATATTATCCAATGTTGGGTTATATAATCTCTAAGTTCCTAAGCTGGACATGGAATATATGAGGCCATATACCAACTTTGCCAGCTCCAACTTACATAAGCTCTAAGTTCAAACGAATCAGACAATATAATACCCATTTTAAGCTAATTTCCTAAGTGCAGGGTATATAAAACACAATAATTATATGAGTCCGATACACGGCCCAAATCGAAAATGCAGTCAAGCATTGCAAACTCTTTGCCAGGCCCCGCGAATTGTGCTTTTAGCCAACTCTGCACATAACTGACCTGCCCAAAAACTGAACGAAACGAAATGCAGGCGGTCGAAAGTGAAAGTCTCTTGTTGTTGTTGGTGTTGTTGTTTTTATTGCTGTTGTTTTTAAACTGGGGGAGCTGCCGCATTGGCAGCATCACGCGAATCGCCGCGGATAAATGAATTAGCCGCATCTGCGAGTAAATTTAACAATTTTATTGCACACACAAAAATGGAGCGTTGCCAATCAATTGCATTGCGTTGACCAAAAATAAAAAAATAAACAAAACAAATACCCGTTGATAAGATCAGCTTCCTGTAAACGAAACCCGTTTAAATGCCTTTTTAGTTAAGGCCAAGCCCGTCGTCTTCGTCTTCAAAAACAATCCGCGAGCTGTCCACAGACCGTTTTCAAGTTTAACCACATTCGTTTTCATTTTGAGTGTATTCCCAATTTCCATTACCATTTCTCATGCCCATTCGCATTCACCTTTGTTTTTTGTGTTTTGTTTTTATCGTCAATTTCTCACCTTTGGCTAGTTTGAAGCGGCCTTTTGCTTTTGAACTCTCTATTGACCCAATATAAATGTTTGTTTGGTTTTTTTATTTTTAAGCTAATTTACATTAGAAATTAATTTGATTTCCCCAAGTTTTATAATCCCCTACGAAATGTGTATAAGGGCACTTTAAATAGATGAGGTAATCTGAGGTTAGCTTTATGGTTTCAATACCAGACAATGATCTATTTATAAGCTTTGGGCATAAGTTTAGCGATTTATCTACAAATAAGTTAGACAAATGATTGTTATTAATTAGCGTATACACAAATTAATCTTTAGCCGATTCGAGACACTAATTAATGTTCAAAATTACGAAAAATGTATTAAACTACGATGACATAATATAAAAATATTACCCTGTAGCTGTTTCAGGTAGCTGGATACATGGATACTTTGTATTGCAAATATATGTCTAAAAAGGAAGATACACATATCCGTTAAATAGAAATTAATAAATCAGATATAGTTTTGAAAATATGAAATAATTTGTAGCTTATTAAAGCGTATCTGGCTTTTATTTATTTGTTTGTAATTTCGATTAGTTTATTCTCTATTGAATACAATACAATATTATGATTTATATTTTAAAATATTAAATAATGTACTTATCAGTATAGAGTTTTATTCTCTTTCAATTTCGATTTCTTTAAGCGTATATTATGTAGCTAACATTTTAACATAATTACCTTTTGTATCCACACATTGCTTTTCAACGCATCTCAAAGATACATTTTCATTATTCACGCTCAAGTTGAGCTTTTCAATTAAAGTTTATTATACCCGTTGCTTAGTTCCCTTTTGACAATTTCACAATTTTGAAATTCTCTATCGATTTGTGGCAACAATCGTCACAATTGTTGCATGTGGTACTCGTCGTACACGCTAACAAATTCATGAGTCTCTGCATATTAATTCAACTTAGTCGTTTATGACAATTAAATTGCTTGTCAATATTTAATGACCGTCAATTAGCTCTGGCTTTTATCGGTTGCGGTTCACAATTGAACTGACTCTTTAAGAGCCAAATGGAAAGTGGTTGGCCAGATATCACTGGCATAGAACTTTTTGACTTGGCTATTTTAAAGTGCGAACTAATTGCCGTTTGTTGGTAGTTGCGCAACTAATTGGACTTGTTATTGATGGTTGCCTGAGGTGCCCAAGTGCCACGCCCACACGCACCTACATGCGTACCAAAAATCTGACCCAGTTTCTGGGCTTTTTAGTTTCCCAGCGCAAATAAATGCAAATTTATGCAGCTTTGCGAAATTGCATGCAGAAAAAAAACATTCGCAAACACACGTTTTGTGCCACAAATTTTCCTTTTGGCATTTAGTTCTAATTTGGTCAATGCATCAATTTACCAGAGCTTTTAAGCCAATCAATTTAAGGCCAATTAACTGAGCAGATTTTGTAAGCCTTGACCAAATACTGAACGGCATTTTATTAAAGTGCGTTTATGGAATTTTTAAACAAACAAAAAAAGTGGTATAGTTAATTTTTATTGAGCTGTCGAATATAAAAGTACACTATAACAAACATTAGCGCAACTTGTATTGAATTTGTGTAGTAATAAATCTTAACTGAAAAGTTACACATCAAACATGATTTATCTTATTTTTTTCATTTTACATGTAAGATATATATACATGTATATATTTTTATATTTATATCTAGTGACTTAGCCAGTGAAGATGATCAGATATATATGTTATAGGTCTTATGCTTTCGCAGTGTCTTACATTTTTCACAACAATATCATATCATCCTCATAGTAAGGGTGTTCAAAGAGAAGTGCAGCCAACAATCATAAACAAAAAACAACAAACTTAACGCAGTTGCGCTTCGAATGTTTATGCCTGTTTGTTTTGCGCGTTTATTTATTATTTTTTTCAGTTTACTGAATATTTTGCTTTTTTCTCTTATTTTGTTTTATGTTCATTTTAACGCATCGCCTCAAGAAGCCGCTCAAAAGCTGCGCATGGCTATGAAATTTAATTTGATGTGTGGCAGGGTCGAGTTGTCCAAATGACGTTGTCAGTCACAGCAGAAGCGTGTGTATGTGTGTGTGTGTGTGGCGTATGTGCGAGCTGTGTGTTGATGTAAATACTTGAATAAGTGCACTAAATAGTCAAGTGTGGATCGGACTTTAAGTGGCTGTTTGTTATTGAAAGCCCTTAAAAATAACCTTCTTATCTGATTCTCTGATCTGCAGCTTAACAGAGATTTCAAAAGTAAAGTAAGATAAATTGGTCTTGAGAATTGTGTAATTTATCAATATATAATTAGAGCAATACCTAAAGCAAGAATTATATTGATGGTGCTTATAATTAACAACTGAGAAGAGTTAATAATTTAACTGAAAAATGTGTGTAATATTCTTTTGTTGAAAAAACTTTTTATATTATTATGTAATTAAATTATTTTCAAAGGTACTTTTTTACTATAGAAAACTAATAAATACAAATAAAGTTATATAAACAAGCCTTTTACATAGTTACGCCCATACAAAAAAATAAAAATATGATCAGACAGACAGAAAAATATAGCTAGATAAGCCTAAACAAATATATAATTATTATGCATTCACTGCCCATAAACCATCCGTAAGTTTATAAATGATTCCCGAAAACTTAAATTATTTAATAAAGATTTTTAAAATTAATTGTACACCTTCTACAAATAAAACCACGAAACAACATATAAAATACCCTGTTTTAAACATATTTACAGACATTTAAAATCCTATTTTTATATAGACGGGGTATAGCTCTATGCAGCATTAAACACTTTTCGCAACAGCTCAAAGTTTTTTATCTTATTTATAAATGTCCCCAAATTAAGTACAATATTTTTATATTTTATTTAAAGCTACATTTGCTAAGCTCAAAAATATTGCATACTTTTGAGCTCCAAATGAAATACCTAACAAACAAAACTTCAATGAAATAAATTAGTTAGGCAGCGGCATTTTAGGCTTAATAAAAAAGCTCATATTTTAGTATTTGTTTAACAACTAAAAAAATGGCAACATTTCGTGTGTGACAACATTTAGCCACATTTATTTGCACAGTTGTGTTGCTAAAAAAAGTTTATTAAATAACATTTTCAATGTCGTTCAACATTTGACAATAGCCAATTATTGTATATGTTATTCAAGAAAACCATCAAACTTGCTATAAATACACTCATGGGCACCATTCAGAAATCAAACTGAACTCGGTGAAAATGAAACTCACATTAGTTATATCTGCGCTGCTGGTGATCCTGTCCAGAAATTTGGTGTTTGGCCTATTCTACAACAGCAGCAGCCTCACAAGCAGCAGCAGCGTTACCAGCAACACCCCAAGAATTTGTCTCCTGAACAATTGTAACTTAAATTCGAACGTCAGTGTCTGCGCTCGCTATGGAAGCTCCAATCTCTGCAAGCGCTTCAGGAACAGTTGCCTGCAACGCTACGAGGCCTGCCTTAATTCCGTAACCTACACATCCGTCTCCCTCTCCAATTGCTCGGGCATTCCGGTTGGCTCACGCAGACAATGCACCAGCAGCTCCTCCTCAACATCATCGAGTACCTCGGCGAATGTTCAGACCATTTATATCAGAAGACGCCGCGGTTAAAAGAAAGACATGTTTTATAGTTACGTTTAAAAGGAAAATAAATATAGAAAAGAAAACTAAATCTGTTGGTATAGAGGTGCAAATTTTTTTAAAATATATAAAATATGTGGTTCAAAAGATAAAGTCTTGGCGAAAGTATAATACAACTTTTTCCTGTGACACCAAAGGATCTTACCATAAAATCAGAAGCTGAGGTAATTGATTATAATACATTTAACAACAGCTTGGCGAAATTACGCAGCAATTTTTTTTCGGAACACTTAAATATCTAGTGATACCAAGAATAACCAACACAAATTAATACAATACGTTTTTAATAATAATAGTTAATAATAGAATTTATTGACAAAAAAGAAAACTAGGTGAAACAAAATAGTAAGAGATTTTTGGTTTTAGAATAAACATGTCATCAAAATTAACTCTTTTTATTCACTCCACAATTCCTAGTTAAATAGTGCAAAATAAAACACTACCTTTAAACAAGAATTTAAAGAATATGATTATTTTAGTATGGTTAACTAGAGAGCTCATATATGATTTAAAAGCATTCAATTCTAAAACAAATATTTATGCAACTGTTTGGTAAAAAAATTCAAAATAAACAGTAATCAAAATATAAAAAAAAACTAAGGATTTATTAAGTGAATCATCATGATAACCTTATTCAGATATTCATCTTGATAACCTTCTTCAGTTTTTTTATAATTGATAAATAAATACAGGTGATAAATAAGTAAACATTAGAAACTGAGAGACAATATAAAAGCCAAAAGAAGATCAAGCGCAAAACTCATAACGTTCGATTTGTAGCGCAATGAAAGCTGTTCTATTGATAGGCGTAGTTCTTGGCTTAGTTCTACTAACCACCTCCGCCGAATCGGGCTCAAAGACAACCACTTTGCAGCGCTGCCAACGCAGGGTGCGAGCCAATTGTCAGCCAAATGGTAAAAAATGTCTGCGCATTGCACGGAGCAATCTCTGTGAGCTCTACGACTTCAGTTGCCAGCAGAGGTTGACCAATTGCAGGAACAACAACACTCTGTCCAGTGCATGTGAGTTATGAGTAACACCCAGAAGTATGTGCACGACCCAGTTGTTACCCTGCCAAATTTGCAGTTTATCAAAGAGTCAACATAAAACTCTGTGCGGGCATGTCAATCAATCAGAGGTTGCCCTGTGGCAGTGGCAACAGTTCCGGCAGCAGCAACAACAACAATAACAGCTCCACTCAAATTATCTATGCATGAAGCTCCAGTGAGATTTATATATGTTCGTCATTTGCATATGTGAGAATATAGAGTTGATTGACTAACATACTGAATAATTTATTCTGTAAGAAATGTGCCAAGTGCTGTGATGCTAATGCAAGTGTCACTCTTACAGCTGCCTTAACGTGTTATAAACATTTATGTTACAGCTAGCAGGGAAATTTTAATGTCATAGCATAGTAATAACGGTAGCTTCTGTTATTCGAAAATGAAAGCACATTGATTGTAATATGGACAAAATGCAAACATCTATAAAATTGTGTTTTCTTAAATTAAATTCGAATTTAAAATAAAGACAACTTGTGTTGTTGTACCATATTGAAATAAACTCTGAAACATAACATAATTATTTCAAAATTTTCTAAAGTGCTTTACAAATATTCTATATTCGAAAATAATCATTCAAAATTTAAATATGCAATGAATATGCAAAGCTGCAAAGATTTAAAAAAAATCAAAGCTAAATGCTACCTAATTATTTTTTCTAATATAACACATTTATGGGCAACCACTGTAAAACTATTTAAAAGCGGCAGTGTCGCATAAACAAGATATGTTACTAATAGTAAAGTTAAGTTGCGTAACCAAACACCCTTCGAAACTCAAACAGCCGCACTTTAAAGGGCATTGTTAAGTTCAATTTAAAAAGCTTAAGCCTATTTGCTATTTGCACATCAGATTAAAAGGGACACCCCAACCACCGCCTACCCCTTCCCTACCACCACCCATTCATGGCTCTAATCTCTGTATATATTGTGACTTTCTATATATACATATAAAATTTGTAAGGCTTTTGTTGTTGCATTTCTAATTGCATCCGCAGGCGGTTTTTCTAATCCGCAATACAAAAAGCAAAATGCCAAACGAAAAATGTACTTTCATAAATTGCACGTTTGTGTGCAAGTGTGTGTTGTATGTGTGTGTGTGTGTTAGCCATAACCATAATTTTTGCTCGTTTTGCTGTTGTTTTGCCTTGAAAATGTGCAATTTATGGTAAATTCGCTTTCATGTTATGCGATTGCAATTAAAAAGCAGAGCGCACAAAAACTGCAGCATATATCATGGCGCTAGCTGTGTGTGTGTGTGTTTCAATGCCACTCACACACACACAGACACATAATATACGCGTTACCAACGCTAAATGATAAAATGAATAATTGTTCCGCTTTTCTCTTGCGTCGCGCACAACAGGAAATGCAATCATCAAAATGGACGAACTGCTGTTTCCGGTTTGACAAACGCGCTCCGAACGCTTAGCTGAACGTTTTATGCACACTTGTGCGCCATTCACAGCCAGCTCCAGAAACAAATTTTAAAGAGCATAAAAATACAATTTTTTAAGAAGAATTTAAAAAAAATTTTCTCAGTTCGAACCAAATAATCTCGCATTTAAAAAATGGATTCTTCGACATTTATTTACTTATTAGAAAATATTTTTATTTAATAACTTAAATAAGCTTAAATTATGCAGTTGAGCATGTGTTTGCGAAACCAATTTTAATATTGTTGCAGTTCGGAAAGAAATTAACTGGAGACCCAAGACCAAATTCTGCAGACAGTAAAAAAGAAATAGATATATATATTTCAAGAGGCAATATTCGCTTTCTTACCGGTTTTAGACAGGCACTTATCGATCAAAAATTGGCATTCGTTTTTATAATGCTTGCAAGTGTTTGTTGTGGTTGTACCATCAGTATTGGTGATTTGCACACAATAGGGCACGAACTTATTGCATAGCCCCCGATTGGACCATTTGCAGTAGATAATGCCATTCTGGGCGAGAAAAAGTCGAGCCTGAAGCGCCACAATCAGCTGGAGCAGTACGCAACAAGAGACTAGAAGCCGAGCGAATACCTTCATCTTGGGCCAATTGTCTTTCGACTGATTCGACGCTAGACATTCACTGAGAGTATTTATAGTCCAATCTTTGCTGAGCGCCAAACTGTAATTTTGGGCAGCAAATATTTGGCCAAGAAAGTGTTTGAACTGAAAGCGACAATACGAAATCCGCTGATGATTTTTCGTTGGCAAATGTTGAGACAGTAAAAGCGAAAATGTCAATATTGAGACTGTGCAAATAAACAAGGTTGAAATGCTAAAAATAAAACTAAAAGAACTACTGATAAATACAGTTGATGTAAATAGTTATTACAATATAGTAATTGTTAAATATAGTAGTAAACTTTTTTTGCTGACTGAAAATGTGTTTTTTAAACCTACTTCAAATTGTGATGTGATGCTCTTTTTCGGAATTTGCAGTCCTTGGTATATGTATGAACAGAAATTATATTTGGAGCCGAGTTCGAGCCTCGGCATCAGTATGAATATTTTTCTTTTCGTTACTTTTACCAAGCGAGATTGAACAAAATAAAAATAAAAAAAAACGAACAAACTAAAACAGCATTAAAGATTCAGTACATATATTTCATTGTGATTTAATTTTTTTTTTTATTATTAAATGAAGACAATTGTGCGTGCTGCAATAAAAATGCATTATAATATGGCTTACAAAATGTTATTCAGTTTAATGTAGGTGCAGAGTGTGTGTAAAACTTCCATTGTTAAATTGTTTAAATTGTTACAATAGCAAAACTGAGATACCCCTAGTACAAATTATACGTATATATTATTTAATCGCCTATATATAATATATTTTTTTAATACCCATGTCTGCAACTTGTCCGCCCTGTTGTCAGGTTCTCATAATTATTTAGCTTTTAAGCTTATTATAAATTCTGAAGCCTTACCGAAATAACGCTGCTTTCTTATATATACATGTGTGTATATATATACATGGATAGGTATAATAATAATTACAATCCTAGTACCTAGTAATTAGAGAGCTATATACAAACTCAAGTGCAGCTTGGGGTTTGGGGCTTTTGAGGCTTTCGCGGCGCTGCCACTCACAGTCAACAGTTTTTTTTCCATCATGCAAATCCACACACATACGAGTACTCATATACACACACGCACACACACTCACCCATTCTCCTGAGAGCTGTGCACATTTCATGTCAGAACCGTTGGCATGTCATGTCAGGCGCTCATTTTGTTGCATGTTCAACTGTAAATGTACACCGCCCACCTGGCAACCCACCAGGTAGGGTGTGTGTGGTGTGTGTGTGTGTCTGTTACCTAAGTGCGTCTTGGCATATACTCTCACACATAAAAAAACTTTATACAACACATAAAATATGTGAATATTTAAAAAAACAAATTTTAAATTTTAGTTTCCCTACGTTGCCCAAAGCTACTTGATAAAATTCTAGCAAAATCATAAACGTGTGCAATTGAGTGTTTACGAATAACATTCAAATTTTTCTTTCCAGATTTTAATACAATTTTTTTAAATTTTTGGTTTCCATTTTATAAAAATAAAAGATAGTAATGTTTTATGTCAGAAAAGCTTTATTAGTCACAGATATCGTGCTTTTGATTTCGTTAAAAGCTTTCAAGCGCTTGAAGAACCTTGGGCACGTTATATATTATATATAAAAAACTAATAAAAAATAATAATAATACATCAAAATTAATAGTTAGACCGAAAGGGACTAAGCTTTAAACTTTTAACTCAATCTCGCAACACAATTTAAAGCTTCGCCTGCTAAAAATCAGTTGTTAGATCGATAAAAATACTACATAAAGCTGTAAGTCAATAAAATCGATACGATTCAGGGTAAAATAGAAAGCTTCAACCTTGAAGTCAACTTTTATTTAATCGTACCACAAGCTTTAATGTGCTTTAAAAGCTTTACATAAAGTTTATCAACATTGAGGGTTTTTACAATATAAAACTTATATATTAACCGAGAAGCATAGAGCTTTGAGCTTAAAGTAAGCTTTACAATACTTTATAAACTTTATAAATATTAAGTAGTTTTTTATATTATTTATTTTTAACCTCCTGGAAAGGGCATGCAAATATGCGACAAAGCCAGTTAAGTTTTCCACTTTCCCATTTTCTTTCACCATTGTTATTTGTGCTGCAGTTGTCGTTTCTGCTTGGGGCTTTCATGTTTTATTTTATCGCACCTTTAGGCCCCGACATGAGGCCAGAGGCACCGGCGATAAAGTTGAGGTTTTCTTACGCTTTTCGCCCACTTTTCTCTGCTGCATGCAATGCAAAAATGATTAACAATGGCCACAACACCGCCTGCCAGGCTCAGGCTGAGGTATTTTCATTTACGCCGAATACGCAAAACAACAAATAAAATAAAACTATAAAATAAACAGCAGAGAAAATGAAATGAAGAGAAACACTGGAAAAAAACATGGCTTTAATTAGTCGCACGGTTGCACAGTTGCATGTCATATAAATTACAAATGGCTTATCGTTGTTGCGTTGTTGTTGTTGTTGTTCCAGTTGTTGTCGCTCTTACAGTTGTGGCAAGGTCAAGCAGTCAGGCGAAAAACGCATAATACTAAAATGTCATAAAAATTAAAGCAAAATATAATAATAGCAATCAGTGTGGCATTGCTCCAGCTGACACCAAACAACGCAATGCAATTTATATACCCTGTGAAAAAGGATTAAGTGAATAGCTAAAAATAGCACTTAAATTGTACTAAATATACCTTATAGCGTATATGCATATAAACCGCCTTTGAAGACTTAGTTTTGAGCTTTTAAAAATTGTTAATTGAAATCAATTGTTTAAATTTTATTTTTGTTGGTAACAAATCTAACTTTCGTATTTTTCTTTTTTACTTTCATATGTTTTTACACCCACATCAAATTTTACAAAATAACTATTCTGAAATTTTTATAAGCATCTCTGAAAAAGCAGAGTAGTTATAATCGAAACTATAGAAAAACTACGGTATAAACAAGTACTTCTCTCTCATTTTCTCTAACTAACTTGCTGGCATTGTCAACATGACTAATTATTTTCCACTTTCATTTTACCCTTGTTTTGCTGGTTTTGGTCTTTTTCACTCTGTTGCCCTTTGCATTTTTAATGCGCTTTCTACCATTCCGTTGACATTTTCTTGCATTTTATTAATAGGCTTAAATGCAGTTCTTTTGTTCTTGTTATACTCTAACAAGAATACATTATTGGCCTTTTTCGGTACCATTAAAAAATAATAAATTCAAATATAAGTTTGTCGAAAAAAACAAAATAAGAAAAATATAAATTTTGAACTTATTAAATTATTAAAGTTTGTGAAATTCAAGTTATCATGTTATAGTTTAATATCATTTATACTATCATATCATCGATGAATTCTGTATATAGCATGAAATACTACAATAATATAGATAAGCTGTTAAAGTATATAAAATGAAAAAATAACAAAAATATATTATTGTCTTTTGGTTATATATCAAATATGTACCATATGAGCGTGTGTCTATTACAGATATAATTTTACGTATATATCAGAGAGTATTTAAAAGTCGGTTAGCCAAACATTTCTATGTACCTTGTTTCTCTTTTCAGTCAGTTGCAGTTAGCTCATTTACAGCAACAAAATTTGTCTGCATTGTTTGGCTTTGTCTTTGGCCTTTTGCCCCGTTTGCGTCTCGGCCTGAACTGTGCATTATGCATGCGAAGCGTTTGTCACGCTAATTGAATAATAGCCCTTCGATTTATGCGTACACATACTGACAAACAGCACTGTGCTCATATAAAATTCTGTACTGTATTCGTTTGTTTATTTAACATCGATAATTTATTAATAATTATGAAATCTCTTGATTGCTTTAAAATTGACTTACGCAAAAACTTTTTGTAAGTTTTCTATTCTTGTGAAAATAGAGAAAATCAATAATATGTTTACACAACAAAAATGTTCTTCGTCCCTATCAAAGTGTTCGTATCCCTATTATGATCTTTCACCTACTGCTTAACCCTCTTAACTCTGCCCAAGTCCGAGAACTGGCCAAGAAGCCTTTTGGAGCCCAAACAAATAAATCAAGCCCATATATAAAGTTTTTGTCATTTGCAGCAATAAAATTCAAATTATTTTTAGCTTTATTTGGGCGATTATATGGCCAACAGCCACAGAACAGACCCAGAAACAGTAACAGAGCCAAAGCCAAAGCCACAGCCTGAGGCGCACGCAAGTCAATGAAAGGGAAATGGTATATAAAGATATATACATAGACTATATATATATATATATATATACCTATATATACACCTACAATACAATATGATATGCTTCGTTTGTCTATTTGCTAATAACACGAGACCATTTTCATTCTGGCCCAACTGGTTTTATGAGCCCTTTGCTTTTGGCCTTTTTCTGGTTTCTTCCACAATTTTGCGACTCAACACGCGGCGCGTCAATGGCAATCAAAAGTTTGTGGTTTGTGGCAGAGAGTCACAAACTAATGTTTGTCTGTCTGCCGGTCCCAATTTCCTGTCAATACTCATAAACGTTGCCCACCTACCCTGCATACAAATAAGCACCGGGTAGCTTTGTGGCTGGAGGCTCCTGTTCTGCACTGGGTTTCGTGTCAGTTGGGCGTCTGCAAAAAAAACCGATTTTAGGATAACAAACAAAAGAAAATCGTGAACGTGTTGAAATGCCAGAGAATGCTCGGCTAAGAGATACCCTGTAAGCAGGTTTCAGGTAAAAGTTATAAATCCTTGAGCATAAAATTTGTGAAATGAATAGTTTACACTTCTGTTTGCCCAAATATATATGCTGTTTAATTTTTTTGAGTTCATTTACAACTTGATAATTCATTTGCCCCTGTTTTGTATAAACCCATCTATACCTACATACCAAATTTCTTTACCTTAGCTCTTACAGTCTCTAAGTTGGACAGCATATATTTTTTTTAAACCATCTGTATTTAATAGCCGATCCCAATAAAAAGGTCAAAATACATATAAAATGGATTTAGGTATACAAGTACGGCCTTCAGGAACATATGCTTAAATTTGTGGATGTGGGGTAGTATAATTCTATCCCTTTCCAAAACAACCCATTGGGATTATATAGACAATAATAATTGCCTCAACCAGGTTGTTCTTTCTATGTTTTTTAGATTACCGATGCTTGATTTTGCCTGTTACAAACATTATCTAAAGCTTAATATACCAACTTACCCCGTTTTATGACCGCAGGGTGTACAAAGAAAATGAATGGCATGGAAAAAGTGCGGCGCCTGCCAGTTACAAAATTGTTGTTTGTTGTATATCGTATACCACCCACACACACACACACATACACATTCGTGATAGTAGTCAGAATCTACAACCGCTCTTCGCACTCACGATTTATCGATAAAACATGCGCCTAGGCAATACTAGGTGCCTTGCCCCACCCATACACCCCTCACACCCCGAAAACCCACCCAGAACAACGCGTCTCATTACGCCCACGACAAATGTATTGGAGGCCAGGAAATTGAAAACCGAAAAACGAAAACGTCAACATTTTGTTTACACTCGCAAATATGTTTCTGGGTTCATTTTTTCGACATCTTTTTTTTTGTTGCAAAATCAAATTATTGCATGTGCCACCAATTCCAATTTGAGAGGGTGCTAAAAAAATAGAAAACACAACTAAAACAACAACATCAAACTATCAACCCCACACACAGAGAGGGTCTGTGTGTGTTTGTGTGTGTGTGTTAGTCAATTGGCCATTGGCTTTTGCTAGCACAACTTTTCTTCATAAATGCCTGTCGAAAGTTTCTGCAGCTCAACTAGAAAAATGGCTGGGAAAAATGGTTGAAATGAAACTTTGATGAGCTATTAGTCATTTTGACATGTGCTTTACGACTATACATAGAACAGTGTGGGTGGAGCACAGGCAGCCCTCCATTTAATGCCCAACCCCCTACAGTAAACATTTGTCTAGACTCCAAGGCAATTGGCATATTGCGCATACGCTCCGTCTTACCGTCAGTCAAGTGGAATAGTTGATAAACATGTTAAAGTACTTGTTGGTAAATAGTAAATACTATTTAAACATTACATTTGCTGTTAAAACTAACAGTGGGAGTTCCGAACGTTAAAGAAATGTTTGCATTTCATTGAAGTTACAGTTGTTATATAACTTTAACATCATATGTCAAAGATAACATAATGGAGACCTGTCTTACTCTTACTGTTAAAGTTAACAGAGTTGTTTTCTAATTCGCATAAGTTTTAGCATTTTGAACAATGTTAACTTGCCTGTAAATGTCTGCAATATAAAGAAAGAAAAGAAAAATTAAAAATATTGTACATTTTTAGATAGTTTTTAAATGGCACTATTTTTGCGTGTAACATCGTCAAGAGAATTTTTTCTTTATTAAATACAAAAACAACTTTTAATTATTAGCACGTAACGTGACTGAAAATATAATTAGTTTTTGGCAGCATCTACAAAAGCGCAAATGTATCTGCACAGTTACTTGATATATTTTAGTTTTTTGTTATTTGTAAGCAAGTTACTTTAATTTAATTATTGTAATGTGATATTCATTATAATATTTTCTACATTTTTGCTCAAAATTCTTTTGAAATTACTCACAAATATGATTTAATTAAAATTTCAACGTTGGCAATCTAATTTATTTATTTTAATTAAAATAGCTCAAACGGCTTGCCAACTATTTATCGGATGAGTAACTTTATAAAACTTTTATAAGTGCTGCACTCATTTAAGACTTCTCCAACGCTGTATGTGTGTGTGTTTGTGAAGCGATTCTGATGGCAAATTGGCAGAGAGAGCTGCAAGTATCTTTGGCAGCGAAGCGGCAGCAAGCACTTAAGTTCCGTCTGGTTACGCAGTTCAACTCCACTCGAAAAATAGTCCGGCCAGAATGTGCAACGTCACTTAGCTTGATTGCAAATTATTGTCATTGGCTAAGACCGGCGGCTGGAGGCTGGCAAAAGATGTTTTATAAAACTCCATTGGGCAAATGTGCTTTGAGTTATTTCAGGCATGCCAAATAAATAGCATCGAATGGTCAGCGAAATGCAGCAACAACACATTTTCAACATCTTTCTGCTGCTCGTTTTTGGCCCGTTGAATTGGGTCAACGGAAATGCTTCGGTTAAGTGCACTAAAAAACCAACTGAGTTGTGTTCAACTCGAGCTTAAGTCACGTTTTGGGAATACGTTAGATGGTTTTTTGGCAGGCGCAAGCGAACGAGAGAGAATTGGCAATTTGCAGAAACTGATTGAGTGACAGCTTATATACCCTGTAATATGTATTTTAAATCAAAGACCTGTGTAATTAACAGAATGAGAGTCACTTAACAGAGTGTAAGATTCAAGGAAAGAGAGAAGATTACAAATGAAATGAGCGAGAAAGTTGGTGAGCTGCAAAACGTTAGTAAGTGACATTAGATACCCTGTAATACTTATTTTAAATCATTAATTAATTAACAGAATGAGAGTCACTTTACGTAAAGTTTGGCTAACATTAAAAGTAAGGACGGAGCTTAAAAATTTTATTTTTTCAATTGTTAGAGTGAGAAAGCGATGACGGTAAAGAGAATGAGAGAGTTAGGGTTACATTAACATTACAGCTGTTAAAACCGAATGATTTTTATCACTGTAAGTCATAAGAGAAATTTTAATAAAATAACTAAACAGTGAGATAAGATTTTTGGACAAAATATTAGCATTCTCTAAAAGCGATTGAAGCTGTTATTTTATTTGCGTTAAATTTCACTTTTTAGCTTTGATGTTCATGAGAGAAAGATAGAGAGAAACAAGTAAGACTTACCTGAACTCTTGAAAGTCGCATAGAAGGGCAGTTATACCTGTAAATCTTCTATAGGACCTGAAACAAAAACTTATAAAATAAGATGTGCAGATTTCCATGAAAACAGAAAAGAGAAATAAAGAGAGAGAGAGAGAGAGAGAGAGAGAGAAGAGAAATAGAGAGAGAAAGAGAGAGAGAGAGAAGAGAAATAGAGAGACAGAGAGAAATAGAGAGAGAGAGAGAGAGAGAGAGAAGAGAGAGAGAAGAGAGAGAGAAGAGAGAGAGAAAGAAGAGAAATAGAGAGAGTAGTGAAATAGAGAGAGAGAGAGAGAGACAGAGACAGAGAGAGAGAAAGAGTGAGACGGACAGAGATAAAAATAAATGCCACAGCATGCAAGGATTACCTGAACTCATGAAAATCGCATAGAAAGGCGATTTTAAAATATTTTTCACGGAAAGCATGCACTATGTTAATGTTAATTACAACCTGGTTATTAACCAGAGAGTGAACATTACGTGAATAAATGTTAGCATTTCGGTCTATGTACACTTGCAGCTGTTAATTTGTTTGCCTGTTAAATGTCACTGTTTAGCTTTTACTAAATGTTTCATTTTCACATCTAATAACATTTTGATAGCATACTTTCATGCTGCTGTAATTTCCATAGCTCCAAAGTTGGCTACAAATGCGTAACTGTCAAAATGCCTGTTAGACCTCAAGTATGTTATTAAGTTTATTTAAGCGTACAAGAGAATCCCCCCAAAATACTTGTAGCCAGTGAGTTTGGGGGTATTAAAAGCCACTCAAGCGCACAGCGCAACACATGCGACACGTCAACATTCAATTTTCTAATGAAATTTTCATTATAATAAGCATGAGGCAGTTGATGAACGGTCCTTCCAGCCCCCGCGCCCCCTTAAGATATGACAAGCAATGGAGTCTGGGTCTGAACTGCGCTGGGCCACGCCCCAATGCAGCCCATGCTAAAGTATTCATGACACCAGCCCGCCCGCTCTCTCCCTCTCCCTCTCCCACTCACGCTCTCTCTCGCTCTCCGCGCAGAAGTTGTGTGTGTATTTGTGTGTGGAATGTTGCGAGTGCAGAGTTCAAATGGAGCACTCCAGCTCCAGCTCCAGCTAAAGCTCCTGCTCCCGCTCCCGCTCCAGCTCCGGCTTGCTTTTGCCCAGCCCAACATGACCTACATTTTGGCTGGGCCGCGTAGCTAAGCAACCCCAGTTTGCGGGGGGAGCTACACCCCAACAAGGCACAAAAAAACAAGTAAGAGGGCTTTAAGCGAGAGTGCTCAACTAGCAGCTACCCTGTAGATAGCTCGAATCCTAGTAATAATTTAGACACTGTTCCTTTATTTCTCCTTATTTTTTTAAGTAATCCTCATGAAATTAATAAATATATGATGACATTCAAGTCAACTCGACACTATACTAATTATCTCCTCTAATAAATTAATCTCGGGTGATTGAAAGGAGGTATCCAAAAAGTCAAATATATCCTCTAAATATAAATAAAAAGAATAATTCTTACAATCTTCAACTCTTAAGTCTTTCTGATATGTTTTAAAAAACATACTAATATAAATTAGCCCTATGATCCCAATAACAAGCCTTTAGTTCCTATGATAGGAAGCGTGAAAATTCTGTAAGTTATCGATAAATCGAACATAATTTAATGTCCACTTTTATTCGAATTTTAAATAGCTTTAGTCTAGTCATTGAAGTCGATCAGCTTCTACAGATAGTTTCGACATATGAATCCAATAGACATACGGATAGGCGGACCTTTAGAAAGACAGGCGGACAAGATTATTGCTACATCTTCACGGCTATTGCTGATCATGCGAATATACTTCAAGGACACGGATAAGTCTGCGACTATCTATCACATTACCACTCAAAATACCCAAGCTAACATTTGCAATACAGGGTATGCCAAAAAATACATGAAATGTATAAGGAACCAGCGGCGTACGCGGCACGCATAGGCAACTAAGGCAGCTGAACCCCCTGGCAACCCCCAGCGACAGCCCCCTTGCCGCTCCCCTGTTGCAGGCCATATAAAAATTGTTTTCGGTTGCTTATTGGCAACAAATTTGCGTGCCGCGCATGCACAAACAGGCGGGCTGGGGCAGAGCCACGGGGAAGGTTTTCCCACACGCTTTTCAGCAACTTCATTACAAGGCAAATTTGAACAGGATTTGCTATTTGCGCCCATCTCTATAAGGTTTCCGCTTCTCGCCAATTTCCATATCCATATAAACCTCTGGCCAAGAGTTACGATATTCTAATAGACTCTGCGGTAGCCAAACTCTGGGGGAGCATGTGAGGGGGGGCGGGGGGCATTTACAACGTGTTGACATCTGAATTTTCGTACATTTTACTTGGGCTCATCAATCACTTGGTGGAATGTATATTTTGCTCTTGGCCTAAATCGCACCGGCCTCGTCCTTTGGCATTTGCACGTGCCAGCATTTTTGGCCATTTTCTTGTTGACTTTGGCTGGCCAAATATATCCATGTACTTATGCACAAATATTATCATACAATCATCAGCGTTTGGCTCACATTGATATATTTGTCGAAAGCAAACAGCTTGGCGAAAAGTTTGATAAATCTTGCGAGACCCCTTGCAGAACTAATCGATGAAAAAGACGATAAGTATATTGAGACGTTTCTTGTAACATTGTTTGCGTCTAGATTGACTTGGCATCTGGTATAAAGAGTTGCCAGTTCAAATAACTCTATGAAATTATTTACTATTCATCTGTCGATGACTGCTACATATTTCTATTATTATGAGAATAATGTATATATAGGGTATTACTTATTAATAATTGCGGAAAGCGGAGAGCTTTCCAATTTCCCATTTAACTGCTTAATAAGAGCAATAAATTTAGATCCCAGACTTTTCCCTAGGCAAATACTTTTATAATATAAAATATTTCAGGTAAACCATATTAATCTGGAGTTTATCATTCAATAAATTGAAAACAACTAGTTCCTAGTTTCAAAATAATTATGCATCGATAACTAGCGATAATAAAACACACACACCTCTAAATCTTTCCAAAACTTAAATAAAACTAAGACTATTTCAGTTTGCGTACCATTCAGAAATGCCAAACATCGTATAAAGATAAATTGTCTACATCCGTATAAAAAAAAGAAATTAAACAAAAGTTACGACCCATTTTCATCACATGTCTCATTAGTTGGCGGCCGCCCACAACTATCATATGATCTATTACCATAACTAGTTTTTACTGGCCTTAATGCACAACTCGCTCTATAAAAAAAATAAAACTAAGCTGGCTAAGACCCGGGCGAAAGCCAGCGAAATGCGTTTATTGATAAAACTGAAAGGCGATTTCAATTTTTTATTGCATACTTTTCGGCGCGTGCTAAAGAGCCCCAAAATCGAAGCCTGCGCCAGCGAAAATACAACGCAAAAGGAACTTTTATGACTGCGTTTTATTTTTGTTTTCCTTTTTTATGCTCCTCTTCAATTGAGTTCCCTAACCCCCGACCCCCATACAGCCCCACGGCCAAAACATGTGTAACAACAGACGAAAATAAATTAACGAGCAGTTGTAGCATATAGCAAAGTGTTGTCTCGCTCACGCATCAAAGTTTCATTGTCGTTTTTTATTATTTTTTTTTCGGCCAAATGTCAATCAAAGAAAATTTTTCATTTGTTTTGCGAGACGCCAAAAAAAAAATTCAACTTAATTGCAAAAGAAAAAAGTTTACGCGATTCGCGCACTCATAAATGAAATGTGGGCCAACTTTTTTGCTCTCTAGTTTATTAAATTATCCACAAAAGTCACAAGTTGCGAGAACGCAAAGGACAGAAAAAAAGCAAACTTTTTTAATAACATCAAATGTTAAACGCACGGAAAGTAGAGGACGCAACTTGGCGGAAAGAGTGGCACTCAAAGAGTGAGATAGAGAGAGTAAAAGTTAACACAGGCAGATCATGCTGAGCGGGCAAGTTAACATTGCGAACACGGCTTACATAACAGTAGATTAGTTAAGTACACATCCAACTCGCTGTAAAGTGCAATGTTACTTTACAGGCAGATAATGTTTTTAAGAAATCTTAGCTAAGCCGCTTCACTCATGTTTACTAACATAAAACTTATATTTTGTACAAAAATAGCGAGACTTGCATTCTGTTAAGCTTAATTAAATTTGCTGTAATGTTAGAAAGTTGATAAACAACACTGTTATTACTATTATTCATGTACATAAGCAGATCGTGGCATTATTATTTGTTAACATGACCTCTGCTTTACAGTGTGTTATGTAACTTTATAATATCTTTACATTTATTTTCGAAAATTGTAAGCATTGTGAAAAAGTTACGCACAAAATCGTACCTAACAGCGCGTTAGACTACTACTGTTAGCTTTTAACATATTTAAGCAAAACTTTACCTTAACAGCCTTCTTTGCCCGGCCGTTCAGCAACATGTTTTAACTTTTACAAAGGACAGCAAACTTTCTTAATAGCCCCAAATCTTAGACAAACACACAGAGAAATCGCAAGGCGCAACATTACGTTGCAAACAGTTTATTAGATAACTGAACTCTTCTACACAACCAAGTTTTGGGCCATAATCAACCTTAGAGACACGCCCGCAGTACAACGCGAATGGCTTTTGGCCTGGCCTACAGAGGGGAGGCTTCACAGTTGAAAAAATTCAAATTACAGGCAAGCCAAAAGGTTGAGACTGAAACGAAAAAACAAAAAGAAAAATGCCCAGCCAAATGGCTGAGCAGCTGCCAAAGGCCAAAAGTTCGAGAGGAACTCGAGTCCTGAAAGAAACTAAAACCTATGAAGGAAACGCTTTGAAAGGAAAACTTTTTTATGCTATATGTTTTTTTATTATCATTTTTTTTTTTTTTTTGTAAGTAGAAAAACCCAAGCAAGTGGAAATAAGAATGTTGAAAAATTTAGTGGCAAGTGCCACTGAAAATTGTCGTTAAGTTTTACTGTCGCATCCCCAGGCTGCATTATCAAGTATGTGGGATCTGTTAGTTATTATGCTACACACACATATATACTGTATATGTGCTGAAAAGACAATGGAATTTGAAATTGTTGGGGTTTCAAAAGCGAAAAGAATTAATGGAGCACATGATTATATTCTTACAATGGGAAACGACGCGAAATCTATAAAAAGAATTCTGTCATCGTTTTTATATCGCTTTCTTATCTTCCACTTGAGAGATATAAAAGAGATTTTTCGTATTTAGAAAACTAAAATTCCCACAGATGTTCTATTTTTTTTAACATTAAAGAAAATTTTTCTTTTGTAAAAATTTTAGGACATAATTGTTGAGTTACATGGTGCTATATTAAATCAATTTTTGTTATGATATTTTGAAAGGTTATTATAAATTTTTTTTTTTTTGAGTACAGAAAGCAAAAAAGAGTAAATCATAAAAATATACTGCCTAATAATCATAAAATTTAAAATCTATTACCAAGCTATCTTCAGTATAAAAGCAGAAACGAATTAGGAACATTTACGAGAGTAATAAAATGACTCAAAAACTAATGATACACCATAAAATGAAATCCTCACATTAACCGCCAGTTTAAAAATAAAAAATTTACAAAAGCAACTATCATAGCAAATAATTCAAGACTTAAGGACTTTGAAAACACCTGCAAATTAATTATTTATGAGAATTCGTTTTTTACGACATCCCATAGTATCCCCTAGTTAAAAGACCTCAATTTACTCTTCCCTATTGCCACATACCGCAAAAATCAAATGCGGCGGCAACCCTGCTGCTGGCTGAGAAGGCACTCAGAGCGCCCCAAAGTAATCTGGCAAAGACGAATGCAAAACCACAAATTTATAGCTGCAATGCGGCCAAGCGAAGCGACGCCGCAAAAATTGTACAGTGAAACGTCGCAGTCATAGATAGTCGTGAAAATAAAGTAAAGACAATAAAAATATATAACATTAAGCAGGAATGCTGCCAAGGCGACGGCAACAACGGCGACGTCGACATAATGAGCAAGCGAAACGGTAAAAATCAGCCACAGCTGAGCCTGGCAAATGTGGGCCACGCAGCAGCAAAAGAGCGAGAGAGAGAGAGAGAGAGACGAGAGCATAAGCTTGAGTGCTCTCCCTCTCTGCGTAACAGGCAGCTTTGTTGCTCTGCTTTGCGCTGCACATTCTTTGCAGTACCGTTTACGATTTTTCTGCGGTGCCGCTTTGCATGGCCATTTGTTACGTCGCACACGTACGCAGCCGAGGCCAGCGCCAACTACGGCTGCATACATCTGGGCGCGCGCTCTCTCGCGTTCACTCACGCTCTGCCTGCGCCCCACTCTCAGTCCTTCGCTCTCTTTGCGCTGCTGCTGCCACTGCTGCTGCTGCTGCTGGTTTGGCTGTTGCTGCTTATGCGTCATTTTTTCATGCTTCGGCCATTGCCATCGCCTTTTCTTACCATCTTTATCACGCATTCGCATTGTGAGCTAAGCTTTTGCCAGCAACAACAATAACGAAATTCATGTGTGTGTGTTTGTGTATTTTTTCTTGTTCTCGTGCCTGTTGTTGTTGTTGTTGTTCGTCAGCATTGCAGCATTTTACGCAGACAAGTAAAACACAAAAAAACGTTTGTTTCGACTTTTTCTTGGCCTGCGACGATTTCGTTGCCGTTGTTGTTGTTGTTGTTCGTTCGTTTTGTGCCTGCCACATTATTTGACGCTTTGCTTCAACCTCTTCACCTATCGCTTCTTCTTACTTGTTGCGCTGACGCTGACGCAGCTGACACTGCGGTTGCCCCTCCTCGCTCGCTCTCTTTCTATCTCTCTCTCTCTCTCTCTCTCTCTCTCTCTGTGCGAGTTGACTTTTAGCAGCGCCATGTTTGGACTCTAAGGACATGTGCGTGCGTGTGTGTGCTTTTTGGAGGTCTTTCATGTTACCTGCGAATTGTGCGTCATATGGTAGGAGAAATAGAAGCATGTTAAAATGAGAAGAAAAAAGTGAAGGATAGTGAGTTGAATTGCAGCTATTTGTGTAACATATCATTTGGAAAATGACTAGAAAGGGACAAATACAACGGCGCTTTATAAAATGAAAACATCAAAGGTTAAAGTTGGGGTTGGGTGGTATTTGTGTGCATATTTGTTGTCTCTGTGTGTAAAGAAGAAAGGAAATTAGAATTCTTAGAAAATTCGAAATAAATTGTATTCATACTCTTTCGTATCATGTAAATGTAAAATGTATTTTGTAAATATATCATTAATGAAATGTATCAATGTAGCTTAATACTATTCATATTTCGTTATCACTTTAAATATGATATATATATATCAATATATTATTGAAATTACTGTTAGAAAATTTATATTATTGAAATGTCTATTGAAATCTTAAAACTTAGCTCTTAACAAATTTGTTATTTAATGGTTTATGTTGGTTTGTCTTAATATTTTTCATTTTTTATCTGTTTCTTTATTAATCTCTGGAGTTTAAACTTAGCTTTTCTTATTTATTTTCTCATTTTTATTATTTAATATTATTATTTCTTGCCTTTATTATAAAAATGACCATTTATAGTATGTATTTTCTTTTTGGCTAATCTTAGGGATCCTATTTCCTTTATTGAAAAGTAAAAACAGACAGCTGAAAAATTACATGACAGAACTTTTTTCTTCAGTATGATATTTCAACCATAGTCAAATGTTTTATAGCCTGCTTCTATCAACTTGCCTCACTTTTTCATACACACACACACCGCTACACCCCCTAATTCCCACAAAACTTATCGCACCTCGGGCCTATAATTTCGTACACCTTTTCTTTTCATTTTAATATTTTTGTTTGTTGTCAGCGCTTTGTATGCAAGTAACAAAGTTGGTTTACGCTCCGGCTGTGTGGGGACACGCCCGTTTTCGCTGCTCCTCCTTCTTCTGCTTTTCCTTCTTGCACTTCTTCCACTTGTTCAGGCCCTGCCTGTTCCTGGCAAACACATTCAGGCAACGGAAATGCCGCTGGCAATCGTACTTGTAGTTGTAGTTGCCGTTGTTTCTGCCTGTCGCAGCTTTCATTCATGCCACACGCCAGTTGACATAATGCGACACAGCCACACTGACACGCCACCCCCACCCCCACGCCCCACCCCCTAGCCCCCACTCCCATCGCGCCGCCCCTTGCACAACTTTTGCGCAAGTTTTTTTCGCAGGCGAGGCCCAAATAAAACTGAAGCCAACTACCAAACACGCCCCACGCCTCTTGCCCCATTCCACGCCCATTTCACGGCTTTGCATAGTACATCCGACGCCCACAGAGTGCCACACCCACACTCAGGCACTGCACACGCATGCTATTTTTAGCTCACGAACTGCGATTTTATGCCCTACGTCCCAAAAGATTAACGAGGCATATGTGATTGGCGATCATGTTTGAGACAGTCCAAAATTTTGAGAATAATTATTTGTGGTTACCTTTTAAAATCAAACTGGAAATCTAAAGAAAATCAAAAAACAACCTGTACATTGACGGAGTCTTTATAGAAACCATAAATAACTCTAATAAATTATCTAAGAATTATCAAAAAACCCTTTGAGAATTCCAAAGAATTTTTAGGAAAGTCTATAGATATTACATTGAAACATTTGAACAGCAATTTTCTTAGAAACTCTCCGGAAATTCTTTAGAAAGTTTTTTGGTACGCTAAATAAACAAAATAATTTTTCAAGAACTCTTTTAAACTATTTCTTCTATAAATATTATGGAATTTGTGTGGCACATTTTTGGGGCATTTTATGACAATATTCTGCAGAATTTTTAGTAACTCTATAGGAATTCCAAAGCAGCTTTTTAGAAAATCTTTAGAATATATCTAAAAAGTTCATTAGTACTTAAGTGGAACTCTCTAGAAATTCTTGAGGAATACTGGAGTAACTTTTTAAGAAGGAGTATCCAAGAACTCTTCAAAAAGTTTGTAAAAATTCCATAACACTCTTGAAAAATGATATTGGAACTCAACAGGGATTTAATGGTAGCTTGTATAACAATTTTTATACTTAAAAATCTGCAACAATTACAATAACAATTCCCTATTAACAACCGTTGTAGTTGTTATTGCCTAGCAACCCATCAAGCAAACCAAGCAACCAACTTTGTTGTTTTAAAGGCTGTCTAAACAAAGATTACTCAGTACTCAAAAAGAAATACAGACAGGCGTTCCTAACTCCAAATACAGATAAATTACATTTATACATACATATCCCCACATATACCTATACATATATGCATTTATATTAAATGTGTGTACAAGCATAACTACACATAAGAGATAAAGATGCAACACGTTGAGGCAGCTATAGCAGAAGGTAAGCCGAAATAAATATTAGCTATAAGCTGAAATCAAAAATATACCAATTCCACGCAGATTTCGCACGTATTCGTGAAACACAAATCGATAATGTGTTGCGACTTTTGGAGAAATCATTTCTACGCCTCAAGATGGCCCTAATACTGCCCCGAATGGCCGATGATTCTGAGAATGTGGCGCCACAGCTGCGTGGCACCTTTTACGAGCCGGCCATAAGAATGTTGAACAAACTGAAGAGTTTGGATGTCGTCAAGATACAGATGCTGAACACTGAAATCCTTCATATTATGGGATATTTTCTTGCCAATTCTCAAATAGTCAAGATGTTTCCGCGGTACCTCAACAATCTATCCGCCGATGATAGAAAACTGCTTGTTGCCTTCGAAACGATCGTGACCGTTGCCAAGCGTCATCTACGACGTACATCCAAGGCCGAGATAAATATGGAGCGGGAACTGCACATCATATATAAAGACGAAGAGGCCGCCAAAGTTCACATAGAGTGGTTCAAGAAGGAGTTGAAGACCAAGAATATCGTGCTGCGCTGGAAGCAGGCGGCCAAATTCCTGGTACTCGAGAAACAGGAAAATGATCTGGCCTACAAAAAGTGGAAGAACAATGTGCAGATCCAGAACGAAATGTGAGTAAATAAGGACATTTAATTCGACCAGAGATTTCACACTCGTCCTCACGCATAACCAACAGCGAGAAGCGTAATCGCAATCAACGCGAGGATCACAAGAATTATGTGATAAGGCAAAAGGAATTGATTGAGGAACTGGAAAGGGTACGCACCCAATACGAGGCCTTGACCATCAAGATTGCGGAACAGGAAAAGGAAATACGCGCAGAAAAGTAAGAGCCAAGAAAATAAACTTATTTTTTCTATAGTTTTTAGAAGTTAGAATTTCCCTAAAAGACCTTAGCATACTTTTTCTGTCTGAAATAGAGGTAAAAGGTGTTTTAAACAGAGAATTTATAATAGGTAAGATAGAATTTAGGGTTTTCTAAACATTTGCCGTTGCTAAATATTTTATTATGTATTTATATTTATTTTTTAAGATTAGGTAGAATAAGCATAAAAGAATGAATTCATTCAATGTTAAATGTTACTATTTGAGAAAGATAAAGATATGGCTATATACTTTTTACTATATCTAAAACGCCCCCAACCATTTTCATCTTTCAAAAAAACAGAAGTAAATTGCTGATTCAACTTGAATTAATTATCCAAAAGTACGATTCAACTATTGCCGAGAAATTGAGTGCGAATCTGGAATTGGAGGATCAATATTTAGTGGCACAGAAAGAATTGGATGATTTTATGGTAACCTATAGAAAAGAGGAGGATGTCTACAAAAAGATTGTCGTCAAACACGAACAGGAGGAACGCCGCAAGCAACAACAAAGGATTCTTCTATTCATGATGAATCGTGCCGCTCGTAAGATTCAGCAATATTGGATGCAATGGCGCAGAGATCAAAAAATAAAGGCCAGAAAGGCCAAGAAAGGGAAGAAGAAGTAAAAGAGAGGCAGAAAAATATAATAACAAGTAAAGTAAAAATAAAGAAAAATTTATAAAAGTTAAGATGCCTTAGATTTAATTTACCCTGATACTTAACTGGTTTTAATTTTCTTGGAAAATGATGTTAGAAAAAATTTAATTTAAAGAAATTCGTTGTTTTTTTAAAATAAGGAAATTTTGAAATTGTCTACTTTCTATGCTGATTTTTATTTTAAACTGTTTTCTTAAATTTAGGAGGGTTTTTGGGTTTTTCAATTAGTTTAATTTTTTTAACTCGTTTTCTAAAAATGTTGGGTTTCTACACTTTGGAGCATATTACATACATGTAATAATATGTAATGGTATTTATACCATTAATTCAAATTATGGCATCCCTTGTAATCAAACATACGTCTTTGTTATATGCACCTTATGCTTCCGTATCTCTTTTGACATATTTCTTCCATATAAATTTCGTAGGAACTGGTGTCTTAAACGCTAAACTTTCATAAAACCACTTTAATGGGCCTTTTTTCTGTCAGCTTCTATTGCCACTTACGACATGGCCAGCACTGTTGTTAGACCGCTGAGGAAATCACCTTTTAGTGGCTCTATTAAAATGCCATCATCCCGGGCGTAATTGCAGCCGTTTATTTCGCTGACAATTAGCGAACTCACACTGAGAATTTTCCGGCTGTTTTTATGGCTAGATGTCCCGTTGTAATTAGCTTTTATTTTCATCACTCGTAGTACAAGAAGTTAATAAAATGTTAATGTTTTTATGCCATAAGGCACAAGTAACTAGTTTACAAAATTTGGCACTAGCTTTAGAATTTTTTGATTGATTTATATCAAAAAATGTAACATACATTTTTATATACATTTTTTGTTAACTTAAATGTTTGTACTTAACAACAATAATTTTAAATATTTCTAATAAAAATGGTTTTTAACTCCCTATCTCGTAAACTTAACCAAGTCTATTTTCGTTTGGTATATAAAAAGTTATGTAGCTAACAAATTTGGTATCTAAAGGCCTTAAAGATTCAGAGTTCAATGAGGTCAAATTTATGTTACGGATTCTCAGCCTCTATGTTACGGATTCTAAGCCTCTAAAGTCTCTTGACTGTAATATACATTCCCAAATGTAAAAAATATTTGTTTACCTTTTTTAAAGAGATAAGTAAATAAAATAATATTGCAACCCATATGTGTATTTTGTATATAGTATATAGTATATATAATCACAATTTGCGTCTTTGAGCTTTATCTCCAAGTTAAATGGGTTTAAAAACATAAATGGGTTTTAAAATGTTTACTTTTGTCTTATAAATGCATTTCAACCACATTTTTAGACATTTACCAGATTCTAAGTAAATAATGCAAATTTAAATGATATCATAGATCAAACAGCATAACCTCAAAAAATACAAATAAAAAATGTGGTGAAAATGAAGAGGCAAACAAATGAATTTCAAGCAATTTTGAACGCATTGCGACGAAAGCTTTGACAAGTCGCAGATGGAGGGGCGAGAAAATGTTTTTTTTTTCGGGGTTTGGGTTGAGCGCTGGCTTTGTGGGGCTTCGCTGGCTTACAAAATGTTTACCCAACACACACACACACACACGGAAAGAGACCCAGTGACTGACGGACAGAGCGAAAAAGACGTCCCCAACCGAATTTCATGGCGAAAAATGGCGCATTGCTGTCGTCGCCGTCGCCAGTGACGACGTCAGCGTCGCCGCCGCCGTCGCAGTTTGGCCAATGTTTGCTGCATTGTTACTTCATTCTCGCCCCGCCTGGCCCTTGTCTAATTTACAGAGGTTAACATACTTAACTTGTTGGCATGCGTTGAATTGGACGACATTGCACCAAAAGAAAGCAAAAAACATATTGCGACAATTTGCTGCGGCAAAAAAAGGGAACAAAAAAACTACAAGTGAACGCGGCCAACGAGAAATGGTGGGAAATGACCAAAAGGAAGCCCAACAATCGAATGGGGAATAACATAACATGTGTGTGATTAACATAACATGCATATGTTCATATGTATGTACATGCATATGTATTCAGTGTTAAGTTGACATAAGCTGAAAGAGAAACAGAAATTTTGCTCACACCGGCTTTTTTTTTTGCAAATTCGGCAATTACACGATTGAGAGAGCCAATCTTTAGATCTCTCAATCTCAAATCAAACCCTCTCAATGATCCGTATAAGCGTTTAAAAATCTGCAATTGGCTGACATAATTTGCCTCAAAAGCGCCGGCGCGACCGTTGCAGAAAAGTTTTAAAAATTTTCATTTTACTTTACCTTTTCCCCATTCGCGTTTACGCAAAGCAGCAGCGAACGAAAGCAAGGCAAAAGCGCAGTGGAGAGTGCGCACCAAACCGTTTCGCTCTACAACCGCTTCGCTCAGTTGTTCAGTTTGCAGCGGAGAGCGTTTATGTTAATTATCAGCACTGTTGAGCACAACAGCGCGCTTAGCAGCTCATTTGAGTAGCAAAGAGCGTGCAGGCAGCTCACTTGAGCAGCTAACAGCGACAATTTAACATTTGCTTTGCAGCCAAACAGCAGCCGAACAGTGCAAATTATTGTAGTACGCTAACGGTTTTTAAACGGTACAGTTACAATTGAGTTGTCAACCGTTACGGACGCAAGTTCTGATTAGGATCGTGAGTTCAACACAGCATTAAAAAACAAATAAGCAATATACAAGCCCAAACAAATTTGAAGAGGACTCCAGTCAGGCCCCAAAAAGGGCGTTGCGTGATTTCCCACAAAACAAAGAAAAATTCATGAAAAAATGCACCACAAAATTAATAATAAATAAGAGAATATGAAACAAATATTTGTATAAACCGAAATCGGGCAATTTGTATATGTATTAACGAGTGTGCGCGCGTGTGTTTCGCATATTATATCGCACAATAGAAAAACCCGAACAAAAAACAAAAAAAAATACCAAGACGAAAAAATTTATACAAATTTCGGCAGAACAACAAAATAGCAACAAGAAAATTGCCACGGCGAACGCAAAGCAGCATCGCTGCCGACGCCAACGTTGACGGCGACGGCAACGTTAACATTTTTTGTCGTCTTTGCCTTTAGCTCGCAGCATATCTTTTTAAATTCTCTCATTTCATTTGTGTTCGCCGCCGGCAACGACGCTGTGGCAAAAAATTATTGTTGTTGTTTTTGCATTTAGACACAGCAGTTTTTTGAGTTTTTCAACGTGCCTTTTCTTCATCTTCTTCTTCTCGATCTTTTACAGTGTGTTATTAAAATTTGCCTAAAGCGCAAATAATTTACAAGTTAAACGTAGAACGCGCGCCGTCGTCGTCGCCGTCGCAGTCAACGTAAATTCCACTCACACATACCACAGCAAAAGTCGCCGCAGCAGCCGCCAACAGACGCAGCAGCAGCGGATTAACCTTTAGCTACATTTCTTTCCAAACACAACCGCAACAAAAACCCAACAAAAATGGTAAGTTCATAAATTTTGCAACGATTTCCCTCCTCCTCCCTCTTTGTGCTGTACATGTTCATTGTTTACACAAGAATTTTCATTGAAATTTCAACAATTTGGCGAAATCTCAAAGACACAAAGGTTAAAATTGGACATGTGTTCTCGTTTGTTTGCGTGTGAGCTTGTGTGTATTTGTGTGCGTGTGCAGGCGCCAATTGCTTGTTTTACCAATTGGATTTCGTTTAGTCTTAGCCCTTGAGCGGCAGCTGCGCCGAAATTATCCCTCTCTACGTAAAGCAAATTTTGTAACTTAAAACTGGTTTTTCTGCCTGCCCAAAAAAGTTTTTTATAGTTTTACTTTTTTATAATTGTAGGGTAGATTTTAATGAGTCATAAAAAATGAGAAATGTGAGAGATCTTTAAAAAGCTTCAGATAAAATAGTTATTTTCTTTATCATATCAAGGCTGATAACATTTATTCATAAATATTCTTAGTTTTAACAACAATTTGAACTATTCTGTAAGCCTGTGAAGAGCTTAAGATAACCAGTGAGATTAGTAAGAATTTTTTATATATTTGAGATTGCCAATGGGTATAACTTTTGAGGTATACAAAGGTCAATTGCTAAGAAGAATATAGTTATACAAATTATTTTACAAAAAATTATGAACGACCCTATTTTTATTATTTGTTTAAAATGTAATGATTTTAATGTTCATTTTATTGTGATATCTTAAAATTATTTATCAAATGTTTAAGGCAAAAGTTTTATTTTATATTGATATTCAGTTTTTGTTGCTGAATAGAAAATACTCGAATGAAAAAATTCCAATACATTGTTTCATTTTATGTTATTTTTTATTGGACTTTATGTGTTGATATATTATTCTGTTTATTTATTCAGCAATCAGAGTTCAGATATCTTTGTTATAATTAATAAAAATCTACATTGTGTATTTGTTCATAGTTTCTAAAGAATTTTCTTTTTAAATAAAAAAATATTGCCCAGTAATCTGTCAGATTATTAAGCTATAAAATTCAATTCGAAATTAACGATAAATCATTCTACATTTGTTGTTATTTTTTATTAGCTCACACTTTGCTTTCAATATTTAATAACGCAAAATATGTGCATTAAAAAGAGGGAAATATATTGGTTTTTTATTCAAGAACCAATCTCAAGGCCAAACAATTAAAACACATTTGAATATTACCTGAGCTGTTGTCGCGACCCTTGGCGATTATTCCTGAAAAACAAGCCCTGAACCCTTGCAACCCCCAACCCCCATGACCCATATTAATTGAGTGCCTGTCAGAAAACGTGTAAAAATTGAGCTACAGAAACTCGTTATCAGAAGTATGTCCCACCTCAATCCCTTCCCTTCTCCCTGTGCCAAGAAAAGGCGTCGTTGCGGCTGGCAGCTGTATAACACACACACACACATACAAATCCACACATGCATGTGTGTTCATTGCAAAATTTGCTTTATTACAGAACTTGTTAGAAAATCTATTCAAAATTTTAATATAAAAAAATTGTTGCCATCGCCACTTTATCAGCAACATTTGCACTAATAAATAAATATATGATTGACTTATCAAAAAGGTGTGCGTCAAAATGATGATCGCCGAGAGGCAATAACAGCAGCAACAACAACAACGGCTGTTCCAGCAGCGCCACCGGCACTTTTTTACTCTTCATTGCAATCCCCTCTTTCTTGTATTTCGTTTCGCTTTATTTACCGCAAAAATTGAGGTTAGGTACGCTGCGAAAGAGGGGCAACAAAAAATATATGCAAAGTGCAAAAGAAACAGCAAAAATTCTTCAGCTTTTAAAAATCTTGGTCGTTGTTGCCGTCGTTTTGTCGCGTTTCGTTCGCTCGCTCAATTTAACCGTTTCGTATGCGCGCACCAGCGT
The DNA here is from genome assembly GCA_035043565.1 of Drosophila robusta. NCBI lineage: Eukaryota > Metazoa > Arthropoda > Insecta > Diptera > Drosophilidae > Drosophila > Drosophila robusta. Next base: position 9,159,940 of record JAWNMW010000584.1, read on the forward strand.
TCGCTCTCTCTCTCTCTCCCACTCGACGACTCTCGCATAACCGTTTCACACAGTTTTGCTTGGCTGCGTTTCGTTTGGCTCGCTCTGCACATTTTTGTTATCACTCGCTTTTCGCACTGCGTCGCTTTTGCTCTCTGGCCGCGCACTTTTATCTGCGTGCGCTTTCTTTTGCGTTTTCGCAGTCGCTCTCTCTCTCTCGTGCTGTTGGTTGCGGCGCCTACGTTTTGTTGTTTTCTTCCATAACCGTTTCATTTGCCGCATTGCGGTTATTTTGCTGTTTCGCTTTCTGCTTTAGTTGCCGTCTCAGCCGCTGCCACTGCTGCTGCTGCTGGCTTCTTGTTGTTGCTGCTGCTGCTTGTTCTACTTTGCCATTCGCACAAGAATTTCACTGTAACGGGCAAACGTGTGCAGCGTGCAGCATAACTAAGAGAGAACGAAAAAAAATTTTTTTGTCCCAGACGCCAAACGTGGCGACGTCGCCACATTAACCGCACATAATCCAATTCTTTTTTATTTTCTATATATTCTCATTTTACTGCTACTTTTATTTGGCTTTAGTGCTTGCTGCGTTTGCTTTCTGATAAGAAAATATACAGCACACGCCGCACCCGCCACCCTCGCCTGTCTTAATTTAATTAGCGCTCTTTTTTTACAGCTCACGCAAAATGCAAACAGATTTTAATTAAAACAAATCGTTTTACGTGCTCAATATTTTGTTTTGCATTAAGCGTGATTCACAACATCTCCCGACGCGTGGGAGTGTGAGAAGGGTGTAGGGTAGGGGTAGGGGGTAGGGGCTTTTTAGATAAACACAACTTGATCTTCAAAGTTTGTTGACTGCGCCACATTATCTCATCAAATATATACAGCATGTATTGTTTTTTCATTTCCGCAGCGTATTCTCTTCCCATTTTTTTATGATGATTTTCTTGCCATATCTTTTCAAACTTTGAAGTAGGTTCACAAATGTTTGTTTTTTTTTTCTTTCTGTGACTCATTTTGCTGAGTTCATCAAAAGCGCTAACAAAAAACATTTGACAGCACATTTAGCACATCTATTCTTTCTCAAATTTATATACACACATACATGTATATATATAATTATAAGTAGAGATATGCTTATATATTTATTTCTTAATACCAATCTTAACCGGTTCACACCGGCTAGCCGGCAACTCTCTTTTCGACTTGTCCAATCGCCACTTGAAAAAAAAACAATACAAAGTTGCCGTTGATAAACATTCATAAATAAACCGCAATTTGCCGGTTTTTGGCAAACAAGTTGGCAGCCTTGTGCAAAACGCAAACAGGCAAATTAACCAGTTAATCGAAACGGGAGAGCCCGAAATCGAGACAGAGACAGCGCTAGCGGCTGTGAGCGCCAGCGAAAGCTATTAAAACTAATGTTTATGCTTCATTTGTATCACATGTGCGGGGCCAGAAAGCTCCACACAAACACACGTGCACACGGACACACTCACGCGCACCAATACACGTTTACACAGGTGTGCAGCATTGCCAATATGGCGGTGTGCATTCGGGTGGGCGTCGCGCATCTAAGGCTTGACAATTAGGCAGCGCCTGCCATCTGGCTACACTGTTATTTTCTCAATTTGTTTTCTCTTCGCTGCTGCGTGTGGGTGGCGTTGCCATATTTAAATAGCGCGCGACGTGCTGAGCTTTAATCTGGATTTGGCTTTGTGCTTTGAGTCATATTTATGACATAACCAACTGCCTGGCTACTGTGGCAACCACTTTTTATCTGCCTCGCAGCGATAAGCTGGCCAAAATTCAATTGACGACAGCTACGTAGGTACAGTGGTCAAAATTACAGAGGAAAATTAAAGACTAATTTAAAACAGAATAAAATTACAAATTTTTGTCTAGAAAAAAATTAATCATAAACATAAGCATTTTAACCACTGTACATATGTATCATAAATATATATGTACCCATGTATAGTAGTTAAAATGCTTTAAAAAAACCTTAGTTAACTTTACTATATTTCCCAAAAACTTAGAATAAAATGAACTATATTTTACTACATTTCTATATACCGTAGTATTTTAAAGCAATCCTCTTAATGAATTTTTTGTCCTTTGCATATTTGAGTGTTAACCGGTTTTGTTCGGAGAAAATGGTTTGCAATAAATTTAAAATCAGTTTACCTGCAATTTTATTTGCCGTTAGCTGTATTGCAAATCGGTAAAAGTCAAATTAATCAACTATGTAAAGCTAGAGAAAGGAAACTTGACTGATCAAACATGTTACTGCTGTAGACACAACTTTGCATCGCCGCATTTTAATTATCGAGTACCCACTGTATACATATATATATACACCTGGCGCTTTCGAATTGCAATCGACAATGATTAGATAAAGTTTCAGGCGTTGGCTTTGGTTAAGCTCAACGGAAGTAGCCCATATATAGCTGATATATGTATATATATGTGTGTGTATGTTGTCAGCAAACATTTTGACGTCTCTTTTTATGTAACATTTTCACGCCTTGAAGTACAAGTACGTGTGTTGACCAAGTTATGGCTTAATTTTTTTTCTTTTTCCCCAATTGATTAGATAGCAAATATTTATGTTTATTCGAGTAGCCACAATCTAAGTCATAAGCAGTTTGCACCTTAGTTTGCCTGAGAGAGAAAACCCTGAGTAACTGTTAAACAGTTAAATATGTCAATTGATAAAGTCATGGAATTTATATGGAAGCTTATCAGAAATCTAAGAAATGCTTTAATCTAAATGAAATTGCTTTCAAATGAAACCAAGTAAGCTGTTCTCATTTTTAATTACATTTTAAAATCTTTACAGTTGCTTCATAATAACCTCAGACTGAATTACTGGACTTTATGAGCTCATAAAACTAAAGTCTTATATTAATCTATAAATAAATATTATTTATATTTTAAATATGAATAAGGTTTCGTCATTTGCAACAGTCAACAGTAAAATTATATAAAAATGCATCTTTAAAAAACAGAAATCTTCGTAATTATTACTACAGCTTTATTGGTTTGCTCGAAATGAGCTGTCACGTTAAAGAGAACATGACGTTTATATAGTTTATTTTAATTTGCAAAGGTTGATTATTATTGCAATAAATTAAATATCACATGAATTCTTTGGTAATTTAATTGATTTAATTTTCTAGTGTTTGTTTGCAGCCATATTGGAAGTGCAATTCATTTTTTTACAGATTTTTTAAACAGATTTATTTTTCACTATTGTGCCATTTTTAAAATCTTATTCTTAGATCATTTTTAATGTGTATTTACTGTATTCAACGTTTTATTCATGCAGTACAATTTCTAGGCATTTTATCTGTAATCTTTTTCTTCGCAATACCGCCCTAAATGATCTCATTTATGAAAAGTCTAGTATTATTGTATACAAATATGCTTTTCCGGGCAAAATATTTATTGATTCGATAAAACTTTTGCTAGAAACTACTGGAAATTACCATGAGTATTACGAGCTTAGCTTACTAATTCAGTCAACATTCCAAAAATAGCAAAATAAAATAAAAAGAATTTTGAAACAATTTAGCTCTGACGTAGGCTATAAAAATAATCATTTTGTGTTTAATCATATTTGATATGCGAGCCGCAGCGCATTTGTTATTTTATTTTATTATTTTTATAGGGGCGCCGACCTTATCGCAACGCCCTGTCAATAAACACATACATGTATATATTTTGTTTATACAAATATGTGTGTATATATATAATTAAGTTGATGCATAAGACAAGTCCATCAAAACAAATTAGACGCGCAACGCTGCGAAATTGACGCTTCGCTGGGCGTTTGCCTCCTTGTCAACAGGTTTGTTTATAACGCGGGAAACCCTAGCCGAGGGCCCACCAAAAAGCAAGAAAAATTCAATTGCTGTTGCCCGAAACCTTGAACATTCCCAAGCGGCTTTAGTTACGCGTTTTTTTATTTATTTTTTTCTTATATGGCATATGGTTTGTGTACCCCTAAAAAAAACAACTGACGTCAGCGGAACCCAACACCTTTTTTAGATTACTATCGCTGAGATATGAGAACAACTGTATCTTTATAGACATAGACCTATATATATATTTGTGTGTGTATGTATGTGTGGGGGTCTGTCTGTCGCCTTTTGTTCAGTGCAAACAATATGCGAAATTATTCAAACGCCTTTTCCTTGACGTATCCCCCCAACGAATGGTTCGACATATTTGCCTCTGTACATTTTGATTGTACTCTGTGTCTTTTTATGGCTGGGGACTCTTTGACTTTGGAACGCATATTCTATTGTTATTTCAAATTGCTTTTCTTAAATTCAATTGTCGCGATTTACGTTGCCTTTTTGTGGCGTACATTTAGGAATGTTTATGTGAAAAGAGGTTGTCGTGATTGACGGACTGATTGACTGATTGATAGTCATTGAATAGCTGGAACCATAAGAGCTATCTTTTATAACTGAGACGATGTTTACAAAAGTTGGAGTTGGAAATTAATGGAAAACGGTTATATGATTTTGTTTTGGGCTTTTTGTGAAAGTTCTTTAAAGATGCGTTACAAATTGGGGTACCCAGATTGCATGGGAAAAGATATAAATTTTATTCAGAAATATAGAGAAAAACTATTTCAAGAACCTTTTTGTCATCTCACAAAAAAAAAAATGTTAGATAATTTTCCCAGCGGAAAACGGATTAAAAATGAAATACCAAAGAAAATGCTTTGCCCGAACAAAGCCGGGCGATTCTTGCTGGTAGATGTATAAATACATCTATATGTATGTTGGCATTGAAATAACATCAAGTAGTCGTCGTCGCCTGTGTCATCATTCATAAACACTTCATAAACTTGACAGCAATTAATTATTAAATATACATAGAAGCAAGCCAGTTCAATCGAAAGCTGAATTATGGTATTTTTAATTTCAAAAAGAGAATAACGCAATAAGAAAATGTATTTTCCTTTCCTTAACATTTACGCTTTGCTTTCCATGTCTCTCTTACAGGCCGATCAGCTGACAGAGGAACAAATCGCTGAGTTCAAAGAGGCGTTCTCGCTATTCGACAAAGACGGTGATGGCACCATCACAACAAAGGAATTGGGCACAGTTATGCGCTCCCTGGGACAGAACCCCACAGAGGCTGAGCTGCAGGATATGATAAACGAGGTCGATGCCGATGGTAAGTTGAAAAGTTTGTTTATAATGGGATATGATATGATAAATATGCAATATCAAACGTTTACAAAAAAGTGTTAATTAAATATTAATTAAACAGAACTTTATAAGACAATTTAGATCAGCATGGTATATACGTAATATATGTAGGTTATGGGTTTAGTGGGTTCTTTAGTCCCTCTTCGTGTTACATTTGTAAACGTTTTATTTTTAGCAGTTGATCTATTAGGAAATTCTTTTAAAAGTATTGATAACATACTGGGGTAATACTCTCCTAAATTAACAAAGCTTACGTAAATAAACCTTTTTGAGCTTCACTGATGTCTCGACTGATATGAAGAAATTGAAGAAATGCTTAGGTATTATAATTAAACAATCTGTTTATACAACTGAAAGTATATTGGATTTACGTAAGCTTCAGCTCTTTTACGCTTGATTTTACAATTCCTTTAGGTAAGACTTTCGTAATCGTCTTACAAAAAATATCTAATATCTAATCAATAAAAAAAACAAATAGCCGGACTCTTATTGCAAAGCTTCAAATTATCCGTAAACATCAGAGATTAAAATTCGGCAAGTTTTAACAATAAAATCTTATGTAAATAAATCTAAGTTTCTTAGCTCGATTTCTACTACTTAAAGCCAAATTGCTGTCGATTGCCAAATTCTTGATCTAGTTTCCCGCGAAATTGATTCGGTTTTACTTTTGCAAGAATATTCGCTATTGTGCTAATTGCTTTGAACCCTTTTCTTCACGCTAATTATAAACTACGCTATGGCAGCATAGATCTATTCTTAAACATAGCCGCGCTGTGGCAGGAGATCATCAGACAAATGAATAGATCAGAACCATCGACAGACGGATGGACGGACGGACAGACGGACGGATAGATGGACAGACAAGAAAACAACAAATTCTTCTGTGTTTTTTCTCGCGTGTTTTTCTTGCGACTGGCTAAAAATATGCAACAAAAACACGTCATAGCCATTATAAATAGATTAGGCCAAAAATATTTGGCTGTTGTTCTACTGGTAAATGTTGTTGTAATTGCTCGCTGGCTGCTGTCAAAAATGCACACAGGATTTTTGACAAAAGGTGGTGAGAGGCCCCAAACTGGGAACCATGTATTATAACATGAACGCAAAGAATCTAAAAAAAATCAACAAAAAAAAAAGAAAGGAAATTGGAAGAAGAAAAGTGTATAAATTATTTTTAACAGCATATGAGAAAAGAAATTGAGCGATAGGCGCCGCGCGCCATTTCGGCAAAATGAAAATGTGTCGCCCCGTTGAGGTTTTTCACCTCTTGCACGAAAAACTGCTCAACACTGCAACAATATTTTTTTATTTCTTGGGCCGACTTATTAGCGAGAGGAGAGAGGAATAGCGCGCGCAGTGGAGTGCGAGAACGAGAGCGCAAGCGAGAGGCAACTAAAATGCAGACCAAAAACGCTCGTGTGGCTTTTTATATGTATTTTTAGCAATTGTGAAATGTGTCGAGAATATCGCGCATTGCTTTTGCCGTTGCTGTTGCTTTTGCTTGTCTTTTATTTGTTGCTTGCGTGCTACATATATAAATTTTCACAAATTATAAATCACTTTTTTTATTTATGCACGCACACTCACGGCAAAGCGTATATGTGTGCGTGCGACAGTTGCCGTTTGCATAATGCCCAAAGCTCGACAATTAGCTTAAAAATAAAACACAGGCCCCACCCAAGAAGAGCAGCAGCAGCAGCAGCAAACACACACACAAATATACAAAACGGTACAAAACGAGCGACAAGTGCAAAGCGTAACAAGTAAAAAGTGCAAGGAGACGACAAAATTCCAGAAACCGAAATCAAGTCACCCACATCCGAAAGCAGCAGCAACAAGAACAACAAGAGCAGCCGAAGCAGCATCCACTATCTCACTCTCCCTCGTCGTCTGCAGCAATCAGCCTCCACTCTTTCATGCCTGCGCTCTGTCTGCATAGGCAGCGCTGCTGCTGCGGCTGCTGCTGCTGTCGTTACTTTTTCGTTAACTTATCGCTGTTGCTGCCTGCGTCGCAGTTGCTGTTGTTGCTGTTCTTCTTGCTGTGTGTGTTTGCACGTGCAAAATGCGCATGTGATGAAAAATCCAGGGCAAAGTCTGCACAGCTGCTGCGCAGCGCATGCGCCTCTGTTCACAATGCAAAGGACAACAAGCACATAAAGCACGTGGATAGGCAGCCGAGCAGGTGGGGAGCGAACAGAACGGCGACTAACTGAGCGACTGAACATGTTATCAGCAGAGCTAAAAATAGATGCTCGGCTCAAGGCACTCGAGAAGCTTATGAGCTACTTTTTGTAGCACTCCTTCAATGCACGCGTGAGCGTAAATTCAGATCTAATTGAAGGAACGCGTGAATGTGTAGGTGTGCGTTATGTTAACATATGAATGGGAATACTATAACTAGGGATCTATTAGACCAGAAAAAGCAATGAAATATAATTAATAAATAATTTATATAATATTTGAATTGAAACAGAATATATTAAAATACCTTTTTTGTGATGAGAGAATTTTCAAATTTAAAAGCTCTTATATCTTATATCCGAGTTCTCTCGGATAGTAATAATTCCTAGCTTTATAGATAGAAATTGTAATTTTATTGTATTTTATTTCAATATTATTCTTATTCATAATATAACATTCCTGAAATTGTGAGTTTGTTAGACTAGATATTTTAAAATTGCAATCAGCCATTAATGGGTAATTTATCCATTGTAATATTCCAATGAACAAACAGCTTGAGCTCATTCCTAAAATCATAAACGGGTTTACCCTATATGTTAAACAAGGCATAAAATATAAAAAATTTATTGCAAGTCAAATTGTTTCAAGAATTCAAAATTTGTTTATGGTTTTTTCCTTCTAGAACATATTCCAAAATTTTAAATGGTTTTTAATGTGTTTTGTAAAAAATACATTTCGTATGCATCACTTAAACCTAAAAAAAAGAGCCATATTTTAATGCAGGAAACTATTAGGCTGTTCGCATGGGCTTGGCAGACGGCTATAAAAATATATTATATATAATTTAATCAGTTAGTGACTCAATTTTTTGTGTACATTTTTAAGTTTACATTATACAAATATTAGAGCTAATACACAGCACAAAAAATATATATATTTGTTTAGCACTCATTTAATTTTGCACTATTCACGTTCGTGTGGATTTTTTTTTTTGATTCTACATAGTAACAGTGGGGCTATATAGCGATTATCTAGCCTATTTTACGATCTGAGCAAGCAAATGGCATATCATGCATAAAATTATATAAAATATATACACGTCTATTTCAAATGCACACATACACACGCATTCGTATATGTGTGCGTGTGTGTGGGCAATTTTTGCAGTCTGTGAACAACAGACGGAAACATTAAACATTCATTACTTAAAATTTTGTTGGCATCGCCCAGTTGGTTTGACGACCGTTGTCCAAAAACTGCAGCCGCATACAAACGACGCCATTAGAGTGACCCCCTCCCCCACTGAACGCCCCCGCTGGGAGTTGCAAATGGCACAACGATTGTCCAGCTATATGGAAATGAAAGAAAATAAAATAAATTACAAGCCAAGCAAAAAGTGCAGACGACAAAAAAAAAAAATGAAAACCCAAATGTCCAAAGCGTTGAAGAACCCAAGGAATCCCAATGTGTTATTTATAAAGAGTTTCGGTCCGCTGTGGCCCCCTCCCCTCCTTAACCAACTAAATTTAGCGTTGCGAAAAAAAGAAATCTTATTAAAATTTTAAATTGTCTGCAAAAATTTGCTCAACGTTGCGAAACGAAGAAGATTTGGGGGCAAGAAGAGAATTGTCGAGGAAGTGTGAAGATGACTCGTCTGGGCGTAATGGAAACCAAAAACCACCAGACATTGGCAACACAAATTGGCAAAAATATCGTCATCAGGCACACATCAGCTCATATATGAGCCTTGTCAAAGCATTCTGTCTAAGGCGCGTCTAACAACTATATATACATATCTATAGGTATATATCTAGTTGGCCAAAAACACACACAAAAATGGCAACAAATTTTTATTTATTTATATATATGTATACTTTTTTTTTTGGGGGAAATCCTAAGAGTTTGTATTGGCCAAAATCAGCGACAAAAAAAATGTTTTAAAATAGAATTTTTCTTTTATTTTTATTTTTTTCGATTTTCATTTATAAAGCGCAGCGTAACGAACCCGAAACGCCCCATTATTTCCTCAATATAAATGTGCTTAAGTTTTTTTTTTTGCTAGATCCAATTTTTGCTTATTATTTCAATGTTGGCTATTTCAGTAATCATAATAATACTTTTGTACTTTTAATTGAACGCACATTTTGCGATTTTTTATTCATTTTTCATTGGTGGAATATTTTTTCTCTTTGGAGTAAAGATTTCATTATTTATTTTGCAGTTTAATGTAGTTGTTAATCGTCTTGTTTTTGGCTGTTTCGACTATTGAACCTCTACTAATTTGAACAACAGCGTGTGAATTGATTTGTATTTGTATTTGAACTTGAACAAGCGCTACAATAATTGAGTGTGTGTTTGGGGGCTATTAAATATGACGGCTAAACATTAATTTTACATTTCGCATGGGGTTTGAGGAATTTGTTGATTTGTAATGAACGTGTGGAAAATTAAAAGTAAAATGAGGGTAACACCAAATGGAGGCTAGAATGATAATAAGGGGAGCGTTGGTAACAATTATTTGTTGATTCACAAAGTGACGCTAAAAAATCAAAAAAAATTAATGTAAATTTTTTGTAAAACAAGAATCTGGCATAAAATGACATTGAGACGCTAAATACCGTTGCAATAGTAAAGAGAATACCTTAAAAATGTTAATAGAGAAACAAACGCAGAAAAAGAAAATTATAAGTTATATGCTGCACATAGAAGAGTTGCACTCAAACGCTTTTCAAAAATTATTTAATTAATCAGAGGAATCCCAAAATGAGTTCATCAAACATTAAAAAGTATTTTCAAGCAGCCCACTAGGCAAACTCTCTAACCACTCTGGATATTAAATATAATCAATGTTAAAAGTTGGCGAAACTCTTTTGAACCCTTGAGACACAAACAAAAACACATTTAACTGCCTAAACCAAAACCATAATCGTAACATTATGCGCAAATATTAGCCAAGCTCCATTTAGTTGCCTCAAAAACATGAATACCAGACATTAGTTGGATATATTATTTTATAGAATATACAATGCTATCAAAAGAAAAGTTTTTTTAGCAGCCGTGGCCCCTGGCCCCTGCTCCCTCCACGCAGAGTCAATAACAATTAAGGCCTCAGAGTTCGACAAAAAGTTTTCTGGTTAAGCACAAGAAAAGTTTCACTTTTGGGCAATGGAGAGCCATAAAAATGCCGACCCCAAACGAGAAGAAAAATAGGGAGTAGTAGGAGGGCAGATATAAGTAAAATAACAGCTCAAACTATGCTCAAACTTTAAACAGAATGTGAAGTGAAACTTTTTCAATTAGTCTTAACAAGAATTTCGGTCAGAGGCTTCATTTGTGCCTTGGCCGCAGTCAAGTAAACCTCCAAAAATGTGGAGTCCACTCCTCGCCCGGCCCCTCCCCCTTTGTGGGGCTTAGCAGTTCAGGCTTATCTGACCGGGGCAGCAGTAAAGTTATCAACGCCACAATGTTGCTCACACGCCACGTGTGCCAAAAACAAAAAATAAAATGCGAAAAGTTGAGCCAATCCTTTCAGACAAACAGGTCAAAAGGGTAAAAGGAGGGGGGGGGGGCAGTAAAGTTCGTGTGGCAGATACGGGACAGGCTTAGACAAATATGAAAATCTGCTTGATTATGGCTGCGAGGGGATTTATGTCCGTGTGTGTGCGTTTATACAGGGCCCAAAAGGATTTGTGAGCTTTAGTTTATATAGCCGACAGGTACACAAACCGTGGGGGATAGTGGGGGGAGGGGGTAAAGGTCGGTCGTGCCACAACCAAATCCAACCAGCTGCCAATTTCATAATAAAGAAATATGGTTTGGCTCGTAAATAGCCCCTGGGAAATGCTGGGCCATGGGAAAACTGTCTTCAAGGAATTTCATGGACTGCACATTTATTACTATTGAGTGTGGGGGTGGGGGAGCTCTGCGGTGAACATTTAAGAATCGTTTAATAGCATGTGTGTAGCAGAAATGTTTTTAATTATCTTTCAGAGAAGCTTTAAAGCGTGAAGTTTGTTACGAGGAACAAATTAAGTTGAATTTTAATGAAACTTAGTGGACACTTGAAGGTCAAACTTATCTTAATATATTTGTAAATCAAAGGAAATAAATCAAATAATATATATGGTACAAATTTAGTTGTATTAAGAGAAAGTTGCGACACAGAAGATTTCTTAGAAATAAAAATAATGACTTGGGAGATAACACACCTAACACTGTATTCCTGGAAGGAAGAACTAAAAATGATTGCTTGATGCCGAGAATCCGATAGCCAGATTCCAAGAAGTGACAAATTAATACTTGAGAATAAAATGCAATTTTAACAAGAAATTCAAACAAGTTTATTTATATGTTTATTTTTTCGATTTTCCACAGGCAACGGTACAATTGATTTCCCAGAATTCCTTACCATGATGGCACGCAAAATGAAGGACACCGATAGCGAAGAGGAGATTCGGGAAGCCTTCAGAGTGTTCGATAAGGATGGCAACGGCTTCATTTCAGCGGCCGAATTGCGTCATGTGATGACAAATTTGGGCGAGAAATTAACAGACGAGGAGGTCGATGAGATGATCCGTGAGGCTGATATCGATGGTGATGGTCAGGTCAATTACGAAGGTAAGCATCTATCCCTATACTATATGTGCATGTATTTGTATAAATACCCGTATTAAACCCACTCGTTCGACAGCGCTAAGCGGCTTACGTTTTGTGTCGCGTGTCGTTGTTGTTTTCGTTGTTGTTGTTGTTGTTGTTGTCGTTTCATGTCATCCACTAATTGGATATTCGCACAACAGTTGTTGTTGGCTTTGGTAATTGCATGTACACAATTGACTTATTGCTGGGTTATGTGTGTGCGATGCCAAAACATTCGCATAGCTGCCGATTGAATCATAGCGACGCACACCCAAACACTTGCAACACACAACTGAAATACACACACTCTCACACCCGAACTATATTTGAGTCACAATTGGCACTTGTTTTGTCATGCGTTACTTTTTACTCATGATAATTTTATATAAACTGATTCATTAGCCGCTTTCAATGCGTGCAAAAGTCTATAGACAGCAGCAGTCCCAGCACATATGGCTATAGCCTCTTATAAATACCCTCTAACTGCATTCTATTGAGCATTTGGTGTTTTGTGTTAACATAAATACATATATCTAAAATTATGATTATTCAGAATTTGATCAGAAATTCTTTGTCAGCTTAATGACTAAACATTTTTCCATTTCCACTAGAAGCAGCTGATGCCCAAAAATAAATTTTGTTTGAACAAAAATTCAATTAGAAAGCAAATATTAACGTAAAATAAACATCATTTTATTTTCCCAGATTTCTATGAAACAGTTTTCTGATGTTAAATGATTATCAATCTTGGGTATTAACTAGTTTATCATGAGCATAGTTTCGAAAATTGTTCTTATTGTGTGTTCTTCGAAATGTAATTTAATTGCTTGAAAATTGAATTTTCAATTGAGCAAAATAGAGAACAAAACCTTAAGAAAAACACAGACAACAACAACAAAGAATATAGAATCAAGGTGTTAAGATTTTGTTGCTGTATCGTACACCCATTCATTGCAGTCATTGCTCATTGCTTTGATTGTACTTAGAAGCAACAAAAACTGAAATAATGGCCTGTGCGCGCCCCCCACTCGCAATAGCAATCAAATGTCGGGCAGAAATACAGATATATATGTGTGTAGTATATATGCGCATATATATAATGTCTACAACATATCGAGTTAAACAATTTTCAGCGCACAGCGAACTTGTGCCTCAAGTTCAAATAAAAATCGCTTGGCGCAAAGTCTTAGCGGATCAAATAGATTAATCACAAGCAATTTATGAACCTAACATAAAAATAACCAAGTGAAACAATATAAAAATAGGTACATTTTCAAGCGAAGAAAGCTACAAATCTTAATTGCAAAACTCGTGCGGGTGGAAAATCTACAAATTATGTGCGAATTCATTATAGCTGACAATCGATTTAGGAAGTAAATTAATCAGTTTAGCTTAAGTGCTGTGAAATCAGTTGATCAGCATATTTTGAACATTAGAAGTCTGGCGATAAGAAAATAAAAAATACCTAGATGTGTTTCTTTTTCTATGGACTTGCCTAATCAATTTTAGGATTTATTTTACTTGAAATCTTATCAAGCCATAATTGTCATAAAAAATTATTGATTTATTTAGTCATTGAAGTACTTTAAAATTGGCAGCAATTACTTGGAAATTTTTGTTTCAACTATTAGATGGAAAGATTTGTTTAAGCTAAAGATTGAAGGAAACTTTGTATTATTTGTTGTTCCTGGTATATAATTGTTTGTTCGTCTGTAGTATTTTTCTCAAAAGTATTAGTGTAATATTTTCTCACTATATGCGTATGGTTGCATTACATTTTTTGTATTCTTCACGGCTCTCTCTCGCTCTCGCTCTCTCTCTCTATCTCTGTAACACTTTATGTACTCTTTCTAGCCCGTTTCTACTCTTTCTCTCTCTCTCTAGAATACACCCATTTCTTTCGTAACTTTCTCGCAATATATCTCTGATGTATTTCTTTCTTTAACCTGTTCTCCTTCCTGCATTAAACAACATTTAAAAGCTGCCTGCCGCGATTTCCATCCTTCCATTTCCTCTCAATCTTCTATTCTTCTTCGCGTTGTCACTGAAAAGCTGTCGCTACAAAATTCAAAATTGTTTGGGATTTTCCGCTGAAAAACGCGCCCAAATTTTTAACAAACGCGCAAAGTAAAATGTTTTACGGGCTAAAACATAAATGTTAAATGGCAACAGGCACACGGCAAAAAGACAACAACAATTAAAAACAAATATAAATATTGTGCAATTATCTGAAGCAACAAAGAACAACAACAACTAGAAGGAGAATACAAATAAGAAGCAGAGAAGCAATAACTGGCAGCAGGCAATTTGGCGAGCTGTTTGAACATTGACCGACAACCCGAACAAACAGCAAAAAACAAATATATATCTATATGTATATATATATAAACGGTATATATATTATATATACTATAGCGAGATGAGCATAACATAAATAAATGCGCGTTGTTGCCATTTGCTTATTGCCAATTAACCAAAGTCTTTATTGTTGTCTTGTCTTGTTGGTAACGGCGGCTATTTGCCGTAGCCCCCCCCCCCCCCCCCAAAGCGGGGCCGTGAGGTGTGTGGGGCACGTCATGTGAAAATTATATAGCGCAAACAATAGGCCCGACCCGACTCCCATTGCTCTATATGCACACACGTATGGGACTTACTTTGGCCACTCGCCAAATATAAAAATGTTGTCAGAAAATAAGAGAGAGCAACAAAAATAAAAGAATTCAAACAGAGAAAAAGAAAGAAACCCAAGTCGAAAATCAAATAAAATGTTAAGCAAAAATACAAAGAAAACAAATTGAGCATTAGCGCAGAAGCGCGGCCAAATAATGTGTAGCAAAAAATTAAAAGAAATAAAATTCAGAGCTCGCGAATGTAAACAAAACGACGAAAGATAAACAGCAGAGCCACAAAAGCCCCAAAAGGCGATGGGGGCGGGTGATCTAAACGACTATCCAAAATCAAAATACACCGCAAAATTTCCTTGCAAATATTTTCTTCTTCATTTTTCCCCACCCGTCATAAAAAAGTTTTAATTTTATTTTAATTGCCAAGGCTCGAATTCGCACAACAAAAATGGCCTAAATTCGAACCCATTAAGAAATTTGATCAGAAAAAAGGGCGCGAGCTAAATGAAACTCTGAAATGTCAAGGCCCAACCCCAAACAAAGTTAATTTCTTTAGTCAATTCGTTTTGGGTTCGGTTCGAGTTAAAAAAGAAAAAATTAGAAGAAACATTTGCATATTTTGCTGTAAAGGGGTAATAACGACGTAAAGGCCGTCAGGGCGTGCCCCCTGAACTTGTTTGCTTCCTTTTGCAGTTCACATATCGAATGTTGCGTTTCTGGGTATAATAACGTTTTATTTTTAAACATTTGATGGTGCACAGTTTCTTTCTTTTTTTTGGTGGCATTTAACGAGCAAAAGGCGTGGATTTTGGGCATTTAAATGGGTTATGTAAATTCAGGATATGACTAAGGATTCGATTTATAGCGCAAGTCGAGGAATTTAAAGCGCAAAAATTGCTTAGCATTATAAGCCATTGAAAATTAAAAGAAATTGTTGAAAAGTGTATGAAATACATATTGGAAATAATGGAATATAAAAAATGGAATACCGTTTAAAAATATATATATATAAAAAATATTCCGAATTTAGAATAAATGTGAATCAGATAATATAAATTAAAATACTACAAAATCGGAATTTTAAATTAAAACTCTAATCAAAAGTTTAGACTAAAACAAATAAATATAAACACGAACTTGAAAAGTATTTCAAATTTTATCATACATATTTATTTATTAGTTGAGAAATAAAATGCGGACACTATTTAAATTAGAGCGCGAACTATACGATTATCAACGTTATATCACTTTGTCGCAGCCCTTGGGACAGCCGCTTAACGGTAAACGTAAACGCCCACCCATCGGATGGATCTTTACCTTTTAGCACCTGCATAACCAGGTGCCATGTGACGCGGCCCATTGCGTCCTGCGTATTTGTATTTGTTTGTGGCCAAGAGGCCAACAGTTTTCACATGCTACAAATATTTCAAAAATGCGCGCGACCACAGCAAATAGGAAAAACAAAAAAAAAAGAAAATTAAATTAAGAACAAGAGCAGGAAGAAGACCCAATAACAATGGCCAAATCCAATCAACGAACGCAGCTGCAACAGAGCGCATTGGATACCCTAACATCTGCGGGGCGGAGTGCGCCGCGAGCGGAGGCTGTCACTTGTCTATATTTAGGAGCTGCATGCAAACACCTGATAAATCGGGGACACAACACGAACACCGAACCAACAGCCGCGGAAGCATTTCAGCGGCCAACGCTCGCTGACAACGTTGCCAATTTGCGACCCGCTCAGCCCGCTGCCTCCTTCATAAAGTGTATTCTACACACACACACACACACAGATTGTGCAGCTTTTATCAGGCAAAAAAAGGAGAATAAAATCCAATTCTCATCTCCGTCTCCCACTTTTTGTCTCGTTCTGCCCGCCTCTGATTGCAGTCGCTATTTTTGGTGCATATACTTAGCACAGTAAATAGGAGGAGAAAGAGTATTCTATGCGGGTCTTTCAACTTTTTTATGTCATGTACTTTCACCTATTGCTGGTTATGAAAAGATTTTTTTCATTATCGATTTAGCCATTATACCATTTCTTACCAATTTTAATAACGAATGATTTTTTATCTTTCCTTAAATTCCTTCTAGCCATAACTATGCGAAAAATCAACAAATGATTTGACGTTTATGGTTTGGCCTGTAAAATAATTTTGCTTTTCTATTTGCAAGCAAACATATTGGTCAGAATTTATGTAAAAATTAACATAAATATTTCCAAATCATAACATAAATAATTCCATATGGTTTGGCCTGTAAACATATTTCTTGGTCAAACTTTATATAAACATTTTACCCCAATAAATTGCAGAGGGACACATGGGTCATTATTTTGGACTACACTAACTTTGTCAAAACTAAACCTATTTAAATAAGGCCTGTTAATTCTGCATTCAAATCTGGTAGCAAACATTTTCAATATTCCAAAATTCATGTAAAAATGTTTACCTTAAATAATTCCATGGTCCAAACTCGAAACAAAAATAATTAAATAAAAGATAATGTTCAAACTTTGGCCTCTTAATTAATTCTGAAACACATTTTTATAAATAATGCAAGAAATTACTTTTGGCATTTTTATAATAAACTTCCTGTCCTTTTTTAAAATTCTCAAGATTCCCGCAGCGTATTTAAAATTCATCGAATTGATATTTCTTTTGTTTTCCTTTGCGCCATTATATTTTATATGGCCTTTTAATCTGGCGCGTCTGGCAGCGCACTTAATAAATTTTCCCCGATTTTTCGAACGAGAGTTGTGTGCGCAGCTTTTCATCAGCCGTCGTCGTCAGTCAGCGGCCACGTCGCGCATCTTGTGACTCGCTCATTTGTCTTATTGATTAGTTGGGAAATTTTCTGGGTCCCGGCGTACGACACATCTATTTGCAGTTCTTGGTGTTCTTATTGTTGTTGTTGCTGTGCTTGTTAAACTGTTGTAATGATTAGTTGTTGTCTTCTCTTACAATGACGGAAGGTTAATGACAGCTATTTTCGGCTGCAATTTTCTAATTAGCTCATTGTAAAGTTTTTGGGTTCATTGTAAATGCTCCCTTTAAATTTTAAACTGTGCTGAAACTAAAGCGATCTTGGCTCTAGATTTGGCATATTCGAAATTCTTAGATTTCTAAATTAATTTTTAGAATTTAATTTTAATTTAATAGCAATTTCTGATCCATAAAAATAATTTAATTTAAGCCAATAAGAAATTCTCTATTTTTATATCGCAACTAATTGTATTTTCGTCTTCTCTATCCTTGCAGAATTCGTGACTATGATGACATCGAAGTGAAGCGTTAAATTATTTCTTTTTAAGCCTTTCTATTTTTTTAAGATGTTGACGAAGACTGTAGCTGTGCGCAATAACATCGCGCCACGCTGTTGCTATGGACCCCAGTAAAAGATCTTAAAAAAACAACAAAGAGTTAAGCAAAAAACAAGAAGAAAACAAAAAACAACATTTAAGAAACTTATAAAAAGAACTTACACTTAAACGAAGAAGATGATGATAAAGAAAAACAAAAAAGAGAAAAGCAAAAGCAAGAAAATTTAAACAAGCAAAAAATGAGAAAAAACCCAGAAAAAATTACATGAAAAATTATAAAAACAAAACACACTTAATTTTAAATGCAAAAAAAAAGCAGAAAAAGCAAAAAGAAAGCAAGAAAAACCAAGAAACAACAACAAAACAGCAAAACTTAAAGAAGTCACCGTTTAAACAACAACAAAAAGCATGTTATAAGTAAAACAAAATAAAACTACTACACTTAACTACAGGCATACCACACTACAACAAACAAGCAAACAACAACCCACAATCAGAACTTTGAGTAGCCGCAACGCATAGAGCGCAGCGCCCTCTATTGTTTGGGGGGACAGCAGCGCCAGCTGGTGGTGACATTTGTAGGCGAACTGTAAAACTAAATTGTTTCAAATATAAACACGATTTGTCGAATTCGTAGCAAAAATAAAGGCAAACAGCAAAAAAAAATTGTTTAAAAAAATATGGAATAAAAACTATTTGTAATTTTTGCAAAAATAAAAGAAAAAACTGGCAAAGTTTATATAGACACCAACAACAGCTCTACACACACACTACACACACACATACACACACACTGCACACTACACACTCACACACATGTCAAAACAACAACCAGAAATAAAATATATTATAAATACAACATATATATATTATAAATAATGTAAAATCAAACAACAACAAATTCTTCTTATTAAATTATATTTAAATTTAAAATTAATAAATATAAAGAAACAAACAACAAACAAACAAAAAAAATAAATAAAAATTACAAAAAAAAAACAAAACAAAACCAACTAAAAAATACATTTTCGATATAAAATTAAATTAAAGCATGCGATATATAAATATATATGTGGCACGCCATAGCGCTATATGTATGTATATATATGGTATTAACTGGCCGATCAGAGTCCAGCTTTGGCGCGCTTGAAGGAAGGGTTCTTTTTTGAGTCGAATGTTGGCAGTTGAGGTTTTTGGGGCCCCCTCAATGAAGGGGGCTCGGTGTTTGGCAGCGTTAACCATGAAAAATTTGTAGCAAAACTAAGAAAATTGTCTACGAATTGATATCTGATAAATGCAGCATTATATATTAAAAAAGATAAGCAAGCAAATCGCTACAACAGCAACAACTACACATTTCTCTAGTACTTAAGAGGCAGCAAAAAGCAAAAAAAAAACAAGTTAAACTAACCTATAAATATATATATATATATAAAGAAATAATGTACTTAAAAAAATAACATAATTTTATTATAAAGAATATACAAATTAAATATTTATACGCGAGACAGAAGCGGAGAAGCAGAGCAAGAAGATTTCATCAAACACACACATAAAAAAATAAAGAAGAGGAACAGCTAGAAGAAGAAGCAGAAGACAACTCTAAACAGCAAACTAGACGACGAAGTAGTTGAAGCAGTTTATGCAGCAACAACAACAGCAGCATAAAATTTACAATATATATATATTTATAAATAAAAAATTATATTATGAGCAAAACAAAAAAAACTAGAAGCAAAGACAAATTGTCGCAAATACTTGATAAGCAAAATGGCAAAAAACACTCAATATAAATATATATATATATATATGTGTATGTATATTATTATATGTGTATTTATGTACTAATATAATAATATATGTATATATTATTTTAAGTTAAGTGAGCTTATGATAAATTACAAAAACCAACCTACGAAAGAACCCTGAAAAAAAAACAGCACGCCTTTGCAAACAAAAAAAGAAAGAAAAAAAATAAAGTGCACTCGCCGAGCGCTGTACTTACTGTACTTCAGAAAACCTATCAATACAACTGTACCCAACGTCGACGCGCATAAGCCAGACCTAACCTAAAAAAAACAAGAAAGAAACACAACTGTACTAAAAATTAACATTTTTAGGCTATTTAATTTAGTTTCATATCGAAAACGTTTCCTTGTTTCCTTTCAACTCACTATGCTTGTTTTCCCCCTTCAGCTATTGTTGCTCTTGTTGAACGTTCTTCTAAACTATCCACACAACACCAGAATCTACACTACACTACACAACACAACACACCAATCCAATGCATCCAAACATTTTTGTCACTCTTTCGTTACACTCTTCTCCCACTGCATAAATCAACTGTGAGTATAATATATATAACTAAATATATAAAGCATATAATACTATATTGAATATGTTGTAAGTTCGGGTGGAATACATTTGTATTATATATAATTGATTGATTATATATATAAAATTTTTGGTTTGCCTGATCTTTTGGAACGTATTCCTTTACGTTCCGCGGGCAACAGCAAAAAACCAAAAACAAAATAAAACACCACAAAATCAACTTTTCTATAACTTTTTTTAAACAAACCCAAAAAAATAAAGAAACATTTTGTAGCGAAATTTGTGCAAGTTTTAAAAACCAGATTTAAACTAATGCAAGTTATATGTATGATCAGATAAACAATGGTCTCTATAATACTTAACAAGCAAAAACCAAACTCTAAACTTAATAAAAAAATTTAACTTTAATTAACTAAAAAAACACAAATTTTTCTAACTAAAAAAAAATGAAAAGAAAAGCAACACCTTAAGCCAGAATCCTTTTGTGACAAAATGTTTGTGCGGCTTGAATTCGAACGGCATGGCAACTCTGGCAACAAGCGCGACGCATTTCCATTGCAAATTGCAAAAAGTTAACAAAAGCGAAAAGTAAAAAGTTGCCGTATTGAATAACCCATTGAAAATTGTAGCTAATTTGCCTAACAAAATAAAGAAAATAAAAACAAACAACAATATGCAAAATTACATAAAAATAGCAAATTGTGTTAAATATTTATATTCTCATTTGCAAAGCAAAAAGCAGTCGAAATAAAAGCTAGAAATTTGTTAAACTAATGCAGCAGCCGTGGCGAGAGAGCGAAAATAAATAAAAACACAGTTACATATTACAATATCTGCAGGCATATGCATACATAAATAAATATATATATATATATTAAAGCTTAAGAAAGCATATATATTTATGAACATAATGTAAAAGTTTGATAAACAACAAGCAAACAAACCGCATAACAGCCAGAAACATGAAACAAACAGAAAAATTTCTTTAAAAAAAATACACAAACATTTTAAAAACCTCGAAACAAAAGCAAATCAAATTGTTGTTTTCTTTTCAAACAAATATGATTTGAATTTTAGTTGTTTTTTTATATTTTTTTGTTGGTACTTTTGGGATTGGCAATTTTACAGACAAAACAAATACACAAGATTCGGCTTGAATTCATTTGCCATTTTGTCATTCATTCAGCTGCACTCGCATTGCGTCTTAACGGCTGACGAGCTCCAAAAGTCAAGTAAGCGGTAACCCCGCGCCCCCCACACAGCTGGAGAGTCGAGAGCAGAGGAAAACGCTACGCGCATCCAGCGCATCCTGTCTATGAATTTAATCTCAAGTTAAATATAACATTCGATGTATCTAACTCAACAACCACCTATAAAAATGTTTTCAGTGTCGAGAAATAAATGTCTTTAAAAGTTGCTGCAAAATATAAATAATATATATACATATATAAATATTTTTAATGTCTATATACATACATTATAATATAACCTATATGCATATAATTAACATATGTACCTATACCAAAAGATAAATAAATATAACGAAATTACCAGGCAATTACTTGGCCAGCCCTCGTATATAGTATGCACCTAAAAAAGTAAATAACAATTCGAACAGTTCTTAAAATGCAATTCTGAATTCTTTTTAAAATTTCCAAAACTTCGTAGCATAAATTGGACGTATTTTTCGATTGTTGTACATAGGGAAAATTGCACTAAATAATGTGTCTAAAAATAATCGATATATCTGAAATATGTATACATATTTATATATACACCATATAATACAGATATTGATGTTGTGCTTAGTTTGTAATATTTTCAAAAATTCTAAATGTGCAAAGTTTTATTGTCAACATATTGGAGATTAAATAAAATATATAAAAATAAAAGAAAAATAATTGGGAATGAAAAGCAATTGTAGGCCTTGGAAAATATACTAAATATGATAAATAAGTGCATACAGACATATATATATATAAAACTTGAAAGGAACACAAATACCTACAACTATAAAAAAAATCTATGCTGGCAATTTTTAAAATATCAAATTTTAAATATTTTTAAATTAATTTAAAACTTTAAAATGTCTCTTTAAGCATATAAATAATATTTTTGTCTTTAAATTTCAAGGACTTATTCAGTGCTATTCCAAATTTCGCACGTTTCGAAAAAGTCACAAAACGATTCGATTCCGCACGTTCCACCTAATTGTTTTTGGTGTTTAGAATCACGACCGAAATTGTATCGTTTTTGCTTTTTCGAAATCAATTTCGATCACTTTTTCGATGGCAATTGGCAAATTGTACGAACTTTGTTTGTATGCGTGTGTTTGTATGAGTGTGTGTAATTGTGTGTGTGTGAATGTAAATGTTGACAACTGCAAATGTTGTCACAAAAAAGAAAAAAATATAAAAATGTGTAAATTTAAATTAAAAATTATAAGCCGCCCATTTGCACTTCAATAAAATGTGCTCAAATTAAAAATCTATTTTTTAATTTGAATTTCAAATTACGTAAACAATTTCAATGAAATTTGGAACTGGCTGAAATAAGTTAAATCTTTTCCAGTATTTTTCCCATTTACAATATTTAAAAATTAAATTTTATGTGATGATTCCTTAAATAAGAAAAATATGTAATTTAATTTAAGATAGAAACTGTTTTTTTGTATTAAGTTTCATAAACTCTATTACCGTTCTTTTTAAATTTAAGATTTTGCTTAAAGCTAGCTTAATTTAAAGATTTTCTTTAGGTTTAACTATGCCTAAGGTTAAGTATTTGTAAGTCCTCAAAGTATGCAACACATTTTGTAAGTTTTTGCCTTGTCATAGTCAAAATTCATATTTTCCAACCAATATGATTTTCAATATGCCAGCTTGTTGCACTACACAAACACCACACGCACACACACACACACATAGACAATGACATAAACAAAAAAATTTCTGGGTTTTTGCGACATTTTGTGGACTGCGAAATTGTTTGAATTTTCTTCAAACAGCTACAGAGCGCAAAATACAACAACAACAACTACGGCATCGAATTTTAAGAAAAACCAAAAGATATGTAAAAGAAACCTTAAAAACCAACAAAATCAGCGCATAAGCTGTTAATTTTAAGCATATACCGATTATATAAAAATCCTAAATGTTGACAAAATGTAACAAGTATATGATATATATATTGATATATTTAGTACGTCTAAAGACAAACAAAAACACAAAACAAGCTTTACAAAGAACTAAAAAATGAGACACCTATTCTTTAGACAGCAATACACAACACTGGAACACACAAACACACAAAACTACACACAGTAATCAAAATTTTTGGCAAGACAAAAATGCTCCAAAAATAGAATGGAGAATAGAAAAAAAAAGAAAAGCCCCTAAAACAACAACTGAACTTATGTAAACTGTAACTTCTAAGCGCTGTAAACGACAAGTCTTAACGATTTAAATACAAAAAAACATTTTCTTTTGTAATTATTAAATTATTTCCAAGAAAGAAAAACAAAACTAGAGAGCTATTTATACCACAATGTAACAGCAGGTAAATAGAACAATTTCCATTATATAAAGTATTAAGGTGCATACCTAAAGAAATCAGTTAACTGTACCACAAAACGTAAACAAAATCAAATGCGAAAACCAATTTCATAAGCTAAAACCACAGTCGAAACACCTTCTAAACAAAATGAAGACAAAAAGAAACAACAAAACCAAACTAAAAACCATTTTAATAACAATTCTATTCTACTTAACAGGCAAAGAAAAACCAATAAAGACAGAATATACAAATAAATGAATAGTTTTTTAATTGCTAGCGCTTGGGAGATTTATATTAATAATTTTTAATTGGGATTATTAATTTTTTAAATTTTAATTTAATCTACTAATCAATTATTTAGAGTGTAGAAAGCTTTTACTTGTACAACAGTGCGTATGTGCAATATTTTTAGCGCCATCTATGTCTGAAACTTGCAAAAGAGCTTTTTGATAGCTTATTAGAACTTGCAGTTTAAACCAACTGTTAGGCATGCATGAAACAGATTTCAGTATGTGGAAACTTTTATTCCTGATTATACTATTTTAAACATAAAAGGGTTATATTTGTATGGGACATAAAATCACAGCGCGGAACATTTTCACTATCCAAACAACAGTTTTATGCACACTACTATAATTTTAAAGCTCTATCATCTGCAGCTCACTAAAAAGAATTGTTTTGTTTTATTATATATACGGAAATATAAAGCATGTTAGAACCCTCTTTAAGCTTGAACAGCAATGTATTTTTAAATATGCAGCTCATATAAGCTCATTGGGTACAAATTAAAGCTTGGTGAGCGTAAGTGCATCTTCTTATGCTTAAAAGTCGCTAAACATGAGCTTTGCATTATTATTCCAAGTGCAGCTTTTACTGCTCGAAACACTCTTATTGTTTTCAGTCCGCCAGGTGGCAACGCCAAGCGCTCATTTTGTGAATGAATAAAGCACACAAAATGCACACAGCTTTTACACAGCACTCAAAACAATAAGCAAAACCCAAAAAGCTCACTCAATGCAGCTATGCAGCGTCTAGGCGGATGCTATGTTTAGAGAAGAACGTTTGGTGCGGGGGGAATTTACTAAGGCGGAGTGTGGGAGGTGAGACGTAAACAGAATGTTGATAGACGAGTGCAGAGAGTGCGGTGAGCGGCGTGCATTGTCTGTACTTTTGTTATTTGTTTTGCTGCGCTCGGCAGCTGTTCGGCCGTGAGACGAGAGGCTGGCAGCGCAACTTCGTCTGCGACGTCGGCTGCTGCTGCGTCTGCTGCGGCTGCTGCTGTCGCTGCTACGGTTCAGTCGCTCAGTTGCTGGCAGGACGTTGACAGAGCAAGTTGGTTGGGCGCGCGCGTCTTGTGTTTGACTTGTTAATTCGCTGTTGTTATTGTTGTCGTTGGGTGCAGCGCGTGCATGCGAAAGTGGCAGTGGCAGTTGCAGTAACCGTGGCCGTAGAGTGCATTTAAAGTAACGAACGCTGGCGGCGCGTGTCCTTGCCGGGCGTCTGCTTCTTCGCCGTTCACTTCTTTATTATTGAAGCGATTCCCCAAAGTGTGTGCATTGTAAATGCAGCCATAAAAGCGCCAGCTTATATATTTGATATTGTCAAATCCTTTTGGCCATATGCTGCGGGCTGCCGCCGTGTGCAGCATGTTGCCGCTGGCGCTGACTTTGGTGTCGGCTCTGGCTTAGTGGCGTTACCCCGCCATGTCCTTGGACAGCCAGTGAACGTCAGTTTGACGCCGCATGGCCAGCGAACGTTTAGCCGGCGGCGGGCGCCATGCGCGCGTCAGTCCGACGCCGGGACGTGGCAGCAAAATCGCGTATACGCCGTGTCCGCGCTCCGAGCCGCCGCAGGATCTGGACTTGCCCGTGACGGCGCGCAATTGCCTGGCCATACCCATGTCCTCGCTGCAGACGGCCAATGGACCGAATAGCAAAGGTGAGCAGCTAATTGTTGTGTAAGCGGAGGGCAGGGAAGGTGCGAACTTTGTTGATATCAATATTTGCATTCCCTTTACTTATTGAATGCGGGTGAAAGAAGGGTATGCTGTTGTTATGCAATTACAGTACATGTAACCTGTGTGTGCATGAATATATATATATTTTCTTGAGCAGCACCCAATTATTCGTTCTTCTGTCCATTTGTCTCTGTCTGTATCCTAAATCCGAGAGACTCTGATTGCTGAGAACTTAAAATTTAAATGTAGATATTAATCTACTTTAAGCCCGGTTCAAACCCGTAACTCTAATATGTTTGGAACCTTAACGCAAATCGTGAACCGAACCAGATTTCTTGTTGAGAAAACCAGATATACGAACCGATCTTAAAGGCAGGGCGATAACAATTTGACAATTCTGTTCGATTTGCAGCCATAATATTTTGTGAAATTGCTTACAGGGAATCTGCTAGTCGAGCACTCTCGCCTAGCGTACTCCAACGTATGTTGGCATGCAATTGTTGTCTATGTTCGTGGCATAAATCAGGCAAAAAGGGCCGCCGCAGCCGCCTGCATTTGCGCCTGGCAATCAAACTACATACAGATATTTTACAAAGATATTGTTTTCTTTTTTCTCTATCATTCTATTTTTTTTGTTTTTTTGCCTTGACATGTTTCGTGTGTTGTTTGATGAGTTTTTGCCTCCTCCCGCCTTTAATCTTTATCTGCCGTATTTTGTCTTCCGTTTGCTTTTTTTCAAGTGGCAATTTGCATGGGAATTTCGCAGCTGCCGCTGCCGCTGCCAACACGTGACTTTGATGGCAATTTCATTGTCAATGCGAAACACAAATGGCAAATCAATTCAAAGACCAGACAGAGAGCAAGAAATAGACCTAGGCGAACTGTAACAAACACACAAGCAAGGCAGGCGAAAGCAAAAGGAAGAAAATACGAGCATGGCAAAGAGCGAGTCTCTTAGAGTACAGTTTTAGCATAGCTGCGATCAACGTTAGCTCTTATACTACTTATGCACTTATACTACTGCTGCTGAAATGAAATTCATTGCATTGATTCCTCAAAATGTCGCCTTTACATTTTTGGGATTTCTTGAGTTTGTTTTATACTCAAAGCCTGCATTTTATTAAAATACATTACTTTAAATTAACCTTCAAATGTTCTGGGATATTAAGATCATATCATTTAGTAATAAATCGAAATCGCTTCCTTTATTTTTATGTTCTTATAAAATGTTTTTATGTGAGAAGTTCAACGGACAGGGTAAAAACAAAGACAGATTTATGTTTTTTCTATGGTTTGGTTATGGAATGGACTTAATTATAGCTTACAAACAACAGGAATATTAAGCTATTGAATTTTAAGATATAGGCACAGGTTACGAAGCAATATTTAAAAATTAATATACTAAAAATTAACTGCTGAATAAATAAAAATATGTTTTTATATGCATTTAATATGCGTAAAAATATCTCTGAAAATCAGGCAATTTTCAAATAATATAATTTGAAGTAATTCTATTTTATACTTTATAGTATAGTTCCGTTGTTATCTTGTTTTCAACTATTTATTTTTACTCTTGAGATACTGTAATTTTACTGTAATTTTCTTTAATAAAAAAGTACATTTTAAACGTTTTTAAATGTTTTTTTCCGAAAATGTCCATATACAGCTTTATATTGTTTCTAAGTTCATTTCTCACTTATTCAGCTAGTTGCTGTCGCTTTAACAAAGTGCGATTAATGCCAAAATGCTCATCACTCATAATTAGCCATGTTTTTATGTGCCGTCAACACACAACCGTGCCGCAGCCCGCCTGCCACCACATTTGGCAGATAATAAAACAAGACAAAATCAGCAACAGCTCAGTGCAAAAACCCGCCGACGGGCATTGCAACATAATTTAAAATTAATGGTGGCAGCAACAGCGCCGTGTGGCGCCCCAAAGGGGGCACAGTTGCAGCTGTCGAAAGGCACAAGGCACCGAGAGGCAACGCTCAATGTGACCCACAAAAGCTACTCAAGACTGGGCCAAGAAGCTATTTTTTGTTGACCCACTGATCGATGGTGCAAATCACAGGCGACCCACAAAGCGTGTGTCAGCCAGAATTAAGCAGCTTCCTAATTAATATTTATGCACCACAGGCAACACACATACACACACACACACTCCCACCTAGAAAGAAAAGTCAATAAAGTGGGCGACGTTACGCCCAGCTGAGCTTAAGCTGAGCGCCAGCTGGCAACGTGCAACAACGCAGCGTGCCACGCGGCGTGAAATTTATGCAGCGTTTGGTGCTGTTGCATATGCATGAAAATGCAGAAAGCAGAAATTGCGTATACGCCGCATAGTCAAAACAGCTAACAGCGAAGAATAAACACCGCCCACAATCAAGCACCTCGTGTGTGAGTGTGTGTGTGTGTTTGTGTGTTTGTCCCGTTACTGATTGCTTTTTAGTATGCAAAAAAATAGACCTATACTTAAGTCTCCGGTCCATAGCTGAGCTTATGAGAATACGGTTAGGAAGATTGAAAATCTTTTTTTATTACGCGCGTTACAGATCAGAATTGAAACCAATATTGCGCAGCTTATTGTCTCTTTTAAAGTTAAAGTTAAAACAGCTGTCTGGGCTATTAGGCTCAGAGCAGCTGTTAAATGACAGTTTCATGCTTTTGCATAACATTTAAATAAAGTGCCTAACATTTTTATACTAACCTAACTTTCAGTGATTCTACTGATCAATAACAATACGAAGGCAAATTTTGCAAACGAAATTGAAAAGTTTAAAAAGAAATTGAAATGCCTGCAAAGGTTAAAGCAATGACAAGAACAATAAGATAAATTGATAAAACGGAATATTTGCAATTGAAAATGCTAAGATTTTGACATGCATGTACAACATTTTATTTTGAATAATGAATATATGTGAAATGTAGAATCAATCTAAAGGATAAACCATGAATAAAATGCCATCAGACGTGAAAATCGGTTCAGTTTTGACAAAGTTATGGGCGTTTGAAATATGGGAGCTATGGAACCGAGAGCTTTACATGTCAAAATTTTTGTCAATTTTTGCATGATTTTTGACAAAAAATTTAACCCCCTCAGAATCGGTTTTAATGTTGTTTTTTATACTTATTGTGACAACCACAATCGATTAAAAATAGAAATTCCGAATTCGAAATTTTGAAAAAAAAATTTTTTCCAAAATGAGTAAGGGGGTGTACATGCTTTTTTTTCCAAAAAATTCAAAAAAAATTTATTTTCAATAATGCATATATTTGAAATGCAGAATCAATCTAGAGCACAAACCATGGACAAAATGCCATCAGACGTGAAAATCGGTTGAGTTTTGACTTAGTTATGGGCGTTTGAAATATGGGAGCTATGGAACCGAGAGCTTTACATGTCAAAATTTTTGTAAATTTTTGCATGATTTATGAAAAAAAATTTGACCCCCTCAGAATCGGTTTCAATGTTGTTTTATATACTCATTGGGACAACTACAATCGATCAAAAATATATATTTTGCTCTACAGGGTATTAACAATGAGAAAAAAACTATACAAATATTTCCATAAATTATATTTCCATAATTATATGATAACTGTTTTCTTACCAGCTGCCTAACATAATTATACAAATTAATGAAACTTAATGAAATAGAGAAACAGTTTCTTAACTGTTGCTCCATTTATGGACACAAATAAAACTTAACTTGCTAAATTAACAGCATGCTGTTAATTAATTTCTTAACAGCTGCTCAACATTCTTACACAATTAAACCCTGACAGCGTGCTGTTTACTAGTTCTTAAGAGCCTCTTAACATAATTACATAATTAAAATATTATTTACTTAAGAGCCTGCTGTTAATTAATTTCGATTGTTTAACATAATTATCACAAATCGAACATAGTTCTCATGACTTTTGCCCCGGAGACTATCAAAAAGTGACATCGAAAGTTTGTCCAAACAGCAACAGTCACCAGTTTGAGTTGTTTTCGCATTTCTCCCCCTTTCTCTGCCGTTTTGGTATCTGCTAACCTTTGCTGGCTGCCAGCCAAATGTGTAAATTATAGTGCGGCTCCTGCGGGGGCGGAGACGCCGCAGCGTGGTTGGTTTGTCGGGGGCAACATTGATAAGTAGCCTGGCAACATGGCAGGTCACTTCATTTATCACAATTTATGGCCGTGCGGACATGCCAATTGGAAGCTGCAGGTGTTTTGCACATTCACTCTTCATTTTTAGTTTCTTAACTATCTGGCAACTTTGTTTCACTCGACTGCACCTCAATTGGTAATTTACGTGGACCTGCACTTGGCCTTGGACTCTGCGTGGCCTGAGGGTCGAGCAATTGATTTGATGCGCTGCCAAAGATTGTCAGCTGCCCGCAAAAAGCAATGGAGTTGTCAGCCAAGGTCTAAGCCGAGCCTATTGGCCAAGAACAAATGTTGCTGCATCAGCTGCTGGCATTTTGCTTGCATCCTTGTTGTTCTCTTCATGCTCTATGGCTTCTCTTTTGGCTTACGTCTAATGCTTCCTGGCTAAGGCAGATAAATCAGCTTAAGTCTTTCATCTGACAGCTGAAAAGCCAGTTTATTAAAAAAGACTCCGTTACACACACATACAAAATAAAATCGCTGCTCGCACAAGGGAACTGAATACCCTTTTGTCGTTGGCTTAACCAATCTAACTGTTGAATATTTAGCTCTAATCTTATTAGGGAAATTCCTTTTTTATACTTTTCTTCAACTCTCTTAAGCAAACATAATCACGTTTTCATTGTTGTAAAGTTCAGAATACTTTAAAAATTCATATAGAAACTCACATAATTATTCCCCAGTGCAGCTGCGTGTGAGCCAAACGTTTACGAATGCTATGCACAGCGGACTAGCAAAAGTAAATGCTCTCTCGAGAGAGGGAGAGTTTGCATCTTATGTGTGGGTGTGTGTGAATATATTTATTACAGTTACATTGGTGCATTTGGGTTAACTTTGTGGGTGGAGGCACTTGTATTTAACAACCACATAGTCTATTAAATCCTTCTGGGTTTAAGTAAAGTGACCATCATGGCAATTTTCTGTTCAGTTCAAACCAAATATTCTTATCGCTTCCTTTTTAAGGCAGAAACATTAAATAAAATGTTGAAGCAAAAAGGGAGCTGATGAGCAGATAGCGAGAGTATATACATAAATATATTTTTTCTTATTTTTGATTTTTAGTTAAATGAATATTTTAAATAGCAGTAGCCTATATTGCCTTCGGCATTCATACACTGGCCTGGGATTCGAATCTGAAAAGTGCAACTATTTAAGAATTCATACATGCCTCTGTCCGTAAATCAAGTTATCTGTAATACCACGTACCTGGAACTTCTAACAGCTGTCCAGCTGCAGTTTATAAATAATAAAATAGAACAAACAATCTACGTTTAAAATACCTATGCACTTAAGGTATAATTACTATCATTATCAACTAACAATTTATTATGTAAATTACTCTATTGCCTTTTCCCTATACTAAAGGTTTACTCTGGCTAGAAAAATAATTTTATAAAACCAGAAAATACTAGGATTGCCACTTTAATGTGTGTCTTATCCCTCACTCCATCTATTTTTAAGCCTCTTTGTGTCACGCTCTGATTTATTTATGCAAAATGCGCAAAATGCCATTAAAATGTTACAACAAAAAAATATGCTAACAAAAAATTACTTTTCTTATGCCCAAAAGTCTAAACAATAAAAATATTTAATGCATACGCGAAGCGTTTCACTAATGTCATTGTTTACGGGGCACGGAATGGGCGCCCCAGTTGTGCCCCTAGCCACGCCCACTCGGTAACAATACATGTACAAGCGCAGGTCGTAAAACCCCTTTTTCTGGAGTACGTAGCTCTAGAGGCGGTATGTGTGTGGGTGTGTGTGTGTTAGTCCTTGTCCACACACACGTGAAATTTATGAGCTTGCACTTGCCAAGCTGCCACGCCCACTGCGCTGCTGCCTCTGCTGCTGCTGGGCTGACTTTTTATGTTGGCAGCGCTGCTTATCCGCAGTCTGCGGCATTATTTTTACTACTCACAGTCGAGAGGATGGGGGAGGGGGAGGCGGAGGGGGTGGGTTGGCTTAAGAAAATGAAGAAATGCGCAAATAAAATAAATGCCAAAGACGTTGACAGGCGGCAAGAGGCAACAAAGTTGCCTCCAAGCGTTGCAACCCTTTTCAAAAAAAATATAAGTCACGTACCATGTGGCAAGTCGAACTTGCAACAGCGCCACAATCGGCGTGGAAACTGGCAGTTGTTATTTTCTGACATCGCCTAAATAATTAATATTTAATTCAATTTTCCTTATGGCTGACAACGAATTTTGCATGCCACAAGAGTTTGTTGCAATGTTGTTGCACAACAGCTCAAATGGAGTTTTCATGTTGCAAATATGTTAATACAACTGTATGTAAAGTACATTGAAATTCTCACAAGCCCCACTAGTTAAAGCGTAAAACCCACTGTCAAATTTTTATGAATTTTAATTCGGTTGACTGTGAAAGTACGACATCATTGGGAATTTTCGATTGATGGGTGATGGGTGACTGGTCGGGGGAGTTCTCTCAGTCATGTGCCTGCTACTATCAGCAATTATGCCATTGTCAAATATAGATCAGTTGGCTTTTGAACTCTTACGATCCGTAAAATTTAAATTGCAGCTATCTAGAGATAGTCAAAAGTTGGCTTAGGTTATGTCCGATGGGCAAAGTCCAATAGATATAGTAAAAAGAAGATTGTGACAGTTGGACAAAACCAGGCCAGAACAATCGTCAACCAGAAACAGATTTGTTAGATTGCTCCAGGAAGACATATTTATGTAATACGCTTAGATAAAAAAGCAAGAAATTTGTACTTTCATCAAGTAAATGCAAAATCTGGTTAAGATCAAAATTTCTTAGCTTGCGAATAAAATTCCTATGTGGGGAAAATTTATACATAAATCGCAAATTTTTAAACATAAAACTCAAATGTAAAACTTAATCTGGAAATCGTTGTACGCTTAAAAACGTTTTACGTTTAATAAAAATAATTCTTTTCATAAGTATTTTTCCGGTACATCAAGTTTAATTTATTTTTCTATTCATGCATTTTACAGTTTAGGCCCATCTGACTTAACAGCTGTTTTGTCGTACATAATTCTAGTTCATCAATTTAAATCAATCCCAACTTTAATCACAGTATTATTTTTTTGTACTGTACTTGTAAGCCATTGAAATCAGCTATTCAAAATTGTTTTTTTTTTCAAGTCTCTTCTATCAAATTTTTATATTTTCATTTCCCACCAAACCAAGTTTAATTTCACTTTTTCTCATTGCTCTAAAACACTCCAATTGCAAATTAGTTTTCGGCATTTTAGTTTTCACTAAATTTCCACTGAATCGACAAACGGAAACGCAAATCGATTGCAAATTTTGTCAGGCCAACCGCATCGCCCGATATTATTTGCAGACATTAGTTTTCCCAAATGCCAAATGGGCTTCGACCATAATTGCCAGCAATTTCCTATTGACCACAAACATTTTGGCCCAATGCAAACGATCTGCAAGTTGGCACATAAATAACAAACATAATTAGCAGAACAAAAATGCGGGTAAAATAAAATATAAATAAATATATATATAACTACTAGACTACACACGACTAGAAGTTATTCAGGTGGTAGGTTTGAATAGTGAAAGCTTAAATAAGTTAACCTAAATACACCTAACACGCGTACGAACACTTCTGTAAACTTACGCCCAAGAGATTGTTTCTCAAATTAAATAAATGAATAACATTAAAAAAATATTTGTCTATTTACTACAAACTGTTTATTCCCAATTGTAAGTTTATTTTTTCAAAATTGTATCTGATTTTATTGCTTACCGGAAAAAAATTAAATATTTATAACTTTACTTTTTACTATGTGCTCCAAATAATTGATTCCTAAATACCCTTTGGGCTTATAAATCGTTTATGAAAATTTCAGGATAAATATTGTATAA
Source organism: Drosophila robusta (assembly GCA_035043565.1). Taxonomy (NCBI): domain Eukaryota; kingdom Metazoa; phylum Arthropoda; class Insecta; order Diptera; family Drosophilidae; genus Drosophila; species Drosophila robusta. Next base: position 9,193,781 of record JAWNMW010000584.1, read on the forward strand.
CGTGTGTTCATTAATTTAAAGAGGTAAAACAAACCTAATTAAAAACGTTTATCTTATCTAAAATAATTGTGTTTTCTGAGCAATAGTTTTAAATTTGCAGAATGTGTAGAAAACGTGCTTAAGTGTGTGTATACCAATTTTCTCTATATCTTCAAAATTGTGGCCGTAATTAAATAAGTGAGATGCTCAGCGGAAAAAATTGAAAAGAATCAAGAGCTTATTCAAGAAGAGCTCACAGGCCAAATTTGTTTTCTTTAGATACTAAATTACCCGTGTCTTTGAAGTTAGATAGATGACAGATAGATAATTAGATATTGACTTGACTCACAAATAAAAATCATGCCAGATGTTTACCTCCTTTACAAATAATACCCTTTCAACCCAATGCCATAACTACAGGGTATTGAAACTATTATTATTGTAAGGGCTTGAAAACTGTCATTGACAGCGCCTAAAAATATGCATTAATATATGACATTTGCATTCACCCTGATGAAAGCTACAAATTTTTGCGTATGGTAATAACGACTATATTATATATTGTGAATATTGTGAATAGAGGGCTGAACATGAATTATTCGGCTGATTTATTATCGCTAAAGTTTACAATGGACGCCAGGGCGCATGAATAATGACAACAAAAAATTACGGGGAATATTTTTTTTCCTCGTAATATTTATGTGAAATATTGTGATTCCATTTTTTTTGCCCTAACTTTTGCTGTCTACATGATGAGTAATTGAAAAGCTGTCGCAAAGATACCCAAATGCCAATTTTGATTGACATGGAAGGCATTTTGGGGCTTATCTAACAATACGCTGATTTAAAAAGAAATCAAAGAAACTAAAATTTACGACAGACACGAGGTGAAACTTATCGAAAACCAAAAAAAAAAACCGGAATAGGTATCTTAGACTCCAGCAACCTCGACTGGCGGCGCAGTTGGATTTTATTTGTCTGACAGTTAATAAGTGTGTATTTTCTGTGCAAAAGTTAATAAACAAATTGAGTCGAAATGTATCGCCACGCCATGCAAAGGGCATTCGAAATAACGAAATTGGATGTTAGCTTCGAGTTTGAGCCAAGTATTTTGAACTGCGAACGCACAGACACAACACGCAGCAAATTGGCCCAGTTGATGCACTGGCTCCGGCAGCTGCACGAGACGCCGCCGGTGCCCTTGCAATGCGACTATATGGGTGAGTTGAGCCACCAATAAGTATGTTAAATATTGCCATAGAAAAACCCCCTTCAAGCCCAATTCTTGACCAAAATGCACACAATCAAAGCATAAATTTTTGCATATGCCTTTCAGCTGGCTTGCTGAGCGGGGAGGGGGAATCATTGTTTGGCCATTTGTGCAGTTGACCTCTGGGTTTTATAGCTGAACGAGTGAAGCTGCTGGAGAGGGGGAGCTCTGACATTTATGAAAGCTTTTGGTCAGCAGGCTACAAATTATTTAGATATCAGCACATTTGCCTGGTCCCCAAAACTGCTCTTTATGACTGTGTGTGTGTGCAGTATTTGTGTGTGTGTGTGTTTCTGTGTGTGTATGGTAATTGCATATGTTAAGCACTAGTTGTGCGTACAGTTATGCAAATATGCAATCAGAAACTGTCAGCAATGATTGCATATTTGACACTTTCTTGATATTCAGCAGTTTCATATTCAGCTCTTAGTCATAACAAATATTGCTTAAGATTGGGAAAATTTAAATTTGTTATCTTTAACGAAAGCCAAAATTTCAAATACAAATTTTTCTGTTTATTTCCAGTTTATTATGGTTAGATATGTGCGATAACTTTGCATTCTAAGTTAGACACAATATATGTAGAATTATTTTAATTATAATACTTTTATTATGCATATAATTATATTTCCCCCAGTTTTAAAAATACATAGACCACATTTCTGCCTAAAGATTAAAATTACAATCCATAATAACATAAGAACTAATAAATTATTATGAACTTTACTAATAGCTCGAATACCCCTAGTGTCCTAAACTTCACTAGATACCTTGTTATTCCATATCCAAATTACCTTAAATGGCACATACATTATTTCCATATTCTCTCTTTTATTCTTTACACTTGTCAGGACATTATTTTTTTTTGGTTATACATTGAAAAATTCTAGTTATCTCTATTCTAGTATAGCCACTTTGTCATTAGTTGTCTGGCTGAAAAAAAGTAAACGTTTATGGCATACGATTAAAAACTTTCAACAGTTACATAATTTGAACGCCCTAAATGGAGTTTTCCATGCATTTTAATGTGGCATGCAACAGCGAGCCGCAAAAGGAGGATGCAGCAAATGCAGATGCGACTGTTATCTGTGGCATCGTTGCCATAAACATTTTCACAGCAGTCATAAAAAAATAAAAACAGGCAACCATATCCCATATATATATATATATATGTATGTGTATATGTATGTAGTTTTCCGGCCGCGAAATTTCATTGCGTTTTCGTTTCTCTTTTGGCGCTTTTCTTGTTGGTATTTTTGGTATTTACGCGTAATTTGCACAACATTTTTCAATTTTATGACGGAAATGAATGACGTTGTAATTTATGTTGTGTGTATGGGATGTGGGCGAAGGGGGTGGGGGGTGGGGGGATGGTGTTGGTGTTGGCCGAGGGGTATTTCCTTTTTTGATGGGTATGGTTAAGCAATAAACTGGCCGAAAACAGCTGCCAAGGAGAAACCAAAAAACGGACACAAACAGATTTACTCGCAGCTTGGGTTTTTTAATACCCTGTGTATGTGAAATGGGTGGAAAAGGGCATGAACAAGCTTGCGATAATTGCCGTTACGGCAAAAGCAGATAGCTACAAAAGTAAATAAAATAAACCGAATGAACTTTTTATCGGCGACAATCGAGTTAATATAACAGAACATATATTACTGTAGGTAAAGATATGTATTGGGGAAGATAAGGTGTATTACAAATTGTTTATGGCAGGCGAAATAAGAGTAATTGCGAAATTTGAATACTGTATTACAAAAACAGAGGATTTAAATGAAGTAAATGTGTTTGAGAGCAGAGCATCTTCTAGTCGTTCATTTCCCGTTTGGTTTATTATTTAGCTTTGAGGTCGTTACATTGGATTTTTTTAGCAAATTTTTTTAAAGCTGTTAAGAAAAGTTTTTATATTATTCGTTTTAAGAAATTGAAAAGTTGTCGAAAGCAATGCATCAAATACTTGAAAAGCCGTGTCTGAGGCGCCACTGATGGACTATTAGGGTCACTAAGCTCTGCTGACTGAGGGAGCGCGCCCCTAAAGATAACTACTATATAACTAATCGGACGCGGAACTCTACAATGTTACATGTAGCTGTCGAACAGCTGCGACAATCGTATATCAATCATGGCCGCTTATCGATAACGCAACAGTGTTGACAAGTTTTTGACAAGTTTCGAACGACAATGGGTGCGTTATGAGGGTCGTTAACATCGTTAACAAACTGGTCGCAGCTTATCGAGGCTCTACTGTTGTCACTAACCCCAACAAGCCCAACTTAAATCATGAAAAATGCAAGCACAACTCTTTAGACAAACTAGCACAACGTGTGCCAAGCACCAACTAAAAGTTATGACTCCCCCAAAAGCCCCTCTGCCCCCGGCGACCCGCTCTCCTCTTAGATCAAATTTATGCACACGTTAAGCAGTTCATAATGGTTAAGAGTGAAAGCCAAGTTAAGTTAAGTTGCACTGCCATGCGACACTTTAGCGCTCGCTGCCAGGCCATGAAAACTAATTCATTTAAAATTTATGAGCCAAGGAATTTCATTTGGATCATTACGTGCATTCTAGCCATGGCTAAAAAGCCAGTGGCAGCCGGCAGTCGGCACTTTTCCAAATTGTTTATGGCTACAGTTCGCTTAGCCTCGGTCGCCTGGCAACTGCTAAGTAGTTTTTATCATATTTACCATCAAGTGGCAACAATGGCTTTTGTCATCTAGGATGCACTTCAACATCATGAAACTTATTTGGAAATAATATAAAATATTGGTAGCGATCAACATAAATTATGCTGCAGCTCTTTAAGTTAACAAATATTTTTTAAAGCATATAATTTTGATTTTAAGTCAGCATTATGCTTATCAAAATTTTGTTTTCTTTTTAAACTGTTATAATATTATTAATAGCTCAATGCCACTCAAAATTTTTCAGAATAAATTATTAAAAATGTTCTGTAGTTTTGAAACAAATTTTAACTATTCAAGAAAAATTTCGAATCCAAGCTAGCTTTCATTTATTATATATTTTTTCTAAATCTTACTTTTATTGATATTCCAGCATTAATTTTTAAAGTGTGAAGGGGTTTCTAAGACCTTCCTTTTGTTAATACAATGATATATATTCCTGATCAAGATTACCTGAACATCTTTGATTAAAATAAACATTTCCTTTCTTTTATCCTTTTTATCCCATTTTTTTATTCCAATCACCTGCTATTGTACGGTTAGTGTATTTATAAGGTCGCATATGATAATTTCTCTTATCTAGTGACTGTCTTCACGTGCTCTCCGTCCGGACAATCGCATGTCGCAGTTGCGTGTTGCCAGCTGTTGGCTTTTCCAACTGGGCTGCAAAACTTCTCTGGCAAATAATAAAAAAAAAAATAGAGAAAATGCAGTTGTTTCTGCCAGGCGGCAAAAACATTGATTCAGCTTTAACTTTAGCCTGCTTTAGCTCCCGCCTGATGCATGGCACCACAGCAGGCTCTGCAAGCGCCAGTGGTGCAGGATTAAATAGCCACCGCACCACATTTTCTGCTCACCTTTTTGCAGATGCCGCTTAGACACATGTAAATCACGTGTTGTCTCTGGGCAAAGGAAACCCAAAGCTCCATTTGAATATTTGACTGCACACATGTTGGGGATTTAGAAGTAGACTTCAGCAAAACAATTGGATTATAAATAATGCAAGCAGACACGTAAAGTGCAGCTCTTTATAGTGCGCCAGTAAAATAGAGAAAATTAAAAACAAGTAAAACAAGTAAAATATATATATTATTTACATCTTTTGCAAGAACGAAAAAGTTTAACAAATTTAAATTGAATTATAAGATTACTTTAAAATTTAAGATAAGAAAAATAATAGGTACCCAAAAGAAGTTAACAAAAAAATACCCTGTATTTATAAAATAAACATGACAGGGTGGGATAAACTTGTGCAAATCATATGACAAACAAAATTGTCTATGACTTTTTAAGCTATTATATGTATGTTTAATCATGAAAATCTCAAGACAATAATAAGTATATAAAAACACAGTAACCATAAAAGAAATAAACCATATTAGAAAATGATTATAGAAAAACTAGTAGTAAATAATAATTTGTTTAATTTGTAAGTCTCACCTATTAATATGATATTATTTTAGGTCTATATCTCCCATTTGACCACATTCAAACATATCTTTACTACTCGCTTTGGAAGTGTCTGTAATTGCGTGCGAAAACAATGAGCTTTAATGGGAGCTCATCAGTTTTCCTCAGATTTTCCGGCAGCAGACAACAAACATTTGTAATTGTCATTATAATTCGGTGAGTTGCTGAGCAACTTCCCCCGGCGGCACGTGGCCAAATTAGCTACGAAAATGGCCAAAACTAAGTTCAGCGGTTTTATGGCTGCAAATTAGTCAGAAACCGCAAAACAAAACAAACAGGCAAACAAACAAAAATAGCAAAAATGAAGCCGATTAAATCCTAGAAAAAGGCGAATGACTTCCGCGCTAGTTGTGAACTTCCCCAACTTCTCCTTGAGCTCGGGAGCTACGGGAATTGTCAGTTGGCCTGGCGGCAGAACATAATCAATAAAAACGCTTGGAAAAGCACGCAGGATAAAGGCAGAGAGAAAAAAGTAAAACAATAACAACAAAACGAATATACTAAAACAAAATGTTGGAATACCCGTAACGCTGGGTATGATCTGCTTTGAATCTTGTATGTTCAATAATTACTTAAAACATTCCTTATATTATTCAGATACATTTTTTTCATTTACTATAGAATGTATATATAGCTATTTTAAACATACGTTTATTTGATTTTTCCGTAACATTTAAGAAAAAGGTTATTTCCTCATATTGGAATCATTTATCCCCTGATATTTTTCTATATAGTTATATGTTTTTTCGTATATATCAAAAAGTGAGAGGGTAAACTTTGGACTGCTGTGCCTTCATACCTTTTTTGAGCAACGGGTATTTCCAAGTCGTACCTTTTCATTGAAATATATTTGTTTTTGTTAGGATTTTTTTGTACTTCTGATTGTTGTTGCTGTGGGCGTATGTATCCGCGCTTCAAAATAGCCGTACAGCTGTATATACCTGTATATAATACGGGCCGTATACAATTTCATTTCATTTGACGTTAATTTGCTGTGATGTGCGCTTCTTTGACGCGGCGTATGAAAAATCCATAAATAATATTGTATAATAAATATTTAATAACTCACAATATCAACGACGACAAATGTTGAAGTGTGCTGTGCGTGAGTGATGTGTGCGGCAAAAAAAGTGTTGCTGGTCCGCACGGCGTATGCGCAACAAGTGACGAAAGCTTTTCCCATCATTTTTCATTTTTGCTAAGTGCAAGTTTTGAATATTTTGATGCCGTCATATATATTTGAGTTAATGAAAAGCGTTTCGAACACAAAAACGTTGCGAAAAGCTTGCCCCAAGTGCCAGTTGAATATTTAACGCAACGCAACGCAGTCGAAACGTATTCGTTCTCGTATTCGTATTCGTATTCATATTCATTTTTCGTCTTTTGTGCTCGAGTTGTAAGCAGCAAAAATAAAATGAAAATTTAATTTATATATAAATATAAAATATGTATATATATGTATAAATATATATATAGTGAAGGGGGCATGGCCTTTTTCTGTGTGACAAAAATGTGGCGTGTGAAAATTGTGTGTTGTAGATGAATAGACGCGTGTGTGTATTATTTGTAAAGGTGTATAATTATATTAGATAAGGTTAATTTTTTTAAATGTGTGTTTTATTTTTCTACAATATTGAGTATTTGTAAATTAATACATACGAATTCTTTTCGAGTTTTTTTCTTTCTTATCACCAAAATAATATTGATTTCTATTGTGCCAAAAACAAATGTTCAACGTTGTCTAATTACTGTGCAAACCCGCAAACCCACAAGCCTCATAAATATTACGTAGCCGACTGGGCTGACAGTCTCTTCCGCATTAAGGTCGCGCAAAAGCTGCGGCGCTTATGTCCTGCGGCAGGATAACCAACAAAAAAGCGGCTTTATATAGAAACTTTTATACAAAGATTGTGGGAACAAGATGAAAGTGTTGCAAAATTAAGTATGCGCTGTGTGGCCCGTGAAATTTATTTAAATTATGAAGTGAGCTAATGTAAAAAGCAAATCTTTAAATGTGAGAATTGATATAAATGGAATTTATATGTACATAATAATAATTAAATAATAGAAATGAAAGACAGCATATATCAAACATAATGTACAAAATTTAATAAATATTTGATCACTTATTAACATTCAATTCTTTTGCAAGCTATTTGCATAAAATATAATCAAAATTTTACTTGTCCAAAATATAATATACAAATATATAAAGTATATGTATAATTAAAAACAAAATTTTTAATGATATTAGCTTAGTATTCACATTCAAATAAAAACAAAACCTGAAATAACATTTTAAGATAAATTAAATATTTTAAATCTTTTAGTAGAGTTATTTGAATAAATATAACCACATTAAAGCAAATAATATGTAAAATATAATATAGCAAGACTGATAATTAAAGAAAATTAATTGCATATGTAAGAATAAATTCTTATGTTGAAATAAATATGCAATTATACTAAAATTATTATAATTAAAGAAAAGCAACTCAAATACTTTGTATTAGAAACCCTACATACGATAAAACTTAAACAATTTCCTTTTTTCAGCTACTAATTGGCTTAACTCAAGAGCTAAGCATATGTATTTATATGTATGTACAAGTATCAGCTATTTATATAGTATATTTAATAAATATTTACGAATCACATGCCACACAAATTACACAAAATACTTTGTGTAAATTGCGGCAACACATACGACAAAGTGTGTCAACAAATTTTATACTAACCTGCCGAATCATTCCGCACTGACTAACACATGGGCCACAATACACCTACAATCACTCATACACACGCACACACACTCATTGGTTGGCAGTACACGCCCACAAGGTCAAGGGCCGTCTGCCTCTGCCTAGGTCATGTTCGAGTACAACTTAAATGCAACCCTCACGAATATTCAAATTTACTTTTAACGCTTTGGCTGTGCGCTCTCTTCATATATATACCCTTTTTCGAAGGGTGCAAAGGGGTATTATCTACTAATGAAAAAGTATGTACCAGTTAGAGATATTAAAAGGTATATAACATATATTTATTAAATATTTTTATTATTGAAACATTTTTATTTCTTTCCTATAAAATTAATTGGCACAGGGTATAAATTTAACATAAAATAAATTGGCACAGGGTATCTTTTAGCCAACTTAATTGCAGCTAGTAAACGAGATATATATATATACTTATATATATATATGTATTGGTTATATATCTTTTGGCAGTTTATTTTTGGCGCTGGCCGAAATGAATTTGAGGAACGAGGGAAATTTAATTTTTATGGTTATTATCTCTCATTCTTGTGCGTTTTTTTATTCTCTTCTATTTGGTCGCTTGATTGTTTCATTATTGTTTGTTTTGATTGTTTGGTTGTGCGTGTGCTTGTGTGTGACTTAACGATGAGCGTTATTGCTGTAACTTGTGTCGTAAATACAATTAATTTCAGCCAACATCGTTGGCCAAACGCAATTTTCATCGCACCAGGCACTTGAAAATGGAATGCTGTAAAAACTTTATGACCCATTGCTTATTAGATCGTTGGGGTTGTGCAGAGGAAGAGTGTGTATGTGCTATTGTGTGTGTGTGTGTGTGTGTTTGTGTGTGTGGACAGATTAAGTGTGTGCTGACGGGCAGCATTTAGCTGTTGATTTTGCATGTGCAATCTGGCAATATCACTCAAACGCAATTTATGAGCCATTCCACACTTAAGATATGTGTAATAACTTTTGGATATTAATACTCGGACATCTTATAATGATGAGCTCTATAACACTGGCTTACTGTTAGTGCCAAAACTTAGTGAAGGTTGCGTGACATTAAAGCTTGTAGTATTAGCCAGATTTGACATCAAGTGTGAACTCAAAGCACGCATAACGAGCTTTTTTACTACAATTCCCAAAAGGTTATGGTGCAAGCTGATATTAATTTTTGAAGTGTGGGCTCAAATCTGTAGGAACTTAAGTATATTTTATTATGAGATTAAAAGCTGTATTTATTGTTTAATGATTTAACACGATTATAGACGGTTATGTGCTCTGTTAGCTTACATTATGTGAAAATATATAAGGTAAAGTTAAGTTGATTAAATTAATCAGGTTCAATTATGTTATGATGGGTTTTGTGAGTTTATGTTTAGGTTATATTAGGCAAAATTTATTTAGTTGTTTTCTTTGCTCTTTTAATTCTTTAAGCCTCGTGATTGCATTCAAAATCGTATACGGAACAGAAGTTCTTAATATTTTCATTAAATCTTCTGCATTGTTAAACTTTTTATGAAACTTCCTCTTAATTTCCCTTTCTTTATAACTTTACTTTCGCTTTTAAGCGTTTGTTTTCTTATACACTTACCATTAATCCGCTTTGATGGTTTGCGTTTTAATGCCCAACAGCCTCCGCGATTGTTATAAATGACTTTTCAAGAACTTTTCAATTTGCTAGCCTAAGCGATTTTGGCTGCTGGGCGCAAAATTTATCGCTCAATGGCAATCAATAAGCGGCAGTAAAACTAATTGCGTCGTGTCTTGAACTAATTAAGCTCACACAGATATAAATAATCTCCTTTACTCTGTCTTTGGCCTACTCTTACTTCTACTCTCTTTTCCCTTTTCCCTTTTCCCTTTTCGGTCTCTCTTTTGCCCGAAACCCTTTTTTGGCCACAGCTAATTGTTGGCCCTTTACAGTTTGACTTTCCGTTTTGGCTGTTCGCGTGTCTAAAGGAACAAATATTCGCTAAAGACAATTTACTTCAATTAGTCGACCCATAGATGCTCTACAAATTCATCATGTTAATTAAATAAGCTGAATTATTGGGCAGCAGTTATTAAAAATTAAAGAAAAGATTATTTAACTTAGTTCAGTGGTTAAGTTAATTGGATTAAATATTTAAGAACCCCCGTTTTTTCAGTGCTCTCTAATTTTTCTAATAAATCGACCTTTAAATATGCCTAACTGTTACATACGTATGCTTAAAATCAATATACCCCCTTCGCACTTGAGCTACAGGCTATACCGAAGTCAAGAAATGAACTACTTACACACGAGGAGCTAAAGGCTCATGCTCGCGTTTCCGCCGGGCGTGTGTTGAGTAATTTTCAACTGCTTAGCAGCGGAAATGGGTAATTTCCGCAGCTGCTGACACAAAAAAAAAAAAACAATAATAAAAACAATTCACGCACACACTTAAACTCACACACACATGTTTATGTTGCGGATTAAGCACTTGTGACTTTTTGATTGGCTTTTTGTTGAGTTGGAGCCAAGGGAAAACTAAAAGTTGCTGCCAGATTGCGTCTTGTTAAGCATTAAATAAGTTAAATATACAAGTTCGAATTAAAATGTATATGCTGTAAGATACCCTACATTGCTTTTACTATGCTGTGTAAATTAGCTCATTGCTTAAACCTTAACTCTGCAAAAAAGTATACAAATTCTCAATTGATTATACTTTAAAGCTTCTTTACACTCATATTTTAATTATCTTTAACTCACATATTTATAATGTTGTAGTTATATATGCTAAAAGCCCAAGCCTTTCAGTTCTTTTTATATTCTTAAGGCATAGTACATATTTAAAAAATAACTCCAGATAAACCAAAAGGTTTTCTGGCTCTTCTTTCTGGTATTCTTTGTCATTTTAATGAACTTTTAAGATATAATCTAGGTCAGAGCAAGCGAAAGGTCAAAAGAATATTCATTGTATTTTATCATATAAACTACTTAAAAAGCCCTGTAAATCTGCTGCAAATTAAAATCAAATAAAAGTGAAGAGCGCAAAAAAGGAATTTTCATGGCTAAATTTTTGCTGACTAATTAAATCTCTTCTTTGTGCGCCCATTTACAATTATAAATACCAAAAAACCAACAAAAATGCGAAGAAAAATACGCAGGCAGCTAAAAATAGACCGAAGAAGAAAATGACAAAATCTCTGAAGCAAAGTGCGCAAAAAGCGTTTGACACAAATTTGCCTGAAACCGGTGAAAAGTTGTTTCTACCTGTTGCCAGAGAACTTTTGTGGCCAAAAGTTTTTTTTATTTTTATATATGTAGCTTTAAAATGAAGGACTTTATTATCTTAGTCAGGTCAAAAGTAAATAAAATAAATTGCCCGACCTCAAAAGCGGGTAGTAAATGCAAATTAATTCAACTCAATAACAAAGTAAATGAAAAAAGCAAGAAAACAAACAGAAAACCCAAATACGAACACTCACACGCACACAATCACAGAGACTAAAGTAAATACAAATAAACTGAGAAAAATACACACAACGCCATATACCCTACAATTCATATACACTCACTCTTAGGGGCCAACAAAAACAACAACAACAACAATAAGAAATCGACACAAATTAATCAAGTGTGCGGACAACGGCAGCTAAAGCGGCAAAAGCACCACAACCACCACCATCAACACCACATTCAATAGCACCACTCAGCCACACAGGACATTCATAACCATCATTGCAACAACAACAACAACAACAACATGAATTTAATGTTTCGCAAGAATTTTCGCGAGGGCGCCAGCAAATCCGGCGGCGGCGGCGGCAAACTTCAATCGAAGGCAAATCGAACGAAACGCTCGCGAGATATGGGATTGGTGCAGCAGCCGGAGGAGATACATTATCGCACCCATCTGTTTTTCTCGCCCAATCGGCCCGGCTATGATGTGGGCGAAGGTAAATTGTCGCCATGCAATCGGAAAAACTACACGAGAACCATTGCACACACTTTCTCGCTCTCTTTTCACTCTCTCTCTCTCTCTCTCTGTCTCTGTCTTTTGTGTTCTGCTTTAGCCCTCGGCTCAGTTATTTGCGCTCCATTAACCCATTAACGCCCCATGCCCCAACCGCCCTCTCATTTACTTTTACATTTCATTCATTTTGCATTCGCATTCAATTGAAATGTTTTCATCAATTTCACAAATGGGTTGCAAAACGGAAACAGCAAAGGGGCCTCACCAGCTGGCAATTGATATGCAGGCTCTGTTGAGCAGACAATCAATGGCAAATATTCAATTAGGCATCAGCATATGTGGCGTATTCGCAATATGGCCGCATATCACGCATACGCAACGAGGGCCCTAGACTCGTATATTTATGCAGGCAATTGCCTTTAATAGGTGCTTATTAAAATTCAGAGAACTGAGGAGCTAATAGAACTGTGTTTTCATTGAGATTTTTATTTGGATGCATATTTGATTATTTCTGTTTGTTTTTGAATAGAGTTCACATTTCCAAATCGGAATATGAAATACTTCTCTTAGGAATGTTTTTTTATTTCGCATTTATTTTAAAGACAGGCTATTTAAAGTATTAATTATTGAGTTAAGTTCAGTTAAGACCAGATTTTGAAAAATGTTATTTTAAAAAAGGTTACCTTAAGTCAGTTCAGTAAAAAAATACAAAAATAAAATTCACAAAAATATTTTAATTTCTGTAAAGATCTGACTTGTTTAAGTGTTGCGAATTCTTCTTTGTTCATGGTGTAATGCAGAATCGATTAGTAATTATTTAAGGAGAAGTTATTTTCCGCCATTGCTATCCCATTATTCATATTATATCATTTCTTCATTTCCTTTTTTCTGTCTGTCATTTCCTAATCCCAATTTGTTCACATTTGCCACTCAAAATTTGCAGGCTTTCTTAGGCACGCATGCGGAAATCGTTGCAAAAGATAATAACGACTCGTTCAATATACACTATCTATGTTTATATGAAAGCGGTTTTGTAGTTGGCAAATCTAAAGCTCAAGCGTTATCGAAACACTCACGTGCTCAGCTAATCTACGAATTTCCAGTTGGCTTGGCTTTTAGGGCAGAAGACGTATGTAAGCTGCGGTTTTTTTCTTTTCTGTTCTTTTTGTTTTTGGCAATGGCAATGGTAATGGCCTTGAATGTGCATAGAGCGATTATTTACTTATTGTAAAAGGTCAAGCGAATGGAACTTGTCTACTTATGCAGCGTATGTATATAACATATATATCTCTCTCAGCTAACAGTTAATTGTAGTAATGCGATGCCTACTAATCCCAACAAAAAAAGATGATGAATATGTCTAGTTTTGTGTAAATACATATGTGTGTACAAACCAAATGTGCCTAACTGCAACAACAGAAAACAAAGAAAACTGAAACCAAGAAATCGTTAATTTAAAAATAAAAACCAAAAAAAAAAAAAAACTTTCATATTGCACTGTCCAACCAAGTCCCCCTCAATTTTGTAAATGCACTCTCTTTATCATATTTTTTTTTGTTTGTTTTTGTGTTGTGTGTCCATATAAAATATCAACAGAATCCATTGCAGAACGATGTAGCGCACTATCGGGCATACCCAGTACCCCGACCACGTCCACGTCCTTTACACAGCCATCCAACCCCTACGAAGTGGACGTACCGCAGCCGCTGGTCGATCGGTCCCTCTCGTTAATGCGCTGGAACAGCAGCGGCGGCAGCGGCAGCGGCAACAACAACAGCAACAGCACCAATAACAGTCTGATACGACTGCAACAGCTGCAGCTGCAGCCGCAACAGCAACAGCAGCTACTACAACAACATCCCGCCTACGGCTACCAACAGCAGCAACTGCCACAGACGCTCAGTGCGACGAACACTTTGCTAACAGCTGCCGCTGCGGCGACGCGGCAAGGTTTGAGCCACCAACTAGTCAAAAATCAAAAATTGTTGTTGTTGCTGCCATACTACTTCCAAACGAATATATATATATACACTGCAAGAAACAAAATCAAAAACTAATTTCATTGCAAAAGCTCAATAAAAGCTCACAACCAGCATCTGTTGTGTCGACGTTTGTTGCACTGATATTCCCTAAACTCCCACCTAAACACACACACACAAACACAATAATACATATTTTATATATATACATATATATAAATAAATTCCCAGCTACACGTTCTCCCTAACCTCAAAAACACTTTTTAGTACACCTTGATCTCAACTTCTTCTTGTTCTTTCTCATCTTGTTGTTGTTGGTGCAAGTTCTTTGTTGTGTCGATCGAAAATACTGAAAGCTAGACATGTTTTATACACGCTTAAAAGCTTTTGCGCTTTATTGCCTACAAATTTGATTTTTAAAAACGTTAAGCAAAAGCTTTAAAAATGTTAAGTTTTCAGTATTTGCAGCAAGCTTGCTTAAGGCAACTCACCAGATGCTTTAATACAATCTAACAAAAGCTCTATTTAAAAGCTTTAACTCTCTTGTTACATCAACTAATTTATGATCAATTTGTAATTGCAAGCCTTATATCGAAAGCTTTAAGCTTTTTGGGCACTTTCGAGAGGATATGCGACAAAAGCTTCATGTGTTGCTTTTACTAAATGCGATCAGTGAAAGCTCACAAAAAGCTGTCCGTATTAATAACTTTTTATGGTACCTATTATAACATTGCTATGTCTATTTAATTACTACTTGAATTAAAAGCTTTTCAATTGCTAATGTTGCCACTTGTTGTTTTTTACAGGCAATTTTGGTGGTGGTGGCAACGCGGGAACCACGAGGGCTGAACCCATTTCTTTGGCCACCTTGGATCGCGATTGTTTTATCATTCCCGTACATAGTGTGGATCGCTTTCTACCAGCCGGCATACCCGTAAATAACTTTTATTAACCTGCTTCAAGAGTTTTAAGCTTATTTCAATATCAATATATTTTTTTAGTTACCTGCTCTGAATGCTGATGGCAAGGCCACCAGTCCGCTGAGCGTCTTGGAGGTCTCCGACCCCAAGCTGTGCATACTCGTGCACCTAATGAGTCCACTTGAGGCAATTGATCCCGTTATGGAATCACCGCTCTCACATCCGCTGCTCAAGCAACGCGCCATTGCCTCAGAGCTGTTGACGGAGGTGCAACAGGCGAATACCGCTGTGGGCGGCATGATTCTGGCCAATATGGAGAAAAGCTGTAAGTTAATAGGATATCAAATCAAAATTAAATTTAAACTTTTAGAAATATATGAGATACTTTCAAGTTTTTTTTTGTAATATTACAAGTCAATGAAGGTAATTTGACTACTGTTTTTATTGCAGCTGAATTCCCATTTATATCGTATTATTTGATCAACACGATGCAAACGGATCCGTCGCATTTCTATGCCAACCTGCGCGTCTCATCGCTCTCCAAATTCGAGCCGAAAGCACTTAAGTAAGACAATCAACAGCAATCAGCACATTTATAATGCAAATTTTCGCTCTTTTGACACCCTGTAAATACAAAATTGGTGATAGGTTATGCTGGCTGATTAGGGTATGAAAAGTGCGTCTATTTGAAAAACTAAAAGCGTTTCTTTCCGGTTCTTGGCTAGAGGTTCCAAAGGTTCCAAATAATTGTCCCGCATAATTTTTAATTTTTTATCTTTTATTCGATCTGTTTTGGGAGAATTTAGTTTTAAAAAGTTTCCAAAATTCGTATATTTATATAAGACATATTTTTATGGTATTTTTACTGGTTAAAAAGTCTATCATTTTATGATTTAAATTATGATAAAAGTAATGTTTTTATTTGAGTTAGCTGTTAAATAATAAAATACTTTTTTCTATTGTTTTGACCAAATTCAAGCTTTGGTATTAACATAATTTGAACAAAGTCTAGCATTTTTGTTCAGTTAATTTAAAAATTATAAACATCTTTATTTCTAAAGTATAGACGCAAAGTGTAGACGCAAAAGTATCTTGGTAAATTCCAGGGTATTTGAAATTGCATCAGCTCAACTTTGCCCGTTGGCTTTTCCACTCAATTAAGTTGTTGTGTTTTTTAACGCCCTCCTCCCCCACCCTCAGATACACTGCCGCCCACACGCTGGACCTGTACAGCGAGGTGGCGGCCATTTGCCGACCCCCGCTGGTGCTGCCCTCCAATGAGGCCGGCAGCTTTAAGAAGTCCCAGACAGCGGCCACGGGCTACATAATCAGCGTGTTCAAGGCAAGTGCTCAATGCTGGCCAGGATTAGCTCCGACCCACGGATAGCTAAATGTAATATGCAAAAATTTAATTTCAGGTCTTTGAGGGCGACGATGGCGAGCGCTTCGAAAAGAACTGGCTCTATTGGACGGGCGCTCGCATGTTGTACAGGTAAGTGGAAGCTTTACATTATATATACACACACACATATATATATATATATATATTTACTATATATATACATGACTATCAGATATTTACCTCGCGCTGCGGGCCTGCGTCGCATAGCGCTGCACAAGAGCACCTCACAGAAGGGGGACAAAATGTATCTGTTGGTCTGTGAGTGCGCGGATCTCTTGAAGGATATCTCATTGGCCGCCTTTTTGATACCCGCACTGCGAGCTCGCCTCTGCGGCTATACAGGACTCTATCGACCAATACAGACTTTCTAGTTAAACATTATTCTATTTTTCTATGCTGTAAATAGAGATGGAAAACTCAACTAAAAAGGCAAATGCAGAAAACAGCAACTGTTAAGTGATGCGATTTTTAACTAAATAATTAACTAATCTATATACTTATATATTTAAAACGTTTAAGGGGCAAACACAAAAAAATGAACTTTTAAAATTCTAATAGGCACACGAACACACGTACAGGCAATATCATTAGCAAGTAGACAATATACTCAAGGTAACTCATATCGTATATGTTAAATTTTTCTATATAATATAGGCGCAACACAAATAGGACCATATCTAGTGTGAAAATACGTTAAAAACAACTTCCATTTTTTAGCCAGTGCATATAGATTTTCAATTCAAATTGAGTATACTATATACTATATATAAAGAACACATATATATATAGCCAATTTACGCTGAATTTTAATTATAACAGTAAAGATCTTTGCGCTGAAATGTAGGCTATGAAAATACAAGTCAATTCTTAATTCATTAGTGTTGATAGTTTGTATAACGATAGACATATATATATATATATACTATATAATACTATACATATATATACATGTATATATATATACATTTATAGTAAAAGGAAATCACATTTTAATGGGTTTCAACAACTAATCAAAAAGTGCTACATGAAAATGTGAAAAACATTGCCCAAATCTAACAAAAATCTGCCAACAAAATTATAAATAAATACAAAAAACAAATGCTCTATTAAAGCCACGTCTTAGCCAGTTCAAAATATCTTTAAAAAGCAAGCCAAAAGAAAATTTTTAAAAATATAAATTTTATTCAATAATTTCAACAAATTGCTTAACTGCAGCTAAGCACAATATTTATATTATAATAACAATTATAATTATAATAAAACAAAAACAATAAGTAGTTTAGTTCTTATGCCTAAGATTTAGAAGCTGTAAATACTTGAGTTTAATATATATTTTTAATTTTGTTCGACATATATCTAATTTTGCACAATAATAAACAAAAATAAATCAAAAAGTGCTGTGATAATTAACCAGAGATTTAATGTAATATGTGAATTATTCGAGTGCATTCGAATTGCAGCAGAATCATAAATAAAATCAACAATATCTATAATTTATAATCATTTTCTTGATTTTTCTACCCTATTTTAAAGTTAAATTTCTCACATATACGGGTTTCTTTAAAAATATTAATTTTAACATTTTGAAGTCATTTACAAAAAACTGTATTCGATATCATAAAGCTGTTAGATTAAAATGATTGAAATTACTGCTTTGAAATTTCTCTATCGAAAGTAGTTAACTAAGTCCTTCAAAAAGTGTTAAGTACATTTTTTTAATTAAAATTATGAAAAGTTAAACTTATTTCCTCTCAAAGAATTTCCTTACTAGCTTAACTGAATCTGTTAATCAGTTGAATATATCTTCGAAAAACTTTGCACTACTATATCATAAACCACAAACTAATCCTAACAAATAATTTAATCTTCTAAAAAAACAAAATAATTTGTATATGTTTTAAAATTTATTTTTATTATTTATTTTTATTTTGTCGTACATTATATCATGTATATTTCAATTTATTTTAAAGTTAATTTAAGTACTACTTAGCATAAGTAAGATAAAATAGTTTACAACAAAAAATCGCTGCTAAAATGCTAAAGCCTAAAAAGGATACAATTAAAATATTGCATAACAAAAATCTGCATACAAATGTGTTAGTTTTAAAAATCTTTTCATAATTCAAGCTAAAAGCTTTGAGCCAACAAAACACAAACAAATAATTACAATTTTGCGGTTTTTGGTTATAATAAAAATAAAGCGTACAAAAATATTTTAAAAATGTACAAATTTTTCAAATACTGTAATGCTCTAGCACTAGCCAAAGATGTTGTCAAAAAAGAAGCCACCCCGTTGCTGCTTGGACTCCACCAAGCGTTGGCGGTGCTGCAGGTAAGCCCGAAGCTGTTGGGGCTGCCGTGGACCCCAATCCGCAGTGGGCTGCAGGGCCAGCTGCAGTTTCTAAAGAGGAAATGACTCTATAAAGATTTGTTGTAAGGAGATCTGTGTGACTTACGCTTCTGAAGCTTTGTCCAGGCTGTTGATAAATGGTGTAGAGCGCCCAGAAGGGCAGCTGTGCCACGCCCAGGCCCCAGATAAGCCAGCCAGCCATATAGGCCGCCGGTGGATATGTCACGCCCTTGTAGGTCAGGGGCTCATAGCTGACCAGCATGTAGACCAGCACCAGGAACATCAAGCCCGGCGCCACAATGGCCCAGCAGATGCGCCAATAGAAGCTCGTCTTCACATTCAGCATAAACTCAATATCGCTGCAGAGCCGTTTCACGCCGTACACCCAGCTCACGGCCAGCAGCTCCGCGATGGCCAGCACCAGGGCGATAAACGTGCAGCCGTAGAAGTCCACCAGATTCAGGACAAACTGCCCGCCAGGCGTCATGTAGACCAGGCCGCAAAGGAAACCAATCACCGAGGCGCCAATGGCCAGCAGCCAGTGCGGCAGGTGGGGAAAGCGATCCTTGACCACGTTGATCACGCAGGAGGCCATGCCAATGTTGCTGCCAATGCCCAGCACCAGCAGCATGAAGAAGAAGAGCACGGCGAACAGCTGCGGCAGGTATTTGAACTTGGCTATGGCCTCCGGATACGAGATGAAGGCCAAGCCAGCCCCGCCCTTGACCACCTGCGAGATATCCGTGGTGTTCGTCTCGTGCGCCAAGTTGCCCAGGATGCCAAAGATGATGCAGCCCGCCAAAATGGAGGTGAAGGAATCTATGGTCGTGATAATGATGACGTCTCTGGAAGAGTTGTGAAAAAAGTAAGATTTATTAGAGGTAGATTGTCAAAGGTAAGTGAATGTTGGGATTACCCGGCTTTGGCCGGCTAAATTCATTTTGTATTATTTTAAAATCTTTATCATTTCCTAAAATCGGTACATGGTTTCCTTATTTATTATTTATTTATGCCCTTTAAATTGACTATATTAAACTGTTGTCCATAAAACATTGAACCACCCATATTTCACAAAAGTAGGTGAATTTTGCAAAAATTGTGAATCGCTTATCTAATCAATGTTAACAAAAAACTAAAAATATATTAATAGCCAATAGAGTAAAAGCGAAAAACCTTTTTTTAAAGAACTCATTTCCATTAATTTAAAAGTAACTACTCTGACAGATCGAGCTGTACATTAATCATCAATCACTCAGTCAGTCAATCAGTGAGCATAAACAGTTTTTCAGAACTCACTTGTGCACACGCTTGTTGAAATCATTGAAGGACGCGTACATGATCAGTGTGCCAAAGCAAATGGCCAGGGAGAAGAACATCTGCGTAATGGCCGCGTACCAGACATGCGGATTGAGCAGCTGGCCCCACTGGGGCTGTATGAAGTAGGCGATGCCCTGCCAGGCGCCCGGCAGGGTCACCGCCCTGATCAGCAGGATCAGCATGATCACATAGGGAAAGAGTGCCAAGAAGTAGGAGGCCTTGCCCGAGCTGCGTATGCCCTTGAACAGGGTGATGGCTATGATGATCCAGGTGACCAGCAAGCACGTGACCATTTCCCAGCTGGGCGTGCCGATGCCCTCATCCAGACTCTCCGGTTCTCGTAGCACAGTGCGACTGCGTGTAGACGAAGACTATAAAATAACTGGAAATTGCTTGGATTGAGCGAAACCTACGTGAAGTACAGCTCGGCGGAGGATATACCCTGTCCTGGCGTGCTGCTATTGGTGCCCGTTGCCCCAGTGGCCACACACTGACTGCCCCACTCCATGAGGCAGTAGGTCCAGGGCAGCACATCGGAAAAGGAGACCACCAAATAGCGAATGGTTAGCGCCATGATGCAGGCGTAGTACGTGGTAGCCAAGGCAGTTGAGTACACCTGGCCATAGGCGACACCTGCAAGTTAGACACGTTAAGGGTTTAGATAGACCTGAGCGCTAAGAATGTTTATTGAACTCAGCTTTGCACGAACTACATATTATTTAATTTATTAAACTTATAAATTTACCCAATTTTATTTTCAATAAATATATGCCTATTGAAAATAAAATTGGATTAAATTTAATGCTTAATTTATTAAATAATATGTAGTTTGTGC
This sequence comes from Drosophila robusta, assembly GCA_035043565.1. NCBI lineage: Eukaryota > Metazoa > Arthropoda > Insecta > Diptera > Drosophilidae > Drosophila > Drosophila robusta. The sequence continues at coordinate 9,214,684 of JAWNMW010000584.1, forward strand.
AAAGTTAAGTTCAAATACTGAAACAATATAGAAGACAAAAACTTGTAAATATCAAGGTCTCTGATGAATAGCTGCCATATTTTACTACAAAATTTGTCAAAATAGACTAACTAACTAACTCATTATGACGTCGTCATTATGACGTCAAGACAACCGCAATCGAGGAAGAATATAAATTTGTAATTATAGATTTTGTTGTTTACCAAAACATGTTTTTATTTTTGTTTTCAATTAAGATTTGTAAATTTATATTATTAGTCGATTCATGTTGTTTTGATGGCATTATTGTTATTTGTTATTGTTATTTGTTATTGTTATTTGTTATTGTTATTTGTAACATGAATATCTTTTAAATGCAAATTCTAGCCATTAATGCAAATCTAATTATGACCAATATGTCAAGTTTCGACAAAGTCATTGTCAAAATATGACAGCAAGCCTTCTGAGAGCTTTGCATTTGCAAATTTGTGTCAATTTTAATCTGACTGCATGTCAACAAATCGTAACACTTTATTTAACGCTGATATATACGATATATATATTCCAAGTTGCTAGTATCTAGCTTCAATTGCGTTCATACGGACATTGCACAAACAAACAAGTAATAAAAGGTTTTCTTACACACGTTTATCAATCTGACATTAATCTCATTTCGGCTTACCTTTGAAAATGGGCGCCATATCGAAGGCGCCAATGCATCCGCGACTGCAGAATTGTCCAATAATCACTTCCAGATAGTAAATCGGCCTGCCGACAAGCAGCAGCACCACCAGATAGGGTATAAGAAAGGCGCCGCCACCATTTTCCAGTGCTATAAAGGGAAAACGCCAGACGTTGCCGAGACCCACGCTCAACGCAATGCACGAGAACAGAAACTCGACGCCCTTGCCCCAAGTGTCTCTCTCGGTTGCGGGCTCGTCCACCAGCTGTTCGTGCCCCTCCTCGCTGCTGCTGTCCATGGCCAACTGGGGAATGGATATTCAAATAACTACATTTTATACTCTATTTACAAGGTGAAAAGGGGTATATTGGTTTTGTGAAATGTGCGTCTTATTGTCACTGGGGCCATGGCAAATCGTGAAAATCGTTATTTATTTAGGGGATCCCACAAATCACACAAATCGGTATTTTCTACAGTAATAATGTCGGTTAAAACCGACATTCTCATTTGTTGTTATCTGGGTTCCTCGAGTTCTACTTACCCTTTCACTGGTGTAGACCACGCAATCCTTCTCGTTCACTAGCTTAACGCCTATGTTTCCATCCCACCTATTTAGTTTTTCGAATTGTGTACTATCCATATTTATATATGTGCGCCGAACGAGGCAAGATCTAAAGTGCATCTGTTGAAATGAATCAAATTTTTCTTTTTTATACGCCGCACACGCCTGTTGTTTAGAATATAGGGTTTACGATAACAGATACATTGTTTTCCTAATCAGTCAAATATCAAATATCGTCACAGATTCGGTAAAGTTGATAAGCCTGGAATATAGCCTTACAGTGCATGTTAAACTATAAGAGAAAACCTAAAGACAAATGATTGGTATAGATAGCTGCGAGAGAAATTCACATGTAAAAATTATACATAATTCAAATATTCCCAAAATTATGTAGAAAATTAGTTTGTTGTTAAATTTTTAATTGTATGACTGTTATGTTATTGTTATTAATATATTTTTTACTTATATTTTCATAATTATTAATTCCATTTTAAACAAGTAAGAAAGTTGCAGTCGGATGTCGCCGACTCCGTAATACTCGTTCGCAGTACACAGTCGTTATTCATTTTCGAAAAGTTTTTTTTTAAATTTACAAATGCAAATTTATTGCTGTTACAATTAGTATAAAAAACAACATTAAAACCGATTCTGAGGGGTCAATTTTTTGTCAAAAATCATGCAAAAATTTACAAAAATTTGGACATGTAGCCCTCGGTTCCATAGCTCCCATATTTCAAATGCCCATAACTTTGTCAAAACTGAACCGATTTTCACGTCTGATGGCATTTTGTTTATGATTTATCCTCTAGCTTGATTCTGCATTTCAAATATTTGCATTTTTAAAAATAAATTGTTTTTGAATATTTTCGGAAAAAAAGCATGTACCCCCCTTACTCATTTTGGAAAAATTTTTTTTTCAAAATTTAGAATTCGCAATTTTTATTTTTAATCGATTGTGGTTGTCACAATTAGTCTAAAAAACAACATTAAAACCGATTCTGAGGGGGTAAATTTTTTTGTCAAAAATCATGCAAAAATTTACAAAAATTTTGACATGTAAAGCTCTCGGTTCCATAGCTCCCATATTTCAAACGCCCATAACTTCGTCAAAACTGAACCGATTTTTACGTCTGATAGCATTTTGTTCATGGTTTATCTTCTAGATTGATTCTGCATTTCAAATATATGCATTATTGAAAATAAATTTATTTTGAGTTTTTTGGCCAAAAAAGCATGTACCCCCCCCCTTACTCATTTTGGAAAAAATTTTTTTTTCAAAATTTAGAATCCGGAATTTCTATTTTTAATCAATTGTGGTTGTCACAATTAGTATAAAAAACAACATTAAACCCGATTCTGAGGGGTAAAATTTTTTGTCAAAAATCATGCAAAAATTTACAAAAATTTTGACATGTAAAGCTCTCGGGTCCATAGCTCCCATATTTCAAATGCCCATAACTTTGTCAAAACTGAACCGATTTTCACATCTGATGGCATTTTGTTCATGGTTTATCTTCTAGATTGATTCTCCATTTCAAATATTTTCATTATTGAAAAAATAATTTTGGAGTTTTTGATAAAATATCAATATCATGAGCTCAAAAACTGTGGGAGATATAGCCATTTCCGATTTTTGAAGACGGGGTCGCTTCGGGTGGCGTTCTAGCGGGCGGATTACCTTGGTCGCTATCTTTGAGGGAGTCTCCAGCAATCTACATACCAAATCTGTGGGAAATATTCACCTATCGATTTGCGATCGTCCTGTTATCACACACGAGTATATATTTCAAGTTTCAAATCTCTAGCGGCGAAAAAATTTCCGTCCAGACGGCCAGAAAGACGGACATTACACAAAGCCAATATACTCTATTCACTTTGTGAACGAGTATAAAAATTATTAGTGTTATTAGTACTTTGTCAATTATTTATCTTACATCTAGTATAAATTTTGTATATTGTTAGTATTATTATTTTTATTTGTATTTACAGCATCCCCTCCGACAAAAATAATTCTAGGTCCTATATAAAAACTAGGTTCTTTAAAGAACCTAATTACCAGAAACTGCTTTAAATATAGAGTAAAAAATATTGAAAACCATTTGTTTACATAAGTAATATATGCATATTTTGATTATTTCGTCACTTTCTGAGGGCAACAACTTTATGTGTGTTGGGCAATAAACCCTTATCTCATTTGTTGTAATTTTTTCAAATTTGTTTGTCAAGTTGAATACACGTGCGTTGAGGCAAATACAAAACTCTCTGGATCAATTTATTAATATTTTAAAAAGAAATTAAATTCAGAAACAAGCAAGTTTTTAGTATTTTAGTTTTTAGTTAAAAATATGTGTAGGTTATCTTTTCAACGGATTAGTTATTTGAGGCCAGTGAAAGAATTATTTTATGAAGTGAATAATAAGCTAGATTAGATAAAATGTACAACATATAGAAAATTTAAGTTATATTTTTTATAGTACTATTTCTCTTCTTCCAAACAAATTCCGACCTATTAGAAGAGGCATGTGCAAGCTTTTTGGTTGGTTTCAAATCTCTTTAGGTTTATCAGGGGATTATGTTAAGCAAATCTTTTGATGTCTAGACAAAAAAGACAAAGAGTTACACGACAGAGATCGCAGCTCAAAGTTTGGCTCTTATTTATCTATTCTTATCGTTGGTGTAGGTTCTGTAATCCCTGACAAATAGAAATAGAATTGTTATGGACAGATGTTAAAAATTTTGATAACTCATAAAACTGTGGAATAAACTTAAAAAATTCACTTAAATAAAGCCCAAAACAAGCAATATGATAAGGTTATTATTGGAAGGTTTAAAAAGTTGCACTTGATTTAGAAACTGAACAAACACCATGACATAGCTAAATAAGGCACTTAATATAACCGAAATACTTTATATTGTACATTTTACGCATATCACAATAATAAAATCAAGACGTATAGCTATCAAACCAATATACTCTTTTTCACTTTGAGAACAGTGAACAGTAATAAAATGGATTTCACTTGGCTTACGAGTACTGCAACCGCCTGAGACGAGCTGCTTGACGCGACTAAACCGAAACATAACTGATAAACCCTAAAGAAATCTACGCGATAAATGTTGCGGGAATCTGCGGCAGGGCTGTCGCATCTTTCAGATTCCGATTCCGTACAGATTATGCTACGGCGTTACAGTTGTCCGGTTGAAACCGGTTGTTTCAGGCCACATTGCGAGACCCTGCGCTCAAAATGCAAATCGCTTCAATTAAAATATTTTGCGATTCATGTGCCGCCGACCCATAAATGAAAAAATGTATACACAAAATATATATAAGCCGTTCTATTGGTAATTACAAAAAATGAAAAGCTTTTGGTTTACTAAGACAGTAATTTAGATATGTAGTGCGGCATGAAATACCGTACATAAATATATTTATCTATATGTCGTGTGGGTGTGTGTGTGTGTGTGTTTGTGTGTGTGTGTAGAAAAAACTGTTAACTGAAGGAAGGTCTTTCGCTAGTTGATAATATAATTATTAATCTAGTTTTAATTCTGTTGTTACTCTATATGTATTCTTTCTTCTCATTTTTGTTGGTGTTGCTGTTGCTTTTTGTTGCGTTTTAAACGAAGACTTAACACTTCATGAGCTGGCACTGGCTCAAATATATTTTGTCCATTACTGCCAATTAGAATTTTGACATAAACGCGACTGCAATAGAAACAAGAGAAAGTTTTACGTATTAATGCTAAAATGTCTGGTACAGTAGAGACTCGTAACAAGTGCCGCTTACCATAATACTTTTTGAATTTTGTCATACATATATATATGTGGTTTAATTGTGATTTATTCCAGCAGAATGTCTGCAACCTCCACATCGCTAACTTCGCTGCCTACCATTAGGTTATTTCTGCGATGAGACAGTATTGTAGAAATGGAAATTAAAAATGTTATGCACAATCAAGGCTGCAAACCAGAATCCCTAACCGAACACAAAATTTCCCATCCAGACTATTTTAATAACGATTAAAAAAAAACTTGGAATTTTTGCAAACCAAAATTCTTATATTTATATCGCTTATGTATTCATATATCTTCGATTAAGAGGGATATTCAGTCCTAAAGTTATAGCTATAGTTATAGCTTAAGCCCCATTCCTTGTTTTGTCTAATCACATTTGGCGGCTGAAATTTTTGATAAGCAATCAATTGTGAACACAAACCGAATCGAAAGACATATCCGATAAGCATAAGCATATAACCGAGTAAGCATCCATATGTAATTTATAAATTAATTTTTGGTTTGCAGCCATGATAATTTGAATATACTCGTGGCTATCTAGCGTACTTGTTACGAGTTGAGCTGGCAAAAAACGTGCAAGCTTTGGACAACTACTTACACAGTACGCCGTAAATGATCCAGCTCATCTTTGAGCAGCGCATTCTTCTCGCCCAGTTTTGTGTGTAGCTTTACGCTGCGCGCGTTGCTCTCCTCCAGCAGCTTGATCACATGCTCCTGGCTGTGCAATTTGGTCTGCTTCATGCTGAGCGTCGCGCATAGATTCTGGAACTGCTCGTTTGTGGATGCCAGCTCGTTGGTTATCTGTGGGTAGAAGAAAGTCATCGGCCATCAATCTATCCATCAATCAGTGTCCCTCAATCAGTGTCCCTCAATCAGTGTCCCTCAATCAGTGTCCCTCAATCAGTGTCCCTCAATCAGTGTCCCTCAATCAGTGTCCCTCAATCTGTCCCTCAATCTATCCCTCAATCAGTATCCCTCAATCTAAGTCCCTCAATCTATCCATCAATCTATCCACCAATCTATCCACCAATCTATCCATCAATGCTCTCTCATACAGTCTCTAAGGCTGTCTACATTTCTCTCTCAATCTCTACATCTCATTGTCCGTCCATCTGCCCATCAATCAACACATTCTCCTACAGGGTGTCTCCCGGGCCACTGTCACTGCCCCGTTTTTTACCTGGGTAATAAGCGTATTTTTATCGCTTGTTTGAGCCATTATGTCATTTATCTTGCGATTGCTCTCCTGTTCGCGCTGCTTCATCTCCTGGTCCAGGGAGTTGATGCGCTCACCTCGCACGGCCAGCACCTGGCGATGATGTTCGATCTGCTCCTCGAGTCGGGTAATTTTTTGCTCCGCTTTGTGCAGCGCCTCCTGCTTTTGGTCGATCTCGTCGCGCAGAGTTTGGTCCGCCTGCTCCTGGTTGGCCAGTTCGGTCCGCACGCGCGCCAGCTCCGCCTGCAGCTCGCTACAGAGAGAGGGAGAGAGAGAGAGGTGAGAGAGAGAGAGTTTCGTATTCGATGGCTTATATGGAAACAGTGTGCCCAACCTAATCTGCGCCACGTCCAGCTCGCAACTTATCGAAGACTCTGTCTGCGCGTCCTGCCATTCCTTGCAATGCTCCAGCTCGTTCAGCTGGTCCCTGTTTTCGGCGATTAGGCGATCCTTCTCGGCTATGACCAGGGCCAGTTCCTCGGTTTTCTCTCTCAGCAACAAACGATCCTCCTTCGCCTCCTGCAGTTGCGTATTCAGGTCCTCAATGCGCTGCAAATGCTGGTCGACAGCCTCCCGGGACTGATCCAGGTTGGCATCGTTCTCCTTGAGGCGCTGAATCAGAGCCTTATTGCTGTTGGTATTTTGGGTAAATAAATCGATCCCCAGACCAGAACATTTCGTGGTGGATCTTACGTTTTCTTCAAGTGCTTCACCTCAATGTGCAGATCATCGATGGCGTTCACCTGCTCCACCAACGAGATGTTCTTATCGGCCAGCTCCAGGGCCAGATCGTTGCTGCGCTTCTGCGAGAACTCGAGCAAGCGCTTCAGCTCATCCCGATTCTTGCGCACATCGGCCATATCCAAGTCCAGCCTGGTATTGATGCTCTTCAGCTGACTGTTCACATCGTTCAACTCGGCAACCTGACGCATCAGAGCGGAGGCATCGTCCTTGGCGACGGCGCTGCACAGCTGCATCAGCTCATTGTCCACAGCCACCAGTTTGTTGTTCTGCAAGGGTGAAAGGTCCTTAGATCAAATTGAACTAGGACTCCCCTCCGGGAGAGTTCAACCCACCAGCTCGCTCTTCAACTTGGCGCGCAGGTCCTCGCGACGAGCGGCTGCCGTCGCCTCATCCTTGGCCATCTGCACGGTAGCCATCTGGTCGTGGATGAACGTAAGGCCTTCCTTGAAGACATTGTGGCACAGCTGCTTTAGATCATTCACCGATTGTACAGCTGCGGGAGGAAGGAATGGGAATGCTGAATGTGGAATTCCTTGACATCCATTTTGGACGCAAGCTCACGCAGATTTTTGGGCAGGCCAAGTAAGTCATCATTGTGCACCAGCACCTTACAATTATCATTGTGCACTATGGTAACCAGCTTGTAGGCATAACCAAAGCCCTGCTCCCGAATGCTGGACACCTTTTGCATAAACTCCGACTGCATGTCCTCCAGCTGCTTCTGCATCGCCATCAGCGGCTGTGGACATGATATCGGCTGGATCGTGCCCAACTCTGAATCTGAGCGACCACTGACCGATGTCTGGCTGGGGCTTTTGCAGTCTTTCTTCTTGGTGCGCGGCAAGGGTGAGGGCATGTTCATCTGGCCAGCTGGCAGGGGGGGCAAGAAATTGTGAATTGAATTGTGGACGAAGTCGAGTCGGGCACCCACCATTGCCAGTATCTGGCAGAGTATTGCGTAGGCGTTGAATACGCTGCTCTGTCAGTTGGTTCAATCGCGGCCTGGTAAACTTGTTCCTCAGCTTTGGCGACACCTCAGAATCGGCGTCCGTACGGCGCGAAGTCAGGCTCGTTGTGGATGTGGCAAGCTCCAAGCCATTAACTGCATTTGACAGCAGCGTTGGCTCCGGTGTCGTCGGTCGCGAACTGTCGTGGTTCCTATTGTTGACGTCATTGTCGTTGTCCCTGACTGTTTTATTGGCCAGATTGCCAGCTGTTGTTTTGGCCTTGTTTGGCGAGCGCTTCACAGGCGGCTTTCCCTGTAAGTTAACAAAGCCCTTCAATCGATTCCTGGAATACTCTCTCTTAGCTCTGATCCACTTACCGCATTGTTTGCTTCGGTTTTCGCCGGCTCGGGCGCAACAGCCTTCGATAGAACATCCTTGCTGCATCCCTTTAATGGCACTGCAAAAACAAAATTTCAGCATGGTTTTGTCGAATCGGGATCTCTCCTACTTACAACGCGATACAACAGCGGAATTTTGCATTTTTAGTGCTGCTCGAATTCTAATTGTTATTGTACCAAAAGAAAGAAAAAAAAATCGTCTGACTTCATAAATCTATTAAGATCTAGAAATAAAAATATACAATTTCGAAATACGAAACGCAGCGGTGTACTGTTTGATGTTGAATGAATACAAATAATTTACTCAACTGGAAATAACTTAGACAGTTAACTGACAAATATGCAAGGAGCCTACTTTGTATCTTTTCAAATAAGATGAGTTAATAACAATAATAGTAGTAATTAACTGGTAAGAACGCAGGCCAAAAAACTTAACACTAGCCAAAAATCTTAACACTAGATAAGTTTATTGTCTATAATTATAGAAGTTTGTTGTATAGAGGAGATTTTGATAAAAGATTCTAGAGATATTTCTGTTTCCAGAAAACATTGGCCATAACTTATTATTAACACAGGCACTGCTTTCAACTAATCAACTAAGTAACTCATTTAAATATCCCAATATACCAAAAAATCAAGCTATCTTGAACCACTGTGCGCTAGCAGCATTTTAATTTCATTTCTTTTTCCCATAAATTTTCCGTCTGCGCAACGTGCTCGCGGACTTTGTTTAGAACAGCGCGATAAAAACAAAAGGCAACATGAAAAACTCACAAAATCAAAACATAAACAAAAAGACAAAGCGACTGCCGCTAAAGCAGCACAGCAAAAGGGAGGCAGCCAGAGAAGTCTCTGCGGCACCCACTCAATGTACCCCTCACCCCCCTACCCAGCCCCACCCCGCCCCACCTCACGAGTAACTGCACATCGTTGAGAATAATTGAAAATTGAGCTCGTGCAATTTGCATTTCAGTTGCGTTTCGAGCGCCTCGCGAGACGGTCGTGAATATTTGAATAAATGTGAATAAATGCGAATTTTTGTGTGCAGCTCAACTGATGTGAAAAGATAATCACAGTGTCTAGCTGATTTGCCATATACGCATATGAATAATCTACAAAACGAACAAATTTTGTAATTGATTGCGAATAGTTTGTGATATTTGTGATTTAGCTCCGATTAAACGTAAGTTGCCAAGTGGATTTAATGGGGGTCGTCGTAGTGCCAGCGCCGAAACCCTAAAAGTGATTTTAATGATGTGCTTTTCTATTGGAACTGCTTTCCCTGCTGCTGCGTTGTTGTTTTGCACTTTTCAATTGAATTTAATCAGTGACGTATTCGCCGATGTTCCTCTTTATATATAGCGCGTGGTTATTCGGGGAAGGTTCTCGCTCTTCCGCCTGGCAATGGGGCGACGAGCGAGAGAGAAAGTGCATATGTACACGATGAATATGAGGGGGCTTGTTTACTGCTACCGTAAACACATTTATCGAACTTTACCCTTAACACTTGTATATATATCTCTCTACTTACGCATGTCTATATACAAAGTATAAATCTGTCAACAAATATTGAGATACTTTATTTAATTACTCTTTCAATTTATATCAAATATTTGGTTTATTCACAAAAACAAGAAAAAAGGAGACGGTAAATTATAAGTATTTAAGTATTAAATTATATTATCTTTTTATTTTTATTAATTCAAAATGCAATTTTATTTTAAATATTTGAATTACATAAAATTAATTTAGCTTTAATTTAGATACTTATTAATGTCATATGTGTACATAGTAAAATTATATTTCCATTCAATTACACTTTTTATTTATTATAAATATTTTGTTTAATATTTTCATATTTATTTCGTAATGTCAAGAAAGACTTGCAATGTCAAGAGCAATTGTAATTGATCATTGCCGACATTCCCAGCAAATTGCTTGTGAGTGCCATTGACATTCGATACAAGCTGATCATATTCAGGGCAATTAAAGAGCTTAATGAGCTATGAAAATGGAAAAGTCGTTTCCGCATTTGCACAAAATAGAAATGAAAACTAAGTGTAAATTCGAACTATAGAGTAAAACAACAACAACAAAAATCCTGAGCGCTAAGCTGCGAACTGAGAACTCCTGCGCAAATATTTTAGTATTATATTTTAGTACTAATGCTAATTAATTGATTTGATTGTTTATTTAATACTGCTTTACCAGACATTCCAGTTAAAGTCAAATTTGTATTGATTCTCCAGTTACATCTGAGATTGTCACGTTACATTTGCTTTTAAACCAGCTTAAGCTAAAGATCTCTCTGTGTCTCTATATGTCTGACAATATATAATATAAGGCTAATTTCTACTCTCCATTTATTTATCTATTTCTCAATTGAAAACCCCTCACATGACAATTGCCCCAAACTAAATATAGAACACATAATTAATGGCGTTGTAATTGCAGGTCCCAAAAGAGCAAGACAGAAAGAGAAAAGTGAGAGAGAGAGAGTGAGTGGGCAGAAATCCCACAATGCTCAGATTTCTATGCATCTTCTTATTGGCAACCACCTGCTGCCTGGCCCTGGGGCAGGGGTGCAATCGTGTGCCACAGGGCGCCACCGCAGCCAAATCGCCAGTGGATGACAATTTTGTGGTCTCCGTGGCGAACAATGCGCAGAGCTATGTGCCCGGCCAGAGATACAACGGTGAGTTGGGGCGAGAACAAAAACCCATTTTAGGAGTTTCTCACCTCGTTTTTTCCGCCAGTCACGCTGAGCGCCTATTCGGGCCTTTCGTTTGTGAGCTTTATGCTCGCTTTGGAGCTGGAGAATGGCGACGGCGAGAGTGATTCGAATGCGATCGGCGCCTTTGAGATCAGTGATCTGTCGGAAACGCGCTTTAGTCCGCGCTGTCCCAATGTCGTGGAGAACACAAACACGAATCTGAAGACGCACGTGGAGGTGGTTTGGGCAGCTCCCAGCACGCCGGGTCTGGGCTGTGTGCTGATCCGTGCAACGGTTATGCAGCACCGTGACGTTTGGTTCATGGACGACGGCCTGCTGACCAAGCGCCTCTGCGAGGAGGAGATGGACGACATCAACACACAGCCCAGCATTATGGATCCCTGCTGTGCCTGCGACGAAGCCAAGTACGAGGTGAGCTCTTGGGCTTAAAAACTCCAAAGATCGCTTTTATCCCGATCTCCGCTGCCAGCTAACCTTCGAGGGCAAGTGGTCGCGTCACACGCATCCCAAGGACTTCCCGGCCAACAGCTGGCGCACGCGTTTCAGCGACATCATCGGCGCCTCCCACACCATCGACTATCGTTTCTGGCAGTACGGCGAGCTGGCCAGCGAGGGCCTGCGCGAGGTGGCCGAGCACGGCTCGACGCGCACCCTGGAGAGCGAGCTGAAGGATCAGAGCGAGCACATCCGCACCATTATCAAGGCGCGCGGCATTGCCTATCCGAATGTGACGGGCAAGACATTTGCCGTCTTTCGCGTCGACTCCAATCATCATTTGATTTCGTTGGTTTCCATGGTGGATCCCTCGCCCGACTGGATCGTGGGCGTCTCCGGACTGGAGCTGTGCCTGCCCAATTGTTCGTGGGTGGAGAACAAGGTGCATAATCTGTATCCCTGGGACGCGGGCACGGATAGCGGACCTTCCTATATGGTCAGTTGGCTTTTTATTTACCTCTATTCTTCTATTTACTCTTTCCTTTGCCCGCAGTCCGCGGATCAGCCTCAAGTGCCGCCCGATGTTGTGCGGCGCATCAAGTCCAACTATCCGAATGATCCTCGCTCGCCCTTCTACGATCCCACGGGCGCAGAGATGAAGCCGCTGGCCACACTTCACATAAACAGGCGTCGCCTCTACGAGAAGAACTGCGAAGCAGCTGATGGTGGGTTCTATTTCATAAGAGCTTTCATCTCCTACCAATGCAATTCGCCTCACTTCAGCGGAGCAACTGCCTCCGGAATGCAGCACGACCTCGTGGAGCCGCTGGGATGAGTGCACCGCCAAGTGCGGACCTGGCAAGCAGTACAGAACGCGCGAGTTTAAGAATCCCACGCTGGCCATGGTAAGAGTAAGCACGATTGAGAGAGCCACAGGGTATGCAAAGAGCTCTTAAAACTGTGACGTCACAATATCAGAATTTTGTGGCGTTTAACGACTAGAAGATGCAAGCTATCTTAATGAAAGTGGGCATACATCCGAATTACCTATGGGTTATGTTCTCGTAAAGCAACCGCAGACCAGGAATATTTCGTTTTTAGGAAATATCAAAAAAATCGCAATGCAAATACTACAAACTTGCGCTGGATATCTCCTAATCTACCTTTATATGGGTTCTGCACAAGCGAAACGTTGTTATTTGTGTCGAATAGCAGAACTCTTCTTTGCACAACCCTTAGATCCCTCAGTCGTGAGAGCAGCCACTAGGTTAACTGGACTACCCATATTCATATTAAACGCCCAATCCCCTTTCACAGCGTCACCGATGCAACAATGCGCTGCGCGAGGAGAAGCATTGCGCGGGTCGCAAGTGCGCCACATTCAACGAGGAGGTGCCGGAGGGTGTGCAGCCCGAGGCGGAGCTGCCCGGCACGGATCCCGAGTGCGGTCTGTCCGAGTGGAGCGAGTGGAGCTCGTGCACGGTGACCTGCGGCACCGGCGAGATGATACGCACGCGTCACTATCTCAACCGGCGGGCCAAGAAGAAGTGCCAGAAGGCGAGCAAGGCGCGCCTGCAGGAGGCGAAGGTGTGCGAGGCCAGCGACTGTGGCGGCGACATTGGCAACGAGGCGGGCGGCGGCGGCGGCGGCGCGGCGACGGCGATGCCGGTCCGGAGGAGGCCCAAGCCGAGGCGGACGACGGCGGCGCTGGCTCCGAGAGGCGGTCGCTCTTCCGCAACTTCCAGAGCTACAGCCAACGCAGCGAGGACTACATACCGCCCGTCTGCGGGGTCTCGCCCTGGTCGGACTTCTCGCCGTGCCTGGCGCCGTGCGGCGCCACCGGCAAACGGCAGCGCATGCGCAAGGTGTGGAACAACAACGAGGTCTACGGCGTACACGATCCCAACGACGATGGCAGCGATCCGTGCCGGCACATCAAGCTGCTCGAGGAGGTGAACTGCACGAACCCCAGCTGCGACACGATCGTGCCCCACTTCTGCTACGAGCCGCTGCGCGAGAGCCACTGTCGGGACAGCGATGTGGCCAACTTCTGGTACTACGACCACGTGAGCGATCAGTGCGCCATTTACTGGTCGGACCGCTGCGACACCAATCTGAACAAGTTCAAGTCGAAGGAGGAGTGCGACGCGACCTGTCGCCTGCCGCGGCACAAGCAGGAGCTGCAAACGGAACGCCTCAGCTCCGATGAGATGCAACGCGTCGACTGCATGGTCTCCGACTGGATCGCGCACAGCTGCAACGCCAGCTGCGGCGACGGCGTCCAGTTGCGGACGCGTCGCGTCCTCCGCACACCCAAATACGGTGGCAAGCAGTGTCCCAAGCATCTGGTCCGCCTCGATCGCTGCTATCAGCGCTGCGACGACATGTACTCGGTGAGCGGCGCCTTTGGCGAACGGCGCCACATGCCCGCCAAGCTGCAAACGCTGGAGCCGCGCGACGAGTGCCGCTACTCGGAGTGGTCCGCCTGGACGCCCTGCACGGCCAGCTGCGGCGACAACTCGGTGCGCCAGCGCACCCGGACGCTGCTCAACACCGACCTGAGCTACAAGTGCAAGGATCGCGTGCGCATCGAGAAGTGCGTCATGATGCCGTGCCAGCTCAGCGGCAACGACGAGCGCGACAAGTGGTGAAGGACAGGACCCCCTCTTCCTCCACAGCAATTAGTTTAGCTGCAAGTATTAGCGGCTCCTTGCATGCTTTAAGGGGCGCATATTGGCTATCTATACATATATACTCGTATTTAATAAACAACAGTTGTTTAAACAATTCAATTGGGCTTCAATTTAAAGGTAAAGGGAAGTGGGAGAAGGAGAAAATTCTAATAACTGAGATCGGGCGTGGAAAAGAATAGGAATGGGAAATAGTGAAAAGAATGCTTTTGTATTTGTGCATTTTCGGTGCATTTCATTTTCTGTCTTGACCGCAGTTAAACAACAAATCTCGCTCGATTTTCAGTTAAAGATACCAGGCGAACATAATCGGCAGCTGAGTGATTTGATCTTAATTCTCAGCAGTACAGCTTTCACCTCAACTCTCAGTGAAGCTTTCACCTCAGCTTTCAGCGCAGCTTTCACCTTAGCTTTCAGCGCAGCTTTCACCTCAGCTTTCAGCGCAGCTTTCACCTCAGCCTTCAACGCAGGAACAAGAGAAACAAAGATTAAAGCAACCAGCTGCCCTTTCTGTTGACCTGGTGTTTGATTCAAAAATCAGTTTAAGCTGGTTATTGGTTATGGCATGTTAAAATGGCTTCAGTGCAGTGCTTTGTCTGCGCCTCTTTTAATAAATGTAGGACTGATTAGATGTCTTTTATTATATAAGGTATAGATATAAATAGATATAACTTTATATATAGATATAGACTTTACAACTTGATGACTTGACGACTCGACGACTTTTCTTCCGTGCTATGATTTACGCCTTCGACTGCTGCAACTCTTCTCTCTCTCTTTCCTGCCTCGCACGCTTCACTCTCGACACAACATTTGCTGATTTTGTACTCGGTGTATTAGGCGCACATAATCGGCAGATCATTTCTTTGTTCACCGCGTTTCTTTTACATCGGCCAAGGGCGCGCGTAAACACAGCTGTGGGAGACGAGCTTTTGCACTCTGCGTAAACACGAGCACAATGCAAGCGAAGGAGTGCGCACAACAGAAACCGTGATGAACTTTCGAGAGAGACTTTTACCTCAACTCTCAGAGTGCAGCTTCTACCTCAGCACAGATTCTACCACGGTTCTCCGCCGTTTTCACCTCAGCTCTCACAGTGCAGTTTCCATGTCAGATTTGCGCACCCACTCTCTTAACTTCAGTGTGCTTGCGACCTTTCTGGAAGCCAGATCAAAGACTGATATGAAATGGAGCTTACGCGTATGCCTTCTGGGTTTTAGGAACAGGAAAAGAATGACCTAAATTTAATTGTGCCATAATTCCGATCATTAAAGAAAACAAAAAATGGAAATGGTTGAGTTCCGCTTACATCTTAGCTTATTCTTATTGTTAATACTTATCGGCAAGCTTTCAATATTCGATGGTATTAAACGATACATTTGTCTGCTGTTTATCATTGACCCACATAAATTGCTGGAACGCTTTGCTCTATTATTTTCAAGCGCACTTTTGTCGCGCAAAAGTTCAAAGAACCTCAGCAAAATAAATTAATTGGCGCCAAGCGATGCAAAACCCACAAAGTTGTTGACGACTTATTGAAGAGCGTGCCTCGAAATATTCCAAGTGACGACAACTCAATTAAGATGGGGGTCTCAGTGCGCCGATGGCAGTGTCTGAGAAATAATTAAAACGTTGCGTCAATTATAACGAAGCGCTTCACCCGATTTCGACAGTTTCCGTCGAGCTGTGGCTGCGAAAAGAACACAAATGTTCCGCTTTTCGATATTATTTATCCTGTGTCTGGAGGGGATTCAGCTGGTCAAAGGTGGTTGCAGTCGCATTCCTCAAGGCGCCAATGGCGAGCGCTCGGCGGTCGACGATAATTTTAAAATACTCATCGATGGCAATCCCACAACCTATATACCCGATCATCAGTACAATGGTGAGCTGAGAGCTGAGAGCACAGTTTGAATGGATTGTTCAACTTTCAACTTTGCCACCTCTCTAGTTTCGCTCTCATGTCCGGTTAACATGAAGTTCATAAGCTTTACGCTGGTCGTGGAGAGCGAGGATCAGTCGTTGGCCTACAATGCGCAGGATATGACAGGACATTTTGAACTGATCAATACTGGCGAGACCCGGTTCAGTACTGGCTGCGAGAACATGATCGAGAGCACCAACACGAATGTCAAGACACGCATCGATGTCTCCTGGATAGCACCGAAGCTCCCCGACAGCGGCTGTGTCCTGATCAAGGCGGGTGTGGTCCAGCATCGCGACGTGTGGTTCATCGACGATGGTTACCTGACCAAACGCATCTGTGCGGAGGAGATCGACGAGCTGAATAGCCAAACGCCCACGCTGCAAAATTGCTGTGCCTGCGATGAGGCCAAGTACGAGGTGGGTATCCAGTTCGGTCAGACCAGGTCCGGAGTTCCTTCCTATGCCTGAGGGATGAGAAAAGGAATACAATGGATTTGTGAAATTTTATAGACAGAAAAAAGTGTGTATATATTACAGATCAGGACGACAAGCTAAGCGGGGCTAGACAGGTCCTTCTGCCTATTCTGATATTCGATTTCATTGACTTTCAAAGCTAGCTAGAAATATAAATTTTCGTATCAAGTTTATCCAATATCCGTTCGTCCGTCAGTTCCTATAAACGAAATTGTTTTGTACATATCTATATCTATATATATATATATCTTATACACTGGTGTGCCCGCGTCGAGGGCGTGGTCCCACAATTTTAGAGCTAGTCACCAAATATGCCAGAGAGTTTTCTAATTACCTACTCTGAATATCGAGCAGAACAATTTTAATTTTAAATGTAAATAAATAAAAGTACAAAAGTCGATATTTTTCCAAGGAAACCATAATAATTAAGATCGTTATCTGACTTTTTTAATCTGTTATTATTCTGTGAACGAGAATTGCGCATCCAAACAAGTCGACAACGTTCTTACTTGTTTTTTTTTTCTCATATTCGATAATAATCGATTTTGTCCCTATGATTGCTAAGCACACACCTAATTGGGAATATAGCTTCTCGTAGAGTATAGTTTTTCACTTTTAAGATATATTCTTTTATAAATGTTAGCTAGCTGGCATCAAGTTAACTTCTAGTCAAGTCTAGTCTCAACTAGAGCTTACCTACTTGCTGATAGATTATTCTGGAGCGCAAGTGGGCTAGGAACACGCATGCCAAGGACTTTCCACCGGAGGCGTGGCGCACGCGTCTGGGCGAAATAATTGGCGCCTCGCATAGCTACAGCTATCGCTATTGGGCGTACGGGGGGCGTGCCAGTCTGGGCATGCGCGAGATGGCCGAGCACGGGGCCACGCGTACACTGGAACAGGAGATCCGAGACAATACACAGGTGGGAAAGATTAATTGTCGCGATTCCGTTGCCTGCTCATTTTCAAGTTCGTAATCCTCTAGAATGGCGAAGTGCGCACCATTATCAAGGCGCCTGGCATTGGACATCGCCAGAATCTCTTTGGCACCACCTTGGCCAATGCGCGTGTCGATCCACAACATCATCAAATATCGCTGGCCGCCAAAATTGATCCCTCGCCGGATTGGATATTGGGCGTAGCTGGCTTGGAATTGTGCCTGAGCAACTGCACCTGGCTGGAGCGCAAGGTCTTGAATCTTTATCCCTGGGACATAGGCACCGATTCGGGTCCTTCATATATGGTGTGTACTCAAATCAAGGTTTTACAGCATTTTAATGTTTACTGAGCGGAAATCCTTGACATGCCCAGTCTGCCGATCAGCCGCAGGTGCCGCCGGATGTTATACGCCGCATTACCTCCTCGTATCCCAGCGATTATCGTTCGCCCTTCTTTGATGATTCCGGCGCACCGATGAAGCCACTTGCCACGCTCTACGTGACACGTAAAAAGTTGTATATACGCGAGTGCGAAGAGGGTATGTGTATAAGTCCTAACCCACTCCAAGATTTAACCCCCTCTTCCTTCTAGTGCCACAAGAGGGTCCCCTGGAGTGTGCCACACATCCCTGGAACGAGTGGAGCAACTGCAGCACACGCTGTGGTCCCGGCTACTCGCAACGCCTTCGCAGCTACAAGAATCCCATACTTGCAGCCAGCTACAGCTGTGATCGTCGCCTGGAGGAAGTACGTCAGTGTCAGGGCACACAGTGCGGCACGGAAGATGAGTCCGGCAATGAGGAGCCCGGTGAAGATAGTCCCAACCGGCCGGATTCCACAGCCGAGTGCGAGCTGACCGCGTGGAGCGATTGGTCGCCCTGCTCAAAGACCTGCGGACGTGGCATATCCACGCGGACACGGGACTACTTCAACTCCCAAGCGCGCCCACATTGCCAGTCGGTCATGCGGCTGCCACTGGAGGAGTCCAGACAGTGCTCGGGCACGGACTGTGGTGGGATTATAGCCGACAAAGGCGAACTGGATGGCTCGCAAGAGCCGTCAGATGTTTTCGGGGAGACCAATGAGGCTGACTATGGTAACAATAGACCCGCCTGGGGTTTGAACAACTACAACAACAGACAGGCCACGGATTATGCCGGAGGAGATAGAAACAGCCAAGGCTGGAATAATTTGGCAACCCCCACGCCACAAGCTGAACTTCCGCGTGGTTACGAGAGCAATCGCAGACGGCTCCAAGAGTTGCAGCGACCCGCTGGCAATAAATATAACAAAGAGCAGCTGGTGGGCAACAGGGCCAACAACTACAACGACTACAGACAGGAGCAGAACAAGCCCAACTACAACCAGGAGCCTAACAATAACAACGACTACACCAATCCTCTTTACAGGCCCGGTTTCAGCACACGTGCTCCATTTGTACGCTACTCGGATCGCCAGCCGGATCCGGGTAGCAATTACAATATGGTGCAGGATTACTGCTTTGAGAAGCCCTTCGCCTCAACGCAACCCTGTCTGGCCAATCCGGTTAAGGTGAGCAACTTTTGGTTCTATGATGACGATGATCACGAGTGCAAGATCTTCACCACGGACAACTGCGATGAGAACAACAATCGTTTTCGCACTCTGATGGCCTGCGAGGCCACCTGTCTATTGCCCCAAATAGTTTTGGGACGCGAAGACAACAATGGAGATGGAGCCATGCGGAACAGTAACCCCTATGGAGGCGGTGCGGGGCAGAGCAGCAATCCGTATGGAGGTCGTTTGATCCAGCCCAGTAATTCCTATGGCGGTGCTGCGATGCGGAACAGTTATCCCTATGGAGGTGGTTCCACGCAACCTAGTAGTCCCTATGGAGGTGATCTGATCCAGCCCAGTAATCCCTATGGAGGTGATCTGACCCAGCCCAGTAATCCCTATGAAGGTGGTGCGCTGCAGCCTAGCGAAGCTTTTGGTGAGGGCTTTGGAGAGCCCATGTCGCAAACAAGGAGTAAATATAGCAATGCCAGACGAGGACGTTATGGCAGCTGAGCGTTTAATGAAGTTAAAGCAGATTGATTAAAGGAACTTCTTTATATGGTCTATTAATGTCACAGCAAATTGATTGATCGCCTTTTTAAAAAGAATACAAAGTTTTCAAGTTTTCTTAACTGTCTTTTTGATTAACTTTGATTCCATCATATAATGCCTATACTTTCCATGCATGATGTTACCCAAATAAAGTACTTAATACTTAAAGACCTTGTTTAGTTCTAATATGGAATTTGAAGTGGTCGTATTTCCTGAGAAAAAGTTTGATCTCTCCTCACACAATCTCCTTTCTCAAGAGCTTAAACCAGTTCTCTTGCAGTCTCTGCCACTAAAGAGCTCAGTTTCAAGCTCTGCTCTTGCATGCTCTCTCCTTTAAACATAATTTGTATACTCTATAGTTTGTTTTTCCGGCTTTTCGAATGAGTTTGTGGGCAGCGACTGCTGATAAGCGCTGTGTATTTGTACCAGTGGGTCAGAAAAACAAAATTCTCTTGCCGGGCAGCCCAGCGGTGGCTGCGGCTTATCAGCCTCCGACTTTGGCTTTTCGCGAACCCAACAACCGAAATCGACGCTCAGTTTCAAATAGCAGCTCAAGACGACGAGTTCGAGCGCTAAAACCAAAAGCTATAGCTAAAGTGCTAACGTGGATTCCAACTCGAGGGTTCTCATTATGTGGCATCCGTTAATGCTGTACGTGATGTTGCCCAGTTGCGCCTGGGCATTGATTTGCACGCGGCATCCGGCCAATACGCACACGCCCAAATCGCCCGTTGACGAGAACTATGTGATAAGCATTACTGGCAACCCGGAAACGTATATACTCGGCCAGGAGTACAACGGTGAGCTCGTGAGTTCATTGGCCTTGCGCTTGAACTTCAAATATTCTGTTTCCGATTGCCCGCAGTCTCTATATAAACATGATCCAACAAGGTTTCAATTGGAAACAAGCGTGCTGGGGTGTGTCTGGCTGGGCAATGCCCTGTACTGGGCTCTGGATTGCTCTTGACTACATTTGTAATGCGCATTTTAGGCAGCGGATGTGCTTCTTCTTTCCTTTGCGTCGCACTTCGAGAAAAATTCTTTCATAAATAACTTTGTACTTATTGTCCAAGAAATACTCAGAAAATCTAGGCTTGAAATCGATATTATTCCAAATTTGATTAGTCCTTGCCTAATGTCTAAAGGGAACTCAATTCCGATATTGATCGTTTTTGGATAAACGGGAAGGGTGCTTATACAGACGAACAAAATTATAAAGACTCAGCTGATCTTACTGATCAAGAAAACACTTGAAGAAGTCGGAGATGCCTCATGCTGTTTCTCAATGAATACAGGGTAAAGAAACAAAAACAAACATTTTGCAATGCTTTACTTTTGGTGCTTTTTGTTTTGTAAACAAAACGCGGCAAACGCTTTCTTATCTGGACATTGCGAATTCGAGAGGTCTCACGTTTTCAAGGTCGGCACGATAAGCCGTCCGTAGACGAAATTTGATTAGCTATTTATTTGAAAACAAATTTTTCCGACAGTTTCGCTGAATGCATTCAATGGACATCGCTACATCAGCTACATTCTGGCGCTGGAGAACGAGAATGGCGACTTCAGCTATATTAGCGATTTGGGTCGCTTCGAGCTGCACGACATGATCGAGTCGCGCTTCAGTCCCAACTGCATCAACATGGTGGAGAACACCAACACCAATCCGAAGACACACATGCACCTGACCTGGGTGGCGCCCAGCGAGCCGGGCAGCGGCTGCATATTGATACGTGCCACAGTGCTGCAGCATCGCGATGTGTGGCACATGGACGATGGTGGCCTAACGCGACGCATCTGCGAGGAGGTTGTGGACGATGTGGAGAGTCAACCGACAGTTAGCTCTTTGAACAATCCGTGCTGTGCCTGCGATGAGGCCAGATATGAGGTAAGGGAGCTCTCGGGAAATACTTTCAAATTAAAGTCGAATAGAAAGGAAAAACCCTTAAATTTATAAACATCTTTGTCAGGGTATAAATAAGTGTCCTTTAGATCAGATCAAAGATCAAAGCCTCGTGGAGTATGCAGTCGAGAATTTGGGTTAAATATTATCTCATTAGGAGTAGGAGCTTCTCCCCAATATCTTCAGCAAATTGAGATTATAATTTTAAAAATAAATAATTATTTTATCCAACTCACATTAATCCGTTGCAGCTAATATTCGAGAGCGTCTGGTCGCGTAATTTACATCCCAAGGACTTTCCAGCACGCGGCTGGGAGACACGTTTCTGTGAGCTGGTGGGAGCCGCACACAGCTCCGACTATCGCTTCTGGGAGTCCGGTGCATTGGCCAGCGAAGGGGTCAAGCAGTATGCGGAGCACTGCAGCTCCAGACTGCTCGAGCGTGAGTTTAGCATCAACTTTCGGGTAAATCTAACGTTTGCATATACAAAATATGGAATATATTAATGAAAAAACCTTTTTGCAGGATCAAAAAATACGGACTATAATTAAGGCACGCGGACCTGCATTTCCCAATCTAAACAGCAAATCGATGGCTTCGGTGCGCGTGGATCCAGTGCATCACATGGTCTCGTTTGCCTCCAAAATTGAGCCCTCGCCGGACTGGATTGTGGGCGTAACCGGGCTGGAGTTGTGTCTGCGCAACTGCACGTGGCTGGAGACAAAGGTGATCAATTTGTATCCCTGGGATGTGGGCACCGATGCAGGACCCAGTTATACGGTAAGTAATTGAATAGTAAAGTCCTCGAAAAGTACAATTTTAATTAGTTCCGTGTGGTTTCTTAGTCGCCCGATCAGCCGCAGGTGCCGCCAGATGTCATAAGACGCATACGCTCCGACTTTCCGAACGATCCACGTTCACCCTTCTACGATGAATCCGGTGCTCCGTTGAAGCCCATGGCCATATTAACGGTGCGACGTCAACGCATCTACGAGCGGCGCTGCGTGGATGAGGAATGTAAGTGAAATTCAGTAAAATAAAAAGAAGCTAATTATAAATAGTTATACTAATTGCAATCTGCCCTAGCCAACAACGATGCGGATGCGCCGCGTGAGTGCCAAACGCATCCCTGGTCCGGCTGGAGCGATTGCTCCACCAAATGCGGCGAGGGCATGCAGTACCGAAGGCGTGTATACAAACAGGCGGAGCTGGCCAGGATTTCCAATTGCAATGTGCCGCAATATGAGGAACGCGCCTGCGAGGGACAAGTCTGCGGCCTCAGCGAACCCATGCGCATTAGCGGCAACTACGAAGACCTGAACATGGGACTGCAGCAGTCCGGTCAGCAGCAGCGACGCGCCGAATGTCAGTTGTCGGGTTGGAGCGGCTGGAGCTCGTGCAGCGTGACATGTGGCGAGGGCTATCAGATGCGTCAGCGCCAATATCTCAATCCCAGTGCTGAGCTAAAATGCCAGAACGTGCACAGGCTGGAGCTGCAGGAGATGCGCAAATGTGCGGGCAGAGCTTGTATGGGCAATGTGGCCAGTGGCGATATAAATCCATACGAACAGCAAGAGCCCGAACCAGAGCCAGAGCCGGAGCAGGAGCCGGAGAATGAGAATGAGCCGGAAGCCTACGACAGAGGCAACATTAACAACTTCAATAAAGATTACGACGAGGAGCCAACTGATGAGGATCGCAGATCATCCGCGTTTGAAGTGGGCAACTTAAAGGGCAGCCAAGCACAGTGGGGCCAGGTGCAGAGGCCCGATGCACAGTGGCCACCAAAACGTAAAATGCCGCTGACAACAATGTCGCGGCTGCCATACGAAACGGACAACAATCGGGAAACGAATTATGGGCAAACACCGCCGCGACTGGAGGATGTAGAACGTGCGCCCTGGCAACGCACACGACCCGGCGACAAGTACAGGGAAGATCAGCAGCTCAACGTCGGACAGCGGCAACGCAACGGCAACAGAGATATAACAAATGCCGAGGAAGAGCCCGAACAGGAGCGCACGCCTTGGTCCAGGCCCAACAACATGAACAACTACGGCCGAAACATGGATGAGACCAATGTGGAGGCAGAAGATGAGGTGAATGCATACCTGTCCAAGCGTTGCTTTCAAATGCTGCGCACCAATCAGCCGCAGTGCAGAAACCAAACGATTGTGGGCCACTTCTGGTTCTACAATTTCTGCTCCGACGAGTGCATGTTATTTGCGGCCGATCCGTGCGATCGCAACGTAAACAAGTTCAGCAAGTGGGAGGAGTGCCAGGAATGCCGTCGCGACGAGTTGCGACAGTTGCAGGAGCAGCGATCAAGCACACATGAATGCCAAGTCATTTTGGCCATGCAGCGGGCGCAGCGAAGGCATCGGCTAGAGCAGCGCATTTCCGCAAGTAGAAAGCAAAATAACGGCTATCGGCAGTGGGGTTGAGGACGAGCTTTAGCTTAGGAAACATATTATAAGTTGCGCGTTTCTTGCACTGTGAACTAAATTTATACTCAGTGTATTGCATATTTTCACTGGCGTAGTTTAAATAAGATTTATAAGACTTTCTTAAGTGTAAACTTATTAAATATGGCACCTCTGCACATGCATGTAATTATGTGCACATAATGCCGTTATAGTTCAGAGCGATGGCAAGTTATCGTAGAAATTCGATAACAAGAAATATTATTCGATAGATTTTCAGGCACAAAAGGAGCACTAATGCTTTTATAAAAATGCATTTAATTAATATTTATTACTAATCCTTTGTATAAAAATTTTTAAATAAAATTTAAGTCAATTAAACTAGAATAGGAAAAATAAATATTAATACATATTTGCAGTCCAAAATCGATACTTTTTAACTTTGCGTTATATAGACAACTCTGCCTCACTGAGTAGAAAACTTTGCAATATAAACTTAAGTATAAACAAATTCAAAATGCAACAGCATCGTTTAACTATAATACGCAATTTGTTGGCGTTACGTTCACTGGCGCTGCAAATACCAAAATATCCGAAAATGCTGCAAGCTACCAACAATCTACATCAACAGCAACAACAAACGCCAAATTTAACTTTTCATCGTTATCTTACACAAGCAACAACAACAAATAAAAAAACAGATCAAGAAAAACAAAAGAGACTACAGCAAAAAATCACATTGGTTGCCCAAAACCAGGCCATGAGCATCACCACATTGGAGGAGGCACAGAAGCTGGCCAAGCGTCGTGATTTGCATTTGCTGCGCTTGCAACAACCGGACGCAAAAACGGGACGCGTAATGTTCAAGTTGCGTATCAAAATAGATTAGTATAATTGCTGCCCAATAGTTAATACACTCTTATTATAGACTGGTCACAGCGTCCGAAATGCTGGCAGATGAGGCAGACGGCAAAGTTGCTGCCAAGCCAGCTGGCGATAAAGGCAGCAAGAAAACGGAGAAATCCTTAACCATTGGCGCCCGCATGACCGATCATGATCTCGCCTCGCGGCTGAAGAATATTACCAAATGGTTGAGCAAACGGCACGAGGTGCGCATACTCATCCAGGGCAATGTGGGTGGAGCCGACGAAGGCAATGCGGAGCGCATTGTCAAGAGCATTGAGGCGACCATCAAGGAGCCGCAAGTCATCGGCAAAATTGTGCAAAGGCGCAACAAGGGCGGATTCATCAAATTTAGCATAATCCCCGTGGCAGCTGTAAGTGATACTACGGCGACTACGACTACTACAGCGACGCCGCCGCCTACTCCCACTGCGGTTCAGTCGTGACAACCAATGTGGTTCCGTTCGCACGTCATTACGTATAATCTCCTTATGGTGTTACCTGTAATGGTGACACATTTGGATGTAGCGCTCTCGCGGCACAGCTACTCCACCGTGCGGCGAACTGATGATGGAACCCAATCGGATTCGAAGAAGCCAGTTGTGGTCGCCTTTGTATCATTCTTATTTATATTATCGCTAAAGTACGTCTTTTGGATACGCTCCATATGGGGCGATCATCGCAGCAGTTAATAGTTCTTTGTTTTTTAAGCTTTATATATTGTTTATATTAATAAAATTGTAGCCTGTTTTTGCAATATCTAAATCATGTTCTTAAACTGATATTGAGAAAATGTGTATTCAAGTGTTATTTTCTCAACTGTTTGCTTGGATGATTGGATTGGGTTTCGTAAAAAATACTTCTTTGTTTTCCGTTCTTTCAGTTTTCAGCTCACATTTTAAAGCAAAGTAAATTTGTATAAAAAAAACTAATTTTGACTTTGGAATATTTAAGCCGATGACGGAAATTGTTAAAGAACCGTTTTTCATTTTATCATTTCTATATCCCAGTTGCGGTATATTAGTAAAAAATATTCCTTTGCTTTAAATATTTATTTATATATTTATACGCACGTAGTTATATAGTGCAATGATTTTTAATATACATGTAATATTTCTTATTTTGATTTTTATACTTTCGAGGATATATTTTAACTATGTTCGAATTCAAAGCACAAATTATTTAAAATACAATTAAAATTTTTGAAAATATTCAATACATTTTTGAAATAAACATTAAGCGAATCTCAGTACATAATTATCTAAATATATGAATATATCAAGAATTTAAAAACCAAACATTGCACAAAAATACACTAGTTACACGAAAAATATTAATAAATCTTGATTTTGGTTTTTTACAAATAAATTATTTAGGGAATAATAAAGTGGAATATAAATGTTTTTTTTTGAAATACAATGTTTAAAAGAATTGCACGGCGTACGCATATTTCCGGACAGGTAAATCTTCTTGAAACTAACTAGAACTAAATGGGCTTTACAACAAATTGTATGGGAATAAAATCAAAACTATATATCATATAAATAGAAACTAGGACAATAAACAAATAAATTACTTAAGCAACGTTTTACAAATACGGCACAAGGAACATTTCTCTATTTAAAAAATAAAACTACCATAAACATAAAATAATACAAGTTAATCAATTGAAAAGTTTTGCAAATTATGTTGAAAGCTGATAACAATCTAGGAAATTACGCTGTCAGAACTGATAAAGCCTCATATGGTTAAAGATTGATTGTTCCGACGACGCCGGCGCCTAACTGATGAATCAGCTTTATAATGGGTTTTCTGTAAATTAAAACTCTTTTAAAACATTGATATTTCATGCTTCGAACATTTTTGGAATGAATTATGAACTAAATAAATTAACTACGGTAAATGCAAAAGCGTTTTTTTGTATTTTTGGGTAAGCTTTGTTTTTGTTGTTGCTGCGATTGTTATTGTATTTGTTGTTGTTGTTGTTGTTGTTCTTCTTCCACTTACTCGTGCTCTAGACGCGCTGTATCTCAAATAGTTTGACTTCCGTATCGTACCATATGGCCGGCTCCACGTTGCGTAAATAAATCACACCCCAAATGTAGGTGCGGAACCAGGCGGTGGTGCCGGAATTGGCCTGGTATTTGCGTATCAGTATGGGATGTGGCACTGGCAGCAGGCCCACGAGCGTGCCATGCTGCAAGAACTTGAGTATCTCCGACTCGTCGGTGAGGCCCTTGTCAATGCATATCTTCTCCACCTGCGGCACGAGCACCTGCAGCAGTCGCATGATCGTCTGCAGCGGCAGCTTCGAGCGCCACGAGACAATCCATTCGGGCGTGGGCGTCCAGCGATCTCCATCGCCGGGCACCATGCGTATGCTGCCCCGATGGGCCACCGATAGGCGCGTCTGATCCTCGCCACGAGACAGCGTGGGCGATGTGGATTTGGCGCCGCCAGCACTTGGCGTCGACACCGGCGACTTCTCGAATGGCGCCAGGTCCGTCTTGTCATTGGGGTGCGCCTGCTCGCGCTCGGTCATCTGGCCAATATCGGGCGTGTCCAGCAGCGAGGTTTTCAGCGTGCCCGGCTCGGCGGGCTGTGCCGTTAACGCGGCCGCCGGGTCTAGCTGTGCGTCGCCCAGCTGGGAACGTTCATGCGATTCCGTTTCCGATTCGAGATCCTCTTCGGCCGCCGCCTCCTTTTCTGAGCGCCTAACCCCGACATTATTTGCCTCCTCGTCATCGTCGTCCTCTTCCTCATCCTCCTCGGCATACTCATCGGGCACCTGTGCCGAGGGCAGCTCCTGGCTGGTCGTTGCCGTTGCCTGTTTGCGCTGCGGCACGCGCGGCAAATTGAATTTGCCACCCATCTTTCGGCCGCTCAGGCACTTGGCAATGCCAGCCATATCCGTGGGCAAATTGGCCATGGCATGAAAGACATGACGTTTGCGTATTATCGTATAGACTAGATTCGAGTTGCCATCGAATTGGTACTGTATAATATTGTTGAAGATCTCCAGCAGAAAGAAGACCAAATGATGATTGCTGGGCGCCGAGAGCAGAAACCAGGGCGTACTGAACGCCTCCAGCAGATGCAACAGCTTCACGCTGGCCACCATCGAGAGCGTCTTGAGATAGGGCGACACATTCACCAATATGGTCAGCAGGCAATCAAACAGTGGCTGCAAACGCTGATGACCCGTTGCAATTATTTTGTGAAACACTGTGATGAGCAGATCCGCATGGGTGCCGGTAAAAACAGGTATATCCATGGGCACCGTTGCCGAATAGGCCTTGTTCAAGCGGACGCCAAAGTTGCGCTCACCTGGCAGGGAGAAGAAGAAAAACAAATGAACATATATATAAATATATATAGCTGTGGAACACTCACCTGAGAGCAGCAGCAGTATGAAGACGCCAATGTGCATGAGGCCGACGCGCGACTGATCCGCACGTGAGTAATTGAGATGATATAGAATGGGTATTAGAATGTCCAGCACATCGGAGCTCTTTAGCACAAAGTACAAGAACTTCTTGTTGTAGTCGCAGATCTTCCAGAACAGTATGAGCAGCTCCTGATGGCAATGCAGACGCTTCGTCGAGTTGGGCAAATAGTTTTGCACCAGCGGATTGTTGAGCAGACGCGTTATGCCCCGCAGCACAAAGTGGAAATCCTCATCGCGATGCACGCGCGACAAATAATTGATGAAGAGATTATCACCGCAGCCGCCCTCGTCGTAGGGCGTGACCACTACGCCACCAGCGTGGGCTAATTGATGTTGCTGCTGTTGTTGCTGCTGCTGCTGCTGCTGCACGACCATATCGTGATCAAGGGTAACGATCAACAGCTGCAGGCAGGCCTCGACCAGAGGCTCCGTCGTGTCCGCGAACAGCAGATGATTGTACGGCACGCCAAAGCCAACGGGATCGTAAGAGCAAACGGTATTCAAGAAGGACGTAAACAGGGGCAGTGCGTGCCTGTTGTCCGCCGACGTAAAGTAGGCGATCCACTTGTTTGGCTCCTCCGATTGCTGTGGCGTGCGGTACATCGGTTCCGAGAAGCAGGTGAGCAGCAGCTTCAGCAGCTCGGTGCGTCGACGTTCCATGTGTGCGTTGCGCGGCGGCGATTGCGCAAAGCCCACGCCCGCCTCCCAAATGTATTCGCAGCTATCGATGTTCGCCAACTCCTCGGCCTTCTCGGGTCCGGCACGACGTGTGGCCGTCACCGTGAAATCGGGACAAAAGAGTAGGTCACATATGGCATTCAGTAGGGACTGTGCCAGCGGCACCGTCTGGCCATGATTGACCTGCTCCTGTGCGGGCAGATTGCTCCAGAAGAAATCACGCCACTTGTCGTCCTCAAAAATGTACGGCAATATGCGCACCAGCAGCCGCACACAGTTAAGCACGCACTGCTGCTCCGCCTGGGTCCGACAGCTGCTGTCCACGGCTTGGGCCAGTTTCTCCACGGCCTTGTAGCAGAGCGTGGCCAGGTTGGCGGGATTCTCGTTGCGTATTTGCCGTATCTCGCTGGCGGTGACCAGCGCGAAGACATCCTCGAGTGTCGTTTGATGCGCCTGCCAGAACTGCTCCCAGAATTGTTCGTCGTTATTGTCAATCTTTTGGTTCTTCTGCGTCAGCTGAACAATCGCCTTGCGAAAGTTCAACTTTGAGTCCGTGTTTCCCATATTGTGTTGCCGTTAGTGTGTTGGAACGCCTAAAATGAAGCTGCCACGAGTGCTGTTGCCTGTAGCAAAGTGTATGCAGTTGCAGTGATGGAGTTTTACATAAAATATGCCTCGCTCTTAATTCGAAAATTAAGAAATTCGCCTACGCACGTTAAGAAAATAGAGTAGCAATGTGTGTCTGTGTGTGTGCGTGTGCGTGTGTTGTTGTTGGTTGCCAGCAGTGGTGTCACAGTATCGATATGTTATGCTATCGAGCAGAAAATACGGCGGCCCTGGCATAACAATCATCTACTATTATCACAAGCTATTGTAGTTGTGTTAGTCAAAAAAAAACAAGTCTTAAATGCTAAAATATTGAAAACATTCTTTGGTTTTGATAAAAGTAAATTTAAGAATAATAAAAATTGATTTAATAAAATATATTTGAAATAAAGAACCGCCAGTTAGTGAATCAAGTACTGATTACTCGATGCGCAAACACATGCGATATCGATGCCCCTAGATTGCGCGGCAAGAAGAAGAATAGCTAATGAGTAAAAAAAGCCATGTATAATTCCATTGAAATACCGGACTCCGGCGACGAAATGCCAGAACCGTCAGCGGATTTGACAAAATCTATAAACAGCGAGAGTGAAATTCACTACGAACACACGCCAGAAAAACGAAGAAAAATTGCAGCATCCAGCTCGACAGAGGCAAGCAATACGACCACAACAACAACACCCAGCTCTACATCTTCCGACGCAACTGGCAGTTCACCCCCATGGCAAATAGTAGCAGCTCCTCCAAGTCGATGGCGACACAAGTGCGTCACAGGTCGCGAAAAACGCAACATACAGTGCGCAATGCAGCCGCTGAAAATGAAATACTATTTGAGAGCATACAACTCGATGATGATGATGATGCCCACGAGAGAAATGCTAAGCGCCAAGCCGCACAACAGAGCACGGAGCAACGTCTCCAGGAGAGCGGCGAGGGCGACTTAAAGTCAGTCATTGGCAAGATGCTAAGCTCGGATGAGGTGCAGGATATTGTCCAGCAGATTGCTAAAGAGCGTGTGCGTTGTAACTTCTTACTGGCCACCTATCAGGTTAGAGAATACGGTCAACGACATTTTAAATATTTAACTACATATAACTAACATTTTTTAGCTACCTGATATGAATTTTGCACTGCACACTCCCATTGAAATACTGAAAATACAGTTCCTGGAACGACTCCAGCAGCGCAAGGAACGAACCAACACTTTAAACTCTTCCGTGACATCAACAGGAACGAATGCCACACTTAAAACCAAGCCTGAAAAGCTATAGTATTGTTTTAAATTGTAACAACCATTTATGTTAAGTATAAACAAATTATTGTTAAGCGTTATAGCACAACTAGTTAATAATTGTATTAAAATATATAAATTATAAATTCAGAGTTTGATTATTTGTTTGTCATGCATTGTCTTCGGTTTGTGTTTTATGCGCATTTTTGCGCATGTCTCTCAAAAGTGCGTTTTGGTCGAGGGCACACAACAACCCAGCGTAGCCGTGATCGTCTAGTGGTTAGGACCCCACGTTGTGGCCGTGGTAACCCAGGTTCGAATCCTGGTCACGGCAATGCTGCAATATGCATTGTCACGGAGTTGGGTTAATTTTTTTATTATAAAAAATAGTACACATGTAAATTAATTTTTTTTTGTGAAAACTAATTTTTGTTAGGTAGGCTGCTGCTGAACAGCCAACATAAAAAGTTTCGTTTTAAATAAACTTCATGTTTTAGTTGCATAATAAATTGTCGGCTAACTAAATTAAAATGGATGCACGAATTCCATCAGAGTTTTTTGAAGATTCCGATTCGTTTAACCTGCTTGACCAGGAGGTTCACGAGAGCAACGAAGATGATTTGGAACAAATAGATGAAACAATCAAAAATATATCAAGGAATTTGCGTAAAGGCGATTGGACATATCTGGGACGGCATCCGGAGGCAAATATGTAAAGTAAACTATATAATTACTGTTTAAATTGTAATTTTTTTTCAGATACGTGCCATAATACGTGTGATTGTAACGGAAGCTGTTAAAAACAAACCAAACAACATTTTTCGCTTTGCAGCAGATATATTCAATGCCAAAAATCAAAAGAAATTGACGAAAAAGGCAAGAGTTACCTTTTTGTTTCTGGTTAAAGCTTATTTGTATTTCTTCAGATTAACAAGCAATTGAAATGGGTCAATAGCCAGGTGAGAGACAGCGCCTGGTCGCCCGCCGACGGGGTCAAACTCTTCCCAGAATCGAGTACCACCTCCTTTGAGGGCAATAGACCAACTTGTGAAGTACCCCATTTTGCCGAAGTCTCTAGCGAATGCGATGATGTGTTTCTAATTCAAAATATGTGCCCGGAAACCTTCAAGCCAAGTTGTTAAATTTATTGTAAATATATTAAAGTACTAAAAATCGCCTTGTGCATATGTAAGGTCACAAAAGTAATATACATTTATAGTAAATGGAAAAACGAAAAAAAAGTTGCGATTGCTGTTACTGAATTTTCAATTTTGAGGTTTTGATTTTGAATTTCTAGTCTTCTTGGCCTTCTTTAAAAAGTTTGTAACAAGTGCCGCGTTCTTTTGTTCGTTTTCCCGTTGCTTTTCCATTTCGATGGATGTTGAAAATTCCATCAATGTGTCCATATGATAAGTGCGACGTGCTTCAACAGCCATTTTAAATTCTTCTTCGGAGCGTCGGAAATCCACTTGGAAAATGGAAAAGGTTTTCAATATGTTCAAACATTTTTCGCACAGATAACGTGGTAAGCCCGGAAAATCCTTGATCTAAATAAAGAGTTGTTATATTTTACCATATGTAACCTTATCGCAATTACCTCCATGTGTACGGTATTGGCTATGATGCGTGTTAAACGACGTCCATTAAACAGTGGACGCAGTTTTATTCCGTTTTCCTTAGTTGCTTTACATTTGCAGATTCGGCAGCAATCAGATAAATCCAAATCATTTGGATCTATTAATGCAATTCTTCTTGTGACACCTCCTTCATTGTCGGACATTATGAGCTAAAAATTTTAATTTTGTTGGGAACTTGCTGCAATTTTAAAGGTCTATGCTACACAGCTTGCTTACAATGTATTTCAAAAAGCATTAAATATAAACACGTGAATACATGATTTAAACATTTACATTTTTGAATTCTGCCGCCGAGCACAATATTCACCTTGCTTGAAGTTGGTTGCGCGCAAATTTCAACTGGCTTGAAGTTGGCTGCTCGAAAATTTTAATACGCATTAAGTTGGCTGCTACCAATTATCCAACTAGACTGCAGTGAACAAGTCGATTAAGTGTTAAAATTCATATTGTTTAAATTAAGCAGACGCATTTTTTGAACTACTTAATTTACTTATAAGCTTGCGCAAAGTTTTAAATGCTAGCCCCGTCAAAGTTGAATAAGCCCAACAAACCTCTAAGCAAATTGCAGAAATATCAAGTTGAGTCTGCCATCTTTATTGGTAAGTGTTTCTTTCCAGACCCATTCTTATACGAGACCAATTCGCCGCGTGTTTTGCTCTTCGCCTTTGTTGTGCTACGCTCATTCTGCTGCTAAATGCCGCATTGTTTGGTGTTGATTTTTGCATATGTTGAAATGCAAACTATTGATAAGACGTTTTCAGGCTTTAAAAAAGCAATATTTTTTATAACTGATGCGATTCCTTAATAATTTGAATTTATAAGTGCAGTGGCATTCGTATTAAACAATTCGTGTATCTCCTCAATAAAAATAAATTTGTTATGGTTTGCTAAGAAAGAGTACATACAAATATTATATTTTATATAATACGATTTATAGCACTTTCATGCTTGCCATTTTGCAATAACGAATAGCTTGTTACCAAGCAGCGTACCTTTGTACTTTGTACCACCATACTATGCATAACATTTGCAAATGCAGCAACTGTGGCAACTTGGTCGCCCTACAGTAGCAAAAGGGAGACTTGTCAATTAACATGCATTTAGCATGAACGTAACATGAAAATAACATAACTTTAACATAACAACGTTGGCTTTGAAAGGGCGACATTCGGAGTTGCTCGCTCGCCAGATTTTGTTTCAGTTGTTATATTACTGGAAGGAAAATAAATATAAAAAAAACAAAATCCGTACCGTATAAATTTTTTGTAAAATGTTGCCGAACGACAGAAAGATTTTAAGGTGCAACACAATGCATTAATCATCAAATGCATGAAACTAAACGAACTTGTCAAAATCTTTCAATACCATTTCAGGCAACACGCACGTCAGAATCAAAATCAGACTGCGCGGCGGCCTTTTCAAAGATACAACGCTGGAAGGCTCAACCACAGCAACAACAGCAGCAGCAACAACAGCAGCAGCAATCACAACAAGATGAGCAAGGCGGATCCCATATCGCTCAGTTTCCACGATTCTTGCTTGCGCATGTCCGACGTCCAACTGCTGCACGGCCCGCGCTGGCTGAATGATCAGGCATATATACTCTAGCATCCATACAGGCTTATATCCATATTAATAAAGGGTCCTCTTCTCCTGCTCCCCACAGATTTTGAGCTTCTATTATGAATATCTGTCGCACGTCAAGTACAAGAACAACAGGGATGTGTACTTTATAGCGCCCGAGGTGACGCAGTGCATGAAGTATATGGACGATTCGGAACTGGAGATGCTTTTCGAGGAGCACGATGCGATCAATAAGCCATTCATCTTCTTTGCGCTGAATGACAATGGAAACACGGAGCCAGGTGGCACCCATTGGTCGCTGCTGGTGCTGTCGCGTCCGGAGAAGACGTTCTTTCACTTCGACTCGTATGGCAACAACAATACAGGACCCTCGATGGAGCTGATGAACAAGGTGAAGGAGCTGCTGGGCCTGCGACTGGCCAAGTTCCGTCCGATGCGTTGCCTGCAACAGGCCAATGGCTACGACTGCGGCATTCATGTCATCTGCATGACCGACCACATTGCAGACTATGTGAATCGCTACGAGGTGATCGAGGGATTGCCCACATTGCATATTGACACGGTGAAGGCCAAACGGGCTGAGCTACTCAAGTTGATCCTTTCGCTGGGCGGCAAGGACTAAAGAGTTGCTAGCTTTAATTATTTTTTTTTTTTGTATTTTTAAGTGACCTCTCATAAAATGTTACTAATTGTAAAACGCACTGTGAGTACGATCCGACGTATACGCTTAACGCTTGGGTGACGACGACAACGCCACAGCAAGCCCCAGGATGTGGTGGTGAGCTGGTGTGTGAGTGCGTGTGTGAGGAAGGGGTTCTCTGCAGAGCACGCTTCATGGTGGGGCGAACGTTGAACGCGCAAGCTGATCTTCCATATGTGAATACGATATTTATATTGATAATTATAATTTGTTTAACTTAATGTTTACTCTTGCCGTAGTGCTTGGCACTACAAAAGAGACACGCAACACACGAGCACAAAGAAGTGCGACTCAAGTATTTTTAATTTGATTTCAAATAAATATTTGTGTATCCAAAACGAAGCTCATGTTTATTATGGCTATGGCACTAAGCAGTAGCAAGCACATCATTTTATTTATTTGTTCAAGTATTGCCGATGTGTGTACAAAATACCTTCCATGCGACGGAAGGATTAAAAAATATTTTCAAGTAGGGCTTAAATCTCTCCAGTTGCAATTCTTTAAGTACAAGAAGATAAGAGCATGGTCAAAGCGAGTATGGTTGCCTAGCGCATACCCTGTATTGGTATTTATATACCATAACATATATGTATGTATATACCATATTATATATACTATATACTAAATAAAAAGATGAGATAACAGGGCATATATAATTAAACTGTGAAAACACCTACTTGACGAATTTGATTGGTTTAGAAAACCGATATTTATCGATTTCGATAAAATGGGAAAACGTATCTTAAATCTCGAATAAAATATTCAAATAGACTATACGAAATCTAGCTTCTAAGAATCTAGCTTCTCATAAGAAAAATTGAAAATCTTTATTCATTTCAACATTTCAGGCAAACGGAGCAATTCGCGATAATTAATTACTTTAAACTTTGCGTTATATTTAAGAGAATTTAAATTTAATTTGATATACATATACATATATTTTAAAAGTAAAATTTTATAAGTACGTTTAAATATTCTCCATCCAAAAGCTAAGTTAAAATGGCAAAGTATTGAAAAAGTATTGATAAATAAAAATAAATAAATAAAAATAAACATATATTTTTTTGCTTACCTTCGCTTCTTTAGCTTATGAAATTGGCGCCTTTAGGCTAAAGGGGCTCATCAAGATTATATAGAAAAAACCTTATGAGCTTAGGGCTGTGCCCCGACATATACAACATCAATGTACCCTTTACTTGCGCATTTTTCATAGATATGGACTATGACAACGAAGACCCTATAGTCGCTCTTAGGCGCACGAGCAATATACATTTGAAGGCATAACAATATATTGGCTGGGCATGGGTAAAAACTAAAGCAACTCTCAATCGTCGGACTTACGTACATCAAATTTGCATCAGGCCACGATAAAATCGGTCATTTGCTAATTACCCCAGCTAACCGCAACAGGACGCGGGACTGTTCAGTTTCGTGTTGTGGCCCGTGAAAGATGGTCGGACAGTGGCTATTGGAGTGTTATTACAGCTACGCACTGGTGGTGGGCGTCACCTCGTACCGCCTGGTGGCCGGCGGATTTCGCCAGACGTGGCTAACACGCGCCTATGCGTTGACCGCAAATCTCCTGACGCTCTGTGGGCTGCCGTGGACATTCTGGTATTCGTCGCATTACTTGGAGACCGTTAACTGGTTTCCCAATTTGATTGGCTTCACCATGTACATACTGTACTCGGTCGCGTATGCGTCCATAGCATACACGATAATCTCACGCGGCTGCCGGGACAAAGCTCTGCTGGAGGTGAACCGCATTGTGACCAGGTTGAAGTGCCAGAAGGCGCAGGATGCGGACCTAACTGGGATTGATTTAAAGCTTGGCTCACTCAACTACTTGTACTACCTGAAACTGGGCACAGTGGTCTATCTGGCGCTCTCCAGCATAGTCTCCTGCCTGATGATGCCCTACGAGACCTGGTTCACCATCCTGTGCGCCTTCTTCTTCAGCAACGGCGTGAACATCACCCAAATCGCCATCCATCGCTATTTCCTGGCCCTCTGGGATATTGCCTATTGCTATAGGTATGTTAACGCGCAGCTGGCGCACTTTATGAGCTGCGTGCGCCAGCGATACCCTACAAATGTTGAGCTGAGGGAGCTGCATAGACTGTGGGCCCTGCACAGCCTGCTGGGGCACTGCACGTTGCGTGTGAATGGAATTCACGAATATTGCATGCTGGTGGCCCGCTTCGACAATTTGGCCTTTAGCGTCATCAACGGGTATTGGGGCATAATCTTCTCCTTTGGCATCAAATCGCCTTTATATCTGGTGCTCTATGGCGCAGCGAACTATAATATGCGCTTCCTAGATTTCTATCTGTTGAACTTCATGTGCGATCTGACCATAGAGTATCAGAGTGCGGCGCATCATGCGCTCAGCGAGGGTTACTGGTTCAAGGAGGTAGACATGGAGACTTCGACTTATGTGCTATATACGTAGCACTCACCCCAGTTTATACTTTCAGCTGAATGCCTATTTACTCTATGCGTGCACCTCGAAGCTGAATCTCTGGATTTGCGGCCTCTATAAGATAAATCGCAGGTGCTGGTTCCAAATTATGTGCTCCATTCTAGGTTACTCTGTTTTGCTGCTGCAATTTCATTTGCATATGAATAAATACACTTTATAAGTTAAATGCACTTGAAATTGAACGCTATAAAAATATAATCAAATTACATGAAAGCTTATTTGCCATATGTACGATTTTTTTAACAAACTTATATATTATTCTAATCCAATTTTAAAGAAAGCTTAACGATCGCTTAAAAGATCAGGTATACATATGTCATAATAAACAAATGTGTTTGATAGCCAGCTTAAAATAGAAGGCGCCTCGCCAGATCAGGTAAATAAATATGAACTATATTGCTAACATATTCCCAGCCAGATCAGGCAACAAATATCGTATACTCAGCTAGTTTGGGTAAACAAGAACTTAAGCAAATAAATATAATATAAATATTCTTATAATTTATACAAATGTCGTAATTGCAGCAATATCAGGCATTAAAGGATTAAACTATGAATAAATATATATGTCTGGCTGATGAGATGATCAATATTTTTAAAATTTAGCCATGTTAAGCAAACAATAATTTAAATAAATTAATTTCTATACCTTATCAGATTAACAATAAACCATACTTTATATCAGCCATATCAGGCAAGCAAAAATTCGAATGCAAATAATATTTTTAACATTTCAACATTATCTACAGCAATATGGTATTCCCAGCCAAACTATTATTTAAACAAATAAATACAATGAACATCTAAATCATA
Organism: Drosophila robusta; assembly: GCA_035043565.1. Taxonomy (NCBI): domain Eukaryota; kingdom Metazoa; phylum Arthropoda; class Insecta; order Diptera; family Drosophilidae; genus Drosophila; species Drosophila robusta. The sequence goes on from JAWNMW010000584.1 coordinate 9,252,695, forward strand.
TTCACAGCTCAGAGATCAGGCAAACAATAATTTGAACATATTAATATGATCTATATCGGGATCGTATTCACATGCTGCAAGCATTAACTCCCCGATCGTATCATATTTAGCGTGAGTAAATGAATATAATCAAAATGCTTCAGTTTAACAATGCTGTTCCCTCAGAACCTTCCGCCCAGCGAGTGGATCAAGTTGAGCAGCTCCGCCCGTTTGCCCCTCACTGTCTCGATGTGCAAATTGGACAGCCCTCGGATCATCTTGTACCGACTCACATGGTCCGCAATGTGGTCGGTCATGCAGATGACATGGATGCCGCAGTCGTAGCCATTTGTCTGCTGCAGGCAATGCATTGGACAGAATCCAGCCGTTCTCATTCCCAGCAAATCCTTCACCTTGTTAATCAGCTTCAACGAGGAGCCCGTATTGTTGTTGCCATACGAGTCAAAGTGAAAGAATCTCTTTTCCGGTCGCGACAGCACCAACAGCGACCAATGTGTCCCGCCCGCCTCGGTGCTGCAATTGTCGTTAAGTGCAAAGAAGATGAACGCTTTGCGGACGACATTATTCTTGTCCAGCAGCAGCGCCAGCTCCGAGTCGTCCATATACTTCATGCACTGCGTCACCTCCGGCGCTATGAAGTACACGTCCTTGTTGTGCTTGTACTTGACGTGCGACAGATATTCATAAAAGAAGCTCAAAATCTGTGGGACGCAGGAGCAGAGGAGGACCCCTTATTAATATGGATATACGCCTGTATGGATATATATGTATATATGCCTGATCATTCAGCCAGCGCGGGCCGTGCAGCAGTTGGACGTCGGACATGCGCAAGCAAGAGTCGTGGAAACTGAGCGATATGGGATCTGTCCTGCTCATCTTGTTGTGATTGTTCATGTTATGGTTATTGCAGTTATTGCAGTTATTGCTGTTGTTGAGTCCTTGAACGGTCCGGCGCACTGTCTGATTTTGATTCTGACGTGCGTTGTGCCTGAAAATGTACGAAAAGGTTATACAATTTTGTAAATTTTGTTTTGTGCTACTTAATTATTCTTTTGAACCTTCAAAGTTTTCTGTCACTTTGCTAAAGTTCAACACAAAAATTTTAGGTTACATTTTTTTTTATTCGACTGAACACGTGATACGTTTTTTTTAGCAACTCCGAATCTTCAGCTTTTGAGCCAATGCTGTTATGTTAAGGTCATGTTAAGTCAATTTTAGTCGCATGTGATGCTCTTCACGGCGCCAGCATGGTTGCCACGCGACAAAATTACTTTTACCAGTAGTTGCAAAAAAAAGAAACAGTAAATTGTTTGCTGTAAATGTACTATTCTTATAAAATTATAAGATAGGTATGGGTTCACATTGCCCACTTGCATAACTTTGTCAAATCCTAACCGATTTACATGAGAAATGCCTTGTTGCTCTTGGTTTGCGTTCTGGAAGAATTGCATTTAAATTGATAAATTCCATTTCGGACCATATTTTCCTGAATTATGTAGCAAGAATCTTATAAAAGTAAAAATTTCTCATCACTTTGTCAAATCTCTACTGATTTTCATACGGAAAGGCAACATTTTTTAAATATTTCCTCTAAACATACGCCGAGAATTCCAAATAATCCTAGAAAGAAAAATAAATTTCATAAAATTTCTCACACCCATAACCTTGTTGAAAAAAATACAATTGATTTATATTTCACATGTAAAATAGGCACACCTGTGTTTACTTTCACTTGTTTAACAAATTTTATTTTAAATGCAAAATCAAATATTGTGTGAGCTTAAATTTTATTACTATACTAATGATTAAAAACATATTGTATACAAAGTAAATTTAATAGCATTAAAAACCACATCGAATTTTGATATTACGAGGCACTAGAATGCAATATATATATATACACGCATATGTATATATACATTCACAAATAAATGCGGACGTGGGAATACGCTGATAGATCGCTTCACATTCCATTTCAACAATACAATACTGTACATACGAAGTCATAAAGTTGAACAACGAGCCGCTGTTTAGAGATGGTTTTGTTTTGGTGGGTTATTTGCGGGGCCCCAGAATACAATTCCCAACTACTTTAAGCTATACACTCTGTGTGTGTGTACGTGTGTTTGTATTTGTGTATAGGGTATTTGGTGTGGCTTCAGAGCCGCACCTCGGGACGCTTCCAGCCGCCAAAGGCACGCTCCAGCTCCTCGGCCACGGCCAGGCACAGGCGATCCTCGTTGAAGTTGGCTATCACCTGCACGCCCAGCGGCAAGCCCTCACTGCCCAGGCCCAGCGGCACGGCGGTGGCCGGAAAGCCCAAAACATTCACAATGCCAGTGTAGGAGAAGTTGATGGGCCGGAAGATGGGCTCGTTGTGGTACGGCGCCACAGTGGGATGCGTGGGATAGATCAGCACGCCATTGTCGCCCAGCAGCTGCTGTATGGCGGCGCGCAGGGCGTCCCGCTTGGCCACCAGATGATGGTACTTGGATGAGCCGTGCTCGCATTGAGCACTGTCCATCAGCGCCGTCGTCAGGCCAATGAACGTGTGCTTGGAGGCGCCAACCAGCCACTTGAGCAGCTCCACATACGTGTTGATGTCGTAGCGCAGATCGCCCAGTTGAAAACTGAAGCCATGGCCGGAGTCGTCGCGCATGTTGGCAAACCAAATGGCCGCCGATTGCCGGATCTGCGGCAATTGGACACGTTCCACCTGCGCAGCGCCAAACTTGTTGCTCAAATGATCGACCACACGACGCATGGCCGAGCGAAGATCTGGATCCACGGCGGAGACCATGCGACCACCGCCATCCGACTCCTGATAGAAGAACTTTAGTTTCTCGAGCACGACGGGCTTGTTCAGACGCAGTAGCTCCGCCTTCTCGCCGGCCATAATCTGCAGCATGGGCCGCAGATCCTCAGCGAAACGTGACATTGGACCCAGGCCCAAAAATGAGTTCTGCTCCGCCGTAAAGGGTGTCGGGAACTGGCCCTTGTTCGAAACGATCAGCTTGCTCGGCTTGTGTCCGAAGATGCCATTGAAGAATGCCGGCATGCGTATGGAGCCGCCAATATCCGAGCCCAGGCCAAAGGGTGAGGCGGCTGCCGACTGGACGCAGCCCTCGCCGCCGCTGGAGCCGCCCACAATGCGATTCGTGTCGTAGGCATTGCGCGTCCTGCCATGCACCGTATTGTTGCTCTCCCACCACATGCACACCTCGGACACGTTGGTTAGCGCAAAGGGAATGGCGCCGGCCTTGCGCATCAACGCCATCGCATCCGCATCCTGCTCCGCGCGCACCTCGCGACGCGAGTAGAGGCCAGCCGTGTGCAGCATGCCTGCAGGAGAAAGGGTTTATTAGGGTTTACATTTGATAGGCCAGTAATAGAAAGGACCTTACCATGCCTAAGACTAGGCAAATTTTGAGGTAATATTTTTTAGAGCTAGATCTATAGATGTATCCTCGATCTGATTTATATTAGAACTATGCGAATTCCTATTGTTAGTAGATATCCTAAGACTAAACTATTTTAAGCTCTAAAAATCTAAAACATATCGACTATTATACACTATTTGCATTGAATCATTGAAGCAATTGAATTTTTAAAATTAATCTACTTTAATATAGCGTAATATACTAATTTTGATGGCAGATATATCTATTAGATTTATAAATTAGTGCACACATAACAATATAAAAGAACGTACATCTAAATATGTTAGTTTTGGAAATTTCAGGAAGAGCATTTACTATTTTTTATACCAACTTAAATTTTTCAATTTTAAATCGCGCATTTTATAAACACTTGGCAGGGATTTAGTCCAGGGCGCTCACCTTTAACCGATATGCAATCCTTTGTCGTGATGGGCACGCCCAAAAATGGCTTCTCCGCGGCCAGTTGTTCCGTGGTATATTGTCCGGACTTGATGAGCGCATCCGCTGCGTTGGCCTCTTTTAAGGCCTCATTGTAGCGCTCATCGACCACACAGTTGAGCAAAGGATTCACGTCCTTGACGCGGCGAATAAACGACTCCAGAACTTGAACGCTGCTCAGCTGTGCAAGGAATAGAGCATTATTTGCTGTCCAATGCAGAATGGGAAAGTAGTTAGCTCACCTCTTGCTTGCGAATTTTGGCTGCCAGCGATGTGGCCGATTCGAGGAGTATGGGATCCGTTATGGCCGGCATGCGATCTCCGCTGACGCCATAAATTAGCCGGAAAATGAAACGAAAGAAGGACTGTAGGAGGCCAAATATGAAGGCGCCTATGCTGCGTCCCAGCGGAACGCTCTCCGGCTGCAATTGCTGCTTCGGCATGTCTGATGTGGAATGTGAAGCTTAAGCTTATGTTGTTAGCAGTTGGTATTTGTGTTGATGTTGTTCGTGTTCCTCTTCTTGCTCTGGCCCATGTGTTGTTGCTCTGTAAGTAAAACAAATCAGTCATATAGAAATTAAAGAAAATCTTTATGCCCCGTCGTTAAATACAATTTTAGATAGCGTTCGCGGGTTTGCCGGCACAAAAAACAATGTTTTTGAGTAATCTTATGTAAACATTTTCATAAACATTCTATTATAGGATTGCAAAAATCCTATATGTGTTTGTATATATATGGGGGTCTGGGTATATTCACTTTATCTTGGCATTTCCAGTTGAACACTAGCACACAAATGTGGCGTATTAGCTAACAATCAGTTTACAGCTGCTTAACATGCTTCTGTTAGTAACAGCGCGAGAGTTACAGCTGCTTTACATCAAATAATCATTATTTATTATCATTTGAGACTTGTAACTGATAAAAGGTTTTAAATGTTAATTGTAATTAAATAATGAATATAATGTTTTTTTAAAACTTATTTTTTAATGTATAAATCTAATAATTAAATAGTTTCGGTTTAAGTATATTCATTGGTTTAATACACTGTCAAAGGGATGCGTTGTATAAAACTAACAAATCATTTAAAATCATAAAAATTACAATTAATGGACTACAAACTGAAATACTTTTTAATTTATTGATTTAATTTTTTTCAGGAATTAAAATGTTTGAGTTCATTCATTGATATAAAACTGGCAAAACCCTGCCGTATAAATATGCTAAATAGTCAGATGCATATTTAGATTATTTTATCGAGGGAATTTCTTATAACTGCCCATTCATATTGCATATGAATAAGCTCTATGCAATTTATATTTATCTGAATTGATTTTTGTTGAAGGATTTAATTAATTTTTAAAATTCAAATGCTCTTCGCATATTGATAAACTATAACTGCAGACGCAATTGCTTGTGCCAGTCAAATCAACCACTTATAGAGTGCCACGTTCCCCCAGATCGCAACCCATGGTCAGCCATGAGTCATATATTATCAAGTTTACGATGTCTGGGATCACAAAACTTTGCACTCAAGAGAGTCGGGAACGCTTCATGACTAAATGGCGACGTGCAACGGATATATAGTGGTTCTGTAGACTGTACAGCAAATAGATTCTCAAAGTGCGAAACATAAACAATAACAAGCTTGCTGAAAGACGAGCGTGTTTTTACTGCGACATACCCTGTACCAACGTTCACAATCACTTTATTCAAATTTATGATTTTTCATTTACATTTTCCAGAGTATCAGTTGACATTTTCTCTACCCTAATCTTTCACGATACTCTTTTATCTCTCTTTTTGACAGAGAAAAGCCTTATCAGTAATCTTTTAAAAATTCGCTAGGCTAATTATTTGCAAAATAAGATACGTTAAGCATGTTTTATATTCCTAAATATAGTTGCTCGGCACTTTTCTAAAAATGTTTGATATAAAAAACGAAAAAACTTTTGCGAATATATGCTATACCAATACACACAAAATACATCTATATATGCATATACACATATATATGAAGCCAATTTTGTTAGTGCCATAAATACTGGATCATTAAAGAACGCAAACTTTTCCATGTGCTCGGGAAATTGGTATTTTAATGACTTTTTAAATATATATAAAGCGTACAGCTTGAAATGAAGCGTAAATATACAGCCATATAAACCGGCTTTTTGATAATTGTGGTACAGTAGTCGGTCGGATGTTTGAACCTATATATTCAAATAAAAATGTCTTAATATTTTGTTTTAAGACACCTAAATTTGTAATTTTTAAAAATATAATATAAATGTATACATTTTGTTTGATTTATTTTTGAAATTACAGAAATTACCCAAGTCTGTTAAGTAACCAGCATGATAATAAAACAAAAAATGTGTATAAAAATCCCCAACAAAGTTCATCAAACGGCAATATCTATAAAGCTTATTATTGTTGCCATATGTAGAGCAGTAATCGTAATCTCCGAGCAGTGCCTCATTATCTTATCGTATTTCAATGAATGGTGTTGAATTAGCAGACTGGGTTTACTTAGCGCTTAAATGATAGCTGAATAACAGAGATTACCAGAGAATAAGAAGTCAATGTCCAGCGTTAGAATACAATTAAAAGGGAAAGAAATATCATGTTGTGTATATAATTCAATTGAATATGAATACAACTACTGTCAGATAAATGAACCACCCACAATTTGTCTTCGAATACGATATGCAGGAACCACAACAAATGACTCATCGGTGCGGCAAATTTACGATCCGCAGCTGTAGTCATGCTTTTCAATGTGAATCTGATAATACTGGAACTAGTCATATCACTGGGGTTGCAGGTGTTTGTCTGGGATATGCCCTGTACACTCAGGTTGTAAAATTTAATGGGGCTTAAAAGGCCAAATTAACTTAAAATAACAAACAGAAAGTTTTTGTTTTCAAATATAGAGGGAAAGTTTTTCACAATTTTGTATGCACTTGTGGCGCGGGTTCAAAAGCGGTTTGAGACTGGCTAAAAACATTAAATACTTGGCAAAACTGTTTGCAATCATTTTGGTTGTTTAGAAATTTGGTTAATATATTTGGCATTTATATTTTCAAAAAAAAAAAAAAAAAAAATGAAACTGTTTAAAAATAATATAATTCTTCAAATACTATATTATATTACAGGGTATATGCACGAACATATTCTGCTGCTCAAAGCTCTTTTCTTTGCTCCCTCTCTGTCTGAACAGCCTCAAGTTGAAGGGTGCCAGCTGCGATTTTGCAGCTTTCTTATCTCGCATATTGCGGCGGCGTTTTGTAATTGTTTGTCATGGTCATGACTTGAACAAGCTCTCACACTTGTTGTTGTTACAATTTGTTATCAGCTGTTGTGGCAGCATATCGCAATTTGTTCGATCGATGTTTGTTTTTTTAATAAGTTTAATTGAATTGGGAAAAGGCACGCTTCAATTTACACATGGCAACAAATAAATTGTGTGTGAAGGCACACAAACATACATCCAAACAAACACGTATGTATATGTACACATAAATCAACAATACATTAATAGTAGTAAAATTTAGCAATTGGTTTGCGCAAAGTTCGAAACATTATCAAGTGATGATATGACAAAAGCAAAGAGCAAAATGACAACATAATGAAGAAAAAAACGCGATTAGTACGTATTTGTCGATAAGATTGCCGCCAAAGTTATTAAACGGACGTTTAAACGTAATTTACAAGCCGGATTTTGATTTATGCAATGGGCTGTATTTTAAAATGTTGTCAACACTTGTTGCGTGAGCACGACTGCAAACAGAGAGCGTAGCCAGTGGGAGAGAGCTTTTCTAGTTGCGTGTAAAACTTATTAAGTGTCAACTTCGTGGAGCCGCAGGAGAGAGGCGAGGTGTCCTTGTTGTTGATGAAATCAATGGTGAAATGAATACTGTCTGCGTGGGTGTAGAGCTGTGAGCGATTTTTTTCCGGCTGGGGTGGCGAAAGGTGGCAAAGCAAACGAAACGACCGGCAAGCGTGCGCTGTTGCAGACAATGGGGTCCGAGGAATGGACAATGACATCATGCAAACAATAGATGTAAACATATATATGCGAAAAGGATTAAAAAGCTATGTGTAATTTAATACACAAGCCGACGACAATTACTTGACGTCAACTGCAGCAATTGCACAAACACACACATATGCATAGGTATGTGCAGCAATTGTCGTTTTTAAGTATTGCATAAAACACGTATTAGTTTTTGCACTATCTTGCACTTATTTTACATGGAACCGGTTCGACAAGCGGGCGTCAAAGCAAAGCGCCAATTTGTAGTTGTCACTCCATTGAACATTGCACACGCATTAACTCACACACATGTATGTACATGCAAACAACAAATTATCTATGCGTGTTCAGTTTACGAACAATGGCATTTAATTCGCCTTTTATTTTTCAGCACACGGCATCTGGTTTATAGCTATTGAAAATGCATACACAAAAAATAAAATTGAGTCAGGCGACAAAAATGCGTCGCGGAATTTTACCCGCAAATAACAATGATCTGAACAGCTGACCGACTCGTTGAAAACTGAAAGAACCGTGCTGGTTTGTTGTGAATATGGAAACCTCTAGGCGGGCCAGTATCTAGCTCGCGCTGAATGTTACCAATTCAAAATGTTGGGTTGCTTATGCTCGATATGGAGATTATATAGAATCTTTCATGTAGGTAGAAAAGGTGTGATTATGGCGGGATTTTTGCTAAATCTATGCCAGAATCGATTGCTTTTGGTGGAAAGTAGTTATATTGCCTAAAAAATTAAAGAATTCAAATATAAGATTTTTGTATAACCGCACCAAATGAGTCAATTCTTCGCTATCAGTGTTGAATAATGCCGCATAGCAAGACCTACTTTGAATTTTACCACACCTATTTTCAAAGCTGTTAATCACATTTCTGTTATCGTTGCAAGCAGCTGATTAACATTGTTAATAGTTTTCAGCTGTTGAGCCAAAAAGAATAGCAATTAAACTACACCATGGCTGATTCCGAGTTAAAACCACCCGCATCTATTAAAAAAACACCGCTCAAATTACCTGCTGTGGCTGCTTTGGCGGTAAGCAGTCTCCAACTGCCCAGCTCAGCGCCACAGAAATTGGCAACAGGTTCCAATGGCACAGCCTCGGGCTCGGCGACGGGCAATCCGCGCAACAAATGTGCCCTCAAGCCCGGCTATTCCCTGATGAGCTGGGTACGTCTGTGCAATTCGGGAGCTGATCTCTCCGGCACCGGTGGACGTGTTGTGCCCGTCAGCCGCAGCGAGCTGGCCATGCACAATCAGGTCAATGACGCCTGGATGGCCATACGGGGCAGGGTGTTCAATGTGACACGCTATATGGACTTCCATCCGGGCGGTGTGGATGAGCTGATGCGCGGCGTCGGACGCGATGCAACCAAACTGTTTGACGAGGTGCACGCCTGGGTCAACTATCCCCAATTGCTGGGCAAATGCTATGTGGGTCCGCTGACGGAAAATTTGGTTGTCAAAGTAGAAACTGAAATAGTACGGCCGCCGCCGGCCCCGGCGAAGCTGGCGCCCCGCTTCGATTGGATACAACAACGTAGCGAATTGACTCTGTGCTTCTATACGCGACGCATGGCCAATCCTGGCCTGCTGCTCAAGCGCAAGGACGCTGCTGAGGCGCTGGAGGTGCGTGTGCTTCTGAAGGAAAACTGGCATGTCTTCCACTTGAAGCTCAGTGGCGCCGTCGTTTGGCCACCAAAGGCTGTGCGCGTGGGACCAGAAACAGGCAAAATGGAAGTGGTGCTCAGCAAGCAAGTTGCGGAGCCGTGGACAACGTATGGCAGCCAGGAGGTTAGCCAGCTGAATGCAGTCCAGGCGAACGAGGAACGCTTTGAGCATGAAGTGCTGCAGTGCGAGCACTTCAATCACGACTCGTTCGAGCTGAGCCTGCAGAGCGTTGAGCAACAGGTGTTCATGCATCTGCCGGTGGGCTATCATCTGGACATCGAGGTGCCGCATAATGGTGAGTTGCTACAGCGCAGCTATACGCCCGTGCCACACAACTGCCTGCCTTCCAACAGCGCTCAAATGGTTGGAGATGCGAGTCCCAGCCTGCGGCAGGACTTTCTTGTCAAGTATTATGAAAATGGCGCTGTGTCAAGCGAGCTGCATCAGCTGAAAGCGGGCGCCACAGTACAACTGAGTCTGCCGCGTGGCAGCTTTCAACTCTCCGCACTGGAGGCACATCGCAATATTCTGCTCTTGGCTGCGGGCAGTGGGCTAACACCCATTTTAAGTCTACTCCAACCGCTGCTCAAGCGGCACACGAATCGCCTGTGAGTTCTGCTGACTTTTAGCTATTTGATATGCTTTTATTTATTTATGGTATTACCACAGTGAGCGCCTGCAGCTGATGTACTTCAATAAGACGGAGTCGGACATCTGGCTGCGGGATAAATTGCAGGCACTGCAGGATTCTGATGAGCGTTTCACGTGCACCCACATTTTATCGCAGGCGGAGCAGCAAACGCAAAACGGTCGCATAAGCCAGGAGTTGCTGGCGCCCTTGTTTTTCAAGCAGAAGAATGTGGAGTCCTTTAGCTATGTGGCTGTATGTGGACCCACAGGCTTCAACACAGCTGCGCTTGACAGCTTGAAGGAGCTGCAACTGAAGCCGGAGCAAGTGCACGTTTTTCAGGGCTAATCTGGACGGGTGTTGTCTAAAGAAAACTTAATTAGTCTAATTTGTTGGTTAATTTCTTTGTAATTATCATATCAGGCTAGTTCTAAATTGCTCTAATTGTACAAAATATAGAAAATTCTTTGTGTATGCTAATCAATTTTAAAATCTGTATGAAATATTATTTAGGAACGACCCAGGCAGCTTAATATTTAATGTTCTATATAAATATGTATATATATGTTTCAATACTGATTTAACAGACTAGTCTGTTAAATTTTTAATATTGTTTTCATCTCATTGTTTAAGCCAAGGCTGCAATACTTTTTGAACCAAAGCTAATTTTAACTTGACCCAAACCATTTTTCACTATAATAAAATTTGAAATTATGCAAAACAGAACTCGTGTTATAAATGAAAAAAAAAATACTTAATTGCGATGACATAAATAACAAAAATAAACCAAAGTTCGAATTAAATCTGGATTTACAAACGAGACACGGGCTTGAACCGTGAACCGAGCCACCAGCTAAATATTTATTGTGCTGTCAGCCTTGATTTAAACAAACTTTTGTGTTCATCAATGTAATTTTAAGCATGTTTGGTTTTTATATATATATTTTCTTTACATATTTTTGTTTCAATAATTTAATAAGTTTAACAAATACTAGAAAATTGTTATTCCTGACGTGTTTTTGTCTCTCATTTTTCTTACAGTAAAAGCGTCGTCGTCATCATGTCGCAAATTTCATTAACTAAATTTCGCACAAATGTCGCTTTTTTTTAATATAAACAATTTCATATTAGGAAACAAATAAAAATGATTTATATTATTGTGGAGGGCACTGGTAAAGCGTACGAAATTGAGAAGCGTTTCCAAAAAACAACAACACATCAAATCATAAAAGGTTTTTATAGAACTTTTGAAACCATAGGTTTTTGCTTTTAACAAAAAACTATGCAAAATATGGCAGAAAGCAGCAGCATAAAATTATCAGTTTTGAAAAATTGCGACTTGCAAAACTTTGCACTGACAACACATTTTGCCTGCAAACCGTTAAGTAAACATGCGAGTGTGTGTGTGTGTGTTTTCTGTTCGAGTGTGTGTGTGTGTGTGTTGTGGTGTCTTCTTCTAGTAGGAGCGGATTGCGGGCGGCACTGTATCCACTTCACCGTCCAGCGTTGTATCGATAACAGGTCTATATTTAAGGTCAATGTCACCCTGTTCGGAACACACCCAGGCGAGCGTGTGCTTGCGCCAGTGCTCCTCGATGGGCTTCTTCTCTTGGTTATCCAAGGGCTTGCTGTAGTCCTGTAATAGAAATAAGTTATGAATTAATTGCATTTTCAAATCTTATTTCACCATGTTGACGTTTAGCCTACATTGTAAATTAATTTGCCATCAAGTTAAAATAGGTTGTAGACTTACGTATTCATCGAGGCGGACTTTGAAATCCTCGCGTGCGTGTGCGCCACGCGATTCCTTGCGCGCCTCGGCACCCACAATGGTCATCTGCGCATTGGCCAGCAGATTCTGCAGCTCCAGGGTCTCAATCAGATCCGAGTTCCACACCAGCGATCTGCAGTCACGATTTACAATTATTAGGGATAATGTTTAAAAGGTAAATTATCAGAAGTTGTACGCACTTGTCGACAACCTTGATATCCTTGAATTGCTTGTAGATCTCCTTCATTTCGCGCACGCCCTTCTCGAGAATGGGTCCGTCGCGGAACACAGCCGCATGGTTCTGCATGCAGCGCTGCATCTTGAGACGCAGATCGGCAGTGGTGATCTTGCCGTTGGCATGGCGCAGCTTATCCAAATTGGCCACTGAGAACTCGCCAGCATTCTGTGGAGATTTTGCACAAATCATAAATAAATTCGGAATTTTGGCCTAATCATTTGTACTCACATCCTTGAGCGTGGGCGCAGGCGCACCAGGTTTGTTCTCCTCGGCAATGGTCTTGGCACAGGCGCGTCCAAAGACGACCAGATCCAACAGCGAGTTGGCACCCAAACGATTGGCACCATGCACCGAACTGCAGGCCGCCTCGCCGGCCGCGTAGAGACCGGGCACAACCTTATCGCAACCGTTACTGTCAATGGTCAGGACCTGGCCGCGGTAATTGGTGGGAATGCCGCCCATGTTGTAGTGCACGGTGGGCAGCACGGGGATGGGCTCGCGGGTGACATCGACGCCGGCAAAGATCATGGCCGTCTCGGAGATGCCGGGCAGACGTTCGGCCAGCTGTTTGGGCGGCAAATGATGCAGCTGCAGGAAGACATGATCCTTCTCGGGCCCAACACCGCGACCCTCCATCACCTCGATAGTTATGGAGCGGGAGACAACGTCGCGGGAGGCCAGATCCTTGGCCACGGGCGCATAGCGCTCCATGAAACGTTCGCCCTTGGAATTGATGAGATAGCCACCCTCGCCGCGACAGCCCTCGGTGATGAGACAGCCGGCGCCATAGATGCCCGTGGGATGGAACTGCACAAACTCCAGATCCTGCGAGGGCAGACCCTGACGCGCCACCAATGCGGTGCCATCGCCGGTGCACGTATGCGCCGAGGTGCAGGAGAAGAAGGCGCGTCCATAGCCGCCGGTGGCCACAACCGTGTTCTTGGCACGGAAACGATGCAGACTGCCATCCTCCAGATTAATGGCCAGCACGCCGCGGCACTCGCCATCTTCGAAGATCAAGTCCAGCGCAAAGTACTCGACAAAGTAATTGCAATCGTAGCTGAGCGACTGGCCGTACAGCGTGTGGAGCAGGGAGTGGCCGGTACGATCGGCGACAGCGCAACATCTGTGCGCCTGGCCGCCCTTGCCGAACTTCAGGCTCTGGCCACCGAAGGCGCGCTGGTAGATCTTGCCGTCCTGGGTGCGGGAGAAGGGCATGCCGTAGTTCTCCAGCTCGATGACGGCCTTGGGCGCTTCGCGTGTCATATAGTGTATGGCGTCCTGATCGCCCAGCCAATCGCTGCCCTTGATCGTATCGTACATGTGCCACTTCCAGTCATCCTGCTCCATGTTGCCCAGCGCCGCATTGATGCCGCCCTGGGCGGCAATCGTGTGCGAGCGCGTCGGGAACAATTTGGTGATGACCGCCGTGCGGAAACCTTCGGCGACCAGACCAAAGGCCGCACGCAATCCAGAGCCGCCGGCGCCGACAACGATCGCATCGTACGCATGATCGACAACGGGATATTGCTTTGAGATCGCGTCCGGATTGGCCGATTTCGCCTGCTGCTGCCCGGGAGTTATGTGATAGCTGCGCTGCTGCAGCGCAGTCGCAACCGATGCCACACGCTGCTGCAATTGACAAATTACACATTGATTAGATTTGATGCAACGATCTTCTTGCTGTTGTTTGAGATAAGCTCGGATGATTTGCTAAGGCAATTTGATGTAATAAGCGCAATTTGTGATCTAATCCATTGTGCGGGTGCCAATATGCATTGTACTCGATAATAACCCCTGTCAATGTTTATGATTTGCCTGACAAACAACGGCTTTCAATCTAATGACTGCAGTCATATAACAGTTGTTTATTATTGCTATTACTATTGAGTATACGTTGGTATTGTCAAGTGTTGACCTTAGCTAGAGATGAGGGTCTGTAATTTTTAAATGTGTACGTGACACGAGAAATAATCTTTAGATAAAAATCTAATCTGGTTAAACAGTGATGAGTGCTGCCAAATTAGGTGAAGCATAGCTAGCTTTGGTGGGAAAATAGCGAACTGGTCAGCACTGGCAAGAGCACAACTTGTTCTTAATCGCCATTAGGGAAATTTAAAAAGCCTGTTTTAGTATCTATTCTTTATGTACATAAGGCAACACTTGACATATACTATGTTAATGTTAATTTACGGCAAATATAATAAAGTGCAATTAAGAATACTGTAATTTCCAGAAACCTGACTGTTTCTGTGCACGAAATACCTAAACAGCTGGATGTGTTAATAGAAATATCAAAAGCGATAAGATGACTGTTTCTGTTATATTGTTTTGCAAAAATTCTGCCAATTAACACATACACACAGACATTTCTGTATATGCATGTGTGCAGACATCAGAGAGCCGCACACGCCATGTCAGCACCGGTGGCAGCCTGGGAAGATTCCCATGACGAGCCGAGGGGCTTTGACAAATCTGTTGCGGTTGACAATTAAAGCGGCGCTTTGAAAAGCGCACCGACAAACATTTAGTCGTTGCTTATGTAATAATTAGCATTTAAACTGTGGCTCATATCAATAATTTGTATTGTATAATCAGCTGTAGAACAGGCGACGCGCCTCTCTAAGGCGTGTTCGCTTATCAGCTTAACAAAAGAAAAAAACGAAAACGAAAAAACAAAAACACAGACAACGCCTATCAGAGCCAAATATTAAGGCGCACGAGCCGCAATTTGCTGGCCAAACTTGTCGCAGCGGGGGGAAGGTCGGCCGGGTACGTGCTACGTGCAACATAACCTCTGTGCATCAGTTGCACTATCGGCAATTCGGTTTTGCCAACGGCAACTGCAAGCCAAGCAAATCAATTGCAACTGTTGCTTGCTTCCATTTACGCAATGTCAGGGCATACTTTAATGCAGTCCGTCGTAAATTTCACGCATTACATAACACGGTCGCGGCCATCGAGGGCTGCGTTTTGGACGCACTTCTTGTTGGCAACGTTGGCGAAGTCGGCATATTTGGAGCATTTGATTTGAGTTGGCCACGCAGCGTGCTTGATTGTATAATTTGATCGTAGCTCGTTTGGGGGCACGGTTACCTACCATTGAGTTGATTGCACTTTTGGCCAAAATCGATGGCACGCTCTTAATTCGGTACATTTTCTGGTTGCTGTTGCTCTCGGTTGCTGCAATAGAAGATACACTTTAATACAATTTGATCGCGTGCACAACACAGGTATGTTTAATATTAAGAAGGGAAATACAAAATCTATTCGTGTTTCTGTCTATGTGATCAAAATAAAAAGTTTACAAACTTTTAAAATGTTATATGTCGACTGCAGTGTGGCCCGAGTCCGGAAAACTGATAAATACATTGTAAAACCAGGGCTGCAACAATTAATCGCGTGTCGCTGGCATCGATACTTTGCTTCGAAAATGCTTAGCGCCATAGCAGCCGTCATACAGTTGCACATAAATTATATGTGCCATGTTTGTGGCAAGGCTATTTATAATGTTTTTTATTCATTTATTGCGCAAAAGCCCTTATTAATGGATATGTTTATAATATATCAACAGTTGTCAGCTCACAGTGTGACCAGCACATAACAAAGCCGATTATCTACAAGTTGCATAAAACAGCTGTTTATTTTGTAGGTAGAGTAAGTAAAATGTACATAAGAAAATATATTAGTGTTTTTATATTATTTGGAGAATTCGAATGCTGAGTTCACGAGATTCATTAAATGCGCCAGATTATTTGGGTTTTCTTGAACCACACCTATTGGAATATTCTTCCGGTGTAAAGTCCGACATGTTGTTAATGCCCATTTGCCATGTTACTTCGCCGCTTTCAAATTTCTTGTTATGCTCTTCTACTTTAGCTTTGGACTTCTCGTACAGTGAGCGACGCATTTGCTCTTCATCACCAGTGTAGCTCTTATTATGCGTAGCCTGCAGAGAACAGAGGCGTAAAAAATTTAATTGCGTTGTTTTTGTATATGGCAATTACCTTGTACTGGGTCCATTCTTCGTCCGTTACGAGCGACATGTTTATAGCTTTGATTTGTAGGGTAAACTAATCTGACTCTGACAATACAATACTGTTTAATTTGGATGATAAATACAATTCACGATGAGTCATTTACATACATACAAATATGGCAAACAAAGAAGATAATGCAATATAAAAATAATGCCACCAGCAATCGCGTGAAGTTGGCTGCATGAAATATATATGGGGAGGTGACAACACTGCTAACTGTGATTGGGGTGAATATCATTTTTCGATTTGTTAGGTAGGTTTTGTTTTTGTTTTACGAAAATTATGTCCAGCTTCTGGGACCAACCTGGTGGCCAAAATCAGTACATAGCTGCATTTTGCGCATCACTGGGTGCACTCAGCCTGGGCGCCACGGTCGGTTGGTCGGCGCCGGCACAGCGCGATGTCGTGGACAAAGAGTTTTACGGGTTTACCGTTACCCTGAATGACTACGCCTGGATTTGTGCGCTATCGAGCCTGGGCTGCAGCTGCATGGCGATACCGACCATTATGTTGGCCAATTGGATGGGTCGCAAGACGGTCATGCTGCTGGTGGTGCCACCGTATTTGGCCGGATGGGCACTCATCATAATCCCAAACAG
Source organism: Drosophila robusta (assembly GCA_035043565.1). Taxonomy (NCBI): domain Eukaryota; kingdom Metazoa; phylum Arthropoda; class Insecta; order Diptera; family Drosophilidae; genus Drosophila; species Drosophila robusta. Next base: position 9,269,568 of record JAWNMW010000584.1, read on the forward strand.
TGCCCACATGCTGATGGTCGCCCGCTTCCTGCAAGGACTCTGCGGCGGCTGCTATGTGGTAGCGGTGCCCATGTACTGTACGGAAATTGCCCAAGTGGACGTGAGAAGAAATCTGGGCAACTTCTTTGTGGTGTTCTTCGCTCTGGGTGTCGTTTATGCCTACATTATGGGCGCCTTCTATGAGTATCATTATCTAAATTACGGGTGTGCTGCATTGCCATTAATTTTTATGTTAGCCTTCGTGTGGATGCCGGAGTCGCCCGTGTACTACTTGATCCACAACAAGATGGAGAAGGCGCGCAAATCGTTGCAGTGGCTACGCGGCGAATACGTTGATCCCAGCATGGAGTTGATGAGCCTTCACGCGGAAACACTGGATCGACAACGGGGCACCGCGCACGCGTACCGTAAACTGATGCAAAGGGACGGCTTGAGCTCGCTTTTCATCGGCATCAGTCTGGTGTTCTTCCAGCACTTTTGCGGCAGCAAGGCAATCATCACATACGCCACGTTCATTCTCATCGACGCGGACACGGGCTTCGCCCTGTCGACCGAATTGTGCACAGTTGTCGTGGGCTTATGTTTCTTCGTGACCGCCGTATTGTCGCTGCTCGAATACGCCGGGCGTCGTCCGCTGCTGCTGTGGTCCGTGTTCATGGCCACACTGAATTGTGCGCTGCAGGCCATCTACTTCCATCTCAAGCATCGCAATGAGGACTATTTGCCGCAGCTCAACTGGCTGCCCTTCAGCAGCCTGTGCTGCTTCACCTTCTTCTTCGGCTTGGGCTTGGCCGTCCTGCCCAACGTCATTAGCACGGAGCTGTTCGCAAAGGATGTTCACGCGGCGGGCAATGGCATTGTTCAGACAATGTCGGCACTTTTTGGCTTCCTCAGTGCCAAAACGTTTCCGCTAACGTACCAGGCGTGGGGCATGGCCGAGTCCTTCTGTACTTTTGTGGGCCTCTCGTTTGTGGCCCTGTTCTTCGTGTACTTCCTTGTGCCAGAGACCAAGGGTAAAACGCACTCGCAAATCGAAAGCATGTTTGGCTCCACACTAAAGGCAGAGTCTGCAGCTGCCAACAGGTGAAATAAATTGTGTTTACGTCTCAACAATTTCTCTGTTTTCAATGCTATTCAGCAGCTTTCAGATTACCATTCTTTGCATTGCATTTTATGCGGCCCGTCTTTGCGATATATTGGGTTGGGGAACGAAATCCATGAATTTTCCCTAATTACAAACTGCATTCAATTTGATCTATGTCAACTGTAACCCATTTCGTTCAAAGGTTTGTTGCCATTTTGAGGCTAGTTTAAAGATTCCTCTCGTGTGGAAGCTTTTCGGTCAAGCCTCCTAATTTTAAAAAGTGAGGGGTGTCTGGAACCTGAACCCTAAATCCTGCTTACATACAGTTCAATCCACAAAATCACAGACAAACGCACGCGGTGCTTTACTCAGCAGCTCCATTATGGAAACTAAATTTGTGAATAACTTTAAAACCAAGAGCATGATCCTAATGAAATTTTTGGGAGTTAAGAATAACATTCAATATGTACAATCCAAAGCGCAAAGTCTGCAGTATTTGAATTGCGTTTCTTATCATATATGGGGCGGGTGGGGGATGTATCAAAAATCCGAACTGTTCTTAACCTGCGTGCTTCACGAGCACATATTGAACCAAATTTAAAAAGGGTCCAAGTCCAGCTTTCTAGCTTTTGTAGTCTCCGACAATCAACGTACAGACGGGCGGACAGACAGACGGATATGGCTAGATCAACTCGCCTGTTGATGCTGATCACGAATATATACACTTCATGGGCTCCGAGATTCCTCCGTCTGTCTGGTACATACATTTGCACAAAACCAATATGCCCTTTTTACCCATTTGCAATGGGTTCAGGTTATACAAATACATAAAATATAATTTATAATAATATGTAAAATATACGGACGGACGGACAGCAAGCCGGACATTGCACAAACCCAATATACTCTTTTCACTTCGAGGACGAGTAACAAAATTGTAAAATGTGCCTTTCTAACAAACTGAAATGAACTAAGTGACAAATGATTTCTTTTTCGACTTCGAAGCAATGTCGAATGGGTCATTCCTATTTTATTTCTATTAACACACGTGCGTGGGATATAAATTTTTCCAAATTTTCGTTTTTAATTTTGATATTTCGTGAAATTTTCAGCTGTTCATTTTATTTAAACGTGAATCGTCAAATTCTAAGTGTATATTTTACTTCTAAAAAATGGGAGTAATACTGCAGTATGTTGCCGGTTTGTCGGCCGCCTTTGGCGCCTTTTGTTTGGGTGCCACAATTGGCTGGAGTGGACCCATGGAGTTTCCGATAAAAGCGGGTATTGCGTATAAATTTGGAGTGGGGGATGACGATTGGGGCTGGATATCCTCGATGTTGACCTTTGGCGCCGCCTGCATGTGCATACCCGTTGGCATCTTGATTGGCGCCTTTGGTCGCAAACTGGTTATGCTGGCGATAGCGATACCCTACTTCCTGGGCTGGCTCCTCATCATCTGTGCCCAGAAGATTTTTATGCTCTATCTCGGCCGCTTCGTGGTGGGCGCCTGCGGTGGCGCCTTCTGTGTGATGGCACCCGTTTACACAACGGAAATAGCCGAGATCGCAGTGCGCGGTATCATGGGCTGCTTCTTCCAGCTGCTGATCGTCCACGGCATCCTCTACGGCTTCATTCTGGGCGCCTACTGCGAGCCGCTGGTTGTGAACATCGCCTGCGGCGTGCTGCCCGTCATATTCTTCCTCGTGCTCATGTGGATGCCCGAGTCGCCCGTGTATCTCGTCCAGAAAGGCAAGACCGACCAGGCGGAGAAGTCCCTAAAGTGGCTACGCGGCGGCGACGCGGACATTAGCGGCGAAATGTCCGCGATGGCCGCCGATGCCAAGAAGGAGAAGGCCACGCTGGGACAGGCGCTGTCGCGCAAAGAAACGCTGCGGGGCCTGTTCGTGTCGCTGATCCTGATGTTGTTGCAGCAGGTGACGGGCGTCAATGCCATTCTCTTCTATGCCACCGGCATCTTCGTCCAGGCCGGCACTGGCATCTCGCCCAATCTGTGCACCATCCTCGTGGGCATCGTGCAGGTGATCGCGACTGTGGTCGCCATGATGCTCATCGAGCGTTTGGGCCGCAAGCTGCTGATGATTGTCTCGGCAGCTGTGATGGGCGTTACCACGCTGGTGATGGGCATCTACTTCCAGTGGCTGATTGAAAACGACGTCGGCTGGCTGCCGGTGCTGTCGATTTGCCTGTTCATCGTCGGCTTCTCGCTGGGCTTCGGCCCGGTGCCGTGGCTCATTATGGCCGAGCTCTTCGCGGAGGACGTGAAGCCCATCTGTGGCGCCGTTGCCGGCACTTTTAACTGGCTTTTTGCATTCTGTGTAACTAAATTGTTCCCAATCTGCTTGGCGGAAGCTGGTCCGGCTATAACTTTCTGGATATTTACCACGTTTTCCGTTTTAGCGTGCTTTTTCGTACTAATCTTCGTGCCAGAGACAAAGGGTAAGACCTTGGATGAAATCCAAGGTCTGCTCGGCGGTTAGGCTAAGAAAATCAAATAACCCCATTTGTATTCATTTTAAACTTTAATAAACCGAATGCAATTTGTAGACTTATTTGTTATTATTTTTAAACCCGGATCGGCGATCTCGGGAACTAGACCTAAGGTTTTCGAACATGGATTCTGCTAAGCCATAAGCAGAACAAGTTATAATTTTATAGAAGTTATGGTTACACTAATATTTTCTAGAACCACTAAAGGAATATTTCACTTTTTGGATAACTTTTCCTGCTCACACCAAAGATTCAATTTGGGTGTTTGGTTTGTAAACAGATTGGAATGAAAAAGGGATCAAACATTTAGTTTAGAAGTTATTCAAAATTAAGTTTCCATATTGGCCCAGGTGAATTCGAGAGGTTTGACAGATCGTTGCGTTCAGGGTATCCCCTAGTCGGGCAATAAGTGCAACTTCCTTGGTTTCCTTCAGTTGCGCTTAGCGAGTACGGACTGTAAGTTGTTCTGCTTGGACACTGCTTTAGAATCGCGCGTAGTATTAAAATGACAGTGCTGCCCATTTCAATCGATCAGCTGCACTGCAGTCGCCGCAAATGATGGGCATCACTGATTTCATTAGCGCTAGCATAGGAATGGCTGTCACAATAAATAAATGCCTTTTTTTTAGTTTTTATCAACACGTCGCCTTTTTATTTGCCCTCCCCAAAATGGAGGCCAATAAAATTAATTTTCAATGGTGCCCAACTTCTTTCCGGTTGCCATCCATTGCAATAGGGCAGCGATGTGGCAGCACTGTCTGCGCTGTGGGGCTAAGCTAAATTGAGAATTGGCCAGACTGGTGTTTGTCTAGGCTGTATTCGATCCGAGCTAGATTCTGGTCTATTATGTCTAGCAACTGGGACAGGCCCGGCGCGCAGAATCAGTATATAGCCGCATCCCTCGCCTCCCTGGGCGCCCTCTGCCTGGGCGCCACCTTCGGCTGGTCGGCGCCGGCGCAGCGCCATCTGCTGCGAAGTGCGTGCGGATTTGCGATCGACAACCGTGAGTTCGGCTGGATATGCGCACTGGCGAGCCTGGGCTCCGGCTGCGTGGCCATGCCGACGCATCTGCTGGCCCAGTGGCTGGGCCGGAAGCCGACAATGCTGCTGATGGCGCCCCTCCACGTGGCCGGCTGGGCCCTGATCGTTGTTGCGCCCAATCGATATATGCTAATGCTGGCGCGCTTCGTACAGGGCCTGTCCGGCGGCAGCTACGTGATAACCGTGCCCATGTACTGCACGGAGATCGGTCAGGCGGAGGTGCGAGCACACATGGGCAGCTGGTTCCCGGTCTTCTACATACTGGGCATACTGTATGCGTATGTTATGGGCGCATTTCATGATTTTCGCTACCTCAACTATGGCTGCGCCGTGCTGCCAATTGTCTTCATGGTCACGTTCGTGTGGATGCCGGAGACGCCCGTCTACTATTTGCTGAAGAAGAAGCGCGAGAAGGCGCACCGATCGCTGCAGTGGCTGCGCGGCAATCACACCGATCCCAGCCTCGAGCTGTTCCAGTTCCAAAAGGAAGTGGAACACCTGAGCCGGGGCGGCACGGGCACCTGCCGCCAACTGAGGCACAAGGCGACCGGACGGGCTCTGCGCATTTGCATCGGCCTGATGTTCTTCCAGCACTTTTGCGCCAGCACGGCGATCATCAACTTTGGCACGTCGCTGCTGACCGGATTTGAGTTGGGCATGCTGAGCCCGGAGCTGGCCACCGTTGTGGTGGGCTTTGTCTTGCTGCTGTCCGCCGTGGTGTTCATGGCGCGGTTTCACGGCCGACGCACCCAGCTGCTTTCGTCCTTGTTCCCGGTCATGCTGAGCGCGGGTCTGCTGGCGCTCTATTGCCACATGAGCGAGCAGGGCGAGCACCATTTCGAGGTGCTCAGCTGGATGCCGCTGTGCGCGCTGTGCAGCATCATGTTCTTCTTTGGCCTGGGCCTTGGCTCCCTGCCGTTTCTCCTGATAATGGAACTGTTTGCCGCGAACTTTAGGGCTGTGGGCTTCGCCATTGTCTCGACCATGGCTGGCTTTTTCGGCTTCGCCAGCTGCATGTCTTTCGTGCTCCTCATGGAAACCTGGGGCACGGCCCTGACCTTTTGGATACTCGCGCTAATCCCAATTTGTGCCCTGATATTCGTGTATTTTTGTGTGCCCAACACCGCTGGTAGGACGTCTGCGGAAATTCAAGAGTTGTTGGGCTCCACTGATGCGGACACAACAGAAGCCTAGTCTTACACACATATATCGACTATTATTTATGGTTGTGTAATAAATGCCTATTTATTGTATACTATCGGGCTTGGGAGCTGGTTCGGTTAACGATTTGAAAGATATTGCAGTTAAAATCGATATATCTCACTACGTCTTAAGGCTAGATACATTCAGAAAGACCTCCTCTAAAGATCATTGGGGCAATTCGACGAAACCGATATATCTTGAGCTGGACTCAAATTTGGTAGTCAGTTTTCTGATGACCTCTAAATATCGAGCCGAAATATTTCGGACCATTCCCGCACCCATTACATTACGGTTACATCCGTAAAAAGTTATATATATATGTATATATATGTATATATAGAAATAATTTATCAGAGTAGCCTTTTGCTTTGCTGTCAATGCAATTTTTAGACTTAACCTCAATTTTACAGTTAGTTTAAAGAGAAAAATCTGTTCACTTGTTCGGTTATAAAATTGTTTTGAAATTATTTTTTTTTAAATTTCGTTTTTTAAAATGTCCTTTGATTTCTAGGTAAGGTGCCGGACTCTTGAGAGAAGAATCCTTGCTGCTAATAAATTTCCGCCTTGTGTGTAATGGAATGGACTAGCTGGACGAACACTTGGAGCCCATGGTATCCATATCTTTTATGCTGCTCATTGGACGTTTCGTAACAGGTTTATGTGGTGGGGTAATTAGATCTACGAGTCTCATATATATACCGGAGATTGGGATGTCCGATATTATAGACTGATATTTCCAGTTGATGCTTGTAAATGGTATATAGCGTTATAGTTCTTTATGTGGAATTTAATTTTACATACATATTATGCGGAATCATATCAGAATCACCGATATATACATCATGCGAAAAGGGAATTTTGATTAGACAGCTGATAAAGGAATGCGGGTTATATGAACCATGCGTTCGGTGAATTGTCCATAGTTCATGTTTTCAACAATCAACTTCTTCCACATTCCACATTGACACAATTGGTATTCCAGAGTTTTTATTTCTGCTCATTGCCCTAATCACATTTATGCTGGGAATTTATAGGCATCTCAAGAAATTCGGCTGCCGGAGCATTTTTTTAATTCTTTTAATAGTTTTTTTTTTGGGAATTTACCTTTTTTTTTAAGTATTTTCTGATTTGATACGGGACATTCGAACCGAACATATTTTGCCACTTTTGGCAATTACGCATATATTTTGGAGATAAGAAATAGGAAAATAGGAATGAGTATTTAATCATAGTTTTACTTATTTCTATTTTTTGTTATTCACACTCAAAATATATGCATAAAACTGTTTACAAAGCAGTTGCTATTATCTACCGCGTATTAAGAACAACTTATGTTTTTCGATCGCGAGGAATTAGTTATCATCTTTCTTAAAGAAGTTATTATATACATCTATATATGAATATACCAAAGCGGGAATCTGCATAAATATGCAGCTTTGCAGTCGGTTTTACTCATCCCGGTAAATGAATTCAAGAGATGATTGTTTGGAAATGTCCAGATAATATAATAATTGTGAGAAATGCTTAACTTTCATTTAATGTTGGACATTTGCAAGCCTTGATTGCTGATAGCCTTTATTTAATTTATAAAAATTGAGAGCAAAATTCGAATCTAAAAATGCGCATTAAAAATTTTTTGAAGTTTGGTGCTAATTGTATGCCGGTAGAGGGCGCATATAACATATTAAAAGAACTCGGCGACAGCTTAACAGAGTGCATGAAGCGACAGTTTAACAGAACGCGCCAACAACAGCAGCCTAACAGAGGCGAAGAGCAAATCCGAGCAATTCTGCTGTTAAAAATGATAGTTTACAGCGATAACCATAAATCGATACATTTAATTCTACAATCGCCATTCAAAAAAGTCTGCGAAAGCATTTAAAGGTATTTTCAGGTAATTGAGGTAATTATGTAAATTTCAGTGAGTAAATTTTTAATCAAGCGCTTTTGAATCTTATCTCATACATACTGGAACTGCCCTGTCAGTTAAAATCCATAGTAAACATTTATTTCTAATATATATTTTTAAATTCATGTACTTTAACCAAACATATATAAATATATATTGAGCATCACAATGGGCCTTATAAAACAATATATTGCTGGTTTGTCGGCGGCCTTTGGTGCCTTTTGCTTGGGAAGTTCTGTTGGATGGTCCGCACCCGCACAGGAAGAGATTCTTACGGGTGTGGCATATAAATTTAAGCCCAGCCTGGATGAGTGGACTTGGGCAGCCTCGCTGGTGACGCTGGGAGCCACCTTTATGTGTATACCCATTGGTATATTGACCGGTATATTTGGATGCAAATTAGTAATGCTCGTGGTGGTGCTGCCCTGTCTTGTGGGCTGGGGATGTATTACTGGAGCGCAATATGCGTTTATGCTATGCATTGGACGTTTCCTGCTTGGCGCCACGGTGGGCACCTTCTGTGTCTTAGTGCCCATATATACAACTGAGATAGCCCAGATCGAAACGCGCGGAATCATGGGCTGCTTTTTCCAGCTATTTTTTTCGCTCGGCGTACTCTTTAGCTTCGTGTTTGGCAGCCTATTCGAGCTGTTCATCTTCAACATCATATGTTCAATCCTGCCCATCATATTTGCTCTTATATTTATGTGGATGCCCCCGTCGCCGGTATTTCTCGTGCAGAAAGGCAAACCTGAGCGCGCGGAGAAGGCGCTGAAATGGCTGCGTGGTGAAGATGCGGATGTGGCCGCTGATATGGCCGCCATGTTGGCCGATGGCAAAAAGGAGAAGGTCACTTATGGCCAGGCCCTGCGACGCCCAACCACACTGAAGGGCCTGATCATATCGATAATGCTGCTGTTCTTCCAACAGTTCTCGGGCGTCAATGCCATCGTCTTCTATGTCTCCAGCATATTCCAGAACGCGGGCACCAACTTATCGACATCCGCCTGCACGATTATAATTGGCGTTGTCAGCGTTGCTGCACTGGCTCCGGCAATTCTGTTCATCGATTTGGCCGGACGTCGCATATTTCTGATAGTATCCGGATCATTGATGTTCTTGACCAGCAGTACGCTGGCCGTCTATTTTCAGTTTCTGTTGGAGAACAATGTCGGCTGGCTGCCTGTGATAAGCGTTTGTCTGTTCATCTTTGGCTTCACGATGGGCTACGGCCCGGTGCCGTGGGTCGTTATGGCCGAGCTCTTTACGCCGGATGTGAAGCCCATTTGTAGCGCCATTGTGGGCACCTCCTGTTCGCTCTTCGCCTTCGGAGTGACCAAACTGTTTCCCATATGCTTGGTGACGTACGGTGCGTCGATTACGTTTTTCGCCTTCGCTATAATCTCATTTCTGTCCTGTGTCTTCGTTATACTCATTGTGCCCGAGTCGCGGGGCAGGACTGTGGATGAAATTCAGGCGCTGCTTGCCAACTAAACTGGGAGTAATATATATATATAATATATACATATGTATATGCCTGGACATATGTATATGTATATATACATATATATGCACATCAGTTGGATCCTTGCCTTTTTTACAGGTTCTTTTAGTTGGCTATCAGCAATCATTCGGATATATAACGGAGAGCATTTTATTTTAAAAAGACAAAGGCAACCCCTTATCAAATTTTTAAAGAAAATAGTTAAAATTTTGGAGTGAAAAAAGCGATGTTTTGAACCAAGCAGGTTTATTTTCGGTATTCTAATATGGATTTTTCTAATGGAATTTTTGCCACGTGGATGTCGACTGGTGGGCTGATTTGGTCATATGCGGAACGCTGATTATGATGTTGCTGGCGATATCCTATATGTATATTGTGTTGGGCATGCTGTTGCGATGGGCTCGGGAATCCAATGTCGTCGCTTTGTATATTCGTTGTTGGCTTCTCGGTGGGCGAGGTCTATGGAGGCGTCACCGGTATCACGCGTATCAGGTTTCACCGGCAACAGCAGCTGGCTTTTTGCGTTGTGCGTGCACAATTTCGGTCGGACGATCACATTTATGGAATTTTGCATAATTTCAATAATATCCTGTCTTTGTCATTGTCTTTGCACCAGAAACAAGAGGCCAGCTGTAATTCCCAAAATTTCAATAAATATTTTAATTATTTTGATCGATAATTATTATGAGTATACCCGTAATTTTTGGACAACAAATTTCATGACAATTAATGCAAATCAAAGTGCAGAGGGACCGAAATGAAGCTAGAGTAGAGGAGCGAAGCACAGAAACAGAAGTGTGCCGTTTGTGTCTGTGTACAGTGTATCTTCTAGTCGAGCACACCCGACAAGAGTGCTCTTGCTTGTATAAAACTAATATATAAATTTATAGATATATTACGGTAGTTAAATTTGGGTACAGGGTATCTTTTATTCGGTTAGCAGACTTTTTATCTGATCAGCTATTAGATAACACTCGACATAGATAAATTAGACAAATTTCACAAAAACGAATGGCGCAAAAATGAGTGCTGCCCATTTGTTGGCATAAACTTTTCAAAATAACCCTGTAGTCTTATTTGCAACCCTGTATTTGCATTAAGTCTCGTTATTTCAACAGATCGATCCAGTGGGCTCGTGTTCTGTCAGTTGTCCATTGTCGAATCGATTTATCGATTGGCTGATTAATAAATAAACACTTGGCTTTGTTTTATCTGTTTTTTGTTCTAACGAATGTTTGCTTTTAATTTAGTCAAGGTCAACAGCGACCTATGGCCATCGTGAATGCGAAGGGTTATGAGTGAATGACAATTTGATTGCGGCGTAACAGTAAATAAATCATTTCTGCATTTGACTAATTTGATTTGCATGGACGTGTCTTTCTATTGCCGCCCTGCTCGCACTTTAACCCATTGCCAACAGCAGACATTGTCACCATGTAGTTGTTATACCCTGTACCCATCAAATATAGTTGAATTGGGGTATATTGCTGTTTTGCGAATGGTTTTGTAATAGAGAAAAGAGGCTATCTTTAAACCAATCAAGTATATACATATATGTTTATTTATATACTCTTGATCATTACGATAAGGTTTGTATCTCTAAAATCGACAAGCATCAATACCCAGTTCTGCTCTTATGTTTTTATTCTCATTTATCAGACGCAATAAGATTTTTTTTCGATAATTAGATAGTTAGTTTTATTTTATTTTGTTCCTTATTATATTATTTAAATATATTATATATTACAAACATGTATAGAGTATTTTGTAGTCGGTCACTCCCCACAAGTGCACTTTCACTTGTTAATGTTGTGGTTCTTCGATTTCGTTTGGCTCGCCTGGTTCTGTTTTTTCTTTAGTGGACGCTTAATTACAGTTATAAACGCGCGTTTGCTAGTCACGGACGCTAACGGTAACGTCGCGCTTTTTGAACAGTCACGAGTTTTCTACGAGGTAAACGAATATCCTTAAATATAATTGAGTATATGTGCATATTTGTAATTTGATAAGATTCAAAACAGATAAGATTAACAATAAAAATTGCAAATACTGGGGTATACATGTGCATGTAAATAATGATATCAATTTGTAATTTTCCATTGTTGTATGACACATTTATTGTTCATATATAAAACGCATATCTGTATATATTTAATTACATATTACATGTATGCGAAACTTATAATTTACAATCGCCTAAGCTTCTCTCAGCGGATCATCGTTTGTGTGTTCACTCATGGTCGTATTTTATGTCTACTTATAATCCAATTTGCAGCTGTCGCGTTTTAATATGTGTACTATATACATACATGTGCACATTCATATACATATGCATCTATCTGCATGTATGTATATGTGTTGTGTCTGTATTTGTTTTGCTTGCCGCTTATCCGTTGTTTTGGCGCCAAATTGCCAGAGACCTCGTTGGCACACGTTGCATTCGAAAGCTTCCATGAGAGCGAGAAAGCTTTGCGTGCGCTCACTGTTCTCACTTCGTGTGGCCGCCGCACGAGACGACTGTGGTGGGCTTTGTGTATTTCAACATTTAGTGGTGAATATGCTAATGTTTAAGGATGTGAGGGGCATAGCATGTACAATGGGCGTCAACATGTCTACTTACGCCTGATCTTAATCAATATTTAGAAAATAATATAGTTCATTATCGGTAACACCTATAAACAATTTAAATATATTTTTGGACAACATAGCATTGTAGGTAATTTGGTTTGGTATCGGTTTATGGCATAGCATAAATTTTGACCTTAATCCAACGCAAGATTTTTATCAAGTGCAAAGCAAACAAATCGTCGACTTGATTTCAAATGCCACACAAGAAGGAGGCGTAAACAAGCCAGTGCCGGAAACAACCCCCAACGGGGGATAAAAACAGACACGGCGTCAACAACAGCCACGCAGTACGAGTCGCCGCCGCACTCGCAGTTGACGTCGCGACGCGTTTTATTTTCAGCTCACCAATTTACTCAACAATTTGCGTTTGTTTGTTGTTGTCACGCACAGAAATCGAGGCAAATTCGCAATGCAATTTCATAAATGAGCCATGAGCATAATTATAAAAATAAATCTAGAATGCGTCGGCACATGAACAAATACTCGTCGGTGCATTGATGTGCCACAAAGTGAAAAATACGCGTGTGGCTTCAAGTGTTGCATTGAGCTTTGCCTGAGACCACGTGGCTGTGCACAACTAAGGCTAAAAAGGCTAAAAGTGAGCTATTATTAATACAAATAAATATAAATATTTTTAAAATGTATAACACAGTATTGTGAAAGTGTTCGCCAGTCAGGCAATAAGGCCAATTTCGAATATTGAAAAATCGAAGCATGAAATGTCCGCGTATGTTGTGGGCTGTGGTGGCGCCCTCTGCTGTTCGCTTTTGGCAAACAGCTGACACAAATGGCGCTTGGCCGGCCATGCAAGGCCAGCCCTCAATTTGTTTTGTTTGCATGCGGGAAGCTTTGCTGCCTCTCTCTCTCTTTTCGTCCCAAACATTCAGTTTGTTCCTTTTTACAACGTGGCGCTTCTTCTCTTGCTCGCTCGCTCGCACACTTGTGCATTTAGCTTGCCTTGACAATGAAAAGCACAATTACTTTTGTTTGTTGTCTGCCTGTGTGTGGGTGTGTGTGTGTGTGTCTGCGTGAGCTGCATGCGAGTGTGGTTGTGTGTTTATCATTCGATGGACTGGAAACGCTGAAAAGTAGGCTTTAAAACGTACAGCTGTTTGAAAACAAAAGCAATTGATTTAGTGTATTTGTATGTATGCACAATATAAATGTACATATGTGCATGTAATGTGTTACGTATATGTTTTATTTGTTTGACAAACAATAAACAATATAGCTTTAGGGTGCTTTAGGGCCCTGCCACTGGAGCTGACCAGCTGGCGCGTCCTTCGAACTTGGCACTCGGCCAAGTCTAGACGCAACTGCGGCAGTTGTCAACGTTGACAACAATTCATTTTTAAGGTAGTTGCGAACATTGTGTATGTTTAAATGTAGCACACCCCCATCCATATGCCCTCCACCCCCGACCCCTGCCAAACAGCTGACCTCTTTTTGGTCTTTTCTCATTTGCTGGCCAAACAAAAATTCAACAAGCGGGCCACACAATGCGCATGCCACGCCTACATGCAACGCCCTAAACTTGACAGCTGGCCAACAAAAAAATATGAGGAAATGGTTTCTGGCTGGGGCCTGGGGGCAGCTGAGACCTTCAATGTGGTCTGTCGTACACCTGTTCGGCATTAGCGTTCGTTTCCCTCGCCGCACACACGCTCCTCGTTGTTTCACGATTTCCGGAACGGGAAAACGGAAAAAACCAAAACAAAACAAGTCATAATAATAGCTTATGCCGTAGCTTGCATACTCTTTCGAACGTTTAAACTATGCTTTCAACCATGGAGGGATTTGCTTTGAACCTGGTATTTTTATTTTATATAAGCCAAAGCTTTTTTAAATTTAAAAAGGAAAACCGAAACCCGAACCAAACTGAACCTTTAATTTATATTATCTGAACCTTGACATTATTTAGGTTAGAGGATATACTACTTGTTTGATAATAAAGAAAAAGAATATTTTGCATAAAAAACGAGAAAACTTTTTTAATAACAATAAATAAAAAAATAAATAAATAAACAAATACTAAACTTTAAATTAAGCTCTTCACACTCTAACTTTATTCGAGTTAGTAGCAAACAGGATATAATATATACTTAATGTGGTATATATTATATAAGATAATGTTATATTATGATATATATGTCTTATCAAAATAATAAATGAATACTAAATAAAAAGAATATAAAGTAAAATAATACATGGAATATAAGTAAAATAATAATGGAACCACTGAGTTTTTTAGGGTTTGCAGACATGTTTTAAACCTTAAGTTGTCTAATAAATATCTGCTGCTTAAATAGCTAATTTTTATAGTAATCCAGTAATTCCCTTACTGTATTTTTTTACACTTAATAACACTACCCTGGGTTTGAGTACACCTGTCAGCTTTTTCCCTTGTCGAATACATGAAGGCATGTATTTAGGGTTTATTTGGCTGTAGCCCGGATGGTTCAGCGCGAAAGGGGCGCATAAGGTATGCGTCAACAATTTCATTTAAACGCTTTACAAACAAAACAAATTTGTTTTTATTTTTGTTGGATTTTTTTGGGTTGCTGGCAACACGCAATGCGGTTAATTTTTAATGTCAGACCCAAACTTGAGGGTTGTACACAAAGTTTTATTAAGGGATTTTCCTTCTCTTGCAGTTGCTTAAGGCACGGCCGAAAGTTGCAGCAAAAACCCAACGTAAACCAAAGAAATACTGATTAAAGATAAGCAACATGGACTGGGAATGGGCTGTGGGCGGCATTACGGCGGAGATACCGCGCACCACGGGACCGGAGTGCATTAACTATATGACCGATCGCCGTCGCTGGACAGAATCGGCCCTGCTCTCCGCTCTCTTTGTCTATATAATGCACAGCAATTGGAAACGCTTGGCTCCGATCCGATTGCCGCCACCTCACGAGATACAAAAATCGCACAGTCCGATGCGTCTCTTTCTGCTGATCAGCATGTCCATGATCTTTGGCATCGAGATGGGCTTCAAGTTGGCCGGACATTCCATGATCTTTGCGTTGAATCCCTGTCATGTGCAGACGTGTCTGCAGGTAAGGTTACTTTCGAGTACATTGAAAGATCTCTTATATATATATAGATATGTAGATAAATACATAGGAAAGTTTTTGAAGACACGTTTAATAAATAATAGCAAGAATGTCATAGGAATATTTATATTCCGATTCAAAATTTTAAATATGTAAAGATTTTATTGAATTTTTGTTTTAAATTTTTTTGTTGAATTTTTGTTGTTAACCTTTTTATTTCGATTTAGGAAAATTGGAAATTTTAATTTATTTAAACTTTTCTTGCTGTCATTTTTTATTTTCAAGTCCGTTTTTTTTTTGTAATCTAGATCTATTTGCTGGCAGCCAAGCCTACGAAGACAACAACGGCCTTGTTTCGCTTACAAATGAGCAATTTGAATGGACCCTTTCTGGCATTTCTGTTTCCCGAGGTCGAGGGGCGGACGTATCCCTTCGAGCAGGCCACGTATTGGATACAGCACGCCCTGCTCTACATAATACCCATTTACATCCTGAGAAGTGGTAATTATCTTTTTTTTATCATTTTACTCCTAACTAATTGAGTCTGCTTTTAGGCGCTTATACCATTGAGGATCTGGGCGATTTCAAATGGTCCAAAATAGGCACGGCTTTTATGCTCTTCTATCATTTCGTGTTGCTCTCGCCGCTATCCATAGTAAGTGCTGTAAGATGTCACGATATATTTATATAGCTGTTTGTCTTGATTAACTGACCGATTGACGAAGGAAATTTTATTGACCTCCATCCCATTGTCTTTAAACTCATTTTTAAACATTTTTGTGAAAATTAATTTGAGCCGTGTTTCATAGATTTCGGATAATATTTCCTTATAGGGGAAAATGGTGTTTATATGGGCAAAAGGTTAATTTTCATCCGATCGATAGACATGTTTTCCATTCAAGAAAATTTATGGAAAATGTTGGTTGTATTTTATTTGTATTTCTTTTGCTAATCTTGTTATATTTACATTTTGCTTACAGTTCACGGGCATCAATCTAGATCATATGTTGTGCGCGGCATTGTCGGATCCGTTCCAGGGCCAAAACTATAGACTGTTCGCCTGCTGCCACCAGGCGCTGCTCTGTCCGCTGCTCAGCAAGGGCACCGTGCTGCTGTTCGGCTCCCGGAAGAGCAGATGCAACGAGAACGGGCTACACAATAATGTGGGGGGCTGTGAGACGTATATGCCGTCGGGGTCGGAGCATGTGCTCTATCATCAGCTTTCGCCGCAGCCGGAATATGTTACGGCGGAGTCCATGACGGCTGAGTATACGATGCCCACGACTAAGATTGACTAGTACAGCGCGAAGGCCGGGTACGAGATGTGACTATGTCGATTATACGAGTCAATTTATAGACTATTTCGAGATTTGGTTGAACTGGAACATTTATTTATGGCATGGTTACGCCTGTGACAGTTTGTAGTTACTCCCGTAGACCCATTGCGATAAGGGGGATGCTGTACATAATATACGATTAAGGCTAAAGATTTATGCTCATTGAGGTTATGACTTCTGACTAATGAAACAGTTCTTAAGATTCTAACTTTGTTCAATTATACATATATTACTATTTATACATTTATTTTGGTGTAAAATCAAAAAGAAATTGTCAAATATTGTAACGATGAACTAAGCATACAATAATGTGTACATTTTTAAAAATAAGCGCCCAATAAAACCAAATAAATAATCCAACTTAAAAATTATATAAAAGAAGCTTTTAAAATGCCAGCGCCAACCAAAAAACAAATGGTTGGTAACCTTTAAAAGCTACTGTAATCGTTGCTCAAATATATCGATATTTCCATGCGCACTATTAATAACAGTACAGCGAATGTTAAAGGTGTTTTTGGGGTGCCCATAGCTGCTTAGGCTGCTAGCCCTGCACAGCTGTTCAATGTTGTTCTTTCAAAGTTATCGTGCCGTGAGTAACGCTCGAGCTTCTCCGCTTGCCGCAAGGAAAAACGTGTTTAATACATCAACAAAAATTGTACAACTACAATACACATATACACACTCTTGAGTGCAACATAAGAATAGAATAAAAAAGTAATACTATATTAACAGCAAATCGTTGCAAATGAAAAGCGCGCAGTAAAACTTTATGCGTCGTAGCCGTGCAAAAATACCGAAAAAGGCAAAAAGGAAAAGCAAGTTGCAAATAAGAATACAAAAAAAGTGCTGAGCCAATGACAATTTTGAAATATACATGCTGAAAAGCCATTTTTGTGCGCCTTTATTAATGATAATTTGATAACAATACGCAGCAGCAACAATAAGAAATAAATGCCTCATATGCATATATAGAAAGAATATTTGCGTCACAAATGTTAACGTGTATGTGTGCATGTGCATGTGAGTCAGTGTGTTGAAGATGCGCGAAAATGTCAATTAATTAACAACAACAAGTGAGCAGCGCAAATAAACGTGGGGCCAAAAGGTGCGAATGAAGCGCAAGAAAAGAAAAATCAATAGACAACAGAATGCAAAAATGTGTCGATATTTTAATGCTAGTGAATATCAAAGTGACGGCAGCGGCAAAGTCAAAATCAAAGCTATTAATAAATAATATCGCTGCTGCTGCTGCTTCTGTTTCTGCTGCGAGAAGCATAGACGCGTCGCCCACGCAAATGATGCGTTGCATATTTGAAATTGCGTAATTTTTTTGTGGTGGCATTGAAAAATTTAAAAGCCAAAACTCAAAGTTTACGTTTAGAACCAACGCTTAAAGTTCACCACACGCCCTCTCTCGTTCTCACACTTCAATCCCTGTGTGTGTTTACTTCTGCTGTAAACTGTGTTCGCGCTCTTTCGCTCGCTCGCGAGTGTGTGTGTGTGTGTTTGAGGCTGTGCAAAGGCGGCATGGCAGCCGCAACAGATGGCTCTGCCAAGACGGCAGCTGCGGCTGCTGCGTCCACGTCGCTGCCGTTGACTGCAAATGGCACCGGTAAATCGCCAAAATTTAAACTCAACTCACCACCGGCGGCCACCACCGCAGCCTCAGCGACGGCATCCAGCTCGGCTGGTCTGCCGGCTTCGGTGTCGCATTTCTACTACAAACACGGCTTGTTTCTCTCCAGCTATCCAACATGCGCCTCCAGCATTGCCCTTATGGCGATTTTGCTTTCGTGGTAAGTTTAGTGTTTTTTCTTAAATACCCTGTACCCATATTACGATGGGGTAAACTAGGGTAAACTGAAGTTGTTGAATCTATTTGAACACTACTAAAGGTAATGGCGATTATTTGGTAAAATTATCGTTATGTGCCAGACACAGATTAAGTTTATTTATTAACGATTATCAATAACTCGTTCCATTTTCACCTGATTAATAAACATAGATTTTAGTTCTTGGTTTTTATTGGGGCATTTCTTGGTAATTTGTCATATATTAAATGATCGATATATTCCCCAAAAATCGATAAATATCGATTATTAGTGTTATATTTTTGGGGCTTATTCAAGGTAGACACACTTGAATTGGATGTGAGTTCTCATTTCGCGTTCAAATTAAGAATATAGAATTTTAATCGACAAATTCCCCACTCTGCGCTCAATTTTTTTAAAAAAGCTTGGCATGTATTCGTCTTTCATATTTGACAAAAGCAGCTCTTTTTGTTTTCTATTTTTCTTTGTTTTTATAGTTAGGGTAATCGCTATGCGAGTTCTGGGAAAAAGTCCACAAGTAAATACATTTGTATGTGTTTATATGAGTAGAAATACCAAAAAAAAAGTAGTAAGATGTTTATGTTCACGAGTTGTTAGGCGTATACTCATATATGTACATGCATACATATCAAGTTTATCGATATGTGCGTGACGTATGTGTGTGTATGTGTTTAGTCCCGCTTTCCTACAGGATGAACAACCCCTGTGGGAATTCGCATGCTTTATACACATTAATATATTATCGCCATTCTGATCAAACGTGAGTCAGCATGTTTCTATAATTATAAAGTAGAGTCGATAAAAACAATTTAAGAAATTAACAAGTAATCAAGTTTCGACCGGGTGTAACTGACAGAACAATACTCGTTCACAATCTAATAAGAAGCAAAACATGTAATAATTAAAAACAGAGGTATTTAGCTTTAAAACTGAGAAAGGTATATAGATTTCCAGCATGGGTTATACAAATAATTTTATTAAATCAAAAATTGTTGATTTTCTATTCTTCAAAGTTAATAAAAAGCAATTTCAGTGTATTTAGTTGTTATTTCGGAAAAAAAGGAACTCCTTCACTGTACACACAATCAAAAAAAAGTAATCAAAACAAATTTTTCCTGTTCTTCATAAGTCTTCAAAAATTCAATCTTAACCTTTCAGATCTCTTAATTTAATTGTTTTTTTTATTGACTATGGGTGTTAAATCAAAATCTAATTTCCGTTGGGTTCTATTACAGCACTTAATTAATAAACAAAAGCAAAAACCTCTAAAGCATTTAAAAAAGCCAGTACTGATTGCAAATTTGCTTCACTTGCAATTAGATAATAATATTGATTATCAGCACAAATTGTTGAACCCATAGAGCATGCCGGCATGCGTCAATCGAGTTATTGTGCACATTCGTATGTATATATACTATATGCCTATATTATTAAAATATATAAACTGAATTTGCGCTTCGTAATGCGTACTTGATAAGCCAAATGCACAAATATTTTTACATTTGTTTATGTAAGTTAATTGATTTTAGGGGCCAAATAAAGTATAGAAAACTATAGTTGGATTACAATTCGATTCTCAAAAGTTATAATTTTTTTAAAATATTAACACTCAAATTTTCATTTATTTTTAGATCTTGCATAACATTTCAATTATACAACATACATTAACATTTGTCTAACAAATGTTGTGTATAAATATATATATATATTTGTCCGATTTACGCTGAGCCACGCGCACAAAAGATTTTTATCAATTTTAAACGATGAAGAAACAAATAAACAATGTCTAGACCACAGACTGCCCCGTAAAATACTCAGGTTGCGGCACAGTGTCCGATAGATAATTGAAATTATTGAATAATTTAATAATACACACAAAAAAATATATACATATATATACATACATATATGTATGAATATACATAAATAATGCATGCGTATGACCAACACATGGCGTTTATTCCATTTCATGTACGAATTTGAATAGATAGAATTCCAAGCGGCCTTTTAGAGAAGGCGTGTAGAAGGTATATTATGAATAGGCGTCAAGCAAAAAACCGCAAATTACTCAATTTGCCGGGAATTTCCTGTATATTTAAACACATTGTTGTTAGCAAAGTTGACTATTTATAAATATTTTTATAAATTTTTCCTATAGGAAAAATAGTAATTATACAGGCAATTAAAATGCTTTGGTTTTAGATTTAAGTTTGAGTTTATTTAATATTCAAATTTTTGGATTTTTTATCAACAAAATTTAAGAATATCATAAATACTGGTAGTAACCTAGATTGGGCCCGGAAAAGTAATGCGTATAACACATTTCCATAATTTTTTTTATAAATTGCAAAAATGCCGTGATATGAATTATGGTCTGAAAATTATTCTCGTCCACAAAGTCAAAAGAGTGTATTGTGACAACTACAATCGATTAAAAATGCACTTCTAAATTTTGAAAAAAAAAATTTTCGAAAATGACTAAGAGGGAGTACATATTTTTTCAAAAAATAAAAAAAAATTATTTCGAATAATGAATATATTTGAAATGCTTTCATCTAGAGGTCAAACTATGAACAAAATGGCATCAAACATGAAAATCAGTTCACTTTTGACAAAGTTATGGGCGTTTGAAATATGGGAGCTATGGATCCGAGGGCTTTACATGTCAAAATTTTTGTAAATTTTTGCATGATTTTTGACAAAAAATTGGACCCCTCAGAATCGGTTTTAATGTTGTGTTTTATATTAATTGTGACAACCACAATCGATTAAAAATATAAATTCCGGATTCTAAATTTTGAAAAAAAAAATTTCAATTCAAAATGAGTAAGGGGGGGGGGGGGTATTTTTGCATTTGCATTTTTTGCCAATAAATTCAAAAAAAAATTTATTTTCAAAAACGCATATATTTGAAATACAGAATCAATCTAGAGGATAAATCATGAACAAAATGGCATCAAACATGAAAATCGGTTCAGTTTTGACAAAGTTATGGACGTTGAAATATGGGACCTATGGATCCTAAACCCCATTTCTAAATTTTGAAAACAAAATTTTCGAAAATGAGTAACTACTGTGTACTGGGAAAGAGTATTACGCAGTCGCCTACGTCCGACTGCAATGTTCTTCCTTGTTCTCTCTCTAACTACCTATATTATCTATCTATATATTCTCTATGCCTCTCTCTATATATATATATTTTCTCATCTACTACCAACTTAATAAAGCCCACAACAGTTTCAGTTGCCACCCAGCCCCTGCCTCTGCCTTATCAATAGTGTAATGCAGCAAAGGTTTTATATATATTTTTTTTTCTTTATTGCCTAATCTCTTATCAGTTATCAGCGGCGAATGTTTCACCTTTTCAATGTTGGGCTCGGTCGTGCCTCGGATCTGGGTGTTGTTGTTGCCGGCGCGGCCCGCTAACCTTGAATATATTAAATGTTGAGCACTAACCGAATCGCTTATAAATTATATACTCACATCCATATACGAGTGTGTTGATCATGGATGTCTCGGGAAATAATCGGAAATCGTTTGAGACACACGCGTTAGATGACAAACAACAAATCGGTGGAATGCATTAAATGAGGGCGCTCGACTGGGAGTTACCCTGTAACTGGATATGAAGTATTGTTTAGAAATGTTAAAAGAATGAAGAATAAATATAGAATAGGAATGCGTATGGGAAATGAAAGCAGAGATAAGACTGGGAATAAAGATAGGTACAAAAATGCTATTAAAAATAGGAATGAGAAAAGGAATAACAATAGGAATGAAAATAAGACAGAAATAAAATAAGACGAATAATACTAAAACCCAGATATGTAAGAAAAATGATTATAATAAATGACAAGATAAACAAAAATGAAAATAAGAGTAAAAGCAATAATAAGAAGAGAATAATAAGATGAGAAATATAGTTATACAATAAGGAATATTGTAGCTCGAATAGGTTAAAAAATATATGAAGACTAGTAATAAGGGGGTCGATAAGCTATAAAGATGAAGAAATATGCCAAAAATAAAAAAAAATAATTGCAGATACTGTTTTTAAGTTGGAAATTTATTTGTTGGTATGAATACTAATATAAATACCAAATTTTGGTTATTGTATGTAGTTATTAAGATCAATTACCTTTGTAGCTATAAACTATTATGAAAGACTTTTATGATAATATGCAATAATAAATATAAATTTAATGCTTAACTAAGGATAATTTTTTAAAATAATAGTAAAGACTAAGAAAATAATCTAATAGTAAATAAAGGCTTACTTTGTTTTGGAATAAGATTTAAAGAGAATTTCATCGAAAACTGAATTTAGTTTTATCCAATATATTGCCTTTGGTAACTTTACATACATTTATCATACTTCTTCGATTAATTCGATGTCTACAGGGTATAATGAATTCAAACACGCGCAATTTCCCAAATTATCCGAGTTAACAACATTTATTTAATAGACCAATTAAAATATCAAGCTCTTTCTCACACAACCGTCGCCTCTCTCCCTCTTTGTCTCTCTAGCTATCCACTGATTAACATACCGTTGCCCGGCACTATACCCACCAAAATTGTGCTGCCCTATGAGGGCCGGTACACGCCGCTCTTTGGCGAAACGGATACAACAATAACATCAAAGATATCGACAACAAGAACAACTGAATATAATGAAAGTGGAGCCAGTGCAGCATCAGCTGCGCCGCCGCCTCCACCATTCAATGGGAGCAGCAGCAGCAACAGTGGTGGAGCCGGGGCCAGCAGCGGGGGTGGCAGCCTGCCCTGGGCTCAGAGCACTCCCGC
Organism: Drosophila robusta; assembly: GCA_035043565.1. Classification (NCBI taxonomy): domain Eukaryota; kingdom Metazoa; phylum Arthropoda; class Insecta; order Diptera; family Drosophilidae; genus Drosophila; species Drosophila robusta. Next base: position 9,292,476 of record JAWNMW010000584.1, read on the forward strand.
GTTCTACGTGCAACAGATAACGCTGCGAGCGAGCGTTCTGCCTTGGACCGATGAGATGCAGCTAATGGATGCGTTTCGAGCGCCGCTTTATGAAGTTTTTAAATTGCTCGAAATTGTGCGCAATCATCAGAGCAGCGAGAAGTAAGTAGTCACGATATGTATATACAACTATATATATCCAAATGTGACATTGCCTTTAATTGAATCAAATTCCCTTACAGTCAGCGCACATTGGAGCAAAATTGCCTGCATGTGGAAAATGTAAAGCGCGGCGCCCAGGGCCAACTGGATCAAATCTTTCCGGAATATGGCTGCCTATTGTTATCGCCAGCGAATCTTTGGACACAGAACTCACAGAATTTTACCAGAGATACGAACATATTGAATACGATATTTCAGTATCATGTAAGTGTGAAAATTGTTAGCATTTTAGCTGTGCGTGTGTATGTGTGTGTATGTGAGTGTGCGCGTGCACAGCTAATGGATTTCATCATGCTCATAAGCAGTTAATTGTATTTGCCAGAACACTCGTAATACCCATAACATCTGGACTGCACTTTGACTGTGACAGATTTAATTATTTAGCTATTGGGTAGCTTAAATTTGGCGTCTTATCGGGCGCCATATTATAGCTAAACTACATCTTTAAAGGGTAGCCAGTTGTTGATTAGGTCGAGCAATTAAAGTTGCGGTTTTTTAGGTAATGTGCGATAAATTACTTTGTCTTAAAGCTCTATTTTATAGCTTAAGGCTAATGTAAATTTAACACGCATGTTAAACACAAATACATGTACAAATAAAAGCTAACCAGTTAAACCAAAGACAGGTGTCAGGTGAGCTCATAACCTGTCCTTAATGTTGTCGCCACAAATAGTAAGGGTACTATCGAGTGCGAGGTTTACCTTTGGACACGTTTTTATACATTATTACAAGCCATGTTAAACTAACATGCATGAGAGTTTTTAACTTAAAGCTCAATGAAACTAAACAGATCGTTCTCTCTCTGTCTATTCTATTCTAATCTGATGTAAACTTAATAAATCTATTCGTTGCTTGATGAACGCAAAAAAAAAAACCAAACGCACTGCTCGCAACATTACTCTCTAGCAAAACTTTACCTAGCATTTTGATTCGGCTGCATATGAAAACCTGATTAGGGTCGTTTGCTAAACGCTTGCAATAATTTCGCATGTGTAAATATTTATGGATGTGCGACTAGGTGTGTGAGTGTGTGAGTGTATTTGTTTGTCATTGGGTATTGTGCATATTGCTTTCAGAGTCGCGACTCTAAACGGGGCGGACCTTTGCTGTTCTTTGTTTGTTCTTCTCGACAGCCCAACTATACACTTACCTATCGATTGTGCTAATGAAACGGCACACAAAATCGAGGCTCGCCTGCCAAAGTGCGTGTGTGTGAGTGTATATTATTATTGATTATATATAGATACATACTTATCTATCAACCACCTTAGCTCATTGTAACTGACTCATTAAACGTTCTGCTGAGGCGTGAAAATTGATTCGGAAATTAGAATTTATTATTTTTCTCACAGAAAGCCTCGAACTTGAGACAACAAATTTGATCTGTATAGGGTATATCATGGTATATCAAATGGTACACCTTTGTAAAAGCTAACATATTGATAAAACCTATAAACAATTGAAAACAAGGAAGTTTTTTTATGGTGTTCCAAAAATAAAAAGATAAGAACCATATAGGTGAATGGAAATATAGTATTTACAATGGAAAAGATTATGAAACCCTTAAGAATATAATAACAAATAGCGATAGAGTTACGATTTTCTGATTAATCAGAAATATGATAACCACGAAAGAGAAGCTAAAAACAAATCAGAAATGCAAATCTTAAGTACTTGAATAATTGTCGATTGATATTTTAAATATATTTTAATATTTATGCATATGAAATATTTGTTTTTAGTCTTAAGAGCTGTAGGTAATTGATTAGATAAGCTAAAATTACATAGACAATAATGACTTGAGGAGCATTGGAATTAAATTGTGCTTAATCTATTATAATTATTTTTTGAGAGTATATGATAAGTTAAGATAATATTAATAAAATCAAAATAAGATTAAATTAAAGAGCATGTTATTAAGCCTGAAAACCTTGGAACATTATGTTATCTAAATAAACAAATGTGGTAAAAAGGGAATCATTATCAAAAATATGGGTTTTAAGAGTAGTTATTTTAAAATTATATTTTAGAACTCATTTTGAAATACTTTTATATATTATAAAATATAAATAAGGTTTAAAAAGGCTTAAATACAGCTAAAGTAATGAACTTTTTAATTTTTTTTAGAATATTCGCTTGTTTTATAGATGTCTAATGAAGCGAAATGGCTAAAGATTGTTGATAAAAATTTTTTATTTTTTCTTAAGAGAAGTTAAAAAGTTTGGGAAACTTAGAATGTTTATATTGTAAAAAATGTAGTAGAATGATTGCAGAAAATATATGTACATGATTGATTATGTATCACTGATTGATATATTTTATATATTTATGTATGTATGTGTACATATGGGAAATTTCTCCCACTGATTCCCTTTAAACTTTTAATTATCTTTGACAATTTATATGACTCACGCGCCGGTGGTCATATATAGCTCCAAAGTGCAACTGGGGGGACACTCCATAGATAAGAGCCACACGGAGCCAATTATCTAACAAAAATAAAAACATTATCTTTGCCTTATAATCTATTTAATCGTTTGTTTTCTTTTTAGAATCTACAAAAATCGAAAGTGTCGACGGCAGAAATGTTACTCGGGCTGCCCATGCAGGACACGGGCTTCAAGCGTTATCCTCTGCGCGCTCGCTCCCGCATAATACAGTTCGCGATGACGCTGATCCTGCAAAAGAACGATCCCGAGTACTTGGAGACGCTGAAGGAGAAACTGTTGCGCTATTATCCGCCTTTGACAGCGACGCCAGGCAGCGGCGATGAGGAGGAGCCCTCGACCATCACGTATATCTTTTATCCCGGCGAGTTTAAGATTTGGGAATTCCTGCCCCTGACGGTGGCCTTTGTGCTGGTCTTCGTCTATGTGTACTTCTCGGTGCGCAAGATCGACGTCTTCCGTTCGCGTGTCCTGCTGGCCCTTTGCAGCGTGCTGACCACCTTGGGCAGCCTGGCCATGTCGCTGGGCCTGTGCTTCTTCTTCGGGCTGACCATATCGCTGCAGTCGAAGGATATATTCCCGTACCTGGTCATATTGGTGGGCCTGGAGAATAGTCTGGTTATAACCAAGAGCGTGGTTTCCATGGACGAGACGTTCGATGTGAAAATACGCGTGGCGCAGGCGTTGAGCAAGGAGGGCTGGCACATTTCCAAGACGCTGCTGACGGAGATCACCATACTGACCATTGGACTGGCCACCTTTGTGCCGGTCATCCAGGAGTTTTGCGTGTTTGCCATCGTCGGCCTGTTGTCCGATTTCATGCTGCAGATGCTCCTGTTCTCCACCATACTGGCCATGAACATCAAGCGCGCGGAATACACGACGGAGGCCAAGCATCTGCCCAAGATGATGCTCAGCTGCACGCTGGGCAACGGACAGGCGGGGTCGCTGGGGCGTCACGATTTTCGTTTCTTTGGCGCGGCCCCGTCGCCCATGTTGCCCTTTGTGCCGGGCACCTTCCAGCGCTCCCAGTCGCATCCGAAGCTCTGTTTTGCGGATGGCGTCGGCGGTGAGCAGCGCACCACGCTGGTCAACGGACACGCCGGCCACGGCGGACAGGAGGCGCGCATACCCAAGCGCATTAAGATCGTGAACTTCTGGGCGCGTACGCGCTTCTTTCAGCGCGCCTTCATGATCTGGATGAGCGTGTGGATCTGCTCGATCGTGTACAACTCGGGCCTGCTGGAGCAGCTGTTCAGCATGCAGAACAACGGCACCATGAGCTCCGCTTATGAGCTGCAGCGTCATCTGCAGGCGACACGTGGCGCCGTCAGCAGCTTCCTGAAGGGATTCAATCCCACAGGCGAGCGCCGGAGCAGCACGGCCAGCTATGTGACACCCACCACGGAGCAGCCGCTGCACGACATCAACGAGACGGCGGCGGAATTGTTGCGTCTGCGTTATCCCAACTTTGAGCTCAACTATTTTCTGTCCAACTTCCACTGGTCGACCATTATGAAGCAGTACAATGTCTCGCTGAGTGGACAGTATGTGACGCTCCTGCCGACCATACGGCTGACGCAGGCCATATCGCCGGAGCTGGCGACGTTGCTGCGTAATCCGCAGGAGCAGCTGCAGCAGAACTTTCAGTGGAAAGCCTTGGCCGCCGCCTTGGATCCACTCGATTTTAATGACGACGACGCCCGGCGAGAATCGCCGATGGTCATGGCGGGCGGCACGCCGCTGGTGCCCAAGAGTCCCATGGAGATCTTCTTTGCCATCATGCTGTGTGGCATCAGCATCTTTGTGCTGTGCTATACGATGGTCGTCTTCTATCGCTGCATCTGCACGCGCAACTATGCCGAGTGGCGTTCCAGCTGGCACGAATCGGAGGCGCCCTACAAACAAACCGAGCACATTCTGGAGGGCGTGCCCATCCAGATCGCCGGGCACAAGCATCGCATCGAGTGCCTGGTCTCGGATGGCAATTACATCATTAGCTGCTGTCTGAAGGGCCAGATACGCGTCTGGGATGGCCGCAGCGGCGAGCAGTTGGCCAGCATTGGACGCAGCGATATGCAGATAGCGCAGCCGCGACAGGATGGACAGACGCTGCTGCGCAAGCTGCCCACGTCGCCGGTTTGGTGTCTGGACTACTTTGATAATCTCATTGCCGTCGGCTGTGCCAATGGGCGCGTCGAGCTGTGGGAGGCGCCGGCCGGTGTGCTCAAGTGCGCCTACCAGGAGGATGCCAAGCGCAATCAGGGCATTACCCATATCCATCTGAATGGGGATCGTGTGATTGTGGCGCGCCTGAATGGGCGTCTGGATTTCTATCGCCTGGAGACGTACTACAAGGGCAAACAGATCGATTGGGGCTTCACATCCGCCTACAGACGCAGTAAGTTGGCCAATTTAAATGGCATTTATTTACCTTTAAAAGCGCTGTAATTGATAACATAGGTGCAGCTAAGTTGTCGCTGTTAATCTGTGCTGTCTGTTATCGCAGTGTAAATTTATTACAGCTGTTAGGCAGGTGAAGAATTTAAAGCGCTGTTAATCTAGTGCAGGTTTTCAAATGCTGCGCTTTTAATGTGCTGCGGCATTGAGTAATAGGAATTAATCAATATATAGAATGTTTATACAAAACATATTTTAAATAATAGTTACAATTGTAACTCTACACGTAGAAAAGAACAATTTCCCCTCATATTGTTGTACCATTTTATTTAACAGTCAACGCTGTTAGGCTTATCCACAGTTGTAAGTGTATTGCATTGATCTAATCGCTGTTAATTTTAGGCGTATGTTAACACGGCACTTAGCACGTCTGTTATCGCTTTTCGTCACAGGTGTGCAGCTGTTTGCTGTAAAGCTCTAATCGCTGTTAATCTATAACTTATCTGTTATTGCTGTTCATTCAATGCAGATCTCTTATCACTCTGTTAAATTAACAAGCAGTTATTTTAAAAACACGTATCATTTTATGATGATGAATGATGACCGTTTTCTATTTTTATTAAATAATATTAGATTTAATATTTTTACTTCTACTATTATTATTTATTATAATAAATGTGTTTTTTAAATTTACAGCACATGTACGCACCGGCTCCACTGGCAGCATAGGGCTGATGATGCAGCAACAGCAGCGTCAACAGGATGCGGTACAGAAGACCACCAAGGAGGAAATGAAGATAACGCTGGAGGGTGTGCGTTTGGCCCATCAACAGCCAATCACCTGCATGCAGGTGGTCAATGACATGGTTTTCACGGGCAGTCAAGATCACACTCTAAAGGTGCGCTTAATCATAAATAAAGCTGGATTAGAAATATATAGCTTTTGATTGCCCACAGGTGTATTGTCTCAACAAATCGGATGTGGAGTATACGCTGCATGGACACTGTGGTCCTGTGACCTGCCTGTTTGTTGATCGTTGGCAGCCCGGCACTGGCGGTTCCGGCTCACAGGATGGTCTACTGTGCGTCTGGGATTTGTTTACGGGCGCCTGCATGTACAATATACAGGCGCACGACGGAGCCGTCAGCTGCCTGGCCTGCGCGCCCAGCTATGTCATCTCGCTGGGCACCGATGAGCGCATCTGTGTGTGGGAACGCTTTCAGGGCAACCTTCTGACCACCATCAAGATCTCGAATGCCTATTCGAGCTTGCTAATGCTAACGCCATCGCTGCTGGTCACCAGCAAGATGGGTAAGAGCATCATATAACCAATATTTATGATTAGTTCTGCTAATTGTGTTCCTCTTCAAGGTTCGCTCATTGTATGGGATGTGCGCACAGGCCAGCCGGCGCGTGAGGTCAAGCTGGACTTTGCCAATATGCAGCTGTGCCCCAAGATCATGATGTTGGCCTGCGACTCGGTGGTCTGCGATTATGGCAATGAGATACGTGTCGTACGCTTTCCCATTGTGGCCGACAAGTGTCACTAAAAACGGGGGAAACGAAAATACATAAGAATTTATTTGGTAGTTGTAAATTTTAAGTAATCGTTGATTTCTGTTTGATTTAATTTTAAAAATGTAATCTTACTGACGCATTCATTAATTTAATTTATAAATACTAGGGTTATCTATCTGTCTATTCACCAGTGGCGTTGTGTTTATTCCTATATACTGCTATAGCATAGGTATATATATAATATATATATATATTATAATGAAAATGTAAATGAATGTATGTCTGATAATTACTACACGATATTGCTAACTAAATGGAGTTTAATGTATACTATATATTTTTGCATAAAACCATAAAACTAGTGTCTTAAAGCGCCTCAGCAAAATATTAAATGACTAAATATATATTTTAAATTAACTATATTTTATATATTTATTAGAACTCACGTACGCTTAATTTTTCTATGTAAACATTCAAAATACAAGAAAAAGAAAATGCTTCTCAAAACAAAGAATTTCCCTTTTTTTTAACAAATTCTTTATTGATAGACGTAAAAAAAAGCTTTAATATTCCGATTTTATTTCTTTAGCTTTATAAATTTCGATGCAAATTCATAAATGCCCACCGAATTGTTGTTCTTCTGATCGTACTCGACCCAATCGTCCTCGGATAGATCAACATCCTCAAATGCCTGACCATTTTCCGTGGATTGCACTTTCCAGCCCGTGCGCGGAGAAAATTCAACGGGTTCCACGCCGCGGCAATCAAAAACAACAATCGTCTTGAATTTGCCCGCATCTTCGGCTGTGTAGGCCACTGTAGCGGAGACATTATATCTTAGTTAATGTTTTAAATCTTATTGGTTAATTTGCTTGCCACTGGATTTTTCCACAACATCCATGCTGTTCTCCCGTCCGCACATTTTGCATTTCATATAGAAATTGAAGCCGTCCGCATTGCGTGAATCGTGTTGAACGCGTTCCGATTCGGTGATATCGTGCCATTTCTCGGATGCTTCGCCGCAATTGCTGCAGGTTAGCTTCAAGAAGAACGCATAATCAGCATCCGTTTCCAGTTTTTCTATATTCTCGAGCGTAGCTGAGATTTGTAAGCCCACGCGAACCATTTTTATTATTGCAAAAAGCCGGAGAATGCACAGCTGTTTTAAATGAGTGTTGCCAGACTTTGGAAAATCTAACATAAGTCATAGTGAAATTGCTAACACCAATCTGGCAGCGCTGCTCTTTGTCAGACAGCGAAGCGTAAACAACTTTTGTTAAATTATTTAGAAAATTCATTAAAACACATTTAAAAACACAACACAATAATGGATTTAAATATGAAACCATCTTTGGCTGTTGATGAGATGTTCTCGGAGGGCGCCGGCTACATGGACATGGAGGAGGTGGGCATTAAATAATTATTCTGCTTGCTTGCATGAAAATATTTTCTATTTACATTTATAATGTTTTTGTTTAGTCGGGCAGCGCCACGGGCATGATGATGGATCACTTGCCTGCGCCCACAAACGATAAGCACGTCCATGCCGATTTCTATAATGATTTTGACGATCTCTTCGATGATGAAGACAACTGGGCCAAAATCAGGCGAGGGGCGAGAATGCTAAATAATAGATCATAAAAACTTATATTTGTCTATGGAATTAGTTACTTTTACTATATAAAACATGAATATTAATATGCGTGTGTAAATTACTGTACTGTATAAAGGATTTTCTGTTTATACTCTGGGCTAAACACTGGTATATTGGTTGTGTTCGATTTAGAAATGTCCGTCTGTCTGCTTCTAGGTCAACTTTTCTCTATATGAAATTTTGGCATAGTGCCGTTTTTGTTCCAGGCAGGATTGAACCTCCATAGCATATAGCTATGGTAACAATTGGTCAAATATGTACTTTTGTGTGAAAAATGGGTTTGTTTTTAAGATATCCGAACCAAAACTAATGAAACTTACTATATAATACAGCTTTTTATAGGTCAATCAGTCAAAAATCAATCAAATTATAGATATAGCATACATTTTCTACCCTTCTTCCAGGATATCATACAAATTTATTGGTGTTTTTAACTTATATTTAACTATATTTTGAGGTACACGGAGATACAATTTTTGTGGCGAATTAAACAGACTTGACTTCATATATATATATCTATATATATCTACATCTAAACCTAATATTCCTACAAACAACCCTCTCCTCGCCGTTTACTGCCGTTCTGCTCAATTCTAACTGCACAGCTCCAACTCCGCTCGCTCCGCTTGCGTCATGGGCTCCACCACCTCCAAACAGGCATTGGCAAATTCCACGAAGAGCGGCTCCTGCATGGCAGCTGTCATGGTCAGATTTGCATTGTGCGCCACATCAATTTGCTGGAGCAGCGAACGTAGGTGGGGATTACAGAGCAGCCGACGCAGCTCCACAGATGTTTCTGCAAGCACAGGCATTATAATTACGAGTACTGATTTGGGTTAAATGCAAAACTCACTCAGTTGCTGTAGTCGTTCTGGCGGCACAGTGTCCTCAGTGCTGAAGGGCGCGTATATGGTGGGCTCCTCTGCGGGCACATCCTTGCCAGGCTCCAGGTGCTGCGCTGCCTCGCGCGCCGCTGCGCGCTGCTCGCAATGTGGTGTCTCCTTGTGTGATTTGTAGCAGTTAACAGAGCAGCTGCAGGGGCGATTATTGAAAACACTTGCTGCAGCTCATTAAATATACCACTTACTAGGGCGCCAAGCATTTACTACATTTGTATTTATTTGTTATCGCCGCACAATTTACGCACTCCATTTCTTCTCTTCTTCTTTTCAAAACAAATAGCGTGTGCAGACAAAATCAAAAACAGCTGATGACACGTGGTTGCCACTATTTATGCAGTAAACGGCGTGATTTTCTTATTTGAGTACGTCTGCTTAGGGTTCTAAGCCGCGATTATTATTAACGTTTTTATTTTCCAGCTGGCGCCAATAAAGTTTTACAAAATTGACTACGAAATGGCATACAAATAATAATAACAAAAAGCAAAGTCGCTCGGCTTCATAGCTAGTGTGTACAAGAATTGGATAACGTAAATTAATCTATAACAATTTTATATGTGTTCAAATTTTATTTTTTTTGGTTTGTGAATTATAAGCAAAGGCACGAGTATGTAAGTAAAATAATTTATTTATGTTTATATATGATTTGTTTTATTTATTCGCTATTTGTTGCATTAGGCATTTTATTAAGAAATATCGTGTGCTAAAAACTGAATTCTCTTTCAAAATTGCGGTAAATCTTGCAGATTCCACCTTATGTTCCGCGTTGCCAATGTTAAAAAAGTTGTGCTGCGAAGCCAAACAAGATTGCTAAGAAATTTCTGGCAGCGCTGTCGTGGTGTAATTTAACCATGAGTTCAAAACTTAGCTAAACTTAGTTGTTGGACTAAAGATAGGTTTAAAACATAGCTAAACTCACAGCGGAACTAAACATGGGTTCAACACTTAGACAAAAATAATTGTTGGGTTAAATTTGGGGGTTTTTGGGAGTTTTCTGGAACAATACCATTCCTTGTTTTTTTTTGTGTCTTGCATGTCAACGCCGAAAGTCGTTTAATTTTGATTGTCTCATGAGACCTCGCGCCTCAAATGTCAGTGGGAAGTGGCACACATATGTTCCAATGTGTTTGTGTGTGCGTGTGTGTGTCGATGGTGGCATGTTTGCCTTGGAACTTTTTATGGATGTCATGATATTACAAAGCAACCCAAAAAAAGTGGAAAAATAGAGCACGAGACGCCAGCACGTTAACTATCGCGTGGTGCTAAGAAAACAAACAATTGGCTTATCAACGGGCCGCTCGGCCGTCTGTCTAATAGAATATGGCCAAAACTTTGGGTTCGTTTTTTGTGTGTTTTCTGTTGGCCACAATCTCAGCTAAGCTCAGGCCCAAGGTCTCGAAGGGCGCTCTTAAATTGCGGGGCAAACATTGCCAACCACTTCATTTTGGCCACATAAAAACCCGGTTGTTAATTCAAAGCGTTTTTCAGATGCAATTCGCATATAATTAAAAAAATATACATAGAGAGAGAGAGAGAAGAGAGTTGGAAAAAACTCCGCGTAAAAACTTTACAACAATATAATATATGAAATACAAAGAAAATCGACAATGGCAGCGGCGACAACGACAACGACAACAACAGCAATCAAATGACGGTCGGCGTGTCCACAAATTGCAAACACATCCTGCACACGAAACGGTCAGGACTCTCGGCCAAGCGCTATCAACACACACACACAACAAAAAATAAAAGAAGTGAATACAAAGTCGGATGTAACCGACAGCGCAATACTTGTTCAAATTGTAAAACCAGCCAATTTAACACCCTAGCATAATTTATAAACATAAAATTAATATAAAATAAAAAAAAACGTTGCATTTAGAACCAATTTTGAACTCTGGACCTGCGTGATCTTTAGAGGAGGTTAGCAGTTTGAAATAGTGCAGTTATGGATTTTTGACAAGAAATTTGACCTCAGAATAGGTTTCAATATTGTTTTTATATTAATTGTGACACCCAAGACCGATTCAAAATGCAAATTTGCAGTTCTAAATTTTGATAAAGAATGTTTTTACTCATTTTATTTTTAATAATGCGTATGTCCATAATACCATGAAGTATGCAAATCTGTGTAGTTTTTACTAAGTTATGTGGGTTTGAAATATGGAAGCTAGGGATCCGAGAGACATGTTAATACTTTTGTCAATTTCAATCTGTCTGCAAAAATGTGGCTTATCTAGCCTTAAAGCTGAGGGAGATAAATGGATTTCTGCTGTAGCCAACTAATCTTAACATTTTACTGACTTCAACTCTAGCTTCGAAATCAGCTTTAACAGCAAGACGAACATTGCACAAACCCAATATGCTCTTGTCACTTCGAGGATGAGTGTAAAAAAGAAACAACAACACAAAACCTAGTATAGTTGTTTGGCAAAAACAACGTGCAACATTGGTGGCAATAAATGACTTCAATGACTGACTGACTGCCTAGCTGCAGCGGGCGCTGTCGAGAACTGGGCCGGGGTTGTGGGGGGTGTTTGGGCCATATTTTGGGACACACTCTAGCAACAAACAACAGCAGCTTGGCTTTTTTGGTGTAAGTTCTTGCAGAGGTATTTTGCATCTTTTATGTAAGATGTTATGTTTGAGCAAATGTTTGAAATAAAAACAAAAACATTTAAAGTATATATATATTTTACTATATTTATAGCGCCTGGTTTTTAAGAGTATGGAAAATAATAAGGAGAATATTTGTTTGTATTTCAATTAATTTTCAATCGATCAGCTAACATTAGTAACATTAATTAATTAATTAATTTATCTCCCGGACCTCCTCCTAATTAGTACGAAAATCGAGAACAAAGGATAAAGTTAAATTATATATATTATAAATTGGGTAAATTTAAATTATCGTTTAATCGACTGTGAACTTATTTTAAAAGCGTCTACATAAAAGTATTCATTAAGAATACGTATCTTATGGATTAAAAAAAAACAAATCCTATGTGAGAAAATGGGCGGAAAACTGTTGCGTGAAACTTTCACTAATAAATAGTTTAAAATTTTTATTAAAAATAAGATAAAATCAGAAATTTTAAAATTCCACCTTAAGGTCAAAAATTGGGTAGGAAACTGTTGAGGAAAAGTCTTCAAAGCTATAAAAATATATGAAAATTAATAAGTACGTATTTAAGGGAATCCGTTTAATCCATTTCCAAGGCCGGAAAATTTACGGAAAACTATTGAGAATTATTTAGTTTTTTATCCGCTGTCATAGGTCATAGGCAGGTCAGGCAAGGGTATTTGGGCTGCGACACTCCAAAAAAGAGTTATTTTCTTCTTGTTTTAATTTTTTCGTTACATTTTTTTGTTAACAATTGCATAGCAGAAAGAAGAAAAATAAAAGATGCCAGCAAACAAAAGGCAACACTAGGCGCGCTCGCTTGGCGCTTTTTTCGGGGTGCTGCTCGAAAATTGGTAGAGGGGGTAGGGGCAGGGTTAGGGGGAGGGGGTGGGTAACATGATGGCGCCTCTGCCGCTTCCGCTGTTCGTGCAGCACAAGCGCGATAATTGCCAGCGTTATCCGCTCGGCCTGCCAGTCAAATAGGCGCTGCGCCTGAGCCCGAACCTGAGCCTGTGCGGCCAGTACCCCCCGAGCCTGAGCCTGAGCCGGAGCCAGAGCCTGAGCAGGGTCCTTCGTGTGACTCGCCTACTTTTGATTTACAACATTCGTGCAACAGCAGCAGCAGCAGCAGCAACAATTTCGGTGTATGTATCGCAACACACAGAACGAAAAAAGAAATGGACAACAAATGCAAACAACAAGAAGCGAAAAAGGCGGCACACACGCTAGTGCCACAAACCTGGGGCAGTTGCTGCAGCTGGAGGCGCCTCCAGGTGTCGTTCGTTAGTAGTTTTCAACGTTTGTTTTTTTTTCTCACTGCCTGGCAAAAGCCAAAAGCGATATAAATAGATAGCGGCACTTTGCGCTTGGTTCCTTTTCTTGTTTTTCTCAATTTTCCTGACTGCCCCGCTTTACCGTTTTGGCTTTTTTTCGTTGTTGTCTTATTGAAGGTGGCGGGGCGTGCCTCGGCAATTGTTGTAGATTGACAGATCATGCAAACATAATGGCAGCATATTGTGTGCATATTATAAATATTAAATTACATCCAACAAACTGGCATTTAATACGATTCAAATAATACAAAAAAAAACAAAAAAATAACGAAACAATCGAATGAATGTTTATACACAGTCAGAGCGCCATCTTGCGACGGGTAGTGCGGCGCACGGCAAAACTGTCAACTGTAAATATGATGAACCGTAACCTATGGACATTGATTAAATAACAGTTGAGTTGTGTTGGTGAAGAATACTATAAGAATATAATTAAAATGTTTTCAAAATGAGGCTAAAGATGAGAAGGAGAGGTTGAGGTTATTTGAGAGGGAGAGAAAGAGAGAGAGAGAAAGTAGAAATGTGAAAGAATTCTTGGAAGATAAAAAAGTAATTGGAAGAGAGAGAAAAATTAGAAGATAAAGAAAGACAGAAGAATAGAGTTCCATAAAAAATGGGAAAATAACAAGTTACGGACGTAAAGTAAGCGGTAGAACAAAAGAAAAAAGAAAAGGATAAATATATTAAGAGAAAACAATTCAGATGGGTAAACTGTAAGATGGAAAATAAAATAGAAAGAATTTATAAATCGAGAAAAGAGCGAGTAATAGATAGAGAAAAATATGAAAATATGAATATATGATAATTGGAAAAAGAGAAGATAATTTTAAGACAAAGAGAGAGATCGAGAGAGGTGAGTGTGAGAGAGAGTAAGAGAGCGAGAGTGAAAGTAAGCGAGAGCGAGTGAAAAAGAGAGTGAGAGAGAGAGAGGAGTGAGAGAGAGAAAAGCAGAAAACTAAAAGGGAGACAGACTAAGAAACAAATAAGAGAAATTAGGAGAGACATGTAACTGTAAAAGGACAAAGAAAGATCAGATCGAGTGATAACGGAAGATATATGTATATAAATGCATAAAGCGAGATAGAAAAGAAGCAAGATTTTCTAAAAGAAATGTTATTTACGTATTGTGTGATGCGGAAAAGTAGAAAGAGTTACAGTAGCAGAGAGAAACAGGAAGAGGAGAGAGAGAGAGAGAGAGCACATATATTGCAGCTAGTGCAAGTGTTAATTGCGCCCAAGACTACTCCAAATATTTATGCATATAATTATTTATTTACTGCCGACAGACGACAATTTTGCGACCGCAAAATGTTTGCAGTCAATGCCCATTTTATGGGCGCCGCCGTTTCAGTTTATTATTACGTACTTAAATTCGGACGCTGGCTCAAACTGGGCTCTCCAATGACCAATCTATGCGTGATACTTTTATGTATCTTTCTCTGTTTTCTTGGGATGTTTGTTTGTCTATTTTTTCTCCTTTTTTTTGTTCTATTTTTTTTATATATTTATTTTTTGGCGCAACGCCGCCGCATTGAAGTAATCACATAAATCACGCGCTCGGCTCCAGGAGCTCCGGCGAGCGCCAGCTCAATGGCTGCTCCATTATGACGCGACTCGCAGATAAAACTCTGAACCGATGCATAGATAAAAAAGAAGAAGAGCGAGTGAGAGGGAAAAAAAGAAAAACGGGCAGCAGTGGCAACAAAAAGGCAGCTTTATTAAGCATAATATGGCCATAAAGCCAGTCGAGTCATAAGTGCCCAAGTGCCGGGGCAACCGAAAAGGATTACAGCTAAAAAGGTGGACGACAACGCAAGCCCCATCCTCCGTTCCCCCTTCCCCCGTTCCCCCTCGAAATGATTGATGAGCCATTGCGGCTAATTCTTGGCGCTCGCTTTGTTTCTCTCAATAAACTGTAAATCATGCCTGCGCTGCGTGCCAAGTCATAAATACAAGTACTGCCGGTACTCGCACCAGTAAACCCATGTACCGTACACCCGCCCGCCCCTCCCCTACACCCTCTTTCAGCAACTGCTCCAACTGCACTGAGAAGTGTAGCTGTAAAACGGCGTGCAGCTTTTTAATTAAGGCGCCGCATTGCCAAGCAAAACAACTAGAAAAGGCTGACGAACTAGGCTTAGGCGGACATCAAATGCTCTTATTTGAATAAAATTTAAATCAGAACTGTGGATTGGGATTTGAATGGTTTTACATTTTTCAAATATAGTCTGCAGCTATTTAATGATTAACAAATTTTAAATTACGACTATTACTAAGAAATGCTTGGAAAATAAATTATTGGTAAATAAAAGAAGACAACAATTTAAAGGAAATACATTTAATGAAGTATATGCATATATTTCTGGTAGAAAGCATGCTAAATTTTATTTATATAAAAAATCTGTGAAATATCAAAATGTTAATGTTAGTTAAAGTCTTCGATATAGTTATAAAATATATATGTATATAATTTAAAATAGCACTGGCACAGGGTTCAAACCCGCATCTTTGTTGTCTAGGTGCCTAAAATAATGGGTGGCTTAGGCTATTTATCAACTGAGTTTATATATTAATAATATAAATACTGCAAACTTAATTTATAAGTGAATACTATTGACAAGTAAGATATTTTTGGTTCGAATTGTGGTCATAATTTTGTATAATATTATATTTCACATACAATCAACTGTGATATAAGTAAGTGATAGAAATTATACTACTAGGAAATCTTTTTGCCCTCAGCCAGGCGGCTGCTAAAGTTCATGGTAAAGTACATATACCTGGCGGCAAGTGTAACAGGCTGGCAACAAGAATTACAACAACAACAGCGGCAAAAGGAGAGACAAATGGCCAAGGCGCGAAATGTTTGACAACATTGTTGGACTGGGGATAACGGGACAACGGGTGGGCGCCATCTATCAAAGCTGCCTGCCAGCGTGCAAATTGAAATGGCAGCCATTGCAATTATCGCAGCAACAGCAGCGGGATGAGGAACCGAGGGGGGGGGACGGCGCGTCAGCTGCCTGGGATTGGCTTTTGATCATTTTTGCCACTAGATTAGGCTCAACTGGCGATATATAACTGAATTAGCACCGCGGGACACTCAGTTTACATATAGACATATATAGACATATAAATAAATATACATCTTGCCTTTGTGATGAATTTTGTCGATGGGCTCAAACAAATTGAAGCCGCTGTAAACGCTGCCTGGCAGTCATACATCATTTTGGCCAGTAATTTTTGTACTATTTTTTGTAGCTTTTGCTTTCTTTTTTTAAAGGGGTTTTCTCTACCCTCGCGACTGCAGTGCATCTTTTCGTCATGGCGTTAGATTTATGAACAACGCCGACAAGTCGCAGCCCTTTTGCCTGCTGCCTGGCAATATTGTAAATCATTTCCAAATTATTTAGTCGCTCTCTATTCATATATGTATTCATATTTTTGGCGCCTTTGCCTTTAGCCGGAGAGGGAGAGGGGGGCAATGGAGGGGCAGCGGCAGTGCGGCACGTGATTGCGTTATAAATTATGAACCACTAGATTTGCCTCCATTCATATTACTTTTTTGTTAGTTTTTGTGGATTTTTTTCTTCTGATTTTTAAGGCCGCCTGCTGGTCGTTAAAGTGCGCTTAAGAATTTGGCTACTATTCCTGAAACTTATCTATAAAATATATAAGTCTCTGATTTATAAACTTTTCAAGAATGTATGAAAATTATATATTTTGAAAAGAAACTAACAAATGTTTCCTTTAAATCACCTCCTAGTTGGCCACCTATAAAAGGCAAAGTAAGGAAATTTTGAATATAAGTTCACATTTACTTAATTTAGTTCCAATGTTGCAATGTAATATTTATTTTATTTTTTAGGTAAAGTTTTCAGTTTAAGTTTTAGTTCCTTTTTATATAATATATCCTATATGAAAGGCCTTGGCAGCCATTGCTATTACTCACTTATCATCACTTATATACGGTTTTAACTCTATGATTAGTTTATATAAATAATAAATGTGTACTATATTATCGTAATTTGGTAAAAAGAAATTGCCAAATTATGAGGTTACAAGCCATATAAATGTCATATAAATATTTCCACAAAAATCGGACAAATATTATATGCATGTCTATGCCGATGAGTGTTCAATATAATGGCATTTTATTAATATTCTTTTTTTGGGCCAGCACAGAATGCTTCGAAAATATGCAGCTGTTGAAATTGTTAATGGCTTTTATTGACTTGCGCCCCAAAAAGCAGGCAACACTTTTTCGCTTTTCCGCCCTTTTCACCGCCACCGAGCGCTAATGAGGAGCGCGTCGCGTCGCGTCGCGTTGGCCGCAGTTGATTTTCAATTTATTTTTAAAGCACACGAAATGCGCGCATTTATTATATGAGCCGGCCATATACTAGGATAAGCATATACTTTATGAGGCTTTTTAATACCCTGCAGACAGTTTTGAATGGCTAAAGTGTAAGCAAAATTGTGTAGTTGGCAAATTTGGTATTAGAACAAGATAACTTTTTAAATTAAAAGCCATAGATTAAGTCATTATTTTTAACTGTTTAGAAAGAGAAAAGCCTTTTAAATTCACAGTCTGAATCAAGGCTACAAATTGGAAACACGGAATTCCAAAATTTTAATATTTTACTTGGGGTTGCAGTCATGAATCACTCAGCTTTAGAGTCACAATTTAAATATTAAAATATTAAAAAAGTTGCAGTTTTAAAGTCACTATTCGAGATGCACAACTGAATACTCATGAGTTACAGTTTTCAAATCACAATTTTAGAAGTAGAGCTTAATAAATTATTTAGTTAATTCAATTGTTCATTGTGCTGTAAAACTGCTTAGAGGGTAACTTTTAGTTGCGCTTGCTTTACATCAAGTTCATATTGGTTTTTATTTACATTTTTATCATTATATTTTTGTTAATTTTTTTGTGTAAATTTTATTTCTTTTATATTTTTTGCCGCAGTGGCACAAAATCATTTTCCCCAATTGGGCATAAGTCCTGCGGTTTCCAATGGCTATCGCGCTCTCTTTCTGTGGTGTGTGCGTGTGTGTGTGTGAGTGTGTGAGTGTTGTGCTGTGCAAATTGAAACACTCGCAGTCGTTACGCGGCGCTCTTGGCCAAGTTGCTGCCGCTTTTGCTTCTGTTGCTGCTGCTCCTACTGTGGCACTTATGCAGTCCACTCATTCATGAATGCATTTAACATGGCGCGAGTGTAGAGCGGGTGATGCAGCAGAAATAGGGGCAGGGGGTGGGGTGCTGCGCCCTGGCAATTTAACAGCATTTACTGTAACACGTGTAATTATTTCATGAGATTTATCTGCAGCACATTGGCCACAAGCTGCCACCGTTGCCGCCGTTGCCGCCGTTTGTCTGCGTGTCCCGTTGCACTTTGGGTAAATGCGACAAAAATTCCAATTGCCAGCATCGGCAAACAGAAAGTAAACTCGTGGCGTGGCATGCCACAAGTGACCGCAGGTCCAGGCGGCATGCATAAACCAGAGCATCTTACGGCCGTGTGTCACAGCAGCAACTGCTGCTGCTGCTGTTGTTGTTGCTGTTGCTGCTGCTGCTGCTGTTGTTGTGATAAGCTGCCACGCGGTACGCACGCATCCATTTCTGTGCCGCAAGCTGAGCTGCGGCCTGGTTGCAGCTCCTTTTTCGGTTGTCAGCTTTTCTGCCTTTTATACCGAGTACCCATTGAATATAGGTAAAAGAAAGGGTGTGTTGTTGTGCAGCAGATTTATGTAACGGGCAGAATATGGCATCTTCGAACATTTAAAATAGTTAAAGGACAGATCCGTTAGATCCTGGGGTTCTTAGACTACAACTAGTGACTTTAAATTTGTTGTATAATATTAGTAATTTTTTTATTAAAAAATTTTCTCAATTTGTCATCCTAAACTGAAAAAAATAAATTATTTAGTTTTATTGCTTTTAAAAATTCAGTTTTTGTTTTGATTTGGAAGAAGAAGTGGAGAAATATATTAAATATATAAATTATGTCTGCGTATGATATAGAAAAATGATATATATACTAAAAATTTTAATTTATAGATTTGGTTGAGGATGTGCAGCGTCTTTGGAGCGTGTTTCTGATTATATTGTATAGATTATGCAGAGCTGGGGACTCAAAAGGAATCAAAAACATTTCCGCTCGGTGAACTTTCAAAACTCAATTGAACAATAAAGTTATTTGCAACAAGAATTTGCAAACTGTTGTTCTAAGAAAAGGAAGAAGCAGAAGAATAATTTTACTGGCCATTCAAAACTTCGCGGCTTACAGGGTATCTCTTGGTTAGTCACGCTCCCCTCAAGCACTCGTTTACTCGTTTCGCATTGGCATTTGGGGCGCAGTCGTGCGTCAACTTACAAGGCGCACGCAGCGCCATCTGTTGTGGTTTATTTGCGTTAAAATGATTGGATGCACGTCATATCTGCGACTGCTGCAACACAGTGCAAAGCCCCTAGCCCCCTCCCCCTCCCCCTCGCTGCTGCTGCACCTGCCGCTGCTGCTGTTGTCCTGCCTGACGTTGCCAGCTCGTAAATTCTTTTGCATGCGTCTGCGATAGGCGTATTTCTCTTGTTGTTGTTGTTGTGGCAGCCATTTCCAGGTGCTTTATGGGCCTTGTCGTGGTCGAGCTGAGGTGGGCGGGAGGCGCGGCGGAAGGGCGGCCGCGTGCGCGTGCGACTGTTGCATATTTAATATGCAAAGCCATGGGCCATGGTCCGCTGTGTAGAACTTGCAGACGCTGCAACAACAACAACAACAGCAGCAGCAACAACTATAAAAAAAGGCCGGCTTCAAGCTTTGAGTTCAGCCCAGTGTGTTATCAGTTTTTCGGTAGCTACTCTACACATATATATATATACATATATATAAACCTTATATGCTGATATGCAGTTGCTGCTGTTCTTGTTCTTGTTGTTGTTATTGTTGCTGTTATTGTTACAGGCAGTTGCTGCCTCGCTGTCTGCTCGTGCGTTGACAAAATGTGCACTGCGAGAAAATTATTGGATTACATTTTTGATCATTTTAAGTATTTATGCAATTATAATATAAGCAAAATTAATTGTTGTATATTCACAGATGCAGGTATCTATTATTATCTTCAATTTTATTAACCAACTAATTTTTTAGCTAATTGTAGCATTTTCTAGCCAATTTGATTGTGGGATTAAATTAAAAACAGAAAATATATGTTCAACAATGATGAAAACATCTCTGAATCGCTTTTAAACCCTATTTTGCTAAAACTGACAATTAATCGAGTCTATGCTGCGAATCCTTAACTGCAACCCATTAAAACACGTGTTTTCATATTTCTGTCAAAATTAGTTCAAGTAAATAAATTAAACAATTATAATATATAATTTAACAGATGAATAATTAGGTAATTATATTTATTATTAAAATTTTAGGGTCACAAGAAGTTAAATTTGACTAGCAGCTATTTCAATCCATTTTAAAGTTATGTTAACAAGAACTTTTCTTTTCTAGTCATTTTAATTAATATATATTTGAGCCTCACCGATATCTCATTAGACTTGATCAAATACTGTGATTACTATCCCCCCCACTTAGAAGCATATTGTTAAAATTACATACAAGCACATTATCTGCTTATATAAACACTTCTGATCTATTGGTATATTGGGTTTGGGCAATATTCGACTTGCTGTCCGTTCGACTGTCCGTGTGAACTCAATTTTTTTCGCCTATTATTAATATTATTATTAATATTAATATATACTCATGTATACCCTTGTCAGATAAAGTTTTAAGATCTATTGACATATATCCCTCGGTTCCATACACATAGATTGAATTGCATTCAATGCACAGCTAATTTAAGTATTTACTTGAAACGACCTGCCCATTTTCGCGCAGTGCATTATGCAGCTCATCAAAGCGGCTGTGTGGCACGCGTTCGCATGCATAACTTGGCTCATCTCACTAAGCTGGCCAACAAGTTGTGCATCTGTAACTGTCAGCCTGGCCGGGCGGGGCGGGGCTGGGCCGGGCTCGGGCTCGGGCCTACCTGCTGCCATGGACAACGTCGAGGCGCAGCATGTCACCAAAAGCAGAGCCCTCGCTCCCCCTCTCTCTCTCTCTCGCTCTATCTCTGTCACTGTGTGTGTGAGCAATGCCCGGGAGGATTTTCAATTTTACTGCATCATAAATTAAATTACCTCTTTCGATGTGCAATGTGCGAGACCTGGGCCCATATTTCGTTTCGGTGAACCGGCTACATTTTATGACCGCAAAAGAAACGCAACAAGAAAGCGGTCAGAGTGGCCAAGGGGATGGGAGTGGGGTGCGCCGACCTTTGACTTTGCCAAAAACTGCCAAAGGTATGCGCAAAAATGCACAAAACCAGGGTTGAGGTTGGGGTGGGAGCTGGGCAGGATGGGTTAGTTTTTGGGGCTGGACTGGGGCAAAGCAATTCCCAAACTGCAGCAGAAATGTACAACAAGAGCCGCAGACAACGAGTAACAGGACGGGACTGCGACGAGCACTAAAAATGCAACATTACGTATACGCAGTGGTGCACCGCCGAAAAACAGCCAAACCAAAAACCAAGAGAACCCCAAACACAAAAAAAAAGAAAACAACAACAAGCCCACACACCCCGTGGACAGCCCTCTCATTCGATGCTCCACGGCTTCTAATGAAATCAGTAATGTACCAAATCTAAGTTTTTTTTCCCGTTTTTATACTCTTTAACTCCGAACTAGTTGAATAGGGTATTATAGGCTAATGTCAATAAGCAGAAAATCAAATATTTGACAATTATAAAGGGCTGAAAACCCAAATTGGTTTTAATTTTTAAGTTTTGGCCTACAATAAAAATTACTTTTAACTGTAGATAAATTTTCTTGTTTTTAGAAATATTAATTTTATTGGCTTATGCCTACATTTTTTATATTTCGCTCATAACAAAAATTATTTCAAAGTGTAGATAATTCCATAGTCTTTGAATATAATTTTCTTATGGCTTAATTGACTTTTGGTATATTTGATTATTTTCTAGATATTTCTATGTAATACTTATTTAATATATTTTGCTTTTTTTTCAAGGTGACTCTTTATTGTTGCCTACTTTCAGGCCATTGTCTCTTTTTTATTATCTTTGTTCATCTCTTTGATTTTCACAGCATTTTAAACCAGAAAATTACTTCATACTCACTTACAGGGTAGCGACTAGCCAAGCATTTGAGTATTTCTGTATCTCTTTTTTCTGCTCCGCCCAAATATCACGTATTCGACGTTTCGTTTCATTTGTTGTTGTCTGTTGGCCGTTTTATTTTTTTTTTTTTGGGTGCGTTTCTTTTGAACACAAACTTTACACAGGAGTCCATTAAATTTTCGCAACGCTTTGATTTAGACCAACAAAAAAAGGCGAGGAGAACTCGCGACTAATTTATGTAATTTGGCTAAGAGGCAAAACGTTGCGTCTGCCGCAAAGAGCAATTGGCGCGCATCCATAACGAGCGAATGGGACCCAAATCTGATGTCGATGGCGAAAATGCCCCTTAGCCCTTAACATATCTGAAAAATCTGGCCAAATGTCTGCTGCCACACGCCGGCGGCATGCTGATGAACCAAGCAGCGTGGCAGCATTTTTGGCCAGCCTTGCGAGGGTGGTTCCATTGTGGCCATAATTAAAATTACCTCGTTTACCTGACACACAGACACGAGTGTGGGGAAGTCAGTGTGTGGCTGTGTGTGTGCGTGTGTTTTTGGTTTTGTGGTTTTGTTGTTGACGTATTTTTGGTTTATTACCTTGCATTGCGGATGCGCCCTACACACACCTGCACCTTGGGCCTGGCCAAATTGCCTGACCACTCCCCAAACGCTCTTAAATGTGGTTTAGCACTGGCCAAAAACGCAGTGTCCCCCAACGTGCTACGTTTTGTACAATTTTGTTTTTTCTTTTCAGTTTTTTTATTTTATTGCCGTCTATTTTGTCGTTCTGGCCTTTTGTTTGCTGAAATATGATTGAATATGAGTTGATTCGATGCGCTCTCTGCAGTCCTTGAGGAATTTGCGGCTCAGACTGAATTGAAGGTTCATATAGCCAAATGGAGACATCAATGCGTGTAGCTTAAGTGGGGGAAATCCGATCTAATTGCATATTGATTTTGCTTGCGGTTTATAGATATTGAAGTCAAATCAAGCTTCAATTAATTATTCTAAATTCCGTATGGTAAAATGTAGGAATAAAGGAATAGGTTAATATTTTTCAGAAAATTATTGTAAGAAAAATGTAAAGGGGAAAAACGCAATTGGCTAAATTTATTGCATATTATTATTTTTATGGTTTGTTTGCTCTTTACGCTTCTCACCTTGCTGAATTAAAAGGATTTCTTTCAACTTCTTTTATAATTACTCGATTTCCATCACTTTCTGTTTATAGCTTAAATTTTTATAGCACATCTTGTTTTATTTCTCGATTTGCTTACTTAATTTCCATTTTGCATCTTTATTTGCTTCTCGTATTGCTTCTCGCTTAAGTTCTCATTTGGCTTCTTGGTCTGCCTTTCGCTTTGCTTCTTGCCAAACTTCACGCTTCGCATTTTGTTTGCTTTTCTCTTTGTATTTTATCGCTTTACTTATCGCTTTATTTTTTGTTTTGCTTCTCGCCTTGGTTTTCGCTTGCTTTGCTTATCACTTCGCTTATTGCGTTCTTTTTGATCTTGCTTCTTGCTTTTCGGCTCTCTTCTTTTCTTACTTGTGTTCTCACTTTGCTATTCGTTTGGCTTCTCGCTTCGCTTCCCTTGAAAAATCCAGAGTTGAACTGTCACAAAAGAGTCTGATATTCTTTCTTGCTTCGCTTCTCCCTTCTACCCTGATGTCAGTTTTGGGGTACACCACCATCAGAAGATACATTTAATTAAAAAATTATACAGCATTCGCTTAACACATATGAGCATTTAAGATATGCCAAAACTCCCCACAAGGTATCTGAAAAATATTTCCATAATTTGTTTCACCAGGTATTTAGCAATATAAGCAAGTGCCCAAAAAGCACATAAATCATTTGTTTTTTTTTGCTCGTCTGCCCGAAAATGACGTACATAAAAAATTATCAATAAAGCCCGAAAATTGGGCAAAAATATATGTGTGGGGCCTGAGGCACAAAACTCAGAGGCGTTTGCAATGTGACACAGGAATTTTTTTGGATGTGCCTCCCTTTTGGCCTTAACTGGCATATTAGCAGAGTGTGGCCAGATCATGTGAAAAGCGAGCAGAGTAGAAGTTTTGCAGGTTGAAATCAACGCTGTATTTTAAGGGGGTAAGAGGAGGGGGAGGTGGGGGGGGGGGCAAAGCAAATCGTGAGCCATGCAGCTAAACGATTTACTGGCCGAGTCTAGAGTCTGGAATCGCTGCCAAACAGCTGGTGGTTGCTGGCCATGTTCAAGCCTTGGGCGAAGTACACCATGTTGTTGTTGTTGTTGTTGCAACTGTTGTTGTTGCTGGTCGTTTTTGTGCAGTGCGTCCGCAGCTGCAGCTATTTGCAACAAAATGGAATGGAATATGGGTCAAAGTGCAGTTGAATGTCCTGAACATCCGCAATGCTGTAGTTTGACTTTTTCCACACAAACTGTGTGTGTGTGTGTGGGCATTACTAGCCACGTGTGTGTGTGTGTTGGTATGCATGGGAATTGCATTCAGGAATATTTTACGTTTTACGTTACATTTGCCATGTGAGCTCAATGGGTGTGAATGTGCATGCCTGGTGTATGTGTGTGTGTGCGTGTGTGTGAGTGTCTGTGTGTACTTTGCTTTACTTATTCGCAGCCGTTTTTTAGGCCTGGGCTTTTGCGATTTGGCGCGAGCTCTCAACAATGTTGTGTAGCCTGTCAGGCCTTAGGAGTCTGAGCCCCGATCTGTCCGGATCTTCGGCGCATAAACTACGCTCTACCCATATACATATATATATATATGTATTGAGTACGCCTTAATAGTCTCCATACATTTTTGCCTTTCAATTTTATTGCAGCTGCCGCTTTAATTTAGCTTTTATTTTAGGCGCTTTCTTTTTCTTTTTCTGACCATTGTCAAGCGCATTACGTGCTGCCACGCCCACTTTTTCGCATAGCTGCCTCAGTTTGATTGGCCTATGTGCGGCCTTCAATTAGTGCTTTGGGCCCAGAACTTTAAGTATGTAGACACAAACAATTTTCTAGATAGCAAATTGCCAGCGACATGTGCTGCACATATTTTTTGGGACGTTTTTTTTTGGCCGCAAAGTTGCCGCAAGTTGCAACTTGAGCAATCAGTTCGAAATGGCAACTCGTTTTCTTAGACCCTGTAAATGGAGAAGTGTGTTCAAAGGGTGGCACAACAAGCAGAAGCAAATGTAACAGACAGAGGCAGGATAAGGAAAATATATAAATGAATTTGAAGAGTAGGTAGAAAATATGATCAGCATTTGTATTATATTGATGCTGTATGGTAAATATGTACGTAAAAGATTAGCTGTAAAAGAAGGAATTCCTTCTCCTATATATAAGATCTTAGCAACTAAAGCAGCTAGAGTCTTAAAGTTTGGTATGTAATACAATACTATAAATTAAAAGGGATTTAATGTTTGAAATATTGTATTAAGTGAATGGGAAAGGGAAGAGGGCAAACTATTAGACAGCTTTACTATTTGATAACATTTAATAACATTTTTTATATTTCAATTTATATTTTTCTATATTCATTTATATTTAAATCTATACTTTGCTTTCTATTGCTTACTCTTCACCAATTTACAGGATATCTCCTTGTTTAGTCCTCTTTTCGGCAAGATTTCTTCTCGTATTTTGTTGGCCTTTGATCAAATATGAAACTACAAATTAGCCAAGACTTTGGGGCTAGACTGACGCCAGTTGGCCTGCGCTGTTGTCGCTGGCTGCGTCCACGTCTAATTTCAAAGTTTTACCGGGTAGTTTTAAAGATTTGTGTGCCGCAATCCATTAGCGAGAGGACACGATTGTACGTACCGTACGGTACGACGCCGCAGCCAATTGCCATGAACTGTAAACTGTTGGTAATACCGCTTGACAGGCGGTTGGCCATTGGCCGCTTTGTCGGCTCTTAAATGCGCCCATAAATAAGACGATAAATGAATAGTTGTCCCATGCCCCATACTCCCCCCCCACCCTCCGCCCGCCCACTGCGGCGCCCCATTGAAATTGCCGTGCGCTACTCTGAACAAACAAGCGCATAAATTTAACCCCAACCCCCTCAATTGCAATATGTCGCCCGTAATGCTGCTTCTTATGACACCCACCCCTCGTCGCCTGCTTCTGGCCAGCTGTCATTTGTCATTGACTGAAATGAAGTGCGTCAATGGATCCGTAGACTCTGTGGCCAAATGGCTGGCATAATGGAGTGCCAGGACATGCGAGTTAATATTGACAGCGTCACTGACAGTGCTTTGATCCTGCATAAAAATCGCTTGAGATGTCAGAAAGTGTTTTGCGTGATGCTAAAAGGAAATAAATATAAAACTTAATATATGTTTAAGTCTTGGGGAGAAGTGAAGTCGAAATTGATAATTCAAATTGATTTTGTATCATCTTAGTGGCCTATCAGGCATATAAATATAAATGTATACATATAACGTTAAGTATGCAGGAAGAGTAGAATTAACTAAAATAAATGCTTTGCAGAGAGTTAATTCACGAATTTCAGTTACTCGTTAAAAAATTCTGGACAAAGAAGAATGTAAAACAAAATGTTATTGGAAGAGATAAATTAACAAAGGCAAACGTTGTTGAGGAAGTTGACTTAAGAGATTCGTTTACGGGAACAATAGTATTCGCTTTTTTTGCAGCTCAGCCATATTTTTAGGAATTAAAAGAAACAAAAATATGTTATAATAGATTTATGACGGACATTTAGTCCATTAAAATTATTTGTTTTCTCTTGCTCAGAAATTAGTCTTTTTTGTCGAAGATAAGGGATAAAAAAATATTACTTCAACAACAAAAATTACAGTTCTAAGAGCAAATGTTTTTTATTTGATTTCTTTTTTGTTTCAGACTAACATCTCGTTTTGCATATTTTCATCATTTTTAAACTTAAATTTAAGCTTTTGGAAGCAATCAATGCTTTAATGTTCGAAATTAAATTAGAATCCGATTTCGAATATACTCAAAACACACTCAAACTTTCAGTGAGAAGAACTTTAAATGGCAAAACAATACTCTGTGCGAATAACAAATGAAGAAAGAAATAAGCAGTAAATAAAAGCAAATTTCTCGTTTGATGCCAGTTTGCAGGGATTTCTGCAATGCACATTTAAACGGCGCTCAATTAGACGAGGAGCAGACGCCGCATCCCCAACTCTCCGGTTGAATCTATTAACGCGGCAAAACTTGCACAGCAAACTTTTTTGCACTCTGCACGAGAGTTGCTTAGTCCAGCATTTCTTTCCCTCTCTCTCTCTCGCTTGCTAAAGAACAGTGCAGAAAGCCTTCCCCCCATGTGGGTGTCACGAGTTCGCCTCTGGTCAGTTGATGCTTGAGCATATGCGGCAGATTAAAAGGCGATTTGACTAGCGGTGGGTGAGGGGAAAGGGGGCGAGGGGAGAGGGACGAGAGGTGTCTGTGGCATGTGTGAGTAAGATTTATGTGGCAAGGGTTAAGCGCTGGCAGCCAATTAAAAGCCACTCAATGAAAGTCAAGACAAAGCGAAAGAGTGAACTGCGGGACGGGCAGAGAGAGAGGCAAAAAATGGGCAAAAGACAAGGTCTAAGAATTACGCATACGCAATGTGAGCCGGCGCAAAGTCTAAGCGACATTGACAACATGCACGTAATTCACGCCAAGCGAGTGTCAACAACTTTTTTGCACACTTGCAGAGGGCACTTGAATTTTGTCGCCAATTGTGTAACTTAAAACATAGGGTATATATGTACTTAATGAGCATCAAGACTTGAGGTCTCTTTTTCTTATTTGTCTATTGTCAATTCGCTTAGTTTTAAAGCTTTGATAAAACTTGGCATGTATTTTTTTATGCAAAGTATTTTTGTTTTTCGACAGTCGGTACAACGATAGACTACTGAATCAAAAGAACCACTTAGCTTTCCCCTTGGCCGAAGAAACCCCATTTCGGCGACTTAAACGTCGCCACTTTAAGAACTTACTTGACTAAGAAACTTTGTTAAATTATTACCTAGATGTTTTTATGGTGCCAATCACATAGAACAAAGCCAGACAAAAGATTAAAAAAGAAAAAAGCCAAACTCAGCAGTTGCTAAATTTATTAGGCTGTTAACGAATTAGCAAAATCTAATTAATATCAGACTTTCATATCATATGGCGCTCATAGAAACAATCGCTAAAAAGAGTGTTTTTGTATTAAAAACCTTTTTGTTTTTCAACATATCTTAACCTAATTCAGCACTGCTAACATATCAGAAAAATCTAAACAATATCGGACTCACTTTCATATAGCTACCATTTGTCTTTCAAGATATCTATATCACCTATTGCTCCATAATTAAACGCTGCAGCTTGACAAATGTGCACCTACAATGTCATTAAGCGATCATAGGTAAAACAACTTTTTTTGTGGCTAAATATAAGAATTAGTCACACGTTTATTTTGCTGTAAGGGTATTGAGCTTTCTGTGTAGCATATAACTCTCTCTCGCGTCTTGGCTTTGGCTCAGAAAAAATGATTTCAGCTGCAGCCGCAGCGGCGGGCGTGGCAAGCTTCGTTGTGTGGCAGCAACGTCAGGCGGCTTATGGCAGTTACTTTGCACCTTTTAGGCGGCTTATGGGGCCAGTCAGCCCGCCAGCTCGAAGAAGCCAACTCAGTGCCAGGGGCAACTGCAGCAACAACAAAAATAACAAGAGCGACCAGAGCTTGCAACGTGCAACATTGCCACATTGGACGCCGGTGGAACGCTGCCAGCGCCCAAATACGTAGCTGCTGCACTTTAAGCCGTGCTGAGTAATTGCGCGCAAAAAATGCGCAAATTGAGCGCACGAACAGTAAGCAGAAGACAGCCGCGTGGCCAACGTCCCCTCCCCCCACCCCCTTCTGCCACGCCTCTGGCAGCGCCCCGTTCGGCCCTCAGCACGCCCCGTAACCCTGGGGCAAAAGTTAGTTGTCGAGTGTGTTTACTTTACGAGCTGCGTTTTGCGTGCGAAAACTTTTACTTACAACTTGTGCATAAATGCAGTCATTGCAACTTCTCTTGCCTTGCCACCAGGCGGCGCTCCAGCGCCCCGCCACGGCGCTGCAGCCAAGAGATTGGCATGTAAAATATGCTAAAAGCATGCCATTTGATCAGGCTGCAGAAGCAGAGGCGGGGTGTTTGGGGGGGGGGGCCTTTGGGTGCGTCAAGGCGACGCTTTGTCGCCTTGTCAGATTTGTCAAAAGCACAAGCGACGACCATGCGGCATGTTTTAAATGCATCACTTGCTTGCCACAGTCTGTGGCACAATGCATCACATTGGCCATTCAGTGGCAAAACGTTGCCGCATTTGCTGTTGAAGGCAATTTTGTCTGTTGTATTGATTTAAGTTTTTGTGTTTATTTGAATTTTGCTAACTAACGTTCTCTACAGATCTGTCTTTATAGGTAGGGCAACCTGGAAGAACATAATATACATTATTTAATATTAAATAAACTTACATAGAATTTAAAAATCCAGAGTTTTTATAGGAAATACAAACTCTTTCTTATAAAAATAATAGGCTATTTCCAATATCTATACATAATTTGATAATAAAATCGGATTTTAAATTAATGCAATATTTGCTGAAACAAAGCTATAAACTATTCTTAATATCATTTACTTCGTGTTGTTTAAGAAATGGTTATGTTTATTCCAAAGGTCTTAAAATTAGGTCCAGCTACTGCTCAGCGAGGGCTGCTTCATTAGTTTGTGTAAAATTGTGTGCTGTACGTAGAAATTACTTAAATGCAATGCGCCAAAAATCTAATTTGCCAATAAAATTCCTTTGTTAATTTTGCTCCCAAACGAAGTAGCCAAAAACTATCAAAAAGTTGCAAGCAGCAAGTGGCAAGCGGCAAGCGGCAAGTTGTAAGTTGCAAGTTGCAATGCATACTTTGCGGCATTGCGCTCGATAATGGCTCTAAGGAGAAAAGGGAGCCAAAAAATGGAGAAGATGAGTAAACTTTAAAACCAAGCAAACTATTTATAAATTGTGCAAAACTTGCGGCAACAACAACAAACTACGGGGGAGGGTTCGAGGGCCTTGTTGCAAGTGCGAGCTGCCAAGTTGTTGCTGCGGCAGAGCGGCAATTCGTTTAAGCCGCTTTACAGTCCGGCAATTTATGTGCCATGGCCAGCAACAACAACAACAAAAGCGAGAAGGAAACGCGAAAAAAAAACGTTTGCCTTAAACTATGCAATGGCAAATCCACCCTACCTCCAACTCTCCCTCTAAGGCCCCACACCCCTTTCCCCCGCGTGCAAATGCGTTTTGGCAGCGTCGCTGGCATCGATGACGCCCAAAACTTTTGCCGGGGCGCTAAATGGTGGCTCCAGGCGCGTGTGCCACAAAAACTTAAGTGGCTTATGCGTTGGCCAAGCGAACAACCGCCCAGCAACAACAACAACAAGTTGAAGTCTTCTTGTCGCGAGTGCCGGACGGAGCGATACTCTGTATACAGCTTGGCGCTGCTCTTTACGACATTCTTCTTATACCCTGGTAAGGGTATCAATAAGCAAACAAATATTCAAATATCAAAATAAGATACGTATTAAGTGCAAGTATTATCTACATCCGGGCAAGGTGGAAATTTCATAACTTGGCAACAAAATTCTTAATTCAAGATCAATTTTTGTAAATCACAAAATTCCAAATTAAATACTTAAATATAGCACTTAACTCAAGCATAATTGTGCTGCCTTTACGCTTATTTAATGTACCAAAAGTTATAGAAAAAGGTATTTTTTTTAATAAATTCTAGAACTTTAAGTATTTAACGAATTCTAGAATTAAAGCTTACTTTTTAGTAAAAAAGGAGTACTTTTACCAGCTATTTTATACAAGATCATATATATAAATATTTTTTGAATGTGGGGCATTTAGATTTTGATTGCTCTGAGATCGACTGTTGATTCTGATCAATAATATATTTACTTTATGCAGCCTGTTAAGCACTAAAGGAGATTCACCCATTTCCAATAGTTGCAGGGTATAACAATAACAACAACGACTTGGTCGCGCCTCTGAATGTGGCATAAAGCATAAAAATGTCTGAAGTGCGTTGTGCATGGCAGCGAAAATAATGGGGCAAATGCTTTGAGGCGCGTCACAAAGTCTGTGCCACAAAGTCCTTGGACGCTGGCTAGCTTCGGCCTTAGCTTCAGCGTTAGCTTCATCGTCCGCTTCGGCTACAGCATTTTGTGGCATGTGCCACACGCAGCGCGCCAATCAATCAGCTAAACAAGTGCCATTCATTGATGAGCTCATAACATCAATTTTCATAAAATGCGAGGGAATTGGTTGGCGGGCGGGCATCGAAGGGGGGCGGGCGGGTGTCGTGTGGCATGTGGCAGCGCCACGTTTCATGTGTGATAATTAGCTGCACGCTGTTTGCGCTCCTGCGCTGAGCCCGTGGAGCAGCTTCATTAGCCCGGCTGCCAACCAGTTTCTATAGCCCTGCATAGTTAATCGTCGAGGCATTGTAATTACTTAAGCATTAACCATTGTTGCCACACTTGAGCGCTTCCTGGCGCCAGGCACAATGGGGCACGGCCATGCTGCATGCCCCCACCCACACACATACACTTCCGGTTGTCCTCGTTGCGTCCTGGCTTAATTAGGTTTTTGGCCAGTGGCTGCCGCTGCCGCTGCCGCTGCTGCTGCCGCTGCCGCTGCCGCTGCCACTGCCGCTGTTGCTGCTCTTGGTTGCAAGAGGTGTTGGCTCTTGCCGCTTGCTGCTTGCCACTAGCCACTAGCCACCGCCTGCCGCCTGCCTTCTGACCATCGTCACATCATAATTTATGATCGAAAGCGCGTTTTGGGTTGCGGTTTTGCACTCAGGTTTCAGATTTGTTGTTGTGCCCAACCAGGCATTAAAACCAATTGATTTATGGCTATACGATCTATGCTAGGCTGCCTCTATTCCCTCCCTCGCCCCTTTTCCCTTCCCTCCTTCTTACTATTGCCTTTCCCTTTGCTATATATTCAAAGCAACAACAGCTTCGCGTGGCTTCGATTGTCATGCTCTTATTTAGGCTATCTCCGTTTTATTATTAAGTATGTAAAAAAACATTAAAACAAGCTCGCTTTCCTTTTTTCCACTATTTAACGTGTTGTAATGAACATGTTTAAGCTACGGAGGATGTTAATTTAATACGTATATTTATTGTGTCAATTATATGTAGCATAAAGCCAGATAAAGTCTGATTGCTGGTTAAATAAATAAATAAGAAAACAGAAGTGCGGCAAATTAGAAGTCATGCAATTTAAATAATATTCTTAAAAGTCAGTTTAGTCAGTTTAGTTTGCTAACCTACAGTGGAAATAGTTTTACAAATTATTAAATTAAACTGGTACTTAAGAAATTTATAAAAGTTGGAGAATTCAATTCAATGAATTAGATTTATAAATAACAGTGTATTTATTATTTTTGTTTCTATGGTATTTTTTGTAAGGCTTTCAAGATTTAAAAATTGCTGACAAACAAGCATTTCAGTTGTCAGAAAAGTTTATTAAATCCTTTTTTTGATGTGAGCTGAAAATGTTATGTTTAAATTTTATAAATTGATATATGTTGTTAAGGTATTTAAGGTTCGGCATGCTTAAAATCGGTTTGCTTGTCTGTTAAACTGCTGGAAAATTGTGTTGTGCTCATTATGTAATTTGTATTCAAGATATTTGAGAGATATATAGCAAAAGGGCGAGACGGATAAAAGAAAAACAGCGAAAGCATTAAGAAAGAAAAAAGAAAATTTCATTTATGGCAGAAATTGCAATTGAAAGTCAACTGACTTTTCAACTCGACGCGGCAAGCTGATTGATTCGAGTGCACACACACACACACACACACACACGCAGACAGCTGCCTGTAGTTACAGCCATCAAGTGTTGCAGTTAACGAAGAGCTGGCTCACACACACACACGAACACACACACACACTTAAAATGCCAGCAGCTATAATTGTTACTCAGGTGACAGATTTGCTGAATGGAAATGGCAGCGAAGGACGAGAATGAGAACGAGAATGAGTAGAAGAAGAAGAAGAACGTGGCACAAGCATGTCAACGATATATGCAAGGGTGTGAGCTGAGAGTGCGGCGGTGAGGGGGGCAAGCTGTAAGCCATGGCCTGGCAATCTCGGCCAAAAGCCACAATGAGCGACAAGCGGAGACATCGTCAAATGTGTGTAAGAGCGAGAGAGGGCGAGAGAGTGAGTGAGAGAGTGTGCGACAAGTCAGACAAATTATCACGTTACAGTCGAGTGCGTGAGGCGTGAGGCAACGGCGAACGTGCCGCATGTGCCCCGCCGCTGTCTTGCAAGTTGTCGCCATGTGTCGCCTCGCAATGTGCAATCCAGGAAATGACAACGGCAACTGCATTGGCAACGGCAAAAGTCAATTTGCGCACTCCGGGGCGGCTGAGGATTGCAGGATTGCAGGATTGCCTCCTGACTGCCTGCCTGCTAGTGATATGTTAAGTGTGTGTGTGCGTCTGTGTGTGTGTGTGTGTATGCTTGTCGCTGGTTACCGCAAAATGATAACTCTGCACATGCCAGGGCCGTCGTGGCGGCTTCCATTCAATGCTGCACCCTCCTCGGGCTGACAAACTGTGCACGGCAAAAAAAAGTTGTTTATTGTAAATAAAATATAAAACAATATAACATATACAAGAATTAATTTTTATTATTAGTTACTAAAAATTGATCGTGTTTATTTTATTAGAAAAAGTATACAAAATATATCAACCTAAAATTAAATATTAGCCGAATGGGTATTGAAGAATAAATATTGAAAAATGAAACGCACTAATGCATGTAAATATTTCTAGTTTATATATACAATTTTCATATAAAATATAACAAATATAATTATAACAAAAATAATTTATAACAATATAAAAATAAATATATATACTGTATTTAGTAATTACTTGATTTTAGATAGCTACATCCAGGTAGAGGTTAAATTTTGTCTTTAAAAAATAATAGTTTGCGATAAAACCCTTTTCGAAATAGATCCAAATGTCGTTGGAATACGTTTTCTAGGAAAAACTGTTTACATTTATTCCATTTTATTAATTAAATATTTAATACAAAATAACACGATAAATAAAAAGGGGTGACTATTTAGATTGTAAGTAAAACAATTTATTTTTAATATTAAGGTAAACAATTTTTATTTCTTTTCGTATTTGCTGAAAATCTGGTTTATGGGAGTTCTAGCTATAATTAGTGCTATCGATTTGGGTACTTCTCAATTTGAGTTATCTATTTTTTACTGTGTAACTGACTGCCTATCCTTGCGTCGCTCGCCTGCCCTGCTCCGGCCCGCCTCGGCATGTTCTGTTTTATTATCTGCTTAAACATTGAGCCCGTGCCTTACTGCCAGCCTTTATTTGCCGTTGATTGACACACCGTAGGCTATCGGCGCTTAATTGCATTTCGCTCAATGATAACATAATTTAAAAGGAGAAACCGGAAATGCGAGTCCGCCGTACGAGACCGGACCGAGACCGTGGCCTGGCCGGGCCGGGCAGCCGAACAAGTTCTCGTATCTGGTCACGCATACATTGATTTACGATTTTCTTTCGTTTCATTTTGTCTGAACGAATCACCTGAGCTGCGTGGCCTTAAATAAGATTTTCCGCATTTACTGGCTGGGCTGAAGGTGCGTATGCGTAATGCGAATGGAGCTCACAGTTTATCGAGTGCTGTTTGCGATTTGTCTGGGCTTGCATACAAGTAAAATGTACATTTAACTGGCTGTTAAATTACTAGTTAGTGTCTAAGCTACTGTTGCGAATGGGGAAAATTTGTTTTGCATCATGTTCTGTGCTAGCAAATTAAACGAAAGTTGTTTTGGATCATGTTTAATGCTTTTTAATTAAATGTAAATTTGTCGATAATTTGATATATTTTTTGTGGCTTTCGAAATGTACAATCATATATTATCAAAGTTATATTAAGGTTTTATTATGTTATGTTTTTTCTGGTGGGGTTACTATATGTAAAAACGAATAAGAACCTTACAAAAAAGCTGCATTAATATAAATTTCTTTAGACCAACTAGCGCCTGCACTGACTCAAAACACGTGTAAGTTTATAAAAATTACCCAAAAATCGTGCGCAAATAAACAGAATTTTTAATTGAGCAAACGGGGGAAAAAAGAATATTCTTTAACGAGTTTATCTCTTTTGCTTTTGGCCTGAATTTAATGAACTAAACTAAAACTGCAATTGGTAAAACGATTTTCGCGCCAATTTCATTTGATAGCGCTGCAGTTTACAGCAGTATCCCCCTCTTAAATTGCTCCCCCTCATCATGCACGACTCCATTTTACTAAGCGCGCGCTGGCACCAATCACGGCTTGCCACCATCAATTAAGTGTCAACGCGGCAACAACAACAACAGCAACAACAACGGCAGCAAAAACAACACTAAATTGTAATAAAAGTTGACAACATTTTTGTTGCATGCAACATTCAAAATACAGCACCAAAGCAGAAGCGACATGTAAAAAGATACCAAAAATATAAAACACAAAAAAACAACAAATATTAAAAAGAAAACTTGCGCGATTTTTATATTTGTGGAAAAATTTTTAATTTGCCCAGACCAATTTTTGTAGGGCAGAAACCCTCATGCTTTGAATTACCCTTTTAGAGTGGGTTGCATAAATATTTTAAGGAATTTGTTACGCCTTAAAAAACCTATATTAATTCTGTCTAGCTGTTTCTACGCAATATAGCTCACCACTAAAAGCTGTTGTCATGAAACTGCACTTTTATTCTGATTAAACTTGGAAATAAAAACTTCTATATCTACAATAAGATTTTACGACGGGCTTA
Organism: Drosophila robusta; assembly: GCA_035043565.1. Classification (NCBI taxonomy): domain Eukaryota; kingdom Metazoa; phylum Arthropoda; class Insecta; order Diptera; family Drosophilidae; genus Drosophila; species Drosophila robusta. The sequence goes on from JAWNMW010000584.1 coordinate 9,328,599, forward strand.
TAAATATCTGGGCACTATATCATATGTCTAGCTTAAGAAGAACTGCTCAAAAATATTATTTTTGTATAAAAAACTTTTTCCATAAATATAACCTAACTTGGGTTTGCGATTTGATTTTTTCAAAACTAGATCTAGTTCATTTATTTGTTGTAAATATAGGGTATTTAATCTTTGACTTGCCCGCGTATTGTGCTGTTTTTACTTATTTATGTGCCATTCGTGCTATACTAGTTGACGAAGTGAAAAGAGTATATTGTGTTTATGCAATGTCCGTTTTGCTGTCCGTCCGTCTACCCGTCTTTCCATATGAACCAGAGACTTAAAATTTGACATATCTTCCGCAGTATTTGACATATCTTCCGCAGTATTAAATTAAGATACATACAATTTTGTAGACAGATTACTGATGACCTCCTCTAAAGAACGCACAAAAACTTTTTGTATAGTGCCAGAGGAGGCGTACAAAATTGAAGAAATCCATATAAATTGGGGAATCGGAATAAATTTATATCTCGCACAATTTGTCTGAAAGTTTTCTAATTACCTTCTCTAAATATCGAGTCGACAACTGTTTTAGGCTATTGTTGTGGACGAGTATTGCGCAGTCAGTTATACCCGACTGTCACGTTTTTACTTGCTTCCATTTTGTATATTTTTGTTGCTGCATTTTTGGCAATTGTTTTATTTGTTGTTGCAAGCATCAGTTTGATGGTCGCTGGGCGCGGTCCCCGGCCGTTTAGCAACAGCAACAAAATTAAACAAAAGCTGTCTGTCATCATCTATGACTGTCCCCCGCCCTTTCCCCCACCGCCCTCTGTCTGTCCGCCCGCCTGTCTGCTGGTCTATTTGCTCTGGTCTGGGCAAAAGTAAACAATTGACGGGCCGTCGCGACTTGTGCGATTTGTGACTGTAAAACTGTCAGCGAGTTGTGTGACAAGCCCAAAACAGCAATTGAACCGAACTGAACTGAGCTGACAATTTCAGGACTTGTCCCCGACTTGGTGCGACTATGCAAATTTAATGTTATGCGGGGGGAATCCCGATACGGTGGGAATGGTGCGGGGACGCGTTGCTTGTCGCTGTCATTACATAATGACAGTCATTAATGTGGCTAATAGGGGGCGGGGTGGACCGTGGTGGGGCTGGCTTGTAGGCCAAAAGTGTTGCGGTCATAACATACAACAACAGCAACAACAAACCAGCCAAAATTAGCATAATCAATTTGCGCGGCGCTGCGCCTTCGTCTCGCTTGATAAATCGTTGCGGCAAGTGCCTCAAAATGGGGCACAGCAAAAAGTAGACACAGAAAACACAAGCAGGAGATATGGAGTGCGAGTAAAGGGTGCAGAAGCGAAGCGTCTCGAAAAGCAGAGGATCTGATGATGCACCCGAAGAAGACAGAGGAGGAGGAAAAGCAGTTGGAGCTGAATGCAACAGGAATAAATGTGGGAGTAGGTGGAGCAAAGGATGTGAAGGGAGTCAGCAACAGGAGTACGGTTGATAAGAGCAGAAGGGAGAGAGAGAATAATGGAATAGTAATAATAGAGAGCCAACCAAGAGCTGGTGGCAATAAAAGAGCCAGGAGAAGACTGAAGAAATGCAAAGGAAGAGAGAAGTTAAAGTTGGCGAAGAAGATGCAGCAGAGCAAGGAGAACAGTAGGAGAAAGGGAAAAGAAGCGGGGTAGAAAGTTATTCTCTTCTGCAATTAAAATCAGCAGCAGAAGAGAAGTCTAACTAGAAGAAACAGAGAATAAAATAGGGCAAGGGAGAAGCATTAGAAGCAGAAGGTGTAAGTGATCCCCTAAGAGCAAGAGCAGGAGGGGAAGAAGAGAGAATTTTAGAAGAGAAGCATAAAGCCTAAACAGAAGAGGGGGAACAAGCGGCATAATTAGAAAAAATAGAGGCAGCATTGGGGGTACTGAGAAGAGAACAACTGCAGGAACTTAGGAATGTGAGGAAATCAGAGAAGTTATAGGCTACTCAGCAGTGGCAATAGTATTAGAAGATATAGAAGATATAGTATCAAGAGTTGCAATTTTGAAGAAGAAGCAGTAGCAGCAGCAAGTTTTGGGACAGCAGAAGTCGAAACAAGAACAGATAAAAAGCAAGAGGACTAAAAGCAGCAGAAGCACACACAACTGGGACCAATTGTGGCCAAAGGGGTGATAGCAGAAGGGGGCAGCAGAAACACGAGGAGCAGCTGTCGCAGAAACTCAAGAACAGATTTTTTGTTTTACTCTGCGTCGACTTTTTCTTCACCTTTTTTTTGTTTTTTTTTGGCTAATGGACAACGCAAAAGTCGCATCTTAACGGCTGATTGGGCCTGGTTAACGTGACTGGGACTGGGCCATTGACTAGAGGGGCTGTTTTTTTCTTGGGGCCACTCGACGTCTTTGTGTCCTGCCGGCGACCCACTTAGGCGCTGCAGATACGCCGAAACATTTTTGCATGCAGCAGGCAGCAGTTGTTGTTGCAGCAGTTGTTGCTGCCGCAGTTGTTGCTGCCGCAGTTGTTGTTGCACTCGTTGTTGTTGTGCCATTTGCGTGGCGCATGTCGCACGTAGAGGCGCAAATTTTAGCGGCAAGGACGAGCGGCAGGCACTGCGAAAAACGGGTCCTGCGAAAAACGGCTTTTCACCATTCGCTTCGTGTTTTGCTTTGGCAGTTTTTAGTGCATCTGCAGCACATAACTAAAAAGACGCCCAAACGAAAGAAGCCAGCAAAACAAAAAACAATAAAAAAAAACTAAAGAAAAGAAAGCAAACCAAAAAAAAATAAAGAAAAACAAAGCAACAAGCAAACAACATACACAAAGTTTCAGTTGTTGTCTTGTTGCCTGGCCCATAAACTGGCCAACAGTCATAGTTCGAGTTTTACCGTTATACGACCCTCGACCCCTTCCCCTTCCCCCTCCAACTCACGCTTAACGGTCCTTCTTTAGCAATGCATTTTGCACTCGCGCAAATTTATTGCATTTGCCTTTTGATTGGCTACGTTAACAGCAACAAAAGGAAGAAAAAGTAGAAAAAAGAGATAGGGAATGAGCGTATACGGCCCAGCGTTACCCTATTAAAATGGTCTAGTGGTCACCAAATATGTTCATTTGCAGCAACAGAAAGCTCAACACTGATTTATTATATTCTTGTTAAAATTCTTTTGCGATATTTAAAAATAAATTCATGGTGCTACTATTAGGGTATTTAAGCAACTGCTTTAAAAAAATATATACTAAGAAATTCGAGCTAAAATCAAGTACACATTTTGCCAAAATATTGGTGAGTTGGTCACTCCTTTATGTGGAGCACCAAAATCTTTCCGCAAAAACATTTTTCTTATAAAATCCAAAAATTTCCAAAATATCAGATTTAAATGCAGTTCACAAAGAAACGTATGATCTTAAATTACCTTTTTTTACAGCTCTTTTAAAACCAAAATTCAGGCTCTATAGCTAAATCTTTCCAGAATATATAAGTAATAACTAAAAATAGAAGAAAATCGTATACCTTTTTCTATTCTATTATTTAAATCAATGCCATTATTAATAGATGAACAGCACTAAACCCTTAGCTGCTATTAAATGCAGTCTTACGATTAATTATAAGGGAACTTTTTTGGCTGCCTTCGGAAGGCAACTCATGCCTTAGAATGAATATCAAGTTAAGAATAAAAATATTGCCTACAAAATTGTTATTACTTTATTAGAAATCTATCTCTCTGCGTTTTATTAGTCTTTAAATATTCTCAAATTTAAAAAGAATTAAATTGTACACAAAGCTAAAAAACAATCTGCTCACCAAATTTATTTAGCTCTTGGCTTGTCTTAGAGGCTTGAGTCGGCCTGCAAGCCCTTTGCATTGCCTCATGAATTTATGATATTCTCCTGCTGTATGCTTATAGGGTATAAATAGAACCTATTGCTCGGCCGTTTTATTTTTGATTTTCGTTTTTTTATGTAAACTCAGCTCACAGACATTTTAAAGTCAGTTTGAGGCATTTTTCGTTATGAAATATGCAGAGCGGACAGCAGACTTCATTTGCATAAATAACAAATATCGCTCATACGCCGCATTGTGCGCGGCTGCTGTTGCTGTTGGTGGCGCAACTGATGCTGCTGCTAAAGTGGCATACAACAAAAATTATGATAAATCGTGCGTGGCGATGCGACGCCGCAAAGTATGCTATAGAGGTTAATACTTACTGTAAGGGGATTGGAAAGGAGTTGGGGGTCTATTGGGTTTGCTTTTGTTGCTTTGGCAAAGCGAAATGCGAAAATTCGCGAAATATTTTTAAGCATACTCAGCTCTCACACACTAGCTATTTCTCTCTCTCTCTCTCTCTTTTCACAGTATTTGCTCTCTCTTTCGCACAAGCAATTTATGAAGTTTTGCGGCTTGTTTTGCCGCACGTTGCCTACTTTCAGGCGCGACAAGACAAATTGTGCTGAAAAGTAAACAGCAAACTGCTTGCTAATTGCCAACTCCATAACAGACTGAGACAGCTGCGGCGAGAGAGAGAAAGAGAGAGGCAGAGACTCGCGAATTGTCACGTGAAAAATTGCCAGTCATTTGAAAAGTGGCCGCGTGACAAACTTTTTAATAAATGGAACATTTTTTTTTTCGTTTGCTAATACCCCTGCTTACAGCAGCCCCCCTGCCTGCCGGCAACGCCCCTTTTGCCATCACTGACCACTCTTAACCACAATAAAAATTTTTTGCTTGCAACACACAAAAACAAAACAAACGCGAAAATTGGCCAAAAAGCTTAAACAAGCTGCCAATATTTTGTGTACATTTTCGCTGTCACTCCCTGCTGCTCCACCCCCCCCCCCCTCGACCCCTTGCTGCGCTTCATTTTTGCCCATTGTCGTTACTTACACTTTATTGGGTTTTGTGTTTTGTAATGTTTCCATTCTCAACTCTTGTCTATATACAAAATAATTTCTTTTTTTTCAAGCCATTTTTTTCGGGAGCTCGTTTAAAAAGGGGAAAAGGGGAGGGTAGCGAGAGGGTTAGCAATACGAGTGAAATATAAATAAAACACATTTATGTCTCTGCTCATGTTTATTGTCGCACATAAAGCAAGCGAAAGACAACCGAGAACTAAATTCTCTATTTTTACGGCCAAGTTGGCAAAATGTGTCGCCTCGCCTCGTTTGCTTGCCGGCTTTAAATTCTATTAAATTCGAGCAGCGGGCCAGCAGCGAATAGATCCTTTTGTGCACAGGACATGATGGAAAAACAAAATACGAATCGCTTACGACAACAAGAAACAAGCTGAAAAACCAAGTGACATGCACACCAACAACAACAGCAACAACAACTAAGCGAGCAAACATATAACAATGATCTGCAGGAGTTGGGTGAACTATAAAAATTCCCTGTGTTGCATTGAATCGTTCGTGAATAAGTTCGATTGAATTACTGAAATATAGACGGGTCTTTTCAAATTTATCATTTTTCTGTTTTCTATTTTTGGCTAGCCACATAATTATTCAACTGAACAACGAGAATTCGGGTTGTAATCCCCACTTAAATTTAAAAGTGTAATATATTGCCGGAAATCAGAGCATCAAGGAACTTCTAAAATACTAAAATACGAAATTAAATTTAAACATATAAATTTTTGTTGTAATTTGTAAACAGTTTGTTTAAAAACAAGCGAACTCTATTTTTAAAAGCAAATACAGTCAATTATTATGACCTAACAATGTTTGCACATTTGTCTAATTCGTATATAGGGTATAGCAATGTGCCCCCCACAGGTCCTATGCTCACACCTCAACCCCCGAACAAGCGGCTAACATTTCTAAAACGTAGTCGACTTTTGTGCGCGCGTTGACAAAAAATCGCTTAAACGCAGGCCAAGGCACGTTTGCTAAACAATTGCTGTGGGTAAACTTCATTAGAATGTGCTGGCAACAACAACAGCAGAAACAACGTGAACAACAACAATAAACAATAAAAGCAACAGCAACAACAACTGTTAGAGTAGTCAAAGGATTCGCACAAGTGACATACAAGTCCAGCTGAGTTGAGCCAGCTCCATTTTCAACTCTGCTACCAAAATGGCAAACAAAAGCTGAAAAATAAGAATAAAAAAGAGCCAAAAAGAAATAAAAACAAGCAAAAAATAAAATATCACTAAAAAGCAACAGAACAAAAAAAAAAAAGAAAGAAAACAACGAAAAAAATTAATAACAAGCCAAGTACGTAAAATGGCCAAAAAACGCTGTTGGGCATTTGCAGAGCATACAAGTGGCCTAACTGCGGACCCACCAACTGCCGCCCAACCCCCTCGCCGGGCAACAGCCCGAAAAGAAATGACATTTGTGCTAAAGTTTTCCTATTGTTGTTGTTGTTGATGTTGTTGTTGTTGCTGGTTGACCAACGCGAATTGCGCGCGAATTTTAATTAGTGCGCCCTTTTTCGGCCAGGGCCAACTCGAAAAAAGCCGCCAAGAAGGCGGCAGCTGTGACCCAAACTGTGTGTGTGTGTGTGTTGAGTGTGTGTGCGTTCGTCTCTGTTTGTCTCTCACAACAAGCAAACAATTAAAAGTTTTTAACCTTAATGCGGATATGTTTGTTAAATTGCCAACAAGCGTCGAGCCAAATAACCAAGAACTTGGGCCAGGTCAGCAGACAATACGTGACCCGACTACCGAATACCCTCTAAGGCCTGCTCAAAGTTGAAGAAAGATAAGTTATAAAAGTAAGAAGAAAGTTAGCTTTCGCTTCAGTGCGATAGGTTTTAGGTAAAGAAATAATTCGTGACTTTTAAATGCTCTTGAAAACTATGTTAAGCTGGAGAATAATTAATACAAGGCAAGAAGCAAAGAGAGAAGCGAGTAAAAAGATAATTAGTCATAAAACATGCTCAAACTAACAGTAAGATATGTAAGGAGATACAAGGAAAAGAAGAGCATAAACAATAAAAGAGAAGCAAAAGAAAAGAGAAGCAAATTACACAATAAGGCATAAAGCAACGAGAGAAGCTAAGTAAGAAGTTCAACAAAGCTGAGTAAAAAGCGGTAGATGAAGGATTAATCAAAGTTCGATTGAGTAACGAGTTGCCAAGCAAAGCCCAAAATCCTAAGCAGCGAGAGAAGCTAAGTGAGAAGTTAAAAATGCCTTTGATTATAGCTCAATTTGTATAGATTGCAACTTCTCGTTTCGCATCTCGCAGCCTATAAACATATTAAAAATTGTTATGCTATATATTTCTTGGAAGACCAATCTACCTTTCTAGACATGAGCTTAGTCACAGGGTATGCCATGTTCATGTTTAGGCGACTTTTAGGCGCAGTGGCCCCTGCCACGCGGACTATCCACAAGAATTTTAATCAAGTCTTGCGACAATTTGGCCTCAGCTTCAGCAGCAAGACAAACAGAAACAAAACACAAAATGCGAGTTGAATTAAGGAAAAACAAAAATTTGTTGCCTTTGACGCATTGGCCACAGCAGCAGCAGCAGCAGCAGCAGCATCAGCAGCAACCACAAATTAACCAACCAGCGAGTGGTGCGTTGACTTCTGTTGCCTTCAGGCGGATAGTTCAAAAAGTTAATCGCATAAAAGTGGGCGTGGCACACAATTGACCGCAAAAATTATGTGGAAAATTGAGTGAAAATTGCAATTGCTGCAGTTGCAACTTTTGTGTCTGGGCCAGTGGGCGGCAATTGAACTGTGGGCGTGGCAGCCTATGCAGCTCAATTTGTTGACAATTGATTGTTGTGGGCGTGCCAGGGCTGAGGGGGCGGCCGGTATTGAGATGGGCAGCATAAAAGGCTTATGCTGCATTTGTTTGGCGGTTTTGGGCAAAATTGTATTTAATAGAAACAATATTTGTGGCAATTTGTCGCTGCGTACACTCGGAGAAAAATACAAAAGAATTGTGTTTCAAATATTTGGGAAAGTTATCAAAATACATTTAGTATTAAAACTTTTCTAGCTGTGAATTAGTTTTTTTGTTTGAATTTTTCTATTGAGAAAAGAAAACAAATGCAGTTTAAGATGAAGATGGTTTTTTTGCTGTGTGTAGCAATTAGCTAGAGACAAAGTGCTGGCACTCAAATTAAAGACAAAATATGTAAGAACATATGGAAATAGTAGACAAGCAGGGAGAATGAGAAATCGAAAGAGGGAGAAAGAAAGGGGCTTAAACTCTGTCAAAATAGACGCATTGCTTATGAAAAGCATTTGCCAACTGAGCTAAACATTATGTCACGAGACAATCACACACACACAACAATAACAAATAGTACGCACACCCTGCACACATATTCCTGCCTGCCCAAAAACCGAGCTGAAGCCTGAACTAAATGCAATTACTGCAGCTGCAGTTAAAGTTGCCACTGCTGCACCCAAAGGATGTGGCCTCGTGTAAGCCAGCCCTAGCTGAGTGGCAAGTTAGGGGCCGGGGGAGGGGGGTGGGCGTGTGCGTGTGTGTGGCAGCAACAAATAAACATATCAAAATTGCATATTGTTTTAATTGTTTTGTTACCAGGTTTCAGGTTATTTGATGCCAAGACTAGAGATTAACGCATTTACACTGCAAAGCCTGAAAGTCTGCAGCAGCAGCAGCAGGCACGCACAACACAATACACACGCACTCACACACGCACACACACACCCAGCAACCACACACACAACATGCACATGGCACTAAACACACATAAATTTTGGGTGAGCCAACATAAAGTTGTCTGCGCTGTTTGTGCGTGTGTGTGTGTGCGCGTGTGTGTGTGCTTAGGTGTTCCGGCTGTAGCTTATTTGAGATTTGGGCAGGCAACTAGTCTAGCATGCTAAACAATTATGCATATTAAACGTTTGGCTTTATGTTATTAAAGACCATCAGCTTACCCTCTCTGTCTCTTCTCTCTCTGTCTCTCTCTGTCTCTCTCTCTGTCTCTTTCACTTTACACCACTCACCTCTGTCTCTGTCTGCTTTAAGTAGCTGCCACTTTAAGTCCGTCGATCGTAAAACAAAAGCCATAAAATGCGCATAAAAAAGAAGCAACAAAACGCAACCGGGAAACCTTTTGGGTCTGTTGATTTGCATACCCTATAAACAAAAGAAATGCTTTCTTATTTATTCAGGCAACTTGCAAAAGAAAAGTGGCTGCCTAAATCGGTGAAATAGTCAGAAGAGCGTTTAAAAGTGGTTTTAAAGTCAGTAGCCAGATTCATTTGGGCCATGTTTTTACATTTTATTCCCACTAAAAGTGTCTCATAGCTAAGTGTATTTCGCTTTGTAATTAACGTATTAGCTAGCTTAGAACTGAAGAAAACTGACTTAAGAAACGTTCAGAGGAAACACTTAAAAATTAAATTCTACATTAAAAACTAATTTAAATGTGGTTTGAAACTGCTTTCTACAGTTTACTATTTATTTTTATTAAATTAAGTTAAAAACGGATTAAAATTTTATTTAAAGCTGCTTTAAACAGTTTCAAATAAGTCTGAAACCATGTCAATACTGTTTGAAACCCTGTGAAAACTGTTTTAACCAGTTTATAGACTAGCTAAATATGAAATAATTCAAAACGGACTCAATAGCCATACTAAACTGTTTTTAAAGTGGTTACCATCTGCTTTTTAAATAATTTGCTACAACTAATTCAATTAAGCGCAGACCAGGTATGAAGACAGCATTGAACAAGATTTTACGTTATTAATAGCTTGAAATCATTGAAAATTCATTTTAGACAGGTTTGCAAACTTGATTTACTTATTATTTATCGTTTATTATTAATAGATATATTCTTATTTAAATTTAAATGGCTTCAGTTTGTTTACAGGCAAAAAGTGTATCTAATCTTCGTTGTGCTTGAACTTTGCGTTCATATATTATTCTCCGTTGGATTTCTTGATGATGTTGAACGGCCGGCACTTGACTTGCCTCGCCTTGGTCCGGCTGCCCATTATTATTGTGTTCTTGTGCTTGTTGTTTTGTTTCTTTTTTGGGGTGTTGCAATTGAAAATTTATTTTGTGTGCTCATTTTGCACCTAATTTTGCGAAGCAAAAGTCCAAGCGAGCCGAAGGAAATGAGTCGCAAAAAGGAATAAAAATGAAAAAGCGAAAGAAACAAAAAATAAAACAAAATACAAAAACAAAAACTTGCAAAAGTCATTTTCGTTTTGCCACATCGTAAAAATTGTTTTTTATGTACGTGTGTGAGTTGGTTGTGCCTGTGTGTGTGTGTGTGTGTGTGTGTGTGTGCCAGCCCATACTCATCATTGTTGCTGTTCCCCTTTGCTGCTCCTGCTGCTCGTTGTATATTTATTTTAGATTTATTGTAATGTCCAGCAAAAAGATTGCCCAACCGAACCCCACCCGAGCCCCCCCTCCCCTTTGCCGTCCCCTGTCAGTGGCAGTTTTTGGGGTTTTTGCGACACACACGCATTTGGTATGCAGTTTGCGTTTTGAGGCCTGGCAGAACGGAATGGAACAGCAAAGACCAGGACATGAGCATTGGCCCATTGGATGGCGTCGGAGCTGTTCACTGGACATGGGGCTGTGGCTTTCATACGCCCATTGCACTGGGCTGACCATGCCCTTTCCACTCGGTGCTCCTTCTCGTCGCCAGCCACTTTGCCATATTGAAAGTAATGTTTACGTTTCCGTTTCCGGTTTAAGTCCATGTCAAGCCATTCAGCCAGAACGTTTGTATTTCATTTTAAATTTGCTTCCAGCTGCCCAACAAATTTTGTTTGCTGTTGTTGTCATCTAGTTTGTTTTTTTTGTTTTTTGGTTATTTTCAGGGCGTGCTGCACATTTTTGTGCAGTCTTTGCTTTTGTTATACCCTGTACAAAAATAATGAGTAAAAAGGTGTTTTGTTTTAGGAGCAATTAGTGTTGGAAGCCGATTTTTCATCTTACACCTAATAAAATATAATTAGCAACGTTAGGTGTATTTATACTCGTATTTATGCTGTCCGTAAGAACTCAATTTTTTTCGCGGAGTACATTTTTTCGGGAAAAAATTAAAAAAAATAATTTATTTTCAATAATGAATATATTTGAAATGCTGAATGAATATAGAGGACAAACCATGAAAAAATGCCTTCAAACATGAAAATCGGTTGAGTTTTGACAAAGTTATGGCCGTTTGAAGTATGGGAGCTATACCCCCGAGAGCTTTACATGTCAAAATTTTTGTAAATTTTTGCCTGATTTTTGACAAAAAATTTGACCTCCTCAGAATCGGTTTTAAAGTTGTTTTTTATACTAATTGTGACAACTACAATCGATTAAAAATTTAAATTCGCATTTCTAAATTTTGAAAAAAAAATTTTTTCGAAAAAAGGTAAGGGGGGAGTAAAGGATTTTTTTCAGGAAAAAAATGACTAAAAATTTATTTTCGAAAATGAATTTATTTGAAATGCAGAATTAATTTAGAAGACAAACCATGAAAAAAATGCTATCAAACATGAAAATGACTTTAGTTTTGACAAAGTTATGGGCATTTGAAATGTTAACGAGTATTACGCAGTCGGCTTTATCCGACTGCAACGTTCTTACATGTTTTTAATTAATTTTCTAATAATTATGACATTTGTAATTATATAAAATAAAAGAAAAATCTTTCTTGCACGTATAGGCTTTTAAATAAAAACTAACATTAATTTGATGCTTTTCTGATTTATTTTCGGTAATTCAAAATGTTTACAGGGTATTTACTGGTGGAGCCTTACATGAACTGCTGAATAGACAACCTTTAATAAAATGAAAGTAAATTCAGGTATGCTTGAAAAAATGAAAGCCAAATGTTTTTTATGTAAATTAAGACAAACTGTCAATTGAAGGTTATCTACGGGTGAAAACATGAATTGTTGACAAAAAACGCTTGTTTAAAACTGGGAAATCTGGGATTTGCTTTAAATTGAGATAGATGCTTTCATAATCGATTGTCACTATGCAATTAAATTCTAAAAGAAGTAATTCTACTACTGGTCGAGCTTAAAATTAAAAACTGTGTAATTGGTTACCCAATATTTTTTATGCATTTTTGGCTAATTTTTTATTACTTGGCAAGTATCTATAGGGTATGTAAGAGTCAAGCTCAATTAACATTGTAATCTAAGGTCATACAGACTTCGAATTCTCAAGAAATTGTTTTTATTTAGTAAAAAGGTTTCCAATTAGGAATTGTAGAAAATTTTTGATGGCTTAAGCTTGGCTACAGGGTATCTACCTTTCGATCTAATTTTCAGCTCAACTATTAACTTCTAGGTGCTCTAAATAGTTAATTAAAAATGTTTGTGTTTATGTCTGCTAGATTTTTGGAACATGTTCACTTTTACAGGGTAACTGCTAGTCATGTTGTGTTAGTTAAGCCATTTTCTTTTACTTTTGAGCTATTGCTGTTCCCTTTTCTGTGCTGATTGCAGCTGCAACAGTCACAAAATGCAATTTGATTATGGCCAACTTTTGGCTTTGTCTCAGCCTCAGCCCCAAGTTTCGCCCCGCCCCCTTCATTAGCCTAAAGACTTGCATCATCTTGGGGAGCGTCAAACTTATGACCACTGTCGCTCAGTCCTGTCATCATTCGAGCATTCCATCAATCCAACAATCTTTGCCTTTTGACTTTTGGGGGCTTTCAAGTAATTAGAAAAATGCTTGGCTAACCGAAAAAAAACCAGACATTACACATACGCCGCATATGCCAAGTGTCTTGTAACAAAAAAAAAAAAACAAAAAACCGGAGAGAAGAGAAAAAAAACCAGTTGTCGAGTGGGCGTCATTTCTGGTTGTGGGTAGGCGTGGCCCGTTAGCCAGTGGCGCATAACAAAATTGCGCATTTAGCGAAAATGCAAAAGTGCAAATACGAACATCCGCTTCCGTTGCATCACCAGCAAACCAGGATCGCCCAGCGGATATGGATACAGTGCTGGGCTAGAGGGGGGACAGTTGAAGGTAGTTTGCAGGGCTGGGGCAAAGGGGGGAGCTTGGAGGTAGTTAGGTTGACTGCTTGTCCATTTGTTTTGTCGCTGCGCGCCTTTTGGTTTTTGGGGCTTCTACTGTTTGGCTAAGTGCCGCCGTTGTCGTTGCCGCTGCCGCTGCCGCTGCCGCTGCCACTGCCTGTTTTCCAACACTCAACCAAGAACTGCTGACGACCTGAACAGCAAAGCTCCCCAAGCCCTCCTTCTAAACCGCCGTTGTCCCCTCTACAAAGCTCTGTTGATTTTTACGATTCTGCCGCCCAGCTTTTTTTCGAATACCCTTGCGGAGGTGCTCTAGAAGTTTGTCATGAAATGTGTAATGCAATGAAGGAGATATCTGGAAATTTATTAAGTGTATGTATTCAGCACCCTGTGCTATCTATATATAATCCAGATCTTACCCGGCTTTTAAATAATAAACCTTCTATAAAAACAAGTCAACAAGTCAATAAAAAAATTATACAAATGTATTTCAAATATTTCTGATGTCTGCAAAGGGTATTTAATCTTCGGCTACCCTCAAGATATCTCTTCATTCTTGGTTTTGTTGTTGTTCGGCTCGTTTGGGCCTCATGTATTTTTATTTTGGACATGTGCCAAAAATTTGACATATGAACTGCAGACCGCCAACGCGCGCGCGCGCAAACCCCCCACCCGGCCTGCCACCCTTGTGCTAGGGGCTGTCACAGCCACCCCCCTGGGCCCTGTCGCCGTGAACGTCGCCCGCTGCTTACATCATGAGGCGGGCCGCAAAAAGAAATCGCACTGCATTATTATCAACTTCAATTTTGACTGTCGACGTTGCCGGGCTCCACAAATCAGCTGCCGTCCGTCCGTCCGGAACGCCGCCCCGCCGCAACCCTTCAAAATAAAAAACCTGTCCTGCATACGCGATGTGCTACAGGACAACAGCAACAACAATAACAACAACAATTGCGATTCAGCCGCGCTCCAAAAGCCACAAAATTGAAATTACATGTTTTACTTATAAGTTGGTTCGCAAAAGGCGCATGCGAAACAACAAAAAGCGCAGCAAAAAAACAACAAGTAGGTGCGGTCTAGATGGCAGTTCGCATCGCACAGATACCCTGTACAGCCAGTTAAATGCCTTAAATGCTTCTATACCTAAACTAAGAAATTATGTACTTTTATTAAGAAGTCGTTGCTCAACTATTTAAGTACAAAAACTCTATAATCCTAAAATTTCGATATGTAAGACTACAACTTAATGCAATTTAAGAAAAGTACTTACATAATAAAGTACTTCAATAAAGAATTTTTTAAATATATTTTCAAGTACGTAAATTCTGGTTATGCGTTATATGTACTTAATTTAAGATCGTCGATTAAAACACCAAAAATAATTCAAGCTTAATTCAAAAATATTTCCGTAAAAAATTTGTTGTAAAATTGTTCTTAAATTATGAGCGGCAATTTTCTTTCAGTGTATCCAAGTGCAGTATTTTGTATTTATCTGTCATTTAAAGCGCATTTGATGGCTTGACAGTTATAAACTGAGAAATAAGAATAAGAATAATAAGAAATCAATATTTTTAGATTTCTAATGATTTAGATCGATATTTATAGGTTATAAGTAAATAAGGAGAGTTCTCGATGCAGATAAGGAAACTTATTCTGCATTTGATATATTATACAAATAGTTAAACATTCTGCCAGTTATTAATATGCAATATACCCAATTTAACCCACATTCAAGGGATGCAGGGTATATAAAAAGAGGGGGAGCTGAGCGTATACGGGCTTGTGTTGGGGCGTTGGGGGCGTGGGGGTGCAGCTGTTGTGCTGCAGCGGCAGAAGGTGGCTCATTAATTTGCCAAAAGCCAAAAGGCAGATAAGCAGCCAAACACAGCAGCTGAGCAAAGAGGATTGAACTGGTGAGGGGGGCACGTTGGGGCAAGGGCTGCTGCACCCACATGCATGCGTATGCAAAGCGTATGTGTGTGTGTGTGATTGTGTGTGTCCTGGAACCGCAGCTCAGTCAGATAAAATCCAATATGGCGCCAATTTTCTCACGTCTGACATTTAATTAACACAACAATGTGGCAGCGGGTTCCCCAGACAGGGAGAGAGGCTGGAGGCGACTGTAGGTGGCAGCCTGAAAAGATAGGGTAGAAGTTATGCTTAAACAGTTGTGGGTGCAGCGAGTTTTTTTTGTTTATTTTTGGCTGCCTTGAGCCGAAAAGTATGCTGTGGTAAAATGTTGTCATTAAAAAATTGTGAATTATGTGAAAAAGTTTTTCGAGAGGGTTTTTTGAATATCATTTTTTCGGTATGCTTTTTGTCTTATGTATTGTTTGGTCTCTGTTCGAATGTTGTTTATAAGACGGGTGCTTAAATCGTGGTTTATAGCGTATCGTACTCAGGGTTGGGCGGAAAAAATATTGGCAAAGCCGTTTCATAAATAATAAATTTAAGTAAAGTTTCGTTAAGGGTTTCAAGAAATGTATGGTATCATGCCAAAATGTGCTAAAGTTCCGAAATATCTCCAATTTGGCCATGGTTTGTCCTCTAGATTGATGTTGCATTTAAAATGTATGATTTTTTTGGATTTGATTTATCTTTTACCTTCTATATCTTACAGTTTATAGTTATAATTCAGTTTATAAATAGTTCATATACATTTCTTATAAGTTCTATCTTCCTTTCCTTACTTTACGTCTTTCATTTATATTATATCTTTATCTTTCATCTTAATTCTATTATCTTATAACTTATACCTTATATTTGATGTCATATAGACTTCGATCTGATGGAAGTATAAATTTGTGTATTGACATTTTTAATGTGGGTACTTGTAGAAAACAGCTGCTCTCTAATATCAACTTAGAAGATTGGCTAATTAGCAGATCTTCTTGTTCCGTTTGTTGTTCCGTTTTTTGGCTTTTGCTATCTTGCAAAGCGCTGACGTCACTCGAGGCTTGGTTTGGCTTGGCTGCTAGACAGACTGAGCGCAGCTTAAGTTGCGTTCCAATAAGGCAAGCGTCTATTTTTAGATCATTCAGCAAAAAAGGCAAAAGCAAAACTACGGGTTGAGCCAGACAGGGCAAGAGTGTGTGTGTGTGTGAGGGAAAGAGAAAGAGATAGAGGGGCTAAGCCAGGCTACTTAACGGGAGAAGGCGTCTAACGTTAACTGTAATTTCCAACAGCTTTCGCAGCAACAACAACAACAACAACAAACAGCGAGTGAACAGAGACGGGCACAAGTGCAGTTAAACGAGTTAACATAAAGAGCGACGTCGCAGTCGCAGTCGTCGTCGCAGTCACCGCAGACGCTGAGAAATAAAAAATTCAAGTGCAAATGGCAAATAAATCAAATGACAAACAGAAAGCGCAACGTTTAAATATTTGCTTAACAGTTACAGAGAGCGGCTCAGCGTGAGAGCTATGCACATGCACACACACACACACACACAAATGCATGCATGCATGGCAGCCCCGCCCCCTCACGATGATCAGCCTGGGCTGGCATAAAAACTGCGTCAGTGTGTCAAGTTCGTTTTGTGGTCGTCGTGCGGAGAGCGCGAGCGTGAGCGTGAGCGCAAGAGCAAGAGCAGAAGAGAGCGCTCGCGCTAAGAGAGATCATTTGCAGATTTGTAAAACGTACGCGCGCTCTCCCTCTCTCTCTCTCTCTCTCTCGGTCGCTCTTTTGTTGTTGATCTCTTCGTCGGCGCCAGTTGCAAAAGGTAAATGAACTTCCGGTTGAATGGAAATGCCAGAAATGTCTCTCATATGAAGAAATATTTATGATTACTATACAAACAAGCACACACACACACACACATACACACACACATGGCGCATAAATATTTGTGCAAAACGAATTAAAAGCAACAGCGAAATTTCTGCTGAATGTAACGCAATCTCTATATTTGTATAATTGGTTTACTCACACACACGCAGACACACACACACACACACACACATGCTCGTTAAGTAGTTGAAAACTTTAAGTACTTTTTGGTCTGTTTCTATCTCTTTTGGCATTGAGCGTGGAGGTCGGAGCCCGGGGTGTGGGAGAGGGGTTCCAGCAGTGTTGGGTTTCGCTCTCGCATTTTTCTACGCAGCAGCAGCTGCTTTGTTGTTTGTGGAGCGCAGCGGGTGTGCGCCGCGTTGCGGTAGTTTCTAAGGTGGCATTTGCGAATATTAGCAGCACTTTTGTTGCTGTTTGTATATATTTATACCATATATACCTATATATATGTACACATATATGTGGATACCAGCTCCAATGCAAACGATTGTAGATACAAATGTACTCCGAGAATTGGCGTCGTTTTCAAGTTTCAAGTATTTTTATTGATTTAGCTACTTAAAGGGCGTTTTGATTATGCCGGGCGTTTTGCGTTCCATGGAAAATTCATTCATATGTATAGGTATTTTTGTTGTTGCCCAAATTGAATGACTTTAAACTTAAATTTTATTAATCTTAATATTTATTTGAGAATATTAAGCGATTTTAATTAATATGGCCACGGCTTTCTTTTTTAGCATGCAGATAACAAATGATCAATTATTAAAATATTTAAATTTGCAAAAATGTTAATAAATATCTCATGTTAATGTATTTGTTTTATATCTCATATATGTGTATGTATATTCTTTTTAATTTTTGTTATTTTTATTTCGAAACTTTCTTTCATAAAGATATCAAACGAAAACTAAGCAATTTTTCATTCAAAAGTTCTAAAAGGTTTGAACTTTAAATTAATTTTCTCAATGCCTAATGTAAACTTGTTTTTGTTTCTGCTGTAGGATAGTTTTTTTGAATATTAATCAAATTCTAAGTAATTTTATTGGTTTAAAATTGACAAAGAAAATGTTTTCGGTTCCTGTTAAGTGGGTAAGTTAAGTATAGCTTTGTTACATTTGCAAATGTTGATATTTTTGGTAAGGGCATACAGTATTTGTTATTCAACAATACAAAAACAAGTATATTATGTTTGTTTGTATGGGCAAAATGCTGCGCAAATTAAATTTTCTTTGTATATATTTTTTTCTTTTTCAGTATTTAGTTGACAACAAAAGGAAACAAATGCTCAAATTATATGCAAACATGTGTATTTATAGGAAATTGACAAAATAAAGAGAATAAGAAGTGGAAGCGTATTGAAAGTGGAAACAAAATGCTGGGCTTTGGAAATTTAATATTGATTTGCAATAGGAGAAGAGACTTTGGTCAAGTTTCTAAAAATAATAAAGTCAACTTAAAATATCTTTTGCAACTGTAAAACAGTTGAACAAAACGATAAATGAACCATGTGAATCTGTGAGTATTGATTGCGTAAAGGGGAAGTTTTTCCAAGGGGGAATCACCTCTAGTTAAACTCGTTTAGCTGTGATAACAAGTGGATGTATGTAAATAAAGGTTTAAGGTCTAGAGTCTAAAATAGACCAGTTGGGTTTTATAAGTATATATACGCATGTATACTTATTACACCCAGAGAAAAACACTGTTAAACAATTTAATCAAAATGGAATTTATTCAATTATGTTCCTAGGATCGTGTTCGTCAATATATTTAAACTAAGCAGGAAATATTCTTGATTTCAAATTTGAACTTTGAAATGTTGCATAAATAAGAACAAAATCAATTAATTATATATTAATTAATTACATATTTATATTAATATTTATTATTTATTATATTTCTTGAACATATGAATGTCAGCTTTTTTCATATTTTCTGGCGTTTTTTAATACAATTCTCTTTCCTAATACAAAAACTCTCTCTGTTTCTCCTTATGCATTTATCTCTTATCAGCTAATTACGGCTTTAAGGCTGATAACCAATTACAGTTTTGCCCATATATTTGCAGTGTGTTTAGCATTTATGAGTTTGTCTTAGCGACTGTTGTCTGTTTTTACAGCTGCTGCTTTCTAATGCAGCATTACGAGCAGTAGGCGACTCATTGCAACAACAACAACAACAAATGGAGAAACAAAGCAAATGAAAGGCAGCTCAAAGCAGCGCCAGCTTCAATCTCAGACCCACATAATGCTACACTGAGAGAAAACGATAGCCGGGATTTGTTGCACTTAAATTAAGATTAAAATGCATTAACTAACTGATGCCATATTTTCTAAAATTTATATACGAAATAAAAAATTCGTAATTTAAAAAATATCTTTTTATAATTATTTATATCTAAGAAATTTTAGTTTTTAAATTAAGAATGTTGTACATCTATTAAGCTCCTTAATCAAGAATTTTCTTCTCATTCAAAGTTCGATTCTTAAAACAAGAATTCGTTTCACTTTAATTAAAAATAAATTTGAGCAAGATGAACTGCCATAAACTTCTTTCTGTTCATAGACAAACACCCTATTTTCTCCAAGTGTGCCGCCTGGCCAGACAGCTCTATAGCTGTCTATGGCTGCAACAATGTTGCACTAATAGCTGCTTGCCGCGTGCAACAACCTTGGCGCTGAGGACGCCACGGCTTGATCATCATGATCTGCTCAGTGGCTAATGATGATCAGCCGATCCGTTGCCAGACATATTGAGACCAATTAGTGGCTCAAAAATCCGCTTGGCAGCAAACGGAACTGCAGCAACGTCTAACTGTTCAATGAGAGCTGCTGCTGCTGCTTCAACTGCTGCTGCCGCAACTGCTGCGGCTGCTGTTGTTGCAACATGCGGAATGCTGCACGCGACAAGCGGCCACGAGCAGAACGCCGCCGACGCTGGCATTAGACGGTGGCAGCAACAGCACAAGCTGAAGAGGGGGCAGCCGAGTGGGGGCAGGCAGACGATCGCGGCCTACTTTCTCCGCATTCCGAAATTCAAGTTGAAAGACTCGGCGACTCGCAGACTTGCGACTTTGTTGTGCAGCCAGCGCGGCAGCGGCAACTGCGGCAAGAGCAGCAGCAACAGCCGGCAAACTAGACAAACCACCGGCCATTGAGGAAGTGAATGCATGTAACTTCTATCTAGATACAGTGAAGCGAGCCTAAAATCAACACTCTAAATTACACCAATTAAGTTCAGTTCTCAATTCGATAATTGTAAAATATATACTTTACTTAATTCCCTTTATTTTGATTGATTGAATTGATTAAATAAATGTGTACTTTATTTTAATTATTAAAAAAAGTTTCATACATTTGAAAGAATATTATATAATTTAAAATAACTCAATTACATTCTGTTCTCAATTCGATAATTGCAAATATATACTTCATTTAAATCACTTTATTTATGTTATTTATGTGAAAAACTGGTTCAAAACTTAATGAAAAATATGGTGTCCAGATTTTTTGCTCTGTTATTTTCTTACTACGCTATACTTAATAAAACTTATTGGATTAATTAAATAGATATAAATCCATTGGAAGTATTAAGAAGATTCGGTCAACTATATATTTCTTATTGTCACAGTAATTCTCAGAATAATAAATTGATTGCCGAATAATTACTAACAAGAAACTAAATAAATGAATATACTTAATTGCGACTACGATTTGATTAACTTTTCGTTAGTTTCCTGGCCGAGGCTTCACTGTACATTCTGTACGTTGATCTGCGGCCGAATTACCGTCGTCGAGGCGTGCCACTTAACACTTCAAGTTGCAGGCAATTTTTTTCTCATATTTTTTCCTCCACTTTATTTTTTTTTTGGGGTTTCGGTGCCGCTTGGCCAGCCAAACGATGCAGTCGCCGGCGCCGTCGACGTCGCAGTCGACGTCGGCAGCGTCATCAGCTGGACAGCGTCCAAAGTGCGCAGAGCATATTTTCTTTTACCGTTCCACCGATTGCATAATCGCCGGCGCTCAGCTGTTTAGCGGCTGCTGCCGCCGACGTCGACGTCGCTGCTGACGTTGACTTTGCTGAGCTGCTGAATGAAGCGCATTTAAATGTGGCCCTTGGCTTCTGCTTCGCTCTCTCTCTCTCTCTCACTCACTCTCTTTCTTTCTTTTGAAAGTGTGGCAATCTAATTTTGCGCACTGATCGCTTGGCTTTGCTTTGGTTGTTGTTGCTGTGGTTATTGTTGTTGTTGTTGTTGTTGCCACGCACCGTTTCGCACTTTTAGTTCATTTACCTGACGGAACGCCGCTTAACAACTGTTTGGACCTAACTGTTCTTGCGTCTTGCGTCTTATGTCCAAAAATAGACACAATGATTTATGTATGCACGTACATATGTATATATGTGTGTATATGTGTGTGCGTGTGTGCTTGAGCCCAGCTTGCGCGTGTCTCGCATGATTGCTAACAATAAAAACAAAAACAACCTGTGGGTATAATCTAATTGAGCTTACACGGCTTGAAGTTACCCTGTACAAAAGTTTAGAGTCAGTGCGAGTGAGAGAGAAAGTAAAAGCAATACTGCCATTAAAATAGAGGGAGAGAGTGAAGAGACAGAGAGAGAGAGAGTGAGGTAGTGTGCGGGAGAGAGAGCGGCAGAGAAAGGGAGAGGGAATTAGAGACTTAGAGATAGAAGCAGAGTAAGTTGAGTGAAGAAACTGCAGGAAAGATTGGGCAATTGAGAGAAAGAAAGAAAGATGAAGAGGGTGATAGAGAGAAAAAGATACAGAAACAGATGTTAACTGAGTTATGTGAGGAACAATTTAGTACAGATCGAGCAATTGGGAGAAAGGCGGAGAGAGAAAGGAAAGGAGAGCAAGAGCAGCACACAGCGAATAAGATAGACAGTTAAAGTGATAAAGATACAGGGACAGGGAAGAGAGAGAGACTGAAAAAGTGAGAAAGTAACAAAGAAAGAGAGAAAGAACAGTACAAGGGACAGAGTTAGAGGGAGAAAAAGTGGGATATAGGAAGAGAAAACTTTGATAGTTGGATATATATAATATTATCGCACAGCTTTAGAGGCTAGCTAAAGATTTAAACAAATATCGTCTGATTTCTAGCACATACATTTGTGTCTCATTACTTTACAGGGTATATGATCTATCAGCTACTTGTAATTTTCGACAGCTCCCCAGTTGCCTTTCGACCAAGCTCAGACGCCGTTTTGCGTTGATTTCCTAATTGAATTTCCTGTTTTAGCTGTTGCTGCTGTTTTTGCTCAGTTCAAGTAGCCAAAAATTTACGTTAGTCCACTCTGAAAGGGGGGTGGGGGTCAAAGAGGTTGGAAGCTGTGTAGTACACAATCAGTTGTTGATTTTTGGCAGATACTTTGCTTTTTGTTTGTCTTTCGCACTCCTTATCCCTCTCTCTCTTTCTCTCCTGCTCTGCCCCTCTCTTTCCCTTTTCTGTTGTTTGAATGACAGCAAATGCAAATGCAAAATTAAATACCAGAAAGAAGCGTTGGATCAAAATTGATTTATTAATTGATCAACTTGACAAGTTGTTACGGCAAATACGTCCCGTTGCAACAATTTGTGGCACAAATCTACACACACACGCCACGTTGGCCGAAGCGGCAAAGTTTTCGGGTATTGCAAATCAAATTAATTTCGATTTGTTTTTGAGCTCCTCAAGGAATTTTCCTCGGGGCATCCTTACATCCTTGCGAGTCATGTCAAATTGCATTTTCCTTTTGGCTTTTGCTAATTGTTTATTGCGTATACGCAATGTTCCGGCTGCTTGTGTCTTTTGGCTCGTTGAGCTGTCAATTCCTGGGGGCTTTATCAAGGCTCCTTCACACAAACACACACAAACGCACAGGGCTGACTTTTGGCTCTTGACTCTTGGCCACTTTGCTTATTGGCCTACAAAATGGCTTGAAATATTCATGAAATTTTCTGTAAAATTTAAGACAAGCTTCCGCATGCAGCCCAAATGGAAATTAAGTGCCGAAGAAAACGCTTGGCATACACTATATTTTGGCGTTAATTAAGCTGCGTTATTTTAGGTTGCACGTATACCCTGTAAAACTGTATAAAATATATGATCTGTTGATTTTAACACGGTAATCTTTGCGTTTTTTTTAAGTTTTCATATTCACAGACCTTAAAAACTTGGTACTGGATATCTTGTAGCTCATCACACTCACACAAGTGTATTCAAAATTGTCGTGAGTAATTATTTAAAAATGTTATGGTGCTTTGTGCTAATTAGTATAAATATGATAACTACAATTTATTTTAGGTCAAGCACAGGGTATTTTTAATTCGAGTTCTCTTACACTTATAATTGCATAAACAAAAGAAGAGAACATTTCTCATACTCATACTAGACAATTTCAAGGTAGCTTGTGATTACTGGACATCCAATTATAGGGTATTTAAGTTAGGAACGCGCTCACAGCTTAAGAAACTAAAAAAGAAGCTAAGAAATTGTGTAAAAAAGTTTCCCATTTATTTAATTAGTTTATGAAGTGCTATGATTACCTAAAGGGTATTTCCAATGCATAGATTGGACAAGACGCTGAGAAATTGCGCAAAAACAAAGTTTCCTTTTTATTTGAGTAAAATAGAACAGCTTTGGGCCTCATTAGAATTGACTACAGGGTGTCTTAAAGGCATGCGAACTCGTCTCATAGTATTTTTATCTTATTTATGAATGCAGCCATAAATACGCCAAGTAATTCGCATGAATCATTTGCATATTTAATGCGCAAATAATATTAAAATGAATATATATGTATATAAAAATTTGGTTGCAAGTTGCGAAGTTGAATCCTTTAGCACTCAGGATAATTAGCGGCAATTTATTGTTTTGGTGGTGTGGAATTTATGGCACCGCCTTTTTAAGGACATTCGTCAACAGCGAGATAGCGGCCAAGTCGGAAATTGAATTCAACTTAAACTGCAAACAGTTTGTGGCAATTTGCCTGACCGAATCATTCATAATGCAAGCGGTGTGGCAAGTGGCTTGGTGGCATGTGGCATGGTGACTTGTTGGCGCTGGCCAATTGACATGTTGCAGGTGGCCGTCGTCGTGACGTCTCGTCCTCGTCCTCGTCCTCGTCCTGTTAGTCATCTAAGCCGCAAAACTTTGCCGCTGTCGCTGTCCTGGGTAAAAATTCATTGAATTTCAAATGCGACTGCCCCGCAACTCCCTCCTCCTCCTCCCCCTGCCCGCCTCCCTCCCCCCTCTTGGCAAGCCTGGCTAGCTGCTCGTCAATTGGGCAGCGCCACGTTGGCCACTTCAATTTGCATTGATATCGTGTCCTAGTCCTGGTCTTGTCTCCGTTTCTGGCCATGTCCTGTGGCCATTCATGATTCATTGGCCAAAAAAAGCTGGCAGCTGGTTTTAAATTTAACTCTTGCAACTGCCACACACAATGCCGCACTTGTCAAAACACACAAAGTCAGACGACAACGTCAAGTGCGAAGACTCAACACAATGTTTTTTTTCATTCTTTCTACAACAACTACACACGCACACACTTAAAGACAACACACACACATACACATACACAACTCACAACACACAACAACAGCAATTAATTATTTTCAAGCCTGCGGCTGAATTTCAACACATCAAAGTTAATTGAAGGCAAACTTTTTCGCTTTTTCACCTTTTTAATACCCTGTAAGGTGTTGGTATGTGTATATTGGGTATTTATATATACTTATATACCACATAGATCCCGTTTATCAATTAGTCTTGTTAATTTCTTAATCTAATCGCACTGAAAAATCTAAATTAAAAATACGTCTGTTTGACTTGATATGCAAATAAATTATAATTGAAATTCTTCCTGTAAATGTGTGCAGTTAAATTCTAATATTTAAATAGCGCATAGGGAATTATTAAATTTAATATAATATAATAATTTAATATAATATAATATAATGTATATAATATAAATATTATAATGCACATCTCAGCTGACCATATATTCAATACTACAGGGTATGTGCTAGTCGCGCATTCGCGCACAGGGCACCTTGACTTGTTTGCTTTGAGTTCGTTTGAGTGCTGAAGGTGTCGTCTAACACGGGCTGAGTATCTCTGCCAGCGTCCCCCCCTCCCTGTTCGCCTTCTGCGCCGCAGCCCGTTGCGAGTTGTCATGAAATATCGCACGTTACGTATACGCAGCGTAGGCCCAGCGAATGTCCTCAGACATTGCTGGGGCGCAGCCGGTGATGAAGACTAATGATGTTATGCCTGTTGTTCGTTGCCATTGTTGTTGTTGCTGCTGCTGTAAGGTGGCATCTTCTGCTGCTGCCGCTCAAATATGCATGCCACACCTGCGGCAACTATTAGCTGCAGGAACCGCTGCCCGTTGTCTGCGTGTGCGTGTGTGAGTGTGTGTGTGTGTTTGTGTGTTACTGACCTCGTTTGCCGCATTAATGCCACAAAATGTGGCGCTTTAATCAAGACACGCAGCACTCTCAACTCGCCTGCCACACAGATGCAACCATCTTCTTCTTCTTCCATCTATCAAATCGGAAAATCTTCTTAAGCAGAAAATATGCGAGGCGCCACGCGTCAAAAAATTGTGCGGCAAAAATTTTTGAAATATGATTTGCAACATTTTTCATACTTGAGCGGAAGACAAGAAGAACGTGAAGTAGGAGTGCTCTAGGCGCGACTAGGAGATACCCTGCATATATTCGATAAAAGTTAAAAGCTATGGATATATAGTTGAAATAATTCAATAGATTTCAGTACAAAGGACAAACAAGGAGACTGCCTCCTTCCGTCTATTACATACATATTCAACTGCAATATACCCTTTTAAAAACTATACTCCAACTCCACTTTTATATTTTTCTTTAAAGGAAGTCGCCTTCGTTCGGTGTATGCATTCATTTGCATACATTTCCAGCTGCATTATACCCTATAAACTTTTTGAAATACCCATACAGGGTATTTGGGTTGTTGTTGTTACACGTTCAACACTTACTTCCGCATTTGGCATTCAATAATTTAAGCTCAGAGCCGTCACTTGTTAACAATTAAAGTCAAGAGTCGTAACCTTTGGCCCCCAAGGACTTGGCTGCGTCGACGACGGCGCTCGACAATAAATAAAACATGCAAAAGCAGCGAAATATGAAACTATGGCACAAGGCACAACCTGCAGCCCCTCCCCGCTGCTGGCTCCTTGCCCCCACCCCCGTATCTTGCACCCTCCCCTGGCTCCTAGTGCCTAGCTCCTAGCGCCTTGGCTAGCTGCTTGCCAGCTACTTGTCGTCCTTGCTTTCAGCTGCTGTGTTTTGTATTATGAGCGATGATGATGCTGGCTCCTTCGCTGACTGCTGCTCCCCCCCTCCCCCTCCCTTCCCCTTTATTTCTTGTGCTCCTCCTGCTGTTGACAGCGTTTCAGTTGAATTGTTTATTTGACTTTTAGTTGTTTTCCCGCTGCTGAAAAGCGACGCAGCCTCAACGCGGCACAAGTTTTGTGTTAAAATACCCTGCAATCAGTTGGATGTGCGTGAAAATGGGGAGTTTTAAATGGGGGTAAGGTATGTGATAAACATTAAATAAAATGCATAAGAAAAAAGAGCTCGAAGACCATGAGATATATTTGTAGTACTTAGTACTGAGTAGTACTTATTGAATTATATTATTTTCCGTTACATTCGCTCAATTATTTGTGCATATATAGTTATTCAATAGTAAAATATAATTTGTTTTATATTCACTGCTATAAAAAATCAATTACATTCTTTTGTATTAATTGTTTTATATATATATATATATATGTATTTATATTGTATTGTACGTATCATGTATTCATAGAATAATATATTATTTTTCTGTTTGATATTGTCCAACCTTATATTATTGTACTCGTACCAATGCGTTTTCTTCCCCTACAGGGTATCTCCCCGTCGAGCACTTTTGCTTGGCAGCTACTTATTTTTATTTTTATTTATTTTTTGGCCTCGTCAACTCAACCGGGTTCAAAATTCAAAGGGCTGTGGCAACTTTTGTCGCTGTTCTTTCCCTTCTGGCAGTCAAATAATATGCAAAAGTATTTCCCAGACTCAATTTCCCCGGCTAACTTGCGAGTTGCTTCCCGGAAAATGCCCCTTGCTCTCCCCCTCCCTTCCTCTCACCTCTCCTTTGAAAAACGTACAACTGTTGCTTCGGGCAACAAGCAAACGAGCCCCTCGCTGAGTTTATCACACATCATCAAAGCAAATGAGTTACATTTTATTTTTATTATTACGTTTACTCTATTGAATTGTATCGATTTTTACTTGACATAAAAATCATTGAAAACACGCTGAATTTAAATGTAAGCTTTGTTGCTGTAGTGATTTTTAGAGTAGAAAGTCTTTTTTAAGATTGATTTTAATTTGGGGTACTTAACAATGATTAAAACTCAAGGGAAAAAATTGATTGCCTTTAAATAATAATAATATTCAATATAATATTTTAAATTCTTCTATTTTTGCTATGCCTAAATCTTAAACGACATATATATATTTAATTACTGCATTGTTTTTAAGTTTTAATTAATTTTTTAATATCCACCTCGATTGATTGGATATTTATATTTTTATTTTTGACATCCATATTTTATTTAAATATTTGATTTGTGTTATTTTGTTGGGCAACGCTTGCCGCAAGGGATGCAAATCAAAGTACCGGAACACACACACACACCCACACACAAACACAAATACACCCTCACAGAGGCAACAACCTGAACCGTGTGTCGCTTATTGCTTTGGGGCCTGCCTCCGGCTGCTGTTGTTGCTGCAGGTTCTCGGGCCTCAGCTGCCAGCGAAAGTATCCTTAGCCGCACACACAATGCCTACCCGCCCCCACTGCTCCCCATCCTCCCTTGACAAGGTTCTTGCAGGTAATTGATTTGCATATAAGCAAGTAAAATTTTTTAATTAACGAAAATTTTCCCCCCAAAAAAAGCAAAGCTGGCTGTTTGCATAGGCGCCCGAGGGCGTGTGGGCGTGGCTGTGCGCCTGAGTGGCAACTGAAACTTTAGACAGTGGCATATTTTCATTGCATACATCTGTGGCCGGATTAGGGGGGCGTGGGGAAACGGGGGCCGCTACGACAACAGGCAAAATGGCGACCACTAAACGCGCGCTAAATGCGGTTTAGCTTCGGATACTGCATGAAATGTGGTTGCCACCGGCGGGGGCACGGCGGGTGGTGGTGTTGCCACCTGGTTAGATAGTTGCGGAGCCTGTGTTTAGTTAGCTGCGCAGCTGCTCAACTGTGGGCGGCGGTGGGTGTGGCTTCTGGCTGTGGCAGCATTTTCTGAGCGAGGTTTTTGTTATTTTGGGGCGCTGTTTTTTCCTTTTTTGTTTTTGTTGTAACTGTTTTTATTTTTGCGTGCGACGCAGCATATGAAAACACGTGTAGCACTAAAGTGTGCCGCAAGTGTGTGTGTGTGTGTGTTTGCTTGTGTGTGTTTGTGGCAGCCACGTCTGCGGCAAGCCGTGCAAACAACGGTTTAAGATGATTAAGTGCTTTTCTGGCCGCACTTGTGTGGCTAGCACAGTGCTCAGGCAACAGAACATATACCCCCTTGCGCCCTTACCCCCACCACCCTCCCTCCCGCCACTCAACACTTGTTATTGGCCCTGTTGCTGTTGTTGCTGCTGCGGCTGTTGCAAGTTTTCATTTTCTAAAAACCCAACACAAAATGCCTACGAAAACTTTCAGCCGAAAAGCCCCCAAAAAATGCTGCAACGAAAATTTTTGGCAGCTTTTCCTTGCCCCCATTGTTGTTCTTGTTGTTGTTGTTGTTGCTGTGCAAATGTAATTTCCATATGTTTTGCATGCTGCCAGCTGGCGGCAACTAAAAATTTTCTGCTGATCTGCGTCGTTTTTAAAGCAGCGAGAAGAAGAAACGGCAGCAGCAAAGGCAGCAGCACCAGCGAAACTCTACACTCAGAGAAAATAAAAATTACTTTACGTATACATAACGTTCTTAATTTCAGCGAAGCTTGTCATTTTTTAACTTGAGCTCAAAATTCTTGTTTTTGTCATTATGAATTTTACTAAATGCAGCAAATAAATAATACATACATAAGTATTAAATAGTATATAAATAAATAAATTGATATAGTAATAAATTGTAGAAACTTTATATTTAAATTAAAAACATTTAACGTTTTTTTCAATCATGCAAATTCTTGAAGAGGTGTTTTCTGCTTAAACCAAACCTTTTTCTTATATTTGTACCATAATTAATTTTCAAATTCAAATCGAGATCAAGATCAATTCGAAATCATACTGTGAGAACTGTCAAGCACATATAAATATTTATAATTCTATGAGCAACATTTTATACAATTTCCTCCATTTTCTTTAGAATTTTTCTCCGAGTGTTTACAAACACACAGCCACAAGCTCGCTGCTCCCCCTGCGCCCTCTTCAACACTTTGTGCTGAGCTTGGCTCCCTGCTCCCCGCCTCCCCTCTCTCACTTCGCCATATATCCCACCCTCTCGCCTGATTTGTTTATATTTGCATTGAATCTTTTGCGTTTTTCAGTGTGTCAAGTTTTGCGGTTTTGCCTGTTAACCCATTTGATGTGCTGCTCGACATTGAAGTACACAAGCCAGCAGCAAAAATATACACAAGAGCACACACACAGACACCCTCGGCTATATCTGTTTGCTGGAAGATTAAGTATACGTCAAGTTGCACGCCGTGCAGCGCTTTTCAATTAGCTACAACTGCCAGCTTCCTGCTACATTCTCCTTTGTCCTTCTGCCACCCTCGCAAAACAGCCCCAAGAGTTGCGTATGACACCTGTCAGCTCCCTTTTGGCATTTGACATTGGCGTTGCGGCCAACTGTGCTGCCAAATAAGTCAACACGTTGGCCTTAAATTAAGTATTAGCCGAAAAGCAGCCGCTTGCAATTTGATTTTCATTGTTGAACAACTCCA
Organism: Drosophila robusta; assembly: GCA_035043565.1. Taxonomy (NCBI): domain Eukaryota; kingdom Metazoa; phylum Arthropoda; class Insecta; order Diptera; family Drosophilidae; genus Drosophila; species Drosophila robusta. Next base: position 9,358,285 of record JAWNMW010000584.1, read on the forward strand.
AAAGTGGCTCTCACCTAAATTAATTAGCACACAAAGGCCGCTGACAACTTAAGCATTTAATTAAGTTAAGTCCAAATTTATGTTCAATTAATTTTGAGTTCATTTTAACTTTAAGTTTAACTTTAACAGCCGCAACATTTCACAAAGGCCTTTGTTCAATTATGCAAATATTTTGTAAATAATGTTGAAGGCAAGCGCAGCCTAAGGAAATATTTAAGGAATTTTAATATCCAAATGGGTATATGGGAAAGAATTATTGCATAAATAGAATATTTGAATTCATTTAGTAGAATGTCTTCGAAGCTTCTATTTATGTTATATAAAATGTAAATAAAATAAATATAAGAAAGTGAAGAACATAATTTCTACTCTAAATTTTTGACATAATTAATTTCAGATATTTTTTTTCTAAATTTTTTTTTAAAATTTAGACTTTAAATCGATAAAGCAATTTATAGTAACTTGAACTGTCTATCTATCTCCGCTTCCCCTTCTCCTCCCCAATCCCTTGCATAATTGAAGTCAATTTGTGAAAATGCGTTGAGCGTTGAGTGAATCACATGTCAATCAAATGGATATTTCCTCTGATTTGCAGTTCGTTTAGACTAAATGTCTGATATTGCAATTTCGGTTTTTGCCAGCTAACGGACTGGGCTCAAATGAGAAGGAGGGTGGGGCTTTGCGGAGGGGTCAGCCAAAAAGTGAGTCGGCGATTGTCACTCCGGTTCGGGTCCTCCGAGAGGCTGACAATGCCGGCGCACTTTATGCTAATGCGGCTATTAATGTGCGTGGCCTTTTGCCTCCTACCGCCCCTTATTCCCCTCTCCCTCACTCTCCCTCTCGTTGCATATCTAGTGTGCAATTAGCTCAATTTGTGCCCCGGCCGCGTCCCTTGGCGCCGTTCGACCCTCCCCCTTTCGGCTCCTCATTTGCATCTGATCAAAGTTAATCCATTTGAATATTACGAGTGCGTGTCGCACGAATGATATTTTTGCGATACCCTGTATGAGTTGGAAACGGGTGGCTTGACTATGTGGCCAAACGACATATACCTTAATAATAAAAATTAAAATTTAAGTGATATTTTCATATTTTTGATGGCTCTGTTAAACAGTTATTTAAGCTATTTTCTAGTAATTAAGCAAGTTTTTAACGAATAAATTGCATACAGGGTATCTCTGAGTCCATCACTCGCAACTTGAGCATTCCTATTAGCTGTGCATATCATGTAAATATATCTTAAGTGATAAAAAACTGATTGGATGATATCTTAATATGTTTGATACCCTGTAAAATTTGTGCTAAGCTGACCTTTAATAAATTATTTGTATCCAGGGTATCTGTGAGACGACTACTCGCTGCCTGAGTATTCTTATTAGCTTTGTTGTTCTGTTTGCATTTGATATTTTCTGTTGTCGCATATCTTTTTGTGCATTTTTGCGCTGTTATATAAAATGCTCATATTTATTTAGAATGCATTTGAATATTTTGCGCATATTTTGCACATCTAATGGCCGCGCCGCATAACTTTAATGCACGCTTTTAGCTGAGTTTTGTGCGGCATCAAATTGCCAGGGGATCGTCTGATTAGCATCGTTTTAATGTTTAATTTAGGCTCTGGTGGCCAGTCGATGCGCAAATGTTGCCGCCATTAGTTGCACATAAAATATTTTCGTCCCTCCAAAATAAATATAAAATATATTTTTTTAAATTTATATTTTTCTAATTTTTTTTGTTGTGTTGTAATTTATTTGGGGCCTGGCAATTGCTCGGCTTTGTGTTAATGGCGCTGCCAAAAATTGTAAATAATTTATTTTTCATTGCTAATTGCTGCCAACTTCTTGTTACTGGCCCTGTCGCTGCTTTCAATTTTGGCAACATAATTTTTGGTTTAATTGCAAGCAATTTTCCGGCGCGCGCTCTACGCAAATACTGCACAAATATTAACATAAAACAAGTCAAAAAATGCGCTGAAAGGGCATGCTTAATTGCCCTATACCCTGTAATCACATTTAAAATGTTGGAAATATTGCATAATTCACATTAAATGCAAGGGTTCTATATCAATTCTCTTTAAAAACCATTATTTTATGTGCTTTTGGTAATCCTTAAAAATAATAGATAACAAGTTATATTATATATTTAAATTAACGTTTATTTAATTTAATTATTATTATACATTTTAACATAATTCATTTACAGGCAGCCAATGTACCAAATATGGATCCTCCAGCTATACTAGATTCAGAGTTCGATTAGTCTGAAGAGAAAAATCTATTATAGATGGACTGGTCCATTTATGCTTCAAATGAATATATACTTTATAGTCTGTTTTTTGTTTTACTCCTCTCTCTCTCTTTATACTCTATCTATATACTATTATATGCCCTCTAAACCTTTTTAACCCATTTTCTATAGATGCAGGGTATATTTTATGTACACATATATCTATATGCATTGCGAAAACAAATTGTGCTGGCCATAAAATAACAACAACAACAACAACATTAAAATGCAACACTAAAATCTGCGTGGTGCTGGCTTAGACAGCGGCCAAAACCTACACAAAAAGCCAACATTAAACCGGAACTCAATTTAGCGACAAAATACCTAAAATGCAGTTTGCAAAATCGCCAATCTAATGCACAAAAATACACGCACACACTCACACCCACACGCCTATGTACACTCAGAATAAAGTTTTTAATGAAGATTTCAAATCTTAAAATCAATGTAACAGATTGAGATCTATCAAATATGTATTTGTTAATATTTTGGTTTATTATTCCTTATTATTATTTATACTTTATATTTTTATTTATGTTTGTAAGTTTGTAAATTTATTTTAAATTGTTTAAAATTAATATATCTAATAATTTACCTTATATAGTAATACAATACAGTAATACAAAATATTCTTTTATCATCCATACATGTTAGCTTCTTTAAGACTAGTTTTCAAACTGTTCTTAAAATTTGAACTTATTTTCGCCCAGTGTTAAAATTGTATAGCATATTTTTCTGGTACATGTCGAATATTTGGCAAATTTCTTGCATATGAAAATTGCGCGCGGTTAAAATGCGACACGGGAGTATTCGTGTGTGTGTGTGTGGTGTCAGTTACACACCAGTGTGTGTGTATTATATTTACTATTTTTGTTGTCAAATTTAATAACAATTTCGCAGGCCGACCAAAGTCTGGCAACTCTCGAAAATTGGTTTGTAATTTAATTGTTGTTGTCTGGCGTTGCCGCAAAAATTAAAGCAGCGCAGAAAGAGAGAAAAATGCATTCTACCAAATTGAAGCTCATCAAAAGGCCACTTGAATTAATCAAGCGTCGAGTTTGGCAACAGCTTGAAGGAGCCACATTCGCTCCGCTAATTAAATATTTGCATGCCAATTGCACACACACATCAACACACACACTTGCAGATATGCCGTTAAGTAGCTGTTCAGCTCAAGATGTGCTAATAATAATAATGAAAAGTCAGCGCTGAACATAAACTGCAGCAGGACGAAAGAAAAGAGCAGAAAAAGTAAAAAAAAATACGAGCACCAAATTCGGGGCGCAAATAATGATGAGAAAAGAGCCCGCAGGAGCATAAGACAAGCAGAAGAGGAAGCAGCGGCGGCGGCAGCAGCAACGGCCGCAGCAGCAGCGACAGCAGCAGTCATAAAATGTGCCCAGTTCCACTTTATGGTCAACGGCAGCGTACAGCGAACAGCGGGCAGCGGGCAGCGCTGGCATCTGCTTAAGCGCTAAAACACGATAAATCTAATAATGCTACAACAAAGAGAAATGTATGTAAAGAGCGAGAGAGAGAGAGAGCTAGGCAGCTCCTGTCGTCAACGGCTGCTCGTCTGCTGTCTGTCGCACGCTGAGCGCCGCATTGCAAGCGCGTCGTACGGCCGCAATGTCAGCTGGCGCAACTGACCTGCCCCACGTGCCCAAAGCGGCAGCAGCAGCATTTTCAAAGAGCGCAGGCTGCTCGCGCTCTTAAGTCCTGTGCGCTCGCTCTCACACATTTTATTAACTTACGCTCTTCGTTGCGAACACCCCCAGGAGCTTCGTTTGGCTTCGTGTGGATGTGTTCGTGTTCGTGTTCGCTTCGGCTCGGTTCGGCTCGCTGCTCAGCCGAGCGGATGCACTGCAAAATGCCGGCTAAATTGAAGCTTTCCGTTTACTTCCGCTGCTGGCGCCAGCCGAGGCTGCTGCCTTCTGCCTGCTGCTTCGCCTCGCCTCTCACTCACGCCCCTTTCGCTAGCGCTCTTCGTCTTGCTAGCAGGTGCATTTTTATTGTTTTTTTGTCTGCACTGCTGCATTTTTATTTTAAATATAATTTTAAATACAATTATTTTTAATTATTAGCTGCTCATAAAATTTAAAATCCCTTTTTTTATGTCTGCCTGCAGGCAAAAGTACAAAGTTAACGGCAGCGCTGCCAATTCCGGGGAATTCCTTTGTTGTAACTGAGAAAGCAAATGCGTCGACGCTGACGTCTCCGTCGCCGTTGCTGCCGCAGTCGCAGTCGCAGTCGCTGACTTGTTGATGAGCAACGACGGCGTCAAGTGCGCATCTAACGGCATTCGGCTACAAATACAATGCAACTGAGAGTTCGTCTGGCGCGCTCTCTTGTAACGCGCGCTCTCCCTTCCTCTCTCTAGTGCTGCTTGTAACTTTACTGCAGGCGACGTCGGCGCCTCGTGTAAAAGTTTACTATGCCAATGCACTCGTCGTCGTCGTCGTCGTCATCGTCATCGTCTGGCGCCCAATGCTCGTGGCCCCCTTCGGCTCACACTCGCCGCCACTTGGCATTGCAGCAGCAGCAGCGGCGGCAGCAGCAGCAGCAGCGCGCCGACGCAGCATTGTGCTCTCTCTCGCTCTCATTGATTGGCGTCACTGTTGTTCGTTTTGGCTGCGCTGCGGCCCACCTTCACCTTCAGCAGCTGTTGGGCTGACGTCGCTGCGCTGCTGCCGCAGCTACTGTCGCTACTGCCGCTGTTACTGTCGCTGCCGACGCAGCTGGCATTGCCTGCGCTTTGGAGTTTGTCCAGGTCGCAATGCACACAGCAGTTCTCGTTGGGCAAGTCCCCGTCTAGTTGGCATTCAGTTGAAACGCAACATTCGCCAGCTGCGGTTGCCCAGCGGCGACAAGTGCAGTTCAACCAGTTCAGCGCAGTGGCAGCGACAACACAGCAGTAGCGGCAGCAGCAGCAGAGGCAGCAACAGCAGCAGCGCAGGCCACAGTCGCTGTCGCATTTTGCAAGCAGTCGAGTTTGGCCGCTCAGCCGCAACGGTCGACAGTTTCGCCAGAACGTGGCAACTGCTGCGACTTGAACAGAAAAAAATCAAAAAAACCGTTGCGTTTTTCACTGCGAAACGTTGCGCATACGCACACAGTACGCCACAGCTAACGGTGAACCGCACACATACTGTTAGTCAGACAAACGTCAAGTGTTGCCAAATCAGCGATAACAACAAAAATATACGTTGAAAAATTCAAATTTGTAGTGATCAGCAAAATTTAAAGGCGAGTGAAAAAAGTATAAAATCTATATTAAAAATTGTTGTAAATATATGTATGCACATATATATATAGACTTTAGGCTACTCACATATAAAACCGTGAAACACGAGGCTTTGTTATCAATTCGCCGTTAAATCCATATGCCATTTTAACGTCGCGTCGTTTTTGCCATATAAACAAAATACGTAATGAAATGATAGACTGGAAAAACAACAAAAATGTTACAGAAAAAAATAAAAGTAAAATAACAGCGAAAAAACTTAAACTGCATTCATCGGAAATTCCTCAATTTAATACATTTTTATATGGAAGGCCCTGACAGGTGAGCTTTATAAATACGATATTTGCAATTAATATGATATGGTATAATTCGATATGATATGCTACTGATATAAGCCAGTGAATGGGCGCCAGCTGGTTATTTAATTCGAATCGAATAAATAATTGTCTTTAGTTTGGGTAAAGTGAGAGAATTTATTGAGAATAATTAGCATATAACTAGGAATTAAAAATATATAAGCCCAGATAATGGGTTCTGTGTTATAAGCTGCAATAATGGCAGTTTACTTTAAGAAAAAATTCTAAAATTTCGTATAAAATCTATGTTTAAGGAAGTGCTGTAATTTTTGTGGTATAAGATCGAAGAAACTGAATAATATTAAAGTCTTTGTCGAGTACTATCAGAAATTGTTCTGATACTAGATACATTATTTAAGGCTTAACACAAGAAATAGTGCTGAAATTGGGTATAATATATATATTATATTTATATTTTATAAGGTGGAAAAACAAAAATATAAATAATTTCTGGGCTTTCATTTTATAAAAATTCTTTTTATACACAAATATTCCTAAAATATGTAAAGGGAATAACTTTTAGTGCCCCAATAAAGTATATTTCAGACTTCTTAAGCTAGATTCAAAATCTTTTAATAAGTAATAAAAAATAGTACTGGCTTTTAATTACTTTGTCTAAGACAATGCCATATTTGTTTTCTACCGTGGGATTCGAACCCGATTTCCACAGTTCAAGTTCGTCTTGATCTGTTTTTCATTTATTCTATAATAGTATTAATAATATATTTCGAAAGCTAATCTGATTATAAAAGAACTCTTCAAAAATTCGGATGTGTCATGTTTTCCGCATAAAAAACTATAATTAACCTTTAACAAAGTTGTATCTAACTCGACTATTTCGAGGCATTTAAGACAGTAACTATTTAAATTGGGGTTCCATTATATAGTTCTCCTCATTAATAATTTCTTGTCGGGTTCTCATGCAAATTTCAAAAGTTTGCCAAATGCTTTTTGTTTTTCTTCTTTTTGATTTTTTGCACAAGCCCGTAAAATGGCAGCTGGTCAATAACCAGCAGTAACAATTTTTTTGTTTATTATTATTTTATTTTTTGCCCAATCATTATCCCCATTTTTTTGTGTCTATTGTTTAGCTCTAACGATAAATGGTGTTAAATAGTCCGACTGAAAATTTGATCTGCGATTGTGGAGAACATTTCGCACTCAGCTCCCAGTTTCCCTCTCCCCGCTTGCCCCAGTGCCGAGTGCGATGATTTGCACTTTTTTTTTGGCAAGTCGAAACTAATTTCAAGTTTTTTGCACTTTTTTCTATCTTATCAGCGCGAATAGACAATGTAAATGATAGAGAAAGAGTGTGACAGATTGGGTTAAAGAGGAGCTGAAGTGGACAGGGACTGGAGAGGGGCGTTCTCACTTATCAGCGGACTGTTGCAATTGCACAAATGACAATTTTTATTTGGCGCGCATTTTGCGCCACCCCCGTTGATAACCCCGCCCCTGCTCGCAGTTGCATTTGCTGATAAGCAAATTAGCTTGCCAACTGGCCTAATAATTGAGTTGGCGCTGGGTTGCGGGAGAGGGGCGGGGGCGGGGGTTAGCTCTAGGTGGGTTACCTGAAACAGGGCAGACTTCATGTGTTTGTGTGCATGTGTGTGTGTGTGTGTGTGTTTGTGGGGGGCGTTAACCAGTCGAGCAAACTTCTAAGCGTTTTAGCCGCCGCCTGAGCAAAGCTTTTTAGCCACAAGCGGTTCTCACATTTGTCATGGAACAGCGGCAGCAACGGCAGGAGGGACTGGAAAACGGGGGGCATCATAATAAAGAAAAGTGGCCGCAAAGAGTGCTTAAAAAATGGAAATAGATGAGTGTGCCAAGGCAGAGACGGCTACGACAGAGGGGGCGCAGGTGAGTTAGCCAAAAAAGAAAAGCAAGAAAAGAAAACAAGAACATGAGAGCAGCAAGAAACAGCGCAAAAAAGTTGGAAAAAAAATGAAGTAAAGAATTTCTACTTATAACGAGTTTTTATTACAAACGCGCGAAAGCGGCGCACAAACAAACCAAAAAAAAAACCCCGCAACCCGTTAGCCAAAAATGTATTAAAAAGAAGTAAAAATAGGTAAAAAAATATTTTAAAAAAAATGGGCAGCAAGTCTAACAAAATTCCAAAAGGAGTGCCGCAGAGTGGAGCGGGAGTAGAGAGGGGGAGTTGCAGAGACGGTGGGAGAGTGCACATAAAAAGTAACAGCATTTTTGCCTAGCAGACAAATGCACAGACAGACGAACAAGCGAAGGAAAGGGGGGCAGAGAGAGAGAGAGGGACACTGGCAGGCAGGCAGATGAAGACCAAGACTGCGAAAGCATGAAGCAACATTATTCAAAAGAAAGCCAAGTTAAGGCATGCCGAGCACACACACGCACACACACATAGATAAAGAGCGAGCGAGAGAGCACGCACAGACAGACAGACAAAAGCAGCAGAATGCAGCCGCGGCGTTGCAGGCACAGTTACAACTACAATGGCGGATCGTAGCTAGCATTAAACATCGACGCAGCGGCAGCGGCAGCGCCAGCAGTGGCAGCGCCGCCAGCAGCGGCTGTAACAGCTACAACAACAGCAGCACATGCCGACATTCTTTCATTCGTACAACGACCTCGACTTTGATTTGCAGTTTTACAGCAGGCAAAGAATTTTTGTTGTTTTTTGCGAGCGCACACGAGTGCCAAAGAGCACAGCAAGTGGCCGCCAAAAGAGAAACGAGGCAAAGAAATGGCAAGCCAAACGGCCTCTAGACGACCTACACGCGTGAGCAGCAAACATAGAGAGAGGGACAGAGAGCGCGAGCGAGAGCGCCAAACGTGCGCTCGGCTCGTCGTCGGTTTCGTCGCGTCGCATCGCATCGTTTCGGTTCTTGCCATTCGTGTGCTGCTGCTGCTGCTGCAGCGACAGCGCCAGCGGCAGAGGCTGCTGTACGCTGGGCGATGTCGTTGGATACGCCAACTTCATTCATTCGTGCTGCGCGTCTCGTCTGTGCCGGTCGTCCAACGCTGCCAGCTTCATTTGGCTCTTTGATTTACTTGTCAATTGCCATAGACAGACACATTTGTTTTCTCACACACACACATGTTTACACATACAGTTAGTTAGTGCTAAGTAAGAAAGACAAAGTGCTTTAGCTGAAGTGAACGAGCAGCAACAAAAAGTAAATAAAATCAAATTCAAATCAAAAAGCCGACGCCTCTGTCTGTGCCAAAAAGTTAACGCGTTACTCATTCAATATATGTACATATATATAAAAAAAACAGCTTGACTATCGCCAGACGCACACTCACATTAAAAAAATAACATGAAGAGAGACAACAAAACAGCAGCAGGCCGGCCAGACAACTCACACACACACATAAATACATTTATATGTGCATGTTTATATGGCGACAGCGGCTTTAGCTAGCAGTTAGCAGCTACAGTTATCAAATGCGGCCTGTCTACTGGCACCAGACGCAGGCAGAGCCAGCGAGCGAGCGAGAGAGAGTGTGTGTGTGCAAGCGAGAGCGCATATAAATTTCATATGTGCAATGTTTTGTGCGGGGCTGCTGCGCCTCGTATCAGCTAACCGGATGTTGATTTGTTGGCCGCAACAAGCACACAAAACATGGCCCAAGCCAACAGCAGCCATCTTAACACACACACACACACATACGCATACTCGCTCGCAACAGTGTCACATCCTTTAAAGCACGATGAAAAAGAATGCAAAATGATGCAAGATAAAAGACTTGCAACACGCCTGAATGCGGCTAAAAACAAAGCCAAGACTGACATCATTGCAAACTCCGTACATATCTATATACCCTATACAATATAAGCAAATGCAAATCAGGGAGAAACCAATAACAACGGCCGTCAATGGAAGCTGAGCGCCCACAATGTGCTCCAACTAGGTAAGCCAAGACTTTAAAACAAATTATAATATATCGTAAATGATGTAATGCAAAAAATTGGACAGCTAACTGAAAAATATGAAACACTTAAATTTCATATAATTACTTGCCCCAATTGAGACAATTTTTATATCTAAAAAAATCTGCAATAGCGATTAAGAATATTTACAATTTTATTTATACATTTCCTTAATGAAATTTTAAGCTACCGTTCATTTAATACTTGGAAATACTTGTAGCTTGATAAATTATATGAGTTTTATATTGTCACATAATATATATTAATTGCCAGTTCGAGTCTCAGGCTTGTTTGTGAATACAGAGTGTATTGTATTATTAATATTTACAGTATTGAATATAGTTATAAATTCGCAATGTAACTAAATTTTCACTGGGTTCTATGTCCGTCGGCTAAGACAAACAGCCATACACCAGCCTGGGATTCGAACCCAGATCTATATTTTATTTATTTTAAATTTTTTATTCAATTCTGCATCATCCTAAGAACATAAATTTTAGTATTGTGCTCCATTGGTAATTTTTTTGTACATTTGTATAAGTCTTCAAAGTTCTTTGAGGCTTTCGGCTAAATGTTGCTCATAGTTCTTGAGTCGAAAATGATTTGTATGCTGGAAATCCTTTTTGGGCCCTTTTCCTCTAAATTGAACACTTTTCCTATAGTTTCCAAATTTGCTTCCACAAGCCCTTCAAATGCTTTATATGCCAATAGAGGCCAATTCTATAATTTCTTACATTTCTAACAAAACTTCTGTAAATTTATTGATTGAAATTTATAAAGAACTAAAAAGGCGATCAAATTTAAATAATTGTAAAACATAATAAGCTTTTGAATCTTCTTAAATTAAAGAAAATAAACTGAAAAGATGAGACTGATAATTTTCTTGGAGAGTAAATTCCACATGCAATCGGTTTTGTAATAAAACAGTTTCAATAATTTGAGTTTTAATACATTTTTATATAGTACTCAGACGTTTTATACAAGTATATGTAGACACTTTGTTAGGCCCAAACAAGTTCCAACTTTGTTAGCCCCAAAAACCAATTTAACAATCAAATGTGCTTGGAAATCAACATAAAAGTCGCAGCTTGTTTGCAGTTCAACATGCATTGGCCCATAGAAGCCACATGCAAAAAGGGGGCACGTTAACACAGCACACACAGACACACAGAGGCACATACGAGGGGCGTGCCCCAAAAGCGTGCTAATAAAACATTTAATTAAAACATTAAGCGAAAACGTCGACGTCGACGTCACATAATTAAACTGTAGCACCTGAACGAGCCAGTCGAGCGAGCCAACCGAAAGCTGTCTGTGCCAACACACACACACACACTTACTCAACTATGTACAGTTAGGTTGTCGACAATTGTAGTAAAAGTTTATCGCCCGCATTAAAAACCATGGATTAAAATTCTACTTCAAATGGGCGAAAGAAAAAAACCGAAAAGAGACAAACTGAAAAAAAAACCTTTTGGTACAATTTTATTCAACATGTTTCCGAACGTTTTTCTTTTTTGTGGCACCCACATTTAGTGGAAGCCCCGTTGCAATAAAGATAAGAGGCGCAGTTTAGCTTTAGATACCTGCATTGCCATACGGCCTTTGCCAGTGTTGGTTAACAAATGTTGTTCACTAATTGCAGTGCCAAACACTCACGACTATTTCGGCTGCTATTAAGAGGAATTTAGGGGGCGGGGGGCAGTGGGCGTGGTAGCACCAAAAATACTACGAAAAGTCTGTGCCAGACATGCAGAGAATTTCATATAAAATGCATGAGCACGAAACCAATTGAATAGAGAGAGATAAGGGGCAAGGACGGGGGAGGGAGGGTTGCCAAATGCCGAGTGTAGTTGTCGTTGTCGTTTGCAGATAGATCGCCCCCAAAAAAGCAGAAGAAGAGGCACAAATTACTGGAGAGCAGGCGGCAAACTTACAGATACAAGATACGGGCCGAGGATGACGAGCGAAAAAAAGAAGAGAAATGAAAGAAATTTGCACGAAAAATTAAAAAAAAAATTAAATAAGATGTGGAGCAAACAGGGGACGGCATTCAGGGGGAGGGGTAACTCAATCGAATGGAAGCGGCAAAGTTTTCGAATTAATTTATTGATACGACGATAAGGAAATGGAAATGCGAGGCGAAGACAGAAGACAGACAACAGATAGAAGCGAAACGAGATAAAGGCTGGTAGGGTGCAGAAAGGGGGAGGAGCGGGAGGTAAGCTGAAGTAGAAGTTGGTTTTAATCAAATGGGCACCGAAATTTAAAAGCCAAATGAAAGAGCAGTAGCCATAAAAATGATTTGTGTTGTGCACAACAGCAAGTGGGGTGGGTCAGGCAGACAGAGAGAGAGAGCACGTCAAAAAGAAAAAGATAGAAAGAGAGGGAGATTAAGTGCTAGCTGGTGGATTAAAAAGAGATCGCATGAGTCATAATACGTTGCTCATACGCAGCGTTGACAACACCAGCTGCCATTGAAAATACATACATTTTTGGTATTCTCTTGTCTATTTGTATATTTGCCTTTGTGTATTTACTTATGCAAAACAAAAAAACGAAAAAGAAGTAAAACCGAAGCACGAAATTCGCTTTGTATCTGATTAAAAGCGTATAAAAAGCCAGGCAAACAGTAAAAATAAATGTTAACGCGCCGCAGAACAACGCGCACGCAATGGGCCAAAGAAAACGAAGTTGAAGCCAAAGACAAACAGCAGAAATCATAAGAATCCAACAAAAAAAACCAAAGCTTTCAAGTGTGAAAAATTAAATACTCTAACGATTATGAACCCATAGGGGGTTATCTATATGATATGCAGAATATAAGGCCAAGAATGTTGTATATATTAATATATATGATGTGTTTATTTATATGATAAACTGAGCGCAGACTTAACTTAATGGGCGACACTTCAACGCTTAGATGTGGCATAAAAGTCAACAAGATTTTTATTATAAAATCTTACTTAAAATTTTGAAGATAAGTTATTTTATAATATTAATTTATAATGTGCCTCATAAAATTATGTTTAAAATGAAAGAATTAAAATATTTAAAAAGACTTGCAATCCATTTTTCTCTCTCGCTCTTGCCCCCACACATGCCAAGGCATAACTAACATACCCGCTTTTAAAAGCGCATAAACAACAATCGCAACACAAACAAAATACGCACAGCTGTAGCTGCATAAAAATATATCTATATTCAATTGTTGATATACATATCTGTGTGCACATATATGTTTAGCTTGTACTTGGGCATGTGTATATGCCGGTAAATATATGCACATAAGTAAAGAGCATCTTGGCAACAAGAGGCGGCAAAAAACTGCCACACCCCCGCACCCGCACCCGCCCCCGCCCTGGCAGCTATCACTGTTGTCTTTATCGCCACCGATGCTTCGTCGTGTTCAATAACATTTCGATAACATTTCGCTGAGACTTTGACTTTGCACATTTCTCTACATATATGTGTATATATATATTCCGTAGTCATAGTTTGTTGTTGTTGTGGCTGCTGATACGAAGCTTTGCAAAAAACATCTACAACAAAAAATGCAAATTTTATTTCGCTTTTTATGCGCGTGTTTTTTTTATACATTTTTGCGCTTGGAATAGTCGTTCAATTTGTTGTTGTTTTGGGTTTTTTCTGTTTTTATTTTTTAGTTTTTTTTTCGTTTTTTGTTGTCTTTCATTTCGATTTGTTTTAAAACGCTGCTCCGATTTATTTATTGTGCCATTCATGTGCCTGTTTTGCGACTCTAACTGTATTGTTATTTGTAGCTGTATCTGTTGCTATTGTAACTGTATCTCTAACAGTAACTGTAACTGTGTAATGGCCGCTCTCTATATATATATATTTCTGTATTTATTTTATTGTCCTTGTTTTTCTTTTGGCCGCATCGCAACTGCTGCAATTTATAGTTGCCAAAGCTCGGGCTAATAAAATATTGAAATATCACAATTTTTCCATGATTTTTGCTACAAGTATCTCTCCGCTGATGCTGCTGCTACGCCCTTCCCCCAATAGCCCCGCCCCCCCATTGACTATAAATAACATGCGTTGCCATAGTTCTCTCCACTTTAGTTTAGATAAATGCAATTTGTGCGCTTCTACTGTGCACAATTTAATTGACAACCGAAACTGGGGAATTGTTGGAAGTTCAATTGTTTAAATGTTTTGCCGGGATTAGCCATGATATATGCTACTCTCTGAATTCTACTCAGCTCCTTCTGTAGCTTACAATTGATTTATAATACTGTTACATGGAGTCTATATTGACAAGGCAGCTTGAAATTTGGCTTAAATTTGTGGGTAGATTTGAAATGTCTCCGAAATGCTGTTCCAAATTTTATTGCCTGAATAGGACTGAAAGTATATATATATTTTATCTGTAGACTTAACACGTTTTGTCAAATCCCATTTTCTCTCTCTAGTGTCCTTAATTGTTCTATATATATACAATAATAGTAATATCATTTATTTATTTTTTCAATTCTTCTTTCTGTGACATTCGTAAACGTTTAACGCTTTTAAGCGGAAACCACGAATAGTTTATTTTAAATTTATTCACACGGTATCTATATTTCACTATTATAACATATCAATTTTGATTTCCTTCCTTCGATTAGAGGCAAAGAAAAGCTAAATCAATGAAATAATATTTAAAATTAAGGAAATTTAGATATGAATAAATAATAACAGCTTAAAGATTAACTCCTTTGAGTAAGAAAAATTCGAAATTCTGTTTGGCAATACTTAATAATAAATTGAAGTGATGATGTCGCCAATTTACTACTTAACTTTCATCTTAATCATCTGCTCTCTCTCTCTCCCGCTCTAACTGCTTGTTAAACTCCGCACGTTTTAGGACAAAAACAAAAAAGATACAAAAAGCCCAGCTGTTATATTTACGATGCGTGCACGCTCTTTAGCATAGTTAAATGTTTATGTGCGCCATTTTGCGGCACTACTTGTAGCATAGTTTGGGGCGTTTAAAACAGGCCACTTAACATGCAGCGTTTCCATTTTGATGGCAACAACAACAACTTGCCAAACGTGGCAAATAGCATATTCTAAAACGCCTGTTTGCCGTCGAATTGTGGTGCGCGGCTATTTTCATGGGCATTACGTCAGTGTCAGAGAGATACACGTTTTCCACTGTGTAGTCGCATAGATACAAAGATACATAGATACATGTTTATTGTATCTCATACTCATATGCAGGCAGTGCCCACATGTTTGCCGTTCGCTTTTGCATATGTGAATTGGCAACGCCGCAATACGCAATTCGCGATACATAAAAACTGGCTGTAAACAAATAAAAATACACGGATAAAGCGAAAGATAGAGACGGAGAGGGAGCGGGAGAGTAAGAGCGAGAGCGAGAGCGAGAGAGAGAGAGCAAACATAACATAAACAGACAGCCCACAGCTATAAGGTATGGGCTATAATGACGATAAACCTAAACTTTACACCACCCCACGCCCACCCCATCCCAGCCACCCCTCAGCGCAAATAGGCTACTAGTTCAAATGTCACACGCCAGTGACAATAACAACAACAACAACAACAATTGCCGACAATGCGCTACTTTTAGCAACAGCTTGTCAAAGTTGTCAGCGTGGGCGGTGCTTTTATAATAAAGTATATTTATTTATAACCTTTTATAATTTTTAACGCTCATGCTTAGCTTTTTAACACCCATTCTTTTACATTAAAGTATACGTGATCTATTATTTATAACTTTTGTCCCTCCTTTCAGACTGTTTTACACCCATTTTCTGTTCAAACTGATAACACTTTGCCTACAGTTTGATTACCTCATAAACATATTTATATTTAATCATTTTGTTACCTTTTTTGATCGAATTTATTGGTTAACAGAATTTGGTTGTGCAAAGTCAACTTCAAAGACAATTCCCAAAAGATTTTAACGCGATTTAAAAAAGATTTTAAACTAAATTGGTTTTAAAATGATTATAAGTAGATTTTAAACTAGTTTATAATTCATAGTTAACTAGAGCACGTTTTAAATGAGGTATTGAAAAATGTATATTTGAATTTGTTTATATATTACTAGGTTTAAATCTAATAGAAAAAAAATTTTAATATAGAGTATACAAATGGTATTTTCTTAAGTTTAAGAACTATTTCAAATAGTTAACGATGCTTAAAAAAGGTGTATATGTATATCACATATATAGCTTCAATAGTATAAATCCGAGTAAACTTATAGTACTATTGTAACTGGTTCAAGATAGGTGTACAGTGGTTTAACAAATAATTTAAAATGCTTTTAAATTATGATTGGCAAATGCCCAAAACTGGTTTTAATCAGTAATTCTCAACAAAGCGAATAAAAAAAGGATTAAAATGCGAGCTGGGATAGTTCAAGTCGAGTTCAAGAAAGGGTTAATATTATTACAAAAGTTCGTAGCATGTTATGCACAAAGATTTACTGTTAGCTTTAAAAGAAAATATTGTTAAGTGTGCTGGCAAATCAAGATGCGTAACACCTGTCGCCTGTCGCCAGCAAATGAATTTGCTGCCCGAACAAAGTGCCTGTTGCTGCCACCCCGCCAGGCAGCAGCCAACCCCCGCTGTCAGGCTGTCCTGCTGCTGCTGCTGCTGCTGCTACTTCTGATGCTTCTCTTGATGCTGCTGCTGTTCTGTGCGCTGTCTTTTGGATTTAATGTGGCCACATAAATTTGGCAAATCAAAAACGCGTTTTATGGCCGTTGCTGATGTGTTCCGTCTGTCTCGCTGTCTTTTTCCCTCCCTCCCTCCCTCCCTCCCTCTCTTTCTTTCTTCGCTGTCTGTTGCTGTCTGACTTTGTGTCCGAACGTTGAAAGTTTTGCGAAGCGTAGCTAACAAAATTTATTGCATTTACAAGCATATTACAAACGCGCAGCGGCGCTCACGTAGTTGTTGCCACAACGTTGGTGCGGCGTTGCCATGCCGCTCCACTCGATTCGTATTCCCAGCAGCCGCATAAAAGCGCGTTGCCACGTTTTGCCAAATTGAGGCAGACGCTGTGGCGCCATCCGCCCTGCCTGCCCCCGCCCCCGCCCCAACAGCTGCTCAGTCCCCAGCCAGCGCGAAGATTGATGTTGCGTTGAATTGCGGCTGCTGCACGAAGAGAGAGAGAGAGGGAGGAGCTGCGTGGCATGTCCAGGCGCTGCAGCTTGCAACTTACAATATGAATTACTCATTGCTCATTTTTGTTGCAATTTATTGTCATTGTTGTTGCGCCTTTTTTCTGTGGCAAGCTGCTTGTGCAAGATTTTTCATGTCTGTCGGTTCGGCAGGGTCCTGCCGCTTTGTGTGCCTGGCATATTTTTGTCGATATTTTTAGTTAAAAATACACAAAGGACGCTCTGCCACACAGTTTTGTGGCATGCCGCGGGGCAAGTTTGGCTTGATGTTTTTGCTTTAAAATGTGGGGCTTATATTTTTTATTTTTTATGGTATTTAAGGCGCCTGCCGCAGCAATTACAACTAATGCGCCAACTGCGTGTTCGCTGCAAACATGGCTGACATCATTAGGCCGCAGCACACACGCACACTCTCATACACACTCGCACACACACACACTTGAACACACATACGCGTACTGCCTTGCCCGGCTGCTTCCGTTTTGACCAGCTTAATTTCCTGCCAGGCACCACATGGCGTATGTGTAATCAACTATATTGCAGCAGACTTTGCCCCTCACCCCCTCTCACCCTCCCTCTTTCCGTCGTTCTTTCCGCTGCTTAATCACTGTAACTGCCATTTTTCATCAAAGTAATTACCCGCGGCCGTCGCCAGCGTCGCTTTCATTTCTCTTAGCGCCTCTGCAGCGCCTGCGACCACGCCCCTTGTCTACACACACTGTCCTCCCTTGCTCCACCCTTACTCCCCATTTCCTAACAGCCACGCCCCTCTTTAAGGGACCGCTTCACGCGTCCAGCAAATTAAATCATTTCATATGCATTAAAATTTTATGCGCCATTTTATTTGACAGCTTATCAAGAAAAACCCCACAGACCTAAGCCCTAAGACCTAACAAATTTTTGTTTATTTTAATATGCCCTATTACAATGGACACTGAAGGGTATATTTGTTTACTGTAAAGCTAATGTTCCCAAATGTTTTATATATAAATTTGAAAATACCGGCATTAGATCATAAAGAATTTCCAATGCCACAAGTCCGAAAAGGAAAAAAATCTTATTCGCTTACAACTTCATCATATATTGAATTGAGACTACAATAACGAAATTTATTTATTTGTACTAAGTTATTCGACTTTGTTTTTATATATATATATTTCCTTTCAAATATCCTCTATTATATATTAATATGTTACTTTACATTTTTATTTTTGTTTTTCTTTTTTTCTCTTTTATTTCACTTTTTATAATATTTTCTTTCTTTTTTACTGCCTTGCTAGAGTATCTATCAGTGTGATATATTCTATTGCAAAGGTTTTCACATGTTTTATTTTGTTTTATGTGTCTTCATTTTCCCCCAATTTTGCATTACTTGGCACTTTTTGGACAGTTCTCGTGTGTTGCCTACTTTTCTGCGCATTTTGCATTTTTCCAGCCTGAGCCGAAAAAACTTTGCAAAAAAAGTTTTGAAGCTGCCAAAAATTTATGAGCTTCAATGTTTGAAAATGAATATTGCAAAATATTTTCTGAAGGGCTGCCCATTACAGGTATGCTGTGAGCTGTGATTCCCCTTTTCTCCTTGTCTCCCCTTTCATCTCTCTCTCTCTTCAAGGAGCTAACAAAATTTGTGGCATATATATTTTATATATATGTATATTTATGCCTGTTTTTCATATGTCCTTTGATTTGTTTGTTTGTTACAAATAAAAGCTAAAGCTGAGCTGTGGCTGCTGCTACGCCCCCGCGCCCCCGCTCCCCCTGCCCCCCTTTCACCACTGCCCGCTGCGCCTATGGGCTTTAACGAGCCAAAAGTTTCGTTTGGCTTGGCGCAGCTTTTGCCGATTGCCAACAACAAAATTTTTGTTAGCAGCGCTGTGTGTGCCACGCCCTCTACTCTAAAACCCACTCTCCCCCGCAGGCTACAGCCCCTCCTGCCCCTCATTTGAAAGCGGTGCCAAGGTGGCTGCTGGTTTTGGCCTCGTGCTACGTTTTGTTTGCCTTGCCAATTGGCGTAGGCCGTGGCCAAAGAAACCCGTTTAGCCTGACCTAGCTGCCCCATCAACCTGCCCCCTCCCCCTCCCTTCACTCCCCTCGGTTTGCCACTGGGCTGCCTGCCAGCTGCCAGTTGCAAGGTTTTTGTGTGTTGCATGCATAACGAACTACAATGGCAGGCTTTCTCTCTCTCTCTCTCTTTCCCTCTCTCTCTATCTCTTTCTGTGCTCTCTGTCTGTCTCCTTGGATATTTTTGGCTCGCCTGCCGCTTGTCATAATTTTTAAGTGACCCCAGCGCCGCATGCGGTCGCATGTGTGTTGCAAGCACTGGGCTATCATGGGCTGCTTGCCACATGCCGCCCCAAAACCTCACCCACACATTTTTTTTCTTGCTTAATGATTTATATCAGCTGCCGCATAATTTGTTTTTGCCGCTGCAAATCTTAAAAAGCGTCCAGAAATAAAAAACCAATGCTCAACGTTTTTGTTTCCGTTGCTTTCTATTAGCTCTGAATATATATTTACAACAGATATTAAAAACTAAGAGCCTTATACCTAAATCAAGCTTAAGCCACATCGAAATTCACTTAAGGTATAAAATTTCTGACACAACTTTTTTCTACTAACGGGAAATTTCTAAAAACAATATAGTACTTAATCTAAGAACTACTTTAGTTAAAAGTTGTTAAAACTTTGTACTTAAATCAATTCTCCAAATGCAGCTAATATCGGAATTTTGTAAACTTTTAAGTTTTGTGTAAGAACACAACTTTTGTTTCAGGAACATTTATTATTTATAATTTACCCCAGCCATTTTAGAATTTAGTACAACATTTTTCCCCTGAGTGTTTCCACCTTCTCCTTCTCTTCTTCACCTCTTTATCCCCTTAAATGCCTGCCGTGAGCTGATTTCCTGGCGCCGCGGGTGGCAGAATATTCAAAGCGTTTCTCAGCTGGAGGTTTTGCTGTTCTCCCTCTTCGTGAAATCCCTTTCTTGAATTTTCTGACAGCTCAAGTTCAAAGTTCAGGGCAATTAAGATTTGTTGCCTTGCGGCGCCAACTGTTTATTAATGTCCTGTTGCAGGGGCAACAAGTCAATTAGCTGCGCTGGCAAATTCAAATATTCCCGCGTTCCCCCTTCACACAGCCTCGGGCTGCTGAGAAAGTCAATAATTAAGTTCATATTTTGCTTACTTCGCATCGCTTCTCTCTGCTCCAAGTTGTACACAACAATTTTTGTGGCCAAAGAAATTTGCAACAGCTGTCGCCTTGTTTTTTCGCTCTCGGTTGCAACAAAAGAAGACACACAAACACACATACACACACACCCAGCAAACATTACAGCCCAGACACATGCTGTTGGGTGCGGGGAGGCACATTGTCTTGCTGCAGCTGCTGATGCTGCCTCTCTTGTTGCAAGTACAAAATGCAACGCTGTGCTTAACAACTCGACGCATAGACAATGCCACAGCTCTTGCCAGCTACTTCATCTCCTCCTTCTTCTGCCACTCCTGTCTTCTGTATGTGTGTCTTGATGCTCCTCGGCTCCTTTTGCTGCTCCAGCTTCTCCCTCTGTTCAAATACAAATGCATGTCGAGCTTTACAACCAGCCAAAACTTGCATTGTAGTTGTGCGGTTGTAGTTTTTTCTGTTGTGCATGCGGCTTTCTATACCCTGTAAAGTGTTATGCGACTGTACATAACAGTTAGAGATATGTGCTGTTGCCTTTTTCAGCGCTCAGACCTTACAAAAATGATCTCAGAAACTAAATTGTCAAGTCTATTAGTAAGTGATTAATTATTTTTCCTTTAAATTTTGGAATAACTACCCAAGAAACACCTGGCAACTAGGAAAAACAATTTTTAACTTAAATAGATGTTGTGTTAGTAGTTATTATAGTTACTATGAAAAATCGTAAAACATCAATTATATATCGTATTAACCTCAGTGAACTCAGATTCTCTTAAATCGACTGCCATGGAATTTGAAATTTATCTTTATTTATGCGCAATGATTTATTTTGTTATATAACTAGCCACGCATCAAAGATACTTGCTGAAAATGCATTTATTATAATATTGACCTCAGTGAACTCGGGATCTATGAAAGCTAATGCCAAAAAGTTTGATATATAGGCTAATCTCAACTCTATCATGTATAATTTATGGCATATGTTGCCTAAAATAAATGTCAATTATAGATCCTAAGATATAATATTGTGTGCTAAGGCTAACATTGTCGTTCGGGCACTTTAACCTAATACTAGGGTATTTTCAGCTCAATCAGCTTAAAACAAAAGTCCTTTGATTCGGTTTTTCCTTTTGTGCCATTGTCGTCGACCCGTCTCGTCGGCGAGGCAGCCTTCAACGTTAGCTGTGCATTTGCAAGTTGTAGTTTTTGTAGTAGTTGTTGCTGTTGTCTCGCCCCCGCGCTCAATGCATGTAGTTTTTATAGACTCTGCACTTGTCGCAGTCCATTGTCTTGACAGACAGACAGGGCGACAGAGACAGAGACAGAGACAGGAGAGAGAGAATGGGTTTGGGGGACTCGAGACAACTTGCTTAGTGCTGTGACGTCTGCTGCTCCTTTTAGTTACTGTTTTCATGGTCCAACTGTTCTGTGTGCAGCACCCTGCCCCCCACCCCCTTCCTTCTCCGGCTGCCCCTCCTTTGTCTGTTGTCTGGCAGGTGTTTCGTTTTGTAGTTTCGAACAATACCTTAAGAAAACATTACCTTTAAATCCACACAACAAGACGAAAAAAAACAGGTGACTGAAAAAGTTTTTGCGTTTTAATTTTAAGCATATTATGGAACTTGAATGCGACGTAATTTGCTTGGTTACTCAACGCCGAGGCTTAGCCAGCTTTTGGAAGCTTAGAATAACTTATATGACGGTCTCAGTGCTTCTTTCTCTACTCCATTTCGGCCAAGTTTGTTTGGTTGTGTATCTTTCTGATTGCGGTTGACAGCTGTTGGGGCGTGTGACAGTTGAAAGTTGGCAACGTGAAGCTGCCTTTAAAGCACGACGCCATTGTCCTAAAGCTTTCCGTTTGGGTTAGCTTTAAGGTGACGTAAAAAAGACTCCTTAGAGATACCCTGTATTTATGTTTAAGGTATTCAATTTTGGCGAACATACACTTCGCTAATCTTTGCTTTAAGTATTTTATTCCAATTATGATTAGTTCCTTATACAGACGCATTCAGGCAAATATATAGCTAAATTGTTCCTAAAATTATAGCTGTTGTTGAAAATACGCTTTTTAAAGTCGGAGGTGGCTGCTTCTTTGTTCGTTACAAACATATTCAAAAGAGCTCTTCGCCGCTTCTTATGAATTTGTGGTTGGAATAAGCCCAAATTCGCTTTTAATTTGATGTGGGTTTGGGCTTCGCTGAGCTTTCATGCCAAACATGTTGAATTTATCAGCTTCAGTTTAAAGCCCCTGAAAATGGAGATTGGCGGCAAGAGTTTAACAAATGTTAGCCACGGTTCAGCAATCAATTCTAATGCATTTACCAGCATCTTCATCTCAGGGAACTCAGAGGAGGAGGTAATCTTTGAAAATTTGGTTTTTGGGTGTATATAATTAATTAGTTTGCTTTTTTATCATTACCCATGCTAACATGAAAACTTAAAGAAATTACATTTAAATTTAAGCATTAACAGTATCAGTATTATTGAATAATTTTTACAGTATACATAAAAGTTGCTAAAAATAATTTTTTTATTACAGTTACCTCAGGGACTTGAAGACGATAAAAGCTGGCTCCCGAATTTTTGGTATGTAAATTCAACAACAATAAATTATAAAGAAATGTGTAAAAAACAATTAAAACATGTAGTTAATAGATAATTTAAAAAAATTAAAAAAATTTATTAAACTAAAAGAATAAAAAAAATGTTATAAAATTTATACCATTTTATGATTAGTAAAATATAATATATAAGTATATTAAAACTGAATACCGTCCCGAATTAAGTGCGAATAGTAGACATATAACTTTGTTTGCGCGAACTTTGAGCTCTAAAAGCATTAAAATTGCATTTGATCGGATGGCATCATATTTCTATTAATAGATCGTAATAACAGGGTATCCTTGATTATATTCCTATAAATAGAAGCTCCTGCTGCTGCTCCTGACGTCTGGCCCTGCGTTCCATGTCACACGCTTGACGTATATGACGCCGTATGCATGTTGACAGCTCGCCAGCGGGCTCACACTGCTCCACAAGTCGCACACCGCCCCCGACCAACGGCGACCAGCCGCAGCCCTGCCACAAGCAGTCTTTAATTGCTTGCGGTTGCAACGACGCGTGCAGCATGAGTTGTTGCCACATCCTTCTGGTCGCCTGTTTCGCAGGCGTCTCTCGTGGCGAGACCTCTAATGAGGTCATTGCTTGACAATCGCATTTGCCATGCAACATTTGCTGTGTGGCGCGCGCGGCACTTGTGATTTGTTGCATGCCCCAGCGTTCGCATTCGCATTCGCATTCGCATCGGCATCATTCGCTGCATTCTTGTCATCATTCGTTGTCATTCGTCGCTGTCTTTCGGCCGTTTTTCATTCTGCATTGCGCGTTGCTTTCATTTCCGTTTCCGTCTGCCAGCTGCTATATTGTGGTTGTCATTAGGCGCCCTGCCCCATCCTGCCCCCTTTGGAGCATTTCATTTGATTTTAGTTCGTTTTAAATGTCTTTTGTTCTTTGCTTTGCTCTGCTTCGGCATCTTTTGCCGCTGCGTTGCTTTCATTAATTTCGCCAGGCGCCGCTGACTGTGCCACTATGCTAGGCGCGTTCGGCGGAGGGAGGAGCTGTTAGTTAGTGGATTGGGGGTGTTGGTGTTTTGGGGCATTTTGCTGGCTCTTCGGTATAATTTATGCGACAAGGCGTGCGAGAGATAAATTTCTGTCGTTTGCCATTTTTCGCTTGCGTTGTATTTGGTCTAAATAAATTAAAGACAGCGCAGCGGGGGATGCTGCCTCTAAATGAAGCTTCCAAACTATTGCAAGGCGGGTTGGGGCAAGCACTCGCTGCTATTTGTGGACAATTTCCGCCATGCCGCCTGTTGATTAATGCGCGCTTTTAATTGCAGCAGGCCCCAAAAATGTTCTAGACCACAAAATGGCAAAAGCACAGCACAGCGCGCCATCGCGGCCTAAAAGTAGGCTTTAAGCCAGTAAACATATTGCAGCTCATAGTTTCCAACTGTCACACACTCAGTTAGAATTGAACCGATTTAATTTAAATCATTCAAATCTGAAAACAACAATGTTTGCCAAAATTCATGACATAATTACTAACAAAAATGTTTAAATAAGTATTAGACAAAATTTACAAATGCCGCCGCTTTGTCAATACTATAGCAATTTTAATGGAAAATGCATTTTTGTTCATGATTTGGACCCTATATTAATCCTGTATTTAAATGTGGAAATATAATTTTTAATCAGAATTTGAGATCACTTATTAATCGTAGATTCTCTTACTTTATCTTTAGGATCGAAACTAAGAGAAACTCCCTCCAATAATCTCCTAATAATATCGCAGTTCACAAATTTAAAATTAGGCTTTAAAATAAACTTGGCGCAGTTTCACACTGCGTATACGTAATGTGTGGCGCTTTAATGCACAGGTTGACTTGGCGTATACTTAATGCAAAGTCGAGTTGCGGCAACAGCTGCATATGAAATGCGGCTGGTGTGACATGCGTGAGCCTGTGCCTGTGTTGCATGAGCGCACTAATTTACACACACATGCACACTCGCACACACAGACACACACATGTAGACAGGCATACAGCGTATGCCACTTAACCCAACTCCAGAGCCAGAGTTTCAACTCCAGTTTCAGTTCTCGGCGCTGTGACATGTCTCATGTAAAATAGCATTTTCGTGCGTTTGTTAATTAAAAGTGTAACCGGGAGAACGAGAGGGAGGGAGAGAGCGAGAGAGAGGGTGATATACGTACGGGCTGCAACGCCAGTTGGTGCCCAACTGGGCCGATGCGTTTTCGACGAGGTAAACCATAAATAATGAATGAAATTAACAACGCAGCAGCAACAGCAGCTACGGCTACAACTCAAGAGCGTGACACTACCATGTGTGTGCGAGTGTGTGTGTGTGGTGTGTGTGTGCGTGTGTGTATCATGGCCTGACAGCAACAGCAACTGAGTCATCCTTTAATCTGCGCTGCCCCCTACGCAGCTCTCCAGGGGCACTTGTGGAAGCTCCTTGCGCTTAGAGACTATTTTTTTATTCCTATTTTATTTTTCATTTAATTTTTTTGATTTAGCTGTTGTAGCTTGCGACCCGAACACAGATATATATGATTTGATATATGGCGCCATAATTTATGAATATGTTGAAATTTTTAGGATTTATGCAAATGCAGAAACTAAAAACTGAATTTATCTACAACAGCGACAGCGGGGAGAAGAAGCTGGCAAATGCGTGCATGGGTTAAACATAAGAGACCAAAGTTAAAAGCAGCAGCTTAAAAGTTATGAGGTTAGGGCGTGTGTGTGACTTAGAGTTATGTTAGGGATTATAGTGTTTCATATTAATTAGTAAATAATTATTTAATGATAAAAAATCCTTGACTCGAAATTGGATTCCTCTCTGTTTATCTATTTTTCTTGCACCTATCTACAAATATGGTGTGCTCTGTTTAACTATCTGTTTTAAATAATTTATTTTATTTGTATAATTTAAGCAATAAACTAAATCAATTACTCTTTAATTAAGAGGCATAAATTTCCCACTTGCTTAGCTATGTCATTTACCTAAGCTATCTCTTTATCCTCTTAAATGGTTTTCAATTAAAATTTAACTGCAAACCAAATCATCAAATTGAACTAGTTCAACTGTAAGTCGACTTTGCATCTAACACATTTTGGCACAAAGATTATTACTCAGGTGCTGGTTGAGCGAACCCAACTTTTATTGTGAACCCATATCAAGAAAGCCAAGCAATTTAAGGTGCTTTGGCCCACCCAGTAGTCGATTGTTGTTAGCTTGGTTTATAACTTCCTTGAAATTCCTGCAAGCCATACAAATTAGGAATTAAGTTAATAGCAGCTCACGTAGCCTGCTGGCTTTAATGCCATTTAAATAGCTCAGCTTTTAAGTGGCAATAAAAGTGTTGTTCGTGCGTATTTCAAATCGTGTAGATATTAAACTGAAAGCACCCAACCTTCGACAATCCCCCATCCCCCCATTCAGCGACCCTCTGTCGCCCCCGTTTGTGCATTTCCGCTTGAGCGCGAGGCAAACAAAGCGCATAAACGACGCATTGAGTTATCAAAAGAAATTGCTGGCAACGTTGCAAGGACTTGCACAGCCCCTTCCCGCCCCCGCGCCCGCGCCCCCTGCAGCCCAGTGACAGGGCGTCAGAGCAGACACATTATTTATGGGGCGCAATTACTCAAAGGCAGCGTGGGGGGGGGAGGGGTTGCAGAGCGGGCGACTTAGGGCTTGCCACTGAAGAAGAGGAATTGCTTTTTTGCATATAAATAAAATTTTCTTGATATATACGTATTTATTTTCTGATGCAATTGCACGCGCAATTTGCAATCACAACAAATATTAGATGCAAGATACAAGATATAATTTACTAGACTCGAGATACTATCAGCAAAAACTTGGCTTAAATTCCACAGCTGACATTAAAATATGCATTTATTTTTGCTGGCAACTGAGCAACAGCCACAGCAATTAACATGGTCAAAATGCCGGACGGGTAGGCGGCTGGGCGTGGCCAGCTACTCCCTTCTCCCTCCTCTCTCCCTTTCTGTCTCCCTCGCTCTGCTTTGGCACTTGCTTATCTACGCCTCGCTGCATTTTCACATACATATAATAAACAAAATTTTTGTTTTACTACATTTGCAAGCGTGCAGAGAGAAGAAGAGGAAGAAGCTCATGATAAACAAGATGCAGCAGCAGCAGCAAAATTTGCTGCGGTTGCCAGCCTCGGTTTTGGGCTGGACCCAAACTAAAGTGCGTTGCACTGGAAGACAATGCCAGCCACATTAAGCATTTTATATGAACCCCGCCCGCTTTTACAGCTGAGCAAGCAAGGCAATTATTTATATCTTGTTTTCTTTTTTTTTTGCCCTGCACTTCCTGCGGTTTTAAGCCACAAAAGGCTAAAAGGAGAGAGAGAAACTCTTTATAAATATAAAGGCTCGCACTTGATAAAAGACTTAACTTGGACTTTATGTGCCACGCCCACTGTTTAATTTAGGCCGGTCAATTGTATTAAAGCCAACCAAAAATAATTCAACAGAAAGCAATTTTTATGCCAAGCGCCGCAAGAACGTGCCACAAAATGCCGAACGGCAGCAGCAGCAGCTGCCTTGTGCCATGCATTTTATAGCATTGCGAGACAAAAGGCCAAAACGTAAAGGCACCGATTTTGGCCTCACGTCGTGCGCGCAAACACACACACACACACACACACACACAATGTCCTGACTTTGGCCCAAAGTAGTTTCCATTGTTTTCTGCCTGCATGTTTGACCAAAGATGGCCAGGGAAGTGGAGAAGTGGGGGGAGGGGGTTCCGTTCGCGACGACGACGATGTCTGTTTTGTTGTGGCCACAAGCAACAAGGACTTCTAATTAGCACACTGTCAGGCGCTGGTCAGGCCAGGACAATGACGACAAATGTGCTTAAATGGCCAAGTTAGTCGACCCGTTAAAAACGGCAAATGGCAACGGCAACGGCAAAAACCCAAAGCAGAAACGGAAACACCAATGGCAAATGGCGGCAGTTCGCGCTGAATGGGGCCGTGAGGGGGGAGCCGGCGGGGCCCGAGGAGCTAGAGTGTGAGCCAAGTGTAGTGTTGCCTAATGCGAGTGAAGGACATTACATTTGTTATTGCCTACGTTGTTGTAGTCAGCTATATATATATATATATATATAAGTTTAGTATAGGCCGCATATGTGACTCCATAAATATGTATCTCGGCACAGTGGGTCGTAAAAGCTAAGTGACTATTCCAAGGCTTTGATTTGAAAGGGTGTTGTGAATAAGTAATCCCCCTATCTACCGCAATTGATCACTTTTACATGTAACAACAATCCTAACAATCCTGATTTTATTGTATTCATTTAAGTGGCGACAACTAACTAACTAAAATATATTTATAAATTTATTTTTATTGTATATTTTATTTTTTATATATATAAATATATTTCTTAAGCGCTACATTAAAACATTTTCACTAAAGCGCCTTAATATTAAATTATATTTTACCTAAACTCCTGAGAGTGAAATTCTTTCTATATTTAGCCAAGGCTTTTCAACACTTTATATATTTATCAAACCTTCTAAGATCAAGATCAACATGAAATATATAAAAATTCAAATTTTCAATATTTAAATAACTAATTTTGTAATAGTAAAGTAACAAAGAATATGAAATTACCCCATTTTAACCAATTTGATTTTCACGCTGCCCACTGTTGCACACACGTAAATTTTACAGTTTTTGGCTTTTAAAGCGGCTCATTGTAGTCGCAGTTGTTGTTGTACTCTTGTACTATTATACAAAAACAACAAGAAATTATTGGTAGCTCGGAGTTTGCGCTGTATGTTTGCTGTCGTTTTTATTTCCATTTTGATTGCCATTGCGCTGGGCCTCTAAGTGAGTTTTCCTTTTTTACGTTTTTCGTTATTCCTTTCTTTTTTTGTTTCTTCTTCCTTCTGCAAAGCGCACAAATGTATGCAACACATTTTGTATGCAATGGCCGCAGCAAATCCGCACGAAACGCCAACAGCTGTGGGGGGTTATGTGATGAAGGGGTAGAGGGTAAGGGACAGGGGGCAGGTAGGGGGTTAGCTCGTTGCCACTTCCGTGCTGGCTGGACGGAAATGGCGGCGTCAGGTCGCCAGACCAACAAACGACACCGACACCAACGGGGCCAAAAACTGTAATCCGAAGCGCCGCCAGAAACACATGCAGCTGGCCAATTGAATAACCAGGAGCAGCAGCAGTGTGTGTGTGTGTGTGTGTGTGTGTAGCTGGTGTGGCTCTGCTTTCAAGTGCCGCCACTCAACTAGCACTTATTGCATGCGACAAAGGACAAACGACAGCAGCAGGCAGCGAGCAGCAGCACAAGCGGCCAAAGAGACGGGGCCAACAGTCGCGGCCTGTTCCGGATGCGGTCGCAACTTTTTGTCGTTTTCAATTTTAATTTTCTTTTTTTTTCTTCTTTTTTTTTTGGTTTGTATATATAAATATTTTTTTTTATGTCGCATTACTGGCAAACCGGGCGGAGTCATCGCCGTGGCTGCAGTCCGCAACTTGCGACACACTTAAAGCAGTTAGCTCGATGACCATCATTGGCATATCATGTTGTCGCACACTGAGAGCAATTTGTGGCATGAATAGTGACGTTTAAAGGAGTTTTAGGTACCGTTTTACTTGAGAAATGTAATTGAACAGTTGTTATAACCAAAGTAAGTTTAAATTTGATTTAGTAAGCATAAATTCGTTATATCTATGCATGGTTAAAGTTACCGCTTAACACTTGCAACAATTCAAATTACAAAACCCTAAAGCCAGTTACCCATTAATTGTACTTTTTAAAAATCAGATTAAAAACACTACAACTTCTGCAAACCCATCTTCTTATATTTATGTCAAATCTTAGCAAAGTTGTCTAGAATTTATATAAACTTTAAGGTTGCATTTTTATTAATTTTATATTATATTTCCTAGCCTAAGCAGGTCTGAGACTCGTAATCTTTAATTTAGACGAAATAATCTTGAAATAACAATTTTCTAGGTATTATAAGATTAATTTTTGTAGTCTGATTCAGTTAAGAACGTTAGATTTTCTTTATTTGGCTTTTTTCTTTTAATATAGTTGTAGGTATATTTCTCTAACAGCGGCCACGCCTCTGCTTTGGTCATTTTCGGCACATGCCGCGCGAATGCGAAATGTGTGTAGCAACAGAGAAAGAGGGAGACGGAGAAAGAGAGAGGGAGAGATAGGAATATGCTGAGAATGTCACGTAATTGTTAAACCAAATGGCCGAAGAAGCAGCAGCATTTGAAATGGGCCACATTACGTATACGTAATGCGCAGTACGTATACGCAGCATATGCATCTGTGGCTGCGCCGCCTAAGCGACCGACCGGCTAGCAGATTACTGCAGTTTCGGACTCGAGTCCCACAGTCTCACCTGGATTGCAGTTATTATGGCCATAACCATAACTGTTATCTGATTTCTTTGCCTTCCCTGTTTTTACCTCTTCTATTTTTTGCTTTTGCTGGCTGCAGCTGGCGTTGACTGTGGGCCAGAAATATTCTCACAGTCGCCTGCCTTTGGGGAATTTTTTTGTGCTTTTGCTTTTTTCGTATTTATTTCTTATTTTTTTGTATTTTTTATTTGCTTTTTTTTAGCTCATAATTTAATATTTACAAAGTAGAGCGCACAGCGTCGAGTAGCGACACAGAAAACTGCAAAATAATAAAACGAAATTACCAGAGACACTGCACACCGGAGAGAGCGAGAGGCAGATGTGTGGAGTGCGAGCGAAATAGCGAGCTATGTCCTGGCTGAAATCTCTGCGCTGGGCTGCATTAAAAAACGCTTAGAGCAGCAACTTTTGTCGCCTGTCGCCTGCCTGGCGACTGCTGCTGCGCCTGTCTACGGTCTCCACTGCTGGTCAGTGTCCTGTTTGGATGTCCTGAACGCCCCCCCACCGTCCCCACCCCGTTGCCGAACAATGTTCATTGACAGTTTTTGGACACGGGGCGAGCGGCTGACTCTGTCGTGCATTTCTGAAATTTGTTTGTTTTTAATTAATTGCACGCGGCGACGCTGAAGTGAAGCTGACCCCTCCCCGCACCTGCTCCTCGCAATCCCCCTCTCGCATTCACACATGTGTTGCAGCGTGTGGGCGTGGCTGGGCGGCAGAGAGCAGAGCTCTGCGTGCTTTGCTGTGATTAACCCGCTGAATGACACGAGTGGTCACTGAGCTGTGGACTTGAATAGCGTGCCAGGATTTTAGATAAGGCTGTCGCCGCTAACCTCAGCGCCCCCAAACTGCCCTTACGGTGTCACAGTGCGTGCTGCCTGGGCGTGGCTAGTTAGCGCTATGTCGCCCCAAAGTATGCCATAAAAACTGTTCACAGCCTGAGCTGAAACTTTAATTTCGATTAATGCGTGTGTCTCACACACAGACACACATTGGGACAGACAATTACCAACACCATTAAATGTCAACAAAATTGAAGTTGAAATCAAGTTGTGTATACATGTGTGTTTGTGTGTGTGTGTGTGGCAATAACCATTTCCTGTACCATCACGAGAACCCTTTTGGGGTTGACAGCACAATTTGCATAAATTTTAAATTTCAATTTGCAAGCCAAAAAAAGAATAAGAGAACAACTGAAAAGTGAACTGAAATGAAATGAAAGAAAAATTATGCACAACGAGCAACAAAAAGCAAGCGCTAAAGTTCGGCAAGTGAATAAAAATAAGAAGAAGCAGCGCGCAAAAAATACCAATCGAAAGAAAAAATATATACCAAAAATTAGCAGACAACAAAGCAAATGCAAAAGAGGGCAATGCGACAAGAAGGTAAAAGGCGAGCGGGGCGCCTGGAACCCTTTTTGGCCAGAGAGAGAGAGAGCGAGAGAGAGAGAGACTAACGCACTTTTTGGCAGGGCAAGAATAGATTGGGGTAGAGGGAGTAGGGGGTGTGGTGTCAGGGTCAGAAGCTGTAGTTGACTGTTGTGTGCTGCCTTTTGGCTTTTGCCAGAGCTTTCGTTCTCCCTCTCTGTCTCTTTGTCTAGCACTAGCTGCGTCTCTCTCTGTAGCTGCTGCTGCTGTAGCTCGTTTTACAAATTTCTTACACATCCGCAGTGGCATGTTTGTGTGTGCGCTAGTGTGTGTGTGTGAGTGTGGCTATGCTATAACGGAACAGGAAACAACTGGCATTGGCAGCCATACGACGTTAAGGATAATCGTGATGACAGCATATTTGGCTGGTCCCAAAAACCCAAACCAAAATCAAACGACAAGTTTTCGTAGCTGTGTATAAATTCTCTGAGTGTGTGTGTGTGCATGTGTGTGTGTAACAATGTATGTAACTTGGGGGCACATCCTTTTTGTGTCAGTTTGTTGTCTTTAAAACGACATTAAACTGGTCAAATGAGTTTAGAACGGCTGCTTAAACAGCACTTTGATCCCTGCGCATTGCTTGAGCCCACTCGACAAAGAAAAATTCCAAAAATAAAAAGAAAATCCAAAAGAAAACTGCGAAGAAAAAGCGCAATTTCAAATAAATCACAACACAAAATGCCGACTCAAATGTTGCCCTTTTCTACAACATTTGATAACATTTCAGTTCTAGTTCGGTGTCTTACAAGTGGGCGTGGCTTGCCCTGTTGGGCGTTTGGCCTGCTCTTGAAGCAATTTTTTCCCTTTTGTTTTTCTCCCCTTTTTGCTTGCCTTTTAAAGTTCTGACTCTCATTTTGATAAATGTGATTTTTATGTTGATTTGAAGCATTGCAAAAACCACGACAACTTTGACAGGCAGTTGAAGAGTAAAGGGGGGAGAGTGGGGGGGGGGGTAGAGAACTAGATATAGAGTTTAAGCTGGCGCATTAGAAAACCAAATACTTAACATCCGATTTCTTCTTTTCTATTATGTCCTTTGCAGATGCTTTTGATGCTGACGACGCAATTTATATTCCTGTATGTGAGGCTTTGTGAATGAGGTAAGTTTTTGTACATAACTATATATGTGTTATTTGTATATATACAAATATATAAATGTGTATCTCTATGCTTGGCTTAAGCACATAAAAAAATATAGTTATATTCAGGTCGATGAAGTAGTATTCCCTTCATATTAGTGGCATAATGAAGCTAGCAGCTGGCGCCAAAACTCGTCATCTTTGAAAAGAGCAAAGTTTTTAATACAAGTCTTGTTAGATCTTTAAGAATTTGCTATAATTTTCGACAGTTTAAAAGAGTTTAAGACATTTCAGAATTTAATTTCATGCTTGTCAGACAGATCCAAATGTTTGCATTGACAGAAACTCTAAAAAATGTTTTTTTTTCTATATAAAAGTTCATGATATAAGATATGCATGGCTTGGATTTTACTATTTTCCACAACTACTTGAAATCAGAGAGAACGCAAGCGAGTATCGTTTACAGAATATTACTTTTATTTTCATATTGAATTTCCCCTTGTCTTTTTAGCTGTTTTTATTGCTGATGTGTCTGCTTATGATAATGTGGCCTGCCTGCTGGCCCCTTTTCTGCCAACTCTTCTGCTTCCAGCCTTTATCCATTGAACACATTGCGTATACGCAACGTTGCTAAGGCACAAGGCAACTATACGTTGTTTTCTTTGGCCACATTAATTGAACGCTGTTTATTTATGGCTGGTAATTTAAATACGGCCAAGTGGTTGTGTCTCCTTTGCCCATGTTCTCTCTCTGTCTATGCATAAAGCCCAAAAAGGCGTGGCTGGAGGTTGGGCCAGCGTGTGCTATAAATTGTTAAGTTTTTCTGTTGTAGTTGCCCTTGTTGTTGTTTTTTTTTATCAACGCGGCCAACAACATGAATAATAATGCATGCATATTATTCCCGTGCTCATTTGCGTGCCGTACACACGCACACATACACTCACACAGACACACGCAGACCCCGTCGCACAATTGAAGCGGAAGTGCGCATTGTTTCCGCTTTTAATAAGGGCTGTTGTTCTGTGGGCCGCTTGAGCCAATTGCAATTGCCAACGCATTATAAAAGCCTGGCAACAGGCCATAAATTGCATTAAATTGCATTTAAATGTGTGTCGGACAGGTTAACAATACGTAAGCACAGCTGGCCCACCGGCTCCTTTACTCCACCCCATTCACATAATTGATTGTGAGCCGAAGTTGTTGCCAGCTGCAAAAACCGCTTAAAGCCAACTTAGTTGAGTCTAACAAATTATTTCCCAAGAAGCCTTTTGGTTGCAACCCCGCCGCCCCAATCCCAACCCCAACCCCCGCGCTGCTGCGCTTTCAGCTTTATTTTCGCATGCAAATTCCGAAAATTTCGAAATTTTCAAATTGCAAAGTTATGCTCACGAGCATGAAATGGTTTAGCCGTAAAAACTTTGCTCTTCTTTTTTTCGGTTTATTTATATATTTTCTGGGCTTTTCTTTATGCCCAGCAGCGACACGCGCAGGCGACAAAAACTTTAACTTCGACTTGCAATTCGTTTAGTGAAGGCGCCCAAAGGGGACGCTTGTCCGCTGCCTGCTTTTTGGCCAAGTGCATGCAGCCAGAAAGTTTTTGGGTCTGCAGTTGGCAGCGTGTGCAACGGTTAAGGAAATGGCAATGGAATAGACTAAGAGATACTCTGTTAAGAGATATGTTGACGTTGAGATAAAGATTAACATAGAAATAGACAGAGAAATAATGTTGAGAAATCAATTAAAAAGTGTTAATATTTAGCTAAATATAAGAAACTAGTAGTAGTAAAATAATCACATTATTGATATTGTTGAGATATAAATTTCTTGTATAATACTTTATGAGCTAGGGGCTTTTAAAATCTAGGGAGGCCTTCTTCACTGAAATACTCCTTTTATAACATCCTCAATCTTCACAAATTATGCATATTTGTCTTCATCATACTCACTCGCCAAACATTTTCCTTGGGTATAGGGTATTTAAAACCAACAAGCCAGGTCATTTCAAGCATATAACAAGCGCAATGCAATTAACAAGCACTCGTTACCAACAGCCCTACCCTCTTTAACCCAAAGTTGGGGTTTTCTCTGCGTGTGTGTGGCATGTGTGTGTGTTTGTGTGTGTGGTACATAAGTTATGGCATGCGAGTCGTCAATTAAACAAATTCTGCATACATTAATTGTGCCAAAAGTTTCGGCATGCGTGTTGGTAACAGCACCAGGAAATCTACCAGAGCTGCAAAATTTCTCATTTGTAATGGTCGCACGGCAAGCAGCTGCCTTGGCGTATACTTAATTTTTGCTGCTGCTTTCATATGCGTTTTTTTATAATATATATTTTTTTTCGGGGTAGCCAGCACAGTTGGACCTGACTATGATATATGATTGTTTGGCGACGCTGTGCAACGCCATGTGTGGCATGTGGCAAGTGGCAAAAGTGGCATGAGTGGCAGGCAGGCGGCCAGGCAGCCTGGCAACTAGCCAGTCAACAGCAGGAACCAGATTCTTCTTTAAGCTTTTGTTCATGCACTTAATTAGCATTTTGCCTGGATTGCTCGCTTTTGTTTCGCTCGCTGTGGTGTCGAGTGCACGCGCGTGTCTATCGATGCGTGCTAATTGCGCAGCTTCAATCCGTGCCTCCCTCGCCACCTCGTTTTAAATGCTCCTACCCACACTATCCCGGCTGCAACACTCGCTTCAATTTCAATCCTTGACTGCATTAGGTGCTATCAAGTGCATGAATGAAACTTTTGCGTACAAGTTTATGCCCAAGAGTTGGCTCCTTCTCTCACCCTCTGAGTTCCTCCCTTAGCATAACAAGGAAATCCGGTTCGAGTGCAGTCTGCGAGCGTTGGCGCTGCCACCCTGCCACGCTTAAATCTTATGGATGTTCCACCAGGCACTCGTACAGTTTACTTAAGTGCTGACTGCCAGCACTTGGCTGGCGGGTCCGAGTGCAAGTATGCGCTTACCCGCTCTCTCATCTCTCTCCCTCTCTTTCTCCATGTGTGTGTATGTGCGTGTGTGTCTATTGGCTTCGAGTATGCGCTTCAAGAGCCCTGTGGGTTGGGGCAATGTCTCAATTGTCGATTGCAGTTGCTCAGCTAAACGTTTATTAAGTTATTGTACTGCGTCCCCTTTTTGTAAACCCTAGAATTAAGGCCTTTATAATAATATAGGGTTTTAGATAGAGTTCAATAATTATTAAATTACTATATTCAACTCTTAATTGACTTATTTATAGACCATTTTTCAAAGGAAGCATTAAGTTCCTCGAAGCATTACTGTTTAAAACCAGTTTCAACCACGTTTAAATCAGTTTCAAACCATTTCAATAACTTTTATTAAACTTTAGTAATTGTTTGTGAGCTTTATATCAAATCCTTATTAATTTCCCGAGCAAATTAAATGTCTTGCATATTATTTTAGACATTAAAACCCCATAATATTAACTCTCGAAATAACCAACAAGATAATTTCTTAATCAAAATGAACATTTTGTATAAAGTTTTAAGCATTTCAGCAGCTAAAAACCACACTTATTACTTATTAATCATTGTGTAATCACCCTTAAACCCATTTTAAACCATTTGAAAAGTCCATTCAACTATAACTCTCAACCAATTGGAGTATATAAACCAGAAGAGCTTAACTTCTAATAGGGATTAAACTCATGGTATAACTATAACCCATTGAGTTTTTCTTTGCAGCATTTGCCTTGGCTTGTGGTCAATTAGGTTTGACTTATGGTACAGGCTATGCCGCATAAAAAAAGCAAACAAACACTCAGCTCTGCGGCAATTTGTGTGAATTTGGCTTAAAGTTTTTTATGTGCTAAGCACAATAGATACAGAAAAACGAGAAGGAACATAGAGAAACCCTATAGTGTGTGCGGATAGATGTGGTCTAAAAACTCAACCACAGACAACTCAATAAAAAACGCAGCTAACCCACTGACAGCACTTATCAAAACGTTCAATCAATCAATCAACTGTTGCCAGCAACTAAACACTGTACAAAAGGCAGACAAGAGAGACCCAAAGAGCAAAAAAAAATGTATAAGAAGAATACATATAGAAAAAAATATCACTCATACGCCCATTTGTGCACAGAAGAAAAAAACACACACATAAAATCCACGTAAATCAGCTTAGGGAGCAGCAAAAAAAAATAAAATTGAAAGCAGCAGCCAAAAGCACAACGGCAACATCCAAAACGCTATAATCAAAACACACACACACACACACACATGGCCACACAAATAGGTTATGTGCCCGCATTGATACAAAGGACATATGGCAGGACATGGGCATAACAAACATAAAAAGGAAATACCGCTAGGGCGACTTTGATTGTATCTGTGTGTGAGTGTGTTTGTGTGGTAAGTTTTTGTTCTGTGCACCCTGCCCCTCTGCTGTCCCTCTGCCTGCTGACCCAAAGACCTGTACGGCCAGGTTCTGGCCGGAAAAAACAAGCCGCATGACGCAGCGCCTGGCAACAAATCAGCGCAAATCACACAAACAAAAGCCAGCGAATGTTTTTCATTTGTTGTTGTTGTTGCCTGCTGTTGTTCCTATTCGTTTGTCAAACTGTCGTCGCAGGACAACGACAAGGACTTCACCTGCCTTTGACAAGCCCGTCAGTTAGACAGTTACTCAGTTAGTTACACAGTCAGACACATGTCGCGCTCTCAGGTAAGCTAGAGACTAGATGAGGCGGCGCCACGCCCCCAACAGAAGCTGCTCGTTAGTCGCCTGACATGGAGATATACACATATACACATGCATAAACATATATTTTGTTGAGCAACTTTCTGACAGCCGCGACGCGACTAATAAAGCAATTTCGAGCAAAGGAAAAACATGATGGCAGAGTTATCTACAGGTTGCCGAAGATTAAATGCCTTCTCGCCCAATAAGAAACAGAACTGCGATAAATTTCTATATTTACTTAATGATATTACTGTGTGATATACATGCTATGATCTTCCAGTCATGACTACAAATAAAACGGAAAATTGTCGCTGCTTCGGTTTCAGTTCAGGAAGCTGATTTTACACATCCATGAACCCAGGCTTTTGTTTAAACCTTCCTTCGTCACATTATTTTAAAATAAATATAAAATTATTATAGGTATTTATTATAAAGAAAAAATATGTCGTGTTCTCAATTGAGAAGGAGAAATAGCTATAGAAAATTTTCCTTCTGAGGTCAGCAAGTTTAATTTTTATGAAGGTTGAAAGACGTCTCTACGACAAACTTTGTGACAACACTAAAATACCCGCAGGGAAGCGTATTAAAATGCTTTTGAAAAGCATGAAAAATGAAAAATGGAAAATGAGACAAGCTGCAATGAAGTACGTAGCAAACGAGGGACGCCATCTTGCACATGCATACATTAAAAATACATACACTTGCACACACACACATACACACACACCTACACCGTACAGTGTACACACACATTGTACACATATTCGCAAATTCGCAGATACTTTTTTTGTGGTAGACGCACATCCTTTAGATTGCGGCACATATTTGCATATGATGTCTATATGCAAATGGCAGGGCGAACATGGAGCTGACGCCGAAGAAGCTGCTGTGGCATGCTACATGCAGCATATTAACATATCAATCATTTGAAGAGCCATACCCCAAACCCATAACGATCCCCCCGCGCTCGATGCCTGTGTCCCCACATCAGCGGCAGCTGCCTTTAGGCGCTGTGCAAACATTTAGTTAATCTTAAGATGAGTTTTCTAGCTGTTGACAATACGTTGTTGCGATGTCGCTCCCCCTCCCTTTCCTTTTGCTCTCTCGGCGCAATGTGGCATGTTGGAAATTGTAACTTGCAACTAATTGGAATATTGTTTGGCTTTGTGCCTCATAAATTCAACAATTCCAGTCGGCAGTTTATTGTGCATTCGGTTACAATAAATTAATGCCACAAACTTGCTGCTAACATTGTCAACGTTATCAACTTGCCTTGGCCATTATTTAAACTACACACATACACACACAGTTCGCACAACATTGTCAACATTTTGTAATTGTTGTGCTGATTGTTTAATTGCGGCCATTTTGTGTCCACTTCCGACATTTGCGCCTGTCCGACTTTCCAGTTTCCCCTCGTTCCGCCAATTCAATTGTTATTTCCCCGGCTATTCCGTTCATTATGTAATATAAAAAAGCTCATATGTTGATAGGTTTTAATACCCTGTCGCAATAAAATGCTAAAAAGGGCGACAAAATAGTTTCTATAAAAGAATTCACGAAATTCTGCGTAAAAGATTGTAGAATAAAAGTATATGTATATAATTTAATTATTTAGCTATTCTTTAAATGATTACAGGTTTCATAAGGTATTATAAATATATTTTCCTAATTTAAAAAAACGACATCCACATCTATCTACAGGGCATCTTTGAAGCGATCCTTAAATTCTGATTACTTTTTATGCCATTTACTGGCCGCAAACAAATTAGCGCGACAATTTCGTCAACAGCCATTTAAATCATATGCATTTTATGATTTATTTAAATTTATTTTCATTCAAGGTTTTTATATTATTTTCTTTATTTATTTATTGTTTTTTTTTTTGACACTTTTCCGCTTTTTATGTACACAAATATATCTAGAACGCCCTTTGCTGCGGCATTTTAAATTGACTTTTTACAGTTTTGTTGGGCAAACAGTTGACGTGCATATTTTAAGAATTTATTTGCATATTTGTTGGGCATATTTACATGCATTTCCCATATATATGTATGAACATATATACATTAATATTATTTGTGCAAATAATATCATTTTGATAGACATAATTATAAATTTGCATAATTCGCAATTGACTTTTATGCCTGTCGCCAAATGCGCAAATATTTGTATATTTATTTAAATCATTTTAATAGGCGCAAACTTATTTAATTGTTTAAATAGCAAATAATATTGCCAAACAAATTACGCTTCATCGGTTTTTTACCCTTGATTTATTTATTTATTTCCTAGCTGATGGCCCCGCATATTCCACATGCGGTTTTTGCACCGATTGTTTATAATCCCTTTGTCATTGTGTCCTGCGGCCACATAAAGCGACTATTAAAAAGCCGCTGCAAGCGCTTTAATTGCATTTTATTAGAATTTATTGACACTTCACAACAGCAGCTGCAAATTGCTGTTGTTTTTTTGATAAACACCGAAAAGAAAAAATTAAATATCATAAAAATGGCAATTTAATTTTATTTTGTTATTCACATTTATTTTGATTATATGTTTATTTCATAAACTGTCCAATTAAGTATCTGTTGTCTAGTTAGAATTATTAGCTGGGCTTAAGCCCAAATTTTCTAACTGATATTGTTAATAGACAGGTGAATATTTTCATGTCATTTAAACACATAACTATTGTTATTAATATAGAGACTATAGTGCATTAAATAGAACATTCATTTATTTTTGAGTCAGACAAGACAGATTTAACCAGACCCATTTGTATTTTACTTAAACTCTAACTCCAAAGCTAGCTTTTGCTTAAAAAGCTTTAAATTTAATAAAATGACATTTAGATAACTGCTAAATTTTAGATAGTTCTACTACACTAAATTTGTTATTTACCACAAAGTTTCGTTTTCATGAATAATGTTTAATAGTATCCCTTGTGCTTAATTCTTTTAGTGTATTAAATATACATTTTCTCTGAATCAATTTTGTTGTTGTTTACCAAAGTTTATATCTTTAAAAAGAAGGCAGAAATTTGAGCTTTAGTTAGCTTATTCTATGACACCGCATTTTCTTGGCATGATGCAATGTGCGCAATGCCCGAAGCAAATTTTGTCGTCTTTTGGCACACTGATGTCATTTCCAGCTCAAGCTTAAGTATCGAGAGAGATATTTTTGTGCAATGTCTTTAAATCACTGAGCGAATGCCGAATTGCGTCATTATCTCAATTTCAACTTGCTACAGTTTTGAAACAGCGCAAACGAGTTTTTTAAGCTCGTTTTTATATTTTGCTCTGCTGTGATTTCTAATGTTGATGCGGATGCTGTCGACGATGATTACCAATTAGATGAAACTAGATACGAGATACGCGAGAATCCCATTGATACTCGATGCCAGACCCTAAAGCAAGCTTTAGACTTTGCTTCGAGACTCCGCTGAGATAGGCAGCCCCAACTTGATGCAATTTAATGAATATGTAATGGCTAAAATACCAAAAAAAAAAACACTTGCCGCATAAATTTGGAGTGCCCCTGCCGCCGTACCGCCAGCACAAAGAAAATATCATTATCATTGTCTGCGCCATCTGCCCCTGCCTTCTATTACTTTCTATCTTTGCTCGGGCTCTCACTCCCTTTTTGTGCTCCCCCTCTCTCTCTATGTTTTCTCTGCACTTGGCAGCTGTTTTCCTGCGGGTGCGTCAAAAAATTTCGGCGTGCCAATCTGGCAAAACTTTTAACGCCCCTGCAACTTACACCCTCTTATTTATTTTTCTCTTCTTTGCTTGGGGCCCTTTTCTTTATTTTATTTCTGGTAATTGCTGTAACATAATTTGATTATTAAAATTTAAATATTAATTGAAAAAATGTGTTGTACACTTTCATTCGACCAAAAGCCGTAAAGTTTCGCCCCACACAGCTCATTTAGTTGAAGGACACTTTTGGGTTCCCTCACACGCTATCTGTGTTGGGATTTTGAGGTTATGTGTGCTTGTATTTGAGGTTATGTGCTGCTTGTTAATCAATTAGTCGAAAAGCTGATGTTGCATTTAAATGCTGTTTGTTGTCTCAAGATTTATGCGGCTCATAAATGTCAAATGCACACACAGACCCGCAAAACACCTGCTTAAAAGCCTTGTAACTGTCGCATAAATATAAGTTATATATATATTTGTGTATATTATATGACAAGGAAACCTCAATTAATCTTGATAATGTCAGCTTACAAACTGCTTGACTTCTGCTAGCCCAGGGCGGGTTTGGGGCCCTTGCATCAATAAATGCCCATCAGCTGCAGCTGCAACTGTGGGAATAGAAACAAGTGGCAGGCAGCCAGGCGGGGACTAAACAATTCTATGTAGGACATTTCAAATAAAATATTTCATGCAAAGTTTACAACACACACAGACAGACAAACCGAAAACTGTAAAGAAACCATATGTCAATTGCACACACACTCCCACACACACACACACACACACACACACAACCGTAACGGACAGCAGACACGAAAGCTTGAATGCTCAGATACTTTGCTGCCCCCTTGCCCCCTGTGGCAGGCACAATAGCATGTCAAATGCAAAATGCAAAAACACACTGCAAACTGTGGGCTGCGGTGGTCGGGACCGGGTTGCCTGCCAGTGCTACACAATGTTTTTGAGTGCCGAGCCCCTCAAGCGTCCCTCTCACCTCTCAATGTTGCCGTTTTTTGGTCGTCGCTGTCGTCTTTGCTGCACCTACAGCTTCCGGCCTTTGTTGAAATAACCATAAAATCAAGATAAGTTATTGGATTTGCTGGACAGGAAGCGGGGTATAAGCACTTCTGAGCACTCCGTATACGCAATGTGCTCACAGCCAAAAGGTTGCCAGACTGTGCGACTGTGCCTGTCCTTGTCCTCGTGCTCGTCCTCGTCCTGGTCTTCGTCCTCGTCCTCATCCTCGTCCTCGCCCCTTGTGCCTGAAACGTTGTGTGCTGTGTCGTAGATTAATTGCTTTTTTGGTACTCTTTTTTTTGCTGCAAAAAAATGCCATTTTTGTGTAATATAAATACTATTTTTTTTATTTTTATACCCTGTATATATAAAAAAGGTCTGAAATGGGTATCATCGGTGTTGGATATCTCTGTAACGGGCGGCGTGATACTAAAGCAAATATATAGCGTATTTATTCTTAAAAGTCATTAATTATAATATATATATTTTATAACTACAAACCCATACAAATTCAGCGCCTGTAGGGACAGCAAATTTGATATGTGTCGTATGCAAAAAAATGTCACATTTTTCAATGGAAATGTCAATTTGCGATACTGGTTCTTCTTGGAACTGCCAATTCGCGAAATATAAAAGGCAAAATGATGAACACGTATAATAGAGACTGCTTTTGACGATAATAGCTTCAAATGTGATACTCAAATACTCAAATGTCAAGCTTAAAGGTATTACATTATTGCAAATTTATTAGAATTTTTAGTAACAATTTTAGAGATATATTCTCAAGATTCGATACTCATATTTCTGTGTCAAACTTATTCTTAAATTTTTTTCATGATTGGTTTGAAAAATCATTTAAAATATATATTAATTACATTACATATTTACCCAAGCTATCGAAATGTAATATATTTCAAACTATATTCAAAAATTATATTTGATTCAAAAGTCATAGCCTGTTATCAGTTTGTTGTCAAACAATTTCAAATGTTTTTTTAATTAATTAAAAAAGTCAAATGAAAATTCGTAAATATTTTACGCGATTTTAAAATTTGAAAATCTTTTTTTTATATTTATTGTTAAGTGTGTAAATAAATTTAAAATAATTTATGCGTTAGGCATTACCTTAGACCCGATTACAGGGTACATGTTTCTTTGGCATTCTCACAATGAGCATTTCTATTCATTTTTTTTTGTGAATTTTTCTGCCGCCTGTGAACTTTTGTGAGCCAGAGAGCAATTGCCCAGGCGACCTGGCACCACTGCGACCCACTGCTAACTGGTAGTTTCACCACCGACTGCTGCCCCCATTGCCACTCCCAGCGCCACTCGCCCCGCCAGCTAGCTTTTCTTTATATAAATAGTGGCGTTTGCTGTTGTTGGCGCGCACAATGCGCAGCTTAGCGCCTGTGCTGGCCGGAGAAGGCGGGAGGAGACACGGAGTACGCCCAGTGACTCCGCTGTGGCGCCACACAATCAGTTTTCGCACTTGCCGTTGTCGTTCTCGTCCGTTGCCACTTCAAGGAGAGAGGTGTGGCAGGGGGAGGGGGGACGAGGCCTTGTGCTTTGCCGCACTAATGCGATTAAGCCGCTTGTTGTGGCTGTCAACGCGTTGACTGGCTGACTTTGCCCAGTGCCGCATGCCGCATGCCGCCTGCCGCGTGCCGCGTGCCCCTTGCCACCCGCCCTGCACACCGCTCCCCGGCCCCGAGAAGCCGGCTCGGCAAGCTGCTTTTGT
The DNA here is from genome assembly GCA_035043565.1 of Drosophila robusta. Taxonomy (NCBI): domain Eukaryota; kingdom Metazoa; phylum Arthropoda; class Insecta; order Diptera; family Drosophilidae; genus Drosophila; species Drosophila robusta. Next base: position 9,402,107 of record JAWNMW010000584.1, read on the forward strand.
AATTCACTTAAGTGTGGCATTTTGGCCTGCGGTAAACGGCCGCCATTGTGCGCGTGCCCCACTTGCCCCACTTGCCCCCGCCGCCCGGCCGCAGATCTCTTTAGCATACGCCCCTGGGCAGTTGGACAGCTGGTGCAGAGCTTACCTTTGACTATATGGCAAGGACTTTAGTTTAATCATAAATTTCATTTCGCTCAAGTGGCGCATGTTAAACACAATTTCACTATGCGCCACACGCTTTCAACGTGCCACACAGTCGGCGCCGCAACCAAAGCCAGTCCCAGTGGCTGCAAACAGAAACCATCAAAGCCACTGTCTCGAGCTGGTCCTTAACCCGGCTAACTACAATTTATGATGACATTATGGCGTGCGACTCTAATCAGATATCAGCTGGCGAGTCGCACTAACAGTTAACCGTAAAGGTTCTATTAAGGTAGCGCCGTAGTATTGTATGTCGACTCTACGGACTGGTGGCAAGTGTCACGCCCCACATTTACAGACATACCCTAGCCGAAGCGATTAAACGAATTAAGAGTGTCTTATGGGGTTAAATAACTGGCATAAGTAGGCAAAGCTGCAGCCATAAAGTGTGCCCAGGCAGCTTTAGTAGCTAAAAGCTGAAGGAGCTATGTTCAAGCGCTCAGTTGACCTCAAGGAACTCCACTGCTGTTATAGGTAGAGTTGTGAAAATTGGACTGTGGATTCGTGGAAGCCCTATTTGCAAATATTTTGTAAACCAATTAGCTAATTTTGTATTTTTTAAATATTGTGAATTTTAAAGAAATAATTTTTGTTTATGCGAATATAATATTTTAACATTTTATCTAAGGTTTTGACTTGCTGCACATCTAATAAATACCTCAGTTTTTTTTAAATTTCATTTTATTTTAATCTATTGCTTTGCTGCCTTCTGAGCAACATGTTACGTTAACATTCTTATCGACATGTTTTTGCTTAGCAAATAACTATTCTAGGGTATCTGCCAGGCAAGCACTCATGTTTTGCATGTTTTGTGCCGCTTTCAGCACACGCACAGCCTGCGGGCAGGCAGGAGGGCAGGAAATCTTTATGAGCTCACACGCTCATCAGGAAGCCACGGCGCCGGCAATCAGGCAAGCCTAGGGGTAAAAGAGGGACTACGAAAGCGGGAGGTGGGGGGCCTACAGGCGTTGCCAATTGGAGTTTATTAATTTGGGGCCGTGCGTGTTGAGTGCCAACGTTGAGTCGAGATATTTACAATTGTTGTAAATATTTCCTTTATTATTGTAATTATATTTATGGCTAAGCGGACGTGGAATGTGGAACTTGTGGAACTCTGCTGTTATTTTGTGTGTGTGTGTGCGTCAACAGGGGGCGGGGCAGAGCCGACATGGCTCATGACAATGTTGCGTGTCACTTTGGCTGGCTTTTTTTCTGTTGACTCTTTGGCTGCGCTTGCCGCATTAGCGGCATACTTAAACGGATTTTTACTGGCGAAAAAGCCAAAAAAAACAACCCACATCCAATTAGCTAAATATTTTGTAAATCATTTTTTTATTATTTTAATCTGGCAATTTAGGGGCAATTGTGAAAATATCCCATTTGCGGCAGGAAAATCGGTGTGTTTTCAACTCATTTTCCGCACTCCGCGCACCTAACTTGGCTCTAAATGTTATTTATGTTATTTCTGCTTGTTTACTCTTACAGGAGGCAAAATTTATGCCGAGTGCCAGGGGAAGGAAAACGGGATGCGCTATGGAGCACAGACTTCCGGCACGGACACGGGCACGGGCACGGGCACGTCAGACTTGACTTGATTTCAGAAAGTTGGCTACACTCTCTGTTGAAGGGGAGTAGAAGCAGCAGCTGACGGGGCGTGGCACTGTCCTGATGTCTCAGGTAATTATGCATATTTAAGCAGTTTTGTCTACAACAGTTTTCGAGCCTAAAAGCGTCCTTTCAAATGAATTATTTATGCAAACTGAGCCTAGTCGGGGGTGGAGCCGAAGTTGGGTCTAGGATACTGGCATATGCAAACATTACCTCAAGTTGTTGTCAAGTGGATTTAACGTAGCCTAGGGCCTGTCAGGCGAACGCCTCGTATACGTAATGTGGTAATGTGTTTATGTGCTCTTTAAAGCTCACCTACACTCACATTGATGGCGGTCTGTGGTTGTAATTGGGCACCCCAAAAGCACGCTATATATATATATGTATTTTCAGACATATATATGTACATATATTTATATATTGCGCCTTGAAATTAATGCCACACTATTAATGCTAATGTCGCAACATCGCTCCATCGCACTCGACATTTGTCAATGACGATACATTTTCGCTTTGAATACCCTGAACACATCAAGTAGGCCAATGGGCTGTTTAAATTTGTAATACAGTTTGTGTTAAATGCTAAATGTATAACCTTTAAATATATCAAATAATTTTTACTAGGCTTTAAAGTACGCTGGGTTTTGCAGCTCGAGGCTTTTGAGCAGTGAAATGCATTTTGATGTATGAGTAATTTTAATTAAAATATTTTTATGAATGCCTCCACTTGCTACAGGGCATTAAACATATGATGTGTTTTAAGAAAATTGCTTCATAAACTTGATACTTGACAGTTGTGTACATCATGATGTATGAGTTATTGTAATTAAAATTTATCGATGGCGCTACTTCAATAAAAACTTTTAAGCGCTGCTCAAATACGCCACAAGATATTTGTGTATACATCTTGATGTATGAGCAATAAAAACACACCTGTTGAAACTTGCCACATCTTGATTTATGTGCGATTTTAATAATAACGCCACTTTACATCTTGATGTATGCGCAAATCTAATTGGAATATTTCATTGCCTGCTTAAACTTGCCGCAGAGCATTTTTCAGTCGATTATTTTCATCTGAATCACTTTTACTTGATCTGCTTCAATGTGATTTCATTTCATTTCCCACACACACACACACATACACATACACACCGCCACCGCACTCACACACTTCAATACACAGCTTTGCTTTCAGCTTAATTGTTTTGCAACTAAACATCACAGCCAAATGCCTTTCATCATTTTACCATGGCCCAAAACCGAAAACCCAATGCCCATTGCCTGCTCAATGCTGATTGTTGTTGTTGTTGTCGTTGTTTTTGTTGTTGTTGGCCCAGGCAAAATCGTGTCTAAGTAGCTTTTGTGCAAATGAAAAGCGGAAAATGAACGAACAGCAAAACGAAAAACGAAAACGTAAAAGAACTGTAGCACACTTTGAGGCGAAAATCAAAAGCGCCATTGAGGAGGGAAGGCGGCGAATGCTACTTGGTGGGGCTGGGTTGGGGCGCCTGGAGTGTCCTGCCAATTGCCTTGGCAGCTAATTAAAATGTATTTAAGTGCGTCGTCGCCCTCTCGCAAGCTTCTCTCAGTGCCAACTGCGAACCGAGTTGGTAATTTATGCCATTTTAATAGAATTTTCAAAGCACACACACCCACACTTCAAAGCACACACACCCACACACACAAAGGCAAATAATAAATTGGTTTATTTAGGACTGAACAGAGCAAGGACATGTGTGGGAGCGAAGACAACAACAACAGCAAATAAAATAATGCTGCCCGGTCGGAAATTAGCATAGTTTAAGGCTTCAGCCAACATTTTTGCAGCATAGTTTGCGGGCCAAAAACTTTTTTGATGTTTTTGCCAATTTCCCGTGCAAACGATTTACAAAAAAACAGAAAAAAAGTCGGGTGTACCCAATAGCGCAATACTTGTTCATAGTGTTAAAACAGCTACCATTAACATGTAGCAATATTTGTACACAGAAAAATTAAAGAAATTCAAAAAAATTTACATAAATTTAATAATTTAAATTTTAAATTTCAAATTTGTATCCTATCGAAAACGAGTACCAAAAAATTCACGGATGGACAAACCCAGTATTCCCTATTCACATCGTGAACGAGTATAATAAGTAGACCAACATTTAGGCAAGAACTTTAAAAGCGCGTTTAATTTATTGATTCCGGTCAAGAGACTCCCCCCGGGGGCGTTACATTCGATGGGCGTGGTCCGCAAGCTTGTCGTAGCTGCGCAAATTTATATGTTTGCCCTAAATAGCAATCAAAGGCTTAACAATGAATGTCTAACCCCGCCCCTCCCCAACCCCTTAACCTCCACACAAATGTTCACTTAATTGAACTTTGAACCGAACCGCCATCGTATTGAATTCCAATTGGAGTTGAGCCTTTGAGTGCTGGCGAAATGAAATTTAAATAGTTGCGGCTGCCTAAATAAACTCAAGTCCTAAGTAAATGCCTGGCTGAGTTCAAAAGCTGATCTGTCATTTGTTGTTGCAATTGTTGTTGTTATTGCCGCTGCTGCTGCTGCCGTTGTTGTCTCAGTTTCTTTGTTGTGCGCTTTGTTGTTTCGCATTTCTTGGCTTGATAAATGTGCCGCTAACAGACAAAACCAAAAACAAACACATAAATCACCAGCACGTGGTTGGCGTTTAGGTGAGGGGCACCTACTTATGTTAAACAAAGCAGGCGCAGGCCAGGCGGAGAGAGAAACAGAGAGGGAGAGAGAGACAGCTAGTTAAAGTCTAACATTATTATAATTATAGCCACGTTGCAATCTTTTATATAGGTCCTTCCTTTTGCGCCAATTCTAGTTCGTGTTAAAGCCACACTTTGAGGTGCTGCTTTGCTGGTTAACCAGAAAAGTATTTAAGATTCCCAACATTACGACTACCTATTTTCTAACTAGCTCATTTTGTTCCAATACAAGAATTAGTGAGTATTTATTCCTTAGAATAAATCGATAACCTATATAATATTTTATAAATAATATATAATATTGACACACATAATTAATGCAATACTTAGCCGCCTGCTGGTCCAACTTTTCTTTTCATTTCCTTTTCAAAGAATTCAATTTTATTTTTAGCGAACGTTTCGTTTATAATTAGCTCTTCCTTAGCTTATGTACGAAAATAACCAAGAGAACTCTGCTTATAAATAGCTTCTCCGCTAAAATCCGGGAAAGTACTTCGGTATTTTTCCTTTTCTTTAATTTCCAATCAATAACAAGGAAAATACCAAAGTAGCTCTCTCGATTTAACTCTCTAAAGCATTACTAACTTAAGTTATAGTGAGCTTTATTCTGAGCTGTAAGCTCCCTATTCAACTGTCGGCATTGCTAACCCCTCCGCTTTTCCCTTTTCCCTAGATAGCCCAAGTCGGTCTTAGCCCTGTTGAATTGAACTCAATTTCACCTTCGTTTCCGCTGCTCTACTTGGCTGCCTGTTGGTCGAACTTTGCCTTTCTTTTCCAAGAATTCTTTTATAGTCGGTGCGAATGTTTCCTTTAATAATTGGATCTACCTTAGCTTTTGTACGAAAATAGCCGAGAGAACTCTGCGTTGCCCTATCGCAAAATTCCTGGAAAGTATTTCGATATTTTTCTTCGATTTCCAATCAATAGCAAGGAAATGCCTTTAAGTAGCTCTCTAGATTTAACTCCTTTAATCATTACTAACTTAAGTTCTAGTTAGCTTTCTTCTAAGCTGAAAGTCCCTCATTACGAACCCCTTTCCTTCTTCAATTTCCTGCCTGGGTCACGTCGCTCAGCTTTCGCTAGATAACCCAAAGCGGTCTTAGCCCTGTTGTATTGAGCCTGATTTGACCTTCCTTCCCGCTGCTGCTGCCAAATGTTTTGTTGTTTTTCTAATTTCTTTATCGATCAAATTTGTTAACACAAAACACAATACGCACTTGGGCCAACAATTTGCTACCCAAAATGAGCCAACATTCCGAATTCCCAAAATTCAAAATCCAAAATCCAAAATCCAAAATACAAGTGAATTCTGTCAGTTGGCAAACAATGCAGCCAGGCGTGAGTGTGTATGCCACTAGACCCATGTGTGTGTGTGTGTGTGTGGTAAAAGCCAAATGAAATTTGGCCACAGTCAAGCTGAAGCAGAAGCTGAAGCTGTGCAACACACACACACACACACACACTTCCTGCCAACCGCAACAGCCAAAATTTATGCCAATATTTGCATTCAATGCCCCAAAAATAAACCGTAAAATGGTTGTTGGCACAGCTCCGAGAGCTGCCCAGCACAGCGGGCAACAAGGCTAGGAAAGAGGGGGTGGGGAGGGGGCTGAGGCTGGGCAGAATGTTGGCGCTGCGTGGTGCGACGGGGGCGGGGGGTGGGGCTGCTGTGCTGTGGATAATATGCAGCCTGTGCGCCTGCATTCGTAGGCTCAAAATTTCATATTTATGATAGCAGGCTGAAAGGGATGGAGCTTGTGGCGTTGCGCGGTGTGCGGGGGGAGGCAGTGTGAATGTGTGCATTGACTGCAATAATTCAATTGCACACCTACGCAATTTACTGGCGCCACAACAACAAGAACAACAACAGCCGAACAACAACAACAATCAGTTGAGAGCCTATCGGAATATTGAAATATCGTAGGAGTTGCTCTTCTGGTCAGCTGTGGGAAAACGTTTAAAGCGCTTGAACGCACAAAACCAACACACACACACACACACACACACACACAAGGTTAAAGCCAACACAGACACACAAACACACCCACACACATGTGCATAAGGCAAACATGGTCAACATTTAGCATATTCGGAAAGTTGGAAGCTCAAAATCTCTCGCAGGCGACTCGGCCCGGTTCGTGTTTTCGGCCCCGCACAGAGCAGGAGTTGGGCATAATTGGATTTGTTTAGCTGTCAATATTATGTCAGAAGTTGACATCAAGAGTTTGACACATGGCTGCAGGGCATTATAGTGGAAGGGCGTGGGTGTAGAGGGGGCGTGGCGCGACAGACAGGCTAGGCAGCTCGACAAGCCGATAGCAATAGAGCTCAAACGAGATACAGGCACTCAGAAATTAGACGGGACAATCAGACAATCAGATAGATAGACAGGCGGACGGACAAGTCAGGCAATATGAATAGATAAAATGTCTTTTGTCTATATTTAAATGCCCTGTAAACCAATCACGGGGGCTGCTAGGGGTATATTGTAGCTGTGGCTACATTGGACTAAGGAAATTGGTATGTGGATTAAATATATTTATTGCATTCATTCATTTAAAATTAGTTTTGACATTATAAATATATATAGAAAGCCTTTGTATACATATAAATATAAATGCAAAAATATAGTTGCAAATTATTTGTCTTATATTTTCTATGTTAAGGCTAACTTTATTTGATATATAATTTCTCAAATTTTAGGACTTTCGTTTCATAAAGCCCGTAAAAAGCGTTCAATGAATTTCATGAGAACTTTTTATATTTGATACTTAGTTCAATTAAATCACATCTGGTAATAAGTAAATTAATTAAATTAAATTATACACAAATACAGAGTACTCGACTAGTCTAGCACTCTCAGCCAGCTTTAAGCTTCAAATTGACTGAAGCCAAGTCAAGTGAATGATACCCAAAATGTTGACATTCGAATGACGTGATTCAAATCTTTTTATAGCACACCCAACAGGCGCGAGTATCAAATTTAATGGTGGAGGGGAGGGGCAGCGGGTGGCAGCGGGGAGAGAGCGCCGAGCAGCTGCTTTTGACAGCCAACGTTTTGGATTGTTTGTGCAGGTGTCGAACTTCAAAGGGCGCTAAAAAGGGTAACACTCAAGTCGGCACTCGACTGAGTCGAGCCCTCCTTTACCCATCCGCGCCTCGCCCATTTCAATTGTCCTTTCAGGTCCTTTGGCGTATTTTACAGCTGATGCAAGCAAAATTTGCTGGCCAAGGCTGCTCAAGTAGCCGCTCGTTTGCCTTTGTTAGTTGCTGCTGCTGCTGTTGTTGTTGTTGTTGATGGGGTTTTTCCTGCCTCGACAAACATCCGGCTACACATGCTCGCAATACTATTAGTCTTCATATCAATTACCAAGCTCTTTCTCAGTTTTCGTATACTATATACATATATCTTTCTACTCAATCTGCCACAGCTGCCTGTGCAAATATTGCGCATACGTCACGTTGTTGTCTTTGCGTCTGTTTGCTTAAGCTGCCGTATATACACATATCTATGTATATATTTAACTTACAGCTCAAGCCAAACACTTGAGCCGTAAACCAAAATTAAAACAAGTGCACGAGAGCTGCTCATTAGCCACGCCCACCTCCCACTCACCAACGCCCACACAGCTGCTGCTGCTGCTGCTGCTGTTGCTGCTGTTGTTGCTATTGCTGCTGCTGTTGCTGCTGCTGCTGTTGCTGTTGTGGCATATGAATGATTTACATTTTGCTTGGCGGCGCCCAAACAGAGTTTTAATAAAGTATTTGCTCACTCAAGTGCAACAACAGCAGCGAAAGCAAATACTCAGCGTTAGGCAAGCAGTGCTGATAGACTAGAAGATACCATGAAAGAAGTAAATACAGAAAATTTAATAAGAATATATTATACAATTTGTTAGAAAAATATTCTATAATATAATGGTTTAGTCTCTTTGACGAATTATTGGCAAAAAGAAAGCTGAGCTGTATTTCTTTATATTTATATGTATTTACCTTCGAAAGTAGTTTTAAAACAAAACTCTTTTTATTTTATGTTCAAAATAAACTCCTAATAATTCTCAAAAAATAGTACTTTATGCCTTTATTTATTTATTACTATATTTAACAAATCTTAAGTCTAAATTAAGAAATAGATTAAGAATAATAATAAAAATTATCCCAATGCAGAAATAGCACTCCTTATTTTTCTTAAGTTTTATTTAGTTGGCTAAATAAAGTTGTTTGTATCAGAAGCTGGAAAGAAAATCGTTTGACCGAATTCGCTGAGCTCAGCACTCAACGATCCTGACAAATAGATCCTTAGAGATATAGTGGCAATTGGTTCAATTGCAAGTTTCCAAAAAAATGAATCGCAATTGCCCGCATTCTCGAGTCTAACATAAATATGTTACATTTTATGAATCCCCTCCTGAGTTCTTTATGTGTATAGGGTATAGAAGTGCAAACACTCAATGGCCAAAAAAAAGACGATATGGCAGATAAAGAGTGTGAGAGAGAGAGTCTGTAAGAGCTAGACAGACAGCGTGGAGCCAAAAAGTTGACTTTTGCAATCAGCAAGAGCTGCAGACAGTGCAAGTTGCCTTTGCTCCTCTGCTGACGTTGATGGGTGAGCGGCAAATTTTCAAGCTGACTGAATGACTGACACGGCGAACGTTGGGGGAGGGGAGGGGAAGGGGTGTAGGGGGTGTGTGTGCTGAGTTAAGTGCCTGACTTGGCACTGGCATAATTTACATATGCCAAACATGCAGCAAGCAGCAGAAACCAACAAGCGACAACAACAAATGAGCGCCGCATTGTTGGCAGGCACCTGCAAAAATGCACACACACACACACTCACACACACGCACCTGGCAGCAGTCTCAGCTAGGGTTTATATTTATATGAGTGATTAGCCACTGACAGAAGTTTGTAGGGCCGCATCTCTCAGGCTTGCCGTGTTTATTTATTAGCACTAGCTGTTGTTGCTGCTGTGGTGTGTGTGTGTGGGTGTGTGTGTGTGTGTTTGCTGTTGCCTGTCATGCCGTTTGTCTGTTTGTGGCTGGCAAATATAAATAGCTGCAGCAGCTGCATGCTTTGCACGTGCCACATTTTGCCTTCAGGCGCAACTTGAGCTGCGTTCCCTTTAAAATTGCTCAGCCGACGCTTAAAGTAGCCAAAACTACAGCGCTCAACGCTTTTCCCGGACCTCGCTAATGCTGCCTGTCAATATTTGAGTTTATTTGCAGCAGCTTCTGCTGTCGCCTTGCCGCTTGAGATTTGCTTTTTATGTTGCACGTTGCACACGTCGCATCAGCAGCAGCTGCCTGGTAATTGAGTTGGAAAAATGTTGTTGACGCCCGCCCAGCGCCGCGACATGCTGCGACAATTGCACCACGCGCCACACGCCCCACCCCCATTCCACATCGATGCCTCTGCCAATCCCCCCGCCCCCGTCCTCGCCCTGTGCGCGCTTGTACACTTTGCATATTATTACGTGAATTCTTTTCGTTTGTTGCAATTTCTGTGCACAGTTCGCGCTTTTGGGGCGCGCTTTTTATACCTCCCCATTTACTTCATTTTTTTGTTGCACGCTGCTGGCTGAAAACATGTGCGCAAACATTTAAATCAATTGTGCCCCATACGCCGCCCCAAAATGCGCCCCACCTCGTTTTCGCCTTTTGCAATTGTTATGCAAAATTCGAGCCACGCGCGCAAATCAAGCAACAAAATGCGCTAAAATTGACACGGCCCGCAGAAGCTGCCATCAATTTTGTTACTTTTCCCTTATTTTTTGCGTTCTTTGTCAATACCCAGTCCCAAAATGCCGCAAAAGCTGCACATAAATTGGCCTGGGGCGCTAAAGTACGAGACGCAGCGTGTTGCAACCGAATTTGATTATACTCATCCAATGTCCTTACAAGCAATTCGAGGGAAAAATCAATTTCATTTAGATGTTACATCTATAAAAGTTGCAAGTGGAGAATCTAAAATTATTATTTATAACATTAAAGATAAAGAGCCTTGATATTCATCCTAAAATATCTAGAGGCTTAATGCAAATGAATAACTTAACATAATTATTTATATTTTACAATAAAGCAAAAAATATATCCTAACAATAAATTTAAAATGCATTAATCTAGAGCTCATTTATAAAATTCAATAATTAAAATATGTTAATACTTGGGTTTCCTGAGATTGGGTTGAGGCTTAGACCTAAAAACTTCAGCTAATAATGCAAATTTTTCAAATCCGCTAATTTTAAATTTGATTAACTTTGATCCTTTCAATATTTTGTAGAGCGATTTTATTATGCAAAACTTCGCCTATCGATTCGATAGGCTGTTAGGTTAACCAACAAGTTAGACAGAGAGGGGGATGGGCCGGATGGGGAAAGTTACTTGGCCGGCAGTTTTTCAATTTCGATTTGTGGAGCGATTTAAATTTTAAGCCGCTGTCGTCGCAATTTTCCTTGGCATTTGCCGTGGCAAAATTGCATAAAATTTCGCCTTGCTGTCTTGCGCTCAATTCCTATGCAGGAAGGAAGCGGCTGGGCGGATGGGCGTGGTGCGCGGTGCGCGGTGCTGCGGGTTTTCTATATAGCGCTCATGCGCTGTCCCTTTCTATTTGCTGTTGCAAGGTGCACAGTTTCTCACACACACAGACTGTGGCACGGCGAAGGTCGCCACGGCGCAGTTGCATGGCATGACATGGCATTATACGAGCTTTGGATACAGTTAGACTCGTAGCTTTACGTAGGCCCACGTCGACGTCCTGAAAAGCGAGCAAAGAAAAAAAAAATTAAAGAAAAAAATGGAAAAAAAATTACATTTGCAACTAAGCCCACTTGAAAGCCAATAAGGTGGAAAGCAAAAGCAGCTGTTGAAAGAAGCAGAAATTGTACATTTTTCACATTTTGCAACTTGCTTTGTGGCAGCCGTAAAAAGTCATCAGCGTTTTATATTTATATATACACATGTGAATACATATATATATATATATTATATAAGTATATTATGCAAATGATAGTGCCCATAATAAACCTAATAGTACGACTCTTAAAGCTATTTAAATTAATATTATTATCATAATTTCTCTCTTTTGCAGAGCTTAAAAACACGCACGGCACAACAAATTACTCAGGTAAATATACATACATATCTGTGTTTGTTGAATTTAATTTACCTTGTGAATAGACATTTAATACCCTGGAGCAATGCGAAATGCTAGGAAAGATATGCCAAAGTTGTTTTTATGTATATATGTAAGAAGTAGAAGAATGCATTATTTTTTACAAAAATGTTTATTGAAATTGAAATTTGTATGGCAATTTATTATTTTCAAAATATCTGCGTTTTTATGTATTTAAAACATGTTTTACATGACCCGACTAAAGTTCTAATCATTTGATTATTATAGAATTTAGTTCCCAAAGAAAGAATTGGTCAAAAAGTGAGTGAGCTAATGAAAAATATTTTCACTGTATATATATATATAATATTTTTCAAATATTTGAGTAAGATTCGCTTTTTAAGATATTTCATACATACGCCAGGGTATTTAAATTCTACAGCCCGCTCCAGTTAGCTTTAGTTATTCAAATATATATATATATATATATATATATATATATATATATATATATATATATATATATATATATATATATATACATATTCTTTTTAAATTGTTTCTTTTTGCTTAAAGGCCTGCTTCCAAGTGGCCGCAATTAAATTTAATTAGTTTAACTTCAAATTGCACAAACTAATTGTCGAATGCGTGCGCGTCTTAAATCTCTTTCCATTTAATTTGCGTTTTATGACAAGTGTCGCCCTGTTGTTGTTGTTCTTGTTGCTTCCACAGAACATTTTACGAGCGCGCAACGTGCGAAACTTCAGTTAACAAAAAAAGCCACATTTAAGTAGCAGTTTATAGTGGGGTCGTGGGGCAGTGGGCTAGACGGGGGGACATGTCTAAGCTGTGGCATGATTTGCCGCTAATTGGCCAGATAAGAGCTTTTTAGCCATGTTTTAATTGGCCACTGGAACTGTTAACTGTAAATTGTGGCACACAACTCGCATTAGACATGCGGCAGGTGTAGCAAGCTGCATAGCTCTCGCCCCATGTGTGTGTGTGTGTGTGTCTGTGTGGCACTTGGAAGTTTTGGCAACATGCAACTTGGCAAATTAAAAGCATACTTTTTGGCGACTTGCAACCGCACGACAATGCAATAAAAGTAAACTAGTTGCAACTACTTGCCGCTACTTGCCGCTGCACTTGCAACATGGCAAACAATTGAGCAACTCGTTCAAGAAGAAAATCAAAATGCACTGATAGAAACCAATTGAAAGCGGGCCAAGAAGCGGGTGCGGGCTAACCTTAGAGACAAAAGAAGCCAACAGCAGTTGCAGGAAAAACTTTATCCTGCGACATGTCGCAGTGTCCTTACGCCTTGCTATATTGAATGTTTATTTGCATGCAATGAGGCGGCAAGTGTGTGTGCGTGTGTGTGTGTGTGTGGCGGGGGTGTGTGTGTGTGCGTGGCAAGCAAAACTTTGGCCAGAGTTTAAAATAGGTCGTTGTAGTCATTCCGGCAACAAGGGGTTAACAGCGTTCTTAATATCGCATGAAAAAGAGCACTGCAGCGAAAACAAAAAGAACTCCGAGTGCGCTAGTCGAGCGTGCACGACTATCTGATGCCCTGTAATCAGCTATGCTTACGCATACTCACATTTTTCACAAATTTTAATATTCTTTTTGCCCCCTTGAATGGCTACAGGGTATACTATATACTAAAAGCGAAAAAAAAACAAAAACTGCGTAACAAAGTTAAAATGAAACTTTTGCTGTGCCGCACACACAAAGACACACACACACACACTCTTACACACAAAACATTGCAATACTACTTGCTGTTTACGTGTGCCCTGCGCTCTTGGCTTAAAGCTCGAGCTTTACAAAATGGCTCCCGCCCGGTGAGTTGCGGGGCGGGGGCGGCTTTATTAAAGCACGGCTTAGGCTTAGCCATTTGCTCGGCTCTTTAATTTACGCAAATCGATAAGTCGCCGCTAAATGCGACACGCGTGTTTGCGGCGGCGCCTTTCAAATTATTTATTGAATTGCTTAGCTTTTCGTGGGGCGAGTGGAGTGGGGGCGCAGAGGCGGCTTAATCTAAGGCACACTCTATTTGCGGCTTGCGTGTGCAAATTATGGCCACAAAATGAAGACGATAAATTCGTGTGCCCCAACAAATCTGTTGTTAATATGCTTTTACCTTAATATAAATTAAGAGATTTACTTTATTCTCGTTTAGCTTGAGCAATCCCTTGCAGTTTTTGGGGCGATATGATATTAAGATTTAAGTTGAATGAAAGGCACGAAAACATTTATATATAGATATTTATATTTATAATATATTTGTATTACAAAAATTAATATATTATTATTATAATTGCAGTTGTATTACTATTATTTTCTCTAATATATGCAGTTATTCGTTTTATTATCAATGATTCCCTATTTAATTTAGTGATTCCAAAAACAATTTACCTATAAGTATTTATGCTTTTATTGAAACAATTCAATTAAATAAATGTTTTACCTTAACTGATATAGTTTATAATCTTCCTCGTTTATTTATTCAAAAATCAGGATTTACAGTTTTATATAAACTTACAGAATAATTGGAAAACAGCTCCAAAAATATCTAAAAGCCTCTTCTTTCGTTCAAAAATCTTGTTTCTTCAATAACTTAAACATTTCCCCTCCCACATAATGCATAAAGTCTTACAAAATTGTCGAACACTTGTTGAAAGTGCCAACAATTTTAATTGTCTTTGCGTTGATGTGAATTACGCATACGCCGCGTAAAACCAGCCGAACAGAAAAAGTGTCGAGCAAACGAAGCAAAATGAAAAGGGTGGCAAAAAAGCAACAACGAAAAAACAGGAGCCGAGTAGCGCAAGAAATGTCAACAATAATTTTTAATTAAGATTTGTTTTCATTTTTCATATTAGAGCACAAGGCACACACACACACACAAACACAACCTCCACACACACAGCGTCAGCGAGGAGTTAATTTGAATTTTATAGCAGTCAAGTTTGTGTAATTTAAGAGGCAACTACAAGACGAGGCGTTGAGCAACACATGTTTGCCAGTGGGCGTGGCACATGTGCAGCGCAGCAAAGTACATATGTAAAGAGTGTGGGTGTGTGTGTGTGTGTGCTGAGTGTGTGTTGTGTGTACTTTAGCGCTTTTTTAGACAGTTCTTTTGCAACTGCGCCAGAGCATGCTTCAATGCACACACACACAGAGCTGTTGTTGCCAGCGCCTGTCAGAGATTGCCAGCTATGGCCATAGACTGTCAGACAGACAGACAGACGGACGTACGGACGGACGACTCACATGAACTTTGCATTCAAAAAAAATGAAGCAAAGAAAAAAAGGAGGAAAACGAAACTTTTTCAATTTCTTCAGCTGCATTTTTGGGCTAACCCCGCTTCCGCCTGGTGCATGTTTGTTCTTGCCGCTGCTACAAGTTAATCTGCGCCATAGACTCAACTTGCTAACTGTCTGCAACAACCTCACACTGCGCCCCATGCCCCGTGCCCCGTGCCCCGGACTCCCCGCAACCATCAACTGGCAGTTCATTTCCTTGAGATTTTCACAAGTTTTTGCCCGGTTTGAGCTGCAGCAAAAGTTCTAATTTCGTTACATACTCGGCACAAATTACACATGTAATGCATATGTAAACCAAAGCCCCCCAGCCCCCCTTTTCTATTAGAATCTGTGCAATTTATTAGGCATCTGCAGGCCTGGAGCTATCTGCTCCATTACAAGCTCAAGTTTTATCGGACGTGCGCCAATAAGGCCAAGTTTATGCGGCAATTAAGTCTAAGCCGGGCCGAAGAAAATGCCCAGGCAAATGTGAAAACTTGCACGCGTGAGTATGCCGCAAAAATTGCATATATATATTTATATATATATATACATATTTGTGCCGCATGCCACATGGCACTGGAATGTGTTGCACAAACTTGCTGCAACATTTACTTATTAAATTATGTGCTCAAAGTTGTGCAAAGAAAGGCAAATGCCTTTCTGTCTGGCAATTATTTCATTATGTGTAAGCGACCTAAAACAAACCAACCCCCTTCCACGCTTCTCCCCTGGCCCCCATCCCCACACTCCCCCTCTCACACTCTCAAACGCTGCAATTGCTGCAAACGGCGCACATTTTTGTCGCCCAGCCGTAAAACGACGTCTTTTACGAAGACGCCTAAAAACTTTGTGCGCCACATTCGTCTAGCGAGCAGCCCCACCCTTAAGGTAAGGGTTGGGCCTTGGTTCTTCATTGTTATTAACATAATTGCATAAAGTTGCAGCTGAGTTGTGCAAAGTGTGGCAAAGACATTTTCGGAAGACAACGTTAAGCGCTTAATGCCGTTTATTTGCCTTTGCTGGCACCTCCCCAAGCCCCATTCGCCAAGCCCTATTCCATTTCTTTACGCTCGCCTTTCACGCTGACGTTGCATAATTTTTTTCTTCGTTTTTTACGCTTTTTTTTTTCTTTTCGCCGGCATCAGTTTTAATTATTGTGCCAAAGTCAGCAACAACTGGCGCTGCCTACTTACTTTTTTTATTTTTGTATTTTCTCCGGCTCTTAAGCTCCATTAATTTAATATGCAGCGCGTTCTGGCTGTCCGAGCGTCGTCTGGGTCAACGTTGCGTATACGCATCATTAAATGCGTCGTGGCACAAAGCGAGCCGCACGCAAATTAAAGTGCCATATAATTTTCTACCCATGCCACGGACACGCCCATGTCAAAGCACAAAAAATACACAACAGCTTTTGATGAAGGCCAGGAAGACTAGGTAGGAGTAACAAGTGCGCTAGCGCACAGAACTGACAGATATCCTGTAATAAGCACTCAGAAAATATCAACAACAAACTCTAGATAAATATAGGACTCCTTGAACGGTAAATGTATATAGAAAGTCTGTTTAATCGAATTTAAAATATCATGTATGTGGCATAAGGTTACAATTTTGTTTTTAATGTAGTAAAAAATGGTTGTTTGTTATAATTATAATTAATTATAATAATTATAATGGCAACTTCAGTTTGACTTGATAGATAAAAAACATAGCAGAGTCTATTTATCTTAATTTTATATTTACCATTTAATATGCTTACCTAATTTTTGACATGCACGCCTTTCCACACACTCACCAGTTACAGGGTATTCAAAATGTGTGCTTTGTGCACATTTTTTCAGCCGTCTTTCAGCTCTAGGCGCTTTTTGTGCCATTCCAAGCGATTTGCTAGGCGGATCTAAGTGATTATAAATAAGAGATTTTCCCTTTGCCTTTGTGAACCCAAGCACACACACACACACACACACACACCCAATGCTAATGCGCCAACGTGCGTGTGCGTGTGTGTCATGCGTGTGTGTGTGTCAAGTTGACTTCATCAAATTTCAATGCTTGGCCGCTCGCTGATTTACTTGTTGTTGAATGGGGGACAGCTTTGGCAACATTCATTGATTGCGTCAAATGGGCCGCTAAATGTTGACTTTGCTTTTGAAGTTGCACAAAGCGGCGCTACCTAGCACCTCCCGAAGCCCTCCCCCCGCCCCTCAGCGAGCCCCACCCAACCCCCTTTGGCCTGACCATGACAAAGCGCAACGGAAGCGGAAATGTCCGGCTGCGGCGCTTGATTTATTATCGCCCCCATCGACGGGGCGTGACCAGCGACTGCATTTTGTATTCGAATTGTATTCACTGGCTATTCACCCGGTATTCACTTGCCATTCACTCGGTGATTAAAGTTTTGCCGCTCGAGATTTGCCTGTCATGTCATACTTTTGCGCGAATTGGCGCTGCTGCTGCTCCTGCTCCTGCTGCATGTGGCACGCATATCAAACGCTGCCGCCTCCCCAGCCCCATCACCATCCCCTCTTATCCGTTGGGGCCATCAATGCGTGACATGACGCAGCGCTGCGAATTTTTTCGCCTGTGAACGCCCAAAATTGTGCTACAGTTTTTGGCAAAATCAGTACAAAATTTGCTGATTAAGCAGGACAGGAACGAAAGGGACAAGAAATACCCATGGAATTAAAAATACGGAAATTTATTTAGTATTTTTTTATGTAAATAAAAAAAGAGTTAAAAATTGACAAAATGCTATTTTTAGCGTATTTAAAGAATACAAAATTGTATCCATAGGGGAATCAATTTGTTGCTGATCTCTCTAAATAAAATGTTTGCTTAAAACTATAATTGAAAACATTTTTTCTATACTTTTTCCTTTTATTGAAGTGAGCTGTTGTAAATATACCTAGTTACAGTAAAAATATACCTTTTTAATTTTGCGCCATGTTTTTAAATCCCAATGGGAAAAATATTGTTTTATATTTACAATTTTTATATAGCTGCGCACGTTAAATGTTTAAACATAAATCAACGTTGAAAAAAATTTCCCTAGTATCAGAGATATTTTAAATTTCTACAAAAAATTCAATAGAAAGAAATATAATGTTTTAATATCAAAGGTGATTAAATTAAAAATACATATTTATATTTTTATGGGTAATAATCAGTTTAAGAAGCCTTTCATATGTTCCCACTGGCAGACAATTATTTATTTAAATTTGTCTGCGCTTATCTTAAAAAATGCAATAAAAATATTCTTGGGGTAAAGTCGAACGAATTGAAATCACATTTAAGACAATTAAATTTATTTGTATGTATACTTTTGAAATCCATACCCCCAAGAGTTACCCATTAAAAAGAAATCCAATCATAATTTTCGATAAACTCGATTTTATGTTTTATATTTCTTTTCAACTGTCGCTGGGCCGTCAGAAACAATGGAAAAAATGGATGTCAACTGTGCCGCAAGTTGCAATATTTCAACGCAAAAATCAATCATAGGTATCAATCACAGAGCACAATCAACTGTTTGATAGGGGGCGTGGTCAATGGAGGGAGTGGGCGTGGATAACGGCGTGATAGACACACGGTATTAAAATTATTGACAGCTACAATTTATTATCAATTTCAATGGAAATGCGAAATGAAAAGCAAGCAAAAGGAAAAGGCAACAAAGCAAACGACATACATTTAAATCAATTGCAAACAGTGGGTGCGATAGGGGGCGGGGGGAGGGGTCTCTAAAAGCGATTGATGAATTTGGAAAACAATTAGAATTTCAAATGAGCCCAGGGTAGGTGCTGCAAGGGTTAGCCAGACAGGTGTGAGAGTGCCAGAGGGGAGTTTGTCAATTCCACTCTGTGTAAATTTATTGCATATTTTATGAGTGCAAGGCACAAATGTGTGCGAGCAAGAGCGAGAAGGGGGACGGGGGGTGTGAGTGAGTGCACAACATTTAAATTTGTAATGCGTGTTGTTGTTGTTGTTGTTTGAATGTTTGCCTGTTGCTGATTTGTTTTGTGCGATTCGCAAACTGAGCCGAACTGTGGCCTAAATGTCGCTCGCTTGTGGCTTTAAGTTGCGTATACGCCGCGTTGCTCATAAATAACGAAATCACATTAATTTAAAACTCATTTCGCGTATAAACACAGACTGGATGCAGCACGGGGAGATGCAAGCTGCTGTTCGAAACTGCATTTTAAATTAAAATTAAAAGTTATAACGCGTCGCATTATCAGCGACTGCAAGGACAAAATGCCGGGACATGCCCGGTCCGTACGGGCTGCACTCCTCGCACGGACTGTCTGCTGTTTGCAGCCATAAATAATAAATATTGTGTACGCATACAATTATGGCAGCAGCTGCACACACTCGCACACACACACGCACACACACGTATTGCGACACTTTTGGCCATTTGCTGTTGGCCGATTTTTTTGTTGTTGCTGTTTGTTTTGCCTGCGAAATTGGCCAGGTGCAAAAGTCTAAAAACAATTAAATGATTAATGACATTTTACGTTGCTTTGTAAGCAAATTCTGCCACTTTTATAATGCCCCTGAATTATGTAATGCATTTGCGGCCAGTTGGACAATTGCACAGTTATGTGTGTCTAAATCCCTCTAAGGAGTCGGCAAATAGTCGGGCTTTATTAATGAATGCGCTTTAGATTCTTTTAAAGAGGCTAATTGATTCTAAACCGAATTATAAATATGTCTAAGAGATCAAAGCAGACTAAAGCAGACTTCGGCACTATTTTAATATACAAAAAATGTGTTTTCGTTAAAAAAAACTCTCCTCCTCAAAAGTAATAACTGTGTTAGATAGTACTTACATAACAGTACGACATCAGACCAGTGTTGTAAAATCACCTTTCAGTCAATTGCATTTGAAAAGGTTCTCGACAGCCGGAAATCGCTTAATCGCATGTTTTAATCGCTTTTCATGCATTTCAATTAAATGCGAGCCATAGAAATGTCAATTGAGAGCAGGCTGTGATTGATTTTTAATTAAAATTACATATTTATTTATTTTTAATTAAGTTGATTGACTTTCAAGCAGCAACCGCAACGGCGGCAGGTTGGGGGCCAGCTACAAATATTTAACTAATTTCCGCAATAAATTAAATGAATTCGTTTTATGTTGCTTTATTGCAGGACGCACAAAGACAGCCGCCCACTGCCACGCCCGGCCCGAAAAGTATGCAGCAATAATAATAATAATAATAATCAGCTGCGTCAGCCGCAACTTGCCTGCCACTCGAGGGACACATAAAGGCGGCACGCACCCCCTTACTGGGCCTACAAGTCATGTCCTGCAGCAGCCGCCACGTTCTGTGCTTGGGTAAGTTTGCGTAACGGGGACAGGGGCAAAGATTGGGGGTGGGTTGGGGGTGGCAGCTGCTGTGATTTGCTTTGATTTGCCCAGGCACGCATCATTGACGAGCCGTGGGGCCCACAACGAACGGCAGTCAGTCATTAATTTCAATTTTGTCTGTTTGCCAGCAGCAGACCCCCCCCCACCCACCCCCTTTTCCCCCTTTCGTATGATTGAAGGGTTCTGCCCCGTTTCTCTGTGCGAGTGTGGCGCAGAGACAAAAATTATTTATTTACAAGCGTTTTGGGCTGCGTGCGAGGCGAGCGCCAACTGATGCTGATTTGCGTCCCTTCTTCAGCTGCCACATGGTTCCCGCTGCTCCTCCTTGCTCGCCTCGCCAGCACTGCCCTTCCTCATATTCCTTATCCTATAGCCGCTCCTCAGCTCCTCATTCGGCGCCCCCTCTTTCTTGGGTGTTTTCTTGTGATTACTATTAACTATTTCTGCCCCTATTCTTACTTCAGATACTCTTTCTTTTCCTTCTTATCTTCACTTAGTCTCCTCCTGCTTATTTTGTTCCCTTTGAGCTCCTCTTTCCCATCTATCTCTTCCTTGATTAACTTACCCGCTTGCCCTCAACTATTCCTCTTCGATTGCCCCAATTGCTCCACTCCAGCTGCTCTTTTTTGACCGTTCCATATGTTTGCTGTCCTCTCAGTCCTAGCTCTCCTTCTCCTCCTCCTCCTCCTGCTCCTGCTTCTCATCAGCCTTGATTGCCTTACTTTGCCTGCTTCTCTGCGATTGCTTCGACTGCTTTCCCCTCTGCCTCGACCTTTCCAACTGATTTTTCTGGTAGTTCTCCAACTGTTGTTTGCCTCCTCCCCTTCGATTGATACTTTTCCCTTGCTCCAAGTACTTTTGCTTTGCTTCGACTGCTTCAGCTCGAGCGACGTTCCTGCCACGTGATGGCCTGTGGCCCTTTGCCCTGGCCAAATAAACAATAAATTAAATTGCCACATTTGATTGCTGCATGCGTTGCGCCCCCTGCCCCAGTTGCCCCACAGCTGCCAGCGTACCTGCCTGCAAAGCAACATTTTTGATATGCCCCATGTGGCATGCGTCAGTTGCCTAAATGACTAAATGTATGGCCATACATTATGCAGCTGCCTCGCTTATATAAATTTAGCAGCCCCTCCTCTGAGGCAGCTCCTAGGACCGAGTCCCTCCGCCCCCTCGTTCAGGTTACGATCATTTACGCATTTATTTTGCAATATCGTTTGGCGACTTTTGTGCCATTCAAATTCAAGCCGCAGCCAGGACAGGGCCCAGGACATGCTCGAGGACGTGGCACGATTTATGTGCGTCGAGAACATTTTTCATGCTGCACCAAAATGCAAAAGCAAAAAAGAGAAGCAAAAATAAACAGAAAAAGCGTTCATTGAAAACACATTTCCAGCCGACACTCGAAATGGCGAATTCAATAAAGCATTACGTAATATTGCCAAGACACACACACGCACACACACACACACACAATCACTTGCATTAGTAATGCAAAGCTGGCCATGTGAGTGCAATAATTTACAACATTTTAATCGAATTAGAAGCAGACGCAGAGCAGGAGAGAAGCAAAGAGGAAGTTAAGCATGCAGAGATGTGGCAGATAGCAGGAGGGGAGGAGAGACAGAGTACATGCGGGCTGCCTAACAGTAAGGGGGCAGGGTTGGGGCTGGCTGCTGGCAGCTTGTGTGCGCCAAGAGCCGGGGCCAAAAAGCAAAATGCATTTTAAGTGTTGCAAGCGGCAGGCGCTGTGTGTGTGGCAGGCAGGCAGGCAGGCAGTTGGCGCAAGTGCCAACGGCTAAGGCAAAAGACAAAAAAGAAATTATACAAACACACACACACACTCGCACACACAAGCTGCGCAAAATATAACAGCAAAAAGCAGCAAAGCGTTAGAATTTCTTTTGAACATGTGCCAACAAATGTTTTTTTATTCTATTTTATTATTGTTGTTGGCTTGAAACGTTGGCTTAGCCAAAAAGCAAACTTTTTGCTGCAAAATTAAAGCAACTAGCTTTAAAGTTAAGCGAAAAGTTTAAACAGTCCAGGCAATCAAGCAATAACATTTACCAGCTTTAGAAAAGTTTTGTGTAACAAATCAAGTCAAATCAATAAAACCTCAAGGAACTTGAAAAAGATTTTTTATGTTAAATTATTAATCTTCTCTAGAGGTTGCCCATAAAGAAAGCTTACAAAAATACAAATTTAAGTAGTAAATAGTATTAAAAAAGCCACAATTGTTCGAATTAATAACTCAGCTGAGTTAAAGCTGAAATCCCAATAATTTGCTGCATGAAGCACTCACTTAGCGCACTTTTAAATGCTTAGCTAAGGAAGCCAGAAAATAAACAAATAAAATAAAAGCCATTCACGATTTGCTCAGGCGATTCGGTACTTTGGAAAAGAGGACGCCGCATAAAAGGCCAAAAGTAAATTGTCATAAATTCCAGGCAATAAATTTCTATTTGTTTTCATTTTTAGCCATTTTCATTTGCTGTTCTGCGCCGAGTGGCAACGAGCCGCAGCCGCAGTGGCAGCCACAGCCACAGCCGCAGCCGCAGTTGCAGTTGCCGCAGAGCACAATGCCAGTTATGTTGCCAGTTATGGTGCCCCTCCAGTTGCACACACACACACAGCCAGAGACACACACGCACACACAGCGCATAACTAGCGAAATAAGCTAAAATGTTGTGTGCCAAATAAAACGTCAGTTTATGCAGCAGACCCAAACGCCTGGGCTGCAACTGCCGCACATTTATTATAATATTATTAAATATACGCCAAGTGTGGCGCAACGAAGCGCAGCGCAGCTCAGCGCAGCTTTGGGGCGTATTTCATTGTTGACATTTTGTAACATTTATTGGGCAGCTGCACGAAACTTCTCTCTGAACTAAATCAATCTTATCGAATCCCAGCGAACTGTGGAAATGGGCAGAATTTGGTGCAGGCAAATGGGGAGCGGAGCTGGGAATGCATTTGATAATATAACTAGTTGCAGACTGGCTCATGGAATGAGTTGTGCCACGCTTCTTTCTTGCTTAGCTTCTCGCTATGCTTCATGTTTATTGTTGGCCTCAAATGAGTTTCGCAACTGTGGTCGTTTAGTGTCTTTGAATGCTTCTTACTTTGAGTGAGTTTTGCTTATCGGTAAGCTACTTACTTTGTTTCTTTCCATACTTTAAGCGGCGCATCTTCTTCTCTTCATATAACCTAACTTC
Organism: Drosophila robusta; assembly: GCA_035043565.1. Classification (NCBI taxonomy): domain Eukaryota; kingdom Metazoa; phylum Arthropoda; class Insecta; order Diptera; family Drosophilidae; genus Drosophila; species Drosophila robusta. The sequence continues at coordinate 9,425,648 of JAWNMW010000584.1, forward strand.
TTCTTTGCTTCGATGAATGTTGATAATTGGTGAATGCCATTTTTAAAAATATGTAACGCCTACACTGAGCTTCTTGCTGCTTTCTTTTCTTATTAAATAAAGAGAATCCTGAAGGCATTTGTCCCTTTGCTTCTTTCTTTTCCCGCTTTGCTTCTCGCTCCGTTCCTCGTTCATTTCAGGGCTCTCTCTTTGTGTTTGCCTTCTTGGTTTGCTTTCAATTTCACTTCTTTCTTTAGCCCTCCTTTTTTTGCTTCTCTAATCTTCTTTTACTTCTTGCGCTCACTTATTTCTTATAGTTATTCTGTTCGTGTGGAACTTGATGAAAAGCGCTTTTATTATGCGGGGCACTATTACATTTATGCCACACTTTGTGGCAGCTGCCTCATTTTACGATTTTGAGCGCATGCATCGCCAGCTGCTTTTGTAGCTGCTGCTGCTGCTGCCGCTGCTGCTGCTACTGCTGTCACTTAATGTCACTTGCTGCTAATAACTTTTGTCTTTGGGCCATAAAAAATCGATGTGGCTCGAGTTAGATTCACAGCTCGCAAGTCGCAGCCAAGCTCGCGACATGAGCCGCATTACAAATGATTGGTTTGACATGGACTCAGGGGGACCGAGAGGGGGGGTCGCCCAAGCTGGCTGTTGCTGCCACTCGCCTGTCACAAAATCCGCTAAGCGTCCCAGACAACTCGTGACATGAAATGAGCCACCCTCTGAGCCCCGCCCAGCACTCGTGTGAGCCCCGCAGCTTTGGGTGTTGCGGCAATATTTCAATTTGATTCGCATTGCACGGCTTCTAGGACAAGCAATTGGATTGTGCCGATTTTCCAACACTCGCAGCACTATGATGAATGGGTATTGCCCGGGCTTATACACAATTGCAGTGTAGAAAAGTGAATCGCATTGTGACAAAGCAAACGAGAAGCGAGAAACATAGCAGTAAGTAAAGTGGAAAGATAAGTAAAGTTAAGCTTGGAGTCAAGCGAGAAGTGGAGGTTCAAAAGAAGCCAGAAGTGAGGCGGGAAGCAGAACAAATCTGAGAGAGAAGCAAATTCCATATCAAGCAAACCTCAGTTAAAAGCACAGGTTATCCGGCTATGGAAGAAGCGAAACGAGAAGCAAAACAATAGTTAATTGAAAAGACTTTAAAAACAAGGAAAAGCCGAACAACCCAAAGTTGGGGATTTCTCCTTCAATGTTCGCACAGAATATGATCTCTCTGATCGCTTCTTTCTTCACTTTTACCAAAACACTTTTAACGGTGTTTTTCTTTTAAGATTCATATTTATATTTGATAAAATATAAGCTTACCATTCTAGTTAAGTTTGCTAGCAATAAAATATTTTAGCTTATCGCTTCTCCCTCCAATCCCTAAGTTTCTTCTGCTTATTCTTTCTGCCTTTCGTAAACTAGATTTTCGCTTGCTTCACAAACTCAAGCGATGGAAAGGCTTTACTGCTTCTTAACATTACACTTTTGGGGTGACCAAATTCACTGCCTATGGTAACCCAAAAAAGTATGCAACAAAAAATTAAATAACAATTTACGTGGCTTGTTAATGTTGCAGAATGACATGCGAACGTTGCATTACGGAATGTTATTATGAAATCTTGCCGCACACACAAACAAAGACACAACATATTGCAACACAAACACACTCGCACACACACACACAGACACACACAGAGCGGGGCTAGTGGCACTATTTGTATGCATTTAAACGACTCTATTTACCACAAAATGGCTGCGCCGAGCAAAGCAACAACAACAACAATAATAATAATAACAACAGCTGTAACTGCAGCCATGGGGCATGCAACAACATGCCAGCAAACAATGCCAACGATAATAATAATGATACCAACAACAACTTGCAACAGCAGCAACAACAACTTGCAACGCGCGGTTTTAAAAGGCAAGCGCTGTAAGGACTACAATAAAATCAGGCAGCCAGCAAATATAATTTCTAGTGGGTGTGTGTGTGAGTGTGTGTGTGTGTATTGTGTGTGTGTGCACTTTACAGCTATTTAAAATTTAAATAATAGCGAAAAACCGCACGAAATAATAATAAATCATAGGAAATATGCACGCGCGCTCTGCCCCGCCCCCCGCCCTCCGCTCTCCCTCTCCACGCCAGCCATTGTTGTGTGTGTGCGTGTGTGTGTGTGCTTGTGTGTGTTTGGCAGCGCGTGTGTTGATTTAATAGTCGCGGTCACAAACATTATGGCATGTTCATGATTGCCACACCTACCGCCCCTGCCCCCACTCCCCCAGTTCTCTTCAAATAAAACGTGACCAGCTACCAAGCCCCCCCCTTGACCCCCCCTTGACCCCGCCTTACTCTATACTGCCTTTTTGGGCCATTATATGTTACGCTTACGGATTTTAGCTATTGTGTTTTGCTTACTCTTCTCTCTGCCCCTTCTCTCCACGCTCTTCGCTCTTTTTATATGCAAATTCCGCTTTTAACTTTATTCGCATATGCGCAGTTTTTCATTATTTATTGTGTGTTTAAACAGATTACGTATACGCCGCATGTGCGTGTGTTTCCCTGCGTGTGTGTGTGTGCTTGTGTTTGCGTATTGGCCATGTGGCGCACCCATGTCTTTTGGCCAAGATTACAACTGATGACGGTCGCAAATTGATTGTGAAACAGGTGAGAAAATGTTGTGTAATCTTTGGCAGATGTTTGTTCAACTGGAATTCAAGGGGAAACGGGGATGGGGGTAATGGAGCTGCGTTCAGGAGCTGTTATACTTAATAGCCATAGTTTACAAACACATTACATTAGATAAGATACTTACTTCTTAGGGAACGAAATATCCGCGTAATTTTGGGCAAACTTTAAGAAAATTGAATATTCCGAAATTTTTTTTGCTCATGTTCTTATGCTACTTTCTTCGATTCATAGAGCTATGAAAAGCCCTTAAATAGTTTCTTATAATAATTTAGAGTCAAAGTTAAGCAATTCTCAAAATAACAGAACGATAATAATATCTCTTACTTTAACTTTCGGAATGGAACAATAATAAAAATGTTGACTTATTTTTTAAAGAATTTTTAAAAGGTAATTGAAATTGAAAGAATATTAAAGAATTTTAATAGAACGATGATAGATTGGGTTCCCTTTCTTAAGGGCTTACTTTTAGCCTCTAAGAGCGGAATTCAAGGATTAAGTGGATTAAGTGTTAAGATCATTTTACCTCAGCGCACCTTTAAATGCAAACCTAGCCGTGATTCCAGATATGTTTTTCTATATCCATAGAGCTTGCACAAGACAGATCTTCCAGTTGCTTAAACATACCAGCCCCAACACCCGCACCACCCACACACACACACACTTGTCTTCGCTAAGCGCCCCGCAAAGTATGCAATGGTAAATTTAGTTTTGTTTTCTAATGAATTTTCATTGCATTTGAATTTTATGTAACCGCAACAATGGGCAAACTCAATGGGAAAGCCGAACAAAGCGGCTGTAAACCTAAAAATAAAAACAACCGAAAATGTTGCATGCAACGCAGACATTTCGTTGCTGCCACGTTCTGCACTTGTGCATAAATACAATGGGCAAAAAACACACACCGAAGTAAAGAACGAAGAAAGGCGAAAAGCAACGTGAATAAAGCAGAATAAAATGCAATGCAAAACTTGCAAATGGCAACAGCACAGAACTACAAAGCACAAGAAGCGACGAGGCGCAAAGCGAGGGGGGGAAGGGAAGGGGTTGGGGCATATACATATAGTCAGTCAGCCACTTTGGCGTATACGTAATATAAATTTTGGCCATAAGCTGGCAACGGGAGAAGGGGGCAAGGGTCCTGGGCTACGTGCCAGCTCAGGCCAAGATGTAGGTAAACGGTATTAATGGCGAGCCAGTGCCACGCCCCCCAAAGCCCTTGCCCCTCAGCAGTTGGCAAGCGTAACACAAAATTGCTGCAATGCGACTTTTTCGCTTTTGGCTTTGGGGCAAGACGTTGCATGCACGTGCAACGGTGTGTGAGTGTGTGTGTGTGTGTGTTGGCCGTAAACTCAAATAACTGTTTTTTGTAGTCAAATATTGCAGCACAAATCACGCGAAAATCACAGCGCGCACTGAAAAACTTTTCGATTTCCACTAAAAAAACAAAATTAAGAAAAATGAAAAACTGTTGCACATAAATTCAGTTTAGCTCGCAAATTGTCTGCCCAACTGCTGCAGCTTATGAGCCCCCCCCCCCCCCCCCCCCCCCCCTCTTTGCCCTTTAGTTGCCAGCCTTTTGCGGCGCCTTGCCAGTGCCAGGGGCGCGCCTAGAGAAGGGGGCGGGGCCCACTCGAGCGTCATCAACACATCGTGTACGTGACTTTGCTAACAAAAATTAACAATTTCATTAGTGGGGCTACAGTTTTTTCTGCTTTCTCTCAAAGGATCTGCAAGGATAACCGCTAGACGTAGTGTCAGGCCAAGCAACAACAACAGCAAGAAATGGCTAAGCTGAAAGGAGTGCAAAGAAGAAGAGCTAGAGCTGGCAAAAAAATTGCTGCCACTTATCAAACAGACGCCACACACACACATACACACACACGCACACCTCTACTTCCTCTTCCTGGCTGTGTGTCAAAACTAACGAACCGCGTCGACAAACCCAGCGCCACGCCCACATTCCGTGTGCCCAAGTGCGCCGCCCACTGCAGTCATTTACAATACATCTAAAAAAAAAACAAAAAAGGCGCTGCGTGCTGTACGTGCATCAAGTGCGCTTCAAATGCACTTCATTGCCTCACGAGACACACACACACACACACACAGGGCTTAGGCTTTGTGTGTGTGTTACACAAAGTAAGTGAAATCGCACAAGAGCTATAAAAAAAGAAATCACAAAAAAATTGCTAGAAAACTGAAGACAGACATCAAAAAGCGGCGGCTCAGTCGCCATCTGTAAGAGATAGAGAGAGTGAGAGAGAGAGAGAGCGGAGAGAGTGTAAAGCGAGCGAGACGCTCTGCAGTTACACTCGCACACACACTTGACAATCAATTGCCCAAAGTAGTTTAGTTAAAATCAGATAAAAGCAAAATAAAAAAACCAACAACTTTTGGCTCCAGGCTCGAGTTGAGCCAACGCAACTCTGGTCCACCCTAATGAGAAACCCCAAAGAGCTATTTCCCGGTTTGCACAGTAATCGCTCGGGAACCAAAGATGAGCACGTGTCAACTCATAATAATAGAAAAATTACGATTATATTCGTGCTTGTTTCTTATTCACAAAATTAAATGGAGCATCAAATACAAAAGTTAATATCAACTAACTTCTAACAACTTGGGTTAATACAGATTAGTTATGCCAGATGGACTTAACCACTTTTTGACTGATTTTGTCCAATAAAATATCTCTTGATCCTTTTATTATATATTATTATATTATTATATTATATTATTTATTTCTTTACATTAAAAATACTTTAGGCCAATTTATTTGGGTTATATTTTTACAGAACATCAGTAATTCATAGATTTTTATTGCAGTTTTATTTTGATACTCTTGCCAATTTGATGTAGATCATCTCAACATAAACCCATTTCGCACTTCAAAAGATAAATTGATTAATTATATTGCATATTCTCGCAGAGTCATATTTTTTAAATATTCGATTTTTCTAAGTTATGGAAAATATCAACATTTAAGCTGAAAAAAACGCAATATGTAGATAAATAAATAATTTCAATATTGTTCAAATATACACGGCTTGTTTTTTTAGCAGGAATACCTTAAGTCAATTTGGGGTTTTTGATATCGTGTCACGCCCAAAAAAAAAGCACGACACGTCCACAGCTCTGGCCGGCACCCAATCTGCAGATCCCACTTGGCTGCCACACACTCTCAACATTTCGATTTATTTGTCTTGCAGGAGGAGGGGGGGGGGGGACAAGTGTAGCGAAGTGGAGCCTCAGCTTAGCCAGTGCTTATAACGTGTCTCAAAAGGACGCAATGCAGTCATTTTGCCCCTGCCACAAGCTGCCTTGGGCAATTTTAAAGCTCTCTGGGTCTATGTGTGTGTGTGTGTGTGTGTGTGTTGTCTGAGCATTCAGCCAAATCTGTCAAACAGCAAATACAAACACACAATACAAATACAAAAGTACGAAGTACAAATCCAAAGTACAAGTAAATAATAAAATCAACTTGAAATTCCGTTCGGGTTGTGTTCTCGTAATGTGCCTGAAATTGATTTTCTTTTTTCGCCAGACAGCAGACAAGGGGGCACGGAGTTGCACACACGTCGCTGGAGTGCATATCCTGAGGGTAAATATTTGGTCAAAATTCGGCGAAGGTGTCGAAATGCTGTTTGAACTTTTTTCGTTATTTATTTTTTATATTTTGTTCTCAAGCTCAAAACTGATTTGGTAAATTTTTAAGGGATATTTAAAATTGGCTGTGAGCTATGTTTTAAATTTAAGCATAAGAAAACTTGTCGTAAATGTTATTAGGAAATTTATTCATTAGTAAAAACTTAACCCAAAAATATTTCAAAAATATTTCAACTTATTTAAATATTACATAGTGACTGTTACATATTTATTCATATATTCATGTCATTTTATTTTCGTTACAGAATTTCACAGTTAACTCCATTTGACATCAGCCAAAGGACTTCAGCCACAATGGTATCCTGAGCAGCTACAGAAAATCAAGCTATGGGAAAATAAGAGGAAAATAAATTCAGTATTTTCTAAAGTGCAAGTAGATCACAATAGCATAGCCATATCTTTCTATTCACGTCTTCTTTTTCAGCATAAAAACTTCCACAACAATATTAAAGCAGTTGCCCAAAAACTTTCTATGGCCTCGCTTTCAGGCAATGCTAACCGAAAGCCTACACTTAACAAATTTTCAAACAAAAAGTTGATTTATTTAGCCAATGATTCATGGTATTCATGGGTATTCACTTATGCCTTAAGTGAATATTATTGCTGGCCAACAACAGGACCAAAAAAAAGCAGTAAAGCCGCTAAATCAATAAAAGTTTCGATGGCTTAATACCAACTCAATGCCGCAGCCGGAAAGGATCCTTGTGCGCCTGTCAATGCCATTTGGCGACAGTCGCTAAGTCGCTAAGCTCTACAAAATATGCCGATATCTTTTTTGGGAAAATTTCTTCTTTTTTTTTGATTTTTTTGGTATTTGTTTGGTTTTTGGACGCGTTGCATTGGTTGTTGAGGCATTTTTATTGACTTACTTTCGAGTGGCAACGGCAAAAGTTTTGCCAACTGTTTCGCAACTTTGGCGGGGCATCTTTATTGTTGTGTCTGTGAGTGTTCACTGTACAGGCTGCAGTGTGCAGTTAGTTTCTGGCCTCTGGTTCAAAGTTCTTAACTGGCATATAAAAAGAGAACTTATATTTTACGATTACAAATGAGATTTATTTGCCATTTCCGGCTGCATTAGCGGAAGTGCGCTGCCAACTCGAGTGTGCGGCCATAAAAATGCCAAATACCCGCGAACCGCGAACCCGCGAACCTGCTCGCGAACCGCGTGTGGCTCGAACCCCGCAAAGGGTTTGGCGGCAGACACATTTCCGCGCTGCGTTTCGCCTGCATTTTTGTCGCATTAACCAACTGTTTTCTTTGCTCTCCTCGTTTTAGCCAGGACCGAGAACTTGTCAACGCAAATGGTGCGCCGCAGGACCACGCCTAATGCACTTTTGATAGGCGCCAGCAGGAGGACGGAGAGGAGCAGCAGCAGCATCAACAGCAGCAGCAGCAGCATCAGCATCAGTTAGCAGCATGTCCAAAACAGCAGCCATTGATAAATTATCATGTGGACAACAGCAGCGCCGCGGGCAGAGGCTGGAGAGGCTGACCTGTCATCAGGTGCAGCAAATGATGCTGCATAAAAAAACTAGAACCCTATCCGCCCGCCCCTCAATTTTTAATCTATTTTAAATGTGGTTTATGGTACGGTGCGACCGGATGATGGTTCACAACGACCGTGCACGTTTCGAACTGGTCGGTGGGACTTTCGTCCGTTTGTAACGCCATTTGTCAGCGATGCATCAAATCAGATTCAAATCAAAAACTGTGTTTATTTATGGCCCTAACGACGGCCACTTATCGCCGCATCTGTTATTTATAATGATTCCGATTAGCGCGGCTCATTGATTAATTTTCATATTAGAAACCAATTGTAAGTGCGCCTTAAATTTGAGCTTTCAATAAACGAATTGAATTTTTGAAATAATGTTCTTCTGTTTTGATTTGACTTGGGCTGGTGAAATGGAGCTTAAGAATTGAGCTAGATTAAAAGTTATTTTATTTTGCTTGATTGGTTGAAGTTGCCAATGGAGAGCTGAGAATACTCATACTTTTTACTCAGTGCAGCGCAGTTTTCCTGAGTGGGCTGAGTCTTTTTTAATAGAACTGTGCGTTGTCTCTTGGGTCATTTTTGGTTTAAATGCCGAAGTGGCTTATTGGCAAAACGGGCAATAAACTCCGATGTGTGCATTGCCTGCAAAAATATTCACTTGCATTCCAAGAATACAACAAAATGCGATGTTTTTCAAAAGTAACTACCAGGCGAACAAAATCGACAACTGATTGCTGAGATCTTCAAGTTCCTTTTGCTGTCACCAACAAAGCTGAGAACTCTGAGCGGCGAGCTAAAAAGCTCAGCACAGTTTTTGCTGAGCGCACTCATTCGCCCCCCTTTGAGTTATTACTCAATGTTTCGAGCGCAAAACTTAACGCACTCTCTCTCTCTCTCTCTCTCTCTCTCGTGTGTGTGCGCGCCTTGGGAAAGTAAAAGGAATACGCAGATCAAAGCACTCAGCTGCAGGTGCTGTTCGCCTGGTACATCGTCGAGAAAATCAACAGAGATTTCACATGCAATGCTCACAAAATGCAAACAGGCAAAAATGTCAAATTAAATAATCTGCTAAAGCAGTTGTCCACAGCAGCTATCACAATGGGATAATAGGCGAACAGAAACAACAGCTACTTGCTTTGATCTGCAGGTTTCTTTTGATTCCTTACGAATGCACAGAAAGCTCAAGCTGAGCTGGCAACTGAGCCGAGGGCTGTTTTTGGAGCCGAGGTGAAAGCTGCACGAAGAAGTTGAGCTGCTCTGCGAGGCATTGAGTAAGAAGAATAAGAATTCTCCGAGAGGCAACCTAGAAAGCTCACCACAGTCTCTGTTGTGCTCGCACGTTCGCTTATCTAGCGTTTGTTTTGATGCTGAGCGCAAAAGCTCAACTCACACAGTTCTACGCTCTCTTCGTGAGAGTAAAAGGCGCAACAAAATCAAAGCACTCAGTTGCCAATGCTGTGCGCCTGGTATTTGATTAGGGAAATCTCAGTCTGTTTCAAGTGGAATTGGAATGTAAATTTAATGCTAGACAAGGAAAGAGTATTTTCAAAGCCCGATTAAGCTGGTACATAAAAGATAATTTCGATATTCATTTTGATTCATTTATTTAATAATTGCATATTTGGAAACAATTGATAATATCTTCTTTTTTTTGTTTTTCAAACTGAAATAGCATAACAAGTAAAAACAGATGTTTTAAATAGACAATTGATTTCTTGGTTTCACATGACGAGTACGTAGAATAACAAATATTGATGGCTTAGCCTAAACAAAACATGGATAAATCATCATATTATGATACAACGCATACTCTATTATGTAATATTATTAATATTATTATTTTGACTGATTTTGGCAATGCATTCGCATGCATTCACACTTGACAATTGCACGATATTTATTTATGTTTATATTGTTTTTTTTTGACATAACATTTAACATGCAGTTAAAATTAGATAATTGCAAAATATGTAATATATATTTTTATATATATTTATGTATATAAATAATTTGACTATTGACTAGGGATAAATTTGTAGTTTGTTGTCTTTTTGCTAATTGGCTAATATGTATATTTGGAATATTTAATAATGTAATATTTAATGCAGCATTTTTAATAATAAATAGAATTTGCAATGGAAAAGCATTTTGCACTGGGCGTCTACTTAAAGCGTTAATTAAAACCGATTCTATCAAAAATTCATGAATTTCTCTCTCTTGTTGGGGCGAAAGCGAGATTCGTTAAGTTTGCGGCCGCAATTCGCCGTGCAGCGTTTGCTGCGCTGGTGTGCGTCTGGGCTAACTACTTATCTACAGCTTGGTTCTAAACTAGACTACAAACAAGTTTCTTCGATTGGCAAGACAATAACATATTTTTTCTATTCGTTTGCATTAAAATTACTTTTTGAGTGCAAGCAATAAATAGCGAGAAAGAGAAATAGAGAGAGAGAGAGAGAGAGAGAGAGAGTGGAGAGAGTATCTATGATATGTATAGCTCCACGCAGGAATTGCTCACAATGGGCGTGGCATTGGCCGCAGCGCTCTGACTTTGCCCACTTTTTAGTGCGGGCGTTGTCGTACTCGCCGTGCTGTGGTTCGTGTCCAGGCTAAGCAGCGTCGGCGTCGCAGGCTGAGCAGGCGCAGCAGCGACAGCGACGCCATTCGCAACGGGCGCCGGCGTTGACTGCGACGGCGAAGACGGCGCTACAGTGGTGGCCGTTATAGTAGGCGTGGCATTATTGCTGCTGTTGGTGTCATTATTGTTGCTGCTGCTGTTGCTGTTGTTGTTGCTGTTGTTGTTGTTGCTGCTGGCTGTGTGCTTTGCGGGCACAAAGGGCACGGCGCTCTTGTTGGGCGTGAGTATGAGTCCAGCATTGGGCGGCGAGAGCGGCGATGGTGGAAAGAAGTCCACCGGATACTGTGGAATGTACATGTATTAAATATATTGTGCGGCAAAAGCTTGCTGCTGGCTCACCATGGCCTGATGCTGCGACGGCGAATGGGCGCCCGGCTGGCTGTAGTAGGTGGTGGGCGATACGGGCGGACTGGGATACGGCCAGTAGACCAGCGGCGGCGGATAGAAGGCGGACGCATGATGATGATGGTGATGATGATGGGCATGGGTGTGGCCGTGGCCGTGATGAGCACGCGGCGTCGCCAGCAGCGGTGTGTGCGGCGGCGGTGGCGGCGGCCCGCCATAGGCCGGAAAATGTGCACCAAAATGAGCGCCCAGCACGGTGGCACCTAAAGAACAAAAACCAGGTAAATTAATTAGCAACTTGCACACAAAATTCTTGAAAATTGAGCTTACGGAAATATAAAACAACAATACATTTTTTTTTGGAATAAGTGTTGTGAGTATGGCTGGGTATACTATATATTTTTTGTTTCGGGCTAGGATAGGTTGTTAGTCTTAAAGCTGCTAACGGTAATTATCTCCAAAAAGAAGCAGCACAAAAAGTTGGTAGGAAAAAAACAGACGCGTTGCAAATGCAACAGACTTTTTTTTGATTAAGTTTAGTGAATATCGTTGCAGTTGTTAGGGTTAGTTAGATTGTTATTTTTTAATTATTTTTTATTTAAATCATATTAAGTATAATCGTATTCAAAAACACTCACCGTTTAGACATTTGCAAAATATGGTAGAGGAGACATGTAGTATAAAGTAATTGTAATTTGATTTTGAAGATATGTATGTAATATTGATTATATATGCATATACATATATTATATAGGATTTATGTATATATATATATAAATATTTACCGCTTTACCCAGAGACCATGAATACATTTGCGCACATAGTATACTTAAAAACATGTTTTTATCCCGTTCAGTTTTGATTTTTTGTTTTTGTTTAATCCAAGCACCAACCAGCCTTCAAAAAGGTAAAAAAGATAAATAAAGAAACCAACAACACACACAGCTGGACCAATTGACAACAGCGACGGCATAATGAGTAAAGAATCGAGTTATCGTTATCGTTATCGTTATAGCGTGGTACAAAAACATACATATTTATGCAATTACAGTTAGATCTAGGAGAGCACAACCAGTTCCTCGACGCAATTACACAGAAGCAGCAGAGGACCAATTTGTGTTATCGACAATTTATCGATTACTTATCGATAGCTTATTCAACATTTATCAATTTCTAAACGACGGCTTGTCGATAGTGTATCGATTGTATATCGAAAGATTATCGATAGCTTACCGGTTGCCCATCGATAACTTAACGTTGTTTCGAATTATTGTTGTTTTTTTTTTTTTTTTTGTTACATACAAGATGCGTGTTTCTATAGAATAGCGCTAGGTGGTATTACGGATTACGTTTTACATTTTAGGTTTTATGACCGCCATTTCACTTGAGACGTTATCGAGTTGCACTCACACACAGAAAAATCAATTCCAAATCCAAAAATCAGTCAAAATTTTAACAATTGGTAACAAGAGGCAACTCGTAACGTAGTAAGAATAAAAGACACCCGCTGCGGCCACAGAGACCAGAGCCCAAAGAGGATGCGCCTGAAAAAATACGTATAAAGCTAGACCCAAGCCCGAGCCCAAGAGTTACAAATACGTGTGTGTATCTCGACAGATAGAGGGGTGAGTGAGAGAGAGGGTGAGAGAGAAAGAATGAACGTAAGAGACAAAAAGAAGGAGAGTGTAAGGACAGTTAGACAGGGCAAACGATAACACAATTTCGACTGCCAGCTAAATTTATCGATAAACTTAACACGATTTAAATCAAATTTATTTTTAATATTTTTTAATTAGTAATAATATACTCTAGAAAAATATATTAACGAATATTTTAAAGGGCACAAAGAGAGAGTTAAGTTAAATGAGAATCGGTAAGAGGTGATAATAAGAGAGAGAGAGAGAGAGAGAGAGAGAGAGAGTGGAGATTGGTGAAATTGCGAGCATTGTTTATAGATATGTATGTAGCGATATGTATATTTATTGAAGTATAAAAATTTTGTAATAAAAGTTCGATTGTCTCTAGACTAAGCATTAAAAAATTATGAAATATCAAAAATTGTTTTTTTGTGCGCTATAAACTAATTAAGTTAATCGAAATGTAATTGTTTTTTATTAATATTATTAATTTAATCGTTTTTTTTAAGTGGCTGCATATGAGTTTTTGTTTTATGGAAGCCATAGATTGTAAATGTATGTATTGCAAAAAACCCATGGGAAACCACTCGATTGTCGTATGATCTAAGAGTTAACTAACAATTAAACTAGATGCTAAGCTATGAAAATCTTTCCCATGCTTTAAAGTTTTCTCGTTTGTTTTGTTTTATGTTTGTTTTTTTTTTTATATATATAAAAAGAAATGCCAGAAGCAGCGCAAAACTGTTTGTTAGACGCAGAAGAGGAGTTAGGTTCGGTAAATGATTGGCTCTCTGCTTGAACCGATTGGGAATTGTAAAAAAAGATACGCTCTCTACACGCAGTCAATGTGTAGTGTTAGGTGCCCACAAAACACACAGATCCAAAAGACAAGGACAGACAAACTATTAATTCGTATTTTGTAGATATATACTTAGAGCATAAACCCAAAAAATATCCATAACCATATATATATATAAATATATGTATGTATATATATATATATATATATATATATATCAGATCAGATGTCGACACTAAAGCGCTAAGAACGTACAAATGATAAAAAGCAATTTGGAGTTTTTTCCTTTTTTCATATCATAGATATATATTAGATATATACGCGTGAGTATATAGAGCCAGAGAGAAAGAGAGAGTGGGTGAGAGAGTGTGAGAGAGAGAGGGAGCAAGAGTTTTGACTATAAACTAAAATTAGTGATGACAGAGAACACACAAAAGAGCAATTTCAGAGCTGATATATAACTATATATCGATAAGAATTCCAATTTGCGACTAACACCAGTTACGCACACTTATCAGCTAATGTGGTATACATATAACGATTTACGATATACGATATATATCTATATATATATATATTGGTAATTAAAAAAAATTAAATAGTAATTATTATCCAAAATCAAATTCAAATTCCATTTATGAGTTTTGAGTGTTAGAAGCTGTCAGCTGGCAAACGCACAGCGAGCATTGCGATCTACGCTAGACCCATAATGAGCATAATTGTTGTGGGATTACATATATATAGGATATTACATAGATAGATGTGTGAATGTATTGGATAGATCGCAATGCCACAAACTGTGGCAGCACAGCTGCGGTGGACACAGGAAAAGTTTTCTAGTGCTTAGATCGAATATTAATCAAAAATGTTTCGTGTAACCAACCAATTTTACAAGTTGTACGTCTTAATGCTACGGTATTTTCTTTCCATTATTATATATGTGTATATACGTATTATTCTAGTCTAAACTCTAAACAGTTTATGTGGGGTAGGGGTTTCGATTTGTTGTTGTTTTTGTTGTTGTTGCACATTTTGATTTAGCTTTTCATTTACGCATGAGCCAACACCTGACGCCGTTCAGGCAGTGAGCGTGTGTGTGTGTGTGTGTGTGTTTATGTGTGTGTGTGTGTGTACCTATGCTTAAATATTAGTTTATAGATTGCACTTGATGGGCGTGGCACACACGTGACACACACAGCCAACGCTCGCTGCCCGAAGGACGTTAGCCTCTGTTGTTGAAGTAGCGTTTCACACACACACACACACACACACACACATAGTACACTACGCCACACACACCCAAACACAAGAACATACACAATACACATAGCAGAGTTATATATTATATAGATACGAATCAGCTGCAATTCTTTTTTAGTTTACAACAAAATTTGGAATAGTCCAAAAAACGAAAACAATTTTTTCATTTGCACATTTGTTAGCTTGCCCGGGTGTGTGTGTATGTGAGTAGTATGTATGTGTGCCATGTGTGCGTGTGTGTGTGCAGAATATATATTTATATATATATGTAAGTGATGCTTAGACCTTAGACAGAATGCTTAAAAGTATTTTCGCTTACTTTTTGCTTGAATTTTTAAAAGACTTAACGACTATGAAATTTCACTAAAAAAATTTACAATAAAAAACGACTTTAAGCGCTAACAAAATGTCCGGAATGTGGGTTTGTGTGTGTGTGTGTGTTTATGGATTGCCAAGATGAGCTATGGTATATATATGGTGTATTTCGTTTGCCACTCAAAATGCATTGCAAACATTGTCGGCCGGTAAGTACCAAAGTTTTATTTTATCAACATCAATCTATCAATCATGATTGATAAGAATAAGCTAATCGCGAAGTAAATGGATTGTTATGGAATTGAAAGCTTTGGAATGTGCTTGAAGCGGCGGAGTTCCAATTATTAAAAATTTCGGCAATCAATCATGATTGATGCACGATAGAAAATTTTCTAACTGATTGGAATGTGCGTGCATTATCGATATTTTATTTGAAGCAGCGGCCAATCATGATTAATAAGAAATGCATGTCCCACAATCAATCAATCAATCATGATTGATGCAGAAATATAAAAAAATGCACACTAAACGCGCCTGAATTGCTTTAAAAAGCGCATAATTCAAAGAGTCCAGCGATCAATCATGATTGACGCCCACTAAATTCCCGGATTGTAGTAGGAGTAGACGTTGCTGGGCGCCCGGGTCAAGGCGCGCTTGGCCGCACTCGCCGCTGCCGCCCCAGTTGGATCCTGCTGGAAGGCGTTCTCATAGGAGCGCTTCATCGATTGATGCGATTGCAGTGCGAGGGCGGCATTGCTGGCGGCAGTGGCGCCACCGGACGCCGCACCGGCTCCGGTGGGCACGCCCGTCGCGGCCGAGCTGCCGGCGCCCGCGAACTGATAGCCGCCGGCGGCGCCGGCGGGCATGTAGCCCAGCTGAAAGGGCTGCAAATAGTTGCGCGGCATGAGCAGAAACTGCGGCTGGCCGCCCATGGCGGCTGCGGCGGCAGCGGCGGCGGCGGCGCCCGGATGCTGCATGTAGAGCGGATGCGGCTGCAGCATGGCGGCGTTCGTGTACAGCTGCTGCTGATGGTGCTCGGCGACCGCGGCCGCCTGCTGGTGAGCGAGCAGATTCTGCTGCGCTATATAGCGCGCCTGGTGCTGGGCGAGCAGCGCCGGATTCGCAGCGGCGGCAGCGGCGGCGGCGGCAGCGGCCGCCTGATGCGTGCCGGACGCCGAGGGCGCCAGCGAGAGATTGAAGGGGTAGCCGGCCTGTGCGGCGGAGAGGCCGCCCTGGGCCAGGCCGCTGCTGGACAGCGCGCCCAGCGAGGAGTGGCTGGACATGGTGGGCGCGGGCGAGCCGGCCATGAAGCCGGCCAGGCCGCTGGCCGTGCCCGCCGTGAGCGGCGCGTGCGAGGTGCCGCCCAGCATGGAGGCGGCTGCGGCGGCGGCGGCCACCGGCGACGTTTGCAGTGCATGATGGGCAGCGGCCGCGGCAGCGGCGGCCGCGGCGGCGGCGGCGTGTGTGTGTGCGTGCCCATGCGTGTGTGCGTGTGGGTGTGAGTGTGGGTGTTGTGAGTGTGCGTGTGCGTGTGTATGGGAGTGTGAGCTGATGCCCTGAGCGCCGGTGGGTGGCGGCGGCGGTTGAGCTAACATACCCGGAGAGAGCAGCGACGGCTGTTTGGCGGCGGCGGCGGCGGCAGCAACGGCGGCGGCGGCGGCGGCCATTTGGGCGTGGCCCGGATGAGGCGGCGGTGCGACGGGCGAGGCGAGACCGCCGTTGAGCACATGATTCATGTCATCCCCGGAACACTGAAAGACCTCAATATACCGGAACTTCTTGCCAAAGACCATGAACTGATTGTGCTTGCGCTGGGCGCACAGACGCGCCGACTCCTCCAGGTCCATTTGAATGAAGGCCTCGCCCGAGGGCTGGCCCTGCAAAAAGGCAAACACCGGCTGCTGAGTGGGGGTTCAGGCGGGGGCCGAAGGGGGCGGCACTCACCTGCGCATTGATCACCATGTGCACGCCCTGGTAGATGATGTGCTTGGCAAAGTCGTCCAGGAAGTGGAGAATGTGCTCGACCAAGGCCTCGTAGGGCAGTCCGCGCAGGCGAATGCAATTCTTGGTGGTGCCCGAGGTGATGAGATGCTGTGGGGCATGGGGAAGTTGGGGGCACAGGTTAGCGTGGCTAGCGTTAGCGGTCAGCGGGTTGAGGGCGTGGCCAGCGGCGGCACCCACCTGCGGCAGCAACGGCAACTGCATGGTGGGCAACTGTGCTATCAGCGGCGGCTGGCTGTGGTTGTTCGACTCGTAGGTCTTCGGGTCCATCGACCGGTTCAGCACCTGCTGCACCTCCGCCGTCGTCGAGCGGAACAGCTCGATATACCGCTGGCCAATCGACTCGCGGTGCCGTCCCAGCGCCTTCGGTGAGTCACTCTCGCTGGCGAACAGCACGAAGGCGTCTCCGGTGGCGCGTCCGTCGGGCTTCTTCACGAAGAGCACGCCCTCGTTGCCGTCCAGGACGTGGCAGGGCGCCTCGCCGGTGGTGAAGAACTCCAGCTGCCAATGGAGAGAATGGAAGCGAGGGAGAGAGAGCGGTGTGAGTACACTCAGAAAAACGACAAACTGTGCTTAAATCTTATTCTAAAAAAGTTTTATAAAAACCCAAAATTTCTCTATAGAGTAATTAGCTAGTTTATGGATGGTGTCTCTATAGAGCTAATTTTAAGAACAAGATTGCTGGTTATCAGTATTTTAATCTAACTCAAAATTTAGGGATAAGTTTTAAAAACAAAGCATAGTTAAGAACAAAATGTAGTTTAAATTTATTAGTATTTCTTATTATGAAATCAAGAATGATTCATAATTAATTTGGGAAATATTAAGAACAAAATGCATTAGAAATTTTTAAAATCAAAATATGAACGAATTTTATAATAATACTTGCATAAAGATTAGCGTTTTTCTCTGAGTGTATACAAATTTATGTAAAACGTATTTATAATCAAATGAAAATTTGGTTCTTATTTTTTTAACATTTTCAACATGTAATAAAATCAAAGCTAAGTTCTTTATATTTTAATATATTTATGAATTACGAATTCAAAAACAAATGCTTTTAAAAATATTTTTTATTGATTTTAACACTTAAAATCAATGTTTATTCATACTAATTTAAGTGTATTTAAAAACAAAATCTACTACAAATTTGCTCGCCAAAAAAATGTAAATTATATCTTCACTTCTATAAAAATGTAAATTATATCTTGACTTCTATACTAGAAGTTAAGACTTGGTTAGACCCCGCCCACACTTACCACTTGCTTGGGCGTACAATCGTAGGGCAGACCGCGCATGCGAATGATCACCTGGGCGCCCTTGGAGAGGAACGCCTGCGCCTCGTTCGAGGCGCCGCCGGCTATGGCCAGGAAATCCTCGCCCGAGGCGCGATATACCTCGATATAGCGCGAGCCGATGTGATGCTTGTGGCGTTTCAGCGCCATATCGCGATGCTCCTGGGAAACAAAGCGAATCAATGCCTCACCGTTGCGCCGGCCCAGCGGCGATAAGCACAAAGCAACGCCGCCTCTGCAGGGGAGAGAGGAAGCAAAACAGACAGAGAGAGAGAGAGAGAGAGAGAGAGGGAGAGAGACACAGAGAGAGTTTAAGTAGGCGCACATGATAAAGAAAATTCAGGCAGACAATTTCATTTGGCTCCCGTAATCTGGCGCTGACCCGCTGAACTTTGATAAGTCGAAGCGCGCCTCTTATCAATGGGTTATGTCGATCTATTTTTAATACGCTTGCAGAGAGTATTACAATTATGTCATACAATGTGTAACGCATCTACACATAACTTCACTGTTTGTTTTGACTGACTGACTGACTGATTGATTGGCCAACTGATTGATGATCAATGCACAGACCAAGCCATACACACTAGGAAGCGGAATTTTTAACAGTAGTTGCCTTTTGTTCTGTAAATAAAACTTGGACGAGGTTTTGATAAATTCTTCCCGCAAATGTGAAAAATAACAAGATTGTATAAACATTTTATGTCTTTTATCCGTTTGTCTTTAAATTGCATATATATTACAAAATATAGTACGGAATTTGTATATTTATATTATATTACTATTACTTATGGCGAAAATAAGTGCAATATATGAAAATTATAGCTTCCGGTTGCCTTTAAATTCGATATGAAAACTTTATATTATCAAATATTGCACGATTGAATTTGTATTTATATTTTATTATTATTTTATATTGAAAAGAGCAAAAAGGAGCGCACAAATTTTATATTTTTCTATTGATTAGTCGTCCGTCTAAAGTAAAGCCAACTCGATATTTATTTTAGCTACTTTCTTGCAGCATGGATTGGTCTACTATATTATATATCCATGGAAAGTTAAGCCTGTTGCTTAGATTAATATATATTTATCACACAGCTGACATATATCTGCAAGCGTATTTAATCATCTGCAAACCGGACCGATCTTTCAATATCGTTTTTCAACTCACTTGGCTACGTTGAGTCCACGAAAGAACTTGGCAATATCCTGATCACTGCTCTGCCAGGGCAAACCGCGGGCACGCACAATACAATTGCCGTCCACCTCGTCGTCAATTGAGCTGCAAAAAGTGGGTAAAATATCAACATAAAGGAAAAAAAATTCCATTGAAAAATATAAATGTTGGTTTCAGTGTACAATTGCAGTTGATTTCGCAGAAGGGTAAGGGGACCTGAGACATGTGTACATATATAAAATGTGTATATATATGATCATCTCTATGTAGCCGGTCTAGACCCTAAAGCTATGCCTGACTTATGCAACCGGCTAGACTTTGGCGTCTTTGGACTTTTTTAGTTTATTTTTTGGTTTTAGTTGCTTGGCTCAAGTCACGTTTCGTTTTTCAAGACCTTATAAACCTTTTTCGCTGACTTTTCACATAGCCAGAAATCATATATACACACACCCCACACAGACAGACAGAGTTCGTCACAACAAAAACAAATAAAAACATGAATAATCCGAAGAAGCCGCAAACAGCTCAAAAAGTGAAAATATAATCATAATATTCTGACAAAGAGTCAGGAATTATTCATGAATGTTTTTCACTGATTTGCTTTACCTGTGTGGCGTCTAATTGAAATTATTTTTAATAGCTTTTTTGGCACCGGGCACAGTTGTGTCGAAGTCTATGCAAACTTCAACTCTAAATATATATATGTGGTATATATATGACACACTTATTTATTGAACGTAAGATTATAGCTTGTTTCTTTCGTTAATTTTTTTTAGCGATAACAATAGTCACAATTCATCAGCGATTCACAATTCGATGCGTTTCCAATTTCAGCTCTTTAAAGATGTGCCGTGATGTTTACCCGGGTACGAGTTCTTATCGCGTACGGATCCAAACGTTGACTGAGCTGTCGTCGCTCGAGCTGCGATCCATTCCACGATTTTGTCGCGACGCATCGTTACAGTTTGTGGATTCTGAGTATATTTTTTATTTTCATTTTTGTTTTTTAATTTTCTTTTTTATTTATTTACTTTTTTTTTGTATTTTGTGTACATTTTGAGTGGCTTTTGAGCACGAAATAGTGCAGACCTTAGCACACCAGAAATTGGAGCGTTCCAAAGCGCTGAATATACTCAGCCTTAAAAGACAATGCAGCTGAGTGTGAGTGCCACTCAAATTGTGAGTGTTTAGAGTTGAGTTTGTCAACTCGAAGCGAGGGCAGGTACCTCAAGATCTGAGTCAGCATAGCTCCAAAGTGGGACGCGACTTATCAATGTTAGCGACATAGCATTCAACTTGATTTGAATCATATAGATAATACTGTTTATCAAGCTATTTGAACTTATTTACATATCTTGAGCAGGCTTCAATCTAGATGAAGTTTCATTCTATTGTGTCCTCTGCCCTAGCCTTATGCGACTTTTGTAAGCATTTTCTTAAGATACTTGGAGTTATTCTTATTTTTAATATCTTTGCACTAAACAACATTAAAACCGGTTTTGAGGGGTTCAAATTTTGTGTCAAAAATCATGCAAAAATTTACAAAAATTTTGACATGTAAAGCTCTTGGATCCATAGCTCCCATATTTCAAACGCCCATAACTTTGTCAAAACTGAACCGATTTTCACGTCTGATGGCATTTTGTTAATAGGTTATCTTCTAGATTGATTCTGCATTTCAAATATATATTTCTGTTTGAAAATACAATTTTTTGGATTTTTTGATAAAATATGTCTTATTTTCACAAAATCTTTTTTTTCAAAATTTCGAAATGCAAATTTACATTTTTAATCGATTGTGGTTATCACAATTAGTCGCCTTTTATCGATTTGCGTTCGTCATGTTATCGATTTGCCAGCTTCCCAGTGGGCGTGGCACGGGTATACAGGAGTATATATTCTAAGTTTTTAGTCTCTAATCGCGAGCCTGCAGTTGTGACTCTAGCTGCCTGTTAAGGTTATCGCTCATTGCGCTTTAACAGACCCTAAAAACTACAAATCTAAATACTACAACCTTAACTACTACAAATCTAACTCCACAAACCTATATACTACAAACCAAAACAGTACAAAATTAACCGATTTCATTTGTATCAAACTAGCTTCCTACAAACTTATGTAATACAAACCTAATTCCCATAAACTTATGCCTCACATCTTTTAAAAAGAATCTATAACAAATTTAATTATTCAACAAGAGTTGCGGACTTGGCGACCTATCTAATACTTATTAGTTAAGTTCGGTATAGTTAATAATTAAGGCTCTGATTAAGCCTAGTTTCACTCCTTGGTATAACTTTAAACCTTGCTAAGTCACAAAGAAAAGCTTCGCTTTGATATGTCAAGAGTTTCACACATATTTTTATTCCTATTTTATAATTCATTTTCTTGTAAACTTCTCTATTATCTACTTACCAAATGCCAGGTTCCAGTACTAGATTAACGAGTTCATTTGTATCAAATTTATGACCTGAAAAAAACGTACTCTTCAGTCTGAAAGCTCTTGAAAAATGCATTCACAAGTAGACTCACCCGCCTGGAGCAATGTTTGAATCACAGAGACCATATCGCGAGATTCGCGTATATAGAAATCATTATCTTCCACAGACGTCGCATTGAGCTCTACAATAAAAGAGAGAGAAGCGATGTTTAGTTCCGTTATCAGAGAGGGGAAAAAGGCACACTGACCTTTAAGCATTTCACCAATGGACTGTGGCATGGGCAACACGGGTGACTGATGCAACTTCTTGATGTCCTTGAGCGGCACCAGGGCACATGCTAGATCACCCGACTTGTAGCGCTGGAACTCCTTGCGCAGGTCGCTGAATCTGTTGTAATAGGCGGGCAGCTCAACGTCCTTGGCGCAGGCCTCCCGATGCAGGCACTGGCGCAACGGCAGCTGCCCATCGGTGATCAACTTGATCTCCGTACCGTTGAGCGAAAGAGAGCGTAAATAGGCATCGATCTGTGAAGAGGAATGGATATTATTAAAATATATGTATATGATTTTAAAAAAACTACAGAAGTAAATTTTAAAGAGATTTGAGATGATTTAAGATGATGGCTAAGTGAATACTGAAACGTCGTTTTAGAAAATTTTCCTCGTAAGCGTGGAAAGTTTGTAAAAAAAAGTTTTCGTAGCGCTTTCATGCCATCCCATCAGCTTTTAATTTTTTTTTAAGATCTTTGTCCCATTTTTTTACGATGTGTGAAACTTGTCTCTAATGATAATTCATTACACATGACAATTCAAATATGATATATGATAATTTAATTGTTGATAATTCATTAGAGAAACGTTTGACACCTTTCGGAAAATACGCCCTTTTTGTGAAATGGGAATGAAATATGGGGCGCCAAGGCAGTATGGGCAAAAGTTCAAACAAAATTTCCAAGCTCTATATAAAAAGTATTGAGTACGTGTCAAGCTGATCTTAGAAAACCCATATCGCGAAAAATGTGTGAAAAAATGCTTTAACCGGGCAAAAGCCGACAGATACTTGCTAATATTCTTTAAAGTTTTATATAACGCTCAAAATACCCTATAGTTATAGCTATGAGCTGATATTTAAAGTGACGCTAACAATAAAATACAATAAACCCCAACGTAGTGCAAAGTTCAACGGTTGTTGCTGACGAAAGGTTTGTGGGGATTATTTGGCTTTATGTAAATTCTTAGTGCACACATTTCTAGGCTATAAATGCAATTTGTTTAAACCCGTTTAGTATTTGATGTTGTTGTTGCTGTTGATGTTGTTGCTGCAATTATTGTCAATTAAATGGAAAAAACAGAAAACAGTTTTTAGCCATGTCATCGTGAGTAAATATAACATGCAGCTTTATGTCGCATTAGTCGCTGTTAACGTATCTGTGAATGGAATTGCCGTATCTCAGCTGACGTTGGCCCTTCGGATAGAGATCCCCTCCCATGTTCCCTACCCCCCTCCCCGCCCCCTTTTAGGCAAATATTTGCCAGAGCAACGTTCTGGCCATTTATTAGCCATATGTGTATTGACCAAGCAAATTAGTATGCCAGCCAAAGCAGACACACTCAATAGCTTTTACCCCCAAACACCACTCCCTCTCTCTCTCCCTCTAATTGAGTTCTCCTCTCTTTCTAGCGTGCATTACGTCACGTGTCGCTTACGGATCTGATGCCGCGTGCCTGTTGCTAAAGATGCACTTCTCTATATTTAATATGACATCTAATTGGCAGAACGCATAGCCGTCTACAAACTCTGTAAAGTGGATTAATGACAGCCAGGTGCAGAGTACAACATCGTCTTAATGATCCCAAGTTAGTTAGACATCGCCACAGATTACAGTTGCTGAGTTCATTAAGGTTTTTCAATTGGAGGTCACGCCATTCATATTCCATTTGTTTCAATATCTATCGGAGTACTGAAGTTTCAAAGGAAATTTCAATTTGCAAAAAGATTTCCATGGAAATGTTTAGAAGCCCTATTTTTGCATTTATTTTTGCGTTAGCGAATATTAAATACCCTTCTAGAGTAAAATAAGTTTCACAAGGAAAAAACTTTTGATCGGATCTTCATATACATAAGTAAAGCGCTATATTATATTTTGCTCACAAGTTGAGAGTAAGAATAGATTTATCTGCTTCTTTATACACAAAGCTATTTAATCCGATTTTTGATAATACATGACTAAAGCTTATATTCACACGAATTTGCTCGTCCCTCAAAGAATTTTCAACACCATATACGTGACATATTTATATAAAATTGTAACAGAGACTGCACCCAAGTTTACAATACTCATTCTCGATCTTCCAGTACCTTTATCTAAAACATCTACATAAGTATTTGCCCCGAAAGCGTTTACATTTCCGTAACGACAACGGACTGATGTGTAGGGCAATGGGGAACGAGGGGTTCGGCGGGGCCAGAGGCTTGTCAAAATACTCAAGCAGCGCACTGTTGCTTATCAGAAACTGAGTGTGTGATAAGATTTGAAGTCGAACGCTTCAGCACAGCTCCACAGCTCCCAATCAGTGGCGTTGTCCAGGGAATAAAATACAAAAATACCAAACTAAATGAGAAAATGCAATCCCCAATGACTCGACAAGAAGAACCATCCAAACTATTCCTGTCACCATGGGCTTGCGACAAATTTATTTCGTTCGGTCTTATCTCAAAATTGATTCTTGTACCCCTGGCTTAGGCCAAAGACTGTTACAAGTTTAAGATCTAGCTACAGCTACAGCTAGCTGCAGCGAATGCTTTTTTCTCTCACTCTCTCTCTCTCTCTTTGACTAATCTTATCTAATTCATTAAGGCGACTCCCACGCGCGATAAGCAGGTTGTAAAGAGTTTCCATTCGCCTCCTTCTTTTCTTGTCCATTCTTTTTCTCTTATCTTCCCTGATTTCTCACCTTGTTGTTGCTATATCTCACAATAATCTGTTTTTCTTCCCCTTCATCTCTTTTCCTTCTATTTCTTCTCTTTTTTTTTGCTTTTTACCCCCCCCTCCCCCTCCCCCTTATTTTTTGTAATCCAACTCTCCTTGTAACTTTCTACTCTCTTTGTAATATTCTTCGGTTGCTTTACTTGTCTCTCCCATTCTCTTTTCGTTTTTGTTCTATTTTATGCCGATCTTAAGTCTTACTTCTGTGCTTTTTCTTACTTTTTGCATCTTCTCTTTTCTTTTTATCCACCATCGTATTTTCTCTTTCTCAAGGAAGAAATATGGAGTTGGTTCTCTCTCCTTTTGCACTTACCCATCCTACATCTATCATATTTTCTTCTCGTTAATTTTATATTCAATCTGCCCCCGTATTTCTTAACCTTTAATCTTTCCTCTCTTTCATTCTCTTCTCTCTCCCCCCTTAATTACCTCCTCGATGGCCTCGTTTAGCGGCTTGCCAGCAGCTTGGGCCTCCGCGATTGGCAAAATGAGTTCGCTGCTGTTCTCCAAGCTGTTTAAGCTGATGCCATTTGTGGCGCTGTTCCCGCTGCTCCCGCTCGCATTTGTGATGCTATTCGTTGTATTGTTGTTGTTATTATTTGAGCTATTATCGCCGATGTAGCCAATGGCCAGGGGCGGTGAACAGGCGGTGTTATTGGTAGCATTCGAGTTGTCCGATGAGCTAGATATGGTGCGATCCTTAATGAAGTAGCCATCAGGACGTACGAGTATTTGTTTGGTGCCAATGATCTAAGAGAGAGAAAGAGAATAAGAGAAATGTTGAAAATAAATGAAATAGCACGAATGGGTGCAGAATATGAAATATCCTTGCAGATTTAGATTAACCTATCTAAACCACACAACGCCATTTTCCAACTTATTCCTCAATATTGTACCTATTTTCTGTTAACATATAAAGAACTCAGTATCTATCCATATTTAAAGTTGGTTAAGTATTATAAAATCTAATAAAACTTCTAACTAACTTTAAAAGCAAAATGTTAATTCCATAGGAATAAAATTGTTTGAGTCTATGAAAGCTACGTTCCACATTTCGTGCTTTAATTAATACCCACCGCAAAAGCATAAAAACGAATAACAATGCTACCCACTTACGCTTGATAAGCAGGGGTATTCAGAAGGGGGCTTTAACACTACAAAAAAAACAAAAACAAACAACAGTTAAAAACTTGAGTGCCCCACCAACGAACTTGTCTACAATCCGAAACATAACTATCAGTTCCAAACATTATCGTTAGATAGTGCAGCTGGCAATTCAATTAAAACATTTTAGAGTTTCTTTTGGCATTACGTTTCGACATGATTCACTCTGCCCGTCGCCTGGCATTACAATCAATACAATCAAGGTGCAAAAGTGTTTAACATATTTCACAAAAAAAAAAAGGAAAAGCAGAAAGAAAAGCAGACGCTCCACATTGATTGAGAGGCCTACGGGGCGATTGCGCTTGCGTCAGCGGATATGTGTGATCGGAATCGGAATTGGGAATCGGGTATCGGGTGTTGAGTGTACTGAAAATTAGAAATGGAGAATCGACAGCGAGTGCGCCTGCAGGTAGCTCTGGTCTGGTATGCAAAACAATACAAACAGCGTAAAACTAAACATGAAGCAAACCGTTTTTTCTTTTTATGTTTTTGGAATTTTTCGGATTACTGATTTCTGACTTCTGATGCCATCGATTTGCATAGCTTTTGAATATATATATATTTGGCGATGACAATGCACAAGGGGACTATATCTATATACGTATATACACTACGTAGGATTCCGCACGCAAATGCTATATGAAATATTTATGAGAATGCCTGATGTTAAATTCAACAACAAAAAAATACAAAAAACTAAAAAAACAGAATGAAAAAAGGAACGAAATGAAAGCAAAAAAAACATTTCCCCACACTCTCAGCGTGGTCGGGGTTACAACTGGGGTTAAGTCCGGCGCTAATTATGCGCAACGAACCAAAATAAACGGTCTATAGACCAGAGAGAAAGAGAGGGATATAGAAAGGGTGAGAGTGAGCGCTAAAAGAGAGCGCAGATTTTAAAAAAAAGACTGAGCTTTTTGTTATATATTAAACATTGACAATTGTGGAAAATTTAGATCACGTCGTATTGACCCATTGAAAAATAGAAAGAAAAAAATGAGTAAATAAAAACCGGAATATCTGAGGCTAATAGACTAAACGACCATTAAATGAGCCGCCGTTTCTAGATCAATGAAAACGTGCCAAGAGAGCCAGTTCTGCTGTCCACAAGTCGTGAGTCGCGTGCCAAGCACTGCCGCGCCCCCTCCCTCCCCCTAACCAAGTGAAAACTCTATGAAATTAACTGAATGTCAATGCAGAAGTCTTGGCCTGGCCTAGAAGTTGTTCATAGCTTCACCTTAGATAAGGCTTAAGGCTTACGCTTAAATCACAAAAAAATAATAAGCTGTATGCAAGTTGCGCTCTTTGTGCCCTCCCCTCTCCCCCAGAGACACAAGCACAAATGTTAATTAACTTTAATTGTTGCCATACGAGTCATAACTAGCCTGTAATTAACATACCAATTACTGTTGCAGTGTGTGTGTGAGTGTGTGTAAGTGTGTTGTGTATCTGTCAATTCAAAGCAATTTTGCTGTTGCAAGAAATCTATAACACTTGGCTTATTACCTGGCCAAGAGAGATAAAGCGAGCGAGAGAGAGGGACATTGCATGTAGAGGAAATTCGTGCGCGGAAGGAAACTCTTGACAGATTTTTCTTTTTTTTAGAAAGCAAACAATTTGAAGCTGTCAATTGGCCGTCCGAACGAGTTCAATAAACTCCAACAGCAATTTGAGAGGTAAATTTAACTAATGGCAGCTAAAGTCAAAGATGAGCTAAGACGCACTGAAATACATTCCTATATGATCTCACCCGAAGGCAAAATAACGTGAGGAGAGAAATCGCTTGGAATATTTCCAGATCTTATCAGAGAAAACAATACAATAAAGAGGTCAAGTGAAAGGGTGAACGAATTTGGAAGGAGTCCTTGAAGCAAGTTTGCATAGACTTAGTTGATAACGTGGGATATCAAATAGAAAAGCAAGAACTTAAAATGAATCCTTAGGAAACCAGATTGTTAGGGTAAGCGATAAAGATTAAAAAGGATTAATAATGATGAAGTTCAAAATTTTGGTAGATTAGAATAATTCAAGAACATATATAAAATATATATAAATTAAGTACAATTTTAAAGATCCTTAAAAAGGAAATCGCTTGGATTACACAAACTTGTCAGAAGTAAGATAAGTAACTGAGACCCTAACAAATGCAGGAAATAAAAGTAAGGAATAGAAATCGATCCTTTTAGAGGTCAGTTTAATTAAACTGAATAGGTTAAAACATATAGAAGGATTTTCCCAACTGATTTATTAGAGTGAATTTCCCTAACAGAAATTAAATACTGATTTAGTCGTAGTTGAATAAATAAAACAGTAAAATAATCATTAGGTCAGCATTAGTAAGTACTTTGCACCGGGGGGTCGTCGCCCAATAAAAATACTAAATTTTCTGCACTTTCATGCAGACACATCATTTTACTCGGTTGCCACAGCGATAAGGAAGTCAGCACCTGATTTCGAACGAATGTATATGGGTACTCTCATCAAATTTGAATTCTAATCAACAATTTACGGTGCCAAAATAGTGGAAATTGCGCTCCATTTGGCAGGTTAATTGCAATCAAGAAATCAAAAAATTATATTAAAAATAGTCATGTCAATGCCAGGCAGACAGAGAGACAGCCACGGAGCCCAATTATTATATTTTCATACTGTTTGGGCATTGAGTATGCGTCAGCTACCCAACACTGACAGCTCTTTTCCAGCCGATAAACAATCGCAGAGTCGCACTCAAATGTTGCAGCAATTTGAAAGTGTTTTTGTTTTTTGCTTTTTTCGGTTATGGTCGGTTATTCTATACACTTTATAGCTATTTCATAAGCCATTAAAAATTAAAGCTAAAACTCTGTGGCCAGTTAAAAGGCGTTTGATGTCGGTGCCGTTGCGGCTCAGTGCGTTTAGCTTAGTATAAGAATACCCTATACTTGTGAAATGTGTAGAAAAGAGGTAGTACGGCCAGTGAAGCAAAAGCAGTTACTATAAGCTAAATACGATTATTTATTGACAGCTGAATCGTTAAAACAAGCAATTTTTTAACTACCCAATCGCCTGTTTACCTATATGTTCTCATTGATCCCAGATTCGATAAGCTCTAGAAAGGCCTAGTTTGGAATACAGTTGTTATTTTAATATTATTTCATTGGTAGATCACGTTAGGTTAACATTTTTATATTTTTTCGAAACTACACTAATTGTTAAAAACCCAGTAAGATGCCCAATTGTAAAGCTAGATCCCTAATACTTCTTATAACCATGTCTTAGCTTATATTCCATCAATCCTAAAACATTCACAAGAATTGCATTTTAAATACTTGACGTACTCAAAGAACTTTCCGAACAATATCGTTTTAGGTACCTTCAACCCTAAGTATCTCCTAGTCGAACACAACCACAGTATTCTTGCTAGTTTTTGTACTGCATATTATTTACCGATTTCGTTAGTTTTCGTACGTAGTTAAAAGGCTACAAATCAAACGGATGACAACAGAGCGTTCAGTCGGCAAATAAGTCCAGCCCACAAATATATACATGCATAAACATATATATGTTTATTATTCAATTTTCGTACATTAACCCAGGCTAGTAATCATTAAAATGTCGATCGTTTTTTTTATTATAGAAAGTTTTTAACGCATTTTTCTAGCTGTAACTAAGCAAATTTTAGGACCAGACAACTTTCTTCTGCTTATCAACAATAAATTCCAGTTGACCCGAAGTTTGTGTTACACAAAACGGAATAAAGTTCGCATAAATTGTTTTTTGCAAAAACGTTTAGCAAACACAATATATATATATATATTTAATAATATGGCGAAACTTATACAATAGTCGGAGTTGTTCCGTTTAGGATGGGATGCCCAGACACCTGCCAGGCTTAAAGATGATCAATTTTGAAAGCCAAAGCCAAAAGCTTACAAACTTGTTTGACCTAGCGAACTGTCGACATGGGTCTTATAATCAAAAAAAATATATATATAATGCGAAGCATTTTAACAAAATCTAATGAACTTTGGTAGCTGCTGCTTTCCCAACTTTTGGCCGGGGACTCACCGCAGAGATTACCATAATAACGGCCAAAGCGCAAGCCAATAAACCAAAAGTCAGACCGTGTGATTTGCGAAAGTCTAAATATAGTCAAAAAATAAATAAATACAATTTGAATTTGCTTTGCCAGCTACCATTTAGAAAATTAATCATAATTTGGCCAAAAGCGTGGCTAATAATGTAACCCAAAAGACCCTGACTACCAGACACTGCTGGCTCTATAGAGCTAAACTGAGGCGTTTAAAAGTCAGAAAGGCTATGCCATTAAAAAGCACTTAATGTCATCCACATCGAGAATACGAGATGCACTCACAAAAATATTGCGTGCTCAAGTCATAAAAAAAAAACAAAAATTTGAACTGGAAGATCTAGACGTAAGGCCTATAGCGCAGCAGGCAGGCAAACATCTTCTAAATGCTTGTAAACACAGCAAAAGCTAAAGATACACGCGACTATATACTATATGTATATATAAAGTTAAGTAATTTTCTTCATCATATAGAGTCGAAAAGTCATATTAGGCATATAAGAGCCCGCACACGGAATCAACGTCACGATGAGCAGCAGCACGCAGCTCAAAATCTCACTTAATGCCCCAAAGGGGGCGACTGCGGTGTAGTAGAGGTGGTGGGGGGGGGGGGGTTTGGGGTACTCCACGTAACATTCAGGCAATAACATTTCGCCTGTTGTCAAGCATTTGGCAAATAATATTGCCTCTATTGAAATTATTGACCAGACAATATGCGAATTTTTGTTTGCGACTCGCGTTTTGTTTTTGTTTTTCATGCAAATAGAAAAAATGAGAAAACACACTGAAAACTCTCAAAGGAAAAATCAAAATCAAATATTATGAAAATGCCAAAGTTTAAACAAGCAAAAATGTCATCAACTGATTATGAAAGCTGTGTTCAAGAGTATTTTCCTCTTACTTCTTTATTATTTATGAAACAAATCCTAAAGTATAGTTGGAAAAGCTTTTGGAAAAGTAAATAGGAAACAAAGAGCTTTAAATGGAAAGCTTTGTTTATTAAATATTTAACGTTTCACCTGTTTTTTTATTTCTTTATGCAACAGATTTTAATGTTTATTGGGAAAACCTTTGGAGAAGGAAATTTAAAAGGATCTTAAGGCTTAACTTAAAATATTTCAACAGATTCTGTAAAAGCCTTAAAAACTTTCCTATAGAGAAATAAAAGCGTATACTAAATAAAGTCAGCGTTATCTAACTAGAAACGAGATTATGCATTTATTATAAACCTGTTCCAAGCAGTTTATTATATCTTATTTCTTTATAATCACACATTAGTGCCAAACTTTTCCATGGAAAATGTATCTTGTAAAGCTTAAAATTTGTATAAACGAATTTTATAAGTTCCAGAAATCAAAATGAAAATTTGTTTTGAATGGACCGTAAACTTGTTGAAGGGAAACCGTTTATTAACATACATATTCATATATAATATAAATACACAACACATCTCAACTTTAACTTGACAAACTTTGTCTTTTCGCGAATTTTTCTCAGTTATCGCATAGAACAAAACTTAAACTTGAGATTTACTTGGAAAATTGGTGCTTAGCTTTTAGAAAAGTAAATACACGTTAAATGTGGAATGCTTAAGTCAGATGCAAGTCTTTATATGTAGACATAGGTACATAAATGCGACGTTTTTTGCAGGGATTTCGCAATGCCAGATACAAAAGTTTGACGACGTTTTAGTAATTTTCAAACAATTAGTGTCAATCGCTTGGCAAACTCAAAATATGCAAACACCGAGTATGGGCAATACGTTTTATTTATATAGTTGTCACGCCTCCCCTTAACTGCCTGCCTCTTATTCTACACCTCCTCCAATCCCTCACCCCTATATCGCCTGTGTTGATTGAAAGACCAATTGAATGCTCCCTAGCCAAGCAATGGCTACAATCAACAGCCTCAACTTTTATTTCATGTGTATACCCTGTAGCTATAAAATGCACTGAAAGGGCATAATCAAGCAGATAATCTTATATATGAGGGGGTTAAAAGAGCTTTCTTTGGGTGTAAAAAACTTAATTGATTACGCCTAATCAACCGCAGAGACTATCAGTAATAGTGACACTAAATTCGGTATATATGTAGTTTTATGTTATAGTACAAATAATAAGTTACTTAACATTTTTAAGAAGTATGTATAAAGTTACTTCGATTTATAAGCATGCTAATTTGATATCAAACCTATGCGATAATTCAGAATCACAAAATTTCTAAATAAACGTTTTTATTTATATTCGATGGAAATTAATGTGTCTTTTTTATCGCTCGCAATAAAATCGCATTGCAAATTGCTG
Organism: Drosophila robusta; assembly: GCA_035043565.1. NCBI lineage: Eukaryota > Metazoa > Arthropoda > Insecta > Diptera > Drosophilidae > Drosophila > Drosophila robusta. Next base: position 9,457,910 of record JAWNMW010000584.1, read on the forward strand.
AATAGGACTGATAGTTGAGAATTTTGGTGCACATGGACTTGAGATACTTGAAATCTTATCTGTCCGTACAGCTAATTTCATAATAATCCATTAATAATCAAGCAAGTTACTAACGAATACATGTGATGGGTTCTAGGAGGGAAAGAATCAGAAACGAATGCCTGTAGATATTTCTCAAAGAAGAATTAGATTTGAAAAGCCCAAAATAAAAACCCTTGCAGACCAATAAAAGGTTTTGCATAAAGATGACGTCTTCCAGACCATGAGCTTAAGATTATTATTGTTATTATTAAAATAAGATGTAAAATATCAACATAACTTTTTTAAATAGCAAGATAAACACTTCATCCATTCCCTAGGCTGGGTTCCTAACCCGGATCTTTGTTATTTACTTCCTAAATAAGTTAACTGCTACTTTAAAAAATTCCGTTAACCATAGCTACAGGGTATTCCATCGTATATTTCTTGATACCAAAGCTCACTAGGTACTTGATATTTTTAAACGAATCAAAGTCGAGCTGCTGTCGTTGTTATTGTCGTCGTTGTTGTTGTAACATAATCAACACAGTTGAAAGTGCAACTTATACAACTACAATGTGTGTGTGTTCGTGCGTGTTGTTGCTTGTGTTTGTGAATTCATTAATTAAGCGCCAACAGCGCGCGCTTTCAACAAAATGGCGTCGCTCAGTAGGCGGCGCTTAAGCTGTGCCCCCGTGACCCGTGTGTGGTCCCCCCGCAGTTGTGTTTTGAAGCGGAGGGGTCTGTCTCATAACTCACCTGTCCCGTGGCCACTTCCAGCAGAACGTAGACCAGCAGAATGATTTCCTTTTCATCGGAGCCGAGACCGGGTCCATTCTGGCCACAGGTGGCTATGTAGAGGGAGACAACGTGCTCGGGTACCTGCATGATGATGATGGTGATGATGATAACGATGTTGATAATGATGATGTGTTGTTGATGATGATGATCTTGTCTTTGATCTCTCAGAAAAGCAAGTCGCGAGTCTCACACACTCTCTCAACACCGTTAGATATGTGAACGTTACTCAAAGTGGGTGAGTTGCTTTCTATTTGTTATCAATGCCAGTTTTTGTCGCTGCGGAGCTGATGGCAATACATTCTATGGTTAAACACCCATTGGTTGTGCCTGTAAAACAAAGAAAAATAAGAAATAAAATAATGATTAGGAAAAAAATCTAAAAGTAATTGGGTATTATACAATATTTGAGCTTTTGCAGTAAATGTGTTTGAACTGCAATTAAAAAATAAATAAAACTAATTACGAATGCATTCAAAAGAAATGTCAAGCAGTGCAAATTGGCAGCAAACGCAACCATTTGAGTTGCCAATTGGAAATTCGTTCGCAGCGACGTTGCCAATTTGCAGTTGTATGCAAATGCAACGCTGTCGGATTTCTAATTAGACAACCAAAGTAAGCGACGTTGCCAATTTTTAGTTAATATAAATGTACATGCGAATTACACAAGTTGAGCGACGTTGCCAATTTGCACAGCAAGAAATGCACTTTTTTACAGCAACGTTGCATGTTTTCAATTTGATGATTTAAGTGGTAATCAAATAGCTCAAATAACATTGAACTAAGCTAAGCGATGTTGCCAATTTGCACAACTATTAATGCAATGTTGCCTATTTTCAATTATTCAAAAACCAACGTAACCAATATTCATTTAATGTGCAAATCAGACGACTTAAATGACGTCTAACTAAGCCAAGCGACGTTGCCAATTTGCACAGCTAATAATGCATAGTGTCGAATTTTCAGTTATATAAAAAGCAACGTTGCGAATTTTCAGTATTTTTAATGTGCAATTGAGACGAGTTAAATGACAATTTTCCAAGCTTAGTGACGTTACCTCTTTGCAGCTAAAGGCAAAAGCAGCGTTGCCGATTTTCAGTTTCAAATTTGAAAAGCTAATCAGAAGACCTGATCGAGCATTTATCTACGCTTAACGATGTTGCGAACTTTTAGTCAGTTATTTAACGAGCTAAGCGCCGTTGCCAATTTTCAGTTTGCCATTTTATGTGCTAATCAGACGACTCGAGCGACATTTAACGAAGTAAGACACTAAAACACCTCAATAGCATGCCCAAAGAGGTCAAATTGAAATTATTAACCTGCACAAAGCGATTTGAAATTTAATTTTGTTCGCTCGAATGCTAGCTACACAGCCAACTCGGTTGCTACCCCGTCACCGGTGCCCAATGCCCAGACAATATAATGGACAAAGTCAACCAAAAGGCAAATGTGGAAACGTTGGCGACAACGAAAAAAATTAAAGTGCAATTTTATGAGCATTTTTAATGTGAAAAGCAAGCACAAGCACGAACGAAGCCAGCATCAAGCTCTGCTCGACTGACTGACTGACTGAGAGGCTGACTGAGAGACTGACTGACAAGCATTAAAACCAACTGCAGAGGCAAAGGTTGCAGGCGCGCATGGGTTAATCGGGGTGCACAGGCGCACAGAGAGTCATCGCAAGCTTTGGCAAACGCAATCGTGAGCGTTTATGACGGCTTTTTGTTGTAATTAAAATTTTAAATAATGCAAAAAATAAAATAAAACAAAAGAAAAGAAAAGAAAAGAAACAGAAAAAAATTCCAAGCTTTTTGTAATTAAGACAGGCAAAAGCGATTTTAAACAGTTTGCGACAGTTTCTCAACGCTAAAATGTTTTTAGTTTAACTTATTATTTTGTAGGTTTTTTGCCTTGTTTTATGCATGTTTCTTCGTCTTTTCAGTTGTCCACACTTCGTTTAATAACTCATATTGTTTCAGTAAAAACTTAAATGAAAAAAGAAACAGTCTTCTGCTTTTTGCTGCATGTTTTCGCTTCGTCTGCAGGGGAAATGGTCAATGTTTTTTATTTATTCATCTCAATGTGTGGTAATATTAATGGGTATGTGTGTGTGTGCGAGCTGTTTGAAGACTTGTGCAATTTATGTTTAACGTTTTTCTCTATTTTCGCTCTTTCTCTCTCACTCTATATATTTCTCTCATTTCTCAACTTTTTGCCGTTATGATGTGCAGAATGTGTGTGAATTTCCATTTTCCCAGGCTTCAAGAACTTTATGATTTTCTGCACTTTAAATTTCGCACAGTTTTTTCCATTAAAAATAAAGAAAAACACAGTTTTCCAATTTCGAGAGCAGAGAAATTAACAAAGCTCTCTTGATCTTTGCACTGAGGAATACGGAAATATGATATTATGACTCTAATGTCAATGTCTTTATGTTTGGAAATAATAAAGGTTAAATGTTTGAAACTTAAATGTTTTAATCTGAGTTGTATATGGTTAAATGTGCCAAGTGGAGCTGAATTATTAGAAAGTAACATTTTTATGTTAAACTTAACAGCTGCGGCGCTCATTAACCAACACTGTTACTAACACTAGCACGTCATATTATAGTTTTAATCTAGAATTTTAATCTTTACAATCATCTTTATGGAATTTTATATGTGTTTCATACAATGTTTCTCTTCTTGGACTGAGAATTGAATTATTACGTTAGTTACATTTAAAATCGAGTTTTAACCCATTTTTCGACTTTCGAAAGGTTTTTTAAAATTGATAAAAACATATTTCTGTACATTTAGAAAATTTATTTTCTTTGTGATTGTATAGAATTTAAAAAACGGACGAAAATTTACAACTTTTTATCTTGCCGTTCGAGCCGAGAGGGATGAATTTTATTGTATCTAAATATACTATCTTTTATAGAAAAATCCCCATCGGGCTTAGTTAACACCAATAACAGTTGCATATCATGATAAATGGCTCTGTTAACGAGACAAAAGAGACTTACTCAGCAGACTTAAACCGTTCTTCACTATCTTAACTTCTTGAAAAACCACTCGACACATTTGCACAGAATATTCTCTTTGTTTATTCTTATTTAATTTATGGCTCATAAATTGTAGGCTTATTGAAAAGGTATGAAGTAAATAGTTGTGAGCACTTTTGAGTTGATGACTTGATTTGATTTTGATGTAAAAATAATGACAGAATGGAAACGAGCATTACGCGAAGGTAAGCCAGTTATTTCAGTCAGTTTTATGGTACAGATCGCAACTGTAACTGAAACTAAAACTGGCCGTAACACATCATAAATTTGTTGTTGCCCAAATGAATTTCCCTTTCGTTTCACACTTCAAAACCCACTGAGGCCTGACCGAAGCCAAGGCCTAGGTTCAGTTGCGAAGTTTTCACTGAAATAACAACGAATGGAAAAGCGTATTTTTCCTCTTCTTCACTGAGTTTTTTTTGGAGGTGACGACGCGCCGTGACAACCCAAACACAATAAATCTTATTTTTCAGACGAGACGTTCATTAATGAATAACGGGTCGTCGAGGCCACTTTTTGGGCTAATTAGAACGGGAAGAAAGCTGCAGCAACACTGACAACAACAACAGCAAAAGAGAAACAGAAATTGAACGCCAATGTTACGGTTATTCCAAAAGACAATGAATACCAAATTACGAGTCTAGTATAAATTAGTGATATATAGCTGCAACAACAACAACTACAACAATAGCAACAAAAACAAGAATCACAACAAATGCAATTAATAAGTTGGTAAACCAGTAAGAAATATCTGATTTGTTATACCCTGTATAAATTAATAATTACTGAAAAATTGGGTATATTGCAAATGTCATAACGTATGTAACACACAAAAGAAGTCAGTTTCGAGCATATAAAATGAATACAGTGATTATTCAAGAAGAACGCCTCCTTCACCCCTTCGTAGAATGTCCTTTGACAGATCAATTTATTTAGGTCTAATAGTTAGTGTACTTTCTTGAACAAAGGGGCATGTTTAGGCCATGTTTAGACCATGTTTTAGTCTATATAAGGAAAGATAAGATAAGGAAAAGGATTTGTGCAAAATTAATAAAAAAAAATTATTACACAAAATTAAACAAGTTATATAAACCAAGTGCCAATTAATTATTAATTAAATACATAAATTTAAAATAAAATCAATTATCCATCAACATATATTTTAAGCGGACAACTTCCTGAAACATGGGTTTCCACTTAAGAGACCCTTCTCTGTACACAAATTTAAATGCTATCATTAAGCTATTCTAAATGCAAGTAAGAGAGGGATAGAATTTGTACCGGTTCTATTGTTAACATTTAAGTATATATATACCTATTTTTAATATACTCTAATTGAGTAAACATCGTTAATAACTTGAGAAACGTCTAGAAATGTTGCAAAAATAAACGCTTTCTAAATTGAGTATAGAATTCTTATTGCAAGTACTCTCGTACTTAATACAGGCATAATTTATTCTCAAATGAAGTACAAATTTCTTTGATTAATCGCTGTATTGAATATAAACATTAGGAATATTTTCAGATTTTAAAAATATTAAAAAAAATGTAATTTTCAGCCTGCCCAGATTTTGAAAAAGCTTTTACTTGATTTAAGCTCAAATTTCTCATTTCTCTGAGTGTGAGAAAATGGCAGAAATGCCTTTTATGACTGTGTACAGGGTATCTGCAAGTCACGCACTCTCGTCGAGAGCACTTGTCACTTTGAAGCTATCATTGTTGCTATTTCTTTTGTTTTTGTTTATTAATTGCAAGCATTACGCAAGCCTTCGCATTGTTCCACTCGCAGTGACTGCAATAAGCAGCTGGAATGGCCATTTCAAATTCGAATTGGAATTGGCGTGTGCCGTTACTTTGTTTTTTTGCCAACAGGAAACTTATGATTGCACTCAAATTGCATGCGAGAGAAATGCCAATTGGCAAAGTTATGCTGCGCTGTTTCTCTCCCTCTTTCTCGCGCGCTCGTTCTCTCTTAAACACGCTCTCTTGCTCTGTCTTGCGCAAGCAACAAGTGCAGCGCGCAATTGTTGTGGTTGCTTTGATTGTTGTTGTTATGATTCTGCGCCTGTCAAAAGTTAGCATAAAAAAGCACAAGCGCCAACAACAACAACAAAAACAAGTCTCACAAAGCGCAGCAACAATTTACTTTGAAGCTTTGTAACGTTGGCGTCGCTGCCGCGACGCTGTTGGTACGCTCTTTTATTTTCTTGTCTGTGTAACTGTAAATATGTTTTCACTTTGTTATGTTTGCGCATCTGCTTTAACGTGTACCGTCTTTGAGCTCGACTTCTGCCTGTTGCTGTTGTTGTTGTTGTTGTTCATTCACTCGTTCATTCACACTGCACACACACATACATACAGTCATCTTCACATATGTATATGCATATGTGTGTCACCAATTTTTGACAAATAGTTTTACAACTTACAGCAACAATGAGCTTTTTTCACAGTTATTCGCTTTTCGTTTTTTTTTCTTTTTGCAACAGGTTGCTGCTGATCCTTCCGCGCTTTAACTGTTTCTTTCGGTTTGTTTTTTTGGTTTTTTGTATTTAACACATTGCACTTTGTTGTTGTTATTGTTGCTGACTGCTTTTCACAATTTTTAATTTTATTGCACTTTCTTTTTCACACACACAGTTACATACATACATGATCAGTTATGTACGTACGCACTTCTGTATATACATACGCTTGCTGTTGCTGTAAATATGCATGTAATACCTTCTGGGCTTCTGCTTCTCAATGTACTTCTTTCGCTAGTCACACTGACTAGCATTTAGCAGTACGTGTGTGTGTGTGCGTGTCCGTTTTGCCTTTCCACACGACGCCGCCGACGATCTTAATACCAACACGTACAAACAGCGGACGGCTACGCCGACGTTAGCGTCAACGTCAACGTCGGCGCAATACATGCAAACAACAAAAAACAAGTCACTTTTTTTCGCCTTCTTTGCTGCGGCTGCTTCTTCTACCACTTTGTGTCTTTTTTTATTTTTTGTTAACTGTTGTTTTTGTTTTCTTTCTAGTTTTGGACTAAAAGGTGTGTGCGTGCGTGTGTGTATGTTTGCGTATTAAGTTTTATTTTTCTTGCTCTTGCTGCTTCTGCGACGGCCGCGTGTGTCTTTCTCCAGGTTAAAACAGCAACTGATCGACTTCGTGGGCCACAGGCAGCCACGAAGCTAAGTGAGCTGCGCTTGCTTGCAGGTGTGCGTGTGTGTGGTTATACGTTTACATGTGTGCGCAAAACCTTTGCTGAGCGAGTTGTGCAGGCGCGAAAGAGAGCGCGCCACTGGGAGAGTGCGCTGGCATAGCTCAGGTGTATAGGCCACTTAACTGGTGGCCGATGCCAAACAAGATTCCAGCACGCAAACGCACAACAACAATAAAAGTAATAACAAGCATGCATACATACATATATACAAACAAAAAACTCGGCTAGATGTGTCTGCTTGCCAATAGGCTGGCACACAGTTGGTTGGCAACGCGGCATCTCCCCTAATGGTATGCTGTACAATGCAAAAGCTAAACAACTCCCGCAACCTCTGACACTGCACGCATCAAATAATGAATGAATATATTTACGTAGCTTTATTTGTAAATCACAAAAAAAGAATCTTAAGCAACAACAGTTAGGCCGCTCACAAACACAAACACTCACGCACTCTCAGTAGGCAGGGGCGTAGTACGCGCCAACTGAAACAGGGGGCGCCACTTTAGGCTCATTGCAGTTTTCCCACGCTGCGCACACAACGACACAAGACAGTTACGCTCGCTCAGCCATGACGCTCTTGCGCGCGCTCTCTCAATCGCTGCTTCTACACTCTCTCCCTCTCTCTTGTTGGTTACCTGCGTAAGCCGCTCGCGCAGCCCCCGCGCGGCCAACACACCTGTACAACAGCCATGTGTGTGTGCGTGTGTGTGTGTGTTTGTGTATTGCTGCTGTCTATGCTGCTGCTTCTTCTTCTTTTGCTTGCTCAATTACCAACAGAACTGCCTACGTACCTGTTGTATTTTTCTAGCGCTTAAATTCCAATTCCAAGCCAGCCATTTTCGCATTATTTGTATTTTCGCACAATTCGACATCTGATATTTAATAACTGCAACAATTATCGAGTGTTTACTGCTTATCGTAGTTTATTTAACGTTTCTCCGAGCTGCTCTCCCTCGCTCTCTCTCTCTCTCACACGCTTCTCCTTCTGACAGCAACAAGCGACGACAACTGACTAACAAAACCGCGGAACGTGAACGCGTTTTGGTCGAAAGGCAGTGTGTGGAGTGGGAGAGCGCGTATGTAGTTGGGAGAGCGTGGGACAGCGAAGCTTGTCTGTGTGTGTGTGTGCTAGAATGGGCTGCCTACCTGGTCGCCTGTGCTTGTCATGCAGCAGTGGAGACTGACTGTGACGTATGACATGCATAATTAGTGCGAATGTCGTAAGGCTGTTGCAGGCTGAAGAGCAAGCGAGAAAGGACGTTGCAATCGGTTGAGCGCAACTGCACCATACTCTGTAACTTTCTTTTATTGAAATATTGATGCTTATTAAAATCAGCGCCCTTTAGCGAGTTTATTTGTATACTACTTATGAACACGGTAGTCGCTTAGTCGCTTAAGCCCGACTGTTATATTCGCATTTGGTTATTTTAAACTGCTATATATTCCAAGATTAGGAATCTCGACAGGGAGACGAAGACATAGCATATATATGTATATATGGATAGACGTTTGGGCAATTTACAAACCCAATATACTCTGTTTTTATGACTTCATAAACAGAGTATACAAATATTTAAATGACAAACAACATTAAAACCAATTTGTTCTGCATGTCATGCAGTTCGTAGCGTGTAGGTGACCAATAAGTGGGAAGATCGTAAAAGTGTGTTGTAAATCGAATAAAAAGGGTTATTCAAAATGGCATAAGCGATGTTGTTTTCAATAATTATTGCATAATACAAATACAAATACAATAATATAATATAAATATATATAATAACAGGCAAATAGCGCTTTTAGCGGCTCTTCACAAAATAATTTCGTTCTTGAAACTGCGACTCAGCTCCTTGTGCGGCAGGACAATGCTGTTGAGCAGGATCTTTTCGGCGGGTATTTGCACAAAGCAACCTGGTCGGAGAGGGGGACAGAGAAATAACGGTATTAATAACAAGTGAGAACGTTACAGTCGGCTGTAACCGACTGCGCAATACTCTGTTCACTGTGCAACAACTAAAAAATTTGAAAATTTTATGTTTCCAGCTCTAAATCTGAGGAAGATTTAAATTCATATGGTTTAGCCGTCTCCAAGTGGGCGTGGTAAAAAAGGTTTACCTTCTTCGGTAGTCAGGCTGTTATATTTTGTATTTTTAGCTCTAAAACTGAGGAAGATAAATAGATATTTGTGATTTGCCACGCCCCCAGACGGCGTAGTCAAAAATTTTCAAACGCGTACATACACTAGAAAATATTCCAAGTATCTAGTCCCAAGCGAAAAAAGGCATTGCATTGGGCCAATATACTCTCTACACACTGTGAACAGGGTATACAAATGACAAAACGAACCCAATATGGTTATGGAGGGATTCAGCTTGCCCTCGTTGTTGAACAACGGTGGATTTTCCATTTTGGCAAAGGGCTTGTTCGGATCCGGGTCGCTGGGCGTGCCCTCGACGCGCGTCCAGGCGCCAATGCTGCAGCCCCGCCCGACAATCGAGTGGAGTATGAGCGTGTGGTCCTTGATCTGCGCCTGCTCCAGCACAATGGACTCGCGTATGCGCACGCCGGGACCGATGGTCACGCCCGGACCGATGGCCACATTGGGACCCAGCTGTGGAGGGAGAGACCAAGAGATTGGATTACAGATTAAACTGAAATCAGAGCAACTACTAACCACCGCCGAGTGGTGCACCGTGGCGCTGGGATGCACATAGACATCCGGGAAGACGGTGCAGATGAGATTGCCGTCGCCCTCGCCACGTTTGTTGCCCACGTTGGCCAGGCGCTCGGGATGCGTGCGCTTGTAGAGCGCCAGGTAATGCCGGTTGGCGTAGATGGCCGAGCCGGCGGTCTTCAGCTGCGACCACCAGTTGGGCACCGGCATGGCGTAGAGCATGTCGGTGCCCGCCAGCGGCGTCAGCACCTCCTGCTCCCATTTGATGTGGCCCTGCTCCTTGCCGTTGCCATTGCTGTAGCTGGAGCAGCTGTATTCCTCGCCCTTGGCGTGAAAGATTTGCGCCAATTTCGTAAATATGTCCATGGAGCACACGTAGACGCCGCAATTGATGTAGGTGGAGACGTAGGAGCTCGGCTTCTCCACGTAGTGGGAGACGGCACCACTGCCGCGATCGAATACGAGGCAGCCGTAGTGCAGCGATTGCTGGCGCGTCGCCTCCGTGCTCATGATCGTCACCAGAGCGCTCGACGGCCGCTCCGTGTGAAAGCTATAGAGCTCCTGCAGCGGGAAATCGGCGCACACGTCGCCGTTGAGCACGAAGAAGGCGCGCGGATTGCCGGCGCGTATCTGATCGCGGAAGTGGTACATGCCGCCGGCGGTGCCCAGCGAGGTGAACTCCTGCAGGTACCTGCCAATGCAACGGGAAGGTAAGTTAGGAACCAAGCGACAGTGTCTGAGATAAGGTAAAAACAGCCCGGCAAAAAGCCGAGATTTATCGATAGAAAATCAACCCAGGTCAGGTTACGATAAATAGGGACCTATGTTTCAAATTTAAACCCTCTAGCTCTTAAAGTATCTCATCATGTTAAAAACACCGAGAAAATGGGGCGGATTATCGACAAACTTTAAAATTTAAAGAACCAAACTTTAAAGCTCTAGTTCTCATAGTGCATGAGATATGCTCAAAAACCGGATCAAAATCGATTCTTATCGGTTTCAGGTAGACAGAGTTATGGACAATTGGAATTAAGCTGGCTTTTAGACAGCTGGACTGACGAATAAGGCTAAATTGATTTGCCGGCTTTTGTCCGCTACATAAATTGCCAGAAAACTAATGTACCCCCTCTCTGGCCTTTTTCAATGAATACGGAGTATAACCAAAGACACGTCAGCTTCAAGGCAAACCCCCCACCCTGCTCACCTAATGTTTATATTGCTGCTGCTGTAGAGCGCCTGCATGTCGCCCACAAAGCCCTCCATCTGCGTCTGCGGGTAGAAGCCGATGATGAGAATCTCCTTGAGCTCCTTCAGCTGGACGCAGGCTTCGATATGGTGCGCAATCAGCGGGCGCCCGGCGACCGGAAAAAGCGGCTTGGGCGTATCCAGGGAGAGCGGGCGGAAGCGGGTGCCCTTCTGGGGGCCACCGATCAGAATTACCGCCTTTAGCATGTTTGGGGTTAGGCTATTTTGCAGCTGGTGACTAAACTCTAATTTTTCTAGGTATTTATCTCTTATCTATTAATTAAACTGATATCAAATTGTGTTTACGTTGTCAGCGAGAATTATCGTTATCGCGTTGCCAAGCACGCAATCAGCTGTTGTCTGCGCTGCGTTGCCAACTGTGTTTGCTGACTCCTGGCGATAGTTGCATTTCATGCTGGTGCACATATCGATTAAGCGCCATGAATTCAACAAGCTAGTATGCAGCTAGCAGGCAAAATTGTGGGCAAAACACATATTAATTTCTTGTAGAAATCAATAAATTGCTTGCATTGCTAATTTTTATGTAAATTGTGATATTACTGCATGAAAATACTCCTACAAGGCTCTTATTATATATATGTGTACATATTCTCCCGCGGTGTAGATTTAAACTCGTGAATTGCAAAAATATATATATTTTTGAATTTTTTCTATTAAGCTGAAACCCATATTGCTAAATTAAACGGAATAAATTTGTAATAATATTTACACATAAACTTAATTACACCTCTCACAAACCGCACGGGAATTTTTAAGATAAAATTACAAAAAAGAACACAAAACAAAAATGTTTATTATATACAAGAAAAACAAGAAAAAATCACCATTAACTGAATCTATATAATATTTAAAATAAATCAGAATTCATTTTTCGCTTTTCAAAAAGAACTTAACACCATTAAAAGTATATAAAGCATTCAAACTCAAACAAACTAAACTACTTTAGTAATATTAATATGCCCATAAAATGTTAGCCCAGCATGCTGTTCGCACAGCAATTGACTCAACTCGAAAAGCGATTTATCGAGACATTTATCGACAGGTTTGACTTGACATCACTAATTCAAAAGCGCCTCGGCCGGAATGTCGATGTAATTTTCGTCAGTAACTTTGACAAGTTCGCTGTACATACAGTATACGGAGAATTTGAGCACCAATTGGTGCAATAATACTACTCAACTGTCCAGCGCTCTTTGAGACCGGTGTGTGAGATGGCATCAGCCGACCAGCTCGTCGCAGCCGCTTTACAGGGTGCCGCCAATCCCAACCACGAAATTGTGCAAAAAGCGGAAGCCCAGCTTACCGAATGGGAACATCAGCCCGGCTTCTTTCCCACCTTGGCCCGGCTGAGCATGAATCTCCCGTGCGATGGCAATCCAGGCGTGGCTGTCGCTGCCGCTTCCTCCACCGCCGCCGCTGCGACGCTGAGCGATGTGGTGAAAACACGCTGGATGGCCGCTGTTTATCTGAAGAACGGCGTTGATCGCGTTTGGCGTCACAATTCGCGCTTCGAACTGACACCGGAACAGAAGCAGCAAATCCGCGAAACCCTGCTGCAGCACTACAGTGCCGAGGATGTGCCCCAGGTGGCTCTGCAGGTGGCGGTCCTGCTGAGCAAGATAGCGCGCATCGACTGCTGGCCGGAGCTGATGCCCACGCTGATGAAGCAACTGCAGACGTGCAGCGGTGCCGGCAACGAGACGAACATGCAACAGCAGCAGCTGCAGCAGCGCACGCTGCTCGTGCTGCACTACGTCATCAAGGCGCTGGCGTCGCGCCGTTTGCTCGCCGAGAAGCGCGCCTTCGAGGAGCTGGCCGCACAAATCTTCAGCTATATGGCCTGGAACATTTGGACAACGTTGACCACACGCTGCCTGCAGCTAATCAAGACTGAGCCGTCCTCGCTGGCGGCGCACAGTTGCCTCCAGCGCGCCCATCTATCCATGCGCACGCTGCGCAAACTGCTCGTCTACGGGTGCGGCAGCAAGCCGTACAAGTCCACCGATCACATGAGCTTCATCGAGCAGCTGTTCGAGCGGCTGCGCCAGTGCCTGATGCTGCGCTACGAGCTGCGCATGGGCACGACGGGGCATCAGCAGCTGATTGGCGATCTGGAGCGCTTCATACTGAAGATGATGAAGACGCTGAACGAGTTCATGGACCGGCATTCGTTGTCCTTTGCCCGCTTTGTGCCCATGGCTCTAGAGTTTAGCTTTCACTATGTGTTCCACGAGGGCACCGCGCTCATCTTCGATGCCGGCGAACGCATCAATTTCAGCAGTTTCGTCATTCAGGCCATCAACATGCAGAAGTTGATCATGATGAGCGGCAACGATACCATTGCCCAGGATCAGACGTCCAACACGCTCGAGGATGAGATGCTCGCCTCGACGTTGCAGACCCAAACGAAATTCTTTAGCGTGGAGCGCGTAACCTATTTGTGCGAGAAAATTGTGACGCACTATTTTCTGTTGACACCCGAGGAGCTGGCCGAATGGCAGCAGGATCCGGAGAGCTATGGCCAGGATGATGGCGGCGGCGATGCCTGGAAATATGAGCTGCGTCCGTGCGTGGAGTCGTTCTACTTCACCTGCTTCACCCAGCACTCCAGCGTGATGACCAACGAGGTACTCAAGTTCGTGCGCCGCGCCCAGCAGCTCCAGCTGACGGAGTCGTCCGATCTGAAGGCGATCCTGCTGAAGGATGCCATCTACACGGCCATCGGCCTGGGCGCCTTCCACTTCTTCAACAAGCTGGACTTCGGCTCCTGGCTGACGTCGCAGCTGCTCGCCGAGCTGCGCATCGAGGCGCCCAACTTTCGCATCCTGCGCCGTCGCATCATTTGGCTCGTCGGCAACTGGGTGGGCGTCCAGCTGCAGCGCGAGCTGCGCCCCCTCGCCTACGAGGCGTGCCTGCACCTGCTGCGCCCCGCGGAGGATATGCCCATACGTCTGGCCGCCGCCCGGACGGTGAATACACTGATCGATGACTTTGAGTTCATGCCGGAGGTGTTTCATCCGTATTTCACGTCTCTCTTCGAGGCGCTGTTCCTACTGCTGCGCGGTGCCAGCGCCTGCGACACAAAGATCGTGGTGCTGGGCACCATGACGCTGCTCGTCGAGAAGATGAGCGAGTTCATTGAGCCGCAGGCGCTCCAGTTCATCGCCTACCTGCCGCTGCTGTGGCGCGAGAGCGAGGAGCACGAGTACAACATGCTGCGCTGCGCCATCATCGGCACCCTGGAGCAGCTGGTGCGCACCATTCGCGACGTGCCCGAGACCATGAAGCCCTTCCTCTACAGCGTCATCGAGCTGAGCACTGATCTCCAGGCATGTATACTCTCCTTCACAATACTCCATAGTTCAAATGGCTTCAATTCAATTGGGTTTTTTTTCAGTTCCCGAACCAGTTTATTATTCATCAATATATTTTGTTATATTCAGCCACTTCTTACGTCATCTCTTTAATCATCACTTCCATTTTCATTATACACTCGCAGAAGGTATTACGTTTCAGTAATGAAATATGTAACTTCTAGAACACCTAAACAGCCGAGTCGATATACCAATGTTCGTCTGTCTAATGCTATGGAATTTTCTAGCTGGAACAATTGACCAAAAAATATAATCGTTTATTTGACTTCATGTTACACTTTCCAATTTTCGCTCAAATATTCTAGATTCAAGCCTGTTTGAAGCAAGTTATTCTTACCTTCTCACTCTAATAACATTTTTCAATTTAAAATACATTCAACTTCTTTGCACAAATTTTCATACCCAACTTCATTACAAAAGCTTAAATATTTCGCAAATTAGTGTGCTGAACCACTTTATAACTGGTTCGCAAACTAGAACTAAACTGTACTAATTCGTCAACTTAAAACATGTTGATTTTTGTATATAATAGAAATCGGCTTACACCATTTTTAAATTGAACACATCTTAATACTAGCTTATCAAATTTTACGGTAATAGCTCGTTGAAACCCTTATGAACCGGTTCGCCAACTTAAAGCCCTTTTTGCGACGGTTTAGAAATGCAAACATTATCAAATGCAATCCGAGTAAAGGGCCAAAATAATTTAATTACCTTACCACTAGATAAATTCATACCAAATATTTTCCAATTGAAGTTAATAAATTATTTATGAACCGGTTCAAGAACACGAAGCACACCAACAAATTTTGTAATCGTGTCTCTTTCTCTTTCGCACTCATTTCTCGCTGCTTAGCAACGCTCCCACGTCTACCTCATCGAGGATGGCATCATGTTGTGGCTCGCCGTGATCGGCAACTCAACTGCTCTCACTCCGGAGCTGCTCCAGCTCAGCGATCATCTGCTGCCCATCATTGAGATGTCGTCGGAGAATCTGCGCACGGTGCTGCAGCTGATACACGCCTACATACTGCTGGATGCGCACGTAAAACGGATTTAAATATATATAATACGATATAAGATGTATCTAATATTTGCCATTGTTGCAGGCCTTTCTCAGTCGCCACGGCGAGGGCTTTGTGTCGTACTGCGTGCGCTCCTTCGAGGATATACGCACCGAGGGCATCATTGCCATGCTGCGCATATTCGAGACATGCCTCAAGACGGACGCCGCGATGGGTCTGCGCCTGGTGCGGCCCGCCCTGCCGTTTGTCTTCCAGCAGGTGTGCCTCAAGCAGGAGTACCCCATGACCATGAGCTGGTATCTAACGCTCTTGGCGCGCACCCTGCTCATCGACCAGACCGTGTTCATGTCCGTCGTGCAGGAGCTGCCGCAACAGGACGCACTCGCCCGCATCCTCGACGTTTGGATTGAGATGTTTCCGCTGGTCGCCGATACGCACGCCGAGAAGCGTAAGCTCTTTTGCCTGGCCTTCGCCTCGATCTTTGGGAACAACGAGCTGCTGCTGGCCCGCCTGCCGCACATCCTGCAGCTGGTGGAGGAGACCCTCGGCGAGGTGATGGACAAACAGTACGCGGCAACGGATGAGGGCGCCGACAAGGCGACGCCACGCTATTACGACTCCCTGGTCATACACGACGAACACGAGCTGGAGGAGTTCCAGCCGCAGCTATACGATGACTATCACTCGAAGACCTACCACGACGACAGGCATCGCCAGCTGGTGCTCAAGGATCCCGTTTACAAGATACCACTAACCGAATACCTCAAATGGCAGCTGCAGCATCTCCAAGGCCAGCTCGGCCCCGCCCGCTACGAGCAGCTGATGCGCGCCGTCTGCCCCGAGGTGCTCGAGAAGATCAACATGTACATAGAGCAAACGGTGCCGAAGGCGTGCGGCGTCTGCGCCGGCAGCGGCGACGACAGCGAACCGGCGCCGCCCGATCCCAAACACACGAACACCGACTGATGGAAAAGCGATTATAGCAGCGGCAATTGCTCTGCTTTAGCCGCTTTTCCCAGTCTTAAGTTATTTAATGTATTTTGTATTGAAATTATATATTTTTAATTGTTAAAACGTGACGCCAAACGTGACTCCTAGTCCACGGCCGGACGCCGCTCCATCTTGCTCCGCAACAGGTTGCGTATGGTCTCGTCCTTCTGCTGCAGCTTGTGCCGCAGCTTGTCCAGCTCCTCCGTGTTGCGGGCGTGCAGGCCGCGCAGCTGCGACTCCTTGTGCTTGAGCAGCGTGGACAGCTGCTGGACGGCATCGTACGTCTCGCGCAGCTCCGCCTGGCCGGCCTCCAGCTTTTGGGCCCACTGCAGCGTCATGCGCAGCCGCGCCTTCAGCCGATCCCGGGCGTGCTTGGCCTTCTCGGCGCTGCGCTGGAGCGTCGCGGCGCGCGTGTTGCCCGCCAGCAGCTGCTCCTGCAGCGCGGTCAGCTCCCTGGCGTGCTCCTGCTTGAGCTGCTCCAGCAGCGCTTTGCACTGCTGCACGGCCTCCGCTTCGACGGCCGGTGGGGAGGGCGCTGGCGCGGGCGCAGACGCGGGCGTGGCAGCTGGCGGCGACGACGCACTCTTGAGCGTCACCAGCTCGGCCTTGCAGCGCGCGTAGGCGTCCTGCAGGTGGTTCATGTCCAGCAGCAGCGTCTGGTTGCGCTGCTCGTAGAAGTGCATGACCTCCACCAGCTTCTCCTTGACCAGGTCGGTCTTGCGCGTCTGCGTCTCGGCCTTGGTGCGGCAGACGCCCAGCTGCGCCTGCAGCCGCACGCGCTCCTCGGCCCAGCCGCCGACGTCGCGGCGCAGCTGCTCCTGCGTCTGCAGCAGGCGCGTGTTCTCCTCCAGCGCGCGCTTCAGCTCGTTGGCAAAGAGCTCGAAGTCGGCGGCGTATTGGGCGAGCAGGGCGTCCTTGTCCCGCAGCGATTCATCGTAGGCCTGCAGCAGCGGCGTCAGCGTGTGCGTCGGCAGCTGCGCCGTCCAGGCGGGCAGCGTGGAGGCGCTGGCGCTGCCGCTGGCCGTGGCGCCGCAGCTGGGCGTGGCCGGCGCCTCTGGTTCGGCGGTGCGTCGCTGATCCTGATAGCACTCGATTTGCACGTTGAGCCGGAAGACGAGCGTCTTCAGCATGTCCACATCGTTGGCCAGCTCCTGGTTCTGCGCCAGCAGGCCGCCCTGCTGCTGCTGCAGCTGCTGGCAGCGCGCACAGTTCGCCAGCTGCTGCTCCGCCTGCCCCAGACGCTGCTCCAGCCGGTCGCTCTGCTCGCGCAGCTGCTCGTTCTCCCGCGCGAACCGCTCGTTGTACTTGTGGAGCGTCGCCAGGCGCTGCAGCAGCTGCTCCAGCTGCTGCTCCGGCCTGCAGCTGGGCGGGATGGGGCGGATGATAGAATTTGATTTGAATTACATTACAGTTTCAAAAATAAATAGAAAATTCTAAAAATCATTTTTAAATTTTAATAAAATAATTATAGCCCCGAGTTTTTAGTATTTTTATAGAAATTTAAATATTTTATGTGGTAATCGAAAATATAAATGAAACATGGAACAATAATTTTAAAACTAAATATCAAAATTAAAAAACAAGAACATTGCAGTCGGGTGTAACCGGAAATAGCAATCAAATCATGTACACTAGCATTGTTTGCTCCGAGAGCTTTACATGTCAAAATTTTTGTAAGTTTTTGCATGATTTTTGACAAAAAATTTGACCCATCAGAATCGGTTTTAATGTTGTTTTTTATACTAATTATAACTAATTAAAAGATGTAAATTGCATTTCTAAATTATGAAAAGAAAAACACTTCGAAAATGAGTAAGGGGTATTGTAACAAATTAATAACAATTTAAATGCACAATTCATTGAGAGGACATATAGTCAACTATAGTCAATTTTAATTGCTTGCAAAAATGTGGTCTATCTAGCTTTGAAGCTGAGGGAGATATGCGTCCATTTGTCCAATTGGAAATTCGCATTTCTTTCGATTGTCGAACTGTATTCGTGTTCGTCTCGTGTCTTATTGGTTATCTGCTGGAGCATCTCGTACGTGTTCGTGTCGGGTCGTGTCTTGTTGGGCATTTGTTTTGTGCTTCGTGTTCCTTTCGACCTACACTTGCCAATTAGACATTCGTATTATTATATTATTTCTGACCTCTGTTTTCCCAATAAGTGCTTAAGATTCATGTCAAGTCGTGCTTGTTAAATTCGACACGCGCGCATCTCTAGCTGAAAAGTGCTCCGCAGTTTACTCACCAGCCCGTTGAGCGTGCGCTCCTGCTGCTGCTTCTTCTTGCCGCTGCCCAGGACAGCCGCCGGCTCCAGCCGCTGCTGCACCTCGACGCTCCGGGATCTGCGACTGAAATTGCCCGTCAACGTTTGCAGCACCTTGCGCTGCCTCTTCGGCTGCGTGGCGGAGACAGCCGCCGGCCTCGGCGGCTTCTCCGCGGCGGGAAGCTGCTCCTGCTCGCTCTGATCCAGATCTGTGATCATAACACCTTGCCTCGGCGTGCTCATCGCTAACGTTTCAGGCGTTTCACCTGACACTTTGCGACCAGTTTGCTGCCGTTTTGGTCGTAAACAACAAAAATCAAAAGCCCAACTGGACTCACCGTTGTTGTCATGGCAGCGGCGACTATGTTTGACCCTATTACGCGCTGTCGTTCCCTTCAGGGGTAGCAAGCCCTTTCAGCCGGGACGCCACTGTGCGCGCTTTCCCATGGCAGCCGAAGAGAGAGAGCGAGAGAGAGACAGAGTTTGGCACAGAGATTTTAAGAGCGCGCACCAAAGCACGCTCTTCAGTTGTGTGTGTGAGTGTGCTCTGGCTGGGGTGGGGGTGGTTTTTCACACCCCTCCGGCTTGAATTTCACTGCCAGCTCGAGTGTGTGTGCTGGCTGGTCCTTGAGCAGCGCATAAAACTAATGTCCAGGCGGAAAACTACAAGTTCGATGCTTGCTGCTCCTCGGGGCGCATTTCTCAATAAATGCGCGCCAGGTGAGCCAGGTGAACCAAGGTGCTGGCCAGATGGCAGCCCTACCTAGCGCTCTAAGGGTTGCCAGCTCAAGTGCCCCACGCAGCAGTTGCTGTTTTCTTTTTTATTTTCCTACTTTCCACTTTCATTTTTTTTCTTTTTTTTTTGTTAAATTTCATGCGCACTTTTTGCATTTGGCTGATTGCTGATTGCGAGTGGCGCATTTTTGCATCTGGGAGTCCACCGCTGCAACTATGTGGCCCAATTCGACTTGGCCAAATGCCAGGCAACAAGTTTTCAGCTCACAATAGCAACAATCAATCAAAAGCGCAGGCAACAAACATTGAGGCCAAATCCTAACTTTAATCTAAAAAAATAAATTGCACTGCATGCGCATTTCAATTTTAGTTTCGAATTAAAGCAAATCTAAATAAAATAAGATTGATGAGATTATGGGCAAGGTTTTATAAAGTTTTAATGCCAAAATATTCTTACTTAATCAAAGAGGTAAGAGCTTTGTGTAAGGCCAGAAGCTGTCTGTTTTCTTAGTTATATAATTTTAATTTAATTTGTATTATAGAATTTAGTAAAAATATATGACCATATATCTTTTTAAATATATTTGAAGTGGTATAGAATTCGAACCGTTTTGTTCTTTGATATTTCAATAACAGACAAACTTTATGCACTATGTACAACAAAAACCTCATTTCAAGAATATTCGAACTTTAAATAAGCGGCAGAAATGTTATAAAGGGAAGAACAACTTTTCTGAGATTAAATTTTGTATTTGTGTTTTATATTTGAGAATTATCAAAATGAGAATTTTGTTAAGAAACTCCATATCTTAGCCAGATTTCAACTTTGGTTTAAATATAAAAGTATTTTATTTTTTGGGAGCGTAAATGAGTAAATAGATAAATATGATATATGTTGAATTTATTTCAATTCGCTCACTTCTTGTCCTAGGCTTTATTAAATATTTTGTGAGCCCCTTTAGTTATGCTATAAAAATTGTCTTAGCTGTCGTAATAAAAATGTTATACCACAAGACGATATTTAAAATTTTATGTTGTCTTTGGTTATACATAAGTCCAGAAGATTGGCTTTAAGCAAATAAAAATTAATTTAAAAAAATAATATGTAGCCTGTTAGTTTGGCTTTCGTTAAATAAAATATAAATTTCTGTAATTTTCAAATGTTGCGTGCTAGCCGCAGCAATTTAGTTCCGCTTGCCGTTAAAGGAGTTGCTCTTTAATCTCGTCGGCTCCCCATGCACTTCATAATGCATAATCGTGCATTCGACTCGATGGTAGAAATTATTTAACGTTGAACGCAAAAAAAAATACAAAAAAACAAATAAACTCTCTCATTATGCAAATGGAAATGTCCTCTCGAGTTGCAGTCATTAAACAGAATAAATAGAAACAAGTCGGAATGAGCGGGCGGGCGTGATCGACTAGGCAATGCCCTATGATCAAGCCCCAACCTCTTCTAAATCAGGGCTGAATTACGCGTGAAAGAAGTTTCGCTTATTTATAAAAATATTTACACATCGTCGTACTATTAAGTCCGTACTTGCAAATATACATATATAAAATATTGTTATGTCAATTTTAATTTTATTGTTACTTAATATGTTTTAGAGATTAATTTTGAATAAATTTTATAGTATATTATAGTTACGAGATGTATTAAAATTAAATTTTAAAAACATTTAATTTATAATTTCAAACAAAATATGAATATACATTTTTAAAAAGAAAGGAATACAAATACGTTATTATTAACTGTATATATTCGAATTTTACTACTTTGACCATTTACTTCAAATCTCTTCTTTAATTTTTCGGAAAATTTTATGACACCCAAGGCCATTTTTATGTTTTACAGGATATAAAAATCCGCTCAGAACGCAATAAGGTGGAAAATTAAATCCGAAATCACGCACACACAGACCTGTCTATATGTATGCATTATGTCATGCCACGCACTTCATAAAACAATGTCCGAGTCCGAGGCGCATATTGAAATATTCACGTAAAATTTGCATAATTGATGCGCAAATGACCAGCATCAGGTTGCACAACCACACACAAACACAAACACACACACCCACACACGCGTAGAGACAACCACACACACACATGTCAAACAGTTTACAGTTATTAACGCCCAACCAAGCGCCACCTGTCGTCGCGTTCAGCAAACATCAAAAGCAACCGAGAAACCAACAAAACCAAAAATGAACAAGTGTGTGAGTAGCAAGTGAACGACTTGGAGATATCCTGTAATCAGCTTCGCTCAGAGAAGAACCAAGTGTTTTGTGGAAGATAAGAGAGGTAATAATAATAACAATAATAAAATGAGTTTACTCTCTTTTTTGTTACTAGTTCGTAAAATACCAGAAATATGGTCAAAAAACGTTGGTCAAAAATCCATTTTTATATATTTAAATAAAATGGGGGATATATCGAAAAATATATAAATTTGCGAGTTTATAAATACGAATGAAGCTATCGAAGTTATGATAAACTTATTAACTGCTTGACTTAAATGCAAGATTATATGTTATTCCATTTGGATGTCTGCCATATAGCCTTCATTTGTAGACTCCCACGTGTACAGGGTATTAAAATCGCGCAAATTGGTTGCCGCACACGCGTCATGGTTGCAGCTTGCAACAGTGTTGCATATGTGGTTTATTGTGGGTGTGTGTCTGGTGTGTGTGTGTGTGTGGGTGTGTTGTGCGTGTGGTGTGTATGTGTGGCTGTGTTTTCGTGGACCCCATGAAAGAGACATTTAACATAGGCCAAAGGTCTAGTTGTCAACGCAGCGCAGTTGCAGATAAGCTGCTTCCAATTGGACTGCCAAGTTGCTGCCCCCAGCTAGCTGCCCCTCTCCCACTCCCACTCCCGCCTCCGCCCCTCCCCCAGCTGTCAGCATTTCGGTGTCTGTTGAAGGCCAAAAGGTTGAAAGTAAACGTCGGGTGTCTCGTTTGGTTTGCTTTTTAGGCCGCTGCTCGAGGCTAGAATTCTGCCAGCCCGTGCGCTGACTGCATTATGGATGCCACAGGGGTGTCAGTGTGTGTGTGTGTGTGTGTAGGGTGTGTGTGTCTGAGGGTGTGTGTGCGTTTGATAACGAAGTTTTGACATTGCTTTGAATCCACCCACTAACACAATCAACTGCCAAAAACGTCACACACACAACACAGCGGCACATGCAAAAACGAAATACGTTTGAGGGTATGCGCAACAGGTAAATACCCTGTACGAAGTTTTAAGCCCAAAATTCTAGCAAGCTACGCAAAAAACGCTTTAAGCTGTGCTCTATTTGAGGATATGCATCAATTTTAGAGACCCTGTGAAAAGTTGTTTTCTTAAAATTTAAGAATTTAGACAAACATACGTTTTAAACTGTGTTACATTTGTTATAATTACATATTACTTCTACCCGTCCGAAATATACCCTGTAACTACACATAAGGTTTGCTTTGTTTGAAGTAGACACACAAACGTTTAATTTGGGCACTAGTGACAGCTTCGTTCCCTCTGGCACTTGTGTATTGCGCGTTGGACAGATACCCTTTTAAATTATATATGAATATAAATATTATATATAAATTATATATATTATTTATTTATTTATAATTGCTATAGTACATATACGTGAATGGTGTGTACCTCGACTGACAGATACCCTGTATGTATTTATGTATGCATAAATATCTTCAGTTCAATACATAGAATCAGGAATGGTTTCCACACTTGTTCTAAAAGCTTCCCGACACTATTTACTTATTTTTGTTTTTACAGGGTATTCGAACAGGCGCTATATCCTGCCGCACACACCTCACACACAACACACCCCTCAAGCTGACAGAATTTCAATTTCTTTGTCACTTTTGTTGCGCGCTTGTTGTTGCTGTAACTGTTATTGCAGTTCTTACTCATCTGTTTCTCACACCTCTTCGCCATCTGCTTGCTGCTCAACAAGTGTGTTCGCTGGCAAAGGGCGCTGATAAAGCTGCAATACAAACAGCATCAACAAAAACAACAACAACAACAACAACAACAACAACGGCAGCAACAGCAACAACAATCAACAACAACTACACAAGTTTGGTAACGTTAGCAACCAAAAAAGCCGACTTTTTGCTGCTTGGTTTGCCTTTGACTTTTATGCTTTGGCCAACGTCTGCTCCTGATTCGTCTTCGTCTTCCTTCTTCTCCACCTTCGCTTTCGTCGTCGTCTGTTTACTTTCGGGGCAAACTTTGTGAAAATGGCGTTTTGGCATTTAGCTGTGAAACAACAGCTACAACAACAACAGCAATAACATCACGTAAGAGTGCTCTAGGCGGCTGTGCACGACTCCGAAATACCCTATACTTAGCTACGGGTAATGCTTGTTATATTTGTATATTTGTATGTACTATGATTGTATGTAAAACAGTAGAAATTTTTATTTTTTACATCTGCTCAAAACTCGACCTAGAACTCGGTGTTTAGTAATTTAAGAAAATCGGAAAAAGTAATCAATGAGGAAATAAAACTTAATGTACATACAATATACAACAAAATTACTTTCAATTTATAAATTAACCTATAAATTCGCAGATGCCTACGTCTGCCTGTTACATACATACACACCAATATTCATACCCTATTGACACATCAACCTTTCCGGCGTGTAACAGCAACAACAAAAATGGCGTCCATTTAGCGTTTGCTTATTGTTTTCCTTCCTCCTCCGCTCACCGCACACCCACGCGTGTATTTGCTCACATTTAACAGATTACTTTGTCAACGTTCTTAAACATTTTAGTTTTTTTTATGCACATTTCGCTAGAAGGAAGCGAAAAGAGAAATGCAGACATTTTGGGGTAACGTCCGTTGCGCTAGGTAACAATCGAAATTCCTCCAGTAATTTATGGGGCAGCAAAGGTTTTTTTTTGAGCGCTTGTTGCTTTTGACTTATGCCGTTAGATGCTGCGTTTGCGGCTGGAATTTTGTCTGCCACTAAAGAATAAACAATGTCCTGGCAACTTCCTGTTTCCTCAACGCGGGTCGCCGTTACGCAAATTTACAGAAGCGCACAGAACGAGCGGTAAAAGGAAGCCAGCAACAACCTTTTCTCATTTCCTTTGTGCTCACACAGCCTTATACATACATATGTATGTATTCGCAAGCACGCGCACACTTGTTGCTGTAACCGTTACCTTTTGCGAAAAGCAATTTCATGGCATTGCTTTTAAGACGCGGCGGCATCGACGTCGACATCGACAGTGACAGCAGAAAGCCAGGGCCCCCAAGTGTGATTGGCCGCCTGGCCCCCGATTCTATTCCCATCTTCCTTATAACCGTATTTGATTTTGACAACACACACACACACACACAAGCGCACTCTTTCTCCTGCTTGCGCTGTGTTTGCCGCCTACCGCCTGTTTGTCTGTTTGAACGCATTACAAATTTGGCCTTTATTTGGCCCGTGCTAGCCATAATCAAGAAAAAAGACGCCATTAGAGGGCACATCAACTAGCCCGCACAGTTTGCAACTAGCCCAACATCATTTTGAATGCCCTTCAAAGCCTGCTTTCACACTCGCAGTCGCACTCGCACTCTTCGCTCATGATAAAAGAAAAATAAATTATGCGGACGCAGCTTGCAGCTATTTATATTATGCTCGAGCTCATCTATTGGTTACACTCTCATTCTCAACTGAGGTCAAGCTTGTAATTTGCAAAAAAGTGCGTGGGATGCATAGCCCGCACTCTCAGCTCTCAGCGGTGGGCAGCCGTCTAATATGCAGAGTGTGAACTAATGAAGTTAATAAAACAACAACAAACGTGCAACCGCAGCCTACAGTGCACTCACTCGCACTCTCTGCTGAGCCTGGGCTTCTAATAATTTGCGAAGAGCTGCATAAAAGGATTAATGATAAAACGAAGCGTTTAACGCATAATGCAATTAGTTAAACGTGAGCGCTGCTGATGTGTTGATGTTAAAAGTGAAGTGTGTTCTATTTCCATTTAAATTAAAGTGGATTTTGATGAAATGTTTGGCTTGTAAATAAATGCAATATGCCACTGTTGCCAATTTGTTGGTGAGTGATATTAAAAGTTATATACAACATATATATATGATCACAAAAGTGACGCAATATAGCAGCAAAGTCAGAAATGCATGCTGAACCAATATTTATGTGCGTATAAGTGTGTACATAAATGTGTTGCGTAATTAGCTCAACATGGCAGATCGCGTGTCTATCGACAATCGATAACGCTTGTGTTGTGTGACAATAGAAAAATGTTTTTTGCAAGCAATGCAAAATATGCACATCGTCTCGTGTGAGGCTGCGAATAGCATTGATGCTTTCGATGCGTCTGCATATATATCGATGCCACTATCCGCTTGTGCTGTGTGACAATGACATTAGAGCTGATTGGAAAATATGACATACAAAGCAGTGCAAAATATGCAAATCCACTTGTGCAGAAATAGAATTTGCCATTTCGTTGTAATTTTAAGTGTTTAAAAGTGTAGAGACTCGCGCCTTGACTTTTTTGTTTCTTTTTTTTCTTTTGTTTTCTCTTCTATTTGCTCACATGCATTTACGTTTTGAGAGCTCATTTCTCAATATTCAGCGCATTTGCTAGTCGCTATTTTTTTTCTACGTTTGCTTTTGTGACGTCAGTTGTTTTATTTGCCGCCTCCGTCGACGGCTCGGCGTCTGTACAAATAATCATACTTCAAAGGCTATAAATCGTTATTTAAATTTCATTTTTTCGTTATTTTCTTTTTTAACATTGCTTAAAGTTTCATTCTGCAAATTCCAGTTGCCAGTTTCATGGCAATTCTTTGGCGGTTTGCTTGGCAGGAAAAGTATGCTTTAAAAATACAAAACAAAATATTCACAAAATTGCAGCTTATTTGGTTATGAGTCCCGAGTGTGTTGGCTTCAAGCGCGAATATTTCTTCATAATACTTTGTCTGTGTGTGTGTGTGTGTACAGGTATAGAGGCATCTTTGCCGGAGGCGGCCTGGCCAGCTAGAATGTCTGCGGATGTATTGACTATATTCACACACACACACACATTCACCGCGCTATGTAAACAGTTTGGGCTCTATAAAATGTTGTGTGCTTCGGCATCCTTTTTGAACCCACGTTCCACCTTTACGCCCTCTTCATAAGGGGGCGACGCTGACGGGCAACTAATCTGTTAGAAGGGGTTTTGGATAGCAGCTTATGCCGTTATCTGGCTTGTTACAAAGCTTCAAAGCATTTTAATCAACAGTAAAATATATAGATGGGATTTAAGATTTCAAAAAATAAAAATAGAAATTGAAATATTTATCGCGTTAAAACAATCAAGGGATTTTGTAAGACTTAAATCGAAGTGGATTCCTAATATAGATATTACAGTAGTCTCTCGCTAATTAGAAAACTTTTGTGTTCGAAGTGGTCTGTATTTGA
This sequence comes from Drosophila robusta, assembly GCA_035043565.1. Taxonomy (NCBI): domain Eukaryota; kingdom Metazoa; phylum Arthropoda; class Insecta; order Diptera; family Drosophilidae; genus Drosophila; species Drosophila robusta. Next base: position 9,484,748 of record JAWNMW010000584.1, read on the forward strand.
GTAAACTCTTTAGTACAATAATAAATAATTTATAAATATCACATGAACATATAATAATAAATTTCCGGAAAAGGTTGCAAACCTGTTTTAAAACCGGCTCCAACCCGGAATTCGAAAATTTATGATATATGTAACTCTAATAGCAACGGCATAAATTTTTTAAACAAAATCTTGAAACTGAATCAGTTGCCCAAAACCAAAGCGAAATTATTTCATTAAAAACGGGTTTCTTTTAAAATCGTTTGGTTTAATTTCAGTAGAACAAAAAATGTAGCTCTAAATATTTGTATTGCTTCACCTCAAAGGCTGCATTAAAAATAATTCGCAAAAAGATATTTCCTTTCTTAAATAAAATTAATATTTATCTTTTAACTTTTAAAATAAAGTAACAAACATAAAGCTTATTAATGTGGCCAGGGCGTTGCATTGGTTGGAATCGTAAATCGGGGTTTGGATTTGCAGCTGTGATTATGATATACATTTCTACAGTTAGATTCTCATTTCTGGTTAGCTTTCGTTGCAGACAGTTATAACAGAACACAGAATTTATACTATATAAAATAACTTGTTGAATATTTCGATGGCTTTAACTCACAGTATCTTATGGCTTCAAATCTCTAAGAGCTTAATTTAACGTAAAAGTAAAAAAATTATAAAAAACAAATTATCTTCACTGCTGACAATAAAAATTGCAACGGTTACGTATTTATTAAATGAGAAACACCTTAAAGATGGATAATAGAATTTTAGCGTATGGCTAAAAATCTCTAAGAAATCTATATTGCCACTTGATTTACCTGGCAAAACTAGTTACCGTAGGCACTGCTGCCTAATGATGTCATATCCGGGCATTATTATCCTTGGCACCTGCGCGACTTCACAGCGCTTGTCATTGTATCGTCTTCTCTCGTTCTGATTCGCCTTAAATGTGCGGCTTTAATTGGACGCTTTTCTTTTGTGTGGCGGCATATTAAGCTGAGCCATGTTATCCTGGCATAATCCTTGTTAAGTTCTTAATCGATTTGTGTCTGTCTGCTGGGTATAATACAGGGTGTGCCTTGGTAACGCACCCCCTTTTCTCTCCTACTTCTAACTTCTCGCACGTCCTTTCACCCACCTCCCTTGACGCACTGACTCAATTACGATTACGACACCACAGCGCAGGGGCCAAAGAGCAGCGGGATTGGCGGCTGCAGGGGGAAGACACCTTGAATTCTCGCTCGACTTCCAATGCCAATGACGTTGCGATATACTTTCATAAATTATTTAAAGTATGTCAATATTTGTTTCGGTTCTTGTTGTTGATGATGACGAGCTTGTTGATTAAAGGACAGCCCGGCCAGCGAGGATGGCTCCAGCCAGGATATACACACATTTGGCGCTTCTTTATTGAACTTTAAATTAGTTTTATTTGGCCCTTGCCCGCGTTCTGCCCAAGCAAACAACAAACCTAATTGTAAATGGCAGCGAAATGAGATGAGGCCAACAAAAACAACGAACAAAATCCAAAAACAAAACACGAAAAAAGCTACAAAATGGCGCTGCAATTTGTATAATAAGTCCTGTGCCCCCAAACGATGAGTCCTGCATGAAATGTTGCCAACGAGCCCGTCGGAGGTTGCTGCGCGTTAAATATAATGAAATAAGCTCATTAAAATGATGAGCCCAGTGCAGGTGCCGGTTTCGCAGAGATCGGGAGGCAGAACGCGCGAGCTGAGAGCCGGGATTTAGCGATGAGCGTCAGGCGTACACGGGTTCAACTGAATACGACGGGTTCGTGTTTAAAGTAAGGTTGTTAGAGTCCGAATTTCCAGTTATTTTACAATAATTATTTTTATTACATATTAAATCTCAACCCGAGCGGAATCATATTTTTATATCAAATTAACAAAATAACGGAAAACAGCAAAAATGTAGTTTATTTGATGTCCGATTTTCACCATTTGCGCCAAGAATTTATACGCAGAACTAATCTAGGAACCAAGCCATAAAAAAGACATTCCAAAGTTGTGGTAGTAAAATATTTTATACATTCCATACCAAAGCCAGTTCAGTTTTGACAGAGTAATAATGTATTAAAATTTAGAGCTATGGATTATTTCAGCTTACATTTTCACATGAATTTGGATAACAACATTTGATTTCAAATTTTAAATGCCGAGCTTATCTAGGCTCCAAACCATGTACAAAAAGTCATTCCTTATCAAAGTCAGATTTAACAAAGTGATTAAAATGGATCAATTTGAACCCATGTTTTAATTTCTTATCAAAATTGAATACATTTTGACAAAGCTATAACTTTAAAGATAATCGTAAAACGACCCATTGCAAATATTTATTAATTTTGATTAGTATATTCCATCAGTTCTTGTTTACTCCACCTCCTCTTACTTCTATCTTCTGATCTGAAATCCGCACTAGAATAGATTTCCAGCTGGGATGTTTTGTCATGGTTCTGAGCTATCGAAAGCAGGACCCCAACTTTAAAGTCGCTTCCATCTTTAGCTGGAGTTTGCCTGCTTGATGGTTACCATAGCATTTGGCTGCCCACTTGCTTCATCAATCAGTCAAGGACCAAGGACCTGAGGGTGAAGTGCTGAAAGCTGTGCCCTGAGGCTGGCGCATTGTCAACTTTAAGTTAATTATGAAAGTTTTTCGCTTGATTGATTCTCGCACGCATTGCCAAGCGAAAACAGAGAGGGAGGCAGAATAAAAAGAAGAGATTGGCAGTGAAATCGCAGAGAGATTCGCCTTGTTGATGCACTGAAGCGTGTAATCCGGCTGTGTGGCTGCCCCCCGGCTGACTGTGATTGACATCGGGCACTTAACGCGTTTTCGTGTCGCCCCCAAAAAGTGGACACCAAATTCAACGCACACTTCATCGCTCTCCCGCTCGTCCCCCCTCTGTTAATGAGCCGCAAGTGCGCAACAGTTGAGCAGCAAACGCATGAGTTAGCAGCATGTGATTTCGTGTCTGCCACGAGCTACCCAATTTACCCCCAACCCCCGGGATACCCCCCGGCCACACCCTACACCGCCCAATAAAACGCCGAGATACAGAGTTTTGTGGCCTTGTCCTTTATAATGCTTATATATTGTGTGTGTGACAGAGAAAGAGAGACAGTTAAGAAGACAGAGACAGAGCACAACAATAACAAATTGCATTTTATCTCAATGTTTAGTTGGCTTTAAATAGTTTTTCTTCCATAATTCGTTTCTTTCTGCAGACTCATCTTCGTGATATCAGCACAAATTTTCTCAATTTATAATGCCATATTTTCCTTTTTTTTAATTCATAAAACACTATGCAACAAAATCGTCGAAAGTTTTGTAGCTTAAGCACTTTGGAAATTGACAGTAAACTGCGCTACGAAAAATTTTAATTGTATTTAATATTTGTTTGTTTTGTAAAATGCATATCTTTTAAGACTTTATTAAGCAAGTTATCAAAAATTTTACATTTGTTGCATAGTGTACAGTGGAAAAATATATCTGTATATGTATGTACAGTTAAGCCTTTGACTGTTGTCCGTTTAACAGCGAGAAATGAGTTGAGAAGCCTAAATGGATTTACAAAAACAAAAACTATCTCTTAAGTTTCTTCTATCCAAAATCCTGTATCCTTTTTCCATTGCAAAAATAATAACGCTTCTTCCTCAATCTGATTAGAGAAACAAAAATTTATTAGCGCGGCAAATAGCTTGATCTTAGATTAGATTTGCTTAGCACAGCATTTATTGGTGCTTCTCGCTACTCTTCTCCCTTCGATTTCCTTGGTTAATCTGCTTCAGAAATCAGAAATCGATTGGGTCAGTAATCACGTGATTCTGCTGACGTATCGCTTTGTTAATGGCCTGACTTTTTGCAGTTATCTTTTTTATATAGACTTCTTTCCAAGCGGTTAGAGAACCCATTTTGAAATTTATTTGCTTTGTCCTGTAAACAATTTTTCGTTTCGTACTACGCTTCTCACTCTGCTCAGAGAAACAAGTTGGATTTAATGAAGCGACTTCACTCTTATATCATATAGCTATGCTTTTTCTTTTGTTTTGCTTATCTTTGCTTCTCTTTTTGTATAACTTCTCTTTGCTTAACCGCCTGGTTGACTGTCCATGCTTCTCTCTATGCTTTAAGTGGATCTACTCACTACCTCACCAGGTTTCACATTACATTTTTGCACTATCCTTCGTTTTATGCTTCTCAACACGCTTCTTGCTGTCATTCTGGCTACAGCCTCGGGCTTCTTTCGATAGCGCAATAAATTCTAGATAATTAATTCAAAGTTTAAATGTTTTTGTTTTCAGTTTTACGCGCATACTTGTATATGTATGCATAAATGTTAGAGTACACAATAAATTCGGTGGGCATTTAGTTAGCTTTGATTTGAATTTATGCTTAGCGAGAGTTTTGTTTTGTTTTTTTTTCTTGCGTAAATCAAATTTAAAGCCGCCGCTTGGGATGTCACACGCAGCGTATGCGCGATGCAGATTGCGTATACGCCTTGTTTATAAATATTTATGTGATTTTATTTATTTTTTTATTTAATTTTTGTTTAGGTTTTGGTAAAAGTTTAGCTCTGCTTTTGCTTTCTACAGTTGACGTGTTGTGTGTGTGTGTGTATGGGTGTGTTGTTTGTGTGGGTTTGTTGTTGTTTGTTGCGCACTTTGCAAACGCTGCAAATTAAAAGTTGAGCCAAGGGAAACTTTTTTAGATTTATTTTTATGCTGCAGTCGAAAAAACATTAAAGTTCAGCTATTGCCGTTGTGTGTGTATGTGCGAGTGTGATTGTCTGCGAAATGATAGAATGCACTTTAGAAAACTGTGAGTGAATGTTAAACAAAGCCCAAGTCCTGGTTAGTCCTGGCGAACGACTCACATTTCAGTTACAATTTAGCGCATATGAAAATAGTTGGTTGTATGTGTTAATAGTGTGTGTGTGTGTGTGTGTGTGTACCTACCAATAGACCTCTGACTTATAAGCGTATGAGTTTAGAAAGATATAGAGATAGAAAGACAGCAGGCAGCCGCAGTGTAAATATTTTTCTTATACATTTCACATTAGATATTCTAAAAGAGAGTTACATAAATATATATTGATATATATATATGTATATAGATTTATATATATATGTATAGAGTTTTACCATTTTTTCTAAATTCAGTAACATTTTAGGCTTAGTTAATAACAACAGTCAACATTTAACAGTCATTCCGATATGAGTTTCATTTGCATTTGTTTTGTTTTTATTTTTTGTTGGAAGAGATTTCTTTTTGTGTTTAGCTACCAAGTCTCAAGTATTTTGTTGATATACATATATATTTGGCGCTCTTAAGCTTTTCATCTATATACTCAAAGGAGCTTATAATCATAAATATACCAGTTTAGTTAAATACACACTTAAAAATGTAAATTTCTTAAAACACATACATTTTAGTACTTATATATTTCTGCTGGATTATACTTTAAGCATATTATTTTTTCTTTTGCAGTTGGTTTTTTTTTAGAAAAAAATTGACAGCACATTATTGAATTTAAATTTTGTTTTTCTTGCATTGGAACACATATAGAAATATACAATTATATAAATATATATTAAAGCGTATTGTATGCATATGTGTGTGCTCTAATAATTATCCGCTCGCCCCGCATTTCTCCTACACATCTGCCCAAAAATATATAAGTCTTGCCGCCACGCGTTCGGTGTTATCAGCGGGACAGCAAATAAAAAAGTAGGTGCGCTTGGGGCTATGCCAAGGCCAGACGCTCGAACTGGCGATAACTGCCGTACGCTGCTGTCTGGGGCCTAACTGGCAAACCAATCAAAACATCCGCCATAAACAAAACGGCACAATCGCAAATCTGGGGGCCTGACCGCACCGACTCCAAATGCCTTCGACTGGTGCGTATGTGATAAATGCGACATTTAATAAGTCTTTAAGGGTGTAAAATGTCAGAATCGTTCCACAGTTAAGGCAATTTGAGTTAGCTTTACCCCAGCTCATATCTATGCTTCTTTTACGCATGTCATACTTCACTTTAATGAACTAAAAGCTATCATCTAGGTTACTTTTTTCCATATGTGCCTGTCCAAAGTTTATGGAAGTTGACTTCAACTTATCCCAGCTTCAGCACAGCTTCCTTTTTGCCTATTTTACTTATGATTGTTAACTACAATATATTCCAACTTTTGCACTGCTTTTCTTATGCCTATTTTACTCATGTCAAAGTTAATGTTAACTGTTTACACTCAGGTCTGCTTTTACATGTGACTGGCAACGTTCTAGATAGTTGACTAAAAGTTAACTCAATTTATTTCACATTCATTTTCTTATTTTGCTGTCAAAGCTCATCTTAGTTGCTCAAAATTAATCCAGCCTACTAATATTGACATGCAAATAAGCCTAACACAAAATAAGAAACGAAAATCTAGCTTGACAACATGTTAAAGTGCTTGTTAACGTCTACAAACACATGAGAAAACGAGCCTAAATGACATTTCAAATACTTTTGTCTTGAACAATATTTGATAACACTTTGCGCACAGCACCTGCTCACAACTTCTCGAACGTACACTCACTCACACACACACGCACACACATATACATACATATACAATAGGTCTATATCGCACACAAATTGGCTGTAACATATTTTGTTTTTTTTTTTTGTGTCTCAACATTCATAATAATTTGTATATGTTTATAATACTCGTAAAAATGCCTTTAAAAAGAGAACATCAAAACAGTTTTTATGCAAGCTGAGCATTGGCTATATAATGTGTATACATATATATATATATATATGTACACATACAAATATATATGTGGTTTATATGGTATTTGGGCTTTATATGGGCTATACATATGTATTTTATATGCATATACTTTTTTCTTCTTTAAAATGCTAGCAAAATAATTTTTGTTTAGCTCTGGTTGGTTTTTGTTTTATTTTTCATTTTTTCCTTGGCTGTTGATTTGTGGCGCCTGCCTTTGGGGGGAGCTTTTCTTTTCACTTTTTACAGAACGTGCAGATTTTCACAGCTTTTGGATTTGGAAATGTCGCTAAGGCAAATTTTTTGTAAGATTTCCTTGGCCAGATGCAGCGAAATGTGGGTGCGCGAGGTCTTCATCTTCGATGAGGTAGCTTTCTTCTCGCGCGTCTCCTTCAGCCGCATCTGTAAATGAAATATGAGTGCCGGCAAAGTTGTTGTAGCTCACGCCGTCGCGGTGGCCCAGTTTTAATAACATTAATGTGCCCGTCCAGTCCGTCCGGTCGTCTCAATTTTCATTAATTAGTGAACCGATGCGCAAAGCCCCACCGCAAAGAGCCACCCAAAAAACACCACCCACTCGAGCGCCAACCGCAAATCCATTTACGTTATTTCCTGCACAATTTTCGCATGCATCAATGAGTTGCGTGTATTTCGCACCTAAACCTAAATAACCGCAAAGCCAATCCACCCCGGAACGAAGCCCCCCGCCCTTGCCCCCACCCGCTCCTTACCTGCTTCAGTATGCCGACGAGCAGTTCATCGACATTGTGCTGTATGCCGCTGGACGTCTCGATAAATTTGGCATCGCGTGAGGCGGCCAACGTTTTGCCCTCTGTGAGCCAAAAGTGAAACGTGAAATATGAAATGAGAAATGAGAAATCATAATTAAGACGTGGGATTTCCGCTTCTAGTCCAGTCTAGCCGTACCCTTCCAGCTAGAGATGGGCGCAGGTCGGAGTTTTTTCTTTCTTTATTTATAGCACGAATCAAACTTGAGTGACCAATATCGGTTTGAAATAATATATTCGTGGTAGTGCAGAGCACTTATCATGAACTTTATTGAATCTTGTCTAAACTCATCTGTTGTTATTTTTCATACATACTCATCATAAACCCATCATTACTTGGCCTATAGTTAATTTAGAATATATTCAAAATATACTCTTCAAATGCTTGTCAAATCTTATACTCTTCGATATTAAAAAATAAGGTCCACAAAACTCATTTTATTATTCTCTGTAGACGTTAGATATTAAATTCAGAATAGTAATAACTTATACTAATAATAATAATAATCATTATATGTTCGTCCATACTAATCTTTACTCAGCAAATACTCGGAACAACTTTGTTTTTTTAAGAAGTAGTTTTCTATGCTCATAACATACTCATTTCATACTAATCTTACAAATAAATATTCATATATACTCTTCTGAATTTATGTTACTTCATTATCATCTATTATCATTAACATTAAAAAGTACTCATCAATAATTGCCCACATTTTACACTCACCTCATTATATTCTATAAATACTCATCTATAACTATCAATTCTCAGCAATATTGGTTTATATATTTTTCGTTGCCAATGAATACATTCTAAAATATTTATCAGTACTCACAATGAATGCATTTGGTATTTACCAAAGTGTTAGTCGTGTTCGCTCGTGTCGAGTATTCGGACACGCGCCCATCTCCATTTTAAGACTCCTCACTGTCATTACTCACCCTGTGACGTGATAAGCCGGGCACGAGCCAAGTCCGCCTTGTTGCCCACTAGGATAACGGCCTTATCCTTGGTATAATTCTCCTGCCACAGATAGTTGATAATCTCCTCGGCAATGCGAAAGGAGCCCTTGTCGACCACGGAGAAGACGACGACACAGCCGTGCGGCTCGTAGGTGGACAGCGAATTCTCCACGCTCATCTCGACGCTGGGATGATCGATGAACACCATCTCGGACTCCTCGTCGTCGAGCAGAACGCTGACCGTCTTCTCGCCGAACTCATCGTCTAAAACTCAGATCAGAATTAAACTCTATAGACACAAGCGGAAACTAGCGGCATGGGATCGGCCAAGGATCATAGACACGCATAGGTTCCATGGAAAGGTTAGCACTAACTACTCACTCGGGAGCTGTCAACTTACCCAGGCTCGCATCATAGGTGTGCATGTACTCCGAGGTCATAAACTGATTGACCAGCGCCGTTTTGCCCACGCCCGCGTCGCCCAGCATGACGACACGATAACGTGCCGGCGGCGGTGGCTCCAGATTCTCCGATTCGTCCGGCGAGGCGGGCAGCGAGTCCACATTGGCATAGCCCGCCCCACAGCAGCTGCCCTCGAACGGGGATCGTTCGCTGGCCCGACTGTTGGTTGAATTGACGCTTGTGTTGCTGCGCGAGCGGCGCGAGATTATCGAATCCCCGCAATTGACCACGTTGCCCTTGCTGATTGAGAAGTGGCGCAGACGATAGAGATCGTCGCTGGCCCTCGGATTGTATGGGCGCTCCGGCAGCGAGCAGACGCGCGGACGAATGTGATCGGGCACTGTTCAAGGATCGCAATTAGGTTTCTTTTATGCACATAAAAATGGTTTATTTCTAACGGTTTGATTGATTGACTGATTGATGACCAGCACACAGCCTAAGCTGTGTGTTGCAACTCCTTGGCTATTCATTCGATTAACTTTAAACTTATAAATAATTTGAATTGTTCCAAGGGAGTTAAAATGACTTTTTGTCAAAAATCATGCAAAAATTGACAAAAATGTTAACATGTAAAGCTCTCGGATCCATAACTCGTATATTTCAAACGCCCATAACTTTGCCAAAACTGAACCGATTTTCATGATTGATGGCATTTTTTTTCATGGTTTGTCCTCTAGATTGATTCTGCATTTCAAATATATTTATTGTAGAAAATAAATTTTTTTCATTTTTTTCTGAAAAAAATCCTTTACTCCCCCCTTACTCATTTTCGAAAAATTTTTTTTCAAAATTTAGAAATGCAAATTTACATTTTTAATCGATTGTGGGAGTCATAATTAGTATAAAAACAACATTAAAACCGATTCTGAGGTGGTCAAATTTTTGTCAAAAATCATGCAAAAATTGACAAAAATTTTGACATGTAAAGCTCTCGGATCCATAACTCGCATATTTCAAACGCCTATAACTTTGTCAAAACTGAATCGATTTTCATGATTGATAGCATTTTTCATGGTTTGTCCTCTAGATTGATTCTGCATTTCAAGTACATACAATTTTGAAAAGAATTTTTTTTTTTAATTTTTTGGCAAAAAAATCCTTTACTCCCCAATTACTCGTTTTCGAAACCATTTTATTCAAATTGGTTACCCACCTGGCAGCTCCAGAAAGTTGGAGGTTCGCCGCTGTCGCCCGCGATTGGAGCTCTGGAAGGCCAACGGACCGATGTCATCGTTGGAGAAAATGGAAGTATTCGAGCAGGCGCTCTTCATGGACTCGCGCGAGCTGCGTCGGCTGGCCAAGTAGGCCAAGCCGCCCTTCGAGCTGCCCGCCGTCGTGGCTTATACTCGACGGCATCGCGTTTGGGCTTGGTCGGCTTGCAGCCGCTCAACTCGTGGTCGGCGGCCTGGGTCAGGTCACTCGTAGATTTGCGATAGCGCAGCGAGACGACGCTATCGGAGCAGGTGCGATCCAGGGTGGAGTGCGAGCTGTGCAGCACCTGGTAGCCCGGATTCGAGGTGATGTTGATGGCATGCCGGCGCTGGCGTTGCAGCTGCTGATGCTGCATCGGCTGGCCGGCATCCGTGTCCGTATAACTAAAGCTGGTCGTGGTCGTCGTCACCAGCGTGCTGTTCGTGTGCTGCGTCTGCGTCTCGCCCGACTCCATGGACAGCTGTGTGCACTCCGTGACGCACGAGTCGCGCTTCAAGGTGTAATACCCGCCCGTTGAGCTGGAGTACGATGTGCCTGCTCCTGATCCAGCTGCTGCTGCTGCCGTCGCGTTCAGGCAACGTGCGTCGATCTTGGTTATGACCGGCAGCTCCCATTCATCCCGGCGCCGCTTGCCGCAAACTCCCGTCGTCGTCAGCTGCGGCAGCTGCTCCAGCGCCGGCTGCGTGCTGCGCATTAGCTTCTTGGAGCTCTGTCGGCGCGGCGAACTGGGCGGCTCGTAGTACAGTGAACCGTCGTCGGGTGAGATCGGCTCGTAGTATTCAAATTTCTTGCCCAGCGCGGACTGATCCATGCCCGTGCCCGGACTGACGGCATCGAACACAAACTTGCACGGCGACTTGGGACTGCGCGTCGCCTGGCCGCTGAGCAGCGACGCGGAGTCGTCCATGGAGCCGGACGTGGGCGTTTGATAGTAGGACGAGGGCGTGGAGCTGCTCGCCTCGTCGCAGCTGTCGTTCGCATAGGTTGTGGTTATTTTGGGGCTGCGGGGCGGCTCGTAGCTGCCGTACGCGTAGCAGCTGCCGCCTGCCTGTGTGGGCGTGGCATACACAGAGGGCGGCACCGGATGATAGCTCCTATATATATTCATATACATGTATAAACGCAGTTGAAGTTGGGCTCCATCTGACCTACCTGGGCGATTTGGGCGTGGCGCCTTTGTAGGGCAACGGATTGCTCGCCGCACGCGCGGGCGTCTTGTGTCCGCCATGGGCCCGTGTGTGTCCATGCGGATGGCCGTGAGCGCCGTAGCCCGCCGATGTCGAGGAGTCGCCGCCATCCCAACTATGCTGCTGCTGTGCCATGTTTAACAAAAGCTGGCGCGGATTCGCCGCGGTGCGGGTTTGTGTTGGGGAGTGGGAAGATTTACTGCTGTTGCTGCTGCAAGTTGAATGCCACTCATGTGTAAATATCACGGGCCATTACTCAGCGCACGCACAACAACATTCACACACACACACACACACACACTGGGCAAACATAATTTATGGTTTTATCTTTATTTAATAAAATAATGCAAACTACAATAAAACCAAAACTCATAAAACAGCTTCGCCGCTATGCCATTGAGTGCCACGCCCTGCCCTCGCTGCCGCCCACATTTTCAGCATAAATGCCTCGCGGCCGGGACATGCGTGTGTACATGTATGTGTGTGTGTGTGTGTGTTTGTTTGTTTCGTGTGTCAGCAAATTGTTGTGAAATGTGCGTTCATCTCGCTTTAAGTTGACAGCACAAGTGGCCGTGGCTAGCCCCGGGATACCCATATTCCCCGGGTCCCAGCCACCCCCTCCCCACGACTCCCTATTCCATCCCACTTGCGTCTGAGTGGCGCGTGTTAAGCTGCCATAGCAGTCGCGTTGCAAGCTCATGTTGCATGCAACAGTTCTTTAGCTGTGCGTAAAAAATTAATGTTAATGCGATACCCCGTCGCCATTGCAATGGTTTAAAAAAAGGGTATATGGCAATTGTGTAAATATATGAAACATGCGGAAGAAGTCGTAGCCATAAAATATATATATTCTCATTTATCATAAGCTGAGCAAGCTTATGTATTTTCTTAAAACATTCTTTTACTTTGTCAAAATCCATATTCATCGGTAATAACTTTTTTTAAAGACTAGTATCTAATGAATTTAAGCAAGCAATATTGGTATGATCTCGCAAATGACACACTGAAATAATGTATAATTTTCTTAAAAGCTTATCTCGCTCTGCCTAAAATCGTTAAATATCGATATTGTTATATTTTAAAGTCTCGAGAGTTAAAAAAAACTGAACAATATATTTTTCGATGGAAACTTTTCAAATTTTCGGTTTTTAAAACATGATTTAAGGATCCAATTAGCTAGAGACTTGAAATACGAAATGTGTACATATTCTCTTTTAATTTGGTAAACGGTATTTTAGTACTTTAAAAATCTTTCCGAATTTTCCTTAAACCGATCAATATAGAATTCTGTCCTAGTGTGTGAGCATGAAATTATTTAAGAATGCAATTTTCATAGCAATTTGGGGCACACTGCACAAAGATATTGTATGTGTTTGTGAATATAGATTTATATGGAAATTCAAATCTATGGTTGGGGAACTGGGTACAGGGTATCGTTTAACCGGTCACGATCGACTAGACACTGTTATTTGTCCTTTTCTCGACTTGAGCTTCACAAACTGCCATCTCACAATACAGTTAACACTCACACATGCACACACAATCATCAATAGACACACACAAACACACTGTCAACACACAGCTGCCACGCTCAAGTTTTTGTTGTGGCTTCAAAAGATTTGTTCCAGAAGTTTTCTGAAGCACTTTGCAGCAGTTGCTTAACTTGAGCCAAGTCTGCGTCTGACTCGGGAGTCTGCTTTTGCTTCTGCTTCTTCTTTGCCACTGCCACAGACTCAGGTGTGATAAGTTGCCCAGTTTCTTGCAGCATTACCTGCAAAAGTGTTGAGCATTTTGCAGTCAGCAAGAAAGTTCAGGGGACAGCTGTCAACTGATTTTGTTTTGATTGTTGCACCAAGACGCCCATACAAACTATTTGTGCTATACTTTTATGGCTGTCTGCGCCCTGATGATAATAAAAGCAACGAACAATGGTTTCGGGTGGTAGATATTGACCACAAAGTCACCCTGCAATTATATTAAAAACAAAAGCCTTTATGGCCGTTTGAAAATTTAAAAATGTACATTAAAATTTTTAATGGACGTTTATATTTTTGATATCTATGTGCATAGAGTGATCCAAAAATACAATCAGAATCGCGATTAGACGTCTAGTTTAGAAGTTATGGCCATTTGAAAATTTAAAAATTTACATTAAAATTTTTAATGTACCATTTGACCATTTGAAAATTGAAAAATTTACATTAAAATTATTGATGAACGTTTATATTTTCGATATCTATGTACATAGAGTGAAAATAGAAAAATGTACATTAAAATTTATATTTTCGATATCTATGTGCATAGAGTGATCCAAAAATACAATCTGAATCGCGATTAGACGTCTAGTTTAGAAGTTATGGCCATTTGAAAATTTAAAAATTTACATTAAAATTTTTAATGAAAGTTTACATTTTCGATACATTAAAATTATTAATGAAAGTTTATATTTTTGATATCTATGTGCATAGAGTGATCCAAAAATACAATCAGAATCGTGATTAGACGTCTAGTTTAGCAGGTATGGCCATTTGAAAATTTAAAAATTTCCATTAAAATTTTTAATGAACGTTTATATTTTTAAAATCTATGTACATAGAGTTATCCAAAAATACAATCAGAATCGCGATTAGACGTCCTGACCTCCTACTATAAGCTTCCAGGGTATAGAAAATACAATAAGTAAATAGCCCTCTACCCATAAAATCGTACCGTCACTTACATGGGCAAATCTAGTTTCTCATTTTATTGTCCAGCTCTAATTCCAGCTGCCGTCCTGTCCGCATGGCTCGTAACGTGAATCCCAACTGTTGCCATTGGCTTTGCGCATTACCTTTGCAGCCACCTGACCCTGGCCCGCTCGCCAAATAACTTATCTATTGTATGCGCCCTGTACAAATAGCCGGACACCCACTCGTTCGTGGCAGTCATCGCAGGTGGACACAAAGCGTGGATACATGTTCATATTGTAAAGCAAATAATATGAATGCGAATACAGTGACTACATGTGTACGAACAAATGAGTACTTTTATAGTACCTGTTGGTGTTTATACACCCTAAATGTTGCATCCACTGGGAGTATATTACAATTGAATAAGTTTTGACATGTGCTCGGTGTGAGAGATAAAATTGTGGCGCAGTAAACATATTCAACAGTTGGAAATATCTATTGCAGTTCCCATGCGTAGATAAAAAGAGCTTTTAACTTCTCTATTAAGCTTCTTTCAGCGCAGTTAGAAGATTAATTTAATAAAACGGCAGAATAAAATGTTTATCCTCCTGATACTATATAGATGTAGACATAAAAATCGATTCTTTCTTAGGTGTTTCAATTAAACTTCATGCCAAAATTAACAATATTGTCAACCAGGTATCTTCCAGCTGGCTATAAAAAATTTAGGATTATTGTTGTTGTATTACGTTTGAACTCTGTGCGTTTGCTTTCTGCGAGCATACTCCCCAGTTCGTATGCTAGGACTTATTACAGGGTATATGATAGTTATGCACGACGCTCTGTTAATCTCATTGCCTAACTACGTTTCGGTGTGCCTGAAAATACGTAGCCTGTCCTGTTGCCACCGCAACCAATCATGTCCGATAGACAGGCAGAGAGAAAGAGAGGGCAAACGAGGGGGAGAGAGACAAAGAGTAAGAAGGTCAGAATTGCGACATGGATGGAATAATCATAAAAATGTTGAATAGGAAACAGTTTCATATTCGTTCAAGGCCAGTCAGAGGAACGGACAACAGTTTTGATTGTGCGAAATTCTGAGAAAAGCCAGTGGGAAAATCCAACCCAACTAACCAGCTCTCAATTTTCTGTTATGCCGTGTGTCAACTCCCATTCAACTGGTCTTCGGTTTTGGGTCTCTATACCGGCGTTATGTGTATTGTCTATGCATGAATGCCATATCCAAACCCAACCCCAACCCCTTACACTTTTATCCCCCCTACAAAAGAGCTTTGCTTGTGGCTTATAGCATTGTATTTTATGCATTGAATTTCCCTGAGTATTTCTGCAGAAAAGTGGGCAGAAATTGTCAACTAGCAAAAATGGAAAGTAGCTTATGCAGTAGAATATAATTGAAGTACACTTGGCATGAGCTACTGAATAAGTTAATTCGCTCAATCATTTGGTCAATCAGTCAATCAATCAATCGAATTGGCGCTGTAGCTTAAGAGAGGATGTTACAGTTAAATAACAGGAAAAATAAATGAATAAGTGAAAGGTCACGAAAAACAACAAATTTTTTGTGGTCCTCAAAGTTTTAAAGGTTCAATATACAGTATACAGTAGAACTTTACTATGTTGAACTTGAAAGTATGAAATGTAGAAAACACATTTCATGTTAAACTTTTTTGTAGCGAACTTTTAGCAGCTTGAAGAATAGTTATTTAGCATAAATATATGTGCAGCAATACTTCGCTAAGACGAATTTGTTGTAAAAATTAATTCAACTAAGAAATATTTAGCACATACGTACTATTACTTACTTTAAAAAATCGTTTATTTTTCAGCATATTGTGTACTTGACCTTTCATAAATTTCTTATTAAAGGGTATTACAGTAGTTTCTGATATAAATTTGCCTTCGGAATATACAAAAATTGCTATGCAGCATTAGAAATGCTTTAGAAACGTTTTGAAAGCTAAATCTGGCTTAATCACTGCATTTGACTGAAATGAAATTTGCTTTTGCATTTCATTCCGCAAAATCTCAGATATTCTCTGTTGCTTCCAGGTAAAAGCCAGATTACAAAGGAATTGTTCTGCTTTTTGCTCTACTCTGTTTCGGAGAAATCGAACAAAATGATTTTGCAGCTTAAGCCTTTTCCCAGAAATTGAAAAGAGGACTCGATAATGCCAGGAAGTATTTTAAAGACTTTTAAAATCATGGTTTTATGCAGATGAGATAAATAAGCAGTATTTAGGCAGCGAAAAATAGTTTAAATAAATGAAAACGATTTAACAGTTGGATTTTAAAATATATTAAGTATATATTTAAATTTAAGCACCGTTCGTTATAGTGTCGCTCGCCTGTATTTGAAAAGTTATGCATACATTTCAACAAAATAACCTGAGGGCCAAACCAACTGAAAGTGATTTGATTTAGCGTAGGACTTGTGTGGGTGGACAAAGAAAAGGCACCAGGGGAAAAAGGGGCGAACGTGGAAAAGGATTTGCATATTTGAAGAACTTGCTTGAATTGACAATGTAATTTGTGTGAGTATTACGCATAGCAGATGATATACTAGTTGGCTCGGAGTCATCAGAAAGAGTTCAAATGTCTGTGACCCGCAGCAGAAAACTTTGCGTTCTATTTATGTGTGTGGTTGTGTATTGATGTGTGTGTGTGTGTCTGGTTCTGTATGAGCGTCAAACCTCACTATTAACTTCATGGGGTATAATGAACCCAAGTGCATTTCTCAAAGCCATTAACTTGTAGTTAGCCTTTGCACTTGCAGAAAAAACCAAGAAACTTTTGTCAAACTGCGTTCGAGTATGAAATTTCTTGAACTTGAGCACAAACTTTTTAAATAAGCTTATTTGAAAAAAGCGTAAAAATGTCTTAACAAAGGTACAATGTTCCTCAGATTATGTACTGTATTTATGTCATGAGGAACTTTTGATTTTGAGTTCTTGTATTAAAGTCATATATTTTATTTATTTTCTTATATAATTTTGGGTATCAATAACGAAAAATAAGAAATTTTTATTTATTTTTTATTAAGAACAAACATCAGTTTTTATAGTAAAAGTTGGAACTGCACTCGTTTCTGAGTGTATAGATCCTTCTCCCACTATCAGCGCCATTAACTATTTTTTTCGTGTCCTTTTCCTGGACAACCCTTTTAGTAAACTTTGCTTAATTACATGCCCGCACCCGTTAAGCACATATTTAACACCCACGCAACAACCAACACACAGGCGCACACTAAACAAACATAAATATTTTCACAGCAGCCACACAGAGCGGCGGCTTCTTTACCAGCTCCTCCTGCCCCATCCCCACTCCCCACACCCCACAGGCTGCCCC
Organism: Drosophila robusta; assembly: GCA_035043565.1. Taxonomy (NCBI): domain Eukaryota; kingdom Metazoa; phylum Arthropoda; class Insecta; order Diptera; family Drosophilidae; genus Drosophila; species Drosophila robusta. The sequence goes on from JAWNMW010000584.1 coordinate 9,502,168, forward strand.
TGCCCGGCTAAGCCACGCTCTGACCAGCACTTGGCTGCAGAATTAGCGTTTGTTGTAAAAATAAATGTGCGTGTCTGTGTGTGTGTGTGTGTGTGTGCTTGTGTGTCTGTCTGTGTGCGCTGAGTGTATGTCTAAAGCATAAACAAGAAAAGTCCATAAAACACTTAGGATCAAACAATATAGCGGAGACGTCAAGAAAGTGTAGCCTATTTAGCAGCGCAGTCGGGCTGTGGCCTCTGGACTCTGGTCAGCTGCTCGAGTCAAATTAGAATTGTTGGCCAAAAGTCACGTTCACAACTTAGTTATTAGAGCGCACCCAGGCCACTTTGCAGCAACCATCGCCTCTAGCTGGGGCTGTGCCCCCCTTGCCACTCTTTCGTTGCCATCGATTTTATTGCAACACATAATTCTTGGCGCGCGCCATTTGCGCAAATCTCATGTTGATGGCATATTAAGTGGGGAGCAGTTCCTTTTCGACTGGCCAATTTGCTTTTAAATGCGTCATTTGCGGGCTGTTTGATGCAAGGGGGGCAGTGGGGGCTAAGCGGTGACAGGTGGAGCAGCTGTTTTTGTGGCAAACTTACGTGTAATTAGACGCGTCTGGCGTCAAAGTTGGGCGCGAGGATTAGCAATTAAGCGAGTGCGAGCCGTGTGCGAGGCATAAGCGCAACAAGTGCCAACAGGCACACGCATAATCCCAGCTACACACACACACACACATATATACACACACACGCACAAACACACACACAGGCAGCGGTCTAGCGCGCTGGGCTGTAAGTGTGAGGCAACGCATAAATCAACATGTCAAATCGCAGCTTAACAGCAGACGCACACACACACAACACCAACTCACACACACGCATACACATACATACACACAAGGCTCAACTTGCCGTCGAATTCAATGTTAAAATCATATTTCATGTTTACCATTTTTAATTGTCTTTTGCCAATTTTGTCGAATTTTTGCAATTACCGCCAGTTCTTAATTGCCGAAATTAACTTTGCTAATTGTCTTAATTGCGTTACGACACACCAAAAACAACTGCAACAGCAAACGTTAACTTAAGCCGAGCAACAGTTTGTACAGTTTCTCTTGTTGCCGTCGCTGCTGCCGCTGCACTTCCGTTTCCGCTTGAACGCGTGCTGCAACTATGCCGCTTGCTGCCGCACAATATTGCCCGACCGAGCGCGCACGCAGCTCGAGCTGAACTGTGGCATGCCACACGATTCGGCTGCATTTTTGTTGTCACAGGCCCACCAAAAGCTTTCCGCTCAGCTCGGCCACAGCGCGGCTCGCAAAAGCTCTTCCAGCCTGGAAGTCCTTCGCTTTAGAGCACTTTTTTGAAAAATTTCTGTTCTGCTTTCGGCTTGCGGTAAAATGTTGAGGTTTTCCTTATTATATTGTAGCTTCTGTTTTCCTTTACCCAGCTTATATTTTTCTTTCGACTTATCTTTTACCTTTTTATAATGTGATCTTAGCCTAAATGGCGTTTTGGCTTAAGAGTATATTTGTTTCTTTTATTTGGGGTTGAAGTATATGGTTTTAAAAATAATGTAATGTATATTTCATATAAGCTCATGTTGCTTTTAAGGTTCTGTGATGAAAGATATACAGTCCGGAATTTATCATTTGAATTTTGTGCATGATTTAACGTAATTTTGCTAATTTATTTTTATATAATATTATTTATATTTGTGTTATATTTTTATTATATATACTTTTAATATTTTTCACGTTCCTTTTAAGTAAAAGAAGCAGGTTCTGTGTGTTTAATATTATTATTTTTAAGTTAATTTATAAACTTTTATATATAATTAATACTTATAGTTTTTTTTATTTATTTAACATATAACATGTAACTTTTTAAGAAATTACAGTCATATTATACTTTAAAGTTTTCGGATTTTAAATTAAATTAATTTGTTTACAGTTTTTAAATATTTCATTATTTAGCTTACTACAGTCTATTTTATTCATAAATGGACCGTGTAAGCTCTAAACCAATTTTTGAAACTGATAAAAAGCTGATAAAAAGAAAAGTAGATAAGTTCAATGTTTTTCTTTGTGGTAAAATCTTTTGGATTTATTATAAATTTCTGTTTTTTTCATATTTCATTTATATAGATCTTAGTCTAAGACTTAAAGATAAACGCTTATTAAATAAATAGTTTTGGAAGTCTGCGGCTTAAATGCTAGAGAAACGACTAAGTGAAGAACTGATTGTTAGCGTATATAGTCTTCGGGTTATATAGAGTATATAAGGTGGTTTGTGTGGGGAAGTGGGTTATAGGTTATGTTGTTGTTTGATTTTTTGGTACATGGGGATAGGTTTGCTTAGGTTTACGGGTGGTGCAAGGCGGGTAAAGATGTGCGAAAGGGAGGATTTGTGATAAATTCTCAGCTGGCCAACTGTCCATCTTACAAGTTGGCAACGCGTGCTTTCAGCTTGTCCAGCTCCGCATAGATGCTGGCGGGCAAGTCCTTGCCCACCTGCGACTCGAAGTAGTTGCGTATATCCTGCACCTCCTGTGTCCAGAACTCCTTGGGCAGCGAGAACAGCTGCTTCACATCGATCTGTTCCTTCATGCCAGCCAAGTTGAGCTCACCAGCGGAGGGAATATGGCCAATGGCAGAGTCCTCGAAGCAGGATTCACCATTGCAACGGCGCAAGATCCATTCGAGCACACGCGAATTCTCGCCGTATCCGGGCCACATGAACTTGCCCTCATCGCTCTTGCGGAACCAGTTGACATGGAAGATCTTGGGCACCTGGCCGCGCTTCTCCATGCTCAGCCAATGGGCCACATAGTCGCCAAAGTTGTAGCCGAAGAAGGGACGCATCGCGAAGGGATCGTGCATGATCACCTTGCCCTTGTGCTCGGCCGCAGCGGTGGCCTCGCTCCTCATGGCGGCGCCAATGAAGACGCCATGGGTCCAGTCGCGGGCCTCGTAGATCAGGGGCACGCCAGCGGGACGACGGCCACCGAAGAGCATGGCGGAGATGGGCACGCCGGCTGGATCCTCCCAGGCGGGATCAATGATGGGGCACTGGGCGGCGGGTGTGCAGAAGCGGGAGTTGGGATGAGCAGCGGGCTTGCCGGAATCCTTGGACCAGGGCTTGCCCAGCCAATCGGTGATCTGTACATTGGGTGCCAGGCTGCTCTCCATGCCCTCCCAGTAGACGCCGCCATCCGAGGTGGACGCCACATTGGTGAAGATGGTGTTCTTGAACACAGTGTTCATGGCAATCGGATTCGTCTCCGTGGAGGTGCCCGGCGCCACGCCGAAGAAGCCGTTCTCGGGATTGATGGCACGCAGGACGCCCTGCGAGTCGAACTTCATCCAGGCGATGTCGTCGCCCACGCACTCCACCTTGTAGTTGGCCAGCGAGGGGTTGAGCATGGCCAGGTTGGTCTTGCCGCAGGCCGAGGGGAAGGCGGCGGTAATGTACTTCTTGACGCCCTTGGGATCGGTGATGCCCAGGATGAGCATGTGCTCGGCCAGCCAGCCCTCCCGCTTGGCGATGGTGCTGCCAATGCGCAGGGCGAAGCACTTCTTGCCCAGCAGCGAGTTGCCGCCGTAGCCGGAGCCGTAGGAGACGATCAGATTCTCGGCGGGCTTGTGCAGGATGATGGTGCGCTCAGGATCGCAGGGCCACGAGGGCTGCTCGACCACACCGCTGGCTGGGGTGCCCACCGAGTGCAGGGCGCGCACGAACTCCTCCTTCTTGGCCAGCTGCTGCAGCACCGCGGCGCCCATGCGGGTCATGATGCGCATGGAAGCAACCACGTAGGCCGAATCGGTGACCTCGATGCCGATCTTGGAGAGCGGCGAGCCGACCGGGCCCATGCTGAAAGGCACCACGTACATGGTGCGACCCTTCATGCAGCCGGGGAAACGCTGCTGAATGGCCGCCTCCATGTCCAGGGGCGAAATCCAGTTGCCCAGCGTGCCCTTCACACCATCCTTGGGCGTGGGAATGGTCTCCTCGCGCTGCTCGGTGCAGATGAAGGTCTTGGACTCCACACGGGCCACATCACCCGGATTGGTGCGGGCCAGCCAGCAGTTCTCGTACTTGGGCAGCGGCTCAATGGTGCCCGACTCGAGCAGCGTCTTGATGAGCATCTTGTTCTCCTGCTCGGAGCCATCGCAGATGTGCACCTGGTCGGGCTGGCAGAGGGCAATCGCCTCCTCCACAAAGCGGCGCACGCCGGCAGTCAAGGTGCTCACATCGCCATACGAGGTGGGAATGCCACGGATGTGGCTGTACAGGCCGCAATTGTCCTGGCGCAGCTTGTGCAGCTGGGGCAGGCCGCAACCGTTGCCGGAGCTGCAAGTGGAAAGAGCGAGATTTATGAGTGAGAGTTGCCAGAGCAATCTGTGGGTCAGTGGGTGATTTGGTATTGAAATGAGTATTTGTAGTGGGTCAAAATGGTGGAGAGAAAGCAATGAATATACTTAGTTATTCATTTAGAGCTTGAGGAATAATAGGAATTTCGTACAGCTCATTTTAGGAATGTCATAGGAATTTAACTTATATATATTTTGAATTTAAAAAGATATTGCTGAAATATTTCCCTGTGGTTGATTACGCAAATGATTTAGAAATGTGGAAATATTTTTGCAGCATAAGAATTATTATGATGACTAAATTTTTTGATCAAGAAATTTAAAAAAATAGTTCTGAAAAATCACAAAAAGAAATGAGCGTTTATATAACAATTCTTTCTGCTAAAATTCAAATCAAACAACAATTTATACTTTTGAGCGTTTAAAATAGATATTTAAGTTTCTTATGAAGGCTTTTAAAATTTTACATATAAATTATTCAGTTTATTATTTTTTAAATACTAATTTTTTTATTTTTTAATTTTGAATACTTTTATTATTTGTTTAATAGGATTATAATCAGATTTATAGAAGTGAAGAAAATAGAAAATTTATAAGGCATGAACCAAAAATTTGGTTTTCAATAGTTTTAGGAATTTTAAATAACTTTTGCTAAGTTTGGAAATTTAATTTTTTTGCATGCAACAAGTTTTGAATATTTTGCATTTCTTATTTTTCGCACACTTTTTGTTTGTCAAATAAAAAATGCACTTTAAATGCATCGTTAAAAATACATTTTGGGGGCATGCTATGAAATTGACTAGAGGCTTCTGGGCGTGGTGGTGGTGCATATGTGTGGGTTCTATTTCTTCTTTAATTTTTTCTACTGCAACTCGTACTTACATAATTTTGCTTTGTTCAATGAGCTCAGGCATTTTGTTAGTTGTTTATTGTTTATTTGTATTTAAAATTATTTCTTTTAAAGACTTTGGAATATATGGCGCACAAATTAACTTTTGATTTTGCTTTTTCTCTTCTTTTGGCAAAAAACAATTAAATTTGTTAAATATCACAATTTAATTATCACAATTTGAATTCGTTGTTGATTTAGTTCAGTTTGGTATTTGTGAGTTGTTGCTTTGCTTTCATATGTTCCTCCAGAGTTTTTTGTCAAAAATCAATTTGATTTTCAGATCACTGAAATTAAATGTTTCACTTGATCTTTCCATTTACTCAGTCCACGAGTAACTGATGCCAACTGCTCGCTGCCGTCGGCCTTTTATACGCTCCGCGACAGCTGGCGCCTGCCCGATGCGACTAGAACATGATTATCGGGGGCCGCACGATCGGCTGGCGTTCGGCTCGGCTCAGCTCGGCTCGGCTTGGCTCGCCTCGACTCGCGCTACGGCATTTGTTTTTGTTTTTCTTTTTTACGTTTTTGCGAGACGCGCGCGCGCCTCGGGTCAAACTTCGGACACGCTGATTGGCCGCTCGCCGGGAGGCTCGGCAATTGTTTTGGTTTTTCACAGCGTTTGTGTCGGGTGCGGCGGAGTGTGGGAGTGGGGGGCACAAGTTGCCGCCGCTTGGCAACAGGCCTTGTTGTCATTGTCGTCGACTGCGACTGTGGCAAGCTTCAGTAGATTCAACGTTTATTTCTGTTTTTATTTTGGTTTTTTTCTTTCAACTTTTTCGCTTTGCCGCTTCGATTCGGTTTGGCTGCTTTTTATTTTGATAGCGCTCGCATTGATAAGAATCAACTAGAGCTATTTGTGCTCACTTGTTGATATTTATTTACTTTTTCCTCGCTAGCTGCTAATTTAGTTATATTGTTTATTTCTGTTTACCACCACGATATCGTTTAAGTGCATAACATTGCCTGCACACATTTATTGGAAATTGTCAATTGTGGGTCTATATGATATCAGGCTATCATTTCCTTGGCTGCCAGTTGTCTATTGTGTGACTCAACAGAAAAAACCACGTAATTAGTAAATGTAGTTTCCAGGCACACCGATTGCTTGGAAATCAGTTCTCGATTAAATAAGATTCGCGATTTTGAATATAATATTTATAAAAAGCATGTTTATATATTTTCAATTTCTTGTTAAAAAAAGTATGTGATCTTAGATATATACGATCTTTAATATTTATTTATTTATATATGTATATTTATATAATACTTGAACAATATTATTAATAATTTCTACCTAAAATATATGTACATAGTCTATGGTCTACGACATATGTTCATGTAAATCTTTTATCTTTAAATATATGATTCATAGATATTGATGATCTTCAATCTGTATGCAGCCTCCTACATATTTCACCTTTGCTCAGGGATGATAGGATTCTAAAGTCAACCCCTTCCCTGTATAAGCATACGCAATTTTCCACTTATAGCTATAAATCCTGATAGGTACACCTACCTGTTCCCACCCCCACCCTCCTGATGGTCACACACACGCGCCCACCTACGCTTTATGGCCGACATCACATGGCCTTTTCGATTGCTGTTGTCAAATTGCCAGAAATATATGTTGCGGCCACTTTCGCTTATTGGCGAAACTGATGACGGGAATATTTTTGATGATCTAGCTAAAAATCGCGGCGTTCTATTATAATGTTGGCCATGGCCATCAGCCAAGCGGCTTGGAGGCCATGAATGGCCAGCGTGCAGTTGTCACTGGGTATTCACATGACATCTTCTCGTGTACCCAAGAATAGACGCATGGATATTATCATGTGTTCTGGGAAGGAGAAATGAAGGTTCCGAAATGTCGCAGTGGGGGTCAAATGCGGCCTGTACCCAAAATTCAAGTACATATTTTAAACGTGAGCTTCAACTCAGTGCTCTTAAGAACTGGAACACCTTGCAATCCTTATAAAATTCCTGTATGATTGCCTGGTAAGGTTTTTGTTTTTTTTTTTGTCGGGCAGCCTCCACGCGCCTTTTAAAATGGCAAAAAAATAAATACAAATTCGCAGAAATTTTTTCGTGTGTTTATTTATAAACCGTGGACTTGTTTTTCTAGTTCAGCTTGATAAGCTGCATGATCATCAACATCATCGTCATCATCATCATCATCATAATCAACTGTCTGCTTGTGCTGCCTCAGTTCACATACCCCTCCCATTCTCCACACTGTCCCCCGCCATTACCTATGCCCCATGCCCAAACCCCGCGACGTGCAAAGATCGCCTTTTTATAGCAAAGCGTGTTCCATGACTTGACTTTATTTTTGAATTTACGTCAATGTTTCTACGGATCAATAAAAATAATGAAAATCAATGTATATATAGGTTTATATATAATTATATATATTGTAAAACAGCTTCGATTGGGTTATCAGTCTGGTAAAACGAGCCCCTGGGCTCTACAAGGCAGTGGAAAATATTCTATTCTAAATATAGAGTTGCGCTCTGTTTTTAGTTCACAGCACTAACTCTGAGCCGGATCTAAAAATTGTCAAGCAAATAAGTATATTCTCCGGCTTACAGCAGTTTGAAACTATCTTGTGTTAGATTTGAGTTTCAATTGATCTTAGACTTAAACCTATAGAAAGAAAAACTATTTTCTTTTATATAATATTGCCCAAAATATAATTTTATATCAGCTTTGTCATATTTGGTTAGATAAGGGTTCCTTACTGAAGATTCTAAAAAGGTTTCAAAGGATTCCTTTGTGAATAATCTACCCTTACGTTTCATCCTGAAGGAATGTGAAACCCTTTTGGGATCTTTTTCTTATCCAATTCTCAAGAGGTTTATGCTTAGGCTTAATGCATGTCTGGCCTAAGATCAATAGTATTTTGGGCTCTCGTATCTGGATGTCACGCAAAGTTGTCAAACCAACCCTTCATATCTAAACTCTTTCCGACTTTAGCCTATATAATCTTTAACAGAGTGTTGATAGCTACTTATCAGTGGGTTTTCAGTGAGAATTTGATTTGGGAAGGCTATGTTCGAGCTGCTTTTAAGAATTCTTCATCTGTTGCTGAGTAAAGCAACTGACCCTTTATCATCTATAGTTAGGAAGGTAGCTTAAGCCAGAGTTAGCTGATTTTGCATAGGATTAATGCCAACATATTTGTCATAACTAAGAGCTAACCGGATCTGAAACCCCCTTCGTAGGCACACTTTTCGCTTTATCAGTTGAGGCCTTTTATTTTTCTTTCGATGGACTTGTCGAATCACACCACCCCAACTACTTAATCAGACCCTGGCAACCGCTTTTCACCAAGATCAACGTTTCAAAAACTGTTCATTTTGTGCCAAAATTTGTAGCCGTTTTTATTTACTTGTTTTCGCAGCGATCTTGATAACTCACAGTGGTGCAGAGAGGTTAATGTGATTATAAATTTATATGCTTGTTTACGCCAATTTGTGGTCGGGCCTCCCGGCATACTCGGTCCCGATAAGCCACGCCCCGTACCATAAAAATAAAAGAGGCAGCCAGTAGGAATTGGGTACAACAAAAATCTTTTTTGGTTTTTTTATGAGACTTTATTAAACTAAGATTACCAATAACCTATGGAACCCAAAATGGAGCACACACATCACATGCTGGCCACGCGCTTCTTCAGCTCGGTCAACTGCTCGGCGACGGGGCGTGGCAAATGGCCGCCCACTTGGGCCTCAAAGTACTGCTCGATATCCTTGACCTCCTGCTGCCAAAAGTTCTTGGGCAGCTCGAACAGCTGCTTGAGATCCACATTGCCATCGACGCCGGCCACATTTAGGGCACCCTGGCTGGGCAGGCGACCAATGGGCGACTCCTCGTAGCACTCCTCGCCCTGCACACGCCGGAAGATCCAGTCCAGCACGCGCGAATTGTCCCCAAAGCCGGGCCACAGGAACTTGCCCTCGTCGCTCTTGCGGAACCAGTTGACATGGAAGATCTTGGGCACCTGGCCGCGCTGCTCCATGCTCAGCCAGTGGGCGAGATAGTCGCCAAAGTTGTAGCCGAAGAAGGGACGCATCGCGAAGGGATCGTGCATGATCACCTTGGCCTTGTGCTCGGCCGCAGCGGTGGCCTCGCTCCGCATGGCGGCGCCAATGAAGACGCCATGGGCCCAGTCGCGAGACTCGTAGACTAGAGGAACGCCAGCGGGACGACGGCCGCCAAAGAGAATGGCGGAGATGGGCACGCCGGCTGGATCCTCCCAGGCGGGGTCAATGATGGGGCACTGGGCGGCGGGTGTGCAGAAGCGGGAGTTGGGATGCGCGGCGGGCTTGCCCGATTCCTTGGACCAGAGCTTGCCCAGCCAGTCGGTGACATTGACGTTGGCCAACTGAGACGCTTCCATGCCCTCCCAGTAGACGCCGCCATCCGAGGTGGAGGCCACATTGGTGAACACCGTGTTGCGGAAGATCGTGTCCATGGCAATGGGATTGGTGGCCCGGGAGGTGCCCGGCGCCACGCCGAAGAAGCCGTTCTCGGGATTGATGGCACGCAGGACGCCCTGCGAGTCGAACTTCATCCAGGCGATGTCGTCGCCCACGCACTCCACCTTGTAGCCTGGCAGGGTGGGCGTCATCATGGCCAAGTTGGTCTTGCCGCAGGCCGAGGGGAAGGCGGCCGCCACATAGATCTTCTTGCCCTTGGGATTGGTGATGCCCAGGATGAGCATGTGCTCGGCCAGCCAGCCCTCCCGCTTGGCGATGGTGCTGCCAATGCGCAGGGCGAAGCACTTCTTGCCCAGCAGCGAGTTGCCGCCGTAGCCGGAGCCGTAGGACACGATCTCGTTCTCGGCGGGCTTGTGCAGGATGATAGTGCGCTCGGGATCGCACGGCCAGGAGGGCTGCGCCTGGACACCACTGGCAGGGGTGCCCACCGAGTGCAGGCACTTGACGAACTCGCCATCGCCCTGCTGCAGCACCTGGAGCACTGGAGCGCCGGCTCGCGTCATGATCTTCATGGACTCCACCACATAGGGCGAGTCGGTGATCTCGATGCCGATCTTGGAGAGCGGCGAGCCGACCGGGCCCATGCTGAAGGGCATCACGTACATGGTGCGACCCTTCATGCAGCCGGGAAAACGCTCCGCAATGGCCGCCTGCAGATCCGACTCGGAGATCCAGTTGCCCAGGGTGCCGGGAGTGGCATTGGGCGTCACCGGCACCGTCTGCTCCTTGCGATCCGTGCAGATGAACGTCTTGGACTCGACGCGGGCCACATCAGCCGGATTGGTGCGTGCCAGCCAGCAGTTGTCGTACTTGGCCAGCGGCAGGATTGTGCCCTGCTTAAGCATCAGACGCTGCAGCAGCGTGCTCTCCGCCGTGGTGCCATCGCAGATGTGCACGCGGTCCGGCTGGCACAGACTCACGCACTTGTCCACATAATCCCGGACAGCCGGCGTCAGCGCCTTGGCATCGCCATATTGCACGGACAGCGCCCGGCAGACCACTCGGAAGTTGTAGCTCTTGGGCGCAGCGACCAAACTGTGGCGGGAGATGAGAAGGGGAGATAGAGAAGGGCTTAGTAAGTGTTAGATAACTGTTAAGTGATTGGATGAACGGTTAATCCCCAGTTAGGTAAAGAGTCAAGCCATCTTAGGCTGCGGGCGCTACATTTTACTTGTGTGTATGCCCGCTATGTTTGCTCTTTGGCTGAACGCGTTTTGTGCACAACTGTACCTCAATTAGTATTCTAAGTATGCTCGCCCCAGATGCTGGAAAAAAGATTTCAGTCGGCGTCGCATTTGTCCCACACACAATTGTAAAACAAAACAAACTGGCTAATCAGCTGTTGGCTGGTTGTGCAGGTTTCTGCGTATACCCTGTAATGTGTGGGACGCCAATTGCAGGTTTGTATGTGGAAGAGAAGTAGCTTAGATACTTTCAGCTTGTCAAAGTCAATCTAAGCAACAGCTGAAAACTAACTTAACAGCAAAAAAGCTTACTGTCTATTTAAAATTATTATTCATTTCTTGCTTTCTGCAAACCCTAAAAAATCATAAAACAAAACAAAGCTTAAATTTTCTTTATAGCTACACTTTATGGAATTTGTTTACCTTCATATGATTCACTTGCAAAAATTGACATTAAACCTTATTCAATATATTCCACATAAGTCTTGATTTATTAAAGTCACAGGAAACCTCACCTTACCTTGTAACTCGACCCAAATTTCTTTTAGTCATCCCTCTAAGTAAACGCACTTCGATTATAAACAAGATTTGATAAAGAATTTCGAATAAAAATTTGTGTATTTAAAAAGCCAACTCAATCATAAATATTAGATTAAAAGCTCTCAGGTCGAACGTAAATAAACAGTGAACCACACATATAGTAAAAATGTGTACTTAAATCAAGTACAACTCTTAAAATGAGGAAAGAACTCTTATTTGATGAAAAATTTAATTATTATAAAAGTTGCACTTTCATTATTCGTTGAATGTTGAATTGATTCAAAGTAAAAGCTAAACTTTACTGGATATAAACCTACTCGGTTTCCACTACTACTTAGATGCAACTAAATTTGTTTGCAGAGCATCTCATAGTCTATAACACGCTCAGCTCGCGTCTTTTCTTAATTATTTCTGTTTGCTGCTTTTGATTTTATGAAAAACTTGCTCAGACTTTTGCACAGCTCGTTCGGTTTGGGGATTCCAAAGCAGCAGCAGCAGCAGCAGCTGAGGCAGAGAGACAACCTTCAATTGTCGCTGATGGAGAGAAAGATGGAGAGGGAGAGCAATACAAAGGCGTCACGACTGCGTCACTTTCATTTGGCCAAAGAGATCGTCTCGCTGAACCGGCTGAACTGAATGATGCAATGTTTGCATCAGCCAATGTCTGGCCTCTGGCTCTACTTATGCTCCGCTCTCTGTTATGATCTGTCCCTAATAAACTGTCTCTCTCTCTCTCTTCTCTGTTTACGCCAGCTGATAGATTGTCATGGCATTTAGCGACACGGATTGCCAAAACATTGCAAACAAAAGTTGCTCTGCGGCCCCAACTCCCACTTGCTCCACTTCCCATGCCTTCTGCCCAGGCCCCCCAGCGCGTGTATCGCATTAATCAGCTCTCATATCTCAATATCTGGGGCATTTGTGCTAGTTCTAGTTACATTGACGGGCGGTACAAAGTCCATGGTCTGTTCACGCTATTGTTCGTTCGTTGGTCTCTTCCACTGGTCGTGACGTCACGCATTTATGTAATCTCATTTTGTTGGTCAGGCGACATATATTTTTTTTATTGTATATTTTGGAACTGCGCATTTTCTATCGGCGCGTTTAGCTACTCAGATACTCTATGCATGTGTGCAGACATATATGTATGGTCTGTATGTGTGTGTGTGTGTGCGTGTGTGTCTGCCCTGGTTGGAGTTATTAACACACATTATATATATGACGATGCTTTATCTGCAGTGCCATCGAAATAATTTAAAACGAGAAATTTTAGCATCTGGCTGGATACGTAAATTTAGAATACCCTTTTAAAAAGGAATCAATGTTTAAATTATGGTCATTATAAGTTGAAAGTTAGCATAGCTTTAAACTATAATATATAAATTATAGGTATAAACAATAAGGCCAATTGAACACCGAGGAAGCGGATTCGAATCTCAGGCTAGTTTATGGATGGTTTGTCTTAGTCAAAAGCTTCGTACAAATTTTAGTTTGATTTTTTACTTGACTAATATATACACAAATAATCTATAACTATATCAGTCTATATGCATTAGCATAGGGTTCGAAATGGCAACCTCATTTACCTGAAATGAACAACAACTAACAGCATATGAAAAACCCTGTACGAAGGTTCCTTTCAACTTCCTTTTGCGGATCTTAAACAAATGCAAACTAAGAAATCGGTCCTTCAATATACGAATCCAGATGCTGGCTAAGTATATATTAGCCATATTGTGTACCCATTCTTTGCCATATCGCCAAGGGTATAGAGAACTAAAACAAAACATATATGAAACGTAATTCCTGGGTAAACGACAAGTTCGTCGCGTTCGCTCAAACTAACCTGCCTTCAGTTCATTTACGTCAAATCGCAAATCGCTAATTAATTTGGCTGCTAATTCAAAGTGAATGAATATTTAATAAAATTGTTGCTTCTTTTCGTTTTGTTTCGTTTTTATCAAATTGACAGCATTTATATGGGTGGGGTATACGAGGAGCTCTTCTATTTATCTTTTCACTTTTGCTAGCTTCTCTTTGGCTTGTTTGCTTGCCGACTCTAGACCGAAAAACCTAAAACCCAACCCAGATTAAATATTTACCATAATTTCAGTTGCTGCTGCTGTTTGCCGTCTGGAGGCTTTTTAAGAGTTGGTTTTATGGGGCTCTTAAGTTCTATTTATTTTTTGCATTATTTATGTGCCATGACTCTGCTAATGATAAGAACTGACCATAGCTATAGTTTAATGGCTATAGCTATTAAAGCTTATATAGCCAGCCTGTTTTGTTTACTTAAAATTTTTGAAATGTGGAAGATTTCCGCTATCAGCTTTGACACTTGTAGCTAATTAGTTGCCACAGACTTTTCTAAAATATGTATTTGATGACTGCCACGCGCTCAAAACGAACTTAGATTTGTATTTACATCAGATTAAAGCACAATTCGTCTGCGTATGTGAAAAGGTAATGGGTTTTGGAAATGGGAATGGGAAATGGGATCAACAGTATTTGCCCTGGCTCGTTGTGCGTGTGTACATTTGTTTTCCTTGGCATTTTGTAAATGGCAAGTGCATTTTTTCCTACACTCACACACACACACATGTAACTGCATTGTATGCTCTGTTAATTTAATGCAATTAGGAATGAGAGTCGCTCAAAGATACCCTGCAGAGCTGAAATATCCTCTCTGTCCGACTTAACTTAATACAAACTTTTGTTCTGCAGACAATACGTATTTATTACACTTCCTACGTGCCTTCGTTTAATTTGTGTGAAATGTGAAGCTCAAGATAACCAGATACCCTGTTGCTGAATAAAATCCTTACTGTCTTACAAAATTTGCCCTTTTACGTCTGGCAAATTATTAAATATTCAATAAATTACAAATAACACTATAAGCTATTCAAATTTCCACAACAAAAATGTAAGGCAAAATGTGAGGAAAACTGATTTTTACGAAACATTCCTTAACGTCACTTAAAAATAGGCAATCAAATGGACTAATATATACCCTGGAATACCTTGCGATGGCACAGGTTGACTAAGGCCTCATACAATAGTCTGATGTAGAAACTATTTTAGGATCACTTTCTTCGAGCCTATATTTTGAAAAGTAGAGTAAACGTATAGACTAGAAGATATTGTGCATTTATCAAACTAGAAAGAAAATTAAAAAGATAAATTATTTGACATACGTTTTGAAGCTAATAAGTTCTTTAAATCAGACAAGAAAGAATCTCTTATGCCGAAGGATACTCTGTCTATCTATAAAATTTTGGTTTGTAACAAAGGACAGATTTCACAGATTAATATGGATCTATATAACCTTCTATGATTCATTTAAGTTTCTGTAAGCAGCACAAACGCTCCTTGCATCCTTTCATACACAGGGTAAACGCCCATTTTGTGGGCATGCCACAAATGCTGGCAGCTGCTATTTTTTGCTGCCATTGCGGTGGCACATTTATTTTCGTGCCGTGTATTTATTTTTATTTTTATTGAGATTTTCATGCGTTGCGAAAATGAATACGCAGAAAATTAAAAAGCGCGTGTTTTCGCTATATATACACATATATATGTGTGTATGGAAAATTTATGGCGCTACGGCAACAACTATATGTAGTTGAACATATGTATATTTTTTGACGTGGCATTTGTATTTCGGGATGCGTGGCAACAGAAATGGGTTTTCTCGCCTTGGGGTTTTTCAGCTGATGCAATGCCAATAAGAAAATTTCAAATGAATTGCTTGTCATTTCCTCTCGGTAGGGCCTTACCTTTTACGAATTTTAATTTGGCTTTGAACAAGTTCATTAACTTGCCACATAGCCTTGGCCTTAGTTTCAGAGCCAGACAGACCGAAATAAAACACACACACACGCACACATGAAGAACCGCCTAAGGGCAGCCCTAATCACACATATTACGGTTTGCCCATCGGAGCTGCCCCCTCCACTTGACTTGGCCCCTTATCAGCTGGCCATCGCAGTCGTATAACAAAACGAGTTCTCAGCTCCAGTTTGAACCAGTTGCCAGCGATACCAACAAAAAAAAGGCAGAAACGAAGCGCGTAATAAATTGAAATGAATTACTTAGGCTTGCTTATTTCTTTTTTTTATAAGGTGTTGTTGTGCCAAAAGTGTTTACAGATCGTTTAATTGTGACGTCCTTGTTTAACGGGGTATTCGCCATTCGTCAGTATTTGCTCTTAGTCACAATCGGTCAGTTGCACGGGCTCTGATGGAAAGTTTATGCATTCTACATAATGTTTACTATATTGCAATATTGTGCAACTTGTTGTCTCTTATATTCCACAAGAAGAGAATTGATATGGTCTCTAAGCTCAATTTCAATTTCAGAAAATCAAGTTGAATGTTCCGCTATATTACGAGTTCCAGTGTGAACTAGTTATTTTTCAAAGCTGCGAATAGGTTTTGTCGAAGACTTATGAAAGGTTTTCCACAGCTGCTTTGACGTCAGATTATATTAATCTCTTAGAAATCGGCAACAGTAGTTCCTGAATCGTTTCTAAAAAAACCTATTAAATAAAATGTTATTTTATATTTCTTTATATATTATATAGACTGTCTATGAGCTAAATGCGGACGCGCCCTCTAATCTTGGGTTCAAATTCTAGCTGTAGGGATTTTAAACTGCTCTCCAATAAATAATTAAGAACAACTGCTTTAAATTTTATTGTTATTTTCATTTTAATAACCTAGCCTTACTCAACGGATTCGTATGAAATGAAATGAAAGCTAGTTGAATGTTGCCCCACTTTGAAAGATCCAGAAAAAACTGGTATTCGTTGGAAATGCTAGACTTTTCCCGTACTATTTGTGTACACAATACAAATTCTAAAGTAATTCCCCAAAGGCATCTATATAATCTATACAAACTGTTTGTAAATATGTGTAATTTAAATCCAACTAACTCTACAAATATTGTCTTAGGCAACATGCACGACATAATTGGCCACCCACTCAAGGCCAAGGTCAACAATCTGAATTGAGTGTTGTCCCATAAAACTGAGTTCCAGTGAAAACTGGTACTTATTAGCTAAATACAACTGTGAATTGGTTTTTGTAATGCTTATTGATGTGTATAAATGAGCTCTATGGCATATCAAAGTCCAAGCGACAACCAGAAGCAACAACTTTCTGTGTGTGTGTTTACCAACTGATAAACTAGCCAATACATTATGTAGGAGTGTAAACGCCTGTCTGTCTGTGTAGATTACAGAGAATTTCATATATTATGTACAAGGTAATATACGCGCCGTAACAACGCAATCGACGTCTATGCGGGTGCTCTCAGATACAATGGGAGCAAAGTCTCTGCGGCGCAGTTAATGTACAAAGATCCGCAATATATCCGTATATTGAATATGGCCAGTATAAACAGTCAGATAAAAATAAAATTATTGGTACTTAAATTAGGTTAAAAGCTGATCGAATATATATAAAATAGTGCGCAATCCATCAAATTTTGTATTTTCGTTGAGAACATTTACGTTTCATTCATATTATGTAAATTCTTGTATTGAGCGTCTTTGTATTAAATTCAAGCGTCCTCATTTTCTTTAGTTAAAATCTTTCTTTATTTTTCTTCAAGTGTATTTATATCTATGCGACACGTCATCGAAAATATCTATGATATCTCATATAGAACATGTGTTTACCGAAACTATCGAAATTATTCATATATACGACCATTACTTATCTTATCTTATCGGCAAACGAAACAAATTCTTTGAAACCGAAACGAAATCAAGCGATAATTTTGCCGATTGTAGTAAACAAACAATTAACTGATAAGCTCTAAACAATTTACCATAATTAGCAGGTGCATTTTTTCGGGTAACAAAATTTTATGAATTGTTTTTTTCTTTTTGAATGATGGGAAATTAAGTCTTGGCCTGACTAAGGCGCGTGGCGTAGCTGGAAAATTTTAATGAGCTGTAATTACGCTTGGAAATTACGTTTATTTGTTTGGTTAAGGCATAAATATTATTGTATTATTTGAATATTA
This sequence comes from Drosophila robusta, assembly GCA_035043565.1. Classification (NCBI taxonomy): domain Eukaryota; kingdom Metazoa; phylum Arthropoda; class Insecta; order Diptera; family Drosophilidae; genus Drosophila; species Drosophila robusta. The sequence continues at coordinate 9,519,667 of JAWNMW010000584.1, forward strand.
TTTGTTGTATATTTTTACATTTTTGCTGAGTTTTTTTATTTTTATTTCTGTTGAGCAACGCTCGCTTGGGGGGCTCGCCTAGCGAAATAAATGCCATTGTGAAGAGTCAATAACAACAATCTTGTTGTTGCCAATTGTTGATATTATGCCGCTGTCGTTGTCGCTGTTCGGGTTGTCTAAGGTTATCATACAGTGCGAACTGAGACAGACAGTTGTTGTCGCTAGCTGCTGTCAATAGATTGCGCAAACACAACAATGTCTGCTCTGAAGTGTATCTGGCAGATACATAACTGTTGTTCTGCTAGCTAAAAGGCAAAAAACCCAAGCAAAACATATGCAAAGCAAAGCAAGAAGCTCTTGTTGAGACTGTGCAACGATAAGTTACCCTCTCCTTAGCTTTGATTTGTCGTGAATTAACTTACTATTCTACATTTTATTATTTAATGACTTTTGCGACAGTTGTTCGATTAATTATAAATTTAAATCGCATTTATATGTGTGTATATACCAAAAATCAGTGCTGAACAAAAAAGAGAAGTCAAAAGTAAAATAAATACTCAATATGGGTATTCCCAGTTCGAAATTGTTGATTTTTTCTCTCTGTGTATAATTTATATAAACTGTATGGGAACCTCCAAGTGAACTTATCTTGCTATTGTTTTTATAATGTTCGAAAAACTTGGGGTATTCCTTCTACCCCTTCTTATCGGTCTACAATGGGTATAGGGTAAAAATAAAGTTTGTTGTCAGGCCACACCGTGCTAGCCACTCCAAAACACGCCACACACCAAAGCGGCTATCAAAACAAAAGCCAAAAACAAGCCAAACAAGTCCACCGAAAAGCCAAAGAGATTTCTGTATTTATTTTTTTCTACTTTTGCTTCTTCTGTTGCTCTTTACTGATTTCCAGTGTCCGGCGCTGTTGCTAAGCGCCCTCAAAAACAAAGGCAGCACCAATACAAGCATCAATTTGTTTTTATTTACGCGCCAACAACGTCATGCACACACACACACACACAGCGGAGGGGCAGACAAAGCGCGTTGGCAGCAGAACCAGTCGGTCAACTGCAGCGTCCGCTCGCCGATCGCTCCCTGCGCCTATCACACACACACACATACACAAAGCACACACAAAAAAACCGGAGCCAAAACAAAAACACAAAAATAATATGCAGCGTAGGCGTTCGTCGACGGGGCGTGGCGAGACGTCGGGCAACCGCTGATTAAAAAGCCAACAAAGAAAACGGGCACAAAACAAACAAGGCAAATGCTTCGATTTGCGGAAGCTTTTCTCGGCCCAGAAAAGTATGCAATGCAAATTTGTACCCATTTTTTAAATCAAGGCATTTGAAATTCATGTTCAGCTGCAAAATAGGCAACACTTTTTATATTACAAACAACTGGATATTGCAGCAATTCTGCCTAAGTATACAACTGTATAGTCCTGGTAATCCTAATAGAAGGCTTTATTAACAGTTTGCAGAGTAGTTTGCTATATGGACTAAAGCAGATTTGAGGTTGTCAGCTTGGGGTAGGTTTTGTTGGGTTAGGTTATGTTGACTTAGGTAACTGTTACATCGGGTAAGCAAAGGTAAAGGTATAAAATATGTATATACACACTTGTGTATAGCAGCTGCAAATCATCGCTTCGTCTATTTGATATCTTAATCCCTGTTGACCAACTAAAAAGACGGGGGAAAAGTCACTAAAAAAACCAATATTTGCTTAGTTTACATTTTAAACGTCACTGCTTTAAGTAATCAAGAAGGCCGTCTTCGACTGTTTCAAGCTACAATCAAACTATAAACGGAGTATTGCGCAGTCGTTTACACTAACTTAGCACCTCTAGCAATAAAAATCTTTTTCGCATAGAGCATTCTATCTTGATTACCTAAATTTAATATGTAAAAATGTGTGCCATAACCAACTGACTTGTATAATTTAATCGTGATGCACAAACACATAAACACAGTTTTAAAATACAGCGAGATTAAACCACAAACCAAGATCTTTCCGCGAAAAAGCTTTCAAACTGAGATAATAGGCTTCACACAAAAAAAAACAAAATATCTACTCAGATCGCAAATGTACGTAACATATTCCTTAACTAACTTACATTACCCTTCGTAAGAGTGTAAATAATAGATTATTTTGTGGCATTAATTTTGCCATGTAAAACCGCAGTTGTCTGAATTTCTTAAAATTGTTGCCTACTTTCGAGCGACCCTGAAAAAGTTTAGCGAACAACTAAAAGCTTCCACAAATTCATTGATAAAACTTACTAAGGCTTGTTGGGTGGGAGGTGGGTGGTGGGGGGCTGGCACGGGCTGACGGCGTGCGTGAAAATTGTTTATAAACAAACTATGTGTGTAAAGTTTTACAAATGAATGAGCGAAACATAAAGGGGGAGAGAGATTAAGTGATTTATATATATAAAGCTAGAGGTTTATGTGGGCAACTTTAGAACTGCTGTTGGTTTTGTTGTTGATGTTATCATTGTTGTTGTTGTTATTTGGGTGGTTGTTGTTGCTGTTAATGCTATAATTATTGTTGCTGTTGTGGTTTTATACCCTTGCATACAATATTGGGTATTACAATATTGGCACGAAATATGTAACTGTAAAGATGATTTCAAATGGATTAAAGGAAACATCACTAATCTCATGAAGTATATATTCTTAATCACGATGATTAGTCGGTTAGTTTTAACTTATCGTCGTAAAACTCTCCATAGCTATTTTGCTCTGAGAAATTTAAATGTCGTATATGTTCCATATCAGGCAACTCCTATAGAAACGATCAGTCGAAAAAAAACTTGGCAATTGTGAACGTCAATAACCTCAAACATATCAGCAAAATCATATTAACATTACTATAGCATATGGCTTCCATAGGAACGAACACAGAAATTATTGATTTTTTTACCGTTTCATATTGAAATATAGCGCACACGTAACAGTACAGTAAGAGTATTTAATCTTCGGCACATCAAAGATAGTCATTCTTTCGTGTTGTTATTATCATTGTGCCCTACCGAGTGCATTGATCTGTGGACTATCTGCGACATTAACATTGATGCTCTTGTGGCGGATGCTGTGTGGAAGCATACATATAAGTATATTTATTTTTGCGTGTGTGCGTACATTTGCAATAACTGTGCTCAACAGCTTGGGCTCAACATGGAATTTTCCTCTGCTTGAGCTGAATGAACCTAAGATTTGGCTTATCGCTGCGATAAGTAGCAGCCCTAGGTTGAATATAAACTTAACTTGGGGTAGGTTATTATCGATGTAAGGAGCTTACATGGCTGGAACTAGTTGCACAGCTCAGCCAAACGTAAGTCAAGTAGGCCACACAATGCCAGACGACAGCGCAATAGTTTTAACCTGCCCGTTGCCCCAACCCTGGACATGCCACAGGCTGACACTGACCCGCTTAATGCTCTATATGTATATATAAATATATTTATATAGTTATATAGTATATAACTCCTTAAACTCACCCGCTGCGCAGCAATTGCACGCCTTTGAGCAGCATTTCCTCTTGCTTTTCACTTGCCCTTTTTTCCTTGAACGTTTCCTTTCACTTTTTATTTTATTTTTTTATTGCTTGTTTTGTTTTTTTCTTGCTCAGCTGTTTTCTGCTGGTTGCCAATTGAATTCCGTCGTTTAATGAATTTATTTCGACGTTCGCTGTCGCTTAATTTGATCAAATTGCAAGACTTAATGCGAATTTATATTTAAATATTGCTGCACCAGCTAATTAAAGGAACGTGGCGCGCTTTTAGCAATTGCTTCTTGCAATTTTGTTACACTTCTGCTGCTCTTTCTACCCGTCCTGCTCTCGCTCTCTCTCTCTCCCTATGCCCTTGGCTGCCTCCACGCGTGGCACTTGTTGCGCTTCAGTATTCACATAAACAGCTGCTGCAACTGTTGCTGCTGCTGCCGGGCACTGTTGCTGCGTTCACACAACAATCGAAACTGAAACTCTATGTCAGTCGGTGCGCTTAAGTAACAGATGTACTACATATTGTTGAGAGTACATACAATTTCGTCTACCATTTCGTTTCATGTGTGTGTGTGTCTGCGCGTGTGTGTGTGTTTTGGCTTTATTTTCGCTCTTTCCGTGTCTGTTTTTATGCACAAGGCGGCTTGCTGATAAGATAAGAGCCATGCCCACGTTGCCCACGCGGCCGCCTTTGCCGCCTGCCTGCCTGCCCGCTTGCTACGTGCCGCCCACCGCATGCGCCAGACGCCGCGCCCCCAGCTGCCATTTGTTTCGTTTTGGCTGCACTGTACACTTCCAGCGGTGCCGGCTCAGCTGTCATCACAAGACACTCGCTCACCCGCCGATCCATTTCAACTGTTTCCTTATCGGAATGGCCTGTGGCCCGTGGGCCGTGGAACGCGCCGTGTCGGCCCCGAATTACGCTTACGACATCGTCCATCAGATGAAATCAAAGCAGAAACAGCAAGAGCAGCAAAAGCCGCAGCTGCCAGCGTTCAGTTATATTCGGCTTTGGTTTGTGATACCCTCTAGGTGGGGGCCTAAAAAGGGTATGCGAGTTGTGTGGATTAAAAAGGACAATTTTTATGTGTTTATGAATGTTTCTTTTAAGTATCCTAAATACCCCAAAAAGTGTGCGTAAGGGTATATTGATTGCATTAAATATTCATGTGTTGCAAGCTTTAAAAGGCTTTAATTCTACAAATATCCACAAAAATAGTTTATTATTTTCTTGGTAATAAAACTAACCAATTACAGGGCATTTGCTCGCAGTTCACTGCGCTTATCCACAAGAAATTTTCATAATTTCTTTTATATCAAACAATATCGAAAATGTTTATTTATGTTGTTCTCTAGTGGTTGAACAATATTCTTAATTATACCCTGGAGTGATAGGCTACAGTGGGCATATTCTTTCAAATATTATTTTTGGGATCTTTGTAACGTAACTTTTTAACTATTAACATGTTTGCTAAGGCTCGCAGGTAATTGTGTTCAAATTGTTAAGAAGGCGCATGGAGCATATAAATTCTAAATATTCCCTTTATGTCAAAAATTGAACAACAATTAGGGTATTCATTGTTGTTCACGTGTTTGGTTTCATATATGTGAAAATACAATTACGTCTAGAGTTACCATATAACATTTATATATAATTCTGCAGGCACACACATTTCGTTTCCAATAAAATACAGGACATCTGCTGGTCGTTAACTCCAGTTAACAGTAATTTCATATACTACTGGCGCTTATCAATCGATCAATATCGAAAACGTTTATTATTGTTATTCTCGCTTGCAATGCGGCATTCTTCAGTGCTTCAATGTCATATTTAATGGTGTTTTTAATCAAATTTTTTAATGCTCTAACTGCTCTAATTGCTTGAACTAAGGTCACACACGCTGCACTTGCATAATGAGCTGTTTAATAGGAGAAAGACAGAGAGCGAGAAAGGCTGATAAAGAGAAAGAGAGAGAGAGAGGAGAGAGTGGTGCCTATTATGAACTTATCAAATGCCACTTTTGCACTCTAGCTGCAAAACGAACGAAACTTGAACCCAGCGATAAGCTTAATCTGTGAAAGAGGGTTTTCAGCTTTTGGCAAGCTTTACTCTCAGTGCAAAGTTCTTGCGACTAATACAAAAAAGAAGGAATATGAAACTGAACAATAGTAAAGTATAGATAAATAAACTAGATTCTCTAGAGCGAGTAGAAAATTAATATGATTTTTTGGGAATTTTCCAAACTGAGTATACAAGAAAAATAAACGATATAGCGTTAAAAATCGGAGGAGAATTTTAAATTGTTGTATTTTTAAGAACTTTTCCATTTGACTCAAGAAACAAAATCCAAGCTTTCATAAATTTAAAGCCAACCAAAACCCGTTGGCTCTAGAAAAGAAAAAGAAACAAATCATTTGAGAAAATTTCGTTTTTTCGCAACCCAGTGGATACCAATAAATAAAAACATTTTGTATTTTCGTTTTTGCTCTTCTTCTTGAACTTAACGCACTATTTCTTTATATATGTTTATTTTAATAATAATAATTACCTGCGTATATCATAATAATGTTTCACATAAGTAATTTCACTTTACGTTTAAATACAATCAAATTTACACGAGTCCATGTTGTTCGCATATACAAATACATACACATATTTATATACATATGTATATGTATAAATATCGCCTAGTTCTCTTAAGCACTACGACAATAATTGATATACAATATGTTTATAGTATCGTTTGTTCGATTTTAGCAGTAGGTGAGAATAAACTATACAAATAGATTTGGTAACTATTTGGTTTCGGTTTACGGTTTTTGCGAGGATATGATGGGTGGGTGATGGGTTTAACTTTGCCTGCTTGCTGTTTCTTCTTCTTCTTAATTTTTGCGGAGCGTTATGTTTATAACACTTATGAGTACTTTTGTTTTTATTTAATATATAAATCTTTGAGTTCGATTTCGCTGCTTTCTAAGTATTTCAACAGATTTCATATACTTAGCTTTAACTATCATATACAAAACAACTGTTTGGCTTTGCAACTCCAAATACCCTTTCCTTTCTAGCTCTTCGTCCATTCACTACTAACCCAACTAACCAACGACCTGTGTCTTCGCAAGGTACATCAATCGAACTATGGGTGGGTTTTTAATTTTTTAACCCACCCGGTTACTAGTTTTAAAACTCATTGACAGAAAATTAAATATGTTTGTTTGTTCTCTTTTTTTTCGGTGTTTGTTTTAGTTTTAAAATCTTTTCGAAAAGTTCTAAATAATAAAAATCTCTGTATAAAGTGGCGCGCCCATCGAAACTGTCCAGTCGGTGGCCCACGTTCACAAATCTCGACGAGGCTCATATCATAAGTATTTTTTAAAGTTTTTAATTTTTTATATCTTATTGTCTTCAACGGTTGCCGTTTACGAGTACTTGAAAAAATTCCATATTCTTTTGATTACAGTTATGTCACCTAATTCGAAATTGAGAATTTCTAGAGCTTCTATGGTTGTGTTTGTGTGTGTGTGGTTGTGGATTGTTTATAAAAACCTGTTGCAGTGCTTTGCGGAAACCGAATTTGAAATAGGATTATGTTTTCAGAACCTGTTCATTTCAACTTAGGTAAGTAAGTGAGTTTTGTTGCTTTGAAATCAGATCAGATTTTAATGCCGTCTTAAGAACTATATATATAATTATTTATAACGTTTGTTGTTCATGTAATTCTTCATTTTTCTTCATGTGATAGAACTTTACAACCACTAAAAACTATTCACAGCAGTTTTTTGTTTTGTTTTTGTTTTGAATTTAAGAAAATACTTTCAGTGTAATTGTATGTGTGTGTGCTTAAAAAATGTTTTGAGGAACTGAACTATTTCTAGGCAGAAAATAATACAAAAAATTGTCATAATTTTAGGTTACATTAAAAGCAAGTGGCTGTATGTATAAAGTAAAATATATAATGGAGAACGAACAAATAATAGATGATGTTTACTTAGACTACAATTCGAGGATATTATTTAGAATATCACACATGTCATGCAATTTTTTTCAATTTCATTGTCTATTTTCTGTGTGTAATTTTATTATTATTTGGTATTTTTTAATTTTTTTATTTTTGCATTTAACAACTGAACTAGAATTTGTTTTTAGTAATATTTCAACTTACTTAACCTTTATTCTTTGTTTTGTTTTCATATTAAATTGTCTGAATTAGTTTTATTATTATTAAAATACTTTTGCATTTATACATAAACATATAGTTTTATATTTGTATTTTGTATAGAGCTAAACTGAATGTATATATATATATATATATTTGGGCGTGATAAGTTTAACTTGAAACTGAATGCTACTAAGTAAATAAAAATAATGAGTTAAACTCTTGGAAATGCGTTTGGTTAAAAGTTTCTTTGGGTAAAACTACAAAAGCGTTTTGCAATTAAAAGTTCTCATGGCTAGGCAGGATTTACAACTGGGTTATATAGTATATAATATATATATATATATAGGGTTCATAAAGACACAAATACGTGTGCATAGTGCTTAACAGTTAAAGCCTAAACAAAAATTTTTAACTAAGTGCTACGGCAACAAAAATTAGAAATTTTATTTTAACTTTCTTCGAATAACCCGTTTTTTAGTTCAATTGTAGCTCATTGTACATAGTTTAGTAGTGTATGTGTGTGTATGTGTATGGGAGTGTGAGTGTTTTAAAATATTATTTTTAACAATTTTGTTTTACATATTTATAGTTTTTTTTTGTTAATTTTCTTTGTTAATCGTGTTTTTTCACTTAACTTTTAGTTTTAAATATAAATTATTTTAAAATACTTATTGTAAATATATAAATTGTTTTTGCGCTTCCTTCGCAGCATCAGATTTATATATAGCACGTTGTTCTATATATATGTATATATTTAGGTATTTTTACTTTTTTTACCCATTAATTGTGAAGGGTTTTCCTGCAAGCTGCTTGTCTACACATCGTAGGCGCTCTTTTTGTAGTTTTTCTTTCTGCTTGGCACATTTAGACGGTTGCCGCCCAGATTTTTCAGGGGCGTGGTTGAATTTGTTGTTGGTCGCATCATCATCATACGCATGGTCATCGGCTTATCCTCCTCATCATCTTCGGAGAAATCGCTCTGAGTTTTCACATGACCACCCAAGGCGGGCCCACTGAAGTCATTCTCATCATCCTCATCATCGTCCTATGATCATAGTAAAGAATATGTTTTATTAAAACAAATCAAATATTTCTTTAAAAAATTGCATTTTGATTAAATATAAATATACATTTAAAATTTAAAATTAAGCTACTAAAAATAATATATATTTTCATTTGTTTGTTGATAAATACAAAACATATGGACACGCGGCGTATGCGTAATATCACAAAGCTTTAAGCTGACAAGAAGCTTTCAAAAAGCGGCACTTATTAGAACAGCCAACAGAGGGCGCTGCACGCAGCGCTTGCAGCGGCAGTTTTCTTTACAAAATACTTTGAAACCATAACGAAATGCTTGATAAATTATTACTGGAAACTTTTTCAACAAACTCGGTACAATACAAATACAACCAAAACAGGATAAGAAAATTGGTAAAATTATTTGGGTCGAAAAATTTGCATTAGTTTTTTCTACATTTATTTACTTTACCTTCTTGAATCTCATTAATGAACCGTCATTAGCCAATTTGAAGTGTTTTTGCTTCGACTCGTGTTTAACTTAGACCCTAAGCCTAAACATTGAGCTTTCTAGGTGAACGTTACGTGTCTAAACTCTAAACTTTAGTTTATCTTTAAGTTTATAAACATTGCACTAAACTAATTTGCTGGTAAATAATTGTAAACGCTTTTTGTTTAAGTTTTACGTTTTTAGTTTTCCTTGTTCTTGTAAAGAAGGCGCTCACGAGTACGAGTTATCGAAGTTTATCGCTTATCGTTTATCGATATACATAAATGGCATTGCGATTGTTTTGTTATTGCTATAGTTAATTGTTTGCTGTGCGTTGTTAAAAACATTCATATTTTACTTAGTGGTGAAATCGGATCGGTTCGAATAGTTGCGTAACGTAGTATGTGTGAAATTTTTCTTTGATGGGATTTTTCTAGTCAGGCAGACGGCGCGTGAAATTTATCCTCACAGCGTGGGTGTCAGGCGTTTTTTTTTGGGAGGCTACTTTTTGAGTTAGTTAAGATAAGGTTAGGTTAGGTTAGGTATTTTTTTGTATGTTTAAAACGTGTTTAGTACTTTAGTTTCTAGTTCTGTAGGCATAAGATGAGTGAGAGAGAGAGAGAGAATAGAAAATAGAAAATTGTGTGATTAGCAGCTAGTTGATAGGTCGTGTGTTTTTGTGGTTGATAAGGTTGGGGTATTTTCCAGGACAACATACAACTTACTTCAAAGTCTCCAATTGTGAAGCGTGTCGCCGCTAATAAATCTTGCGGTGGCATATCCGGACTCAAATTCTGAACGACATTGAGCGCGATAAGAGCGTGAAGAATGTAATATTTTTGGTATTTTTTTGGTATTTTTTGTTTGAAGCATTATAAATTAAATAGAGAAACAAGCGTAATTGTGTGGGATGAGTCATTGAGTGAGAGAAAACCACAATTAGTTACAATTAGAGTACGATAGAAAAATAACAAGAGAGAGATAATCTTAGCTTAGTACGTCTTCAAACGTTCAAAACAAACACAACAAATAACTTGGACCAAAATGTAGATACAAGTAATATACAAAACTAAAGACCCCCTTAAAAAAGAAGGCACTCAATAGACAGACTCAACCAATAATAACTCACATCATCATCATTGTCAATCATTTCCTTGGTTGAGGCGGTTGTCTCATTGCGTCGTATCGAGCCCTGGTGTATGTCCAGATCCACCTTGAGGCACTGGAAGCTGCGCATGAGGAACACAATCGGCATGGGCAGCACACCAGCCAGGATCATGGCCAGGGCGACGCCCATAACCCAACTGGGATAATCCTTTTGTTCAACAACACCCTAAAAAATTCAACAAATGCCAAGTAAAATAAAAATAATGCCTGGTTGGTGAATATCTCCACATACCAGCTCGGCATTCCAGGCGCCATATGTCGGATTTCGGATGACCATGAAGACTATAGAGGAGGCCAATATGCATACCATGATAACTGGGCCAATATAGCGCCAGGTCCACTGCCAGTAAATGCCGGGTCTATAGCCCGTCATCTGATAGATATCCTCGGTAAAGCTGTGCAAAGAAATGGCAACAATAAAATTAATAAAAATTCCAAAGAATTAAAAAATAAAAGGGTAAAACTTTTTAAGTATAGGAAAATATGTGATAGTAGAAGATTTACGTTTAGGGGGTTTTAGTTTCTTGAGTGAACTTACCGCTCGTGACCATAGACAAATATAACCGCTATCATTTCCATAAGTGCAACAACAACCAAACCAATTGTACCGGCAAATGAATCAAACATCTTTAGCCAATATTCGCCGGCACCTGTGCAGAAGATGAAACCGACAATAAAGCAGAATAGACATACCACACCAGTGACATGTTGTTTCTTAACCCGCTTGATGATGTCGATGTCGAACAACGTGCACAGCATCCCCTCAAGAATGCCAATCTGGGAGCCCAAGCCCAGCGACAACAACATGGTAAAGAACAGCACGGCCCAGAACGGTGCGCCGGGCAGCTCGACAATGGCCTGGGTGAAGACAATGAATGCCAAGCCAGTGCCCTCAGCGGCCTAAAGAGAGAGGAGAGGAAAAACAGAGAGAGAGGTTAAGAGAGAGACCTTAAGATTCTGCTATCAAGGTTAATTGTAATATTGAAATGAACTAAATATCTAAATTGCAAAATATTGGTTAACAATATTTTATTCAAACATACTTTCTATCAGAACTGAGACTTAATTGAACGAGGTTAAACATGACTATTAAACAGATTGGGAAAATATTGCTAAAAATTAAAATACCATATGTAATAGTCGTCATAAAAACATTTGAGTTTTTACTCAAGTTCAATAAAAACTTGATCAAAGAACCTTCTATCTAACAACAATTTTTTCCTCACAGTATAAATGAGAAAAATAAATATGAATATTATACAAAGTCTGGGAAAATATTGAAAATAATAATATATACATATCGTATATAAATATGTCACTCAAGTTCAATGAAAATGGGATCAAAGAATGTTTATGCGTTTACTTAATTAAAAGCGGAAAATAAACATAAATACCATATAGTTTGATCAAAATAAAAATACTATGATATATACAAAATATATGTAGCAAGTATAGTAACTCAAAGTTAATAAACACTTGATGAAAGAACCGTTTGCTCACAATGAAGCTTATAGACAAGATTATTTTTATTAGACTATTTATTCGCTAACTTAATTAAACGGTGAGGATAAAAATAGTTTGGGAAATATGATAATCAAAATCAAAATTCTATTATACTATATACATATCATAAGTCTCAAGTTAAAGTTAAGTGATCAAAGAGCCTTATATGTATATTAATAAGAGAACATATCGTTTACTCACATTGTCCAGCTCCTTGGACAGGCTGCACTCACTGAGATGCAATGCGGTAAACTCGGTGCCATTGATCTTGTTCATGGCGGCCTCGTATTCCTCGCTGGTGGCATTCTTGAAGGGCAGCAGAGCATTCTTCACCAATATTTCCGTATTGCTACAAATAAAGAGAGAGAGAGAGAGGGAGAGAGGGGATATTGTTGAGCAACTAGCTAAAATCGGTTCGAGACAATAGCTCAATACTTAATGCGGCCCCAGCTCAAATGGGCCACGCAAATAGTTCAAGAGCAATTGTCAATAACTCAAGCGAGGGGCAGGGGCAGGGCCAGGGGAAGGGGCGCACACACTGCAGAAACCTGTGCAGCGGCCATTAATTGAAACAAATTGACAGACAGGCAGACAAACGGACTGCCGGACGGACGAGCGCGTATCGATTGGCCTATCAATGAACAAATAACAAATCTAAAGATAGACAAAAGCCGCCGCCCGATGCCGGTTACAACTGGTTGTGGAACCAGCTGGGCTGAGCTGACCCACCCAATACGCTGCCCGCTGATGCGTGCTGCGCTGAACTTGCACTGCGACCCCAGCCCGTACCCGTACCTGAACCCACACCCAAACTCACCCGGCCACGCAGCGATCCACATTGACGGTGGCCTTGAAGCCGAGTATGGCAAAGATGACGACACTCGCATAGATGGCAGTGACGGCATTGCAGACGGACACCAGCAGCACGTCCCGGACGCAATTGTTCTTCGGCGTGTTATAGCTGCCGAACGCAATCAGGGAGCCGAACGCCAGGCCGAATGAGTAGAACACCTGGGTGGCCGCGTCCAGCCAAACCGTCGGCTCCAGCAGCTTCTCCACCTTGGGCGTGTACATGTGCATCAGGCCGGCGCCGGCGCCGCGCAGCGTTATGCCGCGTACGAAGAAGATGGTCAGCACAATGTACGGGAAGAGCGAGGTGAAGTAGACCACCTTGCCGGAACTCTGGATGCCCTTCATCACGATGAAAAAGACAATGGTCCACGAGAGCAGCAGGCACAGGACAATCCACCACTTCAGACCGCCGGGCTCATCCATCGACGGCGCCGCGTCCAAGGTGGTGCGATACCAGAAATATGTGGTCTCCGATGATTTGGCGCACTCCTCCAGCTCGAAGCCGCTGCTGTTCGTCGGACAGGTGGACCAGGGCAGCGGATACTGCGCAGAGTAAAAGAGAGAGGGAGAGAGAGATTAAAATGGATACAGCTGTTTCAACTGCGCAACTCACCCGAAAACTGTTGAACAGATAGTAGAACACCCACGTGATGATCACGTTGTAGTACAGCGCCACGAAGAGCGTCACAATGCACGAGGAGATGCCAATGCCGCCCAGCCAGGGATGGATGGTGTTCCACACGCCCAGGGCGCCCAATCGCATGCGCTGGCCAATGCCCAGCTCGATGAGAAACAGGGGTATGCCCTCCAATATCAACATGATCATGAAGGGTATCAGAAAGGCGCCTACAAAATAGGAGAAACCACCCAGAAAACGCATTTGTTTATTTATAGCATAGCTTCAAAATCTGCTCATCCGAGCTAGTCTTGGCCTTTACAACGCTTAATCCCAGCTCAAGTTAGGGTATACAGCGGTTAGTTTATTTAAGGGTCTCCTCTTCTATTTACGCCTCGTTCGTAATTGAATTAGAACCGTGTGGGATTGGAATGTGTCTTTCAATAAAAATGCGTTGTTTGGCACGAGGCGAACAAGCCGCCCCAAAAAAAAGAACCCCCCAATTAAGCTCTTCCGGCAGGCGTACACATAATGTGCAAACAACCCTTGTCCCCACATCAAAAACCCCATAGGAAACATTCGCCCATCGTAAGCCCTGCAATTAGTTCACATTAAATCTCATAATGTTATTGTCAAAGCAGCGCATTTGATTAGCTTCAGCAGACACATGATATCGGTTGTGTATGCACAAGGCGGACAGGAGCGGTATCAGGTATAAACGGGGCCCAAAGGGGCAAGGGATAATAAAATAGGGGACATTGAACAGTTGTTGCCGCCGCAAAAAAATAAATAAAATAATAAATAAATAAATTTTATTTTATTCTATTAACATGTTCTTTGGCATATACATATTTTACCAACAGTAACTATACCCAAAATAATTCTTTGTGAAATTATAAAGCTGTCTCAAAAATCGAAATAATTGGTCTTGGCAATACAATTAACCTTGAAAAGCAACTTAGCTTTTCCTAAAAGTCAAAGATTATTTTTAAGCCAAGCAACTGCAATTTAGTGCCCCCATTGATAACGCGCCCAACCACTCCCCACAGCTAAGTCCCCCCATGCTGGGGACTGCACCCAATATGAGCAGCTGCAGTCGAAAGTAATTAGCGTTATCAACGGCAGGTGCCGATTGACTTTAGCTGGGCGTGGAGCTGGGATTGTAATTGGACCTAGCCAGGGCTGTTCTGAACCATCATCGGGTTGCCGACTGCAGACATTGATTGGCGCACGCGAATGCAAAAGCGCACAAATGAACAGCGACACATGAAATGTGCCACATATTGCAAATTTTTGGCCGATCAACGACTGTTACCGGATACGTTATTGGGTAATGCGATAGTTCAACGCGTACTCACCGCCGCCGTTCTGTTGGCACAGGTACGGAAAACGCCAGATGTTGCCCAGGCCGACCGAGTAGCCGATAATGCTGAGAAAGAACTGCATCTTGCCGCTCCAAGCGGCGCGGTCCGGTTCGCCGGGTATGTCCACCGATTGCACCGAGTTGCGCTGCGGCGCGGTCAGGACGATGGTCACCCCGTGGGTGCCGTCGCCGCGGGCTCTCGTGTTCAGTGGCGCCATCTCGTGACCGTTTCGCGGTGCATCAATGATTTTCGTGGCAGCCATCAACGCTGGCTGTTAACTGACAATTGCCTTTCCGACGAGCCGTCTTCTGTGCGGGACACAACAATAAAGAACTGCATTAGCCTTTCATACAACGCCGTAAATTCGTGTAGTTTATGGTCGTAAAAGTCGCTTGCAATAAACTGAGAGAGAGAGCACTGAGAATGCTCAGTCCCAAAAGAATTGTGTGCCACATGACATATGGCAAGCGAATACGCTGTTGCATGTACTCAATCTAGAACTTAATAGCAAACATGGTTACTATACCCTATGGCTATCAAATGGTTAGCGGGAGCGGGTATGACAAATGTGAGCATGTTTTTGTTACATGCCATTCTTAATATTATCTCTGATCAACAGCAGTGAAGTTTTCATTATGATGTGTTTGATTTTCTTTGCAATTATATTTTAGTGTATCATGAAAAAATATATGGCTATGTTAGCTTCAAATTTAAAACATTAAATTATATTCAAAAATATTTTGAGGTAGTGTACAGGTCATCAGCTAGTCAATCACACTGACTATCTTATATGATATGGTGTGCTATATAGTTTGCTTAATATACACTATAGCTCACTTTATATCTTGCTCACTCTCTCTTTCGCTTTCCCTTTCACACGCACACACAGCATGCAACTCTTTGAGGACACTCTGGCTGTTTGATCAATAAGTTACCCAGAGTTCTATAGCTATGTGCGTATGTATATATGTTGTACAAGTGCTACGTGTGTGTGCGTGTGTGTGTTTTAGCCATGGATTTTATATGCAAATCTGTTATAGCTTGCCATTTTTGTGGCTCGTCCTTGAGCTGTGCCTTCAAGTGGTTTTGCGCGTGGGCGGTTTCGTCCTGCCTCGTCCTTAACTCAATTTGTGCCCTAATTGTTGGCCATTACGGAAAGTTTTCGCTTCGTACATTTTTGTGTCAGGTCGCGTACTTAACTTTATTAATTTACTTATTTGACTTATTTGACTTAAGTAGTTGCCAGATTTGTATATTTATGAGCTTGTAATCTTCCAATTGCCTCAAACAATTCAAATGCCTTGCTTTGGCTGCCCCGCCCAGTCTCCTCTTTAATCTTTAGTCCAGCTACGTAAATGTCAACAGTTTTCCATGAAAAGGTCACAGCTAATTAAACTGCACATACGGACAAACATGCATATATGCTGCTAAACATTTTTGTGTGTGTGTGTGTGTGTGTGTGAGTGTGTGTGCTCTACCTTTACACAATTTAATAGTCAGTGCGCTAAGTTCACGCCCTGACAATCGGTGTTACCATCTTTTGAAAATCATAGAAACTAAATCTATTTTGTATTTAAAAGAGAAATATATGATTTTTTATTATATATTATTTATGTGTTTTTTTAAATTTTTATTATGATATTTGTGGCATTATTCCTTTTATAAAATATCCAATATTTAATTTACTAATTTACCTTTCCTTAGATATTTATTGGTCTAAATTTGACGTTAAACAATCTAGTTTGGCCACACTGCTGTCAATTAGCTGTACATGTTGCTCAGTGTAGGGGGACCCCCAAATCTATGGCAGAAGGTCGTTGTAAATTAAGCAAAAAGCAAACGACAAACACGCACACATACACTCACACACACACACACATGTGCATTCATGTACATATATACTATATGTACATATATACAGAGCCGAGTTTGTGTCTATGTATTGTGTGCTATTTACTTGGAGGCTCGTCTCGCCTGCTGACGTAGTAAAAATTGTCGCCAACAAAAGTCCGTGCCATGCGGAAGCTAAAGCACAAAAGGGCAAGAGAGAGAGGGCGAGTGAGACAGAGAGGGAGAAAGAGAGAAAAGGAGAGCAGGCATTGCGTGGGTGTGTTTGCAAGCAGCTGTGCAGCAAGAAGCAGCGACAGCAGCTGCACAAATACAAGAGAAACTCACCACGAAGCGAATGAGGCTAAAGAGCGAGCGAGAGAGAGAATGTTAAAAGCTGCCAGCAAAAGCTTTCTTTAGCGTCCTGCTGCAGCGGTCGCTTCATTGATGCCAAAAGGCGCCTATGTAGGAGGCGCGTGTGTGTGTGTGTGTGAGTGTTGATGGACTTTGGTATGCCCAACATTGCGTATACGTAATGCGCTATGACGTCTTTTAGCTGTCTTTCAAAGAGCCAACAGCAATAGCACATTACGTACAATTTCTGCATATAGATAGGTGAGCGGAAAATGTGCAGGAGATATTATTCGTTTAATTAATATCTGTAAATATTTATAGAAACTATAAATATCAAATGCAAAATGATGCGCTCAACAAATACGCATTAAAAGTTTACCCAAGCGCCCTAAACACCCTTGACCCAGTCCTAGCAGTTGTTGTTGTTGTTGTTATTTTTGTTGCTGCTGTTGTCCCGCTGTGTTTCTCTTTTTTGTTATTACTATTTTTTTGCTTATTTTTTACTGTCTTTGTCTTCCCATCTTTCAGTCTTCGTTGATTACACAATCCCATTTATGTTACGTAAAACTGTGTGCGAGTCCTGCAAGAGCTCGCAACTGTTGTAATTGTTGTTGTTGTGTTTGCTTGACTGTGATTTCTGCGTCGCAGTTTGTTGTTGTGCTTGTTTCTTTTTTGTTAAAGCCACCTGGCAGCTGACCCACGCCTCCTGACGCTTAAACGCCCAAGCGCCCCACCGCCCTGCCGGCGTTATTTTTTTTCTAAAAAAAGCTCAAGTTGTCAAGTTTTTGCATTTGCAGCACACGTCTGGCCCTGGCCCTGTCAGCGCCTTGCGGCTTATGTGTGTGTCTGTGTGTGTTTGTGTGTGTTAACCTCCCGCTAAGTGGTCTGCAACACAATGCTTAAACAATTTTTATAGGAAATTACTCAATAATAGCCTGCGGGGGGTCTAGAGACTGGGACACGAGGCCAAATGTTTTTATCGCAGCCATGTCAAAAGCACAGCTTAGCAATTATACTTATATAATATATCTTTATATATAAATATATACGTATAATCAATCTATCCATATTCATTTTATATCCCCTCATTGCCCAATTACATAACCGCAAAATGCAAATAAATAATTTCGGAGCCAAGTGCAAAGCTAAAAAGTTTTTTGTTTTATACGCGACGACGACCTGA
Organism: Drosophila robusta; assembly: GCA_035043565.1. Classification (NCBI taxonomy): domain Eukaryota; kingdom Metazoa; phylum Arthropoda; class Insecta; order Diptera; family Drosophilidae; genus Drosophila; species Drosophila robusta. Next base: position 9,537,710 of record JAWNMW010000584.1, read on the forward strand.
CACAAAAATACATTTTAAATGAATGGAAATATACCAGGCGTTTGCCTCCTTAAACCAAGCTACCTAAATATACCTAACACGCACACACACACACTTACAACACACACGCACACACACACACACACGTGCTGTCTAAAAAGCTTGGCATTTGTATTTGTGTCTTTTCGGTGCGGCTCAACTTAAAAAACCCCGAATAAAGGACATTGCGAAATTGCGTCGTGCCAAATTTATATTCAAAACCAGAAAGAGTGAGAAAAGGAAGCTCGACTAGTAAATGCCCTGTTCAATGTAACGGCTTAGACAACAAAGAATTTGTACAGCAATCTTTATAGAGTAATAGATACTATCTGATAAATACCATACAACTAAAATTTTTATTGAATTATAATTTCGTATGTAATATAAAAATAAACATAAATGTTTTAAAAATAACAAATTTAATAGCTATATCTAATAATAAAAAAGGTTGGAAGTAATAGATGTAAATCAAGAAATAACCAGATAAATCGTACAAATAAAAACAAATGTCTAATTCTATAAATAGCTCAACAGAATTACAAAGGTCTTATAAATTAAGTGTAGATTGATTTCATTCTCACACAAAGTTTTAAACAGCACATACTCTTTAATGCATCTACAGGGTATAACAAGTTCATCCCCCTTTCAGCTAACGAAAACGGTTAGGTCCGCGGGGGGTTGCTTTAAAGCTGCTGTCGCTGACTCCGGCAAGTTTAAAGCACACACACACAGACACTCACACACATACATATTTGAAAAGGAAGGGTCGTCAGATATGGCACACAGGGGAACCTGACGGCATATGACATGGCGTGTTTGTCAGAGCAAATCGATACGCGAATTGAGGTAGCCGATATGGGTTGATGATGAAAGGGAGAGTGGAAGAGAGGAAAGCAGCGGGGGCGCGACAGAGAGGTGGGTGTTAGGGGCTTTACTATTTTACATAAATCATGCAGTTTGATTGCCTATAAAATGCATTCAATTCATGCAATCGATTTGCACGTTTTATGGCTTTTTTAAATATGTTTTTCGTTCCATTCCCTCACACAATCGCCGCACTTGTAAACACTGCCAATATGAATTATAATGAATGCACATTTTGCAGCTATTTTTGGTTCGACACATTTTGGCATTTGCTATGGTCGAATTAGTTTCCGGCACTCTTCACATTGAGTACCCCACACACATTTCTAGTCCATGCGTTGCATTTGGCCTCTGCTCTTGACCAAGTTTTCTTTCATTTCATTTGTGTTCTTTTTTTGGGCTAACAATGAAAGTAATTCATTTGGCGCCGAAAATCTATGTAATATAAAAATTGGGTGGCAAAACTCAAGTGCAGCAGAAGCTGTCTCCTACCCCGCTGCCTCTCCGTCTTTCTCTGGCCTTGATTGAGCCACGTTGGAGCCACACGAAGGCAGAGAAACCGCCCGCACCTCCTCCCCGCCCCCACCCACCCTGGGCTTCCAGGAAATCTGTGTTAGTCTCTGTTGTAGCTTTCTGAAGCGGCTTGGACTGGGCTGGACTGGTTGGAGCCACTTGGCTCTGCTTGAACTGCTTTGGCTTTGGCTTTAACCGATCCATTCATTCGTATTGTATTTCATCTGATTTGTATTGTTTATGTGTCTCTAACCTTGCTCTATTGGAACTTTGCTGAAATTTGTATGTAAACAAAAGCAGCCCAGTTGCAAGAACTGTGGAAAGTTTTAAAAACATTTTTAAATATACTTTAAAGAGCATCTGACAATTTTCAGTAGTTTAAAAACTAATACAACTTAATTTATGTAATATGAGACAAATAATAAGCCATAGTACTATCCATTCATTGTAACTGTATCGTAAGTCAGCCTTTTGTAGCTCTAAAATAATTCACTAGGGTATGTTGAATTTTATTTTATTTAGTAAAGTTTTCTATAGACTAGGTAATTTATCAAATACAACCTTTTTAAAGAAAACAATGGATTACTGAGATTATTTAGTCGCGAGCATTTTTAAAATAAAATTATTATTTATTATAGAATAGTAAACGTGGATCTTATACATTAAGAACACAATAGAAACGAGCTATTTTATAATTTAGCTAAAACATTTTGAGTATCTTTTGTATGTATTATTTATAAATAAAAACCAAAACCTAATGTAAAACATACTAAACCTTTTCAAGTTTCTTTGCAACAGAAACTTTTAAAACTATTTAAAGGAAAATGAAAATGCACCTAAAGAACTATCCACTGATTTCTAAACCAATGGAACTCAGCTGTGTATATCTCTAGATTAGCATACGTTGGCTTCTTGAGTTTCCTAAGTATGAAATAAAAAGTAGATGGTAAGTCGTAGTACCATCCAATTAACCAAAACCTAAGGTAACTCAGCTGTTTCGCGCTCTAGATTCGCAAACTGCAGATTGTTTGTTTCTATAGAAACCCATAGTTATACGGCACTCGAAAGCAGCTGATATATGTAGAGCATTCCCAAGTAGCACTATAACAATTTATATGCGACATTACTCAGGGGCAAGTGGGCAGAAAAATGTTGCCGCACGGACAACGGCAATTCATCAGGTCGACAGTTGCACTCGAGAAATGCCAGAAGAATTAAGAACCAGTGCCTTATATGGACCCCCTGCTCTACTATATGCAGCACTTTCGCTCTCACTCTGGCCGAGGGTGTGGGAGGGAGAGGGTGAGAGCATCTGGCATTTGCCAGGGCCAAAATGCAATCAGCCAAGCACAAAGTTCACTTTCTTGTTTTTTCCCCCAATTTTTTTGTTTTTTGTTTTTGTTTTTTTTGGCAACGCATCAACTGTTGGCTTGTTGGGCTGCTGCGGTTACGGCTGCGGATATGTATCTGAGGTGCGGCAGGGTGGGGAAGGGTGGTCGGGGACAGGCATGAGTGTGCTCTTTTATTTTTCCACTTTTTGGGCAGAACAACCCCCAGCCAATGCCATTGCCAGCCTCAATGCAATTTCCCTTCACCACACAACAAAGATGAGAGCGTGAGAATAGCGAAGAAGAGCGAGAGGTGGCACGAGTGCAAGCGAGAGAGCAGGCGTGAAAAGCTTGTGGGAAAATCAAACGAAATCGCTCTATAGCATTCAGATATATAGTATTTTCCATAGCTAAAAACTGTTTATGCTTATGAGTTATGCAAAAATCAATCACATGATGTGCCTAAAATTACAAGAAAATACAAAATGCAATCAATATATATATAAATACACATAAATATTATTTAACTGACTGCAGTGACTGCTGGGCTTTAAAAAAAAAACACGTGCTACCCCCACACAGGCATAAATTTGTTTATTTTAATGCATTTTCGTTGAAAAATGATAAAATGAAAACACAGTAAATAACTTCGACAACGACGTGCGTGTTGTGTAAATAATTTGCATGAAAATATTTGCTGATTGTTGATTTTGTAGTTAATGCATATCTTATGCTTTACGAAATTTGTGTATGCACAAAAATGTAAATATTTAATAATAAAGTTGTAAAACAAAATACAGTGATGACATTTTAAAGTCACTCGGCTAAAGCACGTGCATCCTTTTGCATATGTGTCTGTAGTATGTGTATGTGTGCTGCGTGCGCAGGACACGTCAGGATAAAAGTGCTTTGAAATGCTATTTCATCTTTTTTTCATTCTTGTCAAGCCACAACGTACCAAACTTTGAGTTGGCTTAGCTCCTTTTTATATGTGTTCCGTTTAGGGGCGGATTTTTTCACACCGACTGACAAACTGACAGCGCGCCGTTTTATTATCCTTCTTGCCCGAACTTTGGGGCTGCTCTTTTATTAAACTTGTGGAATTTCCTGAACTGGACACTCACAAATGCACTGACACAATTTTAAAAACTTTTAATAGCCCGCAAAATTTGCGTTGAATTTGACTTTTCCTCTTCTTGGTATTTTTTTACATATATTTTTTTTTAAATTTCCACGGAGCTTTGCTCAGTTTTCACGACCGTTGCTTTGTGCTATCCGTTGTAAACTGATTTTTCGCTTGGCGCCGAGCACCGAAAACGCTGCTATTGCCATTTAATAGCAACTGTTCTGGGGTGCGATACGGTCTTCATTCGATTCCGTGTTCATTCAACATTCGATAGCGGCGCGCTGTGGTGAAAAGCGTACGCCCGAAAACACCACCACCACCACCAGCAGCAGCTTCACCAAAACCACCACCACCACGCGACTGAGAATTGACGCAAACAGACGGCGGCAGGACTCTTGGATGGAAAGTTTTCAGTTCTTAAATATCAAACGAGCACGATTTTTGGTTAGAATATCCAAATTTTAAGTCGAAAAAATACACCCAACCCCTAGCTGCATCTCTGCTTTGTGTGTGTGTTTGTGTGTGTGTGTGCATGTGTGTGCGAAGGCAGCAGGACTCAAAGGGGGTTCAAAGCTGCCGAAATGCCGTCAGTTCCTTTTACTCGTGCTGAGCGTAAATAATGAAGGAGTAAATGAGAGAGACAATGAGCGGCGCAAATATATATAAAATTATTTATAAGAAAACTTTATAGTGTTTTTTTAATATCATTTAATTTAGTTTTTTCATGTGAATTTGAAGTGTTTGAAACGTTTTAAATAAAACCAAATATTATTAATTTTCCTTAGAGAGGTACAACAAATTTAGAAAGAGAGAGAGAGGCAGCAAAGCACGTGTTTTACTTCACCACTTAACCACTTTAGGCAAGGTTTTTAATAAATAAAAACTACATATTAATACAGTTATAACAGTCTGTACAATTAATAATAAATAAATAATAGTTGTACCATTATAAAATCTTCAAAGTGTTTTTATCTATTTTTTATATTTAAAAATTGTTTAAAAAAAAATAAACGCATCAAGTGAGTTAAATTTCTTATCATAAAAGAGAAATATATTCGCCAGAAAGTAGAAAATCAAAAGAGTAAGAGAAAGCGCTTTCAAGAAATTTGTTAAAATTGAAGTAATTCAAATTTAGCGCGCAAAACACATTTACATGAACTTAACAGCCTCTGACTGCACACAGTTTGCTAACAGCTGCTCTTCCACTGCAAACAAGCTGTTAAGCGCAATGTAAACACACGTTGTATCTAGCAGCGGCTAGATGGAGCCACTGCAGTGCCACTCTATGTTAACATTTCGCTGCGAATGTTCGCCGCGTTGACGTTGCGCTGCGAATGTCGCATTTTAGTTGTTGTTGTCAGGCGCAAGATTTTTGCCTCAATCGATTTTTTATTATATTTAAGAAATAAGCATTTAACAAAACACAAAAACACGACCGACCGAAGCAACAACCATCATGGAGACGTAAGTAGCGTATTGATACGTGAGAAACTTAAGATTCTTATCCCACTTTTTATTCACTGGCAACTTGCGGCAGTTTGTTGGACGAGGAATTGGAGTCGTTGGAGGCGATTCTCATGGACGACGTGCGCATCGAGCGCAGCGCCAGGTGAGTGAACCGTTTTGTAAGGAACACATATAGCCGGCAACTACAGGAATAAATTGGCTTGCAGCGGCGCCGTGGACATCATCGAGACAACGGTGCTCCCGCTGACCGGCGAGGAGGATGAGCAGCAATATATTTGCGTGACGCTGCAGGTGCTGCCACCGGCCGGCTATCCGGATGTGAGTCCCACGTTCAAGCTGTTGCGTCCGCGCGGCCTGGACGATGCCCGCCTGGAGGCCATACGCAGCGCCTGCAATGCCAAGATCAAGGAGTCGCTGGGCTTTCCCGTCGTCTTCGATCTGATCGAGGTGGTGCGCGAGCATTTGACGGGCAGCAACCTGCCCAGCGGTCAGTGCGTCATCTGTCTGTACGGGTTCAGCGAGGGCGATGAGTTCACACGCACCGAGTGCTTCCATTATCTACACAGCTACTGTCTGGCGCGTCATCTGAACGCGCTGCGTCGCACCTACCAGGAGGAGTTCGAGAAGCTGCCCGCCTGGCTGCAGAAGACGGCGGAACCCTTCCAGGCGCTGTGCCCCGTCTGCCGGGAGCACATACGCGACGAGTCGGACAGCCTCAAGTGCGCCATGCCGCCGTCGGAGCTGGAGAATGCGCCCGATTTCCAGGTCACACAGGAGCTGCGCCAGATGCAGCAGCGCATGTCGCAGCTGTATTTGCAGCAGAAGAGCCGCGGCGCCATCATCGATGCGGAAGCCGAGGCGGGCACCGTCATCGCCATCGAGACCGAGGAGGATGTGCGTCGGCGCCGGCGTCGCGAGGAGGCCGAGGCAGCCAAGAAGCTGGCTGGCCCACCGGAGGCGGCCGGCGGCACGGCCCCAGCCAAGTCCAACGCCAGCAGCTTTGCGCCCGTGGTGCAGGATACGCAACGCATCGTGACGGAGCCCACAAACAACAACTATCAGCATCACAATCGGCGGCATTATCGCGGCGGCCGACGACATCATCACCATCATCACCACCATCATCGCGGCGAACGCGCCGAGGCGGCACATGGCTCCGGCGCCGCAACAACTGCAGCTGGCGGTGGAGCAGGCGCAGCAGGAGGCGGTGGCGGAGCAGCCGGCGCAGCGGCTGGCAGTGGCGCCAGCAGCGGAGCTGGCAAACAGCCAAAGGCCCAAACTGCCGGCAGCGGCCATGCCAGGTGACACTGGCGCCGCACCAGGCTGCTGCGGCTAACGATTCCAGTCAACAACAAAAACGTAGACGCAGCCCTGACGCTAACAATGCCAATGCCCAAGCCGTTGCTCCCACTGCTGCTGCTGCTGCTGCCCTGCTGCTAATATACAACAACAACACACGGCCCCTCTTTAAAACCCGCTCCGGAGCTTGAGTTTATGTTTTTTTTCATTCTTTTTTTTTTGGTTTGGTTTGTGCAACACTCGATTTCTGTGAATTTGTTTGTGGCCAAGTTTGGTCTGGTGATGAATGATTGATTGAATTATGTTTAGTTTAGCTTTAGAGCGAGCGAGTTTTAGCGAATTTGAATTGATCTATGTATGGATAGGTATATTTTATAACTGTATTTAGTTTTATGTTTACTATATATAACGATATATCTATTTGTATTTGTAATGGCTTACAAAAGACTTGCGGCATTGTGCCAACGGATATTATTGGTTAGGAGTAGGAGATCGTTTAGGGCATTTCACAACTAGATGTATAATTAGCAGCACCGACTGGCAGCGCTGGCGTTGACGTATACACACTAACACACACACACACCACTACACACGCAACACAACACAATACACACTATGATATTTACTAGAACGCATAAACTGCAATTCGCACTTGAACTTTAGCATAAATGTTTAACTCGAATGTCTCCCCCGCTCTCCCTTTCAATTCTTCTGTGACAGCAGCAATGAGCACAAACCATGACATTAAATATAACAACAAGAACCACAGAAAACATAAGTAAAGACATCCCATAGGCACAATAGTTGTGGGCATACGCCCCGCATCCTAGCAGCGCCATTCTAGTCAGACTTAGATGACAGAACCGATATTACAAATACATAATACTAGCAATTACATATATATATTTACATCTATATGTATGCATTCACATATTTAAATGTCTAACTAACTGAATGTTTGTGTAGAGCAATAAAGCAAAAAAAAAACATTAAAACAAAACTCCAGCAATCCATTTGGATCTGCATAAAAATTACTAAGAATACCAAATTTCAATGTGTCAAACAAAACAAAACTCTGAAAACTTAAATAAATAAATTCGATTCCATAATAAACATTTTTGTATATTTTATTTGGAAGCTATGCAACACTGGAATCTTCGGCGAGTAATTCCTTTCCCATTCCCATTTTTAAATGTTCAAATGATCATAACTCTGGAAAATAGAGTTGGATCTTAGAGTGTTACACCTTTTTAGTACGGATCAGGACTACCGATTGGCATTCAAAAATATCGATTCTAAAATTTGACCAAATTCGTCAAAAATGGCAAGGGGTAACATCACAAATTTTGCCAAAATGGGATCGGTTCTAAAATCAAAAACTTTTGATGCCAATCGATTCTATAGACCTTCACGAGTTCGAAAAGGTATAATATTCCAGTATCTGACTTTATTTACCCGACTTTATTATGACTTTATTATCCGACGATATCCCATTGCATATTTTAAAATTGTATTCTATAGCTAAAAATATACCGTACTGCATACTTTTAGGCATAAAATAAATACACTGATCGTATTATCACACAATATTGTTGTATACTTTTGTGATCTGCACAAAATACACCTCTAATTTTTGCTCCAAGTTGGTCGCAACGTTTATAGATGGGAATGATGCACTCAAGCATCGGCAGGATAAATTTAGGTTTAGTTACTGTATCCATTTAATTGAAAACAATTTTCATATTTTGTTATTAATATTTTTTTGTAAATGTTTATTTCTCGTTTAAATTGTTTTAATTTAATAGAATTACAAAAAACGTTGAATGCATTTCTCTCGTTTTGTATAACAAAATAATTTAGTATTAGTATTATACAATATTTATATAAACGTTTTGCATGGTTTTTCTCTTGTTTATGCATTACAAATTTTGTGTGTGTGTGTGTGGTTTGTTTTCTTTTTTCCTGTTGTATGCTTATCAACTAAATATTAATTAAACTTATAGTAATGACTTTTAGTATATAATTAAATATTTTTTGTTTTTCTTTTTTGTTTTCTCATTTTTTATGCGGCTTACATGTTTCATTTTTACTATTAGTTTTAACAGAACAAAATCAAATTTTACTTAATGATTTTTTTTAACGGGGTTACATTTTGCTTTTTTTGGTCGCATACATAACTGTCACGCCCACAGCTAGAACACGCCCACAAACTGGCGATTTTGTAGACGGATTCATAGACTGAGGAGCTTAGAACAGCGGGCAGCGACTTTCAATTCGAATGTTTTCATTTTTCTTATGTTTTTTTTTTGTTTTTGATAATTGTAAATTTTTTGTTAATTTCTGTTCATTTTTAATTGCCTTAAAGCACTTGGAGTGTATTTTGCATTTATATAAGTATATACAAATTATAAATTTGGAAATCCATATTTAGGTATAACTAGTAAATAGTAGGCATTAAATATTAGTAGTAGCAAAAGGTTTGCATTAGTTAGTAGTACTTCTTGTAATTAGTTTTTTCAACTTTGTGTGTGGATAGCTTTCATTTATAACTTTTGTTATAAAAACTAAATTTTGCATTTCTCTTTACGCTCTCCTTGTTTCCATTTTATGTGTCTTTTTCGCTTAACCAAAATATTCAATTTCTTTAGCGCTGTTTTTACAAAATGTTTTCATAGATTCTCAGCGGCTGTTTTCCTTTGAACTGGTTCCTGTTGCTACATTTTCGATTACAATGTAGACTCTGTTGCGGGGGTGTAAAGTCTGGAGGGGCAGGGGAATTCACAATTTGTTTGATTAGTTGAAAGAACTTCAGTGCGTGGTTAGTTATTTTTAGTTTTGTTTTGTTTTTTGCTTTGTGTTGGGTTTTTCTTCGTTTTTTTTAAATTGTTTATTGGCAACTGTTGCTGCAAACGCGATTCCGCCTTATAGCCGGAACGGTTCGCGCTTCTCTGTGGGCGTGGTTCCACGCGATGTGCGTCGCATCGTCGAGCTGAATGTGGGCTCGGCGGAGCTCTTGCGCGGCGTTTGCATGCCCGACGGCGTTGAACTACCGCTGATGTTGCGCCTGCGGAAACCAAAATCCAAAAATATATTAGTCAATGCATTCCGAAATTGTAAACAAACAAAAACTTTAACAATTTCAACGTTTAAATCAACAATATATAACAATAACAGCTAGCTTCGGTATGCCGAAGATTTAATAACCTTGCAGATATATTATATTATTTAAAACAAGTTCTGACTAATTTAAAGTATAAAACTCCATAGCAAATTGACTCGATTAAAATGTAAAATGTGTATGAAATTCAAATATATTTTTATTTTTCAGTAATTTGAGGCATACAATCTTTCTGAATTAATACCTCCAAAAAAAGTTAAGCTTCGTTTTCAGCTGTTTTAAGATTTCATAAAGCTAAAGCTACACAACTATTTTAAAGAAGTTTTTCAAGCTATATCATCTCAACTAATTGCATTGAATAATATGTTTTTATATATTTATATTTATATATATACTGATCTCTGAAGTTAGACAATCTTAATACGCTCTGCAAGGTTATGTTACAAATATAAAACTTAAAGGCGAAATTGGAGATTAGTAAACATTCCAGACATTTGCAGTTTGACAAGCACTGTGTTTACAATCGTTGGCTTCAAGAACAAAACTTGCAACAATTAACAAATAAATATAAAAATTATAATAATTACTTGCTACAGTTTGCTACAGTTGAAATAATGTCTACTGTGATGTTGAAGCTATATATGTATATAGAATACTCTATACATATATATTTATGTAATAACAACTTTACCCTAAGCTGCTTGGATTTGCAGACGAGCTGGTGGGCGATGATGTTTTGGAATCGTTGAGGGGTATTTTAACCGGTATCCGTGATGGGCGGCTTTAGTATATATATATGTTTATGAATAATTAGCATAAGTACAACCATAACCAAAGTTTAGGTACTAGGGAGCTACAGCTTAAATACTAACTAAGTTATTGGTAGACATAACTTAAGTTTATAAAAAAAAATCATATATAATAATGTTATGTTTAGTATTTTTGTTGTTGTTTTTGATTTTATGGGCATTACCTAGTGGGTTTGTAGCCGAAGCCTGTTAGTGCTGGTATACTGGATGATCTACTCATGCCTCCATTGCTGGTTTTTTGTTTCAGGCACGAGGTACAAGATAGTATTGTTTTTTTGGTATTTCGTTTTTATATTTTGATGTTGCAGTTAGTTGCATTCAAGCATTCAATTTCGTTATGATATTTCAACCAATTCGTTTTGTAAGTTAGCGTTTCAATGATGATAGTTTTGTTTGGTATTTTTTGATTTTTTTAATGATCATTTTTTCATATAAGCCAATTCGTTTTGTAAGTAGCATGTCAAATGAATTGTTTCGAGTATTATTGTTGAGAATGTTTGGTATTTTTTGGTATTTTTGTTTGTTTGTGAGTAGTCAAAAGTTAATGCAGTAACCGAAAATAATTTCAAAAATAAATAAATAAATTAATAAATTTGATATGTTGATAAGGAGAACCCGCCCAATTTTGTGAACCTAGGCTTATTTGGAGTTCCAAAAGCTTACCTTGTGGGCGCTGGACTCGCCGAACCGGACGCGGTTTTGCGTGTAAGGGTGCTGGAGCCGTTCAGCCGGCTGCCCGGAGTGGCCGCTGTGGCCACGGACAGGCGCGCCGGACGCGGTGTGGTGCCGGTGCCGCTAATGGTGCTCGTGCCGGAAGCCTTGCGCTGTGGAATGCGCGATGGCGTGTGATCGTCTAAAGCAGAATAGAAGGACTCAGTTTGAATACTTTTACCTAATACGCATTCGGTCAAAACGCTCACCTGTGCTGTCCAGCGAGAGCGTGGAGCCGTGACGCGAGGGCGGCTTGGAGCCTTGTCTGCTGAGCGGGCGTGAGTTGGGCTTGGAGCCGGCACGCGAGCCGCCTGGCGTCAGGCCCGTGCGTGTGCTCGTATAGGTGACCTTGCGCGGCGTATAACGACCCGAGGGTCCGCCATGGCTGCCCTCATTATCGCTGAGCGAATCGGGCGTGCTGGCCGAGAGCGATGAACGCGACGGCCTCGACATGGGTATAGAGCGTACAGAACGCTCGCGTACCTGGCGGGGGGGAGTGGCAGAAGATTAAAAAGAGTTAGTGACTGTCCAGAAATCTTTGATTAATCGTGCCCCCAGCTACTAGCCCTGGTTCCTCTTTCATCAAGATCATCTCCTCCTCCTTGGACTTACCCAGTGTGTTGTTGGATGACAATGGAGTACGTGTGGACTCAGCGGCACCGAGCGGCTGGTATTGCAGCGCACGAATACTGTGCCGCCGGCGCCCATGTGTATGGGATAGGCGCATGGAACTTGGTCTTGTGCACGGATTTTCTCAAATATTGGCATTAACTCGGCCAAGTGCTCATCAGCTACATGTTTTGTATATATATATATAGAAATACATTTTTGTCGTTGGAAATGTGCTCTCAATAATCTTATAGCTGACCAAAACGGTATATGATCATTTAAGCAACTAACCTCTAACCTCAAAATCCTGCACATAACCTCAAAAACCTAACCTCACTTAAGCGCAGCTTGGTGTGTACTGTACTCTCTAGCATTTAACTCAAAATTATGGCGCAGCGCAACATAAAACAATTCAAGGATTACCAAATAATAAAGACACACATATATATATATACGGTATGTATGTAGTATAGCAACAACAATACGTTCAATACAATAAATATATATATATTTATATAGAATTATATAAATTCTCATGCACAAAAAACAAGAGACGGCGCGGCGCAGCGGCAGCAGCGAGCTTTAATTATGTTTTTTTTTTATGTCAACAACACACACAATAATCCCAAAACGAAAGCTCAAAACTTACCTTCGTAAATGAAAGCCTAACAGGGGATATGTATATGTATATTCTTTGTGGGATAGTGTTAGGATTGTGGGGGATTTTTTTTGTTTTTGCTTTTTTCATGTGTTTTGTTTAATTTTTTTTGTATTTTTTGTTAACCCACAACTTTGTCTTGTGTTGATTTACCTTTATGATGGGACCCTGTCCACTCATATATGGCGGCAAGTTGGGGCTACCGGCGCCGCCATTTTGCGAACTGTTGGCAGTTTGGGCAGCATTGGGCGTGGAACGTCGGGACGTAAAGGCGGCCATGCTCTGTGAGACGCCATCGGCCAATATGAATTGCTCGCGTAGCTCAATGTTAGTGCGTCCCTTGGCTGCTCCGATTAAAGCCGGAATATACCAATGTGGTATATATATATATATATATATTTAGTAATATATATGTATATACCAAACACGCGTTTTTGTGGGCGTGTGTATTTGTTTTTGGTTTTTGTAATTTTGTGTTTTGTTGCAGGGCGAACATATAACAACAATAACAACGAAATTTTGTTACCGCATAGTATTTGTCACAGTATTTTTTCGTATTTTTGTGGTATATTTTGTTGGTATTTTTGTGGTATTTTTTTGGGCGCAGGCGAGTGCATGTTGGGCGTGGGCGAGCGGGCAGCGCAAGCGGATTTTTGTGGCACACACAGTTGTGTTGTGGTTTATATTAAAATATCGGGCACATTGCGTTATCATTATCGGTTTCATTTCAATACAGAAAAAAATCATTTAAAAAAGAAAAAAAGGGGGAAAACATAAAATTTGATTAGTAAAAACGAAAAAAACGGTATACAAAATTATTAAAAACAAATTGTTTGACGCACAACAAACAGAAATTAACAAATTTACGAGGCGTGACATGAAAAAGTACAGTTACAGCTAAGTACAGTCGGCACGCTGTTAGTTAACAGCGCGCCAGTTTGTACCCATGTTAAGCAAGAGAGAATACAGCAAGGAAAATTAAATGAAAACTATAAGCATGCACTAAAAAAAGTACTAAGCAAGTTTTTAGAGCATATTTTTGTTAAGGTTAGGTTTTAGGCAATAGGCGTAGTGTCTCTTAACCCAGGTAGAGAAGAACACAAATTTCTAAATAAGTAGATAAATACAATGTGTGGTATGGGATAACAGCATGGGTTAACATATAAAAGCAACAAAAAATGAGCATGATTATTAAATGGCAACCCCAAGACTGTGAGCTTTACAGTTTTTGGGCTTTTGGAATTGGGATAGGTTTTCTTGTTTTGGTTTTGGATTTTGGTTTGGATACTTGATTTCGCTTGGTTATTGTGTGTATGAGAGAGGCGTCAAAATAGGCGCTGGCTACAAAAATTCTTCAAAAATAAGGCGCGCTGTTAATTTTTGGTATTTTTTTTTGTTTTTTTCAAAGCAACTTTTCAACCAAACAATTTAATGAGGTTTTCAAAAATTGTGTTTTTAAGGTTATGTTGTTTTTTCTTTTGGGTTCATATGCTAGTAATATTTTTAGGCACAAAAGTTTGATTTTTATTGTTGGTTTTTTTATTTGTTGGTTAAATGACCATATCCGTTTGGTATTATTAATATGATATTTGGTATGTATATTTTTAAAAAAATGTTTAAATGTTTAGCTTTTGTAAAAAAATATTATAATTAGTTGTTAAGCACAACTGTACCTATGTTGTATGTATGTGAGATATGCGATATGAGCAAAAATGGTTTATAATAGAATGATGCATATATAATCTAAGGTATAGACAAAATGCATGAGCTGAGATGGGAATGGTATGTTTAAGTTTTTTGTTTTGTTTTTAAGTTTTGTGGTATGGTGGACTACACAAAATTACACTAGAAATAATATGCGATAAATGTATGAAGTCCAATAAGATTTATCGATCAATTTCGTGAGTGTGTACAACTAAATAATTATAGAGAGCGTGTGTGTATGTGTGTGTGTGTGTGTTTCGAGTTTGGAACTTACCGCGACAAGGATCGTTCTTCTGCAGGAATTCATCCAATGCAACCCAGCCGCCGCCCACGCGCACCATAACAGTACTGCGCAGGATACGAACCAGGCGCAATTTCTGGGAATCACCAAACTGCAAAGATTAACATAGAATACACAGTTAACAGCTGTAATGGGAACTCGCATTTACATCGTCAAACATACTCTGTATTTGCCTTCGCCCACTTGGAACACACGGAACTTCTGACGACACGTGCAGAGCATGACCAAACGTTTGACCTCATCGTGTATTTTATCGGAATCGGTGGCTGGTTTACGTTCCTGCCAATCGGGTCGCAGAGCGGCAATGAATTCCTGCCAATCGATAAGACCCTCGCCGTTGCGATCGAACAGATCCGCAACAGCCTTCATCTCCAATCCCGATGTATCGAATTCTATTGGAAAGAGATGCGAAAATGCCATAAGCAAAAATGTGGTAAAAAACGTTTTCCTTTTTAAAACCTACTCGTATTGAGTATGCCATCGATGAAGACGTCGCGCGGTATCATGCCATTGTTATCCTTATCCATTTTACGGAACAGATCAGTCAAACGCGATTTCTTGTGGTTCATGTACTTGAGGAACTGTTGGCGAAAATATATAGAGAGAGAATTTTGATGATTGCGAGTTGAAAAAGGCGTTTTGTTTTTATAGGATTCGTTACGTACGCGCTTGCGCCAATCATCCCAGCTAAAGTTGCGAGCACGCTCCACATCCTTCAGATACATGAGATGCTCATGGAGCAGACGCTGACGCTCCCATGACAGCAACCAGACAGTGCGCCACTTGTCCCACAAGAGTTTGGCGCGTGGCGAACGGAATTCGAGTTCGGGGCCAGTAGAGCTATGCGGGGAAAACAGTTAGGTTGTATAAATATATGCGCTCAATTATAACAAAATCAAGAGTTAAAGCACACAATGAAAACTAATTAAAATTTCAGATTACAAAAAAATTCCAAACAAAACTACAAAGTGCTTAACGTAGACAAAAGTACAATACTTAACAGAGCATGAGAGCACAGTTTGAGCTGCACTGAATGTTGATGTGAGGCAGGCACTTACCTTGGCGAGAAACGTGGCCCGTAGTGCGGCAGGCGATCTCTGTCGGGCGTATCACGCGTGGGCGTAATACGACTGTACAGTTTTATATATATATATATATATAATATATACATATACATATATATTTGTATATTGACATATTGATGATGCAGAGCAAATATTTAAGCGGCAAGATGCATAGAGTTTGATATGAGGCAACGTTTACGTAGCGTGATGATAAGAGTATCACAAAAAGGAGACAAACACGAGAAAGAGAGAGAGAAACAAAAACAAAAACGATCAAATAACGAAACAAATACACAAAGTACAGGAGCAAAAATAACAAGTATCAAAAGTTGTTTTTTTTTTGGTTTTTTTTTGGGTTTTATATACACATAATAAATTAACATGTCGCAGCATTTCCAAAAATAGTGTTGCATAGAGCCGAAAGATAAAACGAAAAACAGTTTGAGATAACAAAAGAAATTTCATTTGAGAATTTTTGAAAGTGCATGCACTATTATTTTTGGAATAATTAATTAAGAACCACGGCTGATAACTCACCTGCCCTTGCGTGCGTTGAGTCCCTGGTCGCGCGAGCCCTTGAAGCTGTGAGAGAGAGAAGCAATTGCGCATTAGATAAGTTGCAGTAAAATAGTGCTGGTAAATAAACAAAATTAAGCAACAGTTTTAGCAGCAGTGTTGAAGCCGGATGCTGTGATTAAGCCGGTGTTCGTGGTGCAGTGGATACTACGTGGTATGGTAGATGGTACAGATACTCACTAAATAGATAAGTTACCGATTTTTAGCGCTACATAAGGTATTTATATTAATAGGAAAATCGGTTATAGTTAGACACTATTAACCTTTTAATTAGCATTAGCTACTATAGTCTTGAGATCAGATTGTGTTGAGTTGAGTTATAAAGTCCTTTTTATTATTTAAAACTTTATTTGTTGAGTATGTTGCGAGGAGTGCATGACATGGTAGATGGATTTAGGTATGTAGGCATCTAGATAGGCTTGGCAAACTTGGAAGGTTAGCTCATTTAAGCGCTACATAGGACACAAAATAGCTTACAGCTATAGTTAGATATTTGTTTGCCTGACTTTCGAGTTATTGAGATCTTCTTTTATATGGCAATGTTAAGCAAAATGCTGACTTTAACCAGTTGGTAATGTGTGCGGCGTATATGTGTGTGTGTGTGGTTGTGAGTAAGTGTTGGTAAGCGCATTAGCCACATGTAGTTGTTTTTTTTAATGTGGCTTGTAATTTATAGAGTAGAGTATAAAGTAGCTGTCAAACCTTTGACGTCGCAGCTGGCCATCGGGCGATTGTTCGCGCAGGTCGTGACTGGAGCCACGACTACAGTTGTATATATATATTTATATAGAGTTGTTGTTGTTGCAAGGTGTCGTATAGAGTATTTGGTATAGTTTTATTTTTTTTGGGTAGACGATAGGCAAGAGTTTGTGTGCAAAACGTTGCGGGGGAAAATATTTGATATTTGTAGCAATAAAGTTGGTGAAAAATAGCGAAAAAAAAAATAAAATAAAAATAGAAAAATAAAATAAAATACTGGTATATACAAAAGCACTCTTCTTGCCAGCTGGCAACTCTGGAATACTCACACTGGCGTCTTGCCGCTGCGCGAGGGCTTGCGTGCGCCGGGCGGCAGCTGACGCGGCTTACAGGCGCGATCCACCTCGTTCTGGCGACGTGCCGTATTCTCCATGAACTCCTTGTGGTCCTCAATCAATTTCTCCACGGGCGGTATCTCGTCCGGCAGCTGTTCGTGCTTCAGATCTACGGAGCGAAGGCAAATTTAAATTTAATTTAATCCACAAAAGTTCGGGTCAGGACAACTTACTCAATAGGGTGCCCTCGAGTCCGTTGAGCCAGGCGAGCAGCTCCTCGATGATATCGTCCAGATCCTTGAGCGACTGCAAATGCTGCTCCAGCTTCGATTCGCGATTGATGGCCCACTGGCGCACCTCCTCCCAGCGCTGCTGTATGATCGACAGCCAGTTCTTGATGATGGGAATGGCATCCGGATAGGCCTTGCCAATGATCTCCTCCGCATAGTCGAACGTTTCGCTCTTCTCGCGCTCGCGCACGCGCAGATCGCGCATGAACTCCGTGTGTATGTCCATCATCTCGCGCGAGACCTTCTCGTCGTCGGGCGCGTTCTTGGCATAGCGCAGCTTGTGCTCCGCATGATCCAGCCAATCGAACAGCGCCTGAACGCGTGCGTTCAGTTTCTCCGCATCGACGAGAGCCACTTGGAGACGCTCGCCGCGTTTGGCGACCGCGTTCTTGACCTCCTCCCAAATCGATTGCAGCTCGTCTAGCTGGCGACCCACGTCGGGATTGTTGCCCGAACGCTCCAGATCACGTCCGATCTTGAGCACGCCCTGCATTTGGGCCGAACGCTTCTGCAGATCCTGTTCGATGTGCTTGTGATGCTCGCACAAGCCCTGCACCGTCTCCAGGTCACCGTGGACGGGTCCATTCTCGTTGAGCCGGCTCTTGGCCTTCTTCAGCCAGTCGAGCAGCTCGCCGAGGGCATCGCTAAACTGGCCGGAGACCAGCAGAGCCTCCTCCAGCTTGCGCTGACGCTCAATGCTCTTCGACCAGACGCGCGTCCATTGCTCCTTGAGCTCCAGCAGCATCTTGTCGAGCACGGGACGATCGCCCTTGGGCGCACGCTCCATCAGGTTCTTGCCGTTGCGCATGGTCGCATCGTAGACGGACTGTTTGGCGCCCAGCTGGCGATGCGTCTCCTTCAGCTTGCCAATGTATTTCTTGATCTTCTGCGGCTCCTTGGAGGCGGTGGCCTCTTCGATGATCTGATCCAGCACCTGCTCGGTTTCCTGCAGATACTGCATCATGCCGTTCCAGGCATCGTTGAACTCGCGCGCCTCCTTGTAACCATGGTCCAGAGCACGTGTCCGCTCCGCCGCCTTGCTGACCACACGCTCCCAGCGATGCTGCACCGACACGAGCAGATTCTTGATGAGAATCACATCCTGCTTCTGGCTGAAGTACTTCAGATGCGTGCCCTTCTTGTCGAGCAGCAGCATGGCCTCGCGATGTGTGCTCACATCCTTTTGCAGCACCTTATGCTCCTCCATCTGCGCCTGGATCGTCTCCAGAACGCGCGAGACGGGCTCAGCATTGGACAGCTGCTTCTCGGCCTGCGTTAGCCACTCGACAAAGGCTTGGAGCGTGTCATGGAACTCGGTGGCCTCCTTCAGTGCGATCTCCAGCTTGATCTTCTTGTCGGATGCACGCGAAACGACCGCATCCCAGCGCTGCTTCAGCGTGCGCAGCGTGTGCTGCAGATTGCTGGACGATACCTTCATCTGGTTCTGGCGCTTGATGTACTCCTGGCCCTGGGCCTGTATAGTCTCCACCTTGGGCCTGTTCTCGTCCAGCTCGTTGTAGACCTCCATGAAACGTTCCAGCTGCTCGGTGGCTGTCTCTGGCAGACCACCCACCGGCTTGCTGGCACCAATCACGGCATCCACATCGCCCAGCCAGCCCAGTATGTCCTGGACTTCGGCTATGTAGCCCTGGGCCTCGCGTAGCGATTCCTCCAGCTCGTGCTGGCGATCGCTGGCCTTTTGGAGCAGCTGCTTCCACTCGTTGTTCAGCTTGCGCAGCTTCTCCTGCGTCGTGGAGGCCTCCACCGAACCCTTCTCCGTTTCAATTAGCTGACGTCCGGCATCGTTCAGTGTGTCCACCGAGTTCTGATGCGCCTGAATATCATTGGCCAGCACCTTAAGCTTGGCTAGCTCAACCTCGAGCAGCTGCGGATCGCCGGGTATCTGAAAATAGGTCACCGCTAGTTAGAACTGGCTCGCTAGGGAGCTTCTCTCTGGCTGCCTTACCGGCTTCAGCTGATCCAGCGTGCTGTCTGTCTTGTTGATCCAGACCAACAGCTCGTTGAGCGCATGCTGGAATTGGCCCAAGTGGAGCAGCGCGTGCTCCAGCTGCTTCTGGCGATCGACCATGCCGCGCAGCAGGGCCTCCCAACGACGATTGACCACGGTCAGTGGCTCCCTTATCGATGCCGCCTGCTCCGGCGAAGTGCGTTCCGTCAGTTCCACAGCTTGTCTGCAAGTGAGCAGGAGAGGATTAGCATGAGATCCATACGGATGGGTGCTTCAGATGCAGGCAGAACACAACAGTAATAGTAATAAAGCCGGTGCACATGCAATAACGTATTTGGAACTGCATGTTCCAGTGGCTTTCGGCAAAAATCATAAAAAAAAAACATGCGCAAAACAGCTGAGATCACAGATCAAAGATTTGAGATCGCAGATCGATTGCCACAGATCAGCTACCACAGAGCAGAGACCGAGGATCAAAGATCATCGATTAGAGATCGCAAACCTTAGATCGCAGATCAAAGATCACTGATCAATAATCTAAGATATGAGATCGCAGATCGGTTATCACAGATCAGAGCAAAGATCAAAGATAATCGATTAGAGATCACAGATCGAAACTCAAAGATATCAAATCTGAGATCTCAGATCAAAGATCACTGATCAATGATTTGAGATATGAACTCACAGATCAGTTATCACAGATTAGGAGTTCTCACATCACAGATCATCGTAGATCAAAGATCATCGATTAGAGATCGCAGATCGAAACTCAGAGATCGCAAATCCGAGATCGGAGATCAAAGATCGCAGCTTACAATGCAGGCACTTAAGTGTAGACAACAACAACGAACGAACGATAGAACGTACGGAATTTTGAAACTATCTTGCCTTTCTAGACCTCTGCCAATTTGTACGTTTGTAGGAAGACCACACAACACGGCGTTGATATATCATTATTTATAGATTATTAAATATGAGAATTGAATTCGATTTGCACTTTAGCTACTTCTTAAGGCTTACCTGTTTAATGCTTCTACTTCGACCATATGCGGATCGACTTCGTCCTTGAACGCCTTGAGCTGTTCAATCTGTCGCTTGACGGCATCAATGTCGGAGCCCACGGCTCCCAAATGGGCAAACTTCTCCTCGGCCTTGGTGAGGAACTTGAGCAGATTCTGCAGGGTCTCGTGGAACTCCATGGCCTTCTCCATGGCGTCGATGAGGTTCTCCTCGCGCTTGGCATACAGCGCTGTGATGTTGTCCCAGGCATTGTCCAGGTCCTCGATGTGCTTCTTCACCTCTGGCTTGTCGGGTTCGCCGCACATGTTCATCAGATTGCTGCCATGGCGACGCACCTGCTCCACCTCGGGCTTGGTCTGATCGATCTCGTGGCGTATCTCCTGCAGGGCCACCTGTTGCTTCTTGATGTCCTGCGGCTGTGCCGCCGGCGGCTCCTGGCAGGAGAGCGTCTCCTCCAGATCCTTGAGCGTCTTCATGACGCTGTTCAACTGCTTCCAGAAGGGCTCCGCCACGCTGAGTATATCGTCGAGCGAGCTGCCACGTTTCTTGGTGGCCTTCTGCACATCGTTCCACAGAGTGTTCAGCTTCTCGAGCTTGGCCTTAATGTCGCGCACGGCAGGATCCGCCTTGTTGCCAGCCTTGGCAATCACATCGTTGGCGGCACGCTGCACAGCACTGAATGCATCCTGTCGCTTGTCCAGATCATCCATCAGCGCATCGTTGTCCTCGATTTGTTCGCGAATCTTCTGGGGCAGCGCCGACAGCGGATCCAATTGATTCACCTGATCGACCGTATTGGCCAGCGCACGTAGCATGCCCTCCAGCTTATCGGAGAACTGGCTGGACTCCTGCAGAGCGCTCTCCAGCGCCTGTTGGCGTTCGCGGAGCTCCAGGCGCAGCGCCGCATAGCGGGCATTGTCCGTATCGAGAATCTCATTGATCTTGGCGCTATCCTCGTCGGCGACGAGAGCGCCCAGAGCTTCGCCCGTCTTGTTGAGCTTGTCCAGCAGCGGCTTGTGCTCGGCTATCGAGTGCAGCAGGCGCTCGTTCTTGTCCTGCTGCAGCGTTATCTGATCGGGACGCAGGGCGGGCATGCTCAGGCGCGAAATTTGCTGTTCCATGTCGTCCAGCCAGGTGGTCAGGCCCTGGTGCGAGTCGGCAAAGTGCTCGGAGAGGGGCAGTGCCTGCTCCAAGATGCCGAGACGTTCGCTGCACAGCTGTGCGACGGTGTCGACAATCTCCTTCAGGTCATCCAGCTTCTCGCGCAGTGTGGCCGTATTTTCGCTTTGCGGCGACTCGCGCAGCACCTTCTTCGAGGCGGCGGTGACATCACGGACACGTCCCTTCTGACTGGAGATGTCATCGTTGATGGAACGATGCTCCTGCAGCTGGGCGCGCACCAATTTCGGCTCCATGGCCGGCGGATCGGCCTCGCGCAACGTGGTGTCCATCTCGCGGAACCACTCCAGCAGCTCGTCAATGTCACCGGTCACCTCCTTGGCGCGCTGATTGCTCAAATGCAGCCGCTCCGCCTTGCGCTGGATCTGCTCGACAATGGAATCGAAGCGACGATTGTCCCGGGTCACAATGCTCTCGATGGTGGCGGCACCTTCGCCGGGCGACAGCTGGCACAGCTGTGGTCCCACCTGATTGATCGTGTCGAGTATGGGACGCATCTCGGACAGCTCGCTCTCCAGGCGCAGCACGTCCGCCTGACGCGGCTCACTGGGCGCCAAGGCCGTTTCGGCGCTCTGCATCCAGTCGACCAAACGGCTGTGGGCCTCGTGGAACTGCTGCACCAGTGGCAGGGCATTCTGAGCATTCTTGAGCAGATCCCCACCGCGATTCGTTAGGTCGCCATAGCGACGCTGCAGTGAGTCCAGCTTGTCCTTCAGTTGGATGGCCTCATCGTTGGAGATGTGCTTCATCAGCTCTGCGCCGGAATCGACCGTGGACTCCACATTGCTTGCGTGTCCGGCAATATTCTCGTTCAGCTCCAGCAGATGATCCATTTGCTCCAGCAGCTTCTCGGCATAAACGGGCAGGGACTTGAAGCGCTTCAGCTCGTTCTCCATGCTCTCCATCCAGGCAACCAAATCCTGATAGCTCAACACCAAATGGCGCAGGCCCTGCCGGGATTCGGCTAGAAGTGCGCCAATATTGTCGCTGGCATCGACCAGACCCGTATAGCGTTCGGTCACACTGCGCACCTTCTCGCCCAGATTGACGGCCTCCTCATCGCTGACCAAATGCATCAGCTGGGCGGCCACGTCGGCCAAGTCCGTAAAGTCCGGTTTCTTGCCCAGTATCTCATCGTGCAGGCGATCGTGTTCCCGTATGCGTTGCTGTATCTTCTCCTCGTCCGTGGGTATCAGCTCCATGGCCTTAACGGAACGTTCCGTATTATCGAGCCACAATTCGAGCGGGCTAATCTTGTCATGGAAACGCTTGGCCACCTCCATGGCCTCCTCCAGATCCTGTTCGCGCTGCTCGGCGCCATCGGTCAGGGCATCGAAACGCTTCATCAGATCGTTCAGCTGCTTCTCAATGGAGGCGCGTTCAGCGGGCTCGCAATGATTGGCCACCTCTTTGCCCAGATTGGCCAGGGAGCCCATCGAGTTCTGGCGATCCAGCAGCATTTTCTTGAGGAACTTTTGCTCCTGCAGCTGCGCCTTCACCACCTTGTAGTCGCAGCTGGGCGGCTTCTGATTAGCCACCATTTCCTCGGTGTCGCTCAACCACTTGGAGAGTCCGGCTAGGGCCTCTTGGAACTTGCCGGACTGGAGCAGCGCCACATCCAGACGACGATCGCGCTCGTTCATGCGCTCCTTCAGATCGTTCCAGCGGTCGTTCAGCTTCTCCAGATCCTTCTCAATGGTGCTCGTCGAGACGCCACTGCCGGCGGAACGCACCAGATCACGTCCAGCCATGTTGACCTTGTCGACGTTGAGAGCCAAGGGCTCCACTTTGCGTTCCCTGAAATTCCGGAAGTCCTCCTGCTGGCGCCTGATCTGATCCAGCTCCGAGCCCACGGGCTTCATGCGCTTGAACTCATCGCTCACGTCCTGGATGTCGTCCAGTGCCTGCGACTGCGTGTCGTAGAACTCCCGGAGAGCCTTCAGCGTGCTCTGCAGCTTATCCTCGTGATCGCGCACACGATTATCGAGGCGTCCCAGGGTCTTGCGCAGCGTCGAGATTTGCTCGCGCGTCTGTGTGGTGTCTGCAGAGAAGCCAGCATCGACCAGCACATCGGCGGCGCGCTCGGCATCCTCGAGACGACCCACCAGGCGTTCCAGCTTGTTCTGCAGCTTGCCCACATCATCCAGTTGCTGTTGCACGATCTTAATCTCGCGTGCGGGCGGCGACAGCTTCTCGACCTCCGTCTCCAGATCGTTCAGATCGATGCCCAGACTCTTCATCTGCTCGTTGAACTGGGAGACGGCCGTGGCGGCCGATTGCAGCTCGCCGCAACGATCGTCCAGACGTCCCTGCAGCTCGGACATGCGATCGGCCAGGCCGTCAACTTCGCTGGTCAAGTGATCGGCATCACCGCCGGCGGCGCGCGCCTCCGCGCTGATGTCCTTGGCCAGCGCCTTGAGCGACTGCAGCGGTTTGCTCAGATTGGTCAGCTCCTCGCGTATGGCCTTGACGCGCTCGAGCAGCTTGGGATCCTTGGCGGCACCGCCCAGCGCATCGTGCGCGGCCAGGCGATCCTCGCAACGGCCCAGCGAATGATCCAAGTTGCGCAGCTCGTCATTGAAGTCACCCAAGCGACGCGAGCAGTTCTCGATCTCGTGAGCGCGTGCGATCAGATCGTTGTTGAGACGCTCCCAGCGATCGCGGATGTCCTGCAGCTCGGCCTTGATCGGTTCCTTGTCAATGTCGCAGCTGCTGAGGAAGGTGTCGCCCAGGCCCTTGGTGTTCTCGAACTCGCCCGAATGCTTCCACACCTCGCTGCGGAACGTTTGCAGATCGCGCAGACGCGTCTCCAGCTTGGACTTGGATAGCACGCCGGGCGTCAGATCGGCCAGCTTATCCTCAGCGGTGCGCAGCCAGGCGAGGAAGGTCTCCGAGGTCTGTGAGTACTTCTTGCAGTGCTCCATGCACGTCTGCAGACGCGTATGGCGATCGACGGCCTCGCGTCGCAGTTTCTCCCACTGCTGCTGGATGCGATCGAGGTCGCGCTTGACGCCACGATCGGACAGATCCTGGCGCTCCGACAGATCCTTGCCCTTGTTGATCAGCATGATGACCTCGTGCTCGCGCGCCATCACCTCACGATAGATGGGCTCGTGCGTGTCGATCTGGTGCTGCAGCGTCGGCTTGTGGGCGGACACCAGCAGGCGATCGGTCAGATTCGATAGCTCGCCGGACAGCCAGCCGAGCGTCTTCGAGCAGTTCTCGGCAAAGTGACGGCCATCGCGCAGCGAAGCCTCCGTCTCGGCCTTCTTGGTGTCCAGTTTCTTCTGCAGCGCCAGATATTGTTTCTCCAGCGCCGCCACACGCGAGTTGACGTCGGCGCGTGAGGCCGGATCGCCGAGAATATTGCATAGCGTGGCCGCAGATTGCTCCACATCGGCCAAGAGTGGACGCTGACCCTCCAGCTGACGCTCGAGGTTCTCGATCTTGCGCAGATTCTCCTGATGGTCGCCGTCAGTGGGCAGCGTATCGAGATTGTCGCTAATGTTTTGCAGCGCCTCGCGCAACCGATTGACGGCCGCATCGAACTCCTTGGAGCTGTCGGCGGCACCGCCCAAACTATTGGCACGATCATCCAGCTTGCCCATCAGATCATCCCACTTGGTGAGCACATCCTTCAGCTTCAGCTCAACGGCCTGTGCGTCGGGCGTGCCCGCTAAATGATCGACGACATCGTGTCCCAGCTCCTGGAAGTGCTTCAGCTGCGGCTGCTGTGTGCGGAACTCCTCGCGCAGCACTTGCACCTGCTGCACCTGGCTCTGGACCATGCGGGGATCCGACGAAATGGGTCCCAGCACGGTCAGCATGCGCTCCTTGCTGTCCAGCCAGCTCTTGAGATTGCTATGGGTGTCCAGGAAGTCGCGCAGCTTCTCCGAGAACGCAATGCGATTCTTGCAGATGTCGTTGAGATTCTTCCATTTCTCCTGGATGTTGTCGTTCTCCAGACGCAGCTGCTCGGCGCCGGGCACATCCGATTTGCGTTTTAGGATGTCCTTGACCTGGGCCTTGGTCGTGTCCAGTAGGCTCTGCTTCTCGTACATATCCTCGAGGATTTTGCGTGCCTGCTTAATGCAGCGATCGGCTTCGTCCTTGTTGGACACCGACTCCTTGGGCACCTGGCGTTGAATACGGTCGAGGAACTGCGCCAAACCCTTGAGGTTCTCGTACTGGCGACGCAGCTCCTCGCTGAGATTGTCCAGCTCGTGCTGGCGATCATTGAGACGAACGCCAATCAGACCGTAGCGATTGTTAATCTCGCTCAGCTGCTGCTGAACCGGAGACAGCTCAGAGAGCTGGAAGCCATCCTGAGAGGATCTGCGGCTACCGAATCCACTGGAACCAGTCGATAGTGGCGACAGTATGCCTCCCTTGGTCGGGCTGGGGCTTCTGGCGTCTCCGGACATGCGACGCAGCGGACTTGTTCGCTTGATCGGGCTATACGTGGAGCGTTTGCGGGCCGGACTCTCTGGCCGCACAAGTGCATCATATTGGGCGCCAATATCGTTGATCTTGTCGATGGTCGGTGCATAGTCGCGATAATCCTTGCAGATGGGCTTCAGTTCGTCGTGCTGCTGCCGCATCTTGTCCAGATCGATGGCCACGGGTGCGAGTCCATTGACGCGTCCCTCCGTGCTGGTCAGCCAGTTGAGCACCTCGTCCTTGAGGCTCTCGTAGGCCAGCCGACGTTCGGCCTTCTGTTTGGAGAGCTTGGCGCGCTCATCGATGCTGATGTTGATGTTGCGCCACTGAGATTCCAATGCCTTGATGCGATCACGCAGTGCGCCCGTATCGGTCACATCGCGCAATCCAATCAGATCCTTGCCATTGCGCACACAGTCCTCGAACTGCGGCGCCAGCTGATCCTTCTCGCGCGCCAGTTCGAGCATGCGGCGTGCCACCTCCTCCGTGGAGAGCAGGCTGGTCTCGCGGCTGTCCAGTGCCTCCTGCAGGCTACCCATGCGCTGCTCCACGTTGCTGATGTCGTCCAGATACTTGGAGAGCCGGCCATAGACATCGTCGAGGAATTCGCCGCGCTTGTTGGCCTTCTCGTAGAGCTTCTCGAATTTGCCGGTGACATCGTTCAGATTGGATTCCACCTTCTTGGCGATGCGCGCATTGGAGGCGCTGGCCAGCAGATGTTTTGCAGAGATTTGGACGCTGTCGATGCTGGCCTGATGCGATTGCAGATCGGCCAGGAGCACCTTGTGCTCGCGTATCTGCTCCTGCAGGCGCTCCTTGATCAGCGAGGCGGGGCGCAGATTCAGCTTGAACTTGTCCTCGGCCTGGTTGACCCAGCCCACAAGGCTATCGAGTGCATCCTGCACGCCCTGCGACTGCACCAGCGTCTTGTCCAAGGTCTTGCAGTGCTCGCCGAGCGTGTCCAACAGCTGCTGATAGTTGTTCTTCAGGTCCGCAATGGGCAGCTCCAGCTGGTTGATCTCCATGGGACTCAGCTGGCCGCCCAGGCTGCGCAACAGATTATCCAAGGCCTGCTGGGCATTGTCCACCAGACGACCGCTGGACAGGAGCTCGTTGTGCAGTGCCTTGGCCTCGTTCATCTGGTCCTGCACAGCCTTGGGATCACCAGCGACGGGCTCGGAGATGACACGCGAGACGCGCGGCTGCATGCTGCGCAGCCACTCGTTGGCCTTGTCCAGGGCATCCTGGTACTCGCGCTGCCGTCCACCCAGGCCGGAGACACGATCCTGCAGCGCATTCACGCGGTTCAGCAGATCCTTGTACTGTGCCGACACCAGCGACACCTCCTGGCGTATGGGACTCTCGGCACTGGACAGCGGCTCCACATGCGGCAGCCGCTCGGGCAGTGAGGTGCGGAAATCATTGAGCACGGCCAGGAACTCCTTGCTCTCGTCGACAAACTTCTGTGCGGCCATTGTGATGAAACGTAGATCGGCCTGGTGGCCAATCACATCGCTGACGAACTCACGTATGGTGTCCGCCTGCGAGGAGAGGCGCGTGAGGTCCGAGAGCGAGCGCTCCTTGTCCTCCAGCGTGCGTCGGGCCAGCTGCAGCCAGTCGGAAAAGACATCCAGCTCGCTGCGCAGCTTGGTCAGCTCATCACGTCCAGCCTCCAGGCGACGCAGCAGACGCAAGGTGCGATCATTGACACGATCCACACGCGAACGCAACTCACGACCGGAGTTCTCCAGGGTGGTGACCTCCGGTGCGGAGAGCACATCGCCGCCGGTTAGCACTATTTGACGTATTTGCTCCAGGCAGGTGGCCACTGGACGTTGCTGGGATTCGATTTCATCCTTGATTTGCTGTGGGCAAAAAAGTAAGTATAAGATTTAAATAGGTAAACATATATTGAATATTATTTAATTCACCCAAAAGCGTGAAAACTGGGTGAAAAACTGTTTATTGAAAACGATCTAAAGTACTTTGTTAATACCTAGAAGCGATTTCACAGATTTCACTCAATTTTTGGTGGAAAACTGTTAATAAATATAAAAATTATACTTGATGTACATCGGAAACCAACCTTAAGCGCATTGATTTGATTGCGCAGCTCGTCGATCTTCTCACGTGGTCCGCCAACGCTTGAGATTTTTGTTCGACGGATGTGACCCATTTGAGCAGATCGTTGACGTTCTCCTCGCACATGTTGAACTTCTCGAATACTGCTTGCTATATGCCAAAATTAATGATTGATAATGATGATAAAAGATGAAGATAATAATTAGTAAGTTGATATAACAGCAGGAATAGCTTAGCCAGATACAGGTTCATACTTATATACTTGATAATTGGGAACAATATATATGTATATATATAAATAAATAAAGGAGAGCATATGAAAATGTATACAATTTGGTATATAAGCAATATAAAATCGAAAGGAATAAATATGTAACACAAAATATATATAGAGCACACAAACATACAATAGCTGAAATAAAATAGACTTAAGCGGCGGCGAAAGCATAAGCGAAAGGTTTTGTTTTTTGGTTTTTCTTTGAAAGCAATTAAAAGGGCAAGCAAGAGTTAGGTTAGGTTAGGCGGTAAAGCGTTTAATAACAAAATAAACACAATTATTATAATTATACAAAACAACACCAAGGTTTACTACTAGGCACTACTAAAAATTAACGAGCACTACTTTTGGACGGGGGCCACTACAAAGTTGTTTACTTTTAGTATGGGCAACTAACTACGTTTTAATGGTATTTTGTTGTTGAGTTTTTTGTTTTATTTTTTTAATATTAGTGTTAAGTTTGAGTTTTTATTATTATTTCTTTTTATTGGTTTGTTTGTCTGAGCATGCTCAAAAAATTAAAACTGCAAACGAAATAATATAATATGTATAAAATGCTGAAAATAGGTAGAAAATTTGTATTTAAAAAATGTATATATGTAAAAAATAAATACTAAAAAATACTGACTAGTAAAAAAATAAACTAAGAGCAGGTTATGAATACTATTTAACTAGAATTTGCTAGGCCTTATAACAAGTGTAGTCTGACCAAACTGTAACGTAAGGGCAAGATACATTAAATATTTATTATATATATAAAATGAGGTTATGTTAGGTTCGACCAGTTCATATAAATTGGTCGTTAGTATTAAGAAATACTGAAGATGGTTAAAAGTGATTAAAGGATTCTGCGAATTGAAAGAGTGTAAAATATAATATATAAATCGATATCAATATAAGATCTACATTATCCGGCAGTATAGATAGAAGAAGTGAAGAGTATATATATAGAGAAAAATATGAACAAATAGACTCTACAACGTTACAGTTTGGTTGGGTTAAGAATGGACCTAAAGAATATGCTGCCTAGGTGGGGCTTACGAGAATATAGAGTATAGGTAATATATGTTGGTAGTACAATAGACGCTCGCAAATGAAAAGTTCTAATTCCAGAGATGATTCCAATTAGAGAACAGTTTTAAAATTCTATAAATTCTACTTTTCCGAGCGACTACTGTATATGAAATATAAATATCATATATGTATGTACGTGTATATGTATGTATATGTTTTGTGTTATCGATAGATATGTATATGTATATGGGGAAAACAGATTGTAAATATTTATTGCCGACGTCATTCGTGCTGAGTAGTAGTATGGAGAGTAATGGAGACGCGCGTTACTTTGCGTTGCCAGATCAAGCAATTTGATGATTATATGTTGTCTATATGATAACGATCGATCTGTGTTGTGATCTATTATTTATGTGATATGTGGTACTTGCTGATAGATATTGTTTCTTGCTGCATTCTTAATTTGAAAACTCTTTAAAGCAAGTTCAGCAAAAGTTGGTTCATTTAAAAAACTATACGATAGATTTGATTTGATTTTTGTTTTTGATGTGATTTGTGAACGAGAACATATAAAACTCAATGCCATGCGCTGCAATATAAGAAATTTTTGCCCATTTTTCAGGACAAGCAAAATACAATAATAATAATCATAATTATGATTTGCAAATCAAAATAAATGAAGAAGAGTTTCTTTTAGATAAGCAGACAGAGCTGTGGGTTAGTCTGATGAAAAAGATAGAGAGAGAGTAAAGTTGAGAGCGCGCTGATCAAAAAGTTCTTAACAAAAAATTTGAAAATTATTATTATAGAAAATATATATAGAGTATACCAAAAATAACATGCGACGAAGCGTTGTAAAATTTTGGTTGCAACAATTTTTGTTTGCCAATTTTTCTTGTTGTCTTTCCGAGGTTTTTGTTTAATTGTTTTAAAATGAAAATTGGAAAGTGGTAAAAACCCTGATAATACACATAGACACAGAGGCAGACGAGGTCTGTAAAACTTACCCGCTGTTCAGCTGGCAGCAATAGACCCTTCTCGGCGGCCTTGACCAAATCGATATTATTTTTGGGCTCATTGGCGTCGTTGAGGCGACCCGCAGCGGCATCAATTAGGCCACTGCCAATGGCAGCGGCCAGTGGCAGGATGACACCAGTGCTGGGATCACGCACCACCGTCGAGGAGGGATCAATTAGACCGGCACTAATGGCCTCGGCCAATGTGTACTTCTTACGCTTGATGATATCGGGATGCATTTGGAAGGGATCGACTAGACAGCCATTGGTCGGATTGTACAGGTTAAAGGTGATGGCCTCTAGCAAACCAAATGAACGCTTGGGCGTGCAGATCAGGCCACTCTCGTAGGCCTCCTGCAGCGTGCACAGCTTTGAGGTTTGGGTATTCAACACATTCGCCTTATTGGCATCCATCAGGCCCTTGCGGAAGGCCTCTGGCAAACGCACAAGTTTCGCCTTGGCCAAATCTTTGACCAGCGCCGAATCGGGATCGATAATGCCAGCACCGGCGGCATCCTTAAGCGTGTATATCTTCGGCGACGTCTCGATGACAGTCAGTGAATCGTTTGCGCTGTCAACGCTGGCGGGAATTGCGGGCTGATAGGTTAACATGCCGGTTTGTAGATCCAAACTCTTGGATTCGGCCGCCTGATCGAATGTTACCGGTTCACGCACATAGATCAACAGCGTGGGATCGAATGCAAAGTATAAAGCTTTAGGATCGACGAGCGTGCGCTTGGTGACATCAACTAGGCCGCGTTCCTCGGCCAGAGCGTACGGCACGAATTTGTAGCTATCGAAGTCGCGTACAAGCGCGGTCTTTGGATCGATTATGTTATATCGGATAGCCTCCTCGAGCGACATTTCACGCGGCTTGCTAATGACAACGCTCACGGGCGTTTGACTAAGTAGCTCAACGCTATCCTGACGACGAACGATTTCGCTGCGATCGGTAAGAGGACGCAGCACGGTCACGAGAATGCCACGCGCGAAGGCTACATCATAGTTATACGTAGATTTGGATTTCGGATCGAAAACGCGTCCCTTTGTTACATCGATATCACTATTTTCTATAGCTTCTGTTAGGGGCAACTCTTTGCCCGTTAGCTGATTCTTGAAGACAGTGCTCGCGGGATCTATGAAGCCTGCATGTATGGCCTCAATCAAATCTAGATACTCGCCCGTTGTTGGATCACAGAATTTGCCAGTTTCGGGTCGATAAAGCTGCATGCGCAACACCATTTCTAGACTCAAAAGACGACGATTCGAGACGATGAGACCACGTGCTCTAGCTACCTGCAAATCCAATTGTTCATTGCCGAGATTATAAGAGCCCTTGGTATCGTCTATGAGCTGCTCCTTAATGGCATTCGCTAGCCGCAAATATTTGCCTGTCTCGTGATGCTTGACCAAACTGGAGGAGAGACTAACAACATCCTCAACGCAGGCTTCATTCAGATTCAGCTTGCGATTGGTAACTGGATGCAGGACCTGCCGCGTGGCCACATCATAGAAGCCCATGGCCAAGAGCTCATAAAGCCCAAAGCCGGCATTTTCTATGTCCACAATCAGACCCAAGCTCAAGGCCTCGCCCAGCGGTATAAAGCTAGTGCTGCCCGGTTCCTTAAAGACGCCCTCTCTTCGGTTTATAATACCATTGCGACAGGTCTCGCTCAGGCTAAACATTTGCTCCGTCTGCTCATCGAAATAGCAGGGCAGCTGCGGATTTATGACAAAGCTGCGCATGCCCTCGAGCAGAGTTATCTTGCGACCCGTCTTGGGATCACTTAACTTGCCTGTCTTATCGTCAAATAGACCCTGATGTATGGCACGCTGTACGCTTATGGGCGCATTAACATCCATTAGGATGCCGATATTGAAAGCATGCTTAATGGTCATCGACTGGTTGTTATAGAGCAGCTTGGCATTTTGGCCATCAATGAGACCCGTGTCCTTGGCATGCGTCAGATTGAGTTGTTTGTATAAACCACTCTTGAAGTCCCTAATTTGTACGCTATGCTCATCTAGAAGATTGGTATTCAGGGCCTCGGCAAAGTTCAGTTTCTCACCAGACTTGGGATCCACAAAGTGACCATCGGTCTCATCGTAAATATTCTTGACAACTGCCTCGATGAGACGCAACGGTTTCTTGGCCTCCACGAGGACACCCTTATCGAAGGCTTCCTTGAAATCAATTTGCTGATCATCCGCATCCCTAACCGTGCCCTGTTGGCTATCCACAATGCCCGTCTCGGTGGCCACACCAAATGGTATAACCTGACCACAAACATTGACGACCGTCGAATCGGGATCGAGTATACCCCTACGAATAGCACGTTCAGTTGTCAGTTTCTCGCGCGTGATCGTATTGCTGAACTGGCCGGTCTTCGGATCGTATAAGCCCCTGTAAACAGCGTCAGGCAGACTGCGCTTGCGTTTGGGCGGTATGAGAATACGATTCTCGAGGGCTTCGTGCAGTGAGAGCTTCGTTGAAGCGTAAGGATTAATGACGAAGCCACCAACTGGATCCAAATAGCCCTTGGCAATAGCCTCATTTAGCGAAATAATGGATTCCGTTTTGGGATCAAGTAGCACCAGCTCCTCGGGATTGATGAGCTTCTGTGCAATGGCCGACTTCAGGTCAAGCTGTTTGCCGTCAATATTGAATTTAGCTGTCAAAGGATCGTAAAGACCACGCAGCAGGCAATCGACTAGAGACCAGGGTTTCTTGGTACTAATTAGATAACCCTTGACAAAGGCCTCATCCAGGCTAATGTTGGGCGAGCTGAGGGTGCCGCGCACCGTATCGAGTAGACCCACTTTGGCAGCTTCCTTGCCCGGCACAATTTTGTCATGCTCGGTATCCTTAACCAGTGTGGTATCGAGCTCAACAAAGCCCATTTCAATGGCCTGCTGTAGCAGAATATCCTCACCCGTAACGGGATTCAACACCTTACCGGTGCTGGGCGTGTAGTATTCACGCTGCAGCACCTCGGGCAAACTCCAGGTGACGCTGTCGGTCTTCACCAGACGCTGTTGAACGCCCACATCGAACGGCACAAGTGTTTTATTCTTATTATCCTTGATCTGGCCCGTGGCGGGCACCACAAGCTCATCCTCAATGGCGCAGTCGAGCTTCAGCTCCTTTTGGGTGACTGTATCGACAATCAGCGAAATCTTGGGATCAACGAGACCAATTTCTATACTCTTTTGCACATCGACCTGATTCTGTGACTCCGAATCGTAGAGCTTGCCTGTCTCGGGGTCGTAGAGACCCTTGCGTACCGCCGCCTCTAGGGAAATGGGTTTGCGTGCACCGGGCACGAGGAAACCCAACTGGAAGGCCACCTCCATGGGTATTTCTTTTAATGTCTGTATATCTATGACCGTACCAGCCTGCATATCAACCACGCCCAACTCAATTGCCATACGCAATGGGATTACCTCACCGCTAACTGGGTCGCGCACCGATATCGACTGTATGTCCAGTTTGCCACTGTTGATGGCCTCAACAATGGAACAAACTTGACCATCGTCAAGCACAACTTTGCCTGTCTGCGAATCTATGACAACATTCTCAATGGGTGCGGGTCGCTGCTCTTCGGGATTGGCACGTATTATCCACTGACGTTCGATGCACTCAAAGAACGGTATTTTCTTGCCTGTTTTGGGATCGACCATGTGACCCGTGTGCTTGTCTAATAGGGGTCGCTCGAGTGCAGTTGTTAATGTCTCATATTTGCCTGTGCTAAAGTTCTTGACCAGTATCGTTTCGGGATTGAATATGTTCATGTCAAAGACAAGCGTTTGGAAGGATATCTTCTGACCAGTCGCCGGATCTATGAAGTACTGATGTTTTGTGTCATAAATGTTCAGTTCGCTCAGCTTTTCGGGCGTCAATTCAGTATCCACATCCACCAGATAGGTAATCTGCTGTAGCACAATCAATTTATCATCTATGATTTGCACCTCATCCAACGGACTGAGCTGCTCCTCCTTGAGCAGTGTGGCAACACTTTGCGCCTGTGGTTCGCCATCGACGATCACTTGACATTCCTCGGGACTGATCAATTTCTGTGAGATGGCATCACCGATGGCCAGTGTCAAGGGCACCTCACGTTTATCTGTACGCTCCACTGTGCTGACCTGGGACTCCACTGTATCGCGTGATTCGTCATCGGGCGAGGTGTCGGTGGTACTGCTACTGCTGCTTGTTGTTGTGGTGGTGGTTGTTGTTATTTTAGTCACAATTGTGGTGCTACTTGAGCTTTCAGGTTCAAATTCTGCTGGCTGCAGTTCTTGTGCTGTTTGTGTAACAATTTCTGTTATCTGCTGTGTGGGTTTCGTGGTTTTATCCGTGCTTAGCGCATCCACCAGAGCTTTGCCCGCCAGAACAGGTGCGCCGACAATAGCCAGTGCACCCAGCTTAGCTGCATCCTTGACATTTTGGAATATGTTGCTGCCACCAGGTGTTGAGGGCTCTGCTGTTTTCTCGTGTTGTATGAAGTCCACAACTGTTTGATGTTTATCTGTGCTTGTCAGCGGTTGCTTGAGTTCCTCAAGAGCTCCAGGTTGTTGTGGTTGCTCTGTTGTCACAGTTGTTGTGGTGGTTATTGTCTCTGTTGTGCGTGTAGCTGCAATTGGTGCTTCTGGGCTGGCTTCCTTGGGCTGCTCTTTGAACTCCTCGGTAACAGTCACAGAAACTTCCTTGGGTGGAGATTGCTCTTTCGGTTTCTCCTTTGACTCCTCGGTGACAGTTACAACTGTTTCTTTGAGTGGAGACTCTTCCCTCTGAGGCTGCGCCTTGGTGACCTCTGTGACAGTCACAACAACTTCTGGAGACTGTTCTTTCGGTTTATCCTTTGTTTCATCTGTGACAGTTACAATTACCTTGGGTAGAATAGGTTGTTCCTTTGGCAACTCCTGCGTCTCTTCTGTTACACTCACAACTTGTTGTGGTTGCTGCTCTTCACTAGTGATTGTTGTTGTGGTTATGGTAGTTCTAGTGGTTGTAGATTCCGTTGTTGTGGGCTCCGCGATGGTTACAACTCGCTCTTCCAGCAAAACATTGCTCGTTTCAATTGGTTGGGATGGCTGCTCAATTTTGCTTGGCACTTGATCAACAGCTTCCACAAGTTTCTCTGGCTTCTCTCCGCTTGTGACAATTGTTTCCGTAACTTCTTCTACAGTTGGTTCCGCCTCAGTTGTTTTCGTTGTCGTCACCTTCGTTGTGGTAATTGTGACAGTGGTTTGTGAGTCAGTGGTAAGGGGTTCCTCCGTTACGGTTTCAGTTACCTTCGTTACTGTCTCATTGAAAGGCGCTAGTGGTGCTGTGTAGGGTGGCTCGAATTCGGTTATTTCCTCCTTGACAGCTCTTGGAGCAGGCTCCGGTTTGGTAGCTGGCTCTGGCGTGATTTCTCTTTGTGCTGGTTTTGGTGCGTCCTTTTGTGGTTGGATCGGAGTTGGTGTAGGCTCCTCTCGGGTCACCGTTTGAACAGTTTCTGTGACCTTAATGACTTCCTTTTTGTCTTCTGGTATTTTTTCAACCTTTGTTGTTTCCACTGGTTTTTCCTTTTGTGTTTCAACTGGAACTGGCTTCTCACTGATCACAGTTTGGACGGTTTCAATGATTTGTGTAACATCCTGTTTTTGTTCGGGTATTTCCTTGACCTTTGTTGGCTCCTTGGGCTGCTCCACTGGCTTTTCTATTATTGTTTCTTCTTTGACCACAACAGGCTCAGCTTGATTGGCTTCTACGGTTGTCTTTGAGGTAGTTATGGTTGTGATTGTTGTTGTTGCGGTTGTTGTTGACGCCGTGGTTGTTTCTTCCGGCTGTACGAGTGCCTGTAATTGATCTTTTGGCAAATGCTGCTGCTGCTCATTGGCTATAAAGTTGGCCGTTGTGCTGCTTATAAACTTCTCAGTATCCTGCAGCAGATTGTCAACTTCGCTTGGCACTTGTTGTGGCTGCAGCTGTGGTTGCACTTGTGGCTGCAGTTGCGCGGCCTTGCGTTCTTCTTCAATGAAGCTTACTTGAGGTTTCTGCGGTTTCTCTAGCTGCGTTGCTGAATCCTTGGTTGTGGTAATCGTCGTTGTTGTTGTAGTGGTTTTGGCATCTTCGCCACTTGACTTGGCGGACTTAATAAGACTCTTGACGCCGCTAACGATTGCACCGCCCGCCAACACAGGCGCTGCTATAACGCCCAAAGCGCCCATTTTGGCTGCCTCTTTCACATTTTGTAGCGTCTTGGATGGCTCCTTGCTGGGCTTGGCTACGCTCTCCGGAGTCTCCTTCGTGGATTGTGTGGTGCTAACCACTTGTAGCTCTTGCTTTTTAGTATCCGAGCTAACCACAACGGTTTGTGTGCGCTCTTCAACGACCACTGTCTGATCGCTGACGCTGGGCTCCACTGCGTCGCCCGCGGTGGCTTTCGTTTCGCGTGTGACGGCCTCCTCGCGTAATATGCCCAGCTCCTTGGCCTGCTCCAGGCTGCACACCTCACCCGTGTTGACATTCTGCACTTCGTTGTTGGAGATGAGTACATAACCCTGCATTAGTTCAATTGTTTTGGTAGTCACCGTATGCACCGCTCGCACCGTTTCCATAATCTCTGTCTTGGGTATGGGTCTCTGGTTGACAACAAAGTCGGACAAGGGTTTGACCACCAGTTCGCCATTTTCGAGCGCCTGACGTAGCGACAACCGTTCGCCAGTTGTCGGCTGTGTGTAGGTCTGTGCAGCCACATCGATTAGACCGCGCTCCAGCGCAGTCACAACCTCAATGGCATCCGGTTTGGGCGCATAGGGTATGGACATTATAAAGTTATCCTCGATGGCCTGTTTAATGGGCAGCGCCTTCTTGTTGCTGGGATGTAGCACAACACGCTTGGTGGGCTCCACAAGACTCTTCTCTACAGCGACTGGGAATATCATGCCCACGGGCGGTATTTCCACTTTGACCTTTTGCTTATCATAGCTGGCATCGAATAGATGCGCCTCGATGGCTTCCGTGATGTTCAATGTTTTGTTCTTGTAGTTGAATGTGGATTCATCTGGATTGATAATGCCCTTTTCGATGGCTTCCTCCAGAGTGCATTTTGTCGGTTTATGCAGCTTGGAATGTGGATCGAGCACCTCGCAAACAATGGCCGCTTGTATGCTCAGGGGATACCCGCTCTCGGGATGCACAATGGTCTGTGTCTGTGGATCAATGAGACCCTGTGACTCGAGCTTCGGTATGGAGAGGCTCTTGGCCAGCGGCATGAGTATATGATTCGTTTGCTCCGGATCGATGATCTTCTGTTCGACCGCCTGTCGCAAATTGAGCACACGATTGCCCTGTGGATCGGTTACGTGGCCACGTCGTCCATCGATCAGCCCAGTGTTCAGGGCTTCGCTTATGTTAACGACCTCGCCTTGGGCATTGGTAAAGTTGCCTGTGTCCTCGAGTATTTGGCAAGTCTCCTCATCGAGTATGCCCTTGCGCAAAGCATCACGCGGCTTCAGTATAATCTTGCGCATCTTTTGCAGCACCACAACTTTATCCTCTTGCGTTGTTGTCGTTGTGGGTTCGACTTCGAAGGAGCGACCACGCTGCAGCTGATCGCGTGAGACAATGCCACGCTCGTAGGCCACCTCGACGGGTATCTGCTCACCGGTGCGGGGATCAACCACAAAACGCACGGTGCGCAGGGCACCCTCAGCGGCTACGAGCGGTGCACCTACCACGCTCAGCAGACCCAGTTTGGTGGCCGTTATCAAATCCACCGGCTGACCCTCGGCATTCAGTATGGTGGACGTGCGTGGATCGTAAATAGCTCGCGCAATGGCTTCTGTTACCGAAATCTGTTGTTTGGTTGTGGGATCCACAATCTTGATGAGCTGCTCATCGATTAGGTTCTGACGGGCGGCATCGAAAATGTTCTCCGTTTCGCCGGTTTGTGTGAAAATGACGAGCGCTGTGGACGGATCGTAAATGGCACCCGGCGCTATTTGCAGTGGCTCCGGTGAGGCCAGCTCACGCTGACAGGTGCTGACCTCCACGAAACGCGGTGGCGCGTCCTTCAGTGGCGTCGACACCTCCAGCACATCGGGCATGTGATTAACTCGAGTTATGCGTAGAATCGTTTTTTGGGAAGCGCCACGCGTAGCTGGCACCGTCTCCAGCAGGATTTTGCCTTCAGAAATGGCGCTGCGCATGCCCAGAACTTGCTGCCTGTTGTTCGTATAGTTGCCATAGCTGTCCAGAATGTCGCGCTCGAAGGCGGACTTTACAGATATCTTATCTCCCGTGTTGGGCTCAATAACTGCCACAGATAAATTGTTGATGATCTGCTTGTCAATGCACTCCTCAAAGTTGACCAGACGATCGGTGCCCTGGACGTGGAAAACGCCCGTGTCGGGATTGAAAAGACGCTGCTCAATGGCATCCTTGAGGCGCCAGCCGCCAGGAGGCAGTTCCAAAATCTGACGTTCTGTCACGTTCTGTTCGATATAGCTGCTCTTCTCCAGATTAATAAAGTCCGAGACGACGCGCTGCGGTTTGATTAGCTCCTGGGAAATGGGTATTTCCACTGATTTCTCCACATATTTCGTATGTTGGGTATTTAGTTTAATGGGCTCCG
Source organism: Drosophila robusta (assembly GCA_035043565.1). Classification (NCBI taxonomy): domain Eukaryota; kingdom Metazoa; phylum Arthropoda; class Insecta; order Diptera; family Drosophilidae; genus Drosophila; species Drosophila robusta. Next base: position 9,576,820 of record JAWNMW010000584.1, read on the forward strand.
CTTCGGGCATTATTTGTTTGGTCACAATGGTTATGGTGGACTTGGTCTTTTTGCGATTTGTGGGCTCCGGCACCGTTTGATTGCTGTCGGGCACGAGCAGTCCATAGTTGAGCGCCTGTTGCACTGAGTAAACATTGCCCGTTTTGGGATCCTTGAACAACTGTCTATCCTCATCAATGAAACCCTGACGCACTGCCTCGGTAAAGGTCAGTAGCACGGTATCTCCTGGCTCCTGTGAGCCGGCACGTATGGTCACATAACGATTGATCGTCCTTGTCACAGTCTCTGTGGTCAACGTGATGTTGAGCAGGCTGCTCAGCAGCAAAGCACCTTCGGGTGTGATGAACTTGCGCTCGATGGCGTTGTCCAGAGGCACTGTCTCACCAGTCTTGGGATCGAGTAAATAGCCCGTCTTTGGATCTATTAGATTATGATAGACCAGATCAAAGACGCTAAGCTCCTTGCCGCTGGCATTGTGTACACCAATGCCGCGACTAAACATTTCATGAACCTCCTGCCGCACCAGACCCTCCCCAACGGCCACCTCCAGCGGCACCAGACTATCCCGACCCGTCTCTAAGGCAAAGCCCGTGCTCTTGCGACGTAAAATATCGCGCGAGAGGGCCACATTAAAGCTAACATAATCATTGCTACGCAAATCCTTGAAACCATCGATATCGAAAATGGAACGCTGCGACACAGAGCTAATTAGGCCACGTTCCACGGCCTCGGGTATGCTAATCAATTCCCCGGTCATAAAATCACGATATTTACACTCGGCCGGGAGCACAATGCCATCGGCAATTGCCTCCTGCAGTGTGACCAACTCACCCTTACGCTTCGTAATGCACTTGAGCTGATTCCCGTCCAAAACACCCGCCTCGATGGCCTGCATAATGCTTAGTTTCTCGCGACGCATGGGACTTGTGATCAAAGACTGCTTGTCGAGCAGATTTAGATCACATATATCTTTAAGGGTATACGGTTTAACGATCAATTGACGATTGCGTGCCTCCAGGAAGCTAAGCTTCTCTTTGGTCACCTCGTTCAGGTAACGACCGGTTTTCGCATTCAACACGCCCGATTGCAACGCGGCTTGCAGGGTAATTTTGACATCGCGTTTAGCATCGACTACCTCGCGCACGCTCGCATCGATCAGCTGATTGGCAATGGCCGAATCCAAACGGAACTTATCACCCGAATTGCGATCTATTATCCAGCCAGCATTATCTACAAGACCATGGGCGATGGCATCGCTGAGGCACAGCGCATTCGATTTAATTGTCACCGATTCGTGCCTGATGAGATAACCACGCTCGTAGGCCTCCGCCAGGCTGATGGTCTGGCCCGATTTGACGCGATAGAGACCCGTCTTGGCGTCCACACTGCCCGCACAAATGGCATCGACAATATTTCTAGGTTTCTCGGGGGATGCCACATCCAATTGGGATTGCGGTTGCGGTTGCGATTGCGATTGCTCTACTGTGACTGTGTTGTTTACCTTGATGCGTTTCTCGGCCGTCTCGTAGCCGGACTCGGCCTCGCTTATCTCGCGCTGTATCACCTCCAGCAGCGAGAGCTCACGTCCGGCGGCATCTCGTCCGGCGCCCGGTTGCAACAGCTGACGCGCCAGTTGCACATCGATCAGATCCTGTTCGACGGCCTGTTCCAGGGTAATGCGACGATCACCCACCAGCATTTCGCCGGTGCGCACGTCCAGAATGCGCAACTGTATGGCTTCGCCAATGGTCAGAACGCGACCCGTGCGCGGATCCCGTATACCGGCAATATCCAGCACAGAGGTGCCATTGCCGCCCAGCTGTTGCATTCGCTTCAGGCTGCGTATCTCGTTGAATTGTATCTGCGACTGTGGTGTAGTTCCCGACTCCTGACCAGCGATATCGATGGCATCGCTGCTGTAAATGCTCTTTGTGGAGCTTTTCGTTGTTTTCGTTGAGCTGAATCTGTGCGCAGAATAAAGAAAACTTGTAGAGTATTGGATATAACGGGGTGAATACACTCAGAAAATAACAGTGCATCCCTCAGTATATTGCCATGAAAAATATTTATGAAAAAGAATAATAAAAATAATGGTTGCCAAAAGAAAAATAAATATTTGTAATATTCAATAATATACACTCAGTTTGAATATTTATTATTTGTTTCGGCTAAAGAAAATTATTGATTGGCTTATAATCGAATTCGAAAAATGGCTAGAATATAAATAAGCATTTATTTCCAGAATACCTTTACTATTTTATTTTCTGCACTTGAAGAAAAAAAATTGGACATACATTTTTAAATATATATATGTATTTTAAGGTATCTGTACAATTTTTAGAAGAAGAGTTTTTGATAGCCCATTTTTTGGTATCTTGTGTAACGTAAATCAATAAAATAAATTAAAGAAAATAATTTTTATAAAAATTATGAAAAAATTTGGAGATTTAAACAATCAAATTTCCATATTTTTAATATATTATATATTTTACGATATTTTGCTTTTCTGAGTGTTGAAGATTTATTAAAACTTTACTTACTGTGTAGTGCTATATGTGGTGGTATAGAGATCATCCGGGCGTGCAGCGTAGCCATCGCCAGTTGGCACGCTGCCCGCACTGAAGTCAACTCTAAAGGTCTTGAGCGGTTTCTGTAGACTTTCAGCGTATTGCTAAACCACGCAGAAAAACAACAACAAAAAAACAACACATTATTATTAGCCATAAAGTTGAACAAAATTTGCGTACTTGAGCTTGCCAAGAGAGAGAGAGATTGAGAGAGAGAGTTGGGGAGAGTGGGTAAATGTTTGGGGGGAATTTGTTGGTTGCATTACCTGAAACTCGAACGCGAAGTCATAGTCACTTTCCTCTGCCACATGGACAGTTGTGGTTTTGGATTTGGTATTAGTTTGGGTCGTCTTGCGACCCGATCTATGCTGAGGCATGTCTAAATCTTGCGTTTCTTTCAATTTGACATAGTCATAGTCAGCACTAGTAGCTGTTGCTGTAGTTGTTGTTGTTGTAGCTGCTGGTTTAGGCACTTGATTTAAGTTTGAGGCTTCTTCAATGCACTGCGAGATTTACAACAAATTAGATAACGAAATTTACGCGTATTTTTCGCTGTCAAAACTTGTTTCTAATTTAGTTATTTTATTATTTTTTTGCGACTGTATCTCTATGTGACTTGCGATGCTTTATGACAGTTATAAATGTGTTTCGATAAGAGCCTGCGCTACATTTTTTGTCTAGCAACAAAATAAAAAAAAATCTATCAAAAAAATTCTAGGAATGTCGTTTGGGTTGGTTAAGAATACATCGGTGTCTTTGAACTTTAAAGTAAAAGTTAGGTGAAATTCTTTCGAAAATCAAAATTCATTTTGGAAAATACTTTGCATTAATACAAAAGACAAAACACAAAAAAGTTCGAACAAAGTGAGTTAAGAAATTTCGATTTCGAACTCAACGTCATAGATGGGAAATTTATAGAAAAAAAGTAAAGCGAATAAAATTCATTGAAAATTCGCTTTTATTCTATTCTAATATTAAGAATTTTTATTATCAATAAAAAAATATTAAAACAAGTTGCGACACCCACGGATTAAGATTATTTTGATTTACGATGAGATATTCTATAGAAGTATTTTAAACACCTCTAATCTAGCCAAAAATATATATCTTCTCATGAACTGGAGTCCCTTTGTCTGCCCAAAAATAAAACATACGACCTAAAGTATGCGTGGGATTCGTTTTCATTCACCACAAAAATAAAAAACAAACCCAGAAAACATTTAAAACGCCGGCACTTGACTTATCAACGCTCTTAAAACATTAAGTGTTATATTTATCAACTACCCATACCAAGACGCACACACACACCATATCACACATACGCTGCGACACCGAAAGCAAAAGCAAGCCTTAATGAAAATAGAAATGACGCTATTACTGAGGGCCACACAGACAGACATATGTATATATAAATGTATAACAACGTGCACTGCAAAAATACCGGGAAAATAAAAAAACAGAGTGCAGAGAATAAATGTTATCCACTCTTTAAGTGCTTTCGGTATACATATGCACAGTTGAGTCAACTTCGAAATGGATGATTACCACTAGAAATACTTTCAATCTGCAAAAAACTGTATAATTAAGTTTTATCTTTATTTACGCAAGGCAAATAACAACAAGGCAGCGCATTGATACATGATGGAGCGATATCTCTGATATCTGAACATAAGGCAGATGTAAGTTCAAAGAAAGAAAAAAACATAAAAAGCAAAAACTCCAATTGACTGACAGACAGCGGCAGCAACAACTGCATTAACAACAATTTGTTTTATCAGCACACGCGCATCGCCAAACACACAAATTTTTATTGGGGAGTTGCGAGTTTGCCTTACTTTAAAGTTGGTTTGGCAATAAATTCTTAATTGACGCTGAGGCAATCACTTTTTATTTTTGTATTTTTTTCGCCAGTATTCATTATTCAAAACGGCTGGCGAAGGTCGCCCTAGAGTTAGTAGTAGCAGCAGTAAATAAATTATAATTAACAAAAATACAAAAAGCAAAAAAAAAGTGGAAACAAACACAAACACATTAAGAGCGCGCGCACACACACACACAAAGCTAGCACAAATAATGATGTCATCAGTAATTTCAATATATAATCTAAAACAAGTTTGCCGCGCGCCCACAACAAAAAAAAAAAAAACGTAATGCAATAACAACAGCGATTAAATGAAATTGAAGCTGCAGACGTTTGCGCCGTGACCTAAAACCACCCCCACTGCGCTCCTGTTTTTTGAGATTTGCGCTTGACACGCTTTTTGTGGCACACAGATGACTAAGAAGCTTTGCCGGCTAAGAGACAAAGGCGAGCTTTTCGAGCTGCAACATGCAGCACGCCGCATGCTGCAGCCGGAACGAGCAGCCGCGCCTCACTGAAATAGGCAATGTCGCTCTCGAAAGATGTCCCACAGCGGCGCATTCGCTTTCATTTCATATCGTTTCTTTTTTCTATCTAATTTATAGAACACACACACATAAATTACAACTAAAAATACAAATGTGTGTGTATCTAGGCGGCGGCCAAAATTTTGCCTAGTTTAATCGATAAATAGCAGCGTGTTGCAAGTATGAGAAATGCAGAAAGACAAAGCGCAATGACATGTGAAAAAGCAGACACAGAAAACTTAACAAATAGCCAGGAAACCCAAACAAAACAATAAACAATCAGAAAGAGACACATAAAAGACACACACAAAATGATAAGATATCTGGTCTAAGAATGAAAGAATAACGTGTAAAAATATTGTAGTCCAAAGTTTTCAACCGAAAGATACTCTGTAATCATTAAAAAAAGAGCAAAAAGTCAGTTGGATGAAATTAAAAGCGGGCTAAAACGGATATGGCAATAAAACTGCAACATTCTCACGGAACCTTAAAGCCGTGACGATAAATTAGTAAATATACACCAGTAACCTTTAAACTTCTACTCGAAAAATATAATGCCCAAACTGTATTCATTCTATCACTCATAAACTGTGACCTTGAATCAATGACTCCATTCTAATGACTAGTTCTGTAACTCTGTAACTGTAACTCTGCAATTGTTAGAACTGTGACAGACAACATTTTTATGAATTGCGTGCTCAATAATGAGCCTGACAAAAATAATTTTGATTATATCTATCAAGAAGTCAACCCTGAAGTCGAATAGCTATAATTTAATAACGCTAGTTTCAAGACTGTAAAATGTATTATTTTTGAGACAGGCTTGATCTTTATAGGAGAATTATAAATTTTCTAAAATAATTTGGTTTTTAAGAAAATAGCCTTATAAATGTATGAAACATTGAATGACAAAAATCAAGTTTAAACCTTATCTGAAATACTCCAAAATTTGTGCTTTTTAGTTGAAATAGAGTTAATAATAAAATATAGTCTGTTGTCCCTTTGAAAACAGAGCATAATTATCAAATATAAATATGTTAAACTCTGCCAGCACCCTATTAATGGAGAAATTACAGTTCAAAATTTCTAAAGATTAGATTAGCTCAGTCCCAGCGTTCGGACCGCACCGCTCGCGTCTCCTTTTGGGCCTTGGCCCGCTGCTGACAGCAGCTGATCGGAGGCGTTGATAACCGCTGTCATATGTCACTTGCGGTAGATGGGCGAATGTGTGCAATGTGTTTGAGTGTGCGTGTGTAGGTCAGTTGACTATTCCAAACAATCGTCTAATGAATCTAGTTAAGCGTAGCGTTTTTTAATTGACTTTTTTACTGCCGGCTCATAACGGTCTTAGGCAATTTCTTTAATTTTTTTAACAAGCTCTTGACTCATGCAAGTTGTGTAAACTCCTAAATAGAAATACTTATTTTTGTTTTCAATTTCAGTTTCGTTCAATTTTTTGTTTTGTCTGCTTTCATTAACACCCAAATAAATATAGAGTATAGTATATATGTACTCAGAGACAGCATATGGATTCTTCTTGCGACATATTCAAGGCTATATGAATATTGCATGTGTTGAATTTTGTTGTCTTTTTATATTCATTTATTTTTTTATTTGCTTGACAGCTTTTATTTTTATTTTCACACTTCCAATTCTATTGAATGCCTTCTTTATTCTATACTCTATATTCTACTCTTTTTTTTGGGTCTGCGAGTGACTTCATTTTTGTACGTATTTGGACTTCGTGTGGGCTGTATAAAATATTTAAATTTCTATTAAATAAAAGCGGGCCACATACGTGAATTTCGTATTCAATTAGAGGCACACACACAGATACAGTCGCACTTTCTATTTGTATGTGACAACGCGGCGTATGAGCATTACGGCGCCGGCCCTATATACGTGAGATGTTCTTCTATTTTTGTAGGGGTAGTCTGTTCGATTCTGTTTATTTTTATTTCATTATTATTTTTTTTTGTTTTTTGCTTACACGTTTCAAAATTTTGCAATAAACTGCATAAAATTAAATTGAAATTAATATATTTTCAACTTAAGGGCAACCTATTGTAGGTTTTAAGCCTTTGTTCACACACAACACACAGAACACACACACGCACACACAAATAACTTCTTATTTTTATTTTTGTTGTTTTTGAGAAACCGCGTCGCACGCGTTTAGTTTTTACGTCGTTATACAACCACGTCGCATTTGATACTGAATTGATTCAACGCAACGGAATTGTCAGCCGTAGTTCACGATGAATGGGAGCGAGCTTGCGCATAGTTTTCGCGAGCTTTTTAGAGAGAGCGAGCATGCAAGAGAGCGCAAGTTGCGAAGCAAAAAACGCCGGCTATGTGCTCAGCTGTTGCTTCTCCGGTGATAATCCGCAATCCATTTACAATTGGCCCGCCGATTCGTAATGCTGTCAAAAAGTTGAAAACAATACGCGGAAGTAAAAAAGAGAGAGAACAAAAACAACGTGTTCGAACAACATTGTTTGTCTACTGTGCGTGATTCGGAGATTGTTTTTTTTTATTGTTGTTGTTGTTGTTTAAGATCTGCGAAATTGGTGGATATTTGGTATGTTTTTGATTTTTGGTAAGAAAAAAAAACAAGAATGTATGCTGTCATTGGGAGTGTTCGAATAGAAGATTTCCTATACTCAATCTCCGATGTAAACTGTGTGTTAGATAAGGAGAGTTACTGAAAGTCTGATAGAATCTTAAACTGATTTACCTAATACAATAAAGATTATTTGTTATTTTTATATATATTATAACCTATAATATTTTATAAGTATTTTTGTAATAACAATTTAAACTTTTTAATAAAGCGCGAAATATAAAAAAAATTATCTGTACATATATAATTATATTATTTTTATATGCAGTAATATTAATAATGATAATAATAACAGAATTGTTAACAACCCCTTGCAAATTCCTATAAAATTAATTAAATTTAAAATAAAGCGAATTCCTTTCAATCAATTTTGATTTCAAGAATTGTTATAAATCCTTTCACTAAGAACATAATATTACCAAACTTGATGCTGCCCACCATACATAATTTATGTCTACAGGGTGTGTAGACAAATAAAAAAAAGAAGAAAACCAGTTTATTGTAGTCAAATGCTGAAGCTAACCTTCTAAATAGCAATATGCTCATTCACTCCACTTAATGCCAAGCTTGGCCGCCCATGTTATGCATATCAAGTTAAGCCTTAGACATAAACCCCAAAGCTGGCAATGAAGTTGTATAATATATATATATATAAAGTAGCATTTCATGATGTCACTCAGCCAAGAGCAACACCTTCAACAAAACATATACATAGCGTATATGTGTACATACAATAGATGAATTGTGCTAATTTTGTTAAGGGTTGTAAGGCTATGCAAATAGGTGAGCATAAGTGCGAGCTGATGACACCAGATATTGATAGAGTCGACCACTTGAAGGTTTACTGACCCAACAGCTGCCAATTACAACTGTAAGAACAATGCTTTCCCTATGCCCCTTCTCATTATATGTTAATTATAAACCAAATATTTACACAATTCTGTAAACATCGGCAATATTTGACTACGACTTTTGCCAAAAAACAAACCAAAACGAGTTTTATTTATTTTAGCTTTTTGGTTAAACGAATTTTTAATTGAATTTCTTGTGGTGACGCGTAAACAAAATATAAAAAACAAGTTGCCAAAAACAGTCTTAGGAAGAAAAAACTTAAAAGAAATAAAACCTAAAAGAGTTGACAGTTGAAATAATTATAGCGACAAAAAGTCAACAATGAACTGTTGATGACGTTGCCTGGCATTGAATTTCCTAGAACTCAAGATTAGGAATTCAAAAATTACGCGAAATATGTTTATAATATATGTATATTGACATCATGTTATAAACAGAATTCTTAATTGCAGAGTTGACTTCATTTGCCTAATTGGCCAAAAAAAAAACTTCAGCTTTATATATGATGTATAGTTCCAAATTTAAGATAGACAAATTCGTATATCTTATAAATGCAATTTGCACATTAGACAAACGATTGTCACGAGCAGAGAGAAATCAAAGCAAAAATAAAAAATTAACATTTTATAGAAATAGAAAAAAATAGTTTAACATTTTTATAAATTAATCAAGTGGTGATTTATGGGGCAACATTTCAAACGCTGACAACGCAACGGAATTGCGCTCTGATGTCATTATTTGTTGTGTGTTTTCGTTTCTGTATTTTGAAGGTTAATTTAATAATAACAGTGCATATGGCTGCCAAAGATACAAAGTGCGCTAGAACTCGGAGAGTACTCAATGAAAACGAAAGCTTTCAACTAGTTAACCAAGCGACTGAACTTGAACCTGAGTTGCTGAGATGCTATAGATACATGTGATATCATTTTAAAACTAGAAAACTCTAACTATGCATATATTTAAATGAGATAAGAGCTGTGTATACAAATGATATATCTAAATATATCCGAATTAAGGTTCTTTTTTAGCCTTTGCTGTAAATGATTTTTAAGATGTTGCTGTAAATAAATTCGACAAAAGGTATAAATACAGAAACTCTCCAATAGAAAAAGTTTTGCTGTAAAAGTGAAATATTGGCAAAGATACTTTACAGCCTGAGTAGAATTAGATGTATACAAGTGCGATATTCTTTATAGATAAATAATTAAGATACTTTTAAAGCCTGGAAACGGTTTCTGTATCTAAAGCATAAATATTATAGATATTTTTATAATTTGAGAAATTTTATATGTAGTTAGATGCAAAATCATCTATACATACAGATACTTTTCGAACCTCAATAGCTCAGATATATTCTATGGATATAGATACTTTTAAAAACTAGAAAACTACAATGTTTCTACAGCATAGAGCAGATAGATACAGGTACTTTTAAGGCTGAGAGAAACTGTTGTTGTATCTGCATCTGTATCAAATACTTTTTGAGTGTAACTTTTGTTGTATATACATATTAATTAAGCTGCGGATACAGCTACTTTTGCAAACTGAGCAATTATTAAATACCCAGCTAGAATTTGCATATTATAAGATTTTACCCATAATTATAGATACATTTTGAGTCATTGTTAAACAATTGACGTTTGTTGCTAAATTTAGCCAGCTGGCATCAGGAGTACAGTTCTCTCCCTCTCTCTCTCTCTTTCTCTCTTTGAAGAATTCGTAGTTTACTCACCAGACCATCGCTGCCATTCACCTCGATTGCAGTTTTTAGCCTCTGCGACAATTGTTCCAGCAGTCTGTCGTATTTCGTATTTAGATTATCCAAACGCTGGCTGTAATACTGTGTCGCGCCCGGATCGCTATCGGCCGGACGCAGATCGCGACGTGGCGGCGAAAAGGACGGACGTGCCTCAAGCAGCCAATCGACGAAACGCAGGCATTTACTATCGTAAATCTAAAGTCCATGAAGGGCCGTTGATGACGTCACAAAAATTGTTGTGAACGTGTTGTTGAAGTCGTTGTTGATGTCCGCCGAATTCGGGTTAATTTTCGGTTAAATGTTAGTAATTTGCTCGTGTTAAACAAATATATTTTGTTGTGGTTTTAAAGAGGGGTTTTTGTGTTGGATAAAAATATTGTTGTCTAGGTATATATTTAGTGCTTTTTATTTCAATGATTAATCAATACGAAATTACGTTGATTACAATTGCTTTTTAATTGTTTGTTGTGTGAGTTTTGTTTGTTTGTTTGTTTGTTGTTGTTGTTGGTCAATAGTTTTGGTAAGAATTTTGTTTGTTTGTTGTTGTTGTACCCAAGTGTTATTGACGCACCTTGTACCCGCAGTTTAAACTACTCATCATCTTGAGCTTCACATGAAGCCCCGATATATATATTTTTTTACCACAAACGTTTGTAAAAGCATTAAATATTTGAAAAGTTTGTAGAAAAGACAGAGTAGCAAAGACAATAGTAGAAACAACAGTGTGGGGTAGAAATAAATAATATAGCTAGAGGTAGGGTGTATAGCTCAACATAGGGTATGTTGGGATAGTGTTTCGAAAATTTTCACAATCACACAGACACACACATACATAAGTAAAGAAACGCTAGGCATGGGACAGATCCTGAATATATACTTGGTTGAAGGAATAATTCTATATAATGGTTCTAAAGTGGGAATTGTAGTAAAAACTTCCTTAGATATTTTTTAAGAATATATATGAACAGCTTTTATATGTTTTTAAACACAAAACTATTTTATATCATTTCTAAAACCATTCAAAGTTGTTGGCAACTAAATAACAAAAATATATGCTAAATAAATTAATCTGCATTGTTTGCTATTTATAAATTTTAAAAGAATGAATCTTAAAAACTATAGACATGGTATACGTGTTTTAGCTATGCAGATCTTTTTATAAATCATTTCAGTCCTTGCTAGGTTGTTACCCTCGATATAGGAACCGATCTCAAGTTCCATCCACAGCACACCTATTTATTTTTCTTTTACAATATAATAAACACAGTATACTTTTATTTACTATTGGAATCAGTTTTATTGCGTTATTAAAACCCTAAAGATGCACTACATTTTTACGATCATATCGTCATATTTTTATATCTAATCTAAGGCTAAAGTAAAGCCTCTCTAGAGCTGATATCTGATAACAGAAAGCTATATGGCACGTATGCCTCATCTATATTTATATCAACATCTATAAATACATATGTAGTGTTTTTGGCCTAAAAGTTAAGTTAGGTCATGCCTTTGCTTAAAACCCTATACGACTGTTCTCTAGTATGTTTTTAGTATTTTCTTTGGCTTTGCCCAGATCATGCCCTATGCCAATCGTCTATATATATAGAGAAAATCAGCCATACAAACGACAGGCATACAAATTTTTACCTTAGCTTCGCGAATGAGTCGTCCTCCAGCCACGTTGACATTTTCGATTTTTGGTTTTCGTTCGATAGCAGCTCCGAGTAGTTTCTAAATATTTTTTATTTTTTTTTTTTGCGAGGGGAGTTTGGTAGCGTTTTGTGGAAACATTTTTTTGTATTTTTAAAAATTGATTGATTGAATTTTTTGTTGGTTCATTGTGTTTGTGTTTCGTTGTTTATATAGAGTGTGATATTGATATTGTTTTGACATTGGGTGAAAGTACAAGAAATTAGACAAAAATACATATACAATTAGTTTTCAACTACAAATACAAATAAGACTACGATAATGATATGAGATTGTAATGAAATATGTTGGTACATATTTATGTATGGAAAACAAAGCTACAAAAAAACATAAAATATGTAATGATAAAAAATATATACTCAAATGTACTGCAAACACACATATTGAAAATTTACAAATGGTCGGGGATGTGTGTGGGGGGACGGCACAGACTTTTGTATTTTGTATATATACACTTTATACATAGGTGTGGGTGTGGGTGTGGTCGTGTGTGTGTGGGTGGGTGGGTGTAGCTGCCCGACAACAGGCAGCCTGCTACATAAGTATTTTTTGTTTGTATTAGACAAAAACTACGAAATATACAGGGTCTGGTACAAGTTACAGTTACTATATACAGGGCATGTAATTTTTTGGTACATTTAACAAATTGAAATATATTTGTTGATATATATTTTTATAAAAATAATACACACATTACAGACATTTAAAACATGTCCAACACCAAAGTTTTGACCCACAGGAAAAAAAAGGTATTTATTTTATTTATTTTTAGGCAAAACTACTTTTTTGGGCAGAGGTTTGTGGGACGTAGAACGTGTTAAGCAATAACAATAAATAATAAAAGGAAGTTAACTACGCTTTCGATTTTGTTTTTGTACATTATACAGATATAGTGTATATATATATACTTTGTGTTGCTTGAAATAATAGACCTAAAGGGGTAGCTGAATATAAGGCTCACTAAGAACTGAGAGGTAACTATACAGGGTGGGGGATATATGCTATATATATGCTATATATAATATAACTGATTATAAATGATTTTAAAAAATACATGGCACTAAAGAAATGATAATAATCGTATTTTACAACACTACTCACGTCTAACTCATACGCTGACGTCGCTGTGGGCATGGCCGACAGGCGTTCGGTGGTGCCATCCACCCATGATTCCTCGACTTGCACGCTCGATTGGAGATTCTTCATGAGCCCAATTGCCGTCTCGCATGAGCGCATTCTACAAATGGCGGGTGTGAACAGGTTGTGTGATTATGTGTTTATTTAATGAGGCGGAATCGCGGGCTCAGGTTGAGACCGTCGACAGGTTGGCCAGGCTTACCTCTCGCCCAGCTGATTGCACACTGCACTCCAGCGCGTATTTAGACGCTCCACGTTCGAGTGCAGGCGTTTTAGGTCACCCAACACCTTGGTGGGCACACCCATGCGTCCCAGCTGATCCGCCGCATCGTTCATTTTATCCATTTGCGGCTGCTGTTGGCTGATGATGTCCTGCATATGGGTCAGCTGCTTGAACACATGCTGCAGACCCTCTGCGGTGGAGGGCAAATCCTGATGCTTGGCCAGTTCGTTCTCCAGTTCAGAGATGACATGTTCGTTGTCCTCAAGTCCAGCCAGCGAGGCTTCGAGCAGCTTCAAGCGATCCTTGTGCAGGCCGCTCTGTGTGTTCAGCTCCTTCCACAGTTCCATGAGGTTATCCAGCGATTTCTTGAGCACGGGCGTCTTCAGCGCTATGGTGCGGAAAGTCTCCTGCAAGTGCTTCAACTCCGGCTCCAGCAGCTGCAGCCGGCGCTCATAGTCCGCATGTATCTCCAGCACATGCTCCAGCGAGTCCAGATCACGCGGCAACGGTGCCAATATAATCTGGTCCAGCTCGCGAGCCATATCCTCCAGCTTGCTCTTGATGGCAATGCACTCCTCGGTGAAGATGCGACTCGCCTGTTTGCTTTCCTCTGCAAAAACGTGATAAAAAGATAGTTTTTTGTTAGAGATTGGGCCCAATTCGAGTGTTTCGCTTGAGGATTACCGCGCATTTTGGCGCTTGCGAATAGTTTTTTCATGTTGCGTTGCGTTTGATTTGTGACTCGAGACTAAGTTGTGCTTCCTGGTCGCGGCGGCGGTGCAAATCAAGCGAACATTAAATTCAATTCAATTAAGGCCTTAATTGGTCGCCAGAGTCAAAAGCTGACAGCTGGCCCAGCGCCGTCAATTGAAAGGCGACTTAAAGCTAACGCCCACGCCCACTTGTTACGCCCACAGACTCACCTTCAGCTCGGGCGCGCTTCTCGAACTCATCGAACAAGCGATTGACCTCGTCCATTTCACGTCTGAGACGTCGCAGCTGCGGATCATTGGGATCGCCCTCGCTGAGCAGCTTGTCCGCATCATCGTTGAGAGCGCGCCGAATGGCCGTGCGCTGTTCGGGTCCCATGGCCAGGAACTGATCGAAATCCCAGCCCTTCACCACACGTATGGTGGCAAAGATCATGTTCTGGCGCAGACGCAAATGTTTCTTCTGCCACAGCGCCACGGAGCGATCGAAGAGACGCTTCAGACGCTCGGCGGCATCGATGGCCTCCTGATCGGGTGGCGGCAGCAGCAGACAGGCGCCGGGTATCGAACCCTCCTGACCCTTGGCGGTGCGCACTCGCCACTTGACCCGTCCCGAGTTGTCCAGCAGTGTGACCGTTTCACCCTTCTCGATCTGCAGCTGGCCCTGCTGCTTGTACGCGCATATGGCCTGCACCGGACCCTGTCGGTTAACCGGCTGGCGGCGTTTGTTCAGCGGCACGATCGTCTGGGCGCGACGCTGCAGCGTGGCGACCGTCTCGCCAAAGGCGTTCAGTTCCTCGCGCAGATCCTGCATGCCGCGCAACAGGGCCTCGCCCTGGTCCAGACCGAAATCGGACTGCGAATACTTGCTGTTGAGTATCTCATCCCGCTTGCTCAGCCACTGTTCGGCGTCCTTGATCTCGGCAAAGAACTGATGGTATTCCGTCGCATGCTTCAGATGCACCTCCAGGCAGAGCGTCAGCTGCAGCAGCCACGCCCACTGCTGTTGCAGTGCCGTCAAATGGGCCTCAATGCACTTGGACGCCGGATGCTGTTGATTGAGCAGAGCCTCGCCACGATCCAAGATCGTTGCAAAGTGCATCTCACGCTTCTCCAGTTCGGACATTAGGTTCTGAGCGGAAATGGGGTAAAGAGACGGGGAATTAAATACTTGAAAAGGAAGTTTCAGCTTGCGGTGAGTGCACTTGGTTGGTTGCTTTTAATTTGAAAAGGTATTCCCAAGGGAATTGATAACCGATCTTACCTCGTCGCCATTACCAAATGCACGCTTGGAATTAGATAAAGCACAACACATATAAAAACAGGAATGAATAACTAACTACGGCTAGCCGAAGTTGTGATACCCTGGCAGACAAATTAAATATAGTCTTATTACAATCTGTTCATAAACTACATCTTGTTAGCATAAAGAAGGGTTTAATGAAATAACTAAAATGCCAACCTATTGTTCCTAAGCAAACTATAGTTATGTATATTCCAATATAGCCATAATTTCGTATATAACATATCATAGTCCTATACAGCCATATATCTAATATATTACATATCCCGACGCAATTATTGAATGATCACTCCTATGATAACTGGTTGGATAGGATATGGATATTGATTCAAATTTTAAATGATTATTTTATGGGGTTTTATAATATATGGAGTGAAAATTTGAACATTTTTTCGCAATAAAAACGTTATGAAACTCGTATTAATGAACTTTTGCCAGACAGAGAAACAAACAAATTATTTCTACAAAACTCCCATTTAACACACATGTAAAGCCTACATTTAAACATTGCCGAAGGCCTTAGCAGTCGATATAAATATAAATATACTATCACGATCCGTCTGTATATCAAATTTAAATTGCATAAAGCTAAAAATAGCAGCTAAAATTAAGCGACTACTTGTCATAAAACAGACTGACATATCATATATAGACTAAGCTCTTTATACCTATCAAGAATATACATAACTCATGTGCTGGCAAGTGCCTGCTGTTCACGACTAGGGGTATATCTAGACTTCAATTAGATAATTTACCTCATAGTATCTGTGCACAGAAGGCAGATCGAGTTGTTTGTCCGCCCAGTCGCGCGTGATCTCCACCTGCTCCTTCTCGTTGAGCCATTGCAGTTCGGCGGAGGCCTGTCCCAGGAAATGCTGCAGTGAATCCAAATCGGACAGACGCTTGGTCGAGGTGCTCAGCAGCTCGGCATAGACCTTTTGCAGCTGATTGAGTCGCTGCTGATAGAGGTTCAGTTCGTCGCCCGAGAACTTGGTCTGTTGGCGCTCATCGTTGAGTATTTTGGAATGGAACTGATCGATGATCTTGTGCTCGTGCTGTTGACGATCCAGTTCCTCCTTGACCGATGGCAGATCACTGCCATAGTCGGCGGCAAGTAATTGTTTCTGAAAATAAAAGGGCATATAGAAAACGATCCTTTGATTCGGGTGCACATCTTCAATGACTTACCAATTTATTCTGGCACCACTCGATGTGCTCCTGCAGATCACGGAAGTGTGGATTCGTATCGATCTGTCGGGATTCGACAACCATGCGCGTTTGACGCGTCACGGTCGTCTCATGGACGGGAAACTTTAAACCGGACAGTTTCTGTACCAGGTTCGTGTGGAAATTGGTGCGCAGCTGAGCCCAGCGTTGATGCAATTTGTTGACCTTCTTGTGCAGCTCGCTGACATGGGGATAGCGACCCTCGTTGAGCACATGGCAATCCTGATTCATGTCCTGTATGGGCTCCTCCAAATGCCGGATCTCCGTTTCGAGCGCCTCAACAATGCTCTTGGCATCCACCGGATGCAAGCGCTCAATGCGCCTGCCCTCCTCACTGATGCGTGTCTCCAGATCGGTTAGCTTGTGATCCACATGCTTGATCTCGCGCTGCACCTTGTCGGCCAGTCGCTGCAGTCGCTCCAAGCGTTCAATTTCCTGCTGCAGTATGACCTCGCGATCCTGGAGCGCCGTATTCATGCGATACCAGGCCTTCTCAATGGCATCCGGACGCAAATCGGCCTCCACATCGACCTCACCGACCGTTTCAAAGTAACGCTCCAGCTCCTTGTAGATCTGGATGAGCTTGGTTTTCTCCCGTTTGCGTGCGGTCACCTCTTCGCTGCGGAAACGCTGCAGATCGCTCAGCAGACGCTTCATCTCGATCAGCGTGGGCGGGAACGAACGCTCCTGCAAATAGGCGGTCTTCTCGCGACACCAATAGATGAACTGTTGGGCCAGATCGCGATACTCGTGCACGCGACGTTGTGACTCCATGTCGAACAGTGGGTGAATGGAGGGTGGCTCCGGGAATACATCGTACAGCGATGAAATGTACGTAATCAGGGATTTCTCATCCGGTTCGTTGGTGTCCACATCTGCGGCAATGAAGAGAATGAATGTATAAGTAAACCCTTAACAGTTGATATAAGTAGGTATTTCGGCTTACCCTCTGGGTCCAATAGACGCGTAACACCGTATTCTTTCTCCACAATATGGAATGCCGTCTCGAGGCGCTCGCGCGGCCGATCGTTCCTTGCCTTTCGCCAGTCAAGCAAGTCCGGTCGGTTGCGATGCACCAATGCCGAGAAGGCCAAACCATCGCGCCACGATGACGTGAAATCATTGACGCGCACGCCCGGATACCGAGCCGTCGAGCGGCGCGCCCAGCGCAGCAGGGCCTCGCGTGCGGATACGTTGTCCTCTTTGCCAACAACAATATCGGAGATCTGAAGCGGAGAGCGAAAGGTGAATTGGGTATATAGACATATAATTCGATTTTAGCTATATTAAATTGAATGCAAATGGAGCAATTTTTTTGGACAAATTAAGTAACTAAAGTTAAACTCAAAATTAAGGAAAACTCTCGATAGCCAACTCTGGACAACATATCTTTAAATAAATCACACTTAAAACTGCAAAAAAAAAGAATCCATTTAACACCAGTTATGCAGTTTTATTTCCAGTGTGCAAGAGACTACATTTTTTATCAACAACCATATACATATATCAGTTAAAAACAAGTAAGAACATTGCAGTCGGCTCTCGGATCCATAGCTCCCATATTTCAAATGCCCATAACTTCGTTAAAACTGAAGCGATTTTCACGTCTGAAGGCATTTTGTTCATGGTTTATCGTCTAGATTGATTCTGCATTTCAAATATATGCTTTATGAAAAATAATTTTTTTTTTCATTTTTTGGGAAAAAAGCATGTACCCCCCCCTTACTCATTTTGCAAAAAAATTTTTTTTCAAAATTTAGAATCCGGAATTTCTATTTTTAATCGATTGTGGTTGTCACAATTAGTATAAAAAACAACATTAAAAGTGATTCTGAGGGGGTCAAATTTTTTGTCAAAAATCATGCAAAAATTTACAAAAATTTTGACTTGTAAAGCTCTCTGATCCATAGCTCCCATATTTCAAACGCCCATAACTTTGTCAAAACTGAACCGATTTTCCCGTCTGATGGCATTTTGTTCATGGTTTATCGTCTAGATTGATTCTGCATTTCAAATATATGCTTTATGAAAAATAATTTTGTTTTTCATTTTTTGGGAAAAAAGCATGTACCCCCCCTTACTCATTTTGGAAAAAATTTTTTTTTCAAAATTTAGAAACTGGAATTTCTATTTTTAATCGATTGTGGTTGTCACAATTAGTATAAAAAACAACATTAAAAGTGATTCTGAGGGGGTTAAATTTTTTGTCAAAAATCATGCAAAAATTTACAAAAATTTTGACATGTAAAGCTCTCGGATCCATAGCTCCCATATTTCAAAAGCCCCTAACTTTGTCAAAACTGAACCGATTTTCACGTCTGATGGCATTTTTTTCATGGTTTATCTTCTAGATTGATTCTGCATTTCAAATATATGCATTATTGAAAATAAAATGTTTTAAATATTTTGATAAAATATCATGTACTCCGCCCTTACTCATTTTCGAAAAATTTAGAAATGCAAACATTTCTGTTGAATTAAAAAAAAAAGTGCAGCAACAAAACTGCTTCCCAACAGTTTCCTGATACACAGAAGCACATACACCAAATGTGGTTGAAATTCCCTCTACCCATCTCCACTTTTACCTCTCTGCGCTGTATGCTCGACGACTCAATGGCCGGCGGCAGGGCGCGTCGATACTCCAGCTCGGAGCTGCGTATCATCTTGGCTGGCGGCAGTAGATCCTCCGCCGGCTGTTGGTTCTCCTCGGCGCGACTCAGCGTGGTCACCTTCCGTACAATGTGCGTGGTGACACGCCGATGTCCGTTGGGCGCACGCTGCGATGTCTTGGTGCTCTCCACGCTCGAGCCGAGCACCTCCGTCGAGATGCGCTTGTTGCGCGTCACCTGCTGGTAGCTGGAGCTGGAGCTGGTGCCACCACTCGCGGGCACCAGAGCGCGACTGCCGCCGGATGGTCGCCGGTCCAGCGCATCCTGAAAGGTCACGGTGCGCTCGAAGTTGCTACGCTCGTGGGGCACAGTGCCCGCTGGCGCCACGCCCGGATAGTCGGTGATGACCGCCTCCACGGTGCGCTCGCGTTTCGTTTCGTGGCGATAGCGCAGACTAGAGTCGTCAATGTTGGTCGTTATGGCCGGGCCACGGGTGGTGTGCACCACCTCGCTGCCACCGCTGACGTAGGGCTGGCCGCCGTTCGTTTGCCGCAGCAGCTGCTGAGTGCGCTTCAGCGTCGACTGCGAGCTGGAGGTGGAGTGCATGATTCCAGTTTCGATTTGGACTCCAGCCTGTGGTCGTTATCGTTATCGTTATCGCTATTGCTTTCGTTGTCGTTGTCGTTGATTTATCGTTTCGTTTTTTGCACTTCTTTGATTCCTTTTTCGTTTCGTTTCTTCGTAAGGTTTTGCTATTTTTGTGCGTGATTTCAAAAAATCATTTTAATTGTTTAAACCGCGGCCCCCGCCTGCGCCACTTCTTCAGGCCCCGCTAGCCCCTAGTTTCGTGCTCACAGACAATTGAGTTGCCGGCACCGCAATTTGCGTTTAATTAAGTCAAAAGCCGGCCAAAACCAGCGGCAACAGCAACAGCAACAACACCGGCACCGGATGTCTTGTTCTTTGCTGCTGCCACTGCGAAAAAAGCCAGCCAAAAGGCACCCATAGAGGGGGGCACATGCCCCATGATTCCTGGTGTTGCTGTTGCTGTTGATGTTTTTGTTATTGTTGTTGTTGCTGCTGATGATGAGCGAATTATTTATGTCTTGTACATACACATAATTATCCAGCCAACCAACTACTAGAGGCTGTCTGTCCAATTGTCTAACTATCTTTGGGATTTTTTTCGTTGCCCTCACAAAGGGTATTGGAAATTTGTTGTGAATTATGTGGCACAATAAAAGAGGTAGCCAAGGAATTTAACTCTATATTTATAACTTTCAACAATTATTTCAGGCAGCCAACTGAAATGTTGACCCTGAGTGTTATAAATAACTTTAAATACTTTTTACAATCAGTAAGAATTAGGCGAGGCAACGGTTTTTTTGCTCAAGGCGAAGAGCTAAATCGATTTGGCCAAGTCAAAAGCATAATTACACGTCAAATAACTGTTTTTTGTGATATTCTGCAGCTTTGTTGAGGCTATTTTAAGTTTTTTCAAAATATATTTATAATGTTAAAGGACCAAAAGAAGTATAAATCGATATAAATACTTTTATATAAATATATCTATATTATAAACAGCCTAACAATAATAGAGGCTAACAAAGCTGTGTGTTCGCCGATCTCAGGAACTTAAGTAGGCTTTAAATACGATTATAATCTGCAGAGGAGTCAAAAACTAATTTATAGCCTAAACAAATTCGTAATCTTTGAATAGAACTAGTCTTATCGGAATTAGAAAGATCTCACGAGACCACACAACAATAAAAATTCTAAAAAATGTTGCAAGTGTATCTTATATTCGTTATGTATAAATAAACTTCTAAATTCATGTTTTTCCATTTATTTTTTTGCACAAGGAAAAAATACTTAGCTAAAAGTTCATGTGCACGGCCCAACAAAGCCGCGGGGCACAAACCACGACAGCAACAAAATAAAAAACAAGACCAACAACAAGCGAGGCAACAACCAGGCTAATTGTGAATCCAACTAATGTTTATTTTCGCAAAAGCCAGGGAACATTATGGAATGAAACACGACATCTGCCATTCCACAAACCATTCACTTTAGGGCTGAAGCCTGACAAGATGTCGGTTGAATTTGCTTTTGAATAGAAATGTCTTTTGATTAGATCAGAAATGTCTAACAAATAAATGACGTGAGATTTCTATAATGGTTATTTATGTTATGAGTTTTGTTTTATTACAAATAATCTGGACAGTCTTTTGTTTTAAGGCGTGATAAGCAAGGCCGCTTGATATGATATCAAAAAGACAGCTGCTATAAATGCAATGGATTTTTACTATTTAAAACCAAATCTAATCTTTATAGCTCAAGATCAAGCCGAACAACAACAACAAGAATAACAACAGCTAGTGGTTTCGCCAAAATGTGCGCCCACCCGCAAAAGCGAAACATATCATTGAAAGGCGACGCCTGCGCAGCGGCAACAAATGCGTGACATGGCGGCCAACAGCTCCTCCCCACACACACAAAACGCTAATAAGCAAGAGCTGCCTAGTCAATAATGACAGACTGGGAGATACCCTACAAACAGCTATACAATATATTAAAAGAATGCTGCGCATTGGGTTTTTAGCCAATGTCTCCAGCTCTTAAAATTAAAGATATTATATATATATTTAATATTGCACAGATATACTTAAAAAACATGAGCCAAAAATCGATATTTATCGATTGTTAAAAAAGGTGTAAGCAATGCGAATCTTCATCCCAAGTTTATATATGTAACAAATTTCTCTAGATATTTATATAGTTATCTTGTTCAAACAGTATATATACCTTGTAGTAATTGCCTCTCAGTGCCCACAAACACACAACTATTAAACCCACTTAAATGCCTACAGGGTATAAAAATGCTAATTGCAACATTATTAAAAATAAATACAAAAACAAAAACGCTGCACAACAGATGAATTAATGTTTTAGGTGGCTTGAAACTTGGCTTAAAAGCGTATTTTTTTTTTTGGCTTTAAGTGTCTGCGGAGGCGACACTAAGAGGCGTTAATAGCTTGACATTTTGAATGGCTTTGAGCCGCAATCAGCAGCAGCTGTTCTCTTTACTGGCTCTTGCCTATTTGGGATGCTGGCTACTGTTTGAAGTCGACGACAGTTAAGAGCTGTGTAGACAATATTATTGCCGAATTTGCATTGTTTTTGTGCGCGCAATGACAACTCATAAATTCAAATCGAACAAACAATGCAAAAAGATAAAGCGAAACAACGTTTAACAATTGGCAAAAAGAATTTAAAAACTATGACAACAGCAAAAGTTATTCTATATACATATAATGTTTTCTACAGAGCGCTGAACCAGAACAAGCTCGTTTTGAAAGAGACATCTCCATATGGCTGGGCACGTCATTATTTTTACAGCTATTACAGCAACACACTTTACTACAATTGTTGGCCAAACATAAACAACAACAACAACTACAACCAGACAGCACACACACTTGAGATACGTTCGCAAGAAATGAACTCGTCATATAAAAAAACTTAATTGAAAGAAAATTGAATTCAATTGCATTCAGATTGAAATCAATTGATATAGGCGGCATTTAATAAATCAAAAATAACGATACTGCAAGCGCATTAATGACTTAAGAGAAGTGGAGCGGAAGGTGGCGGGGGCTGGGGCAGCTTCTGCGGCTGCTTCTGGCGAGATATAAATCCAAAATTTAAATTGAAACTGAAGCTCGGCGTCGCGTTGTGTGACATCATGCAAAAAGAGTTGCTTTTATTATTGATATTGTTGTTGTTTATGTTACTTCTTGTTTGTGGTTTGGTTTTATTTTTATTGGTTTTGTATTGCACATCAAATTTTATAACAGTTGTTATATTGCTTGGTTTGTTTTTCAATGGTTGATGTTAATTGTTCTCTTTTTAATTATCTGTAACATTTTTAATATGTTTTATTTTATAAATTTATTGTTTTATTATCATTAAAGATATAAAAAATATATAAAAAGGTAAGGTGTTTTTAATAATTTAATTTATATATTTTTTATTATTATACAAATAATTTTAGATTTTTTTAATTTTTATAAGCTTTTTATGTATTTTTAATTGGTTTTTTTAATAATATGTGTATTTTGTAAATTTATTTTTTAACTTTTATTTTATTTATTTATTATTAAAAAAATATATTTTAAATTATATTTATATTTTAAATTATATTTATATTTTAAATTATATAGATATTTTTTTATTTTTCTATTTATTTTATTTTTATATTTATATTATTTTTAAACCATTAACAGACGCGCGAATTTCCTTTAAATATATAATTGGTACTATTGTTATTATTTCCAACTTTTAACATACAAAAACGCACGCGACAAAGGGGTTCAGAGTTCAAACAGCTGAGCTCTACGCTTTGATAGGCATAGGTATTTTGCGATTTATAGATACATTTTCAAATGTATCTAGATATTTATATGTGCGTATATACAGAGAAGATACATGCGACGGGGGGCACTAACAACAAATGTGTGCGGCGACTCGACAACGACTAAACGCGATCGGGCCAAGTTAAAACGCTTAAAGTGTTGCTCTGGCCAGGTGTTTACGGGCGACGCCGTTGCTGCTGGCAGCGCGGCCAGCGTCAGGTGGCGAGAATAGAAAAGCAAAAGCAAAAAAGCACACGCGCTTGAAACAAAGTGGAATTGGCACAACAACAACAAAAACACGAGCCGGCGTTGGCGTACCGAAAGCAAAGCAAAGCTCAAAATTAAATATTTCGGAATTGGAATTGAAATTGCGATCGTGCTGACAGCCAGCAGTTGTGCGTGTGTGTGTGCGAGTGTAAGCATGTGTGTGTGTGGCTGTTGACGTCGACGTTAACGTTGACGCCGACGTCGCTGCCAGCAGCCAACCCCGTTATGGATTGCTGACTTCGAGCTCTGCGCTCCTACCGCATGACGTATGTATTTACAGGTAACAACAACAACAACGGCAACAGCTACACCTGTGCGTGTGTGTGTGTGTGTGTGTAGCAGCCATGGCAACCAACGCCTACGCCAACGCAGCGCCGCAAGAACAGCAACAACAACAGCTGCCAACGCAGAACAACAACAAGAATTATGCAAAGTGAAGGTTACAAGCGCAAAAACAATGTAATGACAGGAATACTCCATAAAATGCTCGACTAGGAGACACTGCTTATATAAAACAAAAAGGTCAGATGCCCTTTATTTGGCTATAAAGCAAACAAACACCAATTTGTGTCTATCTGTATATATATAAAAACACTTTCATATCCAAATAGAAATCTTGAAGCCATCCTCCATGCCATATCAGGGGCTTACATGACATATTTAGCGACATGTCTTTGTTGCTGTCATATGAGATGGTAAATTTAATTGGCATGGTAGCTAAGAACATACATATCCAATAAACATTGGGAACTCGCGCTTTTTATAGAGCTCTTTATGGTCGACACGGCTTTTTACAAAGAAACAGATTTATAGAAACAAGCAAGCGTATTGACAAACAAATATGATTGTATCAATCAGCCTTTTTATCTGCCGATCGTATATATATACCTTATAGGGTCGCACTTTACCTACTTAAATTTGCACAAGTTTACGACGAGCTTTATTCCTTTTTAAGACCATTTTATGGCTATAGGGTATAAAAACAAAAGAGTTACATAACTCTTTGTGGCGCCTTAACTACAAAGTTGTTGCTGCCGTTGTCATTTGTTGTGCGTTGTTGTGGAAGCAAAGATTTGCCATGTTGCTACAATGTTTGGTTGGCTTCTCTTCACCTTAAATACCCAAAACATCACATCGCTGCGTCATCTCAGGTAGTCATTTTGGTAGTACCTTGTGGCCAGAAATAGCAAACAACACAAAAGCCAAAGGCATAGCCAAAGCCATAGAATGCTCATAATAACAATAAGAATACCACACACATTAACAACAAAAAAAATACTCCGGGCCAAACCAGAAAGAACAACAAGTTTTGTGATTAAAAGCTGACGCTTTGCCCAGTCGCACAGTGGGTCAAGTTGGATTGTAATCGGAGACCAACTGGTAACTAATTAGAAGAGACATCACATCGCATCAGCTGCCTGACCCCATGACATTTCTTTTGGCTAGCTTTGGCGTTTTCGCACACCACTAAATTAGGCAAGTAATTTGAATTTAAATTTGAATTTGAAGCTCATAACATATCACGACCAAGTCATTACACAGCTGGACAAAGCTGCTCAAACTGGGCAGCCGAACGAACCCACGGCGTGACCCAAAAAGAAGAAAATTTAGACAGACCACAAAAGCGACCATCACTTTTTTTACAGGTTACACAAGCGAAAACCAAATGCTGGGAAACTAATGAAACCCAGCGAAATGGCAACAATAGAAAGAAGCAGAGCCTGATGCCAATTGGGCGCATTATATGTGTACTAAAATTGTACTAAATATTAAAATAGCACTTAACTTGCAAACATTACAAGAACGTAAGCACTATTTATGTTCTAATGCAGCTCACATTATCAAAAATTAATTATGAGAATTTAAAGTGTTTTAAACTAAACTCACTAATACTCGTTTATATAAAGCTAAAATAATTAAAGAGAGTTCCAATTATGTTAAAAATACTTCTTATCTGTTTAATTGTTATATTTTAAGGATTTAAATGTTTTCTATGTTTTAAAGTGTACTAAAATATTTTGAACACAACTGCAACTCATTTGAGTATGCTTACACAAAAATGAATATTAAAAGAACAAAACTATTAATTAAAACCGACACATGTGACGTTTTTGTAGTACTAAAACAAGCCAACGTGTGCCAAGTCTCGTTCACAATTAAAAAAAAAATGTTTGACAATCGATCAAAAAGTTAAGCAGTGCTATAAATTAACGCTAAGGTGCACTAAAATGCATTTCGTGCAGCAATTAAAACGCGTTCGAGGCATATTCTAATCATTTTGCGGCCCCAAAATGGTCACACAAACTGTCACCGCAGCGCCACATACGGCGTCTAGAAAGTGTAATTGATGCGAGTGGGTGTTGAAATCTCTATAAATGTAGCACTTGCACGCGAGACGGGAAATGCCGTAACGATTGATTTATCTGTGGTAGCTAAAGGTAAAGCCCCCCACTCCCACACACACACACACACACACACACACAAGGTTTGAAAGGGGGGCCAGGTAGGAAAAGCTGTGGAACTGACAGACAGTTAGGGAGTCGCCAAGCATGGGCTAATTAGCATGTTACATGCCCGACCAGCCCGTGTTGCCCTATATGGTAGGGAACTACAGCTGTTCCGTATTACCTGCTTCTATATATTTACCAGGCACATACTCACATATATACATATCCAGCTAATAAATATATACACGCGCATGTTTGTCGTTTCATTCAACACACAGTCAACAGCTTTGGAGAAGCGCTGCGATGGGTCGACGAATCCAGCTACTTGGGCAGTCGGTTTCTCTAGCTGCTATTTGCTACCAATAGAATTGCAAATCTAATTAGCCAGAGTGCAGCTGGGGGGCCTGAGGGGGGAAGTTTGTACTGAGCTCTGACTGACTTATTAATACGAATGTGATGCAAGACAGTAAACAATTGTGCATTATCTATGTAATTTGTAGTAATTTGAGCAACGCTTCGCACTTGAAACGTGTTGTTTGTGGTGGCTAAACAAAATGCAATCAAATAGCTTTTAAAAAAAAAAAATTATTAAACGGGAAGTGCTACACAGTTCAAACAGTAGCTAGATGTGCCTGCAATTAGATCCCTCAAACCCCAATGACACGATTAAAATCATAAATACTTTTTTAACGATTTGTTATCGATACGAAAACAAATCGGTTGTGATTTTCGTTTACTTGTTAATGAGAAATGTAATATGAAATGTCTAACTTGGGCAATTGGTGTCGAAAGAAAAATTGTATAATAGAAAAGTTAATAGAACGTTTTAAGACTATATAAATTATCTATATAAAGTAATATAACAACAAACAAAAAATTTATGAGAGAAATACCTACCGAAATTATTTAAAAAGAATTAAAGTATGCAAACGGTTTTACCTGACATTATTTTAAGGTTTTCTACATTTTAGGAATATTTTGTGTTTAATAAAAAGTGTCACAAAATTTAATAAAATGTTAATGTTAGAGATACATGACAATGTTTTAAATTCTGGGGGAACTTCTGTATATATATTTTTTGAGTTTATGGACAATCGGATCTTTAGGAGTTTTGAGTTGGAAGTCTGCAAACTTTAAGAGTTTATTCAGTGTTATCTTTGAAAATACTTAAATAAGGAAAATGTGTTTAATTATCTACTCCCATATAGCCTTCGGAATATTCGGAAAAAATTCCGATAGCTGTTTTTGGAAAGTCCTTGTTAGCGACATAAAATTTACTGCTTTAAATTTCTAATAACTACTTATTTTTTATATATCCTTCATATATGTACATATTCACATATTTTCCATCGAATGCTTTAGAAACAGCTGTTAAATCTTAAATTTGTAGAACAGTAATTAAACTATTCGATCGTGTTATGTGAACTTCAGTGTGGGCACGTCATTTGACAAGCCAAATATGTAACATTCCTGGCTGCTTTTACTGTCAACAGCGAAGCGTGTGGGCTCGTCATCAATATAATTAAAATTAAAATTAAAATTTATATACATTGAAATGACAAACCGACTGGGCACTGAGAATGTGATTGTTGTAAACACAGATACGTACTTGAGCTGTAGCGAGTATCTGTTGTTGAAATGGTTGTTATTCAAACGTTCATTCATATTAATTATAGATGGGAATTGAAACACGTTCGAACCGCATGTAAGATACGTCGTTTCGATCTGAACTGATCTTTGCTTATATGGCAAGCTTAGCATTTGCATATGAAAATGCGGAATTTTTTTTCAAAGATTTTTTGCGTGGTTGCGCCTCGCTGTCTAATGGCTGGCCAATGAGTGTAGATTGAGTGTATTTGAATGTTTGAATGAATGCTCAACCTGTTTGCAGGCATTCGGGCCATATTTGTGCAAAAGCTGCCAAAGCGTTTTATTAATGGAAACGAAATGGCAAACATTCAAAATGTTGTGACTAGCTACAGACATACATATATATGTATAGATATATTTCGATTTTTTTCGATTTTTGATTTTTTAGCAGCTGCCCACGCAGCATAAATAAAATTCAGTCATCAATGTCATAAATTAAGACATATAAGTGCATTTTTGGTCTGCTTCTTGTAGTTCTGGTTCAGCTAGCAAGTTCGTTGCTTGCGTTGAAGTCTTTCGTTTTTTAGTACGTGACACTTTCGACGAGGCGGGTCAGCAGCAGCAGCTATATAGCTATAACTATTGCTGATGTCATGGCCAGGGCAAAAACAAAAATATGACTTATTTCAGTTGCTTCAAGCCTTTTGTTGATGTTGCTTTTTTTTCGTTTTCATAAATAATTCTCTTTTGTATTGTTCATTTCCACCTGCCTTGAAGGTTAGAATTGGCTGTCATTGACTTTATTGTAACACATACCGCGACGTCTTATAATAAATCAAAATACCAAATGGCTTTCAACTACAACGGGTCGCTGATGACGTGAGAATTGGCAGCTACAGGTGTGTGTCTGTGTGTGTTTAAAGTAATTCAGATACTTTCTTTGACAGCGCTAGAGAGTCGCGAAAGGGTGTTTTGGGGCTGTCGTTACTTAACGCTTGGGCGCCTTGGCTAAACAAGAAGTGCTTTTTTTTTGTTGCTTAATTTTTTTACTTTTATGGTAATCTGCCCAAATATAGCGAGCGCATCTGTATCTGACGGATGTGCAAAAAAATATACAAAAACACCTGAGCTGTGCCCAACCTGAGCGTAAACGAGCTTTGAATAATGTGCAAAATTGCTTGGAAAATTAGCCGCAATTTATAATGAAAACGTTTGTCGGACGTAATTCGACATAGATTTCACAGATTTCTTACCATGTCTAGCCAGCGGCACTCTTTAATGCCCTGTAACTGTGGGTAAGAGAGTATACTGAATTTTGTGAATAGAAAATGTAGAAAAAAAAACGTAGCAATATTTTGTGACCAACAAAAAGGGAATTTCCTGCTACATACCTAAAAGTATTTATATTATATATTAGTAGAAGTGGATCTACTTTTTTGGTGAACTCATTGAACTCAGCAACTATAAGAGCTAGAAACACAAAATAGGTTTACATAGCAGATCAATTTTTTGTACAATTTTTAAATATTTACAGAACTTTGGATTATTATTATCAGGCCATAAGAATCAGAGCTTTGAAACCAGTTTTATAATTTAATATACATCTACATAAGCAATATATTCTTAACATTTTACATTAAATCGCTTTACAGGATAGCTGCCCGTCGCGCTGACACGTCTACCACATTTAAGCCAACTTAAGCCATAAATTTATATATATTTTTTGTGCTTAAATTAAACAATTGAGCGCACAGCTTAACAACAACTAAGTATTTTCAGCTGACGGAAGTAAGCGAGGGGTTTAAAGTCAAGGCAAAGGCTTCAACTTTGCTAGCTACTCAGATACCTCAGATACAAAGCCCCCATTCCGCTCTCGTACAAATCTCAGCTTTTGTGGGTGTTTCATAGATCATTGCGATTAGTTTTTACAGCACAATTTATAACTTAATTATAGCCAAAGCAGCGTTACAAACTGCCGCTGGGTTTGCTAGCTAATTGTTTGCAATTTATTGGCTTCGGTTTCGCTTCGAATTAAACATTTTGTATTTTGCACATTGACCTATAAAATGCGCCATTTAATTCAATTTAATGCACACACCCATACACATACCCAAAAGCACACGAAACAAAATAACAATGGGAATATTTATGCAATTGCCGTATAAATAGGCATTATGTCATAATTTAAATTGAACCGAAACGCGATCTCAAAACGAGATTTCGGATAGCCTCAAAGGAAACAGTTTGTGATTTGAAGTGTAATTTCAAATGCAAAATAGCACAATAAAAATTCAGTTTCAGTTCAGATCAAAGTAAAAGTGTTCTTAATTTGTGAATAATTACAATAAATGAACTATAATTTATTTTTATCGCTTCGCGTGGGTGCTGAATAGAGATCGGTCAATTATGATAAAATATGTTTAATGATTTGCCTCTTAAATGCAGAGCTCTTGATTGAATAAATAAATAAAGAAAAATCTATCTTAAACCTTGAAAGTATAAATTAAGATAAGCCCAAAAAGAAAAATATCTACCCACTATTTTTTGGCATAAATTAAGTTTTATCAACTCAAGTTGTTAACTTCAGTATTAAAAATTCTTATATAAATAAACATACAAATGTTGAAAAGCATTTTATAACATTATTATTTTTATTTATTTAATATAAATATTGATTTTTGTAAAATATCCAAGTTCAATAAGTTCTCAACTTTGTGTAAAGGAATGAAAAGAGTTATGGAGAGATATGTTTAATGGCCATATAAAGTTGGCTTGCATTGCCTTAAAGAAACATAACAGCTAGCCCCTTAAATAAACTTGCGCAACTTGATTATACCCTTTTGATTTTTGTCTAACCATTTTTGGGCTATAGGGTATACACATATATATGTTTATAATAAGCACAACAAGAAGAAATATCCTTTTAAGTCGCGTTCACAAATTTGCATTGCGCACAAGACGAATGAATAAATGACATCAGCAGCAGCAGCAGCAGCAGCAGCTCAGAGACATATACGAAGACACTCGAATACACGGCCAGAGATACACAGAGACACCCGCAACAGGCAGGCCGCAATATACATAAATCCTTGGTTAACGACAATTGCAAAGAGGGCGAGGCGACGAGTGAGGTGAGCGAGAGGGGGAGGGGGGGGACCAGAAAGACGCGAGACAGAAAGAAATAATAAATAACATAAACAGTAAATGACGCGCGATTGAGTTTCACATTGTCAAGTGATTTACAATTCGTTTTGCCTCAATTGAATCAGCCGCCGTTTGCAGCAACTGTTGCTGTCGCTGCTGTTGTTGTTGTTGTTGCCTCATGGTCGTTGTTGTTGCTGGCTGCCATCGCGGCTGACTGGCAGCATCATTGAGCATTTATGCGCGCCATCGATCAATCCGAGCCGCCTCCGAAATGCATCGAACACAAATGCAACAACAACAGACGCAGCCTGTTCGGCATGCGCCGTCACAAATTACGAAATATCCGAGTTTTAAATTGCATCTAGTTTGGCCTGTTGTTGCTGTTGTGCATGTTGTTGTTGTTGTTATCGTTATTGTTGACACACATTGGCAGCCAGACTTGGAGACGTACGCAGTGCGGAAATGTGTGCAACATGCCTCTTAGCTCGCCAGTCGACTTGACCGGATGACTAAGCGCCTCAAGCTGATTTCGATTTTCAAAGTTAAGAGTTGAGTTGATATAACTAATGAGAAATCCACCCAGGGGCTTTATTTATAGAAAACGTTGAGCGATAGCAACTCATGCACACAAAAGAAAACTGCAATTTGTAGCATGTTAAGCAGCAGTAATCGAAAGTTTGACTCGTTTAAACTTTAAATCAGTTTAACTTAACGACACTTTAAATTTGTTTTTAAATTATGATAGTGAATACCTGAAGACGGCCAACTTCTACAAATCAGAAATATTTTCTAGCAACTAATTAAACCCTAAAGTTCACTATCTCTGACTTTAAAAATTTCAAACGAAACTTTTTCACTGTTTATTAAAATCCCATTCATAGATTCATTTATTTTATTAACAAAAAAAATATTCATTGGTTTTTAGTTTTGATTAACTAAGCTCAAACTGAAATATTTATGAATTTATGGCCAATCTAAGTTTCTATAAGTTTATGTGAGTGCTACATAAAGATTTAAGAGATTACAACTATAACTTTGACATTTAATTATTGGGCAAAAAGAGGCTTACCAAACAAATCAGAAGGCAAATTTATAAATATAAAAATGCAATATTTAAATATGTATTTAATAGAATTTTTGAACACATAAATCTGTTTTAGTGCTCGAGGCTACAAAATAATTTTTTTTATAAATGTTGATTGATTTGCAAGTAAATGCAATTAAAATAATTTGAGACCGATTTATCATAATTTTAGGCATTGCTCTCATGACGCCGATTAATCTTTATTGTGAATGCTTTGATCACATAATAACCTTTTCATTCAACATTTGTTATGATATCATAATTGCCATTAAATCTATTCTCGTTAGTTCTTTGACAACTTTAACAACTTGATTATGCAGAGGTGTTGCAACAGTTTTTAGAAAAGTCGGGAACATTTTTAGTGCTCAATTTGTTCAAGTGTTGTTTTTTTATTTTTTGGCTGTGTAGGTGGCCCGGCCAAGTGCTTGATCTGTGGCGGCCTTGCGAACAACAACAACAACAGTTGACGAACTGTAGCAGCCACTTGGACTTGGTTATGTGTGTCAGTCAACGTAGTAGACGCTGCTGCTGCTGCTGCTGTTGCTGTTGTTGGTGGTGGAGATGAAGAGAAGGTAAACTGGCTGCCTTAAAAGGCAGCGCCGCGTTCGCCAAAATAAGTCAACAGAGCCGGAGAGCTGTAAAAATAGCAGCTGCTCTGCTGGGTAGGAGTAGCAATAACAGATCGAAGCTCACAGATCGCCACAAAACTGAAACGAAACACACACATACACACGCACATAGCCTAATGTGTGTGCGTGTGTGTGTGGGCCGAGCTGAGCTGCGTTGCAGTTGTTGGCTCAATGAATCGATGGCGAAACTATAACAGTTACATATATATGTCTTACATATGTTTGTATATAGAAGAAATAGCCAAAACGCCCAAATAAAAACGAATTCGTTGTGTGAACATTGTTAACGATCTCACGAATTGGGCGGCCAATTTGAGGGTCACCTTCAGGCGGCCCAATTGCTGCGTGTGGGCGCTGCACGGCTGACTTTGAAACTGTCGCCATGTTGGGCAACAATTCGTGGACCTGCCCACAGTAGTTATCCAATACTTGCTCCATTTACACAAAAAAGAAACCAGTTGCAAAGGGTAACCAGAGCAACGAGCAGCATTCATTTAAAGTTGCAGCGAGTAAGTAATATAACGAGAAGTTCTGACTTACAATTGTATTTATTTATTTATACTATTTATTTAGAGTTGTACCGAGTTAGAAAAGAAACGAATACTATTTACGTACAGTTGTAACGAGTGACGAGTAAATATAGTAAGATGTCACTTCAATTTGTACTCATTTCAAAAAGTTAACAACACTTCCATTTATTCCAAAACAATTACAACGACACTGTTGACTAAAACTTGCTCCACTTGCACTTAAATATTTATAACGAGTAACGAGAATTTCTAACTCACCTGGAAATGCAATATAATAGTCCAGATCAGGCCCAGCGTTAGCTTGGGATTACCATCCACAATATCCTCAGCGCGTATGTTAACCAATTTGATTTTCTTATAGCGCAGAAAATCCAACCCCATTTGTCCGTTCTGCAGCATGTGGAAACGCATTTTACCCTTCTCTCTTGGCTATTGAAAATGGACGAATGCAAAGCAACGAGTGCGAAAATATGTTTAACTACAAGTTATTTTAAGCTGGCTGCGAATACTTACCAGGTGTTCGCCAGATAGCACCTCCAAGAGTGAAAGTAAATTGTGACCATCGCGTAAATCCTCAAACAAATCCACAACTCGTCGATTGGCCTGTGGGAATGGAAAAATGAAACAAGTTAAGCAACAGATGAAAAGTAAAAGTTGAAGGTTACATGCATGCAGGGTGTTAGGAGGTGTTTACAACGATTTGGTGTTAGGTTTTTTTATATAAGTGGGCGAGTGCATTTAGTGACAAAAATAACAAGAACGAGCAAATAGAACAAAAATAACCTAAATTTGTTAGTGCAACAGTTGCTTCTAAATATGCAATTTTCTTTTTAATTCATGAAAAAATAAAATAAATATAAATTATTTTATTTCATACGCTTAAAAAATTTATTTTTCAAATTTAAACAAATAAAGCTTATATAAATTCTCTGCAATAATAAACATTTATATACAGTGAAAATTTGCTTGAACTTGACACTTACAGACTGCGAACAACAGGGTATACCATTTGTGGTAACACAAACATGTAGCATGGTATAGGTCTGTAAATTTAATAGAGTTTTTAATACTTAAAACTTGGAATATAAAGAAAATATTTTCTGAGGAAGCATGTACTAGATAGAAACAATACCTTGGCATACTTCCAATGCTGCTTGTTATTAAGAGAGAAGCAAAAAAAATTTTTGGTTTTAAAGGAAAGTAAAAACTGTTTTTTTTGTTTTTTTATAGAGTAAAGAGCTCCTAACATTTGCTCATATCAAGTTCACACGTGGATATAGTTGGGACAGGGTTTTATTATATGAAGCACTTTTGCATAACCTGAACGGTTAAAGCGCACTTATGTTGATGATATTGTTGATGATTATGTTTGATGATGATATCTGGGCTCTGGTTATGCACTCACCTTTTTAAGATGCTTGTTAACCCATTTTGTGAAAGTCTTCTTTTGAATGGCATCGCGTTCGTCTGTTTGTGGAGAGAAAAATGTAAAATGAGAAAGGTTTATATTTAACTTTTAAACATTACAAAATGCAAACGTAAAACAAATTATTATTTTTCTTATTTTTTCTTGTCGGTTAAGATTCATGCAACTGCGCTCAATCGCGTTAAGTCGTTTAACGAAAAAGCAACACTTGAAATTAATAAATTAGCGAATTAAACAATAAACGACGATATGATATGGTCTAAACTGCAGGCGCTGACGCCATCAACAAAAATTGTCGCTGGCTTCACAAATTTATAATTTATGCTAAATTTGCCGCCTACTTTTAAAACAATAACAACAAAAAAGTATCAAAATCGAACTTTTATTCATAATAACTATATTTAATAATATGCGAGTATTTAACGCGTGGGCGCTGAATTATGGCCTAAACTTTTAATGAGCTTGTTTGTACAAATGTGATTTTTTTTAATACTTTTGTTGTTGTTTTAATTGAACAATTCATTAAATTTGGCTACGTAATTAGCCACATGCAGCGTAACGTTCGTCAATTGTCTAAATAAATCTCAGGGCCTCAGGCATTGACTTTGTCCAAAGTCCGATAAGGCTACAAATCTGATAAGTTTTTTGTTCACTTGATTTGTGGGCCTTAAAAAAGCACGCAGTTGACCAAAGCAATGTGTAAAAGAGATAGAGAGAGCGAGAGAGAGAGAGAGAGAGGCCAAACGGTGCTATTACATGCTCACTATCTATAGATAAGGACATAAAGACATGTTAGACTAGTTTCTCGAATTGATTAACCAAACACTTGTTAAATGCTTTCGAGAGAAGGGCAATTAGTGTCAAACGAATCTATAGATATATCATATCGTTCAAAACAAATCTGGTTTATTCGAACTAGAGTCTAATCGAATCTACGTATATATACATATATATAGTAATTAACTTGAACAACAAAGCCAATCGAACGTTCATAAAATACGCATTTTATATGACTCATATTAAAGAAGTCTGTTTGGCTACGACTTAAAGCTTAATATACATATACAGTATATATGAATACATTTGACTTTTGTGTTCATCTTAATTTCTTCATTTTATTTTGTTCTGATTATACTCAGATAATAATAATTATTAGCACTTTAAAATATAGGACTATCAGAAGCCCTTTTAAAACTGCAAAAGGATTCCAGACATTTGGGTTTTTGTGTGGATTCGGAGCATGTAAGTTTCTAAAACGTTAGACGATTTAAGTCGTCGATTTAAGTAATCACAAATATTGCTTTCTGCACATTTGAAATCTTATCGAATATATATAGCTATGTATGTGGCGCTTCGTCTGGAGTCACAAAGCAAGTTGTAAATCCATAAAAAAATAAAGAAAATACGGAGCGTACAAGCCGTCAATAAGAAAACAAAGTTCAGTGTCCATTTGACTGATATCAAGTCGAGTGTTAAGGTACATAGTAATAGTTGTAAATGGAAGTTTTACGGTTAATAAACCCGATAAATTGTAGTGCAGGGCAAACAACAACAGCGCTGAGAAGCAGAAACACAAAAGCAAAACAAAAAGTGCAAAAAAGTAAAAAAAAACAAAAAGAGAAAAAATTAACTTTTTTTCATAAATATACAGAAATCTCACGATAAAGAACGTTGGAAATGAGCAGACGTCAGAGTGTGAGGTAAAATAGAAAGAGAACGAAAAGAGCGATCAAAAACTTCACACTCTTACGTCAACCTCTCACCTGCTATCTTTCTCTCTCTTAACTCTTTTTATTATGTGTGTGTGTGTGTATGTGTGAAGGCTGTTAACGTGTTATTAATTGCATTTGTGTTCGCATTACTTATTGCTGACTAAAAACTGCTAAGCTAAAGTTCTACTTAATTCGCTACTGACTCACGACACAAGTGTTCAAAAATCTCTGTTTTACCCGCCCACCCTGCCACGCCCCCCTGAGTTAAACATTCATTCATTGTAAGCAAACAAAACCATTCAGTGTTTCCATATGCCAGCTTGTTGGTTGTTAGGTAATTCTATATAATGTAATGATATATATACTGTAAGGTAGGAAACACCAATTCATAAAACTTTAAGAAAAAAGCAATTTATCGACTGTTATCGATTTGTACAACATGTTTTATTGATTTCTCGGATATCTGAATGATTTTTACAAGCCGTTGAATTGGTTTCTTATCAGCTCGTGGTATATTCGCATCTATATTCTAAGAAAAACCCCATTCAAAAAATCCATCTAAAAATTACCCATTGATTTTTATCGATCAGTATATATTTATTAGTGAGTTCCGGGGTACTATAACTAACTATATGACTGCAGTTTTAGTGGAACGTAATTAAAAACAAGTTAAGTTCCAGCTATATGTTGGCTAAAACTAATTAAAACACATTTAAAATTATATTTGTTGATAGTTATCGATTGTTATTTTCTTAGTGAGATTTGGAATACATTTAAATACACGCACAAGCTCATATTTTCTATTCGAGTATTTTATTCATTGAGTAGTTTGAGATCAAATTTAAAATAGAAAAAGTTTTTTATAAATCTAATTCAAACTTAATTATCGATACTTATCGATTTGTTTAAAGTGACCCCTACCAATACCCACATTCTGAACCCAAATTGTGCATATATTATACGGGTATATACACACATTCCACAACCACATTTACACACACATAAACACATGCTCAACACACAAAAACGCCGCCATATGCGCCCTGAAGCTATCGATAATACGATTTTGATGTGAACTAGTTTTTGACATGTATCTTGTCTAATTTATGTTATTATTATGATAATTAGATAATAACTAGATGAAATACTTAGATATTAAGTATATCAAATTTCATAAATGGGTTACAGCTCATTTTGAATTTTTAACGCTAGGCGGATGTGCTATGGGAAATATCCAAAATGTGAATTAAGTTTGTTAAGTTCAGCATTTGGTGTAGGGTATTCCATTAATTTAAATTTGGCTTTTTAGCTACGAAAGTTTCCGAAGCTTATTGAGCTAATGTTTTTATAAAAATGAGTCAACACAATTTCTTTGGAATAATTAACTTCAAAATATTTATGAGTATATAATTGTATTAATAATTTAAAAGAGTTAAATCCCATCGACCCAAATTATGAATCGCACTGGCTACTATTATTCTTTAAATTGGATATTACTACATCCATTCAGCCATATAACGTACGATTTGACCCCGGGCCCCTACTTTAGTTAGTGCTCGGGTCACTTAGGCAACTCAACTATCGCGAACAGCAGTTGTCTTTTAAAATTATCACCAATTTTATAATGTTTGTTTAGCATTTGTTTGGCCTTTGTTAGAACTTTGTAATACCCTTTTTAAGCCATTTTACGACTACAGGGTATAACAAGTTTATCATTT
This sequence comes from Drosophila robusta, assembly GCA_035043565.1. Taxonomy (NCBI): domain Eukaryota; kingdom Metazoa; phylum Arthropoda; class Insecta; order Diptera; family Drosophilidae; genus Drosophila; species Drosophila robusta. The sequence continues at coordinate 9,614,890 of JAWNMW010000584.1, forward strand.
AAAGAACCCACACATGCCAGTCAGCATATCACAGTTCATAAATTTATAAAAATTCACTACGATTTGACAACACGAAAAGGTGTAAAAATGTGAGTGTGTGTGTGTGTGAGCAAGTGTCTGTGTGTATGCGTGTGTGTATCTCTCACACACAGTTAAGCACGCTATCTGATATTTCTCCTGTTGTTGTTGCTGTTCGTGAGCGCGTGATGATGTCACGTTCTAAGTTGAATTTGCTCCACGATTAAATGTTTGTTAACTTATTTTGTTGCTGTTCGACTTCAGTTTGGCGTCTTTAAAAAAAAGCAACGTATTTGAAGTTCGTTAATGTTTATTTTTGCATTCTGTCATCGCACTTTTCGATTAGCACACATCAATGCCAGCGGCAATGGCGAAGGACGTTGATTGACCACAACAATAAAACCAATAATAACAATCATAATACGAATAGTAACAATAATAATGGCAACAACAACAATTTAGTTAGCAATCATAATTAGTAGGCTTTTTTGCTTGATTTTTTTGATAAGCTCTTCGGCCAGTTAGTTCATTATGCAAGTGCCTATAAATAAGACATTTGGGTTGCGAACTTATATTTTATACCCTGCACTGATTGGAAATGGGTTAGAAGGGTTATATTAATTGTGCATTATTTTTATGTCACAGACCTATTATTAAATATGTTTATTAAGTGCGGTCTGCGTATTCTTCGTTTCTCCGATTTATTTTTTCTGTTCGATTTTAAAGCATCTGATTTTATATATACTCTGTAGCCAGTAAAAAAAGATTTAATGGTTTACAGAAATTGTAAGACAGCTGAGGTTCTCTTTATAAATATATATTCCCAATAGGTATCAAATTCCTACTTACATTTATTTCTTAAGTTATTGTCTAATGAGACTCAATGGGTGTCTGTTAGTCGTGCACACTTTTACGTATTTCCTTACCAGACTTAAGCTTTGATAAAATAACATAACGACATGGTCAGAATTATTTCCAACCCCATATATATGGCCTATATATACACATCAAAGCACTTGATGAGCGCAAAGTTCGGTTCATTTGAACAAAGTAAACAATAACAAAAGAATTTCAAAAGGCATTTATCATGGCTAAGCGCCGCCCATTAACAAATTAGCAAAATTGGTAAGCAATATCGAATTTCCATAGTTAACAGTTTCCACAACAAAAAAAAAACATAATTTAAATGAAAAAACAGTTTTGTGTCAACTTTAAACAAAAGTCAAATTTATAAAGAAATCAACATAAAAATCTCATAAAAATGTGTGTGTTTGGAAAAACATAAACTGGTTTATGTTAAGTTATTTCTATATACACATATATATCTATATATATATTAAATACTCAGACGTAATTCGTGGAATTTTAAAAACGACTAATTTGTTTGAGCGCGAGAGTTAATTGCCGCAGTTTGGTGGCTTGACTTCGGGATTGACCGAAAAGAACCAATGACAACTCAGCGAGTCAGTCAGTAACCAGTTTTTAAATATTTACGCGCAAAAAACGATAAAAATAAATAAATATTTTTGGTGCTGAAGCAACGTTAAATAAATATTGATTTTGCATACGACACGGGTGGACGACCCACCTAAAGGAGAGACGTTCCAAAACTCACATACTTAACCGGTGAAATGTTTACGGTAAACATGGGCTTGGCAGTTCGAACCACTCTTGGGCATGTTGAATGTCCATCAATTTCATGGTCAGGGTCAGTCAATTAAAGTGCTTTCATAAACAGAAAGGTGTCAAATAGTTTCTGTTTCTCTGCATATTCATAAGATATACACAAATATATACATAATTTATTGGTAGATGGCCTGGCTATCTTGGTACGACCTTGAACCCCGAGCAGCTGCTAAAAAGCCAGAGACCGTATCATAATCAGAATTAGAATGAGAATTATGCAAGCTTATTTCTAATCGAGATTTCGTTAAGCATTTGCAAATGCAAATCATTTCCGCAGGCGGCATTATTAATACTGCTTTTGTTAGTTAAAACATACGGGGAAACTGGCAAAATGCGACGCGGAAAACAATCAGCGAGTAGCGAGTGACGAGTAAAGTATAAAGAGTAAAAAGTATAAAGTTCAAAGTGAGCTTATGACGACGTAAAGATAAAGATAAAGAATAAATATTAGATCAAGAGTAAATCTAAGCAAAAATAACGAGTAACGACAGAAGGTAACGATCGGCAAGTCACGCTTCTTAGACCTTATTAACTGTCCAAAAAACACCGAGTATAGATTAAAATCCACTCGCAATGAAACGTATAAGAAGTTACGAGTAATCGCTAAAGATTAACATGTAGGAAGCCACGAGTCATAATGAATTATAATTATTATTCAACCGAACGTTCCTTATAACGTTTTTAAGAACTCGCAAATAACGAGTACAAAGAAACGAGTAACAGCTAGTTGAGCACTTGGACTAAAAGGGAAAACTCACTCACAAATAAGCAACGAGTAGCGAGTAAAAAGTAACGAGTGGCAGGTAAGGGCACTTTAGTTAGTTGAACAACTGGAGTAGAGGAAAACAGCCAGTCGCAAAACAAGCAACGAGTAACGAGTAGCGAGAAGCGGTCATCGGGCAGCGCGTAACAAGTAACGAGTAACGACCAACGAACAACGAGAGCAACTCGTGAGTTGCCAACAGAAAAAAATGAACCTTTGCCGACTTACGGATAATATCCCAATCTTCTATAAAATGATCCCAAATGGACATGCTACCTTTAAACTGCGTCAACGCATCCTCGTAACCGCCCTGCGGCTGCGCCTGCGTTGACGAGTGTTTGGCCTTTTTGGCCGCCGGACTAGCTTCGATCAATCCGTGCGAATGCCGATGTTGTTGCTGATGTTGATGCTGCTGCAGCTGCTGCTGTTGATGATGGTGATGATGATGACTGCTGCTGCTGTTGCTATGGCCATTGGCATACAATTCCCGGTCGCGTTGCTCCCGCTGCACCTGATGATATTCCAGAGTGCCATTGCCACCGCCAGGCGAGACAGAGATTCGTGCCGGCGAAGCAGCCGAGCTGCTCGTGGTTGTGGCATGATGATAGCTCTGGTGATGATGGTGCGTCTGCCTGGAGCTGCTGCGTTTCATCGAATTGGTGCTGTGCTGATGTTGCTGCTGACTGCTGCCATTGCCGCTGCCAGGCTCATGCTGCTGCTCGTTGGGATCGAAGCCGAGACGATCCTTATAATAGGAATGCGATGTCATCTTACGTTGTCATGAACATGCGGCACACACTGTGGCACTGTGCAAATACTTTCGCCGGCTGGATTTTTATTTGATATTATTATTTTTAGCACGTTTGTTGCAGTGTTTGTTTTTTGTATTTCTTCTTTTGTGGATGGCACTTTGTGATTTTATTTTTATTGCTCTGCTGACTGACTGATTGACAAAAACCAAAATGAAAGGCTAAAGTTGGAGTTGCGTGTTGATCTGTGCAGAGAAAATTCAAATTAGCCGCATGAGTCAGCCGTTACGTACTTGAACGTGAAATCAACGAATCGAATTGCAAAAAAGCCAAACAAACACTATAAAAACCAAGTGCATTTAATGAAACTTAAAGAAAATGTCGCTCGCTTGTTGAGGAAGTCTATTTTGCGAATCTCTCTCTAGTTTTGCCGGCATTTTGTTCCAATTGGCTGACAGCCAAAAAAAAAAACAGAGCCGCCGGCCACGCAGTTGCTTTGCGTCTCATTTGTATCTTTCGCATCTGTATCTGTATCTGTGTATTTTGCAAATGACAGAAGACTTGCTGTTTCTGCACTTTGGCGTCCGGCTCTTGAACTGTCCCGACAAACTACAGACAATTGACAAAAATAAATAAAAGGGGAAAAAAACCAGACAGTAGTTCAAATACCCTTTGCAGCTCTAATTTAGCAAATTTTTAAAAGCTTTTTTTAAGTTGAACAAATTTATTACGCGACAAAAACTTTTGAATATTATTATTATGAGTGAGCTAGGCAGAAGTGTTTTTTTATCAGAGAAAATCTTTAATGCAAATATCTTTAAAATAACTTTTTTATAAGAAATTATTAGTTTTTGTATCCATATCTATCTGTACTGAATTTTAATATAGAAAATTATATACTCATTTATTTACTGCATATTATGAATCTAATCTGTTTACTATGTGTTTTAGTTTTTTCTTTTGAAAACTATATAAGTAAATATCTATTTACAGATCTCTGCTACGTGTTTGGTTTAAATATATGACCCAAACAACATAATTAAGTTTTAGTGAAATATCTTTAACTTTTCATATAAAAACTAATTTATTTGTATATTATTTTTAAATTTTATAATATCCCAAGCTAATTTAATTATTTCTGCCTAAATTAATTCAAACCAGACGAAAGATTTACAGTTCCCCTTCATGAACTTCGTGAGCACGCAATGCCCTTATAAAGGGTATGCATAAGGGCGCAATTTATCTGTGTCTTTTAGCTCAGGGTGCGGTTCAGGCCGCAAATTGAAATTATAAAGATAAATTGAAATCAGACAGCGCAGCTGTCGAGACAGATAGAGGTACAGATACAGATACAGCTACAAAAGCTCAAGTAAAAGCGAGCAACGCTCTAAATTGTTTGTCTCCTGTGTTCGCTTTTTTCTTTCTTATTTGTTGCATTTAAAACTCAACAATGACAATAAAATATTGTACTTTCATTTGCGACAAAAACTCTGCATGTCGAGTGTATCTCACTTTTTTATTTTGGGTGCTTATTCAACTTGAATTACCAATGGAATTTCTTTGCTTGGGTTTTTTTTTTGTTATTTTGCATTCTCGGTTGCATGAGGTCAGCAGTTGGGGTGACAACAGCTGCCACTGAGGGGCTTTCTTTCTACTTCCAACTTCCATAATAAATGTATAAATAACTATATAAATAATAGTAGAAACACGCAACACGCAGATGGGCAAGGAGACACGCTGTCGCGCTGATTAGATACGAGTCGAGAGTGAGCAACATTCGGCCACAGATACAAATACAGATACAGCAAAAGATACGTTTACAAATATCTTTTGAATTTCTCTCTATCTTCGTGTAGTATTTTTCTTTTTTTTTTCAATTTGTTTATTGCTTCTATTTGTTATTGTGCATTGTGTTTAGTTTTCACACGACAAAATGTGGGCGTGTGGGCCTAAGGGGTCGGGGGACCTTATCAAACAAATTCGTTTTGCATTGCACTTTTAATCAATTTTCTATGGCTGCACATGGTTATTATTAATTTGTTTTTATTTTGGCAATTGGTTTTGTATAATTCGTTGATTGTTTAGTTTTATTAATTTGTCAATTTTCAATGTTGTTTCTTTAATTTGCAGCTTTCTTTACTGTTTTTATATTTTTTTAGCAGCATGTCCGTTTTCACTCATAATAGTTTTTGTTGCTGTAGTTTTCATTCACATGCAAAAATTCACACAATAAATCATAAAATGTATTTTTCTTGTTTACTAATTTTCACACACATTTCTATCGCACTTTTTCCAACACTGTCTGTGGCACAGTTATTTTTGTCCCACATGTCGCTTGTCTTTCCAGTTGGTGTGTTTTTGCTTTTCAACCAAGCCAGGCCTACGTTTACCTTCTTGTGCGAGCTTTAACGACAGAGAGGAAAGAGAGCGTGCGCTCAAATTGCATTCTAAAGCAAGAACAAAACTGTTGTGCTAAGCGCTCAATTTGTGCGTGCATTGTTCTAATCCAGTGAGCGCAATGGAATTAGTGAGAGAGACAGAGAGAGCGAGAGCTAAAGTAGGAAGAGAGCGCGCAACTATGCCAGGCATGTGCCAAGGAGCCCAAAGAATGTGGCAAACAAGAAATGTAAAAACTACACAGGTAGACTTTTTTCTTTTTTCAATTGAAAATTGAGACTGAGACTGCATTTTGTCATGACTAATTTTGCGGGCAATTCAACTGGAAATCGAAATGTGCGTGCACGCAGGCGCACAAGAACAAACTCGAAACGAAGGTAGCGCAAAGGGCACCCAAAAAAAATGTATGAAATAAAATAAAGAAAATAAAAGAGCGCACAAAAAAAACTGGTTATTGAATGAAAAGCCAGGCAAACAACAAAAATGGCAAAAACAACACACACCAAAAAAAAATAAGTCAAAGCTAAAGAAGTTTCTTGAGCGTCTTTTGTGCGGCGGAGACTTGGCAAATATTTGAAATATGCACACAGACACACATGGCAAGAACGAAACAAATACAGCTGCACCAAGTATTCCCGGGAAATGAAAGGGTGCTCTCCAAATTTGCAGTGTGAACATATTTATTTTTATTTTGTGTTTGGCTGATAAGCAACAGGCTACATAAATTATATGGTTTCACGCAGTCATTTAGTCACTTAATCAATAGATTTTAGTCACTCTTTTTTATAGTTTTTTTGTACGCACTAAAGATAAACACACGTTATATATTTGTTTTATATAAGCATTAGAATTGTAGAAATTATTACGCTTTTTTTTTGATTGCTTTCCCTGAAAATTTTGCACAATTTGTAATTTGTTTTATCACACGCTTAAAACACAGACACACACACACACACGACAACTATTTTTCGCGTTCTCGTTGTTGTTGGTAGTGCTTAGGGCCAAGTTAGAAAAACGGCTGTGCGTTGGCAGCAGAAATTTACAAATTCTTGTTGTTGCTGTTGCTGCTGCTGTCTATTTGGGCACTCAAAAAACGGGTAAAACTTTGCTTGCAAGAGGACGCCAACCGCTCGGTATCGTTGTTCAAATTGGACTGAGAAGACGGTCAGAGCACGATTTGAATGGGTGCCCGTGCTGCGAGCGCCTGAGTGCATGCATGTGAGTGAGTGTGTGTCTGTGTAACAGTGTGCGTGAGCTAAGCAGGTGTAGCGCAGCGCGGCCAAACGTCTCGTGCTCTCACTCTCTAACAAGTTGTTTGCGCTGCCGCTGCCGCAGCTGCTCTTGTTGTCTGTGTAGGCTAGCTGAGCGCGATCGTGGGAGCGCCAGAGCTAAAGCTCTTTGAGTGCGTGAGCGAACGTGAGCGAGCTATGTATGAATGACCCAAGCGAAAGACTCACTCAAAAAATGCCACATATTTGGTCAAGAAATTTGCTGTGCGCCTTTTTTATTTTTTATATTTTTTTCTTTTCTGCTGGTCTTTAATTGCGGCAACTGCGGGCGAGAGCGGAAACCGCTTATACCTAAAAGCGGCTCTCAAGCATGTGGGCTTGCAAAAAAAAAGCTAAGCAAAAAATAAGAAATATAAAAAAAGCAAAAGAAAATAAACCGCTAATGGTCATGGCCGTTAATAAACAAAAAGCCCTAATTTGGCTCGAAGCTGACCGGCTAATAGCAGCGCACAAAAATACAAAAACAAAAAAAGTAAATACTAAAATATAGTGCGCTGGGTATTCAACTCGACGCCGCGAGAGTATTTGCCGTTCTCTTCCAACACTTCCTTATTGCACGATATGCACGAAAATAGCCGCGAAATGAACTTAGAAAATGTAAACAAGGCGACGGGCGAAATGAGATGCGGGTGCGATAGCTGGAACGCCACTAGAATTGAGTGCTGGCCAAAAAGAAACAAATTATAATGCGGTTGAAAGAACTATTCGGGCGCTCTGTGCTTGTTGCTTATAAACATAAGCAGCTAAAACAAAAACAAAAACAACAACAACAGCAACAGCAAATCTATGATGTGTAAAAATAGTTAGGGAATCCATAAAAATGTTGAAATGCAAAGATTAACAAGTCATCAACAGAGAGGCCAAACAAAAAAGAACGAACGAACAAAATTCAACTAAACTAAAGAGCACGCGGAGAGCGCAAACGAGAGCGAGAGCTTTGCCAGCGCTTTAAAGAGAGGCGGCTGTCAAAACAGCTGAGCGAAATGGAAGTCGCAGTGCGTGTGCGTAAAGCACTTTGTCCAGCCGCGCTTAAATAAATGCATATTGAGTAATAAGTAGAAAGCAAGAATGGGGCTGAAAGCTTCTGAGCGTTCTTCTCATTGCTCAATAATAAATGGAGTTGGCATAAAATAAACAACAGTTATTGAGTGCAGTTCTAAAATTGAAAAGCCATTTGGGAAGTAAGCCTCATCATAGCAAGCTGTGCTCTAATTAAACGGAAATGCATGGAGCATGATGCCGTCATTTGAACAAATTTTGTCACTGGACCAATTGCCAAATTGATGAATTGTTGAGTCACTCGCCGAGTGAAGCCTTGAGACTCGTGACTAAGCCGCACTCCAAATTTGAGTGCAAATGAGTAGGCTTAATGCTGAAGCTTACCGTGATTGGGAGCGTGTTTCTATTTGAGTGTGTTTGTGTGTGTTTGTTTGTCTTTGGTTTAGCTTTGCCTTCCATTCATTTGCATGCCGTGGTCGCAGTCGAGTGATTCTGGTATCTAGATAAACACGTCGCACTCACTCACTCTCTCCCTCTCCCCGTCCCTCTCTCTCTGTTCATAAAGCAGCCCACTTGTGCAGCGCCCGCTTTTTGAGCTCTCAAGTGGCCGGCCTCAATCGATACAAGTGCGATATTCAGATTGCGAGCTGCACTCTTGGGCGTTTGTATGTCTTTGTGTGGGAGTTAAAACACGCTTTGGCGCGCTTACGCAAATTTCATTTTTAATTAGTAATTGCCCAGTTGCAAATCGTTGAGCTGATTTCCAATTGGCAGCATTTAATTGCCAGCTGATTGCTTATGGCTGTTTCAATTGCCTTCAGGCACGCCAGCTAGCCGAACAGCCGCAAATATGGCCATAACCAAGGCAAGTTCAGGCCCAGAACTACATACATATACATATGTATATAAAGTAGTGGGCTAAGCGCGGGGGTGTTGGGTTGAGTTCAAACCGGCGCCATTATTCAAAGTATTTGTTTTCATGAACTGCGGATTATGGCCAAGTTGTGCAGCTATTGGGAGGTCAGCAGCAAGGATAAATGCTTGATAAATGATCGAAGCTTAGTGAGACTGAATAATTTCGAGTGCGTTTCATGAGTGTTCGTTATTTATAAAGAACACTCATGTTTGTCAGCTATGGACAAGTTATACAACATTTGTAAAATAAAATATAAGTATATTTTCAGCAAAATGAATAGTACTCTTTATTGATCAACAGATACTAATTGAATATAATTATTCACATATAAATAAAACCTTACATAGGCATTTTTAAATAAATACCTTTCACAAGTATTCCATCTTTAAAGTCACAAAATTATTTTTAGAAGATTTTTCATTTGTGTGTATTGCTTACAAATGATTAAGAATATGACTTTGTTTAACACTTTAAACTTAAACATGTTGATTATAATAAGGAGTACTCATTATTAATGAATACTATTCGTGAATAACACTTATACGAATAACACTATAAAAAACAGTTACAGCTAATTTGTAAAATATTTTAGATAAATATATTTGGATAAGTATTCATAAATTGCCGTTGTATCTAATGTAACCCAAGATGCAACCCTGACTAGCCATTATTCATAAGAAATATTCACAGACAGCACTCATAAACTTGCCAAAATCAAACTCTCCTAACCAACATTCATTTAAATTTGAAAAACGAGTACCCATTAAGTGGTATTCATTACTAACTCCCTTAACTACACCTAATTTAATTTCGTTTAAAACATCATTGTCACACATTTTTATGGTGTGCTCACAATTATTCATAAAAAATATTCAATAATGGTATTCATAAATAACTTACTTAAGTAATCCCAAATCTGAATTTCTTTAATGAACAAAAATAACATATACATTTTAGCAATGAGTACCCGTTATTCATGAATAGTATTCATGAGTACACTCATGAGTGTTATGCAATAGATTAGCCGCAAATGCATACAAAACAATCTTGGGCAACATTTGACGACATCCGACTAGCCAACCTACCTTTTTGCCGTCTATTACAAGCTGCCCACGCGCTGACGCCCAAACCACTAGAATTCCGCCTGTCACCGGGCCACATCCGTCTCATGACAAACCAGCAACAGACCCGGCCCGACCCGTGCCAAGACCCGACCCAAGCCCAGACTCAGACATTTCCCGTATTGCTGCAAAAAAAAACTTAAGTGCCGACTGTGCAAGGGCGTCAACCGAAGAGCAAATACGAGTATCAGTCACTCAGTCAGTGAGTTATTCACTTATTCGCTAAGTGCGCGTCATGCGCTTAAAACTGAAGATGAAGACATTACATATTCCTGTTATTGTTCAATGTCTCTGAATGCACTCGAAACAATGTCCGAAATGTAAAAATATGTCAATGTGGTATTCGGCATTAAAACCCGTCAACTGTTCGAATTCGACTTGGGAATGACTAATAAAAATAAAGGTACTTTTTCGCAAACTAAACAAGTAGTGAAAGAAGTAGGGGGAGAAGAAAAACAATGGAATTTTCATGTAGCTGGTAACACACATACTTTTGTTTCACTTTGGCAATGACAACAGGGCCCCATCAAGTGACCCAGTGACAGAGCCCGAGTCCAAGTCCGACCCCGTTCCCGAACCCGAACCCAACCCCGAACCCAGCCCCTCCCCAGCACGAGGTGCTACCAGATCGTCACATACATATACACTCGTATAACCCCAGACAGGTTTTGTGTTGTAGGCGTCGCGACGTTTCTTGTACCGAGTAAAATGTACGTAGGGCAAAGGGTGTCTTACATTCCCCGAGCGTTACGTGACTGAACCAGAACTACGTGACTATGGGGGGTATGGCGTGAGTGGATTTGCTAGAGACATTGATTGATGAAGGTTGACGTGTAGGTCTAGACATGTCTAAGTCTTTTCTAGCGGGCTTCAGAGCTTGGCTTTCTTGGAAGGTAACACGTTAGAGTTCGATGTTGAGAATCTATTTGGAAAAATATGGCACAGATATTTATCTATAAATAGGACTTTGTGGAGGGAATTCAAGAATTATTTTCCAAGATTTCTACTCCATCCTTTTATCTAATCATTCTTTAACACATCATGCATTGTAATCCTCCAATGGATAGGATCGTTATAACCTGAGATTCCTTCTTACTTCATTTCCCATTTTTAAGGACCTACAATATTCACAAGTGATTTCCTTTTTCCAAAATTCCTCATTATCGAGATTTTTCCTTTTTTCTACATGTTTTTTACCTTTTAAATTCTGCACGAATTCGATCACAGGAAAAAGGGACTGAAGGGAAGTTTGATCCATACTTTTTGTAATCTTGTAATGTGATTGAAGACGTCTGTGTCCCATAATCTTTTAGTTTGATATTCCCTGGTAATCCTCTATCGCCTCTACTCTTCTACTCTATCTTTGTAATTCTGTTCATTGTCTCCTTCTCCTAATGCCTTCTCCTAATTTTAAATGTAGTCGCTATCCCTATTAATTTCTAGGGTATCTCTTTGCCGCACATCTCCCGTTTGCTGGCAAATCTCACTTGTTGACGTTTTATTTGCGTGTAATGTCATTTAAATGATTTGCGCGATTGTTGTTGGCTTTGTCAAAAGGCCAACTTGTTTTACAAGCCAGTTTTACTTTTTTCCAGCAGTGACGTCATGGGCAACAACCTCCCACACAGACATAGAGGACAAATCCGAGCACAGCTGTGATATGTATAACATGCCATAAATTAACCAAAATACAAAAACAAAAAAAAATAATGATAATCGCTTTTGTTGTTGCAATATTTGGTTAAAAGGAATTTGTCATTGAGCGAATCCCGAATGCTGATCTCATTGCAGTTTTCTGTGAAAGTTTCTCGATTGAAGTTGTGGGCGGAGAAGCAATAATAAACAATAAAATACACAAAACACTTGTTTGTTTTATTGTGACACTTGACAACCTCAAAACGCAATTGCACAACAGCTGCTACGGGATAGGAGATAGGGGAGGCATTGGGGGTTAGGGGGAGTTAAAGAGCTCGTAGTCTCTTGACCTCGCATTGGCATATAGTGTATGCTTGTTGTCGGCGTCACTGGCAATTAGTAGCGTAATTAAATATTTGAGTACAATCATTTTTTTGTTGATGTTGCCATGCAATGCAAATAAATTTTGTATTGTTTCATTGTATGCATAAATGTTGTATTAATTTCGGTATTTATTTAATATACCCTGTAGTCAAGAAAAAACGGGTGGAAAATGTGCAATAAAAAGTAATAACGGGGATTTGCAAACACTTTGAGGCATTCTTTGACTGATCTAGAGTTAATCATCATCTATCTTTCTATCTGACTTCATGTAACTCAGAGTTGATATGAACTAAAGCCCCAAAATTTGCTATATTATATATATATAATATTATATTTGAATATCGTTGGAGACAATTCTCACCGAAAATGATCTTAGCCCTAGAATTGGTAATATATTTGATATTAAACCTATTCAAAAAGTACTTCAAAAAAGAGTACAATAACTAATTGGGACTCTTTATACGCGGCTAGAGAGAAACTTCCAGTCAAGTACTCTCCAGCCTAGAGTAATCTTGTATTATTTTAAATTGCGCAAAGGCGGCAACGGGCTTTTGATCAACGCTTATTTTTGGCATATCCAAAGACACATAGTCAAAAAAGAAAATAAAAAAAATAAATAAAAAAAAAACAAAATTCTGTTCCGTTAAGAGTTTTGTGTGTGTTTTGGAGTTGACAAATTGACACACAAAATTGCTTATCTTAATGAGTCAGAGCAGCCAGAAAAAATAAGAAAAAAAACGAAACAAATAGCTACGGCTACAGCTTGGGAGCTGTTCCATCTGGTTACCTCAGGCAGCCTTGGGGCACGGGGCAGAGATAAAAACAAAAACAAAAAAGAGCGATACGAAAGATGTGTGCAATCTATACACGGTAAATATTGATGGTACGAACTATACGAAATGGGGAAGTGGAACTGGAAACTAGAACTAGACAACTTAATAAGTCAGCTGACCTTCGGTTCAGTTCGGTTCGGTTCGCAGAGGTTCAGTGAAAACGTGGTCATAACTCAGAGCGACCAGCTAATTATGAAAGCAATGCACATAAAGTCGACAATAGATCGTCAGCACATATCATCATTTGCTATCGATTTATAGAGGTATTTTGGTATATAAATTTACGAATTTTTTTGTTAAGGTTTTAAATCTGTTTTTTGCAGCGGCTAAGTCGTTAAATTCAAATTAAATTCACAAGCACTTAAAATTGTCATAATTTCAAACGGTTAATTACGTTTGGCAGCTAAAACAGCTTAAGAGCGAGCGAGAGAGAAGCAAAAAAATGTATAAAAAAATGCAAATTGAATTGAAAACTAATTAGAGATATCAACACACACACACACACACACACACTAGATTTGACAACACGCCCCGCGATATGGTCGACACGCATACATAATGACAATTAAAAAACCAAAACGAAATCAGAAAGAAATAAAAATCGAAAGAAAAAAACGCAGAAATAAAGAGAACTACGAACTACGTGCCTACCAAACAGAAGCAGGTTTCAAGTGCAAGAACAGCTCCCAGCCGATGATGGAGGAGAGGGAGGAGGAGCAGTGAGGAGTAGGAGGAGTGGGAGGCGGCCGGGACCTACAAACAGTTATCAGTTTTCAATTAACAACATCGTGTTATGTACGCGCAGTAGGCGTATCGTATCTATAAGATACAAAACAAAGCGCAATGCCGAAAAAAAGAACACAATGACAAAATGAAGAGCAAAAATATAAATTACGAAAAAACAAAAAAAAATACCCTAAAATTCAAACAAATCACAAAAAGAAGAACCGAAATTCACAAGTTTCATGCCAAACTGGCGACAACTCTGGCAGCTCTAACTGACAGGCCAACTGTACTTCCGGTTGGCGGGCCTGTTGCCAAGCCAATTAGCCATTAAAACAGTGCACACGATCGTTTGTGAGCTGCATACCAAATCAATCGCATAGCCTTAATATATGCCATCGAACAACTAGAGGCAAGTCATGAAATTTATTAATGAAATATGCTAAAATACAAAAGTCGAAGCGACGAGTCAGGGGATTGGCCTGTCCCACTCGATATCAAGCGATAACGATAACAGGCATCAGTGAGTGATGCATTGTGGCTAAAAATAAAAGCTTATGCTTATTATTCACGAAGCTAAAACAAAACGGAGAAGACTTTTATTGGGATAGGCCCAAAAATGGCCAATTTGATCGATCAATGCGTAACGAAATTGACAAAAAATAAATAATATACAAAAAGTAAACATGCAAATTATTTAATAATAAAGAAGATCAAATACACTGAGGTAAGATTTTAATCTTTTAAAAATTATATAATAAGATCGCCATATGTATGGGATGAGTTATTTAAAAAGAGCTAAGTTTATCAGTTGATAGTTTATATTTATTTAGTTACATCAGTTATGAAATTCAAGACATATATTTAGCAATCGTAAAAAATTCTACATACAGTTTTTACTACTTTGTTGTTTACTGATTCACAACTAAAACAGGATGGATAATTTCTGATCTTATTAAAAATTAAAATTCTTATAATTAAATAAAACTTATCACTTTCTCCTGTTTATTATAGGTAGTATATTTATAATTAAGACCCTAATGTACAAATTTAAGTATCAAGTTTTCGCAGCTAAGCTTGAAATAGCAGAGCATAGAATAAAAACTATTTGATCAATGATTCTTTCTACTAAGCTAATTGGCCAAATTGAGTATATATAGATATACCTTCAATCTTGTCCAAGCTGAACATACTAACTTAACTAATATACCCTACGCTAGGGTATCAAAGCGACTCGTGAATGGTGTCAGAAATGCAGCCCACGCGCTCAACAGATTTGAGCCGGCAAAAATAACCAAACCACAAAAAAATACAAAAAATTATCAGAATTGGCGCAACTAAATTAGGAAAACGTCGCGCAGGCGTACTTTTGGTAATAAAAGAGACAGCTATAGAACAAAAGAAGGAGAGCGCAATAGCGTCTGTGTAAACTGTATTAAAAATAGGCATAAATTATAGCGCTATAAAAATGATGTTTGATCAAATTATTAACAAAAGCGGTCCAAAAAATCATGGTTGAGTAATGATTGAATGGGCTTGACTGAAAAAGGGGGTAGGGGGGCACAGCTGGAGCTGTGTGTGTGTGTGTGTGGGCGTTCGATTTTATTAGCTGAATGCGAATTGTTGACTCAGAGCTGATACAAATGTTTGTTTTTTGTTTAGCTCTTTTTAAAGCCAAGTTTTTCCGTTACATGAACAATTTCGGGTAGGTGTGCGTGTGTGCGAGTGTGTGGGTTAACTGGTTCAGGGCTAATTAAAACTTAAACAGTACCAACAACAACAGCAACAACAGCAAATGCAAATGCAAAACTTTGCCACATTAAAAGTTGTGTCCAAACACGTAACAAACTTTGGAATCTATTTTTTTTCTTCTACTTTTTGCATGCGAATCAAGTTAGCTGCAAATCGGGTCGAATTGGCTCAGAGCCTACGCAGTTTAAGCCACAAACTGCCGCCAGTCGTGGGTGTTTGTCTGTGTGTGTGTGTGTGCCACGCCCCTTAGCCTCCCCCTCTAGCTGTCAATCTCAATCAACATTTTTTTCTAACTGAAGCTGGTTTTCGTTTTCATTGCAGATCTTGTCTCAAGTCTGGTTTTTTTTTGCGATTTGTATTCATTTGCAATGGAATATAATTACAATTGTGGGCGTGGCTCAATAACAGACTCTCATTTACATTGCGGCGTGGGCGTCATGGAAAGTGGAAAAGTGTTAAAAGTGTTTTGTTGTCTCTCTTGTTTGAAGCACAAATACAAAGTCCAAGGTCAGTCGATTGGATTAGCCAACTAATTTGATCTTGAAATGTCGCGCAGAGATTATTATTAAGTAGATGAGCCAAGCTCTAGAGAAATCATCCCACATAACCATTTTGGGGTTTATTTAAATCAAACAGCTCATCAAATTATTTATAAACAAATATTTAACACCACATTTGATGACTGCAAATGATAAACAAAATTGAATTGAGAAATTTTAACAACGTCGTTAAACAACAAATGAGAAAAAAACTCAACAAGTTGTTTTGTTTAAATGTGCATAAAAATTAAATATAGATTAAATGGAAATTAGTTCAGCTTTGGCCAATTTATTTTTACTCTGACCACAAGACCCATAAATTTGTAAGACATTTAATATAAGAAAAAAGAAAATAAATCTAACAAATATAGAAAACTATGTAATTTTAAATGTACAAAAATGCAGTTGATATATTGAAATATTTTAAATGACATCAAAACATATAAATCCTTTTTAAAGTAGAAAACATAGTCTAGAAATATTCTATAAATAGAAGTATATATAGGGGAAAATGTCTTAACTTATTGTCACCAAAATCGAATGTAAATCTACGTTGTAAAGAAATTCTTAAACTAATTCAAGCAAACATTCCAATCCACTTCACTGTACTCCATTCCATTTCCATCTCGGGCACAGCGAGGAGGGATTACAAATACCTCAGAACCCGTCCCGAGTGAATTTTGTAGAGCATTCAATAGGCACACAATACGCAAAAACGCTGGCAACAATATATGTTTGTTCGCCCGAACAATGCCCTCAACGGAGGCAGCAAATGACGGCGACATAAATTTCAATTTTTGTGTTGCAAATGCAAAAAGAGAAAAAAAAACATGGCCCGATACAAAACGTTAGTAAGAGCTATGAGGCTAGAGGGGCCGAGGGGTGGGCGGGGCTGCCGCGTGACTCTGTGGGCTGCGTGGCGACTCCGTTGGCGGCACAGAAATAGAATAAAAGCGACAGCAGCGGAGGCTGCACCGTTAGGCGTGGAATTAGCGCATAATATGCGAGTTTCCAACAGCGGATTGGGAGCAGCAGCAGTCGCTGCGGAGAGAGGGGATGGGGGGAGGCTAGGAGGGGGAAACGTATTGAAAAAATGTCAATGCAGCGTTGCAGTGTCGCGATTGAGTTGCACAAAGTTGGCAAACTGCGGCACTCAGTTCGACGTGCACTGGCTCAAATAGGTGCAATGAACCCAGCCGGCGTGTGGAAAACAGTTGGGAAAACTACCGTCTGATCCCTAAGCGAGTGGGCGGCGCAAATGTTTGGCCAAAGAATTGGCACACACAAGTGTTTGTCGGCGTCGTGGGTGGCTTTGTTGTGCAATAAAATCAAAAAGCATATTAATTGTTATTTAAAAGTATTAACGTAACAGGTTTTTTTTAAACATTTTTGTTATAGTCAAATTAAATTAATTCTTTGGAAATTCTTTAAAAGAGATCAAAGCCAAAAAACAATTAAAAACAGCAGCCGGGTGTAACCGACTACAGTATAATAAAAAGTCGAACAGATCGATCGAAATTATTATTGTTATTTTGGAAAATATCTACTTTTTTAATTTGTGTGTAAATAGTAATAGCAGCCTTTAGATCTAATATCATATCATCGTATAAATATTTATTTTATTATGGGAAACTACCAATTTATCAATAATAAATAACATATATTATATATTTAATTTAAATTAATTCTGTTATTTAGTTAATTTTTAATGTAAATTAAAAGCAATACGTATAATTTATAATTCCTCAAAATTGAGATCACAAGACTGACAAAGAGATTGTCGTTTCGACAAAGGATGACGGTCCAGGGATTTATTATATTTATGTTTATTATCACTCACCTGCTATGCGCAACACGGCACGATCGGCCGGATCCAGCTGGAGTATGCTGAGCGGCTTGTCCTTAGCCCATTCGCTAAGGGATTCGCGATCCATCATAATGTTGGCGGCGCTTCCCGTTGATGCATAGATACGTCGCCTTTTCGACAATTGCTGCTCGGATTGATGATGCCGTGGCTGCAGCAGCGGGCACGAGCCCGACGTGGCCGATGTATAGCCGTTGCTGTTGATCTCCTCGCCCCGACCGGCGACCGCCAACAGTTGCGGCGAATGTGGCGATTGCGGTGTGGAGCGAGAGCGGACGTAGCTGCGCGGGGACGCCGTTTTTGCGCTTTTTTCCTGTTGTGGCAGCGGATACTCAAGGCGTGTGCGAGGGAGATAGTAGTTTCTGTTGTTGTTGCTCTCTCGCTTTCTCTCGCTCGCTTGCTCCTGGTGTGCCCTTTGTTTGGGGTTTGTTTGTTTTGTTTTTTACTTATGCTTTAGTTAAAATTGTACTATAATTTGGCTAACATGATTTTTGTTCGTTTGTAATACTTGGCTGTAAATTGAAGAGAGAGAAAAATATTATATTAATTATAATTATAATATAATATAATATATAATTTCATGCTTTTTTTCATAATCTATATTTAAGAGCTAATAGTGGTTTGTATAGTTTTATTTATTAGTTTATATTTTCATTTTTGACATTTGACATTTTCATCTCTTTTTTTTTGTACTTAAAGTTAAATGTTTTCTGTTAAGCTTTTTTAAATGTTATTTTATTTTATTTTTATTATTTAGAGGGTTACTATTTTTTGTTATTAAATTTATTGACCAATACACATTTTTTTTATGATTTATTCTATTTCCATAAAATTGTTTTGAAATTTTACTTTATTGATTATTTACGAGATAGTATTTTGGTTTAAATATGTTTTAATTTAATTTTTAAAAGATTCATATATTTAATATTGTATTGTATTAAGGTATATTTTATCTATGTTAATTGTTATGAACTTTTCCATTAAATTGTATTATCTGCGTTACTTAAGATACATTTTTATAAAAAATATTTGTATGCGCCACAGTTTGAAAATCATTGCACCTGCCCGTTTCAATTGCATACTTTTAGGCGGCGCTGTAATTAACAGCAGCTGCCTCTGTCTGGCTTTACATATATGTAGTATGCAGCAACTACAGCAACAACGACAAACAACACTTGTTATCACGCGCTCGCTTCGCTTCTGTTTGCCAGTGGGTCAATGCCGGGCAATAAAAACAGGAAAAAAACACACGTAAAGCTAAAACAACAAGCGGAAGACGGCATTTGCGATAATTCATGCGCACATTCACAGTTTAACAGTCATTGTGCTGTGGATAAAAAGCAAAAATCACCACAGAAAACAAAAACAACAATAACAACAAAAGCGCATGCAAAGCCGCATTCGAAGTCGAAAAACGGTCGCGCAATTTACAATCAATGAAATTCGAACGAGCAACGGCAACTACGTTTGCTGATAAACAACGGTGCACGTGTGCGTGTGTGTGAGTGCAGTAAAATGTCAACACAACCAAGACGGCAAAGAGAGAGAGAGCGCGCCTGCACAAATGCGAGACCGGTTTATTTAACAGAGAGAAAGAGAGAGGGAGCGTGCGAAAGGCAGCGTGAGAGAGCATTTGCGCAGGCGCAATGCAATGCCGGAAATAGAAGGCGACGTCGACGCCGACAGCGCTGCAGACATTGCGAAGCAGCGTGCATGGTGCAAGAGCCAAAAACGTTGACAGCAAACGTCGGGCCAAATAGGAAATCTCACAAGAACAAGAATAAGTTTTTATTTGTATAGCTTGCCGTTAGCTTCCAGTGGAGCTGGGCTAACTTTATCTCTTTCTCTCTCTCTCCCTTTCTCTCTTTCGCTATCTGTAGCCCACCGGCTCAATGGCCAATTATCGCTGGTAAATTGTATTATTATTGAATGTCTTTTGGCACTGAAATAACTGTGTGTGCGAGTGTGTGTGTGTGTGTGTTTATGGGAATTGTGACGCGTTTTTGTTTTTTTTTTGCCGCATGCTTTTTATGACTTTTATCAATGCCTGTGGACACTTTTGGGCAGTCACACAAAAAAATAGTAAAAAGAAAAACTAACTGTACACAAAAGCGCTAAAATAGTCAAGGAGAAGTGGGAAGAGAGAAGACGGGGGTAGATTGGCCGCTAGGCAAACGTGATTGGCAAGCTTAAGAGCTTAGGCTTCAACAAATCACGGGGCCGACATTTACCGCTCAAGTGCTTGTCAAACTGTAACCGTCGCTGACAAATGCTGACGCCGGCGTCAACTTAACAAACTTATCAAAAAAAAAGAACAAAAGAGGCAAAAAAAATTGTGAAATATTTGTGTGCGTGCGCTTATCAGCAGATAAGCAAGAATTTAATTGTTGACTGATAACTTGCAGGAAAATAGAGAAAATGGAATAAAAAACAACTAAAGCTATGTGAATAGGCGGCCTTAACTTTTGTACCTGTCTAAAAAAACTGTTAAGCTGAGCGCGATTCGAACTAAATACGAATGCTGATCTAATCACGACCCCAATCAACTGAAGGCTGTCCAGACGTTGATTTATCGTATTGCCCTACCCTATATAGAGTATCGGTCGAGACAGTAGCTCAAAAGAGCTCTAAAACAACGTTGTTTTATTTTTAATAGATTTAATTAAGAACATCCGAACGGTCGCAGAATTTAACTTGCAAATTAGCTGACGGGCAAATCGACAAAATAGAAAATGAAAACGAGACGAGACGCGTCGAATTTGCCCTCCAGCTGCGTCGTGGCTGACGACAGCGCAAATATATATAATCAAGATTAAAGGGCCCGGAGGAAGGTGGTGCATGTGGCCGTAAGACAAGGAGCTGTCAGCACACACTGAACCACATCAAAAAATGGATGTGAGCTAAAAATAAACTTGTGGAAATTCACTTGAAACCATTGCGAATGCTTTAAATAAATCAACACCACAACCAGATAGAGAAAGAAAACAACTAAAAACCCAAAATACATAAATTTTAAGTCATTTTCACTTAAAAAAAAAGATAAATTACTGCAATCTTGGATTTGAGGCCAGATTTAAATGCATTAAACTATAGGATAAATAATATTTGAATTACAACAATCACAATCGGTGGAGTTTTGCTAAAGCTATGGAAGCTTATAATTTTTACCTATACCACATATATGGAACTATTTAAGGTACAATTCCAACATAATTATAAAAAAACCCTTAACAAAACACCAATCCTTATCAAAATAGGTTTAGTTTTGACTAAGTAATTGGCGATTATATGGGAGTCTTTGAGGTAAAATTTTGTTTCCAGATGTAAATGCAGCATCAAACCAGAAGCGAACGCATCACACCTGAAAATCGGGTAGGTCATGACTAAGTTATGGTAGTTGAAAAATTGTACTCATAACATAAATGGGATTATTTTAGGTAAAGTTTTAACTAAAACATATTAAATTGTGAAAAATTAGTAAGAAGGAATGAGCTAATTTCGCTTTATCCAGAACAATTAATGATATTTAATTTCACATTTGCTATACTCAAGCTTTCGATATATCCACAAACCCCAATTATTTTTTTCTTTTTATTCACATTCCTAGACCCTGCTTATCAACTGGAGCGCCGGAACTGGCGGGTTTGAATACAATCACAAAACCCTCTACAACGACCAATGCCACATTTATTACTCAAAATGCCACATTTATTACTCAAAATGTCGTTTCTTGAGCTCTGCGAAGAGCCCATAAAAGAGCACTCGAAGGGGAATCCATTTCAGCCAGAACGCGTGAATTCCTCGCACAACAATGGCAAATGGACAGTGGATATTGGGACAGACGGCTGGCAAAGGTGATTGCACGTGGTTGCAGGGAGAACGCAAAACCGGAGCTTAGATCAGCATTGGGGTTCCCACATGAAAGAGAGAATACCCGAGACTTGGGCAACCACAAAGTCAATTAAGCGACAGTTGAACGGACAATAACAGCAAATAGGAGAATAAAAAACCGTCACAAAACAATAAACGCTGATAAAAACGCACACATGGGCAACCAGTTTGACAACGTCATCGCTTAGAAAAAGTATAACAAAAAATCATACTAGTTGAGTGTATTCTTGTTAAGGGTAACCAAAGATTAATACCCTGTACGCTGTTGCTACTAAACCTATATTCGCTAAAAGTTATAAATAAAATATATACTATGTGATATATAAATATATAAACAGTTTTAAATTTAACTACAACCAATATAGAATTCATCTCACTTTCTTAAAATTTTGAAAACATTTCGTTCCTGATCTAGGCTAACATCTTAACATTTAAAATCGGAGTAAATCTATCTTAAACGAAGTAAAACTTTTTTTAGATATATTTTTGGCATTAACGAAGAATTTTGTTTCTTAGATTGGGAACCTTTTAAAATTGTATTTGAATTGAATAAAAAATGTATTTTTTAGTCATTTGTGTTTTTTTAGATTTACACTATGGATAAATAACTCCTAAATAACTCCTAAATGTGAGTACTGTAAGATTACTAAAAAACTAATTAAAAGCCTCGAGTCCCTCCCAAAATTAGCTAACTAACCTGATCAAGTATATATATGTAAATACTTAATAGGTTAATATAAGCTTCCTCCTAACTGTTAGCTTTTATCTTCAATTACTGTTATCTTCGCACAACTGTAATATATCCATTTTAGTTACTAATGTCAAATGCGTACAGGGTATAAATATAGAATATGAAACGACATTTGAGCAGAAGGTGGTTCGGAGGGGGTGGGGGTAAGCGATTTAAGCCCAACCATGGGAACTAAATGCCGTACAAATGTTTAATTGTCTCACAAGCTGACAGGCATTAATAAACGGCATTAGTCTCGATTTATGAAAACTAGAACCCAATGAAATCATATTCTAAATTGCATTGATTGAACGAACGACTCTATTAGATCATTATTTTTTAGCGCTACGGGTCAGCTATTGGCCGGGTTATGCGATCGTTGATTATGTCATGGGTGCCTTGGGGCTGTGGGGCAATAACAACAATAAGTTATCGAAGCAGCCAACGGGGTCGCTCAATTAGACAACATTTTGCATATCAGTTGAAAACGAGTTCAATTAAAATATTTTTGAAAAATTTTAATTCCACTTCCAGTTCACATTGGGTGTTTACCAGCTGCTGTCAGCTGACACGCGGTTTAATAGCTAGTCTGAGTCATAGTCTAGTTTTTGATTGTCAAAAATTTATATTTAAATATGCAAAACTCAAAGGGTAAATTTGACATTTTTATTAGATTTGCAGTTTTAATATCTTGTGTTTGCTTTTCTATAGGATATCTTGGTTTGCAAATTGCAATATCTACAATTGTAGTTGGGAATATTTAATCGATACTGCTCAACACTTTTCCAATTGTTTCCAATTTGATTCTCTTAGATTATTCATTTTTATTTATCTTTGCATATTTGGTTCTATCTTTAGCTGATTCTTTAATATTATTCCAATTTCCCAGCTGTTGTGAGATTCTCTTATATATTTTATTATCTTATTTGCATACTTTGCCCTGTTTTCATCTCATTCTTTCTTGCTAATATAAGATTTTCTTATAAGTTATCCTATGATACGTTGATCAATATTAATCTCGATCTCTCATTATCGCTGACAAGTTCTGATCAAGAATGTTCTAGTTATGAGATGCTCTTAAAAGTTACTTTACTAGCAATTTTACTGTCCTAGGCATATCTTGATCTTGATCACATTCTTTGAAAATCGCAGATCATTTGCCTGTTAAGATCAATTTTCTCTTTGAACCTTTGAACTTTACTCTCTTGCACTATCTATAAGCACATCCCGTCTCATTCTCGACCGGTTGCTAATCATTACTTAACAGATCGGTTGTTCCTCAAAGATCAGTCAGTGTTCGGAGTGATCATAAGTTTGCATCATCTAGTCATCAGTTCGTCTTTCATCTTTTCAACTGTCTAGCCGCTAATTGTTAAATGGGCTCGCTTTTGAAAACACTTTATTTTCATGTTTACGAGCGTCAGTTGGCGGGCTAATTGGGGCTTTCCTTTCACAGTGAGGCCTAGAGAATATAGTTTTTTTCTTTCAATTTTTCAATTCTTTTTGTAGGCGTTGCCTCTGCAGAACTTTAATTAGTTGGAAGTTTGAAGTTGAGGGCTGAGTTATTAAAAATATTTCTGTGGAAATTGACTTGTTGATTGCGCTAGTTGTTCGCTTATCAGAGATGCCCCGCGCCAGATAATTCTAGACATGAGCTCGATGATGCAATGCAACAAGTTATCAATAAAGTTTTTCATTCATTTTTTCTCCACCTTCGTTTTTGTTTAGAGCATAACTTAATCTACAATTGCGGGCGAAAAGTAACAACTGTAATTAGGCTAATCGGATACCTCTAGACACCTTTTTGGCACGCCCTTAATTCGCATGCAACTTGAACTTTAGCCACGGGTTCAGCTGGGACTGGGCGTCACACCCAAAGCGAGGGCAACTTTTTAGCCAAGAGCCGATGGAAGGAGTTGAGAGGAATAAAAACATGGGCCAAGTGCATGGTAGAAAAAAAATAAGGCAGAACTTGTCAGACGGCAAAAAAAAAACAGAAGAAGAATAAGTAATAAAAACAGGCAGACGAAGCAGTAAAACAGCTACAGTCAACGCTCGAGTGCATTTTCCGGGCCAACAGCAGAACGACAACAACAACAACCCTTCAGTTGTTGTTCTTTCTAGGCTAGGGCAGCAAATCAATTTGATGATGTTACAACTTGTTAAGAGAGATGGATAGAGGGAGATAAAGAGAAAGAGGGAGAGAGAACTCGCTGCTGCTTCATATATGAAATATTATATACAGTGCACGCTCGCTAATTAAAACAGTTTGATTTCAAACGTGTTTTTCAATTTGCAACTAATTTAAAAAAATGAACATATTCGAGCTTATAACATGCATACAGTGAAAACTCTACTGACGCACAACTCGCCAGAAGAGTATGTATATAAATATTTATTATCCTGTTTTTTTTTTTAACTTTTAAACATTTGCAAAAGTATTCATTAATAGTTTTTATCCTGAATTTTGTTGGAATTTTTAAATATTTGCAAAAGTATACGTAAATAGCCTGATTTTCTTTTTAATTTTTAAATACTTGGAAATCTATAATAAAATATTTGTTGTCCTGGTTTCTAATTGTTTATATTTACGTCCAATTTGAATTAAAAAATTTCTCATTCATTTTTTAAAATATTTAAATATATATTCAAGCGTTTTAGAGTGCAAGATAAATTCAGTTTCTAATAAAACAATTGAGTACCAAATTTTGAAATTTCCACTTAGCCAGCGCTTACTGTATTAGGAGCTGTCAAACGGCCAACGCTGAATCGCGTGTGCGTTTGGGGGTTGATTGCGTGCATTTGGCAGCAGCCACTGAACTTTGTTATAAAAAGAACAAGCAAAATAAAGAACACAAAAAGGAAATTTAAAAAAAATGTTTTTTTTTTCAAGATTGTAAACAGAGAGCCGGCATAAACATAAGCGCTAAGAGCGGATGGTCTTGCACTCTCTCACACTCTCTCCCTATCTCTCTCATTCTCTTGCGTACTTCTGCATGCGCTGTATGTTTATTGAATGTTGTTGTGGTCAGTGTCAGGGCTGCCATTGGCAGCAGGTTGAATGCCTCTGTCTGTGTATGTGTGTGTCTGAATAAACGTGGGTTTGAATGATCAAAACGGAACATGTGAAATGTGAGTAATATGTGTCACCCAAGCAGCCACCACTCAAAATTCACCACACCCCACACTCCCACTTACCCTGTCGCACTCCCTGTCTGTGACTATCGATTTTTCAAGAGCGCGTATAAAAGAAATAATATATAAGTGAAAAAAATAAAAATCCCATGCAGTTCCAATTAGTATCACAATGCGTACTTTGTGTCAAAAGCTTTTGATGTCATAAAAGCAGAAGCAGATAACGTAGAGGGCTGCATCATCTTGGCAGAGACTGCGCTGCTTGCTGTTAAACCGGCCTATGCCGGCAGCGACGCAGCTGCAACGTTGCGTGTCGAGGGTTGAGGGTTGACACAATTTACAAACACAAATACAAGCAAAGGCACACACACATACACGTTGCCTTTACGCTCCAGGTTAAATATAGGTTTATAAACAAATTATGTAGTTGTTTATTTAAGGCAAACACACACACATACACACACATGCATTAACAGTTTAACAAATGGAGGCGGCTGTTAGGCGCTTTCGCACTAAAATTCTACACTAAGAACAAATACCGTTTATTGTTGGGGCTTTTAATTTGTTGTATTGTGATACACTGTTCAAAAAGTGCAAAGGAGTATATTGGTTTTGTGTAGCTAGCACCTTAAAACTTGGTATTTATTTAAACCCGTTCGATTTTTGAAATTACACAAATGAAAACATTCAAAAATAACACTTTGAAGGTCACTGCGACAGAGATAACAATTATTATTAAGATCATTCTCAACTGCTTCAAGCTGTTGTTACGCAGTAAACAGAGTATTGCGTATTCGGTAACACCCAACTGCACTCTTTTTACTTGGTTTTTATTACTTCAGCAAACTTTGCCGATCCGCTTTATGCACTATTTTCCTAACAGCTTTTGTTGTTGCTTCTTCTCACTTTGCATTTGTCGCAGAGCATCGTTGGAAGTTTGCATTTTTTTCGCACACAATTCTTTGGGAATTTTTTTTTTAATTTTTAATTCTTTTTATTATTTATTTATTTGTTTGCTTTTTGTTGTTTGCTGCCATACATTGCCCTCAATCGCGCCTGTCTGCCTGCCTGCGGTCGCCGACGTCGCTGCTCTGACTCATAAGGAACAGCAGCAGCGGCAGCAGCAGAAGCAAAGAGAGCAGCACTTACAGCAAAAGAGCTGTTTAGTTGGAAGGAGAGAGTGAGAGCGCGAGAGCGTGCAAGGAGCCACTCAGTTGTGCAGGCAATCGGGCTGCTTTTGTTGTTGTTGTATACATTACTTTTTTTTCGTTTTGGCTTTTGGTTTTTGTTTGCCGTTTTCACGCTGCTCTGTGATGCTTATGTTAATTTTCACATTCACAAAGTGCAATGCACACACACACACACCGACGTATAAGTATATATGTGTGTTGTTACACGGCATACACAAAAATTATAAAATAATTTATGGCAATTTAAGCAAGCGAATCGTTTCTTTTGTTATTATTGTTGTTGCCTGGAATATCTCTTTGCGCTTTTTTTTATTTACACGCGTGCAGTTTGAATGAGCTGCACAATTTTTTTGGTGTTACTCTTTGGTTTTTTACTTCGTTTACACACACTTTACATTGTGTTGTTGTTGTTGTTGCTGCTTGATGCACTTCTAGATATAGATACCGTTACACTTGTGCAATTTTACCCAAAAGAAACGGCAACACTTACAACAACAACAACAATTAGACGGCGTCTACACAGACAACACTTACACTAATACACGCCAGCAAGCAGCACTCACACACATGCACACTCATATATATGTGCAATTACGGGGCGTACTTTGTGCAATTGGGCGCAACAACAAATAATAATTCACGTGCCCAAAAAACATACACACTCTCACATACACACACATGCATTTATGCATATAGAAAATGCCCAAGCCCAGCGAAATTTAACTCTACCGAAATGCAATGCGAGTAACGGCAATCAGACGGGCAACTGGCGCGCGCACATCCTCTCGCGTTGACTTCTGAATTCAAACTGCTATCGTCTATCGATTGAGCAAGTGAAATATTCTTTGACAAACACGCACACAGAGAGGGCGAGAGAGCGATACCCACGATTGAGCGAATTCAGGCATTGTGACGTCACGGTGCCCAGAGCGCAGCATTCCTTGCATAACCTGTGGCGCACTCAAATGTGTGAAACAGGTCCATTGTGCGCATGGCGTGAAGCACATGCAAGGTTGCCACATCTGTTTATGTGGCCTGTTACGCTTTGTGATCTCACACGCTGGTATTTTTAAATGGTGCAAAATTTTAAATAATTATTTTTGACTAGGCAAAAAAAACCCTTTTTGCTGTGGGTTATTTGTTCACCTATAAAAATAGTGTTTTTAATCAATAAATGTAAATTAAAAACACAAACATTTATCATTTTTTAACTTTGAATTGTTTAATCACTTAAAAAAAAACGCTATATTGCATTAAATTATTACCTGTTGATTTAGTTGAATTTAAATTCTTTCTAATTTTCAATATAGTATTTTTTGTGTAGGGTTCGAACGCAGAACAAAAAAATGAATGTGTTGAGAAACGTATGAATACTTTTATCGATAACAGCAAAGCTAGTACACTAACGTTTTATTCCGTTTTCTTCTAGTATTTATTATCACTTTTTTAATTTGTTTGAGTACAAGAGATTATAAATGTTTTTATCATAATCATAATTATGATGATTATTCAAAGCTCAATAGCATGCCCTTAGCCACTTCCTTCGCCTTGGCCTCGCCCACCAGCTGTTCGGAAACCTTCAGGGCAAATTCAAAGGCTGTGCCGGGTCCACGACTGGTAATTAAATTTCCATCCTGAACGACGTTCTTGTCATCCACATAGCTATTGAAATGGGAATGTTGAATGTACGTATTGAATATATAATAGTATATGCCATCTACCAATAGTCATTCACCAGACCCGGCTTCACGCTCGGATACGAAGTCAAAGCCTTTCCCTTGGCAATGCAGTGTTTGGCCAGCGCCGTGGGCGCCGCACAAATGGCCGCAATCAGACGTCCGGCGGACTCCTGGGCGTGCAAAAGATCGCCAACTGCCTTCGACTCGCACATAGCAGTTGAGCCGCCCAATCCGCCGGGTAGCACAACCGCGTCGTAGGCCTGGGCGGATACGGCCTGATCAAGCGACTTGTCCGGCACAATGACTACGTCACGGGAGCACTTCACGGGCTCGGTGCCATTCAAACCGGCCACAGTTACGGTAATCTGAGGGGAGGGGGTTGTTGTTTCCGTATTGATATTAATACGCTATAAATAGACGGCGCAGTATTTTGATTCCTTTTTTTTGTACTTACGCCCGCGCGACGCATCACATCCGCCGCAATGGTGAACTCCATTTCCTCGGCGCCGGGCGCCAGCACAATCAACGCACTTTTGGACATCTTGCAATTGGCCGAAAACTTCGCTTGTTCAACCCAAATACCACAGGCTTCGGTGCACTTAGCAAGCGACAACACTCGAATTGGCCAGCGTAACATGGTAAACATATCGATAAGTGTCTGGTTATCGACGTGTTAAGAACTGCCAGCTCAAATAAAAATGTTTAAAGCACCAGCTGTGGTGAGTTTCTAATTTTGAATGTGTCTAGCTGACTTTTAGGGCAATTAAATCAATTTGAATATTCTGAATCCAAACTTATTATAAATATAAATATAAATGTAACGAAGATAGCCCACCCCTGTAGACAACGCTCACAATTGCCAAGTTTATTTAGGATATTTAGGATATTGAGGATTTTGCAAATATATCCGGAACGAAGTGACACTAAAAACAAAAGTTATTCATACAAAAATGAACTTTTTAACCGATTTTATATAGTGGACCTATTTTGCTAAGATTTTGCAGATATATTGGGATCATATTAACACTCACTAGTCGACTTTGGTTTGGTTTTTACTCTGCCAGTGTTTTAAAATTAGATTTTTTTACGAATTGTAAATTGAATTCACTTGATGAAATTATAAAATAGAAAATAAATTTGCGAATCAATTCAGCTGAATGTGAAAAAGCAGGTCCACAAACCGAACATAAAAGCGATTCAGCAGTTTGAATCGTGAATTTTTATTGCGTTTTTCAGCCATCTTAAAATATTTGTAAATTCTCCTCATTAAACTAATAAAACTAATGAAACAAATTTTTTTAGTTAAATATATTTTTATTGAACAAAAAATAGGTGTCTATGTATTTTGTTTCTTGTTTATCAATGCAATCGAATATGTTATATTTGTTTTTCTACTCACATATTCACGCAATAAACATGCAGATTGCCAAATGTTAATTTTAAAAATTAAAAAGAAAGGAAAAATAAACAATGTAAAACCGCAAAAAATTGCAAATTAAATTGTAATGTTTTCCTTGTTTTTCATTTTTTGTTTTTTGTTTTCGTTTTTTGTTTTGTATAAAATGTAACTTAATTGATTTAGTTGTTTAAACATATAAACTATTTGTATTGAAGCGCTTATGAATTAATTGTTAGACAGCTTGGTTTCAAATAGAATTTTTGTTTTGTTTGTTTCAAATTGCAATTGAATTAAATTAATTGTATCTGTTGATTCTTTAGACGATACGATTACGATTACGATTATTAAATATGTGGAAAAATGTTTACGTCGTATTTTAAGTCACATTTAGAACTTGTTTGATTTGTGTTTGTTGTTGCTTTTGTTGTTTTACACTTTATTTTTTTTACTAATAACATTTAAAAAGATCACCAAAGTTACAGATTTCCCATATTTACGTTGCTTATGTTTCTCATTTTTTAGTTTTTACGAATAATGTATTTTTCCTCATTTTGCTTAAATAATAATTAATAATTATTTATGTTATTGATTAATTACCCGGCATTTTGGTTTAAACTTTAAAGTAAGGGATTTTTGTTACCAGTTGAAATTGATCATAGATCAGATATATAGTATGTATATAAGTAAGTATTACATAATATGTATACGTAATTTGTAAGCTTCTGACGATACTTGATACCTTTGATTTACGAGTACTTTGTTTTGTTTTTTTTTTCAAGATTTTTGCTAATCCAATTTCAGCTAAGGTTTATTTTTAAGTTTTTGTTTTTTTATTTGTATTTTTACTTTTGTCTTTGAATGTTTTTTTTTTTTGGAACACTACGACAACTGTGGGCCTGGGTTTGTGTTGTTGTTGTTGTGTGGGACTAATTGGAAGAGTAGAGTACACAGTTACGCACACATACATCTAGATATATATATAAATATATACATATATATATATCATAAGTAATATAACGTATATAATTGCTTGGAGTTAGTCCTTTGTCATTTTCTTTTTGTTAATTGTGGCATTAAATTTTATTTCCTTTAGGAAGAGTTGTGCAATTGCTGTTCTAGCTTCGTTTGTTCTCTAAGTATTCCGACTATATATAGTTATATATATATATATATATATATATATACTTGTATATTATTGTAGACATTTATATGATTTGTGTACTTAAATGCTAGTATTTATTTTTTATGATTTCATTGAGTTTGCAATAAACGGCACATTTATAAGTAATAATTGTTTAGAAACAACTTTTGGGCGCTGTTCCCAATTTATTTATTTGTATTTATTATAAGTTGTTTTTAAAGCTCAATTTAATTTCGACACTTAGAAAATGAAAGAAGCACTAATTATATAGTCGGCTTCCCGGTTTGGTGAATAAAATAGAGTTGTATATATAAGATATATATACTCAGTATAGAACAGAGCAAAAAAAAGTATAACATTCAGTTGGGTCTTCACATACATATATATATATATATATTATATAGTGTATTCGTTTGGATCAGCAATAATATAGCACACTATATTCTCTCAGCAAATCTCACTCTCTGCTATATATATATAAGTAACATATATATAACTATATATGAGATATTGTGTTATAATGTCCTTCGTTTTAGCTGCACGACATTGAAGAAACCATGAAATTTTGTGTTTTTTAAGGGTTGGAAAATACAATTACATAAGTATGTATAAATCTTTTATTGCAATTTTTTATCATCTTGTTATGTAGTTTATATATAGATTACGGATTATATGGTTTATAAGGTATGCGCCCATATTGGATGTCTTAATCACAAATGTCAATTGATTTACGAGTCTGGGCATATATATCTATATATATGTATGTATATATGTTTTGTGTTTTGTTTTTGTTTAGTTAAAGCTTTAGATTTTGCTCTATAAATGTCGTATCAGCGTTATATCTATGCCTCGTGTGTGTGTGTGTTTGTGTGTGTGTTTTACAAGTACAAATTACAATTACAAGGATACATTCATTGTCGGCACATATTTTTTGTTTTTTTTTTTTTGTTTTATTTTAAGCTTAAAGTACATAAAAATGTATTTTATTTTTATTTTTCGTTTTGTAAAATCGGGGTTTGTTGAGAGACCCGGGCGCCATTCACGTTTAATTTGATTTGTTTTGTTTTTTTCAACGTGTTCCTAAACTTAAGAGACCCCGCATATTATTTGCATTGTTTCGTTTACATTGTTGCTTTTTGCTTTTGGATTGTGCTTAAAATTAGAATAGTTTTTTTTTTGTATTTACTTGACTTTTGTTATGAAATAAACGTACAATTTTAATCCCTTGTGTTAAAACATGCTAAATAATTAATGTGTTTTTTTTTTAGTTTTTTACACTTGTATATGCAGCTTATAATAAAAAATACAAATACATATTTAAAAAAAAGAAAAACATGTTACAAAGCCACCGATTTGTCAGCTGGTTTTGCATATGCTTCACATTTTTTTATTGGTTTTTTTTACAACTAATTTGTAATTGAAAATATGTTAATTATATTTTTATAATTTATGTATTTTATAATGCTCACATAAGTATTGTATGTGTGTGTGTTTGTAGGTGTGTGTGTATGTATGTGTGTGTAGACGACACGTTTTGACAGGCAGCCAAAAAATTGTAAAAAAAATAAAACAATTAAAATTAAAAAAAAAACTCGCTTGCTTGAGTGTGAATTTGAGGCTGGCGCTTGAAATGTTTAAGACAGAAATAGTTATAAATAAATGGGTTGCTCGGTTGGTTCTATAAAAGAACAAATTAGCATAATGTTAACTTGAACTGTGTCCTCCATAAAAGTACATACATATATATATATATGTATATATTTATATATGTATAATATTATTAATGGTACTTGTTTTTAATGTAATTGGCAAACATTTAAAAACTAAATACTAAACAGCCCAATTTTGAGTTAAGGGCGCAGCTGCTTGTTAAACGATTACGAAAAAAATATATATAATATAATAATGTTATATTGTAATAGAGAATTGCGATTAATTAGCATATTATTTTTACCCGTACACCACGTAATTTTTTAAGACTTCATTAATACAATTAACAGCGTATTTTTGTTTGCTTTTGTTTGTTTTTTTTCTTTTGGAAATTAAAATTAAGAAACTTAAGTTGAGCTACTAATTAGAGGTACATAAATAAATTGGACATTGGGTTTTGATATGCCGTGTGTGTTTGTTGTGTTGGTTTGTATTCTGTGTGTATGTTTCTCATACAAAACATAAACTATTTAACTATAACTTAAGCTCACCGTTAAATGAAACAGCATTTATTGACTTTAGCATTGCGTTTTTCTCTTTCGCACTTGGAACGCAAACATTTTTTAAGTATTTATGTGTTAAAGCCACGGCTAGATACATATATACTTGCCTATGTAATACATATATATATGTATATAATATATAAATATAACTAGCAATTGTTTGACCAAAAGTTTGTCCCTTGTTGAAATTGGAGTTTTCGTTATTTGTTTTTTTTTTTTTGGTAGTTCCAAACTTAAGTCTACGAAAAAGTTTCCCTTTTTACAATTCTGGACTTTTGAGTTGTAGTATTGAAGTTGCTGTTGTTATTTTGTTTGTTTATTAGTAGATGGCTAATTATTACACTCTTTAATGCTTGTCGTATTGTTGTTGGTTGTTCTTGTCATTTTTAATATTATATAAATATTATATATTTTTTAAGCTTGGTGGTGGTCTTCGTTCACAGTACAGAGAATTCCGAGTTGTTGTTGTGTGTGTGTGTATTTTTGAGTGTGTATTGTGTGTGTGAGTTAATCAGCAACATTTTATTTTTTCATTTTTGATATACTAAAAAACCTTTGGTTGTCTGCATTTTTCGTGTCTTCACATTTTGTTTTTGTTAAACATTGTTTTTGCATTGTGTAAAAATATAATTTATTCTATTACAAAAATTCATCGTAAATGTGTGTTTCCGGTTGTTTCAGTTGTTGTTGTTATTATTTGACTTTCATTTTGTTCCCTTTAGTTTGTTTCGCTACGCTTGTTTTTTATTCTTGGGTTTTTTTATTTTGAGAATTCTCTTTCACATTTGTTGCGCCTGCTTGTGCTTTAACATTCGATTCCCTTTTCTAATCCCTACGATTTTGGCGTGTGGGTGTGTATTTGTATTTGTATTTGTGTGTGTATTTTGGCCTAAAAGCTAATGCAATTGTGTTCCATAAGAGCTGTTCTGGCTTTCTTACTCGATTCTTGTTTATACTTGTAACTTAAATATAATCATCTTTTCAACTTATTCTCTAATGATTCCGACTTGGCTTTCGTACACATTTTTCATAAATTTTTGTTTCTTTCTGAGTTGGCTGCTTATTCGAATTCATTTCCGAAATTTAAATGTTTCTTATTGTTGTTGTTGCTGTGTAGAAGTGTGTGTGTGTGTGTGTAGTTTTTCTTTTTGGTGTCGCTTTTGATACTTTTTAGGCAAAGTACATGACCTTTTTGGTGTCGGCATGAACCGTTATGGCGCGTGCCATGGCTCCGGGCGTGCGATCCTCGGAGGAGCCGCTCTGGTGCGATCCCTCGCCGGAATCATGCTCCTTCTCAACCAGATGGTATCTGTTTGTACAAGAAAACGACATTAGTTGATTGATTTAACTACTTAAAGTAGGATAAATGTAATTTTGCTATTTAATATTTGTTTACACTTGCTCTTAGAATGATTTGAAAACACTACATTTTACATTTGATAAAAAAAATTGATTTCTTAATTTTTGCTGCGTCTAAATATTTCGTGATATCTAGTTTTATATATGCACTAAAATTGGCCATGTCTTTAATTCTACCGCATTTAAAGCACACGGTCAACGATAAATTTTGTTTTAGGCACATTGATTTGGCTGTGACTGAATGCTAAGTATTACTACTATTTGTATATATATATTTGTATATATACTTGTATATAAGCTGAAGATCCCAACTCTTTTATTTCTACTACTTCTGTCTGGCAACACTAAATTTTGATTTTGAGTGTATTAAGATGGCTATGACTAAATTGTTTTTTGACATATTTCTGCTTATTTCTGTTGTTTTTAGGGAATCATGTATCAAAAATTAGTTCTTGGTTTGTTAAGATGTCTGTACTTGAACTTATCGTAATATAAATAATTATATTACTTCATTTTTTAATGTGATTATAAAGTAGGACGAAAAGTACTAAACTTTGCCAATAACTAATTGAGGAAGTTGATTTAAACAAGAAAAATAATGAATTAAGCGAGTCAGAGTATGAATTAAAGCAATTTTGCGTATTCAGTTATATATGGAAATTTTTAAAAAGAGAAGTCAAAATCAAATACATCTGTTAAGGTTATGAAAATCTTATAGAAAAGCGATTTTTAGGAACGGAAAGAGGCATTGAGTACATTTGAATACCACAGATATATTAACATATGTACCTTACTAAAACTATAAACATCTGTAAGCCCTACTTCAAGTCTTGAAAATCGCATAGCAAGGCGCTAAATATATTCTGCTGCCTAAGATATTATATATATATAATATATATGAGGAATGAGGAATTATAGCCTGCTCAATAATTGCATATGGAAAATCAAAGACAATAGATCATGTTTACCTGGCACGGAAGGCAACCAAGTGGGCGTAGTAGGCCGGCGCTGGGATGCTGACGGAGCGCGTGCAGCGCACGTAGGTGTGGCACAGCTGATAGGTGAGGCACTGCAGCTCGTCGGAGTCAAAGTGATTGTCATCCCAGAGCACGTGGTAGTGCGAGGGGCGACTGGTGCCCTGGATGCCCTGATGGCTGCACAGATAGAAGTCAAACTCTGTGGGATGTGTGATGCCAACGTCGACGGTGGTGCCGGCGGGTATGTTGCCCGACTTGCCGCTCTGCTCCTTCTTCTCGGCGCAGAAGAGGCGCGTGTGATGGCGCTTCTGTACGACAATGAATGTGATGCCCGGCCGGTATTCGGGCTCCAGTTTGATGCACGCCTCGCGTATGGCGGTCAGCTCGTGCTGCAGCACATGCGGGAATTGTCCCTCGGAGACGCCGTCGCGATAGAGAATGATGCGATGCGGCTTATAGCCGCCGGTGGACTTGTAGAACATGATGAGCAGCTCGCGCACCATGCTGCTCAGCTCCTGGATGATCTCCTGGCGATGCTGCTGCACGCGGACCGTGGCCGCATAACGCGACGGATGCGCATCCATTGAGCCCACAACGGCGGCTATCGATGGCTTCTTGTTGTCGCCAGCTGGCGGGTGAGTTACATCGGCGCCCAGAAAGATGACGGGCTCATTGAAGACCTTGGGCCGTATGGAGGGCACCAGAATGGAATTAATGCCGCCCAGCTTAACATTGATCTTGAGGCACAGATTGGAGAGCGTCTGTGGCGAGGTCTTGTTGACGTTCTTGGCCTGCACACACTGCGTGGCCATGCCCAGCACCGTGTCGCCCACACGCTTCACCTCCGCATAGACGGGCGTCTTGCCCGGCAGCACCACAACGACGAGCTGCAGGCCGGGGAACGTGATTTTCAGATAGCGAAACATCGGCTCCACCTGATCCGGCCCGGTGGCATACTTGCAGAAGCAGGGCTGTCCAATTATCGGCATCCCAGCATCATTGGAGATCTTTTGCAGCTGTTGGGTGAAGTTGCGCAACGCATCCTCGCGCACGGTGCGCTGTGGCGCAAAGCAGGCGATTGCCCAGATGCGTATCTCGACGCCGGTGAAGAACTGCTTGCCACGCATATCCCAAACGCCCTGATTGGGCGACGCCAGGCTGACCTTGTTCTGCGGCGGAAACAGCTGCTGTCCGGTGATGCCCGACGACACACGTCCCCCATACTGAAGCTTTGGCGGCGGCAAAACACGACCGCGCACCTCCATCATCGAATTGGAGATGGTGAGACCGAACTCTTGGACGTAGGAGTCGTTATTGAAATCGGCACGCTTCACCAGATTATTGATTTCGCGTTCGCGATCCGGCGCCGAACGGGCGGTGGCTTTGATCATCGTTGAGGTCTGCATATCGGTGAGCTTCTTGATGCAACGCTGGCCGGCGACGATGTTGCACACCTCAAGTGGCAGATAGGTGTGCTTGTGCTCCTGGCCCACCTGCAGGCAGGGCAAATGCGGATAGCGCAACTTCATGCGATACTTGTCCAAAAAGTACTTGGCAACGGTGCACTCCACGGTCTGACCGTTCTCCAGCTGCAGCGGGAAGCTGTCAAATTTAAGATTCATAATTAGTTTATTCTTTTTTTCCTGCTTGAAGAATTCGAACTTACGATTGCATTTGTGCCGGTCGCCGGGTAACATTGCACACGCGATATTTGCGTCGCATTTGGCCACAGTGCGTGATCTCAATCTTGAGGCCCTTGATCTCCTTGGTGAACTTGACGCGCTGCGAATCGGTGAGCGGCTTGCGCTGTTCATTAATGTCGCGTATGTCCAAAACCTCGCACATAAAATCAATAACGGGCTGAGCCTTGTAGAAAGCCGT
Organism: Drosophila robusta; assembly: GCA_035043565.1. Lineage (NCBI taxonomy): Eukaryota > Metazoa > Arthropoda > Insecta > Diptera > Drosophilidae > Drosophila > Drosophila robusta. The sequence goes on from JAWNMW010000584.1 coordinate 9,652,153, forward strand.
CGCCGAAACTGTAAGTCACGAATTTGGATTAGCATTTAGCATTTTTGGCTGCACTGGCTCCCACTGCACTCACCATCAATGTTGAGCATCATTTTCCACTGCGATGGCCGCACGCTCTGATGGAAACCAAACCAGACTTCGCGACCGCCGCCCAGTGGATGATAGTAGCCATCGGGTGAGCTGAAGAAGCTGCGTCCCACCGGCGTGTACGTCATGCTGGGCAAATGGCGCATGACGACATCAAGCGCCAATATGGCATCATAGGGTATTTGGCGTGTGCGCCCCTCGAGGGCCTCCTCCAGATTGAACAGCGAGACCTGCGCCTGCCACTTGATCGTCACACGAAAGATGCGATCCTTGCCCTCGCCGGGCAGCGTCACCTCCAGCTCCAGGCGCTCGTTGCCAATCGGCAGCGGATCGCGCGTGTACAAATTGTTGCGTCCATCGAACACCGGCTTGAGCACACCGAAGATCTTGCTATACGCATGCACCATGGTCTCAATGATCTCGCGATTCACCTTGCGCGGACACTTGTCCGGCTGTATATTGATGTCGTAGTGGTGGACAAAGCCGCGCGGCATTGTCACCTGAAAGTGATTCGCACGGAGCACAATCGGCCTGCCCTCGCGTCCCAGATTGGGTCGACGCGGGCACGTGAACACCGGCATATCCGGCTGGGTGGTGGGCGACGCCGTTGCCGCTGCGGCAATCGCCGCCGATACGCTGCTCGTCGAGCCCAGCGCGGAGGCGACCTGAGCCGCCGCTGCGGCTGCTGCGCCACCCACTGTGGCACCGCCGGCAGCAACATTCTGAGCACTCGGACTGGTCACAGCGGTGGGATTTACCGAAGAACCGGGCGCTGGTGGTGCTGCAAATGTTGGTCAAAATCTAGATTAGACTACGAGGGCATATTTGTAGATAGGCGGGTAGATAAAACGCAAGTAATATTAAAGACTATGCGACGCACTAGCAACTAGTTAACTGTATTAAGTAAAAAGAAAACATAAGCTAAAAGAGTTTATTGCGGATTGCCGAAGAATTAAAATACCCTTGCAAGGGACTCACGATATAGATATAATATTTTTATCTAAGTCAAACAACGTTTTAATATAAAAGAACTTAATTCCCCTATGACAGTTTTGTAATATATATTTTTAGATTCTTATATCTGGATATCTTGAAAAGCAAATATAATTTTCATATAAATCTCAAATTTTAAACGTATGTTTCCATGGCAACTCTATAATATAGTCCTCCAATGGGAAGATAATATTAATCATATGTTAAGATTAGAAAACAGCTAGGAATTTATAACGTTTTTTTAATTTTTTTTTTAGATTAAGATATCTTGGATAACATACATTTTTTAACACAAACTATATATTTAACCGATAAATTCCATAGAAGGTACTAGATATTATGTACTACTAACAAAAACAATTCTGCTATAAATATTTAGCTATCATTCGCATGGTAGCTATATGTTATGGTGCTACGATTTCAATAAAAATGTACTCGAAATAAAAAAGGAAGCTCGAATTTCGTAAGTTAAGTTGAGAATTTCAAAAAACAAAAATGTTTTTTAAAACTGAATTGCATTTTCAGTTAATAATTTCAATGGAAACTACCCGATATTTCGATCATTTTAAAATATTGTGTGAATGCTAAGAAGCGTAATATAAAATGTATTAAAAATCTCTTAACAAACCAAGTTTTATCAAACAAGAGTCTATCTATTGATCGATTGTTTTAACACAAGGTATGTGATTAAGTGGTCCTAGTTTTGTTTTAAATTTCAAATTAAGAGAATTTTTAGCATATATATAAACAATTCCCTATAATGACGGATCAAAAAGATACATATTTCTATTATGTGATCGCAAATGTCTGTGACACATATTGCATGAAACAATTATGATGCCCGCTGCAAGGGTATTTAACACATAAAAAACAATTAAAGCTTACGAGCAACACTGGCATGCAGATAGTTGCACTACACGTGAAAAACACAAGTGTTATACAAGTATAACGGTTACGCGATGTGTAGAGATTTACTTTTGTGTGTGACAAGTTTTTAGTACAACTGTGCATTTGGTTTGCATTCAACAAAAGGAAAATTAAAAACAAACATTACATGAAACGATAAATTTTTGTTATTAAAAATTTTGCACATTACTATGAAAATTAGTGTGTAGACATTTTTTTAAAGAGGGTTAGTATAGTGTTTTTTTTTTGGTTGGTTAGAATTTTTGATTAAACATCAACTAAAGAACATAAACAACAATTTTTGCTTTCAATTTTAGATTTTGTTTTTGGTTTTAGTAATTTTTAGTAATTTGGTTTTGTTGGAGAGAAATTTACATGTGAGCGTGTCGAAGCTAGTCTGCGCCTGAGAGGGGCTCTGAGGCCGCGTGGGCGAGGGGGTGGTCCACTGTGACTCTATAAAAAGAAAATTTAATCAAAATCAAAATTGTCAAAAATGAAATAAAAGAAATAAAAAAGAAAAATTCAAATCAAAAAAAACCAATATGAATGTAAATAAATAAGAAGTCAAATCAAATGGCCAATCATGTTTGATAAAATGAATTATATGTAATGAGAAATCAAAAATAAATAGAAGGCGATAAAGAAATATGTTGAATATTATATAGAGTGCGATTAATATTTTAGTTACAGCTTCTCCCAGCTTCATCAGCCATATATTATCAATATAATAATCAAGGGTATCTGCCACAGGTGTGCGGGTGTGTGTGTGTGGGTGTGTAGATTAGTTAATTACATAATCATCATTTTGCACGATGATTTCGCATAATAAAATAGCTAGTTTGTATTATCTACAACTACAACTCTTCATTTTTTTGCATGATTCTCTACTAAACAATATTCACTCTTTTAAGTTCATACTTTGCCCCACTGTTGGTAAAACTATTGAAATGCTAAAACTTAACGAAAGTCTCCCATCTCTGTTCGACAGACGCGCTCCTCGTGTCTAAGACGCAAAAAAGCTACTACAACAAATGACGACGCAATTCGAGCGATGCTTTCAAACTTCACTTTGAGGGAGCAATCGAACGTAGGAATAGAGCAAAAACTCCACTTGAGCCCTTGCACAAAGCTCAACTATTGCGTTGCGGTCGTTGACCTAATTGATGCGCACATGTTTGACACAACCTGTCTGCCTGCCTGTCTGTTCCTGTACTTCTCTCCTACGCTCTCTCTCGCTGTTTCTAACTGGTCGAGCTCTCTTTGCCAACACTCAATTAATGCGCCACCTACGCAAAGTCTACAGTCTATTGTTTTCTTCCTCATGCATTTGCGTAGCGGAGCTTTCGAGCACTATAGTGCAATTTGCAGTTTTACTCATCACTGTCTCGCAATGTGCCTCGCCCTCGGCCATTTTACGCATTCATTCAGCCTCAATGCAATGTTGGAGAACTGCGTTTGCAAAGTCAGGCGACGCAGGCTGAGCGCATCTGTGTGTGTGTGTATGTGTTTTTCTGCGTGTTTGCTAAAGTAGAACATCAAAGAGCTAGATTGTTGGGGCCTGATTGGTAGTTAGAGGATGGTGGGGGTTCTGTTAGTGTGTGTGTTTGTGTAACATGTGGCAGATTTGTAGACTGATTTGTTGTATTGCATTGGCCACTTACGTTGTCCGACTGGATACATTTTGCACTAGTATTTGTTTAAGAAATGTAAGAATGTATACAAAGGTTTTCTATGTTGTTGTTTTTGTTTGTGTATGTGTTTTAAATGTAATTGATTGTTCTTGTAGTTGGTTGGATTTTATTCGTTCCTACTAATTATTATACTTTGTTTTTTTTTTTGATTTCAGCCTTTTGCTTATCACACTTTAAAGTAGTTTTATTCGTTTGGTTGATTTTCGCATGTGTTTTTGTTGTTGTATGTAAAATTGGAATTTCGCACAGGACACACGTTGAATTTGTTGTTAATTATATATATAAATTTCTATTATTTGTAATATTATTTTTATTGTTGTTTTTTTATTATTGTAGTATTGGAAAAGAACACAAATGTAGGCACAGCTTTCGTTTTATATGTATGTACATATACACATACATATACATATATGTATGTATGTATATTTAATGCTCTTATATTTTGCTTCTTTTTTTCGAAGAACAAATTATTCTTAATGCTTCTTTATCTTCGTTTGGCTGTGTGAGTGCGTGTGGGTGTTTCGTGTGTGTGAAAATTGCTGGTGTGCTGGGTGCTCCGCTGGACAAACGACGACGGCGCTTCTACAGCAAGAAAAATGCTTTTGTATGCGTTTTTAGATTGGACAGCAGAAATGTGTGTGTGCGCACGTATGTATATTTGTTTTTTTTCGAGACGTCGTTTTTGTGCACCCGAACACGTATGCGCTGCCAAAATTATGCACAGACTGCAGCCAGACTATTGAATTTTGCTTTTGAACAACTTTTGTTAGCTTTTCACGTCGCGCATTATGCAAAAAATGCAATTTTCAACAGTTTTTTCACACTTGGACGTCCCGCAGCAAACACAAAATTTTTACTCGCGACGTGTGTGAGTGAGACGCATACTGTACGCTAACCACACTTAAATGAGGGCAAAGCACTTTGGCTGGGGGTTGGTGCGTGCGAATGCGATGACAACATGGACAGTTGCCTCGGAACTCGTGTGAGCGTGACGCATTTTGTGCAGCTAATATTCAAGTGTCGGTATTGTTTTAATAAATTATAGATGAATTTAGATATTCTAAGCATTTACACATTGTTATTTTGCTAATTTATTGTGTGCACAACATGAATGTTAACTCAAATTGGCACTGTTAAACTCAAAATGGAAGCACTAGTGCTGGGAAATATTCATTCTAGTGTTGCATAATGCTCGAACTGGAGTGTGGCTACATTTGAAGAAGTTTCCACAGCTGGCAACGCCAGTCAAGACAACGCTGCGTGTTTTGTTATAAAACCAAATCCAAATTGCTTTTACAATTGTTGCCGATTTGCATTTGAAATGTCGGTGCCATTTAGCGGCACGCTGCGCCGTTCGGGCGGCATTGTCTCCGCCATCGGCAAACAGCTGAAAAGCGTCAATCTAAAGGGCGTCAAACGCATAACAGTGCAGTTCGATCCTTTTGCGGAAAATGTAAAATCCACACGGTAAGAGGTAGGGGAAAGGCGAGGGGTGTAATGGAGATAGGGTTGGAAAAGCGCTTTCCCAGCGCCCACAAATTTTATCGATTATGAAACATGCGCAATGCAACGCAGATGAAACAAGATTTTCACGAAACAAAAGTGCGTTGGCGAGAAATGTAAAAAAAAAACGAAAAAAATGAAAATAATTTTATAAAGTGCACAAAAGTATTACACGATTCAATTGATAATAATAAAAATAAAATAAAAAAACAAAAAAAGTGTGACCCACTCTCTGTAGTCCGTTGACACTTACCGTAAACCTTGCCAATGATGCCCACGGCGGTATTCAGCTGCAGCGCAGTGCCCAAATCGGGCGGAAATGTCAACGGCAGCGTGTGGAGCTGAGCTGGCCCCCCAGCTCCCAGCTCCCGCTCCGTTGACATTTTAGTCGGTGTCGGCGTCAGCTTGAGGCGTTGCTTCTAATATGCCCACTGAGAGAGACAGCTGGAAAGAGACGTCAAAATAATCACAAAATTAGCATATGGGAATTTTAGCAATAATCGTTTGAACCTGTGCACATATGCTGCCATCGACCGTTCCTATTGCTGATATATAATATAGTGGTTCGATCCGCCCGTTGATAACCAAAACATTAAAAAATAAAATTAATTTCAATAATGCATATATTTTAAATGCAGAATATATCTAAGCGACAAATCATGACGAAAATTCCATCAAACATGAAAATTCAGATCAGTTTTGATATAGTTATGGGAGATTGAAATATGGAACTTTAATATATTGCGTGTAATTTGGTCTATCTAGATTTAAAGCTGAGGGGAAAAAATAGATTTTTGCAATTGTTCACTTTTTTAACGACTATAAAAATGGTTCGTTCCGGATTTGGGTAGAACGACTGAACACTTTAGTCACAGCTTATAGTTTGTGCACAAGATTAAAAATTATAGACGCTTTTCACACACAAATGTTGAAAGCTTGCTTGTATTACTCATTCCCTTTACTTATTCACTTCTCCCTCTCTCTATCTCACTCCGTTCACAGCGAATTCCTCTTCCTGCTCTCCACGCCCAAGGTGTCACAATCGAATCCCAACTGCATAGTCAAGACGGACATTGTGTGCGATCGTACGCCAGCGTTTATCAAATTCGCGCTCAGCGATTCGGCGCAAGGTAGGGTATTTATTGCACAAATCTTTCACTTTATTCAAACGGAATGTTCTTCACTTTTGCAGAGCAAGCCAAAGTCAAGGAGATACGCTTCAAGAGCGAGAATTTGAATACCCTGGAACTGCTGCAGCTGTGCAATAAGCACGTATCCACATTAGCGCCGCCCGAGGAGGTGGTCAACAAGGTTCTAACCAAGGCGGAAAAACAGAAATTGGGCGGCGGTGCCGGTGGCAAAAAGGCGATCAAAAAGAAGTAAGGATCAAATTGCAAATCCGGTCGTCAACATGGTTAGGAAACACAAGGGCACACTGGCTGTGATCGAACAGATCTATCAGGACATACCCGCTTTCACCGATATCTTTACGGAGGAGAGCTTCTACACGTTCGCTTTTTGCTTCGTCTGCGCCACCGTTCTGGTGGCATTTATTTTGTCGCGCTTTATCACCATCAAGCCCGTTGATTTCTGAGCCAATCCCCTAGCCAGCATTAAAACTTAAGCCTTAACATGTAAAACACACCACTGCATTGTCTTTTCTCTGCACGACTGTGCAAAAGGGCAGCCGATTGGGGCCTGCGAGCCATTTGGGTCTTTTGCTGGCCACAAACCAGTTTCGGGCACAGTTTAAGATACACTTTAAGTGGGCGTTGTAAATATGTTGGGAAATATGTGACGCATTGAAGGAGACATGGCTTACATCATTGGATTTCTAATGGATTAATGCAGATATATACTGCACACCATAAAATAAAGTATTGATCAGGAACAAGATTCAAATCGTTTAAAAAATGCTTGTGTTCAAACTAATTTAATATTAAAACTAGTTTAATGCACTTTGAAGCAAACCACAATTTTTGTCAGGCATCACCTCTGGCATATTCGGATAAATTAGACGACTATATCAAATACCAATTTAATTGTCTGAAACCTCTTTTTTTCAAGATATTCCAACTCACGTTCTTTATATAAAATTGCATATGAAAACGTATAGCTGCCATAGTTGAGTTCGAATATAAAATACTTTCTGGTTTAATTAAATATCCCAAATTACCTCTCAAACTACGCAATTACGCAATCAGTGTTATCAAAATTTTATTAGCAATTATTTGTTACTATATTATATAGCTCTTATAGGAGCCGTCTGGCGAATATCAAGTTTTTGTAAGAAAAACTTTTTAGTTAAAAGATATTTTTTAGAAAATCTATCAAGAATTAATAATATAGATACGCAAATTAATGCTTATTAAAAATAACAATATTTTATCAAATTCCTACATTATATAAAAGCTATCAACATCAGACAAGCGAAGCATCAAACAAGAAAGCTTCGATTATAAAAGTGTTTGCAGCCGTGGTTAGCGTTATTATTCAGATTATTCAACATTATTTCTCATAAAATGAATTTTATATTATGTATTGAAATTCCTTTCTTATTTTTGAAAGTTTTTTTAGAACAAACAATCAGCCATATTTAGTCTGCGAGGGTATTTCATATTCGGCGACCCAAAGATAAACGCTCGTTTATTATTTTTTCTTCTCTTTTTTGCGTTTTGCATTGGCAAACCGGAAAATCATCTGCTTCAGCCGAAAAAAGGTTGTGTCAGCGGCTGGGGGGAGGGGGCGTGGGGAGCACAGCCAGCCACACAGGGCAAGGCAGGGCAAAGCCTTATAATTGCACTGATTGCGCTTGCCAAAGGAAGGGGTGGGGCGTATGGGGCAAGGGGAGGGAGGCACGTTCGTATAATTGCAATGACTGCACCAAGTAATTGGTAACGCATATAATTGGGCTTGGGACAAGGAGGTCAAGCTGCAACCCAAACTGGTCACACTGGCATGCTGCGAAGCTTTTGATGAATCTCTTTTGGGGCACTGCCTAAGGGTTAAACAGGTGTTTGCCTGCCACAAGGCACACAGTGCGATAAATAGAGCAACGGAGCCAAAGAAGAAGACGCAAACACGAAGAAAAACACCAAATTTCACTTTCGTTTTGCTATTGCCTTTTTTTGTGCACAGCCACAGCGGAAAAGAGAGCGAACGAAAGTAAGGAGGAGAAAGGGAGAGCAAGTAAATAGTGTGTGGCGTGAAAACAGAAAATTTCAGCACCCGCCGCCGCTCCCCCAAAAATGCAGTTGTGCTGCTCGCGTGTAGAAAAGCTTCGAGGCAAACTTTTAAAATGGCGGGCGAATTGTATTTGTGTCTGTGTGTGTGTTTGTGTGTGACGACTGCAGGCAATGCATATCGATTTTAAAACTGCTGCAGATAAAAACAACAAACTGTTGAGATGTGCACTCTGTACATTTGCTGAAAGCTGTTCAAGCACCCACTGTAACGGTTAAAGCATAGCACATATAGTTATGTCTGTTTACAGCCGTGGTCATACAAATAGCGCAAATGTTATTAATACAAAAAATAATGTTTCTTGTTGTTTTGAAATTAATTATAAGAACAATTATATAGCAGGCTTTTTTTGAGCAATTAGAAAGTTATTTTTCTTTATTTATTGAATTGATTTTCAAAACACATTGTCTCATTATCAGTTGACTTTATGGGTTTTTAGCATTACTTTAAAAAATTTGCAATTAGTAAGTGAATTATTCAAAAAAGAAAAATTATATATTTTTTTCAATGAAAGAGGAGTTTTTAGCTTATTTTAAACGAGTGCTCTGGTAGGTAGTACCGGGATTAGAAGTACCCAGAACCAAGCTTCGAGCGAAACATGCTACTATCCTAAATTGACTCTGTTATTGACCAAGAATAAATACATTTAAGGAAGTTATAAACGTTAAATAAAAATATGAATTTCTTTCTTTCTTAAAATTCTTTTAATCCAAAAAAGTATTCGAGTTCCTTTAACTTACAAGTGTAATTAAAACACCTTCGAAAACATTGCTTGTGAGGGTGTTGCTATTTTTCGCAGCTGTTTATATAATTATATTTTTATCGGATACACCTCTTTCAGACTGTTACATGCATTCGAACATAACTAATAACTTTAAGCTTTGTTTCTAATTAGTTGTCCAGGGTTGTATGTGTGCAGCTTCAATAGTTTGCGAGCGTGTTTGTGTGTGTGTGTTGTATGTAGACATGTCGTCATTCAAGTTCAATGTCAGACTAGAAGCTGATAAAAGCTTCCCACTTCGTTTCCTGTGCGTTTCCGAAAATGCGTCTGTTTTTTTTGTTGCCACGTCGGCCATATTGGAAATTTGTTCATATTGCTGTGCGCCACACACATCCCCCATCCTCCCCCACTGAATTAAAGTTTGAGGCAGGCCATTTGCTCTGTTTGCATAAGCTGACGAAATACCGCCAGACCGTTGGAAGGGGGAGCGTCAGTGAAAGTGCTCAATGCTAGTTGGAACAAGTGGCAACGCCGTGCATGTACAGTTAAATGCAATACCTATACAGGCGCCCTTTGGGCAATGTCCTTCAGTCAATTTTATTGGGAATATACAAAACATGCTCAACCACACACGCACACACACACACACACATACACTTGCAGCAATGCACTTGCACAAAACGAAGAAAACTGCCCGTGTGACCTTTCTACCAAAACATAAACACAAGTTCGCTCGCTCTCTCGTAACAGCCGACAGGCTAGTTGTCTCGCTTGCGCTCAGTGGCCCGCTCTCTTTCGTAATTGCCATAGCATATGCTCAGGCGCCATTACAGCATAATGCACACGCACACACATATGTGATTGTTTGTCAGTGTGTGTTTTTGTTATGGCTCTCACATAATACCTTCTTGAGCTAACTTTTGAGCTAAAATGGCGCGCGAGCTGTTGGGCGCGCGTGGGCGTGCAGAAATTTCTGCAGCTGTTCTGGAACATGCAAGCAAACTCGGGCTGCACCCGCACACGAGTTCACACACACACACACACACACACTCACGTACACTTGCAGTGTTTGCTCACCTTATCGCACAATTGCAGCTGATGCGGCGCTTTTTTGTATTTGCCTATCAGCGACAAGTCGTTCGGTGCTGTTGTTGTTGTTGTTGCTGTTCTTTTATCGTAGCTAGTGTTTTTATTCGATTTACAGTTGCTCTGCTTGCTGTTGTTGTTCGTTGAGTGCCTTTCCCAAAATTGTTACACATTAAAAATGAGTTTCTGATTTGGGTTCTGAACTTCACTAAAAGCCGTTAAACGTTGCTTCTTTTTCTTCTTCCTTTTTTATTTATTTTAACTGTAATCGTTTTAGTTGCTTGTTGCCGCTGTTGTTTGCAAATGGTTAATTTTGGTGAGCTTTCTGCTGCAAATTGTTGCCATTGCCGCAACGCAATTTCTTTTGCTGCTGCTGTTTTTGTTGTTGGTGTTGCCAGATCGTTACCGGGATAAAGTAACTTTTGCTCTCAGCCCTGCGTTAGCGCTAGCTCTTTCACACGCACACTAAAGCAACAAACTTGCGAATTTATTTTTTTATTTTTTTGTTTATTCGTCTTAACAGTTTTTGCAACGGCTGACGTTTATTTAATACATTTTTTTTGCAAGCTTTTATGTGCATGTGCTTGTGTGTGTGCGAGCGAGACGACGCTCACTCGATTCTGTGCTCACCAATACCAGCGCAGCTGGCTAACCGCTCTGCCGCTGCGGCTAATTGTTGTTATTTCTATGTGTTTCTCCCCCCTCCTTTTGTTATTGCTGCGACGCGGTAACTTTTATGCCATTTAGTTGAGGAAAAAGCTTTTCTCAACAATGCGGCGCGCAGTCATGCATTGGCAGCAGAAAAGAGTAGGGAAAAAACATACACATATAGACACATATGTAAATATATACACATGCACGGCAGCAGCAGCAGCAGCAGCTTGCTGCAAAATGAAAGCAGCAACAACAAAAAAAAACAACTTACGACGCAAAATTTCCCTTTTTATTCCCCCACAAACACACACAGAAAATTGCACACAGTTAATCGAACGCGTTTAGCTGATTATTGTTTTTTGTTAGAGAGAGATATATTTTCGAGATCAAATGCGAAATCAAAATCAAGCGATATATGCGAACGCGCGGTTTGCCCGTTTGAAGTTGAATAAATACACATATCTGCTTTAAGTATTCGCGAACCATGCACTGTTGTTTGTGTTTGTGTGTATCTGTGTGCGGCCGCTGAGAGCGGCGGCGCGTGAGAGAGTGACAGAGAGCGACCAAAACAGTGCGTATAATTTGTATGCGTATGTGCGCCAAAAATATCATAACATAAACGAGAGTCAAGGGCAACTTTCAAGCAACAGACTGGGCAGCACTTGTCGCCTTGAATTCACATACCTATGTACATATATAAAATAATATATATATACTGTGAAAGCTCTGCTCATGAACAGCTGCCCTTTTTAGTTTAATATTTTTGTTACTTTTTAAAAAAACAACTTTTGTTCAAGAATTAGGAAATTAGGAATTAGGAAAGAAAAAATGAAATGAACATAAATTCATTTTTTTAGATTTTCCTTAATCAACTTTTTAATGTATTGGAAATTTTGGGATTTTTAAACCCCTTGATAAAATCAAAATTTGAGATTTTTCAAGCCTCTCAATAAAATGGATTGTTTGCGAATTATTTGAACCATTAAACTGGCAAAAATTAATGTAACATTTTTATAAGCGATTTTGTTTAACCAACAAAATAAAAATGTTCATAGCAAATAATATATGCAAGAAATTTTGAAAAATAATAAATCAAAATATAAACTGAGCTTAGATAAATCCAACATAATTAATTCTTTCAAATATTAGAAAATGTTTTAAGGAAAATTATTTGAAGTCAAGGATACTTACATAATTTTTAGCACTGGGAATTAAGAGAAATAATTAGAAAACAAATTTCATAACTTGAAAAATTATGAATAAAAATGTGAACTGAGCTAAAATAAATCCAACGCAATAAAGTTTTCTATATAAAAAAATGTAACAATTTAGGCACTGGAAAGTAAGAGAAAAATAAAAAGGTTTATAAAACTTGTTAAAGATTATGTTAGATATGTTGACGCCAGTTTAAATTACTGCTAAAGCAGACCGCGGGTAGTTCATTCAAGCGAGCTTTCACTGTACTTGGCATACTGAATTAATACATACGTACCAACATTTGCATGGGCAATTTATTTTTTGAATCGAAAACTTGGATAAATGTGCAAAAATAATGTTTTTTCAAACGCGTTGCTTAAGTTGGGATTAATATGGGGGTTATATTGATTGCTGCACATATATACATATTGTGCGCTATTTTTGCTTCTCCTCTTGTTTGTCGGCAGCCGCGGTGCTCTCGTCCTTGCCGGCCTCCGCATCGCTTTTCTTGCTCTCGGAGGATTCCTTGGGGGCGGTTTCCTTGGCAGAGGCTTCTTCCCGCCGGAGGCGGCGGCGGCATTTTCATCTGCCGTCATTGTTGCGCCCGCCGGCAGGCTCTTCTCCAGCGCACGCACAAACTCCTCCAGGTTGCCGGAGTAGGCGGCCGCGACAGCTTCGGTGGACAGCTCAAATTGCTTCACCACCGGCCCCAGTTGAGCCGATTGCAGCGCATTGGAAAACTGGGCGAGGGCCTGTTGAAATTGTGGCGAACTGATGTGATCCTTGATCTGTTGCTTGCGATCCTCGTCGGCATCTTCCGTTTCCGGTAAATGGACGATCAGCGATTTAACACGCTCCGGATCCGCAATCAGCTGATTGATCGCATCGGCGCCGGACAGTGCCGTGGACAGGTCGATATTGAGAGAACGACCTGCGCCATGTTCAGGGGAGAGATTGGATAAGTATTCTTGGAATGGATTCGCATATGCTCCACTTATTGTTGTAGATCTCTTCTTACCAGAGCCATCGCCATCGGCCAGTGCCACGCTGGCATCAGTTGGCGCATTGCTGCTGCTGCCGCTGGTGTTGCTGTTGTTGCGATTGCTGCTGCTGCTGCCGCCCGTTTTGGGGGCCTTGGTTGGAGCGGATGTTGTGCGCGGCACGCTCACATTTTCGGGCGTTTGCAAGGTGGCCCCACCGCCAGATGAGGCTGTGTTGCGGGAGGAGGGCGTACGGGAGCTGTGTGAATAAAGACAGAGAATGAATATACGAAATATAGAAGATAGGGAGCTAGTATCTAGAATCTAGGCTATCATTCAGATGCGACACCTACTTCATTTGGCCCAGCAGCGAGCTCAGACCCCCCATTTGGCCAACGCCGCCGAAGAGCTGCATCAGCTGCTGCTGCGACATATTGTTGAGCATGTACTGGAGGTCGGTGCCCTCGCTGCCGCTGCCGCCGCCGCCGCGCTGGTGTGCCGCAGGCGGGTTATTCAGCAGCTCGTTGATGCGCCGGCAGTGTTCGTCGTCCTTGTCCGTTTTCGGCTCCTGCAGCCAGAAGAACATGCGACGCGAACTCGATTTGAACTTCAGCACATAAACCCGACCAGATTTGCATTGATCGACGCGCTTGTACTCGAAATCGTCGGGAAAGACAATCAGATCGTCCTCGACCTTGCCGCTGGTGCGATCCTTCCAGCAGAAGTGCATCAGACCATCGTCGCTTTGAGTCATATAGACGAGACCCTTGCGCGCATCCGGATGGACCATTTTCCCAACCATATTCATGCGTCCCGCACGGAACTCCACCAAATTGGAGCTGTTGGAACTGCCCAGGCCGCTCTGTCTACCAAACATCATGCGGGCGCTTCTCGAGAGCTGCGGGAAAACTCTTTCAGTTAGAAGGAGGGACACGCGCACACACTCACGTACACTTACTGGATATATAATGTGTTGAATAAATACAAATTTGGGAATCCTTTAACAAAAATGTCGCCTGCTCTGCGGATGACGAGCAATTTTTGACACCTTCAGCTAGTGATGGAAGTAGTTCGATACAAAACCACTTGCTAGAGTTGCCAACATTTACCAATTTAAAAAGCCTGGCACTTAACAGCACTTTTTGAGTAGAGTGGCAAATGAATTTTTTAAGTTCAATTGTTCACTTCCGAGTCATGAACTAAAGTCTTAATTTATTTAATTTAAATATTTTCTTAGGTCAGCTGCGCGTGTTTGGTCAATACAATTTATTATTGCGACCAATTAAACGAAATCTTTAAAGTATTTAAATACCAAAAAAAATTATTTTACTACTGGTTATTTAGTCGATTTCTTTGCACTGAATTCAGTAGTTCCTATTAAAGAGCCGAGCAATGATTCCATTCTTTACACGGAATATAAAACACAACTCTACTTGCGAGCATAACAGTTTGTTGATGTAACAGCCTGTAATGTAATTGCATGCTCTTTTGAGCATAACTGTAACAGCATGTAATGTAAAGTAAGGGCTTGCTCCTAACAGCTCTTTTGAGCAGAACAGACTGCTAATGTAACAGCAGGGCAAATGCCAGTGTGACCATAATATATATTATTTTATAATGTATATGTACTTAAGATTTCTTGGCAACAACAATTTGCTGCAGCATTTATTTAAAACCGAAAAGCGTTCGAGTACGGTACTCAGCTAACACAGCTAAAAGCGAACAATTAGAAAAAAGATAATACTCATTTTAATTGCATTTTAAAGCAAAGTAGCTGCAAACGGAAATTGTTAAAGCGCAATAAAATTGTTCAGGTGTTTATCAGTGACTTTGCAGGTTTTCAAGTGGTAAGAATGAAAATTATCTATTTCTGCACAATAAAAGCTAAACTTGTCTGTTGTCTGTACTGAATTACCAATTGTTATTTAGTTAAAATAAAGTGCGTCATTTTTGTGTTGTTTGTGAAAAAAGTCGCCATTGTCTGTGGTTTCTATACCTCTATCTCTTTCCGCCCGCGCCTGGCACGTTCCAGTAGCGTCTCTCAGCTGCTTTTCTACTTCCCTATTCCTCCATTTATTTATCTTTAACGCTTTTTTCTCTTTTGCTTTGGCGTCTTTGTTTATTACGTTTATGGCACTGGCAGCCATTTATTTGTTTTGCTGCTGCTTTTGCGCATTTTGTTTTCAGCTGTTACTTCACTCTTTGCTGTGGCCTATTTTCTGCTTGTCTTATCAATTGGTCATTTTTCTCGCTCTTTCTTCACTCTATTAAACTTTGTCTGCTGATTCACCTTGTCAATCGTCAATCGGTTGCAAAACCTGTTTCAGTCCCCGAACTTGGCATAATATCTTCATCTATTGCTTTATCAAATAAGTTTACCAATAGGCCATAAAAAAAAACAAAACGCAAGACTCGCAACTAACAGAGCAAAGAGCAGACGCAAAAATGAACAACAGAGCATAAGGCGAATGTCCGATAAGATAACGACAGTTTTTCGAGTTCGAAAATGAGCAAAAAATAAAAACAACTGTGCATTCGCATCAAATTTTTACATTGTACTCCAATTGGTTTGGAATTTTTCCCAGTTATTTTGTAAATCTGCTTTGCTGGCAAATCCGCCCACTCGCATCGGCTCACTCATATGGCTCATGTTATCTACACAAAATCGCTTAACATTCTGTGCGCTTCGTTGTTTTTGTAATTTCTGATGAAATTAAACACGACATTTTTGTGCTGTTTGTTTATACAAAAGCAGCTTGTTTGCGCTTTCAATGTATGTGTGGGCCAAATGTAGAAAAAAGCTCATCACGTGATCCCAGCGGGTAGCCAAGCTCAAAGCTAAAGCTTAGCTTGCATTTTATTTTAATTGCTTTAGTGTTGATCTGTAATTTATGTTGTTTTTTTTCAATTGCAGCTAAAATGCGCTTTGTGATCGCCCTTTTGGCCCTGGTGGCTGTGGCGCAGGCCGTTTCCTTTGCCGATGTCATCAATGAGGAATGGAAAACCTTTAAGGTGCGTAATACAGTACAACTTGGAGGGCAGCTTCAGTGATAATTATTATTTTCGAAATGCTCTAATTACTAAACGTGTTATATTTTATTTTATTTATTTATTTTTATTTCTATTATGATTTTTAAAAATGATGTGCATAAAAAATGCATTTAGTTTTTATTTGTCTGTTTGTTGTATTAACAACTAAATAAGCATAAAATTTACATTAATTTATTTAAAATAATCAGGGCTACAAACCAAAAAAAAAAAAAGAAGAAGAAGAAGAAGAGTTGGATTCACCATTCGAATTATTGTCTTGTTCGGTTCGGTTCGTGAACCTAATTTTACAAATCAATCACATTATTTTACATTTAAAAGAAAACTATATTATTTTAGGAATTTAATATATTTCGAGGGTTAGACTATTTTCTACGCTTTCTTAATAATGCAACAGTAATGTAAATTTTTAAGTTCTATGGAAACTAAAGCAGAAAACCGTGTTGAAGGCAAAAAATTGGTTTGATTCAGGTTTATGATTTTAAAAGTTCCGGGGTCGAACTGGTTTGCAAACTTGTTTTTAGGCCTGCCACTCTCTCGCTTAGATTTGATTATCTGAATAAGCATTGAATTTCACCAGTGCCAGTGTTCACTGTACACGAGCTAGGTTAGTTGTGGCAGCTCGAAATTGAACCCAAAACAACTGTTTTTTGTGGCAGGTGTCAAATGCAGTTGCATGATTAATGCCTTTGTTATCTTAGGTATTCACTGTTTTAAATTTTATTTTGGTGCCATTGTTCCGGGCTTATGATGCATATCTCAGCACTGAGTCATGTGACTTATTGTTGTTGTCACTTTTGTCACAATTGTTGTTGTTGCAAACTATGCTGCAACAGCTCCAGCTGAACTGAGCTGAACCGAGCTGATTAAGCCAGTCACATGCCGGCACACATGACAGCGGCTTGGCTTCATCTACAATTGTCACATGAGAGATGCTGATAAAAGAAATGGCGGGCTTTTTTTGGACCGTTATACCACTGATAAGCGCCCCAGCGCGTTCCAGCTTGTGACTGGCAGCGGCGGGTGCAACTGATAAGCCCATTAAGTGAACAATTTCTAAATCGATTAACGTTAACAATTGGCATTTTAATGTCTTGTTCTGACTCATTGTTGTTAATTAATATATGTACGTATATATATTACTTGCATGTTTAATATGTTATTGTTTTGTAATTTGTGGCTGGTTCTTTGTCTCTGCGTGCGCTAGTTTACGGCGTAGGGCGTTTTGAACTCTCTGTGCCTGTTTATTAAACATGGCTTATCAGTTTTTTATTTGCAATATTTGTGTCGATTCTTATCGGGGAATAGGCGCTACAGAAAAGTTTCCAGCATTGTCTAGACTAACTAGAGAACACAAAAGTAGACTAGTTGGAATCAAAGATTATATATACATATATGTTAGGGGCGTTTCATTAGTCACAATGCACTATGCAACGCACAGGAAAAATTATGTACAGTTGGCCAAGGCACTTTTTAGCGTTCCTATCTTTATATCTTTTATATGCGGCGGGTATTAAAATGTCATAAAATATGTAATGCACAGAAGACGATCGTTTAAAAAATAAGACATCCCGAGCAATTATTCGAATTGATCTGATTTTTCTCAGTTTTCTTGTTTTACCCCAATTAAGAAAAACCTTTCGTTTTTTGTAAACAAGAAATCATAAAGGAACTGACAAAATGCAAAGATTTACAAACGAAATATTTAAGCTTTTAAATATCCACATTTGTTTATCATGCACAAGCAAACAAGCACAAAATATGTATAATGTTTTTAAAAGCATGAATGAATATTTTGTCTTAAACTATTCTTATTTCTTTAACCTCATTCATTTAATTGGACATTGCACTTTGCAAAACAATAAAAAACTACAAACGTATTTATTCACTCTAGAGAGATTCCATTTTACATACGCTTATGTGAATAAGCTTTTCACTTGAGTTTGCGATTTTAAATTTGTAACTGCATTTATTTTGAGACATGCATCAAAAAGTGTTGCATACTATTGAGCTGTGCTAAAATTTCGCTTGTACTTAAAATAAGTGTAGCATACACAAAAGCGCATTTGCAGATAAATTTTTTTTATATTTGCACACATTGCACTGTTTGCATTTCGGACTTCGCCAGCCGTTACGCTAACATGAGCGAAAATAAATTGTGTTTATTGAGTTTAGCACATTCCAATCGAATTGGCATACAAAAAGAAACGCTAGGCAGCTGGCCTTTGAACTGTGTGTGTGTCGTTTGAGCGCGATAAGCGTGTGAAAGACGGCCCCCCTAAACACTGTCAATCACACTCTTTTTATAGTCGTTACAATTTTTTTTTAAATTTAATAAACAACTCAATTTATGCGCAAATGGCAAAATAAACAACAACAAAAACGCTTGGAATATTTGAAATGGCGTGTGACTCGCTGCGGCTTATCACTTGTGCTTAATATTTGTTTTTGCTATGGTGTATGCCGAAAAGCTTTCGTTTGTCTCTCTTGTTGTTGCTGTTTTCTGTTTTGA
This sequence comes from Drosophila robusta, assembly GCA_035043565.1. NCBI lineage: Eukaryota > Metazoa > Arthropoda > Insecta > Diptera > Drosophilidae > Drosophila > Drosophila robusta. Next base: position 9,670,774 of record JAWNMW010000584.1, read on the forward strand.
ACTGCACGAAAATAAGCAGCAAAGTGAAGAATTAACAAGTGGGCGATTACTTGCGTTTTGCGTGTGTGTGCGTACGTTATGACGTACATATAGCGATTATTAACAAATGTATGTCATAACCGGTTAATATTTTAAATATGTATGCATATCCTAATAAATCGCATACGAACACAAACCGGTTCGCTAGCTTAACTGGCTCTCTTTGGCGGAACCGTTTCGATTCCTGCCTGCATACAGTAATAACTAAAAACAAAAATGAACAAGCAAACACAATTACACACATACATATACGTGTAGATGGGAGCTTGTGCATGTGTGTGCGCGTGCACAGCGCGCTGAACCAAACTGTCGGCAGACTGCTATTTTTGATATTACCCGCCCGACGCTCAACGCAAACAGACGCAACACTGGCAGCGACCGAGAGAGACCATTTTTAGAGCAAGCGCGTTCCCGCCGAAATCAAAACTAAGTGAGCGTTAGATAGAGGGAGAGAGAGAGAGAGAGAGCGCGAGCGAACGTGTGGGGTCGTGGAGGAAACCGTATGATATTAAAGGAAAGCACGCGCGTCATACAGAAAAACGTGGTAAAACCAAAACCGAAATCTATGGCAACGAATTCACATCAAATTATATAAAGAAAACCACGTTGAAAATGGCCAGTGATTTAAATGTTGTCGTGGACGTCGTAGTGCCCATCGTATTCATCATTTCACTCTGTGTCTGCAATTGTTTTGTCCTGCGCTACATAATGAGCAAACGCCGTCAATACGAGCTGGCCGAAACTGCAGCACTAGATGCAGCACCCACGACCTCCGCGGCAGTGGCAACGGGAACGGCAGGAGCGCCTCCTGTGGCAACGCCTGAAGCCGATGACAGCTGCTCCATTGAAATGGAGAGACTGTAGCAATAATATTGAACACGAGTGCTACTATGTAGTCAATATACGTATATTTATATAGTATATTTTTAGTACAAAAATAGTTTTACACGATACTCGGCGTCATGTGTATTTAACACGCAACGATAAACTTTGACTAAAAAAATTCTAGTGGAAAGCTAATAAAAAAAAGCCAATAGCAATCATTTTTGTATGGTGAAACAACAACTATGCAAATGAATCCATAAAAAAAACAACTACGAACAACAATATTTATATATATGTATCTTTAGACATGTGCATTTAATTATTGTTCCTAAGATTTGTTTATTAACTTTTTTAGTACGTCGCGAAGCCTTTTTATATGTGTAAATTAAATTTTTTTAATAATAAAAAAAAAAGAAAAACAAACAAAACTTGCAAATGCGAAAAATCAATAGAATTCTGGGCGGGTTTTTCTTTCACACTTGGCCCCTAGCACAGCGAGAACTTGCAGCAGAGGCAATTATCTCAATTATATGGAAGACCAGAAATAGCATTATCACCAGCATTCTCATCGTCATCGTCAACATCATCATCCGGTCATTTCATGGCGACAATTGCTTTTTTTTCGGTTATAATTATACTACATTAAAATATGTATATATGTGGGTTTGACCTGTTCGACCAGTTTATTTGACTGCACTTTTGTCAGTTTTCTTTTGAAAATGCTGGAAAATGGGGTATTTTCAGCATGTGTGCAACAGGCAGCAGTGGGCGTCGACCCTATATATGTATGTATATATGTATACAAGGCGTACCGCTTTTATGAAATTCTTGTATAAATCCAGTGTTTTATTCGTCGGGTGTATTTTAAGGGAAATAGTCCGATTATTGCATTAATGGAATTGCTGCTTATATGCAATGAACTCGATTCTTCTATTTATTTTGTGCGTCAGTAAATGCGTTGAGGCTGTAAAAGATACAACTTGTTTTTTTGAATGTAGGTTCTCTGAAATTATTTATTTAGTGGTACAGCTTTACATTTCAGCCAAATCGCTCGGTAAACATTTTTTGCTCTATTTTATTGTGTATATTAAAGATACAAAGTACACTACTGAATAAAGATATTCTCTTGAAAACCTCTAAATAACCCATTCAACCCTTTAAAAAACTCAAAGTATTAATCATCGTACAAAAAATATATTGTCTATGTGGAAAATAGAAGATTGGTTTCGGACCTAAAAAAAGCAACTTACAATTACAATAAACTACATTAATTAACTCTTGTAAGAATTAACTTCAGAATTTATTTGCCGTGGCTTAATATTTTAGCTCATAAAATATACACAAAATTCCCTTTTTATACGATAGATACGTTCCCAAAAAATCGTGTAAAAAACTTAAACAATATAAAAAGTTGCTTGTTAGAGTAGAATTGGAATTTATTTTCCGAGCTTAAACATTTCAATTTATTAAATATATTATAAATAATAAAAGATTTAAAAATAAATAATTGCATACAAATAATATCAAAAAATCATTAACATAAAAAAACTAAAACTATTATAAACGTACAATTTTATTCATGTCACATAATAATATGCTTACTCACTAGAATTATTTTGGTCATCATTTTGGAAAATGATTTCTCAATTATTAACTCTTGTATAATTCAGTATAAAATATAATGCGTTATTCAGGGATTTATAGAATAGTTTTCAAAATCGTAAAAAATATATATATTGTGAAGATAAAATGTATCATGGTGGGAATGAAGGAACTTCATAGAACATAAAAGAAATGGATAAAAAGATTTAATAGAATGTTTAAAACCATGTTAAAACAAAACATTTCATGCAAAAAGAGAAAAATATTAATATTTGTAAAAAAGTAATGTAAGAAGAGAAAAAATATATAAATACGAAAGGTATTCGGGGTCTGTGAAAAGAAACAGCTGTAATATTTTGCATGCACGATCCTGTTTCGAGGGTATTTTGTAGTCAGCTAATCTCACCAGAGCAATCTTGCACGTTAATTTTCTTAACTATCCTTGACAGCGGTTTTTACAACTTCTACCCACCCGAATTGTTAGCACGGGCTCGTAAATAATTTTATTGGCTATGGGCGCACTGGGCTTTGTTATTAGCACCACCTTACGCGCTTTGTCTTTGATAAGAGGTGTCACGGCTTATCTCGTTTGATGCTTAAGAGCAATAAATTTGACTTCGGCTACGACCGAATCGATGCTTTGCTTTACTGTGCTCTGCTTTGAGCGCAAGCATTAGGTAAATCTGGACTTCGCTCGCCCCTGCACGGGACAGGGACGGACTACGGCGAATATGTGCATTCGTCTGTGTAGCTAACGGGCTGTATGCAGCTATCTAATCGCTGTTAGTTGAAAGTAGGTATAATGTTCTTGACAAGCCATGATAACAACTAACAAAGCCTGATAAGCGCTTGTTGGCAATTGAATATTCATAATGATATATATTATATGTATGTATGTGTATATATATTCGTACTAACACGCGCTCTTTACTTTCTAATTGCAGCTGGAGCATCGCAAGAACTATCAGGATGGGACTGAGGAACGTTTCCGTTTCAAGATCTTCAATGAGAACAAACACAAGATTGCCAAGCACAATCAACGCTATGCCGCCGGCGAGGTTAGCTTCAAGATGGACCTTAACAAATATGCGGACATGCTGCATCATGAGTTCCATGAGACAATGAACGGCTTCAACTACACGCTGCACAAGCAGCTGCGGTAAGTTTGGTCTCTCTCGCTAAAACTAGTTTTCGATATTAAATCTTTTGCTTTGTCTTGCAGTGCATCTAATCCCAGTTTCACGGGCGTTACGTTCATCTCGCCGGAGCACGTGAAGGTGCCCAAGTCGGTGGATTGGCGCGGCAAGGGCGCTGTTACCGAGGTCAAGGATCAGGGACATTGCGGCAGCTGTTGGGCATTCTCTTCGACTGGCGCTCTGGAGGGTCAGCATTTCCGTAAGACTGGCACTTTGGTGTCGCTGTCGGAGCAGAATCTGGTCGATTGCTCCACCAAGTACGGCAACAATGGCTGCAACGGTGGCCTGATGGACAATGCCTTCCGTTATATTAAGGATAATGGTGGCATTGATACTGAGAAGTCGTATCCCTATGAGGGCATTGACGATTCCTGCCATTTCAACAAGGGCACCATTGGCGCCACAGATCGCGGTTTCGTTGACATTCCCCAGGGTGATGAGCAGAAGATGTCCGAGGCTGTGGCCACCATTGGACCCGTCGCCGTTGCCATTGATGCCTCGCACGAGTCGTTCCAGTTCTACTCCCAGGGCATTTACAATGAGCCACAGTGCGATCCTCAGAATTTGGATCATGGTGTGCTTGTCGTTGGCTATGGCACCGATGAGAACAATCAGGATTACTGGCTGGTCAAGAACTCGTGGGGCACCACCTGGGGCGACAAGGGCTTCATCAAGATGGCACGTAATGCCGACAATCAGTGCGGCATTGCCACCGCCTCCAGTTATCCACTGGTCTAGAACAGTATATAACACCGCCGCGCTCAACCTCATTTATTTAATCACAAAAAAAAACAAACATCTATATTCCAATGTGAGCATCTCAAAAGTAAACTTTATAATTTAATGGGCATATGTAACGATCTGTACAAAAATTCATCGCATTCTTTTTATTTGATTGCCATTTAAAGTTGATACAAATTAGGCATACTACAATGTTGATGTTTTGTATAAAATAAAAAAATATAATTTTAAAAAACAGTATTTCATTTAAATTTAGGAAGTTAAATAGGAGCAAACTCGGAAGCGGGTTCGAACTAGTTTTCGAAAAATTGGCCAGCCTAAGCTTAAATTGAATACGACTTAAAACCAAACAGTTTAGCACATTTGGAAATATAATTTTTATTTAAATTAATTACACTTAACACCGAAACGCAATGCCAAAGATGCAAAACGTAGTAGCCAATATTTGCGCTTTTTTAATTGTCAATTTTGAGTGGAAGTCAATTATGGCGCGCAACTTTAATATTACGAAAATTCCCTAAATTGTTTATTGCTTCACCTTTACGAATTCACTTAAAGAAAGATTTACGTATTAACAATTATTTTTATTTAAGAACCAAATTTCGAAGTAAGAAAATTTAATAATTAGTTTAAATAAATGCCACCTGTCGCTTGTTATCGGCAGCTGGTCGACATGTAGCCCTGGTTAATCGCGATTGTTAAAAGTAAATATCGATACTTTTTTGGCGCACGCGCATCGATACTAACAGCTGTTGTTTTGTAATACATGGAATGCACTATTTTCCCACTTAATAAATAATAAACACAGAAATGCTATTGACGCTGCGTGTGCACGGCTCGCGACTGCGTTGGGCCAACGCGGGACGACAGCAGCCTCGCCGCCTGTTGGCCAGCGCCGCCGAGGAGGCCAAGAAACTGACGACGCCCCAGCAGCCGTTGCAATTGGAGATCAACGGAGGCACGTACGCCACGGACAGCTGGACGAATGTGACTCCGAAGATTTTGTCGTTTTGGGACTCAAGAAGCATCTGCAGCGTGATCATCCGTTGTCGATAATGCGCCAGCGCATTGTCAACTATTTCTATGGTGCGTATCGCAATCAGCGCGGAAATCCCTTGTTCTCCGTCTACGAGCAGATGAATCCGGTGGTGACGGTGGAGCAGAACTTTGACAATCTGCTCATACCCGGCGACCATGTGAGTCGCCAGAAATCGGACTGCTATTACATTAATAAGCAGCATTTGCTGCGAGCCCACACGACGGCCCATCAGGTGGAGCTGATCTCGGGCGGATTGGACAACTTTTTGGTAGTTGGCGAGGTCTATAGACGGGATGAGATCGACAGCACGCACTATCCAGTGTTCCACCAGGCGGATGCAGTGCGTCTGCTCACCAAAGACAAGCTCTTTGAGCGCAATCCCGGCCTGGAGTTGTTTGAAGAGACGTGGAGTGGTTCGCTAGCCGATCCTAAGCGTATTTTGCCTTCTTCCAAGTGCATGGATCAGACGAAACAGCCGTGTCACACTCTGGAGGCCGTCAAGCTGATGGAGCACGAGATGAAGCACGTGCTGGTGGGGCTAACGAAGGAGCTATTTGGACCACGCATCAAATATCGCTGGGTGGACACCTATTTCCCGTTCACACAGCCCTCGTGGGAGCTGGAGATATTCTTCAAAGACAACTGGCTGGAGGTGCTCGGCTGCGGCATTATGCGCCACGAGATCCTGCAGCAGGCGGGCGTGCATCAGTCCATTGGCTATGCATTTGGCGTTGGTCTGGAGCGCCTGGCCATGATACTATTCGATATACCGGACATTCGATTGTTCTGGTCAAATGACAGTGGGTTCTTGTCGCAGTTCAGCGAACAGGATCTGCAGAATCTGGCCAAGTACAAACCCATCTCACACTATCCTCAGTGCACAAACGATTTGTCCTTCTGGCTGCCAGCCGATGTGGAGGTGGATGCTGGATTCTCTCCCAACGATTTCTATGATGTGGTGCGCTCGGTGGCCGGCGATGTTGTGGAGCAGGTAAGCAAAGCTTGGGTTTTACATTTTAAGTACATAATATTTATTTAATGTACTTTTAGATCAGCTTAGTGGACAAATTCAAGCATCCAAAGACGGGCAAATCCAGTGTCTGCTTTCGCATTGTCTATCGCCATATGGAGCGCACCCTGACCCAGGCAGAGGTCAATGAGATCCACAAAAACATTGCCGCTGCCAGTGTGGAGAGTTTCAACGTGCAAATACGCTAGTCTAAGTATAAAAATTGGTTTTAAATAAATAGTAAAAATGAATTCAAATTTTCGAAAAATAGCTTCTAGCTTATCGATATACGATATTTGACGCGCTTTGCAACACTTTGTAAAGCTTTTACGTGCCAGTCGTAGAATAGAGTTGTATGCCAAAGTTCTATTGAACGAACGAATCGTTCACCTTTGAGTTCAATTACCGTTCATTTTGTGCTTCTCAGTTGCAATAACGGTGCATACGTAAAAACATGTCTTTGCCAATGAACCGTAATTGAATTGTGTATATAGCGGTGAACTATAATCTGGAAACCAGTTCGTTCATTCCGTTAAGTGAGTAGTTCAATCGAACTTGTTCAGAACGATTTGATACAACTCTAACATAGAGTGCGGCGTTGTTATAATATACGGCTTTATTAATTCTATGAAATTCAGGTGAAAATGTCCACATTGGAAGCGGACACTGTGCTCTATAGCATATTGGGGTTAGTCATCATTGAAAATGCACTGGAAATCTATATAGCATTGCGACAGGTGAGTCAAGCGCGAAAAAAAGAAAAGCCGGCACGTGCCTGCACTGAAAGCGGCAATTAAATACTCTCTGTATTTTACGAGGTATTTAAGTGTGTGCGTACGTATATATATTTAGCAGCTCGTAAAATGTCAACTAAGTTCGTTGATTGCCACAGCAATTGAAGTTAACTCATTTACCTCCCCGGCGCCTTCCAATTCCCGCAGGTGAAAGTCTATCGCAGCGCGCTAACTGTGCCCAATGAGCTGACGACGCACATGAGCGAGGAGACGTTCCACAAGGCGCGCAAATATGGCTTGGATCAGGAGAACTTTGGCATCTTCAAGGCGCTGGTGATGGACGTGGCGCTGCTCTGCATGGAGCTCTACATTGGCCTGATCGCGATCATCTGGCAGATGTCGAAGGACGTGGTCAATCGGCTGCAGTGGGACGCCAGCAATGAGATCATCGTTAGCCTCGTGTTTGTGCTCATCTCGAATGTGCTGTCCACATTCAAATCGTTGCCTTTTAAGATCTATAAGATCTTTGTGCTGGAGGAGAAGCATGGCTTCAACAAGCAAACGGCGGGTTTCTTTGCCTGGGATCAGGTGAAGGGCTTCCTGGTCACGCAGGTGGTGATGCTGCCCATTACGGCCGCGATTATATTCATTGTGCAGCGCGGCGGCGATAATTTCTTCATCTGGCTGTGGATCTTCACCGGCGTCATATCGCTGGTGCTGCTCACCATCTATCCGATCTTCATTGCCCCGCTGTTTGACAAATACACGCCCCTGGAGCAGGGCCCGTTGCGCAAGTCCATTGAGGATTTGTCGGCAACGCTCAAGTTCCCGCTGACCAAGCTGTATGTCGTCGAAGGCTCCAAACGATCCTCGCACAGCAACGCCTACTTCTACGGCCTGTGGAACTCCAAGCGGATTGTGCTCTTCGATACGTTGCTCCTTAACAAGGGCAAAGCGGACGATTCGGAACTGACCGATGATGAGAAGGGCAAGGGCTGCACCGATGAGGAGGTCCTGGCCGTCCTCGGCCACGAGCTGGGCCACTGGAAGCTGGGCCACGTGACCAAGAATATTGTCATTATGCAGGTGCATCTGCTGCTCATGTTTCTCGTCTTTGGCTATTTGTTTAAGTATGCGCCGTTCTACGAGGCGCTCGGCTTCCAGCCCGGCACACGACCCATACTCGTGGGTCTCCTAATTGTCTTCACGTACGTGATGGCGCCCTACAATGCCATCATCAACTTTGCCATGACCATTCTGTCGCGTCGCTTCGAGTATCAGGCCGATGAGTTTGCCCACAAGCTGGGCTTCGAGCATCAGCTGGGCCGTGCCTTGATCAAGCTAAATCTGGACAATTTGGGCTTCCCCGTATACGATTGGCTGTACTCCACCTGGAACCATTCGCATCCCACGCTGCTGCAGCGTCTCGCCCGCCTCAAGCAGCTCGGCAAATCGAAGAAGGTGCAGTAGATGGTGAACGCTGGCAGCGCAAATCCAAGACCAAAGCATTTAGCTTCTTTCGTAACGTAACGTCACGTCACGTCACGTCACGCAACGCAACGCAACGTAGTTCCCCCTTGTTTAGTTGTATTTGTAGATTTCAATAAAGCAAGCGATAAACGACTTGAACAAATTCTAAAATGTGTACCTAATCTATTTGGCTAAAATGTCAAATTTGATAGCCGGACACGTACAATGACTGGGACGTTATGGAATGATCCCGCCACCCTATTATTCATCATCTTGGCCATACTTGTAGCGGATAATCTCTGGTCGCTCTACCTGCTGCTGCGCGAGGTAAACCCGAAATCTTCGTTGCGATTCTCGCCATTGTCATCATTTGCCTGCAGATCCTTATGGTGTATAACGTTAAGGATGTGCCGGTCGTGCTGCGGCCGTATCTCGCACAGGATCTGTTCGATCGCATGCGCGCCCACAAGCTGCACAAGAGCTGGTTCGTCATCGTCAATACGCTCTTCGCGGTCGTCATTTGCGGCTGCCTCGAGCTCTACTTTGGCTTCTATCCGTTCGTGTGGCAGCTGGCTTGCCATTGCGCCCTTTGGTCCTGGATGGAGCACGAGGTGTGCGTGTCCATCATTTTTGTCACCCTGCTCGGCATTTATGCGACAGTCAAATCGCTGCCGGGCAACATCTACGAGCGCTTCTGCATACCCCGTCTGATAGAGCATCCGAGGCCCAGCTGGCTCTATCGCATACTTAGCGAGCTCATCGATGCCATTTTGACGCTGCTGCTGATGGCCCTGGTGGTGTCCATGGTGGTGCTATTGGTGCATTATACGGGCCAGTATACGTTTGTGGCCTTGTATGTGGTCTCCATCGTGCTCACCATTATACTCATCCTGCTGGTGCCCATCATCATTGATCCGCTGTTCGGCAAGCGTGTGCCGTTGCAGAATGCCGCCTTGCAGGCGGATCTGGAGCAGCTCACCGACCGGGTGGGCTTCCCCATGCGACAGGTGCACGTGATACGCGTACGGGACGCGAGCGCCGGCAGCAATGCCTTCTTCTACGGCAGCTGCTGCCTGAAGCGGATTGTGATCTTCGATACGCTGCTGCTCAACCGCGGACTGAGCAATCCCGGCGCGCTGCCGCCGCAGGAGGTGGGCAAGGGACTGCGCGATCCGATGGTGGTGGCGGTGGTCGCCCACGAGCTGGGCCACTGGAAGCACTGCCACTTCCCCAAGGCGATCTTCATGTTCAAGATACATCTGCTGCTCATCCTGCTGCTGTTCGCCTTCTGCTTTCCGCACGGGCCCATCTACGAGGCGGTTGGTTTCGAGGAGGGCCTGCAGCCGGTCATCGCCGGCTTCATCATCATCTTCGGCTACGTGCTGACGCCGTACTTCACGCTCTCCAACGTGATCATGCTGACGGTGACGCGTCAGTTCGAGTACCAGGCGGACAAGTTCGCCCACCAGCTGGGCCATGCGGCGAACCTGAGGCAGGCGCTGCTCAAGCTCTACGCGGATAACCTGTCGTTTCCCATATCGGATGCCTGCTACTCCAGTTGGAATCACACGCATCCGACGATGCTGCATCGCCTGGAGCGACTGGATCAGCTGGAGGCGGGCCAGGCACAAACGTAGTAGCTACCGAGACGTGTGTTAAACATCATAATTTTCGATAGTTTAATTTTTGGTGTACCGAGCCTGTATATTATATATACTATATATATATATATATTTGTATATATTGATATATACATTATTGTATGTCATTTGTTAATGTTTATTGTTGTTATTGTTGTCTGGCCCGGAAACATGATCTTATGCTGAGCAATGGTTTTCTACGACACTTGGCCGAAGCTAGATCCGCGCCATCTCCTTTATCTGCTGATGGTGGTGTTGTTCCTCGACCACGTGTGGGAGATAATATTGGCCAAGCGACAGGTGAGCTCTCGATGGGATCCAGCTGACAGCAGCAGTAGCCTCAACCGCCCCCTTCCCCGCCCCTCTCCCCACCCCGCAGCAATTGACGTGCCTGCGCGCGACCATGGTGCCCGACGAGCTGCGTGGCATAATACCGCCGGAGATCTTCCATCGCGCCCGGGTCTATGAGCTGCACAAAATGGAGCTGTACATATGGAAGCATGTGATGGAGATCATCATCAGTCTGGCGGAATTGTTTCTCGGCTTCTATCCGTTCGTTTGGGGCCTGGCCGCACTGACCCTGGGCCCCCTAACCGACAAAGAGATGTGGATCAGCCTGGTGTTTGTGTTCTACCTGTCCATCTACGTGACGGTGCGCTGTCTGCCGGTGCTGCTATACGATAAGTGCATACTGGAGCTGCGCTACGGGACCCAGCAGCGTTTTCCCTGGTATATGTATTGCTGCATGGGCGTCCTGTCGATTATCCTGTCACAGATCGTCCTGGTGCCGCTTACCCTGCTCGTTGTTTTTAGCGTACAGACAATCGGCTACTATTTTTTCCTCTACTTTTGGGTGCTCTGGGCACTGTTCACGCTATTTCTGGTCTTCTTTTTGCCGTACCTGTGCGTGCCCTGCATTGGCCACCAGCGTCCCCTGCCGCCGGGCACCGCCCTCTACGCGGATGTCGAGCGCGTCTGCAAGGAAACCGGATTTCCCATGTCCCGCGTGTTCATCATCAAGACCAGATCGGTGCAGTACAGCAACGCGTACTTCTACGGCAGCTGCTGCCTGAAGCGCATCGTCATCTTCGATACGCTGCTGTACAACAAGGGTCTGCCCGCCAGCGAACTGCAGCCGTACGAGATCGGCCGTGGCCTGACCAATCCCCAGGTGGTCGCCGTCGTTGCCCACGAGCTGGGCCATTGGAAGAGCGGCCACTTCTACAAGGCGACGCTCATAATGAAGGTGCATTTTCTGCTGACCATGGTGCTGTTCGGTCTGCTCTTCCACTGTCCCCAGATGTACGAGGCCGTTGGCTTTGCGCCGGGCCTGTGTCCCATTATTGTCGGGTTCATAATTGTGCTCCGGTTCGCGATGACGCCGTATCTGACGCTGGCCAACTTTCTGATGCTCTGGAATTTGCGGCGTTTCGAATACGCCGCCGATCGGTTTGCCCACTATATGGGCTACTCGCTGCAGCTGCGCTCCGCTCTGATGAAGATCTATGCGGACCACATGAGCTTCCCCGTCTACGATGACTGCTATGCGCGCTGGCATCACACGCATCCGACCATACTCCAGCGTCTGGCCTATCAGCAGCGCCTGGACATTGAGGCCTACTACAATAGCTAGCGAACCCACTAACTGCAACAAAAAAAAAACAAAAATAATAACAAAAATACACTCGACAAATTTTTAGTTGATCATTTTCAGTAGCCAGTGAAACGAGTTTCTTAACCATATTGTATATACATATATATATATTTTGTTGTTGTTCTTGTTGTTTTTCTAAATATTTGTAAAAGTTTTTGCTCGATTTAAGATTAGGTTGCGAAATTCTTGTTAAGTTTTTTAGCGAACAAGAGGCGATGTCCTTTGGACGCATTACCAAATTGAATGTTAGCGTCGGCATGAGGTAAGTGCTGCACAAATCATCTTTAAACGTGGCCTTAACACAAAATTCACACGTTCCACAGCCAGACGTTAATCACGTATGCCAACGATTCTACGCGTTTTATGATAAACAATCCGTCGGGCTTTGTTTTTCGCAGCTCCAGTCTGGGGGATGGTCGCTGCTGCGAGGACGACGGCAGCCATGTGGCCAAATTTCTTCAGCGGCATTTTGGACAAAACGGCAGCATTAGGAAGACGCCATCCCTGCGCAACGTGCTCTTGACTGCGGGTCTGGATGACTATGCGTATACCGTGACGGATTACTTGGACAAGCTGCAGCAGGCGGAAGCGCAGCAGCTGCGGGAGGAGGCCGAAAAGGAGGAGCTAAAGAGGCGGCAGCTGCACACTTGGCATCTGGAGGAGCTGCCTGCGGCCAGCCCCCAGAGTGCTACCAACCACGTGTGGCCCAAGGCGCAGCTGCAGGTCTTGAACCTCGCTTGGCATCTGAACAACTGCAAGTGGCGGAATTTCAAGGGCATCGAGTTCCAACTGCCCAGATGGTAAGATATAGATACATTTGTAAATATAGTAACCTTGTCAGCAAGTAACACATGGCTAAGCAGTCGGTGGAAACTTGTCGCAGATCCTATTTTACATAAATCTCTCGCAATGAGTATTTTTAGAAGAAAATTTTACCCTTTTTAAGCGTTTGCATTTAATGAATTTGAATGCAGAGCTTTTAATTCGAATCAAAAGTTAAGCCCTTTAATAGGGACTTTTGGTATTCAGGTATTTATTTATTTAGAAACAAATTTTAATGTTTATGAATATAAATTGAAATATAAAATATAGAGGACTTCAAGCCACACTAAGAATTAATTTGGTTTCGATCTGTTCCTCAGTCAATCAGTCAGTTAGCCAGTCTATCACTTAAGTTAATCAGCGAGTAATTTTATCAATCAGTCAGTCAATCAGTTAGTCAGTCAGTTCGTAAACCACGTAATAAGTCAGTGATTAGATCAATCAAGCAGTCAGTCAGTCAATCAGTCAGTTCATCTCAATCAGCGGCGGATCAGTCAGTGTATCACTTAATAAGTCAGTCAGTAAATAGATCATTCAATCAGTCCGTCTGCCACTCAATCATTCAATCAGTCAGTTGATCAGCCAGTTAGTACAAACAGATTTATATATATTATAATTATAATTATCAGCCAATAAACATTATTCTTTCCGACACGCAGCCACTGCCTGAAGATCAAGGAGACCATGGACTATATAGATGAGATGGTTAACAGCGCCTTGCCCACGCCGGAGCCGTCGGAGGAGGCGCCGACAAAGGAGCCGACCGTGCTTGATAACAAACTCATGCCCGACATGAATGCCAATATCGTCAGCCTCAATTCGCTGCTCCAGGAGCTGAACGAGCTGCTGGAACTGCAGAGTCAGGAGCAGCTGTGATTGAGGCTTTGAAAAAGTAAAACAATATTATCGTTGTGTCTTGAGATTGTGATCTATCGATAGTTTATTAAAACACACTTTTTCATTTCATAGAATTTTTGCTTGACATATATGGTAGGTATGCAGTAGTTATATATAGTATATATATGTATAGTTAGTTGTAGTTCATAGTTTATAGTTTTTAATGTATTTTTGGTATCGTGTTTCGAGTGTAATTGTATATATATGTTTGGAAAGTCCTTTTCGAAGCTTTACATGCATGTTCGTATGTGTATCGTTCTGATATTTTCGCCTTAAGTATTAGCATAAGTAAGATATAATATATATATAGAATATACGATATTTTTACTTTTATTTAAGTTTTTTATTTTTATTTTTATTTCCTTGGCATTTTGTTGCATCGCACAGTTCTCTATAACATATATATATATATACTGTTTTGGAGTTTTTCATAGATTTACATACGAATTTTTTTTCTGCGTTTATTTTTTAAGCTTAGTAAAATCTTTATTTCAAATAGCTTGGAAATTACAGTTTTATTTTTTGGCTGTGTTTGAAGTTGGGCAAATGAAAGTTTTGGATTTTTTTTTGGGTTATAATCGAAAAATAGTTATGTTCCAATAGTTGGCTTTAAGTATTTATAATAGAGATAGCACCTTGAGGAGTTTTAAACAATGTAAAGCAGCTAAAATAGATCAATTGTATGTTTTTTCTAAAGTAAATAGGTTTTGAAATACGTAAGTCAAAGTGTCAGGTTTGTATTTGATCCCCTTAAAACCCGCCCTCTCAAACGACGCCACTGCTTGCGCAAATCACGGACAATGACGAGCACAAGTACGACATGTGTTCAGGTCATGCTGGGGCGGAGGTTTTGCAAAGGGGGGACTGTTCTAAGTGGATTTTAGTTTTCGCTTCCTTCAGTTTCTTTTTATTACCTGCCTGGACCGGGGCGCCGTGTTCGAGTGCCAATTGGCAGCTGTTCGTCGAGTGCTTTGATTGATGCTGGCCTGGCGCCTACTTTCGGGTAAAACTTATGCACTAACAAATTGTTACCAAGTACGATATATACCATTCGACATATATACATACAGGTAATTGTGTCTGTGTGCAGTATTATTGGTAAACGTTTTCTTTTTAATACACTCAAAAATTAGGTAAATTGTCCAAAAAACTAAGCAGAAAAATCACACGCATCAAAATATATATATATATGTATATTCATTATACAGTACATTTATATATATTATATAATGTAATAATTATTATAAGTACACACAATTATTAACAACAATTATCTAAAAAAATTCGCACTACATAATAATATATAATAAGTTCTTTTTGTTTATTATTTTTTGCAATAAATTACTTAGCTAAGTTTTAATTAAGTCAAAATTAAATTAGTTATTTTTTCTTATTTCGTTTTGTTTTTAAATATAAATGAATATGCAATATATAGGAAATAGAAAATATAAACTTTACGAGTATGCTGGCTACCCAAAATTGTATCTCAGACAAGACTTTAAAATCGATGTACTGAACTTTTTTGTTTTTCATTTTCATTAATTTATGGCTGGTTTCGAGTTGCTTTGTCAAAAAGTAATTTTTATGTTTGGTTGGTTTTTTCTTTTTGTTTTTTAAATATCTTAAGTTTTGTTTTTTATTTTACGAATACACATACACAATAAATTTTGCTGTTGCTTTTTTTCGTAGCTCTTTTTTTTTATGAAATAGACTTTCAAAAGCTTAACATGCATAAACATTTAATTAATTTGAAACATTTAGGTTTAATTAGCTTTTGGTTTTTTTTATTTGTTTTTTAAATTTTGTTGAGAAATTTTTACTCTTTGTTAAGCTTCATATGATTTTCTTTAAATGTTTTTCTTTCCTTTTGTGAGGTTCTGTCCTCGAGCTGCGCCTGGGCCTTTTTTTTAAATAATCAATTTTTGGATTGTGGCCAAAAAACACGCCCCATTTTCATTATTTACCCAAATTGGTAACAAAAATATATATGTATGTGTTTGTGTGTAGCGTTAGCTTATAATTTTTTTGGCCACTTTACTGCTCATCCTCGGGCGATATTTTAGCCAGGGTCAGCAAGATCATGGTCAGCTCCTTGCGCGAAATTTTGCCATGCTTATCATGTCCCACGCCGCGCATGATTGTCTCCTCAAATGCAGCCAGATCCTGGGCATCATAGTCATCCTGCAGGCGTATATATAGAATGTGACTGAGGTTGCAAGCTTGGCATAGCCTTAACTTACCTTCTTGACCAGCTCTAGCAGATCCTTGAGAAAGCCTTTCAGCTCCTCATTCTCAATGGTGCCGCTGTTGTCCTGTTTTATGATCATATAAATGATGTATATAAATGTTGTATATGTTTATTGTTAATACTTACACGATCGTACAGCGAGAAAACTTTCTCAATATCATCCTTGGTCAGTTTGGTAGCGCCCTGGACAATGGCATTAAAAGAAAGAGCATACAAAAATCACATTGAAATGGTTGCCAATCATATTTCATAGTATATACACACTTCTGGTCTCTGTTGGGTTTTTATAATAATATGTCAGATGGTTTTGGGCCTCTAGTCTACATGTATTTTTGGGTGTGTGAATGTCTAGTGTGTGTTAGGTGTGTGTTAGCTATGTGTGCTTACTTATATCATATTATTTACAGCTCATGCCAGAACATATATTTTATGCTTTCAACTTTTTTTCTATTATGCAATCCATGCTGCCAGTGTTTGCCCATGGAAATTCAAACCACAAACACACACATACACACGCTCACACACACACACACAGGATTTGCTCGCCTGCATGCAAATCAATTTTCATTTACATTTTACGTTCATGTTTGCATTGACTCGAATCTGTTTATTCACATTACAGCCAATTTGTGCACAATTATTTGTACAGTCTGGAAAAAAATACGCAGGCCAATCCCAACAGGCAGCTAAACATGTCAAGCTTCAAAGACGCAGCTGCTTTGCTCCAAAATGTATGCTATGATTTTTTGTATGCAAACTAGGGATGAGTGTTTGTTCGATATATTTATTATGCATGATACGCACACAAGGCACACGCGCTTTGCATGATCAAATTTGATCAATACGAAACACAACGGGCCTGAAAAAAGCAAGCACGACTTTTCTTATATTTTTATATATTATTTACTCAACACACAGGCAATTTCTTTATATTCCGACATTCTAGGCAATGGTTTTTTGGTGCTGGGCGTGTTTAGGCCTCTGCATTAGTTGAATAACATGCAAAAAAATTGCTTTATGCGAGGCATTCTGAGTAGTCCCAGAGAAGTATTATAAATTAATTCAGAATTTTAAAGTATAAGTTCTTTAAACTTATAATACTTTTTTTGTCATGTGTTTAGTTTTTGCAATATTTCTCTTTATTGGATTTTTTTGCAAATATTTTTATCATTTCGATCATACAATTTACATACATTTATCGCATTCACTTCAATTCGCTTTCATCATAGTTTATGAAAAGTTTTTTAAGGAAGTCATTGTATATATATATTTTTTTAACAATTCGATTAATATGTTAATTTACATTGATTGCTATCAGTTTAGTTAAAATTCAACATTCTGCCTCTTTTACTTTATTTGTAAAAGTTAAATAAATATATCAAACAAACTTTATATGTTCAATGAAATTATAGTTCAATGAAATTATATATTTCTTTTAACTACTGCATTTACTCATAAACTCAAATGAATTATTCGTGTCACTCTGGAAAAACCCGCCACGCACACATCGCCAGTGCGTAAGGAACGCTTAAATCGCCAGAGATTGCATACTTATGCGTATTATAACGAATGACTTAATTAGGCTACGTTGTGTTTGGTACGCTCGCTCGCATTGTATTCCCAGCTCAGCTTACACTCCCCTCCTCCCGCATTCAAATTGAAGCATTTTGGCAATTTGGTTTGTGCGCTTGACATTCTGTAATTAATATGCATTAAGGTAAATTGCGAATTTTTTTGGCTTTCTCTCTTTCGCCTTTTCTCCTTTCGCTATGTGGCTGAAGTAATGTAGCATACCATTTCAGCGCGTACATTTGCAGCTTTCAGAGTGTGTGTGTATTGTGTATATACATCTATATGTGCTGTGTGTTACAAGCGCCAGTTAGATTTATTGATTCCACTTCCTGCCCAGCACAGACTTCGGCACATACATGCTTGCACCTTGTTTTGGCTGCTTGTGGTTATGCAAGCAGCACATGCAAGCGCAGGGGGAGGGGCAGCTATGGAAGGGGTGGAGGGGGAGCTGCTAGCCTGGCAGCCATTCAAGTTCAAAGCCGCTGCAGGTGTTACATGGGCCAAAACCAAAATGGAAACGGCTTAAATTTAGCTAGCCAACAATTTGTTATACTTGTGTGTGTGGGTGTGTGTCCTTGTGTGTGTGTGGGTGTATGTTTGCGGTGTCCCTAAGGACTGATAACATTTATTTTATTTAGACTTGTAAGCTGCTTTATAAACGACGCGTACGACAAAACGCATTTTCCGCTTTTTCACATACCCTATAGTCATAAAAGCATAGCGAGAGGGTATGATGAAATTTGTATAAGCTATGCCACAATTAGGGTATGTGGTTATGTTGGAACACACATACCAGATATATAGATTACATACATGTAATTTAATTTTGAAGATTATTTTTAATTTTTTGTTTAAATTTTTCAAATTTATAGCTTTAATACTTGGTATATATATATTTTAGTATACCAACATTTTAAATTTTAAATTGAATGGTTAAATTGTATAAAACATATAAGGGACATTTTGCTATAGTGAAAATCAAATGGGATGGGCTACTTTCGCATGTACATATGTGGGTGCAAATGTTCTCTATGATACATATAAAAGAAAAAACAACAATTATAGGATAACTATCAGGCGAGCACACTCAACTAGCACATATCGACTTATTGTTTTTTCTTTTTTCGTTTCGGGGATTGGAAATCCATTAAGTGCCCGCTCCTGCAGCCCTTTCAGCGCATTGTTTTTTCGTTGTGTGTGCTTTAAAAACTTGAAAGATGAGCTTAATGTTGAGCCTTAGTGTTTAATTTGCTCCAGCCCATTCACCACACACACACACAGACGACATTATATGAAATTTATGCTGACTGACGCCTAAAAGCTTGCTTTACATTTTGTCAGCGCTCTTTGACAAATTGCGCACTTAAGCCGCCAGCCTTCGGAGCGTCACGTTCGTGCATCCCTGATAAAATGAAGTAATTATTTTATACTTCAACACTTTTGAAAACCCATTCTGGTTACGGCGGCGGATGTCTGCGGCTGCCGTTATCCATATGGGCCAGAGCCAAAAGGCATCCAAATTCCGCCGCACACATACACAAACAGTTACATTTGCCTCTAAATTATGCAAAGGGTCGCATCCCAGGGTCATATCTGGACCTTCATTAGATTTAAGCAGCTCACGTACATGCACTTATCACCCATCTCTCTAGGTCTGTGTGTCCGTGTGTGTGTGCGTATGTGTGCTTGACAAGCAGCAAATATCTAATTAGTATAGCACATAGTTCTCGTTTACTTATTGGATTGGTCAGAGCTTAAGCACCCATTGAGGTTGGGTTGCATATTACTTTGGTTATGTTTACCATAGTTTAAGCGCTTGTTAGTCTATTTAGCAGGCACATTAATGTCAACTTTAAGAGATAACTAGCAAGTTCGCAAATGTACAGTAAATGCTCTTTAAACAATTTTAAACTTTCATAGCTTTGAACTTTGAACTGTAACGTTTTTATAACTTGATGCTAGTTTAGTCGTGGTAATGGATTAAATCTTATAAATTGAAGAAAATATATGTTTTGTACAATTTAAGGAATAATTCT
The DNA here is from genome assembly GCA_035043565.1 of Drosophila robusta. Lineage (NCBI taxonomy): Eukaryota > Metazoa > Arthropoda > Insecta > Diptera > Drosophilidae > Drosophila > Drosophila robusta. Next base: position 9,690,298 of record JAWNMW010000584.1, read on the forward strand.
CTGCTAAAGGCGATATAAGCTCAATATCTTATCTTTCAAGCAGTATATTTCCATGTTTAAAAGTTTTACGACACTTAACATTTAATATATTATCTATTTTTATATTTACTGCTTTTTATCTCTTTCTAAAAATTGAAAATTAAAACGGTATCTGATTATTCTTTCTTTTTTCCTTAGTTCAGTTTTAATTAAGATAAATTTGAGAAACACCGTACATTTCAATGCTTTAAACGAATAGATTGGTATTTAAAAAAATGTGCTTTATCATTATTAGCACACAACCCATGGATAACATCTTTACACCCTTGCAAACTTTGCTTATCAAGTATTTGGCTTACATCTTTGTGCTGTCAAACAGACCACATTCATTTAGAGAATTCGAAACACATAACCGCACACACATACACACCCACACGCACACACTATATTTTGCACAACTTATTTGCTAAACATGCCAAAAAGTAACAAAAAGGCAATCGAATAAAAGCAAAGCACAGACAGAGCATTCCAGCATGCACTTAAAAGCTAAATTTAAATGCTTCTATTGAAGTCTATATATAGTTGTATTTAAGCAAAGTAGTCTAGAGAAATGCATAGTAGTAGTATTTAAGGGTTTGCAGTTTTGTAAAGATTTAACTGACAAAAGATAAATCAGTCACAAAAACATAACTATAGAATAAAATATGCTAAAGTCAATCAAATTTCATTCGTTTTTGCGAACAAAAGCAATTGAAATCAAATATATATTTTTTGATAACTGAAAGCTTTGATCAGACGTGTGGGTTTTTTTATTGGAAATGTAAAATTCTTTTGTTTGTCTATGGAAAAATAAACACGAGTAGAAAATAGTGTGTTATTTTTGAATACCCTTGCTGAGTGAATAAGAATTTGGTTATCAATTATTGTATGGGGAATAAGAAATTCAAAGTTTTAGTAGTTTAAGCATATCGCAGAAAGAAAATATTATATAGCTCTTTTCAATATTATGAAAATGTAAGTTGTTGAAAAATGTAGTATGTGTTATTAAAATGAATTTGTTTTAATTTAAACTTAGTTATTATCAGTCATTGTAACTTCCAACTAAAAGACGATATAAAATGTGAAACACTTATATTTTTTTATTCGTGGTTTGAACTGTGAACCGAACCCCGAACTTTTTTATGAACGGACAACTGTATATTTGAATGCAAAAACAATTTCCATTTATGCGAGGGTATTTACACTTTGGCTTGGCCAAAGCTAGTTGTCCATTTATGTTTTTGTTGTTGTTGTTGGCTATTTGGCTGGTGTATTTTGTTTTGTATTCCATTTGGTTGGGTTACAACGTTTAGTTTCGCTTTTGTTCGGCTTGGATGGTAAATACTTACATCAATGCCCTCCTGGAATACGAGTACGTGTGTTTATTTTTGTATAGTTGTTGTTGTAGGCAGTGCATATTGGTTGTTGTTGTTGTTGTAGTTGTTGTCGATTTTATATACAGCATTGTTTTTTTTTGATTGTTGTTTTTTTATGATTATTTTTATTTGGTTTTGCGGCAATTTTAGGGTCGAGTTTTCAATCGATTTTGTTTTTATTTTCATTTTTTTTAAATATTTTTTTTGCGAAAAGTGTAAAAAACATTTGTGGCAGCCAAAATTTACATCACGTGCAGAGTATTTGAATATTTGTAGTTTGAAAATTTTTCGTTTAAAAAAGTTTTTTTTTTTGTTGTAATTATAAAAATATACAAGTGTTGATTGTTGTTGTCGTATAGAGTTTGTAGGTAGAAATATATGCATAGGTATATACGTAAATATATATATATTTATAATATTAATATATATATATTATAGATACAGTTGTTGTTTTTTTTTAGGTAGTTGCAGTTGGTTTAGGCATATAGAGTTGCAATAGAAAGGGTTAGGCGGGGAATGGAAAAAAGAAAGTCAGAAAAAGTTTAAATTGTAAATCAAAAATTAGTTCAGCTAAATATATGCACAAGATGTAAATAAATTGTTGTTAATTAAACGCAATTATTTGCCCACTTGTGCGCAAATATTTGTTTAGTCTAAAGTTATGGTTAGTAGCTAAATACCAGCTAGAATGCAGCAAATCAAAAATATATTGTTAAATATTAAGTATACGTCTAATTAAGAGAAGCTAACCATAAGGCAAGACCAATTAGTTAAAATTGTAGCTATTATTTTTAAGTTGTTGTTGTCTGATTAAATACGCTGCTGCTTACGAGTGCAAAGAGCTTAAAAAAAACGTTACAAAAAAAGGAAATAAAAAACCAAATTGTCTGTGTCAGCCCAAAAAAGGCTTGTGGCTACCTGCATTTGCTTTTGGCCACATTCTCACGTAAGCTGCCTGCAGTTAAATGCAGAAAGAGCACCGCAGAGGACAACGCAAAAGTGGCGTAAACAAAAATATGCCCTTAAGTGTTTTCCACAAGGGGTTGGCAAGCTAAGTGAAATGGCAACCCACCGTGGGGCAAGGCCAGCATAAGCCGTGATCCCGGAATCCCAGCATCAGCCAACGCCACCACCCACAATACAATTACTTAAATTTGAAAAACCACATTTAACCCAAAAGTTTGTACACAGGCAAATGCGCATTTTAAAGCTGGCTGGAGCAGTTCATACCAGTTGCAGCAGTGACTGTGCCAGTTGTAGCTTTTGTGCATTACTGCGACACACGCGTCGTATACGTGATGTGCATTAGCATAAGCCGCTACGGCACATTGGCACAGCGCCAATCCGGCTGCAAAACGTCATGTCAAGCGCCTGCCTTTAAACACTATGCAACAGCAATTTAGTTTTAATACGATGCAACCATAAAATGCTTAAATTGGCTAACATAAAGCTCTGCAAATTTATGTTTATGGCAAATGGTGCCCAAAATTTAAAAGTTGATATCTGCGAACAAAAAAGGCTAGAGGCACTCTCCTTGTCAAATTTGGTGTGCGTTTGAATATAAGCTCTAAGCTTTCAAATTTGGTACATGATAGAGGGCAAACCATGAACAAAATAACAAACATGCTTTTATCCCAAAAAATTTAAAAAAAATTTGTTTTCAATAATGCATATATTTTAAATGCAGAATCAATCTAGAAGATAAACCATGGAGAAAATGCCATCAGACGTGAAAATCGGTTCAGTTTTGACAAAGTTATGGGCCTTTGAAATATGGAAGCTATGGATCCGAGAGCTTTACATGTCAAAATTTTTGTAAATTTTTGCACGATTTTTGACAAAAAATTTGACCCCTTCAGAATCACTTTTAATGTTGTTTTTTATACTAATTGTGACAGCCACAATCGATTAAAAATACAAATTCCAGATTCTAAATTTTGAAAAAAAAATTTTTTCCAAAATGAGTAAGGGGGTACATGCTTTTTTCCCAAAAAATGAAAAAAAATTATTTTCAATAATGCATATATTTGAAATGCAGAATCAATCTAGAGGATAAATCATGGACAAAATGCCATCAGACGTCAAAATCGGTTCAGTTTTCACAAAGTTATGGGCGTTTGAAATATGGTCGCTATGGGTCCGAGTTCGGTTCAGTTTCGATAATGTTATGAAATATGGTAAATTTTTCCAAAATGAGTACTGAGTACTGAGAACGAGTATTACGCAGTCGGCTACTTCTGACTTACTGGTTTTAAAATACATTTATAGCTGAAATTCAGGTAGTCATTCAGTATGTTAATCTCTTTTAAATATAAGCTTCTGTCAGTTAAGAGCTCAAGTGAAGAGTATCATCAAGAATTTGAATACTCTCTTTACAATTGATTTAAGTCATCTTGAGTGAAAGGTACAATCTATCACTTAAGGTTTTTAAGAGTTTTCTAGTTTACTAGTTTAACTAGGGTGCCAGCTTAGTTCGTATTGAATTTGAAATGTTTATACCTTTCTCTTAAGTACATTGCTGTGGTAATTGTGGCTTTTTAGAGCACAGCATTCGAAACTTCCTACCCTCAATTCCCGCACCTGCAGCTCCTCTAATGACTGTGTCCACTTAGACAGCTGAGTTGTAAAGGTAATTTTGTTCTTATATATTTATATATATTTTCTCTCATTTTGTTATGTAGTGTAATTGTGCCGGGCAATTACCTGGTGCCTGGTACATTAACGGTTCTTCGCGACGGCAGGAGTAAATGCAGCCTGCATGCCATAAGTCATAAGTCTTTTGGCTGCCACTTGGTGGCCGTAAAAATGTTGATGCATGCTTATATTTTTCATTCATTTTTTTGTACTTTTATTGCTTGCCCGCCCCGCTTGATGCGTATTATGTGATGGCCAAATGGGCTGGAAATGCCAATTTGATGGCTGCTTAAGTTTGTAGCATTTTATTGCATGCTTGCGGGCGTTGATAACAGGCACGCTGCAACAAAATGGCGAGTGTCCAGGTGGACCTTATCGGCTGTTGCATGCGGCACAGTTATGAGTTTAACGACTGCTGCATATGGCCAGATGTTGTGCCTTATAATTGCCTGCTGATGCGGCAAGAATACAGAAGAGAGTGTAGAATTCAAGCTGATGAAAATGCTGAGCGTGTGCCTCATGTGGCACATGTGGCAAGTGTCGTTGTATTATCAGCTTGACTGCGACTTGTTCCGCATTCTGCTCAACAATGTGCTACATGCATAGGGCGTGGTGTGGTTTGGTGGTTGAGGGGGCGGTGGGTGGTGGGCGTTGGGCGGTGGCTTTGTCAATGAAAGCCAAATAAAATGTCGCTGTGCTGCCAACTGTAACAATGGGCAAATAGTTGACATGACTGTGCGGCGGCAACTGTAAATGTGACTCGCGTTGGCCAATGGCTGCGGTTGCAGCTTCACTGCACATTGCTCATACGCCGCGTTGTACAGCAGCCAGGCAATTGCTGTCATGGGGTTTTTCTTGCTCTCTTTTTTGTGGGCTATGCAAATCTAATATGGTGCACATTTTGGTAACCGAACCGATCAGCTATCAGCTGTTCTATCAACCCTTGAAGCTCCTGCCTCCCCTTCACAACTGTGGTTTATGTAATCTAATTAAAATTGCGCATACGCCATGTGTCGCAACTTTAAGTTTTCAGCTAGCACAACTTCCTTTCTTACTTCTCCCTCACACACGCAACTACTCACGTGAGCTTTATTTCAGCTCCTGGTATGTGACTGAAGCACGTACATTTGCTGCAAATAACAATAAGCGCACTCACAAACAGCCAACTGGCAACTGGCAGAGTTTGGTTTGCTACGCTTCGGTTCCCCTGTCGAAGTCAGTTGATTAGCAACAATGGCAAAACGGAAAGCACAGCCAAAGCCAAGTATTGTCGCTGGCCAAACAACGACATTGCAGGCCATCTGCTTGCGGTACATGAGCCAAAAGTAATGGAAAAGAGTTTGCTCAAGTAATGATGCGGGCCAAAACACACATGCCTCTGTATATATATTATATATATTCATGTGGCTCTTTAGAACCATATGTTAGGGGGTTTCAGGAGATTTCGTTTGTGTCGCATCAGCTTAAAGTTTGTCTAAGTTATCCCAACGGTATTGCCAGCTACCTATCACAATAAATTCAAAGGCACAGAAAACAGGACAAGTTTAGGCTTATTATTTTCTTTCCTAGATCAATGATATTGTGATAATATTTTATCGAATATTCTTTAAATAAATTTAAACACATTCAATCTAAGAAAGGATACATTCCCGAGTAGGGAATGTTTGACAACTTAAAAGTGACACAAGGTATTTAATTTGGGCTTGTATTAAAACTTTGCAAGATTTCGTAATCATTTACTTTGTTATTGAATCATATCTTAGAAAATCATAAAATTCAATAATTTCATTTGCAAGTTATTAAATTAATTACACAATTACTCGAATAATTAGACTAACTAAGATTATTTTACTTTAACCATATTAGTTTTGCCGTAATAAGGAACCATTTTGAATTACTGTAGTAATGTAAAACTAATTACAAGCCCAAAAGCTTGTAATAATCAGAAGACATATTTACTTTGCTAATTAGTCGGATAAAAATCAGAATTACTTGAGTAATGGTAGTAATTGAATCATGTTATACTTGTGGTATTTCCACTGTTCAATTGTTATCCAATAGTTCAGTGAGTTATACTTTGATCTCAACTTCAGTGCGCTCCATTTGCTCAGTTCTCAGAACTTGACTAACCCTTATGGATGCCTTTTGTTCAACTCGAATGCTGCTGAGCAAGCTGAAAGCCAAATATTGCAGTCAAAGTTGGAGCTTACAGCGGCACTGGCAAAGTTATGGCCAAGCTGGTCTTTCCGTGTGGCCTGGTGACCAATTACGTTCCGGCCAGCCAGTCCGTCAGCTGCTCGAGTCGGCAACAACAATGGACGCCAATGGCCGCTAGAGAGCGGCGCCGAGTGGCAAGAAGCTGTGCTGAGTTGCGCGCTCCATTTAACCCCCAATGGGCACATTTTGAGCAGCCGCTGCGCTTAAATATTAAATGTCAAATAAATTTGGACAAAAAAAAAAGTCATTCTCCCAAGGCAAAATCTTCGAGTCGAGCAACCATTGTCACTTAATGTCACAATGTTTGGTGCCACCTGCTGCGGCAAGGTGTGCAGTTACCCCAAACGCTGCCTAATTAGAAAGTCAAAAGTTTTGTTAGATACACGGCGGCCCAGTTTTTGCTTGTATTTTTATCAACAGAATAAAGTGATTCGTTTGCCTATTTCCACAAAAAACAAAGAACATCAAACTTTGCCTTTTATTGCCGCCCACTCGAGCAGCCAGCAAAAAGCAGCTGACGTAGGTTAAATATATATTTGGGGGATGAAAGGGGTTGGGGCTGTGCTGAAATTGATTTGAGCAAGTCCCCTTCCGTTCACCAAACAAGCTAACCGAGCGTACAGCGCACAGGTGTACAGGTGTTTGATTTTGTTGTGTTTTTTTGCAAACTTCACATCACGCATACGCCGTCGGTGCTTTACCTTATTTTTTACTCTGTTCGCAAGGTTATTAGAATGTAAAAACTTTGGGTGTATTTGGAGATACTTTTGTATACCAATATATCAGATAAAGTGTTAATAAGTTTCTAACACGCCCAGCAAAGGGCGGATAAGGAGCAAAAATTTATATTCCCCTTAAAGATGAAATCAAAAATATTTCACGATTAGTGCCGTGTCCATAACTCAAAAAATTCGATGTTTTCCAAAATCACAGTTTGAAAGTCAGCGCCATAAGGCTACAGTTTTAGAGTCACCAATGCCATACGCAAACTGGACGCATTTTCAACTGTTTTTAGCTGTAATACATATCAAAAAAAATGTACAGCTAAGCAAAAATCACCGTCAAAACATTGTAAACAGGGTATTGCACAGTCGACTGCACCCGATTGCCACATTCTTATTTGTGTTTTTTGCTGCGGATTGCAATTTCATCGCTTTTGCGCGCTTCGCTGGATCTTTATTTTACGTTTATAGCGCGAAACGTAACAGAAATCTGTTTGGCCAGACACAGACTAAGGCAAAAAAAGGGAAAAAAAACAAAAAAGAAATCAAATGAAGATAAAATCATACGCATTGCGCTTGCAGAACTAGTTTAGATTGCTGTTTTAGCCCAGGCGGCAGCTACTTAATAACCAAAGCTAAAGTTAACCTATATATTTGTGCTAGTCGTGTAAGCCTGGCTATAACCAGTTTTATATATATATATATATCAGTTTAGTTTAAGTACTGTCCGAAAATGGTCAGCTCACTTAGGCTCTGACTATTTTTGGAATGTAATTTCCTCGACGTTGTAGCAGTCATAATGCTGTGCACTTACCTTGAATACCTGACGGCAAAGGAAATTCTCTTTAACCGGAAGCAGTCTGCAATAAATAAGTTGGGCGTTTTGTCTTTGACAACAACATTGGCATTGGTCTACTTACTTGGCCATTTCCGAGAGCTGCAAACGACCATCCTTATTGGCATCGAACACTTGGAGCTGTGGTAAGTGCGGGGGTGGGGTAAAAGCAGAGAAAGAGAAACTTAATGAGCTCAATGACAGAACTTTTATACTTAATTAATGATACATAAATTGGTTGAGTCCCTGGAGACTGCGAATAGCCCAAAAATAAACACATATTCGTAAATCGACTTAAGTAAGTTCCAAAATGCTTTCTTGGCATGACTTTTGTTTGCCTTAAGCATAAGCTGGCCTAAACGTAAGCAAGAAATACATTTACTTTGCTTACAATTCCAAATACACTTTTGATATTCTTAGAGCTAAGCATGCAAATCTCTGGGGCTTTTTATACTCGTTCACGAAGTGAAAAGAGTATATTGGGTTGGTGCAATGTCAGCCTCATCAAAATTTATATTTTTAATCGAACATTAAAACAAATCTGAGGGGATACAATTTTTTTCACAAATCATGCCAAAATCGATTTCGGATCCATATGTCCCCATATGGCAAATTCCTAAACTTTGTGAAAACTAAACCAAAGTGCATGTTTAATGCCATTTTGTCCATACACTTATGTTAATACACTGTGACCGAGTATTTCGCGGTTGGTTACACCCGACTGTAATTTTCTTACTTGTTTTTCTATGTTTCTAACAAAGACCATGTTAGTAAATGAGAAAGTAAATTAAATCGGACTGTAATACTTGAGATTATGGTTGCTTTTATTAAAGTGCCATATAAATTCATGGTTAATATTTATAAGTAGATTAGGAAAACATTTGCAATACGAGAAATTATGGAAATTTTATTTAACTGCCAGATAAACTGCGTTGTTAATTTTATTATAAGTAAAATAGCTAACTAGAGGTTGACGTATATAAATCGAAATTTAGTATGTTTTAAAATTCCTGTTGTATTTGACACAAACGTAAAAAAGGTACTGGAAATCTTGGCAATTTATTTAAAAGTTGCAAATCTTTTATGTCAGCGGGTTTAAAATTGTGCAGATAATGTAATGGAATTTTCGAGCAAACAACTTTTTTGTTTAAAGATATCGAAACCAAAACCATGTTTGTTTTATTGTAGGGCTTTATTTAATGGCCGCAATTTGTTAAAATGCTTGCAAGTGCATTTAATCTTTGACAACTTTTCCTAAGCTTTTCTTGCTGGTAATTTAACTTGCAAATGAGTTGCGAGTTTTGACGACAAGAAAATTTTTATCATCATTTATTGTGATACGTGCGCCAAAAATAATGTGTAGATGGGAATTTAAGAAGCAGGCACAACTAACCAGACAGACGCAAGAGAGGCGGAGGGTGGAAGAGACTGCCAGATGGGGGTCTTACGAGTTGCAGGCACAATAAACTGTGTGTGGCACACGCACACACACAAAAACACGCATGTGCCTAGCGCTTTTTCATTATAAAGTTTTTAATTAACAGGACTTTGAGTGCATATAAATTGCGGCGTGAATTCACATAATTCTCGTCACGCCAAAAATTAATTGCAATATTTTACGCTAGACTTAGCCAACACAGTGCTGAGGCTGACATTGATTGGTCAGTTGTGGTTGTTGTTGTTGCGCTTGTTTTAGTTATTTATAGTAGCCCTTATATAATGAACTGTAGTTTATATTAGAAAATATGACGTATACGCACCATGGTGTCTGTGTATTCGATGAGCTTATCCTCGGAGACATCATTGATCTTTTTGGCCTCTTTGAGCAAGTCACGCAAGAAATTCTTTAGCTCATCCGCCTCAATGTAACCAGAGTTATCAGTGTCGTATTCACGCCAGATCTAATCAAAAGCGAAACATCATGACAAAATTAATTAGAAAGCAAATTACTCAACAAGCCCACTGACAGCTTTTCGCTTTGGCTTTGGCCACACTCAGTTGGACACCGGCTATCCCTCGTTTAATGCTCCGTTGGTCAGCACTTACCTTCATGAATTCGACGCTTGACTCCAAGGGGTTATCGAAGCGGAAGAGCAAAAGGAAATTTTCCTCCATGGGCAAAAGTTGAGCGAGCTGTAAATATATTTATTTTCAAAGCACACAAAAAAAAATAAGTGTCACGTGGAAAATATACTTGGTTTCAAGGGAAATACTTCAGTTTTAACTTTATTTAAAATTAAATTAAAGCTGAATTTTCTATATAAAATTATACAAGTTTAAACTTGCTTTAAGATAGGCATTCAAATAAGAGATAGAAGCGGCATTCGTATATTCTTTTTTATAGAGCGTTAATCTTTTTAGTTTTGAGAGTATTTGATGAATTTTAAAAAATTTTAATTAGCCCGAAGCTTCTTAATGAGCTGTATTATAATGAGTTTAACTATATTAAGAAGCTTTAACTTCCTTAAATAATGTTTTCTTAAATAAAATGTTAAATAACTCAAAATCTTGCTGTTATCTTGGGTAAACTATATAAATATATTTATATTTTAATCCAAAGCTGTTGTTTTATTTAAAGCTTATAAACTTTCCGTAAGATGTGTCGATAAGTTGGGAATGTGGGAATATTGTAGCAAGAAAATTTAATAATTCATTCATTGTTCAAGTGTTGATGAAAATCTGATAAAGCCATTTTTCCACTGTTATACAACACACTGGTTTTATGCAATTTTCGGCTCAATTGGTTAAACTATTCTTTTTCAAGCATTTACTTAAAGTTCAGCAACATTTTTAAACTGTCCTTGCAACTGCAGGCAGAAAACTAACAACAATTCAAGTAAATCGCCTTTCACAACATGGCAAACAATTTGCAGCTGCAAACTTAAGCCGCTTGTACAATGGACATGAATGGCAAGCGGTTGAAGGGGGGCTTTCAGCAGTTGTTGCTTTTGCTCTTTTAGTGGAAATATTTTGCCTAACTAAGAGCAAAGTCTGCGCTTTCACTCCAGTTGCCAGAAGAGGCAATTGCAATGCAAAACTTTAGCCACATAAAGTAAGTGTCGATTGGAATTTTGGTCATGTCTGGAAAGGGGTTGGGATTAAGTTCACTCCTTTCCATACTACAACAAAAGTTTTCGCTTTTAATTTCATTAAAGCACAATTTTAGATATTTTTGCCCAGCACTTAAGCTAATTAGTGTTTCGCTGTGATTAAAAGTTCAAAACTGATACAGAATTCGAGCCTTGAAAACTAGAAAAGTTTCGCACGTTGGAAAATTGTTCAGCTGCCACATGGCGTATGCGTAACATTTATGCTGCATTGAATAAATGATGAATGATGTGGGTTGCTGAGTGCTTTTTGAAGTCACAAAGGGTTGGACAGGCAACAAATACAAGAGGCAAGGTAGGTCCCTAATAGACTTTTTTCCTTACCCGAAACTTTGTCTCATTTATCATATGACAACGCCCCAAAGTAGGCAACATTTGCTTGTCTCACATTCAATTTCAATGCCGGATAGCAGAAAAGCGACTTGCAATAGTCTGCCGGCACTGCCGGCAGTTGTAAGCCCCAATTAAAAACTCATTTAAAGAGGTAGCGCGGCAAAACTTTTACGTAGACCTTGGCAGGCAACTTGGGGCCTTGGCAAATGGCGAAAATGGCCAAATAAATTATTGAGCCACAGCAAATTGGCGCAGGCAGAGAGAGAGGCCAGAAGAGCGACAGCATCATTTAAAAAGTAATTTCCAAAGGTGGCGGCAAATGTGTTAGCAAGACTTCTGCAAGAGATGGCCTGTTTGATTTGAAATATATATATATTTTTATTTTAATTATAAAGAAAAACTATAAAAATAAATTTTTATATCAGAAAACAGATTTAAAAAAATTCGTGCTAACTCGTGATAACACGATAAGCACGAACACGACACGCGCTCAGCTCTAAGCCGCAACTAGATGTCATTGGAAGATAGGCACGTACAGACACATGACGCAGACGACATGTGTGGCCGTGATGGAAAAGGGAAAAAAGGAAAATCGCTGAAAATGACGAAATAAGTTTTGAGAGAAGCAATGAACGATTTAAAGCAGTTATGAGTGGTGAATCATGTGTGTGCAAAGTGCATATATCTAACCTCTCTGATATCGATTTTGCCATCCTGATTATCGTCATAGGCCTCCATGAAGCAGGACTTCAGCTCCTCCAGCATTGTATCGGTGACAGCCTAAGGGCAGAGTAGGCGTAAATTGATAAGTTGCCGCTACGATTCGAGACGAGTCGATTCGATGAGTCTGCAGTTTTGGACTTACCTCGGGACTGATGTCCGTGGCATTGGCGCTGGACACAAACTCACGCAGAAAACCATCCAGCTCGGTGCCCTCAATGTAGCCATTGCCTGCAGGAACACAAGAGAGATAGAGAGATGGAGAGAGAGAGAGATGAGAGTGCTGGGTTGGGTTAACGAATGAGTAGTAATACACACCATCCTTGTCGTAGTGCGCCCACACATCCATGAACTGGTTGGCCGAGAGTTTCTTTAGCTCGCGCGACTCTGGATCACGATATTGGCGCATAAAGTTGTGCGCCTTCTCGATTTGTACGCGCTTGGCGGCGGCAGCAGCTGCAGCGGAATCCATTTTACTTTATAGTTTGCTGTGTTTCTCCCTTCTATATATGTATATGTATATATATGTGCGCGTGTGTGGCACACTTGCTCTCGCTGCGTAGGTAATCTGCAAATATACGAGTGTAGCAAAGGTATTTTAAATTTCAATTGAATTCGATTTGTTGGCAGTCACGTAACGCAATCAAAGAACGCTCAACATGAACAACTATGCAGGTAAAAATGCAGCCCATCCCTTAAACAAAGCCACCCCCAGTTCAAGTATTTTCAATTAGTTGTTGCATTTTTTATGGTGTTGCGGGTAAAACTAAAAATTAAATCAATTAGTTTGGCAGCTACTTCATTATTGGCTTAACGTGCGGACTGCAAGTGTGCGTGTGTGAGTGTGTGTGCTTGCGGGGTTCTAAAATTAATAGCATAAAATACGCGCACGCACACAATCAAGTACACACAAGCCCATATATACAGCTTAGCTGCGCTGGCCACAGGACGTCCCTGTAACTATCTGAGAGCTAATAAAATACAGGAAAAAATAGTTGCTTTTTGGGTTGCCGAAGTTACAATACTCTTGCAGATAGGTATATTGCAGATGCAAATTTGTTTCTATTTACATTTCCTTGATATCATAGCAATGAATTTAATTCTCGTAGGTAGCTATAGCGTATAGTAGACTGATATTTCACAAATTGATTGAATTGATTTTGAAAGTATACAACTGTATCATTAAGCTATTATACTAGTCAAATTTATATCGGGAGACTCTTGTATTGTAAGTATTTGATAAACATATTTTCAAACACAAATAAATTTTCAATAAAAAAAACTTAATACTCCACTGATAGTTTATCAGTTTATTAGATTTTGAAAATATGTGTTTATATATTAGAAGCTGTCTCATTAAACTTCTTTAGAGCTATGATTTGATTTAGATATATTAAAAATAAAACTGTTCATCTGTATAAAAATCGCATGTTTCAAACGATAGTTGCAGTTGCAGTTACATAATATACTTCGATTCACTGAACACCAGAATATGTACTGCCTCCAGAGAAAAAAATGATGAAGATATCTTTTAAGCCAAGAGTTATAAAGACAGACAGACAAACGACATTTGATACTGAAAATTTATTATTTTTTGGTTGCCTCATTTCCGATGCGTTCCATATTTCGTGATAAAACTAAACATACCATCCGCAAGTGTATTTCAAAAGCGCAACTAACAGGATTAGAGCCAACACGCAACAAAGTTGTGTGTATGTGTGTGTGTGCTTTTAAGCCCTAGTGGAATCCGGCTGACTGGCAGACGAGCGCTTCCGGCTTTACCTACTTGCAGCTGCCGGCGTTGCCACCAAGTGAAATTGCAACGCACGGTCGAAGGCGACACTTAAATTGCGCTAACCTCGTACAATAATTCCCCCGAGAAAAGCAGCCGCCAGCCGCCTTACGCCCCCTCCCTCCCACTTCCTCCCCCACGCTATCATATCAACAACGCTGTGAGTTAAATATGTACTTGTGTTTATAACAAAGGGAATGCGAAATAAATTGCTTTACAAAGCGAAATAACAAGCATAAATTATTGTTATTGTTGCTGTTGTTGTTGTTGATGTTGCCTGGCCGCTGTGCGGTCGCTGCGGGCGCTGAAACAAAGCAGAAATCAGCAACAACAGCGGCGTAAAAAGAATTGAAAAGAAAAACAAAAACAAGCCGCGAATTGAGAATGCGGCTGAGCTGCAGCCACAGTCGCCGCCACAGCGCCAGGATGCGAACTAAGCGCTTGTTCTGCTCGGAAATTGTGGGCGGCGCCTCTGCGGCTCCTGTGGCATACATCCTTACATGGCGGACACGACGCCTGCCCGCCACGGACATGTACAAATTTTGAGCAGCTGCCGCCAAATGAGTTGAGTCCGGCGACTACGCAATCAATGCGGGCCACGAGGCCAACTTGTTGCCCTTGTTTTTTGTTGTTCTTACCGTTATTGTTGTTCTTGCTGTCACGCTGTGTGCTGTGGCGTTTTTTATACGCTTGCCTAGAGTCTGTGGGTTATGTCACGAAGTGCGTAACGCACAGCGGTAGGCATTTGTGACGCCAGCAAATATGCGTCAGAATCTACGTCAATAAATTTACGTAAGCCGTCAAGTCGCCCCCGCTTGAGGTTACATAAAGCGCCAGTACAGGTAGGATGACTGCCACAAAAGATAACTGAAGTACAACTAATGTTACTGACAGCAATAACTGTCATTGTGTTTCTGATATCTTAAGAACGTTGCGAAGGTGCATTGTTTTTCATTCAAATGCCTTATTATTATTAAGATGATAAGCAAAAAGTCATTTCTTATCGAAATCGGTTCAGTTTTGACAAAGTTATGGTAGTTATACCTGCATATAGACCATTACATGGTGTACATTTTTAAAATTAACTTTGACAAACAATGCCAGATTTAATTGGCAAATGATAAATAAAGTCAACCTTCTTCAAAATCGATCTAATTTGGGCAAATTTATGATTGTTTAAAATTGTACCCTACATGTTAGAGTCAGTTTCGATCAAAATTGACAATTGCTAGATAATTGAAAAGGCTGAAAACAAATTTTCCCAATTAAAATCGGCTTAGCAACGGCTTCGACAACGTTTTGGTAATTAAAAATATAAACCTACGAATAGGTTAACAATATCAAAATTAATTGTTTTCCTTTTAGTGCTTTATTTGATTTGCTATAGAATCAAAAATGACTACAATGTCAAACAAAAAATGCGCTAAATTTTTTGACAATCATCTCAGAATAAAATAAAATTTTATTTCTTAACTAGAAATGATTTTATTTTAAGCAAAGTTTTTCCCAATTTTTTAAAAGATTTTTAAAAATTCTCAAGTGATTTTCATAATAATTTTTTTTATGAGTATATATAAAGTAGAGTAATTGCAAGCAGACTATCTGGCAGGCGCGTAGATTTTTTCTCAACTTATATAACATGTATTGGCGCTTGCATGTTACACAACTTTTCACATTGTTCATGAACAGCGGCCACAACAACGACAACAACGGCAATAACAAAAAGAAAAGCAACAATAAAAACAACAAAGGGTATCAACAACTGCATAACACTTGTTAAACTTTTTAGTACTTTTAGTACCTGGCAGCCCTGCTACAAAGTGTGAACATTGCCGAACTAACTTGTTCAACTGTGTAGCTGATTGCATTAACTGCAACTGCAACTGCAACTACATCAGGAAAGTCCACAATTGCAACTGCAGCTCAAATCGTGCTTAAAGACTTTAATCTACAGTTGTGTTGACATTTCTCTCTTAAGGCTAAAGGCAATTGCAATTGAAAGCCAGCTAGCTGCATCCTTGCCGGGATTCTGGGTCAGCCTCATTAGAAGGACCTTCGCATTGTTGGCGCGCCGTTTGTTATTACAAAACACATAAAGGACTACAAAAACGAGTTGCAGAGCCTGCGGCAATTGCAGTTGTTGTTGTTGCTGTTGCTGTTGTTGTTGCCTTTGTTGTTGTGCAATGGCATGCGAGGCAGCAAATATATTTATACTTATGTAGGATATGTGAAAACTTTTCCTCTGCATTTGGCATGGGGCACTTCAAGCGACCAGCACACATTGCATTTTCCAGCATTTCACAGAAAGGGCAACTGCACTATTGCCGCATGCCACATGGCTGCTGTTGCAAGTGCTGTTGCTGCTAATGTTTGCGTAGCATTTCCTATCTGCAGGCAAGTCCTGTCGCTCTTAGCTATATAAGTTATGGCCCAGATTAGTCCGCTGTGTGTGAACTCTTTCATAATAAATTTCACGTGGCTGTCGCCGAAAGCTGCAGAAATGAAAATTCTCTAGTTACCAAAAAATATGCATTGCAAGCAAATATCAGATTTATATCAGATGCAGCAATTTTCTAGAGCAACAAATTCTAAGCTAAAATTCTTTTAAGAGGAAAGACAAGGATATATTTTTGTTATATTAAATAAGATATGTTTTTATTAAAAATAAAATTTAGATTTATTCCCATTTGTTTTCATTTTTGAAAGTTAAAAGTCATATTTTCCCAAAAAGAATTGTTAAAAAAATTATATTTGAATTAAATTAAAAAAAAATCCAATAATATCGCTTTAAGTTCGATTGGGTCGGTAAAATTTTGAAAAAAACGTTTAGTTGAAGTTTTAGTTTAATGCAAACCATAATAATTAAAATAAATTATTTATGCTACCAAAAAGAATAAAACATAGGTCCACAACCTAACTAGCTTTAATGTCGTGTAGTTTTCCTCGATTGCATAGCATAATTTGTCGAGCCTCGTGAAAATAATAAATAACAATGCCAGCTGATTTCCCTCCTAGTTGGTTTGTGCACGCACTTTGCTAATTATGTGAGAGCGGGGCCATGTGTCAACATAAACAGGCAACATGCACAAATATTTAGCAAATATTACGTATACGCAGAGCATGGAAAATAACAAAACAACATGTCACAAAATAAAATATAAACAAAATTATTTTTGTTGAGAGAGACTAAAAAAACAATTGGGTAAATTCAATTGTGCAGCTTGTCGCGCATTTTGCGAGCTGTCAGCGCGAAGCGAAACAGGAATAACAACAACAGGAGCCGGAAACGGAATTGGTGAAACAGAAATAGTGCAAAAATCGCGAGGCATACTTGAAGGCGCGACGTCGGATGCCTTAATGGGCGTTTCACATGGCAGCAGCAGAAAACTCTAAAGCAGGTAAGTGGGGCGACGATTGTTGGGTGGGGTACAATTGTCAGGCATTGTCGCCGCCGTTTTGCGATTGCATAAGTCAAGTCCACAAGTTGGCAGCGGCGCGTGTTAAAGTGCTCGCTGGCCACAGCACGCACAGCACTTTTGCCTGGCTACCTGGCAAGTGCTACACAAACGTTCAAACTTTGCACTCCGACATTGACATCGACCACATCTGGCACGCCTCCTCCCTGAGTGTCCCTTGCCTGCTCGCCGGCTCGTTCGCTTTGTGCGCTGACTTTGAGTGCATTAAGCTTCGGTTTGCATTTAATTTAAGTGTTTGTGTCTGTTTATTGCTGGTTCAATTACCCGCCCCCGCCTAGGCCATCAGCCCACTAGCCCACCACGCATAGCCTGCCGTGTCTTGGCCTTCACTCTGCGCCCCGTTGGCGTGTCTATTTATAAATGGATTTCTCAAAGTCTGAATTATACATATAAATGCATGACGGCGACGAGCTCGCCTTTGGTAAATTTCTATTTTTAGTTATAATTACGCCAAATAACGACGAATGCAACAGCAACAAGAGCAACATATACGAATAACAACAATTTTGGCCTTTTGTGTTTTTTTGTTGACGTTTTTCACAATTGATTGTTTGGCCTTGTAATTTGTTGTTGTTATTACTTTTAACGTGTCTATTGATTTTCTATAACCAAACTGTTATTTATTTTTCTCTGACAGCCAATTGTGTTAACAAGGCGTACACTTAATATAAATACAATTGCGCAGTGTGGTTCAACTAGTTAAGAGAAATGTAAAAACATTTTAGATTTAACAAGTTTTACATTTATTTCATTTATTTTTAAAAAGCCACGCAATATCTATATATTAAGTTGTACATATAAATTAAATTAAATGTAAAGCTGAAACAGTTGAAGTGTATTCAAAAATTAAAAATGCTCAACAAAAAATCTATAAAAATGTTTTAAAAACCTGTAACATATGTAAAAATAAATACTTTCGATTTTCTACACCCCTCTCCCATCTTTGAAAATTTGTATTATGATTTAATAAATTTATTTTATAGTTTGCGTTAGTTATCTAGACACCACAACACGCTTTCTAATTTCATTTCCATGTTTTGTTCTTTAATAACTTAACTCAATACTCATTAAAATAGTTGATTTCCTCTGTTGCCTCCAGTCCCATTTGGCTATTGGTCTATAAATCCCGATGCAGTACACTTCTCATATTCGTTTTTTCTTTTCCAACGCGACATTCTGGACTTTTATGGCCCGCCTGCTGTCTCAGTGGCCAGGGCTTGTCCCAGGACTCTCAGCCACATGATAGAAATAAGTAAAAGAGCTGTAAAACTGGCGGGGAAATGTGAAGCTTTTTGGTTTTAACATGCGGCCATATAAAGAGACATCTGTTCCTGGTGAAAGTCGTGTGTGTAAAAAAACTTTGTTGCCTTCGGCTGCAATGTGTCAGCTAAAGTCATATTCATAAATAATAATAATATATAAAGACATGCACAGGAACACAGACACTTTTACGCTTCTGTGTGTATGTTTGTAATTTATGCAAGTGCAAGCGGAAGTTGAAAACCAAGGCACACACAAGCGCACACACACACATTCAAGAGCTGCACAAAGCACTGACAGGCGACAGCTACTAGCTGACTGAAAGAATGACTGACTGACTGTTTGACTGACTGACTTACTGACTGACTAACTGACTGCTTGACTGACGGACCAGTCGGAATATTGTGCCTGCCTGCTTAGCTTTTGAATTATAGAGCAGACATTGTCTGTCTTTATGCGCTCTGCTACCCAAATAGACATAAAGGGTATATGCAAGTCCACGAGAATATATATACATGAAAGAATGAATATATTCGCTCTTGGATTCTGAGTACAGCATAAGGATTACTTTTTAAAATTTTTTAAATCTAATTATTATCAAAAATGTGAAGATGTTCGAGCTTAATTTAAGAAAAACACACATTTAAAAATAAGCGAAATAGCTATTAGTGAAATGGCTATAAGAAAAATCGGAATATTATAACGATGTATTGATTGTTTTAAATTATAATTTTTCCTGATTATATGAAGAACTTTTTGAATACAAAAATTGTTGTGAATTTTACAAACTTTTTATAGCAAAGGCGAAACACAATTCTATATTCTATCAATTAAAATGATTATAAAAAAATGTATTTAAATGATTTTTTGTGATTTTCACGTAGCTAATACTTAAGACCTTCAAGCATAAATTGTAATATATACTAAATATAATAAATGAATAGAATATATCTAGAAAGAACCATAGATACACAATTTTTGTCAAAATATGTATAAACTTAATCCTATGACAGGGCATCATCTAGTCGAGCACACGCAAACCACTTGAACTTGGGTTTTGTGTTGAGTTTTGTATTGCGTTGTCTTAGTTTTACCCAGCTGTATTCCACTTTCATTAGGACAAGCTGGAAATGTTGAGGCCTAGCCTCTTAAGTGGGCGGCCCAGCACTTGGCTGTGAATGCAAGCGGGCATAATAAAGTTAGCCTTGGCATCAAAGCCAAAACACTCAACCAGAAACAGAAGCAGTTACGAAAACAGTAACAGAAGCAGAAGGGAGGCAACAGTTGCGTCTTGACATTGACATTTGCATGTGGCATAATTTAAGGCCAACAGACAGCAGGTTGAAATCAGGCCTAAATCAGCTGCCCAATGGCTTGTAAATTGCGCTGAGCTCAAATGCCCCATAAAAAATGAATGGGTGGGTGAGGGGGCAAATATGCTGCGGATGGTACTAAACCGCCCATTGATTTGCATTTGTCCAAGTCGCAAATGGTTGGGGCCGCAGCGGTATCTCTGATCCGATCAATCTGTACCCAAAAGGCTTAACCAATAAAAGGTTTGCCAATGGGCCAGTAAGCCGTAGGGGCAGGGGGGACGGGGAGGGGGTGATGGCGCAGGCGGAGGTCGTATAATTTATGGCAAAGCCAAGCTGAGGCAGACAATTTATCAAAACACTTTGACATTTCTACAATTTTATTTATTGCAATTTGTCTTATGTTTTGGGGCTCCCAATTGGAATGGGCGCGCACTAATAAAACATGCAGTTAAATTTTAAATGCCAATTTATAGCTACAAACCAGGAATCTCAACTAGATGCTAAAGCAAGTAATTTTGTGTGTAATCGTCTGACAGATACCCTAAAATACCATTAGGCGCGCTTATTGGAATTATTTTTAAGCTTTTCGAATAGTAAGTCTATGTTATACACAACAAAATGTATATCAACCCTATATCTTTCAGACAATGCATGTTATGTCAGAGTAGAGGAAAAAAATAAATAATAAAAAATTTAATGACTTTTTATTGACGATTTGAATTTTTAATTAAATTTTTAAGGGCCTATAAATTAAGACATTTTCTACTTGGGCTGATTTTGATAATGCTTGCAGTTGATTTTGATTATAATATATTCTGCTTTTTCTCTGAGTGTACGGAGAACAACAAGGTTAGTATTTGCTGACACTGTATTTTAAATTTGTTCATTCTGGCTGTTGCAGTCTTTTATGGCAAAATGGATTAGCGTGGATGAATAAGTATAGCTGGATTTTGATGTTGTTAATAAATACATACATATATATTTGACCATAAAAATATACACATACAATACATAAATCTATGTAAAATACTTGTCAGTTATTCGTATAAGTAACATTTATCACTGTGCCAAATCTATAGAAATTGTTGACTGCACAGCGATTAATTAGCGCGTTATTTACGAGTATTTACCCGGCATTAGTCCGGACACATGGCCGTACTATAATTTCAATATCGAGATGTGCATAAATTTTAATTAGGCGGCAAGTTGCAAACAGCATTAAATTAATGGGAATTTAAATAGCATAAATCAGCTCGAAGACACTGCGAGCGTAGAAATATATCTCTAATCGAATGGTTTATGGCATACGCTTTTAATAAATCTCAATATTTATTTTCTTTTCCGCATTCGATGGCGCTGAGCGAAATCGCACGCGCTTTACCTAAAGTGCATGTAAAATTTGTATAACGCCATAAATTAAATACTAAAAACTATTCTCAATATAAATTTAGAAATTATAGTTTTTTTTTTGCTTTTTGTATTCTTTTTCGATCTGTGTAAACTCATTTAGCTGGCAATGCCGCATCCCTCATTCAAGTTCATTGATTTCGATTGTCGGCTATTCGCTAATTGGGCAGATTGTCTGACCTGCTTGTAACGCTGCAGATGTACTTATGTATCTCTACCCAACAATTGGCCTGGCTAATACTTTTAATGGTCTATATATAGAGAACGATCTGACAAGGCTGGCGTGAATGAAACTTCATGCGGCTGCCTCTCAATTATTTTTGGCAAACACTGACATGTGAAGGAAAACATGCAGAAATGATTATTATTATTATTATTATTGTGATGCAGCCAATAGGTCAGTGGGGTGTCTATGTTCTGGTTTTATCAGACGTCACCCGGGGGGAGGGGTAGTCTACACTATTGCGTCATCTTACGAAACTAAACTATCATAGAAAT
The DNA here is from genome assembly GCA_035043565.1 of Drosophila robusta. Classification (NCBI taxonomy): domain Eukaryota; kingdom Metazoa; phylum Arthropoda; class Insecta; order Diptera; family Drosophilidae; genus Drosophila; species Drosophila robusta. The sequence continues at coordinate 9,712,009 of JAWNMW010000584.1, forward strand.
GTACCAGAAGGCTTAAAGTATTTAGTAGAGAATAAATAAGTTTCTTAGAATGTAAGAAATATGTACTCATTACCATTTTTAGATATTTTGTATATTATTTCTTACACAGTTCTTTTTCATTCTTTCTTAAAAGCCGAGCAAAAGTTCTCTTTAAGACTTTCGTAAAATTTGAATTCGCTTGAATTTAACATGTTAAATTTTATTCTCTCAACTTTGTCAACGAAATATTTTTTTTTTGCATTTTTTGCAATGTTGGATCATTAAGAAACTGACAGGGCGTGTCATATAATTTTGAATTCATATTTCAATTTTAAGCACAACTTTTTTTCTTACAAACACTCTTCAGCACTAATAATTTATTCTTTTGTAAATTTATACAATGTTCCAACAACTTCCAACTTCCAACTTTTTTAAGTCAAAATCAGTCTCAGTATTCTCATTGTAAATATTTGCATCTTAGTTAAATTTTCAACTTTTTTAAGTCAAGTCTAGACACCCATTAACTTGAAAGAAGCAACGTTAAACACTTATAATTTATTCTCATTGTAAATATTTACATTTCAGTTAAAAAGCCTTGCAACTTTTGTACGTCAATTGAAAAAATTAAGCTATTCGCAGGCACTCTAATTAAGTCTTTAAAAATGCAACGGACGCAAAAACAGCAACAAATTTATTTTACACGACTTTTTGGTGAACAGCAACCAATTACGAACTGAAAATAATAGATGACAGCATATAATCGGCATCAAATGCACTCTGCCAGCTATAAAATATTGGCTTTCCTTTAATCACAGCGCATTACATGTTCGAACATCGAGCCGAATTAATGTGATTACGCATACGCAACGTTGACTGCTGGCCAAACTGAATGGCAAACCATATTTATTTAAACAATTGAAAGCTTAAGCTACCAATGGCGTCGACTAATTAGTGGCCCGTGTCTCTGTGGCCACACACAGAGCATACCGCAACGCACCCGCACTCCGCACCCCTGGAGTTGTCATAAAAATTTAATTAAAACCGTTGCAATTGTCAGCGCCAAGCGAATGGCGCGCGTCGTTGCATGCACCACATGAATTCCTTTGCCCTAACAGCAGATTATAATTTTTTCTTTTTTTCACACTGTCAATTTAATAAGGCAGAAAAAAATATAGTAAAAAGATATATGTATACATGCAGAATAACAGAGTGAAGCATAAAACTAATTAGAGGTCTGTGGTAGAGCGCGGCGCAAGTTCAAGCTGTGATTTAATTAAATTTGTTTTCGGGCTGAACAGTGTGGCCCTGCTCTTGATAAGTCTGTAAAGAGGCAAAGATATTGCTATGCTTTGGTTTTCTGTGTTTTCTTCCTTGGCCCCATTTTTCCATTTGTTACGCAGCTTTTCACGCTGATTTTTATACATTTTTCTCACACTTAAGTGAGCTGTTTCTATGCCAAGTGAAGTACATAAAAGTTTTCAGCTTTTCTGTGTTTTTTTTATTAGACACATTTACCCCACATCGTAAACAACTTGTCAGCCATATGACAAGAGTTCAATTAACCATGAAATGAGCAAATATGGGTAAAGTTCTCGATGCGCACAAATGCTGCTGACTATCATGATGGGGACGGAGACCGGGATGGAGACGGAGCAGGGACAGGCAACGGAGCCATAGAAGTATTGCTGTTGCATACCCTTTTCAAAGGCAAGTTAAAAGTCATGCTTGAGCAGGGCTGAGTAGGGTTCAATTTGTTTAAATGGCTAACATATTAATAAAACATTACAAATGGTACTCTAATAAGATGAGTAAGTTTATTATTAGCCTTGAAAGCATCGCTTTGCATAGCTTACATTTTTTATATGCCCTTATATCGATATGTAAACAATTTATGACTACTTTACTTTTGGATTTCCATAGGGCTTACAACAATTTTCTACGTAAAGTCCACAATTCTGTTGGTTATATCTCAGGCGATTTATCTGATGCCGCATTGAAAAATTCATAGGTTGCTTACTCATGATACCCTGTACTTCAAAATTGATTTATGATTTCCAGATTGGTTTAATAGATACGAGCAGATGTTTTAAGCTTTACTGTGTGCTTTATTCCTAAGCGAATTTAATATTTTATTTTAAATAATTTATATTTATTACAATTTTTTTTCATACTTTCTTTACATTACTATATATTATATCGATTATGTCTATATTTGCTTGATTATAATCACTTTGATAAATTAAAAGCTTAGTGAAAATTTTCTATCTAAGGGCATGTATATACCTCTTCAACGTTTTACAGGATATCTTCAAGTCATGCTATGCACTCTACCCAGCTTTGATTGTAGATGCTGTGACAGCTTTGCAACTTGTGCTGTTTTTTTTTTTGCATTCAAGCTTCGCTCGCGGGTTTTCTCAATTTGCAAATGGAAATGTCAGTCATTCATTTTGAAATTGTCACAATCATTGGACAGACACGAATACACACACACACACACCCACGAACACACAGACATACACTATTCATAGGAATAGCGCGTAGGTGTGGTCAGTGGGCGTGTCAGAATATGATGCTACGTATAAAAATAAGTGAAAACGCAGCACATTTGCATATACAAAATAATTACTCAATTAACGGGAATGCCAATTCGTAGTATCGTCCGCTAAACAAATAACAAAGTGTTGTTGCCCGAGCTGCTAAGGTAAACAGCAGGGAGAGAGGGAGAGAGAGAGAGAAGACAAGAAAACGCCAGAAACAGAAAAACACAAAAGCCAAATTCCGGCCAAAAACAGTTGCTGCGTCATTGCAGCTGCTTGGCCGGCGGAAAATCGCAGGCACATAAAAAATTACAGCAACAACAAAAATCGCCCAAGCTGAAGATCAGAAACAGGCCGCACAGCAGTTTTTCCGGCTTATATTTGGTAAATATAATATAAATGAAATTTACGATCTTTTAACAATTTTTTAATATTATTTACCCATCGCTGCCATTTCAAAGAAGTTTTTAATTGTTTGTCGGTAAATCGGGCTCATTAAATACGTTAACGCCTGTTGCAAATGCCATTTTATGACGCCACAAAACAAAATGTTGCTCCTTGATAAACCAACAGCCTTCCACCCTCCCTCCCTCGTCCAGTACCCCATCATCAGCTTGATATATTGACCGACTAATGCCCCATCATTAAACTGAGACACGCGCAAATGTTGTAAATATTTACACAGTCGCCACTTTTTATGCGCTTTTGTATAAATAATAATCAAGAAGTAATAATAATAATAAATAATAATGGCCAGGCCAACATAATTAAACAGCTGGATGTCTAGTAAGCAATGGATGTGTTGAAAGATTTCTCTCTCTTTGCCCCCCAACCTAAGTCGAAAAAACAACAACAAAAAATAGCATAAAACATGTGGTAACGCTCTGCTTGAAAATGTTTGGCTAAGATATACCCTGTAGTTGGCTGTGCAGCATTTAAAATTCGCAGTTTGATGTTATTTAAAAGATCAATTTCTTTTAAATAGTGGAAAAGTTAGGTTTAATAAATCACCTCAACTATACGCGAATTTGTATATCAAATTTTATAGTTCCCTATAGTCCCTTAATTTCTCTTTAGGCTTCTTTACTTTATTAACTTCCCCTTTAACTTGGTTATACCCATTTGAGCTCACATTTAATGTTTACAGGGTATTTAAATTTATGCTGATTGCCTCCGTTTCGTGCTCTTCAAATATTTTTTGGCCAAATATTTGGCTGTGCCTGCGGCAAACGGCAACACTTTGGGCACCACCAACTTCTTGGCCAAGTTGTAATTATTAGAATTATTATTGTTAGGCGTGAAAGTTACTTAATGGCACTTTCACTTTTTCAAGCCTCACTCCAACAACCCCCCTCCCCACATTATGTAAAGATAATTTTGGAAAATTCCTGCGGGTTTGTTTACTGATGTGTGTGTGTGTGTGGGTGTGGCTGTTTGAATTACCGCTTTGAAATTGCCTTTTGCAAGTGGCAGGCAATTGAAAGGCATAACAATGTTAGCTTAATGACAATTACAGTGGTTACAATAAGGCCTACTTCAACTAACTATTTTTGGTTAATTCAATGGGCTTATTATGGGGCCAGGGCTGTGCTGTGTATGAGGGAGGTTTAATAAGAGCTGTTTTAGTATACTAGCATACTTATAAGGCTTAAGGTTAGGGCATGAAATAAATTAGTTCAAATTTGAATTAAATTTAAATCAATTAAATATTTTAAAATATATAATTAACTTTCTGTATTATACTAGTATTATTATAGGTTCATACAATTTTTAATCATCTTGTTTTTTCATGTATTTTTAGCTTGTTCAACTATTCTGAGTTTATTGAAAATATGTAAGCATATACACATAGGTCAGTTTTATTGCTATTTAATTTTACATAGTTCTTTAGCACTATATATTCTTAGAACTATTTGCTTTTGTAGATTTGCTTAGCTTTTTCTATCCTTCGCGAATCTCTTCTGTTCTTCGCTTGAGTTCGTTTCAAGTGCGAAGCCTCAAAATGTTTGCGCAAATCATTTCTGCTGAAGCACTGAGTAATCGGTGTAAGTATCATCAACAGATTTATTTTTTCGCAGTATTTTAGCTTACTTATAGCTTTCTCAAATCGCTACAGAGCTAAATTCACATCAATCGAAAATCATTTGCAAATATTTGAAAAATGAAATCAATTTTCCCTGCTTGCAACAGATTACTTGAACGCACATATGTGGCAAATTATTACATCATCAACAGATTAAAGATATATTTCGGCTAGCGCTTCCTTTAGCGGGCCATAAAAACCATCAGCTTGAAGGAAAATATCATATTTATGTACTTATATCAAAATATGGGCTATTGACTTCCTTTGGCGTTTGTCAGTCATTCATGTTAATTTTTTTTCTTCCATATTTATTTTGATAAATTTTGTAGCAATTGTTGTTCCCATTGCGCGTGGAGATTGAGCCGTCGCGTTTTCTTAAATTAAGAAAACATGCAACAATAACAATTACAACAGCAACAATGAGGCATGTGTGCTGTGCGCATTTGTGTTATTTTAATTATTTCATTTGGAAAGGAAATTGAAAACAGGCAGCCAAAAGAAAAGCATGTGAAACATTTTCCTCCATTTCTCTGTTTGCCTGCGTTGACTTTTCTGCGATAAACGCTGTGCAAATAAATCAAGTTAAATGGCAAATTAATATTAAATTGAATTGTTGTTGCTGTTATTGTTGGTTTTTTTTTCATTTTAATTTTTAATTTGCCGCAAGCCAAGCAAATAAATTCAGGTATTTCAGCCGCTTGCAACATGCAACCGATTCACGTGAGGCAACAAAAAGGCCCAACGAGCTGTTGAATGACAAAATGTTGCTTGTGCTTAACATGTGTGTGCGTCGGCAATTAATGTGATTTAATTGTGTGTATTATATACGATTTTACATGTCACTTGACAAGACTAATTAACCGTTAGTGCAGTTGTTAAATCGAGGGAACTGTTCACAGCTGAAGAAAACTGAAAGGCTTTCCGCTGAAAAGCTGTGAAATGTATATGATATATTTCTTAATGCATTATTAAATTCACAGGTATGTTGTCTATTCATTTTAATTGTGTAATTCTTGGGAGATTAGTTGTCTAAGAGAATGCTATTCAGACTATTAAACAGGGGGATTCATGTTGAAACCCCTGAATACATATTTCAATTATTCTTTTTTATTATTTTATTTTACAATATTGGTTTATTAAAATTCAATCGGTAATTCAAAATTGCAACTACAACAGTAATATGATTATTAACTATTTCAAAAGTTTTCAGTTTAATTGAAAATTAGTTTCTCTAATAATGTATTTTTATTATTGGCAAATTATTATTTTCATTTTTTTTATCTTTGATTATTTATATTCATATTTTTTGTTATTCTGTAATTGTCGATTTGGCTTCTATTTGAATTTTTTTTATAATTATGGCTCTTAGTTCTATAATTTCACCAATTATCTATATCAGTCGTGGTATTATCTGAATTAATTAACGGCTTTAGCAAAACGGTTGATTAAAGTGCTTGAAAAATACAAATAATTTCATTTGCCAATCATAATTATAGCAGCAACCGGGCTTCATCAATATTAATGACAATAATTTAAATAATCAATTACACATAACATAATTGATTTTTTGGTTGTGCTTGATAAATTAAATAATCTGTATGCAATTTGCATTTTGAGTCACAAAATATCTGTATAATTTAAATAAAACTCTAATGAAATTATTTGTCAGTTAAAAAGAAAGCAAACTGCAAATATATAGAGTAAGATATCTGCTACAAAAATGTTTTATCGATTTGGCTTACTCATCGCGCAACGAACAACGAATAACGCTAGGTCTATAAATTTCAGTCAAGACACCAAATTTCCGTCACTTGGATCGACAACTTGGATGATAAATTTTCCATCCAACAAAATTTTGCTTGCATACGCGAAGGCGCGCACAATGCAAATGAACTTTGGACACAAGCTGTGTGCGTAGCAGAATTTATGAATGAGCATAAATTAACGAGACTTTGGGATTGTCATAAATGTGACAAAGACGACAGCAGACGAGGAACTACGACGTGCAGACAGGCAGTGCAGACAGACAACTCGGGGGCACATTAGATGTTAAATTGTGCGAGAGAACAGACAACAACAACAAGGACCCCATTTTTAGTGTCAACTTTTTCAAAACTGTCATTAAATAAGTGAGAATTTGGCACCCGTTGCGTATACGTTATATGAATATAAATTACTGCTGGAATTTTTTTATTCTTACTTGTTTTATTTTGCTTGGACCTTTTTAATTGAAATTCAAGAATTTTTAATGCGACTTTTTTGTTGCGCCTGTTCTGCTGTTTTATTGTTTTTTCGGGTGTCCGAGTGCTTCACAGCTTTTTGTTCTTGTTGTATTTACGACAATTTGCATAAAGGGTCGCAAGACCGTGCCGTTTACATATTGAAGTTCTGCCAATGTGCACCAATTGCCGCAGCAATATTTGCATTCAATTTGGCGCCCACCTTTCGTACCAGGCCAAGCAAAAATTGTTTGCCCAACTGCGCATTGAACGTTTGCCTAAAGTTGATCCCTTGACCCTGCCGCTTATGAAAGCTGTCCCCGACCTTGTGGTGCATCGTTTTTTTTTTTTGGCAACGGCCGCCAAGGTACTTGCAACATAAATTTTATTATAAATAATTGCATATATTGTCTTTGTTTTGTTGGCCATAAATATGACAGACAATTGGCAAACGCAACGGTAAAAGAATTATGATAAATGGCTTTGAATCATACTGGTCAGATCTGAATAAGCCCTGTGCTCAATTGAAATGATATTCTTTTCTTTTATTCCTTATCCGATTATTAATGTAAATAAATAAATAACTAATAAATATGCGTTGAACATATATGGTGTGTTTTTATTCGTTCATATACATATATTTTAATTTATTTTCAAAAATTGTTCTCTTTGGTATTTGGGATTGCGAATAAAAACAGACAAAAGCTATAATTAAATATAATTCGAAAGAAGATTGTGAATTTGTACAAGTCAAATGTAATGATCAGTTTAAAAGAATCGGATTGAAATCTTTCCCTAATTAATTTTCTAAACAGTTCAAATGAAAAAGGAAGCTGACGTCGAAAAGAACCATTTAAAATCTCTCACATGTATTTATTATTATTATTTGTTTGAGATTTATACGTATATTCCCAATCAAAATGTACACTTTTATTTGTATTTCTAAAGTTAAAAAATATCACAAGCCAATTCTTACGAAGCCCATATAATTTTCGAAAATTCCCCAAATCATAAAAGTATTCCAAAATAAGTGCGTTAAGTTTTTGATATTAACAAATTGTATATTTACTTAAAGAACTGCGGCGAAAATTCCCTGGAATTTATTAGCGATTTTTAAATATAGTTTTTGTTTTTTTCCTTTGTATTTTTCACTTTGAGCACAATTTCAAAAAGACAATCGAAAACTGTTTGAACGCACGAAACGAATTTTTTGAGTTATCGGGTTTGAGTATTCAGAAGAACCGTTAACGTCTAGAATCCTTTGCAGACTGTTTGAAATGTTGCCTGGCGAATGGTTTATCAAAGCCAAAAACTCAACACACCTTAGGAAAAATGAGAGAGAGTTTGCGAATGAAAGAACTGATAGAGAGAGAGACAGAGAGAGAATGGGAGCACACACGCCAGCGACTTACCCGGGGCGGATGAGCGTAGGCGCCGCATGCAACATATGTAGCCCCAACATGCACGCTAGCAGCATGTTGCTAGCAACAAACTGTTGAATTTGTTGCCCAACGTTGCCCGCTGTGGTTTCCAGGCAGTCCGTAAACAAAACAAAATTGAAACAAAGCCCAAACTGGCATTGGTACAACTTTTCTATGTGTCTGTGAGAATGATTGCGTGTGTGTGTGTGTGAGTGTGCCAGTGATATTGGGAATGTGCTTCAACGGAGCCTTGACTGTGGCGCTGGTGGTGCTAGTGGATGGGTGGGTGGGTGTCTGAGCGTGTGGCATGTTAGCAAGTGGCTGGCTGCCGCTTTTTATCTGCCAGGCCAAAGTGTAAAAATACAAATGAACATAATGCGCAAAATGATTTCCGCCAGTTCAACTTTCCACGCTGTGTCTATATTTCATATTTCAACGTGTGTGTGTGTGTGTGCGTGAGTGTGGGCTCATTTTAATTGTAATCCCCTTAGGTGCTTTGGCTTTCAGTGTTTTATCAGCATGCAATATTATAATTCTAGAGCAAAGCACTTGTTTTTTTTTTCTTCTTTATAGCATTTGGCCTTTGGGCTTTAGTTCAAACTGTGTGGGTGTGCGTGTGTACGTAAGTATATGTACTCGTCAGGCAATGTCAAGTGCGGCTTATGCCTCATGCATACACTTGAGCAACTGTTTTTTTGAATACCCTCTAGTCAAACATTTTGTATAAAGGATGTTTTAACAGCAGGCATCTTGGACCAAGGGGAATTAAGAGAACTCAGAGATTTAAAGCGAAGAATTAAATAAATTGGGTTTGCGGATACTTAAATAATACAAAATAAATGTAGATTTGTTTTGTATTTTAGATATTTTTCAATTTTTAAAAACAAGTTGTTATCAAGTTGTCTTAAGAAATTAACTTAATATTAATTTAAATTTCGTAAGGCAATTCATTTGTATATTAAGTACACAAATTTTATTAAACACCAACATATATTGGAAGAAGTATTCCGTATGCCCTAATGGAACTCAGAGATTATAATAGCTAGAGTGATAAAAATTGGATATTTGTTTAAATTGTTAAATTGTTAGTATCATTATAGCTTAAAGTATTTTTAATTTAAAAAATTCAGTTTAATCTCTAAGAACTCAGAGACTAAACAGGTTTAAAATTTGATTACAAAATTATTGATTATAAAACTCCAACATTTTGGTATAGAGCATCGCACAGTCGCGCATGCTCTACCCATATAGTAATGTATATGTTGTCATAGCGTGTGCCCCATTCATTTTTCATACAGCTTTGGCGTTTTTGTGCTTTTTGGCAATGTTTCTGACAATCGTGTACTACGCACTGTTTTGACTACCCTTTGTGCTGGGATTTGTGTCTAAGCTTTTAAAGTTAATTGTTTATGACTTTAGTGCACTATGTGTTGACTGTGTGACGACCATGAGTTACTTTTCAGCTGGTTAAATGTCCATTATGTAATTGCTTGGGTACTCTGAGCACAGTTAAATGAAAGTAATGTTTGCCCCTAAAACCCTTTAAATACCCCCGGACAAGACCTCGAGTGTCGCTCACAGCTTGCAGCGGAAATTACAAATTACAAAGAGAACAACAACAGCAACAGCAGCAACAGCTGTGATTTCAGAGCATTTGGCAGCTCATCTCAACTATGAAAGCTGGCAATAAATTTCCGTTGTTAATGCGCCGCTTATCGCTCAATTGGCGCAGACTAAGCAGCTTTTCCAGAATTTCCCATGCCCCCACCTATCTGGTCTGGTACTTCACATTCTGCTTGGCCGATAAACAACAGCAGAAAAACGGAAATCGTTTTGTTTACCAGAAATGTTGTTAAAATTAAAATAATTAAATACCAAATAAATGGCTTTAACATAGCTGGCAAGTTCATAATAATGCCAAGTTTTAGCCAAGTGCTGCAATTGTTTATATTATGATCCAGCAAAAAGTTTCACGAGTTCTTTTATATTTGTTTTAAAATTTTTATTTTTTTATTTTTTGAAAGCATTTTGGAATTTCTAAATTGTTTTCCGCGTCGAATTTTTTTTGTGTTTTGTGTACATTAAAACATTTAAATGTGTAAATATGTTAATGGCATTTTGTGGGTCGCCGCCGTCGCTCACATGAATAAAACATTTAAATGTTAAATCAAAATAAGTAAAAAAATTTTCTTTTTAGTCATTCAAATGTTCTCCCACTTTGATAGAGAGCAAATGGGGTTGTGTATGAGGTATATTTAGGGGATATTTACACCACCATAAAATCAATTGTGAGAATTTATTGCGTTTGACTGCCCCAAAAATACACAAATACTCTCACACACCCACACACAATCACGAAACCCAGCAAGACAGAAAAAAGTACACTGCATATTTAGAGGCTCAAATATTTGCCACCGCGACAAAAGTAAAAAGTTTTTTATTGCTTGTGTTCTGTTATTCGCTTTCGCCAGAGATTTATAAGGGTATTTGGTTTCGTAAGACGGGTTAGCTTAAACGAACCAATCGCTAAAGTTGGATTCATTTTTATTAATCGAAATTTAAATACAAATACTATCGATAAATTATACATAATGCGGGGAATAGATATAAAATGTCCAATAAATATAATGTTTATACATTCAACATTCAACATTCAACACATTCGTGTATTCAAAAAGAAATGTTAAACTTGTTTTACTTAAAAGGAGAAAACGATTTACAGAATATCTCGATTTAACGACGTTTTGTTTGTACTTATTTTAATAGAAACCGCCATTCAATGTTCATATACAATGCCTTTATCAGCTGCCAAGCTTATTGAAAGCTGCCGCAGCTTTTCGGCTGGCCTCTAAAGCTTTATTTATTGTTGTTTGTTTTGCGTTAAAACATCTTGCATTATAACGCTTTTGAATTTTCCTAGAGGAAAATTGAACACAACTCAAACTTAAATCAAGCGAGCTAATTAATTAATATGCAAACAAAGCGCCAAATAAATGATTGCCACTTAAGTCAAAGGCTGAAAACACAAGCGAAAACAAGTTGAAATGTAGTAGGATAGAATGCACGACTAGACGATACCCTGTTAAGAGGTGTGCGGTCATAGAGCAAGAGAAGCAACATTATTGCAATATTTAAATTTAGTATAGGTTTATACTTTATTAAATAACTCTACCCTTAGCTGTCTCAGAGATCAATGACGATATATACAGGCACAAACTAATATAAGTTAATTGCTTCTGCCTGTTTGCACAACTTCAATATACCCTTTGTTCATCAACTTTTAATGAACGTAGGGCGCAACAATGCCCGTAGGCGTATTGAGTGATTTACTCGAATTACCTAATGAAAGTGGCAGCCCCATCGATTGGATTAGTTCTCCCAACTGGCGATGCTGCTCCCTAGTTATAATTGGCCTGGCCAATTGCCTTGCGGAGTAGTGCGTACGTGCTCGGTCTTGAGTAGTGCTTATAAATTAAGTTAATTGCTTTGCATTAATTAGGCCCATGCTATTGTATGGCCATGCACGAGCCAACTCTCGACGCGTCAATTGAAAAATTAATGAAATTGCCAGCGGCAAAAGCCCAGAATAAATGCCCGCAAATAATTGCCAAAATTCTTTTCACTGTGTAAAAAACAATTCATTTTCCGCACTGGCATTTTCAATTTGACGCTATGCCAATTTGTAAATCACAACTGGGACAACATTGAAACAGTTTTGAAGTGTTAACAACTGTTCTGACCAGCTACATAACCTTTCTTCAGGCCCGGTCTCGTGATGGCCCCCTTTCCTGCCCCAAGCAAACGCACATGCATAAATCAATGTTTGGGGCCGCTGTGGAAGCCTCGCTATTGACATATGCTTGGGGGCCCTCGCACAAATTGTGCCTGACATCTTTTAGGCAGACTCGTCAACACATATTTGCACCTTTCAGGCTCCACGGTCGAAGGTGTACCCTATAAAGCCGTTGATGAGCCTTCATAATAAAAAGGAAAGTTAGAAACGAGAAGCGAGAAGCAAAGTGAGAAATTGTATCAAGATGAGAAGTTGAAGGTGAAGATAGAGTACAGGCAGAAGCATAAACCACAGCAAGGAGCGAATTGGAAGATCAACAAAGAAGTTTATCGTTTAAAGCTCTCGGACCCATAGCTTCCATTTTTCAAACGCCCATAACTTTGTCAAAATTGAACCGAATTTCATGTTTGATGTCATTTTGTTCATGGTTTATCTCCTAGATTGTTTCTGCATTTCAAATATATTAATTATTGAAAATAAATTTTTTTTCATTTCTTGGAAAAAAAAAGCATGTACCCCCCTTACTCATTTTGAAAAAAATTTTTTTTTCAAAATTTAGAATCCGGAATTTCTATTTTTAATCGATTGTGGTTGTCACAATTAGTATAAAAAACAACATTAAAAGTGATTCTGAGGGGGTCAAATTTTTTGTCAAAAATCATGCAGAAATTTACAAAAATTTTGACATGTAAAGCTCTCGGACCCATAGCTCCCATATTTCAAACGCCCATAACTTTGTCAAAACTAAACCGATTTTCATGTTTGATGGCATTTTGGGCGTGATTTATCCTCTAGATTGATTCAGCATTTAAAATATATGCATTTTAAAAAATAATTTTTTTTGAATATTTGCCAAAAAGCATGTACTTTTTTTAAAAATTAAAAATTCAAAATTATGTTTTTAATCGATTATGGTTGTCAATACCTTCAAACATGAAAATCAGTTCAGTTTTGACGGACGGGCAGCAAGTCGGTCGTTGCACAAACCCAATACACTCTATTCACTCCGTGAAGGAGTATAAAGAGTTAATGAATGATGCATTAAGCGTAGTGAGGAAGAAGCGAAAGGTGGAAAGGCAGAGCAGGAAGAGGTACTATGCATATTTAATGTAATCATTAATATAAGATCTCGGGGATACTAAAAAAATAGGTAAGAAACTCAACTGCAGAAAAGGCTATTCAATTTGTTCTTTATTCTGTGCAGGGTATCTGATTGTCTTACACACCGAATTGCTGCACTTTTTGCCAGTTTGATTCGATTTTGTGTTTCCTCGCATACGGGCGCCATTTTGTGTTGACAACTGGCAACAACTGCAGCTGCGGGCCACCATTTAACGCTACACACAACTGCTCGCCAGGCACACACACACACACTCACGCACACCCACACACACAGACAGTCTGTTTGATAGCTTCCAATTACAACCGCAGCAAAACAAAATATTCTTGTACTATCTATATATAAACATATAAATATGTGTGAGCGAGTAGAAAGAAATGTAAATTTGACAGCCAGTTTTTTGATTTGATTTGCATTGACTGCTGAGCGAGTGCATTTGACTGAGTGCATTCCATTCATTCCGATTGTGTTCGGTTTTTGGTTTACTTTGCCAAGGCAAATGGCATACAAATATTATTTTAGAGACAATCTGTTGGCTCGTCCTGTGGTTTTATTATAATTTCTCAAAATTGTTAATACAGAGTTCTGTGCGGCGTTAGCCGAGCGAGAGATGTCACCACAAGCAGCAATGTCTGTGCTCAGTTTGGACTTCATGCTGATATTCTCCGGTTGGTCCAGTGGCGTCTTTCCCTTTATCATTCTCCTTTATTGCACTTTGCTGCTTTGCATGCAAAATGTACTCACTATGTCGTTCATTGCGGTTGACTATCTATGTGTGCGTGTGTGTGTGTGTTCGTGTTTGTATTTGCGTGTGTTAGTATCTTGTGGTTTCGCTTTTCTATGACACTTTGGCATGACGGCATCTGCATCTTATGTGTTAAGTCCACAAACATTTCTAGCACTTTTCCAATTGGATTTTATTTATTTTCCGACAGTTTCTGCCTGCAGTTATCCCTTGCGCCTGCCACATTGTCGACATTGTTGTGCGCACTATATATAGGCAAACTAGCTGTAACTATTTGTTTGTTTATTGCAAATTAGATTTGCCAATGGTTGACCACGTTTTCCATTCACACTTCTCACACTTCTGCGTATACGGATTATATTGTCTGTTTGTTGCTTTGTGCTTTAAATGCTAATAAATATAAAAAGGCTTGGGTGAAAGCTTGAGTTTAAAAATTTTCATTAAAATATACCCTAAAATCTAAGTTATATTGAAAAAAAATCGTATGTAAATGAATACTTTTGAGGACTTATACTAAAGAGTAGTCTTTAGGTATTAATATGAGTGGAGTGGCACTTAAAAACAAATTCCTTGGCATTATCTATATAAACTATTTTAATTATATACTTTAAGAAGTCAACTGCCTGTTACAAATACAATTACACCCACATCAACCCCGATTTATCCTACACAATTATTACAAGATACACGGAAATTGCGCCTCTCGCCACTTGAAGTCCCATTTTCCCGCAATTATAGGTTACATAAAAATCACGGCCAATTCGTGACCTTCGGTGAGGTCTTCATCTCAGGGCCATTACGAGTTTCAAATTTTAATTAAATTCACATCAACAACGGCGATCTGCGTGTTTGCAACGCATTCAGAAGCTTGAGCCTGGGCTTTTATGAGTCGCTTTGAAGTGGCGTTGCCACTGTACCCCAGCCCCTCCTTGCCCCCCCCCCCCCCCTCGAGGCAACTCCCGGCATCACGTGCTGCTCAATTAATATGCTTTCCCGTGTCCCTCTGCCTCAAACCCTGCATATACTCTTGGCTGCTGCGTTTTGTGATTTGACGCATCATTTGCATTTCTAATTACTGCATTTCGCTATCGCCGTCTGCTTCTTATTTCCCTTTCTGCTTATTCATCTTTCTTAACTCGTGTTTCCATTGCTTGTACAACATTATTTTAGCGGCGGTCTCAACTTGGGTGGCTCTTGAGGCGCGTGATTCTTGCTTGCAGCTGCTGTTTAATTTGCATGCCGCATGCTGCACGCTTTCTTGTGATACCCTGTAACCATTAAAAATGGATTAAGAAAGGGTATAAGAAAGTTTCCCAAATGTATGTGGCAAGTAGTGGAGAGAGACTAATTTTTAAAAAGCAAAATCGCTAAATAATAAATAAAAAAAGGGCAAGTTTAAAGCAAGTATAATATATTATATAATACACAAATAAAACATTTAATATCCCCACACTAAAATCAACAAACCAATTTTCAAACATCTTTAAATAATATCACTAAGCTCAAAAAATTTCAAATCGATTAGA
Organism: Drosophila robusta; assembly: GCA_035043565.1. Taxonomy (NCBI): domain Eukaryota; kingdom Metazoa; phylum Arthropoda; class Insecta; order Diptera; family Drosophilidae; genus Drosophila; species Drosophila robusta. The sequence continues at coordinate 9,727,432 of JAWNMW010000584.1, forward strand.
CATTAAACATAAAAGTTATTATTGAATTTATTTTTCATAACACAAAGGCGACGGAAAAACTTAAGCTGTTATATATTTACATAAGGAAATATAAAAGTATTTAACTTCAGTTTAGTACAACTCACTGAGTATCTCCTAGGCGAACCCCTCGCCTCAAGCACACTTACTTGTTTTAATTCCCTTTTGAGCTGTTTATTAAGTTTCCTCGACACTGTGGCCTTTAAACGTGGCGCTTTAAACGCGCACTTAGCAAATGGCTTAAAACGAATGGCATTGATTCAATTCTTGGCAACAGTTTCAATCGCTTAAGTTGCCATTCAATAAGCATCAAGTTTAGCTAAGTAGGATTATACCAAACAATTCAAACTATTTCTTTAAACTAAGTTCTTAAAATCTTTTTTCTTTTGGAATTTGAGCAGCTCTTCTATGCAAAAGGGTTGCTGTTCAAATAGGGGTGCCAGCATTGCAATTGGGGTGCATTTATCGTTTGGCTCTTGTCGCCCAGCTGCTTATCTGTGCTTATGTGCTAACGCTTTGATAGCTACTAAAGCGACTATACTCCAATTATGTGTGTCTGCTATTTGATAACCATCATTAAATGCTCTTCTATGGCGCTTAATTGCCGTCCCTCTAATTTGCCTCAGCACGCAAACTAATGAGTGGGGTTGAATAAAGTTTATAATAATTAATTTAACCTTCAACGTCGTTTTTAAAGACGCAATATGCGCATTGGTTGGGGAATACATGCCTGTGGAGTCTAGAGACGGGATCCAGCTGACGTCACACGCAACAATTGTCTTAACAGTTTCAGCTTTGAATTAAATTGAAATATTTATCGCATAAATTATTTAATATGCAGTTGTATAATTTATAAAAATAAAAATACTTCGTTGTTTACCGATTATTTTGTGTGAATTTGTATTGACAAGTAAACAGAAATAGTACGTTTAAACAGAATTTAAGCCAATTTGGCTTGATGCGCTTACCATTTAAAAAATGATGTTATATTAAATATGTCTATATAACAATTTTAAGTTATTAAATAAGTTTATTCTATGAAAATATCGAATGAAATTATGTGGAAAAATGTCAATTGAAAAAATTATAATATTTTGTTTTGCCAAATGATAATAATATTATTGACTATTTTAAGCGTGGTTGTGTTTTAATGTTAGATAAATACTGTCACGTTACCATCTCTAGAGGTATTTAAAAAAAATGGAGCCTTGAACTGCTTGCCAGCTATGCGCCTATTGATTTTACAGCTCCAAAAAAACTATATAAAGTTTTCCAGTTTACCCCAAACCAACCGCACCCGTAAACTTACAAATTTGGGGCCGTCGCTAATGCGGCCCCCGAAATGTCCAACTCAACCGCTGTGGCAATGGCTGCAGCTGTCACTCTCCATTGCCGCCTGCGCTGTCTTGTTTCATTTCCGGTTTGTCAGCATGAGTTATGCGGGTTTTTCGCTGCAGGTTTTGCGACTTTGATTTTGGTCTTGCCAAAGTGCCAAAGTGGGAAACAACTGGCAACTTGCAACTTGCAGCTTTCTCTTTAGTTCTCACACTTTCCCGGTTTCCCAATGATTAGCAACTTTTTGCTGAACAATTTTCACTGGTTTTCAATAGAACATTTTTGTTTTATGGCTTTTTTCTGAAGTTGACCCCACATCTGTTGAACTGTGAATTGTTAGATATACAGGCTACGTGAAATGCTTTTTGTTCAAAATTCATTTGCTGTGCGCACAAAAGTGTGCTACAATTTTTGAGTCTGTGGCCCCAAGGCAGCACACACATGGCGTATATTTGATACTGCAGCTGTCCTGTGTAGTTAATTTGCCCAAGATGACCAAATATTTATTTAGTTCGTATCTTTATTGTATTGTCGCTCTTATATATATGTGCTTTCTTTTCAAGTTTCTTTTCAAGTTCTTTCACTTCTTGGTCATTTTATATTTGTAACGAGTTTTGACCTTTTTCTTTCACACTAGCTGAGGAGGTTTTTGAGCATTGTTAGCTGATTCGTAACGAGGCATGGCAGAAGGCCAACTTGATTTAGAAAATTGTAATTTTTTGTGCTGAAAGTGAATCAGATAGTTGGAGATGATTTTGAATATGTAATCAGTCTGTCCATATCTTTCCACCTATATTGGCAAATATATATTTAAACCAAACTCCAAAGTTACGAAGTGTGCTTTAAGTGCGAGAATATTTGATGCCCTTTGTGGCAGTTGAGTACTGCAGATGCGAGGATGTTTAAGGCTTAGCTGTGATTTACTTACCAAAATACCAAATTTATATAATTAGAGAAATTTCAAAAACTGGTTAACTTGCCCAGCAAGTGTATTAAAGGCTTTGCCAAGCTCTATGTAGTTTGTTTTTACTTGATTTTATATTCATTGCGGTAGAGAAATTTTCTCTTTGCCATTTAGTTTTATTCGAGATGTGCCTAAAGCACTTGGCATATTAAATTTCAATGCTCAGCCGACATTGCTTGTGGCTGCTTAGAGGTAAGCACAAGCTCACACACATACACACACATGCATATACTTCGATACATGCGTCGTATACTTAATGTTGTCGCGCTAATTGTATGAATAAGTGCTGTGCATTACAAATTCATGCGTTCACTTCTATGACACCTGGAAAAATGTATATCTTATATATGTGTGCGATAATGTATATGTGTGATAAAAGATGCAAAAGGCCGCAGGAATTAATAATACAAAGCTTTCAAGTGCGCGCCAGTGTCATTAAAATAATTATCGACGAGTGCGACGACATCGTCATTTATTCAAATTATTTCCAGCTTAATGCCACATTACACATGCGCCACGTTGGCCGCAACGAGAAATGCTGATTCGTTCGCATATGTGTAACTGTATATGTGCCTTTTTGGGCGCTCTAATGAGTCCCGTTTCTTGCTGTTTCCATTTGTTGCCAACCCACGCACCATTTGCCAGGCACAAACAAAATGCCAAAACTGAAACTGAAACCGAAAAAAAAATTCTCTTTTTGATTTTGTCGTGCGGCAAATGTTGACAAATTTTCATGGCACAGCGCACTTCCGGCCAAAGGCAAAAGGCTGGCCACCCGCCGACTTGGCTGCCGATAAACAAACGAATTGCCTTTGGGGGCGCCAATCTAGGCGAAAACCCCTTAAAAATAAAACCCCCCAATGCTGGCTTTTTAATTGCTCAGATAGCACGAAATGCGAACTCAAAAAGCAACAGTCTGCATGGGGTACCGAATATAGCTCCTGGGCCTGTCTTGCGTTGATTTATGGTACACAAAATAGTTGGCATTCCAAGTTGGATAACTCAGTTGGGCCACTGTCGGCAGCTCTTTATGTCTTTATCACTTTGGGGAGTTTACAGGCACGTTGCCGTCCATGCAAATTAGTTTCAATGTGTCTGTGTGTGCTTGTGTGTGTGTGCTTAGGGATGTTTAAGTACATATTTATATACGGCCTACCCTAGCTTACAATTTTGTTAGCTGTCACATTTAATTGCCATTTGGCAGCTGCCGAAACAAGTATGGCCGAAATCTGCAATAGACATTAACCAGGCTCAAAATCAGACCCGAGAGTACACTCGAAAAATATTACCAAAAATCGCATTGATTTTAGTCCACAGAATTTAGTAAATAAAAAATAATAATTAGGTTTGCTTTGTATAATTTAAATATGAATTACCTGCAATTAGCCTACATTAATTGAAACGCTACAAAATTTTTTTAAGAATCCATATTTCAATTGCCCATAACTCTGTCAGAACTAAACCGATTTTCATGTTTGATGGCGTTTTTTTCATGGTTTATTTTCTAGATTGATTCTGCATTTCAAATATATGTGTTATTAAAAATGAATTTTTTTTTCATTTTTTTGGCAAAAAAAGCATGTACCCCCCCCTTATTCATTTTGAAAAAAATTTTTTTTTCAAAAATTAGAATCCGGAATTTCTATTTTTAATTGATTGTGCTTGTCACAATTAGTATAAAAAACAACATTAAAAGTGATTCTGGGGGGGTCAAATTTTTTGTCAAAAATCACGCAAAAATTTTCAAAAATTTTGACATGTAAAGCTCTCGGATTCATAGCTCCCATATTTCAAACGCCCATAACTTTGTCAAAACTGAACCGATTTTCATGTTTGATGGCATTTTTTCATGGTTTGTCCTTAACCTTGATTTTGCGTTTAAAATATATTCATTATTCATTATCACCTTTCTATTATTTAATTTAAAATATGTCTTACAAATTAAATTCTAACATTTGCCTGCTTCTTCCAATTTTTCTCCAAGTGTTGCCTCTCAATTGTGTCACAAGCACAAATGTCAAATGCCACAAACCTGTGTCAATGTGTGTTTAACAATAAACCAGAAGCATCAAAGCCACAGATATTGTCACACACTCCACACACTCACTCACACACACAGGCACACAGGCAATCACGGAATTGATCGGAAGATGGGTGTATGTCTTGTTTGGCCAAAAGTGAAGCCACATCAGCTTAGCCGATGGCTTTTGGTTAAGTCTCTAGTTTAGGCACTCTATAAATGAACAATGCCAACTATTGGCAGCCACAAGCACTTGGGGTTTCTTCGCAAAAGGATAAGTCGATGTTGGCTTTTATGTGCTCTTGGTCCCGGCTAAGACTTTAAGTTGTTGTCGTGCGGCTTATTGCCTTGTTTATGGCCTATTATTCAGAGTAGCCGAGCCTTAACGACACTTGACAGCTCATAAGTATAAACTTCCACTACGACGCCCCACCCCCTTCCTTAAGTGAAGACTAACTGCAGCTCATTAGCGCGCCAAGTGGCGCTGACAAATTTTCGGCAACGCCCCGTTGCATGCAACATTTACTAATGGCCATCCATGCGGCGCCACATGATACAATATATATATATATATATATAGCAACATGCTACAAACCAAAGCGCAACAGTTGAAAAATAAGCTGGCTGCTGCTTTGGCGCTTTAATTAATTCAATTTGCATACATTTTGACAGCTGCTTTGAAGAGCTGCTTGAAATAAAGCCCACACTTTGCTGCCAAAATATGCGAGCACAGTGACTAAACAGTTTTAAAGAGGTGCGAATGCTCTGCTTTAACTAGTAGTTACCCTGCACTTACCTCATACGTAGCCTCAAATTAATTTTGTTATGTGTAATGTTACCCTTTGACTTGATGTTAAACATTTCGTTTACTCTCTAATGAAAATTTAATGAAAAAAATTTAAGTATGGTTAATTTAAAAAAGTGATTTATTAAATTACCAGCCAGTTTGGCTTGGTGTTTAATTTTTATTTTCTCTTATGTTTACATCTGTTTTTAAAGGAAAATTTATTGACAAAACCTGGCATGCCTTTTTACTCAGGCCCAGTTGCTTGTAAATTTACCAGTTTCGTTGCCTTGTAGTTATATTTGTATTATTCGCTTAAATTTATTCACTTTATTGTTACCTAAACAAACATAAAATTAAGCAGGCTGTTCATATTTCTGTTAAATATTTAGGAAATTGTTCCCTACAGCTGACATGAAAGTTATAGGGTATTAAAAAGGCAGAAATAACTTGAAACAACACTTTAAAACAGGTGGGCAATACCCCTTGAATAGCACATTTTGATATTATATTCAACCACCTCTTCTGGTAACAGGGTATTTAAAATGGCAGCAATCAGTCAACGCACAGCCAGCAAACTCAAAATGAGCTGCATTTAAAATATATGTGAAGGGGTTTTAGGTTAGGGTGACGCGAATAAACCGCGAATTTACAGCTACTCACAAGCCACGTGCAAATATTTATTTTTAGCCAGGCACCCAGGTTGCCATTTGCCACACATGCCACAACGTTCGTACGACGCAGGCGGGCAGGCAGACAGGCATACCACGTGGCGTATGCGTAATATTCGCTTAATTTTTAGCAAGCACTTGAGTTGCAGCGCTTGCCACCCAAATTTAGGTCATTGAATGAAAATATATATTTATGCAGCGTGCAATAAACAAGCCACAAAATTGCAAATTGCGTTTGGCAATTTTATTTTTCGTTCGACAGCGGAAAGTTTAAAACCAGCGCTGCATAATAATTGAAATTTTCATTTGAAAACTTTTACAATTTGCAAGCGATTGCCAATGGGAGCTGATGAGTCGCATAGGGAAATTTAAAAACAAAAAAAAATAAGAACAGGCAGCGATAAAAGTTGTCGTCCAGGCACAACAACAGCTGCCAATGGCCAAAGAAATTGTCGAGAGGATACTCAGTGATAGATACACACGCACACTCGCAGGCACACACACACAAACACACACAGGGCGCTTCATTGACATTCACTTGTAGCACGAATTTCAATAAAAGATTCAGTGCAATGTGCAACATGTGTGTGTGTGGGAGGTAAGGGCTAACGGTGCGTATGACAAATACTGTTGCGCGCACCCATTGCATTCAACTTGTCGCTCTGGACACGTAAACAGCGGTTTACCTGTGCGTGTGAGGCGTACACTGAGAAAAAGCTTGACATAGGTTATGTAGTGTACTGCAAATCAAGTAACTATATAAGGTTTATATACCCACAATACATTAAATATTTAGCATAATATATAAAACTATAAAAAAATATAAATGTAAAAAAATAATTAATAAGAAAATATATAAATAAAAATATAAAATTTTTCTTTTAAATTTAATAGCATGTGTAGAATCAAGATTCATTTTTTTTAAAACTAGTAGTTTGCGTAAGTAAGCTAACATTTAAATTAATTTGAATGCATTATATTCATTAAATAATTTTTTTTTGTTTATCAAAAGTATAAAAGTAAAATATAAGCTTTGAAATTAATTTTTAACTCTCAAAATCAATTAAAATCAAATCAATTTCAGTCAGTTTCTATCAGTGTAGTAATTGTTTTTCTCAACTTAAAAATGATTTTTTAACACCGAAAATCAATTAAAATTAAATCAATTTGCTTTATTTAATAGCTATCACTTTCTCTAAGTGTAGTCATTGTGTTGGTAAACTATAGTTAATGCTATACACACTGTAGCTTTACGTGAGTGTGTGTGTGTGTGCGTGTGTGTATGACTGTGTGTTAAGGGGCTTGTCATTGTATAGTTCTGCAGCTGCTGCTGAGTGCAGAGTTAAGTTTCGAATGCGCTCGATGATTGCACATATTCACACATGCCCAGTGGGACGTGACAGAGGGCGGCAGCCACGCCCACAATCACACCGATTGCCAATCGATAAAGCAGTCGGCACTGTCAAGCGACGTGTATGGCAATAATTAGCCATGTGCACGGGGCTAAAGCGAATCGTGCAATCAACTGCGCCATCAGGACTTTAAAGCGCAGCACAAACAACCTGCTACAAATACCTGCCCCCCTCCCACCCCTCCCCCTCTTTCATTTACACCCCTGCCGGAAATTGCCATCATTGTTGGGCTATGCTGCACCATTTCCATGCGCATTTTACTAAATTGTTTTTCGTCGCATGGCGGAAAATTTCAAATATCGGGCCACAAAAAAAGTGTGCATAATAACAGTTAGGCGCATTTGCCACGCCCCATCCGCACGCCTATTTAAATGTGTCGTCAAGTTGGCTAATAGCTGGTGTTATTATATTTTATATATGCATTAAAGCAAAAGAGAGAGCATGCGTGCTCTCGTTGAGACTGTTCGACTGGGAGATACCCTGTGCCCAGCTCCGAACTTGAGACTACCTTTTATACAAGAACCTGGCTTCTCTAGTTCCAGTTCCTATAAGCTGCGAGGTTTGCTAAAACTAAAAATTGTAAATAAATTTGATCTGCTTAAGGGATACAGAAACTTATAGTTCAAATTAAAAGTTCTCTATTTCTGTGAGATGACAGGCTTTATGCAGAGAACCAGGCGGCCAAGAATATATACAATATATTTAGGACACACAATGTAGACAATCACCATGCCCTTTCTTGCCCACTTTTAATATCTACAGGGTATACAAAACGAAAAACACACAGCAAATGCCTCATGAAGTCATCAGCATTGATGGCATCGATGGCAAGCAAACACATACACATGCATACGGGGCGTATGAGTAATCGAGCGCCCAGTGGCGCGGCAAACAACATAAAACTGATGGATATGTACTTAATATAAATATTGAACGACCAATGTTATTAACAATTTATTTATTTATACATGTGCGTTGTGCGAACATTGTGCGCATTTAATTTACAATTCATGTGCATTGCACATAAATAATTATATTTTGTTTATATATTTTAATAGACAAATAATTAAATTACGCGCTATTTGCCGAGAGTTATGAGTGTGTGTGTGGGTGTTATATATGCATAAATCGAGTACGCTCAAACGCAAAAGAAATATAGGTAAATAATGGAACTATTCGTAAAAAACCAACAACAAAAATAGCGCCTATGAGCTGTTCAAATCGGCGAAGACTAAATACCCATTTAAACAAAATACTGGTAAGTAGAATTTGTACTAAGAAATATGAAAAGGTCGATTCTAATAAAAACAGAAATGCATTATGAGGTCTCATATTCAATGTGTTACAATATTCAGGAAGACAGACATATATTACTCAACTGAATTTGACTTAAGGATCTAGAATAATTATATTTCATGGGATCATAGATGCTCCCTTCTGCCTCGTTTCAATATCTGCATTACACGTCCCATTCATTTGCCATGCTTACAGGGTATAGGCAGAAACAGATTTAAATGTATACGCATAAATTGCCGTCTTTTTTATGAAGATTAAATGCGCTTTCTGACTAATCAAATCGCGGCTATGGCGAGTAACTGCGCTTTACTTTCTAGCAGCGGCTAGGCGAGGGAGGGTATCATTATTCATTTGGTGGTAGCGCGAATTCCATTTTCTATTTAAAGCCACAGTCAAAGTTTTTGCTTTGTTTGCGTCTTGCTTTCAATAGCCAATTAAGAGCTTAGTGCGAACCCCAGCTTACACTCCCACGCCCCCTTTTTATCACTTGGCTCGCGCGTCGCAAATGTTGTGCAAAAAGATACATAAAATATGCCCGGACAGGACCCACAGCAGAAGGAGCAGCTGCCACAGTTCTCTTGTGTTCGTCCTACGCTGGCTGGAACAAGGAATCCTCCAGCTCTTTGTTTTGCCCCGCCCTATATGCATGATCCCTTTCCACGCTGCCTGTTTGTGGATTATGTGGAATTTTGTTTCTGTTTTTAGTTATTTCTTTGTTTGTTTGTTGGATGTGCGCACAAGAGATTTGGAACAACAACAACAACAAGAGCCGAAAAACCATGAGAAAATCTGTGTTGAAAAGTTTTTTGTATGTTGGCATTTAGCCACAACATTTCCACGAAATTTTCCCTTGCTTGACACCCACTTTTAAAACGCATAACGCACATCATCTTATTCAGAAAGTTCTAGGAATTTCCACCTGACAATTAATAATTTTTAATTGCATCTGAAAAGCACTTAAGCTATTTCCTTTTGAATTAGATTATGTAAAGTTTTGGAGTCCTACAATTTCTGATCTGCAATTTTGCTGCGATAAAATTGTTTTTACATATTTTATACAATTTAATTCTGGTAATGCAAGCTCAATTTATGTTGAAATTGAAATAAAAAACATGTATTTTTAGATTTGAACGGCAAACATTTAGTTTGTGGTTAACAATTACATAAATGTAAACTCATGTGTAAACGAGAATTATGGCGAATAGGAAAATATTTTGTTGTTGACAGGTATAGGCTAAGAGCTACCCTATGAAAGGTTTTAATTAAATAGTTAAGTACATTTTACTTCAAAATTTAAAATGTCTATTTTGAATGAATTTTAATTATAATATGAGGTTATATGAGGTAATAAAAAATCTTGTTTACAATGGGTAATGAATGAATAATAAATTTATAAATCTTTACAAATATTTATTATTAATTTATAAAGGTTTAGGCTAAATAAAGTTTGACGGCAGTCATACTTCTTGAATTTTTACAGGATATAATCAAAAATCTTCACATTTGTAATTGTTCAAATTAAAACGTTTAATCAACTGAATATAATTTACTGATTCGGAAAATTGCATTTCATTAGATGAAAACAGGAATAACATTTAGCGCCGAACTTTCCAATGTACACACACTCGAACACACACATGACACACAACTAATGTTAATAAAATCGAATAGCATTAATAATGCATGGAGTGAGAATGTTTTTCTGGCCCTGACTACTTCCACTTGTGTCAGGACCTCAATTAAGTTGTCAAATATGGCCTAATGATGGTGCTTATAGAGAGAAGGGGAACCCACCCCGCCCGACATAATGTGTGCTGTGTCTTGGTCGTGTCTAGATCTATTGTTGGCCGGGTTAAGTGCTAGTTTGGTAAACAAATGAGAAAGAAACGCAATGTAAAGTACAAAAGGACCAAGGACATTTCATGTGTGTATTACGTATTCCTATTTACACATAATTTACTTATGCATTTTGTATCTAGCATATGAGTATACGTATCCTATATCTTTAGCTGCATTTGTGGCCATATGCCTTCAGTTGTTTAAATTACAATACTCTGTAAAATCTCAAAAGGGCAAAGTGTAGATGTGTTGATTTACCTAATTGAAAGTGGGCTGCAAACAGTGCTCCATAAATATGAAATATTACACAAACATGTTATTTTTTTACTATATTGGAAGTTGAAATATCAGCAGCATGTTTTGGAAAGCGAAATTAGAGCACTTATGCGAAAATGTCAAATAAATATGAATGTCAAGTACATAAACATATTCTTTTTCACTATATTAGAAGCCGAAATATCAGCAAATTATAAAAATCAATGCTAAAACCAGAAATTTGTCATACTTTATTTTGAGGAAAGAGAAATCGAAAGTCCATGCTAAAATATCAGGTAAATTTAAAGTGGGTTTTCACTAAATGGCAGCAGGTAATGAAATAATCACTGATACTATGCTAAAATGTCAGATAAATATAAAGTTGAACATTAACACATTCTTTTTCACTTGTTTGAAGTTCAAATATCAGCAGGTCATGAAAAAATCACTTTTGTATTCACAACCTTCTATTTTGTGTAATGAAAAAACCAAAAAGCTCTGCTAAAATAACTTTTTAAAGAACTGTTTCTTTTCTCTGCTTCGAACCGGTATAAAAACCTTTGAGAAAGGAATGCCTCTAGAAGTACATTTTGGCAGCAAATCGATTGAGAGAGGCTTGAAACTGAACTATTGTGCATAAGTACGTGGTACTGGGTATACTTTAGTTGTTCACACTTGCCTAGAACCTGCTGGCAAGTGCTTTGTTGTCGCTGCTTTGAAGCATCTGCATATTTACACTAATGTGTATTTTTAGCCCTCGTTGCACAATGCCAGCAACAACAAAGACAAGGACAAAGCCCCAGTCAAGGTGGCCCTTGCTGAATGAGATGAGTGGTGCTATTCATACAAAAAAAAAAAAAAAAGAAAAAAGAAAAGTGAAAAAAAAACAGTTATCTCCATGTCACCGTTGTGGTTGCAACTCGCGAGTCCAGGGCCAAGCATACGTGGCTTGCCATGTGGAGAAGGTCGTGCAGATGGGGAAAGCAGAAAATTGGATTTTCGCATCTTTAGTTGGTGATAAGCAAGCGATGTGTTAAACTGAACTAAATGCTTTTTGGCCTTGGCAACGTAAATATTGTTGCAACTTTATAAACTGTGTCGTACGCCACAAACTTGAAAGTGGCATCAACTTTGTTTGTTTGCAGCTGCAAAATTGCTGAAACATGCACGAGACACGGAGGACACGTTTGGGGCAATGGGTTCGGGCCATGGCTCTGTGATGTCTACATTGTGCTGTTATTTATCACCTCTTGCACTTTGGTCACGCAAGTCAGGCAGCCGTGCCATGTCGCCATCTAACCCAGTTACCAGTTGCCAGCGGCCCGTGCCTTCTTTGCTTCCACTTGACTTCGCTTTTGCATGTGCCTGCCATTGTTTGTACCCCGCTCGGTACGTGCTTATAAACAATTATTTATGCTCAAAAAAGACACAAATGCTAAGAAATATTTTTTAGCTGCGGGGCCAAGCGGGCGTATTGTGACAATGATAAGGCACTGAAAATGTCATGGCATAAATTCTGAAGTGCACAACATTTTCCTTCTCTTTTTGTTTTTTTGTTTTTTTTTTTGGCACGCAAAACCGCGTTGGAGAAGCACCCAAATTGTGTTTTCGGCTGCCTCAATTTGTTGGCCAGCATTTGTTTGCAGATAATCCTGGAGTATCGACCGGTTTGGGTAGCAGAAATCTGCATTCGTTTATTTTACAACTAGCCTGGGATTGGCACTGCCTTACAGTTGAGTAATCTCAATAAATACGTCATGACATCAAAAATATTTATATTTTTGACAATCAGTTTTTCTGAACACAAGCATTAATATTTCATTTAAATTTTAATATAAGTGTATATACACATATACATTTTTTTCTGTTTAAAATTCATATGATAATTCGCCCGTAAACAATACCACATGAAAATGGGCAACATTTAAAACAAAAATCAACCAGTTTGTATAACGCATGTCTTTTTGTTCATGGTGTGGGTATTAGATTCATTTTTTATGAAAAGCTAAGCACACCATTTTTGGTAAAAATGTATGGAAAAATTAATTAATAAACTGATTCCACATATTCATGGGTAAACATTTAAAACCATAACATAACATTGTTTATGTTTTAACTTCTGAATTAAATTTACATTAAAGTCTGGAAACACTATTTTTGGTCAAAATTCATGGGAAAATTAATTAATAAACTAATTCTACATAGTCATAAGTAAAAATGTATAAATTCTATAACATTGTCAAAACTTAACCAAAAAACTTTTTGATCAATGTTTGGCTTTTAGATAAATTCTATATGCAAATGTGGCACAATTTTTGTTCAAAATTCATGTGAGTGTTTCTCAAACTTTCTCCATAATATTGTCAAAACTCAACCAATTTTGTTTATGCTTTGGTTTTAAGATGAATTTAATTTAAATCTGAAAACATTATTTTCAGTACATTCGCATCTAAAATATCCTTGACAAAACTTTGAACTGGGATTTAATCCGTAGTCCCGTAACATATTTACACTGCTAAATATTTAGTCAAAATATCTAATTAAAACTTTTTAAATCGTCTTAAATAAACTGTTTAAAAGGTTTACCTATGTATATACCTAAATCTATTAATTATTTCCCTCTCAAAGCCAATCCAAAATGTTTGGCAATTCGAACCTCTGACTTTACCTCAAATTCCGAAGCACTTTACGGAAGATATTTCCCGCGAAATTTGCACCATAATTCATATACTTTGACAGCCATTCATTTGTTCAAGTTCTTAACAATAATTCGGACAGAAATTTATAAAAAAAAAAAACACAACTTTTGAATGCCTTTCAGTTTTCGGCTGCTGCTCAGTCATTTTTTTCTTTGTGCCTCCCAATTGTAATTTAACACGCACAATACAGGGGAATTGCGTCAAGTGTCCGCGGCTTTGCCACCTTGCCTCGTCCTTTATGCCACGTTGAAGTTGACAGCAACCCACCCAAAAAAAAAGGAAAAGTTTGGAAAATGAGCAGCCTGTCTGCTCTTTTTTAGCATAACTTTTTTATTTTTGCCTGATAATATTTAAATAATAAATGAGTTTTTGACAGGCGGGCAACAGTTTTGGCATCAGGGTTTGTTCGGGTCAATCATTGGGGGGGTGCCCAACCTCGCAATTTGTATACACTTGCGGTGGGTATTATAATTTTGTCAGGGAATGTGTAAGGCATTGAAATAGACAGCTCATATAGGATATGTATTCTTGATCAGTATTACCTGTTTAGTAGATATAGATATGTTTGTTTGTCAAATAATAATGTTGTTGAAACTTGGCATTATTGCGAAACTGCTCGGATCGGAGTACTATATTATATAACTACCATAGGAACTATTAGTGGAAAGTTGACTTTTTGCTTGAAAAACTATTTTGTTTGTTAAAAAAAATTATTTTTTAACTTAACTTATACGAATAACTAGCTATATATATAGCTTTCCTTTATTATATAGATGACTGAAAAGTTCAATAAATATTGATAAATATTTAAATATAATTTAGCACACTCAATATATATTAGCAACACTATTTAACATTTAATCTATGCAGGGTATTAAATGTACGGCACTTTAAAAGAATGGACTCTAGTTCTTATATTAGGGACTTGTTTATTTGGGCTTGTCTGGAATTGAATAAATCACTTTAAGTTCTCAGTTGCAGCTCATTACAAGTTGTTGCTGCTGCTCGAAGAATTGCTCTTATTTTTATGTTGTGTGCATGCGAGAGTTGGTGTGTGTGTATTTTTTACAGTTTTTCAACGTCATTTCCTCAATGTGGCCATTTCTCAAGCGCTGTTGCTGCTGCGGCTTCCGTTTCCTTTCAACTTTGGCTCAATGTTGTTGTTGTCTCTGATGTTGTTGCTGCTGCGATTGCTGTTGTTGTTGTTGTTGTTGTTGCTGTTGACATTATTGGTGCTGTTGTCAGTGGCGTGCAAATGTAATTGGTTTAGCTGGCAGTTTAACTCAGTGTTCAACATTTTGTTGACTTCTCCGGCTGCTGCTGCATTCGAAGCGTAATGAAATTTCATGACATTTGGCTCTTATGACATTACGTATACGTCGCGTTAGCCAGACCTTGTAACACGTAATGGTCCACATTTATGTAACTGCAGTGCGCATCAAACAAATTGACATTTCACCAAATATAGTGCATATCCCCTATGTATATACTCACGATATATATCAACGTAATTGCTGCGGTTGCCTCAAGCTAAATTAATTGCTTTTCCTTATTGCAATTCAATTTGAGGGCAATTTTTCATGTGACCAGCTCGTAAATAAGCAATTGTGTGTGAGTGTGTGTGTATGGGCTTAGTCCATCCACCTGTTAAGTGCCAGCCTAACACACTGACCTGGCTAAAAAGTACTGTTCACAGCTGCAATTTGTTTATTGCAAAAAGTAAAGAGCTCTTTTTATAAGCCGACAACTTGGCAAAGTTTCTAAAGAGCGAAATTACCTTGGAAAATTGCTCTTATATCAATCTATCAAATTCTATAGTGCATTTTACAGTTAAGCGATGGGGCTAGCGGGTGGAGCTGCATTTGCCAAGTCCAAGTGCAGTCATTGATTTGGCAGACATAAAACTTGTTTTCCCAACTGTTTTTTTACGATACCATGTAGTCATTAAAGCGCGGCTTTAAGGGGTGTTTTAAGGTTGTTAACACGTAATACATACATATATATTCTTGAGTGATCAACAGGTGCACGGTGTACTAATAAACATTTTTTCAAAAACACTTTTAAAACAGAACGCAATAAAAAAGTATATTCTCGAAATTAAATAACTTAAATTCAAGAAAGTCTCATGCATTAAAAATATATATTTATATATATGCGTATATAAATATATACATATTTCAATACCTGATTAATTCAAAATTTTTAGAAATTCATGGTGTTAAAAATGTTACCAAAAACATTTCAAAGCAAAAGATATTTACCAGGGACCGAACTAAAAACAATATTGAAAAGAAAGGTTCCTGCAGACATAAGAATTTTTTTAATTAGAGCTTTTCCAAAATGCAATAAACTTGAAAATAGTGTTATGCTTTAAGTGCTTTGAAAAAATTAAAAATAAGAGCCATGTCTTGACTTTTATTGGAATTTAATTATTATGTTTTAACTTTGAAATATGTTATTAATTACTTTTATAATTTTTGGTAGCTTACTTACTATTTAGAGGATAACTGCTAGTCGAGCTCGATAAGTGTTCAGCTTCTGTTTAGTGCCATTTTGTCTGCACTGCTCGTAAGCTGAATTGCTGCTTCTTATGTAGCCCAATAATTCAGTCAATGCATAGTGTAAAAATGAGTCCAAAGAAATGGCCAATATCTCACCGTACCCCCGCGCCCGTATTCCCCTTTCGCCCAATTGCTCGCCTGCATAGGCCTTTTGATTTAATTTCGGAGCCATGCTGCAGGCCCACACTTGAGCGCACAATTAGATGTCAGTTGTGCTGCTGCTGCAGTTGTTGCTGCTGCTGCTGCTTCTGCTGCAGTTGGTCCCTTTGTGCTCGGCATTGTTCCGAGCAGCAGCGCGCAGTTGTGTTTGACAATTCAATTTGCAGTCGAGTCTCCAGCTCGTATCCCAAATGCAGTTTCAATTGCAGGCTACATTTAAATTTGAATAATTTGGAACTCTCTGCTTATTTTTTTGGCATACTTCATTGCAGCAGTAGCAGCAGCTGCTGCTATTGCATTATGCATTGATTTGCTGCGCGTGCATCATCAGCAGCTATTTTGGCTTGAACTACATCCTGCTGCTGATATCAGCCAAATGCGATTATAGCCATGGCTTTCAGTTCAGTTGGTTAACTTATTGTTAGCTGGCTGCCAAAAACAATTTGCCCCATTGTCAACGCTTGTGCCCAAATGTTGACAGCCCCAACATAAGTTTTGTTTGTCTACTTTATTTTGCCGCCTTGGGTTTATTGCCATTGGACATGGCTTTAATGTTATTGGCTCTTAAAGTGCCACTATTTATGTTGTTGCCTATTTATGCTGTCTTCTCGTATGAATACAGCAACAACAACAACAACAACAACAAGTGGCACATAAATACATTGTAAAGATACCCTCGAGACGCATTTACCATCGACCCATATGATAAGGATATTCTTTGGCAAATTTATATTCCCTAACTCAGGGTGAGAGTTTCAATTGAGTGTTTGAATTGGAATTTAATTTGAACGAATGCGTTCCCTTTTTAGAAATATACTTAATAATTTATCTTTTAATGGATGTGCTTAAACCTTTGATGATGAGGCTCTGATGTTGTGTGGACTATAGGATTTATTCGCTGCGGCTTTCTAAGAATTAATTTTTTGATAAATAAATACGCAAAGAACTAAAATATTCTGCTTGGGTTTGTTACAATTTATAATATTGTGCATAGGAAGCACCCTCTCGAAATACGATTAATTTAATAAATGTAATATTTCTAAAGCTTATTACAATTTTATCAAATTCAAAAAAAGTTTGGTTTGAGCTCGATTCAGCAATTTTCATGAAGAACTAATGAGGTCCAAGGTCCGACGATTAATTTAATAAATATTCTATTTACAAATAATCCAAAAACTTATTACAATTTTTACAAATCAAAAAATGGTTTGGTTCAAACCAGATACAGTTATTTTTATAAGGAACTAATTCGACCCAAGGTCCGTCTTATAGTAAAAGTAAAACTGTATTTCTGGGTTCGAACCAGTTCAGTTCAAAACCGTTTTGCGGCCTAAGTACTCTATTTACAACAAAACTAAAGCTTTTTATCATTCTTAAGCCATCCTTAAATGGGAACTTACAATTGTTGAAATGAAAGAATATCATTAAAGAAAATAGAATACAGCTTACAACTTCTGCAAATGCATAAAAAACTTTGTTAAATTTTAACCTTGGCGTAAACTTAATGCAATTTTTAATGCAAAACTTTGCTCGTGTCGCTGTAGTTGGCAAAACTGTTTCAATTTTAAAGTTTTGCGCATAAATCTCGACAACAAAAATAAAAAATATATATAAAGCAACAAAGTCGTTTGGCACTTGCAATGCATTTCCGTTTCCGTTTCGGACTGTGCTGAGACAGCTCAGGGAGTTGTGATGGCATTACCAATGCCATCTGCTAGGCTGGCTTTCAATTTCCATTTAGCCAGAGTTTATGATCAGGCCAAAACCAAAATGGAATGCGGTTTCAATACACAAATATGAATATAATATGCAGAACTTCAGGTCGCTGCTGGCAACTTCAACAATTTCGTAATCAGCGGCCCCATTTTTTGGTCCGGGGTCAAAATTCACCATGGCCAGGCGAGCAACGGCGGGGAAATAGAGAGAAGAGAGAGAAAGAAAGAGAGCGTACACTGCTCTGCGTGGGCGTCGCGTCTGCCGAACGCTTGGCAGCATGTTGCATGTTGCTAAGATGTTGCGAACGGAAGTGTTGCTTAGCCGAAAGTGTTGCGAACGCTGCGCAACAAAGTAAATTTGACAATCTATGGACTAAAGTAAAAGGTTTCACTTGGAAATATGCATTTACCCAAACACATAAACTTCGACAGGCAAAACTTTCAATTTAAATGCTTAAGAGCAAGTCGTCATACAGAGTGTTTTGGGCCATGCCCCCGAATACAAAACCCTGCCCCAGGGATTTGATTCCACAATTTTGGCAAGGAAATTTTGATACTTCAAGGCATCAGCTATGCAAAGGGGTAGCGAGGGAAAGGCAGCTAGCAGACAAAGGTGAGTAATGGTGCCCACGGCACAACAACGGAGCTGATTTTGCTGTGTGCTGTTGTTGTTGTTGTTTTTGTTGTTGTTTCTGTGCGTCCTGTGAATACGCATTTGCATTTTGTTGAAACATCTTTTACCCCGACCCTCGGCTGTCCCGAGCCTGGCCCGGCCCGGCAAGGCAGCTGGCCGCACACGATTGATTTATAAGTAGTCGTGTGTCGAACCAATAAAATGTTGCTGACTAACAAGGTGCCAGTTCGATGGCTAAGCAAAAGTTGAGGCTTATAAACGTCTGGGCTATATCCTGTAAAAAGTATACTCTGCCGGAAGGCTTTAAGCTGGTTTTAAGATGAACCGATTCAGGCCCGGACATCGGTTTTTTATGACTGCAATTTTTTTTATAAGTATAATGAACAATTTGGATTCTTTAAATGTTTGATCTTTATGATAGAAATTTACTAAAATATATGCTATTTATTAATTTATAGTTTATAAAAGAAAAATCATAACTATTATCATAATCAAAACATAAATCATAACATAAAGAAAAGTGTGGTATAAATCTCGAAACCAGAAAACCAGATGCGTGAACCGAATAGAAAAGCGAGGAATTGGTTCCAAGAGCAAAACAGAATATTGACAATAAAGGGAATTGCATACGTTTCTCAACCTTTATCCTCTTGATCCTTTTCTTCGTCTCTCTCGCACTCTTCTTCTCTCGACCTTTTTTCTCTTTATCTGTTACTCGAGCTATCTTTATCTCCTTTTCCTCTCCCTTCTTTCTTTCTTTTAGAATGAATAGAGAAGCGAGGAATTGGTTCCAAGAGCAAAACAGAATATTGACAATAAAGGGAATTGCATACGTCTCTCAACCTTTTTCCTCTTGATCCTTTTCTTCGTCTCTCTCGCACTCTTCTTCTCTCGACCTTTTTTCTCTTGATCTGTTACTCGAGCTATCTTTATCTCCTTTTCCTCTCCCTTCTTTCTTTCTTTAAGAATGTTTTGTAAGATCGTGAACATGACCTATTACATTGCGCAGCTAATATGCTCTACATCTCACACAATTAATTCTTAGAAGCACTTCTGGCTGGCATTTTTGCCATACTTTCCACGCACTCTGAGCAGTTTTCCCTTAAGTTATTTTGCACCATTCTTTTGACCATTTTACTTTGGCTTTCTTTATTGCTGGCCAGTTAATTATGCGCAGGCTGCCGCTGCTGCTGCCGGCGGTAGAGCTGCTGCAATAGCCAACAACACTTTGTAGGGCAAATCTTGCTGAAAGGCGGCCTCTGAAAATTTTACGACTTGCAGCTTGATTTGTGTTTGCACTGTCTGCGTGAATAGCAGGCTGCTGCTATACAGGAATAGCCGCTTCTTTTAGCCAGCAGCATTCCCAAAATACCAACTACGGAGAATACACACATATACACACGCACACACTCGGGCACACACCCATCCCTACCTGCTATGCACGCTTGCTTGTAATAGATTTCGCAGAAACCTTTCATGTGTACGCCTTTTGTATGGAAAATCGAAAAACTGGAGCTAACTACTGCAAAATGAGTCGGTGTGTTAAATTTTCAACTACTTCTTTTATTTTAATCGATTGCGGGTAATCAAATAAGTATAAAGTGTCCGTCATGCTGTCCGTCTGTCTGTCCGGATGAACGCAATTTTTTCGGCGCTATTGAAAATTAAATGGAATTTTGGGTATATACTTGTAAGCAGATATCCTTTACTGCTTCAGACAGTCTTAAGATTGTTGTGCCACGCCCACTGGGAAAATCGATAACATGTCGACACACCATAAATCGTAAATTGATTAAAATTTGGTATGTAGATTGCTGGTGAACTCCCCAAAAGATTGTGATCTTGATATCCTTTTATCTCCCACACTTTTAGAGCTAGCACCAAATTTGGCAGACAGTGAGGGTGACCTCCTCTTAAGATCGAGCCAAAAAATGTTGGCCACGCCCACCGCCGCCCCTACGAAATATAAAAATTCTATATTTTTCCAAAATAACAATAACTTCTGTATACTGTGAACGAGTATTATGCAGTCGGTTACGTCATATTTGTTTTTTATTATTTTAATCAATCAAGGTACACAAGTCTTTTATTATATGTTAAAACTCTACTAAAATCATTATAAGAGAAAATAAAACCTTAAAAAATACATTGAAAACTACACAAAAACTGATATTATATTTTTATTTTTTTATACTATTGTTATCATTTAACTAAAGAAACGATATCATTTTCAGTTCACCTTAATAAATAATCTTCTTTTTGGTTAGTCCAGTCGCAGAGAACGCAAAGATTAAGCGAACGCTTTTTTCACATCGATTTACCTGGAAAAAAAGTACATGCTTTGACTACTTTCGATCTGAAAAGCCAACAAATGTCAAGTCAATATAAATAAGATTTGGATAACATACTACACACACTACCACACACTTCCACTTCAGGTTAACCAAATTTTTCAATAATTGTTTCTCAAATTTTAATACGCGACTTTAAGTAAATTTCATAAGTTAACTAATATTCTCAAATTATTTATTTGTCTTGAAATTACGTTACAATGGCGGGAATAGGTATAAATGGTTTTGGGCGCATCGGACGCATCTTTCTGCGCGAGGCCCTTGGCCGACCGGATGTTCAGGTAGTGGCTATCAATGATCCTGCCATGGACCCCAAATATATGGCCTACATGCTGCGCTACGACACGACGCACGGCACTTTCAACAAGAAAATCTCAATCGATGGCAAGAAACTGATCGTCAATGGTAAAAAGATTCATCTGACCAATGAGATGGATCCGAAGAAAATCGGTTGGAAGGATATGTCCGTGGAAACAGTGGTCGAATGTACAGGCCGATTCACCACCCTTAAAGCGGCACAGGCGCATCTGGATGGCGGCGCCAAGAAGGTGGTCATATCGGCACCCTCGGCCGACGCGCCTATGTTTGTGTGCGGCGTCAATCTGGAAAAATATAAGCCGGAGATGAAGGTCATATCGAATGCGTCTTGCACCACAAACTGCCTCGCGCCGCTGGCAAAAGTGGTTCACGATAATTTTGAAATTATCGAAGGTTTGATGACAACAGTTCACGCTTGCACGGCCACTCAACTAATATTGGATGGACCTAGCAAGAAGGCCTGGCGCGATGGCCGCAGCGGCATGTGCAACATAATACCCGCCAGCACTGGCGCTGCCAAGGCCGTTGGCAAGGTAATACCGGATCTGAATGGCAAGCTGACGGGCATGGCATTCCGTGTGCCCACACCGAACGTATCTGTTGTTGATTTGACCTGTCGTCTGGGCTGTGAGGCCAAGCTGGATCAGATCAAGGCGGTCGTTAAAGATGCCGCCAAGAACGAAATGAAGGGCGTACTGGCCTACACCGAGGACCAAGTGGTCTCAATGGATTTCAATGGCTCTCGCTATGGCTCCATTTTCGATGCCAAAGCTTGCATAGCCCTTAACAATAATTTCGTCAAGCTTATCTCGTGGTACGACAATGAGACCGGCTATTCCTGCCGCCTGTTAGATCTCGTTATATACTCGCAGACGATGGATAAGTGTGCCGAAAAGGAGAAAAAGAAATGCGCAAAACAGGACAAAAAGGACAAAAAAGACAAAAAGGACAAAAAGGACAAATGCAAGTAGAATATCCATGGGACACTCTTGCTTAAACTTAATTAAAAACAGAAAATATGCATGTTTTAATTTACCTTAAACTACGCTAGAATTGCGCTGAAATTGAACCGACGATATGCTCATTATTTCATGCTCTACATTAGGTTCGCCATGCTGCTGGTGTAGGTCCGCCGCCTCGACAACAATGTCGTCCAACGTGGGCGTCTTAATGCGATTGCGTATGATGAGATCCCGCTCGGCAGGCGCTTGTAAATGCAGCGGATTGGTGGCCAGCTCGGCGGCCACCAGCTCATCGCCCTGTAGGCCCAGCGTCATGTTGACCTTCGCATGCTGCCCGGCCGTCAGCTCGTTGCTGGGCGGCTCTACGGCGGGTGGCGGACGCAAACGTGCCGGATCCAGCAGCGAGTGCATTTTCTGTTTGCGTGGCGTGCGCGCCGGCGACGCCTTTCTCGAATTGTAGTTCTTTAGATGCTTGGCACTGTGATAGATGGATAGACTTCAGTTTAGACTAGGGTATAGCTGACCATGGGTATAGCTGCACACTTACGCCTCCAACAGCTTCAGCAGCATATGATGGTAAGCCTCGTACTCGTCCTTGCCAAACTCGTTTGGATCGTGGCGCGCGTGCTCGTATGTGTCGCAGAACTGGTGTATTATGCGCTGACCCGTGCCGTTGAGTGTCACCGACAATGTGGTGAGCAGAAAGGCGCGCAAGCTTTCATGGGCGTGGCGTGAGGTGCCGTCTCCGCGCGCTATCTCCGACTCTAGCAGTTTGACATCGTCGACGGCCTTCATGCGATAGTAGTAGGGCGGCAGTTCTTGCTCCGGTTCCGGCTGCACTATATACTTCTCAGCGTCGGTCCACAGTAGCTTCGGCTCCTGTGCTATCTTCTGTATGCAGTCCAAACGGCGCTCAATTTCGCGGCGCAGCGCCTTCTTAGCATCGTTGCCCACGGGGACGTGGGGTCCGCGGCGACTACGCAGTGCGAACCGCATTATTTGGCGCTTGGCAAAGATGAAGAGCATCACAAAGGTCAGCACGCCGCCGCCAATGATGATAATGATCATAACACCCGAAAGCTGCTCCATTTTTTCGGGTGTTTTAAATTTTTTCGCTACAAATCTTTTGTTTTGTTTAGGTTTATGCTAACACACAATTCGATATATTTAGTTTAGCAACATTGCCCCATCCAATACACAAAGTTATCGATAACATACATACGCAAAAGACGGATTTTAAACGTTTATTTAATTTTACTTTGCAAAGAAATTGCAATGGCTTTCGATTCTTGGTGGTCAACATTATCGGCTATAAAAGTAAACTAAAATCTAATCCAATTCTAATGCAGTCTCTTTGGCAACCAATTGTCGATAGTTTGAGCTCATGTCCAGGGAAAATTGTTGCAGAATAGGACTGTACCGCAAGCACTGTACGTGGTGCACCAGACAAACAGGGCGCCCGCCTTGGAGCGCAGCGAGAGCTGAGCCAGCGTCCTGGGCATGTGATCAGCGGCAAACCAATAAAATATGGGCGTGGCAGAGGCCAGCAGTCGGGTCGACACCTGGATATGGACGAACAGCGCACAGACGAGTGTCAGAAAGGCGCCGTGGAGCACAAAAGGCAGCGCCTTTTGGTTTTTCAGCAACTCCCGCCAGCTGACGGCCTTCGGGCATATCTTTGTGACCAAGAACCACAAATAGTCACAGCAATGCCAGTGCATAAAGAGCAGCATGGGCAATGCCAGCAAGAAGTTTGGTATCTGCTTCCACTGGTAGTAACGCAAGAAGCCGACGTCCCAGTAGGTGGTTTGTACATAGTTGTAGGGGAATGGTAGCGTGTATTGGCACCAGGGCGATCCCTCCGGGCCCTGACCGGCCAGCAGGTAGTTGCGTTCGCCGGCATAATCCACTACCTGCTGCGGATGGTGCACCTTGATGCTGGGCATGCAGTAGAGCCGATATATATAAAAGTAATAGGCGTGCAATATGGCCAGCGGTACCAGCATTGCCAGGGACATCTTGAGCAGCTGCTGGAAGCGCTTCGTGTGCGTAGTGAGCAGCATGTGGCGCACAAAGAAGTACAATGGAAAGCCCAGGGCAATCAAGCCATTCGAGCGGCACAAGATGCAACCGGTTAGGCTGGCGCAAATGCGCATATAGTTGAGCTGCTGCTTGGGACGAACGCACTCCAGCATCAGAATGAAACTGGCGTAGGTGAACAGCGATTCCGAGTAGGCGGCTGTGAAGAAAATACTTGCCGGATTGAAGCAAAACACGAGCGCCGCATTCCAGCTCTTGTTCAGATCGTTGAAGACGCGCTGCGTCAGCTGGTACAGATAGTTGGCCGACTCGCAGAAGAGCCACACATTCAGGGCGACGGCGACGAGCAATGTCAGAGCGTGCAGCGATAGCGGCACACTAAAAGTGCCGCATGCCGCTGCGAGATTGCGCACTATCACCGGATACAACGGATAAAAGGCCAGCGTATTCTCGTATGTGTATAAATAATTGGCAATGTGCAGAAAGTATTCGCCGTCCCAATGCCGTAGACCACCCAGGCAGCGGACCACCACTTTGTCCAGCCAGTATACGTGATTGGTGACATTCGCCGTCGGCATTGGCATCCGGAATACATCCGGCTTGTGATCGGGCACAACCCAGTTGGCCAGCATTTGAACGGCCAGGATGATGATGCGACTCGAGAGTGCCAGCTTCGTTACCTTTAGTGTCATTGCCTGTTAATGGGCGGAGTCGCCAGGCATGTGATTCACGGCATTTGAAAAAATATCTGACTTACTCACCAATATTTTATTTGTAGTTGTGGTAGTTGCGATGGGAATATAGAAAATATATTTGTTCTAATGATTGCAGCTATTCGAAGAGCACGCCAATATTTTCGTGCAAACGTGTGTACGCGTGTGTGGGTTTTGGAGTATAGAAACTCCCTAAATACACCTTGACATTTAACTGGCCGGCTAGGCCGTTGAAAAATAAAATTAAATATTTGTGGCCAAACACGACCGGCAAGCCAAGTGGCAAACAATGTGTACACAAAAATGCTTACATGAACAGACGCCAAGCCGAACAAGTTCGCGACTCAAAATGGAACTATTGTTTCCAATCTTTTGTTATCGATAACAGTTCTCTATTCAACTCAATGTTTGACGCATGATTTAAAATGCTTTTTAAAATATTTCCAGAGCCAACGTCCAATGCCTTGTATAATGCCTAAAAACATTATCTGTCGAGGTTCAGATTCCTCAAGCCAACTAACAACTATTTATGTGTTCAAAGAGTATACCTATCATATATAAAGAAATGCACAATTAAAATACTTTTTAACTTATAAATTTATCTGTTTTCTACATTAAATCGATTTCCATCTAATAGGCAAACAACTAAATTATTCGCCTTCGGACTCTGATTCGGCCTTTTCACTTATTTCCACTTCATCGAACATGCTCATGAGTTCCACTTCCTTGCGTCTAATGCGATCTTTAATGTTTGTTAGGGACTCTGCACGGGGAACTTCACGCGTAAAGAACTCATCCATGGACTTGAATACGTTGCCATATTGTTTCGGTTCGTAGTTTCTCAAAGACATCGCTGGCGGCTTCTTAGGTATGCGTCTGGTCACATAGCTACGCTCCATGAACTCCTTCAGCTCATCTAAATGCTGCTCCTGATCCTGTTCGTGGCTTGAAAACTTACGCATCGTTGGCCGATCCATGATCTTCTTACTATCCAAACGGGCCATGTCGATTTGCTTGGCCAGCTGCGGTGAGGGCATCAGAAGCTTGATATCCCCAACGAGCAGATCACGATTAAGTATCTCCGCCTCGTTGGTCTGAACACCGGTCTCCAACAGCGACTGCTTCTTTTGACCAATCTCTTTTAGCGCATCCGCCTGCTTATCTTTCTTCAACGTGGAGATACCTCCACCTGCCTTACGTCCCGAATCGGAGTTCAGCCTCTCCGCCTGCTTCTTGTCGGGAATTGTTGGTCTCAATTTGCGCGGAGTCGCCACCTTTTGGGCCAGCACCCGGTTGCGATTGCTGGCGGCTCGCAGGGTCGACGCAATGGTTGGTTTCTCCAGGCGTGCCGTGAGCGTTAGCCGATTCATGGTCGTGACGACAGCGGGCGCCTTCCATTCAGCGGTGCCACCATCGCCATCGCCGCCGGTGCGGCCTCCCGCTCCGGTCCTGTGTGGTGATAGCGGCGTCGCCAATCTGGTGCCACGTGGCGCTTCGTTCAAGCTGCGATTTAAGGCCGGCATAGCTACAGTAGTGGGCGCAGCTAATCTGCCGCGTGCGCTCATACTGTACATATATATGTCGATCGTTAGGCGAACAATCTTTGCAAATTCTTCGAACTGTGATATTCAAACGTTAACTAACTGTTTCACTGTATTTCAATTTTAAAGAGTCACGGTAATTTGCTCGTATTCCTTGAAACTGTTTATATAAAAATATGTTGTGTAACAAAATAAAATTGTGTAGTTATTTTACAATTATTTTTTGTTACATTTTCAATGCCAGCTTTGTTGCCCGCTGGTATAAAAATTGTGAATGTACAGTGGAACCTACAAAAGACATTCATTCCTTGATAAGCTAAACTGAGCAATGATTTTGAAATTTTATATAGCTTAAATGTTGTGTGTAAATGTACATCTGTAATACGCTGTTTAGAAAGTGAAAAAGGAATATTAGTTTTAGGTCATATTCCTTCTTTTTTCCCAGACTGTTTATACCCGGAACCTGAAAACGTCCATGGCACGCGCAGATCAAGTTTATTTAAAATGATCGATAACCTACCATGTTTTCGTAAAATTAATAAAAATTTACTTTAATTCCATAGTTGGGGCCCAGCGCAGCTGCTGAGTAAAGCGTGACGTTCATTTGAATGCGTGTGTGTGTATGTGTGGTTTTATGTATGAATGCAAAAGGGTTGATATGAATAAAAAGACAGGGTTCAGAGTATTCCCCAGTCGGGCATTCCCGCCCGATTCCAGATATGATGATATAAAATAAAATGAAAAATTCTTAGCATCCACCTGATTTCTTTTAATTTTGCCCAATAAGTGTATAGTTTATTATAGATTTCATTTCATAATGGATAATACAGAAAATGTTTATAAAGTTGTTTCCAACTGTTTTTTCAACTTGTGCTCATAGTTAGATACATACACAGGTCTTTCAAATAGAAAATAGATGCTTTTATCAAATCGTTCAGCGTATGGACTGCACGCAATTACAAAATGTCCAACTTGTATTTATGTATTTTTTTTTAATATTTAATTTTTAGTTATTTTTGATTACAATATATACCTTTTTTGTAAATACTTGATTTTTCGATATTCTTTAACTAAAAAAATCGAAAAATCACATTTGCTTTTTCTTTTATATATTTCTGAAGAATGTTGAGTAAATCTCCGAGATTTCAATATAAAAATACATGAAAAAATATCATACAAACTCACAGTTGGTGGATTAAGACGAGTTCTCACTGTAACTCCCCACAATCCAGCCAATGTGAATTTGTTATTTTTATATTGATTGTTTATATTTTTTTGCTGCTGTGGCAGATGATGCAAAAGAACTGCAGATTTGCGGCTGCAGCCCACTTGCAACACAGCCACAAACAGCAAAGGTCAAAGGACAACACTGGGATATCAGTAAAACCCAGTGTAGTCCTCGTAGTATGTAGCTTGTGAGCTACATAAATATGCAATTATGATATAACACAATTGCTCTTCTTTTCTCCTCTGTCTTGGGCTTTGGCGGCGGCGGCGGCGGCACACGAAACGCATGTTGGCTATAGAATGGCGGTGGCTGTCTGTATTCCTCGGGCAAATCTGGTGTTGGCCTGGTTTCATCGCCGGGTCGACGGAAGATTTGGTAGCGTGCGGTACCCACGGGAATGTAATTGTATGGCGTCGAACGCGGCTGCTTTGGACTGGCCGGCGGTGCGCTGGGCTCAAATGAAAGCTCAACGGCCTCTGCGGCCCCGTAACTGTAACGCAGTAGTTGTCGGTGCCCAAATGGTGAAGCTGCCGTTGTGGACGCTCTCGGTGCAGCAGTTGGCTTTTGGCTCAAAGTTGCCGATGCAGTCGACACATCGTTTGGTCGCTGGGCCTTAGTTCGGGCCTTGTCAGCAATAGATAGACTCTGCATATCTGCCCTGATGGAGCGTACCGTCTCGGAATCGTTGTCCACATAACGCGGCACACTGGGCAGCTCGTCGAACAATTGATCCAGCTCGGACTTTTCGGCATGCTTTGCCTGAGCGCCCAGTTTCAGCAGCTCGGCTTTGTTGTAGCCAATCTTGCAGGCGGAAGATAATGGCACCTTGTTTAGTGTGGTGGCTGCATGGAAAAATAAATAATAAATGGAATATTTAAAATCGGAAAGAACAGTATTTTTAAATACCCTTGAAATTGAAGCTCTTTGTTATGGAGTTAGTTTTGTTAAATAAAAAACGATTTGTATGTAAAAACTATGTAACTATGTAAAAACGATGTAAGAGCATAATCAAATTAACTGCAATGTGCGTGTGTTACTCCAAAAGTAAACAAGAGCGAACAAAGAATTGTGAAAGCTATGGATCAGTGTAAAAATTAGTTCGATAAATGCGTATATCACGAGCATGATCAAAAGATGCGTATGCCAATTTATTATGAACATGGACGGTATTGGATATTACAACTGAAACTGCAAATGGTCTTCTCTCTATATTTATCTGACTTGCTGGCGAGCTTGACTTGTGATAAAAAACGGCAGAGAACTGTTCGTACACCAAAAATAAGCCGGGCTCATGAATTTATATATATATATACATTTACATATATATATAAATATGTATATATATATACACATGTATATGAGGTTGTGAATTTGACGTAATGCGAACAGTACGCCGATCTTGAAAACATCTAAAAACGCATGCTAAGGACACTTAGATCTGTTCTTTGATCCGTCGTTCGTTTATCCGTTATGGGATCATTCGAAATGCTAAAGATCCTGTATATGCATTCGTATATAGGCATTTATGATCGCTTTCACGATTTCTTTGATGATGATATTGATAGTTAAGGCAACGGTTATTACTTCGCTTGAACTTGTGACCCAATGTCTGCGTGTCCTCAGCTGTTGCGTCTGTTGTCTGCCGATTAGTGTTATGATTGATCGTATGGCACCCAGATCGCGTTGGATTAACAGATTGAGCGGCACCGCCGTTCGCCTCGTTCGTCTTATTATCATCCGGATAATAGGGCGAACCGACGAGCGTTTTCGATCCCGGCACATGTCGATGATATGACGAAATTCCTGATTCTTGCTTAGCGTGCGTGGATTACCAATTAAGATAAGCAAAGACATGGGTCGTGATAGCAAAACGTTCAAACGCTGCAAAGAGATTAGAAGACGATTAACATGAAGGGATTACAAAGGTTAAGCCCAAGATTTTCAACTTACTCGACTATTATTTAGGAAGCCCAATTTTTCGGTAAATGAGCGCACAAAGGAAACAATTATTATTTGCTTCTCTTTGCCCTGAAACAGTTCAACCGAGCCACAATCGATTTGATGCCAGTTGCGCATGTTGAGCTGCTCCTGGATGCGCTGATACTGATTCTTATATGGCGAGATAATGCCGATATCCGTTTGGGCCAGCTTATCACCATTGATGCCAAAATACATTAGATCCTTAACATAGTCCATAACTGCATCGATCTCCTTATTGTTGCAAAGGCTGCGACAAACAACATTTTCGTTGAATTTTATAAAATTTTGGATTTTTAAGCTAATAAAATTACCTTAGCGAACTTTGGGAGTTCATGGTTGTACCAAAAACCGAATGAAACATTATGGGAAAATCTTCGTTGGGCGTATGAAACCAGTTTCTAGCCCGGCACACATTAGCTGCAAAGAAAACAAAATGGTAAACACATGGTGATAACATGGTCAAGGCAAATAATAAAATTGACCAACATCTAAAAAAAACTATTCCCCCTATATTATAATAATAATATAATTTCACGAAAAGTACCAATTTGTTTTCGTTTATCTCAGAAATTTCTCATCCCTTGAACAGCTTCCTCATTTAGATTCAGATAAAAATCACATTTAGTTCCTGTTAGATAACAATTACAATTTCTTTGCTATTACATTATATTATATAAAATAATATATAATGTATATATATGTATACTATTATATCGAAGATAAAAAATTTTGGAGGGGTCCCAACTTATACCCTTAAAATAAGGCGGCAAATAAATTATTAAAATTTCCAAATTTCTTCCTTATTTTAATAATTGAATATTTAAAGCAAAAACTCACCATGTGCCGCCTCCGATTTCAGTTCGCTGTTGTAATAGAGATCACTGTAGAGCGAGACAATTTCAGGATGGGAACGATAGTTACGTCGCAGTCGCGTCTGCACGGCTGCATTGTAATCACCATTCTCGTCCAAGCGGTAGCACTCGCGCTGCAGCAGACGCTCGAACAGCGATACGCCCAGGCCCCAATCTCCGGCGCGTTGCGATTGGAGCACCGGCCCCAATTGCTTATGATCGCCGGAGAGTATTAGATTCGTCGACGGCGCAATGGTACAGGTGATGCCCATTAACACCTCCGCTTCGGTTGAAGCGGCCGCCTCATCCACAAACACGTGAGAAAATACGTTGCGTTTATCCTCATCGCGTCCAAAGCCACCAGTCGAAAGTTTGCCCGCCAAACTTAGAGTACACACCACAATGCGATAGTCGTGCACGGCCTGCACATCGGGATAGAAGTGCAGGGCATACATATTCGAGTACTCCAGCAGCAGGTCATCAATATTATCGATGCGCCGATCACAGCTGGCGGCAAAGATGCGCGTCAGCGGGCGCGTCTGGCTCGGCACCTTGGATATCGAACGCAACAGACGCAGGGCGATCTCGTCGCAGGCGGTATTCGAGCCGGCCAGGACCAGGATATGCGTCTCTGGTCGCCGTACATACAGCTGATAGATGGCCTCACAGATCGTTGCCGTTTTACCCGTACCGGGCGGGCCAAACACAATATACGGAGCTGGCAGCTTATCGGACAGGGCGATCTGTTGCACCGCCTGCTGCTGTTCCGGATTGCGTCCAATATGCTCATTGTGTAGGCACAGAGCGCCGCTGGCCACCGTCTGTCTGTCAATCGTAGTGGGAAATAGCAGTCGCTGCACATGCTCCGCATTCGTCAGCTTCAGCTGATGGAGCGCACGATATTGATACCGCAGTACGGCGCGCACGGGCCGAAAGAGCAGGGCGTATGTGGTATTATCCGGCAGATGACGATCGCAGGTGATATTGACGCGCTGCGTCGATACGCCCAGTATTCGAGCAAAGTAAACGCGCGGCTCGCGATGCTCCTTTTCCGGTTCGCCGAACTGTTTGTTTATCCTGTGGCCCCACTGGATGAGCGCATCGAAATCCTTTAGCGCCAGGTCCAATACCAGACTATTGTTATCCAACAGCTGGCGTACGCTGTTCGCCTTGGTCGACGACTCCGCCTGACCGTTGCTGGTGCAGCGTTCGTTAATAATGAGCACATCGTCGCCGGGTGAGAGGACATCCTCGGCGCTCAGATTACGCGAATTGGGCTGCAATTTAACGGACAACTCTTTGCCAAACTGATGCAGCTCCATTTTGGATTGCTTGAGCGCGACATAGCATTGCAGACGCTCGATGTCCTCCACCTGGAGCAGGGTGCACAACGTACCATGCAGATTGCGTTGCGTAAATTCACGTCCCAGTTCACAATAGTTGCGATAGTCCTTGTTATATTCAGCCAAACGCACTTGGGCATCCTGTGCGTCGCGTTTCAGCGCGGTAACCACCGGCGGCGGTGGTATTGCCGGCTCCAAGCGACCGCCACGAAACAGCTTCTTATTCGACAAGCGATACGGATTCACATTGAAGCTGGCCTTGGGCAGCGCTTCGGTGCGCATAAAATGATGCTGCTCCACATAATGATGCCGCTGGCCATTCACCAGCTGACTATAGCCGATCACAATCGGCTGTTCGCGCAGTATCATGAAGACGTGCGAGTCCACAAAGAAGATCAGCTGCCCACTCTCGGTTACCTCCAGCGGCAGGCGATTGTTGTAGACATAGTAGAACTGGCGCGACTGCACAATGATGAATTTCTCAATCACAATATCCTTCAGCTGCGTCTCCAGCGTAAAGCCAAAATAGTGGCTATCCACGCACGTCTGATACGACAGCTTCAGCATGGGCTGGGGACTGCAAGGGATGGAAGAGAGAAGTCAGATATGTGGAAACTAATTCGAGATGTCGAACAAGGCAGTGTTTATGTCAGAAATTTTGTTTAAGTTTATTTATGATTAACAATACTATTTAATTTAAAAATTAAAAATTTAATTAAAGCACCTTCAACTTTAGAATGTAACAAATGTTTATAAACATTAAGAAAGACATACATAAAATATGCATAAATATCGTAGCGTAAACTACTTTCTATGTATATAGAGTCAAATGTCACAAAAGTTTGGGCAATAAAACCCGAACTCAAATAATAAACAATTGAAATATAATCATGCTGGTGTCTATATTCAAAATGTTTATAGACATCAAAAGAATACAACCATAAAATATACATAAGTGACACAAAGTTAGGCAGCACGTATGTATATAGTATAAAGTCAGTGTCACATGATCTAGAGCACGGAAAAAAACCAATTGAAACTGGAGACACACTTGTAGAGGAAATGAGCAATACGTATACAAATAAATATAAAAATTTACTACTTATAGCATGTGACCTGATAACAAAACAAAAGGAAAGAATTATGTAATATCAGTGGCGTAGGCAGGATTTTCCTTTTTGAGGTGGGGGGAGGGTTAAAATAATAAGAAATCCAAAGGTGAATAAAATTTTGTTGATTTTTTAAAATGAAGATATTAAACGATTGCCGCTTTGTTTTTACAAACTTTCAAATATATATTTATATGGAATTTTAACCCCCAAAAACCCTACGCATCCCCCTGCCTATGCCACTGTGTAATAAAATAGAAATAAATACATATAATTTAAGCTATAGATAGCTTGTGACCGGACACAACTTAAAAGAAACCAGATAAGCTAACCTTGGACGTGTTAGCAATCAAAAAGAAACTAAAAAGTAATTTTTAGCAAACACTAGATGTGAACAAAATAACTACTATATTGTATAAAGTAATTTTAATTTTAACTGTTGTTAATAATAAAATCTAATAGACAAAGGCTTTAAACAAACAAAAAGACCAAGGCTCTCATCAACATGATAGAAACATTTTTAAACTCTTCGATTAAAATTTGATTTTTATTATTTGTGTTTTGCCAATAAATTTAAATTCTTTAAGATAATGTTTTGTTGTCTGTTAACTTATCAAAAGAAGAATTTTAAATTTGGAATCAATATTAATCTAGTATACTATTTCTTTGTCAGTTATATCGGTTTTCGCAATCTTTTTGCAATATGGCTGTATAAGTAGCAGTTTTATTTATAATTAAATAACAAAATATAGTATACCATTGCTTATTTTGAAGAAAATTATACAACCATTTGTAATCTTGTTAGACATAGCAATGATTAAATAAAAAGATTGTATAAGCTGCCGTTAACATTAAAATTAAATATAAATCTAGTATACTATATAATAAGTCAGATGAGTCATGCTATGCGACTATATATATGTTCAAATATAATCTACATATATAGTTAATCTATATAAAATGTGCGTACTCTATTCTGTTAGATTTAGTTTTAAATTTAATTCAATCTTCTACACCACAGTAAAAAATTCCTAAATACTGGTTAAAATAACTTAAGTATATTATTAATTAAATCGCATTTAATACAATAGAAGTTGACTAACGTTTGGGATCAATAACCTTAACAGGCTCTACGGTATTCATGTGGGTAGACTGTACCAGCCCTGCTGATAAGATTCTACTCGGATTATCTGTGGTACTTACAACTTTGTCATTTTCTGCAACGACTCAAAGTCCGACTCATCGCCATGGTATTCGATGTGCTCCTCGTACTTTTCAATGCTATCAAAATTGCATTGACAAATGTAGCAACCCATCGAACTTAACTCAAAGTCCACATTGCGGTGTTGCCTTTGAGTCTTTTGATATTTTAATGCCACCGACTCGGCGTGCTCGTCCAACACATATCCTGCAAACAACCATATGCTCGGTTATAACATAAATATCATAAGACAAAGCAATGGTATTCTAGTCGCGGCTGACCGACTGAGGAATACCCTTCTCCCACCTACGAGTTGCTGTTGCTGTTGCTGTTACTGTAATTTTTCTTACCTCAGCTTCATACGGAAACATTTATTTTTAAATAACTTTTTGAAATTTATGAAATTCTACGCGCATTCTAAATGACAT
This sequence comes from Drosophila robusta, assembly GCA_035043565.1. Classification (NCBI taxonomy): domain Eukaryota; kingdom Metazoa; phylum Arthropoda; class Insecta; order Diptera; family Drosophilidae; genus Drosophila; species Drosophila robusta. The sequence continues at coordinate 9,761,859 of JAWNMW010000584.1, forward strand.
TTGCATCCCTTAAAATTTGAATAATTTGAAAAGTGAAATTATCTTGATTTGTATATTTTTACGAAAATCTACATAAAAAATTTGATGCCTGTAATAGCTGAATATGCTTATAAAAAGGGGTCAGCCAATAGATACTTATTGATTTTGCGAAAATGGGTCAACTAAATAATTTTAAATAAATTTAATATGCACGTCCTATTAAAACTAAGTCTCTAGATCTTATAATCGTAGAGATCGACACGTTTAAACGGCCGGACGGACAGATGGACAGACAAACAGAACTAGACTAAAATGTTATTGCTTATCAAGAATATGTATGTAAATAAATATTAGGCTACGACTTCTACATGTTGGCATTTGATCAACTGCAATATACCCTCTTTTAAAATAAACGTAAAATTGTAGTTATAAAGAATTCGGAGAGTTTAATTACTTTGCGTAATCGGACCATCGTGTGCGGCATCCGACACATTGCTGACGGCAGCAAGATCATTTTGTCGATGCTTTTCATCGATGGCGTTATACTTTTCCTTACGAAACTCCATCAGAGCCAGGCTCTTGATGCGGTAATTCGAGTCGCCGCGGGGCGTGTTCATCAAGAAGTTTGTACGCTGTAGCAGTGAACCGATCTGTAAATAGAGAGAGAGCGAGAGAGAGACCGCAATTGTTTATAAATGTGATAAACATTGACGTTAAGTCCGCATACAAATATAATATGTATATGTATAAGTATATCAATTAGCATTTGTAATTGTAATCGGATGCGGTTTAATGTGTATACATATGTATATGTATTGTATATTTATCAGTCAATTGTGTTTGTCAAGTGTTTGCTTTGTTGTTGCCCGTAATAAAGATAGTCTGCTGAACAAAGGGAAATCACAAAAAATAAAGAAGGTAACTCGCATAAGAGCATGGAAAAAGGGGAGTCCCACAAAAATTTGACACGTATATTTAGTATATGACACTCTATTAAGAGATTACCTTTTTGGGTTTTCTCCTAATTCTCTGGGTTTTTCTGCATATAGTAGCACACTTCAATATGAATAAATATAAATAAAGATATTAACTTGTGTTTATATACATAAAACAAGGCAGTACACCTCCAATAAAAAAATAATTTGTCTAATTTCGTTAGCGAGAGGTATGAAATCCGAAAAGTAAACTTTCCATATCTTTAAAATATCCACACGAGAACCTACATATCAAATTTAATAACTCCATATCTCTACAACTGTCTTATAATGTCCAATATACGCTGAGAAATATTAATATATAGATACATATATACGAAGATTTATATGCCTACTGGGACAAACCTGACCTTTTTTGACATGTTATATACATTTACATAACATTTTACCCGTTTTTTTTTAAATTTTTAACAGTTAGAGGGTATGCAACAAGTGCAAGTTCATTTTATAAGCACTTAATTGATGTGCTATTTATACTTGCATACCTTATGCTCTATATATAATATTTTATTAAAATACATCTATCACACAGATGATTTTCAGTCTCCGCCTTTGCGGGCTTCCCTGCCAAACAATACATTGCTGAATCGGCTTAGCGCACACGCTGATAGATTTAACAGCAACAACAACAAGAGCGACAATCGGCTATAATCGAGCGTTTTAAACAGTCTGGCAAAACCCAAAGCCACCTCAAACATATGACTAACACATTTCATTTAGACGCTGGCGGGTAGCGAAAAAGAGAGTGCAGATAAAGCGGGACAGAGATTGAGAAATGACGATTAGCAAAACAAAGGAAAAAATTGAGAGTGGTTTGGTAACAAATAATGCAATGGTTCTAGTGTATACTGAAATAGCTTTGATTGTGTGAACTTGCTGATATATGGGTGAAGTAAACACACAATATAGGAAATCGCCATTATACAGCATAATTAAATCTAAATTATATAGTTTATTAAACTAAATAAATTAGGTAGTCTCATCAAAATATAAGTTTTTATAATAAACATTTATTTGTTTCCAAAGATAAATTAGCGAGTAATATATCAGCAAAATATAAATAAAATCTGTCGAAAAACTGTTTCGTTAATAAGATTGAGAGTCCTATTACACTGCCAACATTTATGCAAATTATTAATATTTGACAAATATATCAAATCGCTGTCATAGGAACGATCGGATGCTTTTGAACTAAGTTTTGTTCTTAAACCTGGAGATTGTAAACAAAATTCACCAACATCGCACTTCTGCATAAAACAGCGTTTTTATAGAATAAATATCAGCTTTTTATCTGCACAGTTAACTATAGATAAATAGCATATGTTGACAAGTGTATTTAAATTTCAGCATATAGTGTTGAGTGTAATTGTTTTTGTTATTTGGCACTTACATTATAAGGTCCATTCACCGAAAGCTTGACACGCAGCTCCGCACAATTGGGCTCCCACTGCAGATGCTCCTCGAACTCGCGGCGCAGCGTACGCTTGTCCACATACCAGCTGCTGCGGGCGCTGACCACTTGCTTCTCCGTCATCTTGAGCAGAAAGCAGCCAATTAGCTCACGCTCTAAAGGATGTGCACACATGTGTTGATATAGTTGAATACATATATTTAGATGTTTCAATCTTTAGACGTTTTTTACAGTTAACTTTAATTGCTGCACTTACCCCATGGCTTGCGTTGCGGAATGCCATAGAATTCGCCATTGTTGTTGTTGTTTTTATTGTTCAAGTTTATGATTGGCGTTTGGGAGGCGGGCGGCGTCGCTGGCGGCGTCAAAATGGAAAGTGGCATTGTTGCTGTATTTGTTACGATGTTTAATCTATTGGCAGGGATCGCCTTCTTTTGGCCATTGGCCTTTTTTTGGATTTTATTCTTTGTCATTGTAAATACGTACAAAAGGACAAAAATTCTTTGCACACACACACACACACACACACGCTTACACACACACACGCGCGCACACACACACTACGGGCAAAAAACAAATCGATCGCACACTGGATATTCTGGATTCTAAACTGTAATTAAATATTATTTTGTTTCTGTAATTTGGCTTTTTAGTTGGCAGCGCAACACACACACACACACACACGTCAGTACACGCACGCCGACAAATGGCAATGCATTACAGATTCGCGTATTAACTTTTATTCTATTGCAAAAAACAACACCTGCACGACGCAACGGTTAAACAGTTAATGGTGACGACGCAGATGCCGCCGCGATTAAATATAGTGAGAAATGCGCTTGGATATTGACCTGACAACTCTACGTCACAAGAGATCGACCGAAATGCCGATTCACTCGCTCTCGCGAGAATGTTGGGGTCGGCTGTGCATGTGTGAGTCTATGTGCGTGTGTGTGTGCGAGAAAAGTTCCTAGGTATGTGCGCTCGCGCGCCTTGTAACGGTAAATAAGGGCAATTTTTTTTGACAGCTTTACCATACTTCCATACATACAAACATATATGGTCGTATGTATGTATTTACTGCATGCATACGCACTGGCTTACTTACCACTGCGAATTTTTGTTTGCGATAAAAACATGCCACGCCTTCTTAAAATGTATTGTATGAATATATTTTTGTCTGTATTTTTTGGTATGTATTAAAATGTTGCGTGTAACACGATTTAAAATTAAACTGAATTCAACTTGTGTGTGTGACTTAAAATGCGTTCTAGTTGTGAAATCACTTGAGCGGCCACGTACACCTATTGTATCTATGTATATGTTAATGCAGGGACAACACACCTAATGCGGGAAAGAACCGTACTTCAACTAAATGTAGCTTCGTTCAGGCTGATTGCTGCTTACTACCAGCGCGATCGTAGTGTGACCAATGTGAGTGCTTGGGAGCAAACCAGTAAGCAGTATTTTTCTTTTGATTCCAGCCAAGCTGGTCACACTGCTCTGCAGTTGGGTGAATTCGAATGTGCATCTTAAGCATTAAACGGTTTTTATTGAATTTTTACATCTAAACTTACATCCTAAATAAAATGTGTACAAATAAAAGTTTATTTCTTGGCCAGCTTCAGTTTCTCTGACCCAAAGATAACGCCCGTATCGACCAGTTTGCGCTTCATGGCAAACGGATTGACCGAATTGAGCGGCGTACGCTGCTCCCCATCCCCGCCAGCGGCTGTCTTGCCGTCGCCGGGCTGCGACTCGGACTCGCCAAAGAGGTTCTCCTGCGTGTCCAGCGCCGTGCTGGCATCTGGCGTTGATGGGCGTGATGCCACCGCCTTGAAGAGACTCGGCGAATTGGAGAAACGTTTAAGAGCGCCACGCTTGGAGGCGCTCAGCTCCATGGCCTTGGGCGCCAGTTTGGGCGTGACCGCCTGCGCTGGCGCCATTGGCAGCACAATGGTGGCCGCAATCCCGTTGGCGCCCAGCAACTGCTGCTGCTTGCGCGCTTCCTGCACAGCTTCCAGTTGGGGCACCAGCTCACACAGCCGATCCGAGAGATGGATGCGGCCCCGTTTCGAGGCGTACTTCACGGCCAGCTGCAGCAGCTCCGTGCAGGCAATCGACTCGACCAGTTCGCGTGCCCGCGTCTCGCACTCGCTGCTGCAGGCCAACGCGAACAGCTTGATGGCCGTCTCCTTTTGCAGCTTCTCCGCGTTCGCCACCTGCATGAGGCTGGCGCGCAACAGCGTGTCCTCCAGCTCCGATTTCTCCAGCTCAATGTCGCACAACGGCAGCTGCATGCGCAGCTCCTGCAGCATGGGCCGCGGATTTGTCATCGGATACGAGCTGGCGCGGCACAGCACAGCCTCCACGATCTGTCTGGGCTCCGACAGGGCCACAATAAAGTAGTTGTTGGACACACTGGAGCTCTGCTTCATCGTGTCGCATATGGGGAACCAGGCATTGCTGGCACGCCGATACAGCTGCACCAGGCCCATGTTGTCCGCAAAGCTGGGCGAGCCCACGTCTGTGAAGCCCAGCCAGTTGAGCTGTCTACCCGGCGTCAACGGCAACGCCAGCTGCTCCACGCGCACACTCAACCCGCTGACATTGATCAGCATGGCCGCCAAGTGCTGCTGGCCGGGACCGCTGTTCGCGCCGTGGTAAACACACATGATGCTGTGCTCGTGCCCGGCCAGCGCCACCACCGCACCCGGTATGCTAAGCACTCCGCGCTGTGTGCCCATCACGCTGAAGAGCCGAAGGAAATGGGTGCTGGTGGCCGCGGCAATTAGCTGGCTGGTTGCCACCAGCGCCTCCACACTCTCGCAATCCGGCAGACTGAGCGACCATTCCTTGTTCCCGGCGGCAGCCAAGGCAATGACCACCAGCTTGCTGCTCTCTGTGGAGGCCAGTGCCAATGCGCTGCGACTGAGGCTGGCCAGATTGTGTTGATTGTAGTTGTTGCTCAAGTGGAGCGCATGATGGACGCTGGCATCGTGGAACTCCACATCGATGGCACCATCGCCGCTGGGCTCAGTGTGCGCGATGACAATGCCCACATCGTTCCAGGCCAAATAACGATGCTCCAAATCGTTCGGTGTGGCGCCCGGCTGAAAGGCCGCCTGCTGCTTGAAGAGCTTCGGCTGCGGCGCCGCCGCCGCAAGGCTGCTGCTCGCCAGCGAGTGCTTGGAGTGCTCATCGTCCTGGGCATCGGGATCAATGTACGCAGTCTTGCTCATCACCTTGCGCTTCAGCTGCTCCAGGCTAACGCCGTCGCCATCGTCCACATCGGCCATGTCCTCATCGTCTCCCTGCTCGAATTCATAGCCCATGCCGGGCAGCAGCTCATCCTGTGCCTCTTCCAGTTCCGTTTGCAGGTCAGACGGTGGCTCGTCATCGCCCAGAACAATGGTGCCCAATTGGCCGGTGGCATCGCAAAACGCCAACTCATCCTCGTTGGCCGGATTCCAGGCCAAGCACGTGATGGCCTTGCAATCGCTCGGCGGCGCCTCCACCGGCAACGGCTTGCGGCGCTGCACATCGAAGATGCTCAGCTCGCCGCTGGTGGTGCCCGCCGCCAGACGCTCGCCGTTCGGCGAGAACTGGCAGCAGCTGTAGTTGCTCGAGACGCGATCATCCTGAAGACGGTAGGCCACCTCCCAGTTGGAAGTGTTGAGCACCACGATCTCCTTGTCCAGCGCATAGGCCAGCTGCTCACCGCGCTGGGGCTCAAAGCTGGGCGTGCCAAACAGACTGGCGCTCTCGAAGCTGTTCACGCGCGGCAGACCGGCCAGATTCTTCAGCTCCGCGCCCGTCTCAAAGTTCCACACCTTCAGCTGGCCGTCGCCGGCCACAGAGGCCAGCAGCTGGCGCTCGGCGTGCACGTCCAGTGCCAAGATGGGTCCCTTGTGCCCCTCGAGCGTGGTCTCCGCGCCGGCATTGTCGCCACGAAGCACCTTAATGCTGGTATCCTCGCTGCCCGCCGCTGTGAACTCGCCGCAAACGCGCAAACACGTCGCTGGTGCAGTGAATCTCATCAAAATGCCATCGCTGTCCATTTCGGGGAACGTGTACGCGTGCACCGTATTACGGTCGGTGGAGGCCAGCAGCCGGCTGCCCGTGTGCGCTATACACATGACGAACTCGCCCAAGCAGGTGGAGCGAGGATCGTCGTCGCTGATGCAGGTCCAGTGGCGTATGTCACCGTCCGTGCCGCAGGTGATGATGAAGTCGCCCTTGGGCGTGTACAGCAGGCCCGTGTAGCCATTGGTGTGCGCATATCGCAACGAGCTGCGCGAAAAACTCATTATTCTCAATTATAAATCGGATGTGCTCCGATCTTCACTTTTGTGGCGTTTCGCGCCAAAACAAAACACCAACAGTGCTGGTCAACGTGCACGGCACAGTTCAGCACTGATTTAGCAGTGTTACAAAGTGCAGAAAAATACATAATGTAATACTCTTTGTTGTAATTATAATAAATTATTAAAGCTTAAAACAAACAACAACAATCTTTAAAAAGCGCTGTTTTTTATAAACAATTAAGCATAAAAACTAATTAAGACCACAAATTATTAAAAGAGCAAAGCTTAATATTGTATATACTGGCTGCACATACTCATCTTGCAGCTTGCGTGAACAGCGTACCAAATCTAGAGAAAAACAGCTGTTTAATTTGTGTTATTGTTTCCGTGGCTGTTGCCGGTATTACGGCATATTAAATATTATTAAATAATGTTTAAAACGTGTGCGAAACGTTTAACAAACAATGGCGCCTGGCGCTGCTTTTCAACGCAACCCACGCATATGAACATCTTCGACAGAAACGCAAAGCGTCTGCAAAAGGAACGCGCTGCGCTGAGGTGAGTCTTCCAGATCAGATATCCAACTGATTTCTGCTATAAGTAATCGATCCTATACAGCGCAGATGTAGCCCTCTATGATTATCTAAAAGAGGAGGTGGGCTTTCGTCTGGCGGATCGAGTGTTTGACATTAAGCGCGAATTCAAGACAGCTGCTGATATTGGCTGCAATCGTGGCTTTATATCCAGGCACATACTCGCCGAGAGCGTGGAGCATTTGACGCTCACGGACACGAGCGCCACCATGTTGGAGCAGGCGCAGGGCACGCCGGGGCTGAATATGCGGAAACTGTTGCGGGACGAGGAGCAATTGGATGTGGGTAAACAGGTGCATCTTTAGATTTAAGCTTTAGCTACAAAATGATTCTCTTGCTCCTCGTAGTTTGAGGAAAACTCACTGGACTTGGTCATCTCGAGCCTGAGCTTGCACTGGGTCAACGATTTGCCCGGCTGCTTTGCGAGCATCAAACGGAGCCTGAAGCCGGATGGCGTGTTTATAGCTTCGCTTTTTGGCGGCGATACGCTTTATGAGCTGCGCTCCTCGTTGCAACTGGCGGAGCTGGAGCGCCAGGGCGGCATAGCGCCGCATGTTTCACCCTTCACACAGATACGCGATATAGGCTCGCTGCTGAATCGCGCCGGCTTCACCATGCTGACCATAGACACGGATGAGCTGATCATCCGCTATCCCACCATGTTTGAGCTAATGTGGGATCTCAAGGGCATGGGCGAGAACAATGCGGCGTTCAATAGGCCGGCACACCTCAGTCGCGAGACACTGCTGGCGGCCAGTGCCATTTACAAAGAACTCTACGGCAAACCAGACGAAGAGGGCGTGCCGGCGACGTTCCAGATAATCTACTTGGTAGGCTGGAAGCCGGGTCCCAATCAACCGCAGCCGCTGCCGCGCGGCACTGCCGAGGTCTCGCTCAAGGATTTGGGCACGATTTTCGAGAAGGGCGGCAAAATCAAAATAGATGCAGATACGTGAGCTGTTAGAGAAACATTGTAATGTCTAATGAAAATGTTACAAAAAAAGTTCAATTTACAGTTTATTTTGAAACGCACTTGAAAAAAATTAATGTACAATTAACTTGTAACTTAAATAAAACCAGAAATTAATTTTTCTTCTGAGAAAGCAAAGTACCTTGATTATAATGCGCAGTTTCAAACCATTTACGTGCGTGCTAAACTTAAATTATGCATATACATAGTTGTTCTTTTTGTTTTCATAAATATAAATTACTTAAAATTAAGTATAAACTTGCATTTACTGTATAGATAGGCATACATAACTATACATATACATAATCATAATCATTCGTTTGCTATATTTACTTGGTTTCTTGCTTTATATATATTTGGTAGCATTTGTTATATATTTCATGGACGTAACTTTTTTATGTTATTTTGTTTATTTTTAACGTTGCTTTGTATTTTGTTTGGTACGTATATACAAGTACAATTTACAACATGTCTATAATAGCTATAATAATAATATATTTAATATTTATTTATATTACTATATTGTTATTCAATATGCATTTTTTGTCATTTGCTTTTTGCATTTAGTTTTGTATTAAATACGTGTTGCTCTTGCTACAAATATTTCATGCATATTTAGCATTTTGCGTTTAATTCTCGATTGCTTTGTTTTCTATATTTAGGCAGTTGGCCGTTGTCAAGTTTTGGCTCCGTTTTTATGCAAATATATATTCTAAAAAAGTCCCAGCGAGAAACTTGAGCCTTTACGTAAATAAGCACAAAGTTTCTTTACAAGCACACTTTGTTATGTTTTATGTACAAAGAATAATATTAAAATATTTGCCAAAATAATTGATTTTTGAGTACGATCTGTCAAGAACAAGAACTTGAAATTTTCGAAACTGTTTTTTTCCTGTTGCTTTCCTTTACATTAGTGAATTGTATTTCTTTGTGTCTCCCTTTTTTTGTTTTTTGTGGCAAGGCGTCAAAGCTTAAAAACTAGGCACAAGACAACGACGACGTTAGGACTGCCTAACGGCTAGATTCGGGTTTCGCATGGGCGTCCCTTTCATCGTCGTCATCTTGGCTAATCATCCCAGTGCCAGTGGCGAACGCGGCGGCACTGGCGGCGGTGTGGATGTGGCTGTGTTTGTTGTTGCTGTTGTTGTTACTGATATTGTTGCTATTGTTGTTGTTGCTGTGTTGCTGTTGGCTGCCGCGTTTGGCATCACATTGGACGCCGGCGGCAGCTGACGTCAGGTGCCCAGCAGCAGCTCACGTTGGGGCGCATTTTGCAGCATGTTGGCGGTTTTCAAATGAACGCTGCAAGCGATTAGAAATTATTTAATTGAATCATAAACAGGGTATTCAAAAGTAGACATTGCTCACTTATTGTCCTCCAGCGACATTGTCTCCGACGAGCCGTGCGAGGCAACTGAAGTACCTGCAAGCGAACTTCGTATTGAATGCGAATCCTCGGGAACAGTAAGCGTAACTAATATTTTGTTTTTTGTTTATGGTAATACATATAGATAGACGTATATATACGTTTGCCAATTTGTATAGAGTTCGTTGTTTGTATCCAATTGTTGCGATTTCCATTTAGCCAATGCGTTGTAGAATTTTGTTTTTTTTTTTTGGTTTTTTCACGATTTTTTGTGTGTAGTTTTTAAAAAAGAATTTGCATTAAGTTGCGTATTTTTTTGGGCGGAATTTTGGTTAGAAATGTTAGTGTATGTTGAAGTAGGTGTTGTGCAAAATAAAAATTATTTTTTATTTTTATTAAATGAGCTGCAATAGTTTTTCTAGATTTAAAACATGCAAGTGTGGAATAGATAAAAACAGGAAAAACATAAACTAGCAAAGATATAATGTTTCAGTACAAAAAATCATATATTTATTTTTGTGTGGCAATTAACTAACATAAAATATATATTATATATGTCTATATAAGGTTTTGCTAGAGCTACATTTTTAATTTGGCTTGAACATAAACATAAACTAATGTTTGAGTGTGGTTTTTTCGTTTGTTTGTTTTTTTTTAAGTAGCAAAAAATTGTGTAAATGCAAACCTAAACTTAGGCAGAAATTTAATTTGTATATGCAGTTACATAAATGTTTGTTCTAGGATATAGTTATATATAAGTATAACAGGAGTAAATTTGTTTGGGCATTAATAAATATATAAAGGTATATATAGAGTAGTTAATAGTTTAAGTTAGTTTCAGTTGGTTGTGCATTGAAAATCGTTGTACGTATTGCTGGAATCGTTGGTATCTTAGGAATTATCAGTTTTTTTGTGGAATATTGAATAACTTCTTTCTATATGTAAGTAATATCAGTGTGTGTGAGAAATATCAACGTGTTAGACTAAATACAAACGTTGATTTTACAAAAAGAATGTTTACGCACTACAATTAATGTGCTAGACAAAAGTTGAACAACAATTTTGACAGCCAATGTTGTACAAAATTAAAGCTAATTATATAACTTTTCATTTTAACTAAGTTAATTGGCATAACATTCAAATTGAGCAACGGGCAAAACAAAAAATAAAGAGGGATAATTCAAATACAAATTAAACTTAAATGCTACGACATAAATGTATGTATATAGTGTATATATAAAGAAAAATAACAGACTAAAGACGCGTGTTCTCCACGCTCAGCGCATCATCATCATCAACATTATTATCAGCAGTATGATCATTATGATTAAGATTAACAACTTTGTGCTCAGTGTTTATAAATTTATCCTGTATTTTATCCTCTCCATTCTGCACTACGATGCGTATGCTGTGTGCTGCCGGTTGTTGTTGCTGTTGTTGATGCTGTTGCTGCTGATGATGATGCTGATGATGATTCTCATGCCGCAGTTGGAGCTGTTGGCTTTGCAGCGCCTCCAGCGCTCTATCCAGATCGAGGCGATTGCGACTATCGCTATCGCTGCTATAGCTATGCCGTTGATTTGCTAATCTATCGGGTGTGCTGCCGTGCATCTGCATCTGTTGCCAGGGATAGTTGAGATTGTTAACGCTCTGGCTCCGGCTGTCTTCGGGGCCGGTGATCACAAACCCGTTGCTATACAGCGAATAGCTGCTAATTGCCGGCGAGGTGGCTAAACTAGTCATACTCTGATAGGTTTTCATTGAATACGCATCACCTACGAACAATAGAGATTACAAGGCAGTTGTTTTTTTGTTTGTTTTTAATTCGAATTTTGGAGACGCCACACACATATACACACAGTCAGTTATTACAAGTTCCAATAACAAAGTTCCCGCGCAGACATTGAGCGTTAAGCGTTATTGAATAGATGCGTGATACATGAAGGCGGACATTGTTAGACAAATGTGTTTTGTGACATAATTACAAAATATGCTTTCTTGGGTGGAACTTTATCAAATGACATGTGAACTGCGCGCATATTTAATTAAGCGTGACACAGCGCGGATTATGCTGCACTTGTGGATATTTATATATATGGATATATGTATAATTGATAATCATTTATCAACTGAGTTATCTTTTAATATGTACAGTATTTTAGTTTAGTGCCCACAACAACCAGAATTCTAACAAAAGCCGTTGCTTAGGGTAATATATATGTATATACAACCCAGAACCGCACCAAATACAGGGTATATCCATTGAAACCATTTGAACGGGTTAAAGAACTTTACGCCGCTGACTCAACAAAAACTTTTTTCCACACATGCAGCAATTTGTGGTTCGAAGTTCAAAGCAAACAATTAATTTAAACCTTTCAGATGCCCAGGGAATGCACACAGATGTAGGTTTGTGTACATATTAGCTCGTTTAAACGACAGTTCTTATTGAAATTTAACAAGAAAGTGAAAAGACTTTCTCAATAACATGAAAAAACACACTTTTTTAATAAAATGTGACAGCTCTATTTATAATTAATTTATTTGAAGAAAACCTTTTTTAAATTTGTCAATACAAAAATAAAATTAAAATTGAATTTCTATCTTAATTAAAAATAAAGTGAAATAGAGAAATACCAACATTTTAGCGAGATTCTTTCTGTTCAAGTTAAAGATTGTCATCTTTCAAAAAGGCAAACAACAATTTACAGCTATTGCAATAAGTTAACGCATAAACGAGGTAAATATATACATATTTTATATGGACTGCCGATGACGACGCTGCTTAAATGCTTATCAATAACCAACATTGAAAAACAAGCCTCCAGTACAGCTGAAGTAAACAAATATATATATCACGCCTCGAACACAACAAACCAAAGTAGTAAACTCATATATACAAAAAGGGGAACTTTTAAACAGATGTAAAACATAAATACATATGCCATATACTGTATACAATACAAATAAGGAGTTTGTACATAACGATAATAAAACTATAATACGTTTAAGTAATAACAATAGTCTTTCTTGTTTTTTACTAAATAAATAAATTATTAAAATTCTGTTTCTAAAGCTGGCACCACACACTAAAATTATAATCAAGTGCTGTTTATATATAAAAATATATTAGTTTTATATAGTTTAATTAGTATAGAAGCAAGCGTTAGTTGGTGTATATAAAAGACAGTCAAGTTTAGTAAATGTGCCAAGTTATAAATATATATATATATTATTTGAAGGCTAACTCACCCGTTGCGCACTCGGATGTCTCATAGGATACTGTGGATTGTACCTCAATTGCGTTTTGTTCTTGTCTAAAAGCATAAAATACAAAACATAAATTAATTGAAATACATATAATTGTATTACTGATTTTCCACCTTGATATCACATCGGTTAAGACTTGCTTTTCCGTATCGGTATAGTCACGTCTGCGTCCGGTCTTTTTCTCACGATCCGCCTCCACAAACACGCCCAGCGGTCGTGTGGGAAACTCATTGGATTTCGCTGGCGGAGGTACATCGAGTTTCAGATCCTTTAACTTCTTCATGACACGCTCCAGCGCCTGAATGGCATCATCGTCATTGTAACCAAAATTCTTGTGCAGCTTCACCTGCAGATATTCAATAATGCCATCCATATCCTTCAAGCGCAGCAGCTCATCCTTGTGCAGATAGAGTATGGTAACGGCCATGGCCAATATAACACGATCCCCATCCAGCAAAAATATATCCCATACACGTAAGCTCAGACTAAATGGTACCTGCAATACAAAAAAGTTGATTTAATTGAAAGGAAAACGCATGGGGAAGTTTGGCGTTTACTCACGCGCTCCACAAAGACCACAAAGAACCACTTGATGGCATAAAGCAGGGCGTCCACATTGTGTTTCATGAAATGCTTGTGCAGCTTACGCATAATCTTGGACAGTATGCGATCATGATGCTCGATGAAGCGCGTCAGTTTGGGGAAACCTTCAATGAACAAGCCGTGCATGCCGTACTTGCGATCCGTGATGAGCGTATTGAGCGCCCAGAATGCCTCCTCCTCCTGCATGTAGAGCAACAACACGCCCGCCACGCACGCCATGCCCTGACAATAGCCCAGCTCTGAGTTGTAAATGCTGTACGCGTTCAGCACGTTGAACAGTGAACATTGCTTGACGCTGTAGCGTTCCCGATAGGCCAGATTATCACGAAACTGACGATTCACGTCCGCATCGATTTGGCGCGTCTCAGTCGCATTCTGTTTGGCCATCAGCAGCATGCGCGCATAGACGCCCTCATTGGTGTCCATCGACTGCTGGACATTGAGCAGCTGTTTCCAGGCCGGCCAGCGCATGCGATCCGGTATGCCCTTGTAGACGCGCTTGTGCAGCTTGTCCTGTGGCGGCGGCCAGTGATTCAACATCTTCACCCATTTCTTATCGCGCTCCAGTTCGATCTTGGTGCGTTGCACCTCCTGAGAATCGCGCGACGATGGCAGGCGGGAGTCGTGCATGAAGCCGTATCTAAAAAAATTGAATAAACAAACTGTTAGTTGACAATTTCCAGTGTCATCACAACTGATAAGATATCAAACGGCAAGCGATTTCATCAGGTGCACAAATTCCTAACACTTGAATTTGTTCTACATTCCTCAAACTTATGTACATGCGATATGACCACACTTAAGATAACCCCATAAGCAGGGTTTAACGGTTGTCTTAAGTGTGTAAAAATGTTGCCAAATTAGCATATTTGAGAAACGTTTTTAACGACTGTCTGGCAGTTTTTAAAAAGTACATTTAATTTTTTACTTTAAAAAAAAACAAGTTTTGTCCAGTTTTTAATATAAATTTAAACGAGTGATCACAATTAAAATAAGTTTTTGTTTTCATATCATTTTTATATCTATTGCTTAAGGTGTTTCTTTTTTTCAATATTTACGAAATATTAAAACATAGTTCGAGGAAAAATATCTACTAATTTGAAAAATTACAGAAAATTTTACATTTATGGTACAAATGTACCTTGTAAGAATATGGCCAAAACTAACATAAAAATGCGTTTTGCGACTGTTGAGCAACGCTACAAAATGAATTTACATTATCAACAGGCAACAGTAGAGTTTCTCCGATGTTGTTCAACACTTCAACGAACTTGACTCAATACGCCCGCTTCTGTTTCCTTTCGTATCTTGTTACATTCAAGCGTTTAACTGTTATTTATCTATTAATAACAGCTGTTTCGCATGAATATTGTGACATCATGTCACATAAATCTAACTTACTTGTCGGTTATGTGATAGATCTCGAATGTGGGATTCTCCCAGGAATCGACCACATTGTTGGGATCTAGACCCAGCTCATAGCGCTTGAAAATGTCCTCACGTTCGTCCTCGGCGCGTTTAACTAATGCGTGTTGTTGATGCTGATGCTGCTGCTGCTGATGCTGTTCGCCACTATCATGGGCGGGCGGAGCGGCTGTCATTGTGGGCGTAGGCAGACAATCGGCATCCAATTGCTGCTGATTTTTTTACTGCTGCTGCTTTTGCTGCTGTTCCGCTTGTTGTTTGTGTTCTCCGTTATGGCTCCGTTCGGCGTTTGTGACTGCTTGGCAAGAATCTTGTTCAGAGGGAGCGGCTGTTCGGCGACAGCGCGAAACTTTTTAAGATAAAAGCCAGGCGAATAATAAAAAAGAAAAATAATACAAAAGCATTTACATATGAAAACGAACTCTAGCACGCACACACTCTCAATCGGACACACACACACACACACGCGCACGCACACAGCAATCAACAGTAAGTTTTGTAAATGCAAGTCTTCGATTTCACTGCGAAAATAAAAAAGCAGTAGTTGCATGTGTGCGTGTGTTTTGCTTTTTAAATATGCAGCGACAACAACAATAACAAAGATTAGGCGAGGGGGAGAGCAAGCAGCGCGCGCACTAGTGTGGCCAAATGACGTGATATTCAATAATATTTAAAAGCGTCCCTGAAGCGGCATCAACTTGAAAACAAAATAACACAGAAAGTTACTCAAAAAAAAAAAACGCCCCCATACCGCATCGAATTGTGGACAGAGCAAACGCGTTATGCTGCTTTAGGTTTTTTATGCTGTGATTATTTTCTATATAAATATATATATTGGTTTTTTACTTTAAATCTGTCGGACTTTTGCTGCTTTCGTTTATCTTGCACACACTTCCTGTTTTGATTTTGCTGCGATTTTTTTCTTTCTTATTGTATTTTTGTCAACAGTCACTCACTCACTCACATACAGACACGCCATCCCCACACACGCACACAACCACGTAGCGTTTTGTTCTGGTGATTTCACTTAATTTTTTTCTGCTTTTGCTTTGCATTTGTTGTGAATAAATATTGCATGTATTACCATTTAATTTTGTTATAATTTTATGTACAATTTGTGTGCAATTATTGAAAATGAGCACGTTTACTGTATTTTTCAGCCTGCATGTTGAGCGAGATTTGACTTAACAGAACTGACTGACCACTTAACAGACAACTGTTTAGGTTAACAGCATCGCAGCGTTGCCGGTGCGTGGCAATTGTTTTGCATTTGGCGCGCGTAGCGATACGGTAACTCTGAACGCACTGAACTAGCTCGAGTTGAGCTATCGATAGCATTGATACTGTAGTTCCTACGTCTTCGACCATTTTTTTTTGCGTGTATGTAGTTTTAATTGTGCTGGTTAAAAAATTGTGAATAAAGTCGATGAAAACGTCTCAAATTCAACGAAATAGTGTTGTGCTGTGCACTAAACGCTTACGCACGCTACTTAACATACGAAAAACAATGAGCATACAATAATTCCATTGAATAAAACGGGTAAGAAGCGACGCCAAGCTATGGGAAGTGCGTAGCAAAATTTGCTACGAAGAGTTGCCTCCACACTGCACTGTACACACACACACATACACATACACACACACGCACTCACTCACACACTCGTTCAATTGAGCTGGGTCATCGGTCGATTGTCAATCAGTCAATAATCGAAATTAAATAAAACCGCAATTAACAAGCGATACCCCCTCTTCACCCACACTTTTATTTGCATTTTACAGCAGTCGTCCATTAAAGCGGAGCGCATTACCAAGAAATTCTTAACATTTCGAGTGCAATTTGCCATTCCACAATGGTCTCAACGCGCCAAATGTGCGGCAGTGCTGCTGGCGCCGGCTACGAGGAGCCGCCAACAACCACCCGCGCCTCGGTGGTGCGTCGCACCACAAACTATCAACATCAACAGCAGCAGGTTGTCGCTAGCTGCTCCTCCGTAGCGGCGGCGGCGCCTGGCTTGAATTTCCTGGACTTGCCCACGGAGCTGATCATCAAAACGCTCGAGTATTTGGATTATAAGAAAATCAGCAATTTGAGATTGGTAAGTGCCACAACGAGGGGTAGGGAAGGGGCTTCATTATTTAATCAATAAAAAGCAATTTGCAAAATGTAAGTAGAATGCGCGTGGGTCGCTGCAGATAAGGAGCAGGGAGGGCGGTTGCAGGGGCACGTTATACAACTACCTGCATGCACTTGTTGTTGCTGCTGCTGTTATATATATTATTTTTACCACTCAAAAGTCGACTTGCAAACTAGAGGGGAGCGCGTGTCGTGACACGAACAGGCAACATTTTGCTCATGCTTGTGCATGTTCGTCTCAGGTAGACAAAAAACAAAAAATACTTTTGTAGATATTTAGGATTTCTTATCTTAAGCTTCTGAATGGAATAAACAAGCCAGTAGCAACTATGCGGTTGAATCACGATTAACTATGATGCTCGATGCCGACGTCATTACGGATAATTGAAAATCCCTTTAAAAGGAGATCAGATATATCAGATCACACCCTTAAACATAATTTGAATTTATATTTTTAACAAGAGCATGTGAATCTGCACCTGTAAGCATATCCCTTATTTTATTCCATAGATTTATATAAAAAATTCGTTTAAGGTAGTCTGAATTTTAATATGTGTACATGCGTTCACGTATAGAAAAAGTCACGGTTACTGTAGGTATAAAATCAACCACTCCCGGTTAATACAGGTCCGAATAATCTAGGATCAATTGCGTTTAGATAGAGTAGAAACTCGCAAATTAAATAGAATTGGTTTCCTATAGTAAAGATTTTGCATTTTAGGAAGGAAAAATAAGGTATTTTTACACTTGCCACATATGTATGTATGTTTGTCGGATTGTTGGAAAAAGTATAATATACTAGTTTTATTTTGCAAATGAGAACAGAGAAGCTCGCAAATGCTGAGATTCGCAAAGATTACTTCATAAACAAATAAGGAGCGTGTTTTTAATTCACACAATGGTTGCACTTTCGTTTGCAAAAATTCAAAGAATTTTAACAAACCCTACAAAGTTAATTATAATTTAATGATTTCTAAGAATATCGGCTTGCAAAGCAAGAATTTTGTTTGGTTCACGAAATGTGCTCCTCACGTTTCCATCTCTAAGCATTTTTGTCGAGTTTTTGTCATGCATTTGATTTTGTGTGTTCATGTTTGTCTGTTTGCCTGAGTGTGCGTGCGTGTGTATGTGTGTGTTCTGTTGTGCCTCTGTGTGTGTAGTAGGTAGCTAAACGTAACTTGATATTTATTTTTTTGATGCTCTCTCAAATTTTCGGATGCGGGCTGCTGCTGGCGCTGCCCCTTCCCTTATTTCAACAGATTAAAAAGTGAAAAAAACAATAAACATTTTTGTATTGTCTTCAATTACACAGGTGTCCAATCGCATGAACGACATTTGCATGAATATGCTGAATGGAGCTTTCGCCAAGCTGATTAAGACGACTTTCAATCGATTCCAGTCGATCAAGTCGAGCATGCCACGTCGGGAGTCGGCTCGACGCCATCATGCCTTGGCTTGTGAATGCGACATCATCGAGACATGCTATATGCGCCTCTCGCTGCTCCAGATGTCCATGGGCAAGCATATCGAGCGTGGCCATTGCTGTTTCTTTCCGGGTGCCGTAAGTCTCAGTCTGAATTTTATTTTCCTTTAACTAAAACAAATTTATTCACAGATACTTGATGAGGTTCACTCGATTTTGAATTATATCAGTATTACGCCGCGTTTGCAGCGTCCATATCGCGTCACCGATGAACTCTTTGATCTCTCCACCATGGCCATGGAGTACTTTAAGGATCGCATTGAGCCCACGCTGCCCGGGCTGGCGTATTTCAACAAGGACTTCTTTCAGTTGCCCGCAACTACAAAGCGGCGTAAGTTTTATTCAAATTGGAGTTTTAAGCTGGCCTTTAAACCGTTTCATTCCCTGCTATTCCAGCTACTTTGGCTATCAGCTCAGATCTCTCGGACAGCTCGAACAATTCACCACCTCAGAACCACATGGTCCTGCGTAAGGGCATACGCAAGATCAAACAGGGCATGAAGATGTACAATAATCAGCTATCGGTGCTGCGCACCGAACTACGCACCTGCAAACGCAAGGCCGCCGAGCAGAGCAAACAGCTGGCCGAGCAGCAAAATCTTCTGGCTGAGCACCAGAAACAGACGCTCGAGTATGCAAATCGCCTGGACGAGAATGACAAGAAGAATGAGGAAATGTCACGCAAATTCTCCACACTGTTGCAGGTGCGTTAAATCCAACGGAAAGAGTCGAGAATCGCATCTCTATTCTTTTATATATACAACTGTTTGCCTTGAGTGATTAGCTGTCTGATTGAT
The DNA here is from genome assembly GCA_035043565.1 of Drosophila robusta. Taxonomy (NCBI): domain Eukaryota; kingdom Metazoa; phylum Arthropoda; class Insecta; order Diptera; family Drosophilidae; genus Drosophila; species Drosophila robusta. The sequence goes on from JAWNMW010000584.1 coordinate 9,781,192, forward strand.
GATTGCCATATAGTCAAAACTGTGAGAGTTAGGAAGCTGAATTTTTCATAGTAGTTACACTTTCTTATGTAACTAGACATAAATGATAGTATTTTTCCCAAAACAAGTGAAAAATATTTAGAAAATAGTTGCATTAATCTTTTGTTTTTTTTCCGATCGTGTTCAAACTCATTTTCAAAGATCTTTGTTAAAATAAATGAAAGACGTGTCTTTTTTTTTAGAAAAGGCTTTAAGCTCATTTTCAAAGATCCTATGTACACTATCTGGGTATAGCAGGTAAAATTTAGTTTCCTCACTGGCGCAAATTGGATGGAAAAGTAAAACATTAAAAACAAAATGTATGTTCATATATGTTTACGTCTTTTTCTTCACAGGAGCTCAATAAATGCAAAACCGAGTTACAATTTTGGCGCTCGAAGAGCCCGGCCATACCGTCGGTGTGCAGCTCGTGCAATCAGAAGGTGACGCCCATGTTGCCGGCCGAGGATTTGCAGGCGTTGGTCAATCAGGGTGTCGATCCTGAAAACATAATCATTACCAACAATGAGACCGATGCGGATGGCGCTGGCGAAGGCGGAGATGTCAGCTGCTGTGAGCTGACAGTGTCGGTCGTGGAGAAATCGTTCGCCCTGCCGGACGAGAGCACCACAGCCAAGCTGTTGGCCGTTAACTCGGCCGCCAGGAATCAGAAACGCAAATATGCGGCAACGCTGGACACGGAAGTTGCCGCAACGTCCAATGCAATTGCGTCCAATGCGACACCGTCGAATTCGAAAGCTGTGGCAACTGGGGCCAGCTGTGGCTATTCCACAAAACTCTTCTATGGCAATCATCAGCGCAGCGGCGTCATTGTCAGTCCAGTCTCCATGAAGCTGTCGACGGTGGCCAATGACAATGGAATGTCGTTGGCCGTACAGCAGCAGTTGCAGCCAAATGCTGGGGAAGCGTCGTCGGTGGCTGTGGAGGGAGCAACTGAATCCGTGGCCAATGTTGTTGTGGATCAGATGGAGGCGAAGAAGGCACGTAGAGTACAAAAGGCCAATAGGTGCTTGAATGCACATGGCAAACGCAGTAAATAAGCATAAAAACATATACAATTTACATTTTTTTTACTACTTACTTATACATAAACACACACACATATATATTTACATATAAAAGTCGCACACACACACAGAGCGAGGTAGGAAGTGCGGTGAGCCAGTGTGTGTGTGTGTGTGCGCGCGCTGTAGTGTTAACAACAAAAGAGGAATCAAATTAAATATATATACATATACATATATATAGTTACCTATATGTACATGTGTATCTTTTACGAACCTGGAACGCATTAGGCGTTCTAATTATCATTATTATTATTATTACCATTTACAAAATGTATCTGTATGTTCTTTGGCAAAAATAAATGCCTACACACACACACACACCAACACAGCAGCAAGTAAAACAAAAACATTTTTCAACACATTTATATACAAAACTTAACACACACTAACTTGTATGTAGTTTGGAGTATTGGCAGAGCAAAACCGATAATAATAATATAAAAGCAAATTAATTTTAACTATTAGTAGCCACACAAACACACACCAATACAACAAATTAAGGCAAGTGTGAGGAGAATATAAGAAGAAGAAAAAACGAAAAGAAATGGCAAAGAAATATTTTAAATAAAACTTTAACGCATACAAAAAATCAAATGCAATTATAACTCTGTATTTTTTTAATCGATTTCGATTGATTGTCTCCAAGCAGTTAATTATCGTTATCATTTATAAATAACATAGTATTGGAGAAAACGCGCCCAAGAAAGTGAGAAAGGCAAGTATAGACACAACCAACTAAAAATAATGTGCTGCCTCACGCACGCAATTAGCCAAAGTAATTGAAAGAACCGACCGGCACCAGCCGAGCCAGATACTGGGCCGTCCGCCAGCCGAGAGAGCGAGAGCGAGAAAGAGAGGGAGAAGAACTCATCTCCGGGATATATTTATAATTGGCGGCGACTCCAACTGAGGCGTCCGCCAGTCGCAGTCAGCGGTCGCTTTGGGTGAGCGCAGTCCGCATTGCCGTGAGAAACAGAAACCAAAGTGAAAAACTAAAAGTCTTGTTGTTTTTGCAGGCAATCGACACGTAATCGGGGCAAATGCAAGATTACAGCGAAAAGTTACACGATGTCCACGATGAGAAGCTGGGCAGGTGCTGGAATTTGCATGCAATCAGTTAGGCGCATCCAAAAATAATCATATTTTGCAGGCATCTGGTGGCCAGCGAGTGCATCGAGCCCGGCGAGACGCTGCTGGAGGAGCGACCGCTGCTGGTGGCGCCGCACTGGGAATGCGGTCAGCTGAAGTGCGCCCAGTGCGTGCAGGAGTCGTATGTGATGTGCCGCCGGTGTCAGGTGTATCCGCTGTGCATGGACTGCAGCGAACACGATGCGTTCGAGTGCGAGTTCTTTGCCAGCGGCGCCGGCAGCCAGATCGGCAAGGATCTGCTGGTCAAGAATTATGGCATTTGTGCGCTGTTGAAGCTGCTGCTGCTCCTGGAGCAGCCGGAGCAGCGGGCACTGTGCCAGCTGCTCGTTGAGAAACCGGTCAAGTTGGCGGACTATCGCAACGAGGAGGGCATGTGGCAGGAGCACGAGGAGCAGGTGGTGCGACCCATTCTCGCCAGCGGCTTGGCACAGGCCTTGCCCGGCCAACAGTTGACCTCCGATGTGCTGCACGCCCACTGCATACGCATCGATAGCAGCGCCTTCGAGGTCACCGCACGGGATGGGGACACGTTGAAGGGCGTTTATGTGCGCGGCGCCAGCCTGCCGCATCACTGTGTGCCCAACACGGTGGTGGCCCTCGACGAGCAGTTCAATATGAAGCTATATGCTGGCGTGCCGCTGCAGAGCGGCGACATCATTTACACATCCTACACGAATCCCCTGATGGGCACCAGCCAGCGGCAGCATCAGCTGCGTCTCAGCCGGCACATGGACTGCGCCTGTTCGCGCTGCCTGGACCCCACGGAGCTGAACACGCACATGAGCAGCATGAAGTGCAGAGATTGCGCCGACGGCTATGCCGTTTGCGACTTGGGCGGCAGCGGCGATTGGCGTTGCGTCCGTGCGGACTGTGGCGCTGTCATGCCGGCCGCCGATGTGCACGAGCTGCTGGCGGAGGTGGGCGGCGCCCTGGTCGAGGCCAAGGGCGAGCTGGACGCCTATGAGGCGCTGCTCGCCCAGCACAAACAGCTCTTTCATCCCAATCACTTTCTCTTGCTGGACATTAAGCAGAATATTGCCAGCATTCTGCGTGCGGCGGCCCTGATGAACGCGATCAATGAGCCCTGCAAGAAGCTGCTGGCACGTCGCGTGGAGCTCTGCGGCGATTTGTTGCCCGTTTGTCGCGCCGTTGTGCCCGGACTGTCCAAGCTGTACGCCATTGCGCTCTTCGAGTACCTGCTGGCCTTTGTGGAGCTCAGCGAGCTGCAGTTTGCCGAGGGCGATGTGAACAAAAAGGAGTATGCTGTAAGTGGAATCTAATAATATATAGAAACAGTTCATATTTTACGGCTTACCTTCTTCGCACAGGCGCAGCTAACGCGCGCACGTTCGGTGGCCAAGGAAGCGTTGGATTTGCTGCAGTTTGAGCCGGAGAATTCGGCGGAGGGCTTCCTAACCGAACGCATTGGCGTGGAGCTCGAGCGCATTGAATCCGATCTGATGAAATATGGCAAACTTTAACTCATTGGCTAATTGCGAATTATAAATTAGAATTATAAATACTTTTGAAACCAAAGCGTTCTTTTTGAGAAGCAATTATTGTGCATTCATTTAGTTGTTATGCCCTTAGAAAAGATTTTATAATATTGCCATAAAATGTGTGTTTATTTTTATAAAACTTGCCACAGTTCCGCATAGTTGTATGCGTATACATATTTTAAATGCGGCCGAATTAAATCTATATAACTGCCAAAGGAACACAGTCAAAAGTGACCCTTTTATATGAACAACTTTTTTATTTTTTAAAATTTAATAAAATATATAATATAAATAAATATATAAGTATTTAAGAACATTATGCTGCTAGCGTCTAAAGAATTATTTTTTTTGTATCAGACTACTATAAAATATAGCTCTCGTAGAAACAGTGGGTCAAAAACGAAATGTTTATATAAACAACTTTTTGGTGTGTTGAAGACATTCGAACCAAACTCAGTAATAAAGTTTCAAAATGTGTTTAGAATATAAACAAAATATCTTCAACATCGAACTGCTATATCTTTATATGTGTGTATTGATTTTTTTATTGCTATTTTATATGATAGATTTTCATTTTCCAAAGATATCTTGACTAAGCTGAGCAAACATGAGCTTCAGTTTGGTTCTATGATTAAATTTAGATATTATTATCTGCAAAGATATTACATTTTCGGTAGTTAGAGGATAACAGTACCTTCATTTGAAACTTAATCTGAAAATTAATCAAATTTAATTATAATTAATATTGGATTAAGAATTGAATAACGTGCAAAAAACTAAAGCAAAAATTGTAATAGCCAAAAACAGGCGCCATATTCACTAGAATATAAATGCAAGAGATTTCCCTTTTAAAAATATAGACAATTTGACGGTAAAGTTTCTAGTAGATTGGCCCTGATCGTGCCCCGAGCAGGTTCAACAGCCAGCGGCAATAAAGAGATGCGGGCAAATGGGCCGAGGAAATCGACTGATCAAATAAAGAATCGCTTTTAGATATATATAAATAAAACTAAAATGTAGTCGCACTCTCGTGACAATATTGGGGCTCAGTGTACGAGCGCTAATTGGCGACAGCAGATGCAATTCTTGGCCAAGGAAACGGAAACCCATCGAGCTAATAAACCATTTACCATGGCTGCAGTAACGGAAGACTTTGTCCAGAAATGTGAAGTTAAGCGGAACGAGACGCTGGGCAGGTGGGTGACTCGGAGGATCAGCTCGAAACCCCTTTAAAATAAAACCCTTGATGTAGATACGTGGTTGCCTCGTGCAATATAAAGGCGGGTGAAACGCTGCTGCTGGAGCAGCCCATCTTGTTGCTGTCCAACAATGCGGATCGGCGCTGCTGCAGCTGCCACAAGCTGACGGCTTCGTTTTGCGGGTAGGTACAGGCTGATCATGATCTCGACGAACATGTCCACATTATGTAAAACTCTTGCTTACCGGGGAGTTGCCAGCAAGTGTCGTTTGATGCCCCTCTGCGCCGACTGCTCCGCGCACAAGGAACGTGACTGCCAGCGGCTGGCGGCGTTAGAGCTGGAGGAGGAGCAAGTGCTGCAGCTGCAGGCGCACACAGAGGTGGCCAGTGCTCTGCAGTATTTGTTGCTGCGGGAGCACGAGGAGACGCGCGCCCAGTACGAGGAACTGCTGCAGATGGAGGCACAACTGACGCAGCGGCGCGAGACGGAGATCTGGCGCAGTTATCGGGAGCAGGTGGTGGCTCCGCTGCGGGCAGCCGGATTGCTGCTGCAGCTGCGCGACGGCGCTGCGATCGATGAGGAGCTGTTGCAGCGCCTGCTGGGCATTGCGGACATCAATGCCTTTGAGATACGTGCACCCGAGCCGGGCGGCGCGATGCGGGGTCTCTATATGCGGGCCGGGCTCTTTGCGCACAGCTGCCTGCCCAATCTGGTGACGGCCATCGATGAGGAGCAGCGCATTAAGGTCTATGCGAATCGCACCATAGCCGCCGGTGAGATCCTGTACAACTGTTATACGAACATCCTGCTGGGCAGCGACGAGCGGCGTCACATTCTGAAGATGGGCAAGTGCTTTGATTGTCGGTGTGCCCGCTGCTCGGATCCCACGGAGCTGGGCACGCACATGAGCAGCTTTGTGTGCCAGCATTGTACGGGCGGTTATATTGTGCGACAGCCGGAGACGGGCGTCTGGCAGTGTCTGATGAATGGCGAGCATACGCTCAAGCCGGAGTTTGTGGCCAATGTGCTGGAACGGGCCAAGGAGGAGGTCTTTCATGCCCGCGACAATATCTATCGGCTGGAGCTGCTGCTGGCCAAGCTGGCGCGTCTGCTGCACGGCAATCACTATATTGTACTGGATCTGAAGCAGAACATAGCCTCCATACTGCGACAGATCTTGCAGAATATGGCACATCGGCCCAATCGTAAGGTTTACGAACGAAAGATACGTTTGTGCCAGGAGATATTGTTGGTCTTGAAGGTTGTGGCGCCGGGCATATCCCGACTGAAGGCTATTGCCCTATACGAGCTGGCTAACACGCAAGCGGAACTTGCCCGGAAATTGTACAGCGAACAGGAACACGACGCTGCGGATTTACTGGTAGAGCCAACAGAATATATCTCTATTAACTACTTAGCTTAAAATTTAATCGTCCAACAGGCAGAGCTGCAGCAGACTGAGATTATGACACGGGAATCGCTGCGTATGCTGCTTTATGAACCCATTTCCTCACCGGAGGGTCAACTGGCGCGTAATATGCTTAGAGAGTTGAAAGAGCTGCAAAATGATATGAAAATGCTGCAGCAACCAAACGACGATGTGGTTAATTAATATATATGCTTTGTGAATTTTCATTAGTATATATAGTTGTTTTCAATTTTTTGAATCGCACTTCCGTTGGCGCACAAAATCGATTATGCTTCCGTGAGTTAGGTTATCGGAACAGCCATGTGTGGCGGCGTTCGATAAAAGCAAGTTTTGTTTACATATATAAAAAGTTCATCGTATATATAAAGCTTTGCTATTTAATTATTATTAGTGATTTAAGCGCCAGCTTGGCGTTGTTTCTTACTTTAATGTTGTTGTGTACATGAGGAAGGAAAAGTTGCGATTGGCATGGCAACGGCGCTTTTGTCAAAAGAACAGCTGACAGACCAAAATAAACGAGGCGATTGATAAAAGTGGAGGCAATGCAAGTGGCAGCAGCTGTAAAACAAACCAACCCCAAGTTTTATATAGGGTGACAAAACAAACGTTGGGCAGTGCAAAAAGCTGCAAGCGACGCCGACGTCGACGCGGCTCAGTTATACTTCGAGTGCTTTTCTCGCAGTTCACTCTTCTAATCCAAATTAGTTTTCAGTTTGCTTCAGTTGTTTAAAAACTCGCATCGCGTAGCTGTAAATGAACTAAAAGTTAACACAAAAAAAAACATGCAAATGTTTTTGTATATATAGAGTGACGGAAGCAGTGCTAGCGCGTGGCATGCAGCAGAATATAGCAAAATTGTGAAATAACCGAGACGCATTGTTGTCTAACTGCTAAACAGAAAATCCCCCGCCAGCGACGTCATCATCATGGCTTTGGCCAGCGCAGCGGGCGCTCTGCTCAAACCACAGACGCCGCTCCAGCAGCTGCTCGAGGACATCAATTTTCAGCGCACCAAGGAGATGCGACAGCTGCTGAAAGATGGTGATTAAATTCTGAACTCTTAAATAAGCTTTAGTTTGTGTAATAATTTTAAAACGAAAATTTGTCTACATTTGCACATTATCGATTTGTCAAACGCCCATCCGGCAACTCCTTCCACCCCTGTACACACACACACACCCAGCTGTTTTTGAGTGTGTATGCTTTCAGATTTTGCTCCACTTTAGCACACTTTCTTGCACACATATACACACATATGCATACATACGTAAATTGGGCTGTCTGTTGAGTGATCTCGAGGAGCTTTTTATCCGCTTTTCTGTTATGGTTTTGTTGACAATGCAAATTTAAGTTTGCGAGCCCTTTTTATGTGAGTGTGCTGCAAAATCTGCCCCGGTTGATATCAATGTCTGGATGAGTACATGTACGCAGTTGTATCGACAAAACTTTTGATGTTGATTGTACAAATATGAATACATCTTGTCCACTGTTATATACATGCATAAGCCTGCCTAGGTTATGCAGTTGTATATAACTGTACAATGTACATTTATGTACAGTGGTTTGAACTATAAGATAAATTGGAATGATATATCTAATATAAAGCACACTGCATTTTTGTAAATAACTTGATATAACTTTGTCAAAACTGAACAGATATTTATGTTTTATGGCATTTTGGTTATGGTTTGTCTTCTAGATTGATTCTGCTTACTTATAAATTGTAAGTTATACAATTTCTTAAAGCATACTTTTAAGTCAAAGCCAAGGTCTTGTAAATAGAACACAAATTATTAGTTTATTAAAAGTTTATTTCTATAAACTAGGAAATATCAGCATTTTTAAGAAATGTCCTTAACTTATTAACTGATTCCTGTTCTATTAAATATATGGCAGGTTTTTCGCTTTTCATTAACTAACCACCATAGCCATACCAGCCCCCTCCACCTCCGCCGGTAGCCGTATTTTGATCAGTCTCCGATTCTTGGCTGTCAAAAACAAAAATCTCGATTAGTTTTATATACTCTGGCAGGGGTATTAAATTTTGTAACAAATGTTAAAAGTTTAACTGACCCGAGATGAAGAATTGGAATTGGAATTAAAAACAAATCATTGTTTCTATTGTTTAGCCAATATATTTTTTCAGATTTAATATGGAGTTCCTCACAATTATATATGTACATATAGACTTTTGTTAATTAAGCGATATGTACTACTTTTACTACTTACAAAAATATCTGTGGATGAGCAAATATTTTTTGCATCAGCAGCACAAACAGAAGACCCGTAAATAACAGCTTGGAGAACATTTCACTTTGCTTTTTCTATTGAAACTAAGCACTTTTTTTTATTCAGATTGAGCTTATAAATGTTTTTCATTAATCAGCATTGATACTTATCAGTGCGCTTACTTATATATATATATATATATAATATATTTAATAGATTATGTTTGGGGTTTTTATATTTACCGATTTATGGTTGACTTTGTTTACTCAATTTAAACCAATTCCTTGCTCTTTTGCAGATGGTGGCTTTGTGGTGCTGCAGGGCACCACTTACTGGACGGATTTGTTTGTGCGCCATTTCCTCTTTCAAACGGAGCCCGTGCACAGCATCGACTCGGATGATTTGCTCTTCTTTGTGCGCAAAAAGCACGTGAAGAGCTCCTCGCGCCACATGCCAAAATATGAGGTGGGTATAAGTGAATCCTTAAGCAATACATGCATATTTTAATTTCCCTTGTTTTTTGTTGGCAGACTGAAGTTGAGGTATTTCGCAAGGATTCACGAAAACTGCCCATTGGCGATCCGGATGTGGACTGGGAGGAGACGGTCTACCTGAACATGGTCATACATCAGTTCGACTACACGCTGACCTTGGCTATTTGTACGAGGACCTCGCCCAAGGAGCTGCAGGTGCTGCGGCGACATTCACAGCGCGTCTACGCGAGTCCCAGTCGGCGAAAGATGGACACCAAGGGCGAGGGCGAGGAGATTACCTACCCACACATATGCTTTATGGTGGACAACTTTGATGAGGTGTTCAGCGATATCTTGGTGCGCGACGGCGAGATGGTGTGCGTCGAACTGGTGGCCAACGACAAAGATGGCGCCGTTCAGGGCGTCATATTCCTCGGCTCCATACGCTACGATGCCCTCAAGAAGGTTTACGATGCCAGAGTGAGTGCTGAACCTGGATTCAATGTGAGAAATTGCTCGATTTCATGCCGTTTTTTTGCTTGCAGCAATCGAGCCTGAGCTCCAAAGTGGCGCAGCGCATGTCCTTTGGCCTGTTCAGCAGCGGTGCCGGCGTGCAAACGCGCTGCGAATTTGTGCGCATGAAGGGACCGCAGGGCAAGGGACACGCGGAGATGGCGGTGACGAAACCCAAAGGCTCTGGCGTTGAGACGCCAACCAGCGAGCCGGGCTTCTGTGCGACGGACATGTGGGACGAGTGGGAGGAAGAGAACGACGACTATTGCACGTATCGGCATCAGCGTCGATTGAGCGATCCCAGCGCCAATCTTAATAATTTCTCACGCTACGGGTGGCGCACCAAGAACACCAACCAGGACATGGTGGGCAGCGGCACCAGCGCCAGTGCCGGCGTCAAGGCGCGCTCCGAGAACGAAGGACTCGACTCGCTGGCCAACGAAGTATCTGAAATCGAGGCGGGCGATTTGCGCGATGGTAAGCCATGGATTTTGTTCTGCTTTCCACTTTTGTCAGTGTATTCGCAACGGTTTTACAGTCGTTATTATTATTGTTTGACTATTTTGCATGCTCATTTGTAAATTTGCAAACATTGTAAATTATTGATTGTACAAATGTAGTTAGTTATAGTATTTAGTATTTAGCTTCATTTGGTTGCGCTTTTTCTGCTTGCTTTGCTCTGCTTTTATTTACTACATTTTGAGTTGTGTTTCCTTGTAAACATGTTGTGGTTCCTACGATTTTCCTTAAATTAACAAATTTCAAATTCAAACTAACCAACATTAATGTGTGTGTATATATATATCCAAAAAGGACCAAGGTTTATATATATCGAACAAAAACAAAACTTTGCCGAGAAAGCAGGACAACTAAAAACTACAGAATATTTAATTTCTTTAAAATTTTTCATTTGCTTTTCTTAAAAAAAAATTGTTGATTATATTCACAATTAAAAGTGGGTTATAGGATTTATGTAATATAATATAAAACATTTGGTAGAATAAAGTAGAGGAAATTTTACAGATTAAAATCATTTTAGAGATCTTATAGTTGAGCTTTAAAGAGAACTTAATGCTGGAATTATTAAAAAATTGATTAAATAAGCTTTTATTAAAAAAAATATTAGTTTAGATTTTTTTGAATATTGACACCCTGGCAGATATTAGGGGTATGCACTAAATTTTTCGCATAAAATACAGCCACTGCTTAGAACTTATATTTATTGTAAATAACTTTGCGAACTTTTCGATGGTTTACTTTGGTGCAGATCACCTTGCCTATATCATATTAGGGCTTATTCTATAATATTCCATACATGACACCAACTACTCCACTATGCCGCATTCCCTAAAATCAACCACAAATAGAGCTCCCGCCTATAGCGCTACCCTGGTTTTTATGATTTGTGCTTTATTTGATATCTATTATTTTTTTGATTTCGCTTTTATTTGTTGGCCAAATAAAAGTTATGTTTAAGTTGCTTGAAGACCGATCCTGTCGGTTGTTATATGTGTCGTTGTATATGCTTTATAAAACGCAACAAACCGATCTATATCTACTTGTAGATCAGCAACGTCCTGCTTTCTCGGTCTCTGCGGCAAAACTGCACCCAAATCCAAATTGTGAAACGCTCAATTTAGCACCGACTGGCGCCACAGACCCAGCGCCAGTTGCTGCCACAAATTCTGAGGCAGTTGCAGTTGCAGCAGCAGCTGCAGCTAACGATGTAGCCACAGCTGTTACGGCCGTCACTCCGCCGCCGCTCAGCGCGGCCGTTGAGGTAACCGTGGCCGGCGCCAGCAGCACGGGCTGCAATTGCTTTGGCGGCAAAAAGTGCAAAAAACGGTGGACAACAGCCGCCAGTGCCGTCGACACGCCCGAAATGTCCGAGGTGTACTGCCCCAGCTGCGAGGATGCGGCCAACGAGACGCCCGCCTGCCTCAGCAAAATGCCGGACAAGCGGCAGACGCGCCTGAAGCCCAAGCCGCCGAGCATACTGTGCGTGGAGAGCGAACTGGTGGTCAGCAAACGGGGCAGCCTCCGGCTGAGCGAGGGCAAGCGCAAGGCCAACAACATCACACGCAGCGTATCCCTGAGCGCCGCCGATCGGCGGACGAGCGTGCCAATGCCCAGGAAGGCGACGCCGGTGCGTGCCGGCGGCAGGGCCAAGACCAAGGAGCTGGACAAGAGCAGGGACAAGGAGAAGGACAAGGGCAAGGACAAGGAGAACGACAAGAAGTCGTCGAACCAAAAGTCCAATGGCGCCAGCAGCCTGCTGGCCAAAATGTCGCCCAAAAGGTTGCGCAATGCTAAAGGCAGCGACAAGGAGAAGGACAAGGAGAAAGATAAAACTAAAGAGAAAGAGAAGGAGAAGGATAAAGACAAAGAAAAAGACAAAGAAAAATCCAAAGCCTCTGTCAAATCGAAAACGGGCAGCAAAGTCAAAGCCGCCAGCGCCGCAGCCAAATCCGAGGAGTACGAAATCGCCGATGATGCCACCTCCCTTAACGGTGACGCTCTGGACGCCGACAAATGCGCCGCCGCGACGAAAATTGCGATACTGAGCGCCAGCGAGAGCAAGCTAATGATAAGCGTGCGCGGACGCGAAGAGCTGCCCGTGGTGGAGCAGGCGGCAACGCCAACGCCAACGCCATCGCCGCCTGGCGTCCCGACGGCGGCGCAACGCTTTGACAAATGTTTACGTGTACCTGTGAAATCAGAGAACCATCCATTGCAGCTGGACGCGCCGGCGTCGCCAACGACGCCCGCTGACAGCGCAACCAACGATAATAATGTGGAGCGGCAGCAGGAGCCGGAGCTGGAGGAGCAGGAGGAGGAGCGTCCCCTGCTCAATGGCGAACCACTTGTGGCCAATGGCAAACAGCCATTGGTGGCGACCACATTGCCGCGCACCGCCAAGCAAAGCTACTACAACAAGGTGCTGCATCTGGTGCCCAAGCGTCGCACACCGGATGGCACCAATATCTACTACTGGTGCGATCTGCCCAAGAAGGCGCTCAAAGGTTAACCAACTCCTATACAAGCTATAAATGCCACGAATCCACTCTGCATGCCTCTGTAGCATTTAGTTAGCCCCCGCTTTCACCTTTAACTAATTGTCGTTCTATTTGTCTGCTTGCAGAGCTGGATGATGGCGCCTATAATCCATTGTGGACCAGTCGCGGCTTTACGCAATCCTTTCACTTCTGGAAGGAGAATCGACGACAGCAATCCACGCCGCTCAATGCATTCCTCACCTATGTCACACTGCCCTGGTGGAGCATTGCCAAGGGTGAGCATCTATGCCGATATATAAAAATAAGTGATCTGATTGACTGATTGATGATCAGCGCACAGCCTAATCCCTAAGAGCTAGGTATCTGCATTTTCCACAGTTGTTAGTTGTTCTTATTTAACTGAACAATAATAGCAAAAATTAGCGAATTTTCTCTCGCAAGGGTGAAAAATGGGTGCTTTAGAGGTTTTCAATCAATGGGGGTAAATCTGATTTTAAACTCAATCAATCGGGCAAAGCCGAGTAATACTATATTTTCTTCTATATTCAAATGTATTCACTAATCTTTATTAATTTATTTCCATTACAGATCTACTGGATCATCGGGAGACGCCCATACTGACTTTTTAGTATTAGATTTTGCTCCATGCTTGTGATTTGCTGCTAAATTATGCTTTAAAGTATTATATATATCCTATTTTTAGTTCTTAACATCTGGCAAATCATGTGATCTGTTTTACGTATATATATAAATATTTATATTTATATCTCAAGTGGCAGCCATTATATAGCTGCTCCATTCATTATCTCAAACTTTGTTTACCTTGACCAATGCCAATGCCCGCAGCTAAGTTGAGTTTCCTATAAGCTATCCTAGTTTGTGTTCCGATTAGGGCATTATTCGATATACTCACAATATATGCGATATACTTATGTATGTGTAGTATGTGTGTACGTAAATGCAGCGCTGAGCCAACCTACAAATTTATAAACTACTTATAAATATATATATATACCTACTAAAACGCTGCATTTGAAGTTATTTAAAAAGAATTGTTACCAAAAATAAAAAAACTGAAATAATACGATTTGTAAATTATATGGCAACATTTATACTATATACATATATATATTTATTAGAAAAGAGCAAAACTGCAAAACGAAATAAAGAATTTGCGTACAATAATTATGGAAATATTATTTAGTTGCCTAAAAAATTTCTATAGGTGCCAAAATTCCGGAAAACTTTTCAGTCTGACTTCGGAAAGGGGACAAATTGTTATTAGAAAAGCCACTAGTTTAAAAAAATTAATTTAAGTTCAAAAGTGGTTTGTGCAATCGCTAATTAAGTTAATTAATTGTGTTTAATAACAAATTCTTATCAGCTATTTAAATAGTACTACGCTCCACAGGTCAGCGGCACAAAAACAGGAAGACTCTAAAAATGATATATGCTTTATCAATTAATGTTCCTTAGCTACAAACCATTTGCACTATATCACAATTAAAAGATGTCAAGTGGGTAGCCTTCTTTTATCCCGTGAAAGTGGCTTAATCTCAAGGAGCAAAGTGCACATGCAAATCCATATACTTACTATATAAACATGTCTAGTACATACAGCTATGTAATACAATCAGAATACATAGAAGCTTGGGCTCGATGATAACTCAAAGTTCTCGAAATGGGATTCAGTCTGTTCGTGTGCATTGTCGGAAACGGTCGCTTGTTTATTAATTCTCTGTGCTGGGAATATAAAAAAAGGAAAAGTAAAATAAAAAACAAAAGATTATAATGTGGCACTTAGAGCCGTTGCTTGGCAGCATCATCGCTGTGTGTCTTGTGGCGGGCGCAATTAGTCCAGCGGCTGCCTGCTCCCGGGCGCCCACACACTTGCCCCACGGCCGACGAACACGCGGTGACAATGGATACAAATTAATTGTGGCTGATGGACCCAATGGCTATGTGGCCGGCAAGGCGTACAACTGTAAGTGCAAGGTGGCTCTTGAGATTACAATAACAAAAAGGTTTCATAATCAGCGCTGGGGTCACGGCCTCATGACCCCTAAATCACACACGACGAAGCGCTGTCGAGATAAGAAATCACACTATTGAGCTCATGTTGGGTTATGTCTTAAACAAGGCATATGTTTTTATATTGCTTGAAATTAAGGAAATTATAATTTAATTTACTGCAACAAATGTTCATAGTAATCGTTTTAAATATATAAAATTTAGATGGTTTAATAGATAAACAAGTTAATGCTTAAAGCGTCACTTAAGCTTGAGCCCTGACTACATATTTAATACTCTTTATATTATTTAAAGAGTAAATTTGTGTGCTTTGACATTCAAAGTAGTATATATGATCTGTTTCTGTTATGAAATGATCGCTGACCTCATTCGTAAACACAATTTAACTAAAAATTGCGACGAATAAATTACAAATTTCAACAAAATTGAAAAAGCTTAAGCCTATGTTTTATCTATAGATATGAAAAAGTAAAAGCTGTGTATTTTATACCACAAGGATTATCTAATACATAACTTGAATTCGACATCTAATACATGTCATTATTTAACAGAGATAAATGATTTCCATTTTTTAAACAGAATAATAAGAACTTTAACTTGCATTTTATCTATAGCATAGACAATAAAAAGTAAAAGCTTTATACTTATATGGCATAAGGAAAATCAAATATACATTGGCTTTGATATCTAGTACATATTATGTTACATTTCAACGTAAGAAACTATTTCTGATTTCATTCGAATCATGAAAACTGAATGTACTGAAATTAACGATTACAATAGTTATGATTTTTTCTATAGTTTGACATATATACGTTATATGACACAATTAAACGTGAATATTTGAAAAAAATTGATTCCTGAACTTATTCATTATACAATTTTTAAGCGAAATTACATCGTCTTAAATTTAACTTAAAGTTTAGCTATAGTTTGGCATAGATTAACAAATTAAAAGCTATATGTTCCTTTCCATTTGACATCTTGTACATAAGCTAATTTCCTAGAATGAATTAAACATTTTTTTTATTACAAATGTAAACAAATACAAGTAATCTAAGATTAAGGTTTGTCTACAAACTAATCTAAAAACTATAGGTAGTATGACACACGATTCAACTCTAGTTTTCCTGGCCATGCATTATGCGCGCATGGTTAATCAAAAAGCCCTTCTTTTTAAAGCCGCGCTTGCACTGGGTGCAGGTGAATTTGGTCAGATGCAACAGGCGATGCTTCTCGTAGCGTGCCTTGTTGTTGCTGCTCTCCTCGCACCACTCACAGTAATAAACACAACGATTTATCTTGGGCAGAAATGCAAACAGCTGCAGATAATGACCAACTGTGGCGGAGAGGGTAACCTTTTTAAAAAACTTAAGATCGATTTGCTGTGCATGCCAGGTATTGATTAGATTTATAATGCGCTTCATCTCGCTAACATTGAAGTTGACCTTAAATTCGGCATTGGCCTCTTCGGTGAGCACGGCCAGCTCTTTAGATATATTTTGGGTAAATTGTGCGTTGATGGGTTTGGGATTCCAGACTGTATTGTGGAGTCGCAGCATCTCGCTGAATTTCTTTGCCTTTGCGCGTAATAAATCGGCAAACTGCACAGGCTTTAGATCCTCATAGTGTTCATCTTTTATAATGGGTAGCTGTGAGCAATTGAAAGTTTTTATTTGTATATTTATATTGTATATTTATATTGTCCACTTACGCCAACTACTCTAAGCAGATTCAAATCATTGCGTATCTGTTGAGGCGGTGCTTTTATGTAATTTTCTTTTACTTCATCTGCTTGAGTGCTTGTTGGGTTTTGTAGCTTCACTTCCTGCTCCTTTTCGTTTACAACCTCATTGAGTATGCACTCGTAGGGATCATCGCTGTGTTTCAACTCACTGGGCTCCGCCAATTGCAGCAAACTGTCTGCATCCCATTGTGAGATCTTCAAGTCGGCCTGTCGAAATATAAACTGGGTTGAGCTTGTGTGCAAGCATTGCATTTATTGAGGCTTACCTGTAAAAACTCCACTACGCTGTCGGTTAGATCGAAATTCAATGAACCTCTGCCTGAAAGATTTGACTCGGTTTTTGCGCGCTTTACCTCGACTGCAGCTGTTGAGTTGGCGGAATTATTCACTGCAGCTTGTTTGCGTTTGTTTTGCTGATTGGCTTTATTAGCTTCTCTTTTTAAAGTCTCTGGCTGGCATTGTGTGCTGCCTGCCGGCACTGAGGGTCGCCTGAGCGGCTTTTCAATCAGCATTGACTGGCTGACGTCGACTGTGAATGAAGCTCTTCGCTTGCTGACTTTGGCTGCGTTATCCTTGGTCTTACAATTTTTTTCAGCCAGCGAGGATCCTAAATTGAGTTCTGTTTGTGTTGTTTTTGCTTTGGTTTCGATGTTTTTTTTAGTCAACTGACTGCATTGCAAATTTAAATTGAGCCTAGGCAATGTCTCGACTTTGTCTATTATAAAAGATGTTTTCTTGGACTGATTTGCAGTGCTTATCTTTTTATAATCTAAATTTGAAGTCCTAGTTGTGGGTATAACTTTTGCTGTATTTGAATCTGCAGCTATTAGTTTTGTCTCTGCAGAACTCTTCAGCTCATGGAATTTGTTTTCTTGAGCATTATTTAGTTTGTTTGTAATTTCTTCTCTCCAGTTATCGTGTACTTTACTATTGGATTGACCTGCAGTCGATTGTTTTGTTTAATTAGTGCTGTGTTCGTTAATTGAATCACGGACTGTTTCATGGCAGGCGCTGTTGTCGTTTTAACTGGTATGACCGAGGGCTCAATAGAAGGCTTCTCCGGTAGCAGTTTCTCCTGCTTGATCTTGGACACAGTAAGTTGGTTAAACTGCTGCAGGCACGCTTGCTTGAGTGGCACACGCTCGCTTTCCAGTGAACGAACTATGCGCTTCTTAATATTATTCAGGCGCTGCTGTTGCTCACGTTTCCGT
This sequence comes from Drosophila robusta, assembly GCA_035043565.1. Lineage (NCBI taxonomy): Eukaryota > Metazoa > Arthropoda > Insecta > Diptera > Drosophilidae > Drosophila > Drosophila robusta. The sequence continues at coordinate 9,798,795 of JAWNMW010000584.1, forward strand.
GCCGTGCGTGCAATGGTATAGCTCTTTAAATCACACGTGGACCTGGCCTGCTCTGATTTTATTTTCCCCGTTTCCCAATTGCGACGGGCACGTTTCGCGTTCAACGCTAGGAGTTGCTTTTCATTGAAGTTTACTTTGAAGCAGGTGGATTTAATGGGCTTTTCAGTGCAATCCCCTGGAATCAGGTCAGTCTTTGGCTCCTCCTCTAGCAACATGGCTTCCACTTCGGCTAGCACATCTCTGTCTTCTGCATCAGTTGCAACTGTTATACATTTATCTGCTGCAAAAAGAAACTTAGCATTAAAGGGTATAGGAAATTCGTTATTGCACTCACCTTCTGCTTGCCACTGCAAAACATTTTTCGATGTAGCCTTTTTCTGGCTGGCTTTTGTCTTTTGATAGTCCACATCATATGCCGCAAGAGCATTCAATATATTTTGGTTCTTTCCGATGCAAGACTTGGGTTCGGCGTCGACTTCGTCTATGCAGGTAGATGCAACTGCATCTCCGGCATCAGCTGGCATTCCGGAATCGCTGCTGGTGCTGCTGTCCGCCTGCGACTGCACATCTTCCTTGGCGTCCGTTACCGCCATCAGCTCCTCCACGCTGTACACATTGTGTGCTTTGGTGAAACCCAGTACATCGTTGTGCATCCATTGTAAATGATGCAGAAATTCCGGCAGATTCGTGTAAATGTCGCAACAGAAACGACAAAACAAGCCAATCATATTGTCCTTGGGTGAAACGATCACATCGCCGCACTTTTCGAAATTCACACAGCCATCCGATAGCAGATTGAGAAACGAACTCATTTTTTAAATGTCACTTTTGGTATTAAATATTAAATATTAAATAATTAATAATTTGAAAGCAGCAATTGAAAACACAACGCAAAAACGCGGGATCACAAAGATCGCCGTGATTGGCAAACGGTAATATTCGGAATTACATTTAGCGAGATCGCTGTGATTGGCAAACGATAACATTCGGTATTGTATTTAATGAGAAGTATATATATCGGCACTAAAGTAATGTTTACAATGCTACTAAAGAATTTTAACGAACTTTGCAGATTGAGAAAATAAGACATTTTAAAAAATCAACTTAATTCATAATCTTCTTTATATTTTTATAGACGAACGCATAAACGCGATAGGTGCAACGATCGCAGAAAGAGCGTTGTGATTGGCAATCGATAACATTCATAGTTTACTTATCGAAACCAAATTGTTCTTTCCAGCACTGTTTTATTAAACGTATATTTAAATTTAATCGAACTATTATTTTTATCTTCACAAGTGCTGCTGCTTGGCGCTCGCACCCATTCAAAAGTCCAGCATTTTACGCACTTCACCATTGCCGCTGAGGCGCACACTGGAGGCAGACGCGCTCAGGTGGCCAGTCCACGTCGTGTTGGTCGATTCCAGCTGTTCAGTGATTCCCTTACCAAGTTCAACGATCGCTGCGTGAACACCGTTTCCGAGGCGGATGATTTGCCCAAGACTGAGGTGCAGGTTATGTGGGTGGCACCCGAGGCCGGCTCCGGCTGTGTCTCGCTGTCGGCCATGGTATACGAGGGCGCTCGCGCCTGGTTCTCGGACGATGGCCAGCTCACCCAGGTTATATGCGAGCACAAGCCAAGCGCAGCAGCCACGCAGAAGGAATGCTGCGCCTGCGACGAGGCCAAGTACAGCGTAAGTGACAGTTAGCTAAAAAACGGGAATAATCTAGCAACTATACAACATCCCGGACAGTTTGTTTTCGAGGGCATCTGGTCGAATGAGACGCATCCCAAGGATTATCCCTTTGCCATCTGGCTGACGCACTTCTCGGACGTAATTGGCGCCTCGCATGAGGCGAATTTCTCCTTCTGGGGGAGCATCACATTGCCACCGATGGCTTCCGCTCGCTAGCCGAATGGGGCTCACCAACGGCTCTGGAGACGGAGCTGCGTGCCCAGGGTCCCAAACTACGCACGCTCATAAAGGCCGCCGGCCTCTGGTATCCGAATGTCAACCAGAACACTTCGTCCAAGTTCCGTGTGGATCGCAAGCATCCCAAGATCTCGCTGGCCTCCATGTTTGGCCCCTCGCCCGACTGGGTGGTTGGCATCAATGGTGTTGACCTGTGCACCGCGGACTGCAGCTGGAAGGAGTCCATGGACTTTGATCTCTATCCGTGGGATGCCGGCACAGACAGCGGCATTACCTACATGGTGAGGGGAAATTGCTTTAGACTGGTTTCAATTACAATAGATTAATTAATTATTAATTAAGTTAATGAAGTGAAAAGGGTATATTGGGTTCGTGCAATTTCCGTCTTGCTGCCCGTTCGTCTATCCGAATGAATGCATCCGCGTCAGATTAAGTGTTAAGATTGTTTGGTTACTCCCACTGGGGGCGTGGCAAATCGATTAAATCTGTATATCTCTCTCAGTTTTAAAGCTACTTATATCACATTTAGTAGACAAATTAGTGATGATCTTCTCTAAAATTTAGCAGACAGATTACTGAAGATAAAGAAAAAAAGATAAAGATGAAAGATAACGATCAAGAAAAAAATGTATTATATGGGGGCGCGTAAACCGAGAAAAAATTTGGAAATTACAAAAATCTATATATTTTCCAAAATAAGAAGAATAATAAAGACTGTTTTTGACTGTTATAAGCTGTTATTATGCTGCGAACGAGTATTGCGCAGTCGGTTCCAACCGACTGCAATTTTCTTACTTGTTTATTTTGTCTTTAGTCGCCCAATTCGGAGACGCAGCCTCGCGAGCGCATGTATAAGATAACCACGATGTACCCGGAGGATCCACGTGCGCCGTTTTACAATCCGCAGAGCCGGCAGATGACGCCGCTGGCCAAGCTCTACCTGCGTCGCGAGAAGATTATCTCGCGCAATTGCGATGATGATTTCCTGCAGGCACTCCAGCTGGAGGTGTCCGACGACGCTGAGGAGCAGGATACGCGCGGTAAGTTGGCCTAAACTACTGCAGCCGTTATACCTAATAATTGGGTAATCCCTCCCGTAGCCGAGTGCCGAGTTGGCGGCTACAGCGCCTGGAGTGCCTGCTCCGTCTCCTGCGGCAAGGGCATACGCATGCGCAGTCGCGTCTACCTGAATCCGGAGCAGGCGCAGCAGGCCAAGTGCACGCGCCAGCTGGTGTCCAAGGAGATGTGCGTGGCGGCGGTGCCCGAGTGCGCCAACGGTTCGGCTGGCCAGGATCACGACGAGGATGAGGGCGAGAACATGGCCAATTCGCAGTCGCTGGTCAACGATAATGGCGAGGGCGCCGGCATGTGCAAGACCACGCCGTGGAGCGTCTGGTCCGAGTGCTCGGCCAGCTGCGGCATTGGGATCACAATGCGGACGCGCACCTTTGTCAATCCGCTGGGCCGCAAGCGCTGTCCGCACATCACCATTGTGGAGAAGAACAAGTGCATGCGGCCGGAGTGCACCTACGAGCAGGTGGAACTGCCCGATCCCGATTGCCCCACCACCCAGTGGAGCGACTGGAGTCCCTGCTCCGGTTCCTGCGGCCATGGCAGCTCAATACGCAAGCGTCTGCTGCTGCTGGAGGATGGGCACATAAAGGAGGACTGCAGCAAGCGCATGGAGCTGCACCAGCAGAAGGAATGCCAGCACGCCGTCGACTGCAACATCAACATGGAGCTGGCCAAGGACATTTGCGTGCAGCAGCCGGAAATGGGTCCCTGTCGTGGCAGCTATCAACGCTACGCGTTCAATCCGCAGACCAATCGCTGCGAATCCTTCACCTACGGCGGCTGTCGTGGCAATCGCAACAATTTCCTGACCGACAACGATTGCCAGCTCACCTGCAGCCGGATACGCACCGAGAGCGCCAACGGGCGCGAGGAGACCAGCCTGCCCAAGGGCTGCGTCATGTCCGAGTGGTCCAGTTGGGCGCCCTGCAGCGCCACCTGCGGCACCGGCTACTCCGAGGCCTATCGCTACGTGATCAGCGAGCCCCAACACGGCGGCCAAGCCTGTCCCAAGCGCCTGGTCAAACAACGGCACTGCACCGGGCCAGCCTGCTAAGCCAGCTGGGAGCACACCGACTATTCCACTTCTATAAAATCTTTTAATTTCGAATAAACTCGTTAAATATGCTCTCAAGTTATAATATTGTTGGGTAATTAATTAATTACTTTTGCTTTTTATTCACTACTTGACATAGTTAAAAGCACCTGAGTTGTCATTTGGCTGGGCTTACGTAATATAACAGGGTATGGCTTGACAGGGTATATTACTTCCACGCTCATCTTTTCATATTCAGAAATTGCTGAAAATAAAGTGAGTTTTAGGCTTGTTGGCATTTTGGTCATGGTTTCTACTCTAGCTTGATCCTGATAATTTTTTCATTATTAACACACTATTCACAAGCTAGACAAGGGTATATTGGTTTGGCAAACAAAGCTAAAATATAGCTCCCACAATTTTAGAGCTCTAGTAGGAACTATACTCCCCTAGTTGGTCAGCCAGATTTCCGATAAACTCCATTAAAGTTATGTCAAAAATCTTATAAATCCAAATTCGATGTAATAAAATATAAATAGAAATATAAATTTATTTTTATATCACAATCTCTCCAAATCAATTAATTAAATTCTTCTTCTTCCAAAAATTTTAAAACTGCAGTTTTGTTCAATTTCGCAATTTATTTAATACACATTTTCTAATAAAGTCGAAAGGTATTGGTCTAAATGAAAATTAAACTTCCCAATTTTTAAATTTTAATTTAATAATTTATTCAATTAGCATCGGTTTAAATTTTAAATTTTGATTTTGAATGAAGTTCACTTCTTGGAATACAAAAATCGTAAATACTAGATATTTATAATTTAATTATATTAAAAGACTAATTCTTGAAATACAAAAATTGAAAGCTTTAGATATTTCTATAAAACTAAATTTAAATGTAAAAAACTTGCGACGATTATTAATTTAAAAATAAATGTACATCGTTTGTTTTTGGAAAATTACGCAAGTCTGTGATTACAAATGTATTGTAAATTTAAAAGCTCTATAGAAAAAGAATTTAATTTTATATTTAGAAATTTCTAAATATAAAAATATTTTAAAGAAATTTTCTATTAATTTATAAATAAATTTACATCTTTTGAAGTGTTTCCATATGTTGAAGGTCTTGCAACAAAAACTAAGAATATATGGAAAACTTGATGACCTTGAGCTTGGACTGGAAATAGATTTACCAAGTGAATTGAGAGGAGAGTAAGTAACACCAGGTCAGTTATGCCCCACATACTGGTTTTTATGTTAGCTTTAGGCATTAAACTTTATGTTAATTAATTTGAAAGGTATTTAGCGGGTCGACAATTGTGGAATTGTTTACGACTTCTTGCGTACATAGACGTACTTACTTTCCGCTTAGCCAAGCAAATTCAGTTTCAATTGAGTACGGCCAACTGGTCGTCCAAATCCAGCTGCTGAGGTCACTTTCTCTGAGCCGAAAGTGTTGCAGTAGTCAAATATATATACACATCTATATGTGTATATAGATATGTTAAAGAGCGACGCTTTCCCGACCACAAGCGCAACCAGTTGGACGTCGGTGAGTTTAGTTAGTGCCAACTACTTGTCGAGTGCGTCTCGCCGAGCCATGGACGGGTCCCAGGTCAGGTTTCCCTACGCCATACGCGATGTGGACGCAGCCATCAATGCGGAGCTATTGGAGTTCTTTACAGGTGGGTACGGCTAGAATTGTTGGTCTCATGTAAATCCCTGTCTGGTCAGGTGAACGCACGGGCTTTGTGCAAGTTGGAGCCGAGGGTTATTTCTTTCCGCACAAGTACAAAGCCGAGGCGGAGTTTTATTACAACTTCGAGGCGCGGCCCGATGATGTTTGGATAACAACTGTGCCGCGTTCGGGCACCACCTGGACACAGGAGCTCATCTGGCTGCTGGCCAATGGCCTGGACTTCGAGCAGGCCCAGCAGCGGCCACTCACCGAACGTTTTCCCTTCCTGGAGTAGGTTTCTATTTGAGCTTTGGGTGGGAACTTCAATTAAGTCGATTCTCCTCTGTCAGATTTCCCTTGTTTGTGCACGACGCTGTCAAAGCTGAGCTGCTGGCCGAGAATATGGACTCTCCGGCCGCTATCGAGTTCATTGAGCACATTTCACGTCCTGGCTACGAGACGCTGGGTGAATTACCACGTAACCAGCGACGTTTTATTAAAACGCATTTTCCATTTTCCCTATTGCCGCCGAGTGTGCTGAAAAACAAATGCAAGGTCAGGAATTTCAGCAAATAATTAAGCATGGTTTTTATTAATTTCCCTACCCACTTCAGATCATTTATGTGGCGCGCAATCCCAAGGATGTGGCCGTGTCCTACTACCATCTAAATCGTTTATTCCGCACCCAAGGCTACACAGGCGATTTTGAGCGCTATTGGCGATATTTCCAGCAGGGACTAAGTATGTTAAACATGCGTACAGTACTCAACATAAACTCAACCCACTTGCAGATCCCTGGCTGCCCTATTACAGCCACGTTAAGGAGGCCAAGCAGCACAGCCAGCTCGCGAATGTTCTCTTTCTTAACTATGAGGACATGCTGGTGGATTTGCCAGGCACTGTGTTGAGCATTGGCAAGTTTTTGGACTGCACGCCAAATGACGACGGCTTGGAAAAATTACTCGATCATTTAAGCATTAAGAACTTTCGCGAAAATAAGTCGGTTAATATGCACGAAATGGCGGCCGTTGGAATACTGAAGAAAGGCGAGGCTGGATTTGTGCGAAAAGGAGGCAAAGATATCACAGCCAAGCAGCATGATCAAAAGGAATTTGTGGATAATCCCAATTTACTAAAGCTCGCCAATGAGTGGATGGAACAAAATGTTGCATTTGCCAAGACGATTTAAATAAAACGGTTATTTGTTAAATATTTCAATGTTATCGATTGCCATCAATACTTCCCGCACCGACGAGCCTTTCCTCAAAGCTGGTATGCAGCACAAATATTATGTATTAGAAATAAGTTTTCATTGATGAGATTTGTGTTTGTCGTTCGCAAAGTGAAAAGAGTATATTGGGTTCGTGCAATGTCCGTTTTGCTGTCTGTCCGTGTGTCCGTATAAGCCAATTTTTCGCCGCTATGGAAGCTAGAGACTTGAAACTTGGAATATATACTCATGTACATCCGCGTTAGACAAAGTGTAAAAACTTTTGTGCCACGCCCACTGGGAGGATAGCATGGCGATCGCAAATCGATAAAAGGAGTCACAAAATTTGGTATGTAGTTTGCTGGAGACCGTCTCAAAATTGTGACCTTGATACCCCGGCCACGCCCACTGGAATGCCCCCCAGCGCCCCCGTCTCAAAAAACCGGAAATGGCTATATCTCTTACAGTTTTTGAGCTATAGGCATATCTAGAATAAATGTTACTGAAAAGCTCCCAAAAACATCGTCAAGTACATAACAGAGGAAAAACCATGAACAAAATGCCATCAGACGTGAAAATCGGTTCAGTTTTGACAAAGTTATGGGCGTTTGAAATATGGAAGCTATGGAACCGAGAGCTGTACATGTAAAATTTTTTTTCATTTTTGCATGATTTTTGACAAAAAATTTGACCCCCTCAGAATCACTTTTAATGTTGTTTTTTATACTTATTGTGATAAACACAATCGATTAAAAATGGAAATTCCGGATTCTAAATTTTGAAAAAAAAATGTTTCCAAAATGAGTAAGGGGGTCATGCTTTTTTTGCCAAAAAATTAAAAAAAATTTATTTTCAATAATGCATATATTTGAAATGCAGAATCTATCTAGAAGATAAACCATGGACAAAATACCATCAGACATGAAAATCGGTTCGAGCTACGAAATATACAAATTCTGTATTTTTCCAAAATAACAAGAACAACTACTGTGTATTGTGAACGAGTATTACGCAGTCGGCTACGCCCGACAGCAACGTTCTTACTTGTTTTCACTGGTTTTGCAAGCTAATACCAATCCGCCCAAAAATATGCAACAGATTTGTGAAATTTGCTTATCCAAATGTAAACAGTGATCAGCGTATTAGCCACGGGGCAAATCAGCTGTTTTACCGGCAGTAGAAATAGACGCAATGTTTTTAATCAGAAGAAATTACAGCAGCGTGAAACGCATCGCCCAAATAGCTAATGCCAGTAAACCTGGCGATACGCTACAAGTTCAGGTATTTAGTCAAGTATTGGCCGAGTATTTGTTGTTTAAAAGAAACGTTATCTAAGGGCTGGATTAAAAATGTGCGTCGCCTGAAGAACAACATATTTCTGGACATCAACGACGGTTCCACGAGCGCCAAATTCCAATTGGTGGTGCCACGCAATGACGAAACACAGCGGCTGACATCGGGCAGCGTCGTCAGCGCCGTTGGGAGTGTCCAGTTGGCGCCCAATGGACACTACGAGCTGCATGCCGCTGAGGTGCAGCCGCTGGGTAAGTACGCGGCTTACATAATGTTGTGCCCAGCTCATGTTTGTTGCCTTCCAGCCGAGGGTCATCTGCAGGACGGCTATCCGTTCTCGCCCAAGCAGAAGCATGCGCCTGAGTATGTGCGGGAGCATCTGCATCTGCGCTCCCGCATCGATTACATTGCCGCCCAGATGCGCGTCAGGCACAAGGCACAGAAGGCCATGCACGACTACATGGACGAGCTGGATTTTGTGCAGATAAACACGCCCATTCTGACCACAAACGACTGCGAGGGCGCCGGCGAGGTGTGCACCAGGCAAACAATTATGGCAACAATCGGAATATTTATTGCAGCTTCCACTTTTTGTAGGTGTTTCGTGTGCAACCCGATTCGGAGCCGCTGCTCAAGCAAATGTCACGGCCCAATGTGCCCGTGGAGCAAAGCTATTTCGATCAGAAGGTATTCCTGAGCGTGTCCGGTCAACTGCATCTGGAGGCCATGTCCTATGGTCTGGGCAACACGTACACCTTTGCGCCCGCCTTTCGCGCTGAGAATTCCAAGTCGCCACTGCATTTAGCGGAGTTTTACATGTTCGAGGCGGAGCTGGTGCACATGGAGCACCTGGACACGCTGGCCGCATTTATAGAACGTATGCTGAAGGACATAACCAATCGCCTGCTCAACAGCACCGCGTCCGATCTGCAGTTTTGCCAGCAAAGCGCCGGCGCCAGCTCAGATCTTGCCTGGCTGCAAGTGCCTTGGAAAGTGCTCAGCTATGATGAGGCCATGGCGCTGGTTGTTGCCAATAGGGATAAGTTTAAGACCGCTGTCAGCGCGGATGAAGGTTTTAGCAAGGAGCAGGAGCTATTCCTTGTGGCGCACTGCGGCGCGCCCGTCTTTGTGGTCAACTGGCCCGCACAGCAGAAGCCCTTCTATATGAAGATCTCTCGCAGCGATCCGCAATGTGTGCATGCCCTGGACTTGCTTATGCCCACCGTGGGCGAACTGTGCGGCGGCAGCCTGCGCGAGTGCGATGCCGAGGTGCTCAGGGCGCACCCACAACTGCCCAAAGATTTGGCCTGGTACGTGGAGCTGCGCAAATTTGGTGGCCTGCCCACGGGCGGCTTTGGCATGGGCTTCGAGCGTTATCTGCAACTGCTGACGGGCGTCAAGAATATACGCGATGTGATACCCTTTCCACGCTATCCGCACAGCTGCAAATTGTAGCCAAACAATGTGTAATTTGCTTTTATATAAAATGATTATTAGTTGGGCATGCAAAACTCGAGCTGTATAAAAGAATTGCTTAATTTGAAGGCGGCGCTTGTGAGAGATTCCAATTAGGAAGCAAGGCACGCTATATTGCCAAGGTTCTAATATCTACTAGATTGTATGTAAACTGGTTAACTTCATTGAACATGGACTGGTTGCCAAGTGGATAAATTGTCGAGCGTCATGTTTATCACAACTGTCCCAGCATGGGCTTGCGTCCGGGCCAGGCCTCCTTGGCGTACTTCTTTTTCTGCGGGCACATGGCGTCGCCTTCGCCGCTTGTGTCATGCACATCATCCACAAAGCGGCGAACTGCAAATGGTAGAGATTGTGCTTAATTAGAGAATGCCCAATTGTGTTCCGTGTTTTGTGGTACGCACCGTTTGCATTGGCCATGGCCAACTTTTGTGCTATGGCCGAGCTGGCCATGAGCGGCTCATCAAAGATGGGCGTTACATCTGGCGCCGGATTGGGCAACATTATGCCCAGCTTGGAGCCGATGCCCATCGGTGATATGGGCTCGAATTCGCCGTTGATCTTGTGGTCGTAGTTGCTGGCCGGCAGTCCTTGATACAAGGAATTCACTGGCGAGTGGGCTTGGGTGGCCTGAGGCGTTGTTGCCATTTGCTGTTGTTGCTGCTGCTGTTGTTGTTGTTGTTGCTGCTGCTGCTGTTGCTGCTGTTGTTGCTGTTGTTGCTGCTGCTGCTGCTGTTGCTTCATCTCGACTATGGACTGTTGGAAAATCTGATGGTTGGTGTTGAGTGCGCTGGCCGGATGTGCGTTGCCCGTATGTAGACCCATGTGATTTGGCTCGTAGCGCGAACGTTTGGCCGGCACCACAGTCGTCTGGACCAGGTTACGAAAGCGTCCCACATTGGGATCGACGTCTTCGGGATTTATAATGATCTCCTCGTCGTTGAAGGTGACATTACGTCGCTTCCGGCCCTTATTTATGGCATTCTGTTTGCGCAAATTGTTGTCATCGGCAATGCCCAGCATGGAGATGCGACGATTGTGTGCCGTATTGTACTCCGTCAGGTTCTGCAAGTGAATTAGTTAACCATTTATGTTCATAATACAACAACAGCATTTACGCACATCCAATTCCGTTTGGCTCTCGGGCAGCCCCAGCAAGGCGCCGTCGCTGGTCTCGCTCAGCGGCAGATCCTCCATAATGTTGCTGTGCGGACCACCCGCCGAAGGTCGTTCTCGTAGTATATAGTTCCTCGTCGACGCGCCAAAGTGAAAGGTGCTGTTAATCTGCAGCTGTGTGGGCTTATTCGACTCCAGACGCAGTGTTCCAATAAATGTGCCATGGGCTACAAGGGAAATCTTTGGTGAAAAATTCAAAGGAATGGGTATTTTGCTTACTGGAGCCCAGATCAACGAGGTAGGCAATGTTGAGATGTTTGTGATAAACGAAGGCCGCATGCACGCGCGAGCAGGAGGCGTGGTCTATGCAGAAATCATTCATTTGGCTATTCCGGCCAAATAAATAACAGCGCTTTTCATCCACCATCAGCTTTTGCACCAGTTTGTCGTCCTTCAGCACATCCAAGTGTAGCCCAGTGGGCGGTTTGCCGGCCCAACTGGGTATGTCATAGCTGTTGGCCATTCAATTTTCTCCAAATTCCAAAAATACGGTATAAATCGTTAAAATTACTATGATTGAATGATGTGCACAGTGTACACAAATTTGTGTACCGGCCAGACTAAATAATGCACTAAAAAATGCCAAGCTTACGTGCGTGGGTGAATGGCAAACATGGCTTGCTCTTTAACAAGTTGGCATGTCTTGCATTGATAAACAATGAGCACAAACTATATAAACAATAATTATATAGAGAGCGCGCGAGTGTATTTAAAGCAAGGCGATCCCAGCGCAATTGTCATCAAGTGCTGTCTGTGCAGCACAGCCGACCTCACGGACTGGGCGCACTTCGTCACTCACTTGACCACATGGCACACGGTGGGCACTCGCCTGGAGAAACGCAACTTGGCGCTAGATGAAGAGATTAAGGCGGAAGTCGAGCTGGAGCAGCAGAATCTAAGTAAAATAAGCGGCGATAATTATGAAAACACAGAGTCAGAGGCTGAAAACGACGAGGAGGAACACTGCAATGCGGCCATAGAAGTGGACGAAGCTCAAACCGGTCAAGAGACGCCAGCTAATCAGGTATAACAAGAGTGCGGGGAATGGTATCCAGAAAGTCAAATATTCTTAATCTGTGTATATTATATGTGCAGTTATATATAATTTTTATAATTTCTAAGATATGTGCGAAATACCGAGTCAAAAAACCGATACCTTTCGTTTTAAGAACAACGGGACGGCTTATGGTCAGTTTAACCATCCTTTGGTGGACAGAAACTTAAAACCCCAATTTGTAAGTCTCCAGATCTTATATTCCTTGAGTTATTTATTTATCAATTTTAACTAATTTGAGTTGCACTTGGTATACAGGGATTGAAAACTGCAATTTTGTTAAGTCCCCAGCTCTTATAGTCTCTGCGATTAGCCCAAAAACGTCAAAAAGCAAACCGATATGTATAGTTTTTAGAAAAACGGCAGAGGTTATCGACAGTTTGAATTTGACGACAGGAACTTTAAAAAACAAATTTCAGACCTAGCTCTTAAAAAGTCTGAGATATAAATAATAAATAATTTTAAATGGGAACCGGGTATTAAAATGTTATTTCGAGATAGATTTACAGAAAATGGAGCTTATGTTTTCCTTCCAGAACAACGTTTTCTGTAAACCTAATCAGCCCTTCTACAGCCTGCTGCACACCAAACCCGAACTGATGCATTATTTCATCGATCTGATGCGCCAACACGAATATCTTTGGCGCGAGGAGTACAAAAACATGGACTTCAAGACTGAGCGCACGGAGAGCGCCCAGCAGTTGGGTCAATCCCTGGAGGAGCGCTTCCAGGTGGCGCTGGGACCACAGGTCATCTGCAAAAGTGCATGCGCGCTGCTCAACTGGTTCAGTAGGCAGCATGCGTTGCGTAAGAGGAATCGTGGCTTCCGTGCCCGCTACCAGGCCTACTACGACCATCTGTTGGAATTTGTGCCCACCCAGAATATTGAGATGCTCGACTGCGATGAGTGCAAGCGGCGTTTCTACAACGAGGAGCAACTGCGTCGGCACAAGTACCGTGTGCACTGTGGCAGTTGTCCCTATGTGTGCGACCTGTGCCAGACGAGTTTCTCGCACGCCTGCAAATTGCGGATGCATAAGGCGCGTTATCACGAGAAGCCCACGCGGTGGAAGTGCACATTTTGTAGCTACTGTGCGCCGACTAAGTGGGATTTGCGCGCTCATATGCCTACGCACAGCGGGGAGCGAAATTACACGTGTGAAATGTGCGGCGTTTCAACGAAATCCAGTTCCGCCTTGGCTGTGCACCGACGCACGCATTCGGGGGTGACAATAAACTGTCCGTATTGTCCAAAGAAATACCGTGAAAATTATCTACTCAAATGTCACGTTAAAAAGGTCCATGCAGCTGAGCTGGCAGACGAACAGGAACTGGAAATAAAACTGGAACAGTAGCAGCTCATCGCAGCATAGCCATTAACTGTTCAACTCAAGATGTATATAATTAATATTTAAAGAAAATAAAAGCTATTAATTTCCTTATTAGCCAACTAAGAGTTATCGATATCGTCACTTTGCCATTCAAAAATAAAGCGCTTCATTGCAACCCTGCGGCGACGCGACGGCGTACATTGTTAATGCTTTTTTAATGTCTGCGCTTCTAGAACGGCTAGCGAAACATTCATTTTGCGTTAGTGAGCGACACACAAAAAATAAGTGTACGTTTTTGTTTATATGGTGTGAAAAAAGCAGTTAACGACGCGTTTGCCTAAAATCAGAACGCCCTAAATGTGGCAACATGGCGCATAAGCGTGTGAAAACAGAGGACATGGCAGTGAATTATAAATTTGCGTGTCGCTGTTGTCTCAAATCCGAGGCGGAGTTCTTCAAGCTGGACTCGCTAATCGAGTGCGGGATTGGCGATAACGATGCGTCCGTAACGAAAATACCTATTATACGCTTGCTATTGTTCTGCATGCGCACCGAAAATCTGCCCGAACTGCCGCAATACATTTGCGTTGAGTGCAGTAAAAGTTTGCAAATTGCCTATTTGTTCATACAGAACGGCCTGCGCGCACATGAGATACTCTGTCGCAAGCTGTGCCCCGGGCAGCTGAAGTCCACAGCGCGCTCGAATGGCCAGCACATGTCGCTGACGCAAGAGGTGTGTACCGGGTACAATTTCAATTGGCATGTTTGTTTTTCTAAATACGCTTTCACTTGGCAGGCAGCTGTGGGGGAGGACGCGACGCTGGGCAGGCACGGGGAGCTGAAGCCAACAAAAGCCGCTGTGCGACACGAATGCAAAGTATGCGGTGCTATTATCTACAATCGCATGGAGCTCAAGCAGCACATACGCATGCACACGGGTAAGTGACGCAGATCCTTATTAGGATAGGTCCTGCAGTAATATTTAGTTTAAAGCATTATTTATGCTTATTGTGTTCTTTTGTTTTAGGCCACTTACAATTCGTAATTGGTGATCAATGTCGTTAAGCGCGTGCTGTATAAGCTTCAAATTCATTTAAAACTAATTTGCAATTCTCTCATTTCTTTGTCCAAACACGCACAGAATCGTCGCGACATCAGTGCAAATTGTGCAATTTTGTCACGCTTAAGCATCGCCAGCTGCCGGAGCATTATCGCAAGGCGCACGGCCTCACAGCGGCCCAAATTGAGCATCAGCTCAAACTACGCAGATCCATGCAGGCGGCAGCAAGTGCAACAACAACAGCAACAACAGCTGAGGACGATGATCAGGTGAAGGTGTGCACGCTGGAAGATATGGAGCTGCTGATACCCACTGTGCTGACGCCGGAGGACTTTTCGCATCCACAATTGGATGCAGAACAATTGCGTGATATTGAGCAACAATTGGCAAACTCGCTGCCCGTCTCGCAGCCCAGTTCAACGTACGCTGCTGAACCAACGATAGCTGCTGGCGGTGGCGCCAATATGAGCATAGGCGCCGAATTTCTGGTCATGCCCGACGGCTCGTTACAGCAGGTGAACGATGGCGGTGTCGTATTTGAGTATATCGACGATAGCAAGAACGCCGCCAATGCGACAACCAATATGACGCTGCAGAGTCTGTTGGGCGATTCAAAGACAGATTTAGCATATGGCGCCATGGATATTGATCTGAGCCATATGGTTGTCGACAATGCGCTGCCGCAGATAACAGGTACGTGTGTGACTGAAATCTTTTATTGATGCCCCACTAATCATGCACTATTTTCTTTCCTTGTAGTTAAGCCAAAGTCACGGCCAGCGCCAGCGTCAACGGGCGCCCTGAAACACAAATGTAAACTGTGCCCCAAAGCATTTCCTACGGTGGCACGCCTGAAATCTCATCAATTAACGCATAGTCGTAAGTTGTTTTCAAAACTACAAATTCCAAAGATTCTGATCAATTAAATTCTTTTAGATTTGCCAAAGTTCTATTGCGATCAGTGTGCCTACTATTCGCTGCGCAGTGCCGATCTCATCCAGCATTATACAACGGAGCACAAGTCCTGCGTTAGCGAGAGTCGAGCGAATAACTTTGATAAGCTGCCCGGGGACAAAAGTCGCATATATTCCTGCGACATGTGCCTGTTTGAGGCACAAAGCAGCGGTCAGCTGCGTGTACACTATAGCAATAAGCATCAGATAGTGCCCAGTGAGGTGCAGCTGCGTCCCACCTGGACGAGTGAGACAAGGCGGACGGACGGCAACACGACGCTAGCCGACGGCAATAGCTCCGCACACCCAGATATACCGATGGGCATCAAATGTATGTTTAAGAATTTGTTTAATGCATTTGCATTATATTATAACGTTATTTACAAGCTGCTTCACATCATATGCAGATCCGCCAATAATGTCTTCGGCAACAACGGATCCAACAACGGCGTCAACAACTGTCATGGAGCAGCCAGGACAGGCAACAACAACAAGTGTGGTAACGCCAAGTGGAGAGATTAATGTTGTGGTTGATGCCACATCGTTGTTCTATCCAACGGCTGCGACGGACCAGATAACAACTACCGAAGGATCAACAACAACAAATTCAAACACATTCGGATTGTTCCCAGATCAATCGTTTAGCAACAGTATGGCGAGCTCAACAACAATGTCGCAGGAGCCAAACGGTGTGCCTTCAACAACATCCACATCGAATCCAAATACTAGCATCTTTGGTGACATGCAGGATTTTATTGATAACACCGATGTGGCTGCCATATGCACTATACCCGCCGATGATATGCCAGTGGTCGATGGCGATGATATTGTTATTGATAACAATAATATAAGCCTGGACTTTGATGCCGAAAATTTATTTGAAGACTTTGAGGACGTTGAGGTGGGCGAAGAGGATGACGATGACGAGGACGATGCCGAAAATGAAGATGAGAATGATAACAACGATGCGGCGGCCGATCAAAATCTATTGTTGACCAGCGACGATGACGACGTGGATGACTTTGATGACGAACAGTCAAAGCATCTGCAGAAACCATATTGCATCTATTGTAACAAGAAGTTTACCAGCCAATACAAGTTTGAGAATCACATGTTTGTACATCGCGGTGAGTACCTAACGATTGTTGATTATTGAATAAATATTTAAGTTAGTTTGTTACGTTTTCTTTTGTTTAGGTTTGGCGCCCTATCGCTGTGAACTGTGCACGAATCTGTATAATATGAAACGTCTGCTCATACGGCATTATAAGACGGTGCACAAGCGGATGCCCACTCGGGATATGGTGCAGGCCAAGGGCGATAAGGTATCCGTGGCGCGTACAACCATTGAAAAGATACAAGCTACGAATGACAAACGTAAGTAGTTGAAGGGTTTGGCGCTAAGTCACAAACAATGAATAAATTTTCAAAGCGCATTAAAGCGTTCGGTGGAATTAATTGTATTTGTTGAAGCAGCAAAGCTTTAAAATCTAAAAATACTAAAGCTTTATTGTTTAGGCTCAAACAATAATCGCATTAAGACCCTGATAAATTGTATTTGTTGACGCTTCAAGTTACATTAAAACTTTCAGTATGATTTGATGCTTTTTAATACTTATTAACATTTATACTTATTTTTATCTCAACAGCTCCAATGCTAATGTGCGCCAAGTGCCCCTTCGAATGCGAACTGGAGAGTGACATGCGCAAGCATCTGAATGCGCATCACGGCATCAACGATGGCGGTGAGTAGATTTGGATATATCAACAAATGTATATCAAAATCAATATTACTCTTTTTTAATTTCTGCAGTATCTGTGCATGCCAACGAAGTGTTTATTATACGCAGTAAGTTGAAATATAGTTTATAAAATGTTTGAAATGTTTCGTTTAACAGCATGTCCAATGTTTCCACTTAGAACTGCCCTATGAGTGTCCACGGTGCATTCGTTCATTTGCGGCCAAACGGACACTGAGTCGCCATTTGCAACGTAGCCATTTGGTGGACACAATCATTGAGATGCAGGCGCCTCAATTGACAACTAGCTCAGCGGCCACCACGACCACATCGACGGCAACAACCACATTGCCGTTGAACGCCAGTGATGGCAATAAAACAACAACAACAACAACACAACTGGATTCCAACTTGTTGACGCCGCAAGACGCTGACACTGTCGACGGCGATGGCGATGGAAAATGCGGTAAGAGGGTCAATAGCCTAGCAACAATGAATTCAAACTCAAATTCCAAATATGCTCAACACATGCCGCAACAACAACCACAACAACAACTACTCCAACAACAAAATGACGTTTCACATACAAATTTGAAAATGTTATATAACGACGCTGATGCACAATGATCCTTGATTATTGTCGCGTGCAGAAGAGAACGCGCTAGACAACAAAACAGGATTAAAAACGGAAAATTCAGATACATATATCAAAACCGAAACAGCAACAAAAGAAACAAATACAGCAGCAACAACAGAAACAGAAACTGTCACAGCCACAGCTGAAACACCAGAACATGCAACAATAGCAAAGACAAAAGCCGCAGAAGCGGCAACAACAGCAATAACACCTGAAAATACACTAACATCAGCAACAACAACAACCGCAGGCTCTACGCTCTTTCCAACGCCTACGCCATTTGACTTTGACCTTGACTTTATTGGCGATGATACACACACTGCCACGCCCATTAAGAACAACAACGACAGATTCAACATTGCATCGAATTCAAGTCATCTGCTTAATGGCAGTGATAAACTACTGAGTGCAGCGTTGGAGCCATCGCCAGTAAAGGATTTACGAACACGCCTGCCTCGTACACCCATCTTTGTGTGCAAGCAATGCAATCAGACCTTCGATGAGCTCGGCAAGCTGTTGCAGCACGAACTGGAGCAACATTCCAGCGGCATTGTTTCGCCGCGCAGTAGTTATCAGCACCAGTGCACGATCTGCAAAACCACATACCGTACCGTAACGCTACTCAACTATCATATGAAACGGCATGCGCCAGTGAAAATTCCGTGTAGACAGTGCCCCAAGGAGTTTGAGGAGAGTTCGGATTTGGAACGGCACATACAGTCCGAGCATACCGCCAATATGCCACTGAAATGTGGCGTGGATGGCTGCACGAAGACATTTAACTATAAACATCATCTGAAGCGTCATCAGACAGCCTCCCATACGCCGGTTCAGTATATTTGTCCGGAGTGCGGGCGCGATATGCTAACCAGTCTGCAGCTGAGGAATCACATGTCCATGCACAAGGGCACACATTCGTACAAGTGTCCGAAATGCGTGCGTACGTATTTGCGACGAAAGCCGTAAGTTTATGCTGAATTTTAACTATGCAGAGCACGTCGAATTAATTTTTATTCATTTCGCCTTTTTTTAGTTTCCGAAGACATGCGCTACGTGAGCACAAGTGGGAGCTAACCGAGGAGGAAATTGATAAAATATATTGCGTAAATGATACATTGCCGTCAATTAAGTTGCGTGAACGAAGATCGGTGAAGGTTGAGCATGAGCAGTCTGACTAGCTATCTGACGCATCAAGTGGAGAATATGATAAGAATTGTATAATTTAGGGCAACCGTATGCCGTTGCAAACCTGTACAAAGATATTTTATAGTTTAATCATATTGTTTCACACTCATCAGAAAGCATATAATAACATATGCCCGTTAATTTATAAGCACTAATCACGACAAAAAAAGTATATGTACATATATATTTATATATACCTTAAACACATATTTTAAATAGCAAAAGCGTGTTGTTTATGCATCATACCCTTGCGGAAGGGTATGATTATTATGATTAAATAATAAGCGACTACATTAGCATTATTTCACTAAACAGCTTAGCAATCATAGTCTTCAAGATATTCAGTTAAGTAACAGTATATTAAGCATAACTCCTAATGTCCTTGGATTATTACTTAAATACATATTATGTTAAATAGGTACGATTTTTACTACGAGTACATCTACAGATAACTCGACTGTTGCCTTTGGCATCAAAGCGTAGACTATCCTTGCATATGGATTATAAATTGCTTAAACATGTATGTACATAATATAATATAAATATAACGCACCTAGAAATTCACCTGTCAAAACATAAGTATAAAAGATATTTTTTGCAACACCTGTAATTGTTAAAGCAGCGAATTAAAATCGGACATGTAAGACCCACTACCATAAAAAAAGTATAGTTTTTATTATTTTTTTCTGAAGAAGAAATATTTGTTGGGAGTTTGGGAAGGCATGTTTTTCTTTTCGTATATATTAACATATTACGCCCCGCAGACAAAGTTTATTTCGTTAATTTGCAAATTGCGCGGGCGACGATGCCCGACCATTTTGCGGCACTTATCGCAACTGCATATCGATATATGCTATTCACTTATCGGTTCTGGTTTGAACATGGCTGTTTTCGATTTGCATATGAATTAAATCAAAGTTCCGCTTATAAATTGTTGCGCTACAAATTTTTTCTTTGATTGATGTGTGGTGAGTTGTATTTTAATTATAATGCTGAACATAATTTAAATAAGTGTAATTTAGTAAAAATAACTCCCAGTCCACATTACCGAGTCGTTCAATGGAACTTGTTCTGAACGATTCAGTTCGCGGGCGACTCTCTTTTTGGATATTCTCTGACAACATTTCGCGAGTGAGAAAAGCACAAGCAAAAAAGCCAAAGCGGTACTGTCAAATTCTTAACTGTAAACCAAGCTTAATTTAAACAATTGAAAATCACGACAAACACATTTACGCACACCAACACAAATAATAGCTGTGAAATCGGTTTCCGAATGGCCGCCGCAGCGGATGCTGCGCAATCCAACGCGCTGCTCGCCATGAACAAAGTGAACAACACAAAATGCCGCGCGTGCCTCTCGGTGAGTCGTCAGACCGTCAAACTGGACGCCAAAATACCGGATCTAAAGAACGCGCGCACCTACGGTCAGGGCCTGCGACAGTGTACCAACTTACCGCTGACCGCACGCTCCCCCGGCGGCTACAGGTGGCCCATGCAAATTTGCGTGCGCTGCTGCCGCGCCCTGGAGGTGGCCATGCATTTTGTGGAGCTGGCCCTCGAATCGAATCGTAAGCTATTTGCGGAGTCACAGAGCCTTAAAGTACTGCCGCCGGCACAGACAACGACGACGTCGGGTGAACTGAAGCGCAAGGCGAGCAGCGAGCTGTTACATTGGAATCAATTCAGTCAGGAGTTTGAGCAATTTGTGGAGAGCTACGACGGTGTTCCAGGCCCCATAGAGGAGAACGTGCTGTATATGCGCGGCGCCAAGATGCCGCGCCTAGACACCGACATAGCGCCCAACAACGAGCCGCCCAAGGAGGATGATGGTATATGGAAGGCAAAATCACAAGTGGAAAGCGTTCTAAATATTGATATTTTACAGTTATCCTGTTTGATGTGAAGTATGACAGCAATGACCAGGATGAGGAGGATGAGAATGATGGTTCCGATGCGAAGAACAGTGAAACCTTCTATGACAATAGTATTATAAATGACAACAATACCGCTGACAAAAACAGCGAGAACAATAACAATTATAATTTTAATAATAAAAATGGTGATTTATCCGGTCTGCCGGACGCCGAGTGCGATCTCATACAACGTGCGCTCTTCATGACACTCAACGATGATGCCAACAGCCGGCAAACGGACGAAGAATTGAAATCCATTGAGTCCATTAAAGCCACATTATTAAAGTGTAAGCAAGTGTAATATATATAAATTCAGAGTAAGTAATTTAATTTAACTATATTTTTGTAGCTACGGAAGAGCTGACTGCCACGAGCGCCAGTTCCGCGGCCGACACTTCCAGCCAGACGACGCCCAGCAAAGATGTCAATGTTAATATACCACTGCTCAGCTGCAGCATCTGCAAACACACGCACACGGAGGCCAAACAGATGCGCAGTCATTATATGCGCGTGCACAATTGTGATGTGCCCGAGGATGATATCATTGGCCTGACCAAAAGTGGGTGAAGCTCGCTTTATCTAAACCTTAGTGCGCACAGACAACAACAAATCTCTCAAGTGTAGTGTCTATATGTTGGCAATAGCATTATTTAACTAGACATTGTATAAATGCTTAGTTTTTTTAGTATTATTTTTAAAACTGCCTTAAAGAAGATGCGCCAGCGTGCTGAATATAACACAGATATTTCTTGCTTATTTGTTTTTAACCTAGTCTTTATTTTCGTAGTTCCGTAGATTTAGCTATCTAATAAATTCATAATTCTAGATCAAAGCTTTAAGTGTCGGCCCTGCAATAGCTATGTGACCAATAGCCGCACGGACATGCAGCAGCATCTCATAGAACATCATAAAATTGATGGGGATTTTGGTAATTACCTGTTAAAAGTACTTACAACAACCTTATCTCATGTGCTCCCTTTTGTTTAACAGAGATGTATTGCTATGTGCAGCAGAATTGTCCCGCCTGTGGACGCATTTTCAAGGATCAGCGCTCGGCACGCACACATTACACACGGATGCACACGCCACAGCAGCCGCAGCAGTCGTCGGGCGTCGGCGTTGTTCAGGAGGTTGCCGAACAGCAATTTGTGTGCACCGACTGTGACAAGGTGTTCAACTTAAAGGCCAGTCTGCAGGCGCATCAGCGCTTCTGTCAGGTGAAGCAGCCGGTGCATTGTAACTTTTGTGAGCAGCAGTTCAGCAGCATGCGCAAGTATGAGCTGCATTTGCAGCAGCAGCATGCGGTGGATACGCTGCACGAGTGCGAGATATGCCTGAAGAGCTTTAAGAACAGCGAGTCGTTGGCCGTGCATCGCAAGCGGCACTCGGAGCGGCATTATCAGTGTGCCAAGTGTGCGCTAAACTATATCAATGCGGCGGAGCTGCGTGTACACTATGAGCGCGCCCATGTCCATGAGGAGGAGGTGGTCAGCTGTCGCATCTGTGGCAGTAAATTTCAAAACTTTGCCCTGCTGCGCGAACACGAGCAGCGTAATCATCAAAAGTCTAAGATCTGGCGTTGCGACAATTGCAATTTTGAGACCAATACGCGGGCGCGTCTGCGCCAGCATCAATACGAGCACACGGACTATCCGTACAAGTGCAAACACTGCCCCGAGGAGTTTGCCGATCGCGGCAAGTAAGTGTTCATAACTAAAAAAGGGGTTAACTAAGCTAAAGCCTAAATATTTCCCTTTTTCCAGAATACGCCAACATTCCAAGAAGATGCATGCTGTAGAGCTGAGCGATGAACAGCTGGCGGAAATGTTTAGGGAACGCATTGGGTATACTAATCGCCACGATGCATTCAACAAGACCAACAATTCGCTGGAGATACCGGGCTTCAGTGATGATTGCTTTACGGAACTTAAAAGTCTGGGCCTGGACTATGATGACATTACAACGGATCTCTTTTCGAATTCCATTAACGCATTGGACAATCTGCTCGAATTAGTACCATAAAACCTTGGAAAAGCATCCATTTACCTGCATAGAATTTAAGTAACACCATGAATAGTTAACGAGAGCCTGAAGACTGTTCGCACTTATCAATCAATCAACCAATCAACAGCCTCAAACAAAGCAATATTTACCGTTTCGTTTTCATTTTAAATTGTTCTATTTTTGTTTCTCGCCACTAAACGCCAAAAACCATCAAGTTTATATGCCCCAGTATGTAGGGTATATTCACAATAGTTTGTATAATTTATACAAAATTTGGATATTATTTTTTGAAGTAACTTAATAAACCACATAAAACCAAGCGCTTTGAAAGCGCACCCGAAAATCTTTGGATTTTGTTTTTCATTTTGGTTTGCGTGCCAAATATTTGAATAAGTGTATTTAAACTATTTGAATTTGTTAAGCATTTGCAAAGTGCTCGATCATTTGTCTATAGCTAATTAACGCCCTGAATGAACTTTGAGAGGAAATCTGTGGGTTTGGGCTCTTGGGATTCCTTCCAGTAGCGCATTATGTGACCTTTTTGCTTCCAGATCTCAACGGACTCCTTCAGCTCCATTTGGCCCTGCATTGCACAAAGGAAACATTAATTCGGTCCTTTGCAAGGATCAACAGCCGAAGATTTACCTTAATGACCAGCATATCGATGACGCGGATGTCGGTTACATGGCGATTCTTGACGAACTCCTCGCGCAGCTTGTCCCGGCATTGCTGAACGCTCATGGGTATATCGTAGTCCATAACTGTACGTGCATATACATTTGTTTATATTTGGCTTCGGAGCAGGCAGTTTGATGACATAACCAACGGACTTACCAATATAGGGCATTTGGCGATACCAGGCCTTGTACAGGTTGAGGGCACGTTTGCGCGCCTGGTCCCGGTCCACGGACAAGATGGGACGCACTTGTTGAACGGCACGTTTGACGGCTTCACGTCCAGCCATGTTCTTGTATTTGTGATTTTTCTACCGAAATAACTTCGTTGCAAAACTCTGCTGCTTCTTCCACGGCAGGCACGAACAGCTGACCGAGCTGCCAATTTCGATGAGAATCGATAGGAATGCTAACAAAAAATTTAAGTGTTGCAAAATTCGACGCATTAGTTATCGATAAAAATGTTTCTGGAGCTGCGCGCTTGAGTTTGAAATTTTATTATGCGTTGTGAGCGTAGCATATGTTAGATTTTAGTCATGCTTTTGCGCATTGTTTTGCCCGTCTATTGTGGGAATGTAAAGGACCGTCATTGTAAGCCCCGGGCCATGCACAAAAACTGCACATTGTCATTGTAACAATAATAGAGACAGCTGAGGCAAAAAAAAAAAAATACACTTTCATTCATTAAACCTAGCTATTGTTGCTGCTGTTGTTTTTGTTGTCAAAGCTGTTGTCGGTGTGCGCGCGCTGTTGACCGATCGACTCTGACTTTGCGCTCAGTTCAAAACACGTTATGCGCCTGTGCAGAGCGTTTTTGCGCTTAACCAATTTCAGTGCCGAGAGATTCGAAAGTTTTCTTGTCCACCCAGCAAACGCGTGTGATTTGTAACAGTAACAACTACGCAGACAAATTTTTGTCTATAATACGTTTTGTGCTTAAAAAATACATTTGTAATTTATTATGCAAATGCAGTAAGCGAGCTATAAAAATTTGGTAGGTCAACAATTTCTATTTTAATTGGCAGCGCCCAACAATTTACCATATGAGAAAAGAAAGCTGCAAAAAACGAACAACTAAAAAAACCACAAAAAATTTGAACAACATATCATACATATATGGAGGAACTGTATTTATTGTGCATAATTAAGCCAATCAAAAAAGTTTTGTGCTGTCGGCTTTTATCTAAGATAGAATTTCAACGAATTGCGTGTGTTTATTTGGTTTGATTCTTGATGCTTGCCATAAATTGCTTCAATTTGCAGCAGCTAAAGTGGCGCCAAGTTGACCAATATTATTTCCAGTTATGATAATTATTACTCAAAATGCTTTCTTTGTGTGTTCTTGTTTAGCGCGCCTCGCTTTTGCACTTGGTACGCAAATTAGTTTTGGCCGTTAATTGTAATTTTCTTTGTCAAGGTTGTAACGCGTTGACTGACGTTGAAGCCGGCCTAAGTGCACGTTCGCTTTTCTCCCAACAGTCCGTGTCAACACTTTTCTCCCTCCCCTTCTCTCTCTTCTCTCTCTCTCTTTCTCTTTCTCTGTGCTTGTATGTCGATTAGTGTTATTCAACCGGGCAAATAATATATAGACCGCTTTAAAGTCAAAAACAATCGCGACTTTACATGCACACTCGAATTCCAGTTCCAGTTTCAGCTTATCGTAATGATGTGCAAATATTGAATTAACAGCAAAAATACTACAGCCACTTATTAGCACATCGATTGCTATTGCTTACAGAACTGGCTTGAGTTCTAAGCACAAAAAAATATAAGATAGTAAGTAAAACGGGTCGAAAGGCTTACACATACCAGTTTACCTCCACAAGCGATTTATAAGATACGAGTACCGTTTAACGGCGACATACAGTGGGCCACGCCTTCGCCTCCTCTGGCCAAGTGGCAAGCACACACAAGTCAAACGGCTTTTAGTTGAACCCACCCAGCGCCTTGGTCGCAATTTCATGGCCAGCGCATAAAGTATGTTTATAAATTATTGTTTATATTGGCATTTAGCGCGCGGAAGCCGACGCCCGCATTAGGGCCAGCGAGTGTGACGTGTAATAGCCAAACACACACTCTGCTCGGGCCCATATCGTTGAAACAATCAAAGAATACACACAAGCCGAAAATTGCTGCTGCCAAAAAGTTATCAAATCGATACGAACAGCGCCTGTTAACATATTTTGTTTGCGTGCACCAATTGCTGGAATGTTTATGCGGGCAATCCAAACGTGATGGAGCTGCTATTCCAGTAAAAGCTTAGGTATGAATACCGGATTGGCAACGTTCTTAGTTTGCCGCAAAACGGGGAATTCTATGCGGTAATAGTTGTTTACAAATATTTTATTTCTTGTTCAATTACTTTTGTGCTTGTTCCCCAGTTAGATATTTCGTACCAGCATTTATTTTTTTTTGCTTACCAGGGAATTTCTATCTCTGCTTACATATCTATTTTCTTTGTTTAATCACTTTTGTTTAGCTTCTTTAGACGCCTGCTGGGGTGTCATTGTAAATTCGAATCCCCAATTTCTATTATGTTTACTAGGGGATTCCATACGTTAATAGCTGCTTACTCATCCAATTTCGTTGTTTCCTTAACTTTTATTTGCTCAAGTTAACTTCAGTTATTGTGTTGTTAAGAACCCCTGCTCAGGCGCCGCTGAAAATTCGTGTATGAAATAATTTTTTGTTTTTGGAAATTAGGGGATTCCAGTGGTTAATAGCTGCTTATATACACAATTGTATTTTATATTCATTTTTTTGCTTTTAGGAGTTGATATTTGAGTTGGGACCTCTGTTTGGGTGCCGATGAAATTTCGTGACTGAATTTTTTTAATTTAGGGAATTTCATTTCAATAAAAGCTGCTTACATTCTTGTTTTTCCCATATTTGTATTTTTAATTCTATATATCTGTGGGAATTCCATTTGTTAAAAGTTGCTCACAGAACTTATTGCTTAATTATTTTGCCTTATAAAGCAGATGTGATTTTTAAGATCCCAGATGTTGACAAATCCACGATTTATATTCAAAAGAACAATCATATTGTGATGAGTAAAGTTATCCTATAAAAAAGTCATTTTATATAGCACAGTTTAAATATTTACTGTTGCGTTTTTATGGTTTTTGCCTGACTGATAAGCAGCTCATGTTTAAAATAATTGTTTATTTACAAAACTCTCAGGAGACAAGTGCTTACTTCAACAATAATGCCGAAAGCACATTTTGCGAAATCTATATACAAATAAACAATAATTGCAGCCTTTGCAAACAATTAAATACCTGCAATCTCTGACCTAGTAGTATATTGCGCTATATTATATCACTTGCCAGTTATTGAATCGAGTACATAAACTATGAGTCAAGCGGTAAACAAGTTGTATAATAAGACACAAAAGTGAAAAAAAGAAAAACATATTAACAAATAGTTAACTACAGTAATACGCACTTTGAACGGTTTGCATACGGGATCAGCTGATCACGTGCCAGGCACACGTGTAAACCAACTATGAAGCGTAGCACTTTGGGCCAAGTTTATTAAATATTTGCACAAACCATTTATGTCAGCTTTACGATATTTGTTTTTGTGGGCGCCTTCTTAGCCAACGTCAAGTGTCGGAAATGCCATTCATTTTGGCCAACACAAATGGCAAATTATGCATAATTTGTGCAACAATTAAAGTAAACAAAATAAAAAAAAACTTACCAAAAAGGCATTTTGGGTAAATGTTTATGTTACAGACTGCGTCTACCTTTCACGATGGCGAGCACCTGGCTCTGCCGCCTGTAGGGCATTTGTTTAGTTATTAAGCGTCAACTTTACACATTTGCTGCTCAGGTATTTTATTTTCATTTTTTTTCTTTCCGTTTTTCATACATATTTATTTTGCGCTAGCTATGCGCACGAGCACTTTGCGCGATAACCGACAACAACAAGAGCAGCAGCAGCAGCAGCAGCAACAACAATAACAGCAACAACAACACGGACAACAGCAACAGTGACAACAACAACGACGCGACGTCGACGCCGACAGCCTGACGACTTCAGAGGTGCTTGTCAGTGTTGAAGTTGGTTCAGGTTCAGTTTCAGTTACGTTTTGGCGTTTTACGGTAACGCAGCGGACAACGACAACAATAATAATAATAACAATAACAACAATAGCAACAACAACAAAGGTGCGTGTTGGTATCTGTTGCCGAAAATGAAAAAAAATACAATAAAAAATACAAATAACAATAATAATTCTGCAAACGTGTAAATCATATCTGAGCGCATTCCATGCGATTAAAATTGCGCATACGTCGCGTTGCCCAAAAGAAGAATTGTATCAAGAAATACATGAAAAAGGCGAACAAATTAAAAGAAATTCTATGAAAAAGCCGCTTAGCATCTGTGCGTGACTCTGCGGCTCGACTGTCCGTTAAATTGCTCAAGTGTGGCCAATTGTCGCGTAGCTGTAAATTTGCAAAAATCTAGACTTACTCGTTCTATAAAAATCACACACACTTATATATATTCAATATATACTATATATAAACACGCTATTATAATGCTAAGCTGCCTTTGATCGGGGTTTTCACTTTTTCTTCAGCTTGCAGCTCGATTGCATGCAAAACTTTGTTATTACGAGCTACAAAAAAAATAAAAAAAGCAAAAACGAACCCAAGTATTTACCGCTATGCAATAGTTGCGTACCTTGAACCCAGTTTTTGTTTTTATTTTATTTTTATTTTTTTAATGTATTTTATGCTTTTGATTTTTATGCATAGAGTTTTCACTTTCTTGCAAGTCGAGGCCGTTAATCATATGATTAGATAATAAAGTTTTACAAAGCGTACAAGTTCTTTATTGGATTATGTTGCTTATCAGTTGCTGTTGTTACTTTGCTCCTATTCGAAATGCCTAAAATGGGTATATGGGTTTCTGCAGAAGTGTGTAAGAGGCCGAAGGCAACAATTTTGACCGCATATATTATTTATATTTTTTGCGCCGCTGTGTACAGGGTATGTTTTAGTCAGGCACTGTCGACTAGAGGCAGTCAGGCACTTGTTTCTTTTTTTTATTGCCGAAAAGTACTTGTCGCTATATGGCTGTCGATAAGATTAGCTTCTGCGTAGCACCTCAATTTCAATATTTAGACCTTAAACGGGCTTACAGACGTCACGTAGCGCCGCATATATATATATATATATATATATATAATTATTTATATATATATAAATAAACGCAATTCCCAGCTAAGCAAAACAAGATGTGTGTTGCCCGCACTCATTATAATAACAACTCAATGCAATTGTTGTGGCAATAGAGCTCGAGAGTTCACACACGCAGACGGTGCGAGTTGGCAACACACACCTCTTGGCCAAAAGGGGGCCAAGTAACCAATTTGATTTACCAATGATAGACGCACCAAGCTCACGCAACAACAACAAAAATAAAAGAGAAAAATAAAAAGAGAAATAGCCCAAAAGTTGAACAAATGTGAATGGCCTGTGGGTTTTTGGCTACGGGTTCTCTAGCTACCAAAAAAAAAAAGAAGATAAACTGGGACTGGGACCTGGGCCTGGTCTTTTATGGCAGCTTTTTATTTTTATTTATTTTTTGTTGATTGTCTCGCCGGATTTGTCACACCAGCCAGCAATTCACACCTCAAATTTTGCGCCAGAATTTTTGTTAACTTAGAAAACCCTTTATTTTTCTGGCTCATAAATAGCCAAGAGCTTTAAAACTGGCAAAATAGAGAGCTAGATTGTGGAGCCACAGCTGAAGATGTTGCTGAAAATGATATAAGAAAGTTGACAATCTATAAATTTCGTTTTTTGCATATTTAATGCAGTTATTTGTTAGCCATAGTCAGGCTTCAATGTAAACACTTTCGCTTTCTTTGGCGTTAAGCCAAGGTCTTAGGTTAAAAGCCGGTTTCGGTTTGGTTCAAGAGCAATATATAGCGAACATTTTCGAGATAAATCTTGTATTATTTTGTTATGCGGTATTTAAACTTTTGCATAATTTTTGCCAATTAATCAATGACTATTTATAAACTTGGAATTGCTTAAGTATTCGAAGAGTGTTTTTTTAAAAGTGCAATTTGTTGTAGTCAGCGAGAAATATTCAAATAGAGTTCCGTTCTTGCTCACCTTATGCAAATTTTGCTCAGTTAGATAGGAAAAAAATACAAGTAGGTTTGCTCCAGACGAGAATGTTCGACTGAAAGTTACTATAAACTAGCACTATAAACAAATTTATTACATTTTTAGAATATATTCACGTTAAATATTTGAACATATATTTCTTAATTACTTTATTCTTGCAGGGTATACTACTATTAAAAATATAATATATATAGCATAAAATATTAGATTTTGTTCTGCCTGTTGCAAACATCAGGAAAACTTTTTGATTCCCATTCATGCGCATTTTAAGTTTATAGGGTATATAAAATATACTTAAATCTCAGCTTATTCCATACGCAAAACGTTAGCTTCAAGGTCAATTCGGATTGTCAAGTACAGCTTCTGTAGTCCCCGCAGGCAATGAACAGATCATGAGCAAATGTTATTTTTTATATTTTATTTTTATTATTATATTTTTCAACAAATTTTTGAGGTAAATTAGAAAACACAACAGCGAGTAGAAAATGTGCAAAACAGCTTAAATTGTTTGTCATAAGCAGCTGTAGCTGAATTGAGCTGCATATTTGTATTTAATTAGCGAACCGCCAACCACCCGGCACCACCCACCCACCCCATTCGCACCACAGACATTCGCAAATATTGCAAAATAAGCCCCCCTCAGACGGCGGCAAAGTACAAACACCGGAGATTTCTGTGCAGTTTATTTAAGTTCTGTAATTGGATTTTTTTATTGTTGTTATCAATATATACACATTATATATATAGCTACACATTATTTAAATGTTTGTCATGGGTTTTTGGGGAGAGTTGAAAGACAAATAAATGAACTGGTTGTGCGGCACGTTCGGCAGCTTAGTGGAATGAATAATTAAGTCACTATGTCAATTCAATGAATGTCACAGCTCTGATATAAACACTCACTCCCATCCAGTTGCCAAGTGTATAAGTTAAGCCTTTGAATCGAGTGTATATTGGACTGAGTGTTTATTTGGTCAACACGTGTAACTGCTAAAATGCGCCTGCTAAATTTCGTAATGTAATTAGTTCAGGTGTTATTTTTATACTTTAAATAGAAAACAGTTCAAAGTAAATATTAACTGCATACTCCATTAGCACAAAGCGAATACTCTGCAATAGTTCTATAATATTCGCAAATAGCTTGGCAGTAGAAATATATTTAAGAGACTTCGAAATTTGAAGTTCTATTTGAAAACCTTTTTAGAACCAGATGTTTTCAGTGGAAAATTAAATCTCATTGTTTTTATATTTATTTCGTTTTTTTACATATATAAAAAAGTAATTTATTTACATAAGTTTCAGTTTTTATTAAATACTACGGGCTGAGTAATTTAAATATTTTTAGTAGAGTTATTTATTTTACCTAGCAAGTAATATATAAAAATATATAAATGTATAGTATATCTAGAGTATATATCTGAGTATATCTGTAAACATAAATTTGTTTACTTTGAATAAACTTGACAATATATTAATTCTATTTGTTCATATTTTGTGAATTATAATATGTTCTCTACATACACTTTTCAAAATATATTTTTATTTTTATTTCTATAAATGTCACATAAGTCCAGTCCCTCATCAATAATGTTAGAGATTCTAGATTGTTATGTACCTCATTTAGATGCATCGCAATTGCCAGACGCTTAGCCAGACGCCATAAAACAAGCAAGCAAACATACATAAAAAAAACAAAAAACAATACCAACAACAACAATAACAGCGACAAGTTCAATTACAACCGAACAATAAAATTGAAAATAAAATCAAATAAACTCTGAGGTGACCTTTGGCTAAGTAATTGAATGCGCATAGAATTTATGAGTAGCTGCAATGCAGGTCCATAAATTGCAGCTCTTAATTAAATTAGTCCAGACATTGTATACTGAGAGGATGGGAAAGGGGGAAGGTTAGACGGGCTGGCAATGAAAGTTCGGCATATCAGATGTGATCGGGTGTACGTGTGTTGGCACGCTGATAAGACCCCGGGCGAAAACCGGCTGGTCAGTCCGGCGGACAGACAGACAGTCAGTCAGTTGGTCACATGCACTGGTTGATCGATCTGTGCCTTGGGCTGGTCGCCTGTCAATTAGCCAAACATGTGGCCTTTTGGGCCACGTTGCGGCATTTTCGATAAAATGCAAACACTTCCAGCTAATTGATATTTAAGCATAGTACATAGCTCTATAAACAATCAATGGCATTTGTTTTGGGCACTGACAATGACCACTCGATGACCCTGGCCGTGCATTGTCCGCTGGCATTACGTAATTACGCATACGCCGTGTGAAACGGTGGCAAAAACAAATACTAACAAACTGCTAGCGAAAGTAAATGAACTGAATGTAAAGTTTTTGCATTGATGCCGGCCCGGGTGTGGGCTGGCCATGTGATTGATATTGAAATGATTGGGCTGAGTATAGATAAAGGCCCACAGTGCGGGTAAACGTGTCGTCAATGGGTGCCATTATATAACCCCGTCGATAAAGCAAAGAAAACCCAAGCCATATAAGTAAAACAAAGTGTAAAAAATACGAAAACAACGATCATCTATAAAGATATGTTGTCAAAGTACTTTCAACAAGCTGTTAACGAGCAAATTTACTATGCGGAATAGCCATCATTATCAAAATAAAAAAATATTTACCACTTTTAACCAGAATTAATTTAGATTAGCTATTAAAATATACTCATTATACCCTATCTATACGCTATCTAAGCACAGTTTCGATGTTTGTTTACTACGAATAATACCTGTATTAAATTTGTCATAGGAACGTTCAGCTTAAAATGTATTTTTTGTATGAACAACTTTTTAGTTTTGAAGATAAATAGATAGATGTGTATGTATACATCTTAGCAAATTATAGCTTTATTTTTCCTCGACAACTTATGGTAATGAATCTATAAAATTTCAAGATAATTATGCACATTTTTTATCTTAAAATGATAACAGCACCTTTTATAGATAGTTCGCTCTATAAATAACTGTTATAAAAAACTTATCAGTTGAATTGCTGGGTTTAAGCGTTCTTAAACACGTTTTATATGGCCGAGTTGCGGACTTTGTGCTTATTTGACCATTTCAAAAATGTTAATAAGTAAGTTATAAATTAGCCACTACCAAAGAAAGCTTTAATTGGCTTATTTATGACTTGATAAATGTCTGGGATTATCAATTCTGCAAACAATTGCGAATATTTCAAGTGACGACTGCCGCGTCACATTAATTAGTTAAAAATAAGTTAAAATAAACTCAGGCATTAAACAAATGATGAGTAATTGATTCTGTTTTGGGCCACTCGAAGTGCAGCTAATCAAATTTTTTCCAGTTAGCCAATGAGTCACCTCAAACAAAAAAAAAGCTGCCTAAGGCGATAGTAAAAAAAAAAAACGCTTAAAATGCGGCTGAGCGGCCATAAAAGCGAATAGTTTAAAGAAAGCAGTCGCAGCATTCTTGAGGTGCCGGACATAATAAAATAAAAATTTAAATAAAATTAAAATACAAATTTAAATGAAAATCAATAATAATTTTCTTAAAGTTGGCCACAATTTGGACAAATTTGATTTTAAACATTTTTTGAATTTGCCTGGTTTTCACCACAAATTAAACATGATTATGATTTGGGCAAAAACTGAACAAAAATTTGCATGCATTTGACTAATTTTTTTTCGACTCTTTTTTTTTGCTGGTAACATCTTTTACAGCTAAACAGAGGCAAAGCACCGTTAGACGACGGAAAGTAAAAGCGCGTATCAGATCCACACGAGACCCGCTACGAGACAATCTCTCACACACACACACGCACACACACACACAGAGTTGCAACATGGCCGATACCATCAACAAGCCGAGCATACAAATTCGCAGCGGTTTGCCGACCCCGCTCAGCGATAAGAGCCCCTCGCCGGCCACCAAGCTGCTGATCAGCCATGGCAAGCCCAACTTCACCATCGCCCGTTCGCCCAAAGTGGAAGACAATGTTAATCCGCTGTCGTCGCCGCAGCCGAATGCCAACAACAATTATAATCCCTACAAGTGCGCCAGCAACAACAGCACCGCCGGCACCAACAGCGCCAACGGCATCAACAACAACAACAACAACAGCAGCAGCAAATTTGTGGTCGGCACCAAGTTCAATGGCGTCTTTAAGCCCTCGACGGCCGCCGCCAGCTGGGCCAGCAGCAATGGCAACGGAGCCAGCGCGGAGCAGAACGAGGCCGCCAAGGTGGTGCTGCGTCGCCCCAAGCTGGCCGATGTGGAGACCCTGGCCGCCGTCGGTGAGGATGAGAATGTGCCGGAGTTTATACGCCGCCAGCGACGCATTCAGGAGCGCCTGGCCAAGGAGAATGTGCTGGACTTTGAGAATCGACGCAGCGGCTACTTTACGCACGTGATGATCTCGCCGGATTCGCCGAATCGCACCTCCTTCGTGGAGACGATGGCCAGTCCGGCCATTGTGCCCTCGCTGGAAATGCCGCTGCCGGCAAAGATCGAGGAGGAGGAGCAACAGCAGCAGCAGCCGCAGCCGCTGGCGGAGCCTCTGGCCAATGGACACAGCGAAGAGCCGCAGGCGGTGGTCACCAATGGCCACAACGGCGAGACGATCAGCAATGGCGAGTATGTGGCGCCCGAGGAGGTGGCCCAGGCCATCGAGGAGGTCAACAAGGCGGTGGCCGGCGAGGACGACGACAGCAAAGCCGAACTGGAGGACCAAGTGCTGGCCACCGCTGAGGTCGCAGTCGCCGCCGTGCTCGTGGCCGCTGCTGCGGAGCTGGAACCAGCTGCTGCTCCGGCTGCTGCTGCTCCGGCTGCTGCTGCTCCGGCTGAGCCTGTGCCCTCCGCTGTGGAGGCTCAGGTGGAGGTGGTAACGCCAGCCGCTGCGCCGGAGCCGGCTGCAGCCGTGCAGAATGGCCACGACGAGGCCATCACCATTTCCCATACCAATGGCCATACCAGCGAGGTGCCCAGCATAGCCACGCCCGATCCCAGCGGCGCGCTCGGCGTCAACTACGAGCCCAAGCAGGTGGTCAGCTTCGCCCAGGAGCTGGGCAGCGGCGAGAACAACTATCCCGATACGGTCAAGGTGCTCAAGGAGACGCCGGCGTCGCCAGCGGATGCACAGCTGCAGGAGTTGACCAAACTGAAGTTCGACATCCAAAGCGACGAACAGAACGAGGTGCAGGTGACGCCCGTGCTGCGTGCGGAGTAAGCGCTGCCCCGCCACGCCCCCCGCCCCCCGCCCCACCCGCTGGAGGGGTAACGTGTCTTAGTGCAATTTGTTATTAATCAAAATATTAACCATGTATTGTGTATTTTGTGTTAGCCACTAAGTTCATTATGAGAAATGTTGCCAAATTTAATTTTATGCTTTTGTGCATCAGTCAGTATCCGTAGACATATCCGTGTAGCACGCACACGCACACACACACTCGCATACACACACACACACACACACACACACACACTAAGCGCCAACTGTTGAGGCGGTCGCCATGCTAGGCGCTGACTTTCCCCGAGCGATCCCCCTTTGTGCCTGGCGACCAGCTACACTTAACTATGTTTACTTCAAACAATTTGCTTTATTTAAATAAATTATTATTATAAAACCATTTGCTGTTGTTCTAAATTAGTTCTACATTTTTTTCAGCTAATTTTTCGAATGTACAGCATAACTATTAAAAATAGTCTTACCGAACTATTTAAGAACCATTTTAAAACTCGCGATTGATTCTGAAAAATATATGCATATTTGAAAATAATTTTTTTTATTTTCGTAAAGTTCTCGTATATTAGATAACAGCAATCAATTTAAATAAAATGCTGAGATTCTAAATTAATTAATAAAAATAATCGATTTAACCATTTAACGGGTGAATTTGGATAAAATGTATAAGAAGGATTTTAATATGAATGTTGCTAGTGTTCCTAAAACGCATTACAATTTTTTAATTTAAAAGTATTCAATATTTGATTCAAAACGTATAATAACTAAGGTCTTCAAGATTTTAAGACATTCGTTTTTATACGTCTTAAGTACAGATAAAATGCAATTGTGAATAGCATTTTATTCACAGCTGACATTGAGAAAAGGAAGGTAAACCAATCTTGAGTGGTCAATGCAGTCACGAATAAATAAAAAAATATTTTCTATGTTGTGATTTAACAATTGAACTTTGGTATTTGTGAGGCCTTGCTGTTAGTTTAAATTATAATATTCCGTTTTTTTCTTTTCTATAATGATGAATTTCTTTAATTGGCTTGGTCTGTTAGCATGTTCTGCTCGTTTGATTGATTGATTGAGTAGGTGTGGTGATTATAAATTTGTGATTATATGTAGATAGCGTTTAGTTTTCATATTTTTTTTATAGCCAAGTACACTAAGAAAAGCGGGAATTATAAGGAAGAGATTGGCACACTTAAGAACAAATGTTCTAAGTTTAAACAATTATAATTAATTATTATATATTTTATATAACTAGGTTTATAAATAAATATTTCTTGATAAAAGAAAATAGTTTTCGTAATTTTTCGAATAATTTTGGTCTTGGCGCACTTCTGTAAAATCTAGAATATTTTTTTAGTGTTAATTTGAAATGTATCGGAAATTAAACACGTGCCCGAAAAAACACCTGTGCCGGTAAGTGTTCATAAAGTTGGGTGTTCGGTGAGCGTAACGCTCGCATATGGTAACCATGTCAACTTGTGTCCAGGTCGTTTGGCACCTCGGGGGTTGCATTGCTGACCAACATCTGCCGGGCTCATGTCCTGACCGTAGTGTGCGTTTAATCGATAATATAGCCAGGGGCTGTTTTTTTTTTTGTATTTTTGTATTTTGGCCAAAACAAAAGCGACCATGGGCCAAACAAGTTTTCAATCGAATCAGTTGGCTGTGGCGCAGCCGTCAGTGCGGCGAAAAAGCTAAAAGGAAAACCTGCCTAAATGAAAAGTGAAAAGCGAGGGTTTTAGGTGCGCCGTGTGCTAAATTTGAATGCTATTATGGATTTATGTCTTCGAGGCTCACAGGTAGGTGCGCATCGGTTCCCGCAGCTGTGGCTACTACTACTACCGTTTATCCGCAGATAAACCTCGCCGCACGACAAAAAACGAAGCCCAAGTACAATAGTCGCTCTCTGACCACTCTGAACAGTTCTGCGCCGCATTTGCGTCCACGTTCCGCGAACTTTCTGCACCAGCGCAGTCGCTCCTCGCCCTTTCTGGGACGGCCACAGTCGGCGGATCCGAAATTTGGACGCAAGTTGAGCGTCTATTTTGGGGACAAGGAGCTGCGGCATAGCAAACACGTAAGTAGCAGATGGGCAAGGTCAAGTGCGTTACACTTAGAGAAAATTGGTATAGATTAAAAACGATTTGATTTAAGAAAAGTTTTTAAAATCCCTAAATTCAATATTGACTTTAAATGTTAAACTAGTTGTTTTAATCAAAAGTAAAATAAATAGATACAATTAATATAATAAAAAAAATTAAAGCATAATAAAATAATTGCAATACATAGTAATCAGTAAATAAAATAAATGTAAGTAAAAAAACTTTCTAAATCGAGTACTGTTTTGTATTTTTGAATCCTTGACTTAAAAATTAGCTAAATTTATGAAAATAAAATAAAAAACAAATAAATAGAATAATAAAAGAAATAAATTTAGTAAAACAATACAAATACTTAAAAAGAACAAGTACAAAGTACAAAAAGTACTCAAGACATTCTTACAATACTTGATTTATTTATTTATTATTTATATAGTACTTAAAGCTTCTATACAAAATTCTTGGTTTAAAGAAAACTAAATTTTTGAAAAAAAAACAAGTACAAAATACGTATTCAAATAATTAAAAATTGAATAAAAGACTTAAATGTGCTTAAATGTGCTAGAAAAATTAATTTTGAATTCTGACTTCGATTTAATTTTGACAAAAATTGTACTTGATATAAATACCTTTGTTTTCTTGGAGTGTAATTTTCTCTCTGCTTGCAGCGTCAACTTTCTTCCACGGACCTGTTGAAATCGCTGCTGGAGGAGCCCATCAAGCGCAGCTGGCTGTGCCGCAGTGCCTGCAATTCTTCCACCGACGATCAGTCGGATTTCTCCCAGAAATCGCCGCACAGCAGCGTTGGCGAGCAGCTGGAACGCTTTCTGGTCAGCATGCCGGGCGCCGAGAAAACCAAATCCTATGCTTCCACATGGTCAACGGGCCAGGGACTGAGCACGGCGGCACTGCTGCAGAAGACCGCCAAGCCGGATCTGCCGGGTCGCGTCTCCTTCAGCAAGCCGAGCAGCCTGCAGCACGACGTGGACTCCAGCGACTGCGACAATGATAAGCAGGAGATGCGTGCCGGCTGCGGCAGCAACAGCAGCATCTCCGCACCCGGTCCGCTGGCACTGCCCAGTTTCAGCTATAACAACAGCAACAACAGCAACAGCAGCAGTCCGGGCAACAAGCTGGAGTCCAGCGACGCCACCGGCCAGAAGAAATCCGTGCACTTTGGCGCCCCAGCGGCGGGCAGCGGCAGCGCCGAGGTGCTCGCCGAGACGTACGAGTATCCCAAGTGCCCGTCGGAGAACTGCACGTGCAGCACACGCTCCTCATCCACGGCCAGCACCAACGAGGCCGCCGCAGATCTCAAATGCGCCTGCGATGCGCCCGGCTGTCGCTATGCCGAGGTCAAAACGCAGCTGGAACTGCCGACGCCGACGCCAGTGCCCAAGTCCGTTACGCCGGAGCTGAATGTGATTAGGGAGTACAAGCAGGCGGTGGGCGTGCCGCTGGACAAGAGCGTCAAGGCGCTGGAGCCCTTGAATAACATGGAGTTGCCCAACTATTTGGATAAGTATGCGACGCAGGCCAAGGACAAGCAGAACAATCTATCCGAGAAGAATCTCAGCTCGGCCAATGGCAGCAACAACAACAACAGCAACAGTAACTCGGTCAGTCAAGCCAACGGTGGCGCCACCTACCGGACGTCGGCGCAACGCAATTTTGGCGCGGAGAATAACTTTCTGCCCATTGTCCAGGATGAACGGCGGCATTTTGGCAACAACAGCTCCGATGCCGTCATTAGCAATTACCTAAAGATCGCTGCCACGCCCACATTTGTGGGCAAAAAGAAGGAGAACGTGAAGCCGGCCAGCGCCGAGCCGTGCAGCAGAAACAG
This sequence comes from Drosophila robusta, assembly GCA_035043565.1. NCBI lineage: Eukaryota > Metazoa > Arthropoda > Insecta > Diptera > Drosophilidae > Drosophila > Drosophila robusta. The sequence continues at coordinate 9,837,547 of JAWNMW010000584.1, forward strand.
CAACAAGTCCAAATTTCTGGCCAAGAGCCTAACGACCGGACTGGGCGGCAAGCTGAAGAAGGCCGTCAGCGTGGGCAGCCTGCGGGAGGAGCGCAAGCTGAGCGAATACAATCTGGACAAGGTGGACAGCTGGATGAGCATGCAGGAGCAGAAGCAGGCACTGGCCCAGTTTGAGGTGCTGCACAAGCAGCAGGTCCTGGATGAGCTGGAGGAGGCCAACGATAACGATAGCGCCTCCCAGCTGTCGCTCAAGTCGAATGAGGATTCGCGATGTTCGACCTACGATGAGATTGTCTCGGTCATCAAGGAGATCGAGGAGGACAAGAAGCGAGGTGACTTGCCAAATTCCTGGACATAATTCCAGCATCGTCTATAGACAAACACTTTTCAGATAACTTTGCGGAGCGTTTGCCCAGCGAGCTGAACCTGAAGCTGGATTCACGGGCCGAGACGGCGGACACGGTTAGCCAAAACGGCGACAAAATGCCGGAGAGTGGCGACAAATACAAGTGAGGAAATTATATATGCATATTTAATTTATTATAATACATTGGGGCACAGATCATATGCATTAAATTGTATATTCCCTGACATAGGATTTTGTTGAAGGAGAGTTCCTTCTTCTTTCCTTTTCTCCCTCTCTCCCTGTCTGAGAACTTTCTATAAAAAAATGCTTCTGGGTTGAAGGTATTTTGATCAAATTTCGCCAGCTTTCAAATTATTTCCGGCTACTGCAAATTAAAATATTTATAAGAGAATGTTGTTATTATCTCTTTCTATGTCAGAAGTCTGTAGCTTAAAGCATTTGATTGACTTATTCCATAACATAGTTTCTTCACAAGCTAACTGACCTGAAGCAAGAGTCTTATAAATAATATAATTTGGTTAAAGGTTTGAGAATATCTTCATTCAAAAAGAATTTTTTTAGAAAGAAAGGCTTTAGTAGTATCAAATCATATTCTATCATCATATACGTTTTCTTTTTCTTATGACAGTAAAACCTTTTAAAACTAATTAATCGCAGGGCTTTATTAAAGTTCACAAGTTCAGAGATTGGTTGGGGATCTCAACTCTTTTCTATATTCTTATGTTTTTTTTCTGTGTCCCTTTGTTACTTCAAAAAAAGGATTCATAGTGCCATGGTTTCTCTGTCTTGTTGTCTTTAGCATTAGCTTTTTGTAACTTTTTTTCTGCAACTATTCCTCTATAAATAAAAACCTTGTATATACTTGCCAGAGATATATTGGCCTATCTGAATAATGTGGAGAGCAGCTGCGATAAAACGCTGATGGAAACCCGTCGCTCCATTCCAGACAGCAATCGCTCCGAGGTGGAGTTTGTCGTGGAACCCGATGTCACCGATGAGGTGCCCAAGTGAGTTCAAGTCCCATCAATTTATAGACTTGATGTACTATAGACAAAGCTAACCTAGGCTTTCGGAGCTGCTGATGCTGCCCAATCATCAGCTGGCGCGTCGCGTGATCGCGCTCAGCCTGCGGGCCAATGAGCTGGCCAACGCGATCCACATGTCGAAGGAGCACGTGCTGCAGCTGCGCAGCGAGAAGCAGAAGTCGCTGCGCGCCGAGAAGTCCAACAGTGCCACCAAAATGCGCGACCAGAAGAAGCACTACGAGGAGGTTGTGACGCGCCACCAGGGCTTCATTGAGCAGCTGCTCAAGGACAAGGGCTCGCTCTGCGAGAAGGTGGCGGCGCTGACGCGGCGCCTGGAGAGCCAGAATCAGGCGTGGGAGCATCGACTGGAGACGGAACTGACGCGCGCCAAGGAGACAACAATGGCGGGCGAGAAAATACGCCGGGAGCGTTGGGTGCGCGAGAATACCAAGAAAATCAAGGTGCGTGAGGTGTGGCGGTATTGAGGGTCTATTCATGGGTTCATTACTTGGATAGAATCCAATCAAGAATCGTTTTTTGTGTTTAATAATTACGTGAACGAATTGTGAAAACTCGTATTCCTTTCCTGTGCTTCCAATTCCTTTCACTCGGAAGGATTGTTAAAGTTCCCATCAAATTAAACCTTATTTCCTATGGCTTTTTGTAAAGTACACTTGCGTAAAATTTTAGAATGTAGAAATTATTTGTTGGCTAATAATAAGTCTTAAGTGGGTTAGGTTCAGAATGTGTAGAAACTCCTAGCCTCCAAGAATCATTTTCTGTGTTTGTATGTAAGGTCTACTTCTATTCTTCCCTGTCATTAATAATTTCTATCATAGTCTATCTCATCAATAAACATTTCTTGTGGTTATTTGAAAAGATTGTAAAAACTCCCTCTCTATCTCCTAACTCGTAACACTTTTTTGTTTGATAGATATTTGATACTTGAAGCTATTTGTTAAGCTCACTTGTAAAGATTGTCAAAGCTCCTTTCCGTTGAAAACCCGTTTCCTTTGGTTAAAAACTCCTCAATGGTCTTGTGCGATAGTGCTTTGTTTAGTCTGCTTGAATAGTTTGTAATAGCTTCTATTAATTCACCACCAAACTTTTCCTATTACATGAATAAGCTTTTCTGTAAAATCTTCTTTTATACTAATTATCCTTTCCTATGTTTATTTGGTAAATTTGCACAAACTCCTTCCTTTGCTATAATTAACCGACTGTTCTCGCCAAAAACAGGAGCTCACCGTCAAGGGTCTGGAGGCGGAGATCAATAAAATGAACTGCGATCATCAGCGTGAGGTGACCGAGCTGAAGCGCTCGCATCAGATGCAGCTGCTGGATGCTCTGGAGGAGGCGCGCATTAAGCACGAACAAATCGAGAACGGCATACGCGAGAGCTGTGCCCAGGATCGCGAGGCCATCATTGAGAAGGAGCGCACTGCGATACGGGAGCGACTCGAGCGCCAGCTGGAGGAGGAGCAGAAAACGCAGGCGGAGCTGCGACAAAAACTTGCCGACGATTTTGCCGCAGAGCGTGAGCGGCTGCAAGCGGAGCTGCGGCAAAAGGATAGCGAATATCAGGCGAAGCGACAGGAGGCGATGCGGGAGCAGGACAACGAGCTGGAGCAGGCCAAGTTCGAGATGCAGGAGAAGATGGCCAAGCAGGAGGAGAAATACCAGAATCGCATCAACACCGTCGAGCAGCAATATCTGGCCGACTTCGAGCTGTGGAAGACCGAATACGAGAACAAGTGCAAGCTGGCGCAGGCGGAGAAGGAGAACGCCATCAGGCAGCACTACAGAGCCGAGCGGGATCGCCAGCTGGACGAGCTGGTGGTGCGCATGGAGGCGGATGCGCTGCAGAGCGGCGAGGAGCACGACCAGAAAATGCTGTACGTAAGGCCGAAGATCCAATAAACTTAATGCTAATGTTGACTCCACAGGCGGCTCAAGGAGAAGTACGAAAAGGATTTGCAACTGGCCGAAAACGTGGAAAAGTCGCTGCGGGAAAAGTACGCGGAGACGCGTGGCAAGCTGGCCGAGGCGGATGCCCAGGTGCGCAATGGCCAGGCGGAGGTGCAGCAGCTGCAGCTGGAGCTCAGCCACAGCAAGAAGATGTGCGGCGACTTCATCAACGAGCGGGACAAGCTGCGCGACAACCTCAACGCGGACATTCAAAACGAGCTGGGCGTGCTCAACGAGCGCCACAAACAGGAAATGGAGCAGCTGCAGAAACGGTCAGTCGGTGGATCTATTTTATATATATTAATATCTATTTTTTATTTCTATTTTTATTTTTCCCAGGGTTCATCACACCATACAGCGTCAGGAGGAGACCATTGAGGTGCTGAAGGGCGACAACGATCAGCTACGGCAACAGTGCCTCAAATTGAATGCAGTCATCAGACAGCAGCGCAAGGACTATTGTGTTAAGTAGTTAGGCATTATTGAAATAAACCAAATATACAAAGGTATGTTTACCTTATACAAACCACATTTCGAGTAAATCATTGGGGGAAAATATTTTACGTAACGTATGTGAGGCATCTTGCAATATTATGGTAAGTAATTCATGAAGGCGGGGTGACTGCGGGCGTTCTTGTGGGCGTGGCCGGGATATCAAGGTCGCAAATCCCCCATAATTTTGTCAAAACTGAACCGATTTTCATGTTTGATGTCAATTTGTTCATGGTTTGTCCTCTAGATTAATTCTGCATTTCAAATATATGAATTTTTGAAAATAATTTTTTTTTTAATTTTTTGGCAAAAAAAGCATGTACCCCCCCTTACTCATTTTCGAAAAATTTTTTTTTTCAAAATTTAGAATCCGGAATTTCCATTTTTAATCGATTGTCTTTATCACAATTAGTATAAAAAACAACATTAAAAGTGATTCTGAGGGGGTCAAATTTTTTGTCAAAAATCATGCAAAAATTTACAAAAATTTTGACATGTAAAGCTCTCGGATCCATAGCTCCCAAATTTCAAACGCCCATAACTTTGTCAAAACTGAACCGATTTTCATGTTTGATGTCAATTTGTTCATGGTTTGTCCTCTAGATTGATTCTGCATTTCAAATATGTGAATTTTTGAAAATAATTTTTTTTTTAATTTTTTGGCAAAAAAAGCATGTACCCCCCCTTACTCATTTTCGAAAATTTTTTTTTTCAAAATTTAGAATCGGAATTTCCATTTTTAATCGATTGTCTTTATCACAATTAGTATAAAAAACAACATTAAAAGTGATTCTGAGGGGGTCAAATTTTTTGTCAAAAATCATGCAAAAATTTACAAAAATTTTGACATGTAAAGCTGTCGGATCCATAGCTCCCAAATTTCAAACGCCCATAACTTTGTCAAAACTGAACAGATTTTCATGTTTGATGTCAATTTGTTCATGGTTTGTCCTCTAGATTGATTCTGCATTTCAAATATGTGAATTTTTAAAAATAATTTTTTTTAAATTTTTTGGCAAAAAAAGCATGTACCCCCTTACTCATTTTCGAAAAATTTTTTTTTTCAAAATTTAGAATCCGGAATTTCCATTTTTAATCGATTGTCTTTATCACAATTAGTATAAAAAACAACATTAAAAGTGATTCTGAGGGGGTCAAATTTTTTGTCAAAAATCATGCAAAAATTTACAAAAATTTTGACATGTAAAGCTCTCGGATCCATAGCTCCCAAATTTCAAACGCCCATAACTTTGTCAAAACTGAACCGATTTTCATGTTTGATGTCAATTTGTTCATGGTTTGTCCTCTGGATTGATTCTGCATTTCAAATATATGCATTTTTGGAAGTAATTTTTTTTTCGAATTTCCAAAAAAAGCGTGTACTCCCTTGTCACTTCGTTAACGAGTATAAAAGCAACGTTTGTTTTAAACTTCTGGTAACGCCCAAGATAGCTCAGTCAGCATCAATTTGTTAACATGATTAAAGGCAGCTAAGATCAGCTTAACTCTATTGGTTAAATTGTCAAATATCTTATTGTTTGATAAGCAACAGATGAAAACGCATATTGTATGCAAATAATTTACAAATGCAGATAAAAACCACTTAAAAAATTGTGTTATTAAAAAATAAATAACTCCATTATATCACTCCAAGTAATTGCTTGACATCGTTTGGGACCTCGCACGGCAGCTTGGGCGAAATCTTGGGCACATAGGTGCTGTTCGTCTCCAGGCCATTGCATTTCGGGGCCGACGAACAGACGAAGCGTCTGGGGCGTCCACAACTGCCCGTTTCGAAGGTAAATTGTTTCTCACCGATGGGCTTGAGGTACGCACAGGGCTTTTCCAAATTTACTATCGAATCGGGTGGCATATAGCCCAATGGGTAATTATCGGCAATGTAACTGAACATGTATTTCTCATAGCTATTTAGGCCAAACCAGTACTCGTCCCGATATTTAGCATTTAGCTTCTTTTCGATTTCCTGAAACGCCTGTTCCGAATCCATATTGGCCAAACAGAGTCTTTTGCTCTGGCACACAAACAATGCATCAAACCAATCCATCTACATTATAAATAAATGAATATAACAATTATATATAATATATATTTGATGTGGCCTTGGACCTATACCTTCTTCTCGCTGAAATAGTGACAGGATCCCCCGGTTTGCCCCTCCCGAATGTGGTAAGAGTACACAATAAATGCCAGCAGTACTATTTTCAACATGACTTCACTCAAATGTGTCTCAGGCAAGGAAATTGTATTTAATTTTATAATAAATAGTGATGAAACGTTATATAAATAGTGGCAAATTGAATAAGGGCCGGTATAAATGGATTCGTAATGCCGTAAAAGTGCATTTTATTTTACCTATCTCGTTTACAAATAGGATTTGCATGATATCCATTTTCCTCGTTGATTATCTCGTTATTACATCTCATGGAATCAACGCACACGTATCTTTTCTTGTGCTGGCAATTATCCGATTTAACGGTGTATTTGGTGGCATCAAGGGGTGTCAGATACGCGCAGGGACTGTTCATATGAAGCTCGGACTCTGGGGGCATGTACTTGATGGGCTCGTGTGTGGTTGTGTATTTGAATGATGTTGAGTTATTTGCGCTCAAACCAAACCAATAATCATCTTTAAGATCCTCAGCTCCTCTTTCCAAGTACACAAAGGGCTCCAGGTTGTCGAAGCTGGCCAGGCATAGATTATTGCTCTCACATGCCGTTAGGGCGTCTGTCCAACTCAACTAGAAAATTTGCGTTTTTTTTATAAATGCAAATAATCATAAATTATAATAATTACATCGTTACCTACCGTTAAATTGCTAAAGTAATAACAATTTCCTTTGCATTCGTTTTGATAAATAAAACAGAGCCACAGAACCAAAACGTAAAATATTCTTTTAAGCTCCATTTGATGTTGTTCCAGCTTTGCCAAGTGCTCGAATATTAATACGTGTTCATTTAAATAGAAATTAAAGCGTTACAAAATGTTCGCCACGCCTTTTGTTGGGAATTAAATTCAATTTAGTTTGATTTAAAAGTACGTTAACACATAATTTATGCCCATCTGGCAACGCTCGGCTGCTTAACATCCACACGCAAACATCATCAAAAAATGTTTACAACGCACTTTAAGTTTTATAATGCGCTATATGATTTGTATTTCGATTACAGCTTAAAAATCCTTAACTAAACTCAACTTATCTTAACTTTAACAAAAAACTGTGAAATATTTAAAATAATTTCAGCGCTGTTAATGCGCATTTAAATTATGCATATCTAGCAGCGCTCAGGTGCTTAAGATCCACAGGCAAAAATCGCACACAACGCACCAACTATTTCCGCGCAGTTGGCAACGCTCAGCGCACAGCTACCAATGGCATCCACAAATACAAACGTAGCCCAAGTGAGTGCAGTTAACAGGTTCCACAACTGAGAAGCAGAATCGACAGCAACAAAATGCGTACAACAACATTTCCAACAAGCGACTTTCGTTTGGACTTTATTCGTTTCTGTGCCGTCGACGCTGTCGGAACTATTTAAAAATAAACGCGCAACGTACCAAAATTAGCCGACTACAAATAAATCTATAGCTAAACTCTCAAATCAAATTCAAAACTTCAGTACAAAAGCAAAAAAATAAAATCAACAACAACAAAATAAAACCGAAAAACTAAGCAAATTCTTTCAACATGTTCAGCTCGTTTACAGGTAAATCTAAGAAATATAAAAAAATAACAGCTAAAGCTGTATGTGAAAGTTTTCGAATTAGAAAATTAAGAGACACTTCCATGTATTGTATTGCCCAATTAAATATGCAGACACTGTTTGGTATGTGGTATGTGGCATGATGACATTTCGAACGACAACAACAACAAAATGGAAAAAAACAACTAAAATAAATTAATTGTGGGACCTTGCTTTGTGGGTTGTGGTACAACCTATGACCGCATTGCAGGATTAGAATAGAATTACATCATCGTCAGAAGCAACAACAAAAGCAACAAAAAAAAAAAGAAAAGAGAAAAGGAGTAGAGCAGCTGCCCAGTCCCAATAAGTAGACACAATTAATTGTCCGCTACGGTTACGTTTACTTATAGAGCTTGCTGTTGCTGCTGCTGACGATGATGATCATGATGATGATACGTCAGCGTAAGCCAATTATGGCGCAGTATATATATACAGACGTGTCTGAACTATAAGTTGTTCTTCTCGCTGACACAACCCACACCCAATTTGATGCGACATTTATACATACATATGGACATATGTACATATATATATATATATGTATACATATAATATAATTATATTGGCGTGTGTGCATAAACACATTTATAAAATCTATACATATTGGATATTTTTATATATATATTAATTTTTTTTTGTGATATTGTTTTGTGTTTTTTACTGAAATTTTGAACATTTTCTGCGAATTTTTTTCTTCAAATTTAAAATTTATATTCGCTCTTTGATGTATTTTAGAGTGTGTACAATGTACACACGCACACACACACACACACACCAACACACCACAAAAATAAATGACTCTATTTCCGTTACTGAAAAATTCTTCACTGTCAGTTTTCTCGTTTTCCTGCTTTTGGGAAAAATTGGAAAAAACAAACAAAACAAAATATACTGAAACATTGACACATAAGCGCATATCTTTCAAGTATTTCATAGCATTTTCATTTGGACTATGATGAAATATACTTTAATTTAAATTCTCTGTTTCCACTTAATGCAAACAGATGCTTCCAAATGTAAGTAAAATCGTTGTTTATGTAAATATATACATATAAGCAAAAGTATTTTGCAAATCTTTTAGCGTATACTCACAACTATCAAAGATAGCTACACTCACAAAAAAAGTATTGTATAAAATGTTCTTAAGGTCATAGAAAAATTTAATTTCTAGGAAGAACATTTTCTACCAATTGTGTTAGAAAATTTCTACAATAGAGACAATGTAGAAAATTTTCTACCATTAGTTTAGAATGTTTAAGAGGTTGTATTACAATTTTCAAAATTCATATAACTTTTTTCTTATTTCTTAAATTAAATTCATTACTCAACTCAAAGAATACTATATACTATATATCTAAAAAAAATGTTTACTACTAGATTATAATGATTTATAAATTTTTTAGTAAATAATGGATTTAAAATTTTTAGAGTTATACTTATTCTATTGACTTTTTGCAATTAATGAAAGCCCCACTTTTTTCTGTGTGTACCCAATTTTCTTTTTTCCAACACTATAAATAGCATGCATTCACATTATCAGTAGATCAGTAGATGGAATATTTCACATTATCAGTAGATCAGTAGATGGCATATTTCCCTATGCCCCAACAACTTCACCACCCCTTTCCCGCCGCTCCCAATAATAAATTGAAACCATACAATTGACTTATTTATATCGATGCCAAGTGAGATCTCTGGCGTTTTATTTTTGCAACGAAAACTGGGTTTAGACAAACTTATTTGGATTTGGGGCTAGTTCGGTAATTGATTTTGTGGTTGCCGTTTCAATTTCTATGTTATCTTCCAATTTTTTTGATCTCATTAGTGGTCCAGGAGGTTTTTCTTCTAAATAATCCCTTAAAGCTGGTGCATCCCCTGCGTCCTCTTCAGCCGGTGCAGGATTCTCTGCTCCCTCTTCAGCCGGTGCAGGATTCTCTGCTCCCTCTTCAACCGGTGCGGGATTCTCTGCTCCCTCTTCGGCCGGTGCAGGATTCTCGGCTCCCTCTTCAGCCGGTGCGGGATTCTCTGCTCCCTCTTCAGGTGGAGCAGGATTCTCGGCTCCCTCTTCGGCCGGTGCAGGATTCTCTGCTCCCTCTTCGGCCGGTGCAGGATTCTCTGCTCTCTCTTCAGGTGGTGCAGGATTCTCTGCTCCCTCTTCGGCCGGCGCAGGATTCTCTGCTCCCTCTTCGGCCGGTGCAGGATTCTCTGCTCTCTCTTCAGCCGGTGCAGGATTCTCTGCTCCCTCTTCGGCCGGTGCAGGATTCTCTGCTCCCTCTTCGGCCGGTGCAGGATTCTCTGCTCCCTCTTCGGCCGGTGCAGGATTCTCTGCTCCCTCTTCGGCCGGTGCAGGATTCTCTGCTCCCTCCTCAGCCGGTGCAGGGTTCTCTGCTCCCTCTTCAGCCGGTGCAGGAGTCTCTTCTACCTCAACATCTGGTGGAGATTCTGGTACCTCGTCAGGTGCTGCTGGAGTCTCGGCTGCTTCTTCAGCCGGTGCAGGAGTCTCGGCTTCCTCTACAGCTGGTGCTGGAGTCTCCGCTTCCTCTGATTCTGGTTTACTTGTTTCCTCATCATCCGATGGGATCTCGTCAGATGCAGTTTCACCCGGTGCTTCTGCTTCTGTTTCCGCATCCGAGTCGGCCATTGATTCTCCTGATGCTTCCGCCGATGCCCCATCTTCCGCTGAATTCGAATTATCAACCTGCCGCGAATCGCTTTCCATACTTTCCTGATTGCTCCCCTTCTGATCCTCAATCGCCTCACCTTTTGCCGCGTCATGATGGAAATGATGCAAATGCTCATGGCTATGATGCTCATTAATCTTCTCATCCGGCGTTGGCTGTGCGCACTTATCCTGACTCTGTTGGCACACAAAATACTGCTTTTCCTGGCAATTTTCATCGGTGACTATGGTGCTATTCTCCCTAAGTCGCAACTCCAAGCAATCATCCATATTGGAACGCAGCGTTGGCTCAACGGAATCCATCCCGCCAAAATAGCGCACCGGACGTCCAGTGCTTATATAGGTGAAGCGACCCTCTGTCTGAAGATCATTGCCACCGAACCAAAAGTCATCCATGTTGGCACGCGTGCGAAGGAATTTAATTATGCCGGTGAACTCTTCTTCGGTGGCCAGATCAGCCAGATTCAGGCCCTTGCGCAGGCAATTGTTCTGTGCGCCAAACCAGTTCAGCTGAAAAATCGTACAAAATTCTTCCCGAATAATTAACGTCTTCGGTTGCCAAATATTTTACTTTTTACTTTACCTTTTTGCCAGGAAAATAATAACATTTGCCGTTGACCTGACGCAAGTACCGCTTGCCACAAGGACCATTTTTGTCTGGTTTCTTACCCCTGGCACGCCTAGCACCTCTCGCTGTGAGCACATCATCTGGATATACAATGATTAGGGTCAATATCACAATTTGCAGTAACCTCATGGCTGCAGGCGCCTCTCTGCACAAACTGTGCACATTTTGTGTTTTTCTTCTATATATACACTCTTGACGGGCGTGTCAACTTCATTATATATGCCCATTATAATATCTATATACAAATATAATTTTTATTGCGTGTTTTGAGTGGTTCGATTGCCTGATGGAGAACAAATCAATTAATTTGAATTTGTTGCGGTTGTGGTTAGAAGTTGGTGGGTCAGTAAAAAGAAGCTGTTTAAATTTCGCAAGCGTAGAAAGTTGGGAATCTTAGAACCTTTGTACCGAAACTTTGAGATGTGCATTTCAATGATCACGCAAAGAACTAATTATGATTACTTCTGTGATCTGGCAACCCTATGCAGTAACCACATAATTTGGGTCTAAGGCAAATATCTCTGGATTTTTCTACAAAAAGTTGAGAATAATTTCATTGACTTCCAAGGCCTGAGTCACCACATTCTATGTTCGTTTCCAAAATAAAAAAGCTTTAATTTTAAACATATAAGTCGATGACAAACAAGGAACTCGCTTGGCTCTAAAATCTACAAGGCTGAGATCTTGAGATCTTTGGTACGGTAACTCTATATGTGCCATATATTAAAATTTTGGTGAACCAAACCTATATCATTCTTATAGAAATTTTAGTTAACTTCTAAGATTTCTACCTCTTTGAACTCGCAAAAAAAGACTTTGTTTCTTATGATATAGAGTAACAAAATATTTAATTTTTCTTTAGGATCTTTAGGGATCTTTCGCCGTCTGTTTATTAATTTTAATTAAATTAATTAAAGTAAGTAAGGCGCCAAATGTGTTTTATGGTTCTAACAAAACTTGAGCTACTTAGGTAGAAATCGTAGCTGAGACCCTTAGCTAAGATCTTACTTATGATCGTTGGCTAAGATCCTTGGCTGAGACACTTAGCGATAAGTGATAGCTCTGACTTTTTGGAAGACCTTTAGATAAGAACTTTAGATCCATAGCTAAGATCCTCCCGTAAGATCCATAGCTAATAATAACAAAGATCCTTAGCATCTCAACTAACTTAGCATCTTAAAACCGCTGGCTAAGATCCTTAGCTAAGATCCGTAGCTAAGATCCTTAACATTTTGCTTACCTAAGATTTTTGTTAAGATCGTTATCTAAAAACCTTATCCAAACAAAAAAACCGCTAAAACCCCTAGCTATTTCCAGTCGCAACTATTTCCGAATTTCATATTCAATTCCCTGAATACCATTGGCCTATTGTTTTTATTTCGTTTATTATTTATACACGTAAACTTTGTTTCTTTCGAATGGATCTACTTTATCAGTATCTATGATGGTGGTGGAGCTACAGCTGTGTCTTCTTAAGCTGGTTGTTCTTCGCCCTCGGCTGGTGCATCTCCACCCGCTGGTTGTTCTCCTTCCTCAGCTGGTGCTTCTCCGCCCTCAGCTGGTGCCTCTCCGCCCTCAGCTGGTGCCTCTCCGCCCTCAGCTGGTGCCTCCCCGCCCTCAGCTGGTGCCTCTCCGCCCTCAGCTGGTGCCTCTCCGCCCTCAGCTGGTGCCTCTCCGCCCTCAGCTGGTGCCTCCCCGCCCTCAGCTGATGCCTCTCCTCCCTCAGCTGGTGGCTCTGCGCCCTCAGCTCGTGTCTCTGCGCCCGCAGCTGGTGTTTCTCCGTCCGCAGCTGGTTGTTCTCCTTCCTCAGCTGGATTTTCTGCGCTTCCAGCTGATAGGTGTACTACTTCACCTGGAGCCTCTGGTTGTTCTGCACTCTCAACTGACGTCTCTCCATCCGCTCCTGGTGCCTCTCCGCTTTCAGCTGGTGTCTCTTCACCCGCAGCTGGTTCCTCTCCGCCCTCAGTTGGTTTTTCTCCACTCTCGGCTGACGTCTCTCCACCCGCTGCCGGTGCCTCTTCGCTCTCAGGTAGCGTCTCTTCACCTGCAGCTCCTGACTGTCCGCTCTCAGCTGACGTCTCTCCACCCGCAGCTGGTGCCTCTCCGCTGTCCGCTGGCGTCTCTTCACCCGCAGCAGGTGACTCTTCACCGGCAGCAGGTGACTCTTCACCCGCGGCAGGTGTCTCTTCACCCGCAGCTGGAGTTTCTTCTCCGACTGGTGTTTCGTCAGCCGGTGTCGTGGCGGTTAGCTCGGAATAATTCATGTACAGCGTAGTCTCACATTCTTCACACGGTGGATTGACGTCCTCCTCCGATTCTTGTGTTTCGGGTGCATCCTCAGCGCTCTCCACTGGGGCTGGCGTCATCTCGATCTCCATAGCCTCCTCCTCCTCGCTGGGCTCGCCGATGTCGTGATGGAAATGATGCAAATGCTCGTGACTGTGATGTCGGGGCTTGCCGGGACCACCGTATTCGCAATAGCGTTCCGAGCAGATGAAGTACTGCCGCTCCATGCAGTTGTCATCGGCGACAACTGTCATGTTGTTGCGTATGCGCACCTCCAGGCAATCATCGCACTCCGAATGCTCTGCCGCCTCCACAATGCTATAGTTGCTAAAATAGCGCACCAAGCGACCATTGCTGATGTACTGAAAGCGTCCCTCGGTTTGCAGATCGTTGCCGCCAAACCAAAAGTCCTCCGTGTTGCCCTTGGAGCTGAGGAACTCAATGGCCCCATTAAAATCTCGTGGATTGCCCAGATCGGCCAGCGTTAGGCCCTTGCGCAGGCAATTGTTCAGTGCGCCAAACCAGTTCATCTGCATGGGCGCAAACGGTTGATACATCAGCCGGGGGAATTTGTTAGGGGGGCAGGATGCCACTTACCTTTTTCACGGAAAAGTAGTAGCACTTGCCATTGATGCGGCGCAGATAGCGACGCGGACAGCCGACGGCTGTGGTCTGCAGCTGCTCCCTGTGCAGGACACTCAGCACGGCAATGAGCGCAATTATGAAATGCTTCATCTCTCCGGACCAATGCACCATTGTGTGCTCTGCCGCTGCCCGCTCCTGTACTTATATCCTCCCCTAGCGTGCAATTCACAATCCATTTGCCATGGCCCTCAAGCGCAATGATCATGCCAGCCTCTTATCGTCCATTCCGCAAAAGGCATTCCCAACTGCCCAACTAATTCAATTAGCATGACGCGAGCGTGACTGGGGCGAGCGTTCCGGAATAGTTTACGGAACACTTGAGGCGCTGCCCTCAGCCAATTTTCGTCAGTCTGACGGCGATCGCCTGCGATGTTTCTGGGTCACGATTGGGGTTATGTATTTAATTGAACACTTGACTGTGAGCTATAACTTTTACACTTAAAAAAGTAAATAAACGTCGGCGGAAGATATTAAATATTAACTAGCTTCTCTTTCAATTAAAGCAAAAACTATATATAATAAATACATCAAATATAAACAAAAATATAAATCAAATTATAATAGAACTCGAAGATTAATATATCAATAAATTTTTAAAAATGTCAATTTTCTCAGATATATTTTTTCCATTTGAAATGTATATTTATCCTAAATATATAGCTTATTTAAATAAATATATGTATGTCGTGTATTTATCCCAAATATAATTTTTAAATTATATGTGTTATATATTTATCTTAAATATATTTCAGTTTTCGCTTAAGGGAAGTTTATTTAGGTTCTTAAAAAATTTAAATACTCAAGGAATGACATTTAATTATTATATAACATGTTTAGAAAAACTTGTTGTCTGAAGCGTTCTATATTTTATATGTATATCATATTCACTTTTGCAAATTATATATATTTTATTTTCTCATATTTAAAAGCTATCAATTATCTTCGACTTGTATACTGGAAAATAGATCTTTCATTATGGAAATTTAAAACCAATTTATGCATAGTGCGTTAACTCTAACAGCAATATTTTCTCTAAATTGGCTAACCCATTTTATTTCTGAGTGTATTCGCCATACATAGAAAAGCCTTGTCCTTGGCTGACTCGTAAATACGTTTATTGATTTACCTTTTGGGTGCATATATGACATCATCGTCGACACTTCCAGCTGTGCCCTTTACAGGACATCGAGCTTCGGGCCAGTTGCCAAGTTGCTCGCCCGTTGTCTGTTTTTGACCTTCGACAATGAGTTAACTTTAGGCTAAACAAATTACGGGGCGTGCGAATTTCTCTCAGCACGATTCTTAGTGCCAGCCATGTGCCGCTCCATAGATACAATTGCCAACATATACTATATATGACATCATCGGCAGCAGCCGCAGCAGCGGCAGCAGCATCAGAAGCGGTTCATCGATTCATAGCTATATAGCCAATGAGTTAAAAATTAGTGTTTTGGCGACTAGCCGGCATTTTGTAGGGTCTCACAAAATCTGGTTGTGGAACGTGAGTTTTGTGTGACCCGCACTGCCTGGCGGTTACTCATAGAGCGACAAAACTATAGATACATATGTATCTGTATCTCTGCTGTATTTGTATCTGTACACATACCCGTTTGTTGCGCTTGAGTTCAGCTGGTCTTGAGTACAGGTTTTATTTATACCTACACATATATATATATATATATATAATTTTTTTTGTGTTAAGCGCTTCTGCGCATTATCTGCGACTACTATGAGTATATAAAAAAAACAATAACAAAAAGAGTCAACAACAACATCAACAGCTGTGAGTCTCAGCGTTTCTCAGCGTTTCTCCGTTTGTCTCTACGAGTCTGCTCTTGACTGTGGCTTATTGTGTTACTTTATGGCCATGTTATGGTATTCTAGCCGGTTTTTATTTTGTTTTCTTCTTTATTATTGACCACAGCATGCCAACATATCTAACAATCTGCGTCGTACTATTGCGCAAATGCTAAGAAAGCACTTGATTCTTTCTGATATATGAGCATGCGTGTAGTATTTGGTATTTTAATGGGACCAAGTATTCTATCTAGCTGTTCGCCACAGGAATCCAATTCTATTTTTACTTAAATGCATGCTAAATGCAAATTTGTTTGCCCTAACATCAAGCCTGCTCTTGGCTTTGTTTATTTACAAATTTTAATTTGTAAAATTGTTGTGAGCGTTGAAAGAAAAACAAATTGGCTTATGCCTTTAAATGCAAATATAGATTAGTTTCTTGATGTTTACCAAACAATATATTCACTTTTTTGGGCCCCCTAGAACTTTCTTTATTGTTTTTATGCGCTTTTCGCATGCCTAATTTTATCAGCTAACTTTTATGGGAAGCTGCTTTTTATTTATTTGGTTATGTTTTGATATTAAAATATAGATAAGCTTCTTCATATATGTTTTAATATGATTTTCCTTAACTTTTTTAAATATTAACGCCTAAAAACATATTGTAATCTCTTTATTATCCCTTTGGCTATTAATATACCATTCTGCTTTTGTTTATGTACAATAAGGTGGCTCACATTTTCTACAGTGAGATTCCTTCAAATACTTGCAATCGGGTGTCACAGCAAGCAGCTTTTGATATGGCTGCCAAAATACAGCCTTGCGCTCTGCGCAACATGTGTTTATCATTTGTTAACACTTTTTGGTCTATTATCACATATTGTTTTTTGGCGTCTCTAAAGAATTCTTGAAATTTTCCAGTTTTCTTGCACACGTTGGCGCGTGGGCTAATCAAAATGCTAATTAAAATTTTGCAAAAAAATAAACTTGCTTAGACAAATACTGGGAAACGAAAAATACCTTGACCAAAAATAAATTATACTATTTTATTTTATGTTTATTCTAAATTTGGTTTAAGTATATAAACACACTTGCTTTCACAGCCGCACAAGAAGAAAGCGTGAATAAGAGCTGAAACTATTAAAATAAAATACCATGGGCTGCCATTATGACATCACATACTGTAAATTATTCAAATTTTGAGCATTGTTTACTTTATATGCATACAATACACAAACACACGCATACAGTTACATGCCTTTGGTATGCCATTTAGAATAGTGCTATAGCTCGAAAAATGCCGGATCGAGCGAATTGTTGTTGCGGCTCTTAATGGCACAATGTTTCTATTTGAGTGAACGCACACGTCATTTTATGGGAATGCAGCACTCGAGCTGTTTGTCAGCAACAGTACTTCCGACGTTCTTAATTTTTATTTAATTGCAATTATTAATTTTTGAAAATTTATTTATATACAATATACACTTTTTGTTTTCATTTCGAGCTGAGAGAGCGTAGTGCGTTCTTAAAAATTAGTCTATTATTAGTCAGCGCTCTGATCAGCTTTAATAATCATCTAAATCTAACCAAGTTTGTCTGTCCGTTCACCTAGATGACCTCATCGAACTCAGCGGCTATAAGAGCTAGAGCGATTAAATTTAGAATACAAGCTCTCAGCAATTATATACGCCTTACGCAATACTAGTTTATTTTAAATACTGCATATTTCGCAGTCTAACCCCAAGGAACTCGGTATTTGCAAGAGTAAGAAATTTGTTATTTAAGTTCCTATATATGGTATATGTCACACGTAGCTCAAGTTTGTTCAAATTATTTTTAATTTCTGTCAGCCTAACCTCAACGAACTTAAAATTTATACGAGCTACAGCTTTTATATTGAGTATATAAGCTCTGAGCAATTATATATGCCTTACGCAATACTAGTTTATTTTAAATACGTAAATTTTCTCTGTCTAACCTCAAGGAACTTCGCATCTGTAAGAGCAAGAGAAATGAAATTTGGTATCTAGATTTCTATATGTGATATGTGACATGCACAGTTGAAATGTGCCTAAGCTTTTTGATTTCTGTTACCCTAACCTCAACGAACTTAGAGGTTCTAAGAGCTAGAAATGCGAAATTTGGCATGTAAGCTCTCTATAACACTATTAAATAAATTGTATATTGATATATGGCTACTAACTCATGGGAGTCATGGATCCCATAATCCGTAAATATAAATTTAGAAAAATATTTTTTTCATGGGGTGCGTATTTTAATTTGCTGCCTATTTTTACATATCAAATATTGTTGATTTTTTTCACTTAAATTGATATCTGTTTTGTACTTTTAATTTTGTATGTTATATATTAGCAGGGTATTTACTAGTCAAGCACTTGTGATTGTATCACTTATACGTGTTTTTTATACATATTATTTCATGGGTTTTAAGTTTATTGGTGTTGTTGGCTCCAAATTAGGCGCCACGTACTGCGCAGCAGCTGATTGAGTGTCAACTGTCACCCCTGACATGTAATCAAAATAGAAAATCAGGCATGGCATGTAATTACGATCTGATTGGTTCATGCTCGCTGAAATTCCAAAGCGTATCATGCATTTAGTTTATGTTTTGGCAATTAGCAAAGTCCAGGCAATTTCACTATATATATATAAATAAATTCATCGATAAGCAATTCGCAACTGATTGAAATCAGCCTATAAATTATGATCGGTGATCGGTTCATGGTTTAGTTGAATTTCAAAAGCTAAGCTAAAATGAATCCCAGCCGCCAACAGCCGCCCAAGTCGAAGGGCAACGTACAGAAAGTAAGTTTTATTTGGATTAATTATTTTTAAAATGAATTCTGTTTTTCATTGCGACAGCCTCCCTGAAGAGCTTTGGCGACAAGACGGCCAATTTGTTCAGCAAGAAGAAGGACGAGGCCGAGAAGTTGGCCAGCGACAAGGCCGTCGAGGCACAGAAACTGGCCGAGGAGCAGGCCAAGAAGGTCGGACAGTCGGTGCAGCAGACCAAGAACGAGGCCGAGCAGCTGGCAACCAGCACGGGTAATTATTTGGAGTTCAGCTCAAGCTGCAGGATATGCAACTAATCCTTGGTTATTGCAATTTAGCCAAGGATGCTGCCGCTCTGGCTGCTGCCGAGGCACAGAAGGCCGGCCAGGTGATTGATCAGGGCGTCAATCGTGCCGCCGGCGCCGTCAATCAAACCAAACAGGCTGTCGATAATACCGTCAATCAGGCCACCACCGCCGTGCAGAACTCCAAGCAGGTGGCCGCCAATGTCGCCGAGGCCTCGCAGCGCGCCGCCGCCAATGCCGTCGATCAGACCAAAAAGGCCGCCAACGAGGCGATCAACAAGAGCGTCAAGGCCGCCGAATCGGTCGCCGATCAGAAGCTCAAGGAGGCCGAGGGCGCCATCGATGGCGCCATGAAGCAGACCAGCCAGGCTGTCGACCAGAAGCTGCACGAGGCCAATCAGTATGTGGACCAGAAGCGCGAGGGTCTCCAGAAGAACATCCAGGAGGCGGCCGGGCATGCACAGGACACCGCCGGCCAGCAGGCCACACAGCTTCTGGGCAAGCTGCATCTGGGCCAGAAGTAGAGGATGCACCCAAAAAAAATATAAAAAAAAAATAAAATAACAAAAAACCTAAATAATTTCATCTGTGTGTAATGAACCAAGAAAATGCTTTAAAACCTAAAAAAAAACAAAAGAAAATGAAAGGAAATTTTGCTTCAACGTAACAAGTGCCAGTAATGTGATTGCTACAGATTTATTCAGATATATATTTACTATATGTATTTTTGGATTTCTGAAATATTTTTATAATTTTTGCAACGCAGCTTTTGATATGCGAATTTGTGCACCAATGTGTTTTTCAATACCAACAACAATATATTGTTTTTTATATGAATTTGTTACTTTGAAGCATTTGATATATATATACATATATGTATATATATATGTTATTGTAAAAGATAAAATGAAAATGAAATTAATACTGAGCTATGCTTTTAATAAGTATATATTCTGTTTTATGTAGAAATGTATAATTAAGTACTTTTAACTTTTGCACAATAAATTAAAAAAATGTGTTTTTATTATGTAGATGAAAAGTGTGAAAGGATTTTATGGAATGTGACAGTGAAAGGAAAAATTGGTTGAGAGTAAATTTGCATATTTTTAAGTTCTTAAAAATTTAAAAGAATTCCCGAATTCTAATAACTAAGATTTAAATAGTAGTTTAGTACATATGCAGATAAATTTCAGATAAAAGATGATTTGCAAATGAAGTGCTACATAAAAACTAAATATGAGATTAGATTTGTGCTGTATATCTCTCATATGATAAACAGGATATTACAGATGAAGACATTTGTTTGGATCACGGGAATGGAAATTTTGAAACAACTTCTTTTCACATGTTTAGAACTTATAAAAAACTCAGAGAACTATCTGTATTTAGCATAGTTTCATAAAATTTTCTTGATATAGGAATAATTAAATGCGGCTTAATGTTTTCTTCAAAACTTCAAAAATTCAATTTAAATTTCAGTTATTTTATTTTGGCTGCCTTTACAGCACTGGTTTATGTTGTTGCTTGAAGCAAAAGCTTTGATAAGCATATGAACTATAGATGACGCCAGTCCAACAGGGTGACACAAGCCAACTGATTTGGGGCTTTTAAAGGTAAATTTGAATTTGAATTGAAAATTTGGCTGTTGCATAAAATTTCTTGTTGCAACCATACTGAAAAATTATTTACTTTGATTTAAATATATGTAAGTTCAACATAATTTATTATAAAAAGTATAATGCGACATAATACAATATAGTAAAAAAAGTAGTAAAATTTAAAATAAAATATGTACAAAATACAAAATATGTATATAAAAATGTAATATATATATAAAAATGTAATATATGTATAAATAATCCACAAGTTTATCAACAGAGCTGCTGCCTGTTCGAAAATACAGACACAATTTCTTTTATCCAATAAATGAATATATACAGGTACATATATGTAACTTTTAGACAAAAGCTGTCAAAGTTTCATGCACTGAAATCTATACAAAGAGCTGCGTCTATTTAGTTTATGTCCTGTTTGGGTTTTCCTTTATATAGTTTTATTTTTTGCCTAAGAGCAAACTAACATTTTGGGCATGTTAACATTTTGTGCCAAAAGTTGATACGAGCTTTTAATTATGGTCAACTCTGTGAGCTGCATCTGACTTTTCGCCCATTGACACACACAACTCAAAAGTTCTAGTCCGATTAGCTAAGGCATATAATGGCTATATATAATGACCACATACCAGCATACTAGAGTTGAGCGCGTGCCGAGCTTTTTGCGTGACACGAGCACACATCAATACATCAATACAATATGTTACTAATTTGAAATATGAATTTGTAATTATTAGAAAATATAAAATTATAAATGTCATTTTAAATGATTAGGTTTAATATAAAAAATTTTTTAATATAAAATTATCCAAAATACATCTATATATAAACTTGTTTTGAAATATAGGAAATATTATTTATCTTTAAGGCAAATTCAAAGTTTTTAATCCTGTATTCCTTTGATGAAAAAACGTTGTTAAGAATATTAATTTTAAGTCTTGTCGTGTTTTTGGTGACAGAAAAATACCCACCTCTAATGCAGAGTCCTACATTCAAACCTACATATTCGCATATTGGCAAAGTGCTGACAAAATTTATGTAAAAGCGATTTTTAATTTCAGATAAAGTTCGCTTGGCTTTTTGATTACCTGTCCTCTGGTCCAGCGTTTCTTCGGTTGATAAATGCATTCGGCATTTGCCCGGCGAGTGGCGTTTATCGAATTTATGCGACTTTACGACTAAATGTCACAGCAATTAGTTAGTCGCTGTGGCATGCGAAGTGGCAAAAAGAGTTGATTTAAATTTAAATGTTGTTAAGCTGCGATGACCACAAATTTGACGAAAGCGAAAATGGAAAATGGTAGAAAAATCACGCGAAAAACGCTAGTCGAAACGAGCGACGGCAACGACACCTGGCGATTAATTAAAATAACTGTTTATCAACACGAATTAATCATGTTTAAACATGCTCAAAGCTCGTGCGACCGCATACAAAATGGCGTGCAAGTACCGTTTGGGTCATGTTAGCCGCGGACCCTTGATGGACGTGCCGCGTCCGCCGGAGAGTGGTTGGGGGGATGAGGACGCACACACACCCGGGGGGCGTCGAAAACACACGCATGTATTCCAGAATTAAGCATGTAAATTTTATGTTTTGGTTAAAAGTTTGCTTTAAATTAGAAAATTAGGGTTAGGAATTTTCTAAGCACTTAAACATATGACTAGATAAGAATTTGTAACTTTATTAATTAATTTCTAGAGCTAGGCATGCACATTAAATACTCCTGTTAAAAGTTTGCTTTAAAGGTGAAAATTAGAGTGATAATTTTTTTCTAAATATGGATGAAACTTGGATTTTTAACATACGATTGAATAACATTTCAAAACTTTATTAATATGTTTCTTATTCTTAAAAATTATACTAATTAATTATTCTAAAAAATGAGTTCATATTTAAATTTACACTTCTTAATTTTATTTCGTTTTTCGATTATGAAGTTTTAATTTAAATTAAATTCTTAGGAAAGATAATTCCTAATAAAATTGCTAATCAAATTGCTTATCTACTAATAGTAATAAATTTCAGCTTTGTTTTGTTTATTTTTGCAGCTTAAAATAAAACATATAATTCGTAAGTAAACAAACACTAATTGACGTTTCTGCTTTTCGGAACACACCTTCATGACAAGCCGACTTAATATCAAAAATTAGCCAACGGCGTAACGTTTATCTCAAAACTTTAATTCGCTATGTGTGTGCGTGTGTGTGTGTGCGTGTGTAATTAAGAGAAAGTGTATTATCGTTAAACAACGAGTAAGCCCAGAATGCGATTACATTTGGCATAAACTTTGAAATGAAAACCGTGATTGGGTCCATTGCCGCTGGGCATTGTCCACACACCCACACACACAGAGGCATGCACACTTGGCCAACTTCTAAGCGTTTTGTCACGCGGCTGCCATTAGCCAAGTGCTCAATGGACTTTGACGCGCCTTGCAAGCTGCATGCAAAATACAAAAAAAAAATAATAAAAAAGCCAACAAAATGCGTTGTAATTCTCAGCTCAATGGACATGTGTGGCGCAATATCGGGGGTTAGAGAGTTGGAGCTGAATAAAAAACCTCTATGGAGACACACAGTTTGAGCCACTGGCGCGTGTCGGAAGACGCAATAAAGCCAGATGTCAGGACGTTGCAGGATAAAGGATTTCGCAGGCATGAATTCAGTGCAATTTATTCGACAACGTGTTGCAGTATTTAAAGCCTTGACTAGGTAAGTAATGGGAATGTTTTTAGATATTGCGCTTGAAATATAAATAATAAATAGTAATAATTAATTTACAATCTTTGCAATACAAGTAAAAGCGCAAAATATTATTCGATTTCTGACAATAAACGTTTATGTTCGCGACAGAACTATCTCTGCTATTGCTTGAATTATTTTGTTCAATATTTTGGACATTTATTTCTCTATTATTTATTATTTATATTTCTTTTGTTGACGATTTGGGTAGAATGCGAAGTTAAAATGTATAAATTTGTGACGGATGAGAATAAAAACGGATTCATAGAACATAGAAAAAGAAAAAAATTCATAGAGTATTAAAAATCATGTTAAATCAAATCAATTCGTGTAACAAGAGAATTAGCTGTAATTTAATGTTGACTTGTGGCATAATATCAATGTCAACTCTCGCCCGGACACAATTACCAGGCAATTATCGTTAACATACCGATTGATATGGCTTAGTCTGTTCATGATGTGTTGGCCCTTGATTTATGAGTCTGGTGAATGTCGAAGCTCATTAATAAATCGAGCTGCTGGCACATCTAAGCCCCAAGTTGTTGTTGTTGTGGCCACCTGTTTGGCGGGGCGGCCAAAAGCGGCTTACGGCCAACATGCGGCAAATGAGCCTTGCAGATAGATAGCGATAGTGTCATCAATTGCCAGCATAGCTTACCTGGCCACGAGCCTGCTCCTTGTGTGTCCTGTCCGGCAATTAGCGGCGCTTGGGCAGCTCCTTGACTCGAGCGTGACAATTGCGAAGACGGCGATTTATGGTTGACGAGAGTTTGATAAGTTGCTGCCCAAGGACCTGCAGCCGTGTCCTTAAGGACAATGCTTTAAGCGGCATTCGGTTAGCTGCTTAACCGTTAAACCTTTTCGGGCAACAACAATGTTGCAAAATAAATTGAGCGCCGCGATTGCCGGCAATCGTCCTTTAACTCGTTTGCACAAAATTCAATTACTTCCGTTGGCTATTACTGCCGCACGGCTGCCAATATACCTATACATAGTGCATATACATTCTATATATATATTTATATAGTATGCTTGGGAGCAGTCTAGGGGTCGCGGGGTGGGGGCAGCACATTGAAATTGCATTTAGGCAGCCAGTGCGCCAACTGTGCACGCATTTTATGCAGCACCTGAAATTGCCATGAGAGGCGAGGGAGGGGTCTCTGGCTCGAGGGGAAGGGTGGGAAAACGCCAACAAGGTGCGCAGCAAAAGACTTGCTTTATGTTAAAATTTAAGAAGCTGCTTGGGATTTTATATACTAAAGCAATCTTATCATATTATCTGGGGATATTCCAACAAATGCGTATAAAAGCAAAGAAAAGTTAAGCAAATATTTAAGTTGCAAAATGTGGATGCGAAACAAATTTAAATATTTGTTAAAAATCTAAGCTTAAATACTAAGCGTAAAAAGGCAATCCTGTGGGGATACATCTCAATTTGGAATAAAAGTGGATTACGAGAACTGCTTAATGAATTAAACAAATGTAAGAATTTCAATTTAAAACAAAAATACAGTTTTAAATGGTAGATCAATTTAGTGAATTATATTTTAAAATATATTTTTCTTTGTAATTTTTTGTAGTTTTGATAAAGTTATTGGATTGGATATCTTCTAAGACATTATATAAAATATCTATCTGTCTATCTATCAATCAATGCACATCTTAAAGTTTTGGTTCGTGTCGCTGGTTCTTAACACCTTTTTTGGACACATTCCATTCAAGCTATTTTAAATGAAACTAAACTTAATTTAAAACAAAGAATGATACATATTTCTGTAAAATTAAAAAGTCAAATATATCTTTAAGCAAACTCTCAAAAATACTGTTAGACAATAAGAGTGTTTAAATATATAAATATATAATTTATACTTATACTAAAGAATTTTTAAATAAGCCTTCTTCCTAGTTTAAATCGGTTCGATTCAGATTAAATTCGATTATAAATTAGCATGAAGATAATAGAATTGCTGTAGGTGTTTGCAACGTAATAAAATCCTGTAAGTATATTTTCTTGCCCTTTATGTTGTGACACACACTCACACACACACACACACATTTGTGTGGCAGGCACATGTGTAACCTGCAGTTAATAGCACTTTGTTTGCTTTATTTGCTTGCAACTAAATCCCTGCCTTGAAACTGGACACAGGAGCAGAGCTCGTGCAGCTTTCAGCTTAAGACGCATGCAACAAACCGACAAACAAGGACAACCTTGCGATGGCAACGGGAAACTGCGCCAACAATTTCCCATCCGCCACTGCTTGGTACAGCTGTGTGCATAATTGAAATCCCTTCTACTGGTGAAGTACCAAAATCAAATGTTATTTGGCAACAAAGTTGTTTTTAGCTTTGTCCATTCGAAAAAAAATACGAAAGAAAACAGTTTTCCAAATGGCATCCACAAGTGGCAGGTCGCACGGCGCCTGCGCCTGTGCTTGTGCACGTGGAACGCGTGTGGAACGCATTCGCAGCGCCCATTCTTAAGCACTTGCTGCACACAAAATCGCTTCAGTACGTCGTCGGCTGCTGCCCAAAACGCGTTGCCTCTGCCGCCAACGAGCGAGCGTCGCTGTCTAATCTATTTAACGGTATTTTGAATAATTGCACAAAAGCGCGTATGCGAAAACTATTTTTAGAGCGCAACTAACTGTAAGCGCGTTTTGCCAATTTGATTGCTGTGTGGGGCTACAAAGCAAAAGTAAAATGCAAATAAAAAAATTGTGTTGCATGCTTTTAGGCAGTGCAATTGTTGATTGATGTCCATGTGTGTGAGAGTGTGTGTGCGAGTGTGCATTAGTGTAGCGTTTGCCTCTTTTTTGATTAAAGCGCGCGCGTGAATCGGCTTGTGAATTGATTTCTGTGCAATCAGATAATTGACAGCCAACTCTTTGAATTTTTTTTTAAATTTTTTGGAGCCTTAAATTGCGGGTAAGTGAAATGAGGCAAAAAAAAATTAGGGCCTACAAATGATTTTGCTCTGAATTTTTTAAATTTTATAAGACTCAAAACTGGAGCGGGAAAGAATTAAGTCTGGCTGTTGACTTTTAAGTGCCGCTGTCGGCACACACACACTGTGTGCCTTATTGGCTCTGCCAACTCTCACTTAGCAATTTGTTGCCACAGGACTCGTTGCGGGCCACGCATCCTTTTTGTCTGAACGACTGTGACAGCCCTTCAATAGCTGCCGTTTCTGTCATTGTGTTCTCTGTTTAATTTCACAATTCATTTCATGTCAAACGGATTGCTCCATTCCCCTTCGCCCTAAAAAAATTCAAAAAAAGAAAAATTCATCGCTGTCAAGACGTTTGAATTTGATGTATTAACTGTTTGCCTCTTGGCTCGCATTGTCCTGCTTACCATAGAAAAAAGCAACAAAAAAAATGCTTGACATGTGTGCTTGGAAACTCTGGTCGCATAAGTTTTTGCCGCTGCTTTCATGAGTAGGGACAGGTTAAGTGCTGATTAACTTAATAGTCCATGTTTTTATGGGTTGACTTTATCTATGTTGCTTAGCAGCTTACGCGAAAATTATGGCACTTCATAAATGTATAAATATATATAAATATATATATAGTATGTGACTTTATTTGGTCTGTATTTATGAACATAGCCGAAAAGTGTTTATTCGAGAGAAATACTTGTTTAGTTACTTTGACCTTTTTAATATTTAATTAAATAAAAGGTTTTTTGTGTTCGCTTATAAATGACAATAGAAAAAGTGGTTTTTGATGCTGTTCTACAATACAAAAATCCGGATTAAAACCTTTCTGTTTATAGGTAAAAGAAAAATATAAACATTAAAAAACCTCAAAGAAAAACTTAATAATTGTAAGTGCTCCAAGTCGTTGAGAAACTTTTAATACTATATCAAAAGGCGGCCAAAGTATTTTTTTCGACCTGTAATGGCAACAATTTAAAGCGAGATAAAGGAGGGAAAGATTACAAGATATTAATATTTTTTTGTACACAAAAATGTGGTAAGAAATTAAATGGTTGTACTGCTTGTAAATACAAAAAGAGAATAAAAGCAACACTATTTGATGTTCTTAAAAGCCTTTTTATGTTTTGTTAGATCTTAGGATTTACAGAGTTGACATTCAGCTTAACATTCAGCTTATTTATAAAAATAAGTATTGTGGTATTTGTTTTAAAAAATTGTCTAGGCTTAAGCTGTAGATTGATGTGGCATTTATGTTAGAAAAAGTAATACTACATGTAAATAATTGTGATCTTTAATTATAACTCTAAAATTACTTGTGTACATTTTCATTTATTTCTTTACATTTTTACTTTAAAATGCGAATTACAGTTTTTGAGAATTATTGCAATGTAAAATACCTTTTTATTTTGTTAGATTGATAAATTGGTATGGCTTAGCGAGCTGACAGTTGCCTTTTCATGACGACAGGTGGAGACGGATTAGTAAGAAAGCAAGATTGAGTATTATTTTAAGCAACTTGTTTTTCGTAGCTTGTTCTTTGACCCGGTGACTGACAGCGCATGACTTCTTATGTAAATGTTGCCAAATGAGATCAAAATAATAAAATTAAGGCACAATTTTGCGTGGCATGAAAACGGCTGTAAAAAATAATTCTATTTATAGAAAGGATACGCTAATAATCTATTAAACTTAACTAATAATATGCAGTAACTGCTATGACCTTTGCAGTTAATCTATTACAGTATTCTTATTTGAACCTCGTTCTTTTTAAAAATATCTCATTAGGTTAGATTAAAGTATAAAAATTAATAATTCGAAAATAGATTTGAAATTCAAAAAGGATATGTTTAAAGGATAAAAAAATACATATTACTATTAAAATATTAAAATGTATACGTCTTATATGATTTTCAAGCTAATGAGAACAGCTATCAACTTGTGGCTTGAACAATATTCCAATATATCCAAATAACAATATTATACGTAATGATCCTTGTAATACTGACAAAGTAATAAATACATGTTTATCTATGTATCATATCCGTATTTATTTCAGCTTTAGAGTGCTCACTCAACTACATTTAAAGAGAATGCATAATTCCTATGAAATCAGACTCAAATTGCAGTTGCGGCGTTTACAAACTAACATCTCTGCTCTGCTGTTGATCAATGGTCCTTAATTAATAATAATCTGTTACAATTTGTATGGACACACACACACAGCAAATAAATCTCTTAGGCAAATGGCTGGCAAATGGCATATTAATTTCTAATATTACACATAGAACCGGAAATGCCACTTGGAAGTTGTTGAGCTCTTTGGTTATATGCAAATGTCTTCACATTCACCACCATACATCACGCCTCCTCGGCACACTTTAACACTTCGAATGGCAAATTGTATTTAACATGAGCTGCCTTTTCATTAGCCCGTGTCCGTGTTGATGGTTAATTGAGCTTATGGCCCGAAGCCGACTCCGGGGCTATAAACATACATCTAAACATAAGCCAATGTGAAGTACTAACAATACTTCAAACAATTTGCTTACCTACCCAAAAAAAAAGGAGGAAGAAAATTGAGCGGGGCATATCTGGCAAGTTTGCGCCGCAACGCCTTCATTTTTTTTCTTTTTTTTGGGTGGATTTTTCTGGCTTTACTTTTGCTGACTGCTATTTTATGGTAGCCATTAAAGGAAATTGAATATAATTTTGTTTGCTAAGCTCTTCCATAAACTTGCCAAGTGCCTGGCGCTGCTATATGAATTTTTTTTTGCCTTCGCTCTTTCTGCTTCTTAGTCACTTTTGCTAGCGCTGTTCTGTAAGGTTTTTCATATTTTATTAAGTTCACGCCATAAAAAGGTCGACACGACCAGTCGAGCCTATGCCGCCTTAGTTTTAATGGTAGTGGGCGTGCGTTTGCTGCAGTTCCTATGAGAGTTGAGCGCGTGCCGGATTTATTCAACACGACAATACGAAGTTTTTTTGCTATCGTGAAAGGTAAGAATGCAGGTCGACCAGTGGACAACGCTTTTTTGACTGCAGTATCGCTTTGCTATCACATTGTTGTAATTGTTCAACAAAAAAATTGAGTCCTTTAGGGGTATACCAAAACATTTGTTGTTTAAAAAATAAATTTAAATACGAAGTCATCATTTTATTCGCATTTTCTACCCTATTTCATCCAGTACTGCCAAATTATCGCTAGGTAAATATAAAAGGTATATCAAAAATTTATTTCTGAATACAACTCCTTCATTAAAAAAAAGTTTTTAATAAAAGTCGATAAACACAATAGCAATTTGTCGTGGTTGCAATTAAAATTCTCTTCTTTTATTCTGTTATCTCTAAACTGTCGCTAGAAAGATAATATAATATAATATATATTATAATAATTAGTTATACAACAGAACTCTATTATTTTTATATTTCTATAGCCAAACTAACGCTAGATAAAAAGCTGTATTACTAATTTAACTAACTTATTTATTTTAATGTAAACACAATATAACTCTTTCATTTTTCAATCGCCAAATTATCGTTTGGCAGTTATAAATGCGATATAAAAACATATATTTTTTATAAGAACAGTAAATCGTGTAAAAAAAAACAACACGCATCCAACTCTAGCGCCTGGTCCCGCCCACTTTCGCTCTTCTTCCGGCGGCATATAAATATGATTGAGAAATTTCAGATTTGATGCTTTTGCCAGGCTCGGTTGACCCTTTTGGGGGCAGTGTTGAGCCCCAGTCCGAGCGACTACAAATGACTGATGAATGTTCGAGCCGGAAAGACTCACACTTACGCCGGCTTTATCTTTGGCATTCCGGCCGCAAATCTAGATAGATTTGTTTGCCGGCCGCAACGTAACCTAACCTATTTCATCTACATATGTAGGGATACTTATGTATGTAACTGTTGACCACAACAGCCCCCTGGCAGATACGCCGTCTTGGCCCACTTTGCCTACCAATTTCATTATTTATTTAAGTTCGTAAAAGCAAACTTGCATATTGGCACTTGCTGCCGGCTTTTCCGAACCGACTTAAGGAACTGAGAATGGGAATTTGAGAACGTGAAGCTGAGAAATGGCAAAATAATAAATTGTTGTTGGTTTGTGGTTGTCTGTTTGTTTGCTTTTGTCTTAGTATTTGGGTTTTGGGCTTCGTTTTTGGCCGTCGCCACATTCGCCGTTGTTTGCCTATCTTTGGGTTAACTCCATTTGCGTGGCGTCATTTGTAGACGTTATCCTGTTATCCTGATAGGTTTTGCAATCAAATGGAAAAACATTGTTTTCATTTAATTTAAATTTTGATCTATTGTTTGCGTTATGAGACTGCTGAATGCTCTTTTCATTTGTTTTGATTTTGAGAAAGGTTTTCCATGAAACTGCTTTTGTTTATTTTAGCTTTTAATCAAATTATTACATATTTTAATTTCATTATTTTTATAAATTAGGGATTAATTATTAGGTATATTTTATAAATTCTGATTTTCTATGTACATTAATTGGAACAATTTAAAATATTACCTTAAGTTTACTTTTGACGAATTTTACATTTGAAAATTTAATTATTTGTATAAACTTAGGCTTAGTTTCAAGGAATTTATTTTTATATCCCCGTATTCTTATTTCCTATGAGAATTTATTAGAAGAATTTAATGTATTAGTTCAAGTTTACTTAAGAATTTAAAGAGCGCTTGTGAAGTTGGTTCAATTTCGATTCCTAGAGAGTATTATAGATTAGTTTCTTGGTCTTCAAATGTATTGGTATTTAATTTATAGGTGTTTCTTGTATAAGTACTTAGTATTTTCTATTTATCCACCTCTGAAAGGCATTACAAACTGTTCTGCTAATTCCTCAATACCTTTATAAATCTGTAGCGCATTTAATTGACAGAGGGGGTCCTTCATGTCCTGTCATGTTGATGTACCTGAGCTGAGACAACAGCTCCTTATTGGCTGTGACGTGCTGTAGCAGCTTAAACAAATGATTTTTGTTGATTTTCTTTGGTAAATGTGTTCGTCTACCTACGCAGATGCTTTTCATTTCGCATTTTCGCATTTTCATCAGTATATTTGCGTCCTGCGGGAGATAAGACAGCCGAACCCATCAATCAATTGCTCAGATAATGTACAAAGACATTGTTGTAATTTGGTGGCAAAAGGTGTGCGCTTGTTGTTGTTGTTAATGATGTTCTGAATGTGCCTGGGGAGTGATTGCTTTGTGGGGTCAAAGGTGCTTCTTAAGTATATATAAATAAAACCGCAACAACATTTGATGTTGCGGTTCGGCTGTGAATATGTTATAATTAAGACAGAGTCGCGCTCAAATTGACAGTTGCGCTGGGGAGTGCTGGCTGGGAGGGGAAAGGGGGATTTTGGTTGTTAAAAATAGAAGGAGCAGACCCAGTGATAAGTACGTAAATTAGCATAAAAAGAAATAAAGGCTGGAACTGGAAAGCTTAGGTTTTTTGTTAAAGAAATCTGTTATGTCAAATTCATTTTGTTAATTTATTATTTGATATAGTGCTATATACACTTTTATATTTTCCTTTTTATAAATTTATATGAATTCAAATACCAAGCAAAAAACAAATGAAACATACAAACACTTAATATATTTATATTAATATGTTGGTTTCTGTCATGATTTGGCTACCCAAATAATATTGCATCTAAATAAAAAAATACATTTTTTTGTCGAAATACCGGATTAATCCCATGTAGGCCAACTTTTATGTCTTTTGTAGAAGTGCTTAAAAATTAAGAACGAATTCCGAAAAAGAAATACAAAAACTAACAACTTTTCATAGTTCAGGCTTGGAGTGTAGCATATTGCGTATACGACATGTTGAGCATATTGAGGTTAAATGTAATAAACATTTCCGGTTTGATGCACGCATGAATGTTAATGTTGATTGTTCTAACTTTTTGACGCGAAACAACAGTTTTTGAAGAAGTCCAAAGACGCTCTTAGCTGCTGATATTTTTGTTGCTGCTTCTCTGCTGCTGATGTGTTATGTAGTAGAAATTATGCCAAAAAGCCCAAAGACAAAACCAAGAGGCAGAACATAAACTCAAACACACACACACAGAGACAAGCACACAAGCACACAAATCTGCTTGTTGCTTGTTTATAACTAGGCATAGTTAAGGGCTGTGAGTATTATGGGGGAATGGGTGTATGTGTATGTATGTGTGTGTGTGTGTGTGAGTGAGTGCCTTTGTGTGCGTGGCTGTTTGGCTTTTATAGTTAGTGGCAACAATTTTGGCCAAGTTTATGTGCGCTCGCAGCCAGAAAGATGCACTGACGATAAATTTAACACGAGTTGACTGAAAGTTTAGCCATTTAGATTGAAAGATCTTAAACTTGAGAAATATTTGTGACGTTCATTTTTGTTTTGATTAAAAAGGGTACACCAAGCGCCTCTAGCTAAGCCACACTGTAGATACTGACAAAAGCAGCCGCAGGCTGTGGCATTTCATGGCGTTGCATGTAATTTGATTTGCCCTTCTAATTAACCAGGCGCATTTAAAGTTTAACAGCCGAGTGCCAGCTCTCAAGCCAAACTACACGTGTTGAACAAGTTCATAAACTTCAACTAAACTCGGTTATGCAGCTGCAAACTGCGATTTACATATACATATCTTTTTGTTGCGACTTCTCTATGAGAAAAGCTGGCACCAAATTGGCGCGACATCCGGAGACATTCCTTCAGTCCTCGCAGTTGCCTCTTTTTTTTTTTTTTTTTTTTTTGCTGCCTGCCTCACTTCTGTGCCCATCTCTTCTACCCGCCGCCTGTCTGTTTTGCGGCCGACGCACAGCGTGTCAGCTGCCACATCATGCGGCACGGTGGGCGTTGAGCTTATTAAAAGCAAATTGCCTGAGTGCTTGTTGATAGGCAGAGTCCTTAAAAAATGTATTCACTTTGCATTTATTCAGGTAATCCTGGAATTTATATTATTTGTCGCTTCATCCTTGTTGTGGCTGCTTCGAGCTGTCGTAAACCGATTTCAAACGAACCAATTTCTTAACTTATGTAAAGTGCTTATTTCATTAGGCTGTGAACCGGTTCTTTCGAAAGCGGTTCACTGCCATCTCGTGGGGAGTATTTGAGCTAAAATATTGAAGATTGGCTAGAGGAGTGCAGAAAGTGGTTAAAGTGGTTTTAGACAAGAGTGGGCTTGCTTTTAACTGGAGGTAAACTCAGGTCATAAATGAATTATAAATGTTTCTAGATTGATTCATAAATACTTGACAATTGCTTTATCAATGGTTAAAGAATATTTTTAAATCAGTTAAAAATTGGTTCATAAATTATTTATAAATATGGTTTTTGTAATATTGCATATGGCTTATTATAAAAAGTTACTTTGATAAGGATCTTCTTTTATTCAACGATATTGAAAATGGTATAGTTAGTAATAATGCTTGATAAAATAAAAAAATGGACTTATAGAAATTTGTTTTAATTGGTCTATGGCAAATAAAAATTTAATGTCATTAGAAACTTTTCCTAAGTCCTTGAACCACTGTGCACCTGAATGACAGCCAACCATTGTGTTTTCAGGTTTTGCAGTGCTTGCTCTTTCATTGCTTTCCCAATCCCCCGGCCCAACTACTCTCCTGGCCAGGTCCGGCCCGTTCTCAACTGCTGGCCTAATGTCTATTTGGTTTCTTGGCACGGCATGGCTTGTACAAAAAAAAACTTATAAAACTTTTGCAAAAGTTGTCAAGGTTTTTGTCATTTGGTTCTGCTCGTCATTTGCAGCGCCTGGCGAAAATAATTATTTATAGCTTAAATACAAAAGATAGACGTGGAAAAAATAGCAACAGCAGCCGCAAAAAAGATTACACATAAATAAATAATAATAAAAACCTGTAACACGCGCAACGGCCAAAAACACGCGAATTTCGATTTCCGTTTTCCATATTTAGATTTAATTTTTTATGCTTTAATTGGCACGACAGGCAGATCATAAAAAATGCCTTCTATATAACATATATGTGTGTATATATATCTATGGATAAAAACACAGCAAATCGATGGCTGAAGTGGCCTCACTTGAGGCAACAATAATAATCGCTCCGCTTGAGTGTGGCAATCGACAGACACTCCACAGGCACATCATGTCCCCGGGTTTCGTTTGTGTACTTTGCCCGTCTGTCTGGCTGTCTGTCTGTCTGTCTGTCTGTCTGTCCGTGTCTGTCATTGACAGACAGACAGTCATAAATATGGAAACACATAAAAAAAGGAACAGATATAACAGAGCCAGCCAGCCAGCCCGAAAACTATGTAGTACATATGCGAGGACAACAACTCAGACCATCCGCCCATCGACATAACAAACGGCAGGATCTGTTTTTTGTGGCTGCCTTTTGCCAAGGCAACCTTTGATGAAATGTCTCGAATGTCTAAAATGTCTATGAATGTCTGGCATTTTGGTCTGTTCTCGGTCTTAACTTGGCCTCCTTCAGTCGGCCGTGTAAAATAAGCGCTGTCCTGTCGTCATCTTTTAATTTTATTTTTTCTCTTCATTGCTGTTTCCAGGAAAGTTTGAAGCGTTTCGATGAGGTTTTTTTTAATGTTTAAAAATTGTTCCTCTAATTATTAAGTTTATTGCCTTAATAATTTATATATTAAATAATAATTAGTTTAAAGGTTATAATAAGTTAATTTTGTTCTAAAAATAAAATCTGTTGACTTAGTTAAAAGTGAAAATAAATAAAAATTGTTGCTGCTTAAAAATTCATTTGAAGTTGTTATTTAGTATTTATTTACTTTTTTATTTTTCTGCTTTCTAAGCAGCAACCGTTGCGAGAATGAAATGCAAATTTTAACCATTGCTATTAGCATTAAATTGTAAAATGTCGGAGGCTAACATTTATGGCACTTTTGTGGCAATTGTTTGGGGCAATCTAAAAAGCTGGTCGGTTCTCTTTATACGATTATGGTCTGGCAGGGTGCACAGTTGTGGCCTATAAACTTTGACAGTAAATTTTTATAACAATGCGTTTTTGGGTGTTTTTTTGGATCACCTTTTGGAATGCATCCCGCGGCTGTCGTTTTCAGTAGCGAGGGCGTAAATAAAAAAAGATATTCAGCTAAATGCTATTCAAATTAAATCACCTGCAATCTGTTCGGACAGCACAAGAAAGGTGCGCTAATTTATTTAAATAATTTAAAATTTTTTACCAAAACCCCCCGCCAAAAGAAAGGAAAACAAACAATGTGGAATAATGGCAGCTGTGTCTAGCCTAAAGATAACAATTGAGGCAGACAAAGCGTTTTCCACCAACAAAAGGCCAAAAGTTAATGTGTGCCTAAGTAGCAGGCAAGACGACCCCCACACACACACACACACCTACACACGCGTAAACACTTGCCGAGCAGCCATTAAAGTTGCCCCATTTTGTTGGCCAACTGAATTTTTGGCTGCCATACGCCACATGGCCGAAATGGCGCACATCCGACGACTGCGTTTTGGCCATGTTGCTTTTGCCTTTTGTTTGCGGCGACTGCGTTGATTACTTTGGGGAAATGTGCGTGAAAGGTAACGGCGCGTACCTGTCCTGTCATTTTGCCAGCCGTTTTGGTCTTGGCCAGCATCGCGTTCCCAACGCCCGGCGACTGATTTATTTGCTTTGCCTTTTGGCCAAGTCACAGGATATGGCTTCTATTGCTGTTGTTATTGTTAGGGATACTGGTCCACACTGATTTTCTAGGCCATAAACAGCTCGCTATGATTTTAAGTTGTTATTACTTGGTCATAAATCAGCCATTCAATAATGCGCAAACATCGCGTAAATCATAATCTCGCCTATATTTGTCCTAAACTCAATTTGACAGCTGGCTTAAACGATCTGTGGAGTAATTGATCTGATAAGTTTTAAGTAGTTAAAATTGTTATATTAAACTCTTTTTGACGGGAATTTCTTTTGTGTAGCCGCTCTCTTTCCCAAATTGTCTCTTTATCTTAGCAATTCAAAATTTTTGAATATATTTCAATATTATATTTTCATACATTTTAACTGTGACCCCCCTCAAAGATTGCGACCTTGATATCCCGGCCACGCCTAATAGAACGCCCCCCCAGCACGCCGCCTTAAAAAATCGTAATTGGCTATATCTTTCACAGTTTTTGAATAAAAGGCTCCATGTTTGGGATATATATTAATGAGAACCTCTACCAAACATCACAAAAAAATTTCCAAATCACGCCAAATACAGACAGGACAAACCATGAGAAAAATGCCATCAAACATGAAAATTGGTTTAGTATTGACAAAGTTATGGGCATTTGAAATATGGGAGCTATGGATCCGAGAGCTTTACATGTCAAAATTTTTGTCAATTTTTGCATGATTTTAGACAAAAAATGTGACCCCCTCAGAATCGGTTTTAATGTTTTTTTTATACTAATTGTGACCACCACAATCGATTAAAAATGTAAATTTGCATTTCTAAATTTTGAAAAAAAAAATTTCGAAAAAGAGTAAGGGGGGAGTACATGCTTTTTTGACAAAAAAAAACCCAAAAAATTTTATTTTCAATAATGCATATATTTGAAATGCAGAATCAATCTAGAGAACAAACCATGGGAAAAATGCTATCAAACATGAAAATCGGTTCAGTTTTGACAAAGTTATGGGCGTTTGAAATATGCGA
This sequence comes from Drosophila robusta, assembly GCA_035043565.1. Classification (NCBI taxonomy): domain Eukaryota; kingdom Metazoa; phylum Arthropoda; class Insecta; order Diptera; family Drosophilidae; genus Drosophila; species Drosophila robusta. The sequence goes on from JAWNMW010000584.1 coordinate 9,874,265, forward strand.
GCTATGGATCCGAGAGCTTTACTAATTGTGATATCCGCAATCGATTAAAAATAGAAATTCCGGATTGTAAATTTTGAAAAAAAATTTTTTCGAAAATGAGTAGGGGCTTTTTTGCAAAAAAATTTAAAAAAAAATTATTTTCAAAAATTCATATATTTGAAATGCAGAATCAATCCAGAGGACAAGCCATGAAAAAATTGACATCAAACATGAAAATCGGTTCAGTTTTGACAAAGTTATGGGTGTTTGATCGAGCAAAATAATATTCGCCCCTACGAAATATAAAAATTCTTTATTTTTCCAAGCGAATAATTATATCAACAAATTTGCGTTTAAAATTTCACAGACAACTTAAAAATGGCTTTTGTTTTAAATGGCGTATTTTTTAATCAGTTTATTTCTTATAGTTATATATTTTGTATTATATTTTCCACGAAGTGACATTTTATTTATAGGTAATTTCAATTATGTTCGAACATATCGTGAATTCATGATTAACGTTTCATTTAATGGCAATACCTGTGGCTTCCACTAAATCGATATTGGATATTCAATTTTATACAGTTATATGAGTACAAATTGCATTCACTTTGATTCAATAATGGTTTTTGCGTATTGTGCTGTGATTGGTTGTTGAATATATATTTTAATTAAGCATACGCAACGTGGATGCGGTCATAATATCGCATTATGTTTGATTTACACTGAAAAACAATGAAATTAAGCGCACAAAAACAGGAGGGGGAGGTGGAGGGGTGAAGGGGACTACACTCAAGTGTCCACTTAAATGAAATGCACAAAGAGTTGTGTTTGCAACATTTGCCCATTAAAAACTCATTAACAAGATACAATGGCTTGACAAATAGCTCCAAATGCATACGCTTCCGCTCTGCCAGCTACAGACACACACACTATATATATAGCGTGAACTATAGTTACCGTTATAATCGTACGTTGCGCATACGCCGTGTGATCGTGACAGCGTATGCGAGTACCGTTTTGTGCACTTTTAAATGCATTTTATCAGTGCAATTACGTGGACGGACATACAAGCTGCTGACAAATACACTCAACCTGGCAGTCAACCAATGACAGCCACATTAATTTGACAGCCAAAAAGTTGAGAGCCAAGGGAATAAACGTGCACAGCTCTGCTGCGGGCCTCCAGTAAGAAGCCAAAGAGAAAAAAGCAAAAAAATGAATAAAAGGAGTTTAAAGTGCTGGTATTGCAGATACTCTAGAAACCATTATTAAACATTTTAAATGTACTTAACGTGGTATTTTATTGACTGCAGTTTTAAGATATATTTTTCTTGAAATTTTGTTTGATATTAAATAATCCTAAAAGCATGTCAGATTTATTTTTTCGGAATTTTCTGAAGGATGATACAGAGACAAAAAGCATTTGCTAAATTCTTTCCTTCAAACAATGCGAAAACTTTAAATGTGTGTGTTTTTTAATATATAATACGCTTATTTATTCGGCTACGAACCTTTTTATTCCTTCATAAACCAGGCTTACAGTTTATTATTCTTTTTTTATAGTTTCTGAGATCGCGAAGTACATAATCTATACATTATTACCAAGACTTATGTGCTCAGGGTAGAAGGAGAAAATTGAGAGATTGATGAATTTTTATAATATGGATTCTAAATGAGAATTGGAAATAGTATTTGTATCTCTCGAAAAAGTCTGTGATATATTAACAAGTGAGTTTTTAGTTTTAAAACAGACTATAGAGACTTTTAAATATTCCTTACATGTTCCTAGTTAAGGATACCCGCTTTTAACTCCTGCTAATGACTACAGGGTATACCTAAAAAAGGAGAAACAGTTGTCAGTTGTCCGTCAGTGACAGATTCACCTGAAGTCGAAGTGTTTCCCTTTCTTCCTTCTGCATGCAAACCTGCCGATATGTTGGGCTAATGAAAGCAGATTCCCAAGTGCGTGTGTCTTACCTGCAAGTCGCGTGATTTATTAGTCTACTATTTGTTATTTTGCTACTGTTTTTTTCACTTTATTTATTTTTTCTCTTTTGTATTTTGGGTGTGGCGCATTTTTATATTGCATGCTTATAGGCGCCTCGTTTGTCATTTCGCTGCCAGCAACAACAAACAAAACAACAAAGCGCCATTTGTGCTTATCTGCACAGCAGGCAGGCAGGCAGGCAGGCGGAAGGCATGGTAAAACCACGGGGGAGGGGGTGTGGCAGTAGGTGCTGTGCAGGCTGTCTTTTTACTTACAAATTACTTGAATACTTTGCGCCTGCTGTTACACGGAAACGGAAGTGGAAGTGTTTTACAGCACACACACACACACACTTATGCACACATGCGTGTGTGAGCGCACGACAGTTTTCTTCTTGCAACTTTTTGCCTCAATCATAAAATCAGAACTTTTTACCCTTTACGGCATAATCAGTGCGCGTGTGTGTGAGTGTGTGTGCAGGGGGTGTGTGCGTAAAGCGCCGCTGGCTGCAATTGTCTTGTCTTTTATAGTTGTGCCTGTGTGTTTGCTTTGGCAGTGCTTCACCACACGTGCTGGTGATGGGGGCGTGAGCGCACACGAAACTCACGAGTGCCAACAGATTTAAAAGTGAGAGAAATAAACTTTTATTGAGAGTTGCAGGTGCGAGGGATGCGAAGTGCTGGCAACTTTACTTAGTTTGCGGTTGAGCTAGGTAAGAGTTCCAAGCGTGAGCTAAACAAATTGTTCTGGTAGTTGCCAATTTTAAGCATACTTTTCAATGTTGAGCGAAGTTGGAGCGAAAAATAGTTGGAAATCATAAAATTGTCATTGATTTATGACAAAAACTTACTTTTATCTTGTAAGAATAGTGAATACATATACTTATTTCAACTGTCTGCGGTTGGAAACTCAAACCCATAATACTTAACTGTTATTTGCCAGTTCATTGTTCTCATATAAAAAACATACTAATAAAGAAATATTGACAATTTGTTAAATTGAGATAAAGAAAGCGCTTAAAGATGAGAATTATAAGCGTAAATATTGTAGGTTGGCCTTGATACCTTTTATAATTTGTTATACACATAAGCCCCAGGTAAAAAGATTTTCTTTCAAATTAAAAAAAACATGAACTTAAATATTTATTTTGCTATAATACATAAATTCGTTAAAATTAATGCTTTGCTTCAGGTTGCTCGGTTTCTTTGTCCAGTTTTTGTTGTTCTAGCCATGCTCACGCGTCCATCTCTAGTTGATTGCAGTGTTTTAACGGGTTCGCTTGAGGCCAACTGGCGCAGCGACTACATTTGGCACTTAAGCCCGGATTTTTATTATAAAAGGGTTGCGCTGTACGGCACATAGTAGTTAGGGTTGCCACACATAAAACGAGTAACTCCCCCAGCATTAGAGGCTACAGATTTTTATTGCTAACCAAAGATATTGTCATAGATTTTATGCCAGATACCGCTGCGCTGGAACATCGCCCCAACGTTCGCCTGCTCCATATAGAGCTGATAGCGCTTGAGGGTCTTGGGGTCGGCGGGTCCCCAGTCGGGCAGCGGCTCAAAGGCTTTCCGTATGCGCTGCCAAAGACCAAGCTCAACGGGCTGGCGCCTCACCGCGGGTATCGCCCAAATGAGCAGCTGACCCACCCCAAAGGCGCTCAAACACCAGCCAAAGACTGCGAAGCAAATTAAATTAGCCAAGATTATTTATTAGGATTGTCCTCCGGCTTACCATAAACGCCCGACTGATAGGTGTAGTCCTTGTACTTCAGAGGCTCGTACAGCGCCAGCATGTAGACCAATATGATGGACATCAGCAGCGGCGTTATCACAGCCCAGCAGATGCGATAGTAGATGGAGGTCTTTATGCCCAGCATAAATTCCACATCGCGGCAGACCCGTTTCACGCCGTAGACCCAGCCAATGGCCAGCAGCTCGAAGATGGCCAACACCAAGGCCACAAATGTGGCGCCAAAGAAATCCAACAGATTCAACACAAACTGACCGCCGGGTGTTATATACAGTAGACCCAGGCAATACCCTACAATCGATATGAAGACAACAATGTGCCACTGTTTGATCTGCGTAAACTGATCCTTGAGCACGGTGGTCAGGCAAGAGACCATGCCCACATTGCTGCCTATGCCCAGCACGAAGAGCATGAGGAAGAAGAGCACCGAGAAGACCTGCGGCAGCACCTTAAACTTGGCTATAGCATCGGGATACGATATAAAAGCCAAGCCCGGCCCGCCATTGACCACGCTCGATATATCCGTTGTATTGTTCTCATAAGCCAGATTGCCCAGGATGCCAAAGATAATGATGCCGGAGAGCAGCGAGGTAAAGGTGTCTAAGGTGGTCACAATGTTGGCATCTCTGAAAATGCAAAGGTAAAAATTGTGGATTAAGTTTAATAAGTTTTCGATAAAAATAAAATTAACTATATTAAATTAAAAATAATTTAAATAAATTAGATTGAAATGAAAATCAACAAAACTTAAAAATATTTAGCTTAAATTGATTTGTTTGCCTCTTTGCAAAAGAAAATCAAAAATGAAATTAATAATATATAATTTAGATAATTGTTTAAAATAACATGTGAAAAAAATGAGATAATGGGTTAAAGTTCGAAAACGCGCAAGAGATAGATAGAAAGTGATAAAGATGATGGAGTATAAACATTAAAATGATGAGTGAAGCGGTTTAATTAAAAGGTAGAGAAAAATAGCAAGAAAATAGGAGCAAGAGGTTACGAAAGATAGAGAGAGATAGAGATAGAGAGAGCATTGAAATTTTGTGTGAAGCAATTTTAAGTTGATTATTATACTCGTTCACGAAGAGAATCGTGTATATGGGATTGATAACATTTAAAGGTCTTATATTGGATGTCATTTTGGCTACATTTAATATTTAAACCGCCGTTGAGAGGCTCAAATTTGTTGTCAAAAATCAGGCCAAAAATAACAAGAATTTTGAAAAGTAAAGCTCCCATATTTCAAACTCCTATAACTTTTTAAATAAACAGAACCGATTTACATGTTTGATGTCATTATGGCCATGGTTTGTCCTCTAGATTGCTTCTGCACTTATGTGTACAAATAATGATAGTGTCCATGTTTTACTGTGAACGAGTATTGCACTGTCGGTTAAAACCGACTGCAACTTTCTTAATTATTTATTTTTATTTAAACCCATCAAAGATTAAAAATCGAAAGTGAACATAAAGAAAGAGTGAGATAATGAGTTCATTAAAATTAAGAGGAGAGAATTAAAATTGTGTAATATTAACCAATATTTTTAAGCCAAAAAACGATGAAAAGGTATTAATTGAAAGCCACAAGGAATTAAATGTAAACCAACTTGTTTTTAATCAAAAGAATGACAGCCCAATCGGATGGACTTACCTGTATATATTCTGGCCGAAACGATTGTAGGACGCATACATGATAATATTGCCAAAGCAAATGGCCAGCGAGAAGAAGACCTGCGTGACAGCGGCATACCACACCTGCGGCTCGAGCAGCTTGTGCCACTGCGGCTTCAGAAAGTAGAGCACCCCATCCGTGGCACCCGGCAGAGTCAAGGCGCGCACCAGCAATATAATCATGACTACGTAGGGAAACAGGGCCAGGAAATACGAGGCCTTGCCCGAGCTCTTGACGCCGCGGAACATAATGCTCGCTATTATGATCCAAGCGATGGCCAATGCTACCGACAGACTCCAGCTGGGATATCCAATGCCGTCGTCAATGCTCTCCTTCTCGCGCAAAATAATATTGCTGTCGGATCAAAAGATGCATTCATAGCTGACTTTCAATCCAATCAAACGCTTCGACTTACGTAAAATAAAACTCCGCTGAGGTGGTGCGCATTGTGCTCTGATTGCCGCTCACCACGCCCCCCTGCTGTGGTCCCGAATCCAAGCAGCTGGGGCCCCACTCCTCGCGGCAATAGCTCCATGGCAATGTGGGATAAAACGATTCGACAAAATAGCGCAACGTGAGCGCCATTAGGGTGGCATAATAGGTGGTCACAATGCCCGTGGCCAGCACCTGACCATAGCCAATGCCTGTGGTGCAAGTGCAACAAATTAATACACACACACACACACACACTTGCACACTCGCACACATTACCTCTCATTATGGGCACGAAATCGTAGACCTTGACACTGCCGCGACTCGAAAACTGTCCCAGCAACATTTCCAGATAGTAGACGGGCTTGCCCACCAATATGAGCACGATGAGGTAGGGTATCAGAAATGCACCCCCGCCATTTTCCAGCGCTATGAAGGGAAAACGCCAAACGTTGCCGAGTCCCACGCTCAGCGCAATGCAGGACATGAGAAACTCGATATCATTGTTCCAGCCCTCGCGCGTCTTGCCCTGCTCGACGTCGGGCGAGGTGCTCGGCTCCTCTGCCTCGCTTCCTTTACTGTCCTTGGCTGGGTCTTTGGGCGTGGCTGCGCCTTCGGCTTGGCTCTTGTAGGCGCCCGCTATGGATATGGTGGAGGCATTCGGTGAGCCCACATAGCTGGGATTGAGGTAACCATTGTTGTTGCTCTGCTCCATTGTTGTTGGTGCTCTATTGCAGCTGCAAATCAATCAAAAAAGCGCCGCAGCTGAAGGTTAACATTTATGGTCAAGTTTTGTGGTTCAATACTAATTAAAAAAGCTAACAACTACGGGTGGTGGGGGAATGGGGGTATGGGGGAAACAGGTTTTAACAGCCGCAATAAATGGAAACAAAGCCGAGTCAGTGACCCACTGACTCAAGCATCGATTATATAACAATTTGTTGCATTCATTCAGTAAACACTGCACCCATGCCAGGCAATTGCAAATTTTGTTTTGGCCAAAAGCCGCTCTGAGGCAGCCACAACTACCAGTTACCAGTTGCCTGGCAGTTGCCAGCTGTAGGGCCCAAACAAGTTTCTCGAATCGTCTAGCACCGAATGGCATTTGCATTTTTCACCTAGCTTCGATTTGCCTTTTGTTTACTTTTCACTTTTTTCAAGTGTGTACTGTGAGTATAATGTGAATGTCATTCAGTTTGCAATTGTGTAAGGGGTTTCTAATTTCAAAAAGGCAAAGATTAGATACAATTTGTTTACAAGTGTAAAGAGTGAAAGATCTCTTAAGATAAAAGTTTTATATTACAAGTTGGTATTTCCGTGACTACACATATTACATATAACCCATTTTTCTTGGAACTAACTTTAGTATATCATTTAGTTTTTTATTTCTTCCTATTAAATTTAACAACAAAGTCAGTCTAAAAATTTATATATATAATTTATTTTTATATATATTCCTATTTTTACAGGGCAATAGATATTATATTTCATTTACTTTTATCTCCAATTTAGTATATTTGTTTACGTTTAAATTAATTTTTTTTGTTTTTTTATATTTGCATTTAAATATGTTAACATGCACCTAAAATAAGGTTATTTTTGGCCTTTCCCAAAAGCCTAATTTGGTAACCAAATTTATGGAATTAAATAAACAATGAAATCAATATTTGAGTCCTATTTAATATTTCAAGTTCTCTAAATATAAAACATTTATTAAACAAAAGTTATTATTGAAAAAAAGGTTGAAAGCATTGTAAGACAAGTATTGTAACATTAAAATATAATAAACAGAATATATGTTAATATTATAGAAAAAAAGAATATTTTGAAATATTTGAATTTTAATTAAACTGCCTTTAATATATAAGGGATATAAGAACAAGACAGTTTTTTTATCATCGTTTTGAACCCCATAACGTTTCCTTCTATCTTAATTTTATTTTTTTAATCGAAACGGCTAGTTAAGTCAATAAAATTCTTATCTTATCGGTTAATAAAATGTATAACAGCTTCTTCTTAATATTCCTGGAAATACCAATATTACTCAGAAGTCTATCAACAGCAAACACAAGGCAAACATATGGTCAAAAAAACAAGTTTTTCTTTGTTTCTTAAAATAACTCAAGAAAACGCCAAAAATAAGTTTTTTGTTTGTGCCTTTCGCAGTTCTGCCGAATTTTATTGAACAAATGCCTCATTAAGTGTTTGAACAAATGTTGCTAACTTAACAATCGAAAAGTGGCATTTATCACTGCTGTTAACTGCTTAACTGCTTAATTACAAACATATATAAAGAACTTGAGTGAATAAGAGTTTCTTAGAAAGAATTACTATCTTGGCCGTATAAGTATATTATAGCGATTATTTGTTGATTTAGCTTTACAGCGTTGTGCTTTTTGAAAAAATTATGAGATATTTTAATGACAAAATATTTTTCGATTGTCCCTTTAAGAGCTAGATGATCTGTATAATATATATAAATGCGATTTTTAAAGCTCGTAATTGCAGAGTTTAGCTAAGATATGTAGGAAAACAGTCAAGTTTCCTTTAAAGTGTTTATTTTATAGCGATATTTTAAAATTACGTCGATCATACTATATAGTAGTCCTATCCGTTTATACATACTACTGCATGCTAGTAATAACTGCACTAAGAAGAAGGTGTATATGCCAAGTTTAATCAATAGAGCTTCGTATCTGGACGATAAGCTTGCATAGAAACAATCTATTTTGATGAAATTATATTACACTCTGTGTTTAAAAAAACTTTTACAATACTTGTAGTTGTTTCCACAAAATTAAATAAAGATATATGTACTTTTTTAAATGAGAAAGGGCAAGTTTGTATAAATAAATAATACTTTGAAAGGGTATTGCGGCTTCGTTTGGCTTGAATAAGTTTCTTTTTTTGTTTATTTATAAGTTTACATTTGGCTTTGTGTCATTGTGTTTGTTGTCGTTGCTGTTGCTATTGTTGTTATTGCCTCAGCATTGCATTTGCGCATGCGCGAAGCGCAACGCGTTGCAGCTGCGTCAGCGTCAAAGTTGTTGTTGTTGTTGTTGTTGTTGTTGCTGCTGTTCTCGTTGTTAATGGAAAGTGAAGGTGCACAATGCCGTTGCCCTCGCTGCGAAATGTCAGCGTTACGTGCAACATATAATTACTGGTCGAAATCTACCTTTAAGTATGTCAAGAATTGACAATCTGAAGTACGTTTGGTTTTTGTTGTTCAAAGGTACGCTGCGGATTTAAATTAATTCCAGTTGCATTTAAATAAAAAGCAAACTAATTCTTTGCTCCCTTGCTTGTTTAAAATGTCTACAATATTTTGTATGTGAAGAGTAGTAGTAGTTTTAAATATGTTATTGAAGTGGGCTATACTAATTATATTTAGTAGCAGATACGACCAGCATAAGATAAGGCTACTTCTATATGAGTTTATGAAAATAAAACGAGCAGCACAATAAACTTTTGGTTAACCCAGACAATGTGACAAACGTTTGTTATCGCTCTGCGATCATAAAAAAAAATTTAACAAGTATTGCTCTTCAGATAATTTGGTGGTTTTATGAAAGCCAGACAGGCGGCTTTTACAAGCCTTGACCCAAAGAAAAAAATGTTTATTCTTTGATTGTTATTCTTTTATATATTTATAGCATGCGGGATTCTAGCATGTTTTAACAGTTGGCATCATTTGAAAACCAGTTAATTTGGTTTGTTATCAGCGTTTTTTTATTTTTTTTATTATTTCGCTTTGCACGCGACTACAATTGTGTTTAATTATTGTTTTCTTTGCCATTTGTTTGCTTAGTGATTGGACCCTCAGCAACTTTGCGCTGTTTGTTTTTGAAAACCAATTGTTGATACTGCTAACTCACACTTTAAAATATTTGTTTAAGCTTGTGTAAAATATGTAAATTTACTTTTTGTAATAAGCCAAATCTGGCTGTCAGTTAACGTCACGTTAAACACGTCACTTTTTCGTACGCCAATTTTGGACTTGAACTACGGCTCATAAACTTGGTTAATCATATGTCTGGCAATTTATCATATGTTTGTTTATTTTTTTTGCGTGCGTCTCTCAAACATATCCAGCTGCTCAATTATTTAAATTATATGCGCATGCGTAAATTATTATAATAAGGCACCGTAGTTCAAATATTTGATATGTATATTTTATTTTTTGTCTTTTGCAGCTTAAAATTTTATTCACTAAGCGTTAAAGGCATTTCTGTTAACTTGATTAAAACCGAACTGTACACGCCGAACGCCAAGCGATCACTGAGCGGAGTTGTGGGGATTGTGGCTTGTCAGCGTCTACAGCAGACGTCGGCGACGACGGCAGCGATAGCGTATAACGGTAAAAATCGCTCACAACTTGACCTAAGGTAAGTAAGGCGCAAAATACCTGTATTGAAAACGCAAATGGGTCAAAACAATTCCATCCAATTTGCGTTGCTATTGAGTAATGTTGAAGACGTGCCCCGCGGCGCATGCTAAAGTAATTACTTATAATTTACATAAGCCAAGTGATATGTGTTTTTTGGATTTTCTTTGTTTTCCAGATTTCTTTAAATGATCATTTGGCCTAACATTGATTCAGAAATTTATTTATTTTTAAAATTTATTTTTTATTTTTATTTTTATTTATCCTTATTTAATGTTATAAAAATGTTATAATTACATGCTATCGAGGGTATTTAGGCTTCGTTCACCGTGTGGTTTATTTTTATCTTTCTATTAATCAAAGGGCTTTTATTTCGAGCTTTTCCTATTTTTTTCCAATTTTGGTATAGGCACTTGAAATAAATTATCTTGACTATTGTTCAAATTTATAGATTGTAAATTCGCTTTACCAAATCCAAAAATAATTGTTGTCTAGACATTTGAATCAGGTAATCTTGACTATTATATAAACAATAACTTATTAGTCACAGGTAATTGTATTAAAAAACAATATATTGGCTAAATTATAATACAATTATTTTGTTTAAATTACTCCAATTGTTGACCTCAAGTTCTGCCAGAAAAAAATATTCTATACACAAAAAATTAAAAATGAAATCAAATTATTCAAATAGACTCTAAAAGTCCCAACAATATAATTATGTGAACAAAAGGATTAATGCTCGTTAGCCATGGCTAATTAGGTTATCAATTAACTCAACTGCATATGTAAATTGTCCCAGTTGATTGCCAAACCTATGGGCACGGTACTGTTATTATTTATGTTTAACTCTACCATAAACAAGTCCAATAAAAACAAGAGATAAAAAGAAACACAAGCAAAATGCGCAGATTAACCCTTCAATATTATTAAAAATTAATTACACATTAAATGGCGTTAAACAATTCATAATGATGAACAAAAAAAGTGAACAAAGGTATTTATTCTATCACAGCATCCAATTAAAAAAAAGAAAAAGAATATAAATAAAAAGTTATTGCCATTACAATAATATATTAATGCGGGCGCGATAAATCTGATTTGCTATGCTCTTCAAGTAGCGATGAAATATGTTGTGCATACACATATATTATATATATTTGTACTATTTTTTTAAATGCATTTTTTAATTGAATTATTTTACGTGTAATCAATGCATAACGCAACGTTGCTCACATGAAATAATTTTGTTGCGGTCAATTTCGTGTTAATGCTCCAAAAAGCAAATTGTGGCAAAAACAAGAGCTTATGCCGGAGTGAGTGAACCGCAGCCATAAATGAGTGTTAGTAGGTGTTGCCAATTTGCATCCAATTAAAATTATAGTCCCAAAGAACACACGCACACGTGTGTACTTTTGCCGCTTTGTTGTGGAGTGTAATATGTGTTTGGCCACATTTTGCACGCAATTCAATTGCGCATTTGCAGCTTTATGCTGCATAAATTTTGTTCTTTATATTGGTTGCATCATAAATGCTATAGACATATGATAATGCTACACCTATCCAAGCAATCGAATACAACTTCAACGATAGAATCTTATCAGTTGACTGTGTCTGTGCTGTAAAAGCGAAAAAATAAATATCATAATCAGCCACATTTAATGAGATACGTCTGCGACGCTGAGAGTAACAAACTCTGAATTCCAGACGACGAGCTTGTTGCGTTTGTAGAGAGCTGAATCAACTTAAGCTGGCTCATCAGGTATTTTTCTTGGAATTCGTACCCTACTTTTTAGTTTTGCCAAGGTCTATGCAAAGTAGTAGACACATTTCTGTTGATTTTGCCCACATATTTGACGGACATAGAGAAAAAGAAATAAAAAAATGTTACATTAAATCAAATATTAAATTTAAATATTAACTAATTTTAGAACATAGTTTTCAGAACTAATAAATATATACAAATCCTTGAACACTCTACACACTCTGTTACTAGAGGTAATTTATTTTCACACTAAATGCCAACCTAATTAAGTCACTTGCTTAATTACCGCAATAACCGTAATTTGCAATTGCATATTTAACCAAAAACTAAACTCAAAATATCAACAAATTACTTCAATGCTAATTTAGACATTCAGCCAACTGCAAATTTATGGCCAAGAAAGCGCTGAGAGCGCTGCTTGACTCTAAGTAAAAGCCACTTACAAATTCGTCCGCTCATTTATCAAGCGCCAGCAGGGCATAAATCTTGGCTAAGCAAATCGCAATGACAACTGCTTAAGTCGAACTGAACGCTGAATGGTTGTTGGTCTTAAGCCAAATAGAAAACCAAACCAAAGGTAAATTCACAGCCTGCCGCCGCAATAATCCCGTTGTCCTTTGTCAGGCAATTGTTTGCTTTCCGCATTTTATTTTCTGTGTGTTTTGGCAGTACATTAAATTTTATAGCATTTGGCTGTTGGACATTAAAAACAAAAGACACGAATGTCGCCGACACAAACAGGTAAAACAAATGGCAGGCAACAGCTAAAGGTTTCCGGTCAGTTGAAGGCAGATTGCGCATACGCCGTGTAGCCAGGCGACAGAATTTGGCAGGCAGAAGGCAGCTTGTTGTCACTCTTGATTTATGCACTTAAACAACATTAAGAATTGATGATTTAAATTCGGGGGCTCGCTGAATTTTGTTAGTTTTCTTTATGGCTCTTTGGCATAATTGATGCGTCCTCGGGGTGTTGTTTTAAGGAAGCGTGTTTTTTGGCGTGAACATTGCTAAAATTTAAATATCTTGTCTGGCATACTAATGAGGATTTTATGAAATCAATTAAAATATGTAAGTGTTTCATAGTTTTAACTTACAAGGAACTTGGAACAGCTCTTTTTGTATGCTCTTTGCTGGTAAAATATTTTAAAAAATGTTTATATTTTATAAATAAAGTAAATAGCACGAAAGAAAAGCTGAAAGCAGAACAAATTTATAATATGTTTTCAACATCTTTTTCTTTTTGCACGTCTGCTTGATTTGCTTGATCGCTCCAGATTTATCTCAAAACTCATTTCCTATTATCGCACTAAGCATTCGATAAGAGTTGTACAAGACTCGATTGTGACAGTGCTTAACAGCATTCGATAGGCGGTTGTCTCACTGTTATGTTATCGGCCTGCACCAATACATATTTAACATTTTATATCAGATTTGGTCTTAAGGCGTCCATTAACCTAATTGAATTTACAGAGCTTGCACACATTTTATCTTGTTTAGAACAAATATTCTAAAACTTACTCCGAGTGTGTTGTAAAAGTTTTCGCCTGACATCTAACAAATTAGTTTCAACTCGGGAATCTCTGATAAGCCAGTTGCTGCATGTTTGGAATTACTTTTGGGTCTAACTAAGTTCACCTAAGCAATTTGTCCGCAAGAATATTGCATTAGCTATGCATTTCAGCAATTGTGGCAGCAACAATTTTAGAATTTACCCGCATATGTGCCACAAGTGTCAGAATGTTGTTGGCAGCTTATTGTTGCATACTTTTTGGCTGGCATTTGAATATAAAGCGCATTAATCATACGGCCCGTGCTCGACAACTACACATAATTGAGCTGTTGCTGCCACGGCTGCTGTTGCCTGCTTCTTGCCGCATGCTGTGGCCTGCCATATCACGCATACGCCACATTGCACACTCACATACACACACAGACACACACGCGTTTATCGCAGCTGCAGTATATTAAGTCATTGTTTGGGTCGCTGTGAGCGCCTGTTAAAGCCAAATTCTATTACAATGCATAGCGCTTGTACTATATTTTTTTGTATTTTTGTTCTGCAGTTGTTGATGTTGTTGTTTTGTTCTATATTTTATGCCAAGTGCCGCCGGCACTGCCATAAAAATGACTGAAGCACACGCAACAACAACACCAACAACAGCAACAACAATGAGCAACAACTCAACTCGAGTTGACTCCACTCGCACGCCAAGCGCAGCGCATTTCGTGCGTATAAAAATCTGCAATTCATGCAATTTTCATGGAAAATTTGCCACGCAAAAAGAAAAGCAGCCAAAATAAAAGGCAATGTTTTGCGGTTGTTGCTTGTTGTGCATGTAAGCGTGTGTGCGTGTCTATGTGTCCCTCTCTCTCTTTCTCTCTTTCTCTGTGCTTTGAATGTCAAAATATTTGTGTATTTGGCATTTTAAGCGCTAAATTTCTGCTGTCAACATTTTCACTCGTGCCAGACAATGTCATTCACTTGTCGCAGTGGCTCGGCTGGCTTGGGTGGTTTGAGTGGTTGTATGCGGTGTATTCCATCTCACCCTGCAGCTGTCATATTAATTTGCTCAGCACGTGTCTCTTAAATACTCGAGTTTCGGCTTCATGTTTTGGAGATTATAGCAAACGTGCCATTTATTTCACATGCGGAAAACTCTCATCTACTGCCGTACAAACACTTTACTTGGAATTAATTCTCTTAGGTTTGCTTCAAATTCAAAGATATTTAATTGGGTGTTGTTTGTTTCATACGGTTAATTCCACGGCAAGGCTGGCAAGTTATATAAAGCTATTATTTATTCATAAATATATTTTATATATTAATAAATTCATTGCGGTCTACAAATATGTGCATACATATACATGTGTATGTGAATAAACGATCAATTTGACCACCTACACTGCCTTATCGAAGTATGTTTATTATATATATTAAAAAAGTCTTATAAATATATTTTAGCCTTTATTTAAATAAGCCTTTATTTGTGTTCACATACACATATGCTCTCGCATACATATCTCTATTCAAATATGCAAAAACGTTCTCAAATTAATGAAGATATTAAAATATGATTGAGATACGTTCACATAGTTATGTGTGGACATATGTTCCCTCGAACTTTTGATCTTATTCTAACTGAATAAATATTTGATGTTTCTTGGTTTCTTTCCATTTTTATTTAAAAAGATAGCAGCATATATTTGGGATAAACTTTAATGAGAAATAAGGCCATGTAATATAAAGCGGATATACATTGAAATTGGGAGATATGTACTTTGGGTTTGCTACCTGACTACATATATTGCCTGACACTCAGTTGTCCTTAATCCAGACCAGATTTTAGACACCCGATAACTGAACTTTGAGGCTGCCTAAAATAAATATTAGTATTGATATTGTATGAAATGGATTTTACTTCATTTTACTCCTTTATACTTACCGCTTAGTATTTGCGAAAGTAATACTTGAACTATATATTCCAAAACTTTTGATTATGTAGTTTATTAGCAGAAAGTTGTGCTGTTCGATTTGGCCTTAAGCAGCGACTGCACAACGAAAAAATTTCTTCTATGAACTGCTGGAGAAATGCACTGTACCACGACCCGGAAATTTGGGCTGTTTATCAACATAGCCCAGATCCTGGGCCTGAGCCTGTTCCGATGTTGACGGAAATTTATCCAACAGTTTCGTTTCGTCTAGCGGTATTAGTATATCCTTTTTCAAATCCTTGGGTTCAACTTCATCGCCGACATCGACTTTAACCGTCTTCCCAGCCGGTGTAATAACCAGAATATGCATATTTGTTACGGTGTTCGCGAAGTAGTCCGAAAGATAAGCAAGCCGAAAGCGTAATTTGGTCGTACAGGGCCAAAATGATATTTTGATAAGTTTTCTTACCAATTTTGTAAAATTAACAGAAATAAATGAACTTAAATTTTATTGTAGTTACATGTTAAACAACTGTAGAGTAAAGCCTACTTAAACAAATTTTTTTTAACTTTCAATAAATTCCTTTGGTTTCCGGTAAATTGATTTATATGGTGTTTTAAGAATTTTAGATATTTTATTTTTATCAGTCTCTGATATGGGACTATTTAGCTACATTTTTTTTATAAATAAATTTGATTTTTACCAACTCTTCAATAATTTCCAAAATTATCCTTAGCGGCTTTTCGCGTTTCTAATACCTAGATGAAGCTGTAACAATGCATTTAAAGACAATCCCTTATTTTGGGAACATTTGTGTGTGGCGCAGAAAAGTAGGCAATGGAAAAGGACGAACAGCGAAAACTTTGCCAACTGCCAGCAAAGCCGAGCCAGAAGCTGTTCTTTATCCTTCCGTTTCGCGGTGAATTTGTGGTGTGTGGGTGTGTGTGGATGTGTGTGCTTATGCTTTAGTATGCCTAAAACAAAAAATATGTCTCAGTCGCCAGTTGCCACGCCCACATGTGTGTGTGTGTGTGTGAGATGTTTGCCAGCGACTGTTTGTTTTTGGCATGTGGAAAGTAGAACATAATTAATTCAAATTAATTACAATTTGTGTGGAATTAGCGCTTGTGGCAGGCGGTCCGCCCACATCATAATGATGATGATAATGATAATGATGATAATGTTGTCTATGCCCGCAAACATTTCAAGCGATTTTTATGAGCTTACGTATATGCGCTGTTTGGCATTAGGCTCCCCTGCGGTGGAGCAGGAGGCGCCGTGCAGCCTAGCAAAGTCATCCTGACAGGCTACTTGAATTATGTCCTGGCACTGGTGACTGCAGCAGCCTTCAAATAATTTGGCGCATTTTATGTTTGCCTTCCGCTTCCCCCATTGTTTGCCTGACCCAATTAGCGCAGGATTGCAACAACGTCATAAACTCAAGTGCGCAACTCAATGGGGCAGACAGAGGGAGGTGGAGGGGTACAATATTGGGGGACTGGTGCATTTATAAATCAATTATGCAACGATTGCACGCTCATTAGTGTCAAACTCAATTAACGCTGCGACAGCTTTTGCCGGGTTGGGTCGAAAGGACATGGCACGCCCACAGCGAGGGCAGCTTATGTCAATGGTCAAGTGAAGTTCAATTTGTTAATTGGCATTTGCGATTTGAGGGTTTAGTAATTTGTTACATTCAAATGGGGTAAGGGAAATAGCTTAGAGAGTACGAAAGTTTACTTCAGGGTAGAGTTATAATTAAAATTTATTATTATGTATATTTCTTGATGTGTTTAAGTTGAGAGTCTTTACAGCAACAGTTTGTTGGAAAGATGAATAAAGGTTTTTATACATTTTTAAAATACTTATTTCATGCACTCAGATTTGGATTACATAGAAAATCTTATCCATTAGTACAATTTTATTATTCCATTCTTTCTACATTGTTCATATTTCCGTATTTTGCTTGATATCCACAAAGTCTCTCGCAAAACGTTTTGCTCTTGTCTTAAAGTTGTTTGCTTTTGCCTTTCAAGCTTTTCAATCATTTATGACCTTGGCTTTTACCTGCTGGCATATTAACATAATATATTCATGTATGCTCCATGGCCAGGACTCGGCTTAAATGCACTCGAGCATTGGCCAAACAATTCGGCCACAAAATCTAACGGATGTATGTATTTTTTTGGCACACATCTCATTCAGCAGATCGAGTCCAACAAGTATTTTATATCATAATTGCAATCTTGCATAAATGCGTGTTGCCAGAGTTTTCAGGCACAATTACAGCACAGGGTTGTATATTGGTTTGTGTGTGTGTGTGTGTGCATGGGTGTGTGTACTTAGTGTGTTTGTTTGTCCTTCGAATTGCCATTTTAGTATGTGCCTTTTTTTATGGCAACAGCCACAGTCACAGCATCAACTGCCAACAGCCAGCAGTCGTTGCCATTGGAACACGTGTAAGTGTGTTGTTCACACACACCCCCAAAACACACACACACACACAAACATAATGCAAACTGAGCAATGTCCATGACACACTTGCCGACATGTATCTGTAGGTACGTGTACGTGAGTGTGTGTGTCCTTTTCGTTGCATATCTCAATGTTTGCATCTGTGGCCGGGCCTTATCCAACTTCGCAAACATGTTGGCCACGCTCTCGCTGCTGTTGTTGTTGCTTTTGCTCAGCAGGCAACGCATTGACACGCGTTTTGTTTGCTCACCCCACCTCCCACTCTCCAGCTCCCCCACCAATCCAATGAGGTCAGACGATCCGCCATGTTTTTACACATGTATAGGAATGTTTACGGTGCCGCTTTGATTCCTTTTCGGCCACGTTTGCTCCATTAACACTCAATCATTAGCTGGCTATCACAGGCACTCGTGCATCAAATTAAAAGCCAACGAAAATATCATCAATAACAGGCGCCACCAATGCCAAGCGAGGCGGCAACCGGCGACACGTCTTGCCTCAACGTGACCAATTAATTTTTGGCAGCCCAGCGACAAACAATTAGCAAGCAAAACCAAGCCAAATAATGGCAATAACAACAACAACTGAAATTGCAGCAGCTGTCAATCCTACACTAGACAACAGAATAAGCAACAGGGATATTCCATTTTCGTATAAAAATTTCTTTAAGAAAAAGGTATTACAAACCAAAAATAAGGAGCTGAGAAAGTGAACCAATATTAAAAAAAATTAAAAGCAATTAGCCAAATTTATTTTAAATTATAATATATTACTATAACTTTGTAATTATTTTATATTTTTAAAATTTGTATAATATATATAATACAAGCATTCGAATTCTATGTTCAGCTTTTATAATATTTAAGTTCAGTGAACACTTTAGGGATATGTATTTTGGTAGGAATTTTATTCATAAAGCTATGTTAAAATTCCATAGCGAATTTTGTTGTTAGATAACTAAAACGATGTAAGTTTGAATTTTTTAAAAAAAAGCTTCCTTGATTACTTAGAATGATTTTAAGTTTTTTAAAGTTTTCTTAAATTTTGTAGTTTGCTATAAAAATTCGTAAATATATATATATGACATTTTGAATATTTATTTAATGTCCAATTATGTTGACTAGTGTTATCTAGCTAACAATTATTGCTTATTGATAATGCTGTTTAGGGCCATTAGTGCGACAAACAATTAAAGACAGGGACGTACACACACAATTATAGTTTGTCTACTTCATTAAGACATTGCGTTTAATTTGCGGCCATGCGGCGTATGCGTAATACGTGTGGTATACGTAACGTGGCGTTAAGCCTTGCTCTCACAAAATTTAAAGCCGCATTGGTATGTATGCAAATCGTTGCAGTTGATATATCATAGGATTAGCAGCGCAAAAGCTGCATGTTTTCAATGACATTCAGCTGAGACAAAGAGCGCATAAAGTGCATTTAAAATGGCATTTTCAAAGACACACACACACAGGCACAGAGAGAGACAGCCGGACTCACAACCAGTTAACGTACTTGGCGCATTTATGCAAATGATGTGCCAAGCCCCCACCTTGTGCATTTTATGCGATTCAACTCGTTCTGGCGTTCAATTGGCTAACAATTCGATTTTATTTGATTAAATTTTTCGCTTTTTCCGTCCATTCAGAGCTAAAAAGTTTTTGCAGTAACCCCGGTTAAAGTCAATTAGGCCGGCAAACATTTTTATATATATACATGTATATACAGAAGCTGGGGTCGCTTCGGTGTAAATATGTGCATGTATATAAAATGCCAGGGGCAACGCTTTGGGCTTAATTAACATTAAATTTGTATGTTGCCTGGTCTTTTCAAAAAAGTGTTAAGACAAAGGCAAATTGCCACTAAATTGGCACTTAAGGAATTTTGCTGAGCTGTCTAACGGAATGTCCTCATTGCTATGCGACTAGCTTGACTAGACCTGGCTCGTTCTGGCAGTCCTATCTGGTACGGCTACACCGGCAGTCAATTAAAGTCCAACTGATGTTTAACAATTTAATTACGCAAGTTAACAAGTTTAAGTTGAACTGCCAGCAGCAGGCAACCGGCAGCCGCCAGCCCGCTGCTCTTAGCTGCAAGCCCAGCGTCGACAATTCAATTGGCCAAAACGGAAAAGTGTTGAGCAAAATATGCCAAAGGCTGTTGAAAATTTATAAAATTTAACCAGCACATTTTGTCAATTATGTGCAGTGGCAATAGTAAGGGTACTCAGTAGCATAAATTAACAAATAGAAAATATTCAAAGTGAGTTATTAAACATGTTATTTAAAGCCACAAAAGTTTTTATTGAAATATTTTTTTTTGATTTTTAATTAAAGCTAAAAAGTTCTGCATAAATGCTTTTCCATTTTTATGTAGATCCATTGGTGTAATTCATACGTTTTATGATCATAATAATATAAAATGTTTAATGTAATATATTTACATATAAAGGTTACATAAATAATTATTGTAAAAAATTATTTGAGGAAAATTCTTAAATTTCATACTTTAAAGTTTTTCAAAACTACTCAATACCCCTATTATTTTTAGAACTTTCCCCATGTGTGGCGCAGTTGAATTGGTTTTGCGACAGATTTACAAATTTCCATTTGCCTTAAAAGCATTCAGTGATTTGACTAGATTGCTGACTCGATAAATATGCATTTGCCTTAATGACATGTTGCGTGGTAATGTCATTATCTCGTATTTGTATTTCACTTATATCTAAGTTTTCAGCTATGCACATTGATGGACGAAATTAAAAGATTTAAATTCTGATTTGATGAGAGAAATTTATTTCATTTAGAATTCAATATTTATAGCAAGTATTTTATTTTCTTGGCCATGTTATCATTACGGCACAACGTTGTCTAATTTCTGCTGGCCATTATTATTAATTTTGGCTTTCGCTGTTGCACAAAGCGCACATTTTATAAGCGTCTTTTAAGTTTGGCGTCTAATTATTGTGCATTTTGCATTTAGTTAAGGTTTTAACTTGGCTTTTTGTGCGGCTTGTTGTTGTTTTCCCTTTGGCTTCATATTTACGTGGCAGCTGCAGTTGCGCCATTTTTAATGAGTTTTTGTTGCGAGGAAAATGGCTCAGAACTGTTGTTGCTATTTGCAGTTGTTGTTGTTTTCTGCCGGCTGTTTGGCAAACTTTACACGCTCGACCAGCGACCAACAACAAACTGACTGACTGACTGACTGACTAACTGACGGACTGACTGACTGCCCGCTTGACTTGCACTTGAGGCACTCCAAAAACTAATCAGCGTCGGTAAAAGTGCGACGATGAGAGTCTTGCAAGTTTCTGCGCTGATTGTGTTGCCTTAACTTCGTTTATTTTTATATACACTAACTCTGGGGTATACTAACTTTTTCAACAGGCTTCGCCACGGCCATTAAGCATGTTTCTCAGTTTGATAATCAAGTTTTAAAACTTGTTGAATTTACACATGCACGCTGGCTGCTTATATGCCAGCTTTCTTAAGTTAAGCAACAATACAAAATATATTGGTAAAATTTTTCTAGATTTTAGACTAAATATAAGCAAACTCATGTATACAAATGTGTGGTCACTTTTTGTAAAAACATGATCTCACACAAATCTGCAATTCATTCCAAACTGACAACTTATTTATTTCAATTCAACAACAACAAATTTATCTGCTTAAAAGTTAGCAAGGCTAGCAAGTTAGCAGCCAACTTTCAACTTTCAAGCAGTTTAGATAACTCTGGCATTTATTATTAAGGTGCCGTACAAAGCAAAAAAAAGAAGAAAAAAAGAAAGAAAATTTAATCAAACGAGTGAAATTCATTTAAATATGTTAAACTCAATAATTGAATACAAAATTTGTTTTATTTTCAACTATTACTGAGAGTATTATTTTTTCGTTCTCACAGACTTAGCTGTGCCTCTCTTATTTATCTGTTTCTTTTTTGCCAGTCTTTAGAACATAATTAAGACTGTTGCAGTCAACTTGAGCGTGTTTAATGAGCATGGCCTGAGCCTGAACATCGTTTGTTTTTCGCCAAAAAAGTTTTTGAGCCCAGAATGGAGGAAATTTTCGGTCAGCTTTTAGGAGGGGGCCTCGTTACTTATCTTGCTCATTTCCTTTCAGTGCACTTTTGTATTGCATTAACATGGTCATTATCCGGTGTTATCCTTTCGCCTTTTGCATCTAATGTTTCGGCCACTTGCAGAGCTGCCTGCTCTTTTATTATAAATTATGGCCGGGGTGGATGTCTGCTGGCGCTCTCAAGTGTTTTCCTTCCGCTGCGCTCAATTGCATAGTTATTAGGTATTGTTATAGTCTTCATTGTTGTTGTTCGTATCTGTTGTCTGTTGCTGTTGCTTTTTCGCACCTCTGCACTCGCATTCACTCGGCTAATGTGTTAAAAGTTCCGTGCACGCTTCGCTGCCCGCCTGCCCGCAGGGGGATATCCCGGCATATCCTGGCAAATCCTTTGCTGTCCACAGTGCGGCGTTCTACGGCTTTTCGCATTTAATTTTCATTATAGCCACTTGGCTGCACAAAATTATGCCGTTTAGGGATGGACAGGCTACGGGGGAAATTACAAATAAATTTAGCTTATTAGCCAGTCCTTTTCTTTGTCGTTTCTTAAATCATCTAATCAGTTTAAGCTTGTTTCTCATTTGGTGCTACGTATAATTTTACAATTCATTTAACTTTTAAAGCATTTCCATTTAATTGTTCAACGTATGTGGTGGCTTTGGTCTACGAAGTGCATTTTCTAATGGCGATTGCTTCTATGGACATATATAAGTCGATAGCGGTATATCATGTAGTCAGTTACAAAATAGAAACCTGATTATTTCGGGCAAATAATGGCATATCTTTGAATGAAATACTGTTTTAGAATCGAGACTTCCGAAGCGTATTTAAAAATTTATATTTTAAATATAACAATATTTAATTTTTTACCCTTCCTAAATATTTAATAATTAAAAAGCTTTTAATTGTTATTTTAAAACTGCTGTGAACACAATATTATGGGAATACTTTAAAATTTGACTGTCATCTTAAAAAAGTTAGTTAATCAATTAATAGCCAAACGAATATCTGTTACCTGTTACATACATTATCGCAAAACCATAATATCTTTTATTTAGCCATTTTCAATGTTTTTTCCAGTTCCAAATAGTTCAAAGTTCAATTAAGAGTGATCTACTTAATCTAGATAAGAGCTGCTAAGAGGGTATCACCAAATCGAGCAGCCAACCCTAGATAACTTTTGTTGCTTTTGTTTTTCTGCTTTTCCTTTTTACTTGCTGTTGTCGTTAATGTAATTACATCAAAAGGCATTCGAGTACAAAACCAACTAAACTTGCAGCCCAGTGGCGCAAAGGTGACGAAAGTTCTGAACAGCAGTTGAACTGCGAGTTCAATCCTTTCAATTCAATGACATTTGGTGTGCACTCTGGCACCGAGCAGCATCCAATTGGAAATGCGCGTATTGTGGGATAGTTTACACGGGTGTAAAGGGGCCGGACTTGTGGGAGGGCAGAGAACATGAGTCAAGTTCAATTAAACAAGTGAGTAACAGAAAGACGGCTTAGTTGAATGTGGAACAGCCGCAAGGGACCAAAAACCGAAATCCTATTTAAGCTGCACTTCGCGCTAGCGCTTCTCGCTTCTCGCTCCATCGCTTCTCTCTTTCTGTCTTTATTTCGCAGTTTGTTTTTTGTTTGTATTCATGCTGGTGCTAAATGTCAGCGATGCAATTAAATTGGGAATAGGCAACGACGATGACGTTAAGGACAACGACCAAAGGACAGCAGTCTAAGCAGGCAGCAGTGTGTGGGGGTGGGAGGGGGTTAGTCTGGCGCTTGGCGTGTTATAAAATTATGAGGCAAAATTGGATTTAAAAGCAGCGCTCGAGCTGGACAAGAATGGGGCTAGCGTCATTAGCGTCGCCTGGACGTCGTTTACTGCGTCCTGCGGCTGCTGCTGCATTTGATGAGTTGAAAAATACAGCAAGTAAAGAAGAAGAAGCAAATTGTAATTAAACTGCGTTTGTTGTCATTGCATTTATAAATAATAATAATAATAAATATTGCATAATAAGGCAGACGGGCAAAGTTGCTAAAGAAAAGAGCATGCACAAAGGAAGTGAATGAAAAGGCAGGCTCAGGCTAAGGCTCAGGCCGAGGCTCAGGCTGAGGCTCCCACTTGTTCACTGGGGTCCTGGCAAAAGGCAACGAAGTTGTTTTTATTTAACTATTAAAAACTTTTGCAGCAACTTCATAAAATGACGTGCGAAAAACAGCGCGCAATGAAATGAAAAATGTAAGAAAAATGCTGTTGAAATCAACAAACAGTTCCCTCCCCTCCCCCTTCCCCGCACTCCGGCAAAAGATCCTGTGCGTGTTGAAAGGTTTATGTTTCTTTTTTTGGACTGAGGCAAAAACACTTTAATTAAAGTGAAATGCAAACATTTCAATTAAAAGCCGGAGCTAAGCTGATTTCAATCTGACTAAAAGGGATAACTTCCGGCAGACATTTTGCCTTTTGGCTGGCGCCTCAAGGGTCGCTACTGGTGCTTCTTCTCCTTCCTCCCCATCCTCCATTTAAGCCAGCGTCGTGCGTGCCAGCCAAAGCTCAAATGTTAGCCGAGGCACAATTAAAAGGGCATTGCCATTTGCTGATGTTGTCGATGCTGACATAGCCCAAGGGCCCAGCGATTGACATTAATTTTGCATTAGCTCTTGGGGCCGACCCCTCGTCAAGTTGCGCATACGCCATGTTAGCCGCAAACTTAATTATGCGCGCTTAGCTATAAAAAAGCGAAGAAAATAAATGAAAAAAAACACAAAATAAAAATAAATAAAAGAAAACAAGTGGCTTTTGTTAAAGCGCCAAGTGGTTTGACCCAGCCAGACGCCAGCTCATTTTCTTTTCCAATTAACTAAATTACTAAAGCCAGCTGGCCAGGACTATATAAATCACGTCGGGCTTAGGTCGTCTGTTTGGGCCATCGATGATGCATACGTCACACATCAATAAATGCGGACAAGCCCCTAAAGACCACGCACCCTTCCCCAATTCCAACTAACCTCTGCTTTGAGAGTGGCTTCCTCTCCAGCATTTAATGGGGAAATTCCCCCTCGCACAACTTCCCGCTCTGGCTTTAATTGATTCCATCGAAGCACTCTAAGCGCATTATTAGACAAGCCGCAGCGTCAGCTTCAATAATGAGAAGTGCTGTGTTGTGCGTGTGTGGGTGCCGTATACTCTCTTCGATTGCGATTGTTATTTCACTTTCAATTTGTATTACATGAGTTAGCATTGTTATCGTCTTTATGCCGCCTTTTAATGGGCTTAATCGATAATGGCTGCTGTTGGTGGGCGCCGCATTGTAAACGCCTTGTAATCTTAACGACCCAAGCCAAATGAGCCAAATGAGATATGTCTGCACAATATACCCTATGCTTAGACGAGTGTGAAAAAAGCAGGGCAATAAAAGAACGTCTTGATTATGGGCTTTGGCATGGGGATACAGTTCAGCTAAGTATACAATATATTTATATAGTCATAAAGATTATTTAAAACATGCCGAATTTCTCAAGAAATCTATACAACGACATTAACTAAATTGAGTGTGCATATAAATTGATTAACTTACAGCGTTTGCGATTAAAGAACTTGTCAAGTATAAGTAAAATTTATTGTGGCGTATTTTGAAGGCAACTTATTTAAGTAGGAAATTAAGTTGAATAAAAGTATTTTTTTAAACATGAGCGGAAGACTTTTTTAACAGAACTTTGAAAAGTGATCATTGAGAATATATCAAATGAATATAGTTAATGAACCAAAATATTAATGGGAATGATCTATTAACAATGATTATTTAGGCTATAAAGAAATAATAGTTACTGCAGTTTAGAAGAATAAATATAAATATAAAATATGGAAATATTATTATTATAAAATATATTATATACTAAAATAGATCAAACCATTAACCATAAACCATAATGATTAACCATCTCAATGAGCCATTTGAACGTTCTAATTTTTGTGCCCAATTCGAGTTTAATTCCTTGTATTTGATACAACTTATGCTAACCTCTTTTACAAAGCAACCTATTTAACCTTAAACAAATTATAATTACACTCAGGTGGCTTGCTCCATTTTGTCCTGAGTCTATTTTAAAGCATACTCCTTATTTGTTACTTATACTTATATCTACTTATACATACTTATTTGTTAGCTAGCTCATAATTTTGTGGCGTTGAAGAGCTGCTAATTAGATTAAGTGAAGTGTCATATTCAGTGCGTTTTCACTTTGCCAGCAAGTTGTGTGCGCTTAACCTGCGCCCAAGTGCACTTTAAAACAAGCAACGCAGCTGCAACAGCAACAGCAACAGCAACAACAGCAGCAGCAACAGCAACAACAACAGCCACTAATACAATACAACATTTGCTTTACATTGCAGGCGACGGAAAACCAGTGTGTGTTGGGCGTGGCAGGCAAAGTTAGGGTAATAAACTGGCACAACAACTTTAAAAGTACACGATTGAAGAGCTCAGCACGGGAACAATGCAAAATGCGATGTCAGCAGCAGCAGCGACAGTAAAAACAAGTCAACAACAGCTTAAAACATAATACGCTGAAGGCAGACAGAAGTGAGAAAGAGGTTGGAAAGCAAAACAAAGCATCAGCAGAAATGATGAGGAAACGTTGTTGTAATTAGTAAGCGGATGGCTGACAAGCTGCAGCACAGCATGAGTCATAAGTTAGGGCGGAAATGGAACTGCAGGCCCAATAAAACTGACAGCCAACGAGAAGAACAGCAGCATCAACAAGAAGAAGACAACTAAATGTGGCAACAACAATTGCAAATGCCAAACAGCCAATTGCGATCATGTGTGACGTTGAGAAGGCGTTCAAGAGCAATCAAAGCGACGACAACGATGAGGAGCAGGACGAACAGCAAACGGAGGAGGAGCAGCAGCAGCAGCAACAACAGCAACAGCAGCAGCAGCAGCAGCTCAACAATGAGGCAAGCGTGAAGTCCGCTGCTTTGGCCCATCGCCACGCCTCTAAACGCTGCCTGGGCCAGCTGCTGAAGCTGCTGCTGTCGACGCCAGGACTCGTGCTGCTCGTAACGGGCTACTCGGTGCTGGGCGCACTAATCTTTCCCCTGCTCGAGGCGCCGCAGGATCTGAGCAAGTCGGCGGCCATAGCCAAGAGCCGGGAGGATTGTCTGCGCGAACTGTGGATCATAACGGGTGAGTGTGCCAATAATTTGTGTCTTTCTTTGATAGTCGCATTCACATAAATTAGGCGCAAATTTATTTGGCCGCATTGGCCATAAATTTAAGCCAAAAACGTTGTGTATTTTACGCTCGAATTGCTGTGCAAATGCGGGTGGGACTGCTTTAAGGTCTGCTAATGGCAATTAATGCTAAACAAATATCAATATTTTAATTGGAATTAACTCACAAACACACGCCAGCACAGGAATGTAATTTTCCAATACATCAAATTGAATAATAACAAAATATTTGCATAGCCAAATATTTGGCCAGCCACAGAAAACAATTTCACAACATTTACGCAACCCTTGCATATTTTCTGCGGTGGTGCGGGGGGTTACCTAGTTGCTATGATTTATTTTAAATTAATTACTTTGTCACCTACACTGCAGCTGCCGCTGGCACAGCAGTCTTTAATAAAGTGCAAAATCATTTGGTTTTTCTCGTTTTTCTATGCGAAGACATCAACACCTTCAGCACGGTGGGCAAAACAAACACTTCTTGTGGCATGAATATAATAAAATAAAATTTATATTAGGTATTAGAAAATCTTTAACAAACAAATGCTGTTAGTTTACAACATTTCTTCCAAACATATTACTTCAAATATTTAATATTTAAATAACTGAGCTTTAATATTTTAGGAAGAACATTTTATTGAACACATTTCTTAAACTAATTTCTTCTATTAATATATTAAACACGACTTTATATAAAATTTCAATATAATGTATCACAGATTTTAACATAACGAAGCGCTTTTGAGTTAACATATGTTAAGAGGTAAAGAGGTGATATTTTAATATTATATATTTAGATCAAAATCGAATAACTAGAGAAAGTGTCCACCACTCATAATCTTTGCACTGCTATTTTTTGTCATACAAATTATTTATTTACTCCACGGTGCTCTCAAGCGTGTGCGTTGGCGTGTGCTTATGTTGATTTAATGAAAATTTAACATCATAAATAAACTAATTAATTTACACGCATTTTGCGCTTTGAAGTGGCGCACCTGGCGCATGATTAATATACAAGACTATGCGTTTAATAATGTCGAGCATCTCGTTGCCTTTCTGAATATTTTGCAATTAGTTAGTCAATTCATTTGACAAATTCCAGAATGTCAGCTAAACAGCAGTCAAATCCCTTTGTTGCCGCAAATAAGCTTAATGCACTGAATGGCATGTTTAATTAATAATTATAATGATGAGATTAATTTAGTTCCCAAAAGGAATTACATATTTATGTAATACTTAGATGCTTAATTTGTAAAAGGACGGCTTAATATGTAAATATTTATGTAAGCTCCGGGAAAAGCGCTTTACTCGTGGTTAACCTTGGTAAAATTGTCAATAAATTATTTAGGAATTTTGTTGAATATTACAAAATATTTAATTTATGCACCTGGTATTTTTTCATAGCTGAGACAAATCATATTATAATATTTAATTTGCATTTAATTTTAATTCAACTATTATAGCAATATATATTTAACCAAGTTTTAAGGGAATTTAAGTAAAGTTCGAGTCAAACAAATTTTTGTGGCTTCCACGCTGAAATGTGAAGGAAGTCTGCTAACAAGTTTTATATTACACAAATAGTCACGTAAAGTGCTTCCACAGACTTTCGAGTAAGAGACCGAAAGCCGAGAGTCCTTTCGCATTCATTTGCTATTAAAATGAGTATAGAGTGAATATATACAACGAATACAACGACTTAAACACGAAGCACATTTGCTTTGGCATTTGCATCTGCCAAGAAGTTCTCCAATGCCAATACAATACGGGCCCAGGGTATTGAGTGTTTCATTTCAGCTGAAATGGATGCAGGGGACGGGTGCGGTGCGGTAAATTGTGCCCACGAGGCGTGGATGTGGGCAGAGCCAAGGCCAAATGGCGTCAAGTGGGCGTTGTTGCCTTTATTTTTGTTGTTGTTAACAAGCAGTGGCAGCAACCTCTGCAATTTGCTGTAGAGGCAAAATCAAATGCGAGCAGCGCCTCAAGACATTTTCCCAGCAAGCCAAGTCAAATCAATGTGGCCAGGTGGGGGCCGAGGGGGTTGCCAAGTGCCAAGTGCCAAGTGCGACAATTGACAAAGGTCGTTGCTTGGGGTTGGGCTGAGCACAAAGGTTATCGCTGCACTCTCAACACAATTGCATAATTACAAAGGTTATTCTGATTTTTTTCGTTCCTTTTGCAAGTCCAGCTGGCAATTGGCCAGACTTTATAGCGTGTCTTGAGCTTATCAAACGATGCTGACCTAATTCGTGGCGTTTAATTGCAGAGAAACTCAACGTTCTGTATGAGCGCAACTGGACGATGCTGGTGCACGAGCAGCTGCGTCGCTTCGAGGGCTCCATTGTGGCCGCCACGCGTCCAGGTGGCGGTGCAGCGGGCGCCATAGCCGGACCCGGCGCCAGTGCCAGCGCCCTGGGCCACTTTGGCTACGATGCCGGCGACACGCAGAGCTGGACATTCAGCGAGGCTTTGCTCTATTCGGTGACTGTGATAACGACCATTGGTAAGTCGCATCTGCTCGATTTGAAGGCGCCTCTGATGTTTATTGTTGATTGTGGAGCGCTCTTTGGAATGTGCTCTGGGGCGTTTAAATTATAGCGTTGGCCCGTAATAACTGCAAATATTTACATTGCCATGGGCGTCGGCCAGTCAACAGCAGCTCAAGACAGGCCGGCATGCGTATTATGTATACGCCCAGTGGCTCGGCCAAAATATTTGCATATGGTTAAAGCCTGTTGTCTGTAGTCTGCAGTCTGCGAACTAAGCGATATATTATGGAGCACTGCTCGGTTCAATGGTTGGCGGAATGTGCAGGGCAGGGGCAAATACTCCTGCAAATTAAGAGCAGCTTAAGTGTTATTGTTTAACTAAGTGAACTAAGTACAGAACAGAGTTCTCACACTCCTTTCGGGCAGGGCAGGAAGATGGAGAGAGAAGCAAAGGAAAGCAAAGGATTAGTTTGCTAAGGAAAACAGTCCAAAAAATCAATAGCGAATTATAATTTTAATGAACATTTTAAATTAGCTGGATTTCTAAGCTGAATTCCTTAGTTTAGAGGTAAACTTTAATAATCTACAAAGGGAAAATGCTAATATTACTACTTTGCTAATGCAAATAAAATTGTTGCAATTATAAAATTATCATTTTGAATAAAAAAAAAATTTTAAATAATTATATAAATATAGTATCAATGCAATTTTGCATTCTACTTTTAAACAGAGCAAAAAGAAGAGTACAAATTTGTTATTATTATTATTGAATGTAATTTAACATAATGTTTTATGTGCATCCACAAATCAGGGGCTTCTTTTCTAACACTTGTCTCCCTGTGTCTTGAGTAACGTAATACTTGTATTAAATATGCTTCTTCTCTCAAATCTTTTATCTGGCGCACACAGGCCACGGCAGCTTGACGCCGCGCACAGCGGCTGGTAAGCTGGCAACAATATTCTATGCGCTCATCGGGGTGCCACTGATGCTGATGTGCCTGTCCAGCCTGGGAGCGCTGCTCGCGGATGCGCTGCAGTGCACCTATATGCGGCTCTGCTGCCAGCTGCAGCGCGGCCAGACCTCGGCCGGCGGGGAGAAGAAGTCAACGATGGGGATGACAACGGCGACGGCGACGGCGACGGGCACGTTGACTAAGCGCCGTCATCCAGCTGGCAATGGGGTAAGTCAAACAGTGCGTCTGATTGATATTATTTCACTGCTGATGCAACGGCTGCCAGCTGCTCAGTTAGAGCTCAAGTTACAGTTGGTGCAACTTTATCGTGTTGACTCTTTTATGGATCTTAATTCGATTGCCACGGCTGTCAAAGTTCTCACACAGCAACTGTGTTTGCTGTTCGCTGAAATCTTGGCCAAAGTATTTCCTGTAGATTTTGCCCCCTTCGCCAAGCAAAACTTTCGGCATTGTTGCGTAGCCTGTTCATGGCCACAGTTTCGGCCACTGGCCAACACTGGCGGTAGTCGCTCCCCTCTATTGTTGGCCAAAAACTTTCACTGGCTGCTCGCATTTTTGCGCTTAAACTTTTTCTGTGTTTTGCCGCTAAAGTTACGTGAAAAATGTTTGGTTTTTCTTTATTTCGCTAGCAGTTTTCTTTAAAGATTTTCGCAGCTAGTTGCTGCAGGGCGCGATATTACTTTGAGTTCAACTATTTTAGCTGTTGAGTTTCTTCTTAATGTAGTTTCTAAAAAAAGTTACTGGGATTATGCTAAACATGTTTTTTAAAAACTATTCGATGAACATATTGTTTGCATTTTTAAGTAGATTAACCTAATATAAATAATTATTTTTAGAAGTCATTAAAATAGGTTTAAAATAGAATTGCTTTTTTTAGCTAATTTTTAATACTTTCTTTCTATAAATTTTATTTTTTATCGAATTTAGAGTACTTGTCGAGAAGCTTCTTCTGCCAGTATATCTGCACTTTGATTTCGCAATGGTTTCGTATTTTGATAGGGCAAAAGCATTTTTAATTAAGACAACAGAAACCTTTCAAGTTTTGAGACCCATTTGGGGGTTGGGTTTCGGATTTGTTTTGGTTTTTGAGCAGAAAACTGAAAGTTTGTAATTGATTTGAGCAAAAAACGCAAAAATAACTTTTTGGGATCGTGCCACAGATTGCGAACTGTCCAGATTGTTGCTGCAACCTTTTTTGTGTGTTGTGTATCCTGGCAAATCAGCCTGTGAGTTTTTTATATTTGCTGTGATAACAAAAAAGTTGGCTGTCGCGTTCGGTCCGCACGCCATATACATATATAATTTGTAGACCCGGCTAAACTCAGGGCCCTTTTGACCCGCCGTTTGCATGTTTTGTGCATTCGTGCACAAGTTTTGTAAGTCATTTGTTTACCATCTACGAGCCTCACTGACATTTTTATTACGGATTGAGCTATGAATTCCGGTTATTTTTGCAGAGTATTTCTTTTACCTATGCTATACGGCGTGCCCCTAGTGGGAAAGAGGCCCGCTTTTAAGGGAAGTTTATCAATTTTGTTACAATATTGTTTTTGTATCCGCTCAAATATTGAGAGAACGTTTATTTGCCACTTTTTATAAGCTTTGAATTATTTTATGCTCATTTTCCATTTTCAGAGTTCAGGAGGGTATTATAACTTTATAATGTTTAACATTTTCTCTGTATATGTATATAGGTATACAATTGCAGTTTTATAACACTTATTTACACAGAGATACGGGTGATAACATTAATATTATTTTCATTATTTTTATTTTTAATTTATATAAAATTCTAAATATGAATATTCTTATTAGTATTATTTACAGTATGGGATAAAGTTAAAAACTATTAACTATTATTATTCGATAAGCAGCGAGGGTATTTCCAAGTCGATCTCAACGACTGCATATTTATTAAGCCTTCGTTCACGTGGATATTTGAAAAGTTGATGTACCATCGGGCAATCATATTTGTATTTTATTTATGTCACTCATTTTTGCACGTTTGTTTATTTATGGTTGCGAAAATTTCTGTTTAATTGGCAATTTCACAGAATGATAAAAATGAAAATCACAAAAAAACAAAAACAGCAACAAAAAAGATTGACCACGCGCGTGGGTAAATAACTGAATTGCGGTTTTCCAGGGTTGTACAGCAGCTTTCCCGCCGTTTAAACCAGAAAAAACTTACTATGTAATTTAGTGTTTGGTTGAAATTCATTAACATGAACATTAACATTTACTTGCGCCTTATTTTGAGCGCAAATTTGTTTAATGAAGCTGGGAGAAAGTGCACTATTTCACCACGACAGGACACTGATTTTAATGAATAGCAACTTTGGCCGCCAGTCAGCGCGAAAAAGTTGAAAACACTGTTGGCCTTAAAGGCTGACAATTTAAGCGCGGCCAAAAAACTTTGACGCCAGTTGCAATTTGACTTGGGTCGCAAGAGGCCAAATAAAGTGCCAAGTTAAGTAAATTAAATGAGTTTTTGACCACTTTAAAAATACTCTAGCGCAAACTTGGCCAAAATGGCCGTGCAAATTACAAGGGCCAGGCTAAAAGCGTGCAATAACTTTTCATTTCCCGTTGCACACTGCGCAATGTAATTGATTTTTTTATGAGACGCTGTGGAAAACTGTAGCTAACTGCCATATCGTGTTCTGTTGTGAAGAGCTGGGGTAGTTCAAGAAGTTAAATGTATAGAAAGTGCGCTAGAAAATGTAAATTTAATTGTTTACAGTAGAACGTAACTTAAATTTAAGCAATTACTGATTTGATTATAGTCTATATAGTATTTATAATTTGTTACTTAAACTTGTTATTCGATTTTATTTTGCTGGTGTTCATTTTAGAGATTATAAGACGCAAGTTTATTAAAGTTCTATATGAAGTAAACAGCTCGAGTTGTGGCTCCTTTTAGTTTCTAGTTTTATTGTTGCCGCATGTGGCACGTGGCAACAAACCACTCGATATGCACTTTGCCAATCGAACATCGTCGAACATCTTTTGTTCGGCTGAGGTTGTTCGAAAGTTGTTCAACAAGTTTTCTGCATTTGCTGCAGAGATGGACCTCATTTGCATTCAGTCTCAATGTTTTGCTTGGCTGAATCCATTTGGCAAAATCCAAAGGATACGGCATCCTTTTTGCATTTAACGACTCATTAGGGGCTTAATTCAATCTGGGCAAATCACAGCTGCTGCTGCTGCCGCCGGGCAACTCAACGCTCGACCTTTTTGACCCCATACCCACTGGCAGTGGCAATTGATAAGCCCTGTGGTTAACTGGGCTGGGGCAGAGGCGTTCATCGGTTGAATTATTATCAGCATGTTGACCGTTGGCATTGCGACTTTTGCCGTTGTCGTTATCCTTCGTCATTGCTGTTGCCTTTCGCAATTATCGTGACGCACACTGTGAATGGTTTTTTGGCCAGCCGCAAAGTCGCAGTGGCATGTCATTTGTGTGAGTGTGGGTGTGTGCGTGTGTGTGTGTGTGTGTTTGAGCATCTCATCATGATGCCACAGAACCGCAACTAACATGTTGGCAACATGACAACGTCTCGCTTCGCAATCCGGAAAGCGGCAGCCGCACGCACCACAACAAGGATTAGAACAAGGACATCAACTTAGACGTATCATTCAAGCTGCCAGCGTTCCGAATGTGTAAATTACAATTTTATTGACATTTTATGGCTCAACGCTCCTCGTCTGTCAAAAGTACACCAAATTAAGGTGGAAATCCCAACATGCTAAAGTTAATTGTGTTGCGGTCTTAAATTTCGGTTGCCTTTGCTTGATTGCAAATTAGCCGAGTTCGTTTTCTGAGGGCATTTCATCAAGAAAAGGTAGCAAAGATTTGTTTGTTCATTTTGCGGAATTCAAGTTTTATTGTTGCTTTTAAATGCCAAGACATTCGTAGATAGAAAATGTTGTAGCTGCACAAAGGTTGGCAACTCTGAGAGTTGTCGGCTTATGTGCCTGTCAAACAACTTGTCAAACTTTAGTTTGTTCTCTCTAGTTGAGCTGCCTGTCAAAATTAATTGCACAGCTCAACCTATTGTTAAATACTTGCAAGTTAATGTTGATACAGTATGAAGATGTTGTTGACAAGAGAATAAACATGAATAAAAAGCATATTTAAATTAAACTACAGCTCAATTTACATTAACTTTAACAAACCAAGAGAAGAGTGGCATGACAAATGAGTTATTATAAATATAAATACAATATACTTCTGCCTGGCCCAACACCCCATTAAATCCCTTAATTATCTTTAATAACAGTTATTTATATCTTCACTTGGAATTTACAGCTGTGCGGCATTAATAAAATTAACTGGTTTAATTGCAGGCCAACTGTAAAGGCTGTAAATACGATGCGGCCAACAGCGAGACAAGCCTGAACGAGTGCTATGAATACGGCCAGAAGACAACGGCCACAACAATGAAGCGCAAACTGTCGCTGGACCAAGGCGAAGGTGGGTAACACAAAGAAATGCTTTTGGGGTTGGGGCTTGTTAAATGGGGGTGGTTATAAATTGAATTGTCAGCATAACAATTGGCAAATCGTTAATCAACCTTCGCATGTCCGTTTTGGCTGTGCTCTCTCCATTGTCCTGCGGTCAGCAGATGCCTGTCAATTGTTGCGCAATGCGATGCCAAGCAAGTTGAATCAGCAGCAGCAGCAGAAAAACAGCAGCAGCAGCAACAGCAGCAGTTTTACAGCAGCAGCAGCAGCAGCCGGATGTCATGCTAATGACAACAACAACGACTGGCAATGCACTGCTGAAATATGCACCGTTGCCACAACAACAGCAGCAACAACTGCATCTGCAGCAGCAGCACCAGCAGCAGCATCAGCATTACATTAACGCATCAGCAACACACGCAACGCAGCAGCAGCAATTATCGACAGCAACTTTGCCGCGACAACAGCAACAGCACCAACAAACGAATTTCGTCGCCGTGCCCAGCAGCATGCTGCATTTCAGTGCCGCGCCCACAATGCCTCTGTCTGCTGCTGCTGCAAATTGCTACGCCCCAGCCACGGCCACAATTTACTTTCCATTTGCGCCTGCAACGGGCAGCCCGAGCAACTGTCCACAGCCGCTGGTCAAGTACCACACGATACACTTGCAGCCCGCTGCCAAGCAGCAGCATCGCCTGCTGAGCACACTGGATGCAGCACCAACAGCAGCAGCAGCAGCAGCAGCAGCAACAGCAACTGGACACCTGGCGGCAACAACGGCCACACTCGAGGCCATCACATTGCCACCGCCTCCCGCCTATCAGACGGCCAATATGCATGGTGAGTACCGGGGCTTAGACCGAGAATCTGCAACTTATGTAAATGTTATTTGGATTTATTTGGAGCTGTCTGATAGCAAATTAGTTGCTGTAATAAGCAGATCAGCAGCAGCAGTTGCGAGAGCTCCTTCAATAGCAATCAATCACGGCAGAGATTTTAAGGAGCAACATCTTGAAAAGCAGAACTATTTAGTTATTCTATGACACTTAAGCCTTTAAATACATTTTAATTGCCAGCATCTTGAAAAGCAATATATATTTATGTTTTTTTTATTCGTTTTTTCGTAGTGAAAATCGGTTTAAATGTGCAGCCCTCAAATCCATGTGTAGAATTTGATAATGTGTTTTTTTGGCTGAACATAGTAACTGGACCTATTTTCCTATTTTATAAAAACATTCTATACTCTTAAAATTAATAATTTAGATATTCATGAATTATTTTCGCACTTTTAAATTCGAATCGCTTAGAATATGTGCTACCCTTTACAGGTTTTGTTTTTAAATATAAATTAGATTGAGAACAATTAAAATTGACGAACAAAGTTTTGAACCTAAGCCTGGTCTAATGAAAAACCAGGCCAATTGGCATTGGCTTAAATCGTGAAACGAAACTTTTCACTAAGAAATATAAGCTTGCACTCAATATTAAATTCCTATATTATTTTTAATTTAATATATATATTAAATTTGCACTAGTTTTTACGTTAGAATAAACACGTATTTTATATCTTTTTTCAAATAAAACTATGAATTTGTGTTCGAATAAATATTTGAATATTTATTTTACTACCAGGATTTAATCAAATTAAATTCAGTTTAACCTTTTATACTATATATAGATACAAATCTATTATTAACACATCAGCTCGGCATATATGCATTATGGCAGACCACAGCGATGTGTGTGTGTGTTTGAGTGTGTGTGTCTGAAGAGCTCCGACCTCATTGCGAGGGCAGGCCACAAATGATACCGATATTCATCAATCATACGCAGCGTATACGCTCAGCTGTGTGCTGCTGCTCATTTGCGCATACAATTATGAAACAATTTGCTGGCATTGCTGTCAGCTGTATTATCAATATAATCATCATTATAAAGAGCAACAACATAATGAGCACCAACAAAAGACATAGAGAGAGAGAGAGAGCAGCATGTTAAAATGACAGAGTTAAGCTGGCATACTTAGCGACTTTGGCCTGTACTTTATAGAGGGGGCGGCGCATCAAAAGTTTTCAACTGCTGCCGCATGACGCCGTCCTGGCAAGGACATGACAAGGACAACAAGGACGACATGCACTCGAGCCAAGGCGAGACATGTGCGACAGTTTTATTGACGATAATGATGACTTGGCACTTGCCACATGCCGACACAAGACGTCAGCGGCCAGGACACCCCATCAAGACACACCCATCTCCACCCCCCCGCCCCTGGCCAGCCCCTCTTTGATGCGTGTCAGCTGCATGCAAAACTCATTAAACTTATTTTACTTGTCGCTAAGAGCACGTGACAGATTTACACAAGTGACGAATCCTCGCCGTGTCCTTTGCTCCTTGGCTTCCTTGTGCCTTTATGGCTGTCACAAATTGCAGTCAATATACCAATCTATCAATCTGTAGCTGTACTGAATCCAATTTCAATATGCACGTTAATTATTTCAGCTGTGCCATAAAGAACACAAAGGACACACAAGCACTCAAAGCGTGGTCATTGTCCCTCCGTCACCGAACTCTCAGTCCGGAGTTTCAGCTCCTCCATCCAGTGGTTGACCACGCCATTAGCGCTCGGCAAAAAAGTTGCAACAAACTGCCAACCACATTGCAACCAGCCATGTACAAAATGCATTCAGCGCTCTAATGAATGGGTGTGTGTGCGTGTGTGTGTGCGACGTCCAAGTTTAAGTAAATATTTTCAAATTGGCCATGTCCTGTCCTGACCACAGCCCAACGCGTTCCATGCGCGTTCTGTCACCAGCTGCGCCAGCTCTAAGTGAAAGATGCCATTACAGCTGCTTCCTTCCGGGTATCCACTTCCTTTTTGCGCTGTCCAGTTGATATGAGATATGGAAAGTTTACGTTCCGGAATTGCAAATTGCATTCAAAAGTTGGGCGCAATTTTCGACATAGCTTAAATGGACAGTTTGCCGATAAATACTTAAAGCTTGACCTCTATTTTTGAACTCTTGAAATCTACATCTTATAAGCCCAAACAAATATATTTATTTCTGATGAGAATTGGAAAATTAATCTTTATGGCCGATTTCTTTTTAACTAGCTCAGCAGTTTTAATTTATTAGTAATAGGTAATTAGAACGATATTGCATTGTCTTATTAATAATAACTAATATTTAGTTTGTGTATAATAGTTAATATCAGTTTGATAAATTTTCATTAAACTGCTTTCCACTGTTTTTCAGAATTTTAATTTAATTTAATATAGTTCAACTAATTGAATAATTAAATATTACTTTTTGATTGAAAGGATACAAGATAAAAGTCAACATAACACTAATTTTTATGTTGTACTGATTAAAAAGAATTCAAAATCGATAAAAGATACAAATGTATATATAATGATATTTCTAATTATTTATATATATTTTTTAAAGTAAGTTGTTTTACAGAGAGTTAAAAAAGACATAAATTAAATATTTTTAGTAAGTATATTTCTTTAATTTGCCAGTCAACTTTGGTATAGATCAGTATACTAATTACTATGATGATTAATAAATATTAATATTAATATCGCCAATTCATATTAATATTATAAGAGTAAATACAAAACGAGGCAACCCCATCAACTAATAAACATAGAAAACACATAGAAAAACATAGAGAACAATATAAATACAAGTAGGTATTTTTGCATATTGTTGAGCAAATTCAGCTGTGTCGCATAAACAGCAGACGAAGCGTAACAACTATGAGTACTTTTGGTCACTTGGTAAATGCCAAAAAAACCTGGCAACCCTTGCCACAGTGCCGGCAGCTGTTACATTGCCCTCCGCAAGCCGACGCCAAACTTTTGTTGGCAAATTTGAAGCCTTCCGCTGCAATTTTGCGCTGCGCCACTGAATGCTAAAGTTTTGCCAATGCAAAAACAAATAATTTTACTAACTAAATGCTTGTGTATGTATAAATATATGTAGCCGTATGTAGGGCCCACAAATGCACTCGCTGCGCCCACTTTTAACGGCGTGCGCCATTTGCCGGAAGTTGCTCGGGAAACAAAACTTTCCCCATTTTTTTTGGAGGGGGTTCGAGTTCGTTGAGTGTTTTGTTTTTGTGTTTTGGCTGCAAAACAGTGTGTATTTAAATTTATTTAAAAAGTATTATTTAATCAACACGTTGCCAACTCGTGTGGCTGTTTTTTTCTCCCTCTCTCTCTCGCTCTCTCTCTCTCTCTCTTCTCTCTGACTCCCCCTGCAGCTGTGCGACGGGCCAAGTTTGTGACGCAGCCGCTGGCGCCAGAAATCAATACGTTGCTGACGGTGGGCGCGACGGCAACGGGATCGAGTGATTTATCCTGCAGGCATGATTTATTGCCGCATGCATTATCTGCATCAACAGCAGCAACAACGGCAGCAACAGGCGCAGCAACATCATTGTTAACCTACACGGCGGCAACAAGCAGCCCACAACTGTCAGGCGGCATTAAGGCAGCAGCAACAACTGCAGCAACAATGCCCGATAACAGTTTTATAGCCGCAGGTGTCTGTGGCGTTGGCGTCGGTGCAACAACAGCAGCAACAACAGCGGCGACAACAGCTGCAACAGCAGCCACAACTACAGCGGCAGCAACATTGTCGGCGCTGCTCAGCTCAAGTGGCAATGTGGACATCATGGAGGACGAGGACGAGCAGGAGCGCGAACGTTCCAGGTATGTGTGTGTGTGCGTGTGTGTTGTGCGTGTGTTGTTCAAGCAGCAAGTTGGCTTAAAGAGCAAAGGGGGTGAAGTCTTGTTGGTCGTGTTAAACGTTGGTCAGTTGATGTTGGCCGTAGACCCTAATGGCTTCGGTCATGAGAACATTCCCCACATAGTTATGCAGTTGGTTTGGAAACCACAAAGGAACGCACATTATGTACAATTTGTAGAGCAGAATAGAATAATGTT
This sequence comes from Drosophila robusta, assembly GCA_035043565.1. Taxonomy (NCBI): domain Eukaryota; kingdom Metazoa; phylum Arthropoda; class Insecta; order Diptera; family Drosophilidae; genus Drosophila; species Drosophila robusta. The sequence goes on from JAWNMW010000584.1 coordinate 9,914,342, forward strand.
CTATCATTACTCAAATATTTTTTAAATTACTCAAAGGCGCCTGAAAAATATCTTTACAAGAATAAATATGGTTTGGAAATATTTACTTTCTTAGTTTCTCTTATAAGTCCTAACTTTGAAGTAAATATGCATACTTTCAATTACCAAATTTTACTCAAATTGCTTTTATCTTTCTCAATACCAGGAAAGCATGGACATAATTTGCTTAGTTGTCCACTAGCTAGTAAAAAATTCTAAAATTTGGAATAAAATGTTTGGTAGAATTTAATTTTATTAAAACACAAATATTAAGCATGTTATGCATTTATTATCAAAACATAATAATATAAAGCTAATATATACATTTTTTTTACAAGAGAAAACAATTTTAAAACTTAAACATATTCCAAATAAAAACTTAAATATTCCTAACTTGTTAAACGATACAAGTGTGCATTAAATAAATGAATATATATTTGAAATATTTTTAAACTTAATTTAATATAAACTATACATATCTCTCTTCAAACTTAATTGGCTTTAGTAAAGGTCTAACAATTTATGTTGCGCAGCCAAAGTCAAAGGCATTAAAAAGTTGTTTTTCCACATACTCCAAGTTGAGTTTTACTTGTTGACGTGATTTTGCTGTTGTTGTCTTTGTTGTGGGCAATTTTAATCCAGCGCCGTGGCATAATTCCTCGCCCCACCCGCCCAGTTCCATATGGCAAATAGCAAACTGTTAATTTCATTTCATAAACAAACTTTCTGCACGTCGGCTACACTTTAAATCAACACTTCAAAATGTTTGCTTGCACATTGCAACGGCCACTTCGACGCTGCCTTGCTCTTGCTCCACCTTCCCCCCCCCCCGCCAGCTTTCCCCCGCGCACCCACAGCCAGCCAAACATTTGCGGGCGCGTCTGTGGCAAGTGGCAGGCAGCCTGAATTTGCCACTTTCAGCCGGCAGCAGCCGACGCGGATTTTTTTCTTTCCTTTTGTTTTTTGTTTTTTTTTTGGTTTTTTGGTTTTCATACATTTTGCGCATTTTATTTAATAAAATCCAGCAGCTGGTAATTAATTTTGACAGTGAACCTGTGCACGCGCCGTTGGCGCCCTCTGGCGTTCGGTAGCGCGCTCGGCGAAGCTTCTTCAATTTCAGCAGCAGCCCAACCACTGAGTCTTGTGTATGTGTGTGAGCGTAATTAATTGTAAGCCGAGCTGCGAACTGAATCAGGTCAATTAATTTCATGCGAATTGTGCGCCCCCTCTCCCCCTTAATCTCTCGCCACTCGCCTTATTTGGTTCCTTTTTAGCGTCTGCTTTAAGTTACAGCAAATATGAGCTGCTTTAAGCCTAGCCCAGTTCTCGACTTGGCCCTAAATCAAAACAGTTGACCGCCCCAAGGCCTTAAGTGGAACTGGCTCGCATCCTCTCCAGGCTCTCAAGTGTGCTGTTGCTTGTAGTTTGCCAAGCTGCCGGCCAATCGCACTTTAAGTGCAAGTCGAAGTGGCTGACATCCTGTCGAGCAGGACCCGGCCGTGCCTGTCCGGCTGCCTGCAGGTCATTGGCGCAGACAAGTTCAATAAACGCACCGCAAATTGATTTGACCAAGCACACACTTGTGAGCCACTGTCGAGTTTAACTCAAGTGGGCTCCTCCGCTGACCGACAACAATATGCATTACCATTAGCTTCTGAGCTTTCATAAAGTCTAAATATAGCTACAGTTTTATAAAAGTGGTTGCGCTTCGCATAACTCGATGGGAAGCATAATTTCCTTCTTGTTTTTTCTTTAAATCCCTCGCTGGTATTATATTAAATACATTAGCATTAGCATCTGCCCTATTCCTAATTTGATGAGCGTCTCTTAAATATTTTAAATACTTGTAAAAGCACCTTTAAACTGATTTTAAACCTATTTCGAGCACTTTTCAACTGCTTTCGCACAGCGATTTTGACCAGATTTCAAATTATACCTTCTGGCTAATATATATTGCTCGTACCCATATATGATAACATATCTTCGCTCTGAATTAATTGCAAATTTTATGAATAAAATGTTAAGATATCGTGTTGAATGCATTTTGCCAAATCCATCTATTTTTATATCTTGAGTGCAAATACCATTTTCAAGAACTGCTCATAGTCTATGGTGATGACTCCTTCATATCTGTATCATATTCCCTAAATGACGCCGTCAGAGTGTGCAACACAATACAACATTGTATGAAATCATCGAATAGAATATTTCCCCGACCGAAACGATCAAATTTCTGTAGCAAGATCTCAATAAGTTGCTCCGATAGACGAAATCCAAATGTTGTGAGTGCGTTTTGCAGTTCCTCCTTATCGATATAGCCGGAATTGTCCGCGTCGAATGAACGAAAACAATTTTGCCAGTCGGTAACGTATTTCCACAATGCTCCGAAATCCTGGAACGAAACTGTGCCACGACTCTCGCGATCGAACATGCCAATGATCAGCCTAACTGTTTCCGGATTGAAGGCGGACCAGGTGCCGTTCGAAAGCGCCACCTGTAGTTCATCAGCGGAAATATAGCCGCTATTGTCCTTGTCGACACGTCCAAATACATCCTTTAGAAATGCCTCATCAGGCAGATCATTGGGCTGGGCCATTTGCAGGATCTTAAGACAAAAATAAATACAAATTTAAGCAAGATGGTTTGGAATTAAAATATTATTTTAATGAATACTTTTTGGTACACTCAAGCAAAATATTATTTTAATCAATCAAAAAAATGAAGTTTAAGTTTTGTTAAATTAATTTAATGGTTGTCATCTGTGACATAAATTTAGCATTATTGGTCGATAATATTTGAGACAAATGACAAAACTAGGGGATTTTTATTACAAAACAAGCTAAGCATACCTTGATGAGATTTGAAAAAGTATGTCAATTCAATTTAATCAACAATTGATTGAATTATTCATTAAAGCAACTAAATAACTGTGTTCAAGGTTCAAATGCCAGACAACGCCTTGTTAAAGCGATTACTATCTGAAAAAAACAATTTGTTTGACCTACGACCAAGGACCTCGAGTGACCCCAAATGTGTGTCTTACCTACTTATCTGTACCTACCAAAAATGAAGCTCAAAACACTAGTGTGGAACGCCAGGGGTCTGACTGGCAAAATGCTAGAGCTATGTAATTTCATCACAGACAACAAGATCGACATAGCCCTAATTTGTGAAATAAAAACAACTAGCAGAAGACCTATCCAACTAAATGGATTCTGTGTATACACAGCCATTCATTCTAATGACAGAGGAGCAGGAGGAGCAGCTGTTATAATACGAAGAAATATTAGGCACTTTCCTCTCGAGCCAATCGCCACAGAGCGAGTCCAGCTCTCACTTGTCAAAGTCAACACAGATCTTGGCGAAATCACGTTTGGTGCGATCTACTGTCCCCCCAGATTCACCTGGCGGAGCGACGATTTTTCTGACCTGCTCACCTGCATGAACAACAGCAAATATATTGTAGCAGGCGATTGGAACTCCAAACACCCTCTATGGGGCTCGAGATCCGTCAACGCACGGGGAAGGGAGCTTGCCTGCACTCTCCAAACGCATCAGGCTGATATCCTTGCAACAGGCGCCCCCACTTGCTACCCCAGCAGATTAGATGCCACGCCCTCATATATCGATTTTGCAATATACAAAGGCGTACCCCACGCAATGCTTAGAATATCCGATAGTTGGGACCTGGAGTCTGACCATCTTGCATTGGTCATTGACTTAGACTCCGAAGGAACTGAGATGACAACGAACTCGCGGCTCCTAACCAGAAATGCCAATATCGCAGCATTCAGAAACTCACTGAATAGGTCCATCCATCTCAATTTGGATATAAACACCGGGGACGACATAGATCATGCGGTTGATCTCTTTACTAGTAAGGTGTTGCAAGCAGCCGAAGAAGCAAACAATAACGGTAGCAACTCTGAATCTCGTTTTAATCGACCAGTACGTCGCTCTTCCCCCGAAATAGCAAACCTTTTAGCCATCAAGAGATTATTAAGAAGGCGCTACCTTCGGACCCACCATCCCGAAGACAAAATGCTTTGGCGAAGAGCTGCCCAGCGAGCTGCGTGAAGCCTTACAACTTCTCCGCAACAAGCATTTTGATACATTGCTGGCGAACTTGGACTACACCGCTGACTCCCACTACTCGATATGGAAATTTACAAAAACTATCAAACGGCAACCACAGCAAGTAATTCCCCTGCTTAATAACTCTGGAGAATGGTGCAAATCATTTGAAGAACAGGCGACAACTTTTGCGGAGCACTTAGCCGAGCGATTTACGCCACTGGACACAGCCACAACAGCTGATAAAGAAAACACCGAGGCAATTCTTTCAACTCCGTTACTAACGTGTCTACCAATCAAAGCCATCCGTCTAGAAGAGGTCAGCAAAACAATCCGTAAGCTTAAAAACAAGAAAGCCCCAGGTCTTGATCTTATAAATAATACAGTACTGAAAGTCCTTCCAAAACGAGCAATTCTTATGCTCACGATAATATTTAATGCATGCTTAAGATTGCAACACTTCCCCACGCATTGGAAAGTCGCAAGAAAATAACAATGATACTTAAACCTGGAAAACCTGAAAGAAATACCGACTCATATCGACCTATAAGCCTTTTACCCTCCATCTCCAAAGTCTTCGAAAGACTTATTGCTCCGCGGCTACTTGATCACTTAAACCAACATAAAACGATTCCCGAACATCAATTTGGGTTCCGCGCTGGTCATAGCACAATAGAACAAGTGCATCGGGTAACTGATCACATTCTTCAAGCGTTTGATAAAGGCGAATATTGCAACGGAGTATTTCTGGATATACAACAGGCATTCGACCGTGTTTGGCATCCAGGATTACTAGCCAAAATTAAGCAAGCCACCCCAGCTAATATGTTTAAACTACTAAAATCATTTATGGAAAATAGAAAGTTCCTGGTACAAGTCCAGGATAGTCAATCGCCAATCAACCCAATACTTGCTGGAGTCCCACAAGGCAGCGTTCTCGCTCCTATTCTATATACAATATTTTCAGCCGACATCCCACAAATTAATAATTACGAACAGCCCCTAATTGAAACCAAACCCAGCCACCTTAAAGCATGTCTAACGTGACGTATGTGCAATACAGCATAACGCATACGCCATGTCGGACGCGCTAACTGGTTGTTTTTATGGTTTATTGATTGGCCAGTGACCGCTGGCACACGTGCTTGGGCATTATTTCTTTTTATGGCCTGTGGCCGTGTGCTGTTGGGGTTTCGTCTGCTCTTAGATATATTTAATTGATTCCGTTTTATGGCCAAGCGCTGCGTAAATATTTATTAAACGTTATCTACCACTTATGCCTGTAACTCTCCCTTTCTCTCTCTCTCCTCTCTCTCTCTCTCTCTTGCACAGTAACTGCCCGCATGGCACGCCGTCGCGTGTGCCGCTGATAGCCAGCTCTGGCTGCAACGCCTTGAGTCTGCCCCACGAGCTGCCGCCGGCGGAGAAGTCTGGCGCTGGGAATCCGGCGCGCGGTCTGTTGAATGCGACAGCTGCCTCGTTTAATCGGCATACGCTGCAGCCGCTGAATCGCAAGACGCTGCTGCTGACGCGCCGCTGTCAGAAGCATGCCACCGCGCTGTACGATGCCACCGCCACATGCAACACGGAGACCTCCGACGACGAGGAGTACATGCAGCACGGCGCAGCGCTCGTGCCAGAAGCTCAGAAGCACGGCCTCGCAATGGCTCCCATGAGTGTGTGCGGCATGAGCTGGAGCGTGATGAGCACGACGATGATGAGAACGATGATGATGATGATGATGGTGATGACGACGACGACGATGATGATGATGATGGGGAGTCGCGACGGCAGGTGCCCATTAGCCTGGTGCTCCTCATACTAATCTGCTACATATGCGTGGGCACCGTTAGCTTTGCGCTGTGGGAGAACTGGTCGCTGGTGGATGGCGCCTACTTCTGCTTCGTGACGCTCTCGACGATTGGCTACGGCGACTTTGTGCCCGCCCGGAGCTTCAACGGACCCGAACTGCAGCTGTACGCGTGCTGCGCCTATCTGCTGCTCGGCCTCGTCCTGGTGGCCATGTCCTTCAGCATACTCGAGACGCAGCTGATGTGGAAGTGCAAACGCATTGCGGTCCGGCTGAAGCTAACCAGCGATTGATCCCGCTCCTCCTACACTCAAGTTGTGCATATGTATGTGTGTGACAAGGACACGCTCCTATTAGACATAGTTGTTAGTGCTAAATGTAACCAACCTACTGTAATACTTGGCACATGCTTAATCAAGTGTATAATACATATATATATAGTCTATCTATAAAGCAGACAACATCTTGTACATGCAACTCGTAAGTCTCGTTGTCTGCTCTACTCGTAAAAAAAACCGAATGTGTAAATAAAACAAATTTTTGCAAATTTATAAAACATTTTCAATGCGCCGGGCAACAACTCTCCACTGGCTGATTATTTTTGTTGATGATTTTGATTATATTTTCGGGAAATTTGATAGATACCGTTGGGCACGTGTAGGGCATACAAAAAAAGTTGCCTGCTCCCAAGAGACTCCTGACTCTTTAAGTTTTGGCCAATGAATGTCAAGCGGTGTGTGTGTGTGTGTGTGTGTGTGTCGCATGCGGCAACTGTGTGTGGCAATTGGCGTGGAGACTGCCTGTCAGCTGCCAGATGAGAGCACATGGCTGCTAATAGTTTATGACATATTTGTGTAGCATATTTATGGCACGCTTTTGGCGTCTCGTCCTGTCTCAGCGCGTTCCCCTGACCAATTGGCAGTGAAATATGGCTGTTTAACAGACGTTGACAGCAGGATTTGTAAGTGTGGCTGGGCTGGACATCGCGGCAATTGTTTGGCTGCTAAACGAGGCTGCCAAATTGCCAATTGAAGTACTTTTGCAGCTTGCACTGGGCCAAATTATAAAATTCTCATATAAACAAATTTAACGTAAAGGGAAAGTATATTTTTAAATTCTTTCCTTTCTAATTTTGAAATATTTTCAATAAAATTTAAACCTTCTTAAACAGCAAAGTGGTTCCAGCTTACTAAAAAATAATATAACAGCAATATGCTCAGACAAATAGTTGGAGCTCACCAGTAGATTGATAATATATTTATCATAATGTGACGTATCGACAAAAAAATACATATTTTTGCTACCTTAACAGCAGATGCTTGTTATAAATTTATAGATGTTATTTCTTTTTTTTAAGCATACACTTTAGTCCCTTATATTAAAATGTATCAAATGCTTCAAGCCGCCGGCTTTTTATCATATTAAAATACCTATAAGTACATATTAGTCTAGGAGGAGGGTTTCATATTTGTCTTAATTTATTCTAAGAACTTACCTTTTCCTGCCCGTATTTCTTTTCTTTTTTTGGGTGCGTGCTCAAAATACCTGTGCTTATCCCCAACTGACAGTACGAATCAGCTAAAAGCTTCAAATTTCATGCAGAGCATACACCAAAACACACACACACCAGCACACACTCTGTGGCAGCTACTTGGACCGTTCATCATGTTTGCCGTGGCATTGAGCGCATACAAAGTATGTTTAGAGTAGCGCATAAATTTCAAAAGTGCCACGCGTCATCAAAATCAAATGCCAGGCGCAGAGAAAACCCGCTTCAAAAAAGAAGATGAAGAAGAAGAGAAGCCCCGCGCCGCCCACGCAAATCCAGCCGAAGCCAAAACGTCAGCGTTGTGTTTGCAACTTGTCAGCGAGAGCGGCGACAAAGGCAACAAGATGTATCGCAAAATCAATTGATATGACATCAAATTGAATTTGTAATTTTCCTCCTCTGCTACTTCGGCTGCTGCTACTGCCACTTGGGCTTCATCTTGTGCCTTTTTCAATAGCCTTCGGCTAAGAGCAGCGTTTAGCTCCCTGGGCAAACGTCAATGGCGACTTGTTTATGTTTTTGTGTCTTTATTGCTTTTAATGCTTTCAGCTTAAGAATTTACGCACGTTTTGCCTTTCCAGCCGGGCAGACGCAGATGAAACCAACCAGCCGGAAGGGTCGCCCCCCACCCACCACCCCCCATCCCCTATTCCCCCTGCCCGACATGCGTTTGCGTGTCGTCTATTGCCGTCGTTGATGTTATACGATTATATGTAAATGGCTATATTGCTAGCCTATTAGCCAGGCCGAGTATTTGTTAGCGGGTAGTGTATCAATTTTAAATCGTTGCTCGCAATTGACAACAGCTTTTGGCATACATTTTGAGAAGTAATTTTTTATTTTATCACTGTTATCTTCTCAAAATTATTTAAAATATGTATTTTATCAATCATCCTTTCACAAGCTAAATAACAAATATTTGAGCTTTATTTTGAGATCATCTTAAAGCAGAAAAATATTTAATGCGGATATACATTCTAACAAAATAAATTTCTTTTGATTTTATAAAAAGTGGCATATTTCTATTAGGTATATTTAAAAAAAACCCAACTATTTTTTAAGTTTAACTTTTTCAACTAGGTATTAAACTTTGTTAAACAATTAAAACAATTGAAATATATCCTTAAAATCACTTTTAAGGCTAAGCCTTATTCAAAACATTCACGTATCTCTAAGCTCTCTTATAAGAGTATTCATGCTTCTGCTTGCCCCTTTCTGCTCCACTCACAATTCAATTTTCATAGCGCTCATTTGTGCATGGAATTACGTGTGAATAAATAAGCTCAAATTTGTAATGAATGCCAAGTGACTTGAATTTGTTGATATATAATTTTATTTGATTTCTATATAGTATTACTATGTCTTGGGATACTCGCTTTAAGTGACCTTAAAGCCGCAGCCTGTTTGGGGGCCTTATCACAAGAGGCCACGCGAGCGGCGCATTTAATGATTGGGCCGCTTGGGACTCATGCTGAGAACGGAGCTAATATCGGACATGTTATCCTTATCGAACGCCGCGCCGCTTGGACTGCGCTCATCCAAATCCACGACGTCTATATCGAAGGCATTCGAATTGCCCGCCGACACGCCACGCGACGAGACGTTGCCCCGGATCCGGCCCCGGCCCCGTCCGGCCAGCGTTTGTTCCACGGAGAAGGGCGTCGTCGTCTTGGCCTTATTGTGGTGGCTGTTAACGGCTGTTGGCGCTGAGATTGTGGGCGGTGCGGGCGCAACCGGCGCCGTCTGCTTGGCCGTGACCAGTTTGCTGGGGCACAGCGGCAGCTCGCGTGTGCGACTGCTGCTGCGACTCTGCGCCGACTGCGACGCCGGCGTGGACTTCCTGCTCAGCTGCAGCTCCGGCGCCGTATGGGCTCGGGACCACTCGTTGTTCGCGGCCATCGCGCGGCCGGGCACGGTCTTCAGCGGCGGACGCCAGCAGGGCTTGGCGCGCGGACGCTCGCAGACGTTGATCTCCTCGCTGATCTGATTGAGCAGATCCAGCAATGTGCTGGACTTCTCGTCCTCGAACTCAATGCGTATGGGCGACTCGCGGCCCGAGGCGGAGCCGGGATTGAGCAGGATGAGTCTGCAACGAAAGGGGTTAGTTACGCTTGATCGACTTTGGAAGCGCTTCACCCACCTCTTGGCCTCCTCGATGGCCCTGCCCAGGTTGCGCAGGCTCTTGCGCTGGTACTTGTTGCTGCGTCCAATCTGTGAGTTGGGCAGCGTGCCCTGCAGCACCACGTTCCACTTGTGCGTGCTCGACTGCAGCAGCACGGTGCGCGCCACGCGCTGGAAGCGCTCGCGTGCCGTCTCCTTGGCGGGCTTCGAGGGCACCGTTTCCACCTTGATCTCGCGCATCTCGCCCTCACCGTTCACGTTGCTGAGCAGCTCCTGGTCGCTGCTCGTTTGCACCGGCGCCACCTGGAAGCCCTTCATCAGGCGCCGTTCCCAGACCTTCATGCGACGCGGTCGCGGATCTGTCGGGGAGAGCAGTATATAGAATAGTATGCGTGTACCTCAATGGGGTTTCCACCTACGTTTCTCCTTTTTGTTGGCCGAGGACACATCCAGGCCGCTGTTTTCGAATATCTCCAGCATTTCATAGCGCATGGTGCTAATCTCACTCTTGACCTCATTGATGTCGTCCTCGGTGACGGGATTATTCTCAAATTTGCGGTGCATGGCCGAGACATAACGCCAGACCAGGGAACGCATGATGTTATCGTATTTGTTGTACTGCTCCTGCTCCTGACGTTTCTGTGGGAGAAAGAGTATCTGCATTAGTATGTGACCTCTAGGTATTAACCGGCTTTGTCCAGGTCAAAAGGAATTTTAGAAAATTTGAACCATTCAACTAATTATTTATTTGAATTTTGCCTTAAGATTCGCAGTTTTCGGCAAGGTTCGTCTTAAATTAAATCACATTTCTAATTAAGATCTTAATTCAGATCTTAGAAAATCGATAGTTTTTCGCCTATTTTCCTCCATTGCGGGAGTTTTAAAATCTCTCACTTACGGCTTGAGCTATGCGCTGATAATTATAATTAGTCGGCTAATCACCGAGTCTGTCAAGTCTGCCCGTATGAACGCAATCATTAAGGAGTTATATGATATTTTAGAAGGCAATCCATGGAAAAAATGCCAACAAACTTAAAATCGATTGACAAAAATAATGCATAAAATATAATTTTTCATAATGCATATATTTGAAATGCAGAATCAATCTAGAGGCCAAGCCATGAAAAAAATGCCATCAAACATGAAAATCGGTTGAGTTTTGACAAAGTTATGGGCGTTTGAAATATACGAGCTATGGCTTCGAGAGCTTTACATGTCAAAATTTTTTTAAATTTTTGCATGATTTTTGACAAAAAATTAGACCCCTTCCGAATCAGTTTTAAAGTTGTTTTTTATACTAATTGTGACAACCACAGTCGATTAAAAATGTAAATTTGCATTTCTAAATTTTGAAAAAAAAATTTTTTCGAAAAAGAGTAAGGGAGGAGTACATGCTTTTTTGACAAAAAATGCAAAAAATTTTATTTTCAATAATGAATATATTTGAAATGCAGAATCAATCTAGAGAACAAACCATGGAAAAAATGCCATCAAACATGAAAATCGGTTTAGTTTTGACAAAGTTATGGGCGTTCGAAATGTGTGAGCTATGGATCAAGAGCTTCACATGTCAAAATTTTTGTCAATTTTTGCATGATTTTTGACAAAAATTTGACCCCTCAGAATCACTTCTAATGTTGTTTTTTATACTAATTGTGATAACCACAATTGATTAAAAATGGAAATTCTGGAATCTAAATTTTCAAAAAAAATTTTTTCCAAAATGAGTAAGGGGGAGTACATGCTTCTTTTCAGAAAAATTCAAAAAAAAATTATTTTCAAAATTCATATATTTGAAATGCAGAATCAATCTAGAGGACAAACCATGAAAAAATTGACATCAAACATAAAAATCGGTTTAGTTTTGACAAAGTTATGGGCGTTTGAAATTTGCGAGCTATGGATCCGAGAGCTTTACATGTCAAAATTTTTGTCAATTGTTTGCATGATTTTTGACAAAAAATTTGACTTCCTTAGAATCCATTTTAAAGTTGAAGCCAAAAATGTTGGCCACGCCCACCGCCGCCCTACGAAGGATAAAACTTCTGTATTTTCCCAAAATAATAATAACAGCTGTGCGCTGTGACCGAATATCACGCATTCGGCTACGTCCGAGTGCAACGTTCTGACCTGTTTTTAATTTGATGTATGAGTTAGTTGGGCTAACTGCACTCACCTTGGAACGCTGTCGATCTATGGCCTTGCTGGACTTGCGGAACACCCTAATGAGCCACTTGACCGAGGGCAGCACATTGAAGGGCGGCGGCAATGTGGCGCTGTCTTCGAAGTAGCTCATCCAGAGCTTGGTGCGTGCAAATTTCCACTCGGTGTCCGAGTGTTCCTGCAACGGTGGTCAATCAACAGTCATTAAAGAAGTGAGGGGGACTCTGTGTGTGTGTGTGTGTTGGCTACTCACATCAATCATGGCATAGGAATTGGACATCATGGCTATAAGTAGATTCAGCAAAACAATCACATTGATGACGCTGTAGGAGCCAAACATGAGCAGGCCCCAGAAGCGCGTGTACGACTTGATGCCGGTCAGCTCGAAGTCGTCCAGGCCGACCATGCCGAAGCTGGCCCAGAACAGCGACTGCGATGACTCAAACAGGCTGCAATCCACAACTAGTTAGGCTTACGTATGCTTGATAATTAGCTGAATGACTGGACTGACTTGCCAAAGCGTCGCCATTTCATGCAGGAGTCACCGTGCGAGGCCCAATCCGCCTCCCCATTGGGCAGCACATAGCATTTGCTCTTCTCCAGCGCGGCAAAGTACCAGAGCAGTTGATTGAGCCCGCAGGCGAAGGCGAACAGCACCAGGGTGTAGATGAAGAAGAACTTGACAATGTCAATGACCATGCGACCCAGCGAGATTTGCAGTGGCCCCAAATGCGGATTGATGCTGAACAAGTGCACCAGCTTCAGCGCGGAAAAGACATTCGCCGCCGCAAAGAGACCCTCGGCAATTAGCTGTGGGTCAAAGTCGTGCCACTTCTCGCGCGGTATGTAGGCCATTTGGGGATCTCGCGCAATTTCCGTTGCCTGCTGTATGTAGGCGAAGGCGCTGTGTGTGGGGAGGGACGGAGTGGTTCAGTGGTTTAGTGGCTGCGGGCGGAGTTGAACCTGAACTTACCGCAGACACATGACGCTCACGTAGAGGCTGTTGCGTAGAAAATCAATAAAGTTCCACATGTTACGCAAATAGTTCTGCATGCCCATGGCGAATATCTCCTGCACCTCCTCCCACATGAAGCCCATCACGTAGAGCACCACCAGCAGCTCCAGTTTGGTCGGCGCCTGGCCGCGCTGGCGCTGCTCCTGCTCGGCCAGGTCGGCCTTCATGCGTGCGGTGCCAAAGAAGCGCACAAAATCATCGTCCGCTCGCTGGGAGACCAATATGAGGATAACTGCAATGTAAACAGGCGGGGTCAATGAGCACGGACAGGAGTTCTTTCAGGCACTGTGCAATGATAACTTAAACTGTTTGCTTGGGCCACAGTTGACGCTTGAATGCGCGAACCTCTTACCCCCGCACGGTACTCACACAAAAAGAACACATAGGAGGACGCATGGACGAGGAATTTCATAAATGGTTTTCGCATCAATTTGCCCGTTCGACAGCTGGGCGCAAACATGTAGATGAAACAGTAGAGGGGAAAGAGCATCGCCACCTGCGCTATGCAGATGAACTTGTCCACGATGCTCTTGCGCCTGAAGCCGGGCAGTCCGTCATACCAGATCGACGTCAGCAGCTGTTGTATGTTCGAATGGGCCACAAACTGCAAGCAATCGGGCAAAATTGTGAAGCAAATCAAAATTCAATAACACTGCTGAATGATGAGTCAACATTTCAATTTGTGTGGGGCATACAAAAGTAACTGTGAGCGAGAAATGAATCTGTGGGATACAAAAATATCTATAGGATGAAAGACCATGCAAATATCGGAGATGTACAATAGTATTTGAGAAATATAAAAAAGAATCTGAGCGATTTGAAAGTGTTTGGAAGAAAAGTAGCTAAGCGATTCAAAGTATATATAGAATACAAACGCATTTAAAAGTATCTCTAAAATATACAACAGCTTATGTAAGATACAAGCGTGCCTGTAAAACAAAAAAGCATCTGTGAGATACGAAAGTAACTGTAAAATATAAAAGCATCAGAAATATCTAAGATAAACGGTATGAGGGAGTGAAGTTTATGTTTAAGCAAGTGATCTAAGCGATTTAAAATACAAAATGTGAGATGCAAAATTGTCTGCTAAGCAAATAAACATCTGTAATATACAAAAGTATCTGCTATATATAAATATATGTGTGATACAACAATGTGTAAGCTAAAGATATGTTAAACAACAAAGTATCGAGGATGTACCAAAGTATTTGCGAAATATAAACATATCTAAGCAATTTACAAAAATTCTGAAAAAAGTCTGTAAGCGATTTTAAAGTTTATGCAAAATACAAAATACAAAGTTTCTGTGGGATGCAAAAGTGATTGTAAACCAAAAAAAAATCTGTGAGACACAATGTTATATGTGATAGCAAGAGAATCTACAAGGTTTTTGCATCTGTTAGATACAAGACCTAAAATATAATATTCTGAAGTATGCCATACTTAATTGTTTCTGTGTGCTACACCTACCATTTTCTGCTTATATGATATGGCCTGCACCAGGCGCGTGAGGCTCATGCGATCGCCCGGCTCGTAGGTAGATATGGTGGGATCATAGTTCAATATAATAGCCAGCTCGTCGGAGGAGCGCGTTTGATCCAGCAGGCTGCAAGCAAACTTCTGGCACTGCCGCCTCAGTTCCATATACTCGGACTTGCACTCCTGCTCGGTTAGGGCCAGATTGCGCAGCTCCCAGGACAGCTGGAAGGCGGTCAGTATGGGATCGTTGGAGGTGAGGCAGATGAGCGAAGGACTGCACAGCGCCCGATAGATGTTCACGCGCGAGAGCGAATGCCGCAGCGAATCCTCGCTAGTGAGACGCACGCACTCGGCACAGCCGCAGCTAGACGGAACCACAGTTAATGGAAAGTCGCCTCAACCCACTCTCTACTTACCGTATATCGTGGGGCACTGGCACCGCGGCGCCCCGATCCAAGAGTATCCTCAATATCTCAAAGTTGTTCTTGTGCGCCGCCAGAATCAGCGGCGTTATGTCCGGCGCGAACATCGCCGTATTGATGTCCACCTTCTGCCAGCTCTGCAAAGAAGCCGCCAGCTTAAAGGTTAAGGTGTGCACGGCATTTGGGCCAACTCTCGAGTCGCTCAACTTTCTAAACGAGATTCGGCCTCGTTAAACGTTTTATTGCATATGCGTTACAATTGTAATTTTCACGCTTCAATTGCGCCCAATGGCTGCTTAATGAAGCGTGTGCGTGTGTACGTAAATATGTGTGTGTATGTGGCAAGTGGCGGTGGCGCCACCAGCTCTCATACAACTTTATTTGGAACAAAAAAGGAATCATAACTGGGCATATCCGAAGACTGAATGTGCTTGCTGGCATAAAATTTATAACATTGCTTTGCAAGTGTATCAGAATATATAAACATAAATAATTAACTAGTCTTACTAAAATTAATGCAGACTAAAATTTATACAGAGAGAGAGATTGCTGACACTTTATATATTATTTAAAAACAAATTTTATATTTGAAATCCTATTTGTATTGCATCTTATACAATTAACATATAGCTGTATATATTTCAGATATAAGTTCGGATAAAGCCCGGCTTAAAAACTGATCTAGTGTACACAGAACAGTCTGACTAAACATGGAACTAATGTTGATAGAGCTCTCTCATAAGCTGACACATTTCATAAGGAATTTATTATGCCCACGGCAAGAGAGTATAATAAATGTGCAGAAACACAGAAGTGGATAATCGTAGGTTCGGGGCTGGCCCGAGGGAGGAGTTGGAAACGGAAGCGTTGTCCGCTTATCGCAGACTCCCAATCACTTGAGCGTCTGTCATGTACGTGCCTAACGAGGCCACACAAAACTGATTAAAATCGTGTTAGCTTCGGTTTGAGAAGCTCAACTGAAAGCGGAGCCACTCGATGTGTGCCACAAATTAGCTGAGTGCAGCATACAGCTAGCCGGGATGAGTTGGTTGCGAGTAGGTTGGGGTATTACTTACATAGGGCTCGCCCTCCTTGAAGATGAGCTCCTCGTGCTCGAGCAGCAGCTCAACGGCCTCAACGAACTCCGCATTGATGGCATGCAGCAACGCATCCTTTGTCTCCACGCCCATGATAACAAGCAGCTCGACCATCTCCAGATTCTCGTTGTCGATGGCCAGCGTCAGCGCCCGACGGCCCAATGGATCCATGCAGTTGATATTGATGTGCTGCTGTCGCAGGGCCTTTTGCAGTATCCTAACGAAATGGCACAAGTGGGCGTGGCAAGTAATTAAAGTAAATTGGCTAAACAAATTATTGGAAAAACAAAGAACGGGCCAAAGAGAACTTTTGCTTTTCTTCGCGCAGCGAATCAAAAGTTTTTAATTGTATGCGTTGCCAGCAAAAAGTTTGCCAATCAATCGAGTACCATAAAAGCCATTTCAAATTTTTGGGCATTACGTATTTGTTCTACAAAAGGCAACTAGTTAAGGTTGTGAATTGAACGAATTTTGTATTTACAAATTTGAAGAATTTTTTCTATTTTAGGCAGAAAAAAACTTTTAAGAGCAGCACTCAAATAATTGTCTAGTGTTGGTTTCCGTTGTTGTTCTGTGGCAGTTGATGGGTACGTTTTGCAACACTTTTCGATTAACTTGGCTTTCAACATAGTTACCTTTGCCTTGCAGCTGTCATAATTTCATTTTAGCTAGCTTGCGGCAATCTCTAGAATATTCATTTTACAATTGTTCGTCAACATAAATTGTTGTAAAAAATTCAAAGAAAATCGAATTATATATTAAATAAAACGCCGAATAAAACTAACCGTTTGGCAATTAAATTATTTGTAAACCTATTCCAAATCAATAAAAACCCAAAAAAAAAAATATATGGACGCTACTAAAGATCAAGGCTTGGTCATCAAAATGGCACAGAAGAACAAGGGTGAGTGCCGCCAAACCAACTGAAAAATAAATAAAGGGTGTGTCAAATCAATCATCAATTAGAAACGCAAACTGTCAAGCTAGGTGGTGGCAATTGGTTTGCAGCGGCCCCAAACGGTGCCGGACACGAGTTTAATCAGATGCCGGCATTTAGCCGCATCTCCTGGCAGTTCTACAAGGACCGCGAGGAGGAGTTGTATCGCCGCGCCTGCCAGCTGAAGGGTATTCGGGTGCAGCGCGAAGAGGAGGATGACTCAATTGAATCTGAGGAGGAGCCATCCAAGGCACACTATCGTTACACACTAGACGAAATGAAAAGCTACAATCCCTATCGTTTTATTAATTTAAAAATGTAGACAAGAGCAGCAAAAGAAACAGCAAAGAGTAACTCAACCACTAATTAGGCAACAGCAAAAACCACACGACACCAGAGATGTACACTCCAATCACAATGTACACACCGCACAGCAAGTTGAGTCTGTTGTCCCCCCAATGACTCGGAGTTTTTACATTTTCACGAATTTACTTTAACTAGAGTACACCCAGATGTTTTCAGAGGTCCATACGCGACAAATGCTTGTATCGTTTCATGTTTCAAACAATTGATGATTATTCATAAATGGTTTTGTACACCAAATATCGCTGTTTTTTTTACTTTTCAGAACCCCAATATAGCATTGGCAAATATAGCTTTTGTAGTAAAAAAGACTCTGCCTAAGGGATTATAAATTTAATGTAAGTAGCAATTACCCAAAATTTGTTAATTTTATATTTTTACTTTTTTACATTTTTCAATGAAATTTAACAATTTCTTAAACTTCAAACTTGTATATTCCCTGGGATTTGTGGTACATTATGTCAAATCGTAGTGTTCATCCAAATTAATTAAAAATGGAAAAATAGCATCAGAATTATTGCAAAAATTTGCAATTTTAAATAAAACGTTAACCGCTATTCTAAAATGGTACATCTTTTCAAGATCGGACTTCATTTACTCGAAGGATTATAGTTTAAAGATAATGAAGAAAATTATAATTAAAATTTAACAATATTTGTTAAATGGTAAGGGACATTTTGACAAAATGGAGTCATATCCAAAGTTGGGGGATTTGGATGTCAATCGATTCTAAAGACGAATTCAAAAAGGTATCATATTCCATGATCGGAGTTTAGTTAGATAAGTTGTGATGTTTAAAGTTATTTAAAAATTATATTTTCATTTACTCAAATGCGTTAAAGTATGCCACGTAAATTTAGTACTTTTGCAAACCAAAAAGTATGCAATGATATTATGTATGAACGTTTTACATTTTTACCGGCAACCCCTAGAGTATGCCATAACATTTAAAATTCAAAGATCAGCCTTTATTTGCCTGATTTAATATTAAACGGTGTTTTTGCCCGTTAAATATTAATGTTGTTACATTTTCTGCCTACTCGACAATTTAGTTGAAAATACCTTCTTAAAAATGAAATGAAATTAATTGTAAATTTATTAAAACGCGCTTTTAAATGGCATGGAAATGGCAAACTCGACTCGTTTCCGCATATTGCTTATTAAGTGGCACATAAGATATTCCCCCCAGGCCAGCAAACAGGCAGCTATGCAAATAATTGAAAACTCCCGAAACACACGCCCGCACACACACACACACACACATACACTCACATACACTCACACAGCCATCAGCCAGGACTCGTGTTGATAGGATTTATGCGTTTCCTGAGCTACGCTACACATATCTCGCAGAGGGATACAAGCGCGGATACGGATACGGCCCATCGACACCTGCGTGTCCCCTGACGCACCATTTAAAAAAAATTGTATATACATATATATATTTTTCCAAAAAAGAGGCGCAAATTTGGCAGCAACGAAGGACGAAGGAATAAAAAGCAAAAAACGCAACATCATTGCATGGCACTCACCTGCGCACATTTGGTATATCGCCACGCTCCACGGCCAGTAAAAATTTCTTCTCCTCGAGCAGCAAAGGTTGCGGTAATCCCAGCGGCACACAACAGCCGCCCACAGTTTTAGGGGAGCCCGCAGAGGCGCCACCGGGCGGCAACTGAACCAAAAAAAGAAAATAAAGAGTCAGTATGTAAAAATACACGCAGGTGTAAATAAATAAAATAAAATAAAAATAAAAAAAAGAAACAAATACCAGCAACAAGAAGAAGAAAATAAACATAAACATATAGGGAAATTAAGTGCAAAGTGTCGGATGGTTGGTTGGTTGGTTGGCTGAGCGGTTGCTTTATTTGCACCACTTAAATGGCATGGAAATGAAATGTGCCTTTTGGAGCATTTAAGCCAAGTGCCGGCAGCAGTCCAAAACAGTAGCTAAGCGCCGCGTACAATGCGGCGTATGCGTTATTTGCGAATCGGTGCGAAAACGAGCTGGCAGCTACTTGTGAATTGTATCTTACAGATACGCAGTTTATCAACTGCCGTTTAATACTTACGCCCATTGGTTGCTTCTTCTTGCGACCCATGTTCAACAGTGTTATTCGCTATATATGTCTCTATAATCTGTGTGTGTGTAGTGTGTAATTCACTTAACAAAAAGTGACTTGTAATTTATTTGTGTCTGTGTTGTTCAAAAAGTTTTAAAGCTCGCTTAACACTGCACCTCATTTATTGCAACTTCTTTTTGCAGCAGCTTGTCAACGTGTGGGCTTAAGCAAAACACTCTTAGTCGCACACTCACACACACACACACATGCACACAATCAAAAGCCAAACCAAAAACTCGCAAACACTAAGCCCCAGTGCATGCAACTTTGAAGTTAAGTTATTCTTGCTTTTTTATCACTGTTGTTTCTAGTTATATAAGTACCACACCAGCATGTGTGTTGGTGTGTGTGTGTGTGTCCAGTTGGTTTTTGTCTTGGTTTATGGTTTTTGGTCAACGCCTGCCGAAAGTTGTCTCTTAAGCTGTTTATAATTTTAATTTATTTTTATTTTATTCCGTTTTTGCTGGTCTTAGTTAAGCTCTTTTTAACTGTTCGGCAATTTTATGATTTTAATTTAGAGCATATTTAAACTATAAATAAGTTGTGGGAAATATTTAAGGGAGCATTCTTAATATTTTTTACATATTAAATCTCTTTATTTTTGTTTATTTATGGATTTTTCTGAACCTGATATCTATTAAGAATCACGTATAAATTTAAGACAACAAAATGTTCAGGAATTTTAATTTTATGTGTGGTATTTATATCTTATATCAATTCATATTGTCTTTAATTCTGTACTTATTTTATATTTAATTAACTATAGTTTATTATATTTATTTATTTAATTTAATTTGTTTCTAATATAGTTTTTTGTGCCACTCAATTTATTTAATTTAATATTGATTCATATTGATTATTTGTAATGCTTCAAGTCCTCTTTTTATTTGAACACAAAATAACAACTGAAAACACAATCTTTCTTGTAACTTTTCCCGATTTTCCAATTTTGAATTTCATTCATTCTCTTTTTTATTTATTTTTACATATTTTCCAGCTGTAATTGCCGCATTTGTTTATATCGAAAAATTTAATGAATTGTTCTCTGTTTACATGGAGCCCGCGGCTACCAAGTGTTTTATTTCACAAATAACTCAAATATTCGCAATACTATTGCAAGCTACTGGGCATTGAGTTCGAACTGCAGCTTAACTATTTTAAACAAACAAAAAAAGAAATCAAACAAATAAAAATAATAAATCCATTTCTCCAATCACTTAAATAACTTATTGATATTTCCAATTGCTGCCCAATCATTGTTTAAATATTTGAGCAAAATCTTTTTTTGGATTGTAACGAATTCCGTTTAAATTTTTTGCCTTTTTCTGTTGCATTTTAAAGTGTTTCACAGTCTCATAAAAAATGTCCATGCAGTGTGCATTTTTTTTGGGGCTTATAAAAAACTTTACTTCCGTCGGAGCCAGCAGCAGCGGCTATGAGGAAAGCATTGTGAGTAGCCAGACAAAAGGCAACAATTGCATTGTTTAATTAAGTTAATAGAATTATAACTGCGAATCGCGCGTTTGTCATTTAGCATATACAATATATTTTTTATATTCTTTTTCTTTGTTATTTTCTGACAAGGAAGCGCATAAAACCGCCATAATAAATTCGGTTTTATCCGAAAAGACAACTGATATAAGCTGATATATATGTATATGGTATATGTACGACTGGTGCAGACTGTTGAAGGTGTGCTCTTTTAGTTAAGGGACTCCATTTTTATGTGAATAATGGCCAACATTAAGTTGACCAGTTGAGCAATTAGTATTTAACTATTGTAATGGTAGCGGCCTTTGTATTTTGACCTTTTAGAAGTTTTGTAGCCTGTTCCTAGCCAAGAGCTGGTAATTCATCTACTTATATATTATTATACTTATACTTATTGCAGCAATTTCTCAGCAACTAAGACTAGTGTTAGAAATTCTATATTTTTGGAATAATGTTTCTTTCTGATGTTTTGTCATGCTAAAACTAAGTTCGGAATTTTGTCGAGCCAAAAAAATAGTGCAACAATTTGGGGAGATATTTTAAGGGATAAGCCATGAATCTTACTAATAATAATAATAATAATGAGGAAAATATTTCTACCAATTCTACACCAATATTAAAGAAGTTGGTTTCAAAACAGGTTTTAATAGGACATAGTCAATAATTTGGAACAATTATCATAAAACCAAACATTTACAAAAAACGAACAAACTGCTGGAAGGGATAATTCTAATATTTTTTTGTGTTTTTTGAATACCTGTTTTAAAAACAGTTTCATCGTAATGCGTGCAGTTTTGTGCAAAGATTAACGCTCTTTTGCACGTTGCAGGCTTAGTTAGTAGTCAATTCAAATATGCAGCACAGTTGCTGCCACAAGTAACACACGTATACACTCTCAAATACACACGCACGCGCACACACACACACGTACGTGCAATGCTTAAACACAATGACCGGCAGTAGCTTTGTTCGGCGACTCTTTCAATTCAGTTCTCGCTCTCTCTCTCTCTCTGCCTCTCTCTCTTGTGCCACTGTTGGCTACATAATTCACTTGGTCGCTGGGACACTTAAGCCACTTACTTCTTGCATTCTGGCGCATAAAAACGTGTGCAATTGTTCAGCCTGGCCGCACAATGGACGTCGAAATTTCATGTGGCTTAGAGGTAAAAAATATTGTGGTTTAACTTTTGTATTGCATACGCCAAGGCGCCCGCAACGCTACACGAACTATTTTTTGTATAATTTATATATATATATATGTGGTATTTTCTATTTTATTTTATTTTAAATTTTTTTGCATTTATTTTTTAACAGTAAAAAAGTCACGAGGCGTTGTGCTTGCCGCACTTTGACACAATGTCCGCTTCGCGCGCCGCTTGCGAATTTTTATCAGCGTTTCGCGTTTGGCCACTGCACAGAAATTTATACCATTTCCGAGGGCCAGAGCGGCGTTCCGGCTAATTTAATTAGACTAAAACGTCAAATATTTGTCTTCGTTTTGTCGGCGTGGCAAATACATGTACGATACAATACGATACGATACGATATAGCCGCCTCGGACCGGTCCGTGTTCTTGAACTCGACACTGTTGTAGCTGTTGTTGTTGCTGCTGTTGTTGTTTATCACCTGTCGCGTCGCTTGGGGTCGGCGGTAATCAACAAGTTCCGGCCATGTTCTTGTTGTTGCCTTTGGCTCTTTAAGGCGATTAGACCAAAACGCATGCAAAGTAGCCAACAATTCAATTACAACTAATTTGCCGTGATTTCATTTCGTATTGTTGTTGTTGTCATTGCTTTGTTCTCCTCTCACCATATTGTTCGGTTTCTCTGACACCTACTTGGCTATTGTTGTTACACATTTATTTCTGCTGCCAAATGCAGCGTGCTTAATTTGATTTTCGAATAACTGGCGACTACTCAAATGTAAATGTTTTGCGTGTGTCTTTACAGGCCTCGCCGCAAGCCATTGAAAGGTTTTCTTAGTTATGTCAAGGATGTGCTTCAAAAGGTTAGCCTTAGGCTAACGTATCGGGCAATGTAAAAGTAATTCTTAAATCTTTATTCATTTGCATTATTTAGAGATTTTCTATGGCTTTAAGTAGCATACCCTTTTGGGCTCGTATAGCTCAAAGTTATCGAAATCCAGCTCTAAATAAATAGAACTACAAATTTAAAAAACTAGAACTCAGCTAACACAAGTCACATCTTCGTGGTTGAAACATTTTTTGACTCGTACTCGTCAGTGAAATCGAATGACATTTAAAAATTAATTGTAAAAATGTTTAAATTATTATTAAATTTCATTTAAAGTTAATGAAGAAAATTATAATTTTTGTAATCTAGTATTTTAACTCATAAGAATCAAGACTATTGATTGACATTCACAAATGGCAGTTGTAAGTTGACCAAAAATGTCGAAATTCAAAGAAGTCGTCACGATTTCAAAAAAGGTATGCTGACTTTACAAAGCTGTGTTATGGATTTTTAAAATTTGCAACTAGTTCCTTCAGGCATTTTCAGTAGGTACCCAAATCTGTGAACGACATATCGACTGGTGTTCAATTCGATTCAACTAGGCTTTGTCCAGCACAGGGAATTCCCTTTTTGAAATTCTTTGAAATTGTGCTGTGGCACCCACATTCAGTGAGACAATTGATGTATAAACTATGCTGCCTAAGCCGAGTAGTATTTGAAAGGCAGCTCGGAACAATCTAAAATTAGCATTTCACATTTACCAGTTGATAAACATTTGATACCAAGAGTGTGCGTGTGTGTGTCTGTGTCAAAGGCAGCCTTTTGACTGTCTCGCATAAATTCGTTTTGGCCAAGTTGAGGTGGCAGCCGGGCGCAGAGCGATGCCAAATGCCGAAAGCAAATCTGAAGCGCTGGTACGTGCATCACGAAACCGGCAAGCAAACAAAATTAAATCAAAAATCTTAAACTGGATTTTGATGAGAGAGCGCTACCAACCAAGCAGACATCAGACAACAATCGAGGCAGGGGCCGCAAGCTCATCCTCTTGTTGCTGATGCTGCTGCTGCTGCTGCTGCAGAGCTAAAGCCAAACAAACAAACAAATAGCAGAGGAGCTAGCAGCAGGATCTGCTGAGGGTGCATAGCAACGCACACATAACAGCACGTAAACTCATTTAAGCGCACACACGAGCACACAGGTGGAGCACCAGGTGGCAGGTGGCAGGTGGCTTGTGGCAGGTAGCATGCGGCAACCATGACTACGTGTGTCTTTTTTCCACAGACTGCAAACTTCAGCGGGCAATGAATTGACAACGGCCACAGCCAGCGATGCAACAAGGGACACGAGCTGCAACAGGCGCCGCAGCAGCGGCAGCAACAATGTGCAGCAAGCGATTGCGCCTGACGCTATGCCTCATTGTGCGCAGCAGGAAATACGATTTTCTTTTGGGCTAGCACAAAATATGTACGCCAGGTGGCGTGTGTGTGTGTGTGACAGCCAACTTATAAGCAGTCTCCCTCTCCTATGCAAACTGCAACAGACACTAAGTAGCATAGTTATACGCACACGCACACGTGATATGATATATTTCTATAAACGCAACCTCAGTTGCCATGCGGCAACAAAAACGTTTTGCGGTCGCAGCTGCTGCAGCTTGCTGCTGCACTTGTCTGTGGTAAATAAAATTGCATTCAATATTTTTCTTGGTATTTGCGGTTTTGATGAGATTTTTCGAGCCACCTGACTGCGGCTTCTTTTGTTTGTCTGAGTATCAATTTATGGCTGCTGCGTTGCTTTTGCCATAAATTGCATCAATTTTTTGCTTGAGCTATTTTTTTGTTGTTGATTTTTTGCTGCATTACATTGCAAGAGCACGTGCATAATTATCCACATTGATTTACCCGGGTGCAGAAGTGCAAACAAGCTGTGTCGGGGCGTGTTCTATAAAGCAATGTTTTAATACTATAAGAGCCAAGTAAGCTTTACAGAAAATAAATAGTTTGTGTTTCTTAAGCATAAATGTAAATGTAATATGATTATAATAAAAATACATTTAATAAAGGAATAAATGTATTTTTTTATTAGTAAGTGGTTTAATCATTGTAGTATTTTATTCTATGTTATAAGGAATAAAATAAATTTTTTATTTTTGGTTATATATAATTTACTTTTTAAACTCTAATTATGCCTAACCTTATGCGGGTTGTTAATAATCCAATAATATGAAAACAAATATATAATTTTTTAAAGAATTCTTGTTGATCTATTTCCCATCTCTTTATCTTAAACCTAATGCAGATTGCAGCTAGATAATACATATTTAATTGAAAAGTGTGTGTTAGTAACTTTTCGTTTTTCCTTTAACTCTCTACATTTTTACAGCTTTCACTTAGACAGCATTCCTCAAGCTGGGAACCCAAGAGCATTTTGTTGCTGCGAGTGCATTTGAAAAAGAATTTCAATTTGTAGCTAAAAGTATGCAAGTTTTTTGCTGGCCTTGGCTCATTTGGCACTGCATACTTTTGAGAGCAGCGGTTAAATTTATTTGCCGGCAACGCTTCCGCTTTTTCATGCGTTCTCCCACATTCTCAAACGCTCACTACGCGCTTACTCTGCGGATGTGTGTGGGTGGATGGGCGGGTGTAGAGGTAACGTCATCAACTTGAACTGGCCATTTGCGTTGGCATGTGCGCAATTCATAAATATTTATTTTGCTCGCCTTTGTGCACAAAAGTTGTGCGCGTGTGTGCAACGCTCTGGCATGCCGATCCATTGGTGTGACCTTTCGCTTAACGGAATGTTTAAATTTATCAATGAATGAATGAATTGCTTGACTTTAAGTTTAATCGAAATACATAAACAAAACTTGTTTGTTTCTGGCATAAATCCGTGTTGGCCCCACAGCCACACGGCTTCCCCCAACTTCCCCAGCATCCACAGCACTCCTTGTGGTAAAATAAATTTGCTCCAATTCATGACAGCAACAGTGGCGGCAGCTGAGGTAAGGTTTGGGCGTGGCCGCAAGTACGTGCCGAGACACGAAACTTTTACGAAAAGGATTAGAAAGACGGTGTCCTACGCCCCCCACAGCCAAATACTCAACGGATTTAAAAGGCAATCAAATTAAATTGTTTTTGCGGTTGGCCGCAAAAGTTCTACACTTCAACTTGAAAATACCAAAATGCCATGGAAAACAGAGCTCATCCGGCTGGGCCGTGCAATAATTTGTATTTTATATAAATGTTGTTTATATGCTTGTTTTCTTCTGCATGTTTTTCTTTTATAAGATAAACGAGCACTCAGCTGCCTGACAAAAATGTCAATTAAATTTATTTATATGCAGCGCAAATCAAGCGAAATTCTTTAGCTGCTGACGCAGCCACAAAACCGATCCAATTCAATAGCCCCAGAGCACCTATAAATACTCACCTGTGCATTTGTTTACGTGGCCAGCCCAATTAGACGTAAACAAGAGCCGCCGGAAGTAGGCCACATTAACAACAACCACATCGCACTACATTAGCAACAACACCAAAATCGACAACAGCAACAACAGTGCATCAAATGGACCATAAATAACTGGGCATGATAGAAACAAAATATGTCCATCAAGGGGCTCCTGCAGAGCACTCATTTTATACTATAATAGTATTTTTTTTTATCTTTATTTTATATTTAATGTTACAGAACTACCATTCTATGTTGTGACCTACCATGAATTGTGACGAATGATATTTATATAACTCACTCTTAAAACTAAAGGGAAGCTACGTTCGAAAGCTAGTTGTCTATACGAACACTTGTTTCTATTATAAGGTATACCATTTTGGATTTTCGTATCTTTGATGTCACTTTGTTACAGAGTATAAGTATAATCTTTATATATATTCAGTAGGACACCGCTTGAAGCTACCCACTTGCTAAGCATTAACAATTAACAGGGTATAAGTAACAGCTTGCGCCTAGTTGGACACTGTGTCACATGTGATGCCAGCAGCAGCAGCCACAGATCGCAACAGTTGCCGCCCGCTGTGATTGCGCATCTTTGTCATTGTGCCACTTGGCCATAAGTTCAAGCGACAAGGTCCACAAGGCTCATAAATTTGTAGCGCTTCGGGCCACGTTAACATTGATTTCTGGCTGTCAACGCGCTGCAAAAGGCCAAATGCCACTAATTTTAATAATAAAGCAGCAACGACACATATAGATCTATATATGTACGCATATATATATATAAAGCCACTTATGTGCGTGAACTGTCGTAAAATGCGGCGCCATCCACAGCAAAAATCGACCGCAGCTGCAGTCAACGACTCGGCGACGACCTTACATAAAGGCAGAGAGAGGGAGAGGGGGAGGGAAACGACAGCGAATGAAATACTTTTTCCATATAGCATAAAATTCAAGCGTAAATATGCTTGTGGAAATTAAATAATTTATATTGCTATTTGTCTGCATACTTTGCATATTTCCCATTAATGACCCAGAAAAATAATTGCGGCTAAAACAACTCGAGAAACGCACGCTGAGATGAAAGGCGAACAGAAAGAATTAGAATGGATGGCCAAGATAGAAGACGCCATGCGGTTAGGGCAAGAGTAGAATTAATAGAGTATGCTGTGTGTGTGTGGGTGTAGTGTGTGTGTGTGTGTGTGTATGTGTTTTTTGGGTGTGTAGATCAGAGCAAGGTCGCCTTGTGCGTTGAGAGAAGAGGCGAGCTAAGGAGACAGAGACAAAGTAAATCAATTCTAATTAAATTATATCACATAATTATACTTAACAGATGGGGCATATAGGTTTTTACATCTAAAGAAAATTCACAATTTGTATTTATCGTAGATCCGTTAACAAGCCCGGCTAGCTCAGTCGGTAGAGCATGAGACTCTTAATCTCAGGGTCGTGGGTTCGAGCCCCACGTTGGGCGCAAAATATCCTTTTTGTTCTGTTTCTTTTTTGACTGATTACACGAAATTTAAAAGATTTCAATTGAAAATATTGTGTGATGACTAGGGGATAGAATTAGTGTCCTAGTAATAATAGTATTTTATTGCAAATAAAATACATAAAAAACTGTAAACACGATCCTGCCAGGAGTCGAACCTGGAATCTTCTGATCCGTAGTCAGACGCGTTATCCATTGCGCCACAGGACCGATGGTTAAGATAATTAATATGCTATAATTAAAAATAAAATTTATTTATAGTAAACTACGAACTTTTTATATGCTAGAAATACTATACACAAAAAATGTAAAATGAATTTTTTTTTGTATAACAATACTTTGTTTTTGTTTAGTTTAAAAACTTTTAAAGCAAATCAAAAAAAATTGGCAACTACCTGTAGCACTTTGCAAAGCCGAAAACTTTTTAAAAACAAAAAAAAACGGGGGAAAAAAGTCTCTCACAGTTTGGTTTTCCTGTGCTATCTCACGTACAGCGAACGACGCCTGGTCCGTGGGGCCCCACACCCACACGGAATTGGGGCTAATGGACCATTGCTGTGTTGCATGCAACGCCGAGAGATTCGGTTTATTATTAGCTCCAAAGAAGTTTGGCGAGGTAAACACATTGGCTTTATGTTGCGCCAACAAGACGAGTCCGCAGTGCAGCACGAAAATTACAAAACAAGTGAGAATGATATTGACTGCGGATGCGCGACCAAATGATACCCTGTCTGTGTTGTTTTTGTTTTTAAATCGAGACACAAAATCAATGAAATGTCAATTATTCGACAAAGGGAGATATTTTAACGTAAATGTTATATGCTTAACTAGAATATATGCCTAAAATCTATAAAATGAACAACGAGGTTGCTATTAGTTTATACCGAATGAATCTACACCATCTCAGATTTGATATGCAGGTCATTCAAATACAAAAACACACGCACAACACACACGAAAATTGTTTCGAAAATTGTGCACGAACAATACGAAAATAGCGCCACGAGGCGTTGGCAGGCCGAAAAATGTTTCCCGAAAACTTGATTGAAAATTGTACGAAAATCTAAATGGTTTTTCGAACAGTTGAACGTGCAATGAGCAGCCGCACGGAGTGCAGCACCGAAATCTCCGTGCAATCGACGAGTCAAAATTTTGTCACAACAAAATATGTGCAAAAAGTGTGCAACATTGATATGTAGAAATTTATAAAACAAAAGTGCGCTCGACAAAAATACCAAAACCAAAAAAAAAGAAACAAAACAAAATTGAAATTGAAAAAAATAGCTGCAAAACAATTGAAAATGCAACGCCTGCCGCTTGCTAAATGATTTCGTGCACACTAAATAACAAACAGAAGTTGTTGTTTTCTTTTTTTTTATCACGAAAGCGTTTTAGGCAGCGGAAGCAAAATACAACAACAAAAATAGCGAACGGAAAACAAAAACGTGCCGTGTGCGCGATTTTCGATGTTCAAGTGGAAACAGAGAGGAAAACACAAATAGAGAGCACCCGCTGCGTTTAGCGCATTTAAGGGATTTGCATTATTTAAGCACAAAGCTCGAACCGGGCAGCAGGACCAAAGCCGTTCTGCCTTACGCCCAAGTCACTTTACAGTGCATCAAAGCCGAATGCATTTGCTAGACCTTTGCAAATCAAAACGTGGCTTAGTTGCCCACTCCTTGCCCCGTTGCCCCCCCGCTGCTGCAATTTTAAAGCACTGCTCTATGGAGTCCTGTCCACAACCGCAAAAGCGTCCGTGCACGAACACGTTCGCATCAAGTGTGCGCAGACAGCGTTTTGTTTATTTGCTTTTGCTGTCCACTGCCTGTGGGCCAGCACATGGCGTATATGTAATATTTTTATTGGCCTGCCTTGGTGCTGGCCTGGCCCAGCCTTAGTTCGCACTCTTGTTTACGTTTTAAAGCAATTTAAGTTTAACAAAGCCTAGACCAATTAGAAAGACCAGACCGAAAGCAAAAACGTAGTTAACCAAGTTGTTGCTCACTTCCGCAGTTCCGATCTGCTCTGCCCCGTACCTATTATTCGATTTCTCTATTTCACCTGAATGACGCATTTATAGGCCGCCTGTCCGGCAATTAAGCATTCTTCCGTCCGATAAGATAGGCCGACAGGTACACCCACATATATGGGTTTATTTTGTGTGTGTGTGTGTGTGTGTGTGTGGGCCTCTTATCGGGCATGATGTTAACCCATATAAATATAGCAAAAAGCGTAATTTAATAATGGTAACGAGATAATGCCACTTAATCAACATATGCCTTGTTCGGTCTCTGAAACTTAACAAATATTTAAAATTCACACTTGAGTTAAGATCTAAACGGCCTTAACCCTTGAGTGGGCTAAGTATGTGAGGAATTTTGAGGCTGCAGAATGTCACAGTCGCAGTTCGTTTTAATCTACAAAATTATCTAGGCAGTAGTTTTTTTGCACAAGCAAACAGAATTCTGCACAGTTATATACCTTTTAACAAAAGCGAGTATAGCTGGAAAAAGATAAAATCTTAATTAAATAAAAGATTTATAAATAGATAGCTTTAATAAACTTGAACTCTAAGTTAGATAATAAGTACATTCTATAGATTGAGCTAATAAGTTTTTTTAAATACCTGTAGTGTTTTTATGGAGAAATATTTGGTAAATTTCCTAAGATTATCTTATACGATTTTCCTAAATTAACATCCAATTTAAATGTAACAAATCTAATTTATTGAACTATAATTAAGATATAAATATATTCTTAATACAATTGCTTTTGATTTTATTTAACAATATTTTTTTATATAATTTTATATAACACTTAAATAAATACAGACACTAAGAATAACTTAAAATATTCAAAACGAAAATATATAAAAAAATTAAAATTTGTTAAGAAATTAAAAAAATTTTTAATTAATTCTTTGTTCTTAAATTTCTTGT
This sequence comes from Drosophila robusta, assembly GCA_035043565.1. NCBI lineage: Eukaryota > Metazoa > Arthropoda > Insecta > Diptera > Drosophilidae > Drosophila > Drosophila robusta. Next base: position 9,944,858 of record JAWNMW010000584.1, read on the forward strand.
CTGTTACAAGATAAAATCAATTTCTTAAGTTCGGTTCAATAATAAATATAAAAAAAGAATACAATTTTGCTCAGTAACTAAGTGTCTTATCAGTTAAACAGCACGTTTAATTCGCCAGGAAGTAGAGTGAAAATCGCAACGATTTAGTTATCAGTTTTAGTAACGTATTAAGTTTTATTTCACAAGGACATACTAATACAGCTCAGCTCCCAAATTCCCAGCTACGAAATTAACAATTGATATTTTATTTAGTATCTCAAAAATACAAGTTATTTACAGCTGGAGCTTAACATGTGTTGATGGCCCCTATAAAAAGGGGCTTGATAAGCCAAATCGCATCGAAGGTCAATGATGTGATATAAGCAACTGAAAGATAGATACTTTTAGCCAACAAAAACGTGACACATGCCGAGCGCAAAAATGCAGCTGAAAGCGGCAACAAGTTGCGAACCAAAGAAAATAACAACAAAATGAATAGAAAAAGCCAGATAAGAGACGCCAGACACAGAAGAGCAGAGGCGGGGCAATAGAAAGCCATATACCAGGGCATATTCAGGCGCATATATAGTATAACACATAACTATCTATACGACAAGTAGCTGGCAAAATGTTGCCAAAAAAATAGGAAAAAAAATTTCACACACTAGAAAAATGTGCTAAACGACAGCAGGGAAAATGATTTTCATTCGCTTACCAAAAACAAGCCGCAAAATGAGCGCTCACTAGAGAGCGCAACATACAAATTGTTTTGCAATTTATTTTTATAACTATACAGACAAAGATACAGATACAGATACAGCTACAGCTACAGCTATAGCTATAGCTACATCTACAGCCATAGCTACGCCTAGAGCAGCGAGCGCAACTTGTGAGCCCAATGTGTTTGTATCTTCTTTTTTTTGTTGTTTATTTATAGATAGAATAAAAACACTCGCGAGCGCTGCGCTGGCACTGGCACTGGGCTAGGCTGAGAGACGAGTCGGAGTCGCGTCGATCGGCGACAAGTCGTGCCGGCCCCGCTCTACCTCTATTCTGGCATACCACCCCTGCTGCCAGCCTGGCTGCCTGCTATCAGCCAAAACACATTTATAATTGAGCGCCAAAGAGCGCAGAACACAGAGGAACGGTACAAAAAAATAATATTGGCAACGCGAGGCCTCAAATCAAATAATGTGGCGCAGGCCAAAATCAGTTTGATGCAAAACGCTCGCTCGCGATGACGAAGACACAATAGCACGCAACCAAAGGCAGCCTCAGCTCAAAGACAAGACCCCCAAAATCAAATCAAAGAAATAACACAAGAAAGTCAGCTACGAAAAATTTTGCTAATATAACGTATACGCAACGTGCCATAAGTCATAAGTCAAGGCTAAAAATAAATACATATACAAAACGCCAAATAATTCCTTGTGTCATTTTTTAAGTGCGTAGCATAACAACAACAAGAAATTTCAAATAAAAATAAATAAATAAAAAAGTCTTGCTGTGAAGTGAAGTTCTGTCAAAGAATATCATATATTTTGCCACAACGCAAAAAGAAAATGTTTTGTGTTAAAAAAAGAAATTTGTATGAAATATTATAGATAGCAGCAAATAGCCAAAAAGTGTATACAAAGCCAAAAGGAAACAATTCTTAAATATATCTAAAATATATCTACAACAGATCTAAAAAATAAATATATAAATATATATATATATATACATATATATTGTAAAGTAAATCAGCCGAAACGGGCACTCGACTACGTGAACCCAGCGCCAAGGGACGCAGTAAAATGATTTACATAGATGACTCAGAGCCGGAAGGCGGTAAGTTGCTTACTAGTTCACAACTAATTGATATATATTTATTAAAGGAACTATTCGTACATAATGTTGATAAAGTGAAACAACGATAAGTGAAACTGTGATACAACGACAACGCTGCGTATACGTATTGTATATCAGTAACAAGTGATAAACGATATGATAAGACCGTGGTTCTTTTATTGATGTTTCACCTTACAAATATCTATATATGCCTGTACTCATATGTACTTGCCCACTGATACGGCGGAAACTGATATGACTTTGATAACAGCTGTAAATTGGTGATTAGAAAGACTTTACAACAGTTTTCGACTAGTTTATTGTAGTCAATACATTTTTAAAAACCATTTATAGATTCTATCTTTAATCTTTTGATACAATAAAGAAAACTTATGCGCTATCTATTTTAAACGTCGGTTGTAAGTATTACATTAAGAATTTTACATGTATGATTTAATTGATCATAAAAAAGTATATGTATACAACAATTAAAATATATTAAACTGAGCAATCAATTAGAAATATTTACCCAAAGCTAATATAAATAAACGATAACAACTAAAATAAGAATTAATATCCAAATATTTCCTATAAGCTCACAAATCTTAACCATTTCCCATCCCAGTGTTTACCAAGAGATAAAGCTAAAAGTCAGCAACTGCAAATAGACAAATCAATTCAAGACAAATCTATAGATTAGCAGCTGTTCCCTTTTGGGACTGTTGCCAATTTAGTTATCGCTCCTAACTACGCTTTAATATAGGTACAACAACAACAGATTTGGCACAATAAACATTTGTGTGCCATGATGCAAAACATTAACTTTTATGTACAGATAAAAACCGAAACCAAGCAGCAACGAAATATCTGTAAAAATCAAGCAAAAATAATACCCGAAAAATTGAGAAAAAAATACAAACAGCACAAATGCTTAAACGATTTAGAGCCAATGCGGCTCAGCTACCAAATGGCCAAGGCTTTTAAAAATACATGAATTTCAATAAAATACGACAATGGGGCAGGCAGCCAAAAAACAAAAAAAAAACCATCAGAAAAACCAGAGGAAGAGGGCAAAAAAGGGTCTATAGATAAGACGGGCTGTGATCAGGAAACGTTTGCGCCGCCATTTTCATTGTCAGAAACAATAAATTTCACGCATAAAACACTGAAAGCAAATGCGTTTTTTTCTGTCTCTCATATTAAAGTTGGGGCGCAGGCAACGAAAAGGCGCTGAAGGATAAACGTCACACAAGATGAACGTAAATTTGAGGGGAAGAAAGTAGTGGAGGAGGAGAGTGGGCGGAGGGGGGGGGGCATGCGTAAGTGTAACTACAGTGGCTTTACTTTGAAAATTTGCACTGGCTTAGAAACCTAAGACAATGTCAGGCCAACTCAAACGGAAACGGAAGTGTCAAGTAGTTGGACGAGCAAAAGAAATATAGAGAGATAGAGAAAGAGAACAAGAGAGAGAGAAAGAGAGAGAGAGAGTGACAAAAAGTCAGCCAAAATAAAAGGCAAAAGCATGTAGCATGAAAAATGGCAAGCGCGAAGCAATTTGAAAAATGAAAGGGGCAATGGGTAAAAATCACAAAAAAAATATAAAATGTTGTACAATGCACAAGCAAAGTTGGCAAAAATAAACGAGCCAAGCTATGCGATTCCCTGCAGCGAAAAAAAAAATATTTTAAACATAAAAAATTATACGAATAAGAAACCATTACAGTTACAATAAAAATTAAATTTTTAAATAAAATAAATGTAAGTTATATAATTACATGTCTAATAAATTTCTCTGATTACAACAAATAATTAAAAAATTAGCTACAATTGCTATTTGAAATTTTCAAAATGTAATTCATTACATTCATCATTTAATAAAACTTTTAAATCTTTTTATTATTTCAGTTAACATTTTAAAATTATGTTGATCATAACATAATCTTAGGAACTTTACCATTATTAAATTAAACAAACAGTTTTAGTAAATATTCATTTCAATTAAACGCATAATATTTATTATAACACATCGCAAAACTTAAATCAATGTCTTGCTAAGCCTTTCGTCACAGGGTATAAGCTGTGGTATTTGTGTTTGTATTTGCTTTGGTGTTTTCGGGGTGTGACCGCACACGGGCGTCGTGATTTAGTGTCGGGCAACCTCACAACGCCTACGTCACGCCCATAAGCCGAAAAAGAAAAAAGAATGAAGAAAATAAAGGGTTGCGCTGTGGCAGCTCGATTTCCCAGGCCGTTTTCTCAAATTGGCAAATAACAACAAACGGAAATACTTTTGCTACAGGTGTGAGGAACTTGAAACCCTTTTATGAGCGAGTGTGTGTGTTTGTGTGTTTGAATGTGCGCTGGCAAATTGCACAGTTTTTATTTGTCACCTCTATGCATGTGTGTGTGTGTGTAGGCCGTTGTCTGGTTGTTGTCACAGCTGAATTATGTGCTAATGGTGCGAAAGCTGATTTCTCAATTTCCGTTCTGGACCCTGCCCGATTGTTAAACGATCTCAGCTCTCTCATTGAACTTGCCTTAAATTGTATCGCCTTTAAAAGCAGAGCGGAAATGAAAAATTTCAGCAGCAACTACACGGAAATTGCCAAACCGCACAGAAATTAAAAATACTCGTTAATAAAATTATATAAATAAATGATTTTTTGTGTTCTGCTTATATAACACAAAAATGTATAAATTATTTAAAGCTATGCTAACACTTGAAATCTGCTTTATTTATTTAATGGAGCAGTGGTCTAGTCTACTATGCATATAATTTATAAATTCAATTGCTTTATCAGCGCCAAGCCAAACGATAAATTATGTATACAATATTTTTATACATATTTTTTTGTTTAAACATTTTAAAACATGCAGACAGCAGCCAACAAAAAATGCATAAAATTGCTGGCCAACGCCTCATATTGGCGTCATTTAATGCGCACCAATGTTCGTATATTTAGCTAAAAGATTTTCGTGGCACAGTGAAATTATTTACAAGGAATATGAAGAAATCAGTGAAACCACCTCTTTTTAAATAATAATAAAATGTATCAACACACTTTTTTACTTTGCTAAAAATTTAATGTATAAAGTTCCTCTCTTTTTTTGTTTTAGTTTGTAACCACATATTATTTTTTGCATTAAACAAAAAATTATTCTGGCTATTGGTTTGAGCCGGGCTGTTTTTTCAGCACACCAAATAATATCAGCACAATTTAAACGAACTAAATTCAATGAATATTCAATTATTCTTGAAGCACATTCTTAAAGAAGTATTTGAATCGTTTCTTGAACCATTTTTTAAACATATTGCATGAACATTTTTCTATTCATCAAGCACTTATAATTCTTTAACCGCTTTCGAAAATACTTGGTCATTATTCAATCATTTCTTGACCATATTTTACATTTTGTGATTTTTCATAAGCTATTCACGTTTTGGTATTTAGCTTCCTGAAACTAAAAAACTAATTTGAATTTTTCATCTTAGCGAGTACTCACTGTTTGCAGATAGATATTTCATTCTTTTTTACGCGTTTGCCGCAGAAATATCAAAATAATTTTTATTTTGCTTTTAATTTTTGTGTGCTGCCAAGGTGAATGTAAAACAAACACACACGTACACATACACACACATAGCCACCTACAGACACATAAAACACACAACAATTTTTCACATCTTGTCTTTGAGTAACTCCCCCAACCCGTCGAAACAGCGGGCAGGCAGCGCAAATGAGCGAAAATGAAAAGCGGCACATACACACACACACAAAAAGAGACAACACACATGTGTGTTTTAAGGTATATCTATGTAGTACATATAATATATATATATATAATTGAGATAAATTTATTTTACGTCGCATTTCATGTTGAAGGTCGTTCGTTGATATTCACTTCATTTGACGTTGCAAATTCCTTGTGGCTGTCTCATGCAGCGTTTTTCTATTTTATCTTTTTGGGGTTTTTACATCTTACACTAATGATCGACAAATTTGCGTACACAACGATCATTTGGAATATCAACATATAAATATTTTCTATAATTTTCCTAAATGTCAATTAATTATGTAAGCATATATTATTTAGTGCCCAAGTCAGCATTTTCTTCCTGCTTTGCATTCACTTCCCCATGTGATTTGTTGAGTTTTTCGAATTTTCTTTGTTTCGACTTGCATTTTGGGTGGTTTTGTCTTTTGCTTAGAATCGTTTGGCAGATATATATAATGTATATATTTTTAAAAACTGAATGAATGTGATTATGTCTCTGTGGCTATGTGCGCCGATTTTGGCAAGAAACCAAATTTTAACGAATATTTTTGTGTTGACCGCTCGACTGACAATAGAGGTACACGTTTTTATTAATTTTTTTTTTTTTTGGGATTATCGGCCGTAAAATGCAATATTTAGAATACTCATCGATTTTAAATATATTTTGGGTCTTATAAATAATTTCCAAGTTTTACTTTTTAATGAACTGTATCGTTATAATATTTATTTTTATATTTAGGAACTTTATCTGGTAGGTATCAAATACTTTTCAATATGGGTTTATTTATTTATTCAATAAGTAAGGAGCATTTAACAAAAATAAATATTTTGTTAACAATAAATATGTTTAAATTTCAATACACATATTAATAGGTTGAAGTCCATAATACATAAGTACATAATTAAAAATGCCTAATGGAAATTTTTTAAATTAATACAATTGCTTTTTGCCATAAATGTAATATTTACATTATTATATAAATATTATTATTATATTAAGTGTACAAAATGTTTCCTACAACTTATAGCTTTAGATGGTAAAAATTACAGTTTGAATTTAAAACAATAAACTCAGTTCTCATTTAAATTGGACATATGTATTCAATGAATTAAAAGTTAAGCTTTAACCTATAATTTCTATAAATTTAAATGAACGTGTTCAACTGTCAATCCAATTTGTTAAACAATAAAATTCGAATTTATATAAATGAAAGCTAAAGCACATGATAATAAAATAAATCAATTATAAAACCCAGAAGTGAGCTATATATTTTCTTAAGCATATTTACAATAAAGCTAAAGCATTGTGGGTATGTGTGTGTGTCTATGGATATGCCTCCCCAGCAAAATAACTTTAAGCGTATACAAATGTTTATTGTTGTAAGCAATTGAACTGTTGTTGTTTGAAATAACGAACACACACACACTCATATACAGAGTACAGGGCTAAGCACGTACAGCAGACAGGGCACGGCATAGCTATCCAATATCCATTTTCACAGCGGCATATAGCTGGGAACCAGAGCCCAATACCCATTTCCAGTTATGTATTCCTTTTTTCACGCTGTTTCTCTGCAATTTTATTTAAATTTTTAATGCACAAGTATCTGGCGGCTGTCTGAGCCGCAGCTGCAGGTGGAATAACACCAGCAGCAGCACCAATAACAACAACAACAACAACAATAGCAACAGCAGCAGCAGCAGCATTAAAATTGCAGACAAGGCGTGAGTGCATGCATATATGTAAGTATGTATATGTGCTATAACGCATACGCCATGTGGTACACAGGCAGCTAACAAAAGCGATTGAGAGCCAACCCAGACTAGAGAGTTGAAGATGTGAGACTGTGAGTGGAGAGCGAGAGTGAGAATGGGCTAGAGAATGAGCGCGGCGCGTGCTAAACAAATTAAAATTGCAATTTAATGTATTGCAGGCAGCGGCCAGAGTCTAGTTAAGATTGCATTTGCCAAATGCAAACCAACCAAACACACAAACACAAATATATATATTTATATATATGTATATACATATGTATATGTAAGCCAGCGCAACTCAATTTTCATGTAGACCTTTCGCGCCAAAATGGCAAACTGCAATTTCCATATTGCAAACATTATTGTTACTGAAGTTGTTGCTACTGTTTATTCTACTTGTTGTTGCTGTTGTTGTTGGCTTAGTTAGTGCCTCGCTCTAGCTGCAAAAATAATCGAAATTATGTAAATGCCAAAGCGCGCCTCTCATTTGTTTTATTTATTACAACTCGGCTCGCTCAGCGCTTTTCACATTTGCTCGCCAACAACACAATCGATGTGCATCACCAGCAACAACAACATCAATCCATCTCCCTTTTTTGTTGTAATTTATGGTCCTCAGGTAGCCTGTCAATGCATCAAAAATGTTGCAGCTATGATGATAAATTGCAACATTCCACCAGGCCGCTAATCAGCCTGAACATTGCGTATACGCAACGTTAATCCGCCTCAAGTGCTGCAAAATGGCAAAATGGCGATATTTTCGTGTTTGCCCTAAAAGCCGGTTAATTATTATCGAAACATTGCAAACTGTGAGCGTTATTTAACTGCTTTCAGGCAATTGCATTTAACATGTAATAAGGCGATAAGTGTTTGTTGGAGTTGTTGTAGCTGTTGCTGTTGTTGCTGTTACTTTCGCATTTGTATCTGTTAACTCGTTATGCAGGCGCTTTTATGTAACCAACGCACAGTGGCCATTAATTTCGAGTGCTGTTCAAATTAAATGCAATGCCAAGTAGCTGGCCATCAACGGAGTAACTGTTTTTTGGGGTCATATAATGCGCTTTAGCACTGAGTTATGACCTTATTTTGTGGTTTCAGGGCAGTCGGGCGGTTTTACAAGCAGAAGACTTTAATATAAGAATTTTCTGTGTATTTTCTTACGCAAATTTACTTAATTAAATTTTTTTGTCAAATTTTGCCAGAAGCATAACTTTGTAATCAGATTACTATAAGGGCTCTTGAAAGCTCAAGCACATTTCAGCTTTGGTTTGAGAAAATGAAATTTGTTATAATAAATAATGCAATGTAATGTATAATGTGTATTAAAAAAGCCATACTGTATATATTTTGGCAAATTAGTCTTGAAAAATATTTGTAGCTATACATAAATTGTCTTTTGCTTATATTTTCGAAGATGTTTTCTTTTAGAACAAAACACCTGTTACTTTTGTTAATATTTGCGAAGAAGTTTTTATTTTTTTAGCCTGTAACTTATTCAGGTTGAAATTAATTGTTATATTTATATTTTTACTTTATAATCGGTTCCTTAGTAAAATAATTTTAACAACGATAAATGTTTGGCTCATATTCAAACCGATTTTAAGTTTAAAAAACATGTTATATATAAAACAATCAACACAATTTTCCATATTCATCAACATCAAATAAATGTAGCTCTACCGAATACCCTTAATGACCCTATGAAGAGAATTGAAAAAATGTATAAAAACTGTAAATATAAAAATATTTTCATTTATTTCTTATTTCTTAACTACCTTTTCCTACTTTAGTTTGGAAAAATAATATTTTGCTAATGCGGCTGAGTTCTTGATCCTATCTGCGAATTTAAATTGCAGTTTCCATTGTGAGCGCTTTAAGAACGGCTAACGCTCGGTTTTGGCCATGTCATTGGCTGCAATCGACTGAATATTTGAACGAATGCAGCGAGCGTGTTGTATAAATAACCTCAACACCATTAAATTGTCAAGCGAGTTCCATGCGAGCTTTGTGTGTGTTTTAGCACACGTAGCTAGACTGCAAACTTTATTTAGAGATGTCAAACTGTCGTCCAACGTGGACACGTTACAATGTCCTGGCAGTGGCTGTCGTAGACTGGGAAGAAATCGTGGCCCTTTGGGGGGCCAGCCAGTTCAGCCATTCAGGCATTCAGCCAGTCAGCAGTAAATAAAGCGTTAAATTTTAACAAATTGTTGTCAGCTGCGCGTGTGAACATGTAGCAGCTGCTGACCCCGCTGTCGTGACCCCTCCCCCCTCTGGCGATGTCATTGAATCGATGGCTTTTCAATTACCTCATTTCCGCTGCGTATGTAACTAAAAACCTGCATCTTGATTAATTGTTTTGTTTGTGCCGATGCTGCGGCACGTTAATTGATTTATCTTGCTGCCCTACGCAACAAATTCGGGAAATTGTGACCGCGCAGCTCCCCGGCCCCGACCGACATGCATTTCCGTTTGCGTTAGCCGCCATTTTCCGCAAATAGTTCACAGTTCACAGTTGTTATTAGATTATGCCCAAAATTCAATTCAATTTGAGTGCAAATATGTGTTCGCTAATGTTTGCTGCCGCTCTTAAAGCAGCCACAAAATGCTGAACTGTCCTCCCCCCACACACAAACACACACACATATCCACTCCACCCCCTCCCCCAGCGTCTGTGGCCGTCTGGTCCTCGCCTTTGATTCTTGCGTCCGTTGGCCTAAAGCTTGGCCATGTCTGTTGCCTCGTGCTCTTGTGTTCTTTCTTTTTGTTGTGGCTGGCGGTGCTGCGGTGCTGTTTTTGGCCGCGTTGTCTTCTTTTCAAGTGGTTTTCCCGTTTAGTGGGCGGGGACGGAAACGTACGACGGCAGATAAGTGAATGCGTTGCCAAGGCACCAGTCTAATTAGAAGCAGCCTATTTAGTGACTGCAAAAGTTTCTTCAAAATGGTTTACAAATAAGATTTTTTTACCGAAATGTACTTTAAAGGGAAATAGGGAAAAAATCCATGAAATTAATATGAAAGAGACTTTGAAATCGATCTAGATGATGAACAAAGTTTGGACAAAGTTTCGTTAAAGTTGTGGGAGTCTGAAATATGGGACCTACGGATCTGGATGGACTTCACCTGTCAAAATTTAAACTAATTTCAGAATTTGTTTTAATGTTATTTTTTATACTAATTGTCATAAGCACAATTCCTTAAAATTAACAAAAGTGATCAAAGTACCAAAGTATTAAAACAGTTTGCAATAATGCATACACACCTATATACCGGTTAGCGGCTTATATTGGGACCGGAAAACCCGTAAGCCGTAAATCGTTAAGCGAATAGTGAGCCCGTAATTGTACAAATTTATTTTAAAAGAAGTTAGGACATTTTGTTTTAGTCCTTTAAGTTAAGAAACTCGAATTTATTTAGCGAGTCGGAAGTTTAGTTGGGAAATTACCAATAATAATTAATAATAATAAAGAGTAGAATAAATATGATTTTTAACTCCACTACAGGAGAAGCACTTTAAGAACACTAAAACTCATTGTACTACAGCACAAAATAACCTATCTTAATTAATCCATTTACCGAACTGCGCTTTAATCAAAATTATGGAGCCATAACAGGCAGCGACCGACAATGGCAAGTCCCAAAAGCGAGCATGAAAAGTGCTTTTCGCCTCGGTATCGTTAACTCGTCGTGGTCGCTGATGCTGCCGTTGGCAGGGATCATGCCGGTTATGTGTGTGTGTGTGTTGGGCGCCGTAGAGCGCGGCGTATGCGTGTTATAAATTAATACGTTTTGCGCTGGTCACCGCAAATGCCAATAATTAACTAAGCGCCAGTCGTCGATTCAACGACACCCAGTTGCCGCGGTTCAATGACAAAATATTGCCAGGTAGACGCCGCTGGCGGCTGTTAGCTGTTTTCAGTTAACTGCTAACGAGCTGCAATTGCAGGGGGCGCGGCATGCCTCATAAGTCATTAGCAGGCTGCAGACAGCGTTGTTGTTGCTGCGACATGGCTCACGTGGTGTTGCGAAGGCAGCTCATTAAATTAATTAAACGCCATCCAAGGGGCGCGGGCAGGTTTCTGATAGAAATGTGAATGCGTTTTCGCGGCCTGCTTATTATTTAGGCATTGCACATTTTTATATGCAACGCTAAACATTTGTCGCAGCTGCCGTTTTGTTGCAACTTAGCTAAGCAAACTTTTAATGAGTTCACTGCGACGCCACATCTTTGGCCCGTCTCGTGCTGCGTCTGCCACATGCAACTGTGTGTGCATGTGTACGAATCTTTCTCTCTTTCTGTGGCTATGGCCAAACGACATATCGTATACATCGTTAGACAGCCCTAAAATTATTTTGCATTTTCTATGCGAGCACCACGTTTAGTTAAGGACTCGCCATAACGGTAGCTCCTGATGCTGACAGGGCAAAAAATACAACAACAAAATAGGACTACAAGAAAGCAAAGCTAAATTCCAGCTGTCGAAGCTTGAATACCCTACAGCTGTGCAGGTACAGATATAAGCTATAATATTATAAATTAAGCTACTTAACGTTATCTTTACGTACAGGAATTGAACTTCTTTTAATTATTATTTTAATTTTAATTTAATTTATGTTCAATTGTTGTAGAAAATTGACTATAGATTTTTGGTATATTTATCTATCCATGAAGTTGTAAACATAACAAATTTACCATATAATTAACTAAGCCACCAGAAAAGAATTTGACAAAGAAAAAGACATTATTCTTAATATAATAGAGCTGTCAGTAAGGAGACATGATTTTATTTTAAATACTTTTTTAAATAATTGTCTTTATTTATTAATCCATATATTCGAAATCAAAACAAGGAGCAGAGAAATGGTTTTTGGATGCCTCTCAAAATGCAAGGACCCTACGCAAAAGGGCATACAAAAAAACTGCAGTGATTGCAGCTGAAGAGCTAAGGCTGTCGCTGAAAGTGGAGATGGAACTGTTAACGGAGACGTAGACGAACTCGGATGCGGAGGCGGAAGCAAAGACGTAGACGCAGACGTAGACGGGGACGACGAGCGAGTGAAGTCCCTTGTGTTTATCTTTTGCAGCTGTCAGCTGGCCCTTTGCATCCATCTTGTGTGGCCTGTGCGTCTGCGTCTGTCGTCTGTCGTCTGTCGCCATGTACTGGCATTGTTGAACCATTGTTGAACTTTGAAATTGCCTTGAAATTGCTGTGCTCACATCAATCAATTAGCGCTGGCCCTGTTTGCCATCATGTAGACAGCACTTTTCGGCTGATTTAAATTTTATGGCACTTTGCTTAAAGCGCTCAAAACTTTTGGCAAGAAACGAACACCAACACATGAATATGAAATTGAAAGCAAAAACAGGAAGCAAGCACACACACACTTACAAAAACGGAGCTCGAATAGCTGTGCTGATTATACACAAGCGCGAAATATATGCACACACCCACCGCATACACACACACACGCACACACACCACACCACACAAAAGCCGGCGTAATGAATGTGTAAAGGGTTAGCTAAACAGCGTGTGAGTGCGCATAGAACAAGACACCAAATGCTCTTGGCCCAGTGGCGCCTGAGCAGGGATTGGGCGTGTACGTACAGGCGACAGCCACAAAGTGTTTGGTAATAAAAAAAACCAAACAATTTAAAAAATGTGCGCGCCCGAAATGCTTTTAGACCAACAGACCTCGTCGTCTTTGTCAACCAGCACACGTGTCGTATGCGTGTTTTTGGCAGACCCCCTCACCCAGAAATTCAACAGCTTAATGAACTGTACGACCAAAGAATTCCAAAAAAATAAAAATGGAATTAAAATAATTGAAATGCATGGAAATAACTTGTTTAGTCAGAGCGATCCAAATGAATTTTTGCACTTAATGAAAGCGACGGGAATACAAAAACAAAAATGTTAAAAAATATAATACAAATGGAAATGAAATGAAAATTCTACCAGGCAGCAGTCAATTTGTAGTACACACACACACCACACACAACACATGCATACGAATTACTAATGCTAATTTTATTTGCTACTGCGAAGCTAAAAATTCAAGAAAAAAATGAACTTAAGTAAATGTTTTTGAAACGTTTGTTGAAACGTGAATACTCTTAAAAAATATATTGAAGTATATAGTACACATATAAAATAAACTGAGCAAGTTTATAGTACAAAAGAAAATTGAAGAGAGTTTTTTGAGGTTAGTGTTTTGATAGATGAGACATTAAATAATGCAGTAAAAACTATTTAATTTAACTATATTACTGGATAGGTAGTAAGAAGGTGGTAGGAAAATTCAACAAATAAAATAATAAGACAACTGCACAAAAATATTGAAAAAATTCAAAATGTTTTATATCTATGTGATATATATAACAAGAAAATCTTTTCTTAAAACATTCAATTTTATAATATTTCTATAATGATTTTTAAAGAAATCAAAAATACTTCGAAGGTACTTCTAAGGTACACTTAGTAAACCAGTTGCTGAATTTATCTCTTTAAAAGAGAGTATTAAATAAAATGGCATACATTAATATTCGCAAATTTTGCTGCTATGGATACATCTACAAAATATTCCAAATTATTGGCTCATCTAGTTAGTCTGGCAAACTTTACGCCAAAGTTATGAGACCCACTCTGCTCGCTGGCTTATAATCAACTTGCGCAAGTTTCAAATTGGCAAGCGGCATTAGAGCCATAAAATCGTATGACTACCAGTAAAGCCATAGCCCAAACTCCAGTTAGTTGGCACTTTTTTGCGCTATACGCGCACGCATAAATTTAAATGTCAATGGGCAATTAAAGTGGCCCACAAAAGTATGCAACATAAAGTGAAAAGTGCGAGTGCGGCTCGAAGCAACACTTTGCCAAGACTTGGGAACAGTTGGTAGTTGAAACACTTGACAGTGCATTAGGGCAGCTTAACACACACACACACATACACACTAGCACACCCAGGCACAGTTTCATCTTTGCCATTTCCCTTGCTCGGCTATTTGGTTAGCGGTTGGGGTTTTCTCTAGCCACCCAAGGTTTCTGCTTCCTGATTATTACTTTTCATTTTGCCTTAACGGTTTTCATCTTTTTTTATTTTGGTCGCTGTCGTCGTTTCAGCTATGCTGAAATATTCGTGGGCGTGGCAACGGATTTACGCATGGCATGCAAAAATGATGAAGATGAATTACTGCCGCTGCCATGTGGCTGCAGATACATATGTATCTATATATCTACATACACACTGGTAGATACATTAATAGATTTTCGGTGACATTGTTGTTGTTATTGATTTGCTGCCTGTTCGGTGAACCGAACGCATTTGTTTTAAAATACAAAAAATATATATACGTATATTCTAGAAAATCATATCTTGCGCCTAGACATTTTAGTCTTGTCATTTATCATTTGTTCAATTGATTATCGCCACAGCCTTAGGGCGAAACGCAAATGCATTCGATTGTAAGAAATAAATTGTTTTTAGCATTCTGATTATTAATTGTATTCAGGTAATGTTAACAAATATGTTGAATCTTTCAAAGTTGTTCAGGCAGAACATCTTCTGGTTGTTTAATAATTTAATGACGCTAATAGCTTTGATATCTTTAATCCTCATTATAAGCTTTGAAGATGAAAGATTTGAAGGTAAAAAATATAAAAAATGTGAGTAGAAAGTTTTTCAAAACTCATGATTTTGATTACATAATTCAATTAAAACTTAGATTTGTTATTTGAGCATAATTTTCACTCGGCGACTGCTTCAAAAACTGTACATATTTGTATTATCGATTGCAAATTTTACATTTAATATGTGATTTTAAGCCACACATCTCGCAATATATGTTATAGTTGTTCTCGCATTAAGTTCTAATAATAAAAAATAAGTACATTTATAAGAATTTGCTGTGGTGCAAGTTATTTGACAATGTGTTCTAATAAACACATAGATGTTTATGGCGTGTGCCATAAGAAAATGAGACATAAGCAAATAACTGACTTTAAAAAAAAGGGATGCATGTCTCATTTTCGGATTTATGAGCAGGCAAACAATAAGTGCAAATGCAAACAAACAGTCGACTGAAATGCCAAAACTGCAGTATGTGTCAGCACGTTGCTTTCACACAGATACGCATGCGAATTAGTGTGAGTGTGTTTGCATTTGTATTTGTGTGTGGCAAGTTCCGTGTAATAACCAATTTGAAATGGCAGCCACAGTCACAGCAGCAGCAGCAGCAGAAACGGCAGCTATCAGAGCAGCAAACGAGCAAAGTTTTACCATTTTTAATTTTGCCCGTTCACCATGGTAGTTGATTTTTTTTTTGCTCTTCTTTTGCCAGCACTTAGGCTGATTAAAGTGCACGAACCGGGCAAGAACAACGCCAACAACAATAATAACACCGATTACTACGAATGCAATAACACACATATTTTCAGCAGGTTTTTTTGTCGGTCGTTTGTCATATGCTATTCGCCATTAGTCAACTGCAATGTCAGTTATTATTTGTAGTCTCGCCAAAAGCTGACAAAAACATATTTCAGATGAAATTCCAAAAATCCCTCAATCCCCATTTGCATATAAAATTTATAAAGAAAACATATTTTAAATATATCGCTGTGTTGGGAATGAAACAGAACGTAACATTTGGAATCAAAATTACCTGAGATGAAAGCAATTAAGCTTAATTTTGCACAGAAAGTATTAAGAACATAATTTACATGATATATAATAAAGATTTAATAATTTATGAAAAAAATGTTTTGAATCTGTAGCATCGACATGTCCCCCAAAATCTTAACTTCATTTTCGCTTAAGCGAAAATCGGACGAAATGGTTTTTGGGCTCACCCTAAAGTGTGCTCTGCTGTCCTTGTTTGACATTAACCGCTATAAAAAATAAAACTTATTTAATCTTTGTGTAAATATGCCATGTTTTGAATTTATAACCTTTGCCATTAAATGCTTGACATACTTTGGCTTATTGCTTTAAGCCCGCGGCCGGAAGCCAAAGCCAAAGCCCGAATGTGACGTTTAAGTTGAGCATTTGTTGTGCTGCTGTCAGACATATAAAAAGTGTTATTAAAAACCTATAAAGCACATACGAACCACCCACCACACAACTTTTTAACGCACATATTAAAATGCCAACGCGTTTAAAAAAAAAAGTATTTTTGTTTCTGGCACACGCGGCGTATGCATAATGCGACACATTAATATTGTTTTTTTGCGGGTGTGTATATGTGTGTGTATATGCGTATGCCGTTATCATTTTGATATGCAACAGTTTGCAATTGGTGTACAACTTGTTGTTGTAAAAAATGTTCAAGCACTTAAATGCCAACATTAAATTTTTCATTAATTTAACAGCAAGTGAAACATTTAAAATTGAGCAAAAATTACAAAAATATATTTTTAAACGCTTGCCAACGTTTTATTTTTATGATAAGAAGTAAAAGTCAAGACGCGGGTGCTTGGCCAAATTGTCAACAGTTGCCAAAATGCACAAAAGAAGAGTGGGAGAGCGAGAAAGAGGGAGGGGGAGAGGGAGTGGGAAAGTGGGTGTAAGACTGGGGCAAACTGCGAATGTGCTCGGCAATTCAAAGAAAAAACTGCTGATTTTCATATCACAAAAATTGCCGGCGTTGGCATAAAAAAAACTCATTCTTGCTATCTACAAACGGCACTCAATTGAATGAGAGTGCATGCAAATATATCTTATAGTATATATATGTATATCCGCTTTTAATTCCCCACTCTCCCTCCCTTCTGCTCTCATTCGATGCTCTTGGCATTATTTAATCGCTCTCTCAAATGCGCTTTTGATACTGTGCATAAATTAACTTTGCAAAGTTTTTGTAGATTGAAATTGCATCGAGTGGCATTTTATCAATACCATTTAACGCCCACACTGCTACACGCTGGGGCGTGGCGTCCGTTGAAGCTCTAAGGTGTGGCATAAAAAATAAAATGGTTTAAGTGCAGCATTTGTTAAATGTAATCTGCACTTTGCTACTTGAACTCGAGTTCAATCAAATTAGTTGCCATATTTGATTTATAGATTAAAGTTGGAATAAATTGTTTGGCTTTGAAATGGAAAAAAGCTCTCATCGATTAATGAGTTTTTGAATTTTGACGGCTCTTTTATACAAATTATGTTTTTTAAACCAAACCGAATTTTAGCTAATTTGTTTAATTAGTAATTAGTACTTATTACTATTGATTCAATAATACATTTCTGACATATTGAATTGAAAATGTCTATAAACCACTTTTAAGTCAAGTGCAAATCATAATCTAAATCGTTTTGATAGAATTTTGAAAAATCTTGACACCAAAATTTAAATTGCGCTGAGTTGTTCAAAGACTTTTCAAAATCCCATCGAGACAAAAATATGCACCTAGTTATACAGAGATATATATATTCACAAATTTGTTTGACTTAGGTTTGAAACAAGATGAAAGCCAATCCACTTGTTTATTCATAGGCTTAAGCCAAAGCCAGCTCATGAGCATATGCTGTGCACCTAATAAGAATCCACTCGACTCTATTTGGCTGCGTTTATAAGCACATTTGTGCACTCGATAGCCAGACACGGACACAGACACAGACTCGACGTTAAGCAGCATCCAAACCAAATCCAATTCAATTCGTGAGGCACAAACAGGTTGAAGCCGAGTCAGGGCCAAAACTGCAGCAGCAGCAGACACGGCCAAAAAGAGGGGGGATGGGCAAATGATGATGAGAAGGGGGTGGTAAGAGGAATATAGGTATATGACCGGGATAAGCGCTGGAAAGTATGCGCTGCAGTTCAACTGCCAGGCAGAGTCGATATAAATTCATTTATTCATGAGTTCAAAACCGGAAATGAATGTGTTACCTGCGCGAGGATGACGCCAGCCAAACTGTGTGTGTATGTGTGTGTGTGCGAGTGTGTTTAAGACTCTTTTTGTGCATAAAATATGTGAGTGTTTTGTCTGACACGCATGCAATTTATGAAAATATTTGATTTGGCCTGGGTCTGGCCATAATTTATGGACGCAAAAACAGTTTTTTTTTTAACAGCTGAACTTATGCCCAAGTTTCGTATTCCAATTGAATATGACGCTGATCTAACAAGAATGAGGCAGTCGTAATTGCAATGGGCGTGTTTGCCAAAACTTAAATTGTGCGCATTATTGGCAAAGTGCACTCAAAGGACACGCGAACACACACACACTCACGCACACACACTCGTGCAAACACACTCGCAAACTGCAGCAGACATGCATAAATTTTGCGCCCAAAAGCCGTTTAGGGCCACAGAGAAAGAGATAGCGCCAAGTTGAAGCAATCGCTGCAAACGCACAAGTGCCTCACTGCACACAAATAGTAAAGCACAAACATACACACACATGCGCGCACACACACACACACACAGTAGAATCTGCTGCACATGCTTCTATTCAACTTTCACTTTGAATTTGCCAAGTTTTTGCACAAGATGCAAGCCGAGCGCGCTCTCCTTACGCTTCGATTCACACACACTAAAAATTGCACACACACACCGGCACACACATAGCGTTATGGGCTCGCCTTTGATTTTAAAGATTTATCGTGCATTTCGTAGCATACTTATATGCGCCATTTGCATATTAATCGAGCAGACGGCAACCAAAAGTCTTTCAACTCACAGCGTTTATGAGCGCATCTCAAATGCTCAAAACAAACTACACTCTAGACAGAACTAAAACGAGAGAGATGGGGGGACAGAGAGAGAAAGAACCTTTAACACGTGCCACACTTGCAGTTTATCAATAATTTAAATTGCAAATTCAAGCTGATTCCTTTTCGAGTTTTTGGGCCAAATCTCTGTGGAGCTCTTTCAAATGCTTACGCTTAATGGAAAAATATTAAAAAGAAAATATAGAAGAACAACAGCTTTGAATGCTTGACTAGCAAATACTCTGTATGCAAGGAGTATATCATAAAATTAAAAAAATGTTGTATTACTTTAAAATATATTTATTCTACAGTAAAACTAATTGCTGAACTATATATATACAAAAAATAATGACTACATATTTTATACATACATAATCAAAATCAAAATATCGCAGTAAGAGTTTAGTTTTTTTTGTTTATATTTATTGAAAACAATTGTTTTATCGCTATTCAAAAATATATACATTCCCACTTATTCCGATCAAGTATATAAACATCAATATTGCACAGAGACAGAGTTATCTATTTTTTTCTATTATACAAATTTCTACAACTTTATGGTGTCCCTAGAGCGCAGGGTATAAAAAAATATATAGTTTGTGTTCACAATAGGCACACCTACTACATATGTTTATGCCTGTATGTGCGTGTGTGTGTATTTCCAGTTAGTCATCGTTGTCGTCGTCCTCTTTCTGCTGCTGGTTGTCCTTGTTGTTGCTAAGTCCCTTGGCTGCAGAATTCAATTCAATGAAGTCATTTTTATTTGTTTGGCAACTTGTAGATACAACAACACCAACAACTAGAACTACAAAATGAATTTTGAAAAGGGTTTTCTTTTGAATAGAAAACTTACAATAACAAACAAAAGTACAAATAATAAAAAAACATAAATAACAAAAATATCACAACAAATTGTCTGCAATATGTTGCAAAATATGTGACTCGCAGCAACTTGGCGGGAAGTGAGCGGGCCAACCTATGACCATAATACCCGATATTAAATGCATTTCATATGGGCGCACAATGGAAATGATTGAATGCCATACTTCAAGAGCCATCGAATTGATGGAGTGTACCGCAAGTAGTTCACATGGCATAGGTTTGTGGCTTTTGCGGCATGACCATGATTATTTTTTTTAATGTTGCTGTGTGAGAAGCGAATAGAGAGGTCGTGCATAGCTTGTCGAACTAGAAATAGAAAACAAATTCTTTGAGTTGGAAAATAGAAATGGCACAAGCTAAAATTGGACGTTAAAGAAACGAAAACTTAAGCTTTTACTTTAGTCTATTCATAGTTAAATAAATGATATGAGAAGTGCGGAGAACGGCTTTACGCTATATCTGTGGGTAAATAAGCAACATTAGACAATTTCTTAGCTGTCCACAAATTTAAAAAATTGATTTTTCATACTTTAAGCCGAACTTGTAAGCATTGTTATGACCTACAAATACACTTTCTTATTCTAAGCACTTTCTTTTCCATCGAATTTCTTTTTTGCAGTTTTGGAACCAGCTTTTCCAATGCGCGATGTGACCATAAATCGCAATGTGGACGCACATAAATTGTACGACGTGCTCGGCGAGGTGGGACGGTAAGTAGCCCCAAGTAGCTTTGAGCTTCTACCCTCACGTCTACCCCCTGAAATTGCATGAAATGCTAATCATATGATAACCAATTCTCAGCGGTAAATTCGGCACAGTGTACAAGTGCAAAGAGAAGACGAGCGGAATACAATTGGCGGCGAAATTTGTGCCCATACCGAAGCGCGAGGACAAACGGAATGTGGAGAGAGAAGTGGAGATTATGAATTCATTGCAACATCATCTCATTATACAATTGTATGCTGCATACGAATATCAGAAAATGATGTGCGTCGTCCTGGAACTGTAAGGCTGAACGCGCATATATAGAAATTACTTAAACTATATAGTACATGTATATACTCAGAGAAAACCCCAAGAATTTTGAACTGAAATCATGTAGAAATTTTGTCAACATTCGGCCAAGATGGAATTTTCTTAGCTTGAGCATAAAATTCTTATTTGAATGATGTTTTTATCATTTCGCAGATTTACTAAATATGACACACGTATTTAACGTGATTTAAAAAACGTTTTTTATAAAATTCCAGAATCAATCTTCAAGAATTTTTGACTAGTTGATTTGAAAAAAAATTCTTTAAATTCTTAAGATTTTAAAACAATCTGGTATAATTTCTTCGCCACTCGTATTTGGCTTTAGAGCAGTGTTTTTCTCTGAGTGTATATATGTTGATTACGCTTGTATTTGTTATATTGATGTTGCTGTTGTTGCTGTTGTGGCGTGTGTGTTGTCCTTGCAGAACTACTCTGACAAGTTCTTCATAACTTTGTTGGTCTTTTGTTGAATGGCTGTTTCTACTATTCTATTCTATTGTTGTTGTTACATTGTTGTGGGACACAATATCTTGCAATCAGCGGGAAATGTGCATAAAATACGATTTACACGTACGCACATTATCGTAAAGTAGTAAAGTTCTCAACACACTCACACACACACACACACACACAGAAAAAACACACACAAAGCACAACTATAAAAGTTTTTTTCTTTCTTTTCGACACAATCAGAAAAAAAAGAGAAAAAACAACCTTAAGCAACAGGTTATCGCACTGCCTAGTTCTATAAATTTATTTTTATGTCTAGTTTTGGTTTCTAATGAAAACGGACAGGCAGTCCCGTTTGGGCCATTTCGAATGAGCCATAAAAGCGTTTGAGTCAGGTAACGGCGCCACTGATTAGGTCCTGACATTGACCCACATTTGAGAAAAGGGGTGGAAAATACGCAGCACTTGCCGGTCAAGTAAAAAACAATAAAGTCACGACTCTTTTGTACATCTCACTCAACTTTCTATTGTTAAATTAATGTTCATGGCCAAAAAGAGTGTTGTGTAAAACCGCACTCGACAACAACAATGCTGTCGGTTTTCATTGTTGTTGTTGCTTTGAGACTGAGCACAAAACTTCATTGTTTACTTGCAAAAGTTGTTTCGTTTTGCATATCGTTTTCCATCAAATGCAGCAAAAAAATATTTATCCCAAGACAAAAATCCTTCACAAGCTGCAAACTCATTTTGCAAAATTGTTTATTTGCCATTCTAATGAAAATTGCAGCTTATTTCCATATGCCAGAACACAGACAATAACATTTATTCAGATTGCCGAAATTGTCGGTGATGTTTTTTTTCTTTGTGACTTGTAAATATTTTATGTCAACTGGCAAAATATTGCATTTAGCAGCTGCATCAGGCTGCATAAGTCACATCGATTACACATATGAGAATTGCAGCTAAATAAATCTGAAAATAATCTAACATACTTGTTAGATAAGCCGATGGCCATATTAAGCTCTTTAGTGCATTTAAACTGAATTTGTGTAGGATCAATAAACAAAAGTAATGCAATTTACAAACAATTTAAATATATGAAGGTTTCATTGGTTTATATGTGATATTTAGCTATTAAATGGACTTTATAAATATTTGCACTTGCAATGAAATTGCATAGCAAAGAGCTTTATGTACGGGAGGCTTATCAGCAATAACTCTCGGGACAACGTTAACAAGAAAAATTGTCATTTATTTAAAAAAAAAAACTTACTTGTTCCTGAATATTAAAATTTAAATATCATACTGCTCAGCTTAAAGGAATTAAATATGACAAACAGTAGTTATATATATTCGCCTACTCGGTATGTAGTTAGGCATTTCAAATAAAATGTCACATTTCAGAGTAAAACGCATTAACTGACTTGAAGGGAGAAATTAAACTTAGACATATCTAAAAATGTATCTCTCTTGCCATTTTTAAAGCACAAAAAGCAATGTTTTGATAAATTTGTTTAGATTTAGAAAAGCTTTTGCTTAACAGTTGCAGTTGAAGTTCAGTTAATGCGCATTACTCGCTCCACATAGGTTGATGTTCATGTATTATCTGATTTTCGTGTTATGGCAACCAATGCGTAGCTCTTGTAAATAACATATATGGTATATTATGAAGACAGGTAGGGGCAGGTAAGCCAACTAAAATGAGCTTAAAACTTAGTACTAAGTGGGAATTAACTTAATAGCGAAGTTAACTGTTGTCTTGGCTTTAGCTGGCATGCATTTTTTATATGTTTTTTAAGCTCAGTTTTTTTTCTCTTCTAATTATCTTTAAGTTTATTTCTGCATTTAACTGTAAATGGTACTCAACTTTTTTTCGCAGCATTGAAGGTGGCGAACTCTTCGATCGTGTTGTGGACGATGAATTCGTGCTCACGGAACGCGTGTGTCGTGTCTTCATACGTCAGGTGTGCGAGGCCATGGCCTTTATACACGGCAATGGTATTATCCATCTAGATCTAAAGCCTGAGAATATTTTGGTGCTCACACAAAAGGGCAATCGCATTAAGATTATTGACTTTGGACTGGCACGCAAATTTGATCCGGATAAGCGTTTGAGAGTAAGCTAAAAATAATCCTATTTGCTTTTAAGTATGTTTAATAACACTCCTTTTTCAGGTACTCTTTGGCACCCCTGAGTTTGTGGCCCCTGAAGTTGTTAACTTTGACTGCATCTCCTATGGCACTGACATGTGGAGCGTTGGCGTCATTTGCTATGTGCTGTAAGTATTCCGAGGGGGAGAATTCTTAATTTTTATTAATTACACTGCGCAACAGGGATTTTAGTGTAACGGAAAGAAGCAGCAAAAATTTGTCAAAAAGAGAAAAGGCAATACATACATTTAAATTATTGATTGACAAAAGGAATTTCATTTAATTGCTCAAAGTCGTCATATATTTAACAGGCATATAGAAAACTCTTGGTTCATAATTTTGCTTCAATATCTACCAAGAATTAACAATAATAAATGTGGAGATATAAGTAATTAAAATGATGTTGAAATTAAAAAAAACATATAATTTTAGATAATAATAATTAAATCTTCAAGAATTACAAAATGTAAACTTTTTCAAAATTGTGGTTTATAACACTCTGTTAATATTTTCAATTATTTGGAAAAAAAAACATTTAAACATCATTTAATTTCAAGCAAAAATTTGTTTAGTTAAATAAAGTTTTACCTTCAAAACTACTTAACTACGACTACTACTACTACGACTTTTAAAGTCTTCTGCAAGCTCTCAGACAATATTGAAGCAATAATTATAAGATATATATTCAAAATATCTTAGAAAAAATATATATAATTTTTGTAAGATATTAAATACAAAAAATATATATATATTTTTTGCAATTATGCAGCACAGTGTTTTTTCCGAATATGAGACTTGAAAATTTAATCAAAACTTGCGCTGGTTTATTTGCGAGGTTGGGGGAACTGCTTTTTGCCACGCCAGTGAGCAGAGCAAACTAATTAAAAATCTGTGAAAATTGCGGCAGTCAAAAATTAAATAATCAAAGTCTTAGAAATGTTGTAAGAAGGTGTTCCAAACAGCCCCCACCCCACAACTAAACACCCTTCGCTCGGCGCCAATTTAATTTAGTTAATTAAACGCAGCTACTGTGTGTGTTGGGTTTTTTTATGTGTTTATTTATTTTGTGTGCGCTGCTTTTACATTTCATGTTTATTGACTCTGCCCCACCCTGCACACACACACACACACACACACACACACATACGTGCTGCAACAACAACAACAACAGCATCTCTGGTCTGTCTCCATTCATGGGCGAGAACGACATTGAAACAATGTCAAATGTAACCATTGCGAAATACGATTTCGAGGATGAATGCTTTAATGGCATATCCCCCGAGTGCCTGGATTTCATAGCGAAGCTACTGGTTAAGGACTTGAGGTGCGTTTTCTTAATTAGTGTCTAGCCATAACCGGGCCAGCAGCCCCGCAAGCTTTTAATCAACCAAATGCCCCCACAGCACCCGCATGACAGCCGCCGATTGTGTGAAGCACAAATGGCTGCAGCAGCGTCCCGCTGCCACGCCCCCTGCAGCGGCAGCTGGAACAACAGTAACCAAGAGCGCCTCGGTGAGCGCGAAGACGCGGCTGAAGTCAGAGTCGCCCACACCGTTGGCCTCCGAGTCTTCAGAGGATTCAACGGAAACAATTGAGGATGCGGATGTTGATGACGATGACGATGAGGCAACGGAACAGGATGAGGATAGCGAAGAGCTGGCCCAGTTGTGCAGCACACATGAGCTGCTGGAGGTAAGCAAAAGCGAGAGAACTAGCATAACAGGCCAACAGCCAACTGTACCATATACAATTCCATTCCCAACAGAACAAAGAGCTGGATGCCACGAAGGATAATTTAAAGAATTTCATAGTGCGCTGGGAGACGCATCCGAATAGCCCCTACGTCTTCGACGTGGAGGGCAATGTGATAGCGCCATTAAATGAGACCAGCTATACGCATCCGCGCCGGCCCCATGGCCCGGACAGCATCTCCTCATCCCGAGGTGAGTACTGCCGCGGGGAGGCGGCTCCCAGCGGCAGCGTGACCGGCATGCGCTCATCCATGGCAAATGAGCGGGGGCGACTCAAATCACAACCAATTTGTAAATTACATAATTAACTTGAAAACAAATCAAAAAAACAAAAATGAACTAATTGTTGTTCTCTCTTAACTTGAATGTACACCAAGTTAGCCGAATGAGAAGCGCAGAGAGGGGCACGCCTAAGCGCCCACTCTTGAGCTCTCACGCTCGCTCGCTCTCTCTCTTTCTCTCTTTTTAAATATTTCAATCTATTAATGTTTTGTGTTAACATAAACTATTTAATGAGCTATTGTAATTATGTTGTGTGTGAGAGAAAGACGGCATGCCAGCAACAACTACAACAACAACAACTACAGCAAACAGCAACAAGAAACAATTACTTACGAGTATTTACATAAATGTTGTTGTCCTTAATTTTAAGTAACTGTAGCTTTAAGCGCATCCTTGTAACGGATGCTACCTCTATTAACCCAATTGCCTAGTTGTATAAGTGCTTACCGTTTCGACACTGTGATAAAGACAGCCAATGACAAGAGTAATACAAATAATACAAAAAAAATATATATATGTACTTACTGCAAATTCAAAATACTACAAACAAACCTTCTTTCAAATACATTAGTTAGAACTCTATCCAAACATTCCAAAACAAACCACCAACAACAAGAACACAATAAGACATTATCCTAACCTAGTTCAAGTTTAGCTCAACACGTAGCCACAGTTTCAAAACTACCGGACAAGGTAAGCCCCATCATCGATAAGAAAAACGATAAATCAATATAATCGATCAAAACTGCTGCCAAATTTTAAAGTTACTCGAAGTTCATTTCATTCAACGGGTGTCGTTCATTTAAAACATGCAGCTTATTTATGTTGTGGCCCTTGTGAATAGGAAAGTATTCGAAGCAATGCATTATTCT
Organism: Drosophila robusta; assembly: GCA_035043565.1. NCBI lineage: Eukaryota > Metazoa > Arthropoda > Insecta > Diptera > Drosophilidae > Drosophila > Drosophila robusta. The sequence goes on from JAWNMW010000584.1 coordinate 9,971,321, forward strand.
TTTTGAAATCCACACAAAAGAAATTTTAATTTATTTTAAATATTTTGGTTATATTGGAATATTTTTTTAAAATCTTAAGCCCTTTTCGCCAATTCTTCCACAACTTTCTTAACATTTCTGACAATCTCGGTATATATAAAAAATCCAAAACTCGTTGAAACAAACTCGTTGAATCTGTAAAAATATTGGTAATTAAAAATTGTATTTAACAATTACTTACCATAATTAAAAATTGTGATTAACCTTTACTTTTAAATTACAAATAAATTATTATCAATCAATAAATTTAACTTGCGCGCATGATTATAAATATTTAATTAATTCGATTGTAATTGCAATTGAAATACCTCAGTAAACTATACAACAATTATTTTTGCAAAAAAATATTAAGGTATATAATTGTAATTCTGAAAGTAATTAAAATAATTAATTTAAAGTTGTGATAAAAATATTTGAATAATTTCTTAAATACCAGGACCTCAACATAAATAGATCTCATTAGTTCCAGAACGAACCTGGTGCACAGTGTGTTGTCTGTCAGGGCTAGCTGTTACGAAACATTACTAACTATTTTTGTGGGCCTAACCAAACGGGCTGTTGTCTCATACGCATGTTCTAATTTCTGTGTATTCGTGTCTATATAGTATGTTCCGGAAACCACTTTGATAATTCGGCTTTGGTGATAACAACGCTTACCCAAAAAAAAAAACAAATTTTGAAAACCTAATTTCTATGTTAACTGAAATCTCAACCGCTCGAAACTGAAAACTTTTGTCATGCCTTTGCAGTTTGTTCGCCCTCGCCGTGCGAATCGATAGCAACGCTGACGGACGACGAGCAGGAGGATGAGATGCTGGCGGCCGAGGAGGAGACACGCAGCGCAGCTGACAGTCCCCATTCGGTGGCCACCACGCCCATCAACGAATCCCGCGAGAAGCTCTTCCCGACGACCTCAAGCGCCTCCGGCTGTGCCACGCCCACGCCGCAACATCTGTTCAACGAGAACTTCGACGAGTTCAGCGGCAGCGAAAGCAGCGCCCAGCAGCAGCGCAGCATGAAAAGCTATCTGCACACATTCGATCGCCGCAACTCGGACACGACCTACCTGCTGGGCCGGCGCAGTTCCGGCGAGCGCGTCAACCTGGCGGACGAGATACGCAAGCTCTCCGATCACCTGCTCATGCTCGCCGAGATCAACACCAAGCTGGGCGATGCCAACAACAACAACAACAACAGTGGGGCGGCTGAGTGCAGCAGCAGCAGCAAGTCGAGCACAACGCAGCAGGAGGGCAACAAATGGACGAGCAGCACGCGCAGCAGCAGCAGCGCCAGCCGCGCAACGCCGCGTGGCCAGCTGAACAGCGCCAGCAGCGCCAGCAGCAGTCAGAGCCAGACAAGGTACGCCGATGGCCAGCAGAAGGTTAGCTCGTTGTCTGTGCGGCTCCAGCAGTCGATTGAGGAGACGCCCAAGCTGAGCAACGGCAGCGGCGACAGCTGGTCGAGGGCGCAGTCGCAGCGCAGCAAGGCCACAGTGAGCACTGTGAGCACGGCCAATGCCAGGAGCAGCAGCCACGTGCAACAGACCGTCTCGAGCAGCTCCAAGTTCAGCGCCAGCTCCAGCAGCAGCACCAGCACCAGCAACCACATCTTTGCCGAATCGGCGAGCAGTCGCCGCGCCAAGTTCCGCATCAATCAGATGAGTCGCGATGTGCCCATCGGTCTGCCGGACACGCATCAGACGGTCAACCTGGAGGAGGCGGCCAACACGACCAAGGACTGCCTGCTGCACCTGCTCGAGAAGTACAACGAGACGAAGATACGCAATCCCGTCGGCCGGCACCAGAGCATCAGCGTCGATTGGCATATCAGCGACAATCTCGAATACCGTTCGATGAGCTCCATCAACGCCTTCTTCCAGCGCCACAGCCACAGCAGCGGGGGCCAGAACGTGAAGCACATTCGGGCGCAGCTCGAGGAGAAGGCCACGGGGAAGTAGCCGCGTCTAGTGGCCCATATCCATCCTGTACACTGTATATAATTTTATAGAATTCATGTACCATAAAGAAACAGAAAGAAAGCTAAAAACCAAATGAATTTAGTTGATCGCAGTTACAGTTAGTTAATTTCTATGTTCGCAAATGAATCAAATTATTTATGTATTTGTCGTAAGTAATAAATGATATTAATTTATTTAAATAAATCAAATGAAGAAATAAAAACAAAACAAAATATATTCATTGATTTTTATGGGTAGAACACGCAGAGCAAAAGTAAAGCAAGAATTTTGCACAAATTTTGTACTGAATTTTTATTCCGTAAAAGGAGAACTTAAATTAAGCTCGAGAATTTATAAACTTTAGATCGACATTTTTATTTCAAAAAGATTTTCTGAATTCTTAAATTTCTAAACAACCAAAAAATTTAAAACCATTTAAGATTTATAAAGAACAGATTTAATTTAATTTAATTGAAGATTTTACAAATGGCAAATGCAAAAACTACGGAAAATATAAATATATAACTTTTTTTAAACAAATGTAAACAAGTTATTATAACCAAGTCCACGAATTAAGAGCTCAGTGCATTTTTCAAAATATCAGTTATTTGAAAAATTGTTAAAATTAGAATTTTTGTATAACATCACGGCTTGTGTCAATCAAGTATTGAAATAAACTATATACTATTTACATATAATACTTGTTTGTTCGATTGGGTATTTAATCTTTGACACACGGAATTCACAGCTCAATTTTTTTCTTTGAAATTTCTAAATATTAGGAAGCTCAGATTAGACTGGAAGGCAACCTGTTATCAGTTTTGAAAATTGAAAGCACGATTTAGTTGTGTTTTAAGTTTGGACTTGAGTGGTCGATTAGTTGTCAAGTTTTTCAATCATGTCTTTTTATATAATTACTTTAAAAATTTGTGCGATTTTTCTGATAGTTGTGAATATGAATGTATGTTTAATGCAAACTGTGTGAATTTCCGAATTTAATTTAATGGCACATTTTTAGATGATAGCGACTAAGCGTATCGAGGATAGACTGGAAGAGCTGAATGTCAAGCTTCAGCTATGCGGAGATCCCAAACTTCAACTAAATCAAACAGGCCATGATGCCTACCAAACACATATAACCCAACATGTGTGTTATCTTTCTACCAAATTGCTGGAACAGCTTGACATAAATAAAAGACAAGAAAGACGAATTAGAAATGTAAATAATCAGGTTATTAAACTTAGAGACTTTAAAAATCTATGGTTGACAAATAAAAGCAACTACGAAAAGATTATCGAGGAATTGCAGCAACAAATATCTGAACTGAAATTAAAAATAAGTGCGAGTAGCTCCGATGTCGAAGAGCTCAAGCTGCTGGCGCCCAAAAACTGTTTACCCCTCGATAGGCCCCAACAACTGAGGGATATTTATGTGCCCGGCATTGGCTCCACTTCCGTTTCCTGTCAATATGATGCGCTACTCGGCGCCGGCTGGACCGTTATACAGCGACGCATCGACGGCAGCGTTGACTTCTATCGCAATTGGAGCGACTATAGGAGTGGCTTTGGAGATCCCCGAGCTGAATTCTTCATAGGCTTGGAGACGCTGCACCATTTGACCAATTCCGCCGAGCATGAGCTTTATATACAGCTGGAAGATTTTGAAAATGAGACACGCTACGCGCTTTACAGTTATTTTGTTGTGGGCAGCGAACGGGAGCTATATGAACTGAAATCGATTGGGAATTACTCGGGCAATGTTGGCGATGCTTTGACCTTCAATCTGAATCAGAAATTTAGCACCTACGATTCCGATAACGACTACGATGAGGACCATTGCGCCGAGGACCTTCACGGCGCCTGGTGGTATCGCGCCTGTGGAGCTATGTGAGTTAGACTTAAAAAAAAAACAATTTTATTTAAAGTATTTAATTTTTGTCTTTTTTAGCAACTTGAATGGGCTGTATCTGCAGGATAATGTGAATGGTTCTAGTGGGGATAAAAGCATCAATTGGGGCTACTCAGACTGGCATGAGTGGGAGTATTCTTTCAAATCTGTGACCATGATGATAAGACCAAAATTATCAATAAACTAACAAAAATTGTTCGACTGATCGTTACAAAAATCCCATATGTTATAGGTATTTGATTATTAATACGTTAAGGCAATGTATATTTAGATATCTGGCTAGCAAGAGGGTGTCCATAAATCTACAAATTTTTAACCGTGTTGCCTATACCGCTATAAAAAATAAATTTTAAATAAGGAAGACCGTTGCACCGATGCAATACACTTGACCCTCTTAGAATCGGTTTTAATGTTCTTTTTATACTCGTTCAGAAAGTGAAAAGAGTATATTGGGTTTGTGCAATGTCCGTTTTGCTGTCCGTCCGTCTGTCCGTATGAACGCAATTTTAGAGACTTGAAACTTGAAATATATACTTGTATACCCGCGTCAGTCAAAGCGTTGATTTTGGTACCACGCCCACTGGGAGGGAGGCTGGAAAATCGATAACGTGACCACCGACAATCGATAAAAGGTGAATATATCCCACAATATTAAAGCTACAGTCGCCAAATTTGGATAGGCGACAATCCAGGACAAAAAATTAAAAAAAATTTATTTTCTATAATGAATAGATTTGAAATGCAGAATTAATCTAGCGAACAAACCATGGAAAAAATGCCATCAAACATAAAAATCGGTTCAGTTTTGACAAAGTTATGCGCGTTTGAAATATGCGAGCTATGGATCCGAGAGCTTTACATGTCAAAATTTATGTCCATTTTTGCATGATTTTTGACAAAAAATTTGACCCCCTCAGATTCGGTTTTAAAGTTGTTTTTTATACTAATTTTGACAACCACAGTCGATTAAAATTGTAAATTTGCATTTCTAAATTTTGAAAAAAAAATTTTTTCAAAAAAGAGTAAGGGGGAGTACATGCCTTTTTTGACAAAAAATGCAAAAAATTTTATTTTCTATAATGAATGTATTTGAAATGCAGAATCAATCTAGAGAACAAACCATGGAAAAAATGCCATCAAACATTAAAATCGGTTCAGTTTTGACAAAGTTATGGGCGTTTGAATTATGAAATATTCAGTTTTGCCAAAGTTATGAATATTAGTGAAAAAGTTATTACTTAGTGAAATATAGAACTAGTGTGTACTGTGAACGAGTATTACGCAGTCGGCTACGCCCGTCGACAACGTTTTTACTTGTTTATATTAACGTTGACAACAATCGATGAAAAATATAAATTGGCAATTTAAAATTTTGAATAGTTTTTGTTTTTTTTTTGACAAAAATATTCAAACAAAAAAACTATTTTCAATAATACACATATTTTAAAAGTAGTTAGTTATGTGGTAAATTATAGTAGTCCGATATGCAAATTAAAAATTAAGACATTAGTTTGCATATAAATCTCATATTGAATTGGCTTTTCTTGCTGATCAAGAAGATAATCATTCCTGATATATTTAGTAATTAATAGAGAAACTGTAACATATTTCAACAGCATAGTATTAAAACTCACCTAGTTCACATGAAACAAACGTCGTTTGTACAAACCTTAATAGGGTTATAATAATATATATATTCAAAATAAGAAAACAAAATTTTATTGAAAACAATAGTCAACTTAAGAGATTTACAAACCGTATGCTACACTTAGTATAAACAAATAAACATCTACAGGAAGAAAAAACAATAAACTTATAAATGATAAATGATTGATGTATAATTTCTACTCGTAAACGACGCTAGTTAAAACGATTTTGGATGGTAGAGTATTAACGAGTAGGTGTTGTTTTTGTCTTTTTTTTTTGATTTGATTTTTTGTTTTGTTTTTTAATTTTATTGAAGTATGAGTTGGGTTATAAACAAAATATGAATTAATTATAAATATTTAGTGAATACTTTGGATTTTGTTCTATGCTAAGCTTATGAAATAGAATCAGCTGTATAAATGTTATTCAATAATATAGGCTCTGCCTAAGTATATAATAGTTTATATTTATATATATACGATTATTATGTATAGCATTTGTACATGAAAGTTAAGCAAAATCTCGTTCATCATTTGCCAAATAATTTGGCAACCGATAGAAAGCAATTTTATACAGTTAAGTGTTAAGAAATTAACAAATTTATGAAGTTTTGCAAATATAATGAAACACATTTGCAAAAGTCCACAAATTGGCAAAGTATTTGACTTAATTTATAGTTCTATTACACTGGTCGAATTAAGGACTATTCACAGCCACAAAAACATCATGAAAAATAAACCAGATAAGAAGAATCCGATTTATTATTCTGAGTTTTAGGGTCTGTTGAGAAAAATCAATGTAACTCTGCTTTGGCAAATATATATGTGTATAAACAACTAAATGTATATAGATAATTATTGGTCAAGCAGAGCAACATCAAGTTTTGGCTTGTTACAAATTTTACAAGCAACCACAAAGTTGCTGGTAAAATTTATCAGCTAGAATTTACAAATTGTAATAATTTTTTATATTTGTTTGTAGTTTATAAATTTCATGGTTAAAGGTTATTTTCAAAAATTGTGGCTTCCATTGGAGATGTCTCTAAATTTTTCTTAGTTTTGTTTTTTTTTTGTTTGTTTACTAATTAGGTTTAAGTTTCTTCGTGTTGGTGGTGTTGTTGTTTTTGTTTTGTTGTTGTTAAGAACTAATCACTTAGTTTATGGCATTTCTCACTAGAGAAATCTAAAAAGTTTCATATAGCTCGATTCTTAAATGCTTAGTCGCTATTTTGTTCTAGTACTAGTACTGGTGTAGTAACTGGTATTTAAACTAGTTAGACTATTAGTTAATATTCGCAACTTTCGCCCTTGCACTGCACAAATTTTGGTTATAAAAAAGGTTATGTGAAAGCTACTTAAAATGTTAGCCAATGTGTGTAAAAAAAATACAAACTATTTTTAGTTTTTTTTTTTGCACTGTTGTAAAAAATTAAAATGTAAATTGTTTTTTGTGTAGATGCAACTACGACAGGGATGAGTGGATGGTGCAGCTGTTGATTTAATTGTGACGCACACGCTTAGGCAGGGTGCCAAAATGTGCCCCTGGAGCTGGAGCTGGAACCGGAGTTGGAGTTGGAGCTGCCGGAGCTGGTGCGCATACGTTTGGCAGGTGAGATCTTTTTGGGCGGCTGTATCAGACGCTTGCGCTCCTTCATGAACTCTGCAAAGATGGAAAATAGGAAAAAACCGAATCAGTAATTATACACAAATACAAATAATGCTGTGCGGATCAAAGTCAGCTGGCATTTGCTACCCTCTCGCCGTTGATATATTGTCTGAGGCATAATGACAGCAGGCGCCGCCTGTTTTTGCACATTTTGATTTTCGAATTGTGGCACGTGGCAGTCCGGGGGTTGCTGCTTGCCGCAACGGGGGTAGCAGCAAGCCAGGGGTCGGACTCAGGTAGCTAGAGAGAAAGTCGCATGCCACGCGAGGGGCAGTGTCTGTTGTTGGATCTTGCATAGCTGCATAAATTACACGCCCTGGGCAAGTTTCTAGGCTTCGCTGCACAAAAGTACAGCTAGTCACAAGGCTAACCCAAAAGCCATGCGGGCTGTCCAGTGCAGACACTCTCATTTTTACTTTTTATTATGTTAATAACTGAGCCAAGTGGCATTCAACAAAAAAAGAGAAGAGAGCATGAATTTGTATAAAAAGCAATCAGCGGCCGTTGATAAGTGCAGCGCTTTGATGGCGGCACATTGTGTGCTGCAGTTGCCGCTCCCTCTCCCTCTCCCTCTCCCTCCCTCTCCCTCTGTCTCTAATGAGGTCAACCGACGGCGCAGGGCTCTGCTTTTGGGCAGAGCCACGCACATCTGTTAGCATTTACAGCAACCCGCATGCAATGATCGCATTTGGAAATCAACCCCCGCGACGCAGGCGCAGGGATGTTGCGTGCATTGACTCTAAGCCCGAAGGGGCAACGGGGGAGGGGGGCAGAGCTGGAAAAACAGCTGCAGGCAGCAGCAGCAGCGATCGCTGCTCAATAACGTAACCCCTTCGACTACAAATCACATAAAACAAAACTAATTATATGCGCTCTGATATAAGCAGTATTTGGTAGAGCCTGTTATTACGGTTTTCAGAAGGTAGATGGAACAACGCCCACGCGGGAGTCGAAGAAAACAAAGGTCGCGCCCATGGGAACCAATTAGAGGGCGAGAGTATTTTCAAGATTTGTGTAGCAACGTTGGGTTATGCTTATAGCTCTAGAAGTTCTTTTGCTATATCAATTTGTCAAAAAAAATATTATTAAATTTATAAATGCTATGCCCTTAACTGTACTCAAGAGCTTAATAGATATTAACGCATTTTGTTATCGCATTAAGGTGACATATAAACATTGTACAGTGGGCTCTCAAATAAAATATTTAAATAATCGAATAACTTCTTTAACTGTTTTGAAATCACAGATTTGAATTATGAAATTATAAATTTGTTTCAGATATGTGTTTCTTTGCCTTAGAAATCGTTTCTACAAAAACTGAAATTATGGCCAAACATTTGAATAGAAATTTTCGATTTCGTTAAATTTGTTAAGATATTTATAAACGAATTTTGTAAAATTAGTTTTAATTAGAATCAAACAAGTGGCCTATTTTAGTAGATACCGTACTGATAAAACTTTTTGATAAATTTTCCAAAAAAATTTTGTTTGTTACAAAATCTTTTTAAATTTTATGAAAAAAAAATGTATATGATTTAGCTACCATATTTTTCATTTATTGCGTGAATACTCCTTTCGAAACTATAAACTTATTAAGAGTTCGAATAATATTTTGCTGAGATCAAAAATAATTTTCGGGTGTTGAGTGAGAATATATAAAATGTTGTATAAAAACAACTTGGAAACAACAAAAGAAACAAAATATATATATGTATATACATACGTAAAATATATATCTACAGTGTAGGAACCTCAAAAGCCTCAACAACAAACAAATGTAAAAGATTATAGAGAATATAAGGGACTTTCGCTTGTTTGTTCCCGAGTTTAGCTCCCCTACAAAAACCCGCCCACTATAAACTTCAATAGGTTATTATGGGTTATGGGAAATGAATTTGTAACGTACAAAAAAAACAATTCCTGCGCAATCAGGCATAACGCTGGGAAAACAACACGCAAGGGGAAACGCTGACGAAACAGGAACAGGAAGAAGGGGTAAGCGCAACTCACCTGTGATTTTGAGTTGTCGCTTGCGTTGCTGCGCGGGCGAGTTGGAGGTGGCGGAATGGGAGGAGGCGGTCAAGGCGGCGGCAGATGTGGAGGCGCCTCCGCTGATGCTGGTGCCGCGCTCATCCTGTGTGTCGTACTCGTTGTCCGTGTTCGAGTCCAGCGACGAGTTGGCCAAATTCTCGCGATCGGCGCGCTCATCCAGCAGCGCATCCATGTGGCTCGGCGTGGCTACCGAATCCGGACGCACATGGGCGGCACGGGTGAGCGTGTACATGGACGGCGCAAAGTGCGATTCCTGCGAGCTGACGCGCTCCCAACTGTAGCTGGCGTTGCCGGCCAGCGGGCGATCGGCGCGAAAGTCAAAGCCCCACTTTTGGGTGGCTAACTCCTGATGGCTCTCCAGCTGCGCTTTAAAGGAATCGCTAACGCTAAAAATGTATATAATATGGTTTTGATTTTAATTTTATTTTATTTATATTTATATTTGTTTTATTTATTTTTTATTTGTTGGTACTCACGTTTTGTTCTCCGTTAACGGCGTTTGTGCCACCCCAAAGAGATTGCGCTTGATGCGTTCCAATTGACGGCCGCAGGGCAAATTGCGAGCTACGGCGTTAGTTGCGCCCATCACCGCCGGATGGAGCATACGTGCACTGACCATGATATTGTAGTTGCTTTTTTATTTTTATTCAATTTTCTTTACTTTTGATATTTGTGCGTTTTTTTTTTTGTGTATGTTTTGGCCGATGCGACGCAGTATTGCTTCCTTCGCTTTGCGCACTTGTTTGCGAATTGGACGAATAAGCGAAATGTCAAAGTTTTGGCGCCAAAACTTTTGTTTTTTCTGTGCCTGTACGTAGTCGCAAAAGAGCGAGCTTACTAATGCACACACGTACACTCACTCACTCAATCACTCACACACAAAACGCGAGTCTCCAAAACTCGTTACTGTTCCGTCTGTGTGCGTTTGCACTGAGCGTAAATTGTTGATTGTGTTAGTGTGGGGCGCAGTGTTGTTGCAATCTTGCTTGATTTTGGACACTCGTTTTAAAAGTGAAATTCGTATTTGTTGCTGTTATTCGTTCGTGTATTTGTTTAGAAATATGATATAAACAAATTCGTTGCGAATTGCTTTTTGTGCACTTGCTAATGCCTTTTTCCCTGTTCTTATTGGTCACATACAGAAAATCCACTCACTCAAACCGAAAAACTGACGAGTTTCGCACTCACTTTGTGACTATTACGTTTCGTCTTTGCACTTGAATTTGAAATTGGATTGTGTTCAATGTGTTTTACATTTACAACAAATGTTGTAAGATCTTTAATTTTTTTTTATAATTCGCGTTATTTTGTGAAAATTTTGTTAGTTTGCCTTGTGCGCACTGCAAGCACACTTAACCACCGAACTCAGCGAGCAGAATAACAAAACTGAACGTAAGCAAACGGTTAATAATGATATTTATACGCGTATATATCAAAGAGCGCAGAGAGCGCTTCGATTACTCGCATTCTCGCTCTCAGTCAGTAGTGCGCGCATTTGTTGCCATGCACGCTCGTTTGCTGGCGGAAATGGCTAAATAGCTGAAAATGCAGCTGATGACGGGACGCAGCTAAAAATGGCTAAATGACAGCTTGTAATTATTTTATTCTATATTTTAAATTAAGTGTATTTAATACGAATAATTTGATTGTTTCTTGTATTTCTTAAATAGCAAAGAAATGTTTTTCATTTTTTGCGAACCCACGAAGATCGATTCGGTGTTACGAATGACTTCTGTCTGACAACTGAACTTTATTTTCTTCATATAGACATATTTAACTCTGACTGACGACAGATTCGCTGCTACCGAGCGATCAGCCGAAATAAGAGAATATTTTACATGTTGGTAAATCGCTGCATAAGAGCGGAAAGGATTAACATTTTGATTTAAGAGGTTAAATTTACATTTTTAGCAGTTGCGTGCTGACCTGTTGAAGGTACTTTTATTCGCGACTACAGCTGGCTGTGCCTCAACTCACAGCTATCAATGACCAGCCGCACTGTTAATACAATGTTACCTTATATATAAATTGATGACTTATCTAATGTAATAAAATGAATTAACAATATTAAAACCGTATTAGTATATAGCTAAAGTAGCTAAAATTCACGCTGTTGGCAGCCTTTAAGCTAGAATTGTCGGCATTAACAACTAAACGGTCTGCACTGGACTCAAAGCAAGTTTCTGCTCAGAGAGCACAAGAGGAGAGACCTCGAACGTAGGAACAACCACAAAACGAAATGTCAAACAACCACCACAGCGTTGCCAGACACAGCACCCCTCAAAACGATCGAAGAAGCAGTAGCAGCAGCGCTGCGCTCTGTTTTTAAATGCTCTTCACAAAACTGAGCACAACGATTTGACTGAGCGACTTGCAATATCAATTAAACTGCTAGATTATAAATGTTATCTGTGCAAATAAGAGGTATGCTAACAACCGCTTAAACATTGAAATAGCATATCAACTTATAACTGCCACTAATGGTTCAATATTCGATATGTTCATAATGAAACTTATCGATAAGAACATGCACTATTCGGCTTGCTGATAAATCCATGCGCCTCAGCATGTTGTGGCTGCCTGGGTTGGAGCTGTACTTTTGGTTGAATGCGATGGGTAGATGAAAATGTTTTGGCTTCGGTTTGTTTAACCTGAAACTGGATTTTTTGTTGCATTATTTTTGTTTCTCTTCTTTTTGTGCTGCGCGCAAGTCAGACAAATTGGATTTAGGACGGCCGCGCAGACAGTTTCAAACAGTTTCACTTTCCCATTGTAACTGGGGGCCATTGCGTGGCACCCAAAACTGGGGCACTGTGGAACTTTGGGAAAAGCGCATTAGAACGCACGACGCAGTGTAAAGATAATTTACCGTTCTGCTTGACTTTGAGCCGTTACGTAGAGCGCATAATTCAAAAATTGAAAGAAAAAAATATAATTTTCCCAAGCTTTGCGTTATTTAAGTGCAAAATCGTAAAAAATTAAATTACATTTGCCAGGGCAATAAAATACGATTTATATTGTTTGCACAAATGCAATTAAAGTGCACAAAAAGCGAGGTAAAATAGAAGAATGAAAAGTCACAGCTCGATTCAAACTAAAGACATCATTTGTTTTGTACCTTAAAAAACTCTTGGTTTTTTCAACAAAAAAAAAAAAAAAGAAAACGCGCTGTAATTAAAACCCAGCCCCGGAGTGCAATCACCCCAAAAAAATTAAAAAAAGGCAGCCAGGAAACCGATCTATCGATCGATTAGGCAGCCAAGTCTCGATTTTGACTCGCCACTCCTCTCTCTCTCTCTCTCTCTCTCTCTCTCTCTCTTTCCCTCTCTTTCCCTCTCGCTCCCCCCTATATACCAAGTGCTAAGCAGACACACCGCAGAGTTCTGTTTATGGGACACACCCTCCTAAAACCGAAGAAAACAAAAAAAGAAGAAATATCGTAAATTTACACACTTTTTAACAAATTTGGAAAAATTCTGCCGGCGTTCAGTTGCAGTCAAGCCTAAAAACATAAACAACTCAAGATCCTGCAAAGAAGGGGGAACGCCTTGGCCCGAGTTCGTGATCCTTTTAAGTAATTTCCTCAAGTTGACGATAACTGAACAGGATGTACGGGAAAATATATATGGGTTGCATTTTGCTGTGTAAACACACGGAAAAAAGGCGTCGAATTGAGTAGGAAAAAAGGAGGTAACTCAACAATGGGGTGTTCCTCAAGTGGTGTTCGTAATCCTTTATAAGGGCAGCTCACATAAAGGATTGCCCAAAAATTGGAACGTGCGGGCATTAGATGCGTATTTGTTTACATACAGAGAAATAAGTCTCTTAATGCCGGTCGATAGCTAAGGTTCTACAATAACGAAATGGACTTTTTGTACTAACCATGATAATTAACGCTAATCAATGGTTTTTAGAGCGTCTTAGTCTCATGCGTTTGACTGATAAGACCGACTTTTATTGCTCTGTGCGTTGATAGGAACCACAAACAATGCCCAAGTTGAAGGTCGCCATTGTCAGCGCATAGTATTATCTCATAGTTGGGAAAAACCTCAACGGACACTGCATAAAATATACGTTACACTCATTTCAAATGCAGCACGCCTTATCGCGCCGAGCGGAACATAAAATCAACAGACACCCCCCTTGAAGCATTGACCCAAGATACTAGAAAACAAAAACAATACGAAAACTTGACTTAGTATATGCCACGTGTGGCACAGCGCCTAGCGGGAGTTTCGTGAGGTGTTCAGGTTAGCGTGACAGTCGAAGTAACGTACCAAATGCCATAAGATATATATACTTTTATATAGCGGTCTGTTCCATAAGCAAATTGCCATAAAATTGTTTGGCTCACGAACTGTGACCGCAAGCTCAATTCTCGGCTCAGATACTCGGGCAGGTGCGCTATGGTTAAGGATATTTTTATTATTATTCTCTTTTTGTAAGGGTTTGCCGTGAAATTATTCGCATATTGTAGCGGAAGTGCTCTCGATAGGGTGTAATGAAGGCGAACAATCTATGGGAAAATTATATTTTTAGTGGGCTGCAGTTGAGGTGCTTTTTAAGGAAAGTTCTGTGTGAAATAAGGAAACGCCGCAAATGAGCTAGTTTCCTGGCTGAAGGGTGGGGCTGGGGTAAAAAGGTATATAAAGTGCTACCATAATAACATATAAAAACTAATGACACTCGAAATTGAGCTATTGAAGTTCTATGGTAATTCTTAATTTAATAATATAACATTAGTATAATTATGTAACAGACCCAACATAATATAATTTAATTAACATTAATACAACAGTAATAATAATATACAAGCATTGAAATTAATTCACTTTATATTATTTGAATTACTTGTTCTTTGTTAAAATATATCATTGACAAAGTTTGATTTTATAAGTATATACAACTGATTTTTAAATAGATTGTATTACAATTTCTCTATTTATTTCTAGGGTTAGAGCTTGGCAGAAGAGTTTAGATATCGTATTGTGTTATCCAAAGGCCACTTATGCAAAGTTAACTCGATAATTTATCCCATACTAATAAAAACACAATTGTTTTTTTCAATATTTTCACCCCATCTACAAAATAAATTCCCAAAATGTAATCAGAGATCTAGGATTGTGATCTAACGCAACTAACAATATTACACAATCAACATTCTGCTAAATCAGCCCGTTAGTACTTTAAGTCCATTTGTGAATATTCGTAATTAAAATATATTAAGTCCAAGTAATACATCTAATAATATATTGTTAAATCAGTACCCTACGAATCCGCCAATTAGTTTATTATAGTTTTTTTTATTAAGCATTAAAAACATTCCATTATTATTATCTATAAATTCAAAAAGCTGTCCTATAATATTTATTATTGATAAGCATTTTGTGAAACCAAAACTAAATATTTTATAAATTATCTTTGCTACGCTCTAAATGCTCTAAAATATTAATTTATCACTCTAAGCAAAGGTAGGACGTGCCCTTCCAAGTCCTAAAAACACTCCATAGTCATATCAAAACCTCCTGCTAAACGTGATCGTGTGATTTCCATCAGCTCAGAATCTTTTGCCTATGATCGTTTTTATTTTTTCACTTAGCTCACCCTGGCAAATGACCAATCATTAATATAAAAACAAATCTCAGTTTAAGGACATTTATAAAAGACTTTTGGTTTATCTTTGGGTCTGTTCCCTTTCGGACAAATTGTTGCGGTCAGCTCGAGAGTACTGTTTGACAGCTAAGATCAGCTTAAATAAATTGTCCGATGTGCCTTATTGATGGGGATTTCTTCTCTCTTTTTTTCAAATGCAATGCAAATATGAAAAGGCTAATAACGCGTATGCAAATATTTGTCCTGGCTACCGTGGCAGTGAAAATCCTTTGGCTACTGTGCTACTTGCGACCGTTGCAATAACAATCATCATCAATCAAGGGCGCACACTTGTGCCGGCCACAGTCGGAGATAACCAGGACCAGGATCGGGCCGAAATGACAACTCATTTCAGTTTATTGGAACAACTACTAGATAAACACACACAGCGACTGAGAGCGAGCGAGAGGGGGAGAAGGAGAGAGGGGAAATCAAACTGGTAACGTTCTGTGAAAAGGTTCCTCGCTGGCGTGTTTTCCTGGTAAACGCGTGGAAAAAACGAACAGCACAGCAGGGGTGTGAGGAAAACTTGTTTTATCAGCTCTCCCTCAAAAACGAAAAAAAAACAAGAAATTATAAATATTTATGGAAATGCATTTGCAGCAAAAACAAACAAATAAAGTCAAGGCAACAGAATCTGAGAGGTGACTTAGGTCAGCAACAATGTTGTTTGCCCCAAAAAACTTCAGGCTGTAGCTGCAGTTGTATCTGTATCTTTGTATCTTTACTTGGCGTGTTTGTCTAGTCTATCAGTCGCATTAGTTCCAGAGAGAATCTCTCTCTATCTCTATATTCTTCTTCATGTTGCTGCACCTACCCCAATGTAAAAAAAACCTCTGTACTTTTTTTGGATGCATAATAAAATGATTTCAATGCCCAGAGGAGCAACGTTTTGTCGACTGTATAAATAATAATAAAATGCATTTATGACTCTGATTTGGTGAGAAACGGCATAAAAAATACTCGCATACACCTTGGAGCATTGAGAAGACGTCTTGGGTTTCCCTTAAATCCTTTCAGGAAACCTTTTACTCAGCGAAGTGCGCAACGAAAACAGGTTGAGCAGTCGAAGAACCTAAAAAAGAAACGGTTGAGAAACCTAAGAAGGGTCTGCTTGACGGTTAAATATCCCTTAAAGGAATAAACTCAAAAGTTATTTGAGAGCAACGAAATATTTAGTTATTTTTCAATCATTTTGTTTTATTTTATTATTATAGCTTAAGTAAATGACAGCTGCGTAGGGTGTTGGACATTGATTCGTATTTGAGATCTAGAGTATTTAGAATATATAGATTACACTTTAAAGCATTGAATACAGGTTTTTGTATATTTTATGCTCTAAAAACGCCACCTCAAATGTTATTTACCTCTATAAAACTTTTAATTAGAATTTATATTTGCCTCTAGAGTCTGTGGTCCTTGGAATCCAAGAGTGTATCAACTATAGGTCAAACCTAAAGGTAGATATAGTAAAATACTTTATAGTGTCGAAAATATACCTTTGTGTTTTATGTTTTATAAACTTAAATTTAAATTTAAATTAAATCTAAAAATTATAAAGGCCTGATATATATATGATCCAAGAGTATATCAACAATATTTGACCATTCTTGACCTTGGGATCTATGACTTGTCTTTGCGATCTACAAACTTGTATTTTGAGCACTGTATACCCCATTTACACTCACGCTACGGCTACAGGGTAGGCAAAACGTGAAGACAATCAAACGTTAGGTAGTTAGGAGACGCGGAGCCTCAGACAGGCTTATGGGCACACGGTCAGGTAGATAGATTGGGGGCAGTCAATCACAACAGCGCCGCGCACTCGCAGACAAATTTATTAGGAGGGACCAGAGCGCGACCCTTTGCTCTCCCTCGCTCACGCTGTCCGTCTCTTTCGGATTTATTTTATTTTTCGTTTTTATTGGAACCAAACTGAATAAACTGTTGAAAATTGAACGCAGTAGAACGCCGAACACGTGTACAACAAACTACAGTTGAGTTCCAGTTGTCGGGATTGTTTTTTCTCTCGCTGCTCTCAGTTCTGAGCGCCCTCCGATTCGGAGTGGGCGTGGCCGCGGTCGCGGTCGCCATCGTCGTTGATTCGATCGATTTTTGTAGCCCACAACGCGTATTTCTTGCCCACCGTTTGCTGCCACAAACGGAGCCCGCCACCGTCCGCGGCTGTGGCATAGACCTCGCCATCGGGACTGTACTTGATGCAGTGCATGTGGCGATCGTGGGCGGCAAAGCACTCGACGATGTCGCCCGTGACATAGTCGCACTTGTAGATGGAATCATTGCTGCCGGCGCACACATACGTCGTCTTCTCCGGGTGCAGCGAGACGCCCGTGACGCGCACGGGCAGCTTGCGATGCTGCAGAACCTCGAACCGATCCACATCGATGAAGACGACGCTCTGGCCGTAGGCGATGCTCACCGTACGGCCGTCGGCGCACATCTCCACCGATTTGGCGTGATGCGGCAGGGCGATCGAGTGCGCCTGCTGCCCGCTCCGGCGATCCCACAGGCGTATGGAGCGATCGTGCGAGGAGGACAGCACGACGCGATCGTCGCGACAGAAGAGCACATTGCGCATGCCGCGCGTCTGACCCGTGAACGTGGTGTGGATGCCCGGCTGCTCCAGCGAATACAGATAGAGCGCCTTGTCGGTGCGATGGCCATTCTTGCGATCCAAACAGCCCACGGCCAGATGCTCGGAGCGGGCGCCCAAGGCGACACAGCGCACGGCCGAGGGCAGCATGAACTTCGTCAGCTGTTTGCCATCGACGGCGTCCCAGAGGCGCGCCGTGCAATCCTCGCTGCCGGTGGCCAGCCGTGTGGCGTCCCCGTTGATGTCCACGCACAGGATCGGCTCGCCGTCCTTCTCGAAGGTGCCCACCCAGTCGCCGGTGTCGCCGTGCCGCAGCATCGCCTGCCCGTCCTGGCAGGCCGAGGCCAAGTAGTAGCCGGAATCGCAGACCTTGCTGTACGCCAGCTGCAGCACATCCCCCTTGTGGCCCACGCAGTCCACCGGCAACTGTTTGCGCGACATCCTCATTGTCATTGCCAACAGATCCTCGAAATTCGAAAATGGGTTTTTTTGCGAGTTTTTATCGATTTAGTACGACTTTCAGCGTGTGTTGTAAATTCTTTCTGATATTTGTCGAGTGAAGTTTGGGGACTTCAAAAACGCATGGCTAGCTGTTGTTTTGTGGCAAGCTGTGTGTGAAGGGTTTCTTCATGAATAAAGGCCGTCAAAACCCAATTGAAAAAATCCCAAAAAGTGTGTAAATATACTTAGTCTTAAAATATTATATGTAAAGATTTGAAAATCAATTGTGCTAAATATAGTTCCCAAATTTGTTCGTGGAAATATTTTAACATTTTCACAAATAATAAATTATCTTTTAGCTTGGCATTTTTTATAAGGCAAAAAATAATTATAAAACGAGTCCCTGAGCACATGGTACATGGTCCTACAGATACAAATATTCTGATTTTCTAAGGCTTCACATAGCCCTCAGGTGTTTAGCTGTAATACTTCGAATGCAACAGATTGGTTAGAAAATATTTCTTTAATTCTATATTCCCACATTTCAGCATTAAACTATTTATTTAATTATATATGCCCAACCTTCGGTCGTTTTAAATAAATTGAAAGTCAAATTATTATATTATTCTAAGGATCATATATATCCTTTATTTCTCTATATGCGGTACCTAAAAATATTTTTCTTATATATCATATTCCTATTATTTTACAGGTTTTTGTTTATTTTAGAGCGCCAGAAAATAAGATTTAATTGATATTCTAGCTTCGGCAAGTATTGAAATCATAGTTTGGTTAAAGTTTAAAAAATAATAATAAACTTAATATTAATATGTTGCATTTCCCTAAAATTTCAACAGATCCTCAGTGAGATCAGTAATTTATGTTAGCTCTCTTTTAAGAATCAAAGAAAAACTCTAAAAATAATGAACTTAATATCTTGCTCTTGGTTTTCATTTAGGCATTATTTAAAAGAGCTAAATAAGTCTCTCTCCCTCTCTCTCTTTCTCTCTCTCGCTTTACGCTTCGCTAATAATTAAATTACAAACCATAACAAATTCTAGATGCTAGATTTACAACTAGCTCAAATTGGCGCTGCTTTCGTTCTTGATTTACTTTTGAAGCTGATGCAACTTCTGCAAAAGTCCTGCAGCAACTTATCCTGCGCACATATTAGCCGAGTGTGAAGTAGACATTCTAATTAGCATATTGGATGGCTTTAGCAACTACTTCTTGAACTCCAACTTCGTCGTGTCCTTTGTACTTTTGCCCAAGTACATTGTGTGCTGAACATTTTTGGGAAATCCGTTTAATTTCCAGCAAGCAGCCAGGAGCAAAGATTTCTGGCTGACAAAGGCTAAACGAGAGGACGTCAACTGTGAAAGTCGTGAAATCGAGTCAATTGAGGGCGTGTGTTGTTGTTGTTGTTAGTCTTGCGGTTTTCCACAGCCACGGCCAAGAAACGGGCCAAGGCGGCAGGTAGCATCAGATATTGCAAAGGTGAGAGCCAGGGGCTGTGCCCTGCATTGTCTTGCTGTCTGTTTGTCTGCGTGTGTGCACAGGTGTCATCATCCCGACACACACACACACACATATATATTAGGAAATCCTCCTGCCACTTGAAGACATCGCACGCGCTTCCTAAATTCCTTACATGTCGCCGCCTCGGGATAACGCCCGATTCTGCCGCCTTTGTTGGCCGCCTAATGAAAGCAAAACGTTCTGAAATATGAATTGAATCTTCTTGAGTGCATTTAATATACATTACGCTTTTGTAGTCACCCGCCCCCCTTCAGCCCCTACGGCGGCGCCCTTAACTTACCTTGTTAATATCCTGCTGCCAGCGTCGCTTGGCTTCCTGCGCCAACTTTCGCGAGTAGTTTGCATTCAGCTGCTGGCCAAAAGAGAATATATATATATGTATATAAATTATACATATATACAATTTTTGTGTGCGCCGCATAATATCCGCCGAAACGTTTAACTCAGATTAACAAGCGACGACTGACACGACGGCACTCGGGAGATACTCTGAAAGGCGCATCCTTGAGCCTGTGTGCTTTTTATTAAATTAAAAGAGGTGCAGCCAAAGTGTGGGCCAAAGTTGGGAGCTGGGAGGACCCAAGTAGATTGGATTTGGCTAACTGACGCCTCGTCGATAGCTGCTTAGCCGGGGAGCTGAGTGTTGACAGCTTCAGTTCAGCAGCAGATTGGCTTAAGATTATGTGTGGGCTGTGTGGGAAATATGGATGGTGTACAGGGTGTTGTGGGGGGTTTCTTTAGGGGCTTGAACTGGAAGAGCTGCGTGCTTAATGCGTGCTTAGTACAAAGGCCCAGGTGGAAAAGAATGAGCAGAGAACAAGTTTAACAGTTGTTAGGTTCAGATATTTAGTTTGAATGCCAGCCAAGAGCACTTTTATTTTGCAGAAGTATTGCGAAGAACAAAACCTTGTTTGTGGTTTGAATCAACCAAATTAACTAAGATTAGTCCGGTTTTAAATCTGAAAAATTTACTAAAAATACGTCCTACTCTGAACTTCTAAACCAAAAAACATTGCAAGCGGGTGTAAATCTTTAGAGGATGTCATACGAACACTGTCTGCCAAATTTAGTGACTCTAGCTCCAACAATTTACAGGAGGTCTTCAGTATTTTGACTGAAAAAAATTTGATGTATCTATATTTAAATCTGAGAAGATATGTAAATTAAATCGGTTTGTCACGCCCACAATGGGCGTAGGCAAAAACCTTAACGCTTTATCTGATGCGGGTGTACACGAGTATATGTTCCAAATTTCAAGTCTCAAGCTTCAAATGCGGCGACGAAAATTGCATTCATATGGACAGACGGACGGACAGCAACACAAATATAGCTCAAATCCAATATACTTCACTTCGAGAACGAGTATAAAAGTAAACAGAGAACAACTTGTCTGAGCCTTCAATTTGAAACAAATAAGCGACTGAAGTATTTGCTTTACTTCAGATTGTATTGGCTTTTCTTTATCAACACGCAAGTGCTTACTGATAATGCGAACGTACTTATTTAAAGACTTAAACTATAGGATAAGACTTTAGTTCTTGAAGCGTTGTATGCCTGCTAAAATACTTTAGATTATATACATAATCTTTGGCACTCGAAGACAACTATTATTTCCTTTTCACTTCAGATTATTACAAATTATTATTAACACACAATTGAGTTTAATAATGAAAATTTAGTTAACTGTTTGCACTGGACAATGTAAGTAAATTTATTAGAAACTTTGGTCATATAGTACAAAAAATTGGCTCGCAAAAAAAACGACTACTTCACACGTTTTTAAATTTATATATAACGCTATCCGATCTGGTAGTATCATATCTGAAAGTTAGTAGCTAGTATCTAGTACTGCTAGTACTGCTAGATATGAAGGCCCATTTACATTGTACTGTCATTATAAACTATTTTTCCATTACTCACACTAACATTTTTTCGAATCCAAGCAATCAGCCACATGATTACCCGTACCCAGACTTTACAGTTTGACCCACAGCTTCAACTTTCGCTTCTATAGCCAGCGGGCGATAGCAAACCCATAATCCAGATGGGCGGCAACAGCCATTGATGAATAGTCATTTATGGAAACATTAATAATAATTAGTGCAGGGCATAGAACAACTTTAAAACTGTACTTCAAAATACGCAAGTCATGCTATTAATGATAGTTTTTGGTATTTTTCCTCGTCCGTTGCTGTTGCTGAAATCGAAAGTAAGTTAAAATTGGACGTAGACCGAAAAGTGCTTCGGGGACACTTGAAGCGGAAGCGTTGCTTCATTTGTCCGTCCGGAAATGAAGCAGCAACAACATTATCATCAGCCTGGGTTGTGGAAACTGAAAAATTGGCCATCGTCAGCGGATGTTGGAACGAACAATTTTAGCGCTCACCATCAAAATATTTACAGGGCCTCATAAAGTTGCGCACTTTATGGCCAGCCAGCGACAGAATATGCTTATATATGAACAAATTCTATTTCGTATTCTGTACGTATGTAATTGCATATAATTTTTATAGAACAACAAGAAATCAGCAAGGGGTAAGACAGGAGCAGGACCGGGAGCAGCGTCAGGAGTCGCAGTCGGGGACACACCCATTGATAATTTGGCCGGAAAGTAGCACACGGTATCTATCAATCTCCAACATATGCCCGAGCGATTTCCCAGTCCCCTTGAATTTTGCCTGTGCGAATGTGTCAAGACAAATCAATAAACTTCTAATTTTATTACGGTGCCGAACGTTACAGATACCGATCTGTCAATTTCTATTGTCAATTTGACAATTGATATCTCACACATCATTTGGCTCGAGTGCGCACAATGAGATTGTTTATGTCGTCCAAAAAAAAATAGGGGGTACTTGCAAAACGTTTTACCTCCAAGAGGTACCAAAAAAAAAAGAAGATGAAATTCGTATCGAGGGAAATCCGTATTTCGACCCACCAGGTATCAACTTTCTTGCCTTTCTCCTCGCTCAGGGGTTGGGCGCTGTGTACACATCTTGCGGTTTTCTCTTTCTTTGCACTTTTGGGCCAAATATTAAGTAAAATTGGCATCATTTCTGCTGGCATTTTGTCTACTTAACGCTGCTCTGGTCAGAGTTCAAATATGGGTCCATTGATTCTACATTGATCCCCCCATTGACTGCTTGACACGCGGTTTACATAATCCTCAGTTTTGCATCTTGTGGGTCAATGCGCTTTGTGCTGGTCGAGTGTGTCTGGTTTGGACTTATGGTTTGGAAGGTGAGCGAATTGAGAAAGATTTTGGTTACGGCTTTTTGAAAGACAGTTAATGAAGGTCCTGAAGAGACACGATTTAAGTAAAAGAGATTGAAGGTAGCCGTTAGGCCTTATCTGTTAGGAAAGTATTGAAAATGCATCATGTTTTTATATAACTACTGATTCTTTTCATTCTTTAATATATTACAATTATTGATTAATATTTTAAAATCTTCAAAATCTTGAATGGAAATATTTGGATTTTTATTTATATCTAACAATTACATTTTTTTCATTTCTTTTGATCTCTGATCAACTTAACTTCTTCAATCGTTCTTTTCATCGAGCTTTAGCCTGTGGGTCACAACTTGCAAAAGATGCTAAGATGAGAAAAATTACAAAGTAGTTGTTTATCTATCTCTTCTTTTGTTTCATAGGTTCCCTTACTCTTTCCCTAAAATATAAAAATATAATACAAAGAAATATTATTGAAAAAGTATGTATTATATGAGAGTTTAAATATATATAATCTATAATATTCCTTTGTGACCTCTCCAATGGCATATCATAAAAGGTCAGTTGAGTTCTTTTAACTGCTCTTGGGGAACTTTTCCCATAACATGTCCCAGCTACTCAGCCGACATTTATCCCTTGTAAAACTCGTGTAAGCCCCGACTAAATTATGCAAAAAAACGCAGAAGCAGAACACGATCTACATCATGTTAAGAACGCTGCTCAAGTGATCAATCCCAAAAAACATTTTTGACACTTTAAAGAGGAGAGAGTGGTAAAAGAGAGAGAGAGGGAAAAGGGAAATTGCAACCAGTCGCCGAATTCGCCACGGCTGTCGCATCTGGAGAAACTTTCACTGATCTCAATGGACGCGCACATATCAATCAAAGTTCGTCACAGTGTTGGGAATTATGTCACTCGCTTACTCAAATTGCAGGACTGATGGAATGATGCCGAATGATGGAATGACGGTTAACTGATTTGCATAGGCCAGCATTTTAAAAGGCAGATGTGCTGCGAAAAAAGGTGGTTGGAAAAACTTGAGACATTCGTGAAAAATCCTTTGAAAACTTTCAGTTTTTTTTTAAAGAAATTTCTGTGTGATTTTTTGGCTGTCAGCGCATCAATCATAGATTTTATGTTTTCATGTAAGCAGACACCTTTTTGCCTAATTTCTATGGAAGTTTTCAACGATTTTTTGTATTTTTTGTAATTAAGCAAAAAGTGTTTAGCATAGATTTAATTAAAATTTGTTATGTGATACTTTTTTTGAAATTTTTCTTTTTCTTTTTTTTTGATTGAAGGTAGTTAAATTGCGTAGCAGCTGTGGACCGAAATTAAAATTATTTTTCTATTTTGTCCACTAATAAAGTCATTTGCCTAATACGCCCCAAAAACTGTGCAAAAATCCGTAGAAAACCCAAGCGCCATATATCAATCAATTGTCAGGGCGCTACCCTCACTTTAATGATGATTTTATAATGGAGCAATGAGCATTAAATCTAGAAATTGAGTATGGGCTGGCTCTTGGCCAGCTGCTTGGGCTGGCTATAAAAACTATAGCTGGCAAAAATTTTATGGGCTCTTTCGTCCTTTCTGAATGCCGCAATCGCATGTTTATGGCCAGCGCAAATTGGTTTATTAAATTTCAGATACAGCTGGTTTTTCACATGTCACATAACTTGGCATTTTTCATCGTCGGAAGTCAGAAATAGAAGAGCCACTAAGACGTTGTAAGACGTCTGTCCGAGAGTTGTGTCCGCGACGGTTTTGGTTAGATGTTATCTGGCAAAACCTGAGGAGCTGCAATCGCTTCCTGTCGCAGAGCTAATTACGCGCAGGATAACAATGCTAAACAGGAAGCGGAAGCTAAAGTGGTCGCTTGGATGCGCCTCTAACTAAGCGACTAGCCAGGAGGCAATGTCACAACACACACACACACACACACACACCGGCACACACAACACGCAACTAAGCAAATTTAAATTACGTGCGCGTCGCTCCGGGCGCATTCATTAAACGTCTGCCCGATAATTAACGCCCTTATGCAGGACTCCTGCGTCCCGGGGACAAATGGCATAATATAAACCAAAGAGCAAAATACAAGGAATACCCAACAATAACAACAACTATGCTACGTCCGGTCGCACTCAGGCAAAAACTGTCCCGTGGGCCATTTGTGACTAATTGATTTGCTCAAACAAATGCGTTCTCTTCAGTTTTTCTCCAGTTTTCCCTGACAATTTGTTGCTGAGTCCAAATTTGCTGAGTCGAAATTTGCGGCGGCTAGTTAATCGCATTGTGATGTCTTTCGTATAGATTTTCATATACTTATTGCCTTTTTAGAAAGATGTTGTAAATATCAAATTTTGCATGCTCTTTGAATGGGAAATCTAAGAGGGAAACTTGGAAAATATTTGACTAAAGAAGTATTTGTATAGCACGCAAATGAGGCAAACAATAGTTCGGTTTTGGTTCTAATAAATGGGATATAAATTAGCACTGAAAGCGTTCTTATTTTTCAAAATACCTTCAAATAATAATTTAATTCATTACATTAACATACATTAATTGATGTTGGTGTTAGCTATAATGAATGGTATTTAATTCAACAAGAAATTTCCTCTTGAATCATTTTCAAACTTTCTTATTTTCTGAGTTTCAAAAAATATACTTGATTTATGCTTTTGTACTTAACATAATTTTTGATTTTAAATAAAATTCGATTCTATATTGAAGACAAATTGAGTACTATATAAAAGGAATATAGGGAAATAGTATTTAAAGACAGCTTTAATATTCGGTTAAAATATCACAACATTCATGCCCAAGTGTAGGATAGAATATCGAATATAGTTTCCATGTTTTTTTTTTTGTATGTTTATTGGTGATAAATAAATTTTATACTTACAACAAATCAGGTTAGGTTTGCTATGTTTTTCAGCACACTAGGAATTATATTTTGCCCATTTAATTCATTATTTATATATTCTACTAACATGCGTAAATATATTATTTAATCTAGAAAGGCTTATTTTTGCTGATTGCGTTTATTACTAAAAGTAATTCAACTAGCTAAATAGTATACACTTTATTTTTAAATTTCCTTTAGGCGTGTTCTTCACATAGACTCCAGACATACAAGAATTTATTTTTATTTTATTGCCCATTACCTTTTCTAAGGAAGTCATTTCCTTGCTGCGTCATTGCGAGTTGTGTACACAGCACGTAAAATTAATATATTTTAAGTTCATTTCAAGAGTTCAAAAATGCAGCCCACGACCTTATGCACTCGCCAAGAGGCAGAGAGTGCTGGAGGAGGGGCGAGAGACGTAAAACTATGGCATTTGGGCAAAAATTATTGACCCGTGCGGCGCATTGAAGTGAAGCAGTTTGGAAAATGCTCAAGTCAGAGACGATGCATGGCTTTGACAGATAGAGGCCGCCGCCAAGAGAAGGGAGACAAAGAGAAAGAGAAAGAGAGAGAGGGAGGGGGCAAACTGGCTCAAGTGGTTTTAGACTCGAGCAACCCTTTCAACTATCTCCGCTTACTGACGGGCCTCGAAAACTGTCAGGGATTACATGAGGATTTTGTGTTTTTCTATGGCTGAACGGAGGCTGTCGCTAACAGTTCTCTCAACGTTACATCACGGACCAGTTTGTTGGCTGCCAGGGTGGGGGAGAGAGGGACAGGGGGAGGGCGGGAGGGGTACACTATCAACTGGCCAATGCCCGCAGCTGTGCTTCAACTCTCGGCTTGTCTCGAGCTTCTTTTGACTTATTGAAATTAATTTTTAAAGGTAGTCCTCGCCCTTTTGTTTTAAGGGCGCAACTACCCCCTCTCGGCCCTTCCCGGCAATCACTCACATTAATTATGTTGCATTGTTGCTGCACGTTTTTCACTCCGTAATGATTCAATTAACGGCAACAGCTGACCATTGGCTCGGCTCAGAGTGTTTGCATATTTATGTGCCATGTGGGAAAAACAAAAGGGGTAGTGCGGAAAATATCTGTGCATCTCTTGCGCTTTTCTCTGATTACAAGTTCTTCGTTTTCTCTTCTTTCCCTTTGTTGGCTCTCAGACTTGTCATAACTTTGGCAACGAAATTTATGTGCCCGGGGTTCGCTTTTATCCTTGACTTTGTCTCCTGTTGATGGTCATTTGAGATGCGTGAAAAGCATTTTTCTTTTCTTATTTTACATAGGGTTGAGTCGGTTTTTCATCAGGTAAAATCAACGTATATTTTAATATAGCATAAGCAAAGTTCATTAACTCACATTCCTCACTTTTTTGGTCTTTAAGAACAATTTTTAATTAAATCTTTAGACTTGCAGCTTCCCTAAAGAGGTTCACTTTTGTGTATGGCAACCCTTTTTGTAGAGTTGTTGATGATTGTTGTCAGAAAAAGCGAAATTAAAAGAATGCGATTGTAAAGAATACACAAGAATACACCTTAAAAGAAAGGGATATAGTAAATGAACAAAATTAAAATTAATTAAATTGTTTAAATAGATAAAACCAGATAAATTTTTAATGCAAGCAAAATAAATTAGAAACATAAACAAAAATAAATATATGCATAAAAAAATTACAGTTACATTTAAATAAAAGTTAAATGTTAATTTGTCAAATTTTATAATAAAACTGAAAACAATTTAAAATAATATCATTGGTGCCTTCAAAAGTTGTATAATACAAGTTAAGGAATTTAAATTATATTTTAAAAAAATTGTATACAACTGCAAATTAACATATGAGCTATTTCTATCCTGGCTTTTTACATGGATTCAAATACAAATAAAATGTTTTAAGTAAAAATATGTTCGGCCAAATTCAAACTGAAAATAAATAAAATAAATCATCATTATGATTAACAAATTATTTGTATATACTGTATGTATCTTCTTCTATTTTTTTTCAGAATATATTTTAAAATATGATATAAATTAATGAGAATTAAAAAGCATCATGTTCCTGACAATTCACCTCCTATGTGCCATATCCCTTACATGACCTTTAACAAAATTCCACGTATTGTCACACAAGAAAACTTCACACTCACCTACACACACACACACACACACATGCGCACACACTTAATGTAGTTGCCCGAAAAAGGCATGTCCTTGACTATGTTCCTGTACCCAGCTGACGACGACAGTTGGCGGGTTCTCAGTTTACGCCTGAGGCATATCATGTCAACGCTTTGAATGGCATTTAACTTGGCTAACCTGGCGCTTAATGTTTTTCCAGGGTATTTAAAAGGCTTAAGCTTTAATTAAAAGGTGAGGCGAAGGCAAACGAAAAGAAAACGCAGCACAGCTGTGCCCAGGAAAGTAACTGAGAGCCGAGAGGAGCTGAGGAACTGTCCCTAACTCCTTGTTAGCATTTGATCTACGCGCTGACAGCCGCAGACCGAGCCTGAGCCCAGATCGCTCCGACTGGAACCCGGACCCGGACCGGGACTGGGACTGGGATGCCATGTGAAAAAGTGCAGTTAGTAATCGGATACTTTTATTGCTGAAAGGATAAACCGCAAAATGCTTTGTATGCAATGGCCATAATATAATACATTTTATTCGCTCGTTCTTCCTATCTCTCTCTGTCTCGCTCTCTACCCCGCTCTGTCGTGTATGGTCGCATAAGCAGCTTAAAGCCGGCGCTGCAAACTTTACGACTGGCAACTGTTGTAACCATTTCGGCTGATGGCAATGCCAAAGGCGTCTTTTGTTTCAGCCCTGGAGCTGGGCCAAGGGGGAGGAAGGGGGAAGCCGCAGCAGTGCCGCCGTGTGTGAAAAAAAAATGGAATCATAATAATTGCATGCAGCGCGAGTAACGCAATCGGAATGGGAATCCGAACTGTCGTAACTCGGACATAAATAACAAAAAAAAATACTTGGCCATAAAATTGATGGATTCGCTGCGCGCATAAAAAA